>OV743720.1:33513370-38513370 GCA_928272305.1 Volucella inflata | reverse complement strand
GTACTTGTTTATAAACTTGTATGTATATAAGCATGGGGAGCTTTCATGTTTTCATGTCATACATAATGAGCTTGTAACAAAGGTCACGTCTGACTGGAGATGCATACAGCAATTAATAGAAACTCTACATTAGGCCGCTGAAACAAAATTACCACCAACAGCGAATACATGCTAATAAAAATGTAATATAATTATTATTTTGAATTGAAATCCATTTGAATGAGATATCCTGGATGCCTACCTTTTAGAAGCATATGTATGTAAATATGTATGTATGTATGTAATATACAAAGCAAGGGGTTAAAAAACGTTCTTGGGGGTTGGAATTTTAGACAGAATAAATGGCAGATGTGTCGTCAATTTACTTTACAGCATTGTACAATATCAACTCAGTTCCAATATTTAAGACATTTTGCGCACTTTTTACATTCATAAATTGAATAAGGAACTTACCACTCGCATTTGTCCAACCTTCTTGTAGCCGACATATGATAAAATTTTATCCAAAATCTCCACAGGCAAGTCTAGAAGAAAAATACTTTGTGATGGTGGGACATTTGATGATCTGCCAACAGTTGCCATTAGATTTGTTGTCGCTGCTTGTGGTTGCTGTTGAAAATGTGTGTATGCACCAGTAGAGGTTCGTGATGTGGAGGCGATTCCACTTCCGTTTGGTGTCGCTGTTGTTGTTGTTGTTATCAAAACATTACTAACGGAAGCAGCTTGTCTGGTTATTACAGAGAACCTGTGCATGGATTCCACTTCACCACCATTACCAGCACCAGTGCTACTTGATAGGCTTGTACTCATTTGGCGCGTTGAAACCATTTTTTTTTTTCTTCTTATTCTTCTGTTTCTATTTATATGTATGTTGGTTACTTATTTATCTTCTATTTATTTGCAAATTAAAAATGAAATACTTTCAACGTGTATTTTCCTCCTCAAGTATTATTGTCGAACCGTAAAATACTTGCGGTTACTGACTAAAAAGAGAAAAACAAAAAATAAAAATATATTAAAAAGTGATTAGACTATGTACAGTAAGAAACGGTAATAAATATCAATAAATAAACCAACAGGGTGATTCTTTACGTTTTTTTTATTGAAAATTTATTTGTAAAGAGCTTTGAATTGCTTGAACAGATTAGAATAAGGAGTGAGATAAAGCTCATGGAAAAAATAGTTTCTATTTCATTTTGGAGAAGTTTTAATTTCTAGATTAAACCTGACAAGCAAAATACATTAAATACAACAACCAAGTGCAAGGCAACAAAAATAACATTTATGAGACAGATTTTCGTGGCAAGGGTTAAACAAAGCTTATTAAAATTTGTTCTATAAAGTAATTATCTACACTTATCATATTTTTTCATAGGTGATTGCTTATGCTATGGAACAGAACAGCTTGGTGATTAGAATGAATGAGGTAAAACTTTATATTTTCACAATGCTAGCTTCAGTAGTTTTAACTATATTATGTTTGGTTTCGCGTTATTTTGAAGCAAAACGGGACCATGCCTTTTTATTAATGAAGGCTGTTTTAAGGGGAACTTGCAAATTGTATGCCAATTTTCGAGAACTTATTGTAGAAAAAGTAGAGACGATTTTTGTACGAAACTGTTTTTATGTTATTTTAGACCAATTGAATTATTTTACAAGTCAATGTTGACTTCCAAAACCTGAAGATGTGCAGTGAATGGTCACAAGGTGATCAGGATTGGGTCCACCCTAGTTATCTGATAACATAAATTCAACAACCTTTTAATAGTTGTTACGTCAGAAACACTTTTTCAAAATGTAGATTTTTCGCAAAACGGCTGACATTTTTTTAATGTTTGCTGTCGTATTTGAAGCTGTTAAGAATCAGCAAAACAACGATCGGGAGGTTTCAAGTGTTTTCTGTGAATTAAAAGTAATAGAAATTTTTGCAATACGTTGAGTTGTTTTCCCTCCAGCTTGAAATATGCAATTTTAAGGAAAATGAGTTTGAAGTTTTCGAACAACACATAAACCGATTTTCTGAAACCGAAAAGGTTTCAGCACAATTTACTATGCACTTTGTCGATTCCACTTATAATATAATTTTAGCTGTGACTGCTTTCTGCGTTTGAGAAGCAGATAATGTAAAATTTTCTCGCTTGTCTAAATACCTATTATCACCATTACATTTTTCGGATGTAGTTTCGCATAGTTATGTCTCACATCTTACTTCCCACCCCACACAAAATCTGTAAGTCAAATACCAATTGTATCGGGGTTAAACACAAATTTGTACCATCATTATCCACAAATTCGCAATTTTATATGTATCCACCTTATAAATATGTTTGTTATTTTTAATCGTTTAAATATATAACATAAACTTTCATCAACGATGACGTTCGAGTTCTAAAAAGCTTACGCACTTTCACACAGCGATCAGCAAAAGTCATGCCACGGACATTTTCATTTAAGACTAAAATTTTTTAAAGACTTTCCTCACATCTCCTGCCTCCTCCATATCTTCCCCCTCCTTGAAAGTCGCTTCAAAACAGTTTCATTTAACCTTGTTACAGCTTTGAGAATAAAAGAATGTAAAAACCATCTCGGTCCTCCCGTTGCCCTATTAACCTGTCTGTTTCAACAGATAATTACAGGCCCATAGGAAAATGTTCTTGCATACTCGAAATCATGGTATGTCAAGAATTACTTTCGTACTGTAGACCAATTATCTGCACAGTTTCATGAAAGGTAACTTAACCACCAGTAACCTAACTGAGTTAGTCTCTAGGACGCTTTGAACTTTACTCGTAGAAGATGGTAATGCAAAGTCGATACAATTTCTAAAGATTTTATCAAGCCATTCGACAAATTTTCTTACCAACTAATTATTTGCAAACTAAAAAAAACGTGGCTTTTATTCTCAAAGCCGTTTTTAAACCCCCTCCCCCGGAGTAGTAAACTTAAACCAATCATCTTTATTGTTAGGATGATTATCGATATCAATCCCGTTTTAACCGATTCTAAACTTTCTACTTAAGCTGATTACTTGAATTTCTAAATTCATTTCATTGCCTGTTTAATTTAATTAAAACCTACTTACAAAGTAAAAGCATTATTAATAAAGCTAACTATGCACTTTGAGGTAGTTTAGGACTTTGTCTACCTAGCCTGGCTGCTTTGAAAAGAAAATTCTCGTTTTACGACGAATGTGCTTTGTGAGCTAAGAGAAACTTATGGTCCACATCTAGCACGTAGTGCGATTCGGTGCCATTCTTAACAGCTCGGCTCGTCATATGCATCAACTTGGCGTATTTAAAAAAAAAATCAATTCGTGAAAGAACTGAAGCTGGTCGACCTTTCGAATCGTCCCCGTCACTTGCCACACAGTCCGTGAAACCATAGCTTTTTTGCAACAACTATCCGGTAAACAGTTAATTTTACTCCATGCACTGTTTAATTGCCGCTTAAATCATTTGACATCACATCGTTAGACTTTTTCTTTTGAGGCAAACTTAACCGAATCATTATTCAAACATCATCCGTAATGCGCGCATATATCATAGAAAATTGGAATTTCAGAATGGATCATGTAACTGCTGTTACGGTCAACATTTTAAAAATATAATCTTGAAAAATTCTTCGGTCCCGGCTGCATTGACGGTGAATGGAGGAGGAGTCCAACAATGAACTCTACGGACTGTACAGCGATATCCACCTAACCAGAAGATTTTGAACATCCAAAGACTGAGATGGCTGGATCATGTAGAGCGTATGGACACCAATGCTCCGGTCCGAAAAGTTTTTGAATCCGCTGCCGAGGTACAGCGCAAGGGAGGAAGGCCAAGACTCAGGTGACGCACGCAAGTGGAAGGGGACTTCAGCCAACTTAGCGTGCGAAACTGGAAGCAGCTAGACAGCGATCGAGCTGGCTGGAGATGCTTGTTGACTGAGGCCCAGGTCCACCCCGGACTGTAGCGCTACTTAAAGAAGAAGAATCTTGAAAAGAAGGGTAAAGGATAGAATATAATAAAGATTAGCCGATTAAATTTTTGATTGTCTGTTATATTTGATAAAATTACTTCTAAAAGAATCATTCTCATCAAAAAAAAAAACAAACATTATTGATAAAAATGACCAAATCAATACTAAAAAATTAATCAATTTAAACTATTTAATGCGATTTTTTAAAGTGCTAACGCAAACTTCCCTTAAAAATCCCAGCTCTCTTTAAAAAAAAGTGTACCTTATTTTAACGATGTTTTTCTATCACATAATTCTGCGGAGAATAAGACCACCCTATACTATGCTTAAGACCAGCCTCAAGTTTGTACAAAAGTTTCAGGACAAACGCTATTAAATCAATGATGATATATGAGTTAACGAGTCCAAAAAAGGAAGATATTTATTCTTACTACGGGTCAATACCGGTTGTCTCTAATCTATAGTAATTCATCCAATTAATAAGAGTTCTCTGAAGGGCTGCCATATCGTTGGTTATAAACACACTATCATCGTAGTGCCGTAGCGCCCTGTATAGATATAAGATCTCTGAACGCTCTGCTAAACGCTTTCTCGAATTCGACAAAGACGCAGCGTCGCGGTTTTTCAATCACTATACGCAAAGCGCATTGTATATCATGTTTATTTAAAAAACCAAGCAGTCCACGACTGATATTGGTTATATAGTAATATCGATTTTTTAGACTCTTATCTTCAAAGTATGCGACGTTAGCATATGTAATTGTAACAGTTTTACGTGTTGAAAATGTCTTTATCAAGTTTTTCGATATTCTTTTTATTGCTTCACTTTTGTCAAGTTTCATAAAATCTGACATTTCTGCCAGTGTGCGACAGTAAATAAAGTTACTAATTGAAATGTTTAATTGAAATTTAACCGAGATTTCCCTTTTTTCAGGAAGGGTGCCGTCACATTTTTCTGAAATATATTTTATCTATAAATCAAATTTTAAAAAGATTCTCCCCTTTCATTTATGCATCGACGTTGCACCTTTTCTGACGCTTGCTACTTATTAATCGAGCGAGAGTGAGGTTCTGTGTGCATCCGGTCTTTCGAAATATTCATAATAGTTATAGTAGTACTTTTGCATATTCCTTTGAATTGAAAGCATATCACATAACTTACCCAGAGTTCGTTTCCGACTGAATTCGTTTTCGATTGGTTTTCTTTAATTGGCTTTTTAACGAACATTTCGAATTCACTTCGAACAAGTCAGCTCATTTGCAAGTGATTCACCAAAGACCACGCTATCATCTTCTGTTTGTGGTTTCGCATCATTGGATAAAAAGATATATGTATTTTCATATGTGTGCTCATATGTACATACACATGGGTATTTTTTATTATTATTATAGTTATTCTTTTTGGTTTTATTATAATATAGGACCACTGTCGTATGCCTGATTATTGTAATTGATCAATGCAGCGTATGAAGTTTTGTTATGTTACGTAACATTGTAAGTATGATACCCCTAAGAGTAATATCGAAAACTCAGCTATAACATTGACAACTTCGAAATAGTTGGTTTAAGCGCGGTGGAAGATAAGACTCGATCGTTTGTTGTAACAAATATTAACGATTTTGAAAATACTTGAATGAGTTGAAGAAATGATGAATGATTGACTAATTATATTTACCTTAAAATTATTATGATAAACAAATTTCAATTCATGCATTAATTCATATTAACATTATAATAGATTCAATTAGGTGTGACGCTGTCTTGAAGTTAGTAGTAATAAGTCAGTGAATAAAAAAAAGTATATTGCGTTAACAAGACCAAGTATTTCATTTCATGAAATTCGAAAATATAACCATGACACAGGAAGCTCCATTCTAAGGCGTTCTATTAATAAAATAGAGAGATGTTTTGTCGTACTTGAAGTTCTTTTACTTTTTAAGTCATTATTATTTTCAATCACTCGAGGCCAATGTGAATCTGTATCTTACTTCAGAATCAATCAGATTCACTTTCCAAAATTTTCTCTACTTTTTTAACAGTTATTTATGGTAAATTCGACAGACTGGGAGCTCCTTTGGAAGGTGTCAGCTGAAGATCATCTTGAGTATTTAAAACCGTTAGCCCGAATTTACGTTGCTATCTGACATAAGAAAAGCTCTTAACCGAGCGACAAGAAAAAAACATTCGAAATGCTAAGTAAGCAGTAAGGAGACTAGTTAAAATGGTATTGCCTGGACTTAGATCAATATAGGACCAAACATTCCGCAAATTTGATATCAGAACTTGTGATACCACACCAACTTAAATAACTAAAAATTAGTAAATATCTATGATTTCGCAGTTAAAAACTGTAACAACATTCTTTGATGACTGATGACAACAACAAATTTTTTACAACTTAAGCACAATTGTTAAGAAAAAAACGGTTTTTGTACAGTACTGTAAAATTAACTTCGCGACGCGCAAGGTGGATTTGAAAATCACTTTAATTTCTGTATTGACAAATCTTAACATTGAAACAGTAGTTAACGCATTCATTTTTAAAAGAAAATGTATATACAACAATATCTGTGGCAAAAAGGAAAAACAACATAAGTCATTTCTTATCCAGTTTGCACACAAGTTTTTTCCATAAGTTCAGTAAACATTCAAACTGCTTTCCTGAAAAATTGCAAATAGTGCCTTATGCTGTTTTTGCTTGGGCCACATGGCTGTCTGTGTCAAAATAGTCCAATATTTAAAATTAATAACTAAATAAGAGATGAATTTTTTTTCCATTTTTAAGATAAGGTAACACTCTGTATTGGATTTAATTTAATAATAACAGCAACCGTAACTTATCAAACATGAAACCTTAAAGTCTAAGGACTAACTTTGGAGGAGATTTGAAGGAAGAATTGATAGGAAAAATCCTATCTGCCTACATTTGTTTTATGTACACATTTGATGTGCATAATTAGGAGTATATTTAAAGTGTTACTTTGTTGAAAATATCAAATATATCAGCTCATAATTATCAAGCTATGATGATGATATCAATGGTAATGAATTCGGGAAAAACAATTGAGCCTGTTGATAACACTGACATGGAATACATGCTTATGTCTAAAATGCTAACAAAAAGTCATCCATATTTTTACGCATTTGTAAACTTGACAAAAATATGATAAGCAACGATGATAGTCAGAAAAAAAATAGTTTTGTGACGGAAAATTGATTCAGAAATAAATTAATTCAATACAGAAGAAGGTTAAACAAAAAATAAGGAATGACGAATTATTTATACCAAAGTTTATCTTGGAATGTTGTTCACAAAGTGTAAAGCTAAAAAAATAATTTGAGCGTAAAAGACAACAATTAAATAGCGATTTTTATACGCTAATACGTTTTGTATTGAACGTTTGTGATGAATTATCAGAAGTTGCAGATATCTGATATATATCCATATCCTGTCAACAACTGACACGTTTTGCCAACGTCACTTAACGTCATGTGTAGATATATTTGGGGAATGAAGTTTCAATAAACTTTTAAGTGAAGTTAACATATACATAACAAAAAGAAAAGGATACAAATAAAGTGAGCACAACTATAATTCATTGTTTTGATTTGATTTTGAAGTAAACATTTTAAAGCCGATATAATACTTTTGGAAAATATTTATTTTAACAAAATAAGATCTTTTCACTTTCTTTCAACGTGGTTCAATTAAAAACACTTTATTTTTCTTTAAGTCGTGACTTTTTTTACTTGGGTTTTGAAAGATAACAAAATAACTTTAGACTGTGGAAAAGGTGCCAGTCAGTCGTGAAAAATTCATGGTAGCATGGCAGTTTTTGCACTGTTACGCAACAATATTGGGCTTGTTTGGCATCTTAGCTAGAAGAACCTAGCGTCGTTCGTTTTCGATGTTCAAATTTCGGTTGTTTATCTCTACATATGTACACAAAGGCGTAGCATAAAATTATTTTACTTGTAACCAACCCAAGCATACGTTCCACTTTTTTGACATTGATGTTAACTCGACAGCTTCTTACATATTTCGAAAGTAGAATAAAAAAAAGAAAATGAAATAATATTAAAAGAACGCAAAATTATTTGGATACAATTTTTTTTCAATTTTAAACTGAGATGTTTACGTTTAACTCATAATATCTTCGATGCTGGACTCTTTAATACTAGAATACGCAGACATGATTTATGGCTATGGTTTCTGGAAAGGGGAAAAATCAACGAGCGAACTTGGATTATCTGAGAAGATACCCTGATAGGACTGCCGAATATGGGAGGAAATTTATTAGAATATTTTCTAGATTGAGGAAGCAGGAACAAAGCAAAAATCGTCGATGTAAATTCTAATTTAGCAAAAGGCGTTCGCCGTTACGAAAACGTTTTCCATTACGTCAGTAAACATCCAAATATCAGTCGTAGGACTTACTATATATACTGAAATTCTACAATCATGCATTTGCATTACATCATACACGAGTAAAAGAGCTACAACCTGGGAACTCAGGCAAGCGATAGGAATTCTGCAATTTCATTCTGGTAAGACACTTTGCGAAGGACAACTTTACTGATAGGATTCTTTGGGAAAATGAGTCGCAATTCCCAGCCAATGTGCGTCATGCAGCTAAGAGATTGGTAAGTTCGCGTATGAAGGTTCGGCTAAATGAACCCTTCTGGCTTCCCCAAAGACCACCGGGACTTGACCGCAATGAACTTTTATTTATAAAAACGGATAAGGGACATTGTTAACCTATCAGAAATAACATCATTATATGATTAGCCATAGGAGGTAGCTGTGAAAGTTCGACAACAATTGGAAAGAATGGAAAATGATAAAGCCTTTCAAATACGAGCTCTGGCCTGCATACAAAGCAATAGTTTGCACATTGAGCAATTGATATAACACAAGGTTTGATGGAACAAGTTCACATAAAAATGTTTCATCAATATTGGTATTCTTTTCGTTAAATTTTTTAACAATTTTTACTTTTATATTTCACCTGTTTCATGTCTTGACTCGTATCTTATTGTAAAAAAAACTGATTTTAGATGAAATGATGACTTTTTTTTTTGTAAATACTAGGAACACGTTTCAAAATTGGAAAAATTGATAAGAAATTTACGGCAACAATTGCTTTGGACAATTAAAGTACTTATAATTGCGGGTTCAACGATAGCGCACGAATTTGAATGCATGCACAAATTTGAAAGATATTATTTTGAATATGAGGCAAACAAGGCACAGTAAGTCTTTGTTAAGATCTCTTTTCCATTCTTGTGTATCTAATGGAACTATCAGAACAGTAAACGGTTTCGATAATTTTACAATTTATAGATGATTAGCGGTGATTAAGAATTTATTTATTTATTTAATAATATTTAATTTATGTTATTTTGTTGTGAAATAAATAACAGGTTTCTCGGCCGAAAACTTTCTTTTTATCGAGATATGCTAATTATAAATAATATATTAATAATTCAAAATTTAAACACGTTTGAGGCTTTATAACGTTAGAAAATATTTAACATCCACAGAGCAGTATGAATGTAATACAAGAAGTATAATTTTGGCGTCACTTATGACTAGAGCTATGAAAGAAGCCATTAGTGTAGATACACATATGTATGTATTCGGACATATAGATTTGGAACAAGCTTTATTAAAACAGCAAAGAAAAAATTCTTAGAACATTGGGAAACCTCCAAGATCTGAGTGGGAATTAATTTTCTTCTCACAAATGATCCGGGGACATAAACCGAGTTTAATAAAGAACTGCTCAGACGATTAAGCTATCTTTTTTTTTTATTAATCATACATCTAATACTACATAATTTGTTTACGTAGAACTTATTTACAACTGTAGTTTCGACGATCGCATTAGTGAGGGCTGGAGTTTATATAGGCGTTTAAACCAATACATCCAAAGATATAGACCTACAGTTTAGTTCAATCATATCACCTAATATCTAACATTATTTTACACTTGATTCGATGGCGTTAAGCATTTTAATCCAATGGATATTGAGTGATTAGGAAAGAATATCGAATTACAATGTCTGTGCAGATTTCAAAGGTATAGTAGGCATAAATACACGGCTTTGTTTTGACAGCTGATTGTTGTTGACGTGTTTGGCATCATGTTGAGTATGGACAAAAACGATTTTCGTTCTCTCATAAAATATTATTTTTTGAGAGGCAAAACGGCGAAGGAAACAAAAGAAAAGTTGGATAAATATTATGGGGCTAATTCTCCTTCAGATTACACCGTCAAATATTGGTTTCGAGAGTTTCGTGGTGACCGCAACTCCACTACCGATCAAGTCCGCAGCGGCAGGCCCTCCGATGCGGGGTCAGAGGACAATGTCAAAAAAATACATGAAATGGTGTTGGCTGACCGGAAAGTGAAGGTGCGCGAGCTAGCAGATACCACAAAGATTAGTGCTGAGCTCACACGCCATATTTTGGGCAATATTCTGCATATGAAAAAGTTGTCCTGCCGCTGGGTGCCGCGCATGCTCACCCCTGACCAAAAACACGAACGCGAGAGCACTTCGAAAGAGTGTTTGGACTTGCTGATGCGGAAACGGGCGGACTTATGGGTCGATTGGTAAATTTGATGAAACCTGGATCCACTATTACACACCAGAGAACAGAATGAGTGCCCGGTAATGGACTGAAGCCGGCACGAGTGCTCCGAAGCGGCCGAGGGAGGCTCAATAGGTCGGAAAGGTTATGGCGTCCGTTTTCTGGAATTGTCAGGGCATACTCTTCGTGGACTACCTCGAAAAAGGAAAAACCATCAACAACGAGTATTACTGTGCATTATTGGAGCAACTGAAGGCCGAAATCGCTGCAAAATTTATTTATTATTGTAGTATAGAAAATATAATACGCTACGAGATAGTCTTTTAGATGGTAGGTTTTGAATAGTTGACTGAGGTACAAGATAATAACTTAAGTATAAAACTACTACTAAATATGAAATATCGATTTTGTGTAATAATTTTTGTATTACTTAGGAAATAAAATTACAGTAGGTGTAAAGATTAAAACTAGAAAGGAATACAAATTTTGGAAAGGTGGATTTTTTAATTTGACGCCAATTGCACGAAATTTCATAGTTGATTTGTGTAGATTCAAAAAATTGGAGGAAAGTTCAAATAATTATATCTTAGTAAAACTAAGTGTAAAGTTTTATAAGACTCAGGAAATTTTACTTTATAGAAATGATATGAAGAAAACTTAATATAAATTATGTTAAGAAGGAATATGCAGTTTCATAACTTGATAAACTAGTAAATATACATCCTAATAAGCGTCTAGAAAATTCTGAAATGTAATCATATCTTTGAGTGATACCGACGTATCATGTTAGATCGAAAAAAGGTACTTTTAGTTTGTATTGATAGTCAATGTTCTCAAAAACATTTTCGGAATATATTAAAGAGGACTACTAATATACTTATTAGTTTCGCAGATTGACATGTTTGTTAAAGGAGTAAGTAACCATATCTTGCCACTCATTTCTTTTTTAATATTGGAGTAATTCGAGTTTTTTGAGAATTGTTAAATAAGCCATATTATTGGCCATTGAATATTGTGTATAATCAGCGGATGCGCAAGCTTAGCAACGCTATACATTGAACGAGAAAAATAGAGTTAGTTGTCATTTGCACATAAGTAAATCGAAGAGTATCTACAAACTATTAGTAAGTAGTTAATAAATTGAGAAGAAGAAGAACACCTAGGACGGATCATTGAGGGACACCCTTTTCTATAGGCCTGTATTAGAACGAACCACTTCCAACTTTTTGCGTTCTACAAGATAAAAAGCTCTTTGTCAGATGTGTACTCCTTTCACTTATGGCGATGTTGCAACTTCCCAAATGAAAGAACCACAGCAATTTATGTCGGATCATTGTACAATTGTTTACGTACAAAATAAAGAAAAATTGTTTACCATATACGAGGGCGGGTCAATAAGTCCGTGACTTTTTGAATTTCTGACCTCTTTACTGAAACAGCAACACTGCTCCTGTCAACAGGCATCTGTCAGTTGACTCCTGTCAAAATTTAAACTTGCTGCGTCAGTTAGTTTGTGTTTGACAGCTATTTTTTATCAGACTACTCACTAATTTGAGGAGAAAATGGAAAAAAGTGAATTTCGTGTGCTTATTAAGCATTATTTCTTGCGAAAAAAAACCATTACCGAGACCAAGGCTAAGCTTGATAAATACTATGGGGACTCTGCACCATCGATTTCAATGGTAAAAAAATGGTTTACTGAATTTCGTTGTGGCCGTACAAGCACTGAAGATGCCGAACGTCCTGGACGCCCAGTTGAGGTCTCTACACCCGAAACAATCGAAAAAATTCACGATATGGTATTGGCAGACCGAAGATTGAAAGTGCGAGAGATTGTGGAAGCCATAGGGATCTCGCATGGCTCAGTGGTTTCAATTTTGAATGATCACTTGGGCATGAGAAAGCTTTCCGCAAGATGGGTGCCGCGTTTGCTCACAGTCGACCACAAACACATGTGCAGTTGCCATGGCAAAAATCCATGAATTGGGCTATGAATTGCTCCCTCATCCACCCTATTCTTCAGATTTGGCTCCGAGCGACTACTTCTTGTTCCCAAACCTGAAGAAATGGCTTGGTGGAAAAAGATTTGACTCCAATGATGAAGTCATCTAACAAACAAAGGCCTATTTTGAGGACCTCGACAAATCATTTTTTTTGGAAGAGATAAAAAAATTGGAGAAGCGTTGGACAAAGTGTATAGAGCTCAAGGGAGACTACGTTGAAAAATAAAATTATTTTTTTATCAAAAAATCTGTGTTTTAATCCAAAAGTCACGGACTTATTGACCCGCCCTCGTATTTAAAATAAAACAAAATTGTACAGTAAATGTAAAATAAAAAAGATGACAAGAATGATGTGACCAAATATTACCACAAAAGCTTAATAGAGGTCATTCATGCACTGAACCATGAAAAGGGAAAGTAGCGGCTCCCTCGACATACATTTAAAGGTCAGATTTTCAAAAGACGACAAACATTCATTGAGCATAATTAAAAGCTTTTTTAAACAGGTCGCCGCCCTGCAAAATGGGATGTTGCCAGCCGCGGGCAGTGAGTTCAGACAGAATGCGACTAGATTTTTTTAGCATTGTATTAACTAAATTTAATCATTTAAAAATTATGCACACTGAATGTGGGGTAGCGGAGTGACCACATTTTACAGTAGTTTCTTAAATTGAAAATGCATTTTTTTTTTGTATGTGTGTGAGTATACTACATTGATCAGAAAGTTCCCGAAATAAACACCGTGGGGCGCTCCCATTGTTCCGATTTGAGTTGTGTTTTTTTTGTTAAGTTGGTACATCTGTTGTTGATATTCCCTCTAAATCTTAGCGTCATAGTTTGACATTTGCAAAAGTTACGTAGCCAAAAGTACATCTATGTGTGTGTTTGTTGGCGATTTTTTACAATTTACAACAACGAACTTGTATCAAGGGAACTTTCTGATCAAGGTAGTATACTCGTATGTCCGTATATGTCATTAGTTTTGGCACATCATAACTCGCGTACGAATGGTGCTATCGATTTGGATTTTTGTCAGATGATGGGTCTTTAAACTGGCTGACTTTTCAAGTTATTAAAGAAAATATTCACGAAAAAATAATTTTTTTCTTAAAAAAAGAGAACTTTTAGAAATTTTGAAGTACTAATCGAAATCTATTTAAACAAATTTTTAAAAGCAATCTTGCCAGATATATCTGAATTATTCAAAGGAAAGCAAAAATTATGCAACAAGTTCTCTTTATCAGAAAGTTCTTGTCGTGACCCATCGGTCGCACCCATTTCGGCTAGTTCTTTTTGCTCTTACATCTGGAAAATAAAGTTAAACGTTATTGGAAATTTATTTGAAAGATAGAGGACATAGTTTCTTCTGTAATCAGGGTGAAGATTTCCATTAAAAAAAAAACTCATATTGACACAGCAAATACCTTCAGTTCATCGTATCATCTTGGCTTTAAAATACAAATGGATATATAATTATTTAGTCCGAGCTTCTGTTATTCACTTTCTGTGTTACGAATATGATGTGAATCTACGTAATCCAGCCAACTCGGCCGTTATAGTTATTCTGTTTAAATAAGCCTTTATAAGTTCTTCGTATGTTTATTTTGTTTTAAATTGCTGATGTACAATAAAAGATGAGAACATAAAAACAAACAATAAATTATTATTAAACGAAGATATTTGCATGCATATTTATATTCCGTATGTCACACCAATTATACTGTTGTATAAATCGTAAAGTATTGGAGACTTTCTAAAACCTTGAAATAAGAATAAACTTTCTGTACAAAGTGAAAGTAACCAAACCATCATCATACATATCTACACATGTACAATATATACTTTTACAATTATTTATTAATAAATGACAAACTACTTTCAAAAAATTTATATTATTTTAATGAAAAGTAGTTGTTCAAGAAATTCATTTATAAAAATACACTATATAAATTAGGATTGCATTATAAAAATATATCAATATACAATAATTGAAATAGGGTGAGGTTTATTAATATTGTGCAATTGCTGACTATGAAATTGTTAACACAGAGCAAGTCAACAATTACTTATTACTTATTCCAATAACAATTTATTTATCCGTGTGGGGCATATCCCCTTAACATAAAAAAGTTGATGGGTGACAAAAAAAAACCGAAGTCAGTTTAAAACCCAAGATTTTTAGATTCCCATAATTTAATGGAAAACAACGTTTTTGACAGGTATTTGTTTAGGTTTGTTGATTGAATGTGGGAAGTACCTAAATATTCTTCCGACCCCAGTTAGCTTAAAAATTGTGTTATTTAATGTTTACCGATATGGATTAAAACAAAAATCAATTGTTAAGTACATATAAAAAAAATGCGAGTCAAGTGTCGAACTGCATAGACTCATTATCAGGGCGTACCTAGAATGGCATTACAGATAATACAGCAACATCTAGACCGATAGTCTTTAGTAAATCATCTACTTGAAAACCGAGAAGAGGAGGAGGTCAAATATAAAGTTTATAGCTAAGCAATCTTTAATATTGGGCAATTATACTAAGACATTGATAAGAGCCAACGACGTCTTAAATTTTCATTAACTTTAGTTCAGAATCAAAACAGATACTTGTTAAACTAGTAAGATCTTATTATGTTGTAAGTTTTTTAAGTCAAGTGTTACTAGTAAATTATTGTGCCTTTGGTAAACTAGAATGACATTGCAATAAAAAGCATTTAAAGAAAATCGAAATGCTAAAATGCAAGAAAATAGACAAAAGATAAGAAGAACTATGTGAACAAATCCATTTTTAATAACCCAATCGTATTTGGAGTCGGAAGCAATGGTTTGACCAGTCTGCTAATGGTTGATGGCAAGCTTTAATTTAAAAATCGCTTGTGTAAAATATTTACTAATTGAAAAAAAACCAAAGTCCACAAGAGGATCCACCCTTCAATAAGGATTTTGAAATTTGAATTCTAACATGAGACAGAAGAACATCTGTAGTAGTAAAACGGAGAAATCAACACACAAACCTCAAATTAACGGCAGTCAAACAGCAGGGTAACTCGCGAGCAAAATTTATATATGATACTATTAAATATAGTTGTTTGGTTATCAGTTTGCTTTTACGTGTACAGGTACATAAACTTGTAAACTATACTAGTTTAAGCCGCTTGGTAAATGCCTAGAGTAACTTATGCAGGTGAACCACTTCAAACTTGCATTAAGCTATCTAACAGATTACTACAGCCGCTCACAACACACTATTTCTTAATGGAATACTTTTATATACTTCATTAACAAGGAGTATGAAAAAAAAAATAATTTCGGATTATTCAAAATAAAGTGTATTAAATTATAATTGCAATATTGTAAGAAAAACAACTTGTACTTCTACTACTTAGTGAAAATGCTTTCTGAAGTTTTAAAAGAACCGCCTAGAAATGGACCAGCTATATTAAGCCTGCTTGAAATCATCGTTTAACAGTCAATTACAGATGAAAATTACAGAAAAATTGTGTTATAGATATAGTGATATGAACTTCTTACAGGACGTACATATTTTTTTTTTTCCCCCGGCGAGGGCGGGTGAAAATCTTCCATCAGACACTATGAGGATCACGATCGCGTGCTCATAGTAGTGAGATTCTTTCTCACTAAAAACACCTCCCCTCGATAGTTATGTTTAATACCGCAACTAAGTAAAACTTATCAAGCAGCTTTTTCATACCAAATTTAATCTCGTTTGGTAGGTGACTTTCCATTGAAAGATCCTACATGTTCCGCTTTTTTTAACGCGATTTCAATTTATCGTGCCCGGTCCAGAGGCTTAGTTCTTTCAAGACGGCGCAATAAATTGTGTTCGTCCACAATTTCTAGGACCGTATTATTAATATGCCCATTTAACCGGATCTTATGTTTTCTTGCGAAGTTTCTTGCTTCATCTTCGACAGAAGTAACTCCAAGGTCACGATACAGGTCATTATCTTCTCTACATCTATAAAAGAGAACACATTTTCCTGTTTGTCCGCGAGTAGGGAACGTAACGATACCTCAACAATATATATATATTAATCGATTTGTCGTGAGTAGCAGCATCGGTTTTTAGTCCGTTATTGGGCATTTAAATCCATTTTATATGATTTTTTAACCGAAAAAAGGCATTTTTTATACACATATGACTACAAAATGGCTAAACAGATTTGAATATGATTTTATTCTTCGGTTAGTACATAAAGAGATTGATGTATCAATCAATCTCTTGAATTTTGCGCCACTTAATAGTACAGTTATGACAACGAACAAAATGATAACAATGTGAAAGCTGACATTTCGGTGTTAGTAAAAAATAGAGCAAAGAATTTTCATTGTTGAGCAATATTTTAAAAATAATGAAGGTTTGTCAGCTACAGTCGAACAAAATCATCATCAGTGATAAAGCTCATCTTCATCTTAATCGCTTCGTTAATTGTCAAAATTGTCGCATTTGCGGTTCAGAAAACCCACGAGTTATTGTTGAAAAACAAATGCATCCACAACGCGTGAATGTTTGGTGCAGATTTTGGGCTGGAGGCTTTATCGGACCATTCTTCTTCGAGAATGCTGCTGGCCAGGCAGTAACAATTAATGGTGTTCGTTATCGTGACATGATAACCCAATTTTTAGTGCCTAATTTACAAAAAATGTGTCTGAAATTGGCCCGTTTGTAGGCGCTTTACAGTAGGGTCAGTTGGGGTAAATGGACCAGCGCACACTAGACGATTTTTATCAGGGGATACAACGTTGCCACCTGTAGATTGTTGAGTGGCAGAAACGTGGGTTGCCACATGTCCATCTGCCGGTATGGTTAGTGAAAAAAATTAGGCCAGATAAAAACCTTTCAACGGAGGAAACAAGGGACTCCAGTTGAAGGTTTCCCTGGAGTTAAAATAAAATGATATCCTTGGGAGGGTTTACTACCTTGAACAGAAAGTTCCCGGAATAACCACCGTGTGGCGCTCCCATTGTTCCGATTTCAGTGCCACCGGTAAACGACCGTTCTCTTTAGAGAATCGTTGACGAAACACTTTTCCAACGTTCGCGCACCATTAAATCCCTTTTTTACGCAAAATTTAATACAAGTTCGTTGTTGTAAATTGTAAAAAATCGATAAAACACACAGAGATAGATGTACTCTTGCCTACGGAACTTTTGCAAATGTCAAGCTATGACGCTAAGATTTAGAGGGAATATTAACAACAGATGTACCAATTTAACAAAAAAAAAAAACAGAACTCAAATCGGAATAATGGAAGCGCCACACGGTGGTTATTCCAGGAACTTTTTGATCAAGGTATGTGCATCCCAACAACATTGAATGTTTTCACTTGAGAATCCTACTTCACATTGTAAAGGGCCAATCATACAAGAAGTAACTAATAATAATACCTATAAAGAAGCATGCAAAGGCTCTCTTGGAAGACGACTCTTAATGGGACAACACATTAACGGAAGCTACTATTTTAGTTCATCGAGGTTATTATGGTATGTGTTGTCCATTATTATAGCGTTTTGTCAAGTGACGGATATTGTATCTCTCTGGAACAAGTATGAGCATAATATTACTGAATCGAGGACTGCGAGAGTTAATGTCAGATTATGTCCAATATGATCAAAATATTTTTGACGAAGCTTTGCTAGAATTGAATAAGGTAGTAAAAGAACTTTCGGGAAGATCCATTTCGGATTTTAAACTTCCGATGCCTACAAATACAACGAACCCTGAATTATATAACGCCGAATACGCAAGAGAAACTTCCTACGATCAATTTAAACTGTGTACAAAAATTTTAGCTCAAGATGAACAAGTATACGATGCGTTTTTAACATCAATTGACAGAAACGAAGGAAAGTTATATTACCTTGGTGCTCCTGGAGGTACAAAAAAACATATCTAATCAACTTGCTTCTTGGAAAAGTAAGATCTACTCGCAATATTGCATTAGCTGTAGCATCATCCAGAATTGCAGCTACAGTTTTGGAAGGAAGCCGAACCGCTCATGCAACATTTAAACTTCCTCTAACAATTGCAGCTGAGGACACTAGCACTGTTTGTAGCATTTCAAAACAAAGTTATCCTGGAAAATTAATACGTGACTGCTCATTAATAGTTTGGGACAAAGCTACCATGTCGAAAAAGTTTTCAGTTTGCGGAGTACGGATACTAGTGCCTCATTGAAAAGATCTTTTCCTGGACGTTTGTGAATAGATTAGAACTTAAAACAAGTATGAGAGTGTGATTGTCAGCAGACGAAAACCGGGATTTTTCAGAGTTGTTGTTCAAAATAAGAAATGGACAGATGTCACAAAATAATGTTAGAGTTAATCTAGATAATCAAAACCTTTACATTGTTATCCAGAAATTAATAATATAAGTTCTAAGACTATAACTTGGTTCAAGAAGAGAGCTATTTTGTTACCTACTAACAATCAAGTAGGTAAAGTGAACGACTTGATTATCTCTAAGATGAATACACAGGCGTAAACCTACTACTCCGTAGACACCATGGTGGACCAGTAAGAGGTACATTTCACAAGAGAATTTTTTGATTGCATGCAACCTTCTGGATTGCCCCCACATAAATTGGTCTTAAAAGAAGGGTGCCCTGTTGTTTTATTGCGAAACCTTAATCCAACCAAATTGTGTTCTGACCGGATATGGAACTGGAGAAACCGTGCTTATTCCTCGGATTCCATTGATACAAACGGATCTTCCATTCCAATTCAAAAGATTTCAAAAGTCCAAAAACAATTGTCATTTTCAATTACAATTAACAAATCAGAAGGTCAGACATTCAACGTCGCGGGCTTAGACCTAAGCGCTGAGTGCTTTTCCCATGAACAGCTGCACGTAGCTCTTTCGCGCGTTACTTGCAAACAAAATTTGTTCGTGTTGTGTAACCAAAATTCAGCTACAGACATTATTTATAAAGAAATTCCATAATCAAAGGCAGCACTTCACATTCTTCACGTCTTTTCTTTTCTAAATTATACCCGTGCGAAGCAGGGGCGGGTCGCTAGTTTCTTATAAACTATGGTGCATGTACAATTTCTCGTAGGACTGAATTTTCAAATGTTTCTAAAATACAAATATTTGTTTTCTTAGTACAACCCCAGAGTTGTAAACCATAAGTCCACACCGGTTTTAGCACCTGCTTATATAAAAGCAACTTGTTTTCTACGCTAAACCTGGAATATTTATCAAGTAGCCAGTACATTTCTCTGTATTTAGATTCTAGTTTTTTACGTTTCTTTTTCACGTGCGTCTTCCATTGGAGCTTTGCATCGAGTGTCATGCCCAAATATTTAGCCTCATTAGCAAACGAAATACAGACCGAATTTATGTGGATGGGCAAGTGACTTATTTTTCTGTAGGTAAAGTTTACTTTCACAGATTTTGTTTCGCTGAGAGCGATCCGCCAGATCTTTGTCTAGTCATCTGCCTTATTTAGAGCGCTTTGCAGTTTCGCTGTTGATTCTTCCGACATCTAAAATGGCAGTGTTGTCAGCAAAGGTGGCAAGAAGAGTCCCCTCGATTTTTGGTATATCTCTTGTATATGAGAGATACAGGAGTGGATCGAGCACCCTTCCCTGCGGTACACCGGCCAATATATCTTTAAACTGCGATTCGTCATTTCCGTATCTAACACGAAAAAGATACTTAAGCCTTCGTACCAAACCTTGTCAAAGCCTCGAGAGACGTCAAGAAATACGCTTGAGCAAATCTTTTTCTCTTCCAGAGCTTTTTCAATTACGTCGGTAATTCTATGCACCTGGTCAATAGTCGAATGTTGGGGAAAAGATTTTTGTCTTCAATAATTGGCAATAAAATTTTGAGCAGGATCCTCAAAAATTGTTGACAGGATCGGAGGATTTTTTATAATATAATTACTTCTGCAATTTTCCATTGGCAGGGACGTATTCTAGCCTAAAAGTCGCGTTAATAACATGTAACAGCTTAGTGAGTGCTTTTAAGGGCAAACAAATTTTCTATGCGATCCGATCGCCACATTGCATCAAAGTCACATGCAGATTTTGCGATGTAGAGACGCGTGAGCATGTTACACCGTGGGAAAAACATGGCTTGTCCAAATGTATTCCTGATACCTTTAAGGTTTGGCCCTGTGATTTATTGACAGTCAATGCAAATGCAACTTTTAATGGGAACTAGAGACGCTTAAAATTAAATGGTAAGTTATTTGGTATGATTGGGATGCATGGTGTCTCCCTTGGCTTCGCCAAGTTAAGATTGTGTCCTTCACAATATTCCTTCCTAGTTCTGTGACTTGCAACAGAGTACCGTTGCATAATCTTGGTAAATGCGCATTAACAGAACGGGTATACCTACTTTTAATTCCAACTTATGGTATGTCACCCCGGATAATTCCAAAGAATTTAGGAATTTCACGGGATAGCTCGTAATGTCAGCGGTTGACATGACTGTGTTGATGGAGTTGTACACTGATGTTTCGGTAGTTATTTCGTCCAAGACTTTATTTATTTTCGCAATAGCCTCATATAAATAAATAACCAATTTTCGTCGTAAATATTGTGTTGCAGATTTGGAAAAACTTCAGCAATAAGGTCGTCTTCCGACTCCACAACACGACAAGACGGCCTTGACCAATTTCTAGCAGTTTTTGAGCATATGCTCCTGACTCAACACCGCTGAATGACTGGACTCGCATGTTAGTGGTGAAATAAAGCATTTCAACGTTGGTCCACAGGTATGATGCGTTAATTTCGCCTGCTGCAGTGCCTCTCTCGATAACAGGTAAGGTCTGCCTAAAATCCTCTGCCAATAACACTATCACACCACCCATTTACTTTCGATTGCTTTGTATGTCTTGTTGACAGCGATCGAGCGTCTCTATGGTGCGCTTGTGTGAGATAGTGCATTTGTCCCACACGATCAGTTTACAATGTTGCAACAGGGCGCCGCGCGCGCCGCTCTTACTGATGCTAAACGTTGGGGTTTTTTCGCTGGCCAAATTAAGAGGTAATTTAAAAACTGAGTGTGCCGTCCGTCCACCGCTCAATAATGTTGTGGTGATACCAGAGGAAGCCAAAGCTAATGCAACGTTACGATCCCTACCAACAAACAAAGCAAAAAAAGTTTTGTTCCGCCCGGGGCATTGAGAAAAAAACGGCCGCCTTCAACACGCTCAACTCGTTGTAATATTTTGTCATAAATGGCTTTTTGGTCGCATTGCATGTGTACGTGAGATGTTCGATCAAATACGAAATACACCCAAAAAATGTGTTGGAAGCTTAACAGTTAACTTGCTTGTGCGAATATTTGGCATGCAACCCACTGGAGTGCTCACTTTTTGTTTGATCACATTCTGTTTGAAATAGGTTCGATGGTTGGGCTTCGAAAAATCCATGAATTTTTTTCGACTGAAAAAGTATGTTCTGGATGAAAAATCTACATATGAACTCAATTATCTGTGGTCGTAACTTTTAAAATATTTGCCTAAATGACATAGTGTAAAAGACAAAGTTTATCTACTTTAAATATTAGAAACGATAAAAATATTTGTTTTGATAAGAATCAATTTGTTAATACAAAATGTGCATTTTGGGAATGTCAAATAATAAAAGCAATAAAATATTTTTTTTTCTTGCGATATTGGCTTACGCATCAAAAATAGATACACGCTGTCGCGGACTTTTTTGTAGAACCATTTAAGAGATACATTTCTATTATATCTTACAGTTTTTGCAGCGCACGTCAGAATGGCTTGCAGATGGGGAAATTTTTTTTCTGACTTACGTTACACTTATTTCTATATTTTGGCCAATTTACTCAAAAGCTTTATAAATTATAGCCTATATGTTATTCTTATGTACTATTGTTAAGTTTCATTAAAATTCATTCCATCGTTTTTGTGTGAAAGAGTAACAAACATCCACATAAACATCCATATAAACTTTTACGTTTATAGTATTAGTAAGATCTATGTACTTAAAAAACCAAAAACTGTGGTCTTAATTATTCGCCGAAAATAAAACATATAATAATGAAAAGAACAAAAGAACGTAAGAAATTGCAACGAAACGCCGAAAAAAAACCCTGTATAAGCATTTAAAACTTTTAATGCCTACCTACCCTACCTACCTAGAAAGCTCCGTAACAGGAACAAGAACAAAATGTTATTAAGTTTTTGGAAAGCAGAAAAAAAGAATACAAGACCCAAAACCTCTGCGCTACCATATAATAACAAATAGGCACAAGGCACATTCGTTATTAGTTAACATTTTTGTTGCACATTTGATAAATCACTCACTCAAAATATGAATGTATCGAACAGGGCTAACAACCACACAATAATAAAGGTAATGTTAACGAAAATCAAAAGATATAGCAGACCAATTTTATCAAAAATATTTAGGAGAATACTACCTAGGCGCATACACTGCCGAAAAATCCTTATCCCCGATCACCAGTTTGTGTTCAGAGACAAGCATTCAACTACTGATCAGGTGAATAGAATCACCGTCATAATGGAGAAACCTCTCAAAAGAATAAAGATTTGCCCAATCATATTTCTTATTATCTCGCAAGCCTTTAAAAAAGTGTGGCTTCAAAGACTTCAAATTCAAAGGACAACAGGTATTAACTTGAAGGTTGTGTCATCGAAAACAATCACCGAAAAATGTAATAGTTACTTCAAAAATATTCAAAACTTAACATCGAGAGCACGTTGTTGACTGCGTGTACCTAGGGTATACAAATCTGTGGTTGTACCAAGAAAACGAATGCAAATATTCTACAAAAATTAAAAATAAAGTACTAAGAAAATTGCCGTTGCACCGCAGTAGATAAGAAATGACAACTAAAACAAAGATCTTAAAGTTTCTACAGCTAAAGAAGAAACAAAAACAACCTTATGGAAAAGTTCAAAATTGAAAGGAGTTCCATAAACTTTGGATGAAAGAAATATTGTGCCGTTTTTAAACGACATAACCTCCCGACCTAGGAGGTTATCTGTCAAACACATTTCTTTAATTATATAAAAATTGATTGATAAATCGAAACTAAGTCGCAGTAACAAATATATTGATTTCTAGAGGTGTTGTAAGTGAGTTAAACTCTTACGCTGCTATGAACACTCGCTTGCGGTCGTCATAGTATCTACGAAAGAATTTCATCATTCCTCGATGGCGACAAGAAAAAAAAGGGTTTGCAGCATACAGCTGAAGGATGATTTTCGAACAGCTTTTCCATCCAAAAAAAAGGTTACTATTTGGTAGACTTTATTTCATCAAAAATTAAGCGGTTGTGTTTGTTACTGTAAATGGATGCCAAAAACAGGGTAGTAATGGATGAACAATTATGGATCGTGGCGATGCTGATTTGATTTTTAAAAGACTGTTCTAAATGTCACACTAGTGGCAATACCATTGCTATTTTCTTGTCGAGTCATATCTCGAAATGGTGATCAAAATTGGCGCTAAAATCATGCTATCCAATATCATGGGGCTTTCTTCTTTGATGCCATGTGAAGGAGAAATAGAAGTACTAAAACAAACATTCATGCTGATCACGATGGAATGAAGCCACCAATGTGCTAAGCAATGTGTACAGAACAGAAATTATTGTGGTTATATTGTTTTTCATTATCAACAGCAATCGTAAAATAAACTAAAAATCAAATAATCTCTTTCCTCAATAAACCAAAATGAATAGTAAAAGTATCAACACTGTCCCAGATTCAACCAACTAAGAGTTCTTTATAAAATTTGCTAATTCAAACTCGTTCCTTTAAGTATTTCTCGTAACGTTTAAATTCTCATAATTGTCAAATTGTAGGAAGCAGAAATACTTCTTTAATTTTTTGTTGGACATTGTTCGTGGCATCAACGCGATTTCTCTCAAAATCATTCAACGAGTCATTTATCAAAAAAAAGAAAAAAAAAACTCAAACACAAAATCGTAGAAACAACATAAACTCTCATCTCAATATATCTTTCTTTTATGCACACACTATGTACCTACGTATGTATGTTTGTTTGTGCCTTTTAGCTACTCGATGAGTGCCTAGAATGTTTGCCTGTATTTAGCTATAATTTCTTTAGGCTTTTTTGTGGAAAAATAATAATTCTTATTGTTTTATTGTTGCATAATCCAAAGCCATTTGAAAGGGATCACTGTTTACTTAAAAAATATATTTTTTGTATACATGTTTATTACAGCTAGGTTGAGCTCAAATTAAACCTATCTTACTGGGGGAATGGTTAAGACTATGGTCGACAACATGTCAACTACTCGTTTGTTGTCAACGAATTGGTGAATAAAGCTCATGTTATCGAGTGTAATCGCAGATTTTCATTAGAAAAATTTAGCTCAGTTTTTATTCGTTGTTGCTGGTTGTTTGCAACGTACATACATATTCGTCACAAGCAAAAATATCTATACCCCCGAGAGTATACTAAAGTGCATAAAATAATATGTATCACCACAAATTATCTGCGCGATCCACAGTGTGAAGAAATCTTCCTCTACAAATTGTTTAACAATGATAAATTGTTCGTTTTTATTTTTCCCTTTTAATTGTCTGTATTTAAATGCTTTATTTATTTATTTATTTATTTTTCTGTCCACCTTCTACTGCTCTTCGTTTCGAGTTTGTTATGTGCGACTAGATAGTTCTCTAAATGTCTAAAGAAAAACAAACTAAAAAAAAAGAGGAAAATAACTTCGAATTTGTCTGTTATCTTCATAAAAATAAATGTAAAAACGATAAACTTCAGCAAATATAGCAATTTGAACAATTTGCCTTTTGTCAAATAAAAATGTAAAACAAAAAAATAGGATTTGCACTTTGGGTTCCAGTAATCAAGACATGAGGGCTGAGAGTCGCTGCCCCCCAGGGTGGTGTAATACCAGTGGTGGCAGTTACTATTCCCTCTACCATAAATCACATCATTTATCGCTTTAATTGAATTTTAAAAGAAAAGGAAAATAATGTAATTTATAAAAAATACGAATTCTTACACTATTCCCGGCTTTCAGTAACTTTTATATCTGATGGTGCCTTCCTGTGTCAAGGGAGAATGGTTTACGCTTCAATTGAGCTCGGTGAACAGTAGAAAAATATAATTTATTTGTTGAACATTTAACACATTTTATTTCTCTTTCTTATATCTTATTCCTTTCACTTCATGTTTAAGCTATGAATTTATATAATTAAATTGATTGCATTTTAAACGATCATTTTCCTTTCTTTTCTTTTTTTTTCTCAATTTCTTTTTTTGTTGCCTTTTTGCTTATGTGTATGTATTTACAATGGCTGCGCGATATGGAAAACAAATTTCTTGCTTTAATACGAATTCAGTTCTATGGTTTGTAATTTGTTTTGTTGTTTCTTTTTCGTAAAAATTTCTTCGCCCCACGACGAGACGACAATTTGTACATTTGCCAACATTTACCGCGTTAATTGTTATTTTCTTTTTCTTTCTATTAATAATAAAACTATTTGAATTTCTGCAACATTTCTGCCAGCGATTAAGGGAACCAAATTTCAACTCAACTAAAAATGGCGGTTTCGACAAACTAAAACAGAAAATCTGTGGGAATCTCTCTACTCTATGAAAATGAAGTAAATTCGCTGTTGTCGAGGGGAGAAGAACGAACAGAAAATGTCCGACCATCATTGGTGAAGTATGGTCGAAGTATTCAAGTGAGAGAGAAGGAGAAAGAAAAGAAAAAACTGAAATTTTGTAATTGTCAACAATTTCCCTTTTGAAATTTTTCAACAATGGGACAACAATTAAAAGCCACCAATGAGATTTCAATATTAGACATGATGTGGTGAAATAAATGGCAGGAATGAACAAGTGTACCAAATGACATATCATTTCAGTTTTGTTTGCTCTGGTGAGAAAGCTCTGTTTGGTACGTTATTTAACTATCTGATTGAGTACTAGAGGCGGTTTATCATATAACTTTTCTTTTATAAGGGATCTGTTCCTTTATTTTGTCGGGGAACTGCGACTTAAAAGATCTTTTATAGCAAAAAATTAAGTATGAGGCGAATGAGACTCAACTCTTTTGATGAAATTAAGAATCTCTCTGGTGGAGGTTGATAGGAATTGGGATTTCTCTGAGAAAGTGTCGTCTCCTTAAGCCACTTAAAGCCATGCATTCACACCAGATGTGTTATGCAGTTTCGTCGTCTTCCATGCAAAGATGACATTCATATATTTTCATAAATTAGTTGGTGATATCGAAAATGGCAGTGTCCGGTTAAAAGTCCAACCAGTCTTCTTTTAAATTGTAGAGATTCTTTTGCGAGAGTGTTTGATGGCTCTTTTAGACTGACGAAGCCCTGGGATGTTTTTCCAAACGAGATACACAAATTGTTGAATTCGGGATATTACAGAACTGCTCAAGGCCGGTGAAATAATCAGTCAAGACGTTTCTAGCTAATTTGTCGGGTATTTCATTTTTGACAATACTTTTAAGGACAAGCACCCACCAATCGCTATTCGGCTGTGCAAGAGGTTGTTCGGTCTTCTTCCGTTCTTAACTCAACTTTAAGTAATTATACTTTCTAGACAAGTGAATATATATATATCTCAATCAATTGTACGACATTTTATTGTAAAGTGCAGTTTTCATAAAATAATAGAAAACAAATCGTTTTCTTACCACAATTGATTAAGCAAGTAAACAATTCAGTGCTGGTCTTCTTGGTGTTGTGCAGTTACCCAACGGTGCTTGGTGTTGTGCAGTTACCCAACGGAACATTCGGATATACTGCATATAAGTATATCAAACAACAGCCTGCAGCGACTGGGCTAGATGGCTACAAAAAAAAAGAAGCGGATAAACAGGCGACAACATCAAGCCACAGTCCTAGGGCCATAAGAGCTGCTAAATTGCTTTCGGAGATGAAAAATAACGGTAGCCCTATCTCAATGGCGCCGAAACCAAAAGATGACGCTACTAATTTCAAGATGGCAAGTACCGCAATGTCGAACCACTCGACGGAACCGTTAATGTTAACGGCATAAATTCAGCTATTGCGCAGCAATCATCCGTTAACTTAGCGAATAACAGATTTGCTATCTTAAATACAATACCATTTGAAAATTTCAATTTTAAAATAAATAATAAAAAAAATCTTCAATCATCCCGACTCAAGACACTAACGCTTCAACAAGTCATGAAAATAACACCAAGTCAAACAGCGGCAACATCAACTGTACGAAGAACAACAACAACAACAACGAACAGCAAGATAAAAGAGATCTGTACAAATCTCACCATGGTAAGTTTTGCCCTCCAATTATTCTATTTGACATTAATATTCGCGAGATTATCGTAGCCTTAAGAAAAACCAAAAAGATTTTAAATTTAAAGCGGTCAACTGTGGTGGTCGTTTTGATAAAATTAGCAATACCTACATATTTAAGTCAAAAATTTATATCGACAATCCTGACTTCCATCAGGAACTTTTAAATATGGTTAAGGGAAGTCGGATCGAAGGGAACTCTTATACGTTAAAGCAGAATCGCTCATATAATCCTATTCTAAGGGGTCTTATTTCGGATTTTTCAACCAATGAAATCCTAGATGAGTTGAATTCAATGGTCCCGACTATCGTATCTCAAGTAGAAACTTTCGAAACACCTAAGTCCAAAAATAATCCCAACCTCAATTATAACTTATTCCTAGTTCGTCTCTCTCCGGGGAGGATGGTGAGTGTTATAATCGGTTTAAACTATGTCTTCAATTCGAAGGTAAATTGGGAAAAACCCACAGTTATACAGTGCAAGAAATACCAATGCTTCGGCCATTTAGAAAAAAAACTGTGGCAAAAATTATAAATGTGTTAAGTGCCTTGACAAACATCTTCCGTGGAATTGTTCAGTCAAATTAGCAGAAAATACTACAGCATCTTGCATAAACTGTCGAGGTTACCATCCAGCGAATTGGCGAGGTTGCCCGGCTTACAAAAAGTATTCGGAATTCAAGAAAAACCGACAGAAGATAGGGAGAATATAGAGAAATCTAACTCCCTCACAAAACAAATTAGCCAAAGTTCAAAGGTTTGGCCTAGTATAAGTTATGCTAGCCACTTCAAATCGACCCCTTATCAACCAGTCGCTTTAATTCCCGTAGGCTTATCTTCAGCAAACAAAAACCACAACTTCGTGGATCAATTTTTAAGTCTGGTCAACGAACTCTTCGGAGTCAGAGTTGAAAAGCTGTTCCTTAAAATTGAGAGGTTTGATAAAAACATAAATTACTCATCTAGCATCCAACAAAAAAGACTGGAGTACTTAATACTCCTAAATCAACTCACATAAAATATATAATGAAGCTTAACTTTCTTACATTTAATATTCAATCCGTGACCATAGCCGAAGAATACAGTTTGCTGAGTAGCTACATGCAAATGACTGCTTTGCAGCCTTCATACAGGAGACTCACCTCCATATCACAAAGTTCCCTTAAAAAAAAAAAAAAAAAAAAAAAAAAACACTGTGGCGCTGGCAGCCCGGTATGGGCCATGGCCTAGCTTGTTGACACTCATTTGTGTTGCTCATGTTGTTATTTTTGTCACATCTGAGTGGGGCCTACGGTTTATCGCCGAGTCCGAACTGCACTCTTTAGAAGCTTTTAAACCTTACCTCCCATTCCCCCACCTACCCAGCTAACTCGGCATTTCTCGACCAATATTTAGTACCAACAAATTTGCTTATCCCACCTAGTAACCCAAATTTTCCTATCCTAACCCTACCCACCTTCTCTGACCATTTCCCGATCAAACTTTCCATTGAAATTGCAGATGCAACCATAGACCTCGTCGACACCAAGCATTACATATCCTTCAAAAACACTAATTGGAACAATTTCAAAGCAGACCTTGATTTAAACTTTAACCGTAGTCAACCTCCAAACTTCGAACCACTGAGTAATGACAAAATTGATAATTATATTACCTTCTTTAATACCATCCTAAGCAATACATTGGACTGCCACTCTCACAGACTGGCATGCCACTTTAACAAATATAAAAAACTCCCACAAGCCTTAAAATCTCTCTTTCGAACAAAGCACCTCTGGCAAAAACGTCTAAAACTCATTTATCATCAAAATTATAACAGTGTTAGGAATGATTATAAGAATCTTTCCAAAAATATGTCCGTCCTGAAAATTATTATCAAAGAGAAAACTAGGATTTGACTTATTGAGCAACTATCCAACAAAATGTCGAATATTAAAGCGGGGCCCTACGCCTGTAAGGCAATTAATCAATTCTTAAACAAAAAGAGTAAATTCGCGGAAAGATTTAAGTTAACGACCAATAAATATAGCAGAATCACTTAGCCCGCAAGAAATGTGGAACAGCATGCACGAGGAATGCATAACACTCGCAAAGTCCCATCTGGGGACAATATCGAAATACCATCACGTCGGCAACGAAACCAAACGAGCTGTGGCCGACAAGAAGAATGCATTTCAAGCGTGGACAAAATGCGATCGGAGCGATGATTTCGAAAAAGCTCGGCTGGCTCTTGAATACGAGCGTCTTAAAAAGATCGCAAGGAAAGTCCTGGCTCGAACTCGAGCGGCAGCAGCGGAATACCTGTACCAGGAGTTGGAACAAATATCCTCATGATTGGCAGATAGAAGACAATATAAGAAGTTCAAACATCGTACAATACGAAAGTGCCAAATATTTGTAAGCTCGCTGCTCAGAGGCGAAAAAAATCGATGGAAATAAGTTCGCCGAAATACATAAAAAATGTAGACGGTCGCTTATTTAAAAATGAAAAGGAAATTTGTGACCAGTGGCTTGAATACTGCAAGGAGTTGCTTGATAAACAGTTTCCACGTGATATCGTGCCGACAGCTGGTCTATTCGAGGAGGAAGTTTCGGACTTTTCAATCGAAGAAATAAATATAGCAATTGGAAAAATGAAGCGGGGGAAGCGGCGGGACCAGACAGCATTCCATCAGAGTTTTGGTCGAAGATGGAGGGGATCGGCAGCGTTTGACTATCGAAACTTTTAAATAAATTTAAATGTGGACAACCTATGCCGAATCAATGGAGAAAAGGAAAAGGGGACACTCGAGAATGCAACAACTACCGTTCAATCAAGCTTATGTCACACACAATGAAAATCGTCGAAAGAGTCTTAAGCGAACGTCTTCGGCAAATAATAAAGCTCGATAATAGCCAGTGTGGATTTGTTGAAGGAAGTTCGACGGTGGACGCTATCCAAAGCCTACGAATAATAATGGAAAAGCACCGAGATTTGTCTAAGGATTTACACATGGTATTTATCGACCTCAAGAAAGCATTCGATCGAGTGCCTAGGGATCTCATATGGGCCGTGCTGAGGTCTCAAGACGTACCGGAAACGTATGCTAGAAAAATACAAGACATGTACGGAAACGTGAAAACTGCGGTTAAAAGCTCTGCTGGACTTAAGAGAGAATTTCCAGTTAATGTCGGAGTGCATCAAGGAAGCGTTCTTAGCTCTTTCTTTTTTAACGTAGTATTCGACTATCTTTTAGAAGACTGCATGCGCGAAGCAAATGGAAATTGGAAATGAAAATGTTAAGGAAGTGGAAATGAAAATGTTAAGGATGTCTAGTGGAGTCACTAAACGCGATTGCATTAGATCTACGCGTATAAGAGGAAGTCTACATATAAGGAATTCGGTAACCGAACAGCTTGAGGCGAATAAAATAAGCTGGTATTGCCACGTTCAAAGAAGATCTGCGGAAAATTCGGTTAAAAAGGCAATATCAACTACGGTCACTCCAACTGTAAGAAAACGAGATCGGAAAAAGAATTCCTGGATTTCTCAGATGGCAAATGCGCAACAACGCCTGGGGCTTACCAGGACCGAGCATTATGAAGAAGCGTTCTGCGGTCTGCGACATTAGCCAACCCCATAAGCGGAGCAGCAGCGATGCAGTAAAAATGGAAACTCGTTACGCATTAGTTCTTAAAGAAATAACGAATAAAGGGTTAATAAACGGATAAGAAGAAGAAAGAATAAATATCGGACGATTGTGCGAAGGCCGAAATTTTTAGAGAACATTATCACAACACATTTAAGCAATCCCCTCCTGCCACGTATCCCATTATCACGAGAGAAGTCTAAGTTAATATTCAGAGGATCAACCAACTTAAACCACCTAGAACTTTGAACTTTGAAAGTAACCCAGCTCTCAACCCAAGTCCGAGCCTATTCTACACTAAAGTAACAGAGGTCCGAGAGATTCTAACTTCATTATTAAAAAAATCTCCCCAGAAGCGGTGAAGTTCATCGCTGTCATAATGATGTATCAAAAACGGATTCTTTCCTACGGAGTGGAAGGTAGCAAAAGTTGTGCCGCTCCTAAAAAAGCCCAACAACTTCACTCTTAATAACTTCCGTCCCATATCCCTTCTCTCTAACCTGGGGAAAATTTTGGAGAGAATAAGATGGAATAGTACCCTGGGGACATTATAGAATTCATTCCGGACCATCAGCTCGGATTCCGTAAATCACACTCTACGGTGCATGCTCTCCTTAAAGTTCATAGTGACGTCACGACAAACTTAAGAATCAAAAAATGCACGACTGCTTACTCCCTAGATGTTGAAAATTCTTTCGATGGTGTCTGGACGGAGGCGCTACTGTTAAAATTGGTGCAACTTGAGTATTCCACCTTCCTAATCAACCTCATTCACAGCCTCAGATAGAGGAGTACCACAGGGTTCAATCCTCGGACCAAAACTTTACAATATATTCCTATACGACTTTCTACACACCCACACTCTGGAGAACATTATTGTCTCCGAAGCAAACCTTTTCGCGGATGATACCATGGTGTACGCTCATAATGAATCCCCTCTCAAGGCGACCAACCATTTGAAATCCCACCTCGAAGTTATTAATTCCTATTGCAGTAGCTGGAGGATTAAAGTGAATAATGAAAAATCAGTTACAATCTGCATTAGAAACGCAAGCAATAAAGGTTCGGTGGGAGTTGAAACGAAAAAAAGTATATGGGGGCTTACCTTAATAATCTCTTCAAATTCAATTACCATGCACGTATGGCTAAAGCCGGAGCTAGGAAAGTTCCCATAATGTTGATGCCATTCCTGAGAAGTAACTAAGCTAAGTACTAAATCCAAATTGTTTTTTTTACAAAACTCTTATTAGACCTGCCATTATTTACGCATTCCCAATTTGGTTTTCCATTTCACCCACGGTTGCTAAGGAGCTTGAAATCTTCGAGAGGAAACTACTCCGGACATGCATTAATAAAAACTACAAAAGTCACAACAAAAAAATTTCTAATTGTCACATCTACCAAAGTTAAAATATCACCCCTCTTATTGAATATACCCTACAACTCATGGTAAGACTCATTGATAAAACGAAATTTTCAGAAAATGACAGAAATGAAAAAGTTAACATCCCATAATTTTGAAATAAATGCAAGTCGATCTTACGTCATTATACAGCAAATACAAAAAACGAAACAAAAACAAACAATCTTAACCCTTATGTCAATACGACATACCTGGGTGTGTATTTGTATTTTCAAATGCAAAAATCATGGTGATAAACAAAGCAGACCGGGCTAAATTTTGTAGGAGCTTCCGCATAATGGAAACTCAACAAATTCCAATTAATTTAAAGTAAATAAAAAAATAAATACCTACAAGATTAGAAGTTTTCACAGTTACGCCGTACTAGCCACACGTGCATACTCGGGTATGCAGTCTGTCTATTCATGTTAAATATGGTAGTCCTTTTTTAACCGGCAGGACCATCTATAGTTTATCGTTTGCTGAATATCATCGGCACTAATAAGAGACTCATTTCAAATGCTTAACAGAAATTTCCGTAAATATTTTATTCCCTATGAGGAACTTACCGTCAACGAGCAGCTCTTTCCTTTCCATGGGAGGACTTAATTTACGGAGTATATACCTTCGAAACCAGCTAAGTATGGTATTAAATCTGGTGGCCATGCGATGCAAAAACTGCATATACACTACAAGGCAATATCTAGGTAAAGGTGAAGAACCAGATAAGCCTCGAGCGACAAGCAAGGAGAACAAGTAGTAAGTCAGTTGGTGCAATCCTATAAAAACACTCGACGAATAATTTTTTCACATCATTTAAGCTAGCCAAAAAACTAATGCGATAGAATTTGGTACTAGTTGGAACACTAAAAAAAATATGCCGTATATACCAACACAGTTTCTACCACAGAAAGAACGTGCTGTTTTTTCTGGTGAATTTGTGTTCCTGTTCCTTGATAATGCAACATTGTATTTTTACGAGTATGTGTCAAAATAGCAGTGATTCTATAGTCCACTACGACAGAACAATTGTTGGTGATAATACCATTCCACTAAATGCGGAGTTGATACTTTTGACAAAATCCCTGGCGAATACTCCACAAAACGCCGAACTTTTAGACGTCACTGCGTTAGCAGCACATATAATATTTAAAGTCAACAAAACGGAACTTTCAGTATCTACATGTGCGCGTTGCAAAAATTTGCAGAATCTCGGAAGAAACCTTGCAATGCCATCTTTAAGGACTCGATCGAAATCCCCATATATTTACCGCAACTTCAACACCAGGAATTAATAGAAGTAATGTTCGAACAGAGTGTAAAAGTTTAATCTCAACTTCCAGCCACCAGTCTCCACAAGAGAAACGCGATAGGACTGGACGCATGAAACAAAAAGTCAACTGTACCGTATGTTATACTGAGTCCAAGAGACGGCCAACTGGAAAGGAGTGCCAAAATTGTATCAAGGCAGTCTGGCATAGGCATAGTCGCGATCTTACTACGTGCCAAAACTGTTTGTGATTACTTATTTTAAACAAACATAAAAATAATAATATATACTCGTAATTTGTATTCTTTGGATTCTTGATTCAACTGCTTTAAGCAGAAGAAGCGCAACGAATCTAAGTTGCATACCTGGGTATGCACGTATTGACTAAGCGTTGTGCGACACTCGCATTGACACAAAGGTTAATGTAATATGCACTTTTTCAAATACAAGTATCTCACATAGAAACCAGAGAAAGGAATTCGTTAATAAATGAGATGTATAGTTCGATTATATTCCAATCTTCTCTTTTTTGTATACTATTTTGAGTAGGTTAAGTTAGGTTAAGTTAAATTACTTACTTACTTTAGGTGGCGCTACAGTCCGAGATGGACCTGGGCCTCAGTCAACAAGCCTCTCCAGCCAGCTCGATCCCTGGCTAGCTGCACGCTAAGTTGGTTAAGGTCCTCTTCCACTTGCGTGCGCCACCTGAGTCTTGGCCTTTCTCTACTGCGCTGTCCCTCGGGAGCGGATTCGAAGACTTTTCGGACCGGAGCATTGGTGTCCATGCGCTCTACATGACCCAGCCATCTCAGTCTTTGGATCTCCACTCTTCTGGCTAGGTCCATGTCGCTGTACCGTCCATACAGTTCGCTGTTGTATCTCCTCCTCCACTCACCGTCAATGAAGACGGGACCAAAGATCGCCCGAAGAATTTTTCTCACGAAGCAACCAAGAACACCCTCATCCGATTTTGATAATGTCCATGCCTCTGCGCCATAGAGCAGAACCAGGATTATTAAGGTCTTATTAAGGATGACGTTTGTTGTCCGAGAGAGGGCTTTGCTACTCATTTGCCTTCTTAACCCAAAGAAACAGCGGTTGGCAAGAGTTATTCTTCGCTAATTATAGCAGAGCCTAGGTAGACAAAGTCCTTAACTACCTCAAGGTTATATCTGTCGAGGGTGACGTTCTGCCTGAGACGTCGGTGTTGGTTGTCCTTTTTGCTTGATAGCATATACTTGGTCTTGCCCTCATTGACCGCTAAACCCATTTTCGGCGCTACAGTCTCAATACTCGCGGTTAGGTTAAGCCATTTAATAAGACAATAAGTCAAAAGTACTTCGTATAGCTCTGTGAGCGAGAGCCACAGTCATATCCATGTAAAGACACGCCATGTTGGCATTCATTATAACAAAAAGAAATCGAAAAGGGACGGCCATACATTACAACCTCCGCATGTACTGCACTTTGGTGTAGAAAAAGTCAACTTTATGTATTAAGAAAGAAGCAATAGATGTATTTAAAAGACTCAATAAAAATTCAATCATTCATACATTCTTCACCCACCAAAGTTTCACTTTTTTTTTTATTGGAGAAATCTTATAGTGTAGCAGTAGCAAAGCAATACTGATTTGGAATCAGTGAGGTTTAAGTCTAACGCTTTAATGGTTACTTGGCTATCCGTAAGTATATGGATGGGCCACTCTTCATTCCTTTATCGAGGATGAGATTTGCGCACACCTGAATGTTACACGGACAGTTTTTCCCATTGTTTGAGAAATTCTAGTGTTTTGACCAAATATCCCAGCGCTCACCTCGGTGTCCATCTTTGATGCATACAAATACCGCTTGATACCCTTAAGGTAAGAGGTGCGGTTCTTGAAGTTCGTTGGTTCTCGGGCTGGGATCACTAAATTGAACCTTCTGCCGAACCACTGTAAAAAAAAGTTGACGCAATGGATGCAACATATTCTATGGGCTGGGGTCTTTAGTCCAGTGCAGTTTGGGTTAAGGACAGGTTTATCTACTGAAGACTTCCTTCCTTCCATTGTACAGAAAGTTTTGGATGATAAAGGATTCAGTGCTGGTCTTTTTATTAAAACATCCATGATAGTTGATCACAAAATTGTTGTTATAAACTACATAACGCAGGCTTCCGCGAAGTTATGAATAATTGGTGTGATACGAGGGCGGGTCAATAAGTCCGTGACTTTTTGAATTTCTGACCTCTTTACTGAAACAGCAACACTGCTCCTGTCAACAGGCATCTGTCAGTTGACTCCTGTCAAAATTTAAACTTGCTGCGTCAGTTAGTTTGTGTTTGACAGCTATTTTTATCAGACTACTCACTAATTTGAGGAGAAAATGGAAAAAAGTGAATTTCGTGTGCTTATCAAGCATTATTTCTTGCGAAAAAAAACCATTACCGAGACCAAGGCTAAGCTTGATAAATTATATGGGGACTCTGCTCCATCGATTTCCATGGTAAAAAAGTGGTTTACTGAATTTCGTTGTGGCCGTACAAGCACTGAAGATGCCGAACGTCCTGGACGCCCAGTTGAGGTCTCTACACCCGAAACAATCGAAAAAATTCATGATATGGTGTTGGCCGACCGAAGATTGAAAGTGCGAGAGATTGTGGAAGCCGTAGGGATCTCGCATGGCTCAGTGGTTTCAATTTTGAATGATCACTTGGGCATGAGAAAGCTTTCCGCAAGATGGGTGCCACGTTTGCTCACAGTCGACCACAAACGCATGTGCAGTTGCCATGGCAAAAATCCATGAATTGGGCTATGAATTGCTCCCTCATCCACCCTATTCTCCAGATTTGGCTCCGAGCGACTACTTCTTGTTCCCAAACCTGAAGAAATGGCTTGGTGGAAAAAGATTTGACTCCAATGATGAAGTCATCTCGCAAACAAAGGCCTATTTTGAGGACCTCGACAAATCATTTTTTTTGGAAGGGATAAAAAATTGGAGAAGCGTTGGACAAAGTGTATAGAGCTCAAGGGAGACTACGTTGAAAAACACAATTATTTTTTTATCAAAAAATCTGTGTTTTAATCCAAAAGTCACGGACTTATTGACCCGCCCTCGTACCTATTTTAAAAACAGGACACATCAAATTAATACCGGCATGAATCTAAATCCAACAGAACTCTAAATCTTGGTGTTCTCCAAGGATACGTCCTTGGGCCTATTCTGTGTTAAATATATATTTAATCTTTACTTGCATTGCCATTTCAGGGAAAAGCTAAATCCTTTGCTAATGATCTAGGAAATGCACCTGGCTCATTCAGTCTTTTTAACTTAGTAGCTGATAATAATTTTGAAATGCATCCCCTAAGACTCTGGTTCGCTGAATACAAGAAATAACTTAACAACCAAACAAATCTCATAATTTTCAGCCTATATTCACAAGAATTTACAAGAATGTACCGATTGCGTATGTGCTCTGCTAATTGCTGTGAGACTACCTTTAACGTCAAATCCGATTGTTTTGACACTTGTTTAAAAATTGAAATTGTGTATCACTTCAAATATTTTGGAGTGACCTTTGACCACTCAGCAAACAATTCTACGGTCCGAAAAGTCTTCGAATCCGCCCCCGAGGAACAGCGCAGGAGACGCTTATTGACTGAGGCCCAGGTCCACCCTGGACTGTAGCGCCACCTAAAGTAAGTAAGTAAGACCATTGATAGCAAAATGAATTGTTCCAACACTAATGCTTTCTTTCGCCCATTTTTTGTTTTTATCGCCTCAATAAGTTTTGCTCCAGAAGGATCTTAAAAATATTTTATTTCGCTATTTTCCAATCAAAATTACAGTATGGCATAAGCTGTTAGGGAAGTGGTTGCACTAACAATCTGCAGCCATGGATCGTACATTAAAAGGGGATGCCATGAGGAAAGTCTGCAAATGCAGCCGCCTAGCTCATTTTGCAACACTTTTCAGACAATTACAAATTTTTCCAGTGAGACAGTTATTTTATAAGAGGGAACTATATTTTTGTTACATAAGATGTGTTTACATAAGAATCTACTCGTACTTTTCATTATTGTAGTTGACACTTTACGCAACACTTACTTCAGAAATTCCTACAGCGCTCTATTTTGTAAGTTGTTTAACAGCCCCCTTGTAGAAATACGAGTACGATCCATTAGAACTTTACTTATGTTTTAAAAAAAGGTAAGACTTTGACTTCTTGATTTTGATTACGATAAAATTAAAATTTTGGTTTACTACTTATATATTGCTTAAGCAAGTCACACAGATAACGTAAACATAAAATTTGTTGATGAAAGACCACAAGCTTGGTGTAGACCGCGGTTATTTGGACGTGTGAGAAAGTCTAAAATTCACTTCTTTTTTTTCGAAAAATAAAAAAAAATGTATTGTCCCAAAAACGATATCATTTTATGAAACAAGTCACACTGATTACATAAATGTAAAATTTGTTGATGTAAGACAACAAGCTTGGTTTACCGAGCCGTTTTTCGGACGAGTGAGAAAGTCTGAAATTCAAAATTTTGACCACCCCTTCAGCATCTAATTTTTTTTATTGGGTCTATAACTTAATTCGTGCGGAAAGCTACTGTCATTGTACGTCATTTCAGTATATGTCATTCATTTGAAGCGTAAACAACAATAATTTTTTTTCACTCAAATATGTCGAACTTTGTGCCTGAAAAAGTGTTTTTGCGGGGAGTACTTCTTCATTACTTTAATATGAAGAAAACTGCTGCCGAAAGTCATCGTATTTTGGTGGAAGTTTATGGTGAACATGCATGCGCTAGCTGAGCGAATGTGCCAAAAGTGGTTTGCACGATTTAAAAGTGGTGATTTTGGCTTGGAAGACGATGAACGTCCTGGGCAGCCAAAAAAGTTTGAAGATGAAGAACTGGAAGCATTGCTCTATGAAGATTGTTGCCAAACACAAGAGCTCGCATAATTTTTGGGTGTCACTCAATCAGCCATTTCAAAACGTTTAAAAGCAGCTGGATATATTCAAAAGCAAGGAAATTGGGTTCCACATAAACTCAAGCCAAGAGACGTCGAAAGGCGGTTTTGCATGTCCGAAATGCTGTTGGAACACCACAAAAGGAAGTCATTTTTGCATCGGATTGTTATTGGTGATGAAAAATGGATCCATTACGACAACCCCAAGCGCAAAAAATCATATGTCAACCCGGTCAACCAGGCAAATCAATGGCAAAGCCGAATATCCATGGCGCAAAGGTAATGCTCTGTATTTGGTGGGATCAGATGGGTGTGCTGTATTATGAGCTGCTAAAACTGGGGGAAACCATCAATGGACAACGCTACCGAACACAATTAATCCGTTTGAAGAGAGCAGTAGCCGAAAAATGCCCGGAATATACGACCAGACACGAGGCAATAATTTTCCATCATGACAACGCTCGGCCCCACGTTGCTATTCCGGTTAAGAACTATTTGGAAAACAGTGGATGGGAAGTCTTACCCCACCCGCCTTATAGCCCAGACCTTGCCCCTTTTGACTACCATTTGTTCCGGTCGATGCAGAATGCCCTCACTGAAATACGGTTCACATCAGAGCAGAATATCAAAAATTGGCTTGATTCATTCTTGGCTGCCAAGCCGGCGCAGTTCTTTTGGGATGGGATCCACAAATTGCCAGAAAGATGGGAAAAAGTCTTAGCTTCAGACGGGCAATACTTTGAATAATACTATTGTACATGTTTTTCTTAAATAAACGCTCAAATTTAAAAAAAAAACGCACGAATTAAGTTATATACCCAATATCAATAAATGAATATTTGTTTATTGTCACAAAAACGATGTCAATTTATTAAGTAAGTCACACAGATTACGTACATGTATAATTTGTTGATGAAAGGCCAGAAGAAAGGTAGAGAGAGCTGCTTTTTAGGACGAGCGATAAAGTCTGAAATTCACAATTTTGGCCACGCCAGCAGCGTCTCGTTTTTGTTGTCGATAAATGAAAAATTATTTTATAGTCAAAAACGCGATGCTATTTTATTAAGTAAGTCACACAGATTACGTACATGTATGATTTGTTGATGAAAGATCACATGCTAGGTACAAAGAGCTGTTTTTTTGAGCTAGTGAGAAAGTCTGAAATTCAAAATACTGACCACCCCGGCAGCATTTCGATTTTTTTTTTGTCGATAAATGAAAATCTTTTTATTGTCAAAAAAATGATGTCAATTTATAAAGTAAGTCACACAGATTACGTACATGTATAATTTCTTGATGAAAGACCACAAACTAGAGCTGCTTTTTTGGACGCGTGAGAAAGTCTAAAATTCAAAATTTTGCCTACCCCAGCAGCATCTCGGTTTTTGTTGAAAAATGGAAATTTTTTTTTGTCAAAAACACGATGTTATTTTATTCATTAAGTCACACAGATTACGCACATATATAATTTGTTGATGTAAGACAACAAGCTTGGGATTGAGAGCGGATTTCTTGGACGAATGAAAACGTCTGAAATTCACAATTTTGACTAAGCAGGCAGCATCTCGTTGAAATTTTTTTGGTTGTCATGAAAACAATGAGTTAGTTGTATGGTGTTTCCATGATGGAGCGCAAATCTCATTTCTAACTGTTTTCAATTTTTTCTAACACGATTTTTTAACATTTTAATTTTCTATAACACGATTTTTTTTTTAAAAATTTGGATCGTATAATCCAATAAAACCATTTTTTAACTTATAAAAAAGAGTAAATAACATACTATTCAAAAAATAGGAACTTTATAAAATGAAAATTACAAATCTTACCAAATTCATAATATTTCAAATTTATTTTGATAATCTTTAAAAAGCTTCATAACTTAATGCCATATATGTTGGTGGTATCCAGAGGGATCTGACGTTATTAGTTCATACAACTGGTGAGCACTCGGTGTGCGATTATTACTATCGCCACTAACGTGGAAATCTCTTGTATTGTTAAAATTTGATGAAAATGCAAAACCTAACTGGTGTATTAAATTTCTTGAGTAGTTCTTGTAATTGTTCTTCGTAAAATGTACCTAAAATTGGCTCATGATTTAAATCTCTTATTAGATATGTAATTGGATTAAAATGATAAATATGTCTTACATAAAATACTTCATGAGTCTAATTATTTTTATATTTACTCTCAAATTGTTTTTTACATGATTGAATTCTTGCTTTATCACCAATTTAGAAAACAGGTTTTTCTAAATGATGTATTTATAAGTTACTATATGGTCATTTCCTGAACCGATTGAAAAGTATGTTAATTATCAAAAATTGCTTGTTAATTTTTTTCATTCACTTCGCACGGCTTCATATCAACTGTTCTGTGAATGTCCTTACAAATATATTCATATAGGGGCGTTTTGTTGATTCCGTACCGCGCTCATTCCGCACTCTTTCCGTTCGGAAAAAAAAATACGAGAACTACTTTAAGTACTCATTTTCCCGCGCATATCTCTGTATTGTTGATTCCGCATTATCGATATTTTTGTTTACTTTCTTTCCGTGACATTTTTGCGGAAATGTTTTGAAATGTATATATTTATATTTACTTGCTTTTTAAAAACAAAAATTGAGGTTTTTACAGGAATAAAATAAATGTTTCAGAAATTATTTAACCACAGCACTACCTTAGGTGTGGACCGATTTAAAAAGCTGCACAAAAAAAAAAATTCTAAAAATAAGCAGTACATAAGGGGTACCGGCGCGAAGCACTTTTACTATTGTAAGTAAGTCACAAAGATTACCTACGTATACGTAATTTGTTGATGAAAGACCGCAAGCTTGATGTAGAAAGCGGTTTTTTGGACGAGTGAAAAAGTCTGAAATTCACAATTTTGACCATGCCAGCAGCATCTCGTTTTTATGTTGAAAAACGATAATTTTTGTATTGTAAAAAAACCGATGCATTAATACATTAACAAGAATCCTTTGTTTTACACTTAACCATAACAGCATATCTAACATTAATATCACAGGGGTATAACGATTGCATTTTATAATAATTCGTATGGCTCTATTCTGTAAACGCTGTAATTTATGTAACGAAGTATCACTACACAGATTTAATATAGACGAACAATATTCAACTTCTTCTTATCCTTTTATTAACCCTTTCCTCCTTATACGAACTTATGCGTAACGAGTTTCCCATTTTTATTGCATCGCTGCTGCTCCGCTTATGGGGTTGGCTAATGTCGCAGACCGCAGAACGCGTCTACATAATGCTCGGTCCTGGATCGCTTCAGTGGTAAGCCCCATGCGTTGTTGCGCATTTGCCATCTGAGAAATCCAGGAATTCTTTTTCCGACCTCGTTTTCTTACAGTTGGAGTGACCGTAGTTGATAGTGCCTTTTTAACCGGATTTTCCGCAGATCTTCTTTGAACGTGGCAATACCAGCTTATTCTATTCGCCTCAAGCTGTTCGGTTTACGAATTCTTTGTATGTAGATTTGCTCTTATACGCGAAGATCTAATGCAATCGTGTTTAGTAACTCCACTAGACATCCTTAACATTTTCATTTCCGCTGCCGTCATTTTGTTTTTAAACGCTTCGTACATTGTCCAGCACTTTGAACCGTATATAAGAGCTGGTCGGCGAGGTTATTTCCATTGAATTTTTTCTCCTCTGGGCAGCGAGCTTAAAAATATTTGGCATTTTAGTACTGTACGACGTTTGAACTTCTTGGATAGCTTGTCTTCTATCCGCCGATCGTGAGGATATTTGTTCCAACTCCTGGTACAGGTTTTCCGCTTCTGCCGCTCAAGTTCGAGCCATCACTTTCTCTGCGATCTTTTTAAGACGCTCGTATTCAAGAGCCAGTCGAGCTTTTTCGATATCGTCGCTCCGATCGCATTTTGTCCACGTTTGGAATACACTCTTCTTGTCGGCCACAGCTCGTTTGGTTTCGTCATTCCACCACCATGTTTCTTTGCCGACGTGATGGTATTTCGATATACTCGTAGTCTCCAGATGGGACTTTGCGAGTGTTATGCATTCCTCGTGCATGCTGTTCCACATTTCTTGCGGGCTAAGTGAGACTGCGATACCGTTTATATTGTGAAATACTTCTTTAGCCAGTGCGATAAATTTTGCGCTTCGTTCCTTCGATAGATTATACCACCGGATTTTTGGCTTTCCAAACGATGCCCGTGTTTTCGGTGGTTCCGCTGTGAAAAATTCTGTAATGAGCAGACGGTATTGGCTTACTAGCGATTCTCCAAGTATTACTTTACAGTCCTTAACACGGTTTCTCATCGACATTTTGCAGAGGTGATAATCTATTTGCGTTTCGTGGCCTCCGCTGCTATAGGTGATAAGATGTCGTTGATGTTTAATAAACATTGTATTTAAGACGGTTAAGCCGTAAGCCCTACACGCTACAAGGATGTCTTCGCCAGCTGAATTTCTGGTTCCAAAGCCTTTACCGCCATGGCAGTCCTCATAATCAACATTTGTTTCTCCGACGTGGCCATTTAAATCTCCGCCTACGAAGAGCATCTCATCGATAGGTATATTTCGAAGCAAATTACCGAACTCTGACCAAAATGTATCTTTTTCTGATTGGTCGCATCCATTTTGTGGAGCGTACGCGCTAACAATGTTCCACGTTTCATTGTGTATGACGAGTTTAACACTCATCAAGCGGTCGCTTATTTTCAAGATGTTGTTTAGAAGATCCGCTGCAACAACGATTCCAACACTGTTTCGTCCATTGACCGTTCCATGGTAGAACATCTTAAATGCCTTAGTTTTTAAATCTAGAAAACGCGCTTTATTTCCTGTATTACACCACTTCGTTTCCTGTACGCACAGGATTTGTAGAGTTCTGCGACGCATAATCGCTTCCAGTTCTAAACTTTTTGAGGTCACCGATCCGACGTTCCAACTTGCAAACCGAAGTTTATGAAAATATTTTGGAAACTTCATTTTGCCCGCCCCCGGAATCCTTGCTTGCTCTGGGATCACCCGAGTGCGTTGCAATCGTGGTGCCCAGCGGGGTAGTGCTATTAATTGCGATCATTTCCATGAAGTGTATCTAAAGTTTGAGTGGTTTGACACTTGTATGCTCATTTCGAATTGATTGATTGTTCTTTTACCCCACCGGTAGTCTCCAGACGTGGGAACCCACTGATTGCATACAACCCGAACAATATTCAACATATGGTTTAATCTTTACATAGATATTAATTGCACAAATTAAGGATATTTTCTTTCTTATTCTACCGAAAATACCGAAATTTTTTAGCCACTTTTTTAAAGATATATTCTAAGATAATACTAAATGATAGTTTATCGTCCATAATTATTCCTATATATTTTATTTTATTGACTTATTCTAAAAACTCTCTTTCCATTTGTAAATTTAATGGTATGTTATACTTAAGTGACATACACTTGAATAATAGGTCATCTTGAATCAATCTTGTACATTCAATAGGGTCTTTTCCTGATATGTAGATAAGTACATCATCAGCAGATAGGACGATCTGGGAGTAATTAAGTACACTATCTATGTCAGCAAAGCATTAAGTATTGATCCCTGTGGAAAACCGAGCGTTGTTTCAACACTACTATATAGCACTCCATTCACGCTTGTTTTTTTAGATCGCCCAGTAAGATAACAGCGGAACCATTTCAGTTCCTGGCCCCTTACTTCAAATCCCTGAAGTTTTGACACCAAAATATTCCTGTCAATGGTCTCAAATGCCCTTTTCAAGTCTAAGAATATTGCAATCATATAGTTTCCAGCAACGATTTCTTCTTTCCAGCTTATCAGGACATTGCTTAGTGCAGTTTCAAACGAGTGTTTCCTTCGGAATCCTGATTGGTTTTCAAGGAAAAATCCATTAGTTTCGAAGTACTCTTCGAGCTGCGTTTGCACAATTTTTTCTAATATTTTCTCATAGACTGGAGGGGCGTTTACTGGCCGGAAACCTTCACATTTATTTGATCCTTTCACTTTTGATACAGGTGTAACAACTGATTCCCTCCATGTGGAGGAAAATGAACCTCTGGTCATAGACAAGTTAAATAAGTTTTCTAGGGATTTGCGGATTATGGGTATAGCATCGAATATCAGTTTAGCATTCATAAAGTTGAAATCTCTATTTTGGCTTATTAACTTTAAGTCACTTATTATGTCATAAACGCTAATAGTTTTAAATTTCAAAGTTGTATTTATAGTGGTGGGTTTGGTGAGAAATGGCTGGAGCAGTATTGATCTATTAATGTACGACACACTTTTTATAAAAACATTGTTAAATTCTTCGGCAATACTAGCTGCATTTTTAACACAAGTATTATTAAAGTATATATTTTGTATTAATGGCTTACCTTCGTTAAGGACATGTGTTTTTATAACAGTCCACATCATTTTTTGGTCTTGGGCCCTTTCGATACTCTGTTTGATACTATTGTTATTCGCCCGAACAATTTCAGCCTTATATCTATTTCTTGCAACAAGGTATCTGTCCCATGTCACATTACACCCAGATGTCAAAAATTCTTTATATCTTGCAATTTTGTCACGTTTCATCTGTAATAGTCTATTACTGTACCATTTATTTGTATTTCGATTAGTGTTTCTTGTGGATATCATGGAGTTTATAATTCTGATCAGCTCATTTTTAATCACCCTTCCGATTAGATAGTTGGGATCATCGGTATTTGTATTTAGTTCGCTGTTCCTTAATTGGTGGAGAAATAGTGACTTGTTGTAAATAAACCGATTAGTTTTGGTGTTCACATTCTTTTCCAAGCTCCTTTTCCTATTATTTTTCTAAATTACAATCATTTCATGATCACTTATTTTTTGAGCTTTTTTTGGCGGTAGCTTATTCCATATTTGTTATAACAAAGTCGATCAATGTGCTTGATGTTTTAGTTATTCTTGTCGGCTCTTTGACTATTTGTCTGCAGTTGTTTTCCACTTCAATTGTATATCTTATATCCATAGTGTACAAATTCGATTCATTCATCCAGTCGATATTCGCATCGCCTGCTATTATAAATTGCTTATTTGAGACAACAAGTTCCACTAAGGATTCCTTAAATAGGTTACAGAACACTCTTTCTGAAGAACTTGGAGAACGATAAACAGCACCTAAGTGTATAGATTCGTTATTAGCAGTGATTCTTACGAGTAGCCAATAAATTTCCATTGGTATAGATTCTCTTTTGATTACGCAGCCATCAAACGATTTTTCCACATATACACATAGACCTCCCGTATGTCTTGATTCGCTATTACACCGATATGGCAAGTAGCCTTTAAGAGAAATTTCACTATCACCAATATCCTCAGAAAGTACTCGTATTATAAAGTCAAACTTTTTATCCACAAAGTTCAATTCAGCTTCAGCTATATTAACAGTCAGACCTTGAATATTACAGTATACCCCCCTTATTGGGTTTCGTTGCTATATTACATTTCTGTTTTTTTTCCGACTGTATTAATCTCTTGTATACCGCACAGGTAACGTCCTGACTGTCATGTGCTTAGTGTCTAGGTTTAAGGTAAACGTTATACCTTATACAGTTAGCACAATTCGTTTCAGTAGATGCACACTCCTGGATATCATGGTTACTACCACATTTCGCAAATTTTGTATTATTTTTACAATTCTTAGCAATGTGTCGATATCCACAGCAGTTATAGCACCTACTTAAACAAATATTTTCAAAAACACGACATTTCTCCCAACCTACATTGATTTTGCTGATATCAATAAAATTTTTGTGATCACCTTCATCAAATTCAATGACTGCACAACATGCTTCTCTGTTTTTGTTTTTAAACTCTTTTACACAGTTTAAGTTATCACCGATCCGATATGCGACGCCCAATAACTTGTTCCAACAGGTACAAACAGGTTTCCAGCTGATTCAGCAAACAATTGGTCTGTTGTGTTCCCCACGGAAACGAATGCACGAGCAGGCTATTCGACACCGGATCAAGTGCACGCGAATTGGGTAAAGTCCACTGTCAGGAGGAATGCATGGGAACCTTTGCATAGCTAACGGAGCTTTGGAGTTAAACTGATGAGGATTGTGAAATCAGTTCTGGTCTGGACTGCATCGAGTGTAAATTAATTAATTTCGTAGATTCGAATAAAGTTATAACGAGTATTAAAAACGGTTCTTTTGATTGTAAGTCGAACAGTTGGGTCAGCCCCTTGGCTGACGTTCGCGTTTTTTTTTATTGTCCTTATAAAGGACAACTTTAACTTTTACCATACCAACCAAGTTGTTTTGTTTTTTAATAGCCGTTTCCATATCTTTTTTGCTCCATTTTTCATTCTTATCGGTTATCATCATTTGTGGACGCCTTTTGTAAGTAAGTCACACAGATTACGTACATGTATAATTTGTTGATGAAAGCAGGTACGTAACAGTTATTAGAGAAATGACGAAAAGGTCTAATTTAACCATTAACATTGAGGAATTCAAATAATGCTTATAATCAACCATTATCGTAAGATACGAGGGCGGGTCAATAAGTCCGTGACTTTTTGAATTTCTGACCTCTTTACTGAAACAGCAACACTGCTCCTGTCAACAGGCATCTGTCAGTTGACTCCTGTCAAAATTTAAACTTGCTGCGTCAGTTAGTTTGTGTTTGACAGCTATTTTTATCAGACAAATGGAAAAAAGTGAATTTCGTGTGCTTATTAAGCATTATTTCTTGCGAAAAAAAACCATTACCGAGACCAAGGCTAAGCTTGATAAATACTATGGGGACTCTGCACCATCGACTTCAATGGTAAAAAAGTGGTTTACTGAATTTCGTTATGGCCGTACAAGCACTGAAGATGCCGAACGTCCTGGACGCCCAGTTGAGGTCTCTACACCCGAAACAATCGAAAAAATTCACGATATGGTGTTGGCCGACCGAAGATTGAAAGTGCGAGAGATTGTGGAAGCCGTAGGGATCTCGCATGGCTCAGTGGTTTCAATTTTGAATGATCACTTGGGCATGAGAAAGCTTTCCGCAAGATGGGTGCCGCGTTTGCTCACAGTCGACCACAAACGCAATCGTGTAACAACTTCACAGGAAGGTTTGGCGTTGTTTAATCGCAATATGGAGGAGTTTTTGCTCCGTTTTGTAACCGTGGACGAAACATGGATCCATCACAACACACCAGAGAACAAACAACAGTCAAAACAGTGGGTTTCTAAGGGTGAATCGGCGCCAAAGAAGGCCAAGGTGGGTTTGTCAGCCAATAAAGTTATGGCGACTGTTTTTTGGGATGCACGCGGGATAATCCACATTGACTACCTTCAAAAGGGAAGAACAATCAATGGGGAATATTATGCCAACTTATTGGACCGATTCAATGACGATTTGAAAAAAAAAAACGACCTCATTTGGCCAAGAAAAAAGTTCTTTTCCACCAAGACAATGCAAGGGTGCACACATGTGCAGTTGCCATGGCAAAAATCCATGAATTGGGCTATGAATTGCTCCCTCATCCACCCTATTCTCCAGATTTGGCTCCGAGCGACTACTTCTTGTTCCCAAACCTGAAGAAATGGCTTGGTGGAAAAAGATTTGACTCCAATGATGAAGCCATCTCGCAAACAAAGGCCTATTTTGAGGACCTCGACAAATCATTTTTTTTGGAAGGGATAAAAAAATTGGAGAAGCGTTGGACAAAGTGTATAGAGCTCAAGGGAGACTACGTTGGCATCGACATCAACTCTTCCCTCCTGGTAGGTGTCGATTTCGGCAAAGGTTTCTAATAAAGATTTTGAATATACACTTGGACTTGACGTTTCATCCTATGACGACGAGTCAACTTCCAATCTTCGTAAAGTCTAACGAACTACAGAGGAAGTGCTAGTATTTGACGTTTCGTCAATGAATACATTGCTTTCTGAAGGAAACTTCGTTGCTTGAGGAAGATGGCTATTGATCTGAAATAGAACAAAAGTACATTTGATTGAGGTTAAAGGTATACAGCAAAGTTTATTGTCAGCGCCCACAAACCTGTTTCAATGCATTTACATGTGTTGCCAATTTCTTTAGGTGAACTCTCGCTTTTTCCTTTTTATTTGGTGAAAGCAAACGTCGAAAGCGTGGATCCAAAAATACTGCAGCGTTAAGGACGTCGGCGTTAAGCAATTGTGACTCTCTCATCCTTATACTCGTACAATTTAAAACAGTAGATGATAACTCCGTGCTTAAACATTCTAACTTAACCTTCAGCTCAAACCAAGCCTTGTAAGAGCCACCCATAACCAGCTGCTCACGCTGCAATTTAAGTGTCGTTTCATGAAGGGGGCTCAAAATAACTCGTAAGTCATTTAATTGACCACATTCTTCATCTTATAATGGTTGATTCAGGTATTCATTGCAAATTTCTCTTCTCTATCATTGTAAATGCAGAGCTCCACCTCGTTGGAACATCCAAGGAAGGTGCGCCATGTTTAAACATTTGCAAAACTTGTCTAAGAAAATAAAAATGAAAAGAAGAATTTATACTCAAATAATGGTACGAGTAGTACATATTGAAAACAGGACCAATTCAATAAGTCAAACAAAAAAGTTAAAAGATTGAGTTTGAGGTTTAAAATTAAAGATGTTTTAAAAATTGGTTCGTTGTTGAAAATTTACCTACACTTCGGCGTTCTTAAAGTTTTCACTACTTGTCTCGCTTTTTCAACAATTGAAGTAATGTTGGCTTGGCCCAGAAAGTCTTTCACGACTAATTGCAAGGTGTGAGCTGCACATTTAACAGAAGACATATTTAGATTTTCTGCGCTAAAAAAATGTTCAAACTCTTCCAGGTTAAATAATGATTCCTCAGAATCATTTTCAGCATTATTTTCTTCATGTGTAGTTGCTACAAGCAAATCAACCGCCTTTAGCATATTTCGGCCGTTATCTGTAGTTATGGTATATATTTGTTTTTTATCTATATTGAAGTCACATAAAACTTTTTCAACCTCTTCTTTAAGATTTAAAGCAGTCTGCGGCACACAAATCTCTCTTATGGATAATGTTAAAATTTCCACTTTCCACTTTCCCCTTTTCTATTATTTGTGCATTAATACCAAATACTGAACGGCCGTGTCGGTTTGCGCTGTCCATTTTAAGGGATATTATTTGTCTCGTTAATTTTTTGGTGATAAGTCTTTTCAGTCGTGTTTTTTCTTCATTTACATCTTTCATAATATTGTGCGACGTAATAAGAGTCATACTAAGACCTTTAAATATTTGATCAGTCAGACTCTTAAAACCATTTGAATCAATGAACGATAGCGGTTGAGACTCCTGCGTGACCAATTCGAGGCAAGCATTGTTTATTTTTTTTTGAGTAGTTCATAGAAAATTTGACTACTGTGTCACAATCACTCGTATCCTCAGTGTCTTCGTATTCATCAATTGACCGTTGATAAATTTCATAATGCTTACCCATCATGTGCCTCCTTAAATTCGTTACATGATTTCCTACAAATTTCAAGGTGCAGGTCTTGCAAGTCGATTCGTTTGTCCTTTCATTGTAATGGAAAAAATCGCGAATAATGACGTTTCCTTTTCTACCCATATTACTCGTATTATTCTTTTGACCAATTATAGATTAGCCTTATTTTCCGCGTAACTAAAATGCACTATGAGCGTTCACAATCACTTTATAAATGCAAATGAACAACCGTACTATAAGAACGGAAGTAAACAAAATATGTTTACTAAAACATGTGTGCTTCTTCTTCTTATCCTTTTATTAACCCTTTCCTCGTTATACGAACTTATGCGTAACGTTACTGCATCGCTGCTGCTCCGCTTATGGGGTTGGCTAATGTCGCAGACCGCAGAACGCGTCTACATAATTATCGGTCCTGGATCGCTTCAGTGGTAAGCCCCAGGCGTTATTGCGCATTTGCCATCTGAAAAATCCAGGAATTCTTTTTCCGACCTCGTTTTCTTACAGTTGGAGTGACCGTAGTCGATAGTGCCTTTTTAACCGGATTTTCCGCAGATCTTCTTTGAACGTGGCAATACCAGCTTATTCTATTCGCCTCAAGCTGTTCGGTTACCGAATTCTTTATATGTAGACTTCCTCTTATACGCGTAGATCTAATGCAATCGCGTTTAGTGACTCCACTAGACATCCTTAACATTTTCATTTCCGCTGCCGTCATTTTGTTTTTAAACGCTTCGTACATTGTCCAGCACTGTGAACCATATATAAGAGCTGGTCTAACAACCGTGGTGTAGAGTTTCCCCTTTAATTTAAGTGGAAATTTTCGGTCGCAAAAGATTCCCGAATTTTCCCGCCATTTCATCCATCCCACACTCACTCTGTGGTTTACGTCGTCGTCACATTTCGCTTCCATGTTAACGATTGATCCTTAGTACTTAAAGATAGTGCTTTTCGGAAGAACTATTCCGTCTAACATTATATCCGGAACAGGTCGCAATGGATGTGCAAATGGGCACGTCAAATGCTCCGCCTTTGAACGACTTACCTTAAACCCGTTTCTCCCTAGCGCATTTCTCCATGAATCTAAGGCGTTCTGTAAATCTTCGACGTTATCGCTAAGTATAACTGCGTCGTCAGCGAAGAGAATTGGCGTTACATTTGCTTCGAGCATGCAGTCTTTTAAAAGATAGTCGAATATTACATTAAAGAGGAAAGGGCTAAGAACGCTTCCTTGATGCACTCCGACATTAACTGGAAATTCTCTCGTAAGTCCAGCAGAGCTTTTAACCGCAGTTTTCACGTTTCCGTACATGTCTTGTATTTTTCTAACATACGTTTCCGGTACGTTTTGAGACCTCAGCACGGCCCATATGAGATCCCTAGGCACTCGAACGAATGCTTTCTCGAGGTCGATAAATACCATGTGTAAATCCTTAGACGAATCTCGGTGCTTTTCCATTATTATTTGTAGGCTTTGGATAGCGTCCACCGTCGAACTTCCTTCAACAAATCCACACTGGCTATTATCGAGCTTTATTATTTGCCGAAGACGTTCGCTTAAGACTCTTTCGACGATTTTCATTTTGTGTGATATAAGCTTGATTGAACGGTAGTTGTTGCATTCTCGAGTGTCGCCTTTTCCTTTGTATAATGGAACCAAGAAGCTACTTCTCCATTGATTCGGCATAGGTTGTCCACATTTTAATTTATTTAAAAGACCAGCTGTCGGCACGATATCACGTGGAAACTGTTTGTTAAGCAACTCCTTGCAGTATTCAAGCCACCGGTCACAAATTTCCTTTTCATTTGTTAGTAAGCGACCGTCTGCGTTTTTGATGTATTTCGGCGAGGTTATTTCCATTGAATTTTTTCTCCTCTGTGCAGCGAGCTTAAAAATATTTGGCATTTTAGTACTGTACGACGTTTGAACTTCTTGGATAGCTTGTCTTCTATCCGCCGATCGTGAGGATATTTGTTCCAACTCCTGGTACAGGTTTTCCGCTTCTGCCGCTCGAGTTCGAGCCAGGACTTTCTTTGCGATCTTTTTAACACGCTCGTATTCAAGAGTCAGTCGAGCTTTTTCGATATCGTCGCTCTGATCGCATTTTGTCCACGCTTGGAATGCACTCTTCTTGTCGGCCACAGCTCGTTTGGTTTCGTCATTCCACCACCATGTTTCTTTGCGGACGTGATAGTATTTCGATGTAGTCCCCAGATGAGACTTTGCGAGTGTTATGCATTCCTCGTGCATGCTGTTCCACATTTCTTGCGGGCTAAGTGAGTCTGCGATAACGTTTATATTGTGAAATACTTCTTTAGCCAGTGCGATAAATCTTGCGCTTCGTTCCTTCGATAGATTATACCACCGGATTTTTGGCTTTCCAAACGATGCCCGTGTTTTCGGTGGTTCCGCTGTGAAAAATTCTGTAATGAGCAGACGGTGTTGGCTTACTATCGATTCTCCAAGTATTACTTTACAGTCCTTAACACGGTTTCTCATCGACATTTTGCAGAGGTGATAATCTATTTGCGTTTTGTGGCCTCCGCTGCTATAGGTGATAAGATGTGTGCATGTGTGCATGCTCACAAATAAGTAACGGTAAATTGCGTACAATTACTTTTAAGCTATTTCTTCAAAATTGACAAGAATTAATTCATTGAAGTGTAAACTATGAATGCTTTTCGAAAAATGACATAATAATGTAATACAGAAAAAGTTTACCACTAATCAAAATAAAAATTTTTTCCTGTCGAATTGATCACCGATAAACAAAAAAAAAAAAATTACTTACGATAATGGTTATTGGTAACCAAAAAATTATTTTGGTTGCTATAATAGTTATTCATAACCAAAAAAATATATTTCTCATTTATATTGGTTACGGTGACCAAATTACCATTTACTCGTATCTTACGATAATGGTTAAAAATTCCCTGAAACAGATAAAGAGAATTTTAGCGTAACCTTTTCTTCCAAAAGAACAAAATAACAATTATTTTCGATCCCTGGATGAAAGATCACAAGCTAGGTATAGAGAGCTGTTTTTTTCGGACGAGTGAAAAAGTCGGAAATTCACAATTTTGACCATGCATCTCGTTTTTTTGTTGAAAAATGAAAATTTTTTTGTTGTCAATAAAGCCATGCTATTTTATTAAATAAGTCACACATATTACGTACAAATATAATTTGTTGATGATAGACCACAAGCTAGGTATAGAGAGTGGTTTTTTTTTTGGACGAGTGAAAAATTCTTGAATTCTTAAGTTCTTAATGGTGCCGGGGTCGTCTTTTTTTTGTCGAAGGATGAAAATATGTTAATTGTCCCAAAAACAATGCAATTTTATTTAGCCATTCATACAGGTTACGTGTTGTAAAAATATCAAGATTAATATTGCTACCCTGGATACTGCTCATGCTGTCTCCACGCATATGTTCGCATTAATGTATTATGTGGATCTGTCATCAAATGCCTATAATAAAAAACTTCTGTGCAGATTAACCTAACGTGTTTTACTTTTTTAATAGGTTATTAAGTCCCAAGGTTTTTTTTGTAAAATAAAATTTATAGTTACGTTGCCAAGAATGGCTGCGAGCTATGTATTAAACATTCCTAAATTGAAGGGACGAGAAAACTATGATGATTTTGCTTTTGCTGCCCAGAATTTTCTGGTTTTGGAAGGGATGCCTGATTGCATTACATCTGCAAATGAAGTTGTGGCTACAGATGACGTCAAAACTAAGGCCAATTTAATTTTGACAATTGACTCATCACTCGCTGCAGGTACAACCATGAAATGTGGACCAAACTTGAAACGATGTTCGATGACTGCGGCTACCCTATGAGAATTATTAGGGGTGGCAGTGGTGTAATGTTACTAGCCATGGCTTCTCACTCGGAGGGTCAAGATTCGAATCCTACTCATGACAAATTTCTCATTTTTATAATTGGAACTCAGTTAGAAAAATCTACGTGTGAAGGCAAACACTGGCATGTTGTAGAGTTTCAAGCACAAAACAACTGTTAAAATTGATAACCTGAATAATTCCGAGTGAAGAAAAACTCTCCGTCCTATTCGGACTCCCACCCCTATAGGGTCAATATCGAAACCAAATGTACCTGAGTTCCGAACCACTACTTCGCAACAATGCTTTTCTTTCTCCTCCTTCTATCTTTCCGTCCGCGCCCAGGCAACAGTAAAAGGGTATCATAACCCCCTTAGGAGCGCGAAAATTATAAAAAAAAAAAACTTAATTTGTTTCGAAATCTTATTTCAATTCGATTGGAAAATTGCGACTATATGACCAGCTATATCACACAAATTATAGAAACTGGACAGGAACTAAGCGTTACAGGATTTCGACATCAATGACGAATGAATAGGGCCACTAATGCTACCCGGGTTGCTTGAACTTTTTTTTTCCAACGATTATGGCGATTGGACACTTGGGTGCGAAAAAAGAAAGCAGATGCCATTAAGACGAAATTGTTTGACATGGAACCAGAAGGCAGTGGGGTTCATAGTAGTGCAAAAATGTTGGCTACACGAACAACCACGATTGGTCTACGAAGTCTAACCTCAAAAATATTAAATGCTACAAGTGCAAGCAAACTGTCTGTTAGTCGCACCAATGGCATCTGCTGCTGTATGCCACAGACGATTAGGATACCTAAACAGTAATGATATGACGAAGATAAGAAACGATGCTGTGAAAGTTATTTCATATTCAGATATTGCTGATATAGGCAAGATCACTTGAACCGTGTGCTGAGGGAAAACAGCCTAGGTTGCCATTTTTACAGGTTGTTAGTAGAAGCACTGAAGTCCTAGAAATAGTACATGGAGATGTATAGTATGTGGTCCAATGGAGACCAAATCTATCAGTGGGCTATTTTCTCGTTTTTGTAGATGACTATAGCCGAATGCCATTTGTTTATTTTCTTAAATCAGAAAGCCATATATTAAGTTGTTTTAGGGAATTAAAATCAATGGTAGAAAACCAGAAAAATTAACGTAATACAATTCTCAGAACGGATAATGTAGTAATAAAGAATTTATGGATTTGTTAAAAAAATGAAGGGATCATTCGTCAGAAAACCCACCAATACACGACAAAGCAAAATGGGCTCTGTGAAAGGCTTAACCGAACTGTGGTAAAAAAGGCAAGGAGCTTATTATTTGATGCCAACTAAGAGTAGCGTTTTTGGGCGGAGGCCGTTAATACGTCAGTATATTTAAGAAACAGATCTTTTTCATCGGGCTTAGAGGAGAAGACACCGTTTGAATTGTGGACAAGTTGTAAGCCAGATGTAAGTAGCCAAAGAATATACGGTAGCATAGTGATGGTCCAAGTCCAAAAAAAAAAAAGGTTTAAGTGGGACAGAAAATCTAAGCAACATATACTTGTTGGTTACTCAGAAGACATAAGGGCTATAGAGTATACAATTCAGAAAAAAACACAGTGACAATCAGTAAAGATGCCTTTATAACGGAGAAAACCAAAGAAGAGAATGTTAAAGTTACTATTGAAAGTACAACCAAAAAAAAGGAAAATTTATATTCAGTGAGGGAAAAGAAAACTGGTTGCGAGCGAGTTTGCGAAGGCGCCCGAAAATGCAACCATCGTGCAGTGCAAATGGGTCTCTAAGAAGAAAATCGACAGTCAAAATTAAATACGATATAGAGCACAATTGATTTTAATGAAACATTTTTGCCAGTGGTCAGATATTCAACATTAAGATTATTATTTGCATTATCAACTAAACTAGAATTAGATATAACACATATAAATATGTTTTTGAGGAAAACGTTTATATTTGTAAGCCTGAAAGCCTTGAAGTCTCAAGTAATTGCAAGAATACATTAAAATTAAAAAAGCCAATATATGGCCTAAAGCAATCCTCAAGAGCATAGGATAAAAAGGTGGATGAAAATCTTGAAGCTATTGATTATAAAAAGTCAAAATCAGAACCATGCTTATTTCCTAAAATTGAAAGATATTCTAAAACTATTGTGGCATTTTACCTTGATGAGTTTTTTATTTTTTTCAAATAACAAAACTGAAACTAATAATTTGAAAAAGATTTTAAATATGTAATTTGATATTAAATTCTTGGGTCAAGTAAAAAGTAAAGTAAACGTCTTGAAGTAAAGGCTAATATTAATAAAGAGCAAAGTTTCATAACATTAGACCAGGAACAGTTTGTAAATGTTTTACTAAAAAAATTTTCAAATGTCGAATTGTAAAATTGATTTAACTCCTATGGAAGATAAGTTAAATGTTGCTAAGGAAGATAAATGCGAATCCCAGCTTCCATATTAACAACTCATTGGTATGTAGTCTGATGTATCCTTCTGTATTAACAAGACTTGACATTGAATTTTCAGTAAGTTTTTTTAGTCAATTTAATAATTGTCATACTGAAGAACATTTGAATTACGCTAATAAAATTTTGAGATATTTACAGAAAACTAAAAATTTTAGATTAAAATATATTAAAATAAATGCAGAGTTAGAAGGTTTAGTAGACGCAGATTGGGCCAGTAATACAGTTGACAGGAAGTCATATTGTTGCAACGCAATATGCATCATTCGTAATATATTTAACCGAAAACTCGAAGGATACGCATATTGGGTATATGAAATGTCGACGGCACAGCAAAAAACAACGAATTAAGGGCCGACGGCTTATCGGCATGTCGTCTTTTCATCATTTCATGAATCAGTAGGCCTATCTATCGTTTAGGCAAAAATTGGGAGGTCATGAACGAAAACACTAATCTCAGTGTCAATTTGTAGGAGGTAACTCTGAAAATTGATATTTAATAGTTCAACTTTTGGCAACTCCCTCGATGCGATGTTTTTTGCCTGAATGTTTGCATAGACGACGAGTCCCACTATGGTTCAACGACCTTCAGCTGGGCCATCGGAACCCAGAGGTTTCTTGGAAACGATGATGATGTTGGCAGATTATTCCAAATTTGATAGTCGTGTTAATTAGAATTAAATAAGAAAGAATTTGAAATCCTCTTAAAGAAAAAAAGTTTTTTTTTTTTATTTCACACCAGTGAAGCGTTTGGTTGTTGTTGTCGGACCGATTAATTTTGGTTTCTTTTCATACGCTGGCCAAGTCTGTAATTTGACTCCACGACTTTTAACCGCGCAGGACACAATTGATCTCGGTTTTTAATTTTGTCCTTGTGGCAAACACATATACTGGTTACTGTTTCAAAATGTGTAGCTCTGCAATTTCATGGGAGAGTAAGAAACAAAAACTTGTAGCTTTGTCAAGTACAGAAGCCAAATATATGGCCACATCTGAAGCATGTAAAGAAGCTATATATTGCGAAATTTAGAATTTGAAATAACTCAAAATATATCCATTGTAACATTGTATAACGATAATCAGAGTGCACAGAATCTATCGGCAATCTGTATCGGCATCCTGTATTTCAGAATAGATCAAAACATATAGATGTTCGACATCACTTTGTAAGAAAAGCTGTTGCAAAAAAGATTGTTCAAATAAGATCAGCTGATATGCCAGCTGATCTTTTAACAAAAATTCTGTTTAATTCAAAACACTATATCTTTATTCAAAAATTATTGATTCTTGAATTGTAGTATGTATTTTGGTAAAGTGGGGGTGTTGTAATAATATCAAAATTAACATTATCACCTGCTCACGTTCCACCACATATACGACCACATTAATATTAAGCAGATCTGTCATCAAATGTCTGTAATAAAAAAAAGTCTTCAGATTAACCCAACATGTTTTACTTTATTAATATTACATACATCTATAATAATATTACATACATGATGAAAGGCCACAAGCTTGGTGTAGAGAGCCGTTTTTCCAGACGAGTGGCAAAGTCTGAAGTTCATAATTTTAACGATGTCGATGACGACGGCCGTCTTCTTTGACGAAAAATGAAAAAAAAAATACTGTCCCTATCTTATTATGCAAGTCACACGTACATATATAATTTGTATTTAAAAGAGCATCCGCTTGGTGTAGGTACATACAATGTCGGACTATTCGAAAACCTAGTGTCTTTCTAGAGAACGACAGTTTTGGTTGGACTGCCTCTGTCTTCAAAGCGAGGATAATCGCTATACTGATGACATTGAACTATATTTTGAAGAATCAGTGAAGAAGCGAAGCTCGATAATGCAATCTTCTTTGAACGTGATCAGTAGCCTAAATTCATTGTATCTTTTCTATAGGTATGGTCCAGCTCACAATGGAATCACATTAAATTGAATTTCCGATGAACTCGCTTGGCAAAGTTTAGAGGAGGCATTTGTAGAACTTGAACTTACGTTCGGTCACTCTTCATATTACCGAAGGAATGCTTCTTAAAGGTGAATGAACTTTCTCCTGTCCCTCAGTAGGATAGGCTACAACCTGCTAACTGGCGTCTGGAGTGGATCATACAATTTTGCTTAGCAAATAAGTTCGTTGGACTTAAATGGCACAACATCCTGCGAAGCTTGCTGTGAAAGTGATGATAACAGTCCGAGTTACATGACCATGAGTACTCGTTCTGTGTACTCCATGTGACTTTTTGGTTAACTAGGAATGCAAGTATGTGCATAGCAAATGTATGGTGAGATAAGGTAGACGATTGCTGTGGATCAAATCCACGTTTGTTGCCCACGCTTTTCAAGTCTAATAAAGTCATTTGAATTCTCCTTTATTCCGTCATTTGTTTGTCAGACACTTGTTATCACACATTTGTTTTGTGCTCCTATATGTTGTTCATTAATATAAATATAGGTACTTTCTCTTTGTTCTAAGTACATTTCGCAAGTCTATGTGAAGTTTAGAGTAAGAAGAAGGCATGTGAATATTATTTCACATTTTTGACGCAAAGAGACTGTGAACACTGCACGAAAATTAGAACGGCTTAGACAAAGATTGTGTCGCGACCATTAAATTTACTTAAATCTTCAAAAGATCGAGAACTCGTATTTTTGTTTCGAATATACGCTCATTATCTTAACATGGGAATCTCAGAACAATCTATCTACTTTATATTGAAGAACAGGGGGCAAATAGTTAACGTTTAGATACTCAAATGGATCCAATTTTTTTGCGTCAAAAAGGATCTTTAGGCAAGACATGGAGCTTGCCATCGGGAAGTAAAAGATGGTGTGTTTGGCGTCGGTACAGCTGGTACTTGTCATCGAAGCATTTACTCTTTTCCAGTAAAGGGATATACAAAAAAGACAAAAGATTAGTTCTTTGCGTAATTGGTAATGGTACTGGTTTGAAAAAGAATTTCTCCTGCAAGCGATTTGAATAATTAGCTTTTGCATCCCAAAAGCAACCCTAATCTTATTGAGCAAAAACGGCATCTCTGTTCGAAGAAAAATATAACAAAACGTCTCGAAAAGCTCTTGATTCGACGCTGAAGAAGAATTTATAATTCAAAGCTCAAAACAACCACTCTTCAATAGCAAATAAGCTCTCCTAGGACTCTTGGAATTCTACTTCTCATTCTCTTCAACTATGTCTCTCATAAGCCAGGACACACAGAAGATAGGACATCCAAACATATGGCGTGCATGAGACTGTGTTCCCAAAATAGACCCCGGTGCTTCTATTTTTAGCTCTCGTTTTGTTATATATTCGAACACATACGAGGACACGAATCTGCTTGAAAACCTATAGATTCCGCCCAGGTCAGCCTTATCTCCCATCCTCGCCACCCCGCAACAACTTAAAACAAAAAAACGAAAAAAAACATCCAGACCTAGTTACAGATACACTTTTATTCTCATTTCTAAGGATGTTCAAACATCTTTAACATCTTTTCGATGCAAAAGTGCAGTTCATGTCCAGTTCTTCTTGTCAGAGGCTGGCATGCCCTTAAAATCACAGTTTGAGCTGATGAGAGAGAGCCAGAGCTTTAGTTTTGTAGGTGAATGACCGAATAACATGTAGCTATTCGCATTACTATACATATAGTACATACACTCGACGCCATAAACGTTTACATAAAAGATTTACACCGACCGACCGGGCTTCGAAGAAGGATGACGAGAGCATACCAATAGTGTGTTGCACCCGAATCGAACGACTACGTCATTAGAGCGAAGCTAGTTACGTATTTGCTTCCGGCCCCTATGAATTTGAAGGAGGTTTGCTAGTTGCACTGACACATTCACACCCACCAACCTCCACCCAGTGTAAAGCGGGGTTGCAGTTTGACCTACTTTTCGCTTTTGGGCTTGTGTTTACTGTGTATTGCCTTCGCCTTTAGCTTTAGAGTTTTTCATGTATGCGTGTGTGTTTAGTCAGCATAACTGTAATCTGTGTTTACTTTTGAAATGCATATATTTTCTTCCTTTTTGTTTGTCTTTATCCTTGGAGAGTTTTTTTTCGGTAAAACAGAATCAAGTTGTAAAGAAGAATTTTTTTTTGAATTTATTTCGAAAGGATTAAATTCATAGAGCAGAGAAGATATGAAAAGGACATAAACTGAAGAGAATTTAAGCTCCTCTTTTCATAAGGGAAAACCGCACCCACATCCATCGCTTAGTTAAGGTGTAAAGGACTTTTTTTATTCGGCCCATCATCCCATTCCCATGTCACGTGTGCAGTGTCTGTGGAGTCATTTGTGCAATGTGAATTGAAGTTGTCCTCTAACAAGTTGTCAAAGAACGAAGGAAGAAGGCTAAAGCTGAGGTGCATATAATGTTTTTTATTTTATTCTACTCTTATTGATGGAAGGGTCATCAACCCTAAGATGAAACTTAAATGATGATTCGTTTGAATGTCCCAACTATCCGTACACGAGTACGTGCACCTAAATGGGGGTAATGTTCTTTATTGTCGCTATGTTGTGTGGCTTACATACACACACCCAGCAGAAGCATTATTAAAAAGAGAGAATATACGATGAACGAGTACCTTGGTGAATAGGTTTCAGTTTAGTCTTTATTATTCAGATTATGAAAGTCAAATGAATCCTAACAATGCAAATGATACTCTCTTCAATGTGCCTAATTTTAATTGTATTCCGACTGCGATAAGTGCCCAAAGGACTTGTAGTCAGAGGACGAACAATGTGCCATAGTTTAGGGATGAGTTCAAGAAAAGAGTTTGTTTTTTTATGGCAATCTTTTGTCTGGGAATCTCAAAATGCGATTGTATAAGGAGAAAGCCGCTTAAGGGCTTGGAGAATTCTACATTCAAATATAGTTTATTGGACCTTAGAGTTGATATATCGCTTGGTTTAACCAAAGCAACAGCTGCAAATTGCGTGTTTTTTTAAGTACCTGATTGGTTAAGTCCCTGCAGATGTTTCCAAGCCATGTTTATTGATTCTCTCACCATTACAGGAGCTACTCCACTTTGTTGATGATTAAGAAGACAAGCGTTTCTCGGTAATGCTATTAGGGTTTCCACTATGGTAGAAATGCTGGTAGCAGAACTCATATGGCAACAGTTTAGGTGGCCTAGACGTGTCACAAAGGGCATAGCCCTCTAGGTTTGGTGTTACTTTTTGAATCAACTTCTCGTAGGAACACCAAAAAGCCTCGACTATGAACTATAGCTATGTTTACAACCGACGCAATCCTAAGAAAGTGAACTGTATTCGCTACCGCACAAACTCTATTAGGTCTTTTAACAGAGCAGAAGCAATCGCTTAATTTGTGGAGACCAGACTATCACGCGGGTCTAATCGCCATCTAAGGATCCAGTACAGACTGAATGTAAGGAGATTGAAATACTACGATATATACATAGACAATTGCAACTGAGAAGACAAGCAGTAACTAATGACAAGTTACATTAGAAGCAGAGACACGGTTTTGAGTTTCAGGCATGTGAACATACATCTTGTAACAATCCGCAACAAGAAAAAATTCTGCAATATAAACTTAATATATTCCAGTGTAGGAGGGATACTATGGCACCAAGTGCACTGTTTTATCATTATGTTTTATCGACAAAGTTCTTAACAATATGTCCTTCAAGGCAGATTAAGAAATGAAGACCTCCTGCGCAATAATACCCCCTTCAAAGGATTTAGAATTAATAACCTTGCTTTTGGGCGAAATGTCATCGAAGCAAGCTTAGCGTTCTCGCAACTTTACATTTAGACGTGGATCTGGTGATCCCCCTGTGAAGTAATATCCATCCTGATTGATGGAGAACCGAAATACAGCACCTTCAAAATGTCAAAATCTTTTACCGGCCCAACAACTCGGGCTAAAAAGAAGAAATACTGGAAGGAAATCTGACGTGGAAAGATTGCGGGAGTCCGCCAGGATCTTTGCCGATCAAGTATCCCTTAAACGCATCTTATGCCAAAGCCAAGTTTGAAAGCCCCAAATCAGTCATCTGAGACATCGCTTTGATGTGCTTTGCTTCACCTTACCACCATTTCGTGGTTCGACCACCAATGGAAAGACCGGTGTTCCGAGGAAGGACAAGAGCGGCTCTTGGACTAAACAATAAAAAAAAAACAAAATCGACCAATACCGGTCTCAGAAGATAGAAAAAAAAAGCGCATGACGAGTCCAAATGGGTCAACAAAGCACGAACGGAAACCTGAAAGGACGAAGAAGTGAACATAATGATCGATTTGCAGTCAAAGAAGGATATGGAAGAACCAATATTCTTAATTTTGATTGCAGGTAGAAGGATCAGTTCAAACTGGACAGTGGTGTGACACAATTACTTCAATCCGTCCTCGACGAAGTGAAGGTAGCCATATTCATGTTGCCTAAGGCCCATGTTCACGGTGAAATGTACCTCTATCTAGATCAAAAGATAGATTCAGATTTCTCTTCAGCCACCAATTTGCTTATTTAATATATTTTTCGCCTCCAACGTTTTAGTGAGATTGTATAGATCAAGCGATTTTGTACTGGTGTCCATGGTCCGAGTATGTGTTGGTTGGAATCCTTACAAGTAAGTGAATCCATTTGGGATCTAAAAAAGGCAAAAAATCTTTTTACATATCTCTCAAAGCGATGTGCAACAGAAGGTAAAGGCCTATATGAACATCACAGCCACAATATGCAAGCATATGTCACCAAGAAGCTAGAAATATTGAGTCCTACATCAACTCACATTTGGGATGTCTGGTTATATCCGATATCGACTTTTGTCCGGTGGCCCAACCAACAAAGCATTGATCGGCGTGGGAGGCAAAACACTGCATTGAACGGTGAATAAGTGAGTTAAGCCCTACATAAGGGCATGTACCCTGTTCAAAAGTGCATCCTCATCAAATGAAATGACCAGTTTAGATTAAATCAAGGCTAGTTTACAGTTTTAGTGAAAGTTTCTTTCATATTGGTCTGACTCTGAATTTCAGCGTTCGGTTTTTCAGGAGTATTTCATTGCTTAGTCCACTATTTAACCCACAAACATACTTATTTTCATAATTCACTGGACCTAATTTTATTTGATTTATAACTACTTCCTCACCTACGAAAAATTTCCCACAACTCCTTCGAGGTCGTAATTTTAAAATGCAATGTCCTTTCCAAAAGCAAAAACAAAGAACGCTAGCAGCCAAGAAGATTATTTTCATTTCTTTTCATCCAGGTCTTTCGTATTTTATGACTTCCCGGTCTATAAATCAAAACAAAATCCTATTAAGAGGATAACGTAAAAAAATTGCATGTCAAGGAATTGAAGAGATTTTGCCTCCGTTTGACTCCGTTTTCCTTATACCCGAATTTCACCCTTAAAAGAGGACTATGGGTAAGCAGAATGGCTGAAAAGCCATTCAAAATGCAATTTAGTGCGCTAACCTCGGCAAGGCCCTCATCAAAATCCACTTGTAAACACTTCAAAGTCGACTAATCAATAGAAAAAAATAAAAACAAGACAAGTGCTAGTACTAGTAGACACTCCTTTGTTTAACGATAAATTGAAAAAGTTTATAATCCTGAAGTAAAACCAAATGGCTCATCATACATAAAGGATATTGGATCGGATTTAGTTTAACCACTTTCTAGTTGAAAGGAGAACTTGAACCATTCAAGGATACTTTTAAGACCATCTCCATTGAAAGAAGATGTTTTCTTCTTTAATTCGAAGACCCTTTTAGAGTCCTGTAAAAATGGATTGTTAACTTTTTTCTATTCCTCTTTTTAGGTTTTTTTTTTTTTTTTTTTTTTTTGAAACAGCTCTGCCCGAATCCTGAGAATAATAGTCAGGTCATTCGCTTTTACTTAATTTTCCATTCAAAAGGACAATAAAAAAGATTAACCCACTGAAAAAAAAGCAAGAAAAATTGGAGCAGAAGAAGACACCAAAGTGGAATGGATACAATTTCATTCAAGAAAGGGGAAAAAAAAATTGGCCGGTTCTGTCTGGTCCCATGTTTGCTAAGTGTTTTTGGTTAGTTATACACACAATACATTCGTTCTTGGTTTTACGCGCCATCAGGATCCTGATTTTTTCCAACCCGAACAACTTAACAAAATTGCAACTTTAAAAGATTTTCATTGATTTTAGTTTCGACGAAGAGGACAAGAGGACAATGGCAACAAGACGAAGTGGAACGAGGTAACAATCGAGAAACGGGGCTACTACTCGTATCTATGACAATAATGTTTTTTGCTTTATGGGGTCCACCCTTTAAATTCCACCCAATGCTGTTGATAAATTCGTGAGTGTTTGAGGCATACACATTGCTCTTTGATAAAAGAGTACTTATATACAAAAGCTTTATTTGGTTTGCACTGTTGCCAGTGTTGCTTTTAGAAAAAGGTACCAAAAGGTAGTGAAGGACTGATTGTAGAACAGACTATAGGTGACGCACAAGCACAAATTCGAGACTTCGTAAAAGCCAAACAGATTATCAATTCTGAGGTCAAGGGATTCCTGATGTTTTTTTTTCCCTATAACCATAAAGTAAATGTTTCTTCGAATTCAATACAATTACAATTTATAATTTAACTTTATTGAGACATAACAAAATTTCGATCAGTTAGGTTTTGTATTCACAAAGTATATAATTGTGGCCGACTTTAGAAAATACGTCTGGCTATTTAAAACTGAACAAAATGTATCTTTTACATTTACATGAGCAATCAGAATGTACAATTCTACTTAATTTCGATATTTATTAGTTTATACTTGCTCCCGAAATACTTTATATTCTCAGTGCTGCTCTTTTTGGCATAACTATACTAAATAAAATATAAAACAACTTAAACTACGAAAATACGAAATACTGAGTTTAACAGTTTCCAATCTCATTAATGATCTATAAAGTTAGTTTACAAACGAAAGAGATTGGATACTGTTTAATATCAGGGACCGGAGTCCATAAAACCTTTGGTTAACCTCTTTGGTTACATGGAGATGCTTTCTCGTAAAAGGGAACGACTAAGCCTCCACTTGCCTCAGGTCTTAACAGCTGTAACGATGTGGTATGTAAGAAATAAAACGGTGAAAGATAGTAATGATTGTTCACGCAGCTGTCAATATTGGATTCTAACAAGGTTCTCATAAGTGGGTTGGGATGCTCTTTTATTTCAATGAAATTTCTTGAGTAGAAGTTATGCTTAATAAATCATAAGGGGGGTCACTCTCGTTGTCTCGTAGAGCGTTTTATTAGAGAACCACTTTTTATCTGGTTTTCTAAATTTACCACAGCAAAAGCGTTATGTTTTCCTTTCAAAGCTCTCCATTTCCTTGGCAACTGTACGAGAAATTGTAAACCAACCATTCTCTGAATCTCCGTGTGCTGAATATCTAATCCAAACAAGAAATTTTCCATAAGCATTAACGAAACAACCGTCATCAAAACCAGTAAGATTAAAGACTATGTACTTAACCTTAGTCTTAATGACGCTATCAGTGTCTGCTCGACCGTATCAGACACGCCTACAAGGTCAGACCCTCTACAAGGATTGCTTTACACAAGAAGTTACGAAAAATCCGACATGATTTCTTATGTTGAAGATTGAGTTGCAAAAGGAACCCAATGCGTATTAGCCCTGCCATCGCATGCACAGTTTCAAGAAGATTAATATTCAAAAGATCTGGATAAAACTATCAGAAAGGTTTTTCTACCACCACCATGGACAAAAGAATAATAGCGTTCGACCTCCAAACTTCACTATATATCTCACTGAGAATGGTTAACCCTCGCGCTTATCTCGGAGCCATGGCTAGTGAAGGATGTTGTTTTTTTTAGCCCAGTACTAACTTCAGGCAGTTATACCTGTCAAGTCAATTTTCAGATTGCAAAGCCTACTGAATGAAAATGACATTGACATCCATCACGATTTAACAACGTTACTAAATTTAAGAAATTTAATTTCAACATTGTAGTTCTGTGTTGTTGTGGTGGAGTTATCGGACCATTTTCATTTCTAAATGAAGCTAATCAGCGTGTTACGGGCAAGGGTATTCGGAGCCATGCTTGAGGAATTTTTTGTTATCCCATGGAATGGCAAGAATATGGAAGGGGTGTGGTTCCAGGAGGATGGCGCTTCGTGCCATCGCGTGATAGACCTGTTAATTAGCCTCCAAGATCTTGTGATTTGACGCCTCTTGATAATACATAAATTCGCTAATCTGCGGTGGCAATTGTCACGTTGAAAGCTAACATTATTCATTTTATTAAGGACATATGGCCACAAATGCTGGAAAAAGTGATCGAAAACTTTGTCTCTGCGATGACATTCGTCAGTAGAACAGCGCCACTAGAGAAGTTACTTAACTCGTAAACGGTCATTCGTTTTTCGATTTCGAAAGTAAAGCTAAATAAAATGAAAATTTTATTTTATTTTTTGATGAAAATTTGAATTCATTATAAAGTTTGGACTTTACCATTAAGTGTGAAAAACAATATCATTCAAATGGCCGCCTCGGGAAAATTCGCAGCATGCGATTCTTTTGAGGTAATTTTTAATCACTTTTTCGCACGTTTCGGGCGGTATCTCGGCCATAACTTGAGTAATTTTGGTTGTTAATGCGTCTAGAGTTCGGGGATCATTCGCGTTAACACGGTCTTTTGCGTATCCCCACATAAAACATCTAAAGGTGTCAAATCGTTGATGTTGGTGGACAAATGACATCGCCAAAACGTGAAATTATGCGACCGGAAAACTTCTCACGCAATAAAGCCATAATTGGTCTTGTTGTGTGGCGTTGTTAATGGTCAGCAGGCTTCAATTGTTGCGTAAGTTGAACTTTATAAGGATGGAGATGAAAATCCAAATGCAAAATACGCCATAGTGAGGTGTACGGCACGTTCAATTGCTGCGAACGCCGGGAAATCGATAAATTCGGATCATCAACAATCCTTGCACTTACAGCTGCAATATTTTCGACTAAGCGTGCATTACAATAATACACAGGCTTTACGACATCAGTAACGCTTACACTCTCTTCAAATTCCTTTACAATTGTACCGATTGCTTGAATAGTCGGTCGATTATGACGACCAAAATCATCGCGTAATGCGCGAAAAGTGGTTACGTTTGAATCATCACTTTTATACGAGTAGTAAGTTTTAATAATTTCAACGCGTTGTTCGAGTTTTAAGCGACCCATTATTGTAAATGGCAAACATTAAGCTAATATAATGACACTTCAAATGACAGCTGAGTTTGGCAGGTGTCAAATGCCAGCGTTACCAACTTGAAAATACGAAATGAATGACCCTATATATGTATTGCACATACAAAGATATCTTCGTACAATCTCTGCAGGCCTCTGTTGAAGATTTTTGCTTAAGAATGGGAAAATAGACCTAGATCGGAGCGGAGATAACGTCTCTTCAAAATATTCCACCCAAGCTTATTTGAAGTACTTACAGATATCGGTTCTAAAGTCGGACGGAAGATATCTTCATAAAACGTGGCACCAACGAAAGCCCCTCACTCATCGTATTGACGGTTGGAATATTGTAGTGAACCGAAAGTACAGATGACGCTGGGTACAGCGACATATGGCGATCCTTCAATACGTTCAGTATGTTCAATAGATACGTTCAACAACCAGACAGCGCGACGAGCATAAGAAAGAAGAAGAGTTCTTGGTACTCGAGAGTCGAGATATGGATGAGGTCATTCTTTCCTGGGAACAGCGGATAAAAAAAGGCCCATCTGTGGCCGCAGTGATCTGTCATACATTATACTACCTCCCTAAGCAATCTAATCTAATCGAATGGCGAATGTGACTAATCAAGGACAATTAAAATTCAATATTAATATATGTAATGTAATGTTTTTAGAGTAAGCTTTTACAATAAGAATAAAGAAATTGTAACGCAAAATAGGATAGAACTCGTATGTATTTGAGGGAAGAAAATAGTCTTCCATTGATGATTTGAGTTGGGGGAACTCACAATGCGACTTTCGCCAGTGCGTATAATTCCGGAGTATTTTGTTAAACTTTGTGCCTACATTGTAAAACATCTACGAGTACTCTTAAATTTTCTTACCAAATTTACGAGTATAATGTAAAATGACTGACTTCAGTCTGTGTTATTAGTTTCCATGACTCGCAACATTTTTTCTACATCATCTTTATCTACTGCTTAAGAACAGGCAGTGAAAGAAAGAAAATCCGTCGTGGTAAAGTCGAAGGATATAGGTATACAAAAAAATATCGCAAAGGAAAAGCAGCCACAGATTGACGCGCTTACGTATGCACAAGCAGCGTCGCAAGGAAAAAAAAAGCGGTGTTACGCCAGATCCAGTGGCACACGTTTTCTTTCTTATTCTCACGACTCTTGAGAAGCAAAGCAGAACAATTAAATTTTTAGTTAAAAAATTGAGCAATCTCGAGAAAGAAATACGTAAAACTCGATTTCAATCATGAAAATATTAACGTGGAACGCAAACGGCCTTATTAAAAAACTCGACGAACTGGAAGTGTTCTTACAAAAAGCCAACATTGACATTTGCTTGATTTCTGAAACTCACTTGATACCATCCATCAAAAAATGCCAGAGACGGATCTTCATTGTTCATTAAAGATTGTATTGAGCACTCTATAAATATGAAGATTGAAAGCGATGCAATGCAGTTAAGTTCGGTTCGCGTAAAACATAACTACCTGCACTACAACATTGCATCAATTTATTGTCCTCCGAGAAGCAAGCTAGAAAAGAATGACTTTAAAGGTATCTTTGATTCACTCAGACCGAATTTTATAATTAGTGGTGACTTTAGTTCGAAACATACCTTCTGGGGCTCAAGATCTAATACAACGAAAGGTAGATAACTCTATGAAGCCAGCCGGAAGGCTGACTTTTTTTCGACAGGAAAACCAACATATTGGCCTTCGAATATAACAAAGACACCTGATCTTGTAGACTTCTTTGTCACAAAGGGAGCAGCCAAAATTTCTACAAACATCGAGGAAAGTTATGATCTCTCCTCAGATCACTCACCAGTCATTTTGACATTAAGCATACTCTTAATTAAGAAAGAAGTGGCGCCTAGATTAACTAACAACAAAATTAACTGATACGGTTTTAGAAACTACTGCAATGAACATTTTGTTCTAAACGTGTCGCTTAAAACACAAAACGAAATAGAAGACGAAGTCGACAGATTCATCAAAGTCGTGCAGAACCCAGCCTGGAACAACACTCCAACTCCAATAAGAAAAGAGAAAGCAAGTAATGAAATAAAATATCCGCCGGAAATAAAAGAGCTGGTGAGAGAAAAGAGGAGAGGGCACAAAAGATGGCTACAATCCCGTGCTCCCCAGCATAAAACATACTTAAACCACTTATGCAACAAGTTGAAGGAAGTAATACGAGATTACAAAAATCGGAATATCTCTACATATCTCGAAGGTCTGACTGCCAAAAGAAGTTCAAATTACTCCCTCTGGAAAGCCATGAAAGAAATCAAAAAGCCTCAAATGCAATTTCCTCCCATAAGAAAAAATAATGGCGAATGGGCAAAAGGAGATAAGCACTCCACAATTGACCAGGTTTTTAGAATTACGAATGAAATTGAGAAAGCTCTAGAGGGGAAAAAGATATGTTCTAGCGTGTTTATTGACGTGTCTCAAGCCTTCGATAAGGTATGGCATGAAGGCTTACATTTTAAGGTAAGTCCGGTTCTTCTGAGAGAGCTGCATACGATTCTGAAACCGTACCTGGAAAACAGAATTTTTCGTGTTAAACATGGCACCGAATACTCGGAATTTGAAGAGATCGCTGCTGGAGTTCCGCAAGGAAGTGTAGTTGGCGCGGTATTGTTTTTACTCTATACCCGAGACATACCGGAAGAATCAGGTACCATAGTAGCCACGTTCGCGGACAACACGGCGATACTAGCTACAGATACTTCAGTCGAGTTAGCTACTGGAGCTGTAGCTTACAAACGGCTTTGGATAAAATCTGCGAATGGACAAAGATATGGCGAATTGTTTTAAACGAGACCAAATGTACTCATGTTGATTTTACTTACCGGAAAATTAACAACCTTCCCATTTTCATTAACTCGGTACAAATACCATATGCAAACGAAGCAAAGTATCTAGGAATGACATTAGATGTAAAACTGGAAAATGGAAGCCGCATGTTAAGAAAAAACGTGATGAACTTGAAAATAAATTCAGGCAAATGGACTGGCTACTAGGAAGACATTCCAAGTTAAGCATACATAACAACTGTTCATCTATATGCAAGTGCTTAAACCTGTTTGGACGTACCGTATAAAACTTTGGGGTTGTACTAAACCAAGCAACCGAAATATTCTCCAAGGCTATCAAAACAAAGTTCTAAGACAAATCGTGAACGCCCCATGGTATATTAGAAACAGTGATACTCGTATCCACAGAGACTTAGGAAAAGTTACCGTCGAAGACGAAATAATGAACTTCGTTCGCAAACTCCGTATTCGTCTTCATGCTCATTGTAATAATAAACTACTCCAAATTCTGGACGAGACAAACTTAGTGCGTCGATTACAAAGAATGAGACCATTCGATCTGGCGCGATAAGGACTATCCGCATATAATAGCGGTACAAGCAGGTGCTTTTGCTGGAAAGCTACCTGCCCCACGCGAATGGTATTTAAAACGGAAACTACTTGATAAGGTAACTTAGTTGTAGTCGTTAAGAAGGGGGACGTATTTTTAGTGAGTAAGAATCTCACACAACTATGAGCAAGGGGTTCATAGTGTCTATGAAGATTTTTACACATACCCTCCACAAAAAAAAAAAAATCTGTATCGAAAATTTTTTTTTCCATTGGTGTTTGAATTATTAGGAAAACTATTCCATTGTGTGTCTTTATTTTTTCTTCGTATTTATTTTAATTATATTTTCTCGTCGGCGTACATATGTATATTGGTGACGTGAAAAGTCCATTAGCTAGTGTGGAAGTTTTCATTAAATTAAACACACATTCCTGTGAAATAAATGTATTGATTTACAAAGTTACGAGTATGAATGGATCGCAACATCGTTAATGTGACCACCACGGCTTCTGTTGGAAGCGACCTTACGAAGGTCAAAATTATCGATGACTTTTTAAAGAATAGGTGGGTTTCAGTTTGGAGGTTATGTTTGAGATCCTGAATTGTCGCTAGGTTATTGGCATGGGTCTTAATCTTTAAAAAACACCACAGGAAGAAGTTTTAAGGTATCAAATCTTACGACCTTGGAGGCTAATCAACTTCTTCTCTAACCGAAATAATGCGATCTTCAAATTTCGTACGCAATAAATTGATTAATTTATGCCTTTTGTGGACCATTGTGCACCATTCTGTTAAAACCAAAGATCGTCTGGACCTAATTCGTTCAATTTTGAAAAAAAAGGTTAAAATTTTGCATTAACGTTTCCCATTCACTGTAATTGTCTAGCCTCATCGTCGAAAAAGTACGGGCCAATTACACCGCTATTTTATGGGACATCTCAACACCAATTAAAAAATCGGTTACATCGTAAATTGCACAGAGGCTGCAATTGTTTTGTGATTTGGATTTTGTAGGCATGCAAATGAAGACCAACTTCTAAAATTCGCCTTAAAGTGCCATAAGTTAGGCCCAACTGGTGCCTGACTAGTTCTGAACACCTTCGCTCACAGTGGTGATGTTTTGGCCTGTACGTGCTGGCCGCACTCACTAGGGCAATTTTGTTTACCGAAGAAATTCACGAACTTTCCTATAGTAATTTGTTATTTTTACAGACCGCCCATTTTCGTAATAAGATTGAAAAACAAAAATGCGTTTTTGCGTGGTAAACGACTCCATGACTGAAATTGCAAAAGGTTCTATGACATCTGTCAAAAAGATCAGAATTGACAACCAACCATCCTTTATCAACTTTTAAAATTTCTCATGCAAAATGCAATATAGTTACGCCAGGAAATATGCAACCGTGTTATTAATAAATGCATTCTTCACATACAATTTCTTCAACTCCTAACAATATGCAATGAGAAGAGCTCGCAAAACATTCGTCAGTTATTTTTGACGTATGCGAAACTTCCGGTTTTTCGAAATAACTACCATCTTCGGTTGCAAGGTTGCTCGACTATCCGTCCTACTATGATGGCGAGCCAATGACTGATGCGTCCATGGCTGACTGCCTCTCCTTCAGAATTTCGAACTACTTAAACTACTTTAAAGATATAAGAACGTTGAAAGAGGCAAAGTGAGAGTGGCGGAGTAAAAAGATTGCAGAAAGAAAGCTACAAGGTTCAGCAATTCAATAAAACTTAATGTTACATAAACATACGAGTAGTAACAAAATTGAGAAACAGTCCGTACCAACAGCACTTTTACTACGAAAGTACCACCTCGGCATCACCGGCAGGTTTGAGCTTTCGCTCAAATCTAATCTCTGGTTCTTCAGTTTATATGACGCTGCGTGAGCTGCTCCAGAGTCATTCGAAACTCAGCCGGCGGTTTGTACGGGTTTGTTAAAGGTAACTAGTGCAGTTCTCCTAACTCGTGGTGTGTTAAGTGTCAAAGTGTGTGTACATTTGTGTAAAAAAACAAAGAATACAAATCAAAAAGAAAATCACACCAACAAAGTGAAGGCAATTTGCATTTCTGCATTGTGACAAGTGAGATTCGTGTGTTTTTTCAGCTAAAAAATTCAGCAAAAAGCAAACGTCATGGATGCAGATAATAAAAAACCATTCAAAGTGAGTTGTTGACAATTAATTTCAAGTAGAATTCTTTGAAGCTGCGTCTTATTCAGGGCGTCTTTCCTTCAGGGTTTTCTCCTTTACTCCTGTTATCTTTAGCACTCCCTTTTTCGCAATTTATTCCTCCTTTTTGTTGTTGTTCGCTCTTGTTTAACAGCGTGTTTTGTGCTCTGTGTGCATCGTTGGACGAAACTTAAGAGCGGGAAATCATTTACCTTTTTTTGACAGAAGCGGTTTAGTTGTGTTTGTTTTGACATCGAAAGAGAGTGTAAAACGGAGAGCAGAGATTGCCAAATGCAAGAGTATTGTTGTTTTTAAGTTTTATATTTTCGAGACGAAAAAAGGAAAACAGCATTTTCTTTGTGGAATTTTGGAATTGTGTTCGTGATCTGTCTGTCATGGGTTCGTTGTCTGAGATTTTTGTTTTTATTTTTTCGAAAAATCGCTCAAATATTTCACCATAACGGGCATGTCTTACCTTCAAAAATTTGTACAACAAGTGTAATCCGATTAGAAACTGGAACATGTTCAAGGCGTGGTGGAATAGGTTGTTGTAGGGTAACTTTGGTTAGACATACTTACATATAATACATACATATTTACGACGATAGTCGTAGTTATACAATATTTAATTTAGTTGAGGGGTGTGTACTTGTATGATACTTGCACGAGGAGCCGTAGTATTGTAGTGCGAAAATTTATAGAATTCAGCAATTATAGTTTTGAAAATGTTTGTTTTTGTTTTGGGTTTAGTTCTGTTTTGTCAAAAATTTAATTAAAACTTCAGGAGATCTAGTTTCGTGATTATTGCAAATTTAGAGTTTGCCTCAAATTGATGAAGCATTTTCAAGTCTTTCTATGAAACTTGTGACACTTGCACAGTTTTACTAATTGACCTTTTTTAATATTGACTTTAATGAGTTTCTAAATGACATTTCTTGTTGACAATTAACACCTGTTTCTTTAGACATAAGTAGTTACGTTTCATTTTGTAAAACAAACGGTGTAATAAGATATTTCGTTTTGATGCAAGAAGGAAACATGTACTGTTTGCCAAGAAAGTGTTTTAAAGAGGAAAGGACAGCGTTTTTCGTAAAAAAAAAAAACAGTACTATACTTCTTTTATTTATTAAATATATTTGCTAACAATACGAGGGCGGGTCAATAAGTCCGTGACTTTTGGATTAAAACACAGATTTTTTGATAAAAAAATAATTTTATTTTTCAACGTAGTCTCCCTTGAGCTCTATACACTTTGTCCAACGCTTCTCCAATTTTTTTATCCCTTCCAAAAAAAATGATTTGTCGAGGTCCTCAAAATAGGCCTTTGTTTGCGAGATGGCTTCATCATTGGAGTCAAATCTTTTTCCACCAAGCCATTTCTTCAGGTTTGGGAACAAGAAGTAGTCGCTCGGAGCCAAATCTGGAGAATAGGGTGGATGAGGGAGCAATTCATAGCCCAATTCATGGATTTTTGCCATGGCAACTGCACATGTGTTTGTGGTCGACTGTGAGCAAACGCGGCACCCATCTTGCGGAAAGCTCTCTCATGCCCAAGTGATCATTCAAAATTGAAACCACTGAGCCATGCGAGATCCCTACGGCTTCCACAATCTCTCGCACTTTCAATCTTCGGTCGGCCAACACCATATCGTGAATTTTTTCGATTGTTTCGGGTGTAGAGACCTCAACTGGGCGTCCAGGACGTTCGGCATCTTCAGTGCTTGTACGGCCACAACGAAATTCAGTAAACCACTTTTTTACCATTGAAATCGATGGTGCAGAGTCCCCATAGTATTTATCAAGCTTAGCCTTGGTCTCGGTAATGGTTTTTTTTCGCAAGAAATAATGCTTAATAAGCACACGAAATTCACTTTTTTCCATTTTCTCCTCAAATTAGTGAGTAGTCTGATAAAAATAGCTGTCAAACACAAACTAACTGACGCAGCAAGTTTAAATTTTGACAGGAGTCAACTGACAGATGCCTGTTGACAGGAGCAGTGTTGCTGTTTCAGTAAAGAGGTCAGAAATTCAAAAAGTCACAGACTTATTGACCCGCCCTCGTATATACAACGAATATTTTAAGTAAAGATTATAAAAAAGAACAAAAAAAAAACAATCACTATTGTGCCTGTTAAGAAAGTGTTTTTATAATTCTTTTTGGCACCAATTCTGCTATGCAGAATGCATTTACCATTACCTGGTCGATGCTTTCCACTTGTGCCTTGCTCATCAAATTCGACGGTTGTGTTGGAATTAATGAGAACTAAGAGTCCTGTCAAAAAACAATAATTTATAATCACCAATTTAAAAAGTAAAGAAGAGTTGCCAGAAATGTTTTCATTAACAAGGCAAGCCATACGTTGAAAACGAGGATAGACTGGAGCAAAAACGTATGAGAGCCCGTCGGCGTAAAATATCTGACCGAGAACAACATGTGCTGCTGAGGAAAATCGACAAAACCTCGCATATTTCACTTAAGACCCTTACGAGTTAACTCAAAGAATAATGTGGTGTTATCGTTTTTCCCACGAAACAACAAGGCAGATTAGAAATATGAACAAGAACACACCAAGAGTTACTCGAAAAGTCATTTATTTCTACACAAAACATTGAAAAGCGATTGCTTTTTGCTGACCTGCCCTTGGATGACATCATATTCTGCGACGAGACCAAAATGATGCTTTTTACAACCATGGGCCCAGTAGATTGGCGACAGCCGTTAAATACGTTAAAAAATTGCAACATTATTCCAACTGTGAGCAAGAGTTGGTGTTGATGGGCTTCCAGGGCGAACGTTGACTCTCTGCCTTCTTTGAATTGTTTGTAGCACTTGTAAACATATGTTTGTGACAAAGTCTGGTCACCGAAGGCCTTCTGCACAGTATTCAACGTCTCTGCAGCTGAAATTTCATTCCGCGAACAAAATTGATGGCACCTTCTTTGCCCGACAACATCAGACACTGTTAAAATCGTTTTTTGTTGTTTACAAAACAAGTGCGTAATGATTGAACAAATGCAGATTTTGACATGAAATTTAACACAGATACTCGTACGTACGAGTACTACCAACATAAAAAAAATATGTATACATATGTTTGCCAGAATCGAAGAGTCTGCCTATTGTAAAATTTAAATTTCACCATAATTTTTTGATCACAGTAGTATCATTAGTTTCTAAGCATTTTAATATGCAAAACCAAGATTTCCTGAGTGTTTGTTATCTGATCCCATGGTTCAGTCGTTTTACCGTTTCGCTAACTTCGGCTTCCGTAAAATCGTACGTCTCCTCTTGCGCGTGAGAGCTAAGGCAATAGAACTACACGAGACATTTTTGCTTTTTATAGTCTGACCCAAGACGCACTTTATCGGTTTCGGTATTTAGTCTGTAATTAGCCCAGGCTTGAAAATCTTTTCTTTTGCCCCGTATCGCCATTTTTGTTTCATCTGCCGGTCTTTTTATACGCAGAATTAGGTTGTTGAATTGGTCTTGTATTTTTAATCGAAGTCCGTTGCAGTCTACACCAACGAAAACCATTTATTTCCTTAATATTTCATTTGAAGTTTAATGTAAATTGCGTCAAAATATTTCATTTCCTGATACCTCTCCGCCTCCTTGGCCTACCATGGTGGGAATTTAAGTGCAATCGCAAGCAGAAATCATCATCGCAGTGAAGCTTTTTTTGCTCAAAGCTCGTATAGGAGTGTCATCAGTGTCACTAGGAAAGGGATCGGTGCTTAAATGGCATATTTATATATGGCAATGGATTACATAAGTGTTGACATCTTGTTCTCTGCCTTAATAACATCAATGGTTTTCCTAAACAAGGCTTTTCATGTGAATCCGAAATCCTTAAATATCCGGGCAAGGGGATATCTGCAGGGCATACTCGACGTATTGCTCTGAAATTATGCATGGACATTCATCTGGTCAATACATAAAATCAAGAAGAACGCTCCTGTTTGTCATCAAAAGTTTAATTTAAGTGTTTTGCGATACTATTTGGGATTTTCTGTTATTATTTTGGCCGCAGCCAGAAGAACGTATACCCTGGCTATTTCTTGCCAGTTTTTTGCACTCCATTAGATTGTTCTTCGGTGCCAACTTTACGATTATCGTCACATTTCACTCTTGGATTGATGCTGTCATGTGAATGGATTCTTGGATTGAAGGGATTTAACGATCCTTAATCACGCATTTTCAATAAGGCATAAAATATCTTTAAAATGTCATACACTTCTGTCTTTCATGCGCTTGGTCCTTCAAATTGCCGGCAGACGTACTGCAATGAAAAACGCACTGAAGTTTTTTTGGTCTTTAAAAATAACTGTTTTGAGTTGGTCTTGGGATCTCCTGGAGAAGAGCATCTGCTTCGTTAACTTCGGAACATCAATGTTTAAAATAGACTTGTAAGCTGTTTTTCTAGTCACGTTCTCATAACTTCCAATTTGCATCAAAGGAATGACCCGGGTAGCCAATCGTCATCTTTCTCAGTTGGGCCGCCAAGTATGTATAAATCAACACTGTCCACTTTGTTCGAAACGTGGCCCAAAACCCACTTAGTATTGGGATCTACAAAATATACATATTCGAGTTAACTCCCCTCTATATAGTAAGTAGTTTTTTTTTCTTATTGAAAACAGCAAAAAATATTATAATATACAAAATGAAGAAGACGTTACCGGATGCAAACAATTTAAGTGATTGTTATTTTCGTATAAAGTAAAACCGCAGAATTTGAAGACCTGAAAATTTTCCACTCTCTATTTTGAAAAACAATTATCTCTCCCACGCCATCGTTTCAATCGATATCGTTGGATGAATTTTCAGGACAAAATGAGAAAAGAGGCGACAAACTTTAATTTAGTGACGGAAGTTCCAGTGAGTCGAATACAACATTCGAAAAGTCTACCCCTCTTGTTCAGGATGGAGAACCAGCCGGCCAACCAAAAAATACATTAAACTTGACGGTTGAAGGGGATTTCACGCTTCTCTTCTTTCGTTTCCTGCCGACTCTACCACTCTACTCAATCATAACTAAATGAAATTCAATCTTCAATCGATTTCCAAATTATCTTATTTTATGGCGGAGACTTTTCACTAATTCAATTGCACAAATTGAATAATTTCAACCCTAGAATTACAACTATATACTTACCTATAGGTGCTTGGTATGTAGGCATTGAAAATTCGCGTGAAATACCTTCTTTAACACACTCAAAAGACTCTCATTCATAATTAATGGGAGGATAAGAGTGTTTTTATGGCTGATGCTAGGGGAAAATTTAATAAAAGATTCACCATTCATATGAGAAAACTTTGATGGAAAGTTAAGTGAAGAAGAAATATCAAGCCGCGTCCTAGATGCCAGCTATCAATTATGCAATATCCAATTTTGGAAGCTAACATGATTATAAATGAGAGCCAAGCGTTTTATTAGCCTTTCACTTCATTTCCTTTATTCGGTTTATAAATTCTAACCTTTGATGTTCCGAGACCATTTAATCACTTTCCCGTTTCTGAAAAATAGTCATTATCCCCAAATCAACTAAACATCTCAACCATCAAGTTGCGGATAATGTTCTTGGCTCGTCGAAAAACTTTTGTGTTGTGGTTTTCAAGGACGGCAGCTAAGGAAGCAGCCATAGTGATATCCGTTTCCAAAAACAACCAAAACAGAAGCCAGCAAATATAATAAAGAAACAAAAAAATAATCAATTAGGGTGTCAACGTAAACATTTGCCTCAATGCCTAACGGTAATTAAATGATTCTATACAACAACTAAACAACCACATAGATGAACAACTCTGTGGCCGCCAATAATGCGCATTATGTTTGTTTTATCCGCCCTTTGTAAATGGGAAGCACTCATCACCATTAAGGGCTTTGTTATACACATCTTCCTCTCCTGTTGTCTCGTCTTTATTCCATCCAGTCTCGATGAAACTCGGTAATGTAATCCATTACAAAGTAAAGCGCTGCCCTTAACGTTTACATATTCTTGTACAAGCACAAGTGTCTCTGAGATGAGTCCTTTCAGACTTTAGAGCTAGAGTTATCATATAATAAGAGACAGATAATCCCCATTATGGTGAATGTCCTTCATCAGGAGGTACAACTAGTAGTGCTCCTTAGTACCAAGCATTCAACTGGCTTTAGCCACTAGACCACCACCAACTCCAGCTTCAGTTGAGCACCGTCGCGGTCGTAAGGGGAGAACACACACAGGAACAATTAAAGTGGCTGTAAACAAAGGTTTTTTTATTACCAGAAACGAGCGCAAAATTTTTCATAAAAGGGAAAATACACAAAATGAGATTTCTCTTGTCAGGCGAGTGCATCGTATTAACGACACTTGAGCGCATTAGGATCATTCAGAGGACATAATATAAATGTCATTGCACCGTCGTCAGCCATTCAGCGGTATCATTGTCACGAACAAGCAGTGCAGTTGCCGTTTTTTGTTTTAATTTTAATTAATCCGCTGTATTGTTTTTCAGCTCTGGTACGAATATTATTTATTTATTTGTATGAAGGGAGCACTAGTGTATGGCCATTTATGAGAATGCACTCGTAATTTATGTATGAAGTTATTAAAATGGGACATTGAAAGAGTCATTTGGGATAATGTTGATTGGCTTTGTTAATTTCAGTATGGTGTAACCTTAAAAAGGGAGGCAAGGTGAAAGGATTAAGATTGCCTCGCCTGGATTGGATTAATGTCTGCCCAGTTTCGACACAGCTTGTACTTGAATTACTAGTTTCTGTCTTAAAAAACCTCTCTTAGGGCCAGGGTCTCAACTTAAGAAATTTGATTGCCAAAACGTAAACGAATAACTAGTTTTGCGGTCTAATGCATGCTAGGGAACAGAATCTTGTCTGTGGATATTGAGTGTAGTCAATATGCGTAGGCGTGAGTGAACAGAGCTTAGTTACGTGAAGGTATCATGTTTGCACTGCCACGATGCGTCTTGTTTGACTCTCTTCTTAACCCTTAAGTGTGGACGTCATTTTTTCCTAACACTATCTTGGACATGGAGCCTCACAAAAAATATTTTAGTACTCGTAACTTTAAATCTATGTCGTTATTAAAGTATAGGTTTATAGGAATGACTGAGGCCCAGGTCCACCCCAGACTGTAGCGCCACTTAAAGTAAGTAAGTAATTATAGGAATGAAAAACGTGTTTATATAATCACCTTTATATATACTCGTACATATAAAGATATAAATCTGAAAGACTTAACAATTATGGCACTTTTCAGACTTTTTTGACATAGGTTAAATTTTTGGCAATTTTTAGGAACTGAATGTTTTTATTTAATAACCATTTTTTTCTTTCTTAAATTTAAATCGACAAGAGACAAAAAAAAGTAATAACCACTTCTGGCAACAAAAAAATACAAATTTTGACAATCAACTTTTTATACCAAATTTATTGGCAGTCTTTGTACAAAGGACGTAAACATTGCAGGCATATAGGCTTGCTGCATCCAATACAGACATAAGTCGTCATTCTGTGTATATTTGCAGGACAAATTTAGCATGTCCGCCTAGTTGTCCTATAAGTTTCTTGTGCAACGATTTCCCCTGCAGCCATATCTTTGCCTAAGACTAAAGACATTGTCAATTTGAGCTCTCTAGGAAAATTAGCGTTAGTACCACGTCTATGGATGTGGGAACCACTAGAGAACAGGCTAAATTTTTGAGAAAATCTCCTCGGTCAACGTCCTTGCCTTGATATACTATATAATATATAAGCATTCATACCGCTCAAGTCAAGTATTTTTTAAAATAATACCATGCGCTAACTCCTTGTTCGGCGGTTACTTGAGTAAATAGAGCACATTTTATCAGCCTCGTCTACTCCGCCTTTTATAGAATCGTAGAACATAATGATTTCTGTTTTTTTGGTGTTATCATCAATGTCGTCATTATGGTGAATGGAAGTAACTACTAAGACATCGGTTATTTTTGGGTACGTAGGACCATAAAGTGTTGTCTTTAGTAAATCCAAATAACGTTGACTGAACTTCTCGTTGCTTGTGTGGTTGAAAATCACTTGGCAGTTCTCTCTTGTTTTTTTTATTGGGTATATAACTTAATTCGGTTTTTTTTTTCAAAATTTGAACGTTTATTTAAGAAAAACATGTACAATAGTATTATTCAAAGTATTGCCCATCTGAAGCTATGACTTTTTCCCATCTTTCTGGCAATTTGTGGAACCCATCACAAAAGAACTGCGCCGGCCTGGCAGCCAAGAATGAATCAAGCCAATTTTTGATATTCTGCTCTGATGTGAACCGTATTTCAGTGAGGGCGTTCTGCATCGATCGGAACAAATGGTAGTCAGAAGGGGCAAGGTCTGGGCTGTAAGGCCGGTGGGGTAAGACTTCGCATCTACTGTTTTCCAAAAAGAGTAATGCTTCCAGTTCTTCATCTTCAAACTTTTTTGGCTGTCCAGGACGTTCATCGTCTTCCAAGCCAAAATCACCACTTTTAAATCGTGCAAACCACTTTTGGCACGTTCGCTCAGCTAGCGCATGTTCACCATAAACTTCCACCAAAATACGATGACTTTCGGCAACAGTTTTCTTCATATTAAAGTAATGAATAAAAACTCCCCCAAAAACACTTTTTCAGGCACAAAGTTCGACATATTTGAGTGAAAAAAATTATTGTTGTTTACGCTTCAAGTGAATGACATATACTGAAATGACGTACAACGCATGTTCCAATGGAATAATACAAGTTACGCCATCTCTTAGCAAACCGCACGAATTAATTTATAGACCCAAATGTCAGCTTTCGCTTCGAAAGTTCATCAACGAGCTGGATAGATGAAAACCAATTAATAGCCGTTGCAATACGATTGCTCCCTTGAATTGGTTTGTTCAGGCGTGGCACTCACTGTGTGGGAACTAAGAACTTCTGTTCTGATGCATAACGCTCGAATCACTATTCCATATTTACCCAATTTTTTTTTTAGGCATATTTGATCGGAATTTGAAAAATATTTCGTTCACTGTTACCCACTCAGAACATTAACACAATTTTTGAGAATTGCTGACAAGTTTGTTGAGAATGCAGGTATAGCCGCCAAGACATCAGTCTTCTTCTTTTCAGCGCGGTCATTTGGATTGTCAAATCTGAGACACAGCAACAAAACTAGGAATCCCATCCCTGACATTGAACATCTAAAAACCTCACAACCAGTACCGTGCCAATGTAAAGAAGTTGTTTGTTATTTCATGGTTTGACTTCAGTACAGCTTAATAAAATAATAGACCGAAAACAGCTTTGAGTTCAATAAGGTCCGCATCTTTCAAGCCTGTCAAGACGAGCGAACTTTGTTCTGTAACTACCTATTTTCGCAATTGTCCATGCCAATATTTGTTACAGCATTTCATTAGCGAATAATGTTTTCCATAAATCGAAGGGATCTTTCTTATCATCAATCGTCAACTTTGAAGAAACAACTCGGGATGTAATTACATTATCTTGAAGAGTGCGAACCCTGGAAGTAGGTGGAGCCTTTGCCCATTTATAGCGATTTTTGCCATAGTAATAGTTAGATCTGCGCTATCACTTTCAACTTCATTTTCATCGTTGCATCGCTCTGTCTTCGAGACTTAAAATTGTTCTATGTCGTACTCATTATCCGACTTACCCGAATCCAAAAGCAAATCATGAAATTCTTCTTCAAAAGACTGGTCAATACACACAATAATTTTTTTGTCGAATAAAAACGAAACGAAATAATTTGTTCGTGCTAACAATGGACGTGTAGCCTGTGAGGCTTGGTACAAACTCTGCAGCTACTGAGCCGCTCAGGCGCCTATTAATGACATTGTCTTATAAAAAGCAGGGGGCAAAATAAAACTGGACTTAAAATATCATTTTCAGTTACAAATTACTGGTCATAGTTCTTGTTGACTGATAAGACCACCGGTAGTCCATACCAGGAATTAAAACACGATACCGTACGAGGAAGGACACACATTAAGATATTGGACAATCTTCGAGTAAAGGTGCGCGAACTTGAAGAGACTACAGACTTATCTCGTAGTTCAGTGATTTCAGTTTTGCAAAAGTATTTGGATATGGAAAAGCTTTCCGTCAGATGGATGGGTGCAGGGTTTGCTCACATGTGTAAAGAAATGTTTGGCGATGTTCAGTCGGAATATTCTTCATTTTCTACTTCGGTTTCCGACTTGAATGTCACTTGATATCTCGTTGTTTTTGTCACAGAATTTTGTGTTGAAATATACTGACTTATCTATTTAGATGGCCTTAAAGTTGGATGTGTGAGCCTTAACCAATAAAACTCTCTTGTAACCATTTGAGTTTTCTTTCAAAGTGTGCGCGCCAGCTTGGGCAACGTTCCTTGCGTTGTCTCTCCGGGTGTAAATCCATTTACTCTACATGTCTTAGTCATCCATCTCGCTGTACAGCTTATAGAGTTCGCTGCCATATCTGCAGCTTTAAATCCTGTCAACATAAGAGCTACCACTCGAAGAATCTTGCATGCGAAATAACCAAGGATAAGTGCATGCACTGAGGTGATTTATGACTTATATAGTCTGTAAACAGTTTCTAGACAAATACAAACATAAAGTTTTTATGGTCATGCGATCAGCTAGTCAATCTCTTGTATGAAGTTAATAAAGTCGCTTTGAGCAAGCCGTTTATTGACATTTAAGCCTCTGGTGACTTTCATTGTCTAATTGTACTGGTTAATTCTGCCTGACAGCGGGGTTTAGTTTGGCATCGCCATTCACCAGGTTGAAAAAACCAATTTTAAATATGCACAGTACTCACTCTACTACTAAATTTCTTCGTCCGTACTTACAGATTTTGTTCGAGTCTTCTTCACTCGCCTTGATATTTTTACCTTTTGAAAATAATTCCGCAATGCATATACTCGTATATATATGTAGGTATGATGTGATAAAGCAATTGGGATTGCATTCTGCATTGACATTCCTTTGTCGGAGGTCGTGCTTGTCAATCACAGGTCTGGTCCTGAACAATAACGAGATCTAAGTTCATTGCTTCTATCCGATACTGACAGCCCTCATGTGATAACAGGAGTTGTAGTTTTATCCCCAGATTCTTTGGGTGTAACACTGTTGACTTTGCTAGAATACATCTCCAAAATGATGTTTTTTTGAACAACAAGCCCACTCTGTATCTATGGTTGCCTCTGAACAGCTTGCTGGAGACGAGTAATACTACCTAGAAAATAATTCATTAGTCGTACCGAAAAAGTCAAATTTTTATCAAATACACTCTCGTTTCGTTTTGGATGTGGCGTGGGTAAACAATGAAGTTCGTCAAAAACTATACAAGAGAGTCTGGGTTCGAATCTTGCTCAACAGTGCAAAATTAAAAAAAAAAAATCATTTCTGTGATATCAATCTCTCCGACAAATTCACAAAAGTAAAATCTTATGCCGACGAAATAGTGTCAAGCTCCGCCGTTCGGACTCTTTTCAATGTGCCAAGAATAATAAGAAAAGTTGGTGGTGACATTTTATTCAAGTCCATGTTCCAGTTGGAGGCGTATAAAATTGTAATGGAAGTAACTAGTAGAAGGTTTGATTTGTGGGACAAGAAGTGTGCTTAAAAACATTTGCTTGGTCTTTCCAGGTGCTTGAACTTTCTGCTCAACCACGTTATTTACATCGACAATTTCTATTCCTTCTCATGGGTTTTCTGTGTCAAATTCTTCTGCCATTGAAAATTGCATACATTCAAAACCAATGAACACTGGTACCCACATTTTCCCCCATTTTCAATATCTTAATTTCTCCTATGTGATTGCACTTAAAAAAAAAATCAAAAAAAGAAACACCAAAGGACCTTTCAATGTTTTTTCTTTACTTGCGATCAGGGTAAGAAAAGGAAGCAGATTCCAAAGTGTGTTTCGATTTCCCATTGATGGCCTTTGGAATTCAGTAGAAAAGAATTCTTAATTCATTTAACTTTACACTACCCATCATTCCGATAAAGAACAACAACATTTACTGAACTATAAAAAACCAACAGCAAAAAGTAGAAAAAGTAGGAACAAAAACAATTTAAACATGTAGCCCAGGCCTAAGAAAATATTTCCTTGCCAGGACAAGGATGGATGACAAGTTTTCCTCCATTACATGGCAGGAGCACAAGAAGTGCCTTAAAACGTCGTTTATTGAGTAAATGGATTGGAAATGACATGTTCTTTCATTAGATGATTAAAGGCAAAACATTTTCTTATTGTTTATGGGTCGCCAGAGGCTGGGTGGAACAGAGATCATTGACTAGGAAGGATGTACAATACAAATTAATTTCATCCCTTTTGGGGGCCTTCAACTCTGCTTGAAGACCAGAGACGATGAACGATAGACAATGGAATGGAAGACATAAGATAGACTGCGTGCTGGGAAGTTAAAAGCAGTCGGAAACGGAAGCCATTGTTGTTTTGGTTAAAACTCATAAAGCCATACCGATTTAAACTTGTTGAAATTAGGTACGGTAAACAACCAAATATACTGGTGTTTGAGGGAAGAACAATAGAAGAATGTTATTGAGAATATTTTAAGGTTGAAAGGATACTATGTACGTGGTATTTCTGTTGTTGCTGTAGATAAGTGAGAATTGAAATATGAATCAAAATTAAGCTTCTATGGGCTCTTTTGTTTGTATCAGAATGCCTTGTTTAAAGATTTAATAAGGTTTTCGACTTGAAGTTGTCTTTCTTTCATTAAAGCCTAATTGGTGGCAAGTAATCGACTTCCAATTGACAGGTACGCTATGGAAGGGAGAAAACCGCAGAAAACCCACTGGACATGATTTAATGAGAAGTTCGACAAGTCTCTTTATGCTGCTCCGAAACAAAGAACAGAGAAAAAGTTAGAGGAAGTTGTTTAAAACCTATACCAGATTGACATGCCCAGTCAGGAAACACTTATTTAGATTTACAGGGATTATGTTGGGAAATTTCTTTACTAGGATTTATGCATAAATAACACTTGTAATTTTTTTGAATAGGGATCGAAGCTATCTGTTAAACCAGCAGTTGATCAAAATCCTCAAAAGGAGCAAACTAGTAAGCTTTGAAAAAATCAGTTGATTTGATCGGATTTACCCTGAGACTCCTTCCTTCGTGATTAAGAAACCGACTTCCCTGGTAGCTTGATCAGAACTAGCTTGTAACCAACTGCCATCACTAAAGCTGCCACTGAACCGAGTAACACAATACGCATGTATCTGTATTTGGTTGTTGTGACGGATAAGGGCATCAAATAAACTGGAACCCCTGGCAAACCGCGAGCGTAGCCCTAATACCGAAAGATTTATCAGGTCTATCAGACTGACTTTCTTCTTGTTGAAGAGCATGGATAGAGGATCGAGCTCGTGCGTGCAAAATGCTTTTTGAGTACATTCCCTGTCTAAGATGCAATATGTCTACCAACGCAAGGATCCTATAAGCTGGTGTTTCAAAATTTTATGGGCAGAGTTGAAGGCACACTCGATAAGAAACAGTACAAGACGGGCGTTTACCTCGATATTTAGGATACTTTGGGACTACAATGCGATGATGGAGCGCTTAGGATTTTTTTTTAGTGGCGGCTGCTGCCAATATGTGATGCTGGGGCTAGAAGGCGTTATCCACAAGCCGGTATAAAGTCTCCATGCATTGGTTTGGTAAACACGCTGTTAAGCGATTTCTGTTCTGCTCTAGATGAACTAATGAATCTAGGTCGCCTTCATAACATTGATTGCTCTCTTAAAGTCCTCTTTTGTGGGATTTTGTAGGAGAAGTGATCTGTACTGAAGTACTGATGCAATGACAAACGACCAGTACCAAGCTAGTTGAGGAATGCAATGCTCAGTCGGAAGGCTAAATTCACTAAGGCTTTATTATGACTAATGAACAACGCATTTGGCTGCCTACATTTGACAGTTGGATGTCTTTAAGGACTGCAGGACATAATGAATTGTGGCCTCATCAATTTTAATACATTAAAGAAAGATCCCTTGTGCTTGTGCGCTATTCCCCAAATCCCGGTAGTCACTATTTAAACACTTTCACATCAACTGAAACTGAATCCCTATTGTAAAAGTATACCTAAGTACCTGTACCTAAGATCTCAACAATACCTGATTGATTCAATGCATTGAGTGTATGTGTAACCGTAAGAGTGTGAGGAGACTACTTGTTCGTTACCCATTGACATTTAATTAACCCTTCGAAGGATGTGCCATTAAGTGCAAAAATTGCTTTAATTGGATTTCAATTTACGAAATATGCAACAACAAACGTTATTATCTTTTGTAAGATGGAATAATTGTTGTTATATTCGTTCTCTTACATCTGTTATAATAGTCAAGTCTCGTCGTTTCACATTCGGCTCTAGAGGTCAAGGCTGCCGTTTCCACTGCCACAACATTTCTGTGAAAACAATGATCTTATAAAATATTTAGACTTCCACAGGGACTTCATGTTTGCTGCGGCACAAACAGTGGCATCACGTTTCGAATTCATTGTGAAACAGCCAGAAGAAAAAATACAGCAACATAGTAACAATCCGACGACAGGGGAAATTAACCGGAGCGTTCTTTCTAGGAATTTTTACCTTGGAAATTGTTTCAGGTTGTAGTTGTGGATTCTGGCCCTTCTGCTTAGTGCTATGGTTTTTGTCCTTTGGAGGTCACTGAAAGAATTATCTAACTGGCAAGTTGGCAGGCAATTAACAACTAATGCCAATGTTAACCAGGCCGAAAAGCTTTACATATTCGTAGATTAAAGTGTATGAATACGTTCTCGTACATTGGGGCGATGTATAATGATGAATGCACGCGTCATGTACCCTTCTGGGAATGATGAAACTGTTAATAGTCAGGCAACATGCAATCCGCTCGTATTGCGCACTATGCATAATGTTGACGGGTTGCATAGTGTTGTATCCGATACGAGTGTACTGGCGAGATGTGGGCTCTATCCTCCATCGTTCTTCGTGCTCTGCAACTGCTGTGTTGGTAATTAAAAATTGCCTGGCTAAAATGGAGGTCACTGCAAATGAGGATTGAGTGGAAATGATGAGATCTGGGGCTTAATTGAAGATTGACAGGAAAACAAGTGATAGCACCTGTAGGGATTGAAATCACGTACGAATGTACTAGTATCTGCGCTTTCATTTCGGTATTAAAATGTGAGTGAGACAATGTCAATTGGATTCGAAACAAGACAGTTTCCACGGAATTCAAATAGAAGGATAGCTGGAGTGGACAGGTGAATTCGGTGTTTGACGTTCAATTGGGATTATCATGGCAAGGATTTAAAATTGGGACTTAACTCTGTATTATACCATCAACACTGTTGTCATGTTGCGAGTTAAATGGCGAGTAATCTGACGAAAGGATTCATTACCCAGGACCAATCATCGTTGGTTACAAGTACTGTGAAGTATTTATGGTTATTTATCTCAGTGGCATTTTTAGGACAAGATAATGTGTCTGGTGTCCAGTAGTAAATTATGCAACAAAGGTCTCCCCCTCTAGGTAAAAGCCTCCATTTCCGAACAGGTCAATTTGTTTTCATTGGATTAGTTGGGTTGTTGTTACCAGGTTCCAGTACGATGGTGGTTTTTCTTATTTCTTTTCCCGATGGTATGGCAGAAGATACAACTTTTTTAACGAGAGTAGCGACTATTTGACCTTAGGTAAAATTTAACTTACGCAATAATTGATCATATTTCTGTTTTATTTATGCATTTCCGATTTACCAGCACCGTAAGTGGGATACATTTCAGCGCAAACGGGTAAGACAATACGCATTAACGTGTTCCGCAATGGCAACAGGTTTTGTTGAGGTGGGATTAAGATTATGTCCCAGTACACACAGCATTTCAATTAAGATACCTTTGTTGGTAACGATTGACAAGACGTCTTAGCTCGTCAATGGTATGTCTTTTGATGTAAAGCTGATGTCAAATCGTTTGGTTTAGTCTAAATATTCAAAAAAGTAACTCTCCCTATTTTCCCCCTCGTCACTGGCTCAGTATTCTGTAGCCGTCCTGCCGAGGAACAGCAATATCGAATTGCTTAACATGTGCTGACTTTAAATCCTTGTAGTTAAGAAGGGCAGTTGATGGTAAAAAGATTAAGACCGTCCCAAAAAGATTCAACGTTTTTGGTGTCAAAATCTGCATTTATTGTCTGTAAAATTTCCCCAAAATCCCTAAGACAATGTCGGACAGAAAAGTTTAAGTAGTCGCAGTTGAATTGCTGAACTCAATTCTTGAACTGTGTCACTGGCATGTCACTCAATTCCCTTGAGTTAGTTCGCGTTGAACCTGGGTCGCAACTAATAAGTCTTTCTAGTTAGCTCAATCCGTAACGAACTGCGCACTCCAATTTGGTTGGGATTCCTTCTACTTTTGCCCGCCTTTTAGGGTAATGTTTTCCTCAAGTGCGTTGACCGTTGACTCTGCAATATATAGTCTTACCGCACGAATAGTTCGTCGTCGAATCTCGTCAGCATAACTTTATCTGCTTCTTAAAAAGTCCACAGTATAGGATAAGATCGGGATGAACAAGGTCCAGTTCGGATAGAAACAGCCCAACGAAACAGCGATTGGCAAAACTTATTTTTTTCTTATTTCTGTCGACTGTGACGTTCTCTCCTATGGTTTTGTGTGCCCCTTATTGTAAGCAGCTTATACAAGCACATGACTTTGTTATCATTTATCATTAAACTCACCTTCGTTTTAATACCAGCGAACGCACCGGTGAAAGTTTTACCAATTATGTCAACATCATTGGCGTACATTCGTTTTTGAAAGATTGAGCCCCCGAATTGAATTGTGAGTTCCGCACAATTCTTTCGAGTATTACGTTAAGAAATTCACATGGTAGCTCATCACTTCAAAGGTCTCGAAGATATTTTTTCCTTCCCTTACAGAACTGCGAGCCTTATCTTTGTCATCATCCGCAATCTACGTCCGGCAACGATAACAAGGCCAGACATATGTAGCTGTATATAGCTTGTCTTTATAAATACTGTCAAAAGCGACCTTTGGGTCGATGAAAATATGTTTCTCGATTTAGACCTGCATTTTTTTCCATGATCTACCAAGGGTGAAGATTTGGTCGACTGTGGACATTCCTGGCTTAAAATTGCGTTAATAGTGGACCATCGGGTCCCTGGCGAGTGGTTTCATACGTTCGCAATGTTGAAGAGATTTATTCTTATACAGTCCGCTAATAGTGGTGGTTATCTCCTTTCTTATTGATTGGGCAATATAGATGTTGAAATTCTTATAACTGCAACCTCCCACTCTTATAACAAAATCTGAAGGGCTCCTTCAGCAGCTTTGAATACCTCAGCCGGTAAACTGTCAAGTCCAGCTCCTTTTTTGCCCTCAGCATAGGTTCATGCTGGCGACATAGGAGTTGCTAAGCGGGGATATGCGTTCGATAAAAATTCAGGCGATCTCCTCAGACGAAGAGAGAAGAGAGAGACGAGAAAGACGAAGAGATTATAAAACGTCCATGTCTTATAGTTGAGCAGGTAGAAAGGATGATGCAATTACTTGTTTTACGAATTGTTATACATTTTTTAATTAGTGCATTCCACTATTATTCTTCACTTGTGTGTCAAGGGATACTAGTTCGATTAAGCTGAGATATTTTTACGGTCCTAAATTGTTTTAGAATATTCGTATACCAGGCAAAAAGAAAACCACTAAAGTGCAGGAAATCCTGCTGCTTCTCGCCAGGCAGCTGCATACATGGAGATGAATTTCCTGAAAGCATCTAAATTACGTTCACCTATTTTAAAAGGGGAAATGAGAGTTATTTTCCTTTTGCACTTCCAGTTACAAAAACATTTTCACTTTTTCGTTATACTTTTATCCGCGGTGAAGTAAAAAAAAAAAATAATTTTTTTATTTTTATTTGGGACTCCTGCCCACTTTATTGTGCCAATTCGAACTGAAGCTTAAAATCTAATTTACAATTATTTATAAGGTAAGGTTACCATCAAATGCGACAAACTACTAGTTCAGCAATTTTGGTTTAGTTTCTTGCTGTTACAGGTGGTTTGCAAGCTTCTCGGAATTTGCCTTGTATAGAGCGTGTGAACCTTTCAATGCATGGGTCAGATTTCTCAGAATTGGGCAGAACCACACACTTGAAACTTGAAGTGCATGTGGCGGAAGTGGGAGCATTGCACTCAGCTAGTGTAATGCGAGTTCTAATATTTTTTGTGTTAACTCCTCCGTCCTTAAAATCGAGTGTCCTCACTCGATACCATATAGAGCATTGGTATTGGCTTTTCCTGTGATGGTTCACCTTCCACTTGACTTTCAAGCTGTGCTTCGGTCTTCTTTGGGGTTTCGGTGTGAATTGTAACTTTCCCGTTTCGGTCAATAACTTGTCTGATGGTAATGACTATAATAGCTAATATTACGAGAGATGTCATACTGTAATTGGTGATAACATAAGTCTGCCCTTCTTCCTCTACTTCTGTTATGTGTGCTGTGTTGTTTATATGCAATTCCTTTAACATCTCCAGTGTTAGGAGTTCTTTATAAGTTTTAATTGAAGAACTCACATGTAGAGCCGCCGGCAAAGGTTTGGAGGATGGTATTTCCCTTGAGTTATATTCTTGGCCATTTATGTAAATTGATGTGTTATGGACCTGCAGAATAAGGGTTCCGCTTAAATTGACCTTATTGCTCTCAACTAAGATTGATCCGTTGAATTGATTAAGGAACAGAGTTCCTGGGTGAAGTTCCTCTATGCTTGGTACATGATAGTTGGTGATTTTGTCACAACTTGATGGTTTACCTTTAACTAAATTTGGAATACAATTATCGAAACTTAAGTTAACAATTTCATTTTTGTTGCAGACAGTTAATTCATTATATGATTTACAATCATTTTTGATTCCGTATATTATATTTTCACAATTCAGTATCTTTTCATACTGTAACTTCAATATATGTTTATTATATTTTATTGGTTTAATTAACAATTTTTGCATATACTCGTAACATTTCCTGTAGTAGGAATACTAATAATATAAAGTATAGTTGATTTATTAGATGCTATTTTAATGTCGGCAAATTCAAGTGCCTCTTCAACATTAATAAAAGGTATATTGCTTTCTTAAAATTTTTTCTTTACAATTTTTATTTCAGAATTAGAAAGGATAAAAGAGTTAACAATCTTACTCTTTGCCCAAAGTAAAGCGTATTCTATATTAGTGATTTCTTCTTTTAAAATATCTAATTTGTACTTAATTTCTAGTGTAAATTCATTTTTCAAGTTGTTACTTAATTTTAAAAGTTGCAAAGCATTATTTGTTACATTTGTTAACTTATTAATTTTTTCAGTAAAAGCTTTATTTATGATTACTTGTTTGTTGTTATTGGTTAGTAAATTATGAGATTCGGATTTTAGGATTAGAAGGTCGTCGTGGTCTGGACTGCCAGCGAGCCATTTCCACGCGCTTCCAAGAAAATTTAGGGATCTGGGGTTTCTAATTTTAGGTTTAAGGATGCTTAGATGGTTTTTAATTTGGGTAATTTGATGGGACACTGTATGAAAACTGGGATCGGTTTCCTTGATTTCATTCTGGGTATGTAGTTGGATTTCCTCAATGAGTTCCTCGTAGACCTTTAGATCTATTACGTGTATGATTTTGAATGTACCCGTTTGAAGCTTTGCTGTTCCCATGTTTGTTGACACGATCTTAGCGTTTGTATAATCCAAAATTTGGACTTCAGCCAAACTTTGAGTAAAGAGAAACCTAAAAAGGGATTAATTCCTGATATTATTTTTGTGAATTATTTTGCCAGATTCAGTTAAAATAGTAGTGGATCTGTCTTCTTTGACAGTTTCTTTTTTAAATCTTGGGGACAATTTGGTACCTAACCTTTTATTCACTTTAACGTATATTACTTCGCCTGCGGTGTATTTTTTTATCTCCTGTCTTGACTTATTGTGGTGTTCTATATCTTTGGACTGTTTTAATCTTAGCTTTTGAATATTCTCCTGCCTTGCCTGCTCATATTGATTCGGATCTATGCTAACAAATCTACCGAAAAACGTCTCTATTGGTCTTTTGCTGGTGGCTGTATAATTATATTCTAATATATAATTATATTCTAATATATAATTATATTCTAATATATAATTATATTATAATAATTATATTCGTATGCCGCGCAATCAAGGAGTTCTATGAATGACATAGTTGGTCGTTCTGCTTTAAGGCATCTCATAATTTCAGACAGCGTAGAGTGGAATCTTTCCACTTGACCGTTGACTGTGCTACTATATGGGGGCGTTTTGAAAATTTCGATGCCTAATTGATCCTGCAGCATGAAGCATATTGTTGATGAGTTGAGAGATTTTTCGTTATCGAAGATGACTAATTTGGGGACGCCAAAGGCAAAAATTAGCTGTCTTAAGCGTTCTCGAATATCTTCGATTGCTTTAGATTTTATGACTTTCACTTGCGCGAATTTTGAGAACATGTCTATGGCTGTCAGTACTAAATTCTTATTGGTGGAGTAAATGTCAAAATGGACTATGTGTCCAGGGAATTCTGGAATAGGGGTTTCTTGGATTTTCGGTTTATTCGGGTGTCGTTCGTACTTTTGTTCGTTACAGATTCGACACTGTTTTATAATTTCATGGATTCGAGCTTTCATTTTAGGAAAATAATATTTTTATAGGAGTTGCATTTTGTTCTCATTACTATTTCTATGTGCTCTATTGTGTTCTTTAAGAATTTGTTCTTGTTGTTCAGTAGGGTTTATAAGATCAGTTACTTGGGATTGGGAAAAACGTGTCTTGTAAGAATTGAAATGATATGGATAGAATTTTTGAATTATTCCCATAGTTACTTCGTTAGTATACAGTCCATTTATAACGCTGGGGTTAAGATACTTCTTTAATATCGTAATAAGATCTTTTGCTGTGTAGACGGGTTGAACAAAAATGTGTCTATGGAAAGTTGGGAAGGGAATTTTAAATTGGTATGACTTTTCGCTTCCAATGAGTAACATCAATTGGTTTTTAAATACGTTAATTGGAGCTTCAACTGCTGGAATAAGTTCGTGAGAAGAACTTTGGTCGCTATGCTGAGATACTGATAAAGAGTTGACTTGGGAAACTTGGGGAGAACGAGAGAGAGCGTCGGCGACTACGTTACTCTTTCCTGGTTTGTATTGCAACTCATAATTGTATTCCTCCAAAATCGCTTTCCAGCGCTTCATTTTGGAGTTATTATTCTTGTTGCTTAGAGCGTACGTTAGCGGCTGATGGTCTGTAAAAATTTTTACATGGGAGGTACCGTAAAGGTAGTTTCGAAAAGAGTTGAGTGCCCAAATAATCGCAAGCATTTCCTTCTCGTTGGTGGCGTAGTTTTCTTCGGTTTTGCTCAACGATCGAGAAATAAACATGATAGGTCTATCGTTTTGCGATAGAACGGCACCGATGGCGGTATTGGATGCGTCAGAGGTTAATTCAAAACCTTTCTTGTAATCTGGGTACGCAAGAAATAAATCCTTAGAAGTCAGAGAGTTTTTTATTTTTTGGAAGGCTGCAAGAGAGTCTGCTTTGAGGTATATAGGGATTTTGTTAGATTGGGTCTTAGATATTCGTCCTTCCTCACCTCTTAGTAAAGAAGTCAAAGGTTTAGCCAATTTCGCGTAGTCTTTGACAAATCGGCGATAATAACCAGCTAAGCCTAAGAACGATCTAAGTTGTTTGAGATTTTTGGGAATAGGGAAATTAACGATAGCTTCAACTTTTGCTGGGTTTGTTGTTATCCCTTTGGATGATACAATAAAGCCTAAAAATTCAACTCCTTCTTTAAAGAAATTGCATTTATCTAATTGCACCTTTATGTTAGCTTCATTCAAGGTTTTAAATATCTTTTCGACATGACTGATGTGGTCGCTTTCGTCTTTACTGAAGATAATAATATCATCAATATAGACGTAGCAAATTTTTCCTATATACTCTCGTAGTATGTCGTCTAACGCACGTTGGAAAATGGAGGGTGCATTTTTCAAACCGAATGGGAGTCGAGTCAATTAGTATTTCCCATTGTTTATTGAAAATGCAGTTTTTTCCATATCGGATTTCCTTTGTGGAATCTGCTGGAAACCGCTTTTGAGATCTAAAACCGTAAAGTGTTTGCTTTGTCCAAGTTGTGATAGGACCTCGTTAATTTCGGGTATAGGATGTTTGTCTGAGATGGTAACAGTATTTAATTTCCTATAATCGATTACCAATCTATATTGTTTATTTCCATTTGAGTCGGCTTTCTTCGGGACGATCCATACAGGGGAGTTGTATGGGGAACGGGATGGTCGAATAATATTATCATCAATGAGGCTTTTTATTTGTTTTTCTATTTCTTCTTTTAGTGCGGCAGGATAGGGATAGTACTTAGAGTACATCGGAGAGTCAGTGTTTGTGCGAATTTCACCAACGACTTTTGTTGTGTAGGTGAGTTTTTCGTTTGGTTTGGAGAATAAAGCAGGGAATTTTCTAACTAAAATTTTAATGGATTCTTTCTGTGAGTCTGACATGTGATCAAGTTTTATATTTATTGAATTAACTAAATGTGATTTTAGTTGTTTAATTTTAATTCTTGTTTTGTCACGAATAGTCATAAAACTTTGTTTTGTGTGAATGACAGCATTGAATTCTTTCAGACTGTCATTGCCTAGAATGCCATGGAATGTTTTTAATGTTGGGAGAAGGAAGAATTTCAATTCTTTGTCCGTTTGGCCAAAAAGGTTTAGGAATAGGAATGTGTGGTGGGTTACCTGAATGTCGCCAGCAATGGATTTAGCTAGGAAAAATTGGTCATTTGGGATAGGATTTTTTATTAAACTGCACTGAATATAATTCCTACTTGATCCGGTATCAATGAGAAAGTTTAGAATTTGGCCGCTCTTCGTTCTACATTGAAAGTAAGGCAACGAAGAGGAATTCATTCTAAAAAATGTATGTCACTGTATTCTGGAGCTTCATCTTCGGGTTGATTCTGATTTTCATTCTGGTTTAAGATATAATTTCTCAAATCAGGGTCGTGCTGTACTTCTTCCATATTTGTTACTTGGTTGAACGCGTAAATGCTATTCGGGGAAACGTAGCCAGTAGGTTGCAGTACAAAATCGGGAGTATGTAGATTGTTCAGGTGATTATTTCCAGGATTGGGATTGGATTGTTTTGTCACGAATAGTCATAAAACTTTGTTTTGTGTGAATGACAGCATTGAATTCTTTCAGACTGTCATTGCCTAGAATGCCATGGAATGTTTTTAATGTTGGGAGAAGGAAGAATTTCAATTCTTTGTCCGTTTGGCCAAAAAGGTTTAGGAATAGGAATGTGTGGTGGGTTACCTGAATGTCGCCAGCAATGGATTTAGCTAGGAAAAATTGGTCATTTGGGATAGGATTTTTTATTAAACTGCACTGAATATAATTCCTACTTGATCCGGTATCAATGAGAAAGTTTAGAATTTGGCCGCTCTTCGTTCTACATTGAAAGTAAGGCAACGAAGAGGAATTCATTCTAAAAAATGTATGTCACTGTATTCTGGAGCTTCATCTTCGGGTTGATTCTGATTTTCATTCTGGTTTAAGATATAATTTCTCAAATCAGGGTCGTGCTGTACTTCTTCCATATTTGTTACTTGGTTGAACGCGTAAATGCTATTCGGGGAAACGTAGCCAGTAGGTTGCAGTACAAAATCGGGAGTATGTAGATTGTTCAGGTGATTATTTCCAGGATTGGGTGGACTTTCAAGATCTATGTGAAAGTTCCTTTGGATTTTTGGTGGGAGTTGATTTTGGAATGAGGCGTTTTGGGCTGGAGGTCTTTTCCCGGAGTGTTTAAACGGTTGAGGACGATTTTGGTAATTTACTGCTGCGGATCTGATGGTGGACGTTTCCATGGGCTCTGGTTTTGGTTGTGGTTTGGGAGCAGTCGGTCTGGAAGGGGGTTGGTAAAGATTGTTGTGCGGATAGCCTGAGTGAAGTTGTTGTTGCGTATTAAAGTTAGCCTGGGGATAACTATGCAGGGGGTAATACTTTTGCGGGTGAGTTTGTGGTATATAAACATTGTGTCGCGGATTAACTTGTGGGAGATAAGCTATCTGGGGGTAGAAAGGTTCTTTATTCATTTGTATATTTCTATTGTGTTGTGGTGGGGGTGGAGGCATTTGATTGAGCTTCTGGGTAAGGGAGTTCTTATTATTCGCGTAGTTCGACCTGAATCGTTGATTCTCCAACTTTAGACATGAATTTAGAGCTTGCGGTAGGTCTGTTGGCTCACGCATGCCTAAAAGTTTTGGTAGATCGCCATTTAAGCCTCGGATAAATGTGTCGAGTGCTTTATCTCCGTAAGTGCTAGTTAATACAGTTAGCGATTCCATACACTGTATTTTATTTAAAATAAGTGACAGATGTGAATAAACTTTTTGGTAGAAATCTTGCACGGAGGCATTGCCTTGAATAAGGGACGTCATTTGGTATTCTAGCGTACCAAGGTCCCTCTGGTCTGCGTAATGCAGCGTTAGGCATTTGGAAATGGCTTTCCAATTCAGAGGCGTATTGTACGACTCTAGTACCGCGTCCGCATTTCCTATTATTTTATTTCTAATTACGTTCAAGATACCGTAGTATCTTGGTGTTCCTTCGAGCGGTTCGTACAACTGTAGAATTCGTTCCACGCTCTTCTTCCAGGAACTGAATTCTCCTGCTTTTCCAGCAAAGTCGCGAAGGCATCTTACGACGTCTGGAATTTTGTCTAAGTCTGCAAGATTATTTCGATATTCAGGGCTTATGCCTTGATCTAGAGTAATAGAAATATCGGCATTGGGATTCACAATAGAATTGACGATGTTCGTAACCATATCAATTAATTGAGCAGAAGGAATTACTGGCCGTGATTGAGGCTGTGGCTGCTGAGGATTTCCTACTTGAGGAAGATTTTCAGGGGGGTTCTCTACTTGTGGGACATTAACGACAGCTGGGCGTATGAGGTTATTAAGGTTGGACATTTTTATAATTCAATTTATTAAGTGTTAGTTGACTTAAATATTAATTTATTAGATCGAAATTTGTTTACTTTCTAGTTTGTATTTTAACTTATAATTTATTAATTTTAATACAGTTATTTATTACTTTTTGCGATAACAACTATGTTGTTCTTCTTTCTTTTCGCTACTTTCTAGTTTGTGTTTCACTTATACTTTATTAATTTTAACACTATTAATTGTTGAACTCTTTGCAATAACAGCTATGTTGTTCTTTTTTTCTCTTTAACAAAAAAAATTTACTACAAAATACTTTTTCACTTTTAGATATAACTAGTTTATTTATTTGTAAAATTTTGCTTATTCATATAATTAATTTTATATTATCTGTAAGCTTAGCTTTTTGCAATAACAACTATGTTGTTTTTCTTTCTCTTTTTTTTAAAAAAATTTACTAATTTTTCCTTATTCATATAATTAATTTTTATATTATTCGTAAGCTTACATACATTATTAGGATTCTCTGAATCATACTCTGAAGCGGCTGGCAGCGGTCGCTGTCTCCTTTTCGTCTGCTGGTCACAGTTACTCGGGGGCCTCGTTTCTACAGAGGAGTTCTTTAGATGGAATGTTATTGGCACTTGCTATTTCTCACTTCACACACGGTTGCAGATATTTTTAAAGTTCTGCAGTATTTTCTCGGTTTCAAACGAGTTGTATACACAATTTTTTTGTGATTAATTTTCACAATTATTCTCGGGATTAGCGAGTTCTTTTACACAATTTTACCTGTGAGTAATTTCCGTTAGTTCTTGATAAGCGAGTTATGTCACTATTTTACTCAAGGTTTTATTAACGGAACTTAATCGCGACTTGATTTTATTTTGCTCGGGATTTACTACTTAATCGCGACTTTTATTTTGCTCGGGCGCCAGTTATATTTTATCCGCGGTGAAGTAAAAAAAAAAATAATTTTTTATTTTTATTTGGGACTACTGCCAACTTTATTGTGCCAATTCGAACTGAAGCTTAAAATCTAATTTACAATTATTTATAAGGTAAGGTTACCATCAAATGCGACAAACTACTAGTTCAGCAATTTTGGTTAAGTTTCTTGCTGTTACAGGTGGTTTGCAAGCTTCTCGGAATTTGCCTTGTATAGAGCGTGTGAACCTTTGAATGCATGGGTCAGATTTCTCAGAATTGGGCAGAACTACACACTTGAAACTTGAAGTGCATGTGGCGGAAGTGGGAGCAATGCACTCAGCTAGTGTAATGCGAGTTCTAATATTTTTTGTGTTAACTTACATGTACACATATCTTACCATGACGGACAGCAAGATTATGGATAATGTATTTTCGTTTTCCGAATGGAAAACATTTCATGTGGTTACCTCCCACTTTGCAGAGCTTCTAAAGCTGTTTCAAAGGACTAATAGTTGAAATTCCCATTTACAGCTCTTATCTGTGAAAGTTTTGTGGAAATTCGGTGAAAATTCCAAGTCTTAGTTTCGACTTATGGCAACCTTAACCCAGTAAACATTTTGAAAGGTTTTTATGACTTTTTAACAAAAAAGATGGAACCCATCTGAGATTATAAAACAAAAACCTACATCTACTGACACACAGAACATTTGAAGTGATTCCTACTAACAAACGTTGCTGCCATTTCATTCGATAAGTTATATTCTTTCGATGCGTGCTTAAATAATACACATACGAAGTTGGAAGGAAGCTTAAGAGTAGCTTTTAGCAGTACCTGCCTTATAAAAACAAAAATGATGGCATAACCGTGTATATCAGGATACATGGTTTGAATGTAGGAGCAAGATGGTAAATTCTTCTATACACAATTTCTGGTGTAAAAAATCCTGATATCAATTTATTTGTTATTGAAAAACAGTTGGGAGTCCTGTCTAGGATTTTGTTGTGAGAGGTGGCTTCCTGGGCAAATTTCTTAATGCAGAAAAGGTAACATAATATATTCTAATTTCAAAATGCAGTTCTTGTTCTCTGTTTAGTTTTGGTATCTTATTCATCAGCGACCTAAAAGACAGTACCTGAGACAAAATTACCTCTATGTCCCCTAAAGAGCGAAGTGTCTGAGATCAATCAGACTCACTTTTTGGTTCGTTATAGTTCAAAGGTACGTATAGGTATAGTTTTCTTTGTTGCATTCATTTAGTCGACAAGCATCCTTAAAAGTCATGTCACATGAGGTTACGCTAGTAAGAAATATAAATGTCAACAAAAGCCCCTTAAGAAACTCTGTTTCCAGCTCACCGGTGATCTTATTTTGCGAGTTAACGTATGGTCTTGGCCCTAGGGGTCTAGCAAGATTCAGAACAGCCTTTCACCCCAACTCTACCAATTCAGATACAACGGCACACATAATATTTTCCAAATTTCCCTGAGGATTACATAAATCTCTACTTAGGAGACTGACTTATCAGTCCTCCAAAAAGACACCAGCACCACATACTAGATCAGTTTTGGAACGATCTGTAACGCCTCGACCTCATTCTTTGAATGGTGTTCGGTTTCGATTTCGATTTCGTACTTTTGTGGCAGCAGTTGTTGTGTAGTTGTTTTGTCATTGCACCAGACAGCAGTATCAGAGTCAACATACAGTCGGCGGGCATATTTATCAAAACCGCACTGCACGTCGTACCAAGGACTTTTTCCTTTGAAACAGAAGTGGCCCAGTCAACGAATAAGATGACTGGGCCATGAAGAGCGAATGGACAAGACAGCTCCGGCCCCGAATAATTTTCAAATCTGAGCCCCGGGAAGTACGTACTGGTGCGAACAAGTAGAAGGCGACCTCAACCGACTTGGAGTGCAGCACTGATGGTACCAGCTGGTGGAAAATCGTTTCAGCTGGAGTGGCTTGTTGGTTGAGGCCCAGGTTCGCCGGAATGTAGAGCCATCCACAAATAATGACGAATTTGTGCCGTTCTCTGTTCGCAAGTAAGTCTTGCTTACAGGATTGCCCAAGTAGGTTTAAGCATCAAAAAATACAAGTTATCGGTCTGAGTAATAAATAATAAATACTTTTAAAATCGTATCCCGTCTGCTCAATTTTAATGCTCTAAACAGTAGGTAGTTTAAGTCCACTGCGAGAGAAGAGCCATCCTTGTTTTTATCGATTATTGCCTGGATGGCATGAAAAAATTTAAAGAACTAGCTCCCAGGGGAAAGATTTTCTCTGCAAACTAAGTAGGCCATTCAAGAGTATTCCATCGCTCTAACATTTCTTTAAAATGCAATTCTTTGCTTAAATACAAACATTCTCTGCTTTGAATAGCTTTCTAGCTGTTAAATACTTGCTCTCAGTATCATTCAGGCTGTTTCATTTATGTCAGTTTTATTATTATTATTTATCAATTATCCCCATTATTTTCTACAAGTGTCTCCCAACAAGCTTGTGGATTTCGTTTTCATAAAAACTGCGTGGTTTTCCTTCAAAAAATGTCGGCGGAACCAAATTTCTTCGCAATCCCACCCATCTGAAGAGACCGAAACATACAATAATCTGAAAAAGCAAGGTTGCGTGCTAAGGATTTCTCATCTCAACTCCATTAGTTCTTGCAGCGATTGTCAGGGGACACGTCGCCTGGCGTAATTATGATGAAAGTTGACGCATTTTCCATTATCCAAAACCGGACGATTTTCTTGAACTTTCTTATTAATCTTAGTGAGTTGCTCACAGTACGTATTCGCTGTGATTGTTTCGCTAGTTGAAAGAAGATAGAAAAAGATTGTAGCCCTAGAATCCCACCAAACAGGTAACAGTACCTAGATCGTTAACAACTCACCCTCTCAGCAATCTCATCAGTTGAATCTTCAGGTTATTTTTCACTATGTCGTCATCAGTCTTCATTACCATTTGTTGAGTTGTTTCTTAGGGTGGATTTGACCGCATTAACACATCTCTGTCGACTAAAAATACCATCTTTGCTGGTTGAAGCGCCGGTTTCATCTTAATGTCATCTGCGCGCTAATATCAGCGATTGTTTTGTTTTGATTTGTCAAGGGGTTGATCGATTCGTCGAATTTCTGTTGCGGGAAAGGATAATGCTAGATCGCCAGAAGCCTTCTGCCCTGTTCGAGGCAGAAGTTCTGAGAACTTGATTGGTTTAACTGGGTAACACTTCCGTCGATCGGTTTACCTTCGCTGTCGCCGCTGTATAAATGAGAATTTCATCTCCCATGCTTTTCACTGCACTTTATGTGTTTTAACGATGTGCCTTTGCGTTGCATCTTTTTCTTTTCAATCGCCCTTTGAGTGTGCTTGTAGTTAATTCAACCTTTTCGACTTCGGAACCACTTTGACCAACTTTCTATGTGGTCTTTTGCAGTTTATACTTGACAGGCTTTCTTGCCGATACCGTCTCCATTCAAGCCAAATCTGCTAAGAGGAAGGAGTCATAAAAGTTGAAAAATTCAGTAACTCCTAGGTAAACGCTTAAATCGGCCAAATTTTTTTTTAATACGTTCGTTCGTTGGTTGCTGGCGCCCATGTGTTCAATCATCAACTATTATTCTATGTTATTCTCTCTAATCAAAGGAATTCTCTACAATGAACAGCTGTTGATTTGATGTTAAAATACGAACAGACAGGAGACACCCTAAACGTGATGAAATACGTTAATCGTTTCAATGAAAAAGTATTCTTAATGTACACTACAGACCCCTTAGTCTCTTATTCAATTTATTATTTCCATACTTACGGTAAACCACAATCCTATCCATTAGTTTAGACCCACAGTCTGTTATTTCAGCTAAATGACACCAAATACTCGTATTTATGCACACAAATTTAGCACTCAGATGCTAATGCACATTTCAAACAAAACTCATTAAAGGTATTTTCGTGAAATAATTTCATATCAAACTAACACTATTTATTATGCCGTTTGCAAATACCACCCATCATTTACATACACGAAAACGTTTTGTGTATCCAAAAGCACGTCAGTTGTTTGTCATATTGGTCTGCAACATATTCATATGCTCACGGATGCATATGCAATGGGTTTGGACGATTTCATAAAGCCAACATGGGCTACGAAATTTCGAAAACGAATTGCGCTTTTATATTAATTGAAGCCTTCGCTTCGTTAATTAAAAATGTATTCCCATCTAAAATTCTATCAATGGGGAAATGAATCGATTAAATATTTTAATAGATCGCACTCGGCTATGATTACGGCTGTATCGGCTCTGGGCTGGCTCTTAATCTGGTTTTGAATATGCATTTGGATACTGGTTTTGGGTAAAATCCATGTTTATTGATACGCACGTTGTGCAAATAAATGACGACAAGTGACTACTCTGGTGCTTTCGTCCTTGGGATCGCACTTCAATTCAATATTCTGAGGATGGCAGTGACAACGACAACGACGACGAGGATGATACTCGTACCAACTCACAGACATAAATTAACTTTCTTCCCGTACATTTCAATTAGAGAGTTTAGCTTGACACGTTTCACAAATACCAACGCACAATGTTTAGAAAACACAATCTTGGGGGTTGGAAACGACCATTAGGTGATGAATTAATTTATGACTTGTTATTGGACACATTTTCTTCCTCTTGCTTCGGCTGGCTCTGGTTGACTACATAGACAACCGGAGCACAATATTGATGAGAAATTTATGAACCATCACAAGAAGAATACGAATAAGGCTAGACAGCAAGCTCACATTAATAAAATTAGTTAGCAGCTGGTGAAGACGGTGGTATTTCTAGTTATTCTGATTCTGAAAATATGAGTGGGAAGATGGAAACAACAATTAGAATTGAATCAGCAGGTGCCTGTGGGAGTTAAACTGACACACACAAAAACAGCTCCACATTTTATTGGGTGTACTCGTGCATTGGTATTTCTTGGAATATCAATTTTTAGAATAATACTCGTGTGTTCAATGTTGACTTTTCATTATTCCAAGACCTTCATCATCATCGCCGTCGTCACCATCGTTGTTCATTCCTTCTGATTCTCTGTCTCTTTTGGCTCTCCCAATCTGATCCAATTGTATGCCAACATTTCGTATCCTAAATTCATTTTTAATTTCGTTATGGTCAAGGACACAATTTGCTCACTGGGGATATACACGAGGACTTGTATATAAGTCCCGTTTGATGGGGATGACCGGAAGCCGGATATTAATATTTAAAGAGATACTTTTAATTTGTTACATCCCCTGTTTTTTTTATTTTTTCGTTTTTGGTTTTCGCATTTAAAAAAAAGGAGTTTATGGTCGGTTTCAAGGACACCTTTACTGGAGAGATTCAATACAAAGAACAAAAAAAAAAGAAACAACCAAGAGTATCTTGTCGTAAAGTGTCATCAGGGGGAAGCAAGTCGTAAAAATATCAAGTTTAGTGGGGCATACAAATACGATGTTACAAAGGACTCAAAGATAGTTGACAGTGAATTTAGAATCAAAGGGCTGGGTCACTTGACTACTATCGTTTACCTTTTATATGTGAACGAGTCATTTGGGAAGTGGAACCACAAAAGTGGGAGTCCTTGTAATTGTACTAAGTGTAAGTTACATTTCAAACACTTATTTCTCATCGGATTTAAATTGCAGTCGTTCGCTTCACCTCATTTTAGCTCGTTTTGAGGCATTTTGTTAACATTTCCTGTGTGCGATGCCCACTTTTCGGACATTGAAAAAGTCTCCAACGAGACTAAGCTGAGCATTGCTAAAGCCAAAATCATGCCAGCACTCTTCTGAATACTAGAGTCGAATTAGGCAGGTGATGGAGGTCCTTGAGAAATTACCACGGAGGCATTCGTGATGCAGGAGCAGACGTCTGCGCTATAGCTCATCGGACTGGGTTGGTTTCTTTTGTTTCGTGCCAAGAATTATCAAAAAGAGAGAGAAAACGCTAGGATAGATAAAGAGAAAGGTATAATACTTTATAGAAAGATAATGGAATAAAGAGAAAGAAATGAAAAAAAATAAGAATGCCTCTGAGTGCCATCAGCACTGTGCAAGACCGAGACAATCGCGTTACAGCCTAACCAAACCTATGCCTACTTACTCTATAACTTCCGAAACTAACATGGCGAACTAAAACTAAACCTAAAACTAACTTTACACTACAAATCCTTCACTCAGTAAAATCTCTAAATAATGACAGCTCGCTACGACCTGAAATAAGTCAGATGTTATCGGCTGAGGTTGGTTAACCCTCTCTTATCGCATCTGAATGCGACCATTCACAGATACATTGCATTAGTGAAGATATAATGCGGGAGATCCTGAGGGACTGCCCTTCAAAATAAGATGTGCAGACGAAGACGAATCAAGCTATACGAATCACTAGTTTTGCAGAATACATAAATTCTTGTCAATCGAACCCTGAGTGTGGATATTGCCTGTGGCGAATATGTCATGACGGTTAAAACGATGGCTGAATTCCAAAACGTCACAAAAATGCGCATTGTGACTGCATGATGCTTTCATGATGCAATTTTGTAATGCTTTTCATACTGCTTTATATTGTGATTCATTTTTGACGCTTTGGAATGACATGATGCAGATTGTGATTGATCACAAAACTTTTCTTACAAAAGTAATTTTTGTTTCCTTTTTAAAAGCAATAATGGCCCCAAATTTAATAAAACCCATAGTTTTAAACAATCTAGTAAACAATTTATACTCATCATGCAACGAAAATATATTTAAACATTTCTTTACTCTAAAAAGAAAACAATCCTGTCGGAAAATTTCTGTAATTTCTTCATTTGTCAACGCAAACAGAAAAATTCGTAGGTGCAAACATTATTTAAAAGTTAAATCATATCCTGACGATGTATTTTATAGTCATTTTCGCATGAAAAGAAGAACCTTTCTGGTAACTGAAATGATCTTTTATTTTTGTGAATAGAGATTACATAATTAATACATATTTATTATTACTAGGTTCGCCCGTCGCCGAATTTCGACGATTCACAAAAGCAGCAGTTGTCGTGCCCACAACAAAAGTGTTGTCACTCCTCACTATGTTGCTATTTTTTTCATTTTGTTTAGTCTCTATCCCACTTGGAGTAGGAAAGCTCTTTTGCAATCGTGGTAGTGACTTTCGCAGTCACAAATTTACATAAAAAACAAAACAATACATTTCGTAAGTCAAAGCAGTCAATCAAATTCCTTATGTGGAACCACATGCACAAAAACGATTCGACTATACGCTTATCCCTAGCATCTTTCCTTTTCTTTACTATTGACTTTCAAAGGCAAGCAGATTTGAAAATGTTCTTTTTCTCTAAGTAAAGCTGACCATACACGACGAACATGTTCGTGCGATCTGTTCGTGTTCATGGTCTTGTTCGACGTTTGTGGTGCTCTTGACGAACCGATCCAATGTTTATGAAAAATTTCAAAATTTGTGGATTTGTTCGCCGTTTGTGGCGTTGTTTGAAAACATTTTCTTTTTTAAATAAATTTTGTTGTGTACACATCAGCGGAAGATAGAAAATGGCAAGTTTTAGCAAAACGTTTCTTTTGGAATTTATCGAAATTCTAAGAAATATTAAAACTTTAGTTCCTTGAAACTTTGTCCAGTTGCGAGGAATCTTAAAGTTGCTGACAGTCTCTCATTTGCTGTAATTGCTTCTCGCATGCCTGTGTTTTGTTTTCCAATAACTGGACCGACCAAACTCAGCAATTCAATATATGTAAGTTTCTGAATCCATTCTAAGAAATTTTTAAAAATCTTCTGGTGCAGACATTTCTGATTTTCTCAACAATTTAGTATGAGTGCGATCGTTTCTATCATGCAGCCACTTTTTCATCCCCTCTCGACTTTTTTGTATTTTATGTTTTTCTTGCTTTCGGCTTTCGCATATATACATTGTTAATAATGCAATTGCATTATCCGCGTGTGCGTTCTCCATATTTTCTTGTTAAAAGTTACAGCAAAAGTGATGTTCCGCAAATCGGTTCGTCATGTGTGGCCAAATGTCAGCGAACAAATCGCACGAACATATTCGTCGTGTACAGCCAGCTTAAGCTACGTAAAATTTTAAATATTGTATTGTAATATTTCGGCTAGGGTTCGAATTGATAAAACGTTATTCTATTTCAAAACACTTAATTTATTATTATTTAAAATAACTTCAAAGTAATTCACAACCGATTTTATTACTATGTCACAATTCAAATCTCTTATCGTTCACTATTAAGACTTAAGGGCTGAACAGAATGTGAATCTGAAGCTTGTTATTTAACTTTGATATACAGATCATACATGTATTGAACTTTTGAAAGTTCGATATCAGATACAGATTCAAACTTCAGCATCACATTCTGAGCTCCTTTTCTGTCGCTTTCCAAAAATCAACTTAACTCACACTGTTTCTCATCCTGTATTTTTACCACATTTGTTGGGTTCTAGTTCTTTCTCATATCTTCTGGTTTGAAACTGGGGTAATAAATGAACTCCCCAGAGAGATAGAGTTTATGAATGATGTATGATCCTAAAATTATGCAACACTGGATTCCTGATTTTATCACACCTATATATATATCTATATGTAAAATAACCTAATTTTTTACACGTTTTACCAAGGTTTTTCTTAACCGTTTGGCAAAAGAAATTCTGCACATCTACGTGAAATTACCTTTCCAATGGTGTACGTATCATGCCATTCGGTTAAGTAGAACGGTGTAAAAGTGTACGACAAAAATGGGCAGCACGTATTTATATAAGGCGAAAGCCTTAGATTGATTTTGGCAAGCTCAGGAAAGGATTGTGGTCAAGTTTTCACTGATGATTCTTAAAATGATTCTTAAGCGGAGCTGGTGTCTTGGAGGCACATCGCTTTTGTTTAATATCTAAGTGTGCTTGTTAAAGGCGGTACATCTTGCAACTGTTGCTGTTAGGTGAGCTGGGAAATCCTTCGCACGTGACGTCCTAGCTAAAAAATCTGAATTGCGGTGACAATATATGGATTACGCTTACCGAGGCTGACATAAATTCAGGACAACCTAGTGATGCAGAACAATTGAAAATGATTCAAATATACTTGGGACAATTGGGCAACCTACTGCTTTTTCCTCTATTTAATGTAGAATGGAGTTTAAGTTTGGAGGTGATTGATTGTTATACCTAATTTTCAGACGTCTACAATTCATCTCCCATTGTTATATCTCTATGCGAGTCGTCCTTCTTTAAGCGTTTCATGTCCTATGCCGCCTGTTGTTTTGAACGCATGTTCGTCCCCGGCCGAACATTTCGTTGAAGCATAATACCGATATTAATTCTGGTAAAAGTGCTGTAATGCTCAACAGCTTAACACTAAACTGACTTAAAACTGTCGTTGTGCTCGTTAAACCGGTCAGCGATTTAAATTGCCTCCTCCCTTGTAATCCTCAGAAATGTTCCAGCGGCAGCAGCTTAAATCGACAGTAAAGGTGTTCCCATTCTTCACAACCAATCTTCATGGGAGCACATTTCAAATCCTAGTGTAAGCGAATGAATACTCTTAAATTCAAAAATAACTACCGCCCTATCCCAAACGTTGTTACTCGCAATTTTTCACAATGATTCAAAAATAGACACACACAAATAGAAATAGTGAGTGGGAGAGTGAGAGAGAGGGAGAGAGGGAGAGAGATTGGAAGAAAGAAGCAGGGAAAAACAAAAACAAGAAAAACACATGAACGTAGACAAATACATTTGTCTTATGAAATAATTTTAACTGCTGCAAGTTTCAGCTATCAAGCTCTTTTCGACCCATTCAACAGCAAACAAAACATAAAGTTAGTTCGGAGAAAACACACTATTTACTATGTAAACACAAGCAATCTACTTGGCTACAATGTGAACAGATCCTTGAAATCAGTGGTATGACATTTGCATTGTGAAGTCTAAATGAGAATCTCATTCCACTGTCGTTTTTAACAATTTATACGAGTACGAGTGCTGCATCAACGTCTCATTGAATTCCCTTTAAATTTGACCCCACTGTTCCCGTTCTGTTGTTTTATTTTTCTTTTGTTCGACGACTCGCATATCCATATGTATGCAATGTTACAATACTCGTACATTCAATGTTGTCATTCTAAATTTTTGGGCGGTTTATCAATCTCTATAACCGAAGTGAAGTACGCGAATATTTCTGCTGGCAAAATGAGATTGTACGTCAAAAGGTATCCATTCGTTCCCTAGTGACTCATGGACACCTATCTAGCTGCATTATACGAGACAGATTGATTTATGTATATTCATCATTCAAAAAGCGAAAACAAAACAAAGAAGGACATTTCGTTTAATTTATTGTACTCGTACATACCATCACTAACTGACAGCGGTATGTTGACGTGCCAAACAGTGATGCCACTTTGCCTGAATTCATACGATTTTGTACTACCATTACTGGTAAGTCAATTATTTCATTTATTCCTTGAACTAGCTATTGTTTTTTCGGTTTGTATTCATTTTATTTAATTTGCAAGTTCAATTAGCTTTTGCTTTGCGCCAGCGTGTGAAATGAAAAGATGCAGATGAAAAATGTTATCTGAGCCACCCACTGAGACGAGAGAGAATAAATAAAAACTACAGAAAAGAAAATTGAAAAAACAAAACACTTAAAAGCAGTTTACTCCTCGCTCTGCGTTGGTTTGTTCGACCTTTAACATAAAGCCGGGTGAGTAGGCGAATAGAGGGTTCAACATTCAATGTCGGCATGGATACGAGATACGAGTCTATGAGGTGTTTGTTGTGTTTTTTTTTTTTTTTGCATTCTAACAACTCGAGTCGAGGTGCCTTTTTAGATGGGTGGTAAGGAGGCCTATCGTCCGTCTGGCATCTTTGCAATACTCGTATACCCTTTAGTGTTGTTGTACGTAGAAAAAACATCAATAATCTTATGCTCGTTCTCATGTGTGTTCGTAACTTCGCGAGATGTTATTTTAAATGGAAACACACAGTGACCTTGACCTTTTTGATGAAATATTACTACGGGTCTACGAATACTCTCACAAGCGGGATATTCTTGGTTTGGTTGAAGACCTCATAAAACTTCACACGAATTTATGTGAGTAGCTTTCGGTTTCAGACTAATCCCCTTTGATAGTCCTACATACATGCTGAAGCCTTGCTTTGCTTATGATGTTTTGTTAACCATCATTTGCTTATATTTATTCTGCGGTTGTAATAAAATTTTGTCCTGAATGTCAAGTGATAAGCACGAAGAAGGGGAACAAATCGTAAAAATCGTAAAAATGTTTAAGTGCCTCGTCTAAGTGTACGTGATGCTTTTAGATTAACAAGACAAATACGAATACGAATGCGAGAAAATGATGCGGTTTTCTTTTGTTGACATTCAAGGGGCAAATTAGTTCATGAAAAAGAAATGAGCAATAGAAAAGGTGGCGGTGGCAGTGGCAGTGGCAGTGGCAGTAAAGACAAGTGGCCAGTTGGTAAGTTAAGCTTTTGTCTAACAATGTCCTGAAATGTTATGTTGATGGAGCAATTTAGAGGATTTAGAGGAGTCTGTGTTATGTCTGGTAACTGTTAACCTATTAAAAATATGAGAAATCTGCCTAATTGCTTGACTTTTGAGAGAAGAGTATTTCCTTGACCTTCACGAACTGTGTCTACAAATACTTTTTTTTATTGCATAAAGAGCACGCACTCAAGGAATTGTATCCACCTATAGAATGTTTGCACACAGCGCGAGCTTAGTAGTAAAAGAAAAAGAATGATATCGACGTTCATTGGTTTTGAATGTTAGCAAGTTGTAATAACTACGAAAAATTGTTGAACTGGTCAATTCATTAGCCAATTTGGAATAATTCACAATATATCATGATACTACCGAAGTTAGGTAAGCTGATAACTAGTCTGTTTCGGGTGTTACGGTTGAGAGTGTAAATGCTACTGATAATCATCAGTTCACTGGTGTTTAAAAAAGCGAACAAAGTAATCAGCATCCATTCTGTCGATTTCGTTCACGTGCTATAGCTCTGAGGTCGGTGCCTTGTTGACCTCATGATGATTAATACCATCACATCCATTTCAGAGATCGATGATAAAATGGTGAGACTTGACTAAAAATTTGTCTTTTTTTTCTAGGATTTACGTTAGTCAGATAATTTGGTCGACGGAACACACATTTATACGTGTCGATGAGTGCGCAGTGGAAAGGCTTGAGTCGCTCATACTGTACGTTGAATAGGATCTTATATGTGACATGAAGATATATGGTTCTAACAAGACAGACCTCACACTCTTTACCTGGGAGGTTGCCTAAGTGTGTATTTTCTGCCACCTTTTTTCATTATGCCACCGGGTTTTTTTGGTGGTGACTGGAAGCTTACGGTGGTCTAGCCTACATCTTTGATGATATAGCGATACTGGTTCAACAAATTGTTGACGTTTTCGAATGATAAATACACATTGAAGCGATTCTTACTCAGGCTCTGGCTGCTGCAATAGTGCTAATGGTTGCATTGTTGATTATTTTTTCCGCTCACCTCGGAGTTTTTCCAACCCTGAATTTCGTTGTAAGAAAAAAATGGTCAGAGTCGACGATTGCCTCCCTGAATATCAGAACGTCCTATGATTACCGTGAACACCTGTCGGGAAAACTTAATTTCACGGGATGCCCATACATCCATGGGGACAAGGATACGCCTTGCCAATGCTTATTTGCTACAATAATACCAATGTGTTCGGTGCCCCAGAAATGAAGATTTTGCTTAAATGGAAGTGTTAGCCGCTTAATTGGAAATGCGACGCGTGCCTCGCTCATGATGATTTTCGACACAAAATCGTCCTATTCGTTGTTGAGACTGAGGATGGCTTGACAGTAATTCACACGCGACTGACGGTCAGGAGGTATTTACTGTTGCACTGTTTGCACTTTGTACGAGAATATACGTAAGTCCTTCACTAAAATTCGGTGTCTTCGTTATATGGTAATCATTTGCTTTAATATCATGTTCATGTCATAGTATGTGATAAAGTTTTGTTCCCCCGTATTATGCAACATCACCGGGTGTAAGACTTAAATATTTAAATAAGCTAAGTAGTAGGCGTCAGTGTTGAATGATGGACTACGCTGATGCTGCTTCCTTGCTGTTGCACAAAATGTTGGATCGTTGCCTTATGGTCCAGAAGAATGTTCTAACTTTTGGGTTCATATAGCCATTTAATACGAATTATTTGTTCATTTGAATCTGAATGTTATCGGGCCTAAGCAGTCAGAAAGAGAGTTAAGTCACCCATCCTAAGGAAACGTCAATAACAGCAATGAACAGAAAATATTGTAAGTAGCAAAACTAAAAATCCAATGTCGTGCAGGCCTGGTTTATCCTCAAAGTATTCAGTTCTGGTTCATTCGAACGGGCTTATGACCTTTGCACAACCCGGAACAGCTTATTTTGTCACCTTTTCTAACTATAGTTTTAATGCTAGCAACAAGTTTTAGGGTTAATTGCCTTATTTCCGGAATCGCTCAGTTAAACCAAATTCCTGTCATGACACTTTAATCTGTTTAGAAACGACAAAATACTTCTAATCCTAAAACCCCATGTAATGCCCCATTTAAATTTCCTAAACAACCATTCGAAGGTATTTTCCATGTTCCTGTCGACATCAAATAATTCCCCAGTACGAGCCTTTTTCTGAGTACTTGTGTGGTTTCTATAAATATTAGGAACATGATTTTCCCATTACCCTGGCCCAACACTTGGAATTATGACCGAAGGAGTAATCCTGAAACAATTGACACTTCCCAGGAAGCCTGTATTTTTACTTTCAAGGTTGGGAGTGAGACTCTTTTGAGAAAAGAGAAAATACGTCCTAATCTGACACGTGGCACTGAACTTCTTAAAGATACACAATACATGCCAAGTTTTTTTTAACAAATACTTTCAACTGATTCATCTTTTATCTAACCACGGATTAGATGGGTAATTTCTAAGAAATGTTTTAAAATTGAAAAAAAAAAAAATAATAATAAATAAATTCTAGAGATATAAGGATGGGTGAAGTGAAATTCATTTTAATCTCCAGCAGATTCCATGGAAATCTAATACCCTCAACCTCTAGCATCCGAATCGTTGAAAATGCCGCAATAATGTGATGTGGTTGTGTGAATCAAGACGGAAGCATCTATGTTCTTAGTATAGATATCCTGCGTTGGGCATGGTAGCATATTTTGAAGCCTTAAATCCTTCAGAATCCCTTATGCATTGCATCAGAACGTGTCTGGTGTGTCAAGCGGTATCCGTACTCGTGTATTGCATTGGAAGGTAAATTATGTGGATATTAGTTTTGAAATTTAATTTAGATCCGAGGGTAAAATTCCTCATGTGAGTTTCAGTTTGTATGCGCACAAATAAATCTTTCTTCTGCACGTCTTGTGCAAATTGAAATTCTAAAAGATGCCTAAGACTAAATTGTTATTAATTGTTCTTAATATACATACGAGTAGATTCTAAGTGAACACTGGAACTGGAATACCTATGAAAGCAACATCATTGTTGCTTTTGTAAACCTAAAATCGTAAAGAGGTATTGTATGTATCTGTTTGTATGGTAACATGTCTTATACTCGTATGTATCTCTAAAATAAAGGAATCCCTTTTTATATTCTCTTCTTATGTAGAGAAGAACATGGTGAACACATAGACTGGCGTTTTTATAGTTTGTTTGTGCTAGACATATGAGTTGCTTTAAGTGAACTCGTTTGAAAGTAGGCATCAAAATTCAAAAGACCTTAACCATTTCTCTAGCCAAATTAATTAACTTATCCTTGCCGGCAGAAGTGACAAAGTCAATGCCGTCAGCATATAGCAAAGTTGTATTAGTTGCGCAACTAAGTTCTCGCTATTTGACAATAGATGGCTCTAGAAGTAAGGGATGATTGGCAGCTGCCAGCGGTTGTTACTTTGCGCTATAGTCCGGGGTGGACCTGGGCCTCAGTGAACAAGCTTCTCCAGCCAGCTCGATCTCTGGCTAGTTGTATCCAGTTTCGCACGCTAAGTTGGCTGAGGTCCTCTTCCACTTGCGTGCGCCGCCTGAGTCTTGGCCTTTCTCTACTGCGCTGTCCCTCGGGAGCGGATTCGAAGACTTTTCGGACCGGAGCATTGGTGTCCATGCGCTTTACATGACCCAGCCATCTCAGTCTTTGGATCCTCACTCTTCTGGCTAGGTCCATGTCGCTGTACAGTCCGTACAGTTCGTCGTTGTATCTCCTCCTCCACTCACCGTCAATGCAGACCGGACCGAAGATCGCCCGAAGAATTTTTCTCTCGTAGCAACCAAGAACACCCTCATCCATTTTTGATAATGTCCATGCCTCTGCGCCATAGAGCAGGACCGGGATTATTAAGGTCTTATAAAGGGTGACGTTTGTTGTCCGAGAGAGGGCTTTGCTACTCAGTTGCCTTCTTAGCCCAAAGAAACAGCGGTTGGCAAGAGTTATTCTTCGCTTGATCTCAGCGCTGATGTCGTTGTCTGTGTTTATAGCAGAGCCTAGGTAGACAAAGTTATATTTGTCTAAGGTGACGTTCTGCCCGAGACGTCGGTGTTGGTTGTCCTTTTTGCTTGACAGCGTATACTTGGTCTTGCCCTCATTGACCGCTAAACCAATTTTCGCCGCTTCCATCTCAATACTCGCGAAAGCGCCACTGACATCACGCTGCTTTCTCCCGATTATGTCAATATCGTCGGCGTATGCGAGTAGTTGGACGGACTTTTTCAAGTACGATGTTGAAAAAATCGCACGACAGCGCATCGCCTTGTCTAAATCCTTTCTGGACATCAAAGGTCTCGGTGAGATCTTTACCGACCTTGATGGAGCAGCGTGCATTCTCCGTCGTCATCCTGCACAGACGGACGAGTTTGGCAGAGATGCCAAAACTAGACATTGCTCTGTATAGCTCGTCTCTATAGATGCTGTCATACGCGGCCTTAAAATCGATGAATAGGTGGTGGGTATCGATCTGAAGCTCATAGGTCTTCTCCAAGATCTGCAGTAGTGTGAATATCTGGTCGATGGTGGACTTTCCTGGCCTGAAGCCACACTTATATGAACCTATCAGGTTGTTGACGAACGGCTTCAGGCGTTCACACAATACGGCGGATAAGATCTTATATGCGATGTTAAGGAGACTGATGCCTCTGTAGTTGGCGCAGTTCAGAGGGTCTCCTTTCTTGAGAATTTGACAAACAATGCTGAGGTTCCATTCATCGGGCATACTTTTGTCCGACCATATTTTACAGATGAGTTGGTGTATGCTCCTTACCAAGTCATCGCCTGCCGCTTTGAAGAGCTCGGCACTCAGGCCATCCACTCCAGCAGCTTTGTTGGACTTAAGCTTCGATATGGCTGTCTTCACTTTATCCAGGTCGGGTGGACGGAGTTGTTGGTCATCATCGTCCAGGTTGAAAGGTTGATTCTGCCTGACAGCGGTATTTGGTCCGTCATCGCCGTTATACAGTCTGCAGAAATGATCTTTCCAAATCCTCAGCATCGATTGCGATTCTACTACGATGTTCCCTTGTTCATCTCTACAGGCTTCGGTTCGGGGTTTGTTTCCGCGGCATGTTATTTTTACCTTTTGGTAAAACTTCCGAACCTCATTCCTGGAGAAGCATCCCTCAATTTCTCTTCTCATGCTCTTTCTTCTTCCTCCTGAGAAGCCGATGTTCGTCTCTCCTCTTCCGCTCATAGAGCTCATGAGCAGCTCTGGTCTTTTTTTGCAGTGCCGCATTGCGTGCTTTTTGCTTAACTGCATGTGCTTGCCGGCATTCGTCATCGAACCAGGGGTTTCGTTGTGGTATACGAGTGAAACCCAGCACGGGCATCTCTGATGGCGTTTTGGCAGTGTTTCCAGTGGTCTTCGATGCTTGATGCTGGCGGCATTGGACCTCTTAAGAGATTAAGAGACACTCGATCGGAGAAGGACTGGGCGATCTCTTGCGATTGTAGCCGTCTGACTTCGAATTTTCTCACAGCATTAGTTTGTCTTGGCGTAGTTTGGTGTTTCGCCCCGCTTTGATTAGCCTGAGTCCGTTATCGGAGGTGGTGTTGTGCAGGCTATATTATCCGATTGTTCCACCAAAGATACCCTCTCTTCCTAGCTTTGCATTAAAATCACCGAGAACAATTTTAATGTCATAGCTAGGGCATTGCTCTAAGGTCTTGTTAAGGAGCTCGTAGAAGGCATCCTTGGTGTCGTCATCTTTCTCCTCTGTGGGGGCATGCGCGCATATAAGGCTAATGTTGGCGAATTTAGCCTTGATGCGGGTTGCTACGAGGCGCTCGCTCACATGCCGGAAGCTGAGGACTTCTTGTCTTAGTCTGCCTCCGAAAACAAATCCGCATCCAAATAAGCGCTGCTTTTGCCGTCGATAGCAATTGCCGTAGTAGATATCGCAGTTTTTCATCTTCTTTTTGTCCGGCCCATCCCATCGCATTTCTTGGATGGCGGTTATGTCTGCTTTGCAGCAGTCTAGGGCCTCCGCTAGTTGCTCGGTTGCACGTGGTCTATTAAGGGATCTAACATTCCACGTGCATATCTGAAGCTCATTGTCCTTAAATCGTTTGCGTGGGTTGTCAAGAGTAGATCCGTCCATATCCGAGGCTTGTTGATGCTTCGTAACTTCCTTTTTTTAAATGGCCGGGCAGTTACCCCTGCAGCACAACCCCCAACCTGGAGGACCAGTTCCATTTTTAATGCCCCTAGGACGAGGGGTCGGTTACACCGAAGCCAGTAACCCGTTCCAAGATGTGAGCGCTACCGTTGGCCCATTTAGGACTCGTCCGCCACCATCTCTTTTCCAAGACCCTGACTAGGTCCTGGAAATCCTTACCGGCCTGAGCTCCAAATATGTCGGAGTAGCCCGGATTAGGTCTTGTTTTGTTGCTCCGACAGCCAGCGGTTGTTAGTACATTTAATATCCGTAAGGATAAAGACCGACACTTTTCGACAAGAACAGTGTTCGATACAAAAGGCAGAGTGTTTACGATCTCCTTAAAAGATACAAGTATTTTTTTATCTGTGTGATATAGTTTATTAGTGAAATACAATACAATACAATTATAAAAAAACAAATAAAAAGTATTGTTAGTAAATATATATTATAAAACACCTGTCTTACCCCAACTTAACGCTGCTAACGGTGCTACTATTTCGATATACGGTACTTAAACTATAACACTCGATCAGGGGCTTCGCAGAGAATTCCGCTGAACTTTTATAGTCGCCGACGTCAAACAACCAATCATTGGGGCCGACTTTATTTACCAATTTGATTTAACAATCCGATTATGTCACAGAGTGCCCAACGACAACATTACAAACCTAAGCGTTCGATCCAGCGTTGTCAATACGAGGGCGGGTCAATAAGTCCGTGACTTTTGGATTAAAACACAGATTTTTTGATAAAAAAATAATTTAATTTTTCAACGTAGTCTCCCTTGAGCTCTATACACTTTGTCCAACGCTTCTCCAATTTTTTTATCCCTTCCAAAAAAAAATGATTTGTCGAGGTCCTCAAAATAAGCCTTTGTTTGCGAGATGACTTCATCATTGGAGTCAAATCTTTTTCCACCAAGCCATTTCTTCAGGTTTGGGAACAAGAAGTAGTCGCTCGGAGCCAAATCTAGAGAATAGGGTGGATGAGGGAGAAATTCATAGCCCAATTCATGGATTTTTGCCATGGCAACTGCACATGTGTGCACTCTTGCATTGTCTTGGTGGAAAAGAACTTTTTTCTTGGCCAAATGAGGTGGTTTTTTTTCAAATCGTCATAGAATCGGTCCAATAAGTTGGCATAATATTCCCCATTGATTGTTCTTCCCTTTTGAAGGTAGTCAATGTGGATTATCCCGCGTGCATCCCAAAAAACAGTCGCCATAACTTTATTGGCTGACAAACCCACCTTGGCCTTCTTTGGCGCCGATTCACCCTTAGAAACCCACTGTTTTGACTGTTGTTTGTTCTCTGGTGTGTTGTGATGGATCCATGTTTCGTCCACGGTTACAAAACGGCGCAAAAACTCCTCCATATTGCGATTAAACAACGCCAAACCTTCCTGTGAAGTTGTTACACGATTGCGTTTGTGGTCGACTGTGAGCAAACGCGGCACCCATCTTGCGGAAAGCTTTCTCATGCCCAAGTGATCTTTCAAAATTGAAACCACTGAGCCATGCGAGATCCCTACGGCTTCCACAATCTCTCGCACTTTCAATCTTCGGTCGGCCAACACCATATCGTGAATTTTTTCGATTGTTTCGGGTGTAGAGACCTCAACTGGGCGTCCAGGACGTTCGGCATCTTCAGTGCTTGTACGGCCACAACGAAATTCAGTAAACCACTTTTTTACCATTGAAATCGATGGTGCAGAGTCCCCATAGTATTTATCAAGCTTAGCCTTGTTCTCGGTAATGGTTTTTTTTCGCAAGAAATAATGCTTAATAAGCACACGAAATTCACTTTTTTTCATTTTCTCCTCAAATTAGTGAGTAGTCTGATAAAAATAGCTGTCAAACACAAACTAACTGACGCAGCAAGTTTAAATTTTGACAGGAGTCAACTGACAGATGCCTGTTGACAGGAGCAGTGTTGCTGTTTCAGTAAAGAGGTCAGAAATTCAAAAAGTCACGGACTTATTGACCCGCCCTCGTAGTTCGCAGCCAACATTAATTGACAAAACAAACCGTTTTGCACACATCCTTAAGGATTTCGTGAGTATCACACTCGACAAGAGTCCAAGTAGCCGTCAGAGGACATCCCGTAGCTGCAAAAGAAGAGCTCCGGGATATGATGCAACGATGGATCTGTCAACCGTCCAAAAGCGAGTGAGAATCTCTCTTCAAATGATGCAAAAAAAAAAACCGGAGGCTGAAGACCCTGTGGTGGCTACCTCTGCTTCAACCGCATTACCGTTCCCGATAGGTAACCAATGCCACGTCTCCTAGATTTCGGTCAACAACTCGCCAATTGCACCATTTTTACCACTTCAGACCTGAAGGGTCATTGCACCTTTCGGCCTCTTTGGATACAGTACTGAGAGGACTTGAATTTGGATTCTGCTTCATGCACGATATCCTCATTGCGTCGGTAAGTGTAGAAGCCAATCGACAACACATGCGTCTTCGATAAGCTGCAGCAATTTGGGTAAGTCGTGAATGTATCCAAGTGCTTCTTTGGACACCCTGAGGTAAAATTCTTGGGATACACAGTCAACAAAACCGGGATAAAACCTCCACAGACCTAATTGAGGCATTAATCAGCTTTCCAGAACCGTCGACAATGGACAAGCTGAGAAGATTCCAAGGATCATGGAATTTTTATCAAAGTTGTATGCCCGGCGTTCAGAAATCCAAGCTCTTCTCGTCAGTTTAACAACCGGAGCAAAAATGCGATAAAAAACAAGTTCTATGGACACCCAAAGTAACTCGAGCATTCGAAGAATGTTAAGAATTGTTGAAAGTTCAACTAGCTCATCCACAATCTGGTGTACCACTGGTCTTGCGATGTGATGGCTCGAACCTTGCAGTGGGAGCTGCTCTGGACCAATGGGTAGGGGATCAACTCCAACCACTTGGTTTCTTCTCTAAAATGCTAAGTCCAAGAGTAGGCAGATAAAAGGTTAACGATCGAGAGCTATTAGCAATCTATAGATCAGTAAGACATTTTCGATATCTCATAGAAGGCCGTGAAGTCATCATCCTAACCGACTACAAGCCATTGGTGCATGCATTCGACAAGAAATCAGACCCCGCTTGTGACCGCGTAGCCCTTCAGCTAGAGGAAATTGGGCGCTTCTCAACTAACATTCGATATGTTTTCGGTATGAAAAACGTTGTGGCAGATGCGTATTCTCGCATCGACACCATCAAAATGCCTGTCATGGTCAGCGCCTCAGAATGGGCTAAGATGCAGAGAGACGACGACGAGCTGAAGTTTCTGACTACTCCAGAAAAGTCTTCACTCCAGTTTCGAGGATTGCGCATCGACGACACAGACGTCATTTCCGACTACGCGTTCAAAGTAAACATGAACAGAGGGAGCGCCTGCAACAGTATCCACACAGAGATTAAAACCAGCGTTTTCTGAAAACTTCTACGAAATAAAATCAAATAGTATACCAATCACTAGTCCACAACAACAGCCACCTTCACCACCAATTCAAATCAGCAACAACTTGGTACATGCAGCCAATGCCAACTCCTCCGTTTACATAACGTGTACATAAATTCATTTATGCAATAATCACAAACATTTTAATGTAACTGCAACAAAAAATATTCCATCAGTATCCCGTTCAGCTCAACCATCCACAACATCAGGAAACATTTCAGACAATTTAAAAAAACCTATCCTGTAAAGAATAAATCCGCAAAATGATCTTTTTCGAATTTAAATGTTTAAAATTTATTCACGCTATCACTAAGGGCGGAATGCTTTGGCAGCTGTCAGCCGTTGTTAGCACATCTAAAATCCGTAAGGATAAAAGCTGGCACTGATCGACAAGGACAGTTTTCGATACCAAAGACAGAGTGTCTACGATCTCCTTAAGAGATACTTGTATTTGTAATTGTTCATCTGTGTGATATAGTTTATTAGTGAAATAAAAGGTAAATAAAAACGGCTTTTTGTTTTAGTTAAACATATGTGTATATAGTGAAGGTGACAACCATCGATATAGCTGGTCGATTTTGACATATCCAAAACATCATGAACCAAGCTTAGACATATGGTAACAAAACCGTTGTTTTGGCGTCATATACTTCTGGTTGTGTTAAAATGTCGGATTTTGTGCCAAATAATCTCCATTTGCGGGCTGACGCGCATTGAGAGCTCCAAAACGGAGATGCTGCTCTTAGTGAAACAACGTGGGTTGATTGGTTACGTCCCTTCCATGTTGACGACCGTCGGCTTGAAGGAAGGCCAAAACTCTTTGAAGACGCTGAATTGGAGGCATTGCTCGATGAGGATCCGTGCCAAACGCAAGAAGAGCTTTCTTCAGCATAAGAAGTTACGCGGTTGCATGCGTTGAAAATGATTAAAATATAAGGAATGATTTGAAACCAGGGGGCAAAAAAGAAAGGGTTTTCTTCATCGCATCGTGACGGGTGATGAAAAATGGATTCATTACAGCAACTCAAAGTCGTGGGGTTTGGGACTGCGCGGTCATGCTTAAACGTCGTCGGCTCGGCCGAATATTCACCCTACGAAGGTTATGCTGTGTATTTGGTGGAATCATGTCGGTGTTGTTTATTTTAGCTGTTGAAACACGTAAAAGTGATTGTACATAATGATGTACGCTCGGCGCCTCACATTAACAAACCCGTTAAAACCTACTTGGAAGAGCTCAAATGGGAAGTCTTACCCCACCCGCTATATTCTCCAGATATTGCCCCTTCCGATTATTACTTGTGTCGTTTGATGGCACATGGTCTGGCTGATCAGCAGTTCCGCTCATATGAAGACATCAAAAAATGGGTTGATTCGTGGATACCCTCAAAAGATGAATACTTTTACCGTAACGGTGTTCGAGCTCTGCCAGAAATATGAGAAAAAATTGTAGCTACGATGATAATTTGAATAATTCATTTGTAACCATATTTTTACAACAAAGTTGCATTTTCATTACAAAAACAGCGAGAACCTAGTTGAGCGTAACTTAAATATTGTTTCTCTGATATTGACCAATGAGTTTCGCGAAATCGTTTCAGGATGATGGTGAAGAAGTCACTTGAAAGCGCATCACCTACCTACCTATATATCATAACCGACTTTTATCAAGGAACGACTGTTCTTCATTATCACAATTTCTTTCCTCATTTTATAGACGGACAAGTATGCCCCGTTATCCCATTTCAATAGATGCCGTCATATGCAGACTGTAAATCGAACGTAATCTGAATTTTTTCTTAAATGCGACGAAGTGTGAATAGAATTTTTTTGAAAGATTTTAATTTTTTACAGTCGGCGGCGGAGTGTTGGCGGAGATATGAATGTGGCAGACATGTGGTTTCAACGAGACTGTATTTCATTTTTACGAAATGAACTGGCCACCAAGGTCTCGTGATTTGTTGCCGTTGGATTTCTTTTTATGCAAAAGATCGTGTCAATGAACACAATTTATAAAATCTTGACGATTTGAAAATGAATATGTGTCAAGTTATGGCAGAGTTTTTGCCTGATATGCCTCAAAAAGTCATCGAAAATTACTTTGCGAATGCGATGTTAGTTCAGTCCTTTGATTGCATTCAATTAGTAATTGATTCCTAGCCTATTTTGATGATTAAGAGTTGAGAAGCCAGGAGTAAAGGAGATATCGGACCGACATATATTTCAGGTGTAGTGCACATGTTTAACTTAGGTTTACACAATTTTCCAACACTCATATAGGCTCGAATGTTGGCAATTCCGCGTTCGATATTGTTCCTGCGCTACCCTATCGTTTTCGGCTTATTGGTATAAACCAAAAGCTTAACGTAACCCCGTTCAAAGAATTCAAATGGACTCTTTTTCGAGATCATACGATTATCGAACTTGCGCTTCAGTAGATGAATTATTTGACCAGCTGAGTGAAATTTGTCGCCATCTTATTGGAACCAAATATTTCTAACGTTAAGTCCATCAAATTTTGGCGAAAAATAGTTTTCCAACATGAAGATAATTTTTCTGCGAAATATGAAAAATACGGTCCAATTACACTGGCGGCATGAAATCCACACCTCACGATTAGTTTTTGTGAATGTAAAGGAGTCCCTTGAATCATTTGTGGATTTTTTGCTGTCCGGGTTTTAGAATCCGACGGAGACGTTTCGGCGCTTCAAATGATCAAGAAGCTTCAGTTGCGGAGTTAATTTCATCTTGTAAGAGTTGTAGGCCAAGAGCTTTACGCCATTATGTGAACTGAGAGATTTCCTAACTCCGGTGAGCGGCGTGGGATCAAATAATTTGACTCATTTTGAACTGAAGCACTTATGGCTACGATATTTGTGGGACTTCGGTGCGTTGTTTCACTGGCACAGGGACATTGAGCAGTAAATATATTGATTCGAATTTATCCACTATTGCACCTACTATTTGCTGAGACGATTATTACGATTAAAAATTGAAGTAAGTACTCTTAAAGATGTAACCACCGACTCAAAATTTCGGTAGCAATTTTTAGTAATTTCCAAACGTTGCTCGTTCGTGAACTTCACCATGATATAAATATAAACCTCGACTGACATTTTGACTTTAAAGAAGTGATTTAAGTAGAGGATCTTTTAAATTGGGACCGAACTAGGAAAACACAAAAAATGCTCATTAAGAGTACCCGTATTATCAATAAAATCAATAAAAGTTAGGTGAAAAGTGATTCAGAAAGAGCATTCTCCGCTAAATCTAGCCAGGAGAAAGGAGAAAACCGTTGAGAATTACTCGTACCACTATCAATTATCGATATTCTGCAGCATGTTAATCTAGCTGTGCAAATGCCTTACTTCTTATTTTATGGGAGCAAGACATCAGAGGCAGACCCAGCGATAAGACATAGGCCACTTCTACCTAATTGAAGGATCGGTCATAACCAACGACAAAGATGAAACCTTTGTGGAGAACTATTGGCACCGTCCATCGTGCTCAAGGTAGATAAATTCCTTTTACATCAAAGTTGTAGCTGTATAGTTGTATTCCCCTACCTTAACAGTATAAATTTTGTTTGTCCTTTATTGTCGGCTAACTTACCGACTTTGATGGAGCAATATGCATTCTGGATCTTCATCCTGAATAGAGCAGGGTCTCCAAAACTGGACAGGGCTCTGTATAGTTCGTCTCTATACATGGCCATGTTATTAAACGCACTGTAGAATTTTTATAATAATTAGATTAAACGCAATATTTTTAACTTTTAACGTTACAGAAACTAAGTTTTGCTTATTAAATTTGTTTTGTGGTTCTATTTTCTTTATTTTGATATGTTGGATTAGGTAGGTATACATGCATAATGTCAAAGTATTGGTAACAGAGCGTAAACAAGTACAGACTTCTTTCAGTCGCATTTTCACATTCTGCCGGTTTGGACTTGTTTGTGTGACTTTAAAAGCTTTGTGTGCTTACTAGCGGTATTGAATTGTATTGTTTGTTTATTGTGTGCTTCTTTACTGTTATTAAAGCAAAAGGAGGCTCAACAAAATACGAGTATTGAAAAAAATAACAAAAATATTGAAAATATTAATAAAAAATTTTTTTTCAATAAATATCTTGTTTTATTTCTATAAAAAAGTAGGAAATAGTTTATATTCAGCATAAAAATGAATTTAAGTGCAAAACAATATTCGAAAACCTAATTAAAATAGCTGTAAATTGAGATTTTGCATAAAATCTATGGTGCGTCTAATAATGTGGCCAGGGACTGTAGATGCTGTCATATGCGGTTTTGAAATCTATGGAGAGATGGTGAGACGTATGAAAACCTGATCCATGGAAAAATTTGATGGTGGTCGAAGCCGTTCATATTGTTTACGAAGGACCTTAGCCATTAACATATACTAATACGGCAGACAGGATTTTATAAGCGCACTATTGAATACATATATTTTTCTGTTGTATCCTGCAGGTCCGAAAATCTTCATTTTTTTAGGATCGGATAATCAATGCTGAGGTACGATTCGTTGTGCATACTTTCGTCGACCCGGATTTTGGAGATGAGTTGATGTATACTCTGCACCAAATCATCATCTGCTGCTTTAGATAGTTTGGAAGTTAAGCCATCAGGCCCATTAGATTTGTTGGACTAAATTTTAAAATGGCTGTCCTGATTTCATCTTGGTGGGGTGCACAGAAACGTTGTCTGTCTTCGTCCAGGTTGATTTGTTCATTCTGTCAGGGGTGCATTGCCGTCTAACAGTCTGCAAGTTTAATCTTTCCAGATTCTCAGCACCGACTGTTATTCTATGATACTATGAGGTTTCCTTGTTCATCTTGGGATATTTCCGTTGGGGCCTTGCAGCGTCAGCTTTTGAACTTCATTCTTCTGGTAGCACATTTGTAAGGGTTCGATCGACCGCATCTCATGCTCTTTCTTTGTTTTCTGAGGACCCTAAGTTTTTGCTTCATGTCTGCTAACATAGCTTAAGAGCTTCTGTCGTTCTTTTCTGTAGGGCCGCTCTACACGCTCTAGTTTTCTTAAATCAAGTGTTTCCTTGTTGTGGCGGGAGTGAAGGAACGTAACATCATGCGAGGAGTCTCTTATTTCTCTTTGGTTATGATAGCACTGGTCTTCTTTGTTTGATGCTGATGGTATCGGAGTCCTCAAGAAGTTGAGGGAAACTCAATCGAGCCCTGACTGTCTCTTGCGATTGTTGCCGTTTGACATATCTTATCTGCACCGAAATAATAGTCAGAGCTGATGCTAGCTGCTTGGAATGTTCGGACATCTAAAACACTGGTGCGTCTTGTATCGATCACAAAATGATTAATTTAGTTGACGGCCTGTCGATTAGGGATCACCCAAGTCCCTTCATGGACATCGAGGTAAGAAAAGTGTGTGCTGAGATTACGTTCCCCGTAGAAATGGTGTTTGGCAAGCTCTTCCTTTTCCCCTTTTGGAGCGTCGGCGTTTGTGAGCTTATATTGTAAAATTTAGCTTTTGTTTAAATCGTGTGTAGTCACGTCGCTTTAAGCTCATGATTTGTTCTTTAAGCCTGTCTCTGCAGCTTCTGTTATATCGTGTTGGTTTTCTGTTATATTCCTAGATATCACCGCTCTTATTTTTTTTTTGTCGGGTCCATGCCATCGCACTTGGCGGTCACGTCTCCTTTGTAATCAAAGATCTCCGCTAGTTTTTCAACTGCACGTGGCCTTAAAGGGTCTGCAACTTCTACTGATCGCGCACGCACCTGCCATTTAATAAAAGATTGTTACTGTGCATCACCATTGAGAGGTAGGGCAAGGACTGCCCTACGAAAATTGTTATTGCGTAGACGAAAATTAGTAAATGAACTTTATTCTGACATCAAAGGACATCCAACAGAATCTGCTTGGACAGGACAAACAGCTCCATTGATTTTGAGAGAAAAGCTAGATAAGCTTGGGAATGAATATCACCGTTCCGATCCGTTCAAAGGGTAAAAACCCCAGTGAGATATTAAGAAACCCCATCAAGAAGCCACAGTTTGTTAAGTTCTGATTGTGAGAAATTATTAAAACCTTTCCCTTTACATGTGACTCCTTTTAAACAGGAGTCCTTTGTTTTACTTAATGATACCACTCAGCGCGACCATTTTCAAGGGAATTTCCTAAGTAAACGATTTGTTCTAATAATGTCCGCAGACAAGTGTGTAATTTGTGTTTTGTGTTTATATGTTCCTATTACAGAATTTCACCAATCAAAGTCCGATGTCTTTGTCCAAACGACACACTCATATGCTAATGAGGACGAGAAGAACTATTGGTATGATGATGCACTAATTAAACCACCAACACATGAACTACTTTAGAACCGCACAACCTTATTGGACCAGCTCCAACTGGCATTAGTGTTTATAGATGCGTCATGCATCCATGAGTACTCCAAGGAGTTTATTCTAAATGGGATTAATAGGGAAACCCGTTCATAGAATATACGTACAAAAAAAGAAAACACACCATTTTAATGGAAATCTCTACATTTTTGCATACTCGTATTCCTAGCCCAAGGACATTCTCCTTGCAGTTGCACTTGTACTCGTATAACATACTCGTACTCGTTCTTCGACTTTGCATAGAGGCGTCTCTGCTATACACTCGGTATCCATTAAAAAAAATGCGGTCTATCATGGTTTTCGTTGTCGCGTTGAATATTTTTAAATCTTCCAATAACAGTGCAACAAGATACCCCAAAGGATGAAAGAAGCTGTGTTCATGGATCTGTCAGCAGATTCTGAGAGCATATATGTATTTGTGTGCATAGTACACCAAGATCCTCTGAATATTGACAGAAAAGAAAGAAAAAATCGAATTGAAGGAGCGGTAATATTTTTATATTATCCTTTACGTGGAGAGAGTGGGGTGGCAAGTTTGTAGAGAATAGTGTTGCAGTAGCGGAAACAGCTACTTACCCCGAACACTGGGTGCAAGATGGAGTCCTTTTCTTTGTATGAAACGACAATAATGGGGGTATAGAATGTGGATAAGGATGACGATGATGATGATGATGGTAGGAATAGTGGTGATGGTACATTTCATGTTCCTTTTCATTGTTCTGCATTTGGTATGGGTTAATATGCAGAAAGAGGCAGACTTTCACATCGGAGACATGCCCATCCATAATGAACTGATGTCTGGAAAAATTAACTCATGTCAGGAGTTGATTGGGAAATTTTCCAGTAAAACTTATTTGCTGAATAAATTGTTCGATTAAATGGATTCGGCAACGTCATTTAAGGACCTCTTTTTATCCATACAAAACAAATCAAACAAAACAAAAGAAGTATCTTTTATCCCTCAGAGAAGGGAAAGTTCCGAGAAAAGTTACTCCTAGTCAAGCGTACGAGTATCGGTATAAGTTTCTACATATTTATTGGTTTGTGTATATGTGGTTGTATCTGTATCAGGTGTGGCAAGTGAACTGATTTATTTATTTCAAATGAACTTATCGCAGTTTGACGATTATTTTCTTAAAGTTTTTCTTTTTTCAACGTTGAGCTCCTTTATGTAGTGTCAATTGTAGTTTAGAGTTTTCAAAATGATTTTCTTTTTTTTATGAAATTTTTTGACAGTTGAGGATGAGAAACACTGTTGCAAAGTTTTCTATAAGTTTTTGAAAGACTACTACGTGACAAAATTGCAAGAATTGAGATAGAGCACTTTAATCAGGTTAAAAGCATGGGACAGGGGATGGGGATGAAAATAGAAAAAATAATTGAGATTGAGACGGAGATATGTATGTATGTGTCAACGTTATCTTGTTTTAATGTCTGGAATTATTTATGACATTACTCAGGTGAGGAATTCTAATAAATTTATGGCCATGGGGGAGGAATTTCAATTGAATTGAATGTTTTCAAAGTTTTGATGATAAATTTGAAAGCCTTGACATGCAATATGACATAAATCATTGTAGTAGGTAAGGTCATTCAAAAGTAATGCAATGAATCTAATTTTTATGTTCGCTCGAGCAACCCGTTTTGGATTTAACTATTTTTGCTTTTCTGTTTAAAGAAATATTTTCATAGTTTTAATGTACGGGGTATAACTAACTTACGGTCGTGGCTAAAATGGCGCCGTCAAATCTTGGATGAACACGTAGAATGGCAGTTCTCGATGACACCCCTCTGTGTAGGCCAGCCTTGTTTCCAATTCGCGTTCCGGAGCTTTCTTCGATGCGGGTTTTACTCTGTTATCGGATTTTTTTTTCAACCTGCACCGGTTTAGAATAACACCGGGTCGATTCTCGAGGTAAATTTGGTCATACGCACAGCTGGGTTTGTATTTGTGAATCGGTTTAACCGCAATGTTCTAAACACAATGCTTTCACCGGGGCAAGGCCGTTGGCTAAATAGACAGAGTAAGTGCCAGAAGCTTTCTTTATCATGGCCTTATTTGAGACAGAAAAAGGGTATGCAGTCTAAGTTCCGAGAGCCTAATCGGATTCGTTGAGTGTCACCCCACCAATCTGTTTTGCTTTTCCGCAGATTCTAAAAGCCGGATATCCGTACACCGATGCTTTCTTTGATGGAAGTGATTTACATAGGCTTTGTCTTTAATGTCGCATTATCGGTTAATCGGATTGTTCAACGTATAAATGGCCTCGAAAAAGGCGCTTAACAAATCTACTTTATGCCGTAAGTCTTCAAGCAGGAAAGACCGTCGCCTGAGTCCGAATTTTATGTAGTCCAACGTAGACTATATTTAAGGTTTTTGATCATAGACTCCATTGCCCTTTTTTCCAGCATTATTCTCTTAGTAAACTGCCAATACAGTTATTTAAGCCTAGAGATCACTCTATTTATATGGCTGTATTGTGGCTAGATAGAGTGTTGCCAGAATGCTTAAATTGGGGAATAGTCTGTGCCATTGTTTGTTTGATAACGACTTTCATCGAAAATGAAAATCATTTGTTCCTTTTAAACGTTGTTTGCACATTACAGTTATGAAGAAGAAGTAACAATGGAGCTCTATGATAGTCGTACGTACTTTAGCTGCCCTGAAGCCCTCTTCACATACCAGCTCCTCATCTAAGCCACGTTTTCAGGTAGTCATCATGTCGATGGTTGGTTCAGCCTGAATCTAGTACTCGTATTGGATATTGCAATATATAGTCACGTTGCGATCTAATCCCCGACTTCGAATGCGATATTCTCAACAATAAGCAGCACAACATTAAAATCTGTTGGAAATTAGGTTGCTAATAAACTAGCAGACTTTAACCTGGGAACAATTAGTATGAAGCTTGTCAATACTACCTTCTTCATGCAAATCAAGTTTGTATTCCTAGACACGCTCATGAGCTCTACGAAGCAAAGAGACAGGAAGAACGTCCTCTTTTTCAGAAGAAAAAAAAAACGAAAAAACCCGCGCAAAGGAAGAAAACATACAGTCGGTACTGAGAATATTTTAAAACCTTTGTTACAGACCGTTTAACGTTGATTTCGGTGATTTCTTCAACATCATATTTGATAGAATAGTGCAAATTAGTGCAAAACTCACGCGAGTAAAGGACTTTGTCTGCCTAGGCTCCGTTATAAATTCAGACAACGACACCAGCGCTGAGATCAAACGAAGAATAACTTTTGCCAATCGCTCCTTATTTGGGCTAAGAAGGCAATTGACTAGCAAAGGCCTCTCTCGAACAACAAAAGTTACCCTATATAACACCTTAATAATCCCAGTCCTGCTGTATGGCGGATATTATGGATATTATCAAAAATGGATGAGGGTGCTCTTGGCTGCTTTGAGAGGAAAATTCTTCGAGTGATTTTCAGTCCCGTCTGCATTGACGGTGAGTGGAGGAGGAGATACAACGATGAACTGTATGAACTGTACGGCTACATCGATAAAGCTAGAACAGATCCAACGACTGAGATGGCTGGGTCATGTACGGAGGATGGATATCAACGCTCGGGTCCGAAAATCTTCGAATCCGTCTCCGAGGGACAGTGCAGTAAAGGAAAAGCGAGACTAAGGTGGCGCACGCAAGTGGAAAGGGGACCTCAGCCAACTTAGTGTGAGAAAATGAGGGCAGCTAGAAAAAGATCGAACTAGTTGGAGACGTTTGTTGACTGAGGCCCAGGTCCATCGCGGATTGAAGCGCCACTTAAAGTAAGAAAAGAAAGTAAGCTTAACGACAAGAAACCCAACATCTCGCCATCAGGCAGAAAGCGAAAATTGTCGCCCATCCAATCATCCTTACGAAGTAAGGATAGCAATATTTAAATTCAAATTCATAAATCTACTGTGTTACCTTCCGAAGTGACTTTGTGAGGACCCTTCAGAAACTCATTTCTAAGATCTGGTAAGAAAAGTTTTTGTCTGATTAATCGAATCTTAGCAACGTTTGACCGATCCACAAGAAGCTCCGCTCAACTGCATCAACTGTAAAGGAATAAGTACATTGCGTGCAAGATCTTATTTGCCATATTTTGTGAACGTCTGAAACCTTTCGTCAACAACATAGGTAACGGTGTGATTTTAGGGCAGAAAAGTTAACAGTCGACCTAATTTTAACAGCCCGGTCAATTCCAGGAAAAAACTTAAGAAGTCACAAGCGAACACAGGAAACACAATCTATGGGAAGGTTGGGCAATTGGTAACGTACATTGATGATATCGACATAGTTGGGAGTTCACAAAGGGCTATCACCGGTGGATTTGCTACTTTTGAAACAGTAACTAACCGAATGGTAAGTGAAGACAAAAGCAAATTTATGCTCTCAACAAGAAGGGACAAACAACATCGACGAATTGGATAGAATGTCACAGTCGACTGGTATTATGGCGAGGTAGTAAGAGACTTTGTCTAATTTGGCTTTACTATCAATTCTGCTAACAAAACCTCAATAGAAATAAAACGAAAAACTCTTACAAATCGCTATAAAGAACCTATATAAGACTCTGATCATCCCAGTCCTACTTTATGATGCGAAAGCATAGATTTTATCGAAAACGAATGAAAGGTGTCCTTAGTCGCTTTGAGAAAACATTTTTCGTAAAATATTCGGTCCTATTTGCGTTGACGGGCTTCGGAAGAGAATTGTACAGCAACTTCGCCCAAGTCAAAAAACTGCGTCTCAAACGCCTGAAATCGATAGGGCATGAAGAGCGAATAGACATCAATGCTGCGGCACGCAGAATCATCGATTTTAATTCAGACGGACAGCGCAGAAGAAGAAGACCTCCCTTCCTTTGTGGCGCGCACAAATAGAAGAGGATTTCAATCGAATTTTATTATACAACTGGAGAGAGTAAGCTATGATTCGATGTAACTGGAAAGCCTTGTTAGTTAAGGGTACACTCCGAACGTATCGCAACGTATGTAAGGTTAGTTCGGTTGCTTCAATTCCCTTTGCGCTAAGTCAAATTTCCCTAGAAAGGTTAATTTAATTTCCGTTGAAGGCTTGAGTCTCAAATAGGAATTTGTGTGTCGTCCTCTAGGACTCTTCGACCTTGTTTACTGAGTCCCGATATCTGTTCTGGGCATTCTGTGTAGTTACATTGTTCAAAACACAGAAATTGTTTACTCCTACCACCATCGATTGTTCGGTTGATAGTTCTTCAGAGTTTCGGTCTGAGATAGGTTAGTAAATTGAGTAGCCATGGGTTTGAAGCCCAACCACTAGGTTTGACTCTTCTGCATAATGAATGTTCTTGGAGGCGTCAAATTCATTTTCTGTTAGAAGATTGTAGATATGACTTCCGCTTTTGTTGGATGCAGACTCGGTTCTCCACATAGGGGTTTTGTCCAACACTACCGTTCACTGTATGCACTTCATGGAATTGCTGGTTAATTTTGAGGCTGTTGAGGTTCCCGAATTCTTTTTGATTTGGTCTCTTTTGAGGGCGCCAATTGGAAAATCACTTTGCTTCTGATCCTATGTTGGTATTAACAATAAATTTCTTACCATGGTTACCTATCAAGTATTGCAAAACTAAAAAAGGGAACCACACAGAAAGCTCTTGACTTTTTCATTTAGTCAATGGTAATTGAGATTGAAGTATATCTGGTATTCGAAAACGAATTTGAAAGCCAACAATTTACAGAATCCATCAGCAAATATCTTTTATGGTAATATCGCCACAAATTGCATTAATTCCTATTCAACGATGCACTTACCAGTCTCCATCTGTCTGAATTTCATCGATTAAAATGCAAACTTGCAACCTATGCTGCGATTTCTGGTCTGCCTATCCCCTACACAATCGGCAAAACACAAAATAGGAAATTGAAAATACCCACCATTCCCGTTTTAACTTGGTAGGTTGGAAAATAGCCCCATGGGAGGCACAAGTCTCTTTCACACTTGTACTCATACATCGTGTGAAGCTACATGAAGGCGGATGGTGCATTGCTGCCATAGTGCCATCCAGTGTTCGGTTCATGTCGCCCAGCTTTAGACCTGTTCCAGAGTGTACTCGTACTCTGCTATGGTGGTGCTGGTTCGGGTGTTTTAATTCTGGGAAAGGGACAGAAGAGTCCTTTCAATCCACCCCTTAATATGTCAAGAGAGCTGTTATTGCTCCTTTTAGCTTTGTTCGAGCACCAAGTTACGAGTGGAATCCTTGGTTGTGTGAATCGAATCAGATTTCAATAAAAATTTTCTCTGAAAACCCTCTTAACCTCTTCAGTTCGGTTAGGTTCGGTTCGGTTCGGTTTGGATCCGTTCAGTTCAGTTCTGTTTGTTTTAAATTCATAGTTCTGTTCGATTTGTTGTTCTGCGAATGCAAACAGCAATATTATGTGAATAATAATAATATAATGAAATTTGTTTATTCTAGCTATTTTCTATAATGCTTGGTTTGTTGTGCTTGCAGGTCAAGGACGTAACACGAAACATTAAGAAGGCGGTTGTTGCATGTTCGTTAGAGGAGATCCGCACCAAGGTGGCGGAAAAATTTGAGAAAATCGATCTCCTGCCAACGATACATCTGGACTCGGACGGCACAGAAATCGACGATGAGGAGTACTTCCGAACACTTGAACCAAACACTGAATTAATAGCCGTATTCCCTGGGGAACACTGGATTGATGTAAGTATCTTGTGTTACTACGTTTTGTGTTTTTTTTTTGTTCTAAATTGTTTATGTGCGAGATTTTAATTTAATTGTCTCTCAGTTGGGTCTAACAAAGTTGGTAACAAATTTTAATTAACCCTAGACAAATTGGACACTCTGAACTGGATACAGGGGTGATATAATGAGATACGAGTACTTGTATCTGAGAATGTATCGCTGTATTGTGGGTATTGGTATTCTCATAAATTGTATAACTTTTTCGTTATCCTTTGGCGATGCAAGCACCCGTGTCTGTGTCCTGCCTGTACTGCAAATTGTGTAATGTAAATTTATGTAAATACGAAGAGCACGAAGCTTTTTGAATATTTTCTCCTTCGCTACGACCTTTTCGAGTACGTGGAGGCGGTGATTTACTGTTGTTGTGTATGTTTTTTATTTTTTATTTTGTTTTGGGTTTACTTAACTTGTAGGACGTCTCTCAAAGGTGTTTCTACAAAATTCTGTAATTGAAGTATTTCCGATACATAATGAATTTTCACTTTTTCGGTGTTTGTTTTCGAACTTCCAGGTTAATAAAGGATAGATGGCAAATGGGTCCCTTGATTGAGATCTGTAAATATATCCGTCTCTGCCTAAGATGAGTAATTTCAATCAATGTAATCTATTAGCAGGCGGCACGTGGCTTTTAAAATTAAAATTTGCTTAAACTTTCGTAATTATCTGAAGATGGATTAATATCCTGTGGGAGCGATAGTTAAGTTAGGGCCAAGCAACAGCTTTTATCTATAACAAGATTGTGTTTTTTTGATAGTGTTAAAGGTTATGGTTCGAGAATTCAGAATAAATGAATCGTATATAGACTTGCTAAGAAATAATCTCTCCTCTGCGTATGCCCACGTGTAACTAGTTTGTCACTTACTCAAACACAGGTAGAGCCTCATCTACAATTTTCGAAACACCTAGATCTTAAACTGCCTGGAAACGAACTAGCGTGCATATAGATGTAACTTAAGAAAACTCCACCACAATGTAATCCCTGTTCTGATACGGAATACAAGTTCGTGTTGTTAAAATTCCGTTTTCGTTAGAAACATATCCACTATTGCTTTATACACAGAAGCCTCAAGCAAAACAGCTATTCGTCCTATCTGACTCCATTAAAAAAATTTCTCGATGTATCGCCATTCTGGCTCAACATGCCTTCTGTAAAGGAAAGTCAATGGAAACGGCTGTTTAGGCTCCGTGAAATAATGCCGAACTTTGGAATTAGGCGTCATTTTGCTTTCATAAAGTGAAATAACGCCGAACATTGCTTGTAAAATAAAGCCGAATTCAGAGAGAAGGCAATAAAATTTGCAAAGCCAACGGTACTTGTTAGAAAAACAAGTGAACTTTACCGTAATCAATGGTAATCAATTTAAACATTGTTAAAGTAGCTATGGAACTGCTAATATACCTGGAATCAGGTGACAACTAAAGTTGTCTCGAACAAGGTCCATAGGACAGCATGTCTGTGCATAAGCGAAGTCTTACGTACAACTCCCTCCGCGGCACTGGATATTCTGTTTCGTTTTGCAACTCTATTTGGCCACTCTAATAATCTAAAGACACTAGGAATCGTTTCAGAGAACTTTGACTACACTTCTCCCAAAAATTGGTTTGACAAAGGCTTTCATGTTAAATTCCCGTTTAGATCTTCCTTGAGAGGAAGATATCCGCCCATGGAGATAGCGGAGCAGTTCAACATTCACCTATGCGTGGAACCGAGACATAGAAAGATATTAATAAGTCTTAAGTATAGGCCCTACTAGAGCTTTCAGAACCTTGCACGATGACTGTCTTTTGACTCTGGTCTCCTGTTGTTGAAAAAAAAACCCAAAATCGACTGGTTTCATGACCAGAATCTGAACCATGAAAGTATTAAAATTAGGATTTTAAAGGCAGCCCTAAAACTGAATCGAGATGCGGCGCTCATGTCTTTTTGGAGAACAACAACGTCGGATTTCACTTGCCTCTGTCTTCCAAGCGAACATATGGAATCTGAACTATATTGTGAAAAATCGATGGAGAGGTCGAATCATTTACATTTGTTAAGTCAGCCACTAACTTAGCCGCTTGGAGTCTTACGACTGCTAAGCTCGTCCGAGAATGCAAGACTTCATTGAACGAAGTCATAGGGCTAAAGTTACTGAGTCTTGTGTGGGTCCTAGCTTGCAATGGGACCGGACAAGTCTGTAAGGAGAGTTTTTCAGTATCTGATCTTACATTAGGACTGCCTGCGTTCTGATTTAGGACTTCAATTGGCAGTTGGGTATAACTGCAGATAGCATCGATCCCTAGGCTGCCGACAGACCAATCGAACGCTTCTCAACTTCTCTTATTGGTTTCCGAATTCCCTGCTGTGCAACAGTAAAAAAGCGTCCGGGCTGCTAGCTGGCTTTGGAGAAAATTCCTGCGACACTTGCTGGGAAAGTGATGACAGCACTGACCTCTGTGGATATCGGTCTTACGCTCGCATCAGGCTGCCTGTACTCGGCTCAAGTGGCCCTTTGGTTGCATCACCTTTCCCTTTGTAGGGAGCGTGAGTGTATACCATGCTGACTAAGGGGAACTTCGCCTTGATCCAAACACATCCACATCCAAATAGTGTGGGCACTGCTTATGCTCTTTGAATGAAACAGTGTATTAGATTTCACAATTTTTCATTCTCTGTTTGCTCGATGCATTGTTTACTTCGCAACAGCAGGTTTTTACGTGGCTGGAAAGTAAACCTCAAGCACAAACCTTAAGCTAGAGAGTCATGATCTTTCTGGGACCCCAAAGCAAAAGAGGCCAGTTTTTTCGGAGTCAGTAATGATAGGAACTATTGACCTATTAGGAAGTCTTTGAAAATCCTTAGTGATATTAGCTTCATATATCCCATACATGAACACGTTGAAGAACTCGTAGCTCATGTGGATAATGAACCTGCAATGCTGATTGTTACCGTCACCGTTAATTGAATCTTGTGAACCGACAGGACATCACCGTAGTAGTAGTCTTTATTCGGTAGTAGGGCAATATTTATTTGCATTCCAGTTGACTTCTTATGCAGTTGCGTAAGTGAATACTCTGACATACTCGTACATCCTTAAGGATTGTTATAAGGAATCTAAAGATACACTCATACCCTTATATATATACTCGTACACATGCGTAACTTTGAATCTGTTGATCCATTCCCGGTCTTCTTTTTGCATGGGCGAGTTCTTTTCATTTTTTAGTGGAGCTTGTGAGCATTATTTCTACAAAAGTAACTCTTCTCTTTTTCTTTTATACTTTTTTTCATAACCGCCTTGTACGCCTCTTGTCCGGCTGTGGCGTTTCTAATGTTGTCATTCGTCTTTTTCGCTTGATCTTAGCTGTACAGGAATTCTCGAAAGGCTTTTGCAGACTCTATCAGTAAAAGCCCTATCACTCCGCGTTCAGAATATTCGCATTGGCCCTCGCTTTCAGCAATGTGCTGAAGTTGATGTTGGTTTCTCAAAACGTTCAGAAATCCAGAATAGTAGAGCGGTTTCTTGATGATATGACAGCAAGCTTTCTTCTGTGAATGTTGGCATTTTGCTCCAGAGCGATGTCGATTGGCCCAAGTTTAGAGAACAATGTTCGAGGAAACAATATTTGGCATAATCATCTTTCTGTGATTATGTGAGAGCATATCACGTATTGATGGCGTATATTGCAATCCAGATCACTCCGAATCTTTAAATTAAAGACATCTTGCCCCAGAATTTCTCTTATACTAAATTGTTATGTAAAAAGAAGGAGGCGTTTTGGAATTTCAGTTGACTCAGGGATGCATATTGAACTACTACAGTTGTACTTCATTGAGTCACTTAAGAAATGTATAATTTTGTAATAGAAAATTTAAACAAAAATGTTATCTAAAAGAAAGGAAAGTTCCAGGTCCAAGATGCCTTTCCTGCGGTATTTCATATATTGTACAACAAAGTCGTAGTAATGTGTTTTTACAGCTCCTTTTCCTTCATCGAATAATTTATCCAGCATTTGACTTAGTAAAGCTTTGATGAAGTACTTTTCTCAATAAGAGCATTTTATTTGTGTAAATGCAACCTGGCGGAACAGGATACGAATCTCCTGAAACCGGGTCTTATTAAATTTTTCATGTAATTAAACTAAAAATTCTTGATTTTTCTGAAACAGTCTTTGCCTACACACCTACGAATCTTCTAAATACTTTTCACATTCCATCACCAATTGCTATCGTAACATGCCTTCGGCATTTGTATCCTTAGCCATTGACCTCACCAGTCGGCACCAATACATCATCAGATAAATCAAAACTCTTGAAGCAACATTCTGAGAGAGACTTCAAAAGGATACCTAGCCCAAGGAAGTTATTTCCATATGTACAAAGATACAGCGATCTCAAATGGAATGACGGTAGTATAAAATATTTTCCCATCGGTTATTGTTTTGTCCATCCCGTCTAAGTACCAGCTATTATCACCTTTAATTCTACTTGCAGCCATTTCAGGATAAAGGACAATCCTCGCAAATAACACAAACAACAAATTGCTGGCTTCATAAAAAAACATAAACCCAACAATGAAGATAGGAATCTGGTCCTTATCGTCCTTTGAAATGTCAATTTACTTTGGTGGACGAAACTCGTGTTAGGCTTATCCTATTTCCCAGCTCTTTCTCTTTAAGTGGGCTTCGTGAAAAAGTTCCCCAGTGTCCTTGAAGGAATTTATGAATTTATTTCCTTTCATCTTGGATTGATTTCAATTATTATTTTATTTTCGCTTTCTTATTTAGTTTACAAAAGCAAGTAGGGGAAATGGAAGAATCCTCATCCAAAGAAACAGTCATAACTTGATTTCTTGACGAATGAAAATTTCTTCCATCACTCTCGAATGATGCACAGAAATATCCGAACGCGCAAAAAGTCAAAGTTGGCATTAAAAAAAAAATAAAATAAAAAATCTAGGACACCGACAGGAGCACAACCGCCACCGTTACTGAGAAAAATCGACAACTTTTTCACTGAAATGGATGAGGTCCTTTTGAAGTGGAAAAATGAGCTATTTCTTTCTTTGTTGTTGCTGTGAAAGAAAAAGAAAAGAAACAAAATCTGGTGAGGCTGCCACTAGTCAAGGGAATGCTTTGGGGTATTCCTTGAAGCTGTTTTCTTCGAAAAAGGCAAGCAATTCTTGGTTGGGGCAAAACCTTTTAGAGTCATGCTTTCCAGGAAAAAGGCAAGACAGGGGCTTTAAGACGTGATATTGTGAAATACAAGAACGAGTACTTAGGAGGAGGGAATGCCTCGTGTCACCTGAAGGTTAAGCGTGGGTGTGCGGTTAGGTTTTAAATGTCTGTGACTTCAAAGGACAATACTACAGAGTGCGGTGGTGATGTGTCATGTGGTTCTTATGGTCATTATCTAAATGAACTGAGCCTAAAGCAATTGAATAATAATTGAATAAAACGTTCAATCAAAATGGCCAAAAGGCTGAATGTGGTTTGGTATAAGTAAATATACTCTTTTATGTGGTTTCTCCAGTTCCCTTAATTACGTGTATAAATTGAATTGTTTTTTGAATTTTATGGGTGATTTGAAGCGGAGAAAGTGTGCTGATTAGTCACACGCAATAACAAGTCATTATCGTGTCAAAGAGAAAATACGAGGGCGGGTCAATAAGTCCGTGACTTTTGGATTAAAACACAGATTTTTTGATAAAAAAATAATTTTATTTTTCAACGTAGTCTCCCTTGAGCTCTATACACTTTGTCCAACGCTTCTCCAATTTTTTTATCCCTTCCAAAAAAAAATGATTTGTCGAGGTCCTCAAAATAGGCCTTTGTTTACGAGATGACTTCATCATTGGAGTCAAATCTTTTTCCACCAAGCCATTTCTTCAGGTTTGGGAACAAGAAGTAGTCGCTCGGAGCCAAATCTGGAGAATAGGGTGGATGAGGGAGCAATTCATAGCCCAATTCATGGATTTTTGCCATGGCAACTGCACATGTGTGCACCCTTGCATTGTCTTGGTGGAAAAGAACTTTTTTCTTGGCCAAATGAGGTCGTTTTTTTTTTAAATCGTCATTGAATCGGTCCAATAAGTTGGCATAATATTCCCCATTGATTGTTCTTCCCTTTTGAAGGTAGTCAATGTGGATTATCCCGCGTGCATCCCAAAAAACAGTCGCCATAACTTTATTGGCTGACAAACCCACCTTGGCCTTCTTTGGCGCCGATTCACCCTTAGAAACCCACTGTTTTGACTGTTGTTTGTTCTCTGGTGTGTTGTGATGGATCCATGTTTCGTCCACGGTTACAAAACGGCGCAAAAACTCCTCCATATTGCGATTAAACAACGCCAAACCTTCCTGTGAGGTTGTTACACGATTGCGTTTGTGGTCGACTGTGAGCAAACGCGGCACCCATCTTGCGGAAAGCTTTCTCATGCCCAAGTGATCATTCAAAATTGAAACCACTGAGCCATGCGAGATCCCTACGGCTTCCACAATCTCTCGCACTTTCAATCTTCGGTCGGCCAACACCATATCGTGAATTTTTTCGATTGTTTCGGGTGTAGAGACCTCAACTGGGCGTCCAGGACGTTCGGCATCTTCAGTGCTTGTACGGCCACAACGAAATTCAGTAAACCACTTTTTTACCATTGAAATCGTTGGTGCAGAGTCCCCATAGTATTTATCAAGCTTAGCCTTGGTCTCGGTAATGGTTTTTTTTCGCAAGAAATAATGCTTAATAAGCACACGAAATTCACTTTTTTCCATTTTCTCCTCAAATTAGTGAGTAGTCTGATAAAAATAGCTGTCAAACACAAACTAACTAACGCAGCAAGTTTAAATTTTGACAGGAGTCAACTGACAGATGCCTGTTGACAGGAGCAGTGTTGCTGTTTCAGTAAAGAGGTCAGAAATTCAAAAAGTCACGGACTTATTGACCCGCCCGCGTATCTTTGATTCATTGCATGGGATCACTCCAACTAGTCAGCAAATTATCACTACATGTGATTAATTCATTTTCATTTAATATGCATTTTTATTTAATTCAATTCAATAACTGTTACATGCTATACAAAAAAAAACGCCAAAAAATTAGCTTAATTAACTTTAAATTATCTTATTCTAACTTACTGGCCCCTTGCGGACACTCTAAGTTGAACCTAACAATTAAAATTTGTCTTTCCACGTTCGTTTTGTTACAAAAACTTAGTAAATTGACTTATTTTTTTTATCATCTTTTAAAACTTAAAAACTACCTCAACACTATTCTTAATCTACTTAGGCTACTTAAGCTACTTAAAATTATCTTATCATTTAGGTATTATGTTTGTTTTTTTTTAGAAGAAGTTACCCGAAGGTTACCCATCTCCTTGTTGTTTTATAATTTTTTTTGTATTTTTGTTTTTTGTTTATATATATATATATACAATATATACATTATATATATACACAATATATATATATATATATTGTTTTTTTCGTTAAAACTATCCTAATCCTACCTAAATCTATGTAAGTCGGCTACGGCTAGAAAATTAGGCTGCCGACCCTGCTCCTTAACGAAGCTACCTAGTGCTAGAGGAATTCGATGACGTAGATTCCGCTCCTTCAACAAGCCACCAAAATTGTTGGTGCTGCCGAGCAACATCCCTCATGTCGCATTTCCCTACCGCCCTACTGAACCGGAGACGCTCCGCACTGCCGTGTGCGACGTCTCTATTTTAGTTAAGTCGCCTCTCCGCAGTTGTTCGAACGACATGGAAGATTAACGGCACCGCTTATCTATCCTGGATCAGACCTTTCATGTCGAGGAATAAAGCCGTCAAAGCGAACTCTCTCGTGATACATATAATTGGGGTAGTAAGCTCCAGAGGTCATGTTATTCCACGAGGTTATTGCTCTTGCAGTGTGCCTTCGAGTCAACTTAATAACAAAAAAATTGTCCACTCATATTAGGTTAGCCCTATTGTACAAGACCTCATTGCGATCGAATTTTATGTACTCAGACTCAGGTGTTCTGTAAAGGCGAAGACAAACCCTAAGGAAAGCCCTCTCAAACACCCGAATCTGACTACATTTTGACAAGCAAGTGGTTGTCTGAGTTGTCCCACGATCTGAAACTTTCGCCAATTCTTTCTGGTATCCGGAGAGGATCCAGACAAAGGCGTCCTAAAAAGAATGGTTTCCGACTTCTGAAAGTTTATCTTCAAATTTCAGTCGTCGCAATATTGTTTAATTTTATCGAAGTCACGTTGCAAAGGAGTGTTCATAACCTCAATCTTTGGACCTGATCTGTACGCGATTAAATCGTGTGCGTACGCTATGGCATGGTGAAGTGAACCTATCAGATCACTTTTGTAAATATTGAAAAGGATTGGCGAATTGACCACACCTTGTTGCATGTACCAGTAGAGGTCACATCGCCATTTTTCACAATGAACTGTCTATCTGTGAGCATATAGAAAAGAATATACAGCTGTGGTTTACTAATGCCCAGTCTGTTGAACTCGTAGAAGAGTCCCTCTACCCGTGCACTGTTTTTTTGGCTTTGTTCCATTGGATATCAGAAACCAGCTTAGACGCGGCATGAATGACATCATGCCCCGCCTTGAAACCGAATTGATTATCCGGAACTATATTCCAGTCCTCAACCCACTTAATCAGGACTCTATTGATAACTTTTTCGAAAACCTTACTGATGTTTGGAAGTGTCTTTATCCCTTTTGGGGATGGGATGTACCACCGCTGTTCAATCGTTAACATGGAAGCGAAATGTGACCGAAAATTTCCACGTCAATTAAAGGGGAAACTCTACACCACGGTTGTTAGACCAGCTCTTATATACGGTTCACAGTGCTGGACAATGTACGAAGCGTTTAAAAACAAAATGACGGCAGCGGAAATGAAAATGTTAAGGATGTCTAGTGGAGTCACTAAACGCGATTGCATTAGATCTACGCGTATAAGAGGCAGTCTACATATAAAGAATTCAGTAACCGAACAGCTTGAGGCGAATAGAATAAGTTGGTATTGCCACGTTCAAAGAAGATCTGCGGAAAATCCGGTTAAAAAGGCACTATCAACTACGGTCACTCCAACTGTAAGAAAACGAGGTCGGAAAAAGAATTCCTGGATTTCTCAGATGGCAAATGCGCAACAACGCCTTGGGCTAACCACTGAAGCGATCCAGGACCGAGCATTATGCAGACGCTTTCTGCGGTCTGCGACATTAGCGAACCCCATAAGCGGAGCAGCAGCGATGCAGTAAAAATGGGAAACTCGTTACGCATAAGTTCTTATAACGAGGAAAGCGTTAATAAAAGGATAAGAAGAAGATTATGTGACCAATTCTCACTTCTGTTATAGCTGTTTGTTGACTTGAAAGAACGGAATAAGCTGGTTTCTTAAACATCACTCGCCCATTAAGAATTTTTGAATTTCCAAATTTTTTCCCCCGTTTTCTTTCTCTAGGCCTTAACGTAATGCAGATCGCAATGGCCTCTGCCCTAAGGAAGAACTAAACAATAATAACAATAACAATAACAATTGAAATTAACTTCAATAACTTGATGTCTAGAAAAGATCGTGTGGATATAACCGAATTTTTTCTAAGTGAGTATCATCACGAAGGCGTTTTGGCGCAGAATTCTTCTCAGAATGACTCTGTAGTGTATGCCACTTATGTATTTCTTATCTTACAAACATACTGTTCCAATCTTCCAAGCCGAGGTTTAACCTTATCATCGTACCGCTTTTTTGCTCAGCCTGAATCTAATATCCGCGTCGGATATTCCAATTTGTAAACATAGTCCAGATTCTTTGCAGAGTGCCTCACACTTCGCAATGAGATGGCAAAACAACCGGAAACAATGATCTGTTGGGCTCTGGGACACTTAAACTTTTCAGGATTCTGGATCCTAAGAAAAATTTCAAGCCACCATTAACCAATGCCAAACAAATGACACTTTCCAGTGCTCACTGAGGCTAGTCATTGGTGGACCAGTCGGAATAATCCTGAAACACCTAAACTTATATGATCCATGATCGATCCTCAGCGATCAATCGTATAAGGGAGATGTCTTCAAAACTCACAACATATTTACGGGACACGGGTGGCACTGGGTAGTATTCCTCAAAACAGTTTCATCACGAGCTGAAGACATGAGAAAAAAAGGAATCTCTGTCTAACTTCGCCTAAAACTATCCTGCCTTTCAACGTATCAGACGGCAGTCTCTATGCTAGACAAAAAGAAAGCAAGAAAACTTAGAGCCCGATAAGTGTCCCTCTTAAGGATTCAGCTGTTCAATAAGTTCTGCGATTTTTTGAAGGTTAAAGTTAAACACACATTTTTGGTATAAAAGCTTATATTTAATCCATCATATGCCTCTTTTCTTAAAATTAGCATACTTATGGGTACAAAAGTTTATCAGGTTTCCTTTGATCTCATCTTGGGAATTGAATTGCCTTCCGTCCAATTTTTTTTAGAGAGAGCGGAATAGATGGTAGCCACGAGGTACAAGGTCTGGAGAGTATGGTGAGTACTGCCTTACTTCTCAGTCAAATGAATTCAGCTTGTGTTTTATCACTAAAGCTGTGTGTGCTTTGGCGTTATCGCTATGGCGAACGCCCTTCCTGTTCGCCGTTTTTCTTCCACTGCCAAATGCTCAACATGACTTTTTTGGGATGCAAATCTTGTTTACCGACCAATTGCGGTCTTTCACCAGGAGCGCACCATGACCTCTTACGCTGAAGGCTTTTGTAAACCACTCAATTTCGTCTTAACTGCTTCTTTCAGGAAAGCCTCAAGCGAGTTCCATCTCACGGCAGACTAATAGACCATTATGCCATCCATAATGTTTCTCTCGCTGAGTTTGTGAGGAACCCAAACATCCACTTTCTTCGATATTTCAAGCCTTTTCAGTATTTGCGAAACGGCTGTTTAGGCGATGATAAACCGTTAAGCGATCTCCCGTTGAGCCTCTGTCGCTGTGATAGTTTTTTGTTTTTTTTAAAAAAAAAAGGTAAACATGCCGAAAAACCACTTTCCTATTCCCCATTTAAATAAAACTATTGAGCACTTAAAAGACGTCCGATCAAAACAAATTCTCCTAATAATGTTAAGGATAACCCTATTTACTGGAAAAAAACAGCAACAATTTCATAACGGCGCCGTATTGCTCGCTTTTTGCTTAGCTGGGTGTGCCTGCCGGCATTCGTCATCAAACCATGGGTTTCCTTGTGGTGGTCGAGTAAAACCCTGCACATCGGAAACGGCATCTCTGATAACTTTCTTTCAGTTTTGCTGCTGGTCTACGATGGTTGGTGCTGGCGGCGAGGGACCTCTTAAGAGATTAAAGGAAACTCGATCGAAAAAGGATTTGGCGATTGTATCCGTCGACGTCGAAATTCCTTACGATATTAGCTTATCTTTTTATTGTTGTCTTCCTAGCTTTAAATTAAAATCGCCGAGGACAATTTCAATGGCATAGTTGGGGCATTGCTCGTAGGTCCTGTTAAAGAGCTCATCGAAGGCATATTCGGTGTCGTCATCCTTTTCCTCTGTAGGGGAGTGCGCGTATATCAGGCTAATGTTGGTGAATTAAGTGGTGATGCGGATTGCTACGAGGCACTTATTCACATGCCGGAAACGAAAGACTTCTTGCCTAAGTCTGCCTCCCACAACAAATCCGCATCCAAATAGGCGCTGGTTTTGCCGTCGACAACAATCGCCGTAGTAGATGTCGCAGTTTCTCATACTCTTTTTGACCGGCCCATCTCATCGAATTTCTTGGATGGCGGTTAGATCTGCTTTGCAGTAGTCTAGGGCCTTCGCTAGTTGTCCGGCTGCTCGTGGCCTGTAAAGGGACCTTACACTCCACGTGCATAGCCGAAGTTCGTTGTCCTTAATTCGTTTGCATGGGTTGTCAATATAGACCCATCCTTTTCCGAGGTTTGTTTTTTTTCGTAACTCTTTAATTTTTTTCATGTCCGGCTAGTTACCCCGTCGGCACAACCCCCAACCTGGAGGGCTAGTTCTAGTTTTTATACCCCTAGGACGAGAAGTCGGTTAGACCGAAAGTCAGTAATCCGTTCTGGGATGTGAGCTTTGACGTTGGTCCATTAGGAGCACTTCCACCACCATCTCTTATTTTCGGAAATCCGTACCGGCCTAAGCTCCAAATATGTCAGAGTAGCCCGAATAAGGTCTTATTTGTTTCGGTTTTCTTTTTCACCGTTGATTTCATCTGAAAAATTCATCCGCTGTCCCATTTATAGTGCTGCCATTTTTGTCTGCCGGTCAGCACTCCCACTTACAAGTTAAGCAGGTCTAGTCCGGATGGACATTGACCAGTACCCGAGGTTAACCACTTGGAGGTTTTATAAGCTCATTTGATGTATAGAAAATAATTGCAACACTGGGTCTCGCCAGGTTGACATTTCTCAGTATCTACCGTATTTCTACAGCACATAATTAATTACTTATCTCTTTAGTGTATGCTACAAACGCCCAAGTGGGGATAAACAAGATATAGGTTTGATTGAATTTTACAAAAAAAATAACGTAAGCTCTTCTTTCTCTCTTTTTTTATGACGCGTTAAACTTCATGTTTATGTTAACGAATTGTTTACAAAAGTCTCACACAACATAAACAAAATATTTTATCAGCTGCGGTTTCGATCGAAAATCATTTAATTGTTTTTTTAAAGATTTTTTTTTGTAGGCCAGTTTTGATAACCACTTAAATGCAATTAAACTACTTAATTAATTAATTAAATATGTACATATATAAACAAACGAGAACTCAAAAGAGCGTACCTATAAATTGTGTGGTGCAGGGTTAGCCTTCAGTACTATCCTGGTGGTCTATGGAGTGCTTGCTTTCTCCTTTTTTGATAATTTAATTTAATCAGCTGTTATTTATGATTTTCAAAAGAAACAAAAAAAAAGATAAACACACTTAACCAGTTTTATTTGGTTTTATCATTTCAGCCCACACATTATGTTACCATCTCTAGCCATCGAGAATATGCCGACACAACAGATGCCATGGCCGAGACGAATCGCATAAAGAAACTTGTTGGGCAACTCCAGAGTAATCTGTGTAATGTGTCGGTGATGAGTGATCCGGACTTGGATTCACTATCAAACATGGACCCAAATTCGTTGGTCGATATCACCGGAAAGGATTTCATGGAGCAGCTAAAGGATTCAGGCAGGTTAGGGGGAGGCCGGATGGTGGTTGTCCCCCCATCTTTGTCTCGATGTTTTTCTCCCTTTTATTTTATTATACTTTCTCTTTTCTACCTTTTCTTTTCACTCGTAAAAGTTTTTTTTATTTAATTTTATCTGTTTTTGTTGTTTGTTTCTCCTTTGAATTTAGGACTTGGTTTTGCGTGCTTTTCACCACACTTTGCTTTGTAGTTTTGTGGATTTTCCCTTTATTATTTTTCTTTTTGTTTTAAAAGGAAAAAACTATTATTTATATTGTTTTTTTTTTTTTGGATAAAAAAATTGGGTAAGGAGCTATTTGGGAGGTTTATTTGTTTTTTTGGTATGGAAATTGTCTTATAAGCTTCCTTGCATATCGTGGCAGTTCCTGTGCTAAATTTTGTGATGAAAAGTCGCTTAAGTAGTTATAGAGAAGGTGTAGATACTTTTTTTGTTTTTGTGCCAGCTGGATTTTGGGTACGAGTATATTTAAAATGCTTGGACACAGCGCGAGCGAAGGAAAGTTACGAAGGAATTAAAAAGAGATATAAATGTTCGTGGTTTTCTAATAAAAATTTGCAAGTTGTAACGACTAAGAAATAGAAAGCTTGAAAGAGCATTCTAAAAACAGTCGTAGGGAAGAATCACGATATTTACGAGAAAGGTCTGAGTGAGGTTAAACTGATGATCATTCATAGCGAGGCAGGCGTTTCGGTTGAAGGTAAGGCAGGAGACATAAAGTTAGTTTTGGTGGATGTCAAGTGATTGGTTAATATGAGCGTCACCTATGAGTTTTATTGCACGGTTTTCAATTTTATCTAGCAGAGATGTTTGAGAGCACCTAACAAGATGTGGGCACTGTACTGTGAAATATTTCTTACATCTTTCTGGGAAATCTTGAGAATTCCTAATTCATTTAAATGTTTTCCAATATTCTTTATTTTAATAAAACATCTTTACTTAATCTATTTTTAACAATGTTTGATAATATGTAGTGAAATTTGCATAAAAAAGTAACGGAAAGTTCTCGTAATTAGTTTATTCTTACACGATAAAAGCAAGAGAAAAGATTCTGTCGAAAAAAACCTTCAACATAGATTAAATAAGGATATATTAATAAATAAAATGGCAATTAGTAATAAAAAGTCTAATTTTATCTCAATTCAAGCAACATAGATTTAATTTCTTTGTGATGAAAACTGAAAAGCCATATTTTACAAAAACTTTTTTAACGAAGACTGGCAAAGAAAGCGTTTTAAACAGTTTTTTGAATACCGTAGTTCGGAATGTTGTAGGGTCGACAATACTAATGGAATTTATTATAGGAGCTTTCATATAACGCTCCTCTTATAAAGAAGATTGTCAATAATTTAAGATAATACAAATATTGAAATGGTGAAAGAATTTTCAATATTCTGAACAAAACCATCCAATGAGCTTTATGACAAAATAGGTAGATAGATATATAAATTTTTTATTCATTTCCAACTTAAAACTAAATTAACAACAAAAGTAGTTAGCTAATATAAACTGGAAAAGAATAAATAGTAGTCATTCTGTAACCAGCAGAACATTATGTCCTGAGTTAGTGTTGAATGATGCTTCAATTTTATTTAAATAATATAATACGAATCTGGTGTGGGGTGACAATCAGTACTACTTACAAAAAAATGTGTAAAATAAAACAATTGAAATATATACGAGGGCGGGTCAATAAGTCCGTGACTTTTGGATTAAAACACAGATTTTTTGATAAAAAAATAATTTTATTTTTCAACGTAGTCTCCCTTGAGCTCTATACACTTTGTCCAACGCTTCTCCAATTTTTTTATCCCTTCCAAAAAAAATGATTTGTCGAGGTCCTCAAAATAGGCCTTTGTTTGCGAGATGACTTCATCATTGGAGTCAAATCTTTTTCCACCAAGCCATTTCTTCAGGTTTGGGAACAAGAAGTAGTCGCTCGGAGCCAAATCTGGAGAATAGGGTGGATGAGAGAGCAATTCATAGCCCAATTCATGGATTTTTGCCATGGCAACTGCACATGTGTTTGTGGTCGACTGTGAGCAAACGCGGCACCCATCTTGCGGAAAGCTTTCTCATGCCCAAGTGATCATTCAAAATTGAAACCACTGAGCCATGCGAGATCCCTACGGCTTCCACAATCTCTCGCACTTTCAATCTTCGGTCGGCCAACACCATATCGTGAATTTTTTCGATTGTTTCGGGTGTAGAGACCTCAACTGGGCGTCTAGGACGTTCGGCATCTTCAGTGCTTGTACAGCCACAACGAAATTCAGTAAACCACTTTTTTACCATTGAAATCGATGGTGCAGAGTCCCCATAGTATTTATCAAGCTTAGCCTTGGTCTCAGTAATGGTTTTTTTCGCAAGAAATAATGCTAAATAAGCACACGAAATTCACTTTTTTCCATTTTCTCCTCAAATTAGTGAGTAGTCTGATAAAAATAGCTGTCAAAAAGAAAAAAAGAAAAAAAACAGTGCAAAAATATAAACCTTAAGGTATTTATTTTATGTAAAAGATTTTACTTGTGCTGAAGATCAAGAGATGATACTTAAAAAGGATTCTATGCTTTCATGATCAATGGTAAATAGCCACTATATTACTTTTATTAGGAATAAGTGAAAGTTATAAGTAATTCTGACAAAATATGACAGTTTATTGAAATAAGTTGGGGCTGTAACGGTGTAAAAATGCTTAAAATGAGTTCTATGTGCAACCGGTATGTTAACAACAGCCAAATTATTTATGCGTAAGCTATAAATTTGCAAATTTCTACTGGGAATATTACCACGTCGCTTGAAAAACTCCCTAAGTACTTTAAAGGTGTACAAATGGCGTAGCGGCAAAATTCCAAGTTTTTTGAACAAGTGCCAGGTAAAGTTAAATTAAAAGTTTTTGTGCCACCAATAAAGGTCCCTACGTAGTAGAGTGCGATCCTCCCCAGCAAGTGAAGCCATATTGTAACTTTGAGTATGCAAGGACATAGTAGATTTGAGTTAAAACTTTCTCGGAACAATATGGTTTTATGAGTTATAGTTTACGAGTCACCAGCATAATATGGGATTTTACTGTCCGAATATGATCCTTCCAGCTCAAGTTATGATCGATTATAACTCCAAAGTATTTAAAACTTATAACTGTCTCGATTTAAAAGCAGTTCGTAGAGCATTGACTGAGATCGGAAAAATGATTACTTACTATGCATTCAAGGAGAATTTGATACTGATATGTAAAAGCTATATCATCAGCAAATGCAGTAGCTAAGCCATTGAATTTCTGAATGAATAGAGAATTTATATAGATTAGAAATAGAAGAGACCCAAGCACAAAACCGTCTGGTACACCATTACTTAAAACACGAGAGTTACTGAAGGCTCCATTGATATTAACCATTTTGTTTTCTGTCTTTTAAATAGGTTCTGACCCATTCATATATTACTCCTCTAAAGCCAGCATTTTAAAGCTTTTCTAGTAACAACTCATGGTCGACCATGTCGAAGGCTTTCGTCATGTCAATAGCAGGGCCATTGTTGAGTTTTTATAGTTTATATCATCATATAACTGACTACACAACTTAAGGATAGCATCTTCTGTTGACATACCACTCCTAAAACCAAATTGATTATCTGAGAAAAAGTGATTGTGATCCAAAAACGATAGAATGCGAAATTTAATCAGTTTCTCAAACAGTTTAGCAAAGGTTTGAAGCAGAGATATAGGTCTATAATTAGAAACTTTTCTCATATTGCCTTTTTTGAAAAGGGGAATTATTTTAACGTTTTTAAGGGATTTTGGTAAACAGCCATTATTCACACTTAGGTGAAACAAGTAACTTAAGTTGTCAACCATTGCTAGTGCAAGTATTTTTGTTCTTCAAAGAATTTATTAGTTTGTAGAGTTCAACCGAAGAAATCGCATTAAATACAAAGCTGTTTGCTTGTATGCTATCAGGAATTAGATCTGATGATAACGTACAGCTGCAAGAACTACAAGGTTCCACTGACGGCTTTAAATTTTAGTTGATTTCAGTAAAATATTCATTAAATTTATTAGAGATGCTGGTTGCATCTGTTAAATGTATTCCTTTGACTAAAAATTAAAGATTCATTATGCTTCCCCAAAAAACTATCAACAACTCTCCACCGTTCCTTACAGTTACCTTCAGGCCTATGAAACAAATCAGAATAATATTTATTACGCGTTTCTGCAACCTTATTATGGATGTTTTAACATAATTTCACATAGTACGTTTTTAGCCTTCTGTTTTGTGGATGTTTGGTGCATTTAACTGCAAAAATGTTTTCCTTTTTATTTGCTTTAAAAATGTATTAGTCATCCATGGTCTTAAATGTCTTTTATTGTTTGCATTATGCAAGGAGATAGTAGAACCAGACTTTATATGATTTTGCAAAATTGAAGAAAACAGGTCAAAAGCAACAGAGGACTGCTTCCCAAAATTCATTTTTAAACACCTTATTAGCATTCTGTAATCTACATTGTGTTTTTTCCTAGGAGGGTTGAGATTATTGTTTGGGTCAGAATTCGTGAATGAATTGAGTATGAACCATATGATGATCTGAGAGCTTATAATCGCAGGCTGCACCTGTTTATCTAATTCTACTATTTTTCCGCCCTCTTATAAAAATATGGTCAATGCAACTCGCAAAAGAAACTGTCATACGGGTTGGAACATCTAAAACACTTTTAAGACCATAACAAATAATTTTCTGTTACTTTATCGGAATCGTTCAAAATGTCAATGTTCGTATCGCCCAAAACAATTCAATTTTTTTCCCTTAACATACCGAGAACATCTGTATGTATATGCACAACAATGTGTAGTTCTCATTTAAATATTCGAACATCGGCACTAGACATACTAATTTCAGATAATTTAAATTTAGAATTTATCAAGTCATCCTAAACGTACACCGCTACACCTCCAGCTGCATCGTTACAACTACCAAAAATCGAATAGCCCGGAATATTGTAAAAGTTTCATTCACTCTTGTATATCCACATTTCACTTAACACAACTACCATCGGTAAACTCTTTAGTGATTCAATTTGAGCTAGCAGCAAAGAAAAGTTTCTTCTAATACTACGTATATTTTGGTGCAAGCAGAAAAAATCAAGACAACGAGTAGGAAGGACTTCGTAAATACATGCATTAGGACTTAAACGAGGGAAAGAACAAACAGAATTCATAATTTATCTAAATCAGCAGCACAAGCAATTCTTAATAAATTGTCACCCTCGTTCCTGCGCAAATATACCACGCCATTCCTAGTTCATACAAATCTACGTTCTTTTCGAACAGCGTACTTTTGCATAACTACCAGTTGCTGGTAGGCACCACCCAAAACGCTTATTTCGTACGATACTTTGGATTCAAATATTCCCAAAATATACCATCCTCAAAATGCTCGTGGCGCAAAATTTTCTGAGCCGGTACAAGCTTCGAACTGCAGATTGGAAATATTGCTTTCCATTTAAAATAGATTCAGATCAACTCAATTGTAAGGCAAAGGTTGTACCTTAATGTTTAAAGTGATCGACTACTTCTATTTTAAAACAATTTACGCCACAGGACGAGTTATTATTAATCATTTGAATAGTAGGACTCAAACAAATTATGTATAAAGCCACGAAAACCTTCGCAATATCATTTATTTAGGAAAATTCGATGTCACTGTGTCAAAAGCTTTGGTTATACCCGCGAAGAGTCCAGCACATCATTTCTTATCACCTACCGCTTTGAATATAAAAGAGCAAAACTCCAAAAGGGTATCTTCGGTGGAAAGGCTTTCTCTAAACCCAAACTTAACAGGACTTAGGTAATTCACCCTTGCATGATAGTTCAACATTCTTCTTTTAAAAGCTTTCTTAAAAACTTTGAAAATTGAGGACAGTAATAAAAAATTCTGGGTGGTTGAGGCTCATGTTGTAGTGAACTGGCTTTCAAATCGGAAGATTCGGTGTTCCCCATTAACCACCCATGGTGCAAAATAATCACTGAGACCAAAACATTTTCTTCTCTCTCCAAAAAGTGCACTTGCTGCCTTAAAAACTATTCCGAGCTATCCCAATATCTTTAATAATTTGTTTGCACAATGTTATATCTCTTTTTTCCAGTCTCCGCGTCCACTTACGCTTACAGTTTATTTTCCCGAATTTATGGTCTCAGCCTTACTTCAGATTTTTTACAAATAGCTGTATAGGTAAATTTTTTAATATAATTTTGTAGAAAGGCTGAAAACAAGTCATACGCCTTTGAAGCATTACCTTTCACATTAATCTCTTTCCATGTTTTAAAGATTTATACTTTGGTAAGTAGACTGTTGGCGATGGCGCGATAGTTAGCTCATTGGACTATCACGCAGACAGTCTGGGTTCGATTCCTGGCTGGGTCACCAACAATTTTTCAAATCGCCATCACCCTTTCGGCGGGCAATGGCAAACTCCCGAAAGTAAAATCGCCTACGAAAAAGCTTCTAAGGAGTGCCGTTCGGACTCGGCGATAAACCGTAGGCCCCGCTCAGATGTGACAAAAAATGACAACATGAGCAACACAAATGAGTGTCAAGAAGTTAGGCCATGCATGGCCCATACCGGGCTGCCAGCGCCACGGTGTTTTTTATTTTTTTTTTTAAGTAGACTGAAATCGACCCTTCTAGGTGACGGTATATACTAAACAAAATCTCAGCCATACAGTGATCAGAAATTTGCCAATTGAAATTAACGCCAGCACATTGATTTATACTTGTTTTTAAAAAACGACCAAAAAAGTGATCAAGACAAGTACTTGTCCAGCCAAAAGTGCATAGTAGAGGTCAGAAGACGAATTCGAGTCAAGGATGTTGATAGTACCTAATAGTACAAGATTAGTGGTTGTTCCACAGTTTAAGAACACTTAATTCCCTTAAAAACGCTTGGTAATCTTGAATGTGTAACTTCAACACATAGAACAATTTCAAATCGATACTATATAACATATATTACATGACAGTTCAATTGCATCCGCTGTCAAAAAATTAGTACAATTTACTATAAAATCATCAAGATTTTACTTATCACGAACAGACACTCCCACTCCATCTGAAGCGTAAGTCTCGTTTGTTTTGGCATGAAAAATATAGCCTGGAATAAAATAATCTTTTATTTCACAATTATAAATCCATATTTCACTAACAAATATAAGATCGGGCAGGCACACAAACGTTTCCAGATTAGCAACCAACAATTGAAATTTTGCCGCAAACTACGTATATTTTGATGCACAGCAAAAAAAATTCCTTGTGTAAAAAATCACGTCAATTATTTTATCGAACACTTGCACCATAGTACAGTCGACATAATCGAACACATGAGACTGTCGCTTGTCGTAGACCGTTCCCGCAAAACATTTTCTTTGGAAATTGCAGTGACACCGAGATGCATAAGAAAAGTGCGTACTGAAACGAATATTGCATCCGTTTAGGGGAGAGAAAAAGATTCAAATTCCATCAATTCGAGGTCTTTCACAACATTTTGGTCTTTGTCCTTCCGCTTTGTAAAAAAGATCTTGGTTTGAAGGCTTAAAAAATCCAGCTCGAATGACTCGAAATTTCGTTGAATGGGTCCAAAATCAACTTTCATTGGATCCGCTGTTTTATCTAAAAATTGTGTTCAGCTATGAGGCTCATTTTTGGTTCAATGGGTATGCCAGTAAGCAAAATTGTCGCATTTTGAGGAATAATAATCCACATGAGATATTCGAAACACCGTTACAACCCAAAATATGCGCTAATGGAGTCATCGGACTATATTTTTCAGAAAATTAAGTTTTACGGCAAGGGTATTCGCTATAGAGCCATCATTAATGGCGTAGCAAGATGGCGCTACGTGCCATACAGCAAACAAAACAATCAACTCATTAAAGGAAACATTTGATGAACTTTAAATTGGCCTCCAAGATTGTGATTTTACGCCTGTTGATCAATGATCAACTTCTTTGGGGATGCGTGAAGTTGCCAGTCTACACCAACAAACCAGCAATAATCGGCGCATTGGAAGCCAACATTATTTGTGTTATTGATACATACGCTCCCAAATGCTGGAAAAAGTGTGGTCGAAAAACCAGAATTTTTTTGTATTATCTAGTATTTTGCTTGACTGGTGGCCCCCTTGGCCATTTGCTGGTGGAGGAACGAGAAAAGTGAAAACACTTTAGCAGGTTCCACGATAAGCTCTCGTAAATTCTACAAACCAAAATGAATGAAGAGCACATCTCATCTATTCTTCAATGTAATTGACAGCGACGTTATGTTTCTATATGTACTCAAGTAAAAGGAAATGTTTGTACTATTCCAACCACCACTGAATAAATTCAGCGCATTTCTATGCAGTTTGATAAACTCTTTTCACTATAGGTATAGGTTTCAGTAAAGTTTACTATATATATGATAGCACTGACATAGCTGACAGCCGAATGAATGCAATCATTCAAATCGCAAGTACGAGTATCTACAACCGTCTTATGCCATAAATCAATTTTATATCTCTTTAGCCAAAAAGAGGAAAATAAACTAACGAAGGAGTATAAAATCAAGGAAACGATTTACGTCAATTTAGGACACCCACTTAGTAGTCGTTCTTTCAACAAATGGCACACATTCGCCCGCAAAATTGTGTTGCCAAGGAAGAGTTCTCTTCTTTTTTCTTAAGTTCCTTTCATCTTCAAACAATCTAAAGTTCATCAACTCAACTATCGAACATTAATGTTCCAATTTCAATTTTCATTCTTCTAAAGTTAGGAAAGAGCACATCCTCCTATTGATTGCTATTTAATCGGAGCAACCTTAAAACACCTTCTCTTACTCCTTCTCATCTCATCCGAATGATTTCTTCTTCTTTTTTTTTTTTTTTTTGATAATTTATCCACTTGGCCAAACCAGCAAAGTATGTTAATATCGGCTTTTATGCATGCAAAGGATAAACAAACCAAAACAAAAACTACTTTGTTATGCACCTTAGTAATAGCCTTGCTTACAGTCGGAATTCCATTACTTTTTATTCATACAAAATTCTATTTCATTAAAAACATTTCTCAGTTTTTGCTTTTTTTAAATTTGCTCGGTCAGTGACTAAATCAAATCCCCGTATCGCGTTTCAATTTATGCTATCCACCCTTTTTTACGGTCATCAAGTATGAACATTGGACAAATTGTGCCACCTCTAATACAGAATTTTTTTTAAATTCATTTTTCCTGCCCAGCATAGTCGTTGCCGTAGTGATACTCGTAAATTATGCAAAGAGCAGCTTTGTTGATGGCTTCGACGTAGGTAGGCCTAAAAGCTCCGAAATTCTGTATGTGCCATCATTCACGGTTGCATTTTTTCAACAACAACAAAAAAAGGAATCATCGAACTCGGATAAAAGGATTTCATTTGGTTTTTGAGTTCTTTTTCGCTTCATCCTGGATTGAGTGTAGCCAATTAAAAGGCAATGCACGATAGGAGCAGGCGTCCTGTGAAGGAAAAACGCTTAACGCTCAAGTGGAATTAGCTCGTAATGTTGGGAAAACATACGGAGAGGTCCTTGTTAATTATTTAATTTTCACAGATGGGCACAAACGCCTTGGTCAATTTTTTATTTCATTTAATGGAGTCTGCACTTGCAAAGAATGAGGACTGCTTCGTTGTGAAAATAAAATCTGGTATCATTCAACAACTTCCCGGCCTGTAGATATAGAGAAGCACTATCGTAGGAATGTTTTAATTGCGATGAGATTATACCCTTCCTACTGCAGTTGAGACATAAATCAAAGTTTGCATAATAATGATGTGTCGTATGGGTAACTTCATCACCATTCCTTTAAGAGGCGGCTTTCATGTAAGAGCTGCAGTATGGTTTCATACTCATATGTGGATAAATCAGGACGATGTCTGTTTTTGAAAATTGATGGAACCACCTTTCAGAATCAATATTCACCTAAACTTCAAAGAACTTAGCTACGAACAGAGCACTAAAACTTAAGAAACTGGTATATTGTACTGCTCTTTTTACTAAAACTGTTTAGTCTTCCGCGGCGTCGACTATTTGTAGTCTGTTTCGAGCATGGGACGGACACTCACAGAGGAAGTTTTCTGAGTGGTCGTCACTTTCACAGCAAGCGTCGAAGAATGTTGTGTAGTTTATGCGTAACACCCTTACGTGCCTAGGGGCAGATGGGTAATTGCTGACTTCTTACAGAAAGTTTGAAAGCATTTGTTTAGTCTGTCGATATCTGGAGAATCATGTTATTTGCAGTTATGCTCATCTGAAACCCAGCTGTCAATTGAAGATCTATGTGAGGATAGAGGTATTATCAACACCCGAAAAACGTTCATTTGAGACCTGAGGCTTGTCTGGAAAATTCATCGACGATCTTATTTTGATCATCAATTTTAATATGGAACAAAGGGCGGTCATTACATTCCACGCGCAGCTTAATAAAAATTCATCAGAAAAATTCCAAGCGTACCGTGACGATTGTTTGAGTAAGACAGTTGTTTTCGATTAGCACAAACATTTTTTGGTCGGCAGTGAGACGCTGGAGGATAACAAATACACTGGAAAGCCATTTTCAGTTCGAACGATCCAAAAGTACGTGATTTTGTTGCAGAAGACCGTAATGCTTCACTGAGAATGATTGAAAAGACCGTAAAAATTAACGAAGACACTGCTCTAATCATTCCAACCAACAAAGTTGCTCCCTATTTGAAAGTTATCGACTGACGTTAACTGACTTTTTCTTTCCAAAATTAGCTAAATTGAATATGGGTGAATTCTGGTTTTAATGGGACTATCACATACGAGTACTTCTTATAAAATGATCAGATCATTCCGAACATAATAATTGCACTGCCTTACTTAAAGGAGAAATTTGTTGGAGTTCGTAATCTTTTTGTAAAGCTCATCCCATCACACTTTATAACTGACCAGTGCCTCAATTTTTGTTTGCCATAGTATGTGTTTTATGTAGCCCCACGCATATCAAAGATCAGTTACCAGCTTCGGCAAGCTACCACTTGCTTTTTATCATTTCAGTAACCCGGCTAGTATCCGTTTTAACCTCATATATAAAAAAAATTGAAGTAGCTCATTTAGAGGCTCTGTCAACCACCTCGTTAACCCCGTTCAAACCGTCTACCACGGTGCTATTTGCTTGCCAAGAAAGTCGAAAACATTCGATTTTCTATCATGCCGACATAGCCTTGTTCGCCTTTAATGTCTCCTTTGGCACTAAAATTCCTAAGATATGTTTGCATATATGTAGGTAAGGATTAAACTGTCTTGAATTTGAGCCTGAATACCAACGCTGTTTTTATCTTATTTTGTTTTGTTTATGTTTTTTTAGACCCTGAGCATGAAGGCCTGCAAAAGTGAACTTACACACCCGTTTTCGCTTTGCACTAACGTCTTATTCGTAGTTTTTATAAATCTATTTGTAAAATCACTGTCACTGAACTCCTAATTTATTTAAAACAAAAAAATTATTTCTCGCTCAATTCCAGACCATTGTGTGCAAAACGAACCGCTGAGGACCGAATTAACCTGCTAAAGTTACTCAAAGATGGAGCAATCTTCTGTTCAGAACGTTATCCAGAAGATGCCGAAGATATTGACTTGGAAATCAATAATCGCCAATCATCACCGACAGCACCCCCCATGACAATCGAAACTCATCAACAAAAACAACAACAAAATCAACAAAAAGTTTCAACCACAACATCCAAGACCGACATTTGACTACCAATCATATCCAGAATTACATGAGATCTCGAAAACGTGTACAAGGAGAAGGGTTAAACCAAAACAACGGTCTTGACTAGGTAAGAATTAAGTTAAAATTTTTTTTTCTATTTTAAATTTAAGATTAAAATTAATATTTAAGTGGATTTTTGTATTTGTAACTTGTAGTTAGGTTCAAAATTTTCTACTTGTTTTGTAAAGTTTTTAAAAAAAAAAAAAAAAAAAAAACAATGTTGAGTATCGCTTGAATTCTCTGGATAATCGTTCGAAGGTTTTTATTGTTTTTCTTTTGGAAAAATGCAAATCGATGATGGAAATAACGGTTTATTATGGCTGGCCATTGAATTTAAACGATTTAATTGGGTGATTGTGTAAAAAAAAAATAAGAAGTATCATACATCCGTACATGTATGCGATTGTGTGGAGACAGTGTTAATGTTAATGTTAATGTTAATGAATGGAAAATGTGCATGTCATGCCGGTGACAGGATAAACGGAATCTGGAATTTTTAATTGCAAAACTCAGAATCGAGAGTGAGTACGCGAGAAATGGGATTTAACTTTTTTTCCAATTTATCTTATCGATTAATTTTGGTTTTTAAGGATAAAAGTCTATTTTACAGTTAACTTGCAACAGTCCTGTATATCGTTTGGATAAAGTAGTGCAATTATCTAGATAGGGATTCTTTTTTTTTATTATTTGAAAAGAGGTATTTTGTAGGAGAAACTCGTGACGTTTTTTTTTTCTTTTCTCAAAGAGGTGTCTTTACATTAGGTTTTTCCAGGAGCTCGTTTTTTCCTGTATTCTTCGTTCTTTTTTAAGAGCTCTACAATCTAAGAAATGCCAGAAAAAATAGTTCTCTCGCACACCAAGTTGGCATAGGTCCTTTTCGCTTAGAGCGCGCAAACTAAGCCGTTGCAACCCTTTACTGCATTGTTCCATCGGTATAGCCCTGTAGATACTTTGATCCAGAGTGTTGGCACTTATTTACTGAGCATATACTAACCGGTGAAGCCGATGAAATCTACCATTCTTACTAGGTGGGGTGAAAAGTAACCTCCTTGGGAATGAAAAAAAAATTGTTAAATCTTTTTTTATTTTATTCAATATTTTCCCCTTTTAGATTTATATACGAGTACTTATTCCAGCGATTTTCCAACTTCTTGATCCCGTCCGAAAAGTAATTTTCCGGAAGGTCTGCAAAATACTCCTCCGTGGCAGCGAGCTGAATTTTTAATTGATGAGCCATCTTTTGAGGTTTGGGAAGAGATAATAGTCCGAGGGAGCCAAATCGGGCGAATACGGTGGATGCGACAGCAATTGTAGCCGTAAGTCATTGATTTTAGCCGTGGTTGTCTTGCAAAAACAAAATCTTTTTTCGCTTCATGTGATGCCGTTTTGCAGCGATTTTGGCCTTCAATTGCTCCAATAATGCACAGTAATACTCGCCGCTGACGATTTCTCCTTTTTCGAGGTAGTCCACGAAGAGTATGCCATAACAATTCCAGAAAACCGACGCCATAACCTTTCGTACCCATTGAGCCTCCCTCGGCCGCTTCGGAGCACTCATGCCGGCTTCAGTCCATTGCCGGGCACTCATTCTGTTCTCTGGTGTGTAATAGTGGATACAGGTTTCATCAACAGTTACCAATCCAAGCCAAAAGTCCGCCAGATTCCGCTTCAGCAAGTCCAAACACTCTTTCGAAGTGCTCTCGCGTTCGTGTTTTTGGTCAGGAGTGAGTATGCGCGGCACCCAGCGGCAGAATAACTTTTTCATATGCAGAATATTGCCCAAAATATGGCGTGTGCGCTCAGTACTAATCTTTGTGGTATCTGCTAGCTCGCTCACCTTCACTTACCGGTCAGCCAACACCATTTCATGTATTTTTTTGACATTGTCCTCTGAAACCGCATCGGAGGGCCTGCCGCTGCGGACTTGATCGGTAGTGGAGTTGCGGCCACCACGAAACTCTCGAAACCAATATTTGACGGTGTAATCTGACGGTGCAGTAGCCCCATAATATTTATCCAACTTTTGTTTTGTTTCCTTCGCCGTTTTGCCTCTCAAAAAATAATGTTTTATGAGAGAACGAAAATCGTTTTTGTCCATACTCAACATGATGCCAAAAACGTCAACAACAATCAGCTGTCAAAATAAAACTAGAGACAGTATCGCACTGAAATTTGGCATGTCTGCCTAAATATGAACGGACTTCAAGGCACTATAACCTTTTTTGCAGTAGTAGCGCATTCTGGCGGTCAAGGAGGTTATTTTTCACCCCACCTAGTACATAGACGGTGCCACTGTAAATGCACGCCCATATAATAACATTGTTATATCTTCTCCTCAATCTTCTCTGCAGACGGAACTGAAAATCACTCGAAGCCACTAAAGGCATTTTCATCTCTTTTAGATAGAGTGCCGGCTTCCGCGCAACACAGTAGGGTTTGTGATGATAGAGTTCTTATACATTGATTGCTCCATTTTTCGTCAACTGAGCGAGAGTAGCTCTTGGGTTGATTTCTACTGTTGTTCACCATGGCGGTTTGTTGTCTTGGGCTTGCCGTTTTTGTGGAAAGCTTCTGCTTCAATGGTTACAAACGCGCCAGTGTCCCGGTGATTTCATTCCATAATTTCAGTGCTATTAGCGTATCCCAATATTTGTACAGACTATTGAAGTATTCTGTCTTAGGTACTGATTTGAGAATTTCGCACAAGAAGATGTTTTTTGTAACCTGATATCTCTGTGGTGGAGCAGATATCATTCTCCAACGTAATATTTCACAGACGGAAGAATTTGTCAGGGGTGACAAAACAGACAGGTTGTATAAACGCTGTTATATGTGGCTTTAAAACTCATGAGAAGATAGTAGGTATCGCTAGTGGCTTCTTGAGTGTTTTCACGGTTTGCCAGAGTGTGAATAATTAGTCAATAGTGGACTTTTTGGGCTAAAATTGCAAACTCTTACATAGTACGGTAGGTTTAATTTCATATTTCTCTTTTATATCTGGCGCGGAGTCACCTTTCTTAAGTTTCTAGCGCACGTTCCTGAGATTCTGATCAAGTGCATACTTTCATTTGACCATACTTTTTGATAAATTAGTGTACTATTCCCACCAACTCAATTTCTGAGAACATAATTTAATAATTGGACAGGGTATCTATGTCTTCAATTTTATTTATTCTTTGCTTAAATTTCGATAACCAGACTTTGCCCCTCAGTGGCGAAGAAGCAATGCAAATACGTTTTACAAATACACTAATTGGCTAACGTCGATACTGATTTTTTCGAAACGTTTTCAACGATTTGGTTGATCGGAAGAGGCTCTGCCAGTCTCATGTAAATCATCAAGAGCGATCTAACTACCATGTCCTGAATGCGATGCTCGTAGAAGCATTATGTTTTTCCTCTGTGTAGGCTCAAGTACAAGATGTGCTTGTGTTTATTTGCGAATTTAAGAGATATTCTTGACGAATGTTCTCCTTAAAGCTACCAGAGTTTGGGGCTTATTCCCAATAACCCATGACCATAGAAAGTGCTAGCGTCAAAACATGATACCAGAAGACCAGGAAACAGCTGCTTTAAACTGTCGGTTATAACCCGTACAGTATGCGCCGTTGTTCCTGCTGTGACCACATCTCCGTCAGTCCTAATTCTTACAATTGCCGAATGAAAAATTGGTTGATCATGGCTCTAAAGCCATCCACAGTAACCATTTGGCCTGCGCCGTTCTAAAAAAAAAAATACTATCTTATGACTCCTCTCGCGTTAACATAATCGCATGCAGTGCATTTGAGTAGATGCACCGCCACGAAATGCAGGTGCGAAAAAATCACTGCGGAATTGTTCATCAGAAACGTTGTGACGATTCCGCGTTTTTATACTTGATGTGGATTGTAGTCCTTTGTTCGCTTGAACGCCTAACGCCAAGTAGTTTGCCTACTGCTTTTCGACCATTTTTACAATTTGGCTTTTATCAGAATACGTTATAGTTGAAAACTTTGTTATCAAAGAAGATTTGTATTGCATAATGATGCTTAACTCCACTGAATGTGGAGCTGCAAATCAGAGAACTCATAACAAGGTTCAATTGTTAAAACTGATGTTAAATGGACGTTTTCTGCTTTTGGAGAGCGATATTTTTGGCTGATTGCAGACTTCCTGAACAAATATTGAGGCTTGAACCAGTTTTCCAAATTATATGACTAAATACATAACAGAAAACAGGGGAAAAGAACTGTTTTTCCTCTTCCCAAATGAGCGTATGCGAAAGAGCTACAACCAGCTAAAGTAGTACTTCTTATCGATAAATATCGATTGCGGCAGTTGGCTTACTGCGGCTGTAGAATCAGAAACGCTTCTTTAGCTGTGACCAATAGCTCCCAAGTAACAGCTATGTCGTTATGAGAGATAAGCTGCTTCCACTTGTTTAGGTGCCAAGTGCAACAAGTCACCGTCAATGGCTTGTATCGTAGCGCAGTTCCTCGGTCATTTAAGCAACATCATCAAAGTCATTCCTTAAATGCAAACGGTGGCAACAGTAAGTTATTCAGCAGTTGGTTTAGTTTGGATAAACAACGGAAAAATTGGCAGTGCAAGGGGGATCCTAGTCAAAATCAACGGATGATCTGAGTTTTAATGAGGATTTCGATATCCAAGGAAATAATATATGGTGGTCAAGCAATACTGGCCTTATTGTGAACGTTTTCCGAATGACACCACTGGAGGTTGCTACAAATTGATCCGTTACATTATAATCGCAGGCAGACGATCATAAGGTTCTGTTTAGTGGCATGTCAACCGGAAGCCTCACAAGGACTCAATCGCCTCACAAGCGATTCCACAACGAAAGCTTATTCTAAATAATTGGCATCGAATGCTTACGATCGCAGTCCATTGTGAGAAATCGAAGTAAGTTAATTGCAAAATTGCAAAAATTGCAAAATCGAACTTCAATTCTTGCAACCGATCTACCACTATGTTCCTAGGATATCTTAAAATACGGGATAAGTTCTTCATTTGGACACAAATATCGACATGCAATAATTTGCAAAACATACATCTGAGAAAACAGCTAACAACGAAAAGCTGAAGAAACGACTTAGGTATAAACAAGCTGTCATCACCTCAGACCCATCGACATCAGTCTGAACAGCGCAAAGCTCTGGATATCAATTATATGGTAAAAACTATCGAAAGCTGTGAATGATGAAATCTCAGCAGAGTAGTGAAGTTAAGAAACTGAATCTTTAGAGTTAAGGCTGCTTGAGTGCCTAAACAGTTCTGTTTTTATGGTATAAGCCTTCCCTTGGAAACCAAGGGATTTAAAAATGTGAGCTGCTGGATCTTAACTTAACATTCTCAGGGGAATCGATAAAACTAATTTCGTTATAAAGCAGATTTTGGCTAACAACAAAATCTCAGGCTTTCTTCCCGTTAATTGCGTCGTACCTCAGGGTTCCATTCTAGGACCACTTCTCTTTACTTTATATGTGAACCGGCTTCTCGCCCAAATCAAACACTGTTGTGTACACATGTTTGCTGAAGATATCCGAATTATTTTAAGTCGGCCTCTTATGATGGATATAGCTTTAGAGGTTGCAAACGAATGTTCGCATGTGGTACAAAAAATTTGACTCTTAAGAATGTCCTCTGTTTTAGCTCTGCAAAATCTAAGGCACTTGTCCTTTATAACAACTGTCAAATTTAATCGAGTCTATAAAAAATTCGGGACTAACATTAAACAGGACCTTAACTTGGAATACTCATGTACCATAGATAACATTTTTAGGGCGGATACTGTACCCCACGGCAATAACAACATTTCCTCCCAACCAAAACCAAGTTGTTTCTACCCGAATTTCTCTTGCTGTCAATTTCCTTGAATTTATGTAGAATTCTCTGTAAAGCATATGTACAACATTGCACGATATGTGTACAATCTTAAAGGCCACGACCGCGTTTCCGCTCACTTCAAGAAAATTTACGAAAATTAAGGGAAAATAAGACGTCTTGAAGAAAAAACAAGGCCGATCCCTTCTCACATTTATGGTCAAGGAGTTTAGGAAAATATCATTTCGATTTGAAGAACACAGGATTAGAGGTCTTCAAGTGAATTTTCGAAGTTTGTGCTACTTGCTCAAGGAGAGATTCAATTTAGCGATGGGACGCTTAAGGTCACTTTAGTTCGAAGTTTGAACACCAATATGGCTGAGCTTGATCGAATATTGTTTACAAATGTGCTATAGCATGTTTTTTTGGGTGACTTGGTCGTCCGGTTAATTGTGTGAAAATTTTCTTTGAAGCTCAAAGGGCATGTGTGCTATATTCAAGTTCGGGAATTCATACACAGATTTGGAAAGTGGACATCTTAACGAATACTAGGCAGACAAAAATCTGATCTGTTCATTCATAGATTGTCACCACCCGTTTTAAGATGAAGTATATATTTTTTGAAAGATAGTTTATTTATGACGATATTAAGACGAAGGTCTACCACATGAGGATGTTTTCAGAAATGCGTTTATCGCCAAAAAAAAAAACGTTTAAAAAATTTTTTCAGGAGATTCTGTGTCAGAAGCAGCTAATTTAGAAAAGCTGGAGAAGTTGTTCATACCAGTTTTACCAGTTCATGAAGTATCTCACCAGTTAAAAGTTTAGACGTTCGCCGATCCGCTTCTATGTTATGTATATGACCGACTTTACACGTTTACAGTTCCTTTGAGCTTCATAAAATGTTCAATTCATCGAATTAATCAATTACCCTCAAACCAACACTTTTTCAATATTTTTAGGGAGACACTAACAAGTACAACAGAACGAGGTATCTACCACCAAATGCTCGTAGTTTGTGAACTTGATGTGATACAAAACCTAATTTTTTATTACGTTGCAGTAGCAGCAAACACAGAGTTCTTTGTTACGATTTTCAAAGTTCAAAGTTCGAAAGTTGTTTAATTGTTACGTCGGTCGTTAGTCTATTGGCAACTTTCTGTGCTTGGTCGACTTCCCTAGTTCTATTGTTACGCGCCCACTGAGTGATTTATTCGTCGAAGTTGTCCTTAGCACATGAATTTATTGTTGTGACGCTGCGGCGTAAAAGCAAAACGTAGTTGGAAACTTTTCTTACTGAAACTTTATCATTAAACAGATGGGAGGATACCACGAGTAAGTTTCACACTCTGTTATGGAACGAAATCTCTGAAATGGTCAGGACTTTTATTTGAATATTACAACGAATACGAGTGCTCATGCGAGTAGGAACACATCATCAAACGTGACAATATCCTTTCAATAAACACCTATTCATTTTGATTCTCGACACACAGAAATTTGTAATCCTTCTCTGTCGTATCCAATCCGATTATGTTGATTTATATAAGACTGCAAAACTGCATGTCCCTTCGTTTTTAATCCCTTTAAGAGCGAGAGATTACTTTAATCTATTTTCGGGCTTATGGCATCCATCTACTCCATGTATGTATTAAACTGAAAGATGAAATCAAGCGGGTGGAACATGAAGGACAGGCATCCACATGCTTGTGTGTAGATACACAAAAGTGAAATTAATACCGGGCAACGAATGATTGCTTGGAAACCAAATTTCTCTTATAGGCGTATTTCCTCCATTTTCACTCAATCTATTCCAATGCCACTCCACTCAATTTCAAATGGCAAAGATTCCTTGTTTTTAAGGGCTTTCGTTTGGATGTCATTTGAACAGATTTGGGCTCTATATCATCTTTGAGATATGTATGGAGTACATGATATGTATCTATACATACTATATGTGTACAAGGATAGACATTCGGTTCGAAGTTTTCTTTCTTTCGATCAGAAAGCAATTTCCAATCTACATACTCGTACTTTCAAATTTTGATCAACACATGTATTCACATATGGATATGTATGTGTATATGCGTTTATTTGTTTCTATATTTTTTTATTCCCATATCTTACAGAACAACACGTGTATTTTCTCATATAAAAAAACCATTGATTGATGGTACTTTTTGTGTCGGTCGAGAACGATAATTGATTTCAAATGAGATACGTGTTTTTAATTTTAAACGTGACAGTATAGTATGTGCGTCGTTGTTTTGCGTCAAGAACTGGAATATTGAGTTTTGATTATGGTTCACTCATTACATTGATCCAAACAATCTGTTTTGCAAATATTTCAGTAGCAATTCGGCCATAGTCATGATGAAAAGGTGTTAGATTGTTAAATACAGCTGTCTTTTGAAATGAGAGGCGGAAGTCTATCGGGATAAGAGAAACTACCGGAATGAATACTGATTCACATAACTCCCTTGATTTGTCACAATTATGTTCTATTTGTCGATGTATCGTGTGGCATTTTGCAGTGGCAATTTTCACAGTGTATTTCGGGTTTTGTTTAGATTCGTTGGTTGCAAATTTCATGAATATGTAATGTGTGATAGCTATCGATTTGGTTAGAATGTGACAAATCCTCGTAAGTATATCCCCAAAACAAGTCAAGAAATTGCCGAGTCGACAGAGTCGCAACTATTGTGGGAGCAAACTGTCACTGAATTTGAAAATTGACCGAAGATATTATGAATTGTTTTGACTTCTTTACTGACTCCTTGCGACCTGGCATACAAATTAATTTGTACTAAGTAAAAGATTTAGCTTGTCAGAGTCATTCTTTATCTTAGCAGACAATGCACATTTATTCTGTGAAATCAAGCAAATCTGTTAGGAAATTAAATTAATTAGATTCCATTTTTGACGTCAATCAAAGCGTGAACGTACAGTTCAAGATATCTCATAGACTATGTGGGCTTAGCAATAACTTCTCATGTTATATGCTGGAAATAATCTTAGATCACAGTAAATGTACATCTGAAATTTTACACTGATCCTAGCACTTTAACCTCCTGCAGCTCTCTTTAAAATTTACATTCCAAGCTGTTCCTATACATGTAGAGCCCAGGCTCTATACTATAATCTTATTTTCTTAGCCTCAATCAACTTCTCCAGTTACCTAATCCAGTTTCCTGCACTATCAAACTTCGCTTCGTTTAATTTATGTGGGTTGCAGTCAAAATCTTTCAGCCAGAAAGGCTTATGTTTACGCGATGTACATATCCTTATCATTTCAGTCATATTTATTGATTCTCTTGTCTACTGTATTGAATAAGTAGGAGCATGGATTCGATTTTTAGACGTAGAACAACCTCGTCAGTAAAATGGCCATATATGGGTTTGATTCATTTTAATTACGTTTTGCTACAAAACTGCCATTTTAGGCCGAAAACCCAGAGACTGACAAAAGGTGTAGAAGAGATACTAAAATACAGGTGCCACTTTTGATCAGGCAAATTATAATGTGAATACACTCATCTGACACGTCTTTGTCCGGTGAGATGAGACTGCGATAGCAGTGATGACCCGCGTTTGAGTTTTTTCCGAGTCATATCTAAAGATCTGGATTCCTCCTGGACTGTTCTTTTTCATCTCTGCCTAGGACAACCCGCTCCTCTACTTTGGTTGGTCAGTGGATTTCATTGTATATTGGTCTTTGCAATGGAACTGTCCTAGGAGAATTAGGTGTGACCAACCTATTGAATCTTTTGTCACGATAAGGACAAAGGATTCCTAAGATGTTGCGTTAATATCTATCTATATTTTCGAAAGTTTGCGGCTTTCATGTTGGTTTTTAGGTGCTACACCAACAAAAGTGCACTTTTTTTATGTTTGATCGGAAAAGTCTTAGTTTCGTTTTCGTGATGAAAAAAATGTTTCTTCAGATTTTTGATAGTCTATCGAATGGAATTGTTGTCTTGTCACCTTTGGAACGCATTCGCGATGCACCATCACATCAACTTTTGAGGGACCCTGGCATAGTTTTTAGGATTCGAATCGTCGTTTGTCATCTATTCTGATAACTGTTGACTTGCTAGCATTTCAAATTAAGAGATCCGTGCCCCGTTAATATTAATAATTTATAATGTGGAATCAAAATTGATGCGATCGAGCATCTCTTAATAGGCCTGCTTACGGTACCGCTTTTGTAGCAAAATTCAACTCCTCCGGAACAAGTTGGGTAGCGACGCCTTTTATGCCTAAAATACATGGCTTATGGTGACAAATTTATATTTATGAATACAACGTAAGGAAGTAGTCATGCGGGTGACGAAAAAAATACCGTCCAAATGCCGTCCATAACTTCGCACAAACTCCGTTTATCCGACGGCTGAATGCGCATTGAATAAGTGCGCATCGGTTCAATGCGCTTAGAATTGATGGTGTTTATCCGAAAATTTCGCGAAACGAAGAACCCGATTCGCAATGAGAAAGAAAATTGAGAGCACAATAAGCGCATTGAACGTGTTCATCCGTCATTTCAACGCGATTTGAAATTTTCAATTCGCTTTAATAAGCACCCTGACAAAGGGCAGGATATAAGTGCAGACTTTACTTCTAATGTTCTCCCATAGAAATTAATCCGCCGAAATACATCAAAAATGCAGTCGGTCGCTTACTAACAAATGAAAAGGAAATTTGTGACCGGTGGCTCGAATACTGCAAGGAGTTGCTTAACAAACAGTTTCCAGCTGGTCTATTCCAGGAGGAAGTTTCGGACTTTTCAATCGAAGAAATAAGTATAGCAATCAGAAAAATGAAGCGGGGAAAAACGGCGGGACCAGACAGCATTCCATCAGAGTTTTGGTCGAAGATGGAGGGAATCGGCAGCAAATGGCTATCGAAACTTTTAAATAAATTAAAATGTGGACAAACTATGCCGAATCAATGGAGAAGTAGCTTCTTGGTTCCATTATGCAAAGGAAAAGGCGACACTCGGGAATTCAACAACTTCGTTGAATCAAGCTGATGTCACATATGATGAAAATCATCGAAAGAGTCTTAAACGAACGTCTTCGGCAAATAATAAAGCTCGATAATAGCCAGTGTGGATTTGTTGAAGGAAGATCGACGGTGGACGCTATCCAAAGCTCTACACCATGATTGTTCGACCAGTTCCTATGTATGGTTCACAGTACTGAACAATGTACGAAGCGTTTAAAAACAAAATGACGGCAGCGGAAATGAAAATATTAAGGATGTCTAGTGGTGTCACTAAACGCGCTTGCATTACATCTACGCGTATAAGAGGAAGTCTACATATAAAGAATTCGGTAATCGAACAGCTTGAGGCGAATAGAATAAGCTGGTATAGCCACGTTCAAAGAAGATCTGCGAAAAATCCGGTTAAAAAGATACTATCACTACGGTCACTCCAACTGTAAGAAAACGAGGTTGGAAAAAGAATTCCTGGATTTCTCAGATGGCAAATGTACAACAACGCCTGGGGCTAACCACTGAAGCGATCCAGGACCGAGCAGTATGTAGACGCGTTCTGCGGTCTGCGTCATTAGCCAACTCCATAAGCGGAGCAGCAGCGATGCAGTAAAAATGGGAAACTCGTTACGCATAAGTTCGTATAACGAGGAAAGAGTTAATAAAAGGATAATGTCTGTAGAACTCGGGGGCACCGGACGTCTCCAAAGGGCCTAAATAGTCTTTGTGGGAAATGTTAACGTAAGAAATATATCTGTGATCATGCTCCTATAATATCCGCCATTGACAGTTCCCTGCACGATGCTTTCGTTCATCGATAAGGTGCACCAAACATTTACTTTTAGGCAATGTTAAGGCCGTTGGTGTTTAAGCCGCGGAAAACTTTTTTGCCGAGTCCAGTGGGTTATTCACAGTGGGAAGTCTCCCCAACATTATATCAAAAACGTGTTTTCTTACATTTAAGTGGTTTAAGTTCTTGCACGTTTTTCTATGCAATTTAATGAACTACAATATAATATTTGGGAGTCCCAAATCAGCGGCATTTTCCCCACTGAGATTATTGGACTTACACAAATGCTTCACAAATATTCTCGGTGGTCCTTTATATTCAGAAGGAGTCTAACTGTTGGATGTTCAGAGTTGAAGAAGGGTCGTGTAACCATTGCACTCACGAACACACTAAATTTACACTTTACCCATTGCTCAATTGCCGCATATTCTAACGTTAAGAAGGATGTCGACGGCTACTGAGGTAAGAATCGGGCACACAGTTCTCTAACAAATTACTATATTGATAATTGACGGAAACCTCCTACAGCACTGTTTGTACTTTTTTGAGATGTTTGTATCCTAAAACATAAATCTGCCATTGAGCACTATATCCACCAACACCTAACGAATAGACTCGTGCGAGATGCTTAGGGAGCGAATTGTCTCCATTAATTAGAAACGGCGACCTTAGAGAACGATCTTCTTCACCTTTTCTCATATGTTATCTTTCGAGCAAATCGAAACATGTTATCGCAGATCTCTAAGCGCTCCTTGAACGCTTTGAAAAAAAACCTGGGCTTTTAAAAGTATCGATTCATCATAAGACTTTTCTAAGTGTTTTGTTTCAATTCTGTTTGCAACACAAAGTGAAAAGGAATTAAAATATTCAAAAAAAATGTTGCTTGGTGCTACACTGTATGTATCTGCGAGTCCATTCTAAGTTTTGGCCTTCAAAAACGTGCAAAACCGTGTTCTACTTAAACTTCCAAAGATGCCGTGGATTCTAACCATATGTCGTGTTTGTAAAGATTTTGTAAGCGATTTTCTCCAATCGCATCTTTTTTGCTTAAATTAAATAATAGAAAAAGTAAAAATCTTACTTTATATTCAAAGTGTCAAAAGAAGGGGTAAGAACATAAGTCATGTCTTCAGAAATTCAAGAGTAACTTTCCCCCCTTGGGCTGCCACAAACGTATCATGCAAATGTTTTTCCTCGTGGAACCTCCTTCGAACACGAGTATCTCTCATCTGTTAGCTCATGAAAAATTAATAAAACTTAATTTAATATGCGCAACAAAAATGTTCGAAAACAAAAAATAACTTTTTCCTCTCACTCATTTTGATTTGGGCAAAAGTTAAATGATAAAAACGTCTCCAACGGTTGTAGTTTGCTATACACGCCCAAGAAAAGTTAAGTTTATAAAAATAAATATAGAAATAAAATAATAATAACTTTTCGTGATTTCCAGAGAAATTAATTTCGTCACAAGACGCTTTAAAAAAACATACATTTTCTAATTTTTAAACCACCAAATTGGCAGTGAAATTTTCTATATTCAATTAACCAGTTACACCTTTTTTGTTTTGTTAATTTTCGCCTTTTTTTTTCTTAAGAAAATCTCAAAGTTAAACATAAAAAAAGATTGCATGTGAAAAACTTATGATACTAAATGTTAGATATAACGAACAAAAAATATAAAAAAAACAAAAAGCGATTTTTAATGAAACATTTTTAAAATTAAAAAGCAAAAAACAAAAAAAAAAACAAAAACAGAAAATATAAACATAAAAACATTTTAAGACTGAAAATAAGAAACCAAGCAAAAAAATATTGTGAATTGAAGAAATACGATAAAGTAACATTTTTAAGTTAACAACAAAGAAAAGAAAACATCATCGGGGTTGTCTTGAGTTTTTTTTTCTCCAAAAAACCACAAACAAACAAAAATGGCAAAGAATTTATATACGAAAAAAACACTTTTGAAATTAATAGTTTTCCATTTTCATCTAATTTAAAGAATGAAATTAGTTAATTTTGAAATTAAAAAAAATTCTAAAACCAAAAACGAAAATGAAGAAATAGAAAAATTAAAACAGAACACATAAACTGCCAATATTTAAGTTTTAACGAAGTTTAGTTAAAAATACAGAAACAAATAGTAAAACACCGCAGAGTGAATCGAATTTGAAAAATAATAAACTATTCGATGGACTTGAATGTTGTATTTGTACGTACTTGTGTATGTACTTCTCGTAAAATGGGGTTCCATGTTGAATCAAAAATAAAAACAAAAACATTAAAATATATATATGTATTAAGGGTGGGAACAAAATATCTAAACCCTCGCAACGAAAATTCTGACAAAGAAAGACCAATCCTCATCTATAAACGCACAGTCCTACTCTACTCAACAAAACTAAACAATTCTCACACATTGATAAAGAAAACTTACCGTGAGGTGATTGTAAGAATGTAGTTGAATTTAGTTGAAAACACTTATCTAAATGTTAAAGAGATACGAGTATCTTCTTCCAAAACGTTTGCTACGAAACTGGCATCCTTCCTCCAACTCATTCCTAAAGAGTTCGATTCCTCCGCGCATTCTTATCAGTGGTTTGAAGTCAGAAAGACTAAATGTATTGTAAAATTGTTGGTCGAATAAGTTCACCGTAAAATTGTCGTAGCGCTCTAGACATATTTTTTACTGAACACTGCTGTCCGAGGGAAGCCAGATTGTCTCACTATAATAGACTATAAGCCGTTCTTGAGCGCAATCTACCCTTAAATTGATAAATGTGGGAATGAGTGAAAATCAGTCTGTCTGCCGTATATTACGTTACATTCTTAAAATGCTGATAGAGAATTTGCTTCTTTTAAAGGTGACCTTGCTAAAAACCAGCTACGCATTCGGTCTATTTTTGAAGTCACAATATGGGCCCAGAAAAAGGACGGTATACTCCCAAACTGCTGAATTCTTGCAAACTACAATTCAATTCATTCTTAACAAACATCTTCGCACAATCTTTTCAGAACAACAATACATTAAAATAGAAATTATTGTAAAATTCAATTTTAAAATATTACTTAAAAACAAATTATGAAATTGGATGTTATAGCACATTTCAAAGAAAATAATATATATTTTATGCAAAATCGTAAGCGTAAATAAATCAAGTAATAATGTTAAACAAAAAATAAGAAAAAACTTGTATTAGATTTAAATGTTTGATGTCACAATTTAGGTGATTCGCCTACATAGAGACCAAGTAAAACGCATTTTTAAAAACCAAAACAATATATGTATTTATCGGATAATTTTAAATAAAAACAGAAGAAAAAAAAACGATAGAGTAGTCTTTTAAAAACCAAAGGATTTTAACTGCTAAAACATTATAATATAATTAACTGACACATTGCCCGATTTGTCAAAAGAAAACTTAATTCAACAAATCAAATAAAAATAAAACTTGTACTAAAATATAACCGCACACAAATCACAAATAACGTATGACAAAAAAAAAACTTAAAAACAATTATCATAAACAACAAAATGTAAGAACACATAAAATGTAGGTATACTGATACATTTAAATTTAAAACAATTTATAAGGTGTTAACAAAAAAACATTAAGAATAACAGAGAAACAAAAATGAAAATGTAAACAGCAGTAAAGAAGATTAAATTAAAAATATAAAATTAAATAAATAAAGATTTCATTAACAATTTTATCGGAAATGTTCGTGTTTCTTTCTATTAACTTTCAGATACATTTAAACCCATGAAGACATATCTTCAATCTCACAAACAAAATCACTGGATACTGTGACATCGGAGGATACGCGATGAGTATTCCTCACAAAAATTTCTCCAGGAACTGCAAGTACGGAGAGGAATCGATAGCGCGCTTCCTTGATATTTTACTGCTTAAGTTCAAGCGGTAGTTATGTATTACGAAAAACTACGAGGCTTCTCTAGATGGAAGCCGCCGCCAAGTACTAAACCTAAATGCGGACTGAAGGTTAAGGCAAAGTCGAGTAGAAAGCCCCAAGCAGTTTTCTGCGATTCTGGTAGTTCGGCGTTCAGCTTCGTCACAGTGGCTCGTGTGCTTTTGGGTGTAACGGATATTCGGATTCATCCCAGTGAGTCGATGTTAGCTGCTCGGAAATTTGAACATCCAAAACACTGGAGAAGTACGTTGCCTTACCTGCAGACGGTTCCCTCTTACTTACTTTACTTACTTAAGGTGGCGCTACAGTCCGGGGTAGACCTTAGCCTCAATCAACAAGCCTCTCCAGCTAGCTCGTTCATATGCTAGCTGCCTCCAGTTTCGCACGCTAAGTTGGCTGAGGTCCCCTTCCACTTGCGTGCGCCACCTGAGTCTCGGTCTTCCTCTACTGCGCTGTCCCTCGGCCATCTTAGTGGTTGCATCTTCACTCTTCTTGAAACCGCGTTAAAAAAGCGCAACATGTAGGATCTTTTAATGGAAAGTCACCTACCAAACGAGATTATATTGTGATGAAAAAACTGCTTGATAAGTTTTACATACGTATCAAGGGAGGTGTTTTTAGTGAGTAAGAATCTCACACTACTACGAGCTCGCGATCCTCATAGTGTCTGAAGGAAGATTTTCACCTGCCCTCGCCGGAAAAAAAAAAAAACAAAAACTCTTCTGGCTAGGTCGATGTCGCTGTACAGTCCATAGAGTTCGTCGTTGTTTATCCTCCTCCACTCACCATCAATGCAGACGGGACCGCAGATCATTCGAAGAATTTTTCTCTCAAAGCAACCAAGAGCACTCTCATTCATTTTTGTTAACGTCCATGCCTCTGCGCCATAGAGCAGGACTGGGATTATAAAGGTCTTACATAGGGTCTCTTCAGTTGTTCGAGAGAGGGCTTCAAGAGTCAATTGGCTTCTTAGCCCAGAGAAGCAGCGAATGGCAAGAGTTATTCTTCGTCTGATCTCAGAGCTGGTGTCGTTGGCTGAATTCGTAGCGAAGCCTAGGTAGAAAAGTCCTTAACTACCTCAAAGCTATACCTGTAAAGGGTGACGTTCTGCCCGAGATGTCGATGTTCAGTGTCCTTTTTGTTTCTTCCAATTATGTCAGTGTCGTCGGCGTATGCGAGTAATTGGACGGAGTTTTGAAAGATTGTGAGCTCGTGAGCAGCTCTAGTCTTTTTGCAGTGCCGAATTGGGTGCTTTTTGCTTAGCTGCATGTGCTAGCCGGCATTCGTCATCAAACCAGAGGTTTCGTTGGCCTGATGGCCTGATGGCCTGATGGAGTGTCTTGCGTCGATCGCAATCTGGTCAATCTGGTTGACGTTTGATTGATCAAGAGTTCTCCAAGTCCCCTTGTGTTTATCGAGATGGTGGAACCGCGTGCTAGCTACGTCAATGTTTCGTCCCGCCGCAAAGTTGATAAGCCTGAATCCGTTATCGGAGGTGGTGTCATGCAGGCTGTATCTTCCGACAGTGCTACCAAAGATGTCTTTTCATTCTAGCTTTGCATTAAGATCGCCGATACGTGGTTGTTGCATAGTGTTCCACTATTCAAGTTAAAGGACAATCAGCAGTTTCTCTACCAATACGTACCCTTACTCAATTCTCACCGTCATAATTACAGCACGGGTATTGCCAAGTTGCGCCACTTAGTTCCTATCCAAACAAAACAACAACCGCAACTCTCAGAACCCTGTCTCTGCCAATACTCAGATTGGCGTTGCATAAGCCCGAAAAGACAATGAACAAAATAAACGAAAGTGAGAAGAATGGATATGGGAAGTAGCCACATGAAGTACGTGTAGAGGGTAAGAAAAGCTCTTCAGGGAAATTTGGTATGTTTATCAAGCGGAAATATGTATTAAGCCTCTTCCTTTCTGAAGTTTAATTTCAATTGGTAGTCAGGGATCAGGGTGGGTACTGTTTGTCTAGTTTTGCATGCTAATGTCATACTCAATTTTATTCTGGAGTGGAGACGATTATCGACACGGATGCAACATTGATATCTTTTATATATATACGAGTATATATATATTTAAAATCCACAACTCACAGACTCAATCAATTCTTCTTCTTATCCTTTTATTAACCCTTTCCTCGTTATACGAACTTATGCGTAACGAGTTTCCCATTTTTACTGCATCGCTGCTGCTCCGCTTTTGGGGTTGGCTAATGTCGCAGACCGTAGAACGCGTCTACATAATGCTCGGTCCTGGATCGCTTCGGTGGTAAGCCCCAGGCGTTGTTGCGCATTTGCCATCTGAGAAATCCAGGAATTCTTTTTCCGACCTCGTTTTCTTACAGTTGGAGTGACCGTAGTTGATAGTGCCTTTTTAACCGGATTTTCCGCAGATCTTCTTTGAACGTGGCAATACCAACTTATTCTATTCGCCTCAAGCTGTTCGGTTACCGAATTCTTTATATGTAGACTTCCTCTTATACGCGTAGATCTAATGCAATCGCGTTTAGTTACTCCACTAGATATCCTTAATATTTTCATTTCCGCTGCCGTCATTTTGTTTTTAAACGCTTCGTACATTGTCCAGCACTGTGAACCGTATATAAGAGCTGGTCTAACAACCGTGGTGTAGAGTTTCCCAATCAATAAATAGAGCAAAGTCGAATAACTCGATATAAAATGTTTGGAACAAAATTTTAAAACAAAAATCTCTCCTTACGAATGCTCTGGAGTAAGGAATCTTTCAAGTAATACTTGCACCCAAACCCTAGCAATTTAAAAACCTGATTTCGTTTAGCAGGGACCTAAAATCGCAAACGTTGATATTCCCGTACCCCACAGCAGATTCACATTTTCCACAAAAACACTCTAAAATTGTTTGTGTTTGTGTAATATTTTAGCAAACAAATCTAAAGATCAAGAAATCAAAGCAAGAAAAGATGGAAAGAATCCTTCTTAAAAGCTGTAAGCACTAAGCATTAATTCTACTGCTTTACCATTGTGAAATATGTTAGTTTAGTAATGAGCTTCCATGAATTGCGCTGGAAAAACAGCCAAATAAGTGGAGGAGAGTGTTCAGTAATTATTTAATTTGAAGCATAACGCTGCTACGTCCGCATCTATATTGAGTTTGGCTACGACCTGGTCAATCAACCATCAACTAGACTGATAACATTGCGACCGCCGCCAGAGAACGCCATACAGCTCCAAATTCATGTTTGCCAGGTACTTGGATATCAAAATATTCCGAGAAACAATAAGACCAATTGACTTGCTAACAGTGGCACAGTAGAGGGCGAGGGCTTTAAGGACAAAGGAATGCTACTCGCATTATGTTAAGTCAGGCTTCAATTGACTTCGATAAATGAGCTAAATTACAAGTGATTCGAAGGCAAACAGATTTTGCCTGAGCTGAGTCAGAGACTCTCTTATCTGTGAAACGGTCCCAGCTCAGTATATTATTGGATATGATCACAGGGGACTGCCTAATTGGCAGGCATACCAATAGTATTAGCCTCTCTTACAACTATTTTTGTAGAAGTTCTATGGATGAAAATGAAAAGGAAACCACACTTCATCTATTGTACTTTGCTGCTGTCCCGATCCCTTCACTGAAGAAAAATCTCTTCTTGGTGATTTCTTGTTTGATACTCGTATTGTTGAACTTCTATCCTCGGTTGTGCTAAAAGTACCATATAGTTCGGCCTCCAAGTAGTTCTGATAACTGCAGCCACTTGTAAGTTAGTGTAATGCCAACAAAACCTTTTTTTGGCCTAAATGCTCCCGATTAATGAAGTTTGGTATTTCGATCTAATCTAACTTAACATGAAATTGCACTGTTCATATCTCGTTCGGTGTAGCCGAGACAATGTAGTCAACGATTTGTTGCCAACAACAACAAGACTGGCAAAACGTTTATTTAGTACATCAAGATCTTTGAGGTGTTTGAAGAATCAGAAGAACCAATGATCCATTAACTCCTTAACTAAGCAAAAGGTGCTGCATGTCTTAAAATCCAAAGCACGCTGTGCGGCGAGATGGGTCGGACAAGAAGTTGATGAAAAGCTAATACATCTAATATAAAGAAGGAAAAATGTACTTTTTTGGATGTGAATCTCCTTTTGGATGGAGACTCAGGCAATTATCTTAAGCAATTAAGGCAATAATATAAGCGAACGCCTCATAAGAATCCGATTTTGTCTATTGTTCCCCAAAGTATAAAAATTACCGCATCCAAGGTGAATTCTCTGATCTGCTAGAAGAATTCATACTCAGTGCCTTAAATATGACAAAAAAGGAGGGCCAGGAGGTCCTTATGCAAGCCTAGCTAGAGAACAGAGTCTTTAAACGGGTCATCGGAAAACATTGCGCGATATGACCATTCTGGATGAGCTAACATTCCGAGAAGTCAACATCAGTTCCGATTACTATATTATTGCAGCCACAGACACAATGGAGTCATGAAAGACCACCAAAGTTCAATGTTGAAAAGCTGCAATCACGAGGCCAAAAGTTCACTCAATTTCTCTCAAAATCCTGGTCCTAACACCAATGTGAATTTTATCAACAAGCCATCAGAAATGTTGCTCCAATGTGATTGGCTTGTATGTATCCATATGTAGCTGCGCTTTGTCGAGTGACAAGAGCCGCTAGTTGGTTCTACGAGCGAAAAGAAAGGCACTGGCTTCTCGGACAGAAAAAAAAGCCGGAGGGGAAGTGCCAGGTGCAGCAAATGACTGACGGAATTAGAGAGCAGAGCCTGCTGATACGAACTTGCACAAGGAGAAGTAGAGTTAAAGCCAGTGCTGATAATGGGGAAATATTATGTTGAGGATGTAGGTCGAAATCCCGCTATCAGGTGAAATGAGCCATTCATCCTGATCTTGGAAGACAGAGAATTCCGTCTCCCTATACTAGACTTATAAAGCAATATCGAAACTAAATTCCTTTAAAGCTGCAGGTTCAATGGCACTTTCTGCTAAGCTATTTGAACTACGGATTCACCAGCTTATCTGTAAGATATGACCAGAGAAAAACATCTTCAAAGCAAGGAATTACATCATCATTTGTCCGATCGACAAATGCGCTAGCCATAGAGGAATAAGTGTCCTATACATACATCGCCTATAAGATCTTTTCTGTCGTATCATGTGAGCGTCTGAAAAACCTGGTTGATCCATATCAGTGCGGTTTCAGGCCAGAATTGTAAACCACGACGAATCTAAAAGTGGAAAAGAAAACAACTACGAAGAAGTCTATTTGAGTTATTGGAAGGATTACAATACTGTTACCGAGACATAGAACAATATCGACAACAAAGCCTCGCTTTCACCTCCAAAAATGCACTCACCTATTGACAACAATAAGGGCCTTGCAAACTACACGACGACAAGCGCTCCTTGTTCCAATTCCATATTCAAGACTATTTAAACGATTTGCATCATGATCGATTCAATAGATGTCAATATTCGAGCACTCAGAGTTGGGAATTATCGGAACAAGGAAGCAACATTGCAGACGACTTTTTGGTTACACTTGATTCCATTCAAATCTGAATGTCAGTTTCAAACAAAATTGAAAGACCACGTTACAACACGTCAGGCGATAAAGTCGAATGCTAAGATTCAGCTTCAGCCTCAATTGCATCTAGTTTTGACTATCCTGGATGGAAGGAATTGTGCCTGTTCATGAAAGACGGTAAAAACGCTCAAAATCATCGCGGCCAAAAGACATCAATAGCCCTTGTCAAATAGTGCAGCTCAATCGTATTCACAGTACTGTTCTAGCACTGGGTGGCCATGGCTCGAGCGATAGTGAACTGGCTTCTAATTCGGAAGTCGTGCCCGATGTACAATTGACAAGGAAATGGTAACAAGCTGTTTCTAACAATTTAGTCAACCCATTAAATTTTGGATGGAGCATGGATCAAAATAACCGCTAAGCCTGAACATTTTTCTTCTCTCTATCCAAGTTTCCAAAACAAAAATTAAACTAAAAACATGCTCAGACATTATAAGTGTACTCGTATGCATACCCACTTGTGTGTAACTCGACTTCCGTCGCAACCGATGCATCCTCCTCTACCTTCTACGTACTCCTTGACACAATATGTATCACCACAAACTGAATTTATTAAATGTCCCAAATTCACAGGATTATTGACACTGAATCGCTTTTAACTTGTCAAGGAGCTCAATCTGTGCATCGGTTGATTAATAGGGCAATTCAATTTGCAATTGTCAAGTATGCAAACTCTAATCGTGCTCTTTTGTGCTGTCAATTGACCTTTGCACTTATCGAACATAAAGTTGGGCAATAAGTCTGGAACTACGATAGTGACGGGGGCTTTGTTGGATTCTTGCTTATAATTGATTTTTCTAACGGAGCGCGTATCACAGTGCCTCCACTGGAAACGAAGTCGCACGAATCTCAAAACTATCGGACAATCGACAACTGTCGCTTACTAACGAGCAGGAGTCAGGGTCAAGGTTTAAGAATTTATAAAATGACTATTGTACGTTGTTTGATGTAGTCATACTCCAGGGATTTACTTCAGCGCAACCACTTAACCACATAGACGCAACCAGGTGGAAAATTCCACAAAATCTGAACTTGTCAGACCCCCGATTAAATTATTTTGGCGTCGTAGACTGTTGATTGGAGTAGGTATCTACTTCTACCTCTTGCAAGTGGTGCGAATCAAGCTTAGGAATGGATTGACATATATTCTGAAAACACTCCTTAGATAGATCGCCGGGGATGTAATCCTGCTAGTCGTCACGAATTGTATACTTTCACAGTAACTACAACAAAGGCTGAATTGCCGCTTAATGTATATACCAATCTAGTCATGACAAATATATCTATAATCGCAGATAAAGTTTAAAACAGAAAACGCTGTTTAATAAGTGAAAATAAATTTATTCACCAATGAATTGCGCCAAGATCTACAACACTTTGGAAAGAATTTTCATTTTCCAGCAAACTTGCCAGAACTTCAAGTGATAGATCCTCGCATTCTTGACTGGTATTCTCATTTAGGGCTTCAAGAGCCTAAGGCTTGTTGACATATACTCGAGACTTAAAAAAAAAAAAAGAACAAAAATAACTTTGGAACGGTTATATCAGGCATCTTGCCAGCCAGTACAAATGGCCAAAACGAGAGATGTGTAGACCCGGAAGAATTTCGGTTGTGGCTCGTGCAGTATGCGCCGTTGCTGCATCCGGTTGGAACCAGATGTTGTCCAGCCCCAATTCATCCAATTAAGGAAGGAGAAAGTCGTTGAGCATCGCCCTGTAATGCTCGCCGTTCATAGTAGTCTCGCGGCGTTTTCGAAAAAATGAGGCCCGATGACGCCTCTATTGAAACAGTACACCATGCAGTAAATGGGGTGTAATGGTTCTTTGTGGGTTATATGCGGGTTTTCGGTGCCCCAAATGCGTTCATTTTGCTTATTCACTTATCCACAGAGGGCCTCGTCGCTCATGATAATTTTCGATGAAAAGTTGTATCCCTCTTGGTCAAGATTGAGCTTTCTGCTGATGCACTGTTTGCACTTTGTAAGGGAAAATCTTACATTTTTTCAGCAAAATTCTCTGTAAAAACGTCCTATTGATGTCCAATTGCGTGGAGAGTCGTCTGGTCGCTTTACCAAGGTCCTCTGCGACATCTTCAACCATAGCTGCGATATTCCAAGTAGAACGGCTGCTCCGCACCTCCTGTCGCCTGTCCTGATCTCATAGACGTCTTTTGAATTACCGCGATCGAATTTTTTTTTAACATTTCTTTGGATCAATCGACATGAGCATTTTTGCATTTTATTGGGGCGATGATCAAAATATGAGGTATCCAAGTCGAAGAAATCTTTGTGGCGGCCCAATATAATGTCCACGTATGTCACTATATCAGTTTTCGCGCAGGATTGCTGTTTTTTTTTTTGGATACAACACGTGTTGGACGACCTAAAGCGAACGACGACCATGAATCAATTCTGAAAACCTGCGAAAGCTGGCCCGGTTTGGTTCTCTATCACCAAAAGCCGAAGTTTTGCATGATTCTTCAAGTCTTAGTCGAGAACGCAAATAGCAATCTTATTTAAAAACGTTCTGAGCCCGTGTTTCATTAAAAATGTATTTTTACTATGCTCTTGTCAGATTTGACGAATTTCCACAGGTTATTCCATATCTCGATTCTCGTACATTAAGTCTCTTGTATATGCCAACAGCTCAGGGATTTAAGAATTGGGGGCCATTATTCGACTTGGAATTGTTGGAATATCTCCAGAGTTATTCGCAAAAGTCTTGAAAATTGGGTCCAGATGTCGTTTTATGTTTCCCATCTGCCAGTAGCATTCTGCACCTTTAAATTGTAAACCATAACACTCGGCTGCTATAAACGGTCTTGAGCTGTACGTATTATTTAGATATCGTGATTCTCCTATGTCCCAACTTTCCCAGTTATTGTCATCTGCACATTTTGAATTGCGTTCATAGTCCTTTAAGCGTGAGTTAATTTATACAGTGTATTTTATGAATAAGATTGCTCTAAAAAAATTTCTACACTCTTTGTTCTCTAATTAAATAATTCATCGACATCATAAATATTTTATGAATGAAAAGCCGAAATAACTTTCGCATCCTTTGGCCAGAATGTCGAGAGTAAATTTAATAACAGACATTGCTCCTTCTCAACTAGCAGCATTGGCAAATTGGTTTGCGTGATCCCAAAAGAGTAATCATCTAAATCACGTCGTTATTTGTCATTTCTACCTCTAATAACCGTTCCGCACTAGACCGTAGCCTTTAATTACACCCCTACTGCAAATTGCTGCAAAGAATTCATCCCAACACCCCTCAAATGCTAAAATTTGCAAGCTCTTCCAGGTCCACACTGGTTAAGTTCCGCTCTAATTACTGCAGCTTACGCTTCCTTGCATCTGTATTTGATAATATCGATTCTTGCATGCGAATCCGTTTCAATTCAAATCCAAAATCAAAAAGCAAAGACCCTCACAATGATAACCCAGTTCAAAAGTTTTGAGTAGTCATTAGCAGATTATTGTAGATTGCCAAGTGTCCTATTTGCCAGGCGTCCAGAAACCATTATTCAGAGATAGACACCCTTTTTTCTGCTCATCCTGCAAATCATCCATTAAGCCAAGCTCTACGCAGCACAAAGAGTGTATCCTCACTGCTCTGCCTTTTTGGTCCCTCTACTGTTCCAGTTGTCTCCAAATCACACTAAGTTGAGGGTGGTAGTGATGATGACAAGGAACTTTGAGCACACCAGATCTTTGTGGAAGTTTTTCTTCTCTCAAACACAAAATGGAAATCATTCTAAAGTAAACGTCAAACAAGGACATTCTGCCTATCATCATACCACTCATCCCTATCTCCAAAGAAGTCTTATGGAAATACTCGTAGAAATGGAATAGGTGCCTGTCTGCTTATTTTTGGGTCAACAGGAGAGGGAGCATGAACAGAAGCAGTAGCAGCAGCAGCAGGAACTTGTTTACTGTTTACAAAAATCCTTCAATGAATATCCTCTCATCCTAATGCGATGTTAAGGGTGAAGATTGTATGAAGTACTCTGCAAATACTCGTAATACGACAATACATACAGAGCAGACAGGGCCAGCTAACTTAATCGTGCAGGGAATTTTGTCAATTTAATGAGTTTTTGTTGTTGATGGTGGTGATGGTTGTGGTGGTGGTTTATCCCCCTTTTAGTGATGAAAGGATGTTTAAGGCTCACAAATATTCAGGGTAATGGCTGGTGGTGGCATTAAAAAAAAGTGCCCGTGGTTAATTGTAGGAAATATTTTTATTTCAAGGAATTTTCGTTCGTTTTAATTATTTTTAAGTCAAAGGTTGGTAGGATCTCACAGCAACATGGAAATGAGGACAGTTAAAGGTGAGATATTTAGACAAACTTGGAGTGCCTAGTAGTAGTCAAAGATTTTACGAAGGCAAAATAAAGTGCATTTAGGTTTTTATTTGGCCTTTTAATGAATAGAGGAAACGAAAATATACTTAAAATCTAACCTACTCGTGTAACTACGAGTAAACCAATGGCGTAATGATTTTGGCATAACAGGATACTTTGCCGATATCCTTGTCTAATAAAGAGGAATACTTTGCTTTGAAACAATTCAGAAGAGTTGTCGAAAGCAAGCTACTTATATTTTAATAAGCAAAATATATGTAGACATATTAGCAGACTGAAGAACATTAATTCCAGAAGATGGACGTACTGTGGGTGAGGTCGTGTGATTAAATAAAGAGAGTCCGCATGGACGACAACTCATATCAGGTTTTTGTAGCTAAGATCAGTTATGATCGTTCTAAATTTGAGTGGCGCTACAATCCGGGGAGGACCTGGGCCTCAGTCAACAAGCGTCTCCAGCCAGCTCGATCCCTGGCCAGCTGTCTTCAGTTTCGCACGCTAAGTTGGCTAAGGTCCCCCTCCACTTGTGGCGCTGAGTCTTGGCCTTCCTCTACTGCACTGTCCCTCGGGAACGGATTCGAAGACTTTTCGGGACCGGAGCATTGGTGTCCATACCCTCGTATGCGAGCAGTTGGAAGAACTTTTGAAAGATAATGTCTATGGTGTTTACTCGTGAGTTTTGCACTATTCCTTAAAATACAATGGTGAACAAATCGAATGACAGCGCATCGCCTTGTCTATATCCTGTCTGGACATCTAAGGTCTCGGTGAGACCTTGATGGAGCAGCGTGCATTCTCCATCGTCATCCTGCACAGACGGACGAGTTTGGCAGGAATGCCGAAACTAGACATTGCTCTGTATAGCTCGTCTCTGTAGATGCTGTCATACGCGGCCTTAAAATCGATCAATAGGTGGTGTGTATCTATATGAAGGCAATGGGTCTTCTCCAAGATCTGCTGTAGTGTGAATATTTGGTCGATGATGGACTTTCCTGGTCTGCAGTCACACTAATATGGACCTTTCAGGTTGTTGATGAACGGCTTCAGGCGTTCACACTAAACGGCAGATAAGATCATGTATGCTATGTTAAGGAGGCTGATGCCTCTGTAATTGGCGCAGTTCAGAGGTCCTCCTTTCTTGAGAATCGGACAAACAATGCTGAGGATCCTTTCATCGGGCATACTTTCGTCTGACTATATTTAACGAATGAGTTTGTGTATGCTCCTTACCAAGTCATCGCCTGCCGCTTTGAAGAGCTCGGCAGTAAGGCCGTCCGCTCTAGCAGCTTTGTTGGACTTAAGCTTCGATATATCTATCTTCACTTCATCCAGGTCGGGTGAACGGAATTGTTGGTCATCATTGTCCAGGTTGAAAGGTTGATTCGGTTGATTTTGCCGGACAGTGGTATTTGGTTCGTCAGCGCCGTTATACAGTCTGCAGAAATGGTCTTTCCAAATCCTCAACATCGACTGCGATTCTACTACGATGTTCCCTTGTTCATCTCTACGGGCTTCGGTTCGGGGTTTGTTTCCGTGGCATGTTATTTTTACCTTTTGGTAAAACTTCCGAACCTCATTCCTGGAGTAGCATCTCTCAATTTTCTCGACCGCGCGCTTCTCATGCTCTTTCTTCCTTCTCCTGAGAAGCCGGTGTTCGTCTCTCCTCTTCTTCTTGTTTAGCTGCATCTTGTTTAGCTGCATGTACTTGCCGGCATTCATTATCGAACCAGGGGTTTCGTTATGGTGGACGAGTGAAACTCAGCGGCATCTCTGATGGGGTTTTGGCAGTGTTTCCAATAGTCTGCGATGCTTGATACTGGCGGTATTGGACCTCTTAGGAGATTAAGAGACACTCGATCGGAAAAGGGCTTGGGGTTCTATTGCGATTGTAGTTGTTCGATGTCGAATTTCCTCACAGCATTAGTTTGTCTTGGCATAGTTTGGGATATCCGCAACCGTACCTTGGCTACAACAAGGTAATGGTCCGAGTCGATGTTGGCTCTTCGGAACGTACGGGCATCCATAATACTGGAGGAGTGTCTTGCGTCGTTCGCAATGTGATCAATCTGGTTGACTGTTGATTGATCAGTAGTTTTCCAAGTTCCCTTGTGTTTGTCGAGATGTGGGAACCGCGTGCTAGCCACGAAAATGTTTCGCCCCGCCGCAAAGGCGATTAGCCTGAATCCGTTATCGGAGGTGGTGTTGTGCAGGCTATATTTTCCGAGTGTTCCACCAAAGATACCCTCTCTTCCTAGCTTTGCATTAAAATCACCGAGGACAATTTCAATGTCATAGCTAGGGCATTGCTCGTAGGTCTTGTTAAGGAGCTCATAGAAGGCATCCTTTGTGTTGTCATCTTTCTCCTCTGTGGGGACGTGCATGCATAAAAGGCTAATGTTGGCAAATTTAACCTTGATGCGAATTGCTCGCTCACATGCCGGAAGCTCAGGACTTCTTGTTTTAGTCTGCCTCCGACAACAAATCCGCATCCAAATAAGCTCTGTTTTTGCCGTCGATAGCAATTGCGGTAGTAGATATCGCAGTTTTTCATCTTCTTTTTGTCCGGCCCATCCCATCGCATTTCTTGAATGGCGGTTGATGCTGCTTTGCAGCAGTTTAGGGCTTCCGCTAGTTGCTCGGCTGCACGAGGCCTATTAAGGGATCTAACATTCCACGTGCATATCCGAAGCTCATTGTCCTTTAAATCGTTTTCGTGGTTTTTCAACAGCAGATCCGTCCATTGTCCCAGGCTTGTTGATGCTTCGTAACTTCTTTTTTTTTTTTAAATAGCCGGGCAGTAACCTCGTCGGCACAACCCCCAACCTGGAGGACCAGTTCCATTTTGAATGCCTCTAGGACGAGGGGTCTGTTACACCGAAGCCAGTAACCCGTTCCGGGAAGAGAGCGCTGCCGTTGGTCCATATAGGACTCGTCCGCCACCATCTTTTTTCCAAGACCCTGACTAAGTCTTGGAAATCTCTTCGGGCCTGAGCTTCAAATATGTCGGAGTAGCCCGGATAAGGTCTTGTTTTGTTTTTCCGACACTAATCCTGATTTATGGCGCAGGAAACGAGCCATTTGTCCCCTTAACTTCGCAATCTCCAGTGAGATTCCCAGATGGCGCCACGGGGAGCCGTGAAGTAGGGCTCATTAGCAGAGCTGCAAGATGTTCGGCTGCAGAGGCTCATTTTTGTTATTTAAAGAACCAGCACCTGTCGGAAGATGCTACTTCTACGAGGCTTTATACTTATCGTTGCCATCCTTCAGGAATAGTCAGAGTGCTGAAAAAGAGAAGGTGGGCGATGGACTTTCCAACAAAGTTGGGCTCCTTTGCCAAAGGATACAAGAAATTGGACGCACTTTGTACCTCTTGTACTGGCCCATGAGTTTGGGACTATTCTTTCAAGAAGGATTTTAAAGAAATCTTGAAGCGTGCATTCTCCATCGTCGTCCTGTATAGACGAACGAGTTTGTCAGGAATGCCAAAATAAGACATTCGCTCTGTGTAGCTCGTCTGAGAGGTTTCAAAATTAATGAATACGTGGTGCGTATCATTTTAATGCTTACTTCCCTGAAGACACACTCATATGGAACAATCAGGTAGTTGACGAATGGCTGCAGGCGCTCACATAATACGGCATATAGGATCATGTAGGCGATGTTAAGAATTTTGATGCTTCTGTAAGTGGCACAGTGCAGAGGGTCTCCTTTCTTAAGGATAGGACAAACAATGCTGGGGTTTCATAGGTTAGGTAAGGTAAGGTTTAAATGGCCGTTGAGAAACCAACCCACTAAGACTATTGGACGATTGGTGATGCCACGTTGATCTGTGATCCTCCTACTCCAGAAACCATTTGGAGCTCTTAATAAAGCGCAGGAGACTTTTAATGTCTATGTTTGCTGAAGTCACTCAAATAATTGTGGTATAAGGCTCCTAGGTGGAAATTTTTTCTTTGGGAGGGAGCTGGACTTGTACAGAGGAGGTGATGAATTTTCTCCTCAATCATGCAGCTTCTGCAAAAGTCGTTTGTAAACATGCCAAGCCTTCTTGCATGTTTACCTATGAGGCAGTCTCCGGTGATGACACCTGTAATGGCGCTAAGATGTTTTCTGTTTAGAAGAAGTAAACTCGTGATTCAGATCTAGCTTTGACCAGATTTGTTTGATCGCTAAGGATGTCGATCCAACCGCCCATCTATGTTTGCACGTAGCGATATGCATACCTATGTTTTCCTTTCCAGGTGTGATAGGTATAGTGGTTCCAATTTTGGCAAGTTCGTCGGCCCTGCAATTCGCTGGAATGTCTCTATGTCCCAGCACCCAGCAAAGATGAATGTTTAACTGCTCCGCCATCTCCATAAGAGATGTTCGGCAGTTCCAGACTGTTCTTGAGTTTAGAGAGCATGAATCCAGAGATTTGATAGCGGCCTGACTATTGGAAAAGATGCGGATATCCATGGCAGATATTATAATTTTCTTCAGCCAGGATGGAGCTTCCTGAATTGCCAGAATTTCCGCCTGGAACACGCTACAGTGATTGGGGAGGCGGAAGGATAGGTTAAGGTTAAGCTTATCTTCAAAAACACCACCACCAACCCCACTGACAGTCTTTGCACCGTCGGTGTAAAAGTGGATTGAATTGTCATCCAGGAAGGCATTTTCCTCCCACGAGGATCTGGAGGGAATGCTTACATGGAAGCCCTTGTCAAACCATTGCTTAGGTATGGTGTAGTCGATGTTTTCTGGTAGGATTTTTAGTTCATTAAGAATATTTGCGTGGCCAAAATGTTTATTTGTCCAGTGTGAAGTCGCTTTAAGGCGAATAACTGCGTTGGCGGCTACTTGTCTGCTATAAATGTTTTGAGGGACTCCTTGTATGAGTCCCAATCCGACACTTCTCTTAAGGTTTTTGCTTTGTTGAAAAGTTTCCCACAAGCGTGTCTGAGCAGCCCCAATGTGGATGTCCACCAATATGGCTTTTTCTTGCCTCTAGGTTTAATTAGAGGACATGAGACGGCAAGTGCTCGGGTGGGAGCCCGTGTTAGAGCCTCGACTTTTGAGTCAAGTTCATTGGTGTTGTCCGGGGGGATTAAAAGGTCGGGAACGAATCTTTTTAAAAGTGTTTCCCTGTATTTAAGCCAGTCAGTTTTCCGATAATTGATAATGCTGTTTAGCAGGAGGGATCTTTCGTTAAATTGAATTGGATGCTCCTATGATCTGAAAAGGAGTGTTCAGACGATACGATCCATTTCGTTATTAACTGATTAATGCGCTCGGAGACAAGAGTGATGTCAAGCACTTCTTGTTGGTTTCTTGTAATGAATCATGGCTCATTACCGGTGTTACATACAGTGAGGTAAGTACTAATAATGTATTCAAAAAGTGACTCACCTTTGTCATTGGTATTGGTGCTGCCCCATATTATGGGATGCGGGTTGGCATCGCATCCTATGATGAGGTCAGTATTGTGTATTCCTGCTTCCTTTACCACCCTTTCCAGGTTTTCGCCCGTTTGGTCTTGACCCAGATACGCCGAAGCTATCCAGAAGCAGTCTTTGGCCGTTTCTAGCCTGGCAACGGTTAAGTCCGGGTCGCTGGGGTATGGAAGTAGAAATGAACTAAGGCTACGTTTAACTAATATACAAGATCTGATCTTACCTTTATCTTTGATATAAAACGGAAACGGAACATATATCCTTAGTCCACGAACCACACCTTCAGCAATCCATGGTTCTTGGATTAGGATGATGTCATCTGTGCCTTTGGATAGACACAGAATGAGTGCGGCCGAGGTCTTTTTTGAGTGGTGGAGGTTAACTTAGAGAAATAGTAGCGTCATTGCTGCAATCCTCCAGCGAAACCCCTACCACGGTGCTGCAACAGTCCTCCGATTCTAAAAGCAAGCCCAAGAGCTCATCCTCCAAATCTGATCGTGAAGGAACTCTCTTTGTTTCGTCGTCGGTATCCATCTCCGACGTAAAACTAGAGATGGATGCCAACGTCTTGTTAGTCGCCTCATACTGGTTGGAGTCATCGCTATCCAACTTAGGGAAGGATATCGTTGCTCCAATATCCGGGGCTAGGCTTGTGTTTTCAGTTAAAGGAGGAGCCGGTTTGTCATCAGCATCCAGCTCGTCCTTCTTGTAGACCCTTAGGTAGATGGACTCGAAGCCAAACCGAATCATGCTTTTGGTATGCGCTAGATGGTTAAGGGATTCCTTGTTGGTCACGTGCATCTGTAAGGGCCCCTTAGTTCCTATAGTTTCGCGACCTTCCAGTCATAAGTCGGAAGGGTCGGGTAACTGAGCCTAATGATCTCCAAAATGTCTTCTGGGAAGGAGTGTTCAGCTCGGATCCAGGCGCATATTCTAGGTCTGCTAGGGATATCCTCCTTTGCCACGAGCTCGAGCTTTGCACCTGGCCAGACCTCTCCTAGACCACCTATGGCTTTTTATATAGATCCAATGATTTTTGGTTATTGCAAGAGATCAGCTTGACGAGGCCTTGGAGATGTTGCATTTTGGGCCTTTTGGGAACCGGAATGGTGCCTTCAATGATCTCTGGCGCTTTTAGAGAACCGGAATGGTTCCTCCAATGATCTTTGGAGCTTGGAGGAGTCTTTTAGCGATTTGGAAACGGTGAGGGTCCGTCTTTAAGGATGTTGTTCGCCCACTCTAGTTTCCTTTTTATCTCCGCATCCCTCTCCATCTCCGGAATAGATCCGCAGGTTTTGATGATGCTTACCGGAATTCGGCGTTTCGCGTAAAGCGCCTTGCTAGGAGCTGGGGAGGAGATGCTGGGCCTTCAGCCAGGTTGATCATTGGCACCGGTCGTATGACACCTTGATCCGGCCCAGGGGTGTTGGGACTGGTGAGGAAGAAAGAGAAGGTGGGAGAAGTGAGCACCATTTAGTTTCAGGACTCATCTGGAGAAAGTCTCGGGAATCATTGACTTTACTCAGCCTCTACAACTCGACAAGTTCGATGCTCAGGCAGAAGCTGTGGTTCCATTAATCGGGCAAATTTTTTATCCGACCATATTTTACAGATGATTGGTGTATATTACTTACAAAGTCATCGCATGTCCCATTGGAAGAGCTCGGCAGGCATGCCGTACGCTCCAGCAGCTTTGTACGACATAAGTTTAGGTATGGCTATCTAAGTATTCAGTTCTGTGTCTTATTTTGTTTGCAGTGATTGTTAACAGTAGATCTGTTCGTATCTATATTTAGGCAGTTACCCTTACGGTACAGACCCCAACTTAAAGGGCCAGTCAGCCAGCTAGTAAACCAATCGGGGATGTGAGCATCTCTTTTCCAAGATTCCGTCTTAGTTTTGGAAATCCTTACTGGCCTGAGCTCGAAATATGTCGGAGAAATCCGGGTATGGTCTGATTTGTCTTGTCCAGGATTTCACTTCACTGTTGATTCCATCCGAAATTCATCCGCTGTCATTTACTTGGTGGTAAAATAAGCACAATGGAAACCTCTCGGTGGCAACCCCGTTTCTACATCACCTAGCCACGGCATTTTTTCCCCGACTTTAGAGACGAGCAATTTATAGCCATGTCTACGTTTGGCACTCCTGGCAAATTCGTTAGATTGTGCAAAATGACGATGGAGAATGTTCATTTCTAGTAGAGATCGGTCATCGGGATCTTTGATGTTTAACAAAATTTGATGCGCCGAGAGTATCATGACTTGCATTCATCCTTGATAGAACGTGGGGGTCTGTCACTGATGCGCCATTGGAACTGAAACAGCAGCGGAAAAAAATGGGCTGAGCTGTGAATTTGGACAAATTTTTGTATATTCTGTCAGAAAGCCGGGCTAAATAACATCGACAATTGGACAGAAAGATTGGTGTAGCGACATCGACCTGGTCAGAGAAGGTCACATTAGCCGGCTTAAATGCCTAAGACTTGAAGATGAAATAGACACCAATGCTCTGGTGTGAAAACCCTTCGATTGCCGACGAAGGGTAGGCAATAGTATAGGAAGACTTAGCTTAAAAGACGCGCACTAGTGAATGAGCACCTAAAATTCGGCCTTAACACTGCTTTACTGGAGGCAATACCTGGAAGGCTCCACTTTAGATGAGATTCTAACCATTGTCAAATACATGCTTTTTGTGCTGAGAAAACGAAAAGAAAAACAGAAAACAACAAATATCAAATCCATTATCAGAGAAACCTAAACAGTTATCGTTTATTTTTCAAAATGTTATTTGAAAGCCATAAAGTACATCAACTTTTTGTTGTTTACAAGTAAAATTCACATTAAATTTGAAATTTACTAAAAATCTACTTCGTCTCTAGTTTAAAACAAAAAAATAAAAGAAAAAAACTACACATTTATCTTGTTAACTTAGTACGTATCTATGTGCGTAAATTCAATTGTTGAATTTGAAAAAAAAAAACATATATAATCAAAAAGTATATTTTGTGTTGTATTTTCATTAAAATTAATTACAAATGCGTTGTCTAAGTGCAAATAAAAGTAACCACATTATCTTCATCATAAAGAGCATCTTTTCTTTTTATTTCTATTCACCCCTTCCCCTTAACTATGTTATTTGGTGCTGTTGCTTGGATGTATATCCTTTGACAGGGTATTTCGGGCCTAAATGTGATTGTTTTTTCTTTTTATTTTCTTGCGTACAAAGCCTCATACAGTCCGGCGGGCAAGTGTTCGGCCATGAAAATTTGAATTTTTTCAGACGAAGTTACCGGAGTGTAACGAGCCATTGGGAAGGTGCGAGTAACAGCATCGATAAGGACACGTAGAGCTGGTTGAATATCAGATGTCTAAAACGAGGTTATCTTTTAAAAACAAAAAGAAAAACAGAAAAATACTTTTAAAGAGATTCTTACCTCCTTGCTGTACTTGTCGATGGATGACATAGCTGCCTCATAGTAATCCTCGCCATAGACTTTTTTTTGTTCGACGGTTAATTGTTCCCACATTTCTTTGGTCTAAGTAAAGAAGAAAAGAAGAAGAATAAAATAAAGTTTAAAAAGAAATATTGAATTATAATACTGAAGACTGAAGCAGCCCCTTCTAACCTAATTTGTAACGCAAGAAAGAGGGTGGAAATTATTTTTTTTTTTCAGCAAGTGCTTTAACTTAAGGCAAACGAATAAAGAAAAAAAAATGTCTGCCTCAAGGATAAACCAAAATCTGGGCCACGAGGCAGAAGAAATTATGTAGAGCAAGAGCAAGCGGAAGTGGATGCATACAGTCCGAAATTTCTTGCTCAGAACTAAATTATCCTCCTACCATACACTGTGTGTGTCAGTACTTACCACCCTGCACTTAACCCTGTGATTGCTGACAACTCAAAAACAAATACAACAAAGAACAACTGCATTAAGTTCGAACCTAGACCCAGCCAGTGTGACTAGAATTCTTAATTGTTTGCCCAAAAACATTGTGGGGAATGATTATTGGGATTTTTTATATCCATTCATCGTTAAAAATTGAAGATCGAAATATGTTCTGATATAGATAAAATCAACTAGCTAAAGGGCAAAACAGGAGGCAAGCTGTAAGTGAGGGACAGTACTCATATATCTATGCGCTTACAAAAGTCTCAGTTCTCAGTATGCTAGTACTTCTTAGGGCAGAAGCAAGTACAACGTGACGGACATTCATCGCTTGAACTTCACACTCTCCTTTGAAGACTTTTTCGGAAATATCCAAATACTCGGTCAAAGTCTTAAAAAGAAATAAATCAGACTGGGGACATTCAGAAAATTTAACCGTGACTACACTTGGTGAAGAGCAGAGGCTCACTTCCCCGGTAACCCAATTAGAGCAGTTTAGAACCAGATCTTTGACAGTACCTACAGGCTACTAAATATGCTGCTGCTTTTTTTTGGATCTACACAGCTCAATATCGGATTCCCAATGAAACAAGCCGAAGTGCTGTATCATATGGAGAAGATCTAGGTGCTTAAATGCTATGTATTAAATACAGGATCTGTCTCTGACCTTAGAGTATGCCTGAATAAGAATCCTAACAAACAATTTTACGATAGGGGCTGCGATTCTAATTACGTAAAAGGTCTGCTGCTTTTAACATGGCTCCAAGGAACGAGCGAACTATCTCCTCTGAGTGTACTCATGAGTCTTCTTTATCCTGCACTCTTAAAGCTATTTTAAAAGAAGTGGTCTTTGGTTCAACACGCATCGGAATTTTGAATTTTGACGACCTTGCTTGTTGACATTTTTTGAATGTAGTCTTAAGGACCTGCCGACTAATGCAATGGCATCAGAATTCCGTTGCTGAGGAAACGTCATGTGGCAAGAAATAATTTAGACTAGAACCTGAGGCAGGAAAGTATAATAGTCGTGTATTCACGGATAGCTCCAAATCCAATCAACGATGGATGTTTGATGGATTGTTGAAAGACGGCAAAGTACTATTTTATTGTTCTTTCGATGGATTAATGTCTTTGAGGAATTAGCAGAGGAGAGGAAGTGCCTACGTCTGTGGCGAAAGTCAAGCTCGGCTTAAGGCTTCGATAATACCTTTCACCACTTGAAAGGTACTTTAGAAATGAAAGACTTCACTGTGAACAATGGGAAAGCTGAATTCACTGAGTCTTAATTAGGACCATAGTCTCAATGCAGGTAAAATATTGGCAGTTTTAACGTTTCAAAGACGACGGCGAGTTTCTGTGGGTAGCAAGCTGCAATTTTTGGTAGAGATAAATTGAGAGGTGATACTGCAGTAAATTTTTCATGCGTTCACCCATATCTCAACAAAGGACTGAGTAATTGCGGTATAACGGACATCATGGTTCAAGGATTGCGATGAACCATCTTGTGTCTAGAATGGAAATAATTTTAGAACGATTGTACTACAGGCAGTTTATGATTTAGTGTGCCAGTCTTCTATAGTTGTCGCATGCTTCTGACCAGCTTTAATGATGATGTAAAAAAGGCACTGACTTGCTTGCCTGACTCTCGAACGCATAACAAACATTTTTAGGCTATTGAATGCAATTGTCAAGAGTTAGAGACCGTTCCTTCCAGTCGAAGTACTCGAATGGTTCACTTAGAGTGCTCGGATTCGCTCTGGAAGTTTGATATCCTACACAAGGTCTGACAAATTTTGCTCTTCACAATGATGGTAGCACTGTGCGATACCAACTTCAGGAGTTAGGTTGACGACAGAGAATTTTGCCTGTAAGTGCCCGGGTAACGTCCGATGTTACATCAACATTCCTACGTTTGACATCACTCAATAGCTGACTGGATTGATTTTAGATTTCACATTTTACTGAAGAAAGAGCAGAAAATCTATTGAGTTCGAGTGGGAGGTCTTAATTCCGTAATTGCTGGTGAACTATCGTAACGACCCCTGTCGGATAAAGTGTATAACCTTCCCAGTTTATATACCTTCCTTCGAAAGTGAATCACACATAAATCCTACTAAAGGCATTCTCGTCTTTGACGAACAAACACAGCAATTGGTGTTAAAAATGAGTGAGCGTTCTTTGATTTTTTTACATTTTGACATCTGGTCACACTGAATTCACACCTTCCGTTGGATTCTGTTTGCAAGACCTTTCCCGCTTTTCACAAGGCATCGCCATTCAGCAAAAGAGTGAGAAAAGTCAAAACAAAAGATGGAAAAATTAGAACAAATAAAAAATTCTTGTTCGAGCATAAAACTAGGTACATAAGTGAAAGTTATTAAGAACATCCGTGGGTACCAGTTCGAGTGGGAGTATGAGCATGAGTAATAAAGGATTCTCTTACCTAGGCCAGGTTGCCATCTAATTATGACGAGAGCAGGCTCTACTTTGTCAATGAGTGCATACATAATATACTCGTACAAGTGGAGGACAAGGAATGGATTGAGAGAAGATTTACCGCAGTATGACGATCTTTGTTTAATCGTAGCTACGGATATACAATGGAGTTTGCGGTGTAAAGCAAAGAATTGGGGTACTTTTAAGTTAGGGGGGAAAATCACCGTGTGCAGTGAATGTCGTATGCAATTTGGCAGTAGCTTCTAAAGTGTTTAAAATTGTTTCACTCGTTTTACTTGCAGCCCTACAAAGCATGTTTAGGAATAAAGGTATTTTAAGGAAGGAAACCCATGTCGCCTAGCTCAAGGCGAAAATTCTTAAACTGTATAGGACACATTCCGAAAAGGATTTTGTTTACATGTTTGGCGAATGGGGAACGGAATATGGAAGGGAAATTTCTATCCACTGTGCTGTGGTTATAGAATTTGTCCTTTGTCTCTGAGAATCATTTCAAAATTGAGTCAAATGAATGTCAAATGGATTTTTGAGTTACCTTCATAGCAAACCAAAAAGAAATCTTTCAAGGACCGGCTGGTGATAAAAGGGTTGTGGTGGCGGTTAACTAGCTTTAAGTTGGAATGCTTAAATTGTATTTAACAATTTGGGAAATATTCTACAGAATGAAATTTTCAATACAATGTGAAGCAAGTTCACTTATATGAATAGATGGTAGTGGTAAAAGTGGTGGAGGTGCCCTTAGTTGGTGTATCGGAGGGAAATCATCAATTGTGGCATATTTTTATTTATTTTATCTCAGAACATTACTCTGTGAACAAAGGTCCCATAAGGCTGTTGTCGTGTCTGTTAGCAACACTGGTAAGTATCCTAGATCTATAACAAGCTCAAATAAACCCTTATGTTTGTAAACAACGATTAATTAAATTATATTTTCTGCGTAATTTGCGCTATTCTTCGACAGACCGAAAAGTATTTTTTTTATGATCTACGTATTGTCCCATCTTTTATCAGTTTTTGGAGCATATGCAAACACACAAAGGATCGGTTGTTGTATGTTGTATTTGCGTTTTATTGTCTTGGGAGTTGCTGTGCAACTCACCCTTTTGTGACGATCCCTTTTTGTATCCTTTTATTTCATTGGTGTTCAATGCACCCCTTGTTCCCAATAGTTACTTACTTACTTTAGGTGGCGCTACAGTCCGGGGTGGACCTGGGCCTCAGTCAACAAGCTTCTCCAGCCAGCTCGATCCCTGGCTAGCTGCCTCCAGTTTCGCACGCTAAGTTGGCTGAGGTCCTCTTCCATTTGCGTGCGCCGCCTGAGTCTTGGCCTTCCTCTACTGCGCTGTCCCTCGGGGGCGGAATCGAAGACTTTTCGGACCGGAGCATTGATGTCCATGCGCTCTACGTGACCCAGCCATCTCAGTCTTTGGATCTTCACTCTTCTGGCTAGGTCCATGTCGCTGTACAGTCCATACAGTTCGTCGTTGTATCTCCTCCTCCACTCAACGTCAATGCAGACGGGACCGAAGATCGCCCGAAGAATTTTTCTCTCGAAGCAACCAAGAACACCCTCATCCATTTTTGATAATGTCCATGCCTCTGCACCATAGAGTAGGACCGGGATTATTAAAGTCTTATAAAGGGTGACTTTTGTTGTCCGAGAGAGGGATTTGCTACTCAATTGCCTTCTTAACCCAACGAAAAAGCGGTTGGCAAGAATTATTCTTCGCTTGATCTCAGCGCTGGTGTCTTTGTCTGTATTTATAGCGGAGCCTAGGTAGACAAAGTCCTTAACTACCTCAAAGTTATATCTGTCGAGGGTGACATTCTGTCCGAGACGTCGGTGTTGGTTGTCCTTTTTGCTTGACAGCATATACTTGGTCTTGCCCTCATTGACCGCTAAACCCATTTTCGCCGCTTCCGTCTCAATACTCGCGAAAGCGCCACTGACATCACGCTGCTTTCTCCCGATTATGTCAATATCGTCGGCGTATGCGAGTAGTTGGACGGACTTTTGAAAGATAGTGCCTCTTGTGTTTGCTCGTGAGTTTTGCACTATTCTTTCAAGTACGATGTTGAAAAAATCGCATGACAGCGCATCGCCTTGTCTAAATCCTTTCTGGACATCAAAGGTCTCGGTGAGATCTTTACCGACCTTGATGGAGCAGCGTGCATTCTCCATCGTCATCCTGCACAGACGGACGAGTTTGGCAGGGATGCCAAAACTAGACATTGCTCTATATAGCTCGTCTCTTTAGATGCTGTCATACGCGGCCTTAAAATCGATGAATAGGTGGTGGGTATCGATTTGAAGCTCATGAGTCTTCTCCAAGATCTGCCGTAGTGTGAGTATCTGGTCGATGGTGGACTTTCCTGGCCTGAATCCACACTGATATGGACCTATCAGGTTGTTGACGAACGGCTTCAGGCGTTCACACAATACGGCAGATTAGATCTTATATGCGATGTTAAGGAGACTGATGCCTCTGTAGTTGGCGCAGTTCAGAGGGTCTCCTTTCTTGAAAATTGGACAAACAATGCTGAGGTTCCATTCATCGGGCATACTCTCGTCCGACCATATTTTACAGATGAGTTGGTGTATGCTCCTTACCAAGTCATCGCCTGCCGCTTTAAAGAGCTCGGCAGTCAGGCCATCCGCTCCAGCAGCTTTGTTGGACTTAAGCTTCGATATGGCTATCTTCACTTCATCCAGGTCGGGTGGACGGAATTGTTGGTCATCATCGTCCAGGTTGAAAGGTTGATTCTGCCTGACAGCGGTATTTGGTCCGTCATCGCCGTTATACAGTCTGCAGAAATGATCTTCCAAATCCTCAGCATCGACTGCGATTCTACTACGATGTTCCCTTGTTCGTCTCTACAGCCTTCGGTTCGTGGTTTGTTTCCGCGGCATGTTATTTTTACCTTTTGGTAAAACTTCCGAACCTCATTCTTGGAGTATCATCTCTCAATTTCCTCGATCGCGCGCTTCTCATGCTCTTTCTTCTTCCTCCTGAGAACCCGGTGTTCGTCTCTCCTCTTCCGCTCATAGAGCTCATTAGCAGCTCTGGTCTTTCTAAGCAGCGCCGCGTTATATGCATCTTGCTTAGCTGCATGTGCTTGCCGGCATTCATCATCGAACCAGGGGTTTCAATGGTGGACGATTGAAACCCAGCACATCAGAAGCGGCATCTCTGATGGCGTTTTGGCAGTGTTTCCAATGGTGTTCGATGCTTGATGCTGGCGGCATTGGACCTCTTAAGAGATAAAGAGACACTCGATCGGAAAAGAACTTGGCGATCTCTTGCGATTGTAGCCGTCTGACGTCGAATTTTCTCACAGCATTAGTTTGTCTTGGCGTAGTTTGGGATATCCGCAACCATTTCTTGGCTACAACAAGGTAATGGTCCGAGTCGATGTTGGCTCCTCGGAACGTACGGACATCCATAATACTGGAGGAGTGTCTTGCGTCGTTCGCAATGTGATCAATCTGGTTGACTGTTGATTGATCAGGAGTTTTCCTAGTTCCCTTGTGTTTGTCGAGATGTGGGAACCGCGTGCTAGCCACGACAATGTTTCGCCCCGCCGCAAAGTCGATTAGCCTGAATCCGTTATCGGAGGTGGTGTTGTGCAGGCTATATTTTCCGATTGTTCCACCAAAGATACCCTCTCTTCCTAGCTTTGCAACAAAATCACCGAGAACAATTTTAATGTCATAGCTAGGGCATTGCTCGTAGGTCTTGTTAAGGAGCTCGTAGAAGGCATCCTTGGTGTCGTCATCTTTCTCCTCTGTGGGGGCATACGCGCATATGAGGCTTATGTTGGCCAATTTAGCCTTGATGCGGGTTGCTACGAGGCGCTCGCTCACATGCCGGAAGCTGAGGACTTCTTGTCTTAGTCTGCCGCCGACAACAAATCCGCATCGAAATAAGCGCTGCTTTTGCCGTCGCTAGCAATTGCCATAGTAGATGTCACAGTTTTTCATCTTCTTTTTGTCCGGCCCATCCCATCGCATTTCTTGGATGGCGGCTATGTCTGCTTTGCAGCAGTATAGGGCCTCCGCTAGTTGCTCGGCTGCACGTGGTCTACGAGTATTAAGGGATCTAACATTCCACGTGCATATCTGAAGCTCATTGTCCTTAAATCGTTTGCGTGGGTTGTCAACAGTAGATCCGTCCATATCCGAGGCTTGTTGATGCTTCGTAACTTAATTTTTTTTTTAAATGGCCGGGCAGTTATCCCGGCAGCACAACCCCCAACCTGGAGGACCAGTTTCATTTTTAATGCCCCTAGGACGAGGGGTCGGTTGCACCGAAGCCAGTAACCCGTTCCGGGATAGAGCTCTTCCGCCACCATCTCTTTTCCAAGACCCTGACTAAGTCCTAGAAATCCTTTCCGGCCTGAGCTCCAAATATGCCGGAGTAGCCCGGATAAGGTCTTGTTTTGTTTTTCCGACACTAATCCTGGTTAATGGCGCAGGAAACTCGCCATTTGCCCCCTTCACTTCGCAACCTCTAGTGAGATTCCCAGATGGCGCTACGGGGAGGCGTGAAGTAGGACTTATTAGCAGAGCTGCAAGATGTTCGGCTGCAGAGGCTCATTCTCGTCATTTAAGGAACCAGCACCTGTCGGAAGATGCCACTCCTACGAGGCCTTATACTAATCGTAGTTACTGCTCATTAATTGGTGCCTGATGTGCTTTAACCCCTTTGTCTAATTATTGACATAGGGTTCGAATGAAGATCGTAGAATTGTTGGCATTGTCCTTTTTTTTCAAAAGAAATAGAAACATGGAGTGGGGACAGTGGGTCATGAATCGTGCGTCTTCTATTTAAAGAAAGTTTAAAGTTGTCATAACGTAGTAAGATCTAATCGTGAGCAGACGGTAGTTGTGGTTTTTGAGCAAAAAGGTTTTTTTTTTATAATTAGTGAAATATAAGTGCGAAGAGTATTTAGGTGAGTTAATTCAGTGAGTACCCATTGGTATCCTTTATATTTACATTATTCCATCTATGAGTTTATTTCACGGAGTACTTCTCGTTTAACTAATAGTTTTAGCAGATAGTTATTTTATATTTTTATCATACATAGGTGTTATACTTAGGTGACCTTGTTCACCGAGTATGTTGCGGTACTTTTGTTTTATTAGTAATTTCTATTTTATATTTAAGTAATTTTATTTGTGAGTTTATTTCACTGAGTACCATTAGTATAATTATTTTTATATATGTATATTTGTGTAATGTTATTTGTGAGTTTTTCACAGAATAATCACTGGTATTCCAATTTTATATCTGTGCAATTTTATCATAGTTTATACATAGTAGTTAATTATTATTTATGAACTATATTTGGTATATATGTGTACACATATCTTCTTAAGTATGATGGAGTTGTAGGATGACTGTGAACAGAAGTGCGTGGTTCTATTTTTCCTTTTTCCGTGTGTAATGGAGACGCGAGGAGCCATTCCTGGTGAGGTAGGGTAACAGGATTGCAGCCCAACATTTGTAGCCGATGAGGTGGTGCCCTCCGTCGCAAGATGGACCCACTCATGCGGTGAGGTAACTTAACGAGGTGCAGTCCTATGATTGTAACCGGTGAAGTGGACGGTGCCCTCCATACACATACTTAGTTGGAAGAACTTGTCGTACTTTCTCTCTCGGCTTGTCCATCCGTTGGTTCAACGTACGAAGAAAGATGTGTAATCTCCTGCTTCGTATGTACGCGATCGCCAGTTGCACGACTTCCGTAATTCCTTCATCCTTATGCTCCCGATGTTAGGCTGAATTTGGATATAGGCATGTGCTAAGTTTTAATGAAATGTTGTTAAAGTATCAGTAAGAACGAACAAGAGTGCGTGATATTTTTTTTGTATGTGGAACGGAGATATGGGGATCCACTCATGCGGTGAGGCAGGGACACGAGGTGTAGCATTGCCGTTGGCAGCCGGTGAAGTGAGCGGTGCCCTTCATTCACATATTTTGTTGGACTTGTCGTGTTTCTCCGCTTGTTTAACCTGTGGTTCATACGTTGATGTGTGTCTCTCCTGCTTCGTATGTTCACCGATTAAATGCACTTGCATGCTAGCTGCTTGTCCATCCCTTATTTCCAATACTCGGAGATGTGTGCTCGAGTATAGCGATCGCCATTTGCACGACTCTTGATTCTACGTAGTCTCATAATGTTTTTTTTAAAGTTAATATAATATTCAGTAACGCACAGGTGTATAGCCAACAGCCAGGTTATCTTTGTTATCCGTTTTTAAGTATTTTGTTTTCCAAGAGAACCAAGAGTACTCATACTGGTTTGTTTTCATTTGTATTGTTACAGGAAAAAAAAAGACGACAGTTGCCTTTATGACTAGGACAGCCCTAGTCACGGACATTCGAAGGACTAAGATAGTCCATTCAGTTTTATTTTACGCAATAAAGAGAAAAAAAAAGTTTTACAATGGATTATACTTCATTTTTATTTTTGAACTCTTATATGTTAAAGGAAAATGAGTAAAGAGGATACTACGCGAGGTTGTTGCCACCTTAGAAAACAAGAGTACACCATGACCGCCTTCCTAGATATCGGAGGAGCCTTTTATGATATAAACACCGGATCTAAGAATTTAGAAGAAATACGTACATATATGGAGGCGATTAGCGTAAGAAACAGCCGTAGTTCTTCTAGAACACTATTGTTGACTTCTTTTAGATGTTGACAAAAACAGATGGAAGGAAGTAAGGAAAGACAAAAAAGAGACAACAATGCGTGGTAGGTTTTGAATGTGTTTAGGTTGAAATGGGATGGAAATAAAGAGCACGACAGGCCACATCGACTCGTCAATCTAGTTTTACGGATAAGCAAAGAATTCTGTCGCCGCATTGGCGGTAGCAGTAACGATTGAACAGTAGTAAACAAAAAACATTACGGTGGTATTGAAGATGTCAATTGAGTGGGCAATTTTGGAGAATCTGGATAATGCAACAGATTGTAAGGAAACAGAGCTTTCTAGATGTCCGAACTTTCCAAAAGCCAACATAGACTCGGATCATTATATTGTTGCAGCCAGGATGTGAATGCGGATATCATATGCTCAACAGAATGAAGTTAGACAGTTACAAAGTTACAACCGCAACAGACCTTTAAAATCTTTGCGATCGTGTTTCCCTCAAGTTTCCATACACAAGCTGTAGAACGCGGGTGCTTCAAGCGCTGTGAATGGAATTTCAGCATCGGTTTTTAATATACAAGAATGTCTCACTAACATCACCTATAAGGCCTTTTCTGCGGTATTATGCGAGTGTCTGAAAAAATTCATGAATAATCTCTTTAATGTATACCAGTGGGGTGCGACAAAATAATCAGACTACAGTGAAGCACTAATCTTTCACCCATACTAAGCGTGATCTTCGGTTCGGCCTTTATTAACGAAGAATGGAAGGAGTTTCAACCACAAACTGTAAAACTGTACTGGACGTCTGTCTAGTCGGTCTTCTAGAGATTCGACGCTTGAGATGGTTGGGCAAGGAACGGCGCAGCTTTGGAACATCGCATATAAAATAGCACGCGCAAGAGGAAGGCCAATGAAAGCAGCTGCCGAAAGATCGTGCTGGCTGGAGTGGCTTGTTGGTTAAGGTAGTTATAGATCAGTTTCACCTTGGCCCGTATTATCATTTAATTTAGGAAGTAAGGCAGATTGAAAAAGAAACCAGAAAACACCCAAATATTGAACCCTAAAGAAAGACAATGGTTGCTTCTCTGAAAAGCCGTGACCTACGAGTATATTTGAAGATTTATTCATTTCCATTTAGTTTTCATAGTTTCTTGCGTCTTGGTCGTAAGGTTTCCCTCCATTCTGATCTATATTGGTATCCTGTCAACTTTTCAACTTCATCTAATCAATATGTTTCCCAAGAAACTGTCGCAAAAGTGATTTAAGGTTTCCGCCAGGAATAAGACCTATCCATAACCTTTCACTTGGCATTTAATCGAAATTAATTTCCCTCTCGACGCAGCACATTTCTCTAATTAAAGTGTCACGTCGCACTAAGAGCAGATCGGCCCACCCGCTGGGGATTATTCAATCAATCAAAATCCTAAGAAATCATAAATGCCAGCCTACTACTGCTGTATAGGTATTAACGACGACACCGCTAAAAATGTCAGCGACTTGTCTGTTGTGTGGTCCTTTTGTCATCCTTTGTCGTTTTCGTACTTTTACTTGTATGCGGTCTCTTGCTTTGCATATACGAGTACACACTTACTTATTGAATAAGAGCACAAAGTGAAATGGCATTGAACCGTGTAATTTATCAGGACAAACAAACGAACACAAGTGCCGTCACTCATACTCCCCACGGCAACGAAGGGCAAGGTTCAAGGACTAAATCATTTTTCGAAAAATGGAAAGTCAAAGCTTTTCCCGGTCAGAGGGGGGAGGAGGGGAACTTAAATAACGTCTGAGCACGTACCACGTGCAGAACAGAAACAGAATCGACTGTATACAGTATAAATTTACCAAGTCAAAAGCGCCTCCATGGACATTTGCGTGTTCGATGATGATGCTAACCGTGATACTGATGTTGATGGTGGAACTGACTGCTGTCTGTCATCTTTCCCTTCTGGTTTGCCGTCATTTGTTTGATGGGATAGTATTGTGAAAAAGGAAGTTTCCTTAGACGCAAATATCTCAAATCCCCTTACTTCGAAATTTTGTATATTCGTTTTTGTGGCAACTTTATTTCGGATACGGATATCCACGAGTACCTATATAAAGAGAATTAAATGTTTGTGAGGTTCCTAACGCACACTTAAATTTTGAAATTTCATCTCATTTTTTGGTCTGGGAGGAGAGGGGAGTGATAGAGATCTGGAATATATGGGACTACCGAAGCCAAGTCGTTCTTTATCAGAAGATTTATGATTGAGGAAGGCAGGAAGCTGCTGTTACCCGTAGATGCCTCCTGCTGGCATTGAACCCGACCTACTGAGAAAAAGGAAGGATATTACAGTTGAAAAAATATTTTGGAAAAATAATTATTTGAGGCTATGTATCATATTAAATCTTCAGGGAGCGGATAAATGTGTAAAGTCGAATGTCGGGCCTTTAGGGCAGGTAAAGTTGTTCAAAGAATTCAGATGAAAAGAAATTGGAGGCATATATGGGTTGCAGGTTCTGACAATTTTGTTTATCCTTTTCATCGATTTCAAGGACGGGGGTATATACTAGAAAATATCTTTGTATTTGTGACCGTCTACCGCGTTTAACTATAGGCTGTAGGCATGATGCACAGAACCAGAGTCACTTGGTCGTAACTCAAAAGCCGACCGGATTTAGAATCAAATACAGAGGCTCAACTTAGGAGTTACGTCGCCATTGTTATGGCCAAGAATCATAAACCAAATCGCTTCTGTAGTTGGAAGCGATTGTATGAAGGAAAGGAAATATAAGCATTTCCCTCATTGAGAGAGTCGACCGACGTCTCAGCAAATATCGGAAGTCTATGTTTTGTAATTTTGTACCTAAAACCGACTCTTAAACTGCCTACCATAGAGTACAGCACGATAAGAGGTTTCTTCACGAGGTCATGTATCTCTTCACACTTCAAACAACATTCAAAGAAGAATCAAGCTAAGATTCGCTCAACAACGATTGCGTAGTTTTACTGAAAATGGGTGAACTGGATGGATGAATCGGAGAAAAGGCCATGACACATACTATGTTGGTTCTTGCCAAAGCAGGAGAGTATTGAGCTTTCAAAACGTAAGCAGATGCCTCGGGATTTTAATCGGGGTCAGTGTTTAATTTGTCAACATGAAAGTCGCGCACAGCCCAAATTGCGTTGTGAAGCAGATTCACGCTGCTCCAGGATACGTCCTTTGAATGGTTTTACACTTGACCAGTATAATTTTTGAGGGCATCATAGGACAGTATTTTGACTTGTTGCAGTCTTACCGGTAGCTTGGACAGAAGATCCCGTGGAACGGATCAGATGGTCAGAACCGCACTTTCTGCATTTTTATGGTTTCGAATTGAAATGAAGGGATGAAAAGACAACTTTTTTTCTGCAGATAAATCTGAAAGTGATAAATGTGGGAGTTATTTGCTATTTAAATACCAGGGTGCTGATTTATGCACTTCGATGCCATGTGTAGTGGAAGACTTTAGGTTTTAGTTCCTATAATTCGGGCAGAACCATTCAAAATTGACAATGAAATCTAAGAAATTCATCTATCCAAATAATTGTTGCGCTGCTTTCCCAATCCAGGTGTATAGAAAGATAAAAAGTTTCCCTCCTTCCCATTTTACTCGAAAGCCCTAGCAGAGACTTCAGAAATCAAATACTGACAGACTATCGCGATCCTGAATCCCATCGCATGGATTTAAACAATCCATTAGAAAGCACTTGTGTTGCCAGAGCGTCAGAACAACTCAATAACTCTTATCGTGCTTTTGGGGATAATACCCAAACAACCACAACTACTTATGTTACCATGACAGCTGAGTGGGATAAGAAATCAATTAAAAAAAAGAAGAAACTCTTAGCATAAATACTATATGTACTCATACATATCACCCCAGACCTTCCTTATTACGAGAATTACGAGTATATCCATCCCTTTTGCTTGCCTAAACTGCCCTTCACATCTCATTGCATTACAAACACAGACATATCTTTAAAAGGCTTAACAAACCCAATGTGCTGTCAAATCGATTCAATTTGCCTGTCTTGGGTTTCAAACACTTCAAGTTCAGTTATTTTCTTTTCAAACCGAAATCCTTAAAAAGGTATGTTAAGAGTTAAACAACCAACACAAAAGTTCATGGCGATAAATTCAAGACAAAAGGATTTGATGTTTAGCCCAGTTATGACCGAAGGTCTAGGTAAAGCACTAACGAAGAGGATCAGAAACTTATTTTAGTCTTAAACAGAACTCAAACAAGGACAGGTGGAGTGAACAGGGATTGAATGATTCTTATTGAGTCAATGACTTTTAGACCTATACATAACTTGTTAACACGTAAAGTGATACTTTATTGAAAATGAACATAGCGAAAACTGAGAGAAAATTTATTTTGATTACAAGTTTTTAAAATTTTTCAATATTTTCCAATATTTTTGGAAACATTCCCAGACGAAATTGTAGATGGATGGATTTCAAATTGGGAAAATTTGAATTTATTTCAAATTTACTGTCACTGTCAGTCATTGTCGATAATTGAGTGCCTTCATTTTGGGTTTTCACAAAAAGATGGTTGGGTTTAGGAATTCCTGACAGCTCACATTTACAGAATGGAAAACTTTTGAGGAACATACAATACTTCAGGGATGAATTTTGAGTATGAGATGGCCTGATGTGTGTAGTAAAACATTGCTTAACCTTGACCCATGGATCTTTGCCTCAATAAAAAGTAGTGCGTATAAGCTTTTAGGAAAATTTATGTTACGAGTACCTTGTACCCCGCAGTCTGTATCTGCACAGCAGACAGCAGACAAACACTGCCTTCTCAGGAGGGAAAGAGAAAAAGCATGAAAAATATGCTACTCAAGGAATAGGATTCGAAAATTTTACCAAAAGGTAAAAAGTACATACTAATGACGCAAACTCCGAATCGAAGCCTGTGTACAAGGGATCATTGTAGTAGAGTTGTAATCGATGCTGAGGTAGAATAAACTTTTCTTGAACTTCATTTTTGAAACTTCATTGCAAAACTCACTCCGCAAGAGCAGATGCACAATCTTTCTAAAGTCACATACACTAATTATATTGACATAATCGAAAGAAAATCGCCTGCTGTCAGTGGCGTTTTGGTGAGTATTGGCGGAAACGGCGCAAATGGGTTTAGTGATCAATCCGGGCAAGACCAAGTATATGCTGTCAAGCAAAAATGACACTCAACACCGACGTCTCGGACAGAACGACACCTTCTACAGATATAACTTTGAGGTAGTTAAAGACTTCATCTACCTAATCAGATAATAACACCAGCCCTGAGGTCAAACGAAGGGCAAAGCCCACTCTTGAATAACAAAAATCCTATATAAGTCCTTTACAATCCCAGTTCTTCTCTTTAGTGTAAAATTATGGAACTTACTTGGCTGCTTTTAGAAGAAAATTTTTCGAGTGATTTTCGATCCTGTCTGTATGGACGGTAAGTAGAGGAGGAGGCTGTACATCGAAATCAGTTTAGCCAGAATAGTGGGGGTTCAACGACTCAAATTGCTGGGTCATGTAGATAATGGATACCAATGCTCCAGTCCGAAAGAGCCTACGAGTCCGCCCCCGGTGGACAGCCCAATAGAGGAAGACCAGGAGTCAGGTAGCGCACGCAAGGGGAGGGGGCCTCAGACAACCTAGAGTGTGAAACTGGAGACAGCTAGCGAAAGACCGATGCTGGCTGAAGACGCATGTTGGCTGAGGCCCAAGTCCATTGCGGACTATAACGCAACCTTAAGTAAGTAAGTATTCGCGGTAAAGAAGTTGGTAGAACTAGCCTATATCACAGCTAGAACGACAAACATACCATACCGAGTATCATTTAATACGGACAAAGACGCAAAAATTTCGCACAATTCGATTAAAATGAATTGAAGATAGTGATAGCCAAATTCATATCGAAGGCTTAGCTGCCAAGCAATAGTCCATCTCTGGAATTTGGTTTAAAAGGTGCATGTCTCATGAATCGAATCGTAGTATCGTTTATCTAATCCGTAAAAAAGGGCATTCCCTAAACGGCTTACTATGTGAATAACTTGACAGGCGCATATCAGTTTGGAAGTTGACCATAGACTTTGCAGCAGATATCAAAAAGAAATCAAATAGATACCCGTCACTTACATACTCATTAACTCTTGTTGCCTCGCCAAACAGGCGAGCCATAGAGCGACATCTGGCTTTGTAAAGTTCTCGAAATGAATTTCAGCTATGACATCAACGCAAATATGAAAAGTAGCAATCTGGACGGAGATGGCAATAAAGTAGGAAAGCCGAAAGAAGAAAGGGAAAAATGACGACAGTCTTATCAACGCTTTTTATGGTGGCGCAAGGAAGTGGACTCTCTCGTCAATGGGTAAGTTCGAAACTTGCCTAATTTGAACGAAGATTCACTGCGTGACTTTCAATGACATAGAGAGCGTATTATCACAAGTGCTTCGAATCCATCTCAGTCGGATTAAAAGTAATGTGGTAAACTGTGTGGAAAGGGGGCCTTATTAACTAGGCGTGCGCCTGAATGAAGCTACCTACGAGAGAGATCCGATATTTCTCATAGCGCATGCCTTGTAATGAAGGCCTGATTCGTAAGCTGCCATCTAAAGAAAGTTACGGCGGCTTAAAACTAAGCTTGTACTTTACATTTAATAGGCGGAGAGAATAAGTAGCTGCAATCATCTCTAGATTTACTCTACAAATGTAAACAAGATCTTTTCAGATCTCTCTTTGTAGGATGTTGCCGAGCTATTCCAAGAGGATTTCGTTAGTTTTTTCAGTTTCCTTATAAATATCTTATCTATGCATAACATCCCTCCGCTAATGAAGGCGGTTCCCCTACAGCTTTTTGCCGTCTTCATAAGGCCTCTCCTTGCTGAATTTATCAAACAATCTCATAGGTTTACCTTAGCCGAAGCACTTCAATGAGTTGAGGTCTCTAAATAAATTGTTTGGAGTGCGGAAATTGCCCTTTGTCCACAAGATCTCTCATCCATAGCGACTTGTATGGCATATACAAAAATCGTAGGACTCGAGAGCACCCATAAATAAGGGCGCCATTTTGTGCATCGTCGTTTGCTAAAAGACCTACATCATGAGTCGAGGCTTTTGAATGGGTTCTTATAGAGTACAGGACGCAATAACAGTTTTAGTATACGATTATCCGACTCGAAGGGCCATATTTTTTTTAAAAGAACTTAACACTCAAGAGGGTATGAATACTCTTAAAATGCGGGAGCATGTGTCAAGTTTTTCGGAAAATGGGGTATAGAGGGAGAGAAAGATCTTTGGGCTCAGTGGTTATTTCGCTCCATGGGTGGCATCGAACATTTAATGGGGAGACTAATTGTTAGTGTAAGGTGACTTGTTGTTGTATTTTAGACAACCGCTCATCTTACATGATTTTGGTTGCCTGAAAAAAAGAATTTCTTTCCGCCGCGATTGGGACTGAACACTGAACCCTCCGATTTGGAAGTCAATACACTACCACTTTAGCCACGGCCACCCACTAACCTGACATAAGTCAAGGTGGAAGTAATTAATACCGATGCAATTCTATCGGCAGACTTGCCATGCAATCACAATTTACAATCTATGTACCTACTCTCAGCTAGAATGGAGAATGGAAACAATAATAAATGTGAGTCTGCAGATATTTAAACCAATTATCACATATCCGTTTGTGGACAGCTGCTCTGCCATTCAGACCATTTCTCTTGATTGAATTTTTGAAAGCTGTCTCCTGTTTTGATTAACTCGCAAATTTGGATGTTTTTTTTTTTGATTACAGACTAAGGGATCACGAAATGACAATCAAATGTATCTGTCAGTATTGAAATTGAATAAAACCAACAGCAGATGATTGATGAATTCAAAGTTGCAAAGTGGGTTCACCAACATATTGGAAAAAAAAAGAGAACGAAGCCCATAATAGGCTTAATTTGAAATGCCATCGTAACAATGAATCAGGTATTCCAATCATAGCATTTGCAGAATACAAAAATGTATCCGCAACTATCCAAAAAGAAAAAGTCTGTTAGTTGCATAATTTTTCCGATTCCACATATTTGTACAATCCGGTTATATAGCGCTTGTTCGCAAGTTATCCAGCGATTTGGGATGAGGGATGATTTTAACCGAAATGATAAATCGAATGTTATCAAAAATGGGAGGGTTGCTTTGTCGTTGGTTTGTAGGGAAGGAGATGACGACTTTTCAGCACGTTGCAACTTAAGCACTCCCTCCCCTCCCACTGGAGGTAATTTATGACCGCTGTGTAGTCACTTTTACACATCCATATTTCAAGCATCGTTTTAAGTTATTTTTCACTGACATCAACGAGTGGTGTGCTGCGAACTCAATGTGGAACCCCGGAAGTTGAAGACAAGTTATTTGTCACAATTAAGTGTCTTTGAATTGACAGTGTGATGATGATTGAAGGTGGCAATTGGTAAATGATGATGCTCATTGGGCAGAGAGATGAGACTGGAGATTCGGACGAAGATTCGGAATCAAATTTCAAATGAGTGGAGTGGTTTTTTTGCTCCGAGATGTAAACATGGAACGGGTGAGTTATTTGGAAATACGATGGACGAAAACAAGATCTAAAGTATGAAGAACTAAACACACACCTAGTCTGAATCGATAAGAAACAGATGATCCTGGTCTAGACTTAGATGGGTCTGACAGGCTCCTATGCCGAACATGAGGGATATTCTTTAGCCAGATGACGGATTTACTGATACAAGTAATACAGATTCCTTAAAAATCTAATTAAACATCGAAAAATTATCTTAAACTGCCATTCTAGTTGATTTTATTTTCCATCTGGCAATGCTCTAAGATTAAGCACTAGTCTATGTTCTGCTAACTAAAACTATCCAATCTTTCGTAGGGAGGTGAGCGCATAAAGTTATATTAACCGTCACATCAACGCCAAATACATATATCTGCCTAATTCGAGCATAGGCTGGATGCCTACAGAAAAAAAGAAAGCCTTTTTGACAATAAGTCACATGGCAATAAGAACCTTTGAGAAATATGCTCGAATGGAGCCATCCGCGGATACAAGATTTTATTTCTTTCCTGGCTCAGATTCTGTACGAAATCATTTCTTGAAACGGATGTTGTTAATTTCCTACTTTGACAACAACAGATTCTGGATTCAGATGGCATATTCGGCAGACAAGAGTCAAAAGACAGTGTACAAAGAACAATTGCTTTTAAGTCAAGGAGGTTTGAGCATATAGCTCAAGATATGAATATATAGATGAGGGACGAGTCAGTTGTACTAGGACATGCTTCAATGCATCGTTTTTTATTTATTTTTTTAAAGAACTTAACACTCAAGTGGGTGTGAATGCACTTGTTATGCCTCAGCATGTATTACGTTTTACGGATTTAACTAATGAGACTCGTTGGATTTGGTATTGACATCCAGATGCAAACCTATAAAGCAGACTTTGCTCGACTATGATCTTAAGGGAGTAGTCTCGCGCCGAGACTTGTTGAAATGTATGAGGACGCATTTAGTAGTATCGATGATTTAGGCATGTAGATCGTGCATATGGTTGTGGGATAATAAACTTTTTTAAATTTATTAATAATAACTCAAGGGATCCCGAGTTCGATTCCTAGGCTATACACCGAAAAGCAGTGAAAAGATTCTTCCGACCTCACCATTTTTTTGGAGGTGTATACAAAGTTTCAACTTTTTGCTCAAATCATGCAAGTTAGTAGCTAAGAAAATAAAATCAGTTGCTTCTAAATTACAAACTCTTGGATAGAAGTGAGAACAGAAGACGGTTTAGACAAGACTACGTAAATTTTAGTAATAACAGAGTATGTTGATTGGTTTTAGGGAGACCAAAGAGATAGAATAGGGAGCAATGGAGCTGAGCCTGATTGAAGGAAGACCAGACAGGCCAGCCAACTCTAATAGAACAAATACATCAGTCATGTCACACCCTAGGAAGACCAGGAAAGCCAGATACGAGTAGATCAAGCATACCGGGTAAAAGTTAGAAACCATAGAGATCAGATTTACAAAGCACACAAGATAAATCTGATAGACAAGTTACTAACAACAGGCATAGATTATGATAACCAGTAAGACAAAGCTAGGTAACCCTAGACCCTATCGATTCGGATTCGGCCAAGAAATTGTTAAAGGATGACTAGGATCGAGTGTCAAGAATAGGAATGATGAAAACTGATATACTCAGCTTCTGCCGATTATAAGCTTGCTACGGTCTCTCTGATGATTTTGTCTACCACGTAAAAATGACAAAAAATTCTAATGAACGAACGTTGAAAAAAAAATTGTTCACATAAAGGGCTTTTCAGAAATCTACAATGTACATAACTTCTTATCAAATTTTGAGCAAATTCAAGTTAGCAGCCTTATGAGATCAACTCCATCGGATTGAATTTCGCATCTCAATACACTCACCGAATTAATCGTAAAGCTCAATAGGGCTTAACACGAATAATACTACACTTGGGCATAGTCCCAAACCTATAATATAATGCAAAGCAAACTCAATTGCTTTCTGTTACCTACCTACTCTTCTGATTACATTCTGCTTGGTAGAATTCCATTACATTACTCTGTGGTCAGCACTGCACTCGTACAATTATGTTGCTGGTTTCTTGGTTTATTGCTTTGTAAATACTTAAACGGAACAGACCTAACCTAGTTAGATTCTCCTTTACCACCAAAAGTGAAAGAAACTCCTGCACAATGCCTGATAAGGACTCTGGCATTGTTATGCCGACAAAGAGGGTAGAAGCCACATCATAACCTACATTCCATTGTAACTCCATGAAAGTTTTTATTACATTTCCTGCAGTCGTGTTAGTGTTGCTACTACTTCACAACCAGAATATTGCAAGAAGCTCATCCTACACGTACTCGTACATTTGCTGTGTGAATTTGAGTCTGCACAGCATAACAGGAATTGTTAAAAAGTCATAAAACCAATTCTGCCTTCGAAAGCACAAATGAAACTTTCGGAAACTGCAAAAATTACCATTGACACTACATACAATACGACTATTTCAACTGCAACACATATTAGATACATTTCCTCATTGAGTACGGCCCTAAGTCGGTTTAATTTGAGCGAACGAACGCAGTAAGATGTGCTGCATCAGTTTGCAGTAACCCTGAAACAAAACCATGATCCGGATTCAAGGATACCACTTTTCATCATATAGGGATGAGCGCATCAGGTGTCACAAGGAGAGGAAAGTCCCACCCAAGGTGAGTACAGAGTAAGTGGAAACGTTTTGAATGTTTAATGCTGCGGGTTGTGTGGTTCAGTTTAGGATTCTTCCTTCTTCTTGCCATGATATCGAATGGATCTCCAGTTTGGATGCATGTTAACATCCGCATGTACTGGTGGGAAGTTTGTGTTTACCATTTTCGTATTCTATTGCCGCATAAAATATTTAAAAATGTTTTCCCGCTTTTCAACAGAAATAGAAGTACTCGTAGATTGTGTGTTGTGTGTAAGTGAGGGGCCAACGACATTGAGCATAAAAATGGAAACGTTATTAGTGTTTGCATTTAGAAGAAAAATGCCAACGTCAACCACTACAACTTTGGACCACCTTGACATGGAATAATGAAAAGAATACACCTCAGCTCTACACCCCATGAGACACACATATGGTTATACCCGTTGTCATCAGGTAGCAGGAAGGCGGATAGAAACACCATGAATGGAGGCGTTTTGGAGAAGAAAGTATTTCTCTGTATCGGTTTTGTCAGTTTTTATATTATTCTGACATTGCTAGAGTCAAGTCAACTGTTTGACGAGGGTTCCACATGAATCTGTATGGTGGACGGAAAGGAGAGAGGAGTCATCTTTATAGCTTGTTGCTTCGAAATGGCCTGTTTTTTTTATCCTATATATCCTTATTCTGTGCAAAAGTTGTTCTTCTCTCTTTTGAAGGGATGAATGTTAAAATGGGGATTACCATTCGCCACATCCAACAGTCAGCATCAAACATCAAAAATCATCCGTACATCTACTGCCATCACGTGGCTTTGCTGCTGTCAAGGAAGAACATTCGTAGCGGTACTTTGATAAAAATTATTTTAACCTTTGCTTTCTACGAAATGGGAAAAAGTTAAGGAATCATGAAAAAATTCTGCTGCTGAATGCGTTTTTACCTCCATGAGGTTCTTTATGAATGTTGCTTTTAGCTACGGCCTTATGGACGTCTCTGACTATATAGTAGATATAGATGCAATTGGCATTTATGTATGTTCATGTTGTTCTTTCCACTGCTTTTCGGTTGTTTGGAAAGAATTTCGAGAATTTAATTGTAACAAAGGAAGGCGTTTTGAATTAGTACTTTGTCTTCATCTAAAGACTGCCTTAAGAAGGTAGGCCTGTACCCAACCAGCCTGATACAAAGAATAAATGAAGAATTAAGCGTAAATAATTTCAGGATTTTATGTAAAAGAGCCACATCCTCAAGGAGATAAATAGCAAACAAGGTTGAGTCACTGTGCTCCAAATGAAAGCCGATCACTCAACCGCTTTAAAGGATAAGATATTTTAGTACCATTTAAATGGTTCTTATGCGTATTATGTGAAAGACGAGGTCTATTACTAATGTACGTATGAGACCGTGTTAATACGGCTTCATCAGAATAAGTCTCGGTTTCCTGGGGCCAGATGGTCATCCCGTGAGGCCTAATTTTTTTCGAAACGGAAGTGAGAGACTGGGATGCGGACGCGGAGTAATACTGTGGTTATCGAATAGGCAAAAAAATAGATTCCGGAATCTCCCTGTGAATGTTCGAAAAACAGTTCTCAGAATGCTAGATTTCGATAAATTCAATGAGAGTTCATGTTAAGCAGGATAATGGTCTTAGCACTTAACGCTTTGCCAAGAGAATAATTTTCTTGTTCTACTCTCGCAAGTCAGTTTAAAGCATGCAGAAGTCCTACGTAGCCATAATGCTAGTTTTCACTGAAATATTGAAGACTAGATTCTATAGTAACGAAAATCTCTATTGGGCTTTGTTTCACCGACAAACGTCTCGACTGATGATTAGGAGAGTAACTTTGCCGCTAAATAATCTTACACACCGTTCTCAAATATTTAATCAGTAAGAATAAACGAATAAGGCCAGCGATTTGTCGATTTCTAAATACCTTGTTATCTGAGGCATGCCATTTGAACACCTTACCTGCCACAACACCAGGTGGTACGAGTTGATAGGCACCGAGTCTCGAGTTTTTAAGTCCATTGTCCTCCTCAACTCTCCTATAACGAAGAGTTATACTTGCCATAGCTCTTGTTTTGGACTTAATTTCGAGTAAAAAGCTCTTTTTAAAAGACGATAAGTAGACTGTATATAAGAGCCTTATCATCCTGCATTATTGTGACGCGCAAACATGCATGCAAACAAAGGCGGTTAAACGTAAAATAGTGTATATCGTTTTAAACCAAAATTCTTCGAACTATTGTTGGTCCGGTTTGCGTTGACTGGGTTTGAAGAAAGAGATATGAAGTACAACTCTGCGGGCTGATAAGCGACATTGACCTGGTCAAAAAATGCTCATCAGTTGCCAAAGAGATCGAATGAGTATTGACCGCAATATTTCATAATGCTATGAGTTAAAGCCGCAGTAGGCCCCAGGGTTAGACATTGCTTTATAACGCTATAGACAACTTATGGTATATTAAGTACGCCTAAGTATTGCATCTGTTGAAAATTGTATGCCAACATGCTTGAGGCTCTTGTATGATAACCTAGAAGCAGAAACAACTATAAGATCTGAGTATACAACTGTGTGCAAGTGTCGCAAAAGTACTTATTGGTTTAATTGATCTTTGTTTACACCAATAAATTAGTCATAGGTACACATATGAACAGCATCCAATGAAAAGGTTCGCTGATATCGGTTGTAGATGATGGAAATAGATTGAACAATGGTTTCCAAATTTGAGGGGTTTCAAAGCACGAACTTCTTAGCTTTGTCATAATTTTGGGAATGTTTGACAAATATTTTCTTTTTTCTTGCTTGTGGAAACTGTCACACGGTATAAAAGTAATGACTAGAGGGCACTAATTATTAATGACACTCTACTTATTATGTAGATCTAAGTTAACCTGGCTCAGCTCAGTTGAAGAAGATTTCACTTGCAGAAAACTATCCAGCCTTTTCGTAGCTGACCGAGAATTGAACCCAGATCCTCTCGGGTAGTGATTGGCGAAAGTAACCAGTGCTTTATTTTCATTTGCATTAGCACCAGAACTTTAGCATATGCCTTACACATGTGCTGCTCTGAAGTTCTTTTAATACCCTTTGAGGCTCAGGATAGAAGACTTAAGCTCTGGTCAATCTAGGCAGCCATGTGAGCAAAAACGAGCAAACCATAAATATGAGGAAACTATACCGAGGTTATCATATCCTAGCATTCCGTCAAGGAACTAATTATTGCCAGCTTTCTACTCAACAGTTAATTAGTTAAATTCTTCCAAATAAAGTTGATAACAAGCCCTCTTATCAATACTGCTTAATAGGGGCCAATATCGTTAAAATTGAAAAAAAAAAAAATCTCCAAAGAGTCTATACTTTAGAGGCCTTTAGAGTTCCTTACTTACTTAGATGGCACTACAATCAAGGGTCCAATCATGCTCAACCAGTTGGTCACTGCAGGTCCCGTTCTAGGCGTCACTTAATTCGAGTTCTTCCACCACTTCGTTGTCTGCCTGTGTATGAATCACAGACACTTCAGGCTGGAGTGTATATAATAACTAATTCTACATGTCCTTGTCGTCTCAGGGGACTTATTCATATTTTTCTAAATAAATGCTTAGAAAATGCCCCTGCATCTTCGGATGCGGTGATATATCTTTTATAGCATTCTGTATTTATAACATTTTTCGTATGTTGTTAAGTAAGATCGTCAGCAGAACATCATCTGCTGCTATCCGAGTCTATCGCTCCAAATGTGTCCAAATACGGCACCAAATCTGAAGTGACAGACCCCATTCTTGGTGCCCTTGGGGAAAAGGCGGCAGAAATTTCGGCTTCAGGAATATGTAAGGTGTCGTTAAATTATTAAGGATTCATTTGTTTTTATCTCATTTTCAACACTCTGAGTAGTCCCGAACAATTCTTATTAACCCTAGCAAATAAGTAATGTAGTTAATGCAGACAAGACCACCGCTCGATAGATAACAGAGTTGGTATACAGTCATAGAAATAAAGAGCACCGCCAAAATAGGTCGAAAAGGGAAGAATTTAAATGAACAGGTAGTTTACAAATTCTGTGTTTTTACCATTTATTCGATTGAAATAATTCATGACTGCCAAGCAGTACGACTTTGCAGTCCATTCTTGCAAATTTGAAGTAGTTGTTGTCAGGCTCATGAAAGACCGCAACAAGATTGGCATGCATTCTTTTCCAATAAAAAAAATATTTGCTTAACAATCCCCTCTCACAATTTGAAAAGCCTTGGTTAAGCGAATTAAAAAAAAAAAAAAAATACTCAAGACATAATCTGTCTTCATAAACGCGGCCAGACTTATCTGCAAATCTATCATAACTCATTATAATTAATGAAATTTTTAGTGAAACCCATCTTAACTGCACGACCTTGCAAATTGACTGCATCTCAAGTTAGTCACTGTATGGTGTTTAATGTTTAAATCAACATTAACGCTATTGCTTGATAACTTGAAAGGCCTTTCCTCACTACGAGGAATAGTTATGAAAAGAAAATTTCTCATTATTACCTAGAGCACGTGAACCCATTCAACAGAAACTGCGCTTCCTTTAAACTACGTGCTTTTCCTCTAAGGCAAACGCAACAACTTAAATATCCTCCATGTGCCCATTCCAAAGCAGTTTGCTTCTCGTGAACTTTTTGTCCAGTAAGGTATCTGCCGCGCTACGTATCCTTTCACTGCTATTGTTTTCCATCGGACGACGAACAATAACACTGTTATGGAAGTCACAAGCTAATAACATGGAACATTATTGAAATAACAAATCATAAGAGCAAACTGTCCGCCCAGTCATATTACCTATATAATACAATGCCCCTTCCCCAACAAAATTGAACCAAAGGAAGAGAAACTTACCTGATCTCGTAATTCAGAGTCGTTAAGCCAGCTATTGCCAGGCGAGAACTCCCCAGCTGCAACAACGGTTACATCAACACCACGAGAACGCATTTCCTGACGCATACAAGTAGCAAAAGTTTCCACAGCAGCCTGAGTTGCACATTGGATGCCACGGACCGGCGATGGAACCTTGTTTAAACCTTTGAAAAAGAAAATAAAAATTCAATGTTGTTTTATTTCCTTTTAATGTCCTTCGTAGCACAGTACGAGGCGAGGAGCAAAAAATTTCGCATAGTAAAACCATTGCATTTAATTAGAATTCTGCTTTGTTGTCTCAGATGCTTCGGTGGCGGCTTCTCACCACTCAACAGGACTTAGTTTGGTGGATTGGGTAAAGGAAGTCGGTGACTTACCTGATGTCAAAAATACAATGCGTCCATTAGCGCGTCGGATGAGGGGCAGCATGATTTGTGAGAGGCGTGCAGCTCCTACAATATTAACCACAAAATAAAGTTTTGGAAAAAGGAGGAATGCGACGCCATCTCTTACCGAGTAGGTTAAGATCCAAAGATTTACGAAGCACTGCAAACGGAATCCACTCAAGCTCACCAAAAGCAATCCAATGAGCGCAGTGAATAACCGCCCACAATCCATTTGCTCCATAAGGCAAGTGTTCCGTGATAAATAGACAAGTTTCCAAAAGCTGCAAACAAATTGGCTTGAATATTCGATAAATTTGTGTTTAGTACATACTCAAACCACTTACAGATTTCTCAGACGATACATCCAAATGAATTGTTTTCATTCGGCCGGAGGTTTCTTCCTTCAAAATTTTCGCTTCTTCGCAGTCGGGAATTGGAACATTGAAGGCTGCGTAAACAGTGAAGCCCAAATCATCTAATTTCTTAGCCAAGTACCAACCAATGGGGGTTTCACATCCGGTAATAAGGACACCTTTACCCGATGCTGAAACCTAGAAAAAGTCAAAAGAATTAAACATACTATGTCACCGCTCAAAAGGATACTAAAAAGTGAAAGAATTCACCACGGTAGAGTTGAAATTTGAGAGGACCAGACATCAATTAACTCCTCCGGTCAATCAAGGAACAATTTACCAATTGAACGATTGCAAGCATGGCAAAGTCATGCGTGGACGTCACGAAGGTATTTGCCTACAAGCAAAACAAAAAGTTGGGTGCCCCCTTAGGACACAAGTACGTGTATCTGTATCTACATAGCTTTATTGGTTCATTTAAGTCGTAAATTCCAGCCGTCTATTGTTATTGATGACGAAAAAGTGGTGCGTAGTTAGCAGACAGCTCTATTTACATCGTCTGGGTCAAGGGGTTTTAATCCAAAAACTTCTAACCAAAGTCATTAATAACCTTTGGCAGCTCGAAATGAGGTGTAAAAGCTACTTATTCAGGTTAGGTGAGTTTTTTGAAAGGTCATGGTGTTAAGAAGGGCTAAACATTGCCTGCTGATGTGGGATGTAGTAAAATTTATCTTCAGTGTTGAGTGAGTTGCACTTTTGACATGATATCGCTCTGTATTAAAGGTCGAACCTATTAATTAGAGTCGAAAGGATTTCAATCGACGGCTTAATGAATAAGTCTACTACCTTAATCAGAAAGTTCCCGGAATAACCACCGTGTGGCGCTCCCATTGTTCCGATTGTTCCAATTTTTGTACCTTGATGGTACACTTCAGATGCAGTAACTCCGCTTATACCCGCTCAGATGTCACAAAATGCTGACGGAACATCACTAAAGAATTAACCTTTTCGACGCAAGTAAAAAACTAAATGGCCTCACTTGAAATTCCTATTAAAAGACGACCTTTCAGGCTAGAGTAGTTCGAGTTGTAGGCAAGAGTGACTGCCTTACCTGTGGATATAAAATTTGCAACGAATAATCAAAGCCCAATGAGCACAGCATTATTCTAAGCACCTTAAGGTTTCTGCTAAGACTTTGGAGGTCTTTTAGGGCCAATATCATCGGGTGAAACAAAATATGTTGGCGGCGGCTTGAATGATCACATTGCAGAAAGCAGTAACATGTTCAGGTAAGTCTTTGACGACCTAAGAAATGGCAATCAATCATAATCTTGTATAACCCGGCCATTTTTCGAGTAGAAACCTGAACACTTGGTTAAATACGAAAATGCAATTCCTGGAACTCAAATTGACTTTATTCTAACTAAACTATGGTTACTAAAAAGCTTTAATGATTGCAGGGTGATTCCTGCACTTACTACTCAGCGTCGTCGTTTAGTCTCTGTGTTGACTGACTGTTAAACGAGAAATCACCAAAACCCTTCACAGATATCCTCAAAGTGTACACTAACATCAACGCAAAAATCAAAAGCCCACCTAAGGTCATCTTTGTTTGATTTCTAGTGAGGTGGCGTTTTATTGTGAACCTGAACCTAATCCAAGAAGCATTTTCAGGTAGCACAATCACTCGACAACTGCCTTTAGTGCCATACTCTCAGTTTTCTTCTACTTGCATTTGCCATCTTAGATCGGACTGAAGTCCACAATCAGGTGACGAGTATCGATTCGGTCTTATTCTGTTTTTTTTTTAAAGATCTGCCGCAGTGTGAATATTTGGTGATTTGTGGAATTACCAAAGTGCACTAATGAGAGTTAATTAGATTGTGGACAAAATATTTCAGAAGTTTACACATTATGGCAAGCAGGATCTGGTATGCGATATTTTGGGGTATAATAATATGATAATATAATATGATACTGGCTCTCTATTATGTCATCTTCTGTAGTGTAGGCTGACTAGCCTGAAATGGAAAGAGATGAATTGTACCACTTCAGTGTGCTAAAGTGGTCTACGACACTACTTCTAAATTTCTACACTAATTTTCAAGGTCTCTGTTCGGTTCTTGCTGGCTTAAAATGATCATTTTACTGCAGGTTGTACCGTCTTGGACGAGAGGTTGAGCGAAACGCGTTTGGCAGAGGTTTTTTTTGATTGCAGCCATTCAACGTTCTCTCATAGCATTTCTCTGAAGTTAAGTAGGTTGGTTCAAAAGTTGGACTTAGAGTGTCTAGTAGATTTTTCTTAATAAGTCAGTCACATGTGCCAAAAAACTGCGACATTATTTTTATTTTATAGTTTTTTTTCTTCAGAAGGTGCCTTTTAGGTTTTTGAATCAGATTATCTGAAACGAAGTGTTAGTCACAGACCAATACTTTTGGAAATGCTGCTCTTGCTGTTCTTAAGTGAAAGGTTTGATGGTCTCTATTCTTACTTTTAATTGGTTTTTGTTAAACATTTATCTCCATACCCAATTCATACCTTGACTTTGCTATCCTAAATGTACTCATATTAGTCTCCGGCTTACATGCTTCTCCAATTAATCTACAAGTTAAATGTACCATAATGATTGACAGTTAATTTCTTAGTTTATCTATAAATTCAAACCTATTCGAGGAAATTGAGAGAGATGCAGAAAATCGTCTTTAAATCAAATTTGAAGTTACAGACAAAGTTTAATGAATGAATTATTAGAATATTAACTAAAGAAAATTTTCGTCAAACGAGGATTCCCAATTCGAAATTCATTATTCCGGGAAATTAAATGACCGTACTAAACAATAGTCCGACCGAAGGACACATTTAGTTAATTAATCCCACAGCAATGGTAAAAAGCAACATTTCACGTTACGAGTTGCTTCCTCAACTCAACACATGTCACTGTCCCAGTTTCCGGTGGACAAAAGTTCAATAGACCCCGACTGACAACATAATGAACTTTAAGATTAATTCCCTGTTTTCCGTTGCCATTTAACAAGGTCAACATTTCTTAAGCACGCAAGTGTCCATTTCTTCAGCACAATAAAGGACAGTGCCATATCACAAAATGTTCACCTCCAATAGTTGTTTTAAGCACTTCCTTTTTACAATGGCAACGGTTTCCGTTTAGTATCCTGAAGAGGAACAGCACAGCACAACGATGAAAAACTCAATTGAACACATTTCACGCGTTGACCCCTCGCCCCTCCGGCAAATAGTCAGTAAATTAATTTTACCCAGCACGCAAAATCCACACCGACACATCGGCACACACTCATAAAAGGAAAAGTCTCAGCAGAACTCAGGTGAGCTATGGGCAATTTCTGATTAAGTTCCAGCTAGCCATCACCACTACATTGTTAAAAGTTTGATAGGGTGCTTCGAAAGGATTGACGATTTCTGCATCTGCAACAGGTCTGTGTCAGAAAGGAAATTAGTTCAAAAGGACAACACACAATTTTCTAATTGATTATATTATACAAGCACGAACAGACAGACATCTTCCACTTCACACGAGTCACCTTGAAGCATGCAACAAAGAGGATAAATTCATTCGACAGCGACTATGTTGTCGGTTAGTGGAGTGAATATCAGAATGAGAATGGGATCCTATGCACGTTATGGTAGTCTATAGTATGTCGTCTAGCCGTCTCATATGGCATCCTAGAAACCTACATTATCCCATGTGTCTCTGAATTATTGTGAATTCCTGCAGGCATATACCTCCGCTATCTGCAAGTGACTGCATAAATTGCATTTAATTTAATCCTTTTACCTAATCGGTTCACGACCAGATTAAATGGGATTCTATTCTCTCATTTACAAGGATTCCCATCACCACCAAGACGGTGGAGGATGAGTGTGAGCGAGCGAATGTCTCCTCGACTGAGTAACTTGCGAAACGGTCTTTGTCTTTCGCAGACCGAGTCGAGCTAAAGATGGGGTGGTTACTTGAAAGAAACGACGCAGAAAGCTGTAGAAAGTAGGAGAAAAGACGAGAGTCAAGAGACAGGAGCCGAACGACGAAAGGCTCCAGGTAGAAGGTACGAGTAGAAGGAAGATAATGAAATGAATTGGATTGTCGTTCCATTAAGGACACAAATCGATTTTTAGTTTCCAAAGGCATCCCTTTGGATGCCTTTCCCTGGGTGTTGGTTTAGGTCTTGATGATTCTGTGTTGGCGTATTGACACTTTAGCCCCCGAGGCTATAATGCCTTTTCTTTTTGGCCAAGGCTAATTCGTTGTTTTATAAGGTTTCCCTATCATTTTGCGATTGTTTTAGGAAAGGATTTAGGCATTTAAGTTGGCATTTGAGCTGACAAAGGACTTCTTAAGAGATCATCCATACAAATTGGATAAACCTGTGGTATAAGGACCATGATGACATGATGGCTTTTAACGAGGTGTGGTGCTATGCTTTACACTCACTTTTGGGAAATTGTAGTGCCCTGCTTAGAAGCATTTGTAGAAGTGGGGTACCTTTGCCGATATTTTAATTTTAAACGTTCGTAAATCACAGGTCGAATAGGGAGGAAGATAGTTGGTGAAACATTTATAAAGTAGATCTCCTACTATTGGCCTGAAGAAATAAGAGGACCTGGAGGTAGAAAATAATTAGGATCACTCTTTTGTCCTTTCCGGGGCTAAACCTTTGCCAGGACCATTTAATCTAGACACGATCCACATTCAATCTACGAAGCTCCGATAAGAATAGCTATGTACATCTGTAGGATAGGCATAAGGAGCGCAGTATCTGCCAATAAAGGCAAGTTGGGCTAAGATCTTTACTGAATACCTCATTAATTTCAAACTATTTCGAAAAAAAATCCTGAATTTACAGTCTTGTTTGAGTCACAATGAAATCACTAGGTGAAGCAAAAGGGTTTCCTAGAAGACGAGAACTACCTGTGCCCTCGGTTTGAATTTTCATTGATCCTTGGGTTTTTGTCAGAAATTAGGACATTCTGTAACGATGGCTACGTGTATCGCTCTCATCGGGTTGAAAGTATGTGGGGCTGATGTTCGCACTGCCAGTGACACTGGTATTTTTCGACTGAAGCGTTTACTCATCTTTCGCAGAAAGGCTAAAGAGTTACAGTGTATACAAGGAGTATAATAGATTCGGATTTGCGTTGGAGAAATACATAGCAAGAATTTTAGGTTGCAGATCTGAAAGCGAATGGCTTTGCTTGGCAACAACAGGGTTTCTTTGCAATAATTTCTGGGGAGGGCGATTTTGCTAAGAATATTATAGAAAACTCTCAGTAACTATATCTGTGGCAAAAAGGAATAACAGCATAAGTAATTTTTCCAACTTTTCAGGAGGTGAAAACTTTGGACTGGTGTGGTAAAAAACTATAGAGGTAAAGCAAACAATTTTGGAACTGAAAGATAGTAAATTAAGCACATAATTTTCTTGTATAATAATTTTTCGTATTTTCCTTTAAATAATGATGTTTTTTTTAGCAAAAATCTGACTAATACTTTTATTCCCTTTTTCAAATTCAATACCTATATTGTTTAAGTTCACTTATGTCGTTTTTCATATTAGCGATTTCAACATCGTATATGAACAAGTGGAAGTATTCTTTTTTCCTTTTTTCAGTTCAGAGATCTTTATTTGTCAAATCTTCTTGTGCTTTTCTTAACATTAAGACCTTTTTTATCAAGTCAACTTGTATGTCAACTTGTACTTGATGTGTAAAGGATGATCAACACTGAATAACAGCATAAGTATATTTTTTCGAGCATGAGCATGACTTATGCTATTATTCCGTGTGCATGTTTTGTGGGAAATGACTTATGTTATTATTCACTTGGCTATAACTTTATAACCATTAGAGATATCGACACAAAAAAATATGGTATATAAACTGAAGATAGGAGATTGCTATGATGTCATTAACTCAACTGTGATGACATAACTCGTCTTATGCTGTTATTCCTTTTGTCCACAGATATTAACCCAATCCACCTTGCAGCCAGCAATGTCTAGACAACCTTACGATTTAAAGATCTAAAGTTGCATCAAATTCCTTTCCTGTTGCAGCTTTCACCCGAATTTCAATAGAATTCCTTAACCTTTTGAGAAAAGTCATACCAAGCACAATTGCCAACAAATCACAAGTCGCTCTCATCGAAAGGGCCGAGCTCTATCTCTATTCATGCAGTATACCAAAAAGCCATAAATCAAACCTGCTTGCAAATTCAAAGAGCAGTGTAGATCAAAGAAGGAAAGGCGATATCCAACAGCGAGCATAATTTGTCCTCTTTTTTGCAGGATGACACTGCTCTTTTAAAGTTGACGGAAACAAAGGGTAGTTTCACCATAATGAAGTACAAGGTCTTTGTTAAGTGGAAGGAACTAGAACCAAAAGCAACAAGTTGTCTTTCTAGAAGAAAAAAAATCGGACAGAGGCATTGAAATCTACTTTTTCACTTGCTCCAGGTGAACTATTTCCTTCGCCTTCTAGCAAGAAAGACAGAAGTTATGCTTATGCTATCAAAAATCATGCTGGGTTCCTGCGGGTGTACTCGACCGCACTATTCTTCAGGTTATGGACTACTTTAAATCGTTCAGTTCACCAGTTCAGTACAGTACTTTCCAAACATTTATAGCTTTCCGGCGCCCAGTAGTGGTAATGTGATTGTTCTTAACAGATCTGGCCAACTTAAGCCCTAGTTTGTGAAAATTTTAACGAATCTGATGAAAAGTGTTTCTTTGCTGGTCTCCAGATCACACTGATATCTAATGTAGCTGTAGCGGAGAACATGAAGCAAGTGGGAGTAATAGATTGTTGGACCTATTTGCTTTGATTAAGTGAATCCGAATAGGGAGATAGCGATCTTGCAGTCGGCTCATTTTAGGTCAGTTTCTATCATCACTGTGATTAGTATTCTTTGTATTTGTTTTCTGCAGCAAATTCTCAAATTCTCATTATCTTCCTGATCAAGTTATACAGTGAATAAAAAGGGCCCTATCAAAAGGTTCATGGTTAAGCTAAGAAGTTTTGAAAGAAGAAACAAACATGTTGAAACCTCAAATGATTAGATTGAAACCACCATCTACATTGACAAACAAAAATCTGCCCTGATTGGGCTGGATGCTGCAAGATCTAAATACAATGAAATCTTAGGCCCTTTCTTTTGTAATGTTGAGAATCCTATAGAAGAAAGTGACCACAAAATTGACGACTTACTAATTCATCCCAAGCCCTTCTCATTTATCAACCACAACACATAAATGTTGGCTGAATTATTTCACTTTCACACCCAGTCAGACGATTCTCGTATTTTGGAACTGCTCCTTCGAAGAAAGAGTCTAAATTAACTCTAACGTCAACTACTCATATCGGTACATTTAAACTCTTCAGAAGTGGAGGGTTCCTTCTGAATGGCAACGTAAGCTAAACTAAATTGGTTTAAAGGATATGGCTACCATCGCTTATTACGCTGATATTGATGATGATGATACCACATCAATCAAATATGATTCTCTCTTCTCAGGAAAGAAACAAGCGCTGCTTTAGATCCAATCATATTCGACTAGATATGAATGGTGATGCGGTAATCCTGTTAGTGAAAATTGACCGGGAAAGAAACAAGAGTAATGTGCATACAAGCTGTCAATTAACTGCATGCCAGTATGGCCTTTTCAAATTAAGATCAACTGCTAGAAACCTCATGGAATGCATATCCATTGCCTGTTAAGCATTAAAAAAATTAATCACTTTCAACCTGTCTGTACTCATTTATTAGATTTGATATCTGATGCCTTTACTATAAACGATCTTAAAAGGAATATTAAATACTCCTCTCTCTACAGATGAAACTAAAATTTTTCATACTATTTCTTCACAATAATTTTATTTAATAATTCACATAATTTCTTCAAGATGACTTCTATATCTTATTTTTGGGGGGGGGGGGGGGCTCACGGTTTGATGTCGGCAAATAACAATCTCTTACATAAGATGTAAGTGCAACGAGTCTCCACGGTCAACTTGTGTTACTAGTTCAATCCCTCCGTGGACTTGGTAGGATATAAATGTCCGTTTTCATGTTGGCAAGATGATCTTTAAGCCCAACACTAATTTTGTGGGTTATCAATGGATCCAATGAATTTTCCAAACCTTGAATGATTTAATAACCTTTTTTCTTCATCTGCTGGAGCACGCCAACCAGGTGAGTCCTCCCTTTCATACAATGTCCGTTTTTTTCTATTGCTCTTCAAGGTCTCACATAAAAAGATAACAGGGCAGTTGGCATTTAACTTGGTCCTTCGTCGTGTCGTTGTAAAACTTGTTCTCTGAAATGACAGAGTCGGAGATGGCGGCGACAAGTCAAAGCAATATCTCAAAAAACCGACTTAAATATGCTGCAGCTCGAAAGGAAGAAGTGGACAATGCTCATCAACAAGGCGTTCGATTAAATAATAGGGAGCAATAACTATGGGTAACTACCGTTCCTCAGACACTTTGGTGTTTCATAGACGAGCATCAGGGATTCATTTATTAAATCTCAATATAAACTCATTTTATTAAATTTCAAAGCACATCCAATAACCCTTCCCCTGCACAGCAAACTTTATCTTTTGACCTCGAAACAACCTCATTCCATTTGCAAAGTTCCACTTTCCACCGTACTTTTGAAAAGCTCTAAGTTCTATTCAAAACCAAAACTTAATCACCAGTAACCTCGTAAAAAATCATCCTCACACTCTTTGCTAATTTTAAGGACAAATTCTCTCCAGAGTTTCCCTTAATTAGAACCTATTGTCTGTCGTGCTCTATTTGTACCGTGGTCTGGTTTGGTTGGTTTGCCTTTCTCCAACTCTGACACTAAGTTATGCATTTACATAACTAGCTCTTGACACTTTCGATTAGCCTTCTATGGTTGGCCGACAGGTCAACCTTGCGGGGGCGCGTAAATGCATTTCCAAAAATAGATCCTCCGTCATCCTTGCCTTATGTTTCAAATGGCATGGGTACCCACCAGTATCAGGACTATCCCAGAAAATTACCATTGTTCCTGGTGCCTATCCAAAGGAAGACCGGCGGCAAATTTCATTTATATTCTCAAGGGATAGGAGCTGCAAAATTCACACTAACTCACTAACACACAAAAGTGGTTTGTGTATAGTTGTAGCGGCACAGCACATCACCACCCAAACGAAAAGTACATGATATCAGCAATCCAGCTAAATACATTACGCCTCGCATATACTTGTAAGAATATCACGTCCCGCTTGGCAAAACCGGGACGTGTGCGGAATAATCAAAATTCCACCCTATAATCCAGGCGATGGGTATTGGTGGTATACGAAAGGGATGGTGACCCTCCGATTGCAAAAGCCAGAGCCAACAGGGCCAACAAAAATTTCCATAGGTGTAATGTAGATCTACGACTCTGGTGTGTGCCTAACCTTCTGTCAAGGATACGCAAGCGAGCAACGAGTAGAAGCTTATTCGTAAAATAGAGGTAGCCTTCACCAACCAACCCTGGGTACTTTCTTCCTGAATCAGGTCTTTGTGTTTATTTTTAGAAACTTACATCCATGTAGTTGGGATACAAGTGGTGGTTGTTCGGTTCGTCATCATCCACCCGATCACGGAGTGGAGGCTTCTCTGGATTCCTCAGGGAAAAATGTTGCTGGCTTTACCTCCTTTAAGGTCTGCCTTGGCTCTCCTCTTAAGTTTTCTTTCTTGTTGTCGTTTGTTTATGCTTTTTGTGGCCTTTGTCGTTGTTGTTAGTCCTCGTTGTATAAACAGTCGTGCGAGGGGATGAGTATGGTTTAAGAATCATGGAATAAGGGGTCTCGTACAATATAAACCGCAGGGTGGAGTAGGATGTGCTATTTGTTTTAATTCCCAAAGCTAGGCAGTTAAGGGTTTCGTGACTGTTTCTCGGTTTTTGTAAGACGTTATTTTTGGCTTACACTGAGAGAGACAACCATAATGATACAGGACAGAAGGCTTTTTACTATAGTTCGTTTTGGCTGCTTTATCTCGATTTTTATCTCTGATTGAGTTGAGTTCTTTTTATATCTGTTTTTTTTTTTTGTTCGGATTTCTTTGAATAAAACGAAGACAGTCAGTGCCTGTGTCCATTACAAGTGCTAACGAAGTGACGATTTCGTGAAATAATTTCAAATGGTTTAGTTATTCATATAGGGGTTGGGGATGGGGATGGGGATGGCTGTGGTGATAGAATGATATCTCTCTGGGTTTTTGTACGAGCCGCAGTAAGCAGATTTGTTAATGGGGTGTGCAAATGTTGTTGCGGATAAATCCCTTAGGAATTGTGTACTTCTATGAGAGATAAATAACGAGCTTTCCGTTGAATTGGTGATTAGGCGAGAGTACATAAGGTAGATTCGACACTGGGTCTGTGGTTGGTTTGAAGATTTTTCGGAGTCTCTCTTCTCTTCTCTGGAAAACGAAAATCTTCGTTGAATTGACGAAATGTACTTTGACTTGTATATCATATGTTATTTATAAGTTCGGTTAATGTTCTTGGAACTTCATATCCTTTAGAGTTGGGGCACTTAGAACAAGAGGGAATTTCTAATTCGAGGGTAAACTTTCTGATGGTAGCTACAGATTGGTGTGCTATCAACTGATTTATGCAACTTTGCTGTTCTTAGTGCAGCTGCTTGTTGGATATAACAACGAAATGGTAATGAGTTCCAAGGTCTTGTCAAAATATACTAACATCCCTGACCGAAAGGGGGTTGACATATAAGTGTTTCCTCGATAATTACTCAAAATAAAAGAAAAAAATGGTTAATGGAATTGAAAATGAGCTATATTACTCTCTCAATATATGAGCTGCTCATTACTTGTTGAGTGAGAGCACTGTCCATAGTTTCCACTTTGATGTGGTTGAAAAAAATGGAAACAAGTAAGCCTGTGCTTCTATGGTTTGACGCAAAAGGTTCGAAGAAATGCCTTACAATACCGTGAATGTTGGACGATGCGGTTGATTTTGGAGAAAAAAAAAAGAGGGGAACAACCACGAACTCTATGACATTTACCAAGGTATGTATAAAGTCCAGGAAGCAAGGATATAAAGTCATAATATATCTGATTTGAGATCGTGAGTGCCAGATAGATGGGATAATCAGAAATGTGACAGTGTTTGAGAGAAAAACTGATCCTGGGCCGTTGGGTTTGCCATTTCTGATACTTAATCTGATGCAGACACTGGTTTGATACGTTAATGAGAGCCGAGAGTCTAACTCAGAGGATGCTGCAAAAAGGACAAATTGCGATTATGACACACACTCGGTTGATTGTATGAATTCTACAACTTGGTTATGCCTTCACTTTTTGTAAGGAGTCAGCTTGGACAAAAAAATTACTACTCGGTTTACATATTCAAGTCGCATTAAGCCTAACATATGAAGTTGTATTTGCGGAATGTCATATTTGGAGCTAGTACCACAGAAATTCCAAAGGTCCCGATTGTCATGGCAAATTCGATGGAATCCGGAGTGAGAAGAAAATTCGAATACAAAATCGTCAACAGAGCCAACAATTTAAAAGCACCCACAAACTCAGGTAATATGTGTAATTGATCAGGTATACAAGTATTCACCTGATAAAGTGGAAAAGAGCGTTTCCTTTAAAGAGTCAATATTGTGAAGCAAGTATTAAATAAAATTGAAGTTAGGCACATATGTATGGTATGTGCAAAGGCGGCCACTTAAAGTAAATGGATATCTAGGATGGTATTTCAGTAAGAAGTCTTTCACCCACAAATTATAAGAAGAAATAGTGAAATATTTTATTTTTATCACCACTATCGTATGTCATGAGCAAACGATCTGTACACTGGCAACGATGGTACTATGAGTGCTTCATCTAATGGTTTGCACTTGGTTGAATGTCCTTTTAAGTCAAAGAATTTTTTTATAAAATAACTACATAGCCTACTTTGGAAGGGTGGTCAACGATACAAAGCATTTTGCTGACACACTCAAAGACTTTGTTTACACCATAAACAATACAAAAATATTAATTTCCTCAAGGATAAAAGAAGCAGCACGTCGTAAACATCAGATAAAATATGTATCTGTCAGGGGTCTAGAAGTTATTATCCGCTTCAGATATCGCCGAAGAAATCTAGAGCCCTCCTGGTGTCTCTAACCTCATCTAACTTATTTTATTTTATTTGTCACACTGCCCTTGACACGATCATAGCACTTTGATCGCTCCATAAGTTTGGCTTAAGATCGCCTTCATAATCCCATTCGGCTTCTTTAAGATTAATTTGTTGTCGTTTAGTTCTTGTATGATGACACTGCTAGAAGCATTTTTATTTTAGAAACGTTCACACAGAAGCGTAACTTAAGAACTTAGCTGGTGGTGACGCAGTGCTAAGCAATTGGAAATCAAAACGTTTATTTATTTAAGAACCGCAGGACCCTCTTTCTCCAAAAGTCCATTTCAAGCAGAAATACATTCCATTCAGCTATGCGCTAATTTTGTTCTCAAAAAGGGAGTGAAATATGTCTCCATCTACAGGCTAACTGACAGTCAAGACAGTCATTAAGGGTTGAGGCTCAAACCTCTTTGACTGCAAATCGGTCTTGCACTGCTTCAGTACACTACGAGATCTCTCACATAAGTTTGCATTGCAAAGTAAAACTTTGGTGGGTACCTGGTCATAGACTTATTGTCGGAAACGAAATAGTCGATAAACAAGATAGAAACGGTTAGGTTGAATTTTTCAAGAACCATGAGCCTTTCTACTACATCCTGAATTCAACAATAAAGAGTTGAGAGAATAAAATGTGTTTATGTCCTTGTGAGATTCGTCAGGCCAAAAGAGCTATCAAACCCATTCACAAGAAATCAAAAGAATATCTGTTACCTAAGAGCGATGATATCAGAAGACTGATTGGATTTCTAACAGGACACTGCCATTTTCCATATCACCTACACAAATTAGGTTTTATTCGAAAAATTGAATGTCGTTTTTGCATGGCAGAAGACAAAACTGCGAAACATATCTTATGTGAATGCATGGCTCTAAGTGTTCTGAGGTGATGGTACTTCCTCAGAGAAATTCTAATCAGTAGGAAACTTCAAAAAATCTCCACCAGAAAGATTCTTAATTTCATCAAAGGAGTTGAGTCACTCTTGGCCTCCTTATACAGATTCTGTGCCCCAGCAAATCCCCTTTATAAGAAAAATCAATCATATCCGTCACAAAACCCAACGACGGAAACCAGCTTTGGCAGGTTGATTGATTATTCAGCTCACTTGCTGCTTTTTTTTAGTGAAAGGAGCTGGTATTGAACTAATTCTAATCAAGTTGCCCTGGAAGTGAGTCTCGAGCATGAGGCACACGCTGCCCAGTGCACTCGCAAATCTTAGTCGCCTGATGTGGAAAAAAATTACCCCCGTGTGTGTAAATAGTACACAACGCAGGAATTAAAAACTGCACAGTGCGGGTTCCCCACCTCTCCCGCTCTAAGTGGTATTGTACTGTTGCCTGTACTCAGTCGCTGCAGTCATTGTATTGTCATATGGCACGGTCAATAACTAAGTATAGGCATGTAACAACTGATGGAAACCGGATTTTGTGTATGGATTTTGTTAGTACAGTGTTTGGTATTGCTGTAAGGACATAGTACCTACCTCTATTTAAATTGATAAACCAATGACAAACAATTTTCACTTTTAAGGCATTTGCCAAAGTTCGGCATGAGGCTCTTTTGTCGGAAATGCGTGTATTTGCGATCGACGACACTCTTCTTCAATGAACTTACTTTAGAAAAATTATATTAAAGTTGTCTTGGGCAGATTCAAGTTTAATAATCACAAAATAAATGCGTTGTGCCCCAGGGCTCTTTTCTGTCTCCGACACTGTTTTTAATTTTCATCGAAGTCGCCAAAAATGCTGCGAAATGTCTAGGTTTCTTAAAGTGATATTAGAAATATTTCACCCCCTCTGATCTGGCTTCTATATATAAGGATTTCATCCACCTCAAAGTGAAGAAATTACAATGCTTACACTTGGTCAGGTGAGCCCCTAAAACTTATTTGCACTTACTGGATAGGATTCAAAACCATGCGATAAAACTTATAGGTGGTGGTAATATTATACAGTCAATTAACACCCTCGAACACCGACGTAATGTCTTACGCCTTACCTTGTTGTATTTCTATTTTCACGACCAGTGTTCCACAGAAATTTCCAGTAGCATTCCGCCCCTTCATTCTCCAACCGTACCATTCGTCTCGCTATGAATGTTCATCAGTACACCCTTAGCCCACTTTTGGACATACGCTGAAATATCGTGATTTTTTCCTTAGCCGAACAACTTTCTCTGAGTCTTAAGTGTTTTATTTTTAAGTTTTCGGGCTTCCTTGTGTACTTGCTTCAAATCTACGTTCCTCCACGTAACGGAGAACTATAGGACTTTGTCCCGACAAGAAACGACAAGGGATTTGCCAAGCTCCTTTTTAAATCGTATTTATTAGGTTTTCTTCTCAGATTCGTCCTCTTCAATAAGGTCGCAACCTCGCATCCAATTCTAAATTCGAAGTTGGTTTCTGTCAAAGTTTTACAATTTTACTTATAAAAACTTCACTGATAACAACAAGCACCAGCACATTCGTCTTTTTTATGAATTTACTTAAATTTATCTGGTGGCACGGACCATCCAAAGTCGTTGTAAAGCATACTTAGAACTGTGCACCCTCAAACCATTCTGTACAAAAGATAAGTAGACAGAGCTTTAAATTATTAGCCATTAATTTAACCACACACTCTGCAGCACTTCCATTACCATTATCATGTGATGATGCATCCAGAATAATAAACAAAATGAATGTCAAACTGGCATTTTTCATGTGAAGAGCCTGCAGCTTGCTTTCGACAAGGATTGATCTAGATGTCATTGAGCACCACCTTCGTACTTGTATGCATCACCTACCTCCACCAGATGGTTAACTCTGATGCATGCTCGGAATGCGTGATGGTCGTAATTTTATATGTTACATCCTTGCAAGTTGAAGTGCGATTCAGCCCATTTATCCTACAGACTTCAAAGTTGGCGTCACGAAAATGCATTTCTGTTTAACATTTCAAGGAGTACCCACACATTCAAGAGGGTTCGCCTTTCCAGTGGGAGCAACAAAATAGTTCAAGAGATAGTTTCCGTAACTCGTGTCGTGCTTTTTTTAGGGACACTACCCCCGTCAGTGACGTAGGATGAAAAAAATTAAAGAAAAAGAGAAAAAGTAGAGAAATCACCATGCCCTTCACGGTTTGCTAAAAACATAGCTGGTATAAATATGCATAACAGGAGTAGAGGAGTGAAGGCTACGGACAGAAGCAGAGGCAAGCGAGAAAGGCCAAGAAAAACTGCTAAACTAGCTTTTTTTTTCTTGCCATCTTCGTCCTGCTAGAGATACGGAGAAAGAGTGGTTGTTGTGGTGATGATGGTGGTAGTGAATGTAGAAAAGAAAACGATACGATGTGAATACAAAAGTGGGATCATTGTTATGAAACTTGATATCGTTGGGATTTAACTTTCAAGTGAGACCCCTTACTTCGTTTCAGCCACTGTACTTTACTCAGACTTTACCCGTACTCACTCAATATCCTTCACTCAGTCTTCTCCACTCACTCACTTAACAAGGACTTGCTTACCGAGCCAATAAGAACTAAATTCGGAAGGATGAGTGACTACGAGTATGTCAATGGATGGCTGGTTGATGGAGTGCGAGTAGACAACGTCAACGACGATAATGATGATGGGAAAACTGGGATATGATGAAGTCAGGATGTTACTTCATTCAGAAGGTTGTCACAGCGTGACGTAAGTGGTGGCACGTTTAGTAAAGATGTTTCTTTTTCCCCATTCAGCCTCACTGCCTTCGGCAAGGAACAATAAAAGAAAAAGTAGTGAGAGTTTAGAAGCACTTGTGGATAGTTTTTATGTAGTTTAGTTGATAATTTTGTATGAAGTTGTCGTAGTCATTGACGCCGTCGTCAGCAGGACGATGGACTTAGAATTCTGATTTTTCGATACGTTGTCAGAATATATGAAAATCTATAAATATCGTTAATCAACTTTTATTTTCAATTTGACATTCACGTAAATGTCAAAAGTCAGTCGCATCGCTCAGAAACGTCATTTGATCTACGTTCTTCCTGGTGCGCGACATACTAACGAATGCACCCTCATTCCGTCATATTTGAGTGCACAGAAATGACACTAAGTGAACGAAAAATTGTCAAAAGGTCATCGATATTCGCATTCACTCCTGTTATGTCAACTACTGTCAAATGTTGCACATGTTGGCTGCATTGATTTTCTCTATTGACCTACACATTAATGTTTACCAACTAAATCAACTAATTTTCACCAAATATACTACACTTGTCAAAGTCAAATAAAATCGATTGACATTGACGCACCACTATATAGCATCTGCATGTATGTATATCTGGTCCTTCCTTAATTAGCTGAAATTTACTAAATGCCGCAGCATTTTTTTCATTACATTTACATTAACAAAATTTGAAGAAAAAAAAATATTATAAAGCGTACTTACCTTGACAAAATGATAGAACAATACAGCACCAACTGTTGACAATGCAAACCATACAAAAATGGCGAATGTTGACACATGTGAAATGTCAAAAGCGTGTAAGAATGACGAAATTATTATGGCAGCCGCATGACAGAACAGGAATGGCATCAACAAACGCTCAAGTATATCCCATGGGATTTCATGCGATTTTTGTGGCAATTGTGAGATTGATCCGCGACGCAAGGATCCGACACGTGAAGCACGGCGCTATAATGAAAAAAAAAAAATTATAATATATTTGTCAAAAACAAATTTGAATGAAATAGGTGTGTATCTCATTTAAATGTGTATCTGTTGCGGGAATAATAATTCCAACACTATCTGGGGTATCAGGATATAGGAAATGAAATAAAATGGAAAACTGGACATAATAAGACGATGACATTTGACAGTTTGTAAATTTTCAGGTTTTCAACTTCTAAATTGCAAAAATAATGAAGAAATAAAACATATGCTAATTGAATAACTAGAATACAGAAGGCGTTGGATAATAATAATAAAATCATGCCAGGTGGCAGTGACGTATGTCATGTAGTTTGTGATTGATAGCTGTTGAAAGCGGTCAACTTTTCGAAAGAAAGATGCTACAAGGACCAACACCAAGTTTGATGAACATTTCTCTTCACCTGAACTTCGGACAGTTTCACTACATTAGAAATGTCATTGAAGAGACTGGTTCCAATTGGGACATCTAATGACGCTTGTCTGTAATATTATTTATTATAAATTGTGTGTGATCTTCTAGTAGAATTTCTGTTAGTTTACCTAACACCAGGAATGTGTCCAATGCCTGGAATTCTGATGTATAAATTGGTGCTTTTTGACGTTCCTGAACTACTAGTAGTTTTTCCTAGTCATGTTTTTAAATCAAACTGTCAAAATTTCTGCAAATACGAAATCTGAAGAGTATGTTTGGAAGTAAGGGATGACCTTGAGGCCTGCTTTATTATAAGTACTTTAGTTGTTAGCTACATGCTTCTCAGCTCTTTTGGGAGATTGTTCTTAGCAATAGTACGAGTATCTTATATAGTTTGTTCGTGGAAAAATGGGATTGTGGTTATTCTCCATTCTTTTTGCTAAACTCACTGAAAATAACATGTAATGTCGGTGATATGTTTTTGTTGAAGAATATATCGACGCAGCAATTTCTGCAAATCTTTTGGCATTCGCTTGAGTTTATTGCCGTGTGGTCAATGTTAACTGTCTATATACTCCCACGGATAGCAAGGACGACATTAGCAAAACAATTTTCTACAAGCTCATTGGCAAGACATGATCAATTTCCTTAGTTCTCTTGTTTGGAAAAGAGGTAAGGAGGACATATTTGATAAGATAGTTGGTAAGCCTACATAACTCAGTTTTATTGATTTTGGCGGGGGAAGAAATGCCCTAAAGTAAAGCAGAAAAGGACACAGCGGTCTCCGGATCATGAAACGCTTATCAGAAATGGTTATTTTCTAATCAATGTAAAGTTTGCCTTAAATATTCTGAACGTCTAATCCTTCCAGTCTGCCTGGGCCAATTAGGAAAGATCCGCTTATCAGTGACGGGGAAGAGCAATACTGTTCCTATTGTAAATGCTTTCTATCTGACGACACCAAAGGTTACTAAGAGTTGCTCAGTTATAAGCGGTCACTCACAAGGTCCTGATGTATGACACGACAAGAACTCAGTACAATGATAGTCAGGGCGCCCGGGATTTAGGTTCCGGTTTGATTCGAAAGAGGTAGACTCCCTAGTGCAAATGTCATGGTGGCTGAGGTTTAAGATGGGGCTAGACTTATATAACGGGTTGAACCTGTGGCCTTGAGACAGGTTCCTAATTACTTTGTTCATCGTGTGAAATTAAGTCAGTCAATACTAAGAATGAAGGAAAACTCTACCGATGACTGTATTATGGCGAAGAATCCTGCCGTCAGACAGAAGAAAACATTAATCTAATCGTTTCAATGACTCCCATCAGCGTGGTTTCAGTGCAGAAAAGATCACAAGCTAAAAATTGTTCACACTCTGAAAGATTTTTAAAAGATCTAAAGAATTCACTTCTCGTTACCAACTCTCTTTTTATTTGTTTGAAAGCCATGTATGGTACGAGTAGGCGCCTTCGTTGATGAATTGCTTTTCATTCACAATTATGTCGACTTCGAATTTTCAGCTCTGCAAATATTTCCACCTCAAACAGCTTTCAAGCGCATATAGTGTATCTATAACTCCTTCACACTCGCGGCTGTCAAAATATTGCTTCGATCGATACACTGTATCATTAAGGGCTACCACAGAGCTCAACGTTCCTTCGTTTTTCTGCCGTGAGAATTCTGTTTGCTGATTATGGTTGTATTGTAGTTGACCACCGATTAGTGGATTAGTGGTGATAGGTTGCCCGAGGTTTGTGCGATTTTGGCAAATCCACTAGCTCTTTGCGAGCTTTTGACGATCGACGATTACTGAGCTATTTGTTTCCATTGCTCACAATGTTTCTTCATTTTCTATGCCATATTGAACTATAGATGCCATCTGCGAGCTCAGGTAGTTTTTCGAATAGAGCGCAAACAATATGCAATATGACCGCCATTAAGCGGTCGCTCTTCATCTGTTATCTGTTATCGTGGCAACTTCTCCTTTCTTATTAATTGTTAATTCTTCACTTCACTTCTATGATGACACCATTTAATACAATTTTCCTTCATCCATGTGGTGCTGGAATGCATACTCCGACCCAGTAGGAGCCTTTGAACGTGAAAGCCTCATTACGCATATAGACTTCTGGTATACTCAGGCTCGTCTTGAGTGTAATAAAATATTTCTGCATTAAGTCACCTTTAACTATAAATGAACTGTTGGTGCTCGGCGACGTAGATTTCAATGTTGAAAAACATTCTCTTATTAGACTTTGATATTTGACAAATATGCCCCTGTTTGCATAAATTAAAAGTATTCACACTAGAAAGTATCTATTATTTGGGGACTAGTTCCCATTTTAGGTTTCAGAACAGTATTATGTGCATCAATGAATTTTACATTCCCCAACTCGAATGAAAAATATTTTCAAAATTATCTATCAATATCCTGCCAATACTATTTATTGCAGAACAGCTGAATAGATACTTTTGACAACTACATCAAATCTGCAGTCAATTTTGAATTATTTATTTCCACAGCTGTACGGATATGTATGTTTGAATTGTTTTTATTGTTTTTCTCGTTACCAGAAATAGACATACATATTTCATTTTTCGAAAATAAGTGATTTTTCCTGTTACCGGCTGTTGTGGTTCAAGTGATTTTCAAAACCAAACAATTCATTTTCAATGTTGAAAGTCTTGACGTCACCTGTGAAACGATCTATTTATTGAATTGTCGAGTGTGTCCTTCACATGTTGTGTTGACAATCCAAGTCAACCACTCTTTGTGGAGAGGAGGGAAACTCTTTGGCATGCTGACTGGCTGTTCTGTGTTCTTTGTTTTTAAGCAAAAAATAAAAATGTTTTCACTAAACATCATAAATCGCCTTCACCTTAGAAGTAATAAATGATTCATCTAAACCGAAAACGTAAACAACAAGCTGAAGATTTGAAAAAGAACAGCGTCGGCAATCAAACCATTGAATATTATTGATTCAATGGTTCTACGAGTATTTTCAAAGAATATACACAGACTGAATCCTTTATTCCACTCGATGCCATTGATTCTTGATTGATTGTGGGAGTTAGGCAAGGAATCCAATGCTGGTTTTTAGATTCACATTTGTGTGCGCTGAACTTTTTGTATACTCCTGATACTCATCATGATTCTTAGGAAGATTTTTTGCTTTTGTTCGACTTTTCGGAGTCAGTTACCTGGATAAATGTCTGGAAAAGTGTTTACATTTTGAAATATTTAATACAGACTGTATTCGAAACTCTAATGGTTTTTTTTTTAAATTAATTTATTTATTCATCTTGTATTGTATATGTTTTCTGAATCTGAAATATTAAGATTTCGGGTTGAACAGGCAAATTTTATGTTTTAAACAAATGGGGGAGATCAGATTCCAAAGTTCTCAGACAGACATCTGGACAAACATTTTCAGCACTAAAATTTCCTCGTTTGGGAAATTTTCGAATCCGTCTGCATTTGAAGATGACCTTATCGAGTTCGTATTCCACAATTTTAGAAACAGAATGCCTCTGTTCACGCACCGCTTTCTATGTAACAAATTACTTCTGCCAAGAGATCTGAACATTTTTAATTAGAGAAAGGATAGGATAGGAGTCACATACACTTAAGCTTTTAGAAGGGTAGAGGAGTTTTTTTTAGTTTTCCTACATTCCCACTAGAAAAGTTCACTCAAGAGGGATACATTTGTTTTTGCAAGTTAAACAATTTTTCTCCTGATGAAAAGAAATAGGCCGCGTTTGACACTTCGACAATCGACAGAGCTTAGACCAAGTCTTATAGGCTAACTCGTTATATATATGTCTGGCTATAACTCAAGAGATCTTAGTTCAAATCCAAGTAGTATACTAAAAACCAGAAAAAAAATTACTAGCATCACCATTTATTAAGGAAGTAATTTTTTGAACAGAGCTTTGTTATTCTGTTTTGATGTTCCTTCCTTAGACTTAGAAGGGTTAAAAAAAAGTGGTTAAAATCGCTGGAGAATATTCTTGTTGGTCAGTGCCGAAATTTGCAAAGTAGAAGTAAAATGAGACGCGAGAAAAGAGTAGTATCTTCAGCTAGCAACAGCAACAAAAAACAACACTACCATCAAATACATTCTCAACAAATTGGGGCTTGTCTTCGTTTTCACGGCGGTCGAAATATATTATATCCACGGACAATGTCTTACTTTTTGTAGTGCAGTATCTCAAAAATGGATTCGTGGATGGCCTATGAATGGCAGTATAAAATACCCGCAGATGCACCTGCAAGGAGAGGCGATATGGTTGGTTAATGCGCTCCGATACAACAGATCCTTTTCTCATTACTCTATAGGAGGACAATTTGGGTAGCAAATGAGATTATATGTATTCACCAAACAAACATGACGCAGAAAGATTTTCACGGATCTACAAGGAACGTATCTATATCGATGATCGAAAAAATCAGTTTTATAGGAGAAGTAATTTAAATAGTCCTTTGATTAGAAGTCGCAAGTGAACGGTTACTATAATTACGGGACCAACAATTTTAATTCTTTAGACCTTGTCTATACTAGGTTCTGTCCAAAATTTGATTCTAGAAGTAAATGCCAAGCATCCTTGTTTCACTATATATTTTAGATGCAAAGGTGACACGAAAAATTCCAACAGCCAATGATTGGTATAATTTATGTCGCATACTATGAAGATATATAAGAGTTCTACACAGTCAGCAACGCAATTTTGTAACTCTTTATGCCATTAAATGCGAGTTCGTGAGAGGCAGGTATCGGGGTTCTCCCCTTACAAATTTCAATTAGAATAAAAATTGAGTGCTTTGGACTTTCGCTTAATGGGCTCAACACAATTGCAAGGGCTGAAACGGACACCCTTCATGATCACGTCTTCATTGATTAAGGAAAAGTGTATGATAGAGTTCTTAGACATCTTAAATGTACAGGGCTTGGATATTCAAATGTACCCGTAAATAAGACATTGAAAATATAGATACTGGATATGGCGCTAAATAACCTGAGATTCCAAAGGTAAAGCTTATGTATACAGGGCGGTATGCAAGGTCTGATGATATGTGGTTCATTTCCAGGACACTGTGTGATCTAAACCAAGCATTCCTACTTTGAAGAACGTAGATATCATGTTCATTTTCGTTCGGTTTATCAGAATCAGTTAAAGCTACTACGGATGTGGGGCAATGACCTGGGTTCTTCCATCTGTCTATGCCAATGATATAAAAATCGATATACAACTTAATAGGCCTTTAGTATGATGACGCAAAAAATTTCCTTCAGTTTAAAATGGAGAAATGCACAGCCACCTCATTACATACTCCCGAGGTCCACGAAGTTGCAAAAAGTGTTTCGGTTTGGTGCAACATTTGCAGTGAAAAAGTGATTGGATCTTATTTTTTTTGCGGACACCGACGTACGGTACGCACTATAACCGTAATTGATAAGCGCTGCAGACAGATGTCAGACGTGTTGATTCCAGCAGAATGAAGCAACCGCTTATACAGCTCGGGCAAAGATGGAGATTTTGAATCACCAATTTTCATGCTTTTCATCAGCCGTTTTGGCGATTTTTACTGGTCAGTCAGTTCTTGACTAAACTAGTCAGTTAAAATTAACCAGTAGTTTAGCCACTATTTAAAACCAATATGGGCTCAAGTCCCAGCCGATGGCAGAAGTATATTTTTATTTGTAAAATATTACAAATTCACAGATGAGGTGATCCAAAATAGAGCGGAAAGAAGAACAAGATTTAAATTAAAAATAAAAAAAATTCTTCTTCTCCTTTCCGCCAGTTCCAACACTCTAAATCGCTTTAATCCCAAAAAGAATTTTTTTGTCTTAATTATTTCAAAATTAAAAATACAATTGTTATTAACAACACAAAATTCCATAAAGCTTAATAAATTATTAAATTTAGATCTGAGTATATAAAAAGCCTTTATTCAGAGGAATATTTTTGCTACACTTTCTTCTTTTTTTCTCTCGTCTTTTTGGTTGAAATAGAAAATTTGGCACACAGTTGTCTCTGGAATATCAAATACCGAAATCAATATAAAAATGTAGTTCTATTTCTGTCATTTCAATTCGCTGCCTCCCGGCATGACGTCAAATGATGGAAATTATGAAAACACAACCGAATTTTAGAATACCAAAAATTCAAGAAAATATTTGAATTTCCCTTAATGCTTACAGAAGTCGACTCGGTATTTTGGCTTCTTATTAGGTCTGTAGGTCCTTCTGGTTTTGAAATTTTCAATACTTTTTACTGATAAGATTTGATAAGATTTTTTTTTTTTTTAATTTTCTTAAATTGATGCACTTAGATATGAAGGAAAATTCACTTTCACTGGCTGTTGTAGTGCGACTGACTAAATTGTTTAATTTGCAAAAAAAACTTGCTTAATGCTTTCAATTTCGCCAACTAAAATAAGTGAAATTGCTCAGGGTCAACGGTGTTGATGTTGATGGTGATGCTTCGATGCAAGAAAAGAATTTTATTTTGCAACGAATTTGTCAGAGGAGATTTTATTTTTTTCATTTCTTATTTGCATTTAACCAATTTTAGCTGTTGCAAATGTATGAAAGAGATTCGCATTGCTACAAATGATATTTTTAGCCGATAAAGTAATATTGTACTATTTGTGTATGTGCTTGTAGTGGCGAGATTTGGATAAGATAATTAAAAGAAAACTAGTGCTGAGCATCTCATTTAAAACTACAGGCTATGCAAGCATTCTATATTAAAAAAAAGATACAAATTGTTCAATTGAAAGATGGATGTGGCACTATCCATGTGGAGTCTATCAAACATTTTCGAAGCCACCTTTTTCTTATTTGATGATTAACTTTCACAAAAATATAACGAGTTTGATGAGCCTGCATATGCAACAGGGCACGATTCAATGTTACTGCCATGCGCTAAATGCGGTGAGATAAATCGGCCTGAGAAGGACAAAATACTGGGTATAGAGGGCAAGAACACCAGCTTCTAAGGAAGAAAATAAGAGAGCACGTGAAGGGCACGATCGAGGATATTGAGATTCCAGGAACAATGTACGGAAGTTTTACCAACACAGTCGGTGCTGAGAATATGGAAGAACTATTTCTGCAGATTGTATAACGGCGAGGAGGACTAACACCAAAATTTGGTCAGATGAATGTATGTATGACGACTGGAATCTCAGCATCGCTTGCCCAGTTCACAAGAAGGGAAACCCCCTCAACTGCTCCAACTACAGGGGAATCATTCTCCTTAACATCGCATACAAAATCCTATCTGGCATTTTGTGTAATCGCCTAAAACCCTTCGTCAACAACCTGATTGGTCCATATCATAGTGGTTTTAGACCAGGAAAGTCCACAATCGATCAAATTTTCATACTACAGCAGATTCTGAAAAAGTCCAAATCGACACCCACCACCTTTTCATCGATCTTAAGGCCGCCTATGACAGGATCTATAAAGACGAGCTATATAGAGTAATGTCATTTTGCATCCCTGCCAAACTCGTCCGCCTGTGCAGGATGACAATGGAGAATACTCGCTGCTCCATTAAGGTCGGTAATGACCTCACCGACACCTTTGATGTCAAAAAAGGATCTAGGCAAAGTGATGCGTTGCGTCATGCGATTTCTTTAACATCATTCTTGAAAGAATCGTGCGCACTCCCAACCCGAAACAAGAGGTACGATCTTCCAGAAATCCGTTCAACTACTCGCATGTGCTGACGATGTAGACATAATTGGAAGAACACAGCGAGTTGTTACGGGTTCTTTTGCGGGTATAGAAACGGAAGCGGCCAAAATGGGTCTGGCGATAAACGAAGGCAAAACCAAGTATTTTCTGTCAACAAAAAAGGACACACAACACCGACGAATTGGACAGAATGTTACAATAGACAGCTATAACTTTGAGGTGGTAAGAGACTTTACGTACCTCGGCTCTGCTATTAATTCTGATAACAACATCTCATCGGAGATCAAACGAAGAATCACTCTTGCCAATCGCTTTTTCTTTGAACTTGGAAGGTAATTGAGTAGTAAAGCCCTCCCTGAACGTCCAAGGAGACACTCTACATTAAACTCATCGTCCCAGTCCTGCTGTATGGAGTGGAAGCATGGTTTCGATTCGAGAGAAAAGTCCTTCGCAAGATTTTCGGTCCCGTTCGCGTTGACGGACTTTGGAGGAGAAGATTCAATGACGAATTATACAAGCTATAAAGCGGCATAGACCTAGTCAGGAGGCCTCGCATTGGACGTGTTGGGTGGCTGGGACATATAGAGCGAATGGACACCGACGCTCTGGCCCGCAGAGTCTTTGAATCCGATCCGGTCGGACAACGCAGTAGACAAGTGGAAGATGACCTCAAAAAACTTGGCGTGCGAAACTGGAGGCAGTTTCAATACCGACTCGTCAGCAAAATCTGACTTACAACCGGTAGCACCTAACAGGATAGAGCTTTGTCATTAATCCATGCTCCATTAGAGAATAAAGGACGCGTTGCCAAATTTTGCTTCTACTACCTGCCCGCTACCACGACGTTCAGATAGGTATTTGTAGTTTCAATACCAGGGTAGCGGTCGACAAAGGGCATAGTTCTGCTACAAAACTTTAAATGTTCGAACCAACGCTGATTCTGATTACTACTGTGTTGTATCTACAAAGCGAATGCGAATACCCTGGGCGACAGAAATATAATACTGATTTTGAACGGCTTCAATTCAAAGAGTATCCAAAACAGAAGTCCAAATGCTATCAGTATCTAGTCAGGAAACCAGTTGTAAGTTTGTCAGCAAACTATTAGAGAAACCGTATTTGATGTGTGAGATTTCTCTAGAGGACTATAACGAAATCCCTGATTTGACAACTAGTGGTTTCAACCTCATGTGGGAAAACAAGACGTTCACAACACGGTGTGCTGCAAAAGTGGACAAGAGCTACTTAGGTATTCTACGAAGAAACAGGATGGGGAAGGAATCGAGATAATGAAAACTTGTCAATGACACCAATATAGAACAGAAGCATGCGAATATGGACGATGGAGATGTAAAAGTTAGTGCTGTCAGTGTAGAGAATCGGAAAAATTCCCTTTAACAAGCTTATTAACACTTTTCACTATTAGAAGTAAAAATATGTAAGTTTCTGCAGTCTGACAAAATATGACCCCGCCAGTCATATCGTAAGGTTGGACGTCTGTCATCACTTCAGCCTTGAAGTATTAGCGATTTTGGATTCTAATTTACACCCACATAATTGGCTACTTGAGAACAGAAGTGATTGTATAATCACTGGTGATAGTCACAATGAATTCAATACGATCCCCCCCAATAAAGAGGAAATCATGGGGTTGGTCCCCATGGCCATGCTTAAACATCGATACCCAAGCCAAAAATTCATGAAAAAAAAAAATATGTTGCGTATTTGGTGGGATCAGCTTGGTGTCATGATTTATAAGTAACTCAAACAAAACGAAACCATTATTGGGGCTCTATATCGAACACAATTAATGAGATACGACCGAGCACTCAAAGAAAAACGCGCCCATTACTACTCAAAACACGATAAAATTTTTCTCCTGTATGATAATGCTCATCCACATATTGCGACGCCCGTCAAAACCTACTTGGAAACAGTCAACTGGGAAGTCCTACCCCACCCGCCCTATTCACTAGACCTTTCCCCTTCCGATTATCATATGTTCCGATCGAGCAGCAATTCACATCATATAAAGATACCAAAAATTGGATCTTTTCATAAATAGCATCAAAAGATGAAGCGTTCTTCCGACGCGGTATCCGGAGAAATTATAGTGGCTAGCAATAGACAATAATTCCAATAAAACATTATGTACCGTTCTTTCACAGTCAATGCCAAATGTTTAAAAAAAAAGGAGCAGAAAATTATCTGTTAATAACGGGTTTGTTTTGTTTACTGTTTGGTTTTTAAGTGTTCTATTTTTGACAGCTAACGCGTGATTTGTGGCATGTGTCAAAATCAAGCATGCTTAGTAAGCATTGCTATTTCATCGTGACATGTGTCAAAGTCTATCATGCTCATTTAGTATTGATGGTTCATCATGGGAAGACTTACACCTGGGGAATAACGCTTTCGAAGTATTGAATTTTAGTATCAAAATTCGTGCTTGTGAAAAATATTTTTCGCACTTTTTTATGGAAAAAATTTTCTGTTTGAATGGATATATAAATAAACAAACTGGTGTATTTGGTCCGATGAGCAACCTCAGGTAATACAAGAGCTACAAATGCCCCTGGGAAAAAGTGTACTGTTCGGTACTGTTTACGGTTTAATTGGCCCGTATTTTTTGAAAGATGACAGTAAGAACAACGTTCCCGTCATTGGCACCCGCTACCATAAAAGTCACGCCTAATAAAGAACTTCAGCATAAGAAAATTTAATGAATTATATGCAGTATTAAAAATATCTACAAAGGTGATGACTTTCAGGACAAATATTTGATTAAAATAAGGAGCCTATATAAAGAAGGAACGATACGGGGCCAAGTATGGATCTTTGTGGAAGCCCTTTATTGATAACCCTATGCCTGAGGTATAATTGAAATCAATTGTACATAAGCCCACGGAATCCTGCACAATATGATTTATTCAAAATAATAGTGTAGTTAACCACATCAAACGCTTTGAATATGTTTTTTTTCCGAACTTAGTTTCAGAAGAGAAATGCTAGACTAGCATCTTCTGTGCTGCGGATGAAAAAGTTATTTAGCAGAAAGCAAGAGAATTGACCTGTAAATATTCCTATATCTTCTCTTGCCTTTTTCAGAAAGACGTAACACTTAAGCTATCTTCAATTTATCTGGAAAATTGTAGTGCAGATACTTGAATAGGGCATCATATATGATAACCGAGAAGGTCTCTAACAAAAATTATATCGTGTATAGTACGTCTAGACTTAAGCGATTTTAAGCCAAGGAGTAAACATCTTGCTTTATAATAAGCGCAAAAGTTCCAATGCATTCTATAAAAAATGAATCTTGTGAAACTCTTTTGAACACGTTCAATTCGGTCGGAGTGAGAAGAGAGATTTGGATTCCAGATAAGGTCTAACAAGGACGAAGTATAACGACAGGAAAGAAAATGGGTCAGAAAAGCCTTTGCTATTTCTCTAAATGAAACCTATTGTCGAATAAGCTTTGGATAAAGTACGATTCAAATGTGCTTTTTAAAAGAAAAAGTACGAGTAGTATCCAGCATAAATCCCAAATCTTTAACTTCACTAATTTGAGAGAGGAGGGTTGAATCAATCGAATACTCAAATTGAATTATAGAGGCATTGATTTTGCATCATTCCGTGATGATGTTTAAATCTACTTGCAGTAAAGAGCAATCCTCAATATTTCTAACGGCTCTAAATAATTTAAGATCGTCGGCAAACAATAAACACAGTCCATATTAAACATTTATCACGATATCACGAATGAAGATGACGAAGAGAAGCGGGCCCAAATGGCTCCCTTGTGGAACACTAGAGCTAAGTTGCCGATTTTGACCTGTTGGGTTCGGTCGAGGAGAAAGGAAGACAACCAACGAAGCAATTGCGAATGAAATCCGAAAGATTTCAGTTTATAGATTAGCCTATCATGGTTGACTGAGTCAAAAGCTTAGCTGAAATCTGTATACCATATATGGTGTCAACTTGGTTCCATTTCTCAATTTGTTTCAAAACAAAGGACGAAAATAGTGCCAGGTTTGTGGTAGTAGATCGACCAGCGACAAAACCATACTGTTTATCAGGTAGATACTGTTTTATTAGGAATTCAATTTTAGTTTTAATAATGCTCTCAAATAACTTAGGGATTGCGGAAAGCTTACAAATTCCTCTGTAATTCTCAACATTACTTTTGTTCCCAGACTTATAGATGGGAACTAAAAAGGTTTCTTCTAAACTTCAAGAAATACACTTTCCGAGAGGGAACGGTTAAAAATTTAAAGCAGAGGAACGGAAAGCGAACCGCTATATTGATTGAGTAGGACGGTAATAAATACCGTCTAAACCACTGCATAAAGTAGGTTTTAATGCTTAAAGAGCGATGGAAACATCGTGATGGCTTAGAGTCAAAGATTTGATATCGACTCAACTAGAGGAACCAATGGGGATGGTGCTAATTTAATCATGGCTTGTGTACCATATACGGACTGAAAGAAATTTGCAAAAAGTTCAAAAGTAGATTCAATGTTATTCGATTCACGGTTTCTAAAATGGATTGAATTTGGAATCCTCGTAGACTTACTTTTTGAATTGATAAATTAGCCAAAACGTTTCACTATCAGATTTAACTTTTAAGTACTAGTTAATTTAGTAATTTGGAGAAAAAAGTAATACCCAACTACAAGATGAGTATCGTACACAATAAGCATCAATATACTCGTATTAACTTAGGCTCAAAATTAGTCAACTCATTAGTGGTTATAATGCTAATGGCAACATTTTTACACTTAATTGTCCAACAATAAATAAATAAAGAAGTGGAAGTTCAATAACCAGCCAGGAATATACTTTGGGGATGATGGTTATGCAAATATGACAACAGGGTCTTGAAAAGCAGTAGTATATAGTAGGTGAGCTTAGGTAGACAAAGTCCCTAACTACGTCAAAGTTATACCCGTCAAGGGTGACGTTCTGTCCGAGACGGCGGTGTTCAGTGTCCTTTTTGCTCGACATCATATACTTAGTCTTGCCCTCAGTGACCACTAAGCCCATGTTATGCAAATGCATTACACAGATTGAAATATAATGATGATGTGAAATATGCAATAACAACGAATTAGCCGAAAAAAATGGCATATTATGCGAAGGTATTTTAACACAATTCAAACGCCAGCTTCAGCAAACCTTGTCGACATTGGTGCGGTGGCTAATAAAGAGCTCGAGGTATTAGATCAACAATTTGCCCAGATATATGACAAAACAATTCAAAATGCACAAAACAATGAAGATTACATCTTAGTGCTTACTAAACCAAACTACAACCATCGATACTTAATGAAGAAGTTTTCTATCAGAGAAAATAAAGTCAATGAAAACTTTCCCAATTATTGTAGAATCTACTATATCAGCACCATTGGACCAAGTGTATAATACGATCAGGAATGCATGTAGAATTATTACTAATAATGCTGTTTACTCTAGGGTTGTCAAGTGAGTTTTGTGCCATTAAGAATTATTATCTATCACGACACAATTTAATCTCCCTATTGAGTATTTTACTTAATTTCTTGAAAGACTCTTCAAGCTCGAATTAATGGGATACTTTACCAGGCATGTTAATATGAATCCAAAATGTTTGATAAAAAAAATGTTTTATTCGAAGTATTGCCTTTCGCTAGCTATACACTTTTTCCACCTATCTGGCAATTTGTGGACAGCACGACGAAAAAAACTGTTGATCTTTTGAGGAAAATGAGTCATTGGGCAAATTTCGTAAAAAGTGAAGCGCTGCTCAGAAAAAATGTGTCCGATACATCGACGCGATTAAGTAAAGAGTGATTCTTTTTGAGGTACATATTTCAAAAATGAAAATCAGTTAAAAAATTCAATTTCATCGATTAATCTTTATGACCACACCAAAGCACTATTCCGAGTTCCGATTTTCGATGACGCTGTCGAGCATTACGAGTGCTTTTTGACTAATGTTGGCCTCCATATCCGCAATCGTAGCCGGCTGCCGAATCCACTCATCACGGTCATCGTGTACAGTTTCCGCTACCGCCGCTATATTTCCTATACTTCTATTTGGTTACGTTTCATCTACTAATGAAAAATGGGTTTCAAACTTTTTAGGACGGTATACCTAATTGTATGTTCAGTAGGCGGATAATGTAAACCATAATCTGTGCTAAGCGCACGGAACACTTTTCTCGTAGTACGCTGATCTTTGTAATACAGCTTCTTTCATAAAACCGCCATTGGCGAAAATATTTCTCAACTAAATGCGACAATTGTTTCATCGACTACTTTTGCTGTGTGAGATGGTGCATTATTATGAGGGAAAATCAGTTTTGTAGCGTTTTTTTTAATATTCTGGTGGCTTTTCAGTCAAATCTATCAGTATAAACGGTTTCGCCAGATTTTAGCGATTCACACCCTTCTAATCTCACCGAACGCAGGACTTCCGCTCGTAGCGATTCGGCCTTGCAGTCGAGTCACTGGCGAGCAACGTTTCAAAAGTGTTTTTTTGGTTTTTCTTTTCTTTTGGGCTCATGTGGAGTCCATTTTCTAATCTACTCTATCTTTTCTTTGGATTTAAAACGTATGGAGACGATTTCTTGTGTCACATTTAATTGTTGATGCGTTATAGCGTCATAGTCATCCAACAATGCTTGCACTTCGCTGTCTTTAAAGTTTTTCGTATCTCTTTCACTTTCTCTCGCCACTCTTGATTTTTTTTCACCAAAGGCGCAGTTTGTTGATAACTGTGATAAATTGAAAGCTAGGGTCATCTATTGGCTAATTCCGGTTTCATATTTAGAGACCTGGTAAGTAATTTTTGGTACTTTTTTTTTTAATTTAATTTTGGTTTAGAATTCATTGACTTTGTGAAAAAGATGCAAATTTATTTAAACTTTAGAAGCATCACATTCGAAAAGAAAATCCAATAAGTCTTCCAAACGAAGTGCATTATGCGGTGCATTGAAGTCAATCTTTTTTATTGTACCTGCAGAAATACCTTTAGATGCAAATAAACTGAGTACTTCCTCCAACACTGTAACTAACAATTGACCGACAGTGACAACTTACCACCAACTTGAATAGCTCACGAACAAGAACTGCAACTCCGCCCGCAGAACAAGATTCTTACTAATGCAAATGAGTACAAAATCGACCACACAGTGTCAACGTGAATTAAAGCACAACATAGGCAGAATAGTAAAATCGGTAGCAATAATTTTGGGGTAATGTGGGATTTTTCTAATTCCACCAGCACAGATCAAACGTAGAGTTACACCTGCCAGTAGCTTATACTCGTCTCTAAGAAGGCGACTGAGGAATAATGCAAGAATCACTAAGTCGACTCTATAAAAGACACTCATTGTCACTATAAGACGCACAGACAAAGAATGCATGTTTAAAATGTATTTTGGCCCAGTTTGCATTAACGGGGTTCGGAGCAGGTACGATGTGTCCCCTACATTGATCTGATCCGGGAAATGGAGACGCTCCATAGAATGTAGATGCTGGAAGATCAGCCCCAACCATCATGGACTGTACAACTGTTTTCACCTGGCCGAAAATCACACTTACTGGAGAGGTTCATTGGTTGAGGACCAAGTCTATCGTCTATGGGTTATTATTAAGCTTTCAATGAGAGTGCAGATGCGCTGGCTCTTCAAAAATGGTGGTTATTTCCAAAGGTTTGTGGAAGATATACTCGTACGCATCACTGCTTAGAAAACGCAAGCCATATTGCTGCTGGTACTGAAGTTATAAAAAAAAAAACTTGATAAGGTCTGAAAATACCTGACTAATACCTGGAAAAAGGGGCTTCTGGGGGAGCTTCACAAAAACAGCTATGATTGTGTGTAACTTTGCAAAAATCAAACGATGCCATAAACAAAACAAGATAGAGACTGCGGGATGGTGGCAGTTAACAACATATTATACTTGTACAGACAGATTAACAAGGTAAAACACAAACTAACTTTATGGATATGAAATACGAAAAATAGCACTTTTGTGGTATTTTAAGCATGTTTACCTGCTGCTTAATTGCTTTCTTAAAGTACACTCAACTGAACTATTTTTTGACCTATTCAAGTATTTTTAATATCCAAAAAAACCGTAAAAAGCCACTAGAACAACACGTAGCGAGATCGTGCACCTTTCAGAAAAAGACCGAACAAATATAGCAAAAAAAAAACAGAAAGAAGGTGAAACAAAATTTCGCGCTTGACTTTTGCAAATTCTAACAACGAAAAAACAACTGAATCATTTTTTCACCCCAATTCATTTATCTCTCAGCAGATAGAACAACGCCCATAAATCCATCCCGCACCTCTGGATCTATTTTCGAAAATACTCGTATTATTCCATTCCCCGTCATCCGGTAGCTATGTAGTCATTATCGGTGCGAATACGGCTTCATGCGGTGTACAAATAATGATATTAACTGTTGAAAAATGTTATGTTTAATAAATGGTACGCAATCCGCGTTCATGCCAATCATGCCATCCTTGTGATTGCTGGCAATAAAATAAAAACGAAAGCACCAGTGAAATACAGAAAACGTCCAACCAACGCCATTAACTTTATTACCGGCCTATTTGTATTTGAATGCGCAATTTCAAAGAAAAAACACAAAAAACAAAAAAGATAATCATAATAAACATCCAGAACAAAAACAACAAATGCCAGTGCCACAGAAGCACTACACGAACACCAACTTACCCTGAGATCATGATCAATCGTCTAATTATGCAATTAATCGCAATTGGTCGTGAATTGGTGGAGAAGGATGAGGAGTACGAGGGTTACCAATTGAGCTGCTCTGATTTAATAGCCAAAATCCAACTCATCCACTAACCCTAGCCAAGAAGTAAAAAAGCCAAAGTTCAATCCAGAAATAGGTCTAGTCTGGTTGAATTCGTACACCCTCTGTTTATAGTCAAAGCTAATACACTCTCAATGAACTCCTAATTGCTTACGAGGTGTTTTGCCTTTGGTCTGATTTAGGGTTCATTTCTGGTTCGTTTCTGGTTGATATTCGATAGGTATGAATGTGAAAAGGATTTTGCATCCCTTGGTTTACCTATGACCTATTCAAAGTTGGGAGCAACCCATACTTGAGGGTATAAACAAGTCAATCAAACTTTAATCAAAACATGTGCAAAACGTTTCTAGGGGAACGCGTACCCTCTATCTTTTGTATTTTCTGCATTCTCTATGTTCTATGCGGAAGGAATGTATAGTATTATAGAACTTGGGGTTAGAGGCGGATTGCAGAGATGATACGAAAGAGACATGACAATGAGTGTCATGTTATCCTCTTTTGAAGGGTTGTAAGGCGGACGGGAGAGCGAAACAAGATTCTAAACTAAAAGTTTCGGAAGAGATTTCTGGTTAAAAGCTTGTTATACCCTAGAGAAGTAGTGTAATAGTTGCTGCTTGGCTAATTGTACGAAAGACTTGTTGCTAGGTTTTTTTTTTTTTTTTTTTTGAAACATGCAACCGTGAAGAAATAGTGGTTTTTGTTTAATGTTTATTTTTTTGTTTATTTGCAAATTCTTGGTTTTGTTGGAAGTGAAATGATTACACATGTGATATGCATGATAAAGTGGCATGTTATAGTGACGTGCATGGGGAAACGAGTAGTGAATTGCAAGGTTGGAGGGGTTAGCTGATATTGAAAGTTACCCTTTTAAAAAAAAAATCTAGATCACCGGAGCAGGTCAAGTGCAAATTATAATGGATTCGTGTGTAGTCATGGTTGGTTAAATTGGGTTGGTACTTAGCCAAGATTATCTATCAGTTTGTTGGTGATACTCGTAGTATGTTCAGGGCCGAAAAACTCTTTTCATGTGGATTGAACTTTTAGTAGCCTTTCGAGTGATAGTATGAGTATGTGTGTATTTAGTACGTAAGTAAGTAATATGTCTGGCGTTATAGTCCGTGGTGGACTTGGGCCTCAACCCAAAAACTGTGTTCAGTTGCTTCAATTGCTCCACTTGCTGGCGCCACCTGAGTTTCGGTCTTTCTCTACTGCGCTGTTCCTCGGTGGCAGATTCGGAGACTTGGCGTCTATCCGCTTTACATGACCCAGGTATCTCAGCCGTTGGACCTTCACTCTTATGGCTAGGGCGATGTCGTTATATAGTCCACACAGTTGCAGACCGAGCCGAAAATCACTCGAAGAATTTTCCTCCCAAAGCAGCTAAGGAGCCCCCTTATCCATTTTTAATGGACATGCCTCTTCGCCACTGGGATCATTTGCCTGTATAAGGTCCCATTTGTTGTTCGAGAGAGGGCTTTGTTATTTCTTATCCCAAAGAGTTATTCTTCATCTGATCGCAGCGCTGATGTCGTTTCTGAATTGATTGCGGAGTTTAGGTAGAGGAGGTCCTCAACTACCTCAAAGTTTTAATTGCGTGACGTTCTGTCCGAGAAGTCAATGTTGACTGTCCCTTTTGGTTTTCAGCATATTCTTGATCTTGCTCCCGTTGACCGTTAAACTTACCTTCACCCATTCCGTCTCAAAACTACTGAAAGCGCCACGCTGCTTTATTCCTATATTTATGTCAATATCGTCGGCGTATGCGAGTAATTTAACGAACTCTTGAAAGGTTGTGCCTCTTGTGTTGACGCGTGAGTTTTTCACTATTTGTTTCAAGAATGATGTTCAAGAAATCGCATAACATCGCTTTATCTAAACCCTGTTTTGCGCCAAAGGTCTCAGTAAGGTCTTTACTGATTTTGATGTAGCAGCGATGCATTCTCCATTGTCATGCTACATAGACAGACAAGCATCTCTTACGAGTTTACAAGAAACTTGAGCGGAGAAGAATTTTGCGATCTCTATCAGTATCACCTTCTTTCCTCTGTTTTACTTTGAAATCGACAATCGGACAATTTTAATGTCATAGCTGGGGCATTATTCATAGATTGTTCAAAAGCTCGTAAGAGCTTTCATTAATGTCGTCATCTTTCTCCTCTATGGGGACGTGCGTACATATGTATGAGGCTAATGTGGGCAAATTTGGCCTTGGTATGAATTATTACGAGACGCTCGTTCACATGAGCTGCAGGTCAAGATATTTTACTAAGTTTTCCTTAAAAAACAAATCCGCATCCCGGTCGCTTGTTTGCTATGGATGAGAATAGCCCTTGTATCTTGATGTGGCAGCTTTTTATCTTTTTTTTGTCCGGCATAAAGATTTCGGAGCGAAATGACAACCCACTTTTCTTTTTGGATGTAAGAGCACCTCGATATAGACCACAATATCGCTCAAAAATCTTAGATGTAGCGCATTTTTATCTCGGCGACTAGGTAAGAAAGCAAAGTTCTCCGTTTTGGGCCTCAAAAAATCGAATCCTCCAAGTCATTGCAGAGCGCTACAAAGGCACGATTACCGGCTTTCTATGGCCATGGACGGGCTATGATTTTAAGAAGATGGAGGAATGTGCCATAGAAACCGTGCAACAATCGATTTATGGCACACTATGTGTGATCAGTGATTTTGATGATATTGGTTGGTTGCCACGGAGACTTTTTTTGTGGGTACCATTGAAGATCAAGAACAATATTGGTCAAGCCAATCGTGAAATGGGGGCCGCAACTATCGCAAGTGTATTTAAAAATGACCGATGCAGTCATTTGAATAAAATATTGCTCGAAAATAGTAAGAAGGTTTACTTTTTTTAGCGAAGTAACAACAGTCTTTTTAAAAATAAACTTACAAATCGCCCACCCCTCGTAATTTAGAAACAACTATTTTTTAATATTTCTACCTAGGAATAAATTTTAGGCTAAATACATTCAAATCTCTCTACAAAGAGTGGGAAGCGTCCCAAAAAAACAAAAAAAACTGACAAATGTTTATTGAGAAATCGTTTCCATCACTTTAATAACTTGCTAAAGTTTTTCCATCATCCAGAACATGTAGCCAAATAAATTTATGAGCCATTTGCTTTGCCAAGTCTTGTGTACAATATTAAGAATAAAAACAAAAAAATCTAGAAAAATGTGTGGAAATCGGTAAAAACTATCTATTCTTCGAATTTACTAAGTGGTTTCATTATACATCACCTGACACTTGTCATGCTGGTGTCAGATACAAATTTTTTATCGCTTGAGAATTTTGAAAAAAATATTTTTTAATTTTTTCGATCATCGTCAGTATGTTACTTTTGGATGAGAAGAGCTTGTACAAATTGACGAGACGTAACTTGGGTAATTTGACATGTCGTGTCACTCTGCATTACAGGGAGATGATCTGTTTGAAAGCTATCTTAAAATGAATGTGCTTCATCGGATTGTGTTATAATTTTAAGAAATATTTCTTCTGATATAAAAATAGTGTCTTACAGTTGATTTTATAGGTGTCAGGCGGATGATATCCATCGGTTAAGTCATTTGATGAACTTTCTATACATAGACGTATAGGTTATCTTCTATATATCGTTTGTGTCAATGCTTAAAAACATGGTATTTTGGAAAGTAAAAATGTGTCAATAAAATACAGTATGTCATAGGTTGTGATTGTACAAATAATTTTTTTTGTCGCCTTGAAAATGTAGAGTTTTGTGCAAAATAAGGACAATTTGCGGCAGTTCTAAGACATTTTTTGTTTCTTCAAAGTACTCGTAATAAAAGTCATCGAATCCTATTGGAAATGTATGGTGAATAGTCCCTTACTTAAAGGACTTGTGAACATTGGTTTGTTTGTTTCAAAAGACGTAATTTTAGTTTCAACAAAAAAGACCGTGAAAGACCAGAGAAATCCAAAGGGGGAGAATAGGTAGCATTATTAAATAAAGACTTGACTCAAACACAAGCAAAGCTCCCAGAAACATTGAAAATTAGTTGTACAAATGTTTCCAAACGTTCAAAAGTCGTGGGATAGATACGTAGCAAAAAATCAGAGGTTTTTTGCATCGAATTCTTCGACAATCGCAAGCGCAAAAAAACATGGATAGACTCAGCCTAATTATCTACCTGGCAGCCAGTACGTAACGCCCACAGAAAGAAAGTTATGCCAAGTACTTTGTGCGAATGATGTACTGCTAAGACCCAGTTAAACAATATCTGGGAATCGCAACATCGAGCGTTGAAGCAAAAATGACCAGAATTTGTCTAAAGACACAAATTAGTTATTTTCCATCGTTAAAATGCTAGTCCACATGTGGCAAAACAAATAAAAAACTGTTTGGCAGACGTAATTGGGAAGTTCTCCCCCACCCCCAGTATTTACCAGAATTAGTCTTTTCTAATTACTACAAAACTTGTTTTGATCAATTTAGCATGAACTTTCGGAACAACATTTTCATTCTTATGAAGAAGTGAAAAATTGAATCAATCAAATCAAGCTGGCCTCAAACAAAACGTGAGCAGTAGTACTGGAATGGAGTCCATCAATTGCAAGAAAGTTGCCATAGCTAACTATGACCAATACCTTGCTTATTGAATCCGTTCACTATGTTGGTTAAATAAATTAGTTTTTAGAGCATTAGTACAATATATCAAGAATATTTTCCCAACGATTCAAGCCAATCAGAGTAAAACTTTAGGAGAGAGAGCCTTTGGATATTTCAAGGTGTTAACAATTGTTTGTCGGTTTTTTCGCTTTTTAAAGGTCGACTTAGCATTACTTGATATTTTAGTTTTCTATTGCTCACTAAGCTGTCGATCAAGCTCGTTTTTTTCTAAAAACTCTGTTTTTGAAGCCGGTGGACATGATTTCTCAATATTTTTGCATACAATTCTGTCAAAAACTCAAATTGCAGTTTTTTTTTTAAAAAAAATCTTTCATTAAGTGACGAGCTATAAACATTTAAGTCTTCATAGAATACGAGTAATTGAGGTAAGCGCACCAGATAAAAGAGAGAGGCTCCACAGACAAAAATACAGGGCAGAATAAAAGGGCTGCTGCTGTGCATACGAGAAGCCAAACTGTCGATTCATAATAGTCATCCCGTACGCTGTCCGTTACCGCTATATTTTCTTTTCTACGTACTAAATGTGGTCTATTTTGTCTCGTATTATCCAGTAATAAAAATTTGGTTTCAAACTTCTTAATTATATAGCGAGTTGTTTGTGCGTTCGGTAGACAAATAATGCGGACCATAAGTTGCTCTAAGCACACGAAATGGATTCCTCGTTATACAGATGAACAAATTTTAGACACTATGCCAGATGAAGACTTTTCATTATGAAATACCAAACGAAATTAAACATGAATATTAAAACTTGAGTTACTTAAACCAAAAAGCAATACAATTAACAAGGTTTGGGTTGGAAAATTCGAAAAACAAGTTTTTGGGCAACCCTTGGCATTCAGAGTCACTAAAAAACCGTAGATTGAATTTCGTAATTTATTTTAAAAAAATTAATAAACGGCAAGCATCGAGATTTAATCCACTTGAGCCATAAGACAACATGACTTCTCATTCGACATCTTTGTAAAACATTTATGTGGAATCAATATTTACAGAGACTTTTTCGAAGCTATTGGTTCAATAACACTGATCCCTAGGGATATGAGTGCATATCAGTACCAAGGGTTACCTACCTTAACTATCTACAGTGTTTTTCGGCATACAGTGATGGAAGCACCAAAGGCGATAAGACAGAAGCTTTCCAAATGAAGTACAGCACTATATATAGCCAATCTTAAGAACGATAACCCTTAGTAAAGTGGATCAGAGCCCTGAGTCATACTAACATAACGAATTCCATCCAGACGGAATAAAGGTAACAGTCATTAGTTGGCATCCTTAGCATGAGGTAATTCATGCAGCCACACGACATATCATTAAATACCAACTGCCATATCAGAATATTGTAGAAAAAGATAGCTTTTTCAGTGTCTAGTGCAAAATAGAGTATTTCTTTTGAGCTCGTTAATATACATAAATTTAAATCCAGAATAGGTTGCATAAGATGTGACTGCATTCACCGATCACCGATATATTTTTTTACTGAAAAGAATTTGCGTATTTGTTTGGTCAGGGTTATCTGGAAAGGTTCCAAACCGATTTAAACTAACCTTATACCATTGCAACAAGAGTAAGTCCCGGTGGGTTAAAGGGTGTAAATATCAAGATCGTTTGAAATTTTTCCGAGATGATATTATGATATTTTAATATTAATGGGGAATATTTTCTTCAAATTCAAAATTTTCTACTATACCAGTAACAGCTAAGAATTTTTGAGGACAGTTGCAACATCACTACCTTGTGCTATCTTGACTGCTTAAATAATGTGAAGGAAGACTAGTCAAATAGAAATAAGTCATGGATACAAAACTGAGTTCAGATGAATTGGATATCATGTAAAAGAGAAAGTTAAGCACAAGAGTAAATTGCCGCTTATATAGACGCCTTATGGCCATCTAGGGAAGATACCAACAGTTCATGGATGCAATGGATTTTTGTAACAAGTAGGTCGCAAATTAAAAACCATTTTAATGCATTATTCAGCAGTCAATATTTCATACGTCAAATTACGAACTGTAATACTCGCATACTAACGAACACTCAGCCGAATACACCCTACAAAGTACAGACATATCGAGAACCACCAAGGGCCCTACTTGGCACATTCGAGTGTTTTGCATACGAATACACACATTCAAAGGTAGTCCCTATCACCCACCAAATCGATCTATTAAAATATGAATTTCAACAATTTCGCCTCGGATAAAAATCTCTAAAATGGAATATCTTAGGTAGCCTGGCCGGAAGATATATTTAGATGCCATCACAACAGAGTTCCGTTCAAAATTATAAATCATCCAATAAAAATCATCATGGGAAACATATTTATCTCCTCCACCCTAAGCTAAGATGGGGTAATGGATTCGAATAGATTTTTCATTTTTTTATTTTTTTTTGTGGGGGAAAATTTCCCAACAATCTCCCATGGACTGTGAAACAGTAGCTTGAAGCTTCGTATGCATAAAAACAGAGCACCACCGAAAACAACAAACATTACATAACCTCTAGCACGTATCTGGCGCTTTTTTTAAACGTACATATATAAGTCATTTAAATGAGAGAAGATACTGAGAATTAAAAATAGCTGAACAAAATCCGAAAGCAAAAGAATGGCCGGCTAAATGGCACTTAAAACAGAAGACAACTGGCGTAACACTATGTTGGATATTGCGGTGTCCCGAGGCCCGTATCCAGTAGTACGAATATTGATGAAATTTTGTGAATTTCGAATGCAATGTTCAACTCGTACTTGTATCTTTTACGTACTCTGAGTCTTTAATATTCGTAATGTGTAAACTTGATTTACAGAATTCAATATCTTTGAACTACTTTACATCGGCAAACCAATTTCTCGTCCAACGACCCATTTGGCTAGTTGCCACCATCGGTGAATTCTTCTAATTAGGCAAAGTGATTCTGATTATATTGCTTCTGGTTTGCATTGTAAGGCATTTTCGTACCATAAAAATGATGAAATCTATTTCAGTGTCATTTTAGTAATTCAGTAACACTCACCGTTACTGCCTGCATGGCAGAGATTTAAATTAATTTTTTACTCCCAAAATAAGAAAAAAAACTAAACACTAAATGCACACTCGCTCTCGGGTAACACAGGGTCAGCGAACGGGTCACTATGGAATAGATACGCGCACCTCAGACGCTTCAACACTCAAATACAGAACGATCCGTGACAAAAATTCTCGCACGACGGTCACACTTCAACTGGAAAACTGTTCTCAATACCCCACAATTCGAATGTCATTCTAACTGTCCGGCGGCGCTCGAACTTTCAGTCTGCCATTGAGGTGGAAAAAGTACTTCGCCAAGGAAATATTCTCTATTCGTTCTGCTCCCACATACGAATATTTCTCAGTCAGTCCTGGCTGTCTTGCTCGGATTTATTTTTAAAGAATTTTTTATTTAAAATTCGCAGATACTTTTAGCTGCATTCGTGGGGTGGAAAGTATTATAGAAAATTGCTGGCCGAACGCGGATGACAGCTGTGGCTATAGATTTCTACCCATCCATTCCGTTCGTTTATAAGAGTACGAATTCTATAGCGATCACATCGACCGGGTGTAGATTAATGAAAATGTCTTTTTGATTTTATTTTGTCGGTATCTCCAGGACTGTGATCCGAGCCAACAACTGCTGGGTGAGATATACTATATTGCAATCAAGTGAACGGGATCATTGTATATCGTTTGGTGGATTATTGGTTAAGACTTGGAAATGTTGGCAGTTGTTGGTTCTAAAATTATCTGAACTGAACACCAAGTCAACAGAAATTCACTTGATTGGTTTCACATTTATTTTTGGTTGCAACTGATGTGGGTGCTGATGCAATCCGGGGTTAGAAGTGAGTTGTCCTTGTTACTGAGATCAGTGGAAATAATGACCTAAATGTTTGTTGACGGATCCACTGACATTAATTTTTGATTTTTGCATTTTTTATGGATGCGATACGAGTGTGATGCATTCGCTGCAGGATTCATAACAAATGAGATCTACATGCATGTGTGGCAGGTGTGTCATGTACTCGTATATTGTTCAGTTGGAGATCTTTGATTTTGGAGGTTTTGTTAAATTATCAATAAGATATCTGTGTTCATTGGATTTGGAAAAAAGCTGCTATTTTAGGTTCAGAACTTAACCTAAATATCTTCTAGATAATTTGAAAAGGACCGTGTTTAGAGAAAATTTTCTACTTAGTGATCTAAATGAGAGAATAAGATAGGGGAGCCGCTTCAGTTGCACCCCTCATTAGGTCAGCCCTAAGGGTTAACATTTCGAAACGGCCACAGGCAGATTCATTTCACAAATGGACAACAAATTTTAGTCGCAATTGCGAATTCTGAATTGGGACACAAACCTCATCCTAACTATGATATTTGCAGAAAAGCTACCAACGTTGATATCAAGGACAGTATTGCGCCGGAAAAACAATGTCTGGTGATTTGGCTGCAACCCCTAGAGGCTTTGTTACAGACATTGTAGTCCATGTTTTTCTCAGCCTCTATCATGATCCCGCATCACCAATATCTGTTTTTAGACACCAGTTGCGACTTTGTCTACCGAGGCTCCGCTATCAATTAATCCTATTAAGAGTGATGGAATGGGTGATAGGAAGACACAAAAAGTGAAAAAAAAAAATTAACTTTGGGTGGGTGGTATAGGCGTGAGGTGAATATAAATAAGGGTTTTTGTTAACTTCTGTTTAAGAGACATTTCGTTGAAAGTCTTGTTGCCTTATGGCAACAGTGGGCATGAAAGGGTTAAGACAACGACACCATCGCTGAGATTAAACGAAGAATATGTAACTCCTGCGAATTGCTGCTACTTTGGGCTAAGAAGGCAATTGACTAGCAAAGAATCCTCTCGAACAACGAAAGTGACTCATATTAGACCTTTATAATCCCAGTCCTTGTCTATGTTGCACAGGCTATTTTGAGAGGAAGATTCTTCGACCTCTCCACAAGAATGAAGATCCAACGATTGAGATGGCTGGGTCATGTAGAGCTGATGGACACCAGCGCTCCGGTCTAAAAACTCTTCGAATCCGCCCCCGAAGATCAGCTCAGTCGAGTAAGGCCAAGACTCAGGTGCCGCACCCAAGAGAAAGAGGACCTCAGCCAAATAAGCATACGAAACTAGAGGCAGCTAGCAATGATCGTGCTGGGTGGAGACGCTTGTTGATTGAGGCCAGGTCCACTTCGAACTATCACTTGAATGATCGCGTTCAGGAATCAATACCCAGATGCTCCGAACTGAACACTTTCACACCTCCAATGATAGCATCATTCAAGTTCTTTTAGTCACGGCACTTGTAAGTTTTTAGGCCACGTCATTTGTGTATTACACCTTGAGAGCCCTGATAGATCTGGTTCGGAAGTCACATTTATAACAAAGTCACACTTATAACAGAATCTGCGACACAACTTCTGCGATTGAAAAGTTAAGGTGTGAGGACTAGGTCCTTCGTTCATATCACAATGATGTTGACATTTTGTTCGGGTCTTTTCTTACATATATGTACATATAAATCACTGACTGAGCTTATCCCGGCCAGCAAACCCACTTTTCTGCCGTGGAAGCACATAAAGCAGCTGGTTTCCGCAAATCACCGCCTTCAATAAACCAGCCCAAGTTGATATACTCCTAGGTTGTGATATTTATACTGATTTTATTCTCGAGATATTGTCTGAGGAGACTCTGGATCGCCTTTCGCCCAAAAGACGCAACTCGGTTAGATTTCATTAAGCAAGATTCCAATCAATCCTACAACAAAGGTCCGAAGCTTAATCCAACGCCTAGGTCTAGAGGAACAATTAACGAAATTTTGGGAAATGGAAAGGACACCATCCAAAATTAACGACTTATCTAGATAAAATGAGGCCTGTGAAGTGCAGATGGGGGGCTTCCATTTAAGGGGGATTTTGCCTTGTTTAGGATTTTGCAGTTAGAAACCAGGTTTGAGCAGAAGCCAACACTACGCAGTATGATATAATACTTACTTCGAGAGTCTCACTAAAACTCTTGCATGTTTCGCTGTAAAATTTAGTATACGACCCAAACTAAAAGTAATTTTGAAGTATTCAACGTCTCTACTTAAAGACTGCCAAAATTCCTTTTAACGCCAACAATTCGCTACTCACATGATTCATTTTTCCATTGAATTGTCACCCCGTCAGAACCATTATAATCCTTTCCAAGCAACGGTCAGAGGAAGAAAAGGGGACATAACAAACCATACAGTTTTGTCCTACGTCACATCGGTCGTGTAATTTGATAAATGCCTGAAGTTTGAAGGAATGCGTAGTTTATTGCTTTAGCCACGGCCAGTATACCTGACCTAACATGACCTGACGATCCAAACAAGTGAACGTTTACACTTCTGCTATCAATACATATATATCTCGAAAGTGCAAAGTATCTACGACAAAGATCAAAGCCATAAGGATTTTTGTTTTTACTTGAAGCAGTTTAATATTTTAAGGGAGGATTGGATGAGGTAGGCATTTATATTTAAGCTATGAACGATGATGGATATAATAGTATATATCTACTCCCACTCAGGAGTATGTTTCTTGGAATGGGTTTGGTCTTTAACCGCACGTGCCTCTGAAAATCAAGTAATGAAATCGCTTGGTAATGCAGAAATAATGTTATCCCTTTGAATTGGCAAAATCGACGGGGTGTTTCATTTCACATGAACACGGCGGTTGACGCCTCGTTATTGGTAGCTAAATTCGTCTTGGAATGTCAAAGTGAGGAGATAAGTAGCGCAGGAGAGTAGGATGTATTAATTTGTGGTAGTTACTTTAAATGTTGAAAGAATTTATAGGATTTTGTTGAAAATGTCGCCGCATTTTGTGAGCTAGGTTGTAAATTGTAGTGATAAACGATATGGATCAGTATCTTTTGAATAGAATCAGATTGTTTGAGGAAAGAAGCACTGGAATAGAGTAACTAAACAAATATAGATGTAATGCAAATGGAAAAGAGTAATAGATGGAGAAGGTGGTGCGTTCCGTGCGGCATCGGATAAAGAATAGTGCCGCAGTGCGTCCCAGCTTGTCGTAAGAGGCGACTAAATGGGACACCAATCATATACAGGCAACTATGACACCAAAAATGAGCCTGTGACACTTTAACACCTTAAAACTTTCCCACAAGTTTGTATGCAATCAGTGGGTTCCCACGTCTGGAGACTACCGGTGGGGTAAAAGAACAGTCAATCAATTTGAAATGAGCATACAAGTGTCAAACCACTCAAACTTTAAACATCATGGAAATGATCGCAATTAATAGCACTACCCCGCTGGGCACCACGGTTGCAACGCACTCGGGTGATCCCAGAGCAAGCAGAAGTGCTTGTGTCAGAGCCCGACGGATTCCGGGGGCGGGCAAAATGAAGTTTCCAAAATATTTTCCTAAACTTCGGTTTGCAAGTTGGAACGTCGGATCGATGACCTCAAAAAGTTTAGAACTCGAAGCGATTATGCGTCGCAGAACTCTACAAATCCAGTGCGTACAGGAAACGAAGTGGTGTAATACAGGAAATAAAGCGCGTTTTCTAGATTTAAAAACTAAGGCATTTAAGATGTTCTACCATGGAACGGTCAATGGACGAAACGGTGTTGGTATCGTTGTTGCAGCGGATCTTCTAAACAACATCGTTGGTATTTTGAAAATAAGCGACCGCTTAATGAGTGTAAAACTCGTCATACACAATGAAACGTGGAACATTGTTAGCGCGTACGCTCCACAAAATAGATGCGACCAATCGGAAAAAGATAGATTTTGGTCAGAGTTCGGTAATTTGTTTAGAAATATACCTATCGATGAGATGCTCTTCGTAGGCGGAGATTTAAATGGCCACGTCGGAGAAACAAATGTTGATTATGAGGACTGCCACGGCGGTAAAGGCTTTTGAACCAGAAATTCAGCTAGCGAAGACATCCTTGTAGCGTGTAGGGCTTACGGCTTAACCATCTTAAATACAATGTTTATTAAACATCAACGACATCTTATCACCTATAGCAGCGGAGGCCACGAAACGCAAATAGATTATCACCTCTGCAAAATGTCGATGAGAAACCGTGTTAAGGATTGTAAAGTAATACTTGGAGTATCGCTAGTAAGCCAACACCGTCTGCTCATTACAGAATTTTTCACAGCGGAACCACCGAAAACACGGGCATCGTTTGGAAAGCCAAAAATCCGGTGGTATAATCTATCGAAGGAACGAAGCGCAAGATTTATCGCACTGGCTAAAGAAGTACTTCAAAATATAAATGGTATAGCAGACTCACTTAGCCCGCAAGAAATGTGGAACAGCATGCACGAGGAATGCATAACACTCGCAAAGTCCCATCTGGGGACTATATCGAAATACCATCACGTCGGCAAAGAAACATGGTGGTGGAATGACGAAACCAAACGAGCTGTGGCCGACAAGAAGAGTGCATTCCAAGCGTGGACAAAATGCGATCGGAGCGACGATATCGAAAAAGCTCGACTGGCTCTTGAATACGAGCGTCTTAAAAAGATCGCAAAGAAAGTCCTGGCTCGAACTCGAGCGGCAGAAGCGGAAAACCTGTACCAGGAGTTGGAACAAATATCCTCATGATCGGCGGATAGAAGACAAGCTATCCAAGAAGTTCAAACGTCGTACAGTACTAAAATGCCAAATATTTTTAAGCTCGCTGCACAGAGGAGAAAAAATTTAATGGAAATAACCTCGCCGAAATACATCAAAAACGCAGACGGTCGCTTATTAACAAATGAAAAGGAAATTTGTGACCGGTGGCTCGAATACTGCAAGGAGTTGCTTAACAAACAGTTTCCACGTGATATCGTGCCGACAGCTGTTCTATTCGAGGAAGAAGTTTCGGACTTTTCAATCGAAGAAATAAGTATAGCAATTGGAAAAATGAAGCGGGGGAAAGAGGCGGGACCAGACAGCATTCCATCAGAGTTTTGGTCGAAGATGGAGGCGATCGGCAGCATTTTAAATAAATTAAAATGTGGACAACCTATGCCGAATCAATGGAGAAGTAGCTTCTTGGTTTCATTATACAAAGGAAAAGGCGACACTCGAGAATGCAACAACTACCGTTCAATCAAGCTTATGTCACACGCAATGAAAATCATCGAAAGAGTCTTAAACGAACGTCTTCGGCAAATAATAAAGCTCGATAATAGCCAGTGTGGATTTGTTGAAGGAAGATCGACGGTGGACGCTATCCAAAGCCTACGAATAATAATGGAAAAGCACCGAGATTCGTCTAAGGATTTACACATGGTATTTATCGACCTCGAGAAAGCATTCGATCGAGTGCCTAGGGATCTCATATGGCCCGCACTGAGGTCTAAAAACGTACCGGAAACGTATGTTAGAATAATACAAGACATGTACGGAAACGTGAAAACTGCGGTTAAAAGCTCTGCTGGACTAACGAGAGAATTTCCAGTTAATGTCGGAGTGCATCAAGGAAGCGTACTTAGCCCTTTCCTATTTAACGTAGTATTCGACTATCTTTCAAAAGACTGCATGCGCGAAGCAAATGTAACGCCAATTCTCTTCGCTGACGACGCAGTTATACTTAGCGATAACGTCGAAGATTTACAGAACGCCTTAGATTCATGGAGAAATGCGCTAGAGAGAAACGGGTTTAAAATAAGTCGTTCAAAGACGGAGTATTTGACGTGCCCATTTGCGCATCCGTTGCGACCTGTTCCGGATATAATGTTAGACGGAATAGTTCTTCCTAAAAGCACTATCTTTAAGTACTTAGGATCAATCGTTAACATGGAAGCGAAATGTGACGACGACGTAAACCACAGAGTGAGTGTGGGATGGATGAAATGGCGGGAAAATTCGGGAATCTTTTGCGACCGAAAATTTCCACTTAAATTAAAGGGGAAACTCTACACCACGGTTGTTAGACCAGCTCTTAGATACGGTTCACAGTGCTGGACAATGTACGAAGCGTTTAAAAACAAAATGACGGCAGCGGAAATGAAAATGTTAAGGATGTCTAGTGGAGTCACTAAACGCGATTGCATTAGATCTACGCGTATAAGAGGAAGTCTACATATAAAGAATTCGGTAACCGAACAGCTTGAGGCGAATAGAATAAGTTGGTATTGCCACGTTCAAAGAAGATCTGCGGAAAATCGGGTTAAAAAGGCACTATCAACTACGGTCACTCCAACTGTAAGAAAACGAGGTCGGAAAAAGAATTCCTGGATTTCTCAGATGGCAAATGCGCAACAACGGCTGGGGTTAACCACTGAAGCGATCCAGGACCGAGCATTATGTAGACGCGTTCTGCGGTCTGCGACATTAGCCAACCCCATAAGCGGAGCAGCAGCGATGCAGTAAAAATGGGAAACTCGTTACGCATAAGTTCGTATAACGAGGAAAGGGTTAATAAAAGGATAAGAAGAAGATGGAGAAGGTGGTGCCCTGGGGGAGTGAATGCATGGCGGATTGCAGTAATATAAACCTCACCCGCATATACACAGGGTAAGATATGTCTGCCTTGAAAGAAAGAGTTGGTATTTTGCATCAACTTTACGGAGCAGCATCTGTTTTTATAAGAAAACCAAACGTATAGTATACTTATGTATTGATAAACTAACAACGAAGAAAAGATTGTATTTTAAGAAGGAGATACATAGTCAGACAGTCTTAAAACTACATCAACCTAGACTACAGTTCCGATCTTACATTTTTATAATTAAGTTATTTCAAATTGTGTTAAGAAACGAGAATAAATCAAATAAAATTAATAAACAGGATCATCGATCCTTAAAAGAATATTTCTTTAATTTGAAATATAGTACATTCGAACTTCTATAACTCGAACTACCGTCTGCCACCAAAAACAGTTCGACTTATAGAGACTTTGACTTATAGAATAAAAATAAAAAAAGCTTATAATTTAATAAAAAACATTTTAGGCATATATACATATACAGATATAAATATGTATGTATTGTATATTAAGGTAGTTTTGTAACATATTATGTTATTAAAGGCTGCAAATCTGCTTTCTTCTTATTTTTTTCAATTGAAGACTCCTACTTACATATATAAGACTTGTCAGTAACATTATCACTGGTTTTCAAATATCTACATGTTTAACATTTTAAAGCAATTTATAACTTCTTTTCTAGAAGGCTGTTTTACAACCTCCATATCCGAATTATCATCGTCATAGTCATCAACATGCAGATTTAAAGATTTAGTGTTATGATGTTCAACAATTTCGTTATTGGTAGGAAAATATGTTGTGCAAATTGCTACGAAAACGAAATGAAAATGTAAAAAAAAATCCTCTTAAACATGGAAAATTCTCAAAAACTTCGACTTATAGGATGTTGGTGCCACTCTTATTTGTTCGAGTTATGGAAAACTTCGAGTTATAGAAGTAAGAACGTATGATATATTCTGTCTAAACGTTATTGCCGCTCAGATTGGTTCGAGTTCAAGAAAATTCGACTTATAGAAATTCGACTTACAGAAGTTCGACTGTATACGCAAGTATATTAATTCGAACGGACATCTTTGGAAGGACATTTGGTAAGCATAGAGTACACGACACCACGTTCGGCAATGAACTTAGTCTTTTTGTCTTGTGGTATGTAGAACTTAATAGAGAACGAACTGATCTTAGCTGGTGCACACAAGCGGAAGATCTTAACCAACTTCGTGGAAAAGCATCGGGCTGGTTGGAGAGACTTATTTGATAAGGCCTTGGTTGGCCTGTAGCGCCATCTAAGTAAGTGGGTCCTGCTTCTCCATATGGATTGCGTTTCCATTAATCCATTCACTTGATGGGTTTAAAATAATCCATATAGACCGTTTGAATATTGTCCGAAAGTATGAATAACTGAACCGGTTCCGGCGGCATATAACAACTACTCGTATATATGCCAATACCGCTTATCTTAGCATATACAGCGCAATCCTAAGGTTGCTCTGAGCATTTTCCAATGAAAACGCACCCTTAAACCCAAACTTCTGACAAAATTATAACGTCGATTAGCAGGTTATTTCAAGTAAAGTTTTTGTATTGCTCGCAGAGAATCGCTAAGTCGGTTTGCCAGATTGCCCTTGAAGGTCTGAAGCCCTTTTACAATGATTGTTACATATCAGAAGGTTCTTGTATTTTGGACGTCTCCTGACACTGTTCAGATTGAACCGTATAGGCCTTCTAACGCAACCAATTGACCTGCCTTTAAAGTCTCTTTGTGGCCATTCTGCCCACACCCAATCCATGCAGGTGACAATATGTCAAGGCAGGCGTATTTTTCAGTCCACGAACCGATGCATCATGCAATAAACAACACCAAAAGCTCAGATACAAATACATAAGATACTGTTTTGTTTTTGCTACAATATATTTTGTGTAGTAACTTTGGTTTTTTTTTTCTGTGATTGCTTTGGTGTTTGGGGATGTGCTTTATTTATTTAGCTGTTGTCTAATGGATACAATGGAATGTTGTTTTGCTCTTTGGACTTGTTTTTTGTTTTGCAATTTTTTTTGTTCCCATTTTGCTCGGCTTTTTTAAATATGAATGTGTTTTGCTATTTTTAAATAACATCATCGTTTATACATTTACATTATGCTGATGATGCCGGTTTCTCTTTATTATTCGGTGGGTTCTTGTTGTTGTCTTTTGTCAAAGGAATTCAGACACTTAGATACTGAGATACTCAGTTACTCATGGCTCAAGAGAGTGAGATATTTTTTTTATTGTACCCAGCATTGGAGGCTTTTTGTTTGCTTGCGTTTTTAAGGTCAAACGTTTTTTTTTTTTTTTTGTGATGAGAAAAGCAATATTGTATTATTTACTGTGAGGCAGATTTCCGGTGGCGTATTAGCAACATTTTAATGTCCCGAAGCCTTTGGAAAAATTCGTTGTATGGAGGAAGTTTGAATATGCTAAACGATTTGAACTCATAAATTGTTGGCTGTGAAGTTTAGAATGTGAAATGGTTGGAGTTTATAGAACAATATACATGGCCTTGCTGAAGAGTGAGGATCTGGTCTATTTTGGTATTTTTGGTATCAATCTTGTCAAGGAACAGCTGTTGGGAGGGTTGAAATTCGGCTTCTGTAGTGTAGCAACCACGAGTCTAAGGCGAGAATACTCTAAACCATGAGATTCACATTGGACTAACCTGAAATATTGAACTCAACTTATATGGGTTATAGACTGTCGAGTAGGTTTTAGTTGCTCACGATTTTGCATCTTATTGAAATGCAATTGAACTCCTTGCCAGCGGAGGGTGCGCTTTCTTGCTCAACTGTATAGAGGCAAGTGTATATAGGTAGATAGAAATCATTGTCTGGTAACGTCAATCCAGAAACAGAAGCTGTGCGGTAACTCCGATTCTATGCCATAACTGACGTACCCTGCGTTTTGAAGGTTGTTGCTAAGAGCATATTTTTTAGTTGTATCTTGTACAGTTCAGAGAATAAATATTGTTGCAGAATTGAATGCCAGAAGTCTCTGATTATTTCTTGAAAGGGTTCTAGCTAATGCATGGCAGGGAGAATGGGGTAAGGTTCCCGTTTCGTGTTGGTCGTTGCATCTACGGCGTGGGGGTAAAAAGAAATGCCTAAAGTAGCGGCGTGTGAGTCAAAGTGTTTGAAAATTCGACCCTTGATGAGTCTCACCGTGGAGCAGGCGAATTTTGCAAGAGAGACATCGAAGGTTGAGTAACATCTGGCTAGCGCAGCTCTCTCACTACCGTCCTTGTTGCTGTGGCCGGGAACCCAGAGAAGAGAAATATTACACCAAACACTTACCTGCGTGATAGTTAGGACGAACAATTCTGCGGTCCAAATATTTCTGCCTATAAAGCCAAAGTTTCACAAACCGTCGAGACCACAGGCTTTCATTTTAGGAAGCAAATAGTCTGTTACCATTACCATGCGGTAATGGGTGCCTTCCACAGTTACGTTCCAACCGGCCTTAATTTTGAAGAAATATGAACCGATGATTCCAACAGCCCATAAACCACAATAAACCGTTATTTTGGCTAGATGTAATGGGAGCTCTTATACCTCTTAGGATTACTTCTTTCTCGAAATACGACTACTTTGCTTATTGACGCAGCCATTAAGCCAGAAATGGACCTCATCGCTGAATAAAATTTAGTTCGAAAACAGTGGATTTTTTTGAAGCACGAGCTTAACACTCCGATTAGTTAGAAGGTTCCTAGGGACCTTTTGATTTTTTGAATTCCTACAAATATTTTTAGGCAAGTGCTAGAAGCTTGATGCTTACTGTATTCTATAAAAAAAAAACATTGCTAAAGCACTACATTTCGAGTTTTTTTTATTCTGCAGACATTAAGTGCGGTAATTAGCGACAAGTACAGTAATTATAAATAGGAATTCTTAGAAAATAATTTGTTTATGGTCCTTCTTCATATACCATCCTTATCTATGTCGTATGGCCAATAAAATGATTAGGAGGAAATCAGTCGAACCGCAAGGAGCATTAGCGCATCAGGTGATGATTATTTCGATGAAGACCACCACGATGTTGAGATAGAAAGGCTTCGTGAAGAAGCTGCTACTGCCACTGCTGCCCATCATCAGGCTAAGACTGATGCTGTCCATTTTATTTCCAAAAATGGTACAAAGATCCACCGACGAGTCGTCGCATTCGTCCTCATAATACTCTCGGTTACACAAGAAACAAGCCAGGGCCATTTACCATTTTTCGATTTCTAATAACTAAAATCTAAGTTAGCAGAAACAAAATAAAGAGTTGTCTCTAAAATCGTTTAATGCTTTTTTGGCTATCATTTTGTTTGCTGAAATGTGTAAATCAAACACCGAGCCTGCTAAGGAGCTATGGGGCCCAACACACGCTCCATGCTCCATGCCGCTTTATCATACAATCGTTTCATATCTCTCACAAAGTTTATTGCCTTTGATAGTGCGATAACAAGGCCGGAGGGATTACTCATAAGCAAAACTGCTACTATTGATGATTTGTGGCTTATGTTACAGGCTAATTTGGCAGCAGCTTACAATCCGCACGATTTGATGACCGTGGACGAACAACTTTTTCCTTATCGAGGACGGGCATGTTTCACACAATACATTCCATCTAAGGCAGCCAAGTACGGAGTAAAAGTATGGTAGTTGTATGATTCGGAGGCTATGATTTATGGTGGGCAGATGCCGGAACAGGAGCGCGAGATCAATCAAGGCCAAAATATTGTAATTCGCTTGCAATATTCTGCAATATGATCGATATTGCTCCATTGGCCTTAATCATAATATACGATGAAATTAATCTAGACCGAAAATCGAACAAACAACAATTATTTTTGAATATGTTGACGAGACAATTGGCAATTTCAAACATTGAAGAACGAGTCACCAATCTACGAAGAACGTGCTATCCCAAAGTGAAAGCACATTTGATGTTCTGGTTAGTTGAACTGAAAGACACGTAAAAAAAAAATAAGTAGCAACTCCAACACCAGTACCTGTTCCTTCGTTTGTACCGCATTCAAATCGGCCATCATGCCACTTTCATATGTCGTGCGGAGTACAAAAGCCAGCGGAAAACCCGGGCAAAGTGCTGTTTCTTCATTAATGGGGTTTATGCTGAACACTCAGCACTTTTACATCGGTGCCAAACCTACACTGCTGCACTAGCTACACAGACAAAATAAATATTTGATTAAAATATATATTTCTTGTATATTTTCTGTTATTTCTGTCCACAATATACATTTTCGGACTGGAAACAACTTTAAGTTAATACATACATAAAACGATCAGGCACAACTGCATAATGATAATACCGCATACACTTCTTGAAAAATTGTACACAAATCCTTGTATCGAAGCTATGATCGGAGGGTTAAGGACTGTAACTGACCTCTAATGAAATCCTGACTGGAAAAAATACCTCTATAGGAAGCCAATTTTGTTATCGATCGCAGCGATCCTGTGGTTCCAATACCAGTTGAAGACAAACTAATGCTGTGAGAAAATTCGACGTCAGACGGCTACAATCGCAACAGATCGGCAAGTCCTTTTCCGATAAAGTGTCTCTTAATCTCTTAAGAGGTCCAATGCAGCCAGCATCAAGCATCGAAAACCACTGGAAACACTGCCAAAACGCCATCAGAGATTCCGCTTCTGATTTGTTGGGTTTCACTCGTCCACCACAACGAAACCCCTGGTTCGATGATGAATGCCGGCAAGCACATGCAGCTAAGCAAAAAGCACGCAATGCGGCACTGCAAAAAAAGACCAGAGCTGCTCATGAGATCTATGAGCGGAAGGGGAGAGACGAACACCGGCTTCTCAGGAGGAAGAGGAAAGATCATGAGAAGCGCGCAATCAAGGAAATTGAGAGATGCTACTCCAGGAATGAGGTTCGGAAGTTTTACCAAAAAGTAAAAATAACATGCCACGGAAACAAATCCCGAGCCGAAGCCTGTAGAGATGAACAAGGAAACATCGTAGTAGAATCGCAGTCGATGCTGAGGATTTGGAAAGACCATTTCTGCAGACTGTATAACGGCGATGACGAACCAAATACCGCTGTCAGGCAAAATCAACCGAATCAATCTTTCAACCTGGACAATGATGACCAACAATTCCGTCCACCCGACCTGGATGAAGTGAAGATAGCTATACGAGTATCTAAGGGTAAGTCCAACAAAGCTGCTGTAGCTAACTGCCGAGCTCTTCAAAGAGGCAGGCGATGACTAGGTAAGGAGCATACACCAACTCATCTGTAAAATATGGTCGGATGAAAGTATGCCCGATGAATGGAACCTCAGCATTGTTTGTCCAATTCTCAAGAAAGGAGGCCCGCTGAACTGTGCCAGTTACAGAGGCATCAGTCTCCTTAACATCGCATATAATATCTTATCCGCCGTATTGTGTGAACGCCTGAAGCCGTTCGTCAACAACCTGATAGGTCCATATCAGTGTGGCTTCAGGCCAGGAAAGTCCACCATCGACCAGATATTCAGATATATAGAGCAATGTCTAGTTTTGGTATCCCTGCCAAACTCGTCCGTCTGTGCAGGATGACGATGGAGAATGCACGCTGCTCCATCAAGGTCGGTAAAGATCTCACCGAGACCTTTGATGTCCAGAAAGGATTTAGACAAGGCGATGCGCTGTCATGCGATTTTTTCAACATCGTACTTGAAAGAATAGAGCAAAACTCACGAGCAAACAGAAGAGGCACTATCTTTCAAAAGTCCGTCCAACTACTCGCATACGCCGATGATATTGACATAATCGGGAGAAAGCAGCGTGATGTCAGTGGCGCTTTCGCAAGTAGCGAAAATTGGTTTAGCGGTCAATGAGGGCAAGACCAAGTATATGCTGTCAAGCAAAAAGGACAACCAACACCGACGTCTCGGGCAGAACGTTACCCTCCACAGATATAACTTTGAGGTAGTTAAGGACTTTGTCTACCTAGGCTCTGCTATAAATACAGACAACGACACAGCGCTGAGATCAACCGAAGAATAACTCTTGCCAACCGCTGTTTCTTTGGGTTAAGAAGGCAATTGAGTAGCAAAGCCCTCTCTCGGACAACAAAAGTCACCCTTTATAAGACTTTAATAATCCCGGTCCTGCTCTATGGCGCAGAGGCATGGACATTATCAAAAATGGATGAGGGTGTTCTTGGTTGCTTCGAGAGAAAAATTCTTCGGGCGATCTTCGGTCCCGTCTGCATTGACGGTGAGTGGAGGAGGAGATACAACGACGAACTGTATGGACTGTACAGCGACATGTACCTAGCCAGAAGAGTGAAGATCCAAAGACTGAGATGGCTGGGTCATGTAGAGCGCATGGACACCAATGCTCCGGTCCGAAAAGTCTTCGAATCCGCTCCCGAGGGACAGCGCAGTAGAGGAAGGCCAAGACTCAGGTGGCGCACGCAAGTGGAAGAGGACCTCATCGAAACTGGAGGCAGCTAGCCAGGGATCGAGCTGGCTGGAGAAGCTTGTTGACTGAGGCCCAGGTCCACCCTGGACTGTAGCGCCACCTAAAGTAAGTAAGATATGCTATGTATTCATGTATGTAGTTAAAGAATACTGTACAAAAAGTTTCAGTCAGCCGACAGCGAAACGTGATTTACTTTCTTGGGGTCAATGCAGCTTTGTCGGGGGCAGTGTTAATGAAGGAAAAATTTATTATTCGGCTGTTGTGCATGCTAACTTGAAGTCCTCTCTCTGCGTCATCAACTTTGACTTCTTTATGAAAACGTCGCTGCCTCAAATTGGTTCTAAAATTAAAGCAGTTGGATCATAATATTATGCGTCGGAGCTTCGTTGAATGAGTTCAAAATTAAAATTCCAAGATGATCTGGAATCTTATGGCAAGGCTGTGTTTTACGATGAGTCTCACTTTCAGATCAATGAATACATTTCCTGGAACAGGCAGTTGATAGCGCTTTCATAACACGTGATGACTTTTTCCACAAATTCAATCCCGAGAAGTTAGAAGAAAGTAGCCGCTCTGGGGAAATGTATCATCGATTCGGCATCGGTCGTCTCAGTTTGGGTTAGTCCTTCTAACATGTGGAATTATTTTTTAGAAACTCTCTGCTATAGTCTTTGAAAATCGAACTTGTGAAGGAACAAAAGCGACGAGGTCATGATTGGCGACGGGATTTAATAGCAATGCTTAATCAAAAAATGCATGAGATTCATGAGGCCATGATGTGATACTTATGTTTTAAAAAATTCAGATAAGTTGGATCCTTCATTATAGTCTACCAACTTTGCCGGACGGTATCTAGCATGCGTTATAGCAGGATGGCGCTCGTTGCCATACTACCTTTATATGAGGTGGTTGACTTGAAAAAGGCTCAATTCAACTTCAACATATTTATCTACATATTATAAGGATTTTTTTGGTCGGTTACGAGTCTACAGTCTATTTCTCGGCACTTTCAGTTTCTAAAAACAGTAATTCATTGACCAGATCAGCCATCAGCTTCCTCTCATCTACGATATGGTAGAACCATTTTGATAAAAAGGATCTTGAGTGTAGCCCTATATAATGGCTTAATAAAAATTTACCGTGTATTAAACGTTGATGAGAAAATTGTAGGTGTGGATGACTTCAATAACAACCAAACCTATGGGCAAATGGAATACAACGTTGCTTACATAACCTAATCGTACTGGTATAAATGCGGTCATTCCACTGGCACTCACTAGTTTCATATAGGCAAAACCGTTTTGGTAACTGACATCATTTACAATTAAAAGCATTTAAAAACGGTCAGAATTATAGCAAGAAGTTATACAATACCTTACTTAAGTTGCAATTAATCAGAGGCGTTCCACTGGCGCTTAGATTAGGAAACGTTCACCTTGTTCACCAGAAATTCAGCTAGCGAAGACATCCTTGTAGCGTGTAGGGCTTACGGCTTAACCATCTTAAATACAAAGTTTATTAAACATCAACGACATCTTATCACCTACAGCAGCGGAGGCCACGAAACGCAAATAGATTATCACCTCTGCAAAATGTCGATGAGAAACCGTGTTAAGGACTGTAAAGTAATACTTGGAGAATCGATAGTAAGCCAACACCGTCTGCTCATTACAGAATTTTTCACAGCAGAACCACCGAAAACACGGGCATCGTTTGGAAAGTCAAAAATCCGGTGGTATAATCTATCGAAGGAACGAAGCGCAAGATTTATCGCACTGGCTAAAGAAGTACTTCACAATATAAATGGTATAGGAGACTCACTAAGCCCGCAAGAAATGTGGAACAGCATGCACGAGGAATGCATAACACCCGCAAAGTCCCATCTGGGGACTATATCGAGATACCATCACGTCGGCAACGAAACCAAACGAGCTGTGGCCGACAAGAAGAATGCATTTCAAGCGTGGACAAAATGCGATCGGAGCGACGATTTCGAAAAAGCTCGGCTGGCTCTTGAATACGAGCGTCTTAAAAAGATCGCAAAGAAAGTTCTGGCCCGAACTCGAGCGGCAGAAGCGGAAAACCTGTACCAGGAGTTGGAACAAATATCCTCACGATCGGCGGATAGAAGGCAAGCTATCCAAGAAGTTCAAACTTCGTACAATACTAAAATGCCAAATATTTTTAAGTTGCTGCACAGAGGAGAAAAAATTCAATGGAAATAACCTCGCCGAAATACATAAAAAATGCAGACGGTCGCTTATTAAAAAATGAAAAAGAAATTTGTAACCGGTTGCTTGAATACTGCAAGGAGTTGCTTAACAAACAGTTTCCACGTGATATCGTGCCGACAGCTGGTCTATTCGAGGAGGAAGTTTCGGACTTTTCAATCGAAGAAATAAGTATAGCAATTGGAAAAATTAAGCGGGAGAAAGCGGCGGGACCAGACAGCATTCCATCAGGTTTTGGTCGAAGATGGAGGCGATCGGCAGCATTTTAAATAAATTAAAATGTGGACAACCTATGCCGAATCAATGGAGAAGTAGCTTCTTGGTTCCATTATACAAAGGAAAAGGCGACACTCGAGAATGCAACAACTACCGTTCAATCAAGTTTATGTCACATACAATGAAAATCATCGAAAGAGTCTTAAACGAACGTCTTCGGCAAATAATAAAGCTCGATAATAGCCAGTGTGGATTTGTTGAAGGAAGATCGACGGTGGACGCTATCCAAAGCCTACGAATAATAATGGAAAAGCACCGAGATTCGTCTAAGGATTTACAAATGGTATTTATCGACCTCGAGAAAGCATTCGATCGAGTGCCTAGGGATCTCATATGGCCCGCACTGAGGTCTAAAAACGTACCGGAAACGTATGTTAGAATAATACAAGACATGTACGGAAACGTGAAAACTGCGGTTAAAAGCTTTGCCGGACTAACGAGAGAATTTCTAGTTAATTTCGGAGTGACTCAAGGAAGCGTACTTAGCCCTTTCCTCTTTAACGTAATATTCGACTATCTTTTAAAAGACTGCATGCGCGAAGCAAATGTAACGCCAATTCTCTTCGCTGACGACGCAGTTATACTTAGCGATAACGCCGAAGATTTACAGAACGCCTTAGATTCATGAAAAAATGCTCTAGAGAGAAACGGGTTTAAAATAAGTCGTTCAAAGACGGAGCATTTGACGTGCCCATTTGCGCATCCGTTGCGACCTGTTCCGGATATAATGTTAGACGGAATAGTTCTTCCGAAAAGCACTATCTCTTAGTACTTAGGATCAATCGTTAACATGAAAGCGAAATGTGACGACGACGTAAACCACAGAATGAGTGTGGGGTGGTTGAAATGGCGGGAAAATTCGGGAATCTTTTGCGACCGAAAATTTCCACTTAAATTAAAGGGGAAACTCTACACCACGATTGTTAGACCAGCTCTTATATACGGTTCACAGTGCTGGACAATGTAAGAAGCGTTTAAAAACAAAATGATGGCAGCGGAAATGAAAATGTTAAGGATGTCTAGTGGAGTCACTAAACGCGATTGCATTAGATCTACGCGTATAGGAGGAAGTCTACATATAAAGAATTCGGTAACCGAACAGCTTGAGGCGAATAGAATAAGTTGGTATTGCCACGTTCAAAGAAGATCTGCGGAAAATCGGGTTAAAAAGGCACTATCAACTACGGTCACTCCAACTGTAAGAAAACGAGGTCGGAAAAAGAATTCCTGGATTTCTCAGATGGCAAATGCGCAACAACGCCTGGGGCTTACGACTGAAGCGATCCAGGACCGAGCATTATGTAGACGCGTTCTGCGGTCTGCGACATTAGCCAACCCCATAAGCGGAGCAGCAGCGATGCAGTAAAAATGGGAAACTCGTTACGCATAAGTTCGTATAACGAGGAAAGGGTTAATAAAAGGATAAGAAGAAGCAATACATCTATGGGTTTGATCATGGTTTGAATAGTTTTTTAACGGAGATTTTTGTCATTCCCTGCTTCATACTTCCTTATGTCGTGAGATTTTAGAACTGCACTAGTACGTAGTTAGATTATTCCTTTATCTGTTTCTTGTCTGTGTGTGATATATAGAAGGGTACGAGTATAAAGCACTAACTGATGGGAAAATGGTCAATATCGAGATAAATTAGGTCCGTCATTCTGATCTGACTATCAGTGGTAGGAGTTTCGTGGTCAAACTTTGTATACCATACTGACACTTAAGAAATCATGTATTCTTCGTCATTGTCTTTGTCATTGCAGTTCTCGTATTATTATTTGCTTATTTATTTTCTTCATTCTTAACTTCTACTTTGACATGTAAGTGTCGCATCACAATGACTCTAGTATTTCTCAATTTTGTATCTTACACGGCATGTAGTTGATTATAGAAGGCTGCATCTTGTCATCAATAATATGTTAACTGCTGCACAACACTGAATGATGATGCATTTCTTCTATCGCTTATTAGCTCTTGCTAAGCCTAAAAGAATATGACATTCTGGCGACCTCATAACGAGAATTGTGGAACATTTTCACACCCACAGGCAAGTCAATGTGTTATCAATACTTATCCAAAGCATGGTCTCGGTTTAAGTGGAACACTAGCCACGTAATCTGGCCTGGAAGCAGTATTTTGATGACGTGCAATTAGTAGTTTCCCGAACAATCTTATGGGTGATTTTCAAGCTCGAAGGGAGTCATACGAGTATGACCTTCGATTATAGTCAAACTAACACGATCAATTTCAATCGTAACTAGAATTTTTTGTAATTGCTAGACTCGAGAGAATGTGTGTATGTACGTACTCCTAGGATACAAGCACTGGATAGACTGGGGAGTCTTTTCAGATAGATAGATCTTTATTTCGGATACAACTTTTTATAAAGTATAGTTACCACACATTTTACATTACAGAGATATGATATTATTTATATCTTTCTACTGAAATATTTTCTATTTTTTTTGTTTTGTAAAGTATTGGTTATGATTCAAAGAAAATTAAATTTGGAGGAAAATACGACAAAAACCTCCAATCTAAATACAAAAAAAAAAAATAAATAATAATAAATAAATTGAAGTAAAGACAATATTAATAATATAGATAAAAAAAAATAAAAAACAAATAATTATAATAATCTATATATAAATACGTGTGCCAATTTTTGTCGTACACTTTTACAGCGTTCTACTTAACCGAATGGCATGATACTTACACCATTAGAAAGGTAATTTCGCGTAGATGTGCAGAATGTGTTTTTTTTTTGCCAAACGGTCTTACCAAACCTTGGTAAAACATGTAAAAGATAAGGTTATTTTACATATATCTATAGATATAGATGTTGTAAAATCAGGAATCCAGTGTTGCATAATCTTAGGATCATACATCATTAATAATCTCGCTCTCTCTCTCTTTGGTGAGTTCATTTATTACCCCAGTTTCAAACCAGAAGATACGAGAAAGGACTAGAACCCTACGAATGTGGTATAAATACAGGATGAGAAACAGTGTGAGTTAAGTTGATTTTTGGAAAGCGACAGAAAGTAGCTTAAAGGGCTGAACAGAATGTGAATCTGAAGCTTGAATCTGCATCTGATATCGAACTTTAAAAAGTTCAGTACATGTATAATCTGTATCTTGAATCCGTATCTCGAAATTGAATAACACCCAACTTCGGTATACAGATACAGATTCACATTCTGTTCAGCCCTTAAGTCTTAAGAGATTTGAATTGTGAGATAATAAAATCGGTTGTGAATTACTTGGAAGTTATTTTAAATAATAGTAAATTGAGTGTTTTAAAATAGAATAACGTTTTATCATTTCGAACCCTAGCCGAAATATTACAAAAATTACAATTTTACGTAGCTTAAGCTGGCCATACAAGACGAATATGTTCATGCGATTTGTTCGTTGACATTTGGCCACACATGCCGAACCGATTTACGGAACATAACTTTTGCTGTAACTTTCAACAAGAAAATATGGATAACGCACGCGCGGATGATGCCATTGCATTATTAACAATGTATACCATCTTGATCAAAACGTTCCCGGAAATTAAAAATACAAGTTTATTCATCTAAACCTATATTGTCCCCTTCAAAGTAATCCCCATCGACTGAAACACACTTATGCCAGTGATTGATCCAATCCTCGAAACATTTTTTACATTCGGTTATCGGTATGTCCATCAGTGCTGCCTGCGATTTTTCTATTACTTCCTCTCAACTACTGAAACGCGTTCCCCGGAGTGGTTTTTTAGCTCGATTGAACAGAAAGAAGTCACAGGGAGCCAAATCAGGTGAATTTGGTGGCTGTTGGATGGTATTTGTTGCGAATTATGATGGCACTGTGAGACTGTGCGTTATCATGGTGCAAAATCCACGAGTTTTCTGCCCACAATTCTGGTCTCTTTCGGCGAATTGCTTCACGCAAATGTTTCATAACGCCCAAATAATACTCTTTGTTTACTGTCTGGCCTTCTGGCAAAAATTCATGATGCACTACACCGTTGTAATCCATGAAAACCGTGAGCATTGCCTTCTTTTTTGACTAAAAACAACGTGGTTTTTTTGGTCTCGGTTCATTTGGTTAACGCCATTCACTTGCCTGATGTCTGGATTTTCCAACATTTCCAACGTTTACGCAAATTAAATCCGTTTTTTACGCAAAATTTAATACAAGTTCGTTGCTGCAAATTTAATAAAAATCGCCAACACACACAGAGATAGATGTACTCCTGGCTACAAAATTTTTGCAAATGTCAAGCTATGTAGCTAGGATTCAGTGGGAATATCAATAATACGAGTAGATGTACCAACTTAACAAAAAAAACATAACTCAAATCGGAACAATGGGAGCGCCACATGGCCAAAAAAGGCAAGAGTGGATGAAAGAGAGCCTGTATGGTAGAAACGATCGCACTCATACTAAATTGTTGAGAAAATTCGAAATGTCTGCACCAGAAGATTTTTAAAGATTTCTTAAAATGGATTCAGAAACTTATATTGAATTGCTGAGTTTGGTCGGTCCAGTTATTGGAAAACAAAACACAGAAATGCGAGAAGCAATTACAGCAAACGAAAGACTGTCAGCAACTTTAAGATTCCTAGAAACTGGACAATGTTTCTAGGAACTAAAGTTTTAATATTTCTAAGAATTTCGATAGACTCCAAAAGAAACGTTTTGCTAAAACTTGCCATTTTCTATCTTCCGCTGATGTGTACACAACAAAATTTATTTAAAAAAGAAAATGTTTTCAAACAACGCCACAAACGGCGAACAAATCCACAAATTTTGAAATTTTTCATAAACATTGGATTGGTTCGTCAAAAGCACCACAAACGTCGAACAAGACCATGAACACGAACAGATCGCACGAACATGTTCGTCGTGTATGGCCAGCTTTACTGAGAAAAAAAAAACATTTTCAAGCCTTTGAAAGTCAATAGTAAAGAAAAGGAAAGATGCTAGGGATAAGTGTATAGTCGAATCGTTTTTCTGTATTTGATTTGTTTTTGTTCTACATAAGGAATTTGTTTGACTGCGTTAACTTATGAAATGTATTGTTTTATTTTTTTATGTAATTTTGTGACCGTGAAAGTCACTACTATGGTTGCAAAAGAGTTTCCCTTCTCTAAGTGGGATAGAGACTACACAAAATGAGAAAAGTGACGACACTTTTGTTGTGTACACGGCAACTTTTCCTTTTGTGAATCCTCGAATTTCGGCGACGGGTGAGCCTAGTAGTAAATAAATATGCACGTAAATTAGTTTCTAAATAAATAAATAAGCATACAAATACATAAGTAGATAAATATATATCTATATGAAAGAAAAGATAAATAAATAAATAAAATAAAAGTATGTAGTTATTGACTCAACAAATAAGTAAATAGTAAATAAATAAATAAATTGAACATACACAAAAAAAAATCTAATTCTTACAGTTAACAATTCAATATTCGCTCTTCTATGGAGATTTAAAGTAGGATGGTGCCATGGAAAGTTAATCATCATCTTTAGAAGCTTATTTTGTGCCACTTGCAGTTTTTTAATGTGGCACTGCGCACAATTTCTCCACACTGGGGACCCATAAAGAAGTAATCATTGGAAAATTACTTTGTGTATGATCACTTTGTTTTCCTTAGACAGGGCGGATTTTCTGTTTATAAAAGGATATATGGGTAATCTTTATTGCTGTATTGACCTTTTGAAGGGTTCTCGAAATATGCTCATGAAATTTAAGTTTGCTGTCAAGATATATACCTAAGTATCTTACACAATTGAACCAATTTATTGTCGATCCATGCAATTGCAGTTGGCTGTTCGGAAGATAGCAAAGTCTTCTTTTTCGGATAAAAATTATAGCTTGCATTTTTCCACTGTTCAGCTTAACTATCCACCTATTGTTTTATGTAATTGTGTTCTATTACTCCCATCGCAATGCGAAGATTTGTCTCAATAGTCAGAGAAAATTCGTGTGATGAGAGTAATGCAGTATTATCTGCAAACATTGGAACTTCACAGTTGGTTAAATTTGTAAAATCGGACGTAAACAAATTGTACAAAATTGGACCAAGAACAGAACCTTGCGGCACACCTGACTCAAAACATATAAGACTTGAAACGCTGCCATTGATTTAAAAGAACGACCTAACAAAAAACTTTGTATTATCTAATAGATAAACGGAGGAAAGTTGTACATAATCATTTTATATAAAAGACTATCATGCCAAACGGAATCGAATGCTTTTTCGATGTCGAAAAGCATAATCTCTGTTGATTTACCTTGTTGACGTTTTTTTTTTTTGGCAAAATTGCAAATTCGAAGAATCTGGTGGGAAGTACTATGTTGAGGTCTAAAACCGAACTGCACGTCAGGATATAAGCTACATTCTGTAACTATATTTGATATTTTTTTCATATATTTTACTTGCCCTGCTTACGCAGACTTATCGGCCTATAGCTTTCGGGGCTCACAGAGGGTTTCCAAACTTTCAGAATTGGAACCACCTTGGCTATTTTCCAAGTATTGGGAAAGTATTGGATTTTCAGACATGCATTTAGAATGTCTGTTACAAATTGCACTCCAGCTTTGGGCAAATGCTTGAGATACAAATTTTTTATAAGACCAAACCCTCCGGACTTTCTTATATTTAAATTATCGACAAGAAATTTTACGTCTTCTTCAGTAAGAAGTGCATTTAATGGGGTGACAGGAATTAAGGTGTTGAAATCCTGCATTGTTTCACTAACCAATGCATTTGTTGCTGGATCGCCTAGGCTTGCTGATACATAGTGATTTATTAAAAAAGTAATCGCTAGGGCGTCTGCTTATTCATCATCTATGTAATTCAAATTAGATGCATTTTGAAGTCCAGGTAGTTGTTTGTTTTTATTTTTAATTATTCTAACTACATTCCAAAAAGGTTAAGCGTTCTTATCTAGAGAATCGAGTTTTTTATTCCATTCCTCATGCCGTTGTTGAGCTAAATGTTTCGAGAACAACTGGTTAGGTGCTGCACATTATCTGGATATACCGATTGTCGATATCTTTGACAATTTCTTCTTTGCATATTTCTCAGTTTTATAAATTTTGCTAAATGAGGGGGAAGCTTTTTGCAAAATTTATTTACTTTAACTTTTGGTATAGCGTCAGCTACGGCTTCAATCATCAAATCATTGAAGCCAGTTACTGCAGCATCTACTTCTTCTTTATTAGATATATTTATATTTATTAGAATATATGTAGGACACAGAGGATACAAAATTGATGTTGGAAGTGATTCAGAAAGGTTAGAGAGAGAGCTCTACCTCTATGCCTAAATTCTATACTAAACGTGTTTGGATAATTGGTAAGATCGAATGTTGAATTGTTCTTCGTATAAGTATTGCAACACCCTTACCTTTTCTGTCGATTCTATCTACTCGATAGCACTTATATTCAAAGGTGGACAAATTATCATCATGCTCAAGCCAAGTTTCAGTTACTAGAGCTATATCAATATTGTTATTGTTTAAAAAGTTTAGGAATTCAATTTTTTGCTACTTATGCTTCTAGCATTCCATGCTATTATTTTAAAATTACTATCTACCATATTATTTACAATTAAATGACAAAAACTTAGTAGCTAAATGTGTGATAACTTCAAATTGTTCATCTTTTGTTCTACAAACAGATAATTTTGTTATCATTTCCATAGCTAATGAATTAAGCTCTTCAAAAGTGAAAAGTGTGGAGTTGCTACCTGCTTGCATCGCGTTGGTGTTTGTTACGTCCGAAATTGTTTGATCTTGGCTTACCCGGGCGTTTGATGGCTTCGTAGTTGTACATGCAGTGTTACTCTGCATAGCCGTTACAGCATGATGACATAGTGGAAGCGGGGGAAAATCCGTCTTAGAAGCAAATGAAACTAGTTTTTCAGCAGTGGGGGCAGAAATAAGATGCAATATCAGTAGCTTTGTGGCTGTCATTGCAGTTGGTGCATTTATATACAGATGAATAATTACAACTGGAAGTCATATGGGAGCCAGCGCAGATCGCACAATATGTTTTTACGCGGCAATTACGCTTACCATGGCCGAACATTTGACAGTTGCGACATTGAGTTATTCCGCCCTTAAGTTTTCGGTCAAGACTCAAACTTACCTGCGTATGAAAGATGGAACGATAGTTTTTTCTCAGATCTCTTAGAGCAATTGAACCACTTTCAAGAGATATCAAATAAATTTAGTCCTTGTACCTACATACATAGTTTTATTCAGTTCGTTTTTTTTTGTTACTTCTTCTGTTGTCGATGCACTTTAAACCGATTCCGATTAGTTCACTTTTAAGAACAGCAATATAAACGTCATTCATACCGTAGGGAACGACTTTAAATGCTTTTGCACTTTGAAGGTTATGTGAAAAAATTAGCAATTATTGTCTTTTAGCTTACCGAGCACACTCGTGTGCGATTTGATTGATTCACAGACTATCTTAAATCCGATTGAGATTTGTTTGATAAAATAATCACATTGACTCGACTTTTGTATCAATTTTATTAGTGGAACATACACCATTTGTTTTGCACTGGCGAAACAATTTCGTCCATATTCTCATTATGTAAATTATCATCGTCCGGTTGACACTGAAGGGGACTCCAGTAGTTGGATCTAGAGTCCTTTCTATGAATGTTTTCAGCGAACATACTGACACGAATCTTTTTACCCGAGGACAGTCGATTGTCCTCGGAATAAGGTGATCGATCGCGTTTGGTAATAATTACGGTTATATTTAGTTCGCTTATGAATGTGGGATAGAGATGTTATACAGAGATGAAAATTCCGGGTTAACTGGGGGAGTCTTTTCAAAGATACTGGAAAGTTGTCGAAAATCTCATAGACCTGAACTTTGATTTTACAGCTTACGAGCTTAGACTCGTGCTCTGTATTATTGTTGAACTCCACATCAAGCTGTTCCCCTGCATGCCAATCCTTTTATTTCTGTATTTCTTCAAGAATAATTCGCATCACTATATAGTATTATATTCTCACTAGTCTAAGCGAGTTGAATTGGTATTAGCAATGTATGTCTTGAGGAGTTTGTAACTCGCTCAATAGTTTTTGGTGATTGCCCAGTAATACGTGAAAGGAGTGGTGCATTCTTATAAGTCCATAAGAAGCAGAACCTCACTTCTGAAAAAATAAGACAACGACACATTTCATATTTTTTCGCTGTTTACACATACATAAATCCTCCTTCATATATTCAAGCATATACGAGTATATACTCGCTTATGAGATCCCCAACCAGCCTAATGATGGATACTTTCCTGTTCATAGAAGTTAAATCATTGTCTTGATGGAATATGAGACGCTTTCGGCGCTTTGACTGACACACAAGCAAAGATAATGAAGTAGGTGAAACATTTGCTTGTACCGGTCGTACATATTATTCAAAACTCTCTTTCCGATCATTCTGATTACGGCGCAACCAAATGGCAATAGCTACTGGTTATGTAATAAGCAGATACATACTCCTATGAACAAAGATACTTTCTGAGGTCCTATTTGTAATTATCCCATAAAACGAGAGTTAGTGTTCTTGTTGTGAATTTAACGATACGAAGGAAAGTCAAACCAGTGAGAGAACGAGTATGTGTGGGATGTTTCTTTATTGCAATTGTTTCGGTAAAGTTTCTGTATTTTTTTTTTTTTGTATTTCACTGTATCTTGCGAAAGACTGTGTGTATCTGTCGGTGGAAAAGGTTAAAGTTCAACGACTGTAAATTATTTCGATGCCATTTCGTTAGAGCTAATGGATTTTCTCGTATCTTTAGCCTGCATGCTGTGCCTTCTTCTACTTTGTTGAACTTAGTGTGTATGATTTTGTTTGCGGTACAAACTTGAGATAGTAGTTGAATTCAACTTTACGGTGATGTACTTTGTGAGTGCGGTTTTGATACTGAATTTCGCTGTTTCAATAAGTAAAATCCCACAAAATCTAAGGAAGTACGCTCTTTGCATAAGTAATTGCGAACGTACTTTCGTGTGGCTAGCAGAATGCATCTTGTATTTGTGCATGTGCGAAACAAGTGAACGTTGAAGCGTTTAAATTTTATTTCAAACCTAGCGAATTCTAAAAAGTCATCTTGTTGGTATTTTAAGGAATTTCGACTGGATTCGAAATTATTTCAAGCTTTAAATTAATTTTGGATTTTCAAGGTGCAGTTGTGCTCTTTCTATCAAACTGGAAACTTGCTATACCAGGTGTATCACCTACTTGTTGCTTGTCTTCTTTCTGGTTTGCGTTGCACTTCCCGTTGCAAGTTTTTATGATACATAACTCAAAAACTACTTCCTTCTAACTCAGTATAAGAACTAGAATTATAATATTCTTGCTTAAGAAATTGCTGAGTACAGTCAAATCCTTTCATACACAGTTGCGCTGGTTAAGCTTCGTTATTGAGGTCTGTTTGTCCAACAAGCTATTGCTATCCAGGGCATTTTATTCGGTCTACTCTGTCCACGTTGGTGGTTGGGTGTTTTAGAAATAAAGAAACGATTGAGCGCGACCCAGTGTTGTAACTGCTTCTAAACATCAATTGTGCTTATTTAATCCCCAAAAGGTTAATTGGCTTCTGGTTGTTGTCCCTCCGAACTCGACTTACCAAACTTATAAGTGCGAGTGCAGAACAATAGACAAAAATAACAGTACTATAAACGGGACAGCGGATGAATTCGCCAAAAGAATAAACTGTGGAGTAGAATCCAGGAATATTATAAGTAACACATTATTCAGGATACTCCGACATATTTAGAACTACAAATGAAAAACAACCCTGCAACCCTGTAAAGAAAACAAGAATAACGAGCTTCGGATATGGAATTTCAATGTTAGGTCACTAACAATCCACGTGCAACCAAACAATAAGAGGAAAACAGATATTGGATGAAAAACTGCGACACTTACTACGGCGATTGTTATCAAAAGTAGCGCCTATTTGAGAGCAGATTTGTTGTTGGAGGCAGACTAAGAAGACTTAAGTTTCTGGCATGTGAACATGGGGCTCAAAGATATTCGGATCAAGGCTAAATCTATCCACATTAGCCTTAAATGTACGCACTCCCCCACTCAGGAGAAAAATAACGACCAAAGATAGATTAAACGAGCTCTTGAACAAGACTTACGAGCAATGCCCCAGCTATGACATTAAAATGGTCCTCGGGGATTTTGATGCAAAGCTGGGAAGAGAGGGCACCTTTGGTAGTACTGTCAGAAAGTGAAGCCTGCACGACACCAACTCGAATAAGAGACTCCGGCCAATCGACTTTGCGACGAGGGGAAATTTTGTTGGAGCTAGCACACGATTCTCAATCCTCTTTATTAAAAAGAGAAATCGGAGAAATGACCACACTACGATCGACACTTCTCCACTATCATGGATATTTAAACCTTGTAGCTAAGATGCGGTCATGGATAAACCAGAAATTGGAAACGCAAATTAATAATGTCAAGAGGTTTCGCATCAGACGGCAGTTTTCGCATAAAACCCCTACACCTTTTGTGATCAAGTCTTCCTTAATATTCTAAGGGGTCATGTCATCAGCATCTTTGATTGAAGACCAGTAATAATTGTGCCAAAAATCTATCAGAGATACCGCTTCTAATGTGCTCGGTTTCACTTGGATACCACAACGAAACCCCTGGTTTATGAAGAGCGCCGGTATGCAACTAAGCGAAGTTGCGAAGCGATTCCTCCAGGAATCAGATTCGAAGTTTTGCCAAAAAAGGTACAAAAACATAGACCCAAGCCAGGAACTGAAGGATGTAGAGACGAATAAGGGAACATCGTAGTAGAGGATTTGGAACAAGCATTTCTATAGACTGTATAATGACTTTGACTAACCAAATACCGAAGTCAGGCGGAATGAACCTTTCAACTTGGACGATTTATATCAACAATTTCTTCCACCCAACCTGGATGGAGTGAAGATAGCCATATCTAAGATTAAGTCCAACAAAGCTACTGAAGCGAACTGCCTGATTCTTAAGTTCTTCAAAGTGGCAGGCAATGACTACGTAAGGAGCATACACAAACTCCTCAATAAATTTTGGTCGCACATTAGTATGGCTGATCGATGTACTGCGATAAATTTTCCTGCAACAAGGTTAACCCTCTTTTCTGTTCATATCCTTTCGGTCCCTCTTTTCGTTGAGTAGAAAGACCGAGCTCTAGCGAAGCTGGAGGGCAGCTATGATCCCATCAGCCATTGGCCCATCCAGGTTAGGATTATACCCACACAACCTTCCTCCTTCGTCCCAACACTCCATCGACCTTCGATAAGACTTTCTTTCTCCTTCGCATTTGTTTTGTTTTGTAATTTTGAGTAGTTCGATGGGGGAAAATTACCCGGGGATCAGCAATAGGAGAAACATTGCTTCTCGCGATTTCCTGTTATCACTGGAGGTGGGAGTGAACTCAGTGACTGAGGAGTTTAGTGTGAGTGGTAAAATTCGAATGCATGAGAGGCCTAGTGGGACACGGGAGCCCACACTAGCAAAGTCTGCTACTCGTGTAGCTAATAAGTCCCGTACGTTGGGTCCAGGCTAGCGCCAGATGAATGTGTGAGTGAATGTTAGTGAGTCTGGTGGGAGTTTTTGGAAATAAAGAAAAGATCTGGAAGTCATTTTTGTGACGACCACCATTTAGCCAGGGTCAAAGAGTTTTGTGCAAGAATCGTTGGAAATTGCAAAAGCAATTTTTCTTTTAAATTTTAAAAAGTTAAAAGTTTGAAAAAAAAATAGAGTAGAGTCTTTTTGAACGTGGGTTCTTATTTTTCTAAGAAGGAAAAGGAAGGTAGGCCGCGCGTGCGAAAAATTTTTTTTTGTGCGTTCGGAACTGTGCAAATAGCGGGTCACTCTGTCGGCGAGTGTGCCGTTAACTTCAGTTTAATTAATCGTCGGGCTCAAACGGAGCCATTATAACGTTGTTGACAAGCCCGCTTGTTTCATTTCGTTTCATTGTTTTTGTTGTTTTCTTCTTCGGGGAAGGTTTTTCTTTTTGATACGGTCTTTTTCTTTTTCATATTTAGTTCAAGGTTTCGTGATTTCTTTGTTTTGTTTTCTCAGGTTTAGCTGCCTCTTAACACCGCTGGAATTAGTGAAAATTCTAGAGTTATCTTTGATTCTGGCAACGCTTGACAGTTGCCCTGAATTAATCCTCAAGGAAGCAGAATATCTGACCTGCACCAACCACTTGGGCATCAGTCCCCATATTTCCTTAGAAAAATTCAACATCGACCAAATATCCATCCTACAGTAGAACTAGGAAAAATCAAGCTTCAAATCGATACACACCTCCTATTCATCGATTTTAAGGCCGCGTATGACAGTATCTATAGAGGCGAGCTATACAGAGCAATGTCTAGTTTTGGCATCCCTGCTAAACTTGTCCATGTGTGCAGGATGACTGTTTAGAATGCACGCACGGTCAAGATCCCACCAAGACATTTAATGTCAATAAAGGATTTGAACCAAGCGGTACGCTTTTATGCGATTTCTTCAATATCATACTTGGAAAAAAAGTGCAAGACTCACATGCAAACACAAGTAGTATTGAGACCCATTTTAACGTATGACGAAGGGAAGACCAGTTATACGCTGCCAACCAAGAAAGATATCCAACACCGACATCTCGAAACGAACATTAACCTTGACAGATATAAAGTAAAGTAGTTTAGGACTTTACCTTACTAAGCTCCACTATCAATTCAGACAACATCCGTTCTTGGCAATCGATGCTGCTTTATCCTAAGAAGGCAATTGACTAGCAACGCCCTCTCTATGGGTGAGGGCTTTCAGAGACAAATCCTTCTGTGAGCCGTGAAGCGGACCCATACACCCTGTGTAGACGTTAGTGGAGTAAAACATACAATGACATAATTGGCACACGTAAGTTGAAGGGGGCATCAGCCAAATAAACATGCGAAACTGGAGGCAGTTAGCGAAAGATGGAGCTGGCTAGAGACGGTTGTTGGTTAAGACCCACGTCTACTTTTAAGAAAGTAGGTAAAGGCGTACAAAAATGAGATACCGAGGCACCTTGGTTTTGAATGTTTGCAGGTGATAATAGCTAGGACATAAAGATCCCGGCAGTGCAATACATAAGCGAGCTGATGGTCTTTAAAAGAGTAAGAGTGCTTCAAAGTTTAAAGGAACTGATAGCAAGAAAAGTGTTACGGCTGAAGGCTTGAAAGGGATCAATGCTACTAGCAATTTCATTGCAGCATTGGTGTTAAAAATAGTGGGAGAACTGTGAAACGTAGAAAACGAACACTTAGATGTTGCATTTAACAATGCAATATTGGCGGCAAGATAAGATGTCGTATAATATTTCTTGCATATCCTGAGGAAATCTAGTCATTTTTCAGCATTGTAAGTCACATTAAATAGGTGAACTTGACAACGTTGGTTGTCATTGAAACACATGTCGAGATTGAGGTATTCGGTCTCGACGCTAATTGAATAATGGGTAGGATGGTAGTATGTATCATTGTATTTTTGACGAGAAAAATTGTTAATCTCCGAATTTAATAAAATTAAGATTTTCCATTCCTATCTCACATTAAAGAAAAGGGAAATGTGTATGAATAGCAGAAAGTACTGGTTAATGTCCATCCGGACTGGACTTGCTAAACTTATTAGCAATAGTGCTGACCAGCAGACAAAAATAGCAGCACTATAATTCCTCAGATGGAATCAACGGTCGAAACAATCCCGAAACAAATAAGACCTTATCCTGGCTACTTCGACATATTTGGAGCTCAGGCCGATAAGGATTTCCGAGAGTAAGTCAGGGGGCAAGTTCTTACACGCATATGTTGCGCAAAATGTGCAAAGCAGGACATTTGCAAAACGCACAATTAAAGAAATTACTGCAAAGCAAACAGTTCTAAAACGTTGTAGATTCAGTTTTTTTACGCGAAAGCAAGAGCATCTGTGCAACTGTCAACGGAATCCTGCACCTGTAATGCAAACATACGCTTTTGCCTTTTTTACTGCTCTATTTCATTTGTTTTGGAAGTCGTGCGTTCACAAATTCGCCCAGGATCTTGGAAAAGAGTTGGTTACAGAATAGCCCTTAATGAACCAACGGCAGCACTCACATACCAAATCGGTATCAACCGACCCCTCGTCCTAGGAGTATCAAAAAAGGAACCAGCCCTCCAGGTTAGGGATTGTGCCGCCGTGGTTACTGCCTGGCCAGAAAACGATTAAAGGACAACGAACTTCGGATATTCACGTAGAATGTTAGGTCCCTTAATAGGCCCCGTGTAGCCGAACAACTAGCGGAGGCCCAAGACTGCTGCAAAGCATACAAATATATGTGATGGGATGGGCTGGACACGATTACGAAAAACTGCATCATCTACTATGACGACTGTTATCATGTCCTTGGCGATTGTAATGCAAAGCAAGGGGACTCTTTGGTAGAACTGTCGGAATATATGGCTTGCGCGACACGACCTCCGATAACGGATTCAGGATTATTGAGTTTGCGGCGGGACGAAACATTGTCGTAGTCAGCAAGCGGTACCCCTATATCGATATTCACAAGGTTGTTTGGAGAACTCCTGGTCAATTGACCGTCAACCAGATTGACCACATTTCGCAAGAACCTCCATTATTATGGAACGCCAAGACAAGCTAATATTGTGAGGAATTTCGACGTCAGACGGCTACAATCGCGCGTGATCTTCAAATCCTTTTCCGATCGAGTCTCCTTTAATTAACAGATTCCTTCCCGCTAGCATCAATCATCGAAGACCAGTGGAAACACTGCTAGAAAGCCACCAGATATGCCGTTTCCGATGTGCTGGGTTTCACTCGTACCCAACGACGAAACTCCTGGTTTGATGACGAATGCCGGCAAGCAGCTAAGCAAACAGCACGCAATGAGGCGCTGTAAAGAAGTACTAGAGACAAACAAGGGAACATCGTAGTAGAGTCGCAGTCGATGCTGAGAATTCTAGTTCGCCAGTGCAGGATGACGCCAGAGAATGCACGGTGCTCCATCAAGGTCAATAAAGATCTCACCGAGACCTTTGATATAAAAAAAGGATTAAGACAAGGCGATGCTTAATAGTGCAAAACTCACCAACAAACACAAGAGGCACAATCTTTCAAAAGTCCATCCAATAATCGGAACAAAGCAGCGTGATGTCAGTGGCGTTTTCGCGAGTATTGAAACGGAAGCGGTAAAGATGGGTTTAGCGGTCAACGAGGGCAAAACTAAGTATATGCTATCAAGCAAAAATGGCTATGAATTCAGACAACGATACCAGCGCTGAGATCAAACGAAGAATAACTCTTGCCAATCGCTGCTTCTTTGGGCTAAAAAGGCAATTGACTAGAAAAGCCCTCTCTTGATAAACTAAAGTTACCCTTTATAAGATCTTAATAATCCCAGTCCTGTTCGATGGCGCAGAGGCGTGAACATTATCAAAAATGTATGAGAATGCTCTTGGCTACCTCGAGAGGAAAATTTTTCGAGTGATTTCCGTCTTTATTGACGGTGTGTGGAGGAGAAGACAACGACGATCTGTATAGACTACAGTCTACAGCGACATCAACCTAGCCAGAAGAGTGAAGATCCAACGACTAAGATGGCTGGGTCATGTAGAGTGGATGAACACCAGTGCTCCGGTCCGAAAAATTTTCGAATCCGCCCCCGAGGGACGGCACAGTAAAGGTAGACCGGGACTCAGGTGGCGCATGTGGAAGGGGACCTCAGCCAACTTAGCGTGCGAAACTGGAGGCAGCTAGCCAAAGACCGAGCAAGCTGGAGACGCTTGTTGATTAAGGCCAAAGTCCACCGCGGACTGTAGCGCCACTAAAAGTAAATATATACAAGCTGGATTAAGTTATCCTCCGCAGCGAAGATCTCAAAATACCGTACTTCAAGGTCTGTCATGATATTGAAGTCATACAGAAATGTAAATATTAAAATAGCTCCTTTTAAAACTTTCAATATGAAAACATAGAGATCCGAGGTTTTTGAATGAATCTTGTTATAAGCATGAATGGGAAATTATTTCTGCTTCCAAAAGAATATATCTGGATATTGAATATTCACGAAACACCATCACGACTCAATAGAAGACTTATAGCCACCTCTCCATTGTAATATTGCAGGGAATTTTTGAAATCACAATAATCAACTCTAGACAGCTCTCTCTTCATATAAAAAATTTGAATCCAAGCAGTCAAAATCGGACAATTTATTGCTGCAATGCTCGGTATTCGTAATAGTCTTTTGCGTTTTGAGTACCTCAGCCAATCCTGGAAAAGTTAATTCCTCGACTACCACGAATTACAAGTAAAAAATCCAAATTACCAGTGTCGGTCGTAAAGATTTTTAGCATTTTATTTTTTCTTTAAAAAAAACATTAAAATATCTTTCTCTACCTCTCCATGTTTGCAATTTCCCAATGACCTTTTGCTGTGATTCGCATAATTAAAACAGGAAAATAAGGAAGAAAAAAAAACAATGTAGAGCGGGAGATGGTAATCATTGTCTGGAAACGTCCTGTATGGTCATTGTAGTAGAGAACACTTTCACATTATCCTGCACGAGGGCAGAGAAGGAAAACCCATTTGCATCAATATAAAAGAAAGCAAAAATAAAGGAACATTGGATAGGGATAGAGAGGAACTCTACTGGGTACTGAGTGTCAAGGAGGTACGAGTAGGTGGTTTTTAAAAGCACTCTCCGAAAGGAGTAGGTTTTAAAATTGTATCCCGAGACTGCTTTTGTTCTGGAATATCTACATTGAATACGTAAGTGAATAATATTGTAAGGAGATGACAGGCATTAAAACCGCAACCCGTTCTTCTACCGTGATGGGCGAAAATGCCAAAAGTCCTTCTGGTTTTGGGGGTGCAGGGCGTTGGCAGAAGGCTTTCACTTGGTGAAGGATTGGAAGGTTAATTCTGGAAGATTGGCAAAAATTCGCGATAAATTACTACGATGATCGACATTTTATCGAATCAAATTGGTACCGTTGGTATACTGGTATTTACATTGTGATTGGCAGTCGGGTGATGATGTCCTTTTGAATTAGCCGAAAATTGTCCTAAATATTGTTTTCGGAAAGAAAATCGGTCCCTTTTACTCTCTATATTTTCTAATCATTAGACGTTCTTAATCTTTCATAAATAGATTAAGGTTCAGTGATAAAAGACCTAAAGTACCAGTAACAAGTGCTTGCAGCCTGATGATATGAAATGGTAAAATGAAGTTAGGACGAAGGCCTTTATGGAATCCCATAAGTTGTTTGATATTTCTGTGATTAGACTTCTTTCAATGAGCTAGCCTTCAGATGCTCTTAATAGAAAATATATTTGCTTCAAATCCTTGATTATTTATGTAACATTGCTCATTTCTTGGCCTGGAAATGTTTCACCTAAAAGATGGTACAACTATTAGAAACTATTAGTGCAAACGAAAGATCCTTTCGAGGTCATGCCACTACTGCAATTCCAATGTATCTATAACCTTCTCTAGAATTTCTACATAAAGAGCAGATATATTTGGGGTCACGTTCGTAGACTCTGCAATGCAACGACAGGTAATCCTGCTTACTTTCATTATTGTTGAAAGGCAAAAAGCTAATTAGTCAGGCCTCTGGAAATATAGGGGTTTGTTGCTTCTTTGGGAATGCAAATTACCTTAACTGCTCTCAGTCAAAGGAATATATTCCAGCACGAGATTGGCTCATATAATTCGAACTAATGTCGAGGAATGGCTGCTAGTTTTTCTAGACAACAGCGCTGGGAAGAGCTTACTGTCCATTCCACTATTTTATAAAGGTTTTGCTTTGGTTACAATGTAGTCAAGCACCTGCAAATCTTCGTTTAATAAGTTTGTCTTAGAACAAGGAAAGTGAGCCTGTCCAAAAATATTTCCCTAAAAGTACCTGTAAGGACTCCCTCTGAACTTTTAGTGTAAATATAGGTGTAGTATACTACGCAGCTTGATGTAAACACATGCCGGATACTCCGAACCTCACCGTAGGATTTTGCATACGCGTAATGGCCTGTTATGATGCCAATAAGGTTTTTAAAGTCTTTTAAACTGACAGACAGAAGAAAGGCAGGTCAGCAACCGGACAGATAAAGAAGCATTCGTTTGGTGTGCTGAGATTCTAGTGAACGCTATGCTATTTTCAAGATACCCACCCGTAATTGAAATTTTAAGGAAACGCACAAGCAGTTTTAACACAGGCTTATATCCTTGGATATTCTCTCAATAAATCGCAATCTTATTTTCTATGATCTCTTTGTGACTTGGGACCTAAAGAAGATGCAGAGAAATCAAGCTTCGCCCTACGTACAGAGATGCACTGTATTCTTTAATTAATTACCATAGCTTGACTGTTCCCACAGATGCATATATATACTTCCCCGCCTTCACTGATCATTCTCAATTTAGGTAATTGCCATCACGAATGTATAGATAAGCCTTCGTGGCAGCTGTGATGACCCGACACACATCAGACGGCACATCCATAAGTCCAGTGCATGTTGTATCAAGGACAATTCCCTTAATTGAGAACGGCTTATGCGGCGAGGAAGATTTATCAAATCTATTGAAGAACTGAGGATATCGAAGCGTCAATCCTTAAGATCATTCTGTATAGATCATTCTGCAAAATAACTGCAATGTCTGAGCCATCACGTCTAGAAAAACTTTAAACACGACGTTCAAGTGTTTAAACAAAAAGCGATAGCCTTCAAACTTCTTCAATTATCAATCCAGGCTTCTCCTCATTTACGGCCAGTAACAACCTCAACAGGATTACTGCGGCTGTGACAAATAGTGACGGTCTGATCACAAGAGACAATTATTTTGGGAACTGCATAGCTTCAAACCATACAAGTCTGCTGGGCTATATGGTATAATACCTACCTAGCTACAAAGGTCTTCTGATATTGTCCTGCCCTAGCTTGGGAATACCATGAGAACTGCTTTAAATTGACTCACATTTTTCTGTCATGGAAAGAAGTTAAAGAAGTGTTCACCCCCAAAGCCGGAAAATGTTCTCATGTCGTCCCACCACCCCTAAATTATTGGTTACAGCTTGGTCTTCACCTCTCAAACCTCGCATCGCTGTGTGTTTTCGCTGATAAGCTGAACCTTCCCAACCATTGTATCGCGTTCCAAGAAGAAATTTTGGCAACTAAGGATGCCCTTCTGACTGAAGGAAAACGTAATATCTGTAATGGATATTCGTATATTTTCTGGCAGACGGGCAACCGTCAGATCTCTGAACTCATGTTTGCTTAAGTCAATAACTTTAATAGGCTGCAGATTATTTCTCATGAAGATGGCGGAGCAGTTCAACATTAACTTTCGCTAAGTGCTGGGATATAAAGATATTCCAAGGCGGACGAATTTGTCAAAATACGAACTACAATACCCATTTTACCTGAAAAAGGAAGCATCGGTATACCAATCGCTACGTGCAAACAAAAACTTAAGCTTGATGCTAATAGAATAACAAACCTTAGGTGGACTGTTGGGTCAACATGTATAACGACCAAGCAAATCAGACCAACGTTTGATCTTCCAAAACAGAAAAAATCTTAGCAATACCATAAGTGTCATCACTGGAAACGGTCCTGCAAGTAAACATGCAAGAAAGCTTGGAATGTTTACAAACGAAGACCATTTTGTACATGTCCAGCTCTCCCCCAAAAAGAAAACTTCACTTTGGATCCTACTTCTACGATGACTTCAGCTATTTAAACAAAACGGACGTCCTATACTTCGTAGTAGGTCCTTGTTGCATCACAACGGGCCAATTTGCCTAAGTGGGTTGGACGTTCTCAACAGCAACTCTAACCTTATCAAAACTTATAACAGCTACAGGCATACTAAAGGAAGTCATCATGAAGCCGATGCAGACCATTAGAAATCTAGGAATCGTATATTCGTGCAAGCTTGTTCCATTAACTCATAGTAAAAACACAGAACTAATCAAATCGGATAAGCCACATATGACGGCTTCGGAAGAGGCCTTTGTGGTTTTTTGCGATTGTAGCTCTTCGATGTTCATTTTCCATATCTCTACCTGTGACTACAGGTCACAGATCTAATGGGTTGAGTCGACATAAGCTATTTGAAATCTGGATCCGGGAAAACACTGCAGCAACTCTACATGTTGAGCAGGTTGTCTGTAACATTCTACGAAATAGATATCACAATTCTCTATCCTGTTTTTGTCCCGTCAAAGCTATCGGTGGAGGATCTCCGATTAATATTGCACGCCATCTGTTAAGATTCTAAACAATATACCCGCAAATTGGAAGGCGGTTGTTCTTTAAGCGTCCAACAATGAAGCATTCGCTATCGGTGCTTCATACTCGTATCTTTATAGGGTTGTGAGCAGTTTCACGATCAATCGCCTTTCAGATCGCCTGTGCGTTGCAGTCAATAGGTATTATTTTGAAGCGCCACTTGAAAAACACTTATTGAATAATAAGTAATTAGCTGGGTTATGCTCCCATCTCTCATAGTAACTGTAGACGTGTTTATTGAGAGAAAAAAAAAAATCAAAGGACCTGTTCCTTCTGTTAAATGTTTAAGAATGAAAAATTCAAGAAGAATGTCAAAATTCCAAAAGTACCAGACCAATCCCTCAAGTCTGGCGCAAATCTGGTAAGCAGTTAATCTTTTAAGGATAATTAATTATTTAATTTTTAATGAGCAACACAGCAAAACATGTTGGTCTACAATTTTGCCCTCCTGTACTCACATTCTGTTTCCTTTGGCGACATTTAACATTCATTTCGTTGCGACTAGGATCGAATATAATTTATTATTCAGAACCGGATACGCACTCAAATACAATAGATATCTAGCCCCCTCCTCTCCACCCATCCAACGAAAGCAAAACCTCCCTGACATTGTGACAATATTTCACAATTCGTGCTACAGAAATTAAAAACAAAAAACAAAAAACAAAAAAAAAAAAAAAATCAGAAAAAAATTTATTTTCCATATTTATTCCAAAAATAAAGCAAATCGGCATCAGACTCCGAAACAACGCTATGACAACTCTTATTAGATACAAAACTGAGTGTATCTACACCTCTACACTCGTATGTACTATATGTATCCGACTCACAATGAGGGAGTCGTAAAAAATCATCACGAAATGTCGAGTTTATTTGATTTAACCCGTCGCGCTCTATAGGCATGAGGTTTTTTTCGAGGCTAAAAATAGACCCGTGTGCCAGATACGAGTATTAAAGTTAACCCCGACCGAATAAAAAAATCAAGATTCACGAAATTGTTGGACAAGTTAAATGTCATCTTGATCAAAAAAAAAATAGAATTTTGTTATTTGTAGATACTCGTGGTCGTATTTATGTATTTGTAACTATAAAGACGCACGAATCTGGTTGGTGGTGTAATGCTAACGATTTTTTTACGACTCAGTGCAAGAGTGAAACAGGGGGGTTGTACAGATGTGTTCTTATTTGCCCCTGTATCATAGGACTTGCGAAACTGTTTTTAAATAGAAATTTTCTGCAATAAACGTCCTGTTCCACTCAAAAGCATGACATCCTTGTGTTTAAAAGTGTATTCCGCACCACCCTTGGTTTGGAATTTTGTTGTTTCTAAGAAGTGACTTACCATGCACAAGGAAATCTTAATTCAGATCATACTGGGCGTAAAACCAACATCTTTTCCATAATAGTTTCCGTAGCATGCAGTATGAAATCCCAATTCATCCCCACAGAGCCATTCCCTCCCATCCTTTACTACCAAAATATTTAAGAGTCAACGATCCTAAATATCTGAAAAGAAAGCAGCAAGGTCGAACTTTGCGTTTAGATGGTAAATGGCGTTTAAAGGCGGTGGAGGTTTCCATTGGTTTATATGTACTAAAGCTGGTACTCGCAAACTGACAATCTTCTCAAACGTGAACTAGGCATATAGTAGATTCTGGCGGCCAAGACCACCATTAGAATCTTATGATTCCGATGACTACTGCAGCTGTTTTCAAGATATGCTCACCTGATTGTACTAGAACTTGGGCGAGGCCTGTTACACTCCATCAGAATATACAGGGTCATCCACTTTGTTGTTTCGAAATTAAATAATTCCATTTATAATTTATGTAGATTTTGATCAAATTTATTTTTCAGCATATTGTTTAAATCTTGCCATTATAAACGGAATTCAAATATCTTCCACGGGAGTTCCGGTAGGACTTGATTCTGAAAAGGTTATTTCGATGTGATTGTGTACATAAATACGATCTTTTGGATAGGCCCATGAAAAATCTAAAGGTGAAAACCAGCACGATCTTGGTAGCCGGTTCATATTATAAAAATGAGAAATAGCTCTTGAAATAAAATCAAATCTGGTCGTGTTGTGTGAGATGTGGCACTGTCTTGTTGAAATTATATGTCTTCACAACTATATCTTCAATTTGAACTTATAAATTTCGGCTAACATTTGACTATAGCGATGAGCATTGACGATGACGGTAAAGCCTTCCTCATTTTCGAGGAAGTACAAATGATTCAATGCTGCGGCTTTTTGGATACAATGGTCCTTCGACAGTTACATATGGATTTTTACTTCCGCATATACAACAATTTTATTTGTTAACGATCCACCGAGACAAAAATTAGCGTCCGATGAGGCTGAAGCAAGTGTTGCGTGAAAATTCGATGAAAAATGAATGCTGATGTTTAGGCACCCTAAACTATCTACGCAAATTCTGGCCATCTAGTTTTAATTCTTAAATGAGTGCAAAGCGATGATGCAAAGCCGAACTCAAAATACGTGATAATGTACCGTAAGGCAAGTCCAAATGGTGTGCACCTGTGAAATCGATAGATTTTGATGTTCTTCAAGACTTTTACTTACAGCAGTCATATATTTTGTAGGGCGTGCATTTCAATGATGGAAAGGCTTTAGAACATCTGTTACAGAGCTAGTCTCTTCGAATTTTTCGTACATTTTTGCCTATCGACCATAATCTGCTCGTAATGTACGAAACATACCTAGTACTGTATCACTATAAAGTAAGTTTTTACAATTTTAACACGTTCAATGATTACACAAGCCTACAAAGGAAATTAAAAAAATTGGTGCAGCTTTGTATTTATCTGTGGTAGATAAAAAAAGTAATATTCATATAATACCCATAGTCTTCTTTATCCTGTCACCCCTAGTTTAATATTAATTTCACAATATATTTAATTTAATATATATTTCACAATAACACTGAAAAAATAAATTTAAATATTTCATAACGGCTAGTAATTTAAGACGTTGTGTTAACAGACCCTGTTTTGTCACATTTTCAAAGATCAGCGAAAGTTGATAAAAAACAATATGTTCCGCTTGTAGGTTGCTTACATCAATATTGAAATTTGCAATCAAGGTAAAGCGTGGGCGCCTCATAGTGTATGTAAAATGTGCACTGGACATTTGCGACAATGCGAGAAAGTTGCACGTAAATCTTTGAAATTTGATGTACCGAGGATTTGGCGAGAACAAAAAAATCATCATAACGACTGTTACTTCTGTATGACAAGTACAGTGGGCATCAACAAAAACAATCGCCACAAATGGAAATTCCTAATATTTCTTCAGCAATAAGACCAATTTCTCATTCAGAAGACGTTTCAATACCAGTTTTTCATCAGCTACCACAATGCCAGGAGGAAGAAATTGAAGGATCTAGTGCTTCTGAAGTGGCAACGATTAGTATAAGGCATCGTAGAAGTAGCATCTTCCGACATGTGCTGGTTTCTTAAATGACGAGAATGAGCCCCTGCAGCCGAACATCTTGCAGCTCTGCTAATAAGTCCTACTTCACGCCTCCCCGTAGCGCCATCTGGGAATCTCACTAGAGGTTGCGAAGTGAAGGGGGCAAATGGCGAGTTTCCTGCGCCATTAACCAGGATTAGTGTCGGAAAAACAAAACAAGACCTTATCCGGGATACTCCGACATATTTGGAGCTCAGGCCGGAAAGGATTTCCAGGACTTAGTCAGGGTCTTGGAAAAGAGATGGTGGCGGACGAGCCCTATAAGGACCAACGGCAGCGCTCGAATCCCGGAACGGGTTACTGGCTTCGGTGTAACCGACCCCTCGTCCTAGGGGCACTCAAAATGGATCTGGTCCTCCAGGTTGGGGGTTGTGCCGCCGGGGTAACTGCCCGGCCATTTAAAAAAAATTAAGTTACGAAGCATCAACAAGCCTCGGATATGGACGGATCTACTGTTGAAAACCCACACAAACGATTTAAGGACAATGAGCTTCGGATATGCACGTGGAATGTTAGATCCCTTAATAGACCACGTGCAGCCGAGCAACTAGTGGAGGCCCTAGACTGCTGCAAAGCAGACATAACCGCCATCCAAGAAAAGCGATGGGATGGGCCGGTCAAAAAGAAGATGATAAACTGCGACATCTACTACTACACATCAGACTAAGACAAGAAGTCCTCAGCTTCCGGCATGTGAGCGAGCGCCTCGTAGCAATCCGCATCAAGGCTAAATTCGCCAACATAAGCCTCATATGCGCGCATGACCCCACAGAGGAGAAAGATGACGACACCAAGGATACCTTCTACGAGCTCCTTAACAAGACCTAAAATTGTCCTCGGTGATTTCAATGCAAAACTAGGAAGAGAGGGTATCTTTGGTGGAACAATCGGAAAATATAGCCTGCACAACACCACCTCCGATAACGGATTCAGGCTAATCGACTTTGCGGCGGGGCGAAACATTGTCGTGGCTAGCACGCGGTTCCCACATCTCGACATACACAAGGGGACTTGGAGAACTCCTGATCAATCAACAGTCAACCAGATTGGTCACATTGCGATCGACACAAGACACTCCTCCAGCATTATGGATGTCCGTAAGTTCCGAGGAGCCAACATCGACTCGGACCATTACCTTTTGTAGCCAAGGTACGGTTGCGGATATCCCAAACTACGCCAAGACAAACTAATAATGTGAGAAAATTCTACGTCAGACGGCTACAATCGCAAGAGATCGCCAAGTCCTTTTCCGATCGAGTGTCTCTTAATCTCTTAAGAGGTCAAATGCCACCAGCATCGAAGACCATTGGAAACACTGCCAAAACGCCATCAGAGATTCCGCTTCTGATTTGTTGGGTTTCACTCGTCCACCACAACGAAACCCCTGGTTCGATGATGAATGCCGGCAAGCACATGCAGCTAAGCAAAAAGCACGCAATGCGGCACTGCAAAAAAAGACCAGAGCTGCTCATGAGATCTATGAGCGGAAGGGGAGAGACGAACACCGGCTTCTCAGGAGGAAGAGGAAAGATCATGAGAAGCGCGCAATCAAGGAAATTGAGAGATGCTACTCCAGAAATGAGGTTCAGAAGTTTTACCAAAAGGTAAAAATAACATGCCGCGGAAACAAACGAACAAGGGAGCATCGTAGTAGAATCGCAGTCGATGCTGAGGATTTGGAAAGATCATTTCTGCAGACTGTATAACGGCGATGACGGATCAAATACCGCTGTCAGGCAGAATCAACCTTTCAACCTGGACGATGATGACCAACAATTCCGTCCACCCGACCTGGATGAAGTGAAGATAGCCATATCGAAGCTTAAGTCCAACAAAGCTGCTGAAGCGGATGGCCTGACTGCCGAGCTCTTCAAAGCGGCAGGCGATGACTCGGTAAGGAGCATACACCAACTCATCTGTAAAATATGGTCGGACGAAAGTATGCCCGATGAATGGAACCTCAGCATTGTTTGTCCAATTCTCAAGAAAGGAGACCCTCTGAACTGCGCCAACTACAGAGGCATCAGTCTCCTTAACATCGCATATAAGATCTTATCCGCCGTATTGTGTGAACCCCTGAAGCCGTTCGTAAACAATCTGAAAGGTCCATATTAGTGTGGCTGCAGACCAGGAAAGTCCATCATCGACAAAATATTCACACTACGGCAGATCTTGGAGAAGACCCATTGCCTTCATATAGATACACACCACCTATTGATCGACTTTAAGGCCGCGTATGACAGCATCTATAGAGACGAGCTATACAGAGCAATGTCTAGTTTTGGCATCTCTGCCAAACTCGTCCGTCTGTGCAGGATGACGATGGAGAATGCACGCTGCTCCATCAAGGTCGGTAATGATCTCACCGATACCTTTGATGTGCAGAAAGGATTTAGACAAGGCTATGCTCTGTCATGCGATTTTTTCAACATCGTACTTGAAAGAATAGTGCAAAACTCACGAGCAAACACAAGAGGCACTATCTTTCAAAAGTCCGTCCAACTACTCGCATACGCCGACGATATTGACATAATCAGGAGAAAACAGCGTGATGTCAGTGGCGCTTTCGCGAGTATTGAGACGGAAGCGGTGAAAATGGGTTTAGCGGTCAATGAGGGCAAGACCAAGTATATGCTGTCAAGCAAAAAGGACAACCAACACTGACGTCTCGGACAGAACGTCACCCTCGACAGATATAACTTTGAGGTAGTTAAGGACTTTGTCTACCTAGGCTCCGCTATAAATACAGACAACGACACCAGCGCTGAGATCAGGCAAAGAATAACTCTTGCCAACCGCTGTTTCTTTGGGTTAAGAAGGCAATTGAGTAGCAAAGCCCTCTCTCGGACAACAAAAGTCACCCTTTATAAGACCTTAATAATCCCGGTCCTGCTCTATGGCGCAGAGGCATGGACATTATCAAAAATGGATGAGGGTGTTTTTGGTTGCCTCGAGAGGAAAATTCTTCGGGCGATCTTTGGTCCCGTCTGCATTGACGGTGAGTGGAGGAGGAGATACAACGACGAACTGTATGAACTCTACAGCGACATGGACCTAGTCAGAAGAGTGAAGATCCAAATACTGAGATGGCTGGGTCATGTAGAGCGCATGGACACCAATGCTCGGGTCCGAAAAGTCTTCGAATCCGCCCCCGAGGGACAGCGCAGTAGAGGAAGGCCAAGACTCAGGTGGCGCACGCAAGTGGAAGAGGACCTCAGCCAACTTAGCGTGCGAAACTGGAGGCAGCTAGCCAGGGATCGAGCTGGCTGGAAAAGCTTGTTAATTGAGGTCCAGGTCCACCCCGGACTATAGCGCCACCTAAAGTAAGTAAGTAAGTGCTTCTGAAGTAAGCGATAACGTTGAATGCTCTGTAGAAACATCGAAACCTAAAACCTTTTCACAAAACGAGCTAAATGATCTGATCAGAGACTTAGATATTTCAAAGGAACATTCTGATCTGCTACCGTCAAGGTTAAAAGAAAAAAATTGCCTGACCTTTGATGTGCGAATTACTTTCTATCGCGCGAGAGAACAAAACTTATTGCAATTTTTTTCTTCTGGTGGAAATTTTTTAAATTGCAGTGATGTGAGAGGCTTACTGACTTTCATTGACCTGGAGACCTATCGAGACTTGCGTCTCTTGCTCCTATTCCAATTGCCCACTCTACTTGTGTGAAGGAAGAATATGAATTAATTTCAGTTCTATTGCAGAATATAAAATATGTCGAACATAAATGGGTGATCTGTGTCGATTTCTAAGATGGTTAATTTTTTGCTAGGTCAACAAAGTGACTACACAAAATATTCATATTTTATTTGTCTCTGGGGCAGTAGAGCAAAATCAAGACACTGGCCTGTGAGAGATGCTATGGTCGTTTATGAAAGCAATGTCATAAATGAGCCAGTAGTTCCCCGACAACGAATCATTCTTCCGCCCTTGCCCATAAAATTGCAGATAGTAAAGCAATTTGTGAAAGCTCTGAACAAAAATGGACGATGTTTTCAGTATATTTCTCAGAAATTTCCTGAATTAAGTGATGAAAAGTTAAAAGCAAGCATTTTTGAATTAGAAGGGGTTAGTATAAAATTTTCTCGGATATTACAAGGCTAATGACTATGAAGAGTTAGTTAAGGAAATGCTTCTTAGCTTTATAAATGTTGGCTGTAATATGAGCATAAAAGCACCTCCATAGTCAAATAGATCAGTTTCGGCATAACCTAGCGAAGAACAAGGAGAACGCATCCATCAAGATATATAAACAATGGAGAACACGTATCAAGGAAGATGGGACGTTTATATTGTTACAATTGCTGGGGAATTATGCGTGATTGTCCCGACAACTTCACTCTAGAAAATTCCTTAAAAGACAATTCCTTCACGTATAATATTAAAATAAAGCTGTATTTTTTAAAAATAAAATTTTTTTTACATCTCATAAATTATAGCTGATACAAAAACAGGTCTTTAATCCTAGGCCCCAAGATGATGGTTGGGCAGTGTTATCGAATGATCCATATTATAAAATGGCAAATTTGAAGCCAAACATATTTAGTCTTGGATGACACTGATGACGGAATGCCAAATCCAGACTGTAAATTGGATGACCCTCCATGAGTGGTTGGGCAATGTGCTGCTTGTTTGTATTGGTGCCAGAATAGGCATGATTAAGCTCTCGGATCTGAAGGATCAAGAGTGACAAAAACGTTGCCATTTCCTCTCTTCATGAATTTTCCCGCGGATGGTGCCCATAGAAAATCGGTGCTACAAGATCGTAGTTCTGTTAGAAAAACATTGTAAGCTACCGTTTGGAAGACAATGCCTGCTACGGCAAAAAAAAATTGCAATTACTCGATTTGATGCTATTCAATAGGTACGTACGCATTTATCCAATACACAGCATACTCATCAAGGCGAAAGATCTTGCAAGAATGTGTTTAAAAATTTGAAGTACAGAATTGAAGGTGCATTCGGGAAATCATTAGTTTTGTTGATTTCGACAGTCTTATTAACAGAACTATGATTGGAGGCTTCTATGGAACAGTTATATCATATACATCGGATGTCTAGTAAAGGAAGGTTTCGCAAAAAAATACATCACTGAGGCTTTTACCATACTCCAAAGAACAGTCTGTTTCACCTAGCTCTTCTCTATTTGCACTGTTGAATATCTCTCCTCTTAATATTCATATCATGGACTGTATTCTAAAAGCTATTTTCAGGCTAAAAAGCCTTAGTACAACATACACTTAAGTTTTGATGACCAACAGATAGTCAAAAGACGACTCTGGTTTTATGAAAACGAAGTTTTAATTCAAGGTAAGCTCTTTGAAATTTGGCCATTACGCAGAAGTGCAAACAAATATTTAGGAAATAAACCTGTTTCTCCATCTTTTGTTTATAATGTGAGAATAAAATCACTTTCTAGAGTGAGGTTATGAGGGTTTAAGATTAGTACAAACTCCTCTCGACTTCCGTTGGATAGTGGCTCTGTCATAAGTTCAAGACAGTCAGGTTCTTACGAGACTAAATTCAGTTTGACTTGGAATTCTTAACTTGGTATACTGAATTATCATTCTACGGGTGGCAGTAATAATACTTACTTCACAAGACTGGTTTAAAATTTGTTCAACGAATATTTTGTTGGCATTTGCTGATCTACATTGGGTTTACCGTTCTCCCTTCCTTTAATTTCATGTTCCCCTACCAAGCTTTGTCTTGCCGTCGCAGCCTAATTCATCGCATCTCATATTGTGCTCAATGTTGAATGTCGAAGGTCTTCAATAATTTTTGAAGCTAATTTCTTCAGTTTTTCAATTCTTGCCTCTTGTTTTCTAAAGCGTATTTCGTATCTTCTTTTTCACCTTCCAAATCAACTACTCGTATGTGATTAATTCATAGCCATATGCGTTAAGGAGATCAGAGCTACCGCCCACTGCTGTTTTTCTTTCAACTTGATGCGATACTGACCAAATATTCACAACACCCCTCCAGTGCACATAATCATTTGAAGAAGTTTATTTCTTTTACGTAAAATGTTATTGCTACTGCTTTGGCTCATAATGATGCTCGCAATAGTGCCTGGGTCCTTCAATATATATAATTCTGATGAAGGCTACATTTACCCGAAGCCTTGTCCTACGAGTATCATTTGCACATAAGCACAGCATCGATTAACACATCTAAAAATCTGAAAACGTTTGAAATTGTATTATGATCCCTTATCCTAAGAGCGACTGTCTTTCTTTTGCTGCGAAAGATCAGTTAAACTGTTTCTTATTCTTGTTTCGCGAACTCTTGCCTAATAATTGCCATAGACTGTGCCATTGTTCGGATTGTAATGTGAACTATTTTTTCTAGGTTTTTCGCCGCAAAATCACTTAAATACATAATATTCCATAGTATAGGTCCTAAAATTGATCCTTGTGGTAGTCCGCAATATATTTGATACCACCTCACTCCATCGTCTGTATTAAAGAGAAACTTAAACTAGTTAAATATCACTGTAATTGAGAGTCTTGGCACCAGTTTGCAAAGCTGATAACACCTTTAACATTCGGTGTTAGTGCACCTTCTTCCAATCTAATGACTTAAATAGCTTTTTGCAAAGTTATAGTTGCCTTCCGCTTAGCGCCTACTTATCCTAAGCCATATTGTTGGCTTCAGCAACCCATAACTTAGTCGATTGCCATAACTTAGTCGGTTGCATAATTTGCTTGCTTCAATATTTTATCCATTATGTTATGTATTATTGGTGCGCAACTAAGTTCTCGGAATGTTTGTCAATTGATGGATTCTGCAGTGAGTGCTGGTCGATTTTAACATATTCAAAACGTCATGAGACAAGCTGTGAATTTGTCTTGGCATCTTGGTTCTGTGAAAATGTCTGATTTTGTGCCAAATAATCGTCATTTGCGGAAAGTGTTGATTTTGTATTTTTTTTTTTTTCGAAGGAAACGGCTGCTGAAGCGCATCGAAGGCTCCAAACATTTTATGGAGATGCTGATCTAAGTGAAACAATGTGCCATAATTGGTTCCGTCACTTCAAAGACGGTGATTTCAATGTTGACGACCGTCCGCGTGAAGGAAGGCCAAAATCCTTCGAAGATGCTGAATTGGAGGCATTGCTCGATGAGGATCGAACGAACTTGGGTTCCTTATGCTCGGAAGCCAAGGGACGTTGACTGTCGTTTTTTCGCATGTAAACAACTGCTCAAGCGGCAAAAAGAAAAGGTTTTCTTCATCACATCGCGTCGGGTGATGAAAAATGGATTCATTACAGCAACTCAAAGAGAAGAAAGTCGTGGGGATGGTCATGCTTCTACGTCGTCAGTTTGGCCGAATATTCACATTGCGAAGGTTATGCGGTGTATTTGATGGAATCATGTCGGTATTGTTTATTTTAGCTGTTGAAACACGTAACAGTGATTCTACATAATGATAACGCTCGGCCTCACATTAACAAACCCGTTAGTACCTACTTGGAAGCGTTCAAATGGGAAGTCTTACCCCACCCGCTATATTCCCCAGATATTGCCCATTCCGATTATTACTTGTTCCGTACGATGGCACAAGGTCTGGCTGATCAGCAGCTCCGCTCATATGAGGACATCAAAAAATGGCTTGATTCGTGAATAGCCTCAAAAGATGAACATTTTTACCGTAACGGTGTTCGAGCTCTGCCAGAAAGATGGGAAAAAGTTGTAGCTAGCGATGGGCAATACTTTGAATGGTTCATTTGTAACTATTTACCAATAAAGTTCTATTTTCACAAAAGAATTGAATTGAAGAATTGAACATGTAAAGAGCAAAAGGGTGAGTGTATCTAAGTGCATTCAAATTTTTCATGACTGTCCGACAGGCGGTATCTACATTGCAGTTATAAGTCCTATTCTATGTAGTTGGATAGAGGTCTTCTAGATTGGTTTAAGAGACTACTAGCCTTATAGCGTTTCCTGCGTAAGTTTGGTATCTTTTCTTTCCACCAGTGGATAAGCGATTTGTCGAAGTCATTCGTATCAACGACGGGTCTTAATAAGTAGCAAAGCAGGGACTCGTTGTGCCTTCTTTGAAAGACACTACTGGATCTCGTCGATTATGAAACTGAATGGCAAGGTGGTCGTTGTGAGTATGATGATAACTGACTCTCTTCCTGATGCCTCTCGCTAGGGGGAGCTAGTTTTTAGGATGATGTCAACCATGGAGCCTTTGCTTGTGTGTTCTTGTCTCATATTACATATTACTTCAGGTGATAAAGTTGCGTAGCCTCGACACTTCTGTAAGTTTATATAGCGGCCCACTCCTTGGCCAATTTAATGAATTCCCTAGCCTCTGGCATCAATACGAGCCAATCCAACGAACCCTAAAACTCCTTAAGGTTGCTGTTTCGAGATGTATTACATGTAAAGACAGCACTCATCCAAAAGTAATATCTTTCGATTCGAAAATTGCTTATGTTAAGTAATCCAGTACCTCTTGAGACCGACTTAAATTAGGTTGTGTCACATTTGAATTCTTATATTATTTTAACACCGATAGCTTTCATGTGGTTAAAAAACTGACAGAGACTCAGTAATTCGAGATACGAAATGAATGAATTTATACTTGAACAACATTAGGATGTGGATGTTGTGTTGCCGAAATTGTCCGAATTTTGAAAATAGATTTCACTTCTATCGAAACCAATTGTTTCCATGGCCTTAAAGGTGTAATCTTGACTATTGCTGTCTAGTTCAGCAGTCGATCCAGTTGAGGAAACAGCTGCGGCATGAAGCTCAACAGTGTTATGGCAGTTTCTTATGTAGTTTCGCGCATTTTCAAACTAGACGGGGCTTGTCAAATCTCATTTATTTCTTGCCCTTAATAAGCAAATCCTGTTCTACAATTTTCCTAGAAACTGATCTAACTTGATCTTGTTGCTTTCGGTTGTTTTCTTGAGTACAAGTCATTACCTTCCTTTAATGCATTTACACCAGGGGCATAATTCAGTAAGAATTTTCTCTAATCCTTTTCGTCCCCATTTTGTCGGGGCTATAAGTGTATCTTCCATTGGACATTTGGATTTATTATGTTCCTGTCTTGCAGTTCTGATATATATGAGGAGTTGCGGCGTCCTCCCTGGCTTCTCTTGGGGCTTTCTTTCTTACTTCTTTCTAGTCCTTATGGACGCTTTGATTTATCACCATTGTAACTTTTTCTGTTAAGATATGTATTCTCGATTAGGATCTAAGCTTCTCCAATCTCCGATCCCGGCAAGATGGGATGGGGCGGACAAAAAGTGGTTGAAAAACTGCTACATCTACTACGGCAATTGCTATCGACGGCAAAAGCAGCGCTCATTTGGATGCGGATTTGTTGTCGGAGGCAATCTAAGGCAAGAAGTCCTGAGCTTCTGGCATGTAAGCCAGCACCTCGTAGCAATCCGCATCAAGGCTAAATTCGCCAACATTAGCCTTATATGCGCATGCCCCCACAGAGGAGAAAGATGACGATACAAAGGATGCCTTCTATGCGCTCCTTAGCAAGACCTACGAGCAATGCCCTAGCTATGACATTAAAATTGCCCTCGGTGATTTGAATGCAAAGCTAGGAAGAAAGGGTATCCTTAGTGGAACGATCGGAAAATATAGCCTGCACGACACCCCTTCCGATAACGGGGCGAAACATTGTCGTAGCTAGCACGCGGTTCCCACATCTCGATATTCACAAGAGGAATTGGAGAACTCCTGAACAGTCAACCAGATTGATCCCATTACGATCGACGCAAGACACTCCTCCATTATTATGGATGTTCCGAGGAGCCAACATCGACTCGGACCATTAACTTGTTGTAGCCAAGGTACGCTTGCGGATATCCCAAACTACGCCAAGACAAACTAATGCTGTGAGAAAATTCGACGTCAGACGGCTAGAATCGCAAGAGATCGCCAAGTCCTTTTCCGATCGAGTGTCTCTTAATATCTTAAGAGGTCCAATGCCGCCAGCATCAAGCATCGAAGACCATTGGAAACACTGCCAAAACGCCATCAGAGATTGCGTTTCTGATGTGCTGAGTTTCACTCGTCCACCATAACAAACCCCTGGTTCGATAATGAATGCCGGCAAGTACATGCAGCTAAACAAGATGCATATAAAGCGGCGCCGCATAGAAGGACCAGAGCTGCTAATGAGCTCTATGAGCGGAAGAGGAGAGACGAACACCGGCTTCTCAGGAGAAGGAAGAAAGAGCATGAGAAGCGCGTGGTCGAGAAAATTGAGAGATGCTACTCCAGGAATGAGGTTCGGAAGTTTAACCAAAAGGTAAAAATAACATGCCGCGGAAACAAACCCCGAACCGAAGCCTGTAGAGATGAACAAGGGAACATCGTAGTAGAATCGCAGTCGATGCTGAGGATTTGGAAAGACCATTTCTGCAGACTGTATAACGGCGCTGACGAACCAAATACCGCTGTCAGGCAGAATCAACCAAATCAACCTTTCAACCTGGATGATGATAACCATGTTTGTAGACGTAATTGGCAACGGTATCGCCTACCCATATTCAGGCACCAAATGACATACATACCTGAATAAACGAATAAGCATAAAAATTTCAGAGTTCCGTAAAATAGAATGGAACAAAAAACTCAATATACTTGATAAAAACGGAGAACCTTTCTGGAACATCGTCAAATAAGTAAAAAACAAAAGCAGACAATTACCTTTTCTAAAAACCGCTTCGAACACATACTTTACAGATGTCGGAAAAGTCAATGTACTTGCCGTAAACTTTTCCAACAATCATATTGTCTCACAAATCTTAGGTGATGCGGACATCGAAGAAGATATACAATTTATATTATATAACCTTGGGCCTAGAAAGACAGGAGGATTTTATATGTTAAGAAACATTTATTTAAATCAATTGCCCAAATCAGGTATAAAATACATAGCATTCATTATAAACACATGTCTAAAAATGCCATATTTTCCTGATAAATGGAAACTTGCAAAAGTGGTACCCACAGAAAGTCCGAAAAGTTATAGACCTATCAGTCTACTAAGCAACCTTAGTAAGGTAAACGAAAAGAAAATAAAGGAGAAAATCTTAAAGTTCACAGATGATCATAAAATTTTTCCCAACGAACAGTTTGGCTTTAGGCGTCAACACAGTACATCCCATCAGGCACTGAGAATATGCAACTGCATTAAAATAAATCGGTGAGAAGGAAAATCTATTGGCATGGTTTTACTAGGCATTGAAAAGGCATTGGACTCTGTTTGGCATGAGGGCTTGATATACAAAATGGTCCATTTCAACTTTCAGCCATATCTCTGTAAAATAGTCCAAAGTTTCCTGTCCAGTCGTCGTTTCAACGTTCATATTAATAGTAGTATCTCCGACATACTCGTAATATACTTTCAATCGGGTGTACCACAAGGTTCAGTTCTTGGCCCAATCGTTCATAACATTTATACATCTGATATACCAAATTTACTGCACTGTGATATAGCCATATTTGAAGATGACACCGCAATATTTTCATCTCATGAATTCGCTCTTAATACTGAGAGGAATCTCAAAAATGGAATGGAAATATTATTAAAATATGAGTATTACCACAAATGGAAAATCAAGCTAAACGAACTAAAAACTCAGGCTATTTTTTTTCACTCGGAAAAGAAAGTCATGCTTTCTTCCCAGCTCCCAACTTCAACTGAATGGAAGATATATAAATTGGGAACCCTCCGTCAGATATCTAGGTATTTAGTTGGATATCACCATATAACTAAAACTATAAAGAAAATATGAATAGCAATATAGATGCTGTATCCGTTTATCAATAAAAAATCACTACTTTCCACTGACAATAAAATTATATTGCACAAGATAATCTTCCAGGCGATTCTGCTATATGGATGCCAAGTATTGGGCGACGCTGCAACTTGCCACATAAACAAATTGCAAGTCTCGCAAAATAAGATCTTAAAAATGATTCTAGATTTACCTTGGAATAACTCAACTCGTGATACTCATGTAAGAGCGAATGTTGAATTGATTGTTCATAGAATCCTTAAACTTAATAATACGTTTAAAAGAAGATGTAGTTTTGCTGATAATCCGCTTGTAAGCGAATTATGTAACATACTTATGGTTGGTAAATGTTAGGTATATTTGTATATTTATATATACATCTCCATGTATGTCATATTGTTTTTTTTTTTTTTTTTTTGTAAAGAGAATTTAGTCATTCTTGTTTCTTTATTATTTATTTATTATACACTTATTCATGTTCTGTATTTTTATTTACACTTACTTATGTATTCATTCATCGTTTTATGTACATACATATACGCAAGTTTACCCCGATATGTATCCCTGTAATATGCATATCCTTTTTTTTTGTATTGAAGGTTTTGTTTTCGTTTTTCCTTCAAATTTTTTTATCTGTTTTTTCTCCACACATTCTTAATAAAATAAATAATAATGTTTCAGTTGAAAGATAAAATGTCAAATCATCAAATCTCTGTAAAATGTGCAACAACAATATTTGAGTACGAAATGAAAATCAATCTATCTACAACCAACAATTCCGTCCACCCGACCTTGACGAAGTGAGGATAGCTATATCTCAGCGGAAGTCCAACAAAGCTGCTGGAGCGGACGGCCTGACTGCCGAGATCTTCAAAGCGGCAGGAGATGACTTGATAAGGAGCATACACAAGCTCATCTGTAAAATATAGTCAGACGAAAGTATGCCCGATGAATGGAACCTCAGCATTGCTTGTCCGATTCTCAAGAAAGGAGACCCTCTGAATTGCGCCAATTACAGAGGCATTAGTCTCCTGAACATCGCACACAAGATCTTATCTGCAGTATTGTGTGAACCCCTGAAGCCGTTCGTCAACAACCTGATAGGTCCATATCAGTGTGGATTCAGGCCAGGAAAGTCCACCATCGACCAGATACTCACACTACGGCAGATCTTGGAGAAGACTCATGAGCTTCAAATCGATACCCACCACCTATTCATCGATTTTAAGGCCGCGTATGACAGCATCTATAGAGACGAGCTATATAGAGCAATGTCTAGTTTTGGCATCCCTGCCAAACTCGTCCCTCTGTGCAGGATGACGATGGAGAATGCACGCTGCTCCATCAAGGTCGGTAAAGATCTCACCGAGACCTTTGATGTCCAGAAAGGATTTAGACAAGGCGATGCTCTGTCATGCGATTTCAACATCGCTCTTGAATGAATAGTGCACGAGCAAACACAAGAAGCACTATCTTTCAAAAGTCCGTCCAACTACTCGCATACGCCGATGATATTGACATAATCGGGAGAAAGCAGCGTGATGTCAGTGGCGCTTTCATGAGTGTTGAGACGGAAGCGGCAAAATTGGGTTTAGCGGTCAATGATAACTTTGAGGTAGTTAAGGACTTTGTCTACCTAAGCTCTGGTATTAAATACAGACAACGACACCAGCGCTGAGATCAAACGAAGAATAACTACAGTATTTATCAAATTTATCTATAGTTACCCTATAAAAGTAATGACAGTTCCTTGAATCATCGGCAACTGCCCACAACCTTGAACCCTTTAATTCATCTCTTCGATTTTTAAAGACCTACATACGCAAACCACGATTTTTCCCACACATATTTTGAAGGTAAACTTTCAATATAAGCCAAGGGTAAACAGATGCGAAAGTACAAGGATGCAAAGGATGTGGATTGCATGAGCTACATTGTTATGTTTGCATAGGAAATATTTTAATATTTTACTTGCATCCTTCAATTGGGGCTACAATGCGTTGTGCAATAAATTGCATAACCATAAGACCAACGTAGAAAACATCGAGCATAAGGAGCTTACAAACACATATGCTGGCGTCGGAAGATAGGGCGAATGGATACGATTGCAAAATCCTATGCACATAGTCGATAAGAATAGATCCAGAAAACAGATGTTTTCGGATGAAATGGATCCCCCGCTGAAATGATATCCTTTTGTCAGATGTGTACATAGAAGAAGCGCATCCAAATGGGCATTTTGCTATTGCTTCGGTTATGGCAAGGAGCTTTGCCGAGCACCAGGTAATGCAATAGTTCACATCGACAAAACGGGAAAGATGGTTTATTGGTTGAAGACAGTTGGAACAGCGGGAGCAGTGAATATAGCAACAGAATGCATCTCATACAGGGGTAACGAAATTGCATGCTCGTGTGCTGTTATGTGACAGACCTTTTCTTTGATTAGGGTTCCACTTGGTTGTGGCATAATGTCGCTACTGAAATGGAAAATAGCTTAAGCAGGGTGAATGAGATGCAAGCGAATATGGCGTTTCTTCCTACCCTTTCAATTTCTTCCCCAAACAGATTTGGTTAAAAGTTCTCGAACGCCTCTGAATATATAGAGGTTACACAGAAGACTAACACTACAATACTTACATACTTACTACGCGTTTCATCAAACCACCTAATTTGCATGATCTTATTGCGTAGGTACAAAAAAAAAATATTCCCACATTCATCCAACTAAAGAGAGTCCTTGCTGAAGTCACCTTCAAAGCAATTTGGTAAGTTGAGCTCTATTCAGAATTCCGATTCATGTCTCTTTCATAAAACTTCCACCGTGATGTAAAGTATTTGTAGCTGCTATCTACTAAGCAAGTACATATGTCAGTGAAGGGCTGTGCTTGTGAAGCCTGCTAAGCTTTATTAGCCTGCCAATGAACAATGGAAACTGTGTGCGAATTAGCCGACGAAAAATGTTATTAAGGCGGCTAACAATTTCATTGTTTGTCAAACAATACAAATGACATTGTGGCAAGTTGTGGGTAAGACAGACTAGGAGGCGACGAAGGCAACTACAGCGTTTCGTATCACGCACCTCCTCTCATTTACATACGAATTTAAATTTTCACTTTCCATTTGTCCATACAGGGGGTAGACTCATTCATCATTCATTCTCCTCCATTCATCCAACAAAGGACTACTGTGCATGTGCTCGTACGCACAGGACGACAGCATTCCTTTACATTTCTGTCGTTATGTAACGATGCGACGTTCGTTCTAGCTTTTGGTTTGGTTTGGGCCCAAATGGAAAAAAACGATGAAAAACTGCTTTGAACGTGTTCTTGACGAAAATCTGTGCAAGTCATGTTAGACAAGTGAGATTTTGTTACGTCAGGACATTTTGATACAGTCTGACCCGAAAGTATTGAGTTGTTAAAGACTCTTAAACGATTGTCATTAAACGATTGTTTGTTCATTTGGACTCATGGGATAACTTTTCGAACGGTTTTTAGTCAGGATTTAATTTTTGGGGCTAAAAGCGAAAATGACAACCCGAAACTACCATCCACAATCGAAAAAGAACCCGTTGTGTGATATTAGGTGGATACAAGGAAGCAAAGGTTACACAAAGTGCAAAACAAGAGTAACGAAGAGAGTGTATTGAAACGGTCTTGCTAATTTTTCCAGCATCCAGTAGAATGGATGCGCCAAATCATCATATGAGCCCTATACGCCCTATCTTCATCGAGGCATGCCTCTGCTGAAAATTGCACTTAGGATCCTATCCTACGTATTTTATTAATGTCTCAATCATGTTTGCAATATACTAAACAGCTCAGATCAGTGTGGGCAATTCTTCCAAATAGCAACCAGTTCTAAGTCGAGGTTCATCGAATTCAAAGCCGCATATGATAGCATTTATCATCTGAAGCTCTAAGAAGAGGATGTTTGCATTCGGTATCACTGATCCTACTTTGGCGCATAACAGTGGAAGACACGTTGTAAAATTTGGAACAGTTTTTCCAAATAATTCAAAATGTGTGCAGGACTTCGGCAAGGAGTGGCACTATCACGTAATTTTTTCAATCTTGTACTTGAGCCGATAGTGTGGATGTAGCTATTAATACGGATGCCACTATCTTCAACAAATCTGTCCAGCTGCTCGGATACGCAGGCGACAGCAATATCCTCTGTCATACAAGCATGAAGAACTAGGGCATTAAGGAACTAAGAGGATGAAAATCATGTCCTACTTAATATTTATTCTGCCAGTTCGGCTATATGGATCCGAGTGCCGCATGATAAGCAGAAAAACAGGGAAGATATTGAATACTTCAAAAGAAAATTTATTCGTCGAATGTTTGTTCCGTATGTAGGGAGAGCGAGTAGGGTAAAAGGCACATCCGCGAACTTTATAAGCAGTACCATTCTAGACTCATTGGTTTAAACAGCTTGAAACTTGAAACAGGATCGGATAGAGTGGAAGGCTTCTTTATCACTCTTTTCGGCAACAAAACGTGATGTGCTGATGTCTTAAGAAATTAACCACAGCGAATAGTCTTACTGCAGAACCTTGCACAGACATTTCCAAAGAGACTGAAGAAATGCAAGCAGAAGTGCAATATCTGTTGTGGGATAGTCGATACAATACATTCTGTTGGAATTGCCAAGGCATGTAAACGCACAACAACTACAACCATCATCAATTGAAGCTATCTTCACAAACAAAATGTTCATTTTCGAGCCTTGTTTTCCGTACGTCACCTCCCATGTCCAGTCAGTTGTAACGTTGAATAGTACGGATTTTCCTCATAGAGTCTTACGAGTATAAAAAATAAATGTGAGTTCTAGCATAATCCAGTGTGTTTTTTTTTTCATTTGTTTTAATTTGTATTCCCTGTCTACCCTTGCGAAAGAAGAACTTTGTACTCCTGCTTATTGTTCTTTTATGGATTAGGGAACGAATTGTGGCCACTTATACCTTATTTACAAAAATGTATTAATCTGAGTCAATGTACGAGTAAGCTCTTTAAAGAGATCGTAAGTCCATCATAATGGAGCTCCGCCATGCATGCATCGCAACACTAACTGGTCGACTGTGTCTGATCAGGGGACTGCTAGGTCACTTTATGGGTGTTGTAGATAATACTTTACCCTAACACGAAAACAATTCATCTGAGTCCATTTTCAGAGTTGTTCTTATATGGCCTACGAGTTTGCACCGTTCAAATTTTTTAAGATCGGGCTTCAGACAGTGCTAGCATATTTTGTTAACAAGTCCACAGAATTACTCTTTAGGACGGCTGCGGCTTATCTTGTTTTTCTAACATGGCTATTTTTGGGTAACTAAGCATTGTTGCAGATTATAATCAGAGTCCCATTTATTCTTCTTCTTCTTATCCTACGTTATGCGTAGCGAGTTTCCCATTTTTACTGCATCGCTGCTGCTCCTGCCGGCTGCTGCTGGTTGGCTAATGTTGGCTAATGTCGCAGACTGCAGAACACGTCTACATTTGTTCATTATTGATTTAAGCCCGAGAATGAAATATTTTGCTTAATGCTGCATCAGAATTTGTCATTCAATCTTATTGTTCTTTATCGAACGTGGGATAGATTTTGACACAAACTAATTGCAAATCGTCAGAATAACTCTCTGAAGATACGAGTAACTCTCTCTTTACTTCTGTCGAAATCGAGCATTCAGCTAAAAAATTAGTTCATTGCACTCCTTATACGTTTGTTTTGCTGAATTTGTGTAGTGTTTCGTAGAAGACTAGCAAAAGTTTCAGTAATAGAGTGGCTATAGTAGCAACAACCACAACATCAACCGAAATTACCTGAAGGCCGACGAAAGATTCAGCCCTATTTTCGGATATTTTCGTAGACGAAGGGCTCCGGCTTAGAAAAGCGTAGTAGCACGTTTCCAAGATAATTAAAATTCCACAGACTTTCCTACTGAAAGGCAGCAGAAAAAGCGTTGTCAGGCTCCTAAAGATTCATACCAATCGCAGTTATGTTCACATGAAACCTAAATCACATCAGATCAAATCAGCAGATTTCTGTCATTCTGTATAGTTTGTGAAATTGAGAATATAGATTTTTTTTCAGTTTGGTTTTGATTTGTGTTGATAAGTGAAAATAAGTGGAATTATTTCAGCGGTTATATATGCAATGAAATGGAGCAGAATGCTAAAGCAAAAATAAGGAAGCGAGCGCTAAGCGATCTGTCTAACCCATTGGAACTTACAGAGACAGCGTAAGTTTAGATAGTTGTGAAAATCAAACTCAAATAATTTTTCAGTTTTATATCGCTGCAAGGATTCTTTTCCCGATCAAATAAAACACTACTTTTCTACGTTATAATAATTATATTTAGGTACTTTATTTATGACGAACGCTCCACACGTTTTAAGTTGCCACACAATCGAGTAATTCTGGATTGTAAATTCATTTAAAGGTGTGGTGAGTTTGGGGAAGGTTAGAAAATGAGTGGGACAGTTAGCCATCTTTATAATGTAGGATATTCAAATTTTGGCGCCGACATTCCGAGCACGTTGATGCGTTGCAAACCGTCAATCATCTTCATTCACTGCAGGCAATGGTACTAACTTTGTGATAGGATGTTCGGTAGCTTCCGGAACTAGTGTTCAGCTGTACTACATGAACCCTTCCGTCATCGACCTTGATGGTTTTGGTCAACCTCGCAAGTACCAATTTGTAGGCCAGAACGTTTTCTTCATGGGCCATTACCAGACTACCTTCCTTGAAGTTGGGTTGGGCCGTGTGCCACTTAGCTCGGAGATTTTCAAGGTATTCTTTCAGTCATCTCTGCCGAAAATGTTTCTTGATTGCGGATATTTGTTTCCATGTCTTAAGATAAGAAAATTTATCATTTATTAAATTTGGTTCCTGGAACGAAGTGATCGCCGATCCGATGAGGAAGTGTCCCGGAGTCAGAGCGTTAACATCGCTTGGGTCTGACGACACTCGAGTTATGGGCTCGAATTCAGGCTTCGCCAGTTCCTCAAACGTCAACAATGCGCTGCCCAAAAGCATCTTTGCGGACTTCACTCCAGCTTTCCAAAGCCCCCGGAGTGTGGCGCGCGGGGAAGTATGAACTGGAACTCAGTTCGAGATTAAAAATATTACTTTCATTAAAGATTTTATCAAATTTGTTTCGAAATTCTACTAGCTTTGCCTTAGCGCCCACAAAGTTTGTTGCATTGCCTCAATAGATTTTAGTTGGAAAACCTGCGGGCCGGCGTGAAAGTTGATGATGTGCAAATGCCGAACACAATTCTTCACGAAAGCATCGTCTTTGGGTAGCAACATTGGAAACTCCATATCATTTTCGATATCTGCATTGACAATTAGACCACCAACTTTTAGGATGCCCCAATCGGAACTCTTCTAGATGACATAAATTGCGAAGCATTGCATTTGAAGTAGTTGCTCGTGGCTTTAATTCCGAAATCTCCGCTGAAAAGGATGCTTGTTGTATGCACTCGCCATCAACGCCTGGTTGAGATTTTCGGCAACATTGCGATTCTTGTCCGAAGGCTGCTTCCAAAAATCATTTGGAAAGGATACTGATCTGGCTCTAGGTAGAAGTACAGTGTCTAAAGTTTTATCACAAACACTGAAAGTATTGGAAGCAAAACTTTGTCGGCATTGGATATGACTAAATATGACGAGAGATGATCGACGAAAATCTAAGCGCCACTTCTTAGAAAATTTCAATATTTCTGGAATAATAGGATGTGTTGACGGGACACATATTGAAATAAAGGTTCGAGTATATTGCTAGGTTCCAGAAATCAAGTGAAATGGAATCGAAATCGAAATTGAAAATCGAGTGAATTCATTTTCAGTGTTCCACATTTCGATCGATTTGCAAACTCCGAATTATTGTTCGAAATCACTTTTATGAAATTGAAAACAGCTGATATCTGTCATTTCGGACGTTGTTAAATTATTTTGAATTTAAAAAAATGTTAATTGCTAAATAATTTGGTTTTTGTCGCGCTTTAAAGCATTCAAAAGATTATAATGAATGCTGTGTTAATTGCTGCTGTATTGCAGACCGAGAAGCGGAAATATGCAGAAGAAAACCCAAGGAGACGAGGGCTGAGAGATGTATCGAATACTTTGGATTCCGGGGTGCCCACACAAGGAACTTCCTATTAGGGGTTTGTGAAGTTAACTTTCAGATATTTTCGCCAAATCGGATGATTACAATAACTTCTTAACAGATAGTTAAAAATTAAAATTAAAGTTGTAATTACGATTTCTTGCCAAAGGCAACTTTCTAAGACCAACTGGGAAAGATGTTGATGTTGCTTTGGGTCGAAGCACTGTATCGAAAATTTTGACACAAGTACTTATAATTTTGGAAAATCGAATTTGTCCAACTGGGATAAAATTTATGTCAGACGACGAAAGAAGTAAATCCAAACGACATTTTTTGGACAAATTTAATATTCCTGGCCTCTTCCCACAAACCTTCGGTGAGAACTCGCTCCCCTTTGCCAAATCCTCTTGCCAAATCATTGTGCTGCTCCATAGATTTGAAAAATATTGCTCCCTGCGCATTATTTTTATGTTTACCTCAGCTTGTTTAAAATGCAATTTTTTACTTACATGCTCAAAAACGTTTTCACAACGAATGACAAACTCGATTTGAAATCATTTGCAAATCGAATTCTGGATCACAATTTTTGATCAGAAGAACAGAGCAATGCAGATTTCTGCTCTTAGCTCGATAGATTCGAAGGCAGGCATCTTCCAGCATCTTTGCAGAATTATGAAGAGTTGGCTAAATGGGTGTCAAATCATAATGACGCTCTATCGCCTTTCACTAGTTTTCAGTTCACTCAATGATTTCAACCAAACCCCTTCGCCTCTTACGCTCTTGCCCACCTTTTAAACATTCGAGTCTTTGCTAATCATGAAGATACTCGTACCTCTCTCCGATTTCATAATTCCTTCCGGTTTGATGGCAAGTGAAAAAAGCAGTCGATATTCTAGCCAACACTCAATGCAATCGAGAATTTTCCATTTGGATTAGATTGAGTATCTAATCAATACGTACAGATTCACTACCAGAACTAATAATAAACGACATCTTGACCTACTGCACGATAGCAGCACTTGTTTACCTTCAAAAATCCATCTGCGGAAATATAATTCCACACGAGCAGATAGCACTCCCCCAATGAGCTTTCCTAAATCATCCATTGTGCTAAATGTTGAAGCCGTCAGAATAAATTATCTGAAAGGTGAAAGGAAGCCAAACAAACCATTAACCTTACTACCTTCCATCCTCACTTACTAGTTAAACTCAAACGGAAATCAATTAAAGACTCAGTGCTTTCGAGGAAATTCATTGCAAAGAATACGGAAATACGGATACATATTCCACCTCTACCTCGTCTGTCACTCCCAATAGATCTGAAGGAGTATTCGCTGCTGTTTATCTTTTAAGTGTCAGTGCGGCTTTATCACGACAATCATTTTGAAGATTTATTACTCCCGTACACCGCCTCCAACCAACCCCTTTGGGCTGGTATTAATTATAGCACATGAATAGGGCTACAACTTGTACTTGGAGCATTTTTTAAATTACTTGTTGTTGCTTCTTCAAGTGCACATACAATGTTCTGGACATTGTCCCGGACAATAGATTCAGCTATCATATTTACCAGCACACAAACGCACATTAATGATAATAAATTGGCTCGTCATAAACTCGTAGAAATTGGCCACCCCATGTCCGTATACTGTTGTCTACAACTACCCGCGCTGCACTCATTTCTGCATTGGAACAGTTTTCCTTTGGGCAATTGCTTGATATAACCGTGTACCAGCAAAAGCAATTGAAAGAAACAAACAACAACAGAAGCATACACGCAGCAGTGATGGCAAAGTTTGCAAAGGTCAAAGCACGCAATCGATAAACTAACAACACGAGGACGACATCCTTAAACGTACGTCTACATGTCCGCCTTCTAGCTTGCGCATTTCATTCAACGTTTTCCCACGTTTTATTGTGTTCGCTCTCGTAGATACCCATAAATGGATGGGGTTAGGGAAGAAGTAGTATATCTACTCGTTTTCGAATAAAAATCCCATCGCATTGCAGAATAGTTGAATCGGGGGATAGGTGAATAGGTGGTGTAGATGGCCTGCTGTGTTTGTACTGTAATGGAAAAAGGAGACTCCCATTGCATTCACAATTGAAACTCGCGGAAGGAAAGACATATACTATATGTGCATCCGGATCCGTAGAAACCTGGCCTGTTAATGCCAACACACCGTGAATTATCGATGTGAAGTGAACTTAATTAATGCGGTGTACTGACTTAATTGGATTCCAACAATGCCCAACAATTTTTTTTCCGCCCCCCCCTTTTTCGGAATGCAAATGAATTTTATCCTGGAAATTGATGTTAAAATCGGTGATAGCACCATGAAGACTACATATGTACGGGATACAAGGGAAACAAAAAAGTTCAGTAGGTCAGCCTGCATCAATTGCCAGGACTGCCACTGCCTAACAACATTTCAAACGGACCCACAACGAGGTGTAGTTTTTCTCAGTTTTTCTCTGACTTTTAATCGAAATGACCATAAGACACGTGACATTTAAAAAATACCTCACCATAGCGGTGAACATTCCTACTGTTGTAGTTTCCATACTTTCGCAGTAGTTGTCCCACAGTTGGAGACTTGTTGTCGAAGTTGAAATGTAATTACGAAACTTTTACATGTCCACCTGTGGAATGTTACTGTTTCATGCCAATGGCGTCACAAAGCTACCGACACAACACACGTTTCACCAAGTAAAACTACCTCCTTTGTATGGATACTCTTTTTTTTTTGTTGCGAATCTGGCCTTTATCTGGTTCTTATGGATTTCTTTGTAAAAAAAAAAAAAATCGAGATATGAGTTAGGCAAAATTTCACATGTCATCTCCTGTGCAGGTGGAAGATTTACTTGACGTTCGCAAAATGTGGCACATTCATGTCGAGAATTTTGACAGCACCCATGATGTGAAAAGAACAAGGTGAGCCATGAGATTTGTCAGACGTTTTAGGTGTTTTTAAATATTTTGAGAGATTTATTCACGTACTTGAATTTTTAACCAAATTTAAGATTTGTTTTACATTTAATTTAATTGGAAGAAAACATTGTAGTAGAAGGCAGATGGTGGTAGAAGATATTTAAGGAAAAGGGTTAAGTGAGTGTTTGAACCGTAGATGGTGGTTGTCTTTAGGGCCTTCTTAAATTGAATATAAACTTGTAGGATGCACCAATGGAACAGTCTATGCTGCTGGGGATTCTCTTAAGCCCTAAATCTACATTCTAAGCAGTAATCCTGCAGCTTACAACTACCCTCCCTATGGGATTGCTTAGATACGAGTAATATTCTTTGAGTAACCTTATTGTGTTGACCAACTATTTATGAGCAGTTGCCCTCTGATCTCGTGATGTGGCCTTCAAGGTCGTTCGGGTTTGTCTCGTTTATCGTTAATCCTGTCTTTTGTGAAGTGTGCAGTGCAATAAAACATCACACGTCTTGCATCTACAGGCAGCACTGGGGAGTCTTTTATGACCAACAAAGATACGTCAGAGCTTAACATATGTCAATAAGGATTTTACGGGACTGCTCAGGGTATTGAAGTAGACGTGCTGAAAGGTATATATATAGTTTTAGTGCAGGACCGACTTTCAGGGTTGGGGTTAGGTGTCTGCAAATGCAAATGCCCTGGACAAAAAGGGGTGAACAACTGCAACACATAGGTATAAGTATGATACAACGGTGACTGCTGCCTGGTGTCTGTACCAGTGGCACAGTCTTTCCGTCTTTCCAAAACTTTTGAGATTCCGTCACGAGAGCGAACAATTTATAACAATCTACATGAATTCACACTATTATAGAGTACGTCCCCACAAATGAAATAGGCGACACTACAAGTATAAAAAGTTTATACGAGGTCCTTGAGGAAACCGAGGAGCAATGCCCTAAGTACACATATGATATTGAAATTGTTTAAAATGATCTAAGCTCAAAGGAAAGCATAGCCTATACGACATTAGGTAGGCAAATTGGTTCATTCACAATGTTGCTGAATAAAATATCGCTTAACCACATGATTTCCATTAATATTCACAAAGGAACATAGTGGGCAACAGGTCATAGAACAGTCAACCAACACAAAACTATCCTAACAAACCTCCTGGTTTAATGCACATGCAGCAGGCCAATTCGCCTACGAAGCCTCGTTAAATAGAGAAATGAAAGCGATTCATGTGCTCTTCGTGCAACGGAGGTGGGAAAAACATTATCAGCACCGAAATGGCTTCTCCAGAAACAAATATTTAGGAGTTTCACAGAACGATAAAAAAAGGTGCAGAGTCAGAAGAGGCCAAGAGCATTTTCAACAAGAATCACAGTCGGCGCTGAGGATATGGATTCCGCGATTGTAAAAGGCAGGGACGACACATCCTTCTCTGCTATTCTACTAGAGTAATGGAAGCCAAAAGAGTAAAGGTCGAACGACTAAGATGGCTCGGTCATGTAGAGCGGATGGAAACCAACGCTCCCGTCCAAAAAGTCTTTGAATCTTCAGTGGTGCAGGTGGAAGGGGAGCTTCTGGACTGGACGCAGCAAGCAAAGGACTGAGCTGGCTGGAGACGCTTGTTGACTACGGCCCAGGTCCACCCCGGACTGTCGCACCTCCTAAAAGTAGAAGGAGAAGTTGAAGTTAAGAAAGCAATTTTCAAACTTAAGAGTAGCCAATTGCCGAAACGGCCGGACTAATTGTAATTGCCAAACCATTTAAGGCAGCAAAGAATGATTTAGTGGAGGGTATACACAAACTTATTTCAAACAAAAAAAGTCTGGGAAATAGAACCACATTCCTTCTGATCTTCTACAGCAAAGAAGACTCTCCCAGTTGCGTCATCAATAGAGGGCTTGTCTGCCTTACTATGTGGACACCTGAAATGTTTTGTCGACGATCCGATGCATTCCAATTAGAGTGGTTTTTTGCTGTAAATATTCGAGCTATGGCAGATTTTATAAAGATCGCAGAGTCCAGATCGATACTCGAATCCAATTCTTAGCAATGTGGCTACGTCCTCTAACAGAAGGACGTGACTACCAACTCAAAATTCATAACTGTAAACGGTCAGTACAAGATCCCGTTAAAAGAGGAAAGATATTGTATTCCAGAAAAAAGGAGAGGCAGAAAAAAACTAAAAAGTCATTGAAGACAAGAGATTCTGCAGCTGCTAGTTCTTAATCGGTTTCGTGGCAAATTTAGGCATCCTCTAGTAAGCAGCTTGTCTTACTTTAGGTGGCGCTACAGTCCGGGGTGGACCTGGGCCTCAGTCAACAAGCTTCTCCAGCCAACTCGATCCCTGGCTAGCTGTCTCCAGTTTCGCACGCTAAGTTGGCTGAGGTCCTCTTCCACTTGCGTGCGCCACCTGAGTCTTGGCCTTCCTCTACTGCGCTGTCCCTCGGGGGCGGATTCGAAGACTTTTCGGACCGGAGCATTGGTGTCCATGCGCTCTACATGACCCAGCCATCTCAGTCTTAGGATCTTCACTCTTCTGGCTAGGTGCATGTCGCTGAACAGTCCATACAGTTCGTCGTTGTATCTCCTCCTCCACTCACCGTCAATGCAGACGGGACCGAAGATCGCCCGAAGAATTTTTCTCTCGAAGCAACCAAGAACACCCTCATCCATTTTTGATAACGTCCATGCCTCTGCGCCATAGAGCAGGACCGGGATTATTAAATTCTTAAAAAGGGTGACTTTTGTTGTCCAAGAGAGGGCTTTGCTACTCAATTGCCTTCTTAACCCAAAGAAACAGCGGTTGGCAAGAGTTATTCTTCGCTTGATCTCAGCGCTGGTGTCGTTGTCTGTATTTATAGCGGAGCCTAGGTAGACAAAGTCCTTAACTACCTCAAAGTTATATCTGTCGAGGGTGACGTTCTGCCCGAGACGTCGGTGTTGGTTGTCCTTTTTGCTTGACAGCATATACTTGGTCTTGCCCTCATTGACCTCTAAACCCATTTTCGCCGCTTGCGTCTCAATACTCGCGAAAGCGCCACTGACATCACGCTGCTTTCTCCCGATTATGTCAATATCGTCGGCGTATGCGAGTAGTTGGACGGAGTTTTGAAAGATAGTGCCTCTTGTGTTTGCTCGTGAGTTTTGCACTATTCTTTCAAGTACGATGTTGAAAAAATCGCATGACAGCGCATCGCCTTGTCTAAATCCTTTTTGGACATCAAAGGTCTCGGTGAGATCTTTACCGACCTTGATGGAGCAGCGTGCATTCTCCATCGTCATCCTGCACAGACGGATGAGTTTGACAGGGATGCCGAAACTTAACATCGCTCTGTAGAACTCGTCTCTATAGATGCTGTCATACGCGGTCCTTAAATCGATGCATATGTGCTGTGTATCGATCTGAAGCTCATGGGTCTTTTTCAGGATCTGCCGTAGTGTGAATATTTGGTCGATGGTGGACTTTCCTGGTCTGAAGCCACACTGATATGGACCTATCACGTTTTTGACGAACGGCTTTAGGCGTTCACACAATACTGCAGATAAGATCTTGTATGCGATGTTAAGGAGACTGATGCCTCTGTAGTTGGCGCAGTTCAGAGGGTCTCCTTTCTTGAGAATCGGACAAACAATGCTGAGGTTCCATTCATCGGGCATGCTTTCGTCCGACCATATTTTACAGATGAGTTGTTGTATGCTGCCGCTTTGAAGAGCTCGGCAGTCAGGCCATCCGCTCCAGCAGCTTTGTTGTACTTAAGCTTCGATATAGCTATCTTCACTTCATCCAGGTGGGGTGGACGGAATTGTTGGTCATCATCGTCCAAGTTGAAAGGTTGATTCTGCCTGACAGTTCCATTTGTAATGCCCCTAGGACGAGGGGTCGGTAACACCGAAGCCAGTAACCCGTTCCGGGATGTGAGCGCTGCCGTTGGCCCATATAGGGCTTGTCCGCCACCATCTCTTTTCCAAGACCCTGACTAAGTCCAGGAAATCCTTACCGGCCTGAGCTCCAAATATGTCGGAGTAGCCCGGATAAGGTCTTGTTTTGTTTCTCCGACACTAACCCTGATTTGTGGCGCAGGAAACTCGCCATTTGCCCCCTTCACTTCGCAATCTCTAGTGAGATTCCCAGATGGCACCACGGGGAGGCGTGAAGTAGGGCTTATTAGCAGAGCTGCAAGATGTTCGGCTGCAGAGGCTCATTCTTGTCATTTAAGGAACCAGTATCTGTCGGAAGATGCTACTTCTACGATGCCTTATACTAATCGTTGCCATCCAGCTTGTCACCTGTTTAGAAACCTCATCAACGAAAACGTAACTCTTGTATTTCGAATGTCAGAACCTGATTGTAGCAAAGGTCCACCAGCTACAATTAGCGTCTTTCTTGATGGATTCGTCAAAAATCTTTCCAGAAAATTTATATTGCCAGCATCAAGATATACTAGATTTCACTCAATCATCTCAACGAATCTATTGTTTTTTTTTAGAGGCATACATGAAGATGCTGCAAGGAAGAAAGAGATGCTTAATAATTTCTCGTGCGAAGGCTCTTATCAAAAAGATGACATGCGCCCGAATAAGGCCAAGGAGAAGTATTCTCGTGTTTGTAGAAATGATGTTCGAAATCGCTCAAACAGCATGCTGTGTTTTCTTTTTGGACTGCAAAGGCAACTTAAATATGTTATTTTCACGAAACATCAAACAAGCAAAGACGCTTATAGTCTCAGTTCTACTATATAGGGCGAGAAAATGCACCTCTCGAGGATTCCCTTGGCTGCTTCAGTGAAAAACTCCGACTGCATATACGGAAATTGAACGAGAAAATATAATAAGAAACTGTATTGAGTATACATCGCTTTGATCATTGCGGTTGTCCAACGTTTGAGCTAATAATATGAAAACACTCACCTGGTGGATTGGTGGATTTTATACGAAAGGCCCCCGCATGCAATCATCAATATGCCTGGTCCTATTGCAATAAATAGCGACATCTCTAGAATACCTCTATAGCTATGATTACACTCGAAGAATTGTTTAAAGCATATACATAAAAGGCCAACCGACTAAAAAGATCGCAAGAATTGGATGCTAGTAAAGCACTTGCTGAAATATTTAACGGGTCCCTCCAACTGGTCGAAGAAATCTTTGGCCAAATCTTTCGCAATATACTCGTATATACTCGTACATATGTACTATTGCTGACAAGTAAATCTGTTGAAGGTCTATAGGAAAACTTACGTGGTTTTGTATTAATAGTGGAGAGAGTAAACTAGAGCTCTAGACGCTAGAAAGGAGGCACCAAAAATACAAATTGTACTATCTCTATTTGTCGGACAGTCTCTTGAAAATGATTAGGAGCTATTTTGGCACGCAGGCACAAGCACGGCTTAGCTCGCTGAAATGGGGGGGATCTTGCTACGTATAATAATCTCACAAAAAAAAAAAATTCGTGCCAAAATGATAGTAGAGAAAGTGAATATGTATTATTGAAAGAATATATAGTTTGTTGCATGCTTAGTCTACCACACACCATCGCTTTCTGATGGCATAGATGGTAAAGCCACCATACGGGATGTCCTCCTCATATGACTTCGCATGTATTCAAAACATATGTAGTTTCAGTACACACGACGTCACACCATATTACAAACGTCCCTTTATTCTTGTTCGAAACCCCTAGGTTCAATACTATACACTTCACATTTTTCTGATACACTGATACTTCACCCATCTCACCTACGTACGTTCTTAGTATATTATCGCATCTCAAAAAAACAGTTTTTTTTTTTTTTTGGTGGGTAGGTGTGAAAATCTTCATAGACACTATGAACCCGTTGCTCATAGTAGTGTGAGATTCTTACTCACTAAAAACACGCCTCCCTTCTTATCGACTACTACTAAGTAACCTTATCAAGTAGTTTCCGTTTCAAATAACGTTCGCGTGGGACAGGTAGCTTTCCAGCAAAAGCACCTGTTAGTACCGCTATTATATGCGGATAGTCCTTATCGCGCCAGATCGAATGGTCTCATTCTTTGTAATCGACGCACTAAGTTTGTCTCGTCCAGAATTTGGAGTATTTTATTATTACAATGACCATGGAGTTTGCGAGCAAAGTTAATTATTTCGTCCTCGACGGTAACTATTCCTAAGTCTCTGTGGATATCACTGTTTCTGATATACCATGGGGCGTTCACGATTTGTCTTAGAACTTTGTTTTGATAGCCTTGGAGAATATTTCGGTTGCTTGGTTTAGTACAACCCCAAAGTTGTATACCGTACGTCCAAACGGGTTTAAGCACTTGCTTATAGATGAGCAGTTTGTTATGTATGCTTAACTTGGAATGTCTTCCTAGTAGCCAGTACATTTGTCTGAATTCATTTTTAAGTTCATCACGTTTCTTCTTAACATGCGGCTTTCATTTCAGTTTTACATCTAGTGTTATTCCTAGATACTTTGCTTCATTTGCATATGGTATTTGTACCGAGTTAATGAAAATGGGAAGGTTGTTTATTTTCCGGTAAGTAAAATTAACATGAGTAGATTTGGTCTCGTTGAGAACAATTCGCCATATCTTTGTCCATTCATAGATTTCATCCAAAGCCGTTTGTAGCCTTCCAGTAACTAACTCGACTGAAGTATCTGTAGCTAGTATCGCCGTGTCATCCGCGAACGTAGCTACTATGGTACCTGATTCTTCCGGTATGTCTCAAGTATAGAGTAAAAACAATACCGGACCAAGTACACTTCCTTGCGGAACTCCAGCAGCGATCTCTTTAAATTCCGAGTATTCGGTGCCACGTTTAACACGAAAAATTCTGTTTTCCAGGTACGATTTCAGAATCGTATACAGCTCTCTCGGAAGAACCTGACTTAGCTTAAAATTTAAGCCTTCATGCCATACCTTATCGAAGGCTTGAGACACGTCAAGAAACACGCTAGAACATATCTTTTTCCCCTCTAGGGCTTTCTCAATTTCATTCGTAATTCTAAAGACCTGGTCAATTGTGGAGTGCTTAGTTCTAAAACCGAATTGATGATCAGGAATTAGACGCAATATTTTAGATATTATGGGCAGAAGCGATATCGGTCTGTAGGATTTTTTTCATTTAGAAATTTGTCTGTTTTCGGGACCATTATAACTTCGGCAACTTTCCATTGGCTTAGAACGTTTAATAATCTTAGCGCGGCATTTATAAGTTGGAGCAGTTTGATCAGGGCTTTCTTTGGCAACTCCTTGAGAATTTGACCTGTTATCAAATCATAACCAGGGGCTTTGTTATTTTTCAATTTTTTAATTGCTTGGTTAGGTTCTCGTAGGGATACTGTTTTTATTCTAAAATTGTCCGGTGCCGTAATTATATAATTAGAACCTCCTGTTAACGTCTGCCCATCAAAAGGCTTAAACGTTTCTTCTAGGTGCTCGGCAAATAGATCCGCCTTTTCTTTATCTCCTTTTGCCCATTCACCATTATTTTTTCTTATGGGAGGAAATTGCATTTGAGACTTTTTGATTCCCTTCATGGCTTTCCAGAGGGAGTAATTTGAACTTCTTTCGGCAGTCAGACCTTCGAGATATGTAGAGATATTCCGATTTTTGTAATCTCGTATTGCTTCCTTCAACTTGTTGCATAAGTGGTTTAAGTATGTTTTATGCTGGGGAGCACGGGATTGTAGCCATCTTTTGCGCGCTCTCCTCTTTTCTCTCACCAGCTCTTTTATTTCCGGCGGATATTTTATTTCATTACTTGCTTTCTCTTTTCTTATTGGAGTTGGAGTGTTGTTCAAGGCAGGGTTGTGCAATTTAAAAACTTAATTTCGGATTTGTCGAAAAAAAATTGTATTCTTTATTTCTCCAATCTAATCTAACACTTTTAACTTACTGACTACTGGTGCCCACTTGGCATTCCCTTAAATTACTTTTTACTTTGCTATCTCAGCTTTATTTTTTATGTTGCGCGTGTGACTTTTCCGATACTTGACACTTCCTTTGCAACTTTGTTGCAAACCATGACTTGGCGTTATCGTGAAAAGTGTGGGAACATATTGTATTTGACTCTAAAAGGGAAATGAAAACATGGATCGGGTATCGGAATTTGTTGGGTACATAACCTGCACGACTTTGATGAGTCTGTCGACTTCGTCTTCTATTTCGTTTTGTGTTTTTAGCGACACGACACAATATGTTCATTGCAGTAATTTCTAAAACCGCCCCAGTTAGTTTTGTTGTTAGTTAATCTAGGCGCCACTGCTTTCTTAATTAAGAGTATGCTTAGTGTCAAAATGACTGGTGAGTGATCTGAGGAGAGATCATAACTTTCCTCGATGTTTGTAGAAATTTTGGCTGCTCCCTTTGTGACAAAGAAGTCTACAAGATCAGGGGTCATTGTTATATCCGAAGGCCAATATATTGGTTTTCCCGTCGAGAAAAAGGCTTCATAGAGTTGTCTGCCTTTCGTTGAATTAAAGCTTGAGCCCCAGAAGGTATGTTTCGAATTAAAGTCACCACCAATTATAAAATTCGGTCCGAGTGAATCAAAGATACCTTTAAAGTCATTCTTTTCTAGCTTGCATCGCGGGGGACAATAAATCGATGTAATGTTGTAGTGCAGGTGGTTATATTTTACGCGAACCGAACTTAACTGCATTGCATCGCATTCAATCTTTATATTTATAGAGTTTTCAATACAATCTTTAATGAACAATGAGGATCCGCCTCTTGCATTTTTTGATGGGTGGTATGCATGATAAGCACAGTATCCCTTTAGTTCCACGAGGTCCTTTCCTCAAGTGAGTTTCAGAAATCGAGCAAATCAAGCTTTTTGTAAGAACACTTCTAGTTCGTCGAGTTTTTTAATAAGGCCGTTTGCGTTCCACGTCTATATTTTAAGCACTTGTTTCATATTCATGCTTGGAATTGAGTTTTACGTATTTCTTTCTCGAGATTGCACAATTTTTCAACTAAAAGTTTATTTGTTCTGCCTTGCTCGTCAAGAGTCGTGAGAATTAGGGAGAAAACGCGAGCCACTGGATCTGGCGTAACACCGCTTTTTTTATTTCCTTGCAACGCAGCTTGTGCATACGTTAGCGCGTCAATCGGTGGCGGATTTTCCTTTGCGATCTTTTTTTGTATATCCTTCGACTTTACCGCGACGGATTTTCTTTCTTTCACTACCTGTTCTTTAGCAATATTATGTTTATTTGTGGTTGCGTTTGGGTTTGGACGTAAGGTTTTTTTAAGCGTATCGCGCCTTTTTTGGAGTTCTTTCGCCACTTCACATCCGCGATAGATTGCTGGGTGCTTTCCTTGGCAATTTTTGCAAGACGGTGGAAGTTCTTTATTTAAGTTGCACTCTTCTGAGAGATGTTTACCGGCACATTTTACGCAACGCGGTAAATAAACCAAAGTGTTTATTTTCTTTTTAACCGAAATCCATTTATTGTTTAAAGAACTTTACATCTTTTATATGTATATTCTAAATTAATTATACCTAAACAAACTTTCTTTTCTGTGACTAAAAACTCAAATCTGCTTATTATATGTTATAGGTAAGAACTCCTCAGCTATATGATGCAGACCCTATTTCTTCGGATTACAAAAAAACAAGTAATATCAATATAATACAATAATGTGGATATTTGTTAGATTATAAATGATGTAAATACAAATGTTATAGTAATTATAAGTAGGTATATACTCCTACGTAGTATATAAGTATGTTTAATTAATCTACCGGATCATAATGTTATTACATTTTTCATGTTGTCACATTTTAAAACAAAAAAATTGAATATGTGTGTATGTATAAAAAAAAATGTCGATAACTTATACTGTCTCTACGACACGATTAGGATACGTGTACATATATATGTCTGTATATGTTTACGTTCAATTTTGTTCTTAGCAAATTCTTTAACAAAAGTAAGGATTTATTTATTTAAATTTCATTCTTATAATTTAGGTATATTCTTTAGCACATTTTTTTTTTTTAACATGTGGCACCCTTTGGTACCCTATGGTGCCGCATTTTCTACATGTATCATACGAATAACACAAGTTAACATTGGAACTTTATTGATAGTCTAGTATTTAGTAGATAGTATTTAGATTAAAAGCTCAATTAAAAGCTTGTTAGATTAGGCGATCAAACTTAGCTGCCGATCAATAGATTTTTATTTGTTGGCTTTTTAAACAGAGTACCGGCGTGGTATCCCCGTTTAGTGGGTTTTTTCTTGGAGATTTATGTTGAGTTGGTTATCAGTGCAAATATGGTTTTTGTCGCTAAGACGGTCAATTGATTGATGAATTTCTGATTTTATCAGCTCCGCTCGGTTTGAGAATTTCCCTTCTTTTTGTTATTTGGGCTAGCACTTGAATTCTTAATTCTTCTCACTTTTATTCCCTAACTATGTTCTTTTAGTTTTATTTCCTTAGGAGGTTCTTATTTTCGAGATTTTTTTTTAGAGATTTTACTGTTTAGCTATCTTTTTTTTTGTAAAGAATTTTCAATTTAATAAGAATCACGCACTGGGCACTTCCTGTGTCGGAGGTAAGGTTAAACAGAAAAAGAGACCGGAAAATGGTCAAGTCGGCTTTTATACCCCTCTGCTAAGTCTTCTGGAGATAGCGACATCTCTTACTCTTGAGGGTGCTCATTTTATAAGCTGCATGCTACAACTTACAAGACTAGTCATAGGCAAATCAGAGTCTCAAAACCAAATAAAAGAATCGTTCTTGTTGTTGCTTCGAATACTTTACTTATGCACGCTACTGAGATATGGTCCAGTGCCAGAAAAGTCTTACGTGTTGGGAGTCGAACCCCTCTACTACCTTGCCGTACTTATCATCTTAAGTGTGTTTAGAACTACTTTACATGATGCTTTGCTTTTCGTATCTTTAGTGGTACCTGTCAAACAAATGTGAAATCTCAAAAGCGAGCGAGTTCAAATTCAATAAACGACGAAAACAGGAACTACGGAAGGGCCGGGGGTGTTTACTAGGTCTGGAAACAACAATGGATCCAATCCTTTAAAAGAAGGAGGATAAATCGTCTTATAAACTATTCAAAACAAAATAGGGCCCACCAAAGATTTATTTTGATTTCTGTCTAACTATTACTACTAGGCTCTCCTGTCGCCGAAATTCGACGATTCACAAAAGCAAAAGTTGCCGTGTACACAACAAAAGTGTCGTCACTTTTTTCATTTTGTGTAGTCTCTATCCCACTTAGAGAAGGGAAACTCTTTTACAACCGTAGGAGTGATTTTCACGGTCACAAAATTACATAAAAAAACAAAACAATACATTTCATAAGTTAACGCAATCAAACAAATTCCTTATGTAGAACAAAAACAAATTAAATACAGAAAAACGATTCGACTAAACACTTATCCCTAGCATCTTTCCTTTTCTTTACTATTGACTTTCAAAGGCAAGCAGACTTGAAAATGTTTTTTTTTTCTCTCAGTAAAGCTGGCCATACACGACGAACATGTTCGTGCGATCTGTTCCTGTTCATGGTCTTGTTCGACGTTTATGGTGCTCTTGGCGAACAGATCTAATATTTATGAAAAATTGGAAAATTTGTGGATTTGTTCGCGAGCATGTTCGCCGTTTGTGGCGTTGTTCGAAAACATTTTCTTTTTTAAATAAATTTTGTTGCATGCATATCAGCGGAAGATACGAGTAAAAAATGGCAAGTTTTAGCATAACGTTTCTTTTGGAACTTAGAAATATTAAAACTTTAGTTCCTCGAAACTTTGTCCAGTTGCGAGGAATCTTAAAGTTGCTGACAGTCTCTCGTTTGCTGTAATTGCTTCTCGCATTCCTGTATTTTGTTTTCCAATAACTGGACCGACCAAACTCAGCAATTCAATATAAGTTTCTGAATCCATTTTAAGAAATCTTTAAAAATCTTCTGGTGCAGACATTTCTAATTTTCTCAACAATTTAGTATGAGTGCGATCGTTTCTACCATACAGTTATGAGTTATGTTTTTGTTAAGTTGGTACATCTATTATTGATATTCCCACTGAATCCTAGCGTCATAGCTTGGCATTTGCAAAAGTTTTGTAGCCAGGAGCACATCTATCTCTGTGTGTGTTGGCGATTTTTTTTAAATTTGCAGCAACGAACTTGTATTAAATTTTACGTAAAAAACGGATTTAATGTTCGTGAACGTTGGAAATGTTGGAAAATCCAGACATCAGGCAAGTGAATGGCGTTAACGAAATGAACCGAGACCAAAAAAAACCACGTTGTTTTTAGTCAAAAAAGAAGGCAATGCAATGTGTATGGCAGGTTAAACTACGTAAAATTGTAAATATTGTAATATTTCGGCTAGGGTTCGAAATTATAAAACGTTATTCTATTTCAAAACACTCAATTTACTATTATTTAAAATAACTTCTAAGTAATTCACAACCAATTTTACTATCTCAGAATTCAAATCTCTTAAGACTTAAGAGCTGAACAGAATGTGAATCTGAAGCTTGAATCTGTATCTGATATCGAACTTACGCCCGTGAGCATTCGAATTGGACTATGGACAACTGGAGGCCTGTACTCTTTACAGACGAGTGTAAGGTAAAGTTTTTTAGTGGCGATAAACGAGTACGCGTGTGGAGAAGACAAGGTGAACGTTTTACCGACCCATATATTCACAAAATAAAAAATATTATCACTCATTTTTTCAAATGAGAGAATAAAAACTTAACTTAACTTTTGAGTTGTATATAAGTATCGGAAGTATGGATTCGATGTAACCATGGCAAAACAAACTTCTGACGGGATTTGGCCGAGTTTCAGAAACTTGAAATAATACCTAACTGCAGTGCACATACTAAGCGATTTTGGACGAACAGGTTAAGCAATTGAAATGTATACAGTAAGCTTAGTCTTTTGGCTGACCTACATAAAGTAATGCCAAAGGACAGTCCTACCTTGGAGGCCACAAATCAGTCTGTTCAGCTGGATGTGGTCATAACGCAGGTGGATTCGGTACTTTCTATGAGTGCCGTGTTATAATGCCTCATTCAAGTACAGGCCACATGGGCTACAATTCGTAGTTTTCAATGTTTTGGGCATTCTGAATTAAAGACTACCATCGATCTGGCCCGGTGTGTCTTCCAATCGTTCAAATAAAAAATGAGATCATAATAATAATAATAATAATTAATGACGAATTCCCCCTGCTCTATTAAGATTAACTACACTGTCTTTCTTATGTTTCTAAATCCTTTTTTCTCGTTTCAGTTCTAAACCTCTTGAACATTAGAAATCCCGTAACAGATGCTTCATTCGTCTTGATTAAACCAAGTTGGATGTGCTTTGTTATTGACCTTCGCCACCACAGGCGCTGGTGCTCATTTACTGCATCCTACGAGTGGATTATGCCCATAGACAGTAACTTTCGACTGTTGCAACGATGTCATGGTGGCTCACAGGTGTGCTATACGTTCTTATAATGGTGAAAGTGGGTGCAAAGTCATAGAGCACGTAATTTAACTTATTTTTGAACTTTCATTAGCTCCTTAGGTCGGTCGGTTGGGTTTTTATATTTGCTCTGCAAAATAACAGCCAGAGTAAGGACTTAATAAATGGTGGTAGCCTGTACCGAGTCACCTGTCCGACAAAGTGGTTCATTTCTAATTTAAAACGGAAGTTCAGCGAATGAGTCTTTGTCTATGTGTGTGTTTGAGAAGGATCTTTACTAGGACACCATTATGAAGAGTTTATGTCCTATGACATGGGTAGATGTGGTGCAGTGTACGAGTATGTGTAAATTTATTGATCAATACTCGTAGCACTTGAAATGTGACTTTATCAAACGTATTGGTACGAGGAAAATTCTTCTCACATGCATGGATCTATGTATGTATATATATGATCAAAATCTGATTAAGGATTCATCTTTGCTTGGGATATTCAAATGTATTTACTCGTATGTATGACTCTATATATGAGCATATTTAAAGAAATGAACTTTTCTTGATCCCTTTTATGAGAGCGAACGTAAGATGTTTGGGATCATTCAGGGCTGTCTGCGTCAATCCTTGGGAAAATATTTCCTACATTATTCGTTGTTCGTACCTCTTGATATTTTATTACACACACTCATCCTCTCTTCAGTCCTTCACTCCTACTTCTGCTCCTGTTTTGTCTCTTTGGGTTGGTGTGATGGAAACTCTTTTTTATCATCCTGTTCATGCTTTTCATACCGAAGATGGTTTTATCGTTTAATTTTATGAAATCGTAATGCCGTGATGTGGATTTACGAGTAAATTTTGCGTATGTATGTGAGTATGTGTATGCCTTATCATATCAAACTCGAAAGTCGTATTCGTTCTTGTACTCCTACTCGTACTCCGTGCACTCGTATGGCACTTTTCTGATGATGATGGATGCATAAAGTTCTTTAAATTACAGTTATACAGTTATTTTTGATTTTTTATTGGTATAAAATGGTAATGGATGTGGATACCTTGTGACTGTCTGTATTGAGTTGGGACCGACAACGGTAATAATGACATCTTTGAGGGATTTTATTCGCGGCTTTGAGGAGGAATATTAAAATTTAACTCCATCTCGTCCTTTATATTGAAAGGAATGTCCTTGAGGTGTATTGGAAAATATCGAGAGAGTAAGCTAACATTCAGGGATTAAAATGGAGTTACGTGAGGTAAAAGTCATTTTGTGCATGATTCTCTAGTCCACCGTACCTTGGATGGGGCCCATACTTTTCCAATTTACTGTGAGCTGCAAGTTTTTTTTAGTCCGATATTCAATCAATGTCAGTGTCGCAGGAAACAGGTTTACTTTAGTGTGCTTAGGAGTTCCATGATTTGGGCATCACTGTTGGGAGCAGAGTGACACATGGGATGTTTGGAGCCTGAGGTAGCTACGTAAGGCCAAATAACTAACTGATGTCCTTGATATCATATCAGAAGTGGAAATGACCATGCAAGATCAAGGCTAAATTCACTAACATCAGCTTGATATATATGTACGTTCGAATCCGGCGGAGCAAAAAGACGATAGTAAACTACTATGTAAGCCTTGTGGCACAAGTCTGAATGGATTCTTCACAATATAGAGGGTGGGCCATCTGTTGGTATCCGCATCACCAAAACGACTGATTACATCATAATTGAACTAGGTATACAATAAACCGATTATCAGACGGCTTGTGTGGCACGTAGCCCACTCTTGTGAAAATCATAGTCCCCCTAAGTTCAAATCCTCCATTTTTGGGGATAAAAAAAATCTGTTATAGTGCTCTCCATTGACTGTAATCACTCTTTCACTGTCATTTTGAAAGAAAAATGGGGCAATAGTGCAGCCACTCCTAAAACTACATTAAACACTCACATGTTGAAGATCCATTGGCTTCTTTATGGCTAAGTGTGGATTTTCCGAGCACCAAATTTGACGAGTTAACTTATTTGCATAGACGCTGAAATGGAAATGGGTCTCTTCTGAAAATTTTTTGAGAAAAATTGTGATCGACTTCGATCTGCTCTGGTAGTCATTATTTCTGAGCCAATTAGACCTTGTAAGCGCATAATTTGGCAAAAGCTACAATATTTTCCAATCAGCACACAGGGCGAGTATATGTTCGATTAGCAATCAGCAACCATTTTCGCGAACTTTCTTCACAGTCTTGCGTTGGTACATTATCTTGACCGAAATTTATTTTCGAAATTCATACTGTTTTGGCAAAGAGTAACCCTTTAGTTCATTATCATCAGAAGTACTATCGTGTCCTCTATTGACACAGACTTTTAAGCCTCCTTAATGAGTTGACTGCATAACTGAACTAGATTCTAGGTAAAATCATTCTGGGGCACAAGAGAGTCAGGTAGTCTCGATAGCAGCACAGCTTGTTACACCAAACCATCGACGCATAATATAAATTGAAATAATCTTGCCGTAGCCCTGAGTCTTGCCGAATGTCCCTTAACCAAGCGCATTGGAGATATTTTGTCATAAGAAGTTTATTTTCTAGAGTGATACTCAAACAGTCGGATTTCTTAAGACAATGGATGATGATGTCTCTAAACACTCGATGAGCCAGACTAGTCAGCTTTCTCCTTCTTGTAAAGAAAACAACCCGATTTATAGAGAATCAACAAAAACATAATCCAATAGACCAAACAGCTACAAAACTAATAAAAGCAAGCAAGAAGTCGACCAACATGCGCCGTAGGGGTCTGTGACTTGGTCAGCATCCATAATAAATGTCCAATTCGCCATAATTGCTGGTGATTGATCTACGACGTGTTGTTTGACCCAGTTACATATGCCGACGAAAATGCCTTCTTGTTGATTGGACCTTCAATTATACCCAGCAGATTTCGAAGCGTATTCTCATCTGGTCGGATACCCTCTTCGAACAGACTTTTTCAGTGTGAATTCAAGCGAGCTCCTTTGCATGACTTTTTTGTGCAGTTAGCATTCGCGTTCAAAACATGTACGAATAAAGAGTGCCGCTTTTACTAATCTTCTTCTTATAGACTCGTTTTGTAATTTAAAAAGAAATGTATTGGCAATTACGTCAATATACTCAATCTTAGGATGTGAGTGACACAAAAGTAGTTTATTAAGGCAAGTTTTAGTTCTCTTTTCTGTCTTGCCTTGTCCTTAAATTTGAGCTATTATGATTTGGCAGGTATTAGACCGTTTTCAAAAACGATATATACATCAAGTTGCTTTTGCAAAATGTTCATAAATGCAAGCTGCGAAAGTCATTTGTTCGAAAACGACGCTATAGGTCACACTGCATTTACAGCATGTTCGATAGTGCAGTATGTGCAGGGCAGATGTTCATAAGCGTCATACGTGTTGCAGCCAGAAATTTACGCTGCACAAAAACATGAATTCTAAAATGACTAAATTGGATTACTCAGAGGAATCTAATGGATAGAAGGCATTATTTATTAATCTTATTTCTGTTATCTAAATATTATTTTTCTTACACTGCATCACCTCATCCCGTTGATGGAAATATTTTACTTTATTTAAAAACGTCAAATACGTTTGCAAGAAGATAATCATGCAGACGATAAAGATAAAGACCAACGATAGCAAAAATCATTTGCAGTTTAACGTTCGCAACCCTTAAGTGGCGCAATAACGATCAAATTGACGATCAATATGACGATCATGTGACGTTTTCGAAAATGGCCTTAGTTGCTTGCTTAGAATAGACTTGGGACATTAATTTTTTGTGCGTCTTCTAAGGCTAGGCCCTTCTCAACTATGATGCTCATGCAAGGGGGCATTTGCAATAAAGTCCAAATCGAAGTGAAATAAAATCCAAACAACAAATATTTGGAAAGAAATGAATTGTAAGGGTGCAATTCTGAACTTTATGTACAAAAAACCTCGCACCCACTCCAAATCCTACAGTGACTCCAAGAAGGGGGGTTTCAAGGGCCAGCATGCCCCCATACATACCCTACTGTATATATACCTGTATATATCGATACCTTCCCGAAATTAAATAGGAGACAAATAAAACTTCCTCTGTATGTAATTATTTGTGTATCTTGTAGTAATAGGCAAAATTTTGATTGAGATTTGACAGAGGTAAATGGCGCTTAAATCATTGATGGTAAGAAATAATATAGGATTCCAAGAATTATTCTCGTTTAGTTCATATGTGGCACTAGTTCTGTGCGAGAATATCGGTTGAACTAAGCGGCGTATGCAAAATTTTTTTTCTCGTAGGATGTGTTGCATAGTACAATTATTTTTATTATCATGGCGCTTAGCATAATAGTTTTGGTGGTTACAACAAGTTCTAGGGAATAACAAACAGCTACCTATCAAATTTGTCGGATATTACAATTTTTATTTTTCTATAGTTTCTTTTGTATCAATGGTAAGAACCTCAAACCAATCTAATGTATAATACAAATAAATAAGACCATTATCAATGGAAAATATTTTCTGTTTTATTCTATTCGCCTTTTTCTTTTAAATAGCTGAGTGCAATAATGTCCAAGAACTTTATTGCACTTTTGAAAATGCTTTAAAGTCAAAAACGCCTTCTGGTGACATACATACATATGTATATGTCGTCGAACAGATCGCAGAGTTCGTTGTTATTCGTCTATCTCTTTACAACCCCAAACAGCCAAGAATTGTACTAAGAATATTGAAATCAAAGCATCCAAATATATCTGCATCCGATGCTGTCAACGTCCATGCTTGTGGGCCCTTGAACAGGATTAAGACAATAAGAGTCTTATAAAGAGTACCCTCTTGGGCTAAAGAAACAACAATTGACCAGTGCAACTGTTTTAATTGCTTAAATATGGTTTCAGGTGTTCTATAAACATGGGGGGCTGGATCTTCTACGGGTTCTTTAATCGATGCCACTTTATTTGGCGCACTTTAGGCATATCTCCCTCTGATTAAATCTTAGTTAAATATCTCGAAACTCAGTCTGTCCACTTAGTCAGCCTTGTAATGCTTAAATTAAGGTATGTATTAACACCATTACTTTGTGAATATGGTTTCCAAATGAAAAAATCAAAATGTCAATGTCAATGTTGTTATTTGATTTACGAGTAATTTCTTCGTTTTTTTTTTTAATATCTCTTTCAAGAGTTTGCTTTGAAATGTATAAGAAATGTGTAACGAATAACTCAGGAATGAACTTCGTCCTTCTCCTGAATGCATACGATGTCATAAATCTTAAGAAACCTTCCTTACATGATTCATTTCGTGCACTGATTCAAAAGCCAAGACAACACTTGAACGTATGTTCATATATATACGTACAAGAAATCGCTCACCTTCCTTAATGAATGTAAGTCCTGACGCATCATAAGTCAAAAAGTCCTTGCACAAAAGTCTCATCCGACGTACTTCTCTTAACGACAAAAGTGCAAACACACTTCAACCATGCAGCAATGTACAGATTCGTATGCATGAACGTTATGGGATTCACGGGATAACAACCGCGTTTCGGAACAAGGATAACATATCTTGGCATCATGGTAAATATCAACAGAAACTGAGGTGAGAAACGAATCTTAAATCTACATCTATAGATGTAGATACTTAAGGAACATACATATATACCGCGAGCATCTAACGAATATAGATCAGAGGAAAGTATAGATATGTACTTACATGAAGAGGGGCATACATATTTTTATATACCTTTACCAGATGTATGCACTCGTACACGCAAGTATACGCACAGCTCACCTGGACTTAATAATCATTTATGTGTCAAGTCAACATAGACAAGCAGTTGCACAAAAAACTCCTATAAATCCAGAAAATTCTTACGAATGCCCATTCTGGCTGTAGAGCAAAATCCTCTAGGAAGGAAAATTTATTTATGCAAAACTTTGTTAACAACCCTGGCATACGATGATGTTATTTCTTCAATGGAACTATTACGATGTTCAAAACCATTGTAACCACTGAGCTTTTACTCGTATCTTCTATTATATGTAGCGGTGCGTTGGTGCATGCCACTGGATCGCACAAACATGGTCGCTACTAATTTATATTGCAGTAAACAACATAGTAAGGTCCTTACAGGGGTATACCATCATTGTCATCTTCTTTGGATGGATTCCTTGTTGCTCTGCTACATCTATTGTACGAACAGGAACAGGAAATGCAAGGAAAACAAAAAATCAACATGTAACATATGGTCATGTTGCTAGTCCCAACTCCGATATTAGTCCCAGTCCTGGAACTTAAGTCCAAGGAATACGGATATCATTGTTGAAAAGTTGTGGTCATACTAGGCAGGGCGATACGAGCATGTCCGGTGACATCTCTCTTCTGTGTGGGCTTCGTGGTTGATTAATATTGTTGGTGTTGCTAAAACATTGTAAGTTGCATGACACTTTATTGTGTTAGCCAGTCAAAGACGTACCAACGTTGGTACCGGTACCAGTATCTGACTGTTGATTTATCTCAAGTGAATTGAATTAACTTTTGCATGGATGATTGTGTGTTGGGTGGTTTCTTTGAATCAAACGAAAAGCCTGCTACTGAGTGAGGAAGAATGCAGATATGTCATGAATTTCTTGGAATGACATGAATGTTTTTCTATTTTTATCTTTAAACCATGACATCGTCGAATTTGGGGAAGAGCAATTGTGTTTGAGGGTCGGAATGGTTGATTTGTTTGAATTCCCTGAAATAATCAGCACTCATGAGTCCTACTGTATTTTTATTACAATCATCCTTTGATAGTATTACCACAAAGGTCATGCATGTGGTTTTACAATCTTCCTTTGATAGTATTACCACAAAGGTCATGCATGGGGTTTTGAGAAATTCAAGGTTATATGAAAAGGTGAAGTTGTTTTATCAAAAAAAAAAAAAACATTACTTGTATTGGATCAACTGCAGTTAACTCGAGAATAAGTGGTCAAAGCTGACTTGCTGCCTTCAAAACCACTTACAACGGCGGATGCCAACGAGACGCAATCCCAGCTTAATGACTCTTCTCTTCTTCTCTTTTAAAAGTAAAGCAAAGCAAATTGTGTTAAAACGGTGCGAACAATGGTGGAATGAACATCTTAAAACCATTCGGAAAAAAGTGACAAAGCTTTTTAATAAAGCTAAACGCACCAAAACTGGGGAAATATAGATATAATTTTAGCAACCAAAAGTTGCGAAGTTCAAGGACGTGCTAACTGTGAGAAACTTACAAAACTTCCTGCTTTCCAATGATCATTGCATGATTTCGTTAATCAAACCAGATGGTACATTCACACGCGACCGCGAAGAAACCCTAAATACTTTATTTCAAGTTCACTTCCCTTGGTCTTTTTGGCAGTCAACGGAGGTTTCACTCCCTAGAAACCTGAGCAGATTTAACAGTTGGGAGATCTCTCCAAAGATTACTCACTGGATCGATAAAATGATTATCAGGCCCATCATGACATATGCTTCTGTAGTATGGTGGACTAAAACCATGCAAAAGAGCGATATTTTAAACCTCTAAAGAGTACAGCGTCCTGCATGTCTGTGTATTTCCGAGGACTTTTTGACCGGCACCACAGCTGGTATACGAGCATTAATAGGACTGACCCACTTACAACTATTTATGGACAAAGTGGTATTACGCAGCTCAGAAAGAATGGTACAAACCAAAGAGTTAGATCTTAGCGATCACCGAGAGCTAAATGCCCTGCTCTCTAAAGTACCAAAACTTGATATGATCTGCGCGGTGACTGACACCGACACCTTTTGCTTTGACATAAGGAATCTTCACGGAGACTCCCAGCAATGAAGCGTGTACTAGCAATAACCCACCAAACAGACAAAAAGTCAACAGTGGTATACGCATGTTTCTAAAATGGAATCTGAGGCATATCATAAGCATATCAATTGCTATGGGAATGAGTCCTAGGGTATTTCAGGTATAACTACACGCCATTCAAGAATGTGCCAACCATATCTTCAACTCCGGTATTAAAGGGGCAAATATCAATATATTCAGGGATAGTAAACCAGCTATAAATGCCCTTAGCTCGCATATCTTGGACTCCAGATCGGTCATGTACTGCATCAAAACCCTAAAAAAACTCAGTTCAAGGAACAAGACTAAAGTATTGTGAGTTCATGATCATGAGGGCATAGATGGTAATTACAAAGCCGATGAACTGCCCAGAAAGGGCTTAAAAACTCCCTTTAACGGACCTGAACCTACATCACGATTTAAGATATCACTTTGACAGAATAGAATTAGTCTTCCCTGGAACGCCGACTTTGTCTTTAAGAAGATGAAATAGCTGTACATATTTTATGTGAATGTCTAAATGTCTAGCCCTCAACGCAGGGAATAAGCCGGAATATTTTCTTCAGGAAAAATTCGACAGTAAAGAACTAATGAACTCCTCTGCTGGTGGCATTATTAACTTCATTAACAAGGTAGAAAACCTAGTAGCCTAAAACTGTCATACTTTGCAATCGGTGACTCAGATATTAAAAGCAGAAAACCAAAACGACCCCTAACTCGTTACCTTAATTTGACTATTTAAAGCTGGTTGAACCTTTGCCGAGCATAGAACTTGTCGAGTTGTAGAGGCTGAACAAGGTCAATGATTTTCGAGACTTTCTCCAGATAAGTCCTGAAACTAATGGGTGCTCACTTCTACCAGCTTCTCCTCCTTACTCAGCAGTTCCATCATCTCTGGGCCTGGCTGAGGGCCGGACCGGAGCGACTCCGATGGACCCTTTTCAACAGACTAGTGGCAGCTAGCTGGTATCAAGGCCACGTCAAGCTGATCGCTTGTACCAACCAGAGATATCTGGATCTTTATAAAAAGGCCATAAGTGGTCTAGGAGAGGTTTGGCCATGTGCTAGGCTCGAGGTCGTGGACAAGGAGGATATCCCTAGCAGACTTAGAATCCGCGCCTGCGTCCCAGGTGGGACCGTGGTAGGAGTTTCTCTGGAGGATTGCAGCAATGATGCTACGATTTCTCCAAATTAACCTGCACCAGGCAAAAAAAGGCCTCAGCCGCGCTCATTCTGTGTCTATCCAAAGGCGCAGATGACATCATCCTAATCCAAGAACCATGGATTGCTCAAGGCGTGGTTCGTGGACTAAGGGCACTTCTATACGTTCCACTATAAACTAACGGCAAAAGTAAGATCAGAACTTGTATATTAGTGAAACGTTGCCTAAATTCATTTCTACTTCCTGACATCAGCGACCCCGACTTAATCCTTGCCAGGCTGGAAACGGCCAAAGATAGCTTCTGGATAGCATCGGCGTAAAAGGTGGTAGTGGAAGCAGGAAGACAAAAAACTGGCCTCATTATAACTAGAGGATACCATGCCAACGTGCATCACACAATTGTTTGTAACACCGGTAATGTGCCAACCTTAATTACAAGGAACCGACAAGAAGGGCTAGACATCACTCTTGTCTCCGAACGCATCGACCATTTAATAACGAACTCGATGGTATCGTCTGAACACTCCTTTTCAGATCACAGATACATCCAATTCAATTTGATGAGTGCTTTCCTCCACCAAACAGCATTTCGCAAGTGACAAGTCACTCAACTTGCTACTGGAAACTCGTTTTCCAGGTAGCTCCCCTTTCACGGCTAGCAACAATCACAATAGAACTACTGCAGCTGCGATAAAAACTATTGGCCTTATACCAAGAAACAAACTGCTCTGGGGACTTCATAGCTTTAAACCGTACAAGTATGCTGGGCCGGACGGTATAATTCCAGCCGAGCTTCAAAGATCCTCTGATATAATCTTCCCATCGCTTGAAAATATCACTAGGCACTGCATACAAACCTCTGTCATGGAGAGAAGTAAATGTAGTCTTCATCCCCAAGAGCGGAAAATATTCACATGTTTTCTCAAAGGGCCTAAGACCTATAAGTCTATCATCTTTCCTTCTAAAAATTCTAGAACGACTGATTGATATCTATATACGATCTAGTTTTAATCCTAGACTCCTATCCACGCACAACATGCCTACTGTAAAGGAAAGTTGGTGGAAACGGCTCCATATTTACTAACTAGCCACATAGAACGATCCCTACATTATGGACAATATACAATGGCAGCATTATCAGTCTCATGCTAAAGAGCAGGATTATCAACTCCAATCTTGGTGGGTCCTCTGTCAAAAGAAGAGTCAGCAGAGGTACGCCGCAAGGCGGTGCCCTCTCACCCATTTTCTGGAACTTAGTGGTTACCGAACTGCCGATATACCTGGAAGAGGGTGGTAGCAGGGTATAGCCGTCTCAGGAAAACATTTACATACGATTGAAGAACGTCTACAGAAAGCCTCAGTAGCTTTATTCTCTTGCAAAAAAGCCATCGGGAACAAATGGGGCCTTATTTGAGACCGATACCCACCTTCGGGGTGGTTGTTTGGTGGACGACCTTAGACAAAGCAGTAAACTGCATGAAGCTTAATAAAGTCCAAACAACAGAATGTCTGGGCATAAGCGGAGCCTTACGCACTACTCCCTCCGCTACTTTGGACATTCTGTTTCACCTGACACCCCTCGACACTTATTTGCCTTAAAGCGACTTCACAGTGGACAAATAAACTTTTTGGCCACGCAAATTTCTTAACACATGAGGAATTTTACCAGGAAACATCGACCAGACCCACCAGACCCAAACAATAGTTTGACAAGGGCTTTCACGTAAGCATTCCCTCTAGATCCTTGTGGGAAGAAAATGCCTTCCTGGATGACAACTCAATCCACTTCTACTGTTAGTGGGGTTGGTGTCGGTGTTTTTGGCGAAAAGCTTAACCTTAGCCTCTCCTTAAGGAAGCCCTGTTCTGGCTGAAGTCAAATGTAATATCATTTTTCCGATAGTTAGGCCGCTATCAAATCCCTAGACTCATGCTCTCTAAATTCAAAAAAAATCATGGACTGCCGATCATCTCTAATGGAGATGTCGGAACTGTTTAACCTACGCCTCTGTTGGGTACCGGGACATGGAAACATTCTATACCCATACACCTGAAAAAGGTAACACTGGTATACCTATCGCTTGGCGCAATAAAAGAAAAAACCATAGGTGGACGGTTGGATTGACATGTTAGGCGACTAAACAAATCTGGTCAAAAATAGATCTGAATCGCTCCATGAGTTTAATCCTTAATCGTGGCATCACAATGGGCCAATTGGCCTAAGTGGTTTCGTTTTTATTTTTCAACAGCCACTTTCACCTAACCTAAGCTAGTTGAAGACTCTCTTGATTCTGTTAAAGATTCTTCGGGACTCCCAAGTTGCGATATCAACTTCTTGATCCCACCAATAAGACAGCATTCTATACGTCATAGGCAATTGCAGACAATAGCTGTTACACTTTTTCGTGTCGTTTGTGCTTTTATACAGAACCCATTATTATATTTCGCATTGTTTGAATAGTTCGGATTCATAAGAGTTATTCTCTTCATTTGGTTTCGTCGGCAACAGAAGAGTTATGAAACTTCAGTTCATTGATTTCATTCAATTCATTTCTGGATCACTTGTATCCATCTCTTCTTCCTGTCATTTTGTAATCGATTGGGTGCTTGAACCTCAGCATTTGGATGACCAATTTTTTCGTCAGCCTCATCGGATGCTTATGAGAAAATGAAAATCCACATGAAACCGTCAAAATGAAAGACCATTGCATCTACAAAAAGTAGCTTTATGGTGTGCGATTTGATTTGGTGGTGTCATTAGCCCAAACTTCTTCGAAAAAAAGAAAAATTTCCTGGATGAGTTATTTCACATGTTGGTAATGTGAACTCGTCACCAAAATCGTGGATTGTTCGCCTTCGAATTTCTTTTCGTTGGCCTATGCAAAAGATTGTATTTATGTATAGAGAACGCAAACTCTTGACGCTTTGAAAATGAATATTTTTTAAGCTATCGAAAATTACGAAAAATCACAGAATCAAATCCTGCGAGAACTTCCGTAGAGGACATTTGAATCATGTTATTTGTATTTTGAAATACAATTTTGATCGAAATTTTAATCATAAATGTGTTTTATTTAAATTTAATTTCGGAACAACAAAATGGGTGACCCTGTAAAACCAGTATACTGGTAAATTCTTTGTAAAATTGTAAGTGCAGTGGTGCTCCTCTTTTTGCTAAGCTTGGCGATGGATTTGACTCCTCATATCACCACGTGGAGGTAAAGCAACCACTTTATCACAAAAACGGTTGTTTCACTACTAATTTAATCCAGTATCTATTCGGTGACATCTGAGAATGTGCGGTCAATATGGCATACACACTTCCCGATTCATGGCTTAATTCGAAACAGAAATCTAAGTTAGTGAGCCAAGTAATTTTCTGTATTGAGACTTCATACACCAACCTTTCCTAGGAATCCGAAATTTCATTCTGATTCCCGCCCAATATCTTGGACTAGACAAATTAAGCACTCGTTTCATTAAGAAAATGAAATGAACCTCTCAGAGGAACTAGCTTCATATTTATTTAATTCTACTTTAACCTCCTTCTTTTTGGTCTCCAAGGATGTGGCATTTAAAACGAATGCACTTACCAAACAAGGACTTTCTTGCCATGGAATCTATGACGCTTTCGTGTCTCTTTGTTTTGTTTTATTGATGTGCATTATAGCGATAAACTTAGAAACTATAAAAGGTCAGCATACTTCACATCTAAAGGAAGAAGAAGGATCTTTTTGGGATGTGCTCAGCCAGTAAACTTAAAGTAAAGTTGTCAAGACAACTAACTACACATCCACAAGATGTGTCTGACATTGCATAGTCACAAGCACTCGTTGTCTTTTTAGAATGCATTCACTTTGACCACTGACCACACTCTTGCAAATCAACGGATAAGAATTATGTAAATTTGAAAATTTCAAAATACCTTCGGCGTTTACTCTCAAAAAGGAGACACTACTGCTTTCTATTATTTTTTTTTTTTTGTGTTTTTTGCTGGTTAATTTGCCCGGTTCTCATTGACGGTAATCGCTGTTTGTTGACTGAGCTATTACCCAAATTAGATTTTAAGCCAACAATAAGCGGGCAACATAACCGTAACCGTAAAAAAAAGGATGAAATCTACCAAAGTGTGTTTGCAGGGATAGGACATCAGAGGACAAAGCCCAGAGACCGTCGCGTCGTAGGTAAATTTAATTTCATGTGATTCCGAGAAATTAATTCATTGAGCATAAATCACTTTTGACAAACGAGCCTAGTCAAGTCATACTCTTTCTTTTTCTGTATGCGAGCGTGCCTGTGTTTGTGTTAATAAATATGCCATCCGGTTATAGTGGGCGTTAGAACCTCACTTTGTCTTTTTGGCATTACGACACACACAGCCATATGTAGGCATCACACCACAAATATACACTTTCAATGGAAACTCATAAAGAACATAAATCTACGTGAACGCTAATTAATTTGTTGCGTATCCTTTAGGAAAACCAAACAAAAATAACATTAATCGAGCGCGTAAAACAGAATGAAGCCCTGACACCAACGCAAAGAAGGACACAGGATGTAGGACATAGAACACGGGATGTACATATATGTGTGTACCTATTTGTATTGTACTAGGTGTTATGGTCAAACGATGTCCTAACTTATGAACCTTAACAAGGAAGGGAGCTTAATTAGTTGTATTACTTTTAAGGACCAAACAAAAGGATGTCATTCAAGGAATCAGAGGTGAAGGCGGATGTACATCTTACAAGCGCACTGTTGATTTGATTGCAAGCTTAAGTCTCGAGTAAAAGTGTCTTTAGTCGGAAGTAGTTATTTGTCACACTGGAAGGTTTGTGGAGACTGAAAGGACATTTTTAAGACGATTAGCGATCTTGGCGATACACCAGCAAAGCGCCATTCATTCTTTATGAAAAATTCAGATACATGGACTCTAAACACTTAGTATATGAACCGATGGGCGATAGCGATGAAGTGATGACGTAATGGGGCGGTTAGGCAAAAGGGCGAAGAAGCAATGACGGATTAAGATAGTCAACCGATGAGGAAGTGAGGCGTTTATTTGATGAACAGAAGAGCCGATGAGACGATAGAGCTGTAAACCGATTGGAGAAGAAAATAGACCGTTAAGCCATTAGGTGATAATGCAGTAAAATGATGAGAGTGCTACCGTAATCAGCGGACTTGTATCTCAACCAACTAATTTCTTAACTAAGTGATAATTTAGTAAGCCGATAAGCTAATGCGCCAATGAGCCAATGAACTAATGAGCAGAAAGGCGGACGAGCTAATAGAGAAAGTAACGTCATGGGACGATAATGCGACTGAGCGATTAGGAGATGATGGTATGAGCAACTAAGCGTTGAGGCAATAGGGCAATAAGAAAGTAAGGCTATGAGGCTATTAATCGCCTTATAAAGCATTTCAGTAATGAGCGATGAGGGATTAGGCGATAACAAAATGAACCAAGCAGCAGATGAGCCGATTATCCGCTGAGTCAATGAATGTATGCGCAGATGAGTCGATAAGCTGAAGAGGTGGTAAGACTATATGCGGTCAGCTGACTAGCAGGTGGAAGATTGGGCGATGAGCCAACGAAAAAAAAACTCCATGAGACGATAGGCAATAGAGTGATAAAGTTATAAGGTAAGGAGTCAATGCAAAAGCGATAAACTGATGACATGGTAGAGGGGTTAGCCAAAGAAGCAATTTAAAAATGCAGCTATAGAACAATGAAATATTGAAGACATTAGAAGATTAGTCGTTGAGTATTTTTAATTAGAGTTAGGGATAAACTGTCTTTCAAAAACCACATCGAAAGGGACTAGTTAGACTGCTGAGAAAGAGTCCTATGCGTTCCGAGGAGACTTATTCCACTGGCTCGGGTTATGACATCTTCTTTCCATTCGTCGGACATTCTATCGCCGACCTAGATTTTAGAAATGGGTTCAGATACATTGTGTATTCAATCATCACCTACTTTGTGCTTGGAAATGGTTATCGTGACTTCATTTTCGTCGGCTGAATGGTCCATTCTGTTTCAGATAAAAATCGTCAAGGATGATGTTTGCGTCAAATTTAGGGCACTGCTCGTAGGTTTTTTCTAGGAGTTTGTAAGGTAAGGTCATTCTTTCTTTTATCGTAGCCTGGAAGTTTATGAAGATGCAAAAATTAACCGATGCTATTTGCTGGTTTGTCACATTTTTTAATCTCGTCCGTACGGATGGTAGTCCTATGACGGCATGTGCTATTATGTTATTATGCTATTAACACAGCACGTGCGTGCCTACTAAGCCTACATGAGTAACGATTTACTCTGCAAAATGCATGACTGAGGATTTATGCATGCTTTTACTGGTAAATACCATAGGAGGACAGAACAAGCTTTGTTCTATGTTAGTGTAAGGGCCCTAAAATCACGATGAGTATGGTAGATAAGATCTTATACACACTGTTCAGAAGACTGATCTCCCTGTTGCTGTTATGGTTCAGTGCGTATTCTTTCATGAGTAACGGTTAAATCTTCATATTTAATGGTGTTTAAATTAACAAATTGCTAGTTTGGCAAAACACAAAGTGATTTCAGAAACCTTTTCACCCTCCTTCTCGGATATCGCCATACAGGCGTCTTCTTTATGAAGTGCACCTGCTAAACATCAGTCGGATGTTTCATTGTGCTCTACATGGGTATGTTGAATATTGCTGCTAAACAGATTGGAAAAGTGGTTATTTAAGACCTTAGTGGTTACTGTGACTGCCTGTGCATTTTCATTTTTATATTTGCAAGCATCTATTGAATGTTCTTTTTGCCTTCTGGTAAAACGAAAATTGACGGTTATTGATTAGTAGTACATCTCCCATATCGAGCGATGGGCTCTTTGTTTCTCTTTGCAGAGCCAATGTCCGTGCAATCTATTATACATTATATGCAACTTGCTCCCCAGTCAGCACTCTTCATCAACCTAGACTCACCATTTTGGTGAGAGCTAGCATATCGGACGCAGAACCTTCATGGGCTTCTTAAGTTATAGTAACGTCACTTGTCTCGACGTCCACTTGATGCTGACTGCATGTGGACTCCTCGATCTCGAATAGCTTTGCGGCTGTTCAAGATCACATTTTTTGCACTGTTTATCCATCCAGAATATCAGCTTTTGTAGGGGGTCAAAAAAAGTCTGTTTTTTGGTACTTTCGGGCATCAAAAATACTGGTTTATAGTCTCGTCGAGATTCGACGACTCTTAGTGGCTGGGTCATATAAAGCGGATGGACACCTGTGCTCTGGTCCGAAAACTGGTTCGAATCCCCTTTAACTGGTTGGTGGACATCAGTAGTGGGATTTTAAGCTAAGACTGGATGATTGAGAAGGTCTCACAGATTTCCACGTTTCTTTCACAATCGCTAGCCTAGAGAGGGAGGTACTTCAACGAACAATCCATTGAGAGATGTAAGTGCTTCAGTGACGCACATTTGTATCTCAACCTTTAACGTCACTTATGACGTCAAAAAAAAATCCAATTCTGACGTCTTTCCAAGTACAAGTAATTGCCTCCAATTAATTTAAATCCCTGCTACGTCACTTATAAGCCTCTAATCAAAAACACATCTATTCGTACTTACCTGGATAAATGAAAAAGTTTCAAAGTCGTATACGCAAAATGCCTCTCTCCCACGCCGTGGAAAATGTTCTCCATATCGCAGTACTTTATCTATTTGTTAGGACCGTATTCAAGCTTTCTGCCATACCTGACATCTCCAATTAACTATCATCGTAATCACTTTAGGTTCAAATCCCTCCCCTAGCATTACTGTTCTAACATATCTTGTCTCCTTATAGACGATACGGATATCGTACTATTTATGGCATGTCCCGTTTATTTTACTCAACTCCCTCATTTTGCCATTACCTCGTTTACACTGAATCCGCACGTTTAACTTCATTCATCGTAGACAAACCGAAAAAATTCTGCAGCGCAGGACTTTGTTGGCGGTGAATTGCTTCACCTACCTCCCCTGCCTAGTAGTACCTCTGGTCTTATGAGTAAATATTTTCTATTATCCTTGGATGTTACACTTTCATTCATCTATTCGTGCACAACATTTCCGCGTGTTATCCTGTGTGTCCTGTTTACTCGGTATATTTTCCTTTTTCTCATTAATACATGGTATACTCGTAACTTCGATGAGAAAAGGGTTGTGGAAGTCGATGAATATGTAGAAAACCCACAATATCGTACGAACGTCATGTTTCCGCCCTAATTAAACCACAAAATTATAAGTTGCATGAGCAAGGATTAAGCAAAATAGCCAACAAGAAATTATGTTAAACGATCTCCACCAACATTCACCCCAACACCTACCCTTTACCAAACATAGTTCTCAACGATTCACTTACAAATACATATACTCTGCTTCAGAAACACTTTTCGAGTCGAATATTTTGGTTAGAACCCATCCGCCATGTCTTTGAGGAAGGGGTAGAGGTTTGCCAGTGGCAATGGCAGGCAAATTCAAGGAATACCACAACATTGCCCACGGATGCGCATGCACTAGCACCTCGAAGCAATAAATTAATCATTTTACCTCCGCAACAACCCAAGAGGGCCAGCACCTAGTGGAATTGAATCGAATGTGAGTGGGTTTCTAAAGGTGCGCCACGGTCATGTTTGATTTTGTGGCAGCAAAAATTATGCACTCATACAAGTGCTCAGTTTTCATGCACACGTATGGATAACCTGTCCGCTGGATGGACGAAAAAAGGAACCAAACATTTTTGATTGGATTCGGTAATTGGTAGGGCTTGTCCGGGGAACCTTCCGGCGTTTCTATTGCAATTCATGTTTAGATCGAAGGAATTCCCATCTTCCCACACACAACACAGGACAGATGCAATTATATGTGTGTCCTCCACTTTAAGGTGTACACTTGTCTCCTATGGAGAGCTTAGAGAATTATAAGATGGAATCAGGTCAAATGGGACTAGCTCAATTGAAAAGGGTCAACTCTAGACACGATTGAGGTGGGTCTAGGAAGCAGGGTAATGTGTACGTGCAGGATGTCAATTACTGTCGTTTGTGGGAAAAGTATTGAAAAGTTCATGGGGAATTTGTACGGAGGATATTTTTAGATTGGAAAAATTCGTGTCCACAAAAAAAGGATGACGTGCTCTTGATTGAAAAACATTCGGTCTTGCAAAGTGATAGTGAGTGATGGACAGTGATGGTAGAATAATCAAGTTTTGAAATTTTAACAGGGAGCAATGAAGGAATGATAATAAAATGTTTTTCTTCGCATTAAATGGAAGAAGGAATTGGCTTTCATTGCTTTGCAGATGAATCGACAAATTGTAGAAAGCAATGCCTGCATGATACGTAAGCTGTAAATGAAAGTACTTTAGTTTCGAGGATATCTGAAATGTAAATGTTTTTGAGGAGAAGATGCAACAAGAATAAGGAGTGAGATATGTGGTGTTAAATCTTGAATCCAATTTTATCATTTAAGGGCTTTCAGCAACACTCATTGTCCAACTGAAACCTTCAGAGTAAAATACGGCTGGCTCTTTCTATCTCCCAGCTAAAGTCGAAGAATCTCGTAATCTCGACAAAAGTACTCAATATTTTGTTTTGGATCTAGAACGACTCCTGGATAAAGAGGAAGAGAGTCTGGGCAAACAGAATGCAAGACAAACGTGATTTGATTTGAGTAAAGAGGACGCTTCAGTAGCTACAGCAGTAAAAAGACGGTTTCACGCAGCATGGGATCGGTTTGTAATGGATTTAATGGTACAAATCCGTTTGCCTACTATTCAGAAAGCAATCGTCGAATCCAATCACCGTCACCCCCCAGGCAATGCCAATTGTAGGACTCCGTCGTACATGATTTTCCACAATATGGGCCCTAAGACAAACTCCCGTGGAAGTCCGGTAGTGATGTTGTAGTATTTTTTGCCTTAATCTGTATTATATTGAGGTTGTGTTTTGTGAATTTCTCCCATCAAACGTCTCATAATGTCTTAACTATACTCCTAATGGAAAGTTTGCCCTGCAGAAAGCAATCCATTGTGAGAAAAATCAATGAAGAGCAATCTTTTTTATCTGAAAACGATGTGTTTGTTTGGGACTTGGTTCGTTTGGAGACGACATTCTTTCGGTTAAAGTTTTGTTGGGTATCACTATTGAAGACCTATGACCGTAAGTTTGTAACTGAACAAACCGTACCAACGTTTAGTGGCGTTAAAATCTTAAGAGCTGTACAACTCATGAAGTACCTAGAAGCTGTGATGAAAGAAACTCTTCGTTTCTACAGTCGATTGTTGGCCAAAGATGTTCCAGTTCGTGATATAAAAATACCAAGAGGAACAAATCTATATTTTCCATCGAGATGAAAACACTTCCATGAGCCAAAAGAATACAGACCTAATAGATGTTAATTATTTATTCTCTGGGGGTCAATTCGCAACTTATAACCAGTAAATCTGTGATTTCATTGACGTCTTTCTCAGTCGATGGTTAAGATATTCTGTCAGAACTGTCCTCATTTTCCACGGATGATGGATAGTCATCACATTCTCAAAATCTGTCCACGTTTAGAAAGCGATAAGAAATTTTACTATTAACCTACTTGCTGTCTTCTTGAATTCCTCAGACTTAAAGAGATGCGTAACAAGTCGGCAAATCATCCCTAAACAAATTCCCATCTTTAAAGGCTCGTATTTCCATCAATATCATCTCCTTGTTCGAGTAAATATTCTCAGTTAGCACATCATTCTCGCAGATTATTTTACGAGCTCTCGTACATCTAAAAGGCACTTTGTGGAGCATATTTCATATGACAACACTCCATCTTAACTTTAATACATATTTGCACCTCAAACGAACCGTAGTTTCCTCGCTTGTTTCCAGAATTCCCTCAGCTTTTCCTTTTTGGCAACAAACATTGACTGGATATACATATGTTTCTTCAAATGCTAATTTTGCATCGATAAAAGAGGTATCTGTGGGTATCAGCAATTCAAGCTTCTCAATTCTGACTCAATGCCTCTTATAGCCTTTTACCAGGGTACCGATGTTTTTTTTTTTTCATTTTCTTAAATTTCAATTTAACTAGACATTTCCCAGTCGAGTTTCGCAATCAAATATTAGAAAAAAACCTCTTGTGGCCACAGAAAGTCATCTTTCTCGAAAAAGTTTTTTTTCGTTGTTGACTTCGCCGTCTGTTCAATTCGATTCCCCCACACGGAGTTTATTTTTACCTCGCAGGGGGTTAGCATTTGAATACCTTGTATCTACGTTACACAATTTTTTTCCCTCTCATAGGCTATTTATACGTAAGAAGCAACTTCGGTTCAACACTTTATATAGTCCTCGTAATTCTTGCATATTCCACGAAACAAACTACAGACTGCCGCTTCCCAGATACTCTTTTGAATACACATACAATACTCGTATATAGTCATACGACGACGTACGAATTCGTTTTTTTTAAGCAAAACAAGAAGACGAAAAAGAAATTGACAACACTTGTCGAGAAAATTGAACAGCAGTGACGCAGGTCCTTGACGCCTGATGTGTCTAGAACCAAACCGCGCTGCGCCACAAATCTCCTGGCTACAGTAAGATTACTCACGGCCTCATCTTTTGTCGAAACCAATTTAACACCCCATATGTTGTAAGGATCCTTGAAAGAGGTGTGTTTTTTTCATCTTCATCGTTTCCCTCGTCTTTTCACCGGAAACGGGAACGGGAAGTTAGCGAAGTATTTCGAAAATAGGCAATTTATGCGTAGTTACGAGTGTAGAGTGGTAGTATCTCATGCAAATTGTTGTTGAGGGGGTGGAGTGACGAAAACCAGATGAAATTGGTTTCTTTCATTGGAAAATGAAAATTTCCCGGCAGGTTGCATGGTGTTAGGTCCCCTTGGTGAAGATGAGGATCCTTTAAGGATGAATTTCATAATTTACACACTCATATGCAGACTTTCTCATGAGTCCAGGTGGTTGGTTCGAATTCGTATTTACGTAGTAAAGAGTATCTCGTTTAGAGTTTCGGGATGACATAGCGAATTGAATTTATCGGTCATTCAAATCGTAAATTTTGTCTGTAGAATGACGTGTTAAGAACGTTTATACTTTACGACGGAGTTCTTATAACAAATATTGCTTAAGTGTAAAGTAAAATGTGACTTCATCTCCAATAAACTACAAAGCTTTTTTGATCCACCTCAATCCTTATGTATGATATTAGGTCAAGGACTTCACCAAATCGGATCGCTCTCAAGATTTTTTTTTCTTCTTCTGTCTTCAACATCATACCTTAATTTTGATAACCTGTTTATAAATTGTCAGAAAAATTTACATTTGGATCAATCCTTGCATTCAATATTGGTATAGGATTCTGTTCCGTTGATAAATTTGATTTCTTTGGGTTGAGTTTTGAGTACAGAAAGCAGTTATCGAGTTTCTAACAGCCACTTAGATATCATTAGAGAATTACATCAAAGGGAATCGAATCATGGCGGGCTATTTCAAACACTATGCTGGGGGCATCTTCACAAAAAGTCCTCAGAAAAATTGCTGACCTTATGAAGTAATCGACCAGCATGTCATTGGAGGAACCCAATTATCAACAAAAGCTTCAACTGAAGACGCAATCAGTCCTACCGCAGGTCTAGTGCTGAGAAACTCTTACCTTGCAAAACAAGTTCATTGGCCATCTAATTTCTTTCAATCACATTACGATCTATGGCTCAAACAAAACTTTTTGTATTCAGTCATTTTCTGGAGAAAACCTTGCCCTCAACAAGGTTGGAAATGGTGTCAGAGTTAACTTACTTACTTACATACATAGGTAAAGCTGTAAGTTTCTATTTACAAGCCCTCCAGCAAGCTCTGTCTTTATTTAATTACCTATATTTGCGCACTCCAAGTTGGTTAAGGTCCTTTTCTGCCTAGAGAGATCTTTTTCTCTTACCTTGTCCCTGCGGGTCAGATTCGACGACTCTGCGAGCAGAGCATTGGTTTGTATTTGCTTCACATGTTCTAGTCATCTCAAGGGATTGGGGCGTAGTTTTCCGACATGGTCGATGTCATGTCATATTATTCGTTCTTCTCCCTCAAAACCCGTCATATTTTATAGGGACCATATTCTTTAGGACAATAAAGTAGGGATGGGATGGTTAAGATTTTACACAGTCTCCTTTTAAGCGTAAGGAGCGATTGGCAAGAGTGATTATTCGCTTACTTCTTGAAAAGATTTATAGCAGAGTCACGGTAGGAAACGTCCCTTACTACCTCGAACTAGTCGACTGTGACATTCTGTCCAATTTATCGATGTTATATATTTCTTCTTATTGATAGTATAGTCTAAGTTTACTCCATATTGGCGAGCGCCCCACAGTCCATTTTGTTCTTCCAACTATGTCGATATCATAGGCGCTAGCTTGTAGTTGCAATGTAGCAAGTCTTTAAATTTTATGCCACACGTGGAGTTAAAATTGATGTAGAGATGTTAGATATCGATTGAGACTTTTCCAGGATCTGCCGGAGTGTGAAGATTTGGTCGATTTTGGAGTTGCCTGATCTAAAACCGCACTGATAGGAGCCAACCAGGTTGTAAACGACATTTACACCATTTGGTAGAAAGGATCTTGTGTGCTATGTTGAGAAGACTCAAAGTTATAGACTCCATACCTGGAGCAGTTGATGAGGTCTTCTTCTTTGTGGATCGGCCAAACGATACTTAGATTTTAATCATATTCCCTACCTCGCTTAGTTGTCAGGTCCAGCTGCTTTATTTGATTTCCTGGAGAATCATCTCTTCTGAATAAGCCGATTTCCCTACTACTTGCTTGCAGAGCTCACGTGGGCTTCTCATCATTTGTTACAGCGCCGCGGGTTCTTGATGTTTGAAGGCTTGCTAAATCACTTCATCAAACCAGAATATCAGCTAAGGGGTCTCTGATGGCAGGTTGGCAGCGCTGTCACCTATCTTCAGTGTTTGATGCGATCGGCATAGCAATTTTTAATAAGCAACGATTCTGGCGGTCCCTTGCAAACGCAGCTGTTCTACGCTATGTCGCCTAGCACGATATTACTCATATGCCTTGTGGAGGATCTCGTAGTAATATTCTTTAGCGGAGTCTACTTGCCTTCCATGTGCGCATCTTAGATTTATTTAAGCGAATTTAGTCTTAATGTCTTCTTATTTAATTCCAAATAAGCCCTCTTTTTTTTTGCCCATAGCAACCACCATAGTATACATCACAGTTTTTCGTACTCATATGTCAGGCTCATCCATTGCACTTTCTGAAAGGCAATGATATCTGTATGATAGCAAGAATCAAGAAAATCTGCTTATTGCTCAGCAGCACGCAACCGGGTATTAAGTGTCTGAACATTCTATGTGCGAATCTGAAGGTCGAACATTTTAAGAGGGCTGTGCGCAGTGAATCTATTTTTATCCCAGACCATTGGTTAATCAAATATCAAACGTCCTCTCTGTATATAGGTAAAGTTGTAAGTTAAAAACGTCTAAAATGCCAAGATCGCATAAAACTGGTCAACGCCAGTAAGGCGTTCCAGATTCCTGTTCACCTTGTAAGGGACCATTAAATACATTCTCTGTTTCTCTGAGTTGCCATGGAATTCAGAAAAATGTCAGACGTCAACTTCCGTGGCTTGGTAATCCGGGTATGGAGCTCTTCAGCTTAAGAGTTGTGTTTTTTATATAGCAGCACTTTGAATGAATACAAACATTATTATCTGCTATAGGCAGCTGTCGTTAACAATCAACAAAGAGTCGGTTAGTTGATTCTCATTTAACCAGTTCTCACTGCTGGTATAGCTCATCTTCGAAATGAAAAAGATGGCTTACATTAACTGCCTGTCTGCATCTTTAATGGAGATGGCGGAGCAGACTTACATTCACCTTTGCTGGGTGCCGGGACATGGAGACATTCCAGAGAATTGTAGGGCCGACGAACTTGCCAAAATTGAAACAACTATACCTATCACACCTGGAAAGGACAACATAGGTATACCTATCAATTCAATTCCAATTCAATTTCTTTATTGAGGCTTTTGAAACACAATTTTTCTTATGTACATATATAAGTTTATATTATATATCTTAATATTATAATTATGTAGCCGGCTTAAAAATATGCCAGGCAAAGCAATTGGGGAGAATATCTCTTCTCTATCCCTGTATTTTAGAAGCCATATTTTGTGTTTGGCTCAAAGAAAAATGGGGGTAGGCTAACGAAACCACAAGGTTATTATATATCAATCGATTCGTTTTGGAGAGAAGAAACACCAGAAATAAATTTTAAAATCCTAGATTAATTTTTTGCCCTATAAACAGGTTTATGTATCCCTCCATGTCCTTTAAGGCACATTTCATTCCATTTATACGTCTGTAACTTAGTAATGCCACACCCGATTTGAATATAACTGAATTACCTGGTTAGTGCATTTATTGCGAAATCTATTGTTAATCTGTTGTCTCTAGATCCGGAGAAGTGAGGCAAAATATAATTTTTTGCATAGCCGAAAAATCATAATCAATCGCGTGTCATTGCAATCAACAGTGCACCAGTGGCTGAATGTTATGGTCGGCACGAGTACGATAACTTTAGCGCCAAGAATTGATAACGGTATTTTGTAGAGGAGTTAAAAGCTAGCTTTTTTTTACTATGGGAGGGGGGGGGGGGTCCATCCCATCCCGTTTAGGAGTTATGGGTAATTTAAAAACAAATGACTTAAGATGGGAAAAAAATTATTAAAAAACAACGGTAACACTTACAAAAAAGTACTGTCCACAATAGTTTTTGGGACTTCGACTATTTAAATGAGATTTCACAAATTTCTGACAGTGGAATCGACGGACTTTATTGGATGACGGTCTGATCAAAAAAGGCCCGAATCGTTTTTTCTCATTTCTAAGGTACAAAATCTGTTATACAATTTTGGAATTCAGCCCTGTACATATACATATGTTGGAAATATTTTGGAAATTGTTCTTAATTCTTTAGTTATTCACAATTTTAAATTCATTTTAATTCAAGAGTAATAAGAATAATAATAATAATAATAAGAGTACGATATAATCTTGTTACAATAATGTGATATAATATATGTAAAATCGATAATGTATAAACATCATGTCCGCCTTGAAGAGACTGACATGGTGGAGATCTCTTCAATCAATAGGCAATGGAGCCAAGTAATGAACTGGTCGCCGTAGTATGCTGCCTCTCACACGAACGTCTACCACCCGTATCTTTGAGTCACTACCAGGTACAATTTTTTCGATTCGACCCATCATCCACTGCTGCGGCGGCAATTTATCGTCTGCGATCAGCACTAGTCTTCCAACACCAATATTTTCAACTGAAGATTTCCATTTTGTTCGCCTTTGAAGCTCCAGTACATATTCCTTAGACCATCTTGACCAAAAGTGTTGTTTGATCTGAGTGAGTCTCTTCCATCTGTCAAGCAACGATACGTCTTGTTGAATTTTCGGTTCTGGAATGTAGTTTAAAGGTACACCAATTAAAAAATGACCTGGCGTTAGAACACTTTCATCGTTTGGATCCGGGCTAAGAACACAAAGTGGTCGGGAATTCAAAATACTCTCAACTTCCGCTACTATGGTTGAGAATTCTTCGTATGTCAGATACGCCAACCTGACTGTCCAATACATGTGTGTTTTGGTGGACTTTACCGCCGCTTCCCACAAACCGCCAAAGTGTGGGGATCTGGGTGGAATGTGAATGAACCGAATGCGCTCGGCAGCACAACACGATTGTATCTTGTCCTGTGTTTGCTGCTCTAAGAATAATGCACGTATTTCTTTAAGCTCATTCCGAGCCCCAACAAAATTTGTGCCGTTGTCACAATGAATCTCGCTGCACAGTCCTCTTCGAGCGACAAATCGTTTCAGTGCCGCGATTAAGCCTTGCGTTGATAGGTCCGATACAACATCGAGATGAGCTGCTTTTGTCGCAAAGCATATAAAGACTGCCACATATGCCTTGTGCGTGCAATACCCTCGTCGCTTCTGCGAAATATGAAATGGCCCACAGAAATCCACGCCAGAAACGTCAAATAGCCTGGAGACGTTGACTCTGCTTGCAGGTAAATTACCCATAATTTGTTGCCTCAATTTCGGCCGGTATTTGAAGCAATGAAGGCACTTGTCCACTACTTTTTTTGCCAGATGACGAGCGTTGACTATCCAGAAGCGCTGCCTGATAATCGCAATTAAAGCTTGAGGACCTGCATGAAAATTAGTTTTATGTAAATGGACAACGACATTTTGAACAAAAATGGAATTTTTAGGGAGTAGGATAGGACATTTAGAACTGTACGGAATGTTTGCATTCTGCAAACGCCCACCTACTCGAAGGAGTTCGACTTTATGCTCAGTGTCAAGGAAGGGGTTGAGGTTACTGATGGCACTTTTTGGGCTATTCTTCTTTGTTTGCCACAAATCTCTTATTTCCTCCCGGAAATGAAACTGCTGAATGATCCAGATTATACGAAGAAATGCGTCTTCCAATTGGTCCAATGTAAGTGCCCAGCTCTGATAATTTGCGCTTTTTGGGGGGTTAGATGATTTGGCTATTCTGTTTTTCAAATTATTGTAAAATTTAATGACGTATCCGAAAATTCTGTTGGTTTTTTCGAAACTATTAAGCCGTGAAAAGTTCTCTATAAATTTTTCAGTTTCATCTGCGTTTGATAGCAGAACAATTGATTGCTGATTTTCAACTTCCATACCTGGAATACGTACTTTTTGCTTTGGCCAGTTTTTCTTACTCTGGTTGATAAGTTCCGAGCTGTAAGCACCACGTGATACTATATCCGCCGGATTGTTTTTGGTATTGACATATTTCCAGTTGGCTGTGAGTAATAAGGACTGGATTTTCGAAACGCGGTTACCGACGAATATTTCCCAAAACGATGGATAAGCGGAGATCCAGCGCAATACAATTTCGGAATCTGTCCAAAGATAAATGTCGCTGATCCTCAAGTATACACAACACCCATATGCTCGCAAGGACGCATTAGAGAATCCATGTATCTCAGCCCTGGTCTTCTCCGAACATGGAAGTGAAATGTATCTATCCACCTTAATGTTGTTAATATTAGATGTTTCCCGCCGAAACTCTCCCAACGAGTTTGTATCTCCATAGGCAAAGATTCCTCCCAACTATTTTTTAGAATCCAAATGTCCTGCATGACGATTTTGCCCTTTACCACTATAGGGTTAATAAGACCTAATGGATCGAAAATTTGCGCCAACTCAGATAATATCGTTCTCTTGTTTATCGTTTTTGACCCATTTTCCTTTGGCTTTGCATATTGGAACTCATCCGTTTCTGGATTCCAGGTAATACCAAGGGTTTTAATAACATTGTTGTCATTTATCCTTAAGAATGAAGTGTCTGCCGTTTCTTCCTTCGTGATCGTTTTCATGATTTCAGCACTATTGCTACACCATTTCCTAAGATCGAAACCAGCGCTCAACAAAATCGTTTTAACCTCTGAATATATTCTTGATATGATTTCTAATGAATCTCCTCCAGTGATCATGTCTTCCATGTAGAAGTCTTCATTTATTATTTTAGCGCCCAACTAATACTTAGATACATTTTGATGGGCCAACATTTTGAGACACCTTGTAGCAATAAACGGGGCAGAAGTTGTGCCATATGTCACAGTCCGCAAGCGATATGCGCTAACTTCCTCCTGCTCTGAGTATCTCCATAAAATACCTTGATAATTCCGATCTTCCTCATGGATAAGTATCTGTCGATACATTTTTGAGATGTCGGCAGTGATGACAAATTTGTACGTACGAAAACGTAGAATTAGGTCATACAATTCGTCTTAAATAACTGGACCCTTTAGTAAAATGTCGTTCAATGATAAATTTGAAGTTGTCTTGGCGTTAAGAGTCGAAGACAACTCTTAACTTTGTAGTTAAGGAGTCAGGTCGCAGCACAAATTGATGCGGCGCAAAATATTTTATGTGATGAACTTTATCTTTAGGAACTTTTTCCATATAAATCTTTCATAATCTTTCATAAATTCAATATATTTCGCCTTGATGTCCTTATTTCTTGATAGTCTTCTCTCCAGATTGAGAAATCGCTTCTGAGCATGACCGAATGAATCTCCCAAGCTGCTATCATCTGATTTTAACAACAAATTCACTACAAATCTACCATCTTCCTGCCGGCATACGCTTTTCAAAAACTCTTTTTCACACTTCTCCTCTTCTTTTGACAAAAATGGCTGCTGTCTATTTATCTCCTCTATCTCCCAAAATGTCTTGATTACCTCATTTAGGTCGAAGTCCGAACAAGAAACTAAGCTGCAGATAGCTTGAGGATTAGAAGAGCGCTCATATTTGCCCGAAACAATCCATCCCAAATAAAGCTTTTTGGAGAATAGGAAGCTGAGGGCCCAATGTTATCTGGCCGACACACAACAACTGAAAAAAACTATCAGCCCCTATTAGCAGATCTATGCGACTTGGAAGATTAAAGTTGGGATCCGCCAGTGAAATGTTTTTCGGTATTTTCCAATTTGATATATCCAACTGATTTGCAGGAAGAGTATTGGTGATGTTTCTTAAGACTAATAGATCTAACTTTAGCTCAAACTCAGAGATTCGAGATCTGCAAGTAGCTTCTGCCTTGTAGTTTATTGCGGCATCCGCCTTTCCAATACCCGAAACTACTAACTTAGATTGACTTTTCTTCAACCTTAACCTCTGCACCATGTCCTCCGTAATAAAATTAAGCTGCGATGCTGAATCAAGAAGAGCGAGAACAGGGTACCATTGACCACAAAAATTACGCATGTATACCAGCGCCGTAGCTAATATTGCCTGAGAAGGGTCTTTCCTGAATACACTTGACGCCACGTGAACATTGCCTGACGCCTGACTTGATAACAAATGATCGGCAGTTTCATTAACGATGGTCGACGGTTGATTTGTCGTAAACCGGTGCAACAACTGATGATGTGGCATCGAACATACCCTGCACTTCGCTGCTTGACATCTTCGCATCGAATGCCCTTTTGCCAGGCAGTTGATACAAGGACTCCGCTTCTTCATTTCGTGAAACCGGGTAACCACTGGAAGTTTATTGAAGGCGGCGCCAGAGCTTATCTCATGAGAATCGGATGAAAACTCCTCCCACGTTGGAAGTTTTGAACGATCGACTGATTCATCCCATTTCGCTTTAGTATCCGCATCCACCTTATCTAATGCTAACGCAATGAAGAACGCATCACAAATATTTTCATGACTTCCAATAGAAAGCATTGCTGCTCGATGCGAATTGAAACTATCTTCTAAGTTGCGAAGACTTTGGGCAAAACCTTTCGAAATTTTATTCATGCTCATTACTCCGTTTAGGTGCTCTTGAAAAATTAAACTTTTGTTATCGAGCTGAGTTGTTAAACGTTTAAGAGCCTTATCGTAATTTTCGGAAGTTAAATCAAACTCCTTAATTGCATTGAAAGCTGCACCCGATAGGTACTTCCTCAAGTAATTAAATTTTTGTAAGGCATCTTACGAGGGGTCCTTGTCAACTAAGCTTGTAGAGATACCTATAAAGTTTGGAAACTCCGAAAATTTTCCAGAAAACGTTGGTAAAGCTACACGCTCCAACCGGGACGCAGGTTGTTGTGCCACAAACGAAGTATTCAACCCGTCCGCAATTGTGCAACTACCCTTCCGGCCCAACAACAGTGATTGAATTAACGATTTCGTCGACACAGAAATATCCTCCAATTCAACTCTATGGTTTAATTTTTTTTCCTCGACGATATTACTCGTACTTCTCTCCAACGACAATTGCACGTTTAAATCCTGTTTAAAACAGGACTCAATTATGCCCAAACGACATTCTAACTCTGCACTAGACATAGTAGAACCTTTTGCAGTAATTAAATTCTTGATTCTAGTTATATTTCCTTTAGTGGAAGACCGAATGACTTTCAACTCAGCAATTGATCGCTGTAGTGGAATTTCTAACCCCCCGCCCGCAAGCTCTGCTCCTTTTGCAACATCCTCTTGGTTAGCCATAATGTCAAGCGATTCAAACAACTATATATAAACCCAATGAAAATTGTCTCTGACACCAGCAAATTACTGTTGGGGAAATTCCAGCGAAGACGTTGTATCCAAGATGTACCACCGAACAATTGCAGTAAATTTAACAAACTAATTTTCCTTCTGAAGAATAATTTCTTCCAAAGCGACCAACAACGATTTATCCCTCAGCACAATGTTACAGCGAACGATGTGACAGCAGCGGCAGAACCAGTAATGGGAGCTTTTCAACAACGAAATTGATTGATAGAAAGCAAAGTCAACAAAAAAAAAAAACTTCTTAACCAATGAGCTTTCACCATCGATTTGCATTACATAGATCGAATTTCTAGCTTTGGGGATTTTATCTCATAAGATACCAATTATTCACCAATTATAGCGATGCAATAAATTATGGATAAAATTTATGTATGTGCTTAAATAGACAAATCCAAAAAATGAAAGCGGGAAGAATACATGGCAAGTAAGAACTTTTATGGATTTTATTATGCTCGGTTTTTATGCCTCAATTTTATTTTTTTTTTTTATTTATGTTTTTTGCAAATATGATCACGTGTATACATACATACATACATATGTAATTTCCCTCGATGCAATCGCGCTGATTGATAATGATGATATGTAATAGATGTATGGGAATCAAACTATTCCCGGGTTTCGGCACCAAAAAATGTCCACAATAGTTTTTGGGACTTCGACTATTTAAATGAAATTTGAAAGAAAACACACAAATTTCTGACGGTGGAATCGACGAACTTTATTGGATGGCGGTCTGATCAAAAAAGGCCCGAATCGTTTTTTCTCATTTCTAAGGTACAAAATCTGTTATACAATTTTGGAATTCAGCCCTGTAAATATACATATGTTGGAAATATTGGGAAATTGTTCTTAATTCTTTAGTTATACACAATTTTAAATTCATTTTAATTCAAGAGTAATAAGAATAATAATAATAATAATCTTGTTACAATAATGTGATATAATATATGTAAAATCGATAATGTATAAACAAGTACCAAGTACAAGTACAAGTACAGAATATGAAAGCCCGAAACTTGTTCTTTAATATAAAATTTACATCAAATTATTCGTGTGAATAGTTTTTGAATAATTCACGTTCAAACTCAAATTCTTGGTAAAAAATTAAAAAAAAAAAAAATTTAACAATATTACTCAAAATTGTGAAATAATGTTGCAAACTGGTTTTTTGTATTCAATGCGCGTATTAATTCTGAATCGAACACATGGCTTTATGTCCTCTAATTTTTGAGCAAATTGAAATTGAAATTGAAATTACTACTTTAGTTTTGTTTTTTGGCATTTATGTACGTAGTCTTCCTTTGAATAAGTTAATGAGTATTATGTAAACATCTCGCAGACGCCTATATCAATAGTTTTCTTAATTAAGAGTAGACGGGTGACCCGCTTGGTGGGATTTAGGGATTTCAACTCTCTTTCCGCAGGCGGCAGGTCCCGCTCATGCAACTTCGTTGCTCCGCTCGGGGTATGTGCTTATCGTCAGGCAGGCGCCTATGTCATCAATACTCTTCATCCGCAGTACTCATCACACAATTACAAAGTTCCCATTAACAACAAAGTTTCACTAATTCGCATTATAGAAAATTTACATGTTCCAATGTTGCAGTAAATTATTTACTTTGCGAAATATCTATGTTTGTACGTATGTAATATGTAATGCACTTGATAATGATGCAAAAATATAACCGAATAAACGTTTGGTTTTTATACCGTTATTTCTTTTTGTGATAAGGCGTGTAGTTATTGATATTCACAAAGATCACTCTGTGTTCAACCGTAATGCGAATCAAGTGATATTTTTTGTGAATAAGCAATGACGTTAAGCATCGTCTAATCCATCCTAAACTAAATAACTTCTCAGTGTTTTGTTCGAGTTCGATTTGGTGTCGACCAATGCAAGAAGCATTGAATTTTTAGAAGGATATGGTTTAATTCCCACTAAAACATCCATTCCCCCACTGTGTTGCAACTTACCCATGAAGGTAGAAAAGTGTACAAAGTAAAGAAGACTTGTGGTCTTATATACACAAAAACGTTAACCCCAACAGCAGCCGTATTTGTACCGACAGAGCACGCCAATGCATAGGTATTGAGAAAATGTTCCCTTCTTCTACGACTCATGAAGTTACAAACCACAGCAAAGGCAAATATTTTGACAAGACCGATGCAACCAATACTATAAATGATCTAGAGAATTAGAACAAGCTTCTGAAAAAATCAATTTTATGTCGCAATACAACGCAGCACCTTCACCAATATATGGCACTTTTCTTTTACCGGAAATACTGCCTTGAAAAAAATTATAAGGACGACATGGGCTTCCCAAATCACGGAATTTTTAATTGACGTAAAAAAAGTGTACCCAGGTTTTGTCAAAGGTAAAGAAAGTGTGGGTTCGCAACTGAAGGACTTCGACCCGCCGACCGTTCACAATGAGCACTTAGAAGGTATTTTACCACCAAAACAACCTTGGCTCTTCACCATCATCGACGAACTCAACGAACTCGACATTGCCACCAGTACGGACGATGACTTCATTGACGAAACTTACATACCTTTCTGATATGTACTCGTACATTGAACATTTAATTCACTACTCTTAACTAACACCTAACTTACTCACAAACTGACTGACTGGGACGCGGAATTCAATGCAAATCTACCTCCTCGTGGTGCATTCTGGGTCACGCTAAATGATTTGCTGTACTTTACTTACAAAGATGACCCTATCATCAATATTACGAGTAATCCTCAAATTGAGATCACCATAAATACCAAAAAAAAAATTGTTTTAGTAATTTTCAATTTTCTCAAAAACTAGAAGATACAAAGCCATGCGGTTTTTGGTGTTCGATTCAGAATTGATATGCGCGTTAATACATAAAACCAATTGGGCACATCATCTCACAATTTTGAATAAAATTAATTTAAAAAAAAAAACAAATTTCATTTTTTACCAAAAATTTAAATTTGCATGCGAATTATTCAAAAACTATTCACACGAATAATTTGATAAAAATTTTATATTAAAGAGCAAATTTTAGGCTTTCAAATCCTGTATAGTACTTTATTGTAAGTATTACCGTTGTTTTTTTAATAATTTCTTTCCTATTTTAAGTCATTTTTTTCTAAAATTGCCCCTAACTCCTAAACGGGGCGAGATACACCCCCCCCCCCTCTCCCATAGTAAGAAATGCTAGTTTTTAACTCCTCTACAAAATACCGTTATCAATTCTTGGCGCCAAAGTTATCGTACTCTCCCCTTATGTTAAAAAAAAACACTGTGGCGTTGGCAGCCCGGTATGGGCCATGGCCTAGAAGTTCTTGACACTCATTTGTGTTGCTCATGCTGTCATTTTGGTAACATCTGAGCGGGGCCTACGGTTTATCGCCGAGTCCGAACGGCACTCCTTAGACGCTTTTTCGTAGGCAATTGCCCGCCAAAAGGGTGATGGCGATTTGAAAAAAATTGTTGGTGACCCAGCCAGGAATCGAACCCAGACTGTCTGCGTGATAGTCCAATGAGCTAACTATCGCGCCGTCGCCATCGCCTTATGTTCACTTAACGGATATTCTCCCTTTTTTGTTTTTGTTTTTTTTTGGCACTGGTTGACCTACTGAGAAGTGCGATTGCACTCTTGCATTGATTTTTAAATAGATAAGTGTTATTCGAGAAATCCTATAACTAAAGATTATACGTGTTTTTCTCGAATAACATTTATCTATTTTTGACTATTCGAGAATTACAGTGAGCTTAACAATATTTTATTTCTTAAGAACTTGAGTTTAGTTATCGTAGTTAGAGGATTATCATATTCAATCGCTATGTTTTTGTATGTCCATTATTGTAGTTGCTAACATGCCACGAAAAAAGCGTTCATTGTCTGTGAGATCTGCTAATGCTCAGCGTAAAAGGTTAGCCCGGCAAAGAGAAACCATCAGTTGCCATCATATTATACATGGAACAGAAGGAAAAGGGGTAAAATAGTAGAAGGCTACCAGGGCATTAAATATGATACTGACATAGTGAGAGTATATACTGTCCATCCCAGCCAACACGAGTGTTTCTTCTTAAGACTACTCCTTCATGAAGTTATAGGTTCCACCTCATTTGTATCTCTACGGACTGTAGATACTTCTATTTGTGAGAATTACCGATATGCTTGCCTTAAACGAGGCTTGCTAGAAGACGACGAACATTGGAATGCAACTTTGTCAGAGGCCTCATCGCTGCAAACAGCAAAACAACTTCGGTATCTTTTCGCTATCCTACTTATATCGTGCGAAATTAGTAAGCCTTTGGCTCTATGGATGAAATTCAGGTATGATTTTGCGGAAGATTTTAAGCACCAAGTTTGCGTCCATTTAGTCTTCCTCAAACTAACAGAACAATAATAATCAAAATAATCAAAATAATCAAAATACTGAGCTATTCCGGGAGACTTCTTACGACATCGATGGTCTCAGTCGGTACATTATGGAAAATAAGCCAAAGTTGCTACCAGACCAAAGACATATATATTCTACTGTATTTAATAAAGTTGCCAATCAAATGGGAGGCATATTTTTTCTTGACGCTCCAGGCGGCACAGGGAAAACATTTGTCAGAAAGCTTTTACTCACTAAAGTACGACTTGAGAAAGGAATAGCTTTAGCTGTGGCTTCATCCGGCATTGCTGCTACGCTACCTTCCTGGGGGTGGAACAGCTCACTCTGTTTTAAACTTCCATTAAATCTAGCCGCTTATGATTCACCTGTTTGTAATATCAGCAAATCGTCTCGAATGGCTCAGGTTCTTAAGCGGTGTAAACGTATAGTTTGGGATGAATGTACAATGCCCCATAAAAATCGTTTGAAGCAATTAACAGAACACTGCAAGACATATTAGATTGCAAGTCTCTGATGGGAGACTTTAGACAAACGCTTCCAGTCATCCCAAAAGGAACCAAAACAGATGAAATCAAAGCTTGCCTTAAGTCTTCTTTCCTGTGGTACCATGTGCAAACAATGAAACTTTCCACAAACATGAGAGCACATCTTTATGGGGATCAATTTTTAGGCCACTTTGCTCAAAAATTAATTAAACTTGGAGAAGGAAAGACGACCCTTGACAGAGATGGTAATTTAAGTCCTGATCAAGTCAATACTGTGGTGCAGTCAGTTGATGAACTAGTGGAAAAAGTATTTCCAAACCTCAAAAAAAATTATCACAATCATAGATGGTTATGCGAAAGAGCTATTCTTGCACCAATAAATATCACTGTTAATAACATCAATAGTCAACTCCTGAATATGATACCTGGAAACTGCCATACTTACAGATCGATTGACACTGTGGTCGATCTATCGGAATCTGTTAACTATCCAACCGAATTTATAAATTCATGAGAGCCACCAGGTTTACCCCCCATGGACTGCAGTTAAAAGTTGGAGTTCCAACCATGCTTTTGCGAAACCTATATCAACCTCGTCTTTGTAATGGGACAAGACTTGTGGTTAAAAAACGAATACATCATGTTATCGAAGCAACTATTCTTACTGGCTGTGACGAAGGAGAAGACGTTGTTCTACCACGTATTCCTCTGATACCATCAGACACACTATTTCACTTCAAAAGGCTACTCGTACAATTCCCGATTCGGCTGAGTTTTGCCACTTCTATTAATAAATCTCGAGAACAAACTCTAGCTGTTGCTGATTTACAACTAGAGGAGCTTTGCTTTTCCCAAGGCCAACTATGTATATGTAGGATGTTCAAGAGTTGGTAGTCCAGATAATTTGTTCATTTATACCCCAACCGGAAAAACACGAAACATTGTATACACGGAAGTTTTTCAAATGTAATAAATTACTTCAACATTAATTACAGAATTGTCTTTTCTTATTGACAGTAAATATATACTCCACACTTCTATGTTTACCTCGAACAAATGAGATGTCTATGTACGTGCATTACTGTTGCATAATAAATATTGAGCTCTGCAATTTTTAAGTAAGGAAAAAAATTTGAAGAAGTTACAGGTAAAAAGTTTTAATTAACGGGAAACGAATTATAGTTTTGGGTGTGGATGAACGTGGGCGGGTCAAATGTCTTGATATTTTAGAAAATTGAGAGTGTTCTAAAAAAAAAAGTGGACATTAAATTGCATATTAAAGACCCAGCGAAGCGGGTAAAACCAGCTAGTTGTTGTATATAGTATTTAGCAAATTACTTGATACTTGTAAAGTGTAAAGCAAGTTTTTTTGGAGTACGCTTGCTCCCGACGTACGTTTAATGTTCTTATTTTATATCTTAAACTATGACTAGAAAATATAACACAAAAAACTTAGACGAAACAAAAGATGGCTAACTTGCCATTCAACTTAATATATATATTCGTGTGTAAATCTTTATGTCTTGTGTTTGCAAAACTTAAGTATCTTTAGTAGAGGATAAGAAATTAAAGTTGGTATAATGAGAGTGTTCACTTTTTGAGAAACTAAGATTTGTATCCTCTTAAGTTAAAACATGATGCTTTATCGTGAAAAGGTATCAGGCCGTTCGTGTTGGTGTCAGGCTCTACTACTGGTATTGATCTCTCATTTATAATCTGGTATGGAAAAAGGTAATAATTGTCTTCAAAGCTGTCTGTTAGATTTGAATCAAACAAGGATCTTATTAATGTGTTCGGATGGTACTCAGTGCGTTTAAGTTTAATTTTGGAAGGTTTTTTAAATATTGGAGAAGTGGCGTTGTTTTGCAGTCTTCATATATTATCTTACTTGCGAAATATTTTTTATTCGCTCTTCTCAATTTTTTGCCACAGCAAAATCTAAGAATTTTCCTCTCAAATTATTCAAGTTCCTTTGCTATTGTGGTTTACCAGAAAGTACAAGATACCGCAATTCACACTGCCAAAACTCGGTGGAATGGAGCTGTCCCTTTCGGATAGTGCGAAGTACCTTGACGTAATTCTGGATAAGAAACTGATTTGGAATCTCAACGTAGCGGAAAGAATTAAAAAGGCATATAATGCTCTTTTCATATGTAAAAGAACTGTGGGAAAAATTTGGGGCCTTAAACCTGCTATGGTGTATTGGCTATATACGGTAGTGGTGAGACCCATACTGACATATGGCGCACTAGCATGGTGGAAAGCAAAAACTTAGAAAACGACTTACGGAAAATTAGCGGCGGTTCAGAGAACGGCTACCATTGCCATTACAGGAGCGCTCCGTACCACCCCTATGGCAGCATTGGACACCTTCCTACACCTGACACCGCTTGATTTACAGATAAAAAAAAAACAGTAGCTTCGGACACGGCACAATCCTGGAAGAGCTACTACCAGGCAATACTGTTAGAACGGATGAAATCCCTTCCTTAATCGATTTCGATATTCCGTATGATATACTATATCCGGAGAGGAAGGACTGGCAAGAAAATGCAGTGACAAGATCAAACGAAATTGCAGTTTTTACAAATGGCTCGAAGACAGAGGAGGGAACAGGTTCCGGAATCTTCTCGGAGGACCCGGAACTAAGAGTCTCCATAAGGCTACCGGACACTAGCAGTGTCTTCCATTCAGAGGTTCTAGCTGTCCTCAGGGCAGCTGAGCTGATGCAGATGAGATCGGTATCCGGCAAAGATATCGCTATCTACACCAACAGCCATGCTGCTCTTAAGGCAATGGAGTCAAACAACGTTAACTCTGACACAGTCAGGGGCTGTCGCACAATGCTCAAAGCATTATGCGTTCAGAACCGGGTGAGACTGTGCTGGGTGCCAGGGCACTGCGGTATAGAAGGAAATGAACAAGCAGACGAGCTTGCAAGAAGAGGAGGGCTGCTCGACAATAGTGAGGTTGCGAATGTCAAACCACCCCTCTGCACAGTAAGGTTCACTATCGAGGAAAAAATCATAAAGACCGCCAGCATAATGTGGCTGAACCTGGAAGGACATAGGCTATTAAAGGATCTATGGCCACTTCTCGAAGGTAACAGATCTAGGAAGCTTATTAAGCTGAATAGGGATAAGCTTAGGACGCTAATAGGAATACTAACAGGACACTGTCTAATGCTGAAGCACGCAAAGAGACTAAAACTAACAAATACGGACACTTGTAGATTCTGCGGGGATCTACAAGCAGTTGAGGATATAACACACATTTTATGTGAATGTGAGGCAATATCGCGCAGCCGAAGGAAATTCTTGTTAAAATATTTCTTTGAAAAATTAGAGGAAATAAACGGTACGGACTTCAAAGGCCTTCTTGGCTTCTGTAGAGAAATTGGGTGCTTTAACAGGGAAACAGTTTAGGTTTTCTGCCTTTTGGAGTTGGTTTTAACCCACAGGGGATCGCGATGGGCCCGTTCAGGTGCCTAGTGTCTGTGTCTTGTGGCACACCCTATTTTACCTTTACCTTGCTATTGTGGGTGAAATAGTAAACCAGGAGCAGAACCCGTATGCCAAGATCGGTCGAATTAAAGTTTTATAGATGAGATAGCGATGGCGCGATAGTTAGCTCATTGGACTATCATGCAGTGAATCTGGGTTCGATTCCTGACTGGGTCACCAACAATTTTTTCAAATCGCCATCACCCTTTCGGCGGGCAATGACGAACTCCCGAAAGTAAAAATTGCCTACGAAAAAGCTTCTAAGGAGTGCCGTTCGGACTCGGCGATAAACCATAGGCCTCGCTCAGATGTCACAAAAATGACAACATGAGCAACACAAATGAGTGTCAAGAAGCCCATACCGGGCTGCCAGCGCCACAGTGTTTTTTTTTAGATGACAAATTTTGTTTTTTTGGGCATTCCTTTTGAATGAAGTACTGGCTTCAGCCTCGCCGTAGCAAAGGAATCTGTTATGAAAGTTAATACCTACGTATTTAATTTCAGATCGCAGTGGGATAGGTATACCTATCGCTACGTTCAAACAAGAAATAAAGCTGGATGCTAATAGAAGAACAAACCATAGATGGGCAGTTGGATCGACGTGCTTAGCGACCAAACAAATCTGGCCAAAGCCATATTCTAATCGCTCCAGGAATTTAATTCTTCTAAATGGAAAACATCTTAGCACCATTATATGTGTCATCACTGGACACTGCCTCAAAGTGCCAAGCATGTTTACATACGAATTTGCAGGAGCTGCATGGATGAGGAGTAAGAGAGACAATTCCTGACCTCCTCTGTACATGTCCAGCTCTCTCCCAAAGAAGAAATCTCCATCTCTTAAAAGTCTCCTACGCTTTATGAAGAGCTCCAAATGGTTTCTGGAGTAGAAAATTACAAATCCACGAGGGCATGCTTGTCTACTCAAGCTGCCTTACCAAATTGGCATTAACTTTAAGCATGAAATAAATAGACACAGCATAAAGTGAGCTCCTCTCCATTCTAACAGTGCTTTGGCATATGGGGCTGCTCTAAGCAGTCCTACTAGTGCCAATCCTTTATTTCAACGAAGTCACAAGTGATCATCAGGACGCTGCTGCCTAACACTAATTACTCTGACAGATACTGCAAGAACAAATGAGCTTAGCAGCAGTCAGGTCGCTTAAAAGATTGTAGTGTATCTCTTAACCATATAGCCAAACAGCACGGAACCACACTATATTATAACTCAGACGTCCTACGGAACTACGCCTCTAGTGAGCTGCCCAAAACGAAGCCGTTCATGAGGTAGTCTTCAGGACCACTGGAGACACCTAAACTTATATGACCGATACTCAATCAAGGTGAAGGGTTGTGTCGAAACTAACGAATATTTCCACAGGACTGTGTCACTGAACGGAATGCGCAAAGATTGAGTCTTCCTCATAGCAATTTCTGCAGAAGCTGAAGGGATGAAGACACTTTTTTTTGCAATCCGTAGGCATTTTTTACTATCGTCTGGTAAATCAACTCCACATGACAAAATTTGAGACAAGAGATGAAAATAAGACTGAAAAGGACACAAGGTAATCTCTTTTTTAATCTTCACTTTCCATTGTACAGGACACTAACGAACATTTATCAATCAATCATTAAAAAGTTCATTCCTAATTTGAATCCTTTCCTTCTCTAAACCTATAAAACTTGCAAACGCACACAATTATCATGTGTAACATACACAGGACACATGCTATTGTCTACTTGACATTCCACTCTTTCAGCAACAATAGACAGCTTGACAATAAAATCATCAAGTGTGTGCACAAAATAATAGAAAATGAATCAGAAACTAGAATAAAGGACACACACATACCATTGTTAACCCACTCACCCATATTATCATCATCATGTACCCCTACCTCTTTCTATTGGTGACCGCTTAATGATCTTTATCCTCACAATTGTGGATGTTTTCTATCGCTTATGGCGAGGCCACTTCGACTATTATATTTGTTGCTCTCCATTGTGAGTATTTGTGTGCATGTCGAGGACTATAAATTGTATACGAGTATGTTGGCAAACTGTGGCGACCTCATATCCCGTATTCTGCTCCATAAAGGTGAACCACTAAATATCACATTTTAACGCAAAAAGAATTCCTTCGTCATATTTTCCATTAATTTTATTTAATTTCCTTGGGACAGATGTCCAGACCGCCTCCATGTTGATACCATAAACTGCACGATAACATCAGAGGGCGATGAGTAACAGTAAACACAGTCTTCCAAGAACTGGAACTATTGTAAGGTCTAATAACGTGTTTTTTTAAGCCTTGATCGCCACCACCATGACGATAATTAGACGAAGTTATTGCGAAATCTCTTTTATTTGGGAAAAAAAATTGTATGTAAACAGAAAGGATACCTCATCATTCATAGAACAGGGATTTTCTCATGTTGTGGGGCTACGAATGACAAGTGAAGAAAACGAGGTTTATAGATGATTCACTTGTTGTCCTCCAGTCATTCGAAATGCATTACATCTATCGGAATTCCATTAATGCTATACCTGCTCCTGGAGTATGTATGACTCGGGGGAGATATCCATATTTTTCATTTCAATGTAGCATCAGCAATGCACTCTTACGGATATGTGATTCTGACATATTCAAAACAAGAATCAGGAAAAAAGGATCTTCTTCTTCTAATGCTTACTTCTACTACTTCAGCAACAACATCGAATTTCAATGAGGTACGGGAATAGTAGAGAACTTCGAGGTATTCGTTATAGATGCAATCGATAAAGTTCTAGATATACTCGTATATAGTCACAAAGAATAAGGCGGGGAACCATTGATAAATCTATTTGAGTCGTACGAGTACGAGTATATTCAATGTGGACTTCTGCATATGCCTGCATTTAGAAATCAATTGGATTTCAAGATAGAATAACCATATCTAGGAAGAAAAGCTCTAGTGATTATTTGAAAGGATAATATGACTGCCAACTTATGCTAGGTGTGCTCGTATATATGTGTCGAATAACCCCGCAATCACTTGATATTCATTTATCTATATTTAGTTTTGTTTTTTTTCTTTTACGCTACTAAAGGCAAAAGCACAAGGCATTTTAAAGGACTAAGGAAGTTCTACTGATGGATTTGGAAACATGTTCGACCTCTTCACCCTGTTAAGAAATCGATTACTTTTTTCGAAAGAAGATGTCAAGTAATCGGGTAACTTGTAGTTCCATCTAATTGGGGCACGACAACGAAAGCCGTAGTGAAATATTTCATACTTATGTTGGATTTGAAGTTGCAACTTTGCTGAAAAGTAGGATCAGAGAAATTCCAAATGGGCCAGTTTTGAATTTGCTAGGCAATAGAAACTATTCCTAACAAGAACTTGAACTGAATAGCATCCCACCGATCCCTTAGATTGTAGTGGTTCCATGCATGTCTAAATACTATATGACTGTTCCAAACTGATGAAGGTATAGAAATGGGGATATACCATACATACCACATGTTCGCAGATGTGTTTTGGTTTAACTACCTTGCGACATTGGAAACCATTCCTAGGCAACCAACGAATATGTTCATGGTACTTTCGAGCCGTGAATACAAGTAAAATAGTGCAGCCGAACAACAAGCAGAGGCTCTGGACTGAACAAGTCAAATATCACTGCCAGACAGGATGTACAAAGGATTAGAGCGTAAAAGAGAAGTTAAAAAAACTGCAGTGATTGCTCCAGAGAAGTATTGAGTTTTGAGAATTTGAACGATCTCATTGAATAAATCGGCGTCAAGGCTTAAGTCAAAAATACTATAAGGACATTAAAGGTTTAGTAACTACAATTGAAGATCCAAAGGAAAAAATTAATTTACGGGTTACGGGGAGCCACATATGCGGTAAACAATCCAGGTCGCTGTAGCCTCGATATTGAGAATAGAGGATCTATCTAAGGAAGGAACTTGAAAATTAGCGATCTGAGAATCATAATTTAATGAAGAAATCCCAGCCGATGTAGTAGCTACTCTGATGAAGTGGGTTGAAGATAATTACGCTATACCTAACATTCAGTTTGGTTTTAAATCAAAGCATGAAACTATTCATGCCACGATGAAATTGACTCCGACAGACAATCGAATAAGAGTAAGAACCAATTTAAGGGTTGTTCGGTCTGGTTGGGTGCCTGTCCTCTTAGCATAAAAATATTTTGAACATTATTTGTCGCTGTAAGCTACCAATATGCAAGAAGGTGCAAATATACTAGCACTCGCAGGCTTAAAAATTAGATTCGTAGTGTTCTATCTCTACATGAATTCAATAATCTAAATAAAAGCATTTTAATACCCATCACCGCCCCGGAAGTAAAGAATCACACCCAGTAATTTTCTTATTATCTATTCAGTCAAAGAAATTCAGGGCCGATAGAGCTAAGGAAGTCAAGTAGACCAACTAATCCCAGTGTAAGTTTTCAGTAGAAAGTTTACATTCGAAACTAGAGGAGGAGAGGAGTGTTATGTAATCCTGTGTATACTTTGCAGACGATCTGTCAACCAGCACTATTCATGAAATCTATATACATAATTGTAACATTTATATCTTTTATTCGATTTGTGTTATTTAATTTCCTAAAATTGAACACTTAATCCTTCAACTTCGTCCCTTTAAGAATAGCCAATGACAATTTCCCCAAGTAGACTTTTACTAAATTATTCGTTTTGGGCTTAAAAACTCAGAATATTGTTCGTATCCCAACACCCCATGGTGTACTTAAGCCCAACTTAACCTTGACGTTGAACAATCCAAAAACTTAACTCATCCTAAGTAAACTTTGCTGCACAGCATTTCCTAGATAACAAACCTTTTCCTTTTACCTTCGTCATCTAAACAACATTGTCCTTTCCTTTTTAGATAATTTTAGGGGACTACCATAAGTTCCGTACTCGTCCTATCTCCTACCTATTTGAAATCATTTTTTTTTTTCAACTTTGTTTAAAACGTTGAAAAGATTAGGTACCTGCCAAGTGTTAACACACAAATCGTACATTTCCAACCCCTACACACTGAGATCAATCTCAGCGAAATACAAGACGACACCATTAATATTTCCAACCCACAAATTTGCCATCATTTTGGATCCTAACGCCAGCAAAAATCATAAAAGCATCGTTTCATCCTTTCGTAGTCATTTCAAAGAATTTGAAGGCATTTCAGGGCATATCTAGCACTTTAACCAACATCCCGGCCCTGCGTCATTTCGCTCATGAGAAACAATTTTATTATTATAAATAACTAAGTTAATGTCCCATCAGGACACTAAATTTTGTTCTCATATGTCGGACCCACAATATTATGGCGTACATCTAGCTGTTGTACGGATATCTGGATGGTTTAAGGGAAATAAGGAGTGTATTTCAATGGATAGCTTGTGTACTCGTATCTCGGGTATCTTAACCAAAAACGAAAACGAATACAAGGCGTTTTGGCTCGTAGTACATATGTAATAGAATGGGTCCGAGACGGAGCTAAGCAGCTCATTCAAATTTCATCAGCTAAATACCCTTACACCTCCTTTGTAGGGGGCAAAAGGCTGGTTTCAAAAAACGTGCAACATGATACTTTATTTAAGGAACAACAAACCATCAGCATCACCATTACCATCACCATCACAATCACCACGAGCAACAAGCAAGAACTAGAAGCGGTAGCAGTACCAGTTTCAGTTCCAAGCACCCGCAGCAACATTTTGTTGTCCTTAATTCACTGAAATAAGGTTTTTCGGGTGAAAAACCGCAATTTATACACCTTCGACTAGAGATTATACCTTGAGTATCCGCATCTGTACAATACAAACATACATACGTAGATATATAGAAATCAAGGCACATGCACACGACATTGGGCGTATTGAAGGTTGGTTTCCTCCGCAGACCTTTTGGTATCCATGGTGATAAATTCTTTAAGTCTTTTGTTTTCTACTTTATCACTCAAACTCAATTTCAAATGGCTAGATAGTGTACTCGTACAGCCAGTGTGACCAATGGTGTTTTCCCCGAACAGTTCTGTAATATCTTCTAAAGGGCTGCCAGTGACCGTAGTTACTCTTTATGAAAATTGAACAGTGTCAATGAGGGTCGAGGCGGGTCCCAAATTCTCAGCGTGACTACTGGCATCGGACCTGAACAACAAACGGACTGGAATACGGACAGATTTAATGCTGACTAGACTACGTGCTGCCGAACAAATCGTAGCGTACATATGGTACACCACCAAATAAGTTAGACGGGGAAAAAGGCGATGAAAACCTACGACAAATACTACAAATGATCAGTGCCCCAGCTAAGACACTGAAATTGTTCTAGGAGACTTGGGCCCTCTTGGAGTGGGTCAATGGAAAAAACAGCATGCATAACACGATGTGCGACAATGGATTGAGTTTTGTAGACTTTGTGTAGCCAGTACGCAATTCCCACATTCCAATATCCATAAATTAACTTAAGTAACCCCATGACTCTTATGTTCGATACCATTGCTCCGCATTTTGGATGATAAATGTAACAGATAGCCAGAGACATTTTTTCCTAAACCTCTCTCAAAATCCTAGCCCTTATAATCAAATCGTACGAGTAGAACACCAAAACGAATGCAGGAAACGGGTTTTTGAGAAGCTGGTCCTTATGTGATGTACCTCAAAAACCTCTAATTTGGCGACAAATAAATCGAGATACATGCAGCCAAGCAAAAGCGTATAAAGCTGCACTGCATCGACAGACAATAGCTGCTCCTGAGTTCTACGAGCAAAAACAGACCGCGGAAATGGAAAGATGTTACTTTGGGAAATGGTTAGAAAGTTTTGTTGGTGAATGAAATGAATATGTCTAATCACAAGAGCAAGAATGGAATTCTGAAAATCCTTTCAGTAGTAGACTACTTGAAGACTGAAAATACCGCCGTCAAGCAGAATAACCATTCAACCTGAACCCTGGGAGTTTCTGCTCCCAATTTTCGGTCCCATTTCTATTGACGGGGAATGAAAGACTAGATTGTACCAGGAATATAACGAGCTGTGTAGCGATATCGGACTAGTCAGAAGACTACGGATCCAGTGCCTAAATTTTACAGAAACGCACTAAAGGCGTTAAGCGCTTTTTTATGCCGAGATGTCGCTCCTACCTCAAGGGTTAATTTAATTGTCCAATTTTACGTGACAAGTGTGAAAATTCGCTGCGAGTTGAGGGTTTGTATTCTAGGTCTTAATTTTCAACCACAACTCCATTGAAGAAGTAGACTAGTAGATTTGCACTATTGAGTTGGAGGAAAGAATGCCTGTCGAATGTATTCGTAGCCTCGTTTGTCTTATACACAAGACTTCGGATCAAATTAAAAAAAAAAAGATTTACTCCCTATCTAGAATCTTACATACCAATTTGGTCACACTGGACTTGAGTTTACGACTAAGTTGACTGGGGTATGCTGACGGGAGAATCTTACTCCTATTATGTTACATAAACTCGTAGCTTTGGGTATCTGATAATTATTTGGTCATTTTATATAGCGATAAATTGAGGGTGCGTAGTCCATAGTAATAATTGAGATATAGAGAAAATCAATGGTCCTAGTGGGCACTGGTTGTCGGTGGTATCATTTTTTTGGAGTTTTAGAACTTCTCCGTGCTATTACTCTGGGTTTGGGACGAGATTACTGGTTTAGGTGTAAAGAAATTTCATTTTTTCCTATGACGCCTTCTCGATTAAGATTTTGTTTTGTCTGTATAATGCATTTTTGTACCAAGAAGGGCGAACGTTTAACATCTACTCGTACGAGTAAATGCGAAACTGATTTTGAGGATATTTTTAACTTTATGTTGTGAGAATTACAGTGGCTTGTAATTTTTTTTCTTAAGTAAGTAATGTGACGTTGGTTGGTCATTGTCATTCCCATGTAAGCTAATAAAGTGCAGATAAGTACGGCGCCCATCTGCTCTACATTATACATTACAACGGCTCAGTTCTTTAAGTGAAGTTTAATAAGAACTAAGATTTCCCCCTTAGCGCAGCTTTTATCGACGAGCTGTAAACGGGCTGAGTACCACAACACGCCGTAGCTGGTATCTGTTATCGAGTGTTGTGACCGATGAAGCCAACCTTTTTTTGACCCCTCTAAGTCGTTAGGAACCGATAGCATAAAAAGATTGTAAAGATTCATTTGAGCAAAATCGAATTGCGAATGTATCATTTGTAACCTTGCTTCGAAGTCTTTAAAGCACTCTCGGCACTTACATATGCACGAGCTGGACATTTTCAACGACATGAGGAACACCCTCAACGCATAGATAACACAATTTGTGTTTTACACAATTGCAATGCTAGTTAATGCGACCCTGATTGTGTCTTTGATTGCGGCTAATATGTGATGAAATGTTCAATCGGGGTTTGTCCGCGAGGCGGCGTTTCCGCTACTATGAGACACTCTAGTTAAGTCACTGCCTAATGCGCTCAATAGTTTTAAGTTCTCCGCTTTAAGAAATGCAGAAAGTATTGGTGTATTCAATGTGGGATTTTTCCTAGCGGTTGTACTCTGCAATGAAGCAATCGGCGATTGGTGTACTAGATTTGGACTTTGATGGGCTGGTGCATCCTATGCCTATCATGCTGGACAACGAACTTTTATTAAACTTAACTTGCTCTTGATCCATTTATAAATCTCTTTCCCTTCGAAATTCATATCGTGAACATAGCACACTCTTAATCATCTTCCGTTTAAAGATGGTCTTTGGCACAAAACCGTGCGCCGACTGTCTTAGTCTTCTGCCAGAATTGCTGAAAAAATATGAGTTCGACTTTCCCCGCGATCAGGAATGAATTTAACTAGAATTTCATTTTAGAAAGAAATGTAGCTCATGCGGCGTTGGTGTCTTTCTTGAGCACGATAACGCTAAATTTTACCCTTCATTTGGAAACTGTCTTCTGTCTGATAAAAATCTCTTTGAACATTTAGCAAAATGGCGTGAAAATGAAGTTGATAGATGTGATGATTGCATCTAAAAATCGCAAGATGGTGCAGTGTAGGGAAATATGTGGCAGGAAGCACCCAACGACTTGTGGACCAAGGAACTGCTTAAGTCGTTCGAAGAATAGGATAAAAACACTACCTCAGTCACTGCGAAATGGCACAACATCCCTTTACACAAGCCGTTCGGTTATTGTTCCTGATAAAAGAAAAGATTACAACAGGTAAAGGAAGCAGAGTTAAGATAAAGAGGTACTTGAACCCTTGTACTGTTGTTATACATTTCTTAACAGTACCCTTGATTATGTTCAGTGTTTGCTTGATTTGGCTCTTGTGTAATGTTAAAAGTCGTAGCTCAGTACGGAAGCATATTTAAAAGCGAAAGAGGAGAGGCTTTACAAAAAGCAGTAATACTACTTAACACAAGGAACGATCACACTTCCAGCAGAAATGGTGGTTTATAATTGGTATCAGTCAGTAATCAATGTATTTACCGCGGCAATCTAGAAATTCTTTTAAAAAAACAATCCAGGATCACAGTCTTCTCTTTACTAAGCGATTTTATTGAGATTTTTCTGCTCTTCGATACAGACGGTGGGGTAAGACAAAGATCGTTTTCAGGATCTGTCCTTTACATCATCTCATGTATTCGCGGGTTCTTAAGTTTTAAGTCCCAAATAGAACAAAAATATAAGGCTAAGCGTCAAAAGCGATTGTCAGGGCAATGACCACACCATGCTGGAACCATTGATTCCCAGAAGATTACAGAAAATCAAGCAGCGTTGTGCGCAGTAAGTACCCAGATGGAGGACCGCAAGGTAGTGATCCCGCATGTGTTCGTTGTCGGATCAGATGGAGAACAATGGAACAGTTTTTTCGTCTCCAAGTGCTACCGTTTCAAAAAAGATACTGCGAATAAGTAAGGAACACCATACTCTGAATTGCTGCATAATACAAGTCCAAAGTTTGCCCTCGGAATGTTTGCACATATAAGATGACAACTGATTTTGCTGATTAAGCTGTCGAAGATGTTTCTTTAGCACTAAAGAACTTAGCGAAACAACTTACATTATATCATAATGTTCCTGCTTTCAAAAACGATAAACCAAGTGGATATGGGCATCGCTTGTACAGTCAAAGTCCGCTTACCAAATATCGATCCAAATTGAACGATTTTCTATTATTTCATGTGGAACGAATGGAATCATGAACCAATGAGGATGAAGATATCCTCAGTCATTTCGCAAGAATAGTCTTGCGTTGATGTACTGTAGACGAAAAGATTCAACGATGAACTGTAGGAGCTATTTAGCGACATCGACCTAGTCACAAAACTCGCGCATCATTCACCTTAGATTGCTATTACATGTAGAACGCATGTACACCATTGCTCCGGCCTTCAGAGTGTTTGAACCTAACCAGGAGGTAACACGCAGAAGAGGAAGAGTTCACCTAAGGTGGCGTGCCTAAGTTGCCCAAGGGTTGTTTGCAATTAAAGACCCAGGTTGACTCTGAACTGTCGTGACACCTAGTAAGCAAATCATGTGGAATGTCCTTGTGCAATCCCCTGTAGAAGCTCTCTTTAAAAAATCTTAGTTTTGAGTTGCTTCGAGGGATTAAAGTGCTCATGAGTTTCTATTATATTTGTGATCCACCCAACGATTCCTAGTTCTAATCGTGTTTATTTTAAAATATTAATTTTTATGATATACTGAAGTAAACGCAATGGCAAAAATTTGAACCAGGGGCAGTTAAATTTAAACAACACTCCTGGCACATTAGGTTAAAAGATTCACTTCGATATACTTGAGCCAAATTGGGTGTCGCAAACTGAAATTCAGCATTCCACTTTCTGATCAGTACTAGTTATCTTTTTTGAGTTATGTAGATCGATGCAAGGAGTGCTTGGTTTTTACCTGACAGTCCTCATGATAAAATGATGGTTTGATCCGACCCTCAAAGCATACTTTTCCAATATCTGAGAATACTTTACAAAGCATGCTAAACTTTTCAGGAACATTTTATGAGCCCATTGTCCTTTTATTTTATTGTTATTCTGAAGGTGTGCATACTGGGTCATTGAAAGCAGTTCAGAGGCAAATAAAGTCGGTATGGATTCCATTGAACAATAATCCATAAAAGACAACGTCCATCTGAAGATTTGAATAAACTTTAATGAGATTCCGATAGGATCTAGAGAAACACACGCAAGTCCGTCAAAGAATACAGAAATGCATCAGCCTCCCAAAGGTTGTGTAATCAATTTAAGGACTTCGGTCGATATGGTTGCCGGAATATTAACCAGATGAGGAAAACAACAATTTGGAATTCAAATTCAAGGCACACATGCACTTGAGTTTTCCTGCTTTGTGGGAAATTTTTCGGGATACCAATACCAAGTTACCAGGATATTTATTCGCATCTCTTTCGTCTCTCATTTTCCTTCTCCATTAGACATAATACATAAGATTGAAATCGTTAGAAACAATCTGCAGCTGAATAAAGGCCACAGAACACAAGACATGCGACACAGTTTGCTTACACATAAATACAAGTTAAGACAGAAGCAGGACACATGGAAAGGATTGCACGTGGCTGCGCTTAACAAATCACAGAATTACTGATGGTAATTTAAACGAATGCAAGAAAGTACAAGCTATGCGAAAGGGCACTGTGTGGGTGGTACAAAGCGCTATTATACGATAAAATGCCGTCCTGAAACCCTCCAAAAATATATCATACAATTTTCCAAATTGCTTTTTTGTTAGCGGCAAGCTCCAAGATTCGCTGCTCTTTTCACTGTTGTTGCTTTTATTGCTGTCTGCCCTTTTCCAAAGGACTTTTGCTTCTTTGGTGGAGAGATAATAAAAGCAACAGCAGCAGTAGCAATCTGTTGTAGTGACAGTGGTGGTAGCAGCATTTTCAAAGGACACTGACAGAATATTTACTGGACTTGCAGCTAGAACAAAGGGATAACGAACGGATATTGTTTCTAGACCATAACTTTCAATTTATAACCGCACGAATGTACAAATGTGCTTCTTTGCTATTTGTTCATTGTCTGCCATCAACTATGGACTTCTGCCACCAGTTGCCCAAACCTAAAGTTGCCACCACTAGATGGCGGATGCGAAATATTGGAAGGCTAAACGAACAAACGAATAACAGCCATGCGTTGAGCTTTGAATGTAATGCGATCTGGAGCGGAACACTTGTGGGCATCTGTCCTGGCTCTGGTATTCATACTGGTCTTCCTATCGGTTTACAGCGTTTATTATGGGCAATATTCCCAATTGACCGTTTATGAGTATCGTGGATGGTTTCATGGTTTCGTGTGTTGTTCTATTCCATTTCTTTTTTTTTTGTGATTTGTTCTTGTGTACGAGGACAGGGTTGATAGGGTGGATGGTGGAGAATGAGAATATGAATGTGAATAAATTGCGGGTCGTACCCACGCGACAACATTTAGGATGAAATGGCAGTAATGGTTTATGTATCCCTGAATGCATGCGTAGGAGTTTAAAGGACGAGAATTATGGATATGTGGGGTAATTCTCAGAGAATCGTTTCAATAAGAAATGCTTTGTATGAAGGTGACCGGGGACATTGCATTTTACACTTACATTACTCGTCTTAGGAACAAATTGTCGATACACAACAGTATTGTGACAATTTTTTTACAAAACTTTTGATGGGTTTTAGCGAGCTCGTAAGACAGAGGACAGGAAAATAAACTTACGTTTTAAGTGCCCTTAAAATATTATTTTATAAGTAACATATGCGAGTACATTCGTTACTTGTCCATTAGACAACAGAATGTACTGCATTATTTCATGCCTAAATTATTTTGTGATTATTGTTATTTATAGTATAAGTTTGCAATGAAATAAACAAATAATAATAATATTGATACTACCCGTATCTGAGGAGCTTATTTTCTTGCAATGGTAGATCGGTGTGTGAATAAATCGTTTTTGAAAAACTTTCAACGGACACTAAGGGTGGTTCCCACTTAGTGCCATAATCCATGTCTGCAGATGGATTAAAGGAATCCGTTTCAAATTTATGCAGTTCTCCGGTTTTATTCTAAACGTCGCCTGTACCTATTATATTTCACATTCAAATCCCAATTGAAGTTTTAAAACCCGAAGTAGAATTTGGCGCTTTCTGAATTTGTTTTGAATTTCACAGTCGTCTGGCTCATTATTCTTGAGCTGCATTTTTATGATTTTGGATGCCCAAGGCGCTTCTAATATTTATACGGTTTCAATGACATGCTTGTTTCTAGGTCTTTTTCTGTGAGTGGTGTTAAGATGTTCGTATCTCCACAAACATTTTATTGGAAAAAGAGGAAAAAAATATTTAGGAGTCCAAGTTAAGTTTAATTGAGCCTCCGAGGATTGAGATTTAATGTTGTCGTCCTTCAAAAAGACAGAAACGACGCATTCTAAACTTGTTCTGAAGACATCCATGGAGACGTACCTACATTCGTTTCCTCGTGCTCAAAAAGTGGAGAAAATCATGACTACGAAAGTTGATTTCGTGATAGCCGCCCGACAGACCGCTCTTCGGAGTCTGGTAAAAGCAGCAGTGATGTCTTTTCGTTCCACTATAGCCGTGTTGATGCGAAGTACCCATGTGTTGCCTGCATCTCTTTTACGTTGTCAGGAGTCCGACAGGGCCGAGGAGTTTTTCGTCGTGACATTTAGAAAATATTGCTATCTGTGATTATAAATAAACTCTTAGCATATTCGGAGAATTGGCAAGTGATGTCAGTATCCTCTTTCTTATACAGAAATGCTAAGCGGTTGGGCATAGCTTAGCAATGCAAAAGCGAAGAACACTGCTCTATACTTTGCAGGAGATGTGAGACAGAAAGCCAGACAGCAAAGAATAGCGACAAGGCCCCATCCTGTATGTTCTGCAAGGAGCCCATAAAGATGGCATGAGTACGTAGCTTGCAGTAACAAATGACCGGTATTTCGAAGAACTACCACTAGCAAAAGACCATGCAGAATCGTTAATCGTTACTAGTAGATACAAGCGACCAAGGATGAAAGGGCGGACGTAATCAAGATTATTGACCGCCATAAATGTCTCGACGAAAACATTAACTGAATCTGAAGTAAGAAAAAACAAGCACAAGGCTTCGTGCGAGCGAAAATATATGGTACCTAGTTTGATGTCCAACGGATACCAACAAATGCTGGACAATCTTACCGCAGACGCTCTTATAGGTGGTGATTTTAACGCGTGGGCCACAGATGACAGGCCTACTGTAAAAAAATTCACTCCCCTATCAATAAGTATGGCCTAAATAGTCGCGTAATATGTGTATACCAGAAGGCTGAAATAGGCTCTATCTCAACAACCATAAAGCGCAGGGTCAGTGAGGAACAGTCACGCAGTTACCACTAAATGATAAAGGTAAGGAAAGAAACCAGTCATGCTCCCAAATCCTACCGAACGACCGAATTTTCGATAACTAAGTATTTGAAGGGATGTTGAACGATGAACAGCGAAGACCCCCGCACATCGTCTCACAAATGCCATCACCACTGCGCGCGATGCACCTTTGCCTAGAAGAAAAAACATCAAGAAGTCACCACCGTATTACTGGTGGAACGAGGAAATTAAAACACTTCGGCAAAGCTCTCTACAAGCCTAAGGCAAGGTCCAGCGTTCCAGAAGGAAATCTGACTACTAGCAAGGCGCACAGAATGCTAATGACCAAACTAAACAAATACAAACTGCTACATTCCACTTACTACACTGGAGGAGCTGCTCCAGGCCTGCAGCAAGATAGGCGACAACAAGGCACCCGGACCCAGACTTGCTTACGATGACGTGCAGCGAAGAAGGAACGTTTCCTGAAAAATGGAAAATGCAACATTTGGTTCTGCTAACTAGAGGAATGAAGGCGCCAGTAGAACCTTCGTCCTATCGCCCAATATTCCTATAGGGTACCATGGGAAAGATCCTTGAAGAAATAATCTGAAATAGATTACTCGTAGTGGCAGATGAATAAGGAACCTTCTCCGACCACCAATTTGGCTTCTGAAAATGCGATCTAAATACTTTTGATGGCATACGAGCAAAAGTTAATATCGCAAAAGGTGTCATCGAAGGAGAAAGATGGCTCTATGGCACAAAGGAGCGCTGTGCCGTAGTAACACTGGACGTTAAAATATTTGTATTCTGAAGATCATTAGAAGATCACTCGCCAGGATGAATACACCAATATACTTGCTGCGTATAGTGACAAACTATTTCAACAACGGGAAGTTAAGATATAATACAGATGAAGGTGAAAAATACTCCTTGCGCCCTTATTGTTGAAGATCATGTACGACGGAGTCCTACGATTGGCGTTGCCTGGGGGATGACGATAATTGGATTTGCCGATGACATTGCTGTCTTGATAGTAGAAAAATGGATTCGTGCAGTTAAATCCCTTAGAAACTAAGCTATTGCACTAATAAGAGATTAGTTAGCAGCCAAGTAGCTAAGCAAAGCTAAACAGAAGACAGAATCTGTCCTCATTACCAGTCGGAAAACTGTAGAGGTAACCAAACAAGCAGGTCAGAAGAAGTTCTTAAATGTCTTGAAGTAATGTTCATCCCCTCTTTTGTTTTTCCCATACCATTGCATTTCTTCGATGGCGACAAGATCTGCTTTGCAGTAGTGGTCTCTTAAGCTATCTAACATTCCACGTATGGATCCGAAGTTCGTTGTCCCGATTTTGTTAGCAGTTGTCAGCAGTACATCCGTCCACATCCGAGACTTGTTATTGCTTCGCAACTTTCCTCTTTTTTCCATGGCGGCATAACCCTGAAAGACCTGCTAAGCGGGAGTCAGCTGTTGGTCCATTAAGGCTCATTCGCCTTTAATGATAAACTGAGCATAGTTGATATGTGGAAACACTTACAACAGTGGATGTCGCTTGGTTGCCACCTCTCTGTGTCTACTCTATTTCTACAGTCTTAACTACCAAGCCACCTCAAACCTGTCAAAAACCCACTTATTTAACCTTAACAGTTTAAAGACTTTAATAGAATTGTTCTCAGTCGATCAATAGATCTGATGGGTCCCATAAAAAAAATCTAACAACTTTATGTTGCAACCATAAAATCATTCGAAACTTTCCATGACTCAATGTGGAATACAATTAAGAACACTGGGCAAAGTGTCCATTAAGTTGAATAAGTATTAATCGCCCACACATTCTAACACCCGCAATAGATAATTACCCGCTAAAACTGTCCATTCGTAGAAACACGTATTCGCGAAATTCCATTGAGAAAAATTTGCTTTACTCTGCAATGACATCATATTGCTCGTATCCAAGAATTAAAGCCACCGCCACCGCTGCCGCCGCTTTTGCCGTCGACGGCGACAGCGACGTCTAATATAAATGCCCACGTGCACTCTGCCGCCACATTGCAAACATTGTCGTCGTATCTTTTTCTAACATACAACGCCGTCAATCACTTAACCCCCACATCCTGTTCGGGGCATGCTATCAAGGGTGGGAGCACATTCCGATACTCATGTGGCTTTTCCTAGATGGGAATTGGCTTACCTCTACCCGTTCATTTTACCAAAACAACGAAAAGCAACCAACAAGAAGGATAAGAATACGAGTAAGAAGGCGATGAAAAAGAATAAAACTGTTTGTTAGTTGACATTTTCCTATTCCCATTTGTTTCATGCCCACTACCAATGCTGCCGCCGCCCGCTATAGACACACTTTAAGAAAGGCAAGAAAAAAAACTGCATTCAGCCATAAGGAAGAATGCATCGCCAAGTCCAACAAACACACACATAGAGACGAGTAGAAGTCCTTAGAGCACATGAAGTGCGTACGATCAAATAAAGCAGTTGGTCAGGCCAGCTCAGGTCAGATTAAGCCAGGCCAGACCAAACCTAGCCAAGTCAAGTAAAGTTAAGCCAACCCAGACCGGGCCAGTTCAAGTTAAGTATCATTACAGTTCTGTTCTGATTCAACAAAGACGCCATCGTTGCCATCGCCGCCGACATACCCACCACCATCGTCGATATCTGTAGTGATGACAAAACTTCAGGGTTCAGAGTCTATGGGAATTCTCTAGCGTTATCCTCCCACGCTACACTACGAGTGTCGCCGCACCATCCTTCCGAAAATGTCTGTGGGTGGTTTGTTGCTTTTTTTTTATATTTTTTCCAAAGGACACCAAAACTAAAAGTCGCCCTGTTTTGTCCTTTATCTCTTTCGTCAGCTAATTTCATTGAGAAATACCAAAAGGATACACTCTCGTTCCGAAGACATACTCATATACTAAGATCACGTTGCGATGGGCGATTTTATGGGGTTCAGGACATTTTCCATTGTAAATTGCGTTCTTGGTTTACTCGTTTACTTCGTTTATTCGTTCATTTATGCTCCTCTTGTTCCTATGCTGAGAGGGGAGCTGTAGGGAGAGCTGTAGGAGAGCTGTGGTAAACGGTCGAAGATATTAATTATTCTGGCATGGGTCTGCAGTTAGTGTCAGATTTCACTCTGCCAGAATTGTCTTGGGTTTCCTTTTTGAGAAAGAGAGAACACGATGAAGAGCTAAACGATTGTTGTAGCTGTGTAACTATACTCATACGTATTCGTATTGTATTCGGATGAAATCTATGGAATCCTTGAACTTCGCCAGTTTTATTTTTTATCGATGTTCACACGAGAAATGAAGAAAAATTAGAAAAGAAGGGATGAAGCTAAAAGTACTCGTATGGTAGCAAGGAGGACATAATACCAAGTTCACTGAAGTTCGCTCTTTTACTCGTTGAAAGTCTTCGCCTTTGGGGCTGAGTTTGATTTTGAGTCCTTGGAGAATGCTACTCCATACATTCATGAATCCATGTGTGTATGTGTGTGTGTTTCTTGAGATTCTCGAAAATCCACTTTGATGATTTTATTTTTAATTTTTTTTTTTTTTTTTCAAACAAATCCAGTCGATAAAAAAGTCGTACTCGCTTGTTAGCTTTGGCCGAGAGCGGAATGCTTTCAGGATACCTTTTGGAGTGCGGGATTTTTGTTGTGAGAGTTAATTGCGAACAATTGTTTAGGTCTTTCGACGGGATATGTGCATGTAGGAGTGGAATGATACCATTACGATGCTGGTTTTGGGTCTAATGAAAGTTTTATTGATGAGACAGTATGGGTAGGTCTGATTTCGGAAGGCAGGTAGACGACAGACAAACATATTTTGGCACTCACTTATCTTTAACGAAGGTTGGTGTTTTTTGATCTTAATTGGTGAGAGTAGGTTGAAGTTGTTTTGAAACCAAAAAAAACTGAATTGTCGCGAAACTTTAAGTTTATTTATTTATTATGAAGGCATATAAAAAATTATTTTTGTCCTCTCTGTGAATTCTGTCGGAGTGCGTACCTGCGTCTGCCTATATCTGATAGCCGAATGACAAAACTATGCAACCATTGACGCTTGTTCTGATACGGACTTTATCTGCTGCCAGATGCTGAGTTACGTATTGACAGTCAATCCCATGGGCGGCATGAGCAACGTTTACTACTCGTACTTTTTCGATAGCTCTGATCATGAAGTAACACTGCATTGTCTCTAGGAGCCTTCCTACAGTTTCTAGCATGAACGATGATCTTTTGCCTTCTTCCAGCTCTTGATAACTTTTGATATATATTTAGAAGGATTCATTTAGCCAAAGAAAAATCTACGTGGGAAGGCTTGAATGGGAGGAAACTCCGTAATGTCTTGCTACCGGATGGTTTCGAGTCTCATATTCACAATATACAATAAATGCTGGTGTGCCTCAGGGCTCTGTCCTGCCTCTGACGCTCTTTCTAATTTTCATAATATATTCTTTCTCTGCTACTTGTAATCCAATATATTCCTTTACTGATGACAGTTATTTCTGCTTATCATAATCATTTCTGGATTTATGTACCTGCTGTACTGATGGAGAAGGGCAAGGGCAGATTATTCTAACCTCATTTAATTCCAATATTAACTGTATAATCAATTGGGGATTCTTTGACAGAATAATATTTAAAACTCAAGGCTGTCTGCTGTCGTTAATGCGAAATTTTAACGCCTAGCCATGAATGGCTCTTGCATCGTTGAACAAACATTTTCCATTTTCGGATCACATACTTGATATCGTCAAGAACGCTGCGAAATGTCCTTATGTGCTCTCTACACCAATTATATGGCCCTAGTAATCCAAGAAGCGGTTTTATAATTAGCTTAGATTTCAGCTTGGCAGTTGTTACAATATGTGGGTAAACACAGGAATTCTTGTCTGCAAAGCTGCCCTCTGAGCTAGAGTTGCCTAGATCACTATTAATATTATTGTGAAAATATAAATACTTTTCTAGGCAAATCCTTAATGCTACATTTTACGTTGAGTCTTCATATAACTAAATGCTGACCCCACGAATTCGGTTGTAGATTCCCTCAAATGTTTGCTGTTGAAATCCTTTCAAATTATGAAAGGTCGCTGCTCCGATTTCTGTTTTATGAATAAATCAATCCTCAAGTTACAGCGAGATTTGTTTTGTCATTACGAGATAGGGCAGTTAGGTCAAAAATATATTATTTTTTTTTCCAACTAGCGCCTGGGATTGAACCCAGATTTCCATCATAATATGTATGCACAGAATGACTTCTCTATTCCTTTAAGACACAGCTTCATATCATGCAGTCCTCATAAACTGGATTCACGACAGCTAGCCAATAACAAGAAATGCGATGAAATGGACTGAGTGTAATAAGTATGAAAACCGCGATTTTGTTAAACCACCACTGTGAAAACTCGCCGATTGACGATAAATGCCAACACATTCAGATATACAAAATGGGTATAAGAAAGACTCTTGAATATGAATATGAGCGCGAAAAGCGGAGAGGCTTCATAAATTCTACCAGAAATAGCATACAGGGTCAACAAAATACAGACCGAAACCCACAAGGACGAGTAAATTAACGCAGTATAACATTTGCAGCTTGTTAAAATTTGGAAAACAAACCATACCTGCAGATAGTTAAGAAACGATGAGGATTAACACTCCGCCGTGTGGAGGAACAAAGCAACATTTAACCTGGACGATTATGGGCAAGAATTAAATTCATCTGACATCAACGATGTGAGAACAGCCACAGGTGAGATACTTACTTCATGACCTATCTTAAAAAAGATCCTTCAATTCCAAATATTCGTCGGTTTTAAGGCCGCCCTTGAAATTGGTTATCTGGGAAGGTTATGTGAAGCCAAGTCTATATATGTTTGGCATAATAATTAAGAACGTGTACGACTCTGCGGCATCGGATAAAGAATAGTGCCGCAGTGCGTCCCAGCTTGTCGTAAGAGGCGACTAAATGGGACACCAATCATATACAGGCAACTATGACACCAAAAATGAGCCTGTGACACTTAAACACCTTAAAACTTTCCCACAAGTTTGTATGCAATCAGTGGGTTCCCACGTCTGGAGACTACCGGTGGGGTAAAAGAACAGTCAATCAATTCGAAATGAGCATACAAGTGTCAAACCACTCAAACTTTAAACTTCATGGAAATGATCGCAATTAATAGCACTACCCCGCTGGGCACCACGGTTGCAACGCACTCGGGTGATCCCAGAGCAAGCAGAAGTGCTTGTGTCAGAGCCCGACGGATTCCGGGGGCGGGCAAAATGAAGTTTCCAAAATATTTTCCTAAACTTCGGTTTGCAAGTTGGAACGTCGGATCGATGACCTCAAAAAGTTTAGAACTGGAAGCGATTATGCGTCGCAGAACTCTACAAATCCTGTGCGTACAGGAAACGAAGTGGTGTAATACAGGAAATAAAGCGCGTTTTCTAGATTTAAAAACTAAGGCATTTAAGATGTTCTACCATGGAATGGTCAATGGACGAAACGGTGTTGGAATCGTTGTTGCAGCGGATCTTCTAAACAACATCGTTGGTATCTTGAAAATAAGCGACCGCTTGATGAGTATTAAACTCGTCATACACAATGAAACGTGGAACATTGTTAGCGCGTACGCTCCACAAAATGGATGCGACCAATCGGAAAAAGATACATTTTGGTCAGAGTTCGGTAATTTGCTTAGAAATATACCTATCGATGAGATGCTCTTCGTAGGCGGAGGTTTAAATGGCCACGTCGGAGAAACAAATGTTGATTATGAGGACTGCCATGGCGGTAAAGGCTTTGGAACCAGAAATTCAGCTGGCGAAGACATCCCTGTAGCGTGTAGGGCGTACGGCTTAACCGTCTTAAATACAATGTTTATTAAACATCAACGACATCTCATCACCTATAGCAGCGGAAGCCACGAAACGCAAATAGATTATCACCTCTGCAAAATGTCGATGAGAAACCGTGTTAAGGACTGTAAAGTAATACTTGGAGAATCGCTAGTTAGCCAACACCGTCTGCTCATTACAGAATTTTTCACGGCGGAACCACCGAAAACACGGGCATCGTTTGGAAAGCCAAAAATCCGGTGGTATAATCTATCGAAGGAACGAAGCGCAAGATTTATCGCACTGGCTAAAGAAGTACTTCACAATATAAACGGTATCGCAGACTCACTTAGCCCGCAAGAAATGTGGAACAGCATGCACGAGGAATGCATAACACTCGCAAAGTCCCATCTGGGGACTATATCGAAATACCATCACTTCGGCAAAGAAGCATGGTGGTGGAATGACGAAACCAAACGAGCTGTGGCCGACAAGAAGAGTGCATTCCAAGCGTGGACAAAAAGTGATCGGAGCGACGATATCGAAAAAGCTCGACTGGCTCTTGAATACGAGCGTCTTAAAAAGATTGCAAAGAAAGTCCTGGCTCGAACTCGAGCGGCAGAAGCGGAAAACCTGTACCAGGAGTTGGAACAAATATCCTTACGATCGGCGGATAGAAGACAAGCTATCCAAGAAGTTCAAACGTCGTACAGTACTAAAATGCCAAATATTTTTAAGCTCGCTGCACAGAGGAGAAAAAATTTAATGGAAATAACCTCGCCGAAATACATCAAAAACGCAGACGGTCGCCTATTAACAAATGAAAAGGAAATTTGTGACCGGTGGCTTGAATACTGCAAGGAGTTGCTTAAAAAACAGTTTCCACGTGATATCGTGCCGACAGCTGGTCTATTCGAGGAGGAAGTTTCGGACTTTTCAATCGAAGAAATAAGTATAGCAATTGGAAAAATGAAGCCGGGGAAAGCAGCGGGACCAGACAGCATTCCATCAGAGTTTTGGTTGAAGATGGAGGGGATCGGCAGCGTTTGGCTATCGAAACTTTTAAATAAATTAAAATGGGGACAACCTATGCCGAATCAATGGAGAAGTAGCTTCTTGGTTCCATTATACAAAGAAAAAGGCGACACTCGAGAATGCAACAACTACCGTTCAATCAAGCTTATGTCACACACAATGAAAATCGTCGAAAGAGTCTTAAACGAACGTCTTCGGCAAATAATAAAGCTCGATAATAGCCAGTGTGGATTTGTTGAAGGAAGATCGACGGTGGACGCTATCCAAAGCCTACGAATAATAATGGAAAAGCACCGAGATTCGTCTAAGGATTTACACATGGTATTTATCGACCTCGAGAAAGCATTCGACCGAGTGCCTAGGGATGTCATATGGGCCGCGCTGAGGTCTCAAAACGTACCGGAAACGTATGTTATAATAATACAGGACTTGTACGGAAACGTGAAAACTGCGGTTAAAAGCTCTGCTGGACTAACGAGAGAATTTCCAGTTAATGTCGGAGTGCATCAAGGAAGCGTACTTAGCCCTTTCCTCTTTAACGTAGTATTCGACTATCTTTTAAAAGACTGCATGCGCGAAGCAAATGTAACGCCAATTCTCTTCGCTGACGACGCAGTTATACTTAGCGAAATTCGAAGATTTACAGAACGCCTTAGATTCATGGAGAAATGCGCTAGAGAGAAACGGGTTTAAAATAAGTCGTTCAAAAAGGGAGCATTTGACGTGCCCATTTGCGCATCCGTTGCGACCTGTTCCGGATATAATGTTAGACGGAGTAGTTCTTCCGAAAAGCACTATCTTTTAGTACTTAGGATCAATCGTTAACATGGAAGCGAAATGTGACGACGACGTAAACCACAGAGTGAGTGTGGGATGGATGAAATGGCGGGAAAATTCGGGAATCTTTTGCGACCGAAAATTTCCACTTAAATTAAAGGGGAAACTCTACACCACGGTTGTTAGACCAGCTCTTATATACGGTTCACAGTGCTGGACAATGTAAGAAGCGTTTAAAAACAAAATGACGGCAGCGGAAATGAAAATGTTAAGGATGTCTAGTGGAGTCACTAAACGCGATTGTATTAGATCTACGCGTATAAGAGGAAGTCTACATATAAAGAACTCGGTAACCGAACAGCTTGAGGCGAATAGAATAAGTTGGTATTGCCACGTTCAAAGAAGATCTGCGGAAAATCGGGTTAAAAAGGCACTATCAACTACGGTCACTCCAACTGTAAGTAAACGAGGTCGGAAAAAGAATTCCTGGATTTCTCAGATGGCAAATGCGCAACAACGCCTGGGGCTTACGACTGAAGCGATCCAGGACCGAGCATTATGTAGACGCGTTCTGCGGTCTGCGACATTAGCCAACCCCATAAGCGGAGCAGCAGCGATGTAGTAAAAATGGGAAACTCGTTACGCATAAGTTCGTATAACGAGGAAAGGGTTAATAAAAGGATAAGAAGAAGAAGAAGAAGTGTACGACTCTGCAAGATGATCATGGTGAAGCTACTGAGTGGAGGTCGGTAATAATATTACCGATATCATTGATGTCAAAAAGGTCCTCCGACCGTGATACACCTAAATTCTCCAAAATCGAAGCACTTAGACTTGGCTTACCCTCCAATTTTATTCGTTATTTCAAGAGAAAAGTGTTTTGAGTGATGGAGAGTAGGGAAAGAGTTTAACTCAAAATTTTTACAAGGTGAAAAATTATAGAAGCATACGAATTTATACTTCGTAATCACAAATCTGGCATTCATCATCCCAATCATCAACTCGGAAATTTTCATCTTAAACTCCTAAGAAAAACATACCTCTCTTCCTCTGCAGACCAAATATTATGTCATCTTTTACCTTTATAACATTTTAACGAGACCAACAGTAAAAGCAACCTGTGATACATGGTAAAGTACCTTCACCCAACCAAGCCTGGTGATTCTCTGAATCTAAAGCTAAATTTAATAACTCTTAGTCCTTCATAGAGATGTTAAATCAACTACAAAACCTCATTCCGACTGCCGTGCAATACAAGGAAAAAATTTCGAAAAAACCCAAAGGTCAAGTCAACCAACATTAGTCAGTCGAACAGGGTAGGAGACGAATATATTGCCCTGTCCAAAACAATATTTGCACGCCTTCATCTATTCCAAGAAAGGATAACCATCAAGCATAAAACTTTTACATCCATCCAAGCTCGTTACCTCTGAGAATTACTTCATATTTTCTGCGTAGTTTTGTCCTTCACAGGCACGCAATAATTCGCGGAAATCGTGTTCATCCATTTTCCACAATGCACAGTCCTGAAGGTGATAAAATTTTAAATCTTCTATGCTAAGTGCATTATGCAACTCAAAAGATGTTGTCCTGAAAGAAAAATAATAATAAAATCAGGATTCTAATATTTTATGTGCCCCATAGAGGTTCCTACTAGGAGAGAAACTCACTAATCAAGGATAAGAATATTTCCGAATTTCATTGTGCATAGTGATGATTGAAAGCCATGCTGACCTTTCATACAGAAAAACGGCAGAGCTACACACGTAAGCTTTCCGAAATTTTATGAATCACAACACAACATCCTAACGTCACATGTCGTTTCTCTCTGTCTATCCTTTGGTTGCTCTCTTCTCTATTTTGAAACTATTATTCGCCGTTTGCTCTCCCCAGGACTCGATTGAATGACCAATTTTTCATGATTTCGTCATGATGTTTACACAGGGGACAGTTCCATGAAAAACCACTCACTAACACAGAGTCAATGGAGTACGAGTAGAGTATGTTAGAGAAGAATCGATTGTCAGGCTCCACAATTCCTCCATCACACAGAGGTGGGCTTGAAAGGAGTAAGTTTTCTCCGTCAATGAAACACGTAGTCATTCGCATATAGCCCAGGAACCAGCCCCGAAAAATGAGTCACACACCGAGAGAATCGAAACTGAAAAATCCTTGACTGATAACATTTTCACACACAGCCAAGACAACAATGACAACGACAACGACGACAACGGCATCGGCATCGGCAAAGATGCTGAGAATAGTTCCTTCAAGCTGAAGTTTGTGTGTGGGCTAGAAAGTATCTTTTGGCACAAGCCCAAGACAGCAAATTTATAGAACCACATTGATTCATTGAGGCAAAGGATATGAATGTACGAGAGCATCTTTCAAAGCCATAACATCGGACCCCATTCTTAGGTGTGGTGGTGGTTGCTCGGATTGTGTTTACACATCACTGAGATGTTTCTATATTAGAACATCTTCCCACCCAAACTACAATAACAATAAAAATCAACAACAGCATTGGCAGCGTAAATTCTATGATCTAAGTCTACTACTACGCGATTGTGCGCTCGTTGTGTGTGTTCTTATTTTTGAATGAAAAGCGTTGGCGGTAATTGATTGATCCCACTGAGGGAGGATTCAAAGGAATAAAATCATACAAACAGCTCTGAGATGGGGCGTAAAAGAAACATTGAAAAAGACGTAGAATGTATAAATACATATACATATACGAGCTCAAAAGTGCCGAACACAACAATGTCTGGTGATCCTGTGATAAGTAAACTACGAGGCGAATGGTCACCTATCAACGACCAGTCAAGGAATCGTCCGCACAACAGGATTGAACATTTAGAGATTGAATTAATTTAATCTGCAGTCCTGTCAAAGGGACTAGTGTAGGGTCTTCTAAATTTGAATAAATTGAAGGTAACAAGCGTAATCAACTGTAAGTATGAATTTGAAATAGATTTGGGCAAATTTTGTGCCTGTTTCGAATGGATTATTGAGTCGTTTAGTATGCCTTCGACGTTTGTAACATTTTCTTTCGAATCCTTTCCGCATAAAGGAATATTCAAGTCATTTCGATACAAAAGCTCTACAACAGTCAAGGAGGCGGTACATACCTCCATTGAGACCTGCACCGCTGTACTGGAGATCATCTGTGTTGAATTCAAAACCTCACATTGTATCCACATGGATGCATAGGAAGTTTCACACAATACCAAGAACTTGTCGTTTTGGCCCGAAATCACAGTCATATTTGCCTTAATGGGTTAATTAGGTAGACCGAAAAAAACGGAAGATCCGATGTTACTGACGTTGAGTCGAAGGCAGAAACTCACTTCCTAGAAAGCTCAATTAGAAAAGGCTCATTTGGTCATATCACTGTAGCTGCACCTGAGATGAGTAACACAATCCACCATTGCTAATATAACTCACCAGTGTAGGATCGTATAAGGCCACCAAATACGCTTTTGCTTCCTTTCCTTTACCAAAAGTCGCTGACGACGGCTTAAAGGAACTTCACCATCTATGATAAACTCTTCATATAGTCACAAAATCTGGTCTCCGTAACACCGTTCGATTTAGATTTTCCCTTTCAACCCAGTTTTTCGTCACTTTTATAGTACACAAAGCAAACATCTAGGACCCCTTCTTTTATTCTAAACCAAAAACGATCTTAAGAGTATTAAACCCCCTTCCCCAAGACATCATTCTGCTTCAGGAAAGACCTTTTGAGATCGCCTCAAAGTGGCATAGCATGTAGCGTGCTTCGGCCGGTGTTCAACAAATTGATAACTACGTAACTGATCGGTTTGTTTGACGTGGAGTTGTTCTACAAAGGAGTGCCATGACCCATAGAATGACTTCAAATTCGGTGCTGCTAGTGGTACTTGTAATACTCGTAGGGCGCTGATAGACGCACTTTTTGAATATCTGATACGAGGACTTACCGTAGAATTGAGACTTCTCGCCAGATACCTATGTACGTAAGACACTTGTGACATCTACTGAGGCATTCATTTCCACTCATCACCATTTCAGATGAGTGATGCGCACTTTCTGAATAGATCATTATTGGATGTGAATGTTCTCTAATAGGTCTCGAAGATTCCTGCGTTGAAAACGATCTAGGATACCTTCGTCAGTTTTCCCTTAGGTGCATGTTTCAGTACCGTAGAGCAGAACTGTGGTGAAGGAGGTTTACTGTAAACTAATTCTTGGCAAGGTATACCAAAAAACAGTGATTGACAAGTGCAATTGATCTTCCATGTCATCATCAGGGTTTAAAGTGGAGCTGAGGTTGGCAGGGAAGTCAAATATTGAAATGTCACATGCAGCATATAATCTTATCTAAGTCGTTCTTTCACATCAAAAATATCGATAAGACTGCATTCGGTTTGTGCGGAGCTGGCTTTCTCCTTTGACTTTTTACATAATTTTAGAAGCCAGGGACAAAATTTGGCATGACTCAGGCTTAATAGTTCGTATTTGCTTGTTTGAAGCGGATGCATAGCTCCTCGCTGAAACCGACAAAATTGATTACGCAGTCACTTGAGAGGCAAATCAATAGGTGTCGCCATGACACAAACCGGCGAAAAACTTGCAGAAAATCCTCGGTATTATAGTATGAAGTCACTACTGCCCGCGTTGAAAGGCAATGTTTCCCTCATGGGTCTAAGTATCACGGCCCTTTATAAGCCAAAGATGGGTGGGACCAGTAAAGTCGATTTCTGAATGAAGAAACGACAGATATTAATCCCCATTTGCTTCATAGGAGGTAAGGGAAGTTATCTCCAACATCAAAGGCACTGCCTTCACCAGTTGTCGTCCTCATATGATTCGAGATCCTTGTGACAGATAACACAAAGTCGCAGTCAGTCAGTCAGTTTTTTTTGTCATCAAGAAAAAGCAGCGTCAGTAAGTATAAAAGTATAACTGGTTTGGGAGTATCATTCGATGCAGTTCATCAGAATGGAATTCTGTATGTCGTAAACGATCAAATGACACTGTGGCGCTAGCAGCCCGGTATGGGCCATGGCCTAGCTTCTTGACACTCATTGTACTTTCGGGAGTTTGCCCGCTGAAACGGTGATGACGATTGGAAAAATTGTTGACGATGCCGGGAATCGAACCACCGACCATCTGCGTGAAAGTCCAATGAGCTAACCATAGCGTCGGGACTACGAACAGCACCCCGCATAAATCTTATCGGGGAAGTGATACCTGCTTCAATCCCGGACCTTGGATTTCGTTGATAGCAGTACGACTTGCACAAACCCGTCCTCGTACATTCGAGTTCATAGTTCCATTAGTTGGCCAGACGAGAGAAGATTGTCTCAGTGTAGACCGAATGCCACAAAGTTTGCATGAATATCTTGAATCCAGTTGTAACTAGAGTGATCCCATAGCCGAGCAATAAGTGAGAGGCATTTCCCTTTCATCACTGCTCCTCCTCTCCCAAGGGAGGTCTATAGAAAGCAAAATGTATCCTCAGTTGTTTGCCGAAATATGTCAAGCACCTGCACGCCCTTAAATGAAAATTATTTTCTTGTATGAAAACGACCACTTGTCGAGGGAAAACCGCACGCCTAAAGCAGATCGATTAACTCGATTTTTGCAAGCTTCTAGAAGTATATAAGCTCGTATAAGCTCCTGCTATGATATCGTCCACTCTTATCCCTTAAGAGTTCTATGAGAAACGTCTAAATAGGAAAAGGATTGCTTTCCCCGGCTTCAAATGAGTACAAGACTATGACTGCATGATATAGAGAGCTAGCTAGACCATATGACACAGTTGTGAGGTTGTATGCGCAAATAAATTAATCTTCTTAAAATCCCCACAAAATTCCTTGATACGGATGGTCAACTTGACCAATCTGTTTTTGCTCAAACATCTTCTTGATTTTGGCGAAAAACAAACAAAGCTATGCATTCGCCAACGGCTCAAGGCAAAAACAATCGTTATTAGAACGACTTCTTTGGAGTTTTATTGATTCATTGAATACCGAAATCCAAGCACAACCCTTAAGCTCAGATCGCTGATTTGAAATTGAAAAAGGAGCTCATATGAGAAATTTGCTATACTGACTTTTGCCGCTACTAAAAATTCAGTGGCGCGAATTCGTCTGCTGAGGTTCTTATCTAGGGTCACAGGACTGAGTATAGAGTGTGGGTACAGACACCCCAAAACGATCTACATACAGATATGTCTTGTGAAGCTGAAGGCTCTACAACATTACACGTTGTCATTAGATGATGGGTTGCAGTTTATATATATTAATTTTTTTTTATCAAAAACATTTTGCCTTTTGTCATCTACTGGTTGGGAGAACCGCTTCACTGACAGAGCTATTGAAGCAACTGACTGTCAGCTTATTCACGGGACAATCTGTGAAACAGTGTTGATCGAGAGATGGTCTAGCTGCTGATTTATCCCAAACCTCAGTCCCACCTAAAGATATAGTTCCAGCGGAGTGAGAAAGTTGAGTTTAACGATAAATACGAGTACTTAATTATTTAGTATCTGTACTGCTTTACCACAAAGAGATAGTTAAGGTTTCACTGACATAAACTAAAATAGATTAAATTTGTAAAACCCTCTTGCCTTCCCATCTCTTGGTGGTTTTTCTATTGAAAATTAATTCGTTTATATCCGAGTACACGTTCGTACATATAAAAGTTCACACGTCCTCAACCATGACCTGCGGCGCTCTCTATGCACGGTGCGAACACACTACAATCCAAAAAAAAAAAACAGAGAAAAACAAAAAGGCACGCACTTTGCCTATGTCGAATTCAGAGATTGTTCCACTCTGCCGGGTAATGCTGACTGTAACAAAATCTCCATTACAGGGACACAAGACATGACAGCGTCCCTCTTGAAAACAGGAACTTGCAGAACATTCCCCATTCTCCCGTCTTGAATTGATTATGAGTATGACCATGGTTAGAGTGAAAGAAGTTGCTTATTTTAAGGATACTTCCAACTATTTTTAGCCTCTTGAAAAGGATAAAAGAATGGTGGGTGTGATGAGCGTGTCAATATATGTTTCGTATGTGTATTTAACAAAAAAAACACGCAACCTGACTACCATTCATAACAAAACCTCACACACACCGACCAACAGTCAGACAGCCAGAGAGAGTTGGAAATAATGCTCGAAGTTCTTTTAAGGATTTTCAGTGTTTTTTTTTTTCTCAGTTTTGTTGGCGCAATATGTAATTTACACGCTATAGCCCCTCCCAATCTCTCTCAAGTTCATCATAACTTTGAAGGTGGCGCTGAGGTTGAAAGGGGTTGAATGAGACAATGGTTAAGTTATCCCTCTGCTCCATGTATGTAGAGCAGACTTTGTATGTATCAAATGACTCCACCACTGAACTGACACGTGTTCTTGGCCTACATTTTTTCTATAGGGACTAGAAGGATATGTGCCAAACACAAAGGACAGAGGCAGAAATAAAAAATAAACTCAACAACAAAACACCGGTTCATCGTCAGGCTAAACGTGTTGCTTACGTGTTGCGCCCCCAGTTTTTGGAAGTGGAATGGCGAATCATTATTCAGGGAATCATGTGGAATCATAAATTAAAAATTGTTTACCATCCTTCCCTCATCTTCATCTACATCATCATCATCATCTATAATCAAGTTGGTGAATAACATTTGAGAAGTGGGGGCGCAGCGAGAGAATATTAGCTCCATGGCACATGGGGCTGATTTTGTGGGTAAACCATAGATAACCGTTGAATGGACATGGACGGCGAAGTAATAGTGTTGATGGTGGTGGGACTCTTTCGATTCTGTCAGGGGTTCTTGAACCAGGGCTTGAAGAACTTATTTCTAATTTTCGTGAAAATATTTTTCTATCTTCACGAAACGCTAAGCCTAGGTGAAAAGGTCAACAGAGTATAGAAACGGTCGGTTATGATTATGGTGACAGCTTAGGTTTTGAAAAGTCAGCCCCTTATGGATCTAGAAAACAAAAGGTGTTGGGTTTGAGATTTTATTTTCTGTCAATATTGATACAGAAATGTAGTAGCGATTAATTGTCAAAAATAGCTGCACGAGTATATTTGACTATGTCATCAGTTTCGATCGATCAAAAAATAAATTTAGAAATAAATGTAATCTGACCTCGTTAAGGTGTTATAAATACGGCAGGACCAGGCCTTTAATGAATGACGTTGATAAGTCATGGCAAGGGAAAATAAAGCACTTGTCGATAATTACCGCAATCGACAAGGCTTTTAAAAATTATTGAGAAATTTAATTACTTGGATTTAGACAATCACAGACAGTCAGTCATACAGTGATAATTACGTTTGGTTACGGTCCACATGTTGCCCTTCATATAGCTCACATCGATGGACGGGTGTGGCTACATAAGGCTATTTACTCGCCAGATGTTCGATCTTCCCGTATTTCAGAGTAGAGAACTCAAACACTGCTTGTCTGTAGTCCTTGTTTCCGTTTTAATTGAATTTCAGAATGACGACTAACCACTTTAGAAATTAAATGTCCAAATTTCCAGCTTCCACTAAACCAGCCCTTGCAAACCTCTCTATTAAGACGCACAAAGCCAGTGCACCATACCTAATATACTAAAGGACTGCCAATGAGCTTAGAGAAACATCTGAAGGCATGCTTCATGCATTCAAGCATTCTCCGGCCGTGCACACAAGGAGTACAACTGAGAATGGAGGACGCCGTTAAGCGAAACAGTAACTCGGTACTGGACTCCCAGTACAGGGAACAAACAACGGTCGGAACGTCACAGTTGACACCTATAATTTTTAACGAGGTAGGGACATTGTCTACCTTAGCTATTTTGTAAGCATTTTTCTGCCAAATACACCTCAGGAGAAATTAAACGAAGAATCAGTCTTGCCAATCGCTATACAGAAATAAGAAAGAGATTCTCTATAAGATCGTGATCATCCAAGTTCTTCTTTATGGTGCCAAAGCATAGTCTTTTCCGAAAGGGGATGAACATATTGTCAGTCGTCTCAAGAGAAAAATCATTCGAAATACATTCAGCTCCGATTGCGTTGACGGGCATTGCAGAAGAAGATTCAATTATGAATTTTACTTGGTGTATGGCGACTTAGTCAGAAAACTGCGCATCATTCGCCTGAGATGGCTAGTCTTGGTAGGGCGAATAGACACCAATGCTTCGGGCCGCAGTATCTTCGAATCTGACCCAGAAAAACAAGGCACCAGAGGTAGAGCAAGCAGAAGTAGACCTAAACTAACTTGGACTGCACAACTGGAGACAGTTAGATAAGGGCTGGACTAACTAGAGAACTTTATACATAAGCTGAGTACCAGGTTCACACAGAACTGAAGCGTCACATAAATAGGAAAGTACGGTGCGTTTCCTCTTTTACATGCTCAATTATGTATTTTATGTTCAAAATAAATAGTAATGTTCTCAGTTTGAAGCAGTGTAGAGCGCCCATTGATACTTCGAAATCCTCCGAGAAGTAGCTGTCATTCCAATCACATGCTTGTCATTTTTGTACATTGCTCTTAGAATATTTATCATCTTTATGGGCCACGTTGCAAAAGTTACTTCCAAAGTGGATGCTGTGTTAACGAAACACTGCGAATTTTGAAAATAATTTCGGTGGACAAAAATGAACCAACTTCAGCCGGTGTACATAGGTTTTGTAAAGAAAGTGCACGAGACTGGTTAGTCGTTTATAAATCAAACATATTTCCGTCTTCATCTTGTACCCTCAACTGAGAATATTGTAGCTGAAAGTATTCGCCTAAACCAGAAAAAAGCAACGCCAAAGACCTAAGTAGCTGAACATGGCTCATTCTTGAACTTCACCACTAAAAAAATGTAAGCCTTGACTGAGGTTCTTACATTCACGGATTACAAAAAGGTTAGATATGCGTTTGTTTTAAAATACAAAATTGCTATGCTGCTATTGAAAAATAACCTTTTGCAGGATTTGACGCAAAAAATGAAGACTCGGACAGAACGTCACCCTTGACAGGTATAACTTTGAGGTAGTTAAGGACTTTTTCTAAATAGGCTCCGCTATTCAGACAGCGACATCAGCGCTAAGATCAAACGAAGAATAACTCTTCCCAATCGCTGCTTCTTTTAGCTAAGAAAGCAATTGACTAGTAAGGCCCTGTCTCGAACAACAAAAGTTACCCTATATAAGACCTTTATAATGCGAGTTCTGCACTCACTCAAACTTATCGTTTTAGCGACCACACATTTCTTAATCATCAAATCCTCATCTCTCAAGTGATTCAAACATTTGTTAGTTTGATTCACCGCTTTTCTTGTAGATACCTGAAGGACATAGCGCAGCAGGTAAAACTTGTGGTGGACTGCAGTAAAGGCACGACAATTTGCAAGGAAAGCATCAGAACATGTACATAATATGGATACAAGCGCAAGGGCTGGAAGAATTAAAAATCAATGGGACATCAGCGGCCTCTTGAAAACAAATAAAAAAACTTGTCAGGAGTTGGTAAAACGTGCATCGCTAACCTCAAAATAAAACATCAATAAGTGTCTAAGATACACTTGCGTCGAAACCGCTCATAGTAGTGCTTACTACCTCAAAGTTATATCTGCCCATGTTGAGGTTTTGTCCCAAACGTCAGTGTTGGGTGTCTTTTCTTCTTGACAGCTTTTACTTGATCTTGCCCTCGTTGACCATTAAATCGGTCTCAATGGTCACGAAAGCTCCACTGACGTACTGACGTGACGCTGCTATCAAGATCATCGGCGTATGCACGCAATTTAATGGACTATTGAAATATTGTGCTTCTTGTGCTGACGTGTGAGTTTCAAGACGATCGCAATGTGGTCAATCTCATTTACGGTTGATTGACCAGGATTTCTCCATGTCCCCTTGTGAATATCGAGATATGGGAACCGCGGACTACTATACCTTTCTGCGGTCTACCAACGATGTCCCCTTTTTTAGCTTTGCATTAAAATCGCAGAGACCAATTTTAATGTCATAGCTAGGGTATTGCTCGTAGATCTTGTCCAAGAGTTTGTAGAAGCAATCTTGTGTGCCGTCATCGCTTTTGTCTATGAGGGCTTAAATTAGCAAATCCAGATTTGAAATGGATTGCTACGAGGATCTCTTTGACGTGCTGAAAACTCAAGACTCCTTTGTCTAAGTCTGCCTCCAACAACAATCGCTGTAGTAGATGTCTCTGTTCTTCACACCCCCCCCCCCCCCCCTTTTTTTGTCTTACATATCCCATCGTAGTTCTTGGATGGCCAAGGCCAATTCCATTTTGATACCCCTTAGAGGGGGAGTCGGTTAGACCGAAGTCAGTAACCCGTTTGGGGAAGTGAGAGCTACCGTTGGTCCATTCAGGGCTTATCCGCCACCATCTCTTTTTCTAGACCCTTACTTAGCCTCGGTAATCCTTTTCTGAGCTTCGAGCCTAAGCCCCAAATATGTCGGAGAAGCCTGGATAAGGTATTATTTGTTTGCCCAGGATTTCACTTGATTCCATCTGCGGAATTAACTCGCTGTCCCGTTTATAGTGCTGCTATTTGTGTCTGCTGGTCAGCGATCATAAGTTCGGGAAGTCGAGTCCCAATGGACATCGACCAGTACCCGATGCTTGCATTTTGAGGCAAAACAAGCACAGTTAATGTGTACATACAGTTGCAACACTAGGTATTGCCAGGTTGACACCTCTCAGCGCGTTCCCAATTTCTGCAGCACCTAACTGAAGCATTTACAACTGTATTGTATTTTCAGTACTTCGACCAGTATGTTGTCTAACTGGCACAGGAATATTCTATAGTGAATATGTAGAATAAATTTACCCCCTATAGCACGCACAGTCTGACTGGTCGCGCGTTTATTAAGACTGAAATTGGTAAAACGCTCTTAAGGTCGCGAAATATCTCAAAAGTTCCTTCCAAAGTAGATGCTGTGCTAACGAAACAGTGCGAATTTTGAAAAGAATTTCTGTCGAAAAAATGCACCAACTGCAGCTGGTGTACGCAAGCTTTTAAAGAAAGTTCAAGAGACTGGTTTGTCGATTAATAGTAGAGCATGTTTCCGACTTCATCCTGTTCCCTCAACTGAGAATATTGTCGCTGAAAGTGTGCGCCTAAGCCAGAGAAAATCAATGCCAAAGAGAGAGAAGTGGAGGAGAATTCTGAATAAAAATTTCGGGTAATTCACTTACAAGGTTCAATTCCCGAAATCGATGACAATTTTGATCAAAAAATTAGCCTTTCAGATGAGACGCATTTCTATATCGGCGCCTGAGCAAACAAGTAAAATTGCGGTATTTCGAGCACGGAAAGTTCACATGTAGCCAAAGAGAAGCCAATGCATCCGCTACGTGTGACTGGTTATTGTGGTTTTTGAAGTGGAGGCGTTATTGGCTCATTTTTTTTCCAGGGTGACAAAGAAGAAATCTTACAATCGATCCAGAGTGCCACCGAGGCATGATTACCGATTTGTATGGCCAGAAAGCAAGGATTTAGGCTTGTAGTGAGCTATAGTTTCAACAAGATAGGGCTGCATGCCATCCAAGCCGACCAACAGATGATTTAATATACACTAAGTTCAGTTATCGTGTAATCTATCGTTATATTGGAAACGCGGTTAGTCGCCGTTGGCCTTTTATTTGTGTAAACACGAAGACCTACTGCAAACCCAGCTAATGCAGTCATTGAAATGAAACAATATATCATAATTTGTCGGAAGGTTTCCTCTCATCAAATCGTGTTTATATAGCCTTTTCCAAAGATACCAACTGATGGTCAACCCGTAACAAGGTGAACCATAATGTATCTATAACCCTACTTCCCTAGGCTATATCTTTTGAATAGAATAAAAAAATCTTAATAATTTGTTTAAATGTTTATGTGGGCATCGAAGTTTCTTTTCAATCTAGTGCCGCCTGATGTACGTTTAAAGGTTAATTACGCGGCATGTCGTCTGGGCAATATCGACGGAGCTTCAACGATATAAGATATCGCCACGGCAGAGATATTCGCAAAAATCCATGAAGAAGTGTTGATCTTAAACATTGCACTCTACGATAGGGTTATACACTACGGCCCACCTTGAATATCAAAAAAAGAATATAGTTCACCCCTGCCGCTATTTACTCACATCCACATCCCTGCTGTCGGCCACTTTGTACTCGATGTTTCCGCATAAAATTTTCGTACCTTACTTGACATCATTCCGAAGTTGTTTTTTTTTTGACAACCGCCTTTGCTTTCTTCCCTATATTTATTTTTGGATTGATTGCAGATGATTTATTACTTACTTACTTTACTTAAGGTGGAGCTACAGTCCGGGGTGGACCCAGCCAAGAGCATTCAGATCAGCTAAGCACACTCCTGCGCGGGTAAATCACGACAAGATGCGGTTTTAATTCCTTACAGTTACTAATTGCATACTTGTATATATTGTGATGTTTCCAAGCACAGATTGCCGAAAAATATAAATTTACCCAGCTTAAGACTCTTTGAAGACAACCAACTTGAAACAACATTTAAAGAACATAACAAGTTGACCTTGCAGAGCAAATATAAATCTATAGTAGATGCCCCCCTCGAAGATATTCGATTTTGGATACCGCCATAAATGCTGCTTATGCATATGTATGTTACTCCTGCATATGCGAAACATGTATCTCGCTGATCTCTCACTTAAGAATACAATTCCTTGAAAATCTTCGAAAAAGAAACTTATTCTGGTAATGTAACCAACTCGACAAAATTCGCTTGCAGCATCCTAATGAGCTCAACAGAACCGATGGCACATGATTTAGCTTTCACATTAGCGTATGAGGTCGAGTTAGGAGTTCCAATGATTTCACTGTACGTCAGCTACTTAACTCTCACTCCCTTGGGCACACAAGCAGCGTCATTCGTTTTCTCTCCCTTTTTCTTTTCATATATATTTATTGCATCTATCTTGCTCACTCTGTGTTGATTTAATGAAAATTTATTTAAAGCGAATATTATTTTAATCCTTAAGGGAAAATCCAATCCAACAATAAGGATGTGGTGTTCGTATACGAATAAAGCACTCGCACACACAAGTACCTACGTCGAAATATTGTAGCTGAAGACTGTGTGAGGGTTTTCCTCCTTACTTGGGAAATGGGAAGGAGAAAGTTGAACTATAGAAAACGTGGCGCCTCGTTCGAATTATTGTCGTCATCGTCGACTACAGCAACAACGACGACGATGAGAAAGATAGGGGACTTCTCTGGTCCCTTAACAGTGTCAATTGAAATGATTGCCATCTTATTACGAATACATCGATCGCCCGCGCTATTCATATACAAATGCACTCTCAATCGAGGGGTGGGAATAAAGGTATGGGAGGACTATCTTTATCTATTGGACCCATGCCTTACGTTGGCTTCGTCATCAGTATTGGGTTGAAGTTTAATTGAAAGGCTTTCTCCAGCCAACTCCCACGACGAAAAATTTCGGATGGTCGTATTTCAAGAATTATTTTAAAAAAATCAATTGACTACGAACTTTATTATCCCTCAGGGTGAGAGAACTGCAAAAATTTAGGCTTGACCGGAATTCTTGAATTTATTGAAAAAAAAAATAATGTGGAGTGTAACGCACAGTGGCGCGATTTGGAGGCTTTTGGTCTCGTTGCCTTTCTTGTTTTTTTTAGGTCATTGTTGATTGTTGTTGGTCTTTAGTTGTGCCTGTTTCTCTGCAAACTTCACCATCTACTTTCATTCATAAAAATTCTCCGACATGTGCTTTGTATTTTCGAGTAAAAAAAAAAAAACAAAAACAAACCAAACGAAAAGGAGAGAAACGAAATAAAAACAAAAACAAAAGAAAGGAAAAGAAAAGAAATGATTCCACCGGAGAATAATAAATTTATCCTGCCTTCAGGACAAGGCGAATTCACATTTGTATTTTTATTTCCATTTGTATTCGTGATAGTGAATGTGGGGAATGTTTAGTGCTCGTAAGTTTGGTGTATCTACGTGAAAAGAACAATGATGATGGTAATAAAATTTAGTATTTTCTATTTTTAGGGCGCAAATTGCCAGAGATTGACTCACATTGGGATGCATCGCATATTGATGAGATTAATTTGAATTTTTGATTTTTTTTTTCTAAACTTTTATTGTTAAGATTTCGAGAAGTTTCTTAAGACATACGAGTAAATCGTGATTGCTTCTACCTCCAAGTGGCAGCGCACTATCGGGAAATATAAAAAACATAAAAAAATATTCGATTCCCACCCTAGTGACGGATGCCTGTTTTTCGAAAACCTAAATAGGAATCAAGTGCAAGAGAAATTGTAAGCACTTTCTATTTGTGCAGATGGTTGTGTATCAAGAGGAGGTTTTCGGACAAGAAGAGCTGAACAAATCTCAGATGCAGGTCTGCTAGTAGAACTTGCAAACGAAGGAATACAAAATGTTAAACTAAGTCATCTTATTAACTAATATTGATGTGACTGCAACCGACAAAGCATTTTTATCTGACTAAAACCTGAATACTGAAGGCAAGCACTATGAGTGAGCCATGCTTAAAAATGTTTGTATTGAAGCAAAATATAGCAATGTGAAATATGTATGAAGTATTCTACGTAGCATGTATGTGCTGGAAGTCTTCCCCTTGCTTGGAACCTTTTACTTTTGAAACTTTAACCCCACATCGTTTGTATTTGGCAAACGCCATATTCCAGATCCAAGACAGTTCCGGAAAACATATTGTAGAATGTACTAATATGTTTTCTTATCCAGAACCCTGAACACGACATTGAAAAGTAAAAAACCTATTCTCACAAGGAGAGCAAGGATCTCGAAAATAAAGATGATTCTGGACCTTTCATTCAGAATCTCCTCTTGAATCTCTTTGCAGTACCTCACAGTGTTGGATACAATTCCCTTCATACGAATCATTTCTATACGGGAGCCATGAATATGGAAGGAATTCATCTCGGAAAAAGATCACCTTGCCATTTTCCTCATAATTCCTTAAAAACTAATAGCCTCGATATACCAAGGGCTAGTTCTATCAAGCACCTCGGGGTTTACTTGGATCAGAAACTAACTTTTGGTATACATATCAAAAATACTCTAAATAAGTTAACCATCGCCACAAAAATGCTATATCCATTGATCAATCGGAAATCGATGCTAAATCATAAAAACAAAATGATAATGTTTAAGGTACTCGTAATCTTTCAAGCTTTGATTACTTATGGATCTCCTTTATGGGGTAACTGTGCCAAAACACACATAAAAAAACTGCAAACAGCACAGAACAAAATTTTGAAATTGATGTTGAATTCACCCTGGGACTTTTCAACAATGATATTACACGAAAAAGCTGGCGTTATTAAAGTTGCCAGAAGAATCGAAATTCTCAATGAGAAGTTTTTCACGAAATGTCTACTCGTCAAAAATACACTAGCTTGCACCACTCCAACTTGATTATTTTTATCTACTTATCTGACACATTAATTAATTCTGTTTGCCTTTTTGGTAATCTACTTATTTACTCATTTTTCATATTTGTATTCATTTATTAAATTATTATTTTGAATATGTATTTATTTATTCATCGATTTCATTATTTATTTACATATATTGTCTTTACTTGTTAATTATTTTGTACCTATCCGTTTATTAAATTAAACATACCTCAACTTATTTAATTAATTATTATTTATTATTTATTATTTATTATTTATTATTTATTATTTATTATTTATTATTTATTATTTATTATTTATTATTTATTATTTATTATTTATTATTTATTATTTATTATTTATTATTTATTATTTATTATTTATTATTTATTATTTATTATTTATTATTTATTATTTATTATTTATTATTTATTATTTATTATTTATTATTTATTATTTATTATTTATTATTTATTATTTATTATTTATTATTTATTATTTATTATTTATTATTTATTTTATCTATCTTTCCTGTGATAATGAGGCTTTTGAAATTTAAAAATTTCATATACTTTGGTCCATTGCATGGAGGTTTTTTCCTATAGTTTTTCTTTCGAACATATTTGTTAATATATAAAGCATTTAAAAACCAACTGTATCTTTCAGTAGTAAGATTTTAATTATCATATCTCTGTGCAAGCTGTGCTTAATCAATAGAAAATGAATGTAAATGTTTAACTATGAAAATAAAATAAATATATATCTATCTATCTTTTTTTTGTAAAGATAAATGAGTCTTTCAAAAATTACTGATCAGATTTACCATTCAGATGTAATTCGGATTAACTTGTCCTAAATTCTATATTCCATACGATATGATATTGATATGGAATATCAAAAATTATTGCAGGGTAGCGTTACAAGTTCTGTTTTTCTGTTTTTTCATGAAATTCTTGGTGTGACTTATCAGTCGCACTCGTTTCGGCTAGTTATACATATAAGTTAATGGAAATGATTTTTCAAAAAGAATATTTCTTACTACGGGTAGATTAACCGAACCATTATTCAATTAATTTCACTTACGACTAAATGCAAATAGTAACTGCGCCATGTACGAGTATTTATTGTTTAATTTTGATTACTTGGCTAATTGCACATCATGTGCAGGTTGAACGTTCAATTTCCCAAAATTATTTGTGAAGGTGCAATGTACTGCCATTGAAATTAACTATTATACATGTGCAGGTCGATGGTGCCAATTTACTCGTAAGTCTTCCCTCCTTAGATTCGATTGTCCGCAATCGCAAGACATATAGAAGGTCTTACAGTTTTGTTTGTGGGACTATGATTTTTGCTCGTTTGGTTTCCAATTCAATTTTCGAAGAATCTTCTATCGGTGTTGAGTCTGAACTTTGAATTATGATTCGCGTGTTAATTTTAAACCAAAGGCAAAACCAAAATTTTGCAATCCAATTCGTGCTGTTAAAAAAAAAAATGCTTCATAAAGGACGGTCGACATAACAAACGCAGTTGAATGTGTTCTACCTGCCATTTTCCTCGCTCTTGAAAGGTGGTGTCGTATAGACTTAGATGTTTAGCTCGTTTACTTACATGGAAATTGTGAAGGCCGAATTGAGGGATTTTTCATTGTCAATGACAACGTTTTCTGAAATGCAAAAGTAAAACAAAATGTCTTGTAGGGGTCTTTTAATATGCTCCATTGAACGGAATTCTATTATTTTTGCTTGAAAAAACTTAGTGCATTTATCAAGTGCCGTCAATACTAAAAACGTCTCTATTAAGAATATGTCGATTTGTAACATGTGCCCTGGATAATTTGGAATGGGAGTCGGATTAGTAACAGGATTGTTAGGATGACGAAAGTATTTATTTCTTTTACATAAACTTGTAGTACAATTTCTAACCAGATTTTTGATTTTAAAGTTCAAATTTAAATTTTTGAAGTATTTGCAATCGGTTCTCAAAAGGATTTCTATGGGTTCTTTTGTGTTCTTTGAGGATGATTTTTTCTTATCGATTCTCATTTGTGTGTATCGGGTTTTATTATTTTTAAAATGTATTGGAAAAATTTCTTGTGTAATATTTCTAGCATCTCTCTTTCATTAGTTGCACAGCTTTCTTCGGTTTTATTGTATAAGGCGTACGTAAGAGAAATGTTATTGGTTTGTCTCCTTGAAATAAGACATCCCCAATTTCATAGTCGGATGCATCGGTAGCCAACTCGAATTCTTTCTGAAAGTTTGGGTGAGATAATAAGACCTCCTCTGAGACGAGGGTATTTTTTAAACTTTAAAAGGCGTTCAATGTGGATTTATAGAGACGCATAGTCTTATTTTTAGAGGCAATTTTGGACACGAGTTCATCTTTCCTCGTAGAAGGCTTGTCAGTGGTTTCGCTACTTTCGCATAGACTTTTATGAACCGGTGATAATATCCTGACATTCCGAGAAAAGATCTTGAGTTCTTAAACATTCTTAGAAGGAATAATATCGGCTATTGCTTGAACTTTCCTGGGATTTGGTACTATACCATCTGCTCCGACGATAAAGGCTAAGACTTTAATTCTTTTTTTTTTTGTAAATTCACATTTTTCCAACTGGATTTTCTTATTAGCCTCTGAAAGAGTTTAAAAAATTATTTCTAGATTTTCAAAATGCTGATCTTCATCGTCACCAAAGATGACTACATCATCAATTTACAATTAACAGCGTGTAGCAATCTGCTTCCTCAGAATTTCATCGAGAGCTTGCTGAAAAATTCCGGGGGCGCTTTTAGGACCGAAAGGCAATTATTCTATCGAAAGATATTTACCTCGACAAGATAAAAATTGTATCCTTATATCATTCTGATTGAACAGGTTTATCATTACATGGTAAGTTATTTCTACCAAGAAATGGTTTATTGTTTGGGATTGGGAATCTAATAAATTTGGGCTAAACATAGTTCTTGTTCAAACCCGTGTCTATAAGGAATCTAAGTATTTCTCCACTTCCAACCTTAAGTTCGAAATAACGAAGTGAAGATTGGCTTTATCTGAAAAATTTATGTCATCTAACTGTTCAGTTTGGTCGTAATATGGATTCTCCATAACGGTCACGTATTCAGCTGGTTGGTGGTCTCTTACGTTTTCGCCCTGTTTCTCAACGTCTTGTGTATTTATGTCTTGTGTCTTCATATTTTGTTCGTTTTGTTGAACTGGTGATTCTCCCTCGTTGCGGCTACTTTGTTAAATATTCTTTATTGAACTCTTTGGTACTTGTTGGATGGATGCAGGGATTGGATTTGGCCTTGCCTTTTGGCTGTCGTTTGTCGTATTTGTGGTCTATTCGCATAATTGATCTGCCTGGTTTAAATACTCGTATCCATTAGTTCTAATGCGGGTTGAGGATTAGGAGGTGGCTGACGGATAAACATATATATAGGTATATCGTGGTGGATTCTGATGGCGATATTGTTGTTGATTTTGACAACCCTATTGTTGCATATTCCCAGCTTGTTGATATTGCCTTCCATTGTTTAGTCTCTGAGGTACAAGTACTTGCGGATTGTGAAAAAGTTCAGGATAAAAGTTTTGTCTTAGCGCCGGATGTGGTGTATGTTGTTCTCTAAAGGAATTATTTTGGGTGGAAGAGGAGGTGCTACCGACTGACGTGGAGACCAACGTATTAAAGTTTGACTATTATTTGCATATTGTACCCTATGATGAACAATTTGCAGTTTCAACCAGAGGTGTAATGCCTGTGGATGGTCGACTGGCTCTTTGAAGCTAAGAAGTCGTGGAAGATCTACTTTGAGACCACTAACAAATGTATCCAGCACCTTTCCACGATAGCACTGAATCATGTTTGTAAGTGATTCTTTGCTCATGTCCATGCAGGATACCTAAGCGTAAAGAATAAGCGAAAGATGTTGAAACACTATTTTATAGTACTCTAGAATTGAGTTATTTACTTGGACCAGTGTCGTCTTCTGGGTTTTAAGGGTGCCGATGTCGTTCATATGCGTAATGAAGCATTAATCATTTCGAATGTTTTTCCGAATTAAGGGGAGTATTATAGGACCTCAAAGCCACTTCGCACAGTATGGGAATTTGCCCATCTAGCGGAGTTTTATTTAAAAAAATTCTTCAACAAACTGATGTAAAAACTTGTTTTGCTTGCAGCTTAGACCTTTTACTAAGCGATTTTGAAGGAACTGTTATGTGGGAGTCATTAATTTTAATAAAAGTCATTAGTCTTAAAGGTGCAGTTGGTGATAGTTTCAGAGAAGATTGGCTTGTGAAGGTTGTTTTGGTATTTCAATTTTTACGAGTGCTTAGTGCGTTTTTTACTGAAAATTTTATTTGTGTTTTATAAATACGATATCGGGGAACTGGAAAGTAAGTAAAATTATATTCCATAGGGCGTTTAATTTTTTTTTTTTAGTGGATGAAATAAAAAAAGGCCTTTTTATTGTTAATTTGTACATTCATGAGAAAGAAACTTTAAGTGATCAGTGTTGTTCCGATGGGAGACTATATGCATTTTAAAGCTTGATATCTAATCTATCATTTAGCGCTTTAAGTTGCTTCGCATAGCTGCGATGGCCATACATTTTTTTTTCACTTTCGACTTGGCTTTGAAAAATAAAAAAAAGTAGGTACTTAGTAAGGTGTTGCGATTTTGTTACTAATTTTTGTTATGTCCTATCTTCATCTTTTGTTGTACGTATAGGTTTCACTATTGAACTACATATATAGGATTCTGATACATGGTATTTTTTTACAATTTTGGGAATGTCTATGGAAATTTCAAAAAATAAATTGTTGGGTTTGGTATTCTAAAATCAAAATAAAGCGTTTTGATGCAGTTTTATTTCATTTGTTGTGAGCTCTTTTGCTCAAATTACTCGTACATTTTCTGCAGACGCAATCAACTCACTTAAGGCATCTGCAGGGCTAATTTGTTTTAAGTTAAGTGTCATGTGGGCACAGAGACAAAGGACTTTGTCTACCTAGGCTCCGCTATAAATACAGACAACGACACCAGCGCTGAGATCAAGCGAAGAATAACTCTTGCCAACCGCTGTTTCTTTGGGTTAAGAAAGCAATTGAGTAGCAAAGCCCTCTCTCGGACAACAAAAGTCACCCTTTATAAGACTTTAATAATCCCGGTCCTGCTCTATGGCGCAGAGGCATGGACATTATCAAAAATGGATGAGGGTGTTCTTGGTTGCTTCGAGAAAAAAATTCTTCGGGCGATCTTCGGTCCCGTCTGCATTGAGTGGAGGAGGAGATACAACGACGAACTGTATGGACTGTACAGCGACATGGACCTAGCCAGAAGAGTGAAGATCCAAAGACTGAGATGGCTGGGTCATGTAGAGCGCATGGACACCAATGCTCCGGTCCGAAAAGTCGTCGAATCCGCCCCCGAGGGACAGCGCAGACCCCGGACTGTAGCGCCACCTAAAGTAAGTAAGTCATGTGGGCCAAAAGAGGCAGGCACCGTGACCACTTCGAATACTTATTTTTTCCTGGCTAAATAAAATTCCATCTTCGTCAAACAAAATACTTGATAAAACGAGAAGTTGATCTAATCGTAGAGCAAATTAATGCATTATCAGCTGTTGAAATTCACGAGTATTTCATATTGCAGTAAAACCAGTCTTTTTACTAACAATGGTAGATGGTAAAGTGTGCACTGCCTTATCACCTGTGACTTCACCATCTCAAACATGCTACATATGCGGCGCAATGCCATCCGAGATGAATAATGTTAGTATTACCTGTTTTCAATGTCCTTTGGGTTAAGTCTACTCCATTCTTGGATAAGATTCATGGAATGTATCCTTCATATAGCATACAGGCTTGATGTGAAAATTTGGCAAGTCAAAGACCAAGAAAGTAAGGAAAAATTCAAATTCTGTCTTATCCAAGACAGATTAAAATAAGTAAACTGGCTTACTCGTTGATATGCCAACCCAACAAGCTGGCAATACAAATGATGGGAATACGGTAACCCGGTTCTTCTGAGATGAACAAAGAACGGCTGACATAACAGGCATTAATATAGACCTTATAAAAGGGTTTCATAATATTTTAGAATCTCTGGCGTCTGGATTCCCGATTAATTTAGAAGCTTTTTACAGATATGCGACAAGGACTAGCGATTTGTATATTGAGAAGTACGGATGGTACTATATGCCAATAAGCGTCCATAAGGTGTTGTTTTATGGCAGAAAAGTGGTTGCTTCGTACCTTCTCCCGATTGGCCAACTTTCGGAGGAAGCGCAAGAGGCTAGAAACAAAGAAAATAGGAAATATCGGGAACTATTGACAAGAAAAACTTCCCTGTTGGTCACAATCACAGATCTTCTTCATAGACTGTTGGTATCTTCAGACCCTTTCTTAGCCAGTCTCATGTGCATTCTGAAGAGGAAAAGAAGTGTTATCGAACATGAAGTCCTGGAGCTTTTAAATGTTTCAACTTAAGTTCTTCTAGAGTCTGTTTTGCTCAAAATTGTAAATGATTGCTATTTTTATTTATGTATATTATGTTTATTCTTAATAAATGTTAGCAAAAATGAACAAAAAGTTTTTTGTAAGAAAAATCAATTTTCTTAAGATGGGTCTACCTAAGTTTAAAAAAAGTTGACTTTTAGAGTTCTGTTCATCAAAAATTTTCGGAGTACATAAGTAATTGTACTTTAATTTCATTTTGTACATATCTATGAAAAATCTTTCAAAAAAAAAAAACGATCAAAAAATTGAACTCGTAAGCAATAAATATAATTTAATTCCGCTAGATGAGCTATATCCCACACTGTGCATCGGCAAGTGTTATAATTTTATTTCAAATGGCAAATTGCAAATTCTATCTACGCTCTTTTCCAAGAGCTAAATTGTCCAGGTCCCTCCGAGATTCTCAAAGACTTTTGATGAAATCGGGTATTTAGTCAAGATCGGCGAGGTCTCTGTCTCGGCCTATACTTATATGTTGATCTTCTTCATTGTTTATGTCAGTGTTAGGATTAGTGATGCTTTGTAAGATTTTACAGCCCTCCCCTGCCATAACCTCTTAAACAATTCTAGTTACTTGTTCGGTAAAGGCATTGAGGTTATATGCTTTATTCTGGTTTTGAGGAGGAGGAGCACCTGCAGCAGAATAGTCTTGGAGATTAAGGCGTGGAGGTCTGACTAAGTAAGTAGGATTCATGGTTTAGACAAGCTTGAATTTACAAAGAGATCAGATCACAATTTCGAAAAAAATGGGAATAATTTAGGATGGGAAAAACGAAAAGAATCAAATTCAAATTAAAAAACAATTTGATAAAAATGATGCACTACTACGAGTAATTAGACTTAAAATTATAATAATTTCCATTGTTTTCTTAATTATTTTGCGATAATACTCGCATCTTTTCTCTAATAGTTAACTTGTTATATTTCATAAAACTATGATTTCTTTCAATTCTAATACATTAGAAATGAAGGACAATCATTTCTTTATTATAGTTGAGTCCTAAGTGGTGTACACACATATGACCAGTGTTTTGATTTTTTTTTGCCCTTTGTGTGTGGTGGTCATTCAACTCCAATTGTACAGGCGGCTGTCTGCGAACTCTGTTTTTTCCGATGAACGGTGAATCCGAAGCCCTGTGCTTCCTGTATCTTTGATAATTTTGGTTTCGTGAGATTTTACCCACTAATTGCCTCGTTTGGGACGTACCAGTTTTAATTGCACTTAAGGCTTTACATAAATTGTACCTTAACCGACTTTTTCGTGAATTCTACTTCCCGCTCGAACGGTCCCTACTCGGGCGCCAACTTTTTTAAAAAAATATATATGTTTTACACGAGTAGATTACCCGAACCTCTATTCAATTAATTTCACTTAAGACTAAATGCGAATAATTACTTCACATGTATTTATTGTTTAATTTTGATTACTGAACTAATTGCATATCATGTGCAGGTTGAACATTCGATATTCCTCGGTATCATTTATGAAGGTGCAACGTACTGCCGTGGAAATGAACAACATATCCACGTGGATGGTGTCAAGTAAAGCTATACTCTAGTTTTTATAAACAGGAAACTTTTTAGGCCTGACGCATATGCACCGCATCGCTTGTAACGAAAGAAAGAGAATAGTCAACTTAAACCTATTCAACAGGAATGCATAAGTAAAAACCTATTAGGGGTTTCCATTTTAGACCATAGGTAATTCAATGTGATCCGAAGTGTTGACTTTATAGTATTAACACAGGACAATCTTATAGAGGGAAATCAACAACCCCGTCAATGCTCAGGCCAAACTCAGAACAAGACAGAGGTCTCACCAAATATTTTAAGCTGAAATGTCCAGCTAGGAAAAACTACTAAGATGGCTCGTTTTACTCTGAAACGTAAATTTGCAACTACATAAAAAAAACCGGAAAACTTCCTAACAAGTCACCTAAATTTGACTTGGAGGAAGACTGCACCCTTTACTGGTCAAAGCAAACGAATATAACATTTGGTTTTTTTTTTTAAGTACGACATTGAGGTTGCATTCATTCCAACTTTTGACGGCAAGTATTTCTGGCTGAATTTTAAGAATTTAGCTATATTTTCTGCTTGAGCATATCTTATGTGTCTTATCTATTATCCAAAAAGCCCTTTTATGTTGCTTCAAAGCGCAGTCTACTTGTAATGCAGTAATGAAGGAAATGCAGTCGGGTCTTTGTTCGTGCCTCCATATCAGCAGGTAGCTCGAAAACCACGTACAAAACATGTTGCTATCAGTTGATATATGCCACTAGCTTCTTATTTGACCTATTTATAATTGTATTTCCTGATTGCGCTTTGTTGGAAATATACTCCTAAATAGCCATGGCCAGTACCACTAAGGTTGTGTTGCATTTCGGGGTTAATCTGGGTCTCAACCAACAAACCTTTCCAACTAGCACGATCTCTTAGCAGCCACCAATGAACTAGACCAAGTTGGCTGAGATTCCCTTGAAATTATGGGCGCCAACTTTGATGCACCCTACCTCTACTGTACCGACCGTAAGGACTCTTTGGAGTGGAACTTTGGCATCCAACTGCTCCACATGGTCAAGCCATCTCCGACATTGGATCCGTAGACGTTGGCTTAAGCGTTATCGCTCCACAGCTCGTTTAGTTCGTTGTATCATTTCTCCGAAACTGCTAAGTACTTCTTCATCATGTTTCGAAAAAGTCCTAGCTTCTGTGCCACAGTAGCACAGAATGATGTGAGTTTTGTTTAAAGCCACTTTTGTTTTACGAGAGGAGGCTATATTAACTCACTCAGGCTTATATTGCCAAGTTCGGATTTGATGCGGATTGTTATGATCGCTTACATGCCAAAGACATAAGAATTTTTGCCTTAGTTTTCCTATACTAGGAAACTCACATCTAAGTAAGCATTGTCTTTTTTCTTTGAAGCAGCCCCCGTGGAAGTTTTCAAACCATTGTACTTTTTGAATCGTTGTTATGTCTGCGTTATAGTAGATCTGCTGTTCGACAGCACGCAATTTATTACAAAGCCAAAATTCGTTGTCCTTTAATCGTTCGTTGGGGTCCTCAAGATAACATGTATTTGTTTTCGAGGTCATTATTTTTGTATATCTGAACTGTTCTCTCCCCCAACTTGGAGAGTCAGATCTGATGCTAGTGGCCTCGAATACGTCTAAGCAAAGCTGTGCACCAAGTAGCTGAAACTGAGTAGAGCCGTGTACGTTACCGTGCAGACTTTGATTTAAGTCCAACCCTGTGGAATTTTTGATACTCCTAGACAAATGAGAATCAGAATCATTCATTACTGAGATGTTTTCTTTGGATTACCTTAAGACTTTTAATAAGTTTCGTTCCAAAAAAAAAAAAAAAAAAACAGTAGAAAGTAGAAAGAGTAGAACCCTGAGGTCAGCCACAATGTTAGTAGAGTAGTCTTGTTTATTCAAATCAATTTCTAATCCACGGAAATCTTACATGTCCCTTTGACACAATTGATCTGACTCATATCTGACAGCCAACATTTGAATTTTGAAATGTACATGTCTCACATAACCATGCATATAGTTGCAAATGGGATGCCACCGATTTAAGACTATCACTTTTTAAGAACCACAAATAATGCTGAAAGCATTAATCCATTTAAAAAGGATCTCATCATGACAAGCAATCCAGACTTGCTCTTGTAGATATAAGATACGAGTGATATGTATATGTATGTAGATTTGTTTTTATGCATAAGTGGTAGGTTAAACATTTTTAATTGCAATACTGAGACCCATTGGCATTGGTCACCCCTTACCACCACTGTAACATGTCCACTTCATCAGCTACCAACTGGGTGAATAGGTGTAAATAAAGAAATGTATCTCTATTTTTAGTGGCTGCATACAGTCCAAATACAAAACAATCTCATCTTATGCTAATTAAATGTAAGCTTCAACCCTTTCAGCAATGAGTTAACATTCTTCTGAAACTTCGTTGGGTTTCGGATCTTGTATGGGGTAAACACACAAGAACTGCTAAACACAACCACAGATAGATACGAGTATTCACATTCCACACATCTGACGACGAAAATGCTTAACGGTAGAGAAATCCCAATTCAGGCCAAGTAATTAGTATGCGCATTCATTTGACAGCAACATGCAAGTTTAATTGAAATTCTCTAGTGAAATTTATCTTTCCAAAATGAAGGATATCTCTTATGGTATCCTCATCCTGGACTGAAAAGTAAGAACGCTTCAGGGGTAAGGTGATGATAGCTGAGGAAGACGATGTCGTGGATTGGAAGGGTAGAGGTTGTGTGAAGCGTCTTCATTTAAACCAATGACAGCACCATAAAATATGTTAATACGAATACCGGCTGGCATGTGACAATCGTTACCTAAAAACACATTCATCCCGTGGTACTGTGGTGGCTCCATCTGGTGATAGTCACCATATCGGAGTTTTTATTTTCGTTTTTGTTTTCCTTTCAAAACACACACTCATAAGTTCGTTGAAAGCTTCTTTCTGGGGCCATTCATGAAGACCACCAGCTGGAAAATGGAGCTGACAGAAGGCAGGCCGTAAGGAGGCAAGCAAGCAGGTCGTTGGATAAAAGCAAAAGGACCGGTAAGGGGGCTAAAATGAAGGCATAGACTGAACGTCGAGCCTAGCACAGATGATTGTTCTCTGACGCACAAAAGAGAGATTACCCCCAAAACTTCTACAGTGACATTCAATTACTCACACAGTTACTCACACAGATGCTTGTACTCGTATCTGTGTGCATTCGTATGGTGACTTCCTCTGAAGGCTTTTTATCCATGCCACTGTATACTCGTACTTCGTGTGCTTACTGCTTTGTCATTTTGGAGGTACCACCGCAATGTGTAACTGGTTGTAAAGTGATGACGTAAATTGGTATCCTGCTGGTATGTTTTAGTATTGTGCATACAAGTACTGCTGTCCTGTGTTGTACGCTGAATTCTTGGTTGTGCCATTCGTGTATGTAGTTGAATGGAGGAAATATCGAATCTCTGGATAGGCAGATGGAGCCGTGGGGTAATGGAGAGGTTTCGAATAGTAGTTGTCGTTTTTTGTTGATAAAAGCTCTCTCCCCGCGCTTTCTCTCCCTATACCGTTGCAAGTGCTACACTGGCTGATCAATTCATTTAAAGGAATTCAACCACCTACCCCTGTGGAGAGCGGTGTGTGGAAATTTTAAATTAAGGATAAACTTTGTTGTGTGTCATTTTTGACGTTATTTTCGACGATGTTGTGGTTTCGGTGGTTAATATGACTCGGAAGGGATTTTCGTCTAAAGGGATACATATGAGTAGCTTTCCTTAAATGAAAAAAAACCTGAGATGTGGGATGGAGATGTGAAAGGTGACAACATATCGGTGACATAACCAGGAAATAGGGTGGAAGTTGGGAAGGCAGTAAGAGACGACCGGAAGATGTAAGTGGAAACACTGCCTTTGACGGCGAGTGTTTTGAACTGCGTTAAAGGCATAAATGTCAGGCTTTACCAAGGTGGCAGGAATATGTGATAGCTTCAGACATATGAGAGAAGCATTGCGGTAGGAGTCCATGATGACTTACAGATATGCATGTTCCCTAAGCAGGTGTGGATGAAACGTATTATGAAGTCTTTGAGTGTGTGACTGAGTGATCTCAGGGTAAAGACAAGAAGACAAAAACAACACGATGAGCACTTCATACCAGATGACATAAATATTTAATATGCACGTCTGCTTGCGTTCGTTGTTTCGACAGGCATTTTTAAGGCCCCTTAAATTCTGAGAAACTACTACTACCTATACATCTTGTCAGATAAGTTATGCAACAGCCGTCTTGACTTGCCTTAAAACTTTCTATTTGTTTTAGCAGTCCATGAAATTAGGACTGAAGTGGTTAAAAAGTGCAGCCTTCACCTTCACCTGGTGCGCAATGCGTGCCTGACATCTTTTCTTTTAACGCTGACTCGTTTTGGAAGTTGTAGAGGATGATGCAGTTCACATAGGTAAGGTAACACTGCCTTTCGTTTAGATGCACTAGACCAGCTATAAACTTCTTGTGTCACTCGTACTACTACGGGTGAGATGCCTTAGCTACTCGTACTACTAAAACCAAACACATTTCTTGATAAATTTGTCAAGATAAATCTAAAGTGGCAACTGTCTGTCCCTGCTAAGAGAGAGGAAATGGAATTTATAGCGTACTGCCACTACAATTGGCAGTGGAAATGTTTGCCACCTTGAAGATTTTAGCTCTACTAGGCTCGAACGGCTCTCGTAGTCGTTTGAATGAAGCATTAGTCATATTAGTCTAGATGTCTCAGAGTAATCTCGATCTTCGGTGGCTTAACGTTGTCAAGCTTTTTCTCTTCATTCTTGGGGATTCGAGTTTGTTGAACTCATCAGGGACACTGTTACCTGCGTCCAATTGAGTGTGATATTGTGCTCCTAACCATCTCATTGCAAAATGGGTGGCGATGATAGAAGTAAGGAATCTGATCGCTGCTCCACTTCATACTAATTCAGACTAATATAAGCAGTGGCCTTGGAAGATGGTACCTTATGTGGGTAGACTGATGTCTGACGATCTCTGTAGATGTCCCTTCAGTTGGAAATGAATTTTTGGAAAAAGACTTCAAGTCGCACTCATTAGAATCAAGTGGTCGTTGGATTACTTTCAATTTGTAAAAACCCAGCTCCATTCGCTCAACATGACCCAGCCATCTTAGTCGTTTCACTCTGGCCTGGTCGATGTCGCTGTACCGTCCGTACAGTTCGTCTTTGCATCTCGTCCTTCACTCACCGTCAATGCAGGCGGGACCAACAATCACTCAAATCCATGCCTCTGCGCCATAGAGCAGGACTGGGACTATTAAGGTCTTATGTAGAGTAGCTTCTGTTGTTCGAGAGAGGGCTTTGCTAGTCAATTGCCTTCCTAACCCAAAGAAGTAGCAATTGGCAAGAGTTACCCGTATTCTAGTGTCGGTGTCGTTGTCTGAATTCATAGCGGAGCCTAGTTAGACAAAGTTCTTAACTACCTCAAAGTTATATCTGTCAAAGCTGACGTTCTGTCCGAGACATCGGTGTTGAGTTTCCTTTTTGCTTAACAGCATATACTTGGTCTTGCCTTCGTTGACCGCTAAACTCATTTTCGCCGCTTTCGTCTCAATACTTGTAAAAGCGTTATTTACATCTTGCTTCTTTCTTCGGATTATGTCAATATCGTCGCCGTATGTGAGTACGGACCTTTGAAAAATTGTGCCTCTTGTGTTTGCGTGTGAGTTTTGCACTGTTCAAGTATGATGTTGAAGTCATGGCATGACAGGTCTCGGTGAGTTCTTTACCGAGCTTTATAGATGCCGTTATATGCGACCTTAAAGAGATATCTCCAGCTGAAAAAACAGCGAAGATGTGTTGTACTTAAAAAACTACTGAATACCTTGATGTCGTCCAAGCTAGCTCTAGAATGCAACAGTTCACTGTGTAATGTCAGAATGATGAAGTCTTTCAGTCTCACTTGAGTATCTTTTAAGACTATCTGCGTCCTAAGTTAGGGATTTCATTGAAAGTTGACTTTAACATAAGTAGAACAGAATATGGTGTGATTTTTCAGCTTGCCGGCAGTCGTTGTGACTGATTCCTGGGATCTCTTAAATGGCAGTGCTTTTTCTGTCTCTAAGTAGGAACGCTTATATGTAGACTTCCTACAGCCCTGCTGTCAGGGCAAACGCTCAATTATCAAGGCTACATCAATGACGTGGTCTTCTCGCAAAAAGCTTTCAGAATGACGGCACGGAAAGCTACTTCGCTTTAACCAGTAACATTACGAGAAGACGGTCTCTACCAGGAACGGTGAACGCTCTTGTAGAAGCATCATGGTGGCTCTACTATCTCGTTGCTGAAATCGCTTAGGAAAAAAAGAGAAGATGAGATGACACAAATATATTTCTAATACAAAAGTCCTTAATACTTAGTAGTTAGTATAAAGTATGATTTGTTAAATAGTAAGAGTCACCACAAGAGAATCGCAGAGCACTATCTCTGTAAGTATCTCGGTGGCTACTGGTACCCATATTTTTGGGAGATGCTGGGAAATTTTAGTGAACGGAACATGCAAGGACAACAACAGACGTCTGTCTGCAAACACTTTTTTTATAAACCTCAGCTCTGTAAAGTCAATTGTGGGTTATTTGACAGCTGTAACGATCAGGGGTTATAGGAATATCTGAAGTTAAATGTCGAGCGACAATACGATACTTTATGCCGAGGACCTTGGTAGGTGGTTTTTCTAGATAATGAGGGTGGGTTGGCGCGGAAGTCTTCAGTACTACACAGGACGGGAGGGAATTCCATTTTAATAATAATCAATAGTAAAAGAGGCATCGGGAAGAAAGTTATAACAAGTCCCCTTATCACTTTTATAGGCTGCCTAATGCTGGTGTGCCTGTTCAGGATACCTTTATCCCAAAAGTAAAATTAAAATTGAGGTGGATATACTCGAATGTACGTAGGTGTGTACATACACTCGATCCTCCGTAAACCGGTCTCGAATGTCATTACTTCTGAAAGGTCACACTGACACCAATTTCAAATTTTTCCAGGAGAATGTGATTAGAACACTTCTATCATTTAATTACTGTGTTGCTGTCAACTGAATGCGTATACAGCCCTCCTAACAATTAAAACTGTTCGATCTTACCTTATTTATTCAACAAGTTTTTTCATTTTGTTTTTTTTTTTTGAATCTTTTGCTTCATCAATTTCGTAAAAACTTTACTACTTCAAGTTTTCAAGAGTCAACCATCGATTTGGGGGCTTTCCACATCAGCAAGTTTCCGTTTCATCTTTGGTCTGTGGTGGACAATCGTCTGGTCCTTGGGTTTGGGTCTTCATCAAACTTAATTACGAGAAGAGTGCTACTATTGTTTTTGGTTTTATATATCCCACACCGGAGGTGTTCCAGAAATGAAAGTAATCTTAAGTATTTTTTGTTGGTCTTCCAACAAAGTCCTTTGTCAAAATGAGATTGCCAAAAATCTTAAGCTGATTCCTCTTAAGGACCTTTTGTTGGCCTTTAATCTGATTCTTTTGTCATTCCAGACATTTTCCTTTTGATGGAATCTTAATTCAAACCAATTATGTTAATAAGATTAAAATGAATGACTTGTTGAGTTGGCTTTGGTCGAAGGCACACCACTGAGACAGGGACAGGCCAGTAGAGAAAGGATGATCGAGTTTGGCATTAATCGTGTCCCCATAGTGACTCTGCCACTTGGTATCGGGGTATCTGTATCTATAATACATGGCATTCAAGCTGTGTGCGTTGACGTCCAGGATATTTATATTTATTTCTGCCGACCCGAAACTGTAACGTTGTCCATTTTTAACTGGGCTAAAATTGTCGTAATTACTGGGTGATTCAGTGCGAATGGATATTACCCTCTTTTGGAATGTAATTTTTTGGTATGGGAACCAGTCTGTGTGTTCTCAGGGCACGAACAGTACTCGTATCAGAATTGTTGGTGTCTGGAAGGGTAAAATTTATGACCAAATGGTAGTTGTGTTATGCATTCGTATGATACCCATACGTTCATGTAGCGCCATACAGAAATATGCTCTAGGTCAAGGAAGCCATAGAGTTGACAATAAATGAAGTCCTTGTACTTGAGTTTAATTAATTTCGCTTTTAGTAAGGACTTTTGACCAAATGTAACGTTGGTCTTTGGCTGTAAGGATGGAGTGAGGTGACTTCCAGGAAACGAAGTCCTGGAAACTACTTGTTACTTACAAATTTTCACAGTTCTTATACGAGTATGTATAAATACAATATATTTTAAACTTAAGTGCCACATAAATAATGTTACAAAAGTGAATTGAATTTTTTTTTCCCTTGCAAAAAAAAAAAAGGTCTTAAATCAACAAAATAAGGAACGTTACATAGAGGAAAGATAGTATTCTTCTATCCTTCTTGATTATTTAAAGTCGCTCTTGAGAATTTTAAAAGCATGTCTTTGGAAGGGCGATACTGACAGAGGAAATCTTTTGAAGAAAACCGAAAGAAGCGTCTTCTATCGATTTAGGGAGCATTTAAGTTATGTGAACTAAGTTTTAACCTGTAGCCATTGCTGTCTGCTGAGACCAGTTGTAGGGTCTAGAATAGTTTGGAAGGGTGATGCATTAACTACTCCTACGACCACAGAAAACTCTTGAAGAGAGTTCGTCATCTTAGAAGGGAAAACTATCTAAGGATTGCATTCTGATTCATATCAAGAGATTCCTCTTTTTCTTTATTTCAAAATATTCGATCTGCGATTGAGTCTCGAAATGAGTAACCATTTGGAGAAGTACTCAAAACCTAAAATGTAGCCTTGGCTACAGGATCCAACATGTGTACGCGATTTAGGCTAAACTAGCTAGGCTTCAAAAATGGCACTTTAAGTCATATAGTCAACCAAAGCCGAAACACTTAGCAAAAAATGTCGATGAGTTGTAGTGCACGAGAAACAACTTTCTTACTTATTTACTTACTTAGATGGCGCTTCACTTCGGGTCTAACCAGACCCTCAAACTCCTCCTATTAGCTCTGTTCTGAGCTTATTACCTCCCGATGTGCATCCCAATTGTACACGCCATCAATAGCGAAATCTTCTTCTACTGCGTTGTCCGGCGAGATAGAATCGAAAATTCTGCGGGTAGGAGCATTGCTCTCCATTTGTTCTCTATAAAGGTATCATAGCCATCTTATGTGACAGATGCGTATTTTTCTGACAAGATCAGTGTCGCGGCATAGCTCGGATAATTCATAGTTGAATCTCCCCCTTCAAAGTCCGTAAACGCAAAGGGGCCACAAAGTAGGGTTGAGATGATCGAGGTTTCATACAAGGTCGCCTTAGTTGCCCCAAGAAGCAGCGATTGGAAAGAGATTTAAAAGATGATTCCGCTGGTGATGACTTGTGAACATGAGAGCGCAGCAACTTCACAAAAGCACTGACAGAGCAAGGTGCGTTCTGCATCGTCATTTTGCAGAGACACACAAGTTTGATAGGGTCGCCAAAACTAGACATGGCTAATCCATATTAATGCTGTCATATGTGACCTTATACTCGATGAAAATGTTGTCGGTAACGGTTTTGACTTTTACCAGGATCTGCGGGACGAGAAGATTTTGTCTATTTTGAACATTTAGATCTATTAGAATGTTGAAGAAGGGTTTAAGACATTCACCCGACATGGCAGATGTTGCTACAGTTTACGGGGTCTCAGTTTTGGTAGATCGAGCAAACGCCACTTAGAATCTGCCCTTTTTTTGACTACATGTTAGAAATTTGTTACTGTATGTTTTCCACTCCTCACTTATATCTCTTTTGAATACCCTAGCCGGTAAGCCTTCAGGTCCAGCTGCTTTGTCGAATTTAACCCAAATATTACTTAACTTACTTTGTTTCGGTGACGCCTGTGTCTGGGAGTCATTGAACTCAAGCTCATGGTCTCTCAACCAATTAACTTAAGAATTATGTCAGATTCAGGGAACTCAGGCGGAGTGTTGATAACTAGGTCAAAGAAGGATATTATATGCGTATTTGAAAAACATGTTGCTGGTTTCCTTACAATTGACATTCCTTGCTTAGAGGGCCACCTTTCTCGCTTGGTCTCTATTTGACATATGTAATAGATTGCAGTAGCTTGCTTTTAGTAATGCAACCACAATGTAGGATTCCATAGTAAACTCATTCGACAAAATGCTTAGTATGTGTCTTCACATGATATGTCAGAGTCTGAGTTAAATAGTAGCGATCGGCAGGATCGATTTTAAATTGGAGGTCGCCTGGTTTTCAAAGTTCGCATACTGGTAAAAACGCAAGCTCTTAGCCAAGCATGCACAGAGATATACTGATTTCTTAGAGGTCCACTACTTTACGATGGCTCACCTTGAGTGGGATTCATGGTTCCTGAACAACTAGTTTCCTGAGTGTTCAAAATAAGACAGAATATAAAACATTATCAGAACTACTCCAAAGAGGGAAGCATTTGGCTGCAACACAGCTACCATTAGTATGCCGCGAAGAGGCAGTGAACATATTGTTTTGTACCTTTACCATATTAGCCAACATCTGGATCACCAAGGATGCCGAGTGTCTTTAAGATGTTTGCAGAAAGCTTGGACTTATTTAAAAGAGTATTGAATCATGATTGGGATAGGGATACTTCTTTGTAGACTCTTAAACCCACACACAGAGCAAAAGTAAATTCCCTCCTTTTACGATAGCTAAGGGAAGGTCATTAACTTTACCGAAAGGTGAACTATTTAAATCTCAAATAAAATTACAAAAAGCTTTGCCCTTGGGACTCATAAGTGTGCGACCTCACACCGTATGATGAGCATCACAACAGACAAACAAGATGTGACCTTGACATGAGCGGGCTTAGCCCTTCCGATGGAATGTCAATGATAAGTACGTAAACTGCCACTTTCCCCCATTTCTTATATAGTAAGTCATTTTCTTTGTGTACCTAACTGGCTCCAGATATGTAAAAAGTCACTGCCTGAGACACGGTAGCCTTCCACTCTCTCCAATTTAGGAATGCTTAGAGTGGTGCAAATCAAATCAAGTTAGTTGTGAATTTAAGATTATCTTTGGCGAAGCATTTGTGTTTTAACTTTTTGGACTACATCTTGATACAGCAGAGAGAGTTCGCTGTTCTACCAAATATTCGACGAAGAATATTCAGTATCTCGACTTCCTTTCTTCATATAATTTACTATAGAACTCGGCTGTATTGTAGAACAAGCATGTCGTCCTCTGAGCAGCAGTTTCCTAGGGTTAGTCTTTGCCGACTCTTCACTAGCATCTTACACTTGGGTAGTTTAGCACTTAACCTCTTCGAAGTAACTATTTTATGAACAGTGACGTTTTATTGCAGACGGCGGATATATTTCTTTGTTTCTCTAGGCCAGATCGATTCAGTTATTCTTCCCATGCTGTGAAGGTCTTGATGATTGCGCTTTGGGAGCGGTCGATTATGTTGAGGTTGACGGTCGATCTGCCGATCCGGAAGGTGGCCTGATGCTAGCCGATTAGTGTGTGGCACAGAAGAGCTTAAGAAGTCGTCATAATATGTTGAAGAGCATCTTTTATGCGACATTAAGAAGGGATGTGCATTGAAAGCAGAGTTGTAGTTCATCATACGAGCCAACCTACCCTCTATACTAGAATATAGTTTAGTTGAAAGAGGGTTATCTTCTTGCATTATCACTCACTCTACTTTATGCCCATTAAGTTCCTGCAGAAAACACTATTGCAAACACATCCGCTTTTACTTGCGGTGCAGTCATATTCCCTTCTGATTCACTCCTCTTCTTTACTGTGAAACAGGATGTAAACTTCCATTTACTCTGTTAGAGCCAAGAAATTAGTTTAATGTCATCAGTGGCCGAACATCGACTTCTCCTGGATACGTAAATAGCTTCCAAGACCGATTTAGTAATAGTCTTGTCTACTTGGGCATAAGTAAATATTCTAGTTCCTCTTACCTCAGTATAAACATTGCTTAAGACTTTTAGGGTTGAATATTATGACTGCAATAGGTAATTTGTTTGGAAGCTACCAGCAATTAACTAGGAATCCCACATTACAACTTTTGATGAATCCTGAACATTGAGTAAATCAACCAAATCATCGATTTCAACTGCAATCCACCAACTGCACCCCTTTTCATCAAACTTTTTTCCTAAAATTGTTTTCCGTCTTATGAAAGGAACCCAAAAAAAAAAATCAAAAAGCCTTAAGGCCGCCAAAGCTGTTCTCAATTTCTAAAGCTTGTCCTTGACTAGTTGAATAATTCTTCCCTTTCCTTGCATACAACTTTGAAGAAGTTCACAAATTAGCTTGTCTCTGTGGGAGGAATAGGTACATCTCATGTATCATCAAGTGTATTCAGGCCTTAAGAAAACAACTTAAAAGCCTGGATGTTGATTTTAATTTAAATTTTAATATTTTTCGCAGAAATTCCCTTCGAATAACAACTGTTGCACTTGCCCTGAAAACCAAGAAAAATCGAGTCACCCTCCCACTTGATAAGTACTACATACGAGTAGAACATGGCAGAGCACTAAATAAAAAACCAAGAAAGTAGGTGAAGAAGCCGCCGCTGAATGCCTAACCCAACACAAATTTACGAATAAGTGAAAGTGTAATTTCCCTTCGTTTTCCTTGCCATAATTCAAATCACGTTCTTTGTTATAATAAAGAGACAATGATGACGACAACGACAATGAGACAAAAATGAAAGAAGATATTCGTGCTGCCTCGGTGTCCTCATTTAAAATGAAATGAAATGAAAATCCACAGCAATCGTCACCACTAGGAGGCAAAGTATCCATCCAAAAATATTTTCTAATCTTGCTTCAAATGATTTCACTGATTCAGGTGTGAGTGATTCTTCTTCTTGTCCTTGATATGTCCTGCAGTTAAGTTGTCCTCCTTTTTCCAACAGCTTTCAAGGACCTTAACCCATCAAAACATTTTGATTCTTTTGTGATACAAAATATACAAAAAAAAATAAGAACACCAAAAGCCAAAACGTAGGAAAAAAGTCCTTCCGTCGTTGATAGAAGGAACGGAGATTACCGACGACTTCCGAAGGACAAAAATCATAAGCCAACATCACGATGAGAGTAATTTAAAAAAAAAAAACGAAAAGAAAGACGAAAAAAAGACTACTTCCGTCCCTCAACTGATTACGACGAGTATATGAGTAAATACGTATGCGCCTATTGCGTGGGTGGACATCTATTTTCTCACATAAAAGTCAAGAGCCTGGTGTTCTTCCAGAGACAAAGAAAAGAAAAAGGAAAAAATCCAAGTTTAACCGAAAAAGAAGCTACATTTGCGTATATCCTGCCATCAGCAAGGCTCAGCTAACCCACGCCATAGAACACAGCAATGATTCCGCTGCTTCTTACCAATTCTAAAAAGCCTGAGGCAATGAAAGTTGCGTTGTCTAAATATAAAAATACTCTGGTGGGACAGTAATTTGCACCCCATCTTGCCCCATACCATTGCAGCCCACCAGAATAATAAAAAATAAGCAAAAAGTTCCAAATAAAAATGTATGCGAGTGCTACTTTTACACTATGGCGACCAAGGCGTATAGGACAACGAGCGACATTAACGACTACGACGATGAAGACGATGACTATTGATGTTAGCTGCTAACTCCTCAAGTCAGGGATGCTACTTTGAATTACTTTTGCCCTTACCCTTTGCTGTTTTAGTCATGAAATTGAATTTCGATTTATTTTATTTTTTGCGAGAAACAAGGTCCGGATATTGTTATGAAAAGCAGTGTGACCAGACTTTGCTATGTACCCGCTGAAGCCGGTAATTGTCAAAGGTTCTGCTGATGGATGAGACCACAAATTACGCCGTTGGTTGCTTTATTTGATGTTTTACTCCAAAATGAGATTGACCCGCTTCTGGCAAGTGTGAGAAGAAAATCCCTGCTTCCTTAGCACTGGCATACAGACTGAACGATTAGCGGCTATCGAAGGATCGGAAAAGTTACTTACAAGCGTCCCCAATACTCTGCTCTGCTCTAATGTGGATGTCATCCTGAAAAAATGACACTTAAAAAATAGCGCAGCTTCCGACAAAACGTGGGGCCTCTCATCGAGGCGAGTTCTTTGAATTTACACCGTGCGATCAGGCACCAAACAGCGAACGTAATGATAGCAACAACTGACAGGGGCTGCTAAGCCCCTTCATCACTTACAAGCTAGTTCGAGAAAGCATGACTTTATTGAGCATGACTTCGGAGGGCTGAATTCACTGAGTCTTGCTGGGATCTCAATAGGAATGTAAATCGCCGATTAACTTATTAGGCAAGGCTCAGAGAAGAGAGTTTATTATTATTATTATTTATTTAAAAAAAGGTAATACAATTACAATTTTTTTTAATCTATACTATAGCACTAGCTACCAGGACTTTCGGCTAGAAAGAAGAGAATTTTAAACCTGAATCTGCGTTCGGGTTCCAAATTGTTTGACAGTTGGGTTTCGTGTGAGCAACACTGCTGATGCAATTATTGTAGGCTTTTTAGGCATCTTGCGAGACTTACTGCGAGAGTAATGGTAATGCCCCGGAGCACTTTTTTCTTTGAGTGCCATAATGTAGCCACTTTGCCATCGAAGCTTTAACTCATCTGTCTTGCAAAGACAGATAAATTCCAATAAAAGATATGAGTTCTCTGTTACGCTAGGCTCATTTTTTCAATTGTTTAGTATTTGTTTTGGGCATCTTGAGCCTAGTGATGAACGGCAGCATGCTCTCTGCTTCGCTTGGTTATTTATATTTTCCCCTAGATCAATGTTTCTGAATTAAATCCTCCGATGAACAGATCTTCTTTCAGTCGTTTAGTAGTTTCAACGGAGATCCTCCGTGCTTGATAGGTTGTTTCCGTGTTCTGCGAGACGTCTGTAGTAATAAGTGTATGCCCTACATTCTCCTCTTCGTTTGAACATTCCGGATACAGCGGCGAATGATCATTCAATTCCGTCTTGCCCCCATTGACGAGAATTATTTTCTGTTTCAACCTGTCCTTCGTAAAGCTGTCCCATCTGACCTACTATATTGCTACCGATGTTGTAATTTCTTTCGCTTTGAGCATTTTGGGTTTCAATCGGTTCGGTGTACGTCTAAGGTACACTACCTGGGAACCATTACGGCTACCACATAGATTGCTTCTCCCGAAATAGCTCGAAAGCTATCCTTCTTTCACAAAGGCTATACTCTTTGCGAACGTGTAGCCCCCATATCCGAGCAGCGGAAAGGAATATTCAACTGACTTCTATGGACAGTACTGCCTTGCAGGCGTATTCATCAGTGATTCTTTTTTTCTCGCATATTCGATCTTGAAGCACAAGCTGCCTCAGGCATTGGTACTGCATGAATTTTCTTTGCCTTCTACTATTATCTGTCAACTATTAATATACTGCGGACAAATTCACGTATGTCACCCCCTAAAAGTAAGCAACCACTTGAATTTTGGCTTAAAATAACAAAAGCCAACTTCGAGCACTTCGGAAGTTTTGTTGTTGTTCAAACGCAATCTGGACAAACTTTCATAACCATGGATCCTTCACAACACACCGGAGATCAAAACACCGTCGATACAGTGCGTACGTCCAGGCGAATCAAAGCAGGCTAAGGTGGTTCCGTCTCCCAGCAAGGTCAAAGCATAATTATTGAAAGGCTTCAGTTATGAAGAAAAAATGTAGTAGACCATTAGCCGTATTTATTCCGTAGTATAACTCTTTCATTTTCGAAACACGAACAGTGTAAAAACACGTGTTCTACTTTCTCTGAGATATCGCATCGAGGGCAATATGGAAAAGTTTGTTGGAAGAGGTACTCCCTATAGCAGCCATGACATGTTAGAAACTGTGTCAAGTAGAAGCTTGTTTCACTATGCTTCCGATCAATACAGGTGCTGACCCTTGGTATCAGCCGATGAATCAATCCTTCTGCGATTCGTCCCACTGTTATTGCCAGACCATTATGCTGTGGTTTCTCTCGGCTTTTCTTCTTTGGTTGTCTAACTGACATTTTGTAATGGCCCTTTGTAAAGTCGTTTCAATTCGTCGGCAAGAATGCCGATGGACAAGAATCAATCATCACCCTTAAGTATTTAATAAATGGCCGTGAAATGACATCGTATTCTCTGACCCTAAAACTAGTCGCCTCACATACTTTACGACTGGTGATAAGTAAAACTTCTGTTTTGTGATCCGCAAGTTTCAATATGGCCCCGAGGAGCCAGCACTTTATTGTTTTTATGGTCTCGTTACAGAAGAGTTCTACGAGTATTTCTTTGAGCAATTCGGCAACGACCACGATTGCGATGTCATCCGCGTAACCGATGACTGATGCTTCCTGTGGGATTGGTAGATGTAAGATATCGTCGTACATCACATTCCATTTCAGAGGACTCAAGACCGATCCTTGTGGTACACCTTCGGTTATTAGGTACTTCTTAATTTCGTTGTCGGAATCATAGAAAATGACCCTGTCAGTGAAATAATTCGATATCGTTTTCAATAAATATACCGGTACATGCATTCGACGGAGATAAAGCATAAAACGTTACCAATTCGCCGAATTGAACGCGTTTTGAACACCACCATGGTCACACTGATGCGAATGTAGCCGCTAATTCTTCTGTTCGTGTTGATGTCGCTCAGTTTTCTTTTGAGCATAAAAAGGATTCACAAGCTGTACAACGATGTGGCTGTCAATCTCGTTGTCAATGGCGGCAATAGATGTAGCGGTACTATTTGCGTTGGCGTTGCCAGCTATATATAGTTTTCTTTGACTATAAGAAATTTGAGACGAGCTAATAAATTTAATGTTTTCGGTTTTTGTTTTCCCTACCCCTGCTTCTTACCCTGTCCAGTGATAACATTCGATGGAAACAACATCCACCTTACAAGTGATGATAATAATTACATTACATGACGCACGCTCATTTTTTTCATTTTTTTGTAACTTTTCTCCCTCAATTTGAGGCAGAAGGTTGGGAATGTTTAATACTTGTGCCAAGACGACATGATATAGATTCCGAAGTCAAATTTGTATAGTCTTATCAAATAGTGACCCACTGATTGGCAATTACACTGTTAATTGATAAAGAAAGAAAGAAAGAACATATGCTTCAAGGTATACCGCACAGACTTAACTCTGTCACGTTAAGTTATTTAAATTAAATAGAAAACGGATGATAAGACTGCGTCACACCGATATGGAAGTTGTGCCAGTCTATTTATACGGCACACGATTTTGGCGAAAGTTAACGACAACTTTATCCTAAAAATCCTGCTGTCACAACCAGAACAACAAGTCACCCTGCACATTGTCGAAAAAAGGTTTGCGTAGATCAGACAGACGCACTTTGGCAAGTTTTGCACATGACATGGATACGATTCTCGTTTTCACCAAATAAATTCCTAGTGACGCCGGTAAGTGATTTATTTTGTGCAGAAATCAGCCATCCTGAAGAAAACATGCGAGATCTCAGCCGCCGTATATCTGCTCTTGTCAGTCGGCAGTTTATAAATTCGTTGATGCACATGCGACTTCGAAATAAGAACCAACGTCGGTTTTAGATTTTACCATTATTCATCTTTATATAAAGAGGAAAAACTACTACTACAATAGAAATGTTACCAAGCACGGTATGAGAAGGTTATAAAATTGTATCGCGATGGTGCGCAAGGATTATGTGATGTACTCATTTCAATTGTTCTGACTGCTTGTCATCTCTTCTATCTTTTTGTTAGTGATTTTTTTACGCCCGCAATTCGAGCCATTGCAAACATTTGAGTGTACCTACAGTGGGAAGCAAAACTGTCCGGATGCTCTGCATCACCATGGACATAAGCCAATTGCAATTTGAAATTCTTTTTGAGTTTATTTATTCAATTGAATACTTTTCTCAAAATTGCGTTATTTAAACCAGCAAAAAATTCATTTATAAAAAAATAATTAACAAAAAATTCTCTATTCGGACAGTTTTGTACCTAAGTGGTTTAAAAACAGTATTTCCTTGTATTCCTGAATTGCAACATTGTTTACAGCACAAGAATTTGTGATTTTTATGTTGGTGTAGCTTTTTTTGTATGTAATGCATAATTTGTTGCACTACTGTTTAATTGTTGTTTTTTTTTTGTTTTAAAAAATCAAGAACAATTCCAATCGATAAAAAAAATATTGTTATAAATTTACTGGGAAAAAATTATTCGTGTGGCAAAGTTGCTGAACTATTAAAAATAAGTAAAACAACTGTTAATGATATAAAAAAACGCCGAAATGTTTGTGCAAACAACCTTGGAGGCCAACCAAGAATTATTTCCAATTGCGATGCTCGGTTGTTAGAGCAATTGCTCGTTGGATACCCAAAAATGCTGCAAAAGCCATAAAAAGTTGTCAGGACTTGAACAGCTGGGCGGGAGCTAATAAGAATACGAGTAGCTTTTGTCGCAAGCGTAAGAAAAATGAAATCGGCTCTTTCAGATAATAACGTTCGACGAGGCTTGAATTTCTGTAAAAAGCACAAAGACTGGACAGTAGATAGCTGGAAACTAGTAATTTGGACCGATGAAACTAAAGTTCCCAGTAAACAGTCAGATGGCAAGCAGTACTACTGATATCGCCCTCACGAGCCCCTTCAAATGCATCAGGTGAAGGAAACAAGACCAAACTCCTGATGTGCTTTTCGCTAGCGAAACCAAGCTAACCGATGAGCACAACCTGGAGTACAATAATTATATTGCTAGAAGAAGAAACCGGCCTAACTCCCAACATGGAGGCGGTGTCGCGATCTTCATTAAAGAAGGCATAAAATTCCACAGAGTGTACAAGGGAGTGTTACGCAGGTTCCGGGTGTTGGAGGCAGTCGTCATGTACATTCTACTCCGCAGTGGAAAGCGGCTGTACTTGGCCTCTGTTTATGCACCTGGGGCCTCAAAATCCACTTTATTTATAACAGAGCTCGACAAACTTTTTCGACTTCTGAGGCTGGAATCGGGGGAGAATTATTTTATAATCGGCGGGGACTTCAACGCTAGACACAGAGATTGGGGAAATAATTTGCCAAATACTAGAGGGAACCTACTACTCGATTGGTGGGGTCAGCACGATGCCATGTATAGACTCGGTCTTAAAGCGACGGATAACCCGTCGTTTCCCAGAGGCGGGTTTTATTTGGATCTTTTACTGTACGACGAACGTATACGACTGACAGGTACGAATTTACAAACGCTTAACTGTCTGCGCACATTCGTGTATGACAGCGACCATTGCGGTTTTAGCACCGAAATCACAGTTCCCAACGAAATTGCGGAATTGGAGGAGTTTGTCCAAAGATACTCTTACAACTTCAGTAAGACTCGATGGACACGCTTCTCCGCAACCTTGACAAGAGCACTCTCCTCGAACACGCTCCACCCACCGTCCAATACGAATTTATCAAACGAGGAGATCGATAAGTACCTTAAACGAATGGACCAGACAATAAAACAAACTATGGACACTACAATACTGCGGTATAAACAAACGACTAACGACGATCTGTTCCGCAATCCTACTATTGACGCACTGCACCGACAGAAAAGTAGACTTCTGACAAGACTGAAAAACTTATACAGACAGTTTACAGACAGACAAGACCCAGAGATTAGGACACTGAAGTCGTCGATTAAAAATATTCAAACGTTAATCAAAGAGAATTACAGAATTGCTGTAAGTTTGTATTGGAACAACAAGGTACGGGCTGTAAACACCAGCAACCCGAATATGTTCCCGCAAATAAATAAACTATTTCGGAGAAAAAATCAAAACGACCTTCAGTGTCTTAAAATAGCCCGGACAACAGACAACGAACGATTACTAACAATAGCAGGCATTGATACAAATGAGGCCGCTGATGATGACGACTTCTTTGTGATCGAGGATCCACAGGAGAAGGTTGAGGCCATAGGGGTGACTTTCCAGGAAGTATACAAGGCCAATGATACGAGTATCATTGGCCCTAATTATGACCTGGACAATCGCGTCTTGGTGCACAACTTCTATATTCGAAATGAAGTAGAGAACTGGCGATCCGAGGGCTCTGGTTTCACCCGGTTCAGTGACGAAAATATGGCAAATAATGTCATTGCCAGAGAAGGTGGCCTACCCCCGTTCATTTCGAAGGAAGAACTCCATGAGATCTTCGACACAATCAGAAGTAAGAAATCAGTGGGGACCGATGGTATTCCGAACATCGTGCTTCGACATCTTCCTCTAGAAGCGGTAGACATTTATACCACCCTATTTAATAATGCAATGAATAATGCACATTATCCAGCGCATTGGAAAACGGCGGTGGTTCAACCTATCCCCAAAAAGGGAAAGGATATATCCAATCCGGCGAATCTCCGGTCGATAAGTCTCCTTCCGAATATCAGTAAGGTGTTCGAAAAAGTAATCAATAGAGCTCTGACTAGGTGGGTTGAGGACAAACATATAGTTCCGGATAATCAATTCGGTTTCAAGGCAGGACATGCTATCTCACATGTCGCGTCTAAACTGGTGTCCGATATCCAATGGAATAAAGGCAAAAAACAGTGCACTGGTGCCTGCCTAGTTGACTTGGAGAAGGCTTTCGACACTGTATGGTTAGAAGGTCTTTTCTACAAGCTGGCTAGTCTGGGGATCAGTAAACCACTCTTGTACATTCTTTAGAATATGCTAACCAACAGACAGTTCATCTTGAAAAATGGTGATGTGACTTCTGTTGGAATATTTCAAATTAAAAATGGTCTTCAGCAAGGCGCGGTCAATTCGCCGTTCCTATTCAACATTTATACAAGCGACTTGATAGGTTCACTTCCCCATACTATTGCGTACGCAGAGGACTTGATAGCGTACAGAACAGGTCCAAGAATCGAGGTCATTAATAGTCTACTACAGCGTGACTTCGATAAGATAAGACGATTTTGCGATGACTGTAAGTTGAAAATTAACTTTCAGAAGTCGGAAACTATTCTTTTTAGGACGCCGTTGTCTGGAGCCTCTAGGGATACCAGAAAAAATTGGCGAAAGTTCTCGATCATTGGACAACACGGACACCCTCTTGCCTGTCGAAATGTAGTCAGATACCTTGGGATTTGGCTAGATCAGTTTCTGTATTTTAACAAAAATGTAGATTCTGCTCTATCCAGAGCTAAAGGCGCTTTTGCCCTCACAAAGAGACTGTTTTATAGCAGCCAACTCGATGCGAGGGTAAAGAGAATCTGCTACATGGCTCTTATCAGGCCCATGCTGGTATTTGGGTGTCCCGTGTGGTTCAATGTACGAGCAAGCTTAATGGAAAAGATTCGGGTGTTTGAGAGGGCTTGTCTTAGGGCTTGTCTTCGCTTGTACAGAACACCAGAGTCGGAGTACAAAAATTTTTATCCTAATGAGGTCCTTTACAACAGGGCGAACCTAATACGAGTGGACAACTTCGTAATTAAGCTGACTCGAAGGCACATTGCAAGAGCAATGGCCTCGACGAATAACCTGATATCTGGGGCTTACTACCCCAATCACCTTTATCATGAGAGTGTGCGCTCTAACGGCTTCGTTCCACCGGAAGCATTCCTCTACCTTGATCGGATAGGGTTGATCCAGGATAGATCAGCGGTCCCGTTAATCTTCCATGTCGCTCGGACAGCTGGAGACAGGCGACCCAACTACAACAGAGACGTCGCACACGGCAGGGTGGATCGTCTCAGGTTCAGTAGGGCGGTGGGGAATCGCGATAAGAGGGATGTCGTTCGGCAGCACCAGCATTTCTGGTGGTTGAATGGTGGGGAAGATGTTTCGTCGTCGTTTCCGTCAATTACGGACCAGCCTCACTAATGAGGCAGAGCTGACCAATCTATTTGCCAGTGGCAGAGCTGACCAATCTGGCCAGTAAGTTAGTACGAGTATAAGATTGTTAAGTAATTTTAAGCTAGCATTTAAGCATTTTCTGTTAGAATGTAAGACGTAATGATAAGTGAAATAAAATACATTTAAAACTTAAACTAACTAGAGAATTTTTTGTTTTATTTTTTTTTTTTTTCATACAATAAATAAATTTTTTGCTGGTTTTTTAAACAGAATTTTGAGAAAAATATTCAATAGAATAAAGAAATTCAAAATGAATTTCAAATCACTCATTTTGATAACATAACCATGGAGAAGCAAAACATCCGGACAGTTTTGCTTCCCACTGTATATATGTAGTGTCTGTCTGGTTTTAACATTGCCTTGCATAGATAGCTTACATAAAAAGTGTCTGATCGCAGCGTTTTTAAATCATTACAATCTTGGCTAACAGAATATAATCCAATGGGGTCCAATCGCACGTTCTTGGTGGCCAATTAAAGGGCATGTTTCTTGAAATGACTCAATTTCTATTGATTTTCGGTGGTAGTATGGGATGGAGCACCACATTGATGTCACACAAGCAAATTATTGTTGGTTATCTGAATTTCTAGATAATGTCATAATCGCATCAAAAATCAATCAACCTATGGATTCGTAAGGCAAGTAAAAGTGTAGTAAATTCATACGCACCGTAAGTAGGCAGTTTGCATTCAGTAAACGATATATTTTAGCACGATTTGATGAACTTTTAAATCGAATACAAGTATGTAGATACGAAATACTTTTCATCGATTCAGACTTAAACAGACGCTTCGGAGAATCGGGCTACGAATATGGGATTTCTTTCAAAAAAAAAACAAACTAGTGAGGGATGATATTCAGAACTCTGACAAGTCGGACGATCAATATTAGCTCAATACGGGAACGCTATTTATTCAGTTAAAGCGAGAATTTAATTACAAATTGGATTAACCACTGTGGCATCTATCATAGTGACTGCTATAGGGAACAGAAAGAAAGCTTAATCGCATACAAACTAAGACTTGATCATCTGATAAGTACGAGAGCTTGTTATGTCAATCCGAAGGTTGACCAAAGCATGTTGCTACAAGCTCTTTAGCTCTTTGGCAAGACATATAAGCAATGACCTAGCACGAAGTAAAAATCGTACTATGAGATCTTAACGTAAAGGTATTTAAAAACAACAACTTTGGTAGAACGATTGGTAAGCAAAGCCTACACGTTACAAGGTGATTTAGTGGTCTCCTGTTTATGAAACGCTGAAACAAATGATTGACGAAAGGCATGATTCCAGTCCGCACCTTCTGGGCAGGCAAGATTGTTTCACATCACTACTTCAAAGGCGGATTTTCCTTGCATTCTCTGTCGTCAATATCGAGTACAAAAACCCATTGGCACAGCTATTCACGTGTCATCAAAGATGCCACAATAAATGTGCTGGGCTTGGCTTGAATACCTCCAAGACAACCCTGGTTGGAAGAAGAATGTCAACAGCCGCATGCAGATAAGAACGATAAGACCCGCTCGTGAGCTTTAGGAGCTAAAGCGAGACAACTTCTCCAAAGGAAGATAAAAGATGAACGTATAAGGCTGGATCGAAAATATTGAATATTTGTATTTCAGCAACAACATCTAAATCGAACGTCTTAAGCCAACAAGACTCACACGAAGGCCTGTAAAGATGCGGAAATAATAGGCTGCAGTTAAGTCAAACTCTACTAGGTGTGATATCTCATATCTGATAGTTCATTAATACGAGTATATCTGACTATTGAGTCAAATTAATTCCAAGTGAGAAAGCAAACCCGTATCATCGAAACACAATAGTACATATATGAATTTGTATGAAATATTATAGGTGGACCTTTTGCAACATGCAAACCAAGTAGTTTTTCCACTTCTTATACTCAGTGAGTTAAAATAACCCCCACTAGGTGGACCTGGACCCCAGCCAGTAAGCGTCTTTAGGCAGCTCGATCCAGTGCAAACTGCCTCCAATTTCACACGCTATGTTGGTTAGGTCCCCTTTCACTTGTGGCGCCATTGCGCTATTGCGCTTTCGTCTTAATACTTGCAAAGGCGCTACTGACATCACGCTGGCGCTGCTTTCTTCCGATTACGTCAATATTAACGGCGTATGCGAGTAATTGGACGGACTTTTGAAAGATTGTGACTCTTATGTTAGCGTTTAAGTTATTAGTGTGGTCTTAGCCCAAAAAGCGTGCAATTGAGTACAGATTCATTCTTCTTCGGATAGTGGAAAGCATTCAAGAAGGCCGCTGCAATGACATTCAGGTAGAAGTCGACCAAAACCTTTACGTTAATGTACGTTCTTTTGATCCCGTGATTTTCAGTTCCATTCGCATTAACAGGGAGTGGAAGTGGATATTCAACCACCAAATATATGGTACAAAGTCATCTGTCTAGTGAGGCGTGAATAGATCCGATGTCTGAGATAGACAATAAATAGCAAATTAACACCACAGCTTCCGCTCAAAGAGTCTTGGTTTCCAAAACCGACAAACATAAGATGACAGCATCTTAGTTGGCTTAAATAAGTGAAAGGATACTTGAACCATCATCGTGTGTGGCACTGGCGAGAGATTGTGGTAACTGAAGATGTTTGTTGGTTCAGGACCTAAGAAAAAAAGGAACTATGTAAGTCTTAAGTTACAGCATTGAGCCGCTAGTGGCGACCTTAATCGTGCAATGCCCACGATCCCTAGTGCGTAAAGCAATCTCAGAACAATGGATCAGATAATGTCTTCTGTCTGTTTGATCCTTCAAAATTATTTTCTTGTTAGTATTTGGCACGTTAACTATCTGCAAGTTTGCTACTGATTCACAAATATTCGTACAAACGAAAAATATTTGGTTTATTGATTTCCCCGCCGGTAATTCCTTGCGAAAACAGTTTCAACTTTCGACTATTTCATAATTCGTTAAGAAAATTTATTATCAATCCACCCAACACAGTTTCTCATGTCTTCTTCCTATCCCTTATCACACGTCAGATTATGATGACGATGGTGATGTTCATTCCGCAGGAGGAAGGGTCAGGAATTTATTACCATGTTGGAAGTTATCGGTAGTTTAAATTGATACATGGCATCTTCCCTGGAGTGGGGGTATGGATCCCATTTTTATGATTATTATTCTAGTTTATCAGTGAAAAGCCGAATTGCTAGATTCCGATAGTTTTTTATTGATGAAGTAAATTAACACTATAGAAAGATGAAGATGTTTTGTTTTTATGAAAGTGCTGAGCAATGAAAATTGATTTGTATGTTTGTCGGAACATGTTGTTTAAGCCAAAACAGCTCTCAATTAATGTTATATATACACCAAACTAAATTCTACTCTTATACGAGTAATATAACCCTTAAATAAAAAATATAATGTAGAACGCCCAGATGGCACTTGTGCTAGCAAAGTTGTATACCGTCTACGGGCAACCTCACCACGTTTATATTTTGCACTTCCTCTTTCTATTACTAAACTTCTTCGAGGTAAGACCAATTTAAGAATAAAAGGCATATTCTGTAATCACGACAAATTGCGTTTTATTTTTCCCTTTTTGTTTCTAATTGCATCTAACGCACCATGGTTCTGGTGCGGGAATCCTAACTAAGCTTAAGATCTACGTGTAGTCTATTTCTATCTGCTACATACAAATATTACATTTTTTCTGACTAACTTAAGACCCTACCTCACACAATAATTTAAAGACCCCTCCCAGTATCTTAAGGTGTTGGTTAAATGTATCTGTGACGATGATAATATTGTACAGGTACACAAGTACGTGTGGCTCTAGATCAGCATTTAAGATGCCGTCTATGGATCTCTGCCACGTAGCAGGCGCACTTTGTTACCCGAAAGGCAATTTTTTTTTTTAATGAAACAGGCCTCTGTTCAGAACCCTGAAAGCTGTTAGTAAGCGCGATCTCTTTTCATGTGGATCTTGCAGTACGCCGACTTTATGTCTAATGACGACAAATAGAAATGGGTAAACATCCTAATCTGTTACCCTTTTCAGCTCCCTATAGTCGTTCCTTTCGTTCCTTATCATCTTTTTCTTGAATGGAGATACCCACACATTATTCGATTTCTAGATACTACCGCATCCATCATCTCCTCAAGCTTCTTTTCAATGGATTTCTACATCGCAAGCGACACTGGGAAATTACGCCGGTCAATAGGTTTTGCCGACATCCTTATCTTACGAGTATCTTCTACAAAATGAGTATACCCCAATCCGTCGGGCAAGGACTTAAAAAAACTGTCGATCAAAGTCTCAAATTGTCCTGCTTCGGTGATGTCCAGCTTTAAAATCTCGCAAATAGCGGTCATCGAGACAACCAACGAGTCAAAGACGATAAGGTTCGAATTGTTCTTTCTTAGCATACGGGAGATTGGTTCGTTCGAGCCATAGGACGTGTGGTAGATTGGGAAATAGAAGAGACGAGGGGTACGTAGATTGCGAGGGTTAGTGTTGAGGGACACGCAGTTAACGTGACCTGAAAGGAGTCGGTGAATAAAGAGAAAGTCGGCTGCATCTCTGCACTCCTCAAGGTTGAGACGGCTTTGATAGGACGGCAGAATAAACAGATCGTTCGAGGATATACCTCAAGAAGCAAATCAAAGACAATAGCGCTGGATACTTTCGATTCTCGAGATATGAACACGATGATACGGGCACCATACTTGACTGGCGTACTCTAAAAGAGGCGAACAAAGTTAATATAGGGGGACCTGGTCACGTATGGGTTAGTGAATTGTTTGGACCACAGTTTTACAAAACCTAGTGCCGAGTTAGCTTTAAGGATTATCTCATCCATATGAAACCGGAAGTTGAGATCCATATCACACAAAATGCCGTAGTCGCGAAAGGATTGAACGGAGGACTCAGGTTGGTAATTGTGAAGGTAGAGTCGGAGAGGAGATTGGTACCGTTTATGTGAAGAGGTATGGACTGGCATTTGGCGATATTAAGTTCCAAACAATTTTTGGTGCACCAAATCGAAAAACTATCAAGGTCTTGATTCAATAAGACAATCGGATTTTCTTTCTATAGTTAGCAAATTGAAAAAAAACTGACTTAGGATCGTTTATAAATTTTAAAGTTCGCTGAAATGAAGATAAGTACCGAGATAGTTGGAATATTCGGAAGGGGATCAGGTATGAAGGAAAACAGCCCATAACTTGTTTCTCTTTTTTCGTAACGAACGAAGCTTGCGATTATACCAGGGAGGACTATTGGATGATGTTTAAAGGCGTGAAAACAGAACGGAAAGGGAATAATATAAAAAATGGATAGAGCATCATTTATAGTTAGGTTGTAAAAGTTAAAAGGGAAACTGCTGTGATAGTCACTGGTTTTGAAAAGTTTGCTTTATGAAAATCTTAAGATGAGAGTGTGTGTGGTGAGAGTGGACTGGACAGAAAAGTTATAAAAAAAGGGGAGAAGAAGGGGAGGGTGATAGGTATCAATTGTTGAGAGAGATAGGGGACAAAGTGAGACTGAGGAGTTAATTGAATCTGTTGTGAAAATAAGGTCTTATTGCCTGCCCATGTATGAAAATCGATTGATCATCTGGTGGAGTCCACTATAGCTGAGGAAGATCAAAGTCGCCAAAAATAAGGATGTCGTCAATAGAGTCAGACAGATAAGTTAAATGGTCGATTGCATCGATAGGAAGTTGATAGGATTCGATGGGTTGGGCTGGTGGGGTGTAGCAACATATGACGTAAAAGGTTGAGGGGGAGCGTTATTTTTATTGCGACAAGGTCGACCTTAGAGGGAGAAGATATGTTAATTGGAGAGGAGTCAATGCTATTGCGGATAGCCAGTTAGACACCTCGATAGGGGGACTTATCATTTGGTTTCGTCGTCCCGAAAAAAGTAGGAGACGAGATATGCTACAAATCTCGTGGTACCTGACATAAAGGTTTCTGTGGCCGATAGGGTTGCTAGGGAGGTCCCCCTTTTGGATGGAAATCATGACGCAGGTTTTGGTTTTTCCTTCGTAACAAACTTATATAACAAGAGAACTTAACTCCAGTTCTTAGGTTAAAATTAGGGAATGAATTGCTAGCAGGTATTGGTGACATAGGGCGTTGAGAAAGTATAATACTGGTGGTTGGAATTAAGTTAAAAGAGATGCACTGGCGCGGGGGCTTTTTGTAGAGAGGGGGGAATTAGGGGATAAGGGGATTAGGGCGTAAGGGGTTTGAGTCGGCTGAGTGAGAGGGGAGGACTAAAATTTGGGAAGATGTTTGTTTTGAAGCTCGAGTTAGGGTTGGAACTAGAGCTTTGATTTAGTTTTCTTGTTACTTTTGGAAGTGAGTTGGAGAGGGGTCGAACCTTACCAGGGGAAGTCGGGAAAAACCACGAATATATCTATCGGATGTTGATTTTGAAGATGTTGGCACTCTCAGGAAGGAAAATTATGTGACACTCACTAATTGTGATAGCATACTTTCGGTGAAACAAGTTACACACCCAAGTAGCATCAGCGCGTTGAGGAGCACTTTCAACATAGAATGACGCGTGGTAATCCTTATTCATCTTTTCATGTCTGTAATTTCATTGGGAGGGGTTCCATGAAGTTCCCAATTGTTTGATCAGATTGCGTGGAGCGACGGCTGGCGGATTGCTAGGTTCAGTTTTTAGCGCGGGGGGAGGAGTAGTTGGAAGTGATTGCATGCAAGATTCCATGTCTACTATTTCATTATGAATTGACATATTGTACGGCAACCCCCACAACATCTTCACTTTGTCTGTCAGCTAAGAGACGAACCTAACTTCATTTTTATCTATTCTGCCCTAATCTTTTATAATTCTCCACGCTCTTAACCCCCTCGAAAAGTGCGAAAAGTGCGACTGTCATGCACATTCCATATATATTAACTCGTTGCCATGCACACCCATCTTTAACTTTTGTCTTACCAAAATAAATATTCGAGTTCTCCGACCGATCTCCAGTAGTGCGATGCGCGTTTCCCGACTGGAGATCGTCTTCCCCCACCCCCACCCGTCATCATTGTGTTGGTATGTCCGGCATACCAACAACGGTCGACGACTTTCAGACGTAATGGCTGATGTTGCCCGTTTTGAGTCTCCCATCAAGCCTAGACGCTCCGACAACGATGTTTATGGTGGGCCTCATGTTGCACTGCATGCTCCTGGTTTGCCGTGAGTTTCCCGACCGAAAATTTACGTTTTTTACTGGGAGAAAACGATTGAAAACCTTTGTGGGTTCCAAGGTCTGGGGTGGGTGGATTACTTGCTGATGGGACCATGCCTGTTCACCACATAAAATTTTCAATTAGGTCTTCCTTCTGGAAAAATAAATACTCGCGATTGAAAACACAAAATCTAGGACATGTCATACTACCCATGATGTATCAGAGTCTCCCCCAATCAGCAGACACTAAGTCATCTTAAAGTAACTCTTACATTGGCTTCGTTTCAATGATTCAAGAAACGAACAAATGGAGTAAATTTCATAAAGGCTTCTATACTCAATTATTTTCCACCCAATATGGCTCAAAGACGTCCTAGTCTCCCCATCTCTATAATTCGGACATCCCAAGGAATTACGTTACTGATGAAGTAGCGAGGTTTGGGTTTCTAAGAGGAAATCGTACACCAAGCCAATGACACACCACCAAGCTCTCTGTAATTCCACTAAAGACATTCTCATCTGGACAACTGTAACACATCTAGACTAAACCGGTCCATACTTGACCTCATGCTCAACCTCAAGAGAAGGAATATCTTCAACCTCACAAACAAAATCGCGGGACCTTATGCCATTGGAGGACACTCACAGTGATGAGTGTTCCTCACAAAGATTTTTGCAGAGAAGAATCGATGGCACGCTTCCTTGAAACTGTCTTGGCTTAGTTCAAATAGCAATTTTGTATTACAAAATTCTATGAGGCTTTCGTTTAATTTTAGCCACCCTAACACGCTAACCCTGAGCGCAAACTGAAGGCCTCTCTGATTGTTATTGTGCACTTTACCATCTGGCTTCTCTGTTGGACAACTCGATACGTTAAGTGAATCTCGATCGAAAACCACTCAGCACTTTCTTGCGATTGTGAATTTTACTCTTATTCGGATCCATCCAACCGAGTCGATGTCAACTGCTCGGGAATAGGAACATCCAGATCATTAAAAAAAATGCTTTGAGTTGAAGCAATATACTCGTATAGTTACAATAATATTGTAAAGTGAAAGTTACGCCGCAAGACCTGTCCTTTTCCGTTCTCGAAACTGATTTTGCACATACTGTATAGGTAATTACCCACCCTATCACTTTTGTCAAAGATGCCCTCTTTGCCTCGTTTGGCAAGTAATTAGGTCATTGCTCGTATGTGTTGACGGGGAGCTCATAGGAGCAGGTCGTATTTTTCCCCTGTCAGAGTATAAGTGCTTAATTTTTTTTTTGCTTATCTTATCAGGCAATCGCTTACATGCCTGAAGTTCAAGACTTGCTTCCCTAGTCTTCCTCTGATGGCAAATCCCCACCTGAACGGTACAAAGATTTCAGTCGCAGATCTGAAGATCGTTGTCTTTTAAACGTTTGCCAAGTTCGTCAACAGTGAACAGTAGAATACAAACCTAATTGAGCTGCTAGTTCTATCCAATTTATAGGACAGTAAGCAGCTTCCCTATTAATAACAGGCAAATCCACCAACTCAATACCTACCTACTCTAAAAAGTTGGACCACCACTTAGTTTCTTCCCCAACCGTACAAAAACACCAGTTCTCAGAACCCTGTCTTCAAAGAAGCTACGACCGAAGACTTAGATTCACAAAAAGGAACACTCGCAGTTTAAGAATGTACATATGTGACAAGTAGTCACATGGAGTAAAAATAGGGAGTCAGAGAAACTCTGCAGGGAAACTTTGTAAGTTTATCAAGCGGATATATTCAGCCTGTTCGTCGTTTTGACTTATCATTTCAATTGGTACTTTAGGGATCGCGATGGGTACCGTTTAAAGTGTTCAGTATTTAGCTTGAGGTATCACAAAATCCACAACTTACAAGCTCAATCACTGAAAGGAGCGAAGTCGAAAACACATTGAATAACTGAGATATAAAATGTCTAAAGAAAAATCTAAAACTAAAAATCTCTCCTTACGTAAGCTCCAGATTAAGAAATCTTTAAAGTAATACCTGCATCCAAATCCTAGCAATTCAGAAATCGGATTTTCTTCAGTAGAGACATAAAATCGCAAATCCTGACATTCCCTCGCCACCCAGCATCTTCACATTTTCCACAAACACACCTTAAAATTGTTTGTGTTGTGTCGCAACACGTCCATAAATAAATATATACATACATGTATGTACATACTAGTAAACATGTCCATACGAAGAATATGTAAGAAGGATTCATTTTCAAACGAGCTACAACCCAAATCGTTCAGCAAAAATTTTGGCAAACAAATCCAAAAAAAGAAAGAATCCTTTCCTCCGTAAAAGCAGTAAGTACTAAGCATCCTTTCTCCTGCTTAACCATAGTGAGGTAGTTCAGTGATGAGCTTCCATGAATTGCGCTGGCGAAATACTCGTACCTACCTATCTTAAACTGCCTCTCTGTCCTTATATGATGGAGGAAGAAGAGAACACTTTACTCTGGCACTGGCGCTACTGCCGTGGCCCTTCATCGTCTGCTCAACACTACTCCTTTTCCTATATCCACTACACGCTATTTCGTAACAACTTTGCTCCTCATTGTTGTAGCTTATCGTTGCCGTTGTCGTTATCGTTGTCGGGTGACCTGTCGTCTTCGAGAATCTTTTGAATGAGAGCCAGCAGCACCAGTATATCGACTACGAAGTGGCAAGTTCTAAATCCCAGTAACAGTAGCAGCAGCAGTAGAAGTACCAGCCAGTCTCTGTCGCCGTTCGATAGATATAGTGGCTGCCTGGTTTACGTCACAATTGTACGTGGGCGGCTGCTGATGGCGCACCCACAGTCATCGGCTGATACGAACCATAAAAGCTTTCTTTTCACCGATTCTAGCGGTGTAGAAGTCCAAAAGGGGAAACACCAACCATTCTCAAATGTTATTCACTAAAACTCCACTCCATTCAAAAAGGACATGCGCCGAGCTTTGAGAATAATTTTTTTTTCGTTTTGTTTGCTTTCTCAACTTGTTTTGCATTTTACTGGGGAGCAATGAGTGGCGTATTTGGGATTGGGGTTGGAGTTGGGAATTCTACAATGATAACTAGCCACAAACGACGAGAGTATGAACATTTTCTCTCCCAAGAATGTTGTCATCGTTGCAAAGCAATATCTATCACTGATATACGTACTTATGCGTTGTCTGTCGTCATTGAAGCAGCAAAATGAATTCGCCGATGAACTTTTCCCTACGTCCATGAACAACACCCACGTAATATCCTCCAATACATAGTCAAAGATACATATTGGAGGAGCGAGAAAAGAACCAACAAAAACTGAGAGAAAAACAGAGAAGAAAAGAGAGAAAAAGACGAGAAATACTTTAACACCGGCACGTCTATGAACGACTGAAGGATAGCAACGAATATCCTTTTGCCTGCCATCGGCGACATTGTGTTGTGTAGTCGTCGTTGCGGGTACATACAGCAGCACCACCACCTACCACCAAAAGGAAAAGAAGAAGAGCCTAAAACCAACCGCATACACAGAGATAGAGAGCATAAAAGACAAGAAAAAAAAAAATACAAAAACAAAAAAAACTTTCTCACATCAGAGAAAGGATATCCTTGCCGAAGGTGGCCAACGTTAAATCATTCGCGATTCATCCCTTAACGAACAAACAATTGTACGACGGCGACGACGACGACGACAAGTAACTTGGCCAACGGAATACACAAATTGTTGTTTTTCCTTATTATTGTTGTTGTTGGTGTGTATTCTCAGTGTTAGAAATATTATTACATTTTTTCTTTTTTTCCCTTTAAAACAACAACACGACATCATCCCCCCTTCAAAAGAAAAAGAAAAAATAATAAAAAAAATTAACGAAACAACAACGACGACGAACCGTTCCAGAGCCGCGTCATGGCCAGGCTGGCCCCCCAACAGGGTGGTTATAGTGCAACTAACCCCCTAAATTTGCGTTAAGGTTTATTTTTTGTGTGTTGTTGTTGTTTTTGTGCCATCTTTCAAGAGTGTGTGTGTGTATTTGTATGAGTGTCGACAGTCCAAAACGAAGTACATTCACAAATTCGATTCCCATTCAGTGTTTAGATTTTCGCGAACAAAAAAGGATTTCTCACGAGAGGACTAGAAAATCAAATAACAAATTGGCAATAGAAAGGATGCAAGTGCTTCGTTCTCTCAACTGATTACACCAATTGGATGTAAAGTGAATTATCCTTTTTTCTTTTAAATTTTTTTTGTTTTTCCAATTTCCAAATTCCAAAATTCCAACTTAAGTTTTGGATGAAGATCAATTTTGAAAACATATTCCATCAAGTTATTGTACATAGAGGTCCTGTGAGGACACTATTTGTGTAGAGAAATAAAATAAAAAAATAAAATTACCCACAAATCCTTTTCTTTCAAGGAAACAAGTGGTTGACCGACCGAGTTCTTAGAGTGTAAACTTAAAAATTTCTAACAACCGACAGTGACAAACAAATCCGTGTAAATCAGTGAAAATTCGTAAAAACCAGAAAATCGAAAATAATTTAAAAAAAAATCTGAAAAATTGTGAAAATCGTTGAAAATCTGAAATAAAAGGCAAAACCTTTTCAAAGTCTCTGTGCTTCGATAAGAGCAAGTGACAAAGTAGACAGGTACAAAAGCTAAAAGGATATTCGGTGATCAAGTCCCCAAATAACAGGTGGATTCGTTTTTAAAAAAAAAAAAGAAGTAACGAAAATAAACCTAAGAAATAAGAATCGAAATAAAAAAAAATCAGAATCCTTTGCATAACGCGAGTGCCTTCATTTTAGTCCTACACATCTTCTAGATCCTGTTTACGTTTTTTCTCTAATCTCCTTTGGCATTAATGCCATTCAGTTAGTAAAATTTCCCCTCTTTTTTGGTTCATTTTTGTTTTTGCACACACGATTTGCGTTTTTGACTTTCGGTTTTCCGACGATTTTTTTTTCTTTCTGTTTCCTTACACATCCTCGAAAGAAATTTCCCTTCTACGTAATCCTTTCAAATGAGAAAATAAATTGGAAAGGAAGGAAGCAAGGAACATACATATTTGGCAAATCATCAACCGCATAGTCACTGTATTCTTGTACACCAAGAGTAAATCAAGAAATCAAGAATAAAAAAAAAAGAAAAGAAATAAATAAAAAGGACTATCCCATCAGCATGTTAAGTAGTTCCTTCTCCAATCTCCATTTACATTGAGCAACATTTCTGGAGTAACTGAGTCAAAAACAAAAAATAAATCGTAGACGACTTGACTGAAGAAGAAAAAAATTACCTTCACTCTCAATTCATCGCAAATTCAGTATCAAACTCCAGGAGTACGAATACCATACAAACCAAAAATTATCTGCACAAGTCTCAACAGTTAAGATCCTTTCAAGATGATCCGTGAAATAATCCAAACATTGGCTTGTCTGAGTATTCTAAATGGCAGCACTCTATCCCTCCATCTAACCAATGATCGCACTGCGGAACATAGCAGTAGTAGCAATAGCGGTAGCATTAACCCATCTACACCCAATGGCGGTTTGAATGTAGTCCAGCATACAAGTAACAATCCGTACCGAAGGATGGCAGCCGCTGCGGAATCGGAACGAGAGCGAATGCTTTTTCTCGGTGGTGGAGGTGGCCGAAGAGGTCGACCTATAATAACGGGACGTCTTCATTTGACAACAAGTGACACTGAAAGAGGTTCTAATTATCAACCCTCATCGCTGACCATGTTGCAGGACAATGAATTCCCTATACGACGTGAACCGTTCTACTTTGCCGCAAACGAGGACATCAGTGATAGTGTCGGTGATGGCTATGATGGTTTCCAAAATTCACCTTCATCCGATCATTTCCATCGTTACGATGATAGTAGCTACGAAGTGATGGAGGACATTTTTAATCGTGACGAAGGGATCTATAGGAAATTCCCGCCGATTCATCATCAGCAACAGCAGCAGCAACAACAAACTTCATCTCAGTATCATGCACCATCACCTAGAGAACTCCAGGACCTATTCGATCATCAACATCATGAATTTCCCATCGATGAACTTGTACCAAATCACGTTCCAAATCACCGGGCCGTCGATATGAGATTTCCACAAAAGATGCAAAGGAAACGAACCCAACAGAAGCAGAATTTGGAAAAACTCCCATCTACAGTAACTAAACTCAAGTCGACTTCCAACTCGAATTTAAATTCAAATTCCAACTCTAACTCGAATTCTAATTCCAATTTAAATTCAAATTCATCACCTGGATCAGGAGGAGAAGGTATTGTCGCAACATCAACACAGGAACAACATCAGCAACAACAACAGCAGCAGCAGCAACAACAACAACAACAACAGCAATTGAATTTGAAACAGCCGCAGCTACAGCAACAACAACAGCAACAGCAGCAGCAGCAACAGTTATTAAATCCCAACAGTAATAATAAACGTTCAGGGATTAATAGCGGTATTGGCTCCCCACCAGTCACCCATAGTATAGCCAGCCAGTTGATGTTGCGTACCGCGAGAGGACAGCGACAGTACGATGTGCCGCAAATTGGTATGTACATCCATATAAACCTTTTTTCCTTCTCATGTATCCACAACGAACCAACTATTCCTTGTTTTTTTTTCACCCCATTTATTTTTTTTACCCTCCTCGAATTTCATGGGTATGTCCAATCCAATATCCATGTCCACTTCAATTGGTAGGATATTAATTGAACACGAAATGGGACAAGCTTGTGCCCAGTCATACGCATCGACAATGGTGTCCTTTTATGTGGAAAAATGTTCCATAAATGCTTCTGTTTCCGTTCGGGTGTTTTGTTTTGTTTCAAGCTTGTTCTGTTCTTAATTTCTCTCGTTTCTCTTGTTGGATTCATGCCTTAGACATAAATTGTTGATAATAAAGGGATTTATTGCAGTAAGAAATAGAGGGTTACAAATGCCCTTGAAATGGAAGATTTTGTGGCAGCTTTTTGGTACTTTCAACAGACAGACAAAAGCAATATTACATTTGTTTTGAGAACTCATTAATTTGTTTTTTTTTACTATACGAGTACCATCTTAAGAGTCTGTTTTATGTGGAATCGTTTGTGTTCAGTTTGTAATCTTCAAAAAATATGAATTTAGTCACTAATTTGTTAGCACTTTCCAACAGGTCATTTTTGAAGGGATATAATTGATCACGTCGAAATTGATAGGCTTATGAAATAATGATGCAACTTGTTCTAAATTTGTTCACGGTTTACTAAATATCACTTCTTAGTTACCAAAAAGACCACATACGCAGTATCTGTTCTTTTTGGCAGTTTCTACCCATCTGTCGAAATGAAAGACTCAGGGTTTAGAGAAATTTTGACTTGTAGCTTGTTTGTAACAAGTTTGTTACAGCTTTTCAAGAAATTGGACATTAAATCCATTTTAACTCTGTGTAGTACGAGTATCTTTTCCTGGTGGCAAGAATTTGTGAATAATTTCTAACTAAATTTTAGTTTGCAATCAGTTGGTGATGCTGTAACTTCCTAGAAGAAGTATATATCTTTGATATCAATTAAAATGTTGGTTTAAAGCAATTCAAGTGTTTTCAAACAATATATTAGATGTCCAAAAATCAAGAAGAGAAACTTGTCAAGATTAAAGAGTTTAGGAAAATTGATCGTCAAAAACTTGCTAAGTTGCTAAGCAGGAACTGATGAGGCCCTTGAGAGTTTTTTTTTTTCAAAATAATGCCTTACAAGGAACAAAAAGGCGAAAATGTTCATATTCGGTTCAATGAGAGAAAAAATGTTTTCCAAGAAAAAACAAGTTTTCCAATCCCTGTCAGGATGAATGACATGATTATGATATTTTTTGATGAGTAATAGGTCATGTTTTTTTTCCACAAAATTTCCAAGAACTTACTCGTATTAGTCATCTGCTGGAGTTTGCTTCGAAATATGGAACTAAGGCCCTACAAATGAGAAGTTGTCACTTACTATAAATACCAGTAAATTATTTTAAATAAAAATACTCGCAGTTTGAACTCTAACCTTTGAGCGGTTCAAATTCCATGACCTGTCTACCGACTTTGGTATGGAAAAGTACTCGGATTTGTTGCAGTGCAATTACTCATTTAGTGTTATAATCGATTTTAATATTTAATACATATTATTATGGAATGCACGCATTCGTTCACGTACTACATTTTATAGGATTGTAGGGATGATTTTGTTTTATTAACTTTTTTGTATGGATTTCTCTCTGTTATGTAACGAAAGTTATGGAAAATTTTGAATTGCTTTTTGAGCAACAAGTGATATTTATTACGGCAGTCTAGCAATCTAAAATCTGAAATTTATTCTGATAGGGGGGAACAATAAGTCGATGCATAATAGCTCTCTACAATTTTACTGAAAGGAGTAAGGTTTTTTACGAGTAATTTCATTATTTTTATTATAAATTTGTGTAGTTAATATTTTTTTGGAGAAAACAATTTGTTAAGAACACAAATTCTTTATAACAAAAAGTAGATTTAAGTGTCTATCCCATGCATCTCAAAATGTGTATCCTTTTTTTTTTTGCACCGAAAGACTACGAGTACATGATTATCGTCAACGTAAGAAGAAACATCAAAAACGTCTGAAAAATCATAGATGTCACTCTCAGGTGCTTATAATCTTCCACAGGAAATTATTTTTGTATGTTTGTTTTTGTTGATATTTATTTGTCTTGCAGTGTCCTTGTTCGCTGGTCTGCGAATGTCAGTCGATAGTTGTTTATAATCACCATGGATGCCTACCCTTGATTGATGCATGACGAAGCTGTCTTTTTGTCAATTTGATATTGTGTTCTGGCATCGACAGGTTAAAAGGCACTTTTGACATCCATAAATGATTTCGTAATTTATTTTCTCCCATTTGCGCATTTTACTAAGTGCGACAGCTGGAAAACATCGTTCTTATATACCTATAATATTTTGTAATATCAAAAATGTTTCGGATTAACGGATCTGTCTTTATATAGACTTTTTTTTGCTGTCATCTACAAGGGAGGGCTCTTAGGTAGTAAAATGTGAACTAATGTATTGTGACGGTTTAATCAGAGTACCTTGAGATAGTATTACATTTCGGATGGGACTTTCCAAATATTTTCTTTGAAGATGCCAATGCGAATTGTATAGAGAGAAGTTTAAGGACATTATCGAACAAGAGATACGACTTCCATGTTATTTAAGATCTCAGCTTTGTTCAATGAAATGTCTAGAACCCAACGAACACTTTTCCCAAATCCGAGAACATTACATTCACATCGAATTTACTGCCGCTTTATTTCTTCATCGTCACTCGGAGTTCATACAAAGTCGTCCTTTTTGGCTTCTTATGAATTAAACAAGTCTCTTGAAATATTCATTTATACTCGTACCTAAAAAGGTATTTGTTCTCATCTAATTATCCTCTTTGCTGGTTGACTCATGTCATTTTCATTCATTGAAATATCATCTTCACAATCACAGAAGAAAAGTGGTCTGTTTAGCTTTGAAAAATTGAATAGTTGTCCTAAGTGAACGGTCCTGTTCCAATTTTACTAATTTTAGTGGCTGAGTTCCTCGCAAGTATTTTTTTTCCATCTAGGTTGGATGGTGATTGATTTTACTTGATTTGAGTGGCATGTTGAAAATATTGCCCCAAATTTATTTAACGAAGCTGGTCGCTTTTCTTTCTTAGTTGCGTCAGTATAGCTTTCCTATATGCGTCAGTTTTGGTTGAGTAATCTCTTTTCCTTTCACTGTTAAGTTGTAGCGTTCAAAGACAGCCTTTTTATAACACCTTGTCTTTAAATACCTAGTGCTATATGTTTTTCAATCTTTTTTTCTTTTTTTTCGAAAATTCTTTCGAACTAGCTTTCAAGATGAATTCGTGACAGTCCTGACGGAGCTGGGTTTTTATTTATACTTTATAAATTAAGATCACAGACATAGATACTTCTATCTTCAGCTCGTTCATATGTTGAGTTACGAGGGCGGGTCAATAAGTCCGTGACTTTTTGAATTTCTGACGTCTTTACTGAAACAGCAACATTGCTACTGTCAACAGGCATCTGTCAGTTGACTCCTGTCAAAATTTAAACTTGCTGCGTCAGTTAGTTAGTGTTTGACAGCTATTTTTATCAGACTACTCACTAATTTAAGGAGAAAATGGAAAAAAGTGAATTTCGTGTGCTTATTAAGCATTATTTCTTGCGAAAAAAAACCATTACCGAGACCAAGCCTAAGCTTGATAAATACTATGGGGACTCTGCACCATCGATTTCAATGGTAAAAAAGTGGTTTACTGAATTTCGTTGTGGCCGTACAGGCACTGAAGATGCCGAACGTCCTGGACGCCCAGTTGAAGTCTCTACACCCGAAACAATCAAAAAAATTCACGATATGGTGTTGGCCGACCGAAGATTGAAAGTGCGAGAGATTGTGGAAGCCGTAGGGATCTCGCATGGCTCAGTGGTTTCAATTTTGAATGATCACTTGGGCATGAGAAAGCTTTCCGCAAGATGGGTGCCGCGTTTGCTCACAGTCGACCACAAACACATGTGCAGTTGCCATGGCAAAAATCCATGAATTGGGCTATGAATTGCTCCCTCATCCACCCTATTCTCCAGATTTGGCTCCGAGCGACTACTTCTTGTTCCCAAACCTGAAGAAATGGCTTGGTGGAAAAAGATTTGACTCCAATGATGAAGTCATCTCTCAAACAAAGGCCTATTTTGAGGACCTCGACAAATCATTTTTTTTGGAAGGGATAAAAAAATTGGAGAAGCGTTGGACAAAGTGTATAGAGCTCAAGGGAGACTACGTTGAAAAATAAAATTATTTTTTTATCAAAAAATCGGTGTTTTAATCCAAAAGTCACGGATTTATTGACCCGCCCTCGTATAAAATTAATGAATTTTCTTGATGAGAAACGACTAAAATGTTTACTTCAGATGATCTGTAGTTTAAGCACTTCCTGCTCACCGACTATCAAATTTTTTTTCATTCGATGTGATGAAAGATGAGTCAAATTGCTTGTGGCCTTCCGAAAAGAGTAACTAGTGTGGTGGTTTGCTGTTTAGTTCGCTGGATACATATTCCATAACATAATATTCCATTTTCCTATTTCTGACCATAAATACCATAGTCATCCATCGGATTTATATCTGAACTGCTGTTATGACAGGAATATTGACATCAAACCACTCCTCCTAAGATTTGACCTTGTCCCTGGAAAATCTATCTCAGTACTATTAAAAGGTTCAAGATTTTATCTTTGTTGGCAAATTCTCCATATATCATTTGCAGAAGTTCCTAAATTAGATATCAATTGGATCCTTAACAAGTCTGAATCGCTGAAAAGAATTCTTTCTTTGTATCCCGATATTGAAGTCGTACTTAATTGTAAGTGGCTTTGGCATTCCGGATAAAAAAAAACTGTAGAGGGATGGCATGCTGTGATCTCTCCGGATTCCTTATAGGAAAGAGTCCTAAAACGAGGTTATGTCAATATAAGAAAGCCGATTGGTAGCCGAAGCCGATTCCTCGTCATCAACGTGGATTCCGCAACTTATATTCTCCTTGGAATGAGATCGAAATTCTTTAAAAGACGTTGTACGACTCGATTTGCGAACGAAGCCAACCTGGCAGACTGATAAATATTTAAACATCCCGGGAATAACTGGAAGGCTTTGTAGAGGCATTTTAGGTTCAAATACGGAGGCTTTAAATATTACAGTACTCTGAAGGTAGCAAAAGTTTCATATCGTTCACAGGGGTGAACAGTAAGATTTATTTCTTTCGTAGTACTTAGAAAAAATATAATAGGAAACAAAAATAAAAAAAATTAAAGTAAATAATAGGTGACAAAATCTGCCTCTTTCTCCATCCCAACGCTCATTTATAATGATCTAATTTTTATCAACAGTCTGGCTGCAACGCAATTCACAGTAAGGTTAAAATTTATGTTGTCTTCATCTACACATGAGCGCGTTGAATGCGCTATGGGATGAATCAATTTTCACGCTCAGAGTACTAAAAGATCTCAATATTCACTAAAAGGCTGACCTAAATTTTACTATATACATATCTGTGCTACTTTGAACCGATGTTCTTCTACTCTGTCTTAGCCAGTGTGGTACATTTTTTTTAATTCTTACCCCCTTATGATTTTACTTACAGGACAGAACCCAGCACTTGTCCTTAAAAAGGTGAATCTTCTTCTCACTACCTATTTCACCTGTCTCTCACATAAGGGGAATTCCCCCAAATTTGGAAGACCTCTTTCATAACCCCGGTTCACAAAAAGGGATCAATGAATTAACCAACTACAATTCCATTGCTAAGTTTTCTCACATTCCTAAATTGTTGGAAAGTTTTTTATATGAAGTTATAAGCTTTCAGTGCAAGTCAGCTATGTACTCGTATGTCACCCAGTCAGCATGGATTGCTGAAAGGTATATCAATTACTACAAATTTATTTAAATTCGTATCCTTTGTGCTCTAATCCCTAGAAAATAGCAACGAAATCGATATTATTGCTACAGATTTCGCTAAAGCCTTTGATAAAGTATCTCATCAATTGATTCTGTTCAAATTGTCTTCTCTCGGCTTTAACCACATATTATTAAAATGGATATCTTCTTATCTGGAAAACCGTTATTATAGAGTTCGCTTCAGGTCAACCGTCTCAACACATTTCTTGTCACTCCTGGTGTCCTACAGGGCAGCCATCTAGGTTCCCTTCTTTTCATCTTTACAATAAACGATCTTGATAAAGTTATTAAACACTGCTCCCTATCCATTCACTGACGACACTAAGTTCACCAAGACTCTATTCTCCTTCAAGAAGACCTCGATAGGTTTTCCACCTGCTATATAAAAAATTGTTTTGAGTTTAATGTCTCCAAATGCCAATCTAGAACTTTGTCTCGTAAGTCTGATCAATCTTCCCTCGAATATGTTTTCTGAATGACTAACCTGTGCCCCAGGTGCATTCCCTTTGCGACCTTGGAATATTATACGATCGAGAGTTAAACTTCCGTTCGCATAATTTTTAAAGCCAACTCATCGCTCGGTTTTATCAAACGATCGTCTAAAGAATCTTGCAAACCTTGTACGACAAGATCATTTTACATTACCTTTGTCCGACCCCTTCTCGAATATACCAGGTAAGTATGGTCCCCCTTTCAGCGAGTTCATGTATCCCGAATCGAGAACATTCAACGTCGTTTTCCTCGATTTGCCCTTCGTGGACGATCCTGGGATGACCCCTTTGTCTTACCTCCCTATCGTGACCGCCTTAAAATTCTTAACTTGAATACCCTCGCAGAGATGTAGCTGACTTTCTCTTCATTTATCGACGGCTCTATGGTACTGCAGACTGCGCTGCTCTCGTCTCTTCTATATTCCAACCCACCGCACCTCTTATGGTTCAATCTCTCGCATGCTCCGTAAGGTCAAACTCCACTCAAACTCCCCCCTTTTTGATTCTAACCTGTGCACTTCTCGCCTTAAACTTGATCTCTTCCACCATTCCCTTTCTTCCTAACCTTAACTATTGTTAGTTTTCAAATCTTTGTTTTTTAAATTAGTTTAACTTTAAGGTTGTCTTAAGCCAAATAAATGGGTGCGTTAGCCCCTTCTTTCCAAGGTTATGTAAAGGCGAATGACCCCACATCCAATGAAATATTTTCAGACATGCAAATTTCTCAATAACTATTGTCATAGCTAGAGATTCACTCGTGATCGTATTTCTCATTGACATATGGAACCACAGGCTGCACTAATCTAGCATCGATCGATTATCAAAATACATTTAAATTCTAAAACTCTTTTCTTCCGTTGACTAGTAATTACATTTGGGGACTTTTAATTCAAGCTGTTTTGGACAGTTTCAAGTCAGATAACAAAAGAACTTATGATGGCGTACCTCAGGGTTCTGTGGTACGACAACCTAATTTAAAAGGATCATTATTCTATATTGAATATCAGCAGTGATATAAGAAATACTCGTCCTATTCTGATTTTAGGAAATTTGTCCACTTTAGATTGAAATATCATGCCCACATCTGGTTAGGTTCTCAAAAAATTTCTGCATTTAGTAGATAGGGATAGGGTGTCAAGACTCATTGGCTATGCCAATATTGTGCAGTCGATTGACACCCTTAAGCACCAATATCTTACGTTGTTCTATCGATACTTTCATAGGCGGTGATCCATTGAAATTCCAAGTAGCTTTCCACCCCCTCCACCTTTCAACGGTAACATCCGTTTAGCCATAAACAACCATCAGTTAAACCTCAAGTCCACTGTCGAAAGTACGAAAGATATCGCAATTCCTTTCTATGTTGGACAATTTTGTTAATGGAGTACTCTGTCAATCTCATATTTACCCAGGCACCACAACCTTTCATTCAAACATTCAAAACCAATGTGCGTAGACCCTTGACCTTATTTAAACTTGTTCTTCGTGAAGTGGGATTTGATGCCACTCGATTGCTTTTTGTCGTACATTGTCAAGTCATTAGTGTATCTTGATACGAGTATGCTGCATACTCTTCAGGCCTTTGAAGCCAATTCTAAGAACGTCATTGGTGAGATCGCGTTGGATTCTTGTTTTCTTTTTACAGCAGTATAATTTGTTGTGTATACGAGTAGGTCGAATGTCTTGAAAAATCTACCAATATCGTATTGTAGTAAACAAAGGTTTGTCCGATCGTCGCAAATCGGAATATCCTAGTAATTGCCGTGGCAAGGCCTGGAGGAATACATCTGTCAACTCAACGGAATTAATATTGTTCAAATGCATATCTTTTTGTTCTGTTTCGATTCAATTGACTGCTTCCTTCTACCGACGATTTAGTTATAAACTCTGTGGACATTTTCATGAAGTTCATCAGAAGCAACTTGCCACATTGTTGGACAGAATTATTGACCCTATTCAATGTTTAACATAAAACAGATGACAAATGCCACAGATTGTTAATAACACGGAGGTTCTGTTTCAAATGAAATTTCCTTGGTTTTTTTTATTTTATATTTATTTGTAGTGGTTGGCATAAAATCAAAAAATAAAAATAAAAAGGACCCATAGACGTGCTTGTACACATGGAGATTCTCCGAAATGTCAAGGGTTGATTGTGATTTAAATATGTACTTATACTTTCGCATAGCAGTCGACCAGCATATTGGCATTTAGATAAAACTGTTTTCACCAAAATAACAAAAATAAAAAATTAAATATGAATGAAGGACGAAAAATCAACGGAAAGATATTTCATCGGCCGGAATATTGATCGATTGTTGATGGGGAAATCATATTTAACAGAGCTTTTCCTTAAAATAATTAAAAGTGTTTTATTTAAAAACAAACATGCTGTAAACCGCGGTGGTGGGAGGACATAATGACAGGCGTTGGGATACGTACGATATCTTTCAAGGGAAATTGATTTTGGCAGACTTACATAAGTACAATCGACGGTAATCGATCCTGAACGACGAAGGTCCCATGCGACTGTTCTTCTTTTTTGATTCTTAGTATATCAGCTAACCTCTGGCTTACTGACTTACCAGGTTCTACTTGAGTCCTGCCTGCAAAATCTGAGAGCATGATCATGGCTTTGAATTCGTAAGACCCCGCGAGACTTCACTTGGAAATCTGAAAGGCAGAAGGCGTCTTCGACAAGAAGGTGTACGCTGGTCATTTTCATCGATATTGAAGGTACCTTTGACAACGCGGTTCTTGTCGACATACGAGTATGCTACTCGTCCAGAGAACTCCGTGACGTAAAACAGTCATTTATTTTATGGATAAGAGTAATAAAAGTGTTTCAGGGTGACGTTTTCGTATTGATTATATTGGTCGCTATGCATATGGCAATCCAAGCTCTGGCATATGGCTGCTCTAAAGTGCAACTCACGTCTAGATCGAAAATAAAGATGCTAGAAACATCTTTTAGTCAATCCTGTCAAAACTGAGGTAGTTTACTCTATCAGAAGGAGGAAGCTGACTCATCTGTCTCATCTAGTACTTCAGGTCATCACCATCCGTCTCTCCAGCGATGTAAGTTTCATTTCGGATAACGAACTTCTTTAAACTGAATATGTCTCTTCGAAACAACAAAAGCGTTGCTGACTTTCTGGCATTGTAGAAGCACTTTCAGCAAGGCATAGGGTCTTGCAACTAGGGACGGTTCAATTTTCTACTAAGACCAGTTATTTTAATCGATTGTCTAATGGAACAAGCCTTCACGCTGCTTTAACCAGACCAAGAACGATATGTTTTAGCGGCTGTATGATGGCTTTTCTTAGAACGAGTGACTCCGCTCTAGATACACTGATGAATGTTCTTTCACTCCATATTTATTAAGCAAAAAAATGCGCTCCTATTGCCTTTTTACTTTGGTGTCATGAGCATGCCGTCTGATTTCGGCCAGAATCTGGGCCAGGAAAAAATGTACTCAGGTGTCTCCAAAATCGATACAGAATGCGACGCTGATATCTTTTGAAGGACGACAACGTTAATTAGACTTTTGCGTGCATAATGAGCAGAGAAGCAGAGTCTCAGAGAAGTATTTATCAGGACACGAACCTGCCTACCCCCACTTCGGTAAAGACCTTGATTAACTATTGGGTTCTATCTCTTTGCGTATTTGGCACCCTGTCAACGGAAAATAAATTTTCAGGAAGTACAATCGATTAAAATCAGGATAATCAGGGGTGCACCATTATATGAAATTGCTGTGCTTTTTAATCAAATTCAATTTAAACACTCACAGATGCAAGTGTTCTTTTGAAGTAGTCGCCCTCTTTTGTTTTTTTGTTTTGTATATTTTACCTTTTTATTTCATTGACGAATTGCGCATTAATTGTATATGCAAGTAAAGACCTGAATGAAAATGACAGCCCATTTTGTAGGCACAAAAAGCTTAGGAGGGTGAGTTTGGACATAGTTATCCTTGTGTGGATATTGAAATACGACGCAAAATAAAAACTCCACGTGCATCCACCTACATCCAACAAAACAACAAAAAACAAAACAAAAAAAGTGTTATCCTCTACCCTGTGTTCAATTCTCAACCATCCATCAACCGACCATTTGTCCACATTTGGTCAACACATTGCCAACGAAAACAACGACAACAACGACCACAACGACGATGACGACGAGAAGTACGTTTCCATGCATTCCAGTAATTAATAAATAAACAGAAGGACAAGGGGACGGGAAAGAAGCTGCGACATACTCCAGGGGAAAAGATTAACCGCTTAAATATTTCTCCCCACATGTGGGGAGAATAGGCGCCCACTTACAAATGCAGATACTTTCTGCACACGTTTGTATTGACAATTAGTCATTCTCGACACCTGCAATTTTGAGACATCCTGACCAACGATACAGATTAGTCCTTGTAATTGGCCAATCGAAGATGATGGATGATGGAAATTTCCAACTTCTACTTGAGATGATTGATTACCTTCGAACTTAGCATCAATTTTATGGAGTTGCTTCGTTCGATTGAACTTCGAATTCCCGAACATGGTCTTGATTCAGAGGACACCAGTAAAGATAGACTAACCCTCTTTAGGTGGTAAACAAGAAACAGAACAGATGATTTTGATAAAATATCGATATAGATACGAGTAGAACATATGCAGTGGATTCTCTTCTTGCACACACGAGTATCATAGATCCTATGAATAAATTTGAATGAATTCCTGGATATACAAACGAGTGGCTGATGCTAACTTGTAGGTTGTCTGAAAGCGCACACACGCTCTTAAAGTCATATATAAATTTTTAAGAAGCTTCATCTCCTTTGGGGCAATAAGAATATTTATAGATACGAGTACTCGTGCACATGTAGTATTCTTACATACACATCCTTTCTCCTTTTTGGCTGTCTCCGAATTTACATCCTCAAGGGAGATAGAGTGAGAATAATTACGCAACAATTTTCGAGTCTTTAGAATGCTTCTTGGAAGTATATGATTTCGATTATGCCAAAGTTCAAAACGGTGAACGCTTAGATATTTATTCAATTTGTAATGGATGCTGTTTGATTTTACTTGATTGCACTTGTAAGTCGTGGTCAACTTGGAAGCCACCAGCATCTAACAATAATTTACCTTTGATGAGCTTCAATTTCCCAAGGTAACCAAGTTCGTAATCAACCTATATCTTCTTATGAATATAAAGTGGAAGTGAGACTTAATTGTTAGGTATCGTTGGCATCTTTTTTGGAACTGTGTACTGCACAAACTGAGATGGAAACTAGAGAATGTAATAGAATTATAAGTATGTACTTTAAATTTCGAAGTGTACTCTATTCAAGATCCTAGATAAACGTCGGTACTCGTATACATATTTGTGTCCATTTACTTAGTTCCCAGTTAATTTAAATTAATTTACATAAACCCATTTGCAGAAGAAGAAGAGATAACCTCTGACTTTAGTTGCATAAGCTGGCAGAATTATTAGAGTAAGATGTACGAATACACTTTTGCTCGTTAATTTTGCATTTGTGCTCCTCCGGAGGATAAGGCTGTCAGCATTAAAAACTGGTGCTATTACATCGTAATTACATCGAAACTGTGTAAGGAGATCTTAAAGCATGGCTGTGAAAAGATTTCGTCTTTCTGCGAGCTATCGAACACACAATATGCAAGACACCACATCCGAGAATGGATTCAGGTTTAAGGGAATTTATAACGAAACGTAACCTTTTCTAGTACCCATCATGCAAATCCCACATCTCAACATCAAGCGATGTTGCGCTGATCAGTTATCCATCAACCAAACTGGTCAGATTGCGATCGAAGCCGGATAATTCGCCAGCATTTCGGATGTTCCAACTATCGTTCTAACTAATACCATTAGCTTGTTGCAGGCAGAACAGAGTCAAGTAAGACCACAAACGTTTAACGTTGAAAATCTGCAATCACAAGAGACCAATAGAATCAGTCCCCTTTATATCATTGTCTCCATAAACAAACGAAAAAACTAAAGAAACTGTTGTCAATGAGCACACCAGTAATTCGAAAACACTCAACTAAAGTAAGAAAAGTTAACCTTAGAGCTAACTAAGCGTCGCTTTGATAGGATACTCAAACAAAACTGAGAGATTAAAATTGAGCCTAACCGAACTTTTAAAATTAGATAACAAACACACTCAATTTTGACCCAATTTCTACGTCTCTTGGGGTCGTCATATCCTAAAGCTGGGACCCACTTCAACTTCACTTTCATTAAGAATATATTTCTCACCCTTTAGGGTATGGGAAAGTAGGAGAAATTTTATTTTTGGCTAAGCCCAGGGGGCTTTTAAGTAAAAATTACCATCCCCAAGCAGCCTGCAGGCGTTTTTAAGGAGAATTAATATAAATATAAAATAAAAGTATCGAAAATTGTATTCAGCGCACCAGCGGGCTATTGATTTGCTTTTCGATATTTTACTTCAAGCCCCCCCGGAAATATCTTATTTACTTTTCCAAACTCAATCACTTTCAATTGAAGAATCATAAGGACATATACTCCGCCCAGTGGTACGAAATCTCTCTCTCTGATTATAGAGCACCTCCTGGACTACTCTTCAAGGATCTACTTAGATTTTCTTTTTTTCTTCTTTTTAACTGAATGCCGGCCGAAGCCCTAGGTGGGCTAGAAATGGAAAAAGAAAAAACTTGGCTAAGAACTCATTACTAACGACATTTTTCGGAGCCCCCAACTGTAATCGATGGAATGGAAATGCTAGCACAACGTGCGCATTAGGTGGTAAACACAAACCATCATAGACTATGGGGACAATCCAAATCTAAGAAAAAAAAAAAAAACTTTATACACTTTCCATCATTTCCATCATACGCCAAAGAGCAATAAATAATCCGCAAAAGCACTATGTATATTCGAGAGCTGAATGAAAGCGGGGGAGTTGAGACAAAAAGGAAGAAATAAAATAAAAGGAAAAAAAAACGACAGAAAAAAAGAAGGAAGAAAATGGCCGAATATAACAATTATAATCGAAATTCAAGGATAAAAACACGTGTCTCACCTTTCCGTCGGTTTTTTCTATGCTCTGGTTCTGCCTTGTCTATTTGCGCCTACGCTTACTCACCATGAGAGACTATGAAAAATACGGACACCTAGGTGCTGCTGTACAATTGCCTAAGGGTAGAGAAGGGTGGGGAGAGGAGAAAGAGACCTGAAACAACCCCCCTCCGACTTTGTTTTGTTGATTTGTATTAACCCGAAAAATACAATGCAAACAAAACATTCAACAATTGGCTGGCCAGGGGTGAAGGTGCGAGTAAAAGAAGCCTGTGTTTTGGATAAGCACACAACAATAAAGCCACGCAGGTGGTAATGGCAAATGGAAAGGAGGCGAAGCAAATTTTGGGGCAAATAGATTATTTTTTTCTCTCTTTTTTTTCACTTTCTTTGCTTCCCAAATTTTTACCCCTTTTAAAGGCTGGAAGAGTCCTTGTACTCGTACATAAGTTGTCTGTTGGAAATTTCTTCGGTACGCATTTTGAAAATTAATTAGATAATTAACATATTGAGTTCTAAATATGGGGAGTGGGGAGGAAGAGAACACGTAGTGAATCTGACAAGCTGGCAAGGGTGGTTATGATAGCTCCAGGGTCGTATTTAATTTATATTTCGAGGAAATTTTAAAATTTTAAATTAGCCAGCTCACCCCATTTAACATTTTGAAAGTCTAGGAGTATGCAATGGATTTTAATTCATCTAGGGGATATCGAGAGGAGCATAAACAACTAAGACATCAGATCCAACTGAAAACTCTGTTTTTTTTTTTTGTCTTAGTTCCAATATGAGGGTATAATTTCTGTAAAAAAAAACGCTTACCAAAGAAAAATTGGTTTTACGGCTCTACGAGGTGCATGCTAAGTGTATTTTAGGTCAACTTCGTATCCTACGTACTGTACTGATATTGTTTGCATTAACATGGCCAAAACAGAAAATCTTTCAGAATGTGCGCAGGTGCTTGTGGCACTGGAACAGAGCACTTGTATCCTCCTTGAACTTGAATTTTTCATTATTTGTGTTTACCAGCACCCAGCAAAAAAACGCCAAATACCTACAACTTGATGCGGGCGTAAACTATACATTTATCCATATACTGTTCCTCTGTGTAGCCATCGCACTTAAAGTTAGCATTGCAGCATGTTATGACACTTATGCCTAGTAGACCTAGGTACTTAGCAAAAGCGTAGTGCCCTGTTACGAAGCCGGTAAGCAGTCTACAATCTTTCCCATTGACGAACAGCAAGAAAGACGGAAAATATTTCTTTGACGTGTCGAGATTCTGCATGAATGACATCTGCAAATATATTCATGCGATACTTTAATGCAGATAGAAACCCTAATCGAAAACAGACAGTCTTAAAGCCCGAACCTGGGAAACATTTCTCTGCGCCTTTCCTGGAATATTCATAGGATTTCATTCTTCTAAGACTCTGAGTTTAACCTTCCAGCTACGTTGAGAGAAGCCTTTCACTCTCGAACTATTATAGCTTACTCCTTTTCTGGCTGAGATTCACGTTGAAGCTAGAGTCAAAAGACAGTCGGCAATGCGAGTCATTTAGTGTCTGTTGTACCGAAGACCACTTTTTTTAGATGGAAAATAGTCATCAAGGAGTAGAGGACTTATCAGTGCATCTAGATCAGACCGGCCGAAACGTACATTTTGGATTCTGGTAAAATCAGCAGTGACTATCCACCAGAAAGCCGATGTATAGAATATAATAAGTTTTACGGTGGTCGTACCAGAACGTCTTCTGCGGCAAGACTCGTACCTCTGAAAGCTCATTTACGCTTCCCGAAAGACGGCAATACCTTAGTCACTTTCGGCGTGATATGTTACCAGTTCAGTATGACACCGAAATACTTATATTCGTTGGAAAGGATTGATCGAAGACAGACTAATAGGCCTGAAGTTCTTGACGAGCCTAAAGGTTTCTTTTCCCATTTCCGCTATAAAGGCAGCTTTATTTTTTGTCAGTGGTTCCTTTCTTATTCTGGTGGCAGGCAAGCTGTGAATATTTGCTGAAACGCAATCTGAATTTAACAAAGATATCAAGAACGTACCAAAACCGAGGGCGGATATCAGCCATGGAATGCTGTGTAAGTTAGCTCACTTGCCAATTTGGTGAGAGGGGCCGATATAAGCTAGTTCTGATGATGTTGCCTAGGAAGCAAGTCGTAAGTTATACTCTCGAAGGAGACCTAAAAGACTCTCGTACATTCCTTGTGAAGCAGTCCTATGGGCTAGTCAAATGGGTTCCATGGATGACTGAATAGATCCCCGTTTCCAATGAAGCGTGTGCCCGAGTGAGTGAGAGTGAGATTGAACTAAAATCATGTAAATACTTTTTGTTCGTGGCCTCAAGTGAGATGTACATTATAATCTTCATGATCTTCTTCCCCAAGCAAAATCATCATTTAGACTTGTAGGGAAACGTGAAATTTTACACTTTGCCGTCCACGTACGCTGCCTATACAAAGCGGTCGACCTTTATCTATTACAGTTTTAGTTACTCTCATTTCATTTCTTACATATGCGGTTACTTCATCTTCAAATCGTCGTTTTGATCTTCTTTGTTGCACTGAACTTTGGTTTTGGGACTCGCAGACTCTCTAATCTAAAGAATCCGTTCACTCGATGTAGCCGAGCTTATATTCCAAACTGTAGGTACAGCATTTGTTGAGAATTAACATGCCAGTTAAGTATCAAATTCGCTCTGCAAAAACAGCTGAACTAGGGACATTCTAAAGGAATTTCATATTCAGTCGCTCACAGTCCTCGTCATATATATATTAATGACAGCAAGGCAACTAAAACTAAGTCAGCTACAAATATATAGCACTCGAATAACTAGCTTTCGACAATTTTTAAGTTGAAAACAGTAGAAGGCTGCTAGACTGTTGTAATAAGATCTGAGACCTCTATTTAGCGAAAAATACTCTTTTCGGCCTTTAAACCTACCCACACAGGACCATCCCCTGCTCTACTCCACCTTCAATAGTTTACACTGACCAAGGTTTAGGTATTCGCGATGTAATAGCCCACAGTATCTACGACTATCGTCTTCATGATGTTGCGATTCAACATTTCCTGGTTGTTAGTGTCTATAAAAGACGAACATACCTAACCCATGTGCTGTCCGTAAAATCTGGCAACCTCAGGCATGACTTGGCATTCAACATCAACTATTCTTGTTCTCGTTGGGTTGTTGGAAAGTTGGGCAGTATTTAATTTAACTGCCACTTTTAAGTAGTCAAATTCGACTCTTTAATGGCTTGTTATTTGCACATTTTTGATGTTGGGTGAGTGCTATGATCAAGCCGTCTGAAAATGTTCAATTTTTTACACAATCTGTGGCTTTGTACTTTAAACAAGCTTTGGATAGAAAATCAACAATTCGTAGCAACCCCGCCATCATCAGAAGATCACTGATATCTTTTGAAGAATCCACTTCGCACCTTATTCTCGTATGTGCTTCGATCACAGCAAACTTTTACACAATAATTGAAACGAAATTCTTTGTTAAGATGTTAGCACTGACCAAGGAGGTAATAAACTCCAAGTTGAAGATGCGCCTATCGTATATTGCTGATAAAAAGCTGATTACAAAAGTTATCATGGAGGAGTACATCGTAGACGGATATTTCTAAAAGCCTGGCGTATATGCCTGCCGAACCAGCGGGCTTTCATTCTTGAACTTCCGACATCGGCCAGTCAGATCAGAAAAAATCGACAAGAAAAATTGCAACGAATGCCCCGTATTAGAATCCGTCAAAAGAAATGAAGTCATTTAGAAGGGGCAAATCGTGATTTTCCATGAAAATCACGTCACCTGTCTACCAAGTAAAATTTGGAGGGCAAACCAATGAAGCTCAAATTTGTCATTGAAAAAACTTCCAGCACTGACCAGCCCCAAAAGGATTCCAGTGACCATATTTTAAATACAAAACAAATTGTGCTTGGTGAGACTTTTCTGCCCTTAGACATAAAAGAAAGTAAAATTAATGATACCACGTCAACTGTTTCCTTCTTCAGCGAACCCTTGTTAGTTCCGCTACGTTAAAACACACATCCTAATTACATTCACAAAGGATCCTCGAAATTCCTCCAAAATCTTCTATTTGTTCCTTCTAAGAATCTGAATCCGTAATCTGAAAAATTGTTCCCAAATTACAAGTAATTCGTCCCATTTTTCTCCCGTTCTATCTTAAATATTATTCCCAGACTGCTTGGCGACAATTTTTCTTTCATCTTTCACCCGCACACAAACGTACACTTGTACCTAGGATTTCTTTGGCAAATAACCTTTATTAATCATCACCATCAACCCATCAGGATGTAGGAATGGTCGAAAGATTGAATGGACAAAAGACTGCCACTCTTTGCGTATAAAAATAAATAAAACATCTTCCTCCCCCTTCTGTCGTCCGTCTGGGTATTCGTAGAAACCACTTTCAATCTCATTGCGTTACGTAAGTGACCCGTCAAGACCATCACTATAAAGCAAAAATTCTAATTAGGTCGAATGTCCTTTTTTCAAAAAAAAAAAAAAAAAAAGACATCTCATTCATTACTCGTCAGATAAATTTCATGCATCGCATCCTTTGAAGTGGTACACCCCTCATTCTTCGAGGATACTAAGACGCACAAGGATACTCGTTTACCAAAACCGAACTCAAGACATGTGTGAATAGATACGAGTATGTCACCCAGTAGTCGCCGCCACCGTAAAAGATACAAAAACAAAAAAAAATTAGAACACATGTTGCGTGTGCAATCCAATATCCCATCTAGCACAGCACTATGTCGACACTTTGTCTGTGTGAATTAATTGCAAATGAAATTCCCATATTCCTCGAGTGAAACAAGAAGAACTACCCCCAACTACCCTCACAAACTCGAACTCTCCCGAGGAGAAAAAAAAACAAAAAAAAACCGAAGAAAGGAAACCAACCAGAACGAAGGACGGCCACTTATAAGCAAATCACAGTAATTCCTCGGAATTGTTTCAATAATCTCTGCTGAGATTGATATCGAATGACTTTTTGTGAATGAACATACAACTTCGATGGACAGCACAAGGACGTTGCGGAGGACCAGCATTGTAGGAGATTTGTTCCTTGATTAGCTCTTGTGCCAAGGTACGAGTATCATATAGAGAATGAGTGAATTTGATTACAATCGATCGATGAGATTGATCCTCAGACGTCGTGTACTCACGGGTCTTCGGCCAAAAATAACACAAACAAAGACATACCACAGGGTATTCTGTTATAATCCATAAATAGGGCCTGGTGGCTTGACTTATGTAAACTAGTGTGTAGTGTGTAAAGAAGTAGAAGGAAGAAAAAGAGCTGAGGAAATCGTTTAATTTTTTGAAAAATTTGTAATACCCTAAGGCCATTTGAGAAAAATAAACATTCGAATTCTAAAAGATTCACTCAAACCCATTTAGTAAATCCTAAGATACGATTAACTTACAACAAACAATCAAACCCACCGATGAACTAAACATACATATGTCCGCACAATCCAATCAGAATGCTGCCAGATATGGGGAAAAAACAAATTTGGAAAATAAGTATGGCAATACGCTGACCTGACATGCCGACAACCAATTATTGTTCATTTACCCAGAGCGAAATTTCTGCATACCATTCAAGAGAGAATTTTATCGGAAAGTGCATTCATTTCATGCTATTATAAGAAAGATTATTGTATCAATGGCAAGCACAATCGAATGAAAAAGAGAATTGCCACTGGTGGGTGTTGCCTGCGGATGAGTATTTTGAATGGAAGTATCTGAACGAAAATCAGCCAGCGATTTCCATTTATCGGTTCGTTAAACCATCAAACACTAAAGAACAATAATTACAGTCTTGTTGTACTCGTATTTCGGACTCGGATATGCATATTTAAAATCGATCTCATCGGGTAGAATTTTGAGTATACTATATGTATCTCATTTTGGGTGAATAAATTCGAATTGATACAATTTGATGGGTAGAAACTTTGGGCACAGAGCTGCTTAAAGGGTTTAAAAATATAGGCCGTCGTAACCGGCACGTGCTTTCATGCCATCCAGTTTGGTTGATAATCTGGTGCATTGAAAGAGGTCAGGGGTGAATTTTCCGCGGGAAATTTCAATGTAAAGTGCGGGGGCGATTTGAGCTTGGAAAATTGAATGAATTCAAAAATATTTTCCTAGAATCATACAGGGCCGTTTTTGTCAACCAAATGTAATCGCACGGGGGATTCTGAATTTAATTGGTTCGAATGGTATTCGAATGACTAATTAAAATGACGATGGTCAGGACAATATGTTCAATTGGAAAATGAGCCCGCAGCAGTATTCATCGATCTGAAAGAAAGACGGAAACTACATAAGGCAAGACCACGAGAGGGTGTACACACCTGTTTCTACTATGGTCCTAAATGGGCCTCATACCAAATTGAAGGACGCGGAATGTGCTTATGCAGACGAAATAACTCTTTATGTACCGAACTAGGACCCACATATACTTTCTTATATTTTCTAATATGCCTAAGGCATACCTTTCTCTTGTACATGTGGCTGCATCTTCAGCAAAAATTAGATTATCATCCTAAGTAGTAAGCTGTGGTAAGTCGTAAGACTGAATAGAGATTTGGTTGCATATATAGGAATCAGGGACTTTAATGAACCTGAACAAAAAAAGTGACGTAAGCAAACATTTTTCTCTATCTGTAGACTCAGTAATCATATTCTATGTTAATCGCGCTCTCAGTCTAAGAACACCCAACGAATTTTATATATTAAAGCTCTCTCTAAAAATAGTTATGGGTGACTTAATCGAGATAACTGTGAAATATCTTGAGTAATATGGAATTCATATAAAGCCAGAAGAGAACCGAAAAGAGATACTTGTACCTCCAAACTAAGAAAATCACGGCAAGCTTTGCAATTAAAAGATACGCTCATCGATTCAGTATTTCTTTAACGAGTTGCAAGGCGCACTTAGGCAGTTACCACTACCGAGATTTTAACGATCTCAGTTCAATAGATATCAATGATTTTGAACAATTTATCAAGAGTGGGAGCACTTTCACATATTCTTAGCTGAACCATAATGGACTTACAAGTCCTGACTTTAAGTGTTGTCATACCCACCTGAGTTTTAAATTTAGAAAACAAAAAATTAAAAATTAAATCATCAGTCAAAAGAATTGTGGTCCATCCGACTCCAGGTTTAGTCTATAGATAAACTCATTTAAACCAGTAGCTCGTCCGGTGTACCTGTATCAGAATTGCCTATCTTATACTCTGTGAACTCCGTCTAAAGTTAAAGTAATTTGGCATTACAAATGTTTTTTTTCCTGAGTTGAGGTAGGTCAGCACGAACAAACATTCCGGCTGCCGCAGTTGGCTAAGTAGTAGCGCATCCTGTCAACCCAATTTTTCAAAACCTCGTTGGCTGTTTCTGGCTCTATCTCACGAATAGCTCAGAGCTATTCACGTTAAGGATTTGAATCGTTTCTTAATCGTCGGCTTAACTTAAATCTTTAAGGACACCCAACAAAAAAAGTTCACCGGGTTCAAATCGCAGCTCCGATGCGAACAACTGATCCTACTTACGCGGCTAAAAACAGGGTTACTGAACTCAGCGCATAAATGATCTAATGTTTGTTTTGCTGTGTAGCATGGCGCACCATCGTGCTTAAACCAAAGATCGTCCAAGTTCATGTCTTTCACATCAGCCCACAAGAATTCGATAATCATGGCTCTGTAGTGCTCACCGAAATGACGTTTCCAGCAGCATTTTTATAATAAAATTGGACAATGGTGCCACTATTCCAAAATCCCCACCAAACTGTTGCTTTCTGCAGATGCATTAAATTCTCGCCAATCACGTGTGGCGAAACACAAAGGCGGACAGCGAAGAAAACGTGCCTCGTCAGAAAAAATAATTTGTCGGCCAAATTCCTCAACAATCCGAGCTGTTGTAAGACCCAAACTGAGAAGCGATTACGAAGCAGATAGTTGTTTGATCTTAATTGCTGAGTCAATTGGACTCGGAAATATTCCGAAATCTTTGTGCAAAATATTCATCAAGCTGGTACGTGAGTAGCCATATTCTCCTTATTACTCATACATGAGTGTTGCCCGTAAGGAAGCCAATCTAACGAAATTGTTGCATAAGCTTGCGTACAGCAGTTGCAGGGGGTGCTTTTTTCAGAAATTCTTAAAACTGTTCGGGCACCGCAACACTCATTTTAGAAACCAGTTTCCTATATTTTCCAACATTTTTTAAGGGTATAATAATTTATTTCGATTTGCGAAGCTATGATACTGACTGACAGCCATGGTTTCGAGGTCAAAAGATCTGATGATTCAAAAAGAAACTTGTATTTAAACCACTTCGACAACACCTTAACTGCTTACTTTGGGTGGCCGTGGTGTAGTGGTACTAGCCATCGCTTCTCACTCGGACGGTCAAGGTTCGAATCCTACTCATGACAAGTTTTTCATTGTGCACTTGGAACTTAGTCAGAAAAATCTGCATGTGAAGGCATAACACTGACATGTAGATGTGGCTGTTGTAGAGTTTCAAACACAAAACAACCGTTAAAATCACAACCTGAATCATTCCGAGTGAAAAAAAACTCTCCGTCCTATTCGGACTCCCACCCCTGGAAAGTCAATATCGAAACCAAACGGTAAAACATGTCGCCTATCTAGGATATACGTACATGTATGTCGCATTCTTATTTCTCAAAAATTCTCACTCAACGAGTATAAGTCAACATCCTCCGAGGTCAGAAGTAATAAAACCTTCATCAGTGCTTTCTTCACTCTCCCTCAAAAACCAAAAAACCAAAAACTTAGATTACAAAAGAATAAATTTTCTTATTACGATACTGCCATCGTCATAACCAGAAATTTTGACCTACTTTCACTTTATTGTAGAAAAGAAATCCACTATCACATCCATCTCATCCATCTTCCAGCTTTCGTATAACTAATGTAAAGGTTTTTTTTTTATTTACAGGTAAGTGGATCAAATACGTATGTGTATAGTATGTAACAAAATACTCATCCCTTGTAACATGTCAAAAATCATCGAAAAAGTAAGTAACCTACACCCAGTGACACACTTTGAGAGCGACGGCAAAAATTCTTGTATCCCCGTAATTTATACAGATTCACACACAATTTCCTCTGCCGATTCCAAGTCAAAAGTAAGTACATAAATCATTTGCTAAAAATACCCAGTACCTCTGGGTAGTGCCTTATCCGTGTTACAAAAGGCATATCACTATAGTAGATTCCATTTTTTAATTTCCCACACCATCTCCTCATGGAACCAAAAATAAAGCTAAACCACAGCTCGGCTAAAAATATCCCCAAAACCGTATTAAAAAGAAAATCCGAAAAGGACTTTACCAGCACAATTTTCGACATTTTCTGCTTAGGAGTAGTATAGTAGAGTGAGAAAATTAAAGCGAACAAAAAGACTGAAAAACAGAAAATAGCAACACAACGATCCTTATCGGCGAAAAACTATATACGTAGCCACAAAAGTCGGCAAAATTTGCACGGAAGCCAGAAATAAACACACTCATAGCAAGAGAGAGAGAGAGAGGGGGGGGGGGTGGGGGAGAGGAAAAAGATTGAGGCCTTCTTGAAGTAGTCGGTAGGTAAGGTACTACTCCAATCAAGCCGATAAATTCTGCAACGAATACCAGACGGCCGGGTAGTTTATTTTAATTTTGTGCCTGTAGCGCAACACTCTCAACCCCTGGACGACATACTTCTACTCTATACCAAGCTATACCATTTATAGGTAGGTACATCATTAACCACCTTATGCCATCATCTACCATCCATTCGGGACTACCAGTCTTTGGGCTTAGAATAGGTGAACTCCACAACACTATTTCCTTGTTGCTTCTTAAATGGTCTCTTTTTACCTATCGCAAACTTAAATCTTAATTGAGTACGAGTATTGCGCAGCCGAGGTCTGGTTCCAGGCAAGCAAACCTCTTGGATTGCTAGGGGAGGTTAGGATTTACAAGTAATTGGGGGATGAGCTCTGTTTCTATCGGGAACTGTTGCTCTTTTTTTATTTATTTTTTTGTTTTAAACCAAACGCACAACAACTTCACAGTCCTCTCTGAATGTAATCGATGGGCAATTTAAAGAATGTACAGATTGTAGGAATTGGAGGAATTGAAGATTTGAGGTGGAATGAGGGTATTCGAGGGGATAGCGTGTTACGTGAAGGCTTTGGAAAGTTGTTGTTACAACAGCTATTTACGGAATGGTATTGTCACCAAGTGATTATGTTGCTCCTTTGGCTGCTAGAATTGATGGAATTAGTTGTGTAAAATGGCTGTGCTAACAGGGAGTTTGATGTAGCTAAATGAATACGAGTTTAGATAGAATGTAATATATACACGGGTTCTGTTAATTCGTGCGTACTTTGGGGCTTCACTTAAATCGACCTCTTATAATGGAGCAGTGATTTTGTATTCTAGTGGATGGTTATAGAAAATCCAATTCTATATATCCAAGTATATTGGACAAAACAAAATCGATCATCATCTTCAAATCATACCAAATCTCTCTCTGATTGGTCATATCTATCGCACACGAATAAGGTGCATGGTCTTGCAGTATCTTAGTTAGATTTTTAGATTCAGTGAAGCGTTACAGACTTCAGCTGATTTCTAAAATCCCTACTTTGGTCAGGGTTTCAACGGGATTTTGTACTTTTCCAGTAAATTTTGTAATACTGTCTTTTGAAACGAGTCTTCGGGACATTTAGGAAATCTTTAATCGTTAATCTTACTGAGTATCTTAAGCCGCACTGAGTACACAGGAAATGAGATCGCCGAGCTCGGAACAGAATATTTATGGACTTTCGGTTAGACCTGCCGTGGACAGTTGCGTTTCATATGAGAATGAAACTATATCATGTGAACAAACCAAATAAACACTTCGAACCATCACTCATAGATTAGCTATTTTCTCACTTTCTCTCAGTAGAAAAGAATTCAGACTTATAATAAGCATCTTAACAGGCCTTTTATGCCTTTGTTGAGCAGCTAAGTGCTCTACGACGCTTGCTGTCAGATTAATGACGAATGACAATATCGCGGAACTGAGTGTCCGTCATACAAGTAGATAAGGCTGCAGGTACTTGGCGCTTATGTGGTTGGTGCTATTACTGAAGTTACTTTTTCACTAAAGGCTTACACATCTTTTTACAATGGGCTTAGAAATTCTATAGGAGCATACCAGGACTACAATGAACTACTTCAGTGTCAAACTCAAGAAAGATATGATAGTAGTAGCTTACGAACTGGCTCCTTCAAAAAATTAATTCTAGCAATTAGTAATATTGGCGTGCCCAAAGATTGCATACTTTGTCCTAAAATCTTTTTATTTTTCTTTCTTTGTCAGTCAGCTAAAATTTGAAACTTTCTTAATTAAAAAAATGAAGCATATGTGTGAAGCATGTTACTATGCCAAATAATCTTAGAATAGTTTTAAATGACATACTAGACATACATTACACTTTCCTTCAACATGCGGCTGTAAAAATGCAACAGATGTGAACTAATATTCGGTATTTCCCTTGAAAAAAATCTTCTTAGAACCAGAAAGTGTTTCAAATGATTCTCAAAATAAAGAATATTTAATTATTTCCTACCTGACATACGACTTGACTGATGGCTCACAAGTCAAAGTAAACGTTACAAGTTCTGAATGCCCATCAGAGCACATCAAATATTATTGCTGAAAATTTATTGCATTCTAATTTCCATAATGGGGCCAAACAACTTCACCCCCAGAACTCCACTAAAGTTGGAAAGTAAATATAACAAACCATTTAGAAAGACCATAGCTCAAAAGTTCATTGAAGGAGCAACTTTTTCGAAAAAGTTTTGCGGATAGTAATTGTAGGTGGTAAAGTAATGCCAACATAATACCTATTCCCAGTTAACACTCTGACAATTCCATTATTGTAAAAGTTTACTGGTACGTCAATTTTCTAAATCCTCTTCTGACACCACCACCCAATGTATTCTCAAGCACCCGTCCATCCAACTACATGCCATAAATAATATTTTCTCCTGCAATTAAATAAAAACCATTTTGCTGATTCGCAGTCGAAATTATTCGTTTCGGAGAATTGAAATATTTTCCACCCCGGGAGTCGGTGGGGGGCAATAACCAACAAATAAAAATGAAAGCAAAAAAAAAAAAGATGAAAAAACTCTGAAAATAAAGAGAAAACAAATATTGAGCGCCTAGGCTAGAAAATATCCTTCAGAGTGCAACAATAGCAATATATAAATACCCGGACCCGCACACATGCAACAATATGCCCGCTTGCACGAAGGTGGCACTCATAAGACCATGTATTCCCGTACACTGCATATCCTTATGGCCTACCATCTCATCCAGTTCTTGGAGGTGGGTTTTCATATTTAACTTGCTACTGTCTGTCTAAAAGGCAAGTCTTGTGTCGATGAAAGGAAAAAATCCATCCGGCAATGCTTTTTACCATTTTGAATCTTCAACTGTAAAGAGTCGTCATGGAATAGTTTTCATTCCACTAAGAAACCAATTCAATTCGATTAAAAGACATGGAATACTTACTTTCCTGTTTCAAAATTCTCAAGTTCGCGCTTTCAGAAATGACCCTGGCCTTGAAGATGACCGAAGAGATTCCATTTAAAATCGGTATCTACAACTCATATGAAGGTCTGTTAACCATACCTCACCAGTTTCCCAGGAAAGCCTTGAAAATTGAATATTTTTGGGGGCTTAGTACTTTTTTTAGTACATGTACATATTTCTACCAACTTAGTAGGGTTATTTTGAATCAAAATAGGAAAAATTCATGCTCTCTGTGCTATAAAAAATTTGTCATAAAAAAAATTAATAATTTTTGCTAATAATGTTGTGCAAAAAAAAATGTTGTCTCTAATTTCTAAAATTCTAGATGAATAAGCTTGAATACTCATGACTTTCGCTTCATGCAGGTGTACTAAAATTGTACTTAAATTAATTTAATTCGAAGTGTCTTTGATATTTAAAGTGTTTTGTAATGATTTTTAATACTTTAAACTCGGTAAAATATAAAAATGCATGCGACTCAGCTGTGTCATGTTTATTCTCTCACTACGAAGAGTGAGAAAACAATGGCTGTTGCTAGGTGCTGACTCTGTAACGCTGAAGAAGAAGTTGCTTACTTCATTTTTGATGCCACAGGATGTTAACATAATAAAAAGGAACTTTATTATATAAAAAACCAGCAGGCAAAAAATCTTACTGCCTTGTCCTGTTTATAGCCTGTTTACAGTACGCGTGTGTAGGGAAGCTCGCGAAGTAGGGAGCACGGTATTCAAAAAGAAAGAAAATTACAGGAAACATTTTTCCATTAAGATATCCATACCGTTTACTGTCTGTCCTTTCACACAGAGCAGGGAAACAAAATTTATTCTCGCTGCCAAGTTTTATACAAGACTTAGACGCAGAAAAGGAACAACAGGACCAAGAGAACGTTATACCGTTGGAAGACTGATAAAAAGGGGGCAACAATTAAATGATAAATAAAGTGGGAATCAAGAGTAACACACAAAAACATTTACTACTCGTATCTCTGGTCTATTCTTGGCAAAAAGGCTTTCATCATATACATACTCATACACCTGCAACAACAAACAGTGGAGTTAAAAGGTGACGCAAAAAAGAGAACGAAAACGATTCTGGGATTTTGGATTCTGGATTCTGGATTGTCATATGTAATACGAAATAAAAGTTCGCATTAATTTAATGAACATCTTTAGGAAAGATTTTGAATGAGACTTGCGGTAGATTTACAGAAGGCTCAAAGGTAATTTGGAGTAACTTGGAGACTTTCTGTTAGCACCCAAATGTGCGATTGGTGGGATTGGATTCAATTAGCTTTTGATTGAAATTTTTCATATTTTTGAAACGAGAAAGATTTGATTTGGTTTTTAGAGAAAAAGAACATCTCAAGTACAATACCTTCAGGGGCCATACTACTTCTGGGGATTTTGGCGTTCAAAATAGTTGTACGGCTTCACAGGGCTTTAGTTGTATTAGGAGTATCTAAGTAAGTCAGTTTGTTTAATTTAACGTTGAATTCTGTGACACGGCTTATGCTCGTAAAAATCGTTGAATGCATTTAGGGATCGTGTGGTGATTGATCGCGAAACCGGTGACTGTGTAATTACCTGGAATATGCCAGCAGCATAATAATTTGCATAGCGTAGTGCTTATCCTAACTCTCAGTTGTGGTTGTCAGTAATAGCTTGCGTAATTCCTTACTTATGCAAGCCAAAATCGGGTGATCGAGGATTAACATTACACTTGTCTATGGCCTACACGATTACAAGCCCCACAACCCTGTACGGAAGAGGTAACAAAAGTATGATGAACCTGCAAAACCCTCGGATAACAACAGATGCACTGTTGACAACCCTAGCAAACGTTTCAAGGATCTGCAAGTGAAATGTTTGGATCCTTAACAGAAGCAGTTAGCGGACGGAATTAACACACAGATATCACCGCAAGTAAGAAAGTGTGATAGGATGAGCCGACCATAAGTCGCATATGGTGATTGCTACAGCGATCAGAAGCAAAGCTTTTCGTATACGAGCGCCAATGGTAAATTTGCTAACACAAACTCTATATGCATTTATACGTCCACGACGCCACCAAAAAGCGTACGTCCAAGCTCTTCGACAAGGCATATGAGAACGGTCTTAAGTTTGACGGCAGGATAGGAATGGAAGAAATCTTTGATATGACAGTTGAAAAGCATAGCCTACACGACACCACGTCTGGCAACGAATTTATGGTTATTGCTGCCTACATTTGCCGATAGTTAGGACAAAATCAAGTATACATATGTTGTCAACCAAAAGGTGCACACAACATCGACGAATTAGAAAGAACATTCGGGATAAGAGCCTTAATTTCGAGTTAGTAAGGGTCCTTGAGAGGAGCAGAGCCAACTGCTATAAATTCCACCAACTTAAGCCCAGGAGAAATAAATTACTCTTGCCAATCGCTGTTTCGTTGGGCTAGGAAGTAAATTGGGTAGTAAGGCCCTATCCTGGAAAACTAAGAACACTCTATATCAGATCACTACCAGGCCTAGTTAATGGCGGTGAAGCATGGACTCTACCGTTTGTATAGTTTCGAGATAATAATCCTTTGATCCCGTTTGCTAACGTGATTTGGAGGGGAAGATTCAATGACGAACTAGTTTTACGCGACAACGAACTTGTCAGAAAACTGTGCATCAGTCGGCTGAGATGGCTAGAGTATCTACAGCGAATACATCCCAAAACTCCGGCCAGTAGAGCTTCGAATCTAACTCGGAGCGACAGCCCTTAGAGGGGACCTCGCCTTAGGTGGCACACAGCAGTAGAAATGGACCTCAATTGACTTGAAGAGCGCAACTGGAGGCGGCTAGCTGATGAGGGTCTACTTGGAGAAACTTGTTTGTTGAGATTTGCATCACCGAACTGTAGTAAACCTGAGTAAGTAAGCATCTTGGATATCGTTTAAGAAAGTTGTAAAGGTTGCTTTGAAGTCTGCTACAGAGGTAGCCCTTGTGGTATAATATTTGTACCTTAAATCTTGTTAAAGATTTTAGTTTAAATGATTTTGAGTAATGATTTCCAAATATTAACGATGTTGTGCCTAAAATGTCATTCAGCGTTGTTAAGTTGACAAAAATTCCGGGCTATATATATGTACATATATACGAGTATGAGGAATAAAACCCACTTGTAGTCTTCTCTGTTCATTCTTCTTTTATCGCACACACATATTGAGCACAATCGCATTGAAGACGTTACTGTTAAATGTTTATTAAGGAGTCTCCGCACATTTACACATTTATCTACCTTTAGCGATACTTGATTGTCGTCAATTGAATTTTTGCCACCAAAGCATATCACATACCAATCCCAAGCAAATTGTCATACCATGCATACCTCATGTTGATTCATTCTCGTCATTTATGGATGCAGAATGGTTCACTTCAATCATTTGTGGTTGGGATTACCTTAAGCGGCCATGTAATAGCATCTTTGTACACCTGAATACCTACATATTGCCTAAAGTCGTTGGTGTGTTCGCTCATTTCAATGAGGACAGACCGACTAATCTCTGCCAGATACTTAGCTTCTTTAACCTGGCAAATGAACAAATCATCACGACAATGTGGCTGAAGCAATTCAGATGTTCTGAAGCTGCTGCAGTGGTGCATCCGTCATGATGACAACGAGCATGAAGACGATGGGGGCGACTGTGGCGATGGGTCGCACTTGACAAGAGGAAATCGGATTTTTTTTTTTCATTTTATATTTTTTTTGTTGCAACCAGTATAAGCGCGCATAAAGAGGGTCACCGCGACGCGACATGACACAAAGGCTAGACTGATGAAGATGTTGAAAAGTTGTGATAACTGAGAACACACTGCAAATTTACATGACAGAGCCAAGCGACATCTTATAGAACGAACACTCGATTTACACGTGTGCACCATATGAAAGAGTTATGTAGCTTTAGTATAAATATGAATATGAATACAGATACGGATATGGATAGGGATGGGGGTGTATCCCTCATAGATCCCTTATTTTATTTTGCAAGGGGTCGCGCTCCGGTAGCGTACTTGTGTCGTCGAAGTTGGAAGGCAGTCAGAGTACTTGAATGGCCACTTGAGAACATCATTCGTTTTAAGTGGTGAAAAGGGTGAATTGCTCGGTTCTCTTTTTTCTTTGTTCTTTTTACACAATCGCAGGTGATTGTTTTTTTTTTTTTTTTGCTTTCTCAATTATGAATATCATCAGACCAAGGGGGATGACAAATTTTTATTATTTCTTCTCCTTGGACGCGTCACCGTCTGTCATGACTTCTTCAAGTGTCTAGCAAGATTAGAGGGACTGAGGGTAAGAAAGTATCGGTTACAGTTGCAGACAACCGACTGACTAGTAGACTTGGGGAAGCCCAGCCAACATAAAGGGTTTACTTAAAATTTGAAAAGGGGTCGTAAGTAGTAGGACGGACTGCTCGTCGTCGCCGTGGTTGATGCATAACTTTCTATATTGAGTGGAAGTTATTGCAGTAAGTTGGGAGGAAAACAACTTTAAGATTCATTCTTAGGGTGGAGATTAAGTGAAATTGGACACTTTTACTTTGTGAAGGGTCATAGAGGGTGAAAGAGTTCACTGGGAAGATATTCTTTCTAATGCATAGTTCATTCATAAATGACGAAAAACAGAAGAAAAAAACAAGAAGAAGCTTCTAATGGGATTTAAAATAAAGTGAGTGTAAGAGTAGTGATTTTTTTTCCTCAAAGAGATGGTGCTCTGTAAAGACTGAAATAGTCTTAACTTTCAATTATTTGAGGTTTAGACTGGCGTCAGGGCTACGAAATTTGATCAGTGATTTAGTTTTAAGATGGGTACTAACTATTTGTAATTAAATAGGCCCTGATTTGAGTGTCACTTTGAGCAAAATTTGAAAGTGTGATAGTCACTGGAAATTCATTGCCTTTTCAAATAAAACGATATGATGCCATTCAAAATTAGCTTAATTAACTTAGCAATTTTGTTATTAATTACTGGCCCTTTGCGGGCAAAGTAAGTAAAACAAGCAAAACATTTCTCCAAAAGGACCTACCCTGATATAGAAGGAAACGACGTTGAGTCACACGGGGCACCGGATTACCTTTACCCTCGCATTGAGTTGGTTGCTATAAAACATTATTTTTGTAAGGGCAAACGCACATTTTGCCCTAGCCAGAGCAGCATCTATATGTATGCCAAAATACAGATTTTGATCTAGCCGGACCCCAAGCTACATTACCATAAGTTACAAGTTCTGATGAAACGTTCTAAAAAGGAAAGGTTTCCGACCTTTGAAAGCCGATCTTTAATTCGCAGTCATCGCATTATCGTTTAATTTTGTTAAAGTCGCTTTGCAAGAGCATTTTAATGAGGTCGATTCTTGGAACTGGATCAAGTCGCCTGCATACGCTATGACATGGTGAAGCGAACTCATAATCTCTTTTGAATATATGTTTAATAAGATCGGAGAATTAACCGCACCTTTTTTCAAATGGTCTAGGACCAGTCGGATTGCCACTCTTCATGTCTAATTGTGAACATATCTAAAGAAATTGTATACAGGAGTGGATTGCGTGTGCCTATTCTGTCCAACTTGAAGTATAAACTTTCTAATCATACGGTGTCGAAGACCTTCTCTAGTTCAATCAAGTAGGCATTCATGCATTGTTTCTTGCTTTAGTTCTACTGGATATCAGATACCAGCTTAGACACGGCATGTAATATATCATGTCCCGCCTTGAAACCGAATTGATTATTATTTATTAATCACCTTTTCGAATGCCTTGCTCGTGCCCTTATCACTTTTGAGAAAGGATGCACCACCACTGTTTGTCAATGCCCTGTAAAATGTGCAATATTTAAAGCATTATTAAGGAGGATCGGAAATTTCGAAGCACTGAGTTTGAAATTCTACTTTTTCTTACTTCTAAGTGATTCGAAGAATGCGTGGAGCTTTTCCTTCGAAATAAACGGAGGTAGCTCCTCCTTATTGGCGATACCATTACTTGCCATATTTTCATCATAGAACTCAGTGAACTCTGAGTTCTCGAATCGCTAATGCTCTATAGTTGTCGTAATTTTTATTGTTTGTTTTATGGTCTTGTCCATTTGTTTAATGTACCTGTCAATCTCCTCGTTCGCCACGTTTTATTGCTTTGAACTTGGATAAGCAAAATCTATTATTGGTTCTTTAAGCTACTTTCAAGTTAGAGAATTATTAAATCTACATTTATACTTGTAGATTTGAACTCAAAATTTTGTGTTTGACAGTTTATTCTCACATTTTTATAGGAAATTGTGGAGACAGTCAAGCCGCTGCACACCTGGACTCGTTAGACAACTGAGAATATTGCGTTTGTACTTCGAAGTGCGTCCGAAATTTAAGGTTTTTAAATCTCAGAAATTGGGCATATCACAAACAGCACTTTTCCAAATTTCTCCACACAAAACACACACCACTGACCATAAGTGACCTCGTAGCTTTGCCTATCAGATGTTGAAAGTTCTTGACATTGACCAAAAATTTAACAGAACTGCAGCCAGAACTAGAAAATCAAGTATAAAACCTATCCTTGCTATCCTTGCCTTTTGCATTCTTAACATTCTTATACGACCGAAGTTTTCTTCTTGAAGTTAGATCAACTGACTGATGTGTTTCGTGTCTACAAAAACCTCAAATTGTTTTTACTAACAACGACCATGAAATGATAATGACGCTAACCCTTAATGATTGAACTTTTCTTACTCATACTTCTTTGACCAAGGTCGCAATCAACCATGGGACCATTCCCAACAATGATAACCACACAGGAGCAATCAATTTCAATCAGCTCCATCTTAATGACTTTTGAAATGGTTCATTTGTTTACATTACGATTATGGTTACATACGAAGTTTGCCAAGTACGAGACGGAAAGTAACATAATGTGAGGAAAAGTTGTCTCCATATACAACACACTTAATCCTTTAACACATACTTGTACGCCCAAAGATACCAATTTACCTTCATTACCTCTTTCAATAGCATAGAAAAGGCTTCATCGAGTATAACGAACAAAAACAAAAGCAAAAAAAATACAACGCAACACCTCATCCCTAAGAGTTTATAAAAAGCATAGGCATATCACAACTTAAACATGGGATTATAGAGTACAAGTGATGGTTAGTAGGAAGCCCATGCCGATTTACGACAAATGCCTGCTATTCAACTACAAGTACCATTCAGTAGAACATGATTTCCAATTATCTGAAAAGCCTTTTTGGAATTCTCGCTCGAAAATAAATCAAACATAAAATAGTTTTGTTGTTCAGTTTGAGCTGTCAGGAGGGCTAGTTGGCTTGGTTCAAATGCTTTCATAATAAGCCAATGGGCTGTTGTTCAAATACACATGTGTTAGAACCAAGAGATTATTTGCACTCCATTCAGCAAACAGTTTAACATACTTATCACACACTTAGTTGAAATACGAAACGTTTATCTACCGTCTAGTATGAGCTAGCTCGGGTTGCCTATGATTTCATGATTTTAGATACCAAAAGCGTTTAGAGAATTCATCCGCACCCTAAATGTCAAAAGTTCAAAATTTGTTTCATTAACCTTTCCAAGAGAATACTGTAGATCTCAATCAGAGCGAAAACCCACCAGCATCTTAGGTAAACGCAATGCATTTGAAATTTTACTTAAATATCGGCAACTTCTGTTGATTAATGGCATTGTAGCCATCCCTTAGCTGAAAGCCAAAGGTGTGTTGGAAAATTTTGTAGACACAAAACCAACCGAAAACATCAACAAGAATACGAGTAACAACAAAAATAACATCAGAAATGAAAACAACAGAAAAACCAATTGAAACAGAAACCATCTTCGTTTTCATTCGAAAACAAAAAGTTGGCAGAGTAACCAAAAAAAAAAAAAGGGAAGGAATAAAGGATCTCCCAATCGCAAAATAACTTCTTCTCTGTTGGCTTTCTCGTTACTGATTGATGGACCAGATTCCTGGGATAGGTTCTTCACATATTGTTGTTGTATATTTTTGTTTTTATTTTCAGTTTTTTCTGTTTTCCATTTCATTTGTGTTTAGGATAATTAAGTTCTTTGCAGTTGGTAACAGGTACGATACCCCGGATACCTTTACTCCAATTCATATCTTTTCCTCTATATGTATTTCGTTTTGGATTTTTTTTTAATTTTTAATTTTTTAAAAACATACAAAAGCAAAAAATGTTAAAAGGCAGATTGAAACAGGTTTATTTGTTTATTTCTGTATGGCATATGGGAGGTGGAGCGGTTTATTATTAAGAGACAGCCCACATAAAAGTCCTTAAGGCGAACAAAGAGGAAGTTATTGAGAGACTGCTCCAAGTAATGACATACTATGAGAATTATTTTAAAAGCAATTATTGCAGCTACTTTTCGGGATATTTTTCCTTCTCGTACCCGATCAAAGTACTCGTATCTATCGACCGTGAGCCGGAGAAGTTGTGGCAAGTTGACTTTTTAACGATTTATAAATTATTCAAATTTCCTGAATCATTCAACGTTTATGTGCGTACACTGGTATCCTGAGGGTGGGTTAGCTTCCTGAGTCAACATGATAAAGCACTTTAATTCACTCGGATCATTTGCTTTGACATGATTGATTTCATGGTCTAACTTGTGGGAAGGTCAGTCGTGATTTATAGGCTCAAAGGCGTACAAATCTGGCTTTTCTAATCAGTGGCCCATAGAATTTGTGCGGTATCCCATGGTCAGCAATAAATTCAACGATCAGAACTTGGGAGATCAATAGTTGTCCTCTTAGACTAGTTATATGAATGTTGCTTTTGATGAATATGAATGTTGATAAAGACCGATAAAATTACAGAATGCATACTATCTAAATGCGCGACTCTATGCGCCATAAGGATGTACTACTTTCCTAGAGAAATCTCTATCCTCAATTTTTTTGAGAGCTCTGAGGCTTATCTGGCATCTTAAACTTTGTAGCACAATGGACTTCAAGGATCGCAGAGCACAAAAATTACTTAAAATGAGGCAAACCTGAGCATCAATAAACAAACATCTTCAAACAGATCGGTTTTAACTAAGTGCCTACAGTTACCCCGCTAAGTTGGTTCCACTTGACCACACATCCTTAGTCGGCATCTTTAAGTTCTAGACGCGATTCATCCGCTCAACGAGTGTAAGTCATTTTGTTCGGACGATGTTTGAGTGGACTGGGTTTGTGCATAGAGATTGGGATTGGTTAGATTAGAGCGGAATTGTGTTATGCAATGCCTTATGAGTGCACTTGCATATGGAGATTGTCGAGGCAAACGAGCGTAAGATTTTTGTGGTACTCGGCAAAGGATGTCTACTTTGGTTGATAGAGGCATCCATATCGATTTCCTCAATTGATAGTACTATTACTTTCATATACAATGACCATACATATCTCCTTGTGGCCAAGCAGGGGGGATACGAGGGTGCATCATGTCGTTTTAAAAACGACATAACTCCGCCAGAAAAAAGCGACTTAATTCCGCCCGCAACCAATTTGAACTATGAATATATATCTGAATATGTATGTACTGGACAAACTAAAAATATTGTAATATTTCGGCTAGGGTTCGAAATAATAAAACGCTATTCTGTTTCAAAACACTCTATCTATAATTATTTAAAAACAACTTTCAATTAATTCATTACTATTTCACAATTCAAATCTCTTATTGTCCACTACTAAGACTTAGCTTTCAACTTAATTTTAGCTTTCCAAAAATCAACTTAACTTCTGCTGTTTCTCATCCTGTATTTATACCACATTCTTCGGGTTCTAGTTCTCTCTCGTAACTTCTGGTTTGAAACTGGGGTAATAACCGAACTCTCCAAAGTGGAAAGTTTATTAATGTTATACGATCCTAAAGTTTTGCAACACTGGATTTTTGATTTTACCTCATTTATATCCACAATTTGTTGCTTGCAACAGGGGGAAATAACAATATGAAGTGGAGAGTTTATTAAGGATTTTTGGTTTTATTTCATTTATACCACAATATCCTCCTCTTTAACTTGTTCGTCCAGAAAAAGTCATGTAGCTCACGCAATCCTTGGAAAATCTTGGACTCAAAGTTTCGCCCTTGATCCGAGTGCAATTCCATCGGTACGCCAAATCTGCTCACCCAGTTGTAAACGATCTGCTCAATCACGGTTGTAGCTTCCTTGTTAGGGATAGCGGTAGCCTCAGGCCACTTACTGAAGTAGACCATAACAACAAGAATGTAGCGATCTCCATATTCGGTTTCAGGAAACGGTCCTGCGATGTCAACTGCGATTCTCTCAAAGAGTGTTCCTACGTTCTATTGCTGCATTTCAACATGAGCTTTTACTCTCGGGCCTTTACTGGCGGCGAAAGTGACACACTTTCTGCACCAATTTTCGACATCGTCCTTGGCGTGCGTCCAATAAAAAGGCTTTCGCATTTTTTCTGACGTCTTATTCGATCCCAGGTGGCCTCCGGATACTCCATCATGTAGTTCCCTTAGCACATTACTGACTCAAAACCTCAAAACACCACCTTGAAGATGAAGCGTTGTCCCACTGTGCGCAGTATGCCTTTAGTTCGAGACTTTTATTGGATATTTCCTGCCAATCTGGTTTTTCTTCATATTCCTTCCAGGCGAGTATTGGCTCGATAGCGGAATCCTCTTTTTGGGCATTTCGTATTTCACTTTCATTCCAACCCTCAGTGGGCTCAGCTTTTAGCCGTTGGGTCTTTGCAATCAGATTTGCAAGGTCGCCGGGACAGAGCATCCGCATTAGAGTGAAGGATTCCCTTTCGATGCTCTATCTCGTAGTCGTACGTCTGGTGCCGTTCAATCCACCTTGCAACTTGTCCTTCAGGATTTTTAAATTGCAACAACCACTTCAGAGGCGCATGGTCTGTAAGCAGAATGAATTTTCGTCCAAACAGGTACTTATAGAAATGCTTTGTTGCCAAAACCAAAGCAAGAGGTTTCCACCTGGTGACACAGTAGTTCCTTTTCGGCTTAGAGAGCACCTTACCAAAGTAGGAAACTACTTTCTCTTGCCCGTCGTGCATATGCGAAAGGACAGCTCCAATTCCGACATTACTGGCATCTACATCCACAAAAAATGTTTTTCCTGGAGTAGGGTACGTTAGTATGGGGGCTTCAAATAATTGTTGTCTGAGAGTTTTGAAGCTTCTTTCGCATTCATTTGACCATTTGTTTTCCCTTTTCTGTTAGTTGATGCAAACTCTTTGCGATCCCAGCAAAATCCTTCACAAACTGCCTGTAGTAGGTAGCGAGTCCCGGAAAGATTCTCAGTTGGTGTTTGTCTCTTGGGACTGGCCAATTTTTCACTGCTTCGACTCTTTCTGGGTCTGTCCTTACCCCTTTGGATGAAAAAATGTGTTCCAAATATTTGACATCTAAAGAGATGACACTTCGGGTTTAGTTTTAGATTTTCGGTTTTCCTGCGGTGATGGCCAGTAGCTACTCTTAAGATTAAGTGTGGAGAACCATTGCGCTTCTGATCGTGTGTCCAGTGTATCGTCAATCCTTGGCAAGGGGTAGCTATCCTTCTTGGTGACATTATTTAGTCCCGCAGATGCAGGCTTCTCTTTCATAAGAACACGTCTATTTCCTCGACCGCGTGCTTCACAGTCTCCTTATATTTAAGTGTTGAAAACTGGGTTTAATCCCGTTTCTTCTTATCGCTAAGCTCTCCATGGATTTGTTGTGGAGTCCTAGTCCAGAGACTGGCAGCATATCATGTCATGAGAGACTAAGCTTTGTCTCAAAATTAGTTTGTACCCATGTTTGGTTTCTTTATTGTGTTTGGTATACTCTCTCTTGAGTAAAAGAAGGAAGAGGTACAAATCAATATCCGCCTTTCTGCATATTGGGATATCTTTCATAGTGGCGGTGGCTCGTACGTTTCGTGTAGGAGTTCGACAGAGCTGTCTCCTGTTAATATGCCAGAAACTGAAGACAACCGGCATCATTGCTGGTCGTAGTTTCTAAGGTTTCTTGTTGACCGCTTTGTCTCATAGTACTTTCCGAATGTCAGTAATGCCTGGTATTGGTTAAAGTCCTTCGTCCATAGAAAAAAAGAAATATTTTATCTGTATTCAGCGTTTTGAGCAGGTAATTCACTTTCAGGGGTATTTCGGCATATTTAAAGCCCACGACTTTAACGAGGTCTTATAGCAGGTGTCAGAGCTTCTGTAGTCGAGAAAGTGGCAAAAGGACTCAAATTGGAGCAATGGTGGCAATTTTAATCTCTAGAATCTACTAACACCACTACAGCTGGTTTAAACAGTGATGAGAAGCAGAAATCCGCTGGCAGATAGAAGGGGACATTCAAGCTGGACAATTGTATGGAACTTTTTCGTTCGCTTAAAACAAAAGGAAAAGCTTGACGCTACTGTTTGATTGAAGTAGTGGAAGGTGACTCTGCATTGTACATATATACATATATCCACAATAAAAGATAAGAAGATCATCGCCTTTAAGATCTTGTTCTCTGGCCTATGTAGTCGTCTTAACCCTCTTGCCAGTCAACTGATTGGTCCTAATCAGTGTGGTTTAAGGCCGAAGGAATTCAGCCCTTGACCACATTTTTACATAACGGCAAGTCTGTTTGAACCGACATGCACCACATATGTTATTCGTCGATTTTCTGGCTGCTTTTGACAGCGCCAAAGCACTCAGCCACTCACTCAGCACCAGCACTCCAGGTTGGAACGTTCTTTAATCCTTCTTTGAAGAAAGACGCAGAATCGCGTAGTAGTATCAAATCAAAGGGATGGCATTAATTTTTCAGAAAGGGTTTATTCTGAGATTTTTTATTTCACTTTTCACTACCGTTCATATCTAGTAGCATTTAAGCCAGCTCTTGGGATTCTGTTTAACAAGTTAAACTTTCCCTACCACCTTCTCATTCATAAAAAATTTAAAAATTAAATCTTATGCCAAAGTGCATGGAATAAGGACAAGAAAATCATTTCAATTTTAGAAGTTAACCTATAAAAAGTACGACCCATTAAAATTGAGTTATTTCCAAACCATTTAAGGGCGAAATCCCACGCCCCAGTGAAAGATACATAAAGTTGGCAAAACCCATCATCATCAGGATCGCAATCATCATCATCTTCATCATGGTGTACATGGAACGACCCTCTTATACTGCAGCACCAGCAGCAGAAAAGTAGCAATAGCAGTAGCAGTGGAAGCAGGAGTAGTCGCGTCTTAACCAACCAGCCAAAACTTCACTTCCTCCGTAAGAATATACATGTACGAGTACAAGTATATCCAATACTCATATGGACTTTCAACATGCCTTCAATATTTTCTCGTTTTTTTTTGTTTTTGTTCCATCCTCTCCTCAGCTTTCATTCGAAATCCTTAAATTAGACCATCGTAGCTATAAATCTCTTATTCTTGACTTGTGTTTTTTTGTTTGTGTTGTTGTTGTAGTTAAGTTTTTCACTTGTGAAAAGCTCAGACAAGGAATATTTCCGGCTAACAACACATTCCCAAGCCCATCAACCTAAATTTCATCGAAGAAAATGTACTTCCTTGTAGTTGTAGTTATTCTTATAGATACGACATGTGGATAACCCGTTGTCGCTACATATAATACAAAGGAGTATGTACGAGTACCCTGGCATAGCACAGCCACTGCCGCCGTCGACAAGTATCATACTCTAAGGACGGTGTCACCAAGCTGAAGAAGCAGTGCTTGACATAGATATGTCCTTACCTCTTCACTTGTAAGCACTTCCGTTCGAAAATTGTCTATTTGGAATATATGACACAGGCATCACCTGGACTTAGCCTCCTTCTTTCCATCATCAGTGTGACCAGATAAAGTTGAAAACTTCAAAAAATTTCAAGAGGAAAGGACAGAACAGAAAGACACTTTACTTTCAAGACTTATTGCATCGAATTTGATCGTTTAGAATTTTGAGTGTCTTGGAGCTAACCTTCAGATTAGCTACTGTTGCACGCATGTCTATTGCTGTCGTTTTTAATCATGTTGTTTGCAGTCAATCGTACCATGCATTCTAGATATCACTGGACATTCTATTACAAACCAACGATGACTACCAAATCCTTAAAAAAGTTTGTCAAACCACTTAAAAATGTTGATAGTCGTGCGATTGCGGCATACTTGTATCTCTTTCAATTCATATTCAAAGGACAATTTCGAAGATTTCATTTGGTTTCATTAAAATGACTTTAGATGAGGATAGATCTATTACACTACCCCTGAGAAACATAATAATTTTCTCCTTATCTGCTGCGATGTCTCAGCACAATGGCCTACTTTCTGTTTTAAGCTTCTGCGTAATGTTTCTTACAGATTGCAGAGCGGTTGCAGACAATCTTGCGGGAGGGAGCTTGCTTTCAATCAACCAAATGTATTGGCACATGTTTTAGGGAATATTGAAGCAAGTTCATTTGTGCTGCAGCCACCAAAATCCCAGTTCCTTTCCAAAAAGCTTCCGTCAGACTATACTTTGGATTTGATTGAATTTAGTGATCTTTCAATTATGTGAAGTAGAGAACCTACAGCAAGTATGTGGGTGGTCGTGGCTCAAGCGGTAGTGAATTGGCTTCCAAATCGGAAGGTTCCGTGTTCGAATTGCATTGCCCGAAAGATTTGCATTTTTTCAGTCAAAAAAAATCAAGTAAGATTTGTAGTCTAGCCAACTAGACAACAACAAATTACCTCTCACTAACAATTTAGTCTTTCCATTAAATGTTAGATGCCACCTATCCATGGAGCAAAATAACCACTGAGTCCAAACACCTTTCTTTTCTCTACACATGCTGAGGCATTATAAATGCATTCATACCCACTTGAGTGTTAAGTTATTTGAAAAAAAAAAGTCGTTACGAAGCAATTTGTACGTGTCACGTTGATTGCCTGTACCTTATTTCTTTGGACATACTTCGTTATCACTATTTATTTTCGGTATATACAGGGTCCAACTTCTGGATTTTAGATCGTACGACTAGTCATATAAATAAATCTCTTCGTCGCTCATGCCACAGGTAAACGACCGTTTTCTTTAGAGAATCGATACCGAAACACTTTTCCAAAATTTCCAATGTTCGCGCACCATTAAACCCGTTTTCTATGCAAAATTTTATACAAGTTCATTGTTGTAAATCGTAAAAGATTGCCAACACCCACAGTGATAGATGTGTTCTTGGCTACGTTACTTTTGCAAATGTCAAGTTATGACGTTAAGGTTTAGAGGGACCAACTTAACAAAAAAAACAGAACTCAAATCGGAACAATGGGAGCGCCAAACGGTGGTTATTCCTCTGTACCTATATAAAAGTTCAATGATAACAGAGTGCAGCTTCAAATGCAGCTTCAAATGCAGCCAATAAGAAGCGCTTACTTACAAATATACTAACAAGATATCTGGGCTAAATTCGATATCTTTATTTGGAGTAACTGGATGGCTATTACAGTCCAGTTCGTTCACGTTTCACACTACTTATTCATTACTATAACTGTATTCGTTTCTACATACTTTCTTTCTTATATGGTGTTACAGTCCGTGGTGGACCAGGTCCCCAGCTAACATGAACCTCCCGGTTGCGTAATTTTTTGCCAGCTGTCTTCAGTTGTGCACACGAAATTTCTTTGATGCACCCATACAGTTGTGTGCGTCACCTAAAACGAGGTCCTTCTCTTTTAGAGTTAGAGTTGAAATTTTTCTGACATCCATGCGTTTAAAGGAACCCAGCCACCTATAAGGGGTTGTCCTAGATTTAAGTCTTTATCACCTGTAGTTGGTGAAGTTCAGATGATCCCGCTGTCTTAACGACCGGACTAGCATTACTTAAATTCCATTCGTCGGATACGCTTTCGACGACCCGTATCCAGGTGCCTTGTTATTCTTAAGCGTTGACATTTTCGTCCCGATTTCATCTCGGTCGGCTGTTAGAAATGTTATCTGTACGAGTATCATCACCGTGGTTCTACTACGAAGTTTCCTTTCACGTCCTCTCTGATTTCTTTTTGAGTTTAACAACTTTGCCATATTGGTTTTGTTTTTCATTCTTCTGGTCGCACTTCTCTTAGACAGGATATCAGGTCTACTAAGAAGAAATGACCTTCCTTATGAGATACGAATACGAGGAAAAAAGGATATACCTCAAAACTTCCGTATGGTCACACTACCTAACGTTTACTCAACTTCTACCTTCCTTTTTATGTATTGTAATAATCCTAGCATATTGTAGATACGACCCCTTGGATATTTGGCAACGGGAAAGAGAATTTGAAGAAAAATTCGGTGATTCAAGAGGGCGGATTATGGAATAAGAAAGCGCAGGCTAACAGACAAATTGTGTCCATTTCCAAGAATGAAAAGTGTCACGGATGATACGAGAACACTATCAGCACTATATCACTATTACAAGGCTACAGATACAGATACGAGCTCATATAAATAACAACCCATAGGACAACAACAGGTTAACTTTAAGTAGAGGATTTTGGTTGAGGGATGGTTGAGTATAAAACAAGCGAAAATCTCTCGAACACAAGTACACATACTATGGTGCTTGTGTTTTTTTTTTTCATATATAATCCTTGCTTTACCCTCTTTAGCCTGTTTGTCTGTTGGTCTCTGTTGATCTGTTGGTCTGTTAGGCTTCTAGTCGTTAACTGATTTTTATTTATCAGTTTGTCGTTTCCACTTTGTATGTATCTGATACTTTGTAATATGTACTCGTATCTCTATTCGCATGTGTGTTGTGTATGTATGTCTTTTCATCAATGGAACTCTGTCCTTATTATAGCGTGGACACGAGAAACAGACAATTTATTCTGAATAACTAATTCGCGGCTCGATTCCCGATCGATATTAAGTTTATTTGTACACTACGACTAGCCGCTTGCATAGGATAACAGACAACAATTTTTAGAATGAGAAAAGAGCGCGTCTATTTCGACGAAGAATAACAATTCCGTCAACAGGGCGTATACGTAACATTTTTTGTTATTTTCGTTATCATACATGGTGTTGGGCTAGCGCAGGACTATAAATAGTTTTGGTCGCTCTCTCTCTATCTCTGTTTCTGTCGATTTGGGTTCGAAATGGATTTTTCAGTGATTTTTTTCGTTTGGTTCGTTACTGTGTGTCCTGGTAGGGTAAATACGACACCACTGACGATTGACGACAGACAACGACAAACATACATTTATAGACTTGGACAAAGTTACGAGTATTGTATTGTGTTGTGTCGTTTTTAGTTCAGAAGGTAATTGACGCTTAAGTGCACGTTCAGTGGGGTTAAAGCAATAACAATTGTATTAGTATTGGTGAAATAGGTTCGACTTATGGCCGAGTAAGAATAGAAATAATTGCACAGAGCGAGCGTTTAGGGATATAATTTAGGTTCTTTTTTTCGGTCTTGATGTGACATTAATGATGCCATTAGGAGGCTTAAAGTAACGATTTTTGGTCATTGATCTGAGATCTTTAGTAGCAAACAATCTGCATTAGAAAAACGTGTATATGCTGACGTAGGTTAGATTTTATTTAATATAATTAGGTTTGTACTGCTATTTGGGAAAAGTTTAGTTTTATAAGAAGTACGAGTAGGTAAATGACCACAGGGAATTGTCATCAGAGGGAGCTGTTCTTTCGATGGTTAGGTTTCTTCTTTCGAAAACCATCTTTTCACATAAAAGTTCTCTACATCCAATAACTCTTTTTAACATTCGAAGAGGATGTTATGCAGCACCTGACAACAATGGACAAGATGCAGCTTTGGCACAAGAACGATGATCTTTTCAAGGAGAATGTAGAATAGGATTTTTGGACGAAGTTTCTTATTGACTTACATGTAAAACATAGATTGGTTGTACTATAGAGTTTTGGTGATGTAATCAAACTGTCGCCAAATTTCTTCTAATTTTCAGGTCCGCTTTGACTTTATCTGCCGTGTGCAATGTACATGTAATCTTGTTCGACAAATACTTCTTCCGACTTGGAGTAAGGGCGTTTTATTGAATTTTATAACAAAAAATGATGATGATCCAATGTCATAAGATGGATATCTCCTTGCGATATTTTAAACAGTATACCTAAATAGAATTGTAGTCGTGAAAATGGAAAGTGAACTCTTCAAAATTGAGAAATTGCAGACTTCGGAAGAATATTCAGTGTGTTCAGTGTTACAATTTTATTAAATGCATCTGGGTTGTTCGAGCATGCTAATGCTTGACCTCAGCACCTATTATAGCGGAACGTGAGAAACAAACTGCGTTTGATAGTCGTCTGCTGGTTTGGAAAAAATTGGACAGCAAAGTACAGCGAATAATTGCAACTAGCATTGGGTCTACTTCTCTTCGGCATATAGTTAATTGCCATACCGCAGCTCAAATGTGGACAAAATTGAAGGCCGTATATGATCAAACGTCAAAGGCAAGTATTCATTTATTACAACGGTTTTATTCCTTTGAAAAAGATCCAGATGAAAAAGTTGCAAAACAAAGTCAGACAACTTAGAGATATAGGCGAGGAAATTTCGGAGAGCATGGTTACTATGAAGGCGTTGATCACACTTCCAGATAGTTTTAAGCATTTCTTCTGCGCATGGGAATCGACCGCCAAAGAACAGGAAACACTTGAAAATTTGACGTCATGACTTGTAATGGAGGAGACACGCATGTCATCGCATTCGACAAATACATTAGTTGCGTTTGTGGCAAAGCAAAATGCGGGAAAACAGAATCAAAGAGCTTCTAAACCTGGAAAGTGCTTTGCATGCCATGAGCCCGGACACTGGAAAAGAGATTGTTCAAAGAAGAGTGCTGTGTTTAATCGGAAAAAGTGGACTGGAACCAAGGCTGAGGAACGCAGGGGACTTATTTGCAGCGTTGATGGCACAGGATATATTGCTTCCAACGCCTTTATAGCGAACGTTGGGAAAGCAAGTTAGAAGTGTTTTCTATATTCAGGAGCCAGTGACCAGTGAAAAGTACCTATCTTATGTTCTCTATGTTCCCACGATCACAAACCATTTATTCTCGCAGGCTCGTACTTTAGACAAGGGCCTTGAATTTATATCCAATAGCTTGCAGTGTAAATTTGTAAAAAAGATGGTACAATTGTTGCAGTGGGAGAGGACTGGAACAACTGCCTCTAATGAACTTTAATGTGCAAATACCGACTGTAAAAGTGGCTAATACGGCGGGCGTAGTGTTCCCAAAATAAAGCTCACAGTCAGGTAAGTCAGGTGAAAATGAAAATATTGCTTTTAAGGACGATGACAATTTTTTTTGTGAGACCTGTCTCTATGGCATGCAGCACAGGTTATCGTTTCCTCAGAGTGATTTGCAAGCACTTCAACCAGGTGAACTTGTGCACGCTGACGTATGTAGCCCAATGACGGGGATTTTTCTTGCTGGTGCTAAGTACTTCCTATTTTGTAAAGATCATTTTTCAGGAGACAAGTGTTTTTTTAAGCACAAACCAGAAATTTGCTCTTAAATTTGGGCAGAGTCAAGACTGAAAGTGGAAATGTTGTCACAACGATTCGAACAGATAATGGAACAGAATTTGTGAACGAGTCTGTTAAAACAAATTTAGGCAAACAATTTCGCCACCAAACTTATGTGTCGTACATACACCCCGCAATAAAATGGAAGTGTTGAACGCGAAAATAGAACTGTCGTTGAGGCTGCTCGAACAACGTTGTCTGGAATGAGTTTACCGAAAGGGCTTTAGGCAGAAGCACGGCAGTTTTTGTGTTGAATTGGACGGGCGTTAGTCACATAAAAGGTAAAAGCCAATACGAGCTATGGTGGGGAAGTTACTATAATTCAACTGGTTTTAAACGGTTTGGGGTAGTTCCGAAGGAAAAACGAAGAAAATTTGATAGGAAGGCAGAAAAAGGTTTGTTTATGGGGTATGCAGAAAATAGCACAGGTTATCGAATTTGGATACCGGCTTCCAGAACAGTTGAAATCTCCCGAGATGTTACCTTTAGGGAAGAGGGAAATTTTGATCAGCGAAATAGATTAAAAGAAGGGGATGTTGATTTTCTGGAGAGAGGATTTCCCCACAGTACAATGTGCATAATTGTTGGCATGAACATTTTCATGATGGTGTGCGGAAGGCTTAACTAAATGTTTGGCTTGTTCAGGAGCTTCGAGAAATGTGGTAATGTCTGAAGCTACAGGTGAATAATGCAATTCTGTCAGAGATGGAGTGTTTGAACCAGCCGATGAAGATAACGATGTTAATGAGAAAATGTCATGGAGAGATCGGCTGCAAAGTGGATGAAGCAGAATACCATGCTACTTTGTGCAAGGTGAACCAAATAGCTATAATGTAGCGATTGCATGCGACGAAGCTGATCACTGGGACGCGTCAATGTCAGATGAAATGGATAGCTTATTTAAAATCATACGTGGGACTTTTCCTCTCCGAATAGGAAAAAGACACATAATAAGTGGATTTGTAAGCTTAAAAACTAGAATGTGCATGAGCGAAAGAAATACACAGTGATGTTGGTCATTCGAGGATTTACCCAATGGTATGGAATAGATTATCTTGAGTACGAAATTGAATTCCATACGAACGATCCTAACTCTCACAAAATTTGATATGAAAACGGGGCTTTTGAATGGGAATTTAAACGAAGACTTTAAACGCCAACCATTAGGATTCGATGACGGATCTGGCAAGCTACGTAGAAGCTTATATGGCTTAAAACATGCGTCTCGATACTGGAACAACAAATTTACCAATGTGTTGATGGAGTTTAATCTGACAGGCGTCCTATACTGGCAATTTACATTGACAATGGGCTCATTGTGACAAAACAAAAAGAAGATAATATTAAACTGATCAAATTTGTTCGGACATGATTCGAGATAACGATTTTGGAAGGTGGGTGATTTCTGGGCATGGAATTGAAGACCGGTGGAATTTTTATCAGTCAGACAAAACATGTGTGAAGGAGACTTAATATGGATTGTTGTGAATCAGTATCAACTACGGCTGAACATTTGAAATTGTTCCACTGCAGAAGTTCCATTCTCAAAATATACAGAGAAGCTGCTGGATCTCTGATGTACGTAGTAGTGGCTACTCGACAAGACATCGCCCACGCTGTAGGAGTAATATTTCGTTATTTAGATGCACCCAATCAAAATCACGTCAATGCAGTCAAAATGAAACTGAAATATAGCAGCGGGACCAATCAAGGTTTTTTTTTTTGAAAGACATAATTTTACTTTGGTATGTTATAGCAATGCTGATTATGCCGGTGACCCATGGACTAGAAGATCAACTTCTGGATTTATCCTTACAACAGATGGTGGACCTGTTTCCTGGTTACCACAAAGACAACAATATGTGTCACTATCAACAACTGAGTCAGACTACGTTGCGGCATCTCAAGCTGTGTGAGATATGGTTTGGCTACTGCGCTTGTTGACAGAATTGCTTCAAATTAAAACATTTGCTATTGTTTTGAATGTGGGCAATCAGGGAGCTATGCAGGTTGTCAAGAATCCAGAATTTTGTAAGCGCACAAAGCAAATAGATATGTGCTATCACTATATTCGTGAAAGATATTGTAAAGGTGTATCCACAATTTGAGGCCAATGTACATTTATCCAAGTTTTCATCTCTACAGCGAATAATCTGAGCTACAGCGTATTCGCTGCGCTTTATTAAAAACTCACGGAGAAAATTAACAAATTCACTTCATTGCATGTGAATTCGTCTTGTAAGGTTTGTGATTGTTTAAATTGTTTAAAATGCTCCACCTAAGGCGAAGCTTCTGCATTTCACACCAATGTCAAGTGGCAGATGTATTATTTTTAAACCTGACCGATGTCGCATACTACCTATTGGTCTTTTAAAATGATAATGGTTATCGTCCTCCAATGACCATCTGCCAAAAATCAAGACTTCTTTGCCAAAATCTTCACATTATCTAGCTAAAAGTTAAAGTTGTCTACTGTGAGGTTCAGATCGATTTATCGAATTCCATTGTCTCTTCCTGCTAACAACATAACACATGACTCAACGAGTTGCTGGTCTGCCACATAGACCACTGTCGACATACAGTTCTGGATACCTTCAAAAGATAAATGTTAAAATTTCATGTCATATCTTATTACTAGTTAACAAATTACAGAGGTTTTAGTAAAATAACTGTTGGATAAAAACCACCACATTTAAACATGGCTTTGCCTGGCTCTACGCAATTGAAGCTGTCACATCCGAACTTAAATTCAATAGTTAAGTGATGAAAAACCTAACTGAACTGATAGAGTTCTTAATAGGGTTCGTCGGAGTGTGAATACTTTTCCGATTGTACCATGATCAATATGTGAATCAGATCATTGACAATTGTCTCCAGGCGTTCACACAAGACCGCAGATTAAATATAACGAATCTTAAAAAACAGCTTTTAAAGGTACCGTGAACAAAGGCCATTTGAATTAAAGCCATAATGGCGTAAATTCTCATTTAAGTGAGAATTAAGGCCATAATCCAATTATGGCTTTATTTCACTTTCGAATGCGAACTAAAGCCATGTGGCGTTAGTTCATTTCAGTAAGTAACCTTAGTTCTCAATTGGATGTACAAACGAAATAAGATAAATTTTGGTTTATTTCGATATACAAAAAGAAATAATGCCCAATAAGTAATGAAATAATGCTATGATGGCCGCCTCATACTTTAAATACATCAAACTTTCTTACAGGCTAAATTTCAAAACATTGCCATCAATAGTGAAGTTTGTCAAAACTGTTACATTGCGCTGGCTGTGCTTTAGAGCTCAAAAACATTTTATGGGATTAGTTCCCATTGGACTATGAATTATCACCGTATGGTGATAGTTCTCATTTAAGTTATGACTTTAGTTCTCATTTAAAAGTGAAATAAAGCCGTATTTGGATTATGGTGTAAACTCTCACTTAAATGAGAATTTACGCCATTATGGCTTTAATTAAAATGGCCTTTATTCACGACACCGCTTTTATATGTTCTAAGCTGAGTCAAACAGGCCGACCAGCCCAGCATCTCAATCTATCTAACTATCTTTATTCTAATAAAACTCTGTTTGTTTACATCACTCTGATCGGGTGGACGAGTTCCTTGATGTACATATTCCAGAATGGTTGATATGGTTCATTTTGCATTGAGAACAAAATTGAGGTTGTTTTTTCCGTACCAACAAGTTTTTTCCCTTGCCCATTTCGCACGTTTCTGTTTGAGTCGAATTGCTCTAATGCGCTATGTTTTTTTTTTAGTATTTAGTATTTTTTTTTAGGAGCTCTTATTCTTCAATGCACTGGAATCTCATATATTATTTCGCTATAAGTATTTTTTCGTACTCTTCGCCAAATCAAAGGTTTCGTGGTTATGATCGGTTTATTACTCAACACAAGTTGTTATCTACGGTTCCTTAACATCGATCTCAAGGGCCTTCAACACTTACAAGCATAGAACTTTTCCAGAGGTTAAAGGATCGTACTTCGAACATTGGTGGCATTATTTATACACGAACTAATAGAAGCTTCTGTGTTAGCTTCGGCTTTTTTCCTTTTAAGGAAATAATAAAACTATTATTGCCGAACTTAGTTTTGATGTGGATATCAGTTTGCACGCGCATTAAAAAACCCCATCAACTAAATTGACGTGGTTTCTTTGCCTTAAACTGAATTTAAATTCAGACTCCTGTTTAAGATCCAAAGTTCCGTATGTAGATTAAAACGTTATTTTCCTTTTAAGACTGTAAAAAGTGCATGTAAAGATAGTTTATCGAAATCGTTGACTATGACTGGCGACATAACCGTTGATAAGAGCACGTAAAAGAGTCTTGTTGTATTCCCATTTCTTACCTGTTCAATATACTCGTGTTTCCAGTCTTTTGCTCCCTTTTAAGTTCATCACTTACATAAAAAAAAAACTACAGATTCATAATCCATGAATAACTTCATGTAGGAGTACCATGACCTCTTCGACAACAACACCATCATGAATAGTTTCATTTTATTATACCCTTACTTAATTTAAACTTAAAAGGTCAAATCCCAGTCCTTTCATTCATTCACCCAAAAAGATCAACCTTCATCAAGTAGTTTTATAATATTAAAGTTTTTTTTATATCATTTGTTACATTTATAATAAACACCCAACATACTACTAATTTAAAATTGGTAAACCGCAACCTTTCAATATTGTCCTTCCCTTGTAATATCGCACTTCACAAACATCAACTGAATAGTCTGCCTGACAAAGTCACCAATATCCAATTTTGAAAAATGTCAAACGTCACCCCTCTGTCTGTTTACAAATTCACCCTCTTGTACTCAAGAGCTGTCCACAGCCTATGCAATTATTATAAACTGTCAAAAAGAAAGAACTTAAAGAAGGACTATTCATATTGATTTGCTTTTGACTTGGTGTTTATTTTTTTCTTCCTTAGGAACGAGTATTCACCTACGCTTTTTCGTTTTCAAACAAAGTTGAGAAGAGAACGTTAACTGAAAACGACAGTTGTCAGAATATTGAAAGATTGTCAGGCCTGTTCAATCTGTCACATTCATTCGCATGATATGTGTGACCAATAATCACACCAACAACTGCCTACTTAAAGTATCCTTAAAAAAAATTTCCCAAAACCACTTAGAGGACTTACGACCAACTGTGAGTGAAAAGGAATTATTAATGTATAATTCATGGTTTCCAGCTAGTGATAGTATTTTTTTATAGAATACATTGCAAGGAATTCATTTACGTCACAGAAAGTCCATTGAGTTTCGGAACTTCTGAGAAAGTAGGGCATAGTCAATGAGTTGTAATTTTTATTTTTTGACATGATTATCAAGATACTAAAGCCATCAATTACATAGAGCATTCAATAAAAAGAACTGATGAAGTAGAAAAATAATATAAAATTAGAGAATTTGTGCCCTCTTCCCAAGACTCTTCTTCAAACAGTCTGAGAAGTGTTTGTCTACCGAAGATTTATGGGATATTGACAGACAACTAAAAGAATCGTTAATTCTTTCAACACCATGCTTTGTCGGGTCAGGCCCTGGAAAGCATGCACTTTCCGTCGTAATGCTCCCAAACCAAACCGCACCCAACTCACTAAGTTTCAAATATAATGATACAAGAACATCTGCCCAGTGGCTCCTTAAAAATAAAAAAATAATTCTTTATTGCTTGTTTGTCTCTAAGGACAACCTTTAGGAAATTATTCTCGCCCCCAGTTGGATAAACAAATTTTTACCAGAACCAGGACCATAAATTTGTTAACAAAATTAAATAACGTTCATGGGAATTGCATGCCTTAAAACCCCAACAATCTTTCGGTTTATAATAAGAACTCGAGAGGAACGATATGCCCTCAGGAGTTTCCGATGGAAGCAAGAACTGTTCCAGAAGCTGAGATCTCAATGAATTGGGAATTTGTGAAACCCCGATTAGTGAAGGAAATGGGCAGCAAGTATCTAAACATATTGGAATATGCATGAAATAAGTTCTTTAACCTGATTGAAGGTGCTCGTAGTTGGCATGCTTCATTTTCTATTTTGTGACGAATTAATTCCCCTCGTTATTTTTCTCAGATGATTTTCAAGCGGCAATAACAACTTGAGAAGAGCATATTTTCGCGTGTGCGTCCTTATTTTGCTTATTGCAAAGCGAAAGCATGTCTTAGTCGAAATATAACCAGGACTGAGTCATTCTAACAGCCAACCTTAATGGTTTCTTAATTTTTCTATTCTTAATTGTTACAACTGTCATCTAAACGGTGAGCTTGGATGTCGTCTATAAACTAGTTTGTTGCCAGTAGCCTCACCTCAAGTCCTGTCGACGATTTTTACTATGAAAAGAACTTTTGTCCGGAACTACGAAGACTCTGTAATATGGAGAAGAAGAGCATTTGAGTGGTGCAGAGCCTTTGTTTGTTGAAATTTGTTGAAACTTGCCTTATCCTATCCTAACACTATCTAGACGTACCTAGTACTATCAAATTTTGTACACGAAACAAACATATTTATTTTCAAGAAGCAATGAACACATCAACTCAAACTTGACGGCTGTTTAACAAGTGGTATTCACGCAAAGTTCCTGCGTAAAAAGTTTTTAAAATTTGTTGTTTGCAATAATGGAATGTGGCTCGTTCGAAAATTGTTTTTGTTCTAATTGACCTGCGTAGACGTGGATACGCAAAAGACGACATTTTTTGGATGTCGTCCCAACGAAGTTATAGGAGTATTTGAAGATACTGGCAGATTAGCCGACTCACGGTGCAAAATGTATGGATGCCACAAGTCGTCAAAGCCGTGGTGAATCGAATTTGTCGAAATACGCTGTGCAAACAGGAAATCATGTCTCTGGACATGAATACCACCAAGGATGTGATTTGGGACTCAGCTCATACAACAGACACATCGACCAATTGCTCGCAGTGGACATTGAAATAGAAACGTCAAAACCGTAAGACTAGTACTCGAAGAACGTTTACAGACTAATCTTTCAACAAACAGAACTGTAGAGTTTATACTCTGTCATCATGGCATGCGTTTGGACTCGTTTCGAGAGTGCAACGTGATCACTACCCAGGCTATGTAATGGTTTTGTGGGAATTCGCCTCCGGTGTGGTCACCGAGCTCCATTTCTTCGAGAAAGGTTGTAAAACTTCGTCGAAAGTATTATATATCGAACGGGCGTTTTCGACAACTGTGAATCCCCTCAACACAGCACTATTCACAAATAAACTGTGTGGCCTCAGACTTACTCAGAATTTAACATTGGAATGCTATCATCACTGGGAAATGTGGTGTTTTTTACTAATCCAAAAACCAAGCGCCAATGTGTCGAGTGGAAGGCGCCAGACGAGCCAAAACCCAAAATATCTCGTTTGGGGAAGTCAATAGTGAAGTCGGTGGTGATTTATCCACAAAGAGTTCGTTTTACCAGGACAAACAGTTAATAAACAATTTTGTCTTGGTGTTTTGAAGCGTTTGGTATTCGTCGTATTCGCCTAGAATATCGCGTAAAACGAAGTTGCCATTTGTTGCATGATATTAAGTCATCAAATCAATTAGCAATTGTGACCGATTCCTTGGCTAAAACCCACATTTTGAATGGCAACCACTCCACGTATTCGCCTAATTGGCACGATACGACTTTTACCTTTTTGAAAGAATGCATTTGCCGATGACTTTTCAAGCGTTCTGTCTACTACCACACCATCCAAAAGGGCTGTACTCACAACGTAAATTTTTTTATTGAGTCGTTGTTCTTATTTTTTGAAAATTGTACAAATTGTACAATATAACGCCGCTGTACATATGGGCGCTTTGATCAATCCTTCAATTCCAGCGGAATGTCCTTCGGATTTGGGTATGCTCACATATGTACCAGAATAGCAAGCAATACAAGTATGTCAGGATAGGCTTACAACTGTTTGATTGACTTCTTCTGATATTGCTTTCTAGTTCAGCTTGAAATCTAAAATCGCACTGGTTCCTCTAGTTTCTGAAGGAACTTTTGAGGGTGGGAATGATCTCTTGGGAGTGAAGAGAACCACCATTGACGCTTTAGAACACAGCTTTACTTGTCACCAAAAGAAGAGCACTGTTATGGTTATGACTTAAGAGAATCAGTTCAATATATAAATGACTATATTGAAAGCGAAGGCCATCGAGTTAACTCCCTTCGAACCAACTAAAAGGATTCTTATAAGCGATAACTCCCTGGAAAGTTTCTCTGTGAAACTTGTTCCTATAACTTTCGCTCGACTAAGCTGTGCAGTTTTGGATGTCTTATGATGCTGGAGGAATATATCAGAACTCAAAATTCTCCAAACTATCTCCAAACCATAGTAAAGTTCCTCTAGATTGTCGATGGAAGTTTTGATAGGAGCTCTAGATGTACATACATATGGCCTTCAACTTGCGTTTTTTCACTCAATAGTATCTATTTACGTCTTGGTCACATATGAAATCAAAAAGATACGAATAATATCTTCCACTATAACCCAGTAATTGGCATGCATACGCACATTTACAGCGCATTTTGGGTCGCACAAATTTTAATTTTCCTGCCAACATTAATATCACCCCGCAAAGAGAGACAAAAAAAAGGAAGTATACACACTGGTACTGATATACACACTCCTCCAACATTAATTTCCATTTTACGGCACATAATTCTTTCTCTTTGTAGGCAGACTGAAACAGAAAAAAAGGAAAAAAACAAAAGCTCACCCAATACACACGCATACTTGGAGAAAGAACAACGCACAACATGAAGGCGTTTCTTCCATGCACAAGACAAGAATCCACGACTAAGTGATGAAGAGCCGCCTATATATCAGTTGCCAGAATATTCTTATACTAACCTCTAGACTTTTGATTTTTATTTTTTTATATCTACGAGTATCTACGGTCGTCTAAAGGAAAGTAAAGTCTTTGAAATTCACCAACAGAGAGCATTTATTCAGTCTTAATTAAATATTCGCAAGGATCACAAAAAATCATAACGAAAAACGAAACGAGCAACAAGGAGCAGAAATCCAAGTCCAAAAATAAAAGAAAAAAAAAAAACTCCAACCACGAGCCATAAGGCAAATGAATGACAGAATTGAATGTGCCAACGAAGACGACATCAGGTGTTTGTTCTCCTGAAAGATGTGAGCACATTCTACGGGGGTAGAAGGAAACACAAAATTAGGAAACAGGACTTAAAATTTGGTTTTCGTTTTTCTATTTCTTGAGGTTGTATCTGACTTGTAATTTTCTTGGTGTTTTTTTTTATATTACTCGTCTTTCATACCTACGCACTCTGTGTGCCGTGTGCGCTTGGTTCAAGTATGTATGGCAATAGGTGTAAAACACAGACACACACTTGCCTCATATAAAACACGATTGCAAAGGCAAACCAACAATGACGACGGACCAACCGACCGACCGACGACGACGTTGACGAAGGCGAGCAGAGCGTGCAAAGTATGTTATTAGGAACAAGAAACAGAGGAAAGAAACTAAAAGAAAGAAAAAGAAAGCAGAAGGACTTTACTTGAAATCCGATATGTCCTTGAGAGGAAAGAAAAAACAACCTACCTCACCTCCACCCAGGATCTTCCATTTATTCTATTTTTAGAAATATCCCTCTCCCAGGGCAGTATACTTGTACTCGTATCCCAACCCCAAAAGAACGAACACCTCTACCTCATACACCCCATGTTTGCTTTTCGGGTTATCCTTTTTTTTCTTCTTCTTCTTCTTCTTCTTCTTCTTCTTCTTCCTCTTATTGTTAGTTCGCCTTGTGCGTTTCGTTTTTGGTTTGCGTCTTCTTCGTTTTTCGGTGAAAAAAAAACGTTTGTCGAGATGGTGTAAGTGTTGGAGTTAGGGTTGAGGTTTTGTTTTACTCGTTTCAGTCGTTTTGGCCGTTTTGCTTGTTTTGTGCTCGGTTTGGGGGTGTCCATAGCACCTTAAGGATATGCGAGAAATACTTGGTACCTACTGCTATTCTTTCATACTGGTGTACTATCCTACTCACTTACTACCGCCTCGGTGAATACTTTTGCTTATTATTATTGTTTTATTTTGGGCTTTAATTTCTCTCTGTTGGGTTAAATGTAATGGTTACCAGTCCTGGTGATGATGCTGGTTGCTCCCTGTTCCTAACTTGGGCTGCTTACTGATGATGGCTGCTGGCTGTTGGCGTTCATATCAACATGGTTTGGCTGAGATTTACTTTCGTCTCGGTAGTGAAATTTGTTTTGCATACTTTTCCCACCTTGCCTCCTCTCGGTGGGATTCTTTCATTTATTTTTACCCACACTCTTGACATCTCTAACTTAATGGAGAGATGCGAAAGGAAGTACGAGAAGCAGCAGCTGACTGACTTAATAGGGGGTTGTGTTGTGTTGGTTGATTTGTTGGTTGGTTCCTTCATAGGTTGAAAAAATTCTCCTGAGACTGAATTGATAACTTTTATTATTTTATTTTATCAAAAGAATAAAAAGACTATGAAGAGAAATGGTTTTTTAAATGAGATTTGTCTAGGAAAAAGTAAGAAATACAAGAAATTTTGAAAGAAAGAACTTCTAAAATTAAGATGTTGAGGTACAAATTGAATTCACACCTACATTGTGTAACTTTGGTTAGAAGAAGGCTGTTCGCCCTTTCAATGCGCGGGTTAGTTTGTTTTTGATTAAAAATTAGGAATCTTTAGGAATCTTACTTATTTCAAAGTTAGTTAAAAGAGTTTTGAAGAAAATGAATGGAGAAGGTTGCCTGTTATTAAAAATTAAATTTTTTCGATTGATATTAAAAACCTCTTTGAACCCGTACCCTTTGCACTTTCCTCTTATTTTCTCCATCAAAACACTTCTAGAGATACTCGTACGCATTGGTTAATACATATATGGTACTTATGTAAACTGAGTCCAAAGGTGAGACTAGTGGGTCTCTTGAACGAGACCTATGTGACCGCCTTACATTCACCTTCTCTCACTCAATTTTAAAGTAAGCTGGGTAACTCGCTGTAGAATGTATCTTTCATCCGTTATAGTGATGGCCGTAGCCATCAAGTATTGTTAAAAGCCAAAAATTAGCTGCTGGGAACCTTAAAGAAAAATTTGGTCAACAATAGCTGCAACCTTAAACGAAAATTGCTACGATTTGACCAGTTACCAACCGACCATTAGGTCCATGGCCTTTCGGCCTTGAGTCATTAAAGCGTGGGGCTTGTGTCTTCAATATCAGTTCCAAATTAATATTACTGAAACACTGTAAGCACTGGCGTCTATATTCTGGCTCACGTCAAACCAAAGAGAATACGGAATGCGACGTCCTATATGTTGCATGCTGATTGATGCGCTTACGGGTTGTAACATCTACTATTTCTAGATGAATCGATTGTCCTGTCACTGATTGACGACTACTACACAAAAATAGGCTTTTAGTAATCAATCGACATTTTTATGTACATTCATAATATATGTAGTAGTAAATATGAAAGGTATATATGTACACAAATATTGTCGCTCTCTTAAACTTGTATATTCACTCTCTTAGTATTATGTATGTAAATCAATCGATGTTAATCGATCAACTATCAACTACGGTCACTCTAACTGTAAGAAAACGAGGTCGGAAAAAGAATTCCTGGATTTCTCAGATGGCAAATGCGCAACAACGTCTGGGGCTTACCACTGAAGCGATCCAGGACCGAGCATTATGTAGACGCGTTCTGCGGTCTGCGACATTAGCCAACCCCATAAGCGGAGCAGCAGCGATGCAGTAAAAATGGGAAACTCGTTACGCATAAGTTCGTATAACGAGGAAAGGGTTAATAAAAGGATAAGAAGAAGAAGAAATCAATCGATGTTCATGAAACAAAAAACGCAATTAAAGTGTTGGCGATCGAAGAAGCTGGACCTATTTTGTTTGTATCAAGGTTCAAGTTCCACCTTTCAAGTGATCACTGCCTCTAACATATAACTAATTCCGTTCACTTTAAAAAAAAACTACTATGAGCCGCATTTATTTTGTGAAAATTTCTCCTAACATAGTTCCATATTCTTGCAATAGAGCCAATTCATCTTTCACTATTTTGCAATCGCCTTGCACAACTTTTCAACAAGCAATTCAAATAAGTGGTTCTATTCCACGAAAAGATGGATATCACCCATAGCCATGCATGGGTGGAAGAAGTATCAAGAAAAACTTTTCTTCTCTCTTGTGTTTACTGTAACCAAACCTTTTTTTTTTGTCTTTTGAAGAAAATGCAATAAATCAAAACTCAATTTCAAATAAAACTCAAACAGTTATCAGAAATTGCAGCAAACAAACAGAATCCATCTGTCAGATAGAACATGAAAAACTTAAGACGTTGACTGCCATGTGACCCACTGGTGGTCACAGTCAGTACATTTCTGAATCGATTTTTTTTATGTGGCTTGCTAGTAAGATTAATTTTTTTTTCTTTGGCACTAGTAGAAAGTCCGTTCTTAATAGTACAAAATGCGAAATTTACGTTTTTAGAAAAACTCTGGTTTTTATTGGCCTATTTCTGGCAATGTTTTTTTCGTAACTTTTAGCTTATAAATAAAAGAAAAATAATAAAGAAGAGATAATTTGACAAAAAAAACTATTGTTTGATGAAACAATCACGGCACATGAAGTCCAATGAGTTTGACACTTTCTTAGCTTTTTTTGCAGCGACTGCTCTTCCTTCGTTTTTGCTGAGCTCGTTGTAGTAGTTGAAACATCGTTTTCTCGTTTTATCCACTATTTCAAATTCCTTCAATTGATGTATTCTGATATGTACTGATTGAATTTCTTCAACCCCTACCCCACAAAGGCTTTCACAAATGGACTGTCTAAATTGGACAATTTGTATGTTTCTGTGCTTTTTGTAAACAACCAAAGCATTTACAACTGCTGTCGACAATAAGAACTCAAAAGCAAACTTATGGTAACAGCGGATTGTTTTTCGTAATGGCGTGAAATAGCTAGTCATTTGGTCGGACACATCAATTTCTTGTTTAGCTTGATTGTACTCTAAGATCACTTCAAGCTTTTTTATATCCTGGCCATCACGAGTTCTTTTCCAGTTGAACGTTCTTCTAGACCGTGCTTTGTGCTCAACATCAAAACATTTCGTTTACCTCTCCATTTGGACAATCACAGCAGCACACTCCCGGCTAATAGTTTCGTGTTTGCAAAGCTTAGCTACAACAACATCTTTCAGATTACCAGCCCCATTTTTACGAAGAGTTCCAATAATATGCGTTTTACGGCTAAGCAAAAATTTTGCAAGGGATATACATGTATAAGACTGTATATAAAAATTGTAGCAATTATTCTGTCCTTGTCCAAAGTGAAAAACAAAATAAGCTGAAAGAAAAACAAGCGAAAAACAAATGTGACCACCGGTGGGTCGCTTGGGACTTAACACAAACACTTAATATAAGGGGCCATGTGACCCACTGGTGGTCACACTCTTAAAATACATAAAAAACACTTACAATTTGAAACAAAAGATACAGTATTGAAACAAAACACACAGAGATATATTTAACACAAAAAAACACTGTTGGCACTCTGGTGATATTTTTTTTGTCTGGTGGCAGTCAACGTGTTAAAGAAGCAAATACAAGGGTATACGTGATGATAGGTTCTCATCAAAACAAGTGCATTTATCAAAATTTCAGATACTACCTGATTGTCGCTGATGATCTAAGATCCTGTGTTACACTGTGAAAAAATAAAATGAGACCTTGAGGTATACCATATTTTTCATTGTTTGGATTGTAGGAATGCTTACATGAATTAGCTCTGAATCCTCGTTCTATGTAAATGATTTTTAAAATCCAGAACCGCATAGCAAAAAGAATTTGAACCTTGCGGCATAATTTAGTCTCTTGACATCCTTGATTCTACTGAGCCCCTCACCGCTTCTATCCATAAATTATGCGAAATCTGGGGAATTGTGTGAGTTGCTGCATAACAACAGACTTGCGGTACGCCAACTGAAAAAAACTCAAATTCTTTTGAGTTTTAAAAACCCATCAAGATTTGTTTTAACTTATTACACAGAAAAAAAGATGTATCTTCTACTAAACTACCTTGTGGCATAACATGTTTAATTCTTTAAAGTACGAGCACACTGACGACACGTTCTCATCAAAACAAGTGCATCTATCAAACTCCAAGGATACAAGTACTATACATTCAGATATCATCAACCTCCTACCTTGATTTTTAAACGTAAACATATTGGTCCTTTGGCAAAGTTATATTTTTGGTACTCAGCAACCAAATCCTCTCCAAGGCCCTCCGGCAAAAAACAACCTACTGAGAAAGACACTGGCTGAAGGTAGGTAGCTATGTTCATAAATAAAAAAACAAATAAATAAGAAAAATGGTTTAAAACGAACAACATCAAGTTTTAAATGTTATTGTGGGTGCGCGCCCATCACCCTCTAAAATCCAGAGTTTGGGTAGAACTTTGGCAAAATATCGGTGGATCTCTGTGATTCTTTTCAACAACTTTCAACGTCAATACACACAAATGGGTAAAAAAAAAACAAAAAAAAAACATTCGTACACCCGCTTGAAAATGAGAACAGTGAATGAACTAGAAAGCAACGCGCAATCAGAAAATAAAAACGCAAGGACACCAAGAAGTCATAAATAATAGAAAGCTTCTGGATGTTGACAACGTAGCGAAGCACCAGGATCCTTTTACTTAAACAAATTGTTGTTTGTCCTCTTACTATGTGCGCTTACTACCACCATCGAACACAGCAACACATATAATCAGAAAGAAGATACACAGATTTTGAGCGCAACCTTTCCACTGATATGAAATGAAAAAAGAAAAATCCAACATTTTCCTCTTGCTCTCTACTCAAGCGAGCCGTGTTTTTCTAAGATTCTAAAGAAGAAAAATAATAAAATTCCTTGAAGGATAATAAATAATAATACAATTTTTCAAGGTACCTACTGGCAAAGTGTGTGTTAAAGTTCCGGAATACAAGACTAAGGACGCAAGACGCCCCAAACGAAAGACACCAAAACATTGAGACATTGATACACTAAGAAATTTATTTACTTGGATATACACACCTATAGGGGATGGCTCGAAAGAAGTAATATCTTTCATCATTCTTTAGTACCCAATTTTCTCTGGGGACCAGAGGAGTGATTTAACTTAATTACTTTTAAGTGAAGAAAGCATTTTCTGTGACGGTTTTAAAAAATATTTTATTTACATTTACATTTACATTCCCTCCTTAGTCCAAGTCCTTAAAACTTTCCTCTAACCTGAGAATGTGGGATAGTAACAATCCAGTCTTTGTTTAGATTTACAGAACCGTTCAGTTTCTTTACACAGGTTTTTGAACCCTTTAAACTATTTTTGATCATCAGAGATACTCATAAACCACCGACAACAACATGCAATGCAACACGTTTTCATCGTAAGTAACTATTGTATCAGAACCATACAATAAACTGCACATTGACACACATCAAATAGAACTGGATGTGGCAAGGTCACCTGATCTGTTCTATGCTAAAACGTAAAACTCGCTGAACTGCAAATAATGTAATACTCTGTGACGTTCTCACGTGAACTCACTGGATTAATCTGCAGTTGAAAAGGTTATGGCGTTTCAGTGTTCCCTATTATCCTAGTTCCTTTCATGTTGACCCAAGTGATTGTATTTTAAGGGGACATTAACAACAATGTTGGTGTTCCTTAAGAGCTGCGGTTCTTCTTATAAATAAAATGTATAGAAACTGAGATCAGGAAGAGGAGAGTAGTCCATCGCAACAGGTGGACCAATGACGCAGGCTAATGACGACAGAAGGTTACTATGCTATGATATAACACATTGATGGATTTCATCTCAGCAAAGGGCAACAAAGGGACAAGTCCTATAAATGGATTAAGTTAAGTGGCTTAGTGTATTGGAGTCAGCTTGTATACCATCGTCAGTGTTTGATAAACCTTTAAAAGGTTTACGTTTAAGTGAAAGCAAAGTTCATCATGGCAAACATAATATTTGTGGAAGCATTTCCTTCGATCCAGAGATTGAGATTGTTGCCCGAAATAGATCGAAAGAACCGCACCGTACTTGACAATGGAATTTTTTTATAAAGTTTCATAACCTTTTTCATCATGTGATGTATTTCTAATTTTTCCACTGTCCCCGAAAGTACGGCAACAAAAAGGTATTCAACAATTTCAATTCCAGAGAATCTACCCTTGACCTTTCTGGATCACACTTCTTTTCATAGCGAAACAAACCTATTTTCTGGCTTGTTACGAGATCAGCCTATCAAATACAGGTGAAGGAGCTTCTCGACTCACCTCAGACTCTCACATACATATGTAGAATCGAACCTAAAGCCCTATTTACCAAACTTATCGTTTTTCAGATACGCACGACAAATATGAAGAAACGTATTTCACATTAAAGGTCCTAAAATACCAATATTGGCAAACTGAACCATTTTCTGGATTCTTATCAGACGTTCGCTCATACACTTTAGTCTTAAAACATCAAATACTTTCTTAAGTAAGTAATTGATGCCATAGTCTTTCATGCTTCTTTTGACCATTCAACTCCTTGGCTGGTGGCAATCTTATCTTTCTAGTGGGCTGAGGCCTTCCCTAATCTTTCACATGTGAGCTGTTAAGTGTATTTCACTGAAAGAAATGGCCAGAATCGCACTATGTGTTACAGATAGCAGCGTTAGTCATTGACTTGAAATATATCAAAGAAGTTCAAAATATGACTTTAACATCCACTTATAGCCCACCTTCAGGCAAGCCTTCGCTAAAACGTTCCTGATAAGGTTCATATGCATCCGAAGCTATTTCAAACAGATCTTGACATTACATTTATAGAAGGTCGATTGATCTAAAATTTGAATTCGCGACCAAGTCGAAGGCATTTTAAAATGCAATGCAACCTGGTTAATTTCCTGATTTGTACTTATATTGTAGCTGCAGTTGAAAAGACGACCCAGCAGTTGTCTTATAAAAAAATTTAAGAGGTAGAGACTAATGAAGGTTTAAGTTCTCAACAGAGAGCATGTTCCAGAATCGCCGATAATGCCGAGGTGGAAGCAGTATAATATACTGATACCAGGCTTAAGAGTATGCTGAATTATTCGTATCTAAGCATACAATTTTAAGATCTAAGCTTTTTATTCAATCGATTCAATGTTTCACTGCGGCTTAGAAAAGATATTTCACTATATTTTAAATTACATTGGAAAGGAAGCTTGAATGTAGACTAGTGGGATCTTACAGCGAGACATGAGTTACGGTTGAAAGATTGAAGGGGCTAAACCCTCGTGAAAACATCATTAGAACAAGAAGCCGATTATCAAGGTATTGAATCATTTTTTCAGATTCATCGATCACATTATCCACCAGAAAGCTTAAAGCCAAACTCTCTCGTATTCCTTTGAAATATAAAGTGCATATAGGGATATCGTTCTTTCGCCAGATTGGTGTAGGCAATGGTTCCACATTTCTATAAGAGATGCCATCAAATTACTAGCAAACGTGTAGCTACAAAACTGCTCTGCATCTCGTTTAAGAATTATCGTGTCTCAACAGCTAAATGTATGTCTGTGTTTTCTGACCTCAGGTAAAAGGGATAAAAATGGACATGGGCTTGTAGGATCGGAAAGAAGACGCGTCACCTTTTTAAGGGACCGTGCGGACCAACGGTGTTTTTTAACTTCTTGGTAAGAACCTTAAAGAGTAGGAATAATGAGAAAAATAAAGCAATATCTTCGACTTCGTTAACAACTTCAACTTCAAATTAAGCAAAAATAAACCATCTGGACTATCAGATTTGTTATGTTCATATCTTTATGTACTTTGTTTAAACTTTTGTAAGACCGAAAAGACACCTCTCTTTCCCTGATAGCCTATTTTCAGCTCGAGATGTACAACCAAATGTTCGTGATCATATCAATGGTATACAAGTTGTTGTCGAAGCATACCTATTGCCAGTTAAAATTTCTATAGATGTTTTTAGATCCGTTCCAATTGTTTTCCTTGTTTTTCGCAAAAGATTGTCTTAGAAATTCTCTCTTTTATACTCGTAAAATCCAGTGGCCCGACGATTGAAGCGCTGATCGAGTATGTCTTTATCAGGCTAAGAGGTTAAGATTCCAAAATGTTGGCTCTATGACTGACTTTGACCAGGTTGCTTTTCACAGAGGAGATCTCAACAAGGATGTTTTCTATCTTCTTAATACTAAATTACGCTTTAGGTTTCAGAACTACAATTCTTTACTTAGAGTTAGAAAGCAATAATGTCCGATTGGGATGAAACTTCTGTAAATAGAGCATTAGTGGAATATTTTCTGACGGAGATTGAATTTTTACTACATGAAGTTTTATTCCGTATCGGATTAGAGATCTCATTTCAATGAAGTTTAGAATGCAAGAATGGTGGCACCAGTTCATATCCTATACACTCGTCGGTCGATTTTGAAATCCCCCGGTGACTGATTGTTTACTATTGACAATCGAAATAACTATTGAAACACAAGACCCTCTGCAATTTAAATTTTAACTTATTGGACTTCCGTTCTCTTTCAACATGGAATTAATTCTGAAATACATGCTCCTCAGGACCTCAGGATACATAACACAGTTTAGTTACATTTCAACTCTTTCGTCGACTGCTAGTCCTTGTTTTAACGTTCCAAACAGACATTATAATTCCATCAATTTACCACCAGACTCTTGCCAAATCAATTACCGAACCGAGAGAATAGATTCCTCGGGCATCCGAGCTGACAAGAGAAACATCAAACAAGCAACTTCAGGAATAAATCTCCTCAATACAGCCTAATCAGTCCAACAATGAAAATGAAGAAAAGGCCTCAATCTTGTTGAGTCTTTACCACAAAATATTTTGACTCATCAATTTGCCACAAAAAATAAATAAATAAAGACAGACATCAAGTAGCAACAAAGAAAAATTCACAGCACGTACAATAGTTAACTTGGTGGAGGCCCCAGACACCATCATTGGACAGAGTCTACTTCATTCTTCTACCATGTCCTTAGTTCTGTCACATTTACTCAGTTAGTTGAACCCCAAACTGATGACTCCATCATTAGCAATCAGTAACATCTCTGAGCCAGCAGATTGTGTTTTTTCCCCCTGTACAATAGCTACTCTTCAACGGCTGACGTATGAGTACGAGTATTAACAGGAATAAATTCATTCGTAGTCCTTTCTATTCTCCTTGACGATCAATTTATCGTTAATTTGTTGTGAAAAGTAATTTCGTTTCGGTGTTATCTGTAATACATAAAGTATACGTGAGCGTTTCTTTAGACAACAACTTCGCTTCAAACGTTTTGTCTAATTTGCAAAAATAAAAGTAACAAGCATGTGGGCTAAAATTCTACCCTGACTTAATGCAGACGATGAGATGAGTAAGGGACAAGAAGAAAGAAAAACACTGTAAAACCAAATCAAAGAAAATAGCCAACACAAACAGCAAATCTGAGAATCCAAGCCTAAAAGTAAAGGAAAAAAGTAATTTGAAGAATTACCGCAAAGCCCGTCACCATATACTTTTCCTTTTTAACTAGCACAACTGGATTTATGCGAAAACTTTTCCATTGTCCTGTTGGATGCAGCCAAGTTTTGTGGTGGCCTTCTCCACGGCGAAGCCGTTGCACACTGTCGGTTAAGAAGATTCTCTGCAACTCAATTCAAATTGAGAACAACTGGAAGGCAACAGAAGCGTTGTCGGTTTTAGTAGATTACTGAAAACGAACAGAAGCGTTCCTGAAAAGTGATTCTACAATAAGAATATACAAAGTTACTTGTATGACGACTCGGTTTGTTTAGACTGAAACCCCTTTCGTAGAAACATTCCTGCATTAGGGTGCAAAAGATACTCTTATATATTCTCGTATATCACTTATATTTGATGTCGTTGGACACTCGTTTAAGTTTAAATGAAATTCGTCCTAAAGACGGCTATCTTTTGTTGTAGCTTCTGTGTTCTGTTTGCAGTGCAACATTTTGCAAAACTTTGTTAATTCAAAAAGTTTCTCTCGAGGATGATTTCATGGAATAAGTTCTTCAGAAGATTAGTTAGCCTTGATTGCACAAATTGAAGGCAGTCTTCATGTTGATTAAAAAATTCAATTTTGAAATTTAGCAATCACATTTTCTTTCTTTAAATATTTAAAAAGTTTTTAATACCACTGGCTTGTTCCACTTGAAAAAAATTAATAATAAGCCAGAGGAGAGATACTTGAGATTGATGCGTGGCTATCCCGCATTTTCATAGATTTCCGATCATCTCAAACACGCGATATCGGCTCAGCAAGGCTTGTCTTCGAATCCTTTAGAGATGCCACAACAACGGGGAAATCATTAAAAAAAAACCCAAAACTTGTGGTGATTACATTTTTTTTAACCTCTCGACAAGTCACATGGAATATGCATCAAGTGGGAAAAACTACTGGTATCGATGCTACTAAGCCGCCATCGGCGCCGTAGTTGATGTGCTGGTTTTGATAAAAAGTGTAGTACGCCCGAAAAAAATCAACTTCTCCAGAAGAAAAAGAAAGGGCATGAGGAGCACATGATCAAGGGTATTGTAATTTTTACTGTGCTTTAGGTGCTGGTACAGTCCGAGGTGGACCTGGGCCTCAGTCAACAAGCGCCTTCCGTCAGTTCGATAATTCGCTACATGCCTCCAGTTTCGCACGCTAAGTTGGCTGAGGCCCCCTTCCACTTGTGTGAGCCTTCTAAATCGTAGGCATACTGATATGGACCTATCAGATTGTTGATGTAGGGCTTCAGATGTTCACACAAAACGGTAGATAATATCTTGTATACGATGTTAAGGAGACTGATGCCTCTGTAGTTGGCGCAGTTCAAAGAGCATCTCTTTTTAAAAATCGAACAAATAATATTAAGACTCCATTTATCGCGCATACTGCCGTCTGACCAATTATGAATTGAGATGAATTAGTGTATGTCATCGCTTGCCACTTTGCAGAACTCGGCAATCAGGTCGTCCGGATGGGAGGAATTGTTATTCTACTTGGTCCAGGTTGAAACGTCCATTCTGCATAACAGCGGTATTTGGTTCATCATAGACGTTATACTGTCTACGAACTGTAAGTCAGAAAATAAAAGAAAGGATAGATTAAGCGAAATTAAAGTACAAAAAGGCTTCTAAATCTGTCTAAACTGTCTCCCTTTTTTGGAAAGGGAAGGGAAAGTTATGACCAGGGAAAAAAATTGGGAAAGTGCAGACACCAACTCATTCTCAGATTTGGTCTGGGAAAAATATGATTGATGACCCAAACCTTACCGTCTAGTCCCCAGGAACCTATAGAATAGCAGAAATTGTCTAATTCCTTTCAAACATTTTTCAGAATGACGATGGAGAAGACTCAAGGCCTCACCACCATTGGAACCAATCTCACCGAGAGCTTTGATGTCAAAAAAGGACAAGGTGACGCTCTTTATCGTCACCCCTTTAACGACATGCTTAAGAAAATTCTGCAAAACACAAGGGACTCATGTCCCAAAACTCTGTGTAACCTCTCAATACTCTGATGACATTGTTATCATAGGAAGAGCGCAGCGAGCTAGTGCGCTGTTAATGTTAATACAGAATCGATATATGAGTTATACAGAAATGACTGGTTACATACGAGGAGAGTAAGACAAGGTCCCAGGGAATGTTTGATTTCAACGAGGAGACACAACGGAGAGAAAAACCTTTTAAGTGTCATCTTCGTTAAATTCTTATAGTGCAGATGGCAAAAGACCACGTCGAATTGAGATGTTTGTTATTTGGGCCCAAAAATCACTCCAGAATACGTCACTGCGTCTTTGATTGAATGTTGAGTTGAATCGAAGTACCTGCACTCATGTTTCGAATTTTGGAATTCTATCTCCAATGCTAGAATTTGAACCCGGAATTCTCGTTTTGAAACCAATCAAATCCATTATGAAATACTCGTAATATCCTTGTATCTTACTCGCATCATTGAGACATAAAATGGATTTTAAATGGGCCCACAACACCTGATGTCACACTCAATGAATATCTTCCCGAATACAGTACATACCAGTATGTATATGTGTCTGTACCTACCCTAGTCGTCGTACAATCAAATTAATCATTCGTAAAGCAACTGTGTACCGTATTACTAGAAATTAAGTACTTCCGAGAAAAGATATGGCTCGACTTGGTCTCTCCTATGCATATGTGTGTGCTATAATTGATGGTATTCTCTAACAAGACTATCACCACAATACACGGGGCTAAGGGGAATATCTTTGTACTCACTTGTGTATAATTAAAAGGGAATCCATTAAATATTCTTCTTAATTTAATTATCCTTTTCGTTTGCTATCATTTAAGTCAAATAGCGTGTAGGCTTATGCTGTTGCATATGTTATGAAAGTTAATTACCTCAGAAATGCGTACACACTTCGTAATACGGTTGTAATTCGTATTGAAACACCGTTCCCGAGTTAAGTGCAGTAATGTTGTTTTGGAGATTCGAATTTATTTCAATATTCAACAGCTGACGTGCGTGTGTGTGGGTTGGAAAAGGAAAGTTAAATAAACAACTATACGAAAGGAATGCGAACTTGTTTACAGTGAGAAGGTATTGTATGATTTATAATTACTCAATTAATTCCAATGAAAAATGTGTAGATACAGGGTATTTTGAACAAGTGGCAATAAAATGAAAACATAGTAGGAATCCGATCACGGTGTTGGCCTTGTGCTACGTAATAGTGTCTATAAGACTTTTGTTCTGTTGCATATGAAATGATCTGGAGCTCTTCAGGTGTCTGTATTTGTTTCGATATCGTTAAGTTGGATGTTGTACTACTTGTACATTTCGAAGCCATTTTTGTTGTTCTCTATCAACGACTCACGAGTATATGTTTGATCAAAATGTGTTAAAGAAGCTTCACTTTTATAACTCTATACAACACAGTGTGGCGTTCAGAATTTATCGGGTCCGCCTGCCTGAACCCTTATGAGTTTTCCATCGGTTTTTCAACAAGATCACCATCTACTTATTCACTCTTCTGTTTGCTGTTCCTATTCCCTTTGGGGTTCCTTTAATAGAATTCACCCTCCGCTCAGGTTTTCGTAATGACGACGTATGTAGCGGTAAAATCCAAGGTGAATCTGTACCTTAACCAACAACTTTTTTTTAATTGCCATGATCTCCCGTCAACTGCTTCCAAAGCTGTACTCCAAGTTTGTTGGGCTTCTCTTGTGGCCTCCAATCGCTCAGCTTGATTCTAAGTTCCCCGCCAATGCAAATAGGACGAAAAGTCACGCTTGGTATCTTACTTTTGACATAGTCAGATGTTTCTTCATCTGCTTTAGACAAGCAGTTTGACCTTACGGGTGAGGGTCTTGTCGCTTAATTGCCTCCTGAGCCCAAAAAAACAACGATTGGTCAAGGTAATACTTCGTCGCTGCTAGTAAATGCTATGTCAAGGTAAACAAAGTCCTTTGCTATCTCTAAGGACCAATTTTGGGCGCTTTTGCCTTGATATTCAGGAAAGTCATATATGCGGGTCGTTGTGTTCGTTCAATTACATCAATTTCTTCTACGTGCGTTTTGTGGACTTGCAAAGATTTGCCATTGATTTTTGCAAGAATTCTTTCCAGGGCGTTAAAAAAAATCACATGACAGTGGGTAAAACCCTTCTTGACTTGAAATTCTCAACTAATTCATTACCGAATAAGCATTCCACTGACATTTGTTAAATTTAACGAGCTAGCCAGGAATGTCAAAATTACTTTGTTGTCGAAAATAAGATGTTGAGTGTCGATTTGAAACTCGCGCAACGCCGAATGGTTTCCGAAGAGATTCCTATTTTGTGTATTAGAAGAAAAGATACTGAGATTCAATGCCTCTCTGAACTTATAATAAAGATGAATATATTCAGAAACCGGTCGTCTCTAGCTGCCTTAAATAGCTCACCGGGCAGTGTGTCGGTGCCAGTAGCGTTATTAGACCTTAGCTTCGATATTTCTATCTGTTTCTACTTTGTCTATAACATGCAGAAAGGATTCCCTTTCATGGTCTTCAGAATGCATAATTCATTCTGATTGGTTGTAAAAAGGTCAATGATCGACGTCAATGTTAGCTCCTCGGAATATTTGACAAACCCTAAAGGAGTGATCAATTGGGTGGACTGTTGATTGATCAGGTGACAACCAAGTTCCTTTTTGAATGTTAAAATGTTGTTGTTACGCCTCGTTACTATTTCTAAGATCTGTTGACCCCTGAAAGACGACTTGCTTACCAAGACTCGAGTCCTACAATAATTCTGATCACTCAGATGGGGCATTGAATACATGTTTGACTTAGGAGATCAGACAGTTCGAACACAGTTTTTGTCTTCTTACTATACTACACTTTCAACTAGTTGTTCCGCGATGCTTATTTACAAGGCTGAGATAGAAAAACTAATGATACTAGTTATGGCGGAGGTAATCTTCAGTCAATCAATGCAAACAAACGTCACGAGCATTGTAAAGTGTTGCAGATTTGATGTCAGAACCCGTCGATGTTTTACTCTTTTTAGCACAGATATAAAATAATAGTATTTGAACCCAATCGAAAGGCTGCTTTCGTGGCACTCAAGGATTACTCTGGCTTTCATGTTAGCAGCTACAGACACTACACTTCAGTTTTTACACTGATAGCAGATAGTTATCCAATTTGTTCTGATAAAATTTGGTATCCACTCTCTCCCTTCAAGTGGATATAGAAAAAGTCTTTGAATAAGCTTGTCCAATGACAAAAACCAACCACACCAAATATATCATTTGTTCAGTAAAAATAAACTGAATTTTAAAATTATAATTAAAATTCCATTGTAAGTAACTCATTATTGACTTAGGAGCCAACGCCATGTTCTTTCATATTCCCAAAGAGAGTTATGCAGGTGACATCCCAACTACCTTCACACACATATTCGTACTTCAAGGGAAATCTTGAGGCTTCATACCTGAAACTGAATCAGAAATTTATTAAAAATCCATCTTGCACTAACCAAACAAGAGCCCGGATATTGCAGTTTATTTAGCAGAAAATATTCTTGGAATCCCTACTCCAAGACATACCATATCTTGACGTTACTACATTTTTTCATATTTAAAAAAAATTTTCCTTTCAATTGCGATTGAAGTATTGCGAAAGAAGACTTTTACCCTCTCTGAAAAGTTGATCCGAGTACTTCAGAAAGTTAAGAACCATTCCAGAGAAAGTGTTTTTTGAAAACCCATTCGATAATGACTACTGAGTATCAACAGATAGAAAACTGAATTGAACGGCTGTGTTGTTGTCCCTTAAGTGATTTTATTCCAAGTTTCATACGTAATAAATGTACTTAACAGAAGACATCTAACCATATAACCAACGTCATAGCTTTAAACAGCATACATCATTAAGTACCTCCCAAGGACTCACATTCAAGTAGTTTTCTATTTTCGTGTAGCAGTGTAGTGGTGGCAATTAAACCCCCAGATAACTGCTACGAAAATATGCAAACCGCTGGTTTATAGTTCTCAAAAGTTATTTAAGGAACACGCATATTATGCGAGCTCTTTGAGTACAAAATTGTCACAGCGAGCTTATTATTAATGGATCATATCATAGGGAACTACGGTGTGGAGTATACAGTGTATCCTCTGGAATTTTTGTCAGTGTGTTTTATTTCCCACTCTCGCCGATGGCATCCATTTAACGGTTTTTACACTACACAAAGGGTTGCCAGTGTTAAGATATTATATATTTTTTTGATCCACAAAAAAAAATCTGGAAAGGTCGTTTTGAAAATAAGTTAGTTTTTTGCAATGCCATTCTTAATCTGTGAAGTTTCATAGGAGCATAACCTCAGGCAAAAAATTGAACTCACCTTCATTCACTATCCCAACAATGATTACATATGACATTCCAGATATTGGACAAGACCAATCCACTTTCTACGTACTAAGCAGAGAAGCTGGAGTGCCTTAGGGCACTTGTCTTCCAAAACACTGTGCTGGCTATTGTGAGTATTTTTTCCGCCCAAAGTTGAAGGGCAATACTAACATCAAGTCAGGAGCTAGATAGGATTCAAAACCGTACTATTAGACTCAGAGATAATACCAATAATGCATACCCAAATGACACCATCGAACTTAGACGCTACTACATGTATCCTACAATGCCTTATTCACTTACTATTTCTCCATCCAAATTATCAGTAGTATTCTTCTCCCATGGTTTTCATCAAAACCTGCCATTCTCTTATCGTTTGAAACAGACAGTTGCAATGTATTGGAGAAAAAAGCTGGTAAATGCACCTAAACGGTCAAATCTATGCTCTGACTTGGACTTATACGAAGCATACTAGATAAAGAACCTTGCATGAACGAAATTCTCGGATAACAGGTTTACGTAATGAAGCAATCATATCCTGACCCCATTCCGTGCATCATTAAATGCTAGTAAAACTAATCTCTTAAAGCAGAACGATATTGCAGAGGCAATGGTAGAAGACAACAGAATCAGTTAAACTACAGACTCTTCTCTTTCTTGGTGGTATCATGAAAATTATATTTCAAAAGTCGATGCAAGCTGCGATATCGTTCAGTCAAAGAAGTGAGAATGTCCTCCATTCTTAAAACTTGTAAGCCCAGCCATAATGTTTCAAAAGACTTAAAAATGTTAATTTTAAAACACTTGAAAGTATGTTGAACCGAGCACACCTAAAACCTTACCAACATGCCGACATACTTTAGAGTTCTGTCTCTAATTTCGTTAAGCTTGTATCGATTCTTTGTTGTTAACGAAATAATTTAGGTCCTTAAACTGAAGAAAACTGTAGCCCTTCGTATGCGCATGGAATTGTTCTTATTGGCTCCAGAAAGTTTCTTCCTAAAGTTAGTGAAATCATGAACCCTAGACAACTGGCCAAAGCTGGGAATACACCCGCAAAGAACTGATATCTTATTCTACACCGTATATTCGAAACAAAGTGCTTTCCTAACTCTGAGATTATCTTATTAGAACTTTCTGCGCCCTAGCAACGATGGCCGATATTTGCATGCATTTGCATATTGAGTGTCTTAGGACCAGCGATAATGGATAAACTGGAGACCATACCTGGTATGCTGTCCTTAGATCCAAACGTTCATAAATTTGCCACCTTAAGTGCTTTAAGCTTGAGTTTGCTTCTTAATTTTTAGCTTCAGCTCTACGGTGATATCATTATTCTAATTCACTACTGAAGCCAAGCAGATAAGACACTTTTCCAATACGTCAAAATTATAGTTTGCTGTTAAGTTCCAGAAAAACTTACCGCATTCGGGGTACCAAAAATCCAGGAGTGATTAAGGAGATACCAATGAAGTGAGAATGAGTAACAGTTTGGTGCGGTCCTTATCTCTGCAGATCTCCGATCGGTATTTCTATTTTTGGCAAGCCCTGTTCATAATTTGCCAAACATCACATCACATCACAGCCCCTGTCCATATCCTTGGTGGACTTGTCTCCTTTTCTGTTCAAGAATCAGATGTTCCTTCCGCATCCTTAATACAGAGAGCTCGGGAGCAGTTCTCATTCTTTTGTGCAGCGCCGCTTTATATGACGCAAGTTTTATGCGCTTGTCGGCACTTACCATTAAACCAGGCTTTTCTTCGTGAAGACCGAATGAACCCTAACTCATTATATGCGTCGTCTGCAATTCGAAAGATTTTAGTGGACTGGATGAGAAAAGGTTTTGGTATTCTTATGCGACTTTAAGCGTTCGGTATCACATGTTTTCATAGAGCGTCATCCGGCATCCAAGATATCCACATCTAAATCTGAGTCGATGTTGGTTTCTCGAAACTTCTGGGTTTCAAGAGTTGGAGACAATACTGTCTGTTTTCTGATCAATGATTGCGAGATCTGTTTGTAAACAGATGCTGGTTATGATGACTTTTTCCGTATGCTATAAAGTCCAACTTTGAAGGTGATGTCACATAGGCTATGTGTTCTAACTGTTCCGCCAAATATGTTCTCCTACCCAAACTTATAGTTGAAATCACCAGAGACCTCATGCTTAGGATAATTTTATAGGAGCTTAGGACCTCCACTTATTATTTGGCAGCAAGTGAACTGCTAAGGCTTCAAATATTGCTTGTGTATGACCGAAAATTGTTGTCAATTTTTCGTTTACTAAAAGTCAGCAGTAAGTTCATCCATATCCGAGAGTGTTTGCTGATTCAAGACAAACTGACCTACCTTAGAGCCTAGAGAAATATATGAACATGCCACCGTCTAATTCTTCAGTGCCCACAAAAGCTACAAATGTCGAAGTTTAAGCTAGATTTTTGGGTCAAATGAGATGGGATTAATAATTTATCCATCCACGGTGTACATTCTCGTTCAAAGTTTTGTTCTTTCTTATTTGTCCTTTGATTGCCATAGTTCTTGCCTGCTACCCGTGTATCCCTGGTATCCATGTAGTTGTGCGCCGTAATTCTAATCGAATTAATCGTTTAATGGAAATGAAAAACACAATAACAAGCAAAACACAAACACTGACGGCAACTGACGTCAACGTTTTTTGCCAACATTTCCTGCGCCTGTTTCCTCTTCTATCATCGTCATCATCATCATATCACACCGTATTCATCGTTGTCGTGGTCGTATCCATGCCATGTCATAAAGTAAAGGTGAATTATTTGAATTTAATTTTCTAGAGTGTTCTCTTATTAAGCGGTTGACGTTTTGGTTTTTGGATATCTTTTTGTTGCTAGTTTTTGAAATCGTTGGTTGATTTCCTTACACGCAAAGATGTACTGTACGTATACGGTCAATTTGTGTGGACTGGTCGAGTTTATAATATAGATTTCATTCTTCGTTAATCTTTGATGGACCTTTTGTTTTAATTGAATCCCATTCATGAGACCACGAGACTGTGATACCAGATCCCCATAGCTTCGGAAACCCTAAAGGGGCAGCAGCAAAGATGCTTGCAACTAATTTAATTCGCGCAAAGTTTTATGATACCATAAAAAAATTATAGCCCCACGATTTTTTATTTTTGAGTTGCTCCTTTTTTGTGTGTTTTATTAAAAATAATGACTAATGCAGAAGCCAGCGTAAGATAAACCTTTAAACGGGTGGTGGTACTACCAATTTGGAGCAACAGCCCAGCATGAAATGAGTTGTTTGTGTTCCTACAATACTTATATATACGTTTGTTATTACACGATTCCCAACAGTCGGAGAATATTCGTCTCAGAGTAGTGTGATGGAATATGACAAGAACATGAATCATAAATAGTCCTAACTAGCCCTTCCATATGGGGTCTTGGAGTACTTATATTCTCCTCTTGCCCACTATGAAAGAAACTTGGTCAAAACTGAACTAAGGAAAGCCATAGAACGATAATAATTAGGTTTCCTTGTTTGTATGGCCATTTGTTAGAAACATGTTTTGTCCCCTATGTCCCGTTTTCATGTAGGACTACGCCTGTCTATCGTAAACTGTAGGAGATACAATGGTTGAAACTTTTTTTGAAGGCAAGATGAATGTTTTTTTCCACTTAACTACATTAGTTGTCGTAGTTTGTTTTTACGGGGAAAACTTGTCATATAAAATCGTCAAAGTGAAAGCTGTTAACTGACCACATAATCGTTAGTGAACATTTCAAAAAGTTTGGCAAAAACTTATGTGATGGCGGAGTAAACAATGAGTTGTATTTTGTATCCCTTGGGGTTATGGTGATGAGAGATTTTTGCTTTCAGCAACAATTAGTTTTGTCACAAAGTTATGCTTCCGGAATGGTAGTAGGTTAGCTATATATCTGTTACAAGTCCTAAAACAGTAATACGAAATAACATTATTGTTGCATCAGAAATTTCAAAATGCTTAAGTGTTGCCCGATGTTTAAACTACTTATGTCGGGTCATTCAATTTGAATCTTTAACTCCTCATGATTAAATCCCAACAAAATAGCGCCGAACTCTCCCACACCTTTCATGCCACAATAACCAATCCTGGCGACAGAGTATCTTGAATTCGAACTTAATCCACTCCTCGGTAGGAGGTTAGAATCCTGGTGGCTAAAATTGATATGTTCCTGCTCCGAAAGCCCGTCTTTTTTCCCGCCTTTTCTGGCTTCTTGCACATTCGTTTACCTTCTTGGTTCAAAACCCTGTTTTAAAACCTTGGATAATAGTAGGGCCAAGTCATAACTTCACCTTGAGGCAAATAAGTTTCAGGTTAAAGATACATTTTGTGAGAAGCTAGCGGAGTCTTTCTGCTAGCCTGACCAGAGGTAATATTTTAAAGATGGTGGAGCTAGGCGTGTAGGGGAGCTTTGTGGATGTGGTTTAAACTGAAATTGCAGAGAGTGTCTCTCAACTTATTAGTTAACTTTGTAAGAAGTTTCACATACACAAGCGGGAGGTATAACTTCCTGGTCGAAGTTCTCAAAAAGTAAGGCACACCAAGCTGGAACCACTCAGAAAATCTGATGGTACCTACACTGAGCCGAAAGTAGGGAAGTAGAGAGTCTCATGTTTTAGACTCACTTCGCAGGTAACTTAATCAGAACCCGCTTACAACTAACAGGGAGCTGAATAACACAACATGCTGTAGCTGATTATCTCATCGGTCGTAGTGATGGAAGAGGCCATTAAACATGCTGTTGCTTTTTGATGGATATACCAGAGAGCTTTCCCTAGCACATCTGGTTCGCTCTAGATCCACTGATGAAACTTCCTCCCCTTGGTATTCATGTCATGGGCTGCACAATCAAAGCCATCTTCCGTTTAAGAAAAATTGGCTTTGGTATAACACGCACTGTAGTTTTGAAGATCTTGCGGGCTGGCTTTCTTTTAAGTCTGTTCTTATTGACATGCCGTCTGACATAATGACACCAGAACTCCTACTGCAAGGAGAGTACGAAATCGACATCCTCTGACCCCAAGCCTGGTTTTGAGTAGCATCTGAGTCAGGAAAGGGCAGCAGTCGGGTTTTCACGAATGGCTTCAAAACCGATATAAGATGCGGTGTTGGTGTCTTAAAAGCGTTAGATCTTACTCATCGTCGGGAAAACTTGTTTCTCCCTTCCAAGCAGTGATATACGCAATTCTAAAGGCAACGAACCATATTGTGGAAGGGACAGTGCATTATCACCTATACCGACAGCCAAGCTACCCTCTTACCACTTGCAAGACAGTTCAAGAATGCAAAACATGACTGAAATGAAATCAGGCAAGACTCAGAAGGGCGTTTTTCAGGACCCAAACATACGTTAAGTTTGCCTGCGTTCTTGGTTAAAGCTTTTATTTCACTTGGGTTTCATATAAGTACAACCAAACGAATTCTCCCCGACATTTCCAAGGAGTCAGCGTCCTTCCTGCTGTCCTTTAGCAGAAAAGACTGCAAGGACAAATGTTCTGGGCATAAGTGATACAACATCCTAAGACGCTTGCTGTGAAAGTGATGATGACACTGTGGAGCAGTACCCCGTTGAATGACCCGTTGGTGCTCGGATGAGGCTGCAGGTACTTCTTGCCGATACATTTCCCGTTATACCACTGTGACCTAGCGCCCAGTGAATTCAGCCATCTGACGGCTTGCAGTAAAGTATTGCATTCTCGAATCATATTTAAATTAAGCCCAGTCCATCTGTGGTATAATCGGTTACATAATCGGCCGGAACCTGAGCCTAGCCATAGAAACCATTTATAGCGTTGAACAGTTAGTCGACCAACAAGCTTCAAAGAAATGGAGAAAGGGCTACCTCTGCACAGTAACAAAATCGGTCTGAGTATGAGCCTGTCTAAGATATTGAAACCACTTAGAGCTTCAAAAATTGCGTGAAATATGAAAAGCTAACCACGCAGTTTGTTCCTTTTGTCGATTTCGTGTTAAAGTTTACCACCAGAGTTTTTACGTAAGCTTACAAAATCATTTTCGCATTGATAGTCATGTTGTGTCTAAGATAAATCGTATACGATAAATTGAACTGGAAGAGAGTCAAATCGATTGGTCTGAATCTGAAGTTCTTAGCCACCGTGAAGTCCTATTTTTCGATTTTTGATAAAGCGATTACTTTTACCATTCGTCAAGAATTTGGGTTGCATCTCAGTTACAGTCTATGAGTCAATATTCTCTTTAAAGTTACCAAAAGTTTGACTATATATTTTTGCACAGTGACTGGCTAATAATTTCACATATGTCACCTAATTAGTCCTAATTTTATAGTCGCAACAGTCGCCAGTTCTTTTTACTATCTGGATACCTCAATTCAAAACGTTTGGCAAGTGAGCAGTTCAGGTTCTAAACAGCTTCCGTACCCGAGTGTATCCATTTTTTTTTTCTCAAATCCCCCCTCTTTATGCTGTCAACATCTGAAACGCAAAATATAAGGTTTACAGGAAAAAAGTTTATCCAATTTGGTACTACGTACGTCGGCGCACAGATTAATATTTGATGATCGGATGGCTAGAAGCGATTTGTCATCGTTTCATTGCGAACTTCAACTAAACTTTTCCTATATTTTGGTTAAAGTACGAGTAAAGTAAGTGACGTAGACGATCGAATTATTGGAATCCAACATGCCTATTTAAATAATTTAAATATTTGAAATTTTACATTCAAGGTTGGGTATTTATGTATTATTCAAGGGCCATTAAGTCCTTCACTATTCAAATATAGCACAAAATTCAGAAAAAATAGAATTCTCCTATTATCGCTGAACCTTGTAACCATTCTTAACGATTACTTCCGCCTGACCCTGACCAATAGATGAACGACTATTACCAATTTTTCAAAATTACTACTTTCTATTTTGATAGACGTCATTCCGCGCAATTATTTAGCTAAAAATATTTTTGGGCTTGTCGGCTGAAATAAAGAAAAAAGACTTCTTGTTTCCGTTTGGTGAAAATATATTGATTCGTCCACTTATGCCTTACCTTTTAGAAAAAAAATGCATTAAAACACAATGAGGGGTAACTGATCTGGTCACTCTTTTTGCCTTGCATTCTTAAACGGAAGACGAATAATAGAATGAAAAAGTAAGAAAAATACCTAGAACGCAAAGCAGCTATAAATAACGCACCTTTGGCGGTATCACGACTTGGTTTGATATTCAAATCGATAGGGAAGAAGTTTTATTCTTGAATCACTTGCGTCCAAAACGGCCTCGTCTAAGTCCTTTAGGTAATCAAAACTCGTGCAAGGGGATATTAAAATTTAAATTAAACTGCTGTTAGGTCGGAAATTTGAATATAAGGGTGGTGACTACAATCTTTTGGTTCCGTTTTCATTAGTAGGTTATTTAATGTTGGGAATACATTTGAAGGGGTGCAGCTGGAAGTTTTCTTTACAAATTTACGTATAAAGATGTCCTACTGCTCAGCTTATCTGTCAGATTATCAACTTTTGTATAGTTCACTACCTGCTGGGTTGGCTGAGGAAGGGAAATGGTAATTTTTCCAAAAGTGTGAATGCCAAAGACTTACAGTCTATGACTTTACTCTTACTCCCGTCTGACCTGGCAGAATAAATAATTATTTATTTGCACACTCCCAAACCAAAACCCTCATCAAATCCTCCTTTCTCAAGTGGAGACATTTATCCTGACAGCCTCTGGCAACGAACAAACATACATACGTGTCTTTTGACAAACACTTCAATGCTCATCTTTCCACATGATGAGTACTTAACGCAAAAATGCACACAAAACCAGAAGGAATCATCTCACAGTCGTTCATAATCAAATACAGCCATAGAACCTCCTCCCCCAACGCTCCTAAATGGTAACATTCCAAAAATGAATAATACATATTAATTAAGCTTTATTACCATGCTTACAATGATAGGTGTCGTTACATTCTGAGCAAAGTTGTACTGGCACGCCATCCTTTTCGACCTTTCGTGGCGGCAGTATGGTTTACCATCAACTTTTGTTTCAGCCTCCTTTTACCTGTTTGTGAAACGTCACATGATGGTGTAATGACGCACATTGATACAAAAAAATGCCACACCTCAAACCACTACGGCAGCCAAGATGTAGATACCCAGAAAATATGTACTTATCCACTTTCCAAGTATGAATATCATCAAATCAGCATTTATTGTAGTTAAGCTTAAGTTAGACTGTAAGGACTATTAGGAATACAGGGACTATAACAGCATACATGTACATATATGGTTTGTAAGTATATGTGTTTCAGTGCACATCTACGCCAATTTCATGACAGAGACGGCGATGTGCTGTTGTGAGGTTCCGTTTGTTTTCTGTTCGTTGTTCGTTCGTGCTCACAATCGAATATGTGACTATCGCAAGGACATCAACTCCGGTTGAAAACTAGCAAGAAAAAAAAAAAAACCCCAAAAACAAACAAACCCCAAACAAACGTACAATAAAAAAACAGAAAGAGAGTCAAACTCCCCAAAATACCACTCAGCATTAAATTTAGAATATTCCTTGTTTGGCGTTTTATTTCGCTTGCTTATGATTATGGTTAAGCTTAAGGCTCCAAGCAATTCAAGATATACCGACCGACAAAATAAAACAAGGAACAAAACTGATATAAAAAAAAAACTTAAGTAGATGAGAAAGGGGAAGAAAAAACGATTTTGTCAACAGGTGGCGTTGACATAAAGCGCACTTCGGGCAACCAAAATCCAGAACCACGACACTATTATTATCCTTGTGCCAGCCAACGTAACGCTAGTGCTGGAGTTTATTTCGATTTGTTTTTCCATTTTTATTCGTTTTTACAAAATCTGATGACAATTTTGGGATATTTTCCATGCACACGCTATGAAATTACAAGGCAACAAAAACTACAGAGCGACGAATTCTCATACAAAGTACCGGTTACAATCTGAACCCTATTATTATTTATGAGGAAGTCTTTTCTTCTTTAGCTGAATGTGCATGTACTTATGTTTATGTTGGTTATGTAGATGGCCATATATAAATACATTGCAAAGTTGAGACGCATGTTTTGGTTCCGAATCACATGTGCTCTTGTGCTTCTGAAATTTTGTTTCATTAAATAAAATTATCAACAAAATGTATAGATAATTAAGTATATACCCTAATATTTTATGATTTTAATCATAAAACCGTCACTTTTCCCGTTAAAAATACGTTTTAGTACTGAAGTACTAACTAAAAAGCACTAAAAGTCATATATCAATATATTTTAACCGAAATTAATATTTTGCTTGCCAATTTTATTTTTTAAGCAAAAAAAAAAATATTTAAAAAAAGTACAATATCAACAATAACATAGGATTGAATATTTTTTAATATGCAATTAGTAACCTATTCCATAGAAGAGCCTCTTGTGACGATTTTTACCAATTCTCGTAAAAGTCTTCACCGTGTTTCAGCTAGAATTCACTTTCAAACTTTCTGCTGTCGAAATTCTTATGACAAGCACCTTTTTTCTACGAATTTCAACCAACATTTTCTTCGCAAAACACTTTGAAAATATCCAATTTACAGAACATAGTTTGTAAAATCTTTTTAAAAAACTCGAAACAACTGACTCTGTGCGAAGATTTATTTCAAAAATTAGACTGATGGATTTCAAATTCAAAAGGAAAACTTGATCAGTGTTAAAGTCTATTGATGTTGCTCCAAGCAGTACCTAAATAGACTCATAGATACGAGTACATTTCAAAAATTAAGCATTTCAGTTCTTAATAAATGGCAGACAAACTAACTCAGTACACTGAGCTCTAAATTTTCGCGACAACTTTAATTGTGCTTTCATTATATTGAAATAAAAATTCAGAAACTTACTTAGAATTGATATCTCTTGGGAGAGAGAATCCCTTAAGGATATCAAGTGACTAGAAGGCAGACCATTTTTTCATTGGAATTAATTGTAATTAATGAGGACTCACTCGTAGAAGTCCATCCAAACGAAGGACAAGTGTAATCAAATTTCGTCAAGTAAAGTGGTTTTAAGGTGATTTGTATGGATAATGACCTATGTAGGTGACATACATCGAAGAATGGAATCCTACGAAGAATAAAAAATATTCCTAAGGTGAGTTCTTCTGAAATATGAAGAGAAAAATTTGTTGTAAAAAGAAAACAAAACTTTCCAGAACCAATCATCTCGACTTCAGGTTATCTCATTATTTCTCTTAATTACAATCACAGATAAAGAGAGGTGGCAATTAAATTTAAACGACGACTATGTCATTCAGAAAGGACAATTATAATAAGAACTGGAAAGCGTGCGTTGTATCTTTACTAATTTTAGCTCTCAATTAAATTGTTTTCTCCTTTTATTAGTACCAGAGTGAAGAAGTAAATATATAATTAAAAAGGTTCCGTTTCAATATTGTGTTGTTTTTTTTTAAGTTGAAATCTTTTTTAAAATTCGTTAACACCTTGCCATTTTAGTACGAGTACAGGATGAGTGCGCGTTTGTATTTATGTAACTGAATATCATGAACAAGGCTGTAGGCCTTTTTGATAGACAGATCAAAAATAAATACAATCAAATTCAACAGAAGCTTGTTTATACAATTTTGTATAGTGCCACTGGAAAGAGCTGAATAGCACTTGGTTAGTGCAATTGTTCTGTGTGTAATTGGATTTTGAAATCGTATACGGATGGGCTGTGTATAATTGGATTTTGGAATGGTCTCTTGCTTATCCGTAGGCAAGGATGTACTACATTTTTAAAACTATTTATATCCGAGCATTAGAATTATATGTCAGACAGATAGCAGTCTGAGTAGATGTCTCATTTAAATACAATAAAATATTTATTTGTGTGTTGACCACTTTTTATTTTTAGTACAGATAGAATTCGAATAAAGGGTTGTTTTGTCAACATAAAGCGTTCATTGCTACTTATTCTTTACTTTTGAAGCACATACAGGTGTCGTTTAATTTTTTATTTCCGTTGAAGATATTATTTTTTAAAGACCTTATGCCTTTGTCGAGCTTGAGCTTGGGCATGTGGTCAAAACTTCACGGATCGTTACAAGACCGATGTAAGAAGTGGCATTTGTGTGTTTTAAAGGACGACAATCTTGTATCTCACCACTCTATAAAACTTACGTCTGCGTTTGATTAAATTCCTATAGCAATAAACTGAAGGGTGGCCCATTTAATGGTTAATTTTTAAGAAGGCTTTAAAAAAACATTGCTAAATTTCTTTCAATGGTTGTTGCTTTAGTGAAAAGAGTAAACCTCCCGTCTTATTATGAAATATTATTTTATTCAAATGACAAATGGCAGCCCACAGATTTTGGGTGGCACATAGCACCATCTTGAACCATAGCCCCCAAGTACAAATCCTCAACTTCTGGCCATGAAAAATCGGCCATTGACTGTAATCTTTCACCATCGTTTTGAAAGAAAAATGCGTTAATAATGCCGCAACTCCGAAAACCACACCAAACAGTCACATTGACACCTCTATTACTACGTGTGTATTTTTCCAACCCAAAATATGGATATTCTGTCTCTTTACGTAACCGCCTAGATGGAAATGCGCCTCATCTGAAAAGATATGTTTTGAGCAAAATTGTCGTCAACTTGGAGCTTTTCTAAAGCCTAAACAGAGAAACGTGCACAAAGCGGACGGTCATTGTGCTTAAATTTCTGGGTCAGTTGAACCTTGTAAGCAAATAATCTGAAATCTTTATGCAAAATTCTCCCCAGACTATGCGGCGGATTTTCAGTACGTTGAGACTCTCGGGCTTAGGCGCATACTTTCGGCAGCATTAGCCATATTCAACATTGAGCGCAAAAGATGAATACGGAAACTTTATATTTTCTTTATAAACTTAAGTACACCAGGCGCAGTTTGGGCATTATTTCGAGCGAAATTTCTTTTCAAAATTCGTAAAACACAGCATTCACGTTGGAAGCAACTTTGCAATATCTTCTACGGTTATTTGAAACGTTATCCGGTCCCTTTCATATCGCGAACATGTAATACAGAGTTTCTATCAAGCTTTTCATCGAAAAAGAACTGTCAGTGTTAAAATATCATATGGGTTTAAAAGAAACCAACAGCTGACCTAGCCTTTATTTTGTGAAGAGCTGTTGGAGGAAAAATGTATCTGCATCTATCTAATGCCCTGCTGGACTCATAAAATTTGGAGAAATTCAATGCAGTAATTATAACAATCAAGAGAGTCAATTATGAATGCAAGAAAGGAGAGATAACACGAACGGGAAGTGCCTTCGAATGGTGAGTGTCACCGTTTTGTTGGAACAATTCGTATTTAAAATCCATATCATGCACTTACCTTATCATGACAATTATACAAGGCTACCTCCAGGCCAAAACTCAAAACAAACAGTGAAACGTTTGTACGTTTACGTCACTTAAATTGCAGAAATCTTGCTTGTTAACGTATTTTGCAACATGGAGATGAGCCTAATTGCCGAAGATGAAAAGATGTTGGAAAAGTCACCCTTATCACTTTAAATAATAGTCTTTTCGAGATAGACATTCTTACTCAAATCATTCGTCAGAATACGTTATATAATGCTTTCTGAAATGTTTAATTGTTGATAATAGTCCCGCATGGAGTTTTCACGACCATGGCTAACACCCATCGGTGGTCTGAAGCTTTCGACTTTTATTTCCACAGTTGATACACATAACAATGAACCACAGGGATCTAGAGTGTAAATGTGATTGCATCACTACGAAAGCTGAATACGAGTTTTCTTTAATTCTGCCTTAGATTGTCATTCCTTTTATAAATACAGATAGACGACAGAATATATTTATCACCCTCAGATTGTCAGATTGTCCTTTGCCATTCGCACTGATTACTTTAAATATGATATCCAATTCTGTCGTTAGCTAATATTGGCGACGCGAAATGCTGTTTGGATCTTAATAGGCGGAAGGAAGGGCAGTTTCGGGCTCTTTCGATTGTTCGAGCTTTAGATTTTATATGGTTCTAGGTTTCATGGTAGCCTACCTACCGCCGGAATAGCGGTTTTTACTTTCAGTTAAATATACTCCTCGATCCCTGCTTATGAGACTATGATGGAGCGTTCCACCCAGGTGTCTGCCTTTTTAACGTGAAGTACTGTCCATGCCATACTTTACATAAAGGGATGCCTATAAATCGATAAGGGGCAGGATACACCTGACCATCACGCTCCTTGAACCGTTCGAAACCCCCGATGGCGGTGCACGTTCCAGCTTTGGTGTGAATCAAGGCCGACCCAAAACCTCTTGCCGATCTCAGGCCTAGTACTTGCAGTTCGAGGTTCGCTGCACACATGAGGAGACGCATATTAGGTGCTCAAACAGTCGATTTAAAATACAGAAATTGCTATACCATCAATCAAGAAGTAAAGCGTAGATCTATAGGTATGGCTTTTTCTTGTAAGGACTTTAGATAAGAAGTATAGAAGGTGAAGTCATTTAGTTGCCATCGTTAGTGGGGAAGAAATTCGAATGGACATGAAACAATGAGCCTTCGCAGATAATTTGAAATACTGGTGGGATCATAAACATTCAGGTATTAGTAATTAGTGAGTCACAAAAACAGAAAACATAAACATTATTACTTACGAGGCAATATTACAACATCAGAAACGCCTGCGATCAATGGGACAGTTCTTCTCGATTGTTGTTAGCATTTTAGCTCAAATGACTTAATATCGAAGCGAAGTAGGTAAACCGTCGTCACTTAAGCCCCAACAGGAATAAGGACTCTTTTGAGAGCTTCAGAAGCTGTCAAGGAAGAAGTTAATTACACTTTTATGCGAAGAATGAACTTCTTTTAATACCTTATGCTGGTCTTAGCATAAGGGAATACAAAAATCTTACTTCCGGTAGAAATTTTTTTTAATACGAGTATGTACGATTTTAGATCCAAGAAAAAGTAGTCAGAAGTACAGTCCCCCTTGAGGGAGATACTGACAGCACATTACCTTGAGCCTTTATTATCCCTTAGGAATTTCTCTAATTAAATTCATTGCACTGATTAATTGAATTATTTCCATCGTCATCGTCATCGCCATCGTCATCATCGTCGTCGTTAGTTTCGGTGTCGTTTTCGTCACCTTCAATTAATCGCCACCCCCAAAACCAGTGAATCACAATTGATTTTCTTATCGAAGCGGGGAGAGTGATTTTTTCCTCATTTTCTTCCCAAATGATAAAATTATTCATGCTTGACAATAAATTGATTTCTTAGGGTGGTAATTTTTTTTTCCTCATCTGCTGTAAACAAGTTAGATACTCATACCCTTAATGGAGCAGGAACTAGTAGGAGTTTTTTTTGGCAATAAAAGTGTGCGTTATTCTAGCTAAAACCCTTCAACTGGTGGTGATGGGGTAGCTTGTGATGGTTGTGACACAAATACTTTGGTCTTTCTCTCTCACACCCACCCACATATTCACAAACTCAATTCTCTTTCGATCAAGAGATAAAAGTTCATCCATTTCTCATACCACCTTTGGGAAAAATTTGGCTCCGACAGTAATAAAATCTTTGCCAGATTTTCCATTGCCTGAACTATACACAGCGCATTTATACATATGTATGTGTACGAACTTTTATATATATGTTTGTATGCAAAGAGTGTAGGAGTCAGGAGTTGTCTTCAATTTTAAGGAAATAAAAATCATTCATCCTCTCCCTGAATGGATCTTACTCATTGAGAATTTGCTTCCCAAGAAAGGAATCCGAAATCTGAAAATGGTGACAAGCTGTGTCTACAACTGGACTACCACATACACGCAAACGAACTAAAAAGGACATTCACTAGCGTTTTAATAGCATAAATTTCATTTCTCTGGTAGGGGGTGAATTGTGCAGTTGTAGCAGCATAAAATGCATTCAACGGATGGGGTGGGTGATACTCCCTTTTCGGGGTGGTATTGGTTGGAGCTATGAATAGAAATTGTTTGTTTGCCTTGTGCCAGTGTGGAATGGAACACGAATAGTGTTAGTCAGACTGAACACCATACCGCCGTCATTGGTTGAAAATGGCTTTTCTGTGGCTGCTGCGATGACTACTGCAACCCATTTATCCCTTAGTTTGGGGTGCTTTCCTCTTTTCTCTCTGAATTTGTCGGACAGAGTGAATGTGGCATTTTTTTCGGTACAAACAACCACCCCCGAGTGTCTGGACTAAATGGCGCCTAAAATTCACTATGCATAAAGCGCAAGTTACTCCTGAAAGGGTACGAGGATGTGAGCATCGCCTTTTAATCTTGTTTTTTTTTTTTTTTTTTAGATAAAAATACAAATATATATGCATATCCATATGTATGACATATACTCGTACTCGTACGTACATATGTATATGAAAATATTGTTTGCGTTTCATCGTTTAAATAGAATGAAAGGAGATCTGAAGAAGTAGTGATGCTACAGAAGAACTGACCACAGAATAGGTTTGTTGTATGGGTTCGACTATTCATCTGTCTGACTCTCTACTAGATACCATATGTCACAAATCATGTCGTAATCAAAAAATGTATTTCCTCGAGTTATTGGAGAAATCTTAAGGAAAGACATTGGTTTTTCAGCTTTTTTTGGTCGGTCTGCTTCCTCTGTCGCCATAGTTGCTCCTGTGTATATATTTCTGTTTGTATCTTTCCAATCGAAAGACACTCTAATGTCACAGAAGATAGACAGTTTGTGGGAATCATTACGTTATGAGTTCTTTTCCGTTTTATTGCAATTGATTTGATTTTATTTTTCCTACTAGTGCCCGGTGCAATTCTATGAAGCACTTTCAGAATATTGGCACTTGGGGGGAAACAATAATCGTTTTGATATATAATTATTGCATCTGCTGCTCCTCAACGAAGCTGTGGGTCATGAATACGAGTATCATGGGGTTAATTTCGTGATATTTGACATTTTTCAGTTGCACTTTGGTGCAATGGCTACGTTTCCCATTTAATTTTTATAGATAGCTGAGCTGAGTTTTATCTAAGAAGTTTGAATTTATGTATAAAAATTATATCTTTCGAATTAAAAGTTTCTATAACGAAGGATTTCTGCAATCTGTTTGTTCGTTAACGAATTTTTAGATTTTTCCTTGACTTGACATTGGACGTTCAAAATACGAGTAAACATAACAGATACTTTTGCATTGATGTCTTAATTTGGGCTTTAAGTGTCTTTAAACTTTAAGTAGGAGCTGATAAGGTAGCTATGGGTAGCTCCGTCTTTATCTCGAGTTCAAGTGAAGTACTTTTTTTCAGGATTGTTTCACACTGGTTTGAGTCTAATGGAGTTAAATCAAATATACCAAACATGTCGACGTAAGAGTCATAAAAATGGTCCACGAATGTCGATGAATCTAAGAAAACACTGGCGATCTTGGAGACAGACAGATCATATAGAACCACCAAATGCAATATTGGAAGAGTCAAGGGATAGATACCAAAGTAAACAATTTTCCACAATATTTGATGTATCGTATTAGTTGCGCAACTAAGTTCTCGCTGCTTGTCAATATATGGCTCCATCAGTAAGTACTGGTGGATTTTGACATATCCAAAACGTCATGACCCAAGCTTAGACATATGGTAAACAAACATGCATGCGATTGCATGCTTTGGAAATAATTCAGAAACAAAGAACTTGGCTTCGCTTTTTCGCCTGCAAACAACTGATCCAGCGGCAAAAAAGGAAGGGTTTTCTACATCGCATCATGACGGGTGATGAAAAATGGATTCATTACTGCAACTCAAAGAGAAGAAAGTCATGGGGACTGCTCGGTCATACTGTTACGTCGTCGGCTCGGCTGAATATTCACACTGCGAAGGTGAAGGCTATGCTGTGTATTTATTGGAACCAGGTCGGTGTTATTTATTATGAACTATTAAAAACCAATGAAGCTATCACTGGAGATCTGGGGTTTCTACTTCAATTGATGCTATTGAGCGGAGAACTGCGCAAAAAACGGCCACAATACAAGCAGAGGCAAGAAAAGTGATTCTACAGCATGATAAAGTAGCCTCACGTTGCCAAACCCGTAAACAGCTACCCGGAACCGCTCGCCATATTCCCTAGATATTGCGGTGTCTGATTATAACTTGTACCGTTCGATGGCACATGGTCCAGCTGATCAGCAGTTCTGCTAATTTGAAGACATCAAAAAATGGCTTGATTCGTGGATAGCATCAAAAAATGAACAATTTTAACCCTTCGTTAGTCTGGCCAGAGAAACTTACACGATTAATGTTGTGGGGTATTATATACCCCAAACAAAAAATTGGTCAAAATCGTAAGGTTTTTCGTTTGAATTAAATTTATTGTATTATACGAATTAGGATTTGAATATGTTTTTCTATATTAGGAACAAAAAACATCACATTTTCCTTGTTTTATTTAGAAAATTACATAAAAAAACATAAAACAATAGCAATTCAGCTTCAAAAATCATATTGGTATACAAAAATTAGTTTAAAAACTTAAATTTATGTCATTACATTACAATTTGAGATCATTTCAGTTCAGAAAATTAAGGTTATTAAATCTAAGAAGTACTTAAGAAAATATCTTAAAACTAAAAAACATTAAGGCATCTCAATATTTGAACAATTTTCGCATGTCAAATAAGCGTGGTTTATGTAAAGCGCTGCTCTACAGATCGTACAGCCATAGAATGTCTTTCTGTCCTTATTTCTTGGACAAATAGAACATCTTTTACTATTTTTGCGTCGTTTACTGGTAGCTTCACTACATTCTGCATTCTTAATTTCACGTAGTCCTCGTGGTATGCGGGGTTTTTGTGTTCTCTCATTCCGAAGCTCCGATATAAGCTGTATTTCAAGTTCTTTCAGAAATTTGCGTCTTTTCAAATCGATCTTGTTCGTATTTGTTTTATAAACCACCTGAGAATTTACAGCAGCTATATTTAAAAATGATAAAATAATGTAAGAAGCCAACTATTTATCGACACGCCGTAATTTTCAGATATAGTCCAGTCAAAATAGACATTTGACTTAGCCAAAATTCGCATAGAGCTGAAAATTTGCAGAGACGTTAAATACATCAATATAAATGAAATGTCAAAAATCCCCTTCGATCCTACTTCTGCAAAAAATTTTATTCAAGGTCAAAAGTGCATAATTAAGGTTTTTTTCATTTTTCTAGAAAACGGTAAGTTTTATCGTGAAAATAGGTTAAACAACAAACAGTAGGTATACTCCACGATCTATTGTAATAAAGAAAGTTTGATCAGATCGTATCCTATTGATTGAAAGAATGGTAATATTACTAATGATCAAAGTGGAATGGGTTGTTTTCTTCTAAATGTTATTATATTAGATAATTGTCTAATTCTACTTCGACAATTATTTCTTCGTCTTCATTTTCATTTTCTTGCAGAATTTCTGTTCGCTGTTCTAAGAAAAGGGATGCATCAATTGTCTCTTCATTAATATCATAAATATTTTCATCTGTTGTATTTGTTTCAATATTGGAGCAAGTCTGACCCTGACAATTTATGCATACTGGCGAACAAAATAATCCCACTTTTTGACAGCCACAATTCTTACTACAATCCGTCTTGCATTTACAAAAAATAGTATTATGCAGTTTTTCTGGAGCAGGCGGGAGTAGAGTTTGAATTGGCTCGAAATAATTATCTGTTAATTTCCAACCCCATCCTTCTGGGTCCAGCTCATTGCCTAGCCACAATTTTTGGTTTCTTTTTTTTCATACCAAGCTCTATTAATAATATCGTACTGATTGTCAATAAAACAGATAATTGTTAAACTCCCTTTTTTCTCAGTTATAATAATTTTATCACCATACTTTAACTTTAATCTTCTTTTAATTGTTTTATTATCTATAGTTGGATTTTTGCCAATGTCTTTTAATTCTTGCAATGAAAATTGACAATCATCATTATTTTCAATGTATTGAAATATTTCCTCCATCGCCAAGTTCACTGAATCATCTTCGGGACGACCGACTTTATATCCCGTAATAGGCCTCAGAAAGATATTATAACAATCATTGTGGTACTTAGCTTCAGCAGCAACTAAGTCAAATTCGTACTCAATGCGGGCAATAACAGCTTTTGCTACATCATCAGAACGAGTCCGAGCTACCTTTAAAATGGAATCTTTAAATTCAAGGGTAGATACATTATATATTTTACGACGAACATTCTGCGCTTTCTTCTTTTCAGCTTCTTCATTTGCTTCATCGCCACAAAATAAACAATATCTTTTAAAGTTGAAATCTGACTCACTTACTCGTGCTCTAGTATGAGGTGGACTTATCGTGGATGTACTACCTTGTTCTGTCTCGCGCTGTCTTTTAGCTGCAACAATACTACTCTTTCGAGTGTACATTTTACGACACTGCACGTGGACTATCACAGATTGCTTGTCTTTCAAGTATTCAAAAAACTTATCATTCCTTTCAACACTCGCATCAATCAAAGTTTTCATTCCACGATCAACAACAACAGCTTCACTTTCTTTCAAAGGTTTATCACAAATGAAACAAACTTCTGACATTTTGTTAAAATTATTTAACAGAACAAATTAAAATTAAAAATATCACCAATAAGCACGTCTACTCACTGCAAAGGAATTTTCAAAACTAACAGTATATGCTGAGTTATTTCGTTTACTTCCTTCAAAAATAGGCAGGTATGCGACCCTCCACACTCGAACAATGACGTAGCTAGCAGATGTTACTCAAGGTTACCGACGAAGGGAATTAAGGACTGACAGTATAGTCTTTTATTTTAAAATACTCATTCAATTTAACCAAGTTTTATTGTGTAAGTAACACAAACCAATAGTTTCTTATTTTCATTTATATTGACGTGTACAGGCTGCATTTTAGTGCATATTATGTAAAATATGAATTTTCCAATGATTAAAACCGCGATATCTCACGAATGATGAGTCGTAAGAGAAAAAGTGACTGGATCATTTTGGTAGAGAATTGTATGATCTACAACTTTTGTTTAACCTATTTTCACGATAAAACTTACCGTTTTCGAGAAAAATGAAAAAAAAACCTTAATTATGTACTTTTGACCTCGAATAAAATTTTTTGGAGAAGTAGGATCGGAGGGGATTTTTGACATTTCATTTATATTGATGTATTTAACGTCTCTGAAAATTTTCAGCTATATGCGAATTTTGGCTAAGTTATGACTTATTTTTGTCTATTTTGACTGGACTAATAGTTCATCTAAAGTGTCTTGACCGCTTTTCATAAAATTGTAAAATTCGATTATTTCACGCAACTTCTTATCATTTTCTCCAATAATTACGTCATGGTGTAATGTGGAAAAGAGGATAACATTTTTCGATTTTTTGGGAACGTACGATAAAGCAGTGATTAATTCTTTAAATGCAAACAACAAAGTGCACGGCTCTCTCGCTCAAATATTAAGTAGAGCTCTTTTGTTTTTTCGCACCGTACTACCTGAAGTTAGATGATCTTTAGAGGATAGCTTGTAAACCAATTATCAAAGGTAATGTTTTGCTTGGTTCCAGATACTGGTGCTATCAAACGCTCAACTATATCTTGCGGATTATTACTCTGTCTAAAATGACCCTCTGGTTGCATCCCAACGTATACTTCCATGTCCACACAATAAAATGTTTTCGAGTCTACAAGAGCAAATACTTTAAGATCATATTTAGCGGGTTTATTTGGCATAAACTGATGATACGCAATCTCTAAATGGCTCCAATTTTTCATCATTTGTAGGGTACTCAGTGGGAGAATAATGTGCTTAACAATTGTCGACAAAGCTATCGAATATGGTCCTGATGGGAGCCAACTTACTTATCAGATCGGAGAGATTGTATCAAAATATAAAATCTTTTTCGATCGAAATAATTCAATGCCAGGGCCATCTGTACTCCAAAGGTCTGAAAGATTCAGTCTATTCGATTTGTATAATTCAGCTAAATAAAGTAAGCCTAAGACAGCTTTTATTTCTTTCTTGTCTACTTCTTTCACTAAATATTGGTGATTCGCATCATATTTAACGACAATATTTGGTTATTTAATGTTTGTATAAGATACAATGTAATTAAGCATGTCTTCCATTACAAAAAGAAGCCAGCAATCTAGTGGCGTATTTTTTTCTTTTGCCATGCCTTTTACACCAGTTAAGTGAATAATTATATTTTCTGCACGAGTTCAAACATTTCTGTTGACTGGACTCTTGGACCATTTCGACATATTTTTATCGAAATCAAACATGTTACTGTCACCATCCGGCTCAACACTATCCTCCTCATATTCATCGCCTGTTCAAAGCTAAAGTTGAACTAGGTATTGCGGACCCAAGATATCTTGAGATTTTATGTCCATTTTTGCCCAAAAGTTTGTTGGCAACCATGTTTTTGCAAAACTCGGATTTAGTATTGTCATAGAGCCCTTGAATTAGATAACTATTCAAGAAGGTCTAAAATCTCCTTTCCTATGGCCTATTGTCATGAAAAATTTGTCAGTGGCTATAACTACTGCAGTGTTAAGCGCTCAATTCGGGATACGAACATCTAATTGAGAATTTGAAATGTCTCTACTTCAATTCCTGAGATTCTCTTTTATTGCGTCTGATGCCTGCAGTGAGAGGTGAAATTTATAAAGTGAGTTTAAATAAAAATGTTCAGGAAATCATCTTTTGATATCCCCGTCAAATTTTCTGACTTATTTTCAGGAAAAGAACGCTTCAATTTCAGTCAAATTTATTCTGAAAATCACTCTTTAATCCTCGAAGGTACAGAAGATATCGTGATTCATTTGGTCCTTACAATTCACCAAAAAACCTCAGTATTCGTCATATTACGGACAAAATTTTGATAACATAGGCCCAACTAGACATCAAAAATCACAAGCCAATGGCCAGCAATGGGTGCGACTTAAATTCGGCCCCGCTTTCGCTCAAAAGTTTGGGGAAACGTCGTTTCTGAGGTGAAGCAAATCCAAAAGATGCTCATGAGACTCAGATCGTGTGATTGCCTTATGTAAGGCAATGCAGAGTCCCTGGTGTCAACAAATATACCGCGGACTACTCAGACCGTCAATAATAGACGCTGGAAATAGTCGCTTGATATTAAACTGACAGAATGTGCTTTGTTTAGAATCCAATTCTCGCTGATATTATTTGAAAAAATAACTTGAATAGCTTTTCAAAAACGATTTAACTACGATTTAAATACAAGTTTGCCAAGAAATTTATATTTTCAATTTTAAAAGCAGACCTTCAAACACTGTCGTAAAAAAACTTCTACAAATAAAATAAATAAGAAAATCCTTCTATCAACTAGGTTTATGGCAAAACAAAACATAAGAACCACTCAAATACTAAATATTTGAACATCTCAAGTAAAAACAAAATCCAAGTCAATAATATTACCGATGTAGCTGCTTGTTAGTAAAACCTTTGCCTTGGAGTCATCTCAAAAGCCATACGAATCAGCATGGAACACATCCCTTTGCCTCTGCCAGTCTACCCGTCGATCTGTTTACAAGAGCGAGTATCTTTTGACATTTCTCCAAATTTCCGAGGAAAACCAAATTCAACATTTCGTAAACCATACACAAGAAAAAAAACACCAACAAAATAAACTCGATTAATGTCTATATAAAAGTCCTGTTCTCTTTCAGAAGGATATCGAAAAAATATATATATAGTCATAATTACCGTCCTCTTTGTAGGCGGTTTAAGCGGGTCGGTCGTGAAAGTTTCTTGGTTGCTGCCGGTAAAGATCAACCAGTCGCCTAACAACGAATGCCTTTTTGGGTGACGTTAAATCACATCGATCCCAGCGATTATTATTTTGTCCTTTGAACAATTTTATTATCCCTCCCAGGGCCGAACAAAGAGATTGGTATCCACCTTCAATTTTTTGTCTCCCCCTCGATACTCATGCTTACGGGTTCTATAGAACGAAATGACTTGGCTTTATTTCTTCTTCCTTTTTTCCTTTTCATTTATTTTCTTATATGTTGGTCGTAAACCCTTGCAACAACAATGTTTTTGTGTGCCTCTGTATATGTATATAGAGGATAGCTACTGTGTAATTTTTTTGCACTTACACATAGAAATCAAAAGACACTAGTACAGGAAATTACTTTTATCCGATGAGCGATGTCGTAAGTCGATGTGAGAAGAAATTGAATTATTGATGGATGTATGGCACAACACAAAAGGAAGGGATAACCGTTGGATGATGTAAAAATAACTGTTGTGCCAAAATGTAATTAATTTTCGGTTGGTTTATGTTCATGTATGCCTGAATTAGTATTAGGGCTGCGAACTACCCATGACTATTCGAATGAGATTTTCAAAAAACTGTCAGATTCAAAGATATTGGAATGAAGCTTTATTAGGGAGAAAGTTGAGAATGTGGTATTAAGTGAAGTCAGTGACTTTTGGCCACAGGAAAATAAGTTCTTCTATTTTGAATTGCAGCGTAGCAACCAGTCTTTCTTCTTCGTTCGCTGAACCCTAGGTAAAGTGGTCAGCCCTAGTTATATTGGATGTCGAAACTCTGACTCTTGTAGAATTTAACACACAACCGGCAGTCGAGCGCGTTTTGAACCAAAGACCATTTTAAAGAAGGACAGATCAGTGAGTGTAGAACAGAGCCAGGCATGCTCTGTGTTTTTTGTAGTGTGGTATAAAAAACACAACTTAATCCCAAGCACCTTTCTCAGTGACAAGTCACATGACTTGCGAAAAGCTTTTAAAATTCTCCAGAAAACCGACAGCCCTCTAGTAGATTGGTTTTCGACGCGACATATTTAATTCAAAGAAGTTTGCTATTTATACCCAATAGTCTCACCGAAAAGTGGAACCAAAGCCTACACCAATCTAATGAAAGCAAGATACGAGTAGTTGCAGTTGATATTTCAAAGGCATTTTACAGAATATCTTATTTCTGATTTTGCTTGATCCACGTTGGTTGGCGAAATGTCTGTTTACTCCCGCCATCACATGAGGGTCCTAATTACCCAGCATTGCTCTTTTATCCAAAACTATTGATTAGCCATTGCCGTGATTTCTGGCCGAGATACACTGTCAATGAAATTGTCAATTGCGTACTTTTTGCCAAGTGCGACGAGAATCCTGCCCACCGGATTTTGAAGCGCAGTAACCTCGGAATTTCCGCAGTGGTAACAAGCATGTTTCAGATTATGACTTGCATGCAAAAATCGATTGATCGCTTTATAGGTATCATTATAATGTCAAATGGCAAACGAACTCGTTAATGAGGAAAAATTCAAGCGATTCCTTGTAAATGGAACATTGAAATCCTCATCGATTGGCACCTCTTCCACCTCTTATTCATGAATTCCACTAACTTGAAAATCAATGCCTATTCTCCCTAATTGGCATGTAAACCTGTAAAGCATAAATTTTCAGATTCTCAGATAATCAAGAGCCCCCATTTAGGTGTTCATTCAATTAAGTTTACGACTAATCTCACCCAGTATCTGGCCTTAAATCATCCACTTTTTAAAAATTATAGCTCAACGAATCACTATCTTCGTAACCCATCCATTCTTAGACACTCAAAAAAACACGTTTTCAAAATTACCAATAATCAACACTCCTTCTGAATCCGTAGTAGTTGCTCGAAATGAATGAGAAGAGCTTAGTTGGGTATAGTTTTAATTAAAAGCACTGTCAGGCCCTTTCGTCTGAATTTCGTCTCCCTTAAGTCGAATCTTAAAACTCCTTCCACCACTGATTTGAACTTCTCCATTCCACTTTTTACTCATTCTTATTGGAAATGATTTCTAAAAGTTGCAAGGATAATATTTTGAAAATGTTACAGTTCATTGGAAAGATTTAATTACTATTGAAAGGGGAGTTTGTAGATGGATTTTCTCGTGTAGAAAATCAGTATCAAATCAAGGAGAAACTTTATTTACTCGTATTCATTGGGCATCCGGTCAAAAGTTTTCCCCCTAATATCCTCTACCCTGTTTTCATGGCACGATCGGTCGTTTCATTGTGTTTTGGCGCGCATCACTAACAATTAAGATAAATTGCAAATGAAATTCTCAAATCTATTACCACCCACGCAAAGTCTTTGGTGGTTGTTTTCGAGTTCCGAAGCGATGGTAACTCCATCTCTGGGGGAAAGGAAGTTTGCTACGAGTATTTGCAAAACAAATGAATAACGAAGGATAATAAATTTTGCGCAATAACTGTTTGTAAGAACTATAGGGAATGAGGGAATACGCACATTGGCTCAGAGGAATTGGAAAAGTAGTCGTCGTTGTATGGTAAGGATAAGACAGAAACGAGTATCGATGAGGAAAATGGAGAAATGTAGAAAACTTACAATATGTACAAAGATACTCGTAGTATCCGTAAGGCGTATTATGGCGGAAATAATATCAAGAAGGAGGAAGTTGCGTTGGAAGTTTCCACCAAGGATGTGTTCGACCCTTGCACATAACAAATTGCAACAAACAACCCTGAGATGCATATTAATATGGCGTGAGCAAGTTGCAAGCATTTCATGAATGGCAGTGCCATACAAATACCCATATGTATGTGTGTCGTCTTTGTTGTCGTTGTGTCTCCAAGGATTAGCATGGATGAGTGGGGGTTGCAAAAGAGACTATCGCGGGTGGGTGAACTGCATTTTAAGTCATGAGATAAGTTTTGGTAGTGATTGGGTCGAGTTGGGGCGAAACGACTCCCACAACAACTTTTGATAAAGGATCAATGTAATTTCGGATGGTTGTGGCTCCATTCAGAAGGATAAGAAAACTTTTCCTCGGCTTGAGCTCAATTTTTTTTTCATTTTGACTTCCTTTTTGCTGGTCTGTTGCTCCTGCTGGTGCTTACTTGTAGAATTTTTTGCATCAATACATATGTACATATGTTTTCAATCGAATCGCAATCAGTTCGTTGAACTTTGTTTCTTCGTCCTTTCGCCAATTCTTTTGAAAATAAAGTACCCAACGTAACTTGAATCGATAGTAATTTGTATTGGTTTTCCACTGCAACTTGTAATTTAATTACTTTCAAGTTTCACTGAATACTACGAGTATATTCTTACCAGGATATCGCAAACTATTCAGCGGCATACGTCTTTGTTGGATACGTGTATATATATATGTGAGGAATTTCGTGACAAATTCTGAATGGCAGTTGTGAATGATAGACGGATTTTGTGGCAGTGCAGCAGAATTTGTGATGAGAAACATAGTAACTGTTTTTACGCGATACTTTGTTTCTCTTTGTTTTTGTTACAGATACTCCTTATTTCAATAAACCAATCTAATAAAGCCCGGGGAACTTGCCCATTTAAAGGTATACTTTCGTCCTTTTTTAAATAATATCAAATATCAGTGTGATAATGTTGCTGTAAACTTTGAGTTTGATGACGGCCTTGTGAAAATAATATGAGAAACGGGTTTTCTTATCGACGCGGCCCAAAGAACCAATTTCTCCCTGAAGTGCACACTTCTTCTTCTTTCAATATCCTCTGAAAATAGAACTGAATTAAAACTCTGTAGTGTCGATTCATTGTATAACTGCGTCAGAAGATATATTTTGACAAATTACCACAGTGAGATACCGAGTGGACAATTAAATATCTGCGCACTTTCCTTTGAATCCAATAAAGTAAATCACTCGTTCTGCCTTAGTGGCGCCAGTGAGAAAGAAATGTTTCACCTTTTATATCATCCTGTTCGTCCTGACGTTGGTTTTCTACCACCATAGCCGCAATCGACTACGTTTGTATGTCAACCTTCTGCACCTCATCGTAGTATGACATAAAAAATATAATTTATGGCGCATTTACCTTCATTTTAGTGGGATTAATGAGTTAAGCTCATAAATTTGTCCTACGTCCTTTGTCCAATTAACCTAAGAAAATACAATTTGATTTTAATTTTTTTCTTTCTTGTTGGTGCTATTCGCTAAAAAAAAATTGCTCCCACCCCCCAGATTACAAATCACAAATCGCAGGGAAGTTTATTGAATGCAAACTCTTATAAAGTTGACCTGTACCCAGTGTGAGGAGAAATAAACAAAAAATTCATCTCACATTAAGGATTTAATTACGCTGATGTTTTGAAAGCGTCCCAAAATTAGTGCCAAGCTTTTAAAATCACTCTTTGACTAATCCATTTACTTAAAGTGACACTTTGCATGTCAACAAGATATTTAGAGTGTTGAATCGTTGCTGGCCGTTTCCTTGGTTTAGATGACAGTTTCTGGGTTCATAGTTATCCTGTTGGATTATCAAACAGTGCACAAAGTTCAGAAGGTTGAAAACGACGAGAATGAGAAGCCATGAAATTGCTGCCATTGTCTTCCTGGGGTAACACTGATTTTCGCTTGCTCACCAGATGGGAAAACAGAGTTTTTCTAAGTTTTTGTAGAATTGGGTAACAGTAGATTAATTGTGAGGAGAAATGCGAAATTGAAATAAAGTTCTATGTAGCTCACCATTGGTGATTAACTACGCCATACAATTAGTTAAAAGAGATTGAGCTTAGCTTTACATCTTTTTAGCAAGAAAATCAAGCTCGTTCAGTTTTCACGAGAACTGAATTTCCGAAAAGTTCTTCAAATCAGCACCATTTTCTCTATTTTGTACACCTTTTTTGCGACCGTAGAGCCACGGGACTGAAACAACTACAACATTATATGAAATCACTTAACGAGGACCAGCAGTCAAAAGAAGACAAATGGAGAAATATGAATCCTTAGACAATGGGAGTACCTACGCTACAATCACAATCGTCATGTACGAGTACTCATACTCGTAACAATGTTCGTTTGTTCCGCAATTGGATTTTAATCATGGCAAATACAGTTACTTACAATAAAGTCATAAAAAAAAAGGAAGAAACGCAATTTCCATATAACAGAACAAGAGAAGGACAGAACGCATTTCGCGCTTCCTTCCCTAACGGAACTTGAACACTCGAGGGGTTTCAATCGAGGGCGTAATTGAACCTCAATTGTGCCAAGTCGGCGAAAGAAGTCGAGGAGTTTCTTTTTTTTTTTATTTCTTCAGGGCTACCACTTGAAAAAAAAAATTCTGTTGAGAGTTGAGAGCCCCATTGTGTTATTTATTAGCGAATCATTCGATAGAGAGAGCAAGAGCTTAAAAAGAGGGTTCCTTCACTTCGTTGGCATGGCCACCAAGTCCTTTAAAGGAAAAAAAAAAGAATGAAGAAACACGCATTCAAACCTTCCACCTTACCCTTGCGTTTATAAAAGAAACTCTTTAGGAACTCCCTTGATAAATATTCGATGAAAGTATGGAGTGCTATACCTGGTTTTACTCAATTTATAATACATATATGTGTGAAGATGATATGAGAGGGGGATACTCAAGAAGGTGGATAGAGGTTAGAGGCCAGGAAACAAATACGTGTGCTCGAACATCCCCACAGGCATTAGGGGAGGATGACAGTTGTCACGAATAATAATAGGGTCCTGTAACCTAATGGGAAACATATGTACTCAAAGAAAATACCATTTGACACTGTCTACCAGAATGTCCTTCATTGTCATCGTCTTGTTCTAGTATTTAGCATTTAATTGCTTGTAGAGCTGTTCATCGAAGTGTTTGAAAGGGGATGACACTATGGCTGAATATTGGCATTATGAAGTACTCTGTACATGCAAGTAGAGTCTGAAAGAAATCAAACCAATGCAATGGAACAGCCTTTAGATATGAAATACAGCTTTAAGGAAAGACGATTCTTTATTTTGGGTCTCTTGCACTGGCTGAAAAATTAACAATGGACAACACAAAGCTGATTTTGTGTAGATGCTAACGTGTCATTTCCCAAGGATTTTTAGAAATCAATTGTTAGATAATTGTGATCGTAGGTGAGGAATTCCAGATCAATGTCATTGATACTTTCAAAAAATTATCCAATGACCGTAATTTAGTAATGATCTTTGTCACAGACGACATGTGAAAAACGTATGTAGCGAAGCATTTTTTCTAGATGTAATAGCATGAGTCGGACTTTGTGTTCCATATGTGGCAATTATGGACCCAAATTATAAGACAAAACAATGGATCTACTTGTATATGCTCTAGAACCCGAAATAATAAAGACTTAGTTAAAATGGCTTAATTCTTGAGCGAACTGAATTTTTTTAAGGTGGTTGAAAAGGCCAATGCTTAAGTAAATTTTGTCTGAGTTCAACCGGACCTTGTATGTTAATTGTGATTAGAGTAGGAGAACCTTGGACAGCGATGTTCTGACATTCTTAGAAATACTTAGTTGTTATGAGTGCTTTCCAACAACACAATGTAAATCGTAATATATACAAGTTTGACGATATAAAATGTAATGAAGTTGATATTCTTTCTTGGTATGACTTTAGCAACGCGTCGCGAAAACCATTGAATAGCGGTATCCTACTTACGGGTGTTGGGTTACCAAAATGTCCAATATTCATATTTACCCATTGATTTCAAAAACTCGGTAGATCCAGCGGACTTATAAGGGTAGAGAAACGCCAAGATGACCAGGATCCTCAGATCCATTCGAATTGTAGATTCCGATTCCGATGGCATGTAAGACTCTAACATTTGAGCAGCAGCACCCAATTATTTTCCGTATGGTAGTCAGTCAGTCCTGGTGCATGACGCGCATATGAAGAGGATACATATAGCGATCCAGCTAACCATATACTTATGTATAACTGTACTGTATTTAATTTTTTTTTTAAAGAAACGTATTTCTTGCCTGACTATCTACTACCTAGGGGAGATTAATCACTCAAATTACATGGATCCAATGAATCTTCTCTCTGAAATATTTGAGTTTGAGATTATCTGTGCGTAAACGACCGCGTACCTAAGACTTTGTACTTCCGCTGCCTTTAGAGCATAACACTGAAATCGCATTGACTCCAAATCAGTTTTGCACTACTTCAATACACTACTGTCGACGAACTTTCATCAGCCCTGGTCCATTCTGTGGTATCTTGAAACTTCCTGAGAGAAATTCTTATCCCTGGGGAAATTCCTTAAATCTCCACCAGATAGTTTCTTGATTTCACCAAATGACTTGGGCCTCCCTTAGTCTCCTAATACTGATTCTGTAGTACAAAAGATCCTGAAGAGATAAGTGTCATCGCAATTAACGGATAAGATATCTTTCAAAACAAAAAAGCAGCTAAAAGACCCTAACAAAAGTCTATGTAGGTGAAAAGGGCAATATTATAGGAAGGTCCCAGCCAGTGCTGGAGATATAGAAAAATCAGTCTTGCAGAACGCGTAATGGTTTAAAAACCATTTGACATTGATCAAAGTGAAATAGGAATATCTAAACCTAACCCTAAGATGGCTAGTGGGCCAGATGGCCTACATGCTGAACTTTTTTATTGAGGAACTGGAAACGATTTGCTTGAGATTATTCACCAACTTATTGCCACATTTTGTTCAGAGAAGGAAGAATGTAAGCAATTTTTGTCCAATCCGCATTAGGAGTCAACTTCTAAACTGAGTCAGCTTTAGGGGCATAAGGCTCTTTAACGTTGCGTAAAATATCCTGTTTGCCGTATTGTGTGATTATGTGAAGAAATTTGTTTCCAGTCTGGTTGTATTCTATCAGCTTTACTTTTAGACTGGGTCACGTCAGATATATGCGTTACTAAAGATGAACAGGGAGTCCAGATTGAAATCAAATCTCTATCTATTGATTTGAAGGCCGCATATGATATCATTTATAGACACGAGCTTTACAAAGACATGTTTAGTTTTCGCATCTCTGCCACCTCTAAATGACAATGAAGAAGGCCTGCTATTTCGCTAATGTAATCAAAAACATTATCATAAAAGGGCTAAGCAAAGTGATGCTCTTCTATGTGACTTCTTAACATCACCAGTGGCATTATTTTTAAAAGTATATGTGACTATGTACTTTCATACGCTGATGGCATTAATATCATTGGTATACTGTTAGTGACAGCCAGAACTAGAAGATAGTTAGGGTCTTTGAATATCTCGTATCCACTATCAACCCTTAACAACTAATAATGACAACAAAAAAAAAAACCAAACACTGTGGCGCTGGCAGCCCGTTATGGGCCATGGTCTAGCTTCTTGACACTCATTTGTGTTGCTCATGTTGTCTTTTTTGTCACATTTAAGGGAGGCTACGGTTTATCGCCGAGTCCGAACGGCACTCCTTTGAAGCGTTTTCGTAGGCAATTATACTTTCGGGAGTTTGTCATTGCCGCCGAAAGGGTGATGGCGATTTGAAAAATTGTTGGTGACCCAGCCAGGGATAGAACCCAAACTCTCTGCGTGATAGTCCAATGAGCTAACTATCGCACCATCGCTATATAATGACAACACGTCAGAAATAAGAAAGCCTATCTCATCTAAAACTCTTTCTTTGGCCTGAGAAGGCAAAAAAAACGATGTCAAGACACAGAGGAGACTGTTTGTAAGACTTCATTACCCAAGTTCTTCTCTGTAACGCAGAAGCAAAGTCGTATTGTACAATAAAGGCAAGATGCAACATCTAACTATTCAAAAAAAAACTTGTTCAGAAAAGTCGCTTGAATTAGCTCGAACATGTGGCACAAATGAAAATTGACCTTCGAATTTTTGATTGTAGGAGGACGACGTAAAAATGGAATGTGATCGACATCGCCCAGAATTTCAGCATCATGCAAGTAAGTAAGAAGCTTCAATGGTGTATTGGCGATGTTAAGTTGCGTGTTTATCACAGTTCTGTGTTGTTTGAATTTTTCATTAGGAGATCTATGGCTAAGAGTAATTCGCGACCCGATGCATCCCTACACAAGCTGCAGTATGTTAGTGTGCAGAGGTTCCCAGATTTCGGGCACAAGGTCTCGGCTTCCAAATCTAGAATCGTTGTTAGCTTGTCCACATAGAGCAACGACTTCAAATACTTTTACAGGAAATAGTCTAGCAGCATCAAATCATACGGTCCTGGAGGCTATGCAACAGGCCGAATATGTTATCATCGAATAAGTCCTACAAGAAATCGAAGCTTCGCAGGCAGTATGGCATGTGGCATTATCCAACTGAAACCAATTTTCCGGCAGATCATGTTGACAGTTTTCGGGAATCAAAACATTTTTAAAAAAGTACGGCCAGATGATGCTTCCTTCTTATATAACGCACCAAACAGTGAATTTTCTGCTGAAAATTCTACAATTTTAATTATTAACAAAGGCCCCGTCGCTGGACAAAATTTCACGATACAAAAAATTGGATCACCTTCCAACTGTCCAAGCATCCACTTTTAATTTAGTCTTACAGCAATTGAATTTTGCAGATGTGTAAGCCGAGATCCTCATAAAATGCCGATGGACATGGGACATGTTTTTGAACACAATGACTATAACTCTTTCTCAACACTGGCCTTAAGGCATCCATTTATTCATCTGAGAAAACTCTGCGTATTCTTACCAATGGTTTGCAATTCAAAGATTTAATGTTGCGCGAAATTTTTCAATTGCTTTTCGAATAGCCATTGAATTCCTGTCCGTTTTTTGCTACAGCCTTTTGGGGTATATTTCTGAATTTTCGCTGCTTTATGTTTCGGTGCCAGCAAGAGAAAGAAATGCAAGCAATGCTGAAATTATTGAGTCTGTAGGTACATCTGTTGACAGCGATCAAATCTAATACAAATGCTCGCAGGATTCGGACATCCCTCAAACAACATTCTGGCGAATTTCGTGAAAAAATCTCGGCCTGCATATAAGATCAAATTGACTCAAGAACTTGAGAACAATTTGTAGAATTGAATTGCCTCGAATTGGTCTCTGAAAATAGTTACAACCGATTCCGAATTTCGTCTCAAAAACGTTAAAGTTCTTTTCTGGCTAAATGGCTATATCAGCAAGCAAAATGTGAGCTTTAGCAGGATATGCTGGAAAATTATTTTATTTTTGGCCTATCTACTTTGGTGTGATGTGGTTTCAACAGGCGTTGCCACTTGCCCTACACCAGGCCAAACAATTGAGCTATTGAAGTCAAAGTCTTGTTAGCCTGTTATCTCAAAAATGGACCAGTAACTTGGTCTCCCCCGTTATGCGATTTGACACCTTTGAACTTTATTCGTTTGGGCTACGTCAAGATATCGGTCTATACCCACCCGATATTAAATGCTTGCCAGAATAACGAGCAAAATACGTGGAAAAGTGGTTGAAAATTGGCTCCAAAGAAACAATCGCTTCAAGCGCTCCGTAGTAGACATACTATATGGATGAAGTCGAATTCCATTTATAACGGCATTTAATGTACATCGATGGGAATTAAAAGTTTTTTCAATATCTCAAATAGTTTTTGTATTATTAAAAAACAAAAATGTATAGTCCTTAATGGAAAACCCAAAATTCACTTGTTAGTTAGTAAAAAAAACGAATTACTTAGTTGTTGGTTGCGAGTTTAACTAATTCTTCTTCAACGAAGACTATGCTCTGTCCAGTTGGACATGCGACCCTTATAGATCCAAAAGGTGCCTCTGAATTCGGATTAATTTGACAAAACTCGCTTCAAATAAAAAAATGACCTGCAAATACATACGCCACTGTCATTGTGGTCGGCAATGCACAGTGGTTAAATTCACCGGAAACCATTCCAAAGCAATACAATGGAATACTATACGGAAGAAAAAAGTTTGTCAGTCTCACGTTGATCAGCTTTCGTGACTACCTCAGATGTAAAATACCTTCCTCTTCATTACATTGCCATGAAATTTGACAAGTTTGTCGACAGTTCCTTCACTTGAAATCTGCCTTTGATGGCAAATCATTGGCCGTTCACAAAACTTTTCTCCTTGTAGGCGTATTTCTACTAGTAAACCGTTCCACCCACGTATCCAGCCAACTGACTCAATCAATTAAATTAAGCATCTTCGCTCTAATTGTAAAAGCCCACCGCTGTCATCGTACTTTGTTGTGCTCAACAAAATGCAAATGAATATTCCCAACAGCCACCAACCACCAGCCACAAGCCGCCATTCATCTGTCCACAAAAACCTAATCAATAATTAAATTTTACAATTTAATTGAAATACTTTGATTAAGTGATACGAATACACATTGGTATGCATACATATGTATATTCGTTGGAGGATAATCGAATGCGATCAGGAGGGATTACCCAGTTAACAACACATGTGCCCCAGCTTCTATTGTAAATCATAGACAAAATCAATTAAATTGTAAATTTTTACACAATTTGCAACACACGGGACACATGTATCATACTCGTACTCGTACAACAATGTTGCATTGAAAATACATCGAACTCCGAGTGGTTTAATTAATTTTTGTTTATTTCTCAATTTTTTTTTTTGTTTTCTTGTAATTTATGATTAAATTGAACATAAACGAGGAATGGTTTGAGGGTGAGATTTTGTGTTTTTTCCAATGTTCTCCCAATCATGAAATTAAGCAAAATTGTGGAAACAATGTTAAATTTGTTGACATTTTCCAAACAAGAGAACACCACTGTACTCGTAATTAACCAAGTAATTAGTGCTAAGCAGATTATGCAGATATAAATTGATTTAATTATTTATAGTTCGGGTTGCTTTATTGCCATCAAGGCAACGCAAATACTCATTTGTAGGCCGTCAGTGTCGGGTTGAGATATTTGTTTATATTTGGCAAAGCCGTGCTATAAAATATGTTGATTTCAGCGATTTATGATACTCAGACATAGTTTTATAAGGTTGCTTCAACTTTTAACCTTTGAATTGTCTACTAAATAAGGAGAGAAAGCATATATTAGTGGACCTCGTATCGAAGGTATTTACTTAATAAAGTTGCTCCCGACTCTGGGTTAGTGCTTACCTTGCTTTATTTAGATTGAAACATATTGGCACAGTCACAGCTCTTTTAGACGATTGCTAAATTGGTTAAAATGACAATGTGCATATAAAGTTTCAACTGTACTAGATAACAATACTGAAATAGCAGTCAAACTGGGATTTTATCATATACGATCAAATAGTGAAAATTGATGCGAATTTCTCCAACTTACTTATTTTTATAGTTAGGTGGCGCTAATCTGGACCTCAACAAAGCTCTCCAGTTACCACAATCATTCGATTTTTCTCGGTCTGACGGAGTTGGAATCTTATACTCATTAGGCCTTTGGATATTCTAAACGCTTTTAAGTCCGTAAGCGCCTGACTAGACCAATTTCAATGTACAGCCCTTACCGTTCGTGGTTGGATATCCACCTCCCTTCCTCTTCGATTCAAACAGGACAGAAAATTACACGTAGCTTCTTTCTTTCGAAGCGGACAAGTGCTTCTTCATCCGCTCTCGAAAGGATCCAATCATCTGCGAGGGAGAGTAGAACCGTATTGATATAATATTATTTCTACGTTAATGTCGATGCTTGTTATTGAGGAGTCAAAGTAGTGTGCGTCCTTTTTTCTTTCCTCTGCCCTTGTTTGCTATCAGACCCATTTTTGTCGCTTCCGCCTCAATACTCGCGAAAGCTTCATAGAAGGCTTGCAACCTTCTCCGCTTAGTGCAAACAACGTACATGGAGCAACGAGAATTTCCTGTAGTCTACTGCATTATCTGATAAGGAATGAACCAGGGATATCAAGATATGGCATTGTATAGCTCGTCCCTATTCAGGTTGTCATATGCGGCCTCGAAGTCAACACACTGATGAAGAGTGCCGATCTGAAATTCTCAAGTCCTTTCCAAGATCTGCCGTAGTGTGAATATTTAATCGATCCTAATAACACACTGACAATGACAATGATAATGACAGCTCCAATTAACAATAGTCCCACTAATATTCTAAGCATTGTGTACGAGGCCCAGCATTTTGAGAGGGATTTTAGGAAACGTGGTCGCAAGACATTTAAACAGACTCATGTAATTGCAGTTTTTTGATGTCGAACTTTGGTCGTCTAACTTGACATCTGACAGTTCACGTTGGATGGGCTGAATATGAAGTTGATTCACATACTCAAAACAGAAAGAATCAGTCCCTCCGATAGGTGACGTTAGAGATATCACGGTTAGCACGATATCTAAAACTTTTTTTATTACTGGGTTTGCCGCTATGGCTTGCTTAAACAGATAGCTAAGGACAAAGAAACAGTCTTGAGGTCCACGCTATTCAATGGTAGGAAGATGGCATCTCAAGGCCGCCATACTCTGCCACCAAACGAAAAATTGACTGTTACTAGACTGAAGAATAGCTGTGGGGTATAATGCTTGGAATTTCTTGAATTGTTCATCCATGAAAATCCAAAACCGGATCCTTACATAATCCTAGAAGAATTCAAACCACACATGTGGAAACTCACAACTTTCCTCTGAAGATTTGTTTACTTGCAGCCACATCTTCTTATGCAAAATCTGTTTCCTGGTTGTTGGAGGGAAGTTCTATGGAATATTATGAACAGGGTCAATTCCCGAACGAAAGAGCTATATCTAGTTTTAACATCTCTGCTAAGCTCGTTTGACTATGTCCGATGACGATGGAGAATAAACTTCTAGAAGCATTTTCGGCTTTTTCGAAAAAATGGGGGTATATAGTACATACTTTGATACATTGAAAGTGGTTTGCAAATTCATTGGCAAAACCAAACTAACCTGTGTCGAATATTTTAGATCAAAGAAGTCAAGGAGCAATGGTCAGACTCTGTCAGATTGTTGGTGCCAATGACCAAAAACAGGACGACCTTGTATCTAAAAAAAACTACCATACTTCCTGCTTCTTGAATTAGTTTGGCACTAACAAAGTAGTAGATTTAAATAAAAAAAAAAACCTAAAATCACTTCTCTTAATAAACCAAAGTCCCGTGTTCACTTGGTATACGAGTACATCCTTCGGCAGGAAAACGGTCCCATTCCATGAAAAAACTTTGGTATAATTTGAAGTTTAAAGCCTCGTAAACCTCACAAACCCCATAAATCGCATAAACTTTCCAAAGGATTTTCCAGGATATAACCGATACTAAGACGAAGGAAAAATTATCCACCTTTAGTAGTTTAATTCTGCAGCACGACTCGCACAAACACTCCATTTTCTATAGCATCCTCCTATGCAATTGCGTGGACAACAAAGTGGCGCATCTATGACTATGACCTGCCTTAGCTCTGCTTTAGTTGTTATCCTTTCTTCCAACAAAGTATAGACAAGCAAAAAACAAAAAATAAACCAACAAAAACACTGTAACTTATTTGACAATTTTTTTCTGCTCTGTCATCCTTTTTTCCTGGCCGTTGTTGTTAGATGTTTTTTTTATTTTTATGTTCTCTGTTCGGTATGCTCAGTTTAGTATTCTGTTGTTGTTTTCTATCCGAAGGATATAAAGTTGCACACAAATAAAAAACGCATACATAGCCCAGGTTCAATATACCTTCGAAGGTGCTAGAAAAAGCTCTTCTTTCCTATTTTTCTGCTCGTCAGCCAGTTAACATAGAGTTTCTGCTTTCTATCTTTCTATTATTTGGCCCTTGTTTTTCTTGGTTTTTTTTTATGATTTTCTGGGCGAGGAAAAAACTTGAGACGGACGTAAAGTTATAGTCCTTTTACCTAAGCACCTACATATTTTTGTATGTAACCATGACTATCCCATGGGGAGAGAGGAAGTATGTTTATGGGAAGCGTACGAGTAACTGCTGTAGCCATGTTGGAATATGCCAGGTATGCTTGGAAAGATATTTTATTCCTTTTCGGTCATTAACAACGAATCCGCGCGCTCTACATCTATCTGTACTCTATCCTCCCATCAGTATTTGTAGTGTACGTATATCCTGTTTAACGGAATCCTCATTTATACTGCAGTTTTGATGCCAAATACCCCGTGTGCGGCTTTGCTTTTGTATTTTTGCTACAATTTACTGGCAAAACATTTATTTTTGGTCCCCCCGTCCCTGGGGGTTGGAGTTCTTTGTCAAAAACAGGACATTATCTGGAAAATTGCCCTGCCATCTTGGTGTATAGTGTAGGCTCTTACTCGTATATTTTCTACATATTTTTCTATGTTTGCTTGTGTCACATAATCGCAAAGCTAAAGAATTTTCAATTACCTTAAAATCGTTCAACATCTGCATCCAAAGAGTGGTCAAATTGGATTGCCTTTGGCTTGTCAGTATTAACACCTTTTGCCATCGGTGTTGTTATCGTCGAGGTCAATCTGTGCTACCATTGACATTTTCTGGTTTCGAAGCATCTAATCCTGAGGACACATATGTTTCCGTAGGTGTTACATTTTAATTTGAGAGATTAAATGTGTCAGCTTAAGGTTAATCGATTGCTGACGATGCCAGCTTACAGCAGTGTTTGCCTTCTGAGTGATTTTTAAACCTTGAACTTTGAGTGTGTCTGGGGGGGGGTTCGTGATTTTGTTTTCTGTTTTGATTTTCATTAAATAAATATTCGATTGGAAGATGCAAATTGATTGCCATTCAGCTAATATGCAAATGTTTCATTTGTTTTTGAGAAAAAAATTTTAAATTGGGATGCAAATGACCTCAGGAGGTTCATGACAACCAGCATCCCACTAAAAAACACTCGGTAAATACCGTAAAACATTTGAAAACGTATTTATGAGTGCGTGACAACATTATTCTGAAGCTTGCAGAATTATTAATGGACTGAATACATTGACAGGAGTCTATTTTTCATCGCATATTTTAGACAAAACAATCAGAGCTAGAAGAGCTAGCTGTAGACAATTTAAACATTCTTAAATGAGTCCCCAATACTCAACAGTATTGATAAGTTACAAAATAAGCCAGTCATATATCATATCAGGCTGGTGTCAGAATTTTATAGGCTTATCACTTTCTCAAAATAAAACTTTTAAATTAACAGAGGAAAATGAAGGAGTGCCACAGGAGTATTTGCCTAGACCAAGACTTTTAAACGTAATCCATAGCGAATATCGGTATTTCAGTATTCCAAAATCAGAAATCATTTGAAGATGATAAACTGGGTCCTCCAGACCTTGCGAAACAACGATGTACTCAATTAGCAGACGTTCTTTGCATTAAAATTTAGTGAAAAACCTGAAGATGTTTGCTTATAAAGTGCAATGCCTTCACCAATTGCTGTCTGCTGACCCTCAAGTGAGGTTAACTTACTTCCTGTGCTCTGTTAAATCTGGTACAAGAAGAAGATGATTAAGTGTTCAAAATCATACCGAGCGACGAAGCCCACTTCCACTTACGGAAATGCACAAAGAACCATTGCATCCCCACAAACTGACTGTTTGGTGCGGCATTTGCAGTGAAAAAGTGACTGCTCCTTATTGTAACGAGTACGCCCATGGCACCACAATAAACAGAACTGGAGAGCTTTACAGACATGTGTTTAACGAGTTTTTTTCTTTTTGCAAGTCGGAGAATTGGGTCTCGAGGAATTGTGTTTCAAGCAGGACGGAGCTTGGGCAATTAATGAGATTTTGAATCATCAATTTCCAGGCCGATCGTATTACCTGTCTGAGTTCAATGTTGCTGCTACCCTAAACCGTGCTGGGTCGATAAAGAAACCTATATTTACAAGACAGGGGGTTTCTCCTTACTGGAATCTGTCTTGCTCTTAAATCGCTTCCCAGGGCAAATTAAGTACTCGTATATTCATTTGCCTTTCTTGTTTCACTATCCAAAAGTGATTTCTCATAGCGTCTTCAATTGAATGGTCGTCTGTATTCGTCAAAAATCAGTCCGCTTTCGACTAAGCCATTTTGGTCTTGGTTTTCAGATTAAATTGTTTATCCTGCCTAAAGATATTTTTGTTGTGTCTGCAATTTAATAATGCACAGAAGTGATTTTTCTTGATTTTGGCACTGACTATGTCTAAACAAGGATGATCCATTGGTCGACTTTGCAGGATACGGTTCTAGTTTTGATGCCTTAAAATGCCCCTTTTACTTTCTGGTAAAATTTCTCTTCAACATTCAGTTTCTCTAATTTTCCTTCAGAGTAATTTCTGTTCCATTTTCCTACCCTGCTATTTCGGGCTAAAATTACATGTCAACACTCATCGTCAAAGTATGGGTTTCTTTTTTGTGGCCGCCTTGTAAAATCTAGCACAGCATAGGCGATATTTCTGATGGCCTCCTTGCAGCATTGCCACTGGTTCTCCTCACTTGATTTTGATGAAGCGTTATTATAAGGGAAGTTGAGGAAGCAGAGATTAGCAAAGGATCTGTGATTGTAGCCCTCCGAAGTAAAAGCTCACAGTATCCTCGTGATTTTGTAGTGCCTTTTGCATCTGCTTTTGTAGCACTCCAAGTAAAAAGCTTGGCACCAAGGAATGTGCGGACGTCCAGAATAGTCTCCTTCCGACTATCTTAATGTAAATTATAGTATTTTGATCAGAAGACCCTTTTGGATCCTATGATAGGGGGGACGAGTCCTTGCTACAACGAAATTTCGCTTGCACTTGCAAAGCAGCCCAAGTTGTCGTCCTTTCCTACAAGTATTTTGGAAGTTAAGCCACGGAGTACAATATTTGGTCGTACTTAAGACAATGCTCATTGATCCCCTCCAGGAACTTGTAAAACCCTTCCCTGGCGTAGTCGGATTTTTCCTCCGTTGGTGCATGCGCGAATAAAAGGCTGATGTCTTTGAATTTAGTTGCTTGCTTATAGGCTTACAGTGCTTGACTTTATCCTTAAGTCTGTCTGTCTGTCTCCGACACTCTTTTTAATTTTTATCAATGATCTCTTGTGTGCTAAATTTTTTCCAATATATTCCTTCGCTGACGACAGTACACTTTGCTTCTAATATTTGTCCGGACTTACTCTTCAGCTGTAGAACGGGAGCGGTAGCGTATGTTAAGCTCATTAAATTCCGATGTTAACATTATAACTAAATACGGAACTATCAACACGGTGGAATCGAATACTTCCAAAAGACATAACTGTCTGCTGTTGCTTAAGCGAAATTCAAATACCCAGCAATTATCCATGAATGGCACTTGCATCGCCAAACCGAAAAAAACTTCCATTCTCGGTGACAACTTACGTTGGAATGACCACATTTTCAAAGTCGCCAAAAATGCTGTGAAATGTCTAGGTTTTCTTAAACGATGTTAGAAATTATAAAAAAAAAAAATCTAAATTTGCATATCGCTGTGGTAGATATTGCAGTTTCTGACTGTCTTCTCGTCCTCATCGCAGTTTCTGGATGAAGTGAAATCAGCCTTATAGGATTCCAGTGTTCCAGTGTGTGCACCAAGCGTTCAGAAACACCTTTATTTCAGATACATACCTAAACGTTTGAGTTTTTGTCTCATTTGTATCGGTGCCTAAAATTTTAACATCGTTGTAATCCAAGGCTGTCATTGTTTTCATCACAATTATTTCATACTAAAGGCTATAGGCTATATATATACATGGATCAATGGATCTCACGGTTCGCTTCTTGTTAAGACTTCTATAAAGCATTTTTTTCAACAAGATATGTACTCATTTCTTACCGTAAGTTTTTATTATGGTTACAGCCAGAGGCACACTTGGGTATTCTGATGGATCGGTGCTATTACCTTACCCAGATGTATACCCCAACATTGCAGTTATCTCAGATGACCAAGATAGGTTCTAAGTGTTCAACTGTAGCTGTTTAGTCATGTTTGATGATAGTTACTCAGTTAAAATATAAAATTAGTAAGTGATTTTGCTCATTTCAAACTCGTCTACACAACTAAAAAAAAATCAAAAAAAATTCAATTAGCCTTAAACCGCAACCACAGAGAGATAAATAGTTCCAAGTAGAATTTAAAACTCTATCTTACAAAAACACTTTAAACGAAACCCCTTAAATTGCTATTAACATCTTAGCAGGTTTGTTATCGTTTGCGCCTTTCTTCCATTACCATTTCCATCAGCTCATCTTAAAATCGTGAAGAGCTCTGTTTAAACTCGTACTCTATCTCCTTGGATGCACGCACATACGTACACTACGTATATCCAAAACCTTAAGGATTGTAAATAACCATTTTATCGGAAGACGATGTGATGTGCTAGTGTTTAAGGAACTTTTACCATTAGTAAATAAAAATTATCTACCTCCCAGCAATATTTCGCAGAAAATAATTTTTCAACGAAATCGTAAACAGAACATCTTCGCACTACCGTACCGTTGTACCGTATACATAGGAATGTATGTCGTTTTCGAATGGATTGTTTTCTTGTTTATTTTATTGTAGGTGGATGAAGAATCATATCGCCATTTTGTTTTAAAGAAGTTCCGTTTCTATTTAGTTTTAGATACAATACATAGTTTGGGTCGGGTCTACTATGAAAATTCATCTTACGAATAAGTGTTGTAAATACGAGTAATTTTAATTAAATATGAGAACAAAAGGAAGGATCTCGAAACTTTGAATATGCCATTATGGAACGAGTATATCGGCGTTACATCAACATAAACCTGTGTTATTTGTAAAGTTTTTGAAGTAGTTCTTAAGACGTGCATAACTTTTTAAGGACACTCCGAGAGCATTTGGTACTGAGATCCCCCAAACTATAAACAGGTCATTCGAATTTTATTTATAGAACCTTTTTAAGGTTGAAAATACCTAAGGAATGTCCTTCAAAGAAACCTGCGTTGCGAATATTATTTCTTATTTTTACAAGGATTATTCCAAAAATTAATGCGCTTGGACTTTTCTTATCTAAAACATAACTTTAAGAGTGGATTGCTTCTCGCTAAAGATTACATAAAGACGAAGTAACTTACATCTGTTGAAAAAGAAATTTGCTTTTAGACAAAAATAACAGGGTTTTCAATGAATCTATTGGCTTTAAGTCTTACCATTTAAAGACATTCTATTTTTTGACGATTTACCCTTACCGTACTGTAAAATCTTCTTATTTAAGCAGAAAACTAGCTTCTGTCATTGTATAGCAGAAGTTAACAACTGCGTTTCAAGAAAAACTTTCGAAAACTAAAAATAGATGGAAAAGTGAATTTAAACCACCTCCACCATCATATCTCTAAAAAAAAGTTCAAAGAATGGACCGCACGAGATACTCGTATCTGTGATATGACTTTAGATTTGAAAGGCAACGAAAACAACAAAGAAACCGTATACGGAAGCACATATTCCCATACCCATTCCCATTACCATTTTCGTTGCCATTCCTATTCTCTGCTTCGTTTCTCAGGAAAAGAAATTCTAAGTCATTTCTCACTCATATACGAGTACTTACTGGCAATTGGAAAAATTTACCAGCTCCACATGTAAGACACAATCCTGTAGATACAAACATATAGGTATGAACCATACCACACCATATCCCCAAAGTCTAAATTTAGCATTAGACTCTGTGTCTAAGTTCTATCAGGGAATCCCACACTAAGTCTTTGTAGAAGACCATTTGTCTAAGTCGTCCGAAAGCAACCTGTAAAATAGCGCTCATGTCCTGTAGAGATGAATGTTGGCAATGGAGAGTTTTTTTTCTGCATGTCGTCTCTTTCTATGGCACGATGCAATGATAAATTCTAAAAACCACCCTCTACCCTTAAAGAAGACGAAGTCACAGTGAGAGGCCCTTTGTTATGAGAATGACCTGTAATAAGTTTTACCCGGCAACATCATAAACCATAAGGGATGGCAAAGACAATGGAAAGAGGTAAACTTTTGCCAGATACGAGCAGTTGCCGCTTGAGTGTTTTCTAGGTGTCAAAAGTAACTCGTTAATATTTCCAATAATATCCTTTGGATAGAAGTAGTATGAGTATTCGTACAAACACAATTAAAGTGAGAAAGTTTTCGAAATTGCGTCATTGGTCAGAGATACGAGCACTAGTAGTCGCCTAGTTCGTGCTCATAGCAAAAATAGTCACAAAAAATACACTGTATACTCGTCCTTAGGAGTTTGGATGGAGTTTAAAGTGATTGAAAGATTTATGAGATTGTATATGTTTTGTATCACTCATTCTCTTGGCATTGTTTAGACTTTTCATTTTAATTAGACAAGTAATGAGTGTCCCTGACGGGAGATAATCACATTCAAATCAGCCATTAATCACGGATCAATAAAATAACTATTATGTAAGCTTCTGTTGTGTCTATATATGTTATATAGTAGATAGTTGTGTATACCTATTAACGTAGTTCGAAGTTTGTAGTTTTGATTTAGCGTTAGCGTGAATGTAACTGGGTATTATCGATTTAACTCTGTTAATTACAAAATTATTCAAAAATATAAGTGCCTTAAACTAATTGAGATTTAAGGACATACCAATAAGCTATTATGCTTTTATTAGCATTCAGAGATTACCTAAGGGAGATGGCCTTATCTGTAAAGGGCGTAAGTGGATAATACTTTTGATATCTGTATTTGATTTAAATGCCTTTAGACATGCCGCTGTATATCTAAATGGTGTCTGGAGTTGGGAAGGTGGCATGTTCCTTTTGACTGTCACAAAATACAGATTTTTCATTTGGCACCCCTACTATTTCAAACTCATGCAGTGAACTAGGTAAGCCTTGAACTCATGCATTCTAGAGCATTATTAGTGTTTTAGATAAACCACCATTGATTCGTGGGAAGATTTAAGCTTTAACAGCTTTAACAAATCATTCAAATTCGCAGTGAAGTGTCTTTTCTATATCGACTCGATAACCTTTTCCAGCTGTTCACTGGTGTAGATTTATGTTGGAGAATCTAGCTAGGAATTCGAAGACTACCACTCAATTTGCCCTTGGCCCTTAGGGAGGCGCAGCACTTAACTACGTTTAGCAGGGGTATGCGAATGCCAGAAAAATCATCATCTATTGTATGAGGTGAGTTACATGCGAGATGGGGGACAAAACGTTTTTAAGTGATTTTGAGCGGAACACTAGGAAGTCAGTCAAATCAGATCAATCAGAAAACGAACTAGCGACTTAAACAGTGAAAGAGGTAAGCCTTAGGCACCAAATTAGCAATGCACAAAACAAGAGACAGAATCAAAAGCGCAAAGTATGGGAGACAAGTTCGATGAGAAATGTAATAGGAATGTAACGGTTCTTATAGGAGTCTCTCTAGAGAAATAAAAATGATGGTGGAACGATGTGACATTGTAGCAGTAAGAAACAAAAGGCAAATCTTTATAGGGTAGACCAAGTACCTTTATATCAGAAAAAGTGAAATCGGTAAATCGGTAAAGTGTGTCTTAAGCACGTTGCCAATAAGAGGCAGGCAAAGCGGTGCGGTTCGAGGAAACACCTTCACATCACGTAAGAAACGGATAAGCAATCAACAAATGCTCGGAAAAACGAGCTGACGTTTCAATCGTGGAATATTAAGTTCTCTGTTTGTCAATAGATGGCTCCATCAGTAAGTGCTGGTCGATTTTGACATATCCAAAATGTTAAGAACTAAGCTTAGACATACGGTACATAAAGCCGTTTTGACAAATTAGTGATTTTGTTTTAGCGTCATATACCTTTGGTTGTATGAAAATGTCTGATTTTGTGCCAAATAATCGCTATTTGTGGGAAGTGTTGATTTTCTTCTTTCATTCGAAGAAAACGGCGACTGAAGTGCATCGAGAGCGAAGGGACGTTGACCGTCGTTTTTGTACCTGTGAACAACTGCTCCAGCGGCAAAAACGGAAGGGTTTTCTTCATCGCATCGTGACGGGTGATGAAAACTGGATTCATTACAGCAATTCAAAGAGAAGAAAGTCATAGGGACTGCTCGGTCATGCTTCTACGTCGTCGGCTGGACCGGATATTCACGCTGCGAAGGTGAATTTACTGGGACCAGGTCGGTATTATTTATTATGAACTATTGAAAACCATCAAAGCTATCACTGGGGAAAGGTTTCTACTTCAATTGATACGATTGAGCCGACGGCTGCCCGAAAAACTGCCCGTTAAAACCTACCTGGAACGCTAGAATGGGAAGTCCTACGCCACCCGCCATATTTTACAGATATTGTGCCGTCCGATGGTTACTTGTTCCATTCGATGTCATATGGTCTGGCTGATCAGCAGTTCTGCTGATATGAAGACATCAAAAAATGGCTTGATTTAACCGTAATGGTATTTAAGTTCTGCCGGAATGATGGGAAAAAGTGTAGCTAGTGATCGCCAATACTTTGAATGATTCATTTGTAACCGTTTCTTCACAATAACGTTGCATTTTCATTAACTTAGTTGCGCACCTTATATATAAATTTTTGTATTTCAAAAGAGCAGAGCAGCCTACTAATATAGATGGAAATGGTACTTTAAATCAAAAATGTTGACCCATACTTCGTAGGTTATGTGCTCCGGCCTCCGTGCAAGCATCCAGTTCATTCTTTTTTCTGTTTCGCTATTGTTTTTTGTAGAATCTGCTACAGCCAAAAGGATGGTACTGTAAGTAACGCGTTAGATGATTATTGATTTATTTTTTTTATTTAACTGTGAGAGGCGTTCGAATGCCTTACCAATGAAGGATTATCTTTATTGTACCATTGTATAAGGGAAAACTTGTAGGAGTACTTGCAATCACTACCGATCGATGAAACTAATGGTTCATACTGTGAAAACATACAAGGGAATTCTAGGTGATCGATTCAACGCTTCTGACAAATATCGCTTCTTCACTCAAATAACCTGAATGTTGTCACTATCGATTTGAAAGAAGCATTTAAGAGAGATCAATTTTAAATAGACGGCGGTGAGAAGATCTTCAAATGCACCCGAGACATAGATAAAAATGATAAGCGTTTTTTTACGGTGGTATTAAAATGAAAATTAAATGCATAGAGAAAATGATTTGGAAGTTCAACGTAAACGCAAGAGTACATTAAGCCAATGATTTAAGTTCGTGATTTTAAAACACCGTGCATGATTTTCTACTAAAGCAATACATCTGGATAGCGTGTTGCGAGTCAACAGTACTAAGTAACCAAATATCAGCACCGCGGTTTTCTAAAGCCGAACTCCTGATATCTAGGAGTATTTTTAAGAAAATCATCGTAGATCAGGATATTTTCATAAAAAAAAGTAATATGAACCTTTCAACTCATATGTTGATTTATTTGGAGGCGTTTCACTTTTTTGTGACGTTTTATATTCCCGTGACGAATTGCATTTATTTGGTGAAAAACAACATCTGGCTTTAAGACTTGTTACTGGAACTGTTCTTAACCATATTTCTTTACAAAAATTGTTAAAGAATGTTGCGTTTTGATACGGATTTCGGCATAATCTTGTTTTCCGGGTAAGTATCATCTGCCTTATTTTGTTTGTAGTTTTAATTTCCATCTTTTATATTTAGTAGTGTAAGTTTTATCTTTTCAATTGTTAAAAATAGAATAATAGACCAGCGAAACATAAAACTTTTTCCGGTTCTATTTCTCTATTTCTTCTCTGTGTTATTCCTTTACTTTTTCAGTTCCTCTGCCTTTCTCTATTTTGTTACCTTTTCTGCTATACTTCGTCCGGACATTTGATCGTTAAGTACGAGAGTACAAAAAACAAAGCTAAAATAAAATTACAGAAAATTAAGTGCGTGTGGAAGGCAGCACAAGCTGAATAGTGTTTTTTTAACAGGTAATGCTGCATAGCCTTAGAGATGGAGTTCCTTTTTCTGCTATTTTTTTTTTTTGTTGCTCCCCTATACTGTAAATATGTATAGTACAAAATTATACACGTACACACATTATGTGCGAGGACATTTGATATGGCTTTGTGTGTGTTTTTTGTAGTGGGTAGATATTGTATATTTCAAGTTGGTTCCTTTTTTTTTTTTTCTTTGGAGTATTTTTAGACTGTGTTAACGATTATTTTCACTCAAAAAAGGGAAGCAAATGGGATTAACAGCAGGTGGGACCAATACGTGAGACTTCTATTTTGAAAGAAAATAAGGAAAATTTACTGTTATTGTTCAGGGCTGTTTAACTAGTGTGGTAGAGAATCAGAGGAGTATAAAATCGAGAATAATGACGACAAGTTTGGGCGACAGTTCTTTTTTTCTTTTTTTGTTGGTCTCAAAGGACTCATTAAATATGCTTTCGTGCTGCTTTCGATAATTGTCTTCACGCAATGGAGCAATACGTCTGTGATACTAAATAATAGATAATAGGAGGAATGGAAACCATCAGTTTGGATGATGATTGGTTATTTCTTCATATTCATTGCAGTCGGGAGAATGTTGCTGCATCCTGCATTATGAGTGAAGTCTGGTTTATTTTCTTCACCTCAATATTCATTAAATCTTTATAAAATTCATTTCAGCAGAGAATTTTGTATCCTTTGAGGGAACACTGAGCACCATCAAACACAGTGACTACTTGGAATAGCCCGCAAGTACATAAGTATGGTCATTCAAATGCAACTGACCTGTCTATTCATTGAAATTTTACTGTTCTAATTTATCCTGTGACAAAATTGAAATGTGATGTTAACCACATAGGAAGGCAAGCTCAGGTAACTTTACCTCAACGCAATGTTTGCTTATGTCCCATGTTACGAGTAGAAAAACGCATCAATGTCCTTCCTTTCTACAGGCAAACATGGAACTGGACCTACATTCATCCAAAAGAGTCCAAACAATTTAATATATGTGATGGCTGAATGCTTTTAGTCGTCGTCCATCACCCCATACAAATTTTGCACATACATATTTACAAGAGTCAACCCTCGCTATGTAAGCAAACATCAAACTAAAACAGGACATTTATTCCTTGTAATTGTTTTTCGCTTACGTGCTCTTGTAGTGGCTGGGTATCCTTTGTCTTTTAAATTACTTTAGCCTACTGACTAGTTGGACAACCTTCCATTTTAGTGAAATTAAATGACTATAAAAATAATTTACAGAATCCGCTGCTTTCGTCCTTTGAATTTATTTTTCTTTTCAATTTAGAAAATCAAGAATAACTGGAATTTGTTTTTGTTTCTTATAGAATGCCCATCAGCGATTGATGGTATGGAAAGATTCGCATGCCCAACACCAGACCTGCAAGGACGATATCGTTGCATAGATGATCATGTGTTATGTGATGGGTTCATTGATTGCCCTGAAGGTGAAGATGAGGATAGGCGGTCGTGCATGTTCTACAAAACGGTAAGTTCAATTTAATGATGTTATTTCCATTCTTCATCGTGTCATGAAAATCTATATCTCAGTTTTGCATTGTGAAATCGCTAAGGACATACACATAAAACTGCATTTTTGAATTTTTCTGTGATTGTCTAACTTTTAAATCAAGTGTTTCACATTTTCGTGACGATCTGCTTTACATTGAGAACAAGAATTGAATTATTTTCTTACATTTGAAATAGTACGCTCCTATTTAGTTATTATATATACTTTTTTGTTGGTTGTTACAAAAAAAGTTTCACATTTTTGTGACTCTTTTTTTGGAATTACTTAACTTTTTATTAGGTAACGCAGCCGTGGCCAAGAAGACTCCTGGCTATATTGATGACGTTATCCAGCCTGTTGGGTATAGTATTTGTCGATAGGTTTCGGACCATTCCTCGGAAGTCTTCAGATATTATCTCGTACATTTATGTGCGTCGCAGTCTAGGAGTTGATGTGGTATTGCATTAGCTGATTCTGCGACACAACATTAATTTCCTGTCCAATACCCCATAACTTTAGTGACTGTTTCTCTGTTTCTCTCGTAGAACATTTTTCAGGTACAGCTTTTGCAATGTAACCATCATGGGTTCAACAGATACAAGCGTGTCCCTAGAACACTTGTAAAACACCAGCATTAATTTTCTCAAGTTCCAAACATGCCGAATTCGGAAGTGTCAGTTTAAAATATTTGATTTCAGTATTTAAAAATACTGTATAGATGAATCGCTGTGGAGTTTGTACTCAAAGTCTCTATGCCAAACTTTGTCGAGGGCTTGAGCAACATGTAAACATAGTGCGAAATGCGATATTTCTCTTTCTAACGCCTGAAGTTTTGTTTTTATTTGCGCGGCAATTGATCGGGAAATTGCTGACTGTTCTAACATGTAATGGGCCAGTAACGCAAGAATCAAGTTTATTGTAGTCCTTGCTCTTCCTCCCAGTTGTGATTTCCGTTAGTGGGAGTTTTCATATATACAATATATAAAAGCTTAATTTACCGATTTTGCCAAACACTGCTTCTACGAGCACCGTGACAAAACCTTCGAGCAATACCCTAAATATGACGTGAAAATCGTCTTTGGCGAAATCACTCCCTAAAACGTACAGAGGCTTATTTATTTTGCGATTGATGAAATGTTACTAATGCCAGTTCACCGTTTCACACCTTGATATCCATAAAGGCACCTGGCTAAGGACTGATCAACAAATCGTCAATAGCTCGAAGACAGGCAACCTTAAAAGAATGCTAAACAACTACAATCGCAATACAGCATTTGGACCTTTCTTCGTTTAAATATTCATTAAAATCTCGTGGAGTCCGATGCTGCCAGCTTCAAATGTAGAAAACCATTGACATAATTGCCAAAGAAAAATCGGAAAAAAATCTAATTAGAAACCATCTTTTTGAAGTCTGTTCAATTGCTCGATGATATTGTTTAAACGGGAGCAAAACTTGAAGCTTCTGCGAACATTGAAATGCAGAACAAAGGGGGACACATTCCTTGGAAAAAACGTCATGATAGGCAGCTACAACTTGAGATGTCTATGTCTGCGTCCCGGCCAGAAAAGTTTTCGACTCCAATTCAGAGGGGCTACTGTGTAGAGGACTTATATTTTCTTAGATAGTACATAAGACATAGCGCTATTTATTGTAATTACATTTTTTCTAAAGCTATCAGTCGCATTTCATTTAAAACCTAGATAGTCATTAAATGATTCACTAGTGATTTTTATTTGTTAGCTGGACGATGATTCGGTAACTGTGGACCTTTTCTCACAATGAGTTTCCGGTAAACGCATTTGTCGTTAAACTTAAAACTTAAATCTGAAAAGTAATTCATTTCAGAACCCACAGACTCGGTGTTTAGATTAATTCCTTTTTGTACAGTCTCCATTTATCACTGATTCCTTTTTTGGAATCTTAAATTGGCTCAATTGAATGGTATATAGCAAATTGTTTCCTTACTCGCTAGTCACAAATCTGTATGCATCGCCGTTGCCTTCATTGACTTTCCAATCGCTCTGACTGTAAAATATAAATTAGCATTCATTTTTCGATTCTTCTCCATGATGCCCTTCACGTCGCTGTACATCTTCTTGTTGCTGTAAGTTCTGAGCCGAGTCTTCCAGTCTTCTCTTCCGAGTCGTGACAATTTGCTACCTGTTAAAAATTAATAATAAAAATCGAGTTATTTTCTCACATTTTTTTTCTTATAAAACAGAATGTTTCTATTAAGTTGGTATAACGTTTATGTTGGTCGCAATAAAAACGTTTCGTAAGACAGACAAGTAAGACACTTAAAAACTGGAACTTGTTTCATTTTAAATTGTTTTCAACGCACTGCCTGTCATAATACTCGTATTATTTCTCATTTAGGACTAAACATTTGTTACTTGATGCCTTGATTGAAGCTTCGCATTGCTATTTGTCATCTTCTTTAATTTGATGCTGAAAAAGGCTCTTAAAGTCTGTAAAAAGATAACCTCATAATTCATTAACATATGGAGTCTACAGGATAATCATTATGAAAATAAACTGTCTGCAAAGATTTTGGCACCAGACAAATTTTCAATAGTCTAGATATAATCGTCAATTGTGTTGGTTTCGTATGTTCTGCACTTAACGATGAACGTTCAGATGAATTGAAATTCTCAAATACATCAAGCCACAATAGGCCACATATCACAAATGTAACATTTTTCTATTGTCCCCGTCTAAATCCATCTCCCCAGAGTCAGACGACAAATTTAAGAGAATGACCCGAAAGCAATCCTTAACCCTTTTTCTAAACAAAACTGAAAGATACTCGTACAATACAAAAGAAAGGAAAAATATTTTCTTGACTAAAACGTCCAATAAAACGGACACATAAAGTTTCGTTTTTCCTTTCAGCTTGATTCCGAGATCTTTATTTTCTTGGGAAATTTTCTTCTGTGTATTTGTATGTGTGTTAGCGAGATAGGAGTGTATTATTTCCTTTTTACTGTTTATTAGAGGCTCCCATATTTTTTTTTTTTTCTTATCCATCTACGCATTTTTGTAAGGATAGAAAGTGACCTTTTTTTATTAGGTTCAGTCCCTAACCTTGTGATTTAAGATAGCAAGAAAGAAATATCTTTATAAATTATTCCTGGTAATACGAATGTCCTTTTTTAAGAAGAAGAAAAGAAAGAAAATAAAATAAAATATTACTTTCGATGTGCTTTTCCTAAAAGAGCAAAGTTCAATGACATTGTTTGGCAGCAACAAGAGTCAGAAGATTGATAAAGGATTATATTTACTGTTGACGTTAGTCATTTGACGAATTAGATTTCAAAAAAGGTGCTGAACAAAAGTTGTTGAGTTTAAGTTTTGTGTGCAGTGTAGAGCAGATGGGGAGAATGGTATTTTATTGGATTATCTCAAATTTGATAAAACATGGTCATTTTGGAAAAGTTATTGCGATGTAAAGCCCTTTTTAGTAGGACTGGACTTTTACAAGGCAGTTGCAGGTACTCGGAGATCCAACTCGATTGATGTTGATTTCTTTACGTAATACACCCTTAAAGCATTGATCAAGTTTACCTTAGTAAAGAGAAAAACAAATATTTTGAAGAAATGGGTATACTTAGATATGTTGTATCTCAACCAATTTACGATGCTCTTCAAAGTTCAACGGGTATCATGTCAGTAGTAAAATTGTATGAACCTGGAACAGGATTAGCTTAATATAACATTCATATTTGTTTTAGCTTAAAATAACCATTATTGTATTGCCGTACTAGATTCAGATTCATATGCCCATCCTTGGGTTCAAGTCTTTCTGCTGCGTTGTAAGGGCTGTAGCATTGAAGTATATTTACCATGCATGTGCTAGTCATCTGAATGTATCTCTGTTCTTCATCTTAATGAGGCAAATGCCACCAAAAGTGAATTACTTACTAAATACGGAAGCCTTTCCGCTTCTCGATTCTGAAAAACAGCCGGCTTTCAGTTACCCACACCGATTTGTGGGGCATTCGCGATTACTTGATCCGAAAAGCAGACACCTTCTCCAACATTTCAATATATCCAATCCCACGTTGTCTTCGATCTTACTTATTTTACAGCTCATAATGTTCGTCATGACTTAATTACCAAATTGTGTTTTCAATAAACCAATGTTTCGCTGAAAAAACTCTGTGGGAACCTCAGTTCTTCCTATTGACCTGAGGAAAATTTGGAAACAAATAAAAGTTTATCATCGCATTGTACCGGTATTTATTGCCAGTAACTCGTGTTCCGGCCTCGTTTTTGATAACGTACAGTGTTTAAAAAGCACTTATGTCTTAACGTTAAGGGCACATCTCCACCCCTGGTATGAGTCGAGGCCGACTAAAACCTCTTGTCGATTTTAGAGTCACGGCACCCAGCAGTTACTTACAACTCCACAGCGGATCACCCACAGCAATTCTGCCCTTATTCTTAGCCCCAGTTGGTTGAAAGCCCAATTACTGAACATTAGACGCAATAAATGATCATACGGCTTTTTCTCTTCCACGAATCACATCTTACTCGTATAAACCTTACGATCAAGGTTTTTAACGCAGAATTTTCCAGATAGTGTTTAAACAAAGTCAAATTGCTGCGAACGAAAATGGATCCATACATGTGGGTCCTTTTTAACATTAGCTTCCACAGCCGTTTTTTGCCAAATGCAGTGTTCCCGCCCTTGTCGGCGTGTGAGTGCACAATAGTATAATTTGTGGGTGAAATTTTTCAATAAATCTGTATCTTGGCTTTGCGCTTTAGATAGGTTTCGGAGCCTACGGATGCCGTTAAAGTCCTACTCGGCGAATTTTAGCTTCTTCAGTCTTCTTGTATGTAGATCTAAATCAACACGAATCATAATCAACTCCTCCTTTCTGAATGGTGTCCAATATTAGGGCCTATTGTAATGCCTATATGCCGTCTGTTGGATGATTCCAAACACTTAAGAAGTTTCGGATTCAGCTTTGGAAGAGTATATAAGTAACTAGTCACGAGACATGTACATAAGTCAACGTGTTCACCTTACACTTCGCTTTTCATAGCATACTTACTTACAATAGCTGAACCTAAGCAATTTACTGATAAAATAGACAGTGTAGTCCTGTATCGGAAATGATCTCAAACCAATGGTGGAATTTGTAGTCTTCATTTCCCAGAAAGATCCTGTATGTATTAAAGACGGCAGTGTAGCCAGTTAGCTTGCTGATCTTGCTTCTGACCGAGGCAAGATGAAAAATATGATTTTCAAAATAAGGTGTAGAGTGGATACAAAAACTCAAATAGATTTCACTTAAAGACCTTCAAACATTGCTTGTTGACAGCGATATGTGCTATCACGCCGACAGCTTCCTCATGCTTCTTTTTTCATGTAAAATATCGATTGCCGTTTTAAACGATATCCCCACACAATACATTTCATTACCTCTAAGATGTAAAATTTTATTCAAAAGCTTTAACCGTTTCTTTGTTCTGTTTCAACATTTTCTTTAAACAGACGAAAGCTCACTTGGACGTGTTAGCCGATGCTCTCCTAAGATGGGCGCGAGGACGTTAAGCGAGCCAGCAGTTCTAAAAAAAAAATGGATAGTGTAAAAAAAAAGCCAGCAAAACCCAAAGTAAGAAAACTGCAAGTATATATACACCTTAATACTAATGTTAAAAACAAAAACCAGAAAACAAAAACACTAATTCAATATATACATATAAAACAAAACAAGACTCAAACTCATAATAAAACACAACTATGTATAACTAAAAAATAGACAAACAGAAACCAAATAATGACTGGTCAGAATAGCTAAACAAATACTGAACCCCCGAAATTAAAAGAAAAAAGAAGCAACCAGTTCTCTTCTTTCTACAGCAAGAAGTAGAAATCAATATCAATGTGAAAACTAAATTTTAATATAAAAATTAAAAAAAACTTACATCCAGTAGTTGATTTCCTCCAAAGAATATAAAAACCAAATACCAACACACGATTCCATGAATAAAAAAGCCAAAAGAAGATTTTAACTTCAAAAAATTAAAAAAAACAAAAACAATTATATAAACCCGTTAAAAACAATCAAAATTTTACTTAACATCCAACGGTATTGTTTTTTTCTTAATTTTTCCTAACTTCTTTCCTTTTTATCATTAAAAAACTTTTCATTTTGTAGTATGGACATTTGAAATAAAAAACACTATTCTCATGGATAAGGCAGCTATTGTAGATAAGTAAATTAACAAAAAATAAAAAATAAATATATAAAACAGGAAAACGAAAAATAAAATAATAATAATAATAATAACAAGTAAAAATAATATTAAACAAGTCAAATCTAGGATTTTAAATTTAAAACTAAACTAAAAAACAAAAAACCAAACAAACGAAAAAAAACCTAAATATATAATGCAACAAAGAATTTGTTGATTTTGTTTTTATTATTTTTGGTTTTAAACTGTTTTGTCTCTGTCTTTATTCTATTTTAATTTAAAAAAAAAATCAATTTGAATTTTATTATAAATAAATAAAGAACTTAATGTAAAATCTTAAAGTTAAAAAGAAAAAACAAAACAAAAAAATCAACCATCATTATATAAATTCATAAATAGTTATATTTATATTTATTATTGTATGTAAAATACTTTTCTGTGATTCATTTAAATGTAAATTATATATATATACACAAAACCAAAAATATTACCATTAAACATTATTAATATAGTTGAATGTAAAAAATAATAATAAAAACAAAAAAACTAAATATGATAACACAAAATGAAAAGAAAAATCATCTTGCAACCGATTGGAATAATTTCAAGGAAAACCAAACACTACAAAATTTGACTGGAAAAAAAATTACATAATTAAATAAGTATAATATATAATTTACCAAAAACGAAAACCAAAACTTATTCTAATACTTAAAATTAAAAAAAAAATAATTGATGAAATAATGTTAAATGTAATTAAAGTTTAAAGAAAATATAAAAAACAAAAGAAAGAAAAACAACAATCAATTGTGAAACAATCATTCTAACATCTAATTATCGGTTGTGGAATTTAATTTTATTTCTTACTTTATTCCTCAATTTTTTTTTGTTTTAATTTTAATTAACAAACAAAACAAAATGGTATATACAACAGAAAATAAGAAGTAAATATTGACTTAACGATCTTCATAAAGGATAAATAATTTTTGTATTGTTTTCTCTATATATTTTCTATTTTTTCATTTCATTTTTGTTCGTCTTCAGAGTTTTGGAAGACTATTGGGGGGGGAATGCGTTAGCTCTCATTGTATTTCATTTGTCTTAAACGATTGTCGTTATTTCCTTTTAATTTTGTCTGAATACGCACCATAAAACTTAAACCAATTTAATTCAAAGCCGACACCACAATCTAATAGAAAAAAAGTGTTCTCAACACTGAAGCGTGTGGCGCCCTGTTTTATTGTGTGATAAAAATACCAATGAAATTAAACTCAAAAATAAAATAAGTTGACACAAAATCACACATTCGAAATGCTAATAAAAATCTGAAATATACTGAATCTCGTGAAATTCAAGATATAGTCACTTCTTTTCTTTTCTTTTCTTTCTCTTCCTTTTTCTTTTGCTTAATCCTTGTACCCTTTTATAAACTCTCTTGTTCATGAAATTGTATACTGTTATAGTCGTGTTAAATAAAGTTTTGTTTTATTTTGATGATTTTCTCTTTTCTTTAAGCAATATTTTATTAGTCCCTAAGGAGCCTTATTATTGGTTTTCACTTCATCTGATTGCATCACAATATCTCAGTGTGATAGAGGGCAGCCAAGTGAAATATTTCCGATTCATAGATGAATTCAAAAACTAACTGATAAACAAGACAACATTCATGTCATCTATCTGGATATGGACTCTTCAGGAGGAAAATATACGCATATATATGTATAGTATGTAGTACACCTTCGTAGTCTTAAAAGTTCTATCTATTATTTCATACGAGGTTTTTACAATCGAATTATTTTTCGGAAGTAACTCAAAATCTGATCTGCCCAAACAGCTGCTTTTGTGTAGGAAATGTGACTTTAAAATTTGATCACCAATTTGAATTTGAAGCAACCATCTGAGTTGAAGAATGGCTTTTTTGAAAAATCTAAGTGGTATCAGCTTACTGAGTCTTTTCAAACTGAGTCTATTTTATAAGGAAAAAGACATGCCAAACTGTGTTTAAATCCACAAATCAAGATCGCAAGAGAACTATGTATCTCCGAAAGTATATATGATAACAGAATTCTTAAAATTGTATTATACGAAACATCTCTCACGTGTGAATATATCTTAAATATCTTAATATCGATATGAAGAGAAACCATTTGATGAGACGCTCATTATTCACCTAACTAAATCACAATTGAGTTAAGGACTTTCAAGAGACCAGTCGGCTAAACTCTGCTCTTCGGCTACCGATCAAGTCCTGCTCTTTCCGAGGATTAACTTGAGATGCGAACGAAATTAATCCCATAAGTTGCCTATTACAAACTAAGAAAGTAATTTATAAAACAACAAACTACAAACCCTTATGATGATATTTGTACTAACATAGCCGGAATATGGTACTAACATGTCAATTCTAGTCAATTTTTTGAAAAAATTTGTTTAATTTATCCTGCTTTCTGCTAAGAGTTATTCTTTGCCGTATTTTCATCACTGTGCCGTTTGAGATTTCTCAAACATGTAGCTGCCGATAGTGATGATATGGCTGAGATAGTGTGTGTTTATCACTTAACCCAAAATTTTATAAATTCAATTAATTTCATATCTTTTAACTACTTGCAAAAAAAATTGTTGTAAATTACCCATCTAAGCTTGGCATTTACATCCCACTTGGGGTGCATAGTTGCTTTTTGACCACCGTACTCAACTCTGGTTGAATAAGCATGCGAGTACATATAGTATACCAGTGAAAAGGTCATCCTTTTTCAATTAACAAAACATTCACAAACATGTAATCTACTCGTAATTATTCAAATTCAAATAACTAAAATCTATTTTTAAGAGTATTCCAAAACCAATTAGAAACTAAAGAAAAAAATTCTAACATCTTATCCCTAAAATTTGCTAGTTGAAATGGAAATACCCTTAGTCCAACTTAAGTTGAAAAGTTGTAAGTATGATGGAAGTTTCTGATGCCTAAGGAGAACCTCCCAAAGCTGAATTTATTATGAATACAAAGTGGTCTCTCCGAAAGTTATTTCCTTGCTTCCACCTAAACAACCACAAGAGAATAACTTAAACTTTGTTTAGTTATAACTTCAAGGCTTCTGGTCACTGTGCTTAATACTCGTACACCACTCTTAAAACTCTTTAAGTACTTCCAACACAAAGTATACAAAACTAAGAATAACTCTTCCAGTTTCATATACTATAAGTTTATTTTTAAATGAAATACAAGTACGAAAGTAACCACATCGTCAATATTTATCCCTCCAAAACTCGTCGACTAACATTCAAATGGATTTGGAAAATAATAATTTTTCTTACATACATACTTTATGTCAAAGTTTATTTTAATTTCAAAAATTAGATACTTAACAATAAAAATAAAATAAAAAAAGGAAGAAACCCACCTTTAAGAAATCTTACATAAAAACTAATATTAAATAAAAATCACCCTCAAACAAAACAAAAAGATCTACCAAATCCTTGCACAGAATGGAATTTTTCTCTGTAGTTATATAAATATAAAAACAAAAAACTTTTTATTAAAAAATAAAACAATTTTCCTAAATCGCATTGAAAACAAGTAAACAAAGAACAAATAAATAAAAAATAATAAAAATCATAGAAAACAAATATATTTTTGGCCTATTTTTATATTAACAAACAATAACATCAAGAAAAAAACAAAAATAAATAAAAAAAAAAAAACAAATACAAATTTAACATAAAACAATTTTTACAACTAAACAAAAACAACTTAACAAAATTACTGTTTAATTTTTCAAATAAATTTATAAAATAAAAACTATTCATAAACAAAGACTTACAAACATAAAAACGAAAATAAAAACATAGACAAAAATTTAAAACAAAATAACAAATGCTTGGCCTTATTTACAAAAAGAAATTGATTTTTGTTGGCCGTTTCTTTGTTTTTTATATTATTTTTTTCTTTTTCGAATTCTCTATTGTCCTTAAGAAGATCGATAATATTTTATCACAAATTATTTATAATCGTTGTTTTTTCAGTTACATATTAGTGTATGTAAAAACTAAATATAAATATAAAATAAAATAATAATAATAACCAAACTCATGACAGTAAAATGAAAAACAAAACAGAAAAACCAAAACCAATGTGTACATTCCTAATAACAATTAACGAATAAAATAATTTTTATTTTTAAGTTCATCCAAAATAGACGTTTAGGAAATAAAAAGCAAAAAAACCAAATTTATTAATAACCGAGTCTTTACCACTTAATAGATGTCATTCTAACTTCCATGAAAATTATTACACAGGATTACTCTCTTTGTGTTAAGAATCTTAAGTCAAGAATAAATTTTGAAGAAAAAAACACTAAATACTTTAAAATATCCCCCAGAAGAACAAAATATGTAAAATGACAAACAAAAAAAAAAAGATTAAAAGACTTAAACATCAAAACTCACGAAAAAGAAACAACAAAACATGGACTTGAAATTTAAACGGAAAAAACAAAAGAAAATATAAATACTACATCTAAAAAATACACATTGACAAAATACTTGTTGAAAATCTCTCCAAGTCACACCTGCATTTACAAAATGAAAATAATTTTTTTGTTGCTATTTTTCATAAAATTAAAATTTAAAATAAAAGATAATTATATATATATATATTGTTAATGTACTAAATGCTCTTTCTCTATCTTCAATTTCGTATCTTTTTCTACTACTTTATTTTTTTTCTTTTTCCACTTTTTACGCCGTTTTTTTTTAGTTTGTAACCGAAACCTTGACATTTAATATATTTTTTCTGAATTTATTCATGTGCCCATTTAAAAGCTGGTAAGGCCGTTAATTTCTGAATAAATGCGAAATGTTCTATATTTCTCTGAAGTGTTGGCATCCTTCACTGAAGTCTGGGCTTGACATTTCTAGAATCTTTACTCAAATTTTTTATCAGCATATTATTTTTGACAAATTTTACTAAAGGAGCTAATACGGTACTGCCAGATTACCACAAAATACAATAATTTTTTTTATTTTAATTGTAAATGTGCCAAAGCAAATTTAATTTGTATGTCATGTCCTATTTATTTTCTCGAAATAAAAAGCTATTATCAGGAGTTCAAAATTGTCAATCTTACAGTTTTCCAAAAACATTATTTAGCAGTATTGCCCGGACAAAGGCTCTTTTATTTTATAATGACTTCGTTTTACTTTTAAAATATGCAAGATGCTGTTAATTGACTTGATAAATAGACAAAAAAATCTGTAGCGACACAATGTTAAAAATCATTTTTATATTCTTTTAAAACAAATTACAAACCAGTCTTTCTTTAAAAATAAAATAAAGAAAAATATGAAAGAATCTGATATTTTAAGACATATCTGCTCTATACCTATAAATAATTTTACTTACACGTTTTCGCTAACATCGGTTATCAGAAAGTACACTTGTTTGTGTGCTGTTGTATGCTCGTCACAATATATGCCAGGAATGCCGATTATATTGAAAAGTTTCCACCAAACATTATCTCAACATTGGACGTCGAAAAATGCTGATATAATTCTTATAAAAAGAGAGAGGGTAACCACTTACATTCATCATACATTCTGACAAGATATGCCACGAATTCTAATTCCGCAATTGACTCTTGTATTTCGTCCCAAAAAGTTCACAGATTCAACAGACTCTAAGACAGTGTAATATTTTTCGACGTCTTGCATATTGACTTATTGCCGGTCTTTCAGGTTGTTTCTCCTCAATAACCTTCATGATCTCTCTACAACTCCGACTTTCGACTAAGAACATTGTTCATCGAATGAAGCTCTTATTCATTCTTTATTGAAGTACGTGGCTTGCTATAGATATTTTTGTTTGGGCACTTCTTTCTCTAATGAATGAATTGCCGAAAACTCAAAAATACGATGCTTAGAGCATCATCTTGAAATTTGCTTCGTTTACACTTCGAACCGCATTTCATACAATTTATGACATAGTGCAATGCCTTTATTAAAAACATTTTTTTCTTCATCATTTATGGCCGTTTTTTCTTGATTTTAAGTTTTCGCCATTCATGATAGCCGATGAAGATTTTGCCATGCGACTGCCAAAATATGGAGGTTACTTAAATGACTGCCGATTTGATTCTGGGATGTACATAGAAGTGAATCCATGTCACAAACTTATCCGAAAATAGTAAGAGGCAGAGTATCTCTTTGTTGCAATGAGTGCTTGCCCATTTGGAAAACAGTTTTCTTGACATAAGCTTGTGAAAAATTATGAATAATATTTTGGGATACCTAAACAATTTTCAGGATTTTCTTGATGTTTTCTAGTGTAGTTAACTTTTTTTGGATGTTCTGATCATTGAGCACCATCGGTGTCCGTACGACCTCGTTTTAACTCGACAAAAAGTTGTTTCTGACAATTCAGATTCTTGATAACAATTTTCAAGCCATTTTTGGACATCGAACAAATCTAGATACCTGATAAAAGGTTATCCAAGCACACTTGTTTGTTGGAAATATATATATAGTACAGCTCATGATTAAATTTTGACTAACTTCCTTTTTTAGACAAATTGTTTCCACAAACTTTAGACTTTGCTATACATTAATTAATGCTGCTCTTTAGTTAGCCAAAAGTTTGTGGTAGATGGCAAAGACATATCGTCTTTCAAACCCTCAAAGGCAATCATCTTACATATCTTATAGCCTTGATGTCGAATTTATGTCGACTGATCTGAAAATAAAGATACCGTTAAAGTTTTGGCGATTGATGGAGTGATTGTTTAAACCAAATGCTTCCCAAAACTTAGATAGGATACTTCAATTCTATCCAAGAAAAATAAATTAATAATAAATATTTTTACTAGTTGAAGTAGGTGGTACCTACCACCCAAGAAGACATGTTCGGTTTTGGTCTGAATGGTGCATTGGTTAAACTCGTTAAGTACTACACCAGACATCCTGGTTTCAATTTCAACACCATACATAGAAAAACAAATAAAAAAACAAATGGAAAGCCTCCGACAGTGGAATATTCTCATTCCCAGTCCTTCGAAATTAGCAATAGAAGTTCTTCAAACTGTGTACGAAAAACATCAAAAACAGTGATCGAAAAGTCTATGGTGGATGTCTTGTCTCAAACTTCTTGCTTGCGTAAACCAAATAAAAACATCAATAGCTTCGAAAATATCTTGTTGATTGTGATGATTTGCAAAGTAACTGTCCTAAAAAAAGAATACAAAATTCTAGTACTACTTATGGGTATCTAATTGACTCACCTTATGACTTCACATAATTAGTGAAGTCAAAGCATAGTATAACTCCAATTTAAAGACTTTGTAACAGACTTAGCCTGTGGAAATCGATTTCTCCGCATCTTGTAAAAGATTTTCAAATTCACATGGATTTAAGGAATTAAAGACGAAGATATTTGACCCAAAGGGACTCCTTGAAGTTGATACATTTTGTAACGTTATTCAAAAGCAATATACTCTCTGGAAAGACGCAGACTCTAGTAGTTTAGTTCTTAAAACAATACCGTGGTCTTTGTGGCCGACTGCAGACAAAATTCACATCTTTGTTGTATAAAGCTCAATTGATTTATCTTAGTATTCCTCGTATTATCGATCTTTTGTTACTTTTAATCAATTAAATTTACCAGCGGTTCGAAGATAGCATCCTTGCATATTCTTTAAAATATGCGAATGTAAACGCAGTTATAACTTTTCAAATATTACCGTTGTATAAATGCCAGGAAGAAAGCAGTCTCTCTTCTGCCTTTTTGTTAAAAATAATTTTATTAATTTTGTCTCTTACTGACGGCAGCATGGCGATATATTTTAATACCTAAATCCATACAATATTCAGACAAATTTGTATATAAGCTGCTGTACTCAACCGCAAAGCTTGAAAATAACCAAATGAGCACATATAGCATCCTTTCTAAGCATCCATAGTTTGGTTTCTACAATTTTATTGTGAAGGCTGTTCAATCCCTTCAGGAGATTTTGACTGACACTATGAATTCAGTCGCCTATTTGACAATATTCGTTTCATGAAAAAACATTTTTTTATATTAATTTAATTATTATAATTATATAAATGAACCCAGTAATGTCCACAATAAATTATGTGTCACCTTTAAAACATTTTTTGTTCGTCGCCCTTAGCCAATTATGTAAACATCCTCTGCATTACAAGTAATCCCATATCAGAAAAGTCGACCTTTTTCACATCCCAAAAGTGTTCATTTAGGAATTTCACATATTGCACATATTGTACAATCAACTTTTACTTAGATACATGTTTTAGCATAGTCATGTTCAGATTAAAATTGGAAAAAAAAATGTTATTCCAGTTTTGATTTGAATTGACTTAGTTTTATTAGTTTTAAGTAGAACAATTTGTCTTATATGTTTCAAATACCAAAGGACTTCTTCATAATGGTTGAAAATTGGAAAATTGACTGCCTACCCATCGATGTGTTCAATAGTCACTCTCTGAAGTAATTGCACATTCTCAGACACATTCTTGGAAGATAGTATCAGGTTAAACCAATCCAATTAATCAAAGAAAGGTCTAGGAGATTCGTCAGTTTAAAGGCATGAATGTGTATTTTTCTTGGTACTCTAGCGCCCACTCACCACTGGAACCCACACAGATTCTATTCGAAGATACCCACTCGAATTCGAACAGAATTTCAGTTGAAAATAAATTAAAGATTTAAACAAACTCTCCCATTTAATCAACTTTTATCATCGCTATGATTCATATATCCGTATACCAGGAAAGTAGCTTCGATGTGTATCTATTACATGACAATGAGTGTAACATTTCAACAGATAGACATGCAGTTAGCAATTTTGGTCTCCATGCCCTCGAGCTTATAGGGATATCAACCTACAGACACGACACCATATTCTGTTTCAAATTTTAAATACAATGCCGTACCACATGCTGATATCGAATCTTTCGAAGCACACTTACCATATATCTTAATTCGTACATACTATTTTTAAATTAAATTTTTTCATCTACGAAATGGTTGTATCTCTGAAATACAATAGTTTCCAACAACTCTCAGTGAACCAATCCGAACTTTGAGAATGAATTTAAGTACGTATTAAATTTTACTAAAAACATTTAAGCTTATAACTGGATTAAGTGGTTTAGTGTTAGTTTAAGTAACAAAAACAAATACATAGAACTTAGTAGTTTGAAAAAATATATATATATGCAGATTTTAATAGTTTAAGAACAATTTTTTCTGTCTAGATGTTTTCAAACAACACACAAAAAAAGGCACAAACAAATTTGCAATTGAACGTTTCAGCAATGATAGCACAAAATTCCATAACGAATTACAAAACAACAAGATTATAATAGAAGGGGATTCATTCTCTAGACACTTCAAAGTAATTTAGAGAATGCAATTAGCAAGAAATTAAACAGATGAAATTTATCAACACATAGATACAAAAAAAAAATAAGTAAAAACAATATTAATAAAAATTAGTTGTTGTACTCAAACAAAAAAAAATCATAAAATCATAAAAGAAAAATCGTCAAAAAAAATTAGAGTAGATTTAAATGTTTAAAAAGAAAACAAAAATTAACAAAAATTACATGTTTAGAGTATATAAGAAAAAAAAAATATTTAAAATACATTTATTAAAGAAAGATAGCAAAAAATTCAGTATAGATCTTCGCTGAGAGTTGTTGAAGTCCAAGGAAATCTCCTATCAGCACTTAGCCTATAAGATACAGAACGTCGTGCATAAACTCAAGTACAAAGGAGGCTGAATGTCAAATTAACTCAAATAACTTTAAAGAAATAAATCTAAAAGCAGTATACAAATGAAACCAAAAAAAAAAAACAGAGAAGTATCTGCCAACTCTTTCTTGACGAAATTCTTGTGAAAAAGTTCAATTTTAATTTGACGTTCATTTTGTGCTTGAGTTTGTCCAATCACATTCTCTACAGAATCTAATTTTAAGGATAAGGACAACATTTTCTTTTAGGATTAAGATATTTTCTTCATTTTTTCTCGCTGAAGGGGATTTCCTTAAAGAGAGAAAACTAAATTTAGGCTCAAATCCATTTCGTGGGTATTGAATATCTTAAATTTATTTCCCAATACACGAGTGTAATCAATTTCCGGTTTCTTGAGTAAAGTAAATTTCCATTTTCCATTTTCCATTGAAATCATTTAAATATTCATTTTCGAAAGCAACTTTGTGTGAAACAGTGTAAAAACAATTAAAAGTTACTTTCGCTTATCCAAAGTGTTTAAGCTGAATGATTTTGTAATTGTTTTGTGGTGTTAAGAGTGTTAAAGGTCACCGATAAAGTTTCCTTGGATATGGATAACGAAACTGCAAAGTATCTCATGTTGCATCTGATTGTATGCACTTAGACTAATTGAATTTTATGAAGTTTAAGTAAGAGAGCAGTTAATTTAAAATTGATTATGTAGTGTGTTATATTCGGGCGAGGGTGGTGAGGAGCTTGGTGTAAGTATTCGTTTTTCTCCCTCTTAGTGGAGAATTTGGAACTTATATTTATCACAATCCTTCTGTAAACTTATAAAAATCAATTCGTCGAATTTCAGAATATACATTCCTCCAAGTCTCATTAGAAAAAATGAAGTTTCTGTTTACTCTATCTTAATATTAATCCTTCCTTTAATCATCATCTTTTGAAATTTCAAACTGATGTACCGAAGGGCTCATATTTGTCCACGAACCCTATTTTTATATCTCTCTGGCAATTACAATTAAAATAACCTGTTACCAATTGCAAAGTCCTTCAAATTTTTTATGTTTGACTTACGTGCTGTGTTTACAATTTATTAAAGTTTTAGTGCAATGCACTCGTATTTGCAAAACCTTTAGTTCCCCTTATTTTTAAGACGTGTTCTTTCCCGCTAGTAAACCAACTACTTAAGACCCTTTGTCATTTCAGTTCTCTAGAAAATTGGCAAATCTTCTTTTATCACTTCCTATGGAGCCCAGTCACTTATGTCCCTTTTTTCAACCAACGGCGGTATACTTTTCATAGCAACAAGTCCACCAGAGAAACATTCTGCTTCTACAATCGCTATGAATGTTGGTTAGTTCATCATATGGCCCTTTCAAAAGTCACTTCATTTTTCTTCGCTCGCTTTGTTTCCAAACATTTCGTAATTTCTTGAACAGCACGCGCTTTTATAAAAAAAAAACTAAAAAAAAAAAACAGCTGTGCTAGGTAGGCATTTCCATAAAAATTCCTCCTGCTATCTATTCAATTTCAGCATCTTTTATTTAGAAATGACTTATTTGTATCATAGCTTGCGAAGGTTCTACTCCAACTTATCCAAAAAATTAAGGCCTGTATAGTTCTCCCATTTAAGATCGATTCCTGGCATTTTATGTAAGAATGTCACAAGCTCCAAAAGCTTAATTCATCGGTCCTCAATGATTTGAAAAAAAGCAAGGTATCGGCAGTCTCGGTGGTGCTGAAGGATTCTCCATTTTTATTTCTTCAGTTTTTGCAGCATTTGTCGGACGACATGTGGCCTGGCGCTATCATGTTGGAAGAAGACGCCTTTTCGATAAGCCAAACCCAGATGTTTTTCTTTAACCTTTTCATTAAGCTTATGTAGTTGCTCACAGTACTTATTCGCCGTGATCGTTTCGCTAGGTAAAAGAAGTTCGAGAACATTTCTACCCCTGGAGTCCCACCAAACAGACAACAGTACCTTCATTGGATGCAAGTCAGATATAGTCACGGGTTCTGCACCTTCACCTGGTTGTTTCCAGCTTCTTTTTCATGGCAAGCAAAGATATGGCCACGGAGAAACAATGCAGCATTGACGTGTCGAGGCTCGGAAGTAAATCCAAGTTCCTCTAAATGGCGAAATGCTGACGAATGATAAACATTAAGCCTCTCGGCAATCTCCTTGCTTGAAATCTTCAAAGTGCTGTTCACAATTCGCACAATTTCGTCATCAATTTCGGAACGCCGCCTAGAACCGTGTTGATCGTCCCAGGTCTTACAACTAATACAAAATCTAACAAACCACTTTCTGTTTTCATGTTGCAGTTCCAACATTCACTCCTTTTCGAAACTTGTGCAGCATTACAAAGCGAGGATAAAATATCTTGACTTAACCCAATGCGATCTAGCAATAAAATGACTTCTGATGCCACGACCTATCCGCTGGTATACAACAAGCCCATGAAACAAACAATAGTTGCCTCATACAGTAAACCTACCGCCACGTATGAAGATCGGGCATGAACTTTTGCAATGATCAAGTATATATTTATCATTATCTGATTTGCGTTTAACTTTCGTTTTCACACCATCGTACATTTCACGTAAAATTCTGCATCTCCGACACACTGTCAGTAAGATCTTTCAAAACTCCGTCATACGTATTCTCCAAATCGATATTTCTCCATGTTTATGCGATTTTATTACATCATCCGCACAACTAAGGGAGTCTAATCCGTAAGCCTTGCCTGTACCTTATTATTGTGATTAACTTTAACGATCGATAGGTGTTACAGTTTTTCGTGTCGCATTTGCGTTTTTACAGAATAATAAAAAAGTGCTTCTTGGTGTGGCAACAATCTGATCGCCTCGTGTCATTTTTGCCACAACTTGGTGAAATTCCGCACGAGATCTTGATCTTGAGATATTCTAAATACCGACCGACAACCGTTGACAAAGAGAATGATACGATACCATCTCTGATTTCATTTGAATTCATTAAACAAATTGTCGAATGACTTATGAAGATGATTGTTTACCTTTTGTTTTACACATGTGAATGAAACTGACTACTCTAATTGAAAAGGATATTTTTCTGGGCATTTTCTTGCGAAATATTTTTCAAAGTGTTACAGATGTTTTTTATGAAAAGGCCATAGTGGATTCTAAGTTTGACGCACTTCGTTGGAGACAGAAATTGACTAGAAAAAATTAAAAATTTATTGGTTCGAATATCCTTATGTTAAATAAACAATGAGCAGATTAATATGGCCTAATCAACATATTTTACTCTAAATATTTTATGAACAATATTTGTCACAGTACTGTAGCAAGCGTGTACTTATAAGGTTTGAGACGTAGACATAAGCACTTGCGGGGGATGCTGTAACAAAACAAAAACTGTCCTTAAAATTGTTTCCTACTCACAATATTTGTGATTTATCTAAATTTGAGCAAACAGAGCTTTTTAAAAAGCTCACATTTTAGCCTAAGTGCAGTAAATTCTCTACATGGGCTAAGTGGCATCTAATTTTAAAGTGTTATTAACCGTAGAACAAAAAAAGTTTAAGTTTAAGCACTGTAAGAGTAAAACCCTCATTTTAAATTAATTGACGTTCGTTTTACCTCTTAAATCTAGTATTACAATGTCAGAATGTGAAGCATATAATCAAAAACAAAAGCAATTATGGTTTTAACTTTTCTATTAAATGTTTGTTCTAAAAATTTTTTTTTCATAAACTGGATACCTAACAAAACCATATTAAATGTCAAAAATCTAATTTTGTTTAAATCTTTTTGCTCTGGTAAATTGCATGAGCTTCCTATCTTTTCCAATTTTATTTTAATTTTTTGATTCTCTCTACAACGGTTTCTCTCGCACCTTCCTCTTTACTATCTCTGTAAACACAAAGCACTCACCCAATACACCAACATTTATACATGAGAAAATACCAAACCGAAACCATCACCACCAAAAAGAAAAATTTAAAATTTCCTTAAAATATGAATTTAATAAATGTATTATAAAATCTAAATAAAAACGTATTTAAAAAAAAATCGAGCAATGCACACAATGCAAGTAAATTAAAAAGTATTCTATTAAGAAAATCAATACAATCCTTCTGCACGCCAATTTTTACACGAAAAAAAAAAACAAAATCATTCATTGTGTAAAAATTATTAAAACAAAAAAAAAACCTATTTGTGTAACTTTTTTAAAAATTGTTGTTGTTATTAAAATATATTGAAAAATCAAAAATTAATTCACCAATTTGCACTTATGTAACCAAAACGCTGCACCAATTAGAAAACAAATATTAACCACACGAAAAAGTACTTTTTAAGTTTTTCTGTTTTTTCGATTTTCTTAAAAATCTACTTTTACTCTTTCTTAAAATTTGAATTTAAAATAAATAAATATCATGATACAACTAAAAGCAATGTTAATTGTCAATTTTTTAATTGTTTCCTTAATTTTTTTTCCAAAAGAATATTTTAAACGATTATCGAAAAAAAAACTTATCACTAAAGAAACAGAAATGTAGCAATAAATTTTTAACGAAACATATTCGAAAATGTCCTTTCCTTGTTTTTTTATTTAATATTATGCTATTTTTTAATAAATTTTTCTTTCTTGTAGAAAATATTTTAAAAAATCTAGTATAATTGTACAAGTTTGTAATGTAATATGTACAAGTAATAACGTTTTTTTTTTTATATATAACTTAAACTGCACTGCACACAATATGTGATATTATTGCACTTATTAACTATTAAACAAATTTTTGCACTCACTTTGAAAATCTTTTTGACGCAAAACATTAAAACGATATTATTAAAAAAATATATATATTTATATATAAAATAACAATTTTACTAGATTTAAACACATTTTATAAAGCTTACCAAGGCCTTGTTAACAAGAAAAATATAACAAAACTTACAAAGAATAAACAACTAATTTGATTTCTACAGTTTTTAATTGGTAAAAAAAATTCTTATTCAAGAAATCTTATATAGAAAAAATCCTTCTATAATTGGAATTGCTTTTTTCAAAAAAAAAAAAATATAATAACAATAATAATAATAAATAATAAGAATAAGAATATTGAAAGTCAATGTAAATGTGTATCTTTGATTTTAATTTTTTCTTCGGAAATAGTATTATTATGAACAAAAGAATATAAAATCTATTTTAGGATATAGTAGTCACATGTACCTTAAAAAAATATGAGAGAATTAAAATAAATTAAAATAACACTTAAACAATAACAGTAGTAACAGAGGAAGCAAAACAAATCGAAATCAGCTCAGTATTGGCAAAGAAAACAAAAATGAAACCGAAACCGAAATCGAAACCGAAACCAGCTCTTTAACGCTTCTCATTGAAAAAACAAAAGTCAAACAATCTATCCTACAAAATGTTAATAAAAATCCGTCCTAACTTAGACATTTTTAGCTAAAAAAAAACAGCACATAAAACATCAATTACAAACACTTTATCTATTTTTTCGTTCACCTTGTTTCCCATTTGAGTTAGAGAATGTATCTCTTGGTTTTCTAAAAGTTTTGTACAGCAATGAGAAGAGAAGGTGCTCTTAGTTTTTTTTTTCAAAAACGATACTATACAAAAGGAAGACGTATAAAACCCGATTAATGAAATGTTTTATTGCTTAAAAGAAAAAATACAAAAGAATAATATGAATGTGCCGAAAATATATACAAACAACCAAATTTATTATATCTAAATAAAAAGTTTAAAAATAAAAAATAAAATGGTTACAAATTACAAGAAAATATTAAGAAAAAATAATAATTATTGTTGTGATGCACCTTAATGCACTTATATTTGCACAATTTATATTTATAAATGAATAAAAAAAATAAAAAAACAAATTAAACATTGTAGTTTCATATACAATAAATGTATACATACTAGTATATAAAAATAAAAGAAATATATATACCACATTGATTGTTAGAGAAAAGCAAAAATTATAAATACATGTAGTTTAAAAAGAAAACCAAAAAGAATCAAGTTAAATCCTTTGCTTCCTTTATAAAAGAAAACAAATTTCTCGATTACCAAAAATCCAAAAACAACTTTCTTTAATCAGTTTTTGTTTACAATAAAACAAATTCTACCAATCCAGAGAAGAGCTTTTGATTTTTGAGAAATTTATGATTTTTGCACAAATTTCTTCCCAAAATTTTAGCACACACTTTTGTTTAAATGTTTTTTTATTTTTATTTTTTCTAATTTTAAGGAGAGATTTTCTTAGTAAAAAAATAAAACAAAAATTCAGGAGAAAATAAATATAATACTTTAATCAACTTGAAAACTTTTCTTCTTTTTTTTGAAAATTTGTTGCATTATTGTGTATTAGAGTTAAAAGTTAAACTAAAAAAATTTTTCATAAATGTAAATTGCACCCAAAAACAACATTTATTCCCAAATAAAGAAAAACAAAAAAGAAAAATCTATATTAATATACAAAATATGATTGTTGAAAGCACAAACAAAATAAATATGAAAATTCTAAGAGTCAAAGAATTTATTATATAAACTATTTACTTTAAAGTATTGTACATTATTTATATATAAAACCAAAATTAAACACTAAATTTAATTACATATAAGTGTATATAAATATTTTTGTATTTATTTTAAATTGTGTTTAAATAATTCATAAAACAAAAACCCAACAAATAAATAAGCAAAATATTTCAATGAAGGTATTTTTTGTATATACACATAACAAGAATTATTTCTTATTTTCGTTTCAACTCTTCCTTTTTCTATTTTGAATTTTTCAAATTTTGAGTTACAATTCATTCATTTCATCCATCTCTCGATACTCATTTCGTATTGTAAATATATAAATATACAAATACAAATTTTACTCTAACTTATTTATTAATTTGAAAATGTTTTTTTTTGTAACAATTTAAGAAAGTTTTATGTAAAAAACAACACATTAATTATACAAATAGCAACGATATTTTTTTTTTGGTTTCCATTTCAACGTGTGCTAAATGACAAAATACGAATATAAAAAATTATTTTACAATTTTATTTTTTTCAAATAATTCTCTTTATCTCGTAACGAATTAAAAAAACAAAAGATTGTATTTTTTTTTCTGTTCGAATGGGTTTTGTTTAATTCTCATTGAACAACAGATAAGATATAGATAGAATCTGAAAAGCGTCTAAATAAACACAGAATAAAAACAAACCGAATGAGACAAATAGAAAAACGAGAAAAATTTGAAAGCAAAAAAACTCGATCAAATGGAGGAAATGACATTTAAAAAAAGTAGAAAAATTACAAAACCAAAAACAAAAAATATGAGAAAAATGGCTCTGATATTATTATAATTATTATTTTAAATAAAATTTTAAATAAAACAAAAAACAAACTTATTAAAACTAAAAGCAGACAAAAAAAAATGTAAATGTGTTATATAACTATATAAAAATATATATTTATGTATATTTATGCAGGCAAGAAAGTAACAATGTTGGATGAAATTACACAAGTATAGTGAATGAAAAAAAAATTAATAATATAATAATATTAAACTGAGTAAAAGAAAAAATAATAATAAAAGATAAAAGAAAGGAACCGGAGAACGATATATAACATTCAATGAAATTAACTACAGAAAAGGAAAGTTTAAATAAAACAACAAAAATCCAAAAAAAAATAATAATAAAAGACAAAAAACAAGAACTATATTATTATATACATTAAAATTTATGAGATTATATATGTAAAATAAATGCCTCAGTCAGTATATTAATTGTGGTTTTATTTCAACGTGAAGACAAAATGATCATTTGCAACTACGAGTATTTTAGTAGGATGAATTTTACAACAACAGTCTTATTCTTGGTTTCGAAACAACCGTTAAATGAGCGAACTCATCCACTATTTTCAAGACGTTTCATCAGATCCGTGCTAGTTCACAGTACTCATTTCATGTTCCTTTTACTGGGCTCTGGACTTTTACTGAACTCCTATAGTATCAGCCTCTAAGCCGAAAGATTACAGAGAGATTTTATTCCGCCGTTTTGTCACCAATCTTACACCAGGCGTCGAAGGATGTTGTGTTGATTTATGAGTACCACATAAAGGTGCTTTCGAAAAAGAAAATGCCCTGTTAAAACTTCATTAAACGGTCTACACCCATTACTACAAAGCGACAACTTGCCTTTTAGAAAGGTCGGGTAGCATTTAGCTGATCTCCTAGCAAACCGCAGAGTAATATCATGTGTAGCTATCCTTCCATAAATTCCAATTGTGTATGGAAGCCTTGAACGAGGACGCACGCAGCCTTACACAGATTCATGTTCGGACTAACTCTCCTTTGAACTGTATCTAGCATGTTCATCGGCGATTTTATATATATTTCCCTTCAATAGTAAATGAAAAGAAGTATTAGAGGAACCTGACCAGAAGTGAGCATTGTACTCCAATTTTGGGCGGATGAATGGCTTTTTTATTGAGGTCAGATCAGAGGGGCTGAAATATTTGTTACATCGCTTGAGGAAACCTAGACATTTCGCTGGTTTTGACGACTTCGAATATGTGGTTATTCGAGCGTAAGTTGTCATTGATACACATACCGAAAATGAAAAGTTTTTCGGTCTGCAACTGTCATTTTTAGGTAATGGAAGTATTAAATTCCAATCTACTGATAGTTCCCCAATTATCGTTAATATCAGAATTTTATGAACTTAACATATCCTGCCGTTCCATTCTAAAATTGAAGAGCAGGAACGTGAGTCGTGAGTCCGGGAACGAATATGAAAAGCAGAGTTCACTATCTTCACCAAAGGACTGGATTAGAAGAAGCAGACGGATGTATAATACCAAGACCGTAGAGATAGTTAAGGTTAGGAAAGGTTGACGGGTGTATGAGGAACTTGGAGATGAGTCAGTTGTATACCTCATCACACTTAGTTCTGTGTAGACCTATTGTGATTCTCGGGTAGGAAATTTGATACGAAATGGAATATGAAATCGTATTTCCTAGTCTCGCGTTGGTTGTCGTTTTGACTCTGAACTAATCCAAGACGTCTTGTTGCATCCGTGAATCTAAAAGAGATTTATATGAAGCGCAGATAGTTCTAAGAGGTCGTTTAAGACATAACTTCCCAAAGCTCGTTCCTCAGATTGCTGAGGCTGAGACATTAGCACAAACTGTAAAGGGTATCCTCCCGTGAGCCGCTGCAGATATCATATCGTCTTCGTCAGTTAGGCGCAGCTTAAATGCGTGCGCCCCCAGAAGAATATGGCCGTTGAGCAATCCACCAAGCGTATATAGTTCAGGCCTACTTTTCACCAAATCTTGTTCTGAATATGCTGAGTTCCGGCTATAGTTGTGCTGATATCTCGCAAGTTTTGAGAGTATCATCAGTGTGTCTGAATCAGAGCTTGTTACACGGGACTACCAACACAATAAAATTGACCTTATAATAGCGGTGTATATCAAAAGAAGACCCAACACCGCCTTTGATGTTTTCAACATAACATTTTTAGTTCAGAGATGTTTATCTCCCAGGATGACATTCCAAATATTTATGCTCTTAAGCACTAGACGAGTCAGACCAATCAGCTTCCTCCTTCTCAAAAAGAAAACTTCCTCAGTTGTAAACCGTTTTGGGGCACCTATTGTCGATTACTTATTACGCGCCTATTACGATTACGTGTAGAACAGACAGTTGCTAGGAACGATTCAATAAACAGTATATGTACATAACATTCGTATGCCTGTGCGAAAACTATTGAAGTGTTAAGTAGTGAATCTTGACTCTTGCCACAGCTGGTATCCGCAATTATTATCCAAAAAAAAATAGTGATTTGTTAATGCCTCATTGTTTGTCAGACTTATAGGTCTGAAGCTCTTCGTTAGTATGTAGTTGTCAGGGTTTCCGCATGTAATCGGACAGCTTCCTCTTAAATCGCAACTAGTTGGTTTTCCTCGGAATCCTCTTCTTCAACAAGGTCGAAACCTAGCATCCGGTCCTGAATTCAACCTTTCTATGCTCTGACATGGAAGACTCCAGCCGAACATTATAGAGGGCGATCTCCTAAGAGATTATGCTTGATGGCGTTCTTGTGCCACGCTCCAGTTGTTTCAGAATTACCCGTGCTTAGATGCTGAGATTTAGTTCCGTATCTATCTTTCTAATCGGTCATCATACCTATACAGTGTTGCGAAATCTTAAACATTTCACTTTGAGAGTTTTTGTGTAGATATAATGTGAGGTTTTGTATTCAATACGAAAAGCCTCCTACATGGGGATGAAATAGCAGGCTTTGAATGTTGAATGTTGATCTGAGAAAATCAGGATCAGTGTCGCGCCCTGGCTTTTGGGTATTAAGACTCATCTCTGACATAGCGCGAAATCAGTTGTTGTGACCTGGAAACCTCAAAAATCCTAGTTCCCAGAGAGATAAAGATTTCCTTAGCCATTCAAAAGTTTTATCCATTAATTTGAACTGCTTCAGGGTAAGCCACCACCAGAGAAACATCTCAGTGTGGGTTTTCCGGCATTAATCTCCGCCCAACTCCCGGGGAAAGAAAAACAATGGTGCACAAAATCACAGCCTGGTTCTCCTATTTGTGTTGTTCGTTTTATCATTCACTGCATCATCATCTGGATTGTGATACAACGATTATGGATATATAATATAATATATTAAAACCTTTCATAGATTTCGATAAAATTTTTATTTTAATAAACCTATAGATATTGTTTGGATCTGTCCCATAATGAATGGAATATAACGTCATTCAACCTTCACGGGGGTTCTTGTTTGACTTTATTCCAACAACGCAATTTTCGATGATTTTTCGACATATGTATATCGGGCAACAACTTGGCGAATATTCGCTTTCAAGCGGATTGTATGCGTAAACGAATAAATAAACTGTATTTTTTGCCCACGAAAAGAAATCCAATGGCGACAAATCACAAGGTCTTTATGGCCATTTGTTAAAAAAAATAGTACTGGGATTCCGCATTACAATCAAAAGTCAAACTACGACAGCTCTTTATGCTAATTGTTATTTATTATTTAAGTGGCGCTACAGTCCGGGGTGGACCTGGGCCTCAGTCAACAAGCGTCTCCAGCCAGCTCGATCCCTGGCTGGCTGCCTCCAGTTTCGCACGCTTAGTTGGCTGAGGTCCTCTTCCACTTGCGTGCGCCACCTGAGTCTTGGCCATCCTCTACTGCGTTGTCCCTCGGTAGCGGATTCGAAGACTTTTCGGACTGAAGCATTGGTGTCCATACGCTCTACATGACCCAGCCATCTCAGTCTTCGGATTTTCACTCTTCTGGTTAGGTCGATGTCGTTGTACAGTCCGTGGAGTTCATTGTTGTATCTCCTCCTCCATTCTCCTTCAATGCAGACGGGACCGTCTGATAATATCCATGCCAGAGCAGGACCATAGAGCAGGACCGGGATTATTAAGGTCTTAGAAAGGGTGACTTTTGTTGTCCGAGAGAGGGCTTTGCTACTCAATTGCCTTCTTAACCCAAAGAAACAGCGGTTGGCAAGAGTTATTCTTCGCTTGATCTCAGCGCTGGTGTCGTTGTCTGTATTTATAGCAGAGCACAGGTCGACAATGTTTCGCCCCGCCGCAAAGTCGATTAGCCTAAATCCGTTATCGGAGGAAGTGTCAGGCTATATTTTCGGATCGTTCCACAAAAAATACCCTCTCTTCCTAGCCTTGCATTAAGATCACCGGGGACAATTTAAATGTCATAACTGGGGCATTGCTCGTAGGTTTTGGTAAGGAGCTCTTAGAAGGCATCCTTTGTGTCGTCATCTTTCTCCTCTGTGGGAGCATGCGCGCATACATATATGGCTAATGTTGGCAAATTTAGCCTTGATGCGGATTGCGACGAGGCGCTCACTCACATGCCGGAAGCTCAGGACTTCTTGTCTTAGTCTGCCTCCGACAACAAATCCGCATCCAAATAAGCGCTGCTTTTGCCCTCGATAGCAATTGCCGTAGTAGATGTCGTAGTTTTTCATATTCTTTTTGTCCGGTCCATCCCATCGCATTTCTTGAATGGCGGTTATGTCTGCTTTGCAGCAGTCTAGGGCCTCCGCTAGTTACTCGGCTGCACGTGATCTATAAAGGGATCTAACATTCCGAAGCTCATTGTCCGTCAACTGTAGATCCGTCCATATCCGAGGCTTGTTGATGCTACGTAACTTCTTGGTTTTTAAATGGCCGGGCGGTTACCCCGGCGGCACAACTCCCAACCTGGAGGACCAGTTCCATTTTTAATGCCCCTAGGACGAGGGGTCGGTTACACTGAAGCCAGTAAACCGTTCCGGCCAACGGCAGCGCCCATATAGAGCTCGTCCGCCACCATCTCTTTTCCAAGACCCTAAATAAGTCCTGGAAATCCTTACCCGTCTGAGCTCTAAATATGTCGCAGTAGCCCGATAAGATCTTGTTTTGTTTTTCCGACACTAATCCTGATTTATAGCGCAGGAAACTCGCCATTTGTCCCCTTCACTTCGCAATTTCCAGTGAGATTCCCAAATGGCGCCACGGGGAAGCGTAAGGCAGGGCTTATTAGCAGAGCTGCAAGATGTTCGGCTGTACAGGCTTATTGTCGTCATTTAAAGAACCAGCACCTGTCGGAAGATGCTACTTATACGAGGCCTTATACTAATCGTTGCCATCCTTGTATATTGTATTCTTCTTTACATGGACATAAACTTAGACTTAAGATTTTTCAACACCACTTCATATCGCCAAAATAGGAGAGAGCTCGCTCAGGAAAATTTTCTTGCAATGAAACCGAAACAGGTCATGTTGAAAGAGATATGGCACCGCTTTGTTGAAACCAAATATTCCTAATTTTTGAAAAAGTATGGACACCGCCAAACCAAATTGCACACCATACAGTGACTTTTTCTGGATGCAAATGTCTTTCGACAGCAACACGTAGATTTTCACTTCCTGGGTGGATGTTTTCGAAACCAATCTGGTGGCGGTGTCTTGCTTTGGTCTTTCCAGCGGAGATATGAGTCATTCTTATAGCAATGAACTGCAACTTTCGCTAAAGCCCTTAATAAGTCCTCCCACTACTTCCAAGCAAATTCGAGGTAACATGGCTTCTCTGTACACAGTCAGAAGGTTAATTCAACTGAGACTTCTTTGGGTACCAATTCTCATGAAAGAATTCTGCGTTAGAGGAGCCTTTCTTTTTGGTTAAGGTAAACATAGATAATAGTTGAATTTATTGTCAGCATACCTTCAACTGGCAAGAGAAAAAATTATTGTTTCTAAATATCTCTAGAAATGTCAGGTATTTTTCTGGTTATTTGCTTTTGCAAAACACCTATATATTGGTATGTTGGTCGTAAGTGATACAACATGCTGCTTGCTGTAAGAGTAATGATGACACAATTGAGCTTTTCCTCGAAACACCCATTGGGATACATCCCACCAACTTAGAGGGAGATCAAAGTAGATTTTTTCCCGAAGTCAAAGAAAATAATGTTGCGTCTCACTGTCATTTGAGCTTGATACCATTTTTTCCAAAATTTCATACAGACCAATTGGTACAAATATCTGAGTTTGTTTTGATACCATCACAACCAATATGAATATAGAAATAAATCCGCCAAGGGTAAACCAGTTGAAGTATGCCGTCAACAAGACTGTGTTGTTTCACTTTGTATGGGATCAAAGTCCCAGAGCCCTACCTGAAAATGGGGGGTCAGAGAGAGTGGAATAACAGTCTAACAGTCTCTCATTTTAATTGCATTTATTGTCCTGCAGACAATTTAAAGTGTTATAAGCATGCTTCTTATCCAACTAATTGCCTTTGTATGTATGTTATTTATAGATCCTTCCAATTAACATAATTACTCGCCGACTTTTCTAGTTATTTTCAGCGCCGACAAATGATTCTATTATCGAATTGAAAATCTTCCGTCAAAGGCAACAACCTGACTAGGTCAAGACTCTTTAATCCGCGTGTATACAAATCAACAGCTTAATTACAAGCTTCACTGACTTACTGTGCTTTTTCATTTATTCGTTCTCTACCCCCTCTCCCGTGACAACCAACCCTAAAAAAAGTAAAAACAGGTGGCAGCCGAAACATTACCACCTAGACCTCATGTAAACACACACAAACGTATCCCTCAACCCCTCCTTACATAAAAGAAAAAATAATAATAAAACAGTCATCTTCACCCCCATAGCTAGTCTTATTCAATTAGGAGCCAACCTGGGTAAATCATCCCCTCACGGCACAGACATTAACCGCGCACAACCCCACGAAAATAATTGTTGTGCAATCGTCTAAAAATAATTTCGTTGACAAAGGATGAACACACGCACACGTGAGGTACCGAGTGTGAGGTAAGTTCGACAAAAAGTATGAGTGAATGGAACGAATGAGTATGGATTAAAGCAGCCTTGCCACGCCCTCTAAGCCCTAATGGAAAAATTTCATGACTACATATTTTTTTATAGGCTTCTAACGAGCGAAGATTTTATTATTTTCTGCCCCGCAAAAATAAAATTCCAAGACTCGAAGGCTTACAGGACCTCCAGGACCCCGAAACCAAGGCGAAGAACATAGTGCCAGTCGAATATAAAAACAAAAAATTCTTATTGTGGTTTCGACGTGTGGTTGCGGGGTGAGGGGAATCATTTCACCACCAACAACTGTCATAAAGCTTAGACGCAAATTATTTTCTGTCAAATTTAACAGTTCGTACGTGAAATAGGAACACAGTGTTGCCGACTGTTCAGTATCCTTCTTCCCCTTCTTCGCATCAACATCCTCTATCACAAGCCCCAATCGCAAAGTGCTAAGACTTAATTAATAACTTTGGTTACTTTGTTCCTTCCGGTGAAAGGATATAGCAGTAGTTTAGGGATTGTGCGCCATTTTTAGACTGCGAGTGGTTTTTCTTAGAAAATTAACACCTGCTTCGTTTGGGGGATCATTAATCATTCAATTCGAAGGCGCATTGCGTGAGATTTTCAGTGAAAAATAGGTCGACTACAGCGGACTAAAAGGTTTGAATGATTTACACTCTTGTTGTGATGGTAGCCATTTTCAAAAGAATTAATAGTCACGGTGAGAGCCATTGAACTCGTTTATCGATAAAATGGGTTGAATCGACGTTGTGGGATCCTGGTTAGTTAAGTGGGCTCAAAGGTTTGTAGATTGGACGTTATTAAAGCGATATCTCATAGTGATTCGATGTTGTACCATGGTTATGTCCAGGACTCTTAAATATACGAGTACTTCAAATCTGCTTCTTAAATCTCTGATTGGCATCTACCGGCTACTGGCAGCGTCCAACCTGCGAGGCAAAGTCCCGTCTCGTTGGAAGTGACGAAATATTTAAAGAAGGCGTTGCGGCTGTGAAATTCAGCAATTGAATTAGGGGTGGCAAGAGCAGTCAGTGTGACATATACATTAGGCCGGATACTTTAATATATTTAGAGGTCTTTTCAGGATCAGGATAATCATTGTGCTGAATTAAAGCCGCTCGCGGATAAACTGTTAATGAGTTAAGGGCAGCACTATTACCCGTGACTATTTCACTATTTCGAGGCTGTCAAGATCCTAACAAGATCACTGTCGATGCCCGAAAACAAAAAAAAATTAAAAGGCTGTCCAAATCCCCATAATATGAAATGTTTGAACATTGAACACATAACTTCCAATCAAATAGCTAGCTAGTGAAATAAATATACTAGCTTCTCAACAAAACCAACGGCCTAAGTTCTAAATATGACTTTTTTGGTGATTTCAAATGCAGAATAGAAAAACTGAACATTTTTGGTAGAACAGTTGGTAAATACTATAAATGGCACCACGTTTGGAAACTTGGACTTCGTTAGGTTGAGTTTATAAGACGATGAGGTATATAGAACCGAAGTGTAGCTCATTGCACTTAGGTATATGATTGTCATTCACGAGTGGAGGAATGCCGAAGGGATGGGAATTGGACTGTAGTTGCTAATTGTAGATCGCGCTTTCTGTGTCGCGTTGGTTTGCACTTGTTTCTTAAGTGGCTTTCAATTATCCTGTTTAATCTGCGAACCTGTAAAGAGATAATCTCTAAAGGTTATGAAAAAAGTAAGGTGCTTTGCCTTAAATAACTGCGGCTAGGACATTGACAATGAAGATGTAAGTACTAGGATGATTCCACGTCCCCACACCATCTGCAGAGTTCAGCGTCGACAAGAGGCAGATATACTGCATGCGCACTCAGAAGAGAAATCCACCAAGTATTTATAATTTACCGCCCTCGCCAACTGCCTCCAGTGGCTTTTCATTCCCCGTCAATACAAGGAGGGCCGACAATCACACGCACTATCTTTCTCTCGAAAAGACGAAGTGTTGCTTCGTCCGCTCCCGACAAGCTCCAAACTTCTGCGCCAAAGAGCAGGAACAGGTTAATTAGGGTCTTGTATAAAGTGAATTTGATCATACGAAAGAGGGCTCTGGCCAGGGTAATTTTTTGTTTATTTTCTTGCGCTTATGTCGTTGCTGTCTGTAACTGCAAATGCTCTTTACCTACCTCGTAGTTAACACTCCCAAAGGTGACGTTCTAACCCAGCCATCGATAGTGTGCTTCGGTGTGTCGGACCCATTGTGGCAGACAGCGCCCTATGATCGTCTTTTACTTTGTGTCTAAAATCTTTCTGGCCATTAAAGGTCCCGGTAAATTCACTTCCAGCACAACCTAGCAAGTTTGGCAAGGGTGCCAAATTAGACATGGCATATATGTACGTACATATATGCAGTGATGGTGAGTCCCGATCTGAAATTGAAATTGAAGAACTACCTGAATCTCCCTCGCCAGCAGAGCTTAATAAGTGTCGCTTTCCAGTTTTGTTGCTGTCGCCGTAGAAGATGTCGTAATTTTTCATTTCATTTTTGCACAGCCTAGCTATTGTAAGCGCACTACTTGGATTGAAAAAATGAATACTTCAAAGCAGTCAACGGACTTTGGGAGCTTATTAGACAGTGGGCATGGCATGTCCATGAGCAACTTGGGCGTTCTCCAATGCAAACAACCAAGTTCAGTTTTTCTGCACTATCATCTTTACTCCATTTTTGTTTTTTGTTTTTTTTGTATAAATCACGCGCACCTCAAGGGGTTTATGATACCCTTTTACTGTCGCCAGGGCGCGGGCGGAAAAATAGAAGGAGGAGAAAGGAAAGTTGTTGTGATGTAGTGGTTTGAAACTCAGGTGTGTTTGGTTTCGATATTGACTTCCAGGGGTGGGAGTCCGAATAGGAAGGAGATTTTTTCTTCACTCGGAATGTCAGGTTGTGAATTTTAACGGTTGTTTTTGTGCTTGAAACTCTACAACAGCCAAATCTACATGCCAGTGTTATGCCTTCACACGCAGATTTTTCTGACTAAGTTTCAAGTACACAATGAAAAACTTGTCATGAGTAGGATTCGAACCTTGAATGTACGAGCGAGAAGCGATGGCTAGTACCACTACACCACGGCCACCCCCTGACACAAGGAGCTCGCCTTATAACTGGGCCCCGTAACATCAGGTCCTTTCTTTACCTCCTAACATCTGACATTTGGCTCTATATCGAGTTACTTCGGCTTGGTTTTCATTTAAAGCCCGTCATTTAAAAGCCTTATTTGCTGTTTCTCTTATAGGAAAACAAGACGTGGATGTGGCAACATCCATTCATTACTTTTACGACTTTGCCACCATGTCAAATTTTAATTGAAAAATGTTTTAAAAAAGATTGAAAAGATGGAGGCATATCGTAATCGTTCTAAGGTAGACATTTTAACATCATTTTTGACTTGAAAAGTGCTTAACGAAATTGCCTTCCACATACATATGCACTTTCAGTATGTTTTAGGTAGCGTGTACTCGTAAGTGGAAGTCCCATCGCGAACTTAATTTTCATAGAAATATGAAAATTCTATCTCCAGAAGTAGACAGGCAATACAAAATAAAACCCAAACGCATAGCTCTGTTCAATAAATTTTGATAGAAATAAATTATAATTCAAGTTTTCGATGTGCGTGGGATATTCGTGCAACAAAACACTCACTTCTAGACTCACGGGAAGTACCTTAGAGACATTCAGAACGTTAAAAATTTCACACTTTACAACGACTCTATGTTGGGAGCTAATACGCAAGACCATTTTCGGCTTTAACATGACAGCGTTTATCTTGATTATCCTCTTTTTTTTGTCTCACTATGTATGTTGCATACTTATAGATTCATGAATAAGTGTTATCTGCAGTGCTCACAGTTTAACGGAAATTTCCCCCGGTCTGTCGAAATCAAATTTTAGTATTCCCAGCTAGGCGATGCGAGGCAAACTATTCGAAAACAATTCCTTCCTAATTTCATGTTGACCGCCTCCAAGATTTGTCTTTGGCTTCAACGCCGGTCGGAACAAGCAGTGTGTTGGTCTCGCGACCAACAAAAAGTCTTAAGTGGGCCTTGCCCTTGACAATGCTATGTGAGACATCTTGCGGCACAAGGCTGGCAGAAATAACATCATCTCCAAGGGGTCAACATCATGAGCGATGACAACCAATGGGGCCTTTATATGTCAACCAATCTGGTTACAGTGTTGGTGCCGTGCCTGACCGAGTTTGCCTTCTCTTTGGGCTGTCATTTTCTTGTCATCGTCTCTGGTCTTGGACTTGGTTTGCTCCCAGCAAGTTTATTCAAACGCTGCTTCTTGGTAAGAGCCTATTGGGTTGTGTACTTCTTCAGTAACATGAACATCTTGACAACGATGATCTTTTCCAAGATCTGGGTGAACTGATGGATTAGTAGTGATAACTCCCAACGCTTCTGGAGGACGGCATTTTCTTCGATCTTTGAATCCTAACAAACATGTTTAATTATTGTTTTTCTAAACGATGTAAGAATAAAATAACGATTTACGGTGTCTGCAGAAAGAGTTGTCACACTTTAGTTGGAATTATATGTCACTTTGAGCTATAAACGTTCGTCAGTCCTTATTTAACAAGTCACTGTCAATAGATATCGGGATAACAGCTTTGCTTCGTTATTGTTTTGCTACACGTGTTTGCTGCTCGAACGTCTATGATACTCGAGGAATACGTTGCTCCGGTTACAACATCACGAAGTGGTTACCATGTGAAGATTGAGGTGTAGAAACCTTTGATAGAATAAAAATAGGCTTAAATTATTTCCACACGGTGTGTCATATATGCTACGCTCTTTAACTATGCTACCCAGGTTTTTATGTCCTACTAATTCCACAGCGCTAACCAGAAGCTGCTTGTAAGTGTTTGGTGCTCTGTTTACGAATCCCAACACTCCATGTGCAAATCCGAATGCCGTCGTCCTTTTTTTTAGTTTGGCAGGGTAACCAAAACTCAGTTTCGGTATAACTACCTTTAACACATTAAGGGTTCATCCGCTACCTTTTCTATGTCAACAACTTGGCTATACTGCTAACCTATTTAGGCAAATGGAAGTGCTGGTTCGGGTTTTTGTTCAATGGAAATACTTTTTATGTTAGTCCTAAAGTGGAAGGGAAATTTGATCTATCCAGTCTGGAAGCACTGCTCATCACTTTAACGAGACTGAATGTCAGTTCAAATTATACCCAAAAGCAAAGAACCAACACAAAACGAAAGATACTTTTATTTTAATAGAAAGGATAAACATGTCGACACAAAGTAAAACCCAAACACTAACAAACTTTGATCCCATACAATTTTATGTACATATGTACCACCATCGTACTCGTAACTCCTAACTCCAAGGTAGTCCTGACATATTGACTTTTAACGCGTTTCTGCCGGTGAAGGATACAAGGTAGGTATAACTGCCAGGCAACACTCTTTAATATTTTTATTTTTTGTGCTGTGAGTAAACAAAATTATAATCGCTTCCGGACGAATATGGGAAACCCACTGTGTTCAAATATTCAACAGCACGTTCACACAGTTCAACACCCCTTTGCAAGGATACAAGAACATATTCGTATCCCGCCTCATTCCAATGTCTGCTGCGCCGTCTTCTTCAGCGCTTTACAGCTGCCAAACACTTTGGGCTCCCACATACTCGTATAATTTTATCATACTCGTATACCTTGCTAGCTACGCTGACTTTGGCATGGCTTTGACTTTGACTCTGTGGAGTCAATTAGAGAGTTTTACTTAACAAATTAAAGTTTAATATTTCATTAGGCTTCCAAGAGGGAGCACAGGAATTTTTCTCAGTTTTAAAGAAACCTGAAGAAACATGGGGTAACCACCACTAACATGTGGTGTCATTTACTCACACAGGCACGCATCACAAAAAATGGAAAAGAGCAACCCTAAAGCAGGAGGTAAATCACCAATTTACTCTTAATGTCTGGGGAATTATAATTTCGTTGGTTATTTCTGTTATAAAAAAAAAAAAAAACAAGGGTTAGGACAGACTGTGGACCTCCACTTGTTGATGTTGTGACAAATAAACTTTAAGGGATGAGATACTTGCTTGGGGATGACTCTGAGGGTTGTTGCCAATCGACCGTCGAGAATGAACGGACGCCAAGTGTCCAAATAATTTATTTGAGTTATCATTTAGTTAAGGGCTAGAAGCATTAGCCGCAGTACACGGTGTATCCAACCGACTGGGTTAGGGATAAGGGTAGATGACAAAGTTAAGTGAGGCAATTTGTTTGCGGCTGAAATTGTACTGTGCTCTCTTGGGCAATTTTTTTTTCTAAATATAAAATCCGGTTGTTGTTTTAGGATCTTTACAAGGATAAGGAAATTGGAATTGCTCACAGTAAAAAAAACCTTTGATCAGCATTTGCTTTATGTTTGGTTTTGACATTTGATTGGAAAGCCACAGTCGGCTCTTTGATGGAGCTTTTATGAAGACGTCTTTTTGATTGGAAAACTTCAATTTAGGAGTAGGAGCTCACTTTATTTCATTGCTAAATGATCGATTGCGTTTTGTCTTAATACAACACATTGTAAAAACTGAATTTAAGCAATAGAATGAAACTGTCCTTAACCAGTAATCACAAACCCGCCGAGGCAAATCCAAACGGGGGCAAGTTCAAGTCCCTTCGGGCGAACAAGGCATTATTCTCTATTTCTTTCCTTATCCCCTTCCTTATTAGAGGTATCCACAGATAATGCCAACCTATCAGTCGATGAAGCAGTACCACCGACCAGCTAACCTATCGGTAGTGAAACAATGTTCCACAACCTACCCCTTAAATGTCATCATTCCTATGTCACCACCAATACGACGGTTGAAGACATTACATTGGGGCGAACAAAAGATTCTCTTTGGAATTATTAATCGAAGAAAAAAAGTTAAATCCCACAACAACAATAAGCAGCTGCAAGAACAAAAGCTGTCAATGGAAACGAAACCAAACAAATAGCGAGAGAGGCGAAGAAACAGCAAGAGCCTCTAAACTCTCAACAGCAGCTAGCTCAAAAGCTGTAACACCAACGGCAACAATAACAGCAATCATTATAACAACAGACTAGGTCTCAGCAATAACAACTGCAGCCCAAGCTTCATACATCATAAGCACAAAGAAGTGGTTCATAACCAAAGCAAATCAGTAAAGACCGCAACCATAAAAGTCTAAGAACAACAACAGCAAACACCTAAATGAAAAGAAAAGACTTCGACTCAGTAACACTTACTGCAGTCCAAGATACTTTATCAGCAAAAAATAGTATCACACAACAAAAGCAAAAGCAACAGAAAATGCAACCACCAAAATCTTTGAACAACGTCAGTAGTAAGTAACAGGACCAGATAAAAAAAACAACAGCAGCAGAAATCGACTGCACAACTGGTGAGTTCAATTAATACATACAAAACAGAATTCAAGGATATGATAGATCCGTGCCTCGCTCCTGAATGAGATTGAGGTGCTAACTACAGCATGGCTGAACCATAGAGGCAGACCCGGAAACTAACATTTCTCGTAGTTCAGCTAAGTCTCAAGAAGAAGCAAATAGAGATGATTGCCATAAGGAAAGGTTTGTTTGCTTGAACCATACATCGTGCGTGCACACCCCTCTCTTAGTTAAAAAAAAAACTATTGAACATGCCCTTTGTCTAAGTTCAGTAAGCTTCTTAATCCACCTGAAATTGATAGAGAACTATTTCATAATCGGCGTAGTAAACATAATTGATACCTTTCGCACATTGTATATTGAACATGCCCTTTGTCTAAGTTCAGTAAGCTTCTTAATCCACCTGAAATTGATAGAGAACTATTTCATAATCGGCGTAGTAAACTGACTCGATCTTAAGGCGATGAATAGCCTGTCAGACACGGCTCCTATCTGTATTTCCTGTTGTTCGACACACGGGTACTACTCAAAAATGAAACTGTCGTTGTACACTTGGGTATGATTGCGGCAATAGCGGTCTTAGTACTTCAATGCCATAATGAAATTGCGAGGTTGCCTGAATTTGTTGAATGCTGTCGATCGTCATGACACTGAAGCCGTTGACAAAAAACCTCAAAATATTTATAAAAGAGGTTGCAGGGTTTTTGTAAGTTTGCATTGGAACAACGAAATTTAAGAAACAAACATGTTCCTACAAATAAATACAATTTTTGGAAGGAAAGATCAAAACGAAGTTCCATGGAGAAGTAGATATATTGTACATTCAGAAGAATCTTCCAATGATGATGAGTTATTTGTAATTAAAAATCTACAGGAGAAGATAGAGACCACTCTCTTCCAAGAGACACGAATTTACCTTTCAGAAAGTTCAATTCAAGTTGCCTTGAACAGTTTCAACAAAATAAAATTTGATTTACCTCAGGGCGCCGCTCTATCTCCGACACTCATTCAGAGGCACAGCCTGCTCTTTAGTTGTGATCTTGTAACGGCAGTGTGTGTTAATGCTTCAAAAACACAAAGCTATTGGCTGTCGTAAAAGCGAATTTTAAACACCGAGCCATTATCCATGAATAGAACCTTTTAACAATACATCATCAAAGCCGAAACAAATTCCACTCTCAGTATGTATGCCAACTTACGTTGGAATGACCACAATTTAGATGTTTTCAAAAACTGCGAAAAGTTCTAAATTTCGTCAAACGATACCTTATACTCGTATATTCTGTTCTTGTGTCAATAAATTTATAAAACATTTATGCTTCCATCTGGTGCTTGTAATATACTCGTACTCACCAGTTACAATTCATAAAAAATGGAGCTAATTTGTTGATGTTTTTAATCGCCCTCTGTCTGAATTGATACCGAAGACTAGCTAGACAAAGTTTTAGACTACCTCAAGGTTATATCTATTGAGAATAACGTTACAGCATATACTTGGTTTTGCCCTCGTTGACCGCGAAAACTATTTTAGCCGCTTTCGTCTCCGCTTTAGGGAGTTTTGCATTCTCCAAGATCTGCCGTAGTGTGAATATTTGGTCGATGGTGAACTTTCCAGGTCCTGATATTAACCAATCAGGTTGTTATAGGATGGCTGCGCGCGATCACACAATGCGACAGATAAGATCATATATGAGATGTTAGGAAAACTGACGCCTCATGTAGTTGGCGGAGTTCAGAGTTTCTCCTTTCTTGGAGATCAAACTAATTCTGCTAAGGTTTCATTCATTGCGCAAACGTTCGTCCGAATAAACATATTTCACAGAAGCCGCTTCAGCAGCTTTGTTGGACTTAAGCTTAAAAATGACTGTAGCCTCGCTTTGAATGCATCTTTCTGAGGTGCACGTGCTTGCCGGCATTTGACGTCAAACAAGCGGTTTCGTCGTGTTGGTCGAGTGAACCCTAAAATATCGGTTGCAGCATCTTTTTTCTTCTTTTTTTGCGTGGGAAGGTGGAAACCTTGCATAGGCACCAGTGGTCCGACGTCCATTGGTAGTTTCAGATTCTTACTGACTAAAATCACCTCCCGGGGAATCTTTAGATTTATCCCCCCGCGAAACTACCGCTAAGTATTACATCGCGAGGGACGGATTTGGCTTTTTGCTTCGTCACGGGGTGCTATTCTAAGCTGCTAAAGAACGTAATATCAACAATCGAGCCTGCACCCGCTCTACTAAACGTGTTCGTATTTCACATATTAGCTACGACGACGTCCAAACTAGAGAGCGCTTCGAGAGGAATGGTTCCCCTTTGTCCAAACCCTAGGCATCTAAAGCATTTCTTTGGCGAATTTATTTCTCGGATCCTGCAATAGATCCAACCAAGGCGTACTTTTCCGGCGGTAAGTAATCTACTACAGATGTCTACAGGCAACCGTAAGTTTTCCTCATTGTCTTTACTGCCGTCGGTTTAACTTTATAATCTTGAAGGAACTCGGTGATGGCCGCGCAAACTTCTTCCTTCGACGTTACTTCGTCTATGTCCTTGCATTCGAGGAATATCTCGTGTGTGATTGAGCGAGCGCTAGCATCTTCATCTAACGAATCTCCGATTTTTTTCTTTTAGGCTCGAACTAGCTATCTCGGGAAATTTTTTTTAGCGCTAAAAGGAGGTCTCTGCCTGCTGTTTTCTGGATTCAACTTACGTTTTCTCCGACTTCTTTTAATTTCCGCAGCGGTTCAGCGCACGTAATTTCGCCCGTTCTTTTTATAATAATTGCGTCGGGACGTTTCGCCTTTAGTGCATGATTTTTCCGAGCACCTCTTTCGTCCACTCGTTCGTTTTCATTTTGGCGACATTTATCTCTCTAAGGGGCTCTGGCTTAGAGGGAGCCGACTGTGGATTTATGCGGTCTTGAGCGCGTGGTTCCCCTGACGCTAGTCCTCGCTTTTTCTTCGGAGATGGAGTCTTAGTACGCTGTTCCGCAGAATTATTAGGTCTGTCTTCTTCCCTTACTCCCTTTGCAGGACGGTACCGTTTAAGCGGTTTGTCAACTCTATGCACTGAGTTGTTTTCTGACAACGATGCCACTGGTCCTCGGTGTTCTTCAAGACGAAGATTGATGATTTGCACTTCCCATTCGAGTTGAGAAACTTTGCAACGCAGGTTAGATGCCTTGACTTCGGCTTTTCGAAAAACGGGCTTGATTAAACTTCCAATTTTTTTATTTCTCCGTGGACGTTGTGCCTGTCTTTATAAAAAGCAATCAACTCATCGATTTCTGCACCAAGTTGTAACATTTTATTTCCCGTTTGAGGAGCAGTCTCAGTGGTTGGCGTGGCCATTGGGCTCCGATCTACCCCTATGGGACTGATTCCCGGGTTTTCCATCACGTGTTCCTTCAGGACATTTGTTTTTGGTGGTGAACGCATGACCCTTATACTTTTCTTGAACGGGTCTGTCGCGAAGTCCGTCTCGATGTGATTCCGTGTAGTACTACTACCTACGGGGGCCAAGATTGCCACCGTCGTATTAAACCGTAATCGAAGATGGCGGCATGCAGGCTATATCCTCCGAAAGTACTACCAGAAATGCCGTTTTTCTTAGACTTTCTTCGCCGAGGACAATTTTAATGTCTTAACTAAGGCATTGCTCGTAGATCTTGTTGAAATGCTTTTAAAAGCTATCTTTGGTGTCACGACGAAGAGCAATCAAGGCTCTGCACTAAACTCTTCTAATGATATAGGAGGAATCAGCAGGCGAAGAATAGCTCTTACCAATCGCTTTTTCTATGGGTTAAGAAAACAACTGAGCAACAAAGCCCTGTCTGAGGTAACGAAGAAGGCTCTTTACAAGACCCTCACGAAGGTCCTGTTCTAAGCCATGAACACTACCTTGGACGAAGGATTCTCCGAGTTATCCCGCCTGCATTCACAGAGTGTGGAAGCGAGAATCCAACGACGATATTTCTTAGCTGCATATCGACAAGTATCTGATGGGAATGCTTTGCTTCAATCCATTAAAATGGATAGGTCATAGAGAGCACATGAACACAGATAAGGCGACTCGGTTAGAATGCTAAGGGACTTCCCGTCATTTTAATAAACGAAAAAAGCTTCCACATGACCAATAGTCCCTAAAGCCGTTTTATCGTATTATCAACTAGCACATCCGATTCAATTACGTACTTAGAAGTGTCATATAGCTTCACCTTTACATGAAAAATTCCATTAAAATGGAACGATCGTTAAGAGTACAACAAAGTACTTAAAATTAAAATCCATTCGCTTGTCACCTGCAACCTGTAACCTTTAACCTGTTACCAGTTACCTACTATCCCTAACCTGTAACATACAACCTTTTTTTTATAGGCTCACACTCACTCAAAAGTGTTAAAGTGGCATTACTCGTACAGCTTAATGCGATTTTTCCCCCGAAAAATTCTTTGCCTGCCCCTAGACAGTCTGTTAAAGGACAAGAGAAACATAAAATGGAAACTCTGAAAGGCAAAGAGAAAGAAAGGATGGGAAAAGGAGGGAAAAACCTCTTAAAAGAAAATCCATGCACAATCCATTTTGCCACCATTATTTCAGTGTCAAATTAATTTGACATTTTCAAGAGTCCTACCCTTCTACCTTCCACTTTCAATGAAAGGACGGACCTCGCCCTACAGGCAGCAGCCTTCCGGAATGCGAACCAAAGTATTACGAATTTATAGCTCGTCGCCTTTCATCATTAGACAACAATGAGCAAAAGGCTCTTCTTAATGGGAAGATAAAGGCACAATTCGGCTTAGCTATGTAGTGAGGTATCCATTTGGTGAATAATGCCGCAAGATATTTGCGTCAGCCTGCATATAAAAACACGCCTGTCCTTTCACCTAACCTACTACAATCTTTTTCTCAGCCAAAGCTGCTAAGTGAAATATACATAAATTCGCGCGCGCAAAACGGAAATAGGCTATCGTAACGTATTAACATCTTGGAGTCGCTGAGCGCACTTAATGTAGCCATTGAGTCGAGTCCTATGGAGCAATTTACACCGAAGAGCTTGATTGATGGATGGAGGGATGAACATCATGCACCTTAACCTTTACTGCTTGAGTGAATTTTTATTGGGCTGGTCATTTGCATGACAATCCACACAGAGGGCACAGAGGCTCGAAATGGTACCCTAGTCTTTCACAGTTTAGGCGCACTCAATCAAGCGAAGTTCACATTAAATTTTTATTTCGTCCTCTCGAATCTGGATGGCTGTCATCAGGAGATGTGAATCAATTTTTCGCCTTCCACCGGATGGATGAAACGAATAGAATCTTTTTTTTCTCTTTTCATCCATTCAACTCAAACGGCATCGTCCATAAGGCGGCTCTAACTTCGATATCCAACGTTTTACGTGAAAAATATGACGCCAGGGTATCTTTTGTTGATGTCATAAATAAGGGTCTGAGTATGGCAGCTGCCGGATTGTGGATGTTGGCCTGTGGGGGGTGGATGGTGGACATGGTGGTCATGGTGGACGTCAGATGGAGAGAAAAAATTCCCTTTAATTTTGAAGGGACAATTTTCAGGCGCGAACTCAAGGTGAAAACATTTTTTCTGTCATCATAGCCTCCTTCGTAGCTGGGCTGACGGAAATAATCATAAATCACACCGTTCGCGCGCCTGAAATTTGAGAAGGGATGCTTTCTCGGATGTGATTGAGATTACATTTTTTTTTCTTTTAAGAAGGACGAAGTGAAAATCAAAGCTACTCGTAATGTCAAATGCTCTCTTTTACTCGTACTCAACTTACCAAACCCTTGGAGGAGTTCTCATGAATATTCTTTGATCCGGAGCTGTGATTTCGACGCACAGCACCAAAAAACAAGGCTAGTTACCCGTATTTGACGAAGACGAAAGGTGCAAATAATGCCTTTGTGATTAAAATTTGTGAAGGCGTCTCTAGGCTAGAGACAGGTCGTTTTTGTGAGCAAAAAAAAAAAGAATTGACAAAAACTTATTAATAACGATATGAGGGTGAAAGCCCTGCTGGGTATTGGGTTTTTGGGGTTGGCAGATGATATGGATTTAAGAAGTACAAGTATGTACATAGGCAAGCGTAGGCGTCATTAAATTATGAAGGGAGATTTTCCTGACCACGTTTGATGAATAGCAATTGTGGTGGCGTCAATTTGTGCTTTGTAATATATTCTGTAAGCCAATGGCCTTTTAGAATATCAAGGTCCGGGATATCAAGTGGATTATTGTGAATAAAGAGATTTATTGGTCTGCTAGCTTAAAGAAGATTTTACGGATATACATCTAGAAAGTTTGTTTAAAATGTAACGCAGTGCGCTTCAGTTCGGAAGAAAGCAAAAGCAGGGGCAATTGAACTACCGTATTGCCAGTGAATGTTTTCAGAGAGCAACATTTTACACATTTTGGCTTACCAGGGATTGGGAGGGGAAGCAGGATGAGTAAGCACGTTAATTTGCTATTGAACAACCAACAAGACACCGATTTTTTTGATATTCCAAATTGAAAGCAACGATCCAGATTTATTGACATTATTCTGCTTTCTGAGTGAGCAGGAGTAAAATCCTGTTTCAGGCTTTAGATGCAAATGCCCGTCAGCAGGCCTAAAAGTACGTTTAACCTTTTTGGGTGAACCTACCGTATTTCATAGGCTAGGAGAACAAACAAAAAAAAACGCTGTTCGAAATGTAAGAAGATGGCAAAAGACATTCCATCCATCAACCAAAACAGAATGCAAAAGGGAACAACGAAGTGTTTTATGATGTCTCAGCCAGCACAATGCCTGCCTGATATGGCTACTGAATAGCGAAGCGAAAAAACAAGTCGTCAGCCCGAGCATATTCGCGAGCACTAAAAACAAAAAAATAAGTCCCAGATTGAGAGAAAAAGCTGGAATGCGATGAAGTCTCAGTTAAAGTAAGAGGCTGTGGGCGATTGCAGCAATCTGATCAAAAGTTACCAAAGAGAAGATGTAAGACGGGACCAAAAAGGTAAAAACGTGACAGGATGTAATCCTAGTAATTACAAAGGGAATACTAACGTACGTCAAAATACTCCGCAGTTTCAGGGTGAACTCCGGGCTCCACAGCAAATTTTACAACCTGCTGATACATCTGCCCACATCTGGCCAACGAACTGAACAATCGTGTAATCGGCGAGAGCCTTCCTTGGCAGGGAGCTGGATATTCACAACCTATAGGCATTAAGGACCAGGACGAAGCCAACTATAGAAGGGATATTTCTGAAGCTATCAAGGCCCACAAAAATATCGGGCTCAGACAAGCAGACGTATTTAGCCTGAGGAGCGCCAATGAAAACAAATAGCAAAATTATAATATTTGAGTGGACAAATCCCTTACCAAATGCTTCAGGTAGTAGAGGTTCGCCCACATGGAGTGTCATTGCAAGAGCGAATATGACCCCTCCAAGCTGTTTAAGATTATTTGTTGATACACTATGTTTGTAATAATTTGTTAATTTTGTACCATCATCTTGTGATACAATATACATTCGATTTGTAAAAAAACCTTTTGTCTAGTTGCATCACAACAACAATACTCATTCACTAGGTGGAGGCCTGAGGTGGAGGATACCGCCTAGTGCACTTTCTTTATTTGCCCAAGTTGGCATCAACAACGACAGCTGTTGAAGGACCACCTAGGCCTGATTATCATGTCTGAAAATATCGTCTACACGATGTTAAGCTACAGGAAGGAAGGGAAGTTCGTGGGTAACTACGCCCAGTCGAGCGAATGTGAGACCTGAATAGAAGCTCCCCGATAAGAGACCACGGTGCCACTTGTGCGCTTGCGATATGTGCCTTTCAAACTGATAGACCCTTAGGTAGTGCGAAAGCAGTTCCGGGGTTAAATCCATCCATGCGGCAAGAGGAGGGTTTTAGTGCGTGTCAAATTAGTTAGAACCAACGGCAGTCACAATGGGGTCACGGGATATAAAATCGCCGAACAATCTGATAGGAAAGGCTAAGAGGAGATTTTGTTAGAAAACAAAACTTCGTCGGATCTCCCTGCATCATCGGTTACAGCTTCCATTGAGATTTCGGTTTTTTTGGAGCACAAATGCAGATGGCATGATGATAGCATGCAAGAGATCAGTTCCGTATCTGAATGCTTTGTTCCAAAAGTACAAAAAGTGATGAATTGGGCAAATAATAAGTGCAAATTTATTGAGATTACTTTCCCACCCTTAACCTCTCTGACCAGATTGATTAGATTTATTAGATTCTAGTTTACATTCTCTTCTCTTCCTTTGGTCTAATGTCAATAAACCAAAATATTTCCCAATTTTTCCTGACAAGCCTATATCACTAAGCAACCTTTTTCACTTCTTCCTACAAATACATCAATTGCATCCCCTCCACCCAAACCCCCACAAAAACGCGTTTCTTTTAATTTAAACCCTCCCTCTGATTCGGTCACTGTTCAACCTCTCAGAATTCCTCCTCCAAAACAAGCATCATGGCATCCATACACAACAAGAAGGCCTCACTACTGATATAACTAGCCTTAGGAATCTTTACAATGCGTACCACAAAAATCTCAATACAACTCCCCAAACCGATGACCTTCCTGCGTTCCAGAGCTATATACCTACACTCTAAAAGAGTATCTCGCCTTCAGCGTAGCCGAGCCCACCTTGATACATTTTTTTATTCCTAACTTGTCTTCTGTATCTCAACTATCTTTCCCTACTCCTCCGCGCAACAATCTCCCTCTAACATTTTACTGTCAAAATGTAAGAGTCTTACGCTCTAAGAATCGCGCTGTCGTGTAAGTCTCATGCCCTTTCTTTCGACGTATATGCTTTTACAGAAACGAATTTGGTCCCCAACATAAAGAACCAGGAGCTGCTCCCACCGTTTTATAAAGTTTTCAGAGATGACGATCATTCTCCCCCTAACGTCAATGATCATTTCGTCCTCATAATAAATAAATAAATTATGGGAGATGTTTCTACGCATCAATTCTTGTTCCGACTACTCCAACTACCTTGGGATCTATCTCATATAACTGCCTCTATCAGCGCATTCTTGAAACTGCGCAGACCAACCATATCAACGATCCTAGGTCTCTTTATCAATTCGTCAACCACAAAAGAAAATCTGATGGTTATCCCTCTCTCTCGTACAATAAAATATCTTCTAATGACCCATATACTATTTCCAACTACTTTGCAGCCTATTTTAAACAATCATATGTAGACAACTCCTTCGTACCGGACCACATATATTTTAACTACCTTACCAATTTCTCTATCGGTCACTCTCTCTCTTCTTTTCAAACTTTTGATCCTACTGTAATCGAAACAAAGTTGCAAAACCTTAATGATGAATTTTAACCCGGCCCAGACGGGCTCGCCGCAATACGAGTATTTCTTAAAAAGTGTGCCTCCCATCTTTCTTCTCCACTTTCTTTCCTATTTCATCTATCCCTCACACAACGGAAATTTCCTCAAGTTTGGAAGACCTCTTTCATAACCCTAGTTTATAAAAGGCAATCAAAGAATGAATAACCGTTCAATTGCGAAACTTTCTCATATACTCGTATCTAAAATAATTGAAAGTACTTCATATGACGCTCTAAGCTTTCAGTGCAAGTCCCTCATATCCCCCAGTCAGCATGGATTTATGAAGGGTAGATTAATTATTACAAATTTAGTTGAATTCATGTCGTTTGTGCTTTCAACCCTAGAAAATGGTAACGAAATCGATGTTATTGCTACAGAATTCCCTACAGCCTTTGATTAAGTATCTCACCAAATGATATTTAAATTGTCTTCTCTCGGCTTTAACCCTATATTATTGAAATGGATATCTTCTTATCTGGAAAACCGTTATTATAGCGTACGCTTCAAGTCAACCGCCTCAACCCCATTTCTAGCCACTTCTAGTGTCCCACAAGGCAGCCATCTAGGACCCCTTCTTTTCATCTTAACAATAAACGATATTGATAAAGTTATTAAACACTGTTTTCTATCCATTTACACCGACGACACCAAGTTTCTTCTTCCCATGACTCTTTACTCCCTCAAGAAGACCTTAATAGGTTTCCTACTTGGGGTCAAAAAAAATGCCTCGAACTTAATATTTCTAAATATCAATCTATTACTTTGTCACGTAAGACCAACCAATCTGCTTCTCAACCATATTTTCTGCGCGGCCAACCCATACATCAGGTTCAATGCCCTCGCGACCTCAGAATATTATACGACAGAAATTTAAACTTCCGCTCGCATACTGATGGGATAATTTTAAAAGCTAACTCTTCACTGGGTTTATGATGGTCCAAAGAATTTTCCGAACCCTATGTGACCAGGTCCCTTTTCATTACTTTTGTCCGCCCCCTTCTCGAATATGCCTGCCAATCATGGTCCCCCTTTCAACGAGTTCACATATCTCAAATAGAAAGCATTCAGCGCCCTTTCCTTCGTTTTGCTCTTCGATGACTACACTGGGATGACTCTTGTATCTAACCACCCTACCGAGACCGCCTTTAACTTCTTAACTTGAACACCCTCGAAAAACGCAGAATTGTTGCTGACATTCTTTTGACCCATCGACTGCTCTCTGGTTCTGTAGATTGCGCCTCCCTTTTAAACTCTATTTCCTTCAATACTAACCTCATTAATTCACGAAGCCCTCGTCTCTTCTATATTCCAACCCATCGCACCTCTTACGATTTCAATGAACCTATCTCCCGTATGCTTCGAAAGGTCAACTCAAAACTATCCGTTTTTGACTTTATTCTTAGCACTTCTCATCTCAAAATAGATCTTCTTCAAAACTTCCTTGATCCAGATTGATCCAGATCTTAAGTCTTTTTGTTCGTTTTTAAGTCTTAATTTTTAAGTTAGATTTACTTTGTATTAAGTCAAATAAATGGGGGCCCTAGCCCCCTCCAAAATTAATAAAGTTTTATCAACAAACATATCAAGTCATATCTCAAATAATTGAATGTAATTCTTCCGCATTAGCCTAATGGTGTACTCGTATTGCAACATCCAACACAAGAAGTTCATTTCGGTGACCTCAAACGACAACACATTGTAATTAACCTTATCTGGCCCTTATTGCTGGTTCCGACCCTCCAAACCAATTTAAAACTCGCCTCGATGTCCAACTTTGCTCGTTATTATAAAAAGTAATTAAAATTTGTTGCCCTACCGTCTGCCAGTTACGATGGGACTATGGAACGATGTTGAAGTGGACGATGGTAACCATTATGAGGATCTGGTTCCTTGCAAACGATAGTGGGCTACTGGATAAACCTTTGGAAGGAGTTTTTGTTTTTAAATACATATCTTCATCTTCAAGGTCGGTGAATTGGTCTTTTCATTAGTGGCTTTATTTAGAGAGGGATAAGTGGTTTTCCTTAACCTTTTGGGGAAAGGAGGTCTCACCTTCAAGGTGACATTTGTGATTGAATCTTATAATATTCAGGACGCCAAGGTCTTAATATAAAAGTATCACCATCGAAACAGTTTCCTTGAAATGAAACTATTTCAATTGGAAAAATATTGCTAAATTATGGATGACGTACATTTAGGACCAATGTACACCCATTATTGGTTGTTTTGCATCTTATAGTGCAGACCTCTTTCGAATTGTGATTCGTAGTATATTTCTAAAAAATATCACCACATTGCTCGCCACTGGGAACCCTAAAAGACAGGAGAACAAGCTCCGCAATATTCTATAAACGTCGTTGAAGCGTGGCACTGTCACAGCTATAAGTAAGCTGTAAAATCATAAAAAGAGCGAGAACTCTTAAGATTAACCTTTAAGGCGTTTTTAAAAAAAAATAATAATAATAATAAGTTTGGACACCAGATACTTCGCCGTATCTGAACGAATAAAGGCATGCCCGAAGGCTGAAACATCAGCTCCTTCTGACCCATTTCCAGAAAATGGAATCGTTTTGTAACACGAAGGTTTAAAAGTAGAATATTTAAAGTGCCTGGGAATAACCGAACGCATCTGCGTTTTAGCCTATTAGTAAAACTCGATCAGAATAGAAAGGTGGTTGGCCAGAGTGTTGTATCTGGCTTTTTATACTGGGCAACTGAAAAAGTTTAACGTGCTTATAACACACTCTGAAGAACTTTACTTTATTTGAAGAGAAGAAGACGACATGAAAAATAGCCACGGCGCAAAATGCAAAATAATCGTTCGTGGAAATGGCACGACCAAGATCTCAGAATTGAAACTGCGCTTTGAACAGGGCCAAGTGAAACAAGGGGCTAGCGCTATGTTGATTTATGTTTCCACGCACTATAACTGGATGAACAGGTGCTACAACCAGCAAAGATTGCTGTTCTAGGGGACAGAAATCAGGTGAATCATGTCTTGACTACATGAAGGCTGTCACATAATGGACTGCTTTCTCAAAATCATCCTCTATTTGAAAAAAAGTGGTCTTTGGGAAAACTAAATTAGATAGGACCGTTAAAACCGTTATTGGATAGGATTTCCATTATCAGTTGAGTTTTACGTGAGCATAATGTGAGCACATTAACCAAGCGAGTACCTCCCATCGTCTTTGAAAAGACAGCGAAGTTCTTGATGCTCTATGGTAGGAAGGCTGCTATCCGTTTCTTCGAGCAACTTGCAAGTTTTTACAAAGCATCTAATTTTGCTAGGCAATGTAAGGTTTCTTTTGAAAGAGAAAACGCCTGTCCTACGCTCGCGTAAGGCGACATGCATTTTAGAATAACTACAGTGTGTCCTAGTACTATAGTCCATTTATCGCTGATAATTTTTTAAGGGTCCCTACCTCCATTTGCCTTACACTTTGTTGTCACCCAAGTTTGATTTAAGTTAAGAAAAGGTTGCAGTCTACTTTTGAGGAGGAACAAGTCTCAATAGCCCTTTTTCTAGGTGTTTCGGAGATCCGACATTGTAGATTATACTTTTCTCTATTAACTTTTTCTCTACATGCGCTTAAGGTCCTATAATCCGGGGGGCGCAATGTATTCAAATACTCCATTAGCGACTGAACTATTTAACTAAGTTCTATATCGGCAGAACACCAATGGAAGTGAGAAGGAAAATATTTGAAATCAGAAGTTAGCTTGGGGAAGAATGAAGAATGCTCCTATATAATAGGCACCCCTCGGATGTGATGATGTGAATTAACATCTTGTTTAAGTCATTAAAAGTAACTTGTCTTGGATGCCACTCTCTTCGCATAGATGAAACGATAGGGATCGCATCGCTAGCTCGAATTGTTTCAATATTCATCTGTCATTATCTACTGCCTACCATCTGATTCGATTTAGCGAATTTAAAACATCATTCTTCCTCTTCGTATAATTTACTTACCTATAGTATATTTGCGAGGTTAATCCTAAAACTATTCTGCTGCGCTTATAGGTTTCACACGGAAATACTACTACTAGATATTATTGGAGCCTATTCAAAGGTCCTGATAAAAGAAAATCTCCGTTGGCTGACGATTGAGAGAATACCAGTGAAGGTCCTCGTCATTGGCAGAGGTTAGATTTGATAATCACCCGCCTTCCGGTTTCAAGGCCGACAATTTACTCGATTCAACAGTAAATGTCACAAGTTGCGATTAATCAGAAAAAAGGATAATTCATCAGTTCATTTCCTATTGAATAGGTTTCCGGGTAAATTCATAGTGTCCTAACAGCCACAATACCCTTGGTAGCACTTAAAACTGCATTTACACTAAAAACAAAACCATAAGAGGCTAGGCACTTGTGACGACCGCAACATCAGCCACAGCCCCACCTTACTAATTCCCGACCTATTCCAAGAAATACACTTAACTGTTCATATCCAACACAACTGAACTGGAATGAGTTAAGTTCAAAACCTCAATGGCTAAGTAAGGTAAACCATTCAATAGGTTTTCCGATGGGGTAGGTGGAAGATTCCATTGAATAACAACTCGGTGCAGCACGCCCTCTAGATATCTTCACCCACAGTAGTTGGTCGGGACATCCATAAGGACCTGTTGATAATTAAACAGCCCCATTGCGTGCTTGGATTGCAATTTTTTATTTTTTATTTTTTATTCTCTTCATCGTCATCGTCATTCCCATTTCCACAATTCACGGTGTTTTGCTCCTTTTTATTCATTTCTATTCCGTACATCCTTTAGCCTTGTGGGATTGAATGAAGAAGGGAATTTCCCACCTTGCTGCCAACAAATAAAGCACACAGAAAAGGATAACACTTTGGTGAGCAGTTAGCAGTTTTAACTGCGGCTAGAAGTGTTTCAAATTAAAATGTCGGTAGGCATTTAAATATCCCACTGCCACGCCTCAAATTGCTGTGTGTGTTAACGGTGGAAAATTAAAAGTTTTTCACGAAATTCATTTGAAACGGCTAACACTGTGGTAAGGCAGAGTGAATTGTTATGAAATTGGTGTCAGACTCAGTACTCTGTGTACCTGGTGGTGCGGCGACCTTCACTAGGGTGAAAGTATATCGATGTCGTAGAAGTATTCACTATCTTATCAAATCCAATATTGCAGTTTAAACCCTTCATCACATCAACTACTGTGATAAGACCACTACAGTCAAACGTACGTTTTGACTCGGCATTTCCCTATTTTAGACTTTAAGCATATCGTCAGTAATTTGTTTCACTGGTAACTATTTTGTTTTTGACAAGAGCTCTTACATATCCAAGTACTTCCATGTTTCGTAATATTTGAGAGAGTTTCTGCATTATTTCCTACACCTACTTAGCATTGTAAGGCTTTACTAATGAAATCTTTAAGCTTTACTCTCATATTTTGTTAGCCGTCCTCCACCTGTTCTCGATACAACTCCTCCAGCTGTTTTTCGTTAGGAGTATACTTTTTCATTGCTTAGTATCTACGACCCGTATCCAGAAATCGAAAGCCAGTGGCAACTCTGCCGATGCGTCATCAGAGAAACCACAAATCAAAAAATCCCTGGATTGATAAACTGTGCAAGCAAGCACTGAAAAAGTCTGAAAAGCGGGGCTCCACCTAAGAATGAGTGGTGCTCGTGAGCTCTACGAGCAGAATATATGGAAAGAATATCGGCTTCTCCAGAAGAAGAAAAAAGAGCAGGAAGAAGGAAAGACCACAGACCACAGACACCTGTCTGGAAGACTTAATTTAATGGGATGCCCATACATCCATGGGAGCAAGGATACGCCTTGCCATTACCTGTTTGCTACTTAACAATATAATACCAATGCGGAACTGTGTTGAGGGCACAGCTCCACCCCTGGTATGAGCCGAGGCCTACCTAAAACCTGCTACTGATCTTAGGGTCTCAGTACCCAGAACTTATAGCCACTCCACTCCTGGTATTGAGCCCTTGCGGGGTCATCCTCCCTGCGATTTAGTTTTAAATCACAGCCGCCGTGGGGCTCCTAACTCCCACGGTACCGTGTTTTAATTCCTAGTATGGACTACCGGTGGTCTTGCCACTTAATAAGACCTATGACCGGCAGCTTGTTACTGGACAAATCATAGCAACGATCAGAGGGGAAAGGTCTGATGGTGCTTATAATAGGTCCAGTATTACTCTACCCCCGCTTCTTATAAGACAACGTCATTGATGGACGAAACCTTGATAATTGGGTGGGGGCCCGGAAAGTCCACACTCAGATCAACTTTGAGGCCTCATATGATAGCATTTATAGAGATGAGATTTATAAAGCCAAGTCTAGCTTCGACCTCCTGGTCCGCCTGTGCGGATTGACGATTGAGAGCGCCCGCTGTCATCGGTAACGACTTAGTCGAGATCTTTGAACTATTTTGACAATGTATCATGTGACTTCTTTAACATCATACTTGAGGAAATTGTGGGGATCTCACGAGCTAGCACCAAAAACACGTTCTTTAAAATGTCTTTGCAAATACTAATGTATCACAATGATGTCGATTAAATTAGTAGAACTCAACGGGCTATCACTGGTCGGTTCAATAATACCGAAACGGAATCTAACAAAAGTGAGCTTACCGGTAAATGGAGGCAAAACCAAGTATATGCTGTCAACAAGTAAGTACAAGTAAGGCCCTATCAAGAAAAAACCAAGGAAACTCCACATAAGACCTTGTTCATCGCAGTTCTTCTTTATGGGGCTGGAGCATGAACTTTATCGAAGACGGAAAAAGACATCCTCAGTCGTTTCGAGAGAGAAATATTCGGTTCCGTTTGCGTTGATGGGATTTGAAGGAGAAGATTTAACGACGAACTATACTTAACAATTTCTAGGATACGTAGAGCGAATAGACACCAATATCTCGATCCGCAGATTCTAACCCTATGGGACAAGGAGAAAGTGCTTTTTATTGTGCTTATTAAAGATGGAAAAGAATTCATAAATTTCATTAATTGCTACCGGATCGCCAAAATTTTTCTATTTAGCCCACTGAAGAAAGAGCTCGATGGGAAGGAATATGACTTCAATGAAGAAATTATCACTCAAACAAACGCCTATTAGCTAAGGACCTCAACGAATCCCAATATTTAGAAATGATCGAAAACTCGAGAAACGTTTAACAAAGTTCATTGAGCTTAAAGGAAACAAGCTTACGCTATCCCTCAGTTGCCCCGTATCACGTATCAGGTAATTTCAATCGGATGCGGATTTAATGCGCCGGTTATATGTGTATGTGGTCTAGAATTGAATTAAGCTCTTCGATACCAACATCCGTACGCAGAGACATGACTACGAGTACTGTAAGTCAGCCCATCATTAACCTCAAACCTCGATGAAAGTTAATTTCTATTTCTGGATATTTCTCAAATTAATTTCCGAACTTTACATGAACTTATTTAGCTTTCTCTCAACCTAGTTCGCCCAATTTAAAAATAAAATACGAACTCAGCGGCAGTTAATTGCATCAGAGGGTATAAAATGTCTGACAGTTGCAAATTATTTTTTTTTTCTTTTGGGAGCTACAAAATTTGCCAGCTTAATTGCGCGAATGCGAATTACTTTTCACATTAAAATCCCAGCGAGGGTGACAGAGTATGACGGGATCCTTCCATTCGCCCTACGTAACTACAAATTAAGGCTTGGGTGGCTGGAGATTTGTTAATTGTTTGATGCTTCGAATGTAGCTGTTGCTATTGCTGCTTATAAATTGAATTTAATTTTAAATTTGTGTGTAGCTGTTGGATGGAGTTGATGGAAAAAATGTTTTAAATGTATGAACTTAAATCTCAGTCTAATGAAATTTACTAGAACTCTCAAACATAAGTATACAGTAGCGGGCATTTAATGCTTTGTTTTTTTTCGCTTCCAACGCATCCAAAGTGAAGATAAGGACGCGTCTTAAATCTTTACTTTTTGACAGAAATTTTTCCATTTCGGCTCACAGTAATGTCAACATCGAGGCACCTTTCGTCCACCAACAGCCTTGTGTGTTTATGGGCAAGACAACTACTGTCTAACTTATTGACCGATTTACGCCCACTGAAGCTGCATCCTTTTCTAGTCACAGTATCATTTTATCAAGACATTATGCTACATTCAAGGTTAGAATACAGTCTTCTTCTTATCCTTTTATTAACCCTTTCCTCGTTATACGAACTTATGCGTAATGAGTTTCCCATTTTTCCTGCTCGCTGCTGCCCCGCTTATGGGGTTGGCTAATGTCGCAGACCGCAGAACGCGTCTACATAATGCTCGGTCCTGGATCGCTTCGGTGGTTAACCCCAGACGTTGTTGCGCATTTGCCATCTGAGAAATCCAGGAATTCTTTTTCCGATCTCATTTTCTTACAGTTGGAGTGACCGTTGTTGATAGTGCCTTTTTAACCGGATTTTCCGCAGATCTTCTTTGAACGTGGCAATACCAGCTTATTCTATTCGCCTCAAGCTGTTCGGTTACCGAATTCTTTATATGTAGACTTCCTCTTATACGCGTAGATCTAATGCAATCGCGTTTAGTGACTCCACTAGACATCCTTAACATTTTCATTTCCGCTGCCGTCATTTTGTTTTTAAACGCTTCGTACATTGTCCAGCACTGTGAACCGTATATAAGAGTTGGTCTAACAACCGTGGTGTAGAGTTTCCCATTTAATTTAAGTGGAAATTTTCGGTCGCAAAAGATTCCCGAATTTTCCCGCCATTTCATCCATCCCACACTCACTCTGTGGTTTACGTCATCGTCACATTTCGCTTCCATGTTAACGATTGATCCTAAGTACTTAAAGATAGTGCTTTTCGGAAGAACTATTCCGTCTAACATTATATCCGGAACAGGTCGCAACGGATGCGCAAATGGGCACGTCAAATGCTCCGTCTTTGATCGACTTATTTTAAACCCGTTTCTCTCTAGCGCATCTCTCCATGAATCTAAGGCGTTCTGTAAATCTTCGACGTTATCGCTAAGTATAACTGCGTCGTCAGCGAAGAGAATTTGCGTTACATTTGCTTCGCGCATGCAGTCTTTTAAAAGATAGTCGAATACTACGTTAAAGAGGAAAGGGCTAAATACGCTTCCTTGATGCACTCCGACATTAACTGGAAATTCTCTCGTTAGTCCGGCAGAGCTTTTAACCGCAGTTTTCACGTTTCCGTACATGTCTTGTATTTTTCTTACATACGTTTCCGGTACGTTTTGAGACCTCAGCACGGCCCATATGAGATCCCTAGGCACTCGATCGAATGCTTTCTCGAGGTCGATAAATACCATGTGTAAATCCTTAAGGTTAGAAGGTTAGAATACAGTAAAAAGTTGAATTTAAAACCTTCCAGAAATGGCTCTACGAATAGAACCCAATAGTTCGTATGGCCAGAAAAAATCCTTAAGTGAATCAGATAGTGATAATAGAGTGGATTGCAGAAGACTTGAGTCCCAGTCGAAGCACAGGATATTATTCTGCAAATGTTGCAGAGAGGAAGGAAATATTTTATCTTTGAACATGACATATATTATCCTTAGGAAGCCCTCGAACTAGTTATGTCCATATTAACTCAGAAATATAGAATTGGTCAAGCAGGTATATCCTACTTGAGGTATTGCCTTGATTGATCTGTATGAGGTGCTTATAGGCGCTTTAGTGTGGATCTTTTTTTTTAATCAGAAGTGAGGCAATTTGACACCAAGCGGGTGATGTTGAACTGTTTGACTTTATTTTACTAAAGGCCTTTCGCGACGTTCCTTAAAATTTCTCGACTCGATTGCCGTAGCAAAGAGGATGTTGAACGGACGATCTGATAATGTGTGTGCAAAACTTTTTTTTCAGTGCGTTTTCAAGCATGCGAACAAGTAGGTACTGATCAGGTGATGAAGTACTTTTTTTTAACTGTCCGAGGTGGAAACTATGATGGTTCATGGATAAACTCTTTTATGGAACTATTTTCTACACATCAATTTTGCTTATAATACCTCCACGTGGTAACCGTCGGGTACTGGTCAATGTCCATCCAGACTGGACCTCCTAAACTTATAAGCGCGAGTGCTGACCAGCAGACAAAAATGGCAGCACTTCAAACGGGACAGTGGGCGAATTACCCAGATGGAATCAACGTTGGAAATACTCCCGAAACAAATGAGAACATTTCCGGGCTACTCCGACATATTTGGAGCTCAGGGCGGTAAGGATTCCCGGAACTAAGTCAGGGTCTTGGAAAATAGATGGTGCCGGAAGAGCCCTTAATGGACCAACGCCAACACTCACATGCCAGAACGGGCAAATGACTTTCTGTCTAACCGACCCCTCGACCCATGGATATCAAAATGAAACTGGCGTCCAGGTTGGGGGCTGTGCCGCCGTGTAATTGCCCGGCATTGGAAAAAAAAAGGTCTATGTTGTCAACCCATGCAAACGATTTAAGGAAAACGAACTTCGGATATGCACATGGAATGTCCCTTAACAGGTCACGTGCAGCCGAACAACAAGCGGAGGCCGCAGACTGCTGCAGAGCAGACATTACCGCCATCCAAGAAATGTGATGGGATGGGCCGGTCAAAAAAAATATAAAAAACATTGCGACATCTACTACGATGACTCTTATCGACGGCAAAACCAGCGGCTATTTGGATGCGGATTTCTTGTTTGAGGCAGATTTACTCATGAAGTCTTGAGTTTCCGGCATGTGAACGAGCGCCTCGTAGCAATCCGCATCAAGACTTAATTTACCAAGATTAACCCGATATGCACGCACGCCCCTTTAGAGGAGAAAGATAACGACACAAAAATGCTTTCTATGAGCTCTTGAACAAGACCTACGGGCAATACGCTAGCTATGACATTAAAATTTTCCTTGGAGACTGTAATGCAAGGCTACGAAGAGAGGGCATCTTTGGTAGATATACATAGCTTGCACGACACCACCTCCGATAACGGATTCAGGCTAATCGACTTTGCGGCGGGGAGAAACATTGTCGTAACTAGCACGCTTTTCACCCATCACAATATTCACAAGGGAACTTGGAGAATCCCGGATCAATCAAGCATCAACCAGATTTACCACATTGCGATCGACGCAAGACACTCTTCCAGTATTTTGGATGTCCGAACGTTCTGAGGAGCCAACATCGACTCTGACCACTACCTTGTTGTGGCCAAGGTACGGTTGCGGATTTCCCAAACTACGCCGAGACAAACTAATGCTACAATCGCAAGAGATCTCCAACTCCTTTCCCGATCGAGTCTCCCTTTATCCCTTTAGAGGTCCCCTGCCGCCAGTATCAAGCATCGAATACTAGTGGCAGCACTGCCAGAAAGCCATCAGAGATGCCATTTCTGATGTGCGGGGTTTCACTCGACCACCACAACGAAGCCACTGGTTTGATGATGAATCGTGGTATGAACATGAAGTTTAGCAAAGCGCACACAATACGGCGCTGCAAAGCAAGACTAGAGCCGCTCACGAGCTCTACGAGCAGAAGAGTAGAGATGAACTCCGGCTTCTCAGGAGAAAAAGAAAGAGCATGAGAAGCATGTGGTCGGGGAAATTAAGAGATGCTACTCCAGGAATGAGATTCAGAAGTCTTATCAAAAAGGTAAAAAAATCATCCCACGGATACAACTCCCTAACCGAAGCCTGTAGAGACTAACAAGGGAACATCGTAGTGGAGTCGCAGTCAATGCTCAGGATCTGACAGGATCTTATCTGTAGACTGTATAACGGCGACGACGAAACATATCAGGCAGAATGAACCTTTCATCCTGGACGATGTAGCCCAACAATTCCGTCCACCCGACCTGGATGAGGTGAAGATATCAATTACTAAGCTGAAGTCCAACAAAGCTGCTGGAGTGGACAACCTGACTGCCGAGCTCTTCAAAGCGGCACGCGATGACTTGGTAAGGAGCAAACAACAACTCATCTCTAAAATATGGTCAGACGAAAGTATTACCTCAGCATTGTTTGTCCGATCCTCAAGAAAGACCCTCTGAACTGCGCCAACTACAGAGCCTTCTTAACATCGCATGCAAGATCTTATTTGCTGTTTTGTGCGAACGCCTGAAGCCCTTCGTCAACAACCTGATAGGTACATATCAGTGTGCATATCAGCCAGGAAAGTCCATTATCGACCAAGTATTCACACTACGGCAGATCTGGGAGAAATCCCATGCGCTTCAAATCGATACACACCACCCTTTTATCGATTTAAAGGCCGCGCATGACAGCATCTAAAAAAGGCGAGCTATACAGAGAAATGTTTAGTTTTGACATCCCTGCCAAATTCGTCCGTCTGAGGAGGATGCTGATGGAGAATGCACGCTGCTCTATCAAGGTCGGTTAAGATTTCACAGAGACCTTTGATATCAAACTGAATTTAGACAAAGCGATGCGCTGCCATGCCATTTCTTCAACATCATACTCGAAAGAATAGTGAAAAACTCACGCGCAAACACAAAAGGCATAATCTTTCAATTGTCCGTCCCAATTACTCGCGTACGCCAATGATATTGACATAATTGGAAGGAGGCAGCGTGATGTCAGTGCCGCCTTTGCAAGTATTGAGACGGAAGCGGCAAGACCAAGTAAATGCTGTCAAGCAAAAACGACATTCAACACCAACGTCTCGGACAGAACATCACCTTCGACAGATATAACTTTGAGGTAGTTAAGGACTTCGTCTATCTAGGCTCCGCTATAAATTTAGACAACACCAGCGCTGAGATCAAACGAAAAATAACTCATGACAATCGCTGCTTTTTTGGGCCAAGAAGGCAATTGACTAGTAAAGCCCTCTCTTGAACAACAAAAGTTACACTATATAGGACCTTAATAATCCCAGTCCTGCTCTATGGCGCAGAGGCATGGATATTAGCAAAAAAGTACGAGGATGCTCTTAGTTGCTTTGAGAGAAAAATTCTCCGAGTGATCTTCGGTCCCGTCTGCATTGCCGGTGGGTGGAGAAGGAGATACAATGATGAACTGTATGAACTGTAAGGCGACATCGACCTAGCCAGAAAAGTGAAGATCCAACGACTGGGTCATTTAGAATGGATGAATACCGGTCCGAAAATTCTTCGAATACGCCCCGAGGGATAGCGCAGTAGAGGAAGACCGAGACCCGGGTGAAGTACGCAAGTGGAAGGGGATCTCGGCCAACTTAGCGTGCGAAACTTGAAGCAGCTAGCAAGAGATCGAGGTAGCTGGAGACGCTGGTTGACTAAGGCCCAGGTCCACCCCGGACTGCAGCGTCACCTGTAAGTAAAGCTGTTTGTCTTTTCTCGGCTGCCTCGGAAAGGACTGGACAGAATTTGATGGCACTTTTTCTGTAAGAGAGAATAATTTATCGGACACGATTTAGGTTGCTGTCGGAAGTTTGAATCCAGTCAAAGACCTATACGGTTCTCTACTCATAATGCAATAGATGGGAGCCAATTGAGAGCCAATTGAGTTTTTAAAAAAAAAAAAGCATTTCCTAGTGATACGAGTACCAAGCCCAATCAATTGAGCAGAGTTTTATTTAAAAATGTGTATTTACGTCTTTTGGAGCACGTTGAACGCTTAATAACAAAAGGTTGTTAACAAAGTATTTGTCCATCTCCGATGTGTTGGTTTCCCACTCGAATGAGCTGCTGTTTGTTTTTCGAAACAGGATACTTACAATTTCTAATATTTACTTTGCACTCTGTAAGTGGACACAAACCCAGACGGGGTTACATAAAGTTGAGGTAAGATACAAAGCTGCAAGGTACTTGGCCATAAGGACCAATTTGCCAGCTGTAAAACGCAAGACTTATCAGCAGATCCTACTCTTACCAACCCCAACAATATAAGTTGCCCTCGAGGCGGCTTGGTTTTATTCATTCATTCGTTAGTGTGTTCTTCTTCTATGCCTATTTCAATTCAGCGATCCCCGGCTTTTGCGACTTTTTAATACCTGCTGATTGTAGTCTATATCTATTTCTGGATTCGTATTCCTCCAGGTATCATTGAGGAACATTGGAACCGATGTTTTCACACAGCAAGCTCCAGTTTTTATCGACTTGAAATCCATTAAGTTGTCCATCAAAGTTGTTACTGCTTCATTAGAGCCGACTATTAACTCCGCGGGCATATACTCGTAGTCTCCCAAACTGTTGGCAACTTCATCTACGAAATATTCACCTATCTTTTCACAGTTTTTCGTGCCTATAACTCACCAGCTCTTTCCCCGGCCATTTCTCATTCACAAACATATCGACCCAAGCTACGGACTCGTGCTCACAAATTCTTGGCACACCTTGAACAACGTCAAAATCGAATTTCTCGTCAATGACAAGATAATTCCATTTTTGACACTTTCGGGAACAGAAATAATGTGATTCCCAACACATCATTTAATTGAATATCCTTTCCATCCTTCCACCATGGAGAAGCTGTTTATCTCATTCTCCGGCATAATCTTGGTGGAATCTTCTCTTTTGCTAGCAGTTTTCTTCTTCCATGATTCACCATTCGAAGAAATAATCCTAACTTTCCGCATAATAGGTTCCAGAAATCCTATGCCCCCAAGTGCAATAATTAAAAGTGACATTCCACCTGGACCGGACATAGACTGCCCGAAGTTCTAATTCATATTCTCACTCTCGCCAAGTCATGTCGTTTTTGTTGTCGCACGAGTAATCGTATACCTGATCTGATCGTTGCTATGGTCATTTCAAGTTATCATCCCTCTGCTTGGTGCACATATTGACCGAAGAAGTATCATTGGAATGCCAGGAATTAAATATTCCTATTAGCATTGTTAATATCCTCCATAGATCTAGCTAATGAATGCCTCCACCCACCCAAAGTTTCATCTCCTGCATCTGACCATAAGAACACAACGACTTTACGTAGCATGTTTTGTCGCGGCCATAGGCTTGAGACCCATTTGGAAGAATGTCCAGGACCAATGTGCCTCCTTGGCATTTAACAGATAAAGTTGTTATTCGTTGTCCGGTCAGGATGGTGGTGCGTCATGATGGAGGTGGGTATATCGGTTGAATGGGTTCGAATAAAAATTAATGAAATCGCCACGTATGGAACTGAATAGCAATGTTGTGCGCTCTGTGTGTCCTCTCAGGTGAAGTTGGCCTGGGCATGAGGATGTTTTTAGTTGGACGATGGTGACGATGAAGAGAAGGATTCAGAGCAGGACCAAGTCTCGCATGGATAATAACAACAAAAAAGAAATGAAATAAACGAAGAGAATAGCAAAGATGAAATCTTCTTTATTATCAGCTGAGGAGACATATAGAGGAATACGGTGTTGCCACTGTAACCCGCATTTTGTCTACCACCCCGTAGTTTGGGTTTTTTTTTTTTATGTTACGAATTTCATTTGGTTGTTATTTTATTGGCATCCCCCTCTGTTTTATTTTGAAAAGATGCATTGCCTTGCTATTGTACCTGTGAGGTTGTTGTTTCTTGCAGCAACGCAGTCCTACGGAGTCCTTTTGTAGAGTGGAGACAACAAAAACACTCTCATCGGAATGGCGCTTTTGGAGTGTGAGATACAATTAAGTGCCTAGTCTAGAGGGATGGCGTACGAGTATAGATGTTAAATGGATAGCTGGAGCTAATTTTGTATTCGGAAACATGTCCAATGGCTATAACTTAAGTGAACATTCTACTGGTACTATGCGCCAGGAATGTGTGATTATATAGCTGCTTGCTGCTTAATGTCCTTTTGTGCCAGCATGTGTGTTGTATGTTTGCTGTTGTCATTGAGATTTCTTATGGATTATCTACGAGGGCAATGAATGTTTATTCGAAAGTCACTGAGGTAGATACATGTATTTTTATATTTTCTTAAAAAACTTGCACAGGTCTTGAACTTGAGCAAAGGGTACTGGCATCTAGGAGGGATGATGAAATTCCGGATTGGCTACCTGTTGGGTTAACAGTCTATTTTGGTGCCCTCACCTCTTTTTTTCGTGGATTTTTGTATGCCACACGCTCTCTTACGCACAGATAACAGAATAAAAGCTGTGTTTTCATTGTTAAGACAAAGGTTTGGTGTCTTTTCAATCTACTGATTTAATGTCGGCTTCATCGATGGTTTTAAGCAAACTTTGGAGATGAATTATGATTTGTCAATTCTTTTTGAAAGTCCATGATCTGCAGGAGAATCCTAGAGATCTCCAATCTATCCCAGAGCCCACTTAACTGTTATAACTAATAATTCGATAAGATTTGGAACAACCCCATTGCGAGAAGTGAACTTCAGAATGAGGACGTAAGGTGAACAAACGCACCACAAACTAGGCAGCTCTTTTTATCACGTGTTGCCCCACCGGGTTAGATTCGAAGATCTTACGGGCCTAACATCTCTACAGGCTTCTGTACGGGTTTTCTTGCTTTGATACGTTCCTTTTACCATTTGGTATAACTTCCGTATGATATTCCTGGAATACAACCCCTCAATGTTCCTCCCGACTCCTCTGCTCATAGAGCAACGTACGCTTCTTATTAAGCTGCATGAGCTTTACGTTAATCTTCATAAAACAAACGATTTCTGTGGGATGGTCTGAAGATATGTTGGCAGCGATGCCACTAGTCGTCGGTAGATGATGTTGGCAGAGTAGGTGCTATTAAGAGAATCCGGAATCGCGTTTGGCGAACATTCTGGCAGTCTTTTGCGACTATAATTTTTCTACGTCAATCCTTCTCACAGTAGTTCTTCATTATATCGGTGCTTAGGAAATCCAAATTTTGGTGTTCCGAGCATGCCCTTGGCGTTTTAGTAACGAATTACATATGCAGTGATCGGGAACCACATTCCAAACGCCCAATTTGTACTTGAAGAAGTACCTAGTAACAGCTAGGTGTCAACGGTGTCAAGAAGCTGTTAGGCCCGCCTATATAGCAAAAAACAACGATAACTGTTCGTTCACTGTACGAGCATGCGAGTAAAAGGAATATCAGTTTCTCTGACCAAATACAAAGGCGCTTCTTGTGAATCCAGGTTCAGAAATACTACCACACTAAGTTTATTTTAATTTTTACTCAGCTTGGCTATCTATAGCTTGCTAGTGATTCAAAGAAACAAATCTCTTTCCACTGAACTCCAATGTGAAAGCGAACAGATTTAGAAAAGAGCGGTTATGTCGGGTTTTTGTCAGTGAGAGTTTCTTAAGTACTTGGTTGAGGCATGTCCTCATTTTTGTTCAAGAATGTAAAATTTTGTTTCCAAGAGTAGCTAAGGAAAAGAACGGTCTACCTGCAGGAGCCCCGTATCATGAAGACCAGCTTGATTAGTCTAGAGATTCATAAACTTATCGTATGTAAATAAGCCATAATCAAGACGACACCTTGATCCAGTCTAGGGGGTGAGAGACACAATGGCAACGTGGGCAACAGACGTACAGATGTTAAATGGCTTACGAGGGCTTTACCAGTTTTGGTAAATGAATATCACATTTACCCCTCTCAAAGGCGTGGTTATACGTCCTCATCCATTCAGAGAATATAGTATGTTTACTAGCACAGCACAAACAGTGTGATGTGGGACAACATGGCGCGTAGAATGCCATCTAAGTTTGAGGTTATGTAGGATTTAAAGCTTTTTAACCGAAAAGTGATGTTTTTGACGCTTACTATGTATATTTTTTATGATATCATCTTAGCTGCAGTTTTAACGTTTCAATGCCAGAATCGGACTCTGTCCTGACACCTTTCTACAGAAGCGAAGCGTTTTTGAATGATGAAAGTATGACAAAAGTAAACTGACTTAGTTGCTTAAGAAGTTTTTGATGCGATCCCAGTTGATATAGTCTTCTAATGTATTCCGATTTGTTTTCTTTAGCCTGCGCCACGATTTGATCGACTCTTTTCCCGTTTAAAACAAGGAGGCTAGGAGCTATTCTCCTCTGAAACTTGTCAATTCAAAATAGGAAATGCATCAGTGTTTGAAGTGATAGATATGCTGAGTAGTTGGCTTCTGTTCTTGACTAAAAATATTGGCTTATCTCCACGGTTTGTTACAATTAGGCCAAGTCTGATAGTTATTACAATCAAACTTCCTCTTATTCTCCCGTGCTACAACCTGGTACCTCCTTTTGACATTTATTTTCTTCTCTTCTTATACTTGGATGGATCACAATGTGTTTTCCTTAGTGTTCTACTTCAGGTTCCGACCTTTCAATTGAAATTACTTTCAGCCTCGATTCATTTTGCTTTCCGGAACACTACTTAGTCCATCCTCCCTTTTTCTGACCCTGATTGAAGTCCCAACACTACATAGAAAAACAACAAGTAAACAATTATTACACCCAATAACCCAACCCTCTTCAACCTTATCGACACCAACAAAGGACACACAGTTCGTTCGAAAAACCTCTTCAATCATTATCCAGGGTTAAGAAGTTCAGATACGAATTCAAATTCGAATTTTTTGCAATAAATAAGTTTTGCCATTGAGTGAAGAGTGGTCAGTGGAGAGGTCTACAAGGATACTTTCTTATAACTCCGCACGAATTGAATCGAAAGAACTTAGCGAAAGTTCATCATCACCACGCTTAATTATCCTCGTTCTTGCTCTTTCTTTTTCATTTTTTTCACTTTTTTTTTTACTTTTTTGTTGTTTACTTCTCAGTTTACTTTATCTTTTACTGAAAAGGATGCCATCAATAAATTATCCTTCGCTTCTTAGTTTCACTTTTTTAGACAGAGCAGAGGAAAAACAAGAGACTAGGGCGCAATGTACGAATCAAGAAGGAAAAGTAAAGGGTAAAAGCGGAAAGAAAAATGCTTCAAGCAAGAACCAAAATTACAGAAATTTTAAAGTAAAATTACATAAAATGGACAAACACAGATAAACAGATACGTGTACAGATTTAGACTTTGTGTGCAGACAACTTGCGGTTAGAGCTGAGAAGGATCCTAGAAGCTGAATACTGGAATCTCTATCCTCTCCGTTTCTTTACTTTGCGTACACACTAAATGGCATAAATAAAATATCAAATCGTTGCTCTATTAATTTTGCATTATCCTTATGGCAACACGGACAGTATTATCAGAAAAAGACGCCCCAGACTGTACCCTTTCCTTTAAAGCTGAAGTCATCCCTTTTTTCTTTTTTCTCTTTTGATTGTTCGGGTCGGGACTGGAAGGGTAACATTAAGTGTTTTTTTTTTTTGGGGGTATTTCATGTGGCAAAGCTTTTATAATGCTCCCGGGCATGGTAGTAAATGTAAAGGGGGTCTGCATTAGTTTAAATTTCCTTAATAAGGGCGTTCAACATGTTTTTTTTCTCCCTCTTACTCTCTTGTGTTCAAAGGCTCGTTGACTATTTTTGCAACACTGTGTCATAAAAATAAAAAAACAAACAGGTACTCACGCTAACAAAGACTGAAACAAAAGAAAGGTATGCTATATAAGAGACAACTTCAATGCGAAAGCCTTTAGGTATTATATTAACTTACTCTCTTAAGGAGATGCTATAGGTTAATGTTAATAGAGGTTTGGTGTTGGTAAAGGTAGTCGTTGCCGATCCAAGGCCAAAATTAATAAAGACAGAGTCGAGTCGCTGAGCATAACCGACACCAACATTGTGTAGCATGTTGAATCTGTCTCCGCGAACATACATAAATGAACACCAGGATGAAGTCATAAGATCGGTCATAAACATTTAATATTTATGTCCGGTGTAGCGAAATATTTTCTTCAATGACACCTTATTCTGCATCACTGCATTTTCACCTATGCAGCACGCGGACTTACGAGTATAGTGAGAAATTTGATGTTATAATTGCGCCGTCAGAATCTAACCAACTACACCCTCGTTTAAATAATTTTGACATATTCCGAGCTCAGGTCTTATGATAATTTTCCATCGGCGATGGCGATGGCGCGATAGTTAGCTCATTGGACTATCACGCAAACAGTCTGGGTTCCATTCCTGGCTGGGTCACCAAGAATTTTTGAAATCGCCATCACCCTTTCGGCGGGCAATGGCAAACTCCCGAAAGTAAAATTGCCTACGAAAAAGCTTCTAAGGAGTGCCGTTCGGACTCGGCGATGAGCCGTAGGCCCCGCTCAGATGTGACAAACACGACAACATGAGCTACACAAATGAGTGTCAAGAAGCTAGGCCATGGCCCATATCGGGCTGCCAGCGCCACAGTGTGTTTTTGTTTTTTTTTTTGTGTTATCAGTGGATAGTGCTAGTGGCACTATCTTTTGAAAGATTTAGGACTCCACTTTGGAGGTTATACCAACACTAGCTTTAAAAGTAGACTCGGACTACTCAACGGCGGTGTATCACAGTAAGGATACGTTTCACGACCCTTAACATGTACAAAAGGACCTGGTAGTCACTTGATTTCTCTCTCTCTCATCCAATTAAGGATTTCGACAAGATGACGCGCTGTGATGTAATTTTTCTAACGTCACGAGTTGTTACAATATGCAGGGTCATCCGTTTTCTTGATCCGGAAATAAATTTAAATAAAATACATATATGTTTCAGATTTAGATAAAAATTTTATTCAGTATATTGTCTGGATCTTGCCATTATAAATGGAATCTAGCATCATTCTAATGTTTTCTACGGGACTTCTTGCAGGACTTGATTCGGAGAAAGTCGTTTTCGATGACTTTTCGACGCAATAACTTGGCCATAACTTGACAAATATTTATTTTCAATACATCAGAAGTTTACGGATTTTAAAATCCAACGGCGACAAATCACACGAAATTGTTCTTACAATAAAGCCGACCGGCTCTGTTGCGTAAGATGTGACAACGTCATGTTGAAACCACATGTCTTCTACATCCATATCTTTGATTTGAGGCCAAAAAAAATTTGTTAATTAGCGGTGACGGTTACACCTTCCACATTTTCAAAGAAGTATGGAACAATAGCCAGGCCAAATTGCACACCATACAATGGCTTTTGTAGATCCAACGGTCTTTCGACAGTTACATGTGGATTTTAACTTCCCTATAGGTCCATTCACAGCCAGCGAACTGCGACCTGCGAATCGATCCACTTTTCGCAAATTTTGACGTTTCTTTCACAGCCGCATTTTTTTGGTCGTAGAAATGCACAAGCCCATAGAATACGTTGCGTACGTTGCATCATGTCAAAAACTTGACAACTCATAAGTCCTAATGAAAGGAAGAGAGACAGCAAATGCGGCCCACAAGTTGAATGCATTACTTCGGATGATATTGGTCAACTTTTAACTTTTTGAGCGTCTGACAGATGTTTCCACGGAAATTCATTCGGGTGCTCTTTTGTGTTTCATATGGATGGATGTTTCTGATGGATTTCGTACGTATTCATTGGGCACCTCTTTGCAATCCGTCAAATACGATTTTAGTGGATTGTAAACGCAACGAACGCGACGGATTCTATGGGTTTGGGCCTGAAGTGTGCGACTGTCGATTGCAGCTGATTGAGAAATAAACAAACGATTTGAGGTTAAACACGAACGACCTGTTTGGTCGTGCGAACTGTGGATTCAATTCTTGCATGTGGAACGTGAGTAAATCTTGACAGTTCGCACCGAAATTCAACTAGACGCAGGCCAATTTTAAGAATGTGATTTTTTTAATAAAACTCGGTGAAATCATTTGTGTTTGGTTTTTGATACCTAGATGTATACGCCCTACCTCGTTTCCCGTGTTGTAATTTAGATTTTGGATTTATTAAAAGTGGTAAAGTTGACTTGGTCGCAGTTCGCACGGCCCAAGTTCACTGAGAGTGCACCAATGGGGTAAGTTCTTGCGGTTTTCAAAAATGTTTTTCGAATTAATTATAGTTAAGCACTTACTGAAATCAAGATCAAAGAGCTTTTATAGTAGACTTACAAGCAAAGTCTGAAAATGTAATTGATAGAGAATGAAATCTATATCGTTGATTGTGAGAATAAAGACTAGAAGACATAGGTGGCATCCATGAGGCTCCTCAAATTTAGCACCATATTTTACAAATAACCCGGAAGGGCATTATATTGCCTCACATTTTTACATTTACTCAGCTCGATTTGAAAGCTTTGTGTTTTGTGTTTGATTAAGGTAATTTCGTACGAAATTTTTTCAAAGTCTTAACTGAAATAGGAACAAGGTCATCAATTTGTTTTCCACCTTACAAAACATAGAGCGTATTAAGAAGGCGATTCGAAAGAACCTTACCACTAGCGTTGAGAGACCTTTGGGTATTTGCGTTTTTGACGTTGAAGACAAGGTGAATGTAATCAGTTTCAATTAATATACCTAGAGCCCATCGGGATCTGTAGTTGCGAATCCACAAGGTGTATGATATACTAGGTGGGGTGAAAAGTAACCTCCTTGACCGCTAGAATGCGCTGCTAATGCAAGTCCGTTCATATTCAGGCAGATATGCCAAATTTCAGTGCGATACTGTCTTTAGTTTTGTTTTGACAGCTGATTGTTGTTGACGTGTTTGGCATCATGTTGAGTATGGACGAAAACGATTTTCGGAAACAAAAGAAAAGTTAGATGAATATTATGGGGCTAATGCTCCGTCAGATTACATCGTCAAATATTGGTTTCAAGAGTTTCGTGGTGGCCGCAACTCCACTACGGATGTAGTGGCCCTCCGATGCGCTTACAGAGGACAATGTCAAAAAAATTACATGAAATGGTGTTGGCTGACCGGAAAGTGAAGGTGCGCGAGCTAGCATATACCACAAAGATTAGTACTGAGGGCACACGCCATATTTTGGGCAATATTCTGCATATGAAAAAGTTATCCTGCCGCTGGTGCCGCGCATGCTCACTCCTGACCAAAAACACGAACGCGAGAGCACTTCGAAAGAGTGTTTGGAGTTGCTGATGCGGAATCGAGCGGACTTTTGGCGTCGATTGGTAACTGTTGATGAAACCCTATTGCACACCAGAGAACAGAATGAGTGCCCGGCAATGAACTGAAGCCGGCACGAGTGCTCCCAAGCGGCCGAGGGAGGTTCAATGGGTCGGAAAGGTTATGGCTTCGGTTTTCTGGGATTGTCATGGCATACTCTTCGTGGACTACCTCGAAAAAGGAAAAACCACCAGCAGCGAGTATTACTGTGCATTATTGGAGCGTTTGAAGGCCGACATCGCTGCAACACGGCCTCACAAGAAGCGAAAAAAAATTTTGTTTTTGCAAGACAATGCGCCGGCGCATAAGAGCATCGCAACCACGGCTAAAATTAATGACTTACGGCTCCAATTGCTGTCGCATCCACCGTATTCGCCCGATTTGGCTCCCTCGGACTATTATCTCTTCCCAAACCTCAAAAGGTGGCTCATCAATAAAAAATTCAGCTCACGCGAGGAAATCATCGACGCCACGGAGGAGTATTTTGCAGACCTTCGGGAAAATTACTTTTCGGACGGGACCAAGAAGTTGGAAAGTCGCTGGAATAAGTGTATCAAGTTAAAGTATTGTAGTCGCTCCCTCAGTCATGTTTTCCATTCATAGAAGAGAAAACATCGTGAGTATTCAATGCATTATTACCAATGCACCAGATCCATGTAAATAGTTACGAAGGGTAATTCTTTTAGATTTATTATTTCCAGTGGGGATTTATGAGAGCCTACTCAAACTGATATAGTTATATTTTCAACTATTATTTGACATACTCGTATAATTGTGGAAAGACTTAGCCCACCACAGCATCTAGAAGCTATTTTGTAGATTTGTATTATGAAAATCAGCTTTCTACGGGGAAATATAATCGACCACATCTAACACGTAAAGATGTAAATATAGCAGAGGTGACCGCGATGATCGTGATAAATCGATTCGGTACCTTTCTCAATAGCTTGGCTTATCATATGCAACAACTTGGACGTATTTTACGTGAGGATCTTGGCTTAAAAGCATACAAAGTTCAATTCGTGTAAGAACTGAAGCGTGTGACCTTTCCGAATAGTCTCCGTTTCAGTCATTGGCGTCTTAAAACGTTTCAGGAAGATCCACTTTGGCCCACTTCTGGCTTTATAACAAGGTCAATAAACAAAATAGCCATATTTGGGGTGCGGAGAAGTTCAATAGCTAACAGTACATCCAGACAAAAAAAACAACGGTTTGATGTAGCTTATGAGCAGGTGGAATCATCGGTCCACATTTCTTTAAAACCGACGCCGGCCAGAAAGTATTATATGGGACTATTTGCTACGTAAAATTTAAGCCCGTGATTCCGACGACATATGGTTCCAACAAGACGACGCCGCCACTTGTCAAATAAGCTTTGTTGCGAGTATGATTCACTGAACAGTTAATTTCACCCCTTGGACAGATGAATTGAGCGATATGTGACATGGCACCTTTAGACTTTTTCCTTTTGAGCTACGTAATGTTTAAATGCTCGAATGCGCTTATAATTTTTGAAAAAAGTACTTCGAAAAGAACCACACTTTATATTCGGTCAATTATTGCATAAACAGCGCCCTTTCCCAAATCGGAAAGAGATCATTTTTATTTCCGATACACAGATAGGGGTGAAAAATGAAGTTAGCAATTATTGTCCCAATGTTAAATTTTCTTTAAAAACATTTTATCTGAAACCTTTCACTCTTACTGCAAGTGTTTCATTTCGCCTATATACTCGTAACATGATTTACCGAAAGGCATTTTCTTAGCATTAGAAAATAACGAAGAAATCGATGTTATCGCAATCGATTTCATTAAAACTTCTTTCGATAAAATATCTCATCAATTGATCACATTTAATTCACCTGCTCTCGGCTTTTTAATTGAAATAGATCCACTTTTTCAGATCTTTTCTTTGCGTTCTCTAGGATTCTACAAGGTCCCCTTCTCTTCATTATTACCATTAACGATCTTAAGTGGGACACCAAACACTCTATTTTCTATTTTCTCTTAATACTTAGAAAAAATTTTGCTTTGATTACATGCTTTACCTTCGCAATCACTGCCATGTCTTGTTCGGTTTATGGATGTCCTCAAACCCTGCATGTGGTTCTGGCAGTCTATGTCTTTTTGTTTTCTTAGAAAACAATTCCTGAATGGGGATCCTAAAAGACTAAAGTCTTAGTCTCCGCCAAGTTTGAAAAATTTTCTAGGTATATGTATCTTAAAGAAAAAGAATGGCCACTTTTTCTTAGATACCCTATGCCCACCGAAGTGTGAGCATCTCCAATAGGTCTCCTTTATGATTTTTTCGTTTATAAATAGTTAGTTGTCTTAATTGTTCTTAAGAGGGGTTGATGACCAACACCTCGAATCTATCTACCCTGTTCTTAGCGCTAGCTGATCCATTTGCTTTCACCCTCCTATACCGCAGTATCCTGATACAAAACATACGCTCATTTGACTCTGCTTGTATGATACCTTGAGCCTCTGATTATATAATATAAAAACTGTTGTTTACGGATGTTGTTTGTTGAGCGCATCAAGTAGACTACTGCAAATGACGATACACCTACCAGTTGTCGAACCCATTCGCATTGGCTCTGCTTACTCTAGAACAGCCCGAACTTTCAAGTAGAAAGTATATAAACTTTCAAATCAGGGTCTACACGGAAATTGCCCTGGCCCCTTCGCTGTTTGAGATCCGCTTGTCTCTTTTCCTCAGTACGCCTTTGGTAGCAATTATTACAATAGATTTAGCTATTGGATAAATCAATCACCAGGTTTAAATAGTTGAATCAAGCCCCAATCATTTTTGATTACCCTTCCAGTTACGACAAATCTTTCAAAGTTGAAGATCACTGTCTTTTTCTATGATAGCTAGTTACGAAACGATTCACACATGTGGCGGCTCAAAAACATGAAGTTATTTAACGTTTGCAATCTGGAGAACAAAATCCTCAAAGAGAATTCTACTTGTGGCCGACTTTTTGAGTATTCAAGGTTATCTGACAACTCTTCCGTCAACACCATATTCATTTCTTGTTCAAATCATATCTTGTAAATAGAACTCAAAGAGTACAGATTGAAGGGACCAGAATTAATACTAGGGGTTTCGCTTGGCTCTGTATTGCAACCAATTCAATTCCTGATTTGCATCATAAATTAAATTTTTCGACTACAATTCGGCCATCCTGATAGTATAATCGACCCGATTACAAAGCTCCTTAAGTAAATTCAAACAATTAATGAAAATAGTTCTTGAAAAAATTAATTAAATATAAAAATTCAAAATGTAAATACGTAGGCACATTTGAGAATAGAATCCAATAGGAAGATAATTAAACAAATTTAGTTCAATTAATACAAAAGCAAAATTAAATTCAAAAGAGAAATCGTATTGGAATGCCGGGCTTGAAACGCTTTCATTGCGGTGTTAAACGTTATCTTCTTTATCAGCAAAATCATCCAAACGACCTTCGGCCACACCAACATCATGCTCAGTGTCAACTCGTACAACATTATATGGTCTCATATTATCCGGGGACCAAATACCCTTGTATGGAAGACGTGTTACCTGTAAACCTTCAATATCGCCGACCACATAACGATCATTAGGTAAAACTTCCTTTATTTCGTATGGGCCTCGATATTGAGCGTGAAGTTTCTTCTTGACACCTGGAATGGTTACGAAGTTCTTAATCAAAACATATTCACCTTGTTTATATGATCTTGGACGTTTGCGGTGTTTATCATAAAAGTTCTTATTCCTTAACTGACTTTTTCATATATTTTCACTAACCATTTGCCTAACCTCGTTAACACAGGAGATATTCTTCTCTACAGTATCTTGCAGATACTCGCGCACACGATCGCAGAACTCACCTTTTTGATTTCTTCCAAATAAGAGCACACTAGGCGCAAAACCTGTACTCCTATTTAGGGTGTTGTTAATTGCAAATTCGACTTTAGTTAAATATTTATCCCAATCCATGGTTGTATTCGCTTCGCATTCTTTTGCTATCATCGGGAGTATAATCCGATTACTGCGTTTAATTTGGCCATTTGACTGTGGCGAATGAGTAGCTATTTTAATGTGTTTCACATTTTGGTCCTCCAAAAAGTGTGCAAATTCTTTGGATGTGAAGCAACTTCCACGATCCGAAACAAGGCGATTTGGTCTGGAGTAGTTCTCAAAAAATGCCTTCAAACAAGTAATAGCTTCCTTGCTCTGGGTTGTCTTCACAGGATAAAGTTTTATAAACTTCGTAAAGCCATCAATCACGAGAAATACGTGTCTTCTTTTTGAATGAGAATAAGGTAAGGGACCGAGTTGATCAACATGAAATGTGTCGAACGGGACGTCACCTTTTGGGATAGAGTGTAGTGTACCTTCTTTTTTCCCGGATCGAGGCGAAAAATAAATACACTTTAGACAGGACTTTATATATTCTTTTATTTTCGTCTTCATGTTGGGAAACCAATAGCTTGTGGAAATGTATTCGAAACACTTATCGGCTCCCAAATGACACATAGATTCGTGATGTGTTCGAATTATTTGCTCCTCCATTTGAGACGGAACGAAGAAAAGAACCTTGTCTTTATACTTTCTATATATCAATCCATCGATCATTTCATAAAGCGAACTCTCTGACTTCTCTAAATCAGAAGCTATCGCTATGATCTTTGGATCTTGCCTTTGTGCAGCAGCAAGTGCAAATTCAAATGACTCGTCGTTAACGAAGAGTATATTGAATGAACGACTTAATGCATTAACGTGAGCCATATGTCTCCCCGCTCTGTGTTCGACTACGTACTCAAAGCCTTGGAGCTCTAAGACCCAACGAGAGATGCGTAGATTTAAAGTTTTCTTTTGTAAAGTCATGGTCAAAGCTTGACAATCAGTTATGATTTTGAATGATATACCAATCAAGTATATTTTAAATCGGCGTAATGCATAAATTATTGAAAGTGTTTCGAGTTTATAGCTGTGGTATTTGGATTCAGATGCCGTTGCCCGTTTAGAAAAGAAGAATACGGGGTGAAACTTCTGATCCAACTGCTTCTGCATTAAAACAGCGCCAAACCCAACACTACTTGCATCACAGTGCAATTCTGTCTGCAAATCAGGATTATAAATCGATAACACAGATGAAGCAATTAGTTTACTCTTCAACGTTTCAAAAGTTTGCATTTCACGAACGCCAAACACAAAGGGTGCATCCTTTCTTAGCAAATCATATAACGGCTTTGCTATATTTGCGAAATTTTTTATAAATTTTCTAAAATAGGAACAAAGCCCCAAAAAAGTATGTACGTTCTTTGTGCATACAGGTATCGGAAAATCCTTTATAGCAGTAAGATTAGTTTCGTTAGGTCGTATACCTTCTTCCGTAATCTCATAGCCCAAGTAAACAATCTGTGTTTGCAAGAACATGCATTTGTCAAGCCTAAGCAGAAGACCATTTTCTACAATGACATCTACAATCTCTTTTAAAATTTCTAGATGTTCTTTGATTGAATTTGTTGCAATCAAAATATCATCTAAGTAAGTTATGATCTTATCTTCGGATATCAACTTTCGAAATAGGTGCTTCATAAAGCGCTCAAAAACTGAAGAGGCATTTTTCAGCCCGAATGGCATACGAGTATACTCGTACTCGTACTTAGTTGACTCTGCAGCCATCTGGACATGGTGAAAGCCATTTTTTAAATCCAAGGATGTGAAATACTTTTTTCCCCTAAGCCGATCTTAGTGATCTTCAATAAGGGGTAATGGGTAATTATCCCGCACGGTAACCTTATTGAGTTCACGAAAATCCACGCATAATCTTAATTCTTTATTCTTTTTGTGTACCAAAACTTTTGGTGACACATACGGTGAATTAGATACATGAATAACGCCATTCTTAAGTAATTCATCAAGTATCTTTCGAAGTTCTATTTTGTGCGCATAAGGTAGTCTTCTCGGAGGGCAATGAAAGGGTGTGTCCTTGGAAAGTACAATATGCATTTTAAAGTCTGAATTAGGTGACTGATGTTTAATAGGTAAGTAAACCGGTCTAACAATATCTTTTATTTTTTGTTCAACGACTGCATGCAAGTTTTTATTTATGTTAAGATTAAACTCACCATTTTCATCCCTTAAGTCTATATTAAATATTTGATGTACAAACTGTTCTTCATCTAAGACGTCGTTGTTGTTGTTGTCCACTGAGCAATGATGATGGGAAGGATTGGAGATAGCTGGAGATTCTTCATTCTTAATGAAACTCTGCTCCATTACATACCTTCTAAGTGTCAAACCCGACTTTCCAATAAAATCCCTCCCTAAAATTAGAGGATAAGTCATTGAGAAATTCTTGACTACTAAAAACTGTAAATTAATTATTAAATCTTCAAAATTGATACTGCTACTTATGCTTCCAATAGTAACCAGACGGCTACCATTTACTCCTGAGTATGACTGCGATGTTTCGGTTAGAGTTGATAAAAGCACTGGTGAAATATATTTTTCCTGGATAAAACTGATGGGACTACCAGAGTCCAGTAGTGCCATCACAGTCACAGAAATATCAAACTCCTTGCCAACCCATTGACATCTGATGTACGTTTTAAACTCATTAATTGCTGGTCGATCTCGTTCTGCGTGTTGATGTAATGCCATGACTGGATCATTTTCGGGACACTTGGTGGAGATATGTCCTTGTTTATGGCACTTGAAACAGGTGATCACTTTCTTCTCATTCTTTGAATTAACACTGCTGTTGCCAGGCACAAAATTGCCGTATTTTTTAACTGGATTTGTCGAACTACTAGATGGTACACTCTTGGTTATTTTATTAGTATTATTGTTTTTGATTTTCTCATAATTTCTTAGGGCTGTTTTTAATTCATTGAGATTGTTTGCACTATATAGAATCATTTTATTCACTTCCGAGTCAGGAATTCCTCTGATGACAAAGTCCAATAAATCTTCTTCATCCACGGACGAATGCGAGGCAATCTCCTGCATATGAATGACATACTGCTGCATCGTCTCTTCACCTCGCTTTTTTCCGCTTTCGAAGTTCATTATACACATCGGCCTTAGTCACAGACCGTCCAAATTCACTGACCATAGCCGATTTCAACGTGCTCCAACTATTCACACTAACCGTTCTCACAAACAGCTTTGCAGAAGATGCTTGCCATAGACGAATCTATCCCTTTCCGACAGTTTCATGACATCTGCCAATTCCTCAAATTGCTCTGTCCAACGTTGTAAGGGATAATTGTCATCACCACTAAATGGAAGCATGGCTTCTTCAATCTCCTTGAAACTGCAACTTCCATGTGCCCTGAGATTAGTTTCGGTGTCTTCCAATTGAAGGTCACGGATTTGTTGCCTCAACTTCATCATAAATTTCTTCTTCTGAAGTTTGCTTTGAAGTCTCACCACCTCCGCATCTAAGACTTCTTCACTTTCACTTCCCGAATTGTCACTATCACCTGACGAATGTTCTTCCGCAACACTCGTACTTGTGTCATTACATTTGCCTCCGCTTCTGCTGCTTTGTTCTTCCCGCATTAACTTCACAAGCTCGTTTTCAGCCAAACCTTGAACTGTCTCCTGAGCACGAAGTTTTAACTCAACTTTTGTGCCCGTTGTCTGGAGTTTCAAGAATCTTAGCACATTTTTTAATCGGTATACTGTCGCCGATTCCAAAAATTCTGTCCATTCTTCAGACATACTCATATAATGCACTGCACTATCAGAAAAAACCGTTCGCACAAGATCGCGAAAACTTAACTTTGGCCCAAACAAGTAGTACCGTCGACGCGTTGTTTACTTAATCCCACTTCTGAATTGTAATTGCCGAACCGGACAAGTGAGCGAAGAAGAAGATAAGCCAAAGACAAACAATTCTCTGCTTGTGTGTCGTTTATTAACAGAAGAGTCAGAATGTATGTCCGCTGAGACATTTATACTCCCGTTAGACATGCTAATTACAATACATTGAACATTATTAAGATCTTTGGAGACATTTCGGGTTAATCATACGATCAGATGGCCAAATATAGTGTGATGCAAAAAGAGAACAAATACAGTCTCGCAACAAAACATGCAACCAAAATATTGAAATTAAATCTTTCGACTACACTATTGACTCCTAGCCCATGATATTCAACTTTTAGAGTCCATCTTTAGTTCTCATTAGTAGTCTAATGTTGATGTTTTCTAACTTGAATTTTGGCATTGTGTCCTTTTTCTTCAACAACATAATGAATTGCGTTTTACTTAAGATTAATTGCATGTTTGCTTTAATTTTGAATTGTAATTTTTTTTTAGCTGAAAGGGTCACCCCACCCATTTATTTTAATTATTATTGCTATTTATCCTTTTGATGGGGCATTTAAAACTATTTCTGATTAAGAAATATAAAATGTCTGTCATTTTTTTCCAGTTAATATTGTTTTTTGTTTAATTATGCTAAGTATATTTTGAAGTATTGTAACTATATTACTAGTGAAAATAAACCTTTATAAAACTTATACTAATACCGCTATGTAAGCATCCTGTCCAAATGTCGTGGAATTGTTAAGTCATCTACCCTCTGAATATGACGATGTAGGTTACATCTGATTATACGAGTATCTCTGACTTCGCCAGCAAATCCTATATGATTTCCTGCCTTAAAATATCCGTAACAAGACTTGTCTCAGACTTGGCATGTTTGCTAGTTCTTCAACTTAAACATATTTTCATATGATTTTCGGTCAGACTAGCTTAATTAAAGGCCTGATGTCTGTCTAAATGAGCATCTTGTCTAAGCATGGCATCCACTTGGTCTCTCATCTAAAAGCCATCACATCCAGTAAGTTCATAATTATCTACAATACTATCAGACCTTCCAGTGTCAATTACTCTAATAAGTCAATCACACCTCTTAATACAATAGATCTTGACTATCGTATTTAATTTTGTTTTCCCCGTTCTATAAACTGATCATGACACCTTGGTGGAAAACCTTTCATTCAGTCAGAAAACACACGATCTATCTTTCCGACGCACTAATGAGATCTACAAACAAAGATTAATTGGTTCTTCTCCGTCGCCTATAAAACGTTCATGCATGTGGCAAGAAATTTAGTTTCACACAATCTCTTACAATGGATCGTTGGCAAAATCGTGTGGCAGTAGTCAGTGGCGCAAGTAGTGGCATCGGAGAAGCGATCGCTAAAGAACTCGTAACAGCAGGTCTTAAAGTTGTCACCCTAGGCCGTCGTGAAGAGCGTCTGCAACAAAATCGTTCCAAACTCACCCCAAACGTTCAAAAGAGATTTTTTCCACGAAAGTGTGACGTAACAAATGAAGATGATGTTAAAGCAACTTTCGAATGGATCGAGAAAAATCTTGGAGGCACAGACATTCTCATAAACAATGCTGGAATCATTCGCATCGGCAATCTCGTTGACATGAATACTGCCCACATCGACGAAGTTCTAAACACGAATGTTAGAGGCGTGATCTACTGCACTCAGGCAGCCTACAAGAGCATGAAGGACAGAGACTTTGCCGGGCACATCATCCATATAAACAGTATTCTTGGGCATCAAGTGATCACTATGCAACCAGGTGCTAGTTCAAACATTTATGCGGCTTCCAAGTTTGCAATAACTGCCATCAACGAGACGATTCGAAATGAACTCAGAGATTTGCGTTCAAAGATCAAGACCACCGTAAGTCGTGTTAGTTGTTGATGGTTAAATTAATATCAAATGCCTTTCCTACAGAGTATAAGTCCAGGAATAGTCCGCACAGAGATAGCTCCCCAGGAGCTCTTTGATCAATTTCCAGCTCTTTTGAACCCTGAAGATATTGCGCAGGCCGTGCTTTTTGCTATATCCACACCACCGCACGTGCAAGTCCATGATCTTATTCTCAAACCCCTTGGAGAAATATTTTAAAAATAAACATCTACTCAGCCCAATTTGTCATTATCATTTTGTTAACAGCTTAAGTTTACCAAAATATTGACATAATCAATAGACCAATTATCGACTTTTTAATTAGAATCTGTTGTGAAGTTGTTCGTAGCTGAAGAGTGAGTCTTTTCATCAATACAACGCCAACATTGGTGGAAGTACGGAGGACTTTGAGCACGTTTTTATTTAAATGGACACTCCTACATTCTATTCTCAACATGAAGCAAAGGAATAACTTTAGACGCCTTGGTTAAAGTGTCCCCATACTGCGGATTACCTTTCTAATCTTTCCAAGATATCGCAAAAGTGAACTGAAAACTAATGAAATTGTGACATCGGCTTGATATTTCTTCAGGACAATTTTGCAATTTTGCATCTGATTCCTGCGGCAAATATCGTTAAGATTTGTAACTACTCCAAAGTTATTACAGAAGACCTGTTTCCCTATGGTTGGCGCAATCAAAAAGCTCTCTCTTTTTGAGACTGACCATATCTTACAGATAGTGACCTTCGCCTGGTTGAAATAGCTCTGTAAGGACTGCTTTGCACCATGCAATTTTATTAGAATTGAGGTTCAAGGTTGCTTCCCTAACTTTCTTTAGGTCATGGGACAGAATTAACATCGGGTATATGGTTCATTCTGCCGACAGCTACAGCATATATGTTTTATTTTCTGATAAAACCCTCGCATTCGCCTGCTTCTCGTGCTCTTTCTCTTTTCAAAAAGCCTGTACTCTCAGTCTTCGACTCAGCGCAGCTTTTATGTTTCTTATTTGGCTGCATACTTGTTGTTAACATTGGTTGTTAGATCATAGGTTTCTTTGTTGCAGCGCTTTGTGAGTGCGTTCGTTGGCAGTCTTCTATTGTTTCGTATACAGACTGGCATTTTGACTACTATTGAGGGAAACGCGGTCACCAAAGATTCTAGCGGGCTCTTTGGATCCAGCGTTTCGACACCAAACTTTGGAGCTTTCACTTGACTCCATTGTGCTTTTAATATTCGCATTCGTACACTGGCTGCATCAAGGTAATGACTAGAGGCAATGTTGACTGCTCGTCAAAAAGTTCAGAAATCACGGATGCTGGAGGAGTATTTGGCGTCGACCGCAATAAGATAACAGCCTGGAAATGATTAGTTGACCAGGAGATAGCAAAATCATTTTGGTGAGCTCTGGGAATCGGATGCTGGATACTTAAAATTGCCCTCCGTTGCATGAACATTTTAAAGTCTCCTAGTATAATTTTGACGTTGAGCAATGAGTAAATTTCGGCCAAGGAGATCAAAGAACTCATGTTTGAAACTGACATTCTTATGCGCTGTAGAAGCATGAACCCAACGAATAATTTGTCCAAACTACGTTATTCCAAAAATGTTTGATTAGATCGTTAACATGATAACCGTCCCTATCCAAATCTGTTTCATGTTTTTAAACAATAGCTTTATCAGTTTAGTAGGAGTTGTTGGACAGAGATTTAAATGTCGGCTCTTACGCTTGCATAAAATGCTTGACAAATATTGAAGAACCTGGAAATTATTTGATTATAGACTTCTTGGACCTGGATCTGACATACAACCTTGATCATAATGTTCCCCATAATGTTGGTGTATCCCTCCCATTTCCGATTTGAGTTCTGTTTATTATTTTTTTAAGTTGGTACATCTGCTATTGATATTCCTTCTAAATCTTAGCGTCATAGCTTGACATTTGCAAAAGTTACGTAGCCAAGAGTACATCTATCGCTGTGTGTTTTGACTATTTTTTACAATTTACAACAACGAACTTATATTGAATTTTGCGTAAAAAATGGATTTAATGGTGCGCGAACGTTGGAAATGTTGGAAAAGAGTTTCGGCAACGATTCTCTTAAGAAAACTGTCGTTTATCAGTGGCACGAGCTGTTCAAAAGTGGTCATGAACTTTCTGATCAAGGTAGTACATTAGATGCTCCCTGGTTTGCATACACGAAGTTGTCTTTTAACTTAAAAGAAGTCTTTTTATTAGAATTTTTAGTAATGGATAATCTCTGAAAGGGACTGATTGACGACAAAAAAAAGTTCATATTTGAATATGGAATGTCCGGAGCTCCGCTCTGAATGGAGAAGTTATTTGGTTGAGGCCCAGGTCAATCGCTTATTACAATCGCCTGGTATTACAATGGATAAAGTCTTAATCACTTGTAAACCCACAGCAGCGCTGCATGGAAATTCAGGCGTTTCCTAATTAAACCGGATAAAAGTCGACAGTGAAACAATGAAGGAAAAAAATAACCTTCAATTTAGTAGACCACCAGAAATGATTCTTCAGTAATTCAGTACTGCTCTGAACCGAAAGATTTTGTCCTTCTGTTTTCTATCGAGTTCGATACGTAACGCACCCAAAAAATTAACAATAATTTCATAAATTATTAATAAAAAAAAGTGTAAACTTTCAGTTTGAAAGCCTCCCTTTACAGAATTCTTTAATCTTTACCGACACCGCATCATACTCCCTTTAAAAGTAAGGCCACGGCAGCACTATGAGAGTTGTTCAAAGTTACCTTTCATTTTCCCAATACAATAACCTTAGTATATTCTACCCTATGCACCCACCACTTCAAGAACCACCTACTTGCCAAAGTAAGAACTACAAGACGTCATAATAACAACTTGACAACCACTCTTCCAAACGTCATTGAATAGTGCCAACTCCGGTCCCATTAATTTGGCTTCGACCAAATAAATTCAAACAAAAACTTTTGCTATGTCTGTACTTCCACCGGATCCTGTCTATGTCCTGCGACATCCGGAACTAAACGCCATTAACTCATTGGCATTCCATCAAGACCAGCGCCTCCTCGCCGGCACAGTCAAAGGAACAGTCCACTTATGGGACTTGCAAGTAAGTTTCTTCTGCGCCGTAATAGCAAGTTCTGTCTTCAGATTAGTAATCCAATTCTAGAACAATCGTTGTTGTCTAAATTTTGAAGTCGGTTCGGAACCCATTACTGCCATGCATCATACCGAAGAGAATCTCATCACTCAGGAGAAAGGCGGAACACTCAAGTACTGGTCGATGACAAACACGGGCTATGTTTTAGAAAAATCCACCGAAACAAATCACATTGCATTCTGTCGCACAGACTTTGATTTTGATCAGGATTCGTTAATCTTTCCACAAAACGACAACAACATCGGCGTGCTTCACACCAAAGATTGGCAGCAACAGTCATTGCTTGTACCAGACAAAAACAAAAACGTAGGACAGTTGGCTTGCGTGAAAAAACTCAGCTCCGGTGGGCATGATATGATTTTGGCCGGCTACGAATCGGGCGATTTCTTCACATGGGACTTGCGAACGGAAAAAGTAATAAGCGAATGTCGTTTTGAAATTGGAGCCGCCACAAGTGTCGATTTTGATGTCCGAACTAACCGTGGTATTGTTGGTGGCACGGAGGATCGACTTGTTGCTGTTAAATTCGAATTATCAAGCTTGGAGTTGAAGACTATTCAGGATATACCCATCAAGAATCCGGGGATAAATTGCATTCGCATAAGAGACGACAGGAAGGTATTCTCAACAGCTGGATGGGATGGAAGGATTCGGATATTCTCATGGAAGAGTTTGAGGCCGTTGGCTGTGTTGACGGAGCATAAAGCTGGGGGAATAATGGACATTGCGTACTCTAAAGGAAATGTCTTAAGTTGGAATTCGCCTATAATGGCTGCAGCCGGTATGGACGGTCAGATCTCTCTCTGGAACTTATATAACTAATTAGGCGCTACCGCTACCTCATATATTAATTTTTTTTTTTAAATCTGAACCTGTGGTTACTATTTACAAATGTTTCTTATCAGAAGAAGGGCTGTCCAGTATTCGCAAGAGCTGAGCTGGGTAGTCATAATAAATGTAAAAGTTGTTTATTTAAAACCGTTGTTTAGCATTTGTTGTAGATAATGTAGATGAAGTGCGACGCAGACGTATTAAAGTACGATAGCGGAGGAAACTGCAAAAGAATCCGCCCTTGGCGAGGTTATTTAAGTTTGTGCGCGTTAATCCCGTACGCTGCAAAGGATGGAATGGGCCGAAAAAAGAGAGGACGAAAAACTGCGATAGTTACTGCGGCTCTTATCATCGGATGAGGATTTGTTATTAGATGCAGACTAAGGCAAGGAGTCTTAAATTTCTTCCGACAATCCGCTTAGTTTGCCAGATTTGCCGTTTATGAACGCACGTCCCCACAGATAAGAAAAATGATAACACCAAAGATAGCTCTTACGAATTCTTGGACACGACTTATGGGCACTGTCCTAGTTATTGCATTAAAATTGTTTCTGAACACAAGTGAAGAGAGTGAAGGCCCGCGGACTGAGATGGCGGAGTCATGTAGATTGGGTGGACACCAATACTCCGATCCCAAATATCTTTGAATTCGCCTGTGCGAAGTAAAGAAAAACCGCAATTCAGGTGGCGTACGCTAGTGGAATAGGACCTCAACAAACTTAGCGTGGCAACACTTGTCAGTTGAGGCCATGGTCCACCCCGGATTGTAGCATAATCTTAAGTATTTGTTTAAACAGATACTTCTTGAAACAGCCATTTCTGTATGTCTGTCTTTTTAAGGACAAATTCCATTGTTGTTCCCAAATTGCGATACAACGGTTTTTTTCGTATGCTACTTAACTAGCGACGTATAATTGCAGTTAAACGTTGGTGTAGTGTTGAACTATTCTGGAATTTGTGCGAAAAACGACATCGACAATCTTATCAGCAAAACCGATTTATCGACGTTTCGCATAAAATTGGGCAAACCAAGCCTTTCGGCACAGCACTAATAACTTCGAACGCTTTAACTTCAACGTCACAGTCAAAGAGGAGAATTTTATTTGAATATTAGTTTATTACGTCCATTTTTGCGCGACTATTTTAAGTTTGTCACAGCGTTGAAATTTCTGTGGGAGCTATTCGTACTTCTGCTTTTAGATAGGCTCCTATACCTTCTACGTGCTCACTGTGAACGGTGGGAGGGTCGAAGTCCCTTAATTGCAAACCTACACTTTTTTACCATCGATAAAATATGGGTATACTTTTTTTACGTCCTTATATATTTTTTTCAAGGCAGTATTTTCGATGAAAACAAAGTGCCATATATTGATGAAGGTGGTCTGTTGTTTTTTGGCACAAAATTGTTTTTTTCAGAAGCTTGTTCTGATTCTCCAGATCATTAATTGTGTTGGTTGCATCGGTCTTGTTAACATATTCGCCTTTGCTGTGGTTTGTAATTTCATGTGTTGTGGAACTAGAGAATATTTTTTCAACACCTATATACTGGCGCGCGCTGTCGGTACAAATACGACTGGTGTTGGGGTCAACGTATTTATGGATATAAGGCGACAAATCTTCCTTACATTTGGAGTTTACTTAAAAGAACCGCCCTACCTTATCTTCCTTGCAAAACAACCCCAATACCACGATTGTCATTTGTTCAGTAATACGGCCTCTGTGGTATTTCCTTTTCGTAAGAAAAGTTTCATCGATTTGTACAGTTTTTTCTTTGCCGCCAATATTAACATCAACGTGAGACGATATAATTTCGGCTATTTCACTACAATAGTTAAAGTAATCTATTATAGTAGATTTGCTTAGTTCATTTTTATTGTCAAGCGCCAAGCGCCAAGCGATTAAATGCTAATTTTTTAAAAAAAAATGATATACAACAATATTTAAACAAAAACATAAAGTTGTAACTTAGGATTTAATTAATTTACCCACAAAACCGTGTTTACAGGCATTTTGATCACAAAAGAGATAATTATCGCTAGAACCTCGCGAATCTCTAGCCGTCATTGAGGCCCATAGAAAAATGTGCCGATAGATGGGTTAATTGTATTCCTACAATTTTTGTCACCTTTTTTTTGTAGAGCTTTTTTTTAACATCGCCACATCCAACCGAACTTTATATTTTTCATTTTTCCACCTTCATCCGTAAATTGCAACACAGTGGGGGAGTTGATGTTTTAGTGGTAATTAGACCAATTTCTTCTAAAAAAGCAATGCTGTTTTTGTTTGTTGAGAGGTTATTTAGTTTAGGATGGATTAGAGGATGCTTAGCCGCCATTGCTTATTCACAATAAATAATACCCGATTCGCACTAAAGTTGAACCCGTTGATATATAACCGAACAATATTTTGCATTATTGTCGAGTGCATTATACATTACGAAAAGTACAAACACATGAACATGTGAATTTTCTATAATTTTGGAATGAATACTGTAGGTGAAGAGTATTGATGACATAGGCGCCTGCCTGATGAAAAGAACATACTCCGTGCGGAGCAACGAAGTTGCGTGAGCGGCACCTGTCGCCTGCGGAAAGAGAGTTCAAATCCGTGGCCACCCGTGTACTCTTAATTAAGAAAACTATTGATATAGACGCCTGCCAGATGTTTAATTTATTATATTCATTTACTTACCTCAAGGGAAGACCATGTAAATGTCTAAAAAAAAAAAGAAAAAAAAACATAAATATTAATTTTCAATTTCCTCAAAAACTAGACGACATAAATCCATTCGGTTTCTTGTGTTCGATTCAAAATTGATACAGGCATCGACCACAGGAATCCAATTTAGCACTTCATTTCACAATTTTGAAAAAAATTGGTTCAAACTTAATTTTTAAATTTATTTTATCAAAATTTAGGGTTTGCATGCGAATTTCTTAAAAACTATTGATACAAATAATATAGCTGGAACTTAGAGTTGAAGAATAGGTTTCTAACTTTCGAAACTGGTACAGTACTTTATTGTAAGTGTTGCCGTTGTTTTTTAATAATTTTTTTTTCCATTTGAAGTTATTTTTTAATTTTTTTTTAATTTAAATTAATTGCCCCTACCAAACGGGGCGAGATAGACCCCCCTCCTATAGAAAAAAAAGCTTGTTTTTGACCCTTCTATAAAAAACCGGTATCAATTCAAAGCCAAAGTTATCGTACTCGTGCCCTTTAGACATGTAATTGATTTGGCACTGATGTTTTTTAAATCGGGATAAACATTTTCAGTGAGCGCCTTTATTTTATGTCGCTCACGATGTGGCACAGACTATGGGGAATTTCTAGTCTTCCATCCTTCTCTTCTATGCTTCCCCCGCCTATATTTAAAAGTAGTTGCTGAAGCTCTTCTCCATACACGTCATTTCATAATCTATAGATATCTCATATTTTTCTTAAGGTGTAACTCCTTTGTTTTTGGCCACAAGTAGGACGATTGAAGGCAAGCCTTTATTTCGTCAATACTTGAAATGTCTGAATAATAAATACTCCAACACACTTGCCAATAATGCAGTCATCGACAAATTTGTACCCCAAAAATTTTTGTTGGTAGGCACACAGTTGACAACTTCATTTGTGATTGTTTTTACCTTTATTACTGAAGAGATCACACACTAAAGATCAAAACAATCAGCTTGTAGCGCGTCCATACACACACACACACACTATTGCAACTATAGGCACTGCAGCATGACTGCTGAAAATGGTCTACACTGAAGGAAAATTGTGGGCGATGATTTGATTAATTGTTTTTAGCCCCAGGACAAGGCAGAAGGATAATTTATATCTTAAATAAATCAGCGGCAAAATTACTAAATTCACCTGTTTTGTATTTTTTTTAAATCCGATGAACCATTATTGCGCTAGGGCTGTGTAAACAACAATGTCAACCCCCTTTATGCCACTTAGACCTTGAATTTCTGAAAATCTCGCATGTAGGTAAAATAAGGAATAGCTGTTCGAAATTTCAAGTCGCTACATCTAGCAGTTTTTGAGCAACCGTGATGACATAAATGGACTTGCTGGAACTAATATACATACAAACATTTTGAATTTTCAAATTTGAAAAATCAGAGTGCTATAGAATTCAACTTAATTTGAAGAAGTGTTGATTTTGGAGTGAAACCAATGGAAAACGCCATAATAATGAAAAGCTTTGGCTTTTGCTGTCAGCTAATAGCCTGGTAGCCTAATTTTCTCTCTATCCCAAGTGTTTTTTCCATTAAACGATGTTCTAAAACTGAGCTCAGCATTGGACAGATTTCATTGGGGAAAAAAAATCAATGACTTAGTTGTGATAAAATTTTAAAGACATACAAGATGGGACGTAGTCTATAGCCCTTCCGAAAAGTGCGTGAAAAGTCAATTCTGTTTTGACATTTGTAAAGCAAACAGAATCGGAATTTGTGTGAATAAGCAATGAAACGCTATACTGAAGAAGGCGGAATAATCGTCACTATATATTTGACAGTGTTATTACAGTTTTTTTATTATGATTTGCAGCATGCTGGGTGTTTTCGCTAGTATTATGGTATCGGCAACGTAGAGAAGAGGTTTATACGAAATTCATCGAGTAATATTCTCCTGAGAGATATACAACGAGATCGTTCAAGATGTTTGAGAACAGAAGAGGCCTCAGTAGACATTCTTGCTTCACTCCAAATTTAGACTGAAACCAGTTAGACAAAGTGTTTCTAGTGTTATATGCTAAATCGTTTATAGCATTTTCAGTATTTTTGTTGGCAGTAAGCTGGGATGCTTACTTCAAAGAACAGAACTGTTTTGTCGATGTAATCAAAAGCCGCCTTAAAATCCACGAAGAAGGCATACAGTTTTTTACCCTTATCCAAAAACATCCACCCGTTGCTTGTTAGATTGTGGAAAAATCTTATTTTATCGTATTCAATTCGTTAGGCGTCCCAAGATAATTCCTGGAAAAAAGCTGATGGTCTCATTTAAGAAAAATATGCCTCCATTATTGCTTGGTCCATTGGGGTCTCCTTTCTTGAATATAGGGAATATTATGTTTTTCTTCAAAGATGATGGCACATCACCAATACTATTAATAAAACCAAACGTTTCCGCATTAGTCACATTTTTAAAGAAATCGTCATGAATACGATCTTCTCTTGGAGCCTTATTTGAGCGGAAGCTATGTATAACTGTTAAGAATCCATTAGCCACTGATTCGGGCGTTTGATAATGTACGTCCTATGGTTTCAAACATTTCAATTAGTTTCTTTCATTCCCGTCAGTCTATTTATTGGTTGCGTCTTTGCCTCACTTATAGATAGCGCCAATTTCTAATCTGAATTTCGAAGAGTTCCTCTTCTTTAGACCTTCGCGAGAAAATTAAATCACCAGGTAATTTAAAGCCAACAAATACGCCCAGATCGAAAATACTCAGAAAATCTTATGGCACTTATCCTCAGTTGAAAGCAGGGGAGTCTGATAAATACTCGAGCCCGACTTCTCAAGTAACCTGATCAAAAACAGCTCACAATCAGCTTAGTTGCTGTTGGTATCTGCCATTGGATAAGACCATAAATACGCTGTTGAGTCCTTTGATATCTTAGTCGTCTGCCACGGGTGATATATATCAACTTCTGGCAGCCCTGAAAAGCATCTTCACCTGCATCAAATTCTGCACATTTGGTGAACTGTAAGATTATGGCCGAATTCGTAAACGCATATGTTGCGCAAAATGTGCAAAGCAGGAGATTCGCTGGGGCACAACGGTAAATTACTGCAAAGCAAATAGTTCTAAAACGTAGAACATTCAGTTTTTTTACGCGAAAGCAAGAGCATCTGTGCAACTGTCAAAGTTGTGTTGCACACTTTCAATGCAAACATATGCTTTTGACGTTACATGAACTTTGCAGATAATTTGCTTTGCAAGTCGTGTGTTTACGAATTCGCCCTATCTTTCATATTGAAAATGAAAAGAATAACCTCACGCTCAAGGAGAAACTTAAACCAATCAATCTGGATGCGTTTGTGTTAAAGAGCATGAAGAGAGTGGTTGGGCTTCATGTGTGGTAATTTATTATTCGAATGCGACATGCCTACTAACGCGGAAGATCATGTGGAAGCGCGCTTCAAAATCTGGTAGGCATCATTAAAAGCGCATACTGCGTGTTGGTCGATTCTATGCTTTACGCTCTCAATGATCCTAATGTCTTCACTTAGATATATGCAGATGATGGAGCTGTACTACATTGGTATGTATAATAAGAATCCTCAAAAATCCTCTCAAAATGGAGCTTGTTTTCCATTAGCAGTAGCAGTGAAGTTTCTTACGAACTTAAATACAGATGTTATGACTCTCCAGAACACTAGAAAACCAAACGATTGCTTCCCAACGTCTGACAGAGATCCTGCCATCACACAGTAATAACGACTGACACTCTTCTACATACTACTACTACGCTTTGCTACGAATTTAAGTGTGACAGGCATAGGTTGTACAACATCCTGCGATGTTTGCGGTTATATGAAAGTATTAACAAATATGATTTGGCTCCTTTTGCTTACCCACATACTGCTATAGTGTTGTTAATCGTGTGGTCCTTTCCATCAATCAACATCCTTTCGTTAAAAAATTCCAACAAACTTGAGTTCCAAATATGTCGCTTAAAGTATCTAAAGCATCAAACAAAAAAATGAACCTGATCAACTTACTTTCTGCTTAATCTTCACTACCATCTGCTCATTAGCAAAGAAAGTTAAGACCATTTAGCCTCCATTTTGTTTAATTAATTTATTTCAAAAACATTTTCATTTTATAAAAAAACAAAAAAAAACAAAAGAATTCCTTAAACTTAAAGACAAAAGAAAATAAAATTACTAAAATAAATTACATTTACAGTTCTGTGTATTGATACTATTATCGACTATCGACGAAGAGTTAACAATTAGAATTAGACAAAATAAAACTAAGTAAAGCAGGTGAGCGCTCGCGTCTCTACTCCAACAGATTGGTCTACAACACCAACAAACTTATTAAGTCAAAAATGCATCTCTTAGCAGAGGAGGACCAAAAACAACAACAAAATCGAAGTATGGTAATTGCACAAGTTTAAGTATTTGTATCTTTAGAGTGTCCATCCACTATGTACAAGTATCGTCTTGTACTTTCACTTTCGTTGCTTGTTCCCCTGCGGAGTACTGTCTTCGACTTCTGCTTCCTTGGAGGAAATTTTCTGAAAATCGCAGTCTATAATCCGTTTTCGTTTCCGAAGTGGTCTACTACATTCACTTGACGAAGATTGTAGTTCCTTTGGCGCTGTGGGGAACGATGAGACAGTTGATGTTGCTTCTACTAGTCGTTTGGTATGCAACCGAGTTATTTTGAATTTGTGCACATTCTGCTTGGAGCTATCCTCTTCCTCTTGGTCAGATTGTACTTCAGCTTCAGTTGGCGATGATTGTGACACATCTTCGTCTTGGGGTGGCAAAGCTTCTTCCTTTGATTTGGTAAAGTCTAGTGGTTCATCCAATTCTGGAGACTTTGTATCATTGGTGGGAGTTGTCCGATGTGTTGGTGTGGCTGCGGGTTCTTCTTTTTTCTGAGCTTTGATGAAGTCCAGGATGGGCAAAGGTATTGGGATTGGTATGGGAAGGGGGATTATGATGGGATAGGGTACCATCACAGTAACAGGTGGCGGCGTTCCCAATAAACCAGAAATCATATCCGGCGGTGGTAGTAAATGATGACCTCCACTAAAGAACCTCGGATGAGGTTGCGGCATAAATGGTGGTCTTGGTGGGAAAGATGGTGGGCCTGTGAAGAAGCCCGATGGCAAATTGGTCGGCCTTGATGCAGGGTGTTGTGGCGGCAACGGTGGTTGTGGTCCGTCGATTGGTGATATAGGTGGGGCACTTATATTTTGTAATTCCTGCACGCTGGAGAATGGTTTCGGTGGAAGTTTCGGACTGGTACTTAAGCTGTTGCCTAATAATTTTGACTTGTTGTTTAGATTCAGGTGGCTGCTAAGACTATTGTTGTTGTTGATACTGTTCGGGTTGTTACTGTTATTGTTGGTGGTATTGCTGTTCATACCATTGGTGCTCAATGCACTGACGGACATAGCACCAGCCCGTGAGGGTCGCTTTTTTCGACTATGCTTTGGTGACTGCCGGTTGTTCATGATGCCAGGACTTTTAGACATTAACTTGGCTACCGGTGCCACAGATATTATTGGTTTGTGAATTTGCGACGGTATTTGTTGTTGGGTGGGCGCTGTTGGGGTCGGTGAAACAGACACTGTTGAGGCTGGTGATGCCGATCGACTACGACAATTTCGAAGCCATAAGTCTGGAGTTATAAGACCTCCACTACCACTGGCAGTTTCTAACCCCTTTTCACGTAGATGAGGGTTCATATCTAAGTGCGCTTGAGTTTCTTTGCAGAATATCTGCATCTTGTACTGATTTAAGCATTTATCGGAGCAAAATTGCAGCTGAGAAGCACCATCTTGGAAGTCGACATAGCTGACAGCATGCCGTACATGCCGACACCAGTCGCACGTTTTTGCCTTCTTAAACGAGGCACGTCTGCTTTGGGTAAAGCATGACTCTGAGCAGTATCTTGGACCATCGGCGGTGGTAAGGAAGTCTGTTGAGTTATCAGCTATGGGCCGACGGCACCATACACAATTGTTGCAATCTGAAATGAGAAAAAAATAACAAAAACACTTTTTAAGATGAAATGTTCAAATAAGTTTATATATGACTACGAATACACACAATCATTAAAACCAAAGCAAACTTTAGAATTCCTTTTTGGGGCTTCATTTGGGAAGAACCAGAGTCCGATTTTTCCCCAATAAGTTCTATTGTTGGAAACATGATAACCGTTCCAGTGGTATGGTGGAACAAAAACGAATATTCGCTCTGTTTTAACCGAGAAAGTTTCCATTTAATACGGACGGAGGAGACGGTGTGACCAGGGTAAAAGTGGAAGTGGTTTCATATCATATATACTCGTAGTATGTAAGGAAAAATTTCTTCGTAAGTAAGAGTTCATGAGTCATGTTGAGTATTGTGTTCGTGCTTCTTCAGAAGATGGAGTTTCATTTTTATAATCCTATTGTGTTTTATTAATTTATAGTATTTTAATCTCTTAACAGATCTGTATCAGGTCATGGAAGTAGAACGATACTCAAGGGGCTTTGGATTTTAGGATTTCACAGGAAAGTTGAGACATTTTAAATATTTTTCTGGGAGCCGTGTTGGTTGTATTTTTTGGGGGGGAAATGTTGAATATTGGTTGGATACACAAAGGAAGATGTGTATTTTGCAGACGAATCCTTCAGCACCACGTATTGAGGCTCAGAATAAGCAGAGCATGCTACGAAGGTGGCTAAACGAAAGAATTAAATAAGTACACAGAAGAAAAAAAACACCTGCTTAGACGATAGACAAGGAATTGCAACATCTTTCTACCCTGCGTTTGGAAGATTGAACTAAATGCGCATTGAATAAGTGCACATCGGTTCAATACGTTCGCATAAACAGCACTTCGAAATTCCCAATGCGCATATGTTTAATCCCTTAACAAAGCGCATTGAAAATTTCAAATCGCTTTGAAATGACGGATAAACACGTTCAATGCTCCTCTCATCTGTCATTTAGTATCGCTCGTTCTGTCACTTGAGATTGAAAAGGCAATTTTATTTGCAATTTTGAATTGAGGAAGATATAAAAACTATGCTAGAAGTTATGAAAGAAAATCGGGTATATAAATTGATTGGTTCCAAAATTAAAAGAAATAAAAAAGTCTATGAGAAGATCGAAACCAAAATGTGAAATCTCTCAATTTTCTCCCTCATTGCGAAACGATGCGCGATGCGGATAAACGGAATAATATATAGAAATATTCAGCTATAGCTAACTAAGCTCAAACTCCTTCAAAATAGACAGGAGTTGACGGCAGAATTGCCACCATTAAGCTTCTAGGAAGTGTTAGTTGAAATGCGTCATCCACCAGACCCCGTCAGCACTCTGCAAACAAGATCTGGGTATTACAGCCGACTAAGAAGAAAATGATTTAAGTTCGTCGCTTGATCATCATAAATGCTAGTAGCCGATTTGAATAATTAAGTTGAATAATAAAGGTTTGCCTATTTTCTGCTTCAAGTCGGTGAGCAGCATATAGTACATCGCAAAATCGCTGTACTCGGATATCGGCTATTAAGGCCCTTGTCACACTTCAAACCTAGCCCACACACAGCCTTTGTTGTGACCATAGATTTAAAAGAAAAGGTCAGCAGTAAGAATATATTTTAGATGGAATTATTTTACTATTTCAAAGTAGGCACTGAGCGGCGTTAACCTCGTGATACCGAGTGATGTTACTTTATCTACACATCTCTATTGCATTTTCTCCTGATAGCCACCGGGAGCTCGACTGGCCTAACCAGACTTGACTTACCAAACTTAAAGCATGTTTTGAATAGAAGAAAACAGCAACACTGTTATGTCTTTCCAGAAGTAGCAGAACCTTAGAAATAAGGCAAACATCGGATGAATTCGCGTGCCTAAATCAACGGTTGTGTCAACAGTCAGTGTGACTGTACTCCTTAAATAAGGTACTTCAATTAAGTCCACAATTTATCTCCCGGCAGATCGTATACAAAAAACTAGCTCTTTATCGGTTTCATGGTCGTGTAGACGACATCAAACTGGTTGAGTTGTGCAATATTTCCAAAGAAGAGACCGGGACCTTCGACCTCGAATTAACTCAATGCTAAAGGCATTGGAATATCAGACAGCTGTCACTGGTGACTTTGCAAGTATTAAAACAGAAACAGAAAACATAAGGTACTTCAGGTCACACCAAGTTTATTCTATTAACAAGAAGGGACGCACAACATTAATGAAGAAGACAGCTATAAGTTTGAGAAAAGCTACTCTTTTTTAACGGCATTTCTTTGTGCCAAGATGGCTCAACAGTTATTAGACTCTGATCGTGTATGCTCAGAGGGTAGCGCCCATCGGGAGTAGACAGGTGTTGCACCCAAAACAACGTCCTGTCTCAATGCTATGGAGCATGACTGAGGGTTAGGCTCTCAATAGCTCTACTGTCTACGCTCAGGAATATGCAGACGATGTAGCTGCACTGTGTCTTGAATCATGCCAGGTAACTGTATACTCTAATCTAAGCGAAGCACTCACCAGTCAAATACGCCAATAAACATTGCCTACCCTAGAAAAGTAGTCAAACAAACTGAATCGAATGTCTGAAAGCAAGAAAAAAAAACCTTTGTAGCAATTAAACTTTTGCAAAAACACAACTAAAATGTGTTCAAAACTTTCTATGCTAAAGCGATTAAGAACTTTAAATGCATCTATCACAGGAAAAAAGTGTGCTTCGAAGAACAGATCATTGATATTATCAACAAATCGAGGTAAAGTTTTGGAAGGATGTAAGGTATGACGACGATAAAGCTAACATCATTAGACTTAAATTGGAAGTGCCACAGCTGCGGCAACATCTCAGCAGACTCCTAAGTCCTCTTCAAATTTCGCCAGCTTTTTATAATGCGGCTCCGCTTGTTGTTGATGCCTTTTTAGACGATCCGATTTCTCCTTCTCATATGCTACAAGTCATCAAGGATTCCAAAGTTCGTAAGGGTCCGGGAAACAACCGCCTTCCCTTCAAATTCTAATTCAATCGAATTCAACAGAATTTTTGAAATAGCAGATGTCCCTAGTACGTATATAGTTTAAAAAGGCAAATTTTTTCCCATCGCATATATAAGGTCTGTAGGCATAATTTTCTTAAATACATCGACTACCCTATTCGGATCTGTATTATTTAAAAGTCTCGTTCAGTGGGTATCTGATAAGAAAGTTCCTTTATGAATTTTAGGCGGATTTTAAAAGAAAATACTCAACAATTTTTTGGGCCTATTAACATCGGCGAAATTTGTAAAAGTAGACACAAAAAGTTGTATGCCTTTTTTGTCGACTTTCGTACGCGAGGCCTTATTTTAACAACCCTACCTATACTTACATACATAATAGTAGTGTCTAATAAAATCATACATTTTTGATGTCAAATTTATCTCTGATGAGTTTGGAATATCAATGGGTGTGAAGAAAGGCTGCATATTGGACGCACTTCTATTCATTCTATTCATTTACGAAATTGCTGATTTCGTGAGGGGAAAGATTGAATTGGACTAAGTTAAGATTCCTGTGCTTAAGTATGCTGCAAGATACTGTTTCGGTGATATAGTGAAAAGTCGGAGAAGATGATTTTCAAAAATATTCGAACAACAAAAAGTGGGACCTGTAAAGAGAAAACATTGAAAGAGTGAGAGATTACAAATACCTAGAAGTTTTGATAACGGCAAATCTCAATATGGAAAAAACACTTTAATGCAAAACTATCAGAAACGAAACACGCAGTATCCACAGTTCGTTACAAAGACATAGCCTAGAGTTCAAAACAAAAAATATTTTAAGCTACAGCAAAATCAATTTCTTGATATGCAGCTCAAGTGTGAATTTTTCACCCATTTGAGGAAGTACGAGTAGAAAGGTTTCTTTCGGCTTCAATCAGAGGTGGCATTGAAATCAGCAAAAATTTATGTCTCCTACCTGAGTTCGCGTGTCATTAGATCGTATTACAAGTTTCAACTTGTTCTGTCCTCTCAAGTAGTTTTTGCAGCACACATTTTGCGTACTTTTCGTTAAAATGGACAAACTTGAATATCATGCGGTCATACAATTCTTCGTTTTATATGGATTTACGACCAAGGAAATTCATCCAAAGTTGACAAAAGTTCCTTCCACGTCAACCGTTAAAAAGTGGAATTTAAACGTGGTCGCACGTCGTCCGGAGATGACCCACGTGAAGGACGGCCAAAAATCGCAACCACACTTAAAACCATTAAAAATCGTTGGACGATAGGCGAGTGAAATTTTGCGCGATAGCTGAGGTGGTGGGGATATCGGAAGAAACGGTGCGAAACGTCTTTCACAAAAACTTAGGGATGCGTAAGCTCTGCATAAAATACTCGTAGGTGCTGCATGTGCTGAATGCCGATCAAAAATTGAATGCGCAAACGATTTTCGCCGCTACCTTTGGTCCGATTTAATAGGCACCCGACCGATTTTGTGCGACGATTACACGCAAGAAACGAAGCGGCAGACAAAGCAGTGGGCGGAAGCCGATGGTTCAGCGTCAAAAAAAAAAAGCGAAGTCTATCGCATCGCATTTATTTTTGAGAAGCGCTATTTCTCGTTATGCAATACAATAAATGAGATTATGTTGATCCAAAACAATAAATGGCTTGAGCTTTGAAAATATTAACTTAATTATGTCTTCGGGTTGACAAATAAGTGAAGAAGCATAGGGTATGATCAAGAAACAACTGCATCTATTAATGTAGGTATAATAAATACCTTCAAATGAGACACATAGAGCAAGGTGCAAGGCCGTGATGAGAAGTAAAAAGGTAATGAAGATAATTTAATGAATTCACAATTCGAATTCGGATACTATTTTCACTTTAATGAACTTCACCAACCCACTCACATTCGACAGCAACCTATCACGTTGGACATTCGAAACGGAGGGTTAAAAAAACAGGAGAAGTATACAAAAAAAAAAAAAACTGTTTTGCTTGGCCACATTGGACATCCATATGTAAGGTTTCAGATTACGCAGCAATGCTGGAAAAATTTCCAACAAGCTGAGGAAATTATTTATACTTTTTATCAGTAACCCTTTTTAATGAACGTTATAGCAGTTGCACTGCTCCACCCCAACTCAACTTGAGTAATACTACTCTTCGTTAACATTTTTTCCGCTAATAAGGAAAACCAAAAAAAAACAAGATACTTTTACCTTTCCAGCGAGATTGGATTTTATAATCATTAATAAGAATGCCCCCATAATGTTTTTATGTTTTTTATTTTACGAGTATTATTGTAATTACCTGGTTTTTCATCGACTGCTTTCGCGGAATTCGGACTTTTCGAATCCTCCCTGGAGCTGCGTGTATCATGGTCTGAAGTTGTACTATCACCACCGCGCTGACTTTGTCGACTGTCGTTCAAACCATTTCGACTTCTACTTCTGCATTTCTCTAATTGATTACCCGAATTGGTGGCCTGTAGAAGGCGGGAAGTTTTCGTTGACAAATCTAAGCGTTCGACACCATCGTAGCCGTACCATCCTAGGAGTTCATTCATAGCTGTCTCAGCGAATTCCTAAAAAAAATAAAACAAAAACCAAATAAATAATAATAAAGTGTCCAGTTTGGATTGTGCGAAATAGAATACGTCTACTCAATGAATGAATAATTAATTGAAGTCACCTACGTGAATCTAAACGTACCGCAGATTGCTGTAGATACACTCACAACACACACACGCACACAAAGACTCGCACTTGTCGGATTTGATTTCAAAAACGTAATCAAATCTGACATAAATTTGATCTGTCAGTTGAGCAAAAATACTTTATGGCATTTAAATTAAAAACTGAAAACTACAAATGAATAATTGTGGATTAAATTACAGGCATTGATGATGTCGAAGGATTGGATTTCACTTTGAGAATGAATAAATTAATTTTTCTACATGCGATTCAGTTTGGGTGTACTATATGTTTATTAGTTTCGTTTCTACGGCGGCACTACATACTCTTAGAACAAATATAATAAAGGATACTAAGTGTATTATGAACTTGAATTCACGACAAGAAATTTGTTAAAGAAGATTACCAACTGAAAAATGTTGCAATTCCAGTTTTATAAAAACAACCTTGTTGAAGAGAAAGAAGAGGAACAATTGGAAAAACTCCTGCTTCCCCAAATGAACTGAGAAACACAACCCGTCGTGCTGGTATCTGTCATAGCTTGTATTGACGAATGAGGCCCCCAAGTACAAAAGTACAATGTTGCGTCCTCTGATAGATTCAAGTCGGCTCCGATGGATTGTATTATATGTACATAGCTGCTGGAAACTCTGAAGAGAATCTGCACTACTAGCCTGGCACGGCAGTTACCTACACCTACACCACTGGCAAACAGTTAGGGTAGGCTTTACACCCAAAAACCAGAAAAGATGCTACAGAGCAGTACATAGAAGTCCGTTTATTTAAAGTTGCTTTGGGAATTCACTCTATGTCCAAGGTGAAATACGACTTTCTATGGAGAAGATCTTGCGAGACTACGCTTAAATATCTGGTCCACATAATTAAATCTGCACTCTACAAGAATGTGATGCGCTGGACACTTCCATCGGCATTGACGATACAAGAGAATGCAAGTGAACAAAAACCTAATTGAAGCTGAATATTGCCCCATATGAGATAATGGGGGGTAAGTCTGTCTGTCTTCTCTGTAATGGTGCATGTTGGTTGACTTTCTGCTTAAAGCTCTCAACAATTCTAACGTGAACAGTCTGCATAAAAAATATGCAGATGGAATGCAGATGACAGACTTTCTGTCTGTTCACGCCTTGTGATCGTCTGGTTAAATGAAGGACGATCGGTGCACTATACCTCACATCACCTCAAAACTAAGCTTGTTAATATATTTTTCAGAGAAGGAGGAAACTGACTGGTCTGACTCAAGTGAAGGTAAATATTTAAGTCTCATCCTGGATAATAAACATGGTGTGAGCATGACACATCTAAAATATTCAAAGCGCTTTCAGCTTTCTGGCCGTTAAGAGGGGCTTTCGGTAAAACATGGAGCTTCTACCGAGGAGGGTCCGCTGAATCAAAACGGCTTTAAGACAAGATATATTCTATGCGTCGGTTGTCTGCTGGTACAATGTTGTAATGTTAACTGTGAAGGTGACAAAGACAGTAGGGAGCATTTCTTCTAGGAGTGTCGACCTGAGATTACTTAAGGTGGTAGATCATCGTCGCTGATGAAGGAGGCACTTAATCATTTTTTCTACAAAAGACCGGTACCTTTCAGTAAAAATAAAAATATAAAAGGAAAACAATTGACCAGTTCTTCAACTGAGGGTTGAAAAGAGGAAAATAAAATAATGGACATCGTCGAAGAGAGGGTATCTTTATTTCATTGAATCCAATGTGTCTAGATACATGAGTATAACCGAATATGCGTGACAATTTCTTTTGGCATCTATAGTATAGCGGCGTTCACATTGTACGACAAATCGTTCGACCGGGCTTTCGACTTCGTCGGATAGACCAAAATTTACCGGGTCGTACAGTGTGAACACTCTTATGTTGTTGTGTGTGAACACTTGTTGCACGACTTCAGAGCATTTTTCATTTTCGTTTAAGATTTCAACGGGTGAGCATCGGCGCGGAAGAAAGGAAATTATGTTCAAAAAATGAATGTTTATTGCTCTATTTCTCTTCATTTCCTTCATTCTCTTTAACATTTTATCTATGGTCCTTCCATATTCATGTTTCGAAATTATCCTCACAAATGAAGTCTAACGACCGTGAAGTACAATGTGAACGCAAGGTAGTTTTTGGTCGTCCGACCCGGTCGCAAGATTTCTCGTACAATGTGAACGACGCTTATAGAACTCTTTGTACATGTTAGTCGGTCGGCAAGTCTTCACATCATTGGTTCCTCATTTCACTCAAGTTATAACTGCCACAACAACAAGCTATCCCTTTTGTAACAAGTTTAGCTCAACTTAGCTATTCAATTTTGTAGTCCAATTACAATTCACATCCGCCACACACACGACAATACTTTGTTGCTTATTTCAGTCATACAACACCGTTAATTCACATGAAATTAAAAGCAAAGCGCTGAGCTGACACCCTCACAGCAATGTTTTAAAAAGGAAAACAGAAAAACTTATAAACTCGCCGTGCGAACTACTCCCAGAGTGTTACCTACTTCTCACCTTTAGGTTACTTGACTCGGTGCTCACAGGTAATCTAATACCCGAGTAATTGAAGACAAACTGCATGCACTCGTTTATCGTTGTTGGTGTATTGCCTCTGATGTTGCTAGTTCTGTTGTTGTTGGCATGAGTGTCATTATTGTGTCGCAGCCACGCCATACTATCGCCATTATAATGAAAAGAATTTTTATACAATGCAATGTCGAGGAATCATGATGCTTCACATGACACCTTCTACTGACATACCTCATCTACTAACTAATTGACAGTAAGTTCATGTTCACATATGAACCATAGATACAGCTAAACGCACATTGGTAGGCATGTAATATATGGTATACATACTCGTGTGTATCGACGACTACCCTGTCATAGATTCAGTTGCTTTATGTCCCATTGAAAGCGGACACTGCAACTAGTGTAACGTTTCAATTTCAAATGCATCATTCATCTATCCATCATCTAATGCAACAAAGAAGTCAAAGTGTAATCTGATCCTTAGTTGTAAGGATGTATATTTTGCACCACACTAAACGCCTTTGGTTCATGAGAGAGTTTTGCCTGAAAATGAAAATGTTTGTAGATGTCTATGGATGTTTGTAAATATTCGTGTAGTTATCTGTGAATATCTGTGTACGAGTATACTATTGTAGTATCTTTGCATTTTGGGTGTGAATATATGGTCAGTAGAAGAAATCAGGTAACCGCAATGTTACTATAGTTAACGTAAAAGCCACAGACAATGTGACTGTGGGCATGTTTAGTGTCAACTGCATTTTCACGCAATGCCAGCTAGAAAGGCGAGTAAAAGACTACTGTCCTTTGGACTGTGAAACTATAATTTTGTTTGTAATTTGACACCTGCAATCGTGAGTGTGTAATCATTGGACACGGACAGTGGGGCAGTCAAATGACAAAGACGGAAATCTAAGTTAAATTTAAGTTGGACAATATGACAATAAGAAAGCAAATATACATAGGCAGTGTATAAAGGTCCCAATGCGAATCTCGTGTGGGACCCTTTGCCCCTGTGAAGTTTAAAATTATGTTCATAAACGCTAATTGCACCGACTTAAGTGTCATGGTAAAAGATATATGGATACTATGCTAAAACCGCGGATTCAATTCCTCCACATTCAACAACAATAGTGTTATCCGTGGGATCCAGTAAGTTCAAATAAAAGTTTGGAGGATATAGACGAGGCAGTTAGCAAGTTCATTAAATTTGGTATGTCCTGCGTGGAAAACACCCAAAAGATTCAATTTAAATTATGGAATGCAATGACAGGAAGCAAGAAAAGAAAAGAGACGAAACGCCTAGTTCGTTTAAAGCGTCAAGTCAATGCATCAAATCGTACAAGGCCGTTAGCAAAATCTTTTATGAAATTTCCGAAATAAGAATAAAGACCAAGAAATGATTGTACATTTTTCGCGTTTCATGAAACCAAAAAATTTATCTATCATGAGATGCAAACGTAATAGTGTAATAGTGCTTGAGTGAAAAGTCACAAGTGTCTATGGTAAGAGCCAACACCTCGGTGTCAATAAATCTCTCATGTCCATAGGCGGCCATATCGAAAATTTTAAAATAAATTCCAAAAACATGACTGCCTCGACTGGTTTGGTAGTAGGCGCTGAGAGAACGATTCGCTGAACAGTTAATTTTAAGCGTTGGACCGATGAATTGTACGTCACCACGTGACACTATACCTCTAGACTTATTCTTTTGGGCCTACATTCAGTCAAGAGTCTAAACCGAAAACCGGCCACGATTGAAGAATTGAATGCCAACATTACTCGAGTCATTATTCAAACACCACTCGCAATGCTCAAACGCTGCAGCTACGGCTATCATTTGAAAGAAATAATCTTCGCAAAAATTATGTTAACAATAGTTATTTTGTATGATAATAAATGTTACTCGAAAAATATTAATTTGTTCGTTTTTTCAAAAATGAAAAAAATACCTTTAACAAAATCATCAATACTATGATTTTTAGAACTCTTACATCATAACAAATTATACACCTCATCTGCGTTATTAAATCCCATAGTAACACGTTGTCATAAATTAAATGAAAGATTACATTGTATTTAGCTTAAGGATGTACACAAGTAGTAAGACCCCCTCATCCCAGATCTGCTACATAAATCATAAACTTTGGCGGAGGAGATGCAACAGCCATCTCGCCTGAAATGGCTAGAAGATGTGGAGAGGCTGCGTATTTGACTCCCACCCGAAGGAACTAGGCAGCAAAAGAAGACCTAGCATAAATGGAAGATATGCATAAAAACTGGAGAACCTTATTCGTTAAGGCGCAGGCCCAGTTCAGACAGTTACGCCATATAAGTAAGTTTGAAGGCTTAAACTTTCTTTTGCTGTTGGAGGGTTGTTGATACTCCTCTGATAGGCACTAGTTACTTAAGTCATATAGGGCATTTCGCATTTGTCAGCAATATTTTATATTTCGTTGTCCCTAGCTATAACATAATATCCACATTCTTAGCACAGTCTTGAGTTCGAAAACAAAATTATTTAAAGTCAGACAGATTGACAGATGATTCCCTAAAACTCTTGAAATAAACCAAAAGTTAATTGTCTTCTAAGACCGCAAAATCTACCCTTTAACTCCTAGGATATATTTAAGGAACCCGCTATTGACTCTCAGTCTTGTGATGAGTTTTTTACTTCTGATTTCACAACGTAATCATAAACCATCTTCTTTCTAAACATTATGTGAATTTAAATGTCAAAAAAAATGCCAATAGCCAAATATTTAAATGAGGCAGTCAACAAGAACCAATCCCAAAACAGCAGCCGTTTGCATGCACCATTCAAACAGTCACCTCCATTCGTAAACCATAAACAGCGAAAAACTCCTTTCCAGGCAACTTGTAAAGGGATCAATTTCAGTACTCAGGTGCGACCTCGTCATCATCGTTTCACCGTTTCAAAGTTCCACCGATTCATCCATCTACTCGTACATTGTCGTGGTCATCGATGTTAATGTTGTCGTTGTTGTTGGCTGTATCTGTATCTGTATCTTCATCGTCGTCACAATCGAAGGTATTTGGTGTCGCGGTGTTGTCTTTATTTTAATTTATGTTTCGGTTTTTAATTTCTGATTTGTGCTGCATGAAATTGATACCGAACGAAAAAAAATCAATTAATTAAGAGTAAAAGGCAGAAAAAATGCGCGCAAAACTCGAAACACACATACAACACCCAACTGTGCCACCTTGTCAAACGACTACAGCTACAGCAGCCAACCTGAGAGGGCACAAACATATATAGTATTCCTCCCGTACTTCGCATTCGTATTCGTCTCTTATACGTTTCGTATACCCTGTGTGCTTAGATTTACGACTTGTGAAACCCAAGACTACACTTGAGGAGCAAAAGACCTGGCCTCCTCTAGCATTATATATTCTATGCCATTTTGTCCATGGTATCGGTTTCAAGTTGAAAAAAGGTCTCCCATCTCTCCGATCTCCGGTCTCTAGTTTAATCCGTTGCCAGTGATGGTTATACACTGATACAATGATATGATGATACGGTGATACCCATCTTGGTCCCAAATCCCATTCTCATTTCCACTCCTAGCCAACCCAACCCTTGCGTGAATTTGAATGCTGCCGCGTGCGAAATGACAGAATGAGGCAGGATTATTATATTTCAGTATTTTTGTATATTTTTGTTCGTAAGTCTAGAATTTTTCATAAATTTAAGGAGCACACAAGTTTTAAATTTGTATTCCGAACTCGATACGTGGCAACATCTGGATGGGATCAGGTTTGAAAACTGACATAGCGTCTGAGTTGCTCGTTGAAAGGAATTTTCTTGGAACAGAAAGATATTAGACATCTCATCTCACAATATGCACGCAGCGCACGTAAATTTACAATTTGCAAATAATCAGACGGACGGCATTTTTAGCAAATTACGGTCAATGACGGACCACTGTGCCCAAAAACAAATATTTCAAGTAATCGTCGCCGCCAATTTTCAAAATGTAACAATTTATTTTGTTGTGTATCGTGCGGTTGTATCTAACATTTCAAGATCACATTTAATGACTGCATCATCCCCCTGAATTTGCATACGGATGGCGAATACCTCATCAGTTGTACATTTGTGTCTGTCATTCAAAAGGAAAGTGAATTGTTTTACGCATTAAGACAGATGGGCGGGGGTAGAGATAAGTGGCTGCGTAAGCCACCCCCTCTTCGTGTTCAAGTGAAAATGCGACAGGAAACCGCATGCAGATGCAGCAGTCTCGTGGTGTGCCTGTGCCATTATTCAAGAATTCCTCATCTGATTGCCTCTCTGATTGTTGCCTCACCTGCCTGCGAATAAAGGTACGACTACGACTACGAGTTACGGATACAAGGTAATTAAAAACCAGAAGTTGTAAATGTGAGCATTCTCGTATCTTGTGACTGCCAAGAAGGTTAACACGCTGAATGTTTAGAGGTGTAAATGGTGATTCGCACTTGAAGACTATCAACAACAAAAAAAACCATAAGGTTTTCGATTTTATTTTTGAAAAGGAAGAAGAAGAAAATGTATTTTCGTATCTAGATAAAGCTTAAATTGTTGACGGTGATTTAAACGCTATGCGAAGCTGGGTCAGTTAAGTTGTAGTTGTAGGTAATTGGATACTATGGCTTTGATCGTCGGTTATCTACTTATCTTCAAGGCAAAAAATTTCTCGAGAGAAAACAACAACGATGAGCGATTCGAAAAGTGCTTGGCACGAGTGCATTTGTACGTTCTGCGTATCATTCTCTACGGGATTTCAAAAACCTGGCGAAATAAGTGATCTCGCTATCTGCATCAGAAAAACTTGTTCATTATTATATCACGTTAACCTTATCCATGAAATTACAATTGCATTACAAATTTTGCTTACTTACCTAGACGATGCGGTCGAGGGTACTTATGTCTGGGCCAACAAGCCTCCTCTGTTAGCAAGGTTAGAGAAGTCTAGGTGGTTGGAGCCCCATAGCCCCGGTGAGATTGCTGCCGACCTAAATGGCCCATAAATGACCAATTGTCATTCTAAACAATCTGACGTGTTTAGCATGAATGCCAAAACTAGACATGGGTATCTAGGACCCGTCTATGTAAATTTTGCCAATTGCGATTTTGGCATCGAAACGGAGGATATGAGTATAGATGTAGACTTCTCAGCTTAAGCAAAATTATTTGATGAATTCTGCACCTATAGTTGACGCAGTCACTCCAACTGTAAGAAAACGAGGTCGGAAAAAGAATTCCTGGATTTCTCAGATGGCAAATGCGCAACAACGCCTGGGGCTAACCACTGAAGCGATCCAGGACCGAGCATTATGTAGACGCGTTCTGCGGTCTGCGACATTAGCCAACCCCATAAGCGGAGCAGCAGCGATGCAGTAAAAATGGGAAACTCGTAACGCATAAGTTCGTATAACGAGGAAAGGGTTAATAAAAGGATAAGAAGAAGAAGAAGAAGTTGACGCAGTTTATTATTAAATTCTTCTGAATCTGGCAAACGTCGTTAAGGTTGCCCTTACCAGACATATCTTTCCCGATGCAAACTTTGCAAATAAGTTGGTGTTTGCTGTCTCCAACAGATTACCCTTTTGGTTCATGTGCTTGCCTGCAGTTTTCATCCAACCAGAAGTTTTCATCTGGTAATCGGGTCAGACCCAACGCACAAGTGCGTCATTTCTGACGGCCCTTGGCATCGATGCCATTGATCTTTTGTACTAAATGCAGGTTGAAGACCCGCTGAAGCGAAGGAAAGTTCTGTTTTACTGTTTGGGCATGTACGAATTTCCGAATTTAGCCAACATGCGGTCAATTCCAAAACAAATTACTCGCCTTAGTCTGTGTCACAATAGCAAATCGATACACAAATAGATGCTTCAATCACTATAGTATTGTATTTGACAGTTTTTCCTTCTTTTTCCCACGTTTTTAGAGCACTTCATGGATAGCAGTAATATCTTCTTTATGGCGAACATAGCCTGTTCAAGGTCCCAATATTCTATCTGCAGTTGTGAACGTTGTTCTCCTTTCTTTCTTTTGCAAAGTCCTAGACACGAAGTCCGTCCTTGACGGAGGATAATATTTGCTTCGTAACAGTGAAGTTTTAGCGCGATAAGGTACATAATCCCACGTAAAACATCCTACCTAGAGAGCTAACGCTATCCTGGATTTCTCTTGGGGAGGAGAAGGCGGATAATCCTCAGACAGAATCCTCAAGTAACCTGAAAGCTGGCGGACCTATTTGAAATATATCTGCCACCGTGTCCATTAATTTCAACACAAAGTTGAAATGGCTCACCCAATTTCCAATGGTATGTATGTATGTTCTCCCTCTGAAGTTCAGTTATGTCTTACAGGACATGGTTTCATTGTTACTTTTTTCTGCTCAACACTAGCGCTAATAGGTTTGAATAAGTTTGGCAAGCCAAACACGGTTAAGCGAGAGCAGCACCGAGTTGCTGCCACTAGAATCAACATTGCTAGTGTCGAGTTCTTACCGTTGTCTACAACAACCGCCGCATTGTCATCAGCAAATCTGTTAATCAATTCTTCGCGTGAAATCTGTGGCCGTAAAATTTCACCATATATAATGTCTTAAAGTAGGGGGCTTAAGAACGAACACTGTGGCATACCGCCAGTATTTTCGTATACTTTAACTTCATCGTAAAAGTCAAAGGGGACAATTCCATTCGATAAATAGCTCGTTATGATTTTATGGAGATAGTCGGGTGTTCAAATCCGATAAAGACAGTTCGAAATCCGTTCCCAGTTCGCCGAATCAAACACGTACTTTATGTCCAGGGTTATAATGGCGTAGTAATCGTAGCAGTGTCAGTAAAAGTGTCATCTATTTCGAGTAGCATAAACGTTTCTTGGAGCAGAAGAGAGGCGATGGAGGATGACAAACATGCAGAGGTTAGAATGCTTGAAATTATCTGAAAACGTCAATTTGTTTCCAAAGACAGCAATGATTCAGCACTTATTGTTCGTTAATTTTTGGCTCGAAATCAAGTGTGAGTGTATACAGAATGCCAGAGGTAGCAAAGAAATAGATTATCTCAAGCAATGGTATGGTAGATCGCAAAGCACGGCTGATACATATCCAGACCTACGAGTATATCTTTCAATTTAACTCTTTATAACTCTTCTCTACTATAAATGTTCTTTTAGAATAGCAACAGAAACACAAACTGTTCTTGGAGAATTGTTGTGATATACTCTAGCTTGAATAATGGCAAAACAGTACTAAACATAATAAAAATTACCTTTGTTCTCTTTTCTTCGACTTTCTCTGTTTAAATTTGCTAAAAATAAACAAAAGCTTACACCGACCAAGGCTTACTGACTGATGTTCTTACAAATTCTAAGGGCTCTCATACTGAAGTATCTACGATTCGAATATGAAGGCAATTGCAAGAGCTCTTGAATTTTTTGTTAGGGGTGGTCGCTTAGATTCTGCAGCAGTGTTTAGGATAGCTACACCACAAACTGATCAATAGGCAGGCACTCAGATATATCAGAAAGCCTCTCTGTCTTGTGAGATTTTAGTTTTATAAATTTGTGGTAAAGTTCAGAGCAGAAATGTATGTAAAATCTTCTCTTCTATTAATCAAGCTAAGACTAAGCTTAACATAACCTGCAGTTCTCATTGTACAGTCGAACGGGAGCCCGGGAACGAATACCAAAAGCAGAGAGTATACTGAATAAAAAGTAGCAGAAGCAAAAAGATCATTTATTTCATGAGCTGAAGATTTGTCACTATTTGCATGACCTTAGGGAGTAAGGAGTATAGGAGAAGAGGGAACATTGGTCTTATTTTAGGAATGGATTGAGCAAATACCATCTTGACTTGTGTACCTTAAGATTGCTAAGCACTCTTGCTACTAAGCGAGTGCGAAAGTAAAATTGTTTCCCATAAGATTCTTAACGCACCCAAAAGTAGGTGGAGATATGATCATTTTCTATAAATCACCGAGTCAATTACCATTTAATTGCAAAAAAAAAACCAATCCATCAAATATCAAGTAATACATACTCGTACTATAGATACAAATATTTTGCAATTCATATCAAATTCAAACCATAATTAACAAATGCCAGCCAGCAACAGCACTAGTAGAATTGTGATCTCGTATTCGTATTTAGTGACACGGACACCAAACCCTTGCTCCAGTAACAAGTGATACCGCTGTGTTCCTCGTATCATGAGCATGCACAGAGCATGCACATACATATCATGGAACTACAAACGACACGCGGTACCACCACCATATGACACCATTTGCAGACCAAAAGGATATCGTCATGATAACATATAAAACGACACACGAAAGGGATATAGAATTGCATACTCCTATGGTGATACATGTCGCATGCAGTCTTTTGCCTGGATATATTACCGAAATAAAATCGACTCCATCATGCAACCAACAACAATTCAAATTCTGTGATTTTTTTGATTTTTTTTGTTTAGTAGACCCAACTGGAATTTAATATCTGCCAGAGTGAGCGGAGTCGAGTTGGGAAAAATCCCAGAGCCCGATAAAGGCAGACGTTTCGGTTTTCAATTAAACGTCATTCTCAATTTTCAAGGTTTTTTCTTTATTACTTTTTGTTTTGTTTCGAAGTTAAGCTTCTCATTAGAATTCCATCTTCGTTTGCATTTGTATTTGTTTATTTTTTTTTTCTGATACTGAATTACGAGTACAATTTTAATCATAGAGTTATCTGAGCTATCAAATGTCTTGCTTGATGAATAGGATACATCCATGTCTCAGTCTCCAGTAACCCGGTTGCTGCTGGACGATTTCCTCCTTGGTCGTCGTCATTTCTACTCAATTTAGCCGTGAAGCAATGAGATACGAGTATTGTTGCATGATTAATTGACTTTTGTGATAGATAATATGTCCATGAGGTTCATAATTCATTAAAACCAAATGAGGTAATAATCTCTCAGGTTGTATTGGAAATGTTTGCGAACAGAATCTATTTTTGGGCAAAGTACTAGATACCTGCTTGCTGTCCTTGACATTGAATCACGTTTCAGGTGTGATGTGAGGTGGATTTCCTAACAAAATGAAGCAGAACCTCTCGAGTACCTATTTTTATCTTAATTTTACAATTACCAGTATCTTAAGGGTGATCAAGTTATCTTTTCCTACAACACAGGACAAGTAAAGACCCTGACAGGAAAAAACTGTTGTGGTTCCAGATTCGTTATGACAGCAAGCGATCTTTTAGTTCCGAAAAAGAGCTAGAAGTACTCAGGTATTTATCATTACCTTTGCACACGCAGATAGAAGACGGTGTGATCAGAAGCAATTTTATGTTTTTCAATGTATTTTGCTGGATTTGAACCCTACGAAATTGATAAACAGAGTACATCCGAACTTCCCCAACTCCCTATACCTCAGAGGGAAAAATTCAGGAAAACAAGATCCTCTTTAGTTCGCTCCGTTTGAAATTCCTTCTCGCCGAAAGTAGCTGATCTCTGAGGTAAGGCATACGAGTTATGTTTAACAACAACACCTCGGATGATTAAAAATACCGTGTAAAAAGCAATGTCATTGTGGGTTTAAGTGTCGGCTTAAGGAGTCCTGTAGTCAGGTATGGAACATGATTCTGACTTTTCTTATCAAAAAGTACGTTTTGGTAACCTTTAGCTCAAATTTGCCCCTTTCTGGCACTGTAAGAATAGTACGGACTGGATTGGAGCATCATTTTCCTGGTTGGATAGAATCTTGTCCTTTAGGACTGTTTTTCGTAAACTTTCCTGGCTAAAGAGTGGTTGTGTCGGATCTATATTGGGCTTGGACTTAATATCAGCCAGAGTCACCGATGTGGACCAAAGACGAGATGGCGTCGAATGACTATGACAGTGTTGCTACTAAAAGACAGAGGAGATAGAGTTTTTGAGTAAAACCTCTAACCACCGGTGCTGAATGGACATTCTTTCACGGAATATAAATTTTGGGTTTGGTATCGTCGTCGGTGGAGACACTGTTTGCAGTTGTGGATGCGGTATTTATGGTTTCTTTTCAAATCAATTAAAAATCTCGAATTGGTCTCTTTTAGAGGTGCCATTATGATGGTCGTGGTTCACGATTGTGAACGCTTGCTACTCCGTCAAACTCGGTAAGCGTTGTGACCAGTGCGTTCGCAAGTATTGAAAAGGAAGCTGCCGAAATGGTTTGAACGATAAATGAAGGCAAAACGCTGTCAACAAAAAAAAAATATACAACATCGGCGAATTGGAAGAAACGTCACAGTCGACACCTGCAATGTCGAAGTCATTAAGGAATTTGCCTTACTTGGCTCTGGTACAAATTCTACAAATAAAACGAACAATCACTTCTGCCAATCGCTGTTTCGTTGAGACATGAAGGCAATTGAGTAGTTAGGCCCTATTACAACTCAATTGCCTTCATATCTCAACAAACTAAGGAAACTCTATATTAGACCTTGATCATCCCAGTGCTGAAGCATGGACTCTATCGAAAGGGGATGAAGATATCCCTAGTCGTTTCGAGAGAAAAATCCTTGAAAAATATTTGACTGCGTCGACGGCCTTTGAAAAAGAAGATTCAATGACGAACTATACGAGCCGTATGCCGAGATAAAGACCGAGCTAACTGGAGAGGCTTGTTGATTGATACTTAGGTTCACCGCGACCTAAGCTAATAAGTAAGTGAGTAAATCATCCAAAGACGTATTTAACTACGATAAGTTGACAGTTCCGCCTTAAGTCTTAAATAATATTCCTACAACGCCAAATGATTGATAAACGTCTAATCTGGCTTACAGATATTTGTCAGGTGAAATCAAACTGAATTGTGGCAAGCCTTGTGTTCAAACAGCAGGCCTTCAGTAAGAATGTGATTGGCACTTTCAACTTTCAACTTGCATCTACAATACTTCAAAAACAGCGTCTGAATTTTAGATCATTCTTGTTATTATCTCCCTTCTTATTTCGATCGTACACTGCAACTATTGTTTATAACACCCAGCGGGGCGCCAGAAAGTTAGGGATTACAAAAATAGGGGAACCGATTTACATTGGTTTTGAATGTTTGCAAGTTATAATGACTAGAAATGAGTAGGTTATTCCATAAGCGAGTTGTATAAAAAAAAAACACTGTGGCGCTGGCAGCCCGGCTTCTTGACACTCATTTGTGTATTTTGATGGATTTGAACCCTACGAAATTGATAAACAATTTCTTGACACTCATTTGTGTTGCTCATGTTGCCATTTTTGTCACATCTGAGGGGGGCCTACGGTTTATCGCCGAGTCCGAACGGCACTCCTTAGAAGCTTTTTCGTAGGCAATTTTACTTTCGGGAGTTTGCCATTGCCCGCCGAAAGGGTGATGGCGATTTGAAAAATTGTTGGTGACCCAACCAGGAATTGAACCCAGACTGTTTGCGTGATAGTCCAATGAGCTAACTATCGCGCCATCGCCATCGCCAGGCGAGTTGTACGGCTCAGGAAAAAATCACAATATTTTAGAGTACGTCCGAAAGTGGGCTTAGGGATGTACTGATGAGCATTCATAGGTGGTAGGTGTCGCGTTTGAATGCTACTGGCGATTTCGATAGAGCACTGATGGTAAAAATAGCGAAATAACAAGGTGGCATAAGAGACATTACGTCGATGTTCAAGGGTGTTAATTACTTGTGTAATATTTTTGATGAATCCTGTCTAGCAGGCGCAAAGAGGTCTTAAAGGCACCTGACCAGATGTGAGCATAGTCCTTCAATTTTGGGTGGATAATGCTTTATATATTGAGGAATGTTTTACACATTTTGGCCAAATCAGAAACTGAAATATTTCTAACATTGCTTGAGGAAACCAAGATATTTCGCAGCTTTTTTGACAACATCGAATATGTGGTCACTCCAACGAATTTTTTTCGGTTTTGAAGTTGCAGGTGCCGTTCTTGAATAAAAACTGGGTGTTTAAATTTCGCTTTTATGACAGCCGACAGCATTGCGTTTTGAAAGATTTAAATTCCACTCTGTTGTTAGTTTGCCATATGGTCCTGCTTTTAGCATTGGGGCTTATAATTTTAACAAGAACGTCGGATCTCATCACCCAACGTGTTGAAATACTCGTATGTACATTAAAAAGCAGTTGTCAAGCGAAAAAAAAGAAAAAATTTAAACGAACCAAAATCTTTGAAAAAGTAGAAATCATCTAGAGCAACAGAGAAGCCGATAGCTATAAGTTTTTCTTAGTTTGAATCTAACCCACCTTTCACACAAAGGTCAAAATCAAAGTTAAAAGATTCAAATAAAATCTCTATGAAATCGAATATCCTTGACATCCTCCCATATCCTAAGTGAAACCAGTCTCAAAGGTAAATCAAATTGCTCGTTTAACTCATACTCATGTTTTCCAGTACCCTCTTCCAGTTTACTATTTTGTCGTTGCAAAAACGAGTCCGTATACGTTTTTGAAATCTAGTTTCCCCGACTTTTCAAAAACACGGCATGCAAAGTGCGTTTGCATTTAATTAATTTGGGATTCTCGTCAGATGTCACAATTATATTACGTTTCAGAGTGTACATGAGAGTGAATTTCATAATAATTATAAAGTGATGTTTATCGTTGTGTTGAAGTGTGTGTGTACATGTGTATTTTGTACGGATGACGATATAGTATTACAAACAACTTGGGTTCCTCTTTGGCGCGACCACCATCAAAGCAACAAAGCCGATGAACATTTTAAAAACGAAATTTAATATCATCAGACTAGGAACACATTACCCATACGGCTATTTGATTGTGAATATGTATATATGTACATACAAACGTATGTACGTATGCATATGCAGATACAGCTCATACACACAAAACAATAGTGTCAATATAAAGTTTAAAACGTGTAAACAATCAACTCAACACCTTGCAATAGAAGAGATTAAGCGCACTTGTATTGTAGATCCGACGGCTAGTTGAGCGTTTGAAGCTGCGAAATGATTTAAAAATTCTAATTTGAAATTTGAAACTTTTTGTGCAAAACTAGTTCGGAAGAGACGACGGCCAGAAGTTGTTTGTCAGGTAGCCTAATTGGAAAGGGTGAATACTCGTATTTGGGTTCTTTCTTTCGATTGTGGCGAAGAGGCAATTGAAGTTTTGTGAGAACACAATTTTGGAGGTGGAAGGGGGGGGGGGGGTCCTAGGTACTAAGAGAATGTTTACCATAAGCTTTTTAACTTAACTTGACTACATTTAGTTTTGGTTGCAGTGGATAAGCAATTTTTTCCGAAGCTTTAGGGAACCTCTTCAAATGTGGCTACTGCTGCATTGGAATAGGGCGGACTCATTGAGGACTACCAAACCGATCGATTGAGATAATCACAAGCTAAGCCTACTTCCGAAGAACAACTAACAATCGCTGTCTCCAAAAAGCATAACAAGGATCGTCCCTTTCTTAGGCTGTATCCCAACACTGTTGATGATTATGTTATCATTTCAGGTAAGATCATGACTGATGGCACTGTGCTCCAGAAGTATTGATTGTTCCTCGATAGATGGTTCCTTAACATTGAAATTGAGTTTTCATAGGCTGCCGTTTGCTTTTCAAAACTAGAACATAGCTACATGATTCGGGAAATATCGTCAGCAAAGAAATACACAGTGTGACAAATATTATCCCGGACTGGCTCACGAAATTGTAATTTAAACACAATTTCTATTTATTTTTCGATGTTTTTATTTGAAATATTCTCCTCCCAATTCGATACACTTGTTACAGCTTTTCAAATGCCTGCTTTTGCTCATTTTGCGGAATTGCCTCTAATGCCCGTGTCGAATGCCGTCAAAAAAGCATTCTTCCAACTTCAATTTCAATGTCGGAAAGAAAGTGAAGTCGCTCGGTGCCAAATCAGGTGAATACGGCGGATGATTTAACACACACACACATGACTTCGAGCCAAAAATTGTGCAATGAGTATTGACTAACTCAGGGCATTATCGAGCACGGAGACCACCATTGTTTTGCACAAATCCTCGCAAAGAATGGTTCGAATGGTCTCTTTGTTGATGTTTAAGGACTCTTCCATCATTCTCAGTAAAGCATTGCCGTCTTACTGATCATTACTTTTCTGATCATTTCAGGCGTCTGAACTGAAATTTGCCTTCCTGTGTGTTTTTTATCCCCCAGCGTCTCTCTGACGCCCAACAAACCTTTATGGCACTCGAAAACAAATTTTCTACTCAAACGACCATCACAGTAAACTTGTTTCATAAATCGGAATATTTTTGACTGATTTTTACCAAGTTTTGCGTAAAACGTAATGACCGCTCTATAATCCATGTTTAAATTTCAACATTAAATGGTGTTCTGGAAAAATAATCTTTGTAATTGTTAAACGTCAACCAAATATCGGCAGATGATAGATAAAGATTCAAGCTTTAAAACGCATGTTCGGACAAATAGATAAAGCTTTTAGTTGCTGAGATATGCCTCGTGTCGGGGATATTATTTGCCACACTGTGTATATGTTTATGGTCACAGATCACCTTGGGGAACACGACTATCTAATTTTACAAACATTGGACTGTCAGAAACAATTAGAGTTACATCCTCAGAAGGTGATTTTTAACCCATGAAATAGTGTGGTTTTGGTTGTGGTTGTGTTTTAAATAAGTAAATCAAGTAAGATGTGTAGTTGATTAGGAAACAAGCACGAGCCAGCCTAAGTAAAACGTGTTTGTACCGTTTTTCTGATGCGGATTGGCAAATCTGTCAGGAAATATCCGTATTTTTGAAGCAGACTCGAATTTGACGTCAAAGCTTTCAACACCTCACACGGGAGTAAGAACTATCATGAAATCAATTGAGTGTCCGATCACATCGAGCATATCACAATAAGGCGGAATTTAATTTCCTCAGTCCCCAAAACAGGTGTGGAGCCGGTAGTAGACTGAAACCAGATCAGATTTTGGATACTTGAATTTTTTTTCTAAATGCGGTCGTTGGTATAAGATAAGACGTCGTGTTTCGAGAAGTCAGGTTAACACCAAGAACCTTCGGACATCCCATAGCCCGACTACACCGACGGTGCGATATTATTTAAGATAAAGAAGTAATTAGTACGACTTACATAAATTATCATACGAGTATTGAAAAGGTGTTCTCGTTACCATATTGTTGCTGTTACCTTGAGACTGATAACAGAGAATAAAGTCGACCAGGAGATTGATTGGACTTACGTGAACAACTCATTGACTGACATACGGAGACACCAAGCGGAAAGGTTTTCTTGACAGAGATGGCAGTCTCGGGATAAAGAAATAGATCTTGGTATCGTCTACGTACATAAATGAAAAGGGGCCAGTGTTTAATTATCCTCTGGGTGTATTGGCGGTTTAAAAAAATGCGAGGAAAAGGAAAACAAAAAAAATATGGCAAACTTACCCTAAACCCGGTTAAGGGATTAGAAGGGTCCCTACTGAAACGAGGATTAAAATACTTGAGTGATGTAATGTACTCGCATAACACCATAAAAGATCATCGTTAAACAATTGATACTTCAAAATCGATCAGCGTTTCATATTTTGTACATTGATTTCGTGAAGAGTTCGATAGTTTAAACAGACATTTCGAATAGCGCTCTTTACGTTGAAAAGGCATTTCAAATAAATTATCATCATAGCAAGTTTCGAAAGAACAAATTATCACGTGCTGCTTAGAGGAAAGTTTTAGATCAGAAGAGGCGTTCGGAAAGGTTTAAAAGTACTCTTTATTATGATGCCTATCGTGATTTGCAGTGAAAATCAGGAGTCAAAATAAAGTTGCAGAACTTTACAAATACTTTTAACCACTCGGAATATGCTGACAATAGTTGCCTACAATCACACATAATTATGGTCATGCACTTAGCTCTGACTCTAATTTTCTAGCTTAATGGCATAAAATGTGGAAGTTGACCATCAAGCTCAAATGTTCTTTTTTTTCAAAAATATCTCCAACGGACAACTTTATGAGGAAACGGGTCAAAAACGTACAGAGGTGATTGCACAAAAGCGAAATTGGCAGCAAACTGACTGGCCTGCGGTAAGAGGAAAATTGTAATGCCTGACAAAAGTGAATGAAGGGATGTCATTGCAAGACGTAATGCAGAACGATCATTTATGAATCACGACAGATAAGGGGTTATATGGGTTTCAGACGTATCACTAGCAACTGAAGGTGATCTAAGATCCATAAGAAGAAAAAGGATATTAGTGAAATTTAACACCTGTTAAGGGACCTAGATGAAGCTTTAACAGTACAATCAAACTTACAAATTCAGACAGCCTGAAATAAGAAATTTGAGATTTGAGCACCAGACATAGTAACAAGTATCACAATGCCTGACTTTGTTATGCAAGATTTTAATTACCTAAAATACAATCTTTATTTTGGTTTAAGAAATAAAAGTCAATGGCAACCCAATAGAAGTTAAGGACAACATTTTTTTCGGTGTCACATTGATTCAATTGGTAGCTTGTTTCACTTTAGATAAAGAACCTCAATAGAAGAAAACCCCACAACCAGCATACATTTCCATGGTAGTTCCGGTTTTAATTACTTACCTACCCTACACTATATACTAGTTTTCGCTTTATTTAGAAAAGAACACTACAACAACAGCAACGAAAAAAAAACAAAACACAACGCAGACCAACACAAGACAAGACCTATTTGTTGCCCTTGTTCTTGTATTCAGCTAATTCGTGTATCAAGTATCTTTCGCTACTGTATCTTATGTCTTGATAAATGGATATTCATTTACCAACCTCTCCATACCCCACACCAGTTACTTACTTTGACTCAAACTCAAACTCGAAGCTACAGCCTGTGCCTGCACAAGTATCTATTTCACACTACACCGCAGCAAACGGCTCACATGGCGGAATCTATAATATCCTAAACGTATTCGATTTCATAAAACTCATTATTCTAGCAAAAATATTAAATTATCTACATATATAAATATAAACATATACACTCAACACCCAACACCCTTAAACACAAATACATGCCCCAACAAGTACCAACAACTGCAACAGTAGAGTAGAATTAAAATGAGTGATTCCCTTAGTTCTAAAGTGAAGAACTGTTCACTTGAGATGTTTTGTTTTCGTATTGTGAAAAAGGATATTTTCGTACAAAGTCGGAACTGGGAAGGCCGCAACACATCACTTAGAATCTTATTAAGTTGAGACAGTGTGACCAGAGCAGAATTTGTATATTTTTTTTTTTAATTTTTTTTTGCAACAATGTACGAAAAAAGATCGTTTATGTTTGTTTGCTCATAAATAACCTAAAAGTGATTTGTTTTTTTAGAGGTTTCTTTTTGAATAGTAGTGCATGTACTGGGAAGGTTTTAGCCCATAATCTCTGAATGCTACTGCTTCCAATTTAAGAGCTCATGGAACTGATTAATAAATTGCACATCTTTCACTAAATTTAGCATAAGATAGTTCAGATAGTACTAAATGCATCATGCCAATCAGTATTGCTGTGGTCATACATTGTTTACGATTTCGGTGATGAGACTAAACAACATCTTGACACTTGGATATATAAGCATTCCAGGTACCCCTGGAATAAGGCAACACAATAATATGCTTATAGCTGAAGACGGTCTTAAACTAATATACGAGGGCGGGTCAATAAGTCCGTGACTTTTTGAATTTCTGACCTCTTTACTGAAACAGCAACACTGCTCCTGTCAACAGGCATCTGTCAGTTGACTCCTGTCAAAATTTAAACTTGCTGCATCAGTTAGTTTGTGTTTGACAGCTATTTTTATCAGACTACTCACTAATTTGAGGAGAAAATGGAAAAAAGTGAATTTCGTGTGCTTATTAAGCATTATTTCTTGCGAAAAAAAACCATTACCGAGACCAAGGCTAAGCTTGATAAATACTATGGGAACTCTGCACCATCGATTTTAATGGTAAAAAAGCGGTTTACTGAATTTCGTTGTGGCCGTACAAGCACTGAAGATGCCGAACGTCCTGGACGCCCAGTTGAGGTCTCTACACCCGAAACAATCGAAAAAATTCACGATATGGTGTTGGCCGACCGAAGATTGAAAGTGCGAGAGATTGTGGAAGCCGTAGGGATCTCGCATGGCTCAGTGGTTTCAATTTTGAATGATCACTTGGGCAAGAGAAACGCAATCGTGTAACAACTTCACAGGAAGGTTTGGCGTTGTTTAATTGCAATATGGAGGAGTTTTTGCGCCGTTTTGTAACCGTGGACGAAACATGGATCCATCACAACACACCAGAGAACAAACAACAGTCAAAACAGTGGGTTTCTAAGGGTGAATCGGCGCCAAAGAAGGCCAAGGTGGGCTTGTCAGCCAATAAAGTTATGGCGACTGTTTTTTGGGATGCACGCGGGATAATCTACATTGACTACCTTCAAAAGGGAAGAACAATCAATGGGGAATATTATGTCAACTTATTGGACCGATTCAATGACGATTTGAAAAAAAAACGACCTCATTTGGCCAAGAAAAAAGTTCTTTTCCACCAAGACAATGCAAGGGTGCACACATGTGCAGTTGCCATGGCAAAAATCCATGAATTGGGCTATGAATTGCTCCCTCATCCACCCTATTCTCCAGATTTGGCTCCGAGCGACTACTTCTTGTTCCCAAACCTGAAGAAATGGCTTGGTGGAAAAAGATTTGACTCCAATGATGAAGTCATCTCGCAAACAAAGGCCTATTTTGAGGACCTCGACAAATCATTTTTTTGGGAAGGGATAAAAAAAATTGGAGAAGCGTTGGACAAAGTGTATAGAGCTCAAGGGAGACTACGGTAAAAAATAAAATTATTTTTTTATCAAAAAATCTGTGTTTTAATCCAAAAGTCACGGACTTATTGACCCGCCCTCGTATTAAATTCAAATAGAGGGCACCTTACCCAAATAATGGAGGATACCATACATGGTGAATAGAACCTCCAGATTTGTTTGATCTGCCCTGTTATTGTTTGTTTTAAGAGAAGTGGCTAATTAAAACTGGAAGTTTGGGTGTCTCCTGCCATCTGCTCAAAATGAACAAGCATCAAAAGCGAAATTAAAATAGAATCAGCATTCAGAAATAGGCTAAAGTGTTTGGGTAGCAATATTACGGTCCCTATTACCCGCCATAGTAACCAAATATGAATCGTAATAGAACTCCTTCCTTAACCAACGGGAATTTCAAAAATTTGGGAATAAATCGTTCGACTTTTTGAACATTTTTATGAAACCAAAGAATACTATATGATTTATATCAACGAGACTAACTCTAAAACCGAAGTTAAGCTATTTTTTTCGGATATGAGTGTGCGAAAATTCTTTTTACGTGTTAAAATGCCGAGGTCATATTAGTGGCGAATATCTGCAGCCTGTTCCCAGCCTACTAGCATGTAGTTGTAGCATGTTGCATCACTTACTAACTCTTAAGGACGTTGGAAAGCATATTATTGGTTCACCGGCATCCAGAAGAACTATACTATTTGCAGTTATGCATATCGAAGCTTCAACCAAGGATGCAAGGCAGCGCTAATCAAAGATCCGACAAACTCTCCTTTAAGCCTTGCTTGGCATATTCATCGACAATCTCATTTGCTACGAATTCATCGTGACCTGTGGCACAAACAAAACTCAGCGGATTCCGTTGTTTTCATTAGAGAAGACTTGAGTCCTCAAACTAACTTGTAAGTTATTAGCGAATTACGCAAGGCTGGATGTTGCTCCGGTTTATGCTGTGGGCAGTCTTACCGGCCATGTTCTCCAATTCTGACCACAAACCGAAATCCAGTGGATTCAGATCTGGACTCCCCGACGGCCAATCTTCTGCTGCTATAAAATCAGGAATATTGACTCTGAGCCACTCCTGCGTAGGTTTGCCTTTGTACGCTGGAGCAGAGTCCTGTTGGAAGATCCATCGGTATCCGTTGAAAAGGGTATTGGTTAAACCCTTCACAACACCCACTAACACATCTTCTTGGTAAATCATTGCATCAGTTTTTATGTCTATTCACCAAAATGGAGGGATGTGACACCATGGTGAGAGACCTCCTACCAAACCATTACGGAAGCGAGATGATGTCAACGTTGAACCCTTGGAACAACGTTTTTCGCTTCCTTAGATGAAGTGGCATAAATTTTGTCATTTTGATTGTTGGAAAATTCTTCCACGGTAAAAATTTTCACATCCGTAAACAGATTGTTTTCATAGCCACTGTCCACATTCCACTGCAAGAGTCGCGTGCATCTTTCCAGCTTATATTTTTTTAGTTAAGGAGTTAGAAGATGACCCGTGGACCGACGATAGGGTTTCATATGCAGATAATGCCGATTCAGCGTAGATATGGATCTTGTTGATATATCCAATTCCTTTGACATGATCTTCTGCTTCCTAAGGGGATTTCTCTGAATTCGTTTACACACTGCCTTAACTATCGTATTCGTACGGACGACGCGCGGGCGACCTGTCCTCTACTCCAGACAATTTGGCGAAGCGAGCAATAGCTCGATAAACGAATATTCTCGATATTTAAAGTGATTTTAGCAACTCGAAAATTTGGCCACCACTCCTTCCGCACTTATGCAACGCTATTACCGCAACTCGATTCTCTTTAACGCCCCACTCCATATTGATAGTTTGCGAACTAAAGCCAAGCTGACAAGTATTCTCCACTGATCAGTGCATGTGTTTGGAAAAAAAAGTTAACGGTCCTATTCCCGCAAGAAGTTTTGAACGATGAGCGCTGGAAATTGTGTAACAGAATTTATGGCCGGACTATTTACTTGGATGTCGAGTGCAAGAAATAGCCCCCAGAAGAAACCATAATTTGCAGTCAGACGGATTGAGGTCTTTGCCAATGGCCAATCATCTGTGGAAGCAAAGTTCGGAACGTGGTTTTTGAGCATTGTGAGCTGGAGCGAAGTCTTGTTGAAATGGCCACGGTTTATTTGTGAATAATGTTAAGTTTAGGGGCTCAGCAACCTTCTCTAAAACGTCCGTTTGATACACTTTCAACCAGGTTTTGACATATTTTTTGTAGAAATGGAGCTCGATAACTAGATCATAGGCGACATAGGCTGTGTGGTGGGCACGTTGAACTTTATAAACGAATTCAGACAAATGTGGTGATGACAGAGAATGCACTCTACAGTTTTGTTTGTAGAACGATTCTTCAACGGTGACAATTTTCTCGCCAATATAGCGAATTTGTATATGACAGTTCTTCGCGTCCTGGCGACGCAAGACTTTCGTTTCTATTTTACTGATTCTGTGACCATATGGCCGGTGTGTCCCCTTTATGCGCTGAGTCCCAAAACAGGTTGAAAGATGCGTCACTTGATGTCTTTGCTGATATTCATCTCCCGAGACTAGGTTTTTTCGCTTACACTGCTTTGATGACCTTTAGCGTTCGCACACTGCGCGGGTGGCTGGAATTTTCAAAGTCGAATATTCTAACTTCAATGTACGATAAATAAAGTTTCGTGTGATTTTCAGGATCCGCAACATCCGAAAAGTTTCGCCTTTTCCGTAGCCACATTTTTAAGAAAATATAGACGATATGTTTGTACTAAGAAGCGTAGCCCAAAACTTGTGTCCCATATAAAACAATGAAGGCTGATGTAGCTTGGAATATCTTTTGCTTTGCACTATTATGAAGGGGTTTATTACATGATGGATTTAACATAAACTGAACAGATTGAGCATTTATCTTTGATCAATTTATTTTTCAGGCACTTATTTATGTAAACTTTTAAAGTGTTCAAAACTTCAGGATACCTTTTATTCATATGGAACCAACCACTTCTCACTTTGACTTTTTCGTCCACTGCCGCTTTAAAGTATCTGTGAGTTCAATAAGTTTACCGATATATTCTGGATTTTCCAATAGTGTTCAAGCCTGTTCATCATAATTTGCATACCATCAACAGCGACTGCAGGAAGACAATGTTATCGGCAAACACCAATGCGTATTATTTGATTCGGCTTAGCTCAATATTACAGTATTGTTATACAAGTACAAGTATATGGTCAATTGTTGGGTGATTTTTGCTGAAGCCGCCTTGGAATTCTTGGATAATTTTTTTTTTTACTGAACTGCCGTTCAAATCGTTCAGTAATCTCTGGGCAAAAAAGCTCCCTTGAAGTTTTTAAAAATTTCCGATATCAGGAAGTTTTGGTTTCTAATAAGACACAATCTATTTCAGATATTGAAGACAATTTTATTTTCCACGAGCTGTGGCCGGAGCGACGATATCGAAAAAGCTAGACTGGCTCTTGAATACGAGCGTTTTAAAAAGATCGCAAAGAAAGTCCTGGCTCGAACTCGAGCGGCAGCAGCGGAAAACCTGTACCAGGAGTTGGAACATATATCCTCACGATCGGCAGATAGAAGACAAGCTATCCAAGAAGTTCAAACGTCGTACAATACTAAAATGCCAAATATTTTTAAGCTCGCTGCACAGAGGCGAAAAAATTCAATGGAAATAACCTCGCCGAAATACATCAAAAACGCAGACGGTCGCTTTCTAACAAATGAAACGGAAATTTGTGATCGGTGGCTTGAATACTGCAAGGAGTTGCTTAACAAACAGTTTCCACGTGGTATCGTGCCGACAGCTGGTCTATTCGAGGAGGAAGTTTCGGACTTTTCAATCGAAGAAATAAGTATAGCAATCGGAAAAATGAAGCGGGGGAAAGCGGCGGGATCAGACAGCATTCCATCAGAGTTTTGGTCGAAGATGGAGGGGATCGGCAGCGTTTGGCTATCGAAACTTTTAAATAAATTAAAATGTGGACAACCTATGCCGAATCAATGGAGAAGTAGTTTCTTGGTTCCATTATACAAAGGAAAAGGCGACATTCGAGAATGCAACAACTACCGTTCAATCAAGCTTATGTCACACACAATGAAAATCGTCGAAAGAGTCTTGAACGAACGTCTTCGGCAAATAATAAAGCTCGATAATAGCCAGTGGGGATTTGTTGAAGGAAGATCGACGGTGGACGCTATCCAAAGCCTACGAATAATAATGGAAAAGCACCGAGATTCGTCTAAGGATTTACACATGGTACTTATCGACCTCGAGAAAGCATTCGATCGAGTGCCTAGGGATCTCATATGGGCCGCGCTGAGGTCTCAAAACGTACCGTACGTAGAATAATACAAGACATGTACGGAAACGTGAAAACTGCGAATAAAAGCTCTGCTGGACTAACGAGACAATTTCCAGTTAATGTCGGAGTGCATCAAGGAAGCGTACTTAGCCCTTTCCTCTTTAACGTAGTATTCGACTATCTTTTAAAAGACTGCATGCGCGAAGCAAATGTAACGCCAATTCTCTTCGCTGACGACGCAGTTATACTTAGCGATAACGTCGAAGATTTACAGAACGCCTTAGATTCATGGAGAAATGCGCTAGAGAGAAACGCGTTTAAAATAAGTCGTTCAAAGACGGAGCATTTGACGTGCCCATTTGCGCATCCGTTGCGACCTGTTCCGGATATAATGTTAGACGGAATAGTTCTTCCGAAAAGCACTATCTTTAAGTACTTAGGATCAATCGTTAACATGGAAGCGAAATGTGACGACGACGAAAACCACAGAGTGAATGTGGGCTGGATGAAATGGCGGGAAAATTCGGGAATCTTTTGCGACCGAAAATTTCCACTTAAATTAAAGAGGAAACTCTACACCACGGTTGTTAGACCAGCTCTTATATACGGTTCACAGTGCTGGACAATGTACGAAGCGTTTAAAAACAAAATGACGGCAGCGGAAATGAAAATGTTAAGGATGTCTAGTGGAGTCACTAAACGCGATTGTATTAGATCTACGCGTATAAGAGGAAGTCTACATATAAAGAATTCGGTAACCGAACACCTTGAGGCGAATAGAATAAGCTGGTATTGCCACGTTCAAAGAAGATCTGCGGAAAATCCGGTTAAAAAGGCACTATCAACTACGGTCACTCCAACTGTAAGAAAACGAGGTCGGAAAAAGAATTCCAGGATTTCTCAGATGGCAAATGCGCAACAACGCCTGGGGCTAACCACTGAAGCGATCTAGGACCGAGCATTATGTAGACGCGTTCTGCGGTCTGCGACATTAGCCAACCCCATAAGCGGAGCAGCAACGATGCAGTAAAAATGGGAAACTCGTTACGCATAAGTTCGTATAACGAGGAAAGGTTTAATAAAAGGATAAGAAGAAGAAGTATTTTAAATAAACGTGCGTCCTGTAATGAATTCATTTGAGCCGCTGTCAACTCAAAATAGACTCCATTTTTTGCACAAAATTACGGATTGCGAGTAGAGTAGGGCGATTTTAACGACGCAAAAATGGGAAAAAACGATGTTTTTTTTATCTTTTTTCAGAAGTGCATTTTTTATGAATTTTTTAACCAACCGAGGTTTACTGCTACGTGAGAAAATTTATCTTTGAAATGCCAATGGCTTACGGGAATAACTGTCATCTATCTGACCCTGTTTTTTTTTTTTCTACTGACCGCCTTCCATGATCGTAATCTGATGAAATCCATAGCAAGGGTAGAGTCTGAAATTTTGAAATGCACCTGGCATTTTCAGTTCTGGTGCTGGAAACAGCTTTAAAACAAGGCAATGCAAAATACGAGGGCGGGTCAATAAGTCCGTGACTTTTGGATTAAAACACAGATTTTTTGATAAAAAAATAATTTTATTTTTCAACGTAATGTCCCTTGAGCTCTATACACTTTGTCCAACGCTTCTCCAATTTTTTTATCCCTTCCAAAAAAAATGATTTGTCGAGGTCCTCAAAATAGGCCTTTGTTTGCGAGATGACTTCATCATTGGAGTCAAATCTTTTTCCACCAAGCCATTTCTTCAGGTTTGGGAACAAGAAGTAGTCGCTCGGAGCCAAATCTGGAGAATAGGGTGGATGAGGGAGCAATTCATAGCCCAATTCATGGATTTTTGCCATGGCAACTGCGTTTGCGTTTGTGGTCGACTGTGAGCAAACGCGGCACCCATCTTGCGGAAAGCTTTCTCATGCCCAAGTGATCATTCAAAATTGAAACCACTGAGCCATGCGAGATCCCTACGGCTTCCACAATCTCTCGCATTTTCAATCTTCGGTCGGCCAACACCATATCGTGAATTTTTTCGATTGTTTCGGGTGTAGAGACCTCAACTGGGCGTCCAGGACGTTCGGCATCTTCAGTGCTTGTACGGCCACAACGAAATTCAGTAAACCACTTTTTTACCATTGAAATCGATGGTGCAGAGTCCCCATAGTATTTATCAAGCTTAGCCTTGGTCTCGGTAATGGTTTTTTTTCGCAAGAAATAATGCTTAATAAGCACACGAAATTCACTTTTTTCCATTTTCTCCTCAAATTAGTGAGTAGTCTGATAAAAATAGCTGTCAAACACAAACTAACTGACGCAGCAAGTTTAAATTTTGACAGGAGTAAACTGACAGATGCTTGTTGACAGGAGCAGTGTTGCTGTTTCAGTAAAGAGGTCAGAAATTCAAAAAGTCACGGACTTATTGACCCGACCTCGTACATTACTGCGGCGGCGTTCGAAAGCAATTGAGGAGAATTCCAATTTTGGGCAGATAAAAGCCATATACTGTATATCCAGACCAGATCAGAGAAGTATTTCTACCCTTGGTTGGGGAAACCAAGACATTTGGTTAGTTGTTCCAATACCCGTCATTGAGAAGTTTTTATCTGGAGATATTTTATGAGCTGCCGTTTTATCGACGTTTCTGTGACCTTGGAAAAAACGTATTCAAATCAATAAGTCTGTGGACAAGATTTTATGCTGATGGGCTGGGCAAATTTTATTTTTCAATTTCTCCGGAAGAGTTCCAAATACTGATAAATTTGACAAGAAAGCATAGAACCCCTCTTAAGAAGAAGGGGAAATATACCAACTCCCCCTTTTTATCTTGTGGTATTCAAATCCAAAGTATCAAACGGCTACAAATGCAACAAACTCTTCAATATAAAGTACTAAAGATTAGGGGGATCATTGCCAAGAAGTCATTCAAAATGCTACTAGGTTTTACTTGACCACTTTCACGAAATCCATATAGCAGATCGGCGGTGCATAAAAAGGCAGAAGCCACTCATGCGTTCTGGAAAAAGAGATAGAAGGCGCAACATTATCTTCTGAACGTGTATGTAAGAGCAAGAAAATTTAATTTTATAATCTTAGTGGGTATTGACGACATGGGAAAAACTACTTTTTCATACTGTTTAACGGAGTGGACGAATCAACTTAAATCAGAACAGACCATTCAATTTGTCCAAGGTATCCGTCCACCAAACCAAACTGAAGTAAGCAAAGTAAACATGCTCAAAGGCCGCCGCGCCGTTTCTGACGGCTTACGTACTATACTTATTTTCAAAATTTGGTCGGAGACAAGATAATGTGGTGTCATCTATCTTTTTAAGAAAATTACGCTAAAATCAGAAGCCAGCTGCAAAATATTGTTAACACGAATTCTAAACTTTGATTATTATTTCTAATTCTATGGTAATGCTTTATATGTCAGTTGAATCATCATCAGCATTACCATAGAATTAGATATATGTGTTAATAAATTCTTAGATTAGGACGCAGTAATTCGAATTTGGATTTGGTATACAAAGTATCTGAGAGCATCACTTACACCTTCTTTGACGCACATTTTGGTGTTGAATTGTAACTAAAAGATCAGCAGTACGTCGGGGAATGATAGACAATTTTCAATATTTTAAATAGTCTTGACATCTGGTTTCGGCTCGATTTTCTTCTTCCAAGGAAACCATGATACAAATAAACTCGGCCCATGCTGTTCATCCAATTTCCACCAAACCTTATGGTCACACTGGTTCGTGTGTGCTTTCATGATTTAGTATGAGGGTAGTGGGGTTTCACCACCCATCCACCAACTACAAACCCCTAGTACGAAAAAAGTATCTCATTTCCTCGACAAAGTGGAGTCAGAGTGCGCTTCTTAATACCAAGTTTCCTCCCCAATCATACGCTCGCCCGCCGTTTCGTTTATGCTTCTGTTAGGATGACGCTTGTTGACTGCCAGTGTCGAGTGTAAGATGGTAGTGATGACGATGACGTTGATGATGATGATGATGATGATGGCGATGATTTCACGCAGTCGCTTTAAAAAACTTTGAAGCAAAGTCTAGACTTACAATCGGCTATCGAATATCAGCGTCATCATCATTATCATCACCGTTCGCTGGAAGCTAGAAGAATAAAAATACGAGAACATCATTGGGTTAGAGCAGAAGAAAACACCACACACAACAACACCCAACTCTGCCAAAAGCCGACCCACCAGATCCATGCGTCCCCATGCCTAGTTTAAGTTCTACTTTTGCTTTTGACTTTACGCTTCTGTTCTTGGTTCTGGGTTCTAGTATGTCCATCCATTTCTCTATGCAAGAGGAGAGATGTAATCGAATATCGATGGCTAGGATTGTATGTCGTCCTTCTTTTAAGTTCTTACATGACATGCAGAGTGTACATTACATACGAATACTCATATTCGTATCCATACGCACACTCTTAAAATGAACTTGTGTGGAGTGTAGAGTTTAGTTCATAAGGGATGGGGACGGAAGCGGTCTCAGTTTTCTATAGTAAAAATTTCTGTGTCTCTATTTCCATTGTTAGTCCCTGTTTACTAACATTTTTAAGCAGAAGAAGGCATGTGAGATTAATTCGGGATGAGTATTTTGATGCATGTCCTTGTGATATTGTGATTTTATGAATTTGAATCAAGGACGTGTTTGTTTAGCTTTTGAATTGACTTCATTTCTTTCTCTCATTTTGCACTCAGTCATTTTTTTTGTTTCTTAGGGACTTGTAAATAGAAACCAAGGAGATCTCATAATGATGAGGTGATTCTGTTCGGGGATGTACTTGGGGCAAGAAGAATATGTCAGTAATTATAGAACCGGATGCTCTGTGTAATGAATATGGTTGTGTGATCTGAATATGGGTAAGTCGTTTGGAGACAGAGTGGCTTTGTTTTCAAAAAGCAGCTCTTGGGTGGGTTTATTGATTATATCTCCAGGTACAGACACCATTTTCGCGGCAAACGTCGCAGAACGTGGTATCACATATGTTAACCACACTTATGTTATAAGAAAAAACAGTGCCTAACCCGCACCAAAAATGTCGCTGACTCCTGTGAGACATTTTGGAAGAATTCGTTTGGTCTGAATGCATCCTGGAAAGTCATGCCAACTACTGTTTTGCTCGCAAAAAGCCCAACTGCGAATTGAATGCTTAAGCCAGGACTCAGGTAAAAAAGTCTTCCTCTCTGCTTTGACAAGCAAGTTCGCCGATCTGATTTCACGCGATTCTATTGCGAATTTTCACACAAACAAGAACCAGTGTCCCCGATGGCGTTCAGAAAAGCCTTGCATTTTCGAACTAACTTGAAAGTGATCGAAAAGTTCATAAACATCTTCAGCGGAGCTTAGCTGATTCTTCAGTTAAAAATACTTCAATCCTTCCACATGTTCGTTACAAAACAATTCATTGATGTCATTATTTATGACTCGGCTTAAAAGCCATAAACAAATTTAATTAGTCAGTTGTCGTCGTTCTCGAGATACCAGCGCTAAACCCTAGATTAAATTTGGATCCATAAGGACCTGACTGCAGTCGTTTCTTGACTTAAATTCTTCTTTAAACGAAAATTTACTTCGTGTTTATAGAGAAACTTGAGTTCTGGTGTCATTTAGTCAATTGGAATTAAAAGGCAATCAACGAGCAGGGTCGAATTGTCCACATTTTAAACAAAAGATGACTTAAGCAGTATAGACCATAACATTGATATCAAGGAGGAGCTACATCAGTGTATCTAGTAGAGAGTGTCAGAAAAGGCCTCGTACAACCAAAAAAAAAAACATTCTTTAAAGTATGATGACAGCAGGATTGGAGTTGAATGACTCATCTTAGCGGCAAGTCGGATTACCTGGAAAGTGGCTCTCAAACATAAAACACAGAATCTCTTTTTTCAACTCAGTGTTGTTCTGAGGTTAGTATGGCCGATTTGCTTCTTTTGAGGTCTTTGACCAGCCTTCTTCATTCACTGAGTGTTTGAATTTTTGCTTAATCTTTTCTTTTGCTTTCCGTTAATGTAATAGAAGTGGCCTCAGACCACTTAAAGCAACCAAGTTTAGCCCAAAAAAAAAATCAATTTGCAATAAATACTCTTTGAATGATCCCTAAAGTGGTTTCGTCCTTGACTATCACAGTTACACCTATTTATTGCAGCATTTTGCCCCGATTGCTTATATTGTGTGTTCTTTTCGATTTATGGCATATGCCTAGCTTTACCTTTTTAACGTTCAGTACTTGCAAATGCCTCAGAAACAGCTCGCTCTTTTCCACCAAAAATGTCTAGATCATCGCAATGGGCAAGTAGTTGCACAGATTTTTGAATTTATGTGCCTCTAACGTTGACTTACGAGTTTCTCACAATACCCTCAAGTATAGGTATAATGTTGAAGTAATTGCATGAAACCACACTGACAAGCACTAGTTGGTTGTTTGACACACTCGTAGTATGGCAGGGACGATTTTATGGACGTTGTTGAAGAGACTGATACCTATTTAGTTGGCTATGACTAGAGTGTCCCTTTTTTTCAATCATTCATATAATGGTAAGTTTTCGAGAGATAGTATTCATTTATCGCAGCTCAGCAGTTAAATTGTCAGCATCGGCAGTCTTGCTTGGTTTAATTTTGGGTTTGACTATTCCCACTTTATTTCCTATACCCTCTCTACCGGCTAGAAATGGTCTTGGAATCTAGCAAGTGGTTAGATTACACAACCACCTATAACTGCTCGCAGAAATCTGTTTTATGCTTTATGCTGCTTTAGTAGCCCGTTGCTGCACCACTCTTAGTTTTTTTTTTAAATCTGCCTGCCCCAATTAGCATCCTCGAATCATCGGTAGGTACATCAGTTGATGGTTTGTTGGCAGCTTTACTACTAGGAATTGGGATAAGCTGCTGCGACGTCGGACGACAGGCAAAGTTTACAGACTTCACTAATGTAGTTGTCCATTAAGTTCATTAAGAATATTTAGTATCATCCCTAAGTCGCAACAAGGTCGTAGTACGAGTCAATTATGGCTCATGACAAGAATGTAGGAAGCGCGAGTCTCGTCGATCACAATGCCTTATCTGGTTTGTGGTTCATTAATCATGAAATAACCATCAAGTCTCCTTTTACAAGGGAATCCGTTCTGGCTAACAAGACATTTCATTTCGAAGTGAAGTCGATAAGGCCGAATCTATTGTCGGATGTCGTGTTGTACAGGCCACAATTGCAAAAGAAGATATCCTTCTTTTCATTAATGCATACTAATAAAAACAGCCCTGGGTGGCATAGGCTTTTTTTGCCGTTCGACCGTGTGTCCATATAAGGTGATGATGGCGAATGCGGTTTGTCATGAGGCTTCGTTAAAACGCCTATAACTAAAGACTTCTTGCGCAAGTTTAACTCTAATGACAAATTCACGTCCAACTTGATTTCTCATTAGCGACAGTGATCACCGTAGTTTTCTCGTACTATGCAGTTTTTATTCCTTTTTTGGATAGCGACTAGGTCTATGATCTACATTTTAAGATACTGGATATTTTATGTAGAGAACAGAAAAAAGTTTGTATTTTTCATCATCGATGGTTTTATTCGTTGGAGAGGCATTTGGTTGTTTCGAAACCATATTTATGTCTAACACTACAAGGCAGTTTACCCAACGAGTAGTTGGAAATAAATAGCTGATAATAACAGTGTCAGAAACCCCCCATCAGTTTATATGTTCATTGCTGCCGCTTATTTAATTAAAACTCTTCTGCCTCCATCTTTACTCCAGAACTCTGACAACTGGTTCTGAAGCCTCCTAGGAACATGGGATTTAGAGTTTTCAATATGGCTCTGACCTCGCCAGGGTAGGTGTTTCTTCATCTAACAATGAATCCTGGCTCTAGATTGGACCTGTAGTCTGTCTATATGGTACAAGGGTTTACACATGCAGTTTACATGAGCCATCACGAGGACGTAAGACAGCCACTTAACGCTAACTTGAGCCGTTATGATACTGGCAAGAAAGGGATGCCATCTCTTATTCCCGAGAAGAGACCTGGCTTGCAGGACAAAAAAATCATCATTCACCAGGAAAACTGTGGGATTTGGGGCACGATTTGCTCCTCAGATTTCCATCTGTTACCAAACTCGAAAAAATTTGTTTCTGGAAGGCGCTGCGCATCTAATGAAGAAGTTGAGAGGGCCGTAGATAATTATTTTCACAGCCTTCCAGACTCTCTCTCTTTCTCTCTGGGAAGGAATACTGATATTAAAGAAAAGCTGGACCAAGTTTGTTGAAGTCAAGAAGAAAAATAAAATCATCTTTCAACTGAAAATTGCAGTGTTCCACTGTCACGCCGAGAACTTTTCACCTAACCCTCGTACCTACCTTGAGTTTCGTAGGTTCGGTATTGCCCGCTGAAGGTGTGATGGCGTTAGAGGAAGTTATTTTCCAAATTTTCATCCAGCACCGTGCAACTCTAAGGAAGCTTAAACAAAATCCGAAGATCCTTCGGCAATTGGTAGTAAGCCCCAATTCCACAAGAATTGGCAAAGTCATTTGGCCACACTTATCCATTTGCGTCACATTTTATGATTCTTGATTTATATTGATAAATTCTCTTTGGCGGGACGTTTGTGAATTTATCTTATATCCATTGGTTGTTGTTGGATTTACGAGTAAACCATACATTTTTCGTGCAATCGCTGTTTTTTTTTTAAATAATTCAGCAGTTCCTCATTCAAAAAAATTGTCAAAAATTAATAAAAATAAAAACCAAAACGTGTCAAATCTCCCAATCCCAAAAAGAATCGAATTCCGCTGCACACAGAGAGTCGACTCGCACACAAGTCACACACAACAGTATCTGAACGCGAACACAGAACGCAGATACGTCAAACAACGAATTTATTTATGTGCACTCGTACGTCTTGGATTGGGTTTCAGGCATGGTATTGGGTTACACCAAACAACGAAATTAATTTTCGTACCCATGGGTAACGGTGAGTGTTATGTTTGAAGCCGCTGCTGCAGCTTCAGTGGGCAGCGGTAAGAGACGGATCGCAGTGGTAATAGTAATATGGTAATGGTAATAGTAGCCTTTTCGGACAGATGGCATGCATATCGGCCACACACTGGTCATTTACTGGGCATATTTAGGAGTACTGAGCACTGGTGACGAGTGCGCTGCGCAGCGCTGAAATTACCATATCCAATTGCAGTGGTTTGCATTCGAACAGGGGGATTCAGATTCAGATTCAGATTTATATTTGGATTCGAATTAAATTTTGTTGCTGATGATGACGATGTGTTGTTAAGTTGTATTGTTTACTGGGACCTGAGTCCCTGCTATAACCGTTGCTGTGGAAAGTTAAACATTTATTCGATGCCAAGGCATGTAAAGTCTAATCGGAGGCAATGGTACCGATTCCCATCAGATTTTGTAACAATGAATGTAATCAGATATGTGTTCTTGCTCAGCGTGAGTGACTGTTTGCATTTTCTTTTTGCAAGCTCTTAACCTCAGTTGTGCTGGTGTCATGTGGAGTTCTAGGTAAATGTTTGTCTCTGTAAAAAGTCTGACGAAAATTTTAGCATTGGATAGTTCTACCTGCATTTCTATCAAGAGAGAAAATTAAACAAATAAATTAATTGATGGTGCAACAGTTTCCTGTGAAACAAAGTCAATCGTGGTGTCATGTGGTAACGTCATATACTCGTAATATGTTTGTTCGTTTTTTGATGAATACCATAAGAAGCAAGCCAGGACATCTGTCGCAAAAGTCAATTAACTTTACCACTGCGTAATGCTCACAACAAAAATGTAAGTTATTCAATGCTTTGATAGGGCTAGGTTAGGTTAGGTTAAAGTGGCTGTTGAAAAAGAAAAACCAACCCACTTAGGCCTATTGGATCTGTGATCCACCTACTCCAGAAACCATTTGGAGCTCTTAATACAGCGTAGGAGGCTGTCTTACTTAAATCACTTAAGTCATTGTGGAAGAAGGCTCCTAGGTGGAGATTGCTTCTTTGGGAGAGTCCTGGGCATGTACAGAGCAGGTGAGGTATTGTCTCCTCTTCCTACTCGTCCATGCAGCTTCTACAAAAGTTGTTAGTAAACATGCCAAGCTTTCTTGCATGTTTAACTATAAGGCAGTGTCCAGTGATGACACATATAGGTTGGAGGTTGGAGGTTGGTTGGATATATAGTTCAAATTTGCACGCAGCGATAGGTATAAATATAGTATGTTATCCTTTTCAGGTGTGATAGGTATAGTGGTTCCAATTTTGGCAAGTTCGTCAGCCCTACAATTCCTCGGAATGTCTCTATGTCCCGGCACCCAACAAAGGTGAATGTTAAACTGCTCCGCCATCTCCAATAGAGATGATCGGCAGTGCATGACTGTTTTTGAATTAAGAGATCTGTTAGCGGCCTGGCTATCGGAAAAGATTCGGATATCCATTGCAGATTTTACATTATTCTTCAGCCAGGACAGGGCTTCCTTAATTGCCAGAATTTCCGCCTGGAACACGCTACAGTGGTTGGAGAGGCGGACGGAGAGGCTAAGGTTAAGCTTTTCGGCAAAAACACCACCACCAATCCCACTAACAGTCTTTGAACCGTCGGTGTAGAAATGGATTGAGTGGTCATCCAGGAAGGGATTTTCCTCCCACAAGGATCTCGTGGGAATGCTTACGTGGAAGCTCTTGTCAAACTATTGTTTGGGTATGGTAAAGTCGATGTTTTCTGGTAGAATTCCTAACGTGTTAGGAATATTTGCGTGGTCGAAATGTTTATTTGTCCACTGTAAAGTCGCTTTAAGGCGAATAGCTCTAATAAATTAACTTGTTGTATTCTAGGCAACTATTCATCTCACTTAATTTTAATTGTTTGAAAAAAGAATGTCTTTCGGGCGCGCGGTTGGGGTTGTACGCCGAACCTTCCGATTGGAAAGTCAATACACTACGATTTGAGCTACTGCCACCCACAAGGTTCACGCAGTTTACTGCTTTGTCTAAGGCCGTCCACCACACAATTACCCCGAAGATGAGTATCGGTCTTATAACCGAGATATATAGGCAATGGGTGCTACTGAGGCTTTGTTTACTCTTTCTTGCATGTTAGGTTTCCAGCTTAGCTTCCTGTCGAAAATTAGACCCAGAAGACCAAGCTGGTACCGTTGATTGAGGTAGGGTCTATAGTCGGAATTTTGTATTTCCGGTTTTATGGGGGTTTATTCCCAGTCCACAACGATCCACCAAGCTTGTAGGAGTTCTTTAATCATATGTAGATGTTTTCCTGAGACGTACATAGCAATGTCATCCACATACGTAACCACCCTCTTCCAGGTAGTTCGTTAAACATTAAGTTCCAGAAAAGGCTTAAGAGGACACCGCCTTGCGGCGTACCTCTGCTGACACTTCTTTTGACAGAAGACCCACCCAGTTTGGGGTTGATAATCCTGCTCTTGAGTGAGTCATCTACCTTCAGAGCTGACAGCGCCGCCACCATTGTATTATGGTATTCTCTATAATGTAGGGATCATTCGATGTTGCTAATTAGTGAATGTAGAGCCGTTTCCATCGACTTTCCTTTACAGTAGGCATGTTGTGCTGTGGATAGGAGTCTGGAATTAAGGCTTGATCGTTTATCTATATCCATCATCATCGTTCTAGAGTTTTTAGAAGGAAAGATGAAAGACTAATAGGTCTTAGGTCCTTTGGGATAACATGAAAACATTTTCCGCCTTTGGGGATGAAAACTATATTTACTTCTCTCCATGACAGAGGTATATGGGATAGTTCTACGCAGTACCTCATGATATTTTCAAGCGATGGCAAGATTATATCAGAGGATCTTTATAGCTCGGTTGGAATTATACCGTCCGGCCCAGCAGACTTGTATGGTTTAAAGCTATGCAGTGACCAGAGCAGTTTTTCGCTAGTGATAAGGCCAATAATTTTTGTCGCGGCTGCAGTAGTTCTATTGTGATTCTTGCTAGCCGTGAAAGGGGAGCTACCTGAAAAGTAAGTATCCGGTAGCAGGTTGAGTGATTCGTCACTTGTGGTCGTCCAACAGCCGTCGCTATTTTTCAAGCAGCTAGGAATCGAAGGACTTCTTGAGAGGATTTTTCTTAGGCGTGATGCCTCAGAGGTTTCAGTGATTTTATTTTTTGTGATAAAAATTCACGCTTTGTCGTCCTCAATTCTTTTTTATATGTTTTAAGGGATTCTTTGTGTGAGTCTTTATCTGACGCTTTTCTTGAGGTTTTCGCTTTGTTGAAAAGTTTTCTGCAAGCGTGTCTTAGCAGCCCCAGTTTGGATGTCCACCAGTATGGCTTTTTCTTGCCTCTATGTTTAATTAGAGGACGGGAGGCGGCCAGTGCTTGGCTGAGAGGCCGGGTTAGAGCCTCGACTTTCGAATCAAGTTCATTGGTGTTGTCCAGGGGCTTGTAAGGTCGGGGGAGATACTTTTTAGAAATATTGGCGGGCGGGAGCATTCATTAAATTGATTTGGATGCATCTGTGATCTGAAAACATGTGTGTTCGGACGATGCCATCTAGTTCGATATTAAATGATCGATGCGTTCGAAGACAAGAGTGATGTCTAGCACTTCTTGTCGGTTTCTTGCAATGAAGGTTAGCTCATTACTGGTGTTACTAACAGTAAAGTTAGTACTCTAAAAGTGACTCACCTCTATCTTTGGTGTTGGTGCTGCCCCATATTGATAGGGAGATAGAGAGATGAAAACCTCTGAAAAGCATGTACACCTATATAATGCTAACAATAGTCCACAAGATCTAGGGTTCCTTATTTCATCGTTTACACAGCCATTTTGGGCAAGCTGGCTTTTATATCTCATCATTTCTTCGTTACTCATTCCCCTTGTAAGTGCACTTAGAGTTTTCGATAATCCTCCGTCTGTTCTTTGTAGTGTTTCAAACTTAGATGATTGTCAATGCACATTGATATCGAGAAGTGTCTAGTTTAGGAGCCCCTGCCAAACTGGTGCGTCTGTGAAGGATGACGATGGAGACTGCACACTACCTCATCAAGGTCGGTAGAAATCTCACAGAGACCTTTGATATCAAAAGGGATTTAGACAAGGCGATGCATTGTCATGCGATTTCTTTATCATGTGTATATGATGTCAAGCAAAAAAGAACGCCCAAAACAGATGACTCGGACAGAACGTCACGTCCCAGCCTCCATTGTAGCCGATCGAATAGTACGCCTTATACCCAGACATACTTTCTATTGAACTTTGCTTAGTTTTCTGCAGTTGAAAGCTAGGTCTAAATTCGTCCACCAGACAACCATCCCGTGGGTGTGTATCAGTTTTATAACCGAGAGATATATATAATAATATATATAATAGTAAAGGTAAAGGATACCCTGTTTGTTTCCAATGGCTTTAAGTTTCCACATTAACTTCTCTCCATGATAGGGGAATATGACTCAATTCTACGCAGCTCCTCATGATATTCTCAGGCGTTTGTGTAGGAGAGTATAGGAAGGCCCTTGTAGCTCGATACACATTCCAGCAGACTTGTATTGCTTGAAGCTATGCAGCACTCAGAACAGCTTTTCTCCTGAAATCAGACCATCAATCTTGGTTTCGGCTAATGTAGTCGATATTTTCCAAACAGCTAGAGATAAAAGGACTTATGGGAGGAATTTTCCTAGCCGCGACGCCTCAAAGGTTTTTGTTATCTTGACACAGAATGAACTCCTTGATGGTCGCTTTGCTCTGCTCAGTTCTTTTTTTTATATATTTTGAGGAATTGCTTAAATGTGTCCGAGTCTGTCACTATTTACTGATAAATACCTTAATTTTGCAAGGAAATAGTACAACTAAGACCTAATCTTTAAACGATATCCCGTGGCACTGTGACCGGAATCGTGACAGATTTATGATGCAACCAGATGGAGAGAAATATTGGGCAAATGCTGCGCCCTTGAATCCAAGTATGTTCAACACGAAACAGAACAGAGTTGTACATTTTCTAAGACGGTCTAAAGCGTAAATACAGTTTTTCTACTCATTATAAACCGTGCGGTGGTATCCACTCATCCAGTCAGGCAAAAGAGCATTTACTTTTTCAAAAAAATTCTTGCAAAAAATACTATGTATGTAAAGGTGTTTCTAAAGATACTCGTGGGTGGAATATTTAAATCAATTTCACCTTGAAACGGATCTTCAATTTTCTTTTCCAATTTTAAATTCCAAGAAACTCAATCATGGTCACACTGCACATGATCGCAAGTTGGATACACATGCTATCCACAGTGGTGCTAGTTGTGTAGATTTAAAAATATCTCATTCCCTCCCCCGTGTTGGAAGTGACTTTCGGTCATAAAAATATATTTAAACAAAAAAAAATGTCAAAAAAACGCTCAATTCTTCAACAGTGTTTAGTACGAGAGCTGCAAGTCTATTTCAAAATGTAGTTCTCTGAACTCTGACAATGTTTACGTTTTCCATTTTCCGATCGCTAAATCCGATGATCATGGTGATGAGGACAAAACCAGAATAAAACAAAAAAAACAATGAACGAACGTTGATCAGGCGCAAGCATCAGTAGCAGCATTCGAACATCACTTTTGTTATTTATGTAGCAATGCGATTAGGTCGATAGCCGAAGTTTTGGTGACGATTTTCAGTTCAGTACAATTAGAATAGCACCAAAATTGCGGGTGGATGTGGGGCGGAAGCTGTGAGAAATAGGAACGGAATTCCGATTTGATGTTATAAAACATCACAAAGCGCAATGTGATTGTGAGTCACATGTGGATCTTCACATCTTTTTCAAATTTCTTTTTTGTTTATTTTTTGTTTTTTTTTTTTCTGTTGGTTTTTGTTGTCATCTTTTGTCTTGTGACTTTTGGTGATGAGATTTGCTTTTTTTATTTTTTGTGGGGGCTAAAAAATGGGGAAAAATAAGGCAAGACGAACCAACCAGTTAAGTAGTCAATGGACAGTGATTTAGTAAGAAGAGCGGTTTAGATAAACAACGGATGAAGTGATGATGATATGACAGGAAATGGATCTATCTATTTGGAACTTAATGACAGTTTCAATCGAAAAAGTTTCTTAAAAGGAATTGAGGAGAGTGAAACTAGCAGAAAGCCCAAAGACCATTGTCTTGTTTAACTTTTCAAGGAAAAAATTAAAACAACAGATGGTTCTTTTTGTGGACCATCTGTGAGTGTAAGCTGATCACCAAGAAACATGAAGGATTCACCAGATACGATCACAGCCTGCAAGCACAAGAATTTGAGAAAACATTAAATTCAACAACTTTTACTCGTAGCTTTGAGTTAAATCACTGATAGCGCAAAAGGTAATACACTACATCATCATAACATCCAAACTGCTGTTTTCTACTAAAGATAGGCCTCTTGATATTTATTTCATGTACCTGTCCCTCTGACTTTTGAAATTAGTTCGTATGGTTTTAGGTACAGTAGTGTAATGACAAATCGGCCTTGCAAGACAGGCCTTTTTTTTTGAGCAATGCGTTAAAATATTTCAGCTTTTCTTCACATTAAAAAAGCGGTCCGCTCGATTGGCCTATTCCTACTACAAGCATCTCGAGGTTCGTCTTCACATTGAATAACTCTACTTTTAATTCAAGGTTGACTCTAACATGACAACATTTCAATGACAGACAGTATTACAGAAGTGTTGGTGTAGCAAAGTTTGTAAGTTCGCCGACTTCTACCCAAGAAGGTCTGGCATGAATTCATTGACAGCACCAAATATACACCAGTAATATACTTTAATGTTGTCACCACCCTTTCGGTGGATGAATTAAAACCTGCGAAAAGACCGGGAAGAATCGCTGAACCTCTTTTTTCGTACACAAAATGACAAAATCCACCACATAGTGACTAAGAGAAACTAGGCCTTGGTCCAACCCGGACTGTCGAGCAGGCAATTAAGCTACGTAATTTTGAAGTACCAATACGCTTTTCTCCCTAAGGGTAATGGTTCGCTTAATACCGCTAAAGACAATCTGCAGCCGAATACCTAGCAGATTTTCGAGAAATATGTCCTATTTCTCTCCTCTCCGAGGTGCCGCCTGGGATTTTTTTCCAAATTTATATGGGGAAGACGACAAATGGTGAGCTTCTTGTTCTAAAAACACAACATTAACATCGCAATTTCCATGAGAAATTTAAAAAAAAAAGAGATATGCCTAGTATTTCTACGTCTTGTAGACTGTTCAAGTACGAGACCTACTAAAAGATATGGTGGGCGTCATCTGATATGGACAGAGAACATCGAACCAGGTAAGCTGATGGTGTAATACACCATATCTAAACCTCATGTTTCGTCCAAATAGAGGTACCTGTATCACATCATTGATTACTATAATGAATGGTAGTGGCCAAACAATGGAACCTTGTGGTGCTCCGTTTATGTTTTTTTTTTTTTTTTTTGTTTTCTTCATAAGTGGTTATGTAGGATAGTTATTTAGATAGACTTACGTCAAAGTCTGCCCTATTCTATTTCAGGGCCTTAATCGCCTATATTATTTTAACGTCAGATTCCTTCAAAATAACAAACAGTATACCACAAGGGTATACCACTTCGTTTTCGATTGACAACTAACGATTATGTCTTAGTTTCAACATCTGAAGGAAGTATTAAACCATTAAATTTTCCACGAAACATCTAAGCAGTAGGTCAAGAATGTTGTTAGTTTTCTTATAAAAGACATCTCGCCTGTATTGAACTTTTTTGTTGGCAGCCGAATGAGAATGGCGAAAGCGACGTTCGACGTGGTGTCCAAAGTCAGGTTTTTAGGAAAGCTCTAATTACTCGTACAAGAAGTGCTAAACAGAAGAACAAAGAATTGGCGAATGCCTTTGATCATGCTATATATTAGACTAGAAAATGCTTCTAAAAGATGCTACATTGGATCAAGATGTTTTTTATAAAGTGAAGTAATTTAACTCGATAGAATACCCAAGTTTTACAGATAGAGCTCTGCTTTATGATTGGTCTATTTATTGCCCTACAAATAGGATCATTGAACCGCTATAGTCAATCTCTTCCTAGAAGCTCAGAGTTTTTCTTGTTTTTTTTTTTAAGAAACCACCTAAAGTCACATTGGCTATAAAGAAATATCTTCAAAAAATTAAAAAATTAATTTTAACCAAGTTGCCTTCAATAGAGAAAACTGAGAGAAGAACATTGAACGAAAGACAGAAAAAAATAAATAAATTGTATATATGACCATGGCTGATATATTCAAGGCTGTTGCCTTGTTCATGAATTCTTTTGAAAATGATGAAATATGTCAGATTCGGGGTACCTCCAAAATGTAAAACATTTGGCTTATAGCAAGTGACACGCGTTTGATATTTTCTTGGCAAACATAAAATACATTTGATTTTGGTATTTTTTGATTTTTGTCATTTTACAAGTATTTTTTATCCGAGAGGATGGTATTTTTGAAATTTAAAAAAGGAAACTTGCTATAAGAAAACTGTAGAATATGAAGAATACAATCCAGGAGGTTCTGGCAAGCCTAACCGGTGCACTGAGTTTGGTTCTTTGGCACTGGGTTTGTGTTTGTAGTTTTTGTAGTTTAATTTGCCGCTGGTTTCTTATTCATTGGATGTGGACTAGTCCTGATGAACCAATTGTGGCCAAATTGATTTGTCATTTGATTTTTCTTTTGAGTTCTTCGTAGTAATCCTCTTCTGCTTGTAAATCGGACTTTATTAGCAAAACGTTAGGTATGCTTCATCTGATGTGATAAGTTGCACGTGACCACGACATTGATCACTTGGTGTGACGAAAAATTCCTAAGGAGAACGTGAGCTACACACAAACTCTGTGAGGAAAGCAAAAGGGGGAAACCTAGATTTGGTGAAAAATAAAAAAGCACTGCTCGATCGAGCGCTCATACGGAAGCGTTCCTTCAGAAATATTGTTTATATCTTCAAAGATAAAAATGGAAACATATCAATAGAGTCATAGTCTTACGGCGATCGACACCGCTTTCACCCACTTTATGATATGACCTTATCTCCTGCAGCAAGGATAATTTTGATAAAGAGATATACACCAGCTTCCCTAATAAAATAAATATGGTTGCATGACAGTATACTTTACCACATTGAATGTTGCTCAAAAGACTAAAAGGTTATATACGACATACCACAGGAATCTATATTCCCGCCGTTGCTTTTTATTTTTTCCATTAGGAATGTAATAAGTCACTATTGACAAGGTCTGTAGTCTGTGCATTTGAGTGAGGCGCCAAAAAAATTATGCGAATACGTACACAGGAAAGAGAAAACAAACAAGCCGTAGAGTGAACTACGAGGGCGGGTCAATAAGTCCGTGACTTTTGGATTAAAACACAGATTTTTTGAAAAAAAAATAATTTTATTTTTCAACGTAGTCTCCCTTGAGCTCTATACACTTTGTCCAACGCTTCTCCAATTTTTTTATCCCTTCCAAAAAAAATGATTTGTCGAGGTCCTCAAAATAGGCCTTTGTTTGCGAGATGACTTCATCATTCGAGTCAAATCTTTTTCCACCAAGCCATTTCTTCAGGTTTGGGAACAAGAAGTAGTCGCTCGGAGCCAAATCTGGAGAATAGGGTGGATGAGGGAGCAATTCATAGCCCAATTCATGGATTTTTGCCATGGCAACTGCACATGTGTGCACCCTTGCATTGTCTTGGTGGAAAAGAACTTTTTTCTTGGCCAAATGAGGTCGTTTTTTTTTCAAATCGTCATTGAATCGGTCCAATAAGTTGGCATAATATTCCCCATTGATTGTTCTTCCCTTTTGAAGGTAGTCAATGTGGATTATCCCGCGTGCATCCCAAAAAACAGTCGCCATAACTTTATTGGCTGACAAACCCACCTTGGCCTTCTTTGGCGCCGATTCACCCTTAGAAACCCACTGTTTTGACTGTTGTTTGTTCTCTGGTGTGTTGTGATGGATCCATGTTTCGTCCACGGTTACAAAACGGCGCAAAAACTCCTCCATATTGCGATTAAACAACGCCAAACCTTCCTGTGAAGTTGTTACACGATTGCGTTTGTGGTCGACTGTGAGCAAACGCGGCACCCATCTTGCGGAAAGCTTTCTCATGCCCAAGTGATCATTCAAAATTGAAACCACTGAGCCATGCGAGATCCCTACGGCTTCCACAATCTCTCGCACTTTCAATCTTCGGTCGGCCAACACCATATCGTGAATTTTTTCGATTGTTTCGGGTGTAGAGACCTCAACTGGGCGTCTAGGACGTTCGGCATCTTCAGTGCTTGTACGGCCACAACGAAATTCAGTAGACCACTTTTTTACCATTGAAATCGATGGTGCAGAGTCCCCATAGTATTTATCAAGTTTAGCCTTGGTCTCGGTAATGGTTTTTTTCGCAAGAAATAATGCTTAATAAGCACACGAAATTCACTTTTTTCCATTTTCTCCTCAAATTAGTGAGTAGTCTGATAAAAATAGCTGTCAAACACAAACTAACTGACGCAGCAAGTTTAAATTTTGACAGGAGTCAACTGACAGATGCCTGTTGACAGGAGCAGTGTTGCTGTTTCAGTAAAGTGGTCAGAAATTCAAAAAGTCACGGACTTATTGACCCGCCCTCGTACCAAACTAAAATTAATTAGGGAAATACACGATTTGCATGTAAAGACATTCATGCTAGTTAATGAGATTGTGACTATTACTGCTTAGAAACATGCATTTATGTAGGATTCTGATTAAAAGACAAAGCACCTCTCTGGTGGAGATTTGAAGAATTTTCCCAAGGATTTGGAAATTTCTATGGAAGTACAAGTCTTCTAAGTAAATGCCTTACAGTCATGCATTCATATAAGATGGGTTCCGCAGTTTCGTCGCCTTCCATGCAAAGACGACATTCAGCTTCCTGAATAAAACCAATTTTGTGTAGGTAATACCAAAGATGACAGTTTTCTGTTAAAAATCTAACCAGTCTTCTGATATTGTCACATTAAAGTTGGAGGGGTTCTTTTAATTTATTGTGAAAGGGTTTGATGGCTCCTTTGGTCTGAAGAAGCCTTTGGATGTTTTCCTTTGTTGCTGAATTCGGGATGTTACAGAACGGCTCATCAGTTCGCCGGCTACTTCATTTCTGACAATCCCCTTTATGAACAAATTCCCACCAAGTTTCTTAAATCATGTCTTTTCTCATTGTTCCTTTTGTGCCCCTTTCCGAGTAGCGGGGAGTATGAAACCGAAAAACTAACAAAAAGTTAAGAGTTAAATGATTGCAAACTCTCCAAAAAGGTACGAATTCACCGGACAATCAGAACTCCTGACCCAAAATAATTTGTTTATGTCATATCGATGATGCCAATACCATGCGATGTTGTCAAAATTTTTGTTGAGAGGCAGACAGTTTTACAGTTTTAAAAGCAAACTTGGAAGCACGATGACTTCATTTCGATTATTGCATTTTAAATTTAAGTGCAGACAAATAGATAACCGCCTATATTTGGTTTCAATCCATAAAATATGAATGAAGTTGAAAGTAGTCTTCACACCTGTCATGTCTATCGCAACGGCTTCTATCTCATTAGTTTGCCTTTATTTCTTCGAAAAAAACGTTTATTTCTGACATCTTGTCATGCAGTCAAGTCCAGCAGAAACCTCCAGGCAATCACAAGTTTAAATAATACAAAAAAATTTAGTGTCAAGGAATATGCTATGGTAAGCTCTCTCGACGCTGAGGATCCCATCAACAATTTTATAGCCGATTCCAACTGTCCTAAGCTTATATGGCAGAGTTCCATGGAGTTCCTCAGTTCGAAGATATTTTAATCAAGTCACGTTGCAAAGAGTTTTACCTCCCTGCATACTCGTAATAATCATTAAACTACATAGCACTCGTGCATTAACTTGAAGAGCACCGAACTTAATATATAACAGATTGTTCATCTCAACTCAAAATAATCCTGGGGATTAAATTATACGGGCTTATATATATGCGATATCCACCTACAAGTAAAGCTTTGACATGGTTTTAGAAGGACTTGTCGCCGATGCTATTGGTAAGAGTTCCATCGTAATCGCGAGCGACCTTAATCGCCGGCATTTCTTGAAGCATTTTCTTGTTTGGATAATGCTTAAGGCTAACATCTGAACTTCAAACCAGTTTTGTTTCCTTCAGCCCCTAGACGAGAGTTAAATAATTTACAAACATCATATGCGATTCATTATTACCTACGTACTGAAAAAGTAATTGGCCGAATAGACCCTGCAAAGGTTGATATCGATTGCTTGAAAGAAAACGCCGACGTCGACTCCTTCTTGGGTTTTGGACCTTTTCGTAAATATCTTATTTATAGCAGTCTTGTGGAGATGAAATTGCGTTCCATTCACCATTTGTCCGATATCGAGTATTTTATCAATTTCTATAAGCAGACGATGTGTGAACTTGGGAAAATGCTGCTTCATCGTAATTTGGCTAGAATGAGTAGTAGTTTGCTCTCTCCATTGCCTGATGCAGTCTTAGACACCAGGCGCATACAATCAAGATTTGCTCCCGGTCTTTGTTTAATCCCCAACTAATAATAGATGTGTGTTACTAACTTCAAAAAAATATTCCGACCTAAGACCAGACATAGAAAATACGATCAATCGTTTAGCAATCTTTTGGTGATAACATGGCATTCACCAACAAGTTATGTGGAATCTTGGCGAAGGTCAAAAGAACATTTTTAAATACAATATTTTCTCATCGTTTCATCGATTTTTTAGATTAATCTGATTGTAAACACCTTTGTGTTTCAACACTATTTATCAACTCTTTCGATTTTGCTTTTACGTTGTTTTGCTAGGTTGGAGTAAACAATCCCACACATTGTAGACAATTTTTTTTTTAAAAAATCTCTTTTCCAGAAGATATTTTTTTAAAGCAAATTATTAATAAAATTCTTAGCGAGAAGATTCAAAATTCTAATGTTTGAAGCTCTTGATTGTGTTACGGACAAAGTCGTTGTTTCTTCTTAATGCATGTCCAAAATCAAACTGAACATATACAGCCTCAGATGAAAGTTCGGTTTGACGCATGTGATTAAAGCAGGAATGTCAAATTCTGAATTAGATGACCTTATATTTATATAATATCCACTTATAAAACAGTGCAATAAATTGAAAGGTGAAAAGATATAGAGACGTCGAAATTAGGAGAGATACATGTTGCAACCGTTGAAAAAGGGTAACACGTACATGGGTAGTACTGTTGTACTGTGGTACTAAGACTTAATCTCTGCACTTCGTTCAAGAAGGGAGATAGATTTGGAAATATTTTGGAAAATCCAATTTGAGTTAAAGTTTTGGGTGGCTTGTCAAAGGCTTGTCTTGAATCGTCAGGATTTGCCAACCACTGTCTCAATTCTTTAAGTTTTACTGAAGTATCACCAGATGTGAAGTTACATTTGCTTTTATGCTTTGTGAACAGTGTGAGTTTTTAGGTCGAAATTTTTAGTTTAGTGTTGATGATATCAGAAATCGGTTGAATCCAATTCATGAACTCTATCACTTGTCTGCCGAGTGCTTAATTAAGTTTGTTATTTCTCAGTCACTGAAGGTACTATTTTTTATAATTGCACAACCTACGTCCATAACTACTTAAGTGTCATTTCTATTTAGCTCAGATAGGATTTGAATAATGAATATGAATCCCAGTCGGAATGATATAAAATACATATGTATGTATGTCTCAATCTACGGCTTTACAACTGATTCTTATTTAGACAGTGCTGTTTAAAACCTGTGTCATAGGTGATCCAAACCCATGCTTAACTGGATTTTCCCATTGCCTCCAGTCTGGCTGATTTGGGGACTTTGCCCAATAAAATTTTTTTTATAAGAGCCACATTCATACTATGTGTTTGACAAAAGCATGTAATTTATAGGCAAACAATCTTTGAACTTAGAAAAACAAAATTATTTATTTTGAAGGTGATTTCACAATACATTTCGTTTATGCTTAATGTGTTGTCCAATCTTCTCATTCCCAATTCTCCACTCCATTTTCCATTTCTTTCCTGTTGGGTTTCCTTTCCTCGGGAGAGGAGAACCTTTCTGGTGTTACCTCTTTTATTTATCCACTTAATTCAACAAAATTTATTAATTCATTTATAACTCATACGCGGCCTTAAAATCGATGAATACGTAGTGTGTAAAGATCTGAAGCTCATGGGCTTCTTCCAAGATCTGGCGTAATGTGAATATTTTGTCGATGGTGCACTTTCCTCACCTGAAGCCACACTGATCGGAACCAACCAGGTCCTTGATAAAGATTTTTAGCCGTTCACACAATAAGACAAATAAGAACTCGTATGCGATGTTGAGAAGATATTCAGCTCTTTTGTTGGTGCAGTTGAACGGGTCTCCCTTTTTATGGACATGGCAAACGATACTGATATTCCATTCATCAAGCATACAACTTTCTGAACAGATTTTGAGATTGAGCGGATTTCCAGAATACTTCGGACAATAAGCTCTCAGGTCCAGCAGTTGTTGGACTTGAGGCTCAAATATTTCTATCTCTATTCATTAAAGTCAGGTGGTATGAACTTTTGGCTATCGTCTAGGTTGAATGGTATATTTGTCTGACTGTGGGATGTTACGACTGTTAACCAGCCTGCAGTGAGATTTTTTTATATATTCAGCATCGACTTTGTCTCTACTACAAAGTTTCCTTCTTCATCTTTAAAGACTTTTGTACGGGTCTTCTTGCCCTAACACGTTCTTCGTACCTGCTGGTAAAGCTTTCATATGTTGTTCTTGGAGTACAACTTTTCAATATCTTCGATCGCGCGCTTCTCGTGGTCTTTTGTTTTTTCTTTTGGACAAACTGATGTTCTTGCCATCTCTTTTACGGGTAGAATTTACGAAGGACTCTTGTCCTTCGCTTCAGCTCCGCTTTGTACGCTTCATTTTTAGCTGCATGTAATTGCCGACATTGTTCATCAAACCAGTGTCTCTGAGAACACATTGACAGAGTTACCACTGACCTTTGGTACTGGATGCTGGAGGAACATGTGTTTCATCAAAAAAGTGCTTACAATCTTAGGAAGGTAAAATTGATTGCCTAAAATAGTACAACAATCGAGTTCATAACGTAGTTCTTGACTCTCATCCTAGTGGTGGTTCCCGATAAGGTTTTACTCATCCAGGCTAAAGTTAGCGAGGCCATGTTCGACGTAGAATTATACTAGCCTACACGGCATAGGCCATAGGGCTAACAACCCTATATGGAAAAGTTAGAGAGAAAAATGTGAGGAACCGACTATTTCTCACACAACTGCTATGCCGCCATCATCGACTACGACTGACGTGTTTATTTTTAGAAGTCGCATTCGATTATCAAACGCACTGTAGATTGCTTCAAGAAGAATTCAGGAGTTGAACTCGCCCATTTGACATCGGAGAATGACCTACCAAATACGGACAGCGACGTGGTATAACCACGGTTTACTAAACGAAAATTTACCTACGTTTCAGTCTCAAATATTATTGCCAAACTTTGACTGTTTCTGACAACATCTACAGGCCTTTGGTAAGGTCCGCGAAATGAATAATTTCGAGTAAGATCTGAAGTAAGGCAGTAACACTTTTTTTTTTTAATTTAACAATCCTCAGAAAAAAAAGTAGCTCATATCCTCCTCCCCTACTTTCGCTGAGAATCTGTCCACAAATAAAATACAAACAAAAACATTTTCATTTAAAAAAATAAACAGAACTAGAATGGGGTATAGTCCAAATGAAACGTAAGTAATGAATATGTAGACAAATACAAGATGTACAGATACTAACCTTAATCTCATCGCTGGGCAATTCTTTTTTAATTTTCACACCTCCAGTACTGTTAGTAGCTGGGTTAGTTGTTGCCGGTGGGGATGCTTTTGTTGTCATCTCGATCGCCTTTTCCGGGTAATCCAAAATACTGCTTATTTAATCCAAAAATCCAATCAGCACCAGCACCAATAAACGATATTTATCACACAAAAAACTATTTATTACTCAAATGTGAGTGTTCGAGTACGAGTATCTCACTCATTCACTTTGGGGTCGACTGTCGGATTGTGAAAATTTGATGGATATCTACTTATAGAAAATACGAAAGAACATTCTTTACATGTAAAGTAACGCAATACGTTACGCACAATTCACACGTAAATCCGAATATTCGTCCCGCACGCACATATGAGTAAATTTAACAAGTCGATGGCTCGGCTCCGCGCTGTGATCTATTTATCTCAAAAAACACGGTATCAAATGACAAGGAGATTTTTTTATTTTTTCATGAATATTCCTCAATCCACTGGTAGTTTGGACGAATCACTTTTTGAACATTTTTAAGTACCAAATTACCATTCCAGATGTCAGCACTAAATTTAGAACTTTTTTTTCTTTCGTTATTCGTGTGATGCACTTAGTCGTATGAGCGATTTTAGGGCTTACAAGCCGACAGTCTACTCGTCGGACTCATACACTTCTGATTTCTCACACTTTTTACATACGTTTGTTTTCACTTTCGATTTGTTCGTGTCGATCAAGAGAGATCAAGTGTATCTCTAGCACTTTTGTCCGTGTTGTATCTATTTCAGAATGATTTTACGATTCTCTCCACCGATTCCAACCCAAAGGTGAGAAGGAAACGATCGTATGGGCATCTCACCATCATTATCGTCATCATCAACATCTTCCTCAATTGTCGACGTTATCCGTTTCTTATTTTTTATTTATTTTTTTTTTTTTTCGGTTTCAATGATACTTTGAAAATGAGAAGATGGAGGAGAAGAAGAAAATCAAAGAAAATCGCTTTTCAAATGAAATTTACATCCGAAAATAGAACGCGCGAACAAGCAAGGATGTAGCGCGCGGCGCGGGAAATTTAGAGGCAATTGAGGCGGCGCGAATCGAATACGACTCTACGACACGGTACAACTCTGCGTCTACAAAGTGCCCAGGGAATGGAGAGGGAAGCGCGACCACGAGATATTCTCCCCTTTTCAGAAAAATATAAATAAATACGAATATTTGAACACAAGATGAAAACGAAAATACGAAAATATTCCAAATCAATCGGTCGACGGCGCGACGAACTGATTATCCGCTCCTACAGATTCGAGCACGAACGTTTCCCTCGAATTCTAACCGCTCACTAATCGTCTGACAATTAAAATACATACTTTCAAAAATATTGCGTTTAACGTATTTGTTGTTGTTGTTGTAACTGTTTTTTTATTCTTTTTTCCACTGACAATTAATTTACAATTTAATTTGTACACTTCGGTGGGATTTTCATTGGACTAAATCCAAAAATAAAACGCACTCTTTTTCAAAAATCGAGACACCGTTACACTCGTCGTATTTAGGTGATTTTTCACTGCTCACTTTGGTTCAGTTTTTCACTCTCTTTGTTTTGGTTTCGCCTTTGGGTATTTTTCGTTTGAATATTCATTTTTTTTTTTTTTAATATTTTTCGGCTGTCATAAATATTTTCTCGTTTTTTGAATTTAATCCTCTGATTGACATGCCATATGCATTCGCGTACGTTGACAGTTTGGGAATAAACTATTTTCGAATTGCACGAAACGAGATACGAATAGGTAGGACGATGAGATACAAGCACGACGAGAAAAATATCAAAACAAAGACGAGACGAAAGATGAACACCGAGACGTCTACCCACCAGCGAAGTCAATGCACAACAAAGCTGGCAAATAGCGAAACATGGGCAGAGCAGTACACACGAAACGAAGGTGGTGGTGAATTGGACGATTAGAACGTTTTGTTAAAACATCGCTAAAGAAGCGATAGATAGATACAAAACCTCCTGCAGTGATGTTGAATAACAGTATTCGATTGGGGTGCATTCGACTGTGGTGAGTTGGACGATGGTGGAAAAAATGAAGCCTTTCGGTGGGACACCGTTTCAATCGTATTATTTTTGATGGTCTGATCGTTTAAATGTTTAATAAATGTTAGTCGTGAATTTTATTCATTTTTTTCATTGACGAATACTCTAGAAAAGAGCATAGGTGTTACAATCATTCGGTAGCTGGTTCGACGAAACCACGGTAGCTTCTTTTTGTAGATCACATCCGGCGCCGGATAACTCAACGTACAATCAGATTATATGGCCAATACCTTTGGCACAATACAAGTGCACATATTGCAGGATGTATCGAAAGCTTATACAGGGTGTTCAGAATAATTAGTCGAAGCCTTTAAGAGGGGATTCCTTGGCATATTTTGAGAAAAAGAAATCGTATGGACGGGGAAGGAATAGAAGTGCATTCTCACCAAGATACAGAATTCTTAAGCACAGCCCCACGCTGCCCTATTTTGACTCCCATTGAACATAACATCTTTCACATTATTACGTTTATGATTACAAAAGGGGTGTTGAACTCATAATTATATATACCTACTTTGTTACTGAGGGTCAGAAGGTTTTTTATATTGAGATAAATAAAGGGTGGGCAATCTGTTGTTTTTTTTACAAAAACAAAAGCTTTAAAAATCACTAATATTTTTCAATGATTGTTGCTTTATTAAAAAGGGTAAACCTTTAAATTATTGTAACTTTGCAACATTATTTCATTAAAATAACTGCCTCAGCTGATTTGGCAATCCAATTGTTCAATACATTTTCTATGGTTTCAGATCCTACGAGTATTTCACGAATAGCTTGACCAATATTGTTCTTCAGTGCCTGAAGCGTATTTGGATTGTTCGCATAGCACCGATCTCTGGACCATTCGGGGTGCAATCTAAAACACACCAAACAAAACGTCACTGATTACAAGATTATTGAACCATGAGGTTTTTTGGGCAAATTTCGATTTGCTCTCCAAAGAGAGAGAAGCGATAACGAAACGGGTGTTCATTTTTAATCATTTCCTCGGTCAATTAGACCTTCTAAGCAAATAATCCGAAGGCGTTATCCAAAATTCTATTGAGGCTAGTGAGACTTGCAATTGATGTTCAGTTACTGAGATTTTTGGTGCGATTTAGACCCCCACTTTCGGTAACAGCTGCAAAATTCGTTGTTGAACGCACAGGACGAACACGGAAATATCTTCGGTTATCAATCACCACACCAATCTCACAAAATATCTTCACAATCCTGCATACACCAGCTGCAATAGGAGTAGTATTTCGGTCAAATTTTTTTGCGAAATTCAAACTATTTCAGCAACACAGCATACACTTTGGAAGTAACTTTGCAATATTTCCCAACGTTGGTCAAGCGTAAACTGATCCTTTTCGAAATCACAAGAACATGAGTTTCTGTCATATTGTTATATTATTAACCCCTACTCGACAGATTAAAATAATCTCAGGCATTTCGAGAGCAAAATCTTTCGAAAATATTCAGTCCCGTTTCCGTTGACAGGTTTTGGAGTAAAAGATTCAACGATGATCTACACGCACTCTACAGCGACATTGATCTTTTCAGAAAACTGCGCATCAGTCGCATGAGATTCGTAGGACATGTAGTGCAAATTGACACTAATGCTACGGACGGCCTAGTACTACGAATCTAAACCGAAGGGACAACCCAGAAGAGGAAGACCTTACCATAACTGGCGTTCAAAAGTAAAAGTGATCCTCAACCGACTTGGAGTGCGTAACTGGAGGCAGTTAGCTTAACACTGAGTTAACTGGAGAGGCTTGATAATATAGGCCCGTGTTCAACCTGAATTCTAGCGCCACTTAAAACATATACCTAGAATTTACATTTGTATAAACAAGAAGTCAGGTAATTTTATCAGAAGCCAATAGTATTCAAGATATAACCCAAAATTAAGAATTGTTCAAATGTTAGCAAAAAAAAAAGGAAAAGTTGATTGCACCATTTTTTGTGTATTCCATCACCTTGTACAGTATCAATTGTTCAAAGTGCAAGGCTTTTACGAAGTCCATTCTTTCCAATTCTTATGGTTCAAGTCATTCAATGTTGTTACTTCTAATGACTAAACAATACCCTATATATTTGTCCCTATGAATAAAAGTACAAAGATCTCGGACGCCACAGAATGAATCCACGAATTTTCATACATGCGATCTTACTGCTCTTGCAATCCTGCAGCTAAACAAGGGCTGTTTTTTATTGCACTGGCATATCAACTTATAGTTCTAGTAATTCCCAAGTAGAGGTTTGAATTAAGCCTTGGGCGAAGCCGATAGGGTCCGATGCGACACCCTACATATGCTGAAAAACTGAAGAATGTGGTAAATAGTGAATCTTAGTGATTCTATCCCTGGTAAATTGGAACTCATCCATCAATAGAATCCGTCCGATAAAGTTGACTTCCGCAAAGTGTACATAAATGGTGATGTGGATGTTGACTGTCAATTGCTATTATTTACTGAATTCAATGTGGTTGATCTTTAACATACAATCTTTAGCAATTTTAGTACTGGAGTAGTTTGCAGCAACGCATTTTGTTATTCAATCGTATTGCGAAAATGGGCGATTTGAAAAAGGAACATTTTGTAAAATTCGTGAATTTTTCGGTCAACATAATCACCCTAGCGAGTCCGAAATTCGTGCAATGGTAAAAAGTTTGAAGAAACTGGTTCGATATCAGGTCAAACTCCATATCAATATGCTCAGCCAGCAAGTACACGCCAAAACATCACCTCGCCTATAAAATCAAAATTAGACAACCATTTAAGCCTTTGAACCATATACGTCGCCGATTTGTTAACTGGATGTTGGATCGCTGGATGTCGTTAAACCTACCTAAAACAGAGGGAATATGAAGGAATCTTACCAATCGTATCATGACCACCGAAATCACTAGATTTTAACCCTACTGGTTGTGGGAGAAGCTGAATAGAAGGGACCGGAATCAATGATCTGCATTAGAATGTACGTTGTTGAATATATAGTACCCTTGCACTGTTTTGCTTTGCTTTAGGTTTTATTCACTATGCGCAGATGCACTTACTTCTCATAAGGTTACATTTTGTTACCGCCTTACTTTTTATTTCCGCCGTTTTCATTCTTTCTTCATTCCCTACGTACTTCTCGTAAATAATGCAACCCTGCAATACATATTTCAAACTTTCTTGTTAATTCATATCTGGGGAGCTTAGTATTTACTTACATATTTTCTTCTTGATATTATTTTTGTTCCCTCTGTGAATCAGAATCGTAGAAGAAGTGTTTTAACGGATGAGTATAATGGTATAAATTCCGATCTAAGATGCGTACATTACACTCATTTGGTGGGTGCCGGTACTATAGGAACTTGATCACTTATTCATCTTCCTACTAAGAACTGAGAAATCCCAGCAAAAAGGGAAATACAAGGAGCACGAAGGACTAGTTATTTGATCAGGTACTCTGTTGCAACAATAAAAAAAAAAGCCTAGAGTACGGTAATCCCTATTTTAAAAAACACTTTTGAAAAAACTACAACGCATATATTGTGTCTTGTTTCGACCTTTTCTCTTTCAATGTCCTTATCTTAATATTAATAGTTGTCTGAAAGTCTGTCGTATTATTGCTTATGGTAGCAAAAGAATAACGTTAACTCAGAGTTACTCGATCGGTAGATGTCGCAATTTTTCCTTTTACCATTTCATTTATGCGGTGAGACAAGTTAGCTCATGCTGAATTGATTAGGCATACGATCGCCTCTTATAATTTTGTAAAACAAAACTGCTGTCGCTCATACCTTGAAGAGATTTAATCCGGTTTTGCACTAATTTTGGCTTCGATAAATTTACTTTTCCTTAGAGTGCACGTCAATCGCTTGTTCAATGTCAGTCGTCGTATTTGTAGTTACGTGTGCGTTTAATTATCCACCGATAAAAGTACTTGCCGTGCTTATAATTGATATGTTTAGAAGATGACAAACAAAATTGCCTTTTACTCGGTGCGTTTTACTCGGTTAATGAGCGTTAGTAGCCCATATTAGAAGAACATTCCTCTGCCCTACATGAGAGCACTTGAATTTCAAAGTATTTGCGACCCTACTAAAATTTGGAAGCATGTGTGCTTGTGCACTATGTGCACTTGACAGAAAAGAGCACCTTTTCAAGACTGCACTTATCCGAAATCCTTCTGCTTTTAGAAGGAAAACGCTGGCTTCACAAATATCAATATCACATTCCCATATAAATTGCAATTGAAATGTGTTGTCATTTTCCGTCAGATGGCAAGTAATAATTACACTACAATGTTAGTGATTTTAAGAAATCCTGCTTGTAATGCAAAAAAAACTAGGAATATTCGTTCGGTAGCTCGAAGCGTGATGGGGGCTTTGGGTATGTCGCAAATAACAATTTACCGAAATTCACATAGAAACTCGGGCCATAAGATGCATAATAGCCTGCCTGCCATCGCCACCATCAATTGAGTGTTTGAATTAAGCCGAAATACGAGTAATACTTTTAGCGATGAGCTTCGAAAACCCAAAAATGACTCTCGAAAGGGTTTCATTCCACAAGAGTTTATTGCTGGTCCATATCGGCCAATAACTTGAACATAATGTTCTACCGAGCCTTGATCAATTATTTTTTATAGTCAGCACACAAAGCTTTAGTTGACGGAATAGGACCCCAAATGGGAGAACATATGAGGAATACTTTTATCAAAAAGTGTAGATGTGCAATAGAGAGCGTGGAGGTCATTAATATTGCCTCTTACTATTAACAGTTAGCCCTTTTCTTTATTAACATGTACATGTTTTATTTTAAAACCAAAATGTAAGATCTTAGTGGAAGCCACTTTATAGAAAATGTAATCAGCCCCTCGCATACACAGCTGTTTCGTCCCCACTGACAAGTGACAACCAACAACATCATCTTCTACCTGTCAATTGACAAGGAAAATGTCAAAACTTAGACCGCAAATCCAAAACAAATAAATCAGAATCATCTAATTAAAGTTTCGAGAAATTTTAAAATGACTTAATATTACCAACACCAATTTGCACCAGCCGAATATTCACAAATTTACATAACAATATCATGGACCCAGTTATATTCTTCTCAGTTCTATTTGCCATCTATTTTGTTGCATTCTTTTTGGATTGTTTTTTTAAGGTGAGGTGAATTGCATTTGGAATTCCGATGATTAATAAAATTTTTCCGAACATTCAGAGTTGCATGCACTATCCGTGGCAGCAGTTCCTCCAAAACACCGGCCTAACAGTGCAATTTCTTCGTTTCAAATGGCATACGACAGCTTTTAATCGGACTGTCTTCAAATGGGGTTCCGGCTGTAGTAAGTTACTTACGAAATCATTCACGGTTGGTGTTCTAGTTGCACTTGCTATGATACCACTTGGATTTATCATTATTTTTATGACGATTTTTAATGGAAACAAAAACAATGGGGGTGGCAGCAAAATAGCTGAAGCGAAAGTAGAGATTTTACTGCCAGGAGTCAATCTGCCGCTGGAGGAGATTGGATTTTATGTGAGTACATTAGTGATTTCAACAGTGGTACATGAACTTGGTCATGCCCTGGCAGCTGTACTAGAGGATATTCCTCTTACTGGATTCGGGTTTCAAGTATACTTCTGCATCCCTTTGGCTTACGTAGAAATCAGTTCGGATCATTTGAATTCGCTAAAGTGGATGAAGAAGTTGCGCATTTTATGCGGTGGAATCTGGCACAATGTTTTGTTTTCTGCCTTTTGTTATCTTCTGTTCTCGACTTTTGGCTTTTTTGCTGCTCCGATTTACAGTACCAACGAAGCTGTTTTCGTTACTGATGTCTCACAAAAATCACCACTCCGTGGAGAACGCGGAATACAGACGAATGATGTTATAACACAGATCAACGACTGCCATATCCGAGATATAGACTCATGGTATGATTGCCTCCTGCAATCATTGCGCACAAAACCCGGATATTGTGTATCGTCGGACTTTATCCGACTCAATGACGAGAGCATGGAGATTACACACCACGGAAGCGACGGAGTAATACAATGTTGTGACTCAAAAAACCACGCATTATGCTGCTTTGAATACATCGATGACTTAAGCAACGACGGACCCATAGAAATCCCTCAGCATGTGTGCCTAAATATCCGCCTTACCATCGAGGATTCCTATAGCTTTTGCGCGGGAGCCTGCGATCGTGGGTTTTGCATTCGACCCCTGCTAAGGAATACCACTACGATTTTGAATATTAAAAGAAAACTCAAAAAAGATGTCATCTACATGGGCCATCCAACGGATGTTTCTAGATCTGTTCGGATTTCACCATTTGTTCCAAAATCAAGGATTTTCCAGCCTCAGCTAGCCGATGCTTATGCGCTCTTCCTCAAGTACAACTTTGTATTCTCCTTGGGGCTAGCTTTAGTAAATGCGCTACCTTGCTTCGGCATGGATGGCTATCACATCTCCAGCACAATAATCAACAGTTTCCTAGTCAACCGAATAGCTGAGAGAGCAAAGCGAGAGATCATCGTTCTGCTAGTCACTGGGATGGGAACATTTTTGTTCGTCTGTGCCGGTTTAAAAGTCGCCTGGGTGTCATTGATAAGGAATTTGTTTTAAGGGAAACATTTTAGTTTTTGTTTTTTTAGTTTTGAATTCTAAGATTTGAGAATAAATATTTATTTACTTAAAAACAATTGCGTAGTGTTACTTGGGAGGGTTTTTCGAGTTCCCACTTAGGTTAAGGCTGGTTTGGAGTTCAGTGAGTGATCGTCTTCCATGTTGGATGAGCATTTTTATTGTAAGCTCTTCACTTTGACTTTTATTTGTACGAAAATCGTGTCGCGCCCATTCTCGTAGTTCATACTGGCTAGATTTATCAGGCACTTGGCGAATTGTGCGAAAGATTTCGCGGTAGAGCTTGAGAACTTCTTGTCGCAGCATGAACTGCAAGAGAAGTCACTAAGTGATTTGTTTCTGATGTTGGCACGGCAATTACCTGCTTTAAATCCAACGCTGGCTTGGCAAACTTGCTCATTTTCTTTCAATCACACACCAGTCGTAGCTAAAAACAAATCCATAATATTGGTTGTGTGACGAACAGCTGATTGTGTCAAAACATGCACATTATTCGATACTCGTATGGCGGTGTGGTGAGTTCTTTCAATTCTCAGTGGACTATTCTATACAGTTCAGGCTGAATGTATGTATCTGTGTTTATATATACTGTCATATTAATACAATTTCGGATATTTTTACAATAGTTATGCTCGTAAATATTGCTAATGATTTCAAATGGAGGAAATACAGGAAGAACAGGTATCTGCTTCTGTCGTTAATTGGTTGATAGGCGCTTAAATGAAATGCAAAGATCATTAAAAGTCGAAAATGTATTTTCGATCTTCATGTAATCAAGGCGCTATTCCATCTTTCTGATTTTGGTCTGTAGGAGTGACGACATTGTCTGATATGTACGTGGACTATTTAGGCTTTTAACAGGCCACGTGCAGTCGAGCAATTAGCAGGGCACTTGACTACTATGGCGTAAGATAGATGGAAAACTATACTGATTGCTGTAGAAGCGCTTATTCGGATGCAGATTTCTCTTACGCTTCCAATACGTGGGCGAGCGTGCTATAATAATTCGTAATAAGGCTAAATTCTCCAAAACAATCCTAATATGCCCTCGTTCCAACACGGAAGACAAGGAAGACGCTACTAAAATATGATTTTACGAACTTCTCGTCAAGGCATATGAAAAATGTCCAAAATATGGCGTTCAAATTGTGCTAGATGATTTTAACACAAGAATAGGAAAGGGGATATATGTGGTAAGCATAGACTACACGATATTACATCTAGCAACGGACTTAGCTGACTGAATTTGCGGTTAGAGGGGAAATATCACTAGCTAGCATACGGTTTCCTCAGCTCAATATACATGTGGACTTGGTGGTCTCCCCATTATGAAACGTTAAATCAAATTAATCACATTGCTAAAGACGGTAAGGCAGGGCTTCAGTATTCAGGTCGTCTGTAACTGCCTTGTTACAGCCAATGTATTTGCGCCACAACAAAGAAAATTTTCTGTAAGTAGATATATCATCCAACCATTACCAAGAAATTCCTGATTTGGTGAAGAACGTCTGTAAACACATGCACCTAAAACGTACTGCTCCTAAGCTCTGCGAACAAAAAAAAAGAACAAAAAGTGCTCAATCCAAAAACTCCAAAACAAATTCCTTAAGACTTATCAATAGGTAACAAAAACATTTGAAGGCAACTAGCCCCGTACTGAAACCTTAAGAGATGAAGCAGAGAAAATAAACTACTCAACTTAAACGATGAGAACTAAGGAGCTAAAGCTTCCGTCTACCTGACCAAACTGAAAAAAGTATTCCAAAGCCGCAGGACCTGACGGCTTACGGTCCGAAGAATTCAACGCAGGTGGAATTACTTTGATTACTCCAACTCATTTATCAGCTCTGGTCAAAAGATTGTGTGCCTGATGAATGAAATCTCAGTATCATTTGCTCAATTAACATAAAGGCAAACCCCGTCAACTGCACCAACTATAAAGGTATAAATCTTTTTAATATTCTATACAAAATGTATGTTTTTAAAAACGGTACAACTGCTTACGTAAGCCGATGAAATTGGTATATGTAGTTAGTAAAACTCACAGGCGCGTAAGCTAGTTTTAAGACGAAAACTGACAACGTGTGTTTTGCAGTAAATGAAGGCAAAACCAAGCATATGCTGTCAACACGAAGGGACATAAGCCAGCGGAAAATTGGACAGAGTGTCACCGTTGACAGCTATGATTCAAAGTTTCTAGAGGACTTTGTCTACATTGGCTCTTCTATTAACTTTGCGTTCAACTCGTCCGCAGAAATAGGTTTCCCTTTGATTAGATGTGAACTATAGTATTTATTTTTTAAAATTTTATTTACTACTTCAAAGTGTTATTACCACCTTTAGCTTGCATTTATTCGAGAGTCGAAAGCAAAAAATGCAGCCTTATGAGTAGACGAAAACACTATGAATTTTTAAAAATTTATTGCAGAATAGGAATACTCCTTACTAGTCTTCTCAAAACAACTTAAAATACAATTAATTCAATAGCCCTTACGTCCTCGGAAACGTGTTCTATTATCCAGCTGCAATAACAACTCATTACTCGAAAATCCAAGTACTTTTCTACACAACTTACCATAGACCTTTTACATTCAAAGAACGTATTTCGCAGCACTTGACATTGCTGTGGTACTTCGTTGTCCTGCAAACACTGTCTTGGAGTCTTATTATCCTAAAATACCAGACAAAGTTATTTGTTACAACTAGTTGGAAGTCTATGGAAATGGTCTCTTACCTTCTTGCAGCAATCACTCTCTAGCAGGCACATTTTCAAGTCTGCCCTGACTCCAGCACAGGCGGAGGTATCAGCTAATTTCTCGTCACCCTCATATCGCATCATTTTGACGGTGGTTTGTTTCTAAAACCAAATTATATCACCAAAGCTAGAACGTTCACAGATTTCACAATCTTCTTAGACTGAAGCAAAATCTGTCATAACACCGGTCAGCTGCTGGTTGGTTGTCAAAATAAAGAAAGTGACAGTGTTTTGACAGTTGATTGGACGTCTCTTTGCTGGTGGTGGTCTTGTTTGGATGAATTGTAGAGGTATATTAGAGAAATTTCGATTTTAAGAAGTAAATGTTGAACATAAGGTAAAACTTCTCAAGATATCTTGAAAGAAACTTTAATTTTGTATGTCTTAGGAATTCCCCATATTTTTGGTTGCGGCAGCTCCGAAGGTACACACACAAGTGGCACGAGCCAGCAGGGTACGACACTGGTATACAGGTGTACAGCTGTATAACACGTTCAAATGTACCCCTAGTCTTTCGAAATGCACACATTGCAACTTGGTATACATGTGGCCCAACCGTTTATGATTCCTCCCACTTGGGTCATGCCAGTTGCTATGTGAAACTCGACATAATCCAAAGGATTCTCCGAAACCACTTCAAAATCAATTTGGTCACTGCCATGAACATCACAGACATCGATGATAAGATTATCAAACGAAGTGTAGAGAGCGGGCGACCATGGCTGGAACTAGCCAAAATCTACGAAACAGAATTCTGGGCCGATTTGAGGAAACTAGGCGTCGCAGAACCGAATATTAAGGTTCGTGTAACCGAGAACATCCCTCAGATTGTTGCATTTATTGAGAAAATTATTCAAAAGAAATCGGCTTATATTGGCAGCGACAAGTCGGTGTACTTCAATGTGAGTACTCATTCCAACTACGGGAAGCTACAGAAACTTAAGATTGAAGAGAAGAAACACGAAGCAAAAGAATCTGCTGTTGATTTTGCCTTATGGAAGGTGAAAAAAGATCCAAAAGAACCATCCTGGCCATCAGCGTGGGGTGAAGGACGTCCTGGTTGGCATATTGAGTGCAGTGTGTTAGCCAGCATGATTTTTGGAAGTGGAATTGATATTCACGCTGGTGGATTGGATTTGAAATTCCCTCATCACGAGAATGAGGAAGCCCAAAGTTGTGTATATCACGAAACCGAACAGTGGGTGAATTACTGGCTGCATACTGGCCACTTGAATGTGCTTGGCCAAACAGAAAAAATGTCGAAATCTCTGAAGAACACAATAAGCATTGACGATATGCTCCGGAGGTACACTTCTGACGACTTTCGAATGGCATGTGTGCTGTCAAATTATCGTAACTCGGTCGAATATGGCGATGAAATGATGCAAACTGCTGGTCGCACATTGAAAAGATTCACTGAATTCAATTCAAACGTGCAGGCATATTTAGAAGGGAAAAAACATTGTGCTTTCATTGATAGCAAACAAATTCTAAAGATTCTTTCGCAAGTTAAACATCAGGTTGATGCTCACCTTAAGGATGATTTTAATACGGCAAAATGTGTTGGAGTACTGGCAGAACTCACATCAATAGTCAGTCGATCGATAAATGCGACTTCAGATAGAGACGGGAGTTTTGCGTCAAGTTTAGATGCTGTTGCGGCTGTTAGTAATTATGTAAATTGTTGTTTGAGAATGTTTGGCTTTCAGTTGGAAGCCTCCCATCACGTAGACGACAATTCTCTGGATTTGAATTCGCTGTTGGAGGACGTTGTGAGCACCAGAAGTTCATTCAGAGAGAAAGCGATGTCTGGCAAGAATAAAGATCTTTACAAAGTGTGTGATGAGTTGAGAAATTGTTTGAAACGAAACGGCGTAGAGCTCAAAGATCACAGTCAGGGAACAACTTGGAGTTTAAATAATAAACAGAGAAATTATTGAAGAATTTAAAGGGAACACATTGAGGTTAAAGTTTGCATTTTATCCGTTTTCTCATTTGTTTCAGGTTAAAATTATTTTTAAACTACGAAAGGACTACTAACTTGTATTTAATACTTCTCTTGGGAAAAGCTTGTTACGACAATATCCCGAGCGATATAGACTTTGTTTTAGATAATGTTGTATTCCAGACGACTCTAATGAAACGCGTTTCGAAAACCATTGTTTCATCGTGTCAAAAACCGTCTGCATTCACTGCTTTGCTGCATGTAGATTGCCTCTCTCTTAGATACTATTTATTACTTATGTCCGTCTGGAAGTAATTGATAGTTGGTGCAACAGCAATGGGCTTTCAATGAATTCCCTTACAGCTGAGGTTGTTTCTTCAAGTGTAAGAGACAGCTATGATGTGTGACTCAACTGCAGCTTTTTCTAGCGAGTTTCTTCTATCTTTAACTGTCTTCAGGAGCTTGTCGTAAATGAGTCTGCAACTCGATCTAGTTCAGTTTCAACAGTAAAACTATAAATGCAATCCTTGGTCGTTGCTCTACTAGAAGAAAACCAGAGAGGAGAACAGCGTAAGTGGGTGTACTTTCTCCTCTTCTGCCCTGAAGTCGTCACTATTTATGTGTTAGAAAAACACCAACAGACACTTATATTCCGCTATTGGGATAAGCATACTCTCCTCTGAGACCCTGTAGCTTAGATATGTTCTAAACCAAAACGTAGGCGACCTTTTCAGGATGCCCTATATCATCCCACTCAAATGCCACCCCTCTGAATTTCTCGCTGAGTGTCAGGTATTTAGGGTTCATCCTGGGCAACAAACAGAGGTGGGAAGAAGGTACTGTACAGCAAAACATAAAACGTACAAGACAGTTATAGACTTAACATGGCATCCACAACCCAAAATTTTGGACTGCGTTTACATCAAATTTGGTGACTTGTACGCGAAAGGCGAACTAACATCAACAAGGTGTCTAAACAAGCATCACTGACTCGTTTCGAATCTAAACTACTTCACTTGCTACCTATCGATTTCTTCGGCATGCAGCTTTTTATTATTTCTACCCGCAGGCTATAGAACACTCAGCAATGGCATTGGGAACAGATAGATGTAGACAAGACGTCTCCCCTAATCAAGCATGACTTTTCGGCCTTCAATTATTATATTGCACTTTTAAGTGACTCAACATCGTCTTCCATCTTCTGTTTCCAGAAAGGAAAAAAACACGAAGTCCTCCTCAGTATCTAACCGAAGGAGTTGACTAAAGGTTTGTTCTGAGGATCTTTACATAAAAGTCAGTCAGTCTTCCAAGCTAAGTCTAATGTATTTATTCGGGTCATGGCTTGGTTCAATCAAAATTGGAGATTACAATATTCATAAATAGTTAAGCAGCGATTAGATCGTTAAATTTGGAGAGTGATAGCAATTCCTTGATGATTTCTTTGGATAAATCGTGTCATGTTAGAAACTGCCAAGCCGATGTTTTATCGCAGACCTCTAGGTCTTCACCGATCAATCCAACTCCACTCGATATTTTGTCGTTAACTGCAATCTAAACGAAGACAAACAACGGAAGTGGAGATGAACTTCAAGCCGATGAAAAACAACGATTACTGCGACAAGGCAAAGTTGAATCTGAACCGGAGGAGAGCTAAAGTCAACTCTGGTAAGCTCTACACCAAATCATGGACGAAGATGCATCACACACAAGAAGTAACAACTCTCGAAGAGATGGTGACGCAAGATATTCAGCAACAAGATATGGAGATATGAGACCCTATCGCAAAGTAGAAAAGGGCAAAAGTTTGAGAAAGAAGAATCACGGAAATGATTTAGTAAGCAAGAAGCTTACGCTATTTATTAAGACTGCATAAATTTAATGAGATACAATAATGTCTATAGCCAACCTACACATCCAACATTAATTGTAGAACGGATTGTAGGTAACCCAGTGAGCCCGATTCTGCTCTTTTTCACTTTTATGACTCGTAAACAGTGATTTGTACACATTACTCGCCTTTGGATCGCCTGCAACAGTGTAGTTATCTTTTAAACGCTTCAATTCAGGATCTTCCAACGTCTTTCCCGTGTTGTGCCTTTTATTTGAAACAACTTTGTTCTTTGTTGCTTTCCCCGACCCATTTGTAGTTGCTTCTGACTTGAGTAATTCTGGCTTCAAAAGTGTGGATTCTGTAATTGGTTTGACAGCGATTGCATCAGTTGAGGTTGAGGTAGATGCAGAGGTTGTTGACGCATCACCATTTACGATTGTCGTTGAACCCGCAATCTCAAGCTTTGCTTTCGATTTCTTTGAAGCCTTCTTCTTTGCGCTGCGCATTTCAATTTTGGCCTCTAGAAGCTCAACATCTTCGTCGTTTCCATTTAGCACGATAACATCTTCGATCGAATAGGGAACCTGACACAAAGGACAAGTGCTGATTTTAATTTGCTTCAATGCACGCTCCGAAAAAACACACCCACATGTCCAAAGTGCCACGAATCGGAATTTCCCTGACATTTCAATGCCCATCAACTTGCAGATGTATGGAACACCTCTTGTGTCTAGCGCACCCTCGGTTTTATTGTCGTTTTTGAACGATGGATTGGGTTCCAAACGAAGATCTTTAATGTCACGCATACCCTTGATGTGTTTGGCTGATTCAGGCATCTTGTCCTTCTCCAGAAGTTGTTCGATTACGCTTTGTTTTGAGTACAGACGACCAAGGCCACACATGACTATTGGCTCCTGGAGACGTTGTTGAGTTAGAGCACAGTGTAACCACCGATATTCACGTTCAGCGTCTTTGTCTTTCTGAAATAGACAGTGAAATTGGTATTTGATTCTAGGAATTAGAGAAGGGAAAATTGTTCATACCTGTTCAGCTTTCTTCTTAAGACGAACCAATTCATCTCGACGCGGAATAGTACCTCCATCACATCCCATTTTGATCTTAGAGTTCCCTTATTTTGTTTAGAATAAACACACGAAACCCAAACGAGAAGGAAGCAAAACAAAATGAGAGAAAAAGGTGACAAGTATGTAAGTATTTACAAAAAAGAAGCAAAAAACCGAGCAGGCAGCTGACTAATTGAAAAGGCGCAGAAGTGATTAAGAATGGGTGAGTTCACCAGCGTAAATGATTGGTTAATTTTAATTACGTTGTTAAAGATGGTGGAGGGGTAAAATTTGTAATTAATTAACGCATCACCTAGAAAAAACAATAAAACGCAACATTATTGTCAAAATGTTAAAATTTGGACATCAACTTTTGAATAGCTGCGCTGCCGTAGGTAATTTTAATTATCTTCAAAATCCGTCATCACTGGATGGCGTCACAATTTTGACGCGTCAAAGTCTACGGACCTCATTTAGTTCGTTGCTTCACTTGCTTCGGTTTGCAATACAAGTTTTCTGATTTATTTGTAAAGTAAAACGATCATAAAATGTTGTCTTTCGAGGAACTTTTGATCGATCAAGTAAAGCGGAATGAAACTATATACAATACAAGATCGAAAGAGCATAAGAATACCGGAAAACGGGACGTAATTTGGAAGAAAATCTCCAAAGAACTTGGCGTTCATGGTACGAGTTTCACTTGAATCATATGTTTGCGTTTACTGTTTTGGTGTTATATTAATATTCTTTTTGTTTGTTTTAGTTGAAGATTGCAAACAACGATGGCGCAGTCTGCGCGACAGATTCGTTCGAGAATTGAAAAAAGTACACAGTGGACTAATTGAATACGACTCAGACTTGTGGCTGCATTACAATGATATGCTTTTCCTCAAGGAATACGTACAGCCAAGGAGTTTTAAAAACAATTCATATCAAGAAATGAAGTAAGACATTTCACACCTAAACTCTAACGCAAATTAACAAAGTTCGATTTTAGCTCCATAAGTAACGTCACAGTTGAATCAGAAGACAGAGGAAACGACACCACCGAAATGATAACAGATGATTTTATGTTAGACATTGGAGAGGCTGAAATTAAACGAGAGAACGGAATCAATTCGCCAGAGCCAGAGTATTTAGAGAGTGAAGTCTCTGTCGTTGATGATGAGCCGCCGGCAAAAAAATCTAGACCAAATGGAACGGTGGATGTATTTACTGATTTTATGGGAAACATGTCAAAGTTAATGGATAAACAACTTAATGGACAAGGGCCTTCTGACGAAGAGACTGAAAACACATTGTTTATGAAAATGATTGTTAAGAAAATGGACTTGCTTCCTTTACAAAGTCAAGGGACACTACAAATTGAAATGTTGACATTGGTTAATAATGAGTTAAGAAAGTATCTTCAATGAAGATTAAAATATATTTCTAAAGATTTATTAAATTTGAGATTTGGTTTTATTTTGCATCCCCCTGTTACCTATACACATTTGCCCTTAAACTAAATAACCCATTTCCAAACAGGTTTAAGGAGACGCGGATCTTGTGATGATGACTTTTTTTCTTTTTCATCCAAATGCGAAGAATCACCTTCCGGTTTCACGCCCAGGTTTGGTCGAAATTGTCAGACTGTCATTCGGATTGGAACCAAGATATGTTCGATCTTCAACAAAGAAAACTATCAAAGCATTAGTGTGCAGTTTGTGGTTTAACCTTATTTCTAAAATGAATAAGATACCCTTCTGACTGATAACGTATCTTTAATTTGACAGACCCTTGATAATTTGTTTTCTCCATTCTGCATCCTTTTGTTTTGTTTTTGTTCTTCTTTAGGTGACAGGATATATACACGATACAGCCCGGACTGTTCCTGATCTCAACAAACAACTCTCTCCATCTTAAGCGGTCTTGCGTTTATAATATCCAGTTGGGCATACAAATTATTTTTGCTTGGGCGCGCCAACTATGGCGAGATCTCCTTTAACGCGTTGTCCCTCTGGTATGTATTTGTAAACACCCTAGAAGGAGAGCGGTGGTGTTCAATTTCTGAACATATCCTAGTCTTTCCGATAGGGCAGGCCATATAGTTAACAGGTATATTTTCCGCTTCGAACTTCTCTCATGCATGAAGGAAATGAAGTCAGTCGAAGTCACCATAAACATCAACCGCTTAAGATAAAGGTATTCTGCCTAAACACGGTTCCTTCTTCGTTGTTCGTGAGAGGAACTTATTTCTCAGTTGTGTGCATAGTAAAAACAGAGTAAGTAAGAGGAATCTTCGCATTTTTATAATAAGCAAGCGCTCAAGGGTACGCTTAAAATGTTTGCACGCAGCGCGGGCGATATCTTGACCTCAAATGTTGCTTTCTGTGCGTAACAATCGTCCTGGCTTTAATTTTCCGTTAAAAGCCGAAACGTTTACCTCTATCTCCGATTTTGTTTCTCCTGCGTCAGTTCGTTGATCCTATGTCACCAATCCTGCGCGCCATGTTGTGCTTATGGTTTTGATGTAAAAAGCATCAGATGACAATGATGACAGTGTCGAAATATCCCAGCGGTGTCATCCCAGAATTTTATGAAGTAGCGAGCTTTCTCTATTGTCGTCTCACAGACTACAGATGTGTTTAACAGGGATTTCTTCAAATGCTATCATACGTATTAAAGTCGATCAAGAATTAGTAGACATCAATTTGAAGATCCTGAGTTTCTGCCACAGTCGAAGTGTGAGTATCTGATTAAGATGGACTCAGCTGGCACAAGACGATACTGATAAGGGCCTGTAAAATATTTTATTTGTGGTTTTATGTGTTCACGTTTGGAAGATCTCCCTTTCTGATGAACGGCGGTAGTATCGATTCCATTCACCGGGCACACTTTATCCAACCGCATTTTACATCTGAGTTGGTTTATACACAGGTATACCTGTGTACTCGTATTCTCCTGTAGGCACTGTTCTCCTACACCTTCGGGTGAGTTTGACAACTTTCCTTGTTTTGGTTCGCAATGCATTTACTACAAGCCTACTAGTTTGTTGGAAAATAAGTGTCGTTTTATGTAGCATCCCAAAAGCCAAAGATGCATTGAAATAAATAACATTAAACAAATCTCGAAGCCAAAACCTTTGACTTGTCTCTGATGTTTCTCTGAAAATAGATAATGGCTGCTACATTATACCTTGAGTGGGATAATAGTGGACGACAGGCTTGACAGCCGACCATTGCATCAGATCAAACCTTTTTTTTTGTTTTTAAGAATGGAAAAATATCAGTTTGAAGAAAGTTATTTATTAGAAACTGATTCATGATAAGTTGATATCTTAAATAGTATGATAAACAGTCGCAAAGTTTACATGATACAGACATTCTACATAAAATCCTGACGCTTGTTTTCGTTAAATATCTGGAGACTAACTCTTTTAGTATGATCATCCAATTCCTTTTTCTTTAAATTGAGCGGAGATAAAGTAAATTCTATTTTATTCCTTTAGGGTCATCCATTTGTTTAAAATCCGGAAACAATACCCATATGATTCTTTAGGTCAGAAAAAGGTCATAGGAATGCTGCATACTGGCATGCTACCTATAGTAGTGGAGTGCGTCCTTTATCTCATATGCCGGTGGAATTCCAAGAAGCGATATCTATTGCAATGTGATCCGTCTGTTTCGCTTAAAAATCAGCTGCAGTGGAAAAGAATTCTGCAAATGAGGAAACAGTTTTCTGATAAACATATATATGTAGCAATTGGGTAATGCTGTCCAGACGCCTGAACTCTGTTACTACATACATTAGGAACTTCACATCAGTTTTAGGAGTAAATGAATTTCAGTAACACGTAGTTGCTATAATTTACGTTTTTAACATTATTTCCTACAAAAAAAAAATTCCCACATCTTTACTCCTCACAAAAGCGTTGTACTTCGTATTGGTTCATATTCCAAAGAGGCATCACACTTCAGCCCAGCGTACTTAGGTGTTATAATTTTATCTAAAAATCTGTCATAACTAAACACACCCATTATAACAGTTACTCACTGCGTCGATACTTGTCACTCGGTTATCATTTCTATCAGTTGTTGAATTTATTGTTTACATCTTTCACGCGACCACGATTTTTCTGTCCCGCAAAAATGGTTTTCTAAACTCAATTTGAGTTCCTCCACAAAAAGTCCTTTGTAAACTAATTAATGGATAACGACAGTGATGCACCATCGGACACTGGGCACACAGCACCGATGCCGAAACACATACCATTTCCTGAGATTCCGGGTAGTTCGGAGCTTCTCAACGAATTGGTAATGTTTCTGTTTGTGCTGTTTGGTGCTGGAATGCAATTTTTGCATATCTACAGAACTAATTGGTGGATTCCCGAGTCAAACACGTATCATACCATCGTAAGTTGATTGAGGAATTCAGTAGATTCCGTCATTCATTTCTTGCTTTTGCAGAACCTCTATCTGATTGAACCTTATTTGGTAATTTTCACTGTGATTATGCTGTCACGAAGACTGCTCTATTGCCTGATGAACAAATGTTTGGATGTGTTTTATAATGACCGACAGTTGAGGTCATACAAAGTGGTAGCCAAGTACATCTTCAGTGTTGTGCTTCTATTGATTTTATCTCTGTGCATTGTGCAGGTGTATACAAGGCAAAGTTACTTGTCATTATTTCTACTGATGTATCCGTAGGTTTTCCTTATTTTTAAGTGATCCAGTTAAAGTGAACTCAAATTCTTTCTTTTCTTAGACTTGTGGTATACTCCCTGATCTTTGGTTTTCAAGTAGAGCCGTTTTTTCGGACGTTGTGTGAAGTTGAGGGTTCTTATTTGAATGGTTTGCCTATGCACAGCTGTTCTACGAGCCCAGTCACGATTCGCGATGAAGTGGAGAACCTGAAAAATGACTTCAACAATCGCTTCAAGCAAGTTATATTCACTTCGGTGGTGAATGCTTATTATGGAGGTTTCGTACCGTGTTTTTTTGCTCAGAATTTTGTGTACTACAATGTGCTTTGGGCCTCACAGCACATTGTCTTCATTTGGCTGGGTGGTTTTACTATGTCCACAGTGTTTTGCTTTCCAGCAAAGTACAGCGACATTCTGCATAGATCTGCCTTGCATTTGGGTATGTGGTGTCGATTAGATGGACGGGCGAATACAAATGCATCTCAGACAGTTTGGTCAAAGACGACTGCATGGTGTCATGCAAGTACTGTGCGGTACACAGGTGAGCTGTACAAATCATTGGGGCCAGTGACAACCGCCTTACCAGGGAACACCTCGCACTATCGGTTTTTCGTAAGTTTATTTGTATTTTATAATTATTTTCAACTTTCTCATCGATTTTCCGTATGTAGAAGCTTTTCAACAATCCATCTGCCATCTATATGGCCCTCACGTGCTTGCAAGTATGCTTGGTTCTCTTTCAAATCTTAGTTTTGTGGTTTGCCATTGAATGGCACCACGTTTTGTCGCTGTGTTTTCTGGCTTTAACCAACCATTTTACGCTGTTTAAAATTCTACGAGACTATATCATTACAAAGAAAGTGTACGCTGCAGAGTCTTCGATCTCTGAGAAAATGAATGCGCATTATAATTAGAAATATGTAGACTTACAATTTTATTTGTATTTTTGTGATACGTTTTTAAAATTAAAGATTTTGTTTATTAAAATATTTGATAATAGGCCGGTTAAAATTATGTTTTTTTTTTTTAATTTTGATTAATGGCAGGGAACTGAAGTTTCTTTCTGGGTTTTATTCTGGAAGTCGGCGCAATCGTATTCGGCTTTTAGATGAATCTCGGTATCCCACCGCTTGAATAATTTATGGGATCCTTCTGCGGTGTAAAAAATTGTTTAGCTTGCTCTGGTCGTGGTGTATAGTTTTCTGGCAAAAATTTGCAGAACAAGCTTCAGCCATCGTGTGGTTTACTTTTACCAATGTTTCGCAGTTGTTGATTAACAAAAACTTGTTGGATTGTATGCCGAAAGAAGAATTTATTTTACCGGTATAACTGACCTGTAATTGATCGGGAAACTGTTGACTGTGCTATTACGTAAATTGGGCCAGCAGTGCAACAACTTAGTTCGTACTGAAGTTCTTGCTTTACCTCTTCGTGATGGTCTCCAATAACTGCATAGGTAAGGGTTTTAAGAGCTAAAACGGCAAACGGCCTACACCATCATAAGGCTCACAATCCTATACGGAAGCAGTTAATTGAAGCGACGAACCAACTAATAGCCTCGAATAAAAATAGATTCGCTGTTGACGACCCTTGCAAACGTGTAAAAGACAACGACCTTCAAATTTGCAAGTGGAATGTTCGGACCCTTAACAGGCAACGTGCAGCCGAGCAATTATCAAACGCCCTCGATTACTTTCATGCAGATATCACCGCCATTAAAGATGAAAAACTGAGAAAAGAAACATCGCTTATTCGGATGCGAACTTATAATGTTCGGCATTTTTATGCAACAAGTATTGAGGTTCCGACACATGAACGAGCGTCTTATGATAATCCGCATCAAGGCTAACATAAGCCTAATAAGCGCCCATGGTTCTACGGAAGACAAAGGCGATGCCACAAACAAATATTTATATGAAGTATAATTGTATCAGCATTGTCTGCCAGGCGACCGCGGCGCGACGAAAAATCACTAAAGCAAGAACACGGTTTCCTCAGCTCAATATACCCAATGCAATTTATAAATTTAAACTATAACATTGCAATGGATGTAAGGCATACATTCAGTATTTTTGAGGTTGGAATGTTCCAGCAGCCAATATGAAATGGCGCTCACATTGTTGCAGCAAAGGCGTGAATAGGGATTTTCCAAGCAATACTACAAGGAAGAAGAAAGAACTTCTTGACTCTAACAGCAGAAGGACGGAAAGAAAAAAACACACTAGAAACGCGATCGAATATATATATTGAGATGTTTTACTCCAGGAATAACATGCGGAAGTTTAAAGAACAGGCAAATAAAATGTTTCAAGGCAAGAAGACCTGTACAGAAGACTGTAGAGACGAAGAGCAAAACGTTGTAGTGTAAGCACAGTCGGTCTAAGAATAACGGATTGTATAACGGCGAAAAATCCTAACTTCCCGCCATCAGGCAGAATAGACCATTCAACTTAGATGATAATACCCGAAACTTCAGTCCACCTTATACTAGATGGGGTGAAAAGTAACCGCCTTGGGAATAAAAACAAAAAAATTTTAAATGTTTTTTTATTTTATTCAATATAGTCCCCTTTTAGCTTGATACACTTATTCCAGCGATTCTCCAACTTCTTGATCCCGTCCGAAAAGTAATTTTTCGGAAGGTCTGTGAAATACTCGTCCGTGGCGTCGATGATTTCTTCGCGTGAGCTGAATTTTTTATTGATGAGCCATCTTTTGAGGTTTGAGAAGAGATAATAGTCCGAGAGAGCGAGCGGGCGAATACGGTTTTTAGCCGTGGTTGCGATGCTCTTATGCGCCGGCGTATTGTCTTACAAAAACAAAATTTTTTTTCGCTTCATGTGAGGCCGTTTTGCAGCGATTTCGGCCTTCAATCGCTTCAATAATGCACAGTAATACTCGCTGTTGAGGTAGTCCACAAAGAGTATGCCATGACAATCCCAGAAAACCGACGCCATAACCTTTCCGACCCATTGAGCCTCCCTCGGCCGCTTCGGAGCACTCGTGCCGGCTTCAGTCCATTGCCGGGCACTCATTCTGTTCTCTGGTGTGCAAACGTGGATCCAGGTTTCATCGGCATCAGCAACTCCAAACACTCTTTCGAAGTGCTCTCGCGTTCGTGTTTTTGGACAGGAGTGAGCATGCGCGGCACCCAGCGGGAGGATAACTTATTCATATGCAGAATATTGCCCAAAATATGGCGTGTGCGCTCAGTACTAATCTTTGTGGTATATACTAGCTCGCGCACCTTCACTTTCCGGTCAGCCAACACCAATTCATGTATTTTTTTGACATTGTCCTCTGTAACCGCATCGAAGGGCCTGCCGCTGTGGACTACATCCGTGGTGGAGTTGCGGCCACCACGAAACTCTCGAAACCAATATTTGACGGTGTAATCTGACGGAGCATTAACCCCATAATATTTATCCAACTTTTATTTTGTTTCCGAAAATCGTTTTTGTCCATACTCAACATGATGCCAAACACGTCAACAACAATCAGCTGTCAAAACAAAATTAAAGACAGTATCGCACTGAAATTTGGCATGTCTGCCTAAATATGAACGGACTTTAAGACACCATAACCTTTTTTGCAGTAGCAGCGCATTCTGGCGGTCAAGGAGGTTACTTTCACCCCACCTAGTAAATTGAAGTAAGGATACCTATACCTAAGCTGAAAACCAACAAAGCGTCTAAACCTGACGACTTACCAGCCGTGGTATTCAGAGTTGCTGAAAATGACTTTGTGGAAAGCAAAAACCAAATTATTTCTCAAATCTGGTCTAAAGAGTGTAAGCCTGATGTGTGAAATACCAGTATCGTTTGCACATTCCACAAAATTGGAGACTTCCCTGAACTGCGCCAATTATAGATGACTTATACATACAAGCATACAAGATCCTATATGCCATATTGTGTGAACATCTGAAACCCTTCATCAACAGCCCACTTCAGTGCGGTTTATTGGCCATCTTGCTCGCAATCCAAGGGCAGATGGATCAGCTGCAACAGCAGGTGCAAGAACAGGCCAAGCGGGTGGACCAGATCTACGCACTGTTGCCGGGCCTAACGCAACACATGTCGTAATGGGTACGCACATGGTGGAGCAAACTTTGAAAGTCCTTGCGGTGAATGTTAATTCACTGATTAGGATCGAACGAAGAGCCGCGATGTTCAAATTGCTACAAGACCAAACAAACCTGATGTGCTTTTCGCTAGCGAAACCAAGCTAACCGATGAGCATGAACTGGAGTACAATAATTATATTGTTAAAAGAAGAAACCGGCCTAACTCCCAACGTGGAGGCGGTGTCGCGATCTTCATTAAAGAAGGCATAGAATTCCACAGAGTGTACAAGGGATTGTTACGCAGGTTCCGGGTGTTAGAGGCAGTCGTCATTTACATCCCGCTCCGCAGTGGAAAGCGGCTGTACTTGGCCTCTGTTTATGCATCTGGGGCTTCACAATCCACCTTATTCATTACAGAGCTCGACACACTTTTTCGACTTCTGAGGCTGGAATCGGGGGAGAATTATTTTATAATAGGCGGGGACTTCAACGCTAGAAACAGAGATTGGGGAAATAATTTGCCAAATACTAGAGGGAACCTACTACTCGATTGGTGGGGTCAGCACGATGCCATGTATAGACTTGGTCTTAAAGCGACGGATAACCCGTCGTTTCCCAGAGGCGGGTCTTATTTGGATATATTACTGTACGACGAACGTATACGACTGACAGGTACGAATTTACAAACGCTTAACTGTCTGCGCACATTCGTGTATGACATTTGCGACCATTGCGGTTTTAGCACCGAAATCAGAGTTCCCAACGAAATTGCGGAATTGGAGGAGTTTGTCCAAAGATACTCTTACAACTACAGTAAGATTCGATGGACACGCTTCTCCACAATCTTGACAAGAGCACTCTCCTCGAACACGCTCCACCCACCGTCCAATAGAAATTTATCAAACGAGGAGATCGATAAGTACCTTAAACGAATGGACGAGACAATAAAACAAACTATGGACACTACAATATCGCGGTATAAACAAACGACTAACGAAAATCTGTTCCGCAATCCTACTATTAACGCATTTCACCGACAGAAAAGTAGACTTCTGACAAAACTTAAAAACTTGCACAGACAGTTTACAGACACACAACACCCAGAGATTAGGACACTGAAGTCGTCGATTAAAAATATTCAAACATTAATCAAAGAGAATTACAGAATTGCTGTAAGTTTGTATTGGAACAACAAGGCACGGGCTGTAAACACCAGCAACCCGAATATGTTCCCGCAAATAAATAAACTTTTTCGGAGAAAAAAACAAAACGACCTTCAGTGTCTTAAAATAGCCCGGACAACAGACAACGAACGGTTACTATCAACGGTTACATCAGGCATCAGGTTAATAGCAGGCATTGATGCAAATGAGGCCGCTGATGATGACGACTTCTTTGTGATCGAGGATCCACAGGAGAAGGTTGAAGCCATAGGGGCGACTTTCCAGGAAGTATACAAGGCCAATGATATCATTGGCCCTAATTATGACCTGGACAATCGCGTTTTGGTGAACAACTTCTATATTCGAAATGAAGTAGAGAACTTGCGATCCGAGGGCTCTGGTTTCACCCGGTTCAGCGACGAAAATATGGCAAATAATGTCATTGCCAGAGTAGGTGAGCTACCCCCGTTCATTTCGAAGGAAGAACTTCATGAGATCTTCAACACAATCAGAAGTAAGAAATCAGTGGGGACTGATGGTATTCCGAACATCGTGCTTCGACATCTTCTTCTAGAAGCGGTGGACATTTATACAACCCTGTTTAATAATGCAATGAATAATGCGCATTGGAAAACGGCGGTGGTTCAACCTATCCCCAAAAAGGGAAAGTATATATTTAATCCGGCGAATCTTCGGTCGATAAGTCTCCTTCCGAATATCAGTAAGGTGTTCGAAAAAGTAATCAATAGAGCTCTGACTAGGTGGGTTGAGGACAAACATATAGTTCCGGATAACCAATTCGGTTTTAAGGCAGGACATGCTATCTCACATGCCGCGTCTAAACTGGTGTCCGATATCCAATGGAATAAAGGCAAAAAACAGTGTACTGGTGCCTGCCTAATTGACTTGGAGAAGGCTTTCGACACTGTATGGTTAGAGGGTCTTTTCTACAAGTTGGCTAGGCTGGGGATCAGTAAACCACTCTTGTACATTCTTTATAATATGCTTACCAACAGACAGTTCATCGTGAAAAATGGTGATGTGACTTCTGTTTGAATATTTCAAATTAAAAATGGTCTTCAGCAAGGCGCGGTTAATTCACCGATCCTATTCAACATTTATACAAGCGACTTGATAGGTTCACTTCCCCATACACTTGCGTACGCAGATGACTTGATAGCATACAGAACAGGTCCAAAAATCGAGGTCATTAATACTCTCTTACAGCGTGACTTCGATAAGATACTCGTAAGACGATTTTGCGATGACTGGAAGTTGAAAACCAACTTTCAGAAGTCGGAAACCATTCTTTTTAGGACGCCGTTGTCTGGAGCCTCTAGGGACACCAGAAAAAATTGGCGAAAGTTCTCGATCATTGGACAACACGGACAGCCTCTTGCCTGTCGAAGTGTAGTCAGATACCTTGGGATCTGGCTAGATCAGTTTCTGTATTTTAACAAAAATGTAGATGCTGCTCTGGCCAGAGCTAAAGGCTCTTTTGCCCTCACAAAGAGACTGTTTTTTAGCAGCCAACTCGATGCGAGGGTAAAGATAATCTGCTACATGGCCCTTATCAGGCCCATGCTGGTATTTGGGTGTCCCGTGTGGTTCAATGTACGAGCAAGCTTAATGGAAAAGATTTGGGTGTTTGAGAGGGCTTGTCTTAGGGCTTGTCTTCGCTTGTACAGAACACCAGAGTCGGAGTACAAAAAATTTTATCCTAATGAGGTCCTTTACAACAGGGCGAACCTAATACGAGTGGACAACTTCGTAATTAAGCTGACTCGAAGGCACATTGCAAGAGCAGTGGCCTCGACGAATAACCTGATAACCATGTCGCTCGGACAGCTGGCGACAGAGACGTCGCACACGGCAGGGTGGATCGTCTCAGGTTCAGTAGGGCGGTGGGGAATCGCGATAAGAGAGATGTCGTTCGGCAGCACCAGCATTTCTGGTGGTTGAATGATGGGGAAGATGTTTCGTCGTCGTTTCCGTCAATTACGGACCAGCCTCACTAATGAGGCAGATCTGACCAATCTATTTGCTCTGTAAATAGCGATGGCCAGCTTACATAGGTTTAGGTTAGCATTTAAGAAAGATATGTATATATTAGTATATATAAAGGTATATACTAATATATGTATATTATTGTGTATAATGTCTATGTGTTTAAATGTGTGTATTGTGTATGTAGGTTAGCTAGACTAAGGTTTATTTTAAGTTAGATATTAAGTTTTTATAAAAAATACAAAATGTTGTCCATATGCTAAGTTTTTGTTAACAATGTTTTTCTTAGCCTTAAGTATAGAAAAAAAATATCATAAAAAAATGTAAATGAAGTCGAAAGACATAGATATAAGAATTTAGAGTAGTTTAGAGTGCCTGTGTAGGGCCAGTAAGTTAGTATAAGATTGTTTAGTAATTTTAAGCTAGCATTTAAGCATTTTTTGTTAGTACTCGTATGTAAGAGTTATTGATTAATAGAATAAAATGCATTTAAATCTAAAACTAAACTTACTCAGTGCGGTTTAAAACTTTTCTAAATGGTGCAAATCTTAACACTTTGGCAGATCTTGGAAAAAAATTCAAGAAGGTACAATCTTTCTTAAATTTGTTCAACTATTAGCGTACGGTATTATTATAATAGCAGAATTTTGCTTTGTATTAAATTGGCTCTGCAATAAATTCTGCCAACAATACGACAGTAGATATAAAACCAAAAGAAAAAGAAACGTTGTTTCTGTGGGCTTAGGAGGCAATTGTCTTGTTATACCCTCTCCTGAAGAACAAAGGAGATTGCATTAAGACCTTGATCATTACAGTCTAATTTTATGGCGCTGAAGTATGGACTATCAAATGCGTGTGAAGATATCAACAGTCGTTTCGATATCGTCGTCACTAACGGACACCACCAAACATTCGCTGAGACTATTCATGTGCTAAGCCGTCCTTTGAACACAAATCCGCATTATTGTCAGATTTTGCAATCTGAATTGGGGGGTCTCTGTTATTTATTTGGCTGCATGTGGTCGATAAAGTTGTGCATTTTAATGGTTGCTAGTTTAATTAATTTGATTTCCATGCTGTTTGTCACCTCACACACCCACGAGTCAACATCCTATTTGAAGCAAAAGAATAATGCCAGTAGACAATAGGACTGACAATTAAGACTGTCTTCCTTGCACGGTAAGCTCTTCCATGACTTGTCCAACAAACTGGTTGGAGGACGAAGCATCCTCATTGGTTATTACCTGAGCTCAGAATATGCCTGGACTGAAGTCATGCTAAAGTCAACCAAATATCAATCCAAATCTTGGTTAATCGTAAGAGTTGCTTCATATCGAGAATACTTACCAAGAGCTTTTAACCTATCAGCCAGGCTTTCTACGTGAACATCGTCGATTGAGAAACATTGAAGGTACAATCGACAAGAAGGAGTTAACGCTGGGCATTATCATCTACTCGTAGATTTAATCAGACTTCAAAGAACGATCTATTTCGGTTGCTTGAGAGCTTTCCTTATAACGCCGGACTTTGCTTTAGACGAATTTATATGAATGATTCTCCCCTTTATATTCATATTATAACCTGCGCACTCAAAACTATCTTCATTTTAAAAAGAAGTGGTCTTTGATACAATACGAACAGAACTTTTGATTACCTTGTGTCCCAACTGTCTTTTGAGTATCGTTTGTAGCAATGGCATCAGAACTTGAGTTCAGGGATGGTTTCGGTCAGAATCTGAGCCGAGAAAGGAATGTAGTCGAGTTTTCATGGATGGATGCAAAACCAATCAAAAATGTGGCGCTAGTATCTTTCTCTCATCGTTATGAGAACTTGTGTCTTTTAAGTGAAGTTGTACGTAATCCGTTATATACGTAATACATAATGAACTGTATATATATCAATAGTTGAATTGCACCTAAGGCCGTCCTAAGATCTCTCACACGATCTAAGAAAGATTGAGAATGCAAGACCTCCGTAAACGCATTCGGAAGCTCAAACTTGGGATGTTGGGATCACGGGAAATGAGATCGCTAATGAGGAGGATTGCCTTGGGGTTGATATTGACTGCTTTGTTTTATATGAGCATAACTGCTTGGCATTACTTTTTAGGATATCGGCACAACAATCGAATACCGTAAAATGGGGTGTCTAGCATCTAGCAACAATCTTCAGGAAAAAGCCAATCGTACTCTATAACCAACACAATGCCACACTGGTACATAGGAACGAGTCATATCGGCAAAGGAAGTATTGATTTTGCAAACTGGCAATTCTAACTCCAAATGCCAGACCTACTCTGGCACCAAATTGAGTTTGAGTGTGGCATACATTGCGAAATGTTTTTTTTGCTCCTAAAACTTTAATATTTTCGTTGTGAAAAAGTGAATTTTGGTCATTGAAATTATGTTTACAACAAAGTAAGTGGTTTAATATAGAAAATGTTATCTTATTCATTCAAAAGACAAAAGTTTGGAAAGAGATGTTTTTTTTTGACGAATATGAAGTGATTAGCCACAGCGAAGGGGTCTTTACACTAGAGTAAAGAAAATCGCTACCTACCCTATATCATAATAAGAGTGTGGTAGATAATAAAAAAAAATGTGTTGCTTGTCACCCCATTTAACGATACTTTAAGTTTTTTTTAACGGTTCGCTTTCTAAATTCCTACGTTGCTTACTCCCAATTTTGCTAGGTATAAGTGATACCACATCATCCGATAATTGCTTTAAGAGTTATGACGAAACCGTAGAGCACGCATTAGGCTGTAACAGCCGGCGCTAATGTTGTAATTGCTGGGTGTGTGAACGTTAACTCATCTCTTAAGGCTTAGAAATTCCAGAAAAAGGAACTTATGAACATGACAGTGGACCGATATTAAGTACTGTGCTTTTCCAGACAAAAAAAAAGTGTTCTGCGTTAATTCTGCCTTTCATTTGATCAGCAAAAGAACCTCACTCATGTTGGTCAAGTGCAAGTGACTTGTCTTAATAATCTAGTGGAAATTTTCTTTATTAAGATTTGATTCTCTGCGCTCTAATTAAAATCATATTTCCTCAATTAACACCTTTTCTTCAACTCGATTTATCTTGATAAATGCGGAGAGCATTTATCCGATCGCAAATAACCATCGAATTTCACAACCTTTAACTCCAGATTCATTGATGCGCATATTTATATAAATAAGTTCAGAATCACCTTTCAACCATCAATCACCCCCCTACAAACACATTCAACATTTAGTATCAATTAGCAAGCCGCAATAAATGATACCTAACATCTCTGAAGATCGTTGAAGATCTTTAAAGATCACAGCGACATGTTTTAAATTGGATAATGGGGCATCTAAGCAATAACACAATGAAACTTACTAGATACAAAAAACTAACTAAACTGAATTCGAATTCAGTTCTTTTAAATCAGTTGAGAAAGAAACTTCAACAGAAATTTCAGCGAGATTTTAGGACAAAATGGATCCTCATGAAAGTGAAACCTTCATGTTGGATCTAAACTGCAAGAACTCGAAGAAAAACGAACCAAAACCAAAGGAGCAATGGGGCAGCGAAATCGAATTCCTGTTCTCGTGTATCTCTTTGTCGGTTGGCCTCGGCAACATTTGGAGGTTTCCCTTTATTGCCTTTCAAAATGGCGGTGGAGCCTTTGTTATTCCGTATTTAATAGTTTTACTTATTATTGGACGTCCAGTTTATTATCTGGAAATATTAATCGGACAGTTTTCCGGAAGGGGAGTCGTTAAGGCATTTTCGTTTGCTCCAGTTCTCAGAGGTGAGTTACAAATTCAAATGTGGTATTTAGTCAATAAATAAATTTATTGTATGTCGTGATTTAAATATTATAAGAAAATGTCATTGATTGTGTCATGTGGTCAGATGATCGGTATAATTGCCCCCTTTTCCCATTTTAATGTTTGAGATCCATTCGACGACCTGAGACGATTACGTACCTAATACAACATGTTGTAAGTGTCTGTGAATCAGTTGCAAATTAGTTTGACGTACGTTCTCAAAGTACAAAAAACAAATACTTGACTTAGCCTTCTTACTTGGGCTATGATTCCAAAATTTATAAGTGAGAAGGAAATTAATCAATGTTGAACATCTATTGAATGTAATTAGAAGAATGACCAATGTAATCAGCTGGTTTATCCAGATATGTACGAGTATATTCTTCATCAGATATAAAAATAGCGAAGAAAAGACATTAAATCTCTCTTCACCTCCTGATTTGACACTCTACGTATGAATTATTAACGAAATGATACAAAAATTGTTTGAACACTTAATAAGCCTTATATGGGGTTAAGAAAAGGTAGTACATAGAATTTTTACATATATTAAATATATATACTGTTTTAAATATAAAAACCATTGTCGGTTTGAATGCACTAAGACGATTTTCAGTTAAAAAATTACAGGCCATATGGTTTCGTATGAACTATAGCATAAACTATTTGAATGTTTTTTATTTGTGGAATTTTGTCTGTTCCAACAACAGTTTCTTTTATCGTTAAAGCACAAGACCACGCTACATTTCCTTCATTTCGTAAATGTTTTCTGTCCACAAAGTTGGAATTTTTGGCGTTTTTCAATTTGCCATGCCAAGAGGCATATGGTCAAGATTATCAGTTCTCACTGAGTTCAATTGAAAATCCTGATTCCTAGCCCTCTTCGTTTTGGTTTTTTTTTTTGGCTGAGTTGGTGTTTCAGGGTTGGATGCGGCCGGACTTGCGTGACTTGCATGACTTTCACACCTTAGTGGTGTTCCATCTCTGCTTTGATTAGCAATCGTATTTGAAGGACTCCTCTTTTTCATGCCAATACTGCTTTGTCAGATTTGCATAGGTGTTCGGCGACAGCTTACTTGAACCGTGCATAGAATTTAAAAGATCAACACCTCCTTTATGCTTGTTGTAAACTGTAATAGCTTGCGGGCAGTTAATATTCTTATATCGGGTTTTCCAATACGGACTTGACAACTTTAGGCTCATAATTGGCGAAAGTAAACTGAACCTACTGTCAGAACTGGACGAAAAGTTTATTTACTCGTACCTATCAATCTGTCAGGTCATATTGTCATTTGTTTTGCTTTTGTGTTATGCATTTGTGAAAACTTTTAATTCGGTGCGGATTGAAATTAGAAAATTTGTTAAAGTAATTGTTGTATCTAATATTTGTTAAGGCAAAATGTCGGAAGCAAATATGTAAGTTGTGAAATAAGTGCTTGTAAAGTGTTTAGATCTCAGATATTGTCTTGTTTAACTATATATGAGTCTATCAGCGCAAAAGTGGTGTAACCCCAAACTATTTAATTAGGAAACAATGGAGATTTTAAATTTTAAATTTGGTAAATATTTTTTTTAATTTAATTTATTTTGTGAACATTATTTTAAATGCTTTTTGAATACCAAAAAGTGGCTTACACCACTTTCGTATTGATAGTTGGTAATGTAAGAAATGTATGTATCTAACACCAGAACAGCAACCAACAAAAATTGTGGGTTTTTTTTTTTTTTTATATAATTTACGCGCGCCTCAAGGGGTTTATGATACCCTTTTACTGTCGCCAGGGCGCGGGCGGAAAGATATAAGGAGGAGAAAGGAAAGTTGTTGTGATGTAGTGGTTTGAAACTCAGGTGTGTTTGGTTTCGATATTTGCTTTCCAGGGGTGGGAGTCCGAATAGGACGGAATAGGACGGAATAGGACGGAATAGGACTCGGAATGATTCAGGTTGTGAGTTTTAACGGTTGTTTTGTGTTTGAAACTCTACAACAGCCAAATCTACATGTCAGTGTTATGCCTTCACACGCAAATTTTTCTGACTAAGTTCTAAGTACACAATGAAAAACTTGTCATGAGTAGGATTCGAACCTTGACCGTCCGAGTGAGAAGCGATGGCTAGTACCACTACACCACGGCCACCCACCACTTTTGCGCTGATGGCCTCATATTAAAACACAACTTTCTATTATACACTTTTCACTAAATATTGAAAGGAAAAAAAACAACATAACAATTTCTTTATGTTCCACAAGTGCTTTGTTTACATTTTTTAAGGCACGATTCTGTTCAAACCAACATTTCTAAACACTTCACAACTAACTATTTCTAAACTTACATATTTGATGTCGACATTTCAACTCAACAATTACTTTAAAAAATTTTCGAACCGAATTTAATTTTTTTTACAGCAATGTGTTCCCACACACAAGCTTTCTGGAATTCACCTCGCAAGAAAAAGGCATAAATTTACAGTAAAAGCACTTTGGATAATTTAGATAGTCAAATATATGTGTTTCCTAACATAAATATAAATGTTTTTGAAAGAAATTACACCTTTTTCGCAAAAAAAACAACAGCTTTTTGAAATATTAAATTCAGCAGATGCTTAGCTGTCAAATTTTCATACGAAATGCGATCCTGATCGCAATTTACGTTCGAAAGCAAAAGTGAACGAAAATTCGACGAAACAGAGCAATCCGGCATGGGTGCGAGATACAAATCACTTGTAATCGCACATTTACGTACGTAGTCGTACGGGTTCTTTCGCCTATTATGGGTCTGCCTTTTGAATTTAATTTGTGAACGCACTCTTTCACTAATCATCAAACTGTCACTGTCAATTTATTCAGTAAGCTCAAAATTTTCATCATGGTAAAGTACACGAACGAGCAACGAATTACGTCGGTCGTAATTCTCGCCCTAGTAGACAGGCAATAACAAGTTGACAAAAATTTGAGTCTACATATTCAGTGAGACAACGGGTTGGTTGCAGTGTCGAAAATATCGCTGCCGTTCAGGCGTCCGTAGCAAACGATCCAAATCAGTCAATTCCACGGCATTCTCAAGAATTGGGCATCGCTCAGACCATATTATGGCGTACGTATTTTGCATAAGAATCTTGGTTTACACCCATACAAGATCATGCTGACTCAAGAATTGAAGCCGATGGACCATTTGAAGCGACGTACGTTCTCCGATTGGGTTCTGGAGAAGATGTGCCAATATGGTGAATTTCATCGTCCGTCGTTTGGCCGCCTCGTTCGTGCGATTCAACGCCGCTTGACTATTTTCTGTGAGGCTACGTTAAGTTATTGGTTTATGCCAACAATCCGACGACGTTGGAAGAGCTCAGAGCCAACATTGAACGCGAAATAGCAGCCGTTTCGGTCGAAATATGTGGCCGAGTAGTTGAAAATTGGGCCTAACGAATCGACCGTTGCAAACGTGCCCGCGGTGGCCATATGAACGATGTCGAGTTCCATTCATAAATATTTTACTTGTACTTCAAACCGATAATAAAGTTTATGAAATATCTCAAACGGTTTGCGTTTTATTTAAAAAAAAAGTTATCAAGTCCTTATTGGAAAACCCTTTACGTACTGTTTTTCTTTTCGGAAGTATCTTTGTTTTATAGTCGTTGGTTCGCTCTCTACATAAGTTGAAAGCATATAAACTGGCTTGTTATCAAACCAAGTGACGGCACTTTCCCGGAATCCTTCTATGGTTGCAACTTTTTCTATGTAGAATCCACGTCCTTTTTTTAATTCTTGTTCTGAAGGCATTTGTACATTGGGGACACGGTTCAGACGCACAGTACCTAATGATAAAAGCCCAATTTTTGTAAGGTGCACCTGTAGTTTAGGACTATTGCCTTAAGACGAGTAACGACATTTCTCCCAAATCGGGGGCACCTTCAGGACGAGTATTGCTTTGGTCACCAGCAAAGATATCAAAGTCATAACTAAATGCAGATACTCCACTCAGGACTTGATATTTGTATCACCACTGATGAGGTTTTGCGGGATTATATTGTTCCAGGTCATGTCGAACTTTGGTTGGAGTTATTCGTTCACCAACTGCAAAAAAATTCTTCTTTTGGCGCCAACAAAAGTTGCTGCTTAAGCAGTCGCACTTTAAAAAGCTTATCATGTCCTGGAATGCCATTTGGAATGAAATTATTGCTGTTATTAAAGTGTACATTTTTTTATGGCTTCAAATATATTGCATATCATAGTTTCGAATATCTGGGGTTGTCCTATAGTCCTGTTCCAATAATGCTTCGATGCATTATTGACATAAAAATCACCATTCCAATAAATTGTTCCGTTTCCTGCATTGACATAAATATGCAGAAAGAAAGAATATGCAGCTTGGTAGAATGTGTATTCCGACGCAAAAGTCCACTGCAATAGAGCAATAACAGAGACCTCTGTTGTCATAGATCATAAATACAATTTTTACATTGCGGGAGATCTTTTAAAAAAGACAGAAATTGTAAATCGATATACGCTAACTCTTCGTCATTTTAAAGCCACATATGACATATTCTATAAAAAAGAACTAATCACACAAGGCTGTTTTTTTAAGCTCACACTAACTTTGATTTTGAAGAAATCACATGAAATCTAATTAAAAAACTATTTATTTCGGTTTAATCAAATTTTGCATTCCTAGAATGTTTTTTTTTCAATAAGTTGATCGTTTGCTGTATGGCACGAAGCGTCATCCTGCTGGAACCACATCTCTTCCACATTCATGCAATGCAATTGAGGAACGAAAAATTCATTAATCATGGCTGTATAGCGAATACCCTTGATCATAAGACGAAGATTGGCTCTATTTTTAAAAGAATATGATCCGATAATCTCACCAGCTCAAAGACCATACCAAACTTTGCACAGATGTAACGGCGTTGCTTTTAACATACTAGCTTTGTTCAGTGAGGTTGTTCCAAACTTTTCGGAACAGAAAAGTACAAGCTTTCCTGCTCAGGGAGAAAATTTTTTGTCCGAATCTGTTCTACTTTGTGTTCAGTAAGGTTGTTCTAATCTGTTCGGAACAGAAAATCTTGCACCTACTCTCGAAGTAGAACTCGAAGTAGAACACAATTGTGAAAAGCGTCAAAATCAGCTGTGATTTTAAATTGTATTATTTGTTGGCGGTTATTTGCTAAATGAAGTGAAATTTCAAATTACTAATGGATTAACTTTTGACAACTCTCATATGGGCTGTACTTTTCTGTTCTCATTTGATTTGACGTTTTTCACAAATTTGTGCGGTTCTGTTCTAGTTTTTTTTCACTGAACAAAGCTACTGTTTGATCCCAAAATGATACTCATCGCTAAATACAATCTTCGATAAAACAGCGGCTCCAATTTCAGTTGACCTTGGGCTCTCACTGAAATTACGAGGTAAATGATGGTCATTGACTGGATATTGTAAGAAGCCGAAGGCCTCTGCAGCTAGTGCTCGTTTCTATGTATTAACTTATGTATTTTAACCATATGAATTATAATAATAATAATAATAATAAAATATCTTCGGTAAGCACGCTTCTTATGCATTTCGGTGCAACTATGTCTTCCAAAGAAAATGTTGGTGTAAGTCTAGCGGACATAACCATAATTTTGGAACCGAATTTCTTGGTAAAGTTGCAATCTGACAGATACAAATGTCTGAACTTAGTACTGGATTATAAAACATCCTTTATATGAAGCCACGTCAAATTTTGGTAACCCAGCTCAGCTTATTCGACTATGCAGGATGCCGATGAAAATTGAACGTAACTCCGTCAAGGTCGGTAATGACACAACAGAAACCTTCAATGTCAGAAAAGAACTGAAACAGCACAAGTCAAATGCGGAGCCACCAACCTTCAAGTCTTTTCAGTTATTCGTATATGCAAATAAGGTTTACATGGATCTGAAGGCAGAAAAGGCAAAGATGGGTTGAAATGGTAATGTAAGCAAAGTATATGGTTTTAACAGAGCAGGACACACAGCATCATCCTCTGATGTTTAGGTAGTACATGACTTTACCTACCTTGACTCCGCTATCTTATTCGACAATGACATTAGCGCGGGAATCAGGCTTTGCTTCTGTTTGCTTAGAAAACAATTGAGTAGTAGTAAGATCTATCCCGAGAAACTGCTAAATATAAAAAGGTCACTTCACAAAAACTTGCACTCTGACGTAAGATAAAAATTCTCTCAGGCCCTTTGGAAAAAAAATTCTTCGGATGATTTTCGGCCCTGTTGCGGACAAGACGTTTCAATAACGCTATGCACAGGTTATGCAATGATGCCGACCTTGTCTGGACGCAGATTAACTGCGGTAGCTGGAGAGGCATGGTAGTTGATGCCCTGGTCAAAATTTAAAAGAATTGATTATTTGGCAAGGATATACAAAGAAAGAAACAGTGACCAAGTTAAGTTTTTTAACGTGATAAAAAATTCAAATGAAATGTTAAGTTCAATAAAACATACAGCACGGTACATTTCCGTAAATATTTGTAATAGTTTGGTCAGAAAACATAGTAACCCACTTCGTTTTCCTCTTTTCGTGAAGAGAAAACCGCAGTTTCTGCATATATTGATATACATGATATATACGTGATATACAATTACAGGTGTAGCTGCCGGGCAGGTTCTAGCTACGACTGCATCCATCACCTATTACTCCAGCATAATGGCTTTGACATTGCGTTTCCTCATCGCATCATTTTCTAGCGTCTTACCATGGACTTATTGCCGGCCGGAATGGGGTGACAAATGCCTCAGTGGAAACGTTACCTTAGATAGTAACACCAACAACGTGACAAAGATGTCGTCAGCGGAGCTATACTTCGAGTAAGCCTTATTCACGAGAGTGGAGCAAAAAGTCCATGACTTTTTGAATGAGAAGTATATTAAATAACGTTGTTGGCCGACTTTCTTCAGCGCCGATACACCCGAAGAAACAGTGCAACTAACTGCTATTTAGGTTGCGGTGGATTTATATTTCGTACGCCGCTGTGAATCGGCCCAACAATCCGTCCAAATTGCAGTTGTACAACGTCAACAACTCTTTCGAAGTTGTTTCGCTTGAATTCACGTCTGTCTTCAATGGCTGTGACACACCAACTATTGCAAATGATTTAGGTCGAAATTGACAGTAGTCTTCTAACAGATGGTTGTTGACGGAAGCAGTATTGTTTTTCGAGTTATGTGCAACGCAGAAAATTTAAAAAGTCATGGACCTATTGGCCCACCTTCGTACTCGTATATAAATTTGTTTGAATTTTCTGAAATCCTTTTTTTAATAAGGAAAGAAATCCTTCAAGAGAAGGACTCCATCAATGATGGCATTGGCTATCCCAAACTCGACTTAATAGGTTGCTTAGCCGTGTCTTGGCTTATAATCGGAACTGTCCTCATTCGGGGTGTCAAAAGTTCTGGTAAAGCCGCCTACTTTCTAGGAGTTTTCCCATATGTCGTCCTCTTGATTCTACTTTTACGTGCGGCTACACTACCTGGAGCTCTGGATGGAATCATCTACTTCTTCAAGCCACAATGGGAGGAGCTTCTAAATCCTTTGGTAAGGTTTTCTTAGACCAGACTGTATTGTACACTTATTGAGATAAAACAATGAGTTTACGTTTCGTAGGTCTGGTATGCAGCTGTAACGCAAGTATTTTTCTCATTGGCAATTTGCTTTGGAACATTAATCACTTATGCGTCTTATAACAACTTCAATAGGAATGTATCCAGGTTAGATTTAAAACTCGGACAAATCTGAACGTTCTCGTGTAATTGTAAAAATTTGTTATCCTTAGAGACATTATCATCATCACGACGATGGACTCTTGCTCATCGTTAATAGCTGGTTGTATAACCTTCGGCATTCTAGGCAACTTGGCATACCAGACCGGATCCGAAGATATTGCTAGTGTTGTTAAGGGCGGGGCCGGCTTGGCATTTATTTCATACCCAGATGCCATATCCAAATTCGATTTTATGCCACAGGTAAGGGATCGATAGTACGTATACATAACAAACTACCTTTAGGCCTTCGCAGTTCTTTTCTTTTTGATGCTGTTCGTCCTGGGAATTGGCAGCACTGTTGGCATGGGATCATGCATTATACGAGTGATCCGAGATCAATTTTGTCATTTATCAAACTGGCCGTTGGCGTTGACATTGACATTGGTGGGATTTAGCGTCAGCATCGTTTATATGACACCTGGAGGACAGTTTATTTTGAACCTTGTCGATTTTTATGGAGTGTCGTTTACGGCTCTTATTTTAGCTATTGGCGAGCTTTTAGCTGTTGGGTGGGTTTATGGCATCAGACGCTTTTGTGAAGATATCAAATTTATGGTAGACCAAAAGACTGGCATTTATTGGAGGATCTGTTGGGGAATCATAACTCCAGGACTAATGATTTCGGTGCTTGTTTACACGTTGATTGTTTTGGAACCTCTGACATACAAAGATGTGGAATACCCACACATTGCTCATGGTAAGATCATACAATAATCAATCAGTTGTTGAACACTTTTCTATATTTAATAATTTTCTGTGCATTCTTGAAGTATTTGGTTGGACACTGGCAGCAATTGGTCTAATACAGCTTCCGGGATGGGCGATTTTCGCATTCATCAGGCAATCTAATAAGAACCTAACTTTCCTCGAGGTAAAATTTAATTTTTTTATAATCAAGGTACACCGAAATTTGAATCTCCTTAATTGTTTCGTTTCAGAAATTCGCAAAGATCTTTCAGCCAGAGGATGATTGGGGTCCTTTAGACATTGTGGTACGTGGGGAGTACCTTAATTATAGAAAAAAATTAGATTTCGGAAAGTCAAGAAGTCAGAGATTGTTAAGAAGGATCTATGAAAATTTGTTTTATAAAGAGTCTTACTCGATGTAGGATAAGCTAAGATTATACTCAAATATGGCAAATTCACCGCCAAATTATGAATGTTTTTTTTGAATGAATTAGGAGTTAAAGATTAAATAGAAAACTAATTGATTGCTTTATTAATGACTTTTAACAAATGTGTAACGAAAAAGACACAGTTTCTATAGCATTCATGATATCATAAACATCTTATATATATATGAGTCGTGTCGATTTTGGTCTCCGATTTAGTTCGGCTGCAAGTAGCATGTTCAAAATCTAAATATTCGAAGTGCACATCCTTAAGGCGTGGTCCCTTTTTCATAGGGTCGCTATTTTTATCAAGTCGCCAATCCTTATCCGCGACTCTTGATTGCACCACAACAAAAGGACTTCAGCGTAGGTGCATACTCCTTTGGAAAGATTCCAACCTACCAGGCGCTTCATCAGACCTTTAGAATGAAAAGCATAAGATATTTTGAATGCAGTAATTCAATTCGGATTACTTAAGGACTTAACTTATTTTGTACCGAATTGTCTTTCACAATCATTAACATTAACAATTAACAATTCTCTAACCAGATTGAGAGCTGCCATAAGCTACGCCGTTACGTACATCGAATTAAGATCCGAGAAAAATAACTTAGACAGGTTTTAAGGAGCTGTTTGACTAATCCGTCAACGCTAAGAATGTAGGAGAAGACAGTGCCAGCCGTTCAGAGCCTTAACCATCCCTTTCGCCGAAGCTCCTAGTAAGCTAAGGAATGCAGCACGCTTAGCGTTGTCATCGGTTATTGCAGTTTTATAAAGATATCAAATACTTACAAACTGCAACAAGTAATCATTAAAATTCATCAACATTGCGTTTACCAGACTCCTAAGAATGGTATCGTAAGCTGTACTCTTAAAGCTATCTCTGCTCAAAAAGAAGTGATTTTTGGAACAACATGCAATTCTTTTGACTACGATCAGGACGTCTCTAGCCCTGGCAACAAAACTCATGCTGCGGAAAAAATGGCCTGAAAATCGATCTAGAATGCAGCGCTCGTGGTATCTTTTTAGAGGACGGTAGCTTCTTTGGAAAACGGCAGTAGGCAAGCTGCGCAAAGCTTTGCTGAAAGCTTTCACCACTCCCAAGCTACAATATTTCGAGAAGGCAGACTTTTCTGAACTTAGTTTAAATGCTGAACTCATTTGGTCTTGTTCGGGTTGCAATGGAATCGCGATGGATGAGATTGCCGATGAAAGTTTAACAGGAATCGAACCTTTCATTGATACGTGGGTTTCTTTTGAGAAAAAAGCAATAGCGTGATCAAACGAATGCTTTTCTCTAGAAGTACTAGAGATGAAGTTCGAATTGCTTCCTCATGAACCTTATTCGCCTGATTTAGCTCCCTCAGATAATTTCCTTTTTGCAAATATAAAAAAATTGGCTTATTGGTAGAAGATTTGCCACTTTGGAAAAAGTCTTCGGGTTCTGGCTATTTTGAAGAGCTATTGAACGTTGTTTGAGATTACGTTAAAAATAAGTTTTTTATTGTCTTCTTTGTCAGGTTGGGTAATTGTGGAACCGCCCTCGTATACTCGGTAAAGGTCGGTAAAGATCTCATCGAAGTCTTTGAAATCAAAAAAAGGATTTAGACAAGGCGATGCGCTGTCATGTGATTTCTTCAACACCATACTTAAAAGAATAGTGAACACTCACGCATAAACATATGAGGCACAATCTTTCAAAATCCGGTCCAATTACTGGCATACCCTGCTGATGATATTGACATAATCGGAAGAAAGCAGCGTAATGTTATTAGCGCTTTCCCAAGTATTGAGACGGAAACGGTGTTTATGCAAAGAACACCGTACACTGATGTTTCTGATAGAATGTTCCCTCGACAGATATATGTAACTTTAAGGTAGTTAAGAACTTTGTTTACTTAGGCGTTTCTATCAATTCATCGACACCAGCGCTGAGATTAAACCAAGAATAACTCTTACGAATCCCTGTTTCTTCGGCTAAGAAGGCAATCGACTAACAAAGACCTCTCTCGAACAACAATAGTTACCCTATATAAGACCTTAACAATCCCAGTTCCGCTCTATGGAACTTTAGCAAGGGGATGGACTTATTTAAAAATGGATGGGGGTGCTCTTGGCTGGTTTGAGAGAAAAATTCGTGGGGTGATTTATGGTCCCGCCTGTATAGACGGTGAGTGGAGGAGGAGATACAACCACGAACTGTAGAGACTGTACAGTGATATCGAATTAAGCAGAAGAGTAAAGGTCTATAGACTAAGATGGGGATGGACCCCAATATTCTGGTCCGAAAAGTCTTCAAATCCGCCACCGAGGGAGAGCGCAGTAAAGGAAGACTGCGACTCAAGTGAAAGGTGACCTCAGCCAACATAGTGCGCGACACTGTAGCAGCTAGGTAAAGGTCGAACTGGCTGGAGACGCTTGTTGGCTGAGGCCCAGTTAAATAATAAAAAATTAAATAAAACAAATAACAAACTTTAAATATAAAATACTTAATCTTTTTTTATTTTCGTTTTCGTTTTTTTTTCTTTAAGATTTTGTGTTTTTGTTTTTTAATTGGTTAATTACACAATTACAATGCTACAATATTCTCGTATATGTAAAGATATAGCGCTTACAAATCCAATAATACACTGTACAAATATTTAAACAATTTAACCACAATCTTTATGGTTTACGCTCTGAATTTCTACTTTAAGTTAATTTAAGTTAATCATCTCGGATAAATTGTAATCAGGATTCTGCTGTTTTTTAAAATCGTACTCTTATTCGCACATATTTTCTCTGTCTTTGCATCAATTTATGTATTTTTATTTATCATTTTGTTTCTTTTTTTAATTTTATTTCCGTTACTAGTCAGTCTTTAACATTGAATTGCATTTTATTTTTTGTTATTACTTTTCGTTTTCAATTATTTTAGGTTGAAACATTGTTCCAACAATTTGACACATATTTTGTTATTATCTCGAAAGAATTCGTTTCATTTTATTTTATAATTTTCATCTTTGTACTTAAAAAGAAAGTAACAATTTACAAAATAAAAGCTTTTTCATGTTTCATCGGTATTTCTACAATAAAAACAATCGATAAAACAAATAAAGCTTCGCGATAACAATTTTCATTTGTTGTTAAGTTAATAAAATAAATTTGTTGAATAAGTTTGATTTTTGCGTTAGTTTCGTTTTTTTTTTTTTTTTGTTAAATTTTAACAAAAATAATTGATTTCTTGTAAGTATGTGGTATAATTTATCTAAATAAAATAATTTGTTATTTAGATTTACTTTTTTTCTATTCTAATATAATGTTTTTTTTTTTTTTTTTTTTTTTATATAAAAATGAGGCACTTTTTGGTTAACGTAGATAATTTTTCTGTTTTCGTTAAGACTATTACACAATTTCGATTTGGAGTTTTTGGAGGTGTAGGAAGAGCAACTATTTACATTTTTCTTTTATTTCTATAAAAGATGTTGCATAATTGACAAGGATTTTATTTTTAAATAGAGCTTGAATTAAAGAAATCTTAAAATACATTTTATGTTGGACTCACTGCTAATGACCTAAAATGGCTTACACATACAGTCTTAAAAGGCAACTCAATAAGAAGAAATCATATTGGGAACTTTAACATCACCCTCAACTTATCTACGAACAACCAAAGCATCCACAAAGGGTCAGTGTATTGGGCTATTTTTCTTCAAAGGTGACGATGAAAAGACCGTTTCAGTAATGAAAAACGTTGTTCGACCTTTTCTTGCTGAAATTCAATAAATAGAATGTTGTTGGAGTGAACTGGCGTCATCTTTGAGCCATTTTTTATCGGAGATTACAATAAATACACGTTTCAGTGATTGCTTAACGTAATTGACAAATGTTGATCGACTTATTCTTGGCAAAATTAGATGAATTAAATGTGCGCAAGGTCTGATTTCAACAAAAAAAAAGCACTACGATGCTGGTGTGTAATCAGAGTAGTTGTATTTTATTGCAGTTACCAAGGCGCAGATAACAATAATGACTTTAAAGCAATACTAAAATATGAATCGAGGCTTATAAACTGTGGCATAAACACGAGTAACTCGAGAAAATCAAGGAAAACTATTCTTTCGATTTGTGATTATCCCCATGAAATTATTTATAACGATAGCAATCTTTCCACTGACAATGAGTAAATTACCTCGCGAATTTAATAAACGATTGATATGATGTATCGATGGCTGTCAGTATGATCTATCGGAACAGCTCTCAGTGTTTACATCTATCATTTCAACACAAAAAATGTTTTATCATCTTTCTATATTTTTGAGAATATACATTCTAGCCTAAAAGTTAAATGTTAACTAAAATACTCATCAAGTATGCAACTATCAACTTAGGATTTACATAAAATATTCATCAATATTTGGCACATAATTTGACAGACATCAGAATAAGTATATATTAATATTTGTTTCCTCCCACATTACCATCCCAAAAATTACTTGCTCCATTTCATCGATCTTCCTCTTTCAGTTAAAACATTTACAAAAAAAAAAAAAAAAAAACACTATCGATACTAAAAGTAAAATAAGAAAACTTAAAGGCTTACAATATTTACACTAATCCCACAAATACGGCAATTGGTTTTGTTTTTGTGTTTTTTTTACATGAAAATCTCGAACTGTTACGTAAACCCTCGAGTTGGCGATTGTACTGGCGACGGTGGTGGTGGTAATGGAGAAAAGTACGTCGAACTTCTTGAACTTGGCGATGGGGGACAACTTTCTGGTACTATTCGCACATCACTGTGATAATGTGAACGCGGTGTGGGTGGTGGTGGATATGGTTCGCTATCATAATTGTATTGCGCAGAGGAAGACATTTTTGTGGCACCACTTCCACTGCCACCGCCAACACAGCCTCCATTGCTGTTGTTGCTGTTACTTTTGCTGGTGTAGTTTGAATCACTTTCATCGCAAATATCCGTAGAGCATGGTGTCGGTGGAGGTGGCTGATTAATGATTTTATAGTGACGATACGGTCGACGACTACGAGTAGCTGGGCTAGGCGGTGGATTGATAGGGTATGCAACCATACTACTGCCATTTGTTGTAGAGCTAGAGGCACCTGTTATATGGTTTCTGTCATAGCTGTTCATGCTATTGCGACTATTGAGAGTTGACATACGCACGGCATCTGCAACTGAAGCAATTTTCGATACTCTGTTGCTTTTACTTAAGGTAGGTGAGAGAGGATCTGATGCTTGATCGTCTTTTGGTTCGTTGCGATTTTTTCCAAGTCGTGTACGACAAAATTGAAGGATATACACAATTGAGAAGATTGTTATCATTGTAGCTACAATAAGTATCATAAAGGCTTTTTTATCAGAAGCTGGAGCCATACGTCGGGTGTTTGCTTGACTGCATATCTCGGCACTTTCATCCGCTCCATCTGCGCAATGATCCCATCCATCACATAAATCCGAAGCAGCAATACAGACTTTATTAATTGGACATTGGAAATCCTGAGGACGTTTGCAACAATCAGCTTCATCATGACCATTGGCACAGTTTGTTGTACCATCGCACACAAGACTCTTGTCGATACATTCGCCTGACTGACAGCGGAACTGATCAGGGCGACACGATGGACAACCAACTTCGTCGGATTTATCGGGGCAATCATTTTGGCCATCACAACGCCACGAAGCTGGAATACAATCTTTGTTGTGATCATTGTTTGGTCCACTCCCAGAAACTGGTGCAGCACATGTAAAGTAATCCGGTCCACATGCAGGTAAAGCACTGCAATTCTGTTTGTCTTCTAAAAGCATCAAACCCTGCGGACATGAGCAAATATCTCTCGAACGACCTACAGCCGAGGCAATACAAATATGAGAACATCTGTTCTTAGCTTGAAGGCAAGTGTGATTGCGAAAGAGTTTCGAGTCCGGAGTCCAAACGGCGACGATATCGGTAATTTGTGGAAGCCGCTGAATCTCCGGACGTCTACCTTCGCCAGTTATTGTTACTCGTTCAACGCCTGTCTTATCATCAAGCCAGTATACAAAGCCCTGAAGAGCAGCAATCGAAATTACTTGACTAATGTGAGTTGATACAAGAATTTGCCTGTTAATGAAAGAAAAAATACATACACCCACGTGACATGATCTATACATCAATCGAAGCACAATAAAAAATGTAAAACTTACTTATTCTTCCCATTGATGTCCATGCTATCGATGCGCTTACCGTGCGCATAAAAAACCATGTCAGTTTGTTGATCTACAGCCAGTGCTGTAACTCCTTCCAATTTGAAGGCTAAAATAACACGTTCAGCACCATCAACTCGTGATCGCATAATAGCTTGTTGACTTCCAACATCTGTCCAGAAGAGAAGACGCTTCATTGCATGTACTGCGATATTTCGTGGTTTTTCCGAATCGCCTGTATCGATTACTCCGATTGATTCACCTTTAAAGCTGCAAACACAGATTTTTTAAAGAACAATTTAAGATTTACAATCACATTTACTTACTTTGTAACATTGATAGTGTTAGTATGGGAACATGTCCAGAATAGCAATCGTCCAATAACATCGATTGCTATATCAAAGGGCTGCGATCCTGAGCCCACTAATGTTGTTATTCGTGTCCCATTCACTGGCGACCACTTAATGCTGTGACTTCGACCTTCAACCTAAAATAAAATTTAACAAGCAAGCGAAAGCATTAGAACTCTCGTATATCACACCGACTTAATTTCAATTGACTTACCCAATACAAATGATTCATAATCGGATCATATTCGACGGCGCGGATATTCTTTCCACTCACTGGCAATGGAACATCCGGACAATCTGATGTATTCGGTAATAATCGCCCAAATGAATTTCTTTGACTAAAAATTATGTAATTCCTCGGTGGCAAACACGATAAATTGTCTTTTGTAAGTGTAAAGTGCGTTGGGCAACCACACGTCATGGTTCTTCTTCCTGGCAAAGCAAGGCACAAATGGGAACAACCACCATTATTCACTTGACAAGTATTCGTTCCAGTGTGTCGGTTGTTGTAGAAAATCAGTAGCGAACTAATGTAAGTCATGTCGTTGTGGACTAAACTTCGATTTTGACCTGAGGCTTTGTGCACCCGCTCGATATCTCCTGTATTCCAGTCACTCCAGTACACGTAATCTTGATATAGAGATACCGCATAAGGTTCATCTAAATCAGTTCCCACAAGAACTAGCCTATTCTTTCCATCTGAATCAGCTGACTCTATTTTTTTTGGTCTGCTTTGGGATGCCCAATAGAGGCGTCTGGTATCTGGGTCCAGAGTAAGCCCAGTTGCTTGATTGGCAGCTGAAATAATAGTCATTAGTTCAGATCCATCCATTGCAGCTCGGCGTATAGAATCAGAGGCCGATTCAGTCCAATACATGTAGCCCTTCTTCGGGTCAAGAACAAGACTACGGGGTTCTTCTATACCCTTCCAAAGTAACACCTTTCTATTGGTTCCATCCAAGCGAGCGACTTCAATTCGTCTGGCTTCAGAGTCAGTCCAGTAGATGTTATGTGCCAGCCAATCTACAGCTATACCCTCAGGACGTATCAACCCTGCGTCGACAATTCGCTGGACAATAGAGCCATTTAAGAAAGCTCTATAAATACATTTTGACTTCTGATCTGTCCAGTAAATGCGACGATCTGCCACGTCTACATCAAGAGCGTGGGCATCCCGCACATTTTTGAATGGTATAATCTCGTCGTTGTGGTTGCCTTCGTTGTAGTCGATTGAAATGCGGCCAATATGTTCCTGTCGTGAAAATAGTAAAAACGCCTCTGGAATCACACATGTCTTCTTGTCGTTCGCCAGCTCATATTCGATTGAGCACCGACAAACGTAATCACGCGGCCGATTCAAACAAAGATGGGAACAGCCACCGTTCTTTATCGCACACGCGTTGGTTCCTTTAACCTCGCGCAACCGTGTGACTTTTAAGCCCATCAAATCCGGGAACTGGTCTACAACAGTAATACGATTATTGCCTGTTATCTTGTGAGCCCTATCTATAGAACGTCGTTGCCAATCCGTCCAGTACAGATAATCATCCAAGAGACTTAAACCTGTAATTAAATAGAAAAGAAGAGGTTAGAGAAGTAAGAGAATAAATTAAAGGTAAATTTTTACCAAAAAGATGCTTAAGATTCTCACTAATCACCACTCTTCTGTCTGATCCATCCATACTGGCCACTTCGATTTTGTCCGTTTTTCCATCACACCAGTATATCGTCTTTGCTTCGATGTCCAATGCAATACCATTTGGCCATCCCAAATCTTCCGATACCAAGACCACTCTTTCTGATCCATCTAACGAAGATCGTTCCACCTTTGGTTTTTTTTCATTCCAATCGCTCCAAAACATCCAACCTAAACTAGGCGCCAGTGCTATTGCTCTCGGTTCCTCAAGATGCTCATAAATCAAAACCTTTCTAGCTGATCCATCTAAACGACAAACTTCTATCCGATCGGTTTCTGAATCCGTCCAATAAAGATTTCTTGCCAACCAATCGACAGCTAGACCATCTGGATGCTTTACTTCGGACGTTAAGAAGTCTTGTACTCCTATTCCGTCGGGGTGGACACGACGTATGGCAAATAATTCCACATCCGACCAATAGATGTATTCTTCGACAGGATCATAGTCAATTGCAATGGCGTACTTCACTTTACCCAAACTAAGTGGAAAGATAGTAAAATCCGGTAGATCGAGGGATATTTTACTTATTTGTGTCCTCTGAACAAGAAATAACATTTCTTGTGAGCCATTGGCACATGTGAATGGTGTCAGAAGTTTAACCCCCGTCGGGCACGCGCAACTATATCCTTTGGCATTGGTGGACAACAGACAAAGGTGTGAGCAATTTCCATTGTCGTGAGCACAGGGATTATCCAAAAACGGCTGCAAACTCTTGTCCCACGCTCTCACAGCTATTGGAAATTCGGGTGTGTCGATCAGCTCTTTCATTTCCTTAGTCAACAGATCATATGTATTAATTGACCCTACTGACCAATCTGTCCAATACAAACGTTGATCAAAGAACGTCAAACTATATGGGTACTTTAGATTGTTTATCACCGTTCTCCGGCTACTGCCATCCAAGTTCATTACATCTAAGAACAGGAGCTTTCCATCGACCCAGTAGATTAATTCATTTTCCAAATCAACAGTCAATCCGTTTGGCCAAAACAGATCGTCCTTCACCAATGTCATTCGTGACATAGGATCTCCATCCATGCTTGCCCGCTCGATCTTTGGATTGTCACCCCAATCCGTCCAGATCATCAGGCGACTCTTAGGAACCAATGCGATAGCTCGTGGCTGATCAAGATCGGTCCAAAACAAAACTTTCTGATATTTCCCATTTAAAGTTGCTACCTCTATTCGATTCGTTTCGCCATCGGTCCAATATATTTTATCCGTATACCAATCGATTGCTAAACCTTCAGGCTTATCGAGCCCCGAAGTGATCACAGTTTGCTTAAGAGCCTTCGGTGAAGTTGCTGTGCTGACATTGATGCACTCGATGATCTCGTGTCCACAATCGGCCCAACATACTAGATTTTTTTCGTAATAGAAATCGATAGCCATTGTTTCGATGAGATCTTTAGCAATCACATCGATCGCGGGTGATCCTCCCAATCGAGTGATATTGGCAACTTTTATGTCACGATATGTAGTGAACAGCAGACTGGCGGGTGAATTGTGAATGATTGGTGTTGTGGACAACGCTGTCGTCGTTGTAGTTGTTGTAAAGCTGGTGCTTGATGTAGCGGCGGCAAGAACTGAAAGAAGACAGTAAAAAGAGCAAATTAAAAATTATGAGTAAAAGTTTAGACAAAATATTTTTAAACTGCTAACATGAAGTGTTTTGAAGGCCAGTGCCCCCCCATCGACAATGACATTTTTTTGCGTAAATATTTGGTAGAGAGCTCTCAGTCAATGCCTTTGTAATATAAATTTTAAATTCTGTTTACGCATGTAGTTACAAAGTTACAAAGAGAATTAACCTAATTTGCCTTTACAGTATGTATCTGTCTAGTCAATGAGATCTCAACGTTTTGCATCATGTAATGTTATATATTCATTGGGTGTCGTAGTTTAGAGAATAGATTCACAGATCTCTTGAGGAATGGTGATGAACTTGACGGTACAAGTGACTACGAGTAGGTATTTTCTCTTGACTGTGCGCTGTCATGTATTTTTAAAGGAAACAAAAAATAAGAGAATTTGAAGTAGCAAGGTCGGAAAAGCAGAAGGCAACCTCTTATCCTTCACACATGGTATCTCTCTGATTTCCATATTTAAGTGGGTCAAAAAAGCTTTGTGGTAAGACGTCTTAATATTTATTTGGTTAACATGTTTACCATTTTCCTAGTGTTTTTGTTACAACCACAAATCCGATATCCGTCACTTCGCATGAAATATGTAGGCATTATGTTTTGCATAAGAGAGACCTAAGACCTATCATTGTGACAATACACAGCCTTGTATTTCGTCAGATGTATAGAGAAGGATTTTATTTGAGTTTGCTTTTATTTTACGGAAATAGTTGGGAATTTTTACCTAATAAAGGCACTTCATAGTCCGTTCCCAACGGGTTTATAATGGCACAGTGCCATTCTGCACAGTGCAGTGCATTAGTGTTCCTATTGTTCTATTTCAAATTATTCGCTCAAGGAAGGACAATAAAAAGAGGGCTGCTTGGGTTCTCTATTTTTTTTTTTTGCCAATATCAATAGCCGGTGGAGCCTCTAAGGCTCACTAAGAACTCTCTCTTGCAGGGAAGCAAGTTAGCGATTTTTATTTTTTTCTTAACATTATTTAGTCGCGGTCACGCATTGGTTTAAACGTAAGTTCGTGACGAATTTGATTAACCGTTATCCTTCTTTATTAACGATGAAATAGGATTGCAACTATTTGTCATCAGAGCTTCGTGATTGCATGTGGCGGCCTTTCAGCCAATTAATAATTATTATAATTTTATAAGCTTTACCTTATACATTGTGAACCAAGTTCTCTAAAGCAAAGGCGTTTGGTGGGCTAGATAAGCTTTGCGTGCGCTTTGGACTTGATAGGCATCGACATCCCAACGCTGGTAAGTTCTTCTCGTTCGATGGGATACTGATTTTAGTTTCGTAATTTCAGAGGTCGGTCAGTGCAATAACAACAAATTTAGAGAAAGTGACGCGTTAGCTGCACTACTCCTTAGTGTGGCCCGCCAACATCCCAAAGGATATCTGGAAAATGGCAGTAGCATATTCAACAAATCATAACAAATAATGGGATACGGAGACGAAATATTATGGAGATATTTGTCACACTGGACAATTAAATAAAACAAAGTATATGAAAATATCTAGAAATACCAGAGCAAGAACCTCCCAAAATATGACTTTAGTCGTTATTTTAATATATTAAGTTCTGTCTTTCCATTTTTTTAAATTTGAATGTTCGTCCCAACCCTGTTTGTCCCCAGGCCAAATTGAAGCGTAATATCTTCTTGTTAGAAGTCTACTTTATATCTTTCAAGTTGATCATGCTTGTATACATATAAGGTGTACATACAACGACCAATCAACAAACTGATGGAACATTGACGAGTGCATTTTGCTCCCACATATCATTATCCCAGACATCCGTACGGCAGGCATTCGCCTCCAACTACCATTCTGTTTCCAGACCACCACCAATCAATCTCCCTTTTGTTTATTTGATTCTACCTGGTGCAGAGGAACGCAAACACTCGGTATGCGTTCGCATTCATTAGAGTCCACTTAAGTCAGACAGCCATCCAAGCAGCCAGGCTGCCCTCGCGCATAATTTTAGAAGCAATCATGTGCTGATGCCCAATGCCGATATCGATACTGATGCTGATGTTGCTCTTTTGCTGAAAATGCATCCTCATCGTTGTATCTTTTCCTTAAATCGCAAATCAGAAATCAGAAATCCGTAAGTCTGCAATACTCATATCTATAAGCATGAGCAGCATCAGACACCAGGCATTTGCTTCCTTCATTTAGCCACTTGAACATGTTTGTACATCCTTTTCGTTGAGTGGCAGCAGACATACCATATTTCGATACTCCCTACCCCGCAGCAACCAGATCATGCCCAGCACCAATCCTATTCATATGCACCTAAAAAGCGCCCATGGAAAAGGCATGGAAAAATTCCAATCATTACTCTTGGGAAAAAGCATTATGAACATACTCGAACATACATGAGATTGGTATCGGGGTTCAGATTTCAATTTGAATAAGAAAGACAAAATATGGGGAAAATAAAACAATAAAAACAAAAACCAACAACTGACAACGAGATGTCGGGAGATGGATGTGGATCCAGTTGTTGTCCATCAGATAGATGGATGGAGTGCATATGTACACATCATTGTACCAGTAAAATCTCCAATCTGAAAGGAGGCCATATCAATGAAGATATAGAGAGGAAGAAGTGCAGTAATGGAATGTAAACCGCTTAAACCTGGTGGCAGTTAACATGTCGATTTAATTACCATGTAAAGTAAACAACGTCGAGTATCTGCTGTTCTACAATATGCAATCCATCAACTGGCAACACCACATCTCCATCAACCCGTCAACTACTACCCACATCCTGCCATCACATGAAACAGGGTAATAATGGCTTCAACAACTCGCCGAGAAAAACCAACAACAAATTCTTACATCCACCGAAAACTCATCATCATCGTCATCATCAGCCTCCTTCTGGGCATATTTGTATTCCTTCGTCCTCATCGTCATCGCCATCGCCATCATTATCGTCATCACCGTCAACATTGCATTTGCAAGTACCTAAAGTATTTAATCATCGTGTTTAAGTTTTTTAATCGCCAGCGAAGACGAGCGGATGTGAATGTGCTTATGCGTAGTACACTCCATCAGGACGTGCTCGGATGAGAGACTATAACAGTCGGCCCGACTCCTCTCTTCATATATTGCAACAACCGAAGACGAAAATGTAAATTCTAGTAACTTTTCTCGCTGAAGTTCGATCGACTGACTATACGTTTGACATTTACAAAAATATTATCCACCAGAAAATGGAGATGGGTTGGTGGGTCTATAGAGTCCTTCAACTTTTACAAAATTGTAAATTTATACCCAACCACTGGGGGATATTAAACAAATATCCACGTACACATTTTCATTTAACATTCACGTCACTTGTTTGGAGAATTGAAGCGAAGCATGGCATAGAATGAGGCTAATAATATCGTCATGGTTGCGCAAGGACTACAGGCCCTACTTTCTGTATTAGCCTTGTGTGAGAAATCAGCACTATAGGACTCATTCTCAATGTGGATAAACTTAGCCCTCGTCTCAAATCGCAAACAGTCAATTCCGGATTCCATTCAAATGTAAGCAAAAGTGGAACTCGTATTCCAATACATGTCATGCTAATAACACAGCACCACCTCACCCCTTTCATACTTAACCTCTTTCGTAAAGTTTTTTCCATTTCTATCTTAGTCGAAGGCCAACATTTAAATTCTGGCCAGTTCTGATTGTTGATGACTTTGGAGTAGGATCCACTATTTGAAAATGTGCCTACTGATGTCATAGATAGAGGCAAGTGATAACAGTTTTCTTTTTCCTTTTTTTTAAATTCAAATGAATGCGCATAATAAATGCCGAGGCAGAGAAATGGAAGAAAAACAAAAGATTGAAGCGGACAGAATATTCTAAGTAAAGAAAAAGGAAATCAAATTCAAATGTAAATTTGATTCCTGCTGCCATGAGAATCGGACGAATGGGTCATTTGAATCAGATACTCCCCTTTCTGGGCACTGTACACTGTACACTTGTACTCTTTGTCTTCATTTTGTTCTTCATATTTAATTTTTTGTAGAGGCCTTATTTTTTGTGGTAAGGCATCTTGTCTTTATGTTTGCATTTTGGGTCATCTAAAGAATATCTTTGCATCCTAATATCTCGCATTTTACTGAGACTACTGCCAGTAGGCAAACAAAATAGAAAAAAAAGAAAAGGAGTACAGATGCAGTCATGTGGATATTTATTTCTTTGAATTTTTAATTGTATTTGAAGTTTTAAACGGTTCTTGAACTTTTTTTTTATTTATTTCTCTTATACTCGTACGAACAAACAGAGAGGATATTTTAATAATTTTAAAATTTAAGAAAGCATTCATCTGTCATGTGTTCATATGTCTGTACTCGCTACTTGCAATGATATTGTTTCTTGTACAATCGAGGATGAGTGAAAGAGCAATGTCAAATTATCTTACAGTTGTACAACTCTGGTGGGTAAGCTTTATTTCTTAACAAAGTCGTAAGTGGTCTTCCCATCTTGAATCCTTCGTCAAACACTAATACAAACTAGGTATGGACTTGACATGACCTAGTCCACTCAACACGTACCTTCCTTACATCCAATCTATATTACTGCACCGAATTTTACCTGCTGAGTGTCCTACAACTTGGATTAGGCCAGCAGTGCTTGCGCAAGTTTACACTAGTAGTGAGGAATTACAACATGTGGAAATTAGTAAAATGGAAAGTGTGTGCCCGACCAGTATCATAATACTGGTCCACATTGCCATACGGCTAATAACTCTAACAAGAAAATGACGAACTAGCTAATGGGCTCGGACAACGACGGATTCCCCTGGCAATGAATAAAAAAAAAACAACGAACTTCAGAACTGCACTTGGAATGTTCGGATTCTTAACATATTGCGTGTAGCAGTCGAGATCCTCTAAACAGACAATGCGATGGGATGGACCGTACAGAAAGAAGGACTGTAATATCTACTACTGAGAATATTTACGACAACCAGCGCGACAAGAACAGTAGTCGCAGCGTTTATTCGGATGCTGTATCCAAAAGAGCAAGACTAAGGGAACAGCTACGGCAACGTAAGCGAGAGCCTGAAGACAAACTGCAACAAGACTTGATTTGCCAACGACATAACCCTCATGGATGCCCACGTCCAGACAGATGAAAAAGAAAATTTTTCTGAAAACTGATTTTAGCATCTTATCGACGAAACCTACGTGCAATGCCCAAATATGACTTGAGAATCGTCTGGCAAATTTGATGACAAGCTTCGCCAGTTAAAAAGAACAGTCTGCGCAAAATCACCTTAGGTTTGGCGACGATATAGGCTTACTAATTTTGCGACAGAACGTCGCACCATTTGGCAGAATGAACCTTTCAACGTGTAAGGAATCTGATCCGCCAATTTCGCGGCTACTGCGACCTAGAAGATCTTTTGTACCAGTAGTTCAAGACTTTTTCGATGAAATTGAAAATCTCTGCAATTTTGAGAATATTCCTGGGATTAGAATTTCTCCGAGGAAGTATCCTCGCCGTCTTTTTTCATGCGAAAACGAATATATCGAAGATAGCAGTGTCCTCTCGAAAATCCAATTAGTCTACTGATATCATCCCTTTTAAGTCGGAGGGATTTTCTTGATTTAATGTGAGAAGGTTTGATGGCTCTTTTGGTTTGGTGGAGTGTTTTCCTGAAGGGAAAGCAACGATTTATTGCTCAGTTTGGGATATAACAGATAATCTCAGGGCCGATGAAAGAATCAGTCGAACCGTTTCTAGGCAGTCCGGCGGCTATTTTATTTTCGACAATACCTTTATGACCAGGCACCCATTGAAGTTTTACTTTGTTTTTCTGGGAGAGATCTAGTAGTGACTGATTTGGAGTCAACTAGGTTTAAGCCTAAAGCTTTTATGGCTGCTTGAATGTCCATTAGTATATACTCGTAAATGGGGACACTTTCCATTCCCGTTTTGAAAATAAAATGTGCACACACCTGAACGGGTTGTTTTGCGCTTAAAATACACTGTGACTTTTCACATTGGTTGCGAAATTCTGGTGTTTGGACGAAATGTGTCAGCTCCCAGCCCTGTTTCCATCTTTGATTTATTCGTATATCAATAAAGGTGGAGATTTTGTAGTTCCATGCTTTTCTGCTTGGCATCACTAAATTCTCCCTTCTACCGAAGCACAGAGCCTTAGGTAAGCTATCGTTTACCGCGCACATGAAAACAGAGCGGCAATTTCAGAGCTTAAGTCTAACAAAGTGGCTGGACTCGTTGGCTTAACTGCGAAGCTCTCTAAAACGGAGATAAGGATTAGATACGGAGTATACATAAACTTATACCCGAGGAATGGAAGCTTAATCCCACCAACTACAACCCAAAAATTCTCCTAATCATCTTATATAAAATACTATCTGTCGTATAATCTAGGTCTAAGACCCTAAACCAACCTATCAGTGTGGTTTTCGACCAGGAAAATCTACCATAGATTAAAGTTTTACAGTTCTGATCCATCTCTCAAATCCAATTACTGGCATACGCCGGTGATATTGACATAATAGGAAGAAAGCAGCGTAATACCATTTGCGTTTTCGCGAGTTTTAAAACGAAAGCAGCAAAAAGGATACGCAACCACCATGCCTCGGAAAGAACTACACCTTCGATAGATATAATTTTGAAATAGTTCAGGACTTTGTCTACTTAAGCTTCGCTATCAATTCAGACAACGAAACCAGCAGAAGTGTGATTAAACGAAGGCCAATCGCTTCTTTGTGCTAAAAAAAAGGGACCAATATAGAACCGTTAAAATCCCAGTCGTGTTCTATGACGCAGAAGCATGGACAAAAATTGATGAGGGTGCTCATGGCTCTTGCCTTAACAGGAAAACTCTTCGGGTGATTTTCGGTCCTGTTTGCATAGACGGTGAGTGGAGAAGGATATAAAACGATAAACTATACGGACTATACAGAAGAGTGAAGATCCAACGATTGAGATGAGGCATGTAGAGCCAATGAACACCAACAATCCGGTCCAAAAAGTCTTCGAATCCGCCCTCGAGGGACAGCGCAGTAGAAAAAAAGGGCGACTCCGGTGGTACATGCAAGTGTAAGGGGACTTCAGACAACTAAGTGTGCGTGCAGGGAGCTTGCGAAAGATCGAGCTGGCTCGAGCCGGATTGTAGCTTCACCTTAATCCCACCACATCGATTTCAAACCCGCATATGATAGTATCTCTAGAGATGAACTAAACAGAGCCATGTCTAGTCTTGGCATTCAACTATGCAAAATGATGATGAAGGACGGTTATCACAATCAGAAAATGACTCAAACAAACCGATGCGCTGACATCTATCTTTTTCAACATTATACTTGAAAATTGTACGAAAGTCGCAAGTCCACATCAGAGCCAACATTTTCCTGCTGTTACTACGTAACATTGGTATTATTGGCACAATTCTGCGAACTTTTACTAATACCTTCGCAAGTATTGAAACAGAAACGGCAAAAATTCGTTTAGTGGGGAATGAGTTTGAAATGAACGATAGTTAGGAAATAAATCGCTTAAAATAGCCGGTACGTAATCTGAACACACTTCGCATCCGACACTAATTAACAGCGCAGTAAAGGAAGATCTCAACCAACTCGGGATGACTAGGAACCGTACTAAAACTATTCGTCGAGACCCAGCTCTAAGCGCCATATAACTAAAGTAAGAAAGAAAACAATCGACAGGCGTATCTTTTACAAAGAATCGAAGATAGGAAATTGTCAAAAAATCACTTTATGATTTGGAAACCTTTAATCACTGTCACTGCCTTAAATCTGCATTCAAAAAAAGATTAAAACACTCTGTTCTGTTCAGTTGTCAAAGTTCGCGCATTCAACTTCAAACACTTCACCCGAACTACCTTTAAATTGGCGAACCTATCTGCACTGCTAATATTTATGGTAAATAAAATAATTAAAGCAAGAAATAACAATAAAAAAAAACCGTCAAGTGAAGTTAATTCAGCAAATACGCAGCTTTATCACTAAACATTCAACACCGCCACTTGACCACTGAATAAACAGCAGTTTTTCATTAATTCCTACATTTGTTCAGAACGTTAAAAAAGAAAAAAACGAACGGAGTGTAGTAAAAAAAATATTAAAATCAAGGACTCATCCAACCATCAACAACGGCAAAAGTGGAAAACAGGACTAAAGAAGCAGAGGACAAGACTTATGCATCATACAACAGCAGTTTGCACAGTATACACTGTACACTGAAAAAATATGCATTTGCATTGGCATTGACACAGGGGAAGGGGGGCACATGGGTTCCTAGGGAGAAGAAGGAGCAATAGTACCTACAGGAGGAACCTGCTGCAGCTACAATCACAACAATATTAAGTTGCACATAATATTATTTATTAAAATACGCATGGAGGAGGTCACAACAGCTAACCAACCAACCAACCAACCATTCATCCAACCAACAACTACACTTTAAGGCTTAATAGGCGAAAATGCGCTACAACAGCAACCATGCGGTGAATAGCAACAATATGGGCCTCATTCCTGCCATTCATTCATCCATTCATCCATCCATCCATCCATCCGAGCATCCCCTTATGCAACCACTTCCACTTCCACTTTTTTCTCAACTTGTTCAACTGAATCATCACCCAATCTACCCGGCAGGTGCCTCCTCTTCGCAGCCCAGAATCCATCCACCAACCAGTTCAGGCAGCAAGCACAGTCACCAGTTTCTTGGTTGGTTGCTGGCATTAATTTAAATTCAACATAATTAATTTTTATCCTGACGAAACAAAGTTTTAATTAAAAAATGAAAAATTGAAGAATGCGACCAGCTACCAACTACTCATTCTCCTCCTTTAGTCGAGAAGGTAAGTTGGGTAACATACTTAGTGTTAGGGGGCTAGGGGTTGAAGGTTCATGATGGTAGATTTTAAGCTGCAGCTGGGATAGATGTAGTGCAGCCTAAGTTTATCCCTAAAAATAATGCCATGGTACGTAAATAGTATAACTATATCAAAGCTAGATACAGTGCAACAAACGCTTACGAAATGATGATGACGATGACGATGACGATGACGATGATTGTGGAAGCACGAATGCAATACTAAATGGATGGAGAGATGATGAAACCAAAATGAGGGGATTTAAAGTTTCCGGCTAACTGACTGACTGTCACAATAACTACTAGCTAACCACCATTACATAAAAAAAAAAATTAAGAAAATCAGAACTCTTCCGCCCCTGCCGCCGAAAGGAGAGCCGAGGGAAAATCACTTTTCCTGGAAAAATAAAAATAAACAACAAAACTCGTAGAAAATATATAAAAATTACATTGCATAGGACTACATTGAGTTGTTGCCTTAGTTGTTGTTGCTGGTCTTGTTACTGGTGTTACTGTGCTCTGCTGATGTTGCTTTTCCACTACTCACGGTGTTGCTGCGTACTAACAACAAATCCTACAGCCTACCCCCACTGAAACTCGATGACAGTTCATGTAATGGCTATAGCTAAGGCTATGGCTAGGGTTGTTTGGAGTACCTCTCCGCTAGGTTACCTATTCACCCTTCTTCCATTCCATGGGGGAAAGTAATGATTTCCCGTAATTTGCCACATGCATGGAATTAATTATGCACAGCTCTTCATTCCTCTTATTCATCCATCCATACCCAACTACCTATCCACTGGCATACCCTAGATGATTTGGATAGCAGATGGTTGGTTGCATTATGATGCCAACCCAACACCATTTTCCCACCCTCACATCGTGGATGGCATACCTAAAACTCCAGCACCCCCTTCAGCCTTCTTGGCGATAAAACGTAGATGTGGTTTTACGATAACGATGAGGATGAGGATGTGATGGAGATATAAGAACCTACGCCCAGAAGAGCCCATGGTGCAGGAGAGGTGCATGGATGCAGTTGCAGTTCCGTTGGTTTGGAGGACGACTTAACATAATAGTTGTTGTAAGCTTTATTCAATTCTAACGAACGAACCAAGCCCATAATGAGGGGAATTTTTTATTCATGAATTTCTGGTCCTTCTGACAGAGAGTTAGTCAGTGTAATGACGAATTGAGAAAGGATGCCTAAAAAGCCTTTAAAAAACAAAAACAAAACAATAAAACAAATTCTGAAAGTCTACTTGGACGGCTTAGGTACGAGTGTGTATGAATTAATGTATACAAAAAATAAAAAATAAATACCTAAACGAAACTTTTGACACTGGATAATGAATATTCCTAGACATATTGCTTCTCCTTATATGTTCTATCACATGGAATGATCATAATCATTTACGGCCAGAGGTTCTATACAAATTTCACTTTTCACTTGACAGATTCTGCCTTAAGTGGTTGGTTTGCTTAGTTTTAGGGTTCAAAAAAAAAAAAGAAGATAAAAGTTGTTCAGGCTTTGAGAACCCAACCCTTCACAGAATTTAGAAGTCCGAGGGATTAAAACCGATGATTTTTTTGTCAGAATTAGGATTGACTGGAAATGACCAGGAAGAATTATCTAATAACCTATAACTAAGGAGCGATAGATCTTATTCAAGGCACGTTCCAAAGGAATGAGGACTTTTTAAAAATAAAAATAAAACCTTGCCCACTTCTCTTTCCGACTCAGGAATGCTTTAGGATGTCAGAACAAGCCTTTTGAATAGTTTATACCCCCAAAAAACGCTTTCCTTTCATCGAAAAATGCAAAAAGGTAAAAGTCGCACGGTGTCAAATCATGTTTAGCCAAATCATTTTTAGCCAAAAAATGCGTTATACAAGTTGGCGCAATATTAATCATTCTATCGGAAGATATATATATATATATATATTATAATTTTTGCAAATGGCGTCGTACCGTACGTCAATCATGTTTGATATTTCTGAACTCCAGTATACAAACAGACAAGAAATGGAGCGCTACACTCCGCAAGAGGGTGGGATAACTGTATCGATTTTTTTGACCAATAATGGGTCGGTGGTGTAAGCGCAGCTTGAATTTCGACGTCGATTTACAGTACAAAGTGCAAACAGTGCATCAGTTAATGCCGCCTGACCGTCAGTCGCGTGTGAATTACTGTCAAGCCATCCTCAATTTCAACAACAAAGAGGACGATTTTTTGTCGAAAATCATCATGAGCGACGAGGCGCATTCCCACTTAAGCGGTCACGTCAATAAGCAAAATCTTCGTTTCTGGGGCACTGAAAATCCGCGTGTGATGCACGAACAGCCATTATATTCACTCAAAGCCACTGTGTGGTGCGGCGTTTACGCGGGATGAGTGATTGATGCCATCGGTAGTACGGTCACTGTTACTGGCGAACGCTACAGGGCCATGATAAACTACTACTTACTTACTACTGGATGACCGGACCTTCTTGAACATGTGATTTCAACAAGACGGTGCAACAGCACACACAGCACGAGCCACAATGGATATTGTGAAGGAAGCGTTTCCTGGTCGCGTAATATCCCATTTTGGCGATTTGGCATGGCCAGACTTGATCATCCCAGACTTCTTTCTTTGGGGCTACTCGAACTCGCGGGTTTATGCCAACAAGCCTCAGACAATCGCAGCGAACAGTTATCTCTGGAAATCTTGCGGGAAGTCATGAAAAATGCGATAAAACAGGCACAAATGTGTATCAACACTGGCGGCATCCACTTGGCGGATATCATCTTTTCAACTTAACAGAAAAAATTGTAAAGGTTCAAATAAAGATATCCATCACTCAAAATCATTTTTTTTTTATTTAATAAAGAAGTAATTCAAAAACAAAATTGGATGATTAATTTTGCGCCAACTTGTTCATAAGTGTCAATCGATGAGATGACGCATTATTGTGCAACAAATGCCAGCTTCTTTCTGCCCGAAAACGAAGAATACGATACATTAAACGTTTCAAAATAGAACAGAACAGCAAAAAATGCAATATGAATCGTGAAGGCAAATCAGCAGTCTTCAATTTTGACTTTTACTACCACGATTTTTTGGGGTTTTGGCTCGTTGGACGTCTTCTACCCGCCACTTTGGCGCTTGTTTTCTGTAAAATATTGAAAACACTATGTTTCATAACCTTAATATTGTTCTTGGTGGTGTCCTTCGAATATTGAATTCTAAGCAATTTTTGGTATCTAGTCAGTAAAATGGCGACAGATGACACAAACATTTAATCACTTCAGACGCAAAAACTCAAATTTTATTCGTTCAAATGTCTAAAATTCTGATCATCAAACCATTCACCGCATGTGATTGTCGACAGATGGGCTCATTAGAAATACCTACATATTTTGAAAGCCCTGATCACATTGAAACGTAACTACCCCACCATTACTGGCACTGAACGGAGTCAACCTAGCGGTGTTCGTTTCTCTGACTATAACTTGACATCAATTTTACTTATTTTGTGTTTTCGGGGTAGCCCCTGAACTCATCCAACAGGGTTTGATGTGTCAAACTTATAGACGAGTAGGAGAAAAAATCAGCACAAAGTCCTTTCCAAAATAACAATGTCGGAAGGACAAAAAAGTTCATATGACTTAAATGCTGCCATGGCAGGAATTTTACAAATTTCTATTAATTGACAGATGTCATTAATTGTCAGTGATTAAAAACTAGTAAGACTTTTTGAATAAGATAAAAACGGCTAATTATTAAATTTATTTCATTTTCTTAAAAGTTACCGATTTTCGGATTGGACTTTCAAATATTCTTGGATTCGGCTTGTATCAGTTTAATTTATTGTAGTTCAAACGATGTCTGCTTAGCCGTTTTTTGAGTTTTGATCAAACCGTGCTACGGTGGTAATTCAATATTGGTCCCTAAAAATTCTCTAATTCTTGTCAAATGCTTGTCCAGAAACATCATTCAAAAGAACGCACCCATATTTTCAGACAGATCTGTCAAACAATTTTATGGGACAGCTATTTGTAACAGATGTCTACGAGAATTTTTGTAAAAATGGAAAAAGCGAGTTTCGTGTGCTTATTAAGAACATCATCACGCAAATCAAACGAAAGCTTGGAATGTATTATGGAGACTCTTCACCATCGACTGAAACCACACATCATTGGATTACTCAATTTCGGTGCGGTCATACCAGGATAAGTGACGCCAATCATTCTGATGGCCCAATTGAGGTCACCATACCAGAAATAGTCGATAAAATTCACGGAATTATTTTGCACGATCGGCAAGTGAAGGGACGAGGAACTTGAAGAAGCTGCAGGCAGGCTTATCACATGATTAAGTGAATTTAGTTTTGCAAAAATATTTGGATACGAAAATGCTATCCGCCAGATGAGTGCCCCGTTTGCTCACAATTAACAACAAACGCAATCGTTTGGCAACTTCAAATGAGTATTTGGCGATGTTCAATCCAATTCGAACAAGTTTTTGAGCCGTTTGCTTCCCGTGGATGAAATATGGACTAATCACAAAACACCAGGGACAAAGGAACAGTCGAAACCGTAGATTCCTGCTGGTGAATTGAAGCCGAAAAAGCCAAGGTGCGGTTGTATTCACACGATTACCTTGAAAAGGCTAAAATAATCACATACGCGTATTATGCAGAGCTGTTGGATTGATTTGATACCAATTTCGACTAAAAACTACCGCATTTGACGAGGTCGCGGTGAATGAGGTTACGAATTGTTTCCTCACCAAACATATTCCCCAGATATTTGTTATTTCAAAACATAAAGAAATGGCTCGGCGGTAAGAGATTTAAAAGGTATCGAGAAATCATATTAGATAGAGGGCATCAAAAACTTGGAGAAACGTTGGACGAAGTGAACTGAGCTTTAAAAAAACATTATGTTGAAAAATATAACGGTATTTTTGCCGAAAGGAGTACAACCAATGCAGACGACGCATTGTCATGATGCAAAAACCAAGTGTGATCTGCCTATAATTCTGGTCGCTTCAGGCAAATAGCTTCACCTAAACGACGTTGCAGTATGTGAACAAGATCTCTAATTGTTAAATGACGATTTTTGACCACCAAATCATTGACTTCCTTGATGTGGTGTTGAGCGGTAGACGTCGAAGATGTCTACAGGTTTAGCAGAGCCATGTCTCATTTTGGAATACCTGACAACTTCAGATCGTACAAAATGACGAAAGAGAACGTTCGCCGATCAGTAAAGATCGGAAACAATCTTATTGAGACTTTGGATGTCAAAAAAGGATGATACTCTGCATGTGACTTATTTAACACCGTACTTAAGATAATTGCAAGCCAATATTAATTGTCTGTGCCCTAATACTCTGATGATATTGAAATCATTGGCAGAATGCGGCGATTCGTTACTAGTTCAGTTGCATCTTTTGAAACATAAGCGACGAAAATGAGGCCAAAGCCCGCCAACAAGAAGAAGCGGATAACATTGACGAACCAGACCGAGCATCACAATAGACACGATATTTTTAGATGTATTTTGGGAGTTTTAATTCTCTCCGCTGTTTATTTTGATAATGACATCAAACATCAAAAAAGTGCTTGTATGTTTGTCTTAAGAAGGTAATAAACTCATCAGGCCTCTTCAACCAAACTCTTCGGAGATTCAGTAGAGAACCATGGATGTTTGGTCCTATTTGCGTTGATGGGATTACGAGAATCACTTATCTGAGATGGCTAGAAAATGTTAAACAAAAGAAATCTTAACGCTTCTTCTTGAATATACACGCTTGAATACACGCCCACATTGGTCACAAAAATCTTATAGGCTATATTTAGAAGACTTATTCCTGTACAGCGGTTCTCTCTTGTGGATTGAACTAACGATCCTGAAATTCTACTCTTCAGGCATCGGTTGTATCAGATCTCAAATAAAGATGACTTTAGCTACCTTAAAATCCCTCTTTTCTTGAGGTTTTCGACATCACCTTTTTATCTGGCTATATTTGCGCTTGTTTTCGTCAAGCATCTTCTCTGATGGTCGGTCGATAACATTTCCTAATGGAAGTTCTACGATTTATGTATGGGGGATTTTGTAAAAGTTTGGGGGTACCGCGATCGAAAAACATTCTAGCCGTCTCTTGCAGCTTTATAACGTCGAACTTTAGTAGTGTAACTAGACTCCGTTATATGAAACTGTTCTCTGGTTGCAATAAGTAAATGATCCGAGTTGATGTTGGCTCCCCTGAAAATTGGGACATCCCAAATGCTGGAGGATTGTATAAATACGAGATATCCCGAGATAGAAGATATGGGCTCTGACTGCTTAAATAGATGTGCCCCGTTACAAACTCTAAGAACCTGAATGGGCCAGTGCACACTGGACTAATTTTACCCCGGGGTTAAACCGGGGTAACTTTTACTTCAATCGCACATGGGATGAATATTTCGGGGTAAAATTGTGTATTAACCGATTTTGTTTGTATATCTGATAATTTTCTCACCCTTAAAATTGACGATTAAAATTGTCATCTCAGTCGCAGTAGTTTGCCGGTTCGGAAAGTGGCCATAGACATCCGTAGTAAATGAATATGGTATTAGTTTTAATAAATTGTTGTTTATCTGTAATCTGACCGTATTTCCTATGTACGGTACACTAAGAATTATTAATATCTCGTGACGCATCTGCCTTTATAAAGCGGAATATTGAATCCATGACAGTTATTCCAAGTAGAAATTTGAGCTGTCTTGAGAGTATTTCTTGACTTCACTTAAAATTGTCATTCAACTAATTCCACTGCTTTTTCTAAAAATTTGAAAGAGTAACTGCTTAACGACCGAAATGTTTCGATCACCATATGTAAATATCAATTCACAAACTGAGCAGAAACAGTAAAAAAAAAACCTCACGCATTGTGTCAATTTAGTAGGTTTAATTTATCCCTGTTTTTGAGTTTTTCTGCCAACAAAATCTCCTAGCCCATGTTTACCTTCATTGCGCCTTTCTTCGAAAAGCAAAAAAAAGTCCTTCCGATTTTAGGTCTACCCTATTGTCGCTCATTTAGTCGTTTTTTCTTTCAAAACATTGCAAGCTTTTCAAGAGCTTACCAAAAACAAAACAACAACCAGCTGAAAAGCAGGGATCCTTTCGCGCGTATTCCTGTAACAATAAACGACATACAGAATTTTAATATAAACGAGTATATAGAATAAAAAAATTGTAAATGAAAAAAAAAAAACATATTCTGAAACGGGAGAGCAAAAACTCTCAAGCACACTTGGCAAGTAAGGGAATTTTGTGAACAACGACGAGTACGGGTATGTGCATCGAATAAGAGCCAAGCACTTAAGCAGTAGTCAAGATTTGCCCTGGATAGTTCCAGTGTGACCATCATGTACTTGTTGTTAGTTGAAATCAGAACGCCGATTTAGTAGTTATAGAGCTTTCTCTTTTTACCGTATAAAGGCATATGTTTAACGAGAAACTGTAACAACTACCGATTCTTGTAAATCATGCAGCATACAATAAACATTTACAATGAAAATTCTATATCTATCTATGGGGTTTTGTGGAAGGCAACTTTACCTATAGCATGACTCCATTTGAGCTTGCAGACAACGTTGAAACATCCAAGGCACTGAAAGAATGATTTGAAGAAAACATTCGACGGAATTCCTAAAGATTTTATATGGATGCTGCTGGAATCTCAAAAAGCACAAATAATGTGCCATACAATGGCTTGCCAAATGGCGCTAACATTCTGTAACAGTGCTTAACAACTTAGATACTAGGTAATTCGATCCCAGCTCTGGTAAGCCTTCTGCAGCAACAAATACCCTAATTCGAGCATCCTCCAAATAGCGTCGGCATTAATGGCCCTGAAAACGAACTAGGTAGTTACTATATATATTTTCCTGTCAGCGGGGCCTAACACTTACGCAGAAATGCCGCAGCCATTAATTAGAAAAACATGAGAAACTTAAGTATTCAGTGAAGATCGGAGGAGAGGCTGACCAAGAAGGCAAAATAGAAGGAATGTGGCAAATGGAAATATACACCTATACCTATATATGCACTCTTATGGTTATAGCTAAGACAATGTTTAGATGGTTACTCGTGACAACGTACTAGGCAGTCATGTCACATTTTCACACTCATAGTTGTGCTAGATCCTGTAGCATTTTGTAAAATTTAGAGAGATAGGTAAATTGAAACACTTACGCAGTGTGGAGCCACGAGCCATATTTTCCGAACATGCGTTTTAAAGGTAGAATCTTTTTCTATTATCTGTCAAAATTTTATGACATTTTGTTGACATTTAAAAATTATAAAAATTATTTTTCCAGAACACCTTTTCTCATAAAAATGCATCAGAAACAGTCCGATTAATGCAAAAAGTGCACCGTGATGATTGTTTGAGTAGAACAGTTGTCTTCGAGAGGCAAAAGTTTTTTTGGGTGGCAGAGATATCCTGGAGGATGACAAACATGCAGGAAGGCCAATTTCAGAACGGACGCCTGAAATGATTCAAAAAGTATACGATTTTTCGGCAATAGACCGCAATGCTTCATGAGCTTCAATCTTTTCTTCATGAGGATTTGGGCAAAACAGTGGTGGTCTCTGTTATACGAATTCACTTGATTTGGCACCGTGCGACTTCACTTTGTTCCCAAAATTGAAATTGAAGTTAACGACTTCCGACTATTCAAGCAGCTTCGACTAAGACAATTCCGCAAGATGACCCAGAGCAAGCATTTCAATCACTATTGAATCGCTGTAACAAGTGTATTGAATCGGGAGAAGAATATTTCGAATAAAAACACCAAATAATAAACAGAAATCATGTTTTAATTACGTTTCCGAGACCCAGTCTGGAATATTATTTGTCACACTGCGTATGTATCAGACACCACATTGATACTCATTAAAATTTGCGACCTTTAATGATAATAATGCTAAAATGGAATAGGGACGGAAGTTGTCGGGTGTGAAACGTAACTTCTAGATTTCTATATTTTCCTCGTGACTATACCCTCCTCTTTATGCCTCAATCTTCTTACCTAAATACTAGCGACACAGCAAACTTATGAGTAACCGTGAACAATCACTGAACAATGCGTCGGGTATAAATTTCCTACTTCATTTGTTGTTCATCAGTTTCGAAAAGAAAGGACTTCGATAGCTTGAATTGAGCTGCTATAATGAATAATTGAAGGATAACAGAAAAACTAGTCGCTATTACTATAATGCCTGTTAATGTCATAACATGCAAAACGATGAGGTATTAAAGGAATTTGAGTTTTGCAGCGAATTACCACAAGGTTGCATTCCTTCACCACTTCTTTTATTTGTATTTATTAATTGTGAGATCCGAAAAAAACACGGAGCTAGGGCATGAGATAGACATCATATCTTAAACATCCTGACTTCGCTGGCTACTAGCGTTTGGCTGCTGCGATATATTCATATATGGAGGCAAATAAGTAAGGACTTAAAAAAGGTACAGCTGAAACAAACCAGGATCAAAACATAGCTGTTCTAAACTGGAAGTCCTGCTAAGTAACATGGTCAGATTTAACAGATTGCGAGGGGCACAATGATTTCACAAACATTTATCACGATCGGCCTTAGAGTTTACTGTCGGACCGCCCAAAAAATCTTTCAGTTCATCAAGGAGAAAGATCGTGAAAAAGGAAAACTTTATCACAGGTGTAGAGAAAGAATCATAACAAATTTTGTGCGGCCAACAGCGCGACTTGTAGCGTCAGCAGAGATTTCTGAGCCTGAGGCTGATGTTTCGGAGGAAAAATGCAAATGAGTGTTGAAAAATAAAACCATGCAGAATAACTAGAGTCAAAATCTACTTCTTTCAGTCCAAAAAAATTTAAAGGGTAGACCTTTTTAATATTATTTTAAGCATTCGTCTTATCTCGGCAAAGAAATTCTCTATCATCAAATTTCATCGAGCTACTCCAACTCTACAAACGGGCATACGAGTATAAATCGTCACATCCATTAATAATCAATTCTACAATTACCTGGTCACACCGATTATGGTTAGTACCCAACGTCGTTTGTCGTGTGCACTATATTTAAGAAGTGAGCCATAGTCACCATCCTCATTGCCGTTACCGTTGTCGACGTCGATTTGAAGAAGCTCTGTTAATTTAGCCATATACTGGGGCAACGACAACGACGATTCTCTCACCCCTGACTCCAACTCCGATTCCGACACCGATTCCATCTCCAAAGTTATTTACAGAATTTCGCACGTTTTATTACGAGTAATGCTGCTGCCTCTTGGCAGTGATAGCTCTAGTGGCAGCCATACGTCCGCTTGTTAGGTTGGTGACTCCATTTGTTCGCCATCGCTTCCCATCATATGGTATATTCAGAGTGGCACTGGCACTGGCAATGGTACCGGTACTGCCACGAAGTAATGGACGCATCTTCCACATATCTCTTTAGGTTCATCCCTGTGCAATAATGAACCATGTGTTGAACCATGAGCTTATGCTCATGTTGACGTTGAACACGCGAGAGTCCAACAATCACAAACAGCACGAACAGCGAAAAGTGAACAGCGAACGACGCATTCACAACAGGAGTTCGTGCAACGCTCTTGCGGGGGAGTCCATTAGTCGTGACCAATGTGGAAATGTATTAACTACGAAGGTGGTAGCACTGGCCGAATTCGGTCTGGTCTGGTGTTGTGCCCATTCGATTCAATCACGTTTTCGCCACGAAAAGTGGTGGAACATGTAGCAGGCGGGCAGCGGACAGCAGGCCGCCCCCTTGGTCGTTTTTATGTGTTTGGTAGTGGTGCAGTCTTTTTATTTTTATTTTTTGTACTTATGAAAGAGTACAACCATAATGGGCGTGTACACATCAAATGCTGGTGCTGCTGCTACTGCGGCTGCTGTTGATGTTGCTGCTTGTTAGCAATTTGATGTAGGAATAAAGTTACATGGCTTGTTGCGAATTTTTAAATATAAATGGGTACGAGTGGTTCATGGAGCGTCTGGTTTGTTATGTTGTTTTGTGGCCTAAAACCAGATTTTAAAGGATTTCCATTTACAACCTTTTTAAGGTGTGGGTGTTTCGGTCATGATTATTGTTTTTTGCCACTAGACCCATAAGGTGACTAAATGAAATGCTAATCCAGCAGGTGTCAGAAGGGGGGCAATATATTGGAATTACATTGACGGAAGGTTTAAGAAAAGAGGTGCAACTGGGACTTTCGTATAGGAATGACCACTGCCTTTCAAAATTAAATATTGACTTAATATCCGTGAATGTGAAGAAATTTGTGATTCCCAAAGGTTTGACATAGACGTTAGCAAGCTTAATTCAAAATTTCAAGCCATACAATCACGTTGTTTAGAAGTTTTAGCTGCCACCCCTCAGCAGTCAACACTATTTGATTCGGTTTCAATGCCACCTTGCCATACGCTCCTAATTTAGACAAGAAGTTTTCCATTTTCGTCATGTAAGCTGATCTTTGTCTTGTTCATACACTCAGGTTTGCTCGTAGTCTCGTATTGACAATCTAGGCCTTTGGTTTTGTTGTTGATCTTGAAAACAAATTTTCTCCCAGCATATGTTGGTCCTATAAGACAATGCCACCAAGAGTCTCCTTACAAGCTCTCCCACAGATGCCACTTTCTTGTTAAGGTCAAATACCAAATCCTCGTAAGCAATATAAGTACAAGTGGCGCGCGTAAAAGGATGAGAGCTGTTCAAGAAAAAAGTGAGAAAAAAAAACATTGGTTTGTACCAAATATATGTACATAGGTAAAGGTAAAGGTAAAAAGGAAGACCATGACAAGCTCGCAACCCAAGCTATTGACAAACAATATTTCAAAAAATTGAAAAACGATATTTAAAAAATTAAAAATCTGTTAGGACGCTCACAAGCTTAAACAGAAGCCATCACGTTCTATTGTCTTACTTACTACAACAGAACCTCTATGAATTATTGGTATAAGGTTAGGGATGGCAGATTGGCTAAGATAGGCGAAGTTCAAAATAGATTCCAATAGTTTTTATCCACAATTCATTGTTTATAGTACATAGTAGATTTTGGAGTGCATCTACATACATACAGTCCGTTTGATAAGATCGTATACAGCAAAACTCGTTTATGAAAACCGGTTTGGAAGTGGCATTTGCATTAGCAGATAAAATAATACTTTTGCTAAGATGCTTTGAATAAAAAAATTTAAAGAGTGCTCAATTTTTGTCAGAGACGGAAGTATTTTAAAATGAGTGTCGCGTTTGCATCACGTATTCTTGTGCTCGCATTCAAAAGGACCGAAAATGTCATACGGAGCAGCTGCTAAATACATGAAAAAGTCAAAACCATTTGTTAGCAAGTGGGTGCACCGTTATTCCCAAGTTCAAAATGTGGATGATTTGCCGGATCGTGGGTCTACGCCAAAAACAACAAAAAAGCAGGACAAAATGATTCTGCGCGTGTTTGAAAAAAATCCTCTTCTATCGTTACGTGGAGGACAAGGGATTTTACGTAAAAGGGGTCTAAATGTGTGTTGTGATACCACATCACAAAGGAAAGAGAAAAACTAAACTAGAAAACTTAAAACACTGACATAGTTACTTAGATATTCCTTCCTATATATACAAACATTGAAGCCTATCTAGATGTGATGCGTTCAATTATAGGATTATACGAAGAAAACAAATCCCCAAACTATACAAGATATTCTACACATCAACTTCGAGATTTTCTGAGACTAAAGTTAGAGACTAAAAATAGAGCATGGGCATTTCAAAAGTATTATACGAGTTCCGCTCAAAAAGAATCTGACCCCGGCTTAGTGACCATTGATAGACATAGAGTGTATGCTAAATTTTTTCAGAATGCAAGAAAAAGTTGAACAATGTCAATGCAATTTGGTCAATTCTTAGGTAGAAACCATCCGCAAAAATAAAAATGTTTGGCAACAAAACAATGAGCACCCCAGAGTAAAGCAGTGGTACAACCGCTTCAGAGATGAACGTTCATCAGTGGAAAATTATCATCTATTGGTATCTTTTTGAAAAGGCTATAAAACAAAACCCTGTGCTTTAGTTTTTAACGATTGTTACTTAATTGAAAAGAGTAAACCTTTTGATTTATAATATAATATGATTTCACAGATGACTGCCTCGTCTGGCTTGGCAGTAGGCCATCCTGTCAACCTAATTTTTCAATACATCTTCGATGGTTTCGGAACCTATTTCATAATAGTTAACCAATATTGTTCTCCAGTGGCTAAATCGTATACGAGTAATTCGATCAAAAAAAATTCTTCGGTGAAACACATGGACAAATGAAGAAGGCTTTACACGTAGAAGTCCATCTAAAATACTACGCTATGGCTCCGGTTCTAAACCAAGTACACTACGTTCTGGCAGCGTCTAAGCTTTGGTATGGTCTACTTAATATGGCGATTCGTCGAAAAACCACATCCAAAAAAGTCCCAACTGTCAACATGCTGAACGAAACTTAAAGTTGCTTAGTTCTAGAGGTTGCTAAAATTTGGAGTTCCCTTTGGTCTGTTGCGCATTGTCGTCTAATCCTTGTGCCTAGACAGTAGAAAGTCGGAATCGGGTTTAGTACTCAAATTTGATGAAATTTGAGCCTCCAAGACAAAATAAATATCGAAAACTTGTCCGCTCCGACATCCGGATAAGTATCCTTCTTCTTTTTTTTTTTAAATCAGGACGCTACATCGCAGATGTACTGAACTGTCAACTATCACACAGATGACAAGAATCCACTAACAAGGAGTAAAAACAACTCAAGCTTTTAAAGGTTCACAATTTGTTTAAACTGAACATATTCGTAGAGCACATTTTAATACGATTTCTCTACCAATTTCTCTTCCATTTTTCGTAGGAAGTGGGAACGCTGTTCCTAACTATGGAGCTATAAAACCTGGGACGGTTCTGCGTTCGGTTCGTTTAACTTGAAACATTAATTTTACGTATAACGAGGTTGTAGTTTACGGTCTATTCCATTGTTGTTGTAAGCACGAGTCCGAGAGAGTTTCCTGGTTTTCTCCTCATCCTTTGCCAAAGTAAAGGTATGAGTAGTTTTCAGTTCTTTTCAATTTATGCTCCCTTCCTTCACTTTCTTGATGATTGTGTTTTAGTGCTTTTTTGTTGCTCCACTACTCTCCCTTCAATGTTTTTATTTTATGTTTTCCTTTTTTTTTTTACTGATTTTGAATGGAATCGTGTTGAAGAAAGGACGCGTGGACGAAGAGGACTAAGGTTAGGTTAGAATTTGGAATTGTCGGAGGTACTCATATATTATGCAGCTCCACATTCGCAAAAATAACAGGAAATGCAGGGAATGCAAATCCGGTGATTAGTAAGTAACCTATAACTCCAGAGCCAACCACTCAATATCAATTCTCTTTCGTCATCCTCCACCTCCTCCCATTGAGGATTGAATTCAATAGATTTTCCCATTCGAAGATGGATGGATACCGGAGTGCTGCTGCTACTGTTGGGATGCTGCCACAGCAATTGCCTCTTCTACCTCTTCTTCTGGTTTAGGTTCTCTGATTCTGATTCTGATTTTGATTTTATAGTGATATGCTGCAAAACGAAACCAACCTCTAGTCGAGTGGCAAACCATCATCTGCGTTCGAAACAAAAGCTATAGAACTTTATAGCACCTCCTCGGTGAGAGGTGGAATGGCTGGGTTAGGTTAGGTTTATTTTTTATTCCTATTGAGGTGCATTCGACTGGATTGAAAAGGTGGTAATATGCTTGAATTGATCCAAACTAAACATAAATTACTCGATGAAGTGGTGACTGTAGAGCAACTTGCAAGTACTTGGGAAGGGAGTGGGCAAAATAAGTAGAAAAAACAAAATAAAACAAAAAGACAAATGAAATTGCAATGCAGTGAAATAAAGAATAAAGGTAGAGAAATAAGACAAAAGCAAGGGAATATTGAAAAGTGTTATCATCATCATCGTCATCATCATCATTATCGGCACCATCCCACTACATTACATCCCACTATGGTATGGCAAATCTACTGTTGATATAAAAAAAAAAAAAAAAAAAAAAATGGAAAACAAAATCTACACCCAAACCGCAAAGTAATTTATCACAAGTTCACGTTTCAATAATCTCCAAGTGTAGGCACAGAAATACGGCTGCCAAGCCTGAGAGCGATGTTACAAGCAAGCCTCATTTCAGTGAGGGCGAACGCCTTCCTTTCTACTCCATCTAGTTGCAATGGCAGCAGCCACATCTCTATTTTCATCTGCAATGTGACTCTTCCTTGCGTTGTCGTCGACTGCTGCTTGAGTAATTTGATTTTTGGAGTGCGATGACGATTACGGTGGCGGTGATGTTGATAACAACAACAACGACAACCATGACAACGACAACGACAACGACAACGACAACGACAACGACAAGAACAACGATGACAATATAGGGTTCGGCTTGGCGGTGCTCCTTCCTCTATCGGTAGCTTAGCTAACTCGTATATTGAGTTCAACATACCATGCTCCTATATACATATGTGCAATTCTGTGATTTGGAAGCAAATGGTGGGATGTTGGTTGCCTTCTAGTGTATCACATGACAATTGGTAAGCACATTCTACCTACTCGTACCTATTGAGTGCTCATGAGACTTGAGGTTTGCCAACATTGCTTCTCATTGCTATCTGCTTGATGCTGAAGGCATGCTGCACCTATGTATTCTCTCGTGATTCGCTGATTGTAATAATTTCTATTAAAATGTAGATGCAAAATCTTTCCCAGAGTTATTGGAATGTTGGGCTTTTGATATGTGACAAAAGATACTCAGATGAAAATCTGCATTTAACAGTTGACAGCATGTCAAATTGTAGTGGTAGCTGAAATACACAATTTCAGCTGGCAATAAGGTGAACCGCAGACCGCTGAGGAAAATATTTTTCCACACCGCGGTTTGAACTTTTAGAAATGCAAACTCTTTCTCCATCGTTTTATGGTGTCATGAGTGCTGAAAATTACTATCAACCAAGCAGTGTACTAAAGTGTCAATCTGCTTGATTTTAAAGTGTAGTCATGGTAAGAAGTTCTTTGCTGGAATTGTAGCCAGATTTAGTTAACAGATACTGATACTCATACATACAAAACGAGTATTTTACAATTGCATCAAGTTGCAAACTTCAAGTTGGCGGAGGTCACTTTATGTTTTCTAGGGGTGCATTTGCAAAGCACTTTTCTACTTCGTCAAAGTTTTTAAATATCTCGGACCTTGATTCACATTTGATGGCGAAGGTATCTATGGAATCGTTGTCAGACTCGATGATGAATTGAGATCATTAACATTATTGGACCTACATAAGTCTATTGTGGCATCACTGGGGGAGCGATGGCCTAGCTAATATTGAAGGCAAAGACGTGTTTTGATAAATGAAAATTGGTTATTTTCAAAGAGCATACCTTGGTATCTCGACTCGATAAGTATTTGTATTTTGAAAAATATATGTACACACTGTGGCGCTGGCAGCCCGGTATGGGCCGTGGCCTAGCTTCTTGACACTCATTTGTGTTACTCATGGTGTCATTTTTGTCACATGGTCTTTTTCGTAGGCAATTTTACTTTCGGGAGTTTGCCATTGCCTGCCGAAAGGGTGATGGCGATTTGAATTGTTGGTGACCCAGCCAAGAATCGAACCCAGACTCTCTGCGTGATAGTCCAATGAGCTTACTTTCGCGCCATCGCCATCGCCGATGTACGTTGGTCTTAAATGTATGCAAGTTATAATGACTAAGAAAAAAAAGCGCAACATGACATTTTATCAAAGAGTTAAACGACTTAGGAAAGATCACGAAGTGCGTCTGAAAGTGAAGTTGAGAATATACTGATGAGCATTCAAGCGAGATCGGTGACACGGCTAAAGGTTTCAAGAGGCTGAATGCTGCTGCCAATTTCGAAAGGGCACTGGTGGTGAAAATAGAGAAAGATCAAGTTAATACTAGGTGGGGTGAAAAGTAACCTCCTTGGGAATGAAAAAAAAATTTTTTTTATTTTATTCAATATAGTCCCCTTTTGGCTTGATACACTTATTCCAGCGATTTTCCAACTTCTTGATCCCGTCCGAAAAGTAATTTTCCGGAAGGTCAGCAAAATACTCCTCAGTGGCGTCGGTGATTTCGTCGCGTGAGCTGAATTTTTTATCGATGAGCCATCTTTTGAGGTTTGGGAAGAGATAATAGTCCGAGGGAGCCAAATCGGGCGAATACGGTGGGTGCGACAGCAATTGGAGCCGTAAGTCATTGATTTTAGCCGGCGCATTGTCTTGCAAAAACAACATTTTTTTTCGCTTCATGTGAGGCCATTTTGCAGCGATTTCGGCCTTCAATCGCTCCAATAATGCACAGTAATACTCGCTGTTGATGGTTTTTCCATTTTCGATGTAGTCTACGAAAAGTATGCCATGATAATCCTAGAAAACCGACGCCATCATTCTGTTCTCTGGTGTGTAACAGTAAATAGTGTTTCATCAACAGTTACCAATCGACGCCAAAAGTACGCCCGATTCCGCATCAGCAAGTCCAAACACTCTTTCGAAGTGCTCTCGCGTTCGTGGTTTTGGTCAGGAGTGAGCATGCGCGGCACTCAGCGGCAGAATAACTTTTTCATATGCAGAATATTGCCCAAAATATGGCGTGTGCGTTCAGTACTAATCTTTGTAGTATCTGCTAGCTCAGATACCAGCGCCTTCACTTTCCGGTCAGCCATCACCATTTCATGTATTTTTTTGACATTGTCCTCTGTAACCGCATCGGAGGGCCTGCCGCTGCGGACTCGATCGGTAGTGGAGTTGCGGCCACCACGGAACTCTCGAAACTTATATTTGACGGTGTAATCTGACGGAGCATTAGCCCCATAATATTTATCCAACTGTTCTTTTGTTTCCTTCGCCGTTTTGCCTCCCCAAAAATAATGTTTTATGAGAGAACGAAAATCGTTTTTGTCCATACTCAACATGATGCCAAACACGTCAACAACAATCAGCTGTCAAAGCAAAACTAAAGACAGTATCGCACTGAAATTTGGCATGTCTGCCTAAGTATGAACGGACTTCAAGGCACCATAACCTTTTTTGCAGTAGCAGCGCATTCTGGAGGTCAAGGAGGTTACTTTTCACCCCACCTAGTACAATAAACATTCGTCGGTGTTAAAGAGTGTAAATTGATTGTGTGGTATTGTGTGTGGTAGTGGCTATGTAGCAGGCGTAGAGGGGTCTTAGCAGCACCTAGCTGGAGGTGGGCATTGTTCTCCAATTTTGGGGGGATAAATGCTTTATATATTGAGGCCAGATCAGAGGGGAAAAGTATGTTTTCCATCCCTCAAGAAAAGTAATGGCGTAAAGATCTTGGTCTACACCATGACAAAATCAAGCTTACTAAAGGACTGAAGCCTTTTGATAATTCGAACCGCCGAAACTTTTCCGATTGGGCTCCGCAAAAGTCTGCATAAATTCCTGAATTTCATCGAAAAATCATCGTCATCGATGAAGCTAATTTTTGGCATATGGCTTTGTCAATAAGCAAATTATGCGTTATTGGATGGAAACGAACCCACCTGTTCATCAAGAGACTCCATTGCGTCTACAAAAAGCTCGCTATCGTGCCATGTTGGAAGACTATTTTTGGCTAGAATTGTATGAAATTGAAATCAATGATATGTGGATTCAACAACAAGGAACCACCCAGCTAATGGGCTTTTGTAAAAACTTACAATTAAAAGTACCAAGTTGCTTCTTTTGACTCAAAAGACTTGTGAACGTTGTTTTTTTCGTTTCAAAAGTGGTGATTTTGGTATTGCCAATCAAGACCGTGGAAGGCCATAGAAAAATTTCCTTGGGCAAAAAAAGCGCTTAAGAACGTTTAATAGGTGTTCTTTCCAGTTAAGATCAGAGAACTGTGATGCTCATTCCATAAGATCGATTCTGTTTTGGTGAAATCATTCTTTAGCTAATATTGACGAGTGCCCTTTAAACTTCAACTTAATAACCATGTCCTCTTCAGCAAATGACAGCATAGCAATATTTGTAAATTTGTGATCGAATTTGAAGTTTTTCAGTCGTCTGACGTACATTCCCTTCGGAAACAAACAAATGGATCTTGATTTCATCCGACTATAAAACATGTCTGACGTACATTCCCTTCGGAAACAAACAAATGGATCTTGATTTCATCCGACTATAAAACATTATTTTAATAAGCTGTTTATTGGTGAAAATTAGTCTCTGTTTTATAAATATTTTTTTGCTTAAGTATGGAACTTTTCTGTGCCTTTTCCAGGAAACATCCTCCCTTTAATCTTTTTCTTACTGTACGAGTTGTACGACTTAGATTTCTGTTTTGGGACTGAAGAGCTGTGAATACTTGACTTACGCTTAGAACTGACGCAATGGACGCCACGACCCATTTTAAAAATACCATATATCGATTTCACTGCTTTAATTCTTTCTTCTAAGCAACACTAAAACACAAGATAAACTAATTTACGACTATTTAAATTAAAACAAGACCTGGCTATACTTCCGAATCACTGATACGGACTGTGGTAATAGTTTTTTTCTATTATTTTTTCCAGCCAAAATTACCCTTTCGATCGCACTATTCACTGCGAAGTGAAAACAAAAAGCTGATAAGACCAAATGCTGCACCATTTCCAAATATTGTTAGGTAGCATTCGAGTATAAAATTAGTTTCGGCGAAACACCCAATCGTATGCAATTATTGATTTTTGACTATTATCTAAACATTTATTTCTATTATTTTTTCCACCACTACCTATATATTAATACTCGTATATGAATAGAAATCTATCAAGATCTAGAACAATTTATTGAGAATATAAGCAGGGATAGGGAAAAACATTTTTTATTCTAAATAAATGAAAATATGAAGGAAACAAGAAAAATGAAATTAATAGTTAAATATACAAAAGAGTATATATTTACAAATAAGGTAAAGTGGCTTAAGTCGACGTAACCCAGAAATAATTTTATTTACTTTTTGAAAAGAGAACAAACTTAGCTACAATTTGGCCTTCTCGGCTTATTTCTAGCCACTCTGTAAGTCGGTTTTAGAATTGTCTTAATTATGGTTGGAGAATAAGTTAGCATAACGGGCGGCCGTGGTGTAGTGGTACTAGCCATCGCTTCTCACTCGGACATTCAAGGTTCGAATCCATCCTACTCATGACCCTGGCGACAGTAAAAAGGTATCATAAACCCCTTGAGGGGCGCGTAAATTATAAAAAAAAAAAAAATTAAAATTAAATTTTCATTCAAATAATATAGACATAAGCCGTTCTGCCATATGAAAATATTATGTCAAAGAAATTTGCGTCGACATAAGCCATTATTTCAAAACCAAAAAACTAAAATACAGAAATTCTTCCTTTTTGTAAAAGATCTCAGTCAATATAAGACGGTTTATCAACATGCATACCAACAAAAAATTTATTTTATGTGTAAGTAGATCGCCTTACCATGGGTAAAATATTTATTTAAAATTTAATTTTTTTTTATTACACTCTATGTAACGCAATTTGGAAACAGATTTTAAGTGCTCGTTCTGTTCTGAAGTGATCAGAAGTAAAAAATAGTTAGTCGTTAAGTGTTCTGTTGACGATTTCTACATATATTTATAAGCATCGTAGTAATTAAAGACGTTGCATGGAAAGAGCAAGAAAAATTCTGAATCTTGAGCTTTAAAAAAGTGTTGTAGGTCGTCCATCATATCAGCGAAATGAAGAAATTGATCCGGGTATGTCATTACTTATCTATTTATCTATAGCAACATTCCTTAACTTGATATGTCCATTTTTCGACAAAATGAAACAGAAATGGCACGTACTAGGTTCTGGTACAAAAGTGCAAAGATATTGAATCCGAAGATATTAACTATGTTTCAAGATGACAAATGACCTATTGCTCAACATCAATCGAGGGAATTACTGTTTCTCTGTTACTGTATGCAGAGATTCATAGTAAAAGTGCTCACAATCATAAAAATACTTTTTCTTTAATTTCTATAATTTAATAATTATGTAGGTACTGAAGCTGCATTTTTTGTGCCAGTTGTTGCTCAAGAAACACGGTCCAGCCACAGAGTGCGAAATAAAGTCTTACGAAAAAGAATCGTTTGATAAATATAGTGACGATAGTGTAAAGGATCCCGACTTTGAATTTCGACAGTCACACGAATTCATTTCTGATTCGGATCTCGAGCAAATAGGGTCACAAGTACAACAACATTTACTTTAAAAACCGCCAGAAAGTACTTTAGAAAATAAAAACATTGACAATAACCAAAAACAAACTCGAAATACAAGACAGCAGAAGAGAAACTCTAGAAAAGCGTATAAAACCAAAACCAAAAAAGTGATTTCAGGGAAAGGAATGAAGCCATTAATGGATTTTGCACGCAAATGCAAGGAGAAAATATCAACAACTGAGCAACAGTTTATTTTTGAACAATATTGGTAGCTTGGAAATTATAATTTAAGACTCGCTTTCGTATCAGGACTCATAACATTAAACGTTTAAAAAAACACAGCACGCCTAAACAAAAGTTTAAAAGCTCCGCTAAATCGTAAGTTGACATATTATTATTTCCTATAAATACGAGGGTGCAGAACCCAAGTTTGCCAAAAGTGTTTCAAGATAACTTTATGTGAAACAGATCGGTTTCTCAAAACTGTAATGCGGAAGAAAATTGAGTCTCAAGGTACAGTTATAGTTGGGGATATGCGAGGAAAATCCATACCTTCGAACAAAATAGCAAAATAACATTGCTACACAAATTGTATACGATAAAGACAGAAAAACCTGTCTCTCTGTCGAAATATACTGACATTTTGAAAAGCTTGAATATCAAATTTAAAAAAACAAATCTTGACACCTGCAACCGGGACTGATCTGCAAGACATAGAGGCCAAGCAAAAACAACACCATACGGAAGCAGATTCTGCTTATGAGTCAAAAAGAATGATATTGAGACTGCAAGACAACTTCCTACTACAAAGGTGTTTGCTTTTGACCTTCAGCAGTGCCTGCCCACGCCGTTTCTTCAATCTTCTGTTTTCTTCTATAAGAGACAATTACATACCTTCAATTTAACCAAACATGATTGTGTCATTCGAACTCCAAATTGCTATATGTGGCATGAGGGTATAGCTAATCGAGGAGGGAATGAAGTTACTTCTTGCTTGTTTGCACACCTAAAATCATTCATTACCACCTGATATCAAAAATGTCATCCTTTATAGTGATAACTGTTTTAGGCAAAATAAAAATAAAATAGTTGCGCCAATGATGCCTCTGTTTGTATCTGGGGAGTGCCAAAGCAATACAGCTCTTGAATATGTTGACCAAAAATTTCTTGTTCCTGGGCATACGCATATGGAATGTGGCATTAACCACTCACTAATCGAAAGGAAGAAGAAGAAAACATACTATAAAATTCACCACCCTAGAGATTGGTATTAGAGGTCTGCAATGAATGTCTTGAATCCATTTCCAAGACATTCGTTTTATTACGAGTACACCGTATAAGTGCACTCATAGCCTATGAACTGAAATGAATGACTTTGCTATTCTTTGATTACTATGTAAGTGTTGTACTCATTTTCAACAAAACCCATTAGGTAGTGCACTCATAAGAAACGGGTACTCTCAAACGAGTACTCTAATAAGCGAGTACTCTATTTAGGCCTTGATTTATTGAGAACCGCATTAATATGGCATTAATATGGAATTGAAGAAGGGAATCCAAAAAAAGTAAGCCTTGCTTACGTTGCTATTAAAATAAAATGAACACATGATATATTTAAAAAAAAAATTTAGTTTTTTCTGTTTTTTTCTGTTTTTTCTTTATCTTATGATAAATTAATGTTTTCTTTTAAATCTTTTGTTGCTTATTCCTAGCTCACCATTTGCAATTTTGGTTTTGGTGGCTGAATTATTTAACGAGGTGGTATTCCTGAGCATTGAAACATCAGAATCGTTTGTTAAATCCTTATATGCACACATATACATATGTACATACAAATATTTATAATTATATTAACATATGATATGTTATATACATCAGTTAGCTCCATTTTGTAATATGTCGCCAATACTCAATTACTTTCTAATAAAATGTAAATTTTCATTAACCTTCACTTAGCGGACGCTAAAATCCAATTGATCATTGCACTCGCTTTATTCTGTGCACTCGGTGTATATTTAACAGTTAACATTGAACCCGCTCTGGTAAATGCGGGTACCCATGCAAAGAAAAGAAAAAAAAACATTGCACTCATTTTGCTGACAGATGATTTAAAGAGTAGTGCACCCGGTTTTCTCAAACGAGTACCCATATTACGGGTATTCATTTGCGTGTAATTGCAATGAATAGTGCACTCTGAAGTACTGTACTCTTTAAGTAAGATCAAATGAATACATTCATGCAGACCTCTAATTGGTACCAATTCGTCAAAGGGGTTGGATGCAAAAATAAGTTTTTAGTGAACGAGATGACTCAAAAAACATTTTGGAATTTCTCTTCATTTGTGAAGAATAAACACATTTTTCGAAAAGTTGACGAATGTGATAACACAGTCAGTTGAAAAACTATTAGGTGGCTTCGATATTTGAAGAGATCTCCGGGTGTTATAAGGTGGCGCAAAATTAATCATCCCATCGAAAGATAGTATACAAACAGACAAGCAATGGAGCGCTATACTCCGCTATCAAGCCATCCTCAATCTCAATAACGAAGATGACGATTTTGTATCGAAAATCATCATGAGTGACGAGGCGCATTTCAACTTAAGCTGTTAAGTCAATAAGCAAAATCTTCGTTTCTGGGGCACTGAAAATCCAGACTTCTTTCTTTGGGGCTACTCAAAGTCGCGGGTTGATGCCAACAAGCCTCAGACAATTGCAGCGAACAGTTATCTCTAGAAATCTTGCGGAAAGTCATGGAAAATGCGATAAAACAGGCACAAATGTGTATCAACACTGGCGGCATCCACTTGGCGGATATCATCTTTTCAACTTGACAGAAAAAATTGTAGAGGTCTAAATAAAGATTTCCATCACTCAAAATCTTTTTTTTTTTATTTATTAAAAAATAATTCAAAGACAAAACTAGATGATTAATTTTGCTACACCTTGTGCATATGTAATAGGACTAACATCTGTGTCAAAATCTGCATTTCTTGAATATTAACGCACGGGTTTTGTAAAAAACAAAAAGTGAGTTTAGCGATTTTTAGAATGTCTGATTTTGTTGAGGAAGGAAGTTGCATTAAATTAGCAGAAATATTGAGAATGTAGCAGAAGGCCTTCGGTGACCAGACTATGTCCAAGACAAATGTTTACAAGTGGTACAAATAATTCAAAGAAAACAAAGTGCTGAAGACAAAAATCCAGTGGGGCGGCCATCAACACCAACTCATTAACAACGCGTCATGAAAATACAAGATCTAGCGTCCAAAAATCGTGGATTGACAATTAGAGACCTCGCTGATACTGTTAACATTTCATTGGATCAGTTCGGGCCATTTGCCCTTCTTCTAAAAGTAAAATCTCACTTGGTTCCAAAAAAAAATGTCACATTAGCATCTGCGAAACAACGCTCTCTGACTACCAATCGGTTATGAAACTCATCATTATTGGAGATGAGACTCATATATATGTACATGCATTCGACCTGGAAATAGCCGACCAATCAAGCGAATAGCATGCAAAAGGTCAATCAAGGCCAAAAAGATCGCGTCAAAAGTCGTTCAAAAACCAAGGTTAATTTCATAATTTTCTTCGATTATCGTGGTGTGGATTATGAACTAATTCCACCGGGCCAAATTGTTAACTAGATTTATAATTTGAGCGTTGCTTGCTATTTGCAAAAAAAGGCCAAAATCATGGGTAGACAACTCTTGGCTTTTGTACCACGATATTGCACCATCTCACACTGCATTGGTTCGGCAAACATTTAACTCATCGTTCAACAATCACTATTCTGGCTATTCCCTAAGCTCAAAATATCGCTCCGGGGACACTGTTTCGACACGATTGAGGAGATAAAAACCGAATCGCTGCGAGCTTTGAAAGTCATTCCATAAATCGACTCTAACAATTGCTTTGATAATTGGAAAAACCGTAGGTGTAAGTGTATTGTATCGGGAGGGTAACACTTTGAAGCGATGAAATAGATTAAGAAGAATAAATAAAGATAAACAATTTCGCCTTATTTTTTGATCACAGTAATACATAATTTTTTAAGTAGAGAAAAAATTAACCACACATTTATGTAAAATAAATAATTATTACTCGTATAATTTTGAAACAACAGAACAAACAATTTAAGAAAGAAAAAGACGACAAGAGTGGGAACACTGTTAAATAATCTCTGCACAGGAGTATGTTCCACAAGAAGAGGAAACAAAAAATCCAAAATAAAAGCCCCATTTGGCCATTGGGCGGACAGCCAGAACCAGAACAAAACCAGACCCGATACCAAGTCAAAATTCGAGGCCACCTTTTATTTCTGGTTTTCCCTCCCCCCCAACATTCGTTTGTTTTTGCTCTCACTCTGTTTTTAACTCTCCTCTTTAATTTTATACAAGTATGCATGCAGCATTTGGTTTTTCTTTTTTTATTTCGCGAAGTTGAGTCCGTTGATTCTGACTTCTCGGGCCTAGTTAAGCAGGCAGCAGTTGTAAGGTTTAAATGCGATTAAAAACTTGTATGTAAATGGCATGTAGTTTGTTCCATCATCGTGTTTATGGTATCTGCTGGTTCTGGTGCTGGTGCTGGTTATGTTTGCCGTTTTATGTTCGACTATGTTCCTCAGGTGAGGAAGATGAGATAAAACAAAAGTGATTATCGCATGTGATATGATTAATGTTTCTTTGACAGAGTCTTGACAGTGAATGGTCTGTTAATGGGTTTGTTTTGATATGCCATTGGGTATGCATTCGTATGAATATGCGGTAACTGGTTACCACTGGCAACTAGTAACTGAACATCTTTGGGTAGTTTTGTGTAACTGATGCAATTATGTTATCCCGCATTGCTTTGGTGTGGTTTGTGTGGTGTAAATTACTTGTTGGCTTACACCACAACAAAGGATAAGAATGGGAAAATTTCGTGCTAAGCATTGGCAGCGGTTTTGTGCTGACATGCTTTGAGGCGGCAAATCATTTTTTTTTTGTTTTTTTTTTCAGGAACATTACATTTTTAAGGATTGATGGGATATTCATGGGGCACAAGTATTAAGTTCTCACACTTAAGCTCAAGTTTTCACTTTTTTTAAAGAAAAAAAAAAAACAAATAAAGTAGCTACTTTACCTCAAACCCAATTAAGTCTGGCGGTTCCTAATGAACGTGTACAAACATATGACTTTTGGGTAAGTGGAGCCCAGGATCATTAAATTAAGGAGCTATCTCAACATACTCAAATACCTAAGAACAAAGAAAACTACTGCAAAACATAACTACAGAGTTTTAACTTGTGTAGGAAGTTATTCGTGATAAAATAATCGAGGATGAATTCACAGGTCCAATTCAGACGGACAGTGAAGTACCATTTTTCATAAGAGCTACTCGGATAGATTCTTTAAGAAGAGACACTCAAGCAGATTCTTGCGCGGCATATGGGATCTTAAATTAATTAGAATTAGATTAGGGATTAGATTCAAGGACTTGATTAGTAATTTTCGAATTAGTCTTAATCGAAGAAAATAGTCTTCACGGTACGGATTCCTATTGCCGCGTAAAAAGAGGATAAATTAACCCGTTTACTTCTTACCGTTAAGAAAATCCACCATATGATTACTAATAGACTGCAAGCTCACTGAGTTCCAGAGTTGAGACTACAGTTCGGGGCGGCCCGGCCATTTACTTATCTCTCCCTCTCGTTAGCACAATCCTTTGGCCAAAGGCATCAAGTAAACCACTCCAAGGCCATTGAAATCGCCCCACCTAAAGATAGGTTTTCCTCTTGTTGTGCCTTCAGGCAGAAATCAAAGACTCCAAGCAATCTGAGGCGACTAATTCTCCTATTGTTGAAGATTTTGATTAGGCTGCTGGCATCATATGAGGCCCTCCTTGAATTCCATGTGACCTTGTATACAACGGGCTCCTGCACCTAGAAAAGCCTTCGGGGGCCCAGCTGATGTTCTTGTTACAACCTTGGGGACCAAAACACAGAGATATACTTCGGGCCCGGTACTTCGCTACATTGGAATGAAGTTCGGCTCACTATTCACCTTTAGGAAGAACATTGAGCGGGGGGCTGATAAAGCCACTAAGTTGGCAACTGCCTTGTCTTAACTCATGCCTTATGTCTGCGGCCTACGAAAATCTAAAAAAGATATGTTACTTACGTTTGCTGCTAACTCCATATTGCTGTACGGCGCTGATGTATGAGCAGATGCGATTTCTGGACAATGTCTTCTTAATCGTTTTATTGCAGTACAATGCGTCGGATTCCTTCAGATCTCATGAGCTTACCGGAAGGTCTCAACCGCAGCTGAGCGTAGGGAAAGGTTTCTGTCCCCGGAAGCCGAGCACGACACTGACAGGAGGAATACAACGTTAGCGTTGGCAGGAATAGAAGAACAAGCTTGTGGAAATTTGTATATACGAACTCGCATCCCTGATGAGCCCGTGGCTGTTTCAAAGTCATGATGAGGCGAATTACTAACTCAGATAGCATCTTTCCGGACAGTTCGCCATATATCTCCACGACATAGCATCCACCGCATCCATTGCATGGTGGATGAAAACGCCAAGCAACTACTGTTTCTTTGATGAAACACCAGAACTAACGGTCGCTACGGAAGCCTAGAATAGAAGCCCACCGATTAGAGACAATCACCCCTATCGTAGAATACGCCGGGGGAACGTTTCACTCAAATTCACAACTTTTGACCGTTGAATACGTTCGAAGTGAATGTTTCATTTGTCGGTAAGGTGAATGCGTTTTTAGGCCATCGTAGAAAACGTTCGAATTAAAACTCCCCATACAATTTTTGACATTTCTCAAACGCAGCTATTTCATTGCGTATTTGGGTGTCTGTTGTAAGGTTGTGCTGCATTTAACCGATTTTTTTAAAAATGTTGTGAGTATACGCATATTTTTTTTTATTTTTAATATGTATTTTTTGTAAATGTATCGTATTACAGAAGAAAAAAAACAACAAACCGCGATCTATTTAGAGAATTGATAAATGTAATGAAGATGTAGCAAGGAATGATTGCAAACGACCACCAGAGGTACTAAGGCAATTCTGGAATGACCTTAGATAAATTAAATGAAAAATTAATTAACTCTTTCATTAGAATTAATAAAACTTTGAGTTTTAGAATATTTACGCTGAATCTGGAAGTTCCATAATATCTTCTGCAGTGCGTCTTAAAGATGCACGTATTTTTCTACTGCAGGGTATTTCGTCCTCATTATTAGATGTATTTAAGTAAAATAGCTGTCCACCTTCAATTTCACTATTATTCACTTGCTTAACTTGAATGTGAAATTGTTTTCCTACATTAATTCCCGTCACTTTTCACAAAACAGCTGTTCCGCCGTGCCAACTTCGAATTTGAAATACGTATAGGTAAGGTAGTTCGCCCGGCGTATTCTACGATGCATATGGAAAACGAAAGTGAATCAAGGAAGTGAAGTGAATCTCAGATACGGCGTATTCTATAATAGCGTTAAATAACTTCTTCCCGATAGATTGTGAGTGGAGCTTGCTCCATATTGTAGATTTCAAAACTCGAACGGTGGCTCTTCCCCAAACAAATGTAGCGCGATCCCAGGGTGGATTACACCACTCTCTGGTCTCTTAGAAGTTTTCTGGTAGTCGCTGAAAATATAGGTGTCATCATAAAACGTGTGATCTGGAGGAATTTCTTACATGCTGGACATGGTGATAACACTGCAGCTTTCAGTTATCTATACCTTTTGTTTTGTTTTAAGCTTCGGCGCCGCATTGATGGACTTGGAAAGCTCTAGTGCGCTTGGTTTTTCCCAAATTCAATCTTCAACACGACTGAGTACTCGCATTAGATTCCAAATCCAAAGTTTTGAGGTATCAAACGAGGTAGTTTCATTTGAACAGCAGTACTTTACACATCTTTTGGATGGTGTTCCATTGATTACTTGCTGAGAACTAGCATTATTAAAAACCAGACCAATTAATAGTATGAAGAGATGATGGTCTCATAGGCTACATTTGCTACTGCCCCAAATACGAGTATTGTAGTATTCTGTGCATTACTATCACAGCTTATGAAAGGTCGTACCTTCGTGAAATCATAGAATTCAATGAGTTCGCCTCCTGACTTTAACGACGATAGTAGAACAGAATTATAAGAAGAAAAGTTTGCAAATTTATGCCACTCTCTATTCGTTGCATATGCTATATCTACAACAACTTAATCTTCTTTTCTGTATTGTCCCTAGTTGGACTGTCTCAAAAATGCTTGCATGGAATGCATATAGAATATCCACAATTATGTAAAGGAGGTAGTCCAGTGGTCATCACACTTCCATCTCGTGACCTTTGTCACAGTAGTCTGTTCAACCATAAGACAAGTAGCTCTACGGTACTGTCACGGTACGTACGGTTTCCCAAGGAAAAGTTTTCCTAAAAAATATAAATAAAACAGTAGCCCGCCGATATAGCCACTATTGCTTGTTGCAGTCCAATTTATAGAAATAAAAGAAAGTGCTCCTGCTTGGTGTAAACACATAAGTTATATGTACATTGGTTGCAGCAAAAATCCCTTTTAGGAATACGAATCCTTTTCGAGATATAAATAGTAGCTCTGCCAACTCATGCTTAAATCAAGGTTACCTCTGACAATGCAAGCATTGGAAATAACTACCGTTGGCAAGAGTATGGCACGATGACTTTCAGACGATCCTATAATTTTTATAAACAAAGTAAATATTGTTTATCTTTAAATAAAAATTCCTGTATACTGTCACAAAAATCCACAATTTTTTTTTCACAAATATTTGTTATATCATCATTATTTTTTTTAGAAAAAGTGAGGAACTCTCTACAAATAACATTCCTTGGCGGTGGGCTAAGTCATGTGAAAAAAAATCGTCCTTCCAAGTAGTAATCTCGAGAATTTTTCATTGCAATAATGCCAAAAATACATTCATGACCAATTTGATTATGAATTTCGAAATCACAGCCATAAATCAGATCACGATCCGAATCAAAATTCGAATCTGAATCGGAATATAATGGTGAATGTGAATTCAACCACCTCCGTGTGGAGTGCCGGCCAAACGCTTTGTCTTCCTGTGCGTCTTGCCTGGCCACACTCATATCCATCGGCAACATATTTGATATCATAAACTACATTTTCTCGCCCACAAACAATTTCTTTGCAATCGAATATCAAACGGACGCTGCTGAATAAATAAACAGAACAACAAAATATTTGAAATAATCAAGACAACAATTCATCACATTGCCACCTCAAAGGGTCTGCCGCTATGTCCGCCTTTTCTGTTATTCTGTAACTTGGTTGCGTATTACGTACTGGCCTGACCAAAAAATCCATTTCCCTGACTTGAACGTTTTTTTTAGATACATACATATGTAGATACTTGTACTCGCACGAGTAGAATAGCTCTCTTTTCGCGTTTGAATTTACGCTCTTTCTCTTTAATTTCTTTTGATGTATTTAATGTGTGCGTTTGTGTTCCAATTAAAAATAGTTTTAATTGCGCACACCATCACAGGGCATACCATTGAACACTATCATCGTCATCATTAATTCCCGTGAAAATGCGTAAAAAAAAATCACTACATCATCACCCCCGTGCACAACCAAATCAACACACAATTCACGAGCAAGACCATGTTTGTAGCCACAGCCACACTTTCATCTTTCGCCATTTTCACGCTGTGCTCCATTATTAATCATGCAACAAATGCACACGCACTCAGTGGAAAGAATGGGCTGGGCATGTATTGCCCTACCATTCTATGGTTAGGCCATAGCTCCACCACTTTCGGAACCACCAGAAACAGATCATTGACACGTGAAATTGATTTATTCTCTCCAATGCAATGCAATCCTCAATAAAATATCAATTTGCACCGCGAATTGAAACGTTAAAAAGCACATTTGCAGGCCGTGCATTCCAAAAATCGTTGCTTGAAGAATAAATTCACTCGAAAGTGATTATAGAGCAGTGTGACCACAGTGGAAGATAACATTGTGTTTTTAAATATTAAAAAGTACACAAGTTAGGAATAAGAACGTACGTTTTTTACAATTTTTTATTTTTTTGGTTTTCAATGCTCCTACCATTTGACATACTAGTCTAAATCGGCTTCTGTCTCGCCAATCATCTGCACCATCGAGCTTTATCTTTTTCTACGAAACACATGGGATATCATAGCATCGTTCATACAATTTAGACTCAGCGATTCCGAATGAGTGAGCTTTCTTTTGCCTAATGGAACCGTGTTTCTGACAGCTTACTTCAGCTTAATTTATGATATAAAATGTTTATTGCCCTTCTGTTCTATACGCCTACAGCCTCTGCTACTTTGCACACTCCCAATCATCGATCAGCAAGAATCATATTACGGACCTTTTAACAATTTTTTCAACATTCACGTCGTCTGGACGGCTTAGACACTCCTCATCAACAGATTTACGACCTTTTTAAATTCTTGAGCCAATATCTCACAATTGTTATAGAGTGTTCCTTACATTTTTGATACAAACGGCTGTGTCATATTAAAGCTAACTGATGAATACGATTTACAATTTTATTCAATATCTTTCTAAAGTTGGTAAGACTCGATGGAAATGGCAACTTTTCTTAGCAACGCTACCTGTCTTTAAATGCCAGACCGGGTTGGGGGTTGTGCGTTGGGTTAATTATTCGTTCTCGGCTCTTTATGAAGTTTTTCTACCATCACGTTTTTTCACTCCTGCTTCTAGGATCGTTTCATATTTTTTTTTTATATTTCTCGTGTATAGTCCAACATTACAATATACGACGGTTGTCTGAAAAGTTTACGACCGAACAATGATATAAGACATTTTTTCTCAAAAATTTTTTTTATTTTTCTACAGTCTCTTTGTAACTCTACACACTATTCCCAGCGATGCTCCCTACTTGCCGTTTATCTCTGCGAAATAATTGTTCACGAAGGTGATTGCCTCCTCATTTGACGAAAATCTCTGTCCTCCGAACGCAGTTTTCAGATGAGGGAACAAAAAGAAGTCGCTTGGGGCTAGATCTGGTGAATAAGGCTGATGGTCAAGCAGTTCAAACCGTAATTCATGGATTTTCGCCATGGCAACCTCTGGGGTGTGAGACGGCGCGTCTTCTTGGTGAAACAGGATTTTCTTTTTCTGCAAATGTGGCCGATTTTCCGCAATTTCTGCTTTCAGCTTGGCAAGTAATGATGCGTAGTATGCTCCTATAATGGTTTTTCCTTTTTGAAGATAATCGATTAAGATAACTCCTTTGCTATCCCAAAAAACAGTCGCTATAACTTTCCCAGACGAAAAAAAAGTTGTTGCTTTTTTTGAACCCGGCTCGCCCTTTGCAGTCCACTCTTTTGACAGAATTTTTGTTTCGGGCGTATAATGGTGTATCCAAGTTTCATCTACAGTAATTAGTCGGTGGCAAAACTCAGATTTATTGCGCCTAAACTGCGCCAACAGAGCGTTGGAAATGTTCATTCGAACACGTTTTTGGTCTAACGTAAGCAAACGCGGAACCCAACGTGCGGATAGCTTTCTCATGCCTAAATCTTGATTTAATATGTAACAAACACGTTCTTTGGACATTTTCATAGCCTCTACTATCTCTCTCACTTTAATTTGGAGGTCGTCTAACACCATTTGGTGAACTTTAGCAATGTCATAGTCAGTGGGTGCAGTTGTCGGACGTCACGAACGCTCATCATCTCCCAAGCTCTTTAAATCCAGCCACGTTTAAATCCAGCTGCCCGAACATTTTCATAACCTCTACTATCTCTCTCACTTTAATTTGGAGGTCGTCTAACACCATTTGGTGAACTTTAGCAATGTCATCGTCAGTGGGTGCAGTTGTCGGACGTCACGAACGGTCATCATCTCCCAAGCTCTTGAAATCCAGCTGCCCGAAATTTCACTGTGGTAAATGATAGTGCAGAGTCCCCATACACAGAGCCCAACTCATTTTTGATTTGCCTAGGCGTATTGCCTTTCAAAAACAAGAATTGAAAAACAGCTCGATATTCAATTTTTTCAAATTTTCACAAAAACACTCACATCGACTCACTCAAACGACTGTCAATTAAAAACTGCGCGTCCAAAATGACTGAAACTTCGGTAATTTACTGTCAAAAGATGCACAACTAGCATTCACTAGCTTTTATTGACGAGTGCCGCTATCTTTACGTTGCGGTCGGGAACTTTTCAGACAACCCTCGTATAATGTTTAAGCTAGATGAACAACAGTCGTTTAAAACAAAGCTTAACGTTTAAGAATCATGTTTCCATCACGAATATTCTCCAGAGTTTTCGCACAATTTATGCCATGCCACGCCAAAGCTTATGTACTGAAATTTTTGGCACTTCGGTTTGATGACTTGATGACGAATGTCGTTGTTCAGGAAAGGGAAAGTGGAATCGCAGGGTTAGTGCATAGGTTTCTATGTTAGTTTTGAAATACATAAGTAAAAATTAATATTCATAATCAAAAATGGCTTAATTGTTTTTCAAAATATTCTCCAAGAAATCAATACACTTTAGCAAGCGTTTGAACCTATTTTCGAAGCACTTTTTTCACTCCGTTTGTGGTACCTTAAAAACATGTGATTTGAACTCATCAACCACTTCTTCATGCATCGAAAAACGTTGACCTCGTATTTTTTATTTATTTTTTGATCTGCGGGAATAAAACGAAATCATTGGGTGCCCAGTAAAGACTGTGCGGTGGATGATCCACCAATTCTATGTGTTGAATGATTAAAAAATAATTCGTCTCCTGCGATTGCTTTCCCTCATTTTTCCGAACATTTCAAGCAACCAAATGCTGATGTAAACGTTTTACGTTGCTCTAATGGCACGGTGGCGGCATGTCCAGTCATTCCGGAAAAACAGGCGACGTACACGAACGAATTTTGTTGGATTTGACCAATATAGTCGATATAATATAGTTGTTGTTTAGTTTCGGGTTCACATACATAGATTCATGATTTGCCGCCTGCCACGATTAACCAGACGCCTTTGGAAGCACCGCGATTGAATTTTTTCAACATTTCTTGACACGAATCGACACGGGCCCTTAACTTTGAATTATCCGATTTAACTTTCGTCTTAACATCATCGTTCATATCGTGTTCATTCTTACATATTTCTCGGGTACATTTCGTGATCTTAGTGATGTCTTTACCAATTTTCAAAATCCTGGGCCATTTAAACCCAAGATTTTCGATTATCAGTCATACTTCGGAGGGTCACATATCCGACACGACTCATTGCCTCCGGATCGACTTACGTCATTTGGATGTTGGAAATGCAAGAAATTGATTATGATTGAGAATTGAACCGAAAAATCGTGAGTCAGGGCTTATATTATTCAAGAATGATTGCCACGAAATCGTTCTATTCACAACGTTATACAGTTTTAAATAGCCTCCAAAAAATCAAAACGCTTTCCTTTAATGGCAGGCTTTAGCGGCCGAGGTCAGACTGATTGTTCGCAGAAACTGACTCTACAACTGTAAAGTAAAACAACGATTTAAACCGTAAACAATATCTAATGTCCGCTCTTTCTTCCATTGTAAAATGTTATACGGCAAGACCATCAAGCGAATATTGTCGGTGTCGGTTGACTAAATCAATTTATCGCGTTAGAGGATTTACAGTCGCTAAAGAAAGTATGTAAAAAAACACTTAATTCCATCGGCAAAATATAATAGCGTTAAAGGTACTCGTACGTTACACCTTTTCTTGTTTTTGCAAACAAGAACAACAAAAAGGTTTGTTTTCTGAATCAATACAGCAGTTTTTACGGTCTAAAAGTATGTCGAAGTGTCAGCCGGGACGTCGGTTCAAACATACGCCTATAAAGCGCTTTCCTTTTATCGGAAAATGCATCTTTCCGAAAAGGTAAAAGTCACACGATTCCAAAGCCAAAAAGTCGGTCATATGTAAACTCCGATCGATAGGATGGAGCATTATCGTGCAACAAACGCCAACTTTATTCTGCCCGATATTTTGGCCGAATATGATGCACCAAAACACCAAGAAAGAATTATGCATTAACTGTATGTTCCGTTAAAACAGAACAGAACAGCGGAAAATGCTTTCGGAATCGTAGAAGCAGATCGACATTACCTTCACTTTTGAATTCTCCAAACGAGATTTTCTGGGTTTTAACTTGTCTAACGCCTTTCATTTAACCCTTTGGCGCTTGATTTCTGGATCATATATCAACTGTCACACATCACATTGATGATGTCTTTCGAATGTTGGATTCTGGTTGTCGGTAAAACGACAATCGATGACGTGAACAATATGTTACTACAGACAAACAGAAACTCGGTTTATATTCGTTTATTGCAGGATCTACCTTTTCGACGTATTTAATTGGCAATAGATGGCCTCACTAGAAGTACCTATTTTTAAAAAGTCCTGTTTAAATTACTTTTATAAGTTGTAAAATCTTTCTTCTTATGCGAAGAAGGTTAAAGTCAACATTTATTTGTTCATTTTTATATTTCCTTATGGTCACACTGGTTTGAGAGTACTACTAAATAAGTGCGAATGGACGGAAGTCCCTTCGTTTTGCTTTTGCTTAAGCAGTGTCTCCTTTTGAGTGCTGATTTATACTTTATTTTGCCTCGAGGTGGATTTAAGGTGTCTTGACACAAAGCACTGGAGTATGGAAACATAAGTGGAAATCGAACACAAATTCGCGCCTCTAAAACTGATTACAACATTCAATTTATGCTCTTGTTGGAGCCCTTTGAAGAACTCGAAGGTGGTGCGGCAGGAAGATGTGATGGTGATTGCTTTGTGCCAGACGCACAGATATTTGTAGTATCTTTGGTAGGGTTTTCTTTATTTTTATTTTTATTTCTTTTGAGACCTTTTTATGGCTTGTTCTTTTGATTCGTCTTTGATTGCTTGCTACCCCTTCCTCTTCGAGATTTGAAAGTGTACTCGTACTCTGTGGCATGGTAGGTACATCGTCGTCGTCATCGTTTTCGTCATGATTGTGTTTAGTGGTGTGGCTGGTGTTGGTAAAGTTCTTTTGTATGTTCTTTTGCCTTTTTTTGGTGGATTTATAGTTTTCCATGGGACAATTTCATCTTATTTAGGCATCGCCTCGTTTGTAAATCGATTTGGTGTTTCATTTTTTTTGCTTTCTTTTACAAGCTATCGATTGTTTGAATTTTTGTTTTATTGTTGACGGTCATTGACGCAGTCTGAAACGATGACAAGAAAATTGTTGTCAATAACATGTTGTATCGGAAGTCGAACTGATTAGCCAAAGAAACGAGTTGACTTGATAAAGCAACCGGAGAAAGATAACATCTTGGGGATATTATATTTGAAACTTTATTCGAAATTGTGAATTTTGCAAGGGAAAACTGCTTTTTCTTTGTCATGAACAAGTATGAAGCTCTCTTGATTATTCATTGTCCTCCGTTCTTCAAGTACGTACCAAATGCAGAAGAGTTATTCTATTCTATTCTATTCTATTCTATTATATTCTATTTTAAAAGGTCGGTATCGTAGAATACAATTTGAAGAACTAACTCTCAGTAAGACCAGCTGCAAAGGATCAAAATTATTTTGAGTTAATTGTGGATATTTGAACGGGTTCCAATTGATATTGATAGCAAAAAAGTTCGCAAAGTTCTGATGCAAAAAATTGGTACTCAGACGATAGATTTGAATTGATCCATGAATGAGTTGAACGCTGACCGCAGATAAACTTGTAGTATTTTGAACCACTTTCGACAAAAAGCTGCTTTTGGAGCGTCCACACTTTCACATTTTTTAAGTGATAACGTTGATCTCCAACACTCCGCATACATAGAAACGCCACTCAGGAATGAACATAGACCACAACCAAATACCCATCTACTCGTAGTTTTCACGGTTATTGACCAGCTAAATTGCTTTGTTGTCTCGAAAATGGTTAAAGTTCTCTTAAAATTCCGCGCCACCTACAGATTTCCTCCATTTTTTTGAACCAAAAGATGTTCGGATCGGTGCGTGCATCTAAGTCAATGATGTGCATTTACCTCCTATATCTGGCTAAATTGATGTCCATGAATACTGCGTTAAAAACGACCAAGTTTGTGACCTTCACACATCTTCGTCATAGTGCGTGCCTAAGACAGCGTCTTATCACTACAATTATGTATGTATCGACAAAAACTTGTATGTGTGAATTTCTATTGAAATTGTCTTTTGTTAGGCTCTAAGCAGCTCTGATCGGGGTTAATGGGACCCCTGATAAATGGCTTCAGACGTTCAAGCAATTCGGCCCACAAGATCTTGCATACGGTGTTAATGAGATTTAGTCTCTTAAGATCTTCTTTCTCGTGAATAGGGCAAACGAAGTTGAGGCTCTATCAGGAGATACGCTTTTCTCCGACATAGAGATGAGTATTTCTACTAAGTTCGAAGCATTATTATACTGAAATGGTTCGTTTTGCCTGACAGAGGAATTTAGATAGCTTCCGCGTTTTAACAGTCTCACAAAGTAGTTCATTCATATCGTAAGCATCGAGAAAGTGTAACGAAAGCTTCAGTAACTTTATTCTCTTGCAATAAAAGCCAATGAGGACTTTAGCGTCGTATTACCCATTGGCTTAACATCTCGGTTATAAGACCAATATTCGTCTACGAGCTGGGAATTATTATACCCATCTGAAAAGGGTATCACCAGTATACTAATCGCTTTGTGCGCACTAGAATTAAAGCTGAAGTACAAAACTAAGGTTGATTGCTGAATCAACATGTTTAGAGACCAATAAAATCTGGTCAAAACTGGATTTGAATCGCTCTAAGAGCTTAGTCTTTCTAAAAAGAAAGCATCTTAGCGCTATCTTTGGTGTCACTACCCAACACTGTCTCAAAAGCAAGTATACAAAACAGGCTAGATGTTTTCACAAATGACTTCTGAATGTACTCTATATATGTCTAGCTCTCTACCAAAAAAGAAATCTCCACTTGGAAAATGTTCTTTGCAATAACTTAAGCGATCTAAACAATATAGACCGAAGTCTCTAACGGTCCGCCAGAAGTTCAAATTGGTCCCAAAAGTTGGAGGATCATATTTTGCACGATTTCGTTTCAACCACTCTTGCTATTTCCTTGGACTTAAAACACTACTGAATGATAAGTCTTTCTCTATGTGATGTTCAATTTCGTGCCCTTTTTTGTTTGGCCGAAAAAAAAAAACCCTTCAGCACGCCAGAAAACCGACAGCGTTTTGTAGGCTGACACCCAAATATTTACCTTTCTCCTTCTCGATACCCATCTAAGTTTTAACCCTCTGCACAAGAAGCCATATATAGCTTTTGATTTTTCGGCGACGACTGCTTAAACTGCGCAATTGTCATTGGAAAAAAAAAACACGTTATGACCGTTTAGATAAATCATTTGTTCATGTGTATATGTGAATTTAGTTTCCGTTATCTTTGTACAAGTGCAAAGAACTGCAATTAAATTCAATAGGGCGAGGATTGATCTAAACCCATTTTTAGTGCACCAGTCGTCCGACAAGCTGCCTCCATTGAAGTGCAAACATTCGCTTGGCGTGACTCAACAGTACAACTGCATCACAATCATACAATTGAGCGAGACCATTATAAGAATTCAGCGCGTTGTGAGGGAACCAGCATGCAGGGTTCTGAACTCAACCATTTTCTCTATGGCATCCACCAAGAAGGAAGTCAGACTAAATGGTCTAAAGATCTTTGCGAGCGGTGGCCACCTTTTCCGATTTTAATTTTAAAGACTACTCTTACTGTTGACCAGGAATACGATAGGTAAGACAGTTGATAACAGCTGGTCTTTACAATTTTGGTAGCATAATTTTATATATTGTACATCGACAGAAGCAACAGCATACTTGATGGACTCATTCTTCATCGCAACCGGTGACAGTTACTAGCTACAGCTTGTTGTTTTAGTCAGCTCACTTGCAGCTTTAGTGATAAAAGACGGTTGTGATTAAGTAGCAATCAGGTTACCTGGGAAGTAAATCTCTATTATGAAACAGTGTCTCTGCCTATGACTTAATGTAGGTGGCATCAGATTTTGTATATCGAGTATATCGCCCCAGTACTCCTTATTAGCTACTCATATTTTCTTGCCTTAATCTGTAAAGATGCCAATCGCCTTCCAAATTGAACCAAACTGAGCTTTTAACAAGTTGGCCGTTTGATCCTTTAAGCCGCTATAAATTTGGAAGTTTTTACCAGCCGAATTCTGGAGTTCCAAACTTTTACCAAATGCATCGATAAGATGAGTTGCCTTACCTGCTTTCAGTTATCTCCCAAGCATTGCTGTAAAAAAGTGTGACGACTACTTTCGCAGCAAATGTTAGTTGAGAGTCAACACTGCTACGAATATCTGTGTTAAAAGAAGGATGCAACACTGAGTTGTACTCAAATGGGATATATGGTAACACGTTTAAGAAAACCTAGCATTTGGTGGGTGTTTAGGTGGAAAGGAACTTTAATCATGTTGTGGGGTGTGACGATTAGCTCGAAATCGCGCGAGCCAGAAAAAGCGCTTGGTTGAGGTCGAAGTTACCTAAACAGAAAACTAAGTGAGTACAAATGAAAAACAATTTTCATGTTTTAAAGAAGAAACATTGAGATTTTCCTAAGACTTAATAAGCAATAGAAACAATAACCCCAGAACAATTCATAAATTCTAATGCATGCAACTAAAACATTTTCATCAACAAACACTATCATTTCGTCCTAACTACATCCAAAAGGAAGGCTCACTACAGACACACTCTGTAATATGTGATTTTATCTTGTTCAATGTTACCAACCCAATCTTATTCCTGACTTGCATGTTTGCAAAACAAAAGCCCCAGGAGTTGGAGACCCAGAAGAGAAGAGAAGTGAAAACATCAAAAATAAAAAATAAAAAACTGATAATAATAATAAGAATCTCCTTAGTGGATGGATACCTTGAAAAGGGTCATGCTCCAACTATACATGCCCCATTCCGTAGACAGAATAGTGAAGGTATAGTATTGTGCTCGAGCTCGTACGTAAGACCATCACAGATCAAATTGAATGAATTATTTTCCTCATCTTCGTCGTCGTCGTCGTTGCTGCCTGCGTCGTCATCGTCTCGTCCAACATATTGTCTTACTCTGCATCGTTTCGTTTTGTTTCTGGCATGCTTTCGTTGCAAAGCTAGAGGAGATCCCCTTATCGACCCCATTGTACTGTAATAATCTCCAATGTAAAAATTAATGTTCATGCACCAGCACCAGCACCAGCATCAACCTCACATGAGCCTGTATAGTTGCAAACTTAAGTATAATGCGATAACAAGGTGGGATGGACACAAGCCACGGAATCCAATGAATGGAAAAGATACGAATACGACCACGGGTACTCGTACTCATACAAGATGCATATCTCATTCTTTGCGTGGACTCAATAAACGAAGGATGTTGAGGCAAAATTGCAGCCATTACATTGTTACTTCGAACAAAAACCAAAAAGGTAACAACAACAATAATATAAAAAACAAAACTTAAAAAACCGCTCACATCTCGTTCGCATTAAAGTATCTTGCTAACCATGTCATTTGGGATTGCTGCTCACATAACAATTAGCGTAAATTTTCGATTTTAAAATGCCAAACGCCTGGAAATCGGTCTGCACTGTGCCGCAGCTACAGCGACAGTCACAACCACATTCAGCCATTCAGCAATTTGGCGTCGATTTGTATTGAACTAACTGTCTGTAAAAAGCCTTCGTGGCTATCTAGCGTCTTTAACAGATGGATGTGATGGAGATGGAGAGAGGCACTGGTAGCGGTGTGCTGGAATTTCGTATTCTGATCGTTGATACATGTCCTGCATACAGAATGAATCGAATCAATCGAATATTTTGTCCAACCTTGAACAAATAGGATTCAATTCGATACGATACGATTTGACAACAATTCGAATTGACATTCAATTAGGTGCTGCGGGTTGTTGATTTAAAATAAAACCCAAGCCCAAACCAAACCATGGCAATACGCATAATGAAGCAAATAGCAATGTAAATGTGATGCCGATGGTGATGGTGATCCTGGGAAACAGCTTTGCAGAACCCACTCGCATTGATTGGAATTTCACATTCTCTTATTGATGGAAGCCCAAATTGGTAATGTTGTTGCTAAAGTCGCTGCTGTTATTGGTGGTGGTAGTGAACATGATTTGGCAAACATAAGGCGTTCTTGATTGCCTCATTAAAAAGTTTGAATTTCTTCAAAACGAAAACAAGACTGCTGTACCGGATCTTTCACAAGAAAATTATTTCTTGCATTCCGAAGTTGAAGCACCTGTCTTGTGGTATTAAGTACGTCTATTAAAGAGGACGGCAAAGATATAGAAATATGGGTGATCTACGAAACTAAAAGTGCGGCGCTTTTAACGAGAGTAGTAAATCGAATGCCATCTTTCAAACAGTGGGAAATCGAACTAAAATCGCATCTCGATTCCGCTCGCAGTATGGATGTTTCTAAGCCTTTCGTAGTAAAAATAATGTTGTTTCAGATCCAACTACAACTCCAATGTACCTTCAGATTCACGCGACATTAGACTGGCAAGTCGCAGAGGAAATATTTCGTGGGATGATGTTCTACTCGTATAATCTGTATTACAGAATGCGCTGCTACTGCAAAAAAGGTTATGGTGCCTTGAAGTCCGTTCATATGTAGGCAGACATGCCAAATTTCAGTGCGATACTGTCTTAAATTTTGTTTTGACAGCTGATTGTTGTTGACGTGTTTGGCATCATGTTAAGTATGGACAAAAACAATTTTCGTTCTCTCATAAAACATTATTTTTGGGGAAGCAAAATGGCGAAGGAAACAAAAGAAAAGTTGGATAAATATTATGGGGCTAATGCTGCGTCAGATTACATCGTCAAATATTGGTTTCGAGAGAGTCGTGGTGGCCGCAACTCCACTACCAATCAAGTCCGCAGCGGCAGGCCCTCCGACGCGGTTACAGAGGACAATGTCAAATGAAATGGTGTTGGCTGACCGGAAAGTGAAGGTGCGTGAGCTAGCCGATACCACAAAGTACTGAGCGCACACGCCATGTTTTGGGAAATATTCTGCATATGAAAAAGTTATCATGCTCACTCCTGACCAAAACCACGAACGCGAGAGCACTTCGAAAGAGTGTTTGGACTTGCTGATGCGGAATCGGGCGGACTTTTGGCGTCGATTGGTAACTGCTGATGAAACACTATTCACTATTACACACCAGAGAACAGAATGAATGCCCGGCAATGGACTCAAGCCGATGCTCCGAAGCGGTCGAGGGAGGCTCAATGGGTCGGAAAGGTTATGGCGTCGGTTTTCTGGGATTATCATGGCATACTTTTCGTAGACTACATCGAAAAAGGAAAAACCATCAACAGCGAGTATTACTGTGCATTATTGGAGCGATTGAAGGCCGAAATCGCTGCAAAACGGCCTCACATGAAGAGAAAAAAAATGTTGTTTTTGCAAGACAATGCGCCGGCTAAAATCAATGACTTACGGCTCCAATTGCTGTCACACCCACCGTATTCGCTCAATTTGGCTCCCTCGGACTAGAATCTCTTCCCAAACCTCAAAAGATGGCTCATCAATAAAAAATTCAGCTCACGCGAGGAAATCATCGACGCCACGGAGGATTATTTTGCAGACCTTCCGGAAAATTACTTTTCGGACGGGATCAAGAAGTTGGAAAATCGCTGGAATAAGTGTATCAAGCTAAAAGGGGACTATATTGAATAAAATAAAAAAACATTAAAAAAAAAAATTTGTTTTATTCCCAAGGAGGTTAATTTTCACCCCACCTAGTATGTATTTAAAGTGTAGCACTCCAATAGTACTCAACTAAGCAAATACAGTCATTTATGTTCAGGGAGTGTAAATATTAGGTGTAATAAAAAAATATCCATTATTTTTCCAACAGATTGCTTTAGTAATCTGTATCTCGCGTTGAATATGTCCTATCGGATGTACACTAATGGCGTTAGAAAGGTGAGATTTCGTACTAAAAAAAAAACTTCTCTGACAGTGTCGTGATTGATTGACTCAGTACGCCATACTTTACAGTTTTTCTCCGATAAAGGAGAAAACGCAAGCGGCTGAAAATCTGAATAGTATTTATGGTGCTGACACCGTAACAGCAAATTATGCGCACTTTTGGTTTCGTAAATTCCGTTCCGGTAATTTAGATGTAAAAAATGCACCCCGCTCTGGAAGACCAATTGTCGAAAATGGCGATAAAATTTCGGAAATTATCGAGTCTGACCGCCATGCAAGCATTGTTTCGATTTTCCAGGACATAAACATTGCACAAAAAACAAAAAGATACAAAAGAAGCTAAATGCAAGGGTGCCACATGTGTGAATCGCTGCTGAATCGCAACAAAATCGACCCATTTCTAAACCGGATGGTGACTGGTGATGAAAAGTGGATCACTTACGACAACCTTGGGTGAAAACGGTCGTGGTAGAATCGCGATGAGCCGGCGCAATCGGTGGACAAGACAGGATTGACATCCTGGAAGGTTTTGCTGTGGGTGTGCTGGTATTGGCAGGGAGTTATTTACTATGAGCTGCTGCACTACGGCAAAATTCTTAATTCGGACCTGTACTGTCAGCAATTGGGCTGAAGGAACCAATCATCCAAAAGCAGACAGCTTTGACCAAAAGAAGAGGAACTGTATTCCATCAGGACATCGCAAGGCCAAACACATCGATAGTGTCTCGCCAGAAGCACCGGGACCTTGGTTTGGATGTTCTTATGCATTGACCTTATAGTCCGGACCTAGCACCGAGTGATTACTACCTATTCCTGTCCATTGCCTACGATTTTGCTGGAAAAAAATTCGCCTCAAGAGAGACTTGTGTAAAACGACTGTCCCAGTTTGTTGCCAATAGGGACGAGGTCTTCTTTGAGAGAGGCATAATGAAATTACCTTCAAAATGGCAAACAGTTATCGAAAAAAAAGACACATATTTGCCTTAAATCGGATAATTCTAACTATGCTAAATAGAGCTTTCAATTCATGCAAAAATAAGGGATTACTTTTTACTACACCTGATATGTTTTTAAATACGTCGGGATTTGCTAGCCTTAATGCCAAAATCCAAAAGATTTACTTATAGTTGTACTTACGAGAACTATTTCAAAGCAAGACCTGTCCTGTGATGTAGTTAAACCTAACGCATACTCCAGTCGTAAGAGCATTTCGCGCCCAAGCCTTGCATAATAATCTGGCGAATGAAGTTTAGCGTTGTCATCTTCCTTAATAAATCTCACAAATACACGGAGTTCCTTTTACAGAAATGTCTGTCTTTCGATCGCAGAGAGACATATTAAGGTTTTAGTGATAAAATGCCTGGAGTACCCCCTATGTACTTGTGATGCGAGAGTAAATTGGACATTCACCGAGGAAGTGCTCCGCAGCGTTGTCAAAACTTTTGTTTAAATCACTTCGTACTAAACACACAAGTCCCCCGCTATGGTATTACTATGATACTGAGGGTCTGCAGGAACGTTCCACTGGCCTTTAAGTGATATCGGGAAGAATTCGTTTGCTCTGCCGGCATCGCTTGGAAACAGCTGCTGTATTGCACACAAGACACCCAGCTGGCAATAGAAGGTCTAAACGTCTTGAGACACTATCCACAAGGGCAATGGCTTAGGTACTACACCCGGAATAAGGGTGATTGCTGGATTAATATGTCAAAGTCAGTGATTACAATAGAGTAGAGATCATTTCGATCTTGGAAGTGATAATGTTAGCGGCCCCTGCAAATGCTACAGAAATCGTCTCCAAACGACAATGTTCTAAAATAATGGATATGAATTAAAAAAATATCCATACTCCCAAGGTTGGCTATTATTCATCTGAGGCTTGAAAGTGTATCTGTGCATATTTTAATGTCCGATGTCGATATTGTAAAATAACTAAGTCATTGTCTGGGAAGAGTCTCAGTAAATTATACTAGTAAAAGGGTATATACAGAGATCTTTTCGAAGAATTATACATCTAAACAGTCGGCTCAGTCTTTGGAAAAATGGTTTGTTAGCATATTAGTAACACTCTTCTCTCTTGTGATTTTGTTCATTCAGTTGCGCCAGTGTGTTAGATGTATGAAATGTCCCATTTGGCAATATGAGTGTATTTATCGCTACTAGGCTCGAAATTTCTGTACGTGTTCGGCGGGCAACCACATTCATATGTTCGCCACCATAAGTCCTTGACTGTACCCATTAAAGAAAACCTTCATAACAAAGTCAAGGGTTGGATATGTATCAAAAGTTTTGGAATTGTTAAAAAACCAAAAAAGGCATCAGCAAGAGAGTACAGGCGAACAGATATAATTTCGACAGAACCTTTGTAGAAACCATTTTTGCAACTAGATAGGGGATGTATTGGACTTGAATTTGAATATAAAATCCACAACTTTATCTTTTTTGGAAATGGCAAAAGAAAATATACGGATGGATGATCCAAAAAATATGACAAGTGCCAATAGTATATTCATAACTCAAATTTCCTTAAAGCGAAAATTTACACCTTAGATATGGACAGGTAATCGAATACGAATAACGATCTGATTTTGGAATAATCTCCTCGACTCATTAGAACAGGATTGGCATAACTTAAGGTTCCTTCAATATCAAAGTTGAAAGAAAGTTCATGAAGCACAGGATTGACCTCTTGGAGCTGATTTAAACAAGAAGGTGGGATCTGGTAAACTGGGAATACCTGGAATATTTGGAATACTGTCTTAATCTACTCTGGCCCTTATTCTACGCACTGTTTATCGGGAACTATTCTAGCAGCTGGGACGACCCACCTAATATGAATGCCTTCAAATGGCCGAGTTAGTGTAAAGTGAAAAAAGTTTTCATTACACAGTGTTACGTACCGTTAATAATTTATCATCTAACGACGACATCATGATTGCGATGGAAAACTGTATGACCAATGCAAAAAGCGATACCAAGGCGACAATAGTAAGCGATTTCTCGATTTGCAGTGCCAGCCCTTCTGCCATCGAAAGCACCATGTTTGGGTACCGTAGTTACCACATAGTTATATGGAACTCATCTTAAATATAGCAAACACCAAATTAGAGTGACCGCATTACCATTAACCGAAGATTTAGATGTTATATTTCCAACGCTTGAAACAGATGAGGAGCCAGTTACAGACCTAAGTACGAACACCATAATACGAGTATGGTAACTTAAAAGCGCATATGTACTGCATTCGCTTACAACACCCGTGCTTTCAAGCGTTTAGCAATAACAAGCCTCGTTTTTCTGTTTGTAACTAAAAATTCAGTAGCTATCCCAACTATAAACTTGCTACCATACATTCAAAACATTGTTATCTTCACCGATGGTCAAGTTGCAACTAAACCTATTACTTCAGCTACTACATCCTCAAAAAAAGTCTGACAATGCCAAGCTTTACATACTTTCCTTAGCTTCCAACCAAGTATTCCCATGGGTTTCCCTTTACTACATTCTATCGTAGATAGACAAATGAAAAACAGAAAAACGGAAATTACTCTTACCACTTTCGTCTCCTATATGGATATGATAAGTGGCAAAAACCACCACATATCGTTGACCGTATACCAAAAACAAACAGCTTTACATGAGAACAAATAATGATAAAGGAAATTTGACATTTGCTCGAAGTAGAGTTAAATTAGTTCTAAAGTTCCCAAACTCAGACAAGGAACTATGTGTTCCTTTTCCTGGACTTTCTTAGTTTTTCGTTGAATGAACTCGCCATTTAAAAAAATTACAATTCAAGTTAGCTACATTGAAATTTCTTCGCCATTAAGTTTCCGATGGAGAACGTCATAGTATGTTGTGCTAAATACTTCGCCTCCTTCACCGATTCTTTACAACATATCATAGTTCATTGCTGTTAGGGTTGCGTATTACACCGTTTGAAAAAGCAGATTCAAGTTATAGTTACGATGAATGAAATCTAATTTTGTCATCCCTCAACCTTCCTCCTATCGACTTTGGAACCATCTGCGTAGACTAGATCTTTTTCCTCGTTCAGATTCTGGGCGGAAACTTTTCTGAGCACAGAAAAAAAACGATTTCATACTTTCACAGTAACATAAACCCTGGTGGCGTTGGTCAGAGCCGAAAGATAGTTAGCACACAATCTCCTAATTAATAATCGACTCGTACTGCAACAAAATACAACTTCACATTTAAAAAAACATGGATTTAAAAGGTCAGCCCATGATATGATTATCAAGCGGAGGGAGATTCACCAATGATCCTTGAGCAACTAGGCGCGCAAATGAATACTCACATCCTGCCAAGACAGACGAGATAAACTAGACGAGCGTGCTTAATGTAAAAAAAATGTATTTAAGTTCACAAAATATATACACATAGGACATATTTGGTCTAGTCTCGGTCATGGAAGTCCCAATGACCATTCTTGATCATACAAGCCGTATGACTTACTGCAAGTTTCTTTACACTGCCACAAAGCTGAGAGCGCCTTAGAAGACATTTATAGTTCAAATAAGAATGACTCTCAAATACTTACCTTCCTTGGAAGAGAGAAAAACCTCAGTTTTAAGAGAATTGCCTGGGAGCCCACTTCAGAGGTGAAAATCTTTTGAAAATCGTCGGTCAACTTGTTTACATCTACTGTGCACACAACACATCTAATATGTGATCATGAGTTCTAGCTCTAGATAAGACAACTTCTAGACGTTTATGGAATTCTCACCTTAAAGTACTACCCAATACAAAAAAAAAAACTTACTGACAATCTCCTGATGACAAAGATCTCTGACAGACTGACTGCTCTCAATCGATTTTCACCTTCTTCTTCTTTTATCAAGTTCAACTGGAATAAGCCTTCAAGGATTTTGCCAACCTTTTACGCCCACAAGAAAAGTCTTAAACAGTTTGCCTTCACCAAAACGAAACGCTTAAAACAGATGAAGAAAAAAAAAACACAACTCAAAAGGGCCAAATAACCGACATTAAAAAAGAGGACGACTCCGCTGTGATAAAATATGCGGCAGTGGTAGCAACACGCCGCCGTTTTGTGTGTTTTAGGTGAGTGTGATTGTGCGATAAACTCTTCTGCACTCACTTTAAGAGCACACGCTTCAATGAAGGATTTAAATTGCTAAAGGACCTTCTAGCATATCCACCTATACATAAGACACAATCTACGGTGCCCCCATACGATACCACCCTGGGCTCAAAAAACATCAGTTCCAGTATCAGCAGAAACAGCACCAGCGGCAGTAGCATCCATCCACATCAGACCCAACACCAATGCCGCTGCCGCACTTCTCTTTTGTGACTGAGTAGGCTCCGTTTTTGTACCAGAATGCCGCAATACTCCATCAGGACCACGAGGGGCAAATCATCATACTACCGCTATTAGTATACTACTAATACTACTACTACCACCATACCATTCTACCATTACTACTGCCATATTATGCCACTGCAAAAGCTACTACTTCTGCATGCCACCGTCACGGCACGCCACTGCTCCTGCTCCTGCTCCTGCTCCTGCTCCTGCTGAGACTGTTTCTCTTAACCGAGAGCTTAATATTCCCACTATAATATTTATTTCTCTACTACAACGGGATGCTAGAGCTGCTGCTAGACCTCTACTGTCGCCTCCATTGAAGGTACTGGAACTGGTACTGGTACTGGTTTTGTTCCACTACTGCTGCTCTGGTGCACTTTGGCGACATCATAATGAAAAAAATGAGTGCGCTCCTGTGTATAGTAAGAGAGACTTCAAAGGACTCGTTTACTTTTCTTCTCTGCTTTTTTTTGGTAAGTAATTTTTCAGTAAACATTGATTTTTTTTTCTTTATATCATATATACCTACATACATATATACTCGTATCCTTCTCCCTGTGTCGCTGTTTTTCAGTTGCAATTCCTAGCAGTAGCAGTAGTGTAGCACCCTGGCATACTTCACCTCGTCTAAGCTTAGAGAAAAACGACTTGGCACAACGCTTTGTAGTATCACTCAGTGAGACCTAAATAATCGTGCATATGTATGTACTTGTACTTGTACTCGTATTCGTCCTTAATGGGTGAATTTGATGTCAAAGCCATGGAAAAGTGTTAAAGAACGACAACGACTTCGCCAACGACTACGAATGCGACTAGGACGTCGCCTACGGGTGTCGGTTGTCGGTATTCGCTGGCGGCTGTTGTTGGGTGTTGTTTCTCTACAAGGCTCACCCTCGACATCCTTTTTGCAAAGTTTTAATATTGTGGGTATCGATTTTCAATCGACTTGCACCGAACTTGTCGACAACGACTACCACATCAGCGACAACGACAGCGACAACTGCACAAGATGCTGGAAAAAGAGAGGTGCGAGCTCTTCTTATGAGCGTTCCCTCAATCAAAAGCTGGGACAAGTGGAAATGGAAGGACACTAAAGGATATTATTACTTTGCAGTACCCTTTAATTAAAAGTTCGAGTAATGGAAAACGGATGTGTTGAATTTTGATGGGAGATTTTTTTTTGTGAACCCTTCAGCAATGTAGATTATACTTCAAAGTTAGATGGCAAATAGCCTTTGGATAAATGTCCTTTGAGATCGTGTACATGTTTTTAGGTTTTTTTTTCTTTTTTGAAAATAAAAAGGATGTATGAATAGTTTCACGTGGCTCCTAAGTATGTGGGGATACTCTGAATGGAGATGTGGCGAGAAGGATATGCAAGGATCAAGTGATTCAAAGAAACTGGGCAATGCAAATGGATTTTTCTCTGTCTACTATGTGAAATCTTTCCATTTTAAAGGTTAATCAGGTCTTTCGTAACCTTGTCTATGCAAGGTCTAACTGGTGAAAAAAGATGACCCAGCACTAGAGAATTTTAAAGCCAGGCTTTGTAAAGAAGTAATTTTTGTTTTCCTTGCATCAGACAGATTTAACTTCTGGCGATTCAAGTATCCCCTCGGATTCTCGATCTTACCCAGACGCACGCACGTCGGCACACCAAAACATGCGGATGCAAGCATATTGGACACACAAAGCTAGGGGTTTTCCAACGAAATTTTCTATTTTCTTCCGCAGGGACAAGACAACATATCTGCTCGCCATTGTCTGCAACTATAATCCTCTTAAACCTAAGATTAGTATGAGAACGTTCCTTCTTGTGACTTTTTTTTTTATTCTAAGCCACTTGGGATACATAGGACTGAGTTAAATTAAATGTCTTAGCAATTGGTTTATTTTGAGAGTAATTCCTGCACAGCCCCAAACTGAACAGCAATTCCTCATTCAACGAGTTTGATCTGATTTTCTGATTCCATACAAACAACAGTATCCCTATACCCCCATAGTGAAATCGTTATTACGAGCGATTTAAATATACACAATTCTGGGTGACTTCAACATTCTGGACAGTGTGTTAAGGTCTACGCTGCAATACAATTCAACTTGACTCAGCTATTAAATGAGCCAGACATTTATAGTCATACCGCCAATACCCTGGACTCATTTCTAACTCTTCACACTGATAAGTACACCGTTGATGTGCTATCCATTTTAGGCTCGTCGGACCACTGTGCCATATCTTATTATCATACAATGACCACACTCGTACAGTTAAATAAATAATTCCTAATACAATCGTTCGCCAATACAAGAAAGCCAATTGGAGCGAAATTTACGAAATTAGGAATTTTAACTGGTCGTTATGATGTCGCTGCCGCTACTGATATTATCACAGACTCTATCCTCTTTGTAAAAAATTCAATTCTGATCGTTTGTCGAAAATATTAGATACTCTGCCTCATCCTCCATCTCATAATTACATAACAGCTGTCAGCTCCTTGAATAAGGCCATTCTGCTTGCTGCATGCCATGCGTCCAGATTAACACTTCCACATTGTGCTTTGTCTCCGACTTCACTTGAGTGCGTCGAATCTTTAATAGGACGAATCCACTTTCGAACTCGTAAAGTAGCAAGAGTACTAAAAAGATCTTAACATACAACAAATCCCCTGGTCTAGATGGTATATTTCCCCTTCTTTCCTAGATTAACATCAATCTAACGAAATCGAGATAGTTGCATTTGACAAAGTATGGCATCAGGCCCTTGGATGGGCGACTCTCTTCTTCAATTAATTCGAAATTTAAAAAAAAAAAAAAAAAAAAAACCACTTGTCACATCTGAGCGGGGCCTACGATTTATCGCCTAGTCCGAACGACATTCCTTAGAAGCTTTTTCGTAGGCATTTTAACTTTCGGGAGTTTGCCATTGTCCGCCGAAAGGGTGATGGCGATTTAAAAAATTGTTGGTGACCCAGCCAGGAATCGAACCCAAACTCTCTGCGTAATAGTCCAATGAGCTAACTATCGCGCCATCGCCATCGCCTGTAATTGAATTCGAAATTACCTTTCGGAATATTCAATTTAAGTTGTCAATTCCGATATTAGCAAAATAAATGCTGTCGTGCTCCAGGTCTTCACTCTGTCTCCGACATTCTTCCTAATCGTAATATATTTCTTGCTGACGATAGTACACTCTGATTTTTATAATAGTTCACGGACTCCCGTCCCTGCTCTTTGCTTTAGAACGAAAACGGCAGCGTATGATAAGCTCATTAAATTCCGATATTAACAGCACAACTAATTGAGGAACGCTAAAACGAAATTTAAATACCCAACCATTATCCATGAATGTCACTTACATGCGCCCAAAATTGGCGTACAATGGATACTCATAGGTGATGCCAATACTGCAGTCAATTGATATTAGTGTTCCAAAGAAATTTCGGGTACCATTCCACATTTTTAAACCTTCAATCAGTGTTTCTAAGATACATACAAACTCGTATCACGATGTTTTGAATCAATACTAGCAAAACATCTGGCTCCAAGTTGGTGTTTTCTCTTTCAATGTTGGCTTCTAACTCTTAAAAAAAATGTTTGTGGTTTATTGTGGTAAACGTGAGATTTCAAAAAGCCCCAATCTGTCGCCATCAGATCTGACCTGGAAATTGGTGATTCCAAATCTCCATCGTTGCCTTAGCTGTCTGTGTGATCGGTTGATGATTCAATTCAGCAACTTGCGACAAAAATAAACTCGTTTAACACTGATTACGATTACGGTGGTGCCGTTGGTGTTCTCAAAATCATGAGAACTAATCACTTCTTCACTGCAAATGCCAGACTAACAATTACTTTGAGGGTATGCAATAGCTCTTCGTGCATTTCATGAATTTGGAAATTCCGTTTTCTTCAAGTGTACAGCTCCATTGCTTGTTTTCAACTTATTCTCTATCTGTCTAAAACATGAATGTCAAAGCATAATAACATTTAACGCCATTTGCAAAAATATGACACATTCGAAATACGACATTACTTTTGACCCTCGCGAAACGTATGGAAGACGTCCTTATATTCGCCCAACTGAGCTCGCTATGGCATGACGTGGATAAATTTAGTACCATGTGCATTCTACATGATGCGTAGCCAACTATACGCCGTACTTATTTAAGTCCGTTCACTTTTTAGAAAATTTGCGATAAGATCTCGGCCTTCACATATAGTATATAAGAGATCAAGCTATAGTTTGCGGCGGGAATTCGCAATTTTTATCAAAAAATTTTGTTTAGTGGCGGGATTACTTTCGATTCAATGCGTTTGTAAACAAGCAAAAGAGTGATTCAAACCTAAAAAGGCCCATGAGACTCAATTACACCTACAAAACTGCACTGTTTGATGTGACTTTCACGCTGGTGGTCCCTCGTTCATTATTTCATCGAAAATTTATAATACAGTCTGTTTGATAACATCGTACACGACAAAAATTAAAGAAGAACTTACTAGGAGAGGCATGGAGTCTTCGAGGCATGCTTTCTACTAATCTTATGGCATAATCTTGAGACAAAGATCTTCATAAAACTCGTATTTTTCGTGATAATTGTTTGACCGTCGAGATCTTCTTTCCTTGGAGCTTTAGCTTCATTAATGCCCAAACATTTTCAATGGGATTTGCATCCGGCGACTGTGATGGCCAATCTAAAACATCGACGTCATTTTCTTGTTTCCACGCACTGCACAAAAGACTGCGATGTTTCGGGTCATTATCTTCTTGCATTTACAGAACGCCTTAGATTCATGGAGAAATGCGCTAGAGAGAAACGGGTTTAAAATAAGTCGTTCAAAGACGGAGCATTTGACGTGCCCATTTGCGCATCCATTGCGACCTGTTCCGGATATAATGTTAGACGGAATAGTTATTCCGAAAAGCACTATCTTAAAGTACTTAGGATCAATCATTAACATGGAAGCGAAATGTGACGACGACGTAAACCACAGAGTGAGTGTGGGATGGATGAAATGGCGGGAAAATTCGGGAATCTTTTGCGACCGAAAATTTCCACTTAGATTAAAGGGGAAACTCTACACCACGGTTGTTAGACCAGCTCTTATATACGGTTCACAGTGCTGGACAATGTACGAAGCGTTTAAAAACAAAATGACGGCAGCGGAAATGAAAATGTTAAGGATCTCTAGTGGAGTCACTAAACGCGATTGCATTAGATCTACGCGTATAAGAGGAAGTCTACATATAAAGAATTCGGTAACCGAACAGCTTGAGGCGAATAGAATAAGTTGGTATTGCCACGTTCAAAGATCTGCGGAAAATCCGGTTAAAAAGGCACTATCAACTGCGGTCACTCCAACTGTAAGAAAACGAGGTCGGAAAAAGAATTCCTGGATTTCTCAGATGGCAAATGCGCAACAACGTTTGGGGTTAACCACTGAAGCGATCCAGGAACGAGCATTATGTAGACGCGTTCTGCGGTCTGCGACATTAGCCAACCCCATAAGCGGAGCAGCAGCGATGCAGTAAAAATGGGAAACTCGTTACGCATAAGTTCGTATAACGAGGAAAGGGTTAATAAAAGGATAAGAAGAAGAAGAAGATCTTCTTGCAGTAACCAATTCTCATTCCTTCTTCTAAACCACCTTTGGGCAGATGGTAATAAAGCCTTCTTATAAATTTTGACCAGGTTGGGTGCGTTTAAGTTATTTGTAAACATAAACAAATTGCCAAAGCCTTGTTTTGAGAAGCATCCCCAAACGTGCACCTTTGCCGGGTGTTTGACGGTCCGCTGGATTAATTTGTTGAATTGTGTACACCAGGTATGAGTGATAGGAGACCATGCCCAAAAAGAAGCTTCATCCGAAAAAAAAACGTTGTTCCAATCTCTGTCCAAATTCTCCTTGGCCCAACTGAGTCGTTTTTCTACGTGTTTTTTTGACAGTAGTGGTTTTTTTATTGTGCTTCGAAATTTTACATTATTACATTATTGACTACTAAACGTCTTCGTATCGTAGCACAACACACATTTAGACCCCTTTTACGTAAAATCCCTTGTCCTCCACGTAACAATAGAAGAGGATTTTTTTCAAACACGCGTAGAATCATTTTGTCCTGCTTTTTTGTTGTTTTTGGCGTAGACCCACGATCCGGCAAATCATCCACATTTTTAACTTGGGAATAACGGTGCACCCACTTGCTAACAAATGCTTTTGACTTTTTCATGTATTTAGCAGCTGCTCCGTATGACATTTTCGGTCCTTTTTGCCGTATACGATCTTATCAAACGGACTGTATATTGTTTTAGAAAGATCTCGCTACGTACTGTACTGCCAATGAAGCCATTGACTTACTGGAAACTCAATTATATGACAACATTATATTGCGAGATAGACAAACGGAGGGAATAAACTACCGAGATTGTGTGATTTGGTGCCATTCGATTACTAATTCTGTAGCTACGCAAAGTCTTTGCTGTATTGGTATGCTAATGAAACGCCTAGAAGCCCAAAACTGAATGCATTATTGGTATTATTCATTTTTAGTCGAACATATCTTTCTGGCAAATATTTCAACCATTTCTCCTGATGACGTGCAAAGAAGAATGTGGAGAACTCTCCTTCATTTTGACTGTTTAGTAAGAATACCATGCAAGTGGCCGAAAGTGGCTCTGAATCCCCTTACTATCTCGTATTTTCCGTGAACCACTGCTTACGTCGAATTCAGTCAGTTTAAAGTCTTCAATTACACATGCCAATCATTACAAAATCATAAAAAAAACACAATGGTATACCAACACGGTTTTCTGTCTAACTTGTGCTGTCGAATTTTGTTGACTTCTATTCGGTTGACTAATATTTACTTAGCCTGCAACAGAGCCTCTATCGGATTAGATAAGTAAATTTCAAACCAATGTTAAGGAGCGCTTTCCAATCACTGCCACTTCGTCATTGCATCGATTATATATACTTCTATTTAGATGCAACGTGTGTTATTCTCTCAAAGAATACTCGCATCGACAAGGGTAGAATAATAAATTTTTAAAATTTGTTGTCGCCTGAAAGAAGCTAATTATTCCTTTAAGGTTACACCTTAGTTCGCTAACTCACATTTGCAAGTCACTGGCATTCGCATTAGCAATTTATAAGACAAACTTTTGAAATAACACCAAACCTTAGCTTATCTCAAATAAATTTTCACTGCACTGAATAATTTTTGATGTATATATTTATTCTGCTAAGCGTGTAATTAAAGTTTGCGGGGAACTAGCTCTGCATTAGATCAGGCATAGGGCATAAGAGGTGATTTCCACTACTAAACAACCACTTACAATACTAAGTGGTAAGTCATCTGTTTATATCTTTTTAAAAAAGGCTAAAAAAAACACTACAATATATTTCAACGATTGTTGCTTGAGTAAATCATCCGATTGTGGTTTGAGTAAGCCTTCCGACTAATTACGAAATATTATTTCTTCGGCTGTCTTGGCAGTAGGCCATCCCATGTTCAATGGTTTTGGCCACTATTTCATGAACAACTTGACCGATATTTTTCTTGGGTGCTCGAATAATCTTTGGATTGTTCGCATACCACATTTAATGGTAATGGTACTCCACATAAAAACTTCAACGGCGTCGTGACGGCCAACTACCAAAATGACTGATTACACGATTATTTGGCCGCTTGCGCGTCAGCCCCATCTTCCTGGAATCATAGCTGGCCCAACTTCAAATCCTTAATTTCTAGCCATAAAAATCGGTTCCCAAGCCTCGGTAGCACTCTCTATTGACTGCAAAGACTAGTAATACCAACACTCTTAAGGACACACCAAACGCTCACACGTTCAGGATGCTTTGGCTTCCCGTTTATATGCAAGGTTTCGTATGCCGCTTTAAAATCGACAAATGCATATACTATATAGTGACGGTGACGATTTAATTCCCTCGTTTTTCCCAACATTTCGATGATGGACTTAAGTTCCTGGATTGGAACCTTTCGTGTGGACAAAATCATGTTGTTTGTGAATAGTTTCAGATCTTCAAATACAAAAGGTCTTATAGGGGATGTTTAGAAGACACTTTCGTCTATAGTTGATGCATCAATAGGGGTCTACTTTTTTTTTGGATTCTACAAACAATTGTTTCGCATCTTTACTAGCCTTTAGCTTCAAGATTACTACCCCAGCTTTTTCTAGGTCAGGGGAACAGGATTCTCTGTTCTCTTCTACCAAGTACCCCCAAGTACTCGCAATAATCATTTTAGAACGAAGATACAGATGTGCAATTCCTAGATAGAATAGAATTGTTTCTTCTACACACATTATGCAGCGGAAGAACTGGGGATGATCTTCATCCAGTCTTTTCATACAACATACCTTACGTATGCGGCACCAATATGAGCCAAGCAGTGAAAACGAAGTCTTATGCAAGAGGGAAGCTCCGTAAACCGTCTGCGCGCTGAGGGTATGTTAAAATTATCCGACCGTGTCGGACGAAGTAATATATACTACTGCGGAAATGCTACCAGCGGAGATGTTGGCTAGCAAATTATAAAGGACCTATGATTCCAAAATCCAGGAATCCCTAGCCTCTGACAAAGATACTCGTATCAAGCTAGAAGAAAGACATCGAAACATAAGACCATGGCAGGAGAGATAGAATTAGTCTTCAAAAAGAAGATGGACCCATCGACTTATACCGGACATCCAAAAATTGGCGGACTGGCACCACGGAGTAGATTCCTATCTACGCCAGCTCCCAACCAGACATGGCTGCCTCCGAGCTTGTGCTATGATGAATCCCATAGCACAACACATATTTTTTGTGTCCACGCTTTCGTACAGAACGTAGAGATCTAAAGAAATGAATTGGAGAAATACCAACTCCCGAGAACAATGCGAACCATATGTTAACACCGAATAACACCGAATATAGGATGCTGTGAAACAGATAGCAGCGATAATTATGAAGCAACTTCCTTACCCCACGGCCATTTGCGGAGGTTAACTTAAATGAGCCAGAAGAAAGCAACAGTAGCCGGAGATCTACAATAAAACTACAAGATAGTACTTACATGGAATCCAATACTAAACCTCTGGGACTCTCGCTAGAAACGCACTTTGCTCTATGCTCTGTCCTATTCCAACTGGACTCGAGGAAATCATGCTTCAAAAAACGAATGAAACTGTGACACTGTTCGGAAAAAGACTCAGCATTAGCATAAAGCATGGAAACGTGCCAAAATGCTGAAGGAAAATAATGTTACTATTCATTTCCAAGGCCGATAAGCCCAGCTATACCCGCCAAAAGATCTCAGGCCGACAAGCCTAACATCATTCAGTTTAAATCTTTGCAAAAACTGTTTGACAATCATATTCGAAGTAATATTCACTTGGAAGACTTAGCCTTAAACCAGCATATACTCCACAACAGGAATAACAACGCAGCACTAGGTAACATGCTATTGGTGATCACAACCTCAAGAGGTACCCCTCAGGGAGAAGTGATATCACCTCTTTTGTGGACCGTTGTTGCTAACAAAATACTTCTGAATCTAAAAAGTAAAAGAACAGAAGTCACTGCATAGGAAGACGATGAGTTTTTACGGCCGCCGGAAAATTCCCCTCCACGACTAGCCAAATTCTAATTGATGCTCTTTAAATCATTGGAGAACGGGCGAAGCTCTGTTGGCTCGAAATAAACCCGTCTTAAACAGAGATTTTTCTATTCAAACATAATAGGATAATGCCACAATTTGATGTTCCTTCGTACGAGATAGTAAGTAAGGTTAGGCCACGCCTCAATCCTTACAAGGACCCTGTAATACCCCATTCGGACTTTGAAATACCTTTCACCTGCATTTTCCTAAGCAGAGAGGAATGGGACAGAATTCGGTATTCATTTTTACGAATGGACCAATAATGGAGAAAGAATCGGCGCACGCCGGGATCTTCTCCGAATAATTGAATTTATGATGGTTAGTCGTCAGTCAGAGATATTGGCTGTAGCAGAAGTAGGTATAGTTTTGATTCATTCGAAGCTGGTGAAGCGCTGTAGTGATGAACTTAAAGCGTTCAACGTAGCATCACGCTGGAAAAGAACATACAGACGACTAAGCTTATAAAGGATCCTCACTGGAAAATAAACTGACAGAGTATCAAACCTTCACTCTGCACTCTAAGAATACAAGTGGAGCGAACAATACAAAAACAAGAAACCTTCCAACCTGCGAGACCTGAAGACAGTTATGACCGAAAATAGTTATGGTGACAGCCTCAATAATTTCAAACAAAAAACTTTTGAAAGTTATTTCTTCCATGTTCTCTCAGAACTCCTTGCTGCTTCGCTTATGTATCTCTTTTCAGTTCGTGGATGCAAACAGATGACAAGCGACACAACCAACGCTTTCATCCCAACGTCAATTTCCCAACCAGAGCATCACAATGGGACTACACACACCTTAATGTGATGAGGCATAGAATGGGCTCGGCTCCAGGTACCATTTACCCGCTTACCTCACCTAACCTAAAGAAAAAAAACTTGCAACTATGGCTTAATACTAAGAGTAGGAGTATACTTGTAGGAGAATACCTCTAACGACGTTAATAAAAGGGTTTTACCATTCCGAAACGACACTCGGTTTCAAAAAATCGAACCCAACTAAGCGACAGATGTTGCCTCCATCTGCCAGCTTAGTGCATTTTGAATCGTCAATGAAGAGAATGTAAATTTGAAAACCAATTAAACACAAAAATAATTAAAGAAATGTACTTACCACATTGTTGTGGCAGAAGAACTTCAACAAGTCCAAGTAGAAAAAATATCACAAAGTTTTGGCATATCCACTCTGTTGGCAATGGCCTTAGAGCCATTCTCGTTATCATTCCAAATTTTAGAAAAATTTACACAATTCCGTTTGCTCTATCATTCGGTGGTCAATTTTATTTCCATACACGAAGGCGTAGCACGCTAGCGACGCAACAATATGGACGTTAAAGTGTGTAAAGGCCAATGTGCAACAGCAAGCTCTGATAACAGATGACTGATGCTGCCTTGGTGATACGATGATGACAGTGAAGACGGTGATCTATGTGAACAAGACGACTTGCACATGAACCAATATGACAGCTACTTGTTGGGTACTTCCCTGTATGCTGGTGGCGTTGGGCGTATTGTTGATGTAAAGAGAGATGGTAGCACCCGTGCACCACCTACAATTTACACATCGTTGCGATGGCCTGTCGATGACGTGCGATTTGTAAATTACCTTGGCAAAACAAACTGAGATGCTGAGAACTAATTCAATTCTGTCCAATTAAAAGCTACTTCCTGTGGGAACACAGATCTGACGGATTTACATTTTTCTTTCCAAGAGTACCAACGCTCACTCACGTTCACGGATACACTTTGGTCTTCGTCTTCGTCTCCTCTGGCACTAACAATGTAAACAAAAATTCTAAAGCTGGACTGAAAACGAGCCTTGGACGTATGTTAGATAGTTAAGGTACTCCCACACACAGTTCTTGTGTCAGTTCAAGTCGCCACGACAATTACCAAACAAAAGATTCCCATCAGGGAGAACACGCACGGAGATCTACGAAAACCTGGAAACGGATCAACGGATAATCGGACAATCCGACAACCGGACAATGGCACAATTGGACAATCAAATAGCTGAGCAAAGGGGAATCCGAATAAATGCAGTATGTGGCGGAGGTAAGAAAAACATAAACAAACACAGTCGTAGTAAATTTCCACAAACACAACGGCACGCACAGTATAAGGTATAACAAGCAAATAACAACAACAAATCCACGAACGACAGAGACGACCAATATCGTACGGTGAAGAGAATCACAAAAAAGAAGAAACGAATTGTATTTTCGGTTCGGCACTTTTGATCTTTTTTCTACACAAAAGGACTTCGACGACTAAATCGTTTGGAATTGTTAAGGAATTGATTGCAAATTTGGGAAGGCTAGTGCGTCCACCGCACAGACGCACGATTATTGCTTTTGCTGGAGAAGAAGTTTATTGGTAAATCGCGAGAATTTCTTGACAAGGCGCTGCAAGTTATTGCTGTGCGTCCACTCGCTGTCAAATCAGGGAATACTTTGAGAGTTGAGTTCGGAAAAATCCACTGTGGTGGGATGATTTCGGGCAAATGGATGCATTCAGAGGAGTGTTGGTGAAAATTCAAGTGACAATGGCTAACTGTCAAAGAAGGTTGTGTTACAAACTGAGTGTGTTTGCAACTACGACCATTATGAAAGGTGTTACACATATTTAAATGTTTTAAAAATTTAGTGTTTACCATAATGATAGAAAAAGAAGTTAATCCACATTCAAGTAGAGGAACTGATTTGCGCTACAATATCGTTTGGTTAAGTTTGGGTAAATTAAGTGAATTAAGTAAGTAAAACAACTTTTCAGCTAGCAAAACTATCCTCGGATAGTTACATAGAATTCAGAATCGGGTGCTAAGTCTTGACCTTGTTGAAGAGAATGGATCCTAGAAAATCGTGTTCGACACCCTCAAAGTACGAGGTCGCAAGTCCAACAATGCCTAAACTAAGAAACAAATTAGTGAAGTTGGTTCAGAGCCTTAAGATTTCAATGAGTGCTTCTAAAATCTGAAAACACACACACAAAGTCCTTAAAAAAACCTGAAACATTCAGAAAATCTGATAGCACCTACAACGAGTCGAAAGCGGAAACTCCCATGCCCGGGTTTCACAACCAACTCCCATTGCTGAAGATTGCGCTGCAGCTGATATCTGTCATCGTTTGGAGTGCTTTCAGCAACAAAACTTTGAATGGTGTGTGTATTTCGGGCACACAATACGGCGTCGATGAATAAACAATTTTGTGGATTAAAGTATTGCCGGCGAATAAATCCAGATTGCAGATTTTCTTTACGATCGATGTGTGATGGTGGGATTAAACCGAAGTTGCGTCCTGCCTATGGTGTATATTGATCGACCCTAGCTTTTATGCTCCTTCACTCAGGCATATGCAACTGATGTAGCTGTACATTTTGTTCCCTCATGAAAACAAGTGGAGGATAAGGTAAAGATCGAAGCCGTTAGTTTACTTGAATACTTCTTAAGGCTTCCTTGATACGGTCATTCATATTTTTTTTTTATAGAGTTGTTGACATCTTTTTATTAATATTCACTATGGTCAGCGGTAATAAGGCTTGTCTACCCTTCTTTTTTTTCAAATCTCTATTAGCCTCTTCTCCGTCGGATAACACTGTTCTTATTTGCTAATCTAATGAATTGGTTGGCTTCCGACTAAACAAAAATTTGATAACAAAAACACGATGGAAGCTAGGTTGAAAATTGTCAAAGTTTGAACAAAGTTCTTGCAAGTTTTAAGATATACCGCTAATATAAGTAAAAGTCCAACCCTTACATTTAAATGGAATTTGGGGAAACCGAAGAACTTTCTATTCAAGATAGGTCTAGATTTTACAAGCATTGTTAGAATTGCTGGTACTTTAACCCACATTCGGTAGACTTAGTATATACAACTTTATTCACTCAACTAATCCAGTCTTCTTGAGGAAGACGTTGAAAGCTTTTCTTTTGTATTGTATGTCCCAAAAAATGTTTAGAGCTTAACACCGTTAAATAAAATTGAAATATACCAATACAGTGTACAAAGCCCTTTGCTTTTTAATGTCGTTCAAGATTTTCTATGAAAGCAAAATTTACAACTTCGAAATGACTTGTCTTCTGTTCCTCGATGAAAGCGCAATCACATGCCACGATGTGTCAATTCTTAACATAACTTTTTTTGACCGGATAAAGGCTCTAGAAGACAACGGGTTAGTAATCAGTTGTTCTAAGATCAGCAAACACAACTTCTTATATCTAAATATTTAGATTTGATTTATATAATGCGGTCTGAATTATTTTAAATTTCGTTTGCAATGAAATTACGAGTATCTATGCGGAATCGAAAAATAACACCTACAGAGTGAGTATACTACAAAGGGAAGCAGGTCCGCCGTGAGAAAAAAAAGAACGGCGAACTTGTGGATGGCGTTTATTTGAATAAGTACTCGATTGACATTTACTGTACTAAGTTGAAGATAGTTCCTAAGGCCTCATGAAAATTCATGTTAGTCATCGTGGATTAGACAAGAGTCATACAGAAACCATTATCAATCCACAGAGAAGAACGTTTGATAACGCGGTCGAAATCCTTGGTAATCAAAATCATGAAGAATATGCCGAGGTATAATAGTTGACTCAGAGAACTGCCGCGATGGTAATAATAGAATAAGAGATGGCTTAAATTAAATTTTACGTTTTTTTATGAACAGATATGTACAGAACTTTTTGTGTTTAAGAAATGAGTAAGTTGGAAAAGATCAGTAAGAGGTAGTACTAGATAGCTCGTGGATTCTTTGTTAAACGGTTGGAGGCAGTTAATCAGGATCAGAGGAGTATATATTCCCAATTTTGTAGAGTAAGAGGAACACAACTAAAACGATAGAGGATAAATACGATTAGCTATAGATTTATTTTACATTAATGAGTTCACAGAGTTTAAAACATGGCGTGCTTCCCAGCCCGTCCAATCCTTAGTTAACTGCTTCCAGTAGCGCACTTTAAGTCGCATGATGTCCCCTTCTACTTATGCGCGCCACCTTGGATGAGCTCTTTCCCTGATGCGTTGTCCTGCTTAGTTAGATTCGAAGACTCTCTTTGAAGCACACTGTCTGACAAGCTCGATCTCGCTGTAATGCTCTAATAATTTTTCGTTGAATCTTCTCCAAAAAAGCACGTCAACGCAAACAGGACCGCAGATTGCACGGAGAATTTTTTTTTTGTCGAAACGATCGAGGATATGTTCATGCGCTTTCGATGGAGTCCATGCTGTAGCACCTTACATAAGGACTGGAGAATGCGTTGATTAGGGTCTTTAATAAAGTTTCCTTAGTTGTGCGCGATAGGACTTTACTACTCAATTACCTTTTTAAGCCGAAAAAATGGCTACTGCTATTAGTGTCATTAGTAGAATTAAAAGCAGAGCCAAAGTAGACAAACTTACTTACTAACTCGAAATCTTAACTGCCCACGATGACGTTCTTTTCAGTTTGTGTGTCGCGCATTCGCTGAAGTCTCCATATTAAGAAACTGAAAGTGTACAAACTTTTGTTTGCCATGTTCAACTAAGGTCATCAGAAAGGAAAACAAGCCGAAGTTCTAACCGAAGATCGAAGAAGGGATCGAAAGTAACTTGACCTCACTAACGAAACGAAGTATACAGTTTGAAATAGTTCCATGTTAAGAACATCAGTAATGAATTTACGTGTACTCGTAATATCGTACGGGTAGCATATTTCAACAATCAATAAAAAAAAAAAGAATAAAATGTTCTTCTGGTTTTGTGTATTTTGTTTTTAGAATTTTTCCTTTAATGCTTAAAAACGTACGATTTCCTTCGAATAAGTGTCTTACAATTTATCGTCTAATACTTAAGCCCTATTTATTTGATTCTTTTGTTTTTTTTTTTCCTTTTTAATTTTGGTTTACATCTGTTATTTCTTTTTATTTACTTATTTCTTCTTACAACATTTTCCCTACAATTTTAACATTTTAAACTTTTGTTTTTGGATTAGTAAATAAATTCATAATTCTTTTTTTTTGTAGCAAAACAGATGGATAAAGGAGAAAAAGAAAAAATAGCAAAAATTTATACTTTGTTTTCGAATTCATTCATGTGAAAATCATAAGGAACAATACGTTTCATTAAATTGTTTAAACGCACTACCATACAAATAACGAATGCCTACTACACAAATCTCTTTTATCTTGCTTGCTTTTGTTTTTGTCTTTTCGCAAACTAATTGTTAGTAATTACAGTTCTTTCAGAGAGAGAGAGAGATTGAGAGAGAGAAAAAAAAAACAAAAAAAAAACTTAAGGAATAACGATAGTTCGCCTAGCGAATATCCAACATTCAGTACATTTTCTAGCGTCTTTGCAATGTTTTTCTTAGTCACATCTTTTCTTTTGTCTGCTTGTTCTTTGTTTTTTTTTTTTTTTATATTTATGTTCAATTATACAGCACATCAAATTTATTAATAGTCTTTACAATTCGGTTCTTCTAGTTTTTGTTTTGTTTTTACTTTTATTTAACACACATATAAAATTATTAAGGAAAAACAAAAATATTACTCTGACAGTATGATTTACAAGGAAAAATAAAACAAAAGGAATGGGGTACATTTATATAGAGGGAGGTAGGATAAAAATGAATGGTCAGCAGAGATGTAGAGATTTAGATTTATAGAAAAGGAACAACTTATGATGAACTTTAAATATATGTACGAAAGTAAATAGAGGAGAACAACAATCAAACATCCGATTTAATGTTACAGAAATGGGAAAAACAGACGGAAAAAAGAATTATAACCACAATATCCTACTATTATCAAATTTCTATTCAAATAATAATAAAATACTGGTAATAGACCCTAGTGAGTAGTGCTGCTACTGTGTTGTAGTTGCTTTTTACTTGACTGTTTTGTGTGCTTTCGATGATGAGTACCGCCATTCTTGTCATGCGATGACCCCGTTCCCATGCTAAGGCTAGTCGTAGGTGGATTTGTTCCTTGACTCACTGTGGTTGGACCTTTTGGTGGGTATGGAATTTTAAATAGACGAATGTGTAGGTGTTCGCAAATCTCCAAACAAACCTGTGGATACAAATACAAAAGTTGTAAATTAATAAGTTTTTCGAAATAAACTGATTGAAATAGAATTAACGTCTTATTTAGCCTGAAAAACAAGTCAGGATATAGTATATGCACCATCAAAATTGCTATATTAAATTACCCTCAAATTCTTCAACAATGGTTAGAAATAAGTTACGTTGCCCAATACAAATTCTAACAAGAGCTAGGGTGTGGAAATATACTTCTTACTTCCCGCTCGAAAACCAACTAAGCCACAACATTGAGTTAACTCTCAAATTCTTACATATTTCTGCCCTACCAATCTTTCCTCAAACTATAAAAACTGTGGATTATCTATCCAAGCTAGCTACCTAGCTTTTATTCCAACATTCGTTACATTCTCCTTTTTAAGCAACACGCAGCTATCAGCAAGCTGTAGATGCGTTATTTTAGGTGATTGAAAGAAAGCAACGATTGCTAAAGCTGGTCGGGAAGGTAAAACTGATGTTATGTAGCAATTCCGGAGGTATATGCGTCAGCTTCGGGTAAACGATCATAATAGCTAGAAGAACTCTCCGTTGAGGGAAGGAACATCTTAATTGAATATATGATAGAACGGGTAGGCGGCTTTCGGGCTGGAACACCTTGCAACACCTTTGTCAAATGTTGGCGTATCAACGGTTGCCAAAGTATCGAGAATTGGTCTCGAGCCTTGCGCTTGAGGTACGAGTATACCAGAAAAGCTATTGCTATTTTAAGACATATTTTATATACGGTAAGGCGTCAGAGGAATTTTGAGTTTGCAGATGAGTACGGCAAGGTTGGGTTCTATCGGTATTACTATTACTTGCAGTAATCAGTGATGTGGGTAGTTATATCTGGAAGAAACACGGGGCGTAGCTAAACTCAATATTGTCGAACCCCCTCAAGTCGGGAAAATAACCAGCTATCTATGCCTAAAAACATAACTATAGTCTAAGAATATAATAGCGCCCAGCTGAACGTAGAGTTCGCAAATTAAAAACTGCATTCGGAACGCGATCGAAAATCTGAAGAACCAGTGTTTTTATCACAAAAACCACGTTGCTACTGTTTCGACCAAATGTGGAAGCCGTGCCATTATATTATACTTTAGGGTATAGGAAGTTGCAGCCACAACGAAGCTCCAAACCTTCATTCAAGAGCAGAATGAAGTAAGTTGTTGTTGGATTTCGAAAGACACTCGTGCAGGTAGATATTTGCGTTTAAGCCAACGTCGGATAAATTGATTTATTTGTTGTTTTGTCGGTATCTGGGGACCGAAATTAGTACGAAGTTTCTCTCCTAAGTAGACCGGAATTTAATAATAATTGCAGAGGTGTTTCTGTTCGGTCGAGGGCGTGTGCGAAAAATATCAATTTAAATTGGCCGTTTAACATTAATTACGTGGCATAAATGATTAAAATGGTTTTTAATGTTTTTATTTGGAGTTATAGGGATCCCGAACAAAACCACGTCACGAGAAACATTTTTATTTTCAAATTTTGTTTGAGCGAATTTCAGTTCAGCGATTTGTGATCGTAGGTCAGTTATTACAGTTTGGGTATCAGGGTTGACATTCGACAGCGAGGTTTTAATATTTGAAATTTCTCCTTTAAGAGAATTTATAGTATAGTTTGAGGCAGTGTAATTATTTTCCAAATGTATCACAGGCTGTTGAGCCCCCGGGCATTACCTTACGCTAAAAGATTTTTTAAAATTATTTTTCCGTAGCATAGGTTAGAGAGTAGTTTTGATAACAATCTGTCAAAAATCGGTGAGAAAAGCTTAAAATACGAATGAAAATTAGTTGCTTGCAACAAGGGGTCATAACTCTCCGAAATGAAGAGTAACGTTTGTTTGATTCGGCAAATTGAGAATCAATTTTGGATTTTTTGATAAAGTAAGTGATATTATTAACTCCTTTGGGACCTCAATTTCTCATCCATTTTATCCAACAAGGTATGATCAACCAAGTCTAGCTTTTTGGGCTTTTGGTGTGAAGAGTCAATTGATATTCGAGGGGAATTTGCAATTGACATGTCGATTTTGGAGTTTAACCAAGACATCCTAATGTGCATGTTTAATTTTTTTTAACAACAACACCACCAAAGAAATAAGTGTTGACATTCGTCGTGGTTTATTTTGGCAGATAATGGGAAAAAAGTTGACCAACTTTACTGCACCAAAATTTTTTTCGAGCTTGGGGATACTCAAGTGGAAACATCAATGGACAGTAAAGCACGTTTTGTTTGGCCTTCAACATACAAAAATAAGGACGTCATTTATCAAGTAAGGATTCTGGTGATGCAGAACCGTCGAATAACGATCAGAAAATTTACTCAAGTAATGACCATTAGTGTTGGATCCATTCATTTCATTTTAGCTGACAATTTTGGCCTCAAGAGTGTCGTAGCAAAACTTGTACCAAAGCTGCTAACAATTGAGCAGAAACTATGGGACATGCTAGAGAATAGGTGCTGTTATCCACACCTTCTCAACACAGTAATCTATATATAAATATGTGCTGCCTTTTTTGTCGTACACTTTTACACCGTTCTACTGAACCGAATGACATGATACTTACACCATTGGAAAGGTAATTTCGCGTAGAGGTCTTACCAAACCTTGGTAAAACAAGTAAAAAATTAGGTTATTTTATATATATCTATAGAAACAGATGTTGTAAAATCAGGAATCCAGTGTTGCATAACCTTAGGATCATACAAAATTAATAAACTCTCTCTCTCTCTCTCTCTCTCTCTCTGGTGAGTTCATTTATTACCCCAGTTTCAAACCACAAGATACGAGAGAGAACTAGGACCCGATAAATGTGGTATAAATACAGGATGAGAAACAGCGTGAGTTAACTGGATTTTTGGAAAGCGACAGAAAGGGAGCTTAAGGGTTGAACAGAATGTGAATCTGAAGCTTGAATCTGTATCTGATATAGAACTTTCAAAAGTTCAATACATGGATAATCCGTATCTCGAAGTTGAATAACACCCAACTTCGAGATACAGATACAGATTCACATTCTGTTCAGCCCTTAAGATAAGATATTTGAATTGTGAGATATAGTAGCAAAATCGGTTGTGAATTACTTGGAAGTTATTTTAAATAATAATAAATTAAGTGTTTTGAAATAGAATAACGTTTTATCATTTCGAACCCTAGCCGAAATTTTACAATATTTACAATTTTACGTAGCTTAAGCTGGCCATACAAAACGAATATGTTCGTGCGATTTGTTCGTTGACATTTGGCCACACATGACGAACCGATTTACGGAACATCACTTTGCTGTAACTTTCAATAAGAAAATATGGAGAACGCACACGCGGATGATGCAATTGCATTCAATGTATATATGCAAAAAATGAAAGCAAGAAAAAAATAATAAACAAAAAAGGCGAGAGGAGATGAAAGAGTGGCTGAATGGTAGAAAGGTTCGCACTCATAATAAATTGTTGAGAAAATAAGAAATGTCTGCACCAGAAGATTTTAAAAAATTTCTTAGAAACTTATATTAAATTGCTGAGTTTGGTCGGTCCAGTTATTCGAAAACAAAATATAGGAATGCGAGAAGCAATTACAGCAAACGAGAGACTGTCAGCAACTTTAAGACTTCTCGCAATTGGACAAAGTTTCGAGGAATTTCTAAGAATTTCGATAAATTCCAAAAGAAACGTTTTGCTAAAACTTGCCATTTTTTATCTTCCGCTGATGTGCACGCAACAAAATTTATTTAAAAAAGAAAATGTTTTCGAACAACGCCACAAACGGCGAACATGCTCGCGAACAAATCCACAAATTTTGAAAATTTTCATAAACATTGGATCGGTTCGTCAAGAGCACCACAAACGTCGAACAAGACCATGAACACGAACAGATCGCACGAACATGTTCGTCGTGTATGGCCAGCTTTACTGAGAGAAAAAAAACATTTTCAAGTCTGGTTGCCTTTGAAAGTCAATTGTTAAGAAAAGGAAAGAGTCTAGGGATAAGCGTACAGTCGAATCGTTTTTGTGTATGTGGTTCTACATAAGGAATTTGTTTGACTTATGAAATGTATTGTTTTGTTTTTTTATGTAAGTTTGTGACTGTGAAAGTCACTACTGCGAATGCAAAAGAGTTTCCCTACTCTAAGTGGGATAGAGACTAAACAAAATGAAAAAAAGAGAAACATAGTGACGAGTGACGACACTTTTGTTGTGTACACGACAACTGTTGCTTTTGTGAATCGTCGAATTTCGGCGACGGGAGAGCCTAGTCAGTAATAAAAATCTGCAGTCATCACAATGGAAGTATGTAACATCCCCGAGGCCTGAAGAAGCAAGGCAAGTCTGCCTTTTTTGACTCCAGTGGTGTGGTTCATCATTAGTATGCCATACACGGCAGTATTTTCTCCAACGATAACTGCCGAGAGGTCTTGCGTCATTCTGATCATGATGGAGTGAGAGCAAATGACGGTCGTAAACTTCATCACGATAGCGCACCCACTATTCTTCACAATCTTCTGAGGTTCTTAGCCAATCACAACACAATTGTTTGCCAATCTCCTTACTCTTTTCTCAGAGGTGAAAATACGTTTAAAATAGTCCAGATTTCAGACCCGCAAAGAAATCATGCAGTTCGCTTCATACTATAAGAGGATAGAGAGGCAGAACCGTCGGGAGAAGTGTGTAGCAACTCAAGAAGAGTACTTTAAAGAGGAAAAGTCGTATATAATTGTATCTGAAATGTTAATCTTATGAATAAAAAGTAGGATACTTTTTGAACAGTCCCCGTACTGCGCGCAGAAGCTGTTCAGCGAAGTTTTATTTATTTTGCACTACGGAGACTCCCAAAACTGGCAGCTTCAAGCTACTCTATTTCAATCGCCTGAAATCGATAGATTTTAAATGTAGTCTATGCGACATAAGATGAAGCAACGGCCAGCTCATGATTGATCTTACTAGGACGAACATGTCTAAACAGAGACAATGATTTCGTATGTTATTTTGAAAAATTGTGTAGTAAAAACTGTGACGTCTATATGGTTCTATTCAGAACGAGAGCAACGCGAATTCGCATTAGTTGTCAGACGATATCAAATGAGCTCACAAAGTATTGTTCCTACGAATTATTCAATATGATTACGAATACGAATTTAAAATTGTTTTGGGCATAAACATGAAAGAGTACCGAAACAAACCTTCGGAGTGTAAAGATAGAATCTAGAATTCAGACAAAGCGGTTGTCGTCACCAACATGAAGCTTTCAGTACCAGGGACATCGTTTAATTCTGCTTCCCTAACGAATATCCTACTTTAATGACAAAAGCTTATAAGCAAAAAAATAAAGAAACAACGGACCAGTGTTTCAAAGTGAAAGAAAGAAATTCACGTGCGAAACAGGCAATTATGTAAGAATACTACCGCAGTCTGCCAAGGGCTTCCCACCGAACAATTTAGTAGGCGATAGTCTACAAAAGATGGAGCGAGCAAACACTCATCTGGAATTTTTTTTTCGGGATATCCAAAGGAAACGGCATTAATTGAAAAGGAAGCAGTCTGCTTAGCATAGACTTTTAAATCCCGTCTACAAAACCATTTGAATGATTGAAGTCATTTACAAATCAATGAATTGCTTCCAAAGAGTTAGATTTAGAACAAACAAATCCATATAAACTCGCATATATGGGCTTAGTGAATAACAAAATTGTCTTCTAGGAGACAAATAGCTCTGAAGTAGTCGAAATAGCATTATATCAATAATATTATGAAAAATTCCAGTTAAGAAAGTGAGATAGAGATGTTGCACAATTTCTTGGTGTCTGCGTGTTCGTGATATTTTCGTTCAAAAAATAATATTCCGAATGTGTATCTTAAATTGGCTATCTTTAGACTTCGTCTTGTAAGAATATCCATTATCAAAAGTGAACACCCATAAAACGGATGCTCTGGCCCAGTTAAAGGGAAACAACCGGCACGAAATGCGGATAAAATTTTGTTCTGACTATTTTCGTTATTTGCATTGATGGAGAATAGATGACAGGATTTAATAAAGAATTATAAAAATGAATGTAGATATCGCTACAGTGTTGAGATAGCTAGAATGTGTGGAGCGCTTAAACACCAATGGTCCTATCATAAAAGTCTTTAAATTCAATCCTCATGGACGACAGGGAAATGCATGCAAAACAAGAAACAACTGATAGTCTACAACAGACTTTAGGATACAAATTATTATTTTCATAACATAAAGAGCTCTAGGGTTATACCAGACAGTAAACAAAGACTGATTGTCGTACCGAACATAATAAATGCATAATTTGGTAGTACAGCATGACCAATTTATGTTTACTTATGTAGGAATATCTTGCTCTAGAAAATGAAACAATCTACTGAATTTGTGTGAAAAAAAAACTTACCCGCGCACAATATCGTATAAGATCCTGTGTACCCCAGATCAGTGTAAACCACAGCAACCAAATTTCTGGCACAACACAGTTAAAATATTGATTAAGGAAAAGTAACGCAGGTCCTAATTGTGACCAGTCTAGGTAGTCCATTTCACTTTTTGTCATATGAGCTATCTGTAATATGTAACAACGAAAAATCATTAACCAACAGCATCCCATTTCAACTAATTTGATTTACTTACCACAAGTTTATTAGTCACTTTAGCAGCGACAATTCCAAAGGCAAGAATATACAATGATGAGTGTTGCTCAAAAAGATTTTCCGGTGATTTTTGTGCAATGATGAAGGCGGGCAATACGACCAAAGATAATGGAATACTCGGTGATAGGACACTTGTGCCCTTTTTTATTTTAATTTAAGAAAAAAAAGAAACACATATTAGTGAAGTTCAATTTTTTAAAATGGTCAGTAAAAAAAATGTGTAAATCAATTGAAACTCTGAGCGAAGATTTGGCCAATTTGCACAACTTTGCTCGGAATTTCGCTGATTTTTTTTGTTCATTTTATGCAAAATACTTCTTTTGGCTTTCTTTCGTTTAAGACAAACATTTCTACAATGACACTTGACATTTTAACGTAACACAAAACAAAGGATGCACATGCAGGCTAACGTTACAGAAATTTAAAAAAAATCTTAAATCTAAGCCTTAAGCCCAGCCCTTAAGCGTGTTACATGCAATTAAATGAACTTTACAATTATATACAAACATTACAAATAAGCAAATAAAATTTGTGCCATACGTATCAGTTATTTTATTTTTTTATTATTTTTTGGCGTAAGGAAGTGTACTACTTGGAAACCGCTTTCAATGGGGCTTTTTGCTCTCAAGACTAGCAGTTAAAGTGTGGTTCGTTTACAAATATTGTATTTACAAGGCGCACACTCTAAGTGATTTATCCGAATTATAAAGAGAAAATTAAAATAATTTACAAAATGAATCGTTGTCACACTGGAAAATATGTGTAAATTCGTTTGTTTTCTTTTATCACTGTTTTTGTTAATCCAAAACTACTTTGCTAAGGCTTTTAAAGTTTTAAACAAATTTACAAAATATTTTCGCAATGCTCTATGTAGCTTTGTGTTTTATTTTTTTGCAAAATTGTTTGTTTTTTTTTTTTTTTTTTTTTTCTATTATTCTTACAGCAACTGATGATCCATTTTTTCCACAACCTCCAGTCATAACGACTTTTGCGTATCGGAGTGCTAGCAACATGTCAATGCCGAATGCAAAATAAAGAGGCAAAATTCTAACATCGTGTCCTGTGTAGGGTAGCTAAATCAATGATATAAATTGTTTTGTTTCTTTTGTTGCAAAGTTTTTTTTTATTCATTTTTTTATATTCATTGTATTTTTTGTTTTATCCTGTTGGGTGTGCTTATTAGAGAAAAATTTAAAGAAAATCAAAATAAGAAAATTTAAAATAGTCTTGGTGTGGGTTTGGTTTCCAGAAGATATTTACTGCTTAATCTAGGGTGTTACAGACTTAGAGGTTCGAATTGGAAAAATCACGAGTGCAACTGAATTCAAAATAAAAAAACAATAAAACTCCAATAGAAAAAAAAAAAAACTATGCCACTGACCAACTAACGTCCTCCTCCTTTATTTTTAAATAGTTTGACATTTTTAAGCATTTACGTAACGTATTTTTAAGAATATAAGGACAGAATTGGCTTAAACAATGAGCACACTTGCTTTACACGAGTCGCGTTCTATATGTACATTATTATATTCTCGGTATTTGGGTGACTAGTTTTTTAGTCGTATAGCAAATTTCGTACGAATTTACGTTATATTGATTAGCATTTTAGTAACCCTAAATGAAAGGCAACTAAAATGAGCTATACGTCAAAGTTGAAGATAGGAGTTTTTGTCGCCTTAACAACTCCTATGCGGCTAGCATCAAGTTTCGAAGACCAGTTGCTGCGGACGTGCTATCGGAGACGCTGCAACTGGTGTGCTGGGATTCGTTCGACCATCGTCAAGCACATGCATAAACTCTAAGAACAGAAAAGACCGGAGGAACATTGGATTTTCCAGATGAAGAAAAAAAAAAATACCGCGAGAAGCGCGAAGTCAGAGATATTAAGAGGTTGTACTCCAGGAATAAGATAAGCTCTTGCCAGCTGCTGTTTTTTTTTTTTTTTTTTGTAATAATAAGGCAGTTGAGCAGTAAGGGTCTATCACGAACAACTAAGGAGACTGTGAACAACTAAGCTTGATTGAACGTTAAAACTGTTTAGATTGATTTATTGATGCATGTTATTTTAAAAGCTGTTTTAAATGGCAGAGAACTTGATCAACAGTTTCACTTCAATTCGATTCCAAAAGGAGATCAAGGAGATATAGCTGGATGTCCTTTATGTTACCATTTACCATTTATTAGCAGTCGTCAAAGTATCTATAGCTAATGTGCTTAGTCTGGAAATTTTTCAGTATTACATATTTTCCTAGTATAGAAACTCGCGTAATGTAACGTTGGCACGTTAAATTAGATCATGTTTTGGTACACCGGCTGACATTCGAAATGTTTTATATAAATTTCCGCCGTTTTGTTTTTCTTTGAATAACTCAATGCCATTTTTGATATAAAAGAGACTGCACAGTTCTCGTGCCAGTGATCATTTATCACTGAACTCAAGTATTTACATTCTTTACACTTTAAAATGATATTTCTTTTAAGTGTATGTCTAAGATTCGAAAAAACTACAACTTAGATACATATGTTTGTAGTCCTTTTATGGTTCAAATAATTTGGAGCCCTTGTCCATAATTACAATCCAGAAAAAGCCCTTCTTCTGTACCGAATTGGCACTACTCTCTAGAAACTGTTAAAACAGAAGTCGGTTCCACTTTATAATCTTTTGTTCTCTATTGTTACGTTTTGCTTTATTTAAAAGAAGTATAAAAAGTATTATAAAAGAAATTCGCGTCCGCTGCTTCGATATGTATTTAAAGGCCGCTTTTGTTTAATGGAGATGTGATATGTGATTTGCAAGAGTTTAGATAATATTTCCAAATTTGAAACATTTTCTTAATAATTGTATGCAATATTTGTAGTGCGATATCCCAACGAACGCTGTTCGAATCCCGACTTGTCATTAACATTTCCTCGCTTGAAGTTGTTTTTAAAAACCTTTCGAACTCAATGCGCAGATCTTAAAGACATTTTTGATATTGATGGGGTCCAACTGATGACTACAATATTTTCTCACTTGGTAACTTGAACGCATTTTTTATTAATTTTACATTGCCATAATACGAGTACGAGTGCAAACCTTCTTGCAGAAGCCTGTTAATTTTAATCGATTATGTTTTTTTTTTTTAAATAAAAACCTGATATAGCCTCTAAAAGTTCCCATTCAAGCATGGCATGAAATTAAATTCGAAAGATCCTTGAGAAAATTCACATATAGCTTGACACGCCTAAGTCTTCAAATTTTTTTTTCTCTACACGGTAAATCGTTTCCAAGCTGATGAAATAACTTGGCTGAGTGAAATGCATTCTTGCGTATTTTTAAATCGCCTGATCATTTTATATTGATGTTGGATTACTGCAATATTCAAATTTAGTTCGAGATTTTAATTGCGTTTTTTGGTTTTAATGGTGACTAACCTGCTGAAACAAATGCATATTTTCGGGACTCCGTTAAATCTTTTTTTTTTTTTTTTGGAAGACATTTTTTAATGTTGAGGAATGTTAGACAAGCTCATAAGAACTATTTATCGTTCAAAAAGTCATGGACTTATTTGTCTATATTTGAATGTTAAGTAAAATAAGGAACTTCATTTTCCAGTTTTGTTTTGTATGCCAGCAGATTTTTAAAAACCAGGTTTGACTTATGTTAAGGTTTTACAATATTGAATGTTTGGAGGATGCAGTCACAGAATTGCCATGATCACGCCAGAGTTGGAAATGGTGCGGATTTAACCTTTTTTTGTCTTCAATTACAGGCAAATTTTTTTAAAATGAAATGAACGATAATAATAAACGATAACTTTTCTTCCATGAGCCAGTAGAAAATTGGTTAGAAAAAAAGTGTAATTACTGTTCTAAAATCGAAAAATCCCTTTTTAAAAAACAAAAAATCGATTTTGCTAATCAAGCAACAAAGATCGAAATCGAAACTTAAGGGTGACCCATGGAACATTTGAATGAGCCATACAAACCTCAGGTCTGCCTATTGTATTACAATAGTTTGGAAGCCTGATTCAATACAATTTGGATAATAATTATTGTAAAAAACCTTTTACAAAAATAACAAGTCGCAAAAGACACCATTTCGTATTTCATGTGAAATTTTCGGTGCCGATAGGAGATCAAATAAAAGTACAACACCATGAATTGTGCAAAGACTTGACGAACCCTTCTTTCTTGAATATCACGAAGCGTCCGCGTCCATGTAAACTGCATACTCTCGAAAAATTTGCAGGCCGTAAGTCGCCATGTTTATCAAATCTTAATGAGTTCTTTTGGTAAAGTCACAGCAATTTTTTTTTTGCTAGAGGCAATTCACTGGTAAGGCGCTGACCATCTCAGTGCTCCTGTATGACACAGAAGCATCTGAAAGCGGATGAAGATAAATTTGGTCGTTTTCAGTGAAAAATGCTTTGTAAAATATTCGCCCCAGTGTACGCTGATGAACTTTGGAGGAGAAGATTCGACGGTAAACTATATGGGCTGTAGGGTGACATGGATCTAGTCATAAAACTGCCCCCATCGCCTGAGATTGCTTGGACATGTAGAAAGAGTCAGCAGAGTCTTCGAATATGGAGGTAGACCTGGTCCTAGATGGTGCGCACAACTAGACCGCTGCTACGTTCTACAATAGAACCGACTTTTAGTGCGAAACTGGATGTAGATCCCTAACAATCGAGTTGTGGACTAGGTTCACCCCCAATTGTAGCACTACCTAAATAAAATAAGATATATAATTGCATTGAGACAAACTTTCAAACTAAATAAACGGTATAGCTCACTTCATACATACACATCTAACATGTGTACACGTTTTACAATTCCTCCTTTATCTAAAATAGGAATAAAATAATTGATTTTAAGGATATAACAAATGTAAGCAAACACTTAAGAACAAATTCCCTTTCACCTCTTATGGCTAAAATCTTAACTTTTTCACTAAAAAAAAAGGGACATACATCAGTTCTCCGAAGCCCTGGTCGTTCGCATTTAACTTACGAGTAATTCCCAATAAAATCTCTTTTACCCAACGACAACTTAGGTCTAACCACGTCTACAGATAACAATTAAAAACATGGAAAAAAGAAATTCAAACAGTAGCGCAGTATTTCCATTAGTAACTTGTTGTGTTGGATTGAGTTAAATTAAGTTAGTAGACGGGCGACAAGTGTATTCGTATGCAGAACATAATTCGTAGTAACCTTTCATTCCCACAGAAAAAATATATATACATATATGTATACGAGTATACTTCGAATTTGGTTAAAATTTAGTTCATTTTTGCTTTAAAAATTCCAAACCAAGCTAGAATAACACAACAGCAAATGCCAATCTTGCAATCAATTGATTTTGTTTTTCTTGTTAAATAAAAAAAAAAAATGAAGTTTTGTTAAAAATGATTCAAATATTAGTCCGTTAACCTCGATGAATGTCGTGTTTTTTTTTTTTTTTTTTGTAGGAAATGGAAAATGTTTAATGTTGTGTATGTGCGTGTTTCGAAGTGTTAATACTTTTAATTATTGTAAATCCACTTTTCTGCATTTAACTGATTTCGCTTTTCGTTTTTGTAAAGATTTTCTAAATTGAGAGAACAAAATTTAAGTAGTAAATGTCTTACAGCAACAGATGAACCATTCTTGCCGCTTCCGCCTTCAATGAACATTTTCGAAAATGCTAAGGCATTGAAAAAATAACCCAATGATATCCCAATTAGAATTAAATAATTCCATTTACCGCCAACAATTGGTATCTGTTTAAAAGGAAAGTAATAGTTGGTCGTTTTTTTTTTAAATTATTTATTCACGTATTTTTCTTTAATAAATTCTTTTGTATTTTATATCCACTGCTGTAAAAAATATAATAGAGGATGAGAAAGAAATACCCGAAGAGGAGAACACATACATCGCCAACGAAACGAAACAATAGAAATAAATAAGAAATAAAAAATAAATAAAAAAATAATAAATAAAATCAAGACGAAGAAAACAAAAAATTAGAAAAAATAAATCAATACAGTAAATGCAGGATTTGTAACATTCTTTACACAAAAATTCTCCAAAGTTATTTGAGCAAAAAAAAAACCATACACGAGTAGATTAATATGACGGTAAATCATGCCATTATGGACACATTAAAGAAGAGAAAAGAATATAAATATGTTTATATAAATAAAAACAACAGCATAGAGTACGTATAAATATCTAGAACCCAAAATGTAAAAAAAAAACATTTCTTTGCTTTTGATTTGTTTTTCTTGTTCTTTTTTTTGTAAGCTAAACTTGCACTTTTTCCTTTCATTCAAGTAATTTGTTTAAAAAAAACGCTATAACTGTTTAACAGGAGCCAAAAGATTGTATTTACGTTTTCATGTTACGTGAGTTTTTTTTTATTCTTTTAATTTTTTATTTTAAATTTTAAGTCGCAGGGACTTGAACTTACTGCAACTGTGGAGCCGTTCTTTCCAACACCGCCTGCCAAAATTACTGAGAATATGTATGATAACGACCATAGACCACAAATAATAGTCATAAGTGAAAGAGCTGTCCATATCTCAATGTTAAATATCTATGAATTCGAATGAGGAATTTTTCTATTTATATGTACATACATTCACGAATATTGATGAATAGTTTTTTTTTTATTTTTTATCATTTTAATAAAGTTTTTTGATTACAATTTGGACAGAGTTCAAAAGTGGTTCGATCTTTTCTATGTCAAACTTATTTTCTCAATGCGCTTCATGCATAAACTAAGACAATTGAAGTCGAATTCATGCGAGTAACGTTTAAATAATCTGTTTTGCAATATATGAAAAAATAGCGATGCCTTCCTATTTTGTTTGTTCTTGTTTTCTATACTGAAAAGTTTAATGACGGGTGTAAGAAATCATCTGATTGCATCCTCGAGTAACTACCAAAACTCTATCGCCGAATGGTATGATGGTCAAAACCTTACATGAAATGATAAGCGAGTCAGCAATACATTTTACTAAATGACTATTATAGTCACTGACAAATTTGTTAAATTGTGTTCTACTTCAAATTGAGCTTTATACTGAGGTTAAGACGGTTATGAGAACACATCGGCTTGTGGGGAAGTCAGTAGAACTGGGATTGAAATAGAACCGCCATCCCAAATGAGCAGGCAAAAGGCAATTGTTTGGTAGAGATGGTATTGTGCCGGAGATAAAATAATCATGTTCATTTTTATTTGGAGTCAAAAACAGCGTATTAATTAGCTACGAGAGGTTGTTTAGAAGTTAAAGAAGTTCTTTATACCTAAACCTAGAAAACAAGGGCTTACTCAAATTCAAAAACAAATGTAGTCACTCTCTTACATGCACTATTGCATTTAAAAAGGAATAACAAATTGAAACACCACAGTATTAAGTTTTATGTGGGACTGGTTATCGACAATATCTTAATAAAACTTAGTTCAATAGGAATTAGTGCTATGACATATGAAGATGAAAGACAACTAATTAATTGGCTAGGTAGTAGCACAACACCAATTTTATGACAGCATATAACGCTCTACTATTTACAAGAAATCAATAGGAAAGACTTTTAAGTTTGTAATTCACAATGGCGCATTCCATAGGGCGCACTATTCGAAAAATTTTGAGGAGCTTCCAAGGACACCAAGCAAAGCTACCACAGAAGTGTTCCGAAAATTTACAGACTAAACGGTGCATTATCGCTTTCTAATTTGGGCTACTTTTAAGGTTGCAGAATTGCACAGAGGATAATCTATTTATTTACTAGTAATCTAACAATTCACTGATGAAATTTCTTCGTCGGCCGATTTCGGAAATTCGTACGTATTATCAGAGGAAAGAATGGGTTCCGACATCTTCTGCGCACACCCTGATCGGAATGTGTCCATGCAACTTCTGGACACAGTCAGTGACTCCCAAACTGAAGTTCTAACTGTTGATGTGAATGGGATCGTTCTGGTGCGGATATTGACATCTACATATATATAAAAATGCCGTGGCGCAATGTTTGACTCAAAACTTTGGTGGGGATCGTGTGGGGATATTGCCTCCTAAGAAATCAAACTGGTAGTGACGGACATTTGCCGATTTTGGGATGACATGGAAGCCGAGGAGAAATAATTCGCTCTGCGAATGTGAAGGAACAGATTGAACATTTAGAGAAAACATTCCTCAGGCTACTCTATTTCGGTAAGGAAATTTGACATTTTTCAAGGAAAAGTGCTTAGGTTTCTTTTCTCTCAATTAGTTCTCCGGGGATAACTTTGATCAAAAGGAAGATTCAAAATCACTGTAAAATATGAAATACCTCTTAGTATTTGGGGGCTAACGAACCTTTGCAACCTTGGAGCTCTGATAAATTCATTGAAATCGTATTCATGTTTTCTAATTCTTAAGAGCAACTCTCCAACTGAAAACAAAACATAAAAAATATAATTTAAAAGTATATCGAAGAAAAAACGGCCCCCTAGGGACACAAGCATTTATTTTTGGGAATATAAAAACTGATACTATCCAAAACAACTTGAATTTTTTTTTTCGAAAGGTAATTTCTACTCCGTGGAAAATGATATTCCATATTCCCTCATAAAACCTCCGGTTAAAATATTAAGCACAAATGCCTTGCATCCAGTTTCGAATGCATAGAAGAAAAACCCATTGCTAAATTTGTCATTGTGAGAGAAAAATTGAAAAGATGTCCAGAATTTCTGAAAAAAAGTTACTTTCTGTTCACTCAATGCCTATATAATAATGTCCTGAGGTCATTATGTCCATCCGTGGTAACACTACAGGAAATAAATTTAAACAGCAGAAAATCATTGAGAATCCAAATTGTGTATGAAATAATGCACTAGCCAAGCTTTAAAAAACAATCCAGTGCGTCATTAAGCCGCTCACCTTGTCCAATGATATACAATACTATTATATCAAAATCAAAAATTGTCGAAAATTCGTGAGAATAAACCCAAAATGGCATATATCCCGAGGAGGAACTAAGGTATGAGAAATAGCCTCGAAGAAAAATGTAAGAATAGTGGGAAAACCCTTTTCGGCTGTGCATGTAAAAAAAAGCTCTGGTGCAATCAAAAGATTAACACAGCGTTAGGAGAAAAATGACTAGCTTGTTTATGTATGGATTAAAAGCATCGGAAGTAGCGAAACCAATAAACTGCCACTTGATCTAAACTACAATTGCCACAGCGACGGAAATGAAGTCGTTACTATTGTTAGCGGGTGCAACAAAATGTGTTCAATTAACAAGTCTCCATGAAGACGCCGACAGTGAAGAAACTTCAACTGGTTTTGTAAGTTCAACTAAGGTAATTTAAATATCCATCCCATAGAGAAATAGGGGCTGAAATACAAGGTGAGTTTCAAGTACGAATCGAAAGCAAAATAACTGAATCACTTAAATCCAAAAACATCATCAAACAGCGGCCATTAGCTTTGAAGTTATGTTCACAGTTTACCTAAACGCACAAGCGAAGACGAAGCAATGCAAATCTGTGGGAGAAATAAACGCTAAATAAAATTGCAGGTCCATAAATAGTCAAAGAGACTCGTTTAATACAGAAAATGATAGGTTCCCACACATATTTATATGGTTTCAAAAACCAATACAAAACACAATTTGTTAAAAATAAGAACAACAATAAACTGAAAAACGGATGAAATTGAAACGTATATGCACCAGAAACAATCTTAGGAAAGTATAACGAAAGTACGTTAATGATACGGATATCAAGTTAACACGGAACACGAACAATTTAGATGATCCAACAAATCGATGCTAGACTCACCGAATAATAGATTGCAAACAATCACTAAAGTATTCATCTTCTGCAAAATGAAAATGAAGGGATTCCAGGCGAGCTTCGGCGAGTCGTATAAAAGGACTTTTTTTTTAAGAATTCTAAAAACAGGATGTGAATATGTAGAAAAGGACTTAGGGCACCTATAGCCGAATGCTTACTATATTACCTTAGTCTAAGGCAATAAAGAGAAATACTAAAAAATATAAAACCTTGGTAGGCGTTCATATAATTTATTTAGCTTTTTACTTCTACAAATATTATATCACACCAACTGGTGACCTGTTATTATGTAAGCAATCTTAAAGATAACGTTACTGATAAGAAATAAAGTAAAACGGTTTGGTGTCGTTATGTTTTATTAACAAAACCTTATGCTCGTGTATTTAAATAGCATGGAAACTACAGATCATCAAGGGTTTCACTGTACGAATTATAAATACGAATAGGATTTATTTTTACGCTTTTCTTTCTTGACCGGGAGGTTATGAACAAGAAGACGTCGATTGAAGACGAGACTATAGGTAGGCAGATATCAAATCTCTCTTGACTTACATTTCTGATATGCTAGACCACAAAATGATAACAAATTAATTGAAATAAGTAATTGTCGATATGTGTGCTTTTTCCACCTGACATGTATTTTGCTAACTCATTCCTGCGAACATGATAATTTCTCACACCTTTTAGGGTATTTTTTTTTTTTAAATAATCTGACAACAAGAAATGAAATTTTGAAAATAATCATTTAGTTCTATACTATCTAAAGCAAATTCTGAATTATTTTGTTTTGTACCTTCTAATATTCACAAACGAACGATGTTTAAAGTGCATGAAACTAAATTCGCTTTCAACATCAGAACATCCAACACACTATATACTAAAAATTCGCACATTCAATTGAATAAAAAATAAAAATGATTTTAAAGAAAAATAAAAGTTAATCAAAAGAAAAAAAAACGGTAAACAGTTTAAATTAAAAGAAAACTAAAAATAAACTAGTGTTACTCGTCACTTGGTAGATTACAATCACACGGGGTGAACAGTGAATTGAGAAAAAATATGAAAGAAAGTGTGCGCTTTTCGATTTAACACTTTTTTTTTTAAGTCACGAATAACAAAAAAAAAAAAAAAAAAATCACTCGTTTTGTTTTCGAAGCCTAAATCTCCTGGAAAATGTTCTTGAAATAAAGAATTTATTTAAAATTTTGTGGGAAAGTAATACAGTAAAAGTGTATATAACGCAATTCAAGTCCAACTTACCTTAGCCACCCAAATTTCAGGGCCAAAAATTGCTGAAATTATGTGAATACCCATGATGGTGATCTGAGCTTCGGTAACATCGATTTTACCGAAACGCAATGTACCCGAGACATACGTTTGCCAGTGAGCACAATAGAACAATGTTATGGCACAGAAGCACTAAAAAAAAATATAAACAAAATTCTAGAATTTAATTCGTTGGAGAACAATATTTATAAGATAGCAAACCTGGAAGAATAACCAATTTGGATAATGACCCAACTGACATGATATACACGCTGAAAGTGCTACGAATATCGTTGATATCGAATCGCAGCCATGATCAAAAAGTTCACCTAATGGCGATGATGTGTTTGTGCGACGAGCTTGTTTTCCATCTATTGAATCCAAACTTTGGTAGATAAATAAGCCAAGGGCACAGAGTAGGCATGTCCATCTAGGCGGAGCTTCTGTGCCATCGGGACTGTATCTGTAAAATAAGGTTAAAATTAAAAATTAAAATAAAGAAGTTCAAACAAAGACAAGTATTGTTAAATGCTTATGCATTGTTATGTTTATGTAGAGGATGGGCCATATGTTGGTATCTTTTTGAATGATATGTTATTTTGACACTGACAGGTCTTTTAAGCTCAAAAAATTGACAAAAACTCAGTATTTTATTTTCTCGGTACGAAATGTAGCGATTCGCGCTTCAACAACGTTGGGAAATATTGCAAAGTTACTTCCTTAGTGGATGATGTGTTGCCGAAATAGTGCGAATTTTGCAAAGGAATTTCGCTCGAAATAATGAACTAACTGCAGATGGTGTTCGCAAGTTTGTGAAGAAAGTTCGTGAGGCTGGTTTTTATTATTCCCATGTAATAAATACCCAGCTTGCCGAAAGTGTGCGCTTCAACCCGGGAATCTCAACATGCTATAGCAGTAAGAACAATAGATCACAGCCTCCGTACTGGCCCGCAAGATTTTCGCTTCTCTGTCTGGGTTCAATAATCGTGTAATCAGTCGTTTTGGTGATGTTGCTTATCCGCCATGCAGCTGCGGTTTGACCCTCCTGGATTTTGTTGGTGCGCTGGCTTTTAAAATCATTACTATGCACACAATCTTAAGACCATTCAGGCACTTAAGAACAATATTTATCAAGCTATTCGTGAAATAGGGGCCGCAATCATCGAAAATGTATTAAAAAGTTTTGTTGACAGGATGGCCTACTGCCAAGTCAGCCGAGCCAGTCACTTAGATGAAATAGTTTGCCATAACTAATAGGAAGGTTTATATTTTTTCCATAAAGCAACAATCGTTAAAAAATGTTGACGTGCTATTTTGTCATTAAGATTTGTTAGAAACGTTAGTCCTTGCAACATTAACATTCCTTAAAAAGAAGTAGAAATATAGCCAATCAATACAGGACTGATGCCTCATGAGAGTGACTGCACTCATTCATGCAGCAAATGTTGTTGAAGTCATCTCCGGAAATTGTATTGTGTTTTTCAATAGTGACGTAAATTCAGTTGAATCTTTCCTTTCAAGGTTTTATATTCATTATACGACCAATCTGCAACTGATGCCAATATTTTTATCATGGCCCGCTTGATTATTTTTACCAAGTCAGTACTGCTCTGATTTCTTGATTTGACGGATTTCCTAGAACGATTTGCTCGACCTTTATTCAGTTCGCTGAAGGAAAACTGTTTTACTCAAGCTGAGTTCAGGCACCTTACCTCGGTCTTGTAATATTTCTAAACATACTGTCAAGCTTGCACTTACATTGCCATCACTAAAAATGAGCCCTAATACTTAAAAGAATTTATTTGGGAGCAACTTCTGATTTCTATGATTTCATGCCTCCACATCTGCTATGGTCATGATTGCCCAGATATCCGTCTATATCAGCATACATATCCCAACAGTTGACTAACTAATTGCAGTCAACTAATGTTTACTGGTTGGGCTGGATTTCACGCTAGCACGTGGCAAGCCATCATCATCCGAACAGGAATAATTGAGTTAGACGACATTTCGGACGACTGTTAATAGGTGGGGACGACTCAACGTAGGTGGCAGGCAAAGCGAACCAGAAGACTATCGAGACAAAAGCCACGATTTTTTCCTACTCGACCAAAATAAAGGCAGCAATATATGATGTAAGCGCAATAAGGCTGCAGTACTGGGCGGCCTATATGTCGATTTGTAAAAGGCAGCAGAAGGTGACTTGGTAGAAAGCATACACTAACACATTTCCTAGATATTTTCGAAGAAAAATATGCTTGAAGTATCCCAACATCGTTTGATTTTTCCAAGATAGCACAGAACCCCCAAAACTTCGACAAATATAGAGACATAAATCTCCTTCATCGCTGCAGCATTTTATTGGACTCCGTCAGTGCAATAGACCAAACACGTTAAAGCAGATCCAAAAGTATATCAAAGAAGTCTAGATCAATACTTACTATCTTCCTCCCACTGCGATTCCATAGAATTTTTTTTTGCGTTTATGTTGAAAAAGAAAGTGATTTAACTACGTCAGAATAGTGCTTATCAGTCGCCTAAGCCTACTAGGATACGTAAAGCGAATAAATATTACTCGAAAGGACAACGCAGTTAAGGGAGATCTCGTCGTGTGCAACCGGAGGCAGTTGTTTGCTGAATACCTAACTCGGCCGAATGTTTAAAGCCCAGGTACTTGTTGGTGTGTACAGCCCGATAAGTAAGTCGGAAGAGCTTGTATAAGATTCCCTTTTAGGTTGTGGAATAAATCAGTACATTGCTTCGAATATTTTTAATTTTAGTTCAACGCTATCTATAAGACTTCTATATCAAAACATGCATTTAATTAAAACTTTATTCCTCAAAGCATTCTTCAGTCGATTCCCTACTAAATACTGACTGTATTAATCATCTTCAAGAAGACCGCTTCTCGCTAAATGAGTTTGATGCACAGTTGCGCTTCTGGATAATTTACGATTTGAAAATTAAGAGTCAGAAATAACAATGCATGACTATTTTGCTTTAACAGTACACCGAATAAGTGATTTAAGCATTTAACTGATAGTGAAAAAATAGCCTGAAATCTGTTTGGTCTTCCCAATGATTACCACGGCTATCGATCGATCATAAAGTCCAAGAATGTTTGACCGCGTAAAGTCCCGCCGTGTCACCAGCCAACCATAAAAAGAGTCAAAACAACGCGCGGCTTTCTTCACCTATCCTGCCAATACAAAAACATAAATTAACGTTTTGTTGCCATTTTTTCAAAGCGTTACTGTATATATAGACTATTATCGCATAAAACACTTCAGTTGCAATTTAATTGCTTGCTCGGCGTAATATTTTTTTGTTCGCCTTGAGTTTGTGTGCAGTGTGGCCAGATGAATGTTGGAATATTTTGTCTTCAAAAACCAATCGCGATCGCGATAAAAACAATTCCCTTAATGATTTAATTAATCAATTTCGATTTTACGAGTATCATTTCCAACATTGAAAACTTATCTTAAATTGATAAGTAGAACCATTTTTAATACGAATATAGAATAGATATAAAGTACTGAACGAAGTAAGCAACACAAGTCAAACTCTGCACTATCAATACTGTTAACACAGTTGCGCCAAAATGTCGTGTCTTTTAACTCCCTCAGATCTTATATCGAGCTCTTAAAAGCAATAACACTAACTCATTTCTAAAATATGGACGAAAGTATGCCCGATAAATGGAACCTCAGCATTGTCTGTCTGATCCTCAAGAAAGGAGACCCTCTGAACTGCGCCAACTACAGAGGCGTCAGTCCTCTTAGCATCATATACAAGATCCTATCTGCCGTGTAGTTTGAACGCATGAAGCTATTCGTCAACAACTTGATAGGTCCATATCAGTGTGGCTTCAGGCCAGGAAAGTCAGCCATTGACCAAATATTCACACTACGGCAGATCTTGGAGAAAATCCATGAGCTTCAGACCGATACACACCATCTAATTATCGACTTTAAGGATGCGTACAACAGCATCTATACAGAAGCGCTATACAGAGCAATGTCTAGTTCTGTCTTCCCTGCCAAACTCGTCCGTCTGTGCAGGATGACGATGGAGAATGCACGCTGCTCCATCAAGGTCAGTAAAAATCTCACCAAGACCTTTGATGTCAAAAAAGGATTTGGTCAAAGCGATGCGCTGTCATATGATTTCTTCAACATCATACTTGAAATATAGTGCAAAACCCTCGCGCGAACACAAGAGGCACAATCTTTCAAAAGTCCATCCAATTACTCGGATACGCCAATGGTGTTGACATAATCGGAAGAAAGCAGCGTGTTGTCAATGGAGCTTTTGCGAGCATTGAGATGGAAGCAGCGAAAATGGGTTTAGCGGCCAACGACGGCTAAAATAAGTATATGCTGTCAAGCAAAAAAGAAACTCAAAACCGACGTCTTGAACAGAACGTCACCTTTGACAGATATAACTTTGAGGTATGTAGTTAAGAAAGTTGTCTACCTAGGCTTCACTGTGAATTCGGACAACGACACCAGCGCTGAGATCAAACGAAGAATAACTCTTGCCAATCGCTGCTTATGTGGGCTAAGAAGGCAATTGACTAGTAAAGCCCTCCCTCGAACAACTAAGTTTACCCTATATAAGACCTTAATAATCCCAGAGGCATGGACATTATCAAAAATGGATGAGCGTGCTCTTGGCTGCTTCAAGAGTAAAATTCTTCGAGTGATTTTCGGTCCGTTTGCATTGACGATGAGTGGAGGAGCAGATACAACGACGAACTGTATGGACTGTACAGCAACATCGACCCAGCCAGAAGAGTGAAGATCCAACGGCTATGCTGGCTGGGTCATGTAGAGCGGATGAACACCGATGTTTCGGTCCGAAACTTCATCGAATCCGCCCCCGAGGCACAGCGCAGTAGAGGAAGACCATGACTCAGGTGGCGCACGCAAGTTGAAGTGGACCTCAGTCAACTTAGCGTGCGAAACTGGAGGCAGCTAGCAAAAGAACAAATTTCAATACTTTTTTCATTCACCTCGCACCTTTGGATCATTTACCAGATCTTATTTTTCTCTCTGAAATCTGGATCCTTGAAGAAGAGAAGTCTGAATATGATATACTCGTATGTTATGTATGTAATTCCAAATTTTTCTTTCGTCGCGGCTTGTAATGAAACTTATGCTGCTGGCGGTGTCGCGGTATATTATAGAAATAACATAATGGGATGTTTAATTAATAAGTATAAACTGGATAGTGCTGATATAACCAGGGTTAATTGCGAGTTCTCTGGTGTTCAATACTGTTTTATCTGTATTTACAGATTGCATAAGTGTGCAGTGGGAACCTTTTTGGATGAGTTTTCGAGATTTTTGGATAATCAGAAATGTAGAAATTTAATATTCTTGGGTGATTTTGATATTAACATCCTGTGGGATACACCTGATGTCGATAATTTTTTAACAACGCTTTCGTCATTTGGCTTTGAGTCTGTTATGAATTAGAATACTCGATTTAGCTCATGTTTAGATCACATTTTTGTTGGGATTCATAGAAAAATTTGTGTTGATTATAAAACAATTGCATTAGACTTAAAAATAATCGACCACGGCGTAACTGGTATTCAACTCAATTGCAGGGTTTCTCGGACAAAAAAAACTGGATGCCATTGAAATAAAAAAATTGATTTTGCCTCTTTAAGATCAAGGTTACATTTTTAATTTTGGGATGATGTTTACTCTGCCGTCGACCCTTCTGTTGCATTCAATTTGTTCTTTAATAAGCTGCAATTTCATAAATTGAATTGTAGTGAGAACAAATGTAAACGAAGTAACAAATTAAAGTGTCTGAAGCCATGAATGACACCCTCATTATTAAATAAAATAAAAAAGAAAAGACGACTTTGCTTAATTATCAATAAACATCCGAATAATCACAGACTTAAGAATTATTACGAAAAGTTATGTAGAGAGGTGAAGAGTTCATTAGCGCTATGTAGAAATACATACTTTAGCAATAGATTGGTAAGAAACCTTGGTAACTCGAAAGAGGAATGGCGAGTTGTTAATGAAATACTTAACAAAAATAGATCTTATACAGATGTACAGTCTGTTTGATAACATCGCACACGACAAAAATTAAAGAAGAACTTATGATAATAAAAAAAAATCAATTGTACTGGTTTATTTCGATTATTTACTTGAATGCTTTTCAATTAATATGTTGTCCACTCTCCTCCATTATCAATAATTGCTTGGAGTCTTCGAGGCGTGCTATCTACTAATCTTATAGCATTATCTTGAGACAAAGATCTCCATAAAACTCGTATTTTTCGTGATAATTGTTTGACCGTCCAGATCTTCTTTCCTTGGAGCTTAACTTCATGAATGCCTAAACATTTTCAATGGGATTTGCATCCGGCGACTGTGATGGCCAATCTAAAACATCGACGTCATTTTCTTGTTTCCACGCACTGCACAAACGACTGCGATGTCTCGGGTCATTATCTTCTTGTAGTAACCAATTCTCATTCCCTCTTTTAAACCACCTTTGGGCAGATGGTAATAAAGCCTTCTTATAAATTTTGACCATGTTGGGTGCGTTTAAGTTATTTGTAAACATGAACCAAGTGCCAAATCTTTGTTTTGAGAAGCATCCCCAAACGTGCACCTTTGTCGGGTGTTTGACGGTCCGCTGGATTAATTTATTGGATTGTGTACACCGGGTATGAGTGATAGGAGACCATGCCCAAAAAGAAGCTTCATCCGAAAAAATAACGTTGTTCCAATCTCTGTCCAAATTCTCCTTGGCCCAACTGAGTCGTTTTTCTACGTGTTTTTTTGACAGTAGTGGTTTCTTTATTGTGCTTCGAAATTTTACATTATTACATTATTGACTAGTAAACGTCTTCGTATCGTATCACAACACACATTTAGACCCCTTTTACGTAAAATCGCTTGTCCTCCACGTAACGATAGAAGAGGATTTTTTTTCAAACACGCGTAGAATCATTTTGTCCTGCTTTTTTGTTGTTTTTGGCGTAGACCCACGATCCGGCAAATCATCCACATTTTTAACTTGGGAATAACGGTGCACCCACTTGCTAACAAATGCTTTAGACTTTTTCATGTATCTAGCAGCTGCTCCGCATGACATTTTCGGTCCTTTCGGATGCGTGCACAAGAATGCTGCTTCATAACGTGATGCAAACGCGACACTCATTTTAAAATACTTCCGTCTCTGACAAAAATTGAACACTCTTTAATTTTTTTTATTCAAAACATCTTAGCAGAAGTATTTTTTTTATCTGCTAATGCAAATGCCACTTCCAAACCGGTTTTCATAAACGAGTTTTGCCGTATACGATCTTATCAAACGGACTGTAAGTATTTCAAATAATACTTTAACTGTCTCTGAGCCTATAGAAGTTGCTAATTTATTTAATAAATTGTTTGCTAGTGTAGGTTCTTGTAACAGTGTTTCAAATGTCAAATCTAAAAAAGGGGACACAATGTCATTAAATAATTATCGTCCATTTTCTAGCTTATTCGTTTTTTCTAAGATTATTGAAAACAGAATTAAATCTAAAATATTATCATTCTGAGATAAAACTCATTTCTTTAATGATTCTAAGCTTGGTTTTAGGAGCGGTAGACCAACTATTATAACTATCTGGGGAAATCTATAACAGTTATACTTGTGAAATTCTTTCGATTTTTTTTTATTGACATAACCAAGGCTTTCGATATGGTGAACCATACTCTGTTACTAAATAAATTATTTAATGCAGGTTTCAGAGACTTCATTCATGACTGGTTTGCCTCTTATATAACAAATCGTAAACAAGGGGTAAAGGTCAAAAATGTTTTTAGCTCACATAATTATTTAAATATAGATGTTTCTCAGGGGTCAGTCCTGGACCCGATACTGTTTTTAATACATGTTAACTCGCTATTTATTCAACATTTTAAGGGCAGAATCACGGCATTTGCTGATGATACTGCCCTTTCCTATTCCAATAAGAGCTTTCTTGATATGTTTGCCGATGTCAATTATGACCTAGACATAGTACGACGGTGGTTTAAGTCTCATAAACTGATCATCAGCAACAAAACGAAATTTATGGTATTCAATATCAAGGGTGTTGAATGCGGAGAGTTGCCTTTATACTACGAGGGCGGGTCAATAAGTCCGTGACTTTTGGATTAAAACACAGATTTTTTGATAAAAAAATAATTTTATTTTTCAACGTAGTCCCCCTTGAGCTCTATACACTTTGTCCAACGCTTCTCCAATTTTTTTATCCCTTCAAAAAAAAAAATGATTTGTCGAGGTCCTCAAAATAGGCCTTTGTTTGCGAGATGACTTCATCATCATTTTTCCACCAAGCCATTTCTTCAGGTTTGGGAACAAGAAGTAGTCGCTCGGAGCCAAATCTGGAGAATAGGGTGGATGAGGGAGCAATTCATAGCCCAATTCATGGATTTTTGCCATGGCAACTGCACATGTGTGCACCCTTGCATTGTCTTGGTGGAAAAGAACTTTTTTCTTGGCCAAATGAGGTCGTTTTTTTTTCAAATCGTCATTGAATCAGTCCAATAAGTTGGCATAATATTCCCCATTGATTGTTCTTCCCTTTTGAAGGTAGTCAATGTGGATTATCCCGCGTGCATCCCAAAAAACAGTCGCCATAACTTTATTGGCTGACAAACCCACCTTGGCCTTCCTTGGCGCCGATTCACCCTGAGAAACCCACTGTTTTGACTGTTGTTTGTTCTCTGGTGTGTTGTGATGGATCCATGTTTCGTCCACGGTTACAAAACGGCGCAAAAACTCCTCCATATTGCGATTAAACAACGCCAAACCTTCCTGTGAAGTTGTTACACGATTGCGTTTGTGGTCGACTGTGAGCAAACGCGGCACCCATCTTGCGGAAAGCTTTCTCATGCCCAAGTGATCATTCAAAATTGAAACCACTGAGCCATGCGAGATCCCTACGGCTTCCACAATCTCTCGCACTTTCAATCTTCGGTCGGCCAACACCATATCGTGAATTTTTTCGATTGTTTCGGGTGTAGAGACCTCAACTGGGCGTCCAGGACGTTCGGCATCTTCAGTGCTTGTACGGCCACAACGAAATTCAGTAAACCACTTTTTTACCATTGAAATCGATGGTGCAGAGTCCCCATAGTATTTATCAAGCTTAGCCTTGGTCTCGGTAATGGTTTTTTTTCGCAAGAAATAATGCTTAATAAGCACACGAAATTCACTTTTTTCCATTTTCTCCTCAAACTAGTGAGTAGTCTGATAAAAATAGCTGTCAAACACAAACTAACTGACGCAGCAAGTTTAAATTTTGACAGGAGTCAACTGACAGATGCCTGTTGACAGAAGCAGTGTTGCTGTTTCAGTAAAGAGGTCAGAAATTCAAAAAGTCACGGACTTATTGACCCGCCTTCGTATCACTCACCAAGCTGTTCTCGATTCTGTTCAGGAGATGTACATGGACATAATATATCATTTGATAGTCAGGTAAGCTGTAGTGAGTAGTCAGGTTGCTTTTTAATTGAGCGTGTTGACAGCTTTAAATACCTAGGCATTATATTGGACCATTAGTTTATCATATACCACCTTAGCATGCACTGCAAACTACCCATTTCGAAATTGGTTTATAATGGTATTTAAATTTTTTTTTTAATTTTAATAAAATAGAACCACTGCTGATTAAACAAAAGCATGCCATAAGACTCCTGTGTAGAGTTAATTGCTCCACTTTTGATTTATTCAAATGCCTCGAACTTCTTCCTTTAAGGCACCTGTACTGCTACAGAGTTTTGAAGATATTTTTTGAAAATTCCGGGTACTATGATGTTAGAGTTAATGATAATCATAACTTGCGAGTCAATACCAGAAACTTCGCAAATGTTCCAACAATCCACAAAACACATTTTTCACGATTTTATTATGTTACTGCTCCTCGTTTGTTTAATCATTTACCGGAAAAACTTAGGTGTGAGAGAGTGAAAACAGTATTCTTAAATAGTATAAACAAATGGCTTTCCTCGTTTAACCATTCTGAAATAGATGCTTTTTTTAACACCAATGACGTAATATATTTTATGTTTGTTTTCTCTTTTTTTAAAATTGTATGTGGTTTTTCTTTTTTTTTAAATCCATGTAATTGAATCTTTCATTTTCATTTTTTGTTTTCCCCATCAATAGATTTATGAATTTCATTTTATATTGTATAACTAATAGGTACATTCGACTCTTGTCTTTTATTAGACAACAGATTGTACAAAGCTATTTCATTCAAAAACTTTAAAGCTCAAAAGGTATTTACAGGAATTACATTATACTTTATATTTAAGTTTTTTTTTATATGAAATAAATAAATAAAAAAAAAAGATCGAGCTAGCTGGAGACGCTTGTTGACTGAGGCCCAAGTCCACCCCAAGTAGCGCCAAATAAAGTAAGTAAATAAGTAAAATCTTGGTATGATTCAAAACTGTATCATAGATTGATAAATTGAAGTGATTACGAAACCCTGATTAGCTGCTGTCCCACGAAATTCATAAATAGTTAATTTGAGTAGCCAAATAATCCTATGCATTTAAGCTTTTTATACTTTTCTTATTTTCTTTTTACTATCTCTTTCCTCGCTATACGAACTTATGCATAACGAGTTTCCCATTTTTACTGCATCGCTGCCGACCCAGTCATGCGGTTGGCCTTTTAAACTTTTGATAACATCAATCAACATGGCTCTCCAGGTACTCGATAGTCGATACCTTTTTTGTTACGGTTCCCTTTCAATTTAGTTAAGCTTCTTCACTGTTGGATTTTTATACTGGGGTGAATTCAAAGATCCTTCGAGCTAAAGCACTGATGTCAGTACTTGTCGATTGGTACGTCGAAGTATAGTAGGAAACGTTCTTTATTTTATCTTCTGTCGCACATCCGGTTGGTTCAGGCGGAACCGAAGATCATACGGAGAATATTTCGCTCGAAACAGTTTGGAGAGCTTTCATTGCTCTTAAGAGTGTCCATATCTGTCCAAGTCTACGTACGATATTATAAAAAAAAATTATCGTATCTTTCCGATTCATCATTTCGCCTCATCGTTCGCCTCAATAGACGGCATTATAAAAAAAATTATCTCTCCAACTCATCGTGTTGTTGATCTTGTCTCTTTATACACAATACAAGGAGACTTAAGCTTTTTTGCTTTCTCCGAACGGTGGAAGAGTAAAAGTCGTGTTTTAAGCGCAGAATTGAATTGATGTTTAGTAGGCTTAGTTCCCGTACTTGGCACAGTTGGGGTCTCCAGAAACAGACAGAAAAAACTGAGATTCCTTTCATCGAACAGACGTTCCACTGACCAAATGTTTAACAGACGTTGATACGAGTAGATGCTTCTCACTAGATCATTTAATCCGGTTAAGGTTCAAATATTGCCATTTTGGTCAATTGGACGAAGTTTCCACAGTCCACGCACAGCGAAAACAGTGGCTCTTCCCCTTTTTTTCTTCGAAGAAGTTTGCGTTTAGATTTTCTCGTTTCCTGAATTGTATCAATGGCTTGTTTTAGTTTACCCCTCATCCTTCCGTACAGTGTTGCACGATCATTAAAAGATGGTTTTCCTAAATGTGGTCGCCAGGAAACCATAGCATTTTTGAGCGCATTCTTGTAGCACCGCCACGAATCTTCTCCACTTGACAGTGACGGTCTTTTCGATTGGAACCGTCCAACATAGAAGCTTATCACAGTATTTTCTCCATGGGATTTACTGCATCTTGGTTGATACTACTGTACCGAGTCAAAGTTGGCTCCCTTTTTAATCCGTTGGTGATGGGCGAATTCGACTTGCAAAAACTATAAGTTTTACAGCGCTGCCAAAAGGGCATTTCTATTCTGGCACTAACATCACAAGGTACAAAAGTCTTTTATGCCAAATCGAGTAAAGAGGGACACCGCTACGCAAAATAGCTTTTCGTTTTCGGTTGATATTTCATTTTCATCCCAGTGTACGAGCATTGTGATCATTGGAAATTATTGTGTTATTGTGTTACCATTGGCTTAGGTATTTATTATAACAGTTTCTCGAATATTTTGACGACGTGGGACGCCGACTGAAAGGTGTATAAGATGTTATATTGCATTTATTGAGTCCACTCGTTCTATTTTTCCTGCGGCTGCTTAAAGTGTTGTTGAGTTTTTGTATGCTACTGAACAGATTGTAAAGGAAGTCGAAAGCTGATTTTGGTAGTTTTTTGTAGTGTTTTTTTGAAATGCTTATTTTGCCCTATTTCTTTCCTTGGCATCTTACGAGTACTTACCGCTTTATTTCTTAGCTAAGTGGGTATTGTTGAAAGTTGGGTCAAAGTAATAGGCTAAGGTGAAGTAACATATCAATATTTTCTCTGGCCCACGTGGATTGTGATGTGATTTGTGACTTTTACCGGGAAATTTTTTTGCTGTTTATTTTTCCGTGTTTTATGTATTCGTCAAACATGCTAAGTTGCCATTTTCATTTCATCATTAAAAGATTTATTTCTGAACAACGCTTGCAATTTATTGAATATTCCTACCTTAGGCAATACAAGAGGCAGCTCTCGGGAAAATGCTCTCACTGGTGCGGTTTATGATCCAGCGAAATCATTGGCCCGTATTTTTTTAAAGTGAAACAAACAGTGAAAATAACATTACCGTCAATGGTGCCCGCTCTCGTTCAATGATTTTGATTTCTTGTTTGCCCCAAACGCACGAGCTAAACCTGGTCGACCTGTGGTTTCAGCCAGACGGCGTTACACTCGTCTATGCCTATAAGCCAGCGTCAATTGCAGCCTTGGAAGACAACATTATACGTGCAAGATACCAACCAATAGGCTCGAAAATGTGACTTTAAATTGGACTCCCCGTCTCACACTTAAAACGTACAGTCCGTTTGATAAGATCGTATACGGCAAAACTCGTTTATGAAAACCGGTTTGGAAGTGGCATTTGCATTAGCAGATAAAAAAATACTTCTGCTAAGATGCTTTGAATAAAAAAATTTAAAGAGTGTTCAATTTTTGTCAGAGACGGAAGTATTTTAAAATGAGTGTCGCGTTTGCATCACGTTATGAAGCAGCATTCTTGTGCACGCATCCGAAAGGACCGAAAATGTCATGCGGAGCAGCTGCTAGATACATGAAAAAGTCTAAAGCATTTGTTAGCAAGTGGGTGCACCGTTATTCCCAAGTTAAAAATGTGGATGATTTGCCGGATCGTGGGTCTACGCCAAAAACAACAAAAAAGCAGGACAAAATGATTCCACGCGTGTTTGAAAAAAAATCCTCTTCTATCGTTACGTGGAGGACAAGCGATTTTACGTAAAAGGGGTCTAAATGTGTGTTGTGATACGATACGAAGACGTTTACTAGTCAATAATGTAATAATGTAAAATTTCGAAGCACAATAAAGAAACCACTACTGTCAAAAAAACACGTAGAAAAACGACTCAGTTGGGCCAAGGAGAATTTGGACAGAGATTGGAACAACGTTATTTTTTCGGATGAAGCTTCTTTTTGGGCATGGTCTCCTATCACTCATACCCGGTGTACACAATCCAATAAATTAATCCAGCGGACCGTCAAACACCCGACAAAGGTGCACGTTTGGGGATGCTTCTCAAAACAAAGATTTGGCACTTGGTTCATGTTTACAAATAACTTAAACGCACCCAACATGGTCAAAATTTATAAGAAGGCTTTATTACCATCTGCCCAAAGGTAGTTTAAAAGAGGGAATGAGAATTGGTTACTACAAGAAGATAATGACCCGAGACATCGCAGTCGTTTGTGCAGTGCGTGGAAACAAGAAAATGACGTCGATGTTTTAGATTGGCCATCACAGTCGCCGGATGCAAATCCCATTGAAAATGTTTAGGCATTCATGAAGTTAAGCTCCAAGGAAAGAAGATCTCGACGGTCAAAGAATTATCACGAAAAATACGAGTTTTATGGAGATCTTTGTCTCAAGATAATGCTATAAGATTAGTAGATAGCATGCCTCGAAGACTCCAAGCAATTATTCATAATGGAGGAGAATGGACAACATATTAATTGAAAAGCTTTCAAGTAAATAATCGAAATAAACCAGTTCAATTGATTTTTTTTTATTATTATAAGTTCTTCTTTAATTTTTGTCGTGTACGATGTTATCAAACAGCAAGCATTGATTTATCAACTCAGTTAAAAACCAAACGCTTAAAAAATCACCTAATATATTATACGTTGTGAATTAATGAGTTTTTAAAATATTTGTTTGCTTTGTCTCTCTACTAGGCTACTGCAAAAAAGGTTATGGTGCCTTGAAGTCCGTTCATATTTAGGCAGACATGCCAAATTTCAGTGCGATACTGCCTTTAGTTTTGTTTTGACAGCTGATTGTTGTTGACGTGTTTGGCATCATGTTGAGTATGGACAAAAACGATTTTCGTTCTCTCATAAAACATTATTTTTTGAGAGGCAAAACGGCAAAGGAAACAAAAGAAAAGTTGGATAAATATTTTGGGGCTAATGCTCCGTTAGATCACACCGTCAAATATTGGTTTCGAGAGTTTCGTGGTGGCCGCAACTCCACTACCGATCAAGTCCGCAGCGGCAGGCCCTCCGAAGCGGTTACAGAGCACAATGTCAAAAAAATACATGAAATGGTGTTGGTTGACCGGAAAGATTAGTACTGAGCGCACACGCCATATTTTGGGCAGTATTCTGCATATGAAAAAGTTATCCTGCCGCTGGGTGCCAAGCATGCTCACTCCTGACCAAAAACACGAACGCGAGAGCACTTCGAAAGTGTGTTTGGACTTGCTGATGCGGAATCGGGCGGACTTTTGGCGTCGATTGGTAACTGTTGATGAAACCTGGATCCGCTATTACACACCAGAGAATAGAATGAGTGCCCGGCAATGGACTGAAGTCGGCACGAGTGCTCCGAAGCGGCCAAGGGAGGCTCAATGGGTCGGAAAGCTTATGGCATCGGTTTTCTGGGATTGTCATGGTCTTCGTGGACTACCTCGAAAAAGGAAAAATCATCAACAGCGAGTATTACTGTGCATTATTGGAGCGATTGAAGGCCGAAATCGCTGCAAAACGTTTGTTTTTGCAAGACAATGCGCCGGCGCATAAGAGCATCGCAACCACGGCTAAAATCAATGACTTACGGCTCCAATTGCTATCGCATCCACCGTATTCGCCCGATTTGGCACCCTCGGACTATTATCTCTTCCCAAACCTCAAAAGATGGCTCATCAATAAAAAATTCAGCTTACGCGAGGAAATCATCGACGCCACGGAGGTGTATTTTGCAGACCTTCCGGAAAATTACTTTTCGGACGGGATCAAGAAGTTGGAAAATCGCTGGAATAAGTGTATCAAGCTAAAAGAGGACTACTATATATTAAAATAAAATAAAAAAAACCTTTAAAAAAATTTTTTTTTCATTCCCAATGAGGATACTTTTCACCCCACCTAGTATTTGCTTACTTACATATTTGATTGAGCTTTGCCATAAGTTTTTTATGTATAGGGCTGTTAAAAAATTGTTAGGCTCCTTGTTCTTTCACGAGTTCTGTATATTTTAGTTGTCATTTATAATAACTCCAAGTTCTATTCTGCATTATTTGTTTTAAAACTTTCATAGTCAGGAAATTTAAGGTCGTTCTTTCAAAAAAAAAGTGCGTTTATAAGCCACATCAGTCTGTTCTAAAGATTTTAGGAATTAATTTTTAAAATGGCAAATGCAAGTTTGTTTACGAGGGCGGTTCAATAAGTCCGTGACTTTTGGATTAAAACACAGATTTTTTGATAAAAAAATAATTTTATTTTTCAACGTAGTCTCCCTTGAGCTCTATACACTTTGTCCAACGCTTCTCCAATTTTTTTATCCCTTCCAAAAAAAAAAATGATTTGTCGAGGTCCTCAAAATAGGCCTTTGTTTGCGAGATGACTTCATCATTGGAGTCAAATCTTTTTCCACCAAGCCATTTCTTCAGGTTTGGGAACAAGAAGTAGTCGCTCGGAGCCAAATCTGGAGAATAGGGTGGATGAGGGAGCAATTCATAGCCCAATTCATGGATTTTTGCCATGGCAACTGCACATGCGTTTGTGGTCGACTGTGAGCAAACGCGGCACCCATCTTGCGGAAAGCTTTCTCATGCCCAAGTGATCATTCAAAATTGAAACCACTGAGCCATGCGAGATCCCTACGGCTTCCACAATCTCTTGCACTTTCAATCTTCGGTCGGCCAACACCATATCGTGAATTTTTTCGATTGTTTCGGGTGTAGAGACCTCAACTGGGCGTCCAGGACGTTCGGCATCTTCAGTGCTTGTACGGCCACAACGAAATTCAGTAAACCACTTTTTTACCATTGAAATCGATGGTGCAAAGTCCCCATAGTATTTATCAAGCTTAGCCTTGGTCTCGGTAATGGTTTTTTTTCGCAAGAAATAATGCTTAATAAGCACACGAAATTCACTTTTTTCCATTTTCTCCTCAAATTAGTGAGTAGTCTGATAAAAATAGCTGTCAAACACAAACTAACTGACGCAGCAAGTTTAAATTTTGACAGGAGTCAACTGACAGATGCCTGTTGACAGGAGCAGTGTTGCTGTTTCAGTAAAGAGGTCAGAAATTCAAAAAGTCACGGACTTATTGACCCGCAACTCGTTGTTCCGGTCTTTAATGCAGCCCTCGAAACATCTCTGGTAATCGATGTTTGGTATGGCCTTCATGTAGCTCAGAAAAATTGATTCTACTTTTAATATGCAGTGCCCAAAGCAGTGTTTTGAATCCGCCGTAAGTAATAGGATTTTGTGTCTTTAAATGTTTGCACAGCCTGAATTCGGTAGCTGTTTTTTTTTTTTTTTTTTTTGCCAGAAATGCACCTACAACCAATGCATTGTGAGATAGGACGCCGAATTGTTTTTTCGCAATTGAGTTCTTTTTGTCACATCGTTTTACGCAATCGTCTTATAACACCCAACAAATAATTCCTACTTCAGAAGTAAATTCATAATACAGAATGCTCTATTGTCATCAATGAAAACAGTGAAGACCCGTCTATTTCGACTAACAACGACGTAATTTGTCCGGTCCTGGCTCATTTAAAGCGCGCTATTTACTCACTATACGTGAGGCTTGCATGTCGTACCCATTAACCCATATCATATGTTACGGTTGATGAATGTTAAGTCGAAATCATCCTCAGAAGGGATGTCTTTTGCAATATCCACATGCTGACTGTTTTGTAGGAAATTCAAGTCTTTTAGCATCAGCTTTGCAGCCATACGTCTGAAATTATGTGAGCGGATTTAATAAAGATGTCGGTTATCTTTGTTCATCCTCAAATGGTCAATTTACGGTCCACGACCAGGAATCGTTTGTCTGCCAGAACGGACGTCATAGTATAAGCCTTCGTGACTATTTTTGAAGCGTGAATAACAATCGTTGGCCAATGTTTTCCTAAGAACATCGTTGCCAAACACTTTTACATGATTTTTAAAAATTTTGTGGCCTTGTTTTAATTTTTAACAACAAATTTATGCAAATTAGTTGATCCGTTTTTGCATTCATTTTTAAAATTGCTGGGAGATAAAAACTATGTAAACACAACGATGTACTTTTCATTAATATCATCGTATGATGTTAAAATTTAGTGGGAATGTCAAGCACAGATGTACCAGCATAACAACAACAACACGTCTGGTGACACGTCGGCAATTTTGCCTACCACCGTAATTGATGCAAATTATGCTGCAGTGCAAAATGTGACATTTTTTTAATGTAATTATAACTATAAATGTAAGGGTAGTAAAAAACATGTCAACAGTGTTTCTTTTCCCTCATGGGTCAAAAAAACCTACCTGTCATGCAAAGGGTTAAAGCAAGTTCTGAGAGGAGAACCATGCTCTTTACAAACAGTTAAGTGTTTCATGTGATTGGCAAAGCCAAACATAAACTGTCACAAAGTCTACTTTTATAATAGAAGGACAGAATATCACTTTTCACCTGCTGTAAATAAAAAATATTGATTGAACAAAAAACTGTTCGGTGACAATTAATTCAAAGTGGAATTCAGAATTCCACAATAGCCACACTAATCGCATGGGTTGTCTACGTTCAATTTCATTTTATGGTTACTACGCATGTGCTTGTGTCTAGAATCACGTGTTTGTGTAATGTTGCGAATGTGTGACTAGACCAGTTGTTGGCGAGTTATCATTGTCAGGCTTTGTGCAACTGATTGAAAGCTTTGTTTACCTTTTTTTTCATTTTGCAAGTAACAATTGAAATTTCATCAATTTGTACTCTGACCCTACATCGAATGACGGACTGTAATTTTAATTTTGAATAATCGTTCTCCTATTTTCTTATTCGGGTTTAACCTTAAATATTACTTAAGAACAATTGAAAAGGTAAATGCGACGGGTTTAAGTTTGCAATGCTTTGCTGTACGATTTTTTTTTATTTTTTATTTTTTAAAGTACAAATAAACAATTACGTGGTAATATATTTTTTTATTGCAAGTTCTAAACTTTGCCACATGAAATGAAAATAAAAATTAATTCCGACAGAAAACTTGTTTCTTTAATGCGCAAACAGACGCAGAGAAATTGGCTTTTATGACAGTAAAGGATTATTATGAACAGTTTTGTTAAAAGAATGAATGTTGTCAAGTTAACAAATGCAATAACTTCAAAGATGACTTAGAGTCATTAACTTCTGGGTCTTGGGCTTGCTTCTATTGTTTATCCGGATCTTATAATTAGGACGGTGTACTCATAGGTTCGAACGTTATTTTTGGATGATATCTTCACACCAATAGTAACCAACCAAATCAATAAGCATTATCTTTTTTATTTAATGGACTTGTTGTATACCAATTGATAGGTGGAGGCATCAGACCCGTTGAGTTAAGTCAAATTGTGTGTGAAAAACGAAATCTGAAATGGATAAGGAAAAGTTACACCTTCGCCATGAAAGTTTCGAAAAGAAATAAGCGGTGGAACGGCAACAAAAAACATTCCGAGCGTTTAAAACGAACCTTTTTTTAGATCGAGACATAACAGGTGACGAGAAGTGGACTCTATACAACAATGTGCAACGAAGAAGGAGCTTAAAAAAAGGGGTGATGATGAAGAACCAGTGAGAAAAGTTGGCATGCATCAAAGAAAGTGCTTTATTTCTACTTCTATCTATTAGTATAGGTGAATTCAAAAACGCTAAAGAAATGTGCATAAGTTGCGCAACACTGCAAAGTGTGCGCTGCTTTTACACTGCTGCTGCTTTGTTACCGATGCCATAAACAACCGCCAAATATTGGGTATATAACTTAATTCGTGCGGTTTTTTTTTTCAAAATTTAAACGTTTATTTAAGAAAAACATGTACAGTAGTATTATTCAAAGTATTGCCCATCTGAAGCTATGACTTTTTCCCATCTTTCTGGCAATTTGTGTACCCCATCCCAAAAGAACTGCGCCGGCTTGGCAGCCAAGAATGAATCAAGCCAATTTTTGATATTCTGAACTAATGTAAACCGTATTTCAGTGAGGGCGTTCTGCATCGACCGGAACAAATGGTGTCAGAAGGGGCAAGGTCTGGGCTATAAGGCGGGTGAGGTAAGACTTCCCATCCACTGTTTTCCAAATAGTTCTTAACCGGAATAGCAACGTGGGGCCGAGCGTTGTCATGATGGAAAATTATTGCCTCGTGTCTGGTCGCATATTCCGGGCGTTTTTCGGCTACTGCTCTCTTCAAACGGATTAATTGTGTTCGGTAGCGCTATCCATTGATGGTTTCATCCGGTTTTAGCAGCTCATAATACAGCACACCCATATGATCACACCAAATACAGAGCATTACCTTCGCGCCATGGATATTCGGCTTTGCCGTTGATTTGGCTGGTTGGCCGGGCTTCACATATGATTTTTTGCGCTTCGGGTTGTCGTAATGGATCCATTTTTCATCACCAGTAACAATCCGATGCAAAAATTACTTCCTTTTGTGGCGTTCCAGCAGCATTTCGGACATGCAAAACCGCGTTTCGACGTCTCTCGGCTTGAGTTGATGTGGAACCCAATTTCCTTGCTTTTGAATATATCCAGCTGCTTTTAAACGTTTTGAAATGGCTGCTTGAGTGACACCCAAAGATTCTGCGAGCTCTTATTGTGTTTGGCAACAATCTTCATAGAGTAATGCTTCCAGTTCTTCATCTTCAAACTTTTTTGGCTGCCCAGGACGTTCGTCGTCTTCCAAGCCAAAATTACCACTTTTAAGTTGTGCAAACCACTTTTGGCACGTTCGCTCAGCTAGCGCATATTCACCATAAACTTCCACCAAAATACGATGACTTTCGGCAGCAGTTTTCTTCATATTAAAGTTATGAAGAAGAACTCCCCGCAAAAACACTTTTTCAGGCACAACGTTCGACATATTTGAGTGAAAAAAAAAAATTGTTGTTTACGCTTCAAATGAATGCCATATACTGAAATGATGTACAATGACAGTAGCTTTCCAACGCATGGAATAATAACAACGGAATAATACAAGTTACGCCATCTCTTAGCAAACCGCACGAATTAAGTTATAGACCCAATATTTGTTTGCAACATATAAATTATTACTGCACAGCTGCTTAGTTTTGACTTTCAGTTGCTTTACAACTGCAAAAATGAACTTTTGACGAGCAGTAATGCCAAAGTGTTGCATTTTTGAGCTCGCTGTTTTACTAGTACCGCAGCGGTGCCACAGTACTGCATTTTTGAATTGGGCCTATGTCTTTCCTCTGGCGAAACAATAACGGGGAATAAGTACTGTGATAAACTATCTAAGCTTAATGAGAAAGTTCATGATAATTGTCCTGTTCTGGCTAGTCGATAAGAGTCGTGCTTTTTTGCATGTTAATTACAATAATAACATAGCGATCAACGCTAAGTCAATTTATCCCCGCTATCTATTAAGCGGATATAAAACAGTGCTCCCAAATCATATTTTCTTCGTTTCGGATGAATTTTTCCGATAATTTAGCAAAAATATCAACCATTCGCCGACAAATGAGCCACCACTAAATGCCATAGAGATGTCTGTGCTACCAAGTTTTTATGATGAACTCTTAAGCGGGGATGGATCGTTTTTTTTGCGAACTTAGCTAACATGCGTGCAAAAAATCGCAGCTATGTCTGATGGAAGATTTTCACCTGCCCTCGCCGGGCAAAAGTGAACTGCTTATAGAATAGGGACAAGTCAGAGTAAATTGTGTACGGAGTTTCCCTACTGAGCATATTCTAATCAATGCGAAAATGTACTTATCAACTCCTATCTGAGTAACATTTTTGGATTTCAGCAATGCCTTTGATACGCTCAACTCCAATAAGCTTTTCATGTAAAAAAGTAGATAAAACGATACCTTTCCTTTTCCTGCAGTAAAGGACATGGAGTAAGATACGAAGTTCTAAATTATGCTCACTGCTTTACGTATTTTGTACCGTCGAACTGGTTAATTGTTTCGAAAGAAGTATCACACATTACGTGGTCATTGCTTCATCTGACGCGAAGTTTCTTTGTGAGTTTAATGCAGCAAGTAAAAAGTGTCATTAAAATGGTCTGTTTATAGATAATCGGAAAATAATAAATTTCTTAGAAAACGTTTGTATGTGGCAACGCAGCAGAAGGAGATATTATTAAGATTGATACATTCGTCGATGCATCAACTATATCAACATGTAATAAATCTATGATATAAGCTGAGACAACTCTATTTGTATCCACCAGTCTTCAATAAGAATCTTTAGTTTACGCCCAAATAATTGTCTTAAAAACCAAAAACTTATAGAATTAACACTACGGTACGGATGAAACCCAACTAATTTTTTGAACGGTTGCGATCACGACAATTTCCTAAACATTTCTCGATCGAGTACCCCTCAACCCGGCAAATTTTCAGTCCATTAGTTTACTTTCGAATATAAGCAGAAGATTCGAAGAGTCCTGACAAAGAGAGTTGAGGCGAAGTACATATATTAATCGCGGAAAACCAGTCAATTCCAGGACGAGGCATGACATCTTGCGATCCACGAAAGAACTATTGGCTTATAAAAGATTATGGTGTTTGTTAAAGGTTTTCCTTCGCTTGTTCAAATAATAAAATCACCAGTCGGAGTAAATAAAGTTCTATCTCGTATAAAAATTGAACAAATGATTTTAAACTACCTTTAAATGTTTGCACACAGGGCGGGCAGATTAAAAAGGGCAGAAAAGAATAGGAATACCGAAGTACGTTGGTCTTGAATGTTGTAATGAGAATCAAGATATTTTCGAAATTGCCTGAAGATAAACTTGAACGCTTAAAGGGGTGGAATTCTGTCGGCTATTTTGTAAGACCACTTGTATTAAAAAAAACCAGAGATAAAACGAGGTAAGGTAAGGGATATTGTAGTTTAACAGCATCAATTGACTGGAATTACCATATTCCAAGTCGTAGAAAGTATATTTTAATGTTGGGCAGAGAAAAGCCTTATATATCGAGGCTACATTAGACGGGGTTATCGCCGAAGAAAATCTATGTATTTTAAAGAATTTTTGGCGTAATTACAACGAAACCAAAGACACACAGACCGAAAATGAAAAGTTTTCAGTTTTGAGAATGCAGCTACTATTCATTCATAACGGTTCGATATAAAAATTTTGCTTTAACGATAGTAAAAAGCAGAGAACATTGCGCTTTGGAGGCTTTTACTTGCGATCGGTTATTGGCCCCCCAACTGATATTGGAATTAAGTGATCTTAATCTCATACCAGCCAAGAACACTTCATCAGCAAAGGAAAATACTGAATCAGAAATAGCAGACAATTGTTTATTGATGAAAATCAAAACGAGAGTCGGAGACAGAGCGTATCCCTGTGACACACCAGCATTTGCTGTGTGGCCATCACTTAAAGCGGTCAAAACAGCTGAAATTTAATGTTCCGAAAAATTATTTTTCATTTATTGAAGAGGGGAAAGGGATGTCGAATGCTTGATAGACATACCATCAAACCACCAATTGACCTGTTGCTACGAACTATACTGCCAGTCATTGAGCAGTTTTCGTGTCTCAAGATACTTCTAAGAAATGCCTTCTAAGAGGGCAAAAACCACACACTGTACAAAGGTAGTTATAACTTTAAAGTTCAAATATCAAGACTGTTCAGTTATGAACAAGTGTTTCAGGTCTAATCATACAGAGTTGCAAAACACAAAACAGGTTTTAAGCGTGAAACAGTAAATAACTCATTTAGGGAGTCATTAACAAAGAAAGTAAAAGTAAGTTAGGTAAGCCCCACATATTTCACACTTCTCCACTAAAGAGTTTTTTAACACACATGCTCGTCGTATGTATCTAACTCTTCAATTCCACTTCATTAAAACAGTTTTCTCTGCAGCAGCCTCAACAGCTTTTGTATTGGAATCGCTTCATCCGAACCTCAAAGTCAATGACTTTCATCCGGCAATTCAAGTGAAAGGTGTATTTATGATGCAACGACCACTCAAACAGGTGATTTCTGTTGAAAATAACTTCAATTCTATTCAAACGCAATCGTTAATCTTACAGAATGAATCTTTTATTCAGCCAGCGACTATTGAACTGATTTATTTATAACTGCTCATCCTCCCAGTCTAAAGTCATGCTTAATAAGCTGATTTTTTCATATATTTTTTTAAATCAGATGCACATAGCCAATAAACTAGTTGATTTCAGTAACAATCCTTGAACCCCAACACCTCTAACCTAACCTCTAGTAATTGTGTTTAGTTCAAATTGATTTAAAGTGCAAATATGCGCATATAAATGTTCGTGTGTATTATAAAAAGAAAGCGACACAGAGAGTTTGCCTTTCTCAAAGTGGGAAAAAGAAAGCAATAGGGGTAGAGTTAAGTAGAGATTTTAGATTAATCCACATCTAACACAACTAGTTTTGAGTTCAGATTCACTATGGTGTGATAACTGAATGATTCACATTAGTAATCCATACGAGTATATGTTTCATACGTAGATAAGAGTACGAGTATATATGAATACTCTAACTGTGGGACATTTTTTGGGCTCCCGAATATAATCAATCTCAAGGCACGAAAATAAGTAAATACTTTTTTTTCTTAACAATAGGACATTGGCAATAGTCCAAATTTCGTAAATATGTAATTACTTTCAGCAGTGACGTCAAGAAGCAACAAATCAAATAAACGTGATACTGTATCTATGGCCTATATTGCGACACATTGTTATCTGTGTTAGACTCTATTAAGTCAACTGCGATTTTTCTGAGCTGTAATTGGAGCACATATCGGACCACTGGCTATGTTATAATCTACACATTTGATTGTTTAAGGTGGTATGGCGCAAAATCTTATCAGTGAAGTCCAAGGGCTTGGCGCGAATAGCTGATATGTAGGGATATTCAGTTGTAGATATTATACTCGTATTAGGTAACGAAATGATTAAAGGAAGATATTTATTTTAAAAAGTGTGTCTTTTTAAATATTTACGAGCTGAAACTGAAAAAGAAACATAGTAAGTGTATCAATAAAATTTCTCTGCAATATATGTCGTGTACAAGTTAAATCGAAAACATATGACTTATCCCACACCACCGGCAATTACTATTGTGTATTCCGTGTGATTTCGTCGCTTTACTTTTGCTACAAAAATAACGACTTCAACACTGTGTGTATACTACTCGTACTTCGAAAATGTCATTAAATTTTAATAGAATAAATTACATATAATGACCGCTAGAAGAAATTAAAAAAAAAGGAAAAGAACTGCTGCTGCTGCGGATCGTTCAGTAGGTAAGGAGGGCAATTGGACTCTCGTCAGCTAGTTGCATGTTTTTTTGTAATGAACATGTGAGAGATTGATGACGAAAGATATTGTTATTGTGGAAGGTTCTAAATGTCGATCGCTGGTGAACTGGAAAGTGATGTACTATAAACGAATTTTCAACTTCAAAAGGTCTAGCAACTTTAGCACGACTCTTAGCTTACAAAAGTAACCATTTTATGGCAGAAAGATCTGTTACTAAAGTACGCGAAGAAAGTTACCGACTGAAATTCGAAATCAGATAGAAGTATCGAGCTTCCTGAAGAGAAGGAATTCGAGCAGAACAATTCTGGCAATACCCCACCGAATTCCCTAACTAAATAGCCTGAAAACTGCTCAAGATCCTCCGGTTCTTTGTGAAACGCAGATTTGCGTCACTTTAAGAATCAATACTTATTTGAAAGACGATTTTAGACCTTCACAGAATATATAGCAGCTTATTGCAATGAATACAACTAAGTAGGACTTCTGAGTAAAAAAAAAAAAAAAACGCTTGAAAGCGGAGAATTTCTAATGCTCTAATCGGATCACAACCAACTTCTTTCACTAATGCCTAAAACCTAAAAATGGCTGACTGGAGTAGCCTACAGAAAAAATCGCGGCAAATAACTTCACGCACATCAAAAGCTTTAGACCAAATTATTTGGAGAGAATGACGGAGGTCCAAGATGCAACATGCCTACATACAACCGCCGAATATCTGGCGAGATTGCACTTCAGAACTTTATGGACAGAGTTGAAAACGCATCTCAACGATTTTTTCGAGCCCTAAATACGGCAATTTTACCTGTTAACGTAGCCGACGATATGGAAATGCGCCGAATCTGAAAAGATGATTTTTTGAGTAAAATAGTGGACAATTTCAATTGTCAATTGAACCCTGTAAGCGAATAATCCGAGACCTTTATACATAATTCTCTTAAGGCGATTGGCGCGTTGAGGTTATCGGGCTTAGATGCACACTTTCTGCAACAGCTGCAATATTCGTAGTTCAGCGAACAGGAAAAACACAGGAATATGCGCGGTTATCAATCGGCAAACTAGTCTTACGTACTTTCTTCACAAACTTCCGTACACTAGGTGTAGTTCAACCAAAATTTATTTTCAAAATTCGCACTGTTTTGCCAAGACACCATCAACTTAGGAAGTAACTTTGCAATATTTCCCAACGTGCTTCAAGCGTAGAACGATCTATTCCGTACCGCGAAATTTAATGAGTTTTTGTTACTATTAAAACAGCAAATAATTAAAAAAAAACCGTGCTTCAGGTTCATAGGGTACTTTCTCTAGAATGACTGCCTCTCTCCTAGACGCACCGATAAATCTCTTTTTCCTTGGTATTCATATTACGACGTGAACTCTTAAAGCCATATTCCGTTTAGGAAAAAGTGATCTCTCGTCCAACACTCACTGGAGGTTTTATCCTTTCCCGAACTGTCTTTTGACTGTGCTCTTATGGAACGACACCAAAATTTTTGACGCTGGAAAAATACGAAGTCGATTTTCTCTGTTCCCGGGGGAGATTTGGCTTAGAATCTGCGTAAGAGAAGGAATATAATCAGCTATTCAAGGTGCCTCAGATATCGATTTAGGAGGCCTAAATTTCCCTCTTCGACTGTAAAACTTGCGCAATGTATATGTGTTTGTAGCGGAAGCATAGGTGCGTTTTATGACACACTATAGCCTGCCACCTTTTCTTAATAACAATGCAAATCATCTTTAAATGCAGTTTTAAGACTGGATTGACAAATAGTTATTTGGAAATGATATCGCAGATGAATTTCCTAGGCAAGGCTTAGAGGGCCTTTATAAGGACCCAAATAAGCATAATTAGTGCATGTTTTCCCGAAAAAGATATCCACAGACAGTGAGGTTCATGTGAGCATAACAAAACCAACGCTTCTCAGCGTCTCTAAGAAGTAGCAATTTTATTGCTCTCGCAGCAGAAAAAACCGCATATTGGTGTCATTATGAGACACCAGTGTTTTTTTTAATCACGTCAGTGGGATGAATATAAGTGACAAATATCCTGTGAGAGCGATGACAACACCTCGGAGTCTACATTCGTTTCAGAAAAATGCATATTAGCCGGATAGCCCGGACATGTTAAGCAAGTGAATATTAACGATCTGTCTTGAAGGCTCTTCGATTATTACTCAAAAGAACGACGCAAACAGGTAAAAGTCACTAGGTACCGAATATGGAGAATACGATGGATGTGGCAACAATTCCAACTGTTCTTCATGCAGAACCGTATTATCAAGGCTTCGCCCATTAATGATGTTGTCCGATAAAAAGCGTGGGCAGAGCAAAACTGGACTTTTCGATAACATCTTCGGACCTTAAAGCCACTGAAGGTTGCTACGATTTGTTCAGCTACAAGCTGCCAATCATAGATCTTATTGAGTGGCAAGACCACCGATATTCCATACCAGGACTTAAAATACGGTAACGTGGGAGTTACGAGGTGTTAGATAAGCCTCGATTCAGTGTGTAGGGTGAAGCCTGTGTCCTCAACACGAGTTCCGAACTGGTATCAAAGCAATTCACGGAGAGAGATGGGAAGTTGTATCCTTGCTCCCGCGGATGTATGGAAGTTCCAAGAAATTAAGTCCAACAAGACAGGTGTTCACGAAACACACTATAGACATAATATGCTATTGATGCAATTTTGAATTTGTTACGACCGACTTGTGACACGGTGCATTGTTTTGGTGGAAGAAAAGTTTTCGCCTCTTCATTTGGGGCCGTTATTTTAAGCAATTTCCTCCTACAAACTTAGCAATAATGCCATACGATGTTCGGTATTGATGGCTTTACACCTTTCAAGGTTGTCGATATATATTATGGCATGCGAATTCCACGACACGGACGCCATAACCCTGCAAGCAAGATTCCTCTTAACACTCTTCAAGCCACTTAATCTCAACGAATATGGTATGTAAATACAATTCAAACCAAGAACTCTGTAAACGTCTGAAAATGCGATGGAATCAATGCAAAACAAAGATCACTGACTTTGAACAAGATGAAGGGTTACTTCAACAGCAAGATATTGTCAAATAAAAAGACCTTTCCTGCACTTGTAGTGCAATGATCTCCGAACATTATTCTCGTAACATACCATAGATCTTATTTACAACTGAAAGATCGCTCATTTAGACCACAGAAAAATATCTGAGCTTTCTTTAAACGTATATCATTTATGTACAAAAGGTGTGATCCCTTTAACCATTTCATTGATTTCATTTTCTCACTGGCAACACCACCATACAACCACAGATGAAGTATGCAGATTGATATAATCTATTGTACATTCCATACCACTCACTGAATAGTGTACTTCTGAGCTGTACGTTGAGCAATCTATTTTTAATGGCCCGCCGCCTGTTTAAATTAAATTATTCTTCAGAAGCATAACGAACGAAAAAAACGACAACTACAAATAATTATTGATTTCTACGTGCTACATTGTTTTATTAGTTCTTCACAAATTGAATTTGAAATAGAAAAAAAATCACCTTTTCCCATGAGATGATGGTACAGAGGCCAGCCCGAGAGATTTTGTCCATCCATTTATCGAAAGTAATTGACTTATACACGATTTATTCCCTCAGGGTCAACGATATTTAATTCTACTATTCTCTATCTACCAGTATACTATTTAGTTCAATTCTGCTAGTCATTGTTATTGATATTATGCAAAAAAAAAACAGAAACGTTGCTCTAATTCTATCGGACTCTTGTTTGCATTACCAGGAAGGTTAATTAAAGGAGCACAATGACAAAAAGCCAAGGAAACACACTCATACGAATGGATAACAAAGGGAAGACTTTGCCACTTTGCCAATGTTACGAGTACTCGTAGAGCCAAGTATAATATAGCGTAAGAAAACACGCACCTGACAAATTGAATTTGGCCGAGTAAATGGATCTATTTTTGATTGCGGGTTTACCTACGAGTAACCGTCTGTCTGGTTTGATGATGAAAGCATTATTTGCGCAAATGAATAGTGAATGCAAGTTACACTCAGGCGCTAAATATACGAATGCCACGTTGGTTAATGTGTAGAGTGTAAACCAAGTGCGCACCGACAGGAAGTGGATAAATGCTGTGTTTCTTTGATGGCAGCGAATATAAGAACAGTTTATTTAAATATTTCTTAGTGCATTATGTAATTCATTCATAAATATTCTTACAGATTTTTTGCTGAATTGACTGTCTTCCTTCCTTGTGCGGAGGAAAGTCTGAATATTGTTCAAGGCGAAGAGAATTCGTTGACTTATACTCGTACCTTCTTGCAAAAAAAAGGGGCTAACACTGAAGCCATAACGCTCTGTAAGCTAACTGACTTAAAGATTTTCTGTTATTAAATTCGATACGTAATGATTAACGCCGACCGGCAGTCATCACAAATTGTGTTGCATAGACCCCTTTGTACCGAAAATTGGAGGGTTTATTATTTTATTTTGCTACTGGTATATAAGCATTTAAAAACGTGGTGTTGTTTTGAAGTTTTCACAATAAGAAACTGCCTTATTTTTGTAGACTCTGGAGCAACTGAGTTCCTTTTTAATCACGCTTCAATATAAAAATATTCCGTCGCATACAGTTGCCCTTGTTGCACATCTGTTTTATTAGTTGACAAGGTCCTATTTCGCCTTCTTTTCTTCATTTTTTCTGTGATTGACGCCGCATCAAATACACAATTTTCCATTGCATGTCATGCTCCATAACAAAGATAAAAAACTCACCTTCGTTATATACCATCTTTCGGTCCTCCAGGATTTGCTTTTTTAATGATTTTCCTATTTTTGAAATCTTAGAGCTAGGCCTCCCAAACAATAGGCCTTTTCAACTACGAGCCCTTGTCAGATTTCGTTGAATAGCCTGCACGTCATCAAAGCCCTCTCTTTTCACGGCAGCCATCATCTTGGAAGAAAAAAAAAGCCGGTCGGGCTCAGATCCGTCGAGAACGGGGAGTAATTGATCACAAAAGCTAATAACTGGTCTACCAATAACAGGAACATTATTGTAAGACAAGACAGTGAAGTATATTTTGCCGTACATGTGCCGTGCCTGATTCAGAAGTCGATGAAGTATACCCTTTTTTTACCCAGAACCGTCGCATTTGTTGTGAACAATACTACGAGAATCGAAAAAAGGAATCGGCACCAGAATCAGCCGACCGACCTTGGGTACCAATGCACCATTCTGCAGTTTGAGATACTTTGTATCAGGATTGTACTTGAGACACAATGAATTATCACCCATACTTATTTTATTTAGACCGTATTTGTCTTGATTGGCTTTTTGAATCAAATCTTGAAATCCTCACACCATCGTTTCTGCTCCTCTCTAAACGTGATCTATACACACATCACAAAAACAAAAACTTCTTTTGACAAGATTGTCGTGCAAAATGCTGTGAATATTCAGATATTCTCTAATATGGTATTTAGTTGATAGACAACATTTTGATAATTGCTAGTGGATTAGAAGATTGAGTATGCCGCGCGTCTACAACATTCTCATCAGTAATGTAAATGACTCCTTCCAACGACTGACGACAGTTTTTAAACCTTGAACTATTAAAATGGCTAACTTCGACTCAAGCACTCAATACAAAATTTGAAGGCTGCTCTTTCTTCCAGCTTAAAAAGCGTGAAAGGACACCACAAACACAATCCCTTAAAACAGTTAGATACCTAATCAAGTTACCGCGTTGAAATCTTAACACTATCTAAAGAAAAGTCTAAACAAAATGGGTCCATCGACAAAATATAGTAACTTGTAAATAAGATACTTGTTTATTTATACATAAAATCAGTGCTGGAACTTTTTAACTAAACTGTGTATCGTGTCTTATTCATCTCAGGCGTCCGAGGCACATTTTGTTGACAAAATCGTAGATATCCTTTGCTAACGTTCATGCTCTAAATCTCAGCAGTTGAACTCAGAGTTATTAGCAGCAATCTTCATTCTGCAAAATCATGACTCTGAATAGCTTGTCTCTACAGCCTGGTAATTAATAAAATGATGAACTTCTTAAGTTTTATGTATTGTAACATCTGTCGTATTGTGAATATGGACGTACTTGCCCTAAAAGGACCACTAAGACGGTTTCAGGCGTTCGGACAATATGGCAGACAAGATCTTGTGCGCCATTTTGAAGAGACTAATGGGCCGAGTATCTTTTGCCCGTCAATAAGATAAACAATACTATTAGAAGTTTCCATTCGTCAGGCATACGTGTGTCCAAACAAACGTTGGAAATTAATTATAAGACCTTGTTTGTGTTAGAGTTTAGTTAGATCATCTGTACTTCATTTTGGTCGAGTAGAGAAAAAGCTTAGTTTTTATTTCTCAATTTGAAAACTTCTAGCTGAACGAGGAGTTAGTTTCCGCAATCACCTCGACAATATTTCTGTTGGAATCTTGACGCCCTGAAACGTTGATTTGGAAGTAGCACCTCTATATTTCATCGGGGTATGCCCATTCTCTTTCTTTTTTGTCCGGATTAACGATGTCCTCCTACTCTTATTTAGTATTTAGAGAGTACATGGACAATTGGATTTGCTACAGCCATATGTTTGCCTGCACCCGTCATCACCAGTAATATTGTCCGGCTGATCGGGTGAAGCCCAGCCCCACTCGTACGCTTTTATTTTCGACATTGTGGAGACATTATATTATGTTAGAAACTGAAAATTTCAGAATCCTTGTTCAGCTTAATTTGACATTGCGAAAATCGCAGAACACAACAAACACTGATTTGTTTAGAAAGCTATCACGAAAAAAGAGCGCCAGAAGTTTTTAAGTGTCATCTTAAAAACAATATCTCAAGCGCGCTGTTTGAATGGGTAATTCCGGATACTTTCGATCAAAAGGTACAACATTATGTCTTAGCTAGGTGATAGTCCATTTGAATAAACCAACAAAATTAAGTAAGCAATCTTACGGAACAAAAAGCTAGTCCATTGGGCATAAGACCGTTTTCAAACATTGTGACTCTCTATACTCTCCACCTGTATCACTATGGATGGATATCTTCTATTCTATTTTTGCGTTAAATTCCGTGAACCGTGATCACATAGCAAGTTGTGTTGGCGAATTTCAGTTTTGATGTGAATCGATACTACTAGTACTACTACTACTTCAATATTGTATCCTTTTTTATCCGGATTCTTGGTTTCTTCGCAACAATAAGGCAGTATATGTTATTTAACACCACGCAGAACCTCTAATCTGGAAGACCAGGCTGTTTTCTAAGAGCCTTTTGACATCGTATTCATCCTGTGTAGGGATCATTAAGAGTAATCGATAAGAAGAAGGCTGCGTTCTGACAAAAATTTTAATTTTAGTTTTTTAATTTTAATTTTAATTTAATTTTAATTTTTTTTAAATAAGATTTCCGGCATATTCTCGCCACTGCTACGGGTTACATGGTCCATTCGAGCTGTCTAATTGTTCACTACTTTTTCTAATAAATCTGGCCGTACGGCGTCAATGGTGGTTTGAATATTGGCTTCCAATGCTTCAAGAGTTGCTGGTTTGTTGGCATAAACCAATGACTTAACATAGCCCCATAAAAAGTAACCGAGAGGCGTTAAGTCGCACGAACGAGGGGGCCAGTTAACAGGACCACTTCTGGAAAAAAAGTTGACACCAAATTGGTGTTGCAATAAATTGGTGGTTAAGTGCGCTATATGGCAAGTTGCGCCCTCAGGCTGGAACCAAATGTCGTCGATGTTTTGCTGATTAATTTTTGGAAACAAAAAATCAGTTAGCATGGCTCGATAGCGCTCGCCATTCACCGTAACGGCAGCTCCTTCCTTCTTTTGAAAGAAACAAGGACCAATGATACCGCCAGCTTGTAAACCGCACCAAACCGTTAATTTTAATGGATTTTATGGTGATTCGTTAACAGCATGAGGATTGTCTTCGCGAAAACGATTAATAATTTTACGAATTGCTTGCTCACTAGGCCGATTATTTTGACCGTAAAATTGACGAAGTGCTCTATGAACTTTACGAACAGATTTATTTTTTTCAAAGTAAATTTTTACAATTTGGAGCGTTGTTCTGGCGTTAAACGATTTATGATGAATTGCCAAACCTTACTGAACAGAAATGTCAACACAGTTTGACATTGACATCAATGCAAACCATAGACAACAACCATCGAAACTTCTCATGCAGCTAGAAAAAACACATTTTATAAGCATTCCTTTTCATTTAGAACTTCGTTTGTACGGTGCGTGTATTTTAATTCACAAATCGGGGAATCACACACTTACGAGTGTTTAAATGAATTAAAATTATTTCATGATCATTTGAAAACGAAGTTCGTTTTCTTGAGAAGGTGAGGTTATGAATATCGAGAAGATTATTTAGAGCTAGGCTACTTAGACAATTTAGTCATAATAAATTAATAAATATAAGCGTTCTAGTAAAAAAAAAAAACATAAACATTCAACCGTGGGATTCAATCTTGTAAAAAAGCATCTAAATTTCATATCATTATACGTCCCACCTATTTATTAAAAGTGCATTGGAAGCGATCACGAAATGCACCAATTTTTAGGTAACCTTGTGAGTATAATTACAAAGCAATTAAGTGTTTAAGATCATCTTAATGACTTATATAATAACCTTTAAAATTGAATTCATTGATTTTCTAGAGGAAATTGAGATACGAAACTACTTTTTTATCCTTGTCAATTCTGGATACGTGGTTTCCAATGGCTCAGACAAAAAGTTTTGAATGATTTTTAGCGCAGCCTCATCGTCGCCAAGTTAATCAAAGTACCACAGAAAGCAGATACGAGCAGATGAATTTTGCAGAAGACTATGTCTAGCTTTAGCAGCTATTCCGTAGTGGGACGAGTTAGTAAATCTTTTGAGAGATCAGAACGTTTCATCTGTTAAAAGGGAAGTCCTCTCTTTACGAATTGATTTCATTGAATGCCCGTACATTCAATGGAGCAAGGGTACGCCATGCCATCGCTTGCATATACATATTAATGAATACCAAAGCGGAACTGTGTTGAGCGCACAGATCCACCCTTGGTATGAGTCGAGGCCGATCTTAGGGTTACGGCAATCACGACTTCTTTGCAACAACGCAACAGATCAAGCACAGCATGACACTCTCATTAGAGGTACCGAGTTTTCAGTCTTGGCAGAGACTACCGTTGGTTCTTCCACCCACAAGGAACTCATGACAGGCCGTCTGAACTGGTCAAATCGTAGCAACATCAATAACATTCTATTGTAAATATCAATAGCAGTGATAAAAGATTACAAAAGAAGTGCGTATTTCAACAAGACTATTGACAAAGAAAATAGCGATGTCAATATTGGATCGTTTGGTTTCTAAGACCACCATTCTGTCATTAAATCCGAAAAGTCAAATTTTAAAACATTCGTCGCACACTGGATCGCTAAAATAGTAGATACATCAAAAACATCAGATTGGGGTTGGCTTCTCACAGAATTTAATTTGGCGTTGATTATGATATTAGTACAATATAGTCGGTAATTCAGTAGGTTTGCATTCTTACGGATATCTGAATGCAGCTATTCTTACCAAGGCAAAACCAGTGAACTGTGGCCTGCCTCATTTACTTACAGAAGGTATTCGATACAGCTTGTTTCGAGCGGCTCTTATACTAGCTAAACGGGCACGTCTGTCTTTTCTGCTTACAAGATCACTTTTTGAGGCCATGACACCAAAATTCTCAGTGGAAAAGTGGCGCTTCACTAACTGATCCTGATCATCTCTCTGCCTTAATAGTGTCGTGCTTGTTGAACACATGAGACATTTACCGAAGCAACTGCTTTCCAGTAAAAAATCCAACCCGGGAGAGTCTAAAGAAATTTCGCATGGTCAGGTCCAACAAGGATTTGAGATCTTGTTCAGTCATGGTTAAAGGAAATCCATCGCCAAGAAATGCATACTAGTATTTATCAACAAACCGTGGATTCTTGTTGGCGCATGTTTAAACATGACTGACAACGAGTGTGAGAAGAATGGACCAATCTTTGGGGCACATACGGGGTTAATTGAGCTCTCTCCTTGATGGGCATTGGATGCAGAAGTGGATGATCGATCCACTTATACCACAAGTTCTCTTCTTGGCGCAGTATCCCAAAATATGTTTTGTTGGGTCTAAATAGGTAAAGCAAATAAACTTATTTCTTGCCTACGCCAGGCTTTGCTTAGGTGAAAACGCCTTAAACTCTCGACATGGATCCTCCTTACGGCCACATTTATCGCAGGAATATGTTACTGCGCTAGACGAAGCCGGCTGATGAGTAAGAACCCGGCTGGAAGATTTCGTAGACACATGTTTCTTCTTAGCAACAGCATAAGGAAATGGTTTCAACTAAAGATGCCTGTCTTCTTAGCCACCCTTGGTATAGATTTAGGTCTAGCTTACTCGATAGATCGGTCAAAACATATAAATTTTTAAAATCTCGATCTCATTTCATCGAATTAATGTCTGCAATGAATCTAACCTAAACCCACGGATGAAGGTTTGAGACACATTTTACTTAATGAACTTGGAAAATGAATTCTTTCCTTTTGAGTACTTTCATTGTGGATAGTAAAAAGTTTCGTTATAGACAAAGATGTTCGTTCTTGTACTTTAAAGCATTGTCGTGTCGGAAACCAGACGACAATGAGATGGTGTAATGTGAGAAGTGCAGGAGGTGGTATAATATCTTGTACCTTAAATGGTCATTCAAATGTCGTTTACTGGAGATCTTGCAGGACTTGATTTTGACAAGGTAATTTTCAAGACATATCGGGCAATAACTCGACTATAACTCGACGAATATTCATATGGCACCGTCTTGCTGAAACCGCATTTATTTTACATACATATCTTCGATTTGAGGCCAAAAAAATCGGTTAACATTGGCTTCTGTGATGAGAATTGGCGGTGACTTTTTCACTTTCCTCATTTTCGAAGAAGTTTTCACAGAATGAAAACTGGAAAATTGGCCATCCAAATTCCAAGAACCCAATCGGCATATGTTCTCCGCGTTGCGTCGTCACCTGGCTTCAATTCTTGAGTGAGTTAAATTTCATAAGGGTGTAGATGTAAATCCAAATGCAAAATACGCCATGTGACTTAAGACAAGCCCATTCTGTGCTCGTCATGAAATCGATAGATTTGGATCTTCTTCAACGCTTTTACTGACAGCAGCCATATTTACTGTAGAGGGTGCATTTCGAAGATAGGATTCTGTAATAAAGCCAGTCTCTTCGAACTTTTTAAAAGTTTTGTTTACAGTTCGCTCATGATGGATGATTATGTCGTCCATAATCTGCTTGTAATGTGCGAATCGTTCCCACTACAGATTCACTATTAATGTAGCATGTTTTCACAAGCCTAAAACTAAACCTATACAGTATCGGATGACGTTGATTGATTCTTGATCTTTGTATAACTAAATAATCTTTGAAAAACAGCAAAACGCCTCATGATTTTCCCGACAACCCAATAATTCATTTATCATATAAACGAAGCTGATACCTGTTAAAAAAAATATTTTTTGCACAGAATAAAACATTTGGTCTGGCTTCAAATGTGAACGGTGATCATCATAAGAAAGTTTATCAACGATAAAAGGGGTTATGTGACCGAGAAGGCTTCAGCGCCTTATTCACTCGTATGTTACTTTAATCACAGATGAGCAATGAGTCATCAGAATACGAACAACAAACTGCTTTCAAACGAAAATCAGTGTCAACTTCGAAACACTGTGATTGTGAGTTTGCTTTATTTGTTGATTACTCCACCATCACCCATCTGGCAATGCTTTCGCAAAACACTTTTCTAATCACCATTCACCAGCTGCGGTTTTCGCAAACTAACCTCAAACAATTTCTTTAATTTTTTTTTTCACTGACCCACCAGGGTGATCTAACGACCAATTGCCTGTGTAAATTCGAATGCCCCTCACAAATATCGATAATTTTAAATTAATCACTTTCCATGCAATAAATCAAAGTACTTACGATATCAGTATCAAAGTAGTTACAATATTCACAATTAATCCAACTATTGTTATTAGATTTGGCGCCAGCCATAGGGGTGTGATTGAAACCAGCCAATTCCACCAGGGTTGCAACAACGGATCCAGAAGGCTCGAATTAGTACACGAGTACTTGTGCTCCGACAGCTTTTTCAGCTGCTGCGAACTGAGTATACGAGATTTGGAATTGAATATCGTGCTCCAACTCATATTTAACAACAATGATGCGCGCCTCCCGATTTATCACAAAGAAAAAAACCTTAAAATTACTAAAGCAAACCAGCCAAACTAATCAAAATGGGTTTTATATTAAAAACGCATTTAATCTATCGAATTTGTCGAGGGTGACAATTTATCACGACGATCCGAAAGGTGACTTGACTTTTGGGGGCAAATTTTGGTGAATGATGAATTAAATTGGAAAAATATAGAAATCACTTGCACTTGACGGCTGTCACTCGTGCTACGTAAAGTTACTGGTAAGCGCTGTCACCTGTGCTTTGCCGTTCACAGGGAGAGAACGAAAATTCGAATTTTTTTTCCGTGGTTTTGGTTTTACTTTTGACTTTTAGCAAATGACCGAAATGACAATTAAATGGAAAGTCAGTCAGCAGTGCTACGAACGAGCTGCGGTGTGAGCTGGGATTTGTGATGGGAACATAATGACGTGACGTGTTGTAGAAACCTTTTTTTTTGTCTAATTGGATCAGAGTTGTCTCTTTTTATTGAGGGCTTTTCAGAGGTGTCATATCGTATGATTTTGTTGAGGAGTGAGAGAGACAACAGATGCATGTTTTATCGAATGTTAGGCATTGCCATTTAATAGGGGGAAATGGGATTTACTGTGTTCAGTACAGGAAGTGTGCAATGAACGTATGCAGCTGAAATAAAAGTGTGTTGAAGAAAAAATTGTCATGATAGATTGATTTTTAATAAAAATAATATTTATCGTTTTGAATTTAATTTTATCAAGCACCTCAAGCTTGACACGAAGTCTTTTTGTTTTCTTAAGTGAGCCTTGAAGACAGTTTTATGTCCTATTTTCACTACATGCACTACATGCTGGTGCGATGGTTGTGTCTTTATCATTCTCTTAATTTTCATCAACGATGTGATGTGGTTAGAAATATTCGTATAAGATCTCCACTAGTTCTGCGGGCGAGCAATATGAACTTTTCAGAAATGAATTACGCATTACAAGCTGGACAAATGATTCAACTGGAATCGCGTGAACTAAGAAGCATGCTTGCTGGTGAAGTGGTAATAAGGATTGCGTTCCCGTTGGAAAAATTTCTGATGAGGAGATAGATTTGATATTCTCCTTCTTCTTTTGTTGAAAAATATGTAACACGTAAAATATCTTATGTTATATAATTTTCTTAGCGGCTATTGTGCCACTTGCCGGGCTGGCTTTATTTGCGAACCTAAGAACAATTCAAAAGGCCACTCTTATTTGATGTTTTCGCATTCTGCACCTAGCTGCAGGTCATTCAAAAGGCCTGCAGCTACGCATTACGAGAAATATCTCATAATCACCTAGGCATCTTCAAAACTATAACTATGGGGGAAATGCATACAAAGGCTCTGGTGTAAGACTTGCAAACTCACAGCTTACAGAAGAATTGTAGGAAACCCACAGATTCACCATATTCAGGGAGGGAAGTCGATATAGGTTGCCACGTTCAAAGAAGATCTGCGGAAAATCCGGTTAAAAAGGCACTATCAACTACGGTCACTCCAACTGTAAGAAAACGAGGTCGGAAAAAGAATTCCTGGATTACTCAGATGGCAAATGCGCAACAACGCCTGGGGCTAACCACTGAAGAGATCCAGGACCGAGCATTATGTAGACGCGTTCTGCGGTCTGCGACATTAGCCAACCCCATAAGCGGAGCAGCAGCGATGCAGTAAAAATGGGAAACTCGTTACGCATAAGTTCGTATAACGAGGAAGGGGTTAATAAAAGGATAAGAAGATAGTCATCGGAGACCTGTAAACTAGCATTTAGTATAAATATTCGACGAAGTCAGAAATTTCCTTCTGGTCTCATCAATGTGCTGCTTCAATAGAAAATCTCGCACGACATTTAACTGAGGTCTTTGTACATGTACACTGCTTGGAGTACACAACTTTAACTTCGAATTTTACAGTTATTCGCGCCCTGCAATTACCTTTCGCTTTGGCGTCACCGTAAATATTGCGTACAATTCTTTCAAACGAAAGTGAAGGTATACAATCGTTAATCATTTGAATCCCGGATTTTTAGCCATATTTTTGGAAGTGCGTATTTCGATCATCTTTTCCCATATTCACTGGCTTTAATTTCTATAAAAACTGATATTTTCTACTTATAATGCACAAGTAACAAGCCTTTCCAGTTAGCCTGATTCTTAGTTTATTACCTTCAGCTGTACACTTCAATTCAGTTGAGGTCTCCACCTACATGTAACGCCCATCTAAAGTGAGGTTTTCATCTATTACTTGTCCCACCGGGTTAGATTCGAAGAATCTGTGGGTCGAAGGATTCTTGTCAATTCGCTCTACACGTTCTTATCGTCTGGGCGACTGAAGCACAGTTTTCTGACAAGATCGGTATCTTCTCCTCTAAAGCCCATCAATAGGATATTTTCCTCCGCTTTCAAGAGTGACAGAGCCTAATTTAGTGGCCTTCTCAGTCCAAAGAAACAGTGATTGTCAAGAGTGATCCATTGTTTTATTTCTACACAAAGGCAAAAGTAATAGCAGAGCTAAGGTATACAAAGGCTCTTACTACTAGTGAATATTGTATTTCCCTTCTCGTTGAAAACCTGTAATATACTTAGTTTTACTCTTATTCACCTGGCAGCTTCCGCTTCAATACCCGATGAGTTCTGCAAATTATGTCAATTATTGCCGTACGCCCAGACTTTAGAAAGATTGTGACTCCGGTGTTCGCTTCAGAGTTCCGCACGAAACTTTCAAGTTTGATGGTAAAGAAAAACAGCGTTTTAAACCTTTTTTGACATCAAATGTGTCGATGCAGTCGTGGCAAAACTTCACGGAGCAGCGAGTGTTCTCAATTGTGATTCTGCAAAACTAGACGGGGTTCTATGCAAAAATGCCGTCATATGCCGCCTTAGAATCGATGAAGAGATGGTGGGTACCTACTTGGACTTCTTGAGTTTTTTATCGGATCTGCCGTTGGCGTCATACTTAGGATACTGCTTATTCTATTTGTCTTGTCGAGGAGCACGTAGTCGTTACGTCGTCCTTGCTTTCCATGAGGCATGGGCACATATTAGGTTTATGTTAGCGAATTTGCCTTGATGCGAATCGCTACGCTCGCTCGTGTGTCGAAAACTGAAGACTTCTTGAGTAAGTGTGGCAATTATGGCAAATCATTAGCTCAATAAAAGCTGTTTCTGTTCCCTGCAGTCATCACCATAGCAGATATCACATTTGGATGAACAACTTTTGCTGGCTAGCTGTCTCCAGTTTCGCACGCTAAGTTGGCTGAGGTCCTCTTCCACTTGCGTGCGCCACCTGAGTCTTGGCCTTCCTCTACTGCGCTGTCCCTCGGGAGCGGATTCGAAGACTTTTCGGACCGCAGCATTGGTGTCCATGCGCTCTACATGACCCAGCCATCTCAGTCTTTGGATCCTCACTCTTCTGGATAGGTCAATGTCGCTGTACAGTCCATACAGTTCGTCGTTCTATCTCCTCCTCCACTCACCGTCAATGCAGACGGGATCGAAGATCGCCCGAAGAATTTTTCTCTCGAAGCAACCAAGAAAACCCTCATCCATTTTTGATAATGTCCATGCCTCTGCGCCATAGAGCAGGACCGGGATTATTAAGGTCTTATAAAGGGTGACTTTTGTTGTCCGAGAGAGGGCTTTGCTACTCAATTGCCTTCTTAACCCAAAGAAACAGCGATTGGCAAGAGTGATTCTTCGCTTGATCTCAGCGCTGGTTTCGTTGTCTGTATTTATAGCGGAGCTTAGGTAGACAAAGTCCTTAACTACCTCAAAGTTATATCTGTCGAAGGTGACGTTCTGTCCGAGACGTCGGTGTTGGTTGTCCTTTTTGCTTGACAGCATATACTTGGTCTTGCCCTCATTGACCGCTAAACCCATTTTCGCCGCTTCCGTCTCAATACTTGCGAAAGCGCCACTGACATCACGCTGCTTTCTCCCGATTATGTCAATATCGTCGGTGTATGCGAGTAGTTGGACGGACTTTTGAAAGATAGTGCCTCTTGTGTTTGCTCGTGAGTTTTGCACTATTCTTTCAAGTACGATGTTGAAAAAATCGCATGACAACGCATCGCCTTGTCTAAATCCTTTCTGGACATCAAAGGTCTCGGTGAGATCTTTACCAACCTTGATGGAGCAGCGTGCATTCTCCATCGTCATCCTGTACAGACGGACGAGTTTGGCAGGGATGCCAAAACTAGACATTGCTCTATATAGCTCGTCTCTATAGATGCTGTCATACGCGGCCTTAAAATCGTTGAATAGGTGGTGGGTATCGATCTGAAGCTCGTGGGTCTTCTCCAAGATCTGCCGTAGTGTGAATATCTGGTCGAGGGTGGACTTTCCTGGCCTGAAGCCAGACTGATATGGACCTATTAGGTTGTTGACGAACGGCTTCAGGCGTTCACACAATACGGCAGATAAGATCTTATATGCGATGTTAAGAAGACTGATGCCTCTGTAGTTGGCGCAGTTCAGAGGGTCTCCTACCTTTTGGTAAAACTTCCGAACCTCATTCCTGGAGTAGCATCTCTCAATTTCCTCGATCGCGCGAGCTCATGAGCAGCTCTGGTCCTTCTAAGCAGTGCCGCTTTATATTCATGTGCTTGCCGGCATTCGTCATCGAACAAGGGGTTTCGTTGTGGTGGACGAGTGAAATCCGGCACATCAGAAGCGGCATCTCTGATGGCTCCTATACTATCAAAAGTTAATTTCTACTCTGTTTGGTGTTTAACGTGTTCAAGAAAAACGGAAACACATCTATACGCCATGAAGGTCGGTGAACGCAATTTTTACTAAGAGCGCTCCTTTAAAATCGTAAGTAGAGTTTTGCCTTTTTAAAGATAAACAATACACCCGCCTCGGTATGAATGCTCAGCACTTCATTCCTAAGCCCACTTTCGGACGTGAAAGTTGCTTATGAAATGCCATGTCGGACACTTTAGTTCCTATCTATACTTACGAGTATTTTATAAAGAGTAAGTTTGTTATATGTGCATCTATTTGAAAAATTCTTTTGGAGATATGTGGAGGAGGAGATAGCGTGTCGAGGGGCAATTTAAGGGCGGCCTATGTCGCAATTATTAATTACAATAATTAATAAAAAGAAGGCCAAAGTGGAAAAGTGTCTTTCGTAACCGTAGAGAAACAATAAAAGCGATTCTGTAAGGACAACATTGCAACTAACTGAATGAATATCAAATTTAGCACTCGATCGCCTGAAGTGCGCCATAGTAAATAACGTTGAAAACAATGAAGGCAAATTATTGTTTATCGATGCACCCGTTGATAGCGGAACAACTTACTTAAACAATTTAATACTGGCCATAATTCGAGCAATAGACAGACTTGCTGCGAGCTTACTCAGTTTTTTTTTTTTTTCAATTTTCGCGCGCCTCAAGGGGTTTATGATACCCTTTTACTGTCGCCAGGGCGCGGGCGGAAAGATAAAACGAGGAGAAAGGAAAGTTGTTGTGATGTAGTGGTTTGAAACTCAGGTGTGTTTGGTTTCCATATTGACTCTCCAGGGGTGGGAGTCCGAATAGGACGGAGAGTTTTTCTTCACTCGGAATGATTCGGGTTGTGAATTTTAACGGTTGTTTTGTGCTTGAAACTCTACAACAGCCAAATCTACATGTCAGTGTTATGCCTTTACATGCAGATTTTTCTGACTAAGTTCCAATTACACAATGAAAAACTTTTCATGAGTAGGAATCGAACCTTGACCGTCCGAGTGAGAAGCGATGGCTAGTACCACTACACCACGGCCACCCCCAAAGTTGTTAAAGAAAACTGTACATTCCTCATTTAAACTGCCTTTATATAATTCCCTCCAGGAAGAATCCGTATATGCCATAGAAAAAAACATGCCATTGGGCCAACTTCTTCAACAGCTCTGTCTCATAATGGGGGATGAATGTAGACAGAACTCTAAAAGACCTAAGAAGCTCAGACAAAATTCTTCCCGTGATACCTAGAGAAACGCATGCAGCTATATACTTAAAGTCGTCTCCTTTATGAAGCTCTGTACAATTATTCACTTAAAGAACAAACATGAGAGCCTACTTAAGAGGTGGTGATATACATTTCTGGAGTCCTTTTTCACGAGTAGATGACGAGAACAAAATGGCTTTATCGAAACAGTTGGGTTAGGCAAGTCCGTCTTAAATCTAAATGTTTTTCCAGAAATTGCAAATCTTTGTCAAAACGAATACACAGGGCGATAGTTTCGCCAACAAATTCTTTTGTTGATCAAAGCAGTAAACAAATATTAGGAAGAATACCAGGAAAAAAAATATATATGTATATATAAATCCATTAATATCGTATTTAATACAAAGGACGGTATGCATTATCCACAGCAATTCTTTAATACTATTCAGTCGCTATTCCTATAATTTTATCTTGAAACCTAAATCCGTCGCTCCGAAATAATGTGATTGAGAGTATAATTCTTACGGGACCAGTGGCAGATCCGTTGGCGCATATTCCACGCATTCCCATGATCCATACCAATTTAAGCGATTAGTTTCCAAAACAAATTTCTTTTGCAATCACCATCATCAAACTGCAATTTCAAACATACAAATACATTTATTGTATATTTGACTTACGGGAAGATCGGAGAATCGTTTTGTTTTACAACCTCAGGAAATCAAACAAAAAATTTGGTATACGAGTACCATGTAGTTTTGAAATAAATTATACCGACACCATATCTACCTAAGATATGTAGATACCTAATTATTCAACCTAAACATTTTAAAGATACTCAAAGGAAAAAAATGAATTAATATTTTTTTATTCATCTAGCACTTTAGTCTTTCCAACATATTTTTGTACCATACTAAATTGAAAAAAACGCCCCGTAAAAAGTGTTTACCCGACAGTGAATTTCCAATTGTATCTGACGTATATCTAAAACGTCTTATTCAGCGCACATCTTTGTGTGCACTGTGCACTGATTGCCTGTGGCTCGTGGCTGCTGCTACTCAACCCTTATTAAATTGATGTGCATTCAGAGTTATCAGTGTCCCTTTGTGAACTCGTTCAGTTTTTATCCTAGGTTTTCTGTTGCGGAGCTATTGGTTTTAGAGCTTTGAAAAAAGTTCTTAATGATGAGTGTTGTCGTGGAGATCTTGTTTCGATCCTTTGCATTTTTTTTAATGTGTGGAAAATTCGTTAAAATGCAATAACAAAATTGTAAGCTGTTTTCTTTAAGGAAAAAATTTATTTGCGTAGGTTTTCGTAGCGCGCGGTCAGTTCTTGACGTTACGTGTATTTTTCTTATTCTTTTTATAAATAAAACAATTTATATAAATGAAAATTTCAAACTAAAAAAAGGACGGTAACCCTACACACTATTCTTTCGGATTTTCGCTTGTTTGAAATGCTTACTACGGAAACCCTGTAAGAGCTTTTGTTGGAATAGCACCTTACGGTGTTGACTGAGGGCCAGGTCCACCCTGAACTGTAGCGCCACCTAAATTAAGTAAAGTAAAGTAAGCACCTTACGGAAAACAAAAGAGTGAGAATGAGAGACAAACATCCCTATCTTCTTTGTATTGCCAATTTATGTTGGACAGAGTATAGTAAAGCATGTAGCTAGTTTAAGGTTAATACTAAGTAATATCAGATTCACAGTGCTCGTTGTCATGAAGATCCAAGTTCCCTTTTCCCCTTCATCTAATTTTCACGAATAAGAAGACTTCCTAATTTGTATGCTTATGATGTGCTTCCACTGATCACTCTTCGAAATGAACTTTGTAACAGAAGTTTTTTAAGAAATACTCTCATACAAAAAAAAAATACATTAGGGTAATTGTAAATTAATAAATTCATATATATATATTTTTTTAAAAAATTTTTTCATTTTTTTTCAAGTTTGTTTTAATTTTTTATAAACCTTTTTATATTCATGTTGCGGATGAAAGCGAGTAGTACACTTATTTATTCTTCCATCTAATGCGATTCATGTATTTTTGTTTTTTTTATTTTTTTTCAAGCTTGTTTATTCATTCCTTGTAAGCTTCTTACTTATTTCAATTATTCAAAATGTATATTTTGTTTTGTATATAATCACTGTCACTATAGTTTATATAATAATCATCGTCATAAATTGGCAAATACATTTTTTTTTCTATTTTTCATTAAGGTATAGTAAAACTTAAAAATTTAAACACAATCATATAGATTTATTTATGTTTTATGTTTTGTTTTTATTTTTGTGTGAAATTGTTTTAGAGAAAAGAATTTTGTTAATTTTTTCATTTTTTAATATATATATATTTTTGTTTTCATATAATAATTATAATAATAAAATACATTAAGTTAATATCAAAAAAAATCAAAATACAATTAAAAAATATATTATTAAATATATATTCAAAAAATGGTTCACTTCTTTTTAGTCATATATTTTTTGTTTTCTGCTTTTTATTTTTATTTCGGTTTTTGTCGTTTTTATGAATTCATTTTGCAAATATTTCCATGTATTTTTGTTTTATTTAGAATTAAAATAGTAAAATAGGGTTTTTGTTTTGTTTAAAATATATTTTATTTTGTTGATTTTTATTTTTTAGTTAATGGCAATTTCATGTACTCGTATATCAAAAAACGCTTACGTGAAAATTATCTAACAAAAAAAAAATGTGTATAAAAAAACCGGGGAAGACGCGCGAATCATAAAAGGACAACAATTATTTATCAAAGCTTTTGAATTCTTCGTTTAATGGCAAATCATGGTTGGGGTTTCTTTTTATTTTCGTTTTCATATTTTTGCTGTTGGTGGTCCTGTTTCTTTTTAGTTCTTTTGTAAGAGGTGGTCAGGGCCTATTCGAAAGAAATACAAACTATTGACGGTTTTTGGCTCTTCTTAGTATATTTTCACAGTACCCTTACCGATGTCATCCTGTTGAATCATCAGAAAAGGACTTACACTAAATATGTGTAAGATCAATTTATACACTTTATTAAATTGATTAAAGTGACTCAAAGTTCTTGGTTTAAATACAATACAATTCCTGTTTCGACGTTATTCGTAATTGAGGTTGATCATGAAGTAACGCAAATGGATTGATTTACAAAGATGAGAACAAAAAAATTAGAAATAATGGAACGATATCCGTATATTCAGTAACAAATAAGGTATTAAAAGATATCGTTGCAAAAGGCCATATGAATCTCTTCAGAAACACGAAATTCTAGCAACCAACGGTTTACGTTAGAGGGCATAGGAGGAGCACTAATATCACGGTTTGAAAGTTACTAAGGGAGCGAAGATTTAAAGTGAAAATAAAGGATAGTGTAAGCAAAGAAAACCTGACATTCTATGGGGTACCCCAAGAATCTAAATTGGGTCCAAACATATTTCTAACTTACCATATATTAACAATATGTTGGTAGCTCACAAGAAATGCACCACATTATCCCACGCAGGTGATACGATCAATGTGGTCAGTCAAAAAGGCGTTAAAACTGATGCACGTGACAATGGGGCTGTAATTAACGTGCTCATATTCTCTATTCATACACAAGGTCCAGTTTAACTATACTCGGAAATAATCTAGGAATCGTGATTGATTATAACTTTAAACGGATCAATCATACAGCGGCGACAAAACTTAAGCTCTATTTCATCATAGCTGCAGACAACCATCAGAAGGTGCTCGACAGTATTACATTAGCTTGATGGAGTCTTACCTTAGGTTACCTTTGAAAAACTCAAAAGAATGCATGGCAGTATAAAAATTTATAAAAATATTGCAACAAGGGGTTGACATCAAAGCGTGTTTCACCGTCAAAATGATGTATAAATTGGAGGAACACTCGACATTCAGAGATGACAACATAATGCATAAGATACCAATTCCACAATTGAACACGTAAACAAATATGATATTTAGTCCCGACGTACTGGAATACGGTTCGAATTTTCAGCGGCGTTTGACCAGGCACGTTTTTGGAGGCATAGCAAGTCTTAAGATTTGTAAAAGCCCTACTAATAGTCTGACAAAAGGCTATATTCTGGATATGCACATGGGAGTCAGGAGTCTCTGAAACCAATTTTAGCTGACTTCATAGAGGTTGGCCCCTTTGTAGTCAAGCGATTGTGGCTGTGGTTAAATCCTAAATCGCAAGAAGACTTTTTCGACTTTTGTCTAAATATTCGAAATTGTAGAATATAGAGGACGCTATGACCCTTTACATGCATGCTTTGCAAGTAAAGGCAGTGGTGGTTTTTTGTGTGATTTAAGAAAATTGGCATGGTATAGCTGACAGCGAAAAAAATCGAGCACGTTACGTGTTTAGTATGTTTTTGACTCAAACTCTTATTCAACCATCAAGGATTTCTACTGATCCGACCCAAGTAACAAATACGCATTAAGTGCTTATAGTGTTAGGAACAGTTTATGTTCATATTTTAGAACCAAATTAGGTTAACCTTATTTGATTCGGTCATTATTAGAGAAATAGTACAACGGCAAGTGAACACAATTACTTTAAATTGTCGACGCATTTGTATTGAACAATGTTATGTTATCCGAATCGTTTTGACTCTTTGGTATATCTTCTTGGAAGACACTACCTAACATTAAGCTAACCGATACAGACTTTAATCGACTGCCCAAAATCGATCGTTTGTTATGTCCAGAGTTCTTTCCTGAATACCACTAATACTTCAAATTACAGTGATGGGTTGGACAGTGGTATGGAATCTGCACAGAAGAGTAATTGTTATGGAAAGGATTTGACGGCTGTAGAAAGTCGTGGCGAATCCAAACAATCTTACTACGACCACACATTAAAGGTGTGTGAAGTTTGGCAATGAAGCGGATCGACGTAACCAAACTATTGGTGATTTCAAGGAAAAACCGTTGCGAAGATGCTTGTCCTCAAAAAAGAAATAAGGCAAGGATAAGCAATGTACAAAAAAAATGTAGAAAATGTAAGGTGGTCATGTTGCTCCTTAACGACGTATTAAAAAAAAAAAGGACAAATATCGCAGACAATTTTACTCAACTTATTAAAGAAAGGCGGACGCTTTAAAAGGAAATTATAAAAGGTACCGCAAAACAGACGTTTCGACAAAAGAACCAAGTTATTGAGGAGGCAACAAAAAAAATAGCTTAAATAGACATAGTTTAATAAGACAAACTGTAGATTTACTGACCATCGCGCAACACTTAGTGTACCAAACATTATCCATGCAAATAAAGATAGGAAATTGTTTATTAAAAATTATATCCATCGGGTGCATTAATCGGAAATTGTAAGCTGTGCTCACGTTCCGTTGAGACTGGCATAATATCTTGAAAAGAAATGTCCCTTGGTATGAATCGCCTAAGTTGGAAGTGTGATGGTTTGAGAAATTCATGGAAAATGTCTCCAAATTTGAGGGCAATGCTGATTAACTCAATTAAACGGGCATCGTATTTACCATCTCAAGAACGATCACCTGAATAAGACAGAAATATACCTTTGAAAGAAAATTTCTCCGGAGAGTATTTGTATTTGAATGCTCAAAGGAAATGAGATAAATGCGTCCTCACTAAATTGATGATCACTCGACTGACTGAGGCCACCTAACTGAAAGCAGTGTGTATAAAACGTCAATGAACGTCAGCACCATCTCAGGCTTTCATTTTTTGTTTTTTAGAACCATTGGCTTGGCAGTCCAGTGAATGCATAAAAGAGTAAAACTCTAAGGGAAATACCTTCCTCGTAAATATTTCTGAAGGCACTCACCCGATATTTAATGTGAACCAAGTGTGTGCGATTGATCACATTTCTGGAGCAGCTAAAGAGTTCTGTGAAAATGACACATTACATAAAGCCACCATTTGAGTCCGAAGTGAATATTGCTTAACAAAGTTCTACAATAATGGGCTTAGCAATACCTGATAAGCTGACTCTTCGACCACCTTTAAATATCGTTTTAATCTTAAACAAAAACCAAAAATGTTATATAACACTAGAAATATTATTTAAAAAAAAATTACTTTTACCAACAATCCATAGAGAACAACACAAAGAAAATACAGAAAAACAATAAACAAAGAAAACGTTATACAATCAATACAATTTTTGTGAATATCTATATAATTTGTATTTTGTTTATAAAATTTAATTTTTGTATTATTCTATTTATGCATAAGTGTAGTTTTATTTTTATTTTCTTTAAATTAAATTTCCTTTTATTTTTTATTTACAAAACTAAGAAAAGGAAAACAAAAACATGATAATGGAAAATAAGAATAAAAAATATATTATATCGATCAAACAATTTCTGGTTATTCATTTAAATTAACAAAAAAAAAAACTTATTTCTTACACATTCAAGTTAGTCACAACTTTCTTTGCATTTTTTTTGTTTAAATTCATATAAAGAGAGAAAGACAATTAGTGGCAGAGACAGAAAGAGCGAAAGAGACAAAAGTTAGTTCCTAATTAATGTTCCTAACATGAGAACCTCATGGTTTATTGTTTTAGCACCATTTCAAATCATGATTTTTATTGTTTTCCAATTTGGTTTTGTTTCCTTTTATTTTTGTTTGTTTGTCATTTTCTTTTTTTAATCGTTCGTTTTTGCATAAGTTTATGATTTTGTTAGACTTAACTTGATATGCGTTTTGAGTGTTGTGTTTTTGTTTCGTTATGATAGCAATACCAGAAGAAGAGAGGTAATTGTAAGTGTTTTGTATTTTTTTTCTTTTGTTTTAGAACGCTTTTCAGAAACAGAAAATTGTTGTTTCGTTTTTGTGCACTTATTGTTAATTTATTTTCGTTTATATTTATATATGTGCTATTGCTTGATGATTTCTAGTGTGAATATATGATGTGATATAAATTGAACGAAAAGCAAACAAAATGTGCAGATAAATTAGAGCAAATACGACTTACAATAGTACAATATCTAACTTAGAGTATATGGAGTGGGCTTGTGTTGGCTGTTCTTTTCATTAATAAAAATAAGGAATTCCTTGCTCAGGCTTAAAACAAACAAATTGGTTATATCCAACAATGCATAATGTTTAGTAACGGGCGATGACAAAGACTTACAGTTTAAAGAATCATTAAAACTTCTTATTCTTTTTTTGTAAATTAAGTATGGAGATTTTTTCAGGCTTATGGAAGTCGACATGGAGGTTTTCTTCAATTCTAGTTCTTGTCATTCTACATTCTGATGACTTTGTATATCATGTCACTTAAATTCGAATGAAGTACGTTGAACTCTTTCGACTTCGCTCGACGATTGCAAAGTTTTTATTTGTTGATAAACGAATATCAAGATTCCAGACCTCAGCCTTAAAAGCTTGCACAATGTCCTAAACTAGATTCCTCTCAATTTCTTCCCCTAAACATTACAGCAGAATGCCTCTCCCATTTTCAGATATGCAATGGAAATACTTAACAAAACATTGATTGCGGATCACGAAAGAATACAACGTATTGTACAAGGCAGGTGCGGTGGAGATATTTCTTAAAAGTATTTGAAGCAATCTCTCTTGCTGCTTAAAAAAAATGCTGGATTTCTTTTTCCACATGAGTGAAATTTGACATCCTGATTTGATCCCCTCAAATTTTATAGTAATCTGTATGCGAATACGTACGAATTGTCAACTAGTTCAATGGCTTCCATTACAAGTCAAGGTGGTCTCTACAGTGTTAATGTGATACTGCGTTTATGGTTAGGCATGCGATCTATTCGATGCGTGCATATGGAAATGTTTATGCCACGATTTGGCGAAAAACACTTCAATGGACTGTTTGCGAAGTTTGGCGCAGATATTTTCTACATAACTCCTTTTAAAACATAAAGAAACTAGGCCAAATCGCTATGTTATAAACATTCAATCGCTTGCGGCTGCCCACAAACAAAGAAATCTATATAAAAAAAAATCACTTAAATCATAACAAATATGTATTGATTTTTAATTCCTTTGCTCCTTCCAACTCTGTTGCTAGGGTTACCTACCGATTCAAACATGAAGCCCATTCTAGAAACTCCTGTTTCAAGCTATAGACTGGGTTATAAATATGTATGACAAGAAGCGGTTTACCATGCAGGCTATTCCTCATCCTTCTGAAATTTAACGAACCCAAATTCCTGCCATAAATTCTGTATTTGTACCTGACTTCTCGGAGTTTTCCAGAATAGTATATCGTATTGATAAGTGGGTGATAAAAACTAAATGCGATTCTAACTTTTTTGGAAGCAAAGCAAGGGATGTCGTGACAATGAACAGAAGCCCTCTTGACAACAAGGTCATCGAAGAATTTGCCTCTTTTTGTAAAAAAGACCAGTGCTCATCTGCAGTCACTGGATTGAAAATTGGAGAGCCTAAGATTTGTCCAAGACCTGAAGATTATGAGTGTTCATGGATGCGAACTAAAAATCTAGAGAATAAAAGACTCACTATGACTGCCATTCACATCCAATTTGACTCAGCAGGAGAATTGACACGTCCCATTTTGGGACAAGCATGCAATGTGTTTAACTCAACTCAGCGTGTCCATAGATTCAAACAATGCATGATCATCTTCAATCAGATCAATATTGACCTATGTGCACTCAAACTAAAATTGTTGACTCCGGGATAAGTTTCATGGACAAACAACACATCCGAAATAGATCACAGGACATATGTGGGAAAGGCTCGAGTTATTGGTTTAATTAGGACATTGATAATGTGGAGTCAACATCAAAGAAACAACAGATGGGGATTTAATTGCAATATCCCCTGCAATAAATGCCAATATGGGTGTTGAAACCGACAGATTATGACTGGACCACAAAAATGCTCTGGCCATGGCTTATATTAGTGAAGGTCTGCGGAGCCACAGACGAGGTGTAATCACTGATAAAACAATCAATCAGGTTTTTTATGGAAATCTTCAAAGCTCATACTCTCGAGCGGAACTACAGTTCGGGTTGGCACAGCTTCAAGAGGAGATAAAGGTTCTGAGAAGTGATACCAATTATAAAATATGCAAGGTTATAAGCCGATTGTGGGATAGTGCTTTTTCGCACCTCTTCGATAATCCTGATATAATGGCAAGATATCTGTTTTCCTTAGAAAATGCCAAAAGGAACATTTCGGGACAATGTCCTCGAAGTTACATATGGTATTCCTATGAAAGACTTGTGATTCCCCCGTACCAATGCGTTCAATGGGTTTTATTTAAAGATGATGATTAAAGAGCAACCGCACTGGTTGCGGTCTTCAACAGGAGAACTAATTTCATCAGCGTTTAAAACCAAGTTTGCCTTTCAAGTGGCATCATCTTCCGGGCGGATACTTTGGTCTCATTGACAACAGATATAGCTTCTAATTCTTCGTTTCCTTTTTCAAAATCAGAGTTATTTACATCTTGAATGATTTAGGAGCAGAAACTTTCTCGTATTTACACCCGAAAACAACTTTTAATGATCATAACACCAATTTCAGATCCCTGGAACAACTAGTCACTCCATACTCAATCTGTGGCTACCTGGATAGTCTTCTTTCTTGTTATTATTTGCATTCTTTATATTACCTCTAATATAGTAATCCCATTGGTTAAAATGAGGAGGTTGATGGCGCATCAAGCAAATATCAAGGTTGACGGTTCAAGATTCCTGTTTTGTAAACAAATCCGAATCTCTAATTAGTTATTAAAACAAACAAAAAAAATAAAGAAAATGAAACTAAGTAAATGTCCTGAAATCAAATGGAAGACCTGTCTTACATGGACTTCCAGTTTGAGCAATTAATTTCTTAAGACAATCAGACCGACAGCCCAAAAACGAATTTATTTGGCTTGTACTCTTCCATCTGTTTATGTATATAACCTTTTGATCTTTTTCTTCTTAATATTATTTCTACTTATACGATACCGGATGCAATAAAATGTGATTGTGATTGTTGCAAAAGTATGCAACTGTGCTTCTCCTTTTTTCTACTCTTTGGCGTCATATCATCATTCATTTTGGATTCCATACTAATCTTAGATAGGATTAAAATCATCTCTATAGTGCCCTCTGGCTCTCCAGGTATTAATCTAACAAATATAGGCGTGGTTAATAATACTCCCGTACGGCTCTCAGAAAAGAAGTTAGGTAAAAAAAATAAAATATTTTCGAGATTACAACCAAAGGGTGATAATTATCTATTGCGACGCGCGATGCGAATACTCTCAGTGAAAAATGTTTTCCTTCCTATCACGTTTACAAGGAATAAAACCCCCCGATAATGTGAAATGGTTTCAAATACCGCTAATAGTCGCGCAGCAGTGCAATCGCTTTTCGATTCTAGAAACAATAAGCGGTCACTTCCGCCGTAACTCTTTAAACCCATAGAAGCACCTGAATTTTCACGGTAAAGGTATCCAAATAGCATTCAATTTTTACAAAATGTATTTCCGATTCAGGCCAATCATTTCGCTTGTTTGCAGGATTCATCTTATGGACACCAAATCAGGCTATTAGAAGGAAGTTCCATGTGTTCCATGAAAACAAAAGAGACTGCGCTGTTGATCATGGAAGCACATTTTTCTCGCCGCAACTCATTGACAAAATCGGAAGAAGCACACTGTTTTACCATGGACCTTTAGCGGTAATAATAAAACTCCCAATTTGTTTTGGCTGTTCACCGAGTAGAGACACAATGAAATAGGAATGCGATGAAGCAGATAATAATTGATTGATTGACAGATTGATAATTAAACTTCGGCGCTTCTGTAAACCGACAACTTTCCAGCGGATCATTAAGTATTGAATTAAGGTGTAATGTGTTTTGAATATTCATTGTCGTAGAGAAAAATGCGACTATCTAGTAATGAAGTGTTATTAACATGACCTTACGAAAGGGAGGCATCGAATAAATACTTAAGTCCATACGAAGTTCATTAGTATAAAGGTGTTAAGGGTCTTTAAAGAATAAATTCGTTGAGTGAATTTTCGGCTTACCGAAGACAAATGCTAATAGGCAGAAAAGATCTACCGAAAGTACAATACTACGAGAGTAGTTCAATAAGTCCTTAGAAAATCCACGAAATCGCGCTCGTAGCATCAAAAATGGTTTATTTTTAGTAAGCATCATGGAAAAAAGTGAGTTTCGACGCTAAGGTTCTGGCACTTTTTCGTCGCAATCCTGAAGAGTTTCTGCGTCGATACATAACTGTGGTACACTACACACCGTAGACAAAGATTTTGTTAAGACAAAAAAATCTACCTAAAATAATTTGTTTTTCTAAGGACTTCTTTAACGATCTTAGTATTTAGACGATGATATTCTTCAGAAGAACTGAAAGAGTTTTCACAGTACGAGTTAAAAATCACCTACAAAGTGCCCCAGACAGAATTCACATTTTTAAGTCTGTCTTGATACCTTAGTATGGTTTTTCATAATTTAAGTTGTCCAAAATATGAAATGAGAAAAAGAAACGCAGTAAGAAATCAAGGATATATAACAATATTGTAAACTTAAACTCGGCTACTGGGTGGAATTCAAGTTATGCTGGTAATCTGCCTGTAGACACGTTCTGTATGCCTATAACAATTTCATGTCTTGCGGCTTTTATTGTGTGGGTTTTTCTGATACGAATCAAAGGATATAGAACTTTTGTTAAAAAGCGAAGCAATTTGTCTTAGCTGGGCTTTTAATAAAGCATCAAACGGCTGATAGAGAATCCATAGCTCCACAGTAGGAAACCTTTTATAGAATTCTAAAGGCGGGCGAGTGAAATTAAAATTGTAAATCATTTGATTTAGAAAAACAACCTACGACAAGCACATTCCATACACTGTAAGCAATGTATACCCTTAAGAAATAAAAATATATCTATATGTGTATTATTATTATTTAAATGATTTTCTTTTTATATACAGTGAGCGAGGTTTTGTAAGGCGCATGTGCATTTTTTACGAAACTAAAAAGACTGCTCAACAAATGTTCCCAAAAACATTACCTATACATTCAATCAAAATTCTTTATTTTTTACAAATATTAAATAGTAAAATTCGCTACGAAATTTGCTTAGACGCATTAATATCTTTTATTTTTGTGGTAAAAATCGGCTATGAAGTAAACGTTTTTTTTTATTTTCAATTTTTGATATATTTATCATCTTATTGCTATTCACATTATTAATCGTGTTTCAGTGGAATTGTCGCAGATATCATAATGGCAAAAGGCAAGTTTTTGGAAAAAGTTGAAAAATATAAAATCACTTTGTTAAAAAATAACGCAATTACAAACAGAGAAATATCTTTGCAAACAACAAGAAAAATAAGCGAAACATGAAAATATCATGTTGTCAAAAAAATTATATCATTGAGGGAGCTACCTGAAATAAGCTGAGTTTGTCAGAAATTGTTTCCAAACTATAACTTCCAATTAGAAAACAAAAAGTACGTCAAACTTTAAGGTGGAATAAATATATCAAGTGGAAAAAAACTGTTAAACAACCAGCTTAAACAACTGAGCATAAATTGTCCAGATTTGAATTTGCAAGGGCACATATGAATTGGACAACACGCTGGCAACACGGTTATTTTCTCAGATGAAAAAGTTCAACTTAGATGGCCCTGATAGGTTCAGCTCTTACTGGCATGATCTACGCCGCAATGATCCACCAAGAATGTAGAGAAACTTCAGAGAAGGGTCGTTTATGATCTGGGGAGCGTTTACCTTTTATGGAAAGCTTTAGTTATGTTTTTTAACAACGCGAATGAGGTCGGAGCAATATATTGAGATGTTAGATGATGTTGCTATGTCGTATCCAGAGTAAAATGCAAATGAAGAACTTATTTCCCCGCAAGATAACGCCGCCATTCATGGTTTAAGAGCATCTAGAGCCCTTATTCTGTCCAAATTTATACAACTACTTCATTGGCCTGCAGGAAGTCGCGGCCTAAATCTATGGGGCAAAATTGCAAGAGTACACAACCAAAGCTGAGCTAAAATCCGCTGTTTTGAAGCCATGGTTAAACATGCGCGTAAAAACCCTTCAAAAGCGTATGTACTTACTTCCGGGGAGAGGTTTTGAAGTAATAAGGATAAATAAAAGTCAAACTACATTAATATTAATATACAATTCAATTAAAATTATTCTTCTGAGATATTTAAGTTTAAAGTTTTAAAAGTGTGCGTCTCAGATAATTTCGCAGAGAATCTTTTTATTTTCCAAACTTTCTTCATTCACCGGTGAATAATTTTTTTTTGTAAAAAATAAAGAATTTTTCATTGAATGTAATGTTTTTGAGAACATTTTTTGAACAGTCTTTTTCGTTTTATTTCGTAAAAAATGCACATGCGTCTTACAAAATTTCGTTAACTGTATATATTTAGAGAAACTCCTATTTCAAGAAAAGCACATAAAGCCTGTCATATGCTTATTCACTTTCATAATTGGTGTTGTATTCTTATAGTGTTTTTCATTGTAGTAAGTATATAAGTAGTTTAGTTCTCACTTAAACTAGTTTTAATTCAATTTATTATTATTTTCAACTTGTTTTCTTTTATTTATTTACTAAGAAATATAAAGGTTTAAATTTTTTGTAGAGATTATAATGAGTTCTACGTGATTTTATGAAAAGGGAAAATTAAAACACATTAACCAATATAACCTACACAGTTCCAATGATCACCATTAGTTTTTTTCCCCTGGTTCTTCCTTCAGAGTTTTTGGTTTTTAAATTTTTTTTTAACTCTGCAGATGTTCCCAAACAAAATTAAAAAAAAAAAACCCACGAAAATCAATTAATCGAAACCATAAATTGGATTGGATGTTCTTTTTACCTTTTTTTTTTACATAACAAATCTATTTTATAGATTATTTTTAAATTGCTTTTGTATTTGTTTTAAGTTTATGTTTACAATTACACGTTTACTTTTACTTTGACAGAGATTATTTTATTTTATTTTATTTTATTTAATAAAAAATTGTATGTTCTTCCGTTGTTTCTATTTGTATTAAACTTTTAAAAATTGTATGTTCTTTCCTTTTGTTTAAAATATTTTTTTTTTTTTTTTTATATCGAGTACTATTTTTGTTTCTTATACAAATGTTGTAGTACAAAAGAAAATTAAAAAGAAAAATTGTTTATTTTCCTTGTATGTAACTGCTTTGTTTGTTTGTGTTTGTATGTATGTTTATATAATTAGAACTAGAATTAAGAAAAATAAATAATAGTAAAGTGCTTGAGTACGAGACACAACAAAAAGGAAAAAATTGCTAAGAAAAACAATGATCATCTCAAGGAGATGGCATCAAAAACAAAGAACAATAAAACAATAGAAAATCAAGTCCAGACAGAGGTCTACAAACATTTTGTTCAGCTTATCTTAATCGTGTTTTGAAAAAAAAATAAAAATCTTTATATATTTTATATTAATGCAGTCCATAGACAAAATAAAATTTAGATTACAAAAAAAGAAGAAAATTCATCATTCGAACCCGCGCAGGCTTCGCTTACTTTCATTCATCCTGGTGTGGTTGATAAATAATGTGTATGTGCTTTGTCGGCCAAAAAAAAATTGTTAATGGTGGTAGATGTTTGTTGGTGCTGCTATCAATTTATATTTTGTGAACCCTATTATGAATGGTATGGCGTAACATATGTTGCTGGGAAAATGCCTTTCCTGTTTCCAATTTCACCGTTCCACCAATTATCATCGGAGCGATCGGTGACTGTGATGACGTCGCCGCGTCTGAAATCTAATTCACCAGATTCTTGTGGCACAAAGTCGTACAATGCTTGGACGAGCATCTGCAAAAGAAAAATTAAATCAAAATAATTCTCATGAGTGAGCGTGCGTCGGTGGAAATGTTTGCATGCAATTAAATTAGAAGTCAGAAAGTTTTCCAAACATGTGAACTAGCGTAAACAAATAATAGAGAAAAAATTAAACAACTAGCATAAAATTTGTGTACAATTGGAAGAGGAATTTCGGTTTTGGATGTAAATGATACATTTGCGTGTGTAGGGCAATTGATTTCGCATTAACTCGTTTTGACTGATTATATAAGTAGCAATATCTCTTTGTCTTAATTGAAATTCTTGATTGAACCCATTTGTAAATTTTGGTCGTTTCTTGCTAATGTATCTCTTGATGAATTGCTATCAATGTCGATTTTGACTTGAATAATTTTCTTTTCATAAATTCAAATAAATATTGCGTTCAAAAGTTCTAAAAAGATGGAATGTTTGCAGGTTATAATAACTAGAAAATAAAGACCTCGGCAGGCCATTCCAAAGAAAAGTTGTACCGTTTAGGAAAATTTATAGGTTGCAATTTTAAGAGTCGAAGGTAAGCGAGTTTTTACAAGTATTCATAGCTAGGCGGGTGTTTCGGTTAAAGGTTTAAAGCAGCCAGTGGTCATTTCGTTCTTGCGCTGGAACCATCAATATCGATATAACAAGACAATGCAAGAGATATTGCGACAATGTTGATTTCCTTTAGGATATTGGCACCAATGTAGAGTTCTAAAGAGCAGGTTTGAGCCCTATGCATTGATATCTGGGCATAATACTTCAATTTATTTGTTAAACAATTCAAAAGGTCTTATTGCTTCTGGTTTTGGTTGAAACCTGAATCAAGTGGTTTTACATGGTTCTTCAGAGACCGTAATGAGCGATAGTCAGAGGGTACTATGTCTAGTTGGGTTGGGTGCATCAAAACTTCCCAATAAAGAACGGGTCATTAAATAAGTGTATGGTAAAGCGTTCTCGTGATGGAGGATTACACAATTTTAATTAGTGAATTCGTTTTCTTACAATTGATCAAGGTAACAATTTGACCTCATGGTGGATGGATTCCGTTCAAATTTAGAAATAATAAAAAACAGGAGTGCGATCAAATTGAAATTTTAAAAAATCTGAACTTCAGAAAATGAAAGACGAAGCACCAGTTACAGACGCACAGATGCGCGTATGATGAATTCTAAGACATCAATTTAATTAAGTCTGCTACTATTCTTTGTGAATTCGCAGCTACCCTGCCATAAACAAAATGAATAACATTACATTTTGCAAAATATGTTATGCATCAATGGGGGACATTAATATTTCTACTGTACTAATTTAAGATTTTTTTCCTTCAGGAACGAATTTAGCAAAAAAAGGTGAAACCGAAACCTGCTCAAACGAATAAAGCACTTAAAATCAGATTATAAATCACGATGCTGAGAAGCTAGTTGTGATCCAGGACAAGTGATCGATTGGTTACATGCAAAATAAAACGTGGCTGCACACATATGTTTATTTCAATTTTACGTATCTATCCCTGAGAAGCGAGCAAAACATAAAATAAACGTCTGCAAATTCAAGAACCGACAATTTCAGAAACCAAAGTTGTTGTAAGAAATAAAATGCAGACCATACAATCAACTGCATAAAGGCTTACAGAAGGTCTACAGAATAATAAATTATGTACATTCATGGCAGGTAAAAATCGATGTTGTCGTAGAAGTGAAATTATCTTGATATCAATCAAATTTAATTAGGGAGATAGCCCAGAAGAAATTTTCATTTAATGGAAAAAAAAAAGCCTTTCCCCACTAGAAGAAACTAAGTAGAACGTCAATTAGTCACTTTACAAGCTTTGACCTGTGGAACTAAAAATGCATATGAAGCGTGGTTTCGACGGGAGTTCGGATTAGGAAAACGCTTATACACAAGACTTTAAGCTTCTCATTCTGCTGTTTGTGCTGTTCCACTCCGACTTAAATTAAATGGGAAAACCAGCGTCTGGTTTCTACAAGTTATTCCTTTGAATTGAGTACGTAAATAGTTCATTGATCACAACTCGATCTTAACATTGTTTTACGGTATGGTATGCAATGCGCTTGTAGACAAGTCATAAGTCATCAATTCAAAAATGTTATTTTGTGTAGCTTTGTGTTAAAAAAACGTGAGTCGGATCGAAGAAGTTAAATGAGTCAGGAAATTCCAATGAGAGGAAAAACTGAGGCAAATAATACCAAAATGTCAGAAAGGTAGTAAAAATAAACATAAAAATTCTGAACTGATATTATAGCTGCCAGTTGACAAGGGAAATTTTCTTGCTCAATTTGCAGTCAGGTCAACACTTCAAGATAATGTTATAACTCTGTTTAAAATAAACTGCTTGGAATCTTTAACGGATCAAATCCACTTACAACCTCGTGATGTGGCAGGAAGGCTGTATAAAGAGCCTTATAAAGAGATAGATATTAAAAAGATAGATGGACAGCATTTGCTTAGTCCTTCCCTTAAAGGCGAATCTGCTCCTTCTTCTCCTACAAACTTAAGTCCCTTTTTTACAAGAGCAGTGGAACGCATGAATTACTCGTTCCTCGAAACACGAACATTTTGTAATGGCGCATAGTACGATTTCTGGAGCAAAAGGCCCATTGGTTTAGCATCAGATATATTTTTTTTCGAAAATACGTGCACTTGAAAGGATGAATCTTTTCTTCAATAAAATATAAATCAAATTGTTTTTGAAGAGTTCAAGTTTGATACCCACAAAGGAAAATGCTGTTGAGCCCCAACAATCCGACCTGATACTGTTTTTAATTTTAATAACTGATCTCTTGTCTGCCCTTTCCTAGCTGAAATAATGGTTTTTTTTTTACTGGCGGTAGAACTCTACTTTTTATATTCTTTCTTGGACTTACGACTCTGCTCTTCGGTTGTAGAACGGAAATGCAGCTCATGTTAAGCTCAATAAATTCCGATATTAACAACTTATTTAATTGGAACCCCAACGAATAAGTCGAAATTATTGCTTCCAAAACACAAGGCTTCTTGCTGTCATTAGCCAGCCTAATCCATGAATGGCACTTGCATTTGTAAACCTACAAATTTTACATTTTTGTATTTCCGTCAAAAATGCTGAAAAATATCTACGCCTCCTCAGTCGATATAAGACGTACTGTTTTGCCTTGGCTCTGTATACAAGGTATAATCAGCCAAAAATTAAAGGATAATAGCCATATATAGTCAGGTGACCCAGACGTTTCTTATTTCAAAAAGCTTAGGTCTCGCCTGATGTAATGATCTTATATCACGTGGTCAGGAAAATGTTTTGTAGCTTCTTACCCCTGGCAATATATGGATTTTCACGTACGTTGCACAAATATTTTATTCATGGACAAGGAGTAATCTTACTTGCATTGTTGCCTATAATGCAGTGAAGTGGAGAAACCCCAGAAGGAAGAAAGAGAGACTTAAAAAATTAAAGATTACATTACTCACCGAAATACTTTTGTAAACAAAATAATTTTACCTAAAAATGTACATATTACAAGTAACAGGAATTATTTCAGCTTGATTGAAATCGTCAACTATTCGGGAAATTACTGACAATGAGGACATCGAAAATGAGGGTGATGATGCAACGACAATTAACATTTTCTTTTTTCAAATTAAGAGTGGGTCTTCCGTTGGTTTCTTTTTTAATCATATATTATTTTAACACTGATAGCTCTTATGCGCGTAAAAAAGAATTGGAACAAACTCAATATTATATTTTCGTGGTACGAAATAAATAGATTTACGCTTGAACAACGTTAGGAAATATTGTTACTTCCAAGGTGCGAATTTTGAAAAGGAATTTCGATGGAAAAAATGCACCAACTGCAGCTGGTTTACGAAAGTTTGTGAAGAAAAGTTCTTGGGACTCCTTTGGTGATTGATAACTGAATATATTCCTGCATTCGCCCTGTGCGTCAACGGAATATAATTCATCTACTTCCACGATCCAAAGATCTCAGAAAAATAGTATCAGTCGCACGAACCTGAAGAGAATTTGGTCTAAAGATCTTGCTTACAAGGTCTAACTCAAGAATTGAAAGAAAATGACTACCCCCTTCGCAAAATTGCCGTATTTGGAAAATCCACACGTAGTCATAGAGAAGCCAATGCATCCTGAGCAGGTAACTGTTTGGTGTGGTTTCTGGATCGGGGGCATTGTTGTCCTATTTTTTTTCCAAGACAAGAAACGTTACAGTCAATGGAGAGCGATACTAATTATTTATGCCCAAGATATGATTCCAGTTGGGGCTACATGTCACACAAGCCGTCCAACAATCGATTTATTGCACACTAAGTTTAATAACTGTGTCATTAGTCATATTGATGATGTTGCTTGGCGACCACCCAGCTGCGACTTCATTGGGCTGGAGTTATTTTTGTGGGGTGCCAATAAGGACTGATGTTATGCTAACGATCGAGAGACGATCTAGGCACTTAAGAAAAATATTGGAAGATCTACTGCAAAGACAGAGAAATTAAATAATATTTAATAAGTTGTCGGAAGATTTACTCATTTGCATAAAGCAGTAATCGTTGAAAAATATCTAAGTGTTTTTTTTTATAAATAAAATAAAAATAAGCCAACAGATGACCCACCCTTTACAATTAATATTTTAAAAATTATATAATAACTTTTAAAGAGTTGCTAATGTAGTTTATTTGTTTGTCTATTCGAGCATTTGATAGAGAGATTGTCACTCTCTTAGTTACTCGTACATGTAAATAATTCACGAAGTTAAATGAAAAGAAAAAGTTGTTCTTCATAAAATCTCACTTAAACAACAACTTAATTAGTTTTGTTTTTGAAAAGTATTTAAAAAATTGTTGTCACGAGAAAACTTCGACAAACCTAATGCATTCCTAATTATTTACATATTAGTACCCCGCTTATCGATCAATACACAATTCAATTGCAAATAAATTGCTTGTAAATTGTCACTGTGATTTATTTGCATTTACATCCAATAACCATTTTCCTGAACATATTATCGAACGAATCATATAACTTCCATCACCAGTAGTATACATATTGTAGTTAAATGAATAGGAATACGTACCTCTTCTGGGATCATATCTCTCAATTTGACATCTTGGGACCGTGATACCGATGCCGACCGGTGGTATTCAACTAACTCATTTAGGGAATTAAATTTAACCACCCAAAGGAAGAATTTACCTTGTGCGTCGCGTAAAACTTTAAAATGTTGCACACCATCGGGACATCTGTAAGATTCAAATAAACAAATAACAACGTCAGTGTCAATAGTCTGTTTCGTTTACAACAATTGCTCCTACTACGTTTCCATTTAATCAAAAACATTATTCAACTCACTTTACAGATAATGAAAAATCTCCGGGACTCGATTCACTAATTCGGATTAGAAAAGCTCCTTCATGTTTGTTCGACAGTAATTTCTCAGCGTCTGCTCTTGTTATTCGTCCATAATACCAACTAGGGGTGGTCAGTTATGTAATTGAGAGACGAAAGAAAAGATCAAATTTAATTAAATACGATAAAGATTGTGTTGTTGTGGTATTCAATTCAATATAACACAACAAGACAGCAGTGTTTGCCACTTACTCGTGATTTTTCATTTCTATGTAGTTGCTAGGTATAAGGCCTTCCTTGCCATCCAGTTCGGCACGATACCAGTTCGAGTCATCTTCCATATTTAATATCTTAAAGATAAAATAAAAAATAAAAATAAATAGTCGAAGCTAAGGCATAAATTATAGTGATGATAGGTCGGTTCTATCTACGTGTAAAAATAGATATCCGGCGTCGCGTCAAAACAACAAACAAACGATTTATATTACAGAAATTAAAGAATGCTCTCCTTGAGAAATCGTCTTTTTCGATGACCGATTTCTAGGTCAAACCTTATACATTTCATTTGCGTTAAGAGTTTGTCGGCTGTCAACAATTTATATGTACAATCCACCCACCGATTGTCGCAATGAGTGAGGTGTATTTTTTCTTTAACTTGTATTCACTTTCCGCTTCAGTTTTTCCTTTTTTTTTGCGACAGTAAATGGGAGAAAGTGAGTGGGAAGTGGTACAATTCCGCACATTAGCAGCGTCAGAGTAAGCTATTGAAACGTAATAACACGATTAGATGAATGAACCTTTATTGCGCGTGATCGATTAAGCCGTTGATGGTTATTTGCTTTCGTCAATTTATTGTCAGAATATGAATAAGAGTATTATGTTTGGCAGACGGATTGGCTTATTACATTACATTGGCAGTTTTTTTTTTTTTTTTTGTTGATTATGGACTTTCGGGAACACAATGAAAATGGATGGTAAACAAATAATAAATCAGAGACAGTAGTCAAGGTTATTAGTAACTAGATTGATGACAAGTTCAAAATAATATTTAGTTTTTGACATTGAATCTTGTTGTTTCAATTTTAGGAATCCATTTTATACTAGATATTATAATTTTTAAATTCAAAATTGTATAGTATTTAAACACACAATACGTACGGGTACAACAATCCGCCAGACCATGTCTCAAACTCTAGTCAAAGGCTTACAACCCGAGATAGATAATGATCTTTAGTGGACTCAAAACCATAACCTTTGGTTTTATAAAGAGCTCAAGCAAGCAGATTTACTGCCGTTGCATAGAAGAACGAGAGCTGCTTGAGCAATCCATGAGTAAAGAAAGTAGAACGTCTATTCTAGACAGAAAGAAAAAAAAAGAACATGTGAAGCGAGCAATTAGAGAAATGAAGAGGGTAATACTCCAGGAGAAAGCAAACATAAGTGTAGCAAGGCTGTCGGCTAGTTGCTCTCTCCTGCCGAGGTATTTAATGCATCAGGAAATTACTTCGGGGGCACCGAACACCGTCGCGTTTTAAAGACATGATCAGAGGAATGTATGCCCAATGAATGGACCTACACATCTTTTTCAGTGCGATAAAAATGCAAAGGCTTGTGCGGGGAGCGTTGTCTTCAGCCATTCTTAATTTACCTTGGCTTTCTGAGATAGTGCAGTCTTTAACGAGCGTGAATTGTGTCCACTCCAGGGTATCAATGGTTATTCCAGCACTCTTTTGCGTTACTCAAGTGTGTTAATATTTATGCCAGGAGGAAAAAAATACAAATAGAGTGCAATTTTCGGCGGACACTCCGGGTATTCTATAAGGAAAACTAAATCTCGATACCACGTCACCATCCTCATGGCAAGGCATCTTAACTCATGTGATTTTTCTAACGCTGCTTCTTCGGTTTATCGTTTAGATCGTGCAACGAAGGCTTGACCCAAAGTTAATTTTTCAGTATGCCTAGAATACTCCGATACAGGCAGCTCTTTTGCCATCTTCTTGCCTTTTACTATGGGTTCTGCGGCACTTCTTTCCGACAACCACCGTAACGTTTTGCAATGCTGACGGTATTGTTAACGCGCGTAATTGTTCAAATTCTTCACTTAATGAACTATAGCTAGGTACGGCTTTTTGGCTAATTGAAACGCATTCAGACTCTAAGGTTCTAAGTAGCAGTTAGTCGGTAAAAGAAAAGCCAAACATGGCAGATTAAAACACCTCCACATGCTTGCAAACAATTGAATAAAGAATAAAGCCTAAGCCAAAGTGGAAAGTAACAGCGAATCAGGTTGTTAACACAAATTTAGAGGCATTAGACTCCCAAACGCCACTTATGAAATCCTATCTTCCTTCTTGCATGAATGCTTGAAAACCTTTATCATCGATCTGGTTGGCGGTGCGGTTTAAAGCCGAATATTCATCGATTTCAAGGTCAAATATGACAGCATCATTATATATACGAGTATATATATAAAAAAAAATAATAATAATAGTGACGATGCGAATGTTCGCTGCTATGCTGGTCGGAGAAAATGGTATATTTTTCAAAATATCGATAAAAAAGGTTGAAGCTCTCTATAGAACAACCTGAACACTTTTCTTTCTCGACAACAATTCAAGATGACTTAAAGGATAGAGTCATAAAGAAGTACTTTATTCGCACTCCTTATAATTAATGGGCTTTTGAATTAATATAAAATAAATTTAAATCGTACGTTGCAAAAAATTGCAATCTAGACGATTCAACTTATATCTTGAGTTTCACTGATTTGAACTTAATTAAAATGCCCTAATTCACGAGATGGGTTCAAAGAATAAATTAATAAAATTATGGTGCAAGCGATTTGTTGCGGAACATGGCCTTAGTGCTCTACTTCACATAGGCAGACATTTCCTCTTTTTTTCAAAGGTTCGCCATTGCAATGGATTTTGGCGAAGCTGACGAACTGAAACACTTTGTCATATCACCAAAAGTTCGACTTTTTTGTCATTAAATTTTACTACTTGGTAAAGTTGATAATAATCCAAACTTGAGAAATAGAGGAAGTTGTGAGAAAATTATATTCTAACAAATTTTGTGCCTGGAATTTTGCAAGGCAATATTTTAAAATCATCCGCTTTTATTCAAGCTGCGAATTATTTATAAATGAGACAGCATAACCTTATGGTCTACGCGGAAATCTTAAGGTTGATTTTGGCCAAAATTCGAGGCGGATGACTTTAGAATCGATACAGAACGTGGCATGGGTGATTTTTCAAAGACCACAACATCAAAAGTCATTTCTCCTCAAATTTGCAAACTTACGTCTGGTTTCAAAGCGGAGACAGGAACAATCTTGATCGCAATGAACTATCTTGTAAGGTATAGGTGAAAAGGGCTGTGGTTGAAGTTAAAAAATGCAGTGCTTATTTGAACTCGGTTTTAGAGCTAAATTCACTAAGTCTTGTTTGGGTACGAAGTCACAATCGGATCGCCAATGAACTTGAAAGCAAGCTTTAGAGGCGGACTTCTTAGGACAAGAATGACTTGTTGGCATCGACAGTTGGATATTTTATGACTATGACCAAAGATGGTATGACTCTCTATATTGTAGACAAATCAACCGAATGCTGTCTCTTGGCAGGAAAAAACTGTGGACTTCATACTGATGGGGCAATATGATATTGCAAAGCATCTGATTGCCATAAATGACACCACCTTCTGATACGTTTGCTGAGAATCATGATCACAACGCAGATGACTCATTCTGTAAAATGCCCCCATAATTGCAAAAGTCTTTATCAGGTCTGTTAATGTTAAACCAGAATTTTCCTATAGATGACCCTAGATGTCAATGAAGTTATCATCAAGCTCCGTCAAAAGCTATCAGAGATGGCTCTTCTGAAGTACTGGGTTTCACTCGACCACCACAACGAAACCCCTAGTTTGATGACGAATTCCGGCAAGCACATGTAGCTAAGCAAAAAGCACGCAATGCGGCGCTGCAAAGAAGGATTAGAGCTGCTCACGAGCTCTATGAGCAGAATAGGAGAGACGAAGCCTGTAGAAACGCACAAGGGAACATCATAGTAGAGTCGAAGTCGATGGTGGGGATTTGAAAAGATCATTTCTGTAGACTGTAGAGCGACGATAATGAAACAAATACCGCTGTCAGGCAGAATGGACCTTTAACTTGGACGATGTAGACCAACGACTACGTCCACCCGAACTGGATGAAGTGAAGATAGCAATATCTAAGCTGAAGTCCAACAAAGCTGCTGGAGCGGACAACCTGACCGTCGAGCTCTTCAAAGCGGCAGGCGATGACTTTGTGAGGAGTATGCACAACTCATCTCTAAAATATGGTCGGACGAAAGTATGCCCGATGGATGGAACCTCAGCATTGTTTGTCCGATACTCAAGACCCTCTGAATTGCGCCAACTACAGATTCATCAGTCTTCTTAACAACGCATACAAGATCTTATCTGGTGTTTTGTCTGAACGTCTGAAACCCTTTGTCAATAACCTGATAGGTCTATGTCAGTGTGGCTTCAGGCCAGAAAAATCCGCCATCGACCAAATATTCACACTTCTTGGAGAAAACCCATGAGCTTCAGATCGATACACACACATCTATTTACCGATTTCAGGGCCACGTATGACAGTATCTATAAAGGCAAGCTATACAGAGCAATGTCTAGTTTTCGCAACCCTGCCAAACTTGTTCGTCTGTGCAGGATGACGATAGAGAATGCACGATGCTCTATCAAGGTCGGTAAAGATCTCACCGAGACCTTTGATGTCGAAAAAGGATTTAGACAAGGCGATGCGATGTCATTTTTTCAACACCATACTTGGAAGAATACTGCAAAATTCACGAGCAAACACAAGAGGCACAATCTTTCAAAAGTCCGCTCAATTACCCGCACATGCCGACGATATTGACATAATCGGAAGAAGGCAGCGTGATGTCAGTGGCGCTTTTGCGAGTATTGAGATGGAAGTGGCGAAAATGGGTTAAGCTGTCAACGAGGCTTAAAACAAGTATATGCTGTCAAGCAAAAAAGACATTCAAAACCGACGTCTTGGACAGAACGTCACCTTTGACAGATGTAACTTTGAGGTAGTTAAGGACTTTGTCTACCTAGGCTCCACTATGAATTCAGACAACGACACCAGCGCTGAGATCAAACGAAGAATAACTCTTGCCAATCGCTCCTTATTTGTGCTAAGAAGGCAATTGACTAGCAAAGTCCTCCCTCGAACAACAAAATTTACCCTATATAAGACCTTAATATGTCAGTTCTGTTCGATGGAACTTTAGCAGGGGGATGGACTTTATCAAGAATGGATGAGGGTGCTCTTGGCTGCTTAAATTTCTTTTAAATTTCTTCAAATTTTTCGAGTGATTGACGGTGAGTGGAGGAGGAGATACAACGACGAACTGTATGGACTATACAGCGATATCGACCTAGCCAGAAGAGAGGAAAAAATGAGCAATATCGATGAGCAATACTTCGAATATAATATATTATCTTTTTCATGCTATGGTGGGTGTTGGTACTATGACATTTTACAACAGTAATCACTAGATTAGTTATCTTTTTTATCAGACTGACTGACAGACTGACGTTGGCGATCGCAAACGTTTATAATTAAGTTTAAAGCGTGATTTCTTTGACAAGACTGTTTGTTTATGCTGTTCAATATTTTAATACCATTCACTAAATCCCACAAGCCAGTTATAAAATCTGTATTCTTAAGAAAAAAGTACAATTTGTTTGCAATAAAAAATAATGCATGTTAAACATATGGAATTTCTCTTTTAAATAATTCTCTGCTGCCTTGAAATACACAGTCGAAATTAGTTTGCCATCGGCTTTAAATATTCAAAAACTGGAGGTGATGCTATTTTTATTTGAATTTTTATTTTCGCATTTTCTAGGTCAAGTAGTTCACTATGCTTGACGGCAGAATAAACGACTATCGTCATGTTTTGATGTATTTTTATGTTATCGCATCTTCCATTCAATGAATTGTTTTGTTGTTGTTCTAATTTGCTAATTTTATGTGAAAGCAGAACATATTTTATTAAGACTTTGTAACAGTGGTGCACGATTCAAAGTCATGTTGCTGCCCAATTGAATCTTTTTATTTATTTTTTTTAAATTTAACCAAATTGAATTTTTCGTAGGCGGCACGCATAACTATGTATACAAATAAGTATGTTTATAGGTTTCATTTATCCAAACAAACAATAAGACAGTGATGGAATTTTACGCCTACAAACTTTCGCGTCCTATGCAAAAAAATTATTGACTTTACCATTTAAAGTTTGACTGATGTCCAAATTCTAGGACCTATTATGCCATCCCTCTCCATACATTGGCTTTGTAGAAAGTTTCAAATCGCAACAGATTGGTGGGCATTGAGGTTAGTTCAAATATTATAAAGGAACTACAGTTCTTACTAGAAACAAATATGAAAAGCAAATACATATTATCAGTGGCCGAGCCGGAAAAATACTAATTTGACATCTGCTCGGAAATAGTCCTAAGAAATATAAACGAAAAATAAACGTACGCAGTGGTTTTGTAGTTTTTTTTGAATATTCTGTTCTTCAAAACAAGGAGAGAAATCACATAATCAGCGTATTCGTGTATGCTAGGATCTTTTAATATTATGTTGGTTCACATGTAACGTCGAATTTCCGGTTGATGTGAAATTGAAACCGGGTTTAATATTAAAAACCGCTGCGACACCGGCACAGAGATGTTGATTTTCACAGTACATAGCTGTATTTCTGCGCGTTCGAACAGCATCAGTGCAGTTCTAGACGCCATAGTAAAAAGAGAGGATACACAAGCAGAAGAACATGAATTTTTACCAAAAACTGTTGTACCTATGGCAACACCACAAATTGTTACCCAATATAAATATGGCAACAATGTAAATTATAATAGGTAGCTGACATCTGTCACTTCCCTGTTCCTCTCTTGTATTAATTACGCACACGCAGTTGGCTTAACCTCTTTATGCAATTTGAGGCAGTAAAACCTGGAACAGTTCCTCCTTTTCGTATGTTCGATGTCGAGAAAGAACGCTGGGAAAGTTATCTTTTTCAACTGGAGCAGCATTTTTCAGCAAATGCTGTAACTATCAACCTGCGATAGTCACATAAATGATACATTCCGGAAGCTTTTTCAAGTGAAAAACGTGAGTATTCATTCTTATAAGGAGCTGACAAAGCACTTTCGGACCAAAGTACACATGTTGACTGGCCAGACGTATGCTGATTAACGTGGACTACCGAGAGACTGCGAATTTGTGTGTGCCAAAGATCGTTGCAACGAGTCGTACGTAGATTTCATGATAAGAGACATGGTCACGTTCTACACTCCTCATGAATCAGTAAGAATCGCTGCGACTCAAATGAGGAGTTGGAAGAGATCGTTACAGCTTATGAGTCCACTAAAGCCGCGTTTGAAATCATAAAAGGAAGCAGTACTTCCACCACAGCAGCCACCGCCGTTGATGTTCATCAACTATGGACCCAAGCATATAGCATTTTTCATGCATCATGAGCGAAGTAATTTTAACTCTAGCCGTATTTTATTTTCGCCGATGATCCATACAGATCATTGATTTGTGTGCATCACAACAATAACACAGGATCCTACTTTGGATCAGGATCAATTTTCGTGATCCAAAAATTAGTTCGTGCTATTTCCCACTAGGTTACATTTTTATTCGCAAAAGTTGGTATAACTGTCGAGGATTGTCAGGCGCCCATGTTGACACATTAGATTATGAAATATTATTTGAAAATATTTTTTGTATTCGAATAAATTAATATTTTGCCTACGTACATACTTACATGTAGTTAGCAATAAACTCGTGAAATATGAGCTAAAAAATATTATTTTTATTTAATAGCTGTTGATAATTAAAATATTAATTTGCTCCTTAAAGAAAACGAGGGTATTCTCGCATGAGCATGAAAATAGCAATTATATACAGTCGACTACAAATCGCAATGAAAAGAATTATTACCAGCTGATAACAATGCTTATCTGCATTGCATTTCGTTTTTTATTTTTTATAAGAGGATACAAATAAAATTATATATGTTTGCAGTTTTTTTTTTCTTCAAATATCCGGTTGCATGGTACGAGGGCGGGTCAATAAGTCCGTGACTTTTGGATTAAAACACAGATTTTTTGATAAAAAAATAATTTTATTTTTCAACGTAGTCTCCCTTGAGCTCTATACACTTTGTCCAACGCTTCTCCAATTCTTTTTATCCCTTCCAAAAAAAATGATTTGTCGAGGTCCTCAAATTAGGCCTTTGTTTGCGAGATAACTTCATCATTGGAGTCAAATCTTTTTCCACCAAGTCATTTCTTCAGGTTTGGGAACAAGAAGTAGTCGCTCGGAGCCAAATCTGGAGAATAGGGTGGATGAGGGAGAAATTCATAGCCCAATTCATGGATTTTTGCCATGGCAACTGTACATGTGTGCACCCTTGCATTGTCTTGGTGGAAAAGAACTTTTTTCTTGGCCAAATGAGGTCGTTTTTTTCAAATCGTCATTGAATCGGTCCAATAAGTTGGCATAATATTCCCCATTGATTGTTCTTCCCTTTTGAAGGTAGTCAATGTGGATTATCCCGCGTGCATCCCAAAAAACAGTCGCCATAACTTTATTGGCTGACAAACCCACCTTGGCCTTCTTTGGCGCCGATTCACCCTTAGAAACCCACTGTTTTGACTGTTGTTTGTTCTCTGGTGTGTTGTGATGGATCCATGTTTCGTCCACGGTTACAAAACGGCGCAAAAACTCCTCCATATTGCGATTAAACAACGCCAAACCTTCCTGTGAAGTTGTTACACGATTGCGTTTGTGGTCGACTGTGAGCAAACGCGGCACCCATCTTGCGGAAAGCTTTCTCATGCCCAAGTGATCATTCAAAATTGAAACCACTAGGCCATGCGAGATCCCTACGGCTTCCACAATCTCTCGCACTTTCAATCTTCGGTCGGCTAACACCATATCGTGAATTTTTTCGATTGTTTCGGGTGTCCAGGACGTTCGGCATCTTCAGTGCTTGTACGGCCACAACGAAATTCAGTAAACCACTTTTTTACCATTGAAATCGATGGTGCAGAGTCCCCATAGTATTTATCAAGCTTAGCCTTGGTCTCGGTAATGGTTTTTTTTCGCAAGAAATAATGCTTAATAAGCACACGAAATTCACTTTTTTCCATTTTCTCCTCAAATTAGTGAGTAGTCTGATAAAAATAGCTGTCAAACACAAACTAACTGACGCAGCAAGTTTAAATTTTGACAGGAGTCAACTGACAGATGCCTGTTGACAGGAGCAGTGTTGCTGTTTCAGTAAAGAGGTCAGAAATTCAAAAAGTCACGGACTTATTGACCCGCCCTCGTAACTTCGCGCTAAAAAGAAAAACATAAGCTCAGGTGTGCAATTGCAATTGTCGCAGTTTAGAAACCAAGTGGAGGTCTGCGGATCTGTGGCGATTTTTAAATAACTATTAATCCTCAACTTGAGATCGACAGACATCCTGTTGGTGGATTTGTCAGACGCCTACTTGCAAATTCTACTAGACGATTAATCAAAGAAACTGTGCGGCTAGAATTTGGGCTGTTCGAGTACCAGCCACTTCCTTTTGGGACTTCCAGCTTAACAGGCATTTTTCAACGCTATATGGAGCAGCTCACGGCGGACTTAAATTTGTGTGTCTTACCTCGATGATGTCATTGTCATTTAGGGGTGGCCGTGGTGTAGTGGCACTAGCCATCGCTTCTCACTCGGAGGGTCAAGGTTCGAATCCTACTAATGACAAGTTTTTGATTTGTGTAATTGAAACTCAGTCAGAAAAATCTGCATGTGAAGCGATAACACTGGCATTTAGATTTGGTTGTTGTAGAGTTTCAAGCACAAAAACAACCGTTAAAATTTATAACCGAATCATTCCGAGTGAAGAAAAACTCTCCGTCCCTGGAGAGTCAATATCAAAACCAAATATACCTGAGTTTCGAACCACTACATCACAACAATGCTTTCCTTTCTCCTCCTTCTATCCTTCTATCTTTCCGCCCGCGCCCAGGCAACAGTAAAAGGGTATCATAAAAACCCTTGAGGCGCGCGCAAATTATAAAAAAAACTGTCTCTGGCCGAACAAACCAGAAACATATTCAAAATCTGGAAATTTTTCTTTAGCGTTTGAAGCGACACGGGCTACGCTACCGATTGGATAAGTGCCACTTTGCTTAAGGAGAAATCGAGTACTTGGGCCATGTTATCGATGAAGTTGGGATTCGGCCGTCTGAGTCTCGAATCGAAGCCATTCAATGTTTGCCACACCCGAGAAACATAAAGGAGTCGGAAGCCTTCATCGGTAAGATAAACTATTACAACTCTTTTATCGAATATTTTTCCTAATTAGCAGCTCCACTGAACAAATTACGTGCATTCAACGAGCATTTTGTAGGGGTAAATGAGCAACAAAAAGCTTTCCAGCAGTTCAGAGACCGTATTGCAAACGTTTCTAAGCTTGTTCATTTTCAAGATGATTTGCCAATCACCATGGCAACCGACGCATTATGTCACGGGATCGGGGCTGTCATATCTTATCTTTACCCAGATTCAACCGAGAGGCCCATCGCATTCGCATCCAAGACACTAGATGAAACACAAAAGAAATATAGTCAGATTGAGAAAGAGGCATTATCAATAATATACCGTGTAAAGAAGTTCCACCAGTACTTGTTTGGTCGACAATTTCAGCTGATAACTGATCATCAACCATTAGTGATAAGAAATTACCACAAATGACAATTCAACTACAAAAGTACAACTACAAAATTCGGTACCGAGCAACCAAGCAGCACGGAAACGCCGATTGTTTTTCCCGTCTACCTGTGGGACCTGATGATGATTTTGACAATTCGGATGATTCGTGTCATTATTAGAGCAGGTTTATGCAACAATCGTAGACGATTTTCCTATCAACGCAGCAAGCACAGCCGAAGCAGCAAAGCAAGATAAGATATTAAAAAAGTTATCGCAGTATGTGCATGATGGATGGCCAAAGCAGTTACCCGCAACAGAAGATAGCTTATTACCTTATTTTCGGAGGAAATTCAGCCTGTGTATTTTATTTATTTTATTTACCAATGCGAAAATCAATGGTACCAGCAAAGCTACAGGATAAGGTTTTAAAACTTCCCTAGGAGGGGCATTGGGCAGTAACACAAACAAAGCAACTGGCCCGTCGTTTCTGTTGGTGGCCAAATATCGATAAAGCTCTTTCGGAGGCTGTGAATAAGTGCACCATGTGCCAGTAACACTCCCAAGGAATATACCAGTTGATCGATCACTGGAGGTGTTTGGGAGCCGTTACATATTGACTATACAGGACGTTTCCAAGGTTTTTCATGGCTTATCTTGGTGGACTCACAAGTCCAAATACTCGTTTGTGGTTCGAATGTGCCCAACAACTTCCAAGGCGACCATCAACGCTTTGCGATCCATATTTTCGCTAGAAGGACTACCAAAGACGTTGGTGTCCGACAATGGCATCCAGTTTTCGTCGGAAGAATTCAAAAGATTCTGTGATCGAAACTCCATTCGTCACATCCGATCTGCTCCATTCCATCCTGAATTAAATGGGGCCGCGGAAAGCATGGTACGAACGTTTAAAACTGCACTTATCAAAATTTTGCAAGATACACCAAAATGCGATGATGCATTATCGATTTTTTTTGTCTCCGGATGATAGCGGAATCTCTTCCGCGGAAAAGTTGCATGGGCGTCTTCACTGAAATATATTGTCCACTATGGTTCCCGAAACTTCAAAGCAGGAGTTATTTATGACATCAAAGTTCGGTCCAAAACAACCAGTTTATGTAAGGCAGTACCTCCAAAAGAGTAAGCATTATAAAACAACCACTAGATAGAAGGATGTACCTGGCAAAGCAAATGTACATGGCGTCGACATAAGACCCAAAGAGTAAGCATTATAAAACAACCACTAGATAGAAGGATGTACCTCGCAAAGCAAATGTACATGGCGTCGACATAAGACCCAAATACAGAATCGAATATCGAATCTCGCTAAACAATCACTTATCAGCAAAGACCCTGAGGAGATACCACAGGCAAGTAGTTTGAGTTCTGTTTCTAATCACTTTTCGAATTCTAGTGCGACAACAACGAGCAATCTGTCACATTGTTTAGATGACGTATTTTTGCATCCAGTGGATAGCCCACTAAACATTGACTTGATTTCACCTACCAGGGCTGTTTCCTTGCCACCATCACCGCTTAGAACACCAGTAAACCATAGCCTTCCTGGAAGTGCAACAAGTCGAACGCGTAATGGTGGACAGCCACATTGGAACTCATAATTCTTGAAACATCGCCGAGTTCCTCAACACCGAAACGTTCTGAGAGGTTGCGTTATAAGCGACTAAGATTTGCTTAAAGCTACGTGTGAGGGTAATTGTTGTACCTATGGCAACACCACAAATTGTTACCCAATATAAATATGGCAACAATGTTAAATTTAATAGGCAGCTGACATCTGTCACTTCCCTGGCACTCTCTTGTTTTAATTACGCACACGCGGTTGGCTTAACCTTTTTATGCAGTTTGTGAATTAGATTAAGTTTTCCTGAAGTAATTAAATTCTTTTATAAAAGGATTACGTTTTTTTTTAATTCGACATAAACAAACAATACGTTTTCATTACGAGTTTGATCTTGACCACAACGAAGTGGAGGCAGCAAAAACATGAAAAGTGCGATGGGTTCAAAAATTGCGATCGGACACGCAGCAATAGCCATCGATAACGACGAGCTAAGAGCTGTAGTGGAGTCTGACTCCACCAAAATGAAGAAGACACTGAAGAGAAATTGACTGTGCACTTTATGATTGTTTCCTGGCTTTAACAAGCTCTTGGAAAAGTCAAACTCGACACCTGGGTTCTTTATGAGCTGACTGAGTAAAACATGGTGCGTCTGCTGGAGGTTCTCATTTCTCTGCTTTCCAGGCACATAAACGATCTGCTTCTGCACGATGGCTTGATGCTGATTTGGCACCGAAATTCATGTCATTCAATGGAGATAATGGTGACTATTTAGTGGTCTTCTGCTGGCATTATCCATAATTCCTCTTTGAAAAGTGGTGAAACTATGAAAGTTGAGAAGTACTGCAGCCTAAATTGGTCAACAGAGATTTCCGACGACCATACGTGACAAGAACTGCAACCCATATGTTTTTTCTCATCCATCAATTTCAGCTGACCTGTCGCAAACCGGCTACCAGCTTTTAAAATAATTAGATCACTTTTTCGTGAGAAAACGAATCAATAATTAAGAAGCCGTCAAAAATGCTTCCGAAGAACTCCTTCAATCCAGAAATTTAAATTTCTAGAAAACTTGTACTCGTATCATGTTTTTGCATATCACACTATAAAATTCGACATACAAGTTCAGCAATCTTATATGTAACTTAAAATTAAGAAACATGAGTGCGAAAAGAAGATTTATATAGTAGCTTTAACGCGTTTGAGACTGGACGAAGATATGGTCCAACCTGGACCTTTGTTCTTTGGTTTATAATCCCTTGAAATATTTTATACGTGTAGTTACGTTAAAGACTTCATATTTCTTCCATGTTTCTACACTGTTTAAGAGCTAAATTCGTGGTCTTTAGCACTATAATACACGGACGAACGGCAGCATTTTCTGACACAAAATACTCCGTATCCTTCTATGTTAACTATAAACCTACTTAATTTTATGTTTTTCATTTCGGTATGATAACTTCTAAATAAAGGATGTACAACGGAAAATTTGTAAGTCTTTATTGTAATTGCATGTAAAAAACAGAGTGAGGTGGTGAGAGACTTATCGTTAGATGCGCGTGATTTACGAAATTTGCCATTTGCAATGAGGCACTGGTCGTACATTTTGTACTCAATATTGGACGACTAAATGATAGGCCGAGCACCCAACTTTTGTGGTTGTAGGTTCAAAAGTTTAGACAAGAAGGGACAACGGTTGAGCAAAATTCTCCATGACCATTAACATCAGCAATGACAAAAGAACATATGGCTCAAGTTCGATGCGATATTATGCGCAATCAGTGTAAATTCATGAGGAAACTTGCGGCTTGATCTGGAATAAAAAAAAATCAACATTTTGAAAAAGAACTTCTAGCTTCTTCACCCACACTTACTGCAAATTGTACAGTTTTTCAACCTTAGCGATAACGTTTTCGAACACCACGCACGAATGCTTGAAAGCATTAATAAACAAAACATGAGATACTGGTGCCCCAACAATCCTAGGGAACGCCGTTTGTATTATCCAAAAATGACAGTGCGGTGCGCAATTTCTGTATAAAGTTGCTGCCATTGTTCCAACGCTTTGCTCTCGCAGTGCACGATATTAAAAATCAATGAATCAATCAAGAACTCTGTAGTTACTCTCGCTGTACATTTAACATTCGTTCGCATCTCACAGTACATATGGTGTACAATTCTTTATGTCTCAAGCACATGTTGAGATCCTAGCGCCCTCTACAAAAGATCTTTAAGAACTTAATTAAAAGCACTTCTTGAATCGATGAAGACGATCTTTTAAAACCTATATAATGGTAAACTTTGGCATATAGCGGCATATATTAACCTGCCTTTCATAAAGCTGGATTTACTAACATGGAGATTAATAATTTTAATAAAATAAAATACCCAGCCATTATAAATGAGTGTGTGTCTCTTTTCTGGCCTCAACATTCACAGCTGACGCTCTGTTTTTCTTGCTAAATAACAGTTGTTTTGCCACTAAGTATCGCATTCAAATAAATTATCATGCAAACAGCTGTTGTTCCCTCTACAATGACGACAGGCTTATTGCAATTTTGCAGTGTGCGGTTTATTTATTTGTGTTTCAATAACATTTTGTATTTTATGAAAGTTGGGCATAGAAATGAGAGTTCTTAAAATCATAATGCAATTTGTAACAATATTGCTTCTAAGACGGTATTTACTTTTGAGGTGAGTTCTTGTTAATAAATTTAGTCCTACGACTAAGTGATAAGGATAAAACCTACAAAATTATGGCAGAAGCCCTAAGAAGGTCCCAAAATTATGTCCCAAATGCCCTTAAGCCAACAAAAGTATGGGAACATAGATAACTTACAAGCGTGTTATACTTTTAGCGAAGTCCAATCCTATAACTATAGTTGAACAAATTGATGTGTCCACAAAATCCGTAGAATACTCCAGAATTCAGAAGAGCGATGGGTCAAGGCCAAGCCAGAGAAGGATTGAAAGGAAAATTTAGGCAAGTAGTCAAGACTTTCAGAATTTTCAGCGTACGTCTGATAACAATTCGTATCAAGGCCTATGTAGTCAGCATATGGCTGAAAAAGAGGAATGGGATGAATTTGACAAAGATTGTTTAACGAGCTCCTCGACTTGATAGGCAAGACCTTTTTTCTCGCCAAGATAGAAAGGTCAGTTCAGTTAAAAAAAATACCATACACTAGCACATCACACGACAGACCACCAACATGTTAAAGCCAATATAAAAAAGCAAATATCCTAGACGACACTGCACCAAAGAATGCCTACAATCGCAAGAGACTGTTAGATACTTATCCGATCGAATCTCTCAATTTTTTAGAAGTTCTATGCTGTCAGCATCAAGCGCAAAAAATTTGTTGCGATGTAGTGAACAAGTAATTAGAGACGCCACAACAGCTGATGTGATAGGTTGCATATGGTCACAACGAAATCCCTGGTTTGACCAATAATGTTAGCGAGGAAAAAGTGGCTTCACAAAAACAAAAAGCAAAGAAAAGTAGAGAAACACTGGTTCGCTTTGGCAAGTTTTATCAAAATGTAAAAAGAATTCAGGAAACACATATTGAACAAAAACATGGAGAGATAAGGATGTGAAAGTTATATTATGTTCAAATTTGGAAGAATGACTTTCGCAGACTGTTTAAATGTAGCAACTTCGTTCAGTCGACCAATAAGAGGTCTTTATTGCGATGCGATAACTAAACTTAAAACAAATAAGACTGCACGAGCAGACAGGCTACTAAAGATTGTCCAAGTACGGAATCTCGGGTTCGCTTGTCTGATTCTCAAAAACGGTGAATATCTTTTTTGCGCCAACTATAAAAGAATCAATTTAATAGTGTGAACGGCCGAAACTCTATATCAACATATAGGTACATATCAGTGGGATTTTAGTCCTGGTTAATCCATTATTGATCGGATTCATATTACTGCAGATCTTGGAAAAAAAAACTGGAGCTTCAAATCGATGACAACACCTGTTACTGATTTAAAGAACTTATATGATTGCGTTTATAGAGATGTATGAAACGGATTGAAGTTTTGGCCGAAATGAAGCACCCACGGCGCCCGATGTAAGAAGGTTTCTGCAAAAAGTTGATGAGACTGGCTTGCTAGTGGACAACATGGAATATATCGACGAAAACGTGGTTGCTGTGACCGAGAGTGTTCGGTTTAGGCCTTACATCAGCTTGAATTTACCCGAAAAATATTTTTTTCTGACGAGCAGCATTTTCATATCGTCGGCTATGTTAACAAACAAAATGTCCGATCTGAGAATTGAAAAACCAACATGTGATACTCGAGAAGCCAATTTGGAGTACTGGCATCATTTGCCAATTTTGTTTTGAAAATTCTGGTGGAAAGGATATTTCGGTCAACGGTGGGCACTACAAAACCATGATTACGGATTTTTTGTGGACTAAAATCAGGACTATTGCGCTTTGACTTTTTTTTTTGTTATTCGATCTGCGAAACTCACATTCCAGGCGTAATATTTCAAAATTAAAATAAAAATAAAGACGATGCCATATGATTAAATTATGACCCCGAAGAATTACTCAATTCGTTTTCTTGGGATAACAAAAGCGTTCCTCTTATCAACAACGAAAGCACTTATCGTCCAGCTCGTATGGGGGTGGGACTTCATTTAAAGCGGGCGAACAAGCCCTTGGTTTCTTCTGTCTGCACAAACAGATATTGAAGAAAATAAAACAAAGAAGGTAATGGGATACATTAACCTGGTTAGCCTTTATCGGGTCCAATGTTGTCTTTCACTCTGCTGCATTTCCATAACTGTCAATGTTCGCTCAGTTGTGGTAAGGTGAATTTCTGTATGCATGTCTCATGCTGTCCTAATTATTTTAAGATGGAATCTGTCGAATGTTTTAAGTATCTAGTTGTATTAAGTGACAAGAGTTTGAGCTGGTAAACCAACATAGCTGACTTAAAAAAATATATATTGTGTGCAATGAGCAAAATGTTTTTATTACAACCTCACTGTTCTAAAAAAAAACTTGTAACTGTAATTAATTATGGTCTGGTTATCTCAAAGTTACAGTATGGTTTAACAAGTTGGTGTGGGGCTTATAGTAATACCATTGAACCATCGCAAGTAGCACAAAATTGTCAAAATTATTTCTAAAAAGAGAAGATTAACAAGTAGTTGGCTTTATTTTGTAGTCTTCGGATTTTACCAATAAAACACATGTCCATAAAGTCCTTAAAGTCTTTTTCATGCGCAGCGGATACAGTGCAGTACTTAGAACTTCAAACGTATACGGATTAAGAGTAAACTAAGACTTATTAGCTAACATACCAGTATTAAAACTCATTTCTCAAACAGTACCTTCATTATTTAATCGATTACCATACGAAATTAGAGTAATTAATATACGGGATTTGTTTTAAATAAAATCAAGACATGGCTTTTTACATTGGATATTTCTCAAGTCAAATGTTTGTTTTATATTATGAATTTAATTTGATTTTATATGCTTATGTTTTCACTTTTCATTTTTTGTTATAAACCCCACAACAATTGTAAACTTATTAATTAAATGGGTCATTCCCCACTAGTCCTAAAAGGCTTAAGAATAACACCTCTTATCGTATTTCCCAAGTCGTTATCTTTGTAAATAAGTATCCAAATAATCGAATACATTCCTGGAATGTAAAGAAAGGTCGAATGCGACCCTGAAGTGTACAACTAGATTAGAGCTGTTGAATAGCAGGACCATTCAGAACTGTATGCGCCACTTAATGTCAAGAAATAGCATTTCTGCTTTTTCACTGAATAAGCAGTAAAGTGAGGTGAAGAAAAAAAACAGATTTCCTCGTGAAATGTGAACAAAAAGTTTGTAAAGAAGTAGCAATATTCGTACCTGTAGGATAAAAAAATTTCAATTTCAAGTGATTTCCTTCGATTTATCTATCCTTAAGTGTGATTCATCATTCATTGGTCAAGTTAAAGCATTTCCTCTTTAAATAAACTAACAGACAATTAATCTGAAATCAACAGATATGACTCATTTGCAATCGAGCTTATCGGACAAGATATGAGTAATGTGCTTCTGCATTCCAAGTGAATTGTACTCATACGTCCGTGTTCTAGTTTCAGACATGTTGTGCTGTTTACAACTCCATTGAATAGATTTATAAAAAATAAAACACTGCAGAATACCACATTGCATCTATTTATTACTGACGACAACAGTATCCCTAGTTCGTATCTCTTATACAACTGTGTCGACAACTTTTTTTTCCTGGTTCCGGTTTGGTGAAATTCTCTTAACGTTGCTAATGTTTGCACTGAAACACTGCTAAAACTGATTTTCATACACAACGATTAGAGTTCGTGCCCAGGGGGATTTACCTGGAATTTTTAAGAGACATCGTTATGTAAGCTCAAAACAGACAAGTTTTCACTGGTACTCATACTTCCAGTAACTGACACGTCTGTTTTCTATTCAATCATGACAAACACAAAACTAGCTTAATTTTCATTTCGACAAGGTGGAAATTTCCTCACATTTTCTACGAATCCATAGCCCATAGATACGAATAAAGTCACCATATATTCAATTTCAAAGCAAACGCAAAAATAAGCAAAAAAAAAAAACACATCGAAACGACCAACCAACCTCACAGATAAGTCAAAGTTATTGTTTATTACTCTTTTGCCTTTTTGTCGTATACGTTAGTTTTTTTATACTTTTTTTTATGCATAAATATTTATTGAAAACATTTCCATTTGAATCTGAATTTGAATGTGTGTGCATAAATATAAATTTTTGGACTTTTTGCTGTGTCTGTTGCCCCAAAGTCGCATGTGGCTCTTGTTGTTCCATTTGGAGCGATAACTATTGTCAATATTTTTTATCTTTTGACTTAGAGCTAAAGCTCAGTTGTGGTATGTTGTTTGGTCATACATTAAAAAAAAAACAGAAAAAAATAAAAACAAACAAACTTGCTAAACATCTGGTAGAGTGTACGCTTGTGGTGCTAGTGCTGCCTTGGGGAGCAATGGCACTATTATGATTCGAAAAGGAAGGAATCGCATGGCTAAAGATAAACTAGTGTGTAGGTGGAATGGTGACATGAATTTGGATTATTGAGAAGCTATTCGGTGTATTAGTTACCTAAATGGGGTAAGCGAAGCGCAGTATTTGCATTTTTAGGAGGGAAATATGGAACGAGTAGCTACTTGGATTAATTGACTTTGCGTTGGCAGGTTGAAAAGATGATATTTGGTAAACAAATTTGTTCATAAATTCCAATCAACTAAAGAGGGACTGTGAAAGAAATTAATTGACATAAGAGTGGATGAAAGCGCAAGAAAGACAAGTGGAATTAAAACATGAAGCTTTTTCAAATAACCATTAAGCTGGCCTTTTTGTTAAGTAAGAATTTTTTGGGACTTTCTTCTTTAGACAAGAGGAACGGTGTGGGGATGATTTTGGAGTAGTAATCGAGTGGAGTTTATGTCCGTACCCTTTTAAAGAAAACGATACCCCGTCGCCAAACTGAATTTTCCTTAATACCTTTATGTCGATCCTATATAGTCAACTTCATGAATCAAATCTGAGAGGTAACGAAGAATCACTAAGTTGAAGATATGTATTTTGCAAATTTACAGTCACTCAGTTTTGTCCGTCAAAGAGAGTAATGTCACTTTATGGTGCATAGAGCCACACATTCATACAGAACATATTCTGTGGTTTCGTCGTCTTTCATACAAACGCAACATTCAGTTTCCTGACTAATTCTATGCAAGTAACATTGAAGCTGGCAGGGTCTTGTTAGGGAAGATTTACCAGTCTTCCGATGTTATCTGTTTTAAAGTTAAGGAATAATTTGGATCTATTTTAGAAGACTCTGTTAGGCTGCATAATCTCCAAATAGGACAGACGCCCTTCATTTTCCCAATTTTTTGATCGTCGAATTTATTGTTGAATATGGGATGTGGATGAAAGGCTTCAGATGTGGCTAGAATTTGTTTTTTTTTTGGTAAATTCTGAAGAGTAAGTATTGAGGCAGGTAGGACCGATTAGGAGTCTAACAAGTTTGAGCTTAACACGTGTAGGTTTTAAAACCTACAAGCGTAGGTTGCGAAGCCTCTTACAAGGAATTCTAAAAGAAACTTCTGCAACTGAGCGTTTGTGACTATTGAAGCAGAAACGATGCATTTAGCGGTCAACGAAGAAAAAACAAAGTATATACTGTCAACAAAGGGAGACAAACAAGATCGATGCCTACGACAAAATATCTCAGAAGACGAGATAATAAAGGATTTTATTGAACTCGGTCTTCTGTGACGACACCAACGCAAATATGATGCGGGAATTACCCTCACTAATTGCTACTTCTTTAAACTTAGAAGGCAATTACGAAGTAAAGCCGTTTATCAGCGCAGAAGCGTGGACACTCGCCCAAGTCCAAACCAAGCCTCGGTAGCGCTCTCCATTGATTGTAACTTTTCTTCCATTGTTGTCTTGGAAGAAAAATTAGCCTATAATACCGCCACTCCAAAAATCACAACAAACAGTCACACGTTTAGGATGCATTGGCTTCTCTCTGACTACGTGTGAATAAAGCCCCAAATACGGATATTCTGCTTGTTTACGTAGCTGCGGAGATGGGAATGCGCCTCATCTGAAAAGACTGTTTTTTCAGCAAAATTGTCGTCGATTTCGAGTTGCTCTATATCCCAAACAGAGAAGGGATACTGAAGCGGGTAGTCATTTTGCTTTAATTCCTGAGTCTATTCCTCGGCTTTCTAAGCGAGATCTTTATGCAAATTTCTCCTCAGGCCAGTGTGATTGATGTTCAGTTGTTGAGATGTTTGGGCGTTGAGATTCTCAGGTTTAGAGAATAATATGCTCTATTGAACGCACAGGACGAACACATGAATATGTTCGACTATCAATCAGCGATGTAAAATTGCATATTTAAGTAGCACATTGGCGAGTCCGAGTACTTTTCGTTGATTATGGAAGTAACTTCAGAAAACTCTTGGATAAAGGTGTTAAAAGAAAACAAGTTACGGTATAAAGAACGAGTATGTGGAATTCCCGTTTTTGCTCCTAACAACTACTCGAATTTAAAAATAACTATTTATATGTAACTGCGAACCAACCTACATACGTCATTGAATAAACTATCCTTGATTGAGTGAATGAAGGATATCTTTTAGGTCAAAAAGGTTCAAGACCCACACGGAGGAGAATATTTTGTAGGCCAAGATGGTTCAAGACACCCACGGAAGACTTGTATTAAATGATAAATGCGTGGCAGGAATGTGAACAGCACGTAGGAGAATTTTCAAGTGAAAGACAGCGGATGTGCAAAATAAAAAAAATAAAAAAACGAGAAGCCCTTGATATAAAAACTTAAGATTTCAGTGGTCATTTCGAGGACCTATTTATCTCGTTTATCATATAAAAAAACAAAGTAGTTTCTAGTAGTTTTTGTTCTGGTAATCATCTAGACCACCAGCTAACCAACTTACGTAATATCCTATCACAAAAGATTATGAGTCATTCATTCTTATCATATTCGAACTTTTCCATTCTTTCGCATGATAGGGTCATCGGTTGTCCAAAAACCATCACATTCGCTTGTCACAACTTTGCCATACTCGCTTACCCTCGCATGTAAATCCCCATTTAAGTCACATCAATGAATTTGTTGTTTGTTGTCTTGGCATTGTTCTGTCCCTTTGTGTTCGTAGTCGATGTGCTGCCTTATGACTAAGGTTATTTTTCTAACTAAATAACACAAAACAAATGTTCAAAATATACATATTATCTAAGGCCAATAATTTCCAAATCACTTTGCTGGTAAGTGCCTCGCCTTTTCTTGGTATTGCCAGGCGTAAACACATTTTAGCAATGTCTATCACGCCCAGTTTAAACTAAGGTGAAACGTAATAAATTATTTTCGTTTCATCAAACAATAAATCTAAGATTTTATTAATCCTTCGATTACTGTCCAGTAGGGCCGCCAACATATTCTACTATCTGTATCTATCCCCACACACTCTTTCTAGACTTGCGCCAACCAACGAGTAATGGGAATCATTCAATTAAACTAAAATCATAATTAAATATTGATAAAGTATGATTGAAATTTATTGAACGAAAGAGAGAGGACATTGTAATCTGGAACGAGCTTTGGACAAGAGAAAGACATCTGACGGGAATAACATGGGGAAAAAAGGTCATTTACCCAAATAGAGATCCATGAATGAGATAACTGGGTCAAAAACTGCCAATGGCACTGGTACGACTTGTCTTGTTGTATTGCCAGTGGTGGCGTACGTTGAAATGTACACATTCTCTTCATTCAATCTGTACGTCAGTCGACTTCCATTAGTACGAGTATCTCGCGATATTTATTTTTAATTGTAACAATAAATATAAATAGAAGCAGAAACAGAGTGAAATATATAAACAAACATAGCATCACCTATAAGTGAAAGATACAAATATTTTCGTAGCAAAAATTATCTTGTTCGACAAGTGACTTAGTAGCCAATATAGTGGGCTAAAGCCACACACTATCTTTCACACAATTATGTGTTGGTGATGGTGCTATAGTGCTCGTACTGGTGCTGATGCTGGTGCTTGTTGCTGACGAGGACAAGAATTCGTACGTTGTGATTTTTCTCAATGAAACCAGTTTTTTGCTTCTTCTTGCTTGCTCTCGTCGCTGAGTCTTGTGGTTTAATAATAATTATTTTAACTAACTTGACTGACTTGTTGGCTATAAGCTTAGTTCGTTCTTAGGTATCGAAATTGAATTGTTAGGTAATAACTCGTAATGCAGTTGGCTGTTTTTTTTTTTTCTTGAATAAAAATCTTACTCACATTTTCTCACACAAAATAACAACGACGGTGTCGATGACGAGTTTGCATAAAGCCTTGTAGATTTATTGATTTAGTATTTAAATTTTGATTACTCAATCGGACTGGCTGGTCATATTTGAATCAGAGGTCACTGATTGGTATGGCGATTGTGAATACTTTGGCAAATTATCGATTTTTGCACGGGCGCTGATGTGAATGTCCCTCACGTAATTTTACTTACAAAAAGCTGGTTAGCTGTTTTTAAATGTGCTTCAGTGGATACTTTTTATGATTCTGAGAAAACTTTAGAAAAGTAAACTTTGCTGGCAAAACTGGATTACGAGTATCTTTAAAACTGTATATAGTAATCATAGTGAGAATTAATACCTTGTCTAGTTAGGTACAAGGAGAAATTGATACCAAATTAAAACGAGTTAACCCTTTCAAAAAAATTTTTTTTATTATTTGTTGAGTCAGTCAAAAGTTTCAATTCGTATTAAGATTGTAGCACAATAAATGTGCGATTTTTACTCCAGTCCCAAATCAGAAACTCCACGAACTTAGTTTTTATAAGATAAAGTGGTACGTGCCTAACCTGGGCAGTAGCTGAGGGCAAACAAAACAACCAAAACACATATTTAAGGCCGGTTTCACCCAGAAAGTGATATGGTCGTGTAGGGTGGGTAAAAAGTCCTTTTATATGTACAAAAAACAAAAAAGATCACATTTTTATTTATAGATATTTTTGAATTATTTTAGTTATAAGGCTTGGGATATTGACTACAAATTTGAGAATACTACACGATCGCACAGCGAACAATAATGTTCGTATTACCTTTGAAAAATGTCCAGTCAATAATAAACACTCAACTGGCAATTTTATAAAGTTTAAAATGGGAATGACAAATCATTTTTTATGAAATTTTATGATGACCGACGAAGAACATTTTTATCAGAGCGGGTTTGTTAACAGGCAAAATTTCAGATTTTGGGACATCCCAAACATCTTCATAAACGTCTTTTTCGTTTACTACGTGTTACTGTTTGGTGTGGCATAACCTCACGTAAGATTTATGGGCCAAATTTATTCGAAAACGATGAGGGTGCAAGAGTTACGATCAATGGATATCACTACTGAACAATGCTTCAAAGATTTGACCTTTCTGCTCATGCAAGTGGACAACACTTTTGAGCACATTTGGTTTCAGCAAGACGGTGCAACCGTTCACACCGCTCGTGAGAAAATGAATTTGTTGCGAGAACGGTGTTCAACCCGCATCATTTTAAAAAACGGCGATATTTTATGGCCACCGATTTGTTGGCTTCAGATTTTTCTTATGAGGTTAACCTAAAGGAACAATTTTACTCGTACATTACCGAACCACAGCCTATAGAGAAGCTGAAACTACACATTCTTACAGAAAACGCACAAATTACATTGGCAACACTTCAAAAGGTCAAGGAAAGTGCTATCAAAAGAGCCTATGAGTGTATGATTCTAATGATAGCCCCTTAACCAACATAAATTTCCATACGTAATGTAACAAAAGACCACGAAATAAACTCTTATTTGTAATTTATTTCTTTTTTCGTTAAAAAGTTATTACAGTTTTAGAAGTGACTCTTGTGAACCAATTCGCTCTTCACTTTCTAATGTCATCAATTATTGTAAGGAAGTTGATATAATGCTGCCTGTCTTAGTTAATATTGCATAATAATAACTCTTTTACATAATTTTGCATAATAAAAACTGCTTCAGTTATATTTTCTTGATGTTTTTCCAATGGACCTTTGGTGCAAGCGAATACTTTTGCCGGTAGAAAATCTTCGGAAACATAGCAGAAGTGACAAAAGTTTTTCACGTTTTCATTGTGTCAAAAAGTCAGAATCTTTGCACTTTGGAAGAGAGTTCAACGAGGGTTGTTTGGTAAATTAGTATATTTTTTTGTTTTTTTTTTTACGTTCGTAGTACTGTCACTGACATAGGTGCTAAAATCTGCATTTGTTCAATAGTTACGCACTTGTTTTGTGAACAACAAAAAGTGAATTCAGGGATTTTTACAATGTCTGATTTTTTTGAGCAAAGAAGTTGTATTCAATAATGTTTGCGGAATGAAATTTCGGCTGCGGAAACGTTGATAACGTTGCAGATGTCCTTCGGTAAACGGGCTGCGTCACAAAACAAATGCTTAAAAGATTTACAAACAATTCAAAGAAGGCAATGAAAGCTTTGAAGACAAAGATTGCCCTGGATGGCCATCAACATCAAAGTTCGTCAGTTATACGTCAAGAAACTCTAAATTTCGTACTCAAAAATCTTCGATTGACAAACATTTCATTTAAATCAGACCAGACCAATTTGAAAGATGACTTGTTCCTAAAAAAAAGTGAAATCTCGTTTGGTTTCAAAAACTCTCAATCGTTTTGGAAAAATGATATGAAATTCAAGAACAGGAGTGAGCCGCACCACGAAATGACTCAAAAATGATATGGCAAACAAATTCGAATTCATAAATTAATTAATATTGTTTTTCGGAAACGGAAACAGTGATCTCATGCGTCATTGGGTCAAATACTTTCAAACAATGCAAGCTCTGTCACATGATCTGAAGTCAGGTTTCATTTCTTTCATTTCATTTCTGCAATGTTATGTCACTTGGTTGCATATTTAACCCATCATGCTTCAGTGAATTTAGGCCTGTGTTAGGTTTAGGAAACTATAAGGATGGACGCCAACCAAACTGACATCATTTCATCATCAAAGAAAAAATAGACTCTGACCACTTTTATGCTGTCAAATTCGGAGCTTGACTATCCAATGTTAAGAAAAATGAATTACATGTCGAAAGCACTTACATCAGCATTTTACTACAGAAATCGCTATCGGGATATCTAGATGTCGAGATAGCCGTGACTTCCTTACCTACCAGCCACCACCTGTTTGGTGGTATGATTATAACTTCAAACGACAAAAAAAATGCACACCTAGTAGAAGTGCTGCAGCGCAAAACAAGAGCAGCGAATCAGGCGAAGGATCAAACCATCTAAGACTACCGGCTAGGTTTAAACCTCTTATTTGTAGTAACTAGCGACTAAGATTCCAAGACTTACTGCCTTACTTAACGTATCCTTATTCCACTTATCAAGCTATTGACAAACAATGCCTGTCTTTAAGTGATGGATCAGGAATTAGTAAGAATATTGGAAGGCACCCTTTCCAAAATTGCATCCACAAAGCAATTTATTTAACTTTAATTTACTTTGCAACTGTGAGAATTTAAAGGTTCTGCCTGGGCCCTAAAAAATCCGGCGTAGTATGAAACAAAATCTCAACACTGCATTTTTGTAAAGATGATACAAAATATTACAGTCATGCATTGAGTTTCGAACATGTGGCGGCATTAAAGTTGCACTGCAAACGGGTATAATTGATCTGACCGTCGTCGTGCCAAGGACATTTTTAGATCTGGCTCAATTAATTGTTGATTGATTGATTACCGATCAATTTAATATTGTGATGGGCAGCCTTTTACAGGGAACGGCATCGTTTGTGGGCTTTAGCTAATCGAACAAACTTTACATCTATATGAAGTCACATTTAAAATTTAATGTTTGAAGACAAGAAGTTCGAATTGCACCTGAGATGTTATACACAATGCAAATGTTAAACTTTCTCTTTGGTACTGCAGCTCTCACTTATAGGAAAAGACCTCTTCCATAGAAATTGTGTTCCTTATCTTTCAGTTCAACATGAGTCAATGTGGTTTAACTTTTCAAATTATTTTGCGGATATGTAAGATATTTTATGTTTTATGCACTTTGGCTGGATGTTTAGGAGGCAAATTTGCATAGAATGTTCGTCTAGACAACACATCTGCAAAAAGAAAAAAACCTTACACAAATCATAATCTATGTACCCGGAACAAATGAAAATGATACTCCTTGTTTCGACGTGGTTCAATTTAACCATCGCTTAGAAGAGCTTCATTCATAGATAGCCGTGATATTCTGCTCTTTAACAGTTGGCATATGAGGCGGTGCAAGCGCTTTCGAAAGTTTAGCCCAATTGGGGCTCACACTATCTCTTTATGACGAGGAGTTTCTCGATTGTGTGGACGACAAAGTAAAAAGCAGTGTGCCCTAACTTAATTTGTTGGTAGATGAGTTATGCGTTACAGGGAAGTGCTTAATCCAAGTTATTTTTCACGTTTCGATACATAGTTCTCTATAAGATTATGATTCAAAAGAAAGAATGACAATAACATTGTTCCTTAATAGCCAGATAAAAAGAGTTATTGCAAACATGAATCATGGAAATTAAATGCATTTGCAACATGAACTCCTCCAATTTTAATCTGAAAACACGACAACATTTCTGATGTATTAAAATAGATTAGTTCAGTTGACATTCCATAACATAAAAGCACACTTTTTGATAAAGATAAAAGCACGAGCGTACTTATAAGAAATAACGAAATAATTTCCCAATCAGAAATGACTGAATCACAAAACAATGTACGGTGGACGAATTGATGTGACAAAGTCAATGGTGGCGTCAAAATGTCACCATTGCAGATTACTTATGCATATGAGTAATTTCAACGTACTTAGAAGTCGTTAAGAATTTGTTTTAGGACAACGTCGCTTCTCTTAATACCTAATCGAGTTACGAGCTTTTCTTTTGCCTGAGAGATCTCATGTCTGACCACCTTTGTTTCAATTTTTTCGTGCGGCTAAGTGTTCGTTCACACTAAATCCTACGTACCGCTGTGGGCAAATAATAGCCTCAGCAAACGACGGACAGTAAGTTAAGGAACCACTAAAATGAAACAAAGACCACAAAATGTCGACATGTACATGAACTATTCCACCGAACAACCTGCAGATGCCATAGATTCCTATAAGGTAGTTATCACTGTCATTCGGGTAGTGCGTTAGGATGGGCCGAACAGAAGGAAAATTAGGATCTATGACAGAAACTATTAGTGACAGCTGCAGAGAACAAAAGGAGCGGAGTCATTATAGCTGGAATATTTAGGCAATGCGTTTTTACCTTCTGCCACATGAAGCAAAACATTGTAACTATTTATTTCAGGGCTAAGTTCGCCAACATAAGCTGGTTATGTGAAGAAAAGGATGACGATATCAACGAAAGTTTCTACGGAGCTGACAAAGGCTACGCGCGATGCCAATCAGGCTAACGAAGTGTCGTTGATTGTAGCATGAGGCTTATGCAAAATAGAATCAAAGAATGTCGGCTTCTTTGATGAAGTAAGAAAAAGCAAAACAAGCGCTAGACGGAGAAATAGAGGTGCTGCTTCAGGAGCAAAGTTTGGAAATTTGGTCAAAAGGTAGAGAATGTGGTAAGCTAAAAGACCCGAACCGAAATCTGTCGAGAAGGAAATTTACTATAGTCATAGTTGGTAATGAGGATAAGGAAAATCCACTTGTAAAGCCGCCTTTAGGACGAAAGTACCCATCAACGGTCGATGAAAGCTAAAATCTTCATCTATCATGGCAGCTATAACTTTTGCCAACAACAGATTGACACTTGTCAATTGCTGTTTCCTTTGCTCTAAAAAGGAAAATAGTAGCAAGACCCTATCCTGTAATACTAAGGAGACTTTATATGTCTAGGAGATGTAGAGAATTGATACAGATGCTACGACCCGCAGTGTCTTCAAATCCAAACCGGAGGAACAAATGAGTCTTAGGTGACGCGCACAAGTGAAAAAGCTATCAACTATGTTGGAGTGTTATGGATTGGCCTAATTGTACTACCACCTATGTCAATTCAAATAAAAAAAAAGTACATGTTTCCCGATATCAAATGTCCCTGCTTTTGGAGATCAAACCAATTTTGTTCAAAGTTCAGATTAAATGGTTCAAATGTGTAGTCGAAGAGTAGTAGTGAAAAGGTTCCAAGAAAAAAGACATGTATCGATTTCTCGTTTAGTCTGAACCAAGTATTCAGCAAATATTGCATGAAAAAACCGCAAACAGAAGTGAGAACCTCTCTTTAAATGTATCTATCAACCACAATCATCTCAAGTTCACAATTTGAAAGTTATCACTTCATAGACATACAGTGGAGCTTATTTATATTTAGTGTTCTGTCGCAAATACCTCCCAAAGCAGTGATAATCTTTTCTCCTAGGTGCTTCCCCCCATATTTTCGAGAAAAAGTGTAAAAAAGTGCCCCTTTTGCAAAAAGTATTTAAGTTACACCTTCGGAATGGACTCGTATTTATTAAATTACCACTGTTTCACTTTTTCGTCTGTCATCGCAACAAATGCGACCATGAATACTATATGTATGTCGAGGGTGGAGTGGATAAGGACACTGCTGCTGTTTGCCGGCTAATAATAGCTCCCTCTGTATCCATGGCATGGGGAGGAGTAATAAAAAAAATAAAAATAAATAAAAATAAATAAAAAAAAGAGAGGAAAAACGAAAAATAAAAACCTTGAAATGCCGTGTGAAATGATCCGGCTAAAGCCAAGAACAGAAATTCAAAAAGAATTTCTTCCGTCACAAACACTAGACAACCTCAGTACTACACACAGCACAAGTCAGTGAGCGCAGCAGCCAGGCAGGCAGTGCCAATGTTGTGACTGATATTAGCCGGCGAACAAGTCCTCCATCCTCATCCACCCTCGTTGCAATTGTTATTGACCCCGGCGGCGCAAGAGAGCCCATTGCACACGACGAACACGAAGAATAGGAGAATCAGCACCAGCTTTGATGGAACTACCCAATCCCAGTTGAACACCCAACAACAAGGAAAACTAGACAAAGGAGCAATAAAGCAATAAAGCCACCACCTTGTTGTTGTTTTTTTTTTTCATTTTATATTATACGAAACGAATAGGTACTCTTCGAATTGCTGTACTGTCTCCCCCATTTTCTTTCGCCATTTCAATGATGTGCTACTGTCCCCCCAAATCCGAAACCGAACAAATAATTGAAAAGAAAAAAATAAAACCGATTTCAACATTTTCGGCTTTCGGAATTCAAAACAAATATGTAAATTGCCCCTCGGAGACCTCGAGATATAACAAAAAGCAAAATGTAAAAAAAAATATTTTAACAAATTCCATCGAATGAGTCACCATACCTTTAGAGTCTGGCTCTTGCGAAAGCTAAGCTCGTCGTCCGCTGTCGCTAAAAAATCATGCTTCGCAACCGCTTCCATCTTTTTTTCTTTGCTGCTGCTTCTTTCGAAACTGGAGACTCCTTTACGCACTCTAAGATGATGAATCCTCTCCTGTCCACAGCAAACAAAAAAATTTTCAAAATGTTATTTGAGTTTTTCTTTTTCGTTTTCTGTATCTCCCCGTGGAAATATATATTTTTGGCAACCGAACTAATCTCCCTCTTTTTGTGTTGATTTTCTGCAAAAATTTGCAATCGCGATCGCGAAACTCAATCCGATTTGTTCGAAATTGTTCGGTGAATTTGTTTTTTTTTTTTTAATTTTTTCGGAACTCTCTGGCGCGGTGCGTTAAAAGCAAAAGTGCTTTGCACTTCGCCTTCTCTCTTTCTTGCTTGTGGTTTTCTGCTGTGATGGGTTGTATGTTTCGAGGAATTCTTTTACACTCCTCAACGTTGTCGATGGTTTCTTGTTTTGTCTATGCTCACTCTTCGTAGAGGATTTGACAGAAAAAAAAAAGAAGGAAAAACGAAATGAAAATACCGAAACCGAAAAAACGAACAAAACCAAAAGAAAATTCTTTTTTTGTGCGTTTTTTTTCTATTTTCTTTTTTTTACTCTGGAATTTTTTGTGTATCTAGTTTGTGCCTTGTCTGGCCTAAGACAATTAAGACAGCGAACCGTAGGTTAGAGTGAGAACAGTGATTGATAGAAAAAATGAAAAATGAAAATTTTTCCGTCAAAATGGGACGAGAGCGAACCACGAAATTGGTCCCAGGAATTTGTTCGACTATTCACAAATTGGTCACTCGAAGGGGGGTGATTTTCTAATTCACAATTAACAAGGGCTGTTGAACGTTCACAATTTGAATGGTAAATGCGTTAGATATCGATTTTAAAAGCGGTTATTGCGGGTGGAAAATTGACTAAGGAAAATAAAACAAAACGAAATCACCAGCAAGTAAAACAAATGACACACCACGTAAGAAACGCCATAGTAACTAGGAGATGAAGATGAGAATGAGATATGTTGGCCTGTGGAGTATGGAATTGAGAAATTGGAAATGCCAGTGTTTCGTTCTTTCACTTATGGATATGCGGAATTGATTTATCGGGTTGTCTTCTTTTTCGGATTTCGATGGGGTTTTGTTGTTGTTTAGGTGCCGCGTTGAGACAAGTGCATGAATTGGGTAGTTGTTGCAGCGTGGGTGAGAAGGATAGAAAAAGTGTTTTGAAAGTCCTGTAGTTCGGAGTGGAAGTGACGGCGCGAGTGTAGTTAGAAGTTCTTTTCCGATATCAGCTGATTTTTTTTTTAAATTTTTCTATTGTGTACACGAACCATTTTTGCTTTTGAAGGCTCGTTCCATGGTGAAACGTTAATGTGAGCCGTCAGTTGCTTATTTGTACAATGATATATCACGGAGCGATTTGCTCTCGACAAAACAGTAATTCATATCTATTGATGTACTAACAAAACTAGTATTTTTGTGTAAAAATGGAATTATTTGATGTGTAATGAGAATTGAACTGACATCAAATCACAAAAAGCGTAGAAAGAATAAAGCATAAAATACTTACTTAGATGGCGCTGCGATCCGAGGTGGACCTGGGCTTCAGCTAATATGACTTTCTAACTAGAGCGGCTTAATAGCGCACAATAATTTGGTTTAGTTGTTGTTCCGTCGTCTTTTATTGCTGGCCGGAACACTGATTTCCATGCGCTTAAGATGACCATGCTATTTAAATTGTATATATACGAGCTCTCCAGAGTCGCTGTACAGCCTGTGCAGTTCGCTGTTGAAACATTGATGCATTCTTCTTCATTGATGCAAACGATACCGAAAATCCTCCAAAGAATTTTTGTCTTGAAGCCTCCGATGGCATTTTCGTAAGAGTCCAATCGTAAGCCAGGCTTGGGATGATCAGTGTTGTCCAGTCTAGGTGGACAAAGTTATTTGCTATCTTAAAGTTGTACCTGTCTTCATTAGTGACGTTTTTTATTAGGCGGCGTCATACAGTATCACTTCTTCTTGACAGGCTAGCGTCTTTGGCGCTTCTGCTTCAGTAGTCGCAAACGCTAGCTGTATTCCTCCCATTATGTTAAAGACTTCTGCATATGCTCGTTGATGGGCAGACTTTTGAAAGATGATGCCTCGGCAGTTGAATTGCAGGTTTCCTTGTCACCTGACAACAGTTTCCCTTGTTTCAGTTATCTTCCAACATTGCAGGTCACGATATTGCCATTATCGACGGCACATAACATTTTATATGATGTATTGAGAAGACATATTGCTCAGCAGATGGCCCAGTAAAAGATTTCCCCTTTATGTGCGGCCATCGGGTCCAACAGATGTCTTGAATTTAAGATTAGCTCGCTGGCTAATGGCTGCTACGAATGTCCGCATTCATATTCTGACTAAAACAAGATGATTTCTAAAACATTGGAGGAATTCCTTGCGTCGATCGCAATGTTATCAATTTGGTGAATGGTTCGTTGATCGCGATTCATCCAGGTCCTCTACTTTATTACCGACAATGCTCATCTTGTCCAACTTATAATCAAAATATAATAGATAAGGACTAGCAGGGACTTACTCATGCTATTACCGGGACCACCACTGGGAGGTGAGAAGAGCACCATTTTCTTGAATTTGATTTTTTCACCGCTAGCTGAATGCAAGATATAGGAGATTTAGAAGGTTCCCGATCATTCGCCGCGTAGTTTCCCACTAGATCGCAACCCGATACAATACATTCAATTAAGTAATTTGTACAAGCAGAGCAAATAGCTATGGAATTATAGGAGCCACCTTAACAAACGGAGCACTCAGATAAAAATGTAATCCATTGTAATTCTTATTTGTACTTTTTACTGGGATAAGTAACCGCTTCAGTGAAAAGTTGCGTAAAGTACCAGCTCCGACCACATGAAAGCCGATAACTTGAAATTTAAGTCGATCAAAAGCCGGAAATTCTCAGAGATAATGGCCCAAGATGGCCTTATCATTCCTACCGTATTTTTCACTGAATGCTGTGTAACTAATGACAAGCACACTTTCCTGCAGTAGTCTGAGGGGCAGCAGGAAAACAGGTGACCTCTGGAACTCGAAAACATTCAAACTAAACTGGCAGTAGAGTCATCGCACTTGCAGTTATGCCAACATGAAACCAAGCTGTGAACGGAATCTCTAATTGGAGACGCAAGCATTCCGAATGCATGTTCGAATCCTAAGCATTCCGAATGCATGTTCGAATCCTGAGAAACCCTAACCTGAGCCTTGCCTAGCAATTTCATTGGCAATCTCACATCTTATTGAGATCTGGGACCCAAGCAAGACTCATTGAATTCCGCCTTGCTTTCTCCACAACAAGGATTTAAGCCCATTTCCCCTTCCACTAATTCTTCACAATATAATTCATTACCATCAGCATTGGATTCCAAACGAGGAGTGAAATCCAACTTTGTCATGGGGAATGCTATTGGATGACAGCCCGGTAATGTAAATTCGATTTGAAGCTGTGAACACTCGATTACGTTCCTTTCCTGGGGCGATGAAAACTATTCCCAGGCACAGAAGGTATATCCATAAGAGCAGATTTAGAAAGCAGTTGGCGTGCTAGATTATCAAAACTTTATTTGTACCAAAATGTCGCTTCTTTTAAGACGGGATATGGTTTTGAGACCATCAGTGCAACTGGAGCAGACTCACGTGGGTAATGGCGTATGCGCTTTCAATTCTGCAGGATCCTGGGACACTTTTCCCGTAAGTGTGTGAAAGAACGATGGATAGACTGTCACTTTTCGAGTACCATATGGGTTACACAAATCCATATTGCCTAACAATGTAATGTTCTCTCTGTGTGTCTTTTATTTGAAATTGCACCATGACTTTCTGCTACGGTACGGGACCAAAACAAAGAAAGGAAAAAGTTGCTTTGACTAATAATTGACTGCATTTATTGGAAGTTTTAGAGGCCTTGTTGAGATGTCCATGGACAGCTGCAAACGATAATCAGAAATGACGATACTTGATTTTTTAAGACAAACATCTCCATATATTGAATGCTTCTCCTGCCTAACAAGAGAAGTTGTTGGAAAATGTGTCCTTTATTACCCACATGATGTGTTCATCAGCGGGCCATCCATAAATTTAAATAGAATAAATCTCAATAAATCTGTCAATCTTTGCATCATTTTACTGCTCAAAAAAGTTGTAAAAATTTAGCAATTTCTTTAAAAAAAAAATCTCACTCTCAAATTCGATTTTAAAATCGAAGCCGTAATTACAGAATTTCGCATCATAAAACAACAAAAACGTCAGCAAAAGCAGCGTGAAAAATCGCTCTTTCATCCATTATCCTTGCTTAAACGCCACAACTCCTCAGTTAATAATCCAATAAAACTGGCGAAAACCAGAGAAACAGGAAACAAAAAACGGATGAAAATCAAAACGGTATAAAGTCTAATATTTATTGAATAGGAAATTAATTTTATGACCACAAAACGTCGCCTCTGTCTATATCTAACATCCTTGCATCTGTCAGTCAATGGGTCGTAACGAAATGTCCATCAGTGTGGCAATGGTGATGGTAAATTGCACGCCAGCATGCAACAATCAGATAAATGTCCTGTTAAATCGTGATGATGAAACTATTGATGATGTGGCCGATGAGGACAGTGATCACTATTGTCAGCAGTTGGTATTTAGTGTCAGTTGGTCCTTTTAATAGGACACTTTATGACTTTAAGTCCGGTCGACGGGTGAGGGATAAAAGTGCATCGTCAGCCACATACTCGTAAATATCCTTAATTTGATGTCCATAGCAGATGAGACAATGAATATCTCAAGAAGATGCATTTTGCCGAGATTTGTTTGCGGAAATTACTAAAGGCAGGGGCGCTCTCACTTGCCATTCACCAATTAGCAATGGATGACAGAGAGTCCTATTTTTGCTTTCTTTGTTTCTTTGGGTTTCGCGCAGTGGCTATTATTTGGACAGCAAATGGGACAAGAATTAATGACCCTCATGTTTGGAAGTGGTCTGCTGTGGCTGCTTAGGGAGGGAAAATAATTGCTTTCCTTCTCACAATGTGTCGCCTGCTTCTTAATTCCGCGGCGGCTGCGCTTCAGCGATTTCTTTTAAATAAATTCCCAAGAATACACCTGTTGATTCTATGGAGTTTACCCGTATCTTCTATTACCGTCGCATGTTGAACATCTTAACGGTGAAAGAAGTTGTTGGGGAGACAATTGCAAGGCGATAGTTGAACTGAATAAACTGGGCATTGCGATTTTTCTTCATCGATTGGATTAGGAGTTTGATTTAAGGTGTTCTCAGGTCTGATTACACCAGTATTTTCGATATTGGTTTTTCGTTCGTTTTCGTAGGCTGTCTTGAACCGGCAGGGAGGCATTAGAGCCAACGATTGCTAGAATAATGAAAATGCCTCATTCATAAGATTAAGCAGCAGAGACGTACTGAATTGAAGTTTAATCATTTTAAATTATGGTCATCTTAAAAGTAGTCTTTTTGATCGCGGCAGTGTCTTACCTCAAAATGGGGCTCTAACAGAAGTAATTCACTTGAAAAACTGCCTTCTAAGGAGCAAATGAAAAAGACATGAGACAATGCATGACGCAAGACGGAAGGTGTAGTGTTAACCACTGCACCTCTCCAAATTGACATGAGATACACGCTCTCAAGCTCTCGAAATTGAAATCGGATCCGTTGGTTCAGTCTCGCACAGTATTAAACAGATTGGTCAAGCCAATTGAAAGAAAATAAACAAAAACATAACTAGCGGTGGCCTTATCCGAAGACGTTATCCGGATTAAGCCAGCGCTACAACCACCAAAAGTCAAAGTTCTATCAGACAAAAGTTATGTTGGCTTTCCCCACGCACTGGTGCAGCAACAAGCGATACTCGTATATACAACATAGTCGGCATAAAGAAAACACACACAAAAAAAAGAAAGAGATCGGCTTATTTTTAACTTTAAGGATGCTGCTGTTACCTCTGTGAAGGTTAGAATTACGAAAGCTCGCGATGACAACAGCCTGTGCGATGAGCAGAAACCAAACTCATTGAATAATGTGATTTCTGGAAGATGTAGCTTCTCTTTGCCCGGTGATAAATGAACGTAAGAGGTAATCATCTATTGTTTAGTTTTATTTAAAGAGCCAGCAGAAAATACGTCTGCAGATTATGATAAATTGGAAGGCACGATATTTCAGAGTCTTGAATCATACCTGAGTAGATGTGAGTATTCTATTCCAATTTGGGCAGATATTGCACCATATAAGAGGTATTAAAATATGTATTTCTTACAGTGTTTTAGGAAACCTAAACATTTGGCTGCATTTTGGGCGACAGCGAATGTGTGTTCATTGCAATGAAGGTTGTTATTGACACTCATACTGAGAATGGAAAGTTTTTCGGTTTCGATGATTCAAGTTTAAAAAAAATTAATAAAGCATCCAATGGTTTAAATTTCACTTTGTTGATGGTTTTTCATTATTGGATTTATTTATTGATATATTGGATTAAAAGTAGCAGACAAAAGATAATAAATGAAGATTAAAAAAAGTTTCGAAAACAGAACGGAGACCTAGGGCACACCAGTATTTATTTTGTAAATATTAGACTTGAAGTCGTACAAAACAACTTAAATTGAACGCCACGAAAAGTAATTTCTAATCCATTAAAGAAGGGATTCGTCGATTGCAAGTTCACGCGATCTGACACCAGACTCTATCAAATGAATGAAAATGTTCACAAACTACGATCGCATTCCTCGTACTCGATTTTTGTTCCTAACACCGCGCATTTAAAAACAACCAGATAGCACTCTTGCCTTCTTCGTTGTGGTATTGAAAGAAGAGGCAATAACATTTGCTCAAACTCTGTCATTTATTAACTTACCTTACCTTTCCTGTAGGTAGGCATACGATGCCTCTGTTCTAATTGAGTTACGCGATAACTTCCATATAATATGCCTCACGGAAAACGAAGCTGGAAGCTTCACAAGCACTCAAATCATTTCCAATTAACTAAGCCTCCTTCGTTTTGGTTTGGTTTTTAAAGGTTGATTTTCAACTTCCAGCCATCGTTATATTGCTCCATGTTACCGAAATCACACTGCAATAACACATTGATGATTTCTTTGTTGTGATCTCATCTGTACGTAATCAAGTGGTCATAGCAGGTATCAGTTAAGACAAGCCGATCAACCGATAAGCTATTGGCCGGGTTAGATGCATCCTTCATTTTTTATGAATAGGATGGATAATCGCTGTCTTACCATGCGATTGATAGTAAGCATTATTCAAAGCCTTTTTTAACGGGGTTGTATAAATGTTCACTGTTCATGGCTGTCAAACTGTTTTCTTACTTCCCAGTGATTCGCAGATCAAGTGGAGTTCAAAATGAACTATTTATCGTTAAACTCAGTGAAGCCTGAGTTTTCAAATATCCAGCTCTCGAAATCACTACGAAGGTGGAAAGTAATTTAACTTATCTAGCAATGATTTGGGCCATAGATATCATTGTACCCTTCTTCGAAAGTCACTTGCGATCTATGATCAGAAAAAGTTCTTATTATATTGTCAGCTTCTTCTGTGATTAACAGTTACTGTTCGTTGTTCGTCGCTTGAACGATTCTTAGACACGGCAGATCGGTTTGCTCGTGCTTGCAGTCCGAATTTAGAAAAATTCCTCATTAATAATATTTGCTTTATTCGAATTACGTCTGTCAATAAACTGTGTAAGGTGTAAAAGATTCCTAGCCCAGATAGCAGTCTGGGGTTTTGTTGGTGCACCGTGTCAATACTTGTATTGTGTCTTCATTGGTAGTGTACCGAGGTCCTTGTTTAATAGATACTTATTTGTCGGTGGTTAGAATAAGTTCGAGTATAGTGGTCTGGCCAATGCTTAATGAAGTGTTCGGTACTGATGGGATGGTAACTGTGGACAGTCTTAAGTGTGTAGGGTTCGTGACAGTGAACTATATATATTCGTATACCGAACAGCAGAAAATCTAGGACTCTTTCTGGAAAATTATGGGCAATCCAACGCTTTAAGACCGATTTATTAGCAGCTTTCTAAGTACAGCCGCATTTAACTATGGAAAGGAATGCTCACGGTGCAGTCCCAGGCACCTGGAAGTTAAGCAAAACAGGACTGTACACACTCGTAACATTTCCGAATGAAGATCCAAACCCAGTTGATTTCAATGGTCGGTTTTTTCTTACTGTTTGTACCGAGCTTTGTATAGGTTTATGTATTAGGCTCTGAGCATTTCATATAGAGTGATCCCTTGATCAAGCTTTATCAGAAAATTATAGTTCAACGCAAGGACCTCTGCTGTGTAATTTATTTCTACATTTATAGACGACGAGCCATAAGAAGCTTCCTCCCCTTCTTCTGATTTGTGGTCTTTTCAACACTTTACGCATCAAGGCTGCATCTCAGTGCCCGAACACATCGTACAACGTTTCTGTTAAGCCTTCCTTTATGCCATTGTAAAGACTGATAGTCTAGGAAACTTATGCTCCTTGATATGGATACTGAAAATTGGAGGTGAAAAAGGAAAAACGATAGCTTCCAGTTCTTCATTTTGATCCTATCTGAGGGGAAAAACTTGACCTTAAGCTCTTTGTACTGAATTTCTCTTTGAGCTCCTCCGGATCGCTTGATGGCTCTTATCAGTTACTAGTGATATCCAAGGTCTCAGGTCTTAACTAATCAAGCAAAGGCTAAAACCAACAGAAATGTAAAAATCTGATTTCAGAAATGAACGCTTTGTGATCTAGAATCATGGAATCCTCATCGAAATAGATAGGTAAATAGATAGGGTTCATAATTTTGTTGTTGTGGATTTTTAGCTCCGAAGCTCAACAACTGGTTGTGTTCGTCTTTCAAACAAACGTGATCTAATTGTGGGATTTTGTCTAAATTTCTATCGGAGCGGTAAAGTGTTTGTGATGGTATTCAATATAGTGCAGATAATTTTAAATAAGACACAAAAATTTCTCTTTGAAAAATTCGTACTAGCTAGATACCCCTTTTCCTCCAACATCTGCATCAACATCTTCCATCGAGATTCAAACCAGATCTCACACTATCTCCTGTTACAAAATCAGATTGAGATCTCATTAATCTTCTAGTTGTATTCAATTCAGAAAGATGCTGATGCTGCAACAAAAGAATTTCCATAAAAACATTTGCATTCGGATGCTGTTTAATACTCGTATTTATCATCGCCGAATGACAAACGCATTTCACACATTCAAAATCATTCAAATTGAAATTTTCATATTTCCTCCAGCAGGAGTAGAAGGGATTTCACAAAAAACAAAATCATTAATAACTCACGCAATATTTACAAAACAAAACGCGTCCCCACTGCATTCACTCTTTGTGAGTGAGCATTTTCAACTATTGTACATTTCGTCCTTTTGCACAAACAATGCCAACAACTCCTTCCGTTCGTGTCCCATAGTCGAATCCTTTGCATCAGTGCATTCAAATGCAGTTCATAGCTGCGACTGCTCACGCATTAACATAAGTGAGACAATTACAAATATTACAACTCCATCCCAGCTCTTGAAAAGGACAATACAATAACAAATTATCATTTTTCGGACATTAATCATTTGTACCACTTCAAGAGGATAGGACGACCAACGAAAAAAAGCAACCAACAAATAAAATTTCACCAGGAAGGGCAAAAACGGCTGACTATCCTCAACCCCTTCGTTTTGTATAAATTAATATGTTTAGCACATTTAGAGGTACAACGTTAAGGTAAAGGTAAAGCCGATTGCTCCTTTAACTTCTTTCACTCCTTTCATTTCTTTTGCACTCCTTTCACTTCCTCAAACGAAAGGACCAACGTGTACTTACTAACAGACTTACACAAAGATTTACACAATTCGAAAGATGATTCTCAGACTCACCCTTGATATCCTTCCAAGAGGTTGACATAAATCACCATAATATTCAGACTTCGAAGGGAAGAAAGTCATTCAACAGTAAGATTACAATTTACAAGAGTTGTAAAGGTCTTTTCTCAAGAGGACAAACACAGCGTTTACCCTTTTTTTTTTGTTTTACTGAGGCTGGAGCTGAAGTCAACCAGTAAACAGGACTGACCGCAATTCGAGGCACTGCAACAGTCTTTTGCAACGATGACCATCTGCCAGATAAACAGCTTCTGTTGTGGGTCATAAAGTTCCATCAAGTAAAAGTTATTACTCAAAATATTGCATTTTCGTTTCTGCGCCATGAATGATTCAATTACAGGAAACAATAGAAGGGATGTCCTGCATTAATGGACAGCCAAGCGAAGGCTAACACGAACTGGAAACCATTTAATCTGCATAAATGAGAAATTGGAGATTTTTTTTGAAAATTACGTGAACTATTCCGTTGGATGAATTGGAGTTTTTGTTTGCGATAGGATATTCGATATTTTGGTAGTGCAGTGGACCAAGAAGTTTTGTCCTTTAGTTTTACAGCACAGCTGCAAATCCTGATGGAAAAATTTTCTTTGGTGCCATAAGCTCTTCGTAGATATAGGTAGAATGGAGGGTAATTTGAAAGAGTTGGTACTCGAACAGGTTATTGTACGAGTAGTTCACTTTTGTCAAGATATGCTGTGAGCTTTGTCAATGTTAGATTAACTCAGATTATCCTCCAGTATTTCCCACTAAAGACAGTAATGCTGAACTCATCGAATACCGTTGTTCCAAAAAGATGGGACTTACAAGTATCATGTGGTATTTTACTAATGCTCACAAAATTTTGTTAAGATAGAATGTCTCTAGGGTTTAACATGAGAACGGAGCGCATACTCTCATAGCAGGATTGAAGTCAATTGACATGCTGGGGAAATCCTATTTGGACTGATACAAATTTAAAGTCATCTTGTAGGCTAGAATTCGCCTTTGGTCGATGTTGGGGCCCATCTAAAACCTTAAGCCAGTCTTAGAATCCTGGCACCCAGTAGACTTTTCTACATTTGAGGAGTTTTTCAACAACAGTCAGGAAACCTGGTAGAACCACATAAACCACAAGAAGACCTACTTCTGCAAATTAGACTGGAACTGAAGTTCCGGGGCTACTGATTCCTATGGTGCAGAATTAAGCCTCTGCCTGGCTACCCCCCGCTAGGCGTAGCTGGTCTAATGCTTTGAACATCACTTGTAACTCTGACATCCATTGGGGCCTGGGTACGCCTGGCCAGCGCTTACCGTAATTCCTTTGAAGCCAATTCGGAACTGGTGTTGGGGGTACTTCTTACAGCTCTACATCGGGATAACCAACTTGTGAAGGAACATTCCTGCAACTTTAGGTTTAAATCACGTGCACTTAGGGACATACCTGTTTCAAGTCAGGCCGGATCGAAGTTGGATGGGGACAACCTTCCAACAGAACTTTATGACTGGCTGCTTCTAACTTGCCATTACGATAAGACCAGTATTGTTCTGCCCTCTTCTTTATTAGACTAATCCATTGATGAACGAAGTCTTGATAATTGGACAGGGATCCATTATCTGAAGCAATAATAAATGCTGCGGAAGGGGCAACAATCTTTTTTCCTTCATACTACTCTCCTTTAGCATGGTTATCAGTAACATTAGCTTTCAGCTATTTAACGAGAATGCTAATGAGATAAGCAGCTGGAAGGTACTGTCGGAGGCTTTCATTTTAGAATACAGGTCATCCAATTCAGAATCTGATACGAGGTCTCGGTCATGTTGAGCAGGTTCTTTTAACTAGACATGATTACAGGGGGAGATCGGAAGTCTGTTAATTCTCCCTCCTTACCCAGAAAAAAAGGTAGAGAAAGCTAGTTTCGAACCATGCATTCGATAAAATTTTTTTGGAGGGGATCAAAACCTTTTATCTGTGTATCTGTGGTGGGGGATGATGTCTTTAAATGGAAATACATTCATGATACACCAGCAGACTGCAACTCTGAAGTGCCACTGGTAGTCTGGAACTGTCATATGTACATGTCCAGCCCGTTGCAGCAAGTATAGCCTTTATATCAAGAATTGGATAAGACGACTACATTCTCGCCAAAACAGCCTCAGACCAACTAGTCAGATGTCCTTAAAATTGAAGAGCATTCGGTCAAGCTTTATATGCACAAAACTGTTTTGGAGCTACATCCTTTATCCAAGATGCAGCTGCAGAAGGCAACTCAAGACTGTGCTTCGAAATCGGATGTGGGAGAAACGTTCAAGAAGAAAGAAAATGCGCTGGGCGTTCTCTAAGACGTAGAACGAAAAGCATGTGAACTCGGCAAGGCAATACGGCTGCTGATTAATATGATTCTGAGTCCGGTTGCTAACTTCGGCCAATATGTGGTGGAGTGTGCAAACAGGGACTGCCTTCAAGGCTGCTTCCAGTGTCCATTATTCTGATGCATGTTGAACAGCGCTCTCAACAATTCTTACGTCTACAACGTTGATGTAACATTGCTTAACTCTCTGTTGGATCATACCTATGAAGTATGCATGCAGCAAATTGGCTTTCAGCCAGTTCTTCAAAACTGGTGTCTTTAAAAGCAAAAGCAAGCTGCAAAACTGGTTTGACATCACCATCTGTTTGCTGTTTGTCCATCTAAATTTGTACAATACAATTCTTGGGTGTCTTCTTGACATGTCACGTCGAAAACATCGAAGGCCCAATCGGGTTTCTGGAGGTGCAAAGGAACTTTCGCCAAATCTTACCAAATGTTTGATAGAAAACCAGCTTTCAATACAATACGTCATTACTACTTTTAGCTGACTTTAAACAACCGTCTGTTCTAGCTACATTGGACTTGTCTAATGGTAATTTATTGATATTCATGATGGGCTGCCCTCTCAAGGCCATTTTCGTTGAAAAGGCTGCGGTCTTTCTTTGGTACAATGCGCGCCGACTGTCCCTTATATCAACGAAACATAGTAAGCTAAAAAACAAAATTTCCCTGTCCCTATGAATAGCTCCAATCGCCCCAATCGCTTCAAATCCAATCTAGAATGCCGGTCTAGTGGCTTTTTAAACAACTACAACGTTGTATTTCATTTCTCGTTAGGAAAACTTGCGTTTAGCTTTCAAGCGGAGATATGCACTGTGCTGATGAGAATGAACTATGTATATTGTGAACAATTGATGGAAGGGTTGATTTATCTGAGTTTGTAGAGATATTTACTATATATGTATATGTTTTGAGCTTTGCTGAGTCCCCTCACGATTTTCAATCTATTTCGAAAATGCAAAACTTCTCTGATTAAAGTCGGAAGATTGAATTGAATAAATCATGTTCAGGTCCCAGGTCACAATGGGATCACGGGAAATAATAATTCTTCACTTCTTGACGGATGTTCTCCTTGAGGGTCGCCATAATTTGAGGCTTATTAACATAAGCCCATGACTTTGAATGGATGTCTTCAGCCCGTAGAAAGAAGTCTAGAGTGGTCAAATCAGGTGATCTTTGTGATTTGAGTCATTTGCGCCGGTGCTCAGTTCTGCTGGAACTACTTCTCCTCTAGCCCCAATTCATCCAATTCGGAAGTGAGAAATTAATTGGTAATGGGCCTGTAGTGCTCACCATCCACACTGATTGTTTGAACCGTCCTTTTCTTAAAAATTAGTTGTCAAAAGACTCTTCCAGCGTAAAGAAGACCAACGCAACCTCTTTCATGATTATTTTTGACCCGAAATCGAGAAGGCGTGAGCTTAGGTTAGATGCAATTCACAGTCAATAGCCATGAGTTGATGGTTTGTCTCCACTTTGTAAGGCAACATCTCCGAGTCTTTCACCGAAATGCGTGCCAATTGCATGGCATGTCGTCTGGTCGATGTCGACGGAGCCTCTTTTCAGCCTCGGCAGCGATGATATTCTCGGCTAAGCGAGATGTAGGAGGCCTTTTAGTTCTTGCTCGTTCTCATGTTTTTCCAGTATTTAAGAGTCGTGTGGGTAGACGCTGCATTGAACGACCAATGAGAGCCAGGCGGGTGGAAAAACAGGTGCGAAATACACAAGAATTCAAGTCAAGAATAAGCTTTCCTTGGCCATAAGGGCTAACATATCGTTGCTATTGTCAGCGACATCACGCGCGGAAAGAGGAAAAGTCTAACCGAGTGGGCAATGTGTTGCTTTAATATAAATCTTGGATACAGCTCTTTCTAAGTTTCGCATTTTTTCTGCCATAGCTTGAAAAGATATTGCACTGTCGACTGTCTATATTTTCACAGAATGCGATACTATCTTCACCGATTGGTAGTTATTATTGTAATCAAATGGAAATCCATTAGCACATACTTGTCCTCACATACGGGTAGATCCAAAATATATCAATCTGTAAAATGCACTACAAATGTAGCCAATCTCCCCAGATATATATTGTAGCATTAGGTGGTGTTGAACAATACCGCCTCCGATAACCTCACTTCCATAGTTTTCGAAGTGTAACAATGTTTCCCTGAGACTTTCTACAGATGAATTAATCAAGAATTTTTTCTTATAACGCTCGTGATAGATTAAAGCAATGTGCAGAATGTTTGTAGATTGTAGATTGTCGCATCACCATCGTTAGAATTCTTATCTTACTCGACTTTGCTCTAAATACAAACAGCAAACAAGGCAACAAAAACAGATACAAAATAATTGAATATAAATACACAAATGAGAGTATCACTTTCATTTGTTACTTTTCTCAATTTTTTTTTCGAATTATCGTGTCATTCTCACCGCAATTTATCACTGTTAACCATCATCGTGTTTCCGCAACGCCAAAAACCATTAACCACAAGTCATTCGAAAAAAAAGAAAGAATAATCTTCACACGATGCGAATGTGAGTAGAAATATTCCGAATTGAAAATGATTGGCAATTTTCACTTTCATTTCACTCTCATCACTGACAATGATATTTTCATAATTTTTTGAGGAAACTAAATCAATCAAACATCTGACAATGAAAGCATCGTAAAAATAGAAATTAAAGAAGAGTTCTGTTCTGGGGAGGAACCAAAACCGAGCACCGCAGGAGGTGGTTGCATCTTATCTAAAACTGTAGTTTTGTCATTGTTCCATTTATTCGTTTTCGTATTCGCATACGTATTCGCATTCTATCGGAACACATCAACTTTCATGACAGATACGCGTATCTTTTAGTGAGAAAATTTGTCACCCAACACCAAATCGGATCCTGGGTGGTAGGCTTTTTTCCCAAAATAAGATCGGAAGTCACAATATTTACGATCTCAGTCGTAAAATATGAAACTTTACGATCTTGATAAAATTTTATGGCACAAAAATTATTCCCAATTGTGCGAGGACATACTCTTTTTTTTAGCAATTATCATCGAATCGCTGATGGTACTCGCTTGTCCCAGTATAACTCCTTGAGAAAGGCGTTCTATAAATTGATCTTTATCGCATCCCTTTTACAGGGATGAAAGATAGAAAGGATAATCAATAAAGTAACGTTTTTATTACCTCCTCAGACAATACTCTTGACTGTCATCAATATGTCAATAATGTGCGTACACTAAAGAAAATTGCTACAATAAGATTGTTTATGTCAGATACAGTACGGGTCCGTACTCGGAGTATGTGACAATAAGTGTAGTACGAGTATATATGCGGCAGGGTTGCAATTCTCAAGATCAGTTCAAGTGAGAGTTTTCACTTTCGTTTCGAAAAGGTTAGGTAAGGAGAAAGTAAGACTATTGAATATCGTCGATGATGAAGAGGGAAAAGGGAAAATCAAAGACGAAACCCACTCTAATTGATTTCCTTAAATGTTGACCTCAATCAATCAGACGATCCATTGTCGAGAGATGACATTTTGTGGAAGCAGATCATGCTGTGGGGAAAATTGACGCCAGATAAGATCTTGTTGTGACCACACTATTTGGATTGCTTGATAATATTATTTTGATGAAAAGTATTGCCTTATGGTTGGGATTGGTTGTAAAATGCTTGGCATTTGAAAAATGAGATATATTTTGCTTTATTCCTACTTATAGGTGGAATTCAAACATCTGGGATGATATGTTAATAGTCCCCATCTGGATTTAATTGATGTTTAAAAGTCGACTATCATTTGAATGGGAAATCAAGACCGGGACTGAGGTTATTCCCTGTCACTGTTACCTGTGGAAAACGAGGATAAAGTTGGATGCTATGGCTTTGCAACAATAGGTTGCGGTTCCGACATGATACCAATTTAAAATATATTCCAAATGTCTAATAGGAGTGTGAAAATGAAATGTATTTTTGTGTATTTGCATCCGTTTGGGGCAGTGTTGAAAAGGATTGAAATTTATCAATTCAACGTCGTTCGCAACAGCTTTATCTTTTCCCGAGCATCCTAGTTTAAAGGCTTGAATGAATTTGGTTTGCGTCTAAATTTTGGTGATCGGGCTCAAAATCAACGGGCATTGGATCCGCAGTTTTATCGAAACATTATGTTCAGCGATGAGGATCAGTTTTGGTTAATACGTATGTAAATAAGCCAAATTGTCTCATTTGGACCGAAGATAAACAACATCGAAAGGCGCTTACATACAGAGAAATGCACGATTTGTTGCTGTTAGTGGGCTAGTGGAGTTACCGGACCATATTTTTCAAAAATTAAGCAATTTAGTGTGTTACGGTCAAAGGTATTCGCTACAGAGCCATAATTAATGACATTTTCGTTCCCTGGCTGAATAGCATGAATATGGAAGAGATGTGGTTCCAGCACAACAATCAACTTATTGAAGGAAACATTCGATGGTATAATAAGAGGCAAGTCTAACAAGTCGATGTATACAGAGTTTCTCTATTCGTTCTAGAACCCTGTGTGAAGATGAAAATGGAGCTTCGCGTCGCCTACAATCATTCCTTCTGGAATCATATGGTTCAATTTCAATTTCAGTTCATTGAAGGTCGGTTGTGTAGTAAAGGTCCCAGTGCGGAATGAGAAGATTGGCCTGTCCAACAATTACATCTTTTCGTTGAAGGTAGAGCTAATTCCAATCGGCTTGCCGAAACAATTTATAGGTAGCAAACGGAACAGAATTTGGAGAGTACGTGTTAGAAGGGGTATTAACGTGCCAGTAAAGTTTTTAAAGACACTGCCACAAAACTGCCATACCATAACTGAGCATTTGTCTCACGTATATGGTGTAAATCTATAGCATGACTTTAAGTTAAAGACCTTATTTTGAACCTGCTTTGGAGATAAATAATTACATTTTTTCAACTCCGCAACATTGTTTTCCACTTCTGCATCCTCTGAATCTTAACAAACTCAGAAGATGTTTTGTTATGAAGAGAACCAGCTTCGTTTTGATCGGATTTACACTACGCGTCTGAGAAATGAGTGTGCCTTAGTTATATTATAGAATATTCGATTGTTTTTTTTCTTTTCAGAGTGAAGGTGCCAGTGTGAGACTCCTACTCACTGAACCTTAATTCCGCAAAGAAGTATCATCCCTGTCTCCATCGCGCTGAATCAAACATAACTTTGTTGGCGAGGGAAGTAGCCTTTGGCTAGAAATCGTTGACTTGTTAGTGGATCAATAGTAAAGTTCTCGTATTTCGTCATGCTGTTGGCGTGCTGTTCGTGTACGAGTTTTTGTGACTGCTCATATCGCTGCAGAGTTCTTGATTTTCACCACTCTAAGCGGGAACCTTCCTTTTGAAGTTCAAGTCGTCTCAATTAGGATCACCAATAGGCCAAATTCACTCCAATTTTGCTCACCACCCTCGAAAACATTCAACGAGGATATTAGAGTCAAGCTGAGCCAACTAGTGGACTGATGAAAAGGTAGGAATTCGGCTCAGAAAGCAAATCTAAAGAATCGATGTTTGCAATGGTCCTGAAGGAACTCCTTCGACTTTCGTATAGTTGCTTGAGTACACTGAAGGATTTTTTTTAAAAATCACCTCGCGTTTTTTCCATTTGCTCCTTTATGAAATCAGTCACTTGAAATCAGCGTTGCATATATTTTAAAGTCAGTTGATTGGGGCGAGTAGATTGGCTGTGAACAGATTGGCATGCCCTTTATTTCAGATCTTTTTATTACTCATTAGCTTTCATCTTAAGGGGAGAGTTCAAAACAGTAGCAAATTAGATAACCAATTCAACTGCTGGCCAAATGCATATGCAATAAATTAAAAAAATTCTCAAAACCGTGGTATGAAGGCCCTGTGCATGACTTTAATGTGCAGCCTATCCTACGAACCATAATTTTAGAACCGAATTTATAAAATTTGGTACCGTTGTTGAGGCGTGTATTTTATCACGATAAAATTAAAAAGACTACTGAATAAAATTGACACTGACAGTTTGCAATCTGACAATTGGTTTGACAGATATAAAAGTATAATTGAGATGATAAGGCAGCACAAGACCATATTCAGTTGGATTCAGGAATATTCAGAAACATACAATCCAGAAGTTTATGAGTTTTTATACATATATCAGAGGTATTGCAATTATATGTTGCATCGCCGTTTCGCAGAATACTAGGTGAGCGCAGCGCGGAATAGTCCAACGTATGGTGAGCCAGTTCTCCTTATTGACAAAAACCTGGCAATATTACTCGTATTTCAATATCAATCGCTCTTACACTTGTGTCAAAATAAATAAAACTGATAGAATCCTAAAAATGCGATCACTAGATATATCCTAAAAGTTCTATTTTAAATGGAAATGACGTCGGCTTTTGTACCACCAATTAACTCCAGTCCCTCCTTCGGTAAACATTTGCCAACAAAAGTCTTTTGAAAAATGCCAAAAATCCAAACAATATCTCACCACTGAAAACGAGTAGGATATCTCAATTACGTAATTAAACTCTCCATCAAATTGGTTTTATGTTCTGCCAGTCGAGCGCAAAAACGAAACAAAACAACAGCGGCAAGGCGGCAGACTCCAGCTGAATACGGAAACCGACGTGGCTTCCTTTAAGTGCATTTCCGCATTGCTACCATTTCGTGTTCAACATCATGTTTCAGTTAAATTCAAATGCACTGTACATATACTCATAGTTGTATACAGTTCCTGCTGGATCTCTCTAGGATGCCAAATTTATATAATTTTAAAATAGAATCCCTAAATAGCAACTCACTAGGGGTTGCTCCCAGATCTGTTACTCCTGGTGCGATGTTGGTGATGAAAATTTCGATCAACGCAGCAGATGTACTTTTACGAGTATATTTTCTTTGGAGGGTACACCTACTACCTAACACGATCGTTTATACGATAAGTGATCTCTACGTAGGAATATCGTGTGGTATGTTGGAATGTCCTGACATTATATGTACAACCTAAAACCAAAGATAAAGAAATACCCAGAGAAACAGCAGGGACAGGACAAACGTTCACCCACGATCCGGCTGCTTTGTGTTCTAGTAAAACTGCCGTTCTGTCATCATCAAGATCGACCTCATGCTATTTTGTGTTTCGAAAAGGGATAAGTCAAAAGGTACTACTCGTATATGAATATGTATCACAAGGACTTATGGAATTTATTTTGATAACAGATGGGCGGATGCATTTGTGTTTTATTCGAATAAAAGGAAGCGTGCCACTATAATAGATACGGATACATGTAAGTACTACAGTTCGGAGGGTTCAAAGAACAAAAGTGGTTCAGAATGCTATAGTTTTTATGCGGGTGTGGCAAATAAGAACAAACGAATACAACACGCGCCACAACCAAAAAATATTCATGTAATTACCGTCATCAGTATGCGATTTTAAAGTCGTCCATATTAATGAATTGATCGATGTGACAGAGCGCATATGGTTGGCTAAATGGACGACATGTGGTGGCTCTTAGTAAATTTTGCGACTCTAATTTGCATAGGATATGGAATTTTACATAAGTACCGCCAGCAGAACTCACACCAATGATTAAGGTAAAAAGATGCAATATATAATACTCATAATAACAGAGCGGCTGTATCTTTATTTATTCAGCAACAGTGCACTGAAGATCGATATTTTATATTGGAAGGCAATACTTGTTGTGAGGACAGGATAAGGTTACATTGTTATCAAGGATATATATACATTTTTTACTATCGGTCCAGCCGCTTTGGTGCATTATAATATTAAAAAGTTATTTTTACATCAATATATAGGAGATTACATCAATAGATAAGAAAGTCTAGGAAAGAAGTCCTCGTCGAGATTCACCAGGGACCAGTTGTATGTCCATAGTTATACTATTTGGAGGGGTTTAGACGACGATGCTCTAGCTAATTCTGCAGCCAAAATTCTTCTTGATAAATAAGCCACGATCTGTGATCTTTATAGAGCAGCGATCATTTATATCTGTCTAGTGATTGGATTCTAATGCGTGCAAAGGCAGTGTGGTTTTAAATGAATTGCACCGCAGATTTCTCTTTCACTTCGTCCGTCAAATTGTCAGACGAGTACTAAATCGTTGAGCGCGTCTTGCAATGTTTGATCTGCGATAATATTTCTGAGTTTCTTTGACTGCCTCTCTTGGACTTTTGGATCGAGAATGGTTCATATTAGTCTAGGTGTCTCACAGTTAAAATGGTCTCGATTAGCTTACTTGCAAATGTCTGGCTTGAAAGTGTGTACGAGTGGACTAAAGGTTTAGTGTATGCAAAGATTTTGCGAAAATGTTTCAACTAAAATTGACAACCTTATTTTCATTCGTTCCTTTCTAAATGAAGTCTGTAAAGCAGTCTAAATAAGATCCATCAAAAGGGATGGGAAACTTGATAAGGAAGGTATCTTTTTTTATTGTAATCGGTCGAAGACAAAGGTCGATAAGTTCGGTAATCCAAAATAAACTTGGTGTAGGTTGGATCGATGCCTTCTTATATTAACTTATATTAACGATGCTTACCTGAATTTAACAAGTTACGCTTCAAAGGGAACACTATTTTTTTAAAGATAAAACAAGGCTTTTTAGGGAGGTCATCTATTTGCGAGGTAGATCCTTGATGTACTACTTAAATTTCATAAGATTTGAACGCATAGGAGCGAATTTTATGTTTGTTTGTTTCGCATTAGTTGACTGACTGAAAGTTGCTTACAATTCAACATTCGAAGTACATCACCAAGGAGACGTAAACAACATTTTGATAGGTTCATCACGTGATGTTTTCAGTGCAATCCTGAAAGCAAACGCCAAAGTGCTGAGTAGAAGGAGTCAGATGATATCTTATTTGGAGAAGACAAAAGTGAAGACAATATTGATTTGCTTTTAGATTTCTCAAGACATTGTCCGCAAAGAGTGGATCAAGAAGTTAATGCACAATTATATCTTGCTTTTTGAAGAGATTGATACAAAGTATTGGTTGCATTCGGTCAGAATATCGTTCTGAAGAAAGTTGGCGTTTGTTACACTATAATGCACCTTCTAATCGATCGACACTTGTGACCGCTTAAAATCGCATTTTAACTATCAATCACAGCACGTATTCACCTGATTTGTCACAGTGAAACTTTAACTATTTTGGAAAAATGCATTTGCCAAAGAAAGGAATGGGATTTGTGTACGAAGAAGACACCCAACAGGTTCTTTTTATTCTCGTTTACTCAGATGCCTGAAGCTAAAGACCTTGCCTAAGTCTACCTCTGATTCTGTCTTCGCAATAATTTTTGTTTTCTGTTGGGATAGAAAATTCAGACAAAGAACTCGCTTATTGAACATGTTGAAGTAAGAACCATATGAGTTATCGGAATCGAAAGACTTTGAGACTTTTGAGTCAGCGTCAAATTGGCAGAAAATGTTTTAAGTAAGTATGGGGAGTACCACATGGAGTTCTATAGGGTAGCCTTCGTACTGTTTACCATTAACCGACAAGTTTGAAAGTCTTAGGCGTAAGTTTGACGTCTCAGAACTTAAGCCCAAGAAAGTTAGGTTTTTTGACTCCCAAGTCTTCATGCCACGATAAGGTAGCCATAGAATGAAAGGAAGCTATCACCATAGTAGATGACCCAGTTGTTCATCCTTCTTGTGTTCAGTTTATTTCATCTGTTTGTTGGCTGCATATGGACTGTTAAGAGCACGAAGTTTACACCTTCCACTTGCATAACTGAAAGTCGTTGTCCGTTTTTCCATTTCCAAGGATGTTTTTCCATTCAATTATGTACAGTATGATACGTGTGTAATGTTTTACGTGGAGGGGCAGTTAACCCGAAGACGCAATGCCCAACCAGATCGTTCAGAGAATTATGCCAGTAGCTCACTGCGATATGAGTATTGCGATAGCTCACTAGAAACTCCTCCGTCAGGAGTTCTATTTCACCAACTTGACAGGAGGCCGAAAGTCCTCAGAAGTTCCGAGTTCAGTGTACAATATGATAAAGTGGTTCACATGAGGCTATGCCTGGATCTGTGTCCAAATCTTATTTGGTAAGCCATCAACTGAAAACTAAGTTCTATATGAGGGGAAACGTGTTCCTCTGTGTGGTTGCATACTACTTACACATTATTATTGAGGATGATCTGTATCAGTCTGTAAACTGATTCATTTATGTCGCATAATCAAGAAGATGTCAACGTTTTTTGAAGCTTTGTTGATTTTGAGAAACGACACCTTTGTATGCTCCTTAAAGAATTTCAGGATGCCAATGACCTAGTCAAGTAAGTTTAATTGTTTTAAAAAGATCGTCCGCCAGCCTATAAAAAGCAGGTCTTTAAAAAGTGATTCGATAAGCCACCCTGGGTTACTTAAACCCTTCTTGACCACACAGAGGTTAGAAGATATTATAAATGATTTCCCAAAAAAGACATTAAATAGACTGAGGACGATAGCTGAGTCCTTTTTATAAAGTCACCGCAAACAAACACTTTAAACCTTTACAGCCATTCTTGAAGTACTTTGATTCTTCGGATATCTGCCCGCAACACTTTGAAATAATTTTAAATCAAAATTTCATCTGAAGGACAATTAAAAATGTTACCACTTTCCTATCTCATAAAACTGCCATTAAATCGGAGAATAGCACGAAAAACAGTAGCAGCTTTACCCATGTTCCTGGTACATCAAAGAATTTACTCCAGCTCCGATACATACTCGTACTTCACTCGATAGCCAGTGGTAGGATTATTTGATTTCTTTTAATTTGTTGATTTCGTTCTGATAACAATTCTCCATCGAAATGATTCTCAGTAAACTCAGTAGCTAACCCTCATGTGATCTTGTGCAGTGCAGATTTGTTGAAATAAGAATAATAACCCACTTGCTCCTGAATCGAGGATTCTCTTTACTTCTACTTTCGTCTGATTCTTATCGAATCCAAGAATAAATCTTAAGGGAAGAAACGATTTTACAATTTAGTTTTATTTCGAAGATAATTACCTTCTCTGCCTTTGGGTAATGTGCGAAAGGTGCATTTAGGTTTTGTAGCCTTTGGAAGCGATGCACAGTCGGCACACGTTCCACAAAAGATGAATCAAATCCATAAGGATAGCAAAAACTACTTTTTGTAAAGTACGTAACTTCGTTTCGGTAATGTTTGTTTGTTTATCGAAAATTTCAAAATGAGTTTGTTAGAAATGTAGTATGTCCGTATTATATTATATTTTTAAAGTTTTGAGCTTTTCCCTCTATCTGCGGGTTCACAAAATCTTGAAAACTACGATTGATTTTGTGTCAGACAGAATAGATACAATATAGAGACTAGACATGCCCATGATGCAAATTTTAGTTTCATTAATTTCTCTGTTCAGATACAATAGATTTGAGATATCGCACACCTGACGGCTGGGAGCTGCTTACAACAGGTTATTTGATCTTTTTTCCCTCGACATACCCTGTGGTAGCATGAAACTGACTGAAACTGACCCTGGTCAACACAGGTGCTGACATGCGTGCTGCAGTGCTCGCCAAGGTGCACAGGCTTTCAGTGTTCTCCCTAGAGGTGTCACAGTTTCATTTGCAATTTGCGGTTATGGATTTATATGGCATCTATTGTATAATTAAAGTGACAGATGGTGACGAGGTTATAGCATTGGGCCAGCGGCTTGCATGGTTTAATTACACATTTGTCTATTTTAATAATACCTTGTTAGTTTGTCAACTTAATTATAAGGCTGACTTGTCCTTGAAAGATTCAAATACCGGCGACTGATCGAAATGCTTTGAAATAATGGCAGAATGGCACGAACTATGAGTATTTTTTTGGCATTCACACATTAAGTAAGGTGCGCATTTTTTAACCAAATATTTAGTTACAACTGAGAAATTTCACTGCTTATTTTGCATATTTTCAAAATGTTGCGATCCTTCAAAAGTTATGAAATAACTTCAACAAAAGACCGCACCACTCTTCCGATTGAGGAATTGCGGACTATTGGACAGGAGGCTTTGTTTGAAATGAATTGTCTGTGAATCAACGAATTAGGGATTTCAAATGTTCCCACTTTGTGAAAAAACTCCTTCTAAATAAATGTCTGAAATGGAGTTTGCGGTTTTGTAAAAATTGCCTTGAAGGCTTATTATTAAAGCGATCTTCAATAGAGTTGTTATCCAGTAGCTGAAGACTTTCATACTTTCTTTGACAGCGCTATAAATTTATCCAGTTAACGCAATTTTTTGCCCCCAACTACATCCAGTTTTGAATTTTTTTGGGATAAGCTATGATAAACTGTGCAATTCATTTTGCCCCTCAGGTGTAAAATCTTGAGCTTATTTGAGCAGAAGCCTGGATCTATTTCCAGTCTATTCTCACATAATGGCAAATATTGCGATCTTGGTCCACACCCTTACAAGATTAAATAACCTCAAGAACTGAAGCCTCTTTATCAATAGAGGCGCCGAAACTTCTTCGATTGGGCTCTGCAAAAGTGCTCAATTTCTTTAAAAAATCAACTTTAACGAGGAATCTCATTTTTAGCCAAATTGCATTGTCAAGAGAATCAATTGTTATGTATTGTATGAAGCCCATTGTTGGATGTATGGGTGCGTAAATAAACAACAAAATTTTAATTTTTGGAGATTAGAAAACTCATACGAGATTGACGAAAAACCGATGCATCCCAAAAAAGTCACTGTATGGTGTGGATTATGGGTTGACGGCATCATTGTCCGTCCTTTTTCGAATGTGAGGCTGAAGAGACTGTTACAGTGAATGGAGAACGCTACCGCAATATGTTGACCGATCTCTGGTTTAAGCAGGATGGTGCTACTTCTACCTACAAGGAGAAGTTGATTGGCCTTCAAGGTCATGCGATTTGACACTTGGTGGTCATAGAAACGATGTTTCTTTTTTCATTCATTATTGCCATAGACAGAAATTTATTAATCAATAAAATTCAACATTGATTTCATAATAAATGTGTGTTTAATCTAATAAAAACACACAACAGCTGTTGGTTCACCCTTTATCTCCTTCTGCTTTAAATAACCCAACTCCTTGACCATTCAGTGTAGTACTTGTAGTGTAGTTCTCCCAATTATCAAGACTTCTTCCATTAATGAATTTGTCTTACAAAAAGTAAGGGAAGAACAATACTGATCTTATCATAAACATCTTCAGAACTCAACGCTACGATTTGACCAGTTACAAGCTGCCAAAGGTCGGTAGTTGAGGGCAGGATCACTGGTAGTCCAATCAGTCAAGGCTCCTTGGACTTACATAAGTTCGGGCATGAATTGTTAGATGTTGGCTCCGTAGTGTGAACGTCACGGTAGCTGCAGTTTTAACCTAAAACGCAGGACGGGTTTCCTTAAATAGTAAGTTTCCACCTGATCAACAAGAGCTTTTATGTAGTCAAGGGTGGTACTTATGCCATCAATACTAGCAGCTATTTTTTTCAATCGCTTGCTTCTTATGCCCTTTCTTTAGTCTACAAAGAAGACAATGTGTCCCTTCTTCCTGTGCTCGTAGATTATACCTATATCAGCCGTTCTCATCTTCCTATGCTGTGCTAGTTCATGTTTTGGTACATGTTGCGGCATTTCTGTTTCTTCCCTGTTGTTGTGACGTCTGAGATAACTGTAGACGTACTTTCCTGACTCTCGTAGTATTGGATCATATACTAGTATTCTTTTGGAGAATGCCTTTCAATAATCTTTCAAGCTGATTGATTTTTTTGGTGACAACCGAAGGAAGTTGCTTTCATTATAGGATTTCTGCCGACTTTAAGCCGACCGTGTTTGAATGAAGTCTTTATGAGGATGCTGATGTACGAGTATATTAGTGCGATTAAGCTGCTCTTTAGTGGTTCTCGCTTTCGACGTTCAGGTTCGATGAATCTCTTGATGACAGAGTTTACGCTAAATGTTTTTTATTTATTCCTTCGCAGATGATGATTTTTTCGCAAATTATTCGAAATTGTCGCAGGTGAGCCGGCTCTATTAATTTTTCCTTCAATACGATTGTGAGTAGGTTGGCAACGTGGTTTCAATATCCACCCAGTGCCATGTCTTCCTTGAATATGCGGAACATACACCTTTGCGAGATTTTAATCTTCTGCGTTTTTGTGGTTTTGCAGCGGTTTCTATTACGTACAAGATTGCACATTTCAATTATTCACGGATTCCTTACAGTACGCGACCGGGAACATCTTTAAAGGCCTCAGATTCCTCCTATGAGTGATTTTTAACGCCCGCAAAATCTGCAAGATTTCGTCTCACTAGTTGTGAAGAAAATCCCATCAATGTCATATGTCAAATAGCATTCGATATGAAATGGATGCGTTCAATGGTTCATAAATAGTTAATGCGTTCATACAAATGTATTCGGTTAAGAAGCTGTTTTAAGACTCTAATAAACCTTTCTCCGTTGACATTTCTATAACACTTTGATTGATCAATAGAGAAAACCTGATCGTTTATGAATTGAACCCTGCTAAATGTTACAAAATATGTGTCCCATTCCTTATGCGTATTTTGAGACGGAAACACTGAAATCAAATCATACAACTGCGAGTATGCTGAAACTCTTCAGCATGCGCATTTATGCATGCGTCTTAAGTTGCAAAAGATATATTACATCTCATCGGTAGCAACCAAATAACCCTTCTACTCTTTAACAAGGGTGAGAACGTTTTGCCAACTAACTAACGAGAGATACTCGTATGTACAATACATCCCCTCAAATGTTGTGCAAGAGATTTGCATTTCCTGCCAATTGCGAATGCAATAAATGATCTTATCTCTATTCGTCAAGCGCTAGGATTTTCCATCATGACACCTTTTATTGCCCATACCTAATCTTGTTATGCGATCCCCGAAAATGTCCTCGTGCAGGATCGCTATTAGCATCATTTCCCATTTTCTCACAGTTTGTGGAATGCGATTTTTTTTCTGTACCGAAATTTAAAATCCAATCGAATCGCTTTAATAGACTTACAATCCTCGTCTCTGTCATTTTGGGTCGCTCCATCCGGATGCATGTCCTCTTTGCATAATGGATGAATGTGAAACAAAGTCCTTTTTGTCGAACAGCGATTTTATTGCACTTAAATTGGATTTTCCGCACTGTATCGAATTATTGGTTTTTTGGAAATGGAATCTTGCCAATTCAAACATTAACTATGTACGAGTATTCGTATGCCGTAGTGTAGTATCCTTGTTTTTATGACTAACGGAAAAATGATTCTTTTTTTTTTACTACTCGGGCAAGCAAACTTTTTACGATCTCGAAAGGAATCCATCATTTGACGTGAAGATTAGTTTTTCAATAAGAATATCGTATTACGAGAACGAATACTTGGTAGAAGTAAACGGAAACACAAACACCAGATGTTTGCTCTTGACGCCAATCATGTTTCCAACGCGTATTTGATAATCCGTTTTTGAAGGAAATTTGAACTCTGAATCAAACCCTTGAGGAAAACCCTTTAAGTCCAGGTTTTAATCCTTTCGACTAAGGTTCCAAAGATAACAGTTTCAGTATGATGAATTCAAGTCGTGTCGTCGTAATTTGATTTGACATTTAGTGCTGCTCCTGTTGCTGTTGCTATTGCTGATGCATCCTTTCTTTCTTTTTTCGGTTGACTGTGCATTTGGTTATTCATTGTAGCTACTCGTACATACACACATGTAATTTGACCTCATTCCGAGGCTCTTAATTGCGGCAGAAATGAGAGAATACGGGGTACAATGGTGGGCCGAGGATACTCTTATAAATCCTTTCATTGTCCTTTCCAGTGTGGTTACATTGTTTTGATGAACAAAACGTCATTATGTGTGGAAGTTTTATGGTACAGTGGATTGCATTGTTGATGAGGACTTTACGAAACTCTGTAATTTGTCAGAATGAGGAGGAACGAATTGTAGGTATACATGTATGTATGTTCTTTGTTTCTGTATATCGCTGTTAAGTTTACATGAGGACAAAAAGGAGTTGTTGGTGTTTTATGAAATTTCGTTCCATAGAATCTAGTTCAGAACTTAAGGTTGAAGGGAGTTAATTTAGGAAAGTTTTGAGGATTTCCTAATATTAACGCAAGCAGTTTTGTAAAACGTGAAATTAGGACTAACGTCCATCATAGTAGGTCACTATTTTTTTTTAGGACAACCGTGATTTCTCTGTTAAAGGCAGAAGCCTTAAAGCGCCACCAAAATAATGAGAAAAAAGACTTGCTGATCAAGAGATCTTTAGATTCTGTTCAAATATTAATACGTTAAAGTTGTAGAGTTGTTGAATCGGTTTCAGGGACCTTTGACTGTACTTTTGCTTGAGCGGACCTTTTTGAATTCGTAGACTGCGTAGCTCTACGCCGCGTTGTGTTATATTCTCTGAAGTACAGTTGACGAATCGAACCTAGATAAAATTAAAGTTTCACTAAGGTTCACATGTGTTTGCCATTGGCGTCAATTGACTTACAAGGAGAATAATGAACTTGTTCCCTGTACCAACACCAACACTTCATCTTCACTCTTCTGGCTATGGCCATGTCGCTGTACAGTCCATACAGTTCGTCGTTGTATCTCCTCCTCCACTCACCGTCAATGCAGATGGCACCGAAGATCGCCCGAAGAATTTTTCTCTCGAAGCAACCAAGAACACCCTCATCCATTTTTGATAATGTCCATGTCCATGAAGAATTTTTCTCTCGAAGCAACCAAGAACACCCTCATCCATTTTTGATAATGTCCATGCCTCTGCGCCATAGAGCAGGACCGGGATTATTAAAGTCTTATAAAGGGTGACTTTTGTTGTCCGAGAGAGGGCTTTGCTACTCAATTGCCTTCTTAACCCAAAGAAACAGCGGTTGGCAAGAGTTATTCTTCGCTTGATCTCAGCGCTGGTGTCGTTGTCTGTATTAATAGCGGAGCCTAGGTAGACAAAGTCCTTAACTACCTCGAAGTTATATCTGTCGAGGGTGATGTTCTGTCCGAGACGTCGGTGTTGGTTGTCCTTTTTGCTTGACAGCATATACTTGGTCTTGCCCTCATTGACCGCTAAACCTATATTCGCCGCTTCTGTCTCAATACTGACATCACGCTGCTTTCTCCCGATTATGTCAATATTGTCGGCGTATGCGAGTAGTTGGACGGACTTTTGAAAGATAGTGCCTCTTGTGTTTGCTCGTGAGTTTTGCACTATTCTTTCAAGTACGATGTTGAAAAAATCGCATGACAGCGCATCGCCTTGTCTAAATCCTTTCTGGACATCAAAGGTCTCGGTGAGATCTTTACCGACCTTGATGGAGCAGCGTGCATTCTCCATCGTCATCCTGCACAGACGGACGAGTTTGGCAGGGATGCCAAAACTAGACATTGCTCTATATAGCTCGTCTCTATAGATGCTGTCATACGCGGCCTTAAAATCGATGAATTGGTGGTGGGTATCGATCTGAAGCTCATGGGTCTTCTCCAAGATCTGCCGTAGTGTGAATATCTGGTCGATGGTGGACTTTCCTGGCCTGAAGCCACACTGATATAGACCTATCAGGTTGTTGACAAACGGCTTCAGGCGTTCACACAATACGGCGGATAAGATCTTATATGCGATGTTAAGGAAACTGATGCCTCTGTAGTTGGCGCAGTTAAGAGGGTCTCCTTTCTTGAGAATTAGACAAACAATGCTGAGGTTCCATTCATCGGGCATACTTTCGTCCGACCATATTTTACAGATGAGTTGGTGTATGCTCCTTACCAAGTCATCGCCTGCCGCTTTGAAGAGCTCGGCAGTCAGGCCATCCGCTCCAGCAGCTTTGTTGGACTTAAGCTTCGATATGGCTATTTTCACTTCATCCAGGTCGGGTGGACGGAATTGTTGGTCATCATCGTCCAGGTTGAAAGGTTGATTCTGCCTGACAGCGGTATTTGGTCCGTCATCGCCGTTATACAGTCTGCAGAAATGATCTTTCCAAATCCTTAGCATCGACTGCGATTCTACTACAATGTTCCCTTGTTCATCTCTACAGGCTTCGGTTCGGGGTTTGTTTCCGCGGCATGTTATTTTTACCTGTTGGTAAAACTTCCGAACCTCATTCCTGGAGTAGCATCTCTCAATTTCCTCGATCGCGCGCTTCTCATGCTCTTTCTTCTTCTTCCTGAGAAGCCGGTGCTCGTCTCTCCTCTTCCGCTCATAGAGCTCATGAGCAGCTCTGGTCTTTCTAAGCAGCGCCGCGTTATATGCATCTTGCTTAGCTGCATGTGCTTGCCGGCATTCATCATCGAACCAGGGGTTTCGTTGTGGTGGACGAGTGAAACCCAGCACATCAGAAGCGGCATCTCTGATGGCGTTTTGGCAGTGTTTCCAATGGTCTTCGATGCTTGATGCTGGCGGCATTGGACCTCTTAAGAGATTAAGAGACACTCGATCGGAGAAGGACTTGGCGATCTCTTGCGATTGTAGCCGTCTGACGTCGAATTTTCTCACAGCATTAGTTTGTCTTGGCGTAGTTTGGGATATCCGCAACCGTACCTTGGCTACAACAAGGTAATGGTCCGAGTCGATGTTGGCTCCTCGGAACGTACGGACATCCATAATGCTGAAGGAGTGTCTTGCGTCGATCGCAATGTGATCAATCTGGTTGACTGTTGATTGATCATGAGTTCTCCAAGTCCCCTTGTGTATGTCGAGATGTAGGAACCGCGTGCTAGCCACGACAATGTTTCGCCCCGCCGCAAAGTCGTATGGCCTGAATCCGTTATCGGAGGTGGTGTTGTGCAGGCTATATTTTCCGATTGTTCCACCAAAGATATCTTCTCTTCCTAGCTTTGCATTAAAATCACCGAGGACAATTTTAATGTCATAGCTAGGGCATTGCTCGTAGGTCTTGTTGAGGAGCTCGTAGAAGGCATCCTTGGTGTCGTCATCTTTCTCCTCTGTGGGGGCATGCGCGCATATGAGGCTTATGTTGGCGAATTTAGCCTTGATGCGGATTGCTACGAGGCGCTCGCTCACATGCCGGAAGCTGAGGACTTCTCGTCTTAGTCTGCCTCCGACAACAAATCCGCATCCAAATAAGCGCTGCTTTTGCCGTCGATAGCAATTGCCGTAGTAGATGTCGCAGTTTTTCATCTTCTTTTTGTCCGGCCCATCCCATCGCATTTCTTGGATGGCGGTTATGTCTGCTTTGCAGCAGTCTAGGGCCTCCGCTAGTTGCTCGGCTGCACGTGGTCTATTAAGGGATCTAACATTCCACGTGCATATCCGAAGCTCATTGTCCTTAAAAATAAATATCTAATAGTATTTGCAAATTTGCGTGAGCAGGATTCAGGCACAATAGCTCAAATTTCGCTGCACATAAGCCCCAGCATAAGCCCCACTATCCGTCGGGCAGAATCCGTAGACCACACAGTGGTTTGTAGAGAATATAAACATTCTTGATAAAGTTCTCTTGGGTCATCGTGGCAATGGCGATGGCGCGATAGTTAGCTCATTGGACTATCACTCAGTCTGGGTTCGATTCCTGGCTGGGTCACCAACAATTTTTCAAATCGCCATCACCCTTTCCGCGGGTAATGGTAAACTGCCGAAAGTAAAAAATTTGCCTACTAAAAAGCTTCTAAGGAGTGCCGTTCGGACTCGGCGATAAGCCGTAGGCACCGCTCAGATGTGACAAAAATTAAAACATGAGCAACATAAATGAGTGTCAAGAAGCTAGGCCATGACCCATACCAGGCTGCCAGCGCCACAGTGTTTTAGTGTTTTTTTTTTTGTTTTTTTTTTGTCTCTCTTGGGTCAACACCCACAATATTTTGATCTGCTTATTCACATAGCCATCGAAGTAACAGTGCTTCGTTACTGAATTGTTTGCTGTTATGTTTCGACTAGTTATTTTAGCAGATGTACCTATCTATTGGGTCTATAACTTAATTCATGCGGTTTGCTAAGAGATGGCGTAACTTGTATTATTCCATTTGAATATGCGTTGGAAAGCTACTGTCATTGTACGTCGTTTCAGTATATGTCATTCATTTGAAGCGTAAACAACAATAATTTTTTTTCACTCAAATATGTCGAACTTTGTGCCTGAAAAAGTGTTTTTGCGGGGAGTTCTTCTTCATTACTTTAATATGAAGAAAACTGCTGCCGAAAGTCATCGTACCTGAGCGAACGTGCCAAAAATGGTTTGCACGATTTAAAAGTGGTGATTTTGGCTTGGAAGACAATGAACGTCCTGGGCAGCCAAAAAAGTTTGAAGATGAAGAACTGGAAGCATTACTCTATGAAGATTGTTGCCAAACACAAGAAGAGCTCGCAGAATCTTTGGGTGTCACTCAGGCAGCCATTCCAAAACGTTTAAAAGCAGCTGGATATATTCAAAAGCAATGAAATTGGGTTCCACATGAACTCAAGCCGAGAGACGTCGAAAGGCGGTTTTGCATGTCCGAAATGCTGCTGGAACGCCACAAAAGGAAGCCATTTTTGCATCGGATTGTTACTGGTGATGAAAAATGGATCCATTACGACCTAAGCGCAAAAAATCATATGTGAAACTCGGCCAACCAGCCAAACCAACGGCAAAGCCGAATATCCATGGCGCGAAGGTAATGCTCTGTATTTGGTGGGATCAGATGGGTGTGCTGTATTATGAGCTGCACCGGGTGAAACCATCAATGGACAACGCTACCGAACACAATTAATCCGTTTGAAGAGAGCAGTAGCCGAAATACGCCCGGAATATGCGACCAGACACGAGGCAATAATTTTCCATCTTGACAACGCTCGGCCCCACGTTGCTATTCCGGTTAAGAACTATTTGGAAAACAGTGAATGGGAAGTCTTACCCCACCCGCCTTATAGCCAAGACCTTGCCCCTTCTGACTACCATTTGTTCCGGTCGACGCAGAACGCCGTCACTGAAATACGGTTCACATCAGAGCAGAATATCAAAAATTGACTTGATTCATTCTTGGCTGCCAAACCGGCGCAGTTCTTTTGGGATAGGATCAACAAATTGCCAGAAAGATGGGAAAAAGTCATAGCTTCAGATGGGCAATACTTTGAATAATACTATTGTACATGTTTTTCTTAAATAAACGTTCAAATTTTGAAAAAAAAAAACCGCACGAATTAAGTTATATACCCAATACCTTACTGATTTACATATATTCCGCTCCAACTAGTTCGAACTTTTACTGTCTGCCTTCAGTTTCGCATGCTAAGTAGGCTGAGGTTTGCGTCCATCCGCTCTTCATGACCCAGCCTCTGCAGTTGGCGGAGTTAAGGGGGTCTCCTTTCTTGAGGATCAGATACACAATGCTGAGTTTCCATTCATCGGCCATACTTTCATCCGACCACATTTTAGAGATAAGTTGGTGTATGCTCCTTACCAAGTCATCGCCTACCGCTTTGAAGAGCTCGGCTATCTTCACTTCATCCAAGTCTGATGGACTAAATTGCAGGTCTATATCGTCCAGGTTGAAAGGCTCATTCTGCCTGACTGCGGAATTTGTTTCGTCGTCGCCGTTATACAGTCTACAGAAATGATCTTTTTGGATTCTCAGCATCGACTGCGACTCACTACGATGTTCCCTTGTTCGTCTCTACAGGCATGTTTTTTTTCCCTTCTGGTAAAACTTCCGAATCTTCCGAATCCCGGCATTCGTCATCAAACTAGGGGTTTCGTTGTGGGCTTTTTGGCAGTGTTGCCACTGGTCTTCGATGCTTGGTGCTGGCGGCAATGGACCTCTTACGATATTAAGAGAGATTCGATCGGGAAAGGATTTGGTAATCTCTTGCGATTGTAGCCGTCTGACGTCGAAATTCATCACAATATTAGTTTGTCTTGACGTTGTTCGGGATATCCGCAACCGTTCCTTGGCTACATCAAGGTAATGGTCCAAGTCGATGTTGGTTTCTCGGAACGTTCGGACATCCATAATACTGGAGGAGTGTCTTGCGTCGATCGCAATGTGGTTAATCTGGTTGACGGTTGATTGAGCAGGAATTCTTCAAGTCCCCTTGTGAATATCGAGATATTTCGTCCCGCGCAAAGTCGATTAGCTTAAATCCGTTATCTGAGGTGGTGTCGTGTAGGCTATATCTTCCGACAGTGCTACCGAAGATGCCTTCTCTTCCTAGCTTTGCATTAAAAAAATCGTTGGAAGTTGGAAAAATGGTAAAAAAAACAAGAGGACTATCGAATGAGAGGGGACTATTTTCAATGAAACTAAAGCAAAGAGAAAGGTTATTGTTGCTCCAGTAAATTTTATTGTAACAAATCGTTATGAATCGAGTAAAGGAGGATGAAAGAATCGTTTTTAGGGATCACATATAAATGTACAAAGGTATTTGGAAACGCCGAAACTCTATTCCTGACTTCGGAATGCTGCAAAAAATAATTCAGTTGTTCCTTACCATGCTAAAATCACTCTGTGACTTATATGGTTTGGATGACTTACATCCAAGATTGGTTAATTTAAAGGCCAAGTTCGATCTACTCGTACCTGCAGTGGCATCAACTGTTCTTTTATAAGAAACATTTGCATTTGGAAGTTCGATCCAAAGCGTGACCAATAATAATCGCATCCTAAGAAATATTTGTGTGATAGAAGATAACTGTCTTCTATACTCGAACATCTGCTCAAGTCAGATGTTTTTCTATATCCAACTGTCAAAATGTACGGATTTAATTGTTTAAAAATTACATCAGAGAATGCGTTGTCATTTTGTCAAGGACTCCGATTTGGATATATCCTTTTCAAAAAAATCCAAAAAATAATTTTTCGTATGCAAAACGAGTTTACACATTAGTACTGCCTTCTAAGAAGCCCACAAGTTGAATATTATTAAGTGAAATTACACAAAAGGATAACTCATCCTTATTCTATGCACTTTTACATTTTTCCATCAACTGATGATCAATCTCTATATCCTGACATATATTCAGAATGTGCATACAAGAATTCGTATAGCATATCCCTTTCGGAGTGTTTTCCAGTCGAAAACTATGTATGATATATATATGTAGGTATCAATCAAAATCAGTTACGCTTGCCAGGAATTATGTCACAAAATTCAGATTACAACATTGCAGCGCCACTCTGGAAGTCCTGTTCTCTGTTAAGGCGTAGGTATGGTTGGTATCCCTGTGTAACAGCGACCTAGTAGCATAATTCCATCAATCATTTCCTTGGGAGAAAGTTATGTCTCATCGGTCATATTACAGAGGGCACAATCGCGTTTCATACTCGTATACAATAGTGGAAGTGATTTAATTATGTCAGGTATCCTGACAGGAAAGGATCTTCTTCTATGGATTCGTTCTGGATTACGTCGAGAATCTGATCTCAGTGTCCTTTGTCGCTGGAGGTATGAGCATTCGTACTCCTTTTTTTTTTAAATTGGTAATTAGAACTTTATATCACTTGGAAATTATTACTCGTTCCCGTTCTCTGAACTGTTTTGGGAAAACGCAGCGCGGATTTTTGTAACGAACTTTTCTTCCTTTCGAACAAAAAAAAAAATCCCTTCCAACAATTTTATGATGAGAACAGGACCCAATTACGAAATAATTACGAAAACTGTCTAAAAACTGGACAAAGGACATCGGCGATCGCCTTGAGAAGAATAAAGATAGTCATCTCCTGGTTTTATGAAATAAATATTTTCAAGCGAAGTCCATCGTTAAATAGTCTTAGTCGTTGTCTTTAAAAAATGTTTTTTTCTTATTTCTATGGTCAATGCACATCGTGTGAATTGCACAAGTGCATCGGAGTTAAGGGTGTTCCTAAGAGAGATGATGGTGGACAATTCCGACTTTGGTGGCGATTTGATTTGTTTTTCATGCCACAGGTGAGTGCACAGTAACTGAAAATAAGGGCGATTACTTCTGCTGGCAGCTATTAGAGATGGACAAACGTTTTATCATCGTTTTAACTGTGAGAAAGTTGAATTGTTATTGGAGTCATGGTTGGGTTCACTTTCGAGTACTAAAAAAGGGAACTAGGTTAGTCATGGGGAGAGGAAAGAAATTATTTCAATGCTTGATCGGAAATGTACATAAATAATAATCAGTTGTGGGATAACTGAATGCCAAATTGTAAGAGCGCTTTTCGACAGAAGTTATTAGCTTAGCTCCTGGCGGAAATGCTATTGTACCAGCATGTAGGAATTATAGCACAATTGTGACTAGTACCCAATTGGCTTAACAATACACCCTAATTAGATATCCTAATCCAAATTTGAAGATCCTGAACAAGATCAGTATGCATACAGTAGCATCTGAAGGACATTGTTTCAATGAACCATCAACATACAATCAGCATTCAATACATCAGAACTTAGTTGATTCGGGACAATCGTTTTCCAACACCTAGCCCAGAAGGCGGAAGAAACGCATTCCTTATTCAAATGATTGTTGAAAAACTCAATCGCAGAAATATTTCTCAAGTGATGAATTGCTATTGCGTCGTTTGTTCTGTATGCTTGTTTTGTTGACTTGAGTACCTATCGGCCACCCTTTTATTTGCATATGTTTAGGTGTACGAATTTAGCACATTGATTAGCAAGAGCCAATGAAGGTATCTACTTCAACTTGACGAGTATTTTGTTAATGACAAAATATAAGAGCAAAGGCGAAGTTTCGGTCTAAAAAGGTTTCGATGTCAGTTGTTGCAATCATGAGATGGGGTTCACTCGAAAATTGTATTTTTGCAATTAGTCTGTAAAACTACTAGAAGCGAATTCGTCAAAATCCGTTGAGCAAAACAGGAGATTATGTCTCAGAAGACGATATCCATCCACTAAGGGCAGCATTTCACGCATCTTTAAATTAATGTATTGATCTAGCCAGATCCCGCGTAGGCAAAGGCTTCCTATAAATGATGGTTTCTGAAGGTTGATCTTCAATTTCTAGTCATCGCGATATCGTTTAATTTCATCGAAGTCATGACCTCAATTTTTGGACTTGATCTATACACAATCAAGTCGTGTTCGTACGCTACGGCATGGTGAAGTTAACAGAGAAGATGGCTTGTGTAGGCGTTGAATAATATCAGCAAATTAACCGCAATTTGTTGCAGGCTGTTTTCAATATCGAATACTCCAGTAGAAGTCACATCGCGATCCTTTACGATGAACTGTCTACTGGTGAGCTTATCAAAGAGAATGCACAGCAGTGGTTCACTTACACTGTCGGACAAAATATGCAAAAATGAATTTGAATAGATTTCATTAATTTGCAATTGGTATTATGGACCTTTTGTAATTAAGTTCGCTGTTTATATTGTTTCTAATTGCTGATCTATTTTGCCCAAAGCAAATTAGCTCAAAAATTAAATTATATCATAATATAGATATTAAAAGAAAAGGAAGATAATGAAAGACGACAAAATAAAATGCAAATTCAAAAAAAATAAGAAAAATAAACCAAATTTCAAAATTTTAATTTTTGAAAATTAAAAAAATTTAGAAGCCTATGGTTCCATGTTTCTTCTAAAAAAAACTACCGAACGATGCTTGGCATGCTAGGGACCAGATTTTTTTAATTTGTCGCCTGTAGTTTTCTCCCATTCTTCTGCAGGTTTTTCTTCAAAGATGTTTAGTTGCGACTTTCATCCAATGGAATTCTCCCAATTAAACTAGACCAAAAGTGCTCAATTGGATTAAGGTCTGGGAAATGAGCTGGACATTCCAAAATTCCATTATCAATATTTTGGGTATTTAGGGATTTTGCTCGTTTGTTTTGGAGTCGTTAGCTTGTTAGAAGATATAATTTACCGAAGTCATATTAGAAGCAGAAGAAGTTAAATTTTCCCTTATAATTTTGAGGTGGGTTAAACCTGTCATTATGGTGTCGCTTTTGGCAAGATTTCCAACGCCGCTAAAGGAGAAGCATAGCCAGACTATTACTGAGCCTTTTCATTGTTTTATGGTTTCTTGTGTGCATCTTTGGCTGCGTCGTTTTATGAAGTCTACACTTTTTTCTAATTTTAAGATTTTTTCTTTCAAATTTGGGCTTATCGGATGAGTCGTTTTTGAATTGTCCTTGTGCTATAGATTTTCTTATATAAACCTGGTAACCGAACAGCTTGAGGCGAATAGAATAAGCTGGTATTGCCACGTTCAAAGAAGATCTGCGGAAAATCAGGTTGAACTAACTAACCACTGAAGCGATCCAGGACCGAGCATTATGTAGACGCGTTCTGCGGTCTGCGACATTAGCCAACCCCATAAGCCGAGCAGCAGCGATGCAGTAAAAATGGGAAACTCTTTACGCATAAGTTCGTATAACGAGGAAAAGGTTAATAAAAGGATAAGAAGAAGAAATCTGGCCTAAACAAACAGCTCTCTCACCAATGCCTAAACAGAATAAGGCAATACCTATCATTGTACCTTATTTTGTCGCGTATTAAGTACAAATAATGCATCATTAACACAACTAATACAAAATAAACGAAGATCGTTTGGAGCTTTTCCTACAAAGTGAAATGGGGTAGCTCCTTCTCGTCGGCGATGAGATTATTTGCCATATTTTCGTCATTAAAATCTATCTTTTCCTGCAGATCTTCGATCGCAAAGAAGTTATTACTATCGAAAGCTTCTTGTGGATCTTTACCGGCTGTTAGTAGCTAGTATTTGCTTATTGTCTGTCGTTCGGGTGATCTTTAAAGGCACGCAAGGTGATCTTTAAAGGATCTTGTTGCGGAAATGATCTTCATTGTCAGTATGTTGATACCGAGGTATTTTTTGGGGCATTTAACATTTAACTGTCTCGTCCATTAGTCTTAGATATTGTCAATTTCCTCCTTTCACAGATTTCTATTGGACGCTTGGTAGAGTGAATTCGATGCGAGAGCCCCCGTCGGTGTTCTGGAGGGTTGTATCCAACGCACTCTATTATACAATAGTTGTAGGAATGTATTTGCACAAATTCCTTCAAATCCGCAGTAATTTTTGTTTGGAACAGTAATTTCATCATACCTCTTAAAATTAGTATTCTGATCTGAACATTTCGATTTTTCCTCCTCCAAATACTCTCACGCGGAAAAACTTTTCAATGACCTACCAATTTTTTTTTTCTATTTTCTATATGTACTCGTAATAACCCTTCCTTTACATAGGGGAAGAATACAAAAACATATCAATAGTAAACGATCGAAAATAATTGGGAAAATTGAAAAAATACAAAAACCAGAAGCAGTATCTTCATTGTTTTTATAATAGTGTTATTCAAACAGCAGCGTTCCGTTTTTTGTTACTCGTACCATCCGCAAGGATTTTTTTACCCTTTTAATCCAAAAGAAAAAAGAATAGAAAATTAATAAAAATATATAAACGTGAGCTGGAAACCAGAAAAAAAGGGAATCACCTCAACGATCAGTCACAGTCTGCACCATGGATAAAGTGATATTTGATATCTTCGAATAACGAATAAGGACAAAACAGACAAACAGACATTGTGGAGTGGGTAGAATCTCGATCTTACCTTTATATTTTTTTTCTGTTTAACCCTTGATAAAATGGAAAATGAAAACCTTTTATTTAACACCTGAATCGTGTTTGGATTTGAATATTTTGGTTGATTTGGGTTTTTAATTTTTTTGTTGATCGATGAAAGAGCCAAGAGATGATGCGGGTTGATGAGGGCCTACACTTTTCAGACATAATCATAAGAACAGTGATACGTGGTACAAATTAATCGTAGAGAGTACAGACTCCACACAAATCTGTGGGATTATCTGGTCATCATAACCTGATGCAGCAGATAATCCGCAGATAGCCTAACATTCTCTCAATGTCGAGTCATCATTGTGATTTGGAACATCAACAATTAAATGGTATATTTTTATCTATTTCTCTCTAATACTTTTGTGGATTCACTTCGATCGATAAGATTGATTGCTTTCAGTCATAACTCAGCTTGATACCGAAATGTGTATCCTATCTTTAAACATTTAAATGGTTATTAACAGATCCATGTATACAGTTTCTTAAATCCTTATATTCTTCCCATGGACATTATATGACCAAGTCCCTAGATATTTGATGAGACGGTGAGTGAAGATGAGTAAATACAAATTACATATTGATAGGAAAACTCGATAAAAACAAAACAAAAGGAAGACCATAAATCTTATTGGTCATTAAAAATTCAATAATTCGGCTTGAAATGGTCTGGAGTGTGAAAACCATAGAGAATTATGCATTTCCAGCCTCGAAAAAGCTGTAAAAAAGGAATAAGCAAGTTTGAATGATTTAAGGTGTCGTTTTTATGCTCCTTAGGATTTCAATAAAAATATGTCTGAATGAAAAATAAAACCTAGCTTGAGCATTACTGATCTGGATTAACAAAAAAAAAAGGTAAAGAACATAGTATGGGGGTGAAGACTAGTACCGGTATCGTTGAGGCGTTGGATTCATAGACGTCTGGGAAGACCGATGTTGTTCATCGCGGAATTCTCTATTCCATTTGCCTTCAATACAAATTGCAACGAAAAGCACTCACAATATCATTTTGTCGAAACGGCCAATGCTGTCATTCCATATCGACAGGTTTCAAGCCTCTACGTAAGTAGTGTACGTGTTTTTCTGATGACGGCATGTACTATGTTTTCCCCTTGTTTACCATCAGACCCATTTTGACCTCTGAAATTTCGGTAAGGCGAGCTGCAACACAAATACCCAAATTCACGTCTGCTCAGCTTCTTCTTTCTTATCCGTTTATTAACCCTTTCCTCATTATACGAACTTATGCGTAACGAGTTTCCCATTTTTACTGCATCGCTGCTGCTCCGCTTATGGGGTGGGCTAATGTCGCAGACCGCAAAACGCGTCTACATAATGTTCGGTCCTGGATATCTTCAGTGGTTAGCCCCAGGCGTTGTTGCGCATTTGCCATCTGAGAAATCCAGGAATTCTTTTCCCGACCTCGTTTTCTTACAGTTGGAGTGACCGTAGTTGATAGTGCCTTTTTAACCGGATTTTCCGCAGATCTTCTTCGAACGTGGCAATACCAACTTATTCTATTCTCCTTAAGCTGTTCAGTTACCGAATTCTTTATATGTAGACTTCCTCTTATACGCGTAGATCTAATGCAATCGCGTTTAGTGACTCCACTAGACATCCTTAACATTTTCATTTCCGCTGCCGTCATTTTGTTTTTAAACGCTTCGTACATTGTCCAGCACTGTGAACCATATATAAGAGCCGGTCTAACAACCGTGGTGTAGAGTTTCCCCTTTAATTTAAGTGAAAATTTTCGGTCGCAAAAGATTCCCGAATTTTCCCGCCATTTCATCCATCCCACACTCACTCTGTGGTTTACGTCGTCGTCACATTTCGCTTCCATGTTAACGATTGATCCTAAGTACTTAAAGATAGTGCTTTTCGGAAGAACTATTCCGTCTAACATTATATCCGGAACAGGTCGCAACGGATGCGCAAATGGGCACGTCAAATGCTCCGTCTTTGAACGACTTATTTTAAACCCGTTTCTCTCTAGCGCATTTCTCCATGAATCTAAGGCGTTCTGTAAATCTTCGACGTTATAGCTAAGTATAACTGCGTCGTCAGCGAAGAGAATTGGCGTTACATTTGCTTCGCGCATGCAGTCTTTTAAAAGATAGTCTAATACTACGTTAAAGAGGAAAGGGCTAAGTACGCTTCCTTGATGCACTCCGACATTAACTGGAAATTCTCTCGTTAGTCCAGCAGAGCTTTTAACCGCAGTTTTCACGTTTCCGTACATGTCTTGTATTATTCTAACATACGTTTCCGGTACGTTTTGAGACCTCAGCGCGGCCCATATGAGATCCCTAGGCACTCAATCGAATGCTTTCTCGAGGTCGATAAATACCATGTGTAGATCCCTAGACGAATCTCGGTGCTTTTCCATTATTATTCGTAGACTTTGGATAGCGTCCACCGTCGATCTTCCTTCAACAAATCCACACTGGCTATTATCGAGCTTTATTATTTGCCGAAGACGTTCGTTTAAGACTCTTTCGACGATTTTCGTTGTGTGTGACATAAGCTTGATTGAACGGTAGTTGTTGCATTCTCGAGTGTCGCCTTTTCCTTTGTATAATGGAACCAAGAAGCTACTTCTCCATAGGTCGTCGGCATAGGTTGACCACTTTTTAATTTATTTAAAAGTTTCGATAGCCAAACGCTGCCGATTCCCTACATCTTCGACCAAAACTCTGATAGAATGCTGTCTGGCCCCGCCGGTTTCCCCCGCTTCATTTTTCCGATTGCTATACTTATTTCTTCGATTGAAAAGTCCGAAACTTCCTCCTCGAATAGACCAGCTGTCGGCACGATACCACGTGGAAACTGTTTGTTAAGCAACTCCTTGCAGTATTCAAGCCACCGATCACAAATTTCCGTTTCATTTGTTAGTAAGCGACCGTCTGCATTTTTGATGTATTTCGGCGAGGTTATTTCCATTGAATTTTTTCGCCTCTGTGCAGCGAGCTTAAAAATATTTGGCATTTTAGTATCGTACGACGTTTGAACTTCTTGGATAGCTTGTCTTCTATCTGCCGATCGTGAGGATATTTGTTCCAACTCCTGGTACAGGTTTTCCGTTGCTGCCGCTCGAGTTCGAGCCAGGACTTTCTTTGCGATCTTTTTAAGACGCTCGTATTCAAGAGCCAGTCGAGCTTCTTCGACCTCGTCGCTCCGATCGCATTTTGTCCACGCTTGGAATGCACTCTTCTTGTCGGCCACAGCTCGTTTGGTTTCGTCATTCCACCACCATGTTTTTTGCCGACGTGATGGTATTTCGATATACGAGTAGTCCCCAGATGGGACTTTGCGAGTGTTATGCATTCCTCGTGCATGCTGTTCCACATTTCTTGCGGGCTAAGTGAGTCTGCTATACCATTTATATTTTGAAGTACTTCTTTAGACAGTGCGATAAATCCTGCGCTTCGTTCCTTCGAAAGATTATACCACCGGATTTTTGGCTTTCCAAACGATGCCCGTGTTTTCGGTGGTTCCGCCGTGAAAAATTCTGTAATGAGCAGACGGTGTTGGCTTACTAGCGATTCTCCAAGTATTACTTTACAGTCCTTAACACGGTTTCTCATCGACATTTTGTAGAGGTGATAATCTAATTGCGTTTCGTGGCCTCCGCTGCTATAGGTGATAAGATGTCGTTGATGTTTAATAAACATTGTATTTAAGATGGTTAAGCCGTAAGCCCTACACGCTACAAGGATGTCTTCGCCAGCTGAATTTCTGGTTGCAAAGCCTTTACCGCCGTGGCTCTCCTCATAATTAACATTTGTTTCTCCGACGTGGCCATTTAAATCTCCGCCTACGAAGAGCATCTCATCGATAGGTATATTTCTAAGTAAATTACCGAACTCTGACCAAAATTTATCTTTTTCCGATTGGTCGCATCCATTTTGTGGGGCGTACGGGCTAACAATGTTCCACGTTTCATTGTGTATGACGAGTTTAACACTCATCAAGCGGTCGCTTATTTTCAAAATACCAACGATATTGTTTAGAAGATCCGCTGCAACAACGATTCCAACACCGTTTCGTCCATTGACCGTTCCATGGTAGAACATCTTAAATGCCTTAGTTTTTAAATCTAGAAAACGCGCAGGACGCACAGGATTTGTAGAGTTCTGCGACGCATAATCGCTTCCAGTTCTAAACTTTTTGAGGTCATCGATCAGACGTTCCAACTTGCAAACCGAAGTTTAGGAAAATATTTTGGAAACTTCATTTTGCCCGCCCCCGGAATCCGTCGGGCTCTGACACAAGCACTTCCGCTTGCTCTGGGATCACCCGAGTGCGTTGCAATCGTGGTGCCCAGCGGGGTAGTGCTATTAATTGCGATCATTTCCATGAAGTGTATCTAAAGTTTGAGTGGTTTTGCACTTGTATGCTCATTTCGAATTGATTGACTGTTCTTTTAACCCACCGGTTGTCTCCAGACGCGGGAACCCACTGGTTGCATACAAACTTGTGGGAAAGTTTTAAGGTGTTAAAGTGGCACAGGCTCATTTTTGGTGTCATAGTTGCCTGTATATGATTAGTGTCCCATTTAGTCGCCTCTTACGACAAGCTGGGACGCACTGCGGCACTATTCTTTATCCGATGCCGCACGGATATCACGTCTGCTCAGCTAGTAGTTTTAAAACAATAGCAGCCATCAGTTTCGTACGGAAAACAAGGTGGTCGTTATATGAGGCTCTTCTTCTTCTTATCCATTTATTAACCCTTGCCTCGTTATACGAACTTATTCGTAACGAGTTTCCCACTTTTACTGCATCGCTGCTGCTCCGCTTATGGGGTGGTCGTTATATGAGGCATATAGGAGGAATATTTCCAGAGTTTCGACACAAACGATGGTCATACGGTTTAAATTCATGTACGAGTTGGATCTTGTCAGCCTTAAAACCAATAACTTACTTAACAAATCTTAAGTATGAGTCTTCTTCGACACTCTCCAGAACGAATGCAATATTCTCTTCAGTACGCCTTCTTCTTATGCGTCTCGGTGCATTTTTTCAAAGAAAATGCTGTGCAAAAGTGGTCCACAATACGACGAATAGCGGTCTCAGAACGTCGATTATTTCGGGTGTAATAGGTTCAAACGTGGAAACGCATTTATTGGAATTTTCCCATTTTAAAGGACAAACAAACGATGCAAACCATTTGTTGAAAACCTACGCCTCCATTTAACTAATCATTTATCCTTCCTTTAAGGTTCAACACTGTTTTGAACAATCAATCATTAGCCATCAGGATCAATATATCGTTTTAGATGGACGTGTGTCGTGTGTATTTTTTTCTGTACTTGAGTTGTTCAATTAATCTTAACAAATGGCGCCAAATGGTATCATTAAAAGGATTATAATAGTAGTGGGTAACCTTTAATCGATTCTTGTTAGGCTAATAATATATTGTTGACTATAAACGCCTTGTAAAATACGATTATGATAGTTAAAGGCAAGTATCATACCTCGCGAAACCTTTTATCTTCTAAGTGTTTATTTTACCTGTGGCATGCTTCAAATGTAAAAACATCTTCAAAAGTACATTTTCAGCCTAAAAATTCGAATTAAATTAATTAGCCTTTGAAATTCTGAGAAACTAAGTAGGACTGGAAGGAAATGCTCTACCTGTGGAGCGTTTACTGCCATGTTCCACTGTACTAGGTGATGCAAAATTCATCACCCTATCGGAATATTTTTCCAAATGGCGGAAAATGCCAGTTCTACTTTGACATTTTGGAAGAAAAAAGATACAAACGGAATAACCGTTACGATTTTTTTTGGGGAATTATTCGTCGGCGGTGTTGGCGAAGAGTGAATTTCAGCGCAGGTTTCCCGGCCGTCGCACACCAACTAGGCAAACACTACGATGTTTAGCCTCTCGCTTTGAAGAATATGGGACAACACGAGATGCTGTCAGATCTGGTCGGCCCCGGAGCAGCCGTTCGCTGGAGATGTCGCAGAGGACCCCGTTTATAGACTAAACGTCGTGCCACGCATCAATTGGCGGCGGTCTTTAAAGAAATTTTTTTTGTGAAAGACTGTTAGATGTTTCCTTACAAAGGCATCAGTTGTTAGCTCTTGATTGCCAAGCGCGTGTAAGCTACTCTCAAGCCAACCTGAATCTCGACCACGAGGCAGAAAACTTTTCATAGAAAATCATCATGAGCGACGAAGCCCATTTCCATTTCTGTGAATAAGCAAAATTATCCCTTCTGGGCACCGAAAATCCGCGTATAACCCACAAAGAGCCATTACATCTGCTCAAAATTATTACACGGTGTGCTGTTTACGCTTTAGGCGTCATCGGGGCTTTTCTTTTCGAAAACGCTTTCGGCCAAACGACTATTATAGACGGCGAGCGCTCCACACCCATGTTCAAAGACTTTCTCCTTCCTTTATTGGATGAATTGGGACTGGAGAATATGTGTTTCAACAGGATGAAGCATTGGCGCATACTGCACGAGTCACAACCGAAATTCTGAGGGCTGCACTTCCGTGTCGCCTAATCTCTCGTTTTGGGGATTTGCACTCGTCGGCAAGATGGCCAAATTCAACCATTCCAGACTTGTTTTGTGGGGTTCCTTAAAATCACAAGTTTATGTCAACAAGCCTCAGACCCTTTAAGCCCTTAATTTCCGTAAGTCGCGTGCACCTCACGGGTGTATACGTTTGTTTTTTTACTGTCGCCAAAATCATGTACAGTGATTTAGCACCCCGCCCTTTTGATCATCTTCCTAATTTCCGTTGCTCTAGTTGTCAGTACCACCGCGACCTCTGTCCGTGTCACATCAGAGTCGAAATGGGTCTTATCGCACCACACAGGTGCAACGCGCCTATATAGGTAAATTTTTCAAACTTAGAAAATTTTGGTACTGAGCAAAGCTGTGAAGGTCCTTTCATCTGAAGATGGAAAAGAACCAGGCGATTTTGATTAGTAAATGTATTAAAAACTAATTGCTATTTGCATTTAAATTTTTTATTTATTTTTTTGTTTGTGAATTTCTTTTAAGTATTTGTTTGTTTTGTTTGAAGTTTTTTGATTACTTATTAATTTATTTCAAAATGCAATAAAATATATTATTTACACAAATGTTGTTATTGACTAATTTTTTTTACGGATTTATATCGTGCCCAGATGCGTAGAAAATTTGTTTACAGGCAAAACTTGAGAAATCAACTCACAGGTGTAGCGCGACTAAGGGTGTGAGAATATAGGGCGCATTTAACGGAAGATTTTAAAGAGAATATCCGTCAAGAATGTGAGGGCCTATCGCCGGAAGTTCTGGCAACAGTGATGGTAAATGCTATAAATCGGGCCTGAATGGCCATTAATTTGACGGCGGCCACTTAGCTAATATCGTTTTCTCGACTTAATGGAAAGAAATTTAAGACATCAAATAAACATAATCTTAAAGCAGAACTAAAGTTTTACAGCAAAAGAACGTCGAGTGACAACTTTTGCGCCAAATTGTACAAGGTGGCGCAAAATTAATCACCCTATCGGAGGATGTTATAATAACTTGAATTTTGAATATGCTTTATTTAGCTCAAATAGTCAATATTAGATACATTATTAATTATTACATTAATTGATAGAGTTTGCTTCCACATTCTAATAGACTATATTATTATATGTGTACTATTGATTATGTCCTTTAAATTCATGTAAGTTACTGGAGTTTTTGATGTCGTCAGGTAAGCTGTTGAAGAGCTGAAAGCCAATATATTGTAGTGTGCTTTCACCTCTGCTCGTCTGCATTCTTTGAATTCTCAGATCATTACTTCTACTTCGAATACTGCGAATACTGCGTCCGATTATTTATTAAAACCATTTCATTTAAGAACGATGGGCACATATTATTTTTAATTTTATAAATTAGCGCCATTGGTAGCATGAATAATTTTTGATTAATGTTAAGCCAGTTTAATGTGCCAAACACAAAACTTATGTTTGTGTACCTATCACACTTTAGTACAATTCGCCCAGCCTTTTTTTGTAGTTTTTGCATTTGTTGTTTTACGGACAAGTCACAAAAAAATAACAAACTGGGACAATATTCGAAATTAGTTTTAATTATTACATAATAAATCTTTCACTATTTATTGAAATGATTTCTCCAATTTTTCTTAAAACACCTATCTTCTATCAACAATTACCCAGAGGTACTTGGCGTTGTACGTCAATCATATTTGGCATTTGTGCACTAGACAGCTGCAGTTTACAAACAGACAAGCAAGGGAGCGTTATACTCCGCAAGAGCGTGGTAAATTGTGTCGATTTTTTTGACCAATAATCGGTCGGTGGTGTTTGCGCAGCGTGAACTTCGACGTCGATTTCCTAATGATGTCGCGTCAACTGGGCAAACATTCCGGCGCTTAGCTACTCGACGCGAACAGACTTGAGCCACATGAGACTGTGTAGGGCGTGGCCGCCACCGGACTGGTCGTTCGGCCGAGAATATCGCAGCTGTGGCTGCCGATGTCGCTGTGAACGAAGAAACATCAACCAGAGGACGGGCCGCGCAATTGGGCAACACCAGACGGACCCTACAGCGAATTTTAGGGAAAGACTTACGCATGTTCCCGTACAAAGTGCAAACAGTGCATCAGTTAATACTTCCTGACCTTCAGTCGCGTGTGAATTACTGTCAAGCCATCCTCCATTTCAACAACGAAGAAGAGGATTTTGTGTCGAAAATCATCATGAGCAACGAGACGCATTTCCACCTAAGCGGTTACGTCAAGAAGCAAAATCTTCGCTTCTAGGGCACTGAAAATCCGCGTGTGATGCACCAAGAGCCATTACATCCACTCAAAGCCACAGTGTGGTTCGGCGTTACTGGCGAACGCTACAGGGCCATGATAAACGACTTCTCACTGCCTGAATTGGATGAGCTGGGCTAAGTGAACATGTGGTTTCAAATAAAGATTTCCATCACACATCTTTTATTTAGTATAAAAGTAATTCAAAAACAAAATTGGATGATCAATTTTGCGCCACCTTGTATAAAGGCAAAGTTGACACGGGGATATGTAACAATATATGATGGTTTAAACTAATGCCGCGCACAGTGTTTGAAGTTGAATTTGGAAGATGCCTGCATCACTGAAACAAAAAACAACAGCAAAATTTCTGCTATTCTGTAAATGCGATCCAAAGTAGAGCTGTCGATAGAATGCCTGTCGGAAACCTTATCCAAACACACACATACATCGCATACATACACATACATACCTTATCCAAGGATGCATATACTTCGCAAGAAATGGACAAAACATATGAGTACATTCAAAAATATGCGAGATCAATGCAATGGCTAAAAATTCATGGTGGACATTGTTATGTACCATCAAAATCGCTCAAGTATTATACTAACACCCGTATTCACAAACAATGCATTCCTAAGTAAGACACCAATACTGTGCAAAGAATGCTTTTTCTGGGTGCGTTCCTTTTGGCAAGCCTTCCAATTCATAAACAATATTAAAGTAACATTTTACTAAGTGAACGCACTGCGCTAATCACTGCGCTGTGATTGGTTCATTTTCCAAATTACATATAGTAGTGTTGCCAAGGTAACGATGTAGTTTGACAGAAGAGCGAATGACACATAAATAATTTAAAATTTGAGTGATTCGAGTGATTTGTACTCCAACGAATTTATTTGAATTTGAAAATATATTGAATAAAACATAATCAATATTACGGTCGCCATGTGGTAAGTGAAATTTTAGAAATGTTCTTCTATCCATTTGGAAATAAACCTAAATGCAAATTTTCTGTTTTTTTACACGAAATATATTCTATATTACCTATATACGAGTAGTAAACACTAAACAGTTCGTATGCGTTGGTTAAAGAAGCTAGCAAGCTTCCTTAGTTGTGCGTTCATTTTAACGAATGCACAGTGCACTTTGGCACTTAAGTTATGTTTGTGAACTGAATTCACTAACCCTGTGCGCTCGGGCACACTATTAGATCTCATAGTAACTTTTGTGAATACGGGTGTAAGGCTGCGAATTCCACGTGTGCGCAGTGGCATGCCTTAAGGAAATAGCGTTTCGTTCTTGTGCCCGATAAACAACTGGTGTTCTGAGGAGAGAAATTCGTTGATCATTGTGGTAACTTATCTAAGCAGTTACTATATATCCGTTGTTAACAAAAATAAGGCTCAATTAAAGCTGGGACAGAAATAGTAGCTCAAACCGTTGTTTTTAGACTGTGTAAAGGTTTTGAAGAGTCATCGATATTAAAATGTGTTTCGTTGTATGAAATCATTCCAGTACTGTTCTGACTTTAGTTTTGAGTAAAAGAAAGTCACTTTCGTTAAGATCTTGCACGATTTTCATGTTATGTGAGTGGAACTGCTAATTTTTTCTTAAATTCAGTGGAGAACGAAATCTTTCTAATCGATTTTGCTGGATTTTACGTCTCAAACAAGAGCATTGCAGTCAACGCAAAGTGCGTTTTGAAGGTACAAGTTATTTACCTCTCTTTAAATATAACCCAACAACGAAAGCGCGGTACAATGTCGACTGATGAATAAGCAAAATATGCGAATTAAGCGATGTCTCCCGTTTAGTCGGGGGAGGTGATCTTTGGTTGAATAGTTAGCGCAGCATAGGGATAGCATGCACACAAGGAAGTATCCTGAACTACTGCTCAGGAATTAGATAATTCCTTCCGTTGACTATGTCTTTTGCATCTGCGCAACTTTGATAAAATCAGTTTGGCGTAACAAGCTTTTGCGTAATTGCGTAAACAAGTGGTTTAATAACGTCCAATGCAATGTAACCAAGTCAAGCCCATCTTATATATGGCACAGGTGTATTTTGAGAGAAGAAAATGTGAGATTTCACTCACATTAGGAAATTTGCGTCTATTTTGCAAGCGGAGACATGGAATTGATAGAGAGAGAGAGAAACAAATGTTCGATTGCAAGACCCAAACAGTCTTTCTTTAATCAATTCCAGGTGAAATGGAAGTCTTCTCTCAACGCAGTCATAAGGCTGAATTCCCAGAGTTTTGTTTGGGTCCCAGGTCCAACCAAGGTTGCGTTGAGGCTGCCTGAATTCTCAGTTATGACTTCTGTCGATCTTCAAATTATTGTGAGCATAACTGATGACATGAATCTCAAGGATGCCAGCACCCCAAGCGAATTCTTCTCGGCGGCGTCTCCAAAAGGTGAACGATTTTTTTGTTGTTATCCTGCTGATGAGACTGCAGAACTTTTTACTGATGTTTCAACTAATGCAACCTTTACTGTGAGGGATTTGATGAGGAAACACTTCATCCGTTAGTGTCTAAGCTGAAATAATATCGGGTAGCTGATAGTTGACGCTGATGCGGTGACTGCTGATATTCTAAGAATCTGATATGTTTACTAAATTTGTACAAAACACTGAGAAGTTTCAGTAAATGGAAGAAACTAGGAGTGTAATGAACCAGTTCCTTATATGAAAATTCTGTTCCGACAAGAGAAAAAAAATCATGAACACAGACCTTATCAAAGCCAGAGTATGGTTTCGTTTACTCCAAATATTCGTAAGATAAGAGCCAACAGTGAGCAAATTTAACGTCAATTGCTTAAAATCACAAGAGCTTGACAGGGTCTTTTCTGATTGATGGTTTGGAAATCGCTCAACAGTTGCTTAGTCACCAGGATGAAGTACTTAAAATAATTGGTAGCGCCTGCAAAAAATTATTAGAGATCGCACCTCTTATCTGTTCGATTTATGTCAGCCAGCACGATAAAACTTCTAATATGGTTATGATTGCAGACAAGCACATGCAGCGAAACATTGAGCGTGTAGGTAAGGTGCTGCCAAGGAGGACCATTCCTGTACTCGAGTTCTTAGAGCCTGCTACTAATGACAATGAAACCAGATTAAAGACCACATGAATAGTATCTTTTATTGATCTGTGGAAAAGCCACAAAATCATCATCAGTATTAGACCCTCTCTGCTCGATAGCTCAAAAATTGAGAGTTTTTAAGAATTGAAGAAGCCATATCGTCTCAGAGCAAAATTCTTCGGATATCTTCAGTCTTTATAGGCGGTGAGTCGTTGCAAGAATATACAATGAGGACTTAACCCGCTGGACACCAACATTCACGTAGTCAAAGCGATCCGGATATAACAAATGCAATGGCGGGGATAAAGGGTGGGCTATTTGTTGGACTGCCTAAGTTGACTTGGCAGTAGGGCATCCTGTCGACGTAGTTTTTTAAATCATTTTCGATAGTTTTGGCCCCTATTTTACGAATAGATGGACCAATATGTTCTTGAGTGACTGAATCGTATGTATAGCTTCGATCTTTAATGGAACCCAAAAAAAAATGGGCCAACGTCGTCAAATCGCAGCACCATGGCGGTTAAGCAAGATCACCAAAACGACATTGATTGTTGGACGGCTTGTGCTCCGGCCAAAAAAAAAAGTTATCATGCTTCGGTAGAGCTCTCCATCCACTGTCGTCTTAGAAGATAAATGGGTCAATAATGCCGCCACTTCAGAAACCAAACAATTCACACGTTCAAGATGCTTTCGTTTCTCTATGACAACGTGTGGATTTTTCGAACCCCAAATACGATAATTTTTCTTGTTTACGTAGCCATCGAGATGGAAATGAACATCATCTGAAAGATGACATCTTAGGATAAATTGTCTCCAATTTCGAGCTGTTCCAAACAGAGGAGCGATAACGAAGTAGGTTTTTTCAATTCCTGAGTCAATTGGACCATGTAAGCGAATAATCCGGGATATTTATGCAAAACTTTCCTCAGGCTCAGGAAACTCATGTTCAGCTACTCGTACTATACATACTTACTTCACTTTGGAAGTAACTTTGCACTATTTCCCAAAGTTTTTAAAGCTTAAAACGTTTCATTTCGAACCGCGAAAATATAATACTTAGCTTCTGTCAAAATAACACACGATTTAAACAAAAACAAAAGATGGCCCACTTTTTATGTAAAGGGGATGAATAGCTCGGAGAGTTTTTAAGACCAGCACTAAGGATGGCGCATTAGGGGAGCTCAACAATTCTTCAATGGTTTGCATAATTAACAATATAATGAGCCATATCCAGCTTATGGTGCGTTACTCAAGGCGATAAGCTTGAAATAGAGCTGAATGGAGAGGTTTATTACTTACTAGGTGGGGTGAAAAGTAACCTCCTTGACCGCGCATGCTCACTTTTGACCAAAAACATGAACGCGAGAGCACTTCGAAAGAGTGTTTTGGTGTCGATTGGTAACTGTTGATGAAATCTGGATCCACTATTACACACCAGAGAACAGAATGAGTGCCCGGCAGTGGACTGAAGCCGGCACGAGTGCTGCGAAGCAGCCGAGGGAGGCTCAATGGGTCGGAAAGGTTATGGCGTCGGTTTTTTGGGATCGAGTATTTCTGTGCATTATTGGAGCGATTGAAGGCCGAAATCGCTGCAAAACGGCCTCACATGAAGCGAAAAAAATTTTTGTTTTTGCAAGACAATGCGCCGGCGCATAAGAGCATCTCAACCACGGCTAAAATCACTGACTAACGGCTCCAATTGCTGCCACATCCACCGTATTCACCCGATTTGGCTCCCTCGGTCTGTTATCTCTTCCCAAACCTCAAAGGATGGCTCATCAATAAAAAATTCAGCTCACGCGAGGAAATAATCGACGCCACGAGGAGTATTTTGCAGACCTTCCGAAAAGTTACTTTTCGGACGAGATCAAGAAGTTGGAAAATGGACTATATTGAATAACATGAAAAAACATTTAAAAAAAATTTCTAGGTCCAGGTTTTTCCTGGTCTATAGTGACGTCTGAAGCCAGTAATATTATTTTAAGTGGTTTAAGGACCAAAAGTTGGTAAGAATATTATGCTCGTACATTAATTGTCGACTTTATCTATACAAATATGTATATGTAGATATCTTAAGTGCCCAAAACATGCCTCAGTTGAAGGTACTCAAAGTCCGCTCTTATCCCAAGCAACCTACATCAACTAGGACCTTATTGACATTCTAACCGTTACAATTTTGTTTCTCTTTTTCGGAATTTATCACTATCGTTACGCTCCTGCATTTACCAAGCCATTAATCTCCACTTTACTGCAACAGCAGCACTCGAGTTTCCATATAGGGCACGAGTTATTCCTATTATCCTTTTTTTCTACTAAAAAACTTACAAAAGGAAAAAAATTACCATTAATGTAATCCAAAATTACGTAAATTTATTCCAATTTCCTTGGGTCTTTCGTTTTCTTTTTTGTCAAAGTAAATACTCACCCCGTGAACTTGGTGGTGCTGAAAGTGGAGAAACCATAACCGCGATAAGGATACAAATATGGATAGTCCATGCACTACGAGTATTATGCATTCAGTTCCTTACCTTTGCCAATACCTTCCATGCTGTGCCCCTATATTTGGCTTTATGGTATCATATTCGTATCGCAAGCTAAAAGGATAAGGGTTGCATTTTTACGTCATTGAGCAGGAATAACAGCACGATACCACCACCTTTTGACTGTAAAAAGGAAGGAAACTTCGAGGATAATGCTGGCTGATTGTCTAGCCGGATTCGTATCCTCTGAAATCGAGGAAGAAAATTCAAAATTTATGTACGAGTATGTTCTTGTGTGGAACCCCTTAAAGAAGTTCTGAACTCTGAATTTTTACTTTGTTTTTTAAGTAAAAAAAAAATAAAAAAATTTCTTCAAATATTGATTGATCGAATTACATGCGGAAGGCGAAGGACTTTACTTTTAAATTCGATTAAGGACGGTGTGTGCGGAGTTTCTTATTCTTCTTTTTCTTCGGTCTTCTGTTCTTTCCTTGCGTTTCATCGTTTTATCGGCCATTATCTTAATTTTTATTGTTTCGGGTTGAATACACGTGTATTGTGTTTGCTATGGTAAATGTCCGTAAAAACTAATAAAAATTTGAGTTTTTCATGTTTTTTTTCCATTTTTTACTTTTTTAAGTGGTAAAATTGGGAAAGTCTCCTTGAACTAGGAGGGAGTACTGTGTTTTTTTTTTTTCCTTATTATTGATCCTTGTTCGATTGATTGTAGTTATTAGGGAGTTTGTGAAACATTTTTTTTATGGATTTGCACAGTAATCGATGAAAGGATTTTATGAGCTGTTATCTTACGATAATTACGATTTATTTGATTATTAATTTTTTTATTAGAAAAAATCAAGAAATGACGAAAAATAAAACATGTGTAAAAAGGTTGTTTGCTGAGACTTTAGTAATATTTTGCTGCGCGAAATAAAAGTCACAGTCAAAATTTAAACAAGAATGAGGGTAAACATGGTGTTGGTGATTCTTGATTTGGCTTAATATATAAGTGATTCAACTCAATCAACGATTCCTCTGTTGTTATTTATGTGGAATTAGTCTTAACGATCAGTAGTCGTTACAGTTTACGTCGCCTTTGTCCTTCTGCTGTGAAATAGAAAGGCTCTACCTCCACTAAGTTCACAAGTTTTAGTTAAATTTTTTTGGGGGCAATGACCCCCATTTATTTTGCTTAGTATAAGATTAATCTAACTTAGAAACTAGGACTAAACACTACCAAAAAACTGAAGACATTGACTTACGTGACAAAGTCATAGAAAGACATTTGGAGATATGAAGTTCTAAGCACGTAGTCTGACACCAAGTAGAAAACCTATCCAGCTCTTCTTGAAGGAGTATAGAGTCATAGAGTGAGGAAATTGTTTTGGAGAATGGTGTCATCAGTGTGAATGGATAGGGTACAGTGTTTTATAATTCTAGATAGCTGCCTTGTGGGACACCAGAATTGGCTAGAAATCGGGTTGAGACTACCGACTTGGAGCATATCCCAAACAATTTTCCAGATACCCATTTTAATAATATTTAGCAAAAATCTGTAGCAATAAAATCGATTTCGTTGGCATTTTCTAGGGAAGGAAGCGCAAACGACACGAATGCTACTATCCCCCAAATGATTGGGGAATATAAATGACATGCACTGAGACTTCATTTAAAATGCTTTCGAAAATTATATTATGTAAGAAAATTTAACAAATTTGATCCCATTTTGTGAACTGGGGTTATGAAAGAAATCTTCCAAGCCAGAGGAAATTTTCCATGTTTGTGGAATGGCTGAAATAGGGAAGAAAGTGGGAAAGAGCGATTGGAGGCACACTCCCGAAAAGGGGTAAAGTTAGGACTGCTGGTCAGTGAACCATCGCATGCATCGTTCTTTCGGTAAATAGTCTGCACAAGCCGTTATTGAGATGCCGTTGCAACCATCAAGAGTCACTGTTTAGTGCAGTTTATGTGTTGTTTTCATTATTGGCTAGGCCAAGAAAGTCCACAATTGAGCGAATCTTCACACTTTGGCAAATCCTGAAAAAAAAATCAAAAAGTCAAAATCGAACAGCTTTTAAGGATTTAAGGGTACACATGGAAGCATTTATAGCGGCGAGCTATGTATATGCAGCCATGCCTAGTTTTCTGTTCCCTGCACTTTTAAAAGTCAGCTCAGTACGCCAATCATATTGCCACAATTGGCAGAACTCAGCGGGTCTATCACTAAATGAGAAATAAACATATACTTGCCGACAGCAAGAAGGGACACACAACATCGAATAATTGGACAGAAAGCCACAATCGACTACTATAACTTTGAGGTAGGAAGGGACTTTGTCTACATTGGTTTTGTCATAAATTCAGTTAAATAACAGAGTTAGACTGGGCTCTGTGCATAAACCAGACTCTTAATGAGACCCCAAAGAATAAAGTCCAAAAGTGTTAAATCACTCGATTCGCCCGACAGCTGACAGGGACAGTTTTAGCAGTAAGACGATCAATGAACTTTGCCTTCAGTAAGTCGATTGTGGCACATGGTGTGTTGGAAATGGAATCGCCTTGCTGAAACTACATATCCTCTAAGCCTTTTATCTTCTGGGAAGAAGCAATACTCAGAACTACATCCGTCATGAAAACCACACCAAACAGTCAATTTTTTTCTTATACAACGACTGCTGTTGGGACTACTACATCAGTGCGCTTGATCAAACGTGGTAATTTTGCTTACTAACAAAGCTATGCCACCAAAATTTGTCTCAATGTGTCTCGTCATGATCAGGATGATGACAGACAATATGATCCTTTAGGAAACATCTCTTTGCAAAATACGCCTCAGAGAAGCTCGAAGCGTGGAATAGATTGATTGCAGTTTTGACAGTCAGTGACATGGTGCAGTAATATTCACTTCACTTTTGGCCTGTTGCTGTCTCACTGACACGGCAACATTATCGAGTATATAAGTGGACTTCAATTTTTTCATTGAACACTCAATTGATCCTCTATGGGGACGATTTGACCGCCGAGTCGTATGCCTTTCAGGACTAATTGAAATAAAATCTGGAGCACAAATATGGCATCTGTCAAAATATGGTCGTTAACCCAGTACTAAGTTCAGACATTTATATCTGTCAAACCAATGGTCGGATTACAAAGTGTCAGTGTAGTTTCTTTTCCGTAGTCTTTGCAATTTTATTGTAATGTTATACTCGTATACCTACTTTTCAACGTTACTAAATTAAGGAAATTAGATTCTACTTCCGCACCAAACTTATAGCGCATTTACGCCACATTACGCGCGGCATAGCCGACCATCTGAGACCGTTATTTGCCCTATTCTTGACTGTTTTCGCACCTTCGTGGGCAGCCGTGGTGGGCACATGTCCGAGACTGTGTTTAAAAATTAATTGATTGAACAAAAATAAATGACTATTTAATGAAATTTCATGTATGTTGTTCAAACACCCTTTACTTCCCGAGTTTGAAATGGGTTTCACCAAAGCAAGTTAGACAATGTATTGTATCTTAGGCCATGTCATCCATCCATTAAAACATAGAATACATCAAAAATCCCACCCTTCAACTACAATAAATTTGGAACTAAATTAAAATTCTAAGCACTTCTCATAAATGTAAAAAAAAAAGTTTCACAACATTTACATATTTTACCTCTCTAATGATGAAATTTGAGCTTTTCCCAAAAGTCAGAAGACCCACAAGAAAATTCTCACAATTCTTCACTTTTTTTTTAATAAACGAAATGTTACCTAAATTAAAAAACCACAACAATTACTCGTCCGGATGCAATGTAAGGGAAAATCCTTGTACGTCTTCTTCAGCATAAACACGCAGATAAAAGTTCCATGGGTAGGTTTCTTTCCCAAAAAAAAAAAAAAAAACTCTAATCAATCACCTTGAAAGGGTGCAGCAAGGAGTCTCAGAACAACACATCCATCAAAACCCAGCAACGTATCCCATAACAAAGAGCAAGAAACAATTTTAGTTGATTGTGTCAAACATATTCAATATGGCAGACCTTGGTCCACTAAAAAAAAAATAAACGGTCACTATGCGTGAACGTAGTTTCTTCCTAAATTTCGTTTAATCAAATCATCACGCTGGCTTACTCTTTGTGGCTTACTCTTACAATCCTCGCAGGGGATATGGATATTGATGAAAAAGAAATCACAAACAGGGCTATTCCAAAGCAATGAACAGGTTTCCGTGAGTCAATCATTTACATGACGTCCTACGCTGTTGATTGTGGGGATAGATACTCGCACCTTTCAAGGCCCGCTACATAAAGCAGCTCGATCATGTAGAAGGTAATCCTGTTCGATATGCGCTCCATAATGATGTATTTTTGAATAAAAAAAAAGAACAAAAACGGGAGAAGGAAAAGAAGTAATGTAATTGAAAATGGGAACTAAACAATCCCCAAGGGCTGATCAAGGACTCTAATTAGACAAGGGCTATTATGATATAACACACGTGCACCTCTAACTGGGGAGCTCAATTGAAGACGAACGAAGGTTAGAATTAGGCAAAGAGTAAAACCGGTTATTTTTGTGTATATTAATTTTGTTTTTGTGTTATACAGTCTCCACAGACATCTCAAAATTACATTATCTGTGTATCGAAGGCAGTGTGACCATATTAAAAGTGTCTCGATTATACTCGTATCTGTTTTAAGAGTTACACAATTGCCCTGTAAATTAAAAATAACTGACGAGAATCCATCGGGTTCCGGTCACAAAAATATAAAACTCAATATGATGAGGGGAGAACTATTAGGCCATAGGCGATGATTACCGGCCAAATATACAAGCCGCAAAATTAAATAATGAAACGACCCACCCTGCTTCCCTTGAGAAACTTGAACAGCAAAGCAAAATAATTAAACTCATTTTCGAGAAGATAACTTGGATTGAAAGTAATTGCCACTATAAAGGAACTACTCGTAAATCAAAAACATGAATTCTGAACGCGTGTTCAGAATACAGAGAAGGTAGAATGGTCTATCAAGATGATATGGAGCATAATTATGACTTCCACTCGACGGGCAAAATGACGCACTGGCCGAATGCTGAAACCAAATTCCCGATTGTATCGATTACTTCTTCTTCTGACGAATAAGTTAATCAGGAATGCCAAAACGGGATATGACTTCTTATAATTGATCCTGATATTCGCTGACATAATGACCTTAATATCAATGCTGGTCATTTTATCGATAATGGACTTACCAGGCTTTAAATCTGATTGATGGGATCAAAAAATTAAAAGACAAATAGTCAAACAGGATGATTATAGAGTGCGACAGATCTTATAGGCAAAGTTGAGGAGACTGATACTTTCACAGTTAGCACAGACTAGAAGGTCTTAATTTTTCCATGATCGTCATACAATGAAAAATTCTGTTCATCTGACTATAAAAGAAGAAGAGAGATGGTTTGGAGCATGCTAATCACAATCAACTGTCTCTCCCGTCAGCAGCTCGACAGCTAGGTCGTTAGCTTCGGCAACTTTAATGAACTTTAATTTGGATATGACTATCCTCATTTTGTAGGATTACTCATTATCGACCAGGTTAAATGTTTTGTTCTACATAACAGTCGAATGCTGATCGTTAAACAGTCAACAGAAATGTTTCATTGCCATCCTCAGCACAAACTGCAAATCCATCTCTAGGTTCCTCTGTTCTTTCCTGCTTTTGTGACTTTAAATGTTCTGTTTATATTACCTTGTATTGAAATTGCCGCGATGAACAGGCGATGGCGATGGCGCGATAGTTAGCTCACTGGACTATCACGCAGAAAGTCTGGGTTCGATTCCTGGCTGGGTCACCAACAATTTTTCAAATCGCCGTCACCCTTTCGGCGGGCAATGGCAAACTCCCGAAAGTAAAAAATTGCTTACGAAAGAGTTTCTAACGAGTGCCGTTTGGACTCGGTGATAAACCGTAGGCCCTGCTCAGATGTGACAAAAATGACAACATGAGCAACACAAATGAGTGTCAAGAAGCTAGGCCATGGCCCATACCGGGCTGCCAGCGCCACAGTGTTTTTTTTTTTTTTGTATTGAAATTGCCAAAGTCTTTCCCACTAGAACATCTCTCGATGTTTCTTGATCATCTCGGGCTTGTCGTGTCTTAGTTGATCGCAGGGCCCACGATATAGTTTAGTACTCCTTTGCTACGCCGTTTTATATTCCTTCTATTTCTCTAGAAGGCCCAGTTAGAGATATCGGCACTCGTGATCCGGTCACAAAAGGGTAGTGGTCCTTATCAATTTCGGCTTCTAAGAGGAATACGGAAGGTGCAATATATGTCGATCTTCATACGTTTGATTTGCTTGGATGTTATTTAATCAAGAACAACTGTCTAGATTCGGGAACCGCCTTAATAACATACTTGGCTAAGGTTGGTGTCATGCTGTCTTATCTTACGCACAGTTAAAAACATCATCCTTTCCTATGATTGCGTTAAAATAAAAATAGACGATATAAATATAATGCCTAGGACATTAAGTGTACTCGTATGCCACCATCCGTTGGCAATAAGGGGTCCTGTCTAGTTCTGACTGAGGTTATGAGTGTTTCCTCTAAATAAATTTAAGTTCTTCCGCCAGTAACAGTTAAATATGTATGTCAAAGTAGTTCTAAAAGAGGATCACCAGATCAAGAACCTTGATTCAGACTACACTCTTGATTTCTCCGGGAAGTTCATTCGCTGTTCCGTGTTTTTTTTATCTAAATTTAGTGTTAGCTTAATGAAATAAGATCAAAAAACATGGCGCATTACGATGAGGTGTTCGAATATCACAATTCTAAAGAAAGAAAATGGTCACACTGATCGACAGAATAAAATGGATTTAATACATCACAGGTAAATACTCTGTCATCCTGCTGAGATTTGCCTTTATTTATATTTGTCAGACGAGAGGGTGTGGCAAACAACTGAAATAATCATAATGTTTGAGTTTGACAATATAAAAGTGATCTGAGATTAGAATGAGAACGAAATTCGGAAGCAGTAGGTTTGTTTTTTAAACAAATTCTCTAAACAACGAATGTCATTGTTCATTTGGTAAATCTGTTTGCAGTAGCGCACAATAGGTCATGTATGCAGGTGAGCAGGTGTGGAGGATTCTTTTGGAACTCAGATATCTTATCGGTACTCGGCAGTAGTATAAATTTGAATTTTACTGAGCACGGATGCAAAGATATGGCTCGTGTATCTTTGTTTTTATTAGTGTTCACAAAATAAACAAAAAATTGTTTAATTCAAACTAACAGGGAGTTAGAAGTAGGCAAGTGGCTTATGCGGAAAAATCGCAGAAAACCCTGGGAGTTTTCTTGTTTTGGAGTCTCGATCGGTTTTAGCTTCGGTCGTCAGTGCGTCTAACTTCTTTTCAACTAACCCCACTCTAGGAAGTGACAGAGCTTCCTTTAATGATCGTTACCATACCAGATGACCAGTTCGGCAGATCGGCAGACGCATACGGTATTTTTGTTCAATGTAATGGCAACACAGCATGGAGAGTCTGCGTGTTCTGTTAGCCAAACTTTTTCTCTGTCCTGGATTCGTTCATATTGTGCTGCCCGTATTGGGGACCTTCGCAGCGATTGATCGGGAAGCTGTTGACTCTCCTATAGCTTGGATCAAGACAGCAGTGCAACAATTAAGTGCAAAGCAAAGGGCTTGCCTTACCTCCTCGTGGTGGCCTCTGGTACCTAGCTAAAATGACAAGGGCATGATCAGAAAGTAGCAATAAACGGCCTACACTATCATAGCGTCCATAACTCTATGCGGAAGAAATTAAATAATGTGGCGAACGAAATGTCCTCCGATAACTATGGATTCAATGCTGACGACGTTTGTAAATGTTTAAATGTATACCCTTTACAGGCCACTTGAAGATGAGCAACTGCTAGATGCCCCTGACTGTTATCATGCAGATATCACCGCCACCCAATAAGTACGTTCGAATGCGGCGGACTGCTGCTAAATTTGCTAATATAAGCTAAAAGAAAAGGACGACGGCACCAAATAATGTTTATACGATCTCCTTGAAAAGATACGAGTATATGAGCAGCCCTTAGAATGACATTAAAATCGTACTAGGCGCTTAAAACGCTAGAATAGGGAAGTAGAATATCTTTGCTAGGACAGTTGGTAGGCATACGCTACACGAAACCAAGACTGGTAACGGTCTTAGGATTTGTCTCTGCGGCTGGACGAAATCAAATTGATCACTTTGCTATAAACTTTAGTCATGCGTACACTATTTTGAACGTCTGAACGGTTCAGGCAGTTAACATTGACTCGGATCACCATTATCTTGCTGCTAAGGTGCGATTACGGATTTTTCATGACTCACAAAGAAGGTATTATATAGAAAAGCTGCCATCGTTATAAACCACTGGAATTTTCGCCGAACGCGTATACCGAAACCTTTCAACAACTCCTATATCATTACTGTCAATGTGCCATAGGAGATGCCGCAACTGATATTCTGTGTTTAATCTGTGTTTAATCAAATCACCACCAAGAATTCCCTGATTTACGATAAATGTCGGAAAGCACATGTAGCTAAACAAAAAACGTATAAGGCAGCGCTGCAGCGAAGGATAATGGCTTCTCCAGAAGAAGGAAAAGGCACGAAGAGTATGCGATCGAAGACATTGAGATGTCGTACTTTAGGAATAATTAACGGTAGTTTCATCAATGACAGTTATTATTGAGAATATGAAAAAAACTGTTTCTGCGGAATGAGTAACGGCGAAGAAGTTTAACATCCCGCTGCCGTCAGGCAGAATAGGCCACCAATTAACTTCGACGATGATAGCCAAAACTTCCGGCCATCTAGCTAAAATGGAGTACGGTTAGGAGTATCTAAGCTGAGATTATGAAATCATACCGAACGAGGTATTCTAGAATCTGGCCAGTAGATTGTATGCCTGATGAACAGAATCAGGAGAGCTCAGTAACTAACAACATCCCATCATCTATGTCATATTGTCTGAACGTCTGTGCGGTTCTAGACCAGAAAAGTCCACAATCGAACAGATCTTCACACTCCGGCAAATCCTGGCGAAATCACAAGAAGTCCAAATCGATACCCACCGTCCTTTGATCGATCTTTGGGGCGCATGTGACAGCATTCCTAAAGACTGGATGTAAAAATCCCAGTCTAGTATCAGCAGTCTTGCCAAGGTCGTCTGTCTGTGCACAGTCTGTGCAGGATGACAATGGAAATTGTCCGCCCGTCCATCAAGGTCGGTAAAGATCTCACGGAGACCTTTAATATCCAAAAAGGATTTAGAACCCTGACAAAGCTGAAGCCTACTGCATGACCTAGCAACATGGCGTTTTCGAAAGGATTTTAAACATATCATAACCCATATAGGGGATAAAGATGTTAGCATCAAACAAGAATTCTATGATCTCCTAGAACGAACATATGCTCTGGGCCCCAGACATATTACCAAAACTGTGCTGATATCAGAGGGGCAACGGAGTCAAGAAAGATCACCAAAGTTCCACGTTGACATGTTGCAATCGCAAGAGACCCCTAAAATCGTTGCGAACCGCGTATCTTTCCAGTTCTGTCGATAACCTTTCTCTAATACACAAACCGCAGAACATCAATGAGAATATTGTTCACAAGTTGTTGCAAAGCGCTACCGCAAAGAATCTTCTGGTTTGTAGTACATAAATGACGACCGCATCCAAGTAAGGAATCTCCGGACGGACAACTATGGCTAAGTAAGTAAGTAAGTTTTAAACTTTCTCTTTGTGGCTTCAAATGAAGCGATTTTGAATGCAAAATTTAAATGAGAGAGCTGTGCTGACTCCATATGAACGTTAATTTTGTTAGAACGATCTTAACTCATCGGCTTACATGAGTAGGAAATATTAAGGGAATGAATGTCAGCGGTCTAACACGTCCTTGTAGGAGGCTCAAGCACAAAAGATTTGTAAATCAACGTGGTGTTAACAAATGGAGCCGGCTAAAGTAAGTGTGGAAGTAAAGACGTTTCTTCACAAAATCTTTAACATAGTACTATGCCATAGGGTTTGGATTTGTGCTGGTTTAGATCACTAATCAGGCTACGATTTCGAAAAGTGCGTCCTCCAGCCTCCTACACAAGTCCAAACCGTCAAATCCAAATATATTCTCGCAAAACTCACCATTGTACTAGATTTTTATCGAACAGTACCCTTTACACTGCAAAAGCACAAATCAATTCCAAAATTTGTATCAACCGAAAGCATAAAACAAAATGAGAAAAGAAAAATAACACAAATGAACCCTGCTAGTAAGAAAACGAAAGAGTACCCAAAAGAGAAACAACCAATTCCCCTTCGTTACGTTTACAACGTCGACAAAAAAAAGCGAAAGACTATCCAAATCAAAAAACAGAATCCCAAAGCGACGAAACGAGAAAATAATTTTTCTACCCCTTCACTCGTACTCAAACAAGCACGCACGAATGAGACGAAAGGAGGCAGACAGCCTCGGTTTTCCATTTACTTAATGGATTCGACCAAAGCGAAAACAACAAAACTCTTGGTAAAGAATGACAAAGAGGAAAACGAAACGAAAAAAACCAACCCAACGCAATCAAAATAATTTTATTTCTATTCGTTTGTTCGTCAGTTCAAGAATTACGTTGAATGTGGAAGGTCTTATGCACGCAGTACTGTGTAAATTTTCGTATTTTAAAACGCGAACTGATTCATTTAGAATAATTATTATTTTTTAAATATTTTCTTGCACAAATCTGATTGAATTATTGGTGAAACGTATAAAATTGGCGAATTTTTGAAAAAAGAAAAATAAATCTAAAGCGGATGCTGTGTTCATCTCGCTTACACAACCGCCTCCGCAACATCTCGTGTCTCTTTCAATCTGACGTTTATCCGACATTTTGAACAAATCAAGTGGTTTTCAATAATTTCCCCCGCAGTGACGACGATTTTAAGTTCGTTAGTTGGAAACTAATTGGATTCTTCTAAAATTATACAAAATAAAAATTGATTCTCCCTTTGAAAGGTTTGAAAAACAAAAGTCTTGTGATAGAATTGGAAGTGAAATTGGTGAATTAGTGAAAAGTGTAGATCCTAACCTAAAACTTGGATTCAAATTGGAGGGAAAAGCTTGTAAGCTCCCTTGTCCCCAGGAAGAAGATAAAAAGTCGAAAACAAGAAAAAACAAAAAATCCGTGAACTTGTGTGCGGTTGGAGTTGTGTTTGCTAAAATTGAAAATTGTTTTAACAATTTCTTAACGAATTGACAATATTTATTTATTTATTTTTCGATTACCACCGCAATTGTGGTATTACAAAATAAGTGAAACAAACTTTTTGTTTACAAAAGAAGACAGTATACAACAGAGAATATGACTGCACGTGTATTTAATCCAGTGGCTTTGACGGAGTTCAGTAAATTGGGTTCTCCATCGATAAACAGGGCCATGTCCTGTGGACGTCAGTTAAATCGAATCAAAAGGGATCTCTTTGGACCAGTGAATCCAGCAGAGACTACGAAGTAAGTATGAGAATCTGACGAAGAAAGAAAAGAAGATTGAAACTTACAGACCTTGAAATTTGTTTTTGGTTTGAATTCAGAATTCGTTTTTATGTTATTTCTATTTTCTTCTCTGCCAGCTTTAGTTTTGTGTCTGGAAAGAGGACAACAAATTGGACAAACCATATCTCCTAATAGTGGGTGAAGAACTGGTGATCATTTTTAAGATTAGCCTTTGTTTTGTTTTGTAGGAAATGAGTCAGAGATTTGCTGAAGTGTGTTCCCTGAATTTGGTTTTTGCAACTTGATCCAACTTTCCTTTTCAAAGAAAATCTTTTCTACAAGAACAGTAGAGACCTTGACTAGTACTAAAGGTTCTTTGAGCCCCTTTTTCCACATAAAGAATCTCCTATAAATGTATGTTATTGGCTCAGAAATGCTTCCAATTCTTACTTTTTCGATCAGATATAAGAATTTAAAGAAGCGTTCTTACCACCGATTTTACCAGATCAACCCATCTATACTCGTTTATGCAACCAGGTAATTTTCTTGATTGTCGATGGCAGTATATTTGTAAAGCTGAATCCCAGTGATTTTACTATGATCAATTCTTGTCAGGGACCTTACTTCCTTGATCCTCTGGTTTCGCATAGCGAGTCTGTTCTCGGGAAAAAAATCTCAGTTGCCAATAGGCGATCAGTAAGTAGAATATCCAATCAATCGAACTATCGAAAGAAGGTAATTTGCATTTGAGTGATCGTACTGCGGTCAGATTATTGTTTAACCAAATTAAATATGCAACCAGCTCAGTCTAATGCAGATTGTCGCACAGAATAAATATATATTTGAAATAGCTCAGTATGATACTAATCAATTCTAGCCAACGAGTAATTTTGAAGAATATCAATTTCATTTGAGCGATTGTACTTCGATCAGACAATGCAATGAGCTCAATAAAGTGCTCGTTACGTCTGGTTTAACACAGCAAACTTTCTAAAGAATCCTTCTATGATCAGAGAGGGAACATTTCTACGTAGCTACGTAGCTTTATGCAAAGGTGATTATCTTTAGTTTTACACAGCAAATCTTTGAGTATTTTTAAGAAGAATTTCAGTTGCATCGGCTGATCTTACTTTTCTTTATTTTCGTGCGGTTTTCGCTTAAGGAACTCCAAACATTTTGTTAAAAATTGTTTGCCGTATCCGCTTGTTGTCAATTGTGAGCAATCGTGGTACATATCGGGCAGTCAGCTTCATCATGCTTAATCAATACTTTAAAATTTTGATTGCCGTTTCGTATCATACGCCTACGACCGTTTCTACTAAGCGCACTTTGCTAACGAAAACTTTTTAAAATTTTTCTTAATAATCACGACTTCCATGTGCCCTGGTCCTTCCTCAATAAAAACAGATGAACGGCCACGTTTAAATTAGTTGCATTGATATCTGACAGTGTTCCAATAACCAGGTGAGGATCATGGTCCATTCAAAACACAGATCGGGGTAAAGATTATTCAAAGTAGCGCATCACTTTCCAAATCGATATACGTATATAGAAAAGTATTCAAATCACTATCCCAGAACTTTGGCGCTTGAAAACATGAACAAGCAGCGCCAACATATACATACGTACATTACTCACCGTGCACTTGATATTGTCTGCAGTTTACGAATAAAAATTGCAAAAAACAAGAATGCTACTTCAGCACATTTGTGAAGGCCAAGGCCGAAATGAATTGGGTTTCGACGGTTTAGGGTCAAACTGAAATTGGTCGATGCAATTGTTTGGCTTGCAGAAAGCGTATTATGAGCAATAGAGTTTGAACTTGGTGCTGAATGCAATGTGAGTCCGGAATATTGTTCGACTGGACGCTGGACAGCAGTAAATGGTTGGGGAGCAGTTCGATGGTTTTGATTTTATCGAATGCATGCGCTCATGTCTTCTCTGGCGTTGAAACAAATAAAAAGTGCTCCCTTTATTGGAATATCTGTCAAATCCGCAGTACATCTTGCCAGATGTAGGTGATTATTTTGTTTGCTATATTTTTTAAAATCAACATAAAATGTCGTACGCCTCAACCATGCCTGCGAGCGCTTCATTTCTGAAATAATTTTTACTTATCCCCGTAGCGGTGTTACTTAGCGTTTATTACTCTTACTATCGATTGATTAACATCAACTTATGCGTAAGACGTTCTTTAAACACCCTTTCATCGCTGACATCAACGGTGCTTAGTAGATTCAAAAATTAGGTCAGCATTGACGTTACGATTATTCGAAATTACCGAATCGGGGCGAGAGGTTGTGTTCATTCTGAGAGTCATAATACTTCAAAAAGTGAGCTCGGGACTGGCTTGCAAAGGTTAAAAACATCACTGTGTACTGTACACTAAAAACCATCCACTTAAGAGGTTCCTAAGTGCTTAGATGGTATAGTTCCTACGACTCGTAAAATCAATCCTCAGCCAGTCGCACGAAATGTAATCTCTAAAACACTTGACCATCCATTTGTTTATCTAATTGAAGATTGTCGCCTCTGTTATCACAAAGGAAAAATGTACTCGAACTCTATACCTCTATGTATGCAGGCTTTTGATACTCAAATTCAGGCCTGTGAAAAATCTTAGATGAGAATATAGGTACATGTATACGCTACGCAACCAGAGCTGAAGCCGGTAAAAAGGAAGTGACTACGATCGATCAAATGAATAGAATGTTCCAAAATATATGTTTAATTAAGGCAAATATGCAAAGTTAATGACTGCGCTCAGTGGTTGTAGCAAAACAATGTGTAAGTAACAGTGATTATGATGGCTCTACGATCACTGAAAATATAGTTCCGAAAGCCTGTATTTAATTGTAGAATATAGGCTCAGTCGAAAGCAATGCAGAGCCAGCAGTAAATTCATTTCTTTCTGTGTCTGAAGTTAATGAAACCTGAACGTGTACAAGTATCTCAATTGTCATTGTCGCAACCCATTGAACTGCAGGCTAATTGACCTTTAATGACTTCTTTCGCTATTTATGCGATCGCAAAGCAAATTCTGCACATAACAACGAGTATCACAACTCTATTCTGACTTTGTTTTTTTTTTTGCATTGTTGTTTCTCTGTTGTATAATTAGAAGAAAGCATTGTTTTAAAGCTGGCCATCTAATTAGACTCTGTTGGCCTTGCCAATCCATACGCATCGTCAAATTAATGGAATATGTCGCAGCTTAATCACTTTAATTGCCGTATGCAATTATTTTACTATTTCAATAAATCTCTTAGACTAATGGAACTCAGATTAGACTTGACAATTAGTAACTTAAAAAGAAAAATTAGTTTTTCAGTGATTTGGTCCAACGATGACTAAAGATCACGACCCAACATGAACCTTTTCTAACAACAAAAATATAACTTTTCGTTTTCTTTGTTCTGCTTTTAGAATTTTCACTGATGAATTGGAGAAACAACAAGAGAAAGCAACCAAGAAATGGGATTTTGACTTTCGCACCGGCAGGCCTTTGGTCGCTGGCAATACACATTTCATTTGGGAACGTGTCTCCTTCACAGACTTTGTCCCAGAAATGTACACCCTCAGTCGGGCAGCGCATGTACGTGAATTGGCCGAAGTTACAGCTTTAGATTTACTAATGGACGAACGTGCGGATCGGGAGAATCTCTCATCATCAAATGCCGAAGACTCATGTGATGATTCGCAGGACGAATCAATGGTTTTGTTTAAAGCCCCCGCTGCATCAGCTGCCCCTTCAGCATTGGCTGCCAGTAGAACTCTACGCAAGCGTCAACCTAAGATCACAGGTGAGTGTTACAAGAAAATGTTGGACTTTTTCATTTTCCCACGATTAAGAAGTAGAATAGTCGAAATAATACGATTAGAGTGTGATCAAGCAGAAAATTGAAACAGTACGGCACCCACATACATACCCACACCTTTCGATAGAAAATGAAATTACTCAATTGTAACGCTTTCGATTGGGAGGAAGCAAGTTTCCCAATTTAAAATGTTGATTGCGCCACGTTATGGTGATATGATTTCAACGGTTTTTTTCCAAGTTTTCATGGGAAACGACAATGTAGAGAGATTCCACTACGAGTAAGTGGAGCGTCGGTTACCACCGCGTCCTTAGCGGTGCAATTAGTAGAGTTGAAAAGGTTTTTTTTACTTTTTTTTTTTGAAACGGAAATGCGTCGTCTTTTGAATTCTAATTACGGGGTAATGTTTTCCCCTTTTCATCGTCATCGTTGTAGTCTCTCGGTTGTATTTTGATTTTCGGTTCGTCTTTCACGGTCTGGTGTGTTTTGATTTTTAAATCCGATTGTGTGGAGGAGTTGTGAAGTAGTAGCATTGAATTGTGGTTGGAAAAAAAGGGCGTAAATTGACTTGCCATCGACGGTTAAACAAAAGGGAATACGTTTTGAATGGTAGGACTCACTGGGAGTGGAACTAATGTTAGATAATTATAAGAGCAGATGTAGTTTTTGATTGGAACTGCAATGTGACTTATTGTTTGCCGGGCTTAACAAAAAAATGTATAAGGAAAGAGTGGATCGGTGTAGCCGATCGAAGAACAATTTATATTGTATGATATCGCTACCGATTTTAGCAAAATAGTCGGAAGGAGGATTTTCAACAATTCAAATTAAATGCCCCTTTTTGTATAGATATTATCATAAATCAGATGTCGTGAGTCTCGATGGATTATCCATTTCCAACTACTGTGCAACATCTTCAGATTATATATTAAAGTCCTCACTCTGCAGTAAGCTACATCTGTGAATTCCCAAAACTGCACTTTACCTTCTTTTTTAGACGGTGATCAATGCATGAGCAGTAGATTTCATATGCTCTACCCTCTTTGTCCACACCCCTAAATCAAAAACAACAGATGCGCTCGAAATAGAAAAGGCCTCCCCCCGGAAATAATATTAAAATAGAAAGTATTTCACCCTTCTCTATCCTAAGAATCGAAGCGATCGCCATGGTTGGTAGTATGAAATGTTGTAAATGTTGCGTGCCAACATTAACAGCGCGGCAGCTGTTTTTCAACAAAACGCGTGTGTTACCACTTCAAAATGAATGCAGCTAACAGATTTATCAGTCGTGCCTGCACTAGAATTGCATGTATTGTCCCCTAGACTCTGTTGAAACAACATTTTACAAGGGATGATGTTCATTTATCGCATCTGTGCACATTGCATCTAAAAACCAGCAAAGAGATCTCCATTCACTTCAGCTAATTATACAACTCGTGACACGATCAATAAAATTTGATAAAGTTGGAAGAAGAAATTAACATCTGACCGTTACAAGGACGTAACTAACAATCAACCATCATGATCTGATCTACAGATGACATGACCCGTATATTAACCGCGAAAGGTCGTTGCCTTACTACAAGTAACGAATATGTCTCTGCATCATTCATTATTCAGGAATTTTCGATGTTTATCAGAAATTTATTCAAATAAACGGAAAAGTGCGCTATTGTTGCCACGAGCTTCTACTCGCCGACAATTCACCGACACCAGGTTGCAGAAAAGTGCCATATGTCCTTGTGAAGAGAACAACAACAAAAAACTGATTAGCATAGTCATAACTGGTGTGAATTGACCGAGAAATTTATTCTATGCTAATTAAGAAAGGCAAGCAGAAAACCTGAAAACAGACAGACAGACGAAGCGAGGGTGTCTTAAATTATCGACTAGGACACTTTCAAGCTGAAGGAGAAAGAAAAAGTAAAACAAAATTCAAAGGAAATCCGGCTATCGAATGTCCATTCGTCGGGTAATCCAATATCCAAACAATTGACGTGTACTCGCCCCTTATTTCTCCTCTCCTTTGCTCTGTTTGTGTTTTAAAAAGTCACTGACTCAATCAAGCAAAAAACGAGAAAGAGAACAAAATTGGAATCCTCTTTGCAGTACAGCGACCTTAGAGGTACGCTGATTACAGGGTGTATGATTGCATTAAAGGTTCAGGGGTTTCTTTCAATTTTTTTTTGTTGCTGTTGCCGTTGTGTTGAAAGAACTAAGACGCAAGTAAGGGCGATGTTACAAATCAAATGGCAAATTTATGGCACGTGTCTTTTCTGTCAGGAAAACAATGAAAGTAGTATTGTTGTTATAATTTCATCCTTCTTTGCAAACACAGATGAGAGAGTAGGAATGTTTTTTTGTTGATTAGGATTGTGGTCGATCCGATATCGTTATTTGGATTTGAGTTTGTTGGTCCGTTGGATCAGGAAACAATGTTTTAATAAATATAGTTGTAGGTAACACACACAGCAGGTCGGTGTGTTTTTTGTCTGCCTTTGACTGTTGACTGTCGATAATCGGGTTATTTTGTAAGTCCCGAGGACAATGGTCATAGGGAGTTTGCATTGTCTTGAAAGATTATTGTTCCAATTCAAGCGCCTTTCCAGATCAGTTATCCCTGTTTTCCTTATTTGGTACCTCTGCCAGTTTACATCTATCAAACTACTTCAGTTTTGTCACTTAGGTCACTGGGAATAAGAGTTTCAGTGATGGAAATCAAAACAATGTAGCTTTGGAAGAAGGTTTGTTTTAATAAAATTACTTTTGGCGTTGTTTTGAAAGTGCTTTGATCTAAAATGGTTGTCATTATTGGCCAGAAAGTCTGCATTACTCTGGGAATATAAAATGTTTACATTGACCTAGTTTAAACGATATTTATCTAAATGAAAGCTTTTGGATCCATCTTTGATTGCTAAAAGATATCGTTTTGTTTGCCGGCAATCAAAGAATAAAGCCATTTGGAGTTGTGCTTACATGAAAGCCATTCTTCATTATGCGCCCTTACTTAAAACACGGGTAATTATGCAAGTTAGAGCCCTGAGACTGTTATAACTTGAAACTCAACCAAGACTTGGGAAATTCAGCCTTCCGAAAACTAACACATGATGCGTCGAACCAGTCAACTTCCTCCTCTTTAAAGAGAACACCCTCAGTTTTGAGTAGATCACACTAAAAGCGCATTTCTAGTGCACTAAACCTGTGCTTTGAAAACGAAAATCGCTAGGCATGATCCAACAGAAAAATCAGCTACATCATCTGCATATGTTTGCGCAAAGAGCGTTAAGAAGCGCCGTATTAGAGGAAACCGCATGATGCACTTCTGACAATTTCTATTTCACTTTGCCATCATATATTGAATGCGGTCATTTTCTGCAATCTCCACTCCTGTTGACCAACAATGCTCATATCTAAAAAATTCGTTTAGTTTACGCTGCGTTGCTGGGATGAATTACAGATACCGAGTGGGTGCACCTTTTCGAAGGCGTTATCAATTCTGCTCTTCAGATTTGGGAGTAAAAGAATGCATGTGGCACCTTGGAAAGGGAATAATTCGCATAGCAATTTTACACACACGAAGTTCAAGTACACGTTCCATACCTTTTAACATGGATGAAGAATTTTAGTACTCTTGAAGTGATTGTGACACTCATCTCACTTGCAGCTTCAGTGGTAGAAGTTGGTTGTGAGCCGATTCTGGGAAGTGAACCTTGAAAGACATGAAAGACATTCTTTCCTTTCGAATCTGAGTGTTCTCAGTCTGGCTGATTTGCCCCTTTTAAGGAAATTGCTAGTGTCTTCGAGTGTATCGAACTTTTGGAAAATCTTATTAGCTTCTCATATAATTATTTTGCTTTGATCTGTGAAGACTTCAGCCTTCCGGACTAGACTGTCTTGTCATGTATTTAGTCCTTGAATGAGTTCGCTAGTCATATAGACTATGTTAGCTTCAAATTCTTGTTAGTTACGGTCTCTTGTCCCCCAACGCTATCTACGCCATTTTTCGGAATCCCTCTACGATTCCAAAAATGTATTTCATGACGATATATACAAATTATCCCTTTATCTGTGACAAACCAATCTTTTTACATTCATTTACTCGTATCCTCGATTTCTTTCAAAATGCAGCACCCTTAATAATTACCAAAAAGAGTTTTCTCTACTTATCTTCATTTAAATCCCACTTCGATGACATTTTACAAATTCAATATTAACGAATTCCCTTTTTTTTTTTCTATTTCAGAATACATGAAGGAACGCAAACGTCTAGCACAGACACCGAAAAAGATCTCCCCATCGAAACGTGCCCGCACCACAAGTGGCAGTAACTCGAGCTCTCTGCTAAATTCATTAAGAAATTTTCAGAGGAACCATTAAATATAATTCCTTCGGCCAAACCAATTAATATATATTTACAACAACAAAACAATTTATTTCCTCGACACCACTCCTTTTCACAACCCCGATCAAATATTCCTCTCCCCCCTCTCTTAATTTCAATGCCATATACTAAGTGATTAGTAGTAACATTCAAGTTATAATTACTATTTTTTAAATTTCCTTATCTACTCACCTTGTTTACAGTTTACAGTAAACAAACATTTAACAAAAGAAAAAAAAAGTAATGAGTAACTTTTAGTTTTAAGGATGAACATGTTAAACCCAAACATATTTGTAACCTAATTTATTTTCTGTGAAATTTTTCAATCGGCTTACAAGGTTTGCAGAACATTAATGCAGGGTTTGTTGGGATGTTATCAGTTATATGAATACATAGTGATGAGAGAGATCTCTGGGTAACACTAGAAGAACTCATTAGAAAGTCAGAATAACGAACTTGCACTTCGTTAAATCTACAAGTCCTCGTTGGTTTCTTCAAGGAAATCAGGGGATCTTTTCAGACTTTGATGGAGTTCTGACTTAGAAACATCCCAACGACCACCTCCATTCGATTTCTCTAATCCTTGTAATCATTGTAAATAGTTTAGTTAGTACTAAGTAAATTCCATATCACAAAAATGACAGTATCTGTAAATCTGAATTATCACTAACAAATAATCATTTCACCTCACCCTATATTCCCATAAATATAGGCAGGCACACATCTCAATATACACGTTAATTTGCTTCAAATAAAACCAGTGTCCTTCGGGTATTGCTTTAATCTCATTTCTTTGACAACGAGCAGCACTGAATAAGCACATTACACTCATATCAACACAACATTATCCAGTACAAAACCTCACATTTTGGATTCATCCGGATTCGCTTAGACCTTTGCCTTGTAAGAGACCAACCGAATAACATGTCAAGCAATATGTACAATATAGAATATCCTTATCCACTGTGCAATTTGTCATGTGGTTCTCTTCAGAGTACTCGTATGCGTATTTAAGTGAATCGATTTGAATCCTTTTATATCGAAATTCCTCGACTTTGTGGATTCTGTTTGAATCCATAAATCGACTGAATTCGAACCGAATGTAGTTAGGGCAGAGCCCTTTTAATTTCATAAGCGGTTAGTGTAAGAAATTTTGATAATTGTAATTTTTATTTAACAGAAAATGTTTATTTGGTAAATCGATCGATTATAAACTTTTCATTTTGTATTTGTCGGTTAAGGGTTTGACCCAGCTTAAGGCTTACCAAGCAGAATTAGGATTTACGAAATAAGAACTAGAACTAAGAAAGCATTTTTGTACAGAATAAAACGAGGAAAATACACTAAACGATCCTTAGAAATAAAAAAATAACACATTTTAAACGATAGTAAATTTTTGTGGTTTTATTTTATACACTGTTCAGGATTGGGGATGGTTTTTGTCTTTGGTGGAAGTTTCTAAATGAATTTGGTATGCGGCGCTGTCTTTCAGCGAATACACAATCCAGTTTTGTTATTATTTGGCCGAAAGGGGGAAGGTAAATAGTTTTGAAGAATAAACAGTTTGAATTTTCAAACAGCAAGAACGATTTTTTGTGGCGGAAGGTCAAAGAATTGTGCTCAGTTGAGTATTACGGAGACGAAAAGGAACTTGAGCAAATCTTTTTAACGTCATTCGACATCTTGGCAGTGACCCATATCTACTATTTTATTGAGCGACCAAAGTGGCGAACTCGACCATGACGAGCGACGATAAATCTACACGCCCGGTGCAGTGAGTCGTCAATAATAAACAAGCGATGCGTAGTATTACTCTCGCCTTTACTTGTGGAGTGAAATGACGACAATATTCATTTTCGAAAATCAGGAATAGGCCAGGCTGGTATAAAATTTGATAACGTGGGCTCAGAATTTGTATTTGCTAATACAGGGTCTTTCAATAAGTACGCTCGATTTTCAAATGTAAAAAAACAAGTTGTGTGTTAGATATCCACTAAATTTTGTTAAAGAGCATAACATGCATTAACCCTTATCCTGTACACATGGGTCAAAATTGCCCAAACGTATCTTTTATAGCGGTTATTTCGCTTCGTATCCGAATCGCTCCAACAGTACCAAATATTCAACAAAATGTTCAAATTGCTTGAAATTCATTTGTAAGAATCATTCTGAACAAAAAATTACATGTGAAAATTGTGATTTTTAAATAAAAAATGTATTTGGAAAATTTGACCCACAAATACCACTTGCTTTTTTTTTGAGTACAGGATAAGGGTTAAGTGCTGAATTTAACGGCGTTCAAGTGTCCGTCGCGATTTTGTTGCACGTATTCGAGAGGTTCAGATTTCGATGGCTTTATCGGATAAATCTGGCTAAAGTTTCTGGATGAGGTTCGTTATGTTGCCTTTGAGTGCATCAATTGTTGACGGTTTATTTGCATAGATCTACTATTGAAGTTAGCATCAAAAGATTAGTGAGACATGATTGTTCGTCTAAAGGCTTTAAAACGAACGATCTCAGTGGTCAGTTCACGTGTCGTTGGTATCCATATTATCAAATTGAGGATACACAAGAAGTTGCTTATCGTCGATCTGTAACTCTCGCCGTTGACATTTTTGGCAATGTGAGTTTCGTTTTGGAAAGAGAATGGACAGATGATTCAGCCGGCCAACTTCAAACTGCCCAATGTCTATGATCATTTACCGAAAGTTCTCAGGTCAATTGGATTTTTATACGAGTGCAGACCCAAGTCCCGAATTGAGTTCTAAGAAGAGTCCAGCTATTGTGAACGCACAATCTTGCGCGCGGGTGTTGGTTGATTATTTATCAGTAGGACTATGATCATGAAGGTCTTATATATGAATGAAGAGTCTCTCCTGATTAGCTTTTTAAGTCCCATGAGATGTCATTATTGGCTGAGGTCCCCTTCCTACGCCAAGTGGCTGCCGCCGGTGTTGATACACGTTTGTGTGCGTTTTATCGCATTTTCCATGACTTTCCGCAAGATTTCCGGCGATAACTGTTCGCATATTCTGCCGAATATTCTCTTAAGGGCTGCGATTGCCTGAGGCTTTTGTCATAAACCAGCGACTTCAAGTAGCCCCAAAGAAAGAAATCTGGGATGGTTAAATCGGGCGATCTCGCTGGCCATGCCGAATCCCCAAAACGGGAGATTACGCGACACAGGAAACACTTCCTTCACAAGGTGCGGTGTGGTTGCACAGTTTTGTTGAAACCACATGTTCACCAAGCCGGACTCGTCCAATTCCGGCAGCAAGAAGTCGTTTATCATGGTCCTGTAGCGTTCGCCAGTAACAGTGACCATATGTGTGTGGCCTTGAAATTGATTAAAAGGTGGTGAATATCGATCTCTGCTCCTCGCGTTTTCTCTAATTGGTCAATTGCAATTTTAAAGAGTATTTTTTCAGCGGAGAACTTTAAAACAATCTAAAACACAGAAACATGTTTTTGATATCCATGAAATTGATGTTATTGGACAAATATAATGTGTCTTGCAGTAAATTAAATGTACCACACGCTATGGCACTGTCTTATTGAAACCACATATCACTTACATTAATGCCTTTCAATTGAGGCACGAAAAAGTTAGTGCTCATATCTCTGTACCACTCACAGTTGAGTGTGAGTTTTGATCATAATCATTTTTGAAGACATATGTATGGACCAACCTAACCCAACAGTGACATTTTGTGGATGCGATGGTGTTTCGACAATGGCTTGTGGATTGTCATCGCTTCAAATCCGGCCATTTTGTTTTATTGACATAGCCATGTGGGTTAATAGCAATGTTTGCTTCGGCCCATTCACTAAATGTAAAGTGGATAGCTAAAAGCTTTATTATTGACAACGATGACGAATAGACACATTTGGACTATCATCAACACTACGCTGCACACCATCAATCGCATCTTACGGGATGTGTAATATCATTTAGAGTAAACGTATTGCGACAATGATCCCTAGTTTCTCGAAGTAATCTTTCTAATGAACGATTATGAGTACTTTAAAATGCACGCATTACCCGATTAGTATCTCGAATAGAACCATGTTTTTTAAAATAAACTTGAACAATTGGTACACAATGCTCCGGAGTGAGTCTACGGATGATGAATTGCCAAATCAAACTAATCTCAAAACAACCAAGGACTGTCAAATTCGGCTGTCACAGAAAACATTAATGTCAATTTAACGTTGTCGATCTTTGAAAAAACTTTACTGTGCTGCTTTCAACAAAGAAGGATAGACAATGACTTCTTTATACAAGACCCTGATTTCCTTGCTAATAACAATGACAATCATGCAGCCGGCGGTGTCGGATGTTTTGTAAGAGAGGAATACGAAATAAATGAGGTTTTATGTATAGAATTTGTCAGTGCTGATGTGTTAAAGGTTTCTATTGATATTACCAATATAAGATTCGTTTTTCTTTATGTATTTCGACTACATAAAATTAACTTGATGAAATTTATCGAAGAATTTTCAGATCTTTTGGAAAAGAGAAAGCCAAAAATTTAATTATTTTAGGGGACTTCATCTTATGTAAACATTTTAGATTGTAGCGAAACTGTCGCAACTTATTTTTCATTGTTGTCATCACAAGGTCTTGAAAATTAAATTTCAGAGCCAACTAGAATTGTTTCAGGAAGATGCTTAGACCATATCTATGCTCGCTTTTCTGATTCTCACCCTTATCTCAGTGAAAAATGCATTTTCGATTTGAATATTACAGATCATTGCAAGACAGGAATTATTGTGCACCTTTCCAAGAGCAAAAATATTAAAAAAAAAACAATTCCTCAAGGATGTTGACTAAACTCAACTATCAAATGCTTATAAATAGACTTAGCTATGAGTTCTGGGATGATGTGTATTAATACAGTGATCCAGTATCTGCCTGCTCCATTTTTATTGACCGGTTGAAGCACCACATCCTTAAGTTTTCCTCGGTATTGTCACCTAGCCAAAAAAGTCAATTACAAAAATGAACTTAGACGAAAATGTATAAAGTTCCCTTACAACCATAATCTTCTTCTTCTTATCCTTTTATTAACCCTTTCCTCGTTATACGAACTTATGCGTAACGAGTTTCCCATTTTTACTGCATCGCTGCTGCTCCGCTTATGGGGTTGGCTAATTTCGCAGACCGCAGAACGCATCTACATAATGCTCGGTCCTGGATCGCTTCAGTGATTAGCCCCAGACGTTGTTGCACATTTGCCATCTGAGAAATCTAGGAATTCTTTTTCCGATCTCATTTTCTTACAACTTATTCTATTCGCCTCAAGCTGTTCGGCTACCGAATTCTTTATATGAAGCCTTCCTCTTATACGCGTAGATCTAATGCAATCGCGTTTAGTGACTCCACTTGACATCCTTAACATTTTCATTTCCGCTGCCATCATTTTGTTTTTAAATGCTTCGTACATTGTCCAGCACTGTGAACCGTATATAAGAGCTGGTCTAACAACCGTGGTGTAGAGTTTCCCCTTTAATTTAAGTGGAAATTTTCGGTCGCAAAAGATTCCCGAATTTTCCCGCCATTTCATCCATCCCATACTCACTCTGTGGTTTACGTCATCGTCACATTTCGCTTCCATGTTAACGATTGATCCTAAGTACTTAAAGATAATGCTTTTCAGAAGAACTATTCCGTCTAACATTATATCCGGAACAGGTCACAACGGATGCGCAAATGGGCACGTCAAATGCTCCGTCTTTGAACGACTTATTTTAAACCCGTTTCTCTCTAGCGCATTTCTCCATGAATCTAAGGCGTTCTGTAAATCTTCGACGTTATCGCTAAGTATAACTGCGTCGTCAGCGAAGAGAATTGGCGTTACATTTGCTTCGCGCATGCAGTCTTTTAAAAGATAGTCGAATACTACGTTAAAGAGGAAAGGGCTAAGTACGCTTCCTTGATGCACTCCGACATTAACTGGAAATTCTCTCGTTAGTCCAGCAGAGCTTTTAACCGCAGTTTTCACGTTTCCGTACATGTCTTGTATAATTCTAACATACGTTTCCGGTACGTTTTGAGACCTCAGCGCGGCCCATATGGGATCCCTAGGCACTCGATCGAATGCTTTCTCGAGGTCGATAAATACCATGTGTAAATCCTTAGACGAATCTCGGTGCTTTTCCATTATTATTCGTAGGCTTTGGATAACGTCCACCGTCGACCTTCCTTCAACAAATCCACACTGGCTATTATCGAGCTTTATTATTTGCCGAAGACGTTCGTTTAAGACTCTTTCGACGATTTTCATTGTGTGTGACATAAGCTTGATTAAACGGTAGTTGTTGCATTCTCGAGTGTCGTCTTTTCCTTTGTATAATGGAACCAAGAAGCTACTTCTCCATTGATTCGGCATAGGTTGTCCACATTTTAATTTATTTAAAAGTTTCGATAGCCAAACGCTGCCGATCCCCTCCATCTTCGACCAAAACTCTGATGGAATGCTGGCTGGTCCCGCCGCTTTCCCCCGCTCCATTTTTCTGATTGCTATACTTATTTCTTCGATTGAAAAGTCCGAAACTTCCTCCTCGAAAAGACCAGCTGTCGGCACGATATCACGTGGAAACTGTTTGTTAAGCAACTCCTTACAGTATTCAAGCCACCGGTAACAAATTTCCTTTTCATTTGTTAATAAGCGACCGTCTGCGTTTTTGATGTATTTCGGCGAGGTTATTTCCATTGAATTTTTTCTCCTCTGTGCAGCGAGCTTAAAAATATTTGGCATTTTAGTACTGTACGACGTTTGAACTTCTTGGATAGCTTGTCTTCTATCCGCCGATCGTGAGGATATTTGTTCCAACTCCTGGTACAGGTTTTCCGCTTCTGCCGCTCGAGTTCGAGCCAGGACTTTCTTTGCGATCTTTTTAAGACGCTCGTATTCAAGAGCCAGTCGAGCTTTTTCGATATCATCGCTCCGATCGCATTTTGTCCAACCTTGGACTTGTCGGCCACAGCTCCCACAGATGGGACTTTGCGAGTGTTATGCATTCCTCGTGCATGCTGTTCCACATTTCTTGCGGGCTAAGTGAGTCTGCTATACCATTTATATTTTGAAGTACTTCTTTAGCCAGTGCGATAAATCTTGCGCTTCGTTACTTCGATAGATTATACCACCGGATTTTTGGCTTTCCAAACGATGCCCGTGTTTTCGGTGGTTCCGCTGTGAAAAATTCTGTAATGAGCAGACGGTGTTGGCTTACTAGCGATTCTGCAAGTATTACTTTACAGTCCTTAACACGGTTTCTCATTGACATTTTGCAGAGGTGATAATCTATTTGCGTTTCGTGGCCTCCGCTGCTATAGGTGATGAGATGTCGTTGATGTTTAATAAACATTGTATTTAAGATGGTTAAGCCGTAAGCCCTACACGCTACAAGGATGTCTTCGCCAGCTGAATTTCTGGTTGCAAAGCCTTTACCGCCGTGGCTCTCCTCATAATTAACATTTGTTTCTCCGACGTGGCCATTTAAATCTCCGCCTACGAAGATCATCTCATCGATAGGTATATTTCTAAGCAAATTACCGAGCTCTGACCAAAATGTATCTTTTTCCGATTGGTCGCATCCATTTTTTGGAGCGTACGCGCTAACAATGTTCCACGTTTCATTGTGTATGACGAGTTTAACACTCATCAAGCGGTCGCTTATTTTCAAGATACCAACGATGTTGTTTAGAAGATCCGCTGCAACAACGATTCCACCACCGTTTCGTCCATTGACCGTTCCATGGTAGAACATCTTAAATGCCTTAGTTTTTAAATCTAGAAAACGCGCTTTATTTCCTGTATTACACCACTTCGTTTCCTGTACGCACAGGATTTGTAGAGTTCTGCGACGCATAATCGCTTCCAGTTCTAAACTTTTTGAGGTCATCGATCCGACGTTCCAACTTGCAAACCGAAGTTTATGAAAATATTTTGGAAACTTCATTTTGCCCGCCCCCGGAATCCGTCGGGCTCTGACACAAGCACTTCTGCTTGCTCTGGGATCACCCGAGTGCGTTGCAATCGTGGTGCCCAGCGGGGTAGTGCTATTAATTGCGATCATTTCCATGAAGTTTAAAGTTTGAGTGGTTTGACACCTGTATGCTCATTTCGAATTGATTGACTGTTTTTTTTTACAACCATAACCTAAAAATTGAATATAAGAAAATATGTGTAGAACTGAAGAGGGAAAGTCCACTTTGTCGTGAAAAATATTACCGTTGCCGTCCCACTTCTGTTAAAGGAAATTTAAAAAAGGAATGGCAAATAGTAAATAGTTTGTTGAATAAGGTTTCGATTTCAAAAAGTCCTAAATCTATGCGTATCAATAATAGCGAAGTCTCTGATAAACAAATAATCGCTGTGCTTCCATTTCTTGGGCAGCTGAATCAATACAAGAAAACAGCTTTGTTTTTATGCCCCTTACTTCTCTTGAACTTAAAAACTCTAATTCTAGTGGCTCTGATGGAATTTCTAGTATATGTATGTAGTACTTACAAGAATTTCGTTCGTGGTGGTTGATGTTTTAGTGGTCATCTTCAATCGATGTGTTTTTTCAGGGGTCTTCCCAGATGTATTGAAATGTGCGGATGTAAAACCTTTATTTAAAAAATGTACTCCTACTGAGTTGTGCAACTACAGACCTATATCGCTGCTTCCAGTACTAAGTAAGATTTTCGAAAAACTTATGAAGGTTAGAATTATGCAATTTCTTAATAAAAAAAGTTTTTTTAGTCCACTTCAGTTTGGTTTTCGGAAGAGTAAATCTATTGAGGAAGCTTTACTACAATTTTGTCTTGTCTAGTCTTGATAAGAAAAAATGTACAGCCGGTTTGTTTATAGATATCACAAAAGCGTTCGATACGGTCGATCACAAAATACTTTTGTTTAAACTGGAAAGAGCTGGCTTTCGTGGTTTCATACTTAAATTGCTAACATCTTATCTTAAAAATATATCTTAAAGAATTAAGATAGACGTAGTAAGAAGTAGAGTCGATTTTTTTTTGATTTAGGTGTTCCGCACGCGTCTGTTTTGGGACCTATATTCTTCCTTATCTATGTAAACTCCTTATTTGCGATTGATTTTAAAGGCCTACCAACTGCTTTTGCAAATGATATAGGATTTTGTTATGAATCAAACAACCCATTAGATCTTGTCGCTGACCTTAATTTCGCTTTAGACTTGCTAAGGAACAGTAAACAGTAAAACTAAAATTATGTTATTTAGTTTGTTGGAAGCGGCTGTCTGTTACCATGCACCTGAGTGCAAAAGATTTCCTTTGAATAAGTGCATTCAAATCTTGTATCCGTCAACATTCCTTTTTTATGAAAACTGCAGTGAAAACTGTTTCTGTATTGAGGAAGTATATGATTTTAAATATTTGGGTCTTATTATCGACTCAAACATGAGTTTTGCGGCACACACCGAATCCATGAGAAAATACCTTCGTTCTACTCTCTTCTTACTTTAAAATCAATTTAATACGCAGTCTTTTATTTAAAGTTACAATATGGTATTGCTTGTTGCAATAAAAACTATCCTTTACTTGTTTTATAAAATCATGTTATTCGTATATTATCCTACAAACCATTCAGATATTCTAGCTTTCCCTTATTCCGTGATCTTAAAATTCATCCTGTGCGTCACCTTTATTGTTATAACGTACTTAACGTACTTACTTTTTAACATGAAGTTTGGTAATCGAAATTCTTGTATTTTTTCTAAATTCAACTTAAGTGGAAATTATGCCAACTTAGTATATATACCCATGTCTCGAACTACCGCTTTTCAGAACTTTTTTTCTGTATCCTCTTTTAATAATTTTTATTTAATAATTTTTCGGAATATATAAGAACAATTACTTCATTTGGAATGTTCACAAGATCTGTGAAAAATTGACTTTTAAATTTTAATTACCTCAATATTGAATATATTTACTCTGCCATACTGGCTTAACATTAAAAATTTAAAAAAATTGTTATTACTATCGTATTTTATAATCCGTTTTATCTCTTGAATTCGTAGCCTAAAATTATAACATTGTGCATTACTTCTATATATATATATATTTAAATTTTGGCCACCCCGCTTCAATTTTATCTATTTGATTGTAAGGTATACCGAAGCGATACTCATAACTAATTTATTACATATATATGATAATTACAGAGTGTTATCATATTTCTTATATGTAAGTCAGTTAATCTATAAGTCGATTATCTAAATCTTTATTTGCAAAATAGTTTTATAAGAAATAAAATATTATAATAAAAAATATATGAATATATCTTCACCTCGACGAAAATGGATAAAAATATCTTCCCATGATGCGAGAGAAAAGTTCGTCAGGTAAATTTTTGGTCCCATCTTCCGGACATTTAAACAATCGTACGGGCTTTACAGCGGTGCCGACCTCTTTTGAAAAGCTCAGATAATCCTGCTCAGATGGCTGATTTTAATGGACATCAGCGCTTGGTCCAGAAAAGTTTATGAATTCAATTATGAGGGAGAACGCATTGGCATGTTAGCTGAGGTCCACTCTGAACTGTAGCGCCATCTAGGCATGCAAGTATACAAACTCAAGAGCGATTTATATTTGAACTTTTTTTTAAACAAAAATTCGACAAATGAACAATTAACGGTAAACAAAAAGCTTACTACGAATATTCATTAAGTTTTTTTTTTTTTTTTAAATTTTCGGCTAAAAATAAATAAACTAAAAAATAAGTAACTGTACTTGCGACATTGCTTATAAAATAATTTTCTGTTTTTTAAGTAACAAATCAAATTAACTTTTTTTTTTTTTGGTTTCATTAAATAAATAAATTTATTGCTACAAGTATTAGTAAAATTGTTAGTTTGACTGATTGAGGGGAAGGCATGTAAGTGTTTCCCTCTGTAAGACGGTCTAGATACTTCTTAAGTACTAAGTGAAGGTCGTCCTCCTTTCCAAAATGTACAATTAGTATTGCAAATTTAATTTTTGTTATTTTTGCTCTCGAGTTGTGCCTGTAGTTGCTTAATATTGCTGCCATTGTTGTTATGCCTTTGAAAGAATGCATTAATCGAACTCATGGAGCGATACTCTAGGTTGTCCGAGACGTTCCAATCAACACTGATACTCTGATGTCGTCCTAGAGGGTTACGCATCTTGGTCTCGTTGTATTTCTCCAGGAGATGCAGCAAGCAGTCTTTGGTGGTATTTGCTGCTTCTTCAAGGTTCACAGTTTGATGTTTGTCGGGTGATCCAATCGGTACATCACGGCTCATTTGATTGACCCGGAATTTAGCACGTCGTATGCTAGCCTCTGAAGTACTCGATGCTGAAGTTGTAATGTTGTTGATGGCATTCTGAATGGATTGAGCTTTGATGCCATTTGGACATGGGATGGGTTTCGCTAGAGTGCCAGTGGGAGGGCGCGATTTAACGGAACCGTTTGCCATGATCTTTGGAGTTTCTTCAATGGATTTTTGAAGTCGAACTGAAAGTGAACTGACTTTGGTTTGATTTCCCTTAGCACTACTCGATCGAGAACTGAAGGTGGATGTGGAGGTTGTTACGTGACTAGAGGAATCCTTTATCACAGATGTAGCACTATAACTACTGTTGGTGCTGAAGTTTTTGGCGTTTACACTGTTTGCACTCGTATCTCCTTCATTTGTTGGTGTTGTATTGCCAGTATCATTGCCACTGTCGCCGCCTAGTTTTGTATTGATTTCCGCCAGCATCAAAAGGTGATCAGATAGTTTTCTAATCTCATCGGCTAGATTGATGCGTTCACCGCTGGAACGACGTCCTAGAAGGAAGTTCGTATCGGAATTCCGCCGGTCGAAGGAGTGTAGGTAGCCGCGGAAATTCTTTGCTACTGGACTAGCTGCTCGAAGACCACTACCACTGGTATTGGTAGGTGTTGGTGTCTCTGGAGGTGTTTTATTGAAAATATCCTGGCGTTCGTCAATAGGTGTTGTATTCGTGGAATTAACTTCGTCGGTGTTGTAATCATCATCGGTAATGGTACCGATCGACTCGCAAGGTGATGGGGTGCAAACTGCAAGAGAAGAAGAGCGAATCATCATTATTGAACAATTTAATATGTGTGCCCGCTAAGTTGAAATGATAATTTTCACATTGAAATAATATTTGGTCCTTCGAGTAGTAAAAATGAAGAGAAAAGCTTTTGTATCTTTTGGGGTTACAACATTGTCGTCGACTTTGCTGTGCGCTGTTGTTGTCGACCCATAAACAATAATAAATATTTAATTAATAATTCCCGCCGCCACAAGGACGCAAGAACGAGGCTTAATATTCAATTTTACACTCCACCAGTAAAGCGGATTTTATTTTTTGCAATTGTGCAACCTGTAGTGTCATAAGTCTACTTTAAGACGTAAAATTCTACACCGTTTCGTCCTGGAGAGGCTATAAAAAATAATTTTTTATGGCCAAACTTGAGCCATTCGAAGTTCAGAGAAGAAGAAGTAGGAGACTGTAAGCAATTTGTAAAACGGTAGAAAGTAAGAAGTCATAAAGAGTAGAGGGAAAAATAAATCATCTTTGGGTTCGACACGGCATAAGGTACGAGTATACCTGTATGTTGTCGTTTTTTTCTGGAGACATTAGCTTCATATTCAAAGTAGTTATGAGCTTAGATTGGATGAAAACAAAAGTAGAAAGGATCAACGTTTGGGAAATGGTTATGTTTATAGATAGAGTGAAATATCGTAAGAGTTACTTATTCGCATGGTAATGTTTTAAGATTAAGTTAAATGGAGCGAGCAGATAGATGAATGTCATGAAATGGGATTTACAAAGTTGTTTTAGTGATGAAGGGAGCATGGAGCTGATACAATATTGTGAATAGAACATGAAGTAAATTAAAGGTTGATTTATTTGGAAGAAATTGCCAATGAATCCTTTGAAACAAGGGCATGTTAGAGGAACGACATAATCTTTGTTACTACCTTATGCACTGGTGGATTGTGCTCAACAGACCTTTAGCTCAGTGAGCTATATTTAGGATTTATTCCATTTTTGGGGTTGGATTTAAAAACCACGAAAGCCCAAGTCTGTTTCTTTTACGTATATACGAGGGCGGGTTAATAAGTCCGTGACTTTTTGAATTTCTGACCTCTTTACTGAAACAGCAACACTGCTCCTGTCAACAGGCATCTGTCAGTTGACTCCTGTCAAAATTTAAACTTGCTGCGTCAGTTAGTTTGTGTTTGACAGCTATTTTTATCAGACTACTCACTAATTTGAGGAGAAAATGGAAAAAAGTGAATTTCGTGTGCTTATTAAGCATTATTTCTTGCGAAAAAAAACCATTACCGAGACCAAGGCTAAGCTTGATAAATACTATGGGGACTCTGCACCATCGATTTCAATGGTAAAAAAGTGGTTTACTGAATTTCGTTGTGGCCGTACAAGCACTGAAGATGCCGAACGTCCTGGACGCCCAGTTGAGGTCTCTACACCCGAAACAATCGAAAAAATTCACGATATGGTGTTGGCCGACCGAAGATTGAAAGTGCGAGAGATTGTGGAAGCCGCAGGGATCTCGCATGGCTCAGTGGTTTCAATTTTGAATGATCACTTGGGCATGAGAAAGCTTTCCGCAAGATGGGTGCCGCGTTTGCTCACAGTCGACCACAAACACATGTGCAGTTGCCATGGCAAAAATCCATGAATTGTGCTATGAATTGCTCCCTCATCCACCCTATTCTCCAGATTTGGCTCCGAGCGACTACTTCTTGTTCCCAAACCTGAAGAAATGGCTTGGTGGAAAAAGATTTGACTCCAATGATGAAGCCATCTCGCAAACAAAGGCCTATTTTGAGGACCTCGACAAATCATTTTTTTGGAAGGGATAAAAAAATTGGAGAAGCGTTGGACAAAGTGTATAGAGCTCAAGGGAGACTACGTTGAAAAATAAAATTATTTTTTTATCAAAAAATCTGTGTTTTAATCCAAAAGTCACGGACTTATTGACCCGCCCTCGTATCATCAATCAAGTTTAAGTCTTTTGTAAATCCAAAAGGAGATACTTTTGCACCTTTATAAAGGTTTCTTCAAATTGCCTATGGTAAACGCCGGAATTCATGCAAAGAAGGCCATACAGGACGTTTGTATTCTAAAATCTCACAGGTTAGGTTGTAAAAGCCCCCGGTATTTGAAAAACAAAACTTAAATTAGGTACTTTAAAGTTACTTGTTTTGTTTTTCGGTGTATGACTTTCGAATTGAACCCAAGAGTGCTGGAACAACAACTATCACAGTAACTGGTCCGCAGCTTTTGCTCTGGCATTAGCTGGCTTTTAAATGTGTGTGGGCAGAGATATTTTCTCACAATTTCAACAAAATACAATACATGAGCAAAAACCAAAATGTCGCAATCGTCGTAGAAATGTTCTTAAAATTACGGCACCCTTTCAATCACAACGGCTATAGTTTCCTCTAAATACGCATTGTGTTGATGTGTTGGTGCGAAATCTTTCCTAAATTTAAGACGCATTTCCAAGCTTTTAAGGTATTCCAATCTTTTAATGATGTTTTGTTAAACAATACTGAACATTAATAATTCTTAAAAACAAAAGCACAGTGCATACATATAGTGTATCTCTTTTCGAAGACCAGTGTGGCATATGGGTTAAATTCGTTGATAACTGCGTTAGACATCCGAGTTGGATTTCCAGGCGATGTTCAAGAAAGCAGAAAAAAAATTTCTTGTCTTTATCGCTCTTTGGGAAGACAATGGTAAACTTTAGACAGAACGAACTTTTTCAAAAAAAAATAAATAAATAAAGTGTAGGTCATTTGTTGGTTTCTTTTTGAATCATATATTATTTTGACATTGACAGTTCTTATGCGTTCAAAAAATTGACAGAAACCCGATGTTATATTTTCACGGTACGAAATGGATCGATTTACGCTTGAACAACTTTGGGAAATATTACAAAGTTATTGGCGGAGCGGATGCTCTGTTGCTGAAGCAGTGCGAATTTTAAACAGAAATTTCGGAAAAATGCAGCTGGTATACGCAAGTTTGTAAGGAAAGAAGTTTACGAGACTAGTTATTTGATTGATAACCGAACATATTCCAGTGTTCGCCGTACTACGCAGTATTAAATGGAGAGTATTGCAGCTGTTGCCGACACGATGCGCCTGAGAGTGAGAACCCCAATGCGACAAAGATTTTAGCAACTGAACACTAGCCTGAAAAGAATTTCGCATAGGAATCTCGCACTTTTCACTTACAAGTGAATGCAAACTTCTTTGTTTGTGCCTTAAAGCAGCTCGAAACAGTTTGTGCCTAAGAACAGTTCGAGGCGTATTTTCATCTCAGCGACTACGAGTACATACTTGGGTCTTTGAAAATCTACACGTAGTTAGAGAGAAGCTAATGCATCCTGAACGTATCACTTTTTGGATTGGTGGCATTGTTGCCCCATTTTTCTTCCATGACGACAATGGAGAGAACACTACCGAGGCATGATAACCGATTTCTTATGTTAAAAAATTGCAAATTTGGAGTTGGGCCTGCTATGGTTTTACCAAGATGGTGCTACGCGGCACACAAGTCATTTAACAATTGATTAATTACGTACTAGTTCAATAATCGTATAATAAGTTGTTTTGCTGATGTTGCTTGGTCACCACGGAGCCTCCATTTGACGCTGTTTAACTTTTTATTGGGGGATACCATTTAAGATTGGTGATCTACGAACAATCAAAAGACTATTCAGGTATTTAGGCATACGCTTTTAGTGAAATAGTGGCTAAAATCATGGAAAATGGTTTGGAAAATTGAGTATACAGGATGGCCTACTGCCAAACGACTCGAGGAAGTAATTTGAATGAAATAATATTCAAAATTAGTCGGAGATTTACTTTTCAATAAAGAAATAATCGTTTAAAAATATTGAAAAGTGTTTTCTTTAAAGCTCTCTAATCTAACAGATGGATCGCCTTTTATCGCCATCTACACTCGACAAGAAGATGTAGATAAAGGGCTCACTGCTGAAAATCGACAAAACAGACAGTACAGTGTGTGGAAGGACTAGGGTATGGTTCACACCCGATTTGTGTGCTAGGAATTTATTTATGTCTGTCAGACTGATGGCGCTGTGAAAATATAAGGGAAAGAACAAGGAGTCTTCTACAAAACACTTAATCAATTCCTATTGAACCAGCTGCATTTGCTGCCGTTCGGCAGACTACAACGTATTATCTTAAGGCTCTTATCGGAAAGTTGACTACACAAGGTCAAATATTTAAAATTGTAACTGATAACAGTGTTTAAAAACGGTGCAACATCACTTCGAAAACTGTTCTATTCACAGCATTTTCTTGCCGGTGTAAGGTGGCCGTCTTTTCGAACTAAAACTCAAAATCTATCTGGGTATTAATTATCAACAACTTTAACTTAGAATCACTACGAACCCAATTTTTTTACAAATCAACAAAAAACTTACATGAAGTTAGGCATACTTTTAGATACTTAACTCCTTTTTTGGTTATTCACAAAGACTTAAGCTTAACAATTACATAAGCCAATCCCAAAGCATCCTTTTCAAAAGGCAAACTACAAATACGAGTATGCAGTTCCAAATTAAGAAAATTTAAGACATTTTTGACACTGTTGTTTTTTTTTTTTTTGAATAAAATCCTTTTGCGCTACACACACCTTAAAATAAGGTTAAATAATAGTGCTTTTATATCTCTTTTATTTTATTTATGTATGCTCATCAAACCAAACTTAAGTGTGAAGTGTGCAAAACATTTGATAAGCGTTATTAACTTCCATTCAGAAATTCATTCCAAAAACTCTTTGCAATTATTTCTTTTTTTTTTTGTTTTTTTATTGCCAAAAAAGCATTAAACTACGGAAAATTGTGTTGTAAGAATAATAGTTGTGTGACATACATGTGTAAATAGCCATAAAACGGCAGCGTCCTTCTTTAAATAAAATTATTTCCTGTTGTGTTTTTTTCTAAAAACGAATGCGTCTGAAAGTATATATAGGACGAAATTAAATTATGTTATGTGTTGAATTTAAATTAAAAAAAAAAACCAAAACAATACAAAATAAAAAAATTTTGCAAAACGAAAAATTGTTATTACAAAGAGTTGGAAATTCGAAATTTTCGAAGAATGAATAGTCGTTTGTAACACTCATGACACTTGGCATCAGAATTGCATTCCATTCAGCCAAATGGGTAAACGAGTTTATTGTGGAATGTGCTTTGAGTTGATTCTATCTAAATAGCATTGCACCTGAGTAATAAAATAAGCAAGCTGCTTTTGCATTTTATTCTTTAATAAAAATTCAATGTTAATTCCATCCTTGACGAAAAAAATATTTACGTTACCGAAAAGTGATTCCAGACTTCGACAGAGTTTTAAAGGAGGCAAGCCAACTTAAACCCATTGAAGTTATGCCAACACATTTTTAAAGACATCAGCTTCCCAATTACGCCAAAAACAGGAACTAGATTTAAAGCTCCAGAAAATGATAATAAACACCCTTAAAATGTTGCCACGGACAGAGGAGAATTAAGTAGAAAGAGAAGAAGAAGAAGTACGTTGGTTTTGAATGTTTGCTGAGTGTAACGGCTAGAAAGGAAAGTGCTTGACCGGCTTGATGTAGGTGCAAAAAAAGATTTGCGATATTTCAGAGCTAGTCTGGAGGAGCACTGCTCGAGTGTAGATAAATCAACATTAACAGCAAGAGGAGTGTTAAAATGTAGAGTGTAGGTAATTGCCGATATTCTGAGTTTCATTTGAATAAACTTTTCTCATGAAAATGAATTTACTACTTTTCGAAATCAGCTTTGGTGAAAGGTTTTTGATGAGCATTTTAGTAATAAATCCTTTTAATACAATTATAAATATATAACAAATAAACTCTTTCGATAGAATTTTTCATTCGAGTAAAAAACGATATTCGTTTCGAAATACATTCAACATTCGAATGAGAAGTGAACGTTTAAAAGGTTTTACGACAAATTAAAAGTCACAGTACCGATTTCTCGATTTCGAATATTGTAGTTTTCAATTTGGATCGGAACTCAGAATTAGGGTTAATGTACACATGAGATATTTCAATTGCAACTAATTCAACGAATTTTTCTTTGTTTATTTGATTTTTATAGTACAAATAAGACATACAATCGTCTTTTATAATACATAAAATTACTATCAACTGAAAACGGGTAGGTTCACATGTTATAATACCTATATAATTCAAATTTTAACAATTCAAAATTAATAATAAGAAAAGGAAGAAAACAGCAAATAACAGTAAATATTGATATTGAAGGGTTTTTATGTACAAAGCAATATACACTTCACCTATAAGTTTAATTACATGCTATTGCATCATATCTATCTATAGGAAGTGCAGATTGGCTGGCACTCCATCTCTCGGAATTGTTCTATGATTTTTGACAAAGAAATACATTTTAAAGAGCCATTGTTTTAGACCGATAGACCTTTTAGTGGGGATTTTATATTACAGTGGCATTTTAGGCAGTAATTTGATATTTTTGTGCACAAACTTCTATTTTTTCCACTAGAAAGACGTTCGAAAATCGCTCTTTAATTGGTGAAATATTATTGGCCAACGTGATTTTTTGAATCCTCATTGTCGGACCACTGAGAACGCTATTTGTCACGTGTTTCGCACCACATAAAGCAAAGCCTGTAACGCGTCAATGTAATGTAATGTGCGAAGCAACGGTAGACGCTGGATGGCAATAGGCTGCCAAGCCGGTGTCGATCGCAGTGAAACACTTTGAAACGGTATTGGCATACAAAAGATACTCATGAGACCCACTCAGGTGTAGTTTTGGCGCTGGTGGACTCATTAGGGTTTTTTTTTTTTTTTTTTTAAAACACGACTTCCTGTTACAGTCAATGCCCAGCATTACCGGACAATAATCAGTAAGGATTTCTTAGAGTATATGGAAGACATATTGATCAGGATGATATGTAGTTTCAGCAGAAGGGCGCCTCGTACCATTCTAAAAGAATAACCTACGATTTGTCTGTGTTTAACGACAACATTACGAGTATGACGCGAAATGGGTTATTGAATTTGACTCCACTCAGTTACTTTTTATTCATAAATTGGAAACTGGCCTTGATACTAAATATTTGGAGCGTTATTGATGAGATGAATTTAGAAATATAATACTTGAAATATTTGTCATTGATGCCCAAGAAGAAAAAAAAAAAGGCCGAGTGCCTTGGGAGAATATAATCCAATCCACAGTTTGTAGTTTTGCTGTTGTTGTAGTTATGCTGTTAACATCAGATTAATATATGTTGACGTTTTCGTTTTACGATCGATGAAGAGTGAAGTGAGTCCGAAAGTCAAAATGAAAAGCGCGCAATTATAACATCAACAAAAATGAATATACCGGACTGGAAGCCGAAAAAAAAGATATTAAAGAATATTAAAGAAAGAGCGGAACCTTGGGGAACACCAGCATTTACATATGTTGAAACCGACTGTACAACTTGAATTTGACGTTCCAATTGGTGATTTCTAGTTCATTAAAGAGGATGATGCCAAACTCTTGCGATTGCCAGATTAGTGTAGTCCAGACTTGGTAAAACTTTACGGTGAGACAAGCCATCAAATCACTAGTGAATATGTTGCTACGAAAATCGTTCTGCCTGTCAGTGAGAGGTTTTTGTGTTTCATGATGTTTCATATACTGATGATTGCTGATCAGCGTTTCCATGATCTTGTAAAGCAGGAGAAGATTTAATTTGGATTGAAGACTAGACAAAGAGTTCTTTTGGAAAGAGTCCTTAAGAGTAGAATTGATGAGTAATTCTACGGAACAGAAGAACAACCTCTTCAGATGAATTGGAGATAACATATGCTACCTGAATCAGCGGATTTATGTTTTGTGAAGATCTTCGAGTAATTGGAGATTCGTTACATTGAAGATTCGATACGTACAAGTATATACAGATACATGACATAATTTAGAAGCGTTAAACTGGTTGCAAAGTGCATAGCAAGTGGTTCGGGTTTGTGCAACCAACGAGATAATAAGCGTTTGTAAGGATGGAGGATGCGACTAAGTTTCTAATGTTTTGACGATCGACTTTTATTTTGTAAGACTGTACCTACATAGGAACAATCTTATTGGCCTACATTTTTTTAATCGTATTGAAACTTATACGTTTAAGAAGGCTCTGCAGTCATTGCTGACATATTTGGCACATGCCCTCATTCGATATCAATCAGAAGGAAAAGGCATTTGCAGAAAGACATGAAAGAGAGATTCCGTAGTTTGGTGTATAATTTTAAAACGGCAAACGGCTATAAGCAATTCCAGAACACAGCGGATTCGAAAGTAATGAAGTTTAAGATGTTTTATCAAGAAAAGGTGTGGCAGCAGATACAAGAACACAACCACCTCAACCATTTAATTTACAATTTGATTCCAGCGATATCCTTGTACTATAATTGACTCTGAAGTATGCAAGCAGACGAAATTGTGATTTTTTGTCTGCATTAAGCAACTTTTTCAAAAATTCCCTTGGACATTCACACATTTTATAGTGGTGTACACAATCAATGAATGGAACGAGATGGTTGCTGACGGCTTTAATTGGTCGTTGCAAACAAGACTTGATTCACTTGATACTACCGAAAGCCGTCCCAAATTGTACATTATACATGTAAGGTCAAGTGTCTTTCCTCAGGATTAAAACGCTATACAAATTAATTTTCTATCAAAGCATTGTAGTAAGGAAGACCGATTCGAAAAAAGGAGAGTTAAAGTCAGGAATTCGTAGCGCAATATGCATTTTAATTTTAATTTTTTTTACTTGATTGTTTCTGCCATTTTACCCATAAGGAGTTTTATAATGCAATACTTAACAATAATTAGAGTGCCACATGGTTGGATACTTGAACCTCTGTTATTGATATTAATTTTCGAGCATAAGATAGGCCTTAATCAAATGCTTTCGCAGTTCAGGTTGTGGATAATGCAATACGTTATTTGGAATGCACATAATTTGATGGTCACAATCGGTTTGAAGGATTTAAAACGATTACTTCTGTAGACTGTATAAAGTAAAAGACGACCATCATTCCGCTGTCAGGTTAAAAAAATCTTTAATATACTTAGACGAAGTCCGGTTTGTGATATCTTAACCGAGGACCTGCAGTCCGTAGGACTCTGAACTGAGATGTGAAAGCTTCAAAGAATATGTTGATAAACTGATAGTCCTTACAGCAAATCAAATAGGTAGAGTATTTATAGAGACGATATTATAGGAAGGGATCAACAGGCTTTCCCTAAAAATCAACAAAGCAAGAGCGGCGAAGATAGGTAAGATTGTAAAACAATATATGTGCTGTCAGACGTGGTCGATAAGTATAAGCACCTAACGGTGCTTTATCAGAAGGGCTATCGCGATCTTAGATAGGTATGACATCCATAAGCTAGAATTGTAGATTTCGCTTAATGCATGCACTCATGTTTGAAAGGAGCTTAGGATACGTGGAATGCTAAAATGAGGTTTATAAGCTCAAATCAAATCGACTTTTATCTAATGTTCCACAGGTTTCTATGTTTGACCCCTTAGTGTAGAAAGTGACCCATCAAATTTTTTAAATCATTTGTTCTACCAAAAACATTGCGTCCCCTTGGTAAAGAGTGGTTAGTAGTGTGCTCTTAATGTAACCTAAGATAAGAAAATCAATTTCAAGTGTTAGCTCTTGGTGAGAAAGTTTATAAATGGAGGTTACTTTATCAATAAAAGTACCGAGTACCTAGAGGCCACCATGTGTCGTCGTTATCCCAGTGCTCTCCCTGATGCCAAGCCACACACGAATTAGTTTTATTTATTTTTTGTTTTAAATTTAAATTTAGTTCTTAGTCTAAGCTTAAACCTAAAAGTATGCCTTAGAGAAGAACATGTATCTAAACTACCAACAGCAAGTGTAACTCTTTTCAATACTCAGTCGGTGCACTTTAACACTCGTACACATTTGGTATTCGTACACACCTCTCGACGATGATATACTTCCTCTGCTCGAATCTCTCAACGGTGCAATCACATTTTCTTCCGCATCGAACACATAGGGGCTGTTAGGATGTTCCTCCCATCGCTCAATAAAATTCTTTAAATTATCCTTGGTCTGCTCCAGTTCTTTGCTCTAAAATAAAAAATTAAAAAAAAAACAGAAGTACATAGACAGATATGTTGTGAAACTTTAAAAGTGAACGATTTTTTGAGGTTGGGATTTTTTTTCCAAAACAACAACGCTCACCTTATCCTCTGCTTCGTGAACATCTTCTATGACATCGGCTGGTATTGGTGATGGTGTCGATGCTTTTAATTTCGCCGGAGGAACATTTTTCGGTTTCGGTGACACAATTGGTGGTGGTTTTGGTCTTCGTTTTAACCATTTATGCTCCAAGCACTCTGTGGCAGTCATTCTGGTACTGTCAATGAGGAAAGTAGAAAGAAATGTTGTTTTTTTTTTAATTAGAATTTATTTTTCTCTTTCTGTTTGTCAGTTTCGTCGCATGTCGTGTGTGTCTGTGATAATAATTAAACCACCAATTAGCTTACCTGCAATCTTTGACTAGTAACTTTGATATAAAATCCAACGCCTCAGGAGACACATTACTGAAAGCTTCATCTTCAAAGTCATACTTGGCTATCGTTACGTTTGCCATCGTTTGGATGTCAGTTTCTCCCATGAAGGGCGACAACCCCGAGAGGCTGTTGGTTTTGAAGGAGGTGGAAAAATACTTTTGTTGACAATTTTTCAATTATGTTTTTATTTAATTTTTTTTATTTTTCTACTTACAGAACATAACATATCACACCGACACTCCACATGTCTGTTCCGTATGTAATACAGTCGAAATTAACAACCTCAGGGGCAACAAATTCTGGCGTCCCAAAAAGTATCTGCAATGGGAAATTGGAGAAATTAATTTCCTTCCTCTTGAAGAAGGGTAGTTATTTTTTTTTTTAAAGGAAACTAAATCGACTTGGTTCACAAAGTCAACCGATGAGAACTGCTTTGCCAAATATTGTAGATATTTGGCAGAAGTTTCTCTTCTTGGTTTCTCTGTTTTTGGATGTACGAGTAGTCATTATAATTTATCCAGTGGTACTGCGAATGAAGAGTTTCAAATTAATTTTTGGCTGGAAATTGCCAATTTCGTTGGTTTTTGAATTATTGTATTTGTTCAGCATGAGAAGCAAGAACTATCTGTATGAGTGGAATATTGTTTAAATTACCTGCAATCGCTTGTCGGGATCAAATTTTCTAGCCAAACCAAAGTCGATGATTTTGATGCGATTGCCTTCTTTTGTTAGGCAGAGAATGTTTTCAGGTTTCAAGTCCAGATGCAGGATATTGTTGCGATGGATAAATTGCATTGCTTCGCATACTTGCCGTATGAAGACAGTGCAGGCACGTTCTGTGAGGACGAATTCATCATCGATGACACGATCGAATAGCTCTCCACCTTCAACTCTGAAAGAAGTGACAAGAACAACATTTTATTGTTTCGAGGGTTAGTAAATGCGTAGCAAAAATTTGTTTGTGTTATTGTTGTGGGGAATTACAATTTCAAGGGAAATTGCTTCGATTTCTTGTGATAATTTATTAACGACTGAACAGACTGTTGCTTGAAGAGGGAAACGTGCACTTCTTAAAATGTACGAATAAATTGATAGTTTCCTAATGATAAGATTCAGATAAGATTGGTGGTTAATCTATGATCGATAAAGTGTGGCTAATTCTGAGAATTGATCAATTGTTAATTAGGTTGGACATGGAATAACAACTTATCAAAATTACCTTGGGCTAGAGTTTTGAATTCTTTCGAAATTCGTGCATTCCCCAAGTCTATTTCTATTTTCGGATGTACTTGAATTTTGTAACGATTTGTTTTTGTTTTGTTTTTGCAGGACTCTGTTTAGCATTAATTAATTCACACTAAACCAAAAACAGATGAAAAGATAAGAAAATTTAAAGAATACAGAAATATGATGAACCCAAAAGATATATAAACGGTTCGTCATCTCTTGATATCAAAAACACTGTTTTAACAATTGTTTAACTGTTTGAACAATTGTTGAGTAAGCCCCTCGAATAATTTTAAATCTCCAGATGATTGCCATGGCTTCAATCAAAACAAAGTTTAAATATGTCAAATTGATGCTCCATGGCGGTCAAGCCATATAACCAACACGACTGATTCCACGATTATTGAACTTAGAATGTAACCAATCGATCGTCAGAGGTCTTATGTGGTACGTGATAGGACCAATGTTTGTTTGAGGCAAAAACCAAATCAAGCAGTCACACGTTTAGGATAAATTAGCTTCTCTATGACTACTTGTGGATTTCCGATCTCCAAATACTTAAGCGACAAGATCTGACAAGATGCTTTTTTTTATCAATTCCTGAATCAATTGAAGCTTGTAAACGAATAATCCAAAATTTATTTCTAAAATTGTTAGTTGGTGTTTTCAATTGTTCAGTTGGTGATATCTTTGGTGCTTCGAGATTTTCGGATTTCGGCGCCAATTCCCGGCAACAAATGCAATATTTTCCTTTGAGTGCACACGTCGAACTCGGGAATATGTTCGGTCATCAATCCGCAAACCAGTCTAACGACCTTTTTTTTTACAAACTTGCGTACATCAGCTGCAGTTCGACCGAAATTTCTTTTCAGAATTCGCACTGTTTCGACAATACTTTGTAATATTTTCTCATGTTGTTTAAGCGATATATTTCTTATCGTTTAAGTATAATACTGAGTTTCTGTTGCATAATAGCTTTAAGGGTGAAAATAACGTATGATTCAGAAATAAACCTACAGATGACCCATCGTTCATATACCACATTCAAAAAGTATGTGGAATGGCTTAGCTTGGCTAGTTTGGTGACAAAGTTTCAGCGATTTTCTTCTTTCGAAATTGATACAATTTTGTATTTTGAAGTATCTATGCTGAAATAGCGCCTGTTAAAGTGATCTTGGAAGTCTTGCATAGGTCTATATAAAAGACCAGTAGAACTTAAAAAAAAAGAGGAAAGGAATCTGCTCTGGATGCTTGATTTTCGAAAATGGTTTCATAGACCAAGAGAAAAAAACAGCTCTTAAAATATGTATAAAAACTCCAATGAATGAAGTAAAAGTGTGAAAGGTCGCTCGAGGATTTAAACACTTGGTCTCACATAAATAAAGGACAACTGCAGTGGAACAATGCGACGAAAATAGCGATAAGGACCAAAACAACTATTAATCAGTGAGGGATGTCACATGGTTCGAAAATTTGCCAGACTTCTATAGTATATTTTCCTACTGATATTAGGGAAAAGGAGCCATATTGCACCACATCAAGCATCACTTTATAATTGGATAAAGACGCTGGAAAATAGTGAAGTACTATGACTGGATATATGGATTGCCTGTTTTTGGAACACGCAAAATCTTATATTGACATCTATGTATGTAGAAGAAGTCATTATTCTTGAGGGTGAACTTTTTTATGAGCGGCTTTAGTTTACACACCACAGCCTTAAAAGTGTACGAAACCTGTTAAGAAATGATCGAAACTCACATAACAATGTTACCAATGTTAGTTGGTGCATTATGAAGTGGAAGAAACTCCAATCTTAGTGGATCCAATAGCTCCCATAGAAATGGAACAATACAGGGGGGCTTTTTTCAAACCAATTACGAGTAGCTCGTAGGTCAATTTGCTGATCTAAATACTCTAAACTGTTACTGAAGCACCACTGATTTACATTGAAACGCTATTATAATTGCTATTAAATTTAGATAATAACCATGCGATCACGCCTTACTCCGGCTGTATTTTCCTTAAAGACCAGATTTTCCAGAATTTGATTAGAATTAATCGGTTATGCTCCTTCTCTTTCGTTTGCACTACCTAGTGCTTTTGGTTTTCGTTATAATTCACAACATTCGTTTGCTTCGAAACTGAATTGCTGAATATTGCCAAGCGCCAGAGAGAAAAACTGGATGTCCATGTTGTAGATGAACTGGCTCAGTTGGCAGGAACAATACGATTGTCGTCTTATCATTGTGAGCTATATCTTATGGAGTTGACATAGATTCAGGTAAAAGAATTTGTAGCAAGCCAAAGTTAGTATTTGAAAATTAAAATCGTGAATCTATTTTCTGAAGAAGGGCTGGGTAGTGGGGAAGTGCACAGCGAAAAATTGCTTAATTATATCCGGCATATTGAATTGAAGTTTGAACTTAACGTGTTAGATCGGAATGTTTCCGCTGAGAGAGTAGCTTTTCTGAAGTGCGTGTCTAACATCATCTGGCTTCTCTTTTACAACCTAAGAGTTTGAGCACACTGGTAAGGAATTTGTATCTATGAAAGAAGCGAACTGTTCGCAGAGGACAAATATGGAAATTGGCCAACTGAGAAGAAGTTAAGAGTAAACGGCGGCTTATTGCAATTCAACATTTTGTAAACGTCTTTAAACCCACGAAAATCGAGTAAAGAATCGAGATTGGTGAAGAGAATATGAAGAATACATTTCATAAAGTACTGACGATCATAGTAATAATGCAAAGAAAAATAAGCTTATACTATTACTAATAATAGAACAAAACTTTCGCCCCCTGACTTGTCAAAATGAAGATATCCAAATTATTCAAATATATAAATTGAATTCAGAAAAACCCAACGCTCACAAATGAACTATTCCATTGCCTTTCTGATTGAACGCCTTCCTCTCAGGAAGATATTTTGCTAATCATAAAAAAATGAACTTTTTTTTGTTTAAATTGCATCTATTATAGAATTATCCGCCAAGATTAGGCATTACGACGAGATGGTTTAAGCCTTAACGAATCGTAATCTACCCTTAAAAAGAATCTTCATTGGTAAATTTCTCTAAATTTCCTTCTGGCAACAAATACAAGAGAAAATACGAAAGATAATACTCCAACAATTTGTTCCTTCAACAGAAACTTGTAGAAATGCGGATTAAGATACACTCGTAGCAGTAGAGTCACTTCGGTAGTAAGGATATGAACAAACCACTTCTGTGGACTGAAACGCGTGAAACGAATCAAACTCCGTTGTCAACAGAACGAACGAAAGTCAAGATTTCCATCCACCAGACAACAAAGTCGCCGCAGTGAACGGCCTATATGCCGAGCTGTTCAAAATTGCTAGAGATGACTTGGTAGAGAGCATACACCAATTCGTTTCCTAATGTTGGTCAGAGAAAAGTGTGTCAAGGGAATGGAGTCCCAGCAAATGGGAAACCCTAAACTGCGCCGACTGAAGTGACAGCAGTCATATTCAGTTAATGCCTGAAATTATTTGCCGAAAATTCGACTTACCAATTTATTCATCTTAGGGAAGACCTTGATCGATATGAACAGCATTTCTTTCGATTTCAAAAGCACATATGACAGCACCTTCAGCGACGAGCCATAGTCCAGTTCAGTATAGTCCAACTCATCGGCCGACGACGGTAAAAATGCTTAAGACAAGGTGGTGAACAGGTTCCCAATCAACTTATATTTGAGAAAATTGTGGGAAATTCAGAGGCGAAATGTTCAAAAAGTCTGTGCAAATACTGGTATGGTCCGATGATATTGATATCTTTAGCAGAATACAGCGAGCTGTCAATAGTTCGTTTACAAGTATTTAGGCAGAAGTGGCAAAAGTACGTTAAAATCCTTATTAACCTAGTTTTGCTTTATGGAGAGAAGGTGGATAAAGATATATGTACTTGATCGATCTGAATTTCCTCTGTGATTTTCATATTTGCTCGGCTTTTGAGGGAGCAGACATTGCAACAAAGTTAGGTTAGAAGGCTGGGACATAAATGTTAAAACTCCTACATGAGCAGCCTTCGATTCTCAGCCGAAAGTATAACGTACTAGAGTAAGACTTTGCTTAGATTGGACACTCAAGTGAAAAGAGACCTCGATTATTTTTGTGTGCACAACCAGAGGCTATTACTTGAGACGTTTATCTCGGACGGTAGCAATATATACAAAAGTAAAGGTTAGTGCTTAGAAGCTTATAATCATGGCATACGAGTTAACTGATGGAGGCCCCTTACAAATGTCAAAGTCAGGTCATTTTCAATTGCATCTACTCTTCAGTAAAAGACTACTCGTATGTACATACATTCGAATGTGTAACAATTCCTGACCCAATCATTGTTAGGGGTAAAAACAAATTCTATTTACAATACAAACTTGAAAAAGTTAATAAAAAGCGATAAAAGCAAAAACCTGAAAGCAAAGGCAAATTAGTACTTCACTCTGTTCTAGGCGAACACGAACCGAATGTCCTCGTATGCGAGAGCTTAGCTCATTGCTCAAATCCTTACCTCATTCGTGTCTATTCGTACCTCAACCTTTCAATTGTATTGCGTTATTTTGCACGAAAACCAGATAAGGGCTGGTGTCCTCCGGTTTTGTAATTAGCACATTTTCTACCCATTTTCCTACATTTTCAGTTTTTTTCTGAATTCTCTACATGCATGTCCCTTCCTAATTACTTTTCATTTTAAAACTGCACAAATTCTCCTCGGAAAAGTACAATACTTGTGCACAGCAAAGTTGGACATGACTCTACCTACTCGTGTATACTCGGTATTGTTTCGAAAAATCTCCACATCCCCTTCAAAGTGTCCTGTAATCTGCCCTCGCACTTCATTAGCTCCTAGGTACTTGGTACTTTGGCCTCCTTAAAAGAACTGGAAAACTAAGTAAAACTCTGTTCTAAAACCACCTCTAGCCCTCCACAGTTTCTAATCTGAGTTAAGGAAAAACTCGAGTGTGCGAAAAAAAAAAAAACATCAAAAATGTCCAACAAAGCTGTGTGTGCTAAATAAGTTTGTCACAAAAAAAAGGCAGAGAGGGAAAAATAACCTTAAAAAGGTTTCCGATTCGTTTCATTTTCTACTACTACTACAACCCTCCAGCCTCGACGACCCCAGAGAGCAAAGTGGAAACTTTCCGATCGCTAATTTTTTCATGCAACATGTGTACTCGTGAATACATGAAGAAAGCTACAAGGGTTACTTTTCAACAATTACGGTTTTGTGAAGAAAATTTCTCCTCTCTGGCACAGGATTTTTTGTGTTTTTTTTCTGGTTTAGTGTTTTTTGAATAATTATTTCTTTATCCTTACAATTCCAGGACGACACACATCATTTTCTGATATTCGTACGCAGCATACAACTGGATGATGAGATGATGTTGCAATGAATTCATTATTTCAACTTCACGCTCCACATTGCGGCGGTCTTCACGTTTAGGAATGGGCACAAATTTTGCCGCCAATTTAAGTCCGCTCGATTTTTCACAGCAACGATAGACGGTCCCAAATTTTCCTCTGTCAAAATAAAAAAATAAAAAAAAATTATTAAAAAAAATTGGCTTTCTTGGGGTAAAAGGTTATGAGGAATGGGGTGCTCTTTAAGGACTTAAAATGGTTAAATGGTTTCCTTTGCTTTTTTTGTTTTGTAAAAAGGTTCAGACTTACCTGCCAACTTCACTAAGCATATCATAAATTTGGTGGGCATCGACACTTCGTTTGATTGTAACATCACGTGGCGAAAAGGCTGGTTCAAGGGCTGTAAAAAGCAAGAAAAAGACGATGTATTAAATGAAGTGTTGCCATTCATACTTAACTTAAAAAAATTACTTAATATCTTTTTTAAATATTCAAAGGAGCTAGAGAGTTATATTTTCTCAAATATGTGGGCTAGACGAGGTGTGCAGAACTAGGAAAGATGGTTCAAGAGGGGTAATTGAAACTGCTGAGGGTGGTCATCACACTCTGATGAAAAACTCGAGTTCTACGAAAATACCGAAAATGTATGTTACGGTGAGGCAAACACTCTTTTTGACTTCGACCAAATTGATCTACGAGTATTGTGCTTGTTTCTTTCAATATCTGCTCGCTCTTTCTGCGAGACCGCCTTAATATCCTCCCCATGCTCACCTGCGTGCTGGTGTCTGACTGTTGGTTATTAAGTGTTCCATACATGGCGACCTTTTAATAATGGGGGCTCTCCATATCAGAGCATAGGTACATCAAATTCAGGATCGGGTGTGAGGTCTCGAACTTGTTGAAGAAAAGGCATCTGTCGAAAACCAACTGGATGCGAGGACGAGCTCGGCAAGTCCATCAGCGTTCCCTCTTAGGACCAAACAAAAGCTAAACGAAATTGGTCAGAACCTGGACAGTACGTTCGTCAAGTATTTTGAACTGGCATGTTCAGTCAAAAAGGAATTCTGCAGATCACTCGTTCCCTGGTGGACCCAGATCTCTTGCGATTCCATTAAGAAACTAAACAAAACTCATAATCAACTCACTTAAGACTTATGTGGAGAAAGACTGATTTCTTACACATCGAAGAATATAAGAAACTAAGTCAGATTGCGAAAAGTGCCCCCTACAAATACTTTTCAAAGACAAAGTTCTCAAAAGCGGAAAAACAGCAGGGCTGAAATATATCAACAATTGATTGCCGTCTCATGCTTGAGCCTCATTTCCAAGGTAACCTCATCAGAACCAGTTCATTATTAACTTCTATTAACGAGGCTGCTAGTGAGCTAAATAATACAACACGTCGAAGTTGCAATATCTCATCGGTTGTGGTGAAGGATGAGGTCTTGTAAGTCTGTCTTCTTTTATGTTAAAGAACATAAAGCCAATGATCGAGCTCCATAAGCGTATGACTACAACATTATACTTTGCAAATGCATCTTCTATCTGAGATGCAACATGCAAAGCGACGAGAGTGCGCTTCAAAATTATGGGGCTTGTTATCGTGCGGATCTACACATTTATTTTAGAACAGATTAAATCCTGATGCTGATATTTTCTGGTGGAAGAAGCTTTCATGCAAATATGTTATTTTTGAAAAGATTCTTTGTCTAATTCGACGAGAATAGGTTAATTTTCAAAATGGCAACGCTGATTGGGCATGTGTCTTATAAATCCATTACTAGTTACTCGTATGTTTTTTTTTATGAACAATTGCGGATAAATACGGTTGCCAGTGTTTATTTTGAGGCAGAATTGTTTACTGTGTACGACACACCCATCCGTATACGTTCAGTGTTTTGTGCTATTTCGAAAATGTGACCTTCAATACGCATCTAATGTTTTGAATGATGTGTCCGGGTGGATAGAGTGAATATTTTTCTTCTTTCGTGTCTGTCAAGGTTGGGTAAAAATGACTCAATCTGTCATCTGCCAATATAGGTTTCAAATTTTCTACGAGTATGTTCAATGAGAACGTGAAATCGTATTACTCACATTGTAATATATGTATGTAATGTAAACGTGGACATTGATTTTTGTTTTCAATTATGTCAAGTTTGGGTGAATCGACATTGTTTTAGATCAAGTGTCAGTGGCCGAAAATATGCTGTAGAACTGGACCGTGAACAACCAAATGAAACTTTAAGATGAGTCAAAGGCAATGTGTTGCGTAGATGAGTTTTTGAAATTGAATCAAATGGTAGTGCAGTCGAATACTGTAGTATTTAAGAAATAGTTTTAAGCCTACTTGTCGAAACATTCGTCACAAGTTATACAAACGGTTCGTATCCTACAGAAACGAAACTTCGTTGTGCTGATGTACGGGTATTATACTCGTATATGGACATTTTTGAGCTGCTAGCAAATGGAGCCGTTAACATTTTGGTACATACTTCTTACAAGCACCCTGGAGAATTATCATTGCCAAAAGGTGATTGGACGTTGTAAACGTACATATGAGACAAAAAGTGCATTGTGAGACTGAGAATGCTTTGGCAATCTCGGAACCCTTAGAACTTCCAAGATGGCTGTGGCGATGTCTCGTATGCGCAATTAAGCAAACACAAGAAAACGTCGACATATAGATAGAAGGGAATTTAAGAATTTCTGAGAGCTCTCTTTAATGGAATGACCGATTGATATAGAATGTAACCCACTTTTAGTTGAGGAGGGATAACATTCAGTCTTCCATATGGAAAAGTGCGTAAAAGTAGTGGTATAACCCAGTGTTGATAGAGAAACAAACGCTAAATGGCTGGACTATGAGGTCATTATGACCTACCTGCTTAATGATTCTTTTACATTTCCATTGAGGTAATTAGCGTATTAAGTCTTGACTCTTAGTACAATCCTATCGAATCGTACAAATACTCCTACTAGTTAAGACTGATTCTCAATGCAGTACAGATACATCAACACAATAATCGGAAAGTATCAGTTTGCTTTTGGCTTCAACAGACCAACGAATTTCGTTGTCGCATGTGATGGTACAACACTGTAATAACCTGAGCCAATATCCCCGGGGGCATCTTGTCCCCATTTCATAGTATCTTGCACAAGGTCATGTAAAGTGCACTACTGCGTATCGGTTGGTCTTACTCAGAAGGGTTTTCCTAATTTTCTCCTTTTGAAGAAAAAGGAAAGATCTTCGATGTTTTTTATTAAATAGTTGGGACTCCATATGGTAATTTAACGCACCATAATGGCCAGCCACTGAACAAACATTCCTGTCCGGGTGCATCAGCTATTTTTGTTACAAACAAGAAAGTTCCAGCTGTTCTCGAACGTCGAAAACATTAAGCTTCGGCTTGCATAATGACACTATGCAGTAAGTAGAATCCTTTATGTTTTTTGTAAGATCTCAATTCTACTAGTGTATCAGTCTTCCATCTTTCCCCTTAAGGACCCTTGAAATAACCACGATGTTTACATTAAGTATAAATCATAATGTATAAGCCATTGAAGTGGCGGTCTAGATTACTCTTTCTTAAAGAGTATGCAATTATTGTTATCTAATCCCTGTGATTTCAACAACCTAAGCACCTTACACTTTAGTCTCAATAGAAAAGTGACAAAGGCAGCCTTTTCGTGTGAATAAAAAACATCCCATGACTTGGGATGCATCGGGCAACCACCCGCAAATACTTTCTGACATCCTCCCTGGTGTCCAAGGCATATCTTGTAAAGAATTTAAAGTAAGGCATATAATTTAAGACAAAAACATCCACAACCTTGATACATGCACCACATGCACGTGTTATATGAATAACATGAAATGGAATTTTTTAAAGAGTTCAGTTGGAATAAGGCGGTCAGCACTTAATTCCACCTTTAAACAAGCAGCGCTTTTTACTTGAAGAATCAAGATGGAATTCTTATAAGTTTCTAGAAGTGTCATAAAACGTGACAAAATGAAACATAAACATATTGCAACCAACTCGTGCAAAAATAATTCTAAATTAGGCTCTACGCAACACGCCAGTCATTGACTGGTTCTACTATAGGATCAATAGATCAATTTATACTTATAGGAGTGGTCTGCAATTAGAACGAGAATAAGGATAAGTTTTCACCCCTATGCAGAAAGTCGTCCCAGTAGTGGCCCTTCGAAACTTATTTAGTTGCTTCCTTCGATATTCAGTTTTGTTACAAGTTGTGTCTTCCGTTTAGACTGAGAAATAGGAACCAGTTAAAAGAACTTGTATTGAAACTTGTTACTCTACTCCCTTACCCTAATTGACCATCCTTCAATTTAATTAAATTCAATAACAAGAAGGTTTCAATCACCTGATTTCATAAAGAAACGAAAGCGGAATCGTTATCAAGCTCTCAAAAAGTTGAAGGACGGGTTTTCCCTGAGAAGTTACCTATCCAAACTGAAGTCTATGCTGCTACTTGGACGGAATCTTAAGGACATTGCTTTTACGCTGCGAGACCAGAGGCGCTCTGTATCCTATGGTTCTATATGATCCATACTCGATCCGAATCTATCAAGAGACCTCATCGATGTCAACATTTCGGTAGGTGTTGCAGAAATGAAGAAAAAGAGGAATACAAGTATTACCCACTTTCCGTGTAGAATTACGGACAGTAGGTATCAGAATGTAATCTATGGGAAGTTATCACTTTTGAGTTCTACAATAAATAATCTCTGCCCCATATAGATGCCAGGCGACAGCAATTCTGATAAATCAAAGAGTAACCATTCCAGATTAAATAAACGCCCTCAAATTTTCGGCCTCATTAATGACGTGATTCAATATAGAGTTGCATGTAAATAAAAGCCCACAACTGGTTCCTCCAGAAAGGTCTCAATGTAACTAAAGGGTGCACAAAAGTAATTTTAATAGAAACCACGTGTTTTAAATTAAATGTTATAAATATATTATTGAATCATAAAATATACAGTAAACCTCTCAGGCTTTGCTGCCATATACGCATATTTCTGTCAAACAGTTTTGCATAAATGTGACTGAATTTGATCTTTCAAGGTGTGGGTGGTTATGGGCTTGTTAGCCGAATCCTTAATGCTCCATGATCTGGGCAACCAATAATGGTTTTGCTTCTTGGGCTATATTGCTTATGGCACCGTCTTTTTGAACACACCTGCCGTCCACATCCATATCTTGCAGTTTAGAAACAAAAAACTGAACTGGATTATCATATCGCAATAGTGACCATCATTAACTGTTATTGCTCGACCAGATGAAGAATGGTTAGATGATATCTCCAGCTCGAGATCCGCATCAAACAGTGATACGTCGTGGATGCATTTGTTTCTTAACAATTACTCGTGGGTTTGCTGAACCCTCAAATCAAACATTTTGACAATTTATAGAGATGCTTTTATTTGAATAATAAAAATACGTTATTCCTTCGCTTGCTACATTTGTAATAACCCTGAACTGTCAGCTGTCACGCTGAATTTTTTTGTTTCCTTACCAGCACTTTTCGGCCCAAATGGCGCAAAATTCAAATACTGTGTAAATACCCTTTACACTTGTGAAGAATTGGGATCTAAACGCTAAGACCATGATATTGAAATACCAGTTAGGATTTCGTGCAAATTTTAGTTGTACTTCAGCTCTCCTAAAAATCTGCGAAGATTTGCGTGCTGGTTGTGACAATGACAAATTAGGCTTAATAGAGTTATTCGACTTTTCAAAAGCATTTGACTGCGTGAATCATGAATTTTTATTAAAAAAACTTAAATATCAATTTCTGTTTGATAACTCGTTGGTTAAACTGATATCTTCGTACCTATCCAACAGATCTCAGTACGTCTTTTATGATAACAAGCAATCTTCGTGCTTCCTGTCCGTTCAGGTGTACCTCAATGCTCTGTTTTAGGGCCACTTTTATTCATTTGTTTCGTAAACGATATCTCCAAATGCTTTTCTACTTGCAGCTACCATATATATGCTGACGATGTACAGATATATACACTCTTTCCAAGTGCAAACAAGCATCAAATGGTAGAAATGTTCAACCATGAACTAAATAATGTCTATAAATGGTCACTAAACAACGGCCTTATGCTAAATCCAACCAAAACAAAGGCAATGGTAATAAATGCCGGAAGACGTACAGAGTTTATACCTCTATTATTTCTGAACCATTCCCCAATCGAATACGTTGACCACATTAAGAATCTCGGTGTCTATTTGAGTTGCAATATGAATTGGAACGTTCATATAAATAAAATTGTTTCAAAAAATTATTAATCCCACTGCTAACTACCTTCCAACCAATACTAAACTAAAACTTGTAAAAGCATTTATTCTCCCGATTATTCTCTATGGCTGTGAATTGTTCACAAATATGGACCATGGTTCTGCTAGAAAATTAACTGTCGCGTACAATGCCTGCGCGAGATACATTTTTAATGTAAAAAGATATGATCACATTTCTGCATATAGCAAGCAAATCTTCGGCTGTTCCTTGATTGGACTTCTAACATATCGTTCAATTTTATTTTTGCATAAAATTTTAGTAAAGAAAACCCCAGAATATCTGTTCGAAATTGTAAGCTTTCCGAGAAATAAAAGAACTTTACAGCTGGTAGCACCTCGGTGCAAGTATTTAAATACATCTCGGCAATTTTTTTGTACATTCAATTCAACTTTGGAATCGTTTGCCCTTAGCCATCAAGCGCATGAGTAACACAAGTTCTTTCAGCAAAGAAGTTTTTAAATGTTGTGCTGAAAACTTCTAGTAAAGTCCTCCTGTGTATCCCAATTTCCTGTTCTCCCAAATTTATATCTCCGCCATCATAAAAAATAAAATTCCTCCCTTTCCTAATCTTCTTTTTAATCTTTCTATCTATTATCCCATCTATATTTCTTTTCTATTTTTCCTTCTCTATCTATTTCTTAATCTATATTTGTTAGATACGAGTAGTATTTTATTGTTTCATTTCTTCTTTTTTCTTTTTTTCTTTTTAATTTTTATTTGAAATATTGTTAAAGCTTGTTCCAATTTTTCAAAAGATGTTATAAAATCTTATGTGAGCAATGAATTAGAAATAAATACGAGTAAGTTTGTAATTTGTAATTTGATAGTGTTAGTGCTGCTAAAGGAGACTTTTTACTTGCGTTTCCGGGCATATATTAAGCCTTTCCTTATGACTGTTGCTTTGGAAATCTTTTTATTTCTCATCATAAACGGTTCCGTAAATGAGGCTTCCTTTCGCTTTTGATTCCTTTATTTAATGAAAAATAAAAAAAAAACACGCATTGCTTATTCTCCACCGCATTAATAGCAAACAGAAAACAATACAAATCAGTCATCGTCTAAGGATATGATTCGTTTTTCGTTACCCCAGGAGCACTAGAAACTCAATTACCAGAAACAAATGATAGCCAATTTTCAATTCAATTAAACAAATTAATTGTAATAATCCCTCAAATAAAAAACCTTCTACAAAATCATCATTAATTTGCCACTGAATTATTGAAAAATCGATAAACAACACGCCTCTAACGGCAGATTATTAATTAAAGCCAATCGGGTCAACATAGCCCCATTCGCTCAGGCATCTATCCGGTAGCACGTTCTACACCGAAATACAAACTTCATCAATAAATATGATGACGTCCAATGCAAAATAAAATACGACTAAATAAACGAATAAGAACAAAAAAAACTTTTCGAAAAGTTTTTGTCCATTTTATGGGCCTTACAGGCGGGGGACGCTCTGCTTCAAATGATAAAAAAAAAATAAATAAATAAATTCTTCCACCCACCTGTGCTTAAGAAAACAACGTCCAATCTCTACCTATCCCCACTTTAGGGGAAGAAAAAAAATTAAGAGAAACAAAAGTGAAAAATCAAAATTAATTTTCCCCGATTAAATTATTAGCGCCTGGCACGAAAAAATCATCTATTTTGGCATCACCATTCAAATGAGAAACTCGAAAAACAAAAAATTCGGTCGGATTTTGGCAGAATAGGGGAGGGTATTTGGTATTTGGTGTTTGAGAGGGTAGATAGATAAGTTCGACGTATATAAAACAAGACAACATAGGACGAAGACCGAAAATTCGAATGCGATCTGATAGGAGTGCTATGTTCCGCTGACTGCTCTTCATCTTCTCTATATATAAGGATATCTGATAAGTTGCCAAAGCTTGATTTATGAAATTTAAACAGTAGTTGTGTTCACTTTATAATAAAGCGTTTTTCGATCAATGACTGGAGTAATGTTGACCTCGAATTCGCCAATCGTAGCCGGCTTGTTTATATAGACTATGAGCCTTACGTAGCCCCCAAGGGAAAAGGTCTAGAGGTATGATGCCATATGATCTAGGCGGAAAATTCATCGGTTTAAAGAGTGAAATTAACTTTTCTCCGTATCGTTCTCACAATAAAGCCATGGCTTCACGGGCTGTGTGGCAAGCTGCACCGTCTTGTTAGAAGCAAATGTCATCGGGACCGCCGACTTCAATGACAGGCAGTAAATAGTCCGTTACCTTATCGCCCTCAGTTTTAAAGAAATATGAATCGATGAATCCACCAGCCCATGAGCCACACTAAGCCAGTGTTTTGTGTGGACGTAATGGCAGCTTTTGAACTTCTTCGGATTGCTTTGTACTTTAAATATGGCTATTTTGCTTATTAAATATAATAATAAATTGATGCTTTTCAAAAGTACAACGATTAAAACAGAAACGATATGGCGGGACGACTGCATGATTTGGTTGTCCCCACATAAAATACGCCAAGTTGTTGCATAATATAAGCCATGCTCTTGGATACGGCACCGAATCGATTCCTCACGGTCATCGCGTACACTCTCCACTACCGCCACGATATTTTTTTCAATATGTACTAGACGTGTTCAATTCGGTCCGCTATTATCTAAAAGGGAAAATTGGGTCTACAGCTTTTCCACGGTATAGCAAATTGTGCATTCGGTAGGTCGATTACGTCTCATATAATATCTACTGGAAAAAGTACGCCCAAAAGAATCACCCTCTGTAAGTCTCCGATAAGTAATTTAGTTTGTATTTTGTGCATTTGCGATCTGAACGTAGAAATACGATCAAACAAATTTTTTCATAGCTCCAAAACCAAGTTAGATTTTTATCGACGAAAAAGGATTCCTAATCAAAAGATCTATAGATAAAACAGCAGTAGCTTATTTGCGGTAAGTAATCGTGAAGTAGAAAAATGAATTCAGAAGCTCTCTATGTGCGTAACGAGGTATAAATATATGAGTCTACTATCTGATTTGACTAAAAGACCAATGCTACTTAAGAGCCTTGGAAAAAACTTTTTTTTTAGGACGTCCGAGTGTCCGAGATACTCACATGGCATTCGATGTAAGAGATGTGAGCCATGGTCGAAAGTCTATGCATCTGATGCTAGTATTGGATTCTTGCTAAGCAAAATACATCATAATATGCCGTAAAATATGCCCAAATACTGTGCTTGCCGTAAAATCAAGAGATTTCGATTTTCTTCAACACATTACGATGAAAGGCAAGGTTGGGCGAAATTTTGGATTTCATTGGTCAAGTTTATTGATTCGTTTTGTCCGAAGTTTTTTTTCCATATCCAGCATGTTCAACTTTACTAGGCTTGTATAGATTTCCTTAAGGGTGTTGTTGAATTGTAATCACCTAAATCCTTGCGAAAAATGGGGCTGAATATTCAGGCGCCATAACCTAAATCTTGGATAAGAGAGTTATAGCTGAAACATTTAATATTAGTAATGAAGAATTCCTATTGAAAATTAGAATATTTAACTCAACCATAATTACCAAAGATGACCTTTTCATCTGCTTCGAAAAGCTATTTTGAAAAGGGATTCCGACAGAAAATTGTCCGTGGAATAACTGCATCAGACCGAAATCTGTTTAACCAAAAACTATTTATTGTACCTAAAGAATGGCAAATAATAACATACGATGCTGCGCTGTCCAATCCAGTAGAATTCACTTTCAAAAAGCACTCGCGAGATACGGGTATTTCCTTTGGAATTTTATTAACTTAACTCCTTTCCTTCAACATTTTTATTCAAATGCCAACTGAACAACTATGCACATTTGGATACTTTTCTCTCGAGGTAGAAATCCTGTCTGCTGCCATTTCACCTTCACCTTTTGGAATACAGTTTTCGCAGAGAAATTGCAACCTCAATTGAATTTTTCCTTTTCACTGGAAAATAAGAAGAGGAATCAAGGACTTTCAGCTTATGGATTTATTTTTCTTTATGTTCAAACATCTGCTAATCCTTCAACACAGTTAATCAGTTAAAAGTTTTCATTTTTCAGCTCGGACAAATAATTGAAATTTATTTGGCGCCCAGTGCCGGGCCTTCATATCTTTTTTGTGAGAAACAAAGAATTTTTCCTTAAAGTTACACCTCAGCCTTGATTAATGGAAAGGGAACAGAAAGGTGGAAAACAGCCCTTAATCATGATAAGTAAAAATCTATTAATGAATGAGAAAGTAACTGGACTTTCTCCACAAGCGCCATGCACAAAAGGCTTTCAAAGGCTTTTAAGCAAATGAATGAAGTTGAAGTTGTGCAATGTGCAATCCCTAGGCTCATCTCGGCGGCCTTAGAAGGCATAAAATTTAGCCATCCCATTCATAATACATTGTGCCGTATATGGAGTAGGGATCGTATACATATAAACCTTTATCTCATGTAGCAATCTACAGCTGCAGTAGAATACATGGACTCGTATGTGGTTGGTTGATTCAAAAAATGAAGGATGCTTATGATGACCTGCCATGCATGCGAAATTTTGCGGTAAATGAATGTGCTCCACGGAAAGAGTCCCTCCGTTTGTGTGTTTATGCTTTGAAGTACGAGTATCTTCTTTTTCGGTTTTGTTCTTGGTTTTTTTTTTTTTGCGAAAATAGTTTTTTGTGGGACAAGGCCACTTAAATGATTGTTTTGATTCGGTGAAAAGAAATTCACTTTCAAATAGGAAAAATGAGCGCAGTGAAAGGGAAATACGAAGTCAGTGTATCTTTTCAAATTAAATCCCATACGTTGGATTGTGTAAGGGATGCGAAGCTTTTCAGTTTAAAATGAGAGATTTTAGGCTTTATTTTACCAGCTATCCCTTTAAAATCTGTGGGTTTTATGTAATTCTCGGGTGATTTTGAAATGTTTTGAAATGTTAATCCATTGGACTAACCTTTTGAAAGAGTGTAAAGACAAATATATTCGGAAAGTTAGTCAGTCGGTCTTTTAAGCAGAGAAATGCAGCTTTTTCGGTCTAATGTCGAGTTAAATTAATACTAGTCCTACTAGTTAAGTCCTGGACTGGACTTATAATCAATACTGATTGGGAACCTCAACCATGCTGTGTGAAGTACCAGGAACACATGAATTCGTAATAGTACTGCTTACTCTCCAGGATGACAGGGTTTGTATCATAATGGTCTGAATCGCAAGCTCACACCACAACAAATAAACACAAACACTAAGCCCAGTGGTGAGTCACTCTTTAAAGATTCTATTTCTATTTACGGTATCATAAGTAGTAGTCCCACTTTTATTATTTTTAAATGCAAAAAAGTTTTTGACGTCACTCTTGTCTCAAAGATCCTCTTCCATTCGACTCGCAAATATCGAGAGTCTAATGAACCGACTGGCCTCATTGTAATAGTACTGTGGCCTTACAGCAAATCCCACCAGACTTGAACTTTTACAGATCGAAGCAAAAATAATATAAGTAGCTCAATCGTTTATCGGAGGGTACTCCTCATAAGGCCTTAGTGAAGCACAACTTAGTGGAAACATTAGAAAGAGGAAATCAGGCAGACTAGAATCACATGAAAAATCTGATAGCACCTGCACTGAATCGAAAGCGGAGACTGCTGTCTTTTATTTGAGACCCACTTCCCAGGTAATCTAGTCAGAATTAGCTTCTTATAACGAAACTGCTTGTGAGCAGAATAGAATCTTAGCCGTAGCTTGGTAACGGATGATGGCATCAAATAAACTGTTGCTTCGTTGCTTTCTTTGATAATTTTACGTCGCTTGGCACAGATGACATATACCCAGTTGTATTACCAAAACGCATAGAGAAACTGTTGATAATACTGAGAAACATCCTCACAGCCAGCTTGGCATTGCATAACGAAGCCCTGGCGAACAGTAGGTGTAGGCATATTCAAAAAATTGGAAAGAGCCAATTAAAACTTCTTTCTTCAAGTGAAAGATCAAGATTGAGCTCATATGTGCCAAACTGCTTTGGGAATACATCCTCTGTCTAAGATGCAACATGCATACTAGCGGGGATTTTCCTGCAAGTCCTTGTGGAAGTTGCTATAGTACAGATAAAGGGAACACGCGTTGGTGATTTTCCACAGCATCGATATTTCGATATTTCGATAATACAATCTTTGACGGCAAGTGTTACTCTGCCAGGCAACACTATATAGACGAATCATACACTTCGTGGATAAAATCAAGGCTACTGATTATAATTGTTGACTTTAGCTTCATCCTTCCACTACCATTGTGCATGCTGGTCGAATCTCAAACAATATGGAAATATTTTCTGTCAGATCACTACCTTTTGTTTTTAAGCGTAGCCTGTCCTAGACGTGACCGACTAGAAATCCTATAAAAACTCATCTAGTACATAAAGGTTACATTAAGGAGATATCTTGTATCTTGTGCATCAGTTGTTAATGGCGCATTTAAAAAAAAAAAATTGTTTCACTAATGCTTTATTATACCCCAAGCAGCGGTCTGTCTAAGCTGCAGAAGAGCATTCTTCCGGACACGTGTTTCTGCTCCCTTCTCTTGATATGCATATCATTGGCTGCACACTCAAAGCCATCTTAAGAAGTGGTCTTTGCTATAATTGTGTCTTCTGATTATGGTCTTATAGACATGCTGTGTGATGTGATGCAACGCTCAGAGGAGGACTTCTCAGAGCCTCGGCTGGCGTAATGACTGCATGCGCACGATGTTAGGGTTTCTGTTGATGTCTGGGTCAACCACATAACTCTTCACTTTCCAGGGAAATCCAGCGAATGCTATCAAATTGTTTTAAGAAATCTGCTGTTTTTCCGGTGTTCCTTGGCAGAAAGGTCGCTAAAGACTTTTCACTGTTTTCCTAAGAGTGAACGAATCACTTCTTCCATGATAATCCATCTTATGTTCACTTTAGATTTAATAGACTTGGCTGAGTGGTTGCTGGTACTGCAAGCAATTTACATTTCCTCCAAAGACTGAGAAATTCCAACAATAGGAACTTACGTAGAGAACAGTGGCCTAGTTTTTTTTTTATCGGAGTGTCCTGTTTTAAGAACCAAAGCACTGAGTTCTACTTATTTCACTATATGGACTTCAGGTTATTGTTCTTGGAATAGATTCCTTCCAGTTACATTAATTCTGTTCATACCTCAGCCAGTAAGTCATCTCAAAGAGCATTTATTCTCACTAAATCCGGACACAATACTTCAAAAGCTGTTCATGGACTATCGACTTGTTTGAGTCTTTCAATATCTTATTGCTATGGACAGCTAAATATTTTCCACAATCTTTTAATTGTTTTTGTGAGTAATAGCAAATATTCTCAAAATACTATCAAGAAGGATAGGAGTTTGAAACAGAACTCGTTTTATTCAATACTTTTAAAACTGCCTTAACCTACAGAAAACATTATTTCGCTTGGTTTAACCCATCGACACGGTTCTGATGGCTCTGAAACAGAATTGGCTCTTACTCCCAAAGACTATAACAGTTTCATCAGAGTGAGTAAATTATTTACTACTCTCTGCAACTTCGTTATAACCATCAACTGTTAAGATGCACCGTCATTTTAACCCTCCAACCCGGCTAACATACTCAAAAACCTCGCTAGTATTCAAAAATTAACTATCTTAGCACATCCTCGCAAACTCACAAGGGAAGAAGAAAGTTTTTGTACCAAAAGTACTGCGCTTTTCGCTCGAAAAGCGAAAACAAAACTTTCCTAATTTACAGCAGCAACGAACTGCATCCCATTTGACACGGTGAACGTGTCATCAACGAATGTCGTTGTTATAGAGTAAAATTCTTCGGCAACTTCCAATTGGTAACATAAACTTCTAATTAAGTTGCTGCAGTTTCAGTTAAGAATGCACAAGTGTTCTCGTATGTGTATCTATGGGTGCATCAAACCATTTGGTTCCACATGGATTAAATTATTCCACCCTTTACCACATGCAGATGCAAAAACTCTCTAGCAGAACACCGTTAAATCAGAGTGAATAGTGGATATTTCCTTCCATTAAACCACAATTAAATATAAATGAAGATATTCTCACCCGTACTAAACACAAAGTAAGGACAGCACAGTTAGGGGCAGGAAGCGATGAGAAGAATACTCGTACTCATAGTTTAATCTGTTCAACAATCTATCGGAAAGCGCGAAGTGTTAGAGTGTAAGGATTCACTATAATCCCAGACAAAAAGCTAATGGAATTCGATAACAGCGATCTGAAAGGCTCTTATCCCAATGGCTTCTGGCAACTGCATGGAAATTAAAATCTTCTTCATCCTATTCGTACGAGTATTTACCAAAGTGCCACGGATAGAAGTATGAACATTCGTACTCACTCTCGTATTCCGTTCTCGTAGTCTTATCAACGGATAAATGGAGGTGAATCTGTTAAAAGGTGGAAAATCCAATGGATTCGAAAATATCCAACGGCAGAAAAAAAAGTTGCACGTTGCATAGGTGGAAAAAAACAGCTCTCAACTTTATTGACCTTTGACAATTGGAAACATAGAAAGTACTAGAATTACGAGTAGGGTATACTATGTGGCCCCTTATGATTATCTCCAGGCATGTTAACATCGAAAATAAGTTCCAACTGGTACTCCAATTAAAATACATTTCTTCAAACATTCTCCGGTCTACATCTGGACATTGGCAGGGAATGAACTTATACAGACAACGGACTGTGTGAGTGTACTTATGAATTGCAGCAATTTCGCCACACTGATACAATCATGGCAAAGATATACATACCAGAATGCTACCTTATGGTTTATTAATTAAAATATCTGATAACTGCGAAACCGAAATTATGTTATTAATTATGCAAAGGGTATGATTCAATTTTCAGATTAGAGATATTGATATACGACGGACGTCTATTCAAGGGAATGAGATACTCCTCCTAATAGAACAACACAAGAGTAATCGTTTTATAGGGGAGCCTAGTTATAGAACTGTTTGCCTTTAACGATGTGACGATATTTTGCCAATTATATGTATACCTCTCCCAATTAGAGTTAGTGCAATTACATACGTTTTGGAAGTTGATAAGACCGGTTGGTTAATGAAGGTATGTTCGAGATCTATTTTATAGATTGATTTAGCTTAATGTGTTAGGATATTCTCGTATCCGTACATTCAAACATTGCATGTAGCCAGCGTTTACGTTTGATTATGCTATATAATGAAATTTTTCGTTATCAAGTGAAAGTATTATAAGGTTCAGAACAAGCTACAAGCAAGGATTTAGGTGTAATGCAGAGATATATGGATTAACTCTGTAGCTCCATTCTCTTCTATGGAATTCTTTTGAATCACTTGGTTTAACTGATAACTTGGATCTAATTCAGAGAATTCGTATAAATATTCCTTTTGAGGAGTTGCTAATCATTTTTCAGAAGAATTACCTTATGTCAGGACTTGAGACTTACATAAGTGATTAAAAGCCTTTCGAATGAGTCAACGTTATGTTACGAACACGTTGCTTCTTTTCTGAAAGGTATGTCTTACTAAACGAGTCCACTTAATGTTAAAGGGCAAATAACTCTTACTGATATACACCATAACTCTACTTCCGAATCTACTGGATCTGAAAATTGAAATTTTCCGAAAACTTAAATTACCCTTTTCAAACTCCGTCACAAATCTATTATTCATCGCCTGAAATCGCTGACAGACAGTCAACTTAGTAAGCTCTTTCTGATAGTCGGTCGCTCTTATGTTTTTATGAGTACACAAGCAGATTGAAAGATATTGTCAAGCGATACAAGGTAATGCAACATCTTTTTTAGTAGGTCCCACATTTTTTTTTAAATTTGTGTATATTGGTATTCCCTGAAAATTCTTAACCCAAAAGAATAGGGGAGGAAAGAAAGAGAGATATCGACGTACGTTAGTTTAAAATATTGGGAGGTTACTCGTATAATAGATGAAATTATTTCGGATTATACGTTAGTTTCGGTTAGTTTCGGTTAGTTTCGGAGACGGATATCAGATTTATAAAGAATCGTTAAACTTGTTATCTAAGTAGGTACTCATTAACTTGTAATCCCACAATGACTAGTTATGACCAAGGTACATACCACACTTGTTGCGCACATAAAACATCTGCTCACTGCTCATAAACTGCTCTCGCACAAAAGCAATTTTCACACTTAACATGTGCGTTCTCTTTAACGAACATACTCGTAATATGACATGCGCACAGGGGTGAGTACTCATAGACGCGCATTCTTATGCAAGTGAGCAAAAATAAAAACAAACCCGGAAAACTAAAACCTGTCATAACATGTCTCATTATCTATCCGAAATTAGTCGAAACTTTTATATCGGATTCAGTCACGGTTGCGGATAGATTTTAATTTCGGATATCCTATAGTTACGGCTACGGTTACGGAGCTCCATAACATCGCTAATCCATACTCTGCAGTCGTAGGAGTTTAAAAACCATTTCCCTAATATTATGAAAAGGATGCTGCTTACTTATTTACTTAAGGTGGCACTACTAGGTGGGTGAAAAGTAACCTCATTGACCGCAAGAATGCGCTGCTACTGCAAAAAAGGTTATGATGCCTTGAAGTCCGTTCTTATTAAGGCAAACATGCCAAATCTCAGTGCGATACGTCTCTAGTTTTGTTTTGACAGTTGATTGTTGTTGACGTGTTTGGCATTATGTTGAGTATGGACAAAAACGATTTTCGTTCTCTCATAAAACAATCGGGCGGACTTTTGGCTTCAATTGGTAACTGCTGATGAAACCTGGATCCACTAATACACACCAGAGGACTTAGAAAACAGGCGTCTCCAGCCAGCTCAATCTTTTGCTAGCTGCCACCAATTTGGCACTCTGAGTTGGCCTTCACTTGCGTGGGTCATCTGCCTCGCAGTCTTTCTATTTTGCATTGCCCTTGGGGGCAGATTCGAAGACTTTTTGGACCAGTGCATTGGTGTTCTTCCGCTTTACATGATCCAGCCATCTCAGTGGTTGGAGTTTCCCGCTTTTGGTTAAGTCAATGTCGCTGTACAGTCCGTATGTATCTCATTCCCCGCTCACCTTCTATGCTCTGGGACAGATTCACTATGATAATCGCGTTTGCTTGGTATTTCATAGAAAGATAGTTGATATGGAGAGCAAAGCCTGCATTGTTGGGTTGAAAGTGAACTCTGCCAAAAATTCAGTCATCAGCATTACCATGTCAACCTCACAAATCAACATTGCAAAACAATTGATATTTTCAATACCTTTTAGAAAAGCGGAACGGAACTATTACTACTACGTTACCCAAAATATAAAGACCCAAAACCCATCTGGGGCTGTTTCGGTTAAATATTAATATTGACACAGTGTTGTTGAAAATGCAGCAGATACTGTTTTCCAATTATGCATTTTCAACTTGGAGCTCCAGGAGACAACTTACCAGTGGATTGGCATGTACTATATGTATTAAAAAACGTGGACACCACCAATACTTGTCATGCTATACAATATATTCCGGTAGCCCGATGAGACAATAGAGGGTCTATCACAACGTACATCGATATTTAAACAAATAACCTTCTAGCAGGAGGCTGGGGAGAGTAAAGAAACATCTAAAGTGTGGTGGAAGCTCTATGACTCTCAAAGGAATGGAGGAAATGGGTTAGTAACTACTCGTACATTGAAAAACTTCTTCAAGCATCTTGTTTCTGGATATAATCCAACAAATATATCTACTACATTAGGTTCTTTAATTGCGACTCAGTGTATCTATTGTACTAGTCTATTTCAATTGGAATGCGACGTTATACTAAAGATCTATTTGCACTTGACGGTATTTCATAAAAGCCAGCAACAAAATTCAATTTATTTAGTGCAGTGCCACATATACACTAACACAATCACCATGGCTATTTAAAAACTAAAAAAAAAAAGACCATACCTTCTGCATGATGTCATCATTATTTGGCAGACTACCCAATACTTCCTCGACTATCCAATACCATAAATACCATCCATACCAAAAATATTCAACTACTGATGGCTGTCCATCTTCAAAAATCTAACTTAAATCCCCATCTCATCGGTATCTGCAATTATTTCAGAAAAAATCCTCTTCAAATGCTCATTTATTATTATAGTTGAAAAATTCTCCTCTTCCTCTTGATCCTTAATACTCGTTTACAAATCAAGTCAATTACTCATATATACACAAAATAATTACCAAACACAACAGGAACTTTCAAAAACCATTGTCCCAATTAATTTGTGCAAAAAATTGCCAACATCAAAAACAAACGAAAAAAAAGGCCAACAATTGCACCCCATCGCGGTTAAAGACGATGCGAACAAAATCCCCACCAGTTGCGCAAAATTACAAAAATTATCTTGGCCAAATGTGACCACTGCTGTAAAGAATGTTGGCATCTTGTCACATAATTACTCCGGCGGTCGCCATAGAAAACGTTGTTGTCGTTGTTGCCGTCGTTGTAGTTGTTGTCCTATTTTTTGCCAGGAAAACAGAATGAGATACTTGTACGTGTAGCCGTACTTATATCCGTCCGGGGGATTGTCTGTGCCTGTCTGTTTGTCTGACTAAAAGATAGAAAAATATAAAATTCCTCATTAAGATGGATACAGTCACATGTATTATTCGTAAAGTGAAATGCTAACATTACATGCTGCCAGTGTGACCAAACTGTGGAGAATTTGGACTAGTTTTACGGCAACACCAGCACTATTCCAAAGGACTGTATATACATATTTGAAAGCCTTGAAATTTCTGTTATCAAAAAAGTCATTCCTTTTGCTTTCAGAACCTACGGCGAGTGAGTATTAAGACCGAGTGGCCTTGTGAACTTTGGCCAGTGGGTAACCGGCCGAGTGAAGTCTTAGTATTGTGAACACCAATCTTTCATCAGAAACCAGAAAAAAATGGTCGTACAACTAGATATAACTGTCTATAATATGTGTCTCAGGAGATCTATCCAGAAGTGTTTCGCAAAAGAAATGGGCCGTACCTAAAGCAATAAATGTCTGTATCAATCCACATGAGGTCTTTGCATAGCAAGCCTTTTAAAAAAAGAATATCTATCCGACGATTACAGCAAACAAACTTCTTTCATATATCTTAAGAGCATCCTGAGTTATGTATCTTTTTTGAGGGTAAAAGCTTTAGGTCGTGTGAGTTCCAGTGATCTAGGTTATAATGGTAGCCAAAATCCAAAGATACGACATTACCTTAGCAGTCTCCATGAAATGACAGTAGAAATTGTTGTTGGCAAATGCAATCTGCAGTTGCGGGAAATACGAATAAGTAGCACAGAGCTCCAGATGGGCAAATTGACAACCCAACCAAATAGACTTTCCATATATTTGATATACACACCTTTAGGTGAGTAAATCTTAACTATGAGCAAAGTTACATTCAGAAGTATTCAACTTAAAGATGCTGCGATATTAAAAAAAATAGAAGGTGATCCTCCTAGCAGATGAAAATTACCAATAAGCGGTACATGGGGAGAGGTATACAAAGGGATACAAAAAATTGTGTTGAAACAAGAGAAGGGGCAAAGAAAATCTAGCAGGAAAGTTAAAATACCTCCTGTACTATCCTATGTTACAAAAATCGAAAGAAACGTGGTTGAGCGACATCAGAAGGTAGCGTTTAAAAATCCATCAGTTGATAGCTGGATTTAAGATTGCTTCGCATCTACAACTTAGACCAGAATTATGTCACTGATCCATGCATTTGAACATCTATCTTAGCAGTTATTGTTTTATATGAGGAAGGGAAAAGGATTATGGTATAAAGAAAATCAAGATCTAATAAAAAATGATGAAGTTGTCATCCCTAGCCCAAAAAGGGGATTTTTGACAGCAAATAAAGTGTTGAGAACATGAAGGCTTTCAACACTATCGGAATCTCCGATAATTACTTCCAACTGAAGGCAACGGGAATCGAGTGACGACACTTTTGTTGTGTACACGACAAATGTTGCTTGACGGGCGAGCCTAGTCTATATATAAATACGTGCTGCCTTCTTTTGTCGTACACTTTTACACCGTTCTACTGAACCGAATGGCAAGATACTTACACCATTGGAAAGGTAATTTCGCGTAGATGTGCACAAACGGTCTTATCAAACCTTGGTAAAACATGTAAAAGATTAGGCTATTTTACATATATCTATAGATATAGATGTTGTAAAATCAGGAATCCAGTGTTGCATAACCTTAGGATCATACATCATTAATAAACTCTCTCTCTCTCTGATGAGTTCATTTATTACCCCAGTTTCAAACCAGAAGATACGAGAAAGAACTAGAACTTTAAAAATGTGGTTTAAATACAGAATGAGAAACAGTGTGAGTTAAGTTGATTTTGGACAGAAAAGCGACAGAAAAGGAGCTTAAGGGCTGAACAGAATGTGAATCTGAAACTTGAATCTGTATCTGATATCGAACTTTCAAAAGTTCAATACATGGATAATCTGTATCTCGAAGTTGAATGACACACAACTTGAGATACAGATTCACATTCTATTCAGCCCTTAATCTTAATATTATTATTATTATTATTGGCCCGGGTATACCCCGGACAACTTTATTTAACTTATTAACAAGCAAAAACTTAAACCTAATAAAAACATTCTTAACCTAATGGGGCGAGGGAGAATATTAGTCGGGGGAGGTGTAATGGGTGTGACATATTCAGCAGGGCTGTTTTTATTTCATGTTTGCTGCTATTTAGGTCGAAGACTTCGGCGTAGTTGTTTGTTATACGCAACATTCTTGATAATGGTTCGAAGTGACTGTAATTGGTGCGGTGAGTTTGGATAAGAAGAAGTGGGACAGATCTTAGGTTACTGGGATTGGAAGTGAATAAAATATTTTGTGTTATCCCCGGGCAGTTGATGTTTCCAGTCAATAACTGGTGTATAAAAAGTACATCAGCGACTTCACGACGTTTTCTTAGGGTATGCATGCCAATAAGTTTTAACCTATTTTCATAGGGAGGTAATCCATATGGATTGGCCCAAGGTAGACCACGAAGTGCAAATCGGATAAACATGCGTTGGACTGCTTCGATACTTTGAATGTGGATTTGCTTATAGGGTGACCAAACTTGGCTGCAATATTCTAGAAGAGGCCTTACAAAAGTAATGTACAGAGACCTTGTAACGTAGGGGTTGAAAAATTCTTTTGACCAGCGTTTGATAAAGCCAAATGCAGAGTTAGCTTCATTAATAATGATGTCAATATGTGAGTCGAAATTCAATTCCCTGTCACATATTATTCCTAGATCCCTTACTTCGGTAGTGGTGGCGTAGGAAGACGTTTGCGGGAATACGTTATCGTTTGGCATTTACTGACATTAAGCTCCAAACAATTTTGCTTGCACCATACCGAAAACTTATTTAAGTCATCTTGCAAGCAATGGGAGTCAGAAGTCATTGTTATGACTTTGGAAATTCTCATGTCGTCAGCGAAAATAGAAAGACTAGAATTCGTTAAAACGTGATTTATGTTGTTAATCGCTAGGATAAAGATGATTGGTCCAAGGTGACTACCCTGAGGGACACCAGATGTTGCTTTGATGGGGTCGAATATTGAGGATCTGAAGATGACTCTGTATTCTCGGTCTTCTAAATAGGATTTGATCCATACTACAAACGGAGGGGAAAACCCAAGTTTTTTTAGTTTGAAAATGATAAGTTGATGGGAAATTTTATCAAATGCCTTGCTGAAATCTGTGGAAATTGAATCGACACACAAGCACAAAGCGTCCTAGATACGAACTCCGTTAGGTTAGTGGTAGTGGATTTACCTTTTATGAAACCGTGCTCGCTTGTATAGTACGAAAGCAATTGTTGATAGATTATGCTTTCGAAGTGAACGATAAGAGATTTGATTTGTGAGAAACTAAAATCGGTTGTGAATTACTTGAAAGTTATTTTAAATAATAGTAAATTAAGTGTTTTGAAATAGAAAAACGTTTTATCATTTCGTAGCTTAAGCTGGCCATACAAGACGAATATGTTCGTGCGATTTGTTGTCTCAGTCATAAACTATAAGCTACTGACAAAAATCATTCCCTAAAATTTAAAATAGCAGTAAATTCACTCATTGTATCCATATGACGGAAGGTAGAAAGTCCCTTAGGTTGAAACCATCCAGACAGTGCTAAATATTATAGAAGGATCTTGAGCCCAATATTTCTGCACTTTTTCTTCTCTCGGAGAGGGCAGGAGCGTCCTATAGCAGGTAACAGACGGATTTAATTTTTTCCCGTCTATTCGGAAGTCATTTACAAATTTCGTTGTGGTGCACACCCAAATATTTACAATGAATGTTTATGCGCCCTAACGCTCTTTGATAATACCAGAAATATTATGGGTTCTGTGGCATGCAGTTCAAACTTTAAAGACACTGGCTACCGTTCGAGTTTTAACGTTGGAATAACCTACTGATGGCCTTGTTTGCAATTTATCTCTTGGCTATTTTTAATTGAACTTCCATGCAGCTTCGACCCTTTCCTTGCTTCTCGATATATTATTTGGGAGTTTGGAAACGTTCTACAGCCATAAATTAACATCTGCTGGCTGGCTGTGAGGATTGTTCCAATTATCTAATGATGAAATCAATTTCACCTAAAATTGTTGCAGTCTTAATATGGGTATTTACATTGGCTAAAAACACACTGCATCCACCCTAGCTCCCATGGTAGAGATTTTGTTATTCCTCCAGCCATTCTTGTTAGCGATAAAGATGGAGACTCTTCTGCCAAAAAATAAAATTTGCTGTAGATTAAAGTTGACCATGTATGTCGCCTTACCAACCTATCAGTCGCTTTGGCTGCTGAACTGTTGCAGTATAAATCCACAAGAATCAGACTGAGCATTGTGAGTTTTTTTGATTGACCTTGGGTCTGTATGTGAGGGTTTCAAGAACTTTCTACAGCTGGATTGAACGCTCAGATAGTGCTGAGAGCCTTCTCGTAAGCTACTATTACCCTTCTGATGCGCTTCATGATCTTTTTTTTTTAATTTAATTGGGAATTCATAGTGAAAACTAAGATAAGGATTTCCATCGACCCAGATAGTTTCTTCTAATGACTCTGGTGACTTAGTGATGAGAATTGATTTCTTCTTGGTGAAGAGAACAATCTCTGTCTTCAGAGGGTTGATATCTGCTCCTTTGTTTTCACAAAAATTGTTCCATAAGTCGTGCGTAGTTGAACCTTTCTCATAGAACTAAAGATAATGGTCAGCGTATGCCCCACATATAATTGTTTTCAAAAATACCTTGATTGTGGTCACTACAAGGAGCCTGAGAAGTGGTGCTGGAATCCGGCTATGAAAGTTTCCCAGTTTAGTGTTTTCTGAAGCTTACACTCGACAAAGCCAAATCAACTCCACGGTACTCAAGCACAATAAAGAATGAGGGACACGCATAAATATAACAAAAAGTCAAGGAAGGAATATAGTCTGGTCACACCTAACACAAATTCATCACTTTGCTTGCGTTATCATTATCGAATTTGAATTCCTTGGCAAATACTAGAACTCATGTGCAGAGTATGCGGGACAGAAATAAAAAAAAAATTATAAAAATAATCACACACTATAGTTAGAGTACTTTTTGAGGTCACAGGCGTCACATGTACGTACGGGGACGATGATGATGATGATGTACACCATGCACTCGTGCACACAACCCAGAACCTGAACCAAGTATAAGAATCCTATGAGACCCATCAGATGCGGCATGAAATTATTATACACTATCTACAGTCAAAGACTCTGAGCTAAAGGCGGTTAGCGCCCCTGTATTGTTGTTTACCCATACCTTCGCCCCTTCATTTTCTATGGCAACTCTGATGTGTCTGCGTGATTTGCTGAATATAAGTTCTGTGGGCTTGCGAGATCCTTTGGTTTTAATTAAAAAAAAAAGAAAAAAAAAACAGAAAACAAAAAATATACAGAAAAATCTATGCAGTTCACTGCACTAATTCTGTTTGTTTTTGTTAAGCTCTATGAGTCATAAACAGAACTCCAAACATATCCCGCCTTCATCCCAAACATAAGTACACACAAAGCTATCTAAGGTATTTATAAAATGGCAGAATTTTTCTATAAAACTTTGCGAATTCCATTCAGAGAAGTCCGGAGCAGAGGCAGCGAAGCCTGAGCGGTCGGAGGTGAAACTGTTTTCGGTTCATTCATTTCTACGAGGTTCTGCGCTTCTGTTGCTGTTTCTGTGTTTTCTTAAATTCAATTGAAAATATTTGCTGCTTTGGCGTGCAAGTGAGGCACAAGCAGGTATTTTTGGGTTATCCAAGATAAACTTTTGTCTCCGGGGTAATGAGGGGGCCTTAGAAGCATTTATGACGCAGAGAGGAACTTAAAGTTGTGTAAGCTAAAATAAATCGTTCTGGGGCGTATGCGTAATATTTTCATCAGGAGATTTTTCATTTAAGTTTTCAGTTACGTCGAGTGTTAAGGATTTGCAAAAATTATTGTAATTCTGGTACTAAGTGAAAGTTTATTTATAGTCCTTCGCAATGACTTGGTTTTCATCTGTCTGTGTCTGACTGGTTTTGTCTTCCTTTATTTGCTTACAAAAGAACCTTGGCCTTATACCATACTAAATCAAGACAGACAAAAAAGAAAACCAAACGAACTTTCGAATTATAATTAAGTTTGGACAATGTTTTTGCATTGCTGAGGTCGATAATGGGCTGTGGAATATGGTGTATCTATGGGGATTATTTTTGGTATTAGTAAGTTGTAGTAATAAGTTGAGTAGAAGTAGTAGTAGTAGGTGCTAGGAGAACAACCCCTCACATAAACTTTATTCAGAATTATAGAGGGTGGAAAAGTATATTAGATCCAATCTAATCCTATCCAAGATGTACTCTTAGTCTAATCTACCACCGTCTTTAGAGTCTCGCAGAAAGGCACAGTGCTAGGCTATATAGGTTGTGAGGATCTATCTTTCCATAAAAAGAGGTATCCCAGTTTTATATGAAAATTTTAACCGTTTAGGGTTGAAGCAGATGGAGAAGTCGAGTAAAACAAGTCTATTTCATCTTTATTCATTATCCATGAAACTAGGTCGCTATTTGTCGATTTACATGATCTGTGACAGAGCTAAGGAACGTATAATCACATTATTCAACGCTATCCTGCAACCAGTGGGATAGAAAAATAGTATGTCCCATTAGACTAGCAGTTAATTCATATCAACTTACAAACAAAACTCCGTATCCACTCTTTTGGTTAATGTTTTACAAACCTGACAGTGCTTTCCGCTTTTCTACCTAGTATCTACGAACAAGTGACCCTTGGCTTGTTGTTCTCAATATCCTATTCTGGTACAAATCGATGCTCTAGCTGCACTGCCTATCAGATCAAGAAAAGCTTCTGTTTGCTTGATTTTAAGAAGAAAGAATCTTAATTGTAAATTTTGAACGAAAGATAGATAACAAACTATGTTTTACTGCGGAAACTGACAAAGCGCTTCTGGCTTACTAGGTAGCTGAAGACGACGGTTTTTTAGGCTTACAGGGCTATGAGAGGACATCTTTTATCTACGCATCAGTTGTTTGAAATAACCTTTCACGTGTATATTTCACTGCTGCTGAAATATCAATTAAGTGCGCTTCGACTTATGCCGATCTTCGATCTAGCTAATGAAAAAGAAACTCGAGTATGCGAACCCCACTTTTCCTGTGTTCAATACTGCTTTTGGCGTAAACCTGAGTCCGAAAGGAATATAAATGAACCCTTACCCAAAGTTTCAAAATCGATCAAGGATGTGTGGACAGCCAGAACCTTCACTACGGGTAAAGTATTCTTGTGTCCGTTTTTAAAGCCGATATATATTGGAGTAAATTGTTTAAGTCTATCTTGATTCCCAGGTCACATCGGCGGTGAATTTGTGGGACAAATATCAAAGATAAAATTTTAAGGACCTGTAATTGCGTTTAACTAATTGAATTGTCGGTTAGGACTGCCACTGATCATAAGTACCATCGTGGTAGCATGAATCTCTGGGATGCAAGCAGATCAAATTTTTCGACATTTTTGAATACTCAGTGGTTTTTTGCTTTTTAGGAGAACTGACTTTAGTCTCATTGTTGCTAGATAAGACTGCTTTTGTCGGTACTAGACGATAGTGTGGCAGGTGTTGGCCTTGCAATCATTCACTACTTGACGATAAGCTTAGAAACAACACTTACAGGAATATGAAATAAAAACAATGAATTAATTCATTGCCGAAATGCTATTTGCTTCAGAAGGTATCTGATAGCAATGAAAATAAGTGGTGTGATAGTTTGAGGTATCTTCTAGTATGATCAGTTAATATAATTCGATGAGAAACTACATTACTATGGAGTTCTAAGAACATAGCGTACAAAGTTAAGTTTAACACTTTTCAGCACGTAACTGGCTGAAAGGCTTTCTGCAACTGTGTTTAATGTTGCTCATGCGAACTTATTGCACGTCGATCATAGTGTCGTAACATGAAGACGCGTTTTTGTGATGCCTGTGTGATGTATATAGGTAGTACCTCACCCACCTGTGTAGAAGTAGTTCGCTAGAGCGATGGGTCAAGAGCTACACATATACCCGCATGATTCTTTGGTTCATTCAACACAGCAACTCGGAGCCTTTCAGATGTTCAAAACCCCAAACAATTCGGGCTCGTGATATGGATATTAGAAACGCATCCAGCATTCCGAATATGAAAACATTCACATGTCAAATGTCATTCTGATCATTTTCTTTTTATAGCTTGGAACCCTTCAAAGATATTCGCTGCCAACCGCCAAAAAAAAGAAATTCAACGAACGAGGCCTCACCACGATTGGAGAAGCCGAAACCTACGGAGAGTGCTTGGGGAAACGTTTGCGTTTGACATACACAAACAATCTCAAATCTGTGCAAGTAGTATCGCAATATCATCAAAGAGACCACCCTAATTTACCAGCCAATACCAAAACATATTGTATTGAGAAAAAAGATTAGGTCAAGCGTAAAAGGAAGAAGCCTACTCAACCTTCCAACTAACGATACGAACTAAGGCTCTTCAAAACAGGGAAGAAAACCTTTTCACAGTAGCGCAGGAAAGAATTCGAATTTGAACAGCTGCTATAGTATAGGTATGTAAGCGACATCGATATCATCGGTAAAAGAGGCTTAAAGTTAATTGAAGAACACGCGAACCCAGGTCGCCTTGTAGAAAACAAGTACAAAGCAAGTGCATGTTGTCAATAAACAAAGAAGCATCTGCCCACCACATAGGATAAACCGTCAAGTTTGAAAATTTACGTCATTGAGTAGTTTAACAACCCTGCGAGTGTTCCTATGAGTCTCAGCCAATGAAGCCATTCGGTCGAGTTTTGCAATGTCCGAAAGATCTGCTTTTTCTGGAATTTCCAAGATCTTGGCTAAAAGTTGCATGAACTCGACAAAGATTTTGTCATAAAAATCATCTTTGGGACGCATGTTTGCTTATCTACAGTATGAAATGAGCCAGTTGATCGAGGGAAATGTTAACGTTGTTAATGTTTGCGAGTTCTTTATCCAAACCTTGTGATTACTGTACATTACCAGAGGTGACAGGAACAGATAAATTATCATAAGGGTGTGATACATCGCATCAAATAGAAATGGAGCCTTCACAACGACTCTACAGTGAGGTTCGTAGAAAGAGCAAACAAAAGAAAACTTTGTTTTTTGAGTCTACGAAGTCACATTTAAAACGAAAGGCCAGAAGAGGTTATACATATATAGGACTACTATGGGTGGGATCAATCTTAGCTATAAGAATACATGCAGTTTCTTGATTGATATTCGTCCATATGGTCATGACAATTTCAGGGCTTTTTGACACATTTCGTCCTTTCGATCAGTGGGGCCAATGATTCTTAATTAAAAGATCCCAATGAAACAAAACAATATTTTTAGTTAAGGACGTTCTAAATGAAAGGCAAAATGAACAACACAATTCTAGACAGAGTTTGTTCTCTTTACCACATAATGCACAAAATTAGGTTGACAGGAGGCTTGATTGAAAATATTGCCTTTGATCATGAATTGTAAAATCGATCTGTTCCAATTAAATATTTTTCTTCTGCACAATGACCTTAAAGTAGTTGTCCAATCTTTAAAGAACAGTCACTGTACATTAAATCCCTAATCTGGACTTTAAATCATAGACCGCACACTCCTCAACACTATTTATTTTACTTGGAAATGTTTGTCCTCCACTCTGTTAAAAAAAAGGAGAAATCTTATTTTCATAGGTGCAAATAAGAAGAAGAAAAATAGCCTTTCGTTTAAAAGCTGAAAATATCCTTTTCACAACCCTACCCAGTCTTCCCCGAAAGAAAACTGTAAGCAACATGCGGTTTTTTTGTTTTGTTTTGTCGAAGCAGTATCCTCCTCTTTAATGTGGCAGGCATTCATCTTACTTCGACTGCAAAGTAGCTTTTGTCGCCTTTTTGTGCTGTTCCACAACCTCATTCACATCCCAAACTTGGCTCCTTGTTATCCTTAAAGCAAGTTTATTTTTTTGCAAACAAAAAAATAAGTGAAGAATCTTTTTGCTCTACGTTGTACTTTGGTGAGGAACATATCCTTGAGATATACGAACATAAGAAAAAGAAAGGTTGTACTAAACAGGACGTGACACAGAGTCCTTATTAATTATTCATTGCAAGACTGTCCTCAGAGTTGGAATTTTCATTAGAAGCAATGGCTAGGTAGGTAATGGTGGTGATGCTGCTGTTCTCACTATCTTCTCTAAAAATTGAGCAATTTTTTGTCCCCCATCTTCACTTTCTCACTTGAAGGAGCTTCCTCCCTCTAAATGGATTATGTTAAAGAGTTCGGGCCAGCACTCTTATGCTAAGAGGTCCTCTTTAAACGTTTGCCTTGTTGGAAATTAATTCTTCACGTATAAAATTAAGTGATGAGAATTAATTCAATGTTGCTTGCAGGCTGGGCTGGGGAAGTTGCAAAGAAAAAAAAATTACAAAATAAAAAGACGACAAGAACGTAAGGACTGCCGTTGGCCCATTTAGCTGACTTAGGCACACCCAATTAACTGGGTCTAATTGCTGTCAAATGCAAATTTTCAACTCTCAGTTCATATATAGAGATTCTTTTGCATACACAACCGTAATCAGGATGCAAATGTCAACATTTGACATAACAATTTAAACATGACACGAGTGCGAATATGTACGAGTATTCATACCCTACCACCGTTGTGACAGGATCTTGGGACTAGCAGTGGTGTATGAGGTCAAAAAAAAAAAAATAAATAAAAAAAAAACAGATAAAGGCATTAAATCTGTTTGCTTTAAAAATGAATACTTAAAAGAAAAATGTCTGCCGGAAGTTATGATCCAGATGATGGAGAGGAAAGAAGAATAATAAAAAATAGCGCAAAACAGTAGAAAATTGTGGCACGCGATGAATAGATACATCAGTTAGACATTGTCATGGAATATGGTGGAATTACGATGTCCATTTAAATGCAACAGTGTCTGAGAGGTTTCCGTTGTAGCCGTGTTGCGGTGGTATTCGTGCAAATGATGGACAGACAGAGAATACTCTGGATTTGTTAATTTATTATGTATGTCGTGATGGTTACATTTGTTAAGGTAAAACAGAATTCTCCGTACGATTCCAAGGATACTCGTAGCTGTCTTTTATTAATTCATCTAGGGAGTATTTCAACGAAGTCCTGGAATTAAACTTTGTCTAAGTTACATTAAATTAGTTTTAAATTCATAAAAGGACTCCGGCTAAACGTATTTAGTTAGCATATTTATCCTTTACACAAAGAAGGCAATGTTGTCTTATTCCTGGGCATAGTTCGAAGGGCATTTTCCGATTTATCTGATTTTATGGTCATACTGCTTGCATTTTTTTGCCACGTGGATTTCCAATACAGTCTGTCCAAATACCAATACCACGTTTCAAACATCTGACCGACATTGTCGACGCACATTGTTGCTCATTAATATGTTTCTGATTTCCCTGCGGCGGAGGCAGAGATGACATGGCCATGGTATAACTCTAACAATGTCCTACAAGACGCCGATAGGAGATAATGCGAAATTGCAAATGGTACCTCGATGACAGATATTCAAAAATGCAGAGGTTTTTGGAAACCCAAAGCGGGAACAAAGTTAAGACTCTAAGTTCTCTAAACTTGGGTGAAACTAGAATTTGGGTCTTCAGTTTTCCATTCATAACTCTGCAATGACTTATGGGTGGACTAAAATTCTGGATAATAATGGATTTCTGCTGAATGTGATCTCGAATTTACGACCGCGAGGGAAAGTTGTAGGCCTATTATGATAGTTGATTTTCACTTATGAGTGAGGTTTTTCAGTTAACAGAGTTTTTAACAATTTCCTTCAATGCTATGCTCTGAAATCAATACTGACATCGTTTTTTAATATTCCTGTGTCCTCTTCTGAAACCATTTTCTCCGGAAGTTGCTTCATTTCTTCACTGGCTTCAATAGTAGGCTAATTTTAGGTTAGAGTTGCTGAGATGCCACGTGGATTTGCGATCCTCGTACTCAAGAAACCATTTCGAGCTTTTGACGAAGCGTAGGAGACTTTTGATGTTTGTATTGCTTAAATTGCTTAACTCATTGTAGAAGAAGAGTCCTTGGTAGAGTTTTCTTCTTTGGAAGAGAGCTGGACATATACAAAAGAGGTGTAGGATTGTCTTCTCCTCCTCCTCATCCATGCAGCTTCTGAAGAAGTCGTAAGTTAGCATGCCAAGCCTTCTTGAATGTATACCTATAAGGCAGTGTACAGTGATGACATCTGTGATGGCGCTGAGATGTTTTTTGTTTAGACAGATCAAACTCTTAGAGCGATTGAGATCAAGTTCCGGCTAGATTTGCTTGATGGCTAAACATGTCGATCCAACCGTCCATCTAAGGTTCGTTCTTCAATAAGAATCCAGGTTTATGTCTGCACGTAGCGATAGGTATACCAATGTTACCATTTTCATCTGTAATGGGTATAGTAGTTCCAATTTTGGCAAATGCAGTTGCCAATACAGTTCCCTGGAATATTTCAATGGTGAATGTTGAACTGCTCTGCCTTCTCCACGAGAGATGTTCGGTAGTCTATAACTTTCTTTGAGTTAAAAGAACATGAGTGCAAGGATTTGATAGTGGCCTGACTATCAGAAAAGATACGGATATCCCCTGCAGATAATACGTTTTTCTTCAGCCAGGACGGGGGCTCCTTACCTTCCAGAATTTCCGCATGGAACACGCTACAATGATTGGAAAGGCGAAGGGAGAGGCTAATGTTGAGCTTATCAGCGGAGACATCGCCACCCACCTTACTATCGATCTTTGAATCGTCAGCGCTAAAGTGGATTGATTTATCGTCCAAGAAGGCATTTCCCTCCCAGAAGGATTTGGAGACAATGCTTACGTGGAAGTTTTTGTCAAACCAGTGTCTGGGTTCGGTGTAGTCGATGTTCTCTGAAAGGATTCCTAATGTGTTAAGAATATTTGCGTGGCCAAAAAGTTTATTTGTCTACTGTAGGGATCCGCTTGTGCCCAGACATGCTGTTCCTTGGACTAGGCTTAGTTTTATGCAGTTGACTGCCTTGTTTAAGGCCGTCCACCAGACAAGCACCCCAGCTTCAATAGTAACAGATTATTAAATTCGACGAGCAGTCAAAAGCTATTCGAAAACATCGCTTTTTTACCGTTCAACTCTGCGTACAACCAAGCTTTTATTTATTATTGAAATCATACTGTGTGAGGGTCTCCATTTAGCAATCGTTTCGAAGCCCATTTACGTAAGCTCGAGGCTTTTGAAGAAAAAAATGTATATCTGTCAAATATTTACAAGAAATGGTGTTGAACGGTCTCCTTACATACAGCAGCGGATTTATTTAAAATCAACAACATTTTCAATTAATTGCCCATTAATTAATTCAAAAATAAATATTTAATTCAGAAAAACACTGAATAATTTAAATAAATCTCTCCTGCCCCATCACAGTGACAGTTGAATATTGAAACATGGAGCACTACAAACAACAGCACATTCACCATCGTGCCGCCTCTGACCAAATGTTAAGCATCACCTAAATGCTTATCCCCGGTTTAATTAGGCGCAAAATACTAAAAATGAAATTCGAAATTAAATAAAAACTGAATTTGTTGAAAAACACAATTTTAATGAACCATGTTGTACGAATACGAATAGTTTGCGAACGGATGTGATGTCGTCTGTTAAAGTCAGAGGCACTCTCCCTCCCACTATTGAAAGGTGCCGTGCCACTGGCACTGCATTCCAAGGTCAATGCTGTTCTTTTAAATGCCAAAGTGAAACGACGGATTGACTGTCAAATAAATACAAAGATACTCGTACACAACACAAAAACTCACCAGATAGACAAATCAACAAAACACTGAACATTCACGACTGACAGTCGTCTGTCAAATCAGATCTTGTTGTCGGTATTTCTTTCTGACTGCTCCGACTCTCTGAGTCGTCTGAGTCTCTTTTCAATTTTGTTCTGAAAATTTATTTTTAGATGAATAGTTTGTATATGTATTTGCAGCTTTTAATAAACACTAAGCACATTTTAGCATTTAGATAGAACGAGAATTAATGTCAATGAAATTTCGAAAATGAAAAACAGAAACGAAGTACAAGTTGCCGAGCACATTTTTTTTATTTTCTAATTTTAGTTTGGTCGGGCTTTGTTAGTGTTGTATGATATGTCCTAGGTGTCATTGGATTAGAAGTGCGATACAAAATTTTGTCAACAAATGAGTACCGATGACAAAATTGAAAGCAAAATCGATCAATTCAAGAGCACTGCCAAGTGTACAAGTCCAGTCGTTACAATCCGAGATGGACAATTTTTTTTTAATTTTGTGGCATTGTCTGCAAATGAAATAGGAAAGATCTATCTGATCTTAACGGGGGAGACTATAAAGTTAAGGCGTCATTTGGGAAGATTTACATTTTGAGTACGAGCCGATGATGTCTTAATTTTTTTCTGAAATTCCTGAATTTTTTTCCCCTAATTAAGTAGGTTCGAAGGTCTTCACTTTTAAGCTTAAATTGCGACAAGTTCTCAAAATGTTTGCTCACTAAAAAACGGGCTACCACAGTCAGATTGAGAACAAAGGAGTGGAATTATTGAAGATAATCACCGTAAATATTGCAAATTGTCGCTGGTTAAGTCTCACCATAAAAATGTAACTGTGCGCATGGATGTGTTTTTTTTAAGGCTGTCTGAACTTCAGTACAGTCGAATAATGCAAACACAGTATAGTCAGATTTCGGTAAAAATATGGTTTTGGAAGAGTTTCCAATATTCTCTAAAGAATCTGATCCTGATATCTGGGGGCTAAGACGCGGCCGCTTAACTGAACGATCAGGTAGAACATTAAATTTTAATGTAGACCTAAAATATCAAATAGCCTTGGATGAAAAATGTTAACGCTGTTAATTGGTAACGACCGGCTATGCCCAGTCATAAGGATGAATGAATAATTTTGGCATCCAGTAATTCGATTGTTGTTGGTTTCTTAGCCTAGATCAGTTACCTTAGAAATCTCCAAAGAAAATTATTAATAAACGTCAGATCACAAGATCTTGGAGGCCAACTTACGAGAAGTAATGCGTTCATCAAATGTTTCCTTCAAAAAGTTTCTTGTTTTGTTTGCTGTGAAATATCCTTTTGAAACCACACCTCTCCCACATTCATGCCATTAAATCGGGGAAAGAAAAAGTCATAACCAAAAACCCTTGACTATAATACGCTGATAAGTTTAATTGAAAAAAAAAAATGTTCCGACGACACTACCACCCCACAGACCGCACGAAATAGTGCATTTTTCGGGATGTAATGGCGTTTCGGGAATCCCATGTAGATTATCTTCTCTTTTGGCCAAGAGTTTCATACAAACCCCCGTGAGCAACCCCGTATTGCTCATTCGACCGCGAATATCACTGCTGTGGGCGAAGACGTTAGAGAGAGTTCATAAACATAGACGAGACAACAGTGCACACAATTTGGCATCAGCAGATGCTCGTTGGGTCGAAATCCACGTTAACTTTCACAAACTACAAACCTTGCAAGTCTTGAAAGTCAACATTGAAGAAGAAATCACTTATTTGGAGCCAGATGTCTTGTTTGTGAGCAACATACGAGTATCAAAATGCCGAAAAACAGTCACAAATGTGCATCAATTCTGGAGGTGGTCATTTGACCGATATCATTTTTTCAACTTAATATCACCAATTTTACACCTTCTGGTAGACTTGTTCTTGAAACCAGAACCAAATTTTTTTGATTTTTCAGAAAATGGCAGATAATTCACACTATGACATTACTTTTGCAGTTAGGAGAAATTAAAAAGACGGCGTATGAAGCAGGCGTATCAAAGATTGCATAAAGATGGGTTTTCTTAGCGACAAACCATAGTTCGAAGTAGAAATCAAAGTGGCAAGGAATATCTCATTCGCATGACAAAAATTATTATTAGTTATTATCAGTGAGAGGTCTGATATACTTTTTTAACACTTTAGGCAATTTGATTTAAAATCGGAAAAAAACTGATAGATGCACATTTTATTATGCACAACCAGCTTTGTAAGCGAAGAGTTGGATGCCCCAATTACTGTTGCAAAAAATGACCATCTATCTAACTTAGGTACTAGATGGCTTATTTACGAGTATTAATGTCTTGGAACTTGGCGTCATGCGGCAACATATTTTTTTCCCCCAAAGCCAGATCGATATTGGGTGGATACACAGCTTCCTTCACGTGAAGGCCGAGAAAATAATAGATATAGTGATAGGTCTTCGTTGCATTGCCACCGGGCTGTGCTTGTTTACTTAGCACTAAGCATGGATTTTCTCAGACATTTTAAAAAGATAATAAGTCTAAAAGTTTAGTTAAATACTCCTTCATTCCTTTACCATTGTCTGGAAACGGAATGAGCAGCACAAAGGGAGATCAGAGTGGCTCGTCAGCTCAAAGAGCAGCAATAGAGGCACGAGTTTGGGGAAATAGAGATATTGTAGAGAAAACAGATATGAAGAAAAATGATTATGTCAACTATGTATGAACAAAAGCCTGCAAGTACTGACAAGAATACTTAGTGGTAGATTCACAGTATGTTGAATCTTCTGTTGATAAGCAGAAAGAATCATTTATAGAACCAGAAACCATCAATGATAGGTCAGAATTCTGTCCACCAAAACTCGTCAAAGTGGGAACAAGTCCAATAAGGCTCCTGGCATTCATGGCCTTGCAGTTAAGCCGCTCAAAATGGCTGGAGATGAATTTGAGAAGAGTATGCACCAAATCATTTCCAAAGTAAGGTCGGAGGGGTTCATCCCAGATATATGGAACTTCGATCATATTTAAACCTTAAAGACCCTAATCTACTCAAGATAATTTAAGAGATCTTCTCTGCTGTACTAAAACCCTTTGTTAAAAATTATTTGGTTTTTATAAGTGTGGTTTCAGGCCTGGAAAAGTTTACTAACGACTTGACTTAACACTTCGGCAGATCATAGAGAAAATCCAAGAAATCCTGATCAATGCCTATGAAAGTAAATTTGCGGAAGAAATTGTCCGAGCATCGAGTAATTTTGCAGAGTTGCATATGATGTTAATGAGATTTTGATGTAAAAAAGCTTTTGACATGGGAAAAGTCTGTTCATCTGCCTGTTCATGCAGATACATAGAAATTATCAGCTCAATAGCATCGACGACTAAGGCGGAACGTCACAAAAGACAAATGTAACTTTGATGCTAATAAGGCAAATGAGTGGTAGAGTCTTTTCTTGGATCTGATCTTCCCAGTTCACCTCTATGGCGAAGAGTCATGTACTTAATAAAAAAAGGACGACAAATGCTCGGTCTTCTTGAGTGTAATGGAGATCTAGCTAAGAAGTGTATGAGCTATATAACGACATTGACTTAGCTAAAAGAGCCATAACGCATCGACATAGAAGGTTCGGACATAGACACCAGTATCCTAACTCAGGAAGTCTTCGAATCCATCAAAGAGGAAAAATGCTGCAGAGGTAGTATCTCAGGTGGTACGTGCAATTGGGGAGAGACGTCTCTCAAACTGATGTGCGAAATTGAAATCATTTAGCAAAAAAAAAGTGTCTTTACTGTGTAGTGAATCAAATAATCCCGACTCAAGAAGTATCTTCAGAGCTTTTCAGTCTTTATAATTTGGTCATACTTCTGATAAATTGCTACAAATCCCTTCAATAGGTGAGGTGTCCTTTTTATTTTTCATGTCAGGTGCATTACGTCGACTGTTATTAACTTCCACTAACTATTGCACACACAGTGTTCAGTGTTGGGGGAAGGTTTTACATGGCTCATTTATAGATAGGTTTCGGATTGATCTTTGCAGGAACAAACGAGTCTTAATTATGCATTTCGTTTCACTGGATCTTAAAGTTTATTCATTGCCAGTAACGATACCCAACTCCTACGCATTCGTCATCAAAATCTGTTGACAAACCACATTTTGAAGATATCGACGCAATCCTCTTATCCTAGAAACCTGTCTCATTTTCGATTCAACATCTTTTTGATATCTATTAAGGGCGACATTCATTAAAAACAAAATCTACCGATTTCTCTCCTTTTCTCGTGCGCTTTTGCGTGTACATACTCGTATCTGTAAATGTATTTTATTGTAACTTTTATTTTTTTTTAAGAACAAGAACCCCCAGTAGGTGATAGAAGCCCCCGTAATCGTTGTGGGAATGTTTGTATCTGTATGTCGACAGGATGTGCGATGTGTAGTAAAACAAGGATAAACTTGTTGAAGGATGCTTAGCTTAGCGTTGTAAACTTTACTTTTGTTCGCAATGTACGATGTTCGTTATTCGTTATTCGTATTCTTGTTGATTTTTCAACAGATTTTTCCCGTCTTACCGAGCATCCTTCATTCGCATCTAAGTCCCATATACTCGTACCATGCACATACGTTCAAGTTGAATTGGAAGGATGAGATGAATGAATATGACGTACTCCTCACAAGACAGAATGCCGGTGGAATTTTCATTTCATGGCATTTAATTATACTCGCGCACTAGAGCAGAATTTCGAAGTAAAAATTAACATCGTAAATTATTTATAAAAATTTTGTCGGAGTTAAAGCAGCAGAAGCATTCAGATTTGGCTCGCGTTTGGTTGTGCTGTAGAATTTCAAATGGACTTCTCCGGTTGTATTTTCATTGCAGATACAAATTCAGTCAAATTAGATGGTGGTGACGTTTTATTCGTAAATGTTGTGTTGATATTTAACAGGATGTATGAGTATGTTCCTCATATTGTGTAAATTTTTAATAAACATGCATATCCTTTGGGAGTACTTGGACGATGTACATACACATGTATGATTAAAATAAAATGAAAACAAGAACGAGCGAAGAGCAACGGTTCGACGATGAATTTTTAACGAAATCAAAAGATACCATTTTTCTGCAACATTTGGTGGCATTGAAAATAAAGGTTATAGACAGCGATTTTTATTACCCCTTCTCGAAGGCTGAGATGCTATTTAGCCTGAGATCAAGAAGGATGTCTTCTTGGGCTGATTTGTGAACAGATGCTATTCGAATTAATTTTTGAAAATTGTGAAAACAGGGGTACATTGCCATAAGTCACAATCAAACTCTTCTGTATTATTAGGCATACCACAAGGCGGTCATTTGAGACTTATTATCAATGTTGATTTAAAATTCTTCGTTCGAGCGGGGCTTACACTTATACAATAGTTCCGGATGATATATCTTGTATTAAAAATGGTTAGAACGTGGAAGATTTCAATAGGATCTGAATTCCAAAAGATTATCTGTTAGATATATTTAGTATGATCAAGGCCAAGATATAGATTCCGCTCCTTGCAGAGCGATTCAATAAAAGAGAAGCAATACAAGGAGATGTAGTCCGAATCTAGCTGAGAAACAGCGGTACTATGTAAAACCAGTGAGTGGAGAATGAAGCATCAAGTTTAGCATACAGAGAGAAAGTTCAAAACGGTAGACGTAATTGCACGGAAAGACTTGAGCCGACACTCCAAGGAACGTAGACAAGAAATATTCACTAACTTCCAAAGGATTATAGAAGCCTTTAAATATTAGCACATAATGTGGGAGGAAGGAGTGATATTCAAATGTACATTGGTTTTCAACGTTAGCTGGATATAATGACTAGGAAATATCGAGCTAGGCTGGGAACTAAGCAGTATTTTGGAGTTCGTCCGATAAGCTTTTACTAGGAATCAGGTGTTGCTGTTGAAGATTTCAAGTTACGGAATGTTACAGATAGTTTTGAAAGGGCACTTGAGGTATAAATAGTAATTGAATAAGTTATAGCAGGAGACATAGGCAGTTTTTTTTTCGGGTATCGATGAGTGTTATCGCACGCTTTTGAATCCTATAAAACAGGTCAAGGGAGGGCCTTGGAGCATATACAATGTACTGAATCAAACGGGGTAAGGTAAAATTTATATCACTTGAGGAAACCTAGATATATCCAAACATTTTAGTCGCATCGGCTATACGGTCATTTAAAGTGTTTGTTGCCGTTCACGCATATATAATTTGTTGGCTTTGACAATGTACTCGTAAGTGGTCGTCATGGATAATAGTTGAGTGTTTATATTTACTTTGACGGTAGAAGACAGCACTGTGTTCTGGAAGCATAAAATTTCATTTGGTTGCGGGTCCTCAATTTAGTTTTCCTCTGAACATCAGCCGAAGCAGCTGAAGAACGAATATTAAGGAACAAATATGAACATCAGATAGTATTGTCATCAGCAAAAGAGTAGAATTAGCAGGCTAGAGATCACTGCCTGTGGCACCCCAGCAAATGCTTGTGGATATCAGATTTAAGACTGTCTTAAATGACTTGTATTGAAGACTGGGAAGGGAAATTGTTGATCCAATGAAAAAGAGATTTAAAGATTAGTTTGCAGTTTCTTTTAAGTATACTCTGGGATAGGTGCTGGCTAGGAAATTTTCCTAGTAGAGGATTAAAAAAGCAAAAAGACAGAGTTAAGATTTCTGTTTTGTGGGAGTGGGAGTGTAGAAAAAAAGATTCGTATTTTTTTAAGGACGGTCTGGATAAAAACTGTTGTTTACTATGACCTGCGATGTCATTGTAAATGGGATGCCATTTTATCGTTGTTAGAACTTTGCAATGAACACAAAACGAAAGACTGCTGGGATAAACCAAAGAGCTTCGTTATAAAATTAAATGACAGCTTTTTCTAGATCATCAGTTGTGACAGTCCTACGCCTTACAATAGAGAGTCGCTATGGTTAATTTGATAAGAAATTCAGTTGTATCTTCCGATACATTTTTTTAAAGACATTAAGAGCATAAGGTCAATAAACATGGACGACAGCGGTTAGGAAGGGATGTTGCGATGTCAGTTTTACCGGTGTTAAAAACTTGCCATTACATGTTGTCTGAAGTCAGTGCCCTTATTCAAAATTGCGTGCACTGGCATTGCTTTTAAACCGCGAACTTGATGATTTGCCAACTCTGCAGTATTTGTAATTTTAATGTCTCATACTTTGCCTTTTTTAGTTGGGAACATCAAAGGAAATCGTAAGTCCTGTTTAGGTTAGCTGTTTTATCATTTTCGAAAAGGTAGACAATTTTGAGATATTTATTCTGTTTAAAACCATTCCCTGTCTTAACACCAGTTAACTAAGACTTTTCGCAGCGAAGCTATTGTGACAATGGTTAAGTCAGTGGGAGTCCATAAGAAACCTGACATTTGTAACTCAAAGTGCCAGTTTTGTCCGCTGGAAAAGTAATCAAGATGGGAATCAAAAGTTAACATCCCATTTGGCCTGCCTGAGACAGTAGAAGCGGAGGCAACTGCTAGTATATTTCTTTTTACCATCGTCGCAAACGAGTACCTTGACTTTTGAATTGGTCTCAATTTTTCTCAGACACTTTTTCTACATTTGGACGGTGAGTGGTTCTAAGGTATCTGTCATAGAAACCATCAGGTTTCTCCTCGTAGGAATATGAGATATCAAAGTTTCTATATAAATGATTAAAGTATAATACGTTGAACTTAATTCTGACACTCATTAATGGTATCTGCAATAATTTTGTCCGATAGCAAAGTTATAAGGCACTTAAGCTCCTTGGTTTACCCCCCGGAAAACGCAACTAAACGCAGGTTAATTTAGTTCATCAAAGAAGTCAGCCGAAGAACATGTCAAAATCATCCCAAAAGGTAGGGTAATCGCTCTTAGATCGAATTTTTTTTTTTGAATTGTTTTAGTTAAAGTTGAAAATCTTTCTGCAATAGATGTGACAAGGCAAAGAATAATAAAAATAGTACTGGTGATTGAAAATTTTTGCAGAGATGCCAATGTATGAAAAAGTTCAATTTTTTGTGATTCCGAATGGAAATTGATTGTTGGCCTTTCCAAGACGCTCAGTAGGAATATCTTATATTTATTAGAATAGTTCAAAGGAATGAGAATAGATAACCAAATACCACCATTTTGATTTCATTCTATGGAGTATCACACCTCGAAAGGGGCATGACCATGTCTTCATAAATAATTTCGTTGAAATTCGGCAAAACAATCCAAAACGAAATCCTTTAGACGAATGAATGTTTATACAAATTAGTGATTCAAGCTAGAGTCCCAAAATTCATATTGCGTCACTTATCCATAAATATCTTATCAGCTTGAAAGACTTAATACAGAGTAGTTACTAAGCCATATCATACATTTTGAAAGTGATTTATGGAAAATACATTGTTTTAGATATCTTGTTGGTGATCTGAGGTGCTTTTCAAGTAATAGCATAGCGTTGAAATACAGCTATGTTTACTTGATTTATAATAATAAAAAGTGCTCTGGTAACTCAACAAACCGTAGTAGGAAAAGGCTTCAACTATTAGCCTTCTCACCTCCAAGTGTATCCAACATATTGACTGTGGTTCAATTTCACTTGAGTTTATCATTACGTCGTTGTGGATGCAAAAATACTTCGGACAGGCGCAGAGGTGTTCATTTGCCTATCATGCTCTTTCCATGATAGCCTATAAAATAGAATTTTTTGATAAGCTCAATGACATTGAATAAACTTTTGAGTTCATTCTTATATCATCTCGCTCTGAAGGATGTTTCCCTTTGCAACTTGCAGGAGCTTAATTGCTGGATCTTTACGATTGCATCGTTGTTAAGTCTACAGTAGTACTCTGGTAAGTAAGGAGTTAAGGCTATAGCATAGTTTCGTCTTGTAATGAGCTATTTGATTTGTTGGCATTGAGTGGCCTTTCTTGTCATCAGCATATATCCATCTTCGCTGTTTCCGCTTCAATGCTCACAAATGCTCCAGTGCCAAGTTGATGAGTTCTTCCCATAATGGTGAAAATTTTCTCTTTTAAATCAAATTGCTTGGTAATATTGTTAGACTTTCACGGAGTAGAGAGCGTTCTTCGTTGTCATCCTACAAAGGCAGACAAAATTACCATGGATGCGAAAACTTGATATGACTCTTATGTACCTAATTTTTATCAATTCAGCCAAATGCGGCCTTAAAAATCCATGAGCAGTTCTTTAATGTTGACTTGAAGTTCCTTGGGATTTTTCAATGGTCTAAATCCAAACTGACAATTATCTGTCAGATTGTTGATAAAAGTACATAATGGACCGTAAATGAAACTTTCAAGGAAATGCTAATAAGACGGATGGTGAAGTTCTATTCCTTATCGGTGTTCTTAGACAGGTTGGCAGAGAAGCTTGTGCTCCAGCAGATTTTTGGTGCTTATTTGAAATATAGTCATTGAGATTTAATTTCGCTCTAGCTCATTCTAAGCCCAGGTCAGAGACGTAAGGTCGTTGGGGATGACCATGCATTTCTTTCTGAGTCTGACTTCGGAAATGTTAAACCCTTCAGTGGACCCACTTCATGGTGGAGGAGCGCTCAAGATGGTCAACGCCAATATCAAAGATAGTTCCAGCGGTAGCCTCATATGACGCACTTCGAAATGCTTGTGACTTAAGGACATACTGGAATTTTTCGCCGGGCTGCCGAAAAAGCGATGATGAACGAAGAAAAAACACTTAAGCCGTTTAGTAGGCTACTGACATTACGAGCAGCAGATCAAAAACGAACGACATTTTCTCTTATGGATATGAGATCCTACACATGATATTCGTAGACCAATAAAAACCGAATGTCATTGCTTTCGAAAAAGTGCGATGGGATTCCCGGGCAAGCAAAGGACACACAACTGTGACAACTGCTATAGTGATTACTATAGAGAACAGAAGCGGTGCTTATTGTGATGTTGATTTGTCATTTTCCATTCCAGGAAGTTTTGAATCTTAGACCAAAGACTTATTTACAAACTGCATGAGTATAAGCTTGATAGGCACCTACGACTCTACAGAATGAAAGTTATCTTTAACGAATAATGTACTCGGTACAACCCTACCAGGTTAGGAGCTCATTCCGAAAATGTTTGGAAGTTCTACCAAAAAGTGAAATGCCATCGACAGAATTATCGAATAGAAGCATGCATGAGTAATGATGGAATCGGAATAGACACAGTGACCAATTCAGCGTTCACAATAATCGTCAACAAATATTAAAAAAAGTTTAACCAGTCTACGTCAAGTCATATGTCTTAGCTTATCGTTTTTTAACTATACAATATTAATAGGTATATAATTACTGGGATTGGCGGCTAAGCTAGATCATCCCTGTTGATATTGCATTGTAGATTCCACTATAGTCTCTTTTAAGGTTTTAAAAATTAGTTCTTTTTCGATAATTTGGGTCTTAAGGAATACAAGTTGTGATATTTCTCTGATCCTATGCCATGACATCAATTATGTAACAAGCTTCACCTATTCGACCATTTATTTTTTTGTTAAATCATCGATTTCCGTCAATTTGAACATCAATCAACCGACTCATACGAGTAAATTGAAAATAAATTCATCAAACCAAACACCCAGTTGCTAAATAAAAAAGATACAAAATTCACAACAACATAACTAAATGGATTCATGGAAAATAAAGCGGAATAACTATTAATTAAAAAGCCACTGCCTCTGGCGCTAACCAATTTAATAAAATCCAAATAAAAACGAATATTCCGTTGCAGAGTTTCAAGATTCTGAATTCAATTCAATCGAATCGCACTGATGAACACATTCAGAGTGCTGAAGTGATAGGTGACAATATGAAATCGCCACACCTGTTATATGCATGTGTATACCCTATCCTTTAGATACTTGTACAGCACCAGGTGCCTGGTAGATATTGGGAAAAATTTACCCGCGACATGAAATGCAATTTGTTGTCCAATTATTTCTCTAAAATCCATGTAGATACATCGTTTTGGTTAGTTGTGAACTGTTTTGCTTTGAACATTTATGCGGTCAGTTAACCCGCAGAAATTAATAGAAAAGAAGGTAGTTTCTGCCGCAGTTGCCTGCCACGACCACTGGGTTATGGTTTAGTTACGAGTGAAAATTGTGGAAATTTCCAAAAGTGGTTTTGATTGGATGAGATAGATATTATTGACTTTAGTTTGGAATGAATTTGAGGGAGATTTTTCCCATCCGTTCAGTTTACTATAGTCTGGCATTGTATAAATTGTTTTACAGTTTCTTTATGTGTTCGAATCATTGCAGATTGAAATCAATACCGACATCATAGCATCACCATGGTTGTGGCACGTTGTCTTTGGTTTGGGAATCATTAATTTTACAAAGTGATGTCAACGATGATCTAGTGACCGGAAAATTGCATAGCTGAGACAGTAGAGCAAAGACAGGATTTCTATATCTGATCCTGAACCACAGTTCAATTTTGACATGAGCATGGTATCTGTGTCTTGAAATATAAATAAGGTACGAATATCACCACAGAAGATCGACTTCCAGGTCTTAAACAAGTAATTCGTAATCCTCAGATAGCTGTTTCATAGTCAGCATAGTCTTTAGTTCACTCGTAGACCCACCATTTTCTGTCATCGAACAAAATCGCATAGCTAGAGATTGGTTGATGAGGTCGAGGGTGCCAGTATGCTGGGTTTACTAAATCTTACTTAAAATTAAGTTAAGCCACAACTTGGTGACTTGGCCCTTAATAAACTCTAGTGGAGACCGATTATACCATGTCAGGATAGTTCTTAGCTTTCTGATTTCTTTTTGTGATGACTTGATTTGGTTGGTGGTCTAAAACAGTAGAAGTTCAAGTGTTATAAGCACTAAAATGGTGTCTGGATTAATAACAAAGAAGTATCTTTGCTTCCTTGGTTACACTTCTGCCATTCACTTCAATATCTTGTTAAAATGTCAATAGCCTGGACTCAAGTAACCTCCCATATACTCCCGAAAGATATTAGACCCATAAGTCCCTCATGCTTTTAGTTTAAACTATTGAAAGAATCTTCGGTCATATCATATTGAATGTAGTCTCAATCACTGAAGACTGTAGTACTGCATAAATTTAAAAATATTAAACGTTTTAAGCCACGTTTTCGTAAGGGGTACACGAGGTGTCGTTTTATACGAGGGCGGGTCAATAAGTCCGTGACTTTTTGAATTTCTGACCTCTTTACTGAAACAGCAACACTGCTCCTGTCAACAGGCATCTGTCAGTTGACTCCTGTCAAAATTTAAACTTGCTGCGTCAGTTAGTTTGTGTTTGACAGCTATTTTTATCAGACTACTCACTAATTTGAGGAGAAAATGGAAAAAAGTGAATTTCGTGTGCTTATTAAGCATTATTTCTTGCGAAAAAAACCATTACCGAGACCAAGGCTAAGCTTGATAAATACTATGGAGACTCTGCACCATCGATTTCAATGGTAAAAAAGTGGTTTACTGAATTTCGTTGTGGCCGTACAAGCACTGAAGATGCCGAACGTCCTGGACGCCCAGTTGAGGTCTCTACACCCGAAACAATCGAAAAAATTCACGATATGGTGTTGGCCGACCGAAGATTGAAAGTGCGAGAGATTGTGGAAGCCGTAGGGATCTCGCATGGCTCAGTGGTTTCAATTTTGAATGATCACTTGGGCATGAGAAAGCTTTCCGCAAGATGGGTGCCGCGTTTGCTCACAGTCGACCACAAACACATGTGCAGTTGCCATGGCAAAAATCCATGAATTGGGCTATGAATTGCTCCCTCATCCACCCTATTCTCCAGATTTGGCTCCGAGCGACGACTTCTTGTTCCCAAACCTGAAGAAATGGCTTGGTGGAAAAAGATTTGACTCCAATGATGAAGTCATCTCGCAAACAAAGGCCTATTTTGAGGACCTCGACAAATCATTTTTTTTGGAAGGGATAAAAAAATTGGAGAAGCGTTGGACAAAGTGTATAGAGCTCAAGGGAGACTACGTTGAAAAATAAAATTATTTTTTTATCAAAAAATCTATGTTTTAATCCAAAAGTCACGGACTTATTGACCCGCCCTCGTAATATTGCAGACGTTTTCAGCAATCTGTAACCTTCTTCAGGAACTGGACATAAATTACTTCGTCTGCAGACGAAGCAGAGTCAGGAATTCAGCTTTGATTAGCTGCTTTACAAGGAGAAAACTAGATAGGGGTCTCCTTTCTCCACTCCTATAAAACCTAGTTCGCTATGGACACATAGCACATAGGTTCAAGCGGACTTTTTCATAAGAAATTTCAAGATATTTTAGGTCAACCAACTTTTAAATTCCTCTAAGATTGCCAGATATTTAGGCCTCATCCTAAACGAAAAACTAAAAAGATAAGAAAATGTTGCTGAGCGTAACAAATGAGCTCTTGCTGGATCTTCACCAGGAGACTAATTCTCACATCTGCCTCAGCCATTTAGTGTAGCCCATAGGAAAGACCCTCTATTAGGTTGATCTTATAGAAGAAATCCAAACAAGCTGCTTGTAAAAGCGTCACCATACGAGCCATCCAAATTCGAATCCACTTGCTATCTCTTGACAGTTTCGGCATGCTGAGTGCATTTAACTCTATTTTTTAGCTGAGAAACACCAGCATTAGAAAGACAAGAAAGTCAACTTCAAGCTACGACTACCTTAGGGAACGAAACATCAACTAACTTAAATTAACTGCAACCACCTGACTCTACAAAGGAGCGAATGGTTCACTTTCATTTTTACAGATCTAAACAGCAAAAGACGTTGAGGCTGAAGTCATCTCTGATACACCAATATTTAAGTCTACCCATGTTATATGTCGAATTTTGGAATACACATCAACAGTCCAGTAGTAATCAGACTCTTCCGACAACTTCGAAAACACCGAAGCTAGAGACTATCTTGCATGTCTCCACAAAATTGCTTAGTAGCACAAGATGCTAATCTGGAAAAATTCTCATATAATAGATAAGAACTGGTAAAATCGGCACTTATATAGAAATATGCCATTGCAAGGTGCTGATAGGGATGTGAGCTGGGCTTCGACGAAATTTAAAAATTGCAGCCCATTAGCTTCGGAGGCATTAAACATTCAAAAGTCGTAGTTCTTAGGAAGTGCTCAGACTGGCTTAGCTATATAAGACTTCGAGTTGGTATTTTTATGCGGTAAAAGCCAGATCAGTGGCTCAGTTCGAGGAGGTTAATTAGTTGCAGTTGGTGGCATATCCTTCGATTAGATTCTCTTATTTATCCCTGCTGAAGTTAGGGCCTTTAGCGCCTGAGTCTTTGACAGGACGCTCTCGCATCTTGTTACTCATTGTGTCGTGCGAACGAATAACTTTCTTCGCCCCCTCCTTCAACCGTCTTTAAGATAGTAGACCTCCAGAATGTTTTTCGTCTGAATCCCGTTTGACCCTTACGATATCCCGAGACAAGGTATCAATAGCAGTACTTTGATAGAGTTTCAGAGTTACAGTCTGAGCTTATCCAGAACTCTCTTTATCGTTCCAGCTCCATCTACCAAAAGTGTCGTAGAAGGAGATGAAGGAGTTACCGGAATTGGTTGCGTCTCCAGATTTGCTACCCAAGTGGCAGTCGAAAAGACCACGGATAGATTATTGGTTTTGCGTTAGCCATCTGGAGTATAATCCTGCGGCATTACTTACAGTCTGGACGCCTTTGTCACTTAGTATGACAATTTACTTGGGTTCTTAGACTCTTAAACTTACGGCTACAAAAAGGCAGCCAAAGAAAGGAATCTTAATACCGAACGTACGTATAGTAATTGGTTCTGAGTTCTGCCTAAGAAGGCGAATTTGTCGATGTCAATAACGTCCTTGTGGCGTATAATAGTTGACGTTGTCTCATTTGAGACTTATCTTTAAAGCCGTCATCTTACCGACTAATATTACGACAAAGAGTTGTTTTTTACGACTTTAACATAACGTTCAACTATCTGCAATATTGCAGAGTTACTCGCAAGAGCGTCTTCAGATGCCTTATAATTTCTTCCTTCCGGGGAGTTTTGACCGAAAAACTTTGAATTTCCTCCTTAACTACAACACTATGGCTCCTAAGGTTACACTATCAGTTTTCACGTCAGACAATTTAAAATTTGAGAGGTTGTAGATGCATGAAACTATCTGGGTATACCACTTAGAAGGTTTGAATTCTAATGAAATCTGATATTTTTATTAAAACACATATTAAAGCTATTCATCGCCTTTAAGAACCGTCTCTCTACTCTCTCGAGGCAACGTCAGCATCTACATTCCACACCAGAAGCTGCTCATATCAAATCACTGTCTGTATTCCTATCTAAACCTTCAAGTTATCGTACCACAACGCGCCATCGTAACGCAACCAAAACATTAAATTTCAAGTGAAATCCTGCGAGCTGCACACAAAGCCCTTCGTCAGCTTCATTCGAAGTCCCACCTTATATGAATGTGTACCTACACGTTGCATCTCTTGATGTCTAAGCATGAATCAGGATTCGTTTTTTCGTGGGTTGAGATATGTACAATCCCACCTACTGCAGAGGATTGCGTTTTATTTTATTTTTCTCGCCATGCATCATGTGTCGCTATTTCATCCGTTCTACGTGTACTGTGACTATTCGTAGTGGTATCTTTTAGTGTAAAGGAAAATCATGAAAAAATATAACAAATCCGTCAGTCATCGTTATATTTCCAAGGGTTAAATGAACCATACTACGTTGTACGAACACCTCTAGAGGTATACAATTTGCCACTGGTGCTAAAACACATACATACTACCTACTCACGCCAACTCCACCACTTTGAGAGGTTACAATTGCAATTACACACCTCAGCTCACTGTGCTTAGCTGCGTGTCGATTTTAAATAAATCTCAATAAAAACCTACCCACAGTAAAATATTCATAAAAAAACAAAACTCCGACCAAGAAGGATACGCAAAAACAATTGGCTGCTGTCCTTCGTCAATTCAAATACCATTTGGCGCATGAATTAAATAATAAAGGCCTAATGTTGTCGCCCACCCATGCCATCTCCCCCCATCGAACTTCACCATTTTAAAGGTGGAAATTATCCCGCCACTAAACTTGAAAATACCACCACAACAACAACCAACTCGAGGGGAGATCTAAATGGTTGGTCCTGGAGTCAAGGATACGAGTATGGTCACAGTTTGCCCGCGCAAAAACACAAAAAATAAAAAAATGCCAAAAATAAAGCGACGAAATCCTCTTTTATGATGAGCGCAAATTGCTTCGGTCGTTTAATAAATAAATTTTTATGATTTTTTACCAAAAAAGGAGGAAAACAACGACGAAAAACACTTTTATGGAGGGGGGACAAAACGACAGCAGAACTCACAAGTAAAGATGAAAACGCCCCTAGAAATGGACTACAATTTCCGCTAAAGGAATTTCCAAAGGCTCGAAGTATCACACTCTTACGAGTACTCGTAGCTAGTGTCATTGTTTGGCGGGCGGTGCTTTTTTTTAAGATACTTTTGTTGCTGTTCTTCCACCGGATGTTTATGATATTCGACTCTTGGTTACTACGCGAGAATTTGAGAATGAGGCAAAGTGCCACATCGTCCTTAACTACACACAAATAGAAAATGGCAAAATACTCGTACTCGTTCTAGTACTCATACTTGTACTCGGTTTCAGTTAAAATTGTTGGGTAAATGAAATTTACGCAAATTTTATTGCCGGATGCAATGGTGGAAGATGGCAATAATAATGGAAAATGGAAAATGTTCTCATATCAATGGAATTGTCATGTTCTTTTGAAGTGGTAATTGCCTGACATTATGCGTGAGGACAACGGCACTGAATTAAATTGTCACAATTTTCTTTCGGACGGAGGGGAATCAACTAACGTGACAAACAAGAGGTTATATGTGAGAGCTAAATCGTGCTCACATACAACTTTATGGCGAGGCGGGTTTACGATTCAAACATCGAGGCATTGGCATTGAAATTTTGGAGGAATCAAGGCGGGTTGAATGCTCGTTCTACTGCTTATTCAGATCAATTTTTTGTTACCATGAACAAGAGTATGTAAACCAGACATTTTGTATTCTATTCGAGCTCATGGGCTCATGGCCATAAGAAATATTCAGGCTTATGGCAACAAAAGTGGTAATTGAACGTGAAACTGAACGTAGACCATGAGCATTTTGGGAAACAGTCTTTTGACGCGGATTTGATGACCTTTTAAATGAAATATCAAGGTAGCAAATGCCTCTTATCGGTAGGGATTTGAACGAACATGTCAGAGAATCGAAATGCGAATACGAAGACTGCCATGTAAGAAACGATTTGGAATGACAAACTCAGCCGAGGAAGATATGAAATACTTAGCCCATGGAACTGTACTCAATATGATTTTATCAGAGCAAAAGTGGGATCTAACTACGCACATCCCTAAGAACTCAGAGCTTAATTTGGCTACTAAAATTTTTTGTGGAGTATTCGGAGTAAAGTCAAAAAAAAAGCACGCTTCAATCAAATTAGTCTGTTCTCTGCTCCAAATTTACCAGAATGGGACCCGAATGCTATGAGCCAAGGACATTATTATATGCAGTAATAAGGTGACCTACATACTATTGTTAACTTGGTTGTAAATAAAGTTGGGTCTCAGCCTGCATTTGCTGCCAAAGTAAGACGTCAAGTATAAAGTACTGGATTTGAGGTCTCGACCCTGTTGAAAAGACGGAATCTCAGAATGAAGCAACAACATTTAGAGGAAGAGTAAGCTGTATAGAATCTGAACAGTGTGCTCACAAAATGTTTTGGGTTGTCGTGTCCAACTAGGAAGTCGAAAAGTGTCTCATATAAAGACTTTTACATAGGATTAAGGCACTTTTTGTGTTTTGCGGGACTTGGTAATTGGTTTCATTATCCCTTTTCGTACCGAATATTAGTATCATAATTGGGTGCCATTCTGGACTTTACTAGACTTCAAGGCAAAGGCCACCTCTGCTCAAGTCGCACTGATTAATCTCCGTCTTTATTCTCAAAGTCATCTTCCTGACGTCCAGAAAAGGTCGTTGACCTCCCTCCTGTCTTTGTGTTTGAAAGATTCTTCACTGCTTATTGGGATCGTGACAGAGTAGTTCGGTACTATTGATTAACACAGCAATCAACATCATGCAGTGCTTGCTGTGAGAGTGAGTGTCCAGCCTTGGCTCACATCGGGATCCAGATGAATTTGATGAATGCTGGCCTGCTGGCTCTTCATCACGGATGCGAAGGATATAATACAACAGGCTAGTTCTTTGTTTGGGTGATCAGTTTCAAAGGGGAACATAAAAAAATACATAGCCAGACGGATCAGAATACCATATTATCTGAAATCAAAGAACTAGACCAGTTTTAATACCACAATTTCAGAATACAATGCAACAGCTTGGCGGCATAGTAATTATAAGATTTTTTGAAATGGGCACAGTTTTGTTAAAAAAACAAAACAATGTATTGTAATTTCCCAGAAGAATTAAATTTAAACCAATCTGCATTAAGCAAATCCTTCTACTTAAAACACTGATATTTCTTGTGCTCATCAGTGATATTTTACGCGCAGCGCTTACCAGGAAAAGCAGTGGAAAGTGACATAGTACGAGTATCGAAAATATACCAATATCTTGATGAACTGGAAGCTGCCACTACAAAAGCCTTTCATATTTTAAAAATTAACTAAACATTGCTGATTAGAAAGCCGAGCATGATGTTTTTTTACTCTATCTGAGCTTGATGGAGACAGCAGAATCGAGGTCAGTTCTATTGTACGAGTATTGCGCTTGGAAAGTAGCCACTGATCGTACTAGCAAGTTGCATATACATATTTATGAATATTGAGCTGCGGCTTTTTCTTTACCGAATTGTATCAACACCCATTTAAAATAAGTGAAGTGTAAATAATCAAATCTCACTGCTCGAAGTCAAATTGCTTGTAAGACATATTAGCCAATAGAATCCACGCACCCTATAAGGAAGAAATCTAGGTAACTGAAGATAAATTGGGAAGAGATGAAGCGCTTTACAGAACTCAGAAGAAATGTTGCGTGAAAATTATTGGCGCTTACGTTCATCAATGGTGGTCAGGATCTAAGAAGTAACACATTTCTATCAAGCAAAGCTAGCAAAGCTTTACTTTCAGCCATGAGACCATAACCATCATAATGATGTAGCCAGACAACAAATGAAAATTATTATTGCTTCGGTTATAAAAAAAGTTCTCCTGATCTCCAAGAACAAACCATTATAAAGAAAGTCTCCTGAAACCTGAGATTTTCTCTTCTGGCCACAACAAATAACATTTCAACAGCACGTGCTAAAGAAGATATTTCCTCACCAGTGAGAAGTCTTTTGATTGCACAATTCGACCATAATCGTTGCAAGAAACATTATTTCCATCACCGCAATAATCACATGCATCAGCTGTTGGTGTTCACCGCCAGACAACATAAACCATACTCATACACGACTCACCAACCGCAACACGACTACCGGCATCAATTAGTAAAAATCATCAAAAGAGGAAGGCATACTCTGTTGCTGCTAATGGTAATAGCATCGCTGCGATGGCGGGCACCATCAAGCGTCGTCTACAAGCCACAGCCTAACATATTTTTTGGCACATGGCCAACATATACTTACAATGATAAACGCTGTCTCAGAATTTGCATCAGCACATTGGGGCGTATAATGTAAACACGCTTACGCAGCACATTTATTGCTACCATAATGTCGTCGCCGTCGACGCTTAAATGTAACATTGAGAGCTTTGCGCGCGTTCTCTTTGGCTTGGATATGAGCACGTCCAACAAAGATTAGTTTATTAATAACTCCAACATCCCCCTGATGGAATTCCATTAGACCCGAATCACCGAGCCATAGTCGCATCAGTTGTGCGAAATCCTTCAATGCATCACAACAGAACTGACTGTAACAGAACAATGACAATGCCACATGCGTTGTCTCTTCCGTCTAATGATTCAGAAATTGTCTTGAAATCGATTCGATATCTGACGCTCTTATTGTCGTTTCTAAAATTAGAGGTTAATCCGATATTTTTTTTTGTCAAAAATCCGAAAAAATAGTCGAAATTATTGCTTCGGCTATTAATACTAAAAATACACGCAGTTCATGACGCTGAGATGCCGAAAGCCATTTTGTTAATTTTTGTTTAAACTTTTTTTCTGAACATAAAAACACAAAAAGCGACAAATTTTCGAACAGTTTTTGACCGTGAGACCTTGAATGTGAATTTTCCAAAGGAAAATTCCGATGCTAATGTCGCCGGTCATGTATTTTATGGCTCAAAAGTGATTTCGTTTTTTTTCCCATTTTTTTTTTATTTCGGCTTTGGATGAGCATGTAGGCGGGTGTAACCTTCCTATGGGGAATGAATTTTACAAATTTCGAATTTTGTAATTAATTTTGATTTTATTTTTCGGGTTCAAAGTCAACGTACATTAGTCGGTGAACGTGGCACAGAATTCTTTTGTTTGAGGGGCAACATTCTTTAGGCAGTGGTGCAGAGTTACAAGCAAATTTTGTTTGGGCAAAAACACGTGAGAAAATGGTTTTAGACTCTGTGGTTAGGATGAGATCACTCCGTTTGTTTGAAGCAAATTTATCGATTCCGTTTTTTTTTGAATTTATTTATAATTTATCTGAATGTTTTTTTTTTTTTTAAAAACTTGTGGTATGTGGTCAATAAAGACGAATGTAGTAGTTTACCGACATACATATGTACGATTATCTTCATCTTTATCGAGCTATCTATTTGCTTGAACTCACTACAGCAATCAATTTGTTGACCAAAAACCAATGCGATAAAAGTTTCTTTGGTTTCTTTTTCAATAATTAGTGGGAGTTATTTGTTTTGAATAAACGTGTAGAAAAACCGATATTTTTTCGGAAATAATCAATTATTATTATTTATAGATTTATTCAGCAAAACAAAACAAGTTCTTTAGAACTAGAGCAATTAATTGTCACGATGATTGAAACATTTTTCTTCAGGCAAGCAAGTCAACATTTTGGGGTGAACGTTCGTGGGAATAGATTTGTAAGGTAACTTGGGCGGTCAGATGATTAAGTATACTCTAATGTAGAGCTCAGCTACTGTTGCTTAAAATGATCCTATCTAAGCTGCAAGTTAACTTTTTGCGAAGCCTTCGGCCAACTTCGTCGGACTTTGCACTCAAAAATGTGTTTGAGGATTTTAACACTGACCAACTTAAATGCGATGCGCATGCCCTTCATATCCAAACCAAAATCTTATTTCTTCGTTACATACTTACTTAAAGCGGTTCAACATTCCGGGGTAGTGTCTGGGCATAAGCCAAAAAACGTCCCCAGCCACCTCAGTCTTTTGCTACCTGCCTCCAATTTTGCAAATTAATTTGACTGAAGTCTCCTTCCACTTGCGTGCACCACTTGAGCCAGGCTTATTCTCTAATGAGCGGTACCTCGGGCGGAGGACTTGAAAAATTTTCAGACCAGATCGCTGGTGATCATCCGCTCTTTATAACCTAGCCAGCTCTTTACTTTATTTTTTTTGGCTAAATTGATGTTTCTGTATAGACCTTGCAATTCGTCGGCGTGTCTTCTACTCCATTCACCGTCTATGCAGACAGGACAGAAAATCACTCGAAAAATTTTTCTCTCAAAGAAGCCAATAGCATCCTCATCAATTTTTGATACAAGTCCATGCTTTTGCGCCAAATAGCAAGACTGGGACTATTATGGTTTTATAAGGGTCACTTTCGTTATTCGAGAGACATCTAGTCAATTCCCTTCTTAGTCCAACAAAGCAGCGACTGGGAAGAGCTATTTTTCATTTTACCTCAGCGCTGATGTCGTTATGTTTGTTGATAGCGTGGCCCTGGTAGACAAAGTCCTTAACTACCTTAAAGTTATATCTTCGAGGGCGATGGCGGTGTTGATAGCGAGTTGACCGATTATGTTAATATTTTCGGCGTATACTAGTAATTGGGCGAAAATTTTTAAGATTTTGCCTTATGTGTTTTGCATTATTTGTTTAAGAAAAATGTTAAAAATGTTATCATTCGCGGCCTTAAAATCGATTAATAAGTGTGTATCTATTTGAAGCTCCTGAGTTTTCTTCAATATCTGCTGTAGTGTGAATATTTGGTCGATGGTGGACTTTTCTGACCTTAAGCCAAATTGATATGCACCAATCAGCTTCAGGTTTTCTCACAATACAGCAGATAGGATCTTGTAGGTGATGTTAAGAAAACTTTGCCTGGTTCAGAGAGTCTTATTTCTTAACAATCGGAAAAATATTCCTGAGGTTCCATTTATCGGGCATACTTTCGTCCGACCATATATTACAGATGAGTTGGTGTATGATCTTAACAACAGTCATTGCCTCCCACCTTTAAAAACTCGGCAGTCAGGCTGTGCACCAAAGCAAGTTTGTTGTTAAGCTTCACTTCATCCAAGTGTTCGACTCTCCTCTTCTACTCATAGAGCTCGTGGGCAGCAGCAGCACTTTATGTTCTTCTTTTTAGCCTGCATAAACTTCCTGACATTCATTGTGAAACTAGAGGTATTTTTTGTGGCAGTGCTTCAAAACTAATAACATCAGAAGCAGCTTCCCTGCTGACTTGTTGGTAACATCGACTGAAGTCACTTATGTTGATGGTTTTGTTTCCTCCCAAATCAGAATTATAAAACATGGTGCTCCTCAGGGATTCCCCTTAGGTCCTCTACTATTTTGAATGATTGATCTCGATATACGATATATACCAGATGCACTACTTTTTTTCCGCCAAATAATTTCAAGATATCCGCAACAAACTTAGAGCTGACATCCGGTAATAAATGGAGTACCGCCTAATGGTAGTTCCCTTATTTTTTTGTATTGCGTCTGTTAACAGCAACATCTTTCTATGTATATTTGGGTAGAATACGGTCAAGCACCAGAAGCCTCACGTTCTCAATGCAGAAACTGCTCTGATGTGAGCGTTGACTGCCACTGAAATGCTATTTGTTGTTTTTGCTTTATTTTTGTGTGTGAGAGAGACAGCCAAAGAAGAAAGCATGTATCTGACAGCAGACACCAGAAGACGTATTGATGGACATATAACCGTCAAATATGCACCATTAGTCAATCCGGACAGTGATGAAAGCTCTGAACAAAAGCAAGACATTTGTTTGTAGGATGCTGTCCTTAGTCTGGAGGAGCTACTGCAAGCCCCACCCAATGTTGTCAGAAATTGGGGAGTCATTGTTAAGTAACCCAAATCTGACGAATGTGGCCATTAGACAGATATGTGCGCTCTTTCGGCTGTGATTAATAGCTAGGAAAACATGCAAACTGTCGAGCTGGATCATATCGCATCAATCACATGAAGATCTTGCTGAGTTTCATTTAACAATGCATCAAGTATAGATGTTTGCTCTATTTGATCTCTTCAAAAAGGACTAAAAGTACTAGACAAACCAAATATATTAGTGTCAGTGGAATTGAAAGTTCGTTGCGGAGTGGCAATGTACTATCCTGCTCACAACTTAAGGCGAAAATATAGTTCCATTGCGAATCCGACATGCAATAGATCCACTAGCCCAATTATGTTGACAAATGGACTTTAGAAATTGAAGAAGACAGTGAAGAGTTTTTTTGAAGGTCATTTGAAGAGAGTGTTGCAGAATTTCGAATGCAATGGTACAAAAGCTCTTTTGCATTAGTAGTATATCTCTTTATAGCTTCCCATTTACGCAGTAAATGAAATGCTTAATACCGAACATTAGAAAGCCATAAATTTTGTGATTAAAATATTAAGAATAAAATTATATAAAATGCAGTGGACTACTGCTCTGATATCTATGTTTTCACTCTGAATCATTGATGCTCAATACTAATTTTCTGTCAACAAAGGCCAGTTCGTGGAAGTTCGTGCTGTAATCTACAAATGAGTTGAGCCAGATAGAACCTTCAGGCGCCATCTCATTACTTAGTGCATATGTATGATGTTCCAATCACTTTTTGATTGCTTTTTTGGTCAGAAGTATAAGAACTATGTTTTTGGCGTAGTAGCCAGGCTTCCCATCGTACAGATTTAAATTATAACCATGGGCTAAAATTTTCTCATTAAAATCCCAAATGAAAGCAAATTTTCCAACAAAAAATGCCTGTTTCATCAGTATTGACTTCTCCACCTTAAGTAATTGCTTAACTTTCCACCAGACAGCTTATTATAACCATCGACCTTCAATTCACTTCAGCGAAATAACCATTTTATGAACGCCTTCGCTCAGGTCTGCCCTCTTGAATATTAATATCGCAACTCAATCCACAGATTAAAGTCGTTTTACTTCGAAGGTAGTCTCTTAAGTTCACTTCATGAAAAGAAGGTGAACATTTTCCATAGTCATCTCGTTCAAAACGAACGCCTTAGTATTACGTTTGAATTGTGATAGACCAAGGTTAAAGCTGTTGCACTCATAAATCAGTTGATTTCTATCTCCTTTCTTTAACTGTAATAACATCTTTTCCTCTTCAAACGAACAACGAAGACATGAACGAAGATTTGTACTGCGGCAATGTCTAAATAGTTGACTTTGCCAGATAAATCGTTGGGCATCCCCCTTAGATTCGCATATTTATTTTCAGCAGTGTCGTTTCAGGTGGAATTATCTCGCGGATTACGAGTACCTATCCAATGGAACCAACAAAAAAAATACTCCGTCGATTCTCGATTCTCCTGGCATCTATTGTTCGTCTTTCTTACAAGAGATACAAGAGATAATCTTGTTTACAAAAAGAAGGGTAGAAAACTTGAAGATTTCACCTCTTAAAAAATAGGTACTTGGTCCCTTGATGGTTTTTGTTTTATCTTCTATTTGAAAAATCCGCCAAAACCATCCTTCGGCTGTTGAAAGGAAAAATTCGAAAAGACCGTGATTCGTTCGTTCATTGTCTAAAGGGCTCAATTCCATAATTAGCCGAAAAGACTTAAAAAGTATAAAGAATAGAAGAAGAGAAGAAGAAAGCTTTTTTCTGTTTTAACCAATTTCATTATCAGTCCGCTTTTACCCTTGTTTGCACTTCTATTTCATTATTCACCGTCTTTATCGTTGAAATTTATTAAATACACACAATGACAGGTATATGGTTATGCTGGGAGGGTTGCCAATGCATTTGGCTTAAAGAGGGAAGATTTGGTATGGAGTCACACTTGGATGGTTATTAAAAGATTATAAACATAACGTCTTCTGAGTCACTAGAGCTTAGTACTGACTTTCAGGAGGAAATGTTGCAGATACATAAAAAAATGCAACCAATAACTGGGGTTGTGGTGCATGGATGAAATTTTGCCATAATGGCTTAAACTGCTGATAGACACTTATATTCATTAAAACATTTACAAATTTCATTTAAGAGATTCAGAAATGTCCGAGTCAAGTCTGAGGTAAATGAAGAGTCGTAATCCGGGTAAAAGCTCATTTTTTTAATCAGCTTTTGGAATGACACCACTGGACATGTCTTGGCTTTTGAAAGGCGACTTTGTTCCTAGACCTGTTGGTCTTAGATTCAAATGAAGTATAGCCTTCCTATACTACTAACTAGGATCTTAGATTAAATTGATATTTTCATGGGTGTAGTACAGTCTTCCAGTCGATTTCGTCGATAAACAACTGCCTAATAGCTAAACAACATCGACATACTGGCTTCATAAACAAACTTCAGGCAATCGGTACCGGTACATACAGCAGTATGTCTAGTACCCGAAAAGTATTGAATCAATAAAGCACAGATAAATCCTTTCGTAAGCATAACATGCGGCTCAATGTTTTTTTTTCATTCAAGGTCATAAGTCTTCCATTTTGTAGCACGTATACGGATAGATCAAGTACTACAAACATAAGACAATTCGTATTCACTCCAGAAGATGGAAAAGATACAGTCCTCCAGTTATTTGGCTTCGCAGGGGCCCTCACGTACTTTTTAACAACAATAATGTATAATTTTACAGCATTACTTTGAAAATGTATGTCATTCCCAAAAAAAATTTGTCGTGGCCAATAAAAAACAAATCATCGAGTATCTTTCATGTCTCATTACAGATCTAGAGTTTTGCTGCTGAGTTTAAGCTGTCATGTATGTCAAAAACAATCCATTGACTTCTACATTTCGGACTCCAAACCTTGAACACGAAGAAAATGAAATATTTTTAAAATTTGAATAGAAATTCTTTGTGGCTGTGCTTGCGCCTAGTTCTATCAGGATGCCCTTATCGCCGTAATGTACAATTTTCATCTCATTTCTGATCCATTTCTCACCACTATACGTGACATGAGCCACCAGAAACATACACTACACTACACATATGTATATGTGTGGTCATATATGAGGTCAACAATGCCTCAAATAACATATCCATACTGATAGCTTCTGACGGCCACTGTTTAATCAGTGGGCTTACGATCATTATAGCTCATTCTTTGAACTCGAACTATCTGCTGCTTGGACTTCGCCGACCATATAACTTCTGATCTGCTTTTGTGATATACGGGTATCTCGTATCTCTTTTCACTGTGAAGGTCTTCGACATTAACTCTACTCTGGGGAACAAATCAGAGTTAAAACGTTCAAATCCACACTTTTCCAGCCTGCATAAAATGACGAGAACAACAGTATCAAGAGCACTGGAACATCCCCAGACTCTTTTTGAAGAGCAGATAAGAATATTAGCCTGGATGAACAGGAAGTAATACCTATCTTATACTTAACAACGCAGATGTTTCACATTCACCTTAGGGTATGATGACATGCAGCTAACCCGATGCTCGCTGAGAGATCACGCTCCTATCTTTAGTTGGAATCAGTAGCCTTTGCAGGGTTAGATAAATTCAAAAAAAAAAACAGTCTGTCGTTTATTAAGGAACATTGTGGGTCTTAATCGAAATCAATACTGTAAGTAGAATAAAAGTATGATTGCCTTGTCAAAAGGGGCACATAGTAACAATACCTAGTCAGCGGCAACTCTTCTCTGAGTAAGAAAGAATATATGCATCTATAAATGCAGGAATTATTAAATCAAATACTTTAATAGAAAACATTATCTGCAAATTGGTCTGGGCTTGTTTCAAGATAAAAAAAAAATTAAGAAAACAGAAAAGAGCTTATTTCTGGGTACTTACTGCCTTCGGGATCGGTGTCATCGATGTAAATCATTTTCGGCTTGGGTTTCTTCTTGTGTATCCTCTTTTCGTTTCCTATTTTGACTAGATTTGTTTTGATTTATCTTTTGCAGCCCAAAACAATTATTCACTTGATTTATTTTTAGCCACACCACAACCACTTAAATATTTCTCACTTTTCTCCTTAAATTTTCCTCACGTTTCTACACTTTTTAACACATCCGTCGAAATAGCAATAATTCAGAGCATTTCTTTATTATTATTTTTTGTATTTTATTTTTGATTTACTGTCGCCAACAGAATTTTGAAAAAAATAAATAAATATATAAAAATAATTTTGTGTTAGTTGAGTTGCCTTTGTTTGATGTGAAAGTAATTTTTCTGAAAATAAACACAGAACACGACGGTGAACAAGATATTATTTTTATTATCTTCGATTAGACAGTCGTTTTGGTTAGATAGGGAGAGAGACACGCCGCGCTATGGTTACGGTTGCGGTGACTACGGCCACGGTTTCGACCTTCATTATCGCAAAAGCTTCGCGGAATATCCGTAAATGATGTAGACGAATGAATATTTGAAAAAAAAAAAAATATCAAGACAACAAAAAATCGCATAACAAAATAACAAATCAGTGTTTTTTTATGGAAGGGGATATGATGACAAGGGGTGGTGTTGGGTGGTGATATATCATGCACTGAATCGAGTGTGAAACCCCTCATCTAATATTTGAGGCTTTTTGCTAATGTTTAAAGGGGTGCAAAAGTTTGCCAAAGTTTCTTGTTTGCGATAAAAATTCTCGACAAACAGTGGCGGTAAAAAGTTTCCGTCGTGACGTCCGTTAAGCAAAGATGAATTGCCTGTTCTAACACTTGTTGATCATATCACAAACGAAAGCAAAAATACAACAATCTAGAGGGAAATCTACTTCATCCAATGCTTGCCTTAAAAAAAAGTTAAAAGATTGGTAGGTTGGTAGGTTTGTAGGTAGGTAGGTGGCAGTTCAGCATTAACACAAGTAACAATAGAATGCGGCCGTTTGTTACCACGACTCGTAGTTGATGATCGACCACAACACACCGGAGTAAGGTGAGTCTGTTAATCAACAAGGGAGCTAACAATTTTTGCAATGCATGTAGCATAATCTTCTCGACACCCTTTAAGAGGATCAGGAAAAATATTATAACAACTTCTTGAACCTCTTCTACGAGATGGAGGTGCGGTTCTGGGGCACTGAAAATCTGCGAATAACGGACAAAAGCGCCATTATAACAACTCAAAGCCACTGCATTGTGTGCTGTTTACGCTGGAGGAGTCATTGGACCATCTTTTTTTTAGATCGGAGCGGGCCAAACTGTCACTGTATATGGTGAGGACTACAGAGTTATGCTCAATGATTCTTTAATTAGATAAATTGGAAATGGAGGACATTGGGTCCCAGCAAGACGGGCAACGGCGCATATTTCATGAGTCACAACCGACATTCTTAAGCAAGCGCTCTCCTATCGTCTGATATTTCGCTTGGCGATTTGCACTGTCCACATGATTTGACCTAGACTCCATTCTATAGAAATATGTTAAGTTACGGGTTTGTGTCAACAAGCTACAAACTCCGTCAGCTCTCAAAAGTGGAGAATCTATCGCTCGGAGTTCTAAGAAAACCATGGAAAAAGCAATAAAAAGGGTCCGAATGGTGGTAGTCAACAATGGCAATTATCAGTTACTTAAAACTTTCCATTTTCCAAACATGACGGAAAGAATCTCAAATGTCCAAGTAAACATTTAAGAAACCCATTAATTTTTGTTGTATTCTATTCCAGGATATAGCTTAAGAATAAAAACCAGTTGCTTTTAGTGGCGCCATCTATTGCGAATAACATGCGTCAGAAAGGAAAACCTTTCACTGATATATTCTTAAAATTTCACGACATTTTTACAAATAGAAATGGAGTTATTTCGTCTGACAAACAAATATTGGTCATATTTTAACATCCGAAATACATTATCAGGTATGCCAAGAATAACAAAAACTTTCTTAACAACATTGAGACTGGTGATGCAAAGTGGTGTTTTCCAAAAACTATGCGCCAAAGTGCCGAATGGAAGGCGTCCGACGACCCAAAACTTAAAAATGCTCATTTGAAAGACTCGAAAGTGAAGACAATATTGATTTGCTTTCACAATTCTAAGGGAATTGTCCACAAACAACAATCTATGCACAATTTTATCTTGGTGTTTTGAAGCCTTTGGTGTATCGAATACATCGTATTCAGCCAGATTATCGCCCAGAGGGAAGTTAGCGTTTGTTTAACGACATTATTGCATTTCTTCGATTGACACTTGTGACCGATATTTTAGTTAAAAATCGTGTTTTAACTGTCAACCATACCTCGTATTCGCCTAATTTGCAACCTTGCGACTTTTCGGAAAATGCATTTTCAAATGCAAGGAAAGCGTTTTGTGCTCTTAGAATCCCTCTAAAAGGGTTTTACCGACATCATGAAGACATCTCGACCGAAGATCTAAAATACTTTTCAACACGCTTTTAGACCGTGCAAACCGCTGTATTGAGTCGGAAGGCGATCATTTTTGCCAAGAAAAAAAATTTTGTTTTTTGCCACTGTAAATACTTCACCTTCTCATCACTGACAAGGTACAAACAAAAAAAAAAATCAACTGAAAACTCTTCAACTTATCTCACTCGATACCTAAACAATTAGAGATTGCACAAGCTTCACATTTATAGCGCGTGTAATACTCTGACTGATATCGAAAAATTAAAGTTCTCACACTTATACAAGTATCTCGTAATCGTCGTGCGATTCGTCTGCCTGGAAGAAGGTCGTTGAAGAAAAATTCACCAAGACAAACTACCGGATCCGACGACTTGCCGCAAATGTGAAGAGGCGGAACGGAAAGCACCCTTAGTTATCGTCGACATGCTAATGACCTACAATTCACATGCAGATTTTCTGTTTGCATGGTAGCGATTGTTTAATGTCTCAAACATTGCACAACTTCTCCAAAATAAATGAAATGAAATTGGAATCGATTAATACCGATGACGTCATCGAGCGGAATGGTTTTTTTTTGTTTTTGTGGTAGATATGGTTATGATATGTATGTGACGCATGATTTATGATATGAGATACGACATACACATTCGCATGTGCGTTTATTCTGCCGCCGTCGCCGCTGCCGGTTTATTTGTAAGTGGCTCTGTTAAACACATAAACATTGAGCGGATGTTTATCAGATCTAATTGGACATGTGTTTGTGGTATTTCAGTTGAGCTTAGGTAAGTTTTGTGGGATGGGGGGAGTGGAAGGTCGATCCGCATGTTGATTGACTACATTTATCGATAGTCTGTCGTTCAATTTGAGGTGTGGAGTATAGTTTCTGTGAGTGTTAACGCACACTTTCGATGGGGGCATAGCAAGAATTAATTTTGCGGTGCATTGAGTTGAATCCCTACTAACGAGAAGTGAATAAGCTACCTCCTTGATAGTACAGAAGTGGTTTGCTTGGTTCCCATTACAATCTGTGGCAAATTTGTTGGCAGAAAGTATCCTTGAACCTATTGGGACATAGGCACATCGGTATCCTTCCAATGATTAAACTTTGCGGACGTCAACGAACGCAATTTCGAATTATTCAGAAGCAGTGCAATGAATTATATCGAAAGAATGCTGTAAAAACCGGAAAATAAAACCTTGAGGGCTTGACTGACCGAAACGTAACGCAAACTACCAACCCTTAACGATAAGAGCTTAATATCAGATAGCGAAAAGATTGCCAAATCACTCGCAATACTAGAGCTGACTTATCTCTGTAACAAAGAACAGTATGAACAAACTTAAAGTAGATTAAAAGGAAGAAAAAGGAGAGAAAAGCAGGAACGTAGCAAAGCTTTGTCTTCAATCGGAACAGAGCATTAAAACAAAGAAATAGTCAATTTTATTCCTCTGTCTTTCGTAGAACACAAAGTGCCTATGTACTGATACCCACCACATCAGCGCCAATAACCAGAAAGATAGTGCCGTCATCACTCTAACAGAAAGCGCTGCAGAATATTGCGTCAGTTACGAACAGCACACTTAGGTCCCTAGCAAGTGCATAGTATTCTATCACGCCACCAGGACGTTTCTTGTGTTTAACGTGAACACCAGTCTTGAGAGATTCAATTTTACCGGATGCCCATATATCTTTGGGGGCCAGGATAAAGAAGCTAGCGCTTCTCATGTTTCATGTAATAAAACTTGCGTTGAGAATACAACCTCCACCCTTGGTATGAATCGATACCGATTTAAAACCTTTTGCGGATGTTGGGCCCCAGTACTTAACACGACCTTATGGCCGACCGCTTGTAACTGGTTAAATCGTTGTAACTTTCAGTGGTGTCCGTCAGAAAGCCTTTATAGTATGATAAGACTAGTATTATCTCATCCCCCCATTAATTATTAGACTACGCCATTCACGGGCGCAACCTTCCTTATTGGACGGAAGCCTTGTCAGGACACTAGTAACCAGGCTGCAGTTTTTTTCCTGATAAGGGACAGCAGAAAATCACTGACCTCATATGAACGTCTCAAAGCGTTCGTTATGTCTTCCGGCAACCTAGTTAGTGTGCATGTCATCTGTGGTTATGCTCAAATGAAACCCAATTGTCAATAGAAACCGTAACTGGGGACATCAGCCATTAAGCAGGTTCAGATCCTGAGAAACTCTACTACGAGGTGATCTCGTATTCAAGCAAATCTTGCATTCTCGAACTAGCTTGGAAGTCGTGAGAGGGTTAAGAAAGGCCTTAATCGCAATTTGGCTGTCGCTGCAGATGCAGGTGCCTCGCCGCTTCCACTATCTCAAAATATATGATAGTTCGTTGCCATCAGGATTGCGCATATCCATGATTGGAGGATAGACGCAAATTTTCCTAATGAGGAGTGAAATCTAACATCGTGCACACGAAACACCAGCGCCGTGTCTCAGATCGGTTTTGGGGCTATCCGTGACTAATTTGAACTATATGCTAATATTAATCACAGTGTTATCACAAAGACTGTTGTTGAATTTTGGTCTAGAGAAGTGAGATTTTAATACCAAGACATTCAGATACTGGGTACATAACTTGGAAACAGATAGGGAGCACTGCGAAGAAGAAAACGAAAGTAATAACAATGTATCTATTCCGAGTGTGCAGGATAAAACACCATCAAACGAGGTTAGTCAGTGTTACAGAGATAATACGAGGGCGGGTCAATAAGTCCGTGACTTTTTGAATTTCTGACCTCTTTACTGAAACAGCAACACTGCTCCTGTCAACAGGCATCTGTCAGTTGACTCCTGTCAAAATTTAATCTTGCTGCGTCAGTTAGTTTGTGTTTGACAGCTATTTTTATCAGACTACTCACTAATTTGAGGAGAAAATGGAAAAAAGTGAATTTCGTGTGCTTATTAAGCATTATTTCTTGCGAAAAAAACCATTACCGAGACCAAGGCTAAGCTTGATAAATACTATGGAGACTCTGCACCATCGATTTCAATGGTAAAAAAGTGGTTTACTGAATTTCGTTGTGGCCGTACAAGCACTGAAGATGCCGAACGTCCTGGACGCCCAGTTGAGGTCTCTACACCCGAAACAATCGAAAAAATTCACGATATGGTGTTGGCCGACCGAAGATTGAAAGTGCGAGAGATTGTGGAAGCCGTAGGGATCTCGCATGGCTCAGTGGTTTCAATTTTGAATGATCACTTGGGCATGAGAAAGCTTTCCGCAAGATGGGTGCCGCGTTTGCTCACAGTCGACCACAAACACATGTGCAGTTGCCATGGCAAAAATCCATGAATTGGGCTATGAATTGCTCCCTCATCCACCCTATTCTCCAGATTTGGCTCCGAGCGACGACTTCTTGTTCCCAAACCTGAAGAAATGGCTTGGTGGAAAAAGATTTGACTCCAATGATGAAGTCATCTCGCAAACAAAGGCCTATTTTGAGGACCTCGACAAATCATTTTTTTTGGAAGGGATAAAAAAATTGGAGAAGCGTTGGACAAAGTGTATAGAGCTCAAGGGAGACTACATTGAAAAATAAAATTATTTTTTTTATCAAAAAATCTGTGTTTTAATCCAAAAGTCACGGACTTATTGACCCGTCCTCGTATGTTACGAACATATTAATAAGGTCCAGAAGCCGAGAAAATATTAACTGACATAGGAGACCAATAATGAACAACACATTGAAAAAATTGACCACCTGACATGCACGATGACGTTATGGAGTCAGGCAGTACTTCTCGCACTGATACTCACCTTCAAGAGTATAAATAAGGACGGTCCTCGATGTGAAGGTACATGTTGTAAATGCGAATATAGAGTCTCCTTCTCAACAAGTAAAATCCTTTTGAATAACACATTGGATGACTGAAATAGTTCCACAAGGTCCTGTTCTTGGTCAAGCACTACGAAACCGGAGGTGAAAACTCTTCCATACAATCGGATACGAATCTTTGATTCATATCACGGTAGCTGCAGTGACCAAGGGATTAGAAGAAGTGAAGTGAAAGCTGAAAGAATACCGCCACAGATGTCGACAAACTGTGGCTGGAACCTCAAGACTTAAGTTCGCCTGATGAAAGCCAAAAGAAAATTACTAGTGTCTGTAAGGCGCCGGAGTGTGGGTGGATGCATTGTCGAGATGAAGTCTCCGAAATTGACTTACCTCGATACGACAGGAGAAATGCAACATTGGCGTGCTGACAGCAGAAGTGGGGTGACGAGGTCGTGGACACTTAGGCACATCGAATTTTACCGGTGAGTGGCCCACGGATAGAGCAAAGGTGAGGTGAATTACTATCTTTCACAGCTTTTCTCTGGACACAGGCAGCTCAATACATATCGACAGTGCATGGCAGTGAGAGTATCATTGAGATGCGACTATTGCCCTGCGATGGAGGATACCGCCTAGCACAAGTTATTCGTTTGCGCAAAATGGCATCAGAACGGACAGCTATTACGGGTTCGGTTGTGCATGATAATCGAGCTGTCATTTCTACGATGTTGAGTTGCGTTGTTGCATGAAAGACCGCAGCCGCACACGTCCAGTCGAAAATAACGGAGAAGGAAAACGAGGCGAGTCTACGTCTCCTGATGAGTAGATATCGTTAATACGGGGCCCAGCTGCGTTGATTGCGAACATTTTTAACTGTTCTAGGTCTCCAGTAGAATGGAATACTGCAACGGACAGTCACTATTGGAGGTCTGATTAGAAGTCCTTCGATAAGAACCCGGGATAAGATAAGACTGAGGGAGCACTTTCTTGTTGTTTACGCAGAATTTTAAGAACTCGTCAGGTGGCTCCATCCAGAAGTTAACGCGAGACCACTAGGTAAATTAAAAAGTACAGTTCTCAGGCAACATCGGGATTATTGGCGAACAAGTCAGTTTACGGTTGGGTAGACAATCGTGACAGTAAGCTCGCTGTTCACATGTTCACATGTTTGAAGCACACAAATACGTGCACCCTGCATAATCAATGAAGCATTGATCTGATTGACTCTTCTTCAGGAGATAAGAGGACAGAGAAAGTTGTGGAATTCTTGCTAAGATTAAATGCCTAGGAAGAGGAATTTTCTCTTCTTGTCTGCGGATAATAAACATAAAAAAAGCAAAGAACGTTTCGATTTTGAAGTGATATTTGATATATCTCCATTTCTTTATCAAATTCTCAATCATTCTCCTTTTAGAGCCCACAGTACTCGCAACAATAAAATCTGCAAAGTCTCCTATAACTACAATAACTCCAAGTTCTGACTTACGCCCCTGATGCGCTTACTAACTAACAGTTGAATGATTAACTTAGTTCTGAATTTCCATACAATTTTTACAAGTAAAGTACATGTAAGTCCCTGTTAGTATCAAACAACAAGTAACCTTTGCCTTGATTAAGTATTCGTTAGTGATACGAGTATTTTCTTTCTCACTAACCTCTGATCAGTATAACGTTAAAAGACAAAAGTTTTACTGTTAAACCTTTGTAACACATACTCGTAATATAATCATTTCACAATTTTTCCATTTCCTATCCCTAACCCTACTCTAATAACATAAGTCCCTTTAACTACGTACTCCAGCTGACATCTTTGAGAAGACCTCAAAGCGAAAATCCTTTTCGAGTTTTTCTTTCATTTATCGTCCTTTGTTCATGGAATCGCTGTGCAAATGTATGTTCTTGTATTTATCACAATTTCCTTCTCGTTAAAGCTCTGAATTTACTAACCCACCACGACCCAGCATTCAACAATGCACATTCCTGCAGGAAACATTTGAATGCTAACTCGACGAACTCCATAATTCTACACAAATAAAACAGGAAAAACGTGCAGACGATGGATGCACTAGAAGTAGAAAATATAAAAAGACAACACAAGAACAACAGCAACAACAACAAAGTTTAGCATAAAAATTCCATGAATTTCATGGATGCACTTAACATTTCATCTCAACTCATCCCTTGAATTTGCACATTTGCATTCTGGGTACGTTCTATCTATGGAATGGGACAATCTACTCTATTTCGTTTCACATCACCACCCCGTTCGTGATATTTTCCACCTGCGGCCCCATTTTAAAGTTTCTGCAGTTCTCAGCAGCGTTGCCAATGTAATAAGATCTTGCCCAGGAGACAGTCAGCTGAAGTGTCAGAATTTGGGACTTTGTTTTGGTTTACATCCGGGATGCCCGAGCAACAATACCAATGTGTGACTCTTGGAACGCAACTGATTTCGATCATTAGAAGTTGAGAACTGGTTGTAATTTGAGTCGAGTCGCTAGCATTTACTAGCTACCGTCTGAAGTCGGCAAATTCCGCATAAATTTTAAGAAGTAAGAGTGACGGGGCAGATGGCTTAAAAATCGAGTTCATTGAGTTCATCTAAGACATTGACTTATCCGTTCACTTAGGTACATACCCGTATATAGTCACCGAATCTCATATCGACATGCCTTTGCTCTCTCGCTTATGAATATAAGCTCATGAGCTTAAGTAATAAATTTTGAATACTTTTCATAACGAAGTAGTGCCAAGGTTTCCTCCCCAGCCCCGAAGATTAATTTTTCTGGACTTAGTGAAAAACTAGAAAAGGGTCAGTGAAAAGTGTGGAGCGGTACAGAGAATTCTATCTTTAAAATGAAATAATGGTGTGCCTCAAGGTTTTTTGCTGTGACTCATTCTTGTTGCTCTATATCATTTCATTTTTGATCGATAAGACTTCCACAAGCATGGGTCTTTTTTAGCCTCGACAACTCTAACTTAAAACTACTTTTCAAGTTGAAGCCATATATCCTGCAAATGGCTTTCGGAGCTGCTCTCGTTGTTGTAAGTGTTGGTGTTACTATTGTTTTTGTTTAGAGAATTTTATTCGCGAGATTTTCTTTCTCCTGTCCTTATGAATACGAATGATGTACAAAAGAGAATGAACCTGTTCGTGGGTAGACATACAAAGTTCCAGTACAACTAAAATACGAACCCTCATGCTGTGAATCTCACTTGAGATCTATCCTGTCGTCATGAATCTCACTGAAACCGTTGTTAGAGATTTTCACTCCAATTGTTAAGGATGCAGTAGATTTTTTCGGTTGTGGCCTTTTTACAAGAGCTTGATGGGGTTTTTAGCAAAGAATTTTCGGAGGTCCTCCACACTCCACACTCCATCATAATTCATTTGCAGTGTATTTTTTTAACCCCTTTCCTTTACAAAGGAATATATTGTAGATTCTACACAAACAAACCAGACACATGTGTAAGTCATTTAAGGGTTACATACGTGCTTGCATGAATACACGCCCTTTTGGCGAGGCGAGTTTTAACAGAATTAAAATATTTTCATGAAGCAACACCAACCTGGTGAGGTAGTTGGAGATGAAGGTAAACTCATATCTAGAAGGGTTATACAAGCTCTTTGGGAGGATGGATATGTCAAGGCAAAGGGAAAGATAACATAATGAGGTAGATGCGCACAAGTAATGCATCATTATGGCGAATAATTTTAAAGCGTTGCATTCAGAACCACAGGCCTTCAGGTACTTAATGGGCTATCCGAGAGATGTTCAACAAAATGCAGTTGGGGCGCGAGAATGTGTCTCAAGTATCCAGCCGACCAGTATATTACTAAAAATGGCAGTAATATGCTGGTTACCTATTCAAGAAATTTTTGCAATTAAATTTCAAGGATGACGGCATAAACTTAAAGCCTGCAGAAAACAAAAGTTAAAGACGCACTCTGAAGATGGTTTTGATGTAATGTGTTCAAGTACATGGGTATGTACTCGTACATATATGTTACATCGGGTCTGAGCGAAATGCTTCAATAAATGGTCGGCCGCTTTTTTTTTTGTGGAGCACCTCCGGTTGCTGTTTTGTGTAGTTCCACGGTGTCTATGATCAATTTTTATTATTCTTTAAAAAAGGAACTACATTTCTAATATAACATCAGCAGTGAATTAAAGAATGACGTCGATGAATTCAAATGGATAAAGGATGTTCTGTCTAGATTTTATGAGGTTCTGCAGTTTGAAATCATCCTGCTTAGTTCTATGTTGGTATGTAATTGCATTAAAAGTGCCATAGATACTTCAGAGTTAATGAGGATATTGAGGCGACTCCAAACCTCAAAATGTACATGCTACACATTGTACACAAAAACCTCCTTGGTGCGTAAATTAAAAGTGCTTGGAAGCCTTTTAAATTAATCCCGCTCGTTGTCCTCATCTGCTGCATACCATTCCATCTTTGTTTCGTCTCTTTATCTGCTAGATTCAATCTCGCGATCCCTGCTAGATTTTGTAAAAGTGAGGTATCGACGAGGCGATGGCGATGGCGCGATAGTTAGCTCATTGGACTATCACGCAGACAGTCTGGGTTCGATTCCTGGCTGGGTCACCATAAATTTTTCAAATCGCCATCATCCTTTCGGCGGGCAATGGCAAACTCCCGAAAGTAAAAAATTGCCTACGAAAAAGCTTCTAAGGAGTGCCGTTCGGAATCGGCGATAAACAGTAGACCCCGCTCAGATGTGACGAAAATGAAAACATGAGCAACACAAATGAGTGTCAAGAAGCTAGGCCATGGCCCATACCGGGCTGCCAAAAAGGTCAGCAAAAGCACATTGATGACGAACTTATTCTCATAATAAACAGGAGTGTTCTGATATCCTAAAGGATCTCTATCTATTTTGCTAGGACACTGAGGACTGCCTCATACCACGTATGAACTTACTTTAGAAATCAGGAAGAAAGAGTGCAGAGGGGCGAGAACATTCAGCAAAAAAAGTGCTCGCATCAGGTAGCGTACTTAAATTGGGATATCAACCTTTTTATTGTGTTCAACTAATGGTGATTAAGCACGATCGCACTAAATGCGAAAAGCTGTTGGCTTAAAATTAGGTCTACACCAGACTCTAGCGCAAGGCAAAGTAAGTAACTAAGACAGTGAGGCTCTCACCATGAGTGTCTTCGAATACCAGCTTCTTCATTTGACATAAATAGGGAGACTCAATTGCCGGCAACAGGAATACGCCATTTCGGATTCAAAAAGGCAGGTTATTTAAGATTGCAAGATACTATTGGTTCTGAAGAAAGAAAATCCTAAAGGATTATAGTATCGTTAAAAGAGAACTACATCGAATCAAGCTATTTTCCGGGTACAAAGATAGCAAATCAAAACCTGAGACCGATCCTTTATATGCTCTCTATACATATCGCCTGACCTTTACCGCATTTTACCCATTATGCTGCAAAAAATGTGTGCCATAGTAGTTCCACTGCTCATTCCGATTTTAAGGAGCTATTGTTTTAATAACTATGTACCTGACTCACAGGGATAGTTTGAAATGAAAGTGAAATAAAAGTCATGAAAACGTGAAGGATTTCAAGACAAACAGTGTCCAAGTTCTAGATCTTACGATATATGAGATAGTCATCTTAAAGTTCGAAAACACATATTTTTGGGAAGCGTCCATGAAAATCCGGGTCCAGAGAAAAGCTTGAGGCTTAAAAAACAAAGTAGTTCTTGAATCTCTTGCAGGGCTAGGGATCGAACATTTTCTGACCAGGCCTATTGGTTCTAAGTTAGATAATTGAAGCAAATTAAAGAGGAGGAAATGGACCTCAAGGTGGGATTATCTTTTCTACTCTGACTTTTACGCGAAAAGATTAATTTAAACACAAACTTGAAAATATTAGAGAGTTGCTTTTAGTGTAAATGCTTTTAGTGTAAATGCTTTTAGGAAGATTTGGACCAGAAAGTGCGGAAAAATCAGAAAACATGTTAATATTTATCAAGGGTCAATTACTACCAAGTGCAAGGCATTTAAGAATCAACTGGTTCCTTAACCCCTCTGTAAACTCAACAAAGGTTGAAGAACACGCGCGTATACCTGAATGTTTAAACCTGCAACACAACTGTCGGCAGAATATGAGGCCTTCAACTATCTATCTTTCGATTAACATGGACAAACGGGTTAATACTAGTTTTATGGTAGGCTCTCAGGAAAAATAGATACAATATGACTGACCAAACGTTACAAGAGCTACATGTATTAAGCCATCAAACAAGAGCTGCTGTTTAAATGTCGACCCTTTTTTAATCTGTTAAGATCTAACTGTCACTGTGATGACTTAAGTAAAAAGTTGCAGCGCAGCGTATTGAAATAGTGAAAATTCACTACACAAACATTGAAATACTGCGGAAACATTTCGTAAAGTTCAGTGGAAATATCAATTCGTATTCGTCCGGCAAGGTCAGTGGAAAAATAGTTTGGTGCGGTCATATGGTGGTGTTGTTATTTGGTGAATTTTTCGAAAATGCTAGGGCGAGATTCTCAGTGAATTGATTCCACAACGAACGATGTTGACTGATTTTTTCACAGAGAAATTGATGCTATGGACATTGACGACATTCATTTTCAGCAGCAGTGAACACGGCACATAACTGGTGAAATATTGGTTTTTTTGGCTGACAAATTTCCCAAAAAATTGGTTTCACAAAGAGTGCCGAAGGGCCGCCGAATTTGTATGATTTAAAAGCCTACGACTCTTTTCTTTGATGCCATTTTGAAATGAAGATTACTTAAGTGCTTTGCCAATGATTCACGTACTAAAAAAATATATAACAGTTGCTAAAGTATAGCCGCAATTATGCCAAAACGTAAGAATAAATTTCATTCAAAAAAATGTCTTTTTGTAAGCAAAGATGAGGCAATCATTTAGAAAATATTAAATTATATTACTAATCTTAAGCTTTGTAATTAGAACAAAAATAAGAATATCACCTCCTTTTTTAAAACTGTTTCACTTTTTAATTTATTTAAAATGGCACTTCTTGTTGGATTAACTTAAATAGGTAACATATGCGTTTGATCCTATCGGATGCTCTAAAAAATTGACTGCATCTTTCACCTTAAGACTTATAGCGCCATCAAATTCAGAAAAACTGAGTATTGGATCTGCGAAACGTTACAGTTACAATAAATTTCCGAAAAAGATAGCAGAAAAACTCGTTTTGACTTTTTGACATAAAATAGATTCCTACAGTGATAGAATGGCATAGCGGGCAGATGTCACCAGTGTTTGACGTAGGTATGACAATGTATTGATCGGTGCCATTCGGGTAGTATAAGTACCACCATCAGTACCACATGCGAAGTCCTGTGTAAGGCACGAACTTCCCTTTTGGTGAAGAGTGGATGCCTATAGAATACTTCAGCCATTCTTTGGGCCATGGAACTATGGGCAGTGCAACTCTACATTGAACAGTTCGATCAGTTTCATAGCTATTTAATGGTTGGAATCAAGCCCTTGCATGCTAGGCCTCCCCGATAAGCCTTTTCTTATGCAAAAATGCAGTTTGTGAGCCATGCCAAGTCAAAAAGAAGCCCAGATTGAGGATTTAGTTTCATTTCTCAAGAAACTTCCGCATGGTCAGCACGTCTATTCAGCTATTACTAGCCCTACCGTTTTCCCTAGCATCCAGTCTAGATTTCCATTTAGATATAATGCAAAGCTTTATGCTCCCTCATCGATAAGCCATCCACTCCTCCCGAGGAAGGGGCGGCACTCCCAACAATAACTGCATTGCTTCTGTGGAGACAGTACGACATCCAATTAGGCAACCGTCCACAGCCGTAACCTTGTCGTATTACGCCCTTACATGCTGCACAACTAACAAAAAGGCCATCGTTTACGAGTGGGATATGGATATAGGGCCTGTTGAGCCCCCGTCAGATCGCATAATGCGCCTTACCTGGCTTACAGCACACAAAAGTGTTGTTTTTTTCTAATTTCTGATCATCTCAAGATTTTGCAGAAATATGTATATAGTCGCCTAGAGCTGATAAGATATAAATTTTCCCCAAGGACTAACTTAAAAATATAAATAAATACTGTAGCGCTGACAGCCCGGTATGGGCCATGGCCTAGCTTCTTGACACTCATTTGTGTTGCTGATGTTGTCATTTTCGTCACATCTGAGCGGGGCCTACGTTTTATTGCCGAGTCCGAACGGCACTCCTTAGAAGCTTTTTCGTAGGCAATTTTACTTTCGGGAGTTTGCCATTGCCCGCCACAAGGTGATGGCGATTTGAAAAACTGTTGGTGACCCAGCCAGGAATCGAACCCAGACTGTCTGCGTGATAGTCCAATGAGGACTAACTTAAGGTAAACTAATAAATTACAAGGCAAACATGTGCGAGATCTTTAAGAAAACTCTTGCAGGCTTAGCAATGAAACTAGGCATAGCACATATTGGCGTATCTGTAATGTGTAAAGGGAAAAACTGTTTTACTCTTTTTGTGCTCCACCGGCACACGACCGAAGACAAACAACTAGCTCTTGACAAACGCCACATCATTTTACTTTTACCTACCTTAGTTTTGTCACTACCAACTTCTCGGCAGAATCCCCAGTCGAGTGGAAGAGAACTGTTCGGTCTTGCCCATTCTGCTGGGTGTTGTTAAGGAAGCCGGACTAATGCCTCATCTTAATGCACTTCATAATGGAATGAATTGATAAACTTTCAAAAGTAGTTATGTCGAAGATTCTCCAAGAACTTTGATATGCCTAGAAAATAACTTTTCTCAATAAGTGTATCTCCAAAGAGAAACTTCAATTTGTATGACATTCTTTGCGTACCAATGGCAGATTTTCACCTTTGGTCTTGATTGGCATTCTTAGGATGCTCTGGATGACATCTTCAATTCAAAGCAAACATCTACGACCTTTTAGATAAATCGAGGTACCACTCTTGTACACATTTCATATGCAATTGAAGAATTCCAAAAACATCGACCACAGATACGAGAAGCTCCTAACTGCAAACCAATTCGAAAATATACAAGTACAACCTCATGCACTACCCCTTTATACATCTGTCAAAGGGAAATCCTTTCCGCACATATGCACATTTGCAATATCAATTTTTGCCCAAACAAACAAAGACATGTTGTTGTACGAGTATGAGTAAATCTTATGCTAACATTTTCTTTATCCTGGCAAAAGCAGTATCTGCTTATCTGCTGCATTCATGCAATCTTTGTCTCAAATAACAAAAAACCTTCTTCCATCAGAACTGAAAGTAGATTGTCTTCAGCCTGTAGTTTGGAGACTGCAGTCTGCAGTTTCATTTTTCATTTACCGACTTATGAATCCGGTTTTCTTCCAAGAAATCCAATTTATTGTACGATATAACAATTGAGAGGAAAAATGCTTTATAGTCTTCACAAAAGGATACTCCTAGTGGTAGATACTCGTACATATCTCATAAGAATTCCAATCCAAATGCACGACTACAAGGACTGCTGTTTGCAACTCTATTTGTAGGATTTCATTTGGTCTACCTCTTTGCAGTAAAGAATGTCACAATTCTAGAATCCACCACATATCGTTATAGTACCTATACATATACGAGTACAATATAGTATATGCACAGGCATACCCAGTTACCCAGTAGTGGTTGCCTTAAAAGAAGTTGATCCTTGCAATTGCAGGTTAGGTTTTCTTAAGACCTTTTCCTTTAGCTTTGGCCTCGAGAATAAGGACATTGAGAACGACGACGATGACGATGGCATTGGCGATGTCTGCTTTATACAACTGAGGTTTCCCGCGACACACTGTGAAAGTTGTTAAGGTATAGGGACTTTTGTTCCAGAATCTCTTGAAATGGAATTTCATTTCCACTTACTCTGAAAGGTGTAGCAATGTTTGTGGCTTAAACTCTGGGAAGCTTAAGCTGAGAGGCTTTTGAGGAAATTTCTGAAATTGTTTGTAGAGTGTTTACCTTGATTCCCACCATCAACCTTCACTTAAGTTAAGTTTGATTCACCAAGAGCTTGGGGGATGATTTAAATTTTATTTTTTGTTTCATCCGTAGTTTTAGAGTCACAAATACAATTAGGTTCATAGATAAACTGTAGAGAGGGAGAGAAGTAAATGGTTAGCTATACGAGTAGAATAACATCGTTAGGTGACTAAGTAGAGGTTGATCGACCTAATCCACCCTGAAACATGAAGATTAAAGCAGATTTATGCGCTTATATTTAATGTCTTTAATTTTTCTTTTTACATAAGAAGCATGGGAAACGTGATAAATGAAGAAGGACACAACCAAAAGAAAACGAAAAGAAAATGTCCCCCTTGACTTCAAAGTCAAGGACAATTTGTGCACTTCATAAAGCAGCAGATGATCGCTGCTAAGCAGATTACTATGTTAAAGGACATGAGGCTGAAGTTTTTGTTTTGATTGTGGAAATTATTGTTTTGAATTTGATTGCCTTCTGTCAAATTCAAGGCCGCCGGGATTCATTAAGACTGGAAAGAGCAGGAATTCATTCTTTTCTCATCATCAAGTTTTGAATTAAACTACAGCCTCAAGGAAGTTCCTATTTTCTCTCAGGAAAAAAATTGTGGTTCCTGCGTATTATTCTACTGAAATTTCTGAGTCCACTCATCTACGCCGATTACCTTTTGTTTGAAGCAAGCGTAGGCAGCAGGAAAATCGCTGACAGCAGATGGGCATGCTTTATGTCATCTGTGTACCTACTCAGTTCTGGTCAGTTTATTCTCAGCTACAGCGTTTGCTTTACAGATTTGCATACCTGCTGCTTCATCATTGCCTCCATGCTTTTTAGCAGGATGGAGGTTAAGTTAATTGTCTGAAATTTTACCGAATAAGTGATCATCTTTGCAAACTATTGGTATGAAAGGCCAGTTAGCAATGAAGAAAGTCTTCAGAGCTAAGTGTTGTTGTGCTCTTAGAGACCAGGACACGGCAGGATTTTCAGTGGCCTCACTTGACGTCATAACACAGGGTAAGCAAGATTTTAAAGCTTGGCTTTTTTTATAGCTCTGATCTTTCAAGGAACAGCTTAGAAAGGACACACTTTCAAGCGCTCCTTGAGAGAGAGCTGGCCAACATTATAAGAAGAGATATCCAGAAAATCACAAATATATTCATGGGTCACCGCGCCATGGAAACACTTGCACAATTCCCATAATGATTTTTGTAGAAGAATTTTCTGTGACGCCCTTAAAGCAAGTGAGAAACACGGCCTTCCTTACACTTCTCTAGTAACTCACGTTATTCTTTTCGAAAGGGTTCGGATAGGACTTCCAAGCCTGTTAGGGTATATGAAGTGGACATGTCGAAGTCCTATAGAAAATTGGGTCAACAATAGCAACCACAACTTCGAATGCGGCTATTGAGAATGGTGTAACCATTGCCTAAGCTACCCGGCAGCGGAGGAAAGTAAAACATATGTATATGTATATGTCATCCAAGAAGTGCGATGCAACAGACATATTGAAAATTGCGAGATATGGTATGGTGATTGCTACAGATAAGACTAGAAGTGGACTGGATGTTATAAGAGCCAGACAGGCAAAGAGTCTTGAGTTTCAAGAATGTCAACGAGCGTCTTGTAATAATCCATTTAGCATGCAAGTTCTTCAGTATTATCCTTATATGGCCGCACACCGTTATGGATGAGATACTCGTATGATACCTAAGACGGTTGTCTGATTTTATCGACAAGACAAAGGTTCAATGTCTTATGAAAGGAGGACAACCTTTGTATCCCAGTTGAAAAAAAAGGGAAAAAAACACAACATCATTTTCGACAGGGGACTAATGCTTATCGACTTATCTTTGAGATGAAATGTCAACATAACAAGCACCCGGTTCCCGCATTTCGATATTTATAGAAGAATGTCACAAAACTCAGTAGCAAACCTACCAACAAGCCAGAAGGGATATTGCTTTGCCCGACGACCACTGCGAAACCCGCTTGATCACTGGCGCTTGTAGTGAAGCAGGATATATTGACGAAAAAAGAAAACGCGTTTGAAAAATTTCAAAATTGTTGGGGTTATAAAAAGAACATGCCTCGTTAACAAAGAACAAGCTGAAGCTTCAAAGGACGATCATGGGAACAAAGTGTCAGTTTCGATGTCAGTGCCTAAGTCTTGAAGGAATTATTTCTGGAGTCTGTTAAACGGCGATGACGAACAACACTTATTTAATTTAGATAATGTTGGGGAAAAATTCCATCCATTTGACCGTGATGAAGCGAAGACAGTTTAATCCATAATAAGTCCCAGACTCCCGGGACTTAGGACTTAAATGTAAAGAAGCATATTTTAAGAGATCATCTCTTATCTTAAATATGGTCAGAGGAAAGCAAGATGGATGAATCAAACATACAAATTGTCTGGTCCTGTAGAAGGGAATCCTTCTTGTCTACGTCTACTTTTAAATAGTCTAAAACTATTAAATAACTAATTAATTAGTCCCTAACAGACAGTCCAAGTTTCAGTCCTTGGAGTTCCACCAGAGTCGTGATCGATAGGCATAACCTCATTAACGATTTTAAGGCTGGCTATGTGTGCGTTTACCGGAAACTAATATGCTAAGGCATTTTCGGACTTGACTACCCTGCTAGACTATGTCTGGCATGGAGGAAGCATGCCGTCTTTTGAGTTGCGGTAACGATTTTCCCGAGATATCGCATATCAACATTAAAGTCACAATGTTTTCAAAGTGTATACATTTAAGCAGTTCTATGTAGATGACATAGACATAATCAGCAAAATACAGTGATAAGCTTTTGTGTCATTTGAAGTGTCGAAAATGGTCTGGCAATATACGACGAAGAACTAAGTACTCGTACATGCTGTTATTAAGAAGGGTAGAGGTATGGGAGGGATCTGAGTTAAGGACATCATCCGCCATGGTTTCGAAGTTTAATACAAACAACGATATAACGTTAGATAATATAAGCAAAGTAACTCTTGTCAATTGCCTTTTCTTTGGTTCAAAACACTTTCTCGGACAACCAAAGTAGCGCTCTAATAAACATTGGCCATCTTATTCCCCTGTTATGGTGGAGAAGCAATAATTTGGAAGCCTTTCTATTATTTCGAGAGGAAAGTGCGTCTAGTGATCTAGAACCCGCTCTTGTTCGAAGGAGAGTAGAGGAGGAACAACCAGTAACGGGTAGTATAGCGACATCGCTTTGGCAGAACAAGTTGAACGCTTGTGCTATTTAAATAATATTAGGAGACGCAACCCCAAGACTTTCCTTTGGATGTACACCAACGATAGCTAAGTATGATATTTATACACAAACAATACTAGCAACTGTAAGTTAATGACGAAAACAGTGAGAATTGCATGTATTGTCACAACTAACGGCCCGTTATTGAAGCCAACACGGATAGTTAGGAGTATGGTCACGGACACGGGAAGAAAGGAATTTAAACCGACTTGGAGTGCACAATCGGTGGCAGTTAGCCAAAGACCGGGCTAACATAGCTAAGGACCATTCGTTAGGGTTGACCCTTAACCGTGGCTCCATTTAAGTAAGCATGTAAATAAGTAATACCATGATAACGGCAGGACTAGAACCTCCACTTAATCCCTTGGCCTTAAATCTGTGCATGCAAGAATTATGGGATAAATCGCATTCGGATTGAGTTAGCTTAATGGATAAAACCTGAACTCGAAGGGCTTCACCTCATAGTCTTTTTAAATAAACTTTGCATCATAACGTTGCAACACCATTCACCTAAGTTTTAAGCAGAGATGCCTATGAAAGGAACCTAATGGTAAATGTCCCAATATCGGTTTCCACAGATGGATCCAAGGTAAGAGATCGAATCCGCTGCTTGAATCTTCTCCGATTGTTTAAGCTTAAAATTCTTACGTTGCCTGTCGGACTACAGCAGAGGTTTTCGAGACAGGAAATTTCAAGAACATAGATTTTATTTTCTATTCCAGTTTAGAATAGAAAGAGATAGATTCTTCGAATCTATTACCGAAGTTAAGAAAGGATGCAACTGAAGTGGATCGCGCAAGTTAAAGGAAACTTTCAGTACAGTAAACAACTAGGCTGGAGAAGCACTTTGGTTGAGAACGAAGTCAACTTCCTTAGTAAGTAAACCAGTTGAGGAAGCAGATACGAATACTTTTAGATTGACACTCTCTTTTATGATTTTTTGACGAGGTAAGGTTATGATTGCCGATGAGAATTAATTGCAAAAAATGTGTGTAAAACTTGGCAGAGTTCGTGTACGAATATTCAGAAATCGGAAAACGCAAAAAGAAAATATTGACGTATATCATGTCGTGAAAGGTCTGAAAAGCTATTTTGCCATTTCTCTTCACTTAAGCCTTCGTCTATGTATTGCAGGTAGAATAGGACGATATTCCGATCCGTGAACACTTCAATAAATCCCCAAACCCGTTGTCCAAGAGAAGATCTGCTCATCCCACTGACCAAGTTAATGTTTTTCCAAAATCTATGCATAAAACGCGAATCCTTCGATTCAACTCAACCACTCTGAAGTGGTCCAATTCGAATGGCCATAGAATAAAAATTTCCATCATCAATGACCCAATTCGGTGCGCCAGTTTATAGCATTTTTTCGCAACATTTTCATAAATTATTCTGCGAAATTTCAAGGCGAAACCAATTTCGAATTTTCAACATCAGATACTTATTGTTTCGATGTTTCTTTCAAAATATTTTTAGCAAATTTGGAAAGCCAACAGAGAAGTCTGTTTTTCGTATATAAGGACACCCACTGCGAAGTAGCTTTTGTTTTTCATTTTTCGTTTTTCAAACCGCACTGTATTATTTTTTATTTATTTTTAATTTTTTTTTATAAGATTACTCGTGATCGTTTTTTTATTTATAAAAAAAACAACACTTCTTTACTAAAAAAAAAATAATATTTTTTGAAAAATTTTTTTTTTAGAAATCTGACAAATTTCAGCACAATAACGTGGTGATCCGTAGATTAGACATTTTTCACCAAAAAGTATGAGATTTATGTATGAGTTTTTTTTTTCAAATCGGAGCCATGTAAGAAAGAATCACTTTGGGTAGGGTGGTTTAGGAGGTATCGGCGCATATTTAAAAAAAAAATAAAACAAAGAGCCCAACACTTTTTGCAGCTCATTTCGTAACCATAGCACGTAAGAGTGAGTTAACGACGAAGTACGTTTTGAATTTTTTTTGCTTTTTTTTTTGTTGGATCGTGTATCTCTTTTGGTTGCGTTTGGCATCCAACAGATAAAATAATAAACAAAAAATTTGCAATTAAACAGGTAAAGGGAAGTGCGAAAAAAAAAATCGAAGAGTACAAGTAAGTGGGTACGTAGGTAGGTGATTCAGTGAATCACTTCGTTGGTGACGATCAGCAATGGTAGAATTTTTTTTTTTATAAACAGGAAAAGTATTCCATGTGGTCAAAGGCGATTTTTTTCAAACAAACACACACACACACATACAAATTAAATGGTTAATCACTTTAAGAAATGAAATATTTTCCGGATTGCTGGAATCTATCGATCGGTATATCGGTGATCTATCCCAATTCACTGCAAGGCCCGTTTAAATTTATTAATTTTTTGTTTTGAAAAAGTATCCGTTTTGGGGATAGATACAATTTTTTATTATTTATTTTTTGTTTTGCTGTAGACACCACAGAGGCGTCCGCGACGACGATTTAGATTTTTCAAGAAAGGCTAGTCCGTTCAATGTCTCATTTGCGGAACAACTGAGCGGCTACGGTTTGGGGTGGCTCTGTATCCGAAAATAAATTTTTCAATTCAACAAAAAATAAAAAAAAAAGTATAAAAACAAACCAAAAGAGAAAAGAATTCTTATTTTCGTCCACTTTTCTTCGATCTTGTTTTCTTATTCAAGACGTACGACTACGGCTATGCAACGTTCGTTCGTCGTTCTGTATGCTGCTTCGTTGAAAAGATTTTGTTTTTTTTGTGTTTTCAGTCAGTCAGTCCGTCATTTGGTGTTGGTTTTTTTATGTTTAGTCAAAAGCTGTATTAGCAGACAATTGCTTTTACTTAAAGATACACGAATACGAGTACACCGATGTGTCTGAAAATGTACGCAGTTTGAACATAGAAATATGCAATTGGGTGGGTTTCGAATGTTTATTGAGAAGAAGGCGGCAGCGGCACCAATGCATACTCGTATGTAGATACTTTAGGAGTTCGTGCACTTGGTTTAAATCGACGGTGAATGTATCTTGAGCTAATTTCTTTTGACTTAGTTGTAGAAATTGATGAGACTTGAAATTCTACTCACTTTTGATTTTTGTGGAAGCTCGGTATCGGTGTCCGGTGATAAACAGGGGGACATCTTTGCACAAAATAATACTTCCATCAAGGTCGGCTTAGATTTATTGGGCTTTTGGGCATCATGAATCCAATGTGCCAGTTTAAAGTACGAGTATTTGAAAAAAGAAAAATACAATTAATTTTTTTTGTTGGCACATTTGGCTATTAAACAATGAACTGTGGTCCACAGTGTGATCTGGTTGTATAGATGATGTGTAGAGAATAATGAAATTCGTGGCCTTAGACAGAACGGATGCGAGTCTTGTTTAATAAATGGTGGCGCCCCAGTTAATTAGTGGTCTGGCACAACTTTTTGTCTAGCGAAAGAGAGAGTCTGGTCGGGGCAGTGACATAATACGAGTATATGTATAACATAGACAAAGGAATCATTATTCAAAGAATCCCGCGAATTTCGGCGATATCGTGTTAATTCGAGGGGCCCTTCCGATTCATTGAGTGTATTGAAATTCTTAACAAAGGTTTCACATAATCATAATTGATTGACTATTGGCATCACAACCACTAGCTAAAGTAGATTCAATTTAAGACGTAGATCATTTGAAGTTCTTGCAGCAGCTTTTATTCCAAGAGTCTTCGATCATAGATATGTAGGTAGTCACTTGCCAGGACAAATCAAAAGATGAAGAAACTTAAAAACTGGAGTAAGATTTGGGCAAAATCTTGCTATAAAATTCGATTCACTGTCTTCATGTCTACAGTCTATTAAGGACAAACTATGGTCAAAAGGTACGCACCATAATGGAACCCCAAACTTCAACAATTGCCATACTGGTGAGAAAACTATTTAATAAATCAAAACACAAATCCACTTCTACAAAGAATTGAGAATCTAAGTGAGATTTTTGGAAAAGATTTACGAAAACCTGGAATAACTACCAGAGGTCACATGTCTCCATAAATAGTGTTCGCGATGCCCGTGATGCATCGATACGGCGCCGTTCTGAACAGCTTGGCTGGTCTTATGCAAGAACTTGGCATATTTAACATAAAGATCTTGGTTTTAAACCATACAAATTTTAATTTGCGCTAGAACTGAAGCCAGCTCATATTCCGAATCGTCTTTCTTTTAGTCGTTGGGCTATTGAAACGTTTTTAGAATATCCACTTCTGTTGTATGGGCTGGTGGAAACATCGGTTCGTACTTTTTCAAAACTGAGGCCGGCCGGAGCGTAACTGTGATTGGCGCTCGTTATGTTGACGACATTTTGTTGTAACAAGATGGCCACACAGTCCGTAAATTGTTGGCTTATTGCGAGAACGATTCAGTGAACAGTTAATTTCAGGCTTTGGACTGGTGAATTGGTCGCCTAGATCATTTGATCGAAGTACTGTACTATCGCAGATCTTCATTAAGGGATAAATGCGAGCTCGACAAATCCAATAATGTTCCCTCTAGGTTCAGGACAAAACACATGAAGTTGTTCGGAACGTAGGCAATACCCTCATGGAGTAGTTTGAAATGAGATATCTACCTAGAAAGCACCCACCTGCAGATTGCCCGTTATTTATTAAAACGCAGATTTTCAGCGACTTCATAAGCAAACCAGAAAACTTTGAAACAGGTAATTTTACACTCATTTGGCGAAAGACTTGAATCTTTAAAGAGCGAAGCAAGTGGAATACAAGGACCATTTTCGGATTTCGAAGAGTGCCTTTTATAATGACTTTTACGAAAAGATCGAAATTGTCGGTAAAATCAGTAATTTGGTTAAAGTCCTCAAAAAGAAAAGATCAACCAAACTGGATACCATCAGAAAAGTTTATGGTACCCACATTGAGTCGAAAGTAGAGATTTCGCGTCTCAAGCTTAAGACTCATTTCCCAGGAAACCTAATCAGGAAAAGCTCACAACCAATCCTTTCAACGAAGTTGCTTGTGAGCTGAATAACACGACACGCCAGTCGTAGCGGGCATATGTTATCGGTTGTGGTGACGAATAAGGCTTCCTTGATGGCTCCAAGTCACCTGACATCGATGGCATTACCCAGTTATATATGTTCAAAAAAGTTGTAGATTACTGCACGTAATTCTTAAGATAATTTCCAATACCAGTCTAGTTCTTACAAACAAAAAAAACAAATGTGACTATTTCAGTGTAGGACTCTTTAATGACTACTCAACGGTTTGATCTATTGTTCTATTATTTGGTTAGATGATTCGATCAGTGTGGCGATGATTTAGCTACATACATACTTGTTTATGTAATCGCGTACACAACACCGTCTTCTATGTACTTGGTAGTAGAGTGACATAAAAATTATATCGTCAAGGGATATTCGACTACAATTCGGCCATCCTGACCAAGAAATCGTCCCGATTACATGTTATTTGTTTTTCTTTTAAAGTTCTACTTAAAATTTAATACAGACAATTTTTTTTTTTTTGATTAAAATTGTTGCAAAACTTAATTATTTGATTCATACAAATTCTATGATTCAGATAGATCCAGATCAATTTCTCCACGTTCAACGACCTCATCGAACTTTTCTTTTCCAGAGGAATCTATCATATATGGCGTCATATTAGCCGGTGAGGAAACCCCCTTGTATGGTAATCTAGTTAATTGTAATCCGTCAACATCTTTTATAGCATATCTGTCGTAAGGCTAAGCATTCTCTATTTCTTATGGCAACCGATATTTAGCGAATAGTTTTATTTATACCCGGAGTGCTGACGATGTTTTTTATCGTGATCAAATCTCCCTGCTTGTATACCTGAGGCATCTTGTGATGTTTGTACTAATAAATCTAATTCAATGTTTGTGTTCTTTCGATGGTTTTTCGAGCATCATATCTAACTTCCTTCAACTCAATTCTCTTTCCGCCTATACTATTAGTAAGATATTCTTATATGCAATCATCAAAGTCTCCCTTTTGATTTGTTCCGAAAAGCAAAGTACTTGGTGGTAAACCTGTGCTTCGGTTCATAGTATTGTTTAAGGCAAATTCAATCTTTGCTACCCATACATGTTTTTCCCATGCATTCGTGGTATGTGAATCACATTCCTTAGCTACCATAGAAATAATAACCAGATTAGCCCTTTCTATTTGGCTGTTTGATTGTGGAGAGTGGATGGCGACTTTAATGTGTTGAATGTTATTTGCAGCTAATTAGTAGGAAAACTCAGTTGATGTGAAGAATGTTTCACGATCGGAAATAATTTACCAGAATATTTGTCAAAATATGACTTTAAGGAACTCACAGCTTCTTTACTTAGAGTTGTCTTAACTGGATATAGTTTTACGGATTTTGTAAATCCGCCAATTACGCAGAGTAGGTGGAACCAATCGACTCCTAGGTGACACATTGCCTCATGGTGGGTACGTATCACCTGTTCTTCCATATGTGAAGGGACGTAAAAAAGTACCTCATCCCTTGTTTTCCGGTATATCAAACCATCAATCGTTTCAAAGAAAGGATTTTCATTAATCTGGATCTTAATAGGGTTAACATTTCAAGATGTTCACCTCCAAATACAAAAATTAAATCTTTTTTCAAAAGAACAAAGTCCTATAAAACTATGAACCTACCTACAGCAAAATTCAATAGCTTTGATACAAGTATCATTTGGTTTAACGGCTTCTTCTTCTATTTTGCATCCATCTAACCTTAAATGTAATGCATTTTTTACTTAAACGTCTACTTGAGAATTCACGCTGCTCCATCAGATCGGTAAAGATCTCACCGAGACCTTTGATGTCCAGAAAGAATTTAGACAAGGCGATGCGCTGTCATGCGATTTTTTCAACATCGTACTTGAAAGAATAGTGCAAAACTAATGAGCAAACACAAAAGGCACTTTCTGTCAAAAGTCCGTCCAACTACTCGCATACGCCGACGATATTGACATAATCGGGAGAAAACAGCGTGATGTCAGTGGAGTATTGAGACGGAAGCGGCAAAAATGGGTTTAGCGGTCAATGAGGGCAAGACCAAGTATATGCTGTCAAGCAAAAAGGACAACTTACACCGACGTCACGGGCAGAACATCACCCTCGACATATATAACTTTGAGGTAGGTAAGGACTTTGTCTACCTAGGCTCCGCTATAAGTACAGACAACGACACCAGCGCTGAGATCAAACGAAGAATAACTCTTGCCAACTGCTGTTTCCTTGGGCTAAGAAGTTACTTGAGTAGCAAAGCCCTCTCTCGGACAACAAAAGTCACTCTTTATAAGACCTTAATTATACCGGTCCTGCTCTATGGCGCAGAGGCATGGACATTATCGAAAATGGATGAGGGTGTACTTGGTTGCTGCATTGCATTGACGGTGAGTGGAGGAGGAGATACAATAATGAACCCTACGGACTGTACAGCGACATAGATCTAGCTGGAAGAGTGAAGATCCAAAGACTGAAATGGCTGGGTCATGTAGAGCCAGTGGACACCAATGCTCCGGTCCGAAAAGTCTTCGAATCCGCTCTCGAAAGGCAGCGCAGTGGAGGAAGGCCAAGACAAGAAAGTGGCGCACGCAAGTGGAAGGGGACCTCAGTCAACTGAGCGTACGAAACTGGAGGCAGCTAGCCAGGGATCGAGCTGGCTGGAGAAGCTTGTTGACAGAGGCCCAGGTCCACCCCGAACTGTAGCGCCAATTAAAGAAGAAGAAGTCTACGATTTGCTTTAAAATTTCAAGGTTTTCTTCCACGGTCTGTGTGGCGATTGGAAAATCGTCCATAAAACTTAGAAGTTTTCCTTTCGATATCAAGTCTTTGAATACCTGTTTTAAAAATCTTTCAAAAGTAGAAGGTCCATTCTTAAAACCAAATGGCGATTTAACATACTCAAATTGCCCTAAGGCAGTTGTGAAAGGCGTGTTCTCTATGGACTCTTCTGCTATTTCGGCATAATGGAAGCCATCCTTTAAGTCTAAAATTGTAAAATATTGTTTGTCTTCAAGATAATCGATGTGATTTTCTATTAATGGTAGGGGATAGTTGTCCCTGAGAGTGATTTTGTTCAGCTCTCTATAGTCAACACAAAGTTTAGCTTTGAGAACAAGAACAAAGGGCGATGTGAATGGTGAAATTGATTAACGACTTATATCCTTTTCTATAGATCTAATATTTTTTGCAGTTCTAGTTTATGCGTATAGGGTGGACATCTAGGTAAATAGTGAAACCATTACTATGTGTTTTGTGATCACTTGGAAGGCAAAAAGCTGGTGTTACTATTCAAACAATATCTTATTTTTGATAACTTAATGTAAATTTTGATTGATATTTAGTTCTAACTCACTTTGTTTCCCGCTAACGTCAATATTTAAAATCTGATGAATGATTTCGTCGATGTCGTTGGCCTTACTTCGTTGGTTGTCGAATATATGGAGATATTGACTGGATTCAACCGAATATTTTGGTTTTCTTCTCTGTAATATCAAACCACTGTTCTTCAAGAAATCTCTTCCTAGAATTACAGGATAACTTATTGAATAATCTCTTACGACTAGAAATTTTAAATTTATACAAGAATTTTCAAAATCAATAATACTACTAATACTTCCCTAAACATCAAGAGGACTATTATTTTATTTACTCCGCATTTTCAAAAACTAAGGCATTTAAGATGTTCTATCATGGAACGGTCAATGGACGAAACGGTGTTGGAATCGTTGCTGCAGCGGATCTTCTAAACAACATCGTTAGTATCTTGAAAATAAGCGACCGCTTGATGAGTGTTAAACTCGTCATACACAATGAAACGTGAAACATTGTTAGCGCGTACGCTCCACAAAATGGATGCGACCAATCGGAAAAAGATACATTTTGGTCAGAGTTCGGTAATTTGCTTAGAAATATACCTATCGATGAGATGCTCTTCGTAGGCGGAGATTTAAATGGCCACGTCGGAGAAACAAGTATTGATTATGAGGACTGCCACGGTGGTAAAGGCTTTGGAACCAGAAATTCAGCTGGCGAAGACATCCTTGTAGCGTGTAGGGCTTACGGCTTAACCATCTTAAATACAATGTTTATTAAACATCAACGACATCTTATCACCTATAGCAGCGGAGGCCACGAAACGCAAATAGATTATCACCTCTGCAAAATGTCGATGAGATACCGTGTTAAGGACTGTAAAGTAATACTTGGATAATCGCTAGTAAGCCAACACCGTCTGCTCATTATAGAATTTTTCACAGCGGAACCACCGAAAACAAGGGCATCGTTTGGAAAGCCAAAAATCCGGTGGTATAATCTATCGAAGGAACGAAGTGCAAGATTTATCGTGCTGGCTAAAGAAGTACTTCAAAATATAAATGGTATAGCAGACTCACTTAGCCCTCAAGAAATGTGGAACAGCATGCACGAGGAATGCATAACACTCGCAAATCCCATCTGGGGACTATATCGAAATACCATCACGTCGGCAAAGAAACATGGTGGTGGAATGACGAAACCAAACGAGCTGTGGCCGACAAGAAGAGTGCATTCCAAGCGTGGACAAAATGCGATCGGAGCGACGATATCGAAAAAGCTCGACTGGCTTTTGAATACGAGCGTCTTAAAAAGATCGCAAAGAAAGTCCTGGCTCGAACTCGAGCGGCAGAAGCGGAAAACCTGTACCAGGAGTTGGAACAAATATCCTCACGATCGGCGGATAGAAGACAAGCTATCCAAGAAGTTCAAACGTCGTACAATACTAAAATGCCAAATATTTTTAAGCTCGCTGCACAGAAGCGAAAAAATTCAATGGAAATAACCTCGCCGAAATACATCAAAAACGCAGACGGTCGTTTACTAACAAATGAAAAGGAAATTTGTGACCGGTGGCTTGAATACTGCAAGGAGTTGCTTGACAAACAGTTTCCACGTGATATCGTCCCGACAGCTGGTCTATTCGAGGAGGAAGTTTCGGACTTTTCAATCGAATAAATAAGTATAGCAATCGGAAAAATGAAGCGGGGGAAACCGGCGGGACCAGACAGCATTCCATCAGAGTTTTGGTCGAAGATGGAGGGAATCGGCAGCGTTTGGCTATCGAAACTTTTAAATAAATTAAAAAGTGGTCAACCTATGCCGAATCAATGGAGAAGTAGCTTCTTGGTTCCATTATACAAAGGAAAAGGCGACACTCGAGAATGCAACAACTACCGTTCAATCAAGCTTATGTCACACACAATGAATATCGTCGAAAGAGTCTTAAACGAACGTCTTCGGCAAATAATAAAGCTCGATAATAGCCAGTGTGGATTTGTTGAAGGAAGGTCGGCGGTGGACGCTATCCAAAGCCTACGAATAATAATGGAAAAGCACCGAGATTCGTCTAAGGATTTACACATGGTATTTATCGACCTCGAGAAAGCATTCGATCGAGTGCCTAGGGATCTCATATGGGCCGCGCTGAGGTCTCAAAACGTACCGGAAACATATGTTAGAACAATACAAGACATGTACGGAAACGTGAAAACTGCGGTTAAAAGCTCTGCTGGACTAGCGAGAGAATTTCCAGTTAATGTCGGAGTGCATCAAGGAAGCGTACTTAGCCCTTTCCTCTTTAACGTAGTATTCGACTATCTTTTAAAAGACTGCATGCGTGAAACAAATGTAATGCCAATTCTCTTCGCTGACGACGCAGTTATACTTAGCGAGAACGTCGAAGATTTACAGAACGCCTTAGTTTCATGGAGAAATGCGCTAGAGAGAAACGGGTTTAAGATAAGTCGTTCAAAGACGGAGCATTTGACGTGCCCATTTGGGCATCCGTTGCGACCTGTTCCGGATATAATGTTAGACGGAATAGTTCTTCCGAAAAGCACTATCTTTAATTACTTAGGATCAATCGTTAACATGGAAGCGAAATGTGACGACGACGTAAACCACAGAGTGAGTGTGGGATGGATGAAATGGCGGGAAAATTCGGGAATCTTTTGCGATCGAAAATTTCCACTTAAATTAAAGGGGAAACTCTACACCACGGTTGTTAGACCAGCTCTTATATACGGTTCACAGTGCTGGACAATGTACGAAGCATTTAAAAACAAAATGACGGCAGCGGAAATGAAAATGTTAAGTATGTCAAGTGGAGTCACTAAACGCGATTGCATTAGATCTACGCGTATAAGAGGAAGTCTACATATAAAGAATTCGGTAACTGAACAGCTTAAGGAGAATAGAATAAGCTGGTTCAAAGAAGATCTGCGGAAAATCCGGTTAAAAAGGCACTATCAACTACGATCACTCCAACTGTAAGAAAACGAGGTTGGAAAAAGAATTCCTGGATTTCTCAGATGGCAAATGCGTAACAACGCCTGGGGCTTACCACTGAAGCGATCCAGGACCGAGCATTATGTAGACGCGTTCTGCGGTCTGCGACATTAGCCAACCCCATAAGCGGAGCAGCAGCGATGCAGTAAAAATGGGAAACTCGTTACGCATAAGTTTGTATAACGAGGAAAGGGTTAATAAAAGGATAAGAAGAAGAAGAAGAAGAAGACTCCGCAGTATCGATGATTTCCAGTGTCAAGTTTGATATCATAAATGGTGGTAGGTACTGCATCTGAACAAAACTGTTTGGGCTCCCAGGGGGCTTCGATTACTGCCGTTGTGCTGTAACATCATAACTGAATTCTTGACCTTGCAGTTTGGTGAAATATGGCCTTGCCTTCCGCACTTAAGGCATGTTGTTCTTTTTTAGTTCCGAATTCTGGACGAGTATTCCTACGGTAAGTAAATCTGTTGTTAACTGGTCGCTTGGATGGAATGGTGTGCACTTTTGAACTATGTGGCGGACCTCTTGGTCTACTGTTAAAATCACTATCACGATAGTAACTTTTTAACTTTTCATATTTACGTAGAGCTGACTTTAATTCAATTATGTTGTTGGCGTTGTTAAAAAAATGGTTTATTTATTTCGGCATCCGAAATTCCTTTAATAATGCACTGCATAAGATCCTCCTCTACAGCATTGCGGATTTTAGTCCAAACCAGTTATTCAGTACGATAGTTCTGATATATAATTTAGTGGTACCTGTGGGTAGCCTTTTCTCGTACAGAAATTGTGTTCCATCATTTAGGCCTAGGATCTCCGAAAATACATCAAACTGTTCAATCCATCGGTGCACTGGTAAAGTGTCGTCTCCGCTAAATGCCGGTATTGTGTCCTCAATATCTTTGTAACTACAAGTCACAGTTGATTTGGCGGTAGCTGTTACCTCCTGCATTTGACGTTGGTACATTGTTTTTGAGTCTTGTGATTTCTTCTTTTTTTTTTTGGAAAATGCTGCGAAGTTGGTTTAGTTCCTAGTCGAGCCTGGTGTGTGCGCTTTGCTGTAGTTTCGCATCAGTTTCCTGAGATCATCTTCGCAGAAATTTTTAACTTCTTCCTGTGGACGAAAGTTCAATTCTGACTTTGTGCCACTTATTTGGAGGTCTAGTGATCTCAACAAATCCTTAAAAACAGTCACTGTTGCTGATTCCAAAAACGAGGTCCACTCCACAAAATAAAATGTTTCACGTCACAAAAAACACGTACTTATTTAAAACATACAAAATAGTCTCGATAAAACACTTTATACATTTATATACATATGTATTTACAGTATCCCACTTCTGATAAATTGTAGGGGACGCTGTCCGTTGTGAAAAAAAAAAACAAATGCGACTGTTTGATTGTTAGATTCTTTAATGACTGCTCTTCTTAAAATCGAATTACATTGAAGTAATTACACAAACTACAGAAAAATGGTTTGATCTATACTTTTGTTATTCGGTTAGATGATTCAATCAGTGTGGTGATGATTTAGCTACATACGTACGTGTTTATGTAATCACGTACACAACACAATCTTCTATTTGCTTGGCAGTACAGAGTCACAAAAATTATATCGTCGAGGGATATTGGACTACAGACATAAATATCGAAAATCTGGGGAGCATTGAGACTAGCCTATCGGAAAAAAATGAAAACACGCTCGCCAAGAGATTCAGACATAGAAGCCTGGCTTTTCATACGCCATACGCAATCCTGATGGAAACAGATATATTGTAAAGAATGCAAAGCATTTTAATTTATAGCAAAGCAAAGCTGCGTCTAGAGCCTTGTTGAACCTTACGACTTCCAAGCTAATTCGAGAATACAAGACATTACTGAACGCAGTCGGAAGCGCTTACTCATCTTTCTTCGTAAGATTGAAAGATTTTCTTTAAAGTAATTTATAAAGAAGTACGATGGGCTTGTTCCCAGAAACTTTCGTTATTTAAATATTAAAGCATTTGGATGTACAACTTGTTTCATCATTGTATAAGGTATTACATCTATTTTTACTGCAAGTGTAAGGGTTTTTACCTTTTCCTACTTTTTTTTTGACTGGATGAATAATAGGATGCAAGCGATTCCATCTAACGAAGCGATAGTTGTTAGATGGTTTTGAAACTTAAATTAGTTAAAACAAGAATTTTTATCACTTAATTTTTTTTAATGATAAAAATCACATTATTCGCGTTCTTTTGTCAAAGATTTCTAATGACAAGGATAGCTTAACACTAATACAAGATGGAGCAAGATAACTTCTTATTTCAAATAGCATTCTGAGCCTTTTCGGAAAGACAGAATCCTAAAGTTTTGTCAACTTACAGTTCAGTCGCCCTTCATTGGGCCTTAGTTGACATGCCTTCCATTTTTCTGAAAAAAAAACTTCCCACTCCGTTGTTATAAGACTTAAAGTTCACATAAGCCCGTTAAATCTTGTGTAGCTCTTCACATCTGGTTCTTAAATAAATGACATGTTTTTTTTTTTATTATTTTAAGCAAGGGTGGACATATGTATATCTTCAAAGGAAATGTCAAACCTTGAGAAATTCGTTTCTTTAGAAAGAACCCAGACATCTGAGCTTCAATTTCAATTTAACGTAAATCCCCTTTAAAGCGAAAAACTAACAAAGTAGCTTGCCTTTCATCTTTCGGAAAAAGTCCTTCCACATCAGCAACAAATACTCAATCCAGCCCCTGAAACTCAGATTCAACCTTCCTCACGGTGCCAGTCAACAATTTCAAATAAATATCACTCTGCTACATTTCAGAGGTTAAAGGAAAGGACGGCGCTCGTGCCAAGGAATCCTTTAAGTATTGAGCATGCGATATAAAAATGCAGACGCGCACACATCCCTGTAACTTGGTTTACCCATAAACTCTTATTTTTTAATACACTCTCCATCCCCACCCACACGCAAAAATATTTATGTCCTCTAATATCCACATATAATCCTTGAAACACCCCCTCTTACCATCGGTATCCCATTGCAAAAAAAAAAAGAAAATATCCCGAAAGGACAACTTCCACAAGCTTTCACATGTGCGGAGCATAGCAGCTATGGCAGGCATGGTAAATTTATATGCTCGCCCATTCCTTTTCGCCGATGGATTTAGTCGGGGATTTATGGCTCAGTCAATAGGTAAACATTTTAGATGGCCTGGCCAACCAATATATGCGATACCTGTGCGCAAATATTCAATCTAAATCTGTATCCTCCTGTATCTAATGCGATGGCATATGAGTGTGTCATGCAACAGCAATAGATTTCTCATAATATGTTATACTTATGAGGAATCTCGTTGGTGCAGAGGCATATTCTTAAAGCCCACCATACGCAGCGAATGAAAGCTGAGATGTGGATAAAGAATATATTATTATCTGAACGATATAAATGAATGTTACCAGGTAGAAGTGCCCACCCAAAATTTCGATTGCCTTCAACTGGCCGTTCTTAAATACTTACATCTATAAATGGAGATTTCGTTCTCCAATTTTGTTGAATTTCTGTTTTTTCTCAAGATTCAGCTCTTAGTCCACAACTGTTTTATATGGCTTTCATCTTGAATAATAGATGTCATACCTTGGCTGAGTGTGATAGTACCGGGAACTGATTTTTGACCCAAACATTTCAAGCAAGGGTCATGGGCCCACTCCCTTGTTTTTCTCCTAGATTTTTAAGTGTTAAGTTTCCAATATTTGCTGTTATTCTTTGACACAATAGTATTTGGGATAGCCTTTCAATTTTAAATTAGTCACCATTGCTTCCGAAGAGTCCCGATGGAGCAACTCACAATTCTTTCTGAAAACGCTGTTTATATTTTAAAACGAAGTCCTTTCCGTTTTCCGTGGGTAGGCTTTTCAGAAAACCTGACTATCAAGAGATGTGGATGGTGGTAGGACTGTAGAAGCCAGTGTGATCTTAGTCCACCTAAAGGTTAATCTTGGAAAAAACGCAGACATCAAATCGAAACCAATCTCTTGTATATCCCTGGACTAGAACCCGCCCGCATAAACTTAATTCGGAGAAGAAGACATAACAACGAACTGCATAGACTAACAGCGACGTTGAGCTGTTCACGATTGGAGCTGATTAATGCAAAATACCTTATACTACCTTAATGCAAACAATATCCCGGACTGGCTGTAGAAAACATAATTAAAACTCGATTTCTGTTTAGTTTTCGGTGTTATTATTCATAATGTTCTCCTCCAGATTCAACCTGCCTAAATGATCTGAACGTCGTCAAAAAGCATCCGTTTGATTTCGGGAACAAAGAGCATTCCCACGGTGCCATATACGCTGGATGATTTAACACACACACACACTTGATTTTGTCTCTTTGTTGATGTGAGGCATTGTGGTCCTCTGCAAAAAAATCACATACTTTTTGTATAATCTCAGGCGTCTTGACTGAATTTGGCCTTCGTGTATATTTGTGTATCCTCCAGCGTCTTTCTGCCGCCCAAAAAGCGTTAATGCCGCTCGAAAACAACTGTTCTCCTCTAACAATTTTCTCGGTGCACTTGTTACATCAAAAGGAATGTTTCTGATGCATTTTTACCAACATTTGCTTGGAACTTAATGACCGTTCCATGTTCTGGGAAAATAATTTTTACGGATGGATGAGAAAGATTTAAGTTTTAAGACGCACGTTTGGACAAACAGATGGCGCTCTTGGTTGTTGAGATAAAGCTTTATAATTTTAATGAACCAGAATCATTTTAAGAAATCTCATTGCCCCTTTTCCATTGATTGTTTGATGCTCGGATGAAAGAAGTATTATAGCCGAAAAGTCACCACCGTTGGAGAACCGGCCCTGTAAAGTGTTAGATATACCAGCAAAACAAAACGAACGGGAAATTGTACAAATTCGTCGTTGTGTCATCTTATATTCCCTATGAGTCCGTAATAAGGGCAGTAGCTGAGCTTATTTTACACTGTAAATCTAGGAAGATAAAAAATTGCTCAGGTGTTGTGATGCTAATGCTAAGGACATTTATTTGGGCAATAGGTATTATCTCTTATCTCCAGGAATTCACTCTATCATCTGGATCATTCGTTCCTCATTGGTCTTCCCTCAAAGTCATTTTAGATTAATTCGGAGGAAGACTGGAATCTTCACAGATCGAAGCAAAAATAAATATAAGAGACTTGTTAGGATTTCGATGTTGTGCCTCGTATAAAGACTTTTGCAAAAAGGTCTAAGACCGCAATGCAACCAGCAGGTTAGTAGTGAAAGTGCTGTGAATCAGGAGCTGCCAGAAGGCACCATCGCCAACTTGTACTATATTAAAAGCTACAAGGGGAAATCAGACTCAAATCACACAGGAAATCTGATGGCAACTACAAGTCGAAAGCAGAGAGCCTCTATCTCATGCTGGAGGCTCACCTCCTTGGTAATCCAATCAATACAAGCCCACACAGAGTCACCTCAAATTGAGATGAACAACACAATTTACTTACTTACTTTAGGTGGCGCTACAGTCCGGGGTGGACCTGGGCCTCAGTCAACAAGCTTCTCCAGCTAGCTCGATCCCTGGCTAGCTGTCTCCAGTTTCGCACGCTAAGTTGGCTGAGGTCCTCTTCCACTTGCGTGCGCCACCTGAGTCTTGGCCTTCCTCTACTGCGCTGTCCCTCGGGGGCGGATTCGAAGACTTTTCGGACCGGAGCATTGGTGTCCATGCGCTCTACATGACCCAGCCATCTCAGTCTTTGGATCTTCACTCTTCTGGCTAGGTCCATGTCGCTGTACAGTCCATACAGTTCGTCGTTGTATCTCCTCCTCCACTCACCGTCAATGCAGACGGGACCGAAGATCGCCCGAAGAATTTTTCTCTCGAAGCAACCAAGAGCACCCTCATCCATTTTTGATAATGTCCATGCCTCTGCGCCATAGAGCAGGACCGGGATTATTAAAGTCTTATAAAGGGTGACTTTTGTTGTCCGAGAGAGGGCTTTGCTACTCAATTGCCTTCTTAACCCAAAGAAACAGCGGTTGGCAAGAGTTATTCTTCGCTTGATCTCAGCGCTGGTGTCGTTGTCTGTATTTATAGCGGAGCCTAGGTAGACAAAGTCCTTAACTACCTCAAAGTTATATCTGTCGAGGGTGACGTTCTGTCCGAGACGTCGGTGTTGGTTGTCCTTTTTGCTTGACAGCATATACTTGGTCTTGCCCTTATTTACCGCTAACGCTAAACCCATTTTCGCCGCTTCCGTCTCAATACTCGCGAAAGCGCCACTGACATCACGCTGCTTTCTCCCGATTATGTCAATATCGTCGGCGTATGCGAGTAGTTGGACGGACTTTTGAAAGATAGTGCCTCTTGTGTTTGCTCGTGAGTTTTGCACTATTCTTTCAAGTACGATGTTGAAAAAATCGCATGACAGCGCATCGCCTTGTCTAAATCCTTTCTGGACATCAAAGGTCTCGGTGAGATCTTTACCGACCTTGATGGAGCAGCGTGCATTCTCCATCGTCATCCTGCACAGACGGACGAGTTTGGCAGGGATGCCAAAACTAGACATTGCTCTATATAGCTCGTCTCTTTAGATGCTGTCATACGTGGCCTTAAAATCGATGAATAGGTGGTGGGTATCGATCTGAAGCTCATGGGTCTTCTCCAAGATCTGCCGTAGTGTGAATGCCGTAGGTCGATGGTGGACTTTCCTGGCCTGAAGCCACATTGATATGGACCTATCAGGTTGTTGACAAACGGCTTCAGGCGTTCACACAATACGGCGGATAAGATCTTATATGCGATGTTAAGGAGACTGATGCCTCTGTAGTTGGCGCAGTTCAGATGGTCTCCTTTCTTGAGAATTGGACAAACAATGCTCAGGTTCCATTCATCGGGCATACTTTCGTCCGACCATATTTTACAGATGAGTTGGTGTATGCTCCTTACCAAGTCATCGCCTGCCGCTTTGAAGAACTCGGCAGTCAGGCCATCCGCTCCAGCAGCTTTGTTGGACTTAAGCTTCGATATGGCTATCTTCACTTCATCCAGGTCGGGTGGACGGAATTGTTGGTCATCATCGTCCAGGTTGAAAGGTTGATTCTGCCTGACAGCGGTATTTGGTCCGTCATCGCCGTTATACAGTCTGCAGAAATGATCTTTCCAAATCCTCAGCATCGACTGCGATTCTACTACGATGTTCCCTTGTTCATCTCTACAGGCTTCGGTTCGGGGTTTGTTTCTGCGGCATGTTATTTTTACCTTTTGGTAAAACTTCCGAACCTCATTCCTGGAGTAGCATTTCTCAATTTCTTCGATCGCGCGCTTCTCATGCTCTTTCTTCTTCCTCCTGAGAAGCCGGTGCTCGTCTCTCCTCTTCCGCTCATAGAGCTCATGAGCAGCTCTGGTCTTTCTAAGTAGCGCCGCGTTATATGCATCTTGCTTAGCTGCATATGCTTGCCGGCATTCATCATCGAACCAGGGGTTTCGTTGTGGTGGACGAGTGAAACCCAGCACATCAGAAGCGGCATCTCTGATGGCGTTTTGGCAGTGTTTCCAATGGTCTTCGATGCTTGATGCTGGCGGCATTGGACCTCTTAAGAGATTAAGAGACACTCGATCGGAGAAGAACTTGGCGATCTCTTGCGATTGTAGCCGTCTGACGTCGAATTTTCTCACAGCATTAGTTTGTCTTGGCGTAATTTGGGATATCCGCAACCGTACCTTGGCTACAACAAGGTAATGGTCCGAGTCGATGTTGGCTCCTCGGAACGTACGGACATCCATAATGCTGGAGGAGTGTCTTGCGGCGATCGCAATGTGATCAATCTGGTTGACTGTTGATTGATCAGGAGTTCTCCAAGTCCCCTTGTGTATGTCGAGATGTGGGAACCGCGTGCTAGCCACGACAATGTTTCGCCCCGCCGCAAAGTCGATTAGCCTGAATCCGTTATCGGAGGTGGTGTTGTGCAGGCTATATTTTCCGATTGTTCCACCAAAGATACCTTCTCTTCCTAGCTTTGCATTAAAATCACCGGGGACAATTTTAATGTCATAGCTAGGGCATTGCTCGTAGGTCTTGTTGAGGAGCCGTAGAAGGCATCCTTGGTGTCGTCATCTTTCTCCTCTGTGGGGGCATGCGCGCATATGAGGCTTATGTTGGCGAATTTAGCCTTGATGCGGATTGCTACGAGGCGCTCGCTCACATGCCGGAAGCTGAGGACTTCTCGTCTTAGTCTGCCTCCGACAACAAATCCGCATCCAAATAAGTGCTGCTTTTGCCGTCGATAGCAATTGCCGTAGTAGATGTCGCAGTTTTTCATCTTCTTTTTGTCCGGCCCATCCCATCGCATTTCTTGGATGGCGGTTATGTCTGCTTTGCAGCAGTCTAGGGCCTCCGCTAGTTGCTCGGCTGCACGTGGTCCATTAAGGGATCTAACATTGTCAACAGTAGATCCGTCCATATCCGAGGCGTGTTGATGCTTCGTCACTTAGGTTTTTTTTTTTAAATGGCCGGGCAGTTACCCCGGCGGCACAACCCCCAACCTGGAGGACCAGTTCCACTTTGAGTGCCCCTAGGACGAGGGGTCGGTTACACCGAAGCCTGTAACCCGTTCCGGGATGTGAGCGCTGCCGTTGGCCCTTATAGGGCTCGTCTGCCACCATCTCTTTTCCAAGACTCTGACTAAGGCCTGGAAATCCTTTCCGGCCTGAGCTCCAAATATGTCGGAGTAGCCCGGATAAGGTCTTGTTTTGTTTTTCCGACACCAATCCTGGTTAATGGCGCAGGAAACTCGCCATTTGCCCCCTTCACTTCGCAATCTCTAGTGAGATTCCCAGCGCAGATATATGCAATTTTGATAGCAACGAACTATATTGTGAAAATTCGGTGGAGACTGCGAAGCATGTGCATCTATAGCGACAACTAAATTTCATTTAAGGCTCTTGTTAAACTCACGTTCCAAGCAAGTTGAAGAATGAAAGACTGGGTGTTGCTTGGGTGCAAGGTCATAATATGATTACGGGAAAGAAAATCGCCTGTGATCTTGCTAGGCAAGGATCAGATGAGATTCTGTTATGACCAAGCCTGCGTAAAGACATACAACAATTGCCTGAATCCTCTTTTCTGGCAGGAAAATAGAAAATATAGAATGCTTCCCTTACAGACTTTTCAAAAGAAACGAGAAGAGAACCACTAGCTTTTTAGATTGAACGATGCAATTGAGCATGTCCATGTTTGCGCCGTACGTCCAGCCTTCTTAATTAGAAGAAAAATGTTTGCTTTTTGGTTCAACTATTCTTTTCAACAAAGTAAATGGCTATTATCTTGAAAATTGACATCTATTCTAAGAGTCAAAGGATTCATTAAATCATAAACATTACCACTATGAATATGACAAATTTTATCTACTCGTAGTATAAAGGGTGTTACATTTTGGATGTAACCAAATATTTTTGGAATGACAAATGATTCGGCATTTTTTTCCTGCAGTATATGGAGGTATTCGTATGTAAGTTCATCTCAACACTTATAATCAGAAGGAACTTTCACTTCCGTAAAGACATATGACGTTTACAGATATTTTTGAAACTGCTGCCAATGTTTTAGGTCAGATGAATTTAAAATTCAACATTGTGGTGTTAACACATTATTTAAATGCCTCACCACCAATTTCGTTTATTTATTTTTTGAAGACTTCAAATTTGATTTGAACATTTGCTAAGGTATTCATTTGTCTGCTTACGTGCCATGCTCGCTTATTGAGATATTTTTAAACCACAACCACCAGTTCTGCGACAAAGTAACAAAATTCTCACACAAGCTTCCTGATTTGTGGTAGATAGATACTCGTAGGTAGACTGATTGACAAACAGATAAACAGATACTCGTAGACACAACGATTCTAGAATAACAAACGATTTTTATTTTCTCGTTGTCCCCTTTATAGATTAGAGATCTTTTAGCAAGATCACTGCCATTGTCTGTGCGCAGATGATAACCAAGAAAAAAAAATCTAAAATAGCCCAGAAGAGACGGAAAAAACAAATTTGTCGTTCTCTGCTTCTTTTTGGGTTTCGTTGATTTGAGAAGATGAGAGATTTGGCAACTCGAAAAAAGAATTCAAAAAAGAAATGTTTGAAAATAGTGCGTAATTTAGGAATTCATAAGAAATTCAAGAAATCTCAATATTCAGCAATCATCCGACGTATAAGCTTATATATCTTTCTTCTAAGACAAGAATGGATACCCACACTTTTTTTAAGGGCCTTGAGTGCAGTCGGTGTTCTTCTAGGAAATTCAAATCCTCATCAGAGACGCGGTCCTGCCACCACCAATAAATCCTTGGTTTGATAAAGAATACAAATACAAACGGGTAAACAAGAAGTGTTCAAAGCGGCGCTGCAGTAAAAGACGAGGGCTACTTGTGATAGTAGAGTTCACAAGTATAGAGGGAAGAATATCTGGTTCTCCGGAACAAGGAAAAAGAGCTTGAGAAGCACGTGATAGAAGATCAGGGATAACATACTTACATACTCGTACTTTAGGTGGCTCTACAGTCCGGGGTGGACCTGGGACTCAGTCAGTAAACACCCCTAGCCAACTCGACCTTCACTCTTCTGTTTGAGTCGATGTCGCTAAAAAGTCCGTACAGTTCGTCATTGCATTTCCTCTTCCACTCAATGTCTATGCAGACAGAATCAAATATCATTCAAAGAATTTCCTCTCAAAGCAATCAATTGCATCCTCATCCATTTTTATAATGTCACTTCTGTTGTTCGAGAGACGGCTTTGCTAGTCAATTGCTTTCTTAGCCCGAAGAAGCAGCGATTTGACCTCAGATCTGGTGTCGTTATCTGAATTGATATCGCGGCCTAGGTAGACAAAGTCTTTAACTCGTCGAAAGTGGCGTTTTGTGAAAAACGTCGGTGGTAAAGGGCGCCTATTTTGTTTGACAGGATTTGGCGATCACTTGCGATTGTGCCGTCTTCCTCACAAGAAGCCCTTGCGCTGCTAATGCGGGATATCTACAACCGGACCTTGGCTACCACAAGGTAATGGTCCGAATCTATGTTGGCTCCTCGGAGCGTTCGAACATCCATAATACTGAAGGAATGTTTTGCGTCGATCGCAATGAGGTCAATCTGGTTGACGGTTGATTGATCGGGAGTTCTCAATGTCCTCTTGTGAATATCGAGATGTGGGAACCGTGTGCTAGTTACGACAAGTTTCGCACCGTCGCAACGTCTATAAGCCTCAATCCATTATCGGAGGTGGTGCCGTGAAGGATGTACCTTCCGAGAGAACTACCAAAAATGTCTTCACTTCCTAGCTTTGCATTAAAGTCCACAAGGATAATGCCTATGCCTTATCATATAGTTGGAAACTTTACATATACTAGATTCTGTTTACCGCTCTAAGAAGAGACATACTTTGGTAGAAATTGGGTAAGCACTGGTGAAAAAAAAGATGTTCAGATGGAGCTCATTTAAGCTGGGATAGATTAAAATAGCCGGGATAATGATATCTTCAATCGAGTCCGATATTTTAACCAAATTATCAGTTGCGATTATAGCAAGTAGATTCGACTTGGTTGGTTGGGCCGGTTGAATATAATAACGTATAATACGAGTATTACAAGAACCTACGCGCAATTAACACAAAGTCGGTCAAAGACGAAGTGGCAACATATGAAGATTCAAAGCTGTTGTGAAAGGCCAATAAAAGAGTCAGTCGTAGGGAATAGGGGAATAGTTCCGGGTTTTGTTCTGTAAATAAGATTAGATTCTGTCAGAGCAAAGATATTTAATTTGAGATCATGAGATTGAATCTTTGTATGAGCGTAGTTGATGAATATTCTTTAAACCATTTCTTTGTACTCATAGTATTTCAGATTTTTGAAAAACTTTCGTTTAGTTAAAGAATTTACCACCTGGAGTAAGATCAACCCAAGTTTCACCTTTTTTTTCATTTGGCTGCAAATTTAAATGTTCTTGGTAGTCGTGGTTGCCAAAAATGCAGACAGTACTTTGTCCACTAATGAATAAATTTTTCCCCACGGAATCAACAAATGAATTGGATCCGTTCTTCCGTGGAGGTCTTCGAGAAGCTATTCAATAGCATGAACAACATGTTCATCGTTTTCTGTTTGCAGAAAAATAAAAAAAGTATAGTAAAAATTAAAATAATGTACCTAAGTATAGGTACAATGTAGGAGCATACGTTTTTCAATGCTACGCCGCTTACGGACGCTTCCATCCCACAGGCAATTATAATTGCCTCCTCCGTCTCGTCCAAAGACTTTAAGTCAAATGGACCGCCACCTGTTTCCTTTATTGATCTTTTGTTATGGATAAGCTTCTTCTTTGTACTATATTTGCGAAGCGTCCAAACCTTAATTAATTTTTAGATTTAATATTGATTCTGCCCAACAAACCTATATAATACTTATCCGTTTCCACTCTGAAACTGTTTTTGTTGGCGGTCCACTACTATTTATTGAGCTAGCTAACTATTCCCACAACTGTCGTTGTGTTATCCGTCCAGAGCTTGAGGCAACGTTGTAGAATTTGGCCAGCTCCGGTTCTTTCTCCATGAATTCGGAAAGAATCGCGATTTGTTGTTTTGTTGAATTAGATCTACGAAAAACAAAATTGTTATTACTTTTAATATTATTAAGTGTATCCATATCTCAGATAATGTACTTACATGTTTGTAAACAAATTTCGTTGAATTTGGCTTTCAAATTCAAAACAACACAATTCGAAAATGACATTTAATTCTTGGCACACTTTAAAGTGATGCCAATATATCAACAATTTTTCGCGATCGCTTTACACAGAGCAAAGAAGAGTTGATAATCAAAAACGACAATCAAAAGAGCAACAGTCAATTATCGCGTTAGCCGATTTCACCCCAGCCCTATGCGACCGTAAGCCAGACATTCACACAGATAGTGCTCCGCGGTGTTGTCATCACTAACACAGTGTCATTAATCTTCAGCACATCTAAGTGCTAATCAAAAGTATTATAGTGTCCCGTCACGATGGAAGTAGGCTGCCCGCAGACTTTCGTATGATAGATACGTTGAAAAGCATTCGATTAGCTTGCCGGAAACCTAAAGAGTCATGCCATCTGCAGTTTTGCTCACATGAAACTTAACTGTCAATAGAAGCTATAACCGCTTACAGATCCAAGACAAACTGTAATCTGAATCTTGCTAAGCAAGATCACAGATGATTTTATTTTACATAATATCAATTTGACATGAGACCCAGGCAAGACTCAGTGAATTTAGTTTTTCTATTGTGTTCAGTTAATTTGTGCATTCTTGGAATTGCTTCGAAGTTATAAGAGGGAGCAATAAGGCTCCAAGCAAAGCTTGGCTGTCGCCGCCTGGAAGACAGACGCATGTTTTCCTAACGACTATATTCGCTAGCTTAGAATCTGACCGAAACTAGTCTTTAGAACAGGGAAACTTGATTTTGTCCTGTTTTCGCGGCAGGAGTTTTTGTGTCTGTATCAACCGGCATTACCATAAGACCAGAATTATAATGCAGTCGGTGCACAAAGCCATTATTCGGGGTTGTATAAGCTATGTTGTTACACCAGATAACCGACACATAGCATATAATTTGCCATATAGCCAAAGTAGGTCCAAAGAATGCTCCTCGGTAAGGACTTCTACCACGTTTACAAAAAATATTCAATCTAATTGCCACAATAAGAAACTCTTTTTTTTACGTCGCGCTCTATGAGCTACGTTTCCTTGTTTATTACGTCGCCATCTCTTAGCGACTACTGCTCTGCGGTCCCAAATTTGACGATAGTTTCTTCTTTCTTCACAAAGGAGGTTATAGAGATAAAATGTTTAATTCTAAGGAACTCTTTATCCAACTCACCTTCAAACACGATTGAGATACTCACATAAGGAGACTTTCGTGTTGTCGCACTTCCTCCGCTGCAGAATTCAGTTTAATGTTGCTTTTTACTCCTGCTCAACACTCAACGCTTATAGATAAGTAAATCAAGCCTGGTGGGACGAGACCAGCACCCTCTATCTTCCACTTTCAGTTGAAGTAAACACAACTAAAGTGTAGCCAAAGTTACAACACCTGACATCGCCAGGTTCACGCTGCTCAGTGCCTAAAAAAATTGTCGCACCATGGGGACCTACATTTATTTACACCGTTTTGTACGACAAATTGCGGTTTGGGAGCACTGTATGCTGTGACTTTAATAAACCACGCACATTCCGAAACCCAATTACAATCTCTTACTGACACCGTTTTGGCAAATGCGATTAGTGATTCTGTCACAGGGAAAAGTGAAATCTCCAGCGTGGATCTCGGTTGCCAAAATCCTTCCATCTTTCCAATTAACCCTCATCAAATCGAATTGTCATTGTCATATCTGTCACAGCTTGGCATAAGGTCCCAATTCCGCTCGCCTTCGTAGTACAAGGTCGACCGCTCTCTTCTACCACATTTGTTCTGACTATACACTCAGCTACCCGGAGGGTGTTTGCCATCCCCTGCGTGGCCTTGAATCCAATCTCGATATTTTAAGGAATTTTAAAAATTTTAATTAACAAAAATTACTCGACCAATTGTTTTGTTTTGAACCTACAATCGTAAGCAATGCTCTTCCCTGATCCGTGACGAGCATTCCTCCTTTGACTTAAATTTATTGAGATTCTTTTTGGAGCTTTAATTGATTGTTTATTTGTCTGGTTTGCCTCGCTCGATGGGGATGCAGGGTGTCGGTGTCGATGTCGGTGCTTGATGAACCGGAGAAATGAAGTAGCGTTTTATTTTTCGGGGTGCTTACAAGCGCTACTACGCGGTACGCGCGCAGATAAACAAATATGGATGTATCGCGAGTTATTTTTAGGTTGGCTTCCTTCACTGAGGCGCTGGGTACTCGTACGTACGTACGTACTAGAATGACGTTCGACACCCAAACGCGGAGAATTACGTCTCCGTTTTCTTCGGCATGTTTTCCTCTATTTTGCGTTTTTTTTGACGGGTGAATGCTTTTCATTTATGTACGTTTATCGCGTCCTCTGTCATTCTACAGATTCATTGAAGATTTTTTGAAAATTTCCGTTTTCCGTTTTTACTTTTGTTTATTTATGGCGCGCGGAATTTTGAATTCCGAATTTTGAGTTCTGAATTCTGAAATCTGAATTCACCGCCTACATAGTTAGGCTGTTGGCTCCATAGTCAGTCGCGCGCAGAGTGGAAAAGTGAAAATTTTTCGCGCGGATGTTTTCAATGGCGTGGATGAAATTCCCATGCGGTCGTTTGGGCATAGCATGAGTCGTCGTTTGGAGTCGTTTAACTTTTTTCCTCCTTGGTTTCACGTGCGTTTTTGCTGCGCCATATGGGGTGAGAATATACTCATACTGTCACAGGTTATGGAGAAGAGTCAGAGATCGTACAGACGATTCGATTGAGTTCGTTTTGGTTTGTTTGGTTTTTTGGTGAGTGATGGCTGGTTGTTGTAAGCGGCCAACCATAAATGGTTTTTGAATGACGTTTGGAGCAGTCTCTGTGGCGTTTTTCAATTCTCTGTATTCAACCACTGGAATTCTAGGCATTTGCTTATAATGCTGCTGGATGAAATTTGAGCCACATGCTTCTATTCGTACCAACTCATCTTGATTGTCTAAATATTAGTCTCAGTAGCATTTTTTGCTTCGTTTTCGCCTTTGCTGGCCATGCTATGATGATTATCATGCCCTTTATGAAGACACAAGTGTTAGCACAAAAGACTTTGACCATCAATCCCTTTTCTCACGTCTACATGGTGAAGTTTGGGTTCTTATTAGGACACTTCTTCTTCATCAGAAGGACTGCATTGGAACCCAGGTTTAACGGAAGCACCATGTCTGTGTTGGGACTTTGGACTAGAGATGGTCTAGCAAGAAACCTGTGAACGGGGACGGTGCTCATAGTGAGGCTTCTGGTATCGAACTCTTTAAATAAAACCTTTGTTCAGGGGTTTTATACATAGATATTTAAAACCAAAAAAAAAACCCTGAAAACCAAGCAATTCAGAGGCAATCAACAACCTTCGACATGTGCAGATATAATGTTGACGACCGTAGCGGCAACAGACTACGTGCTGCCAAACAACATGCAGGTATCCTAAAATGATGTAAAGCAGATATTACCGCAATTCCTTCAGGATGTGCCTACCTTTACAAGTGTAGGCTCGAACCGAAATCCGGGGGAACCTTAAGTGGCTTTAAGGTCTGAGTATTATATTAAAATGTCCAGTTTTGCTCTACCCTCACCTTTTTTTGACAACGTCCTAAATGGGCGAAGCCTTGATAATTAGCCGGGGTCCCATCCCTAAAAAGAATCGCTCCAAACTCAGAGGGCAACAAAATTGTCATCAGAAAAAGACCCACAATACAGGCTGCCTGGCTGTATGCCTGGTCTAAACGTCATCACGGGCACCTATGATTTCGAGGAATTAGACATAGAATTAATCTTGTCAATTGCTGTGTCCTTAGGATCGGGATGCAGTTGAGCAACAAAGCCATCCCTCGTATGAGCAAACTGACCAAATTCAAGACCCTTATCATCCAGATGTTGCTCTATGGCACAGAAGAAGAAGCATTTTACCGTTTCGACAGAATGATGCTGCATATGATTTTCGGTTCCGTTTCTTAAGAGAATTCAACTGCCTAGGTTGATGCCTATTAAGATATCCATTTTTGTATGCCTCTGATGCAATTCATATAATATACAAAATTTCGTCGAACTAAGCGTCGAAAGTCTTTTATCGGCTCTTCAGCAGTGTAATAGTAAAAGACATCGGAGTTGTCACTGGTTATGTTTCACACGCTTTCACAGATATACCTGTGCTCTACACGTACTGATGAGTCTCTCGCTACAGTTTCAAATGGATCTTCCGTTTAAAAATAATTGGTCTTTGGTGCAACACGTACTGAAGTTTTGTGGCCTTGCGCGCCGACTGCCGTTTGACTCTGGTCTTATGGCCCAGGTGCAACGGCACCGGGACTCCTGTTTCTTGAATGAAAGAATATGAATTTACTCGCGCTGAATTTACTTACAGTAATCGTTTCGGCCAGTATCTGCCGAAACGGATCTTGTTCGGACCTCGCTACTAGTGTCCTACTAGCGAATACAAATGTTTGACTTAAATCCTCATTAAAAACCTCCATTTCCTGTTGGTAATAGAGGATACACGCAATCTTGATGGTGATGACTGTTGACATTGTGAAGAATCTGCCAGAAAGGGAAGGTACATACATTTGTTATGATCGAAAAACTTAAAGACTACCTTACTCCTATAGTAACTTCTTCCTTGCATGCAGGCTTCTTTGAACTCAATGCAAAAGTTGGAATCACTGACTCTTGTTTAAGGAGGGTTTAACATGATTCAAACCTGGGTTAGGACTTTCTGCGTAGGTTAGAGCTTTTATAAACAGTTTAGTTTTTTAAGAGCAGATGACATGATTTTGCCAAATATTTTTAAGCTCGCTGCACAGAGGAGAAAAAATTCAATGGAAATAACCTCGCCGAAATACATCAAAAACGCAGACGGTCGCTTATTAACAAATGAAAAGGAAATTTGTGACCGGTGGCTTGAATACTGTAAGGAGTTGCTTAACAAACAGTTTCCACGTGATATCGTGCCGACAGCTGGTCTATTCGAGGAGGAAGTTTCGGACTTTTCAATCGAAGAAATAAGTATAGCAATTGGCAAAATGAAGCGGGGGAAAGCGGCGGGACCAGACAGCATTCCATCAGAGTTTTGGTCGAAGATGGAGGGGATCGGCAGCGTTTGGCTATCGAAACTTTTAAATAAATTAAAATGTGGACAACCTATGCCGAATCAATGGAGAAGTAGCTTCTTGGTTCCATTATACAAAGGAAAAGGCGACACTCGAGAATGCAACAACTACCGTTCAATCAAGCTTATGTCACACACAATGAAAATCATCGAAAGAGTCTTAAACGAACGTCTTCGGCAAATAATAAAACTCGATAATAGCCAGTGTGGATTTGTTGAAGGAAGATCGACGGTGGACGCTATCCAAAGCCTACGAATAATAATGGAAAAGCATCGAGATTCGTCTAAGGATTTACACATGGTATTTATCGACCTCGAGAAAGCATTCGATCGAGTGCCTAGGGATCTCATATGGGCCGCGCTGAGATCTCAAAACGTACCGGAAACGTATGTTAGAATAATACAAGACATGTACGGAAACGTGAAAACTGCGGTTAAAAGCTCTGCTGGACTAACGAGAGAATTTCCAGTTAATGTCGGAGTGCATCAAGGAAGCGTACTTAGCCCTTTCCTCTTTAACGTAGTATTCGACTATCTTTTAAAAGACTGCATGCGCGAAGCAAATGTAACGGCAATTCTCTTCGCTGACGACGCAGTTATACTTAGCGATAACGTCGAAGATTTACAGAACGCCTTAGATTCATGGAGAAATGCGCTAGAGAGAAACGGGTTTAAAATAAGTCGTTCAAAGACGGAGCATTTGACATGCCCATTTGCGCATCCGTTGCGACCTGTTCCGGATATAATGTTAGACGGAATAGTTCTTCCGAAAAGCACTATCTTTAAGTACTTAGGATCAATCGTTAACATGGAAGCGAAATGTGACGACGACGTAAACCACAGAGTGAGTGTGGAATGGATGAAATGGCGGGAAAATTCGGGAATCTTTTGCGACCGAAAATTTCCACTTAAATTAAAGGGGAAACTCTACACCACGGTTGTTAGACCAGCTCTTATATACGGTTCACAGTGCTGGACAATGTACGAAGCGTTTAAAAACAAAATGACGGCAGCGGAAATGAAAATGTTAAGGATGTCTAGTGGAGTCACTAAACGCGATTGCATTAGATACGCGTATAAGAGGAAGTCTACATATAAAGAATTCGGTAACCGAACAGCTTGAGGCGAATAGAATAAGTTGGTATTGCCACGTTCAACGAAGATCTGCGGAAAATCCGGTTAAAAAGGCACTATCAACTACGGTCACTCCAACTGTAAGAAAACGAGGTCGGAAAAAGAATTCCTGGATTTCTCAGATGGCAAATGCGCAACAACGTCTGGGGTTAACCACTGAAGCGATCCAGGACCGAGCATTATGTAGACGCGTTCTGCGGTCTGCGACATTAGCCAACCCCATAAGCGGAGCAGCAGCGATGCAGTAAAAATGGGAAACTCGTTACGCATAAGTTCGTATAACGAGGAAAGGGTTAATAAAAGGATAAGAAGAAGCAGAAGAAGATGACATGATTTTGCGAAGCTTTAAAAGGTCAGCAATCTTCTTGCTGTTTGCTTTCCGGCGTCGCGACTATGTAAACATGTCGTGTTGAATCGCAAGACAAACCATTTAATCCTCGTTTTGCAATTTTCCACTGATGATTTTGGCACATTCGTTGAATACTTTTTAAGAATTTGATGTGGAATCATTTGACATAACACCGGTTGATGAGACCAGATTTCTTTTTTGTGTAATACTCGTATTACAAGCTTTAATCGGAGCAACTTGCTCCAGATGTTCTAAGGCCAGAGTCATTGTCACGTTTTCCGTCATAGGGAAACTGTTCCTTTTACAAAGTCAGGGGATTCGGTAAGATCTCTTAACTGAAAGAAGTTTGGAAATCTGATTGCCAGGAAGCTTTGCTAATAAATGTTACTAGACCCAATCGTGTTGTCGCACTTCTTCACAGTCTTTTTTTTAGTGAATTCTTGTGTTTTAAAATACTCCGCATTTCTTTATTCTTCGGTTTAGTTTGGAACGTTATACGTAATATGGAATCCATGCCTTGAGTTCAGTATGTTCTGACTACTATGATATCTGCTTCAAATGAAAAAAAATTTTTTTTACAGGATTCCAGAAAACGTCCACTCCTCCAGGTCTGAAGCTATTAATTTTACTGCATTTGTGGTAAATTGATCTAGAAATTCAAGTCAGATTCACATTTCTTACTGGAAGTAATTTTTCCGGCGTCGGCTTATAGGAGATGACCTTGTGACAGCCCCTGTGACCAATCAATGTCCTTCCAGTGACCAGGTGGTTAACATTGCAAAAATCAACAAACCTTAGGGGTATCACATTTTGTACCTTCAAGACCACGTGGTCGCATCTGATGTTTAACTGTGGTGTTAAGCGTTTAAGTCATCCACCACGATAACGACATTTATTCGTGACTGCGCTCAACTTACTTCAGTAATCGTCCTTGTCGTCCGCATCCGCGTATTGTCGTTTACGTGTGCACTGGAAAATGGAACAGCAACCATATATCTACTTCTCTCGATTTTGGCCGCAGATGTCTTGCATTCTATTTCTGGTTACTGAAGTAATAAGAAAACCTTATTAGTTAATGTATAAGAAAGTCATCATCCTATTGAGCCAATTGAGCCACAAGTGTTTATCTTCAGTCGGTTTTCTACTCGATGGGAGCATTCCACTGGTTTTTTGTACCTTAATTTACTTTAATCATGTATCTCCAAAGCATCTCAATCCAGGATAAATACTCAACAAGAAGAGCTCTTGTCCTCCCAGCTAGGATATGCGCCTTAGTTTATTCCTTGAAAGCTTTTTAGATATAATTGCTGTACAAACAAATCACTTTTCAGGTAACAGAGTAATCTTCTTGCAGAAAAGCGCATTATTTCTAAAAAAACCTTCAAAGTCTGTCGCCTCAAAGCATGTCAAAAAATTGTCTCAGAAGCCTGCACTCTCTTCAAACAAGCTTCTCTGACGAAGACGATTTAATTGCGATAGATTTCACCAGTAAGAGCATCACAGACACAACAACAGCAGGCTTGCATCGAGTACAGATACGAGAACATACAACTCCAAATAAAAGAAGTTATCGAGGAGAGAAAAAAGAATCTCTTAAGTAAATGGGTTGAGTCCGAAATGCTTTTATCTTGGTCGTCAGTACCAAAGAATATCTTAAATCTATGTACTGTGGTCAGTACCATCTAGCTCTTAGATTCAAAAAGATTGAACTTCAACTAGTGGAGAGCCGAGATTTTTTTTTTAAACTTTTTTCGCTCTCCAGCATCACCCACTTTGTCGAGAATCCATGTTGAGTCCAGGACTTCTATTGCATGGACAATAATAAAGAACAGATGAGATACCCTAGAATTGGTTCTTGCTTTGGTTGATGAAAGAAAAACAATCTTCCGAACTGCATCTGTCATGATGTGATGACGATGGATTTTTTTTTGTTAGCTTTCCCTTCAGCATCCTTTCTATCAGTCGTGCTGAGAAATATGACTGGCATTTATAAACGTAATGTCAAAGTCAGATACTCGAATGGATCCTCTCATTCTCTACCCATTTTAAGAAGAGAAGTGCAGTATGGTGTTATGGTAGGGGAAGTGGATGCAATCTGGCAGAAAATTTAACAACCCTTAAGTAGCGACCCTCTAGGGGCTATCAGTCATCAGTTTGCTGTCCATGGATTCGTACATACGTATTTGAACGTACATAATCCCACGGGAAACTGTTGCGTTGAATGCCACTGAACACAGAACGTCGGACAAACACCAGCTGTAGCGGAAAGTTTTTGGTAAGGGAAGAGTATCTGTGGCGTATACGTGCTATTCGTATTATTCGTATCTGGATTCATTATTCACCTAGCGAGGCACAGTGTGAAAATAACCGTGAATAATCGGGGTGGGACGGTTTCATGGCTTCGATATTAAATAAATCACAGAACCGCTGGTTAAACAAGGAACTTTTAAAATTGTAACAACTTAAAACACGACGTTACAGCATGAAGACTTCCATTCAACACGGCATAGATGAGCATCGTGGGTATAAATATATTTAATTGACTAAGTCACATTGTCAAGAGTTTCGATTGTATCGAATTTTTCAATTAGAATCAACTATTTACTGTCGAATGCTGTTTTTCCAAAGGGGGTTACATCGTTTTAAAAAAAATGGGTTGGCAGGCCTTAAAAGGCTTTTGGTCTGAAACGAACACAGAATATCGTGGTCAGTGAATATATGTTATCTGATGGGCAGGTTGGCGAATGGACAACGGTTTCACCATCGATCCAGACATACCTTTAGAATTTCAAAAGGTTTTTAGATGGCGAAGCATAGGAGATTGGAAGACAGATGTAACATCTTCATGTAAAGAGGTTTAATATCTGGAATGGCATTCAGTTTAAATGTTACTAGCTAAAAGTGAAGTGAAGTGTCAACCTTACTGAAGAAAAGGAACATATAAAAAAAACTTAGAGAAGTTTGTTGAATTTATTGAAACTTCTCCTTAAAGCAGAACAAGACGAATGGTAAACTGGCCAAAATTCATGAAAACACTTAAAGGATGTGACGGCATATACACTAAGTCTGGAGTAGGGTCTCTCAGTCTCATGTTTGAAACTGCAAAGGAGCTTAATACAACAATCTGAATTAGTTGATATCTGCCATCGATTCTAGTGACGAATAAGGGCATTAAACACACTGGTGAGCTTTTCGATGCATCTTCTGATGGAGTCTTGTACCAAAGGGAAATATTCAGCTATGCCTTCGAAGACTCTTGGAAAAATCTTCATTGACGGTGACCTACATGTTCAAGACAAACATTGAAAGTGATTTTTTACGAAAAACTGGTCAGGATGATTACCAGATCACTAAGAGTTTCATACCTTTTACTACGTTCTTTCTGAATAGTATTTAGAGAAGAGAAGGGCAAAGACTCCTTTGCGGGGATCTCCCCAAAGAGTGTTTCTTAACGCTCCAAATGCCCGATGTTCTAACACTTATGCTCTGTGATATGCAGAAATGAAGCTGAACTTTATGGCGTATCCTGTCTAATATGCGTTTGCTCTAAAGCCCTGGTAGACTTAAATGTAATCGGTTTTGTCTCTTCTGGGATTTCTTTCTATACGAAGCCCAGTTCTATGGCCAAAAGACATTAGTTGTTCCCTATTTCAACAGACTTCAGGGAATGGGCTGATTAATAAGAACAGTCAATGTCTACCGCATGGTAGCTCTTCAGAACAAGTCAGGCTTTCCTCGGTTTTAGCAGTTTAAGCTCTACAACAAATTAAGCAAAAGCAGGTTAGATCGAAAGTTAATTCCTGCTAAAAACCTTTCATTTAGATATCCCACCGTAGCACATACGATATGCCATCACACAAACACTAGCCAAATAGGCCTTTGAAGTTCGTGCTGTCTATTTTCTCTAGGTTTTCGAAAAAGTATTTCCTTAAAATTTTTTCCGACTACGCGATATTACCTCACATTCACACAGTATGTTATGTTCCGTATCTGAAAATTTGACACTCTTTGCGTGTTTCTGTAGACCCTTGGATATCCTATGTCCTTCAATATTTGACTGACAATCCAAAGGGGTGGTTCGATGCTAGTGACCTCACTTTAAGCGAGTAGCTCTACTCTTAAAACAAGCTCTTCCGCTATGTTTCATTTCCTTCTATACCGCAGTGTCCTGGTACCCAGCACTGTCTCGCCCGGTTCTGACTGCATAATACTTCGAGCATTCGACAGCTTCTGACAATATCAGAGTTAAAGTTGGTCAATTCCATCACCGTAAGTGCGGCCTGGTTATCTGGTGTCTCTTTTGGATATCGATCTTACCTGCATTAGCTCAGCTGCCCTCAGGACAGCCTGAACCCCTGATTGGAAGACACTGCTTACGTCCGGTAGCCTTATTGACACTTTACATGTATAATATATAGGTACATTGTTTTCCTTCTCTTAAAGTGACCCAATATAGTGAGTCGTATCGCACTGCTGCCAGCAACTTTTTTAATCCGTGAATTAAGCGGTGTTAGGTGCAGAAAGGTGTTCAGCGGTGGTACAGAGCGCACCTGTGTTTAGTTTTAATCTATCCATAGGAGTATACAACTTGTTGACTTTAATGTTTGCTGTTTGGCTTTTATTATAGCATGTTGGGATCAGGAATCTTTGAGGTGAAGCTTGCTAAATACAATTGAGCTGCGAGTTTCGTCCCTACTATTAGTTATAACCTGATTATACCGAGAATCGACACTTTATAACATATATTTGAAGTGTAGTTGAGACAAGACTATAAGCCTCTGAGGACGTTGCTTTGGCTGGGTGATATTTCTATCTTAGTCCACCATATTGCTGAAGAAAAGGTGTTATCGCTCTGGGGATATTTCCCAGATCTTAACAACCATGGGCTTACTAGCCTATATTGCTTTTGCAGGTTGTTCAGCTTTTTTTTAAAACCGAACATGACTAGTACAACTTTTCCGAGGAAAGTCACTTGTCACACTCAAATTTTAGGGCAGTCTGCACTCCGTAGCAATAGTAGGTATAGCCATTTTTTTGTTTTTTGATTTATTTAGCATGTTTTTCAGTTTCAGTTTTAAATGCATTTTATTTTCTTAATCATTAATTCTTACATACTAACAAAAAATGCTTAAATGCCAGCTTAAAATTACTAAACAATCTTATACTAACTTACTGGCCCGACACAGGCACTCTAAGCTACTCTAAATTCTTATATCTATGTCTTTCGACTTTATTTGCATTTTATTAATGAATATTTATTTTTTATACTTAGGCTAAGAAAAGAATTGTTAGCAAAAAACTTAGCAAATGGACATGATTTTTTATTTTTATAAAAACTTAATATCTAACTTAAAATAAACCTTAATCTACCTAACCTACATACAATACGTACATACACACACATAGACACTATACACAATTATATATATACATTAGTATATACCTTGTATATACTAGTATATATATATATTACTTAAATGCTAACCTAAACCTATGTAAGCTGGCCATCGCTATTTACAGAGCAAGTAGATTGGTCAGCTCCGCCTCATTAGTGAGGCTGGTCCGTAATTGACGGAAACGACGACGAAACATCTTCCCCATCATTCAACCACCAGAAATGCTGGTGCTGCCGAACGACATCCCTCTTATCGCGATTTCCTACCGCCCTACTGAACCTGAGACGATCCACCCTGCCGTGTGCGACGTCTCTGTTGTAGTTGAGTCGCCTGTCCCCAGCTGTCCGAGCGACATGGAAGATTAACGGGACCGCTGATCTATCCTGGATCAACCCTATCTGATCAAGGTAGAGGAATGCTTCCGGTGGAACGAAGCCGTTAGAGCGCACACTCTCATGATAAAGGTAATTGGGGTAGTAAGCCCCAGATATCAGGTTATTCGTCGAGGCCATTGCTCTTGCAATGTGCCTTCGAGTCAGCTTAATTACGAAGTTGTCCACTCGTATTAGGTTCGCCCTGTTGTAAAGGACCTCATTAGGATAAAAAAATTTGCACTCCGACTCTGGTGTTCTGTACAAGCGAAGACAAGCCCTAAGGCAAGCCCTCTCAAACACCCGAATCTTTTCCATTAAGCTTGCTCGTACATTGAACCACACGGGACACCCAAATACCACCATGGGCCTGATAAGGGCCATGTAGCAGATTATCTTTACCCTCGCATCGAGTTGGCTGCTATAAAACAGTCTCTTTGTGAGGGCAAAAGCGCCTTTAGCTCTGGGTAGAGCAGCATCTACATTTTTGTTAAAATACAGAAACTGATCTAGCCAAATCCCAAGGTATCTGACTACATTTCGACAGGCAAGAGGCTGTCCGTGTTGTCCAATGATCGAGAACTTTCGCCAATTTTTTCTGGTATCCCTAGAGGCTCCAGACAACGGCGTCCTAAAGAGAATGGTTTCCGACTTCTGAAAGTTGATTTTCAGCTTCCAATCATCGCAAAATCGGCTTATCTTATCGAAATCGCGCTGTAAGAGAGTATTAATGACCTCGATTTTTGGACCTGTTCTGTACGCTATCAAGTCGTCTGCGTACGCAATAGTATGGGGAAGTGAACCTATCAAGTCGCTTGTATAAATGTTGAATAGGATCGGCGAATTGACCGCGCCTTGCTGAAGACCATTTTAATTTGAAATATTCAAACAGAAGTCACATCACCATTTTTCACGATGAACTGTCTGTTGGTTAGCATATTATAAAGAATGTACAAGAGTGGTTTACTGATCCCCAGACTAGCCAGCTTGTAGAAAAGACTTTTTATCCATACGGTGTCGAAAGCCTTCTCCAAGTCAACTAGGCAGGCACCAGTGCATTGTTTTTTGCCTTTATTCCATTGGATATCGGACACCAGTTTAGACGCGGCATGTGAGATAGCATGTCCTGCCTTAAAACCGAATTGATTATCCGGAACTATATGTTTGTCCTCAATCCACCTAGTCAGAGCTCTATTGATTACTTTTTCGAACACATTACTGATATTCGGAAGGAGACTTATCGACCGGAGATTCACCGGATTGGATATATCCTTTCCCTTTTTGGGGATAGGTTGAACCACCGCCGTTTTCCAATGCGTTGGATAATGTGCATTATTCATTGCATTATTAAACAGGGTGGTATAAATGTCCACCGCTTCTAGGGGAAGATGTCGAAGCACGATGTTCGGAATACCATCGGTCCCCACTGATTTCTTACTTCTGATTGTGTCGAAGATCTCATGGAGTTCTTCCTTCGAAATGAACGGGGGTAGGCCACCTTCTCTAGCAATGACATTATTTGCCATATTTTCGTCGCTGAAGCGGGTGAAACCAGAGCCCTCGGATCGCCAGTTCTCTACTTCATTTCGAATATAAAAGTTGTGCGCCAAGACGCGATTGTCCAGGTCATAATTAAGGTCAATGATATCATTAGCCTTGTATACTTCCTGGAAAGTCGCCCCTATGGCCTCAACCTTCTCCTGTGGATCCTCGATCACAAAGAAGTCGTCATCATCAGCGGCCTAATTTGTATCAATGCCTGCTATTGTTAGTAATCGTTCGTTGTCTGTAGTCCGGGTTATTTTAAGACACTGAAGGTCGTTTTGATTTTTTCTCCGAAATAGTTTATTTATTTGCGGGAACATATTCGGGTTGCTGGTGTTTACACCCCGAACCTTGTTGTTCCAATACAAACTTACAGCAATTCTGTAATTCTCTTTGATTAATGTTTGAATATTTTTAATCAAAGACTTCAGTGTCCTAATCTCTGGGTCTTGTCTGTCTGTAAACTGTCTGTATAAGTTTTTAAGTCTTGTCAGAAGTCTACTTTTCTGTCGGTGCAGTGCGTCAATAGTAGGATTGCGGAACAGATTTTCGTTAGTCGTTTGTTTATACCGCGGTATTGTAGTGTCCATAGTTTGTTTTATTGTCTCGTCCATTCGTTTAAGGTACTTATCGATCTCCTCGTTTGGTAAATTCCTATTGGACGGTGGGTGGAGCGTGTTCGAGGAGAGTGCTCTTGTCAAGGTTGCGGAGAAGCGTGTCCATCGAGTCTTACTGTATTTGTAAGAGTATCTTTGAACAAACTCCTCCAATTCCGCAATTTCGTTGGGAACTGTAATTTCGGTGCTAAAACCGCAATGGTCGCTGTCATACACGAATGTGCGCAGACAGTTAAGCGTTTGTAAATTTGTACCTGTCAGACGTATACGTTCGTCGTACAGTAATAGATCCAAATAAGACCCGCCTCTGAGAAACGACGGGTTATCCGTCGCTTTAAGACCGAGTCTATACATGGCATCGTGCTGACCCCACCAATCGAGTAGTTGGTTCCCCCTAGTATTTGGCAAATTATTTCCCCAATCTCTGTGTCTAGCGTTGAAGTCCCCGCCGATTATAAAATAATTCTCCCCCGACTCCAGCCTCAGAAGTCGAAAAAGCGTGTCGAGCTCTGTTATAAATAAAGTGGATTGTGAGGCCTCAGGTGCATAAACAGAGGCCACGTACAGCCGCTTTCCACTGCGGAGCGGGATGTAAATGACGACTGCCTCCAACACCCGGAACCTGCGTAACACTCCCTTGTACACTCTGTGGAATTCTATACCTTCTTTAATGAAGATCGCGACACCGCCTCGACGTTTGGATCTGGGCCGGTTTCTTCTTCTAACAATATAATTATTGTACTCCAGTTTGTGCTTATCGGTTAGCTTGGTTTCGCTAGCGAAAAGCATATCAGGAGTTTGGTCTTGTAGCAATTTAAACATCGCGGCTCTTCGTTCGATCCTAATCAGTGAATTAACATTCACCGCAAGGACCTTCAAAGCCTGTTCCACCATGTGCGTACCCATTACGACATGTGTTGCGTTAGGCCCGGCAGCAGTGCGTAGTCTGGTCCACCCGCTTGGCCTGTTCTTGCACCTGCTGTTGCAGCTGTGCCATCTGCCCTTGGATTGCGAGCAAGATAGCCAGCATGTTAGGTGCAGCTTCTGTTGTTCTCGGCATTGGCGCCGGAGAAGCAACAGCCGCTTGATGTGCCGTAGCCCCCCTACCTGACACCATTTGGGCGTAGGAGATTTGGGACGTGACGTCTGGTGTTTGAAGCCTAACAGGTGAACGTTTGAACTCCACCTTCTGCTGCCGAGCCAGTTTTGCTTTTTTAATATCGGCGAACTTAGGACAACCCCGATAGTTTGCGGTGTGTCCCACGTTCCCACATAACACGCACGAGAGCTGCATCCTATCGGATGCTCCGTCCCTACCCAGAGCTGTGGTTCTTTGCGCACTTCACGCATCGAGGCTGCATTTGGCAGTTCGACGCGGCGTGCCCGAACCTCTGGCAGCGAACGCATTGTAAAACGCCTTCGCTCCTTTTTAATTTCTCCCAGTGAACCACCTGGTAGTCTAGGACATTGATGCTTCTTAGACTATCCAGACGGCTTTCGGGACTGTTTATTTAGCATGTATTAAATTCTTCGTTCACTTAAGATAACATAACATCTTTTATAATGTGAACAAGCTTTTGTATATATTTACAACAATGTATTATTCGATGAAATAAAATAGAAAAATAATAATATTAATATTCAAAGTTACAATTCAATTAATTAGATATTTTAATATATAAAAAGTATGAAAGGAAAAAAAGGAAAAAGAAGAAAAGGAAAAAAGAGATAAAGGAGGAAGATACTGAGTTTTAGAGTAAATTTTTATTACAATATATTCTTTAAAAATTGTCTGAATAATACTTAAGAAGTTTTCTTTTTTGAAAGCATTAGTGTTGCTAGTACGCTTTATTTCAAGGAGTAAGAGATTCCAAAGTTGAATCGCATGAATAAAAAAATGACGCGAGGTATTGAGATATCTGCATCTAGAAGCTATTAATTGCATAGTTCTTTGGTTTCTGGCAAATCTTTTTTTTCAAAAAGATAAGCTGGTTCTTTGCTAGTCTAAATTCTGTGCAGTGACATCATGGTTCTGAAGTTTATCAACCCCATTAACGAACATCCGGTTATTTGTTTAGTATGATTGGAGATATGTTCGTATCTGCTGACACTAAATATATATCTCGCGCAGTTATTATAGACCACCGTTAATTTTCTTTTGGATTTGTGGTCTATATAAGAGAATATTTCGCAACCATATGCTAAAATAGGTAAGATAAAAGATTTAACCAGCTTTAACTTTATTTTCGTTGGAAGGTTCTGGCTAAAATAAATTCCGAGAATTTTAACGCTATCGACATATTCGATTGGGCTAAGATTTAGACACAACTGGGGGAGGACTTCGATAGGTCTGCATCCACTTATGACCATAGCTTTAGTTTTAGTAGGGTTGAGATTAAGATGATTTACTAAAGACCATTCCTAAATTTTATTCAGTTCTCCATTCATCCTAATTGTGGCTAGGGTTTTTTCTGATTTCGGAAACAAACAATATATTTGTACGTCGTCAGCGTAAATGTGATGTGTGATGATTTGGAGATATCGCTTATAAAGCACGTAAATAAAAGCGGACCAAGTACAGATCTCTGAGGAATACCTGAAGGAACAAGACGACTAGAAGAACATTTATTATTGTAGAACACATATTGTGAGCGATTAAAAAGATATAAACCGACAAGTTTGCATAAGGAGCATTCGAAAAGAATTGAGTTTGAAGCTTTTTTATAAGTATTTTGTGATTTACACAATCGAATGCCTTTGAAAAATCATCACATACTTTTAACAGAGCTGTGATGCAGTTGTGCCTAGACCGGAAGCCCGACTGATATTAAGGGATTAGTTTTTTTCATTTAAATGAGTTTTGATTTGATGACTTATTATTGTTTCAAAATCTTTGCTTAAAAAAGAGAGAATAGCAATAGGCCGGTATTCCTGGGTTTGCTGGGATGGCGAGGTTTTAGGTATAGGCAGAACCTTTGCAATTTTCCAATTTTCAGGAAAAACGGAGGTGGTTATAATTGTATTTAGAATGTGCGTGATTTGATGGATGATTGTTGGCAGTAAGATTTTTATGAATTGCGGATCAATGTTATCGGCATTTCCAACACTTGTTTCGTCAACTCGGGAGAGAGAAAAAGTGCCTTCGTGATTGTGATTGTATAGGAGAGGACTCAGAGCACTGCATGCTCCGGAGATGGATACAAATTTCTCATTAAGCTCTTCTATATCAAAATCGTTTGGCATTGAAGCCTTCTCGGATGAAAGTCCAATTTGACGGACTTTTCTCCAGAAAGCAGAACTTGAATTGGCAGAACTAAATTTGTTTTTATAATAAGTCTTTTAATTTCTTCGGATAAGAACTGTTACTGCATTGCGGGCGGCTTTAAGTTCTCTAAGGATGGCAATAGATTACGAGTTTTGATAAGATTACGCACTTCTTGTGTAAACCATGGTAAACTGTTACTTACGTTTATTCGTATTTTAACTGAAACATACTTGTTAAAGAAATATTGTACTTTATCACTAAAGAATGCAGTTTTCGAATTCGTATTATTTGTGCTATATATAGGCCACCAATTCAAGCTCTGGCTTTCATTGAAGTGTGACTTCAGATTAATGTCCGTATATTGGTAGGTCTTATGAGTTACTTCATTCGCTATTAAAGGAATTGCATCTATTATTAAAAAGAGCATATCGTGATGTGAGAACGCAGGTGCTAAAAGCTGATCATCGTGCACAATTAGGTTTGGGTGGGATACCAACGCAACGTCTATTCAAGAATACAGCTTCTTCTTCTTCTTATCCTTTTATTAACCCTTTCCTCGTTATACGAACTTATGCGTAACGAGTTTCCCATTTTAACTGCATCGCTACCGCTCTGCTTTTGAGGTTGGCTAATGTCGCAGACCGCAAAACGCGTCTACATAATGGTCGGTCCTGAATCGCTTCAGTGGTTAGCCCCAGACGTTGTTGCGCATTTGCCATCTGAGAAATCCACGAATTCTTTTTCCGACCTCGTTTCTTACAGTTGGAGTGACCGTAGTTGATAATGCTTTTTTAATCGGATTTTCCGCAGATCTTCTTTGAACATGGCAAACCCAGCTTATTCTATTCGCCTCAAGCTGTTCGGTTACCGAATTCTTTATATGTAGACTTCGTCTTATACGCGTAGATCTAATGCAATCGCGTTTAGTGACTCCACTTGACATACTTAACATTTTCATTTCCGCTGCCGTCATTTTGTTTTTAAATGCTTCGTACATTGTCCAGCACTGTGAACCGTATATAAGAGCTGGTCTAACAACCGTGGTGTAGAGTTTCCCCTTTAATTTAAGTGGAAATTTTCGATCGCAAAAGATTCCCGAATTTTCCCGCCATTTCATCCATCCCACACTCACTCTGAGGTTTACGTCGTCGTCACATTTCGCTTCCACTTTAACGATTGATCCTAAGTACTTAAAGATAGTGCTTTTCGGAAGAACTATTCCGTCTAACATTATATCCGGAACAGGTCGCAACGGATGCGCAAATGGGCACGTCAAATGCTCCGTCTTTGAACGACTTATGTTAAACCCGTTTCTCTCTAGCGCATTTCTCCATGAATCTAAGGCGTTCTGTAAATCTTCGACGTTATCGCTAAGTATAACTGCGTCGTCAGCGAAGAGAATTGGCGTTATATTTGTTTCACGCATGCAGTCTTTTAAAAGATAGTCGAATACTACGTTAAAGAGGAAAGGGCTAAGTACGTTTCCTTGATGCACTCCGACATTAACTGGAAATTTTCTCGCTAGTCCAGGAGAGCTTTTAACCGCAGTTTTCACGTTTCCGTACATGTCTTGTATTATTCTAACATACGTTTCCGGTACGTTTTGAGACCTCAGCGCGGTCCATATGAGATCCCTAGGCACTCGATCGAATGCTTTCTCGAGGTCGATAAATACCATGTGTAGATCCCTAGACGAATCTCGGTGCTTTTCCATTATTATTCGTAGGCTCTGGATAGCGTCCACCGTCGACCTTCCTTCAACAAATCCACAATGGCTATTATCGAGCTTTATTATTTGCGGAAGACATTCGTTTAAGACTCTTTCGGCGATTTTCATTGTGTGTGACATAAGCTTGATTGAACGGTAGTTGTTGCATTCTCGAGTGTCGCCTTTCCCTTTGTATAATGGAACCAAAAAGCTACTTCTCCATTGATTCGGCATAAATTGTTCACATTTTAATTTATTTAAAAGTTTCGATAGCCAAACACTGCCGATTCCCTCCATCTTCGACCAAAACTCTGATGGAATGCTGGCTGGTCCCGCCGCTTTCCCCCGCTTCATTTTTCTGATTGCTATACTTATTTCTTCGATTGAAAAGTCCGAAACTTCCTCATCGAACAGACCAGCTGTCGGCACGATATCACGTGGAAACTGTTTGTTAAGCAACTCCTTGCAGTATTCAAGCCACCGGTCACAAATTTCCTTTTCATTTGTTAGTACTTCCATTGCTTCTGTGCAGCGAGCTTAAAAATATTTGGCATTTTAGTATTGTACGACGTTTGAACTTCTTGGATAGCTTGTCTTCTATCTGCCGATCGTGAGGATATTTGTTCCAACTCCTGGTACAGGTTTTCCGCTTCAGCCGCTCGAGTTCGAGCCAGGACTTTCTTTGCGATCTTTTTAAGACGCTCGTATTCAAGAGCCAGTCGAGCTTTTTCGATATCGTCGCTCCGATAGCTTATTGGGTTCGAAATGTGTTGGTTGGGTGTAATTTGCAAAAGACAGGTTGAGTGACTCAATTTCGACTTTAATTGTGTTATTTTCGCTACTAAGAAAATTGAGTTTAGGTCATCACAAATCACGATCTTGGAGTATAGAGGGGAAAGCTCTTCTAGTACGTCACTAATGTGTCTATAGTTCGCCATATCAGGTGCCATATAGACACAACCCACCAGTAAGTGTGAACCAATTCATTTGGTTCTGATTTCTTGTTGATGCGAAATTTGTAACATTTTTTGATATAAATAGCGACACTCACACCACCCTTCCGGCATCTGTCCGCCCGAACAAGACGCATATTATTTATAGTGAACATTTTGCTTCATTGAAAAGTCAACTCATCGTTCTGCGCTAATCGAACTTGTCATATGCGATCATCTAGTTGTTAATCGTATCATGGTACAGGCATTTTAACTACTGCAACTTTGACTTCAACCTTTTTCTGAAGAATGTTGTGATAGAATCATTAGTAGCTTATTTAAAATATATTTAATATTGATATTTTGCTTCGCTTGTGTCACTGATACTCCAGATGACATTGTAGGCGTTGACATCACATCCAATGACCAGACGGTGGTTCTTCATTGGAATAGGGGAAATATAGGAAGAAGGTATGTCATTTTAGTTCTGATAAACAAAGCAGTCGTTGGTCTAAGACTTGTTCCGGCGTATTCTAGTTTTTTCTTTAGATTATTTCGTCTTCAGCACAGTATCTACCTAAAATGTCCGAGTCATCACTCCGACGAAAGTAATACCCTTAGAAAGTAGACCACTCAGGTCTACTCCTTGCACGACTTGGTAAATTTCTGGATATGGTATATTGGAGGTGGATACGGAAACACTTCCTCCGGGCCGAGAGACAAAAGTTCTACGTGCTGGGTGGCTACTTAAAATAGGTTCATCTTACTGGTGGCTAGTATTATTATAGTAGGCTGGATATAATAAGCGCGAGGGTTTTTTTTTCAGAGGCTTGTCCCTTCACCTATACTGTAGAATGCTCCTTTCGTATGATGTCAATAAACGAATATTTGCTTTAGTCCTTCCAAATATTCCTTATTACAAAAACAATATTTTTTTTTTCAAAAGTCTAGATGAAGCCAGCAATACATATAACGTGAACTACTTTAACATGTCCTTGACCATCGGAAATTTCCTAGAAATTTTAATAACTGTCGTATCTGGGTGTGCCCTTATTAAATGTCCACATTCAGTTGCTTTTACCATGCAAATAATCAGTGATAGACGACCCTTTTGTTTCCCTTGTCTCCCAGGAAATCGATCGACAAGTTTTTTTATTTCTTTTTTGTAATACTAACATGTATTTTGCGTATTCTTTTTTGTCGTTATGAAATATTGTTGTATGTATTGTATATATGTTATGAATTCTATCTAGTTGATTTGCATTTAATCCAGAAAGTGGTAAAAGTTTATTTGAGAACTTTGGTGCTAATGCGAACCTCTCTTGTCACCTTTTGATATTTGAAAAAAATATCGCCAATTACGATTTTAATGTCGGGCTAGGAAAGGAGGACACCTTTGGTACAGTTTGGGTTTGCCTAACTGTCGCAAGTATCTGTAACTGTACTACCAAGCTCCCTTTTTCATCTGGCCTGTGATTGGGTACTTTTGGCTTGACGAGTTCTTTTATATTTTAAACATTTTGAGCATTGATCCTGGAAAAGCAGTTCTCTTTTTCCTTATGTTTCCCTGCGTGGCCTTACCTTTAATCTATATTATTCTTCAGGGATAAACAATTGGCAAATCCTCTAATGGTTAGGGATATCCAGAGACTTATTTTGGTTTTAACGAGATGTTGTTCGCCACTCGAAAAGTTCAGAAATTTGTCGACGGCTTACATATATGGTTTCGAAGAGGCTATGTTGCCCAGCTGCTCTGCCAAAAATTTCCTCCTTTCCAATTTTCTAGTTGAATTAACTAAGATACATCCTCTATTATTGTCTTGCAAAAAAAACCCAGCGAAACGCCGGCAGTGAATAAAATATTGATCATGTGCGCCCTATTCTGAAGACCTGTGGATCTCTTGAACATACATATCTGTGGGGTATCTCTCGAAACCTTAGCTAAACGTTTGTAAAAGGTCGTACTGACCCAAGAACTAAACTGTCCGTCATCCACGTTAAGTTTTTGCTGATTTGGTATTGTTTAAAACGGAAAAAATGGATTTTAACAAGAAAATCAGCCCCAATAAAGAAGAGTATTTTTTGTTTAGTAAGTGTTTAACAGTAGCCATTGTATACGAAAGAATTGACTCTTTGCTTAGTTTTGTCAAAACACTTGATTGCAGCCAATGGTGACTGCTTTCGCTCCATGTTAACCAATTTATCTTTTCTTTTTAGATAAAATGTTATTTAGAACGCTTGGAGGGAATATAGTTTCAACAGGTCGGTGTTACTTACCGCAAGGGCTCCATCAAAGTCGACTTATTGGAGACGAAATTTTGTGATCATACTAATAGATTGACAGCAATTACTTGCTTAATTCGGATCACCTTTCGTCCATATTAGCACCCTCAGACCCTTTTCGACTTTTGGCCTATGCTAGCAGCCATGAACTTAAGATGTTTTTGAGGTAAAGATTCTGTTTGAAAGAATTGGCATATAAACGGAATTGGGCGAAAATGTCGGTCAAATAAACAATGATTGCCGTTCTGCATCGTGATCCTCGAGTTGTCTTCTGTGGTCGCTGAAATTCTTCAAGATATTAAAACAAAGTCTGAAGTACATATAAATAAGTTAATTTCAACGTGCCGACAGAGACACATTAAGTAGATAATTCTACCATCCCACTATCCTTCTACCTCTCACTCATATCTCTCTAATGTGAATCCACTATATCATATTTCAAATTTGTTTTAAAATGTTTCCAAGAAATCTACTGCCGGCACATAGTAACCAAAGAAATTGTCGAATCGCCCATGTTGTGAATTTTCCCATCAAAGCAAACAAAGTAATAGGCAAATAAGAAAACATTTCCTAATCCCATTGTAATACAATAAAATACTACCACCTTTCGCCACCCTCGTACAATCCAACAACCCAGTCACCCAAAACGATTGTCTACCTTGTCAATCACACAAGGGAAGTACATATACCAAACAACAAAAAAGAAGCTCCGAGACAGAAAATATCTAAACCAAGAGAAGAGAATCGAACCGAAGAGCAACAACAACCGATACATATTAGTTGGTACTAATTAAATTAATCCCGATGAACAAAGTGGGCTTACGTCAGGTATAAAATACAGCGACAGCCCTCCGGAGACTCTGCAAACAGCTTATTCACGAGGCGTTAGCCGCAACTATCCTGTGGAACAATACTCTCGTACATTATCGGACTATCCGCTGGTGTTTAGAAACCACCAACTGGTTGACAGCGATAATCCTTAACGTGAATTTGAGTCTTTGCATGAGTGGTGGTGAGAGCATACGCATTACCTAACGTTCTCATCATCCAAAACGGACGTTCCTTTCAGTTATTTTTTCATCCTGAAGAGCGGAATAAAATCGTACTCGTTACGCGTCTATTGTCGAAGAAAGCCGGTTTCGTTGTCGGTTATCAGCCCTTTTTTTCGTTCTATGTTTTCTGTTTATTTTTTTCCGTATTTAACAAGTGAGTAGAACGTCAAAAAAAAAAAAAAAATAAAATCTCCCACTTGGTGTTTCCCAGTGAAATATGAAATCGCGCAACAATAGTCCTTGATCCCTGTTGATTCAGTGCTTCAGAATAATGCTCCGAAAAGCTAGTGAAATACTCGAATCTTCTTTCGAAAAAAGTGCAACAGTGACTAGTAAAAAAAAATGCGTAGCGGGGAGAGTTTGTGAAGGATTTTTCTACTTCACATTCATCTCTCGTCCTTCCGATGGGATCTATGGTTTTATTCATACCAACGTCCTACACCCTTCTTTTTGTCATTTGAAGAGGGTTGCGAATAGCTAAAAAAAAATATATATATATACGAGTAAATGTGTATGCAAATCTTCGGATGGAGTATTCTGTTATCCTTGTGATCTGTGTTTGTTAGCTGGCTAGCTCTAGGTATCCTATCCTCGTCCTTGTTCCAGTAGTTCCATGAATGTATGTTACAGAAGGACTTGCACATATTCTCGATGGAAATTAAATTGAAGCGAATGGATTAATAAACAGAGCCAGCACGAGGTCATATTTATCAAGTAATTGTGTGGGTGACTGGGTGGTTGATGGGGGTAGCTGAAGGATTATAAAACAAAAAACAAAAAAAAAAAAAAAACACTCAAGCCATCGGTAGGAGGACATAAATTTTCAGTCAAGAACAACATTGTGACGACGGTTTTTTTGTTTTTCTTTTTTTTTGTGCAACAAAGTGCGAGTAATTTGTTGGACACATTTTATTGGTGAACTCCTTGTTTTATGTCATGTAATTTTTGATTGAACTGTAAAATGAGACACACGTATCTACATACTCGTAGGTGACTACGTGGAATGAGCTTTTTATGGATGGCAATGCAATTTGCTTGGTTAAGTGCCCTTGTGGTAATAAAATGATTTTTTTTTTTTTAATGTCAATTGGTTAATTTGCAATATTTCGAGCGAAGACGAATGGAGATGAAGGAGGTTTAACCGAATTTTTAGGTTTTAATGGCTGTGAACTGATGGCATTCAACAAGTTTAAGTGCGGTTCTATGGAATTTTTAATATCCTGTTGTTAATGTGACACAAAGATGGGTCTTAATATTTTTATTTCTTTTGTTCAGTGGGAGCAGTGCTACTCGCTGAAATTTTTCATTTTATTCACCAGAACAGGCCAAACACCTTTTTGAAGCAGAATTCATAGAATGTTGTTTTTGGCAATAACGTTAGTTTTATTATACATTTCCTGGGTGCCTTTTCTCAGTCTCACGTCTCTGTCTTTCTTAAATGGTACTACAGTCCGTTGAAGGTCTAGACCTCTATCAATTAATCTCTCTAGCAAAGGAGGATTACGGCCATAGCTAATCTCACCATTTAAAGCGAAGTATTCATTCGTTCTATATACACTGACGACCTCATTATCAAGAATTGTTTTTCCAAAATTGTCCTTTCCAATTGACTTATATTCCAAATGGTATGACTTTCCGTTCATACTCCTGTTGTAGTGCAGATGTTATTTTGTAGTCTCCGAGTTTGTTTTGTCCAATTCCTTTTTCTTTTTTCAGAGCTCAATGTTTGAAACCTTAAAAAAATGTTGCAGGTTACAAGACAGTTATATTTTTGGTTTGGTTTTGGTTTTAAGTATAAGTTTCCCAATAATGATAGAACTTTAGTATTGCAAATGATGTTTGCGAACACCGAGAGCATTACCTCCATGAAAATGGAGGTCTGTTCCAAATGCTTTATGAATGCGAATCCATATAACCATGTGTGCATCTGACAGAAACATAAGGACACATTTTACCTGATTCCTTAAATGCATGTGGGCTGTTTCGGCTTATAGGGTAGAACAAATAAAGATTCATTCTGTTTGACTTTAATTAAAGAAAATATGGCATCAGATCGCCTGCCCAGTAACTTAAGGAGGTTTAGACACATTATTTCTATTATTGTGCCGTAATTCTACCTTATCATTTACCTCTTGCTGTAGGACTTTTCCAACAAGAGTCCATTCAAGTTGTTCCACATTGTGCTTGCAATTCCTTGAAAATATGAAATGGAATCTTTGCATCTTTGCATCTTTGCATCTTTACATGCTCAGCTAATCTGGGCAGAATTGACTTGACGGAACCTGTTTTTGTTTTTGTTTGTTTTTAAATGCATTTTATTTTATTCTTCTTACATTTACTATACTTACATGCTAAGAGAAAAAATGCTTAAATATTAGCTTAAAATAACTTAACTAGCTTATACTAACTTAATGGCCCTCCAAACGGGCACTCTAAGCTAAACTATTGTATATTACTATTTTATGTCTTTCGACGTCATTACAAATAATAATTACTATTCTTATACATCTACTTAAACTAAGAAAATAAGTATTTAGAAAAAATTTAGTGCCCGAACAATTTTTTTGTATTTATATAAAACTTATATTTTAACCTTAAACTACTTAGCCTAACTATATCTAACCTAGCCTAATTGTTAGCAAACTTAAAGTTGCTAATCTGATCATTAGCTCACCCAAGGTTGCTAACTTTAAACACTTAAAGCTACCCTAACCTATGTAAGTCGGCCATTCCAAAAGGAAAAATAAGGAAAAAATAAATAAAAATAAAAACAAAATGGCCCACTTTGCCTTTTGACTAGGCTAACTTGGACTTGAAGGAAACGACGAAGGAATCAGATCTTCTTCACTCAACCACCAAATATTTTGATGCTGCAAAAAAACATCTTTTTTACCGCGGCTTGAAACCGCCCTACGAAACCTGAGACGTTCGATACTGCCGTGTGCGACGTCTTTGTTGTAGTTGAGTCCCCCCTCACCCACTGCACGAGCTACGTGGAAGATTAGCGGCACCGCAAAGTTATCCTGTATAAGCCCTTTCATGTCAAGATAAATGAACGCTTCAGGGGGGACGAAGCCCTTCAAGCGCACACTCTCACTTGACGGAACCTGTCTCATATAATAATGTATTCCCTTATGCTTAATTTGTAGAAGAGTTACCACATTTCGTTGAATGGCCTGGGCTAATGAACATTATTCTGACCGGGGGTACGTCATTCAGTAGCTCGTAGTTGCGCCATCTCTTCCTCTGAAGTGTTCGACGCAAAACGAAACCAAAAATCATTCAAAGAATATTTCGTAATAACTTTATTCGTGCGGTTTTTTTTTTCAAAATTTGAACGTTTATTTAAGAAAAACATGTACAATACGAGGGCGGGTCAATAAGTCCGTGACTTTTTGAATTTCTGACCTCTTTACTGAAACAGCAACACTGCTCCTGTCAACAGGCATCTGTCAGTTGACTCCTGTCAAAATTTAAACTTGCTGCGTCAGTTAGTTTGTGTTTGACAGCTATTTTTATCAGACTACTCACTAATTTGAGGAGAAAATGGAAAAAAGTGAATTTCGTGTGCTTATTAAGCATTATTTCTTGCGAAAAAAAACCATTACCGAGACCAAGGCTAAGCTTGATAAATACTATGGGGACTCTGCACCATCGATTTCAATGGTAAAAAAGTGGTTTACTGAATTTCGTTGTGGCCGTACAAGCACTGAAGATGCCGAACGTCCTGGACGCCCAGTTGAGGTCTCTACACCCGAAACAATCGAAAAAATTCACGATATGGTGTTGGCCGACCGAAGATTGAAAGTGCGAGAGATTGTGGAAGCCGTAGGGATCTCGCATGGCTCAGTGGTTTCAATTTTGAATGATCACTTGGGCATGAGAAAGCTTTCCGCAAGATGGGTGCCGCGTTTGCTCACAGTCGACCACAAACACATGTGCAGTTGCCATGGCAAAAATCCATGAATTGAGCTACGAATTGCTCCCTCATCCACCCTATTCTCCAGATTTGGCTCCGAGTGACTACTTCTTGTTCCCAAACCTGAAGAAATGGCTTGGCTCGCAAACAAAGGCCTATTTTGCGGACCTTGACAAATCATTTTTTTTGGAAGGGATAAAAAAATTGGAGAAGCGTTGGACAAAGTGTATAGAGCTCAAGGGAGACTACGTTGAAAAATAAAATTATTTGTTTATCAAAAAATCGGTGTTTTAATCCAAAAGTCACGGACTTATTGACCCGCCCTCGTAGTATTATTCAAAGTATTGCCCATCTGAAGCTATGACCTTTCCCCATTTTTCTGGCAATTTGTGAATCCCATCCCTAAAGAACTGCGCCGGCTTGGCAGCCAAGAATGAATCAAGCCAATTTTTGATATTCTGCTCTGATGTGAACCGTATTTCCGTGAGGGCGTTCTGCATCGACCGAAACAAATGGTAGTCGAAGGGCAAGGTCTAGGCTGTAAGGCGGGTGGGGTAAGACTTCCCATCCACTGTATTCCAAATAGTTCTTAACGTGGGGCCGAGCGTTGTCATGATGGAAAATTATTGCCTCGTGTCTGGTCGCATATTCCGGGCGTTTTTCTGCTACTGCTCTCTTCAAACGGATTAATTGTGTTCGGTAGCGTTGTCCATTGATGGTTCACCCGGTTTTAGTAGCTCATAATACAGCACACCCATCTGATCCCACCAAATACAGAGCATTACTTTCGTGCCATGGATAATCGGCTTTGCCGTTGATTTGGCTGGTTGGCCGAGTTTCACATATGACTTTTTGCCCTTGGGGTTGTCGTAATGGATCCATTTTTCATCACCAGTAACAATCCGATGCAAAAATGACTTCCTTTTGTGGCGTTCCAGCAGCATTTCGGACATGCAAAACCGCCTTTCGACGTCTCTCGGCTTGAGTTCATGTGGAACCCAATTTCCTTGCTCTTGAATATATCCAGCTGCTTTTAAACATTTTGAAATGGTTGCTTGAGTGACACCCAATGATTCTGCAAGCTCTTCTTGTGTTTGGCAACAATTTTCATAGAGTAATGCATCCAGTTCTTCATCTTCAAACTTTTTTGACTGCCCAGGAAGTTCATCGTCTTCCAAACCAAAATCGCCACTTTTAAATCGTGCAAACCACTTTTGGCATGTTCGCTCAGCTAGCGCATATTCACCACAAACTTCCACCAAAATACGATGACTTTCGGCAGCAGTTTTCTTCATATTAAAGTTATGAAGAAGAACTCCCCGCAAAAACACTTTTTCAGGCACAAAGTTCGACATATTTGAGTGAAAAAAAATTATTGTTGTTTACGCTTCAAATGAATGACATATACTGAAATGACGAACAATGACAGTAGCTTTCCAACGCATGTTCCAATGGAATAATAACAATGCAATAATACAAGTTACGCCATCCTTTAGCAAACCGCACGAATAAGTTATAGACCCAATATATATCACTGTAATACTGTAATATAAATTACAAATAATAATAACATAAGTTTCAGCGTTAGCTACCAGGGCTTTCGGCTAGATTTCGTTCAACATGACCATAGATGTACCTTTATCTAAGGTCATAGAGCAGGACTTAATCGAAACTGTGTGGTATTGTCTTGAGTCTTCGTAGTGTTTCTTGTTACCCCTCAAATGTTGTCGTGAGCAATAGAAACAGCGATTGGCAAGTAGCTCTTCGTTTGGTTCTGATAGAGTGCTAACGACAAAATTAAAGTGGGGACAAGGCAGATAAGAACCCTAACTACCTACAATTTGAAGATCTCAATTCTCACTTTCCATCCTATTGGTTGATGGTGAGGCGTGCTACGTTGTCCAGAGAAAGTCTGAATATTATCAACTGCAGTGACAGCCACCTACATTCAGGCAATGATATCAGAGAATGGAATTAGTCGCACAGGTTAGATTAGGTTAAACGGGGTTTGTCATAAGAAACATCACTAGGCATCAAAACGGGCCCATCGCGATGCCTGTGGGACCAGTTGAAAATAACTTCAAGTGGCAAAACCTAAACAATCTCTCTGGTAAAACATCCGATTTCTTTACAAAATCCACGACTGCTTGTAGATCACCACAGAATCTACAAAAGGCCGTCTCTGTCATTTTGAGTCTCTTCCAAGAAGATACCGAAACCTGTTCATTCCTCTGATTTTGAGCCATCTGTGAAAATTGCAATTTCATTCGGCCTGATTACTGCATTTTCTTGCCAGTCCTTCCTGTCTGGATATATTGTTTCGTTCGGAATATCGAAGTCGATTAAGGAAGAGATTTCATCCGTTAAGAAAGTATTGCCTGGTACTAGCTCCGCTAGGATCATGTCATGTCCGCAGCTACTGCTTTTGAAGTGACCCAGATAAGTGAGTTGAATCGCACCGATAATTCAAGCTTTTTTAGAGGAAAGTCAAGCGGTGTTAGGTGCAGGAAGGTATCCAATGTAGCCGTAGGGGTCGTACGGAGCGCACCTGTAATGGCTATGGAAGCTGGTCTAAGAACCGCCACTAATTTTCCGTAGATCGTTTTCTTATTTGTTGCTTTCCACCATGCTAGTGCGCCACATGTACCACCGTATAGAACTACAGCAGGTTTTAGGCCCCAAATTTTTCCTACATTTCTTTTGCATACAAAAAGAGCATTGTATGCCTTTTTGATTCTTTCCACTACGTTACGATTTCAATTCAGTTTTTAGTCCAGAATTACACCCAGATACTTCGCGCTGTCCGAGAGGGGCAGGGAGTGTGAATTACGGCATCGTGTAGTTTTTGGTAAAAAGAACCAGTTCCATTTTGGAGGGGTTGACACTGAGACCGTAGCTGCTTGCCAAAGTGCTGATGGTCTTCAAGGCAAGCTTCATAATCTCACTTAAAGTGTTTTCGTATTTTCCCTGCACTATTATGACCATGCCATCGGCGTATACCCACTGAATTAAGCTTTTAAAGGATGTCGTTGATGACCAGTACCCACAAAAGTGGAGATATGACTCCTCCTTGAAGAGTTCCTCTGGCCACTGACATTTTAGCCGCGCTTTGTCCAATGGAACAGTTTATTACCCTACTTGCAAGCATGGTGGTCTTGACTTTTTTCCACACTTTTCATGAGTACAGCTCGGTAACAGGCCGCTTGTTATTAAAATAGACTTTACTTTTGATAGACTCCCATTTTTTAAATTTTCACACAGCAAATTCATGAAACTTTTAGTGGTATGCAAAGTCACTTCATCTCGTTAAAACCATGAGAGTGGATGTGCTTGCAGATAAGACGAAGCCGTATCAAACACAAACTTTTGAGCAAAGTAAAGTTCTTTTGGGTTTAAGCCACTGTAAAGGTTTTCACGGACCCAGTGTTTGGTTACTTACATGCCCATTTAGCTTTTGCTTAAATTAAAATCAGTTTCGTCACGTTGTTACATTAAATATATTATAAAAACGGGATTTTAGATTCGCAAAGTAACCGCTCTGTTTTAAAATGATATTCCTGAATTTCCAAACGAAATTCGTCCAATTTGACATTAATTTGCTCTGATATTGTGGTATTCAGAAGAAGTTTCGCGGAACTCTTGCACAAAAGACCGAATTAAATCGCAAACACCGTTTTTGACAAAATAACGCATCACCTTGTCTTAACCTTGTTTGTTTTAAATCAGAGGTCTAACCAGTGCATATAAGTTATGTATAAGCTGTCTCTGTGGATGCTGCCTTACTATTTATCAAGTGATGGTGAGTATCGATCTAGATCTAGACTCCTTGGGATCTTTCAATGATCTGTTTTGTTTTTAAATATATTTTTCCAGCTTAAGCGGCCTATATCTCACAGCTTATATAGTCTTAACTTTCATCAATTCGAGTTATCGCAATCCAAATAAGCCCGCTTGCCACAAGGAAATGCTTTTGGTCTGCATCTATATCTCTCGTATACCTGTGACATTCTGTAAGAACAGGGGACCGTTTTAGCAAAGCTTGCAGATGACATTGCTATGCTAGCAGTAGGTAAAAAGGTCGAAGAAACAAGAGTTAAACCTTCAGGCCTTATAACTCAGAAGTTAAAATGGTAGCTCCGACTGTACACTGGGCACAAGAAAAGTCGGTTTCGTACTTTTGATCGAAGACAAGAGACCGTCGGCGCGCAGTGTCATTAAAACTACAGTGGCTTTCAGCGCCAGCCTACGATATGAACATCAAAGTTGCGTCTAGAGCAGAGTCAGGAATGTTAGAGATATCCCCTATGTATCCGAGAGCTACTGTTCTTTGGAGTCATTGAAGAGCAGAAGTGGCGTATTTTTGTCAAAGCATACAATTGGCCTTATCATTGTGATGTAGATCTTTTCGGTGACAAGCTCTATGTATTGCTGACAGTTCTTTTCACACTAGCAGAAGGCCAACAGCAAAATAGCAGCTTCGGATGTAATATATTCAATTAAGGGAAGTTTGTTATCCAGGATGATATCCAAATTCTTTGATTCACTCGATTTGGATAGCCATGCGGCAAAGTACGAATACCCTACAGGAGATAGACCAATCGGCTCACTCCATCGTCGAAACTTAATTCCAATATTTGTTGCCACCTTTCGATGCTCTACTTTTCGTGTCTTGGTCGTACCTAGCCTAATATGTTGGTTTCGTAAATTTTCCCCTGTGTAACATCTGCATCGATACGATGAATTTGGTTTTTTGGAGGATCTACAATACCTTGTGGCGGCGAAGAGGAAGTAAGATAGACAAAGAAGATTTGTGCGAAGCCATAGAAACAGCCTCGGGAATCAACAGGTTTTTCCAATCGATCTGTATTGGAAAAAAAATATGTTTGCTTGTCCGGCAGATTCTTAAATCTATTGTACTTAACTGTTTTTCAATAGCACTTATTAATTGTGTTACCCAAAATATTTCTGTGGTTATATGCTATCTCGTTGTGCCATTTCTTTAATACTGAAATTATGTTTTTATGCTTATAACCAAACTTGCGCACCAAAAAAAAAATTTCCTGAAAACCCAAAATATGATGGAAGTCGGTATGCCTGTCACTGATGATTTCTTCCAGACGTATTGACAACCAATAATGCCCTAAATTCATCGATGTCGCCCTAATTACATATCCATAATCCTTACGACTATATGCGTTTTGTAACCCCCATATGAGTACGAAGAAAAGAGAAAGAAAAGAAAAAATCAATTTCTCGCACTGCATAAGCACTAATCTGCTATGTGGTACCCCCTAAGGATAATCCAATTATTATTAGTCACAAAAGCCACAGCTTATGGCGCCTCTACTCCTGAAAATTATTTCCAGGAGAAATGGCTTTGAAGAATTATTTTCTTCGTTTTCATTATTATTACAATTTTTTTTTTCTTTTGTTGCTGCCATTCACATAACCGATATCTCCTCCTGTTCGTCGACATTTGAAGAGCGTACTTGTATCTACAAACAAATAATCGTCGAAACATTAACTTTGCCAAACGACTACAAATACGAAATTCCTTGGTCACTAATGGCTTCTATGGGTAGATTTTCCGCGGAATCAGTCGTGTAATTATTTTCACACGTCGCACATCAATTCAAATCATCTCCAGTAGTAAGTGGAATGCAATGTAACATCTATCTACAAATCAATAACACCACACCACACAAACGGATTGGATTAATTGAGTTAAATGCCAACTTCAAATTTTCAATTACTCAAATTCTATGATAAATTTTCGAATTGGCAATTTCTAATTTTCAATTTCCGAGTTCCGAGTATTTGAGTGCCGATGCCAGTATCTTTTTTATTCTCGGGCATTTGAAAATTCGTTTCAAGTGACTTGGCGAAAGAAGTGAATCTGATTAGTTCCCCAAAGTAGATCGTGGCTTTAGTTAACGGATGGAATGACTCTTCGACTATTAATTAGTTGGAATTGATTGTTTTGAAAAATGTTTTAAAGGCCGACTGAGAGATATTTCCCACCTGGAGGGTGTTGATTCTGATTCTGATTCGATTCGATTGAGGTGAAGGAAATGAGAAATCGTTAAAGTCGCCAGAAATGCGGCCATTACGAGTAGTGAACGAAAAGTGAACAGTGAAAGACTAGAAGAAGCAGCCCTGTGCTACTTACATTTTATTTGAGTTTGTTATCATTATATCGTTTTCCCTTATTTTTTTTTTATCAAATTGGTGGTAATTGGTGTATTAAGTGCAGGTACAGTGAAGTGAAAATTTTAGGATTTGATAAAGCAAAATTAACTTACAATTAAAGTGATTTAAATATCCACCAAACTGAAGACATGGATGTACAAAAATTCTGCTGTTTCAATATGGGCTAGATGGACTACGGCAAATATGTTCTTCTGTTTGTCCAAGAAAGTGTCTGAAAATATATTCTTAACAAATTATTTTGTCTTAGATTATCCTGTATTTTGTGAGCTTGCATTTATTCCACATCTCAAATACTACCTAATGTTAATTATAAAACACCAGGAACCAGGGCAAAACCGTTGGTTAAGCCCCTCTTACCAGGACTGATATGGGGAAGGTTTATGCACTCCATGCTCGTTTACATTTTTTAGCCACGTCTAAGATTTCACGAAACAATATTTTATGTTTAATGCCTTTGACATGTTCCTAGACGGTAAATATGAGTTAACCGTCTCCCTTGCAGTGCAGTATGACCAAATGAATCTGAGTGCTGATCTTCGAAATATAAAATCTGTTATTCTCTTCTGTAGATTCCTTTTTCAAAATCACGTTTGCAGACTCATAGCGTAGTGAAAGGATTAATTACCCCAAATTACAAATCACCTTAACGACATGCCTTCTGTAGTTAAAGCGTTATTTTCTTAACTGTCTACTGTGCCCGCCAGCTACTGTCATGCTACTCCTTCGTACCATATCTTGTGATTGATGCGCATTCTCCAGACCATTCTGATGTTCCTGTAAAGCTCGACGGGTGTTATATATTGTAGTATATCCTTCAAAGCGCGTCAATACAAACGGTATTAAAAATCAATGGAAGTAGATATGAAAAAACAATCTTACTTCCTCAAAGTTAAAGCACTCTAGTGCGGTGGTTTTATTCGGTTCATCTACGATATGTGTCCCGTGTTAACGAAGACTTTGTGTTCATTCCTTCCCATTGTGTGTTTTAGGTTAGGTATTAATGAAATTGGTCATGGAAAATCATTCATCTTTCACCCATGGCATCGCTTGCAGCGAGGTCCCAGCTTTTTCGCATGATTATGCGGATATTCCAGCAATTTTACTTAAAATGTTTTCCTCGAATTATGTCTAAGATTTCGGCTAGTTCTCATAAATCAGAGACCCAGTATACCCAACGGCAATTATCTGTAAGTGTTGAATCGCATGAGCTGGCAGCAAGGCTATAGGACCGAACTTCGTCTTCAAAAGTCGATTGCCATCACAGTCCTGTTGAATTAACTTACTCTCCAAGCCTTCAAGTGCCAATTTATTCGGATAACAAATTGGTTTGCATGGGACAAGAGTATTCTATATAATTCGCCGAAAGAAGTACGGCCCACTGACACATCCGGCAGGTCGCAGGGGAACCACATCAAACAGTATTTTTTTTTTCGAAGCATTGCTATTGAAACATTTCTACCTGTTTACTAAACTAATGAGGCAATTTTACTTATTAACAAAGCTATTAAGCTAAAAATATGATGTATGCTGAAAATCCAGATTTTCTTCCATCTTCAATGTTGCCCAACCAGCGAAACTTTGACAGCCACAGTGGTCATTGGGCTTAGTTATTGGGTGAATTCAAGCTTGTATACACGTGTAGCCGATCATAAGAACCGTACGGAATGAATTGATTGCAGCATTGACTTACCGACTCGTGAACTGTCACAATATTCGCATCCCGCTGTCTGGCACGAAGACATTATGAAGTAAATAAGCCACTTCTAGTTCAAACTAGTTGAATGTCTGAATAGGTTGTGTTTTCTTCTTTGGAAACGATCTGGGCACCAATAGTCCAAAAAGCCTCTTGCATGCTTGTCTATAAGACAGTGTCAAGTGATGACACTTGTGCTACCGCTGAGATGTTTTCTCTTTTGCATGATCAATCTCTCAGATCTAATTCTATCCAGATTTGTTTGGTCGCTAGACATGCTGTCCCAACAGTCCAGCTAAAGTTTATTCTTCTAATAGCATCAAGCTGTATTAGTTTGCATGTAAAGATTGGTTCACAGATGTATTTTCATTCAGGTAGGATGGGTAGAATGGTTCTACAAGTTCGCTGGCCCCACATATCTCTGGAATATCTTTGTTCTCTTGCGACCAACATACGTGACTGTTGAACTGATTTGCCATCTCCCTGAAAGATGATCGGGGGTCATGCGCGGTTTTAAAATTTTATAGAAATGAGTCTTGGGATTTGATAGCGATAGGGGCAAGAGTATTCTATTTAATTCGCCGAAAGAAGTACGGCCCACTGACACATCCGGCAGGTCGCAGGGGAACCACATCAAACAGTATTTTTTTTTCGAAACATTGCTGTTGAAATATTTCTGTCTGTTTACTTAACCCAATGAGGCTTTGTTTTTCTAACCGTGACAGGGTTTCTTTGATCGTCAAAATTTCCTCTTGGAACACGCTACTCTTATTAGAAAGGCAGAAAGTATCTACTTGCCTGCTTAAGATATCGATCGATCAGTGTAACAGAATATTAAGTAGTACGAAATGCTTATGCCTAGACATACTGCGCTATAGACATAGTTTTGTGCAGTTGACTGCTTTGTCAAAGGCCGTAGGTGAGTATCTATGATTGGAATGATGTGAATTTCGTATTTCCGCCCCAGTGGTTAATCTGTAAAAATTGTTCGGTCGGAGTTCTTTAAGGGTATTAGAATGCGGTTCTGAGATGGCTGTGGCAATGCCATCTGCATAGGCACCCACTTTGTCACCATCCGCTTCCAAGTATATCAGCAGTTCCCTCACCACTGAGTTTTGAAAAGGGAGTGCTGCCTCATCTTTTAGCAGAAGTCCCATTCAAATTGGAGTAGATAATGCTGCTATTTAGTAAATGACTGACAAAATCCAAAAATGAGTCATCTTCCCTTAGAGGTGACAGCGCAACTGTGATTGCTTAGGTGTTGACGTAGTTAAAGACAACTTTTATATCCAGGAATGCGACCATTTTTACTCTCTACAATATAGGAATTTCTCAATGTGTCTAGCTAGTGAATGAAGATACGTTTTTACTGACTTTCCTTTACCGTGGACATTTTGTGTCATGAAATAAGAGTCATATCAATCAGTCGTTCTAGAATTTTCATAAGAAGACATGATAAGCTTATAGGTGTGAGATCCTTTGGGGTAACATTTTCCGGCTTTGGGTTAAAGAATTCATTAACTTCTCCCCACGACAAGGGAATGTGAGTCATTCCTACGCAACTCCTTCTGGTATTCAGTGCCGTTGGCAGGATGATATTTGAAGACTCTTGTAGCTCGACATGTATTATACCTACTCGTCTAGACTAATATGGTCTTAAGCTATGCAGCGCCCAGATAAGCTTGTCTCTTAAGATTAGACCGTAAATTTTAGTTGCGTTATCAGTTGTCCTGCTCCTTGGGAGTAGGGAGTTAGCTGGAGAGTGGGTGTGCAGGTCGAATGATTCTTCACAACTGGGGGCATCAAAATGCCATTGTTTTGTTTTTTAATTATTCATCGCAGGATTGGTAGAGGATTTTTCATATTCATAATATTTCAGAGGCTTCTGTCATATTGCCACAGAATGACCTAAAATATTGGCGATTCACCTTCCTCAGTTCCCTTTTTAAATACCTTAATGGATTCCTTAATTAAGTCCCAATCGCTCAATCTTCTTGTACTTTTGATTGGTCTCAAAACGGTCATAGTGCTTATGTCCAAGTACGGTTTTTTTTTGACTCTAGGTTGAATAAGACAACAGGAAGTAGGCTTTGTTTGATGAAGAGCCAGGATTAAATCCTTCACATTCAAGTCAGGTGCAATGGTGTTGAATACGTGACTTAAGAGTTCAGAGGAGAGTTGTCTTTAAAGTGTTCCACTGTATTTTGGGCGATCAGTCTTCCGATACTTTCAGAATACTAGTTTGTTAGGAGGAGCATCTTTCAGATTGAATTGGATATATCTGGGATATTCAAAATAATGTTCAGATTCACAAGGGTGATATTTTGAGCTTCTAGTCAGTTTTAAGCTATTACGAGGGCGGGTCAATAAGTCCGTGACTTTTGGATTAAAACACAGATTTTTTGATAAAAAAATAATTTTATTTTTCAACGTAGTCTCCCTTGAGCTCTATACACTTTGTCTAACGCTTCTCCAATTTTTTTATCCCTTCAAAAAAAAAAATGATTTGTCGAGGTCCTCAAAATAGATAGCGAGATGACTTCATCATTGGAGTCAAATCTTTTTCCACCAAGCCATTTCTTCAGATTTGGGAAGAAGAAGTAGTCGCTCGGAGCCAAATCTGGAGAATAGGGTGGATGAGGGAGCAATTCATAGCCCAATTCATGGATTTTTGCCATGGCAACTGCACATGTGTGCACCCTTGCATTGTCTTGGTGGAAAAGAACTTTTTTCTTGGCCAAATGAGGTCGTTTTTTTTTTCAAATCGTCATTGAATCGGTCCAATAAGTTGGCATAATATTCCCCATTGATTGTTCTTCCCTTTTGAAGGTAGTCAATGTGGATTATCCCGCGTGCATTCCAAAAAACAGTCGCCATAACTTTATTGGCTGACAAACCCACCTTGGCCTTCTTTGGCGCAGATTCACTTAGAAACCCACTGTTTTGACTGTTGTTTGTTCTCTGGTGTGTTGTGATGGATCCATGTTTCGTCCACGGTTACAAAACGGCGCAAAAACTCCTCCATACTGCGATTAAACAACGCCAAACCAAAGTTGTTACACGATTGCGTTTGTGGTCGACTGTGAGCAAACGCGGCACCCATCTTGCGGAAAGCTTTCTCATGCCCAAGTGATCATTCAAAATTGAAACCACTGAGCCATGCGAGATCCCTACGGCTTCCACAATCTCTCGCACTTTCAAACTTCGGTCGGCCAACACCATATCGTGAATTTTTTCGATTGTTTCGGGTGTAGAGACCTCAACTGGGCGTCCAGGACGTTCGGCATCTTCAGTGCTTGTACGGCCACAACGAAATTCAGTAAACCACTTTTTTACCATTGAAATCGATGGTGCAGAGTCCCCATAGTATTTATCAAGCTTAGCCTTGGTCTCGGTAATGGTTTTTTTCGCAAGAAATAATGCTTAATAAGCACACGAAATTCACTTTTTTCCATTTTCTCCTCAAATTAATGAGTAGTCTGATAAAAATAGCTGTCAAACACAAACTAACTGACGCAGCAAGTTTAAATTTTGACAGGAGTCAACTGACAGATGCCTGTTGACAGGAGCAGTGTTGCTGTTTCAGTAAAGAGGTCAGAAATTCAAAAAGTCACGGACTTATTGACCCGCCCTCGTAATTTGTCAATTTCTTAGTCGGTACTGCCCCGTACAGTGTGAATTGCGCACCTGAAAATCAGTAACTTTTTTATGATTGAATGATGCTTCTACTCGTAATCTTGGCTTAAAAGTTCTTGAATATTAAAGAATCCAGATGACGGTTTATCATTTGGAATATACTAATATGTTTTTGAAATCGAGGGACTCGGTGAGATTGCTGGTGAAAGTGCTTTGCAGAAAGTGTCAACAATATATCAGACATGGCCTTGTAGGCGAGATAAAGGAAACGACATCTCTATATGTATTTCACGTAGTGTCTTTTTTGGTTAAATGCACCTAAACGATCATGTTCCATTTATTAGGCATACTCATCCTTTCCAAATGTTTACTATGTGTACACTCTCTCCCGTGTCACCTCTTGGTGCCTTCAACAATTCAGTAGGGATGCTTGTGCTTTAATCCTGCAGCCTTGCTATGCCCAAGTTAGCATATTCCTCTACTTTACTCCATTCTGGTTGGATTGGTGAACATCTTGCCCTTCTTCTGGATGTATCATTCTGCTCGACAACGTCATTTGCGAAGTCTCCAACGTAGTATAAATAAATAAATAGTCTGCGGTAGTGATTTTCGCATATCCTTACCACTGACTGGGTCTGCACTACTAAGCTTCGTTTTTCATCATTATAAAGATCTTTTAACGACACCAGACCTGAGATCAAACGAAGAATAACTTTTACTAATCGTTTATCCTTTGGCCCAAGAAGTGAATTGACTAGCAATGCTCTCTTTAGAACAACAAAAAGAAGACAATTTATTCAAATGAGATGTTGGCCCTGGGGTTAAGCATAAATTAATCTCCAACCGTGATTGTAAATGGGATCATTTTCTTACATGTTTAACCCAATCATAGGACGTGTATTCTGTGTATGCTGCACCACTGCAGTTCAAACCACCGTGACCGTTTCGCGAATTTTCTTGTAATAACCACGAAAACCAACCGAGTTGTAAACCGATTAGAGTTAAACTTCAAAGTAGAGTTGCAATTGCTTAATTGCTGTAGATAAACTACAGCGTTTTTTGCTACAAGCAATGTCAACAGAAAATCCAGTAATCGATGCTTCTATTGGCATAATGTTTTATCATTCATGATTTTTCACGAGAAGGGGGCTTAAGACAGTGCCTTGTGGCACAACGTCAGTAACTTTTTACGCTTTAACTCTACTGTCTCTGTAAAGGAGAATTCTATTTGTTTTCATTTTACACAGTTACCTGTTTTTCAAACCGAAAAAGACGGTTCATCAATCTTTCCCAATTCGATGAATTAAACGCCGCAGTATTTCTTTGAAAAGCGTCTCGAGCTCTAGGTAATATCGAGTTAATTGCGTCCAGGGTTCATCGTTGAGTACGTTAGTAATTCGATTGGAATCTTTCTCTTTCAGTTTTTTGGCAAAAATCTTTTATAAATGATTCATTCAAGGATGTTCCCGAGAGTATTTAGAAAACAAATAGGACAATAAGGCGTAACATCGTCTGGGTTTTGCAAAAGCCTTATCAAAACTTTGAAAAATTCTCTCTTGAAAACGTTGAACTGAGTCGAGTTGAAGACTCCAACAATTCTTAGCGTGTATCAACCGGTGAGCTACTTTTTTGGCAAGGATATGGAGTCGCAACTATTTGTTACAATAATTTCGGGTATGTTAGTGATTGCATGCGCGGTATTTCCGTGTTCATTGAGACATGATAGACATTGACGCATTACATAGGTTTCTGGCTTCATTTATCACCTTACCAATGACAAATGTAAGAAGATCTTCATCCGGGATTTTGAAGTTTCATATAAGGCCCATATGGATAGTTAACACGAATTGCTTTGCATATACTCGTAATCTTCCCTCACTCTCTTGTCTTAACTATCAGCAGGTCTTTGCTAGCAAAAATTATGTTACTGATGGGACGTGGCCTTACTATTACTGTTGTTTGTAGTGTTAGGTTGTATTGAACAGCTATTCGTGTAAAAGCTATTTCCTAAGGACGTACAAGCCTCAGAATTTTGATCTGTATGTTATTAGTTTTCGTTCTAATTTTGTGGCAGAAAACCCCCAACCAATCCATTCATTTGCAAAAGAACTTATTGAATGACAGTTGAAAACAACATAACGAAAAGTGTGTGCGAGCATATAGACCCTTGAGGTGCACCAATTGAGCTTATACCCGAGTGGTTTAGAACGATTAAAAAAGTATCTATGAAGAAGATTACGTTAAGTTTCAAGTGGTGACTAAATCTGACTTTTTTGCAAAGTGTCAGTCGCCCATTAAAACACAAAACTATACCACCAATGACCTTGAATGGCTAGCTCCCAAATTGAGCCATTTAAACTAATAGCTGCTCTCTCGTGGCTGCTTTTTTTTGTTTGCGTGGGATGAATGTCTCTATGGAGCACTAAATTTTTCCTTAAATAGCTCGTCAAGCAAAACCTATTGCAACTCACTCCACGACTCTAGGACACTTGTACGACAAAGTATAAACGTCATCCCAAATCTCGTGTTTAGCAAATCCTGGGAGAGCATCAAGCTCATCCCTTCTATAGTTGAGGAGAGGAAAAAAAGAAATCAACAAAATCTTATCTCGTCCTCTTTTTTTCCCTATTGCAGGTGTTTACAAGGAATTCTAGCTTTCGGAGGAAAACAACGAATGACTTTGTTGTTGTCGTCATTGTCGTTGTTGTCGCTTTTGTTAAAAGGACAAACGATTCCCTTTGTTGTGAACTGTGGAAATTTGCCGCATTGTGCTGTGGAAACTGGTGAAAACGGCCGTCAAATCAAATACTTCTGTCCAGACTCTGAAGCATTTGATCCATACCCTCAGTACTACTCGTATCACCACCGATGATTCTATGTCCTTCCGAATTTCTGTAAGCAGAAATTAGTTAAAAAGGAGAAGCTTCAGCTAAACCTAGAGAATAAGAAGAAGAGAAAAAACGAAAAAGGAGCAGAATAAGTAGAAGGAGAAAAGTAAGAAGAACAAGATAGGACACCTTTTGTGGGAGTTAAAGGAGAAGTGCTCATCGGCACACAATAGAAGCAAACAACAATGACTAACGAGAAAGGGACTCCTGCAGGTGTAAGTGTCAAATATTGTTTGTAGTTTGTCGCTGTTGTTGTTGGTATTTGCTGTTGTTGTTTCTGTTGTTGGCTGTTGATGGGGCGGTATGTTTCCTTCCTCATTATTCTGCATATTTGTATCCCTTTTCTGCTTAGCACATATGTATTCAGAATCTTGTTTTTTTTATATTTCTTTGTTGTTGTCGCTAAACAAATGTAAACTCTTGAGATACTTAGAACATATCCACCTTACTGTATGTACAGTGAGGCTTGTTAAAATGCCTCCACATAGCGTCAGCATTTTTTTCCCATATTCCATGTGATAAAAGAAGCTTTATGCTCGCATCTTGTAGATCTCAGCTCAATTCAGCTCATCTCATTCTTATTTCTTTTTTTTTACATTTATCCGCTGCCGGTAGGGATGCTGCGTTGAGTAAATAAAATTTTCATTCTCATGTAAGAAGCAAAGATTATTTTCACTTTTTTTTTGCTTTGTGTTTGCACTGTTGTATGCTTGCCTTGTAGTCGTATTTCGTTTGCTTTAAGAAAAAAAAAAAGAAAAAATTCTGAAAGGAAAGGATGAATGTTATCATCTTTTATGCCTTTGTGATCGAAGATGGGAAGATGCTAATCGGTTTTCCATCTTAACTTACTCTCTTTTTCCGACGCACTTTCTTTTCTTTTTACATTTTTTTATTTTTATATTTTGTTTGACAGGTGAGTATTCTGGGTACAGGAACGACTACCACCAGTACGAGTGGCACGACCATTACCACTGATCCAGATGAAGCGAGTAAGAGAAAACCCAGCTGTTATGGGGGGTTACTGCCGATGGGATTACCACAGCCACTTTCGTTGGAGGAGAAGAAATTTCTTTTAGCCGTTGAAAGGGGTGATATCGCTAATGTCAGGAGGTAAGCATTGAAAAAAAAGTGCAAGAAAGAATTTAAAAAAAAAATTGTTAAGAAAATCTTTTGAGAAGAGAATTCAATTTCGTATCCTACTTCGTCCTGTTTTACACCTTTTATGATCTGGCTTGTTTTTCCGAAGGTCGTTGTTGAAATGGAGTCTGTGTTGAGAGGTTTTTTTTTTTTTTAAATTATTCTTGCACAAAGATTTATTGGAATTCTGCAAATCATTCGGATTAATCGTATTCGTTTAACTTTGACTACACTCCAGGCGATGGAAGAGATATTTTGCTAGCTATCAGACTTATTTTTTATAAGACTTTCAAGCTTTATGAGATCTTTGGTTTTACCCTGTGGCTCGTCACATTTTGAGTTCAAGTAATCTGTTGGAAATTGAAATGTAAGCTGTTTAATAATTATTGTACTTACATACCTACAGTGATACAATACCGCTTGTTAAATTTATAAGAAAATAATGAGAAAGGATCGGACAAAAGACATCCATTTCTGAAAGAAATTAAGTAATATGTATAATGTACGTACCTCCAGTGGCGCAAGATGTATTCAAAATTTGATATTTCTATGCCCAAAGTAACCATTGATAGTAAGTGCCGTATCCTTGAGTGAAACCTGGTTATGAACCGAGATTCAAGATGAGATATACCATGAATTGAATTTTACTTTGCTTGAGAATTTTAAAGTATCTGCAGAAGCTCCTTATATTTCCAATTGCCTGTCCAATCGAAAAAGAGGGACGTAAAGTTTAGAGCAGTAACCTGTGGTCAGCGGAAATAGTTCACTAGATCCCTTTTTCTAAAATCTATCTTCATATTTGGATTGCAAGATATAAAAAATCTGTGGAAAAATAAACTCATAATAAATTCATTAGGAAATATTTACCTGCTCATAGAAATTGCTACTCATCATCTACGACAAAGAATAGCATATAGTGCTCATTCAACTAGATCTTCTGCAGATTCTGAGCCAAACTGACTTGGCTAAAATATCATATCTAATTTGTCATCCATTCTTCTTTTTGGTCAATTGGTCTCCTTCACATGGCCCCAAAGGAAGAAATCACTTAGCGTTGAGTTTCATGATTTCATCGCCTAATTTTCGATCATTATTTTGAGACACAACTTGAAGAATATTTTTCTGGCAAAAGAACAATAGGTTCATCACTTGTGTGATACGAGGTGCCCTCTAGGTTTAGAGAAAAAAAAAGACGTAAGAGAAGATTCTTCTCCTAGCGTATCTACATGACAAATCGGAATCAGTTTACTATGAGGGAAAAACTAAAATAAGCGTCATGGTTTCCATACAGCAAGATGGTCTTCCTACTGATCTAACAAGTCTGATGAACTTATATATCAAGTTCGATGAGACATTCAATATGTCTCCCCAAAAAGTCTCAGACTACCTCGCTGCTTTCGCTAATTATGTGCACTTTAGAATGATTTCGCACGTTCAACGAAGCGGAGCTGACAGCGACAAATTTGTTCATCCCTCATTTGCTACCATTGCCAGTCTACTCTAATACTATCCTGCCGAAATAATATTCCTCCAACCTTCTACTATCAAAACGTAAGGGGACTGCGATATTCCTTTTCATGCAATAAAACCCTTCTACGAACCCCCCGCGGTATAATCGTAGACTTTGCAACAAGTGAAACAAATTATGGGCAGTTATCCTTCGATCCAATTTTTCTGCTGCCTATTCCTATTATCTCGGGTCATACCCTCAATTCACCCAGCTTTATAACGTTCTCTACCAACGATACCTTGATAGTGCGCAATCAAAACTTATAAACGATCCTAAGTCTTTCTTCAAATTTGTTAACTACAAAATAAAATCTGACGGTTTTCCTCTATCCTCTCATATGAAAACATTTAATCAACCGATCCGCATACAGTGCAGTGCAATATAAGCAATGATCAATAAGCAATCTTTTGCCGTGATTCCTTCCTACCGGATCCCTCTTATTTCAAATACCTACTTAACTTCCCGATTGGCCCCTCTATTTCTCAAAGTTTTGATTATACGGTAATAGAAAATAAATTACAACAACTTAATGAAGAATATTTACCCGCACCAGATGGTATTCCATCCATATTTATTAAAAAGTGTTTCTCAACACTTTCAAACCCCCTTTCAAATCTCTTCCAGTTATCGGTCTCCCAAGGTGAATTTCCACAAATATGGAAGTCTTCTTTCATAACACCGATACACAAAAAAGCATTAAAGAGCAAAGTCACTTATAATCGTTCCATTTCTAAATTTTCACATATTATATACCCAAACTTCTCGAAAGCATTTTGTACGAAGCCTTAAGCTTCCAGTGCGAATCTCTTATTTCTCCTAATCAAGACGGCTTTCTGAAAGGTAGATCAACTACCATTAACGTCGTCGAATTCGTGTCCTCTGTTCTCTCAGCCTCAGAAAATGGTAAAGAAGTCGATGTTATAACAACTGATTTCAGTAAGGCTTGTGACAAGATAACTCATAAACTAATCCTGTTCAAATTATCAGTCCTGAGCTTTGAAGCCATTTTGCTAAGATGGATATCTTTTACCTGGATAATCGTTTTTATATTGTTCGTTTCAGGCCTGTCCTATCGGCTCCTTTCTTGGCCACCTCAGGTGTTCCCCAAGGTAGTCATCCTAACAATTAACGATCTTGAAAGGGTCATTCAACACTCAGCACTTTCTGTCTATACCGACGATCCCAAATTTTGTAAACCCATTTCCTCATTCCAGTTTCCTTTAAAAAGAACTTAATAGTTTTTCCACCTGCTGCATCAAGAACTGTTTCGAACTCAATGTCACGAAATGTCAATCAATAACATTTTCACGTTAGTGCAACAAGTCTTCTCCCCGAATTTACCTTCTCCACGCCCAACCTATATCGCTTGTTCGGTCTCTATCCGCGATCTTGGCATACTATATGCGAGAGGGAGCTTAATTTCGGCTCACATATTTATAAGATAGTTAACAAAGCAAACTCGTCATTTGGCTTCGTTAAAAGATGGTCCAAGGAATTCTGCAACCGTACGTGACCAGGTCACCATATATCACTTTTGTTCGCCCCCTTCTCGAGTACACTAGCCAAGCATGGTGTCCCTTTCAACGCGTGCATGTATCCCGAATCGAGAGCATCCAGCGTCGTTTTGATCTTCGGGGTCTACCCTGGAGTGATCTGACTCCTCTCAGGCTCCGTCGATTGCTTGCCCCTCTACAACTTAATTTTTTTCACACTCACCCTCGAAACCTACGTTGCCCCTGTCTCTTTTATCTACCTATCCACCGCACCACATATGGCTCTGACGAACCATGCTGCGTAAGGTAAACTGCAACCTTTCCGTTTTTGTTTTGTTTTGCATGTCCAGGATGTTGATGGAAATAAACTCCTCGAATAAAAATGCTCCAAAATAGTTTTGTTGGATCAACTAACCAAACGAAGGCTAAACCCATCTGACTGTCTATATTTTTTTACTAGCCTAAAGTTACTACTGAATACATACTTATATTTCATACTTCAAAGATCCTCAAGCCCCACCCCAACTCTTAGTCAATATCAGAGGGACGACATTGTCTATAAACCACTTACTCACTACGCCAACTAAATAATGTAAACGACTCTCGAAATATATTCAAATAAACAAGAAAAACCTTCACCCCCACCCCCAACTCCACTCCGCATAAAAGTCTTATATGATACAATGGAAAATCCGCCCAAAGTCATACAATCCCTGCACGCTACCACCCCACAGATAATCCTTTAAGTAAAACAAAAGATAAAATATAAAAAGAAGAATGAGGTTGGCTGGATAGCATCCACCCAGCCAAGCAATCCCATGCTATCCGTGAAACGGAAGAGCATTCTAAGTAACCCCATTGTCACCATTCCCGTCACGGATCGGTCATAACCGCCCAGATATACTACTTGTATATACACCCACACTTATGCACTTCTCCAAATGGTAGCCGGACAATCTTTCCGACGATAACCAACCTCATGTGAATAATGACAATGACCATAACAGTCGCCCGAATAAGGATACGCCACGACCAAATGGCAAAAGATGAACAAAGATGAACAAAGATGAAATAAACATGTGTGTTATGATTGTTCAAGTGCTTAAAGGCAATGTTCTTGCAGTGAGTCCAGCCACTAACAGACATACCCCCCATCCACCATCCGGGCAGAGCAAGGACGAACAAACATCCTTGTGAACGATCCAAAGCGGTCCACCATTTCGTGTGTGTATCATAAAAGAATATGACATGCCGATTAAATGAGAAAATAATAGTGCACGACTGCGTATGTGTGTGTGTGCGTGTGCGTGTGCATGATAGACTCTAATGTCATGGCTTAGGGTCAATTTCTTTAAATGCTGTGCTACTACTGTCTGCTTACCGGTCTGTGGGCAGTTTTTGGTGATATTTGATCTTCGTTTGGCCTCAAGGTGTAGGGGGAATTGCGGTTGCCCTCTGTAATTTTATATACCATATATCCTTTTTTTCTTGGTTTTTCCCGTTTTATTTTTATCCTCAACCACCTACTCTTCTTCCGTCTGGGTTGGTAATTTTTTTATGAGCCGCAGATGGGGTGGGCAGAGTACACGAATGAAAATGAAATGCTGCACAGCAGGATATGGCTCGAGGAAGTGACACTCATTGGCCACAGTGCATGAGTGGACTATTTGGATTTCTTCACAATGATTCCAAATGGAGTTATCGAATAGAAAAGACGATGGAGGTACTGCCAACGATGAATAGAGTTAGAAAAGAGCTTAAATAAAGGTAAGGGACAAAGGTTAAGGAAGTTTACATAACGCATGGTTAAATTGAATATCCTTTTGATTGCTTCTTTGGAACACTCTTCTGTTTGGCTTTTTGCTAAATTTATAAGCACAAATACCATGGAAGCAGTAGCAATAAATAAAAGATTGCTATGGTGTTGGGTACACTACGTTGGCTCACAATCATATCATGTAGAAAATGGTCGAATTTTATTTGCGAAAATACCTTGCTTTGCTATCCAGAACTCAATATCGACTAACGAGGAGTTAACTTTAAGACTGTGCATCAAAGTCTAATGGGCAGAATTGAAGGCGTCCAAGACAAGAAGAAGTACTCGGAACGCATTTTCTTCAACATTGAGTCTAACATGGATATCTCTGGTAGAGCTAAACAGCATTTAGTGTCTTACCGTGCGTCGTAACAAAAGTTAGCTAGGTGCCAGTATTGTTGACAGGTCAAACGATGATATGAAATCCTGAAGATAATTACCTGTCACGGTGCATTTGCTTTTGGCTCAAAAATATTTAAAGCAACAGCATTGCCTCATAAGATAAATCCCATCTTTCTGAAATCTAAACACGAGTATTTAATAAATGCGGCTACCACCTTCTGAGGTCGTGCTAATGCCGTATTGTTGGAAAAGTACGGTGACATAGTGAGGAATTTATGCCATTCTCCCTTCGTTTCGTAGCTGATGTCTGTAGCAACTTAATTTTGGTTGTAAAATTGCGCAAGCTTAGAAGTGACAGTAAGTTCGGAACATAAAAACATATTCTTAGTCCTTCCGATTGCTCGTCATATGGTGATGTGAAACTTCTTAAACATCCGCAACCACTGATGCGTTTATACCACGCCCATGGTTCTTATTCAAGTCTTAGTCTTTGAAGTGGGATTTTCGGCACAGAATTGTTTAACAATTTCTAATTTGACTGCGTGGAAATCTTCATTGTTGTAGATATTGTAGCTCTCTACTTGAATGTAAACATTTTACGCTTTAATTTGCTCACCCAAGTGTGACGCAGTGATCGCAGCAGTCAGCGCCGCTTAGACTGTTTTCATTGTCAGCCTTCCCAATTTGGATATCAGTTAGGTGATAGCGACATCTTTGTATGTGCGCCAGTCTCGTACCGTTTGGCGTTTTGGGGCTCTTTTGAAGCTTGGTTTCCAGCCGGCGGCGACATTCAAGTTCTGTTTACCCAAACTATAACTTCTGCCGGTTAAGTTTCAACCAGATTCAAACACCAGAGCGGAGATATCCCAAGATCAACCGATTTCCGTCGACTAGACCTTCAACCTTTGGTTATTGTAGCACTAGCCTTATCCAGACCTAATGTACGGGTGAGACCTTGCGATTTGCAGTTTTTGTTGGTTGCAACGGAACGATCCATCCACATATCAAGTGCCGGAAACTTTCTTTCCCTTGGAGTTGTTTGAGACAGAACGTCTCTTGTGTTAAACGTGAACATATTCTATGATTGACTTAATTTCTATGCCTTATGATGCCTATACATCCATGGGGGCCAGTATATGAACGATTGGCCAGCGTTTATAGTGTTTCAGTAATACCAAATCGGAACCTGTTTTAAGAAAACTAGGTTCCCCTCTTGGTTTGTGTCAGAATCAATCTAAATCTTTTGCCGTCGCCGCTGGGAGGGGGAGACTATTAGCTTTGGTGACTTCGGCAGTACATTCCGTGATACGTGTTCTGTTCTTCTTCATCTGCCCCTTAGACGGTAGTCCTTCAGAATTTGCTTCTTTCGGAGCCCCCCTAGTTCTCCGAAAAAAGCTGCCAAAAAGAGTACTCTAGTCTATTCTGATGGAGTTGAATCGTAAGAGCCAAGGCCTCATCGATACCCTCGGAGAAAGAGCCGCAGGAGTCATCGGAATCACGTGATCTAGCAGTTTCACTGTCAGCACGTTAATTGGATGTTGATCGGAGCTTCCAGGATCCATACTCCGATTGCAGTCAAGATGACCGTGGAAGGATTTTTGCTATCGTGAGGACCATTTGGATTGGTGTTCTTTTGGGTTACTTTCATGCTTTAAACAGTTTGACGTTTACTCTTGACGTCTTTGGCACTTAGTCAGACATTTCACCTGGGTTCTTTTCAAAAAGTAAGGATCTTTGACCCATAAGTCTTCCTGTCACCTCCAGGTAGCCAGAGAAAGGAAGCATACAATGTTGAAGTCGCATTTATGTGTTTTGCTTACCTCTGCCCATATTCTTGAAATGAGTCCGTGAGCCAAACTGATCTATCTGTCATGTCGCAGATTCCATCGCTATCCAACTACTGTCGCTTGGCTGAGCGATGAGTTTCACGACTTTTGGAACTAGAGTGGGTCCACGTTTATTAGCAATATAAGATTTTTTGTATCAAAACTGAATCCTGTTTGTCACTCAAATGCGAAGTCAAAAAACGACTTCTTCAACCCCAATATTCATCGTCAAGTTAGATGCAAATTCAATTGACACACTGAAATGCTGACGCATAGCTTTTCACAGGAAGTCAAAGTGACCTCAATATCTTCATCACACACCACTCAAATCAGTCTCTATCAAATCAACTCTCGCAGATAATACGTAGCTTGTTCCGACTTCAACTTTTTTTAACGAGAAAAAAGAAAATCACTCTTCCCCCGTTTGCATTTAGCAGATAGTTCAGTTCACAAAAAGCCAATTGAACTGTAATGCCCTGGTGCTTACACACTTAAGTCATTATCTTCACTGAGGCACGGAAGTGAAAAAATAGGACTAAAGGCAAACCAATGGAACATCTAGTCTACCGGTCTTCCCTCAACTTCTTTGGGTATTGTGTGTAGTTAACCCAATTTTCTTAAGGGACTCAATCTTCTTTACCACATTGGATCCGCGCTGTCACCCACCATTATCCTTCTTTTCAATAACAAAATAGAGGCAAAGAAGAAACAAGAAAATAAGAAAATCCCTTATGTCGTCTGACATTGTGCTTTCATAGCAAATTGTCCATTAAATAGCGCTGATGGTGGCTGTTACTATCACTGTGAGATGGAGTTTCCCCTCGTAACACCCACCAGTATTCAACCGATTGTACACATGTTTCCAAAAGCTAGTCACCCGTTCAATATATTACACTTTGGTGGCATAGGTATGAGGAGTATGGTTTTTCGCACACATACGAGTACTATATCACACATTCATTCTTCTCATTTGTGTTCCCTCCTTCTTTGCAGGATGCTACAGCGAGCACATCGAAAGAAGCACATCAATATCAATTGTATGGATCCTTTGGGTCGTCGCGCACTAACTCTTGCCATCGACAGTGAGAATCTAGAGATGGTTGAGCTTCTGGTTATAATGGGTGTGGAGACAAAGGACTCCTTGCTCCATGCCATCGATGCAGAGTTCGTTGAAGCAGTGGAACTACTTCTGGAGCATGAGGAGCTGATTTACACAGAAGGAGAACTGTATGTGAGTACAAAAAAAAGAAGGAAATAAACTATCCTGAGTGGCTTTGACTATCGTAGTTAGACACCGATCCTTTGGGAGCGGTTTAATGCACTTAAATGGCTAAATTCGCTGTTGAATTCGTTCGCACTGAGATAGTTTTGATGTATTTCCAGAGCTGGCAAAAAGTCGACATCAACATAGCAATGTTCGCCCCAGACATCACTCCATTAATTCTTGCTGCACATAAGAACAATTTCGAGATTTTAAAGCTTCTCCTGGATAGAGGAGCTGCTGTACCGACTCCCCATGATATCAAGTAAGTATTCAAGATGCTGAATCCGCTAGACTTTCATACGAATCTATTTCTAGATGTGGCTGTGAAGAGTGTTGTCGAAATTCCACCGAGGATGCCTTAAGATACTCCCTTGCACGTGTCAATGTCTACAAAGCTTTGGCAAGCCCATCGCTCATAAGTCTAACTTCACATGATCCACTTATGAGTGCCTTTGAATTGTCGTGGGAGTTGAGAAATTTGGCGTTTTCCGAACAGGTAATTTGGCCCGTTTCAGAGGAACAATGGTATAACCAGTTCTATTTGTTCTTTTAGGAATGCAAAAAGGAGTACCTCGAGTTGAGAAGACAGTGCCAACAATTTGCTGTAGATCTCTTGGACCAAACTCGAACATCTGAGGAGCTCGCAATCATAATAAATTATGATCCTGATTGTAGCTACGAGCCTGGTGATCGGATGACTCTGAACCTTCTAGAGCAGGCCATCACTTACAAGCAGAAGAAGGTAAAAAGCTCTTGACCTAGGAGTGCATTAGAATCTTATAACCGATCGTTGACAGTTTGTAGCTCATCCAAATGTCCAACAACTTCTAGCCGCCATTTGGTACGAAGGGCTTCCGGGATTTCGTCGCAAGACTCCAATGCAAAAGATCTTTAACATCGTACAGGTGGCGTTACTGTTTCCATTTTACAGCTTCATATACATGATTGCACCGACCTCCAAGACAGGGCGCCTCATGCGAAAGCCTTTCATGAAGTTCCTGATTCATGCGTCTTCCTATCTGTTCTTCCTTTGTAAGATTATTTGAAATGCTATCGATTGGGAGGGCCGATAGATTCTTTTATCTTTTCTAGTTATTTTGATACTTGTCTCTCAACGTGCCGAAGATGATGTCATACGATTGCTGGGTACCGATGAAATGAAACGAGAATTGGAGCAAAGTGAACGGCATCAGAGGGGTAATCCTCCAACTAATCTAGAGATCATTGTGGTCTTCTATCTTTTTGGATTTCTGTGGGAAGAAGTGCAGGAGATATTCAATGTCGGCATGAAAAACTATCTGCGGAATATGTGGAATTTTATTGATTTTCTTCGAAATGGGCTTTACATCAGTGTGCTCTGTTTGAGGTAAGCTGTGAAGAGTCGTTTAGAATAATAAATCTGAAAAGTTTTCTTATAGAATATTCGCCTATATCCAGCAGCAAGAGGAAATCGAAAATAATCCAAGCATGGCCTTTGTCCCGCGAGAGAAATGGGATGACTTTGATCCACAACTGATAGCAGAAGGACTATTCGCCGGTGCTAACATATTTTCAGCTCTGAAGCTGGTTCATCTGTTTTCTATAAATCCACATCTGGGACCATTGCAAATTTCGTTGGGACGCATGGTCATCGATATTGTAAAGTTCTTCTTCATCTATTCGCTTGTGCTGTTTGCTTTTGCTTGTGGACTTAATCAACTGTTATGGTACTTCGCTGATTTGGAGAAGCAGAAGTGCTATGTGTTGCCAGGTGGACTACCTGATTGGGCGGGAAACGGAGAGGCGTGTATGAAATGGAGGCGATTTGGAAAGTAGATTTCACTTCATGTCGATTGGTGATCGATCATCGATAATTCATGATCGTTTCCATTTCAGCCTTTTTGAATCATCGCAATCGCTATTCTGGGCCAGCTTTGGTATGGTTGGTCTGGATAATTTTGAACTGGCTGGCATCAAGTCCTACACCCGCTTCTGGGGTCTTCTGATGTACGGATCATACAGCGTAATCAATGTAATTGTTCTTTTGAATCTTCTCATAGCAATGATGTCGAATTCGTATGCGATGATTGAGGTTAGTAAGAAAAGCTTGTGTTTTCTCATTTGCCTTGACTCAGATTTACTTTGTCAGGAACATTCGGATATTGAATGGAAATTCGCTCGAACTAAGCTCTGGATGAGCTATTTCGAGGATAGTTCTACTCTTCCACCACCCTTCAATATTCTGCCTTCCATGAAATGGGTCATAAGGCTCTTTAGGAAATCGAGCAAGGAACTCGCAAGAAAACGATCAAAGGTTGTTCAAATGGAGGACAAATACAATTTTTCGAACTTGGCTAAAAATTATGTCTTTGCTTAGAAACGTCAAGAGAAACAGCGGGAGAATCGATATGAAAACATTATGTGGTCACTTGTTTGGCGCTACGTGTCTGCTAATCATAGAAGGATGGAGCAATCTGCCGTGACAGAAGATGATATAAACGAGGTTAAGGCTGACATCTCAACCATGAGGTATGAATTGCTGGAGATCTTCGACAACAACGGAATGGATGTATCAACAGCTTCCAGGAAAGAGAAACGTAAGTGAACAGATTCAAAACTTGACACAAGTGATGAATGGTTGAGTTTCTTTGTAGCATGCCGAGCGAAACATGCTAAAATCTGGGAACGTCGTCTAATGAGAGGCTTCCAGGTGGCACCAGTTCCCTCAGCGGTAAGTAACAGTAAGTCTGCTTCAGCTTCTAATAATGTGAATGGCGATGGCGATATAAATGAGATCAAAATCGAAACTGAACCTAATAAGCCTCCTCTACGTGAGGATCCAAAGTCTCGTTTCCGTCGTATTGCACGTACAGTGGCTAACCAATCGATTGCACACAAATGGAATCTGGTGCTTCAAGGGGTGGCAAAGAATTCGCAAATCGGACGATGTTGCAGTCGAGAAAGTTATAAGAATCTTCAACATCTACAGAAGGCCATCGGAGAGGCTAAAAGGTTTTACTTTTCCACAATAAACTCACATTTCACATGACTGTTTCTTTTCTCTCATTTTATATCACTCAAGGTTAGTTTTGATGTCGCCACCGCCAAATTGTGGCATGGAAACTCCGACTATCGAATTTGAGGATGAAAAAACCAGCACACTGCTTCAACTTCTCAACAATATCAGTGAAGAGCTGACAAGCTCCCAAGCGAATGGGAACGCAATTGCAAATGCAAAAGCTGCTACTAAACTAGCAACAAACATGTCACATACCAGCAGCTGTTCAATGGACTATCCAATGCCGCAGGACATTCTCCCAGTTATTACAGAGTACGGATTCATATCACCACCGCATTCGGATAAACTGCAACATCATCACAATATGGGTGGGAAACAACGTAAACTGTTGCTCCAGGATACCAAGTCAACAACTGCAAAAAACCAAAATGAAGTGATTCTATCTCCATCCAGCCTTGTTGCAGCTGGTGAAGGATCTTTGCAGAAGAATAAAGATGGTAAAATGCCACTGGGCAAAGCAATTAAAAAACCACCACCACCACCTATCCCATTTGTTGGGGTAAAGGGTAGTATTGCTGCTCTGAAGGACAAACCAAAGCCACCTATGTTGGGTAGATTTTCGTCAGCGGTGCATCCCTCAAATCCGTCCAATCCCTCCAATCTGTCCGTAACTGATTCATTTGAGGTGGCGTATTTTGAAGTGGACGATGGCACCGAGCAGCTGTGCATTGAAGATGGTGACTCAGTGGCTAGAGCTAACATTCCACCACCAGGGAGTCCGGTAAACCGAGGTAAAGGACGTCAAGGGTGGCTATAAGGAATGACTTTAAAGTTTGAATTTGTTCCTCTTTCATTCAAAGGGGAATTCTGTGAAAAGGACAGTGTTTTTTTTTTTTTTGTTTAGTCCGTAAGAGTTGTTTATACCTTGAGATGTTAAGAATCAAAAGAAGGAATGTCCTGTAAAATTAAAGTGCAATTATTTATAACAAGTACGAGTAAGGGGATTTTTTATTTATTTAAGCCATCTACTTGTTTTAATAGTTCTTAAAGACACAATCAAAGGAAAGATGAAAAAATTAAGAACACAAATCGAACAGGCTGGATTTGAAAGAAATCAACTGAAATGAACCTGTTGGACGAGGAGATCGATTAAGACTTGTGGAAATTGTAAACAAAATATTATTTGAAAATGTTCAATAATTGAAAGCAAGGCAACGTGTAGCGATTGAGAATAACCAGATTTTTACAGTTGCAGCTGAAAGAAGTTGAGGTGCCCAAATAGTTATGATTAGACGACATCGTTCGTTATCTAACTAGCGGGAGGGTAGCAACATTGAATCGATATCGAACAAAAACAGAGAAGTTAATCTTTATCTCGTAGATAGTCATATTGTTCGCTAATTTAGTCACAAAATACTATTTGTACTTGCAGAATGAAAGTTTTGTAGTCTGTAAATAATTTATTTAAACACACAAACAAAAACACGTCCAGCCTCTTCGATCGTCAAGACTTTAAGGAATCTTTACTTCTTTTACATCGATTGATATACATACTTAATACTAAGAGAGTGAATACACAAGTTGAAGACAATGACAATATCTACATAAGCGTAACTATAAATTTAACTGAAGGAGTGACAGTGCTTATGAACATACTCGTACATACGAGTATATACACTTCATATGTATTTACTACTACAGTATGCATTGCAGATAGTCATTACGTAAAACCGCCAGGTCTCGAAAAACTAAAAACTCCTCAGAGCTTTCATTGACAAGATAGTTGGTGATCTTATTTACTATGATGCAAATGTGGCTTGGAATCAAACAAAGTTCTGTAAATTTAGCCTTCCTCGTGTCGTCGGTCTCACTTTCTTCATTTGCTCTTAAGCTCTCCTTTCCTGGCTTAAATTCTGACCAACGCCAGTTCTGAGAATTGAGATGGCTGACAGAACCTTAGTTCTGATGACATTGATTTAAAGTGTCTGTGCCATAAAACCATATTCAAAGGAAAGTCTGTGTTTAAGTTCTTGATTTGAAATCCAAAATGTTCAAAATCAAGTTTATTTATCGGATTCAGGAAAAAAACAGCGTGCTAACGTTAGCACTGCATCCAACAATAAACCTGCACATCGGATGCATTAGGTATGGATCCAAGTCTGGCTGGAGGCTACATTGCACTGCCACCAAACAGAAAACGTTTGCGATGCGGTTGACATAGCTTATTGTTATGTGTATTTCTGAGCAACTATCAGAGTTGTCCGGAATCAAAAATAACTTTGGAATCCACTATTCCAAGATTGTAGGTTTGTTCAATAGCGCTTTGACGGCCGCTAAACCTGGGAAAACCAAATACAAAAATGTAAGGCGCCACGTGATCTTTGAGGAATCACGAAACCTTGGATTTAGCGAAACAACAAAAAAACCCGAATCTCCAAACCGGAAAAATCTTCCCCGAAGAAATCCACGACAACAACAAAAATAAAAGACAGGGTTTTCCGCAATGTTATAAAAGCTCCCGTTTGAGCTCGACAATTTATTGATTAAGTTAGCGGTAAACTCGTTGCTGGAGTGACTCGCTATTTAAACAGTGCCGAACGATAAAAATTTACACTAACGGGTCGCGTGTCTCGTCCTTTTTCGCACGCGCGACCTACCGGAGTCTTTATCAAAAGTTCCACTAATCAAATGGTACCCACACCACACTGCACTATAACTTGCACAATACTTAGCTTTTTTGTTCCTTTGGCGATTCTGTGCCTGTTAACGCCAAACCATCTACTTGCTAAATTGCAAGTTGACGAGATTTGGCACCACACGTTTTTTATCATTCTCTTCTGCCTTTTGTGACATTTAGTTGTTATCCGCTTTTTTGCCCGCATTTTTTTCTTTCATTCCTTTTTGTTAATTTGTAAAATTAAATACACTCACTTATCTTTTGTACTTGAACCAGCGCAGTTTTATTCCGCAACATTTTTGGTCCTTCCACGTCGAATATTAATTATTATTATTTCTATTATTAATTATTTTATTATTTTCGCGCACACATTGCTTTCTCTTGGAAAATGTCGACCATCAAACGAGATGTTCTCAGAAATTCGTTTAAACTTCTCATGAACAAAAGCAAAAAAGCAGAATCTTACGATGAAGTAGACATCGAATCTTTTTTGAAACTCTTACGGGAACAGTGGGAGAAATTCGACGAGGCACAGAGTGCAGTTAAGTGCGCTTGCAGTGAGACTGGTTTGGCAACAGAGGAAGCAGAACGTGAGCAAGGTGAGGATTGGTATAGAATGGCATTCGCTAACTTCACGAGGGCACAACATAAGATCAAAGATGACTCTAGTAGCAGTAACATGATAGAATCTCATCACCATGCGGACGTAAAGCTACCACGTATAGACACAGTTTGCCGGAAACCCCTCGGAGTGGAAGCAGTTTCACGATGCATTTTCATCGATTATACACAAGGAATCATCTTTGAGAGGATCACAAAAGCTCCATTATTTACGATGCAGCTTACAGGGGGAGGCTCTCAAAGTCATCAAAGCGTTTGCTATCACTGACAGCAACTACGCAGAAGCCTGGGAGTTGCTAGAAAAAAGGTATAACGTAGAACGCGTCATTGTTGATTCTCATTTTCGAGCACTATTTTCACTGCGAAAGCTTTCTTCTGAGTCACCCACAGGTTTAAGAGCATTGCTAGATGACATCCAAGAGAATTATCGTTCGCTGAAAACACTGGGCAGACCTGTTACCAACTGGGATGACTGGCTTGTGCATCTGACAGTGTCCAAATTGGACATGGAAACTCATCGACAATGGGAGTTCGCGCAAACGAACGACAAAGTACCCAACTTCAAGCAATTGGTCGATTTTATAGAAGCTAAATGTCGTTCTCTAGACGCAATCAAGTCCCATAATACCATCAATGCGCAACCAGCCACATCGTTCAAGTCTAAATACAAGTCTACAACAGTTTTCACCCTTTCCAAGAAGAATGGAATAATATGTTTTTTTGTGGTGGGAAACACAGGATCTACTGTTGCGAGCAGTTTCGAGCTCTTCCAGTTTCACGTAGGGTTTCCATCGCCAAGGAAAAGTCTTTATGCAGCAACTGCCTTTCAAATGTACTCATTGAGGAAGCTTGTCGCAGTGCAAGCACGTGTCGTTCCAGACGGTTTCAATCAGTGAGAATTTTGTTCGTCAATGCTTCACATCTAAGCTTCATCACGAAGACATGTGTCGAAAGACTTCGGCTCAAAGCTCTACCCGCTACAACTACGATCGAAGGAATAGGTGCTGTTGTCACTGGCCGCTCCAAAGGAATTTTCCAATTTGCGCTATCTTCGCTCGAAGGCAACTTTGTGGAATGCATCCAAGCGAACATACTGCCTAAGATAACGAACGCTCTACCGCCTGGCCGTATTCCTAAAGGATAATGGCAGCACATTGATGGTCTAATCCTAGCCGACCCCAACTTCAACGTGCCCGCAGCAGTGGACATTTTACTAGGCTGTGACCAACTAGGAAGATTTACTCTCGATGGGTTAATTCGAGATCCAAAGGACACTCCAATTGCGCAGCAATCAACACTTGGGTGGGTACTGTTCGGAAGAGTGGTCGCAATAGATACCACGTACGGCTTTCAACAGTCATATCTCGCTCGGATTACACTCTAACCAAGACAGTGGCAAAGTTCTGGCATTTGGAGGAGCTCCCGGAATCCAAATACCTTACCGATGAAGAGCGCTTGTGTGAATAACTGTTTTCTCAAACGCACTCACGTTAAAACGATGGGCGCTATGTGGTCAAACTTCCCTTCAAGCAAGCAATTACACTTGGAAGTTCCCGAGATGCTGCAATTCGAGCTTTAAACCGCATGGAGAAAATATTCGCCAAAAATCGACAACTACAACCCAATATGTCGATGTTATGGAAGAATTCATCTATCTGGGACATATGGAGGAAGTTGGTGATATCCCAGCTCTGGGAAAGCATTATTACATGCCACATAGGGCAGTTGTCAAGGAGTACAGCACGACCACGAAGTTAAGGGTCGTCTTTAAGGCATTGGCAAAAACGTCGTCTGGATTTTCTCTGAATGATGCACAATTGGTAGGTCCACAGCTCCAGCCAAATCTTTTTACAACATTGCTCCGATTTCGTGGTCATCGATTTGCTATAACCGCGGACGTTGCAAAAATGTATAGACAGGTGCGAGTTGACCAGGATCACGTTGACTTTCAACGCATCGTCTGGCGTCGTACACCATCGGATTATCACTTGCCGATAGTGACATATGGCGTTGCATCGGCTTCTTATCTCGCCGTCAAAGCGTTGCAACAAACAGCCGTCGACGAAGGTCATGATTATCCTGTAGCCGCATCAATTATACAGCGCGATTTTTATATGGACGACCTTTTAACAGGGTTTTTCGACGAAGAAGAGCTACGCCGTCTTCAGACCGAAATTGCTAGCATGCTAAATCGTGGCGGATTTCATTTACGCAAATGGTCTTCAAATTCGACTATCGTTTTGAATTCCATGGCAGAAGAAGAACGTGAAATAAAATCAACTCTGGATCTAACTGATTCTGAAAGTGTGAGAACATTGGGGCTTCAATGGTATCCATCTACCGACGTTTTCACATACAGCGTGCAGGTTCAACATATAGATACCCTTAGTTTTACTAAACGTATGTTCGTTTGTTTGTTATGCTGCGGGTCTTTCTGCCCGCCTGGTATTTTTATGCTTTTTGTTTTTTATTATTTTACTGTTATTGCTTATATTATTGTTGTTTTTTGTCATTGTTGTTATTATTATTATTTGTTGTCGCTGATTGTTGTTTATGTTTGTGTATTCTCTGGTTTGAGGCTGCCTCATAACTTGGCCGGTCGCATATAGCCTCTGCCACTCCGTTGGTGCTCCATCGGTGGGGTGCTGGCTTCACCCATCGAACCTGACTTTTACAGCTGGTACGTCGTTGGGATGTGTCTTATTGTACTGGCCGTCCTCCATTGCTCCCTCGTTGTGGTTGTAGCTATAAAAGAGATCGTCATCTCTTCTCCCTTGAATCTCTCAATGTTAGCATCCACATCGATAAGGACATGTGATGCTTGTTGTCTCCTCAAGCCTTTGTAAAACTTGGCTTTCGTTGGGATGTAAGCTCCGAGGATCATCCTCCCCCACCCATCATCATCGTGTTGGGGTGTCTGGCTTAAAAGGACCCCGCCCGTCGATGATTTACAGACGCCCTGTCTAATGCAGCCCGTTGCGAGTCTCCCGTCTAGCCTACGGGCTCCGACAACGGTGATCTTGGTTAACCTCCTGTCGCACCCTGGGCTCCTGGTTCGTCGTGAGTCTCCCTACCGTCCTTTGGGTTTCACCGACCGAACCACCTCGTTCCTCCTCTGAGGGTAGCAATAGCCCAAAACCTATGTGGGTTCTTTCCGAGATCTGTGCTCGGTGGGCTAATGGCTGATTGGACTATGGCTGCCCTCCACCTCCGCCAGAGCTCGGTCTTCCCACTCAATGAAAAGAGGGAACGAAGGGACATGAGCAAGGAAAGAGGGCAAACCTTGTTGCGGGAAAACTTACCGCAACTTTGTTACGTTAAAAAGTGTTTTCGATCCAAGATAGCAGCCAGAAACTAAGCCCTATAGGAGGAATTGATTATGACGCTGTTAAGCATGAGGCGACTTAGACCGAACAACTTTATACTTTTTGCGAAGAGAACGAACTAAGTTTTAAGGAGATTTACTGACACACTATTCTCAGTGCACTATTTACCCCTGGCATCACATGCAGATCGCAGCCAGTGTCCACAACAAAAGTTCTGTTCACTTATTTACTTCCATACTTGGATAGGGCTGTAGCCAGAAGGTGGCCTCGTCACTAGTGATACACATTGTATCATTAGTGTAATAAAGAAGTTGCACAGACCTCCGAAAAATCACCTCTGTTGTTTGGTTAGAATTTTGCATAGCTCAGATAGCTCACGAATTGTAGCTAAGAACCACTTTGCTTCATCAGCAAAAGGCCAAAGAAAAGCAAATTGATCTCGTCTGGTAAGCGGTAAAATAACAAAATAACTTTGATAGGAAGGAATACAATCAAAAGTTGCTGTATGATCTTGTAGCAATTACACATACATTACCTCTTCTCTTAAATTGATAACCACTTACAAACCGAGCCACCGCTCGAGGGGCAAAGAACATCAACAACAATTCGTCTTCGTCTGTTCTTTGCCATGTTTACTGAGGCCGCCGTATTATTTTGCCTGACTGGGTAAGTGGATTCCACTGCACGGCATATGTCGCAACGAAAGTTTATTATTTATTTTTGAGCTGCTTTTCCAGATTTTTGATATCTTTACCAACTCTACTCATACCCTGAGCTCGGTGCCACTGCCGGCCGAAACGATGCGTCCTAAATAAAAAGGTCATCGACATTCTTGACCAGTTGTCCGGTATTGCTGAGTTGAACGGGCCTGAGCCTGAGTCTTTCCCCCTGAAAGAGAAACATTACTTAATTATCATTCGTTAATGTTGATGTTGTTGAACGCAAAAGAATCTTACCCGAAATACCATCTGTTCGGTTGAGTTTAGGTGCTCTTTTATCCACTTTAAAACTACGTTAGCTATTATCTTACCTACGGCTATACAGGATTACCGTCAACGCCTACGGCCTTATTTCTTTTGAAGGATCTGATATAAGCTTTTATCTCCGTGTTGTTGGGAGGTCCGGTTTGAATTCGGGAATTTTTTGCTACAGCGCCTCGGTGGAATTTGGGACTATGACGCTATCGCCTAAATTATTAAGCACTAATGCAAAAAAATCCCCTTCATCTGCAGAGCTAGTCTTCCTCTGAAATCGGCAGACTGCTATCTGAATTTTTCACTGAATTTTGGTACAATTCGACAACCAGTAAGTTATTTTGTAATTCTGTAGACGGTCTTGTTGTCATGCTTACTACCTGCTTTTTCGGGCTTTAAGGCCAGAGAATTGATGTTTGAACGCCTGTTATGCCTAACTTCTCTGCACTTGCTTTCACACGATATTAGGCTTTTAGTTCGAGTTTCTCCACTGCTGAAGACATTGCAATTCGAGACTTAATTAAAATGCACTCATCGATCTCACAGTATATGCTAATAAGCATGCGCTGTGAATTTTCTTATTATAACTATGTACTTAACCCAGTTTGACAGCATACCAATGGCCATCCAAGTCTTCATGTGTTGAGCTATTGATTGGTTTTGCTTCTGTGTAAGATGGCCCTAGAATTGTTGGCACACTATCCCGATCCCGAAGTTACCGAATTGTAATTGGTAACTTGAAACAAGTTTGAGCGGAAACTGTTGACGCATGCAGTACGAAGGCGCATATTAGCTTACATAAAATGATGATCGCGCGACAATCCAATATTGGTTTATTTCGGATGTCTAAATCCGATAAAATTGCATAATTTTTAAAACATCGACTTATTATTATTAAACTGTTTCTAAAACAAGTTTGTTGCCTGTTATATGAGACCAAACGGATATTGTAGCAGGCCTACACGGCCTCGAACAGGGTACTTTGAACGACTAGCCAATTGGTATTGCAGAAATCTGTAAACAGTTCTCCATTATTATTGCGGTCTCCAATACCATGAACTCCCATAAGGTGTTCGAGCGCTTACCTCAGCGTTAAAATCTCCCATTACGATTACGATGTTATCATCTAACGATCCTACAACAAATAGGGACTGGTTGAAATGAGATATAATCTTGATCTGAGGTCACCATACCTACAAAGGATGTGTAACAACGTTTCGTTTGTATTCTATTTAATTACTCGTACTTACGACGCCATTTCTTAACCTTCACATCTCGGTTTCATTTATTCAAAGCTAATGGATGATTTTTGACTCTTCGAAAGTACGCAACAAACAAAACCTTTATTTCACACGTCATGACGCTTTTATTGTAATGAACGTCATTGATCCGATTTTATCGTTTAATCTCCTTTAATACTCAAATTCAGTATTCAAATCTGTTGTCGTACCTGGCACATGTTACAGTTCAATTTCGAAATCCTTAAAAAAAATATCACAACCCCTAAGTAAATCCTTCCACAGAGTACGAGTAGTCACCCCAAATCGAATGCAACAAATAGCACAAAAGTGACTCCCTGCCGTCATCGAATCAAATCCAACAAAGCTACTCTTTCTATTCGTATTCTGGATCTTGTGTTCTCTGATCCAATTTCTCTTCTTCTCCCTAGACTGGGAAGACTCCCTGTAAATATTAACTAAATCTCCGCTGTCAACTCTATACTTCTGCACAAGAAATATCACCCTCACACCAGTTGCCGGAAATAAGCTCCTTTCTTCCTTTCCCAAATCTAATTCCCACTCATAGTACCATATTCGATAAAATATTGCCAACAGAATATTTCATCGTTTCCTTCAAATCGTATTTGTACTATTGAAGGCACTGCAATGACGACAGCTAGGACAACTACATAGATAGACAACGACGATGACAATTTACCAGTTACGGTGGGCGCTGTTATGCCAAAAGGACAATAAATTTATGAAATCAAAACACAATTCAATTTCAGAATGATTTGGCAAACGAGCATAACCGCGTTATACGAGTACCTGACATAGTTTTGGGATAACGAGAAGGATGTAGGTTAATCATTTAAATGTTCAATTCTATTCCACGGCAATTACAAGATTTGCTTTAGAATTTAATCGAACTTTAGTCGTAATCAACGGATCTAAAGTCACAAACAGTCACATGTGCATATGAAACTGTAAAACTCAGTGCAATTGCGAATATCTTTGCTTGGTTCATGAAATCAGTTGGAGGTAAGGGGCAGCGTTGATGCCTTGTGAGGTGAGAACTACTGATGTAAGATTCATAGCTCGACTTTCAAACTTCCTCGCTTGAGTAGTTTTCAATTATTGTTTAAGTACAGGTATATCTATGAGGATCGTATTCATTGTAAGGATGCGTTTCCAGTTTAGTATTCTATGGCATCCATTACTTTTACTTTGCTGCTCAAAGTCATGCACATCTTGGCATGCAGAAAGCTGAGAAACAAGTTTATATGGTAGTAGTCGATCTTTAGACTACATCCCCACAGCAATTTCGAAGGCTCGGGCCAAAACGTTTTTTCCACAGAAAAATCTATCTTTCTTTTTCCTTTTGAAATGAAAACAGTGGAAACCTGTTTGCCATATCACTGAATTTGCTTGCTTACTTACTTTAGGTTGCGTTACACTTCGTGGTGGACCTTGGACTCAGCCAACAAGTGTCTCCAGCCAGCTCGACCCTTGGCTAGCTGCTCACAGTTTCACATACTAAGTTGGCTGAGGTCCCATTCCACATGCGTGCGCCTCCTGAGTCGCGGTCGTCCTATACCACACTGTCTCTTAGGTAGCGTGCGTCGCTCCATATTTTCGAGATGAGTTGGTGTATGCTCCTTACCAAGTCATCGCCTGCAGCTTTGAAAACCTCGGAAGCTAGGCCGTATACTCCATTAGCTTTGTTGGACTTGGACTCAGCAATGTTTGTCCAATCCTCAAGAAAGGATCGTATCTGCCGAATTGTGTGAACGCCTGCAGCCCTTTTGTTAACATTCTGGTAGGTTCACATCAGTGTGACTTCAGTCCAGGAAAGTCCATCATCGACCAAATATTCACACTACGGCAGATCTTGGAGAAGACCCATTAGCTTCAGATCGATACCCACCACCTATTCATCGATTTTAAGGCCGCGTATGACAGCATCTTTAGAGACGAGCTATATAGAGCAATGTCTAGCTTTGGCATCCCTGCCAAACTCGTTCGTCTGTGTAGAATGACGAGGGAGAATGTACGCTGCTCCATCAAGGTCGGTAAGGGTCACACCGAGACCTTTGATTTCCAAAAAGGATTTAGACAAGATGGAGGGAATCGGCAGCGAATGGCTATCGAAACTTTTAAATAAATTAAAATGTGGACAACCTATGCCGAATCAATGGAGAAGTAGCTTCTTGGTTCCATTATACAAAGGAAAAGACGACACTCGAGAATGCAACAACTACCGTTTAATCAAGCTTATGTCACACACAATGAAAATCGTCGAAAGAGTCTTAAACGAACGTCTTCGGCAAATAATAAAGCTCGATAATAGCCAGTGTGGATTTGTTGAAGGAAGGTCGGCGGTGGACGCTATCCAGAGCCTAGGAATAATAATGGAAAAGCACCGAGATTCGTCTAAGGATTTACACATGGTATTTATCGACCTCGAGAAAGCATTCGATCGAGTGCCTAGGGATCTCATATGGGCCGCGCTGAGGTCTCAAAACGTACCGGAAACATATGTTAGAACAATACAAGACATGTACGGAAACGTGAAAACTGCGGTTAAAAGCTCTGCTGGACTAGCGAGAGAATTTCCAGTTAATGTCGGAGTGCATCAAGGAAGCGTACTTAGCCCTTTCCTCTTTAACGTAGTATTCGACTATATTTTAAAAGACTGCATGCGTGAAACAAATGTAACGCCAATTCTCTTCGCTGACGACGCAGTTATACTTAGCGAGAACGTCGAAGATTTACAGAACGCCTTAGTTTCATGGAGAAATGCGCTAGAGAGAAACGGATTTAAAATAAGTCGTTCAAAGACGGAGCATTTGACGTGCCCATTTGCGCATCCGTTGCGACCTGTTCCGGATATAATGTTAGACGGAATAGTTCTTCCGAAAAGCACTATCTTTAAGTACTTAGGATCAATCGTTAACATGGAAGCGAAATGTGACGACGACGTTAACCACAGAGTGAGTGTGGGATGGATGAAATGGCGGGAAAATTCGGGAATCATTTGCGACCGAAAATTTCCACTTAAATTAAAGGGGAAACTCTACACCACGGTTGTTAAACCAGCTCTTATATACGGTTCACAGTGCTGGACAATGTACGAAGCGTTTAAAAACAAAATGACGGCAGCGGCAATGAAAATGTTAAGTATGTCTAGTGGAGTCACTAAACGCGATTGCATTAGATCTACGCGTATAAGACGAAGTCTACATATAAAGAATTCGGTAACCGAACAGCTTGAGGCGAATAGAATAAGTTGGTATTGCCATGTTCAAAGAAGATCTGCGGAAAATCCGATTAAAAGGCACTATCAACTACGGTCACTCCAACTGTAAGAAACCGAGGTCGGAAAAAGAATTCGTGGATTTCTCAGATGGCAAATGCGCAACAACGTCTGGGGTTAACCACTGAAGAGATCCAGGACCGAACATTATGTAGACGCGTTCTGCGGTCTGCGACATTAGCCAACCCCATAAGCGGAGCAGCAGCGATGCAGTAAAAATGGGAAACTCGTTACGCATAAGTTCGTATAACGAGGAAAGGGTTAATAAAAGGATAAGAAGAAGAAGAAGACAAGGCTATGCGCTGTCATGCGATATCTTCAACATCATTCTTGAAAAAATAGTGCAAAACTCACGCACCAACACAGGGGGCACAATTATTCAAAAGTCCATCCAATTACTCATATACGCCGACGATATTGACCATGTATATGTGTCAAGCAAAATGGACACTCAACACCGATGTCTCGGACTCTTGCCAATCGCTGCTTCTTTGGGCTAATAAGGCAATTGACTAGTAAAGCCCTGTCTCGAACACCAAGAGTTACCCTATATAAGACTTTAAAAAACCCAGTCCTGCTTTATGGCGCAGAGGCATTGATATTATCAAAAATGGATGAGGGTTTCCTTGGCTGTCCAGTTTGCATAGACGGTGAGTGGAGGAGGAGATATAGTGACGAACTGTATAAACTGTATAGCGACATCGACCTAACCAGAAGAGTGAAGATCCAACAACTGAAAAGGCTGGGTCATGTAAAGCGCTTGGACACCAATGCTCCGGTCCGAAAAGTTTTTGAATCCGCCCCCGAGGCACAGCGCAATAGAGGAAGATCGAGACTCAGGTGACTCACACAAGTTAAAGGGGACCTCAGTTAGCTTGGCGTGCTAGCAAAGGATAGAATTGGCTGGAGACGCTTGTTGACTGGGGCCCAGGTCCACCCCGGACTGAAGCGACACCTTAATATAATAATAAATAATTATCTCCTCGAGAACCTCCTTTATGAATTGAACACATCACAGTGGTGTGTCTTGTACATTTGGGAGATCTTAAATTGCTGTAAACTTAGATTTATGAACCTCGTATTGAAGTTCAAATACGTGTTGTTTTCTCTGCAAAACTATTCGGAAATTAATTAGTCAAAACATTTCTGCCTTTGTTCGACACAAATAGCAATCGACTCTGGCATGGTTCATTAGCTTCATAGTTATTTTGTGATGTTTTTTTATATTTAGTATGTTTCTTCGTCTCTTATATTCAACTTTGAAAGGTTTATTAAAACGATTGTTCTTCTATCTGCATCTTATTTCGTACATCCTTTAAATAAGTCATTAAGATATTTTGTGAGGGTAAGGCTTCATTGTACTGTATTTTTGTGCCAAATCTCGGGTATATCACAACCTATTCTAGCTTTGTTATAAGTGATTCAGCAAATTATTCCCTGCATTTGTACCCTACCTCGTCAGATAGGTTATACATGGACTACGATCATAGCGTCAAATATGACAATCTCCTCTTACTTCACACCTGTAAAACATGACATCTATGACCTGTGATCGATTTAAAATGGCGCTTAATTTAGAAAGTTTAATATTTTACGACGTCGCGTTACAATTTCTCCTGGCTTGACAATGTAGCCATAGGTACACGGAACCTTTTTTTTAAACTCACTCAGATGAGGGTAAGAAAAACATTCTAGCCGGGAAAGCATAAAAGTTGATTGTACCCCAGTTTGTTGCTAATTAAATCTTCGCACCACTGTCAATGTAATGCACACACAGGAAAACGGAAACAGTGGCGAAACAGTAAGCCGGAGAATTGCTTCTGAAAGGACACATGAATCCTTGTACTCCGTGTACAATTTTCTTTTCACTTCCATCGTAGTCGTAATCGTATATCCCCATAGCCGTACTCTTAGTCACAGTCATAGTCGCTTGTCGGTTTTCGGTCATGTATAAGTACACGTCTACGTATGTTGGTATACGAGTATATACTTTTTTTTTTATTTTCTTTTAAACGATTAAATGAACTCTCATCCTGTGATGGCACATTTAACACTTCATCCACCCCACTTGGTCGTTTTTCCACTCTGGTTGCTTCGCTGGCTCGTGAAGTGGTGTGTCTTTTTCTTCTCCTCCCCCCGCCCCCACAATTCACACTATACACTCTCGCAGGATGTTTAATCAAATTTTATGTCCTCCACTGAGCTGGCTTGTAATAATTTGCAATTTTCATTTAATTTTGATTAAATTTTAAGAGAGCATCAACGATTTGCTTTCTTTGCACTTTTCGTTACTCCTAAATGAAATTTAAATGGAAGTGCAGGATGATTGAAGGAGTGGAAAGCCTTTAAATGGAGGTTCGGCGAGCAGGTACATACTACAATATATGTAGTTGTGTACGGTTCTAAAGGTGAATATGTAAATTTGACTATTCGACGGGCATATGTATTTAAATTAACTGAGTTAAAGGTAGCAGCTCGAAACTCTATCACACAAACCATGGGAGGGAACAGCAAATGCTGTACATAAAATACTGTTCTCATTAGAGGAGATAGAAGTGGAATCATTCATACTCCCACATTAGTTCAACATTTAGAGGTCGATTGATGAATGTGAAGCTTGACCATGCTGGTAAGCTAACTATTGCATAGTCTTAGGAGATCAAATCGCCGCTAAAAGTATGCTCACATATCGTTTTATTTATCAAAAGTATCTGATAAAACGGTAGGCTTTGAAAAGATACTCGAACATTCAGCAAACTAAAGTCGAGCGAGTTAAAGTCGAATCCCTAGGTATAGAGATTCTGTTACCTAGTTCTCTCGACTTTTCATCTTCAATGGTTTATGGCGATTGTATCATTCTTTGCTCGCTACTCATGTGCCGGATGATGAATCTTTCCAAACTCCAGAACATAGTAAAAAGTGGATAGATATAGACTTGTTTTTTTCAACTACTCACCTTGATAAGTTGATCATATGGTCTTAACTCAAGGCTCTTGGTATCAATTTGCAATACTAGCTAGTTTCACGTACATAGATCACAGAGTCACCGAAAAGATCTCCAAAAGAAGCACATAACATTATGACCGAGCCAAACTGTTTCTTTAAGAATTTAAACTGGTCGTTTCTTTTCCTCGATAGCTTCGTGGATGCCACTATTTGTATGATCAAGGGCAAGTCTACTTGAAATGAAATTTTTTATCTTTGCAGCTTTAAGTTCTTTGGGAAAGACCGATCCAATTGCTTCCTTGCAGCAAGCTTTACGTTTTAAGATTGTGTCATGTCTCCACCTGCATTAGAGTGCTTCGAACATGATATTGTAATATTTCGGCTAGGGTTCGAAATGATAAAACGTTATTCTGTTTCAAAACACTCTATGTATTATTATTTAAATACAATTTTAAATCAATTCACAAACAATTTTACTTTTATTTCACAATTCAAATCTCTTATCTTTCACGTAGTACGACTTAGGTCCTTTTCCATCGCTTTCCAAAAATAACTTATCGTCCGCAGTTTCTCATCCTGTATTTATACCACATTTGTCGGGTTCTAGTTCTTTCTCGTAACTTCTGGTTTGAAATTGGGGAAATAACTCAACTCTCAAACGTGGAGAGTTTGTATGATCCTAAAACTATGTAACACTGGATCCTTGATTTAATCACATATATACCACAATATCCCCTTCTTAAACTTGTTCGTCCCGAACAAACTCTTCGACATTCTGCCCAATATAGCGATGTATTCGATCCACATGAACCACTTTCATCTTGCCTCTTCCTCGTTGAATGCGATAGACAACATCGTTGATGCGTTTTACGACTTTATATGGTCCTTCCCAGTCTTGCTGTAATTTGGGTGATACGCCTTTCCGTCTATGAGGGTTATATAGCCACACTAGATCTCCTTCCTGAAATCCCGTTGTGGTCGCCTTGACATCATACCTCGTCTTCATGCGGTCACTGGCTATCTTGATCTTATCCCTGGTTGTTTGGTGCACGTCCCTAATAATCCGTCTGAGGTCTGCGACATAGTCGTCTTCATTTCTGTTCTCTTCAGACGGCGGCGGCGAACATCAATTCACTAGTTAACCGGACTGTTCGACCGAAAAGGATTTCCGATGGAGTGTGACCTGTGGTGTTGTGTACTGCACTCCGATAGGCTAATAGAAACATTGGAATTTGCCTATCCCAATCGCATTGCTTGTCGCCAACGACCTTTGATAGGTGTTCATTCAAGGTTCTGTTGAAGCGTTCTACCATCCCGTCCGATTGTGGGTGGAGCGGTGTTGTTCTCGTCTTTTTAATCCCCAGTAGCTCGCACACCCCTTGGAAAATCTTAGACTCGAAGTTACGCCCTTGATCCGAGTGCAATTCCATCGGTACGCCGAATCTGCTCACCCAGTTGTAAACGATCTGCTCAACCACGGTTTTGGCTTCTTGGTTAGGGATAGCAAAAGCCTCAGGCCACTTGCTGAAGTAATCCATAACAACAAGAATGTAGCGATTTCCATTTTCGGTTTCAGGAAACGGTCCTGCAATGTCAACTGCGATTCTCTCGAATGGCGCTCCAACGTTGTATTGCTGCATTCTGACGTGAGTTTTAACCCTCGGGCCTTTACTGGCGGCGCAGATGACACACTTTCTGCACCAATTTTCTACATCGTCCTTGGCGTGCACCCAATAAAAACGTTCTCGCACCTTTTCTAACTTCTTATTCACTCCCAAGTGGCCTCCGGATATTCCATCGTGCAGTTCCCTTAGCACGTCACTGACTCTCGACCTTGGCACAACGAGCTGCATCACAAACGACTTTCCATCCGAGCTTTCCCACCTTCGTCTCAAAACACCATCTTGAACATGAAGCGAGTTCCACTGTGCCCAGTATGCCTTTAGTTCGGGACTTTTATTGGATATTTCCTGCCAATCTGGTTTTTCTTCATGTTCTTTCCAGGCGAGAATTGGCTCGATATCCGGATCCTCTTTTTGGGCGTTTCGCATTTCACTTTCATTCCAACCATCAGTGGGCTCAGCTCTTAGTCGTTGAGTGGATACCGCATCTTTTTTTCTTGTCGTGCGCAATGTTTGCAATCAGATTTGCAAGGTAGCCGGGACAGAGCATCCGCATTAGAGTAAAGGCTTCCCTTTCGATGCTGTATCTCGTAGTCGTACATCTGGAGTCGTTCAATCCACCTTGCGACTTGTCCTTCAGGATTTTTAAATTGCAGCAACCACTTCAGAGATGCATGGTCTGTGCGAAGAATGCATTTTTGCCCGTACAGGTACTTATGGAAATGCTTTGTTGCCAAGACCAAAGCAAGAAGTTCCCGCCTGGTAACACAGTAGTTCCTTTCCGGCTTAGAGAGCACCTTACTAAAGTAGGAAACAACTTTCTCTTGCCCGTCATGCATCTGCGAAAGGACAGCTCCAATTCCGACGTTACTGGCATCTGCATCCACAATAAATGTTTTTCCTGGAGTAGGGTACACTAGTACAGGGGCCTCACATAGTTGTTGTTTGAGAGTTTTGAAGCTTCTTTCGCATTCACTTGACCATTTGAATTGTTTTCCCTTTTCTGTTAGTTGATGTAAACTCTTTGCGATCCCAGCAAAATTCTTCACAAACCGCCTGTAGTAGGTAGCGAGTCCCAGAAAGCTTCTCAGTTTGTGTTTGTCTCTTGGGACTGGCCAATTTTTCACCGCTTCGATCTTTTCTGGGTCTGTCCTTACCCCTTCGGATGAGATGATGTGTCCCAAGTATTTGACATCTGGCCTAAAGAGGTGACACTTCTTCGGGTTAAGCTTTAGCTGTGCACTTCGTAGTCTTTGGAACACCTCCTTTAAGTTGTCTTGATGTTCTTGAAAAGTTTTGCCGACCACGATGACATCGTCCAGGTAGACCAAACAGGTTTTCCATGTTAGTCCCAGCAAAACGCGTTCCATTAGATGCTCAAAGGTTACCGGAGCATTGCACAATCCGAATGGCATTACTGTAAATTGCCAAAGCTCGTTTCCTGCGATGAAGGCTGTCTTCTCATGGTCCTCCGGATGGATCTGTACTTGCCAGAAGCCACTCATCAAATCAAGTGTGGAGAACCATTGTGCTCCTGACAGTGTGTCCAGTGTGTCGTCAATCCTTGGCAAGGGGTAGCTATCCTTCTTGGTGACATTATTTAGCTGGCGATAATCCACGCAGAATCTATTGGTGCCGTCTTTCTTCTTGACCAGTACAACGGGTGATGCCCACGGACTCTTAGAGCCTTCAATCAACCCTTAATTTTCCATAGTCGAAACCATTTCTGCAACCTGCATAGCTAATGGTAAACACCTAGGAGGTTGACGTATGGGTCTTGCATCTCCAGTGTCTATTCGGTGTTGTACCAAATGTGTGCTGCCATATTCGCCATCCTGCAAGACAAATACGTCTGCAAATTCGTTGATTAGTTCCTCTGCCATCGCTCGTTGCTCCTGATTCAGCTCGGTTTGCCTGAGTATAGTTCTTTTCAACTCAGCTGTGCTACTTGATGGCAAAGATATAGTTATCGGTACGCACGCTCCGATCGATTGTCCTTGCTTTAGTTTGATGCTCTTATTTCCCACATTCAAGATTCTTACTGGGACCATTTTGCCTTTCGGCTCAACGAGCATCTTTCCCACGATGTAATTCTGATAATGATTTTTAGAGTCCGGCTCAATCAAATAGAATCGATGGCTCCCACGATCACCTTCCAGCTTCGCCCAAATAAGTGTCTCTGCAGAAGGTGGTAAGATCTCGTCCTTGCTGACTACTGTCCTAAGGCATGCGGCATTCTCATTCCCGTACACCATCGGAATCTCAACGTTCCTGTACTTAAGTACTTGAGTTCCGATGTCGAGCACTACCATATGCGCCTTCATAAAGTCAACTCCAATGATGCACTCGTCGCATATATCGGCCACTAGGAATACGTGGGTGAATGTTAGTCCTGCCAGATTGATCGTAAGAAGAACCTCTCCATATACCTCCGCCGTCGCTCCTGTTGCTGTTTTCAGACAGTAGCTACTGGTATTGTGCAGCCATGAATCAGTAGCGATGTCCCTTCTTATAATGGAAGCGATGGCACCGGTGTCAATGGTGGCCACGCATTTATTTTGGCCAATGTGGGCTTCCACTGTAAGACTCTTGTTACTTCGTTTTGTTTGGGAGACTTGGATTTTGATCTTGGGGGCGTCGATTCCAGAAACCAACTTCTGCCCCTCGAAGTTGGTCCTTACACGTATTCCCGCCTGTTGACTTGATGATGCGCTGCTTGCGGTATAAATGTTTTCCCTGCTACATGCTTCTTTGTTACGCCTCCCAGCAGCGCATTGTGGACAACTGCGTTGTTTAAGTGGAGACCTGCACTCACGCTGCAGATGTCCTATTTTGTTGCAGTTCCAACAACGGACTTGTCCTCCACGCACACTGTTCCGCTCCACGACGTCTGCTCGTTGGCAGGAGCATTCCACGGCTGTCACTTCTCTCACGCGGTGGATTCCTTGAGATGCTTGGTCGGCAGCTTTCATCGCCAGGGCAAATGCTAGGGCCTCGTTTTCCAGCCATTCTTACAGCCATTTGCAACTGCCTATCTTCAATCGCTTGGGTAAACGCCTCTACAGCCATTTCGTTGATAAGGTCTTCTCCGGCATTAGGATAAGATAGATGCGCCAACCGTTCGATATCGGCCTGCAACTGCTGAAGTGTTTCGCCCCTCTCCTGGACTCTGCTGCGCAGTTGGACTCTGTATACTTGCTGCATATGGTCATCTCCGAAGCGCATTTCTATGGCTTTAACCAAAGCGTCGTAGTTGAGTTGTTTATCTTCTGAGATGGTTTGCAGCAATTCCGCAGCTGTACCTCTCAGTGCCAGCGTGAGTGCAATCGACTTTTCTCCGTCGTCCCAGTTGTTGGTCATGGCAGCTGCTTCAAATTGTCTTCTATATATTGGCCACGATGTTTGGCCATCGAAGACAGGCGGTTGCATCTCTTTCCTTCTAGGGCTGTCTGTAGAAATTTCTCGGACTTTCTGTTTCTTTACTCTCTCTAGTTCTTTCGCAAGATTCTCGATATTGTGTTCAACCTTCTCGAATTGTGCCTCGTGCATATTTAATTTTTGATCGATTATTTCGAATTTCGCTTCTAGAGAATTCTTGAACTCTTCGACAGTGTCTTTTTGTGCGGAAATAATGGAATTCTTCTGTTCTTCTAGAGAATTCTTCTGTTCTTCTAGGGAATTCTTCAGTTCTTCTAGAGAATTCTTCTGTTCTTCTAACTTAGAATTCAATCCAAGGAGTAATTCCATCATAACGGCCATGTCAACTCCTGTGCTCACTTGTTCTTCTTCTACGTCGAACAAAATGGATTTCGGATCTTTTCCATCTTTTTCGATCGCTTCTTGTAGCCGAAGAATCAAATCACTTTTCCCTCCAGCTGCGGAGAGATTCCGCTTCTCTAGCTCCATTTTCAGCTGGGGTATACTTAGCTCCAGCAATGTACGTGCCATTTTTTTTGTTTTTATTTTTATTTTATTTTTTATTTCACAGCACTCAGAATAAGTTTTATCCCACTTCTGACACCAATGTAATATTTCGGCTAGGGTTCGAAATGATAAAACGTTATTCTGTTTCAAAACACTCTATTTATTATTATTTAAATACAAATTTTAATCAATTCACAAACAATTTCACTTCTATTTCACAATTCAAATCTCTTATCTTTCACGTAGTACGACTTAGGTCCTTTTCCATCGCTTTCCAAAAATCAACTTATCGTCCGCAGTTTCTCATCCTGTATTTATACCACATTTGTCGGGTTCTAGTTCTTTCTGGTAACTTCTGGTTTGAAACTGGGGTAATAACTGAACTCTCCAACGTGGAGAGTTTGTATGATCCTAAAACTATGCAACACTGGATCCTTGATTTAATCACATATATACCACAATATATTCAATAGTTTACCTTGAAGCGAACTTTCGGACATATTCACTTATCGTCCCTCCCCTGCGTAGAGTGCTTGAGCACGTGCTCGGAGTTATTTTGCTACTCGTATAAAGCAGGGTCGGTATGGAACGAATAGTGTAAAAGGCCAGTTTGGTCTTACGGGAAACTGCTTTTTTGTTTCTGCTCCTATTTTTAAAGTGAGTAAGTTTTGCATGCTTTTCCCTAAGGCGATGTTGAGAAAGTAATATGACACCGCATCACCTTATCTAAAACCTTTCTAAATAGTAAAGGCTTCTGATAAATCAAAACCGATCTTTAACTGGTCTCAGTGCACGCGTTTGATGTTGAATTAAAGTCGAGAAATAGATGGTTTGTGTCGAACTGATATTCCAGGATCTCTTTCAAGATCTTGTGCGCTGTGGATATTTGATCGATTGTGAGCACAGATATGGGCGACCAAGACTGTTTATAAATTGCATTCACATATAATGGTAGAATGATCTTAAAGGATGGATGGATGGCAACGATTAGTATAAGGCCTCGTAGAAGTAGCATCTTCCGATAGGTGCTGGTTCTTTTAATGACGAGAATGAGTCTCTGCAGCTCTGCTAATAAGCCCTACTTCACGCCTCCCCGAGGCGCCATCTGGGAATCTCACTAGAGATTGCAAAGTGAAGGGGGCAAATGGCGAGTTTCCTGCGCCATAAATCAGGGTTAGTGTCGGAAAACCAAACCAAGACCTTATCCGGGCTACTCCGACATATTTGGAGCTCAGGCCGGTAAGGATTTCCAGGACTGAGTCAGGGTTTTGGAAAAGAGATGGTGGCGGACGAGCCCTATATGGGCCAACGGCAGCGTTCACATCCCGGAATGGGTTACTGGCTTCGGTGTAACCGACCCCTAGTCCTAGGGCATTAAAAATGGAACTGGTCCTCTAGGTTGGGGGTTGTGCCGCCGGGGTAACTACCCGGCCATTTAAAAAAGTATAAGTTACGAAGCATCAGCAAGCCTTGGATATGGACGGATCTACTGTTGATAACCCACGCAAACGTTTTAAGGACAATGAGCTTTGGATATGCACGTGGAATGTTAGATCCCTTAATAGACCACGTGCAGCCGAGCAACTAGCGGAGGCCCTAGACTGCTGCAAGGCAGACATAACCGCCATTCAAGAAATGCGATGGGATGTTCCGGATAAAAAGAAAATGAAAAACTGCGATATCTACTACCGCAATTGCTATCGACGGCAAAAGCAGCGCTTATTTGGATTCGGATTTGTTGTCGGAGGCAGACTAGGACAAGAAGTCCTCAGCTTCCGGCATGTGAGCGAGCGCCTCGTAGCAATCCGCATCAAGGTTAAATTCGCCTACATTAGCCTTATATGTGCGCATGCCCCCACAAAGGAGAAAGATGACGACACCAAGGATGCCTTCTACGAGCTCCTTAACAAGACCTACGAGCAATGCCCTAGCTATGACATTAAAATTGTCCTCGGTGATTTTAATGCAAAGCTAGGAAGTGAGGGTATCTTTGGTGGAACAATCGGAAAATATAGCCTGCACAATACCACCTCCAATAACGGATTCAGGCTAATCGACTTTGCGGCGCGGCGAAACATTGTCGTGGCTAGCACGCGGTTCCCACATCTCGACATATACAAGGGGACTTGGAGAACTCCTTATCAATCAACAGTCAACCAGATTGATCACACTGCGATCGACGCAAGTCACTCCTCCAGTATTATGGATGTCCGTACGTTCCGAGGAGCCAACATCGACTTGGACCATCACCTTGTTGTAGCTAAGGTACGGTTGCGGATATCCCAAACTACGCCAAGACAAACTTATGCTGTGAGAAAATTCGACGTCAGACGGCTTCAATCGCAAGAGATTGCCAAGTCCTTTTCCGATCGAGTGTCTCTTAATCTCTTAAGAGGTCCAATGCCGTCAGCATCAAGTATCGAAGACCACTGGAAACACTGCCAAACGCCATCAGAGATGCCGCTTCCAATGTGCTGGGTTTCACTCGTACACCACAACGAAACCCCTGGTTCGATGATGAATGCCGGCAAGCACATGCAGCTAAACAAGATGCATAAAAAGCGGCGCTGCATAGAAGGACCAGAGCTGCGGCAAGCGATGACTTGGTAAGGAGCATACACCAACTCATCTGTAAAATATGGTCGGACGAAAGTATGCCCGATGAATGGAACCTCAGCATTGTTTGTCCGATTCTCAAGAAAGGAGACCCTCTGAACTGCGCCAACTACAGAGGCATCAGCCTCCTAAACATCGCATATAAGATCTTATCCGCCGTATTGTGTGAACGTTTGAAGCCGTTCGTCAACAACCTGATAGATCCTTATCAGTGTGGCTTTATGCCAGGAAAGTGCACCATCGACCAGATATTCAGATATATAGAGCAATGTCTAGTTTTGGCATCCCTGCCAAACTCGTCCGTCTGTGCAGGATGACGATGGAGAATGCACGCTGCTCCATCAAGGTCGGTAAAGATCTCACCGAGACCTTTGATGTCCAGAAAGGATTTAGACAAGGCGATGCGCTGTCATGCGATTTTTTCAACATCGTACGAGCAAACACAAAAAGCACTATCTTTCAAAAGTCCGTCGAAGTACTCGCATACGCCGACGATATTGACATAATCGGGAGAAAGCAGCGTGATGTCAGTGGCGCTTTCGCGAGTATTGAGACGGAAGCGGCGAAAATGGGTTTAGCGGTCAATGAGGGCAAGACCAATTATTCATTCATAAGTCGCGTCATGTTCCATTTGCACTCCAAAAAGGGTTGAAGAGGAAATACAGAATTTAGTCGAGCAAGGCATTTTAGAAAGGGTTGGCAGTTCGGGATGGGCTACAACTATTGTTCCAGTAGTCAAAGCTTATGGCAGCATCCGTATTTGCGGTGATTTCAACTGCACTATAAGCCCAAATATTGAGATTAATGAACACCCACTGCCCACAATTGATGGACTGTTTTCTAAAATGGCAGGGGGTACTAAGTTTACTTGAATCGTTCTTAGTAAAGCTTATCTACATTGCGGAGTTAAGTCCGAATCGAAAACATTTCAATCCTTAATACGCATAAAGGTCTTTTTAGGTGCAATAGATAAATGTTCGGACTGGCTAGTGCACCAGCTATTTGGCTACGATGCATGGAGCAGGTTCTCTAACATATTCCTGGGGTGAGAGTATTTCTAGATAATATTAAAATTACGGGATCTAGGGAAAACCATCTTCCGTATTTAGAAGAAGTTTTAAGATTTTTACAAAAATTTTATCTTAAAATTAATCTAGGATAAAGTACTTTTGTGAAGGATCAAATTGAATACTGTGGCTATTTGATCGATTAAGAGGGTATCCATTAAATTAAATCTAAAATAGATGCAATTCAAAAGGCGCCACGGCCGAAGGACAAAACAGAAGTCCGTGCTTTCATCGATCTAGTTAACTATTAAGTTTTCTATGGAATTTAGGTTCAATCCTATACCCAGTACATCAATGTCTACAAAATCAAATTTTACAATTTTCGGTGAACCACCGAGAATGGAAGAGGCATTTTGACCAAATTTGCAAGATTAGCCCTCTCACTTGGAGGGAGGGAGACCTTAATAAAGAAAGTTTTTCCGACGAAAACAAAATGCAGGTTTTCCTAGCAATGACAGTTCCACAGAAACAACCTCTCAATCTGAAGATGAAAATGTTAATAATGAAAATTTAAAAAAATACTAACTTAGAACCTTTAAACATCTAAGAGTCTAGTCTTCCCGAACTGCGCAGGTTAAATAGAGTTAGGAAAGCTCCAGAAAGGCTTGGATATGGTAAATAGGAAAATTTAATATATCTGGTTCGTAAAAAAAATGATGTGTAACATTATTTTCAATCTTTATATAGATAGATATTTATATTTGCCTATAAAATTACCTAAGATGCGATTTGTATTTTTGGGGAAGGAAGGAAATGTTATAAAAAATAAAGTGAAATTTTAATTTTAAAATATGCCAGTTCCTCGATTCTGGCAAATATTTTTGTTTTACGTTGGTAGAACTGTCACTGACATCTGTGTCAAGTTTCTGTCAAAATCTGCATTTTTAAAATAGTTACGTGCGTGTTTTTTGAACAAAAAAAAGTGAATTCAGTGATTTTTACAATATTGGATTGTTGAACCAAGCAGCTGCTCTTAATTTTCTTTTGCGGAATGAAATTTCTGCATCAAAAACATTGAGAATGTTGCAGAAGACTGTCGGTGACCAGGTTATGTCACAAAAAAATGCTTACAATTAGTGCAAACAATTCAAAGAAGGCAGAGAAATCATTGAAGACAGGGGTCGCGCCCTGGTAGCTATCAACATAAATTCATGATTTGGTGTTTAAAAAATTCGATTGGCAATTAGAAACCTCGCTGATACCGTTAACATTTAATTTGGATCACTCCAGGTTTTTTTTGGAAGGTGCTTTGTGCCTGAAAAAGATCAAATCCCGTTTGGTACCAAAATTACTTAATTTTTTCAACTCATATCGTTCAACAACCGAGTGATTTCTGACTATTCCCTAAGCCTCGGTGGTAAAAAGCGAATCGATGCGCGCTTTGAAAGCTTCGAGAATTGGAAAAACTTTGAGGATAAGTATATTGTATCGTAATGAAATAAATTTAGAAAAATAAAAAAAGATTTTAAAGGATATGAACAATTTCACCCTATTTTTGGTCACAGTAACATGTTCCTGTGGACAGGTCATCATAGAGAAAGTTGTTTTACGATGTGGTCTGTTAGCGAAGGCATACTTTAAGGCTCCCGCCCAAAAAGTAGGAGGTAAAACACTGTAGGATGGGAGTCAGGACCCCCCGGATTTTTGTCCGGACCTCACTTGAAAAGGTAAGCCCCCTTGTGAGAGGTTCATGATGGCTGTGGTTTAAATCTAAGGGAAGGTGCATCTACTGGTCCAACCCAATGTAGAGTTACAATAAATACTAGATGCTGAAAACCTTAGATCACATAGAGGTTTTGATCCGCCTCGACTCACATCAACATGGGTTGCGAATTTATGTCAAAGGAATTGACGTAGAGCGATGGCAAGGCATATTCTTGCTCCCATGGATGTGTGGGCATCTAGACAGGTGTTCACACAAAACACTTGCGATGTTCTACTCCGACAAGCGCTCGATTCAAAGATGCTTGGCTATCGCGTAGTTAAAACCACAGTCTTCAGAACTGACAGTAGATCTTAGTAATGAAGTTCGGAACGTGATTTTTGAACAAAGTGTTGCTCCTTTTTTGACTTATATGCTGGAGAAGATTCTTGTTGAAATGCTGAGTAGAAAGAATTCGTGTACCAACTCTGTAACCATATTTCACGTACTGGCAGTCTCAAATCAAGTTCAAAGATGTGCGACATGCTATCTCTACTGATATCCATCTTCCGACACATGATTTTCTGCTCCAAGGCTTTGATCATTTGGCTTCCACTTTTACGGTATGATATTCCAAATTTTGTATGATTTTTGGTGGCAACAATATCCGAAGGATTTCGAAACAACAAAAACCTATTTCTAAGGCAGCCCAAGATGATACTGTCTGGCTGATTGGGCAAACCAACAGGTGGGAGAGCGACTCTTGCAAAAATTTACAAGCTTTCTTAGAAACTGTTTTAAAATCAGTTGGAGTCTTTGAAAAATTTGCCCTGAAAAAAGAAACTCTGTTTCAGTCCCGGAAACTTCTTCAGAAATTAAGAAATTAAATATATCTTGCGTAAATTCTTAAAATATTAGATTTAATAGACAGGTTGCATAGTATCAAAGAAGAAGCCCACGGAACACTGTCAATTTTTCATGGTTCATTTGGAATATTCTGCAGCCTATTTCTACGATTGCATACTCATAAAATTTTCAAATGAAAGATAAAAATAACTTCTATCTGAAAATCAAGAGAGAAAAAAGTCACCCACTCAACCACTTGAATAAGAGGATTGGCCACTAAAACCTCATTCAATTGACAGTCGGTTTGGGGCTCAACAATTATTCGGCACTGGAATAACGTGATTCGATTAATTGTAATCAATTCATTTACAGAACAAGTAATCACATCAACTGTTCGACCTAAAAGCCACTTACCTCGAGTGCAGAGTTCAGTCAGTCCATGCAATCTCTCTGTTGTACCCTTGAGCGCAAATAACTTAAACCCTTTACCGTTGCGAACATAAATAAATGCATACGCTGCCAAAATGAGAGGGATGCTGGTGGATGCTCTACACTCACAATACGGTTAGGGAGGCAATCCACGATGCAGGGATGCTAGAATGCATCACGTAAGTTAATATAAAATTGATTGACTTACTGCATCCACAAATGCCGGAGTTAAAGCGTGCTTTCATCTGATGACTCGTGATATTGCAATCGCATCACTTTCCTTATGCGTTGCACATTCGCTTGCAGTATAGATGCCACCCTCAACTCTCAAAAATCAATGATCATAGAGGAGTGTGGGGTATGGGGAAGTGTTGTTGCCACATATTCATACAAAAGTGGGTGGCTTATCCAAGGGCACACACAACCATTCTTTCATCGATTTCAATTGAGTGGGACGACTATGACGAGGATGCGTTTTGTCAAAAAAGTCTGTCTGACGGGACAGAAACAGGACACAGGAAATCGTGTTTATCAATTCATTGCAATGAATAACGACACCCTAGCGAATTTGTATACGATAAACGCTTTATTTATTTTTGATGATAGACACGAGCGATTGGCATGACCGAATCTGAAGGTGGAGCTGCAGATGATGGTGGGGTTGAATTTGGGTTTTTTGGGTGGAGGCCATGGTAATAGTAGTCGTACAAGGGTCATGTTTATTTGGGAAAACATTTTGTATGCCAGTTGATAGAGAATAAAAAGGATTTCGTTGTTGTTGTTGTTGTTGTTGTTGCTATCACCCTTGTTGTTCGCTTTCTATCCCTCTCTGAATAAGCCTGAAGAGTCAACATTTATTATAGAGTCAAGGGATCAATGGACGAGTTAAACCGAAAATTGAAGGAAAGAAAAATATTAACATGACATCCTGATGGTGGTGGTATTCTACAGTACTCTGCTTCTTATTGACATGAATGGATGCAACACAAACGAATAGATACGAATACGAGTACCGTTCTACAAAGATATCATGAATATGTCAAATATTTATTGATTTCCATTGGGGCTGAAAGATCTATGTGCTTGCGGGTTGTATTACCACCTGAACAGGATTTTGAATGGAAGATAACCTTATTTAAATGGAGATACTCACACAAACGGAAAGGTTTCGTTTTGAATTTTCTATGGCAAACGAGCAGTTAATATAGCGAGTCTGACACAGGTTTTGAGCGATTACAATAATGCAGTCATATGATTAAAAAAATGAGATCAGAAAGAGTCTGTTAGATGAATTATATGTGCAACTGGTAGGACATCCCAATATCAAGAAAATACTCTTCTAATTGCAGCTTTTTATAAGAACTTTGCTTGAATTATTTATCAAGGCTAAATTTACCAACATTAGCCTGATATGCCTGAAGACACCAAAGATGCCTTCTATGAGCTTGAAACCTACCAGCAATGTCCTAGCTATGACATCAAATTTGTCCTTGGCGATTTTAATGCAAAGCTAGGAAGAGAGTGCATCTTTAGTAACACTATTGGAAGATATAGCCTACATGAGACCACTTCCGATAACGGATTAAGGCTAATCGACTTTGCGGCGGGGAGAAACATTGTGGTAGTAAGTACTCGGTTCCAACATCTCGATATTCACAAGGGGACTTGGAGAACTCCTGATCAATCAACCGTCAACCAGATTGACCACATTGCGATCGACGCAAGACGCGTTAAACGCGATAAAAAACTCTTGAAAAGGAGAAACAGTCGACGCCAACACCATCTAAAGCATCTGTGTTTAGCTTAACACCATCCCAGCTGAGAGAAAAGGCGCTGTTAACAAATCTACGCCAATTGCTAACAAACCTGCATCGGCCATAACTATGTTTGACTTGGAGGAACGATTTGCAAAGCTAACCGATGAAATCGTAAACCGCATCTTCGTGAAAATGAATCATTTGCGAAATGATATTATACTGCTTATTTCTTCCATTGGAGAAAGGCTGTCTTCGCACGTTAAAGAGGTTGAGCTTTCTCTTAGTAACCTAAAAGAACGACAAGCGGAAGTTGAGATTCGTATTGACGAATTTGAAAGGTCCAATCATACTCTTCAAATTTAAAAGCTTCAGGAAATTCTATATTTTAAATAATTTTATTCAAAATGCTGATTTTGTGTAGTCAATCAATGCGGTCCAATTTTCAACGCCATTTAATCGTGCAATGACTTCATTAGCCGGTAGAATATTTTTTCCGAAATAATGTCTTCTTATCTACTTTAATACGGGACAGATTCCTATAAAGTGGAGTACATTCTCTCTCGCCCGTAGGTTGCATAACGAGCATTCCACATTGCGCTCTGATCTAGGGGGAATGCAGTTAAGATAAAGGAGCTCTCCTCTCGTCTTAAATATAGTAGATATTGTATCCATAGCTTATGGGTGTCGATAGAGTAGTTATTTCCTCCTAGGTCATGTTGGAGTATTCGGTATGTGCTTCTGGTTTCGCTTTGTTGTGCTTTTTCTATATATTTACCACGGATTGAACTGTCGATCATAACCAGCAACGTCTGTAGAGCGCTCTTCCTGCATGAAATGCTTCCTTCCAGTATTGGGACATCGTAGTTGCCACTAAACCTCCCCCATTCATTTGAAAATTGAAGTTTTTAGTCTAGAAGGTGTGTTACAACGATTTTGGAAACCGATAGTTCGGTAACTCGAATACTTTACATATGTAACTGAAGTGCATCTTTAACGTAAACATGTACAGCCGGTGCTAGACCTGAGCCGCGCATTACATAATCGATTTCATTTCAAATTTAGACAGTTTATATTTCACACTAGGCACAATGTTTTGTTTTCCTAGAATGCTTTTCCAGTTAGAATTGATTGCTTTTTTCGCTTCCTTCAGCTTTTCCTGTAGATGTTTACTAAACTATGTTTACTCCTTCACCTTCTCAATTTCTTCATTTTCCCAATGCCATTTCTCTTCTCGTGCGTATCGCCCAAAACCCGTTTCTAAAAACCGTTATTTCGGATTTGGAGGTATTAACATTTAGGTTCCACAGACAAATCATTCCTCTTTAACTTTTGGAGTAAACGAAAAAAAAATTCTTTGAATTCCGGACCTCAAAAGGTGAAGCATTAAATACCCTGTACCCGAGAAGGTAATTGCGAAATCTTTGAACATGTGTTTCGGTTAAGATATTAATCATATTTGTTTCTTAAAAATAATGTTCTTCACTCGTTTGCAATATTTCAGAGTTAAGAAGAAGCAGAAAATTGTGCTCTCATCGTTGTTTTATTCTAACACGTGGAATGTTAGATCCCTTAATAGACCACGTGCAGCCGAGCAACTAGCGGAGGCCCTAGACTGCTGCAAAGCAGACATAACCGCCATCCAAGAAATGCGATGGGATGGGCCGGACAAAATGAAGATGAAAAACTGCGACACTACTACGGCAATTGCTATCGATGGCAAAAGCAGCGCTTATTTGGATGCGGATTTGCTGTCGGAGGCAGACTAAGACAAGAAGTCCTCAGCTTCCGGCATGTGAGCGAGCGCCTCGTAGCCATCCGCATCAAGGCTAAATTCGCCAACATTAGCCTCATATGCGCGCATGCCCCCACAGAGGACAAAGATGACGACACCAAGGATGCCTTCTACGAGCTCCTTAACAAGACCTACGAGCAATGCCCTAGCTATGACATTAAAATTGTCCTCGGTGATTTTAATGCAAGGCTAGGAAGAGAGGGTATCTTTGGTGGAACAATCGGAAAATATAGCCTGCACAACACCACCTCCGATAACGGATTCAGGCTAATCGACTTTGCGGCGCGGCGAAACATTGTCGTGGCTAGCACGCGGTTCCCACATCTCGACATACACAAGGAGACTTGGAGAACTCCTGATCAATCAACAGTCAACCAGATTGATCACACTGCGATCGACGCAAGACACTCCTCCAGTATTATGGATTTCCGTACGTTCCGAGGAGCCAACATCGACTTGGACCATTACCTTGTTGTAGCCAAGGTACGCTTGCGGATATCCCAAACTACGCCAAGCCAAACTAATGCTGTGAGAAAATTCGACGTCAGACGGCTTCAATCGCAAGAGATCGCCAAGTCCTTTTCCGATCGAGTGTCTCTTAATCTCTTAAGAGGTCCAATGCCGTCAGCATCAAGCATCGAAGACCACTGGAAACACTGCCAAAACGCCATCAGAGATGCCGCTTCCAATGTGCTGGGTTTCACTCGTCCACCACAATGAAACCCCTGGTTCGATGATGAATGCCGGCAAGCACATGCAGCTAAACAAGATGCATAAAAAGCGGCGCTGCATAGAAGGACCAGAGCTGCTCATGAGCTCTATGAGCGGAAGAGGAGAGACGAACACCGGCTTCACAGGAGGAAGACGAAAGAGCATGTGAAGCGAGCGGTCGAGGAAATTGAGAGATGCTACTCCAGGAATGAGGTTCGGAAGTTTTACCAAAAGGTAAAAATAACATGCCACGGAAACAAACCCTGAACCGAAGCCTGTAGAGATGAACAAGGGAACATCGTAGTAGAATCGCAGTCAATGCTGAGGATTTGGCAAAACCATTTCTGCCGACTGTATAACGGCGAAGACGGACCAAATACCGCAGAATCAACCTTTCAACTTGGACGATGATGACCAACAATTCCATCCACCCTACCTGGATGAAGTGAAGATAGCTATATCGTAGCTTAAGTCCAACAAAGCTGCTGGAGCGGATGGCCTGACTGCCGAGCTCTTCAAAGCGGCAGGCAATGACTTGGTAAGGATCATACACCAACTCATCTGTAAAATATGGTCGGACGAAAGTATGCCTGATGAATGGAACCTCAGCATTGTTTGTCCAATTCTCCAGAAAGGAGAGCCTCTGAACTGCGCCAACTACAGAGGCATCAGTCTCCTTAACATCGCATATAAGATTTTATCTGCCGTATTGTGTGAACACCTGAAGCCGTTCGTCAACAACCTGATAGGTCCATATCAGTGTGGCTTCAGGCCAGAAAAGTCCACCATCGACCAGATATTCACATTACGGCAAAACTTGGAGGAGACCCGTGAGCTCCAGATCGATACCCACCACCTATTCATCGATTTTAAGGCAGCGTATGACAGCATCTATAGAGACGAGCTATATAGAGCAATGTCTAGTTTTGGCATCCCTGCCAAACTCGTCCGTCTGTGCAGGATGACGATGGAGAATGCACGCTGCTCCATCAAGGTCGGTAAAGATCTCACCGAGACCTTTGATGTCCAGAAAGGATTTAGACAAGGCGATGCGCTGTCATGCGATTTTTTCAACATCGTACTTGAAAGAATAGTGCATAACTCACGAGCAAACACAAGAGGCACTATCTTTCAAAAGTCCGTCCAAGTACTCGCATACGCCGACGATATTAACATAATCGGGAGAAAGCAGCGTGATGTCAGTGGCGCTTTCGCGAGTATTGAGACGGAAGCGGCGAAAATGGGTTTAGCGGTCAATGAGGGCAAGACCAAGTATATGCTGTCAAGCAAAAAGGACAACCAACACCGACGTCTTGGACAGAACGTCACCCTCGACAGATATAGTCGCACGCAAGTGGAAGAGGGCCTCGGCCAACTTAGCGTGCGAAACTGGAGGCAGCTAGCCAGGGATCGAGCTGGCTGGAGAAGCTAGTTGACTGAGGGCCAGGTCCACCCCGGACTGTAGCGCCACCTAAAGTTAAGTAAGTAAGGATATAATCCCATAGGATCGTACAGACCAGCTATGTCCGATAATAATATTCGTTCCGTCATCGTGAATGTTGGAAATTAATTTTAAATAGATAGGAATATATTCATACCGGGATGAAAAGGTAGTTGAATTTCTCTGTCTTCCTCTGGTAAGACGGCGAATAAACCCTCACCTGCCCATTTTCGTATTTGGAAACCTCCTTGATGATTGTGAGCTGATGTTGCATATCAAGGTCGGCGATTTCTGAGTCAGCGCCATGTATTAAGTAATTTAAATAAAAAATTTCTTGCGCAATTTTCGATGCCAGTGTCAGTCTTCTCGTTCATCTGTAGCTAATTCGGAAAGTTGCCGAAGTTTTAATAGTCCCGAAACCAGGAAAATCTCTAAATGAAAAAAAGTCTTACAGACCGATATCGCTTCTGCCGATAATATCTAAAATATTTGAAAAACTCCTATTGAAGCGCTTGCAACCGATCATTGAAGAGAGGCGTCTAATTCCTGATCATCAATTCGGTTTTAGAACTAAGCACTCCACAATTGACCAGGTCTTTAGAATTACGAATGAAATTGATAAAGCCCTAGAGGGGAAAAAGATATGTTCTAGCGTGTTTCTTGACGTGTCTCAAGCCTTTGATAAGGTATGGCATGAAGGCTTAAATTTTAAGCTAAGTCAGGTTCTTCCGAAAGAGCTGCATACGATTCTGAAATCGTACCTGGAAAACAGAATTTTTCGTGTTAAACATGGCACCGAATACTCGGAATTTAAAGAGATCGCTGCTGGAGTTCCGCAAGGAAGTGTACTTGGTCCGGTATTGTTTTTACTCTATACTCGAGACATGCCGGAAGAATCAGGTACCATAGTAGCCACGTTCGCGGACGACACGGCGATACTAGCTACAGATACTTCAGTCGAGTTAGCTACTGGAAAGCTACAAACGGCTTTGGATAAAATCTACGAATGGACAAAGATATGGCGAATTGTTCTCAACGAGACCAAATCTACTCATGTTAATTTTACTTACCGGAAAATAAACAACCTTCCCATTTTCATTAACTCGGTACAAATACCATATGCAAATGAAACAAAGTATCTAGGAATGACACTAGATGTAAAACTGAAATGGAAACCGCATGTTAAGAAGAAACGTGATGAACTTGAAAATAAATTCAGACAAATGTACTGGCTACTAGGAAGACATTCCAAGTTAAGCATACATAACAAACTGCTCATCTATAAGCAAGTGCTTAAACCTGTTTGGACGTACGGTATACAGCTTTGGGGTTGTACTAAACCAAGCAACCGAAATAATCTCCAAGGCTATCAAAACAAAGTTCTAAGACAAATCGTGAACGCCCCATGGTATATCAGAAACAGTGATATCCACAGAGACTTAGGAATAGTTACCGTCGAGGACGAAATAATGAACTTTGCTCGCAAACTTCATATTCGTCTTCATGGTCATTGTAATAATAAAATACTCCAAATTCTGGACGAGACAAACTTAGTGCGTCGATTACAAAGAATGAGACCATTCGATCTGGCGCGATAAGGACTATCCGCATATAATAGCGGTACTAGCAGGTGCTTTTGCTGGAAAGCTTCCTGCTCCACGCGAACGTTATTTGAAACGGAAACTACTTGATAAGGTAACTTAGTTGTAGTCGTTAAGAAGAGAGGCGTGTTTTTAGTGAGTAAGAATCTCACACTACTATGAACAACGGGTTCATAGTGTATAAAGATTTTCACACCTACTCACCAAAAAAAAAAAAATCTGTAGCTAATTACTGCAGTGCCCGAATAACTGAATTCGGTGCGTATTTAAATTAAATTGACAAGACACAGTATGCAATATACTCGTATTTTGAATATTATCTGCTAACATTATGGATGCGGTCAATCGGAAAAGGATACATTTTAGCCAGAGCTCGGTAATATACCTATCGATGAGATGCTCTTCGTAGGCGGAGATTGTAAGATTTAAATTGCCACGTCGGAGAAACAAACGTTGATTTTGAGGACTGCCACGGCGGTAAAGGATTTGAAACCAGAAATTTAGCTGGCGAAGACATCCTCGTAGCATGTAGGGCTTGCGGCTTAACCGTCTAAAATACAATGTTCATTAAACACCAACGACATCTTATCACCTATAGCAGCGGAGGCCATGAAACGAAAAAAGATTATCACCTCTGCAAAATGTCGATGAGAAACCGTGCCAAGGTCTGTAAAGTAATACTTGGAGATTCGCCAGTAAGCCAACACCGTCTGCTTGTTACAGAATTTTTCACAGCGGAACCACCGAAAATACGGTTTGGAAAGCCAAATATCCGGTGATATAATCTATCTAAAGAACGAGGCTCAAGATTTATCGCACTGGCCAAAGAAGCACTTCGGAATATAAACGGTATCGCAGACTCACTTAGCCCGCAAGAAATGTGGAACAGCATGCACGGGGAATGCATAACACTCGCAAAATCCCTTCTGGGGACTATATCGGGATACCATCACGTCGACAAAGAAACATGGTGGTGGAATGACGAACCCAAACGAGCTGTGGTCGACAAGAAGAATGCATTCCAAGTGTACACAAAATGCGATCGGAGCGACGATATCGAAAAAGCTCTACTCGGCAGATAGAAGACAAGCTATACAAGACGTCGTACAATACTAAAGTACCAAATATATATAAGCCCGCTGCACAGAGGCGAACAAATTCGTTGGAAATAACCTCGCCGAAATACATCAAAAAATGCAGATGGTCACTTACTAACAAATGAAGAGGAATTTTGTGACCGGTGGCTTGAATACTGCAAAATGTCGCTTAACAAACAGCTTTCACGTGATATCGTGCCGCCAGGAGGAAGTTACGGGCTTTTCAATCGAAGGAATAAGTATAGCATTCGGAAAAATGAAGCGGGGGAAAGCGGCGGGACCAGACAGCATTCAATATGAGTTTTGCTCGAAGATGGAGGGAATCGGCAGCGAATGGCTGTCGAGACTTTTAAATAAATTGAAATGTGGGCAAACTATGCCGAATCAATGGAGAAGTAGCTTCTTAGTTCCATTATAGAAAGGAAAAGGCGACACTCGAGAATGCAACAACTACCGTTCAATCAAGCTGATGTCACACACAATTAAAATCGTCGAAAGAGTCTTAAACGAACGTCTTCGGCAAATAATTTAGCTCGATAATAACCAGTGTGGATCAACGGTGGACGCTATCCAAAGCCACAAATAATAATGGAAAAGCACCGAGATTCGTCTAAGGATTAACACATGGTATTTATCGACCTCGAAAAAACATTCGATCGAGTGCCTAGGTATCTCATATGGGCCGCGCTGAGGTCTCAAAAGGTACCGGAAACATATATAAGAATAATACAAGACAGGAAATCTGCATATAGTTCTTCATATGTTCGGTAACCGAACAGCTTTAGGCGAAAAGAAAAAGCTGGTATTGCCACGTTCAAAGAAGATCTGAGGAAAATCCGGTTAAAATGACACTACTGTCACTCTAACTGTGAGAAAACGAGGTCGGAAAAAGAATTCCTGGATTTCTCAGATGACAAATGCGTAACAACGCCTGGGGCTAACCACTGAAGCGATCCAGGACCGAGCAGTATGTAGATGCGTTCTGCGGTCTGCGACATTAGGCAACCCCATAAGCGGAGAAGCAGCGATGTAGTAAAAATGGGAAACTCGTTACGCATAAGTTCGTATAACTAGGGTTAATAAAAGGATAAGAAGTTGTAAAATATGCAGGACACCTGTTGCACTAATAGATGATGTTCCCTCGATGTACAAGATACTCCAGATTTACTCATAGCCTCAGATTCTTCGATTCAGCAACCATAAATTGTAACGCGATACGATATCAGGATGATTAAAATTATTCACAGTATTGGGACAAATTGAATGTAATGTGTATCTTCTTAAAGTCAATTGCCCTAATTGTTGGTTCTTTTATAATTTAGCTATATTATTTATCAAGAAAAAAATTTAGAAAAAGAACACACACTTGTTCATGATTTGCATTTTGTGTAAACGTATATTTGAAAACGATATTTGAAGCAAGGACCGCAGGGCCTTTTGTAAAGCAGGGATCGCTGTTAATAAGCAACGCATTTTATGTGTCAATGTCTAGGTTTTGAAAGGGAACATACCGACCTTCCCCATGTTGGTGGACCCCCTACAGAACTAAGATCGATATGCCACAAAAGAACTCACCAGACTTTCCGGTCTTTAGATCCTGGTGATCGGCAATTGCAATTCACATGCAACGCATATCTAAAAGAAAGAACTTGACGAAAAAAAGAGTTAAGTCTTGCAAACTGCCACTCGTTGCTTTGTTGTTCAGCAATCTGCAAAATATCCAAAGTTTAATGCTTTTCAATGCTATGCTTGCTTTGGATGAACAAATTTCTTGCATGCGTTACATTTTCCAATTTTTTAGCCGTCCAAGATGAATAATAAACAAAAGTCTTAATAAGTAAAATATCCAAAATTCAAGCACAAATACCTCTTCCCTCAAAATTCCTTTATTACGATGGGTAGAAATATCTTTAGAAGGCCTACATGCAAGTACTCTTCCTGGCTTGTGGTCCTCCTAAATTTCTAACACGCACCCCCGCTATTCTCTGCTGTATCCGGACTTGAATGTATAGTACATATGTATCTTCATTTATTTTTTTGAAGAATTATCCTTCATTCCATGTGAATCAACATGCCGTTGGTAATAAATAAATTGATTTAAACATTCGATGGAACATAGTAATGCAAATCAGGACTAATGTTTCAGGGCCCCACCTACCAAATGACATTATTTGCAAATAACCGAGGTAAATAATTCCGGGAAATTAGGCTTCCATTCGATTTTTTTTGTATTCTTCCGAATTTTTTTTTATTTTCGGTATTTTTGTTTACTTATTTATTTTTTATTTTTTGGATATATTTATGGTGAAGTATGTAATCCCCTTGGGTCAAATTGAATTATCCTTGCAAACGATATACAAACAACATCCTAATGTACTCGAATTTGGGGTGCGCCAGGATGAGAAACTGCCTCCCTTGCTGAGGGAGGAATTTGAATATAAAAAATTCCAAATTCAATTCTCATATCAATCGCTTGGCATGTTGTGATGTGATGTGACTCCACAGTCAGTAGACCAGAAACGACTTATAGCCGAGATGCGGATATCGTAATATACCGTAAATAGGATGCCCCCGTCACAGGCTATTAAAGAGAAAACAAGCTTTCTCTCACGTTTTTTGCATTTATCAGATTTTAAATCGTTGTCGAGGGGGAGGGGGAGGAGGAGGAGGAGGAGTATCCAATTGAATGGATGCGGAACCAAATGAAAAGATGAATTTATCCATTGAATAATAAATACTCGTCAGATTTAGCAGAAATTGGAGATATGGAAATGAAGTGGGTAATCCATCAAGGAGCTGTTGAGCTCGGAGAGAAGTGGAAAAGTGGCCTGAATGTTGGTCGGAGCGGTTCGTTTCGTTCTAAGTAGACAGTGGATATGGGCGGTGGTTTTGTAGGCGTTATGGAGAAGAATGGTTTTGTATGGTTATTTCGGTGTGCTTACTAAGTTGGAAGAAATTGTTTTAATGTTCCCAGGAAACGGAAGCAACAATGGCAAATTAATTGATATTCGGAAGGTATACTCTTCAACTTTTGAATAGTCTTACTCATATACCGAAGTAGCCTTATAACATCTGTCTCGGCCAATTGACGTAAATGTCCTTCAGTCATTCATGTCGATATGAACTATTTTTATTTTGCCGAAACAGGGTACTCAGTAGTACACATAAGTAGAACATAAGTACCTACTCTTAGATGACTACATAGCTGCGACATCATCAATTTCACAGCAAGCGAATAGCAGGATGTTTTGTCATGTATTCCTAACACACTTAAGTGCTTAGCGAAAGGCAGGTGTCCAGTCACGATGTCAGTCAGGAATTTTCCGTCTTTCGTACTAGAGGTTTTAGGAAACCCTAATCGGATCCTCACTCCGAGCCTTATCTAACCAACTCATTGACATTTTCATATTTCACGATAGGATTGTGACCGCAGGCCCAAATAACACTCAGTGAATTCAGCTTTCCGACTTCCTTCAGAGAAATCTTGCGTCCTCAAACTTACTTAGCAGTCATCAGATCGTTCAGAATGCAAAGCATCTGCACTGCTCACTCCACCAAATAATTAAAGTATAACTCGTTGTCATCAATATAGCTCATATTTGCGCTTCGAAGACAAACGGGAGTTTTTCTAACAAGCAATGAAATCTTACCTTGACGCCTTTAATTACTGGATGAGCACCAAGCAGCTCCCCATTCTTTTAAAGAGAACAATATTAGAAAAGTCAAGAAGCCGTATTGTGGGTAACTCCTGTCTTTCACCGCGTTGTCTTCGCTTTGTCGAAAATTCTTCCATATAATATATTCTACCAGGCGTGTTGCATCTCAGGGAGAGAATGCATTTGATAAGCTATTTCGCGTACATAGATCTCGACTATTCTCTTCAACATGAAAGATGTTAATCTCACTCACTGTTTGCCAGAGCTTTATTATACATCCTTAGTTACCAGTAACTAGTCTACAGTTCTTTGTAGTACCACCTGAAGCAACATTTTGCTTGGGCTGACGCGTGGCACAAAGCTCATTTGCTTCTTCGTTGATTATTGTGAGCTGATTCTGTAAAACATACCTGAAAAGTGAGTGATTCAAATCTGGCAGATTTCCTCGTTTTGAGAACGTCAGTCCCATGGTCCCATCTAATTCAAATTCAGATATCAACCGCATTTGTGATTGTGGATGTAGTCGTAGTGCCAGGCTAAGTCGTTTTCTGATGAAATGTCAAATCATATTGTACAAAAATACCATATCAATGTGACACGGCGCACGCGTGACTGCAATAAATACCTCCAAACGATTCATCTTCTGCATGGTATGTGATGCAATAACATCAGAACTTCTGTTGCGGAAAAAAAATACAAAACGGACTTTCGCGAACTCCAAGACTAGAGGAATGAAATCGCGTCTAAGGGTTGGCTCCCAAACAAACATAGAATGAGAGCCTGGTGTCTTTCTGAAGAACGAAAGTTCTTGAAAAGTTTCATCTGTCTTCCAAGCAGAGATATACGCAGCCCCCCTAATATCAGTTCGCTAAAGAAAAGGTGGAGAAAGGGACAGATTTTCATCTGTAAGGATTTCTAAGATGCGCTTAGAGTCTTACGAAACCCTCGTATGATTTCCAACATAGTTTCTGAATGGAAAACTTCACAGAATGTAGGATGAATTCATAAAGTCTTGTCTAGGTCCCAAGTCATATTGGAATCACAGGAAAATAAATCGCTAGGCAAGGCTCAGAGGAAAGTTTTTCAGGACGCTATCTAGCGTTTGAAGTATGTGAGCCCCTGGTAAAAGCCAGGGCAGATCAAAAGAATGCTTTTCGACGTCTTGAAGAGTACAGCGACTTTGGTGATGTTACGCAGTAAGAAAGACAACAGGGTGCTTACTAGCGTAAGCAGTAAAAACTGTGTCCTTCTTCGAAAATCTGAGATATTTCATTAAACTTTCAGGGAGTGCCTTGCGTTTTCTAAATCTAACTTTGATTTTATAAATTACTCCCGCTGTACATTCTGTTTTCATTTTAGCTAACTTTATATATGTCTCGGGTACATTCTGAAACCTAATCGCCGTTTATGTAAGATCCCGCGACAATTTTTCCAAAACGATGAAGATGGTATGCAGATTTTTCGAAGCGCCGCTGTGTTTTGCTATCCATTAGGTTTTCATAATAATCTACATGAGTCTCAGCTGACGGAAACTGTTGCAATTTCTCTAGTCGCCTTTATAAAGTAAAACAAGCAAGTCCTCCCTCCAGTCCACTCCCTCATAATTTTATTGAACAAAATCGAGAACCCTTCAAATTTAACTAAAGATGTACTTTGTCGGTTTTGTTGTTTCCGCTGTATGTAGTCCACGCTTGAAAGGCTTGATACTTGTTCGTTGTCATCATTTTCGCCTAATTATTTTGCCAAAGTATTTCTTTTTTTATGAACTGTGCCGAGTAGATTTACATTTTTGTTGGAAGTTATCCCTTCCGTGAATAGTTCTTCTTCTTAGTTTATATCATTTGCGAAGTTATTTTTAGCAAATTTAGCCCCTTATTTCATAAATGGTCGAGATTTTACAGCCATGTGTCGCAGATTATATCTCCGATTATCAAAAAATGTTAAGTGCTTTAAAAACAGTCGACAAATTCATCGTCGATCACTGGTGTAAGACAGGCAACATGTTTAAGTCCAGGTCTTTCAGAAAAACACTTAGCGACTGTTGGCCGAAATGCGCCCAAGGTTTAATTTTTAGTTTCTAAGGACTTCAAAGTTACTGCAGAAATTCATTTAAAGCAAAGAGAATAGGAATATCTTGTGACCGAAAATCAGAGTTTGACACTTGAATGGGCTTAGAAGTAACTGAGAAGGATGAGGCTCAACTGGCTCAACGTTCCAGCAAATTTAGCTTATCTCAATTTCGAGTGGTTAGTTTCATCAGCTATTTTCAATATTGGATTTTGAACCAAAGCCCCACCTTATATATATACGTTTTTACAGTTTTTTAATTTATATTGCCAGCCTCGACGTATTGTTCAATCTCTTCTGTAACATCGTGTGCTGTGCTGCGTGCACAAAGTGAATTTTGAAGCTGTAATGCGTTTTTTTATATAGAGTTTGGCGCATTTCGCATGTTTTTACAAAAGATGTTTCAACTTAACTACGGAAAAGTGGTTTATTTCGTGAGAAGAGTGAAATTCTCTGTATTCGGAGTCTCCACCATTTCTAACCTTGATTCATTAAAACACCGAACTATTACCGTCAATGAAAAATTGTCATTTTTTTGATTTATTATCGCATAACCGTAGCAGTTTTAGTACAGTTTTATGTTTTGTATGCATTTTTACAAAAATGTTCACATAGCTTAAGGATTACAATAAATGCCTTTGGTTTTTTGTTTTAGCCCAGGCAGGTGCTGGAAGACCGCATTCGAATGCAGCACCATCTACCGTTTGATGTTATTATGGTTTTTATTACTCTTATTTTTAACAAGTAAAAAGCAAAAGAAAAATCTTTAATCACCTAAAGTACAAGTATCTATCTTCAAGTCCTAGCCTATGTTTGTGTATGGTGTGTGTAAGTATGTATATTTACAGATCTTGGTTTGATTGTGGTTGTGATTTATAAATATTGAGCGACTTGCAACCATCAATCGCGAGCCAACTTCAATCTGACTGCAATGCGTTTGCATTTCCACATGAGTTGTGTTTCCAATATACTAAAGGACATGGCCACTAGGACGAGTCCGAGTAGTAAATATGCACAGCAAGCAAAGAGCTTGACATCTGGGCCTCGAAACGTGTGCTGAGGCATAAAATCTCCATAACCAATGGTGGAAAGGGTGACAAAGCAAAAATATGCGCCATCAATGAGGCTCCAATTTTCCCAGAATGCAAAGATCGCTGTACCCAGACAGATGTATGCGACGAGAATCAACAGTACAATAGTGATTGGCACTTGAGGGGTTCCATCGTTGCCCTCATCGTAATTGCCATTGTCCTCATCGTCGTCGTTGTCGCCGTCATCATTGTCGTTTTCGTTGTCATGCTCGTTGTCATCATCTTCGTCCTCTGTATGATCCGTATGCAGATTACAACTGCTGTCCAAACAGCAATTGTTTGTGTGGCTACCCTTGGAGTTGTTTGTGGTCATTAGCCGGACTCTTCTGCGTTGACTAGTGGTGTTACCACTACTACCACCAGAGGTTATCTTTCGTGCGTCGAGCAGGCATTTATTGCCGGTAGTAGTTGGGGAGTTTTTCCGACCTCCTGGGGATGAGGGTATAAGTGGCACACGTGACGGGGTACCATGCGGACAGCTGTAAAGAAAGAGAAAAGAAAAAATGAGTTTAAAATGAATGAGCTTGCAGAAAAAATAGAGGAGGAAGGATACATCTCATTCATATAGGTTTTCGCTTTCCTTTAATATTTGTTTTTGGAATTTGTCGGCTAAATAAGGGGATATACATATAAAGGTGCCCATTCAAGCAGCTGAGTGACCTTTTAGCTGGGCTTCCGTTTTGATATTCGTTTATGTGGATGTGACCAAGGATTTAAATTATAGATTCGAAAGGCATAACATGGGTGGGGTGTGGTTTATTTTTTCAAGGTAATTGGGATTGTTGGCCTAGAAATTGACTTAGAAATTGGATGATTCGATTTCTGTTGACCGAAGCATAACAGGATTAATATTGACTTTCATGTCACACTGGAGTTTCGTCTTTGTTCGTTTTAAATTGTCCAGTTACGCCACATTAAATTCTCTGGCTTGTCTTGTCAGTGCTACTGTCATTGGGATGGTAAGCCATGTTGTGTGTTAGGCACGTTAAAAGCCACAAAATAGCGTTTGCCAAACTCGGATATGTTGACGAACCTGGTCCTGGATGAAGAATGAGGAATAGCGTCCTATTCAGTGGCAACGATCCATGACAGGACAATTACAATTATTATCCCCATTTTATGAATGACCCGAATGCTACCGACCACCGACAAACTGACACACTGAGGTTGGTGATGGTAAGTTGCCTAAGGGTAGCGCAGTAGTGTGCGATTACTTTTATTGTCACTAAACATGAAAATTTTTGGGTTTTTCGCTTCCGGTGAAAGGTCCTTGTTTCGTGTTTTTTTTTCTTCCTTTAGTGTGTGCGTTTGTGGAATTATTTGGTATAGAATAAACCAAAACATAAAATGAGACAGAGCCTAATGATGGACATCTCATGCGAAAGAGAGATGATTGTGGTGTTTTTGTGTTGGTCGAAAGTTTAGTAGTTAAATGAAATGTCCTTCGAGAATAATGAAGATACTGAGTGGCTTTTAAGAAACCTTTGACACAGTGAGTGAGTAGTTATTATCACTCCTGGGTATGAGTGAAAAGGTTGTGTTGTTTAACTAAAGATGAAAGTAATAAAATTGTGCCAAGAGAAGTGAATGAGTAATGACTTGTTTAGCAAGGAGTTGGGGCGGATTATCTTTAAAAATATTTAAGATTTAAACTTCTATGTTTTTTCTGTTTAATCAAACCGAAGTCAGTCTGAATGAATCCCGACCCTTGAATGTATACGCGTGTGCACTTTTGCCGCTAAATTCGTCATACTTATGATTGTGGACTTGAGAAAGACTTTTTCTACCAGGTACATTGATGTATGGTATGTCCTAGGATAATAGGCAATGAGAGTGTCAATATCTAGCAGAATATTTGACTGAAAACGCAATGTTAAGTGCAGCTAGCTTTAGAGAACAGGTGGTCTTTCTGACATTTTTCATTTAGTAGTTCAGTGTGCATCCTCAAGGCAGCTTAAGTTGCATTTTAATAAAGCCTTACAGATTACTTCGGGCTTATTACTAGAGCAGCCAAGATTGTAATGAGTCCTATAGAGCCAGGTGTTGAATTGATGATTATATAAAGTAAACCACTCGTTGTGAATACCAAGAACTCTCTGATTCTTGCATAACTTTCCTTATGCACATGGGTCTTAGATTTTTATAACATAACCTGTCAGGAATATCTCCTTCGTGGTCAGTTAAAGATCAAAACAATAAAAATATAGACCATCACCAGCTTTGCAAGCTATGCATGTCCTAGGAAGACCCTTAATTGTTTTAGGTAAAGTTATGACATGAGGACATTTTCGAGGCACAATTCGAAAACGAGAGCGGAAATAGCTCGGAAAGCTGAGAGGAGAGTTTGTGAGTATCACAACCTTCATTAAATCGGCCTGCGTTTATGTTGTGGGCTTTCATTTATAGTTAAGTTTCATATACAGTCCGTTTGATAAGATCGTATACGTCAAAATTCGTTTATGAAAACCGGTTCGGAAGTGGCATTTGCATTAGCAGATAAAAAAATACTTCTGCTAAGATGCTTTGAATAAAAAAATTTAAAGAGTGTTCAATTTTTGCCAGAGACGGAAGTATTTTAAAATGAGTGTCGCGTTTGCATCACGTTATGAAGCAGTACTCTTGTGCACGCATCCAAAAGGACCGAAAATGTCATACGGAGCAGATGCTAAATACATGAAAAAGTCAAACGCATTTGTTAGCAAGTGGGTGCACTGTTATTCCCAAGTTAGAAATGTGGATGATTTGCCGGATCGTGGGTCTACGCCAAAAACAACAAAAAAGCAGGACAAAATGATTCTACGCGTGTTTGAAAAAAATCCTCTTCTATTGTTACGTGGATGATAAGGGATTTAACGTAAAAGGGGTCTAAATGTGTGTTGCGATACGATACGAAGACGTTTACTAGCCAATAATGTAAAATTTCGAAGCACAATAAAGAAACCACTACTGTCAAAAAACACGTAGGAAAACGACTCAGTTAGGCCAAGGAGAATTTGGACAGAGATTGGAACAACGTTATTTTTTCGGATGAAGCTTCTTTTTGGGCATGGTCTCCTATCATTCATACCTGCTGTACACAATCAGATAAATTAATCCAGCGGACCGTCAAACACCCGGTAAAGGTGGACGCTTCTCAAAACAAGGATTTGGCAATTTGTTCGTGTTTACAAATAACTTAAACACACCCAACATGGTCAAAATTTATAAGAAGGCTTTATTACCATCTGCCCAAAGGTGATGTAAAAGAAGGAGTGAGAATTGGTTACTGCAAGAAGATAATGACCCGAAACATCGCAGTCGTTTGTGCAGTGCGTGGAAACAAGAAAATGACGTCGATGTTTTAGATTGGCCATCACAGTCGCCGGATGCAAATCCCATTGAAAATGTATGGGCATTCATGAAGCTTAAGCTCCAAGGAAAGAAGATCTCGACGGTCAAATAATTATCACGAAAAATACGAGTTTAATGGAGAACTTTGTCTCAAGATTATGCTATAAGATTAGTAGAAAGCATGCCTCGAAGACTCCAAGCAATTATTGATAATGGAGGAGAATGGACAACATATTAATTGAAAAGCACTCAAGTAAATAAACAAAATAAACCAGTACAATTGATTTTTTTTTATTATTATAAGTTCTTCTTTAATTTTGGTCGTGTACGATGTTTTCAAACAGACTGTACTCGTTAGTATAATATCAGATGACATAACTAACAGGGGTGCCGACAGACGGAACGAATACCGATGATTGAGGCTCGAAAAGGATTTGGATTCATTATGTGAAAACATTCAACTCATCTTTTAAATGTATTTATATGAGGGTATAGCCAATAAATGGAATGTGAGAATCGTTTCCCTCATCCTCAACAATTCGACTTCCAGAATGGCGTAAGGAAGTAGTCTCTTCGGTTTGGCCCTGTTTATCTTTATGGAGGTGAAAAAACCTCTATTAATACTCTTACCGGCTCTTATTTTTCCTGTTGTCAGCCCGTACAATTCACCTTTAAGCAGATATTTACGTTACAGCTCATCTGGAAATAAACTCAGAAATTTGAAGCTCTACGCGCAACATCCATATAATTGTACATAACTGTATGTACATGAAATTGATTTACATTTGTAGGATGACAATAGGCACCTCTGATTGCTACTTATACTTTTGAAGTTATGCTGCCATGACCTTTGACGACTTTTCCCTTCAGTAGTAGCTTATGACTTCTTAAATTCTTAAATTAACCTTCCTCCTTAATGTTTCGGATGTCGCTATTAAAAAGTGGGAATAAAAGTGGTCCTTTTACAGAACCTTATGGAACACCAGAGTGTATAATTTTGGGATTAGAGTAAGCAAAATCTTTAGTAACTGACTTCATTCTATATTTTTAGTATCTTCAAAGAAGAGTACAAGAAATTAAAGATATTTGCCACCTATTTTAAGCAAAAGAGCATGATCAATGCATATGAAAAAGCAAGAAGAACTGCTACACACTTATAATAGGTATTATAAACCAGAGAATATCTAATACCACAAGGATCTTTAAAGACAACGGATTAGATGACAGCTAATTATTATCCTCTTAGATTGCTTGGATCTGATTTGCATCTTTTCAAAATCGCACATATTTTGCAAATAGGTAGTGTGATGTAGGTAGGTATGTGGCATATGATGGAATATTAGCTTTCGAGATTTTAAGAAAAAACCATTTAGTGTTGCGGGTTTTGAATCAAATTCAATTCGTGTGCATTTTTCAGTCAAAATAATGGTCTTAGTGAGTCCAGAATTCATGCAATGGAGAAGCGCTTTGAAGAAACTGTTTCTGTATGGGGTCAAACCCCATATCAGCATGGTTTACCAGTACGTACACGCCACAGCATCAGCACTGTAAGCGAAAGTGTTCAGAACCAGCCAGCCACCTCATTTTGTCCCCGAAGTCAACAATTGGGCTTCATTTATGGAAATTTACGGCGAATTTCAAAAGTTGATCTTTATTTGGACGTCTTTAAAATCCAAACTACAAAACAATTGAAGCCCTGATTTGTTAACTGGATGTTGGATTGCCAGGACAATTTGTCAATGAGTTTGATCTTTTCCGATAAAGCCCATTTTTGGATGGATGGGTACTTATAGTAAAAAAGCAGAATTGTCATGTCTTGGGACCAGAAAACCCACACGACATTCACGAAAAACTATACCAAAAAAGTCACTGTATAGTGCAACTTAAGGGTTGGCGGCATCATTGGCCCGTACTTTTCGAAGATGAGGTTTGAGAGAGAGTTACAGTGAATGGATAACGCTCCGCAACATGTTGACCCGCTATTTTTTTTTCCCAAAATTGAATGAATTCGGTCTGCACGATCTCTGGTTTCAGCAGGATGGTGGTACTGCCTACCCAAGCCATCAATCAATCAATTTATTGCTTACGAAAACTGAAGATCGCATTATTTTATTTAGAGGAGATGTTGATTTGTCTCCAAGGTTATGCAGTTTGACACCTTTAGACTTCTTCCATTGAGCATATTTGAAGAGTAAGGTCTATGCCAATAATTCGGCGACAATTCAAGATGTCAAACACAACATCCAAATTGAAATTGCGGCCATTGACCAACTTATACTTCAAGAAGTCATCGATAATTTTGACCTTCGGATGCTCGTTTCTAACAAAAGCCGTGGTAGTTACATGAACAATGTTATGTTCCATTCATAATTGCCATAGACCGAACTTTATTAATCAATAAAATCCTACATTGACTTTGATTTAATGAAAACTTCCACACTAGCTGTAGGAACAGCCTTTACTTGTATAAAAAAATATCTTCTTATCCTTTTATTAACCCTTTCCTCGTTATACGAACTTATGCGTAAGGAGTTTCCCATTTTTACTGCATCGCTGCTGCTCCGCTTATGGGGTTGGTTAATGTCGCAGACAGCAGAACGCGTCTACAAAATGCTCGGTCCTGGATCGCTTCAGTGGTTAGCCCCAGGCGTTGTTGCGCATTTGCCATCTGAGAAATCCAGGAATTCTTTTTCCGACCTCGTTTTCTTACAGTTGGAGTGACCGTAGTTGATAGTGCCTGTATAAAAATATATAGTGAGCCTAAATCTTGATTTAGTATAGAGGGATACTGAAGTGTATTGTTGTTGGAAAGGTCTTTTGGCTAAGGCCCAACTCTAGAATAGATTGTAGCGTAACCTTTTGTTAAATCAAAGAACTTACTTTGAGGAATTTAGAACAAATTACTGTAGCACTATTTATAATTCAATTCGCAACTGTTGGTGTCTATATTGCTTAGATCTTTTAAGTCATTATAGAAGAAGGCTCTAAGGTTAAGTTTACTTCTTTGGAGGTTGCTGGTTATGTACAAAGTACATAACGTCGTCCACGCAGCCTTAGCAAAAGAAATTTGTAAAAACGCCAAGCCTTTTTGCACGCCTGCCTGTATGACAGTATCCACTCATGACATCTATTATAGCGTTCACATGTTTTGGATTCGAACAATCAAACTCTCGGATCCACATTTGCCCAGATTTGTTTGGTGGCTAAACATCTAGACTCAACAGTCCACCTATAGAGGACGTGTAGTATCTTGCTTTAGTTTCAGTTCGCAAGCAGCAATTGATATTTTTTTCAGGTCAAATAAGAAGAGTAGTTTCAATTTTATCGAGTTAATCGGTCACACGATTCACTGGAATACCCCTAGCCTGGCACCAAACATACGTTGATACTGAAGTGCTCTGCAATATTCATGAGAGATGATCGGCAATCAAGAGCGTTTTTGAAATTTAGTCAGAATGTATCCAGGGATTTAAGTGCGGACCGACTACCCGAAAGTTTTTTTTTAGCCAATATAAGGCTTCTTGATCGCCAGAACTTTCACCTGAAACATGCTACAGCGATTTGGAAGGAAGGAGGAGGGGCGTAGGTTAAGCTTATCTAAGAAAAGCCACATACATATTTGTTGACATCGCCAATTCAACGTACGATATCATTGACAAATATACTGAAAATAGAAAGTGTGTCGGTTCTGCCACACCTGGTATTTTAATTGAGTTTTGCAAGCATAATATTCCATCGGATTATGGCATTAAAATTAAATAAGGAAGGGAAGTGTGAGTTAACTGAGGTTTTCCGTCTACAACCGAGGAGCTTGGACGTGAATACAGAAATGAATATGAAATCGAAACTACTGATCCAGCACAGGACCATATTGGATAAAAATAGCAGACAAAGGTCATTGATTAAAATTTATAAGAGTGTCGAGGACCGAAGGGAGCCCTGGTGTGTTAATTTTGTGAATATCGGGCAGACCATCCAGGGCAAATTGAATTGAATGTTCCGAAAAAAGAAAGTCGACTATCCCAAATGCACGCGCTGTCGATAAACTCTTTGGCTTGTTGACAAACTCTGTCAAATGCCTTGGAAATATTAAGTTCAACTTTCTTAGTTTTACGGGAGAGGTGTACACTTTGATTCCACTATTCTGTGAAATTAAATCACCAGTGAACCTGTTGCTTACAGCCCTAGAGTCCTACTGGCAGCCATTATAAGTTTTCGTGTTTTGAGATACCTTATGTAATGGCTGTAAGCTGTCATTTCTAAGACCTTGGTAGAAAGGATGAAATGTTTCTGTATGAATACAGAGAAAGAGATTCATCTTTTTAAGGTATGAAAAAACTTTTGAAAGATAATGCTTTGGTTTTGCCGTTTTGCATATACGCATATACATTTTAATACGAAATATAGATTAGATCAATCATAACAAACATGACATTATGGAGGGTAAGCAATTATCAATTAAATTCGGTATGTCATAGGCTGTGATTGAACAAACAGCATATCTTTTGTAAGCTAGACTTGACTCCTTCTGATTACTACTTGTTTTGATCGATACAGCATGGATTTTCGGAACACGGTACTTTTGTTATTACAAAGAAGTGAGAAATTAGTTTGATGAATGGTTGGCCTCAACAAGCGAGCAGTCATATTGACAAGAAATCCATCAATTCCAAGATGGCCAACGATGGCTAATACATTGATAATTTAATCTATACATAATGTTGTATAAATAAGTGAGTTTTTTTTTGTGCAAAAAATTGTATATTCACACGCCAATTAGAACAGACTGTTTTGACTTGGACATCCAGTTTCAAGATCTTGTTGAATTGCTCGTTGAATTTGTTGTGGTTCTTAAGAGAACAACAAGAAGACAAAGGTCTTCTGTCAATTCTTCAAACAGTTCCAAGCATTTCTTGACCAAGCCTTTGAGTATCTTGTTTTGCTACAACATTTCACGAGAGATGTTTAGAGAAAATCTTTGGAATCGATAATCGGATTAAGATACTCGCAATTATCCATGATAAACACACGACGAACGAACGTGTTGATGTTGTTTTTCTTCTCTAGATTGGCGAAGAAAAGGCACACGACGGGGCACGAAACACAAAGCACAGAACTCCAATTGACCTTCAACAGAGAAACGCTTGACAGCTAAATAATACACGCAATCGTTGGTCAAGGATTTGTAGAATTCGCCGTATTCCTCTTGGGAAATATCTTCAAGGTTTCTAGTGCAGATTGCCTTGGCATTGTTTAATTCCTCATCTTCAGTGTACTAGACTTTGACTTATTTTCCCAAACTTCTTCCTTATCCCTGTCGGTATCTGCCTTATCACCAACATCTTCACGTTTTGGTTCGTCTTCCTTCTACTCCTAGGCTTGCTCTTCAGGAGCTATGTAATCGTTTATTTCCTCGGCATGGGTTTTTTCCACGAACAGTTTGATAGGATAGTTAATGAATGTGAATACTTGGTGACAATTTCCTTGATTTTTATTCACTTTGGTCTTCCTTGATATGCAGAATCCTGACGAACAGTGAACGATCTACCAGCCGATGATTTCCAAATGTGCTGTTCGTTATGATGACTTTATCGGCCACTAAGTATGAAGAGTAGAAAACCGCACGAAATTGACTAATTACGCTGATATTAGTACCAGCCAGGATGAATCCATGAAGGCCTTAGCACCAGACTTCGCAGGTATACCCAAGTTGTGGATGAAATAATGTCATACCAATTCTGGTATCGATTATGGTCAAGGTACCAGCATCCTTATTGGGAATCAATTTGGTGAACAACTACTTGCCGCTTTCCAATTTTGTTAGTTCAGTTAGGGATTCAAAGCTGATCTTGCCAAAAGCATCAAACGAATTAAAAATCAGTTCACAAAGCTTGGAAAGCGAAATGTTTCTGTTTTGACATCTTTGCAAGTGTTAATCACTATGACTAATATGGAAAGTTAACAAAAATTGGAATTAAACAATCAAACTGTGAGCCGCAAAGGGAAAAATTACCAGCGCGACCACGCTTTTTTCACAAGTAAGTTGGTAACTAGTTACTAACTAGTTACCAAAAAATGCGGATAATGATCTGTTTGGCCAACGGATTTGAGATAGTCAGCCTAAAACTATCTTCGACTGCAAGACCGAGCTATAGATTTTGGAGATGTTGATCCATCTTAGATCGTCCAGACGTCATATTCCAAGAAAGTCAATTGGCTTAAGTTCCATTTAAAGGACTCCTTATTTACTTGGAAGTTGAAGGGCTATTTATTCAGAGAATACGCCAAACAATCAGTGCACATGTCGATGAGTTGCTCTTGTCGAGTCTCCCCAGAGTGGACTGTCACATTGAAACTGCTTTTCAAAATGAAGGATCGTACGTTGTATTCAAATCTGAGATGTGAAAAAGTAATCTAGTGCAGCTAAATTATAGAGAACTGGTGATTCCATGTCACGATTAAAACTTTTCGGAATTCTCCTTCTACGTGAAAAGAGCATCAATTTACTTTAATTTCCACCGAAGCCATTCCATTTCGGTCTAAAAAGCACCTTTAATCCAGGAATGTGCACAAAATCCAGCTGCTGGATGACTTCAAGTAATGGTTAAGCTATGTTGGGCGTTAAGAATGCAATAAGACTAACTAGTGGAAGTTTGAGGTTGTAATGGATTACATAGAAATTGATAGTAATAATTAGATAAATACATTTGTAGAGACTTCATATCATATCATCGTTGCACCAGGCTTTATCTAGATACTAACAGTTGACTGCAACCAATTAAAAGTGGACAGTTGCTAATTGGGGCTGCAAGCTTAGAACCAATTTTTTTTTGATAAGCCAGTTGATCCAATCAATGAATCTATAAAGACATTTCTTCGTTGCGCGATAGGACTCATTACGCTCATGTATCCCAACCCGATAGTAGAAAAAGAGTAATTACCTTTATTTGTCAGCACTCGATCTCAATTATTTTGTCGACTGAAGCATTACCCCGGTTACACCAATTTACCTCATCAAAGCATAAATCCTGTCCTGTCAGGCGCTGCATTCTTCTCCAAGAGCTCTCCATGGGCCAACAACATTCTTTCAAATTGTTCTTTTCCCTTTTCGTATGCAATTTGCCATTTTGACCAGAACTTACATACCTTTCAACACTTCTACACTTCTATCTTCATCAGCTCAACACTGCATACAAAGTGAGAATTTATCGTGGTGGCAATTTCTTTCATGTTTCCGGTGAACGTGATCCGATACATAGAGACTCAGTGTTCTCTGGCGAAAGAAAAAAAAACCGAAGACCACAAAAAAACGACTTAATGTCTTGAATCTGGAGGAATGACAATTTCTTGGTCTTGTAGATGTGACTTAGATAGTGTTGGATACACCCTACGCCTACACCTATAGCAACGTATTATTCTTGCTTCGGTCGAGTAGTGATTTGTAAGGATACGCCACGACCGACTGAGCGAAAAAAAAGAGTACAATTGCAAATAGCCTTCCATAAATCAATGTATCCGGTTCAAGTGTTATTTGAAAAGAGGTGCCGACCATATAAAGATACACAGATAAACAGATATACAGAAACTTGTACTACTTGCGCTATGCAAAATGAGTGACACTACTTACCCCATTCGATTTTGTTCGGTTTCCTCCTCGTCATCCATGATGTCGACACTTCCGGGTGTTGAAGAAGAGTTGCCACTTTCGCTGCCTGTTCTCGGTTGACACGAGATATCGCCTTCTGCCAGCAGCGTATTGATCTCCTGTGGCATCGGTTTCGTTAGGAATTTTGCACGTCGAATGCCTGCAAGAGAAACCATGCAAATGGATTTTTATTTTCTCTCCTATTTCAAATGCAGAAAAAAGGAAAATCAGAAAAAAAAACAGAAGAAACAGACGAAAACAAGGACGATGGATGGAGGAGAGACATGACTTTGCGTACAAAGTGTGATTGAGTATGTCGTGGCAGCAATGTTCGTGGTGGCGGTGGTGATGGTGGTTCCTCTGGTGATGGTGATGTGGCAGCACTTTCGTGACGCACATGTTGAATTGTCAACTCGCGAATGGGAATCTATTTTCTTTAGTCAATAACTCTGCACACGTAGTCAATCAAAAAAGACGCGTCAAGGATAAAAAAAGAAGAAAAAAAAAAAAAAACTAAAAGAAAGGAAACCGATGCTGGTGGAGGGATTTGCCGCTGCACATTAGGCCAATGTGACAAACAGAAAAAAAATAATAAAATTGACAAGAGAATGACGTACGAGGCTAATCAATCATGGGCGGGAATGTTTTAGCGATTAGACTTGCTCCATCGAAACGAGACTCATTTGAGTTGGGGAGCAAAGTAGGTCGCACCAAACCGAGTATGTGGCACGTTTTCGATGTTAAAAAAAACGAAATGAGAGGGAGTTGGTAGCGTACATAGAATCTGGCGGGTTGAAGTAGGAAGACAAATTGAAACAAGACAGCTGATCAAGTATGCAAACAAATGGCTGCGACCTGACTGGGATTGATAAGCATTGGAAGGTTCATATTTGAAACTGAAGTGTGTTTGGATTTTTTTTCTGTTTTCTTTTGTTTTTAAGAAAAGGAGTTTTTTGAGTGAGAAATCACGTTAGCAGTAACTTTAAATCGAAAAAAAACAAAAAATGTTGAGGTAAAGAGGAAATGAGTGGGAAAGGGTTTTTAATCTTGAAGAGTTAACTAAATCATTCTTAAATATCTATACATGCATTAAGAGTAGCGCATATAGATAGGGATCTGCGACCTCCAGGGCTTCTCATCCCACTGAAAGCTATGAAAGGATGAAATTTGAGAATCACTCACTCACCTATTAGTACAGAGGAATATCGAACCACCCTGGCCAATAAGTGCCTAAAATGATTAGGCCAGTAGCGCAAGTTTGGGTCTAGTGCTTGCTTTTCCTCATCGTGGAGGCCGCTGGTAATTGCATATGGAAACTCAATGGCACAAATAGGGTAGGACCTCATGTTGGAAATAGAAACGGCGAAAGAACTCAAATTGGACCAATGACAGCACTCATAATGCCATACTGACTTAAATGTCCCTAAGACTGGGGCTTACTCTTTCGGTCAAGCCCATGACAAGGAATGAAAGCTGTATAAATATATGCAATCTTTGAGTCCCTGCATAACCCACATAGGGCCTCTTTATGGTCGATTTGCAGAGAATGCCTGAACTGCTACCAATCGGATTTCTATTTCATCTAAGAAGTGTTATGCAAGGGACGAGTATAAGAACACATATGTTTACAACAATGAATAAGGCATGCACTACGAGTACACTACGATTCAGGCCTCTCGGTTTCACATTAGGGGACAACACCGGTCGCTGCAAGTATGTGGCTCTCGCGTTCATCTAAAGTGTATACAAAGACTAAGAGGCAACTTGATCATTCGACCTTCCGAACATGCTATATACCTGAGTCAACATTAACTCGAACTACTACTTTAATGGAATCATAGTTCTAATGCGGATATCCCTCATGCTTAGACGAGGAATAGTGTGAGGCATATTGAGCAAAGAAGGATCGCCTCTCCGGAAAAAGAAGGCAAAAGCAACATCACTCTTGATCCTCTTCGCAAAGAAATTTGGGCATCGATAAGGCTCATAAGTATTTGAGTGGCCAGATCAACAGATGACGCATAAAAAGTGAAGGAAATCCACAAGCCATCGTTGGTGTGCCGTAACATGCGCAAAAATCAACGTTTGTGATGTCTGAATGGGCTATTTGAAAATGGAATGCAAATGAGTTATAATATGATGTAAAGAGAAGAGATCCCTGTGAAACTCCACACCTGTTTTCTTCTTCTCGCTATACTTTTTCCCGATCGGTTTTCTGCCTAAGACACCACAGTCTTCCATCCTTTGCAAAACCAGGCTTTCATGCATCCCCAACTGCTAAATTTGTAAGCCCATCTTCGGGGAGGATTCGTCCACCCTCAATTTATTTATTTGTACCAATAGATCATCTTCACATTTAAATACATCCATCCATCAGGGCCGGAGACTATGTCATTTTTAAGCTTTTCATTAGCTAAACCGACATTTGCAAAAATGGGAGTCCATTTGCGAGCTGCATGGAATGCTCCTTAACCAGGCTTATCTTCAATACCCTGTAAATCGGTGACTAGGTGCTTAGGGTTTAACCCTAGAATGGTAAACATATTTTTTGACTCTTTATTGGTAATAAAGAGGCGCTTGTGAGGCGACTTTATAAAAAAACACACATTTCACCGTTAAAAAACAAAAAACTAATAAAATAGAAAGAAAAACGTATTTATTACATGTTTGGTAACAAGAATGGACAAAAAACAATTCGTTATCAAATATCTTAAAGATATTATAGAAATATTTGGAGATCACATATTTTAACCTGTGGTATGAAGAGATCTTTTAGTAGAAAAAAATAAATAATTTAAATTAGTTCGAGATTAAGAAGAACGTCTGTATCTTACAGCCCTTAAATCTAATTAACATATTTAAAATATAATACAAAGCCTAAAACTTCAAAAACTTGTGCATAGCAAAATAGATTTTGTAGTTTTTCCACATACTTTGCCCCACAGGTGACACACGTGTGAATATGTGGACAAGGCAAAGAAGAAAAACAAAGCATGGTTGTGCACAAGCTCGTAAAACACTCAACTGAGTTGGCACGAGCGCACGCTTTGATACGGGTAAGCCATTGGGAATTATCATAAACAAAAAAATTGCTTCACCTCACAGGCGATGTTTACCATTCTAGGGTTAAAGCCGACAGCTGTTTGGCTTTATTTCAAAACTTGTGAGCATTGCTTCCTTCGCGAGACTCTTCGATAACCTTGAGCTGGGAGCTTGCGCCGCCCCTCCCTTGTACGAAGGATTTCTTTTTCCTCCAGTGTTTTAGCCCGATACTCTTCTGTCACTTCCATTGTCGATATATGGTCGATTTGGCTTCGTAGATCAAAACGGTTTCCTTGCGGATATTTTTGTGAAGAACCCTAGTGCTACTCATCACTGCACTATGAGCTGCTGCTGTATTACATTGCATCCTTGATCCTGTGCTTATCCGCAAAAGATTTTTTTTTTCACCGATTCTGGCATTGTAGTAGTCGAGTATAAATTTAACATTTAACTCTGGAGATGCTCGCCAGGTTTTTTGCAGGAGATCGTAAAATTCCTTCCTGTTAACCTCATCATCGTGTTCCTGATCCTGTTCACCATATTTCCTGGTTAACTGTCTTGCTTGTACTGCACGAATTTTTGAGTTGCTCCAGGAGTCATTTCGGTTCGTATTGCCGTTTAAGGGTTAATTAAATCCGATACCTCTTATGTCTCTTTCAAAACTATTTATTTTTTCCGTGGCAAGGAAGTAAAACTGTCGTCGGTCAACCCCAAGCTTTGTAAGTAGATCCATTTATTCACTTTTCGGATCGAAGCAGTCGGATTCCTTGATCCTTATAATCTTTTTATCCGAATATATCCGAGTACCCCTTGTAACGTGTTCACTAAGTCGTTCACTCTAATTGTAGAACTGTAAACGTCACCGTTTATTCAATTTCGAGAGTTCTTCCGCTTTCATCTGTATACAGACACAAACAAACAACATTTTACAGGGATTCAGACCCAATTTCACCTTCACCAACACCTGAGATTCACTACATCGAGTACTGACATTTAGGTATCCTAAATGATGCTATCCTTAGAGTATTTTCTGGCCGTATTTCATCGATTCCGGGGGATTTGCCTTCTTTTATAAACAGTTCTGTCTTTTCAGAGTACTTTTACTTTCATGTTGTCATATTTTCGATGTGTCGCTGGTAAGCTTAGATCTAAAATAGGCATTATATGTCCGAATTTCCTTTTGGCATACCGGTTGTTTCATTTAGATTGTCTTATTAGATACTAATCCATCCAATGCATTATGTTACCTGAAACTGATTTACCTTCCAAGACTTGCATCAAACATGAGGACGAGCCGCGACATTAACCAATTTGATTCAATATCCTTTCGATTTTATACTTAGTTTAACTCTTACTTTTTTGTAAAAAATATCTAAGACCACAAAGCAGTGTCTACCAAATTCGTAATGTACTCAAACAAAATGTGGAAAGAGAATCGTCCCAATTGAGTCTCATCTGGGGGCTAATATTGGTTCCCGTGGTAATATCAGTGCAATATATTTTTATTTACAAGTTTTTCTGCTCCTGAAATCCCCCAAGGATTCTTCCATGCATCCCGATCACCTCTAACTTAATCACTTCTTACCTCTTGGCCACCTTTTGCGCCATCGAATTCTACGTTCCACGGCAAATCTGCCTTCGACAGGGAAAACTTTTCAAATCCATTTTGCTCGTGTAATTAATTGAATTCCTTTCGCATTGCTTGTTTTTTGCTTTCCCTTATTTTCTCTCTCCTAACTCTCACCGTAATGGGCCAACGATTTTCCGTTCAGCATCCCCTTACAGAACCTATTCACTTTAGTGAAAAACAAATATTTGCCCTTGTACTGCAATATAGAGGTCGCTAATGGACTACCATCACTAGGGCAAGTAGCGCCAATAGCAACCACCTCCTTAACCAGATAGCAAGCATTGAAATCTCTCTCTGGGGTGTTCCTCATTTAGCTGAAAGCTAAAATTAACACCATCCTTGCGAGGCTTGCTGGGCTTATCAGACCAAACTAAACTCACTAGCCTCGCTATACCCACCATACCCACCCTAATCATGGCCATTCAACCTAGTTTGGCATTTAGTTGAATTACACTATAACGGTACGTAGTGAGAGCATAACTTCGAAACAAAGTAGCGAGTTGTTTGGAATAAGTGAAAAACGAAGAAAAAAAAACCAAAAAGTGAAAAGAAAAAATCGGAAAATAGCGAAAAATTCAGTTAGTAAGCCTTTTAGTGGTTTAACATTCGTTTTTACCGTTCTCCGGTTTGGGAAAACCTTCTTCCCATTTCCCATTTCCCATTCTACTCGCTTGGTTCCAGAGTTTTTTCGGTATTTTCCCCCTTTTCAAGGATTGCAGTTGGTTTTGGTTTCATAGGGTAAAAGAAGAGGAAAATTGGTTTTCGCTTTTCGATTCTACTGTTTTTGAGGTTTTTTTGTTTTATTTTGCTTTGATATTTTTGCGCCTAAAGTGGTTCGCAAACACTAATGGAGCGATCCGGGGATCAGCAGGATATTCTTTTTGCCTGGTACTTCCGATGTACATTAGTTGAGGCTGTTAATTGTAAGGTTGTGGGTTTTTTTTACCAGGAAAGTGGGATAGAAAGTGGAGATAGAGAACTTTTATGGCAGTCTGTGGTAGTGCAGATTGTTATCTAATCGGATTATGTCAAGTTCATGGGTTGAGGATGGACGTTTTGAACCGCCGCCGCCGCCGTGTACTAGGAAAACAATAGAAGAGACGAAGTTCGTTTGGCTAATTTCATGCATTTGGCACTTTTTGTTGTTTGCTTCTGGAAGTGGATTAACGTTAATTGAAAGAAGTCAACTTGGAATTTTTGTGTTAGAACAACATCTAGTGCATATCCATAAACAGTTGGAGAAATTATTGTGCAGGTTGGGTTTTGTGAAAAGGAAGTCGGCAGCAGTGTCTTTATACCCAGGATGACAGTTGATATCTGGTCTGTAAAGTGCAAGGTATGTCCATTAGTGCCACCAATTAGAAGTGCCTGATTACCCAAAAGCATCAGCAGGACTTGGAGCAAACGTGGACTAACAAAGTGCTGAGGTGGAAAACCTCATAATATGTTAGCATAAGATAAAGTTTGCAATCCATAGATTACATATAATCGGATCAGTACAATGAAGTTAACAGATACGGTACTGTCGCAATGGTTTATAAAATCACGGTTGGCTGTAAGTATGCCTACATATCCATTAGACTTAATTTTTATTTTCGTGGTAGTCACCGGGTAAGGGTTGTGATCAAATTGACTTGATCATCCAAACTTCTAAGTCTCATGCTGAGCAGGACATAAAAGTAACTCCCATCAGCATGACTGAACATAAAGAAGTTGATGAATTCGTGTCATAGAATGAACAATGGAGTCAACATCAAACGGGATAGGCTCCCGCAGGACTATTAAGGGTACTGAAATGGGGAAGGATAATCCGGACTTTTTGACAAAGGGGTTCTAGAAAATGATCGGCCACCCAGATTGAAGACTATGCGTAAGATAAAGTAGTCCGCCGCTCAAAGAAATACGGTCTGCACATTGGTGACATCTCATCATGAGGCGCCTTTCAAATAAGCAAATCTGGAGTATTTGGTGATCGGAAAATCCACACGTAGTCATAGAGAAGGCAATGTACCTTGTCCATGTTGTGGTTTTTGAACTGGCGGAATTGTTGGGTAATTTTTCAAAGACGACAATAGGAGAAACATTACAGCCAATGGAGAGCGCAACCAAGATATGATAACCGATTTCTAGAAATCGTGAACCTGGACTTGTGTGAGCTATGTTTCTAGCAAGTTGGGCTACGTACCACACAGGCAGGTCGTGGCGATGTTGCTTGGCGACCACGGAGCTCCTATTTGAAGCCGTTGGATTTTTTTTTTGTGAGTTGGACGAGACAATTCAGGCCCTACCAACTACAATGTTGGTCACGCTTTTTATGAAACATGGGCAGAGACCATCGAAAATATGTTGAAAAATTTAGTTCAAAGGATGGCCCACTTCTAAGCCCGTCGAGTCACTTTTCAATAGCGCAATAATCATTGAAAAATATTGAGCAGCGGTTGTTTTTAGCCTTTTTAGATATAAATCAGCAGGTGGGCTACTCTTAACATACTCTAAACTAGCCGCGTAGAGCCTGATATATGCTCGTGGCGCCATAGAAAAACTAGCCCCGGCTACGAAAAAACTGCCATAACTATGACGCCTTATATAAATTCAAAGCCAATGTTCGAAATATCTTTAGTGGTACTACTACTACTATTAAGCCAACAGAAGGTTAACTATTATGATAAAATTGGGAATCTCTCTGGTAGAGATTTTTAGAACTTATTTTCGGATTAGGATTGCTCTGAGAGAGCGTCGTCTCCTTAAGACACTTAGAGCCATGAATTCACATAAAATGTGTCCCATAGTTTCGTCGTCTTCCACAAAGACGATATTTTCAGTTCAGTTGCCTGGAAAAGACCCATCCTGTGTAGGTGATATCGAAGAAGGCAGTGTTCGGTTAAAAATCCAACCAATACTCTGAACCCATCCCTTCTGGTTTAGACGAATTCTTTTGATTTATTTGGAAATGTTTTGATGGCTCTTTTAGCCTGACAAAGTGATGCGGTATTTACACATTTATTGTAGTTCTCTTAATTCTTTATTGCTGGACTTATTTTACAGAACGACTAAAAGTCAATAAAGGAAACAGCTGAACCGTTTCTAGCCAGTTTGTGGGCTATTTCTTTACCGACCTTTATAACCAGGCACGTTTTGAAATTTTACTTTGTTTTTATCGGAGAAATGTTGTAGTCTAATGAAGTAGTGCAAGATTTCTTGACAGTGCGTTAGTATAAAGATGGGGAAACTTTTCATTCTCTTTTTGAAAAAAGATTTGCACAGACCTAAACTGTACGTTTTTCTTCTTGAAATTGTGAAATTCTGATGTTTTGACCAAATATTTGATCCATCCGTATACCACTTGATACCTTCAAGGTTTAAGATGGTAGTTTTGTAGTTCCATTCTTCACGGCTTGAGATCGGTATAGTGAACGTTCCACTGCAGCAAAGAGTCTTAAGCTGATGGTCGCTCATCGTGCAGATCATGTCAAACTCTTGAATTTCATAGCAAAGATAAATTTGATCCATTTGAAGATTAAGTGCTGAAAATCATTACCAATACTCCCATGAAACTGTTAGAAATACCGCACTCGATGTCCTAAGTTCACCCGGCTTTGATGAAAAATGAAGGCAGGAACATATGGCAAAATAATTAGACATAACAAGTAAAGACGGAAGGAGTAACTTCAAAATAACACAAGAATGTAGAGCTACTTCTCCAGGAACAACAGGCGAAAGTTTGAGAATTTAATAGTGGAGTCGAAGGCATTCCTGAGAAATGAAGAAATTTTCATCTATCCGAGCTACATGAAGTAATGAGATCACTATCTAGTCTTAAGTACGAGTATAGCAATGTTGTCGAACCGACCGGGCTGTATTCTGAGTTGTTTATGGCAGAAGGAGATTTCTTACAAGGAAGGGAACACGTATACATTTCCAAGAGATCTGAAGGAACGAATGTATGCCTGAACAATGGAATCTCACCATCGACAAGAAAATATACCTTCTAAACTATACTATAGAAACATCATTCTCCTTGACATGTATCAGATCTTGTCTGCACCGTTAAACGGCTAACACTATTCGGCTTAAGACCATGTATAGCGACTATTCAAAAATTTCATTTGGGGCATCCTGCAAAATTCGTCTAATTCTGCGGAGTAAGAATTGAGGTTGCTCGTTGCTCTTTGCGAAAGAAAGACGAACGAAGACCATTGACGTATTGAGACAGTATCATCAATCAATATCAATTTGTTTGACCGAAGCACGAAGCACGAAGCATTTTTATTTAGGACTTAAAAATCAGGATCCTAATCTCTGACGCGAAACCAAGGACATTCACGAAGGCGGATGAAGAAATTCTTTGTGGTTTTGATCAAAGTATTCGTCAAGTGTTGTTAAGTTCCACCTGTGTTGACAGGTCTCGAATGATAAGACTCACCCGCAAGCTCTTTGAGTTGTACAACGACAACATCCAGAAACGATGATTCGTCGTATGGCGTTATTGGATCGTGTATCGCAAAGATTGCTATGCTCCTAATCTTGATGTGGGTAAAGGAGAGCATGAGGCTCTAAATATCAGAACCAACAAAATATACATTTACTTGGATGTCTGGTGACTTATTGCACCAAATTAAGGTTTGCATGCCTTTTCGACACACCAAATTTAGTGGAACACATATTTCAATAAGTCTAGTGACAATGAGATAACGCACTGTTCAAAGTACCAAAAATATCGCACAACTAAGTGAGTTCAAATTGAGCCAAACCAATCGATTTCACTTCGTTCACATTGTGGCGAATTTTGGTGCGGTGGTCATATAAATAAGATCGAGTCCGGTAGTTGAAAGTCATATTAAAACCACAGAAGACTATAGAAATGAATGTTAAATATTCTGTTGACTGAAGATCATTCTTCCGAATACAACTCATCCGAACTTTGTTGCATTTAAGTGGTCAATTACAAATGGAAATGTTCAAGAAGAATTAAAAGTTTCGGCTTAGCGATTCTACACAGCAGTGTGGCAAATAATATACCTGACACAGGCCATATCCCAGCATCCAAGAACGTCATCTATTTGTCCGGTCGGCGGGCAATGGCAAGCTCCCGAAAGTAAAATTGCCTATGAAAAAGCTTTTTAGGAGTGCCGTTCGGATTCGGCGATAAACCACAGGCCCCGCTCAGATGTGACAAAAATGACAACATGAGCAACACAAATAAGTGTCAAAAAGCTAGGCCATGGCCCATACCGGGATGCCAGTTCCACAGTGCTTTTGTTTTTGTTTTTTGGTTGAAATTTAGTATTAATTTTTATTTTGATGTTGAAATTTTAACATGGAATAAAGAGCGGTCATTCAATTTAATGCAAAACTTGGTAAAAATCCATCGAAAACATTCCGATTGAGGCAACAAGTGCATCGTAATGATTGTTTGAATGGAACAGTTGTTTTCAAGTGGCATTAAGCATTTTTGGCCGGCTTCAACATCAACAAAGAGACTTTTCAAACCCTAATATTGCATTACAAAATGTTTGTCTCTGTTGTACAAAAATGCCAAGAGTCACACAGCACTGATTATTCGTCAACTTTTGCAATTGAAATAAAATTTGTATGTGAAGCATCCGCCGTATTCACCTGATTTGGCACCGTGTGACTTCTCTTTGTTCCCGAAATTGAAAGGATGCTATTTTGATGACATTCGGACCATACAAACAGTTTCTACACGGGCACTGGAAGGGGAATATTTCGGATAAAACCGAAAAATAAATAGAAATCGTGTTATAATTATGTTTTCTAGAACCAGAACATGATATAATTTGCCACGCTGTGTATATGCTTGTGAGGTATCATCCTTAGGTGTCTTCTAAAGGTGCTACTTCTCTGCCTGCAATGCGCTGCATGTTTGACAGAAAAAGTTTTTTCTGCAGAGATGTGTCTCCCCAATCACGACGGCCGGTATCCAGGATTTATATTAGCGGTCCTTCGTTGAAAAAGGGTGAGATTTCTGTAACTACCTATTGAAAAGAGTCCTCCGCGAAATATCTTTCGAATAAAGTCTAAGGTCAAAGAGTAGCTATTTAATTACAAATGATTTATCTAGGACAGACGAATTTAATAGCAAAATCAGATTCCGTTCACATAACTTCGAGAAAACAAACAAAAGATTTAATCTTATCAAGATAGACCCCGCCTTCCTATCCGAATGACAGTTTCAAACCAACTAACAAATGTAGGTGCAAAGAAGTTCAGAAATTCCAAAGTCTATTAGGCAAATTAACCCACCGGAAGGACTAATTACCTGCATCCGGTGTTTAAACTTTCACCTACCAACTGTCAACGTTGATTTTCATCCTTAACGTTATGCCACCACATGCTCCATTCCTCTGTTGACCCTTAACCTAATTTGAGAAAAGATCCGAGATACGTATATAATCAAGTGTCAAAACTCACCATGCACCGTTGCTGTTTGATAATGTGGTGGCGGTGGCAGTGTTAAACTTGTCACACCTGTCCCCACTGTCATGTGTCCTGGCACTGACAGTTGTTGTTCGAAAATAGTCGTCGGTCCCGCGACGGCTGTCGTCGTTCCTGGTGGCGCAGCAGAAATCCCTGTGCCCGACAACGCTTTCTTATGCTGTAATTGAATTGTGTGATATTTGACAAGCGGCTGGTGATTATAATGAACTGCCGCTGCCATTGCTGGCATGTGGTTGCCTGGCGTTGCCGTTTGAATTGGAAAGTAAATGGTCGCTGTACCGGTTATTTCCGTGCAGCCATTTTGTTCAACAAGCTGCTGATGCTGCTGATGCTGCTGATGCTGCTGATGCTGATGCTGGGCATGAACATTGTTCGGCACAATGACTTGCTGGTGGTAAGCTGTAGTGGTAGCTGCACGAGTAGGTGACATCTGATAGCTATGATGCTGGGGGGACATCTGTAGATGCTGTTGCTGGTGTTGCTGTTGTTGGGCCATGGCCAAATGGTGGTGATATGGCTTGAGATTGGGCGGTGGCATTGGGTGCGATTTTAATTGAATACATGGTGAACTATGATGCACCTTTGTTGGTGAGCTGTGCAGAAGTTGGCATGAATCTGTGGAATATGGAAACCAATTGAGTTTTAAACTTTATTCCACTTCATTATCGTTGGCAGTAGTTAGTGAGTCGGTGGGGGGATGTTGTTTGATATTTTATTAGTTTCGAACTCTCCGGCTATTCAAGAGAATAATGGCTTAAATGATGTGGGCAGGAAGGGGAATGCAAGCATTTTAATCTCTGTGTTAGCAAGATGAAAATTCAATTTATTTTGAGGTTAAACGTGATGTAAAGGAAGGATGTGTGTTTCTGGTTTTTTTAATTTTATTTTCAAAGAGGATGTCATTTTGTTGTGTTAACTTACCTTCGCGGTCGGCTGGTGAGCCATATTTGAAGCTATTGTGTAGATTTGTTTCTCCAATCACTGGATCATATTTACAAGTTTTACAGTCCATCTGCAAAAAGAAGAAAATAATTAACATTTTAGTTTAAGCGAATTTAAGTTGTTTGTTAAATACAAAAAGAGATATGAATCAGGGCTAGACAATAAAGCTTTAAATGGCAGAGAGATTCAACCCCTCATTTGGGAGCACAGTGCCGCATTTTTGAATAGATAATTCGCTCTTTCTTACATTGCTTACAATTCTTCGATGTCACATTTATAGCATACCTAGGTATAGAAAGGCCCATCTATAAGATCTACACTAATATAACTTAAAAGACTCCTGATGGAAATATAATGATTTTGTCGGTAAATGTTTTTCTCTATGCTGAAAAAAGGACAATTAGGACAAAGGTAGATATCAGCCTTTGAACGAAATCAGTAAACCAGCGAGAATCTCGAATTTTCTTAAGTCTTAAATTTTGGTCATACTTGAAGTCAGTAAGGAGCAAGGTTAAGTCTTTATGATGGCTCAAAACCCGAGGCCTTCTTTCTGAAGGACGACAGCGTTCAAATTCACTACGAACTAGGAAAATTTGCGGCTGTCATTCAAGCGACTAATGTCCAAACCTGATGGCAATGAACTATTTTGTGAAGAATCAGTGTATCTTTATTGACATTCAAGCTACGTTTTAAGCGTTCCTTAATACTCTAACAACTTTCGAGCTGGTTCGTATTGCGAGGCTTTACTGAAAGCAGTCAGAAGACTGGATTTACTGAGACTCATTTTGGGTTCAAGGTCAAAATATGATCACGGGAAAGGAAATCGTCGATAACCTTAATAGTACTCGCTGGAACTTGCCATTAAACCAGGGATTTCGCTGTGCTGGTCTAGTGAAACCCAGCACATCAGAAGCGGCGTCTCTGATTGAATTTTGGTAATCTTCGATATTTAACACTGGCGGCAACAGACCTCTTGAAAGATTAAGAGAAAGACTCGACTGGAAAAAGATTTGGCGATTTCTTGAGTTGGTAGCCCTCTGATGGCAAAATTCCTCACAGTACTATCTTGCCCTTGCGCTGTTCGGAATACCACCAATAGAACCTTGGCTACAACTAGGTAATGGTCAGAGTCATATTTGCTCCACGAAATGTTCGGAGATATATAATACTAGAGGAGTGCCTTGCGCTAATCGCAATATTTTCAATCTGGTTGACGTAGGCCCAGCCCTAGAGGGCCAGTTTCATATTTGATACCTGTCAAACGAGGGGTTGGTAAGATCGAAGCCAGTTCTTGTATGTGCTCGCTGCGGTTGGTCCATTAAAGGCTCATCCCCCACCATCTCTTCTCCAAGACCCTGAATAAGTCCTTACCATCCTGAGCCCCAAATATGTCGGAGTAGCTCGGTTGAGGTCTCATTTGTTTCGAGATTTTACTTCACCGCTGTTTGCTTCTGGAGAATTCATCCGCTGTCCCGTTTAAAGTGCTGCTATTAATGTTTGCTAGTCAGCCCTTGCGATTATATGTTTAGCAATCATACGATACTAGTGTTGGAATCTCCTGGCGTAAGTGCAATTAAAGAAGTGTCTTCTCCTGATTTTTTACTTTTTTGAAAACAGAAAGTGACGAGAAGAAGTATTACTTGTTGGGAGGCTAGATATCCATCTTCATGGACGAATCTAGCATCATCATATAGGCTTGAAGGAGATCATCTTCGGCTTCCAGGCCACGTTATTCTGTTTCAATCGAAAATGTTGGAAATGACATAGTCGTATGACTTTTAGAGCAACATCTCATATTGTGATATATATAGACATCCAATTTTTTTCAAACATAACACTCTCATCGTAATAAGATTTAAGCCTCTGAAGGGCTTTCCTGGAAAATGCCTCCAAAGAGGAAGACCTTACATGAAGTAGTATGCACAATCATATGGTGACGCAAGACCTGACTTCCATTAGTTTTAAAAACCTTTGAATTCGCTATCATCAACATAAGAAGAGCAACGATATTTCCTGGCACAGAACGTTGTCCTTCAGACTTCAGTTCTGCCCTATAATCTTTGGTTTATCACAACTGATAGTGATGTGGCGTGGCTATTTATGAACACAGCACTAAATATATATACGACTAGTGTGGCATCGTATAAAATCACTGAAATTTCATCTTCTATCTTTTAAACTACTTTCCTATTGCGGGTGCTGGTTTGAAATTTCCTCTCGTTGATCTTCTTTTTTCGCTGGGCTTTTCCTGAAGCCAAATTCATTTGACCAAGGACACCGATCCTTTAGCCTTTTATGGCTAAAGTTACAATCTGCGGATCCATTATTTCACATTTATATATAGGTATAACCAAATATCCATGCACGGAAAGTAAAAATAAAAACGTATTTTTAGATCTACTTTTAAGCAGTTATAGTCTATATTGAAATCTGTAAATTTCTTAAGGGGGGGTCGCAGTCAACTTCCTGAGCTTCAACCAATGCTTCACAAAATATAGTACACTTATTTGGCTGGCATTCCCTTCCAATTTCGCGCTACACCTAAGGCTAGACTTACAGCATTGTTTCTGCAGAATGCACAGCACTTTGAATGTACAGCAGAAGACAAAGTCTTCGAACACATCGAAGTTATAGTTTTCCCTTGTGGCGTGCTCTCCGAGCCGATGTTGTGAAATAAACTTTCTTGTCTACATAACACATTTTGTTTTATTCTCTTGAATCACCAGCCTCATCAATGTCGCTTCTGATTCAATTGCTGCAAACGCTCGTTGGCTCTTACTTCCGCTGCCAATATCTACAGCACTTGTCAGCAGTTGTCATCCTTGTTCTACAGAAAGTTTATAACCTGATTAATGGTCGCCAACCACGGCTTAAGATGAAACTTTTCCTCTTGACAACAAAGAATTTTGAACATTAACATACTCGTAGTAAGGCGATTGTGCAGTGTATGCTACTTGTTTCACTGGATGTGCTTGCTTAAATGGTTCGTCGAACCAGTTTATTTGTGTTGGTATATCAGAGATGGCATCTCTAATGTCTTGCTGATCATATAGACATCATTTTCGCAATGGACATATCCATTAGGAAAGGATCTAGAAATCTCTTTTGATCGAATCCGATCGACTTTGTAGATGTTGAGGTGTAGGTACACACTTGTAACTATTGTAAGATGAAATTTCACTTCGTCGTGAAAACGATTAACTGTGGTCCAAAAGATGTTCTCCTTTCTTCAACATCGCCCATTAGTTTGGTTGTGGTGTACCTAGAATTAAGCCTTCATGCTGGCCATTTACCTAAGAAGAATTCTGGCCTTAATCTTCTGCTCTTTTCAGATCTTCTTTTGACCGGAACATTCCATTGCTTGTCATGAATGACAGTAATATGTGCGTTGAAGCGTCCCAGTCCCACAGCTTGTGAATGTGAATGTTCCAAACACCTTTCATGCATAGCCGAAAGCCATTAACCGTATTTCGTTTACAGGTGTTGTCAATAGTAAGACTAGTTATGTCTGAAGATACTTTTTTATAAGCTGGTCGGACAGTGAACCAAGAAGCACTGTTACCAACTTCAGAATTAATAACTCCTGCGAAAAGTGAATTCGGGTGAATCCACAATTGTACATCTTGGTTTAGTTAGTTTCCCTCTGAAATCCAAACCCTACAAACATACTCACAACTGAAAGCTTCGTAAAAACACTAACGCGACAATTTGAAGGGATACGAAAAAATTTTGCTCTTTTAAACTTTTGCCTCTACAAAATAAGCAAAACCTTGTCAGCAACAATGAGCAATGATCCCGATCCAGAATCAGAATTAGAAACAGAACCAGACCCAGTACCATGTGGCAAACATTTTTGTTGACATGCTTAGTCCGTCTCCAAATGACATACTCGTACACAACTTGACAAAAAAAAAAAGAACGAACAAATCCAATGACAAGGGATTTAATGTGTTTTTTGGCAGACGACAGCAAGACTGACAGACAGACAGACAGACAGAATCCGACTCTTATTTCATTTTCGCTGAACTTTTCATTCAATTAAAGTTCTTCATGTTCAATGGCCATATCCTCGAGAACATTTTCACTTGTGGAACAGGAGTATGAGGGAGGAAAAGTTTGCTTTTTTTTGCTCGCTCCAGATGCTTTTTTTTATATTTTTGTTGGGGGAAAAAAATAAACTTTTTACTCTCACGAGGATAATTGAAATGTATTCTGTTGTCGACAGCCTGTTTGCATATCATTAGGACGTGTCTTCATTTGCTGTGGTAAACAAAGTTATTTTGTTGGAATTTCGGCAAAAAGGCTGTACATGTCCTCCGCATTTCTGTCTGCCTGGTGAATCCATGGGGAAATGTTCAATTAAACAGAGTTTAGCGGTTACCCAAAGTTCTATCAATGACGACAAATTCCTAACATTCTAAAATTTTTTTAAGGTAGAATGTCGATTCTTTGGTCTGATGAGGAGTTTTGCCTGCTACCGGCCTTTATTGTGTAAGACATTTGAAATACATTCTGGCTCGAATTTTCTTTGTTAAGTTCTTTGCTCATACGAAAGAGCAAACACCTAAAGACGTCAACAGATTTAAAAATATCCTAGATCTGATATGACTTGATTGAGTGGACACGACATAACAATTCAATGCCGTTTGTAAATAGTTTTCGTGTATTGACATACGAGTTGATGTTTAATTGACAGAGTTTGACTTGGTCTCAGTTGAACAAACCACGTCGAAATGTATTCACGATAAGATCTTCGCCACTGAGTAATGTGTATGTAATCCGGATTATTTGCCACACTCTGTCATATCTTATCAATAACGTACGAGTATTCGTAATGACGCATATAATACCCCTCCCATTAGGTCCGTGTTAATATCAGATAGAAAATTTATTTTACAACCATCGTCATCGCATATCTGACCGAAAATCTATGCATTTTACTTGGACATTTTAAGAAAACCTTTATTTAACATCTCGTTCTGAAGTCACAGCTGCCTATTTGTTTATCAAGATTCGTTTCAAATTTCTTTCTTGATTTCACGAGGATTGCAGAAGCAATTTTTCAAAGCATCTGCCACTATATCAAGTCTTGTAAAATAGAAATGCCATTTAAGTGTAGTATTTAGGAACCAGAATGAGCCGATTGGATTTCAGGCACAGTAATTGGAGCTGTGTCCAACGACGCTAAAGAAGACTTTGAGAGAAATCTTAGTTTATGAGCGAACAAAACACAGCTTGTATAATACGAGTAATTGAAGCTGAACAACGTTCGACAAAACCTATGAGCAATATTCTAAGTATAAAGTGAGAATCGTCCTTGGCGACTATTTAAATGTCAAGTTAGGTAAGACGGGCGTCTTTGGTCATACAAGATACCCTCCATCACCACCTCGATATTAATAAGATTTCTGGCCGACTCCTGATCAACGAACCGTCATTTAAATTGATTATATTGTAATTGACGAAGAAGAGTGCATTCCAGTCATTTGAATGTCCAAACGTTCCGTGCAGCATATGACGATATTCGTTTACAGCCCAAAGCCACCGAAATATGGTAATTAGATTCAATGAATGTCTTAAATTACAATAGACCGCCAGGGCCTTTTCCATCGAGTATCTCTTAACCTCTTGAGGTTGCGATGCCCCAGAATGCAACGAAGAAGACCAGTGGCATCATTGAGCAATAAGAGAAGCTACCTGTAATGTACCGACAAAGAAACCACAGATAGGCAAATAGTCGTACAAAACAGAAAAAAACCGGAGCGCGCCGTGAGTCCTACGAGCAGGAAAGGAGAGATGAACTGAGCCTCCTGATTGAGGCCTTCGCGGGGAGCTACCGAAAGAATGAAGTTCGAAAATAAAAGATGTAAAACCCGATCGAACTTTCTTTTTTAAAGTTTTATCCTACCTTCGTCAATAATCTAATTGAAAACTATCAATATAGTTTTATGCCAGAAAAGTTCACCGGGTCTTGGAAAAACTTATCTCCATATCATTATCGACTCCAGAGCCCCATATGAGAGCATCTATAGCACTGAACTAGACAGAGCCATGTCTAGTTTTGGCATTCATGCCAAGCTCATCTGAATATGCAGCATGAAGATGGACTCAAATTCGATAAAGACAAAAGTGAGACCTTCAACATCAGAAAAGGACTTCGACGATATGTGTTATCGCCTGAATTTTTCAACATACATAGGTCTTTAAAAAAAATTGTATAAAACTCACAAGTCAACTCCAGGGGCACCATCTATCAAAAGTCTTATCAGTTACTCACAAACGCCGACGACATCAACATACAAGGAGGCACATTGACTACAAGGATAGACTGAACGATCTGTCAGTTAAGCATTTGCATTTATTGAAGCAGAAGAAAAAAAATTCGGTGATTTCGCACGGAAGCTTGGGTACTGACGAAAGTGCATGAAAACGCTTTCGGGTGCTTCGAGCAAAACGTTGTTCGGGTAAGTAGGGGTATTTCAAATGGCTGGATCACTGTGAGCGCATGGGCATCGGCGTCCCAATCTGACAAGTTTTCAACTGCAACCTAGCGGATCAACGCAGTAGAGAATTGTTGTCAGAAGACCGTGCTAGCTATAGATTCACGTTAGCTAAGCCCCTATCCATCACTGACTGTAGCACCATGTGAAACTATAAACATTCCAGAGAAATTTGTCTTTTGTGGAGGGTTGAATATCGACTGTAACGTTAGCCCCAAACCCATTGCCACCACCATGGAGACCATAAATAACAATGTACTTTGTGGATGTATTGAGTTCCACGAGTCTCCTTTAGAGAGGGCGCACCATGGTCAATACACGCCGGTCTCGGTCCACAACACGTCACCTAACGCCTCTTAAGCCTATGCGAAAAAGAAGCAAAAACTGCGAGAGATAAATTTAATGAAAGTTTCAACTACAGCGATTAATATGACTAAGTCATGAAGACCCGATCAACAACAGTGTTCTCCGCTCGAAGGATTTTTGACAACGCAGGACAAGAAGACCTTAAAAATGTAAGCTGCACAAGTGACATGGAACCTTAACTAGCAGGGTTTGAGTAACTACAGCCAGTAACATTGAACTAGCTGGAGTTGCATGTTGTTTGAGTCCTAAAACTGTCTGGTCTATACTATGACGTTGTCGGACCCAGCAGCTTTTCTCTTTTGCCACTGCGAACATTCTCGAGCTTTAGGACATCGTGGTGGCGCAATGTGATGAAACCGGTGAAATAACGGTGAATCACGGTAAGTCAGTATCCAGCTTATGAGGAGGAATTTGGGACATTCCAGTAGTCAGCAATCGGCTGTCTTTGTCAATATAGTCTAAAAAACTGTTAAAGCAGCAACCAAGGTCTTTAGTATACAATTGATGATTACAAACAGTTTTTCTTATTAATATTCATAATCTCTGTCTACTGTATATACTACTATGAAGTCTAGCCCCTTAAAAAGGTCATTGTCCTGAAATATTCTAGAAAAACTATTTATACTATATATATTTCAATTTGTCCCGTCTGGCCGTCCTTAAAAGAAATAGAAAAATAGAGTCCTCACTTGAGCAAACAAAAACCATGTCACACTGCCAGAACTAATAGTCAATGGGCAGCCATCCTCCTGTCATAACTACAAGTCGACCTTCGAACCACAAAACGGAACCAACTACCATTTAACTTCTTTAATGTCTCTTCTTGCCAACAGGCAATTTGAAGCCAAATCCCTGACACCAATCTCATCTCCCCCCATCAACTTTCCAACTTTCGAAATTTTCACCACTAATTCACTCCAAAAACCATCAACGATGTTTAACCGATATAACTTACAAAACTTTCTCTCGCTCAGCTACCAATTTCATGAGTATGCGAACCAAAAAAAAAACACAATTTTCAATTTAAGTTTTCATACCAAAAAAAAAAAAAAAACACACAGAAACAACTCAAAACTAAGAGAAAAACACTCAACTTTCACTCGAATAAGTTTTAGCGAAAAAGATCAACACAAAGTTCATTGTACGATGCAACATTACATTATGCGATTGTCCAAAACTCGCAAAAAAAAAGAGGGGAAAAGGAAAAACTTTTCTTCTATTTTTCCACGTGCAACAACTTTCAGGAAACTTTAAAAATTTAGACGCACTGGGGAAAAGTTGTGCGCACTTTTCATAACAATAATCGCACAGGAAGTGTATATTGCTGTCGTCGTTATCGTCATCCACGAATACACTTTGTGTATTTTCGCCAACCCTTACAAAGATCCTTAATTTTGTGCACGACTTAGTCCAAAAATAGCAAACAAAGAAATAAAAAATCGTAAAGTTTTCGTCAACTACGAAGAGGTGGCTGGTAAAACGGAAGCACTCTTACAACTTCATGAAATCGTGAAAACTCGTTTTGTTATTATCTGCAAGGGTGTAATGATGTTTTGAGAAGAAGCAAATTGATGTTTTGAGAAGAAGAACTGTAGCGTAGTCATAGTTTTCCGGTAGTAGCAGAAAGTGGCGTCAAACAGGGGGATCATACTCGTACCTATATCCGAATAAATTCTTTGTGTCATATTTATCAGCAAGAAATTCGGAAACCTCTAAGAGATATTGGAATAAATTTATTAGGTTTGCCGACGTCTTGAAAAGTCATGTTATCTACAGTTATGCTCCTAGGGCTTCTAACTGTCAATTAAAGTCCTAAAAGCAGACAAAATGTTTTGAAAAAAAAACTCTTCCGATTCTTACTAGGTAAATATGTACATCGGCGATATCTTTTCCTGTTGACTTTGTGGCCAGAATGTCGGTTACGTATTCGCCTGGAAGACAGATCCAAGAAGTGAAATTTTACATTGTCTTTGTTAAGGAAAAAGACATCCTTAATCGGTTTTGGGCTCATCTAACCAATCAGCATTGTTATCCTGACTCATACTCTGGTAAAAGGGATTGGCGAGAACGGGGAAAGTCGATTTCGTATTTTCGACGAAACAGGAGTTTTGGATATCATTGCATTATATGACTTCCATAAAACAGAGTTTAATGACTGCTGACGTGCAATATCAACAAAACTCCAGAGCCGGATGTAGCAGTTCTTTCAAAACATCAGACAGCTTAAAGAGTCTAGCCAATGATTTGAACCACAAAGAAAATATAGTTGTCAATCCGTTAAGAATATAGCCAGGTTCACTACGGTAGTCCCGATGCAGCCAAGACGGACCGCTCTTGAGACTTGGTAAAAAAATTACATGCAATATAAAATGGTTTAATTATAGCCGTGTATCTACCAAGAGCTCACTTCGGTAACAAGCCGCATATCTTGCTGAGACTGCCTTTACACTGGTCTGCAGTAGGTCAACATCATCATGGTGTACATCATATAAAAATCATTATCATTAATCGTGCACGTTGCACAAATATTGAAAGCGTTAAGCCGTGAATGAACCAACATGCACTAAACCAGTGAGTGCCAAATGCCAACCTGCTGCGGACGAACTTGGATTAGCCTTGTCATTATGTACACAGTGGCCATAGCCACCGTCCGCAATTATTCCTTACAGAGGATAGATTTCGAAATCTATTTTGCACACATGCAGCTCAACTATTCGCATTCTGCTCTTCAACATACAGGAGGTCAACTTATTTAATAGGAGCTGGGTGTTTGTTAGTTAGCCTTAACCCAAATTGATCTTTTATTATGTGACAAGCTTAGAATGTTTTAAGTTCATTTACAGAAACGCTGCTCTGCTCTATATGCTATATGCTATAATGCTCTATAGGAAATGCTCTTGCATAAGAATTATCGATGCCCTTGAAGTATGGGCCATTGCGCCTTCCTATACGTCCCCTAAGTCTATTTTATCTAGACGTGACAAAAAAAATCCTCGAACATGTTCACATAACGGCCTGAATTGACTACGATGGTCTGCTCATTGTCCTTGAACAACCATCGGCCGATAATCTTAACTGCTGCACAAAACGTTGTCACGTGGTGAACGCAAAGGCGTCTGATTTAGTTCTCGGGGGTTTTTGGCGGCTCAGTAGCCCATATTTTGCTTAAAATAATCCTCATCACTTCAAAAAAAGCCCAGAGATGCTTTACATGCACTTCTTCGAGCATTAAAGTCGCTCGAAGTTCAAATAGTTCCTGCAAAAGGGCCAATTCGTACGGATGGAAATGAAGTTTATCGTGCGGAATTAGCCTCACGGAACTATCTAAAATTCTAAGCGCAGAACTCCGCGTGGTTCTCAAAACTGAAGCCTTATGGGCTGTGTTTTGTTTTGAAAGGAAGTGAGTCTCCAGTTCTTCCTTTCTGCAATAAACCAGTTTTCTATAACGTTGTGATCCACAAAAGAGTTATTTTTCATGTCTGAGGCAGGATCCAATAGCTCAATATTGAAGCGATTTCAAAGGCGCACTGGATTGAAACCATAGAACTGTCGTTGCGAAAATCAGCCTGAGAGGCAAAAGCATGCTTTTCGTTAATCTAGTGCGAAATGATGACGGAAACTTAGGTTAACAAGATCTTCTCTCTCGAATGAGACCCCGCGTAGCTGTCTGGGACTCCCATAACCTTTAGAGAAATTATCTTGCCGCATCGTGTAGTTATTACATGAGATTTTGCATTCAACACCCCTACATAGTGATGCAGTAGTAAACGAGGACCATTTAAAGTGAGCCTAAGAAAGTTAATAGATATATTCAAGAGTTTAATGAGTGATAGACTTCAATCGAAGGGATCCGTTTTCCGTATTGCAACCTTCTGCTTGAACGCGAAATTTCTCTGCTTTTTCTTGCTCCCATATTCGATAAACAAAGGGTTTTACATAGCGTGGTTCAGACTTTCTTAGTTCGAAGTGTCAGAGAGGTGATACCGCCAACTTCATAAGTACGCCGGTCGTGTTGGCTTTGGAGTTTCAGGTCTTACTGTAAGTGGGTATTTCCGCGACATCAAAATACCTGAACTTAGACTTGAACTTCAATCTTTGCGGGTTGCATCGCCAACCTTAGGATCACATTGTGCGCGGGGAAACCATTGCTAGTTTTGTTTTTGTCAATGGGTAGAAGCTCTTCGTGAAGATAATGTTAAGTTTTAGAAATGACACAGTTTTAGACACAGCATTTGCGGGTAAGTTAAGCAATATATCTAGAGTAGAAGCTCTATAGGTACTAAGTGCAAGAGCTTCACTTATATCTTCCCACCATGTCTATAAGAAGGTACATCGTTGTCGAAGCAATTGGTGCTGACCGTAAAAGCAATATTGCACACGGATCCACAGCTGGTATAAGAAGGGCAACTTGGAGGCTCTGTATACTCTGTATACGGAATGAGAGGGAGTCTGGACAAGCATTCTTAGATAAATCGCACCTTTTCATAGAGTAAACTCATCAATGATGAAGGTATATAAACTCCGACTCTATTAATGATACTTTTTTTTAGTGTGGATGGCTTAGCTGCGCTGTTAAAATAAATGGGATTAAGCATGTCGCGTAAATAGAAAGGGGTAACATTTCAGCGAGTACATGTAGAGTGGAAAATCTTTAAAAATGTAACTGAGACCTCAAAAGGAGAACGCGGTATTAGTGATGAAGAGACAACATGGCAACGTTTAGTTGTTTTATCCAAGGACGATTTAAGAACATAAGGTCGGGAAAACTCATAATTCAGTCGGTAGACGTGTACTTTAACCAATAAGCCCTTTTTGGTTTATGCGTTCCTTAGCCAACTGATTCATTTTGCTCATTCCAAGAATTTTTTTGGACCACTGTCATCAGCGTATATCAGCCACAGTAAAATGTTAAGCGATCTGAAAGGAGTCATATGACAGGGCATGATCACTTTTTTGGCATTAAAGATCAGGCTTAGGTAGCCGTTGACTTTTTTTGAACAGCGAGCATTCTTGGAAAAACTTGGCATGCACGAATATATATAACTCAATCTGAACTTTTCGGGGTTTCTCAAGGTTCTGTCGTTATCCTGCCAAAAACAGTATTGAAAACGTTGAATTGGTAATTAACAAACAGTTTAAGAGGTTCAAATAACGCGGCAGAGAAAATCTTTATTTACGCAATAGTTTGCCTGTTTATCTATAGTTGGCACAATTTTTAGGTATCCTCCTATTGGGTAAAGGCCAAAAAATGCAGATGCTCCATTATTAGGTACCCTTCCGTTCGAACATATGGGCTTTCCCGTAGGTTGGCAGTATTGTTGCACTCAAGTAAGGTATGGTATCCAATTTGAATTATTCGATCTATCTAATATCGCGTTTTTTGAGGTCCACCTCACTTAACAGCCTGCAGAAGTACGGACCTCATCCACACAACTAAATTTTCTTGATCATCTATTCAGATTTCTTTTTGGATCTCGTTGACTTGACATCTTCTTTTCTAATTTTGGCAATCTTTCGAACCTTGTTCTTGGAGTAGCACCTTAAATTCGTCCATTAACTTCGTTTTTTCTTTCCTTTTTAAGAGCGCATACTTTCACCATCCTATGTAGCGGGACTGGTGTACCAATTGAGCTTGCCTGCGTTCATCATAAGCTCTAGAGTTTTCCCGTGGGACACAATCTATCGCAACTGTAGCATTTTTGGCCACAGCAGAACTTAATTTAGGCGTTGACGGAAGGGTAAGAAATGCGGAATCGGCAAAGGTACTGGCAAAGTGTTACAATTTAAGCCATTTAACCGCAACCTATATTGATAGTAGGAAAGGAAACTGAGAGAAAACTAGTATCATTCTGCCGTGCAGCAAATTCAATATGTCACGGACATTCCTTATAAGCTTTGCCGAAATGCTCGAAACCATCAATTAATTTAGTTTGAAGTTGGCGAGGCACGCCTTGATGCGGAATGTGGCATTGGCTCACGAGCGGAAAGCCCAAAACTTCCGATCTTGCTATGCCAGTATCAGTACCTGGATCGACCATGCCTTAATTCTCAGCAGAAGTCATTTAATAGCACGGTAACTGTGTAATATGTATGTTATGTATGTTATATCGGCTGCACGTTGCCTGTTCATAGCTCGAACATTTCATGTGCACAGTTACCTGATGAGGCTTATTCTGTTACCTTCCAGTCAAAAAGGATGTCAGTTACCTGCTTTGGTAATAAGAGAACTGCCGTTAGTCTGGTATGGGTTCGTCTGTCACCATTTCTATTTTAGAACCCTATATAGGCCTAAGAAATCCTTATTGACACCTGCTCCAACTGCGTTGGAGTGATTCATACAAGAAAATTGCGTTGCGGTTGCTCCAATTATATCAATTTGTCATAATGAAATTATTACTCCTTCTGATGTTCAGTTATTTCTGATAGGGCATTGTAGCATTATTATTTTCTCCTGCTCAACACTCAACAACACTTGCTTATAACTTTTTCAAGTCAAGCTTGGTTGGCGGGATCAGTGTTAGGAGCCTAGCACGAGTTTTGTTTTTAAGCACGATTGATGTGAAGTCGTAGATTGTCGCTACTGAATTACTACCCTATCACGCGTCTTAGTGAAATTCCGAACAATAATAGCCGAAAATGTGATATAGAAAACCGTGAAGAGTGTCAATGTGTATCATATTTAAACAATAAAGGAAGACATCGTTCTTGAGGTATCCACATTTTTTTTAGCATTGGCCTTAAGTAGGACGTTTTCCACATTGAGTTAGCATAATTGCTAGTTTGCAGGTTTTGTATAGTTATACTGTCCAATACCAAGGGTGGCTATTTAGCCGGTCCAACAATACTTCTTTGGCCCATCAAAGCCTTAGCTAGCATAATCTGTATTTACGAGTTATAAGCAATCTTAAGATCTTAAGATTGACTTTATATGAAAAATCCCCAAATTGCCTTCAGGATAATTAATATTCATCGTGTCTGACCAAATAGAAATGAAGCTCTTCATTTTTATTTTGCAGAAAATGATATCGTGCATGAAGAGTGGTAGTCTACAGTGCTTTATCCTTTGGCCAAACTCTTTGACCAGCCAGGCAATCCAGTCGTTCTCTTAGTGGAAAGTCCACCCAAATTATCATCCGACATCCTATATTAAGCTCAACTCTGCCCACAGACTCATAAAATCTTGATTCCGATTCTACGAGGCCCAACACAAGGACACAAGGAAAAATGCAACCCGCTGACCAAATAACCTTGTGCGAAAGTTTTCGCTCTCCAACGAAAGAACTTTTTGATTATCGTTTACCCAGAAGATACACTCATGAGTAGGCGTGTAACGTTCTTTGATATTCCCAACTTTGCCATGTTAGCTACAAGCAAATTACTTTCACATAATGGAATACCTCTCTGGGGTAACTTTGTGTGATGTTCTCAATGGAAATATGAATCTGCAGCCCTATCCACTGTCCTACGGTGCTACGTACGAATATCAATTAAATTCTAGCCCTCCCCCTAGGCCTACTGCCTTCTGCCCCTCATTTAACAATCAATTATAATCTCTGGCAATTGGCTTACCTCATGCGATTGTCCATGACAGGAACTGGAGCCCGTCGAGTCCGAACTTTTTCTCCTCGCCCCGGATCCATTTTTACGCTGCTGCTGCTGTTGAACCCTACGTAGGCGGCAACATATTCTTCTGTATGTACATTGCAAGGCATCGGCTAACAGGCCACCGAGGCTTGATAAACACATCAACATCAAAGGAACTCCAATTAAGGCATACAAGATGGTGGCGATTTTTCCGGCGGAAGACTTCGGTGTGAGGTTGCCGTGGCCTTAAACGATATAAAAACAAAATAAATTCAGAAAAATAGAAGAATGAGAGGAAGAACATGAATGTGAGGAGAATGAAGAAAATCATTTGAATTACGAGTATTTTTCCTATTTGGTTTTATGTTGTTAATGGAGGTACGAGTATCTTTGTGTGTAAATACTTTTCGGTTATTTTGCTCAAGGTATTTATTTCAGATTTTCTCTTCTATTTTTTGTTTGTTTTGTTTTTATTTTTGTGTTGTGGTGATGGACCATAGTGCCATTCTTTTTGCATAACTTTCTTTTGTCTTCTTGTCTTTTTGTCTCTGAAGGTCGAGGACTTTCATTGAGATGTAGGGGTTGGCCGGAAGGAAGTGATTTTGCCTTTCTTTGTGCTAAGTAGTGGTAGGAGTACGAGTATGCAATGAAAGGAACGGATATAAAGTTGTTGGCACTTTTCTTTCACAAAAAAAGGGGCAATCAGAAAGAAATCCTTTGGAATTTGATGAAGGCTCGTCGTGTCATTTTGGGAAAAATCGTCCTTCAGGGGAGAGATCATTAAGTTGAGACGTTTAAATGGAATTCTGGACTATTTTGGAAAGGATAGTGCTTTTACTTAAATTAATCTTTGTAAAGTTTTCACATTTGGCATTCTTCAGAATGTTGGACATTGAAATAGCTTTGAATGATGATGGTTGGTGGAAGCCCTAAAGACAAGCTCATTATGTTTGCCTTCAATTTAGACGAACGTTTTGTTTGAAATAAATTAGAATTTTGTATGAGTGCACAGAGATCCATTTCCAGCCATACAAAGCTCTACAGATAAATCGGGATGGAGCTGTGGTGTCCATTCGCTCTACATGGCCCAGCCATTTTAGGTGTTGAATCCGTAAACGCCTGACTTAGCTGATGTCGCTGTACAGCCCGTACAGGCCTTGGTTAAATCTCATCCTCCATTCCCCGTCAATACCATCGGGCTCGAAAATAACACGTAATATTTTCCTCTCGAAACGACCAAGGGCTTCTTCATCCCTTTTCAATAATGTCCATGTCTCTGCGCCATAGAGCTAGACGGGGATGATCAAGCTCTTGTATAAAGCCAGTTTGGTCTTGAGAGAGGGGGATCTGCTACTCAATTGCCTTCTGAGTCCGAAAAAGGCAAGATGAGAGATGAGATGTCCACGTCGTTATCGAGGAAACCTAACGACCAGCTAAAGATTTAAAAAATGTGTCAAGTCCACATTAACTGGCTTTCTCGAACCGCCATCGCTCATTTGTTTTTTTAAGGAATATGGTATGTTCTCAAACTAGTGTGATCGGTGTACGAGAAATAAGCTGATATGACAAAATGTTCCAACGAACCTAGAAGAATGATGAGTAAAAAGCAAGTTCAGGGTATTGGTGGTATGATTGTCCCCCTCTGGTATTTGCGTGAGATTATTTGCAAACTTGATCAAATTGTTTTCCGCAGCAAAGATCCCAACACAAAGTCCTTCGGGTATTATCTGTCTACAATGTCGACAATTGTGTATATTGAAATCGCTCTAGACGAGGATATAGGGATACAAGTTTTTGAAAACAGTCACAAAACAGGCACAGTTTGGACAGTTTGTTGACGGAGATGGAATTTTACCCACACATGCATTTGAAAACTTACCAGATTGGAACACGAAGCACATTGTGACGGAGTTTGGTAAGCTGAATCACTACTCACATAAATTGCGAGCCCGCGGTGAGGAAAGAATAATGGCACTTGTTCTTACAAGGTAGCTTCATATCAGGATGTTCCTAAAATTGTGGATTGGGATCCACCTGTGTTTTACTAAGAGTTAACCTAGCCGGCCTGTTTTTATAGACATGGACGTACGTAGAAAAACGATAATGTTTTAGCTCGCATAAATTGGGAACGTCCACCAATAAATATGATAAATGTTTATTTTTGGGATACGAGGAAGAAAAACGCACGAAAATACAGGGTCGTTCGTAGTTTCAAGTTGGTAGCGCTGGCATTTGACACCTGCCAAACTCAGCTGTCATTTGAAGTGTCATAATATCAGTTGAATGTTTGCCATTTATAATACTTCTGCTACGCAAGTAATCGGTAAAATGGTGAAGAAATTTGAGGAGAGTGGAAGCATTACTAATGTCATAATGCCTGTGCATCATCATAGTGCACGCTCAGTCGAAAATATTGCTGCTGTAAGTGCAAGTGTTGCTGATGATCCGAATTTATCGATTTCCCGGCGTCGCAGCAATTGAACGTATCGTACACCTCACTACGGCGTATTTTGCATTTGGATTTGCATCTCCATCCTTATAAAGTTTAATGCCACAATTGAAGTCTGCTGACCATTTACAACGCCGCAGATACGCGTCTTGGGTGTTGGAACACCAAACAATAAACACAGATTTTTCGAACAACATTTTCTTCAGTGATGAGGCACATTTCTCACTCGATGGGTATGTAAACAAACAAAATTGTCCCACATGGGGCTCAGAAAACCAGCGTAATTTCACGTTTTGGCGACATCAATTGACCATCAATAAAATCATAAATCTACGAACAGTTTATTGGAAGAGTTTAATGTATACGGAAAGATCTTTGTCTTGTATTGTCTGGGACTAAAAATTAATCAACGAAATTGGGGACAAGCATTCGGATGATACTAGGATCATGAAAAAATAATAAAAAAAATAAAGATCTGTACGGTAAGTCGAAAGACAAAATAGGTTTAACTTAGAGTGTCTGCATGGGGCCAGTAAGTTAGAATAAGATAATTTTAAGTTAATTAAGCTAATTTTTAAGCGTTTTTTGTCTTTTTTTTGCATTTAAGATTTATTAAATTGAATTAAATAAAAATGCATATAAAATGAAAGTATCATGAGCTAACTAGTGAACTATTTGTAGGTTAGGTATTAATCAGTAGTAACACTGACGGGAAGGCGAGCAAGTAAAAACATTAGTTAAGTGTACACAAAAATAGACGAGTTGCTTTCCTGGTGCACAGATGTTGATTGGGGGTCTGTATTGTTGTTTGACGTTCATACACATGCATGGTACGTATTTTTTACGTGCAAATCGCAAAAGCAATGATCTACGAGTATTGCATAGTCGTAAACTAAAGCAGTCTGCGAGAAACGGATAACGAGGCTATTTCCTTCCAAAACGTACCATGTGAGCTCGAAATACGTGAGTGAGCAAATTAAACTATTTTTGTTGACAGGACAGTCGAAATGCTTATTGCTTAGTAAATAATTTTGGTTTTCATGGTCGCACCAATCATACCGACACAATGCATCGTTTTATGAGTAAAAATATTATCTTATGTTTCTGCTGGATAATGTACCGATGGAATAGACTTTTAACCTGGTTATCACATGAATGATCTTTGGAAGGTATAGTGTAAGGACGCAAGAGTTTTAAAGGCCCGAACTATAAATTAAAGGAAGATATCTTAGAGATGAGACACAAGACATCAACTTTTATGTAAACTTTTTTTTCACTATCTACGTAGTTTTAAGGGTACCCAATTCGTTTTTCAAAATTTGCAGCTTTGAAATTCTGTATGCAGTTTCGTGGTGAAATCACATCAACTAGGATGGTTAGCTTTTCAAATGTTAGAAATGAATCCGCCTCCTAGAGCCCGCAAATACGGGGAGCGGTGTGGTATATGACGGAAATGAATGTTCTTCGCTGCACAGAATTTCGAAACTTCTCCTCGCTGCTCAGAGAAGACTTCGAGGAACTCCTTTAACTCGCGGCAAGCCCCCCAAAATTTGTTCCATTATCGCAGTGGAGTCGCGAACAAACAGTGTTTTCTTTTTTTAAGATTACCACTCCAGTGAGTATAAATACAGTTATAATGCCTTTACATGTGTTAAGTTTTTTGGAAAATTAGACAGAGAGAGAAGAAAGATGAAGGTTTAGTGGTTATTTTGCCCCATGTGTGGCATCCAACATTTATTGGAGAGACTAAATATTGTTAGCGGAAACTGCCTTATTATTGTTTTCTAGTCAACTACACATCTTTACTTGATGTTTTTTTTTGACTAAAAACCTCCAAGTCATTCGGGCACGGGTGTGATTTGAACACCACATCTTCCAATTCTGAAGCCAATTTACTACCACGTGAATCACAGCCACCCAAAAGTGTTGCAACGAACACTTACGCTTTAGTGGCTTCCTCCAAAATTCATTTGATTCATTTGCGATGAGATATGATGCCATATCGCAGACTCAGTTCTCGAGGAAAATGGATAAGAATTCAGCCAATCAACCATTGTCAAATGCAAATATGCTGGCATTAATTCCAATCTAGGAAGTGATCTAGTTTGAAGGGTGCAACTCTTGATTTAGCATTCCATAGATTATCCGTGACACCAACCTTTAATTTCAATAAAACGAATGTAACGCTGACCCGAGGCATCAGCGAATCAATGCATCTCAACTCACCTTTGAGACTTAATATCGTAACATTCTGCATTGTTTTCATCTTGTCGCGAATTATTATCAAAGACTTGATGGATAAGTGACGATTCATCCAAAGCAACTTTTTTAATCCAGACATCTTTGCCTTCATAACAACTGGATTCACAAGACAAAGAGGGTCGAATAAGATAGACATTTCCGACAATACAATAGTTTTTGTTTGTCTTATTATAACTTAATTTGGTCCAAACATACCTGATTAAGTCTACTGTAGGCTCTTAGATGAGCCCTAGTGTTTTAAGATTACCTGTGCGGTTTTAGCGCTCCAGTCGAAAACAACACGAAGATTCGTGGTCGTAGTTCAGGAGAAAGATCATATTAATGAGGAGAAAAATATTTTAGCTCACCCATGATGTAGTCTCCCGTTATCATCTATGAATTCTGCATAACACTTTTTAGTATAAAGAAACCGCCGTTCAGCTGTCTAAAGCGAGTCTCCCAACTTATCGGCATTATCCTTGAATGGATTTAAGCAATGAATTGACCGTTGTATTTTCTACTTACCCTTAGTGAAAATCAAGCCTCACAGGTACAAAGAGCACTCCTTTTCGGCAGGGAAGTTCCAACTTTGCTAACAGATCCACTAACTAATCTGCATAACCTTGCTTAAGCCAATACAAACATTAAACGGATAATTTTGAAGCTCGAGCAGCGAAATAGCGTTCATAAGCCGTCATATGCAAAAATGTTGAGCAATTCAATACATTGCAAACGTCTTTGTGGCATATGGTATACCAAAGCTCACCTTTTATATTGCGCACAAAAAGGAGTATTTTCATTTTGACAACGCGCTTTTGGCTTACCTTTGCGAGTAGATTGTGCCTCTCTAACCTCACTCTGCTTATGATCAACGCGCTGCAATTTTGTTTCACGGGCTTGTATTATATATGGCAAATATGGCATTTTATACCCTTGTGGCTAGATCTTCCCAGCATATGTGCTGATGTATTTCAAATTATTTAAGGGTCGCGCACCATATATTTCAATGAAAAACCTATTCCATGTAAAGTTCATAGTAAAACGTCAATCTCCTGTCGCCACTGAGAGGTCATATCACTTTTGATTTAATTACACAAACTTCCTTCACAACTTTATATTCAATCCACACTTTCTGAAAGCCAGAAATTCATCCTATTATAAAAGTTTGCGTCAACTTTTTATTTTATTGAAAGGACGTTCTCACCAGCACAAGGAAAAGAATAAAAAAATCTCTAGAATAATAGAAATTCAATGCTCCTGCACTCACCTATTGTTGTAATCACAGTCACCGAATAGAGAAGGGCTTCACTGAAAGACCATCGTCCTTTGTCCGATTCAAATCCGGTCGAAGCAGCGGTCGTTGTTGCCGTGAATCCACCAACACCACCACCATTACGTGTGGCCGCCACAATTGATCCCTCGAAACGTCGTAACTGCTCGTGCACCAACATTGTCCAATTTCGTTCATATAAAACGTTTAACTTTTCTAAAGAAAACATACAAAAAAAAGGTCGATCAGAGGGTAAAAGTTAAAATTCAATTTTTACAAAATGTAGAAAAAAAAGGTTTACAAAAATTAAGGAACAAGTTAACCAAACAAGTTCCAAGCAAGCACAAAAAGGATGATCCCAACCGCACCATAGTCACAGTCACACATAAAAGCACCTCAAACGTGACCTGAAATGAAAAATCATTTCTGGATCTCTCTGGACAATGAGTTAGGCATCCTTTATTGGAATGAGTGGATTCTCTTCCCTTTGCCTTACACGTAATTCTAATATGGCAAGGACTCTGCAAAATGGCAATTAAAAATGTGTTTCATTGCATGTGAGGATTTGTACTTTTCTATGTTTTTTTTTTTTTTTGTATTTTATTTTTTGAAGCCCTATCCATGTCGAAATCAAGTGGCCGTACAAGCTGATAGGATAGAATATTCTCATATACTTTGTCTGTATAGGAATGGATAACAAAAGGGGGGTTCTTTAGGTTGGTTTGTCGTCCCGTTGTGCAATAAGTTACGGGACGGGGTGTAAAAAAACAGGGATTTCAGCACAAGGATTATGAGGTTTTTTATTCATTATTTTTCACAGTTGCGTTAGGCATGGGATTAGAGGCTGTAGAGCTTTCCTTTGTACATTTTTGTTCAGTTTTTTTTTTTATATTTTATTGTCGTGGCTATAGTCTATTTTAGTCTGACTGAGAAGCACTGTCGTTTTAATTGAGAGAACTAAGCTCCTTTACGGAGAGTTTCCATAGATAGATTGTTAAAAGGATAAAATTTTTTTTCTCTGTTAAACTGGGCTATAATGTAAAAAAATTGAATTCGGGATTAGGATCAACGCTGTTTTTGTTTCATGCGCGTCCTCAAAACGTACTTTGTTATTTAATTTTTAATAACCTATGCAGAGTCCTTACATGGTGTCTTCATATTGCACTACGCAAAACGAACAATGAAATGAAAACTCTAGACATTGCGCTAGAGTCCTTTATGCAGCATGAAAGCACAATTTCTTAGAAGCTGCTTGTAGACAAGTGTTGTTACAAAACTAGAGTATACGACACATTACTGAGAATCTAATGATAAACAATATCTACGGTAGGGTTTTCCGCTCCAAAGGTAATGTCCCTTCGCTCTACATGTCTTAACCATTTCAATCAAAGGGTGCATACGTTTTTGAGCGGACCAATGCCACTTTTTAGTGAGTTTAGCTTGTTGTTATAATGCATGAGTGGAAAATAAACAAGCAACACCTATCCCAGACAACTTTTCTTGTGTACGTAGAGTTTCAAAATATAAAACATAAGATGAGAAGGAGAAACTGCCTACTGAACGGCAGGAATAAGAGTGACCTAGATGGCAAAGGGTTGAATATGCGCTGATAAGCTGCGAGTGGAATAATATTGTGAAAGATACTCGAATGAAAATTTCGGTACAAGAATTGTCAAGCTCATTTATAAAGGCAGCCACATCCACTGTTACTACAACAATTTAAATAAGTACATCCGAAGTCTGTCCCCTGAATGGAATCATGCTTTTCAATTCTCGGAAGTTTGTACGAACCTTAGAAGAATGTCCACTTCTTGACAAATCCCATCGAAAGAAGTCTAGGGTGGTCGAATCGGGTGAACTTTTGGACCCGTGCAAAACGCCAAATCAGTATCAGACTGCTTTAGAGTGCTAGTTGTGGCTCGTGGAGTATGCGGCATTGCTTCGTCCCGCTGGCACCACATATTTCCCGCTCCCAATTTGTCCGATTGAGGTATGAAAAACTCATTAATTCCAATGAATCTTCCAGCGTACACCACAACACACCATGCTGTGACTTTGAGTGACTCGCAGATTTTCGTTGCGCCAGAATCGCAAGTTTCATTTGTTGACGTGTCCACATTGGTGGAAATGGGACTCGTCGTTCATTATTATTTTGATCAGCTGATGAAGGAAATATTTTCAAGTCTTTCAGCTAAATCCTCTGTAGAGACGCCTATGGAATGGCCAACTCGGTACCACGTCGTCTGGTCGATGTGGACGGAGCTTCTACAAAGAGATATTAGAGATACTATATGCTCAGCCGAACTAGAGGCACAAGGGCTTTCTCGGTTATGTATTGTTCCAGAGTTGTGCGATTAAACGCTGCATTAAATGAAGAGTCAAAAAAAAAAAAAAAAACACTGTGGCGCTGGCAGCCCAGTATGGGCCATGGCCTAGCTTCTTGAAACTCATTTGTGTTGCTCATGTTGTCATTTTTGTCACATCTGAGCGGGGCCTACGGTTTATCGCCAAGTCCGAACGGCACTCCTTAGAAGCTTTTTCGTAGGCAATCTTACTTTCGGGAGTTTGCCATTGCCCGCCGAAAGGGTGATGACGATTTGAAAAATTGTTGGTGACCCAGCCTGGAATCGAACCCAGACTGTCTGCGTGATAGTCCAATGAGCTAACTATCGCGCCATCGCCATCGCCAATGAAGAAGAAGAATGAATGAAGAGACATTGCGTCAAAATTACTGACTAATGGTTCATCAAAATATACAAATAAATATTTTAAACGACATGTACCGGAGCAGATGTCTCTTTTTTTTTACGAGGACTCCCGTCTATGTGAGCGTTAATTTCACGAGATGCTTATACCTACATCAATGGCAGAAGGGATACACCTTACAATTATGATATAATACCAAAGCGAAAACTGTGTTAAGAGCAATAGATATCCCTTTGGTATAAGTCGAGGCTGATATAAAACCTATCTTAGGGTCATGGTTCCAGATCAACGGTGAAATTAATGAGACCATATCTAGAGTACTCCGACATATCAAAGCTAATATCTGCTCCATCTTAGAAATGGATGGCCGAACAAAAAGGGGATGAAAACATCTACTACGGTGATTGTTATCGACCGAAAGAGCAACACCCATTTGGATGCGGATTTGTTGTTGGAGGCAGACTTACACAAGAAGTCTTAAGTTTTCGGCATGTAAAGGAGCTCCTCGTAACAATCCGTATCAAGGCTATATATGCCAACATACGGGCGCCAACCTGAACAGAAGAGAAAGATAACGGCACTGAAGATAGCTTCTGCGAGCTCTTGAATAAGACATGCTAGCAATATTATAGCTATAACAATTAAAGTGTCCTCGACGAATGCAAAGCTAGGAAAAGAGGGCGGCGTTGCATAGAAGGACTAAAGAAGAGGAGAGAAGGTATTTCCGATCGCTCCTCGTGCCACATTTGACATCGCATATTCATTTATTTCACACTCATGGTTCCTGTATGGCTGTTGTTTGAAATCGAATGCTGATTGCCCTCTTTTGTTGTATGTAAGGTACAAGGTTTGTACATTGTCGATGTCCTTAGTCAAACCCACTTGAATTTACCCTCTATGTATGCTTGATAGCCAGAGTGTCCTCACTAAAACTCTACAGAACAAGAATGGTTTCAGTTGTTTCTTTAATCCATAGTAGTTCGTGTCTAGAAACCTTGTTCATATTACATATCTTTTCTTTGTCCATTCAATAAGCCGGCATTTATTTTAATTGCAATTCCTCTATCCACTTGATGTTAGTCAAAACAATATCGTCTGTGCTAGCTTTACAAAATTGGAATACCTTTTCCTCTTCCAAAAGTCTTTTAATTCTTCTTTATTGCCTCTTATTTTGTTTTCATTTAACAACTGCTCATACCTACGTCTGCGTCATCAAATTCTGATTGAAGTATAGAATGCTTCTCTAAGAAGCACTCTCAAGGTAAAAGAAGAACATCATCTTAGCGTAACAGCTCCTTTGTCAGATACTTGCTAGCATCAGCATTATTAGCTGCCACAATAGCTCAAGATGTGGCTAAAACATACACATCCATACGAGTACTTTTACATTCAAGTTAACGTGCCACCATCACTGCCAATCCTCATATTCGGCACTTATGCACGACCGAAACGTGCACCTGCATCCACCTGTATCCTATCCATACGCTCTCCTTGGTACCTACAATTAAAATCCACTTAAAAATCTTTGATGGCAGGAATCTGCTGAGGTTGCAACATGCTCACAAGGATACTCGTACTTCGGTTACTTAGGTTCTTTTTTACGGTGGAACCGTTATAATGAAAGGAAATTCAAGCACCGCCACTAGAACTAAAAGCACGTCTACGGATACGAGTATATGCGCACCTGAAAGGGTGTAATTGAAGGGGGTTGAATATTTACTATTGAGAAGGATTGGGGATTGCCTTCACCTAGATATTTTGGTTCTACAAAGGAAAAAAAGAAAATATTGTCACCCTCCGCTCTCGATTTGGAAGGCAAATTGAATCGGAACTTCGTACACAAATTGCATGTTAGATATGCGGGGGTGGTCACAGAACAAGCGAGAAGTAGTGAATGAAAACGTAAGGAGGTTAAAGAGTTCGGTAATTTCCCCTGGGATCGTTTGTTTAGTATCATTTTTTTCCTGTCCCGTCTTCTTGGCGGGATTCGAAGAAAAAGGGATTAAAATGCGGTGAAGTGTGATGGGGTGGAAAATCTCTTGACACGAAAATGATTTGTTTTATGTTTAGAGATTTTTCGCTGCCGGAAATATGTATGTAAGGATGCCGAAAAAAGATTCCTTTCCTGCCCCAACAGAGCAGATTCATAAAGAGGTGATTCCTTGGAGTATTTATATCGCAATTTTGAAGATATTCCTCCGGAGTTGGTGTGGATTTATTTTTCATGGTGCCACGCTTTAGGTAAGTTATGGGAGGTATTTGAGCGAGAATTTATAAGGATTATGTAGATTAAGGTCGACGGGGGGAGTGATGGGAGATGATGTTGAGAGTAAAATTAACATTTGTCAAGTAAGGCTAAAGGCTTCGATAAAGGAGATTTGTGAAGTGAGGATATGATTTAAGATCTTCGAAAAAAGAGGAAAGCTATGGTTTAAAGGAATCGCTGGCTGACAATTGTTGAATAGTTTCGGTTGATTGGAGTAGAATATCTATATATCGATGTTGAGTATCCTATAGCTTTCTGTACGTTTGGTACATAAATATAAATCAATAAAAATGGATGGATACATCAAATTCACTTGGAGAAGTATGTACTTGCAGTTCGAGTATAGTTTAAACTCGTTGTCTGAGTTTATAGCGGTGCCTAAGTAAACAAAGTCTTTAGTCACTTCATAGTTATATTTGTCGAAGGTTACGTTCTGTGCGCGGCGTGCATCGGTGTTAAGTGTCCTTTTTGTTTGACAGCATATATTTGATCATGTTTTTGTTGATTGTTAAACCCATTTCGTTGCTTCCCCCACGATACTCGCAGAAGCGCCACCCTGCTTCCTTCCGATTATGACAATATCATCGGCATATAGATGGTCTTTTGAAAGATTGTGCCTTTTGTGTTTGCGTGTGAGTGTGGCACTATTCTTGATGGTGTTGATTAAATTGCGTGACAGCGCATCGTCTTTTCTGGGTATGCAAATACTATACATTCCTCTATAGATGCTATCATACGGGCTAAAAATCGATTAATAGGGGGTGTGTATCGATCTGAAGGTCATAAATTTTCACCAAGATCTGTCACAGTGTGAATATTTGGTCGATGGCCATGGAAATATGGCTATATTCACTTAATCCAGGTAGGGTTAATGAAATTGTCGGCCAATGCCATATTCCAGGTTAAAAGGTTCTTTCTGCCTGACAACGGTTTTTGGTTCATCATCGCTATCTACAGTTTGCAGAAATACTCTTTAAATCCTCAGCATCGACTGATACTCTACCACGATGTTCTATTGATCGTCTCTACAGAGGTCGCCTCGGAGTTTGTATCCGTGGTGAAGTATGTCTAAGACATCTATATTGACACTCAGGTTGCCTTCGACAAACTTAACTGGCTTAACATTCTAACCAGGTTGCTTGAAATGATCTACCAAGATAAACATCATCATCAGGGAGAACTATATATCATTCAGATGAGCGTTAGTCTGTTGTGTGAGTGAATGTGTAGTCTCTTAGGTGTCAATATGTGTTTTATTCATTTGAAATCTAATGTGAACCCACTTTTACGGCAATTGTCAAACCACTGCAAGTGTTGCGCTCACATATGTGGATAGTGGTAGCTCGTTGTCGGATTTTGGCTGCCAAGGAGTGGTTTTACCTGGCTCTCTACCTAAGTGCGGCACTGTCTCTATCAATGCAATGCGGGTGCTGCTAGGAGTACTCTAGCGGGATGCTCACTGTCATGGCATAATTCAGGCGACAAGTAGCCTACTAAATCAACAACTTGTGAAGACCCTGATCCTAAATGTGACAGATGCTATTTAAATGCGACAATAAACGGCACTACTAAGGAAGAAATCAAATAGCAACTCGACTGGAGACAACGTTTTGTGGACAATCACGTATTTGCAACTCTTAGCTATTTCTGCTTGCCATTTTCAATGATTTAAGTCTGCATAAAGACAAAAAAACATAACCATGGACATTTGGCCTATTTTCGTACATCCTGGCGAGTCTCCAAGAAATCGTATATAAAGAGTTGCAGATGTTTGCAGATCGGCACAAAACTTCGAAGGATGAAGCAGAAGGCACCATGGGAATAAACCTCTTAGCAATGAAAGTTCTCAAAGAAGCAAGAAGAATTCTCTGTAGACTTGCAAGAAAGCGATGAGCTGAGGGCCTATGGGAATACATATACATACTTCTCTACGAGTACAGTAGACTTATAATAAAAAGGAAGGTGGGCTAGAAATAAGTTCCTTTGTCTGCGAGGGACTACCCACACCGAAAACTTTCGACAAACCATTTAACCATCTTTTATTGAATGGACCTTGATTAATTGCTCCCATATCTGCACGCAAGCCATTTACAATTCCAAAAAAGCTTACACAAGGTCTGTTACGAAATAAATTGCTACCACCCCGAGTGAGTCGTTAGTGCATGAATTGGCACACATGAGAGTCGTGTATATGGATCCACTGCTCATAACAATAAGCGCTGATGTTAATCACCGTTAATTAAGACCTACCACGGAGGAAAGCGACTGTGTTTTTTTTTCTATGGGATAGTCACCACATTCGAACACAACATTTTTATTTCACCCCGTCAATTGAGGGTTAAAAACTCTGCACACACACACGTTTCTACCTATATAAAGCCCGATTAACAATGGGTAATAATGGGAAAACTGGGTCTGTGAACAAGCCCCCACTGCGACTGCTTCCCACGATAACGCACTAGTAGTAATTTTAATAAGTTGCACTTTAAAGCCCCAGCCATACTCACAAACAGGAGTAGAATATGCTGTCAAAGCCAGGGCTGGAGCTGTGGCTGGTCCTGGAATTGAAGCTAGGGCCTCCTTCTGATTGAGATATTAATGTTTTTTTTGTTTTTTCATAATAGTTTTATGGCCGAAACGCCAACCGCAAGGGAATGAGGAAAATTATTTTTTTGCGCAAAAACGTGTAATAAATTTGAATTAGCTCTGTGGCCTGGTCAGCAAATGCAACGAAAATGGCGGGTTTATGGTCACGAAACACGGATATGCAGGTTGCATGGGCAGTCGCTTTTAGTGGTTTGTTTTAGGCGGACACAGCTGGTTTTTTTATTTTCATTTTTGCGACCGGTAGGAGAGTCTATTTACATTCGCTTTGTTGTTTATGGAGGTGTCGAAATTTGTTTATTATTGATTAGCTATTATTTGTGGTAATTTATTTAAATAGCATTGTGTTAGAGTTCTAGGAATTTGTAACTCCTATTAGCCACACCTCATTAAGTAATCATTGATTCTTATTGTTACCGAATTCATTTGAGCGGATGTTTTGGTTATGATTTGGTTCAATTTGGCCTGGTCAGCAAATGGTTGGTTTTTAGAGCCCAAATATATTGACAGTTTAACTGGAGGTGATCTGCTTAATGGGTTTCGGATGAAGCCTTGAAATATGACTATTGATAACTGGTACTTTTTCAGGTGGGGATCTCATAAGAGCCTAAGTACGGTTGCGGATATCCCGAAAAGCGCAAACCCAAGCTAATGCGGTGTTGAATTATGACGTCAGATGCCTACAATCGCAAGAGATCGCCAAATCCTTTTCCCATCGAATATCTCTTAATCTTCCAAAAGATCCACCCCCCGCCAGCAGCAAGTATCAAAGATCAGTGGCAACACTGCCAAGAAGCCATCAGAGATACCGCTTCTTATGTACAGGTTTTCAATCGACCACCACAACGAAACCCTTGGATTTTATGACGAGTGTCGGAAAGCACATGAAGCCAAGTAAGATGCATAGAAAGGAGAGCTACGTAGATGGACTAGAGCTGCTCGTCAGCACTATGAGCAGAAGAAGAAAGTGCCACACTGGTTTCTTAAAGGGAAAAATAAGGAGCATGGGAAGCGGGCTATAACGAATCAAATACCGCTATCAGGCACAACGAACCTTTCAACCTGAAAGATGTAGACCAACACTTTACCCAACCCGACCTGGACGAAGTGATGATAGCCATATCTATGCATAAGTCAAACAAAATTGCTAGAGCGGACGACATGACTGCTGAGCTAGGGAGCATACACGAACTTATCTATTACTCGTAAATATGGGCGGAAAGATTGCCCGATGAATGCGGCATCAGCAATGTCTGTCCAAAAGAAGACCCTCTCTACTACACCAACTACAGAGGCATCAGTCTTCCGTATCTGCCGTATTATGTGAACGCCTGAAGTCATTCGTCAACAACCTCATTGGTAAAAATCAGTGTGGTCTTAGAACAGGAAAGGCCACCATCAACTTAACTCTTCCGTGCAGGATAACGATGAAGAATGCAGCTTCATCACGGTCGGTAAAGTTCTTACCGAGACCTTTGATGTCAAAAAAGCATTTAGACAGGGCGATGAGTGTCATGCGATTTATTCAAAGAATAGTGCAAGAATGACGCGCAAACACAAGAGCTACAATCTTTCATAAGTCAGTCCAATTAGCCAGCTGGAGAGCTTGTTGTTGTGGTCCATGTTCACCCCGAACCTTAGCGTCACGCAAAGTAAGTAAGAAAACCATTATCAGGTGTGCGGCTAAGTTTGGCTCCATAATCCCATATAAAAAATATGTTGCGCTAAATCCATGGCAACGTTTAGTATAAGGCCTCGTAGAAGTAGCATCTTCCGACAGGTGCTGGTTCCTTAAATGACGAGAATGAGCCTCTGCAGCCGAACATCTTGCAGCTCTGCTAGAAGTCCTACTTCACGCCTCCCCGTGGCGCCATCTGGGAATCTCACTAGAGGTTGCGAAGTGAAGAGGGCAAATGGCGAGTTTCCTGCGCCATTAACCAGGATTAGTGTCGGAAAAAACAAAACAAGTCCTTATCCGGGCTACTCCGACATATTTGGAGCTCAGGCCGGAAAGGATTTCCAGGACTTAGTCAGGGTCTTGGAAAAGAGATGGTGGCGGACGAGCCCTATAAGGGCCAACGGCAGCGCTCACATCCCGGAACGGGTTACTGGCTTCGGTGTAACCGACCCCTCGTCCTAGGGGCACTCAAAATGGAACTGGTCCTCCAGATTGGGGGTTGTGCCGCCGGGGTAACTGCCCGGCCATTTAAAAAAAAAAAACTAAGTTACGAAGCATCAGCAAACCTTGGATATGGACGGATCTACTGTTGATAACCCACGCAAACGATTTAAGGACAATGAGCTTTGGATACGCACGTGGAATGTTAGATCCCTTAATAGACCACGTGCAGCCGAGCAACTAGCGGAGCCCTAGACTGCTGCAAAGCAGACATAACCGCCATTCAAGAAATGCGATGGGATGTGCCGAACAAAAAGAAGTTGAAAAACTGCGATATCTACTACCGCAATTGCTATCGACGGCAAAAGCAGCGCTTATTTGGATTCGGATTTGTTGTCGGAGGCAGACTAAGACAAGAAGTCCTCAGCTTCCGGGATGTGAGCGAGCGCCTCGTAGCAATCCGCATCAAGGCTAAATTCGCCAACATTAGCCTCATATGCGCGCATGCCCCCACAGAGGAGAAAGATGACAACACCAAGGATGCCTTCTACGAGCTCCTTAACAAAACCTACGAGCAATGCCCTAGCTATGACATTAAAATTGTCCTCGGTGATCCTTTTCCGATCGAGTGTCTCTTAATCTCTTAAGAGGTCCAATGCCGCCAGCATCAAGCATCGAAGACCATTGGAAACACTGCCAAAACGCCATCAGAGATGCCGCTTCTGATGTGCTGGGTTTCACTCGTCCACCACAACGAAACCCTTGGTTCGATGATGAATGCCGGCAAGCACATGCAGCTAAGCAAGATGCATATAATGCGGCGCTGCTTAGAAAGACCAGAGCTGCTCATGAGCTCTATGAGCGGAAGAGGAGAGACGAACACCGGCTTCTCAGGAGGAAGACGAAAGAGCATGTGAAGCGAGCGATCGAGGAAATTGAGAGATGCTACTCCAGGAATGAGGTTCGGAAGTTTTACCAAAAGGTAAAAATAACATGCCACGGAAACAAACCCTGAACCGGAGCCTGTAGAGATGAACAAGGGAACATCGTAGTGGAATCGCAGTCGATGCTGAGGATTTGGGAAGATCATTTCTGCAGACTGTATAACGGCGATGACGGACCAAATACCGCTGTCAGGCAGAATCAACTTTTCAACCTGGACGATGATGACTAACAATTCCGTCCACCCTACCTGGATGAAGTGAAGATAGCCATATCGAAGCTTAAGTCCAACAAAGCTGCTGGAGCGGATGGCCTGACTGCCGAGCTCTTCAAAGCGGCAGGCGATGACTTGGTAAGGAGCATACACCAACTCATCTGTAAAATATGGTCGGACGAAAGTATGCCCGATGAATGGAACCTCAGCATTGTTTGTCCAATTCTCAAGAAAGGAGACCCTCTGAACTGCGCCAACTACAGAGGCATCAGTCTCCTTAACATCGCATATAAGATTTTATCTGCCGTATTGTGTGAACTCCTGAAGCCGTTCGTCAACAACCTGATAGGTCCATATCAATGTGGCTTCAGGCCAGGAAAGTCCACCATCGACCAGATATTCACACTACGGCCGATCTTGGAGAAGACCCATGAGCTTCAGATTGATACCCACCACCTATTCATCGATTTTAAGGCCGCGTATGACAGCATCTATAGAGACGAGCTATATAGAGCAATGTCTAGTTTTGGCATCCCTGCCAAACTCGTCCGTCTGTGTAGGATGGCGATGGAGAATGCACGCTGTTCCATTAAGGTCGGTAAAGATCTCACCGAGACCTTTGATGTCCAGAAAGGATTTAGACAAGGCGATGCGCTGTCATGCGATTTTTTCAACATCATACTTGAAAGAATAGTGCAAAACTCACGAGCAAACACAAGAGGCACTAACTTTCAAAAGTCCGTCCAACTACTCGCATACGCGAGCGGTTAAGCGGTCGATGAGGGCAAGACCAATTATATGCTGTCAAGCAAAAAGGACAACCAACACCGACGTCTCGGACAGAACATCACCCTCGACAGATATAACTTTGAGGTAGTTAAGGACTTTGTCTACCTAGGCTCCGCTATAAATACAGACAACGACACCAGCGCTGAGATCAAGCGAAGAATAACTCTTGCCAACCGCTGTTTCTTTGTGTTAAGAAGGCAATTGAGTAGCAAAGCCCTCTCTCGGACAACAAAAGTCACCCTTTATAAGACTTTAATAATCCCGGTCCTGTTCTATGGCGCAGAGGCATGGACATTATCGAAAATGGATGAGGGTGTTCTTGGTTGCTTCGAGAGAAAAATTCTTCGGGCGATCTTCGGTCCCGTCTGCATTGACGGTGAGTGGAGGAGGAGATACAACGACGAACTATATTGACTGTACAGCGACATGGACCTAGCCAGAGGAGTGAAGATCCAAAGCCTGAGATGGCTGGGTCATGTAGAGCGCATGGACACCAATGCTCCGGTCCGAAAAGTCTTCGAATCCGCCCCCGAGGGACAGCGCAGTAGAAGAAGGCCAAGACTCAGGTGGCGCACGCAAGTGGAAGAGGACCTCAGCCAACTTAGCGTACGAAACTGGAGGCAGCTAGCCAGGGATCGAGCTAGCTGGAGAAGCTTGTTGACTGAGGCCCAGGTCCACCCCGGACTGTAGCGTCACCTAAAGTAAAGTAAGTAAATCTATTCAGTCCCTTTTTTTTGTGTGAGAATTTAGAGCTCTGTTGGAAGTGGATGGAAGTCATTATCCCATTAGCCAGTTGTCCACCGACTCCAGACCTCGGGGAGAAACCCCAATGGTGAGGCGATCTTATTTTCAAAGGAGACGGTGGGAAGACTCACGATGAACCAGAATCTCACGGTGCGACAGGAGGGCCACTAGATGCAACGCTGTCGAAGGCTGTGAGTTTGGCGGGAGTTTGTGGAAATAAAAAATCTGGAAAGCAGTTTTGTGACGACCAACACCTAGTGAGGTTCAACCAAGTTTTTCATTTGCGTGGTAGTTTACTTTAAATTGCATCAGAAATTGTTTTTTTTCATGACGGTCCCGACTGATAGTGGTACTGGGCCCCCACCCAATTATCAATGCTTATTCCATTAATGACGTTGTCTGATAAAAGCAGAGGTAGAGCAAAACTGGGGGCATTAAGGTTGCTTTGATTTAAACCTTAAACGCAGGAAGGATGTACCAGCTAGCCTCACCCGATGTAGAGTTGCAATAAGTACTGGGTTGTGAGACTTTAAGATCAGTATGTGGTTTAAGATGGGCCTTGACTCATATTAAGGGTGCAGTCACCACGGTTTCCAAATTGATATCAAATGAATTGACGGAGATCGATGGCAAGGCGTGTCCTTGCTACCATGGATGTATGCACATCCAGTGATATTAAATTTTCATGGCAGGTGTGATCACAAGTCACAAGACGTTCTGATAGTGGTACTAAACTTGATTTTGGGAGCAGAAGAGTAAGGTTTTTAGTACAAAACCAAGCTGACAGTATATTTCGTGTTAATAAACTACAATGTAATGTATAGCACATGAAAAGTAACCAGCGTTTTCGTTCTTAGGCCTCAAACCTTCATAAATTGGCATGCAGATGATAATGATGTTTTGAGAAAATATTTTCCTACGGAAGTGCTGGAATTAATAAAATTTTCTAAACGGCAAAAACAGGGACAATAAAGTATAAAATCACATCACTACTTTACTTTCTTAATAAGAAAATAGCTGCTGCATTCCTTAACTACTATAGGGACAGAGACCTTCAACACAAGACAACTCAAGTGTCCTTCATCAGAATCGTCATCTCTTAAATAATTCACTCTAAATACCTAAATGGACGTCTGGGTAGTGAAAAAAGCAGGTCGAATCTAAATATAATAATAAAGATTCGACCATACATAGATATTTTGGCTCAATAAGTTATTCGGAATTTAAATCTCCGTGTATTTAGTACGATTTTTGATGCCTGCTAAAGCACATTCACAACTTAGCATCAACGAGCGCCATTCCCAGTCCAAATACACAACTACTTCACGACGAGAGCTAAAATTGAACAGAACAATCATCATTAACACAGATTGTTAAATTGGCTGTTAAAACTATTCCACCGAAACCATTATCAGGATATCGTGATTCCTATCTGCTGCTTCTTAAATTTCCTTCCTTTATAGACCCAAATCGTCAGTCTCTGTTCACACTCGTTTCCTTTATCAAAATTCCACCTATTTCGACAAATTCAAGTGCCAAGTCCTCCAGTCCTCCAGTCCTCCAGTCCTCCAGTCCTCCAGTCCTCCAGTCCTCCACCACCAATTAAAGCGGTTTACTCAAAGCCAACACTTGGAATTGGTTTTCGTAGAACAACCTTATCGGAAATCTTCACTTCAGTTTCATCAAATCCCAGTAATCTCTCTCTCAAATTCCAAAATCAACATCAAGATACGAGTATCTTCCTAGAAATCAAGAAATCACTTCCTCCTGTTTCTATGATTTAATTTCCTCAGCATTCATTCCACAGCAGACAGATGGAGAATTTTATTTTCAAAGGAAGCAGAGTACAGTTGAATTGTACATCCTTTTACCCATTACGAACACCCCTGCCCATATCTACTTCTTGTCACAATTCGTACCTACCTGTTATTATCCAGAGCTCTTTCAAACAATCCTCTCGACTTTTCGCAATTGCCACATTCTTCCTAATATCCTGTGGGGCCTCGAGCAAGGGGAAAATTAACGCACCCATCACTGAGTACACAATGACAAGCACCACTAGACCAGGTGTTGAGAATAACACCTTTAGCACCTTGCTAAAGCAACCAGATCCTGGTGGGTATCGGGTTTCGATGAGGTCCGCCCGGTCCACAGAACTTCCTCCACCGCCACCTCCTTCTTCGATTGTCAAACTTGATGATAGGTGCTGCTGTTGTTGTTGGTTTTGTTTTTGTTGATTTTCCTGACGATATAGCTGCTGCTGCTGCTGCTGCTGCTGTTGTTGTTGTTGTTGTTGATAATGTTGCTGTAGATGCTGTTGATGATGATGGTGATGTAGCTTCACAGGTTTGATACAGGTTTTTGTAAGGCCGGTCGCGATTTTGATTTCGTTTTCGCCGGAAACCTGTTCAACGTCCGACATTTTAAATTTGAGTGTCGTTCACTCATTTAGATTTCGTTTGCTGGGCCAGCAAAATGCAATACACACACACACACTCACGCTGCACTGCACTGCACTGCACCGAATCTGAAACTCAAACTCAATCTGAATTGAACTGCACTGATTTACATAGAAACTCTCATCCAATGTTCACAAACAGCACTGAGAATCGAAAGAATTCGTTTCGGCGTTAATATAAATCCAACTGCAACTCCGGCAGGATACGACAGCACAGAGCAATCCAAACGAGCACCGAGTGAGAAATTCAATTTCGTTTATTTGGCCTTGCAAATGTCGATGTCACCCACATGAGAATCGGTACTTTTGTATCTTTTACACGTCGAGTTCAAGTCTGATAAACCACCACCAACTTGATTAGAGCAAGACTCCTCTAGGTGTGTACACTGTTATGTGCTCTGGCTACTTAACTAGATTAGTGGTATCTAAAGCATTTGGTTATCCATTATTCTGCAAAGAAAAAGAAAAAAAATAATTAACTGGGGTTAGTTAGTATGTTTAGATTTAAAAAAACGATTCTAGGATTCTTACTATACGAGTACTGTCAGGGATGAATGTCATTTTTTTAAGAGTATGACACAAAAATGCGAGTATCTGACGTATCTACTCGTATGTAAAGCTTAAGCGGATTTTTTATAAAATAAAATATTTGCTGCCAAGAAATGTAACTGGAGACATAGTCACCTAAACTCTCCACTGATCTATTTCATACAGAACTTAGCCAAAAGTCGATAACCTCAAGGGATGTACTTAGAAGAGCTATGAATGTAAAGATTAACAAACGGCTTACGGATTTGTATAATGGGCTATTGAATGATATACCATTAAGATTAAAGCAGAATCTTTTAATTTAACGTATATTCCTATACGTAAGCACTTTTACACTTAGCCGCTTCTTGCCATATAAATTTGACTAATTTCCTCAGCTTCTGAGAGCTTCGTTAATAGCTCGATTATTGACCGACTACCAAGCCGAATGGTCTATTTGCCACAGAAGTTCTAAGAAATCACAGTCCCTTCAGCATTTCAATAGTCAAGGCACCAGTTATGGCTTTTTTATTAGAATTGCAGCGGAATATCCACTATTTCATGGAATTATTGATGTAACTTTATGTAAAGCCGGTTAGTTTAAGGTGGATACAGTAATGTATTGTACAAAAGACTACAATTCAGAGTGACAGACAGGCCTTAAATCCAGCAAGGGGTTAGTAAAACATCTTTTTGGAAAATTTCGACATCCACTTCCCATTCGGCTTCCCAAAGCACCGCATTGCTTCTCTTACAAAATTCACTTTTGAACAATCCATTATCTAATGAACAGCTCGACAGTGTGCAGTCAGTGGGGTCACCATGCCCCACCTGTTCTTAACCAAAAGCAGCTCAATGGCACCCATTCTATAGGTATATTAAGAGACGCTTCTCGCATCGTGACAGCGTGACACTTTTGTAAATTGAGATCAAATACCTTTGTCGATTAAAGATGCAGCGTACGTTATCTACGGTAATTCGGAAGCTGAGGAGTTTGGCACTAATGCTAAAAATTGTCTTGAACTCTGCTCTGAAAATGTTGTCTTATGCGGCGGTATACTGATAGACAAGTAAAAGACAGGTTAAAAACGTGAAGTTTCTGGTTTTTTCTTCGCAAAGACCTACAAAGCTAACTACAATATTTCAAATAAGGACACTGAACATGAATGTAAAGCTTAGCACTAAGTAGGCATATAGCGCTCCTCTCATACAGTTCATTGTTTTCTATATTTCATAGGGCAATGCTTTAATCCGGGAACGGGCTACTAATTTATGTGTCTTAGCAAATAGCCCTTTATATTAAGTGCAATGTTGCGCCTCCAGTTATTCACAGCAAATTGGTTGAGATGTCCATCCACTTGAGTGGAGGAGGGGTGAGATATTCCTCTTCTCGGTTTGTCAACATTCTAGTATGCGTTCTAAAGGCATGGCAGGCCGAATAACCTCGAACAACTTTCCTTGGTTGCTGGCAAGGGCTTCCGTGGCAAAAAGTAGACCTGCAATAGTGGTTTTATCGTAGTTCGTGACAGGAGCTTATTTCCCCGCTGCCTGAAATGACCAAAGAAGTGGTTTTTTACGGTTGTATCATTGTTACAATTAACAGCGGAGCACAGGAATATGAAGCATTTTACTGCTTCAGATTTATAGGTTTTTTTTGCACAACACTGGTTTTGGGTGTCATGTTTGTCGACAGCGTACACATTGAATCACACACATTTGCCGATACACCTATTTCTGCCGCTTCTGCTTCAATGACAATTAACCCTCTAGTGCCAGCTCGCTAATTTCTTTCTTTAATGCCGTCAGCGTATGCTAGCAATTATTGCATCTGGTGTTGGCCTGTAAATTTCGCACAATACTTTCAAGTATGACAGCGCTTCATCTTTCGGAATGGATGCTAAAAACTAATATCACTCTCATTGACAAATATTTTCATGATTCCGTATTTGGTTTTCAGCTGGCACAAGCAAGCAAGAGAGTCTCTCTTCTTGTTTACAAGTAACTTCGCGAATGTTACGTCCCAACATACTTTTCGCTGCTGTAAATAATTCAAAAGATTTTATTATATATTAATCCTGGGTTAAGCTATCTCTTTTAACGACTCTTCGTGGTCGGGTGGACGAACATGTTTCTGATCGTTCTTTTGACCATAAACTAATCTATATGTATTTCTCCCGTATAAAGACGGGTAAGTGCTACAGTGCCTATAGCACCAGCACCCATTACGTCAGCTTCGAGCACCTGAAACCTGATCTGTTCGTAAGGCGAAAAGTTATGGCTGCAGAGCTTTCCTGTTCTATTATCACTTTCACAGCAAGCGTTGCAGGATGCTATATCTCTTATACCCAGCATACTTAAATACTACGATAAAGGTCAGGACGCCTCCAACCACGCAAAGTATTCATTTGGTCTATGGGCAACCTGGAGAGTCATGCTTTTTGCATTTATGCTTATATGTAACCAAACCGTCATTGGAAGCCTTACCGAGAATGCAGGCAATCCTAAAATAGGTTTGGGTTCTGGAAAACTCACACTTGAGTTTTGCCTGGCAAATTCATCATAAGACTTAGTGAAGTCTGCCTAGTGACTGGGTTCTGTAAAGTATTGCAATCGCAAACTAGCTTAAAAGTCGTAACGGGGTACAGCAAAGCAATATTCGCAGCTTGGTTGTTGATACAGATGCAAATGCTTCGCCCCCTCTACCGATTTTTCACAATAAATTTCACCATCCGTGAAGATCCGACCATATTTCTTGACTCAAATTCTGGGCGAAAAAGTCCTGGACATGAGAACTATTGTGATTGTAGGCCGACCAACATGCATCATAAAAGAGACAGGGATCTGTTTACGGGGGAAACCCTTTTTACCACAGCTTTCACGTATTTGTCACAGTCAGTATACGGATTCACAGTCATTTATACCAGCATTTCTCTCGTCCACTAAACTGACGATTTGTCAGTGTCAGTGTTGTCTATCCAAGTGTTTCGCTGTCAAAAGTACTCCTCTCCGCTGTCGGCATAACTTTAAACCATAGGCTCACAAGATGTTCCGTGCTGAAAACTTATGGACTCAAGAATTCCAAACCGATACCCATTATCATTCCATACATTTTGAAGTCACAGCATTTATAGAGAATGTATATAGCCTGTCTGTTTGTGCAGAATAATAATGTAGAGCTCTCATTAAGCTCTGCTAAAGTCGGTACCGATACATTTGATTTGATGTCAAAAAAGGTTTTAGACAAGGTGACGGTTTCTCATGTGATTCCTGTGACATCATACTTGAAGGAATTGTGTGGAACTCAAGAGCGAACACTGGAGGCACAATCTTTTAAAAGTCTTTGCAACTTCTAGTGCACGTCAATGATATCGACATAGTAAGGAGAGCACAGAAGGGGACCTCAACCGACAATGGCAGGGCTTACTGGAGAGACTTGTTAGTATGAGTAGCAGTTTAGAAAACCTTAACTATGGATAAAGACGCTGCTGCGAGAATACTCTGCAATCTGTCGGCGGCAAATGCACAACTGAAGCTTGCGCCCGTATACCTTGTTATTCTTTGAGCTGGTGTGCAGATGAAATATCACAAAAGTTAATCAGAATTATTTTGAAGAAGTTCCACTTCTCTAAATCGCATGATTATAATTTCAGCAGAGACTGTGCACTTATTGATATGCAAATTTTGTACCACAGTATCTAGGTTGAGGATATTGGATGGCATCCAAAAACAATGGGCACATGCATGCATTTGAAATAAGTCTTCTGTCACGTTGTTTGAGAGAACACTATTCAAAATGTGATGGGCTAGCGTACGAGTACGTGACATATCAATGTACACTTTCTAGCTCATGTGTCATAATTACGAGTATGAATGAAGAATTTCTTCTATTGCCAGAGTGACTATGGTTGTATCTGCCCACATCCCCTGTATCCAATTAGCAATTTTCATCGTTAAATCAAATGGAAATGTGATTATCTGCTCCACGGGAAAGGCGGTGTTTCTATTTGGCCTTTTGTTTCCTCTTGCTTGAAGACATAGGCTCTGGGGGATGGTTAAGTATTTAGGATTCATGATCCCAGATTCAAGATTCATTCACGTAAGGCTCTAATAGTCGACTCTATGTCTATGCAGTGACTTTTCCTATTCGCCCATCTCTGGCACTCTCTGATGGTTGAATGAATAAGAAAGCTGTCAATAAAAACAAATCTAATTAACTGATGCTCAATGCTTAACATAGGCCAGAGGATAAAGGACGAAAAACGAAAAACGAAGGATGCGTACTTCTTCTTGTTCTACTTCACGAGATAACATAATTAGAGAGATGAAGTTTTATTTCTTCGAAGGGTCAAATGAGTATCTTGGTGATGCTGGCCTTGGACCCAAGTCCAGATCCAGATTCAGTTCCAGGCGCACTCAACGACGCCTATGCCCAATGAGAAAAGCTACAAGGATCTCGTGGAAATAATCGACCGGAAGTTAAACAGCTATTACAGGATTACAGGATTAGTGAGTTGTGAGTTGTGAGTTGTGAGTTGTGAGTTGTGTCCATGTCTGTCTGGTTCATTTATTCGTTTATTTGTTTGTTTCTTTGTGCTTTATGTTGAGTGAATAATTTTGATGGGAGAAATAGATACTTTGGAGTGGGTAAAGGCTACCGGCGCTAATAAACAGAGGCGAGAACAATTCAATAAGAAGCCAGCACTCCCCTTCTCATACGAAAAGGGTGTGTACAACTAGAAGCTAAGACCAAATGTTTATTTTAATTACTCTTTGTTCTTTGGCTCATAGCTGGAGGGCGGCAATTGGAAATTCGTAGGTACTGCAAAGGGGAGGTTTGATGGCCGTAGGATTTTTATGAGAATAATTTTTTTTTCTTGTTTTTTTTATTTAATAGCCAAAGGGGGCAAATTTATTGTATCTAGTCTGGCTGTTGATTAAAGTTGAGAAATTTAAGGAAGACAAGCGTTGAGAGGGTATATTCTCTAACAGCCTATAAAAGGACAGTCAAGAATATTGTTGAGGATGGGGTGAGAAGTATTATAACTGCTAAGTGTTGCAAAATTTATTTGCGTTTTGACTCGAATCAGTTTTTGTCGTTAAATTTGAAAATTTTATTTCGCCGTTCATTTAAGAATGTATTTTAGGACTTTCTTTATTTTTTGACCTAAAAGTACAAAAAGGTGAGGAAATTTAAGCAGATAAGGCTTCCAAAATATTAGACCAGTACCCAGATAGTTAAATAGCTATAAGGAAACTTCCAATCTTCACCTATGTTAAACTTTTAAGGCTCTCAAAAGGTTTCTACTATTGTATATAAGACTTTTCACTTAGAATACCTGGTAGTAGCGTATCAGTCTGTTGCAGTTGAAATAATATCTGAACTGGTTTATTGTTAAGTGAATATCTTATTAATCAATTGCCTTTTTAGTACCCGTAGCGATTAGCAAGTGCAACCATCCGTTTAATTACTAAGGAAGTTCTCCCTATCAGACTTGCTTGGAATTTAGGGAATCTGTTCCAACAATTTTTCACATCCGTCTATATTTATCGTCCTTCCTTGTTTCCAACAGTTCAATGCCCAGTGATCCGCAATTGCAAATATGATGTAGCATCGATTTTTAAAAAATTGTGCTTTTTGTGTTGGCAAGCAAATTTCTCAAGAATAGAAGTGGATCACCCGATCTTTACACTTTTTATTCACGAAAATTCTCGGTGTGGTGGACACTATGGCTACTATGACATATTTGGAGCTAAAGTTGGTAAGAATTTGCGACACTGAGTCTGGATTTGGTTAAGAAATGGTGACGAATGAGATTTTAATGGTTGATGTCACATCCTCGAATAGGTTACTGGCTTCAATCTAACCGACCCCTCGTATAGAACAACTAGAGCTATAGCCCGCTTTTTAAAGTCCTTTTAAAATCCGAAAATTCACTAATAACCTTGTTGTCCCGCCTCCTTGTTCTTGAAATTGAAAATCTCCTTTTGCTTTACTCCCGATCACTTGATTATTTTCAGGTTTAGATTTGGTCTTACGTTGCGAAGCATCTATGCAAAGGTCAGCTCCTTTTTCACTTTATTCTGCCGACTTTAAATATTGGCTCTTCTTAAAATCCTTTTTATCAGATATCGGCTGTCATTTCAATTTGTGGGTTTTATTGATGGCGTGGTTGTCAAGCAAAATTACAATTTGTTTCTTGCTAGCTGCTTCCATTATCGAAAGCCAAGTTGATTGAGCCCCCTCTCTACTCGCGCACAATCTTACTTTTCTGATGCACTTTCCATAATTGTAGACATAGATATTTTTTTGGTCAAGCCCGGGCCCTTGTAATATAGAATGGATTAGGCACAATCAAAGTTTTATGAAGGAGCTTTTAGTTGTCCTGTTTATCTAAAAAATAAAAAAAAATACTGTGGCGCCGGCAGCCCGGTATGGGCCATGGCCTAGCTTCTTGACACTCATTTGTGATGCTCATGTTGTCATTTTTGTCACATCAGGGCGGCGCCTACGGTTTATCGCCGAGTCCGAACGGCACTCTTTAGAAGCTTTTTCGTAGGCAATTTTACTTTCGGGAGTTTGTCATTGCCCGTCGAAAGGGGATGGCGTTTTTAAAAATTGTTGGTGACCCAGCCAGGAATCGAACCCAGACTGTCTGCGTGATAGTCCAATGAGCTAACTATCGTGCCATCGCCATCGCCCTATTATCTGCTACTCAAAAAAGAACGATTGACAATAGATTCTCTCCCAATAATATCTGTAGTTCTTTATATAAAAAACGAAGTCTTGATGAGCAGAATCCTTTGCTATTTCGAGGCTCTACGAGTCTACTCTTAACTGTTGCCCAGGTTATCGAAATTGTGTCAATCCTCGATGGTTACTTGTCCATGTCATCTGCTTAGCAAAGCAGTATTGCAGGCTTTTTTGAGCTTACCACCCGGCGTTGGCTTGGCAGTTTCGACGATATTAAAGGAGTATCGAGAGAAAAGTCTCTGTTAAATCAATAGGGAATCTAACTGACAATCCCGCTTTTTCTATGATCATCCTGCAGAGCTAGATAAGTTAAACAGATGGAACTTTTGTAATTTAATAGGCGAGGTTTAGGTGAGTGATGCGTCATTTGTAACTGCAGAGCAGATTATTTCTTTCTTAAAAATCAGGCATACCAAGCTGAGGTTCTATTCGTCTGGCATGTGTTAGTCCGACCAGAGCTTAACCATCATGATAAGTGCATGCTTTTCACAGGGCATTTAATGTCGCGTTGAATAACTCGTTAGCTAGGCCCTTCATCCCGGCTACCTTATGGGAATGAATGAGTTCCCTCGATCTCGGGCTTCTAGCGCTCAAAACAGCGCGAATGAAAAAACTTCTTTCTAAAACAGGGCACTCGTCCTTCGCTTTTTAATCGAAGAGCTTAAAATCTATTCCAGTATTCCAAGCCAGACCAGTCCAAAGTCAGGTTGCACTCATCGCCAAAAGATCGGTTTCGCAGTTATGAAGCCCAGTGAAACCCAGCATAACATAGACAACATCTCTTATGGTTCGGATACTTCTTTCATTCTTGTCACACGATTCTTTCCAATACCCTTCTTGGAGGGTTTTAAGTCTATTTTTTTGGGGCGTAGAGTCTTCAAGATTATTCAACTACGATTTGTTTATTAAATGACCTAACACTCCCTGTAGAGAACCGAAACTCTTTGGCTACGCTGATGTCCATCGAACCGTACGAGGGTATGAAAGCTGATGTAAGCACTTTAGGAGATACTATTGTAAGTAATTCCCTTTGCCTGAGTTCTCAGAATATATATACCCTTTGACGGCGACAGTTTCTATCGAAAACTCTCTCAATCAAAATATTTCCAATTCGAGCTACACTACTTCTTAGCCCATCTCACCCTTTTCCTTCGATATTTTCAACCCCATCTCTGTTAATGGATAGGAAAAAGAGGTCAAAACTTGTCATGTGAATATATCAAGCTAAAAATTACTATCACTTCATTTAAAATTTTGTAAGTAGAACGAGCAAGTTTTTTAGGACAGAATTCCCCTTTTTTATGTACATACACATAATCTTCCTAACGTATTCGTCGGTGATAAAGGTCAAGACTTGACAGTATCTTTGTCCAAAAGTTTTTTAATTGATTTCCCTAGAAAGACACATTGCACTTAAAGTTGACCTAATCGTCTGACGAAATTCAAAGAATTTCTCACGTCACCAATGTGGTTGAGTCCTTTTACCGAGAATCTTAGAATAGTTTCTTACATCTTTCATCCATTTCCATTTCCATTTCGTATAACTGTCACAAGTTTCATTTTTAAAGAATATTTATCCAACATCATTTAATCTCTCATCTTCCAAAAGCATTTCTATTTTCACCCCCACAAATCACAGTCTGCCAGGATACAAAGTGACAAACTCTAAACCTTTCGGAGTTAGCGCAAAATTAAGATATCCCACAGTAAGAGTATGTCCAAAGGGATTCTTCTGTTAAAAGCGTGTTCTTAGTCTTACGAACCCTTCATAAGAACGATTTATAATTTCTAGAAATTCCTTGCAGCTTCTTTTGCTCTTTGAAGATCTCCGGTATCCCCTAGAGGGGTTTTATATTATTATTTTCATCCCATGCCACCATCCATATGAATATCTAGAGCACTCTATGCTGTGATGAGGATGATTTAAATACAAAATTCTTGTTCGTCGAGTCCCACTCTGAAAGGCATACGAGTAGAACCAACAAGTTCCCGTGAGAAACCTATGTTATCCTTTATTGCACTCTCTTAAGAGGAGTACTAGTTGAGTAAATCTTATCGTACGTCATGCTTCATGACAGCATCCATCAGGAGCATCTGATAGATACTCATAGAATGGGAAAAGTTTCTTTTTTTGCCCAATTTTCCACAGATGCAGGGAAAAATCTGGAAAAAATGTAAAAAAAGACAGAGCTGTCATGGTGTCATGGTGTCATAATGTCATAGGCAACTAGAAAAGGTAACTAGATAAGCGAGGAAAAGTTTCGAGGAAACAAATTTGTCTTCTTCATCAAGAGTTTTAAATACTGGTTGACGCAACTTCTTGGAATGCAACAACGTGTGTGTACATATCTACATATAGGAACATCTCGGTCCCGGACGAAGGTGAAAGATATCTTTTTTAAAAAAAAAAGAAAGAAAGAAGAACCTCCTAATTAGGAAAATCATTTCCAGCAAGGAGAAGCAAATAATAAATAGCTTCCGCCGGAAATTAAAGCCACCGATGCGGAATCGTTATTTTATTACAACTCAACTGTTGGATACGGTGGCAGAGTTGTTCAGATAGATGGTTGTATAGGGCCTGGATATGCTCAAGAGCCACCAAATACTGGAGGAATGATAAGAGGATTTGTTTGGGAACTTTTTTAAGGGATACCACTGCAGAAGTTGGCGGCTGCTTTTGCTCACTTTTGTTGCCATTTGACTGTCGTTGTAATGTTTACTGCATTAACAGAGAACAATGCGATTTGTAGTTACTTTTTATTTCCATTTTTTGTGGTGAAGAAACTTTTAATTGGCACTGCAACTACCAACAACATTTTTCATTTTTTTTTATATCATAACAATAAACGTTAAATTTAATTGTTGTTTCGAGGCTGCCATTAAAAATGATGAACAACCAAATGGGTTTGAAAAAATAGAGTTTTATATCGAAGGGGCTCTGAAAATTTTCAAATAAATAATAATTGCTTTGCATTTTAAGTAAACAGAAACTGTTTGAAACTATTTATGGAAATGTATTAAAATCAGATCGAATACGAGTATGATATTGCCCTTTATATACGTTAAGAAAAACTTGCGAGGTCGAAATGACCTCAGGTAAAGAATACATAAGTTGAAATGGATATTCAATAATTTTTGAAGTTGATAATTATGGAGGTTTTCCCGTGTGAAGGATCGATTTTTATTGTTTGCATAAATTGATTCCTTAACAAGTGTGGAATATGCTGGTAAAGAATTTTTTTTTGAAAATTTGAAGTCCTTATAAAGACACAGTAGTTTCTTTCAACGCATTTCTCTCAAAACTATGTTTTGCAGAAGTCTGCCAAAAACCCAGTTTTTAATATTTTCAAATGATTCTAGCTTACTCGATGCGTTAAGGTATACAGATTAAAACGCAGTTTTTTTTCACATAAGCCAATCAGCCGAAATCGTGAAGGAAGTGAGTATCCTCATCGTCGGAATGGTACAACTGACGTTCTAATGAAATTTGTTTTACAAATAGTATTCTTGAAATAGTAATAAATAAATGATAAGAAATTCAAAGTTCTATTTTTTCATTAGGCCGTCAAAAGGGAGAACACCTTTAAGGTGCATCACATCAACTTTGCTTAACTTTTACTGACTTTATGCCCTGAGGTAAGATTGTGTATCAACCATTCAACAAACTGAACGTAGGAACAGGTTAGGATACTTTCTCAACAATAACTATTAAGCACTTCAAGAATTAGGAAAACTTGAAGTTGCATCTATCATATGCCTCTAGATGATGACCTGACAAATTTCCAGCAAGGAAAAGAAGTTTCCTTTTTAACAGACATTTTCTTATAACAAAATAAGGTCTATTAAACCTTTCTCCCCACATTTATAAAATGTTTAGTTCCACAATTTTTGTTTTATATCACATCGCCCACTCTGCAATAAAGGGATATGCAAAACGAGAACCACAAATCCTTCTCTGACAAACACATGTAACAAATTTGAGAGCTCAGCTATTGAAAATCAAAGCCAAACACCCCTGATAATCCTAGCTGCTACCAGCTACCAGATCAAGACCATCTTGCTGAAAATATATAGTAGTTTGCTCAAGTCCATATCGTCAGTTATCTGAACAAAATCGGTTACCATGCCTCGATATTGGTCTTTATTAACTGTTACGTTTCTTACGTTACGTTTATCGTTATTCAGTCAGTTATTCCGCCACCTCAAAAACCACACTAAACAGTCACACGTTTTGGATGCATTTGCTTTTTTATGACGACTTGTGTATTTTCCGAGCCTTAAATATGACAATTCTGTCTGTTTACATAGCCGCCGAGATAAAAGTGCACCTCATCTGAAAAGATGATTTCTTGAGAAAAATTTTCGTCAATTTTGAACTGCTCTTAAGCCCAAGTAGAAAACTGAGTACAAACAGGTATTCATTTTCCTTTGATTCCTGAATCAATTGGACCATGTAAGCACAAAATCCGAGTTATTATTGCAAATTCTCCTCAGGCTTGTGTGACCGAAGTTCAGTTGCTAAGATCTTTGGTGCGTTGAGTATAGGCGCACATTTTCAGTAACAGCTGCAATATTTTCCGTTGAGTGCACACAACGAAGATGGGAATATGTTCGGTTATCAATAAGCAATCCAGTCTCACTACCTTTCTGCACAAATTTTGGTACACCAGTTGTAGTTTGGGCAATATTTCAAGCGAATTTTTTTACAAAATTCGAACTGTTTCCACTTTTTATTTGACTTTGCATTATTTCCCAACGTTTTTCAAGAGTAAATCTATCGAGTGAGTATAAAGCACCTACGTTTCGTCAATTATATAAGTGCAAACGAGCTGTAATTGTCAAGATAACATACTCGTATGATTCAATAAGATGGCCGCCGTTTAGAACAGTTTCAATCCCAACATTCCTTACTGAAGTATTAGAAAAACCATCTTTGTGCAAATACAAAATTATTTTTTAGTTAAGAATCTGGTTTGTGCAATCAGGCTTTTGCCCTAATCAAAGCTTCAAGACTGCTCTACACTCAGTTGTTTGTGAAAATAGAAAGAAAATCAATAAAAATATCACAATGAGTAAAATCCTTTTCGGCCTATCTTAAGCATTCGAAACTGTAAACCAATATAAACTTCCAGAAGAAATCTAGGCAAGAAGTCCTGAAATTCCGGCATGTGAACGAGTGCGTCGTAACAGCCGGCGTCAAGGCTAAATTTACCAAAATTATCCGGATATGCGCGCGGATAGGAGGAGAAAGATGACGACACCAAAGTTAGGAACATAAGACATCTTTGGTAGCACTGCCGGATGATATAGCCTGCACGACACCACCTCCGATAACGGATTCAGGCTAATCTGCTTTGTGGTGGGACGAAACATTGTTGTAGCTAGCACGCAGTTCCCCCATTTCGATATTCACAAGGGGACCTGGAGAACTCCCGATCAATCAACAGTCAACCATTGCGATCGACACAAGCCACTCATACAGTAATATGGATGTGGGAACGTTTCCAGGAGATAAGATCGGCTCGGACCATTACCTTATTGTAGCTTAAGCTCGGTTGTGGATATCCCGAACAACGCTAGGACAAGCTAATATTACGAGGAATTTCGACGTCAGACGGCTACAATAGCAAGAGATCGCCAAATCCTTTTCCGATCGAGTCTCTCTTAATCTTTTAAGGGGTCCTTTGCCGCCACAGGTAAGCATCGAAGACCAGTGGCAACACTGCCAAAAAGCCATCAAAACCACCGCTACTGGGTTTCACTCGAACACCACAACGAAACCCCCAGTTTGATGATGAATGCCGGCAAGCACATGTACTTAAGCAAGATGCATACAAAGCGGCGCTGCATATTTGGACTAGAGCTGCTCACGAGCTCTATAATCAGAAGAGAAGAGACGAATACCGGCTTCTTAGAAGAAAAAAGAAAGAGAATGAGAGCCGCCCGGTCGAAGAAATTGAAAGATGCTACTCCAGGAATGAGATTCGGAAGTTTTACAAAAAACATACCGAAGCCTGTACAGACGAACAAGAAAATATCGTAGTAGAGTCCCAATCGAAGCTGAGGATTTGGAAAGATCATTTCTGTAGGCTGTATAACGGCGATGACGTAACAAATACCGCTGTCAGGCAGAACTAACTTTTCAACCTGGATGATGTAGAACAACAATTCCGTCCACCCGACCTGGATGAAATGAAGATACGAGTAGCAATATCTAAGCTGAAGTCCAATAAAGCCACTGGAGCGCACGGCCTGTACAGAGCAATGTCTAGTTTTGGCATCCCTGCCAAACTCGTCCGTCTGTGCAGGATGACGATGGAGAATGCACGCTGCTCCATCAAGGTCGGTAAATATCTCACAGAGACTTTTGATGTCCAGAAAGGATGTAGACAAGGCAGTGCGCTGTCATACGATTTCTTTAACATCATACTTGAAAGAGTAGTGCAAAACTCACGCGCAAAACACAAAAGGCGCAATCTTTTAAAGTCTGTCTAATTACTCGATGATATTGACATAATTGGAAGAAAGCAGCATGATGTGATGTTTGCAAGTATTGATATGGAAGCGGCGAAAATGGGCTAAGCGGTCAATGAGGGCAAGACTAAGTATATGCTGTCAAGCAAAACGACACTGAACATCAACATCTCGGACAGAACGTAACCGTTGGCAGGTATAACTTTGAGGTAGTTAAGGACTTTATCTACCTAGGCTCCGCCAAGAATTCAGACAACGACACAAGCGCTGAGATCAAACGACGAGTAACTCTTGTCAATCGCTGCTTTTTTGGGCTAAGAAGGCAATTGACTAGTAAAGCCCTCTCTCGAACAACTAAAGTTAATCTTTATAAGACCTTAATAACCCAGTCCTGCTCTATGACGCAGAGGCATGGACATTATCAAATATGGGTGAGGGTGCTCTTAGCTGCTTCTAGAAGAAAATTCTTCGGGTGATTTTCGGTCCCGTCTACACTGACGTTGAGTGAAAGAGCAGATACAACGACGAACTTTATCGGCTGTACAGAGACATCGACTTGGCCAGGAGAATGAAGATCCAGCGACTAAGATGGCTAGGTCATGTAGAGCGAATGAACGCCAATGCTCCGGTCTGAAAAATCCGCCCTTGAGGGACAGCGCAGTAGAGGAAGATCGAGACTCAAATGGCGCACGCGATAGGAAGGTGACCTCAGCCAACTTAGTGTGCGAAACTGGAGGCAGCTGGCAGAAGATCGAGCTTGCTGAAGACGTTTGTTGGTTAAGGCTCGAGTCCACTCCGTCCACATACCTGAAGTAAGCAAGTATGTAGCTCAAACCAAAATCTACAAAGAATTGTTTGGCTAGCACATCCTAGCGCCTTTCCGCGAATGATAAAATAGGTTTTCGCGGACTCCAATAAGGCCATTTTAAGCGCAAATGAGGCCAATATTATTGAGTGGCATAACAAATTTTATAAGTTTATAGTATAGTTAAGACAAACAACAACCTGTGCAGCAATGTTTGAACAGAGCTCATGTTGATGTATCGAAAAGCTGATATATAGGTAGATACCTGCTCTGAATTGATAATTTTGTACCTTAGTTAGTAAATCGTCGTATATTTCATCTTTGACAATTATGGTATTGGAATACGAGTAACTTAGGACACACATTTGGATTGTATGCTTCCAGATACAAGCCGCAGAATTGATGTCATATCCCAAGAAATCTTTCGGCTTTTGTCCTCTACAAAATTGTGTCATCTGTGACTGAACTTGATGCCTATACTTATCTCTTATATAACTTATTGCTCTATAGTTATTTACAATTTGGGGGTAAGTTTCTTAAAACCTGTTTTCCTGTTTTGTTGTTAATACCCAAAACTCACCGTATTCACAGCAACTGACATACTCGTATTTAAGGATGCGACTTATTGCACCGCACAATATCCGACAACAACTGCTATATAAGGAAAAGACTCTCACAATTATCGCTATCTTTTCAAATTTAAGAGCAAAGATCTGAACAGTGGTGGTTAATGCATTGGATAAGTAAGTCTAGGCCTAGGCCCTACATTATTGCTACGAGTCTTAATTAATATTTGTATGAGAATTGAGCATATGTATACAGTAGATGCTTCTTTTCTAGCTTTCATTAAATATCCACATAAGATATGACTATATACATATGTAAAAGATAATGGTTTTAAAATATAATGGCATGCTGAGAAAAGACCAGAAAACTGAAAAGTTCCTCTCTACTTAGAAAAGACCTTCGATAGCTGATTCAATCATAGTGCACCACTTCCAATTTAAGAATCGCTGCATGTGGTTGCTTGAATATTCTTTCTATCTCTACTTTCAAATTTGACTGACGTTCACTTTAGGATTCACTTTTCGTATTTGATCTTGCCTTCAAACAACTCTGATGTCTATAAATTTCAATACAAAAGCGAAGCAATGCCAAGTGAACAGAACCAATTCGGAACCCTTAACCGTAAAAGCAAATTCTCTCTTCTACTTCAATAAGAGTATGACAAAGTTTAAAAGTATACACAAGCCACAAACTACTTCCTTTCCCCCAAGGGGGGTGGACCATATGCATTTTCTTATTACCCACAAACCTTCCATCCAACCGATTTGTTACTATAGAAAACAACAAAACGCCACCAGAGCATAACATCCCTAGCACTTAACGAAACTTTCGTTCGGCTTTCTCTCAATTCCCAAAAGTTGTGTTCAATTTTGTGTTTTTCTTTAGAAGATTGAAGAGTTTCCCAAAGAAAATTGATTACTTCCTGACCCCAGCACACAACAAATCCCTAGCCCTAAAAAGGATGCGAAGTGTACGTCAATATCATAGAATATCTAAATGCAGACCGAAATTACCAAACTGGGACGAAAACTGCTCCCCTGAGGAACTCCTGTGAACCAATTAAAATCGACTAATTGAAAGTTCTCAAGCTACAGGAATGGCAAATTAATTGAATGCAAAGCATGTGTCCTTTTTGACGGCAACAGAATCGGAGTCAGAGTCATAATTAAGGAACCGGATATGAACAGGTCTTTTATGTTGGGATCTTTTTTTTTTTGCCTTTCATTTTTACTCACGTAACATAGATATCTGGTTTTGTCTTCACTAGGCAGGAAGAAAAACAGGAAGAGAGAACAAAAATTGGTGAGCTTATTAATTTATCATTCTTCTTGTGTTTTGGCAGAAACAGTGTTGGTCCTGCATCATCACCATGACTATCCTTATCATCATCGCGTATAGCCGTCATCATCATCATCATATGACATTAAAGCGACAGAGAAGTAGGTGGAAAAGTCAAATGTTTCGTGACACCTTAATAATTTATGACGATGACGACGAGGACGAGTTTGAGCGGATAAGGGCTACCTACTGGCACAGAAGAAAACGACCCAAAAAAAAATTGAAACGGAAAAAGAAAAACAAAAGAAGCACTCGCTGAAATGTTTGGCGTCATTTTTCCATTTATTATTCTGAATAATTCAGAATGTTAGGGGCTATGTACGAGTATGTTAGGGGGTTGCAAGCTCTATTGTGCTGCCACATATGAAAAACACCAGGATATGGAGGTTCTAATTCTTGCGCTTTAACTAATGGCTGACAATTATGAGCTTTGTAAAGGAACCTAATAATTAACATGTTACGGATACAGAGTGGAAGTGAGCAGGAGCTTAGCATAAAGACGTGGAAAAATAAATGATACACATCCTGGATTGAAGTACTTGTGCATACATACGAGTATATATGTATGTACTGTTGTTTTTGTTGCCGGTACGAGTAAGAGGAGTTTATACGGAAGAGAATATGAAATTTACTCCATCGACTTGGCTCTTGGTATGTCTTTTGGGATGTGGTTTCTCGCATGACTGTTTTGGGGCTTATCAAACACACTCTCTTTGGTATTCTTATGTCAGAACTACCTGTATTTTTTCTTTGAGAATAACTTTGCATTTCATAAACATAAAAAATTATTAAAAATTGTCATCAACTGCCAGCCATGAAGACTGTCGTGAAATTTCTTTAAATATAGCAACCTGACGTATCCACAACTTTAATCATAAATACTGTGGACCATGTACGGGCATCTCTACCGATATACACTGAATAAAGCTATTTCGAGTTCGAGTTTCTGAAAATTTCAGAGTGTCGATGAATGATGCTCTCTTCCCAGACATGTTTGAAATGGAGTCCGAGCCTATAGAGAGGATATCATTCTGGCATGCTATGTACTTCGCCTTTGACAATAGCAAACACAGAGGTGTTAAGCCTTTCAAATGTTGTCGGTACAATTACTAGACTCATACCAGGATGATGTTGATAAAAGTGGAAAATACAGTGAGTTGCCGTTGTAGAGTTTGCTAGCATGGGGGCTATCTACAAAGACAGGGTCCACTTAAACACGAACCTAGAACCGAAATATTTACAAAGTAAAGAGGAAAAACAAGACCAACCCATTCATGAGAAGATGCAATGTTGGTTGATAACAATGTTATTCTGTCTGGTCGAATTCATTTGATGACTGAAGGACAATCTTTCCAATGAAGCTCGACACTTGCATAAGTGTCACCCGGATAACAAATTTTAACGAACTAATAATATTCCAACGAAAACCTTCACAACCCTCTCAGCCTTCCTGCAATTTGATATAACTTTCGGCTTGCCATCGACAATGGTGTTCTACCTGGCATTGAGAACTATGTAAAGCGTTAGCCATCTGCTGGTTTGACATTAACAGCTCTAATGCACTCAAAAAGTTTACAAAAACTCAGTATTATATTTTTGCAGTACAAAATGGATCGACATAATTACGGCTAAACAATTTTGGAAAATATTTCAAAGTTACTTCCAAAGTAGATGCTGTTTGGCAGAAATACGGTGAATTTAAAAAAAAAAAATTTGGTCGAAATAATCCATCCACTGCAGCTGGTCAACGCAATTTTATCAGAAAAAGTTGTAAGACTTGACTTGTTTGACTGATTGATAGTAGAAACTTCTAAGCCCAAAGTACTCCTAGTAGCGATTGGCAAGAGTTATTCTGCGATTCGTTGGTATGGAAGTACGGGAGATAAGGTTTTGTAGCCGACATTAAGACGGCTGATGCTCCTGTAGTTAGCGCAGTTCTGAGGATCTCCTCTCTCTAGGATCGGACAAACAATGCTGAGGTTCCATTTATCGGACCATTTTTTACAGATGAGTTGATGTATGCTCCTTACCAAGTCATCTCTTGCAACTTTGAAGAGCTTGGAAGTAAGGCCGTCCGATCCAGCAGCTTTGTTGGACTTTTTTTTAAGCTCTTGCTGATATGTACTTCCAAATCTCATTCCTGGAGTAGCAGCTCTCAAATTCCTCAACCGGACTCTCCTTATGCTCTCTCTTTTTCCTACTAGGAAGCCGGTGTTCTTCTCTCTTCTTCTGCTCGTAGAGCTTCTGAGCAGCTCTAGTACTTCTTTTAAGAATGTTGACACTATACAAGTTCGAAAGTAGATTCGCTCTATTGCAAGTGGGGACCTGACATAGTCTGGAAGATTTCAAACAAAATCTTTTATCATTTAGTATCATGCAATCATGCAGAGTATAAGCACCGTGACGCGCAATTACGAGGCGTATCTTATAAGTCAAATTTTTGACGCCTATTTTTAATATTCGGAGATGTATATCCAAAATAATACGCCATCCACAGCCTTAATCGTTGCTGGCTGGGTCAATATAATTCTGAATCACCTGGTTAAAATCTCCTTCGGGAAGGGATAAGGCTAATATTCTTTCGCAAAATGTTTCAAGTTGTAGACTGATGAATCCCATGTTCTGGTACACGCTTGCGAACTGACAATTTCAGAACTTGGTTACCGCTGGTTTTAACTAAGGTGAAATTTTCCTTGAAACACATTGGTCTCATTCTTTTTGTTGGCTTTGTCTTATGTATGGTAGCATTGAACGAGTGCGAAGCCTATCCACAACCCTACGAATAGCACATTCAGATTGGCCATTATTTTGTTTATAAAATTGTTTTTTTATAAGCTTGTTACGGTGTACATCTAACGATAGGATGTAAGACATAAAACAAAAAATATTGACACAATTTCATAAATAAACCTGCATACTATATGTAGACAAAGCTAACCGGTGCTCAAATCGAGGAACGTGGATTGAAATTGCCTATGAAAGGCTTAAGACGCCGCCGACAATTCCAAGAGCCATAATATTTTTTCGCCAGTAAATGAAATGATGCCACATCGGTGCTTACGTTGCCCCCAAACTTATGTTAATTTTGATAGTGAAAACTTGACCAAATATAATATTCGGGCCTTGATGTGCGTCTCTAACAAACACAGAGATGGGAGTTTCGTTTCCAAAAATTTCCTTTCAAAGTAGCAACACGCTCGACTTTGTTTAGTTTTCAGATTAAGGCCACATCAAATGCAATATGTAGGAAAGTCCCACTGAGGCCAACCACATTGAATTTTGAATGTCTTTTCTGGTTCATTGTTTTTGTTTGTTTCTGAAGAGCCCTCAAATGTGATTCAATGACTCACTGACTCAAAGTCAGCTCTCTGGGTAGTAGCCAACTGATGCTTAGGATTCTTAAGACAAGAGCGTGCTGATGGCAACGGCATGAGGCTGAAGTTTAAAATGTGTCTCACTTTCTAGTAGCATAATGAAATAAATTTAAAACGTTTAAGATAGACCTAGAACAGACCCCTATGGAACCCTGGTGCTTACTTCAATAGATCAGTATTTTGCCACGAGAGCTCCTGTCAAATGTTCAAAAGTGATTTGATCCTGCTTGCGATGCCATTTACGATGGGTAGAAGGTCGATGTGGTTGGTGGTTGGGTACTTTAGAAACAGGGTAGGCACTGAAAGATGTTAACCTGGCGATATCCAGTGCTGCAGCTATCTTCTACACATCAAAAAGCAGCACTATACACGGGGCAGTGAATGAATTCCCCAGATGCAATCAACGGTGGAAACAATCCCGAAACAAATGAGACCTTATCCGGACTACTCCGACATATTTGGAGCTCAGGCCGGTAAGGATTTCCAGGAATTAGTCAGGGTCTTGGAAAAGAGATGGTGGCGGACGAGCCCTATAAGGGCCAACGGCAGCGCTCACATCCCGGAACGGGTTACTGGCTTCGGTGTAACCGACCCCTCGTCCTAGGGGCACTCAAAGTGGAACTGGTCCTCCAGGTTGGGGGTTGTGCCGCCGGGGTAACTGCCCGGCCATTTAAAAAAAACAAGAAGTTACGAAGCATCAACAAGCCTCGGATATGGACGGATCTACTGTTGACAGCCCACGCAAACGATTTAAGGACAATGAGCTTCGGATATGCACGTGCAATGTTAGGTCTCTTAACAGGCACAAGCAGCCGAACAACTAGCGGAGGTCTTAGACTGCTGCAAAGCAGACATAACCGCCATCCGAGAAATGCTATGGAATGGGCCAGGCAAAAAGATTATGAAAAACTGCGACATCTGCTACGGCGATTGTTATCGACGGCATAACAAACGCCTATTTGGATGCAGATTTGTTGTTGGAGGCAGACTAAGGTAAGAAGTCTTGAATTTCTGGCATGTGAATGAGCGCTCCGTAGCAATCCGCGTCAAGCCTAAATTTGCCAACATTAGCCTGATAAGCGCGCACGCGCCCACAGAGAACAGAGATGACGACACCAAAATTGTTCTTGGCGATTTTAATGCAAAGCTAGGAAGTGCCGGCATCTTTGGTAGCACTGTCGGAGGATATAGCCCGATATAGCACGACACGACCTCCCGTAACGGATTCAGCCTAATCGGCTTTGCGGCTGGGAGAAACATTGTCGTAGCTAGCACGCGGTTTCAACATCTCGATATTAGCAAGGGTAATTGGAGAACTCCTGATTAATCAACCTTCAACCGAATTGACTACATTGCGATCAACGCAAGACACTCCTCCACTATTATGGATGTCCGAACGTTCCGAGGAGCCAACATCGACTCGGATTACTACCTTGTTGTAGTCAAGGTACGGTTGCGGATAACCCAAACAATGCCAAGACAAGCTTATACTGTCGAGTCTCTCTTAATCTCTTAAGAGGTCCCTTGCCGCCAGCATCAATCATCGAAGACCAGTGGCAGCACTCCCAAAAACCATCGGAGACACCGCTACTGATATACTGGGTTTCAATCGACCACCACAACGAAACTCCTGGTTTGATAACGAATGCTGGCAGGCACATGCAGCTTAGCAATATGCATACAAAGCGGCGAGCACAGAAGGACTAGAGCTGCTCACGGGCTCAATGAACAGAAGGGGAGGGACGAAAATCGGCTTCTTAGGAGGAAGAAGCGCGCGGTCGAGGAAATTGAGAGATGCTACTCCAGGAATGAAATTTGGAAATTTTACCAAAAGGTAACAAAAACACGCCACGGACACAATGCCCGAACGGAAGCCTATTGAGACGAACAGGGGAATACCGTAGTAGATTCGCAGTCGATGCTGAGAACCTGGAATGATTATATCTGTAGACTGTATAACGGCGCCGACGAAACAAATACCGCTGTCAGGCAAAATGAACCTTTCAACATGGACGATGTAGACCAACAATTCCGTCCACCCGACCTAGATGGAGTCAAACGAAGAATCTGGAGCGAACGGCCTGACCGCTGAGCTCTTCAAGGGGCAGGCGATGACTTGATAAGGAGTATACACCAACTCATCTCTAAAATATGGTCAGACGAAAGTATGTCCGATGAATGAAGCCTGAAGCCGTTCGCCAACAACTTGATTGATCTATATCAGTGTGGTTTCAGGCCAGGAAAGTCCATTATCGACCAAATATTCACACTACGGCAGATCTTTGAGATAGCCCATGAGCTTCAGATCGATACCCACCACCTATTCATCTATTTTAAGGCCGCGTATGACAGCATCTATAGAGACGAGCTATATAGAGCAATGTCTAGTTTTGGCATCCCTGCCAAACTCGTCCGTATGTGCAGGATGATGATGGAGAATGCACGCTGCTCCGCTGGTAAAGATCTTACCGAGACCTTTGATGTCCAGAAGGGATTTAGACAAGGCGATGCGCTGTCATGCGATTTTTTCAACATCATACATGAGAGAATAGTGCAACATTCACGCGCAAACACAAGAGGCACAATCTTTCAAAATTCCGTCCAATTACTCGCAAATACCGATGATATTGACATAGTTGGAAAAAAGCAGCGTGATGTCAGTGGCGCCTTTGCAAGTATTGAAACGGAAGCGGCGAAAATGGGTTTAGCGGTCAATAAGGGCAAGACTAAGTATATGCTGTCAAGCAAAAAGGACACTGAACACCTACGTCTCGGACAGAACGTCACCTTCGATAGGTAAACCTGTGAGGTAGCTAAGGACATTGTCTACCTAGGTTCCGCTATGGACGAATAACTCTGGCAAATCGCTTCTATGAGGTAAAACGTCAATTGACTAGCAAAGCTCTCTCTCGAACAACTAAAGTTACCCTGTTTAAGATCTTAATAATTCCAGTACTGCTCTATGGCCCAGAGGCATGGCATTATCAAAAATGGATGGCTGCTTCGAGAGGAAAATTCTTTGAGTGATCTTCGGTCCCGTCTGCATTGACGGTGAGTGGAGGAATAGATACAACGACGAACTATTTGGACTCTACAGCGACATCGATCTAGCTAGAAGAGCTGGCAAAAGATCGAGCTAGCTGGAGATGTTTGTTGATTAAGGCTCAGGTCCACCCCGAACTATAGCACCACCTAAAGTAAGTTAGTAAAATGGTCTATGTCACTCACTGGTTAAATTAGGCATGTCAAGTTCCAGTAAGTAAAGCACTATCTACAGGAACATTAATTAAGGTTTTTAGCTTAACTGTATCTAATAAGATAATTCTCTTAAGAAATACCTGCGTCCTCAGCTCAACTACACTTATAAGCGAGAGAGGAACCTTTTGCAGCATTAATTTTTGTTTCAGATTTGCCTTTCTGTTCTTCCTGTTCAAAAGTTTGAATGAAAAATGAACTTTGTGTACCGACAATGATTGTATTATTTTCAACCACGAAACAGACATCCTCCTTTCGATTAAGCCCAAAAATCAACGGGAAAAGAACTTCCCTTTCCATAGCAGAGGGACAATCCTTACGAATGACATGAATTTATTAGCCCTGGAGATACAGTCGACCTATCGGTAACCAAACCAAACACAACCGGCTTTCATGTCAAACCTCGAGATAATTACATTCATCGGAAGCAGGACTCAATGACCCCCCTGGTTCCATTCCCAATCACATCCAACGATTTGTACAGTTTCCTACCATGAAATGTTACTCTAAAAACGAACCCTTACACCACCGTCCAAATTATAACCGCTCCTATGTTACCCATCAACCGCCCATTTATCTGCTCGATTATTTGCATCTATCTAAAGATTTATTACAAAAAAGGAAAAAATTAAAAAAAAAAGAAAAGAGAAAGACCAACGATAGTGATGGTGGGCTATTACAAAAGCCCATCCAACCAATGATTTATGACTTCAGGAGTAATGATGAAAATGAAGGTTCAGCCTCGGGCAGATGGTGCTGTGTTCATTTCATGGGAACGTTTCCTCCCTTAATTTCTGCAGGCTCTGGTCTCACCAAAATACTGAAACGTTTCATGCAGCAGAAATAATTCATTCAATGAAAAAATAGCAACGAAAACATGGCATAAGAATCCGCCGTTTGGATTAAGAATTTTCTCAAAGCTTCAATCAATCATTTAATCGAAGGATGTTCTAAAGACGATTGCGAAAAATTCGCTGATCTTAGAAATACGAGTACTAATACTTAAGAGAAATTTGAATTGATTGCGAGTCACTACTTTTTAAATCCGGAAAAGTAAGGAGATTTCCAGATTCGCTGCACCGAATGTCCGAAAGTTAGTCCTAAAACGTTTCCACTTAGTTTTTTAAAAAGTTTTTCGAATGATTCTCGGAGCAAAGTTCTGATTCACATTGGAGTGCGGCAGCAACTTGATTTGGTTTTGAAATGAATTTGTTTCAATTAAAAGACTGCTGAAGTGGATATGTTGGGCAGGAAATGGGAAGTTCCGTTCCATTCGTTAAATTGGCTTTCCAAATGGGGTAGACACTTGAGTGGAATTGGATTCCAAAATGCAGTCTCCTTAATATATTAAAATTGCACTTTCTGTTGAGCTGGAATCCTAATATTTTTGAAATGCAGAAAAAAACTCTGATGTATTTCTAATCATAATTTCTGGAGCGTCCATTTTGATGTTCTAAAAGTAAGTCTTAATAAAATACATTTATGATTAAGATTTCGATTACGTTTTTATTTCGGTGTATGTTTTGGATCTTGCCATTGTAAGTAAAATATAATATCATTCAAATATTCTCCAAAGAAGTTCTTGTAGGACTTGTTTCTAGCAAGGTACTTTTCGATGACTTTTCCACAAATATCCAGCAATAGCTCGGCCATTACTTGACGAATATTCGTTTTTAAAACGTCAAGAGTTTGCGGATTCGGTTCATAAACACTATGTTTTGCATAGTTCTACAAAAAGAAATCCAATGGCGATGAATTTTACGGTATTGGTGACCAAGTTCAGATCATCAAAACACGAAACAACTCGTTAAGGAAGTTTTTCTTGCAATAAAGCCAAAACGGGTCTGTTGTCTGAGTTGTGGCATTGTCTTATTAAAACCACATGCCTTTTACATCCATATATATCCAAAAATATGGATAAATGACAACACCAGACTAAACTGCACACAGACAATTCTGTTTGTTAACGTTCCAACGAGTGCAGAATATGCCCCATCGCTGAGAAATACGTTTTGTGAAAATCGCTCATCCAAACGCTGATGTTCAAGTACCCACTCGACGTTTGATTTACTCATTTTATGGTTAGCTGGCGTCAGTTCTTGACTAAGTTGAACCTTATAAAGGTGTAGATGCTAATTCAAATGCAAAATACGCCATAACGTATGGTGGGAAACGCCCAAATGCTGTGCTCGTCTTGAAATCTATAGACTTGGAACTTCTTCAACTTCTTTTTTCACTAACGGCAGCCACGTTTTCTTTCTTTCTATGATGGATAGACCTTAAGACATTTGTAACAGGGCCAGTCTCTTTGACTTTTCTTTCTTACAGTTTTGCCTTTAATTAGCTATGATGGACCATAACGTACCTGCTACAGAATCACTATTTTTATGGGAAGTTTTTATAATTTTTATAGGTTCAGCGATCCATTTTGAAAAACGGCAAACCTTAAATTATATATGCCGGATCTCGGATTACAGTTTGGTTTGGATGCCAAATGCCGTGAATTGGATGACCTTAAACTATTAGCCTCACTCCCAAGATATTGCGACGATTTTCGGGCACGCAACATATAAATCCTTTTTTTTCAGTAGCCCTGGGTGTTGACAAAAAAAATTTTCGAACTCCATTGTCGCAAAATTGCAAGTCTCCACGACTCCTTAATCTTCACAAAACTGCATCAGTTTCCCGAAAACATTACGTTTTCTTACAATAAGCACGCGGTCAAGGGCCTTTCAGCACCCTTAAAATGTTTACACACAGCGCGGGCGGTGGAGACGTAGAAAAGAATGAAAGAAACTTTCCGACAAACATACATTGGTTTTGAATGTTTGAAGGCTATAATGACAAAGAAATAAAGAGCTCGGCAGGGCATTCCACAAACAAGTTATTTGGCTCAGGAATCACGATATTTCAGAATACGAAAGTGGGCTTGAGTGTGTACCAATAAACACTCATAGCGAGACGGATGTCTTATTCTTTAAGAAAAAAAAACAAAGTTTCTGGGAAATCATCTTTTAACAGGATGAATGATGAATGATAATTGATGAAATAAATAAACCGACATAAAGAATCTCATCAGGAATCTGAGAAAGCTTCGCACTCTCCTTAGGAATACTTTAACGACGGTTATGCTTGCCATTTATACATCGCTCACAGAATGAATACTTTTCGATATTGCCTTTGGTGTTGAAATCTTCGACAAATTAAAAAGAGACAACAGACAACAGCAGACAACAAATCTCTCCAGATGATGTTATGCTAGTAGTTCAGAGAAAGTTTTAGAAAGAGAGCTTTCTTCAAACGATAAACAAGGTTCGAAACCGTGTCAGAAACATGTGAAATAGCCTTATGTCTATTCCAAAGAAGCCTCCTAGAAGTCGAGTTGTACAAGATCGACCTAGTCAAAAAGGATACAACCACTTCAATTTCGTGATAGAAATATGTAGACATAGGTTAAAGGTGCTAACAAAAACTCAATCGATTGTGAAATACCGATATACAAATACTTGTACTGCTCCATTCAAGAAGGACTGAAAATGAACTTAAATTTTAATTTTCTAGAAACATCTGCATAGGGCAGTCTTCAACCAGTTCCAGAAGCTTTAAGGAGACGTTTCACATATATCTTAAAATACAGATTTTACCTACAAAAACTCAAATATCTGCAAACATGAAGATTCATATTCCCGTCATTGCACAATAATGGATTTTTTTATATTAAAGGTTTATTTTGTATTCAGTAACATTACCGGAGGCTATGCATGGTGCAAGTGATTGATTGAAAACCTGAGGTTGTCTGGTGTTCGTTGCTACCAGCAGGACAACAACTAGTCAACAATCACCAAACCAATACCGACATCAGTGTCGGCACCCAAATATAGTGTCCCTTGGTAGGTTGAAAGCTTGACGCAATCAAAAATTCGATTTTCATTTTTTCGGTGTACCGAACCTGGACTGCATATACATATATGTACATGTTTGCATGTAGAATTTTAATTAAACGAACAAATGTTTGAGTATTAATTTTTAACAAAACAAAAAAAAAAAAATATTACGTATACGCACGAGTCTATGAGAAAGGAAAAGTCGGAGGTTGACACACTGATAGTGATACAGAAGGTAAATCTGGTTGCATTGTTTTTGCAAAAACACTGTGGCAGTGGAAGCGTTCCTAGCAGCAGTAGCAGCAGAAAAAGTAGTTGCAGGATTTGTACTCGTTTCGCATTCAATGCATCGGATAAAAATTATTAAAGCCATTCAATGCAATGAATGCAATCAACCAATGAAAGTAATTAATTATTGTTGCTGGCTGTTGTATTGTTTTTCAATATTTTTCCTCAACAATTCAATTTTCATAGTGTCAAAGCTTCAACCTTAAATGCAACACTTGGGGTTTTCATGAAAACGTGGACCATACTGAAGTGTTCAATTAAGCTCTTCGCACTATATGGATTTTTTATTCATCAAGATATTCGCACTGAGGAGGCTGATTGTGTTGGCGAAAATGTTCGCTTCCGTGAGGTTACTTTTGTTTACAGATAAACATGGTTATTGCAGTTAATTAAATTTATTGTTGTAATTTAAAATCCAGTGGAAGTGGTTCGATAAGTCCCACTGGGATGCTAATGACGATAATAGCCTCGACGATAGTCCAACTAGGTTATTTAAAGAAAGCAATGACCAATTAATAATAAATATTGTATATACGAAACGTAGAATGTCAGGATTTCTTAATTTGTTGGGTTTGAAACCCATGAACAAGGAATTTTTACGAATTCGATTACATTTAATTGACCTATTGTTTTCTTAAGCCTCGGAAATATAGACGAATCTTACGTATGGGTGGATATATCTAAGCTGAGGGCTACAACAGAAAACTTTGATGTCAACATCGACTGTAAGCTAATATCTAACAGGGTCATAAGAATACGTCTTTCCATTCAACTTGCTGGAATGGATTTGATGATTTTCTGAGTCGTAGGACTTCGAACCCTCATCTTGTCGTTTTGTTCAGAGTCCTTGACAAGATTCATATCGCTATAAGGTGCCTATGATTCGCCAGTTCATCTTATTTTAATAGACGTGCAGGCGGGACGTCCAGGACGCCCTTATCTATTTTTGCCAGAATTCATGCTCCTGTGCCATGGAATAGGACCAAGATCCAGGCTTTTTAAATCCTCCAAACAAACACTTTATTCTTTTGTTGATCACAAATCTTATGTTAGTTGACCTCAGTATAAATTGCCTTAAGGTTGTATCTAATTAACGTTCTATCAGAATTGCATGTGCTGAATGTCCTTTTTGTAGGCATTTAATGCTATCTTCAGACCATGGAGATCGCCCAAGATCCGTAATCGTTGTTTCTCAATGATACTACTGAATCCGTTAGTGAAATTATGCTCCGTTTTCTGGACGAAATGCAACGAAGATTCTGCTAACACTGGTGGCATGTAAATTTTCCAAATTATTTCAGATTGAGATTTTTCGTCATTAATTGAGGGGCGTACATTCTCCAATATAAGCCAGCACAATTAGGTAAGCTGACGTATTATAATTAGACAAAACGACAACAACTTAGCCTGAAGAGCGATGATTCAACGACTGAGATGACTGGGTCATGAAGAACAGATGGACACTAACGCTCCGGGCCAAAAAGTCTTCAAATACGCCCCCGAGAGACAGTACAGTAGAGGAAGTCTGAGACTCAGGTGGAATACGCAAAACTGGAGACGGTTGACGAAAGATCGAGCTACCCGGAGACACTTGTTGGTTGAGGTCCAGGCCCACAAAGAACTTAGCGAGGTAGCGCCACCTTCAGTAAGTATAATAAGCACTTTAGCACTTTAAAGCACTAGAGTCCCTCACATGCAACGCAAAAATCAATAAACAAATGTATCTTTCTTGCCTTCTCGGATTTGCTGAAGTCTTTGATCAGGTGTAGATCGTCTTTTTTAAGGCAAAACATATTAATCACCGAGCACGCCTTCGTTTGGCCGTTTTTGCAAAATAAGTTCTGGTCTGTTCCCTAACAAGTCCTCTCCTACCGTATTAAGCAGACCGCCTGGTAGGCCACCGGATCCAAATGTAATTTAGCTTCTATAGCACTTTTTGTGTGGTCGGAGGCTACACGATCAGCTAAGGCTCACGCTGAATTGTTCCAATTGCAACCAATCAACAATAATTTTCTTCTAATTTGTTTCTGAGATGTACATTGGCTGCATTTAGGCTGGTTTTCGGTCTTATGATAAGTTAACTACTATATCCCATGTGCTATAAATATTGAACTGAGGAAATCGCCTGCTAACCGAGATAACAGTTCATCTCGCAGCATATTAATTAGCCAAAATCTTTTAGTGGAACTCACAATATTCATTGATAGCGTGAGAAAGACTCTCCAAAACTGCATAAAACACAAATCTTTAACCGTGTAAAACACTTAAAGCTTTTGGAGGCTACTTGGCCCGGAGTAGATGATTGGATAAAACACAAACTCCCGATGTGCCAGGTTATTCATTCATAAGTTTGCAAAGATACTAAAAACCCGTATAACGTTAGAAGGATATTTGGGATTATTCTATGATACAGGATAGTATTTTGGAGCACACCATTTCTCCATTGATAGCTTGCAATAGCAACCTGCGACTTTTGCTGTGCAAGACCCCGTTGCCCAAAGGATTTAACGAAATAGTTGTAGCCCCTCGATTTGTCCAGTAAGGATGCCTCCCGGCAAGATAACTAGTAATTGATTTGGATGACTGTGGACTGAGCGAACAAGAAACTTCAATGCATTATGAAATCAATGTCTGCCGTCCTAAAATGTTGTGGTGCGCCTGCTAAATTCTGTCCCAAGTACTGTCCCGATTACATAAAAGTCATCCACTAAGTACAAGGTCATTCTATTTATGGTCGATCTATCCTTCATCAATATGCACGCTCTACAGAAATTATGGCTGCCGTTAGTGAAAGTGCTAAAATCCAACTCTATCGATATCACGGCGAGCCCAGCATTGGGTCTTATCTTACGGCACATTTTGGCATATTTCTCATTTGTATTTGCATCAACACCCTTATAGAGTTCAACTTAAACTAACAACAGTTAAAGGTTAGAAAGTATGTGAATAGTGGAGGAGATCAAGTTAAAGACGAGAAGTCCACAGGTTAAAATAAAAAAGGGGGAGGTTTGAGTTGGCTTAACGAAGCATGCAGGAGATTGGTTCGTTAGAACCACAGCGTAAATTACGGAGGTAAGTGTTGAAGAAAATAGAATTGTAGAGGGCAGCGCAGTCCACAGAACTAGAGAGCAGTCGATGAATGAAGAGAATGTCAGCTACATCTCTGCGTTCTTGGAGGGTAATCAGGTTTAGAAATTTGAGGTGGTCACTATAGGGAGTTAACGTAAAGGGGTCATCCCTGGGTAGTCCACGAGGGGCAAATCGAAGAAAAGACGTTGAATGTTCTGAAAGGTGGACCACACTTGGCTGGTATATTCGAGAATGCGTCGAATAAGGGTACTGTAAAGTGATCTTGTCAAATAAGGGTTTCTTTAGACCATTGTTTGATAAAACCGAGCGATGAGTTGGCTTTAAGGACTATCCCATCAATATTCAAACGGAAGTTTAACTCTCTATCGTATAATATTCTAAGGTCACGAAAGGATTGAACCTGGGGTACAGGTTGATCATGCAAAGGATAAAGTCGTGGGGGAGAATGATTGAACGAGACAAAGTCATAGATTGATATTTGGATACATTAAGCTTAAAACAATTTTTTATAAACCAGGTGGAAAATCTATTAGGGTCTTCTTGAAAGAGCATAGAGTCTTGGGCTGAAGAAATAGTCTTGAAGAACTTAATGTTGTCGGCATGGGGAGCAGTGTTCAATAAGCCTATCAAGAGCGCTTATAGTTAAAATGAAAAAGAGGGGACCTAGATGGCTGCCTTGTGGGACACCAGAAATGGCTAAGAACGGGGTTGAGAAGACCGATCTAAAGCGAACGCTATACTAACGGTTCTACAGATAAGAAAATATCCGTTTTAACAATACGGGGTCAAAACCGAGGGAAGACAATTTGAAAAGGATCAATTGAAGGTTTAAGAGAAAGCTGTAGCAATAACATCGATTTCGTTGTTATTTTCTAGCGTTGAAAGTACAAAGGAAACGAATTCAACTTTATTTGTAGTAGTTGATCTACTTTTCAGAAATCCATGCTGACTGGATGATATAAGTGACTTGAACTGAAAACTTAGAACTTCATATAAAAACTTTCGAACATTTTAGGTATGTGAGAAAGCTAAGCAATGGGACGATAGTTGGTTACTACATTCTTTGATTCAAATTTGGGAAATTCCCCTTGTGTGAGAGACAGTTGAAAGATGGGTGCGAAAAATTGGAGGCACACTTTTTGTTTCGACCCAAACAATGCTCATTCGGCTTCAATTCTTGCACGAGCTAGATTTGGATTTTCTTCAACATTCCCCTGATTGTTACTGCTTATTCCAAAGAAAATGATTTTGCGAAAACGGTCAACAATATGGCGAACAGCGGTCTCAAATGGTCGATTATACCGTGTGTAAAATGGTGCAAATACTCTATAAATTTAACGCACCGAATCATAATTTTGGAACCAAATTTTTAAGATTTGGTTAAACTGTTAAGGTAAACATTTCACAATGATAAAATTGGAATGACTACTGAATATACGAGTAAATGATATTGACAGTATACAATTTGAAAATATGTTTAAGAAGTATAGGAGTCTGAAGGTTACAATATAGCGCATAGGAAGCGCAAATCCGAAATAGTTGGCTTCCCACATCGTTTGACCAAGGAAGGTGCCATGAAGTGGTTCCAACAGAAATTTGCCCAAAAAAAATCCGAATTTTTTTTATTGTTCTTTCTCGCTGAATAATTTTACGTATTTCTGTTCTCAGGGCGTTCGTAATCATCGTATCAAGCCCTTTCAGTCAAAACGAAATTGGTTACTTTTTGTCCAAAATTAGGACCCAGTGGCGATAAAAATGTTGACACCCAAGCAGTAGTTATGCCTTCCAAGGCACAGAAATCGTGACAATTTTTGCTCGTTTTTGAACTATTATGTAAGACCTTTGCGCTTAGTGCACTTATTTACTAGGCATTGGCTAGATTAAATATCGGTTGCCGTGGCCCTTAACAAAGTCTAGGACGACATGCTTAGCTACCGAGGATCGAAGTTTCAGAAAAAGTGCCACTTCCTTACGGTACTCGGCGAGTGCCTCTCTCAAAACAGCACAAAGTATAGGCACCCAAAGCATTCAGAAATTGTCATTCGTCGAGTTCGGACGTGTTTTCGTTTTGATCCGCATTAAACTTTTGAATATAATTCATTTCTCCCCTTTCTACATCTCTACTTCTGACATCAGTTCCGCGACATTATTCCATTACCCCAAGTGCTGACTGTCTCTTTGGTTTCTTTTTTTTTTTTTTGGCTGACCTCAATTTTCCGCGCTCAATAAGTGTCGCAGTGCCACTTCTGATATCGGTTCCGCATATATTAAGTGCATTACCCCAAGTGTTGACCAACTTTTCGATTTTGCTGAGCAGTGCATAATAGTGCGTAAAGTTGATTGTTTACCTTTTTCGTGTACTTTTGACAAAATTGCCATGTCTTGCGGAATCACTAACTGCCCAATCTTTGATGTCAATGCTGACTTTGTTACTTGTAAGGGCATCTGTGGAAAATCATTCTATGCAATATGTGTCGGACTGAATAAAAGGAATACGGTATTCATCAAAGAGTTCTCCGACAACCTCCTATTCTTTTGAGATGAGTGCAATATCATCTTGCTTTCGCACGTGTTGCTTGCCATAAAGTGCCTCAGTGACTCTACTGACTCATTTAAAAAAAGTCTAACAAAAATGATCACGCCGAATCAGTCCAAGTTCGAAAGGAGTGTCAGTTATGTTAATGAATTAGGCAACTCGGTTCTCTCCTGAACCAATATAATTAAGTCCAAGCTCGCCAACATCGATAAACAATCTGCAAATCTGGTCGAGATGAATACTGAGATCAATGATCTCAAAGCAGTTTGTTCCGCCCAAAACATCTCTAACCTTTAATTGTGTGAATCGGTAAATAACCTGCGAGAAGATCTTGAAACTCATTTTCAATCCACCTCAAAGAAACAATCATCTCTAATGCAGCCTGATCAAATGCTAGAAGTAATCTTTGACAGAATCAACGGTGTCAATGATGATCTAGCTGCCCCACAATCAACCATTTTTGATATCGAGAATCATATTGAAACGGTAAGCAACAAAATTGACGATTTACCAATGCATACACAACACCACCAGAATATTCACTACAAAACGTCAATTTTGACTGAATTACTGGAAACCGAAGTCGACCCACCTTTACAACCACCTCCTCGTCCACCACGGTTAATTAAATCTTCAAATTCTCCAGTTGCCCCTCAATCCAAGAGACCAAAACCTTTTCACTATCAACTCCTCCTGTCGCAGCCCCACGCAAGCTCATCAAACATTTTGGCACAACATGGACACCTTCCGAATGGAGGCGTAGACTGGATAAAATTAAATCCGATATGAGTACATTTTTCATCAAAGGCACCCCCGTAAACGCTGAGATTTCTTGGATCACGAAATTCTTCGCTGACAAATACGGCATCACCATCAGCAATTGTGAAATGTTCCTGCCATCTCACCCCAAAAAGTAAACGAAGCTTTAAACTTGACCTCCCTATTAGATACGAATGGTTATTTAAAAACCCTGCTGGTGCTTATTTCAAAGTTGGAAGGATGCGCATTTGTAAATGGATCGACACACCTACCAAGAAACAGGATAAAACGAAGCTTAATTCTAAGTTACCTAATCCCGATTCCAACTCCAGTCCCAAACCGGGCTCTAATAAAATACCAAAACCTGTCCCAAACCGTCCCAAACCTGACTCTATACCGAAAACCGTTTCCAACTCCCGTTCCAAATCTGCTTCTAATTGGAGATTTAAAACTTATATATTCCCCAATTTCGCCCCTCCCACTCACATCCCGAACCGACTTCATCAGTCCTCCAGTTCTATTGCACCTGCAGCCTCCGTTCCACCCAAGCCCCCGCGTAAACGCGTCTCTTTCAAATTAACACCATTCGCTCCACTAGCTCCTCTGAAATACCTAACCACTCTGCACATGCCCCCACTAGCACTTCTTTCCCTAATTTCGATTTTAAAACCGGAGCCAATCCTCAATCTTAGAGGAGAGAATGGTCTAAAAAGGCAATTGACTTGCAAAGCCCTCTCTCAAACAACACAAGTTGCCCTATATAAGACCTCAATAATCCCAGTCCTGCTCTATGACGCTACAGATAGCAGGATCATGTAGAGCAGATAAACACCAATGCTTCGGCCTGAAAAGTCTTCGAATCCACACCGAGGGACAGCGCAGTAGAGGAAGAAGGAGACTAAAGTATATCATTTTCTCCCTTTAAATAAAAATGGATGGTTAATGGGCTAAGTAAAACCAGGACAAAAGTGAAGCTCTAGCCAACATTTCTGGAAAACTTTCTCCGAAGATGATGACACCTTCCATGTACCTAAACTACGCACTCATAGAGCTCCTAATATTAATATTAAAAGGGTTACAACAGACAAAATTGGGAAAACTATCAGGCACAAAATGGATTATAAAAGAAAGAAAGATTATAGAAGAAAGAAAATGTATTGATAAGCTTCCGACAAAAGCCCTTCTGTACTTGGGGAACATGTTCAATTCAATGATGAGACTGCATTGCTTTTCGAGAATTTAGAAAGTGGCTGAGATTAAACCCATTTTAAAACCATGAAAAGATTTAACAATACCAGTATTCTATAGAAAAATAAATCTACTCCCAGTGCCGTCAAAAATTATTGAACATCTTTCATATGACCGCATGGAACCTATTTTGAAAAACCTTCATGACCACCAATTCGGATTTCGAAAGCAACACTCTACAACTCAATAAATATGGTAAATTACTCCATATTGCAAAAACATTTGGCAGTGTATGAAATCCGGGACAAGCTGAAAACCATTTTACCATCTCACTTTCACCTGTTGATCAAATCCTACTTAACTACTACTACTACTACTTTACTGATTAACATAAGGACAAATCATCAAAACTATTCTCGGCACGAGCTGGAGTTCCACAAGGCAGCATTTAAGGTCCAATATATACACCTCTACCTACACGGACAACATCAATGATCGTTACTTTTGCCTACGACACCATACTACTCGTACTATATTCAAATAAATGCCTGCACACGGCAAGCGTGAAACTACACAAAACATTAGACGATATTATGAAAAATCGTTTAATTACTGGCATACAAAACTAAACAAAGACCAAAACTATGTAGGTAATATTTACGGCAAAGTCAGTAACACATTGGAACCACTAAAAATCAATAACAAAGTTCTCCCCATTGACAACGTTGCCGAATATCTTGGATTGTATCTAGACAGCAAACTTATATGGAAGCATCATATACAGCAAAAGACAAAAATCAATATGAAATAAAGAACAAATACAAACAACTCTATTAACTCCTTCGAAAAGACTCACCATTATCAACTAACAACAAAATCCTCCTATACCTATAATCTAACCAATATGAACTTACGGATGTCAACATTGGGGCACATCTAAAAAATTTAGTTTACATATTATTCAAAGACGACAATCCAAAATTATAAGAAAGCTACTTAATGCTAATTGATACGTGACAACCAACGACATTCACAAGGATCTAAAAATCCATACAATCGATGAGGAAACGGCATATAACAAAGCTTATAGCACACAACAACTACGATATCTACACCCTATCTAAATGTTACTTAGATGGCGACTCAAACGAAGAAGACCTATTGATCTCATCATATAAAACTTAATAAACAAACAACAGAAAATAAATTATCTGTAAAATTATAACCAAGGTGAGGTTATAATCTAATTAAAACAATGGTATCCGTGACACTGGTCACGTGCCTAGGGTATAATCAACCCACTTCTTACAGTTACACTTAAGCAAATCTACTTAGTGTCTCCATAGACAGATGTACAAAATTTCTTGGGAAACAATAAAAAAAAAAACAAATTATTTACATAATATACAGAATTCCAAATCTGATTAGTTGTCCCATTCATCAAGACGGAAGTTTGCGAAATAAATATTCTAAGCCTGAAGCAACTTTACGCACTGCAAGTACATATGCACGAGTTTGAAGCTATTATCAATCGATCTGGTTTCTGAAGAATTCTCTAGGGCAAATATTCTCCCTTTAAACATTTCCCACCACAACCCACGAACATTTAAAATGTTCCATAGCTTTCGTTGAGAGCAAGCATTTTGAAGGCTTATCTAAAATTAATGTTCACTTACTTGCAAGTTTCCTCCTTACTCCCAGGATCCGTTTAAGGCGAATTCGTTGAAACAACTTCCTTAAATGCAAACAACAATGAGTTCAAACAGCACACATTACCATAATAAACATCCATCTAAGGATATCAGTTAAAGAGGGATTTCAAGAATCAGAGTGACCACGCTTACGTCTCAATTTCTAAATACCTTCATTCCACTTCGTTGTTCTTGTTTAAATTTTAACAAGGATGGGATCGTATCTTTGACGAATTATTCCGAGTCACCGGTTGTTTTAAATTTAAACATTCCTCCGATGTCATCAGATTTTTTCAACAGTTCAAGAGAGCTCCACCTTGGTCACACTGAATAAGAATACTCATCTCATACGACGACATTATTCTTATGGCAAGTCCTAGGGCTATTTCCATTTCGAAAACAACAGCAGCAGCTATTGTAGTCGAGATTGGTGTAGTACACACATAACAAATGGGATTTCATCGGAATAAGGTGAATGGCAATGGGAAGAGATAAAACATTCTCACAGCATGTAAAGAGGTGGAATTCTCGAATACTAGTACTCAGCTGTGCGCACCTTAAATACACACCTTTAGAATACCTGACGAGCATAATTCAACGTCGATGCGGAGAAATGAAATCTATGCAAATTGTAAATCCCTTTTCCAGCCGATCCGATACCGAACCAAGGCATCTGACCTGCGATTGTCATAAAATCCAACACAATCTCTTCTCCAGTCGTGCTGAGTGATTGGCATCACTTTGCAGCTCTGTGCCAAATCTTGGAGATTCATTAAGATTTTATTTAGGGATATGCTGTTGTGTACTACATTTCTTTCGAACTCCCCATTCCCTAACGGTAACCTGATGCTTTACTTTCCTCGCCATTTTGGGGAAGTACAAAAATATACGAGTTCTATAGAGGAGACCAAGTTTCAAAGTTCAATAAATCAGTTCGGCCAGATGGCACAAGTGTAAATCCATCAAAGCGTAAGGTGTCGTCGACTTTACAAAGAAGGCATTGCCTCCATGCTCGCTCCCATTGCCAGCAACCACAATCCCATTCCTTCAAATAGACATGAAGGCAGTCTTTTGTAATGATCCCTCATTAATCATGTTTTGTGTAGCTATAAATTTACGGAGCAGCTCCTCTGACTTAACTGTTCACGAAAGGCACTTGTCTTAACCACTAATACCCGAGCCTTGTTCCTGTGCTTCTTCGTATCCCAAATACACAAGTCGCCATTTCATTTTATTTAATAAAATTCAAAAAAAAAAGAAAGAAAGAAGGATAACAAGGGAGTAGACCAGGAAATGGCAAATTCATGTATTATGTCGCTTGTTTGTTGTCAGATAGATGGGTGAAATCCTTTCTACGAATGACATGGTGCTTTGTGGAGTCCTATCGAATTTCAACCCCTGGTATTGAATATCATGGAGATGATCCATGAAGTAGCACAGTATTCAAAAAATGGCATAATATCCTTGAAACTAGCTGAATAGTAATTTTAATTAAAATTTCATATTTCAATTGAAAATGATATTCGTATGGTAGCCTGCATCGCCGGGCGAGTTTTTTTTTTGTTATTTTTGTTATATTTCCAAAAGTTAAGAATCAAAACTCTGCATCGATAAACAACCGATGCCGGTGATCTTTAAGAATTATTAGGAAATGGGATATTTTCAATTGAATAGAATTTGAAATACGAGTATTGACATGAAGAGGATTCGAATATTTGAATGCTTCACGAAATGAAATTATTCTAGTTTTGTAATGGATTTGCCTGTATCCTTGTTCGCCTCTAAACCCAAAAGTCAGAGGCATTACAGAAGTTGAATCCAAAAGGAATTCCGGAATGTGCATGGGGACAGGAAATGAAGAAAGCGGATAGAAATTAGGTAAAAAATTGAGTCCTACTTTGTAGGTAGTATTTGAATGCAAGGATTCACTTATGACATAGGCTTTGGGAAATAATTGAACGAAGTGAATGGTTATTGCTACATTTTACTCTTGATGAATATCATATGTACAGCGGAGTGGACATTTTATACGAAACCAGTTCTTCTTCTTCTTCTTATCCTTTCCTCGTTATACGAATTTATACGTAACGAGTTTCCCATTTTTACTGCATCGCTGCTGCTCCACTTATGGGGTTGCTTAATGTCGCAGACCGCAGAACGCGTCTACATAATGCTCAGTCCTGTATCGCTTCAGTGGTTAGCCCCAGGCGTTTGAGAAATCCAGGAATTCTTTTTCCGACCTCGTTTTCTTACAGTTGGAGGAGTGACCGTAGTTGATAGTGAATTTTTAACCGGATATTCCGCAGATCTTCTTTGAACGTGGCAATTATTCTATTCGCCTCAAGCTGTTCGGTTACCGAATTCTTTATATGTAGACTTCCTCTTATACGCGTAGATCTAATACAATCGCGTTTAGTGACTCCACTAGACATCCTTAACATTTTCATTTCCGCTGCCGTCATTTTGTTTTTAAACGCTTCGTATATTGTCCAGCACTTTGAACCGTATATAAGAGCTGGTCTAACAACCGTGGTGTAGAGTTTCCCCTTTAATTTAAGTGGAAATTTTCGGTCGCAAAAGATTCCCGAATTTTTCCGCCTAAGTACTTAAAGATAGTGCTTTTCGGAAGAACTATTCCGTCTAACATTATATCCGGAACAGGTCGCAACGGATGCACAAATGGGCACGTCAAATGCTCCGTCTTTGAACGACTTATTTTAAACCCGTTTCTCTCTAGCGCATTTCTCCATGAATCTAAGGCGTTCTGTAAATCTTCGACGTTATCGCTAAGTATAACTGCGTCGCCAGCGAAGAGAATTGGCATTACATTTGCTTCGCGCATGCAGTCTTTTAAAAGATAGTCGAATACTACGTTAAAGAGAAAAGGGCTAAGTACGCTCACTTGATGCACTCCGACATTAACTGGAAATTCTCTCGTTAGTCCAGCAGAGCTTTTAACCACAGTTTTCACGTTTCCGTACATGTCTTGTATTATTCTAACATACGTTTCCGGTACGTTTTGAGACCTCAGCTCGGCCCATATGAGATCCCTAGGCACTCGATCGAATGCTTTCTCGAGGTCGATAAATGCCATGTGTAAATTCTAGACGAATCTCAATGCTTTTCCATTATTATTCGTAGGCTGTGGATAGCGTCCACCGTCGATCTTCCTTCAACAAATCCACACTGGCTATTATCGAGCTTTATTATTTGCCGAAGACGTTCGTTTCAGACTCTTTCGACGATTTTCATTGTGTGTGACATAAGCTTGATTGAACGGTAGTTGTTGCATTCTCGAGTGTCGCCTTTTCCTTTGTATAATGGAACCAAAAAGCTACTTCTCCATTGATTCGGCATAGGTTGACCACATTTTAATTTATTTAAAAGTTTCGATAGCCAAACGCCGCCGATCCCCTCCATCTTCGACCAAAACTCTGATGGAATGCTGTCTGGTCCCGCCGCTTTCCCCCGCTTCATTTTTCCAATTGCTATACTTATTTCTTCGATTGAAAAGTCCGAAACTTCCTCTTCGAATAGACCAACTGTCGGCACGATATCACGTGGAAACTGTTTGTTAAGCAACTCCTTGCAGTATTCAAGCCACCGGTCACAAATTTCCTTTTCATTTGTTAATAGGCGACCGTCTGCGTTTTTGATGTATTTCGGCGAGGTTATTTCCATTGAATTTTTTCTCCTCTGTGCAGCGAGCTTAAAAATATTTGGCATTTTAGTACTGTACGACGCTTGAACTTCTTGGATAGCTTGTCTTCTATCCGCCGATCGTGAGGATATTTGTTCCAACTCCTGGTTCAGGTTTTCCGCTTCTGCCGCTCGAGTTCGAGCCAGGACTTTCTTTGCGATCTTTTTAAGACGCTCGTATTCAAGAGCCAGTCGAGCTTTTTCGATATCGTCGCTCCGATCGCATTTTGTCCACGCTTGGAATGCACTCTTCTTGTCGGCCACAGCTCGTTTGGTTTCGTCATTCCACCACCATGTTTCTTTTCCGACGTGATGGTATTTCGATATAGTCCCCAGATGGGACTTTGCGAGTGTTATGCATTCCTCGTGCATGCTGTTCCACATTTCTTGCGGGCTAAGTGAGTCTGCGATACCGTTTATATTGTGAAGTACTTCTTTAGCCAGTGCGATAAATCTTGCGCTTCGTTCCTTCGATAGATTATGTTTGGCCTTCCAAACGATGCCCTAGTTTTCGGTGGTTCCGCTGTGAAAAATTCTGTAAAGAGCAGACGGTGTTGGCTTACTAGCGATTCTCCAAGTATTACTTTACAGTCCTTAACACGGTTTCTCATTGAAGTAATAATCTATTTGCGTTTCGTGGCCTCCGCTTCTATAAGTGATAAGATGTCGTTGATGTTTAATAAACATTTTATTTAAGATGGTTAAGTCGTAAGCCCTACACGCTACAAGGATGTCTTCGCCAGCTGAATTTCTGGTTCCAAAGCCTTTACCGCCGTGGCAGTCCTCATAATCAGCATTTGTTTCTCCGACGTGGCCATTTAAATCTCCGCCTACGAAGAGCTCACCGATAGGTATATTTCTAAGCAAATTACCGAACTCTGACCAAAATGTATCTTTTTCCGATTGGTCGCATCCATTTTGTGGGGCGTATGCGCTAACAATGTTCCACGTTTCATTGTGTATGACGAGTTTAACACTCATCAAGCGGTCGCTTATTTTCAAGATACCAACGATGTTGTTTCGAAGATCCGCTGCAACAACGATTCCAACACCGTTTCATCCATTGACCGTTCCATGGTAGAACATCTTAAATGCCTTAGTTTTTAAATCTAGAAAACGCGCTTTATTTTCTGTATTACACCACTTTGTTTCCTGTACGCACAGGATTTGTAGAGTTCTGCGATGCATAATCGCTTCCAGTTCTAAACTTTTTGAGGTCATCGATCCGACGTTCCAACTTGCAAACCGAAGTTTAGGAAAATATTTTGGAAACTTCATTTTGCCAGTTTGACACTTGTATGCTCATTTCGAATTGATTGACTGTTCTTTTACCCCACCGGTAGTCTCCAGACGTGGGAAGCCACTGATTGCATACAAACTTGTGTTTTAAGGTGTTAAAGTGTCACAGGCTCATTTTGGTGTCATAGTTGCCTTTATATGATTGGTGTCCCATTTAGTCGCCTCTTACGACAAGCTGGGACGCACTGCGGCACTATTCTTTATCCGATGCCGCACGGATATTTATACGAAACCAGTTCTTTTCCCCAATTCCCCAAATGGTCCATTCCAATCTTCACTGATAGTATTCACTCTTGGTATTCTGTTTAATAGCGATATTGATACGCACTCCTTGTTCTATTGTAAATTGAATGGACTCTTTTGGACATGAGGTCAGAAACAACTATACCAAAATTCCGACTTACATTTATTAAAACAAGAATTCGATTTCTTCTGTATTTATCTAAATCTGAGCCGGGAAACGTATTCGAAATTTCAGAATCACAAGTGCTTACTCAACCTAACTTATACCGTCATATGGCACACAACCTTATACGGAAGAGATATGAAAATGAACTAATGGTCCGAATGATGAAGAACGGACCTGGTACATCGCATCGGCTACGGAGATCATCGACTATTACAAAGCAGACATAATCGGCACGTAAGAAGTGTAATGGAATTAACCGGACGAAAAGAGCATGGAAAAGTGTGAAATAAAAACATTTGGAGCGATATGGTCACCACGTTGATAAACATGTATAACGCATGCCATCTGGAAGGGGTTTTTCTAAATCATTTGAAATGTCAACCCTTGGTACTACTACCGAAAGGAAACGAACCACCGGATCAACCTTCATCTTACCGACCACTCTGCATGTTGGACACGATGGGTAAAATTCTCGAACGGTTTACATGCAATAGACTCCAGGCCGCCATCGAAGTTATTGGCGGACTCGCGGAACATCAGTATGGGTTCCGTAACGCCCGATCCACTGGGCCTTGAAGGCTGGAAAGGAGCAAACAAACAAATATTGTACAGTGGTAGCCCCTGATATAAAGAATGCATTTAACTCAGCTCGGTCTCCAAAGATTAAACGTACCAGTGTATCTCCTTAATATTATCATAACAGATTGTAACTCCAGGATTCCGATGAAGGGATCAAAAGGTACATTGTTATCGGGAGAGTGTCCCAAGGCTTAGTAATGGGCCCCCTCTTATAGAACGAAATGTATGATAACGTCTTATGTGTTTCGGTTCTGAGGGAAGCATCTAAAATAGATTTCGCGGATGACATTGCTGTAATCTTTGTTGTCAAACATCTAGAAGAGTTGGAGCAATACTGTAAGGAAACAAGAGCTTTGATTAAGGGTTGGATCTGCAGCGCGGACCATTGGACCGTACGGGGCACATTCGAGCAGAAAGAGGAAAACGCAGTCACTATTAAAATTCGTGAACATAATATCACATCCAACTCGGTTATCAAATATCTAGTAGCGATGCTTGAAACCAGTGTAACATACAATCATAACCTAGCATATCATGTCTAGCTCTCAAGACTAACATGTCTAATATTGGCGGCCCGAGACAAAACAAAATGATAATGCTAGCGAGAGTAGCTGTTTTCATACATCTTAACGGGGCTCAAATATAGCCCGAAGCAGTATCATATGTCAGAGGTTTTAAATCCCCGTATCGACTATGTGCATTAAGAATAATCAGCTCTAATTTCGATACTGGAAATTTTTTCTATGCCCCCTATCGAAATTCTCGCTGAAAAAGAAGCGAAAAGGCTATATGATGGTCGCCCAGTTTATACCCATTCAAATAGGCGAGAGAGAAACCGTAACATAAAAGTCTAACAAAGACGGTGGGATGAGTCCAAAAAAGAAAGATGGAATTACTGTATTGACTTTTCCCAACGATAAATTCTTGGATAAACCAAAAAAACGGTGAAGAATAGTTGTGCTCATCAACTGAGCAGGTTTTTTTTTCAACGTCCACGACACGAAAGAGAACGTGAACTACTGTACAAAAACTTCTTTTATTGGCCCACACCGAATACGATCATAAATTATACTTTTTTAAATGAATACAACTGAGCTTACATACGCGATATACCAAAGATGCACACCGTTCCCCGTGAAGTAATACTCAGGGGTGGTTCCGCAAGGGAATAACGGTCTTTGATTGCTAAGGGAAGTAGTTTCGAACGGTAGGAATTCGGCACTAGCAATGGACATCGGCCCATTGGTGCTGATGCAAAAAAAAAAACAACACCATTTGAAGCGTTTCTTCGGATGCAGACTCACCGGCAGAGGAAGACCTTAAATCCGGACAAGTAACCAATCGCCAAACAGCAATTTAATTTGAGGCTGAACTCCTAGATACTCTTCGAAAGAGGAGAAAGACTACCTTACCAAAGACTGCTTCTAGAAGCTCCTCAAACAAACCTAACAGCATTGTCTTAAATATGGCTTAAGTGGTGATTTTAATGTCAAATAAGGCAAAGAGGACATATCTTCGATTGTATGATCGAAGTGTTCAGTCACCACGACAGCATCCGAAATGCACATAGGCGTTTTGACTTTCCTACGAAACTTAGTGCAACCATAGGCAGCACACGGTTTCTATACCCTGATATCCATAAAGGGACCAGACCAACTTCATATCACTAAACTATCAACTTAATTGCTTATATAGTCTTTGATAAAAGATCCTCTTTTAATATTTTCGATGAAAGTCCCGAAACCAGCGAACAATTTTAAGGAAAATTTAATTCCGGTTTACTTCGGCCATGAAAACAATACCCCAGAAAGCCCTGCTTTTCACATAATAAGCAAATCGTTCAGAGTAACATTGCCGAAGTTTTAATTTCGATGAGAATACCCAGCGCATTCCAGGTTTTATAGGCGCCACCTTAGACCTCACCCATAACATTTTGAAGTGGAGACTCGCAGAATCATTCATGTTGATAAGCATATTCCATCTTTTGTAAAGAAAGGTTTCGCAAGCAGATTTGCGCACATGAAACTCAACCATCTGTTCCATGATTTCGATGAAAGGAAATTTTTGGCCAGCGTGGTCATCTTCTCTGTGTAGAGCCTACCATAATATAAATCTACGAACTTGGTACGTATAGCAGAGGATATGAGACTTAAATCTTCAGTTCTTATAAAATAAAATTTAAAAAAGTTTCCTATATACGAGTACATTTCCAAATGTTGACTTAAATGCAGAAACATCAGCTAATAACTACTGCAAGTGGTGGGCCTACATTCATCGCCTTTTATGAAGTAGCTATTGTTTTGTTCGAAATGAATAATCCGTTTTGCATTTGAGCCTTTCAACGATGATGGTAAAATTAACACATGTCCGTTATTTCCAAATTTGGAATGCAAATCCCCTCTCAAGTCGATCAGCATTGTGTGGATCTACTGAACCCTAAACTGAGCATTGTCCGAATACACCCAAAAGCTTATAGAAAGCCTTTTGTTCAAATTTGACAGCCACAAAATGGCGTACGTAATCCTTCAATAAAATTTCTCTTGCATATTCAACAATGAGTTCACATCAATTACCTGGTATTGAATTAATTAATTCCCTAAAACACAACCACTTACAGGGTTTAAGTCCCCATTCCGGCTATTTAAGACGGTTCCAGTCCCAACCACCCACAGCAGGTGATAACATTCCAATTTGCAATTTGCGGATCCTCTTACCCGACACCTTAATGGGCACTTAAAGTACTCAAATAAACATAAACGATTTGTCAGCCCCCTAGCCCTCAGCTCAAGGCTCTAAGCTACACCCCACCTCTTTCTTTCTCTTGTTCTATTGTATTTCCATGCAAATTAGTACTTGACGATGGTGGAGAAGGGTAAACTTATTCCCGAATAGTGCTTGCTGCAGCAAGGTGTTCTTTAGGAACATTTGCACGATTTATACATGACAGGATGAACTACTCAATGGTGCTGCTCCTGCTGATGATGATGATAGTGGGAATAATGGTAATAAGGAGAGGCGACGACGATAACAACGACGAGGACGTCGGCAGCACAATGGAAGAGGTACTCATAAATGGAAAATCACGACTTTTTATATGACAGACAATGAAAAACGAATCATGGGTAACGTGAGTATATATTGTACACACACCCCCGCATACACTGTGCATACACCTGACGAAGGTCGATTAATTCTGCACGAGCACTTCAGCCGTTTCCGCCTGCATTTGCAGCTGTTATCTCATTCAAATTTGTGAGATAATTTCTACAGATAGTTTTATCCTCGCTATAATATTCTCTGTTATATTATCTTGCAAACATTTGTGAAGCGATTCCCTAAAATCAACAAAGATAGAACGAGTGACGAGTACTCCTACACATATATGTACACGTATGCCCATCCCCACAACACGTACTCATACTCATATCCGTATCTACGGCTAATAAATTTGTGGGAAAATATTTTCCTTCCAAGGATCTACCCAGCTGAGAAGGATATTGCAGCTAATTAACATTATTTTCAGTCTGCTCTCTGTTTGGTTATGTTCTTTATTTTGGCTGAAGTTCTCAACTCTGCTCGAGTATTTAAAATCTGTCAGAACAACATCTGTAGTGTGCGTGTTATTTTAGTGAATTGGGTGAGGTGAGCATTAGGCATGTGCCCCTTACCATTTATGCGAAATGAATATCAAAATTCTCAGGGTGCGCATAAATCTTATCATGTGATAAATCGCTCGCACTCATTCATGCCACATAATGGGTGAAAAGGTAGTTTTAATGTGATCCCAATGCTGGAGAAAATGCCACTGGCAGATGCTAACACTTGCAAGAGGATGCGGGAGTTCACCAAATCTGAAAATTCATTTAAAGAAGGACGAATTCCAATGTAAAAGTATTCGTGCAAGTTGGATGGTTCCAAGTTTGACATTAAAATGTTTCCCTCGTGGGAGTAATGTTTATCTTGCGACTTGTCGGTAGGCAGATACTGAATCCAGAATTATAATGACAACTAAACGCAGAAAGTACTCGTACAAAGGTTATATTTTCAGAGCTAAAAAGACTCAAAGTACGTATTACACTTTTTTTCAAAGATTTGATGTTTCATTGGAGTCGTGATCCCTTGGAAAAGGCTATTTTGAATCTAAGAATATTGCAGAAGTGGAAGACGTTTAGAAATAATGAATATCTTGCTTCGTAGAAGTAATATCTTTCGACCGATGATGAAACGGATAAATGGTGAACTACTTGGGGTTGGGACTTAATTTGAATATTTCGGCTGTTGCCCAGAACGGTATCCCGTTGAATCCTTATTTTGTAAGCTATTGTTACGACAGTAACAATTTTTGAAGTCTTCAACCAAAAAGAAGGTTCTCAATACACATTACATTTTTGTAACTTGAGACAGAGTTCATGCGAAATCAGATGCACAACTTAAGTATGTATGAAACGAATCTGTAGTCCTTTTTACTGAGATACAGCCTGAAGGTCGCCGACTTCTTACAGTCGTCAGTTAGCATTTGTTTGGCCTACTTGTGTCCTGGAAGGTCATTCTACCTGCAGTTATGTTCGCATATCAATGAAAGCCCAAGTTGAAGACGCTGGCGGTCTATAAACAAGCTCCGCTTTAGTTCTCCCTAAGAAGTTCATAGGCTTTGCAACCTAAGATTACGCTAGGGCGGTCTGCGCGTGTAAAATCTTGTACTCATCGCAAAAGATTGGAACACGTTGAAGAAAAATGCTAAAATCATATGTTAAGGAATTAGTCAGTGCGCCGACGGGAAGACAAATCTCTCTACCCAACAGGAAGAATTAAGAGAAAATAAAAAGCTATCCAAAGAGCCGCAAGGAAAGATCGCAAACAATCGTAGTTCAGGGTCTAAATGCTTTAAACTCGGTCAGCTTTGGCAGCATTTGTCTGTTGCGAGCAATACAGAAATATTTTGAAAAAAGTCAATTTCTACGTTACGGATGAAAGACCAACAAAATACTCGTACAAAATAGCAATAAGCATTCCACAAGAGACAGTTTTAGGCTCAGATTTGTAGAATATACGAGTAAAGTTCTATACGGTACTGGGATTGTGCACGTTAATGGGTGAACATTATTGAATATGAAGTTAATAGCCAAGTAGTAGTCGTTCCCAAAACTGCAGTAAAAGACATTTTACTCTGCAGCAACACTTACAAAAATAAGAAAACATGGCTTCGCTCATTATGTTTGGAATTGGTATACTACAAAATGAAGAGTATTTTCATAAAAAGGCCGCAAGGAAGTCAATTCTTCACTTAGCTTAGCTTTGCCCACCGAAGCCCACCAAATCGAGTATGCTACGCATACTAAACACCTCGAAGCATGCAAAGCCTTAAAGCTGGTCAAATGTCTATCGGCATCATTATTTCCCGACTAATACGCAGAGAGGATGGCTATTAGAGAAACCACACTGATAGGCGAAGCCGATGAGAAACCTCAGCAAGAAATGTTGAATATACAATCTGCTACCTATAATTAAAGAATTCACAAACGAAAAAGATGAAGAGCTAAACCTTCACTTTAAGAAGTTTCTGTCGGTGCGGCGGCTTGCTAAGGTAAACCAAAGAACCCAGAGCTTGTTCTGACGGAATGCAAAACTAAGCAGCTACTAGAATCACCCGAGTGAAGAGATCGGTGGCATAGTGGTCTGCAAAAACCTGCTCACGTTTTTATTTTCGTCGAGCAAGGCTTGCAATACTTAAAATAATATCAAGAGGCCGGTAATTTATCCATTTGCACAAAGAAAATGAAGCGGTTAGAATCATAAGAAGGGTAGATTTCACAAGCGCTGGCAACTTAACTCAAGCATATACTCACAAGTCTATTGAACAGATAGCTAGCCACGAGAATGGTAGTTATTTCCTCTACCTTGTTGTCCTCTAAGAAGTCTTAAGATTTTGAAAAATCGAAAATCAGCTCATGGACATCCCATGCCTAGAATATATTTTATTTTGCCCCACTCAACATCACATTAATCCATCGCTGTCCAAGACCATTAATTCACATAAAAGGCACCAACAAATATTTCCAACGATAAGTAATTATCTAAATTGCATTATTCATCGATCGAAAAGGATATTCACTCATAAAAGATGAGCTCTGATGTTGAAAATCTTTTTCTCTGCTCGTTTTGGGTCAATAACTTAATCACTGCAAGGCATCATCCCTCCAGAGAGCAATTTGCTTCGGTTTAAATCAATACATCCGGTCTGCCATAATCGTGAGCAGAAACTTTCAAAAGCGCACAACACATGTATGAGGAAACTGGAAAATCTCTTCATGCTTCCTTTCTTTTGTGTTATTCACGAACAAACATATGGGTACATATGTATGAATACATTTTTATGTACGAGTAGATATCTCCGACTACTCTCCGTATCCGTGCAGACTAATCGAATGAAAATAAAGCACGGCCCGCAACCATCTTTAGGCGATAGTCCTTTTATTCAGTTATGAATTTCTCTCTTATCCTGAAGCCTCCTTTGATTCCGAAATTCTTTCTAATTTTTTTTTTTGGCGGAAGTAGAACGAAAACAAAGGGAATTTTTAACGTTTTTATAAGGATATCCTTTTCAGGTGCGCGTTTCAAACAGTTGAACTCAATTGTTCAGCTCTTACTTCTGTTGTTGATTCTCTGACTTGGCTATTCTCGATACGACTCTGCTCTTCGAAACCAACATAAGGTAATCTAGTTAAAATGACAAAGCGATGAAGGGAATAAATTGAAAGGATACCACAGGAAACCAGAGGCAGGACAGAAAACAGAAAAAACAGAAAATAAAACGAGGAAAAGAAAGTCAACAGGATAATGAAATATCCTTTTTGTTTGTCAGATGTCGCTTCTGCTCGTTGTTCACAAGGGAAGATATTATTTTTCGCTTTTCCATCGTATTTTCATTTTTGCCCATTTGTCTTTATGTCTTTTGTCAAGTGTTGCCGTGTGCGATCGGTGTACTACTGTACCACCGAAATTCTTGGGTAATAAAAACCAACAAAGTTATTGCTAATGCAAACCACGGGGTTGGAAAATTAAATTAAATGATCTTGAGACAGGTAAAACAACAATCTTTGTAAAACAGGAAATGCGAACGGCAACCACAAAGGGGGCGGTTGATAAGCGAAGGACGAAACTTTTAAACACAGTGGCACTAAAGATAATCGCAAAGCCAACGAATGCCAATGAAACAAGCAGCTGTGATTTAAAATAGTTTCAAACACATTTGTACTTTGATGCCTGAAGTAAAGATGCTGCGTATAGAGCAGTCTCTAATTTTCTCATCGTTGGGTGTCGGTATAACAAAACAAACAAAGTAAGAAGAGAGTCTTCCTCCACGCCACCCGTTTTCTCCACTCAATTTCTTGTTCAACTACTTCTCCCATTTTTTTCGGTGCTCTGTAACATGTTTTTCCAGACTAGACAGTAGCTAAACTGGTCTTCATCTCTCTGAACATGCGGTTTCCACATCCCGATATTCACAAGGGGACATGGAGAACTCCAGATCAATCGACCGCCAACCAAATTGACCACATTGCGATCGACGCAAGACACTTTTTGATGTATTATGGATGTCCGAATGAACCTAGAACCAACTCGGGCCAATACCTTGTTGTAGCCAAGGTATGATCGCGGATATCCCGAACACCACAAAGGCAAGCTTATGTTGTGAGAAAGATCGACATCGGACGGCACCAATCGCAAGAGATTGCCAAACCGTTTTTCGATCGAATGCATCTTCATCACTGAAGAGTTCACGAAGGAATGCCCGATGAATTAAACGTCAGTGACTAGAGGGGCATCAGTCTTCTTAACATCACCTGCAAGATCTTAATCGCTATCATGCGATTTCTTCATCATCATACTTGAAGGAATAGCGCAGAACGTATTCGCCAACACAAGTGGCACAATCTTTTAAGAGCCCGTCCAATTACTCGCTGCTTCCTTGGGCTAAGATGGAAATTGTCCACCAAAGCATTCAAAGAAAGCGACCCTATGAGTATATAAGGCTTTAATTCTATCGGTCCTGGTCTATGCTGCAGAGGCATAGACATGCCCGAAATGGATGAGGATGCTCTTGTCTGCATAGACGGTGGGTGAAGGATGAGATGCAATTACGAACTCTGTGGACTGTACAGCGACATCGACTGCTCGAAGAGTGAAGGTCCACCTACTGAGCTGGCTGGGTCATGTAGAGCTGATGGACACAAATGCTCCGGTCCGGTTTTTGAATCCTCCCCCGGCGGACAACGCAGTGGAGGAAGTGGACCTCCACGCAAGTGGACGGGGACCTCAGCCAACTTAGCATTCGAAACTGGAGGTAGTTAACCAAGGATTGAGCTGGCTAGGGCCGCCTTTGACTGAAGTCTAGGTCCACCTTAGAATATGGTGCCACCTTAAGTAAGTAAGTAAAGAAAGATGCTACTGTGGAGTACTATTCAGTACTTCAAACAACCTCTGAATGGCAACACTTCCCAAACGATTTGTTTGTTTAATTTTCCTATTTAGCGCGCGCATAAAGGCATCTGTCACCAGAAGTTACAACTTTATCTTAGTGAAATGCCAAGGCAGCGGTCCATGTCTGTTGACAAACAAAATTTGAAAGAGCTGATGCTTTTGACGTATTCTTAGAATCTTTTAGGCTCTTCATAATGGAATATTAAAATTCCTCGTGGAATAATATTTTCATTTGCAAACTGAATCAACAATACATTATTCTCGGGTACATGGGTCAAACGAATAACTCATCGGGATCACTTAATAATTCATAAAAGGACTCGGTAGACAATTGTTTCGTAGTGACTCCAATTGCGCAGCCCAGGTAACCAGGAAAAGAAGGACGGGACTAATTCTCTAGTTCTAGTGAAAGTGCCTGAAGGTGACTACAGGGACTGTGGGCTATTTCGAGGTTAAACTAATTCCACAGAACTTCATTAATGGATGCGATTATGTTTGTACAATTGCTCTTAGCACAAGGACGACGATGAGTACCAGTATAAGTATGAGTTTGACTTTGAGTACAATATTGCCAGAAGGTGGTTTAGACTAATTTTGTTATTTCAGGAGTAGACTGTGCCTCTGGGAAGACAAACAAATCTGCAATTACGAGCATTGCGCCATAGTTGACAAACAACAATATCATGGTGGTCGAAGTGAGTTCTACTTGCAGGTAGGCCTCCAGGGAATGGCACAAAGAACATTAAGGGGATTGGTGTGATTTAAGCGCTTTCCAATTGACTTGTGAGAAATTAATGACTCCGTGTGAATGTGCTATTCATATGTCAGTCACAAGTCAGAACTATTTCGTTTTACGAGTAAATTGAAACTCCGCTACCAACTTCTATGAGTGGATATGAACAAAGTCAAGCCTGGCGATAGGATGTTTTTCAAGAGACAATTTCTCCCCTTTCATTCCATTGGTACATCAATGCCATGCGAATCACCTTCGAAGGGTAATTACACTCCGCGTTTCGAATTTCTAATTATACAGATACATACCATTTACTCATATTCGAATATTTGATAAATCATAGACATAATTCTTTCCATCACGTTGACTTTGACTTTGACATTGACATAGACGTAATGAGGAGCGCAGTCAAAATCATCGTCTTCCCACACATGATTATATTCATAGATATTAACCGTACCCTCTGGTTGATTGAATTTTCTGGCAATTGCTTTTAAATAAAGCTAAAGGGCATTCAAAAGGCGTTGAAGGGAAGGTCATCCTAAAATAAGTAACAGATACTTATTGTCGAGGCCATTAAGACGAAAATTGAGTGGAAAAGAGTGCAGAAGTTTTAAAGACTGCTTTTGGCGGAACGTGTTAAATATTTGTTTTCCATTTTAAAGACAATTGAACATGACCTTTTTTGCGGGGGTTTTATTAATAAACCGCCATACCGTTGTACGACTTGAGATGTAAAGAGACTGTCGCGGTTGCAAGAAAGCCGAAAAAGATTCAAACAAGCAATGAATGACTGCGACGCCTTTCTTGAGCTTGAGCAATTTTTTTACTACCAAAAGCTGAGGCAGCAAATACTACAATGTCTCAAGAATAGTAAAAGTTTTTGGTCTTTTGTCAAAAATATTTGAAATTCTGCTTTAGCTTTTATCCCAACGTTCGGACAAAGACAATCTTCTTACCATATACTTTGCGACCAGATTAAAACTTCCAGATTGTGCATTGTCCCTGCCTACACTTCAGTGAATCGAATCATACGAGGGCGGGTCAATAAGTCCGTGACTTTTTGTATTTCTGACCTCTTTACTGAAACAGCAACACTGCTCCTGTCAACAGGCATCTGTCAGTTGACTCCTGTCAAAATTTAAACTTGCTGCGTCAGTTAGTTTGTGTTTGACAGCTATTTTTGTCAGACTACTCACTAATTTGAGGAGAAAATGGAAAAAAGTGAATTTCGTGTGCTTATTAAGCATTATTTCTTGCGAAAAAAACCATTACCGAGACCAAGGCTAAGCTTGATAAATACTATGGGGACTCTGCACCATCGATTTCAATGGTAAAAAGGTGGTTTACTGAATTTCGTTGTGGCCGTACAAGCACTGAAGATGCCGAACGTCCTGGACGCCCAGTTGAGGTCTCTACACCCGAAACAATCGAAAAAATTCACGATATGGTGTTGGCCGACCGAAGATTGAAAGTGCGAGAGATTGTGGAAGCCGTAGGGATCTCGCATGGCTCAGTGGTTTCAATTTTGAATGATCACTTGGGCATGAGAAAGCTTTCCGCAAGATGGGTGCCGCGTTTGCTCACAGTCGACCACAAACGCAATCGTGTAACAACTGGCAAAAATCCATGAATTGGGCTATGAATTGCTCCCTCATCCACCCTATTCTCCAGATTTGGCTCCGAGCGACTAATTCTTGTTCCCAAACCTGAAGAAATGGCTTGGTGGAAAAAGATTTGACTCCAATGATGAAGTCATCTCGCAAACAAAGGCCTATTTTGAGGACCTCGACAAATCATTTTTTTTGGAAGGGATAAAAAAATTGGAGAAGCGTTGGACAAAGTGTATAGAGCTCAAGGGAGACTACGTTGAAAAATAAAATTATTTTTTTATCAAAAAATCTGTGTTTTAATCCAAAAGTCACGGACTTATTGACCCGCCCTCGTAAATGAGACGAACCCATTTTCGCACTCTTCACCTAAGGTTCTTAACATTCACAAATCCCCTACCACAGATGGTACTCGTATATCTCCACTACTTCTAAGGAGGTGTTATTCAGCGCTGGTAAAACCACTGCGAAAGCTTTTTCATGAAAATCAGCATTTGTTCAGCCCGTCCCTAAAAAATGCGAATTTTTTTCTCTCTCCTCTTACAGACCCATTTGCACTTACGTGATAAGTCGCATTTTTCACGATCACGGTCCTTAAATATCCGTTAACACGACAACTTCTCAATGACCAGCTGTAGAGTTTATTTCACCGAAATGTAGAACTAAAACAAACATCAGTCTGAAAGCAAGATAGTTACACTTTATATGCTTAGAACATTTGACAGAGTTTGGATCCCTTAAACGAATCTCTTGTTCAATGGAATAGAAATCACCTTCCAGAACGTTCAATTTTAGGTGCTCTGAAAGGTAACAAATCTCCACAAAATATATCCTGTACCCCAGTGCTCCGTTCTGTCACCGATGCTCTTCTTAATTTTCTTCAATGAATCTTGAATGCTAGAAGTAGCATATTCCTTTGTTGACGACAGTTTTCTTTGCTTTTCCCATTGTACGTCCCTGCTCTTCGGCTGTAGAACGGGAATGCCAGCGTATGTTAAGCTCATTAAATTCCGATATTAACAGCATAATCAAATGGGGAACTATTTATCCGCCAAAAACTTGGAAAAGAATGCCCACATCCGCTCAAGTGCCCCCAAAACCTATTTGCACTTGCTAGATAAGATTCAACACCGTGCGATAAAACTCATAGGTGACACTAACATTATACAGGCATTTGACACAGTCTCTTACCTTACAGTGTTCTACAGCTATTTTTACCATCAGTGCTCCACCAAAATCGCCAGTAGCATTTCAAATTTTTAACCGTAAGATCCGTCTCGGTATGAATGCTCACCAGTGGCAGTATACGCTTAAGACGATTTTTTGACGTACTCATTTTGCGGTTTCGCAAACCCCTTGACCACGCAATCAATTATAAAAAAAAAATTATAGTACATATTCGGAAATATAAACCTGATTTGCGTTCTAATTCTACACCGAAAATGAACTTATTGCTTCAGCTATGATACCACGATTTAGCTTGGACTGGATAGAGAATCCGTCTTTTACATGGTCATTAGAAAATCCTGCCTGTGTATCAGATTTAGAATTTCGGGAATTGTAACGAGGCGTAAACGTTTAGTAGCCAGCCCGAGGTTTCCACAACTTAACATCCATAAACGAAGCTTCCTATTTCGTGATCACTGATACTTGTGGCAGATGGAAATATTCATAGAGAAACCTAAACTAATTGTTATGAGCACATTTAGTGATATTTTCCAAATAATCTTAACGAGATCATCCTGGCTGAAATAATCACAACAGGGCTCTTAACCGACTTTTCGGATACTCAAAACTCAATATCTACATGAGTGTGGACAGCAAACAAACTCCATCGTCAGTAAAGCGCAGCATAATATATTTCCAATCTCCTCATAGCAGAGAACTCTCAATCACACTAACAATAAACAAGTTGGCGCGATTGGATGGAGTAGAGCCTGGAAATCATAAGTTTTAGGTGGAGCTACGAGTACAGTCCGGGGTGGACCTGGGCCTCAACCAACAAGCGTCTCCAGCTAGCTCGATCTCTTCCTAGCTGCCTCCGGTTGTGCATGCTAAGTTGGCTGAGATCTCCTAGAAGCAGCCAAGATCGCCGTCATCCATTTTTGATAATGTCCATTCCTCTGGGCCATAGAGTAGGACCGGGATTATTAAGGTCTTAAACAGGGTAACTTTAGTTGTTCGAAAGAGGGCTTTGCTATTCAATTGCCTTTTTAGCCCAAAGAAGCAGCGATTGGCAAGAGTTATTCGCCGTTTGATCTCAGCGCTGGTTTCGTTTTCTGAATTCATAGCGGAGCCTAGGTAGATAAAGTCCTTAACTTAACAATGGTTTGCCAGTTAAAGGTGACATTCTCTCCGAGACTTCAGTGTTCAGTGTCCTTTTTGTTTGGTATAGCCCGTCTCTATAGATACTGTCATAAGCGGCCTTAAAATCGATATATGTCTTGCGTCGATCGCAATGTGATCCATCTGGTTGAAGGGTGATTGATCAGGAGTTCTCCAAGTCCCCTTGTAAATATTGACATGTAGAAACCGCGTGCTAGTACGACAATGCTTCTCCCCGCCGCAAAATCGATTAGTCTGAATCCGTTGCCGGAAGTCATGTCGTGCAGGCTATATCTTCCGACAGTGCTACTGAAGATGCCGGCTCTTCCTAGCTTTGCATTAAAATCACCAAAGATAATTTGAATGTCATAGCAAGGGAATTGCTCGTAGGTCTTTGGTGTCGTCATCTATCTTCTCTGTGGACGCTTGCGAGCATATCAGGCTAATAATGCTACGAGGCGCTCATTCACATGCCGGAAACTTCTTGTCTAAGTCTGCCTCCGACAACAAATGCGCATCCAAATAGGCGCTGGTTATGCCATCGATAACAATCGCCGTATTAGATGTCACAGTTTTTCATACTCTTTTTGTCCAGCCCATTCCATCGCATTTTTTGGATGACGGTTATGTCTGCCTTGCAGCAGTCTAAGGCCTCCGCTAGTTGTCCGGCTGCACGTGGCCTGTTAAGGGATTTAACAATCCATGTGCACATCCGAAGTTCGTTGTCCTTAATTCATTTGCGTGGGTTGTCAACAGTAGATCCGTCCAAATTCGAGGCTTGTTTTTGCTTCGTAACTATTGTATTTTTCCCATCGCCTTGTAGTTACCCCGGCGGCACAACCCCCAACCTGGAGCGCCAGTGCCATTTTTATATCCCTAGGTGGAGGAGTCGGTTGAACCGAAAGCCTATAAATCGTTCTGGGATGTGAGTGCTGCCGTTGGTCCATTAAGGGCTCTTCCGCCACCATCTCTTTTCCAAAACCCTGACTTAGTCTCGAAAATCCTTACCGGTCTGTGCTCTAAATATGTCGAAGTAGCCCGGATAAGGTTTTATTTGTTTCGGGATTGTTCCCACCGTTGATTCCATCTGGGGAATTCATCCGCTGTAACGTTTAGAGTGCTGCTATTTTTGTCTGCTGGCCAGCACTCGCACTTATAAGTTTAGCAGGTCCAGTCCGTCAGTTACCCCGTGGAGGTATTATATGCACAATTGATGTTTAGAAGATAGTTGTAACACTGGATATCGCCAGGTTGACATCACTCAGTGCCTATCCTATTTCTACGGCACCCAACCCGTTGTTAACTAGACTCATCAATATGAGTATTAAATTTGTTTTGGTTCCAAAACTTCTAAAAATATCAATTGTACGACCAATACATATGAATCAAAACTTCCCAAGCAAACTCTATATTGGTTAAAAAAAAACAAAAAAAAAAAACGAATGCAGTTGAATTATTCATCGATTTCGATACCATAGATCAACACCATATTCGTAGACTTGATTTAAAAATACCTTCGAAACAGAAAATGTAAGGTAAGAGTACCAAAACGACTAGCAGGTAGATTAGATTGTTAATGGAGGTGGTAAAATGTATCCCAGATCACTGCGGCTACAGGTGGGCCTATTGTGATGTTCTCTATTTAAAGGCATCTATGATGCCATAGTTTATAGAAAGGCGGCTAACTGTATGCGGCTGAATGTATTGTTCTGTGCTATGCCATGGTCATCAGATATTTTATCGTACGGCAAGGCACTGTGAGCAATCCTGTGATTAGTGGAAGTTGACTTCTACTAAGTCATAGAAGTTATTTCGTTTTCTTGTGGCAGCTGGTGGCATAAAGCTCTTGGCTTGTGTGTTTCCTTCAGTTTCCCTCCAGAAATCTAGTATCTTTTCCTCTACCCAGGTTGTGATACTTCCTTTTATGATGTTCATCGTTAGCCCACAAAATGGTCTTGGCATCTTTTTCGTTGGTCTGGTTTTTCTTTACCTTCTTATACACTGTGTCCTGGCAACCAAACCAGATCGACTTAGTTTGTGGTAGCCAGAAGTAGGAGTTAAATGCTATTCCAGACCAGTTTTGATTTTATTTCAAAGGCGTTATTGCAAGTAGGGCTGCTCTGCTGTCGGAGAGAATGTAAATGCTTTCGTCGGTTATATTTCTGTTTATATTCTCCCGCATGCAAAGCTCTAATGCTTGGATTTCTTCCTGAAATACGGAGCAGCTTACATCTTCGAGTTTACTGGCATGTAGATGTTATTGTGCGAGAACCATATACCCCGGCTCCAACTTCTACATTTATTTTGGATCCATCGATGTACCATACATGTGAATCCTTGGCAAATGTTGGTTTTTTCTGTTCTTAGTTAAGACGTTCTGGAAATGTTACCTTGAAGTTGTGCTGAAAATTATATCGCGGTAGATATTTATCTGTTAAGTACGTATATTCCAAGTAGTTCGTTTTTCCTGAATTCATGTAAGATTGCAGTATGAACTAGTTTGAAATTAGATTCATCTTCTGTGATGAGCATGTAGGTATTTATGTTACCACTGCTTTTTTCATGAGTTCTAGATGAAGCGTTAGGATGTTTAGGATAACCCTCAGCGCAACTGCTGATGCGGTTTTCATTGCACCAGTTGCACTGACACAGGCTAGTCTCTTATTTTGTTGACCTCTGTGTTGCCCTCTGCCCAATTTCTCCCGACTACACTTTTGCTGGTCCATAGTGAGGTCCTGGCGTTGTCGATTGTCTTAAAGAGATAAGTGTTCCATGTAAGATTTTCATCCAGTGTGATACCTAGATATATTGAGAACTCAATTGTGTCAATGAAGAAAGAGGCATTTCTGAGTCTGCCTCGCCTTATTCTATTAGTGAATGCAACTATTATGCTTTTTTTAGGTTTGACTTTGAGGCCCTCTGGAGACGATCCGAGATCTAGCAGGTAAGATAACCTTGAACATGGTGTTCCACAGGGATTCAAATTGGGGCTCGTTCTTCACATTAAACATTCTGTCACAATATTACCGGAACTGAGTCAATCCAAATTTTTTTTTCTAATATTGGTACAACCGTCATTTACGAGTATGTTCTTATCTTGATGCTGAGTTTGGGCACAATTAGTAAACGAGCTTAATGTCAGTAATCAAAGCCTTAGTTAACCTGAAGTGCTATAGGCAATTTTTTTACAACAAATGTTGAGCAAAGAGTTTGCTTTAAGTTTGTGTCGCCAACGGAATTTCTTATTCAAACGCGTTTCGGGGAATCTGTTGTATCGAAAACACAAGGTTTGTGAACTGCAGCAAGAATTCGTGGTACTCGGAATTCCTTCCGGTGGGTCACACAGTAAGTAAGGAATATTTTTTTAACGGTCTAAAATACGGAAAGTTTCTACCGAAAAAGAACGTGGCATAGAAAACTTGTGAGATGGTGTACCATCCTTGTGAGCAACTTTTTGACCAAAAACTCTACCAATATAATCGCGCATACTCGCTGTTCTTTGCGATCCGGAGACGCTTTCTCGCAGAACAAGTTAAATTTGTACAAAATCCTTTTCATCCAGACTTATGAGGTATCTTACGTCGAGTCAATTCTATACCTCACTACACTTAGGTCTGTCTGGACCTTTGATGCATGGGTGTGGGTATTGGAAGGGTATATGAACTAGAATGCGGTTTCTAATTTGGGTTTCTGTTTTTCGCCTGGCGTTGATTGGCGTTTGATTAATAAGAGATAAGATCCATAGCCCGACATCCGTTGTTTCTATTCTCTGTATCGGTCACCGTAGTATATACTTATAACGTGTCATAACTTTCGCCTTTCTTTTGTCTGGCTCATCACAAACTGCTTAAGAAGCAGTAATTTCTGTGAGCTAAGGCGTTTGCTAGTTGTTTTGAATGCTATTAATCTGTTCAATGTTTTATGGAGTTTCCAACAATAAATCCATCTTCATCCGAGGCTACTGATTGCCAAACAACAAAAGCGAACAACTTTCAACACCGGATTGAAGGGGATACAGAGACCTTGATGATTTGACATTACGAACTTGATGGATAACTTCACCATGAGTAACATAGGAATTTCATTCTGATTCGCTCTTTATTTTGGTTTATGAAAAAAACAGCATCAGCAGGCCACGATTTATTTTACACTGGCCAATAACTGAATATTTATTCAATCCTCGGGCATCAAAACAACGCCCTGTATCCTTATCCCTTGAAAATTTGCCAAAACTTTTAGAATTAATTAAATGAAAAGAGTAATTTTTCCAGATAAAATCTTTGACCTATGCAAGGAAAAAAATAAGAGTAAACTCAACACTACTTAGAAAGATGGAAAAGAGCCATACACACACGTAATCTTATTGAGAGTGCTTTGGCCAGGAGGCATATGGATACAGTATCAAACTGTCATGATTAATAACTCTTGACACAGCTCAATTTGTTTTTCGAAATTAATTCGTTTAGTGGCAAAAGCCAAGGAAAAACTTTTATCAAGGTCAAGCTCCATGTACAACCTTCACACCCATTACAGATACATGACACATGTTGTTCTAACATGAAAATAAATCTGCTAATTAGGGGAATCTAATATTGGTGCATGGGATGGTGTCAAACTTTTCTTTCAACAATCGATATAACAGGAGTTTTCGGCTGTGATTCATGTCATAGAGCGAGAACATAATCCTTAAGAAAGTAATAAATTGGATGATTTTGTCGCACGTTCTTGGAGACATAAGTGCAGAAAGTATAATATAAGGATTCTTAAGGTTACATGCAGAAGTAAGTTAAAAGTTACTATTTTTCGCAAAATAATTACCTTTTTTATTTAAGACAGTACAAACGATGTACTCGAGTAATTAAGAGCTAAAATTGATTCTTGTGGTACTCCAACTTTAAAATCAACTCAACCAACATGTTGCTGCCTAACAGTGGCAGCGTATAAGTAAGACATGACCGTTTGGGGTGGCTCGCATTTCTTACCAAAAAATCTTTGAAGCTATGGGTGATTTCTCCAATATTTATGCTCTTAGTTAGTTTATTGCCAAGAATTAGACCAAAGTATCCTGTACTTTTCAAAAGTCTATAAATCTCGTAAATCAGCTTTTGCCGGATTACCTCCAAGGGCACACTCCTGGTTGAGAAAGTTTTTTTTCTTGTGGGAACAGAGCCATTCAACAAAGAACTAGTCCATTGTGTTCCACATATACGAATATTTCATAGCACACCTGTACGTAGTATATAAGGCATGATTTCAAAGTATGGTGGACACTCAAAGACATCGCTTAGCGCTGTGCCATATCACGGCACCGGTAATGAGCCCCCAAAGTCGGTGATCTCGGGATGTCGGGAAAAATTAATTTTAATTGCTCGCAATCTGGAGAGCTATGCCAACTGCAATTTCAATTTCATTAGCTATCCCATTTTACTAGACATCATTGTGAACTACGACCAAAACAAGACAACCTCGATGAATTCTTCTGCTGCCTTTCCCGAACAACTTTGTAAGTAGTAAGTAGAACTCGCAAGTTGTTGCAGCCTTCGCAACAACACAATATGATTCCTTGTCATCAGGTTCACATATGCAGATGTCTGTTTGGAACACAGTCGCTAGTTTTCTGAGCGAGAAAGTAAATTTGACTTTGGTACCCTCCAAAAGACATTACCAATGCATACTAGTTCTCCGTGAGTACCCAACTACTTTCGTTTTCTGGCTCAGATTCTGGCCGAAAATATTCTTGAAAATAAGAAATCATCTTCAAAGTTTTGCAGCAAAAGAGATCCAGTGTCTTTGCATCAGACTTCATGTCCATAGGTTTGGAGTCGGAAGTTGTCTGGCCATTAAAATGTGCTGTTGAAAACACTCTCAATGATGCCGAAAATGCCCAACGCGTACTCCTTCTAGACGAGGGCGCCTTCTATTCCTGGTATAAATGAATATTCAAATAGAAGAAGCATTCGCATGGGAATTATGTGCATGTGAAGCTAATCCAAAAGCCCTTCAACATGAAGGAAGCCAAACCTATTAAACTGAAGCCTATGGCTTTTTCAGTTGAAAGGCTACTTTTACTTTTTGTCATTCCAGTCTAGAAGTAAAATTTGCCTTCAAAGTTACCACCTGGGCTCTACTATATTATAGGTTTATGACCTCTAGGAGAATTGCCTTAAAGGTATCCATTCGTTCTGTTTGAAGTTACTGTGATTCTATTACGAAAATTTATATCAAGCAACTAATTTAGAGTTTTTAACAGAAATGAACTAAGGCCTCTGGGTTTGTAATGATTGGCCTTTTTGCGGTTTGCGGTAACAGATTTTAATAAAAATTAACAGCATCGTGGACACTTGTGGCCTCCTTTGGCATTTAGGGAATGTGTTCACTAGCATTGGTTTGACGTGTGATTGTGTCATTTGCAGGTATTATAGCAAGGATGACATCTTGACTTGCTGCTTTTCAATGTCAAACACCCACTTCTGTTCTGTTTATACTTACTACATCTTGAGGCAACGTGTTCATGATCAGTGACATTCCAAATTCTGCCCTAAGGGAAGAGTATTTTCCATAGCAATTCTCGATGTCATCCCTCTGCAGGGACAGAGTTAATGAGGATTTAGATATAATTTTTCATAGTCAGCAGGACTCACCTGATATTTTTTTTGAAAATGTAAAGACTGCCCTTGCAGTCTACTGACTGTGTTAATATTTCTATTTTTTGCTATTTTAAACAGTATTTTTGCTATTTTCCTATCTGGATTATGCTCCTTAGTCCAGAGTGAAAGGGACGTTTGCTACTAATGACTAGACAATCTCTTTTGAAGTTGTAGCTATTTGGAACTACCCAAATTGAACAAGTCGCGTAAGACACGAAGACATGCCAATGCACCTGTTTTGAGTTATGGTATGGTTTAGTTTGCTTTTTTTCCTGAGTTTTAGGAGAATATTATTGTGCTAACTTCTTCTCATCATCTTAACCAGCTAACCTCATCTCTTACATTAGTGTGTGAGTTTAAACCGCTCAGAAGATTCTTCATTCTGAGCACATCATCGGTGTTCTCTATCTTTTCAAAGCATCAATGCAACTACGCCACTTGTTGTTGCGATGGCGGTTGGGTTTGAGAACTGAAAATTAAACTGTAAAACTAAAAATATAGCTGGCTTTTATATATTAAAATATCAGCAATAATAATTTTAAAACGGCAAAGTATCATAATATTGTCAGCTGTTCAATCAGTAAGACTCGATTGAGCTTAGGCAAAGAATTATGTAATTGGAACGAAACTCGTGGAGTAATTTCTGTTCTCTATCGTAGCTTACCCATCATTAACACTAAAAATGCGAAAAGGCATCTAAGAAGTTTGACAAGAATATCGTTCGGATACCTTATACCAAGACATTCTAAATAGAGACAAATAGAGCCTTTCAATATCTGTCGATAACGATAGAAATTTCTGCCACAATCGTGGGGATCACTGCTTCATATCTATCTTTAAATTGTCTCAATCTCAATCCGTTCTGTCGTTAGCAGAAAATCTATGACACAAAGTCCAACAGAATGTCGTAGGTTTACATATGTTCGTGTTTAGGTGTAACTTGTCTCTGACAGAAATAATTCAGATAATCGATATCGTTTGTGGCGATTTGTGTTGCAAATGACTGTCGTATGCTTTTATTCCACGAGATATCAATCTTTCATTCCATTCAGTGACTTCTCATCGTCGTCGTTGTCATCGTTGTCGTCGTGGTCTTCCATTTTCTTTTATTTTGTTTCTCCAGATTCTCAAATTACATCGAGAAGGTTTTTTGTTTGTTTTTTTTTTTTCGTAAGGAGACGAAGATGTCCTTTGGATTGAGATATGACTGGCGTTGTCAAAGTCATAGCCCTACCAGGACTACGAGTACGTACACATACCCACAGAGGACATTCAATCAAGAATAATGTGCAATTCTTTTGTCTTTTGCACGAAGATAACGAAAGTAAGAGTAATCCTGGATTTTACGATCCATAAAATCACAATAAATCACAAAAGGGCGAAAAGCGGGACCGGAAAGACGACGGCAGAGACTTTGAGAATGTAAGGCCTTTGGTTAGTGTTATTCGGTGAAAACGGCAAAGCGATGTTTAATTCATCGTAAGTGGTCGTCATTGGCTATTTGTTAGATGATTGGATGACTTTTGAGTTTTGCAGGTGGATTGTTTGATTTTTTTTATATTCCTAAGATTTGTCACGTTCTCGAAAGGTATAAATCGTAGAGATTGTGATCAGAATGGCTCTTGAGGGGGCGTTAAGATGACTCCACTGTGATTGTGAAGTACTGGATTCAAAAAATCAATGTTTGACTTTGTTTATAAGGTGTGCATACCATTGAATTAATTCTGGAGTAAGAATCGATCTTGAGAAAGTTAGGGACTATCTATCCCCATTTGATGTCATTGACCTAGTCTGGCGTTCATGGTTATTAATTGGCAATTCACGTACAAGAGTTTGGTTGACTTTTTTGGGTGTGCTTATATCAGAAGTAAGAGGGGCTAATCCATCAACTCAGCGACTAATACCTTAATTGATGAGCTCTTGACACTGTATTAACTTTCCCTTGTGCAATTGCCCAATGCCAAGCACAACTAGTCACTCACTTTTATTGTAATTTCATTTGCTGCAATTTGAGAAGAGTTAGTTGACTTTTGATGTAAAGTATGCGACGTATCTTGCAGAGAGCTGAATTTCAAAGGAGGAACGAGAAAATATGTGACATGAGTTTCTCGTTATAACTTTTTATTGAAGGAGCCTATTGTAAATGTGGTATCCTTGATGGAACATGACAAAGATATGAAGCGGTTCCAGAGTCTCCCTTAGTGGGTGAGTGGGTCTTCCTTTTTAAAGGCTGCACAGAGATTTGCCTTAGCCTTAGGCTAAGTTAGGTAACAAGGACGGGCAGAGGTCTAATGGTCTATTTTGATTCTCTGTTGATAGTGTTTTTGATAATGATTTCTATTAGTTTTGCTTTGGAGATGTCCTCAAGTTTTCCCAAATGTTTGTACCCAAAGTGTTTGGCATGGCGTATATTGTGGTAGGTCCACTGCACTCCCACAGCAAATGTGTGATAGTTTCTGTTTAGTGTTCGTTCCAGGAGTTTCTACAATAATCTTGAGAAGAAACTTCTATTCGGAACACTGTAGCTATACGAATGTCTTCTTTATTGAAGCCGAAGAGTATATCTGTTCTTCCGCGATATCAAGCGAAAACGGGTAACCTCTGTACCGTCGAAGATCACCTTAGGAAGGCGGTTTTACAGCTATAAGTAGGCTACGTGAAATAATTTTGGACAAGAGATGGGTTGTATTCTACCGTGTGCAACAGTGTTTAATCTATCAAATATGTATGTAAATATATCAATAAGGGAAGCGATGAAGCCATTTTGCGTTGAGAAATGATGAGAGACTTTCGATAGTCGTACATTTAGATGTCCATTTTGAAGGCGGTCGAGGAATTTACTTCAAACCTGAAAATGTGGCAGAACTATTGGAATGGAATTTTTCCGTCATAACATACTCATAACAAGGTACGGTCAACCGTAGAAGACGTGGGACAGCTGTGGATGGTGAGCCTGGCATTTTCAAAGAACATGTCGTCGGAAAAGTGGGGTGAAATCACCTGTCGCAGTATGGCATGCCCACTCCAAGCTTAAATTGTGAACGCATCACCGAAAAAAAATCAAACACAAGCTGAAATATTGCAGAATGATCTCACAAATTTAACTGCGGAACAACGTACAATATTCGGGCGAGTGTGTCAAAGCATAGCTGCTGACTTGGGGGAAATCCTGTTTTGAGATGCACCCGTTGGTAAGGGAAAAACATTTCGCTCCAAAGTCAGCTTGGACCAAATACGCAATCAATGCGAAATTCCTCTCGCTGTTGCCTCATCGGGCATAGTAGATAAATTGATACCCGGAGGGAGAACCGCCCATACAATGTTTAAAATACCAATTAACTTGGGCAATACGGAAAGCCCAGCTTATAAAATTTTTAGCGACAAAGCAAAGGTTTTATGTGATTGCTGCTAACTAAGATGAGATGAGTACACAAATGTACTCATGAGGGCTGAAGAAATTGAAGCATGTCTTAGAGCTCGAGTCTACGACGTAAGGAGGTAACCTAAATGCAAATGAGTTTTTGGACTTTTTACTAAAAATTTATGAAGGAACATATCCACAAGAAGGGGGAAAAGTTATCTTACCTGAAAATGTGCAGGACCCTATTTCATATGTGAGGGAAAGCACTGAATATCGCACTTTTAACAGTGTATTTGAACAAGAAGAATCTACCAACTATCCTATAGAATTTTTAGAGTCTCTGAGTGCCCCCACACAATGTCAATAATACAATACAAAACAGAAGTACGCATTATACTTTTAAGAAATGTAAGTTAACCTAAATTATGTAACGGCACCACCAGATTGAAAGTCCAGAATTTACAACCAAACGCTATTAAAGCAGAGATTTGGACAGGTTCCGGCACCTCGAATTTAATTCCTAATAACTCCCCGTATAATTTTAAACGTGAACAGAACTTATGTTACGCAACTAACAAAGCACAAGAACAAACTCTTTCGGCAACAGATGGAGATTTGAGTGTGAGTTGCTTGACAGAGGTCACCTTCTTTGGGTCCTAGTAGCTAATAATAGTAAAAACAACAGCTTTTGGTGTGCACGACTTGACATGCCTTTGAGCTAGGGTTGCTCGGTGCCTTGTGTTGAGGCATTTTTGTTAATACTTGATTTGATGACACTTTGAGTAAAATGTATTTCCCCATATCCGACAATGAGGCTGCTACAATATTTCCTCTGTTTTGGTATTGTTTAAGGCTCACTCAAAGCCGAAGAATTGAATTATTAACACAACTAAAACCAAAAAGACAAATAAGAGAGTAAGATGAATAGGATCTTCTGGTTTGTGATATCGTCTACCTTCAGAATACAGAAGGGAGAAAACCCTTAGCTTAAGTTCCTCCCAGAGTATTCCAAAATTTATTTGCTTAAAGTTTAAAAAAGTTTAAAATTCTTAATCAAAATCCGAAAAATAAAACCTAGTTGATGCACTCCCTCAAGGAGCTTTAACAATTAATATTTCTGAAACTGAATTGCACCGTGCTAAATGTTACCTCTAATGACCACTTTGACAGCACCAGAGCCCGTCTAATTACATTTCTTCTCTAGGTTTTGCAACAGACTTCCTGTTTACTCTTATCCGCGAATTGGAATCTCCTAATTAACACTTAAAGTTGCATCTTAAGTCAGAAGGAAATTAAAAACAGATAAACTCAAACGAAACAAGTCAAACAAAATTGAAACAACAACAAAAAATATGAAGAATTCCGATTACAGAAGAAGGAAAGCAAAACGAAGCCCGTATCCCGGGCATATCCTTTACTTGGTCCAAAATGTAATTTCGTTCTCTGGTTTCCGTTTAACGTTTATTTATCTACTAGCGAAAGATGCAAAAGCGAAAAGAAAAGAAATAACTAAATAAACCACGACAACTTGGACATAAAAAAGTACATTTAATGAAATCCCTTAACCCAAGGCATTCCCTTAATCCCCCAACCCCTTTGCACTTCATCCTCACCACAAACAATTCCACAACCTACTACTCGTCATCATCATCATCATTATCATCAGTAGAGGGTTCTTTTAGCCCTGGGCTAGCTGCATCTTAAGACAAAAAATTGCGGGCAATGCTACTACTCTCGCCGTTAAGATAAAACTTTGCATCCTTCCCTGCAGCTACAACATACAGAAAATCGCGAAGGATAATAGCGTCGTTAATGAAGCATGTACAATACTGAAGAAGTAAAATAAAGTAAAAACAAAGTGCGGGGAATGGAAAGAGAAAAAGAAATGAATGACAAAACAAAAAGGTGCTGGAGTTTTTGATAAAGTACTTGTAGTACTAGTCAAACCAGGGTACGTACTACGTACAATGTTTAATTATGTTCTCCAATTCTTTTCAAAAGAGGGATAGTATTACCTTAAACCTCAAGCAGCTTACTTTGTTTACAAGTCAAAACAGCCAACTCCAGGCGAGGTTACTGTTCGTACTATCACATTCCACATTTCACATTCCATGGAACATGAGGACGTGCCATTTTTCACATACAGCGACAGCAGATAATTAAAAAGTTAAACAAAAGTTTATCTCCAATTATCAACTCTGTAGCCCTCTGCAAGTGAAGCCATTAGCAATCACTTTCGCAAAATCTATCTGCAGTTTGTACTTCAGGCTGCCCAACAACTAATACATATTCCTACTCTATGTCATGCTTGTCTTTTGAAAACGAAAAGTCTTTCTATTTGTTGGGCCTACTGCATGTGGAAGGAGTGTTCTGTGGTACTTTCTTTAGCAAATTCCAAAGGAAATTTGAAGCGGAACGAGTCGGTATGGATACGAGTATTCATAGAAGCACAGAAGTTGGAGTGATTCTAGAAAATAAATTTAATTAAGTTCTCTGAAGTGTGTTTGGTGTTAGTAGCTCTGCGCCCAGGTATTTGTCTTTATGACTCTGTGCCCTATCAAATGACTTTTAATGCACTAATCGAATTCCAGATTCCGGATACCAAAGGCGAGAGAGATATAGTAGTATGTATTTACCAACAGCCAATTAGGGGGAAACCTTTAAAATTTGCCAACAACCTGATATGGGCTTGCAGAAAGATTAGAGTTGGGCTTCTGTCCGAATCGGGAAACTTTAACATGTAAACGGATAACTTATTCAATTGATTAGTTAATGTTTCAATGAACTTTGCAAAGCTGATTTATGTTATCGGATTTAGATTTTTACTGTCATTATAGTTTCGCCTGAAGATACGAGTACATTCGTTGTACACTGTCAAACCCTCATTTGCTGGGTATCAGGAAATTGAGACTCTGTTAGAGCAATAAACTTGCTGAACGTGGCACAAGGCATTCAATCTCGAAGAATATAGATTTGCCACTTGTTACGAGTACATGTAATACTCGTAAACTCATCTGGGTGAATTTTTTGTTGATAATGCTTAAGATCTCTTTGAAATTACAGTCAGCAGACTCCTTAGTTTTGCTTAAAGCTCAAAATTGTTCGACTGTTGTGATAACTAATTCTGAATCTCCAACCTTCTGGTCTTCATTTCTTAAGTACGAAGATATTGAGATCCTGTGGTATCACAAGGATTTTTTTTTTGTTTTGTTTATGTGAGCCTAATCTAGCCTCACCTAATGGTTGTATTTGCAGTTTGCGAAGCTCTGAGATAGCCCAACATTCTGCTGTTCCCAACTTAACCGAACTCGGAGGCAGTGACTTGAAAGATGTGGTCAAACGAAAACATATATCTATATCATACCATAACTATCCTAAGAGTAGTGCAGTGCTGTCTTCAATTTTGGAAGTTAATAAATAAATGCGGTTCATGGGCATCACCAGAAGTAAACTGTTTTCTTTTCCCATCTTCACTTGTTATTGTTTTAGATAGGATTCATTCGATTTGTGTATGTGATGCTGGCTGTTACTCATAGGCGCATACAGGTTCCACTTTGGTACCACGTAGATCTCGAATTCACTGAACCAGATGGATCTTGGAAATGACCATAATGGACAACTGATTTCTCCCTGATAGAAAACTCCTGAATGGAGTTTTTCGTGTCTAGGAAAGAGCAACGCAGGTACTGAGTATGCAATGCGACCTTGAAAAGCAATCAGCGGCTTTATAAAGAATCATGCGAGTCTCAGTGCAGGTTCAAGTCCTGTTAATCTCTCCTCTTACCCTTATCTACCAAGGCTGTCAGCAATTTCAAGATCCGACTAAAAAACGTTTTTGTCTCAGATTCTGACCGAAACCATTCCTGCATAAAGGAAAAATCGATTTCGACTCAAAAGTTGGTCAGCACACAGGGTCATTAAAACGTTAATGCATGTTGCAGCAAAGACCACTTATTCTAACATAAAAGATAAGACTGCATCTCATGGTATGAATATCGAGAATAGGGAGATTTGTCAGTGCGTATTTAGCAGAGCCAGTTGTGTCTGCCGATACCGACTGTTTTTTTCAAATTTAATAAAACCACTTGAAAATTGGCGTTTTGTAGCCTTGAAAGTTCTCAGCCCAACACTGCTAAAAGGTCAACGAGGTCTCGCAGTCTTACCAATATAGAGAATGGTCACGAGGCTTATTGAGAGCGCATAGCTATAAGTCACTAACATGCAACTAAGCAATTGAGACAGGACACTGCTGTGTAGACAAGCTCCAATATCACATATTTACCGCAGTTAGCATCAGCAAGCAGGGTCCTATTCACAAGCAATTGCTTTTATTCACAAAACTAGTCAATTGTCCACGGCGTGTTGCCTGGTTGTCGAAAGTTGCATTGATGAGAACACTTTAATGTCAAAGTATACGCCCAAAACGTACTCCTTCTTGTCAAGTACAGCTAGAATTTTGCTCTCCAGATTGTGAAGCGCAACCACGCATGATCTTTTATGTTGCAATTTATCTATGTCACTAATGGTTGCCGTATAAAGGCCACCCTTACTGTTAGGTTTTCGGTATATATGACTGTATTAGGCTAGTAGTGAAAATGTTCTTAAGAGTTGCTGGCCTATACCTTTTGGTAAGACAATTGCTTACGTACAATCGTTGTCAGAAGATTAGAAGCCATCAAAGATGCTTCCTTATTTATTGCAACGAGTTGTGTTATTCAGCTCCCTTCGTATGTATGATTTTTTTTTTAGAAAGTAAAGCTAGAGATAGGTATTGCGAAAAAATTTTTTTAGACCTACGGCACCCTTCTCATTGCGAAAGAAGTAGAAGTACAAATTGAACTCGAGATGAATCTCGTCCAGGAGGGCATTTCATTTTCGAAAATAAGAGACTAGTACTTTCACGTGGATACCATCAGACACCCCTCAAGTGTAATTAACAAATCACAACTCAAAACAGACTGACAGAATATCGTCAATCCTAATCATACTCCCAATCTGATGGTACCAACTGGTATTGATTTTTAGGTGATTAATCACCAGTACTGTTCTGTATTTGACAAGAAAACTTTGATTTAACGTAAAACATCTGGAATCTAACAAATTGAAGTGACCAGAGTTGACATGCTGAAGCGCTTCCTAGACAAATCTCTGAAACGCTTCCACCGCTCACTTGTCAAGTCTTAGAATATGTACATATGTCAATTAGGGTGCAATTCTCCAATCGTTTGACACGTGTCTGTAGCCAAAATTGTCGTAAGTACAATGGTGTTGATATGTTCTCCATACGTACTCCAACTGGTGCGGGTTGCTGTTAATGTCAGGAATTGTGCCGACACAGGGTAAAACATTACGAATTTCGTAATTATAATCACAAGACAGCCGAAGATTTGATGTACATGAAATCTTTTTGACTAATTACTAATTGACTAATAGTTGATCATCCAATGCTTCTTCGAGTTTAAGATGAAATTAGTTTGATTTGAGTTGAAATGAACTTAGAACTTGTTCTCCTTCATCTTCTTCGTCTGTCTCTTCAAGTTTCAATAAATGATTTCCCAGATACCCTAGTTCGAAGGCCTGCAAGATGTGTGTTTCACCATCATCAGATTTTGCCTGAAATGTCAGATTCTAACTGACATGGAACATCACTTTAAAGTGAAAAAATCTTTCAATTGGGTTTATTCCACTTGCTTGCTACTTGAAATATAAAATCGATTACAGTGGTCTTCTTTTATGAAAAAGAAGTAACGATGCTGCCGAAAGTTTCTAAACCTAGTAATGTTAAGCCTCCTTCAATCTAGATAGATAGATAGATTAATAGTTCTTTACTTCGCATACAATTACAAGGTTTCGCTACCACACGTTTTACAGTTCAGAGATATGATACATATTTTATCTTTCATTCTTTTATCTGTAATATTACTATGAATATATAATATATCGCGATGGCGATGGCGCGATAGTTAGCTCATTGGACTATCACGCAGAGAGCCTGGGTTCGATTCCTGGCTGGGTCACCAACCATTTTTCAAATCGCCGTCACCCTTTCGGCGGGCAATGGCAAACTCCCGAAAGTAAAAATTGCCTACGAAAAAGCTTCTAAGGAGTGCCGTTCGGACTCGGCGATAAACCGTAGGCCCCGCTCAGATGTGACAAAAAAAAATGAGCAACACAAATGAGTGTCAAGAAGCTAGGCCATGGCCCATACCGGGCTGCCAGCGCCACAGTGTTTTTTTATATAATTTAAAATTAAATGGACATTCATTAACTCAATAAAGGGCAAGCAAAAAAAAACCCTCAATATAAATAAATAAATAAATAAATAAATGAAAAAAGTTAATAAATAAATAAAAAATAAATAAGTAGTTAATAAATGAAAATAGTTAAATAAGTATAACAGTTACACAAATAACAAAAAATAATAAATAGATTGAATTAAGAGTATCAAGTTGGAAAGCTATTATCATTTCGGATTTTAACTAAAGGATTATCAACAAAATCACATCGAACAAGAAATCGTTGATTCAATTTTAATATTCTATCAAGGACTAATTCAACATTCGCCTTTTGATGAATATCGCGCAACTTCTTAAGATGGCTTTTCGCGCCATTACCCCACACTAGGCAACCATTAAGCAGTATTACTTGAAAAATAACTTTAAATATCGTTATTTTATTGGCATTTGACAGTCTTGACTTACGGTTTATGAAGGGGCATAACATCTTGGTCGCAACAGAAATTTTATTTAGGACATTTGTGATGTACTTATTAAATGTTAGTTTAGAATCCAAGTGAATTTCTAAATACCTTACTGAAGGTTCTCAACTTATGCTAGCTCCATTCACATGTAATTGCCCACTAGGTAGAAAACAGGCTTTTCTTTTCCTAGTAAAAGAGATTGCTTGTAGCTTGTGCTCGTTTAGATGTATTTTCTATTTATTAAAGTAAATTTGAAATATTCGCAACCCATAGTCGAGATTCCTCTCGATTTTGAGGGCGAATTCGTGAGAAGAGAATATCGCTATATTATCTGCGAAAGCCGCAATTTCACAATAGGGTATAGATAGTACGTCGAACGTTAACAGGTTATACAAAACAGGTCCAAGGACTAAACCTTGAGGAGCACCAGAATAAAAGTACACAATGCTGGAGACATATTTATTAAGACTCCAACAGCGGTTGGACAAGAAACTACGGACAATTCTACAGATATTTGGTTGAATATTTACCACTCAATAGATTTTTGAACCAATCCACTAAATTAATTTTTTCCGCGTCACCTAAATTAGAAGATATTTCGTGATTTGCGAAAGTTTAGAACAAGTGCGTTAGCCTTGTCAAGATCCGTACAGAACGTAGTATCTGAATCGTAAAGAAAGGGAAGCTGTTTGTTTTTGTTTTTAACCACTTTTACAATATTCCGAAAAGGTTTTGAGCTTACGTCCAGAGATCGTAATTTAGTGTTCCTTTACTTATTGTTGTAATCAAAAATAAGTTTGGAAATAAGATTGTTGAGGTGGGAAACTTTATGTTTGTAGAACGGCTGGCGGTATCTTTGCCAGTGTCTTCGTTGAGCATTCCTAATTTGAATGAGTTCCAGGATATAAGGGGGAAGCTTAATTGCCGGGATTTTTTTCAGGGACTTTTCTAAAACATAATTGAACAGTGTCTAGTACATGTTTCCTAAAGTCTGGGACAATGGAATCAACATAGTTAGTGGAGGTAACAGTGTCTAGAGTACAAAGAAAGTTCCGGAATTTAGAAGTTAGTACTGACCGGAAACGATTCCAATTCACATTTTTGAGATCTAGCACACATGCGACCATTTGCATTTCTGATTGGCGAAGCCAACAAAATACAGGGTTATGATCAGAGCTGAGGTCATTAATGGAAACCGGTTGGAAAAGGTAACCAGGTAACCATTAGACAAAAATAAATCAAGCACAGATGGACTACGGTTAGAACTGGGAAAAAAGGTTGGACTAAAAGGGAATATCACAGATGCTGGAAAACTTAAACATCTGACAGGATCGTACCGTAGGCATTTGCTCGAAAGCAACCCCAATCTCTATGTCTTGAATTTAAGTCCCCACCAATAATAAATTCACCTTGGAGTGAGAGTAATTTGCGGAGATCATTTTTAAAGGCTATCTTTTTTTCTAATGAGCTTCTACTACCGGGAAAGTAAGCACAAAAGATTATAATTTCTCTCTGGTTACGCAACTTTAAGCTAATTCCCATGCGTTTTCATCACAGGCAAAAGCGAGTGCTCAATAGATCTTTTAATTAGTAGTGCTACTCCACCTTCGTCTCGATCGACTCTATCGCATCGATAGCATTTTAAGTCGGGTGTAGACAATCGTAAGTCTTGTTTAAGCCATGTTTCAGTTACAAGAGCTATGCTGACATTTCTAGCGTTTAAATAGTTAGTTAAATTGTTCAAACTTATTCTTACATGTAGATAATTTTGTAATTAATTCCATAGCTATACTATTTAATTCATTCGCTGTGAACAGAGTGTTGTTGCAAACATTGGGAAACATTGTTAATTGTTGGAAGGGCGACAAAAAGTTGCGGGAACTCTGATAGAGAGTTAATTGGAACCTAATGATGTTTAGTGTGAGTGGGTGGTGGAATATGTTGTCGGTTAGAAGTCTTTGACATAACATTTTGTTTATATTTTTCCTTAAGTTCTAAGAACTTAGATCGGCTAACGCATGATGGATCGGTTGATTTGTGGAAGAATTAGTGCAGACAGAAGTTTTATGTGATCCGGCACAGTTGACACAAAATTTTCTGACGTGGAATTTTTTTTTCACCATACCCAAACATCTGGCAATTGTGACATTGGGTTAGTTTACCTTTAGGTTGGCAGTTCCAGCTCACTTGCGCGTGAAAGATGTAGCGATATATTTTCTTAAGATCCTGCAGTTTTATTGAACCATTGTCTAATGATATAATATAAATTGTATCTATGAAATGCTCCTATAGACATCTTTTTAACAAAGTAATCTTTTACGTTAACGATTTTGCAAGGTTGTGTACAAATTCACTGGATTTTTGCAACAGTTTGATTGGAAGAAATAACACGTTTTCACTACAATTATTTGTCGAAATTATTTCTTCCGTATATTCTTAGCTATCAGGAAGGCATTGCAAGGGACTCCAGTAATTATAGCTGGGATCACTTTCCTTTTTCTTTTTTTTCGGATTTTGCATATTGGCACAGAATTTTTTATCCAAGGACAATCTATAGTCCTCGGAAATTGGTGATCTTCCGCGTTTAGAAATTTTGGTTTTGAAAGGTCAGATATGAATGACATGCGCAAGCAAAAGCTCCGGTTGGACTGATGTCGCCGTTTCATTTAGAGAACAGTAAACATGGTTATTGTGTCATTATGTCATTATATTAGGTCATTATGGACATCATTATTTGTTCCTGAAATCATGGTGTCTAATTAGCATGCCTTTGCTCTTCATCTGCCCTGTTTGTTTCTTTTTTCTTGTACAGCCTCTTGTAGTTGTCTTGCCCAAAGAACACGTATTGTTCAACTTATTATAGGCGAACGAAAAGCAAGGCAGGAACACTTTATGCCACCCTGACTATCACTATAATGAAGTTTCTTTGGTCAGTCCACCAATAACTGATGTAGAGTGAAATCTCAGATTGTCGCCCTTCAAAAGGACACCACCGCAAGATTTTATATAATTTTAAGGTAAATTCGTGAATATCTTGCTACATTTCTGCTCGGGCAGAAGCCAGTCCCGATTACAGGGAAAATTCGACTTTATATTATGGGAGGAAACGCAATCTTTGCGTAATAGCCATGAAATAGAAGACAGGTGAGAGTCAGCGTAAAAATTTAACGAAATCGCAGTAAGGCTTATACTACGAACTATTTATCTTCCTTATTAATTAGCCCAACGTCATGCCAAGAGACCCCTTGTACTACGTCCATGCCATGGATACTTTGGACGTAATATGCTTACTTAAAATGAGTTTTAAGTGTTTGGTAACACCTTTAAGTACCAGTTGATTCAAGCAAACTAGCTTCCTTCTCCTCCTCGCGAAAAAACAACCTTAGTTTTGAAAGGATTTTCTTAAAGCCTGGCGATCTTCGTACTGTAACTGTAGACTATTCTGAACAGTCGAGTTCGTAATGCAGTGTTTGCCTCATCTTCCAGTGTTGGTACCCGATTACAGCATGAGGAAACATTAAAAGCCGTATGAAATTTGTAAAAGAACAGCGATCTTCGTATCTGCACGATTTGCCATCAGAGAAAAACGTGGAGAACGACCGTTGAATTTCATGAATGTAAGCGAATACGTAACCGTGCCCACGTTCAGACAATCTTACTTAAGATTACGCCTACAAGCTACTACCGTTGCTCTTAGGAAGACATAAAAATCGTCCTTTGTACTTTCAGTGGAAAGCTAGGCAAAGACCACATTCAGTCGGAGAGTGCAACCCCCACGATATTACCTCCAGAAACAGAGGTCTCTGGCTTATGCGCTGGACCCCTGAGAATAGGATAAGCGCTCGATTGAGGCCTTGTAGGGATGCAATCAAAAGAATGAACCGGAAATTAGAAAAAAACATGCCAAAACTGTTTAAGTCTGAACAGAAATTTGTAATGATGGAGAAGGAATTCTCAAAATACTAGGTGGGGTGAATAGTAACCTCCTTCGGAATGAAAAAAAATTTTTTTTTAAATGTTTTTTTTTATTTTATTCTATATAGTCCCCTTTTAGCTTGATACACTTATACCAGCGATTTTCCAACTTCTTGATCCCGTCCGAAAAGTAATTTTCCGGCAGGTCTGCAAAATACTCCTCCATGGCGTCGATGATTTCCTCGCGTGAGCTGAATTTTTTCTTGATGAGCCATCTTTTGAGGTTTGGGAAGAGATAATAGTCCGAGGGAGCCAAATCGGGCGAATACGGTGGATGCGACAGCAATTGGAGCCATAAGTAATTGATTTTAGCCGTAGTTGCGATGCTCTTATGCGCCGACGCATTGTCTTTCGCGTCATGTGAAGCCATTTTGCATCGATTTCGGCCTTCAATCGCTCCCATAATGTACAGTAATACTCGCTGTTGATGGTTTTTAATTTTTCGAGGTAGTCCACGAAGAGTATGCCATGACAATTCCAGAAAACCGACACCATAACCTTTCCGACCCATTGAGCCTCCCTCGGCCGCTTCGGAGCACTCGTGTCGGCTTCAGTCCATTCCCGGGCACTCATTCTGTTCTCTGGTGTGTAATAGTGGATCCAGGTTTCATCAACAGTTACCAATCCAAGCCAAAAGTCCGCCCGATTCCGCATCAGCAAGTCCAAACACCCTTTCGAAGTGCTCTCGCTCTCGTGTTTTTGGTCAGGAGTGAGCATGCACGGCACCCAGCGGCAGGATAACTTTTTCATATGCAGAATATTGCCCAAAATATAGCTCGCGCACCTTCACTTTCCGGTAAGCCAACACCATTTCATGTTTTTTTTTTGACATTGTCCTTTGTAATCGCATCGGAGGGCCTGCCGCTGCGGATTTGGTCGGTAGTGGAGTTGCGGCCACCACGAAACTCTCGAAACCAATATTTGACCGTGTAATCTGACGAAGCATTATCCCCAATAGTATTTATCCAACTTTTATTTGTTTCCTTCGCCATTTTGCGTCTCAAAAAATAATGTTTTATGAGAGAACACAACATGATGCCAAACACGTCAACAACAATCAGCTGTCAAAACAAAACTAAATACAGTATCGCACTGAAATTTGGCATGCCTGCCTTAATATGACCGGACTTCAAGGCACCATAACCTTTTTTGCAGCGCCTTCCAGCGCCTTCTGGCGGTCAAGGAGGTTACTTTTCACCCCACCTAGTATATCCGAAGACGTTGCTACGTATCTGGAAACATTATTACTGCAGGCTGTTAAAAGGTGATGGAGAGTAACATTTCACCAGTTTTGAGGCAGAAAGAACAATTCGGACGAATACAGACAACATTTCCGGTCACCTAACCAGTTTGAATTCAAGACAACAACTACAAGTTTAAGCCCAATAAAGTTACTGAAGACAATGTCTTAACTGTTCAGCTTGATAAAGCAGCAGATTATGACTTTAAAATCTGGGTCGACGAAAGTAACTCCGACGAACAGGTCTCCAACATTGTTTGTCCTATCCGAACGAAGGAAGATCCACTGATCTGCTCCAATTAATGAGGATTAAATGTCTTCACCGTTACACCTTCGTCATCAGTCCGACTGGCCCCTATTCGTGTGATGTTACACTACAAAAGTTCACTAAAGATCAAATTTTCGCATAACGGCAGATCTTGATAAAAACCTGAACAGGATGTGAAAGTATTAATAAACACCAGATATGCAGAGCCATATCTAGTTTTGACATCCCCGCTGAGATCAACTTTGAGGTAGTCAAGGCTTGCCACAAGGGAACTGAATAGTTAAGACACAAAAAATATTCTACTCAGGGCACTGATTATCCCTGTCTTTCTAAGAGGCCCAAAAGCTTGGACACCCGGCTTCTTTGCCTAGGTAACGATAAACCAGCGCCCATTCCAGGAAAGTTATCTTATTCAAATCAGAGGGACAAAGTGGCCTATTCCTAGAGCACCAAAAAGGTGATTATGATTAAGTCTTCAGGTTCTAGGCTTGATCCCACAGACAATACGCTTTGCCGGGTACATCTTAAATATTGAACACTAGTGCTGAAGAATATTCCACGTTAATAGGCATGTTAACAAGTAACTTGTGAAAAGTCCATTTAAAATTGCCAGTCTGTTCTGATGATTCCAAGCCATTAGAAAACGTAGAAGCTTATTGAATAATCTCAGTTTTCAACTAAATTAACGCCAGCTTTTAAGACGCTCTGTAAAGCTAGTCGAAATCCGAATGAACCATATAATGTGCGAACTGTTTGGAGTCTTTCCTGGTGGAGCACGTCAGTCTGAAACATTTTGTGAAGACACTATTAAGGTTCTGGACGCTCCAAGTGTATACAAAGACTGTTCCTTGAACTTTGTAAACTAAAGTGGGAGCAGAATAGGCCTTATTTATCAACGATCCACCAGTGTTGAATATCGATAGCTATAAAATAGAGTTAAGATCAAGGCAGGAGGATATGAGAAAACAGCAAAACTTTGTGCTATGCAAGTATGGACATAACATCTCTGTGTTTTAGTCTGAGATGCTGATAGACCTCAGCATCAAAAAAAAACCTAAGAAGATTTGTAACTAGCAAAAACATGTTCTTTCCTTTCTTTTCAAACATCCAATGGCTAGGATAGATGAGACTTCCTGGTGCCAAATGCTCCATCTCACTTTACAAGGGTTATAAGTTTGCTTTGCATTTTGCGTCCCACAGAGGTGAGTTCTTTGAACAGAAAAGCCTCTAAGGCAATCTGAAATATACTATGAATTACTTTAGCTACCGATACGAAGACAGTTTTTATAGAATGGGTCTTCAGGAAGATCCATTGCATTTCCTTAATGAAAAATGAATAAACCATTTGGGACTTTTAAAAACGTATACTACACTAATATTAATTTAGAGCTCGTCGTCTGAATATTACAAGTTCTTTATAATGGATCTTGTGATGCATTCTATATCCAATACTTAACTTAATGTCTGCCTGGTTATCTCTTGTGTCAGAATTTCATGCTCATGCTTCCATTATCTCTTACCTCATCCATTTCGACACACTTGAATAGAATTCATCCCTACCACAACTGGTTGAAGCTTAATCCCAATCAAAAAGCAGCCGACACCCTTCAAAAAAGGCCTAAGCTCTACCACTGGAGCTGGTCCCATAAGTCCTACTCCATTCTCCTTCTACTTGTTGCCTTACCATTGTATTGTAGAAGCCTAAAGTAACCAAAATCCAAACAAGCATAAATCTCTTTAAAAAGCTACTACTCACACCCCAAAAACCCATCCAACACTACAGTGACTGGTTGGAGTACGTGCCTTTGGTTATACTTCGTAACTTGCGAGCCTTAAACAAATTAATTCCAACCGCTGTATCCTTTAGATACACACTTCTCTTACAAAAAAAAAAAATTACCACTGCCAACAGTGACAAGAACGAGTAAATAAATCCGTGCGGCATTCACTTCAAACTTATTCCTTTCCCCTCTTTTCTAACCAGTATTCTGGATTTTGTATTTAGTCCTGCTTTTTGGAAAATTACTGTGAAAATTATACAAAATCAACAAGGAAGGAGTATCCATAAAATTTCAAGACACTACACTGGAAGTTATTCACGTAATCAGATTGCTTTATCGCATCGCATACGAATACATATATCTAAATACATCTAAAAGTATCACATAGATCTTCGAGATGTCACTTTGAATCCTGCGGCGAGCACAGGACGTGAAAAAAAGCTTTATTATTACGTATGACAGCGGTTTCTACAATACAACACAATGCTTGCTTTGGTGAGGTTGTGCTTACTTCCTGAACATGCCAAAGGATGTAACTTCTAAGGAGGTGGTGTTTCCTTTGTCTTTTGAGCTCATAAACCAGCGGGGTAAGCTGAATTGAATTAAAAAACCACGTCGCGTGCAGCGTTCCCACTTTGCTCTTTCATAATTATGCACATGTTACCATCATTCTAATAATTACATGGAATATAATTATTGTCTCAAAATTTATGATATGAGTTACCGGAGGCACGTCAGTCTCCGCCTGCTACCCAAGTTAGCTCCATGGTGACTAGTACAATAAGTTGCTTTTGGACAAGAAGTCTGCTATGAGCATTTGTCTAAGCAATCTGTGACCAATACATCTCAGAATCCAGATGTGCATATGTACATCTCATTTTACTGCAGAGCCAACAATATCGTCAGGCAGCTACGTATGTTGATGTTGAGTCTATACCGGAATGCATCAGTAATTAGGAAATCACGATAGAAGTGCTATTATATTTTATGGCTCGTTTAAGCTAAATCTCTTTCTGCCGGGCCATTCAAAAACAAAAAGGAAATAGTCATGGAGGCTTAAAAATATAGCGAATGAATGATTTTTTACTATCATTCCTACTCTCGTATTCAGCCGTGTATTGTCTGTCTAAATGGAAGAACGCTTTCTTGTTTGCCAAATGCTGGTGCGTTTTCTTCAAATTCTCGGTCCAATAATTTGCCATAATACTCGTCGTTGTTTGTCGATCTCTTTTGCATGAATTCAATGTGGTAAATGTCGCTGGCATCTCAAAAAACTTCCACCTACCTTAGTTTTTTCGATGCCTTTTCGCTTGGAGCAACCAACTATTTCGACTACTGCTTGGTCTCTTATATAGGGCTGATAGACACCAATACTCCGAGGGACAACGCATTAGAGGAATACTGCGGTTTAGATGGCGTATGCAAGTAAAAAAGGGTCTAAGCCAATTTAGAGTGCGAAACTGCAGGCAGCTAACGAACGTCCGAGTTAGGTGGAGATGCTCAAACACAAACCAAATGACGAAGCTTGCTCGAAATTCGACAATAGCCTGATGAGAGATAATATCTGACGGCAACAGAGTTGCTTTTCAAGTTACAACCCGGGAAATTGAAAAGGTCCAGGGGACTCATTGATCCATATCATAGACCAAACTTGACGTAGCACACTTCAGCCACAATGGTTCAAGAATATAGTTTTCGACCTCTGAGAAGAAATAATAGACGCTAGAGTGTCTCGACTATCTGAAGTGTCGCAGAAATATATACTCGTATATATTGACAATTTCTATAATTGAACATAGAAAAGGACTGCAGAGATCGAGTGCTATAAAATAATTTTTCCGATAAGTATTCGAAGTCTGGAGTGGAGTGCCAAATGTTTCTCAAATGTTTCTCAAGAGCACTTCAAAAGTGCCAGGGATACTTACTACAAAACTTCAGGCATTTATTTATATTCGTATCTTTGCAAAATATCTACGACATCCTTTCTTTCTTTTTAAGAATTCGAGCCTCGAAGGAACAGATCTACTTAAAATATTCTGAGAAGAAAGTTTCTTTTAGACAAAATATCCTCATCTAATATAATGAATATACTCGTAAATAACCTATTCGCGAGCACATATGCTCAAACAACATTCTTTCTTTTTTCTTTAGATTGCGCTATAGCCTGTAGTAAGTATAGGTCTAAACCAATAACTCTCTTCACAAAGCACTAATCGCCTGAAGTTCCGCACACAAAGTTAACTGAAATTGCTTTATACTCGAGCACATTGCCTAAAACATCGAATTCCTCTACCAAGCTCATGACATAAGGTATAAATTGGTCGGAACGCCGTATCACAGAAAAAATCTTAAAGAACCTTTACTCCTCCTTTTAGTACTTACAGACTTAGTTAGCTGACGCAAAAGTTTAGATAGAAATAACTTTGACCAATGATTTTCTTTAATAAAGGCTGAACAGCTTCCATATGTGCAAAACGGCTGCGGATATGTAACCATATTTGGCTAATCGTCATGAATCTGCTCTACAGAAGCATGACCACGCTAGAATACTACAAAAAATGTCCTAGATGCAACATTCCCCCCAATGCAGAAGATCATGTGAAAGTGTGTTTCAAAATCTGAAGAAGGCAATAGAAAGCGCACTGGACAATAAGAAACACGCGCTGGCCATTTTCGTCTAAATTGAGGGTACTTCTGACAGGCGGCGTTGCGGAATTACCAGTTTTGTAGAAACACAGTGTGGCAAATACTCGTAACATCCTTGACTGGCTCTAGAAAACATAATTAAAACACAATTTCTGTTTATTTTTCGGTGTTTTTATTCGAAATATTTTCCTCCTTATGCAATGCACTTGTCACAGCGATTCAATAGTGATTCAAATGCCTGCTCTAGATCATTTTGTTAAATTGCATCCATTGCTGGTGTCGAAGCTGCTTGAATGTTTGGAAAGTCGTCAAAAAAAAACATCCTTTCAACTACAATTTCAATTTGGGGAACAAAGAGAAGTCGCACTGTGCCAAATTAGGCGAATACGGCGGGTGATTTAACACACACGCTTGACACCGAGTCAAAAATTGACGAAAATGACTGCTATGTAACTCGGTGCATTATTGTGCCTTATTGACACCAACTATATTTTCCCAAAAACCTCGTGAAAAATGGTTTAAATAGTCTTTTTTCTGATGTTTAAGGGCGTCACATCAAATGAAAAGTTGATGTATCTAAAAATAATTTGTATATAGATAGATCCTTTTTTCGTATACATATTTTTACAAAGGATAGTCACCACACATTTTACATTACAGAGATATGATATAATTTATATCTTACGACTGAAATATTTTTTTTTGTTTTGTTTTGTAAAGTATTGGTTATTATTCGAAGAAAATTAAATTTGGAGGAAAATACGACAAAAACCTCCAATCTAAGTACAAAAAATAAAAAATAAATAAATAATAATAATAATAGTAAATAAATATCCAAATATGTTAGTCTTTAAATAAATAAATAAGTATACAGGTACATAAGTAGATAAATATATATAATATATATATATAAAAGAAAAAATAAATAAATACAATAAACAAAATAAAAATATGTAGCTATTGACTCAACAAATGAGTAAATAGTAAATAAATTAAACATACAAAAAAAACACAAAAATATAAATAAATTAATTAATTATTAAATAACATGAAAAAACAATAGATAATTGCAAAAAATATATATATACAACATGTAAACTAACATATAAATGAATAAATATATGATCAAACTACAATAGGAATATACTCGTACATTACCATATATTTTGAACATATTATACAAACAAATCTTATGTAGATAAATCTTTAAGCAACTGATTTTTAGCGCAAGCACATTTCTTTTTAAAATTGCACATACGTTTTTTAATTCTTACCGATAACAACTCAACATTCGCTCTTCTATGGAGATTAGAAGTAGGATGGAGCCATTAAAGTTAAGCATCATCTTGAGTAGCTTATTTTGTGCCACTTGCAGTTTTTTAATGTGGCACTGCGCTCAATTTCCCCACACCGGGGACCCATAAAGAAGTAACGATTCGAAAATTACTTTGTGTATGATCAATTTGTTTTCCTTAGAAACCGCGGATTTTCTGTTTATAAAAGGATATAATATTTTTATTGCTATATTGACCTTTTGCAGGGTTCTCGAAATATGCTCATGAACTGTAAGTTTGCTGTCAAGATATATACATAAGTATTTCACACAATTGGACCAGTTTATTTTCGTTCCATGCAATTGCAGTTGGCTGTTCGAAAGATAGCCAGGTTTTCTTTTTCGGGTAAAAAAGATAGCTTGCATTTTCCCACCAGCTTATTCAGTATCATCTGCAAACATTGCAACTTCACAGTTGATTAAATTTGGAAAATCGGACGTAAACAAATTGTAAAAAATTGGACCAAGAACAGAACCTCGCGGCACACCTGACTCAAAACATATAAGACTTGAAATGCTACCATTGATTTGGACTTTAAAAGAACGACCTGACAAAAAACTCTGGACTATCTTACAGAGAAACGGAGGAAAGTTGTACATAATCATTTTATTTTTTCGATATCCAAAAGCATCATCCCTGTTGATCCTTCTTGGGCTTTTTTTTTGACAAAATTGAAAATTCGAAGAACCTGGCGGGAGGTACTATGTTGGGGTCTAAGACTGAACTGCTCGTCAGGATATACGCTGCATTCTGTAACTATGTTTGATATTTTTTCTTTCAGAATTTTTTCATATATGCTACTTACACTGCTAAACAGACTTATCGGGCTATAGCTTTCGGGGCTCACAGGGGGTTTTCCAACTTTCAGAATTGGAACCACATCGGCTATTTTCCAAGTATTGGGGAAGTATGTATTAGATTTTCAGACATGCATTTAGAATGTCTGTTAAAAATTTCACTCCAGCTTTGAGCAAATGCTTCAGATACAATTTTTTTATAAGATCCAACCCTCCGGACTTTCTTATATTTAAATTATCGACATGAAATTTTACGCCTTCTTCAGTAAGAAGTGCATTTAATGGGGTGACAAGAATAAGGGTATTGAAATCCTGCCATGTTTCACCAACCTATGCATTTGTTGCTGGATAACCTAGGCTTGTTAATACATAGTGATTTCTTAAAAAAGTAATCGCTAGGGCGTCAAATATCAACCAAATGTCACACAATTTTGACAGCTGGTGGAGAAAAATTCAAGCATGTTCATACAAATAGATGGCTGAAATATCGCTCGTGTCCGGGATACTATTTGCAACAATGTGTTGATGGTTAATGGCTGCATCTGAAGGTGCATTTAATGCGTATGCGCTCTTATATGTTTTAAAGTTCATGCTGAGACACACTTAAATGAAGTAGTCTGTTAGTTGATGCCTATTGGTCTAGACGTGTTTGATGATTGGTGCCCAAGCGATTTTTTCCAAACTAAGATTGTTCTCTTTACGAGAAAGTGATTGGCCTGATAGTCAGGGCTACGCTCTCAACAGGTTGAAGGTACGTGAACTAGTTCTTTTTACAAGTGCTGTGTTCCGACAGGTAAAAACGATTGTGACAACAAGGTTTTACATGGAGTTTCCTTAGTATTTCCTGCAAAGCATTTATTGTGTTCATTGGCCAACAAAACATCGTTTAATAGGTGTACTGCTGCGCTTAATTTCTAATAAGATGTTATTCTCTGAGTTAACAGGGAGGCGAGGTAATAATCCTTAACAACGCCAAAGTCAAAGAGGTATTTTCGATTCGTCAATGTTGTGCATCCCAGTTAAACTATTTTTGTCACTACTGATTTATAAATTGTAACAACACAAGGGACGATAAGTTACGCTATGCCGATAAGATCTGTGAGTAATTGCACAGAAGTAAGGCATCTGGTTCTGGACTGCGCATTTCAAAAAATTTCGTTAAGTATTAAGGTCACACGAATATCATCACCTTGTTTGGGCCCTTATTTACATCAGAGATTGCTTCCAAACTCTTCGAAGCAGCGGGAGTTTTTCATTACCAGCTTAAATAAATAGACAAGTATGGGGAGATGCCAAGAAAAACATGCACTTGTATTACTTATTGTCTCTATGGATGTAGTCAAGGTATCTACTATAGAACGACACTGATTATGGACAACAACATCATTGGCAAGTGGTTTCAGTTGTTCGCAGTATGCAGCAGACAAGATCTAAAACGCGATGTTACGAAGGCTGATGCCACAGTGTTTGTTCAGTTGAGTGAGTCTTGTAGGTCGGACAAATGATGCCGGAGTTCCGAGAAAAACATTTCTCCGAGGAAAGCTCGTTTTGTTCTCCCTACCTTCTGGTTCCAATACCTTAATTAGGAAGTGGATAGAAATCACTGCTTTCATTATACAAGCTGAATGGTTTTCCAATACAAGCGGGTTTTTCGATTTCTTCACCACCACTGCTTGATTTTCTCAGCAGGTATATTTTTTTGTATGTCGTTTTCATTCTTTTAGCACCTATTCAGAAAGCCTTTCCTGCTTTTCGTAGGTCGCACGAGTAACTCTCCATTTGGTAACGCTTAACATGTAGGTTGTTTTGCCACATTTATGTTACTAGTCTGAACTTCTAATTAAATCAGAGATTCCGTACTGCTTGTTGAATTAAAGCTCAGCATGATAGCTGCAATATACAATATATCAATATTTCTACTGACTTCTTGGCGTCGTTGCATCTAATCTCTAGCTTTTAACGTAAACGATGTTAGACATACTCGTATATTGAGCACTCGGTTTGTTTCAATTTTACGAGTTTAACATTTAACCCCTTTTATTGTGACTTCTAAGATATTTCTGGAAGAACCCTGTAAATATCGGCTGCTTGAAGCATTTACACATTAGTATTATTTTCGTCAATTACAAAAAGTGATGATAACTGCCATGTCCCTTGGTGAAAATTAAATGAAGAAAATGTGTGGCAGGAACAGTGATCTTCCACTTTGCAGCAAAGTCTAATAGACTTATCTAAAATAAAACACAAAAAAATATTTTTGTTTCCATGAAATTTGAATTGGTGATTTCGGGCATGTGGCCATCGCGGCTCGCCATACATGGAGTGATCTGGAGATCCAGTTTTCGCACACTCCTCGCAGTAAATCGCAGAAAAATCTGGTAAACATGTAACTGTACAGCTCACGGTTTAATGTAATGTTCTGACCAGAATCATTTTTGAAGACATATGGACCAATGATTCCACCGCCTCATAAAGCGCACCAAATGGTGACTTTTTCTGTATATAATGGTGCTTCGACAATGGCTTGTGGATTATCATCGCTCCAAATGGGGTACTTCTGTTTACATTCATAGCCATTTAACCAAAAGTTACGAACGTGATCGTGTGGCTTCAATTCCTGTTCAAGTTGAATCTAATAAGCACGTTAATAACCAAGATCTTTAGGCAAAATTTTCCATACAGTGGATGGACACAAATTTATTTCGTTCACGATGACGAACTGATACATTTAGATCATCATCAACACTACGCTGCACACGATCAATCGCTTTTTTCGTGCGAACTTTACATCTTACCTATTATCGTCTAGAGTAAACCTATTACGAAAACGATCCATAGTTTCGCTAATTAATCACACTCGATGAGTCTCTTGAACAATTTGCAAACGTTGCCCCGGCGTGAGTCTATTCATAATGAATTGCCAAACGAAACTAAACTTAAAACTTCATTTAACCTAACATAGTGTCGAATTTCTGGTAAAATATGATGCCATTTAGTATTTCAAGATCTTGCATTAGTTAGGCGGTTTATTTTTTACTTGAGTAATCAATCTTATTTTCGAGAAATGGGAACCCTAATCCCATTGTGTCTAAAATCAATTTCACCAGCAGAATAAGTAAAACTGCGAAAGTTGATAAATAAAAAGCTAAAAGAAGTAAAAAGTCCTGCAGCGAAGCACAGCGGAAATGAGCCGGTGATTTCATTTTTTTTTTTCTTTCTCCCTTCCGTGTTCTCACCACACTCGTTTCTGTGGAAGAAAAAAAATTACCTCAAGTGAGTGCACCGCACTTTGTATAGGTATGCCTTTCAGCACACATATGTTGATATGTGCCTGTGTTCTGCTATCCTTTTAGTGGATGAGTGGGTGCTTATGGCGGTGATAGTGGTAATAGTTGTGATGGCGAAGGTACTGCTAGTAACCGTTCATGACACAAATTCAAGTTGACGCTTAATGCATTTCTCATTTGCATAACAGCATGAGTGGTAGGGGGCAGAATATGGGTAAAAGTATGGGCAGGCATCTTTTGTCCAAGAGGACGACGCGCGGTTGCTTTTCTTTTTCATTTTTGAAAATGTCCTGGGAACTTTCTGAGGTTTCTCGGCGGTGTAGCTTAGGAGGAAGCCAGTGAGTGCATGAAATTTCCTAACCGGAGAACGGTTATGGCTCTGTAATTTTTTTATTCTTTTAAACTTATGTTCCTGCGATTTATGAAGTGTGTGGAGTATTACTGCTTTAAGCAGTGATGCTTTTAACATGTGTTAAATTTATTCCTGTTTTTTTGTTCTGTTTTCGTGGCTCTTATTTTTTTCAAGTCGGCTTTTGAGTGATTCTGTTCCCAAAGTTGCCTCAAAGAAGTGTTTACTAAACAACAGGGACATCAAGTCGCTGCGCGATAAATTATTTTCCAACTCAAACAAATAAGTAATGAGTTGAATTGGAGCAAAAAGTACTTCGGAATAAGACACAAAAACTCTAAGAACTACCCTTTGCTTTCTATAGAAAACTTACATTGAATTAACAGAGCTACATACCCAAGCCTTCATAAAGTATGGCAACAAAATTTATAGGCTGTTGTGACTTTTAAGAGCATATTTAAAACTGCAATATTTTGCGAAAACTAAGGGAAATATGTACCTATGTCTGATTTTGAAATCCGTCCATATATTGTGAGAAGCCGAATTTGGTTCAAGGTGTCCCGCCTAAACATTGTGATAGATAAAGGAAGCTTAGCACTGATCAGTGTCAAGCTGGCGTAGCTCAGTGATATGGAGTTACTCTAGGTTCAGATCAGTACTCCTTACCTTTGGCATTAATGGTGGCTTAAGAAGCTTTCCTGTGACCTTAAAAAAACTTGATTCACTGAGTGGAACTAGGTAGGTCCTTCTAGTTTGGCAGACAAAACAAAAACAAAAAGGCAGCTAGTACGACCATTAGTTTCGCAAAAGTATCATCTCTCGAGCCAACTTTTCACATACACCTACTTCACGGATTCTGGCGGGAACCATACATATAAGATCTTTTGATTCCTCGCGCGACATAGAGCGTCAAAAAAAAGCCTGCGCAAAATGGTTTTCGATTTACAATCTACTTAGTTCTCTCTTAGTCATCCCTAAAGATCAGGATTTTTCCCTTATTGGATAGTTCGATTGCTTAATGGTGTAAGCACTCCATACTTCTTCTTCCAATTTTGACGGCGATTGGCTCTTTGTTCGTTATTGCGTTAAGTTAGTCGTCATATACACGATTTGGCTAAACGATTCTTAAAATGAAGCGAAGACGTCTATTTAAGAAATGCTGCAGCTTCCTCATGACGATGTTGGTCACCCTCCAGGCACTGCTCCCACGCTTGGTCAGCGCATTCTCAGTTCTACATTAAATAGAGCTAATCGAATGCAGCACATCTACATTCAATTCATTCACAGATTTTGAATGCCTCTTTCTTGCTGGGCTTGCTTGCCAAAAATGTCGAGTAAAGCCCCACTGGTGTTATGTTCAAGAAGTAAAGTGCCTAAAGTCTTCGTTTTAGGCGTGTTTATTAACAGCTCTATTGGTCTACTCCATTATATTTTCCTCTGACTGGAAGCCACTTGGTAGGGGATAGAGCAATACTGGTCATACCGTCATAGTTTTCAGATAACGCTACTAAGGATTGCTACTTTTTGAGCGACTAGCCAGTCATAGAGACCGCTAGTGGGACTACCGCTAGTCCCCAAAGAATGTAAGCGCATCTTTTAAACTTAAATCTTCACGACAAGTATTCACGATAAACACTGATTTAATCTGTAGGCCATCTAGTACAACACACTGTGTGGAAAAAAACAAAAGTTATCAGTGTAGTCAAGATGTTTAAGATGAAATGTCATTGTCCATTCAACCTTGGGAATTGCAAATTCCTCTGACAAGAAGATATCTATACGATCATCATATATGATCAAGAAAGCACGTGTCTCATGTTTGAGACTCACTCACTTCCTATGTAACAAGTTCAGAAACGGCTTCCAATAGTTATGCTGAACTGAGTAACAAAAAAAGTTCATTGGACTATCACGCAGAGAGATTGGGTTCGATTCCTGGCTGGGTCACCAACAATTTTTCAAATCGCCATCACCCTTTCGGCGGGCAATGGCAAACTCCCGAAAGTAAAATTGCCTACGAAAAAGCTTCTAAGGAGTGCCGTTCGGACTCGGCGATAAACCGTAGGCCCCGCTCAGATGTGATAAAAATGACAACATGAGCAACACAAATGAGTGTCAAGAAGCTAGGCCATGGCCCATACCGGGCTGCCAGTGCCACAGTGTTTTTTTTTTTTTTTTTTTTTTCTTAGATGGATTCGTCAAAAACTCGCTGCTATACACTTTCGATGGGTTCAGTATCTACGTTCAGGTGTTTTCAGATGTATCTATGCGTACTGTGAGTCCGATTATTATATTGTTATTTTTTGAAAGAACTTAACGCTCAAGTGGGTATGAATACTCTTATGATGCCGAAACATCTGTTAAATTTCTTGGAAAATTGGACAGAGAGAGAGGAAAAATGTTTGGGCTCAATGGTTATCTTGCGCCATGGATGGTTTTCAATATTTAATGGGGAGAATAAATAAATTATTGTTGGTGTGAACTCTACTGTGAAAAGTTGCAAAGAAGTTACTGCATCTGTAACAGCCAACCAGGATTTACTTAAAAGTGCAAGTCTGTGTGAACGCAATCGGAAAATACAATTTTCTGAATTTTTTTTGAGTCCCAGGTCCAAAATCGAGAAGGCATAGAAAATAGTTTTTAAAAGCTCTACATGAAGCCGGCAGACTAATCAAATGCTTTCTAAGAATCGTAAGCTGCTTACATGTTCGCAACCCTCAGAATATTGTGTGACGGTTGATGTAATGGTGATGACGATACCCCCGAGCGCTTTCCGTTAAGGCTGCATCAGGCAGATAAAAAATGTCGAAATGTTATCACTGCTGGAGCTTGACATGAAAAAAGCACTGGACTTGTAAAATATATGGGGTAAACACTATTCAATGTATTAGCATTCAAACGTGCAGTAGTATAACTTTTACTAGATCAGGACTTACTGGCAAGATGAGGGGTCATTTTGTAGATAAATTGAAATCGTTCTGTACTCGTAACTTGAATCGACTCGACTTGAATCAATGACTCCTTACAATTTAATAAAACCCTGCACATACAGCGAAGAGTGGAATCCTCTCCCACCATTATAATAATCTATCTCGATCTAAATCTGTTTCATTGTTGGTTACTCTGAACTAACGAACAAGCAATCACTCAGCTTCAGACGTTCGTAAATCAGCACATTCTTATGGTTTCTGGTGGAGTTTTGGTTAAGAATGAATCTTCTATCTCCCTGTCTTTCTTTTAAAAGCTACAAAGCTGGACACTTAACCATCACTGCTTTTGATCATTTTTTATTGGTTGACAGAGTGATGTAATCTTGATGAGATCATATAACAAACCAAGAGACTTAACATAAATGGTTTCATTTGTTGGTATTGCACAAATCTTTATATTCAAAAGCATCTTCTATTGTAAAACAACATTCACATCAATTAAAAAACAAACATGTATCTTCTCGTCTCTATGCAAATTAATGTGGATGATAGTACGATATGAACCAGATAAACGATAATCTGGAAAATTCAGAGAAGAAGCCTTTGTAGAAAAATTCCTAATTTTGTAGATTTCCTTAATAAAAAAACAAAAAAAAAGAAATCAGAAACATATTTCCATAGAGAACTGTTGCTATGCGAGTCCAATTTGTACTTACGCCTTTTTGCGGAGGACAGTTTTTAACGTATTTCTTAATTTGACTTGTATAAAAGAACCACATTTCGGTGGGACTAAACATAGCCTTGCAGAAATCCCTGCGCTGTATTGTGATCATACTTTCTTGGTAACGGCCTCCAGATTCTCTATATACAAACATTGTAGACTGTTACGATATCGTAAATCACTCAACCCTTATTAGATGATTTTCAAAGTCTTACATGTAAACTATCGCCGGTTTCGAAGGGGCCGACTCCCACGATATTGCCATTTACCAGTATCTCATCTTCGGATTGGAATTCGAACGTCAAATTACTAATGTCGAGGAACTTTGAGAGAAAATTTTCAGGATCATCATCACATGGCTTAATAATTGTCTCATCATCAACGGTGATTTTGTACTTAAAACCCGTCAAACAAATTTTCGAAATTTAAAATTTAATTTTTTTTTCTTAACTCGCAATATGTGTACTCACACTGACTGAAACTATAAAAAACAGGACTCTGATGAGCACTATGGCTATTCGAATCATTGCTCTTAGCAATTATCGGTACGTATTTGGAAACCACATTCTGTATCGGGTTTTATATACAAGTTTTCTAGATTGTATCTGTAAATCCGTTGCTAATTAGCAAGATCTTGATTGCGGCTACAACTCTGTAAGTTGACAAGTAGCCATTTCAAGTGTGGATTAGTAATTGGTATTCCATATTTCGTGCCAGATGCAGTAGATGACAAGATTTTGTAATTTTAATCTTGATAAAAGCATTCGTATAATATTCGGAGTACGAATTTTGTCAGACAAATAATGAAATTAAAATGGATTATTTTTCATGTCATAAACGTGATTTTGATCTTTGCTGCTCTCTTTTCCCATTCATAAAATATATCTAGAATCTACAAGCAATTAGGCTTGACTTTAACTATTAAGCACGACTTGTTTGCAAAGTGCTCATTTTGTTGCCTTGTTACGTAAAGTACTATTTACTGTTGTGTTTCTTTTCTTCTTTTATAATGATTTCTACTATTTCTTATACCCTCACACAGGAGGCAGATAACGGCACCAAAGATAGCTTCTACGAGCTCTTGAACAAGACCTACGAGCAATGCCCGAGCAATGACTTTAATCGTCTTTACGTAGCTAGCGGGCACTTGCCACAAGTCTGAAAGAACTTCTGATCAATCAACTATCAACCAGATTGACCATAATATGATCAACGCAATCGACTCCTTCAGGATTACGGATGGCCGAACGTTCCGAGGAGCCAACATCGATTCGTTCCATTTGTTTGTTATAACCAAGGTACAGTACAGATATTCTGAACAACGCAACGAACTTCGACGTCAGACTGTTACAATCGCAAAGGATCAACAAATCTCGTTAGACATCCACTGCCCCCTTATGGGGGTACTTCAAGTATCAAAAAGATGACGCTTCTGAGGTATTGGGTAACACTCGACCAGCACAACGAAACCCATGGTTTGATGACGAATGCCAACAGCACATGCGGCTAAGCAAGATGCATACAAAGCGGCGCTGCATAGGAGGAATGGAGCTGCTCATGAGCTCTATGAGCAGAATCCATAAGCTTCAGATCGATACACACCACGTAGTCATCGATTTTAAGGTCGCATCTGACACCATCTATTGAGGCATTGTTTACAGAGCAATGTCTGGTTTTTGCATTCTTGCCAAGTTTGTGCAGGATGACGATTGAGAATGCACGCTATTCCATCAAGATCGCGCAAGCACACGAGGCACAACCTTTCAAAAGTCCGCCCAATTAGTATTTCCATACGCCGATAACATTCCCATAATCGAAAGAAAGCTGCGTGGTGTCAGTGGTAATTTCGCGAGTATTTAAACGGAAGCGGTGAAGACGGGTTTCACTGTCAACAGACCCAAGACCAAGTATATGCAGTCAAGCAAAAAGGACACCAAATACTGACGTCTTAGATGGAACGTCACCCTCGACAAATATAAATTTGAGGAAGTTAAGGACTTTAGTAGTCTCCTAGTCTCCGCTATCAATTCATACAACAACATCAGCGCTGAGATTAAACAAAAAGCAAATCTTGCCAATCACCTTCTCTCGAACAACAAATAGATCAAATAAAGATCTATAAGATCTTAATATTCCCAGTCCTGTTCTATGGCGCAGAGGCATGAACATTTTTAAAAATCAAAGAGGGTGATCTTCATTGCTGTACGAGGAAAACTCTTCGGCTGATTGTCGGTCCTGTATGACAGCAGTGCTCCAGTCTGAAAAGTCTTTGAATCCTTCTATAAGTGACAGCGCAGTAGATGAAGGCCGAGACTCAGGTGGCACACTCAAATGAAAAAGGATCTCAGTCAACTTAAAGTGCGGCAGCTAGCAAGAAATCGAAGATGCTGGAGACGCCTAGGTCCATCCCGGACTTAAGCGCCATCTAAAGTAAATAAAGTAAGTTAGAAAAAACTAATTGCTTATAAGAAAGCTGCGTAAAGTTAGAGAAAGAACGGCAAAAACAAAACTGAGAGAACATAATTGTTTCGCTGTGGATAAGTGGTGGTAAAATGGATAATAGCAACGGACCTTCACGTCATTTTTAAATTTTCGAATTCATCGCCCTTTTGGTGTATTCTGCCCTATTTCGCGGCATATCGTGGGAGCCAAGCAACATCACCAAAATGTCTGATTATTCGATAATTGAACTTTGTTTACAATAAATTAATTTTTATGTGACACCATCTTGCTGGAACCACAGCTTCGCCAAATTCTTAAGTTTCAACTACTTGCCACTTCTCCATGACGTGTACATTTACATTCTCCGAGCCCAAAATACAGCAATTTTTACTTGTTTACGTGACCGCCGAGATGGAAATGAGCCTCATCCGAAAACATAAATTTTTGAACAAAACTGTGGTCTAAAGCCCAAACAGAGAAGGGATAGCGAGGTTGGTGGTCATTTTCCTTGAATTTCCAAGTCAATTAAGCCTTGTAAGAAAATAATCCGAGGTCTCTATGCTATATTCCCCTCAGGCTAGTGCGAATGATGTTCAGATACTCAGATCTCTGTAGCCTTAAAGGATCCGTTGTTTACGCTCAGACTTTCGGTAACAGTTGCATTATTCTCCGTTGAGTGGACAAGAAGAACACGGGAATCTTTTTGGTTATAAATTAGCAAACCAGTCTCACGAACTTTTTGTAGCGAATCTTTCTCCAATTTTAATCATCTTCCAGCAGCTGTTTATTAATTTATACAGACACAAATACACTTTATAAATCAATTCAAAATTGCACCTTTTGTCTCCTGACTAATCGCGTCATTCATTCAAAAATTAACTATTTACATCTCCAGAGTAGAGATTCAAACTTCCCAAGTCAATCAGGAGGACATCCTGATTCACATCCCCCAATCCAACTCACTAGTATTTAACATTCCCACCAGATTGTCCGTTGTAATTGAAATGTTATCTTGCCAATGTGTAGGAGAAGCAGTGGGGAGTCAGTGTAAGAAGACAAACGTCAGTTAATTACCAGTGTCACACAGATTATTCAAACTTTTCGCCAGTTGCAGTGGCAACTTATAGATGTCCTCCCAGGACATATAGTCATACAACTGCTGACTGGAATCGTTAGAGTCATCACCAACAACTGGTGTCCAATTTGAACTATTTGCTCACCCCATGAACACACTATCTCACCAACATTGGGTTACTTGTTAGAACGTGCTTTGTCCTAAGCTTGTGAATTTGTGGGCGAAACCACAACCAGATGATGGTTTATGAATACTCGTACCCGTACCTATACACGAATATGTATTTGGTATGACATTTTGCCGTACCTACCTCTCATGTCCTTGAGATTGACAAAATGTTACGAGTACAACTGCAAAGTTGACATACTCTTCAGATGGAGAAGTAGGAGCACGAATTGACCGGGTACTCCTGGTTCTGGTTATCGGGTAGCCCAAGTATATAGTATATAAATTACTTTTGCGGTTCGCCTCAGAGAGGGTAATTAACTTGTGGATCATCAAATAACCAATGCATCTGCTGGTGCTGTGCAATTTCTGTTGAGGAGATGTTGATTTATTTAGTTAGATTTCAATGTTGTTCTCATTTTTGTTTGTCATTACGAAGCAAGAGGAAATCGTAGTTCTGTCTTAAGACTTGACGATCGTATAGAGTCTTTAAAATTTCATTTTGAAAGATTTCCAAGTCATTTACTTAGGTCTCTTATATTTAAGTCTTTAATCAAATTGTTGCCATTGAGGGAATCAACGGTTGTTGTTTCTTGTAGAAAAGTATACCAACTAAATTTTCATTTAACCTTTTCGAAAACATACTTTATTAAGTTTCTACCGAAAGATGACTCAAATGAAATTGCTCATTACGCAAATGCTCGACAACCGGACCTTTATCAAAGACTCATAGATACAGATAAATGCTCATTAATATGATTTATCAAAGCAAAATCTATTATACATCAAAGTAATCCAGCATTGACATGTAGTTAAATAGTTCTATCAGTAAAATGCATTAGATACTCGTAACATATTTCAATTTTGTATTATCTGTATTGAAAAAGTGATTTCAGCAAATGACCTCATGTAATATTTCAGCATTTTAAATCGTTTGTAGGATTGGAGAGAGAACTTTTTAATTGGCTTTTAATTTCAACAAATTCTGAATTCAATGAGTTCCTGCAGTATATTTCCTATTTCTGAACACATTTCGAGCCTAATTTAACTTCTAAATAAGCATCGGCCGTCAATCGCAGTGTGATCAATTCTGTTTATCATTTTTCTATAAAGGTATTGACTTTGAGCATGGGACCGAGTGCATGTTGATACACTATGCCACCAGGAACTTATTCTGCAAAACAGACTGCATAATGACCGGAAAAAGTTTGGAACTAGAAAACGTATTACGGCAACATGGAATCGATACAGAGACATCGAATTGATCAGGCATCTATGGATTCGACAACTTAAATGGCAGGGCCATGTCGAGCGAATGGGCATCACAGCTCTGGCCCGAATAATCTTCAAATCCGGCCAAGTCTACGGTGGTGTAAACAAGTGGAAGTGGACCTCAACCAACTGGAGTGCATCACATTCAATTAATTCCTACGTTTCGGAAAGTTTTGCATTCTATGATAGAACTGACCTGAAAGTTTTCAAAGGATAAAGCAGGATCATATATTGTACTAATTTGGCTGCCGCGTTAGAGACAGATACTTCGATTCCTCTACTGATTTTTTACAATAAAGTTAAATGCATGTATCTCTGCTTGAAAGAAAGACGCATTAACGATGAGTGAGATCTAGCGTTGTCATGATTCTGAAATATACCAGCACCGCATTCTAGAACGGTTTGGGAAGACTCAATTGAATTCCATTTCAAGCTATGTTTTTTTTTTTTTTTTAAAGATTTCTATTTACTTGCAAAGCAAAATGCTTATCAGCTGGTGGTTGGTTACATTGTTAAGAAACTGCGTTCCGAAGTGCTTTTTAATTAAAAATTTGTTTAAGTTAATTTACAAGTTAGTGTTAGATATTAATGTTATTGCTAAGCTTGAGACGTTTTCAATTATTTGTTTACAAATTTGCTGACCTATTTATTTATTAGTTTTTCTTAACTTTACAAAATAAAAAGTTTTTCTTATATTATAAATTGGAATGTGTTCCAAGAAGTGTGTTTACCATTGCTAGAATAGCACATTGTATCTCGCGTTTTCCATAAGGAGCATTTAGAATCCCTTGAGCTCTTCTTTGTATGTAAACCGTATGAGGTATGGGCTGCGGAAAAAACGTTCATCATCCACGTAGTAAAAAACTTTTGCAGTTAGACTCCCATTTCCAATAATTTCAACAAAACGGTGTTTGAAGGTTATCTAAATTTTATCTGAGTCGCGACTTATCTAACGAATAGTCCAGTTGCTCGACACACACATGTGTGTCGTTTAAGGTAGAGCAATACGAAATTTGATCTTATAAGCTACTTGCGCATGAAATGGTAACGCCATTAGAGATGTTGGGCTATGGAAACTGCAAAGTACAATATTTTCAGTTCAAATATAAACCTTTGTTTTGGCTGTATTTATTAATAGCCTGTTGTGCCACCAGCTTAAGACAACTTCAAATTCGCCGTGTAAAAATTATACCATAGAATTAAAATATGGATTTTACTACTATTTCAACGCCATTAATATATGCATAAACAGGGGACATTCTTAAAAGTAAAAGAAGTTCAGAAGTATAAATAATATAGGAATTAAATTAAAGCCTTAAAGCACGCAATATTGACTTAATTTCCCCCTAATCAGAATATCAGAGACCTTATCTATACTTGTTCTATCAATCAGATAGCTTTTAAGCCAGTTTGCAAGTATACCTCTCATACCGATTCTGCTTACGTTTTTTACATGGTTTTCGTGCGAATAAAGTAATTAGTATTCCACTCGGTGTAAAAAAAATTCATTAAAAAAAAAACTTACAACAACAATTTGGCTCTACAAATGAATGGTTACTTGACAAATGATTCTGTCTAACTACTGCTATTTTTGCTTCCCTTTTAATGACTTTGAGGTGTAATCTGCTCATCACGACCAATCTATGTGAAGTCCATCTATACCGCTGGAATTAATGTTTCTTCCAAACATTGTCAGCATTTTTGTTTGTTCGAGAATTTGTTCATTGAGATTTTCAAGGCGAAATTTCGTTATTTTTGGAGGAATATGAGGTAAATTTTCCCGCGTTAGAGTCTCGAACGCCTTTCTGAAATCTATCAACAGCACAAGAACAGGATGATTTTTGCTCAGACCAACATTAACCGCGCTATGAAATCTCCCAATAGAGATTCAGTGCTCTTGTTTTTTTAGATCCGTCCTAATTTGGGTGCGACATTTTGGGATTTCTAATTCTTCTAGCGATTACTTCTTTCATACATTTTGCAAAAACTAACAAAATTGGCCCGCAGTTCTCCGTGTCGTTTTGCTCTTCCCTTACATAAACGTAGGACGTATCATAGGTTTTCCCGTAACAATGTTTACTCCCTTTCCCGTTCTTGTCCCTTCGTTACCTCTTTTCTTTTGGGAAGACCAAGCTCTGACGGAGTTGAAAGGCAGCCATTGGCCCACTGACCATAGACCTCGAAAAGAACCCACATATGTAGGTCAAGGGCTAGGTTACCCTCAGAAGAGGAACGAGGTAGTTTGGTCGGTGAAACCCTAAGGACGGTAGGGAGACTCACGGCGAACCAGGAGCCCAGGGTGCGACAGGAGGTCCACCATGTCACCGTTGTCGGAGCCCACAGGCTAGACGAGAGACTCGCAACGGGCAGAATCAGACAGAACGTCTTAAATTCGTCGACGGGTGGGGACGGACGGTCCTTTCTAGCCGGACAGTCAAATGTGATGATGACGGGTGGGGGGACCATCCCCGAAGCTTACACTCCAACGAAAGCCATGAAAACAAAGACTTAAGGATTACCACATCTCACAACCGATGTGGCCACAAATACCAGCATCACATCACGCATTCGATGGGTGAAGAGATGACGATCTCTTTTATAGCCACACCCCAACGAGGAAGCAACGGACGAGCGATGGTGGTGTGCAGGCGGACGGCCCAGATAGGTGTTTGGGGCGGCGATTTATAAATGGCTAGATCGGGGTATAATCAGCTTAGGATTATACGTACACAACCTTCCTCCTCCGTCCCAACACTCCATTTACCACCGATCAGACTTTCTTTCTCCTTTGCGTTTGTTTTGTTTTGCAATTTCGTTTCATTCGATGGGGGAAAAATTACCGGGCATCAGGAAAAAGAGAAACATTGCTTCTCGCAGTTTCCAAGAAAATCGAATGTCTAGGGGGTAGCTAGGCATAGCTAGGATCCACAAACTCTCATAAACTCGCTCAGTGGAGTTCCCAGTTATCACTGGAAGCGGGAGAGAACTCAGTGACTGAGGAGTTTAGTACTTATGTGTACAATTGGAAAAAATTGGAATGTATGAGAGGCCTACTCGTAGTTGGATACAGGAGCAAACACTAGCAAAGTTTGCTAGCCATGAAGCTAGAAACCCCGTTTTTGGGTCCACTAAAGTCAAATGTATGTGTGAGTGAGTGTGGGTGAGAATGGTTTTGGCAGTCTGGCGGTAGTTTGTGGAAACAAAGAAAAGATCTGGAAAGCACTTTTGTGATGACCAGCATTTAGTGAAGGTCATTTTAGAAAGTTTAACTGTTGCGAAATGTGTGCGTAATTGCGAAAGGCAATTTTTCTTTTTTGTCAAAGTAAATTTAACTGTAGAGTAGAGTCGCGAGTTTTCTGACGCACAGAAGGAGGGAAAGATGATAAGGAGAAATGAAGCAGGACAACGAAAGAACTACAAAGGAGTAGCAGTAAGAAGGGAAGACTGTGCCAGAAGGGGCACAGAACCGCCAGAAAGCGAAAGTTAAGTATTGTGATATAGTGCAGTGCAGTGTACCTATCGAAATTCGTGTTTTTTTTTTTCAAGTTGAAAAGTCAGACTCCTGTAGGCCGCGCGTGCGCAAATTTCTCGGGAAAAGTCGAGACACGCGACCCGTTAGTAAATAGCTGGTCACTTCATCGGCGACTGTTCCGTTTCTCTTTTTCAATAAATCGTCGTGCTCCAACGGAGCATTTAAAGCATTGCAAAGTATTTTTATATTTTGCTTTTTTTCGTCGTCGATTTCTTTTTTGGGGAAGATTTCCTGGTTGGTTGATTCGGTTTTTTTTCGTAATTGAAGGTTTCGAGATTCCTCAAAGATCACGTGGATTTAGCGGCCGTCAAAGCGCTACCTGGGGGTCAAACGAACCCACATTTGGAATTAGTACAGAATTCCAATAGTTATTTGTGATTCCGGGCAACGACTGACAGTTGCCGGGAATCAAACAAAATAAACTTCGGGATATAGCACTGATAAATGCTTTGGTTAACGTTGGTTGTGTTTACTGGAGCAAGATACGGAGTATTATCTGCTCCAGGTAATTATTTTGTAAGTATTCTAGAAAAATGTTTGTTGAATTATTGTTGCCACTTCACATGTTTGGTTGGAGAACTTATTTGCCGCAATTTTTAAGAATTATATTAAAAATAGTGATTTTTCTCAACAATAAGTACTACAATAATAAATAAATACTACTGGTAAAGCATTTGAGATCAGCTGATAATTTTAAAAATGAAGTGGTATGCTACAAGTTGGAAATGTATGCCCACAGACTCCGTACGAAGCTTCAATTAACGGATTTGCAGATGACATTTTAGTGAGAGTTGTAGCGAAATTGCTAAAACAAGTTCGGGTGTAGAGCAACGAACCAATTGCAACTGTAAACCGCTGGTTAACTAGCACCGACTCGCCCAGCAACTCGCCCAACTACAACTGAATATAATGGTTAGATTATCTGGAGGTGAAGTTGAATGTACTGAAGCAGATTTAGAAACAGTGTTCAGTTGACGTTGTTAGTATCCCTGCCTGACAATTCAAACGTAAATGAGAGCGTTCAAAAATTGCTAACAGCTGTTATTGGTGAAGAGATGAAATCTAGTGTCATTCACGCATGCTTTGTTAAGAGCATACTTATTGTACAAAACACAAAACAAAATTATTCTTACCAAATTGGTGAGCGAAGTTTTGAAAAGTGTCACAAAGAAATCTGTAATGAAGAATGTGCGAAAGTAAAAACAAAATTGCAGCAGCAGCAGCAATAACAGCAACTGTAGCTACATTTACATCAACAATTGCCCCACTAGATGTACAACAGCTTTATTAAAAAAGCTAAATAAACTAAAACACGTAATAACAAATGTAAGTTTGTTTGGGTTCGAGATTCAGCTATTTTTATTACATCTAGAGAAGGAGATAAAAATATAAAGATTAAATCATTCGAGGACATTTACAATTTTAACTTTATTTAAATATTTTTTTATTTTTTTTATCTAATGGTTATGAATAATACTCGTATTAATTCCTCTTAACATCCTCAAAATAATCCAAGCAATAATGATAGATTTTTATCTTTAATGTCTGATAATATTAAATGTTTTTGTGTAGAGCATCATAACAAAAAGCAAATTTAGTGTTAATTGCGAAATTTCTTGTGTAAATTATTGTTTTATCTGTGTTTACAGATTACGTAAGTGTACAGTAAAAACCTTTTTGATGAAATGTCGGGATTTTTGGGTAGTCGAAAATGCTAAAATATAATTTGTGTTATTCCCCAGATACCGATTTGGTTTTGAATCTGTGCCAATGAGTTTACTTGATTAGATTCTTGTTTAGACCATATTTTTGTAAAATTTCACAGAAATATTTTTATTGATTAAAAAAACAATTATTGAAGACCTAGCCAAAATCCTTCGAATTGGTGAATTGTGAGGCATTGCTCGATGAGGATCCGTACCAAATGCAGGCAAGCTGTTTCTAAGCGGTTGCATGCGTTGGGAATGATTTAAAGCCAAAGAATGTTGAGCGTCGTTTTTTCGCATGTGAACAACTGCTCCAGCGGCAAAAAAGCGAGGGTTTTCTTCATTGCATCGTTACGGGTGATGAAAAATGGATGCATTACAGCAACTGAAAGAGAAGAAAGTCATGGGGACTACCAGGTCATGCTTCTATGTTGTCGGCTTTGCCAAATATTCACGCTGTGAAGGCTATGCTGTGTATTTTGTGTGACCCGGTCGGTTTAATTTATTATATACTATTGAAACCCAACGTAATCTTCACTGGGAAAACTGACTTCAATTGATGCGATTGAGCTGAGCACTGCGCGAAAAACGGCTACAATACGAGCAGAGGCACGAAATGCTTCTACAACCCGTTTAAACCTACCTAGAAACGCTCAAAGGGAAAGTGCTACTCCATCTATCATATTCCCAAGATATTGCGCTTTCCGATTATTACTTATTCCGTTCGATGGCACATGGTCTGCCTGATCAGCAGTTCCGCTCATATGAAGACATCAAAAAAGAGCTGGAGAGCCTCAAAAGATGAACACATTTATCGTAACGGTATTCGAGCTCTGCCAGAAAGATGGGAAAAAGTCTTAGCTAGCGATGGACAATACTTTGCATGATTCATTTGTAACCATTTTTTCACAATAAAGTTGCATTTTTGTTGCGCACCTTAGTTTAGCTGGTACTCGTATTCAACTCAGTTGTTGTCTTTTTGAAGTCCAAAAAAAAACGATTTTGTCGCTTTGAGATCAAACTAGAAATCAGAAAAGTGAAAATCGCTTTATAAAAATAAATATTTCAGAAATAAATTAGCAAAAAACCTTGGTAATTCGAAAGAAGAAGTGCGAGCTATACATGAGATACTGAACAAAGATAAGCCTCACACAAATATTTTTATTCAAAATGATAATCTCATTGTAACTGAACATTTAGAAGTTGCTAATTTGTTTTGTTAATAAAGGATCTAGTACTGGTATTTCAAATGAGACTTTGTGACAAAAGTTTAATACAAGACGGTATTCAATCAGGAAGTTTGTTCTTTGAACAGGTTTGCTCGCTTGAGATAAAATTATATTATCGCTTAGAACATCTAAATCGTAATATTTTGACAAAATTTCAATCTTTGTATTGAAATACGGTGGTGGCGAAGGCGCGATGGTTAGCTCATTGGACTATCACGCAGATGGCGATACACCGTAGGCCCTGCTCAGATGTGACAAAAATGACAACATGAACAACACAATTGAGTGTCAAGAAGCTAGGACATGGCCCATATTGCTACACATTTTTATATTGCAATTGTTCAAGCAAGGCGATTTTCCTGAGGGTTTGAAAACTGATGTAGCTTTACCACTACACAACAACAATAATTATCGTCCTATTTCTATAGTATTCGTTTTTTCTAAAGTGGTTGGAAAATGTGTTAAAACAAGAATATTATCATTCTTAGTTAGCTTTCGATATGGTGAACCCCACTTTGCTACTCCATAAACTTTATAAAGCGAGATTCACATTCTTCATTTATAAATGGTTTTGCTCCTTTTTGACAAATCGCAATCAAGTGGTAAAGATTAAAAATGTTTTTAGTTCGCAGAACTACTTAAATATAGGTGTTCCTCAAGGATCAGCCTTGGCCCGATACTGTTTTCAATTATATTATCCCCTTTTCTATTCCAAACGTAGTTTACTGGATATGTTTGCAGATATTAATAGCGACTTACGAGTAGATATGTTAAGACAAAGATCTCATTATCATAAACTGATCGTCAAAGGTAAAGTATCTGATGAGCTGCGTTTATATTATCACTCACCAAGTTGTAGTTGATTTGTTTTGAGAGATATGGTTAGTTGTAGGGGAATTATTTTTTAATTGAACGTGTGCGTAACGAGTTTCCCATTTTTACTGCATCGCTGCTGCTCCGCTTATGGGATTGGCTAATGTCGCAGACCGCAGAACGCGTCTACATTATGCTCGGTCCTGTATCGCTTCAGTGGTAAGCCCCAGGCGTTGTTGCGCATTTGCCATCTGAGAAATCCAGGAATTCTTTTTCCGACCTCGTTTTCTTACAGTTGGAGGAGTGACCGTAGTTGATAGTGCCTCTTTAACCGGATTTTCCGCAGATTTTCTTTGAACGTGACAATACCAGCTTATTCTATTCGCCTCAAGCTGTTCGGTTACCGAATTCTTTATATGTAGACTTCCTCTTATACGCGTAGATCTAATGCAATCGCGTTTAGTGACTCCACTAGACATCCTTAACATTTTCATTTCCGCTGCCGTCATTTTGTTTTTAAACGCTTCGTACATTGTCCAGCACTGTGAACCGTATATAAGAGCTGGTCTAACAACTGTGGTGTAAAGTTTCCCCTTTAATTTAAGTGGAAATTTTCGGTCGCAAAAAATTCCCGAATTTTCCCGCCATTTCATCCATCCCACACTCACTCTGAGGTTTACGTCGTCGTCACATTTCGCTTCCATGTTAACGATTAATCCTAAGTACTTAAAGATAGTGCTTTTCGGAAGAACTATTCCGTCTAACATTATATCCGGAACAGGTCGCAACGGATGTGCAAATGGGCACGTCAAATGCTCCGTCTTTGAACGACTTATTTTAAACCCGTTTCTCTCTAGCGCATTTCTCCATGAATCTAAGGCGTTCTGTAAATCTTCGACGTTATCGCTAAGTATAACTGCGTCGTCAGCGAAGAGAATTGGCATTACATTTGCTTCGCGCATGCAGTCTTTTAAAAGAAAGTCGAATACTACGTTAAAGAGGAAAGGGCTAAGTACGCTCCCTTGATGCACTCCGACATTAACTGGAAATTATCTCGTTAGTCCAGCAGAGCTTTTAACCGCAGTTTTCACGTTTCCGTACATGTCTTGTATTATTCTAACATACGTTTCCGGTACGTTTTGAGACCTCAGCGCGGCCCATATGAGATCCCTAGGCACTCGATCGAATGCTTTCTCGAGGTCGATAAATGCCATGTGTAAATCCTTAGACGAATGTTGGTAATGGTAAGAGTCCAAAATGTATGTTGAATAAAAATAACTTACGAAGGGAACCATGGTATCAGAACATGGTAACAACAATGGAAATTGCCAGGGACATGGACAAATCGTCTTCCAACAGTGATCGATTGAACTCAGTTTTTTACGACAATAACGTTTCCGAGTGGATCCGTCATCATGGAAGTACCCCAAATTGTCCCAAAAAACGTGGAACATATGCTTTTTTTTTACTCGGTACAAAACCGATAGGATATCTCTCTTCCCCTTCCTCTATAATATTATTGCGAACATACTCAATATAGCGGCGCACATGCTCAGAGGTTGTAGACCAACGAAAAACGAATAGGTTAAGAGTAAGAAAAGTCTTTAAGCTGATCTCAGTGGAGGGCACAAATTCGTCTGTTTAGGTAGAAGTGGTTTGAGAATCCGGTTACAAACAAGGTATGAGCTTCCAGTTGAAAAATGAAGAAGAGCCACTAGCCTCTTAAAGACAAAACAAATTACCCTTTCGCTGTACATGTATAGAGCTGGACTTTGTTTTCCTACGAGTGACTTCTTTAAAAAGAAACTAAGTCTGAACAGATTGGAGGAAGGAAAAAAGATAGGTGGGCCCTGTGAAGACAATAAAAGTATCTTTTGGACTTTAAAAATTTGTTTAAAAAATCTATTTCATAGTTGAATAGCTATTTAAAATTTCAAATCAATGTCTAAAAATATACATATGTATAGAAACATTCATGCTTCTAAGGTAACCTACATTTACATTGCCAATAGGTTTCGTATGTTTCACAACTTATTTTCGGAAATTAACACAAAACTAGGGTAACATTGTCTAGACCTTTTTTTCTGAGTTGGAAAGGCAAATCAACTTAAATAACAACTTGTATCAACAACGTGACTTGGATATGATATTTTCGGTAGACTATCTTCGGTTTAACTTACATATTTTTACTCATCCGCATAAAGAATGCTTAAAGTGGTAGAACCGAACGCAAACAACCGTGGCAAAGGGTCAAAAGGTTTAAGAGAGTTGTATTAGTTGTAACATTTGTTAGCTATTACCCCCTTTTGTAGCTGAAAATTTGACCCAGAATGTATTTGTGTATTCAGAAATACCTGTGAATTGGTATTCCATCCAAACGGCAACGGAAGGACCAACTCTTACAATTCCATCCTTCTCCCCGATCACATTATTCTCATATTTCATTCCTATTTCCTCTCGGTCGGCATTATCCTGGTAAATCTACAAAAAAAATTAAACAAATGCAGATATTTGATGTACGGCCGGTCCGGTTGATCCCTTGTCCGTTGGTTTGTGGGAATAGCCTCCTCTCTCTCTATGGGCGATACATTTTTCACTTTGCATTAATGTCCTTTCAATATTTTTTTTTATTTTCTGTTTGTATGATTCCATATTGGATGTACCATCCGTTATATGATTACTAATCATCTTCACAATTTATAACAAAAGCAGTGGGATTCAGGATAGTATCCCTGTACGAATACGAATACGAATACAAATCCAAATCCAAAATCGAATGCTTAAACATTTCCGGATCCGTTTTGGTTTGCGCCTCCTATCGCTGCCCAGATTTATGTGCCTTCAAAGGATATTGGCATTTTGTATGGCGCGGCAAAGAGTCATAAAAACAAGATGCTTTCACTTTTACTTTCACTTTGACTTTCGCTATGGAACACAGGCAGCCGAATCCGAGGCAAACTTACGCCCCAAACTTCAAGAAGACATATGAGTACGAGTAGGTGGAGTTGTATGAGTATTCGCTCGCGTCAAATAGAGTTGTTTTATCCGATAAAATGGGAAACATAAAAAAAGGATACACAAAAAGGACAATAGGGATATTCGGAAAGAGTGTTGTCGATGCTGTTATTCGTATAAGTATAACTCTGTGTCAGAATCATCGCGCCTCGAATGTGTGGAGATTTATCGAAAACTGCTTGACAGGAAGTCGTTATCCGTTTGATAAATTTTTTATCTTTCGACCAAATGTCCTTTCTTTGTCATATTTCGAAGGGTTTTGTATCATGCCAGAGTCTGTATGATACACATACTCATACCCCTAATACTCGTAGTATAGCCCTCTGTCCTGCTGTTAAAGTGAAATCGTTTTGAATAAATTGACAAGTTTATTTCATAAGTGGATTTTCAACAGTGGATATAAAGTTGAGGATTTTATAGTTTATTGGTGAATTGATTGCGGTGTCACGTACCAGGATATTGTCATTATTTCCTCATTAAGTACACACCCTGTCCTATACGATGCTTGTTTAACCAAAACACAATTCACGTATCCTAAGCGTAAATTATATAAGTAAACAGGTCAAAGCCCTATATAGCAGTCCTCCTCGTATCACTAGTCGAAATCGTTGGATCCGCAATCCTGGATAATTACTGCTGGCTCATGCATTATAATCGAAACGAATGGGAATGTGTCGAAACCAAATACCTTTTATCCGAAATATTTGACACGAACAACAAAGTTGGTATGTTAGTTGGGTTAGAATGCATGGTTACCTTGCTGCATGAGGTAATTATTTAATTCAATAGTAGAGCCGACCCCGATCAGTGTGTCTGGGATCATGGATTCAATTAAAATTGCAATGCAACACTGCGACGAATGGTGCAACCATTGGATGCGGCTTACCCTACCAATGCCTCTGTATGGAGAGCGCGCTCATGCAGAATAGTCCTTGTTAGTTGCCCAAGAGCTGAAAGCAGAGAACTGTTTCAGAGGAAACAGCGCCTCGTGCATACATTTAGTACTCGGATCTCTAGCTCCACCAACCAATAGGTACCAATAGGCTGCCAATAGGTACAAAAAATATTTGAAAAAAATTGTTTTTGAAAGGATTTTTCTGTTAATGAAAATAAAATGTTTTGTATTTTGAAATTCGTAGTACTCGACTTGTGTACGCTTATAGTGGAAGCTATTTTCGTGAAGTTTGACATGTCATTAGGGTTTCCAAAACGAGCACGCAAAGTTTGGTTATGACTGTTGGTTGCTGGTAGACAGATAATAATCGGTTTTGCGAAATTATTGAAACATCTCCTTTATTGTGTTCACGCGGTAGTAGAATTAGAATGTACAAAGGTAGCTGAAATTCCAATTAGTGGAGATAAATTTATTTCCCAATTTGTTGACTGTTATTAACTGATTTCAAACTGATGTTTTGGGCTGGCGGAAGCAGATCTCATTGCATTAGAAGTTATTTTCATATTCATCTCACTTCATTATGGGTGAATCGACTAGAGATGATTTGAACAATGAAAAACATGAATAAAAGCGAGTTTGTCGTTAACAAGCTCTCGAAATCACCTTGTTAACAGGTTGATTTGTGTGGGAGGGTCTTTCAAATAGTTTGCACCATTTGAGGGAAAGATTCGTTGAAAACGTTATTAGAACAATCTATTTTAAAATCAATTAATACTTGCTTTGATCCTTCAATACCAGTTTACCAGTTTACTAGTTTTCAAGTTAACCTAGGTTTCGTTACTGAAATGACATCATACATGTTAACATCAGAGCTATGATGAACATCGCTAAGACGTTTGCCCAATGACGTTTGAACTATCGAAAAGAGAAAAAGAAACAAGGGCCTGGTATGGCTACCAAAAACTATTACATTAAGCGCCTTAAGATAGAACCACGATATTTCAGAATATGTACGGTCAAAGGTGAACTTTAGGTTAAAATGATGAGCATGCAGAATTCTGCGGGTTATTTCGTACGAGTTTGAAGAGTGTCATCCTTATCATAAATTGTCCCCCGGAGAAAATAATAAAGAGAAAAGGAAAGCCCTTAATAATGCCGTACCTCAACTAAGTCGTGCTTAACAGTATTAAACAAGTTTAAATAACCTATGTTGAGAGAGACAACTAAAAACTTGTAATACCATTCTAAAGATATGTATCTAGGACGACTAACAGCTTAAGGAAATCGAAGAGACCTTTAAGTCCTTCGTCGGTCAAGGATTCATCCACAGTATCAGTGAATCCAAAAGAGCGTCAGACAATTACGCAATGACAAATGCAACGCTGAAATTTATGAAATTTATTTGACATGTTGATATTCGATATTTATTAAAAATGCTGAACATTAAGAATTAAATTTGCAAGAGATATAGACTAACAAAGAAACTACTAATGGGCAAATAAAGATATTAAAGATATTCCCCCAAATGAGGTGATCGTTCTAGCTATATTTTCCGATGATACTGCTTTATTAAAAGCGGGTAAAACAATTGAAGAAATAACCATAAGACTGCAAAGGACTTTCGATAAAGTAAATGAATGGACAAGGGCCTGGCGGATAGGCTATCTGTGATAGCCCTCAATGAGGCCAACGCAAATAACTTGAATATAAAAAAATTGATTTATTACTTGGTAAGCATTCTAAGCTTAATATCAAAAACGAGCTGCTCTTATGTAAGCAAGTGTTAAAGACGGTGTGGAGCTCTTGTATACAAATTTAAGGTTGTACCAAAAAAACGAATTCCAATTTTATGCAAATCTTTGAAAATAAAGTGCAAATGGAAATTACACCAAGACCTAGGAACTTCTACTATCGGAGACGAAACTCAAATCTTCGCCAGCCAAATGAGTCTATTTTATGATAAAAGTAAGTACTGCTTGAAAAGCCGAAACTTAGTAACAGTAGTAGAAACATTAATTAATGGGTTAGAATCCCACATAAATCACTATCAAAGAGTTTAAACTCAATCTAAAAAGTCTAGGAGTCATAGGAGCACCCAAATCTAGGTAGGCTTTTAACTCAAATTGAGGCATGAAGGCTTTATATTTTAAGTCGTTAATATGAAAATTGATTTCCGTGTTTTCTAGGTTTGTCAAATTGGCAAAGCAGCAATACAGGCAGGCCATAATGCGTTACTAAACACCTGTTTCACATTCAGGGTTAAGTGATGCAATACTTGTTGGAGTCTCACTTCCAACGTCCGTAGATTAAAAATCAAATACGTCTTTCGCCATACTTTTTATTTCTCAACCTATCTTAAACAATAATCTCAAGTACCATCCCTAGCAAGCAAAGCAGCTGCTACCAAGTCAATCTAAAGATGTGATTAAAAAGTTTGGTACTGTAGACCGGTTTTTTTTATCCTCCTACTCAGAAAACCATTGTCAGCTTTTTACAAAGCGTAGGAGACATTTGACGACTGTGTTGCTTAGATCGCTTAAGTCGTTGTAGAAAAAAGGCCCTAAGTGGAGTTTTCTTTTTTTTAGAGTGAGCTAAACATGTGCAATGAAAATGGAGATTATCTCCTTATCCTCCTCCTGGTCCATGCAGTGTCTGCAGAAGTCGTTTGTAAACATGCCGAGCCGTTTTGCATGTTTACCTAAAGGGAAATATCCTGTGATGACACATGTGAAGCTGCTGACTATCGGAAAGATGCTGATATGCCTTACAGATATCTTGTTTTTCTTCAGCCAGAACACAGCTTCCTTAATTGCCACAATTTCTGGCTGGAACACGCTATAGTGATAAGGAAGGCAGAATGAGAGGCCTAGACCACTGTCAGAATTCGAACCATCCGTATACAAATGGATCGATTCGTCGTCTATGAAGGCATTATCCTCCCAGAAGTGTCTTGTATGGTGGTGATTTATTCGATGTTTTCTGTAAGGATTCCTAGTTTATTTAGAATGTTAGCGTAGCTGTACTAGCAGCTTCTCGTCTGCTGAAAATGTGAGATGTGTGCTCAGACATGCTGTTCTCTGGACTTAACTTAGCTTTATGTAATTGACTGCTTTACCTAATACCGTCCACTAGATACTCGTAACTACCCCGAAAGTGAGTATCGGTTAGTGCCGTAACATAACGCTAAGCGACATAAGGCCAGATTTTAAAATTAAAAACAGGTCGGATACCCCGTTTTGTATTTAGGTGATTGTCTTTTTCACATCTTAAACAGACAGAAGCCCAAGAATTCCTGCATTCATTACTAGCAACGACAAAAAATGTATACACTCCCGATCTGCATATAATTATTACACTTCAGCATCCGGCAATAATCCACCAGATTTGGGACGGTCTTCTTTAAAGCAGGGCAAATCACCAGATATTGTCAACGACGGTAAACAACTTCGCAACTAGAGGTAAGCGGTTTAAGTGAGCCTATCTCATCTAAAATTTAAAAAGGAAGCAGCCTCTTCAGTAGAGCAATCTGAACTTACGGTTGTAATACATGACGACTGAGGTCATGACTGTCAGAGTACATCAGCAGGGGTACTGAATCCTATAAAAACCAACACATATGAATGTTCGCTTTCTGGTGGAGTGTGTAGTTAGAAGAAGCCCAGGTAAACATTTTGTGGATCATATAGTTAAGCATCGAGTAAAGGTCTTCACCCCAACTGTTTTTGGATTCAATAAGGCTTAAGACAGCGTTAATTTTGAGGCTTGTCTGATTTGAAGAAGAATTTTAGGCAGCCGATATCGAAAGGGTGACATATGAAGGCATGTTGAACGAGGCGGTAGGCTTTCAATTGCTGTTATCGTCTAAAGCGAAATACGAAGAGTTTAAATTCTATCATTGCTCATTTTCCACCGGATAGTGGCGCATGTTTTGTTTTTCAAATATTTGGTCCACACTGACGGCATCTGTCTGCTTTTGAATAAGAATACAAACCTCGACTCAGACTTAAATAAAAGAGAAATGCGCCCAATGCATTAAGACCTTCGTTTTGACTTGGAAACTAATAGATCTACTTATATAGGAAGCATCAATAACGGTGGGCATCAAACTCGATATGAGAAACACCATCGGGAAAGAAAAGCTTCATTTTGTGCAATCTAAAATCTGAAAATCAATATTTATATTGCTAAGATGAAGCTACATCTGCTTCGTTCCGGGATAGAGTTAGTACTTCTATAAATGTGTAGTGCTTAGAAATAAACTGTTACTGTGTTGGTTCAAGCGAACATTCCTATATTAGTCAGAAACCAATCCAACACACCAGTGCACCATAGTGAAAACCACCAAATTAACTTTAGATCAGAGTCAGTCAAATTAATCGAAAATACTGCCAGTATACGGTTAATTGTCAAAGGCTATTTTTAATGCATCCTCTGTCTAAGATGCAAATACTCACTCACGCTAAAGTTCCTGCTAAACTCCGATCTCAAATTTGTTGAGGAAAATTGAAGGCGCACTAGACAAGAAGAAGTACCCACTGGGCATTTTCATTGACACTGCAATTGCTTTCAGCAAAGTAACTTTTGACCATTTCTCGGGAAGATAACACAACATATGGGTCCAAACAATGCTTGAGAGCAAATTCCTTATTCCGGATGATGAATTTAGCCAATATGAGGTGCAGAGTTGACCACAAGGTGCAGTCCTATTTCTAATGATATTATAAATACAAGTCGACTCTATGCCGATATTTGTTTCATTAGAAAAAGTCCTCTCAAAATTATGCTGTCAATATCCGTTTCTTCAACAAAACAAACAATCTGCGCCAGGCAGTTTGATTCGATCTTAATCTGCCCCAGGAAGCGAAAATAGTCGGCTTTTTATGAATAGCTCCAAAACCATCCTAGTATGCAGAGTAGCTGTACTTTTGGAGGCTAAGAGACCTGCGTAGAAATATACACAATACTGATGCAAAGAGCGATATAGTGGAGAATCGGTGGACGACTTAACACTATGCTGAGCGCTTCCAATAATTCCACACCACTTCAAGAGTGCAGGGTTTCTCTAAACGCAGTTAAAGGACTGAGTTTACTGCGTCTTCCTTAGCTCCACTTATGGTCTGAGGTTTATCATATTACCAATAAACTTGCTAAGCAAAGCTAAGAAAAGGGTTTTTCAGTGCTCAGTTTTCGACAAGACTTTACGCTAACATAGCTCGCCAAGCGGCCAGGAAAGCAAAAGAATGCTTCCCAACAAGAGTCAGTGGCTTTTCTAATGTCCTTCATTAGGAATGATTGTGCGATGTTACTGGCTTCGCCATCGCACAACGTACCAGGATTCTTCTAAGTACCGAAGTATGCTAGACATAATGATGCTCGATGTGGGAGTACAGACGATACCGTGTAACAAGTTTGCTCGGTGTATTCCCGGCTCCCGGCAACGATTAGTATAAGGCCTCGTAGAAGTAACATCTTCCGACAGGTGCTGGTTCCTTAAATGACGAGAATGGGCCTCTGCAGCCGAACATCTTGCAGCTCTGCTAATAAGTCCTACTTCACGCCTCCCCGTGGCGCCATCTGGGAATCTCACTAGAGGTTGCGAAGTGAAGGGGGCAAATGGCGTGTCGGAAAAACAAAACAAGACCTTATCCGGGCTACTCCGACATATTTGGAGCTCAGGCCGGAAAGGATTTCCAGGACTTAGTCAGGGTCTTGGAAAAGAGATGGTGGCGAACGAGCCCTATAAGGGCCAACGGCAGCGCTCACATCCCGGAACGGGTAACTGGCTTCGGTGCAACCGACCCCTCGTCCTAGGGGCACTCAAAATGGAACTGGTCCTTTAGGTTGGGGGTTGTGCCGCCGGGGTAACTGCCCGGCCATTTAAAAAAGATTAAGTTACGAAGCATCAACAAGCCTCGGATATGGACGGATCTACTGTTGACAACCCACGCAAACGATTTAAGGACAATCAGCTTCGGATATGCACGTGGAATGTTAGATCCCGTAATAGACCACGTGCAGCCGAGCAACTAGCGGAGGCCCTAGACCGCTGCAAAGCAGACATCATCAGCAGACCGCCATCCAAGAAATGCGATGGGATGGGCTGGACAAAAAGAAGATGAAAAACTGCGACATCTACTACGGCAATTGCTATCGACGGCAAAAGCAGCGCTTATTTGGATGCGGATTTGTTGTCGGAGGCAGACTAAGACGAAAGGTCCTCAGCTTCCGGCATGTGAGCGAGCGCCTCGTAGCAATCCGCTCAAGGTTAAATTCGCCAACATTAGCCTTATATGCGCGCATGCCCCCACAGAGGAGAAAGATGACGACACCAAGGATGCCTTCTACGAGCTCCTCAACAAGACCTACGAGCAATGCCCTAGCTATGACATTAAAATTGTCCTCGGTGATTTTAATGCAAAGCTAGGAAGAGAGGGTATCTTTGGTGGAACAATCGGAAAATATAGCATGCACAACACCACCTCCGATAACGGATTCAGGCTAATCGACTTTGCGGCGGGGCGAAACATTGTCGTGGCTAGCACGCGGTTCCCACATCTCGACATACACAAGGGGACTTGGAGAACTCCTGATCAATCAACAGTCAACCAGATTGATCACATTGCGATCGACGCAAGACACTCCTCCAGCATTATGGATGTCCGTACGTTCCGAGGAGCCAACATCGACTCGGACCATTACCTTGTTGTAGCTAAGGTACGGTTGCGGATATCCCAAACTATGCCAAGAAAAACTAATGCTGTGAGAAAATTCGACGTCAGACGGCTACAATCGCAAGAGATCGCCAAGTCCTTTTCCGATCGAGTGTCTCTTAATCTCTTAAGAGGTCCAATGCCGCCAGCATCAAGCATCGAAGATCATTGGAAACACTGCCAAAACGCCATCAGAGATGCCGCTTCTGATGTGCTGGGTTTCACTCGTCCACCACAACGAAACCCCTGGAAGAAGAAAGAGCATGAGAAGCGCGCGATCAAGGAAATTGAGAGATGCTGCTCCAGGAATGAGGTTCGGAAGTTTTACCAAAAGGTAAAAATAACATGCCGCGGAAACAAACCCCGAACCGAAGCATGTAGAGATGGACAAGGGAACATCGTAGTAGAATCGCAGTCGATGCTGAGGATTTGGAAAGATCATTTCTGCAGACTGTATAACGGCGAAGACGGACCAAATACCGCTGTCAGGCAGAATCAACCTTTCAACCTGGACGATGATGACCAACAATTCCGTCCACCCGACCTGGATGAAGTGAAGATAGCCATATCGAAGCTTAAGTCCAACAAAGCTGCTGGAGCGAATGGCCTGACTGCCGAGCTCTTCAAAGCGGCAGGCGATGACTTGGTACGGAGCATACACCAACTCATCTGTAAAATATGGTCGGACGAAAGTATGCCCGATGAATGGAACCTCAGCATTGTTTGTCCAATTCTCAAGAAAGGAGACCCTCTGAACTGCGCCAACTACAGAGGCATCAGTCTCCTTAACATCGCATATAAGATCTTATCCGCCGTATTGTGTGAACGCCTGAAGCCGTTTGTCAACAACCTGATAGGTCCATATCAGTGTGGCTTCAGGCCAGGAAAGTCCACCATAGACCAGATATTCACACTACGGCAGATTTTGGAGAAGACCCATGAGCTTCAGATCGATACCCACCACCTATTCATCGATTTAAAGGCCGCGTATGACAGCATCTATAGAGACGAGCTATATAGAGCAATGTCTAGTTTTGGCATGCCTGCCAAACTCGTCCGTCTGTGCAGGATGACGATGGAGAATGCGCGCCGCTCCATCAAGGTCGGTAAAGACCTCACCGAGACCTTTGATGTCCAGAAAGGATTTAGACAAGGCGATGCGCTGTCATGCGATTTTTTCAACATCGTACTTGAAAGAATAGTGCAAAACTCACGAGCAAATACAAGAGGCACTATCTTACAAAAGTCCGTCCAACTACTCGCATACGCCGACGATATTGACATAATCGGGAGAAAGCAGCGTGATGTCAGTGGCGCTTTCGCGAGTATTGAGACGGAAGCGGCGAAAATGGGTTTAGCGGTCAATGAGGGCAAGACCAAGTATATGCTGTCAAGCAAAAAGGACAACCAACACCGACGTCGCGGACAGAACGTCACCCTCGACAGATATAACTTTGAGGTAGTAAAGGACTTTGTCTACCTATGCGCCGCTATAAATACAGACAATGACACCAGCGCTGAGATCAAGCGAAGAATAAGTCTTGCCAACCGCTGTTTCTTTGTGTTAAGAAGGCAATTGAGTAGCAAAGCCCTCTCTCTTGGACAGCAAAAGTCACCCTTTATAAGACTTTAATGATCCCGGTCCTGCTCTATGGCGCAGAGGCATGGACATTATCGAAAATGGATGAGGGTGTTCTTGGTTCCTTCGAGAGAAAAATTCTTCGGGCGATCTTCGGTCCCGTCTGCATTGACGGTGAGTGGAGGAGGAGATTAAACGACGAACTGTATGGACTGTACAGCGACATGGACCTAGCCAGAAGAGTGAAGATCCAAAGACTGAGATGGCTGGGTCATGTAGAGCGCATGGACACCAATGATCCGGTCCGAAAAGTCTTCGAATCCGCCCCCGAGGGACATCGCAGTAGAGGAAGGTCAAGACTCAGGTGGCGCACGCAAGTGGAAGAGGACCTCAGCCAACTTAGCGTGCGAAACTGGAGGCAGCTAGCCAGGGATCGAGCTGGCTGGAGAAGCTTGTTGACTGAGGCCCAGGTCCACCCCGGACTGTAGCGCCACCTAAAAAAAAAAAATAAAAAAATTCCCGGCTCCCGACTTCCCGCTGAATCATAACAAGAAAGAAACTCATAACATCGGACTAGTTCTTTGCCTGAGTGGTCTGTTTTCACAAAGAACATCAAAGAATTTCCCGCGGAATATCAACAAATAATATTAAAGGTGGATTTTGTAAAGAAGACTCTTGATGTACCCAGAATCTTAAATACCAAACTCAATTTGAAACTTCTTGCTACAAAACCCTTACGTTTATTTCTGATCAATCCTACTTGCCTTGTTTTTTTGTCGTTGACCTAAAAATTATTAAGTTCATCGATATTCTTGAAAAATAGTAGTGCACTCGAAAGCCACTCGTGTGACAACAAATACCTCCACGAGAACCAATAGCAATCAATCAAAATTCTGTCTGAGTACACCACCTATTTTGTTATTCGCCATCCAAAGAGTAATTGCCTTGTCAATGATTCTCAGTCCTCCATCCACAGGCATTCTAAAAACTGCCGTGGGTCATGCTAAGTGGAGGCCTTCCGACCTTACCTCGTTAACCCTAAACTCAACAAAATAAAAAGGAGTGCATTTAGGTCGAGTGATTTTTTGTTCGCTTTTTCAAATAAATATCATTCAATTGACTTCGTTCTCAGCTATGTCGAAATCGATAAAAAAAAATGGTACGCACACCTCCTCCAAGAGTTTGTTTCCAATACAAAGCGCTGATTTGCTGCTCTGATTCACGCGAACAGCTTTTAGGGTTCCGTTCCACTCTCACTAAATCAATTTCTATTGCGATATTTTATTTCATAACATCGGTCATAAACTTTTCCATACATCAATCAATTCTACTTCCTCAGCCCTTTTTTAAGGTCTTCCAAATTACTCACACTTTTGGTAGGTATTTTTAAAATTTATTTCAAAGCATAAAACCCATGAAAACATTTGTGCGAATTCCGTTGCCAACAAATTGTTTCCTCTTTCATCTTTCAACCATTGGAAAACCTATCGACAACGAACATAAAGTCGCATACAAAGCAGTAACCAGTAGATGAGGTTGAAAGTGAAGCCTTTCAAACTGATCGGAAGTTCGATACGTAGTTTCAATATTCCCCAATTGATAAATTAAAAATCAGCACGAAGAAGGAATACATAAAAAGGAAACAAACTCCAAACAAGTACAATACATAAAAGTAATCGCATAAAAAAATGTCAAAGAGGACATGAACAGCAAATAAGAGGACCGAGTATGTCGCATGGGCCTGCTGTTAGGTACTAAAGTGCAGAAAAGCGGTTTAACACAGTCGGAATCACAAAACACCAGTCATGTTTTGGCAATAAAATTAAATTGAATTTTTTTTTAATAAAAAAAAAGTTTTAGCATAAAAGTACTAAAAGTGTAAAGAGGTACTAAAACGTTTATTTAACAAATTTGTTGGACTTGTATTTTTTTAATAAAGAATTTTTCAGAACTTATTGTAGATGTTTGACGACACAACGGAAAACAAAGTTGTACTAAAAATGTACTAAATGCTGACAAAATCCTTTTATTTCACACTTGCAATTTATATATTTTTTGTTATGTGTTATTTTCTACAGTCTTCTGTTGTTGCTCTTGCAATCTGCTTGGATTCAGCTTTATGATGAGATAGTCTAATCCATGATCCAGACTCTATTCAAATGAAGCCCACCCCTCTCAAGTTCTCGACTCTCTTTCAGTAAACTTGCCCTCACGTTGAACATCACGGGACATCTTAAACAAGCATGTACCAAATAAGGACTGTGTTGTCGAATAACTTTACCCTCGGATCGAGTGGTTATAACTCTTCCTTATTCAGACGATAGTGAAACGGTGGTAGGCAAAGGGTCTCCTTTACCCTTCCTGCAAAGATTCTACGTGCAATAAACGGGTGTTGTAATAGAGTGACCAGACTTAGTGTATTGGAGAAGTGGCCGAAGAAAGGCTTTATACTCGTATTAATATTAACTGAAATATTGGTGGAAAAATTCATAAGACCAGGGCTTAACTCAACCGAGTGCGAGGTTTGCCTTATATTCATAGTATTATCTTTGGGTTTATCGTTCATAGTTCTGCTAGTTTTAGAGCAGATTCATTAGAAATTTTGTAAAGTGAAAAACCTGATTGGGTCTTCTGGCAATAGAAAAACGGAGACAAAATGTGCTGAGAGTTTTTGATGTCATCAATATATACAAAATTGATTTATAGCGTCAATGTTCGGAAGCAATAAGATTGGACTAAGATGGGTTTATTGGAGTACATTGGAAGAAGAAGCATTTATGTGTTCATATTCTGTGGACCTTTTAATTTGTTGTCAAAAGTTTCGCTGGAATCGTTTTTAATCGCGATCGTCTTTTTTGTCATCTTCTGAAGAGCACAGAGTGCGTGATATGAATTCTGTTAAGATTTTTGATCTTGCCCTTGCAAATCCATGTTTGTTTTAAGAACAAATGAATTTGCAATGAAAAATCGTTGAGCCATATGTTATGCCAAAGAAGAGCTTCCGAATGGACAACATTTTGGTACCAGACTTATACTTTTATGTAGAAGGATTATATATGTATATGTTTATCCAGGAACTATGAAAAATATCCTGTCTAATGGAGATTGTGAGACCGTTGTGTTTGCATGTAAAGCAGTAGTTAACGTTTATCCAATCTGCTTAGTTTCAAAAAGCTGAACCTATGGCATCATTGAACTTGTAGCCTGATTTCTCTTGCGGTTCCTTGACAACATGGACCTTGTTTTCATCGACGGTTTCATTTGGATACATTTATGTGTCGTTGTTTTGGGAACCAACGAAATTGCCAAATCGGCATCAATCATTGTGGTAACACATAAATTCCTTCGATGACAGAGCATATGCAGAGGCTTTCTGTAGCCGAGTTCCAACAATGGTCGGAATTGCCGATCTCTAGACGAAGCAAAGTGAGGAATGAATTTTTGTTTTAAACATTCATAAGCATTACCTTATCACATGATCAGGATTTGCAACGACGAAGTTGAATTAAATTTACGAGGGTGAACTGTGTCCCGATCTGTAGAAATCAAAGTTACAGGTCTCCACGTCAAAATGACGGTGGTTTCACTTGTGTACGTGATTTTCTTCCACTTCAGTTTTTGGAGTTTCTCTTCTAAACGTTTTATTTACTTGTTGTTTTATTAATATTTAATTTTTTGCAATTGGAATGCACGCAATAACCCCAACAAAACTTAAGGATTGTACAAAAAGTTTAAGCAAATAAAAATTCACCCAAATTGCCCAAAGCCTAAACTACAACTCGTGGTTTCATACAATTGTTTGGAAAAAAAAAGTTGAAAACAATTACATTTTCCACAGCTGCCCGGTAGAGAATATGGTATCAGCTCCATCAGTTGCATCCATTCAACAGAGGAAAGAGCATTTAAAAAGCTTTTTGTTGGACACTGACGATCAAACTGCAATTCAAACTCTGGGAATGGTATGCCCAAGAAAACAGTCTTTTACTACAAACAGATTCCCGAACCATAAGTCATTAAGGAACATGTTCTTGCAATCAATGCGGGCGAGCAATTTGATTGGCTATTACCTGAACACAGAGTGGAGCAGACTCATGTGTCATAATAGGGGCAGTAGAGAAAACAACCAAGTGAAAAGATGCCCAGAGAGGCAAACAAGTCGATATTTAAGGCTGGGGATCTTAAAAAAAAAGTTCCTGTCAATGAAGTTATTGCCAGTTTAAAGAAAGGATTGGCTTGAACAGAATGATTCAGTGGCAAATTGAAAACAGAGGGGGAATTATTCTCACCGAAATTCATGTCAAAAAATATTTTCATTAAATTATATAAAATCAGTCCTTAAGGATCCGAAAAATATTGTCGATTAGTCAAGACAATATTTACAATCCCTAGACTGCTGCAAAGCAGACATAACCGCCATCCAAGAAATGTGATGGGATGGGCTGGACAAAAAGAAGATGAAAAACTGCGACATCTACTACGGCAATTGCTATCGACAGCAAAAGCAGCGCTTATTTGGATGCGGATTTGTTGTCGGAAGCAGACTAAGACAAGAAGTCCTCAGCTTCCGGCATGTGAGCGAGTCGTGGCTAGCACGCGGTTCCCACATCTCGACATACACAAGGGGACTTGAAGAACTCCTAATCAATCAACAGTCAACCAGATTGATCACATTGCGATCGACACAAGACACTCCTCCAGTATTATGGATGTCCGTACGTTCCGAGGAGCCAACATCGACTCGGACCATTACCTTGTTGTAGCCAAGGTACGGTGCGGTTATCCCAAACTACGCCAAGACAAACTAATGCTGTGAGAAAATTCGACGTCAGACAGCTACAATCGCAAGAGATCGCCAAGTCCTTTTCCGATCGAGTGTCTCTTAATCTCTTAAGAGGTCCAATGCCGCCAGCATTAAGCATCGAAGACCATTGGAAATATTGCCAAACCGCCATCAGAGATGCCGCTTCTGATGTGCTGGGTTTCACTCGTCCACCACAACGAAACCCCTGGTTCGATGATGAATGCCGGCAAGCACATGTTGCTAAGCAAGATGCATATAACGCGGCGCTGCTCATGAGCTCTATGAGCGGAAGAGGAGAGACGAGCACCGGCTTCTCAGGAGGAAGAAGAAAGAGCCTGAGAAGCGCGCGATCGAGGAAATTGAGAGATGCTACTCCAGGAATGAGGTTCGGAAGTTTTACCAAAAGGTAAAAATAATATGCCGCGGAAACAAACCCCGAACCGAAGCCTGTAGAGATCAACATGGGAACATCGTAGTAGAATCGCAGTCGGTGCTGAGGATTTGGAAAGATCATTTCTGCAGACTGTATAACGGCGATGACGGACCAAATACCGCTGTCAGGCAGAATCAACCTTTCAACTTGGACGATGATGACCAACAATTCCGTCCACCCGACCTGGATGAAGTGAAGATAGCCATATCGAAGCTTAAGTTCAACAAAGCTGCTGGAGCGGATGGCCTGACTGCCGAGCTCTTCAAAGCGGCAGGCGATGACTTGGTAAGGAGCATACACCAACTCATCTGTAAAATATGGTCGGACGAAAGTAGCCAACCCCATAAGCGGAGCGGCAGCGATGCAGTAAAAATGGGAAACTCGTTACGCATAAGTTCGTATAACGAGGAAAGGGTTAATAAAAGGATAAGAAGAAGAAGAAAGTATGCCCGATGAATGGAACCTCAGCATTGTTTGTCCGATTCTTAAGAAAGGAGACCCTCTGAACTGCGCCAACTACAGAGGCATCAGTCTCCTTAACATCGCATATAAGATCTTATCCGCCGTATTGTGTGAACGCCTGAAGCCGTTCGTCAACAACCTGATAGGTCCATATCAGTGTGGCTTCAGGCCAGGAAAGTCCACCATCGACTAGATATTTACACTACGGCAAATCTTGGAGAAGACTCATGAGCTTCAGATCGATACCCACCACCTATTCATCGATTTAAAGGCCGCGATGCTTTCACTATAGAGACGAGCTATATAGAGCAATGTCTAGTTTTGGCATCCCTGCCAAACTCGTCCGTATGTGCAGGATGATGATGGAGAATGCACGCTGCTCCGCTGGTAAAGATCTTACCGAGACCTTGGATGTCCAGAAAGGATTTAGACAAGGCGATGCGCTGTCATGCATCATCGTACTTGAAAGAATAGTGCAAAACTCACGAGCAAACACAAGAGGCACTATCTTTCAAAAGTCCGTCCAACTACTCGCATACGCCGACGATATTGACATAATCGGGAGAAAGCAGCGTGATGTCAGTGGCGCTTTCGCGAGTATTGAGACGGAAGCGGCGAAAATGGGTTTAGCGGTCAATGAGGGCAAGACCAAGTATATGCTGTCAAGCAAAAAGTACAACCAACACCGACGTCTTGGACAGAACGTCACCCTTGACAGATATAACTTTGAGGTAGTTAAGGACTTTGTTTACCTAGGCTCCGCTATAAATACAGACAACGACACCAGTGCTGAGATCAAGCGAAGAATAACTCTTGCCAACCGCTGTTTCTTTGGGTTAAGAAGGCAATTGAGTAGCAAAGCCCTCTCTCGGACAACAAAAGTCACCCTTTATAAGACTTTAATAATCCCGGTCCTGTTCTATGGCGCAGAGGCATGGACATTATCGAAAATGGATGAGGGTGTTCTTGGTTGCTTCGAGAGAAAAATTCTTCGGGCGATCTTCGGTCCCGTCTGCATTGACGGTGAGTGGAGGAGGAGATACAACGACTAACTGTATGGACTGTACAGCAACATTGACCTAGCCAGAAGAGTGAAGATCCAAAGACTGAGATGGCTGGGTCATGTAGAGCGCATGGACACCAATGCTCCGGTCCGAAAAGTCTTCGAATCCGCCCCCGAGGGACAGCGCAGTAGAGGAAGGCCAAGACTCAGGTGGCGCACGCAAGTGGAAGAGGACCTCAGCCAACTTAGCGTGCGAAACTGGAGACAGCTAGCCAGGGATCGAGCTGGCTGGAGAAGCTTGTTGACTGAGGCCCAGGTCCACCCCGGACTGTAACGCCACCTAAAGTAAGTAAGTAAGCATAAGATTGAACTGAATCCACCAATTGAGCAGTGGGTTCCATCTACATAGTTTAAGTGTATTATTTCTCTATACTTCCCCGATTGTAAAAGATGTTTTTAAAATCAGTACCAACTGCAGAAAGTTATATCCATCAAACTTATTGTCAGATTGCAGACTGTCAGTATCATCTTATTCAGTTGGCTTTAGGAATTTGGTTTCAAAATAAATAATATGTGTGCCAAACTTATAGAGCCCTTGCACCATATTACACCCGACATAATCGTCCATCTGAGACCGTGGGTTTTCGCACCAAAACTAATAAGAAGAGTGCATGCTAAAGAGAATGTTGCAACCGTCCAGGAAAATGTTGAAAAGGATCCAAATTTATTGGTGTTTTTCTGTCAACATTATGAAAAATTTTACTCAAAGTTCTTGGTTGGTTCTTGAACTTCTATTTCTTCCAGTGTGCCACCTGGTACTATAACACTTTAATACTGCTTAGACCATCCACAAACCGCGGTAGTTTCCGATTCTTCCGACCTAATCCCTCCAAACTTGAGTTCGTCGCGCAAGAGTACAAGACGCTCCTCCTCAAAAAAAAACTCTCTTATCTCACGAATATGATATCGAGTTTAAAATTGTATGAAAATCTATTGCCTGGCTTTTGAAATTCTTTAAAAAACTTCAATGATTTTTCTTTTATGAATTTGACGAAAACAACACTTGCTTTATCGATGAATTCGATCACTTTAAGATATATCCACATCCGTGCTCCCTAAGACGTATACATAACCTAACGTGCTGTTCGGATTAATGGTTTTTCGGGAGTCTACTGCTGCTAGAATTATCTCCAGTCTCACCCCACTAATCGTGCTATGTGGAAAAATATTTTCGTTCATTTTTTTTTATGTAAATCTACCTTCGTGCATACTGCTTGCGTTGGTCGTAAAAATGTAGGTAAAATAGAGAGACAACACCGAAAGTCCTTGTGCTTCAAATCTCTCACCAAAACCAGAGTAGGGGAGGTGATGCATGGAGAACCTGGAACCAGCTATCACCACCACACAAAAAAAATGAATGAAAAAGGAAACCAAAAACAATAAGCCCCTCAGCTGGTAACAAAAAAAAAATAGGAAAAAAGGACGACGAACCTAAAAAAAACTTCATTCGCTCTGTTAATAATTCAGGAGTATTTCTTTTCCCATTGTAGTACACCAGCGTGTACCTTCAAACTACCAAACCCTACAACCAACGACCAACAACCAACAACCGACTGCCGTTATAATATTTATTTTTATTTCCATGCTTCAGCTGGAAAATGTCCTTTCCGTTTCCTCTGCGCTCTCTAGTGTGTTGAAGTACTCTCGTATCTTTAACATTTGCAATTGTGTGTGCGTACGAGTATTTGTAAGCTAAGCATGGTAATAATTTAGTTTGTCGTGTGTCGATTTATAAACATTTTTTGTTCCGAATTTTGATTTATGCACAAGGACATATCTGTTGTCATAAATTTGCATTAGAACTATCGTTTGAGTACATCCACCCCACTTGTTTACCTCGTAAGAGCGATAATTAGGAGCTTTAATGTGTCGAAATTGGAGTTCGCCTTTACAGTTGCTATGGCTATTGATGATACTCAACTTCCGCTTCGTCATCGAAAAGCTATCCAAGTGCACTGATAGATAGATTCAAGTATACTCGTACGCACCACCATTAAGAGATAAGATGTTCGTACTTTGGATTGTACAATACCTATTGAGTGGTTCGAGTGTGAATCAAAAAAGTTTTCACGTTAGGAAAACTTTTCGACTTTCGCCTTCTTGGATTCATTTTTCTCTATCTAACAGAGATAATTAACTTTTCCTTTTTTTTATTTTTTTATTTTTTTGAAATGGGATACGAGTATGTGAAGAAGTAGAAAGTTAAAGCTCGTCGATGAATAAATGCTGGAAACTAGAATCATTTTCATCGTTAGGGACCTTTCAGTATCTAAGGGAAACTTTGAAGCGTGATGTTTCGGGATCTTTTTAAAAATTTTTTTTTTAGAGAGAACGGGAATTGAAAAGTTGGAAAGTCTTAAATGCAATTAGATACTTTAATGGTGTTACGGCGAGAAGGATAACCGACTGTTATGAGGGTAGACGTATCAGAAGAAAAGTGAAGCAACAAGATACGAAACTTGCAGACAATGATGACTATTGGATTTTGCTTTTTCATGCCAACTTGTCGGTAAGGAAATACTAAAAAACCAAAGTTCCTGAGAGTATGTGGGATCCTATCTTTCGGTAGAAAATGGTTACAAAAGAATGTATTATGGGTTTGGTCATTAATTTTAATATGCGATGACATGATGCTTGGCTGAAACTTTTTTGTAATCAATTGTCTGAAAAGGTTGTTAAATTTACACCGTCTAAGCGAAACAAGTACATACCATAAATGAATAACGTCTGCGAACACAGTTTTTCTAGTCTGTTTTCCATTTCATGATTTTTAATATGTGTAAAGCGAGATTCCATAGACAAATAATAAACACAAAAAAAAAGAAAAGTTCAGGAGTGATATGGATCCATCCGAGGAAGGAACAGAGTTTCATTTATTTAAAATATCAGTCTGATGTAACACGTTTGTTTTCACCAAAGAAGTACATATCCCAGTTCCGATATTCTGTAAGGAAATCTAAATAAAAACTGACGCATAAGTACAAATTTGGTTGTTAAAGGTTACAGTTTGTATTCATAGCCACTGTTTCGTTCAATCAGCGGGGCTTACAGAAAGTGAACACCCAACGCCAGGTGCACCTTCCAAAAATTGTCTATTATTACCAATTTCCAACGTAAGTCTCTTCATCCTCGGCTATAATTTCATTAATGAAATTGTAGCTTCTACTGCTGCTGAGTCATCTGCAGTCCCTACCGATGTTTTTTATGCCTAGATCAACTTCTTGAGCTCATAAATAAATAACTGGCTAGGACTTATCTAGGTAAAATATTCCTGATATCATATAAGGTTCACTGGATACAATGTTTTTCCCTTCAGTGTTATTGAACATTTTTCGTAACACGTCAATGACGGTCTTATTGTTTCATTCTGCCTGCCCATTTGCTTTGAGACTGTCGGTATCATTCTTCTTATGACAGACTGCGTGTTCTCATAAAAGCTAAATAACAATTTTGAAGCTAAAACTCTCCTTGACATCTCGATATTCTGGAGTACTAGTTAACTTTGTCTTGAAACTAAAGAAACATACACCGTCCCAATTGTCTTTGCAGATCTCATGACTGCGTGCTTCTTGAAGTCATCCACACCAAAATAACAGGTACTGATTGCAATTTTCAATCTTCAAGAATGGTCCAATTTAGATAATGATGGAAAAGGATGAATGTAGCTTGCCTTCCTACATACAGTACTTTCTCTTGTTGTATGTGCACTCGATACACGATGAAATATATCTCTTAAAGAAATCTGTCATATCTGCAAATAAAACGATTTTCTTTAGCTCTCTAAGCGCAAATAAACCAGCATCATCATGGGCTGATCTAGCTACAGGGAATCTTAATTCTTTTGATACATGTCAGTTTAGCTTGCCATTAAATTTCCGAAGATACCACTTAATCGGCTATCGGAATACTATATAGTTCTCTCTATAGAAATAATCCTCATAAGTCTTATGCACTCGCATGACAGTGCAACACATATGTGAAGTCCAGGTTAAGGATTGCTTATATCGCTTCACTGGTCAACTGCTGGCGTTCCTCACTCAAGACAATGGCTGAGTGCTTTTTTGGGGATCGTGAAAAAGTTTGTATATAAGGGCGTACTTATGAAACACTTTCAGAAAAACCGTGCAATCGTATAAATTGTCTGCCTTGTGTTGGCGTTTCAGGTTTGGAAAACACATGCGCTCAACTTTTCTCATGTCTCGTTTGACTACTACTTCCAACAAATGATGCTCCAGATATGCTCTAAGCATCAGTTCAAGCATGAATAAATACTTCTCTGACTAAAACAATGATTCTGTATTATTTAACATTTGAAAATGTTTTCGCCATGTGAGCAACCCGAACTGCCGAACCGAGTTTTGACCACTTCTTTAAGGATCTAAGACAGGAGATCAGTAGTAACTTTCTGTTTATTCCAGAGCTTCAATCGTTGCTTTTTTAACCAGATCAACAAGCTATTTTACATACTTTCACAGAAAATAATCAAGCCGTTTTAGACAGAAAGGTCTTGTTGGCCCATTTACAGCTCTCCGTCTTGAAATCACTCTTTCGCATCAGAGTTTGACTATATTAATCGATGTTTTTGGCCGCAGTTTACAAATTGGTCTAATTCTGCTGGGATCAACAACACCAGTGTAATGAAAATTTAGAAAAAAGTATTCTTTAATCGTCGTTCGGTTACCACCATGACCGAAGTGTAAGCGGAATCACTTAGAACTGCTACTGGTCTAAATAAGATTTCACCAGGATGATCGTATAATCAAGAATTTGGATTATACCTCACAGTTGATTAGGATGTTAATTGATGCACTTCAATCCTGCTATGAGCGTAGCGGCTCTGTGTTACTACAGGTTCCTACGTTTCTAAGACGTTCTGTATCGGTTCATAATTGATGGCACCTAACTCATATGTATTTAAAAAAAAAAAAACCGATAATGCCATCACCGTACACACTACACCATTCAAGTCATTTTTGTGAATATCCTGTTCCTGTTGAGTATTGCTGTAATGCTGTACCAGTTTTGAAAAGGAGTGAGTGTTGGTAACTGTTGGAACTAAGGACTATCGAAAAGTGGCTTGGTAGATTTCGGAAACGTGATATGATCTTGGACGATAAGCTCCGGCCTTCCAAAACAGATGAAGGCGAGCCTTAGTGAAAAATAACCCAAAGATTTCAGCTGAGGAGATTGGTCAGAGGTTTAATTTTGACTTCCAAGCTCGACAAATGGGTGCCATGAACGCCATAAAAATTTACTTTCTTTAAATCAAATCGTAACAAGTGACGAGAATCAGAGAGAGAATCAGAAAAAAAAAAGCTGGAAACAAAACCCGTGCAGAACCCGTGCAAAACCAGTGCAGAACCCGTGGCAAAAGCTGGCTAACATCAAATGAAGGTTATGTTAATTGGCTGGTTTGCTTCCAGGGATATAATTTTTTTTGAACTTCTTTTACCTGTCGAAAAAAACACGGCGAATAAGTCTGTGAGCAACTCTCTTAGCTAAATGAGAAAGTTTAAGAAAATCGTCCGGATAATCGAGAAGACGTTATCTCCTTACATGATAACGCCAGGCCACATGCCTCCCGACAAACAATGCAAAATATAAAAGAGTTAAAATGGAAAAGCCTTCAGCACCCATCGTATTCCCCAGACCTTGTTCCCTCAGATTTTCATTTATTTCGGTCCCTTCAGAATGGTTTGAATAGAAAGAAATTTGGTTTTGCCGAAGCTCTCGAAAACTACCGTACGACATTTTTTGAACGATTACCACTCAGTTTTTATGAAAATGGAATCTGCGAGCTTGTTAGCAGCTGCAGAAAATAACGGGGACTATATACTTAATTATCAAAATTGTTTTCTCTAAAAAATAGTCGCTGGTGTTTCATTCGGGCACAAACTTTTAATGATCCAATATGATTCTAAATATGCCAATTTTGCTTATCGATATATCCGTCGAAAATGTTCCTCATTGCTTAAGACAATTTCGCCATAGAATTCCAAATCATATCGCAATTTGTAGATGGACAAAAGCACGTTCGGGTCTTCATTATAACTAACCTCAACTGGGCCTAAGTGCAAAATTGATTCACATAACGACATCCACATGAACATAAACGATGCAATAAGTTCACGAAGTGCTAGGTAAATTTATTTAACTTAACACTAATTTCAGAAACAATATTAACTAATCAACATTAAAGAAAAAGTTCTCCAAGTGTCAGATAAACTTATTTTATACAATAGTGGATCGAGAAGAAGAAGTACTTCAAAATATAAATGGTATAGCAGACTCACTTAGCCCGCAAGAAATGTGGAACAGCATGCACGAGGAATGCATAACACTCGCAAAGTCCCATCTGGGGACTATATCGAAATACCATTACGTCGGCAAAGAAACATGGTGGTGGAATGACGAAACCAAACGAGCTGTGGCCGACAAGAAAAGTGCATTCCAAGCGTGGACAAAATGCGATCGGAGCGACGATATCGAAAAAGCTCGACTGGCTCTTGAATACGAGCGTCTTAAAAAGATCGCAAAGAAAGTCCTGGCTCGAACTCGAGCGGCAGAAGCGGAAAACCTGTACCAGGAGTTGGAACAAATATCCTCACGATCGGCGGATAGAAGACAAGCTATCCAAGAAGTTCAAACGTCGTACAGTACTAAAATGCCAAATATTTTTAAGCTCGCTGCACAGAGGAGAAAAAATTCAATGGAAATAACCTCGCCGAAATACATCAAAAATGCAGACGGTCGCCTATTAACAAATGAAAAGGAAATTTGTGACCGGTGGCTTGAATACTGCAAGGAGTTGCTTAACAAACAGTTTCCACGTGATATCGTGCCGATAGCTGGTCTATTCGAAGAGGAAGTTTCGGACTTTTCAATCGAAGAAATAAGTATAGCAATTGGAAAAATGAAGCGGGGGAAAGCGGCGGGACCAGACAGCATTCCATCAGAGTTTTGGTCGAAGATGGAGGGGATCGGCAGCGTTTGGCTATCGAAACTTTTAAATAAGTTAAAATGTGGACAACCTATGCCGAATCAATGGAGAAGTAGCTTCTTGGTTCCATTATACAAAGGAAAAGGCGACACTCGAGAATGCAACAACTACCGTTCAATCAAGCTTATGTCACACACAATGAAAATCGTCGAAAGAGTCTTAAACGAACGTCTTCGGCAAATAATAAAGCTCGATAATAGCCAGTGTGGATTTGTTGAAGGAAGATCGACGGTGGACGCTATCCAAAGCCTACGAATAATAATGGAAAAGCACCGAGATTCGTCTAAGGATTTACACATGGCATTTATAGACCTCGAGAAAGCATTCGATCGAGTGCCTAGGGATCTCATATTGGCCGCGCTGAGGTCTCAAAACGTACCGGAAACATATGTTAGAATAATACAAGACATGTACGGAAACGTGAAAACTGCGGTTAAAAGCTCTGCTGGACTAACGAGAGAATTTCCAGTTAATGTCGGAGTGCATCAAGGAAGCGTACTTAGCCCTTTCCTCTTTAACGTAGTATTCGACTATCTTTTAAAAGACTGCATGCGTGAAACAAATGTTACGCCAATTCTCTTCGTTGACGACGCAGTTATACTTAGCGATAACGTCGAAGATTTACAGAATGCCTTAGATTCATGGAAAAATGCTCTAGAGAGAAACGGGTTTAAAATAAGTCGTTCAAAGACGGAGCATTTGACGTGGCCATTTGCGCATCCGTTGCGACCTGTTCCGGATATAATGTTAGACGGAATAGTTCTTCCGAAAAGCACTATCTTTAAGTACTTAGGCGGAAAAATTCGGGAATCTTTTGCGACCGAAAATTTCCACTTAAATTGAAGGGGAAACTCTACACCACAGTTGTTAGACCAGCTCTTATGTACGGTTCACAGAGCTGGACAATGTACGAAGCGTTTAAAAACAAAATGACGGCAGCGGAAATGAAAATGTTAAGGATGTCTAGTGAAGTTACTAAACGCGATTGCATTAGATCTACGCATATAAGAGGAAGTCTACATATAAAGAATTCGGTAACCGAACAGCTTGAGGCGAATAGAATAAGTTGGTATTGCCACGTTCAAAGAAGATCTGCGGAAAATCCGGTTAAAAAGGCACTATCAACTACGGTCACTCCAACTGTAAGAAAACGAGGTCGGAAAAAGAATTCCTGGATTTCTCAGATGGCAAATGCGCAACAACGTCTGGGGTTAACCACTGAAGCGATCCAGGACCGAGCATTATGTAGACGCGTTCTGCGGTCTGCGACATTAGCCAACCCCATAAGCGGAGCAGCAGCGATGCAGTAAAAAATGGGAAACTCGTTACGCATAAGTTCGTATAACGAGGAAAGGGTTATAAAAAGGATAAGAAGAAGAGTGGATCGAGAAGCTTGTAACGCCTTGACAGATATCATATATTTTCATCGGTGTAATACGACCGATTTCAATCTCATTGACAAAATGATGTTTTTAACGCATGTACATTGATCAGCAAGTTACTGATTCATAGATCAGATTTTGTTACGGCTGCATTGTTTCTTATTACTCAATTATCAAAAAAAGAGATTAAATCAAAGATACCCCGGTAGCCCTGTGATGCGTGTTGAAGAACACAAGGTCGAAAAAATACTATACTATCGTTGTTTGTTATTTCCGTTAGTTGTTATTTCTCCTTGTGACATCGGATTCATGCTATGGCTTGCACTTTTCCAATATGAATTATCTGAATCCAAACTTACCATGTTTTAACAGATATGCTGCATATTCTTCAACTGGATTAATAGATCGTTCAAATTCGCAATCAGTATATATTCTATATTACATGCAGCAGCTCCGACTTTCGGCCATTTTAATCGTGTTGAGCGACAATTGAGCGTTGAATCAAATACAATAATTCAAATCGATTTATTCATAAAAGACTCGGTAAGGCAACACCCTAAACAATTGCATCCGCGCCATTTTCAAGAGGAGTAAATCTCTCGAATGTCCCTATGGTATTTTTAATAAAATGCATACAGATCGAATTGAGCCAAGTGACCATCACTCCGTAATTTCGTTGATTGGGCTTTAACGATGTTGAAAGGAAATATCTTTTCCACTGTGGCACAGTTTTATTTAAATTGCTGTTCTTATTATATGCAAGATTGGAGGAAATTGGCGTGGCGAAAGTATCATTGGGGTATACTTCTTCCAACATGATGCCGCTGAGTCAATATTTTTGAGATTTATTGGAACCAGAGGCTTCAAAAATATCTGATTTAAAAAGGACAGTGACGCTCGTGTAACGCAATCGACTTATCTAAGAAGATATTTGGTCAAAACTGCGTCTGTCAGCTGGCCACCCAGCTCGTTTAATTTAACATCGTTCTACTCCTTTTTTTTAACGCTACAGAGACAGTTTCTCTGGTCAGTGCCAAAAAGCCAAAAAAAAATTCTGGATTATCGACAGAATTATGCGATAGATTCTTTACAATAAAAAAAATTATTCCCATTGGTAACTTTAAGATAATCGCTGTATATGTACATAGGTTAATTGACAGCATCCATTTTACATTCCCGACTCTAGTCCCATGAAATGAAAAGGGATAACGAAAACACCTGTTCTTATAGTTCGTTGTTGGCAGAAAATCAAGCCCGTCTTTTCAGCTTATTCATTTTACTAGCGTTATCTCGAAAATTATGTTAGGATTTCTGAAACGAAAGTACGCGGGATCACAGCTCCTGATTAAGTTTTACAGAGCTACTTATTTTTTGCCACTAACTTGAATTAGTCTAGACCTTTATACATACAAATCCCAGAAGTCTGGAACTTTAAATTTGAAAGAAGTTCTTCGGCCGTCAGTCTTCCATAAATATGTTTTGTTGCAATCGGCCTAATAAGAAATAAAAAAATCTGCTAATTTCACTGTTCTATAAACTACATTATGAAGATGTTTTTTTAGAATAACTGGATTCTAATAAACCATTGAACCATTGTCGGAAGATCTTTGCTTGAAATAGATAGTTTGATTTATTTCAAAAGTGGACGTGCTAGAATTTTAGACGTTGTAGCCCTTTTTGTAGCAAGAATTATGTTGAAAATTAGCTTTTTAAGTGCTTAAGATAAGGTGGGAAACCTCTACAACGTATATCAATACGGAACAGCCAATGAGATACGTTTGAGGCGAGGCAAATTTCTTAATCAATAATATAGACTACTGCTCTAAGTTCTGTTAAGTAGCAAAAATAGCCAACAGGTTTTGTTCCGACCACAAAAAGCGAAAAAGTGACGCCAACCAATGTATGTTTGAGTCCTGATACTACAAAATGAAACGGTCTAGTTTCTTCTGTTTTCTCTTGTGTACTTGAGAGACTCCTGGAGCAAAATAAAATAAAAAACTTCAGTTACGCTTGTCATCCATAAAAAAAAAACTAGTTACGGTTCATCCTTGTACATTAAAAAATCATTCTGAGATTCTAAACTGGGCTTGTAAAAGTGTTTTCAAAAATATATTCAATTCGCTTACACCTAGTTTCATTATTGGCGGTAACTTCAGTGCAGCACACACCTATTGGGGCTGTAGATGAAGCTTTCACTCGATGGGAACACTGATTTTATAAAAGTTGATTTCCCTGGCCATTCTCCATTCTCATTTTGGCATTTTAAAATAATGCGTGCTCAAGTCAACTCAAAGTCAAAATTAATCACTTTGTTGAACTATTTAAAATGCCACGTCGAATAACAAATTATATCTTAACTATTTACTGAAAATAAACGAATTAGAAATGGCAACAAAGTCTTCCTCAAAAGTGTAGAGTATGATGAATTATCTCTGTATCCTCTCAAAGAGACTATTAGGAACTACAGATGTAATTTCCGCGTAGCAGATATCGACATATCTTGAAAGGCTTAAATCTGAAAAATTATCTAAATATCCACTTTAAAAGCAGTCGAAATCATCAAGAAAAACCGTGAAAATACGTAAATTATTAACAGAACCAAACAAAATTTGCTTTTTTATGTTATAAATGCTGTACTTGGACTAAAGTGCATTCCGGCGCAGGGAAAAATTGTTCATATCATAAATAAAATAAACCGATTTCACTTCCCAGAATTTTCTTAAAATTTGTTGACAGAATACCAGTACTACTTTAGAAAAAATCATTTAGAAACAAGCATTGAACAATTGATCTTGGAGAAAAAATATAAGCTTGATGTCTTGAGAGCCGTTGACAACGTGTGACTTGAAGGGTTATATTTCCGATTACAAAAGGTCTTACCTTTAAACATAAATATACCAACAACATACGAGTATCTGTAGAATATACTTCACCATGTCGGGCGCGGGAACAAGTTATCACACATCAGAGAAATTTTAAGTGGCACACCGCAAGAAAGTGTTTTTGGTCCGCTTCTTTATCTGTTAAATACTTGAGATATGACGCAAGAATAGAAGAACATTTTTTTCCATAAGCCATTAGCTTAGCTATACTAGTAGAACTTAAATGGATAGGTTAAACCATAATTGAAGTACAAACTGTCCCTTGTAATGTTAATTAAAGGGCAAAAGTTTGGCGGATTCTCCTAAGTGAAACCAAATCTATTCAAATCGCAAATGAGGCTTAATACCTCGCATCGAGAACAGGTTACTCTTATGCCAGCAAGTGCGGCAGCCAGTGTTGACTCAAAGTCTCTAGGGTTGTACTAGGAAAATGAATATTAATAGCATTTGAAAAAGTAAACAACGAATTCCTACTTTCATTGGAAAGATACCTAACAAATATCTTCATTCATGTTGGAAAATTTGATTGATAAGTGGAGATTTCTATGCAGTCACCAATATATTGATTTTGAAGGGAGGTAGTAAATCATACTCCTTGTACGCGCTGGCAATTCTCATAATGTCATAAGAAATTACTCGATCAGGGAGAATCGGGAAAAAGAAGGACAAATAAACAAGGAATTTCCCAAAGATTTTACAGCATTCTCCATGTAAAAATTGTACCTTTTTCTATTTCTATTTCTATTTCAGTACAATATTATTGATTAAAAGTAAAATATCCTTTTTACAGTGGCCATAAGTACCCCAGTTATTCCGATAAGATTAAGACAAAAAAAATAAAAGTTGCTTTTATTAAAAGAAACACAAAACTTCGCCATATATGGCCGGTTGTGCAGTTAGCAATTTTTCAATTAAAAAAACAATTTGTGAAATATTGCATTTCGTCCAATCAAAAGTAACTGTTTTTTTGTTTTAAATACTTTATTAATTAAAAAAAGACCATTAAATACGGGAAATAATTTACAAAAATTTATAACGGAGGAATGAAGAAGCAATTTCGGTTCTTGTTCAAGCACAAATCGACTTTGGATATAAAGAAAGACCTGTATGGACTATCATTTTGGCATTGCTATCTTGTTTTTGCTATTTTGGAATATGGTCAGTTGAATCCTACTGAACGGAACTTAGCGGAAACTCATGACGCCGTCCTATTGTAAGACCCCGTTGAGGTAACTAGAGTCGAGTCTTTCTTCTGACTCGAGGATTTTGTCTTCACTCTGGAGGATTTCGTCTTCACTCTGAAATCCATCGTCAGGAATAGTACAAAATCTCGTTTTATACTCGTAGTAAAATGAACGTGATAGAATAATTTATAGTCACTGTAGAAAAAACGAAAAACTCGAATAATCTTCTTCGTTTACACAAGGAGCGATATTTGGCACCCTGAAATTAGGTGAATATTTCAGTTAATGCACAAGGAGTCATATATGGATGTTGCTAGAAACGCGTTGTATCTTGAATCGCACATATACAATTGAGAATTTAACGCATGAATTTTACTTACTAGTACCAAATCTTATAAAATAAATATTATCACCTTTTGAGGTACTCGCTACTCAAAAATAAAACAGTTTCTTTTTCTATATTTTTGCACTGAGCCCTTACAACGCGCCCTATTGAATTTGACCGAAGTTCTTTGCACTTGTGCAGAGATAAAGGTAACCAAATTTACATATACATATTAGCAAATGGTTTATCTAAACGGACTTAATAACTATTTTCCAATAGCAGCTACGAAGTTTAAGCAGTCGTCGCCGAAAAATCAAAAGCCATGTATGACTTCTTGTGCAGTAGAGGCTTAAATTTAAGAAGACCTTAAGCCCACCGGAATGGTGTTCTCACAAGCCTTCATCTATGGCCCAAGGACATAAGGGGACATCTCATTCAATCATTTCATCTTGAATTCCAATACAATGCATAGGCCACGTTCTACATCATCATTCAATTTTTCAATCTATTTCACTGTCTCCTGTTTTTGAAATAGAAAAAAAAACACTAACGTCAACTACCAGTGTCACTGACATAATTTATAATTGAAATTTTCCTTATCTCCCTCTTTGGTTCCAAAGGAAAGCTGACATTAAATCTTACAAATCTTACTTCCACATAGCTTCCCTAATGCCAATGTGTGTCCACTGATCCGTTTGCTTCGTATCTTCCTTAAGCATGTGAATTTAGACGGACTTACATTACTTATATGTGTCGTATGCCAAAAAAAGAAAAAAAAAAACCAAAACATAAGAAAAAAAAAAGGATAAAAGCAAAATGCCGACCTACGTAATCTCAGATTAACTTGTTCTTTAATGTCATTATGTTCACTCTTTGGGAAATGTCACGAAATGAAAGAAATGGGGGGAATAAATAAGAAGAGGACAATGACAACCAGCTTGTGGAAGTGTACGTTGTCCTCGGAAACATATCTTTCTAGTAGAGACTGCGAATCGACCATCATCGCCGCCACTGACTTTCCATAAGGCCATGTCCGATACCAAGGAGGCAATCCAATTTTCTTTCATCTATTTTCTTTTTACTCTTCAAATTTACTTCTGTATCGAATATTGAAGTGGAGAAGCTTTACAGCCCCTTAACCCCATCAAGGAAATCATCTCGTTTGTAGAAGAAGGACTCGCATTGTATGTGTTTATCATGTCATAGCTAAGCAACGCAACTTATCATATATTCACATACACAATGAAACCTCTTTGCGTTTACAACACAATCCATTCCCTACCCTATACAGTCCATTGGCCATGATCCAATTAGAATCTCGCTTTGATTGCAAAAATACACCCGCCTAACCCCACTTCGGTATAATTAGGCCAATCAACCAGCCTTTCGATGGAAGACGGTACCTCGAAACACATCTTAATCTTTGAAGCATCCTTTCTACCAATGCTCAACTCTACCATACCGAATCATAACAGCGGCCTCTTAAAAGTAATGAAATTTCCTTCTAACCACAGGACAATAAAACACAAAAATTATGAAGCACCCCCTCTGGTTAATTAAGAGAAAATTCAATTTACAGGATTCATCCTTCGACTTACCCATCCCGACTGGTGTGTATCCTGCGGTGCTCTAGCAATCCACCTTAAGACCAAGCAACGAAGACAGGCAAGAACACTATTGTGGTTAAATTTGGTTAAATCGGTTTAGCACACCGTTCACACTTCGGCACTCTGGCACTCTCTTATTCACTGCACACTCTATAGGGAAACACGTTATTAAATTCACATTTACACGGGCGACAACCACAAAGCCCCGGAAGAATTAAGGAACACTCTTGGTACAATTAAGACGTCTGCATCATGCTCTGACCGATCTACCGAAAGCTGGATGGAGAGGCATCATGATTTTTTTTATTATTTTTTTTTGTATTTTACGTTTGACAATCAATTCATCAATAATTCAACACCGCAACATCACAATCCCAGCAAAATGGAGAACCGACTATCCGAGATTATTTGCACTCTGATATGATTAGATAGAAAATCGCGGTAGGTAGGTTGTATCTAAATGTTTCGGACCTGCTCACGATGCCAACGATTCGGTTACCATCAGCGAACTGACGGTTAAAATTCGAAGAGTTTTGTGTTTATCAGGAAATCCGACAGGGACCAGGGACGCTACTGTAGTTTGGACTTGGATTTGAACATTCTCACCACTGAATGTGGTGAATTTAAAGAGGATTCGTACGCGCAAGACAGAAGTGGATTGTATTTGGTTAAATGATTCCTTCACAGTTGAGATCTAATGCATCGTAACGATAGTGCTCCTTAGCAATTGGTTGGCATTTAAATGTCGAAATCAATAATGTGACGAAAAGCAATTGACACGACACTAACTTGTCAACTCGACAGAACTAGAAATGAACATGCAAATGTCGTCAAGAAAGTTAAAACTTTGTTGTCAATATTTGCTTTAGGGTAGAGAAGTTCGGTTGAGTTGCGTGCATTTAAAAAATTATGCCTTACTTACTGGCCCTAAAGAAAATAATGTTTTTAATCACAATATACTCGTACCTTAATCTAATCCGATCGATTTCTGATTTGTATCCCTGGTTGTAATGTATCTAAACGGGCATATACTCGTATCTTGTGTCAGATATGTTACAGAAGTTTGTGCCATTTAAAAGCTACAGACTGAGCTTCGCTAGGCAGAATAATGAATTCATGATAAATGCTGTCTCTTTTACCACCTCATAGCGCGCTTTTACCCGAATAATGTCTGACCAAAATCTGCAAACAAATGGTAATTTTATTGTGACCGATTCAAACGCTTGAATTGCGATATAATTATCATTATACAGACAGCAAAATTCTTGTCTAATGTTAAAGCCAATTCTTCAATGTTCAGAACAATAAGGACTTTTCCTAAAAACTGCTAAGATTTTCATCGAATCTATCGAATCGAAGTACCGAAATCATTGTCGATCTGTACCTGGAATACCTCTGATTGTGTATAACCTGATTGTGTATAGCCTGAGTTCCAGCGTGAAATTGATGTTCCAGCAATATCTTTCTTAAACCCATAACCTTTCAAGACTTCGTTGATGCGCTCACTTAAATTAATGTTTAAGGTCTTCCAAATGTCTAAAAATGCTCCTGCGGCAAATTTTTTACTAAGTTTATGATGGAGGATCTTCCTTTAAGTACTCGTATATAAGTGAACCACTTTTCAATGTAGATATCTAGCAAAATTCTAGCAATTTTTTTTATTATAAAGAAGAGCGCTTAAGGGGTTTTGTGAACCCTCAAAATGTTTGCACACAGAGCGAGCGAAGAAAAGTTAGAGAAGAAAGGAGGACAGATACTGATGTATATTGGTTTTGAATGTTTGCAGGCTATAATGACTACAGAATAAGAAGTTCATTCTATAAGCGAATTGTACGGCTAAGGAAGAATCGCGATATTTAAGAGAAAGCCTGAAAATAGGCTTGATGGTGTACTGAAGAACATTCATTGCGAGACTGGTATTGCGGTTTAAGATTTGAAGGGACAGAATGAGACTGGTGGTAAAAATAGCGATAGAACAAGAAAAGGCGATAGCATTGCAGATAGTCTTGAGAGCATTAAATTTCACTCTGTTGATAGTACTTCAGCTAGTTATTTATTTACCAACCTTTCCATGACCTTGGAAAGAAGGGACGTAAGTGCTGTAGGTCTGTAAGGGTAGAGAGTAGAAGATTTGCCTACATAAGTGACGGGTTGGAAAAATACTGTTTTCTATCTGCTCTCAAAGTCTCCTAAAGAGGAGGATTGATAAAAACGCTAACGCAATGGTTTTGCCAATGTAGGAGAATACCTCTTCAGAGGTTGAGAATATATATCTACCACTTACCTAGTATATTAAGATCTCTAAGTACACTTGCCATTACACAAGTGCAACATGTGGGCGAGAACAATACACAATCCTGAAGTGTTGAGCTGGCCGCATACTGCAAAGTGAGCAGATTAGCCTTTTCCAAAGAGCCCACAACTGAAATGTCAATATAAATGAGCGTTGGGATGGAATATGAATATATGATGGAACGAACGACCTACCTATATATTTTTTACTACTTTTAAGATGTTGTAAAATTTCTTGCCTCAGCTTTGGTCGCAATTAAATTTCATAAAAAAAAAACGTTGCAGTCATCCTGGCTCGCATTGGTCTTTGGAAACAAGGAGACATAAAAACCATTTAAAATTCCGAAGGGAGGTGTTAATTCCTCTTCAACTGAGACAAATATTGTCATTTTTATTTTAGTTGTCCTTAGCAATCTGTTCTTCAAATATAAGGGAAAGGATAAGGGAAATTATCTGATATGACACAAGGCAAGAGAAAGAGCACATTAACAATGAACTCGTACTTATTAGGGTGAGAAGTTAAAAACAAGCTCAGGGTGTTGGCGGTATGATTTATAACATCTGGTAGTCATGTAGGCTCATTTACAAGCAGTGTCAAATTGTTTTCCGCAGCGAAGATTTCAGCTCACCGTCCTTCAAGTGTTGCCTGTTTAGTAATAACTAATAAACATTTCAGTAAAAGGATATAGGGATGCAATTCTTCGTATGGAGTCAGACAGTGCATCAAACTGGTTTAAGGTGGATTTTGCTGCCCAGTTTCGGGCTTCTGTAAATTAAACAGTAATGAATAATCTGCTAAAGAAGATAGAATTTTAGTCACATGAAAAGGAGTTCCGAATTTATTTTATACTGTCTTTTGTCCAGCTAGTAACGCTGTTTATTTGGCTGATAGCATGCTAGCCTACATGTCTCGCTGATTCTTAAAATTGATTCGGTATGATTTTTCATGACTTAGCCTTATTTATTTCTAAAAACCGCTTTAATCGGCAGCTAAAACAGGCTGAAGGATTTTAAATACTGTAATACGAGTATTAATTAATATTCTAAATTCAATAATCGTATGTTTTAGATTGCAGACCTCTTTCGGGCTGATTTCAATATCGAATCGAGTTAGTTTGGGCCAAGTACTAAGCAATCTTCTGCTTCTATTCCCAGCTTCTTCTTCCCCTGCCATTTTCATCAAATTCAACCGGACCAACCAATTTTGCGCCACTCTTTAGAGGATATTTGAGGCTTTATCTCAACAGTCTAGCGCTTAGTTTTCGTTTTTAAGACCTTGATCGCTTGCGGCTCTTCAGGACTACCATAAAAAATAATCGACTGGCAATAAACGATCGATATCGGTCGCTAATTCAGTGATCTCTTTTATGATATAATTTTTTCGTTGAATCGAGTCCTCAGTAAGTCTGTGATTTCATGAACAATGTGGAACGCAGTGTTATACTGATGAAAAAAAAGTCGATACTTTTCGAAGAATAATCACTCATCATTATCCGGATATGTTGGCCATTGATTGTATGCACTATCAAGGCCACCAGAGGAAAGGCCACGAACAATTCACTTGTGTAATTCTATCCCATGGATGGATTCAGTATTTCCCTGGCTTCAGATATTCTAACTTTTTGAAAAAAATAAGTGCTAACTTCAAGCTGTTCATGAATCCAATCCGTGATTTCTCATCGCAAGCGAGATGTTGCACAGCTTTTGAACGAAACCTTGTCCCAAAATGCCCCACGTCTTGGACGAATGCCAAACTGATGCAACCGATGACGAATTGACAACTTCGGGTCTTACGCTACGCTACACTTTCACATAGTAAAATTGGATTTGAAACTCGCATAGTATGACGAAAAGCGAACTTACTTGGTCAATTCTGAGGGCCACAACAATTAAATAATCTTCCTACGCTTCTTGAATGGCGACTGATTTTCACAGTATGATTGAATGATGCAGAAGGGTTCTTCTATTATAAGACCATTTACCAAATGACACCAAACAATAACACGCCGACCTTAGAAAGAAAGCGTCATCTCTCAGCAGGTTGGCCTGCTTGCCATTGTTCCGGACGAGTGTATTTAAATGGGAGACAATCTGCCCTAAAAATGTTTCGAAAAATTTCTGGTTATTTGGAAGCAGCTTACCGGAGAATGAGCATGCAATTAAAATACAATTGAAAAGTTTTTAAATACCTTCATTTTCGTTGGATGGAATGAAGTGTATCTTTTCAACGTTTTAATCGATACTGATACACACACAATGAATACTAACTGCTGAAGGAAAGTAACCATACCAACAAAACAAGTGTTCACTGAATGTTCTACAACTATTTATAATTTTTTTTTTTAGAGAAACAATCACAGCTATTGCCCATGGTGTTTCAATTACAATTCTTCAATTAGATCTCTCGGCCAATTTAACTTCGGCCGAGCCATTACCTAACCTAACCAATCTGCACTTAAGCCCTTTAAAAACCCTACTAAATCCTTAATTGCCATTTCTCTCTCAATTAATACGTTTCCGTCTAAAAATTTCTAGCCAACCTTTTCCAGCCTACATATCCCAAAAAAAGACTTAAAATTCCATAACCAACAGTCATCGTATTACGCCTCCTCGACTCTCTGCTTCCCTTTTGAGACTCGCCCATATCCGCCCATCAAAAATCCAAAACCCGAAACCTACAACCAAAACCGAAAATCCTCTTCCAGGGCATTACAATGAATTTCATGATTATCCCCATATACAAGTTTAACAGGGAATAGAGTCCTCCATGAATCGAACGCCTTCGGTTATTCTGCCGCTCTAATGAATCCTTCATCACACTGGTGAAACCTCTTCTTCCTCATCCTTCTTTGATGTCCTTTGGGCCCCCTAACACCACTACAACCACTACCACCACTACCTGCATTCCAAGACATTTCATTGTTTTTATGTTTTAATTTTGAAGGAACCATTTTCGGGAAAACATTTTCGAAGGCACATTACGTATCTCTGGGATTCATTTTCATCAGTTACCATGTTTTAAGGATTGAAAAATTGGGGAGACTGCCTGATGTCTTAGAAGAGATTATCCTTTCTTTCGTTTTGCTTTATTTTCGATATACAAACTTCTTTCCGTCACACACTACCACATACATTCAGGGGAGATGGGTAAGATTGTGGCGGAAGCGGTACCAACGGCAGTTCTGGCTGTAAAATTGAATCGTCTTCTAAGGAACTGACTATGTCATGTTCGGGTGTCATTTAATTTGTATGGCCCAATTTGTGGAAGGGATCCTCGGCGTGAGCTAAATTTGAAATAAATGACTGCTAAAAGGATTTGAAAGAGAACTGTGAATGTATTCGCTTGGAAGAGGGATCTCTGATATGTTCTGCGATTGAAGGGATTTGAATGGCCATTTCTTCGAGGCATAAATGCGGACAATGGATATTCAATGAGTACCCAGTGGAATGTGTCGCTTTTTTAAATGAAATTAATTTTCCAGTTCAAGAGAATGTCAGATTTTTTCCATCTTTCCTATTATTGTCAAATTTTCGATTATCACTAGATTCTTAATCAATTAGGAGTAGTTTTATTTCTTGTTGTTTAGTTTTTGAAGAATTGACATCAACTTGATCGGCTTTCCGGAATGCTTTTTGGCTCCCTCCGATTCTTCTCAACTCTGCGCCACAACTACTAGGATTGACTGAACTAAACTGGATAAGCGGATTCCATTCCCACAACTTACCGTTTGGTAAAACTAATATTTATGCACCTTTGGATGTAACTTCATAAACAACAATGATTTATCAGGAATACCTGTCGAAAACCTGTTCCAAGTCGGCAAGCAACTAAGAGAGGGGCCAATGCTTGACATGCAACTCTTATACGCAATCCGTATAAGTCGTAAAACACCCAATTTGAACTTGATCACATTGCACGTTTGCTGGCAATCTGACAGCTACCTATGCGCTAGCTATGATAGACTTGCGGGTGGCCGTGGTGTGGTGGTATTAGCCATCGCTTCTCACTCGGAGGGTCAAGGTTCGAATCCTACTCATGACAAGTTTTTCATTTGTGTAATTGGAACTTAGTCAGGAAAATCTGCTTGTGAAGGCATCACACTGACATGTAGATTTGGCTGTTGTAGAGTTTCAATCACAAAACCAACCGTTAAAATTTACAACCTGAATCATTCCGAGGTAAGAAAAAATCTCTCCGTCCTATTCGACTCCCGCCCCTGGAGAGTCAATATCGAAACCAAATATATCTGAGTTTCAAACCACTACATCACTACAATGCTTTCCTTTCTCCTCCTTCCATATTTCCGACCGCGGAGCGCGTAATTTATCAAAAAAAAAATAAATGAACGACTCCAATGTATCTGAGGATTTACGAGTACTTGGCATAGGACTGGTAAGTTAAGTCATGAATGATAAAGTTGGTTTTTATTGTATACCACAGACATCGTTAACACTATCGATAGAAATTCAATCATAAAATCGGACTGTTTAGGAGAGAAGTGTTTATTCGGCGAGTACTGGAAATAGATGTCAATGCCATTGTGCTAGGAGCTTATCAACTCGCACGTATTCTGTTTGAAAATACCATGTACAGAACAGATAGCTTTGATCTTACTCGATTCTTTTTCCAAGTTTCTTCTTTCCTTTATGTAACAAAGTGATAAACTTATCCATACAATATTTACGAGTTTTTAAGGTCGCCTGGGATCTGGATCGAATTTCGTAAGTCTCCAACTTTTCTAACACTGTCTACATAAATTGAGATTTTGTCCGTAATCTTTTTGGCGAGTGACTTTTAGAAGAAGTAATTGGAATCGGTTAGGTGTCATATTATTAAAATCACAATCTCCCACTGAGAAGGAGGGTATCGGAAATTGTTTTAATAGATATCATGAAAAGCCTTACCACAAACGCCTTTCAGCACTATCTAGACAGCACTAATTAGACACAGAGCGAATCATCAAGACCACCAAGGATTCTCATTCTTCTGCCATCAGAGATAGCTGAAGATGAAAAGATATAATTTGCTCATTGCCACTACACTCTTCTCTGTACTGAGTAGAAGTCAAATTGGTCTAGTTACATTGTTCACTGAAACGAAGAAGTTGGATTACGTACGCATTAAAGCAATCTTTGTCTTGAGAATATTATTTTTACTTACTTAGTCTGAGCTTTAGCTGGCCACCCTACCTAATTACACCGAAACGTAATAATTATTTGCATCCATGCAGTGTAGCTTAGCTTATATTGAAAGAGTATAACGTAGTTGCAAAGATAAGACCGTGCAAGAGTTCAAAGCATGCTTCGAACAGGTAAAGCATATTGAAGGAAGTCAAGATGTCCATCGGGCAAATGTTTTACTTCGATAATATTCTAATCCTGACATAAGGTAACATTTTCCAAGGAGGCTAAACCGAAGTGATCATGAATCCTGATTTGTAACTCCTTGTATCAAAGCCTTATCCAATCACAAACCCTCGTCAAACCAAATTTTCCCATATAAATCCATTCAAAGCTTATCTATTGTAGTTTACTGACAAATTATTTAATCTTTTAGTACCACTAAAATATCTTTTCAATTTCATAACCAAACACTCAAACACCCACCCTCTCAGGCGAATTCTTTCAACAAATTTGACATTTCAACCAATTTCCTGTTGCGACAACTTTATGCGCATAAATATTCCCTTGCATGTCCTCGTTTCCCTTTCTCCCTCAGCCTATGGCGAGTGTAAATTTCTTTTCCTATCTAAAATTGAAATCACCATCATCGTAAGTATGAAATCAAAAAGAAAAATAAAGAAGACCAAGGTAAAAGTGATAGAGGAGGGAGGATTTCTCCCGACCTGTTCAAGGTGACCAAATTCCAACACCAATCAACATAGCTCTTCCGCCAGGTTCCCCCCTAAAGCAAAATGAATTGCTTCCGGAAGCCCTTTTTAAGTCACAAGGATATTTCTTTCTTTCAACACCGCACAAAATAGCAACACAGTAACCACTACCATGTCAATGACTCATTGTCATGCACCGGACGTACCCTGGGGGCTGAAGCGTGAGTTGAAAATTCAAATTTTCCTTCGATTGACAAATAATAATCAGCGAGATGGAACAGTAACAAAAGCAACACAGGATCCTAGGAGAAGCTAGTGGATGTTGCAAGTGGTTAAATTGGTACCCTACCGCTTGATGTGGAGAGTTTGTGCTTAATGAAGTCTGTAGTTTTGAATAATTTTGTGCCAGAGGAATTTCAGAAATTAAAATGGGGAACACTCGTATGCCGGTGGATGCATACATCAGAGATGTCTGAACAATAAAAACATGCTGACAACATTGTTTGTTTTTTTTTTGGTTAATAATTCTATCGAGCTTAGATGACAGTGACATACTTTCTAAAAGCTCTGAATTTACATTTTATTTTTTTTTTAAATAATTACTGTTAGTATTCCGGGCTCTCATCAAGACGGCATTCAATCCAAAACACCCTATCGGCCTATGGGAATTAATTTTTCTCCTTTTTTCCCTTTATTTTTTGTTAAAAGCAGGAAGCAATAAAGAATGATTACGAAAAGTGCGAAAGTCCTTTGTGCCGAAAACAAAACTGTCACCAAATAAAGAAAGGGAAACACAGTCCGATGATGGTGGATATAAACAAGAAAAGTAAAAATAAAGAAGAAGAATTCAAAACGCCTATGACCATGAACCAGTTCAAAATAAAAGGACTTAACTCCCCATCGCAAGTGTGTCCTTGTCGATGATGATGAAGGGATGGAGATACTTATAAAATACTGAATGATGCGGACGTCATTGAATTGGAATGGAAAGGACGACCGAGAAGCGGTGGTCGTTGGGATGAGTAGTGAACACTTTTCATTGACACAACCCACCTGAACGCAAGCAACTTGGGTGGGTGACTTGGAAAAGTAAACAAAAAAATGGCCTTTCAGGCTCTCTAATAATGAGTTTCTGTGTTTGAAATTGATTTAACGGTAAGTAGGTCATTAAAAAGTGCTTATAGAGTATAATGAGATGGCAAAGCTAGCAAAGCAAGGCAAAAGCGAACAGCGTTGGGCTCCTATTTCTCCTTCTTCGTTATTTTTATTTTTTTAGTTTTTCTATTCTTTTTTATTCAAGATTTTCTGACTCTTTTGGCGTAATTTGATTTGATGGTGAATCAGTGGAAATTGGTTTTATTTAAAGTGGACGCTGGGTGGGGGTGGACCATAACAAAAGGCCAAACCGAAAGTTTGCGGTGACTGTTAATGGATTTGAAGGCAGATTGTTTGGCAGAATCACCTTTGGTTAAGAAAGTGACAAGATACTGTGGAGATTGTTGTTATTGAGGTTGATCTTGGAGTTTCTATTAAAAGGTTGAGAGTATATTTTGGCAATCAATTTTGACTGTTTTTGTGTGGGGCAGTGTACAGGTAGTAAAAAAGAAAATCATCAATAGAGATTTTTGAGACAACAGGGAACACCGATAAATTGACTCACAAAATCATAGTTCTCTTTGAAAGGAGAAGGAAACAACCGTCAAGGGTGACATCGAATTTATTTAGAAGAAGCTCGCTTCTACCAGGGTCACCCTTACTTACTTACGTACTTACTTGACATAGGGAAATGGGCCTCAGTTAATAAGCTTCTACAGACCGCTTGATCCTTTGCTATGTGCTTCCAGTTTCGAACGCAACGTTGACCGAGGTCCCCTTCCACTTACATACGCTACCTGAACCTCGGTCTTCCTCTACTGCGCTGTCTCTCGGTGGCGGATTCGAAGACTTTTCGGACTGGATTGTTGATATCCATCCGCTCTACATGACCCATCCCTCTCAGACGTTGGACGTTGTCGATGTACAACGCATGCAGCTTATCTCCTCCTCCACCCACCGTCAATGCAGAAGGATCCGAAGACCCTTAGAGTGGTCTTTCAAAGCAGCCAGGGACACCCTCATCCATTTTTGATATGAGCCACTGACATCACACCGATTTATTCCGATTTTGTCAATATCATCGACGTATAACAATATTTGGATGGACTATGTTGGCGCTTGAGTTTTGCACTATTCTTTCAAGAATGATGTTGAAGAAATCGAAACATTGCTCTGTATACCTATAGCTCGACTCTATAGATACTGTCATACGCCTTAAAATCGATGAATAGGTGGTGTGCATCGATCTAAAGCTCATAGGTTTTCTTCAAGATCTGCCATTATGTGAATATTAAGCCGATGGTGAACTTTCCTGGCCTGAAGCCACGCTGATATTGACCAGTTAGGTAGTTGACGAAAGACGTTCACACAACAAGACAGATAAGGTGTTTTAGGCGATCTAAAGCACACTGATGCCTCAGTAGATCTCCTTTCTTGATGATCGGGCAAGCAATACTGAGTTTCCATGCGTCAAACATACCTTACATGAATTGGTGCAACCCCTAACCAAGTCAACGCTTGCTGCTTTTTATTTCATCCAGGTCTGGTGGACGGAATTGTTGGTCTACATCGTCCAGATTGAAAGGTTCATTCTGCCTGACGGGGGTTTTTCGTTCTGTGCCGTCGGTATACAGTCTACAGAAATGCTTTTTCTAAATCCTCAGCATCGACTGCGACTCTACCACTCTGTTTCTTTATTGGATTCTTGGTCAAACTTCAAACTGTCGGCAGTGGACCTCTTGAAAGATTAAGATTAGCCTGAATACGTTACGTTACGATGGCGTCGTGTAAGCTATACTTTTCGACAGTACTACTAAAGAAGTCCTCTCATCCTAGCTTTGCATTAAAATCGCCCAAAACAATTTTATCGTCATTGCTTATAGGTCTGTTCAAGAGCCCATAGAAGCTATTTTTGGTGTCGTCATCTTTCTCCTCCACGCGCGTGCTGTTATATAACGCTATTGTAAGCAAATTTAGTTTTGATACAGATTACAACGAGACCCTCGTTTGCATGTCAGAGACTAGAGACTTTCTGCCTACGTCTGTTTTTTTCAATGATATAGACGTCGTCATCAAAATATGATTTAGATGCCTCTGCTTAGAAACTTTGAAAAAGACTCATAGTCGATGGCCTCTGAAAGTATCTCTGTAATATCTGCCAATATAAGCCAATCATTCAACTTATTGACTAGCCCACAATTATACTATGCCCGGTGACACCACATATCAAGTAGTAGAATCAAATCTTCGGCATGTGTTTAACTATCTTAAGGAATTAATGAAGAAGATGCCGTATAGGATCCATTCAAGCTCTGCATTACACCAATGATTTTAAGGTTTTAGTGCCGTGCTTACTTTCTCATGGAAAGGTTGCATTCTTCAATGACATCATAATTGATTTTGATCCGCTTATAGTCGGTACTAAGGAGGAAAATCCTAGGTTTACTATAGCAATCCACGACAAAGCCCAAATATACAAAAAATTGTCAACAAGTTTGCAATAAGCCGGTGAAAACTAACAAAACTTTACCTACTGCTTTTAACAGAATATACAATGTAAATATTTATTATTCACTCTATAGTACAAATATATTTGTTGTTGATAAGTTGCAAAATGATAAAGTTCCAGAAACTGTTTTCTCAACTTCACTTAACATCTTACTAGGCTGTAAATTTCTAAGTTTTGTCTCCTATTGTGTTAACAAAATTTCATGCTTCTTTTATATGTTTCCCATTTTCCTTTCTTTCTTAGTTTACGAGTATTCTGGACCCCGCAAAAATAGCCAAAACCCCGTATGTCCCTTTTGCCGGCAATCTAACCATAACACTCCTATCCTTGTCAACCATGACTTTTACCCCAGTGCATTTTCCATTCACTAAGCCCCCACATATGATATCACAATAATTCCCAGGCGGAACGCAACCATACACTCTCTTCTCAAAGTCCTCCCTTGGATCATTGTTAAAGGTAATAAATCCCCTATGGCCGCGACAAAACGCCACATGATTCGGTCTTTCCTCATCTATCTGAAAACTTTTTATATCTTCGTCTACAACATAGTTTGCGAATGCAACCATATTTGCTATGGGATTCCATCGATGCTCGAATACCCATCCAGATTTCTTCTTACACTCTCCATCATGGTCGATAAACTCCGGTGATGTAATATCACCATTCCCATCGGCTGGTGGTCCTCTGTAATAAATCTCGAATCGGAACGAGCTCATAATTCGTTTGATCCCATATGGATGGGCTAACATGAACGCCACAGCCATTGTGTATTTTTTTGGCTTCGCATACGTTAGCACCGATTCGGGAGCCCTTCCGTCCAGACCATTACCACGTTGAGTGTAATGCGTGTCAATGAAGACCAACGCATCAAGTGGATGTAGAAAACCCCAGGCTGATTCCCAATTTTTCATTGAACTCATAGGTTGTTGGCCATTGAATACAGCTGCGATTTGCACAGTATGCTGAGATTCAGTAACAACACCGTAGCCGATGTACTCTGTTCTGGAGGTTAAATTGTGTGTTGCTATCTTACACTAAAGGATCAGATGGGCTATGAACTCACTTGGAAATTGCCTCGTCCCTCAAGTCAACAACTTCTTGTAGGAAAAATGGACGTGAGTTTGCTGGAAAGCCATACTTGGTGCTCAAATTGTTTACCATCTCATAGATGTCCTGCCAATTTGCTATTAGAACATAAATTAATTATTTTTATCAAGGCATCAACTCACTCTCAAATCCACAGGCCACATGTATTTGGCTGCATCCACTCTGAGTCCAGCTGCACCCTGATCCACAAGTCTATTCAAGAAATCAACAATTGACTTCTGTACACCAGAATTCGAGTGATTTAAATCTGGCAATTGTTTCAACTCACAATTACGGATCTGATGTCCGTCGGTGTAATCCAGAATAGCACACCGTCGGTGAAATGATCTATCATCATACGGCACCGCTGGATAAGTTCGCAAGGCAGCATTTGCCTGGGATCCTCCAGTTCCCACCATAGTTTGTTCGCAAACCGTTGTCTCATTGACAATTCCATCCTCGCTTTGAATTGCATTGCCACCAGCTCTTGGGGCGGCCATTTGATTGAGCACAACATCAACATACACCCTTACTCCTGCATCATTGCATACCTTCGTCATTGCTTCGAATTCAACCTCAACCTCCAGAGCGAGAGGCAATTATGTATGAAATTGGCTGATACTTCTCCCTCTCACTAACCGGATAAAGCTGCCACCGACAAATTCATTCAATGGAACCATATGTTCCATTTGTGGATGTCTTACCTGAATGCGGGCAAATCCTCGAGGTCCTAGGAAGGTCTCGCACTCCTTGGCGATATCGTTGAATTTCCATTCGAAAAACTGGACGATGACGGTACGATTTGGTTTGAAATGTGGGTCGTGTTGAAGTCCTCCGAAATCTTCTATTGCTGCTGCTTGAACTGTCCTGATTACAATGAGAACAAAGGCTAACATGTCAACTGTTCACGTGTACTCGGTGTCGTACGGAATGGAGCAATAAACATTTTTGTGGAATGTTTTTCCAGACGCCTTTTGATAAATTTTGTATTGCGTGCAGCGTGCCCTCAACACGCAAGTGTTTGACACTGCATTCGCTTGCAGCAGGTTGCGAATTTACACTATGCAGCTGTCATTTGCATTAAAGTGTCTCGGTTTCTACATAGGTAATCTTTCCTTTATTCTGAAACATTCCTAATCAGGACATCAGGTTTTGCATATTTAATTGAGGTATGCCAGGCCATTAACTACCTTCAAAGTTCTTATCTTACGAAAGTAAGATAACAGAATAAGCTATCAGACTTTTTGTTGAAACAGAGCATTTAGACAGAGATCTTATCCATCATGCTTCTTGTGTGTACTTTTAAATTAAATTTCTCAATCTTCGAAGAAAACCAAGTAAACTCTTCCTTGACAAAGTGCCCACAGTAACAACACCCACTATGTTATTGTCAAGTAACAGCATTTCCAAGATGGAAATTCACAGAGGTACTGCTCCGCAGTGTTGTCATCACTCTCAGAGCATGCGTTGGAGGACATTGTATCACTTATGTCCAACACAATTAAGCTTCCAATAAAAAACCTGGAGTCTTTCCAAGGCCATTGTCTTCTTAGAGACGTCAGAAAACCTTCGTTTGGTCACCCTGCAACCTTGGGAATCATGCCATCTACAGTAGTACTCGTATGAAACCCAATGGCATTGGAAGCTTTAACCGAGGACGCAGGCAGACTTTACTTAGGGTTGGGTTCTGTTGTCATCGTGTCAGGTATCCATGAGACCAGAGGTCACTAAAGTTTCAGACCTCTTCATTTTAAATGATGTGCTGCCAATGATGTGAATATGAAAGGGAGGGACATTCATCAATGCACCTAGAGCGGAGCCAAGTGTGCTAGGAAAAATCCACTAGCAGACGAAATATATTCTTTTGAATCTGGTAAAAGCACCATGAGCTTTATCCCTGAGAACCAACGCATAGGGCCCTTCTTAGTTACGGGTCTCATATCTTGCCGACAGCTTCTTTTCAATGCCGGGATTCCAACAGGGCCTTAGAAGCTTTTTACATAACATGTTAGCAACCTAAGTTTTTAGAGAATTAACTTAAAGTCCACTTTCTAGTAAGCTAATCGTCGATCATATCCAGGGTTCTGCCACTTTAGAGCAGGCAGTCACTGGATGTGATCCGACGGACAGTACCACTACATCATCCGAGTATACTTGTGCGTAGATGTCAGAACTATTGAGCGCGTTGAGCATTGACTCAACTTACATGCACGATAGAAGTAGAGGCAAGCTGCCATCACATATTGACCTCAATCAATGTTTTATTCACCAATATTGCTTGTCTGACTAAGTTACACATCTCGGAAAAGTTGTGTAGTCAAAAGCATCCTCAATGTTGATAAGAATGCCCAGGGTATATTCCTTCGCGTTGAGTACTCCTTCAATTCATCACCAAAACCAATGATAGATAACAAGCATATTGTGTTATACAATGCACTTACAGCTTAGTGGATAGGAAGAAGTTGTGAGCTAGTTCCGATAATATAACCTAAGAGTGTGCCCCCTTTGGGGCTGGTTACCCGGGATAAGCCGTTAAAAATAATACTCTGACGAAGCGCTTGTCTATTCTGACGGAGTTTTACCGTACTAGGCTAAGTTATTCCTGTTTTCTCTTCGTCGTACCGTCTCAGTCTACCAAATGTGTTGCAGGTATCACCGAAGTCGAAGGGACTGGCGATTCATGATTCAGTGCCTAATCAATTTAATCCACAAACTGTGGTATATAAAGCCACTGAGATCACCTCTATACGACTCAACGTCTATGCTGACATACACTGCTTAATTCGACGTCTCAACTCAATGCTTCCTGACATAACATGGAAAGTTAGGACTCGGGCACAATTGGATCATAAAAAAATTCCGTCCCATTACTTGAAAAGTACAAAAGTTCCGTATGTACACCTATTAAACACAATATCCTTTACTATACTCTGTCCAACATAAATTGGCAGTTCAAGTCTTATGGGGAATCTTTTTAAAAATCAGTTGCGTACCATATTTTTGCACAATACTAAACTGAAAAAACCCCCCCATGAAAAGTGTTTACTCGCCAGTGACTTTCCAATAACATCTGAAGTAGATCCCTCACGTCTTATTCAACTCACATGTGAGTGTGCACTGATTGGCTGTGCCCTGTGGCTGCTGCTATTCAACCCCTATTAAATTTATGTGCATTCAGAGCTACCAGTGTCCGCTTGTTAGCTCGTTCAGTTTTTTTTGCCTTGGGTTTCTGTTGAGGAGCTGTTGGTTTTTGAGCTTTGAAAAAAGTTCTTTTCGATGATTGTTATCGTGGAGATCTTGTTTTGATCCTTTGCATTTCTTTTAATGTGTGGAAAATACGTTAAAATGGAGCTATAACATTGTAAGCTATTTTCTTGAAGGGAAAAGTTTGGGATTAGCCCTACTGAGGATACCCTTACTTCTTGGTGGTGTGTAGATTTGAATCTAAAAAAAAGGACGGTAACCCTACATACTATTCATTCAGATTCTTACTAATTTGAAATGCTTACACGGAAACCCTGTAAGAGCTTTCGTTGGAATAGCACCTTACGGAAAACAAACGAGTGCGAATGAGAGACAAATATCCTTAACTTCCCTGTACTGCCAATTTATGTTGGACAGAGTATAGTTCTTAAAATGACCAAACCCTGTCGAAATAAGCGGTCAATGTAACTGCATCAGCCGTACTTGCACAATCGATTAAACTTCTCAGACATTTCCATTAACGCCAGGTGAAACATGAAAACTCTCTGCCACATCAACTTCAAACAACTCAGCACCTTAATCAACTTCTAAATTTTACAGAAATCACTTCATCACCACTTTGTTGCTCTGTTCTCTGATAGCAAAGGGAACACTTATGGTGTATATGTACGTATATATGTTTATACTCGTACTTTAGAAAGTAAATGCAATTCCACCACCAATCAAACTAACAGTGATTGCAAAGTTCATTTTCCATTGCCTCTCGGTCAGCATGCTCCTTCTTCTAATACTCGAGCACCCACTTTGCGCTTATAAACTCCATTTCCAATCTGGATTCCTGCTCAGAGTACCAGGTCCATAACAGCAGTACCAGTTCCACAGATAACCAATTCGGCCATGCATTCTCACTTTTGCTGCTCCAAACAGCTTTCCCCTCCTCAATATCAATCAATTTCTCTCTTCGTTTTAATCGATTGAATAGCTGCAATTTTCTTCACTTTGCTATAGCTCTTCCTAAGCTGCTCCATCTGTTTAGGTGATTTGATGGACACTTTCGTTTTACGGATACTACGAACGAGAGTCTTGGGGCGAAGTTTAAAGTTCAGCATTCTGGATAGAGTCCATCGTCGTCAGTGATTAAAGATACGGAGAGGAACATTACATGAGCACCGAAGTACACAACTTTTAAAGGTCGAACAATTTCTTGGTCATTGTCCTCCTGTTAGAAAGGGTCCCGATATATGTCTGATATCCAATGACATCGACTGACATTAGTTTAAACTTCTTCTCTCAAGGTAAGAGATTAGGAGTCGATGAGAATGGTAGAAGAGAAGATTTTATGGATTTGCTTTGGTTGAAATATAATTGGGTTTTTGTTCAAGAATTAATGAAAACAATATTAGATCCAAGTGAGTCCCCTGAGGAACGTCATTAATTTCAATGGATTTGGAAGGAATATTGAAGATTGTGTGAAGTGACAGGTAGTTTTTGTGAAATATTTATTCATTTAATCCTTTCGATTAAAGTGGCAGTTGAAACATAGAAACTGATTGGTTAAACTAGGCTGAGCTTCTCTTAAGTCCAACCGCTTGCAAAGGGTTTTCCTAAGAAATTGAATAAAGAGACATCACTGAGTTAACAGAAATTCTTTAAAGAAAACAAGAACTTTTGCAAAGCATTACACTGTCGTCTTCCGGCTAATTATGGAATATTATTTCATTCAAATAACTGCCTCTAATTTCCAATACATTTTCTATGGTTTCGGCCCCTATTTCACAAACAGCGTCACCATTATTGTTCCTGAGTACCTGGGTCGTCTCTGGGTTGATCGCCCTGCGAAATTAAAATATAGAGTTTCTGTCAATTTTCTGAGTGTAAAGAAGCTGTCAGTGTCAAAAAAAACGTATGATTTAAAAATAAAGCAATAAATGGCCAAATGTTTTTAAGGCCTACACGACACCACGTCTAGCAATACACTTAAGCTTATTGATCTTGCGGCGGGACAAAATATCACTATAGCTAGCACGCGGTTCCCTCATCTCAATGTACATAAGTGGCATGGCGGTGTTCGGACCATAAAATGCTTAATAAAATTAATCACATCGGGGAGAGTACGATAACTTTGGCGCCAAAAATTTAATTGAATCTATTCTTCAACCTTAAGTTCCAGCTATATTATTTGTATCAATAGTTTTTAAGAAATTCGCATGCAAACCAAAAATTTTGCTAAATAAAATTTAAAAAAATTAAGTTTAGACCAATTTCTTTCAAAATTGTGAAATAAAGTACTACTCGTAAATTGAATTCCTGCGGCCGATGCTTATATCAATTTTGAATCGAACACAAAAAACCGAATGGATTTATGTCGTCTAGTTTTTGAGATAATTGAAAATTACCAAAACTATTTTTTTGTGAGATTTTTGTTTTTTGGTACTCGTATCTACGGTGATTTCACTTTGAGGATTAATGTTGATGAACCTATCATCTTTGTAAGTAAAGTATTGCAAATCATTTAGCGTTACCCAGAATGCACCACGAGGAGGTGGAATTGCATTGCATTTCGCGTCTCAGTCAGTCAGTTTGTCAGTAAGTCAGTAGTTAGTTAAAAATAGTTAAGTCGATTTTTAATATACATATTAAAAAGGTTTGTAAGTCTCGTCAATAAAATCATTGTCCGTACTGGTGTTACTGTCAAGTTCGTTAAGTTCGTCATTGATGATGAGGAGCCGAGGTTGTTTTGGCGGTAAAATACCTTCTAAGTGCTCAATGTGAACGGTGGGAGGGTCGAAGTCCTTTAATTGCAAACCTACACTTTCTTTACCATCAACAAAACATGGGTATACTTTTTTCACGTCCATTTTTTTTATATATTTTTTTTCAAGGCAGTATTTTCGATTAAAAAAAGTGCCATATATTGATGAAGGTGGTCTGTTGTTTTTCGGCATAAAATTGTTTTTTTCAGAAGTCTTTTTGCATCGGTCTTGTTAACATATTCGCTTTTGCTGTGGTTCGTAATTTCATGTGTGGAACTAGAGAATATTTTTTCAACACCGATTCGCACTAAGGTTGAGCATAGAATGACCTTTGTGAATATCAATAACTACACGCTTTACCACATGTGTATGAAAAACAAAACAACAATATGTACAAACCCGTTTGTTCGGTTATATTTTGCATTATTATCGATTGCATTATACATTACGCAAAGTAAAAACATACATACTACGCAAAGTGAATAATTTGCTACAACATGTGAATTTTCTATAATTTTGGAATGAGTACTGTAGGTGACGAGTATTGATGACATAGGCGCCTGTCTGATGAAAGCACATACTCCGAGTGGAGCAACGAAGTTGCGTGAACGGGACTTGCCGCCTGCGGAAAGAGAGTTCAAATCCCTTAATCCCGCGAGAGGGCCGCCCATGTACTCTTAATTAAGAAACTATTGATATAGGTGCGTGCCAGACGTTTAATTTATTAAATTCATTTACTTACCTCAATTAAAGATCATGTACATAAATGTCAAAAAAAAAGAAAAAAAAACATAAATAGTAATTTTCAATTTTCTCAAAAACTAGACGACATAAATCCATTCGGTTTTTTGTGTTCGATTCAAAATTGATACAGGCATCGACCACAGCAACCCAATTTAGCACTTTACTTCACAATTTTGAAAAAAATTGGTCCAAACTTAATTTTTTAAATATTTTTTATTTTTATTTTGGGTTTGCATGCGAATTTCTTAAAAACTATTGAAACAAATAATATAGCTGAAACTTAGGGTTGAAGAATAGGTTTCTGACTTTCGAAACTGGTACAGTACTTTATTGTAAGTGTTGCCGTTGTTTTTTAGTAATTTTTTTCCCATTTTAAGTCATTTTTAATAAAATTGACCCTACCTCCTAAACGGGGTGAGATAGACCTCCCCTCCCATAGAAAAAAATGCCTGTTTTTGACCCCCCCTATAAAAAAACCGTTATCAATTTTCGGCGCCAAAGTTATCGTACTCGTGCCATCACATCACTCCAGGACTCTGGACATCCGAACCGGCAACCAACATTGGCTCGGATCACCACCTAGTTACAACAAAGGTACGAATGAGGATTTCCCAAGCGCCACTACAAAGATCACTCAGCAAATAAGAAGCATTCAAAGTGACACTTCAACGAAGGACAAGAACTGCACGTGTGCTCTTTGAGTAGAAGAAGCTGAAGGAACATCGACTTCTTCAGCAAAATAACGTGAAAATATCTGAAACACTTCGTCAACAACCAAATTGGCTCATACCAATCCTGTTTTTTTATATCAAGGAAAGTCCACAATCGAATAAGTCTTCCCACTCCGGCAAATCCTGGAAAAAAAACTTAAAAAGTCCAAATTAATAATCACCATGATGACAGGGTTTATAAATATATTTTGGATCAGTGGTAATTTTGCTCCATGGGTGACATCCAACACTAACTGGGGAGACTAAATTCTTATGGAGTCATGGCTAGTTTTGACATCCCCCAAGCTCGTCTGTCTGTGCAGACGACGATTGAGAACAATCGCTGCTCCGACAAAGTCGGTAAAGGCTTAACCGAGACCTTTGATATGAAAAAAGTGTTTAGACAATGACAAAATGACAATGAGAAGTCTAACATCGTACTTCATACAGAACCCAAAAGCGATTACTGGAGGCACAATCTTTCAGATGTCTGTGCAAGTACCGACTTAAGACGATAATATCGATAAAATTTGGGAGAAGACAGTTGACCGTCGCCGATGCGTTCGCTAGTATTAAAACAAAAGCTATCGAAATAAGTTTGAGTATGTGCAGCTTTCTCTACCTCTACTATGAATTCTGCAAACAACACTGCAGCAGAAAGAAAACAAAGAATCACTGTTGCCAAACGCTGCTTCTTCGGGGTAAGAAGATAATATACTTAGTAGAAATGGCCATTCTGAAAAAAATTAAGAAGACTCTTTATAAGACCTTGATCATCCCAGTCCTATTGTATGACACTGAAGCATAAACTCTATCGAAAGCGGATAAAGATATCCTCAGTCGTTTCCGGAGAAAAATCATTTCGATCGCGTTTGCGTTGATGACGAACTATTCGAGACGTACAGCGACATCGGCTTGGTCAGAAAACTGCACATCAGTTGCTTGAGATAGCCAAGACATATAGAACAAATGGACACCAATGTTTCCGCCCGCAGTGTCTTCGAATCTAACCCAGTGCAGGAAGACCTCACTTTAGATGGCGCCCAGAACTAAAATGGGGCTTTAACTGACTTGCAGTGCGCAACTATAGGTAGTGAGCTAAGGACTTGTCTAAACGGAGAGGTTTGTTTGTTGAGGCCCAAGTTCAGCCCAAACTGTAGCGTCGCCTTAGTATATAGGCAAGTGAGCACATCACAGTCTACAAGATTAAGGATTTGAGAGATTTCCAAGTCACCTGCATTTCTACTGATGGGTTGTTTTACTTATCGAATGAGTCTTTATGCACTGTTACTTGTTTCTCTACGAGTTTGCGAGTTTGAATAGTTTTTTAGGTTCATAATTTCGACCATCATACTTAACAAGCATTAGTTGTGATATACTCGTACCTTACTATTACTAGAGGATTTTCATTTCATTTTCATCTAGACGTGACCGTATGTTCGACGAAATATCTATAAAGCATTGCCGGCTTAAAGCTCTGCAATTGATCAAGGGAATAGAGATAAATATGGACCACAATCAGAGTTGCTAGGAAAGACATTTTTCAGAGTTCGATGAACGCACCATTGTCGTTCTATTCTTATAAAAACTAAGTCTATTGTATGTATTAAAGAACAGATGCAGATCCTCCAAAAATTCTCAGCTTATTAAGGAAATCGACGGCGGCCCGTAGCTTTACACTTCAAATGTTTTGTGCATAGAAGTTTGCTTGAGGGTATAACTAATTTATCAATTGTCGATTAGGTTTAATGTTGATTGCGCTTTAGAGCAGACAGTTGTAATTCCACATCCGGCAGACGGTACAGTGACGTCATTTACATGTGCTTAAACGTTAATACTTGAGAGTCTACCGGTATGCACCAATGTTTACGGTATGCACGTTTACCTCTATTTTTAGAGTGTCTTCTAACTGACTTAGATAGAGCTGTTAATAGTTGCTTTATTATTATTATTTTTGCTATTTAGACTACAGATGCGCACTTCTCTCACTAGATTTATTTTGCTGTACAGTTCGTAAAGGTCACTGTTAAATCTCCTCCTCCAAACCCCCTCAACAAAAATGGGGACAGAAATCAGTCAAAGAATCCTTTTTTGAAAACGACTTAGAATTCTCTTATCCGCCCTCACTAATGTTCATGTGATGGTCTTCTAAATACTTCGTGTTTTTTTTTTGACAGGGCTCTGATATTCAATTGCCTTCACTATCGAAAGTAACACTTCTTTTCACTTTTTTTTTATCACAATTGTTCCAATCCATGTAATTGCAACAATTTGGCGCAGGTTATCAGTTTGTGAGTTTTTAAAAATTTAACCTGGAGTGTTCTTTATCAATATTCCTCCCTATCTGACAATTTCGATTCATTTCTACTGTGATGCTGTCATATTGCTGCTAATGATGCCTCTTTTTTATTCTGTCGGAACAGGAAGGAGTGACCTTAATTTCTATTACTAATATCTCTATATTTCGCTTTAAGATAAGTAAACGTTTCATACACTAACCCTATGAGCGTCAACAAAATGATGCGAGCATAAGCCACTCACAGACATCAACGCCGCATTCTAGATGGGTATGAAGTCATCTGTGAGAGCCCCAACTTTATTCTTTTCCTGATTTAGATGCTGGCCTTAACTATTTTGGGGCATACAGAATTCTTCTTTTTATTTTGTAGAGGGTGTGTCTATAAATTGGCGCGCAAGGTCATGTTAAAGGGAAGATGACTTTGTGAGTGCAACCTATGATATCAATACAAAAGGGAGGCAAATCCATTAAGTCTAGCAGAAGGAGCAATTTTGTGAAAGGAACAATACAGTCAGTCGTGAGGGACCCAACGAACCTCTTCGGGGACAAGCCAGCAGGGCCTTGGGGTTTTTCGTCACAACGTATTATCCAGAGGACAGACCAAAAAAAATTGTTAAAAATCCATTCTTCCAGTGATACCTTCAAGCACCGGATTAGACATACCAGTCAACTGGTTCATTCTCGTAATCGTCTTCGTCTTCTTACATAGGTAAAGAGCGTCCTGCACTTTAGAGCATAATATACCAAAAAATACAGCATATAACCAAACGAAATACGGTTTTAGAACCGTTAACCATGCTCATTTTGATCGATTTTATAAAAATCTATGCTTTAACCAATCGTCCAGGTTGGATTGTTTTTTTCAGCTGACAGCGCCGTTTGGGTCGTCGTTTAACCTTTAACGATCTGCAGAATTGGTTTATATCCTCAGCATCGATTATGACACAACTACTAAATATCCCCATTGGCTCAAACTTTTTTGTTAAGAGACTTAGTGTAGATAGACATGCGATCCACTGTAATACAGTGGAGCGCTATCATAAAATTAAAAACCTGTTAAAGGATTCGACGACGGAGTTTTTCTCCTTCACCCCGAATGGGGGAAAGCTGCAAACTATGCTACTATGTCTACTGATCCAGAGGAGCTCTTAAAGCTGCTCAAAGCGAAAGAGAGCGACGGTCTCAAATTCGTGGGGGTTAAGCCGTTCGTCACAGCCAGAGCCAAAATGGAGAAACGGAAACTAACATTCTTCCTGGTTCAGCTAAGTCCCGAAAGCAAACTGGATGGTCTAAGGAGTATTAATGTCCTACACTACCAGGTTGTACACTGAGAAAAAGTATAAAGGCACGAAAACACTTTGCAATGTGTTTGTGCCAAAGTGCCAAAGCTTCGGGCATGCCGCGTCGAACTGCGAAATGCAGCCTCGATGCGTTAAGTGCGGTAAGAACCACAAGTCTGAAGAATGCGCTCTAGGTAGGGATGGAGCGTCAGAAAAAAGCCAACTCTCTTGTGTTTTATGTAAGAACACGGGGCACACCGCAAACTATCGGGGTTGTCCCAAGTTCCAATACACAAAAAGAGTAAATCTGGCTCGGCAGCAAAAGGTGGAAGTAAAGCGTCCACCTATTCTAACACAAACACCAGCCGTTACTCCCCAAGTTACCTACGCCCAAATGGCGGCAGGTAGGGGAAATACGGCACAGCAAGCGAAAATTGTTTCTCAGGCCCCAGCGCCTAGAGCACCGGAACCGGAAAATGACAGGCTAGCTATCTTGCTCTCTATCCAGCGGCAGATGGCTCAGCTGCAACGCTAAATTACCGAGCAAGCTACGCGGGTAGATCAAATATACGCGCTGCTGCCGAGCCTAACACACCTAACATAGCGAGTGGGGAAATAATACACCAAACACTAGAGGGAACCTACTATTCAATTGGTGGGGTCAACACAGTGTTATGAATAGACTCGGCCTAAAGGCGACGGATAGTCCGTCGTTTCCTAGACACGGCTCCTATTTGGATCTCCTGTCGTTCGACACACGAATACAACTGACAGGTACGAACCAACAAACTGTAAACTGTCTTCGCACTTCTGTGTATGACAGTGACCACTGCGATCTTAGTACCGAAATAACCGTTCCGAATAAAAATGCGTAATTGGATGAGTGTGTCCAAAGGCATTCCTACAACTATAGTAGAGTGCGTTGGACACACTTCTCCAGGGCACTGACTAGAGCACTCTCCTCGAATTCGCTCTACCCACCGTCCAACAGAAATCTGTCAAACGAGAAGATTGACAGGTATCTAAAACTAATGGATGAGACAATTAAACGAACAATTGACACAACGATACCTCGGTATCAATACACTGACAACGAAGACTTGTTCCGCAATTCAACTATAGACGCACTGCATTGACATAAAAGTAGCCTTCTGTCCAGACTGAAGACCTTGTACAGACAGTTTACTGACAGACATAACCCGGAGATTATGACATTAAAATCGTCGATCAAAAACATCCAAACATTGATAAAAGAAAGTTACAGGTCTTCTGTAAGTTTATATTGGAACAATAAAATTCTGACTGTAAACACCAGCAACCCGAATATGTTCCCGCAAATAAATAAAATATTTCGGAGGAAAGATCAAGACGACCTTTCATGTCTTAAAATCGCCCGAACGACAGACAACGAACGCATACTCTCAACAGCAGGCATAGATCCAAATGAGGCTGTTGATGATGACGACTTCTTTGTGATCGAAGATCCGCAGGAGAAGTTCGAAGCTATAGAAGCGACTTTCCAGGAAGTGTACAAGGCGAATGACACCATTGGCCCCAACCACGACTTGGAAAATCGAGTCCTTGTGCACAATTTCTACCTTCGAAATGAAATAGTGAACTGGCGAATCGAGAACTCAGGTTTCACCCAGTTCAGTGACGAAAATATGGCAAAAAATGTCATCGCCAATGAAAGGGAACAACCCCCGTTCATCTCGAAGGAAGAGCTCCAAACGATCTTCGACGCAATTAGAAGTAAGAAATCAGTAGGAACCGATGGAATGCCGAACATTGTGCTTCGACATCTCCCACTAGAAGCGGTGGACATTTATACCACCCTGATAATGTGCAATGAATAATGCACATTATCCAGCGCATTGGAAAACTGCGGTGGTACATCCCATCCCTAAAAGGGATAAAGACACCTCCAATCCGGCGAATCTCCGGTCGATCAGTCTCCTTCCAAACATAAGTAAGGTTTTCGAAAAAGTCATTAATAGAGTCCTGACTAAATGGGTTGAGGACAGAAATATAGTTCCGGATAATCAATTCGGTTTCAAGGCGGGGCATGACGTTATTCATGCCGCGTCTAAACTGGTTTCTGATATCCAATGGAACAAAGCCAAGAAACAGTGCACAGGTGCCTGCCTGATTGACTTGGAAAGGCTTTCGATACCGTATGGATAGAGGGACTCTTCTACAAGTTGAACAGATTGGGCATTAGTAAACCACTGCTGTATATTCTTTTCAATATGCTCACATATAGACAGTTCATCGTGAAAAATGGCGGTCTGCAACAAGGTGCGGTCAATTCGCCAATACTTTTCAACATTTACACAGACGACTTAATCGCGTACAGATCAGGTCCAAAGATTGAGGTTATAAACATTCTTTTGCAACGTGACTTCAATAAAATTAAACAATATTGCGACGACTGGAAGTTGAAGATCAACTTTCAGAAGTCGGAAACCATTCTGTTTCGGCAGCCTTTGTCTGGGGCCTCTGTGGATACCAGAAAGAATTGGCGAAAGTTTCAGATCGTGGGACAACACGTGCAGCCACTTGTTTGTCGAAATGTAGTCAGATACCTTGGGATCTGGCTAGATCAATATCTGTATTTTAACAAACATATAGATGTTGCTCTGGCCAAAGCCAAAGGTGCTTTTGCCCTTACAAAGAGACTGTTTTATAGCAGGCAACTCGATGCGAGGGTAAAGGTGATCTGCTACATGGCCCTTATTCGGCCTATGCTTACATTTGGTTGTCCCATGTGGTTCAACGTGAGAGCAAGTCTTTTGGAAAAGATTCGGGTGTTTGAGAGGGCTTGTCTTCGCTTATACAGAACACCAGAGTCTGAGTACATCTATCCTAATGAGGTCTTGTACAATAGGGCGAACTTGATAAGAGTGGACAATTTTATTATTAAGTTGACTCGAAGGCACATTTCAAGAGCAATGACCTCGTTGGACAACCTGATCTCCGGGGCTTACTACCCTAATTATTTGTATCATGAGAGAGTTCGCTTTGACGGCTTTATCCCTCCAGAAGCGTTATTCTACCTCGATATGAAAGGTCTGATCCAGACAGACAGCTGAGGACAGGCGACTTAACTACGACAGAGATGTCGCACACGGCAGTGCGGAGCGTCTCCGGTTTAGCAGGGCGGTAGGGAGTCGCGACATGAGGGATGTTGCTCGGCAGCACCAACAATTTTGGTGGCTTGCAGCAGAAGGGGAAGCTCCATTGTCGAATTCCTCCAATACTTGATAGCTTCGTTAAGGAGCAGAGTGGGTCTGCCTATTTTTTTTTAGACATGGCCGACTTACATAGGTGTAGGTAGGGTTAAGGTAGGTTTAGGAAAAATAAAATAAAAATAAAAAAATAAATAAAAAAACATTAAAAAAAAACAACAACACCAAGAAAAATATCTAAGAAATAATACTTATATAATAAGATAGTGTAAGTAGGTTAAGTAAATAAAGATTTATTTTAGGTAGTTCGTAGTTTTTAGTCTTAAGTGTTATTTTTTAACAAAAAATGTAAATACACTAAGTTTTTAAATTTAAAAAAAAAAATATGTTTTCTTAGTTTTAATTATTTCTAATGTAAAAAAAAAATAAATAAAAATTTGTACAGTTAGTCGAAAGACAAAATTGATTTGTTAGGTTTAACTTAGAGTGTCCGCATGGGCCAGTAAGTTAGAATAAGATAATATTAAGTTAATTAAGCTAATTTTTAAGCGTTTTTTGTATAGCATTTAAGATTTATTAAATTGAATTAAATAAAAATGCATATAAAATGAAAAATGAAAAAACAAGGATATTTAGCTTGCTCATTGCTGAGATCAGATATCAGAGTCATACTGCGTACCAATTATGTACGTACCGATTGCAATAAACTTGCAGCAATTAAGGCACTGCTTCTGTTCACTTTAGCAATTATATCACAGTTTTCCATCCTCCCTTTGTCAGGCCGATCTTTCAGCATTTCCTGGATGAAATCTGATTCCGATCAACCTTAATCCTCTTTTCATTGTTCAATGGCACATTCCTGATCTGAAAGTCGTTGGCTTTTTTTTAAAAATTGAGGGATCATCAACAACAATTTTTTGAAGTGGAGTTAGGTAGTACCGTTTTCAGACTTTTTCTCAAAAATGTTTCTCTTCTATGAACATTTGAGCATAAGCCTCATAATGGTTATCATCCTTAGCCAAAATATTCAATGGATTCGACCCCTGCCTTCGATGATTGTGGGAGTACCGAACAATAAACGAAAAAGCTTAAGCAGTGACGAATTTCTTGACCCATCATTGTCGACAGTGAAACCAACAAGTAAACACCCCATGACAGTGCAATATGCCTTTAAACCTGCAACAATTTGGCACAATTTTTCATCTAAGCATCAGATAAGCTATTGCTGTTCCTTCATCCGTGTAAACTGTGTTCCGTTGGCCATTTATATTCGTTCAGTGTTTTGTTCGAATTTAACCGCCATACGCTGGACACGGAGCGATTAATTAAAATTTCTTATCAACACGAATTAATCGCGCACACCGCATGTTGAATGTTTTACGCCAAATGCATGCAATCCATTGTATTACCAGCCACTACCACCTGACAAGCGCCCATCCCATGTTTGTTATTGTTCGCCTGATAATCAGATTTTAGATGGTAACCTTAAGCGACTACTTGTATATACGTACGGATGAATGTGGATCATAAAAGGGTTTATAAATAATTTTTAGAATAGATGGGTTATGGGTACATATTCTACATAAGTTACGTTGTAAAAAGGATTTTTTCACCGCTCGTCAAAGTCCTGCACGAGGCTTAGATCGATTGGAATGTAAATTGAGTTATACGAGTACCACCACCGTCGTCATCATTCCCATCGCTGTTTAATTACACCTCTCCGACTAATCCTTCACACGCATGAAATGCTACATGACGAATTAATCAGGGCTGGGTGTCATGATTGTGGTGGGCTTTAAAATTTCTCCTAGGTTAGTGGTAGTTGAAAGAGCAATGAAAGTGGTAGCTCCTCGAAAGGATAACTGAACGTTTTTTTTCCATAAAAAAGTAAGATATCTATTAAATTGGGTTTAAGATGCTTTTCCGATACTTCAATTACCACCTGAGATGGGGGTGGTTAGTGTCCTCCTTTTTTCTTAGTTCTTCGAAGATCCTAATTCATTTATTCTCCGAAGTAATGCCACACTGTTGATATATGTATGTATGTATGGGTATCAAGAAGATGAAAAACAAAGAATGCAATAACCAGCGTAATGGTGTAGAAACAACGGCGGATAATTGAATTCAAAGGTTGCTGGGTGGTGCATCTTGCAGCAAACGGACAAGGCATGCATTTAAAATCCTATTAAAGGCATTCCCACAGTATACGAGTACGAGTATATACCGGCCAACTGGTGTTGTACTGGTTTCCTTTTTAAAAAGGTTAAAATCTTGAAATGTTTGCAAGCGCAATACTTCAAAATAAACTGCTTCAAAAGGCAAAATCTTTTTAATTTAAATCCACCAGTTTAACGCATTCGTTCTATTTTACACTTTTTTTTGAATCATCTTGACCAGGGCTATCTGGTCATTGTGAAGAGTAGTCGTGACCAATATCGCAATAGTCAACAAGGCACATTCATCAGTTGAACAGTTTCAAGGGTAGTGCTTCTAATCATTCAGATTTCACATCGAAAAGAAAAAAAGTAAAGAAGACGATTCGAACAATTTGTACTACCATCAGAATTGAGTGCTCCTAAATAGAAAAAGAACTATTAAACTCTTTATGTGGATACCTCATGGGATACATTATTTACTTACTTAAGTTGGCCGAACAGTTCGTGGTGAACATAGGTCTTAATAAACAAGCGTCTTCAACCAGCTCGACCTGCAGATTCGCACGTTTAGTTGGATGAGGTCCTCTTTTACTTGCGCGGTCTTCTTTCACCACTGTGGCGGGTTTGAGTATTTTTCGAACTGAAGCATTGGTGTCCATCGGCAAGTGGAAACCACCACTTACACCACGCTGCTTTCTTTCGATTATGTCAATATCATCGGCATATGCGAGTAATTGGACGGATTTATAAAAGATTGTGCCTCTTGTGCTCGCAGGTAAATTTCGCACTGTTCTTTCAAGAATGATATTAAAGAAATCACCTGGCAGCGCATCGCCTTTCCTACATCCCTTTTTTCACATCAAAGGTATCGTTGAAATCTTTACCTACCTTGATGGAGCAGTATGGATTCTCAAACGTCATGCTGAACAAAGGGATGAGTTTTATAGGGATCTCGAAACTAGATATAGCTGTGTAGAGCTCATAGATGCTGTCATGCTCAGTCTTAAAATCGATGAAAATGTGTGTATTGATCTGAAATTAAAGAATTTTTTTCAAATATCTACTACGGTATGAACATTTGGTCGATGGTGTACTTGCCTACTCTGAAGTCACTCTGATATGGACCAATCAGGTTGTTGGTGAACGGTTTTAGGTGTTCACAAAATATGGCAAATAAGACCTTGTAGGCGATGAAGACTGATGCCTCTGAAGTTGTCACAGTTAAGATGGTATCCTGTCTTGGGGATCGGACAAACAATGCAGAGGTTCCATTCATTGGACATACTTCCATCCGACCATATTTTATAGATGAGTTGGTGTATGCCCCTGATCAAGTCATCGCCTGCCGCTTTGAAGAGCTCGGCAGTCAGGTCGTCTGCCTTAGCATATTTGTCGAACTACTTCCTAGATATGGCTATCTTCACTTCATCCAGGTCGTGTGGACGAAAGTGTTGGTCTACATCGTCCAGGTTGAAAGGTTCGTTCTGTCTGACAGCGATATTTGGTTCGTCGTCCGCGTTATACAGTCTTCAGAAATGCTTATTCCAAATCCCCAGCATCAACTGCGACTATTCCAGTGTGTTTCGTTGTTGGTCATTTGGTAAAACTTCATCTCTCATTCTTAGAATAGCATCTCTTAATTTCTTCGATGGCGCGTTTCTTATGCTCCTGCTTTTTTTTCTGTGAAGCTAGTGTTCGGCTGCGTTCTCTTGCTTAGCTGCATGTGCTTGTTGGCGCTCGTCGTCAAATCAGGGGTATCATTGTAGTAGCCGAGTCGAGTGAAACCTAGTACATCATAGGCGGGATCTCTGATGGATTTTTAGCAGAAATGCCGCTGATATTCGATATTTGATGTTGACAGCATGGGACCTTTTAAGAGATGAAGGAAGAGTCGATAGGAAAATTTGTTAGCTATCTCATGTGATTGTAGTTGTATGATGTCGAAATTCTTCACAGTATGAGCTTGTCTTTGCGCTGTTCGGGATATCCGCAACCATACCTTTGCTACAACAACATTATGGTCCGAGTCAATGTAGGCTCTTCGGTTTGTTCGAACATCCATAATAAAGGAGAGTTATGCTTCGATCACAACGTGGCCAGTCTGATTGAAGGATAATCTGTGGATATCGAGATGCGGAAACCGCTCACTAGCTTGTGTTATAATATTTCGTTCCATCGCAAAGATTACTAGCCTCAATCCGATATCGGAGATATTGTCTACTACCAAAGATGCCCTTTCATACTGAAAGTGCCTTAAATTGAAGGGGATGGGATACCAGGACGATATTATCATTCCTTTTCCTTTAAGCTATGAAAGATTACCAAAATTAAATCAAGCTGTAAGGCCAAGATCTAGGAAAAGCAGAGAGGTTAGGCAAGACTTTAAGCCCGCATGAAAGACACAAGGTTCTCATCCGCGAATATCAGACTGCATCCCTTTCATAGCTCAGGTTTTTTCCGAAAGCATTCCTGAGGATTTATTGCATCATTCCATCAGACGTCATGTCCATTAGAACAAAGCCAAGAGACAAGTGACAAGAAAGATCATTAAGACTCCTGTATGCTTCTCTGTTTAAACAGAAGATGTCTTTGGGAATGCAGCCCATGAATATGATATGTATTTCGAGAGAGGGAAATTTATCTGTGCATCTAAGGAAATTCACTAGCATCCGTGCTGAAAATCATTCATTGGAGTCTGGTAAAAGCAATAGAAACGGATTTTTTTAACCAACGGATGGGATAAAATCTTAAGAACTACAGTCTATGAAGTCAAAGCTCTAACTTAATTTGAAACCCTCATTCTATAACCCACAACTAAAAATTTCCTCAAAAGTAGTAAAACTAAAACGTTGTATGTACGGAAGCCAGTTTGCACTACTGATTTACTTTGAAAGAGTAGTTTGCAAGGAAGTTTCAGAAATGTACTCGCTTAAAATGGTCGCACATTTGAAAACTAATCCCATTCAACTGTGCCAGTGTACTGTGAGAAATTAAATTGTACTATCTGGTTACAAGATTCCTAGAACTTTGTCCTTCATACTAAACTCCATTGAAATGGAAAAAAGTATTTTATTCCAAAAAATTATCCCTAAACTTTGTGTCACAAAAAGTCGTATCATTGTTCCTCCGCCAAAAAGTCGGCAGCTTCCCAAAACTCATTTCCAATTGGTTTTTCCGGTGTCGGTAAAAGGAATATGAGTACTCACACTCGTACTACTGCTACCACCATTCCGGAAGTTTCAATTCAAATTGCAACCTCACTTTCATTTTATTCATTCAATTTCGAGTGATTTATGCCGATTGGATTTCTCCATGATTGCATCTTTACTTACCGTGAAGTAGTGCATGAGTGGGATACATACGAATAGTCGTACAGCTTTGTGCTACTCTACTATCCCTAACTTCAAAGAGGATAGTGACATAAAACTTTACACCACCACTCAGTGCAACTTTTTCTTTCTGCAATGTTTGTGCAACTATGTGCAACAAAATCTAATTTACCGTTTACGATACCGGTAGTGGAGTACAATAAAAAAAACAAAAACCCAACTCAAACGGTGAAAGGACATTCAAACCAAGTAACCAACTCACCCTACAAACCAATTCGCCTGGTTCCCTTCGGACATTTTAATTCGATTTCGAGTAATAAAATCCAACATTTCCACACAACAACAGCTCTTAGATTATCTGTTGTTGGGTAATAGCTAACAAAAAGGACACTTTTCGTTTTCTTTTATTTATTCTTTTTTACTTTTCACTTGTTACCCCTCCGAACGACGCCAATATTTGGCTCCTTTAACGACTGCAGATTTACTTTGATCGGCAATCCTTTAATTTCCACTTTGGCCTTACAGACTGTTTATACGTGTATGTACGTATGGAGCTTTAGAAGAATGTTCTTAAATCTTCGTAGAAATGGTAACCGAAGCGGCATTGATCACAATGAATTTCAATTATCCTGCAAGGATTTACATAAGGGAGACCTAATGAGATCGCTATGGGCGGTCTATCGGTTTGCATAACAAGTTAAATTTTTTGCCAAATTTATTCGAATTTTCACGCATTCTGTGGGTGTCCTTAAATTTTATTGCCATCGATAAGGACACGAGAATGGAGGAAAAACCCATTTTAAATTAGGATTTTCTTCAAGGTTATTGGCTTCGTATAGTGATAATAGATTTCTAAATTCTAAATTTCCCATGGTTCTTACAAAAAAATCCCTGAAAATACTTCCGTCAGATTTACTGAATCTTTTAGAATTATTTTTATTAAATATTAGAAGTCTAATTAAATTGCCTTATCTTTAAAGTTTTAGTCCATGAAGTGCCTTGATGTTTATGTGATGTAAGGTGAACATTTTGGGGCTAAAAATAAACAAGCTTATTAGATGCTGGTACCTTTTTCCAGCCATGGACGATGTCTTGCTATACCATGGCAAGTTAACAAGAAGCGTATGAGAATATTTTTGACTTCTATTTTGGGAAGGAGTTTTGAGCCTACTAGCATCTCCCCTTATTCTGTTTTATATTCTGTGCCATTCTATCTTGAACAAGCAATATTGGCGAACGAAGAAACTTATTTTCAAAAGTCAAAATGAAGTAAGTTTTTTTTGAAGAGCTTAGAACGTTTCTTTGTTTAAAACAATAACGACAGGAACAGAGGTTGAATCAAAACGTTTTATTTATTATTAATAATGGCTAATGTCCTTGGGTTTTTATTATAAAGCGCATCCTCTCGATCTGATTTCCGACCACTACTTCAATCATTTGGGGATCTATCTCACTAATAACCTACTCAATATTGATTTTAAAGGTCAAGAAATGCGACAAAAATTAGCCGGGCAAAAAAAACTGCGACAAGAAGTCTTGAGTTTCCGGCATGTGAAAGAGCGCCTCGTAACAATACGTATAATGGCTAAATTTTCAAACATTAGCCTAATATGCGCACACACCCCCACAGAGGAGATATATACCGACGCCAAAGATAACTTTTATAAGGTCTTGAACGAGATCTGCGAGCCATGCCCTAGCTTTGGCATTGACATTGTCCTCGATGATTTGAATGCAGAGCTGGGAAGGGAGGGCATCTTTGGTAAAAAAATACTGTTGAAAGGTATAGATTGCACGGATTCAGCCTAATCGACTTTACGGCGGGGCGTGACATTATCGTAGTTAGCCCGCGGTTCCCACAACTCAATATGCACAAGGGGACAACCGGATTAACAATAATGCAATCGACGGAAGCCTATGCTTCAGTTCTGTGGATGTCCGATGATTCCGAGGAGCCAAAATCGACCAGGATCGTTACCTTGTTTTAACACAGGTATATTTGCCATTCGCCTGAAGCCATTCGTTAACAACCTCATTAATCCAAATCAGTGTGGCTTCAGGCCAGGAAAGACAACCATCGGCCAAATATTTACACTACCGCGGATTTTGGAGAAAACCCATTTGCTTCAAATCGATGCACACTACCTATTCATCTATTTAAAGGCCGCGTATGACAGCATCTATAGAGCTATACAGAGCAATGTCTAGTTTTGGCATCCCTACCGAACTCGTTCGTTTGTGCAGAATTACGATGGAGAATATACGCTGCTCAGACAAGGCGATGTACTGTCAAGCGATTTCTTCAATATCATTTTTTGAAAGAATTTTGCAAAACTCCCGCAGAAACACAAGTGGCTCAATCTTTCAAAGTCCATCCAATTACTCGCATTCGCCGATGATATTGACATAATCGGAAGCAATGTCGATACCAGTGGCGTTTCGCGGGAATAAAAACGTAAGCGCCGGAAATGGGTTAAGCGGTCTACGAAAACAAGACAAGGTACATGCTGTCTAGCAAACAAGACACCCGACACCGACGTCTCCGAAAAAAGTCACTTCGACAGATATAACTCTGGAGTAGTTCAAGACCTTCTCTACCTAGGCTTCGCTATCTGTTTAGACAACGACACCAGCGCTAGGATCAAACGAAGAATGACTTCACCCAATCGCTTCTTTATTGGGCTGGAAAGACAATTGACTATTAAAGCTCTCTCTCGAACAACAAAAGTGACTCTATGTACGATCTTAATAGTCCCAGTCTTGCTCTATAGTGCAGGGACATAAACTTTATCCAAAATAGATTATTGTGCGGTGAGTGAAGGAGAAGATACAATGACGAACTGCACGGATTGTACAGCGACATCGACTTCGCCAAGAAAGTGAAGATCCCCCGAATGAGATATCTGGGTCACATAGAGTGGATGGACACCCACGCTCCGTTCCAAAAAATCTTTGAGTCCGCGCCCAAAGGAAAGCACATTAGAGGAAGACCACAACTCAGTTGTACCATCAAGTTCAAGGAAACCTCAGCCAACTGAGCGTGCGAAACTGAATCGAGATAATTTCCCCTATCGTAGAATAAGCCGTATCTGAATTTCACTTCACTCACTCGATTCACTTTCACTTACCATATGCATCGTAGAATACGCCGGGTGAACTACGAGAACATAATCTTCGAGTATTTCGAGTTCGAAGTTAGCACTGCAAAACTGCTGTTTTGTGTTGCTGTTGTTCCAGCAAGGGAAAAATAACTAGTCAGTGAATAATAGTGAGAAATGGATAGCATAGGTTTCTTTTTTAATGCATTTAGTAATGGGGAGAAAATACCTTCTAGCAGAAAAATGCTTGCATCTTTAAAAAACGCTGCAAAGAATATTATGGAATTTCCAGATTCGGAGTAAGTTGTCTGAAAAACAAAGTATCATTCGATCTATTAAAAGTAATAATTAATCTTTTAGATTTGTGAAAGCATTCCGTTTAAATAAGACAGCATTTTCATATGTTTTGGATGTTTTAAAAACGGAGATTAATCCAAACAAAAAGTCGTTTTCGTTGTCTAAAAAATATAACTAGCAGCTTGCTTAAGATTCTTTGGCGAAGGTAATTACCAATACGCAATCAACCTTTTCAGAAGTATTAAAGCAAGTGCTGGACATTCTTGAAAGGAAACTATGCCCCAAATGGGCATAACTCCTTAAAAATGAGTGAAGAAGAAAAAAGTGAGACAAAAAGATTTTTTTACGACAAAAGTCGAATCCCTGGTGTGGTAATGTATGTGGACGGAACGCATATTGCAATCAAGACTCCGTCACATAATAAACATTTATATTACAATCGAAAAGGATTTCACAGTACGAGTATTAATACTATTCTGGTAAATGATTAAAAAAAAATAGTTTTTTTTTGCTTTATAAATAATCATTGTTCAAATTTTCAACGGTCAGATATGCGACAACAAGCAGTGGATTAGATGCGTGGACGCAACAAATCCAGGCTCCAACCATGACTCATTCATTTGGAACAGTAGTGAAGTCAGTGCTTATTTTTGTGACACGTACTGTAGAGGAGACAGAAATACTAGAATTTTAGGTGTCTTTCCACTCATTTAATTTTACATATGCAGTTTTATATCATATCTCTCTCCTTCTCTATAGGTGATTCCGGATATGATAATCTCCCATGGCTACTAACGCCGTTCCGATCAGTGGATACGAATTCTCCAGAGACTAGGTTGAACCAACAACATAGTAGAGGACGAAATATTGTAGAAAGGACAATTGGAGTCCTTAAAAGCAGATTTCGCTGCTTAATGGGCGTTAGAGTAATGCACTACGAACCTGAAAAAGCGGCCCAAATCATAAATGTTTGCTGTGCTGTGCATAACATTTGCATGCATTTCAAAATATTTTGGGATGAACAAAACGAAGTAGAAAATTCAGATGAGTTCCAAGTTGAAAATGAACACGACGAATATATTCCGTCTTCACAATTACAATTTGTGAGCAGGGCAGCTGAAATTAAATTAGAAATCATGAACTCTTTGTAATTTCGGAATACAAAAAAATCCCTTTTCATTTAAATTACTTTAATTACTTATTATACTTATGGCTGAGATTTTGTTTAGTATGTACCGTCACCTAGAAGGGTCGATTTCAGTCTACTTAAAAAAAAAAAAACACTGTGGCGCTGGCAGCCCGGTATGGGCCATGGCCTAGCTTCTTGACACTCATTTGTGTTGCTCATGTTTGTCATTTTACTCACATCTGAGCGGGGCCTACGGTTTATCGCCGAGTCCGAACGGTACGGTTTGCCATTGCCCGCCGAAAGTGTGATGGCGATTTGAAAAACTGTTGGTGACCCAGCCAGGAATCGAACCCAGACTGTCTGCGTGATAGTCCAATGAGCTAACTATTGCGCCATCGCCATCGATTGTTTGAAATAATTGAGATTAATATTTGCTTCCTTTCGATTTCAAATTCTAACTGTCGTTGTTTTATTAGAAGCTTTTCTCTAGCAATTCGTTCCATTTCCCTATGGTGTCGAATATTGTCCTCGTAAATTCTGTCTAGAAATCTGTAGAGTTTTCTTACGCTATTATTTAGCTCCTTGGCACTCTTCTTCTGCTCATCCATCGCACTTTTAATTTCCTTGTAAAAACTCTCCTGCATATTTATTTGCTTCTCAAGGAGTGAAATCGGGTCTTTGGGCTTTGGGCTTTCAGCTTCTTCCGAAGACCTTGGGCGCTTTGATTGAGCGTCGGGAACGTGATGAGATTTGTTTGTTGGTGTTCCAAAGCTTAAAACGTTCGGAATGCCATCAGCGGATTCGCAAAGTCTGATCAGCTCTATTACCTCCTCTTCTTCGGCAGAGAAAGTAATCAATTTATTGGGGCCACCACCAGGAGCTTTAAGCTCTCTAATGTTCGAAGCCAACTTTTTTTTAAGTTAGATTTGTGATCGCTTCAAACCTTAAATATGATTATTGAAATAAAAAAAATCATATTTCCTTTATGCGAACAAAAATTACCTTTTTCTACTCCGCTATTTCCTTTGTTGGAGGTGCCAGGCTATTTAGCCTATGTCGTAGGTCATCCCAAAACTGTCTTACTTCCGCTGGTGGTCGTTTGCAATCATTCTTTGCTATTTCAGCGTTAAATCTCATTGTACTTATCAATTCTTTAAACTGATAGCTGTTCGTTGTTTTTTTGCTGAAATAAGATACATACTCATTCGTATTCTTAAACAGAAAATGTTGATTCAATTATCATCATTTAAATTCATCATATCAATTTTTATATCTTTAAGTTTGTACTTACTGCACTTTGAGAAATATCAGATGAGAACACGACCTTTCGACACTCAGATACGCAATGAACTACCTGCGTATGATGTTTGTATGGAGAGCTTCAGTTCAAACGTTTTCTACGATGGCCTCAAAACGCATTCACCTTACCGACAAGTGAAAAATTCACTTCGAACGTATTCAACGATCAAAAGTTGTGAATTTGAGTGAAACGTTCCCCCCGGCATATTCTCCGATAGGGGTGAATAATCTGCTTAAGACGATTCTTGTATGAAGAGACCGTCCACCACAGAGTAAAGCGCCATCTTATAAAGTATCCATCACTAAAAAATTTTACGTTTTTACTTTTTTTTATTTACTGATCTATTTGTCGATAAATCGAGTCCTCAGAACGTCAATGGTTTCATGAGCAGTGTAGCATATAGCCCCATTTAAACGGAACCATATAAATACTATTCTCCATACTTTCAATAGACACTGATTATTGCCCGCAAGCGTCTTCCTCATTTTAGAAAAATTAGGGCCAGTGATGAAACCGGTGTAAAAACACTTTTGTTGGTGTTATTGAGTCATGAGTTTATCCTTAATTGGCTTCTCTCTAGAAACTGCAATTGTATCGATTCACAAAACCCATTGTCACTAAACAAGATTATTTGATCAAAATAAAGGCAAACTCCAAACTGCACAGCGTTCAATTCGCAAAACTCCCAGATATCTGCATTGCTACTGCGCCACTTGGATCTAAGGAAGACTTTTCTACAGCCCCCACGATTTGATACCGTTTTTACATTTGAGTGAGCCAATTAATCTGGCTTATGGGTGTGGTCCTGATTTCTCTCCAAGCCACGTTGCAAATGGTACAAAAAGCTAGTCATCTTATTCTGACATTCATAAAGTGGAGAGAGGCCTGCGTAACGATTGGTAGTGAAACTGCTGACGGTCTTATAACCGTCATATTATTGGGCCAACAACCCACCAAAGAAATATCCCAGTAACTCCGTGAGGAAGGGGATGCTTTGCCAGTAGCCCGCCAGAGGGCTGACAACCTTATACGGAAGATATATCAGAAAACAGATAACCTATAGCAAACGTTAAAATCGTAAGTGGATTGCCATTAATCAGGGCTATCGTGAATAAAATTTCCCCCGAAATGTTTCCCATTTTCGGAAAATAGGTATCGGCAATGAATTTCGAACGAGGGAAAAAATTTGCCCCGGAAAAAATTGCTATCGTGAACAAAATTTCCATCGGAATTCCAACGCGATTTCCCCCGTAATTTTTCCTATGTTTATTTGTTGGAGGAGTTCAAAACAAAGGCAGCAATGTATAGATAAGAGATACATAAGTTTATACAAGTTCTGTTGAGTTCCAATAGAGGTGATACAAGATTGATGTGCCCTTAAGTGCTATTTTAAAAGTAAAAAATTAAAGTACAATCGAGAATTGAACATCTATGTGCAATTTCCTTAAAGTTATTTTTTAAAAATACTACAATAAACGTTGATTTATTTGAATTAAGGTCTAACTCAACCAATCAAAAGCAGTTGGAGATCATGATCAACTTATTTGACGAAAATCGGGACATTGCCAGAGAATATAATAAAAATTTGCCAAAGAATGCAACACTTTTCTGCTTCTACTTACAATGCTTATGGTAATTCCAAGGGGTTGGACTTATCTCTTAAATTTCTCCTTATGCACCTTTGCTCATTATTTTCCTGTTCGGTCTGCTCCTCGGCTAGCAATCTAAGTGCTATGCTATGCATATTTGCACATCAAAACGAGTGCGCGTCTACTAAAATTACCCTACTAAACACAATTTTGTATTTTCAAACAAATATTTTCAAAAATCTGTATTGACAACTAAAGAAAACCACGATTGAAAACTGTCAAAACATTCAAACATAAACTTCGAAAATAATTTGCAGATTCCGGGGGAAATAAATTTCGATGGAAATTCATGATAGGAGGAATAATTTCCAGGGAACAAAAATATTCGGGTGGAATTTTTTTTCCCTCGGAATTGCCGATAGCCCTGAATATGACGTAAGGATCGTTGTTGGCGATTTTAATGCCAAGCTAGGTAAAAAGACATTGTCAGTTTTGTGGCATCCAACCAGGATATGGTTGTCACACCTTAATAGGAATGATCAATAAATCGTAAACCAAATTGATCATATTGTGATCGACGCAAGACAAGCCCAAAGCTACTGGATCGTCGTGAAGAAGTTCCAAGTCCTTCGGCTTCAATCGCAAGAGACCGACAGAAGCTTTTTCAATCGAGTTTCCCCCAACCTTTTGAGTACTCCGATGCCAGAGTTCCAGAAGCATCACTTCCAGAAGCAATAAGTAAAGTTGCGTCTAATGTACTGGACTTCAACCTGCCCAATAAATAAACGGATAACAGTGTGGTTTTAGGCCAGCGAAGTTCATTATAGATCAAAGATTTATAGTACGGAAGGTTTAGGACAGAACCTAAAAGTTCCAGAACGATCCAAGCCACCTTGCCAGATAGCATCTATAAAGACAGACTTTACAGTTTTGGCAGCGCGCCAAGCTCATTCGGCTTTGTAGGTTAGCGATGGAGACAAAACCCAGGCTTTCAACTTTAGAAAAAGACTGAAATAAGACGACGTTTTGTTAAATGATTCTTTCAAAATCGTTTTTTAAATTGTACTTAACTCGCAAGTCAGCTCCAGAGGCACCATCTTTCAAAGTCTGTTCAGCTACTCGCATATAGTAGCAACAGCAGTCGAATATTATCAACAAAGAAGGACGCAAAACATCGAGGCTTAGGACACATGGCAATAGGTAGCTTTAACTTTAAGATAGTTAACGACTTTATCTATCCCGGCTCAGCTCCGATATAAACAACAGCGCGGAAATCATGCAAAGTATCACTCTTGCTATCCCACTCTCTAAAGCAAAGAAGTTCATTAGTTTTTGATAAATCTAAATTTAACCACTTTTTGGTAAATATTTCATAAATATCTTATACCGAATGGCGAACTTCATTTGGTGGACTAACTTATTGTTGACTCTCTCTGTTTAAAAAAAGGGCTCATATAGTACCTTGCATTAGTGTACCATTGATTGGTTCCTTCCCTCTAGATTATAGTGTATCTTAAGCCAATGGTTCGTGCCATGGGTAGACGAAAAGTATTCGCCGTACAGTATAAAACAAAGCCCCTCTGCGAACAGTGAGTCAATAGATTATTTGAACAGAAAGTCGAAACAAATTTTTCTTTAGCACGAATGCTACTTTATTTAAAATTATTCTAAAATAACTTCTTTTTTTTACATTAAAATACATAAAATTTACTTCTCATGTTTTTTTTGTTTTATTTTACACATAAGTTATAAACTAGAATTTCACTTGTTTTTCGCTCACAAATTTTACAACTAAAGTTATGATAAAATTACAAAAAGAAACAACTCAAGAGGATATGGTATATAAAATCAATAACTGACAGATACTATTGCGCGAAAAGCTTTTTTTTTTTAAATAATTGACTCTGGATCAAACCGAAAACATTGTTAAAATAAAAATAACAGCATGTGTGCAAAATAGGAGATTCAAGGGTTTTTGCAAATACGTATTATCATGTACAAAAATATATAAATATATAAAAAACTATTTATCCCGTTCAGACCACCTGTGAAAAGGCAAAATACTTTTTAAATGTTTGCCTTTAAGTCCTCTAACTACTCGTTGCTACATCTCTAACAAAAATATAGTAAGAATCATTGTATAGCTAAAAATACCAATTTTGCTTATAGCTGAATGTATATAACATTTTTTTTTTAATTTTTTAATTTTATTTAGTGCGTGTAAATTCCCAAATTTTAGATTGTTTTTAAGTTATGCTCTAACTAGTACTGCGGTCGTCTAATTCCTTGTGTTATTCAAACGATTTTGCGTAGTAACTTTTTTAATGGACAGTGATTCTAGAGATAAGCATTAATCGGTTTTCTTTTTCATTTTTCATTTAGGGACAGATATTTACTGTTTTCTTAAAAATTAAACAAAATTAATTCTAAATCTCAGTTTGGTTGGTTATAAGCTTCTATGTTTACTTTCCCAAATTGAGTTTGCCCATGAGATTGGTGGTGGCATTGCCAGCTGAATCAGAAACTTTGTTTGTTGTCTCATGGATTGTCTAAAAAAGAAAATTTATGAGCCTTAGATTAAGTAGAAGGTCATACAATAAGATTTTTAATACCTTTTCTAGACCTTCACGCTTATGGTCAACGTACTGATTTGCTTCGTTTAACTTCTGGTCAACAGTTTGACTAGTTGCCTTCATCGTTTCGTCGATTTTATGTTCAGTATTATCAATGGCTTGGCCAACAACTTGTTCACCAGCCTTAACACTCTTGTTAATGGCTTCATTAGCCGCCTTCTTTGTTTGATCTAGAGCATTAGCGGCAGCCTAGTAAAAGATACAACTTTCAAAATCAAAAGAATTCCCTTTTTGTTATGTAGAGTCTCTAGCTCACCTTTGAGGAAGCTTCAGCAATATTTTGAGCCGCTGTTTTTGTGTTTTGTGCTGCGGCGCTCACTTGATTGGTAGTGTTATCAATCGCATTTTTGGTATTGTCTAAGGCAGCATTTGCAGTCTTAAGGCCACCGTCTACAGCCTGACCAGCTTCATTAGCTAAATGAAGAGCCAATTAAAAGATTTACAATAAAATTTGTATTAAAGTGTTGACTTACCAGTTGAAGCGGCGAAATTTTCAGCCTCAGATTTGGCTGAAGAAATTGACTGTCCTACTTTAGCAGCTTGTTCTTCGGCTAATTTTTGTGCATTTTTGGCTTTATCTTCTGCAATTTGAGCAGCTTCGTCCTTCTTCTTACTGAATAAGCTGGCGGTCTTATCGCCCAAACTCTTTAAAGAGGCTAAACGAGATGAGAAAGATATAAATGTGTAATTGACATATAAGGATACGTGCAGGAATTCTAAGGAATGTCTAAGATTTCGCCTAAGAATCATGCCTAACTCTATTTAAGCTTCGTGCAGTGTTAAAGTCTAAAAGTATATAAGAATTTAACTAGCTTAGATAAATTCACTACCGTAGCATAGATGCTTTTATTTAAAAAAAAAAAATACTTGTAGCAAGAGTTTTCTATGAAAGATTGACGGGATTTCTTGCAGTCAATAGGTCCAAATCTTCAGAACCAAAAACTCTTCTTCTAAACCCATTCCATAGGAGCATAATGTATCCCGGGTTTTTGAAACTAATTCAAATTCATCTTAACAATAAGCCTACCTCAAGTTTTACTATTCAGAATATATGGAGTCTCATTCTAAGCCGAGATGAGAGCATCATTGTTGCAGTCCAAGCTTCCGGCCATTTGAAATTCACAATGCAATAACTGACTACACCACTTCTTTTTCTGGTAGGGGAGACATGTCTGATTAAATTTAATAACTTTCTAACTCAAAGATCTGTTATGGATTGATTGCATCAGAAGCAGAATGAAATTAAAATTAATGTTTGCTTCGATCACAGATCATCACGTAACTCCTTAGCTCCCATATCCAACAGACTAATTTCAACTAGTGGCGAAGAGAATATAGAAACTCTCACGCAGTCTTAAAATGACTTGACTTCAAAAGGAAGCCAGTGTCTATCTATTATCATGCACAGTAAAGAGAATATCTCTCTGCGATCACTAATCAAGAAATCTCGTCTTCTATATAATACATATGCAAGAGATGTTCCTTCAATTTATGAAAAAGAAGCTATAGAGTAACCCTCTTCGCAATTTTGTCATTCAAGTTCATTGGGAAGACTTTCAAGAACGCTAATATTCAAGCTGTATCGTGTAGAGAACAGAGAAAGTCATAACGATCACTGATCTCAAATTATGATGCTCTGCGTCGGTCAATTTGAAAGCCATTTGTGAATATTTAAATCAGCAGAGTAGAAAGGGGAACCAATTCTTAAACTGGAACTGATCAGATGTCTAATGTTTGTACATGTGTACATCGATCATTACCATTTGCTCCATCGATTTCCTTTAGATAACCGTTTCCTTGGTCATCAACATGTCAACACCTCCTTGAACTCAACTTCAACTCCAGCACTAGTCTCATCGCCCACACAATCTCCAACAACAAGACGAAACTTTCTATATTTGTTTCGATACAAGAAAGTCCCGCAAAAGATATTAGTACCAGTACAGATACAAAAAAAAAAACAAAAAAAACAAAGCAATAAAAATTGCCTCCAATCTCACGGTATGGAAATGATGTATGGGCGGCAGTGTGAGTATGAACGACAGCGACAACGGCTAAAAGTGCGCCCACATTCAGCAACCGGTTGTACTGGTAGTTTAACGGACAAACGGACGGACGGGCAGCACCAGCAACAATCTTTTTTGTCAAATTTCCGGTTAAAGGGTATTAGCATGCCAACGAAACATCGCGTTCTCCATTAATTATCCGGCGAGTGAATAGTTTTTCGAAGAAATTCGCATATACAAAAATTGTTTAAAACGCATATTGCTGAATGACTTCAAAGTCTAAACAGCTGGTCGGTTAGTTTGGATCAACTTAAACGTCGCACGTCCAAAAGATACATTTGTATGAGCATCTATATGTTGTAACCTTGTTCGGTTAGGCGTATCCCATAGCAGCAGCTACTGCGGGTTCTCTATTTTCAGCGACGCAATTTTGGACTCGATCGGATGACGTAGGCCGATGATTATCATCATCAAAGCGGCGATTGTCACATAAATTATTGTTCACTTTGAGGTTTTATTTTTACATACAAATGTGATGGCTTCTGTTATGAAGTGAAGGTGAGGGGGGCGAAAATCAGCAGACTGGAGATACGCTTTGATGAGTGAGATCGACAGAAGAGGAGGTGGAATTTTAAAATGCCAAACTAAAACATATGTGCACTTACAAAATGAGATACCAAATGGCTGATACGTTTAATTGCGTACGCAGCCTTTTTTTTGTTTTTTTTTTTATAATCTTGTATATTTTGATCTAGAGATGATTGAAATAAGCCAAGCTTAAATTATTTGGTAGAACACTGAACATTAACGATCACTCGGGATTCTTTTTTATAGATCACTCTTTCTTCAATTGATTCTTATCCAGTGAGCATGTCAAAATACTAAAGTATAATCGATCTATTCTTTAGAATTACACCGATACTACCAAAATACTAACACTACAGATAGATAGCGTCCGTCCGAGTTTTCCGAAGAGATCCAAGTATCAGATCTCTAGAGTGATTTTAAGGGAGTTTATGTTACCCCCTACACATGCAAGAGGGCAGTAGGCTCATGATGGCATCTACAACCCAAAGTCTTGAGTTGGTTCCACACCACAGAGAGACTATCGTCGACAGCCTTATAGAACATCCTTTTGGTGGCCTGCACTAAAAAGCACAGCAAGATGCCTGATGAGTAAAAAGCCTCTACAACAGCAGGTCAGCAAACTCTTTTTTGAGCATGCAAGTTGCAATTTACTTTGCCCTTAGGCTAAAAGACACTTAGCAACGAAAAGAGGCTGATCTGGTGTCTGCCAGTCCTTTAGACTACCTACATACCAAGGTAGCCGCCGCACTGAATAGGGTGATGCCCAATGTTAGCCGCCCGAACAGAGGCGTCTGTTGCCAGCTCCGTATTTCTATACGGCATTGAGGTGCAACCGGATTCGCTATCGAGACGGAGTCTCCGAAAGCAACTTACATCGATACAATGCCTTGAGTCCCTTCGGATCACGTATCCGAGAAGCAGCTGTTATAGTGATTGCGAGAATCGTACTTCTCGTATTACTTGCTAGGAACTCCAGATTTAAATTCCTGTCCGAACGAGATGACGACAAAAGAAATAGATCATTGGCGTGCTGGCAGCAGGAATGGGATGACGGGGTTGTGAAAAGTAGACACACCGATTCATACCGATGCTGGCCCGTGGATGGAGCGAAGTCATCGTAAAGTGAACTACTACCTAACCCAGCTTCTCTATGCAAACGGAGAGTTCAACGCATATCTGCACCGCATGTCAGTGAAATCATCAGCCAAATGCGACTATTGCCCAGTAGTGATAGATACTGCCGAGCTCACTTTCTTGGTTTGCGCAAGGTGACATCAGCAATGGCAAATATTTTGGTACCGCCTGGGCCTGATAATCACGCCTGAAAATATCGGAAGGCCATGGGCAATTATGCCAAGTCAGTAATAACTTAAAAGCAACGGAAGGAGCAGGCCGGTGGACAGGCTTATACTTTCCCACGCGTAGATTTGATTCAAACGCCAAACTGCGTTGGCTCTGCCAGAGATATGCACTCTTCTGGATAGACAGCAGTGTAAAACAGCAGACCGAACGTGAGAGATCTGAATAGAGGCCCAACGATGAAAGACCACGGTGCCTCCTGAGTTGCTTGCAGTTGGTTTTTTAAGACTGAGGCACAACCTTCCTTGTTGCTGTCGGGGGCTTAAAGAACCCGGACGGTAGCTCTACGCTGAAGTAATGCTAACGCGGTTTCAGGCTAGATTTAAGCCATGTGGCAAGAAGGGGTTTTATATGGTATCACTACCGACAGTCTCTAAGGTGTCCGTTAGTAGGATTTCCCCCTATGAAGGCATCACTTTAAGATCTTGTATACCGTACTACGCATTCGCTTAAAACCTTTTATCAACCAACTAATTGGTCCATATCAGTGTGGTTTAAGCCTAGAAAGTTCAACATATACCAAACTCTTATATCACAGCAGATGACAAAAAGATATTCGACTTCCAAATCGACATTGACTATCTGTGTGTCGGCTTTAAGGCCTCCTGTGACGGTGTAAGAGGAACGTGGCATTTCTTTTTAATTTTTTTTTAACAAAATCCAACTTCATTGCAATGCACTCCTGGTTATATCGCTGGATCATTCCACCTAAATACGTGCAACACCCAGCAATCTTCGAATAAGTCGCACCTAAATCCATCTGCTAATTGATCTCAAAGTCTAACTAATTATATGTTCAACAAAACTATCTAGCTTTAAGTTGTTCGTTCCCAGTTGCTTAGAATGTTCTAGTATTTCAGTTTCAGTTTCTGTGTAAAACAAATTGAGCAAATGACATCATTTCCTTAATTTCCTCAAACAGAAATTCTTCTTATGATATCCGCTTCTGCAGCAATGCCTAGGCATTCCTCTAAGCTCTCTAAGAAGATTCGTCATCGCAACAGTTACTGTGAAGGCTGTGGCACCCGATAAATGCGTTTTCAATTTTTCAATTTAAAAAATCTAAAGCTCTCATGTAAATTATTCGAAAAAACTATGCAAACTATTTTACAACAGGGGGTATGGGTAATGGATAAATGAGTGAGCCTTGGCCGATGATGTACTTTGTTTTGGGTTCCACCATACACGGCGAATGCGAAACATTTTTACTCGATGACATCATCACCCCCTCACATAGACATACTCGTACGGCGGCCGGATGGTTGTAGCAACATTTGTTGCGAGTGATGCTTTTTATTAAAAAAGAAAAAAAATAAAAATAAAAATAGAAATAAATATTAGTTGGCATGATGTGGTGTGAGGCAATTGGAGGCGCTTGGTTCAGAATGTGTTGATGATAGAATGTGTTGATGATAGAATGGTTGGGGGAGCGCATAGTTTTATAATTAAGTTTGCTGAGAGGAATTTCTTAAGATACTTAGCGTTGAAGAAGCAGTTGGAATATTTTAAGGTGCATTAGAATTCATTTGTTAAATCAGAGAGGAGGAAATACATATTAAGGAGAATAATTCAAAATTCCACCTCACAAACACTATGACACCAAACCTGTCAAAACTTTATAAAGAGTCCTTCTGATGATGGTTTAAAAGCGGTTCAATATTTTTTTTTTTAAGGCCACTGATTAATTGAGAAGAGAGAACTTTTCTTAAGCTCATAAATATGTACAACTTTATTCAAATAACCCTCCGACTTGCATGGCAGTACACCATCTTCACGACTAAGTTTTGAAACATATTTTGAGGCTGTGGAACACTTAGATCAATATTTTGAAGTGCCAGTTGGCAAGCAGGTGAAACCAACATTTCAAGCAACTGCTTAGCGGATATCAAGAATAGACCTTAATTAAGCGCAAATAAAACTCAGAGCCGGTCAACAAAAAACTAATGTCCCTGCTCACAATAGAGAAAACTTGGAATAGCAGTAAAGAGCCTTTAAAACAAAAAGAACACCGCTTTTGCGCGTCGATCTGTGGAGTCATTTAAAGTGTGAAGTGTTTCTTGTAGACCAGGCATTAGTCAAATCATTATTCCAACTGACCGGAACCCTAACTTTATTCCCACACATGTCTCAACTGTAAGTACGGCGGCCCTATGTTTTACAAAAAATGGCGGCATACATATGTACTTAGTTTAATATGTATCTTTAAATCTTATCCAGCATAATGTGTGAATGTTTTAGACTATTAACCATCACAATCGTCTCCAAATATGACTTATGAAGTTATTGTAGAAATAAGCAAACTAAAGCCCTACAGACCATCTTAACATCAAATAAAAGGTCAGATATGTTATTATATCTATATCGTTGCAAAATTTTCAAGTAAAGTACCTATTCCATTTTCCCAAAAACCTGATGCGATATATTCTGTTGAAAATTTCACCTTAAAGCTCTGCCAAACCAACGCCGGATTCCGACAAGAAGATGAGATTTCATGGAACTTCTTCACCAAGATGAAAAAAATACTAAATTTCGGGTTTAAGGACCAACCCTCCAGAGATATCAGTACGTCACGTTTCCTGAGATAAATAAACGAGATACTAAAATATATAACTGATCGAGAAGACAAGAAGACTACTGTGTCTTAAGCAGAAACTTTCGACAAATTGGAAACACGTTAACTATCATAAGTAAGACTAATGCTAAAGACAACCTTTTAACTAGGCTGTGTTCTTGTTCACATCCTAATGGACTGAGACTAATTATAATCTAGATATCATCATCAATACGAAACACAGCAATCACTTCCTTTTTGACATTTCAAATATTTTCGTATTTTTGGAGGTTTTCTAAGAATTTTTGAATGACGTGTTACCTGGACTTTGCGACTGCCATGTTTTGGTTTGAAGTCACTCTTCCACAGCATCTTAGGACTTTAAACAAATAAACGTGCGAACGAATTAACGTTCGCCTATAAAAGTAAACGTAAAATGCTCCTCTTGATTTACACAGCTATAATATGGCAAAATATATTCTATGCGTCGGTTGTCTGGCGGAAAAGGCTCTCACGAAAATTAGTCATTGCTGCTTTTACCCGACTCCAAATAGTCTGGGTCTTAATCTTGATATTCATATTATGGGCAGCACTCCCAAAGGCATCTTCCTATTAAAAAGAAGTGATCAAATCGACTTTCCGTCGCACAAGACTGGTTTCAGCCAGAATATCAACCAGGGAAGTAATGCAATCGGGTCGTTACAGGCGCTTAAAACTGAGACCTCTTACAAGGTTCAAGCTATTTCGAGAATGCAAGACTTCACTGATAGGATTCGAAAGGCTGAATTTACTAAGTCATGTGTGAATCACAATGAGATCACGAGATATGAAATCGTCGATTAACTTGCCAGCAAGGCCCAGATGAGAGTTTCTTAGGACCCAAACTTACGTTAGGTCTGTCTGCGTCCACGGGTTTCCGTTGACAATAAGGTTTCATATAAGCGAAACTGCAGTATGACTCTACGAAATCAGCGACCTGCATCTTACTTAGTATTTAAATGTTAATCACTTGAGTGATACAATACCCTGCGATAAGATACAATATCTTAGTGGTACTTGACGTTGACGTGGAGGGCACTGTAGGCACTTTTTCGCTGGAGTGCCTTCTCATCTTTTTTTGAAAGATAAAAAGTTTCTATCAAAAGGAATTTAAAAGGAGTACAATGGTTTTGTTCTTTGGCTAGTTGCTTTGTTATGACAGAAAAACGTCATGTAAATGGATGGCTAAGGTAGAAGCCATCAGAAGCAGAATTTTTATATTCCATAGGCCGATCTCAGCTTAGATTACATTTGTTCCAACATTTTTAGCTTGTTTATTAACTAAACTTTCCACTAGTATTAGAACTTTCAACACGTCTATTAAGCCGTCAATGGGTAATTACTTCCTAATAACCTCCTCATTGCCGCGAAATTTCCAAATCTCAAACCTGATATTTTAAAAAAAATAATGGTAACAAGAGAGTTTCCCTTTTTATCTGATATTCTTTTTGACTGTCATTTATGATGTCTGACAGTTCTTTTACTAAGCCTTTTAACATTCATTTTTTGAATGTAAATTGATAGAACTTGTAGAACTATCAACAGAACAGATGTTGCCAACAACTATGTGAAATGTTCAGGTTTCCTTAAACGCTGCCAAAAGTACGTTAGACCTTTGAGCGGGACTTAGTTTACTTGTTTAGGATTTTCACATAACCAAAATTGAATTACAATGCCAACATCAGGTTATGTCATCTCAAAACGTCTTGACAGCTGCCCAATAGGCTTTATTATATGTTCAAATATTAGGTCAACCTTGTAAGTTACAAGAATGCTGTACGGTTAATTACTTCTCCTTAACCGACTGAAAGATATTCATCAGCTTATCCTTAACGCTATCAAATATATTCTGGTAAACTGTGATGCTATCTAAATCCGGAGAACACAATTGTGAAGTACCCTACCAAACTCCCTATTTCTCGGTCGTTATGACGTTCATACATTCAAAACCATTTTATTGGAATCTCGGCGAATTTTTATGTCATTCACGTTATGTACAGTTTTTTAAAGAATATTTTGGTCAATTATATAAAATCATGCACAATCCCATTTTAAAGGCCTCACAAGGAAAAGGGTGTCTGTTTTGGTCTTTCCTCGCTTCTGGTTGACATTATTATTTTCACGAGCAAGAATTTGGTTGAAGAAGGAAAACCTTTGGTCAAGTCCCCATACCCACTAATAGAAACTTATCAAAAAATAAGAAAATGAGTCCCTGGCTGCCTTGCGTCAGAAGGTTGTATGTCAGAATTATTGACAGAAACTAGTAGGGCAAAATAAAATAAATGACCAACACACAACAACTGGCCTTCTATAATGATGATTCTGGTCAATTTCGAAATCCTAGATAGATACAGTGATAGATAGAAAACTGTCGAAATATCCTAAATCAAATATAGGGCCCCAATAGGATGGCCCTATCTTATGTACCAGGGCATACCAGCAAACGAAAGAGCATAATTTTTTAGGCTTTTTCCTCCTTCAAAGCAAGATTTAAGTTGGTCAAAACAGCAGGAGATCATCTGCGGAATGAGTGCACGCTGGTCCGATCAAATTCGTGCGCAATAGTCGGGTGGCTTTGGATGTACAAGAATAAGTCGTCTCCAGAAAAATCATAGAGCACTGCAACGTAAGATCCCACGTCGAATGGATGTGCACCACAAACTTTTGATAAATCTACTGGGACCGAGAAAAAGAAGATATTTCTCCTAAGAGCTAGAAAATAGACGAAAATACCGAGATTCATATAACTTATGGTACGTTCCGATACAGTGACTTCTTGTACGGGGCACAATAGACACTCTCCTAATCTAAGTGACTAGTGACTTTTCATCATAGGGCATCCGTTTAACCAGCTAATAAGATAGATACAAAATTAGCGTCAAATGTTTCTCCATTTATATTTCATCAATCGATTGCCAAGGCGGAAGTAAAAACATTTCTAACAATTCACACCAATATAAAAAAAAAACGAGTTTGAAACAAAGGAAGTAAATAGAACAATTTTTATGCTTTTTGTTGCCTGTCAATCGATGAATGGTGAAGCCCCACTGATTTACAAGGCTTCCAGCACATTTCCCAGTATCGTAATTAACTATAAATAATTTCAGAAACTGTCAATGAAACACCTGGCCTGCTTGAAAATTCTCCTCAATCCCAGCCTGGGAGGAATATGAATTTTTATAAATTAAACTCACTGAGCACGTTTCTTACATGAGAGAACGTGTCATACAGCAAAATTCTACCATTTTTCACCACTCACTGTCGTTGTTAACCACCTAGGCCATATCTCTATTGCATCACACCACTACAAGTGAACAACTTTTATCAACATCATCGCCGAGATACCCTTACCCAACTTCCGAAACCCATCAGTTTGGATCGCATTCTATGTTGTGCTCTGTGGAAACTCGATGTGCTAACCAATGTAACCTTTCTGTATTGTTCTGAAGCGCTGGGCTGACTTCTTTTCTGAATCAGCTGATGACTATCGATTTGCAAAACAAAACACATCCACACACCAGCAACAATCATTATAATTTAAAAAGAATAGTGTTAGTGTGCGTGTTAGGAGGTTTTAACCTTGAGCCAGGTGGATGACATCATACAAGAAGTCTCTCTATATTTTGTTGCTATTTCGTTACAATTCTGGTTTGGGTCGTTATTTTTTCGCTGCGTCTGTAGCTATACAATGGAATCGTCAATCATCACAGTAGTGGTAGTCAGAGATGGTTTTAGTCACCGTATTGTAGGATAGAAAATCAGCTTACAGTGGGAGGGCAGGAGAAAGAACATGCAAGGGAAACTGTATACCCATTAAGTCGGTTCCACTGGTCGCGGCAGCGGATAGAATTACGTTTTGGAACTTTTTTTTCTCCTCGATTTTTCTTTATTCATGTGGTTACTCGCATTGTTCTATTTTTACGCGTCTCACTGTGAAATTTATTGCGCATTTAAGTTTTCAACTGAACAGTAATGAAAATTAGTTTGAACAATGTTTTGATTTGCCTTTATTTTAGGCGCATGCTCTGATCATGTGCATTCCAAAGGTGTAGGGCTTTGTTTTCTTCTATTTTCCTTTTTTTGTTGAAACCTTGACGGAACTCTATGTACGTACGAGTATTTAAACTCTAATGACACTGACTTCATTGGGTCTAATCATGCAATTCAATGGGCGAGGTGGTGCATAGGTGGTGTTCTTCTCGAAAAGTTACGTCAATAGCTTATGACCTTTGCCAGTAGGTATTTAGAAACTCAATTTAAGGTAACTTGTTTGAACCAAAACTGGACTGGGTCAACATAACATAAAGGTGTGCCCTGCTGTTCTTAAATATTTATGTAAGAAGTGCATGGTTGTGAACATGTGATAAAAAGGCATGTCAAGGGAGTGTAACTCTTAGTCAAATCCTGCTGACAAGTACACGGAACTTTGGTAGATATCTTAGAAACCACCATTGTAGCAGACATTTTTAGAACACGACATTTGGTCTTTTCAATCGTTGACCTCACAAAGCCTAAAAATAATTTTTGGGCATCGCGTGCACCGAGGGAGTTCCAAATATACATATTATCTACTAACACTATGGTTCAACTAAAAACTTTGCCTAGATCTGAATTTTAGCCAACACCAACGCATTTAAATTCTTCGAGCCTATTTGTAATGTACTCTTCTAAATAGATACTCGAACCTTACATGCTATTGTTACTATAGCCTGATTTACTGCTTTCCTTTTGAATCTGCGTAAACCTTGACAACTGGGCTCTATGGAGTGAGATAGTTCTAGAAATCACAACCATTTTGATGGCCTTTGCAGCTTAAACCGATTTTATCTTTTTCCGAAAACAACAAATCCAACGTCATTGAATGGACAAGCAATGAGGCGACTAACAGTAAATTATTTCCTAATTCATTTATCCAAAGCTTTTCCGCGGCGGATGTGGAGAACCGGCTGTGCAAAGGACAATTATATCTTGAACTAGCTTAATAGGAACACAAGATTACCTTGCTAGTAAGCAGATCTTGATGACCTCAATAACACTTTATCAAACAATAGAAATACCAATGTACACTATACGAAGGAAGACTTACTTCACTGAAAACAATTCCTCAAGTTGCAGACTTGTTGCTATGTATAAGCGTTGCGGTGGAAAATATTTACCATACATATATAAGTCTACTATGTAAACAGACAAATGTTGTCCCAATGTTAGTCCAATTAAAACGAATCTGGTCCAGAAAACATTGTATCTCTGTAACCGTTTTAAACCCTTTAAATGAAATCGTTTACTACTTGACATTCAGTTCAGACAGAAAACATTTTTTGTACAAAATCCACTCTTTTTACTACCACTAAAAGGCCGCACTTTCTTTATTGAAGCTATCAATTTTTACTGATTGTTCTGCGAAGTGTTAAGTGCCGAAATCTTCTCTGAATACTTGAACATTCACCTATATTTCAGCTTTACTAGAAATGTCAATATCCTTTAGACTTAATCCTGAATCTAACACCACAGTAAGGTCACTGCCAAGTTGAGGGAGAAAACTGACTTCCTCAGCAATCGCCCCTCTCTAAGCAATTTCAACATTACAATTTAATTGAACACAAAAAGCGGTGAGTCTCTGGGCAGGAACCCGTCATTGGTATCTCAATGGTCTGATCAACAGAATAAGTGATGCATACCGATGGCCATTTTTTCAACCTACACATGAGAGCTGAGATATCTTATACTAAGACCAGTATTATAAGTCAACTGCTCATAATGAGGGACTATGCATTCAGGCTAAATTAGAGTATTCTCAAGTATTTCTAACTTGTAGGGATAGCCAGTTGGTCCTTTATTATTTTGTTTGGACCACAACAACTAATAAGTTATACTACTTATATTTATAAGAAAAGTCTCTGTGATTTCTGTTGTTCTGCAACCAACCAACGTGGTACGTCAAAAAGGACCTTGAGTTGAGGTTGCATTTTCCGGAATAATAAGGTTAATTTCTTACAAATATTTGTATGTTTTTCCTCGACTTGTTAGCTCTGCGGATATTTTTATTCAATTAAATGATTAATTTTTTTGAAAAAATGGTCAACATTTATTGTTACTGCGGTTTATTTTCCCCCGCATATAAATCATTATCGGATGCTGCACGGTGTGCCATGCACTAGCTACCTCCTAAAGACCAATGAATTCTGTGTGGCTTCCCAAAATCCGTAAACAACCTATCAAGTAGTTCTTCTTACTGCTCTCAGTCGCTGTAATAAAATACTCAAAAATCCGATTGAAAAAAGCAATCCATTTCTCCAAGATGTAGCCAGCAAAAAAGGAAGTCAGTAGTGCCTCCAATATTTGTAGCAGTTGGGAAATTGTTGACCTATAGCTAAAAGAAGGCTAGATTTTCTTATACCTAATACAAAGATGCAGTCAAAAAGTCGGGAGTTCGAGTATCCCAATACACTTCAATCGTTTCGATTTATTTATAAGTATTTATAAACTGTCACTCTGTAAAATATTTGATCAACCATAGATATTACAGAATACGCACAGCATACTCATTCTCAAAACCTCACCTCAGCTCTATACCGCCCATGATCTTTATAGAACAACTGTAGAATGCATCTTTCCGGTCTTGCAAACAAATGCGCAGTGCGCACTTTCTGCTAGTAGCGCCTTCTTACAATTTTTGTTTTTTATTTTTATTTTTTGTACTTGTTTCCCTTTTATAAATAAACAAAACTCGAGTCAGAGTTCCAACAGATACGAATACACATATGTAGATAGAACCGCGCCGGGTTTTTGTTTACAAACAGAAAAGTCGGCGAAATGATACGAGTATCTGGGAATCGAATCGGAAAAGTTCTTCTTCAAATTACGCAATAGCCTTTGATTTAGCTGTGCTCTGAAATTTAGTGAGAAATTTGCAATTTTGTACTTGTTTTTCGAAAATACATCGCAATTCTGTCTAGAAAAGCCAACTGAATTGTTACACGTAATTTGGAAGGAAAGATTACAAGCTTATGAGCTACCACAAGTAGTTCCTTATAAAAATTGTTCGACTCTTTAATTGGACGAACTATTTAAAGTGAACGTTTTGTTGCTCTATGGAACTTGAAACCACATTTTCGGATTTGATTTTTTTTTCACTCAGAGACAAGACGAGTAATTGAGTTGGAATTTCACTTAACTTTGGAAGTCGAACCCTGTGTGTTGTAGTCTATCGGTGTATGTGATGCACTTATATTAGGGGTTGCACTGTTCAGATAGAAACCATTTAGATAGTAGAGGTCAAATTGAAGCTCTGTCGTGAAGTAATGTATCTTTTATTAAATTTTTGTAATACTTGGAAATATGAATTGGAACGAAAGTTTAGTCTATTTAAATGTATTAGTGGAATTTTAATCAAATTAGGGGTCCGTAACTTACTTGGGAATGGGTCGTGTGGTGCATAATTGGAAAGACAAGTTATTCAATATGGCGATGTGGGGATTTTTTATTTTTTGAGAACTCTCAGAGTAGCTTGGTTTTGAATAATATATTTCATAAGTGGTGGAACTAATTAGTGTGTATTCTTCTAAAATCAGGGGGTAGATCTTATCATGTCTTTAAAAACGTAACCAGCTCAAATAGGGGTCGAAAGCTTTATGTAAAAAAATTTATTTCTAAAGTTGGTTAGAATAAGACGTGAATTTAGAACGGATTTTGATATAGCGCAAGGCTGCAATACAATATTTGTATCCCCTCAAGCACATAAAACTAGAAGTATACTTAAGGACTACAAGTAGTGTGTGTGTCGAATAGACCCAATTTGTTCAAATCACTTCATCCATTAAAACAGAGATACGTTCATTTAATAGAGCAGTTTTCATAGTTTATTCTCTCTAGAATGACAAAATCTCCAGTCTGTAAGTTTTCGTGAGAATAACTTTTTGGCATTCAAAGTTAGCAGGTTTTGTGATAATAAAATATATGTTTAGTTTCCAGAGATGAATCGAGCGTGTCACATAATAGAACCCATTAAGCTTAAGAAGAACTCAAAACGGCTTATGAAATAATTAAACCGACCAAACTTACATCAGACCATCACAAAACACGAGTAAGAACTACCCCGATGTATGGCAGATATTAGGTGAAGTGGAAAACAGGTAACCACATCACCCCACTCGTTTCGAAGTCATCACCACCTGTTGTCCAATGGACACGTGTCATGCCATCAGCACGTAGAGAAAATATGGTAAGTGCCCACTTATTTCGCTAGAAAGCAGATTGAATTTTTTTTTTGCTGAGATATTGCAAGCGTGTAGCTTAAAAAAATTAAACAACGAAAGTCGTTGTTTTGATATTTTGTTCTTATGTTTCAAGATGTAAATAGATCTTGTACTCTCTTGAAACCGAACCTTCAGTGGAAATCCTTGCAGAGGACTTGAGCTGTTTAAATGCAGATTCTAGGCCTGAGTATTCCTTTGAGCTTTACTTAGCGACGAAATCGACAATTTTATTAACTGCGATTTTTAATCAGCAAATTGTTTAAAAAAACTTATAAAACTTCAAGCAGAGTTTTGAAAATCAGATATTTTACGTTATTCTAGTTTTCGTCTAAATATGATTCATTTTTATTTGGATTGTGCTGACTCCGTAACGGAAAATAACGGATAAGGGTATCAATCAAAGAGTGATCATCTACCTCGACAAAAATGACATGGAGACATCCTCGATACCTTTTTTCAATCATCCATGAGCATTCAGTTTTAAGAGGACTTACCGAAAGCTTATTACTAGTGAATCAATTGTTGATTACCTATGGGCTGTCTGTATCTTGGGGCGAAGTCAGTCTGAAGGACAGTTAAAAGGTCTCAGGTCTAACTAAGTGATCCTTCGATGAACATAACTTTTTAACCGTGCTATAATTTTTTATGGTTCTTTGATATTTTCGTATTGTTTGACAAATCAACGTAAATAGACCTACACAAGACGAATAAAAGACGGTAAAGAAGCTATCTTTTGGCTCAATGGGCTTGAGAAGCCATCCATGAACCATGAGATTCGATTTCGTCCTCAAAAGTACACAGTTTGGTATACGTTTGTCGATAAAAATGCTGAAAACAGAATGACTGCATATAAAGATTGATTATTGTCATCACATGTAATAGGAGTGCCGTGAAATTTATCTTTCAATTAACCTTTATCGAATCAGTGCAACCGTGAATTTCAGTGGATCTAAGAACTTGTTGTTTTGAAATTTTACAATCCACAGCGACTCTATATCGACCATCATCAAAAAGGTCGATCTTATGACAAATGAACGATATTAATTTGTCTTAATTTTGGGCTTTACATTGTTTTTGACACAATTACAAATTTATTTTTAAAAGTAAAATAAAATAAACAAAACTCAATTATTTTCAGTATATTTTAGCAGTATTATACATTGAATTGCCTTTGGTTCGCAGTAGTCCATCGTGGCAATCAATTTTTTCCAAAACCTTGTTGACTTTTTCAGGCTTCATCGCCTGAACTCGGGACTCAGGACTCAGGACTCGGTATATATTCGCTTGAAAGCATTGAATCATTTCTAGATTGTCTGCATAACATCGAGCTTTAAGGAAACCTTACAAAACAAAGAAAAACTCTAACGGGACCAATTGACATTGCTAAGCTGGCTGAGAATATAATTACTGAACTTACTGCCCAAAAGATTATTATTTGAGGGGCTGTGTGTCATAGCGCGATATTGTGCAAATTTCAGCCCACAAAAATTCAGTTATCATAGCATAGTGAGCGATATATTTCCCTGGACAGAATGGCGTTTTCACCACCATTTTCGAAATAAAATGGGCAAACTTCCACTCTCTGCGAATGCATTGGCTTCTCTGTGCGGTTTCTCAGATGCCCAGATGCAGCAGTTTTGCTTGTTAACGTAGCCGCCGAGATGAAAATGGGCCTTTTTTGTCCGAATTTGACGCCATATTCCGGCTGTTGTAGTGCCTTAACTGAAAAGCGATAACGATTTTTCAATACTCAGGAGGTTATCCAATCTCAGCAATTGTATCTGAAAATATTGACTGTTTGGTGCGGTTTTCATGGCAGATGGATCATTTTATAGAGATAATACTGACAAGACAATTTATGCAATTTTTCTAATATAAATTGAAACTGGAAGGGTGGATGTAACACTTTTTAAACAGCGTGCAATAACTCACTTAATTGAAAAGAACTTAGGTGATCATCTTAACGTCAAATATAGCTCTGCCAATTGGCTGTTTCGGAATTATTTACAATCACCGTTAAAAAATGGTCGACGGCTTTTACGGATGTAAAAGTATACTCCGTGTGGCGAACGTGATTAAATTGCTGTTTGAGCAACTAAATATATTTTGGAAAGCAGTCACAGGGCTTTTTCAAATCAGAATTGCATAAAGGTAATAGTCCTTTGAGTTTATAATAAATAAATCAGTTTTTAGGTTAAAAAAAAGGTTTTGTTCACCCCACAATATTCACTGGATCTGTCCCGGCCTATTCACTATGATCAGGACTCTCTATGCTTAGGACTCCTTAGCCTCTAAGAAGGCTATTCAACGAAATGTGCCAAGGGTTATGCAAAGCATTCTGGAAGAGGGTTTATCGCCTTCCAAGAGCACAACGACCGATCAAAAATTTGTATAGAGAGAAGAGTACTATGTTGAATATTGAATAAGAACTTTTGGCCATTTGCATTGTCACAATTGCTTTCATTCCAATCTTCACATTAATGATAAAAACAAAAAACAATTCTAGTTTTACTGTATATTCTGAATGACAACTATTCGATTAGACATTCTGATTTTCAAGACTTTAAATACAGCTAATTTGCCATAAAAATTCAAAACACATTTCCCAATTAATCAAACGCCAAATGCATGCCAATAATTTGCATTTATGTAGGTTACAATCTCTGGCCTCGGAACTCGGCCAGATAGCACGCCTTAAAATTGCATTTCAAAATATTCCACGACTTAGCGTAAATATTTACGACTTAATTTTTATTTTTTTTTTAAATCAGTGGAACTGGGTAATAACAAATTGAATATTGTATTTAAAGAAATTCGTAATTATTCATCTTATTTTCTGATCACCAATTTTTTTGTAGGTGCTCACTTGGAAAAATAAGAAAACTTCAATAAATAACAAATATTGAGGGAGTTTCTATAAATCGGGTAAGTAAATCTCATCATACTTGACAAAAACAGAAACTAACTTTAAAACCAAATCGATTGCTCTTCCAATTAAGAGCGAACAGAACCACTCTTGCTAATTATCAGATGCCAGAACAAAGTGAGCGACTAAGGGCGTGGTCGATTCCGTTTTGGTAAACAATTTATAACATCTCTACAATGTTTTTAAAAATCTAAAAAAAAAATCACTACCTCTGATGAAATACTAAAAACTACAAAAAAAAAGAAAAGTTGTTTTATGGAAAACTACAATTCCAACTAATGCAATAGAACAAGAGAAAAAATTCAACTAAAATTCTCTACGTCATGTACGAGTACCTCGTCTCTAATTTTTTTTTTTTTTCTTGTTTTTTGCCTAAAATTTATTACCATAGAATTGAAATTTTATACGCATACTTACATTTTGAACTGTCTGCGTGTTGATAATTAAAAATAAGAAATTATAGAAAAAAAAAGAAAGATTTTTGGTTTTTATATTTTTCTTTTTTAAAAAAAAATTAATATTTTTGTTTTGTAAAAAAAAAAATATCGTTTTTTTAACTTTTATTAAAAAAAAAAATATAAAATTTAAAAATAGAAACTAATAGAAATAAATTCACAAGGAGGACGAAGAGAGAGGAAAACAATGTATGGATGTGGATGATAGATATTTATTTCTTTTTTGAATGTGAATTTGTTGTGAATTTGGGTGCTTTTAGAGCTAATTTCAAAAAAAAACAATACTGCGTTTTCGAATTGAAATTTTATTGATATGTGTGTACAGCTATTTGAAAATGAATGCTTGTGAAGAAATAATGATTTAAATTGTTTTGATTTGAAGGAGACTGATTGCTATGAAGATACTGAAGTTTGGCTTACATTTTTTTTTTTTTTTACAAAGAAAATGTTGGTGAGATATTTTAGGAAAATATAAGCAAAACATAAATCAATTAGCACCACAAGAATTTAATGATAGTAATGAAAATCGGAATATGGCATGAAACCCAATGAGGATTTCGCGTTTTATCTTCAAAAGGAAAGCTTTGTTGGTCCTTTAACATCTCTTTATCCAAACAGTTTCAGCGGTTCTAAAAACTTTAACATTGAAAGAATAAATTGGAATGTCTTGCAGGAAAACTTTTTAAGTTTACTATTTTCTTTTATATTTATCCTTTACAAAAACCCACGGTTCTAGCTGATCTCTTGAAAAATCTACTGTTTCCAAGTAATTGATAGCGTCGGAGGAGTAAGAATTTGCTGTTGATGATCCTATAAAACCTATTAAGCCTAATGACGTTTAGAGCTGCACAAACAATGTTCGAAATTGAGATGACCACATTCAGCCGGACAACTGTCAAAATCTCTGGGCAGTAATTTAACGACTGCAATTTAAGAGAAGCATTGGAATAAAACAAGCAAAATAAGGACACTTTGACATATACTACATTAACTGCTACAAATAAAAGAAGCAAAGCCTTTTTGGGTGCAAATTGTTGCATGTGGTCAAATTGCAACAGCACATAAGGGAACGCTTTACAACAGTTCATATCAATCGTAAATACGCTGGTAAAAGCTTGATATGTAGGTTCCTATGTTGCCACTGAATAAATATGCATACAATGATGCCAAAGACTGTTTGTCAAAACCTAAGACACATCGCCTTGAAATGGACTTATGTATGTAGCTAAAGCACGGTTTCGCCAACCATAAACGAACATAGCAAACCCATGACATACGTTTATGGATAACTCAAAAGCCACGACAACAAAGGATACTCTGAAGATATTCGTGATCGCATATCCCCATTATTATCTTTAAGGCCTTTACAACCTGCATTAAGTGTTAAAGATCGTTAACATCGATTCAGAGAAGCTGTCTTAATTTCTGCAATTGGCATGTTTTGGCTCATCAAACCCCTGTGCTGATGAAAAGGTCATGTATTGCATTTTACACAAGGAAAGACTTGGCAGAGAGTGTACAAAATTTGGAAGAGAGTTTTTCTAAAGAATGGGACTTCTGCTTTTTTTGTCTGGTCAACAAAAACTCCCCCAACTATAGAAGCATCTTTCTCCCAAACATTGCACCCAAGGCCTTTTCAGTCGAATTATACTCGTACTTGTACACGAGAAGGTTTAAGAAATGAAAAAAATGTGAGCTCTTTTTTCACGAACAGTTTATTTGAAGGTGTAGAATTGATGGCATTAAGTTTAAAAAATGATATCGGTCAAATGACCACCTCTTGAGTTGATGCTCATGTATGCTAATTTTACGGCATTGTAAATTGGTGATCCGATTTCTTCTTCAATTTTGGCTTTCAAGACATTCAAGATTTGTTGTTTTAATGTGGTAAACGCAAGACTTCAAAAAGCCCCTAAGGAAAAATTCCAGCGCCGTCAGATTTGGCGACCTTAATCGTTTTTATACCGGCCTAAGTCGCGCGACGGAGATAAAACATCGCACTCTACAACGACATCAATCAACTCAGATGTTTTTCACATGAAGATCGAAAGAGAAGTGGACGGTTCCTAACCGAATGGACAACAAAGTAGTGGAAAACTTCACCTTGCGGGACCTCAGCTGTGTTGGTGTGTTTTACTAGAGACAGTTGTCGCCGAACAGGAGATATTTATCGGGTGAGATCAAAGTGTTTGTACCATAAAATTTACTTACTTAACTCGGTTTACTCCAAAACCTTGGTGCCCTGTATAAAGGCAAAGACATCACGAGAAATTGAAACAATTCTCGATTGACGAAACTATAATAATACATAAATATACAAAACGGTTTAAACAGGCGGCAAAGCAAAAATCAAACTCCGTGGAAGTCAATAAGACATTGACGGGTCCAGATCGACTTATATGTATCTATCTTGATAAGTGCGATAGGTACTAATTGACCATAAATTTTGCTGTCATTTTACAAGACATTTCAAGCAATAACTACTCCATAAAAAGAAAGAATAGAGAGACATATCGGTTCAATAACTTTTTTAAATTGTTGCAAATCACTCCAAAAATAGTGAAAAATTCTTTGGAACAATTCCTTCTCACCCAGCAATTGCTTAATTCGTCCAGAAATTTCAGCTTTCCGGATAGGTGAGTGATCGAAAGAAGTGAGGCAAGAATAACTGAGAAAACCGCTTCTGTAGCTCGAAGTTTGGCCAAAAATACCAAATTTGTTGATTCCAAGTCGATCTCAGGAAGTGGACATATAACATCCAGCACTCCATTGGAATTAGGATAAAAACGTGAGCCATAAGGCCACTATATTGTATTGATACAAAGTTTAAGCCTATCGATTATCAGCAAAATCATACCTTTATCAATCGGATTCCGGAAGTGTATAAATTTGATCAAGAACTTAAATAATGTTGAGGAGTGGGGCACACTTCTATCTCGGGCTTTGTTTATTGCAAAATTTCCGCATTTAAAATCCAGAAGATCTAAGAGTGATTGTGTGTTTTTGGGCAGGACAAATCGTTCATTTTTTCGAAAATAAGTTAAGTATGGCTGATATCTTGAATAGATTGCCCTACCGAACCGTAATTAAACAATTTTTAAAGAAGGGACTTTGAAATATGGATGCAGATAAGCTATGTATATTTCAAAAACAAATTGTTGATCTTTTATGAGGAAAATTTCGTAGCCGTGTCATTTTTCGGTGATCGTTATTAGCCACTAGATCATGGTGGTTAAACACAATGTCATGTGAAAAGAAGGTTTATAACATCGCCCTCCTGGCAACTAAGGCATTCAAACCCAACATCGTGCTGTTATCGATTAAATATAGCGGCAAATGTGCTTAAATGTAATCAACAATTTTATCAAAAGAGCCTAAAAATGCAACATACATAGGTTGAGAAGGTCACTTCGCTGATGAATATATTGATATCTATCTGGGAAATAGAACTCTGTATTAGTTCTAGCCAAAAAGGCTAGATTTAGATTGAAAAATAAAATAAACTCACTGAATACTACAATATGTAAGTTGAATAATATGCATAAGAGCTGACAGTCATATGTGTACATACATATAAGAGTCAGTAATCACACTAAGTTTCAACCACTGTATTTAACTACAAGTATCGATTGAATAGAGTCAGGTCAGCCACAGAATAGTTATCGACCCAGTATTCCCTCACGGAAGTTCTATAATAAATCCATTTTTCCATTCCAAGCTTTGATAACCTCTATTATTCCTAGAATCCCATCAGCACCATGGTCAACATTCTACTCTCGTAATCTTCAACACAGAAGCTTACAAATTTTTATTTACTTACTTTTTTTTTTGTTTTAATCTATGACATCATACTCGAATATGGATGAGAGAGGCTATACAATGCCAAACCGGCTAATCTGGTTCTTACTTAATGAATTTGTTTACAAAAATGTTCAAAAACTAATTTAATCCCGACCGGTAGATTAAATCCCAACAACAAGAAGTAAATTAAGAAACCGTAAACATCATGAAGCCACCCCTCTTACAAAAACGAAACTAACAATATAAAAAAAAAGTATTGCCAAAATTCGCATAAATAATTTATTCAACACACGTATATACATATGTACAAGTATGTATGCACGAGTATATTTGTACATATATTTCATAACAGCACTGCCCATCTAGCATTAATAAAAATGACGTAATTCCAAAGAAGTATCTCCATATTTCGAATCGATTTCTAGGTTCCACCAAATAAACAAAGAAAACAGATACTTTGAGCAATTGACCTAGACATAAGTCTGTCTATACAGAGAAATGTGCCCACGATACATACTCGTACTTGCACTTACATATATGTATCAGTATGCTTAGATATAACCACACCGCATCCTTATGGCTAAAGAATCAGAGTGGAAAGTCTTATGAATTCATTTGTGAATAATGTCGGAAAATTCCTAACAACGCAGAAGCGTCTAAGAAAATCCTTGAAACAAACCACACAAGAACTTCGGTCTGACTCAGACGTGCCTCTCAAGAAATAAAAATAAAAAAATGAGGTATGCCATAAAGTGCAATGGTATCGAAAAAGATCCAAAAAAAAACCCCTCAAGATACACACAAAACAAAGTGCACTGAATTCCAATTATAGATGGTGGTCTTAGACTTCTAGTTCCTTATGGCAGGACCAAAACCTTTCCCAATGTTGCTCTTAAGTAACTCGTGCAGATGGATTGATATGCAATGGAGGGATGAGAGGACACGAATTCTAAAGGAATGACATAATTTTTATTTTTTCTTTTTTTTTACAGCAGAAAACAAAGTAAAATATAAAAATAAAAATAAAACCAAATGCAGGTCAGAACCCAATGTATCGGTGCGATGTGGAAAAAATTTAAATCAAAATTAAATATGTATATATTATATATATGTATGTATGTATACATTTTTTTTGAAATGTTTTATTGTGTCTTTTACCTGTGAATGAACTGAACATTTTTCCAATAAACAAAAAAATTTAGTTGACGCAAAGGCTTTCGAGAGATGGAAATTTTCAAAAACTAAAAACTTCGTTAAATTCACTTGATGGTAACACGCAACGCGAAACAACGTCTTCGACACGAGATACACTGGCAAACTAAACAACCTATGAAATGCTCAAGTTACTCTCAGTAAACTGAAAGTCGTATTTTCCGTCGTAGTACGTTTTTCTCGATATACGTCGTATTCGTTTTTGTACTCGTATACCCATACAACGCGACGGAGAACACGAAGAATTCAAATATTCAACAAATCCAAAAGGCAAAAGCGTTTGCTATTCTTCCCATCGTATTCAGTTCAGATACTTTTGTGTTTTTGTTATATATTTTATTATTACTCGTATATTTCTCCTGTACTTCTCTTGGAAGAATAAAAAAAACTTCAGTTCAGTAGCAGAGGGGAGCTGCCATTGTAAAAATTTTAAAAGTGGCCTGTGGTCTTTAAATGGTAACTCTTCATTGAGGGTTTTTGCGTAAAACTGAAATTCAAAAAATTTGTTCTTTCTTTTCTTGCATTACGTCGAAAAAAGTACAAATTGATATACTGGAGCCGAATACATTAATTTGTTTTTTTACGGGATCTAATCCAACAATATTAGATATCTAAGATACTTCTAAAAAGCACAATTCCAACACAATATAAACTTAGGATGCAACATTCTATATCTTGATATACTCGTATTTTACTTCGTCCAAATAAGCCTCCCAAATATTATGATTTCCCGAGGTCTTCAAAATAGGTGTTTTTTTTTCATCGATGACCTTTTCTTTCAATGCTTATATAATTTATTTTTATGCAATTTCTTTATGTTTGGAAACAGAAAATAGTCGCAAGTGACTAAATCAGGAGAATATGCTGAACGAGGGAACAATTCGTAACCTAATTCATAAAGTTTTGTAGTTGCGAGTGCGGCTTTATGCGCCCGTGCGTTGTCCTGGTGGAAGAAATCTTATTTTTTCGCTAAAAGCCATAATTTTTGCTTAAAATCGAAACAACACCTCTGTATAATAGGCGAATGGAGATCGCTTCAATTTTTTCGAGATAATCTTTGTGGTTGACACCGTGAGTATCCGAAAAAAAAAGACTATCGACATTGTTGGCCGACAGATACACCTAAGCTTCGATTCATACGGAGGTGTCGACTGTCTCGACTGTTGCTTGGTCTCTGGTGAGTTGTAATGAATCCATGTTTCATCCACAGTTACGATGGTGATTGAACATCGTCAAACACTCATTTGAAGTTGTCAAATGATTGCGATTGTTGTCAATTGCGAGCAAATGCGGAACTCATCAGCCGGATAGCCTTTTCGTATTCAAATATTTTTGCAAAAATGAAATTACTTTTCCATGTGATAAGCCTCCTCAAGTTCATGCACCTTAATTAACCATTTGTTTAGTATCATACTGTGGTGATCTCAATTGGGCGGTAAAAACTTCCGTCACTTGTACGAATACGACCGTACCGAAATTGAGTAAACCAGTGGTCGATGATTCCAATCGATGGTCAAGAGTCCTCATAATATCTTTGTGCCAAAAATAATCTTTAATGAGCACACATAGTTTGCTTTTTTCCATTTTTACGAACATTCTCACAGGCGCCAATTTCAAATGTCTGTTACAGCAAAACTACAATGTTTGACAGATCTCTCTGAAAATGTAGGTGTGTTCCTCTAAAAAATGATTTTTGACAAGCAAAATATTGGATTTGTTGTGGAACGCAACCTATTTGAATTTTCAGGGACTTTTTAACGCACTCTCGTTAGTTAATAAATTACTTACCACACCAGAAACCTTCAAACTTAGCAGTCTTGAGCATGCTCACTCCGATGGATTAACATCAAGATCCACATAGTCCACTGTTGGAAAATTTGGAAAATTTGGAAAATTATAAATTTTTTTGAGGCTCTTTGGATCGAACCCGATAGCACAACGATTTCCGCCAGAAAACTCATTGTGTGATACTGATACATCTATTCACAAATATTTGTAACTTTAGATATTGTAGTTATAATTTGCATGTTCTGAATCCCCGTATAGAGTTGAAGCTGAAGAGAGGCAGTCGAAAACATGGCTTTTTATGACTTTCAGCATAACAAATAGAGCTATTGTCTTCCTGCTGCTGCTATCCACATTAAGTTTAGTTGTTACTTGATCGCCTTTGTAGACATTCTACAGATACAAATTCAATGGAGAAAATACTCGTGTCATAATATTTGCACGTGCTTTCGGGAACCTCTTCAATGATCTATTATGATTTGCAAGCCTCTTATAATGTCAAAGCAGGAGGAAGGAGTCTAAAAGTCCAAAAGTATCCTCTTTTAAGAGCTGAGAAAGCACATACTCATACTCCCATCAGTACTTCATTTTAATCTTAGATTGAATACTCATTTTCCCAGGTACTTGATGCACTACCAGATTGTGCAAATTGAATAGGTGCGATAAGTACTTGATCTTTTATTTAAGAACTTAACACTCAGTTCTTGAGCACGTGTTAAGTTTTTTGGTAAAATGGGACAGATAGAGAAACAAATACGTTTGGGCTCTCTGACTATTACTCTCCATGGCTGGCATCCAACATTTAATGGAGAAATTAAATTATTGGTGTAATTGGACTTGTTGTTGTAATTCTAGGCAACCACTTAACGCGGTTTTTTTGCCTGAGAAAAAAAGTGTTTTCCGGGCGCGGCTGGGATTGAACACCGAACCGTCCGATTTGGAAGCCAATACCCAACCAATTGAGCCCCGGCCACCAAGCTAATATGAGTGGGTGATTAGAGATATGGTAAGTATCGGTTGTGGTATGATTTGGTGTTGGGTGAATATTTGGTCGATGATCGACCTGACAGGCCGTACTAATATGAACCTATCACGTTTGGAGACGATCTTATACATCATGCTCCTATATCTCCCTGGTTGACGCAGTTTATTAGATGTCTTTTCTTCAGAGTCAATCAGACAATGATAAGATTTGATTCATCGAGCAAGAGTTCCCCTAGGCAAATTTGATGATCTGCTGTAGGTTTGCAGTTTAATGGAAGAAGCACATCTTCTGCGAATTATTGCATTTAAATTTGAATATTGATATTCCATTTACACTGTTCAGGTAGTGAGGAAGACTTTCCTGACTGTGATATTACAGCATCGAATCTCTTCTTCTGTTCGTGTTTTGTTGGCCTTACAACACTCTTTACAACACGAAAAACTTTCTTGTGATCTCCTTAACATCGAGTTATTGGACTTCCTCCCTCTTTTCCCTCTGGTAATGCTTGTCAACAGCAACTCTTTAACAAGCTCTCGGCCTCGTAAAATGTATCAATATACGACCGCCGACATTCATCATCGAACCATAATTTTCTTGTTTCTTATCACTTTCTGAACCCTTATACATCAAAGGCGGCATATCCGATGACATCCTTGTTACTGGTAATGTTAAATTATGAGAGGGGTTAAGGAAGACGCAGATTACTTGCATTTTCTGTGATTTTTCATGATACTAAATTCATTGCTTTGCTATTACTTGAAACTGGTCCGAATCAGTGTTCGCGCCTCGGATTTCGCGGACATTCACCTAAAATCTGTATTCATTGTGAGTCGTCCCATCGTCGCAATTGTCGATCAATACTTATTAAATCCCACGATCTTGTTTCATTCAGCTCCAAAATGTTCACCTTGTGCTGCATGTGTTCCATCTCAAAAACATCTTAAAACCTTCGCTAAATTACTCCAATGGCAACGCTGCTATAATCTTAGTGTCCAACACTCTATTCTATTTTCTATTGAATAAAAAAAAGAATCGAATTGTGGAAACGAAACAAAACAAAACAAAACTCAAGATGATGATAATGATGATGTACATACAAATGTATGAGTATCTGGATGAAAAAGAACACGCCGCGTTCTCGAATGTGTGCGAAGTATGTACTAAATACAAAGACAGTAGATGCTTTCACTACTCGGTAGAAGCTTTAAACAAGTTGTACGTTGGTGGCCGACACTGTGGAGACTAGTTGACCCACCTATAGATAAAGTGATGTCCAACCAGGCATATACCCGTAAAATATAAGACCAATGGCAAGGGAACCACAAGAGAGGATGGTAGGGCCAATTACGATGAGTAATTCAACTCCGAGTCACTATAAATGGCAAAAATAAGTTTTTTTTTTAATTTTTTATAAGAGGATAGAGAGAAACTGGGTTGAAAATGACATACTTTCCACTTAGTTCTTAGTTTTAGATGCAATCGCATATAAAGAGAGAAATGAAGTCAAAGTGATGACGTAATGGGAGATGATTAAATGCAGACTTTGGTTTCGGTTGGGTGGCTGCATGTCGACAAGGGCGAAAGGTGGCTTTTTTTTTTACCATACACACACAAACACAGTCAAATGGGATATGAAGCAACATGTTGCTGGAGAACTGGTAAAGGTAGTGATGTATTCTCTTGAGGTTTGCACTGGTATACTGCAGTATTTTTGCGCAGTAAATAATGTGAGGCAGCAAAATGGTGCTGGTGCACTTCATTTGTGGTAATATTGGTTTATTTCAAGGGCAAGTTGTATGCAGGAGTGACTTTGATCTGAACTAGAGTGTAAAACAGTATCTTAAGTTGAAATTTGTATACACGTGTTGACTTCAACATGATATGCCTGCCACCAGGTGATAAGAAGACTCACCGTGTCAACATTATCACCCTATGTAAGACCATTTGTTAAATTATTTGCGGAGCATCTTAAACGTGAACACTCAAAAGTGTACAATTCATTTTTCCCAACCAAGTTGACTGAGTTTAAGAGACGCTTCTTTGTCAAATCCTCTTACCGTCATCTCCTGGGCATTAAGGAGGGGATATGCCTTCTTCTGCGCGACCAATTTATGGCGTCAATATTCCAATGACATAAACTTATCCGCCTCTCTTAGTTCCAAAAATGTTCATATCTGTCCTGATGGGAATTGTCATTCAGGTTAGTGACATCTTAAATTCAAAAATACAGTATTGATGTACATACATAGGAACCTCTTACTTAACACAGTATCAACCATTTTCTTCTACCAAATGTGAAATGAAATAAAACACAGTTTTGATTTAGATTTCGATCGATTGGATGTGTTTTCAACACATATCGAGCAATAATTCGGCCATAACTTGGGTGTGAGATGAAATCGGTTAATATTTGGCTAGCGATGAGAATTGACGGTGATGGTTACATCCTCCTCATTTTCGAAGAAATATGAATCAATGTCACTACCAGACCGAATTGCATACCTTACAGTGATTTTGTGCATGAAATGGTCTTTCGACCGTTGAATGTGGATTTGCATATTCGGAAAATGTTTACGTATCTACTGAGTAAAAAATGAGCGTTATCTCTGAAGAAAATGTGTAAAAAGTAACCATCCAATCGCTGATGTTTAAGCACCCAATCGCCGTATGTTCTACGCATTTTGTGGTCAGCTTCAATCACTTAAGCTTCCATTCATGAGTTAGTTCAACTTTATAAGAATGCAGATGCTAATCCAAATGCAAAATATGCCATAATGTGCCGTAAGACAAGCTCAATCAAACCTGTGCTCGGCGTGAAATCTATGAATTTGGACCTTCTTCAACACTTTCACTGACAGCAACCATATTTTCTGTAGAGCACACTAATCGATAATGGATAGGCCTTAAGACATCTAACAGAGCCAGGCTCTTCGAATGTTTTTTACAGTTTTGCCTATAGTACACTCAAATGAAGGATAATGTCGACCATTACATGGTAGTAATGCGCAAAACTTACCTTCGGCAGAATAACTATTTTTATAGTAATTTTTCACAATTTCAACACGTTCAGTGACGGTTCAACATTCCATATTGTAAGATACCCAGCCTTCAACTAAACATATGCAGATTCTTCGGGCCCGAGCATTAACTTTCGTTTTCTCTACACGTATTTATATCCTCTCCAAAGCCTGTCAACACAAAAAAAGACCAAAATCATTCGAAGAATCTTGCCTTCAAAACGACCACGGATATTCTGTGTGGTTTTTAGCATCCCACATGCTCGGCAGGGTAGGTATACAATAACGAGACGGGTGTTACGGTTGAAGGTTGAAGGGGACAAACTGCTACTGGCAATTTTAGTGTAGAACTGACTGTGAAAATAGCAACAGATCGAGGTGACCCATTTAACGGTTTTAATTTACTGTGCAATATTGACATCACCTTTTAGTTTTATCTGGCAGTTTCCTATCCTATCTAGCAAGTGCAAAGAGTTCTGATCAGATATGTACATTGCACTCCAATTTAAGGTGCATGAATGTCGAATAAATTGAAGCCAAATGTGAGGGAGTGAAATGTTACTTACATCGTTGAAGGAAACTTTTGCGACATAGAGGACGGATAACTTTTTGGTTTTTTTGGTTTCGATGCAAGTGCAATTCACAGATAATTACTGAGTGTTTACCATTTTAACGACATCAAACAGCATTTTGTTTCAGAAGCAAAAATTCCATTTTGTTCATAGTTTTCCATTGTTCAATAATTTAACAAAAGATCAGTACCCAATGACTACCGTATGGAGATACAATAAGCACTCTAGTTAAAATTACATCCTCATTTTGACGCCCCTCGTACAATACCAAGCTATCAAACCTTTCGTATATTTGCAATAAAAAAATAGTTGTAAATTTAAAATGTTTTAACTAAACAAGTGTATCCAAAATAAATCCAACCCAAAATATATAGGTAGGCCAAAATAAACGAATCGGCAACAAATTTTTTTAGGACTTACATCGGCCAACCCCCGATCAATTATTTGATGAAATTCGCAAATTTCAATGACAATAAACACCTGTCCGTCTTCTGTTTGTACAAGAACATATTCAAGCTTGGAGCCCCTTTTGAAATATTCGTTCGGATTAACTTGACCCAATTCCCCACAGAATTTAACACCAACATTCGCAAAAATAAAACTCGTTTCCACCATCCAGAGGCCGAAAATAAAAAAAAATAAATAAAAAAACCCATGGATTTATTTTCCCCTTCGGATCACAGCAGATGCCTCTATCAAATAGTAAATATTTACTTTGAGGATATGCATTCCATTTCAACACGGATACCAGCATCTACTTTGTAGCTGCATCTACTCATAGCAACCCCATCATTTCAATCGAATGCTAGTCGGACACATGAACGCATGCACTCAAACAAAACAATTAAATGTTCGTCTATGGCTGGTCAGAAGTATTTGTCAGATAAATTAACAAAACGAGAACTGAATTCGACATTTGTTGGAAACCATAGCCATTTGAATATTTGGATATTTTTCAAAATACTTTGCAGATTAAATTTAGAACAACAAAGCTCTCAAGTGCTCAGAAGAGCAAGTGAAACCAACGTTTTTGGATCGCCCTATTACAATAAATACATTAGGGTCATTAGCCTACGAACGAATGGGGGAACGAATAAATGGGAATAAATTTAGTTCAACTTCACTTTTTTTTTCTCCTTATTCAACTTTGTAAGTATTTTTGTATTTTTTTTCTTCTTTTCGACGCCTATGCGTGTGGTGTTGAGATTGAAATTGAGATTGAGATATACTCGCGCTCACACGATTTCATGAGTGGGACTAAAAATAAATGAGTGCTGCTGTACTCAGTCCAACGTGCAGAATGTGATGGGAGAAATTTACAAAAAAAAAAGTATCTTTACGAGATACTGCACCCTTCGAGAGAATCGCAGTTGACATCGCAGGACCGTATCCTGCAACCAAAAATGGAAATTGCTGCATTATAGTATTGTAATATTTCGGCTAGGGTTCGAAATGATAAAACGTTATTCTGTTTCTAAAAACACTCTATTTATTACTATTTAAATACAACTTTTAATTTATTCACAAACAATTTCACTTCTATTTCACAATTCAAATCTCTTATCTTTCACTTAGTAAGACTTAGGTCCTTTTCCATCGCTTTCCAAAAATCAACTTATCGTCCGCAGTTTCTCATCCTGTATTTATACTACATTTGTCGGGTTCTAGTTCTTTCTGGTAACTTCTGGTTTGAAACTGGGGTAATAACTGAACTCTCCAACGTGGAGAGTTTGTATGATCCTAAAACTATGCAACACTGGATAATTGATTTAATCACATATATACCACAGTATTGTTGTTATGGACTACTTCAGTAAGTGGCCTGAGGCTTACGCTATCCCTAACCAGGAAGCCAAAACCGCGATTGAGCAGATCGTTTACAATTCAGTGAGCAGATTCGGCGTACCGATGGAATTGCACTCGGATCAAGGGCACAACTTCGAGTCCAAGATTTTCCAAGGAGTGTGCGAGATACTGGCAATTTTAAAAACGAGAATAACAACGCTCCACCCACAATCGGAAGGGATGGTAGAACGCTTCAACAGAACCTTGAATGAACACCTATCAGAGGTGGTTGGCGACCAGCAATGCGATTGGAATAGGCAGATTCCAATGTTTCTATTAGGCTATCGTAGTGCAGTACCCAACACTACAGGTGTGTGTTCGGTCGAACAGTCCGATTACCTAGTGAATTGATGTTTGGATCACCGCCATCTGAAGAGAACAGAAATGAAGACTACTCCACGTTGGAGAGTTCAGTTATTACCCCAGTTTCAAACCAGAAGTTACCAGAAAGAACTAGAACCCGACAAATGTAGTATAAATACAGGATGAGAAACTGCGGACGATAAGTTGATTTTTGGAAAGCGATGGAAAAGGACCTAAGTCTTACTAAGTGAAAGATAAGAGATTTGAATTGTGAAATAGAAGTGAAATTGTTTGTGAATTAATTAAAAGTTGTATTTAAATAGTAATAAATAGAGTGTTTTTAGAAACAGAATAACGTTTTATCATTTCGAACCCTAGCCGAAATATTACATTGGTGTCAGAAGTGGGATAAAACTTATTCTGAGTGCTGTGAAAAAAAAAAAGAAAATAATAAAAAAAATAAAAATGCCACGTACATTGCTGGAGCTAAGTATACCCCAGCTGAAAATGGAGCTAGAGAAGCGGAATCTCTCCGCAGCTGGAGGGAAAAGTGATTTGATTCTTCGGCTACAAGAAGCGATCGAAAAAGATGGAAAAGATCCTAAATCCATGTCGTTCGACGTAGAAGAGGAGCTTGTAAGCACAGGGGTTGACATGTCTGCCATGATGGAATTGCTCCTTGGATTGAATTCTAAGTTAGAAGAACAAAGGAGAAGTATGGATTCTAAGTTTGAAGAACAGAAGAATTCCGCAGAAGAACAAAGGAGAAGTATGGATTCTAAGTTTGAAGAACAGAAGAATTCTCTAGAAGAGCAGAAGAATTCTCTAGAAGAACAGAAGAATTCTCTAAAAGAACAGAAGAATTCCATTATTTCCGCACAAAAAGACACTGTCGAAGAGTTCAAGAATTCTCTAGAAGCGAAATTCGAAATAATCGATCAAAAATTAAATATGCACGAGGCACAATTCGAGAAGGTTGAACACAATATCGAGAATCTTGCGAAAGAACTAGAGAGAGTAAAGAAACAGAAAGTCCGAGAAATTTCTACAGACAGCCCTAGAAGGAAAGAGATGCAACCGCCTGTCTTCGATGGCCAAACATCGTGGCCAATATATAGAAGACAATTTGAAGCAGCTGCCATGACCAACAACTGGGACGACGGAGAAAAGTCGATTGCACTCACGCTGGCACTGAGAGGTACAGCTGCGGAATTGCTGCAAACCATCTCAGAAGATAAACAACTCAACTACGACGCTTTGGTTAAAGCCATAGAAATGCGGTTCGGAGATGACCATATGCAGCAAGTATACAGAGTCCAACTGCGCAGCAGAGTCCAGAAGAGGGGCGAAACACTTCAGCAGTTGCAGGCCGATATCGAACGGTTGGCGCATCTATCTTATCCTAATGCCGGAGAAGACCTTATCAACGAAATGGCTGTAGAGGCGTTTACCCAAGCGATTGAAGATAGGCAGTTGCAAATGGCTGTAAGAATGGCTCGAAAACGAACCCTTCCTGAGGCCCTAGCATTTGCCCTGACGATGAAAGCTGCCGACCAAGCATCTCAAGGAATCCACCGCGTGAGAGAAGTGACAGCCGTGGAATGCTCCTGCCAACGAGCAGACGTCGTGGAGCGGAACAGTGTGCGTGGAGGACAAGTCCGTTGTTGGAACTGCAACAAAATAGGACATCTGCAGCGTGAGTGCAGGTCTCCACTTAAACAACGCAGTTGTCCACAATGCGCTGCTAGGAGACGTAACGAAGAGGCATCTGGCAGGAATGACATCTATCCTGCCAGCAGCGCAACGTCAAGTTACCAGGCGGGAAACGTGTAAGAACCAACTTCGAGGGGCAGAAGTTGGTTTCTGGAATTGACGCCCCCAGGATCAAAATCCAAGTCTCCCAAACAAAACGAAGTAACAAGAGTCTTACAGTGGAAGCCCACATTGGCCAGAATAAATGCGTGGCCACCATTGACACCGGTGCCACCGCTTCCATTATAAGAAGGGATATCGCCCATGATTCATGGCTGCACAATACCAGTAGCTACTGCTTGAAAACAGCAACAGGAGCGACGGCAAAGGTGTATGGAGAAGTTGTTCTTACGATCAATCTGGCAGGACTAACATTCACCCACGTATTCCTAGTGGCCGATATATGCGACGAGTGCATCATTGGAGTTGACTTTATGAAGGCGCATAATGTAGTGCTCGACATCGGAACTCAAGTACTTAAGTACAGGAACGTCGAGATTCCAATGGTGTACGGGAATGAGAATGCCGCATGCCTTAGGACAATAGTCAACAAGGACGAGATCTTACCACCTTCCGCAGAGACACTAATTTGGGCGCAGCTGGAAGGTGATCTTGGGAGCCATCGATTCTATTTGATTGAGCCGGACTCTAAAAATCATTATCAGAATTACGTCGTGGGAAAGATGCTCGTTGAGCCGAAAGGCAAAATGGTCCCAGTAAGAATCTTGAATGTGGGAAATAAGAGCATCAAACTAAAGCAAGGACAATCGATCGGAGCGTGCGTACCGATAACTGCTGTCATCAAGTTGTCGAAGGAGAATGCTGCTATATCTTTGCCATCAAGTAGCACAGCTGAGTTGAAAAGAACTATACTCCGGCAAACCGAGCTGAACCAGGAGCAACGAGCTATGGCAGAGGAACTAATCAACGAATTTGCAGACGTATTTGCCTCGCAGGATGGCGAATATGGCAGCACACATTTGGTACAACACCGAATAGACACTGGAGATGCAAGACCCATACGTCAACCTCCTAGGCGTTTACCATTAGCTAAGCAGACGGAGGTTGCAGAAATGGTTTCGACTATGGAAAATCAAGGGTTGATTGAAGGCTCTAAGAGTCCGTGGGCATCACCCGTTGTACTGGTCAAGAAGAAAGACGGCACCAATAGATTCTGCGTGGATTATCGCCAGCTAAATAATGTCACCAAGAAGGATAGCTACCCGTTGCCAAGGATTGACGACACACTGGACACACTGTCAGGAGCGCAATGGTTCTCCACACTTGATTTGAAAAGTGGCTACTGGCAAGTACAGATCCATCCGGAGGACCGTGAGAAGACAGCCTTCACCGCAGGAAACGGGCTTTGGCAATTCGCAGTAATGCCATTCGGATTGTGCAATGCTCCGGCAACCTTTGAGCGTCTAATGGAACGCGTTTTGCTGGGACTAACATGGAAAACCTGTTTGGTCTACCTGGACGATGTCATCGTGGTCGGCAAAACTTTTCAAGAACATCGAGATAACTTAAAGGAAGTGTTCCAAAGACTACGAAGTGCACAGCTAAAGCTAAACCCGAAGAAGTGTCATCTCTTTAGGCCAGATGTCAAATACTTGGGACACATCATCTCATCCGAAGGGGTAAGGACAGACCCAGAAAAGATCGAAGCGGTGAAAAATTGGCCAGTCCCAAGAGACAAACACCAACTGAGAAGCTTTCTGGGACTCGCTACGTACTACAGGCGGTTTGTGAAGGATTTTGCTGGGATCGCAAAGAGTTTACATCAACTAACAGAAAAGGGAAAACAATTCAAATGGTCAAGTGAATGCGAAAGAAGCTTCAAAACTCTCAAACAACAACTATGTGAGGCCCCTGTACTAGTGTACCCTACTCCAGGAAAAACATTTATTGTGGATGCAGATGCCAGTAACGTCGGAATTGGAGCTGTCCTTTCGCAGATGCATGACGGGCAAGAGAAAGTTGTTTCCTACTTTAGTAAGGTGCTCTCTAAGCCGGAAAGGAACTACTGTGTTACCAGGCGGGAACTTCTTGCTTTGGTCTTGGCAACAAAGCATTTCCATAAGTACCTGTACGGGCAAAAATTCATTCTTCGCACAGACCATGCATCTCTGAAGTGGTTGCTGCAATTTAAAAATCCTGAAGGACAAGTCGCAAGGTGGATTGAACGACTCCAGATGTACGACTACGAGATACAGCATCGAAAGGGAAGCCTTCACTCTAATGCGGATGCTCTGTCCCGGCGACCTTGCAAATCTGATTGCAAACATTGCGCACGACAAGAAGAAAAAGATGCGGTATCCACTCAACGACTAAGAGCTGAGCCCACTGATGGTTGGAATGAAAGTGAAATGCGAAACGCCCAAAAAGAGGATCCGGATATCGAGCCAATTCTCGCCTGGAAAGAACATGAAGAAAAACCAGAATGGCAGGAAATATCCAATAAAAGTCCCGAACTAAAGGCATACTGGGCACAGTGGGACTCGCTTCAAGTTCAAGATGGTGTTTTGAGGCGAAGGTGGGAAAGCTCGGATGGAAAGTCGTTTGTGATGCAGCTCGTTGTGCCAAGGTCAAGAGTCAGTGACGTGCTAAGGGAACTGCACGATGGAATATCCGGAGGCCACTTGGGAGTGAATAAGACGTTAGAAAAGGTGCGAGAACGTTTTTATTGGGTGCACGCCAAGGACGATGTAGAAAATTGGTGCAGAAAGTGTGTCACCTGCGCCGCCAGTAAAGGCCCGAGGGTTAAAACTCACGGCAGAATGCAGCAATACAACGTTGGAGCGCCATTCGAGAGAATCGCAGTTGACATTGCAGGACCGTTTCCTGAAACCGAAAAGGGTAATCGCTACATTCTTGTTGTTATGGATTACTTCAGCAAGTGGCCTGAGGCTTTTGCTATCCCTAACCAAGAAGCCAAAACCGTGGTTGAGCAGATCGCTTACAACTGGGTGAGCAGATTCGGCGTACCGATGGAATTGCACTCGGATCAAGGGCGTAACTTCGAGTCTAAGATTTTCCAAGGGGTGTGCGAGCTACTGGGGATTAAAAAGACGAGAACAACACCGCTCCACCCACAATCGGACGGGATGGTAGAACGCTTCAACAGAACCTTGAATGAACACCTATCAAAGGTCGTTGGCGACAAGCAATACGATTGGGATAGGCAAATTCCAATGTTTCTATTAGCCTATCGGAGTGCAGTACACAACACCACAGGTCACACTCCATCGGAAATCCTTTTCGGTCGAACAGTCCGGTTACCTAGTGAATTGATGTTTGGATCACCGCCGTCTGAAGAGAACAGAAATGAAGACGACTATGTCGCAGACCTCAGACGGATTATTAGGGACGTGCACCAAATAACCAGGGATAAGATCAAGATAGCCAGTGACCGCATGAAGACGAGGTATGATGTCAAGGCGACCACAACGGGATTCCAGGAAGGAGATCTAGTGTGGCTATATAACCCCCATAGACGGAAAGGCGTATCACCCAAATTACAGCAAGACTGGGAAGGACCATATAAAGTCGTAAAACGCATCAACGATGTTGTCTATCGCATTCAACGAGGAAGAGGCAAGATGAAAGTGGTTCATGTGGATCGAATACATCGCTATATTGGGCAGAATGTCGAAGAGTTTGTTCGGGACGAACAAGTTTAAGAGGGGGATATTGTGGTATATATGTGATTAAATCAAGGATCCAGCGTTGCATAGTTTTAGGATCATACAAACTCTCCACGTTGGAGAGTTCAGTTATTACCCCAGTTTCAAACCAGAAGTTACCAGAAAGAACTAGAACCCGACAAATGTAGTATAAATACAGGATGAGAAACTGCGGACGATAAGTTGATTTTTGGAAAGCGATGGAAAAGGACCTAAGTCTTACTAAGTGAAAGATAAGAGATTTGAATTGTGAAATAGAAGTGAAATTGTTTGTGAATTAATTAAAAGTTGTATTTAAATAGTAATAAATAGAGTGTTTTTAGAAACAGAATAACGTTTTATCATTTCGAACCCTAGCCGAAATATTACAATAATAATAATAAACTTCCACTTCAGTAAATTATTACCCCCTGTTGCAAGCAACAGATTTTCATAATTATTTTAAGTTACCACTTTTTTTCGGCGTTATTCGGCGATTTTTGGCATTTGGCATAAAATCAGAAATCCAGTGTTGCATAACTTTAGGATCATACAACATTAATAAACTCGTTGGAGAGTTCAGTTATTACCCCAGTTTCAAACCAATTTTAAACGAGCAAGATCTAGAAGTTTTGTAAATTTATTTGGTTCTGTTTCTTTATTAATTTTTTTTACGAATTGCTGGTAAAAGATTTGCACAAACTGAATTCCATTACTACATATGTGAACAAAAAAGAGGTAAATTTTAGAAAATTGTTCACTTGTTACGTACGTGTTTTGTGAAAATAAAGTGAATTTTCTGCTGCAGAAACGTTGAGGATGGTGCAGAAGCCCTTCGGTGAGACCGGGTTAGACCTGTGCCTCAATCAACAAGCGTCTCCAGCTAGCTCGATCTTGTGCTAGCTGCCTCCAGTTTCGAACGCTAAGTTGGCCGTGGTCCCCTTCCACTTGCGTGCGCCATCTGAGTCTCGATCTTCCTCTCCTGCTCTGTCCCCCAGGGGCGGATTCGAAGACTTTTCGGACCGGAGCGTTGGTAATCATCCGCTCTACATGACCCAGCCATCTCAGTCGTTGGAACTTTACTCTTTTGATGACCGCATCAAACTGTGTATTTTTCGGAAACTATTCACCGAAATTTCGACGCAAACGATGTCATTCGGCATCAATTATTGCACAAGCTAGATCGTGAACCAAGCTGTTGTGGACGACGACAAATCAATAAATTTAGATCTTCTTCGACACTCTCGTGAAGAAATGTAATAATCTCTTCAGTACGCACTATTCTTATACATCTCGGTTACATTGCATCTTTCGGAGAAAATATTTTGCGAAAATGGTAAAAAATACACCAAAAAGCGGTATCAGATGGACGATAACGTCAGCTGTGATATGGTGGATACTATTATTAGAACCGTTATTTTGGAACTTGATTTCTAAAATTTTATAACGTTGTTGAAACTTGTATGTCATCATGATAAAATTGCAAAGAATGCTGAATAAAAAATTACACAGACAGTTTGCAATTTGAAAATTGGTTTGACAGATAGAAATATTTAAAAGTTGTAATGGGTTAAGGAAAACATTCTTTACTATTGACTAATGGCTACTGTTTCGAGATATCTGCTAAAATCTGCTCTAGAATTGACCTGATTTAAAAAAAAAAGACGCTTTATTTCTGAGTCCGCAAAAAAATACTTCCAAGTTTGATCTTGGAGGAAACAAACATTCCAAAATACAAACAAAAACTTTAACGCTCAATTACAGCGCAGCGACTATTCCAATCCACTTAGACTCTGCAGTGACCTTCAGTAATGTCAAGCGTGGAAATTACCAATTCCTGTTTCTTGGAAGAAGACACTTTACGAGACCCTAATTATAACAGTCCTATTTTACGGCACAGTGTGGAAGAGAAGGTATACAAAAACTATATTGGTTCGCTTTCAGCGATTACGATAACTAGGCCATTTACAGCAAACAGTCAGAAGTACTCATGCACGAATGATCTCCAATTCCACACCCATTAGGCAACGCATTATAGGAAGATTCTACTAACTTACCAACTTAGTAAAAATAACTAGAGCTAGCTAGTGATCAAGATGCCTTAAGAGGCATGTTGTTAAGGTCTGCTTCAGTTTCTTTTCTAACGAAGCAATCTATCCTCAATTTAATAACACTATCACAGGCAAAGCCCTATCAAGTGAATCCCACTACCAATACCAAGACTAACTTAAGGCGACCCAATTAACCAAATCAAATTTTCTTGGAAACATTCAAAAGAGTATATAAGGGAACAAAGGCACAAGTGTTTAGTCAAGTTTCTGGAACATGGGTCACTACATTTAAATAAAAACAATTCCACCAAAATCCAAAATTTAACTCTGACCCATTTGCAGCAGGAACCACAAGAAAACTTCAATTTCTGTGAAAAAAAATTGTTTCCCCCCAAAAACAAATCCGTACATCGCTTTCCAAAGCCACAATCATACACGTACACCTATTCATGCATCGTAAAGAATACGTCCTCCAGCAGCATACCCTCCGGCTGCACATCCAACAGGCAACAGCTGTCAGAGTCATCCATCAAATTAATGAGAAACCTCTTTCCAAAGATAAACTTTTCATCATTTAAAATTGTTTTCATTTTCAATCATTTTAATATAAATCCGTACACTCATTCTCTGTCAAAGAATAAGGAAGCGTCATTTTAATTTAAATTAAAAACTCTTGGTATTTGCAGTAACAAGCAATGCGAACATCCTTCCTTATTCTGTCATCACATCAGAACCAAAGGCCAGAGACTCCGAAAAGTGGAAATTCATTTAACACAATAGTCCTTCCTTTGTTGGCGTATAATTGCCTCCAGTTTGATGCATCTCTCACGTAACGCACCGTTTTCCTTTTGCAGTAATTCAATTGTTGTATCCTTTTTCTCGATGGCTTGCTGAACTCTACCCTCAAACAAATTCAAATAAAAAAAAATCGATTATAAAACTTCAATTAATTAAGAATCTGTTACCTTTTGTGAATCTTCTGAATCTCATTATCCCGTTCAGACTTCAGTGAGGCAACTTCAACTGCAATTTCCGAACGGACATTGTCTCGTAGTTGTTCACGTTCAGTCAGAAATTCATTACACATCTAAGGAGGCGATGAAAGTAGGAGTACTCATTGAAAGTATCTTTGTAAGTGATGGTTGGATTGTGCTTGGAATACGAACTCACCTTCTTGCTATGGTCTAATTCAATGTGAAGTTGCTTGAGTTCAGCCTGGCAGTTCCGTACTTGAGCATCGGACTCAGCTAGACGAGTCCTTGTTTCGGTATATTTCTCACGCAGAGACTTCTCAACGATTTCTATTTCACAGATGTCCTTTTCGTACTTTTCCTTTAGCCGACTTTCAATAAAAGAATAAAACTCTGATTAGCCCATACTGTAGAAGGTACAAATAGACATTGTAAGGTAACTTACTCCATTTTAGCCTGAAACTCCTCTTGGTGCTTAAGAGCTTCTGTGTCCATCCGGGTGACTATGGCATCTATTTGACGATCACGTTCCGTCCGATAGTGCTGACGAATGGCATTTTCACTTTCAACTTGTCGCATTTTACATTCGTTTTCAAAGTCCTTTTTCCAAATTTCAAAGTCGGATTCGTATTGCTTTTCTATAGAGTTGACGCGGTTCTGAAATGAGAAAAAACAAACAAATTCAAAGAAATACACCACCTTTGTCGTAGCTAGCACGCGGTTCCCACATCTCGATATTCACAAGGGGACTTTGAGAAGTAATGATCAATCCACCATCAACCAGATTGACCACATTGCGATCGACGCAAGACATTCCTGCAGTATTATGGATGCCCGAACGTTCCGAGGAGCCAACATCGACTCGGACCATTACCTTGTTGTAGCCAAGGTACGGTTGCGGATATCCTGAACAACGCCAAAACAAGCTAATACCGTGAAGAATTTCGACGTCAGACGGCTACAATCGAAAGAGATCGCCAAATCCTTTTCCGATCGAGTCTCTCTTAATCTCTTAAGAGGTGCGTTGCCGCCAGCATCAAGCATTAAAAACCAGTGCCAACACTGCCAAAAAGCCATCAGAGACGCCGCTTCTGACGTCCTGAGTTTCCCTCGACCACCTTCACGAAACCGCTGGTTTGATGACAAATGCCGGCAAGCATATTCAGCTAAGCAAGATGCATACAAAGCGGCGCTGCATAGCAAGACTAGAGCTGCTCACAAGCTCTATGAGCAGAAGAGGAGAGACGAGACGAGGAAAAAAAAGAAAGAGCATGAGAAGCGCGCGGTCAAAGAAATTGAGAGATGTGAACAATTCAACGCGGCAGGCGATGACTTGGTAAGGAACATACACCAACTCATCTCTAAAATATGGTCGGACGAAAGTATGCCCGATGAATGGAACCTCAGCATTGTTTGTCCGATCCTCAAGGAAGACATCAACCAAATATTCACACTACGGCAGATCTTGGAGAAAACCCATAAGCTTCAGATCTATACTCACCAACTATTTATCGATTTTAAGGCCGCGAATGACAGCATCTATAGAGACAAGCTATAGCTATACAGAGCAATGTCTAGTTTTGGCATCCCTGCCAAACTCGCCCGTTTGTGCAAGATGACGATGAAGAATGCACGCTGCTCCACCAAGGTTGGTAAGCATCTCACCGAGACCTTTGATGTCAAGAAAGGATTTAGACAACGCGATGTGGTGTCATGCGATTTCTTTAACATCATTCTTGAAAGAATAGTGCAAAACTCACGCTCAAGCACAAGATGGGTGACCGTGGCTCAAGTGGTAGTGAACTGGCTTCTATATCGGAAGGTTCGGTGTTCGAGTCCCAGCCGTGCCCGAAAGACTTGAATACAACAACAAGCCAGCTCTCACTATCAATTAAGTCTCCCCATTAAATATTGGATGCCACCCATGGAGCAAAATAACCACTGAGCCCAAAAATCTTTCTTCTGCCTCTATCCAATTTTCCAAAAAACTTAACACATGCTGAGGCATTATAAGTGTTATGAGTGTTAAGTTCTTTAATATAAAACAAATAAAAAAAGGCACAATCTTTCAAAAGTCCGTCCAATTACGCCGTTGATGTTGACATAATTTGAAGAAAGCAAGTATTGAGAAGGAATCGGTGAAAATGGGTTTAGCAGTCAATTTGGGCAAGACTATGTACATGCTGTCAAGCAATAAGAACACTGAACACCAACGTCTCGGGCAGAACGTCACCATCGACAGTCATAACTTTGAGGCAGTTAAGGAGTTTGTCTACCTAGGCTCCGCTATGAATTCAGACAACGACACCAGCGCTGAGAGCAAACGAAAAATAACTCTTGACAATCGCTACTTCTTTGGGCTAAGAAGTAGCCTAGTAACTAGTAAAGCCCTCTCTTGAACAAATAAAGTTACCATATATAAGACCTTAATAATCCCAGTCCTGATCTATGGCGCAGAGGCATGGACATGGTCAAAAATGGATGAGCCTGGGTCATGTAGAGCGGATGAACACCATTGGTCCGGAATCCGTCCCCGCGGGACAGCGCAGTAGAGGAAGACCGAGACTCAGGTGACGCACACAAGTGGAAGGGGACCTCAGCCAATTTAGCGTGCAAAACTGGAGGCAACTAGCAAAAGATCGAGCTAGCTGGAGACGCTTCTAATTTCGACATCACGTACAAAGTAACTTAGGGAATCGCATCCCAAGCTATCAATTTCGGGTTTGCCTGAACTTTGAGATGCAAGAAACATCGACGTGAGAAAACGGCGAACTAAAGTGAAGCTCCTGCAAGGATCGACTGATATTTAGACCTTTAAGGCCAAGATTTAATGTTACATCGTCAAAATACAATGACTTCAGCCGAAATATAACATCTGTTCTTACTAAATTCCTAACTAAGAAGGCACTAGAGTCCAAGGCGGAGCCGAACTTCAACCAATAAGCCTGACCAACTGTTTTCAGATTTATACTAAAGTGTATTGGTACCTCTTCAGAACCATCTGCTTTGTCTTCTCGACTAGTTAACGCTATTATATCTACTCCTCCAAAGACAATCAAGATAAATATGACATCCGATTTAGTTAAGTGGGGTGATGAAGGTTGCATATCGGATGTCCTTACTGTTTCCTGAAGAACTACTGCAATACTTCAACTTTTCTTGGGCCAATGCAAAAATGATTGTCGAGTGCAGCTCTTCGTTTCAAACCCGACAAGTTGATATTGATAGGTCTGATGCGCGCAACTTTCACAAATGAAATGTTCAAGATGTTGCATTGACACCGATCATTCTCCATTTCTCCATCTTTATTCTGCAAGTCCCGTTTAGCGAAAAACAAAAAAGCATAGTGCGGCATCCCCTATCTCCTGCCCCTGGTCAAAGTGCTATTGCTTGCACTCAGTCACTACTGTTGCTGTATTCTGTTATACGACAAAAGCAATCATTGAGTGTATGTGACAACCGATGGATAGCAGGTTGTGAATGACAATTTTGTTGGTGGACTGTTTCATATTGTTGTAAGGGCACAACACCCAGAACCAGCAGCCAGCTCAACGCTTCCGGATTGTGCTTTGTCTCCGCATACAATTGAGTGAGTCGATCTTCAATGTAACGAATTCACGATCGCACTCGTGTAGAAGCAAGAGTATTTAAAGATCTTATCCCCACAAATCCGCTGGTCCAGATGGTATATCTTCCCTTCTTCTGAAAAGGTGTTTTTCAATTCCATTCAATTAATTTTTATTTTCAATAAAATCTACATTGGTTATGCGTTTCCGCGAAGCCTTAGGGGCTTTTCTGCAGAATGTTGTGTTTCTAACATTAGTAATTGAAATTAAGTAAGCTTAGTTCAATAAACATTCAATAAAAGATTTACACGAAAAAATTATTCGACATAAGTAATTTTGATCGCTTTGGATTTAGATTTACTTTTAGGTTAAAACATTTTAACATTTTAACAATTTAACTTTTTTAACATTGTATTGATATTAAAAACATTCAGTTGTTCGAATTTTGATTTAAAAGAAAGTTCTTTATGGTTTTTTTTCTAGTTTTAAAATTTCTAGCGTTTTTTAGTTCTTGCGGAATTGTGTTGAGGATTTCAGGCACATTGCATTTCAATTGTCTTCTTCCATAGTTGTTGTAGAATCTGGGTTCATGAAGCATACCTTGTGCACGTCTTCTTGTGTTTCTCCCATGGTTAATTGGAGTGATGAATCTTGTGTCGTCGTAATACTCTAATATAATCGTCATCTTGAAGATATCTTCCACTTTAAGGACATTGAACCTTCCTCTCTCTGTTACATTTCGATGAGTAAATATGTTTATCTTTTTCAGTGCTGCAGTTTGTAATTTCTGAAGTTTTTTTAAATGAGTTAACGATGCATTACCCCAGGCAAGTATTCCATATCTTAGTTTGGATTCCATTAGCGCAAAGTACACTTGTTTTAGCACAGATGTTGTAGTTTGGTACTGCAGATGAGTTAGTGCGTATAATGCTCTTTTAAGACTCGAACGTAACTCATCAATGTGCTTATCCCACAGAAAGTTATTGTCAATTATCACTCCTAGATATTTGTTATTTTGAACTATATCTATAGGGCAGCTAGTCGAGGTATGGCAGCCATCATTCCTACAGTATATTTGTTGTTCGGTAGCCTTGAACTGCGGATTTCTTATATGCATCATTTTTGTTTTGGATGAGTTGATCATTAAACCATGATCATGACACCATTTTACTGCATTATCAAACTCTTCCTGAATTATTGTTGTTGCCGTCTGCAAAGATCTGTGACATACCACTATCGCTGTATCGTCGGCATAAGCAAAGGGTTTGGCTCGCTTGAAAATGCGGAAAAGCTCATTAGCGTATAGTATAAACAGAATCGGGCCCAGTTTCGATCCTTGTGGGACTCCGTATTCTGCATGTTCTTTTTGGCTATGGGTCTCGCTGATCTTGACACAAAAAAGCCTGTAGTGTAGATATTCCTTTAGCCAGTCTGCCAATAATCCTCGTATTCCTATACGTTCGAGAGCATCTATTAGCTTAGAGTGATTGAGCTTGTCAAAAGCTTTACTAAAGTCCATGTATATGACCAAGACGTGGTAACTTTTGTTAAGACTTTCATTGGTATGATTTGCAAATTCTCCTAATAGTTTACCCGTGCTTTTTTTTTTTTTGGAAACCGTATTGATTTTCGTGGATGATGGAGTGTTTTTCAATAAAATTCTACAACCTGTTTGTTATGAATTCTTCGAGGCACTTTTCTACTACTGACAATATAGATATTGGCCTGTAATTGTTGAGCTGACTTTTGTACCACCTTTGCCTGACCACTGCAGTTTTTAAGGCTTCTGGAATTTTTGCTTGTGTAATACTCAAATTAATAAATTTGCACAAAATCGGCGCAAAAATTACCGCGTGAGTTTTGATATCCAACGCTCGAATTCCATCAATACCAGGTGATTTATTTTCGTCAAGCAAACCAATTGTTCTTGACATTTCAAAGACAGTTGTTTCTTGAATAAAAACTGATTTGTCTAGCGTTTTATTTAGGTGAATCGATGTAATCGAGTCGCATTGGTGCACAATGTTTTCAATTTGTTCTTTAAAGTTGTTTGCACATTCGCTCGCGAGATTGTTCACACACAATTGACCAGTGAAATTCTTAATTATAGTTTCATCTAGGCTAGGCTTTTTCCTTCCCATTATCTCGTTGATTAGGCTCCATATTTTTCGGGGGTTTGATTTGATTTGGTTGAACTTGGTTTTGTAAAAAAGAGATTTTTGCGTTGTTATTTCTTTGTTTAGTTTGTTCCGAAAAGTCTTATAATCCAGTTCGAAAGTCCTACTCAATCTGTTATTTTTCCATCTTTTGTATAACTCATCCCTTTTTTTACACTTAGCTATTAAGTCATGTGACATCCATGGGTTATGCTTTCTTTCCTTTTTTATTGTTCTTACAGCTGTAGACTTTTTCTATATACTTTTCATTTTATCGACAAGTTTTTGGTAAAGAAAATTGCATCATTTTCATTAACCACTTCTTCCCAATTTGTTTCGGCGATTGATTAGTTTACTTTCGCGTTGCATATAAGTGATATGCTGGTCAGTTTTTCTTTTACGACTGATTGTTGCGAATTTGCAAAATATAGGATTGGGTAATGATCTGTTATACAGCTTTCAATCACCGCTGAGTTTATTTGGTAATCCGTTGCATTAATTAAAATGTGATCAATTGTCGATTTTGTTCCCGTCATCGGATCTATTCTAGTATAATCTGTTATTATATTCAACAACCCCAGTGACGCCAGCATCTCTAAATAATCTTTTACGCCGTATAAATCTAGATCTTTAACATTAATATTCATATCTCCCATTACTACAATATCTCTTTTTCCCAATTGTTCAATATCGTTTCTGAATTCTTCAATAAACGCTTTTTTCCTATAACCTGGTGGTCTGTATATTTCAAATACATATTTGTTTTTATTGGTTTCCACAATTCGAATTCGGATGCTTTCGTATGACACGCTTTCAGGTGTAAGTAGTGTGTATTCTAAGCCATCTCGAATTAACATTAAAATTCCACCACCTCTGCGATTTTTTCTATTCAGGAATTTAGTTTGAAAGCCATCTAGCCTATAAAACTTTTGTTCTTCTTCCTCTATATTTGTTTCAACCAATACTATAATTTTTAATGCATTAACAAAGCGGTTTATATTCAAACAGAAGTCGTTCCAATTCTTACGTAAGGATCTTATGTTAAAATTCATTTAGCAACAACACTGGCAAAACCACTGCGTAAGCTTTTCCATCAATTCTACTCTTTAGAATTCTTGCGGAGCAGATGGAAAACAACATTTGTCCAGCCCGTCCCTATAAAAAGCGAATCTTCTTCTCTCTTCTCTTACAGACCCGCTGATAAATCATCAGCTCATGAAATATCTCGAAACACGAAAACTTCTTAATGATCGGCAGTACGGTTTTCATAGCAACAGGTCCACCGGTGATTTGATAACATGTCTCACGGAAAAGTGGAACCAAAGTCTACATCAATCTGGCGAATGCAAGATAGTTGCATTGTTGCACTTGATGTTTCTAGTTCTGTCGCCGACACTCTTCTTAACCTTTATCAATGATCTCTTGTCTGCTACTTCTCTTCCAATATATTCCTTCGCTGACGACATTACTCTTTTCTTCTCATATTCGTTTCCGAACTCACAGCCCTGCTCTTTGGCTGTAGAACGGAAACGGGAGCGTATTTTAAGCTCATTAAATTCCGATATAAACAGCATAACCAATTGGGGAACTATCAACAGAGTGGAATTTAATGCTTCCAAAACACAATGCTGTCTGCTGTCGCTAAAGCGAAATTCAAGTACCCAGCCATTATCCATGAATGGCACTGCATCGTCGAAACCGAAAAACTTTCCACTCTTGGTATGTGTGTCGATGACAACCTACGTTGGAATGACCACATTTTTGAAGTCCCCAAAAATGCAGCGAAATGTCTAGCTTTCCTTAAGCGATGTAAGAAATTTTTCTCCCCTTCTGATCTGGCTTCAATATACAAGGCTTTCATCCGCCCAAAACTGGAGTACAATGCTCACATCTGGTCAGGTGCTCCTAAGACTTCTTTGCACCTACTAGATAGGATTCTAAACCGTGCGTTAAAACCTATAGGTGATGTCAATATTACACAGTCGATTGACACCCTCGACCACCGACGTAATGTCTCTTGCCTCACCTTGTTCTATCGCTATTTTCACCACCAGTGCTCCACAGAAATTGCCAGTAGCATTCCGCCTCTCCAAACCTCCAACAGTAATACCTGTCTCGTTACGAATGCTCATCAGTACACCTTCAAGCCCTCTTTCGGACCTACCCTGAAATATCGTGATTCTTTCCTAAGCCGAACAACTCTTATGGAATGCCCTGTCGAGCTCTGTATTTCCTAGCCATTACAATATTCAGACATTTAAGACTAACGTACATCCTACCTCTCTTTTCTCCCTCCCTAAATTTCCTTCGCCCGCGCTATGTGCAAACATTTTAAGGGTACACAAAACCCCTAGTTCGCGCGCCAATTATAAAAAATAAGAAAACCCTATATAGCTCATCGTAAAAAATGCTGTAATGTATGGTCTTGAAATCAATCAAAAGAAGGAATTTAAGGCAGTCACAAAATATGGCAGCCAAGATCTTGTAGGCAACCAAATTTAGAAAATGAGTGGGCATATATTTTCTTCTAAGTCAAAACCTCTTGCTTTAATTAGCCCAACAGACAGACCTTACGGCCCTGCAGCCTTGTGATTTTTATGCCTAGGTTATGAGACAGCTACGTTATATTTTCATTGGATCAGCGAACAGAAATTTCGGATTTCATCACTTACTTTGAAAAGTTCCTTCTGCTTGACGGAAAGGTATGTATAATCCCACCGCCGCCGTTTAACATTTTACAACAGTGGTATGCCTATATCAATAGGAAGAACATCGTCTAAATTTACATGCTCAAATCTATAAGTGTTAGTTTGGGATTTGTTAACATGATTGAACTTTCAATCAATTTGGTTGACGGCTTAAAGAAAAGGTGTACACTTGAGGTACAACCTCTCCGGAATTATGTGCGCATAATAAGTCAAATCTGCTCATCTTAAACTGTTAAAGTTAAAGTATTCCATGTGCACTGTGCAGGCACAAACTTCGTTGTCTTATCCACCCTTGCCAAACGTTTCTGAGTCAACAATGGAATTTGTACGTATTGTAGAAAGGTGGTTAACGAGATGATTATTCCTCCGACGAAATGTGGGAAATTACCTAGGTAATAGCACTATTTAAAGACATTACAGCTGTGGTTAGGGATTTCCGTTATCATATCAATTTAAACTCTGACGAGCTCCAAAAACTCTAATTGGCCTCAGGTTGTACGTTGCATACACTGCAAAAACGTTTTCAAGGCTCGAAATATTTTTATCAAACTAAGCGCTCAGTGGACATATCATGAGGGAGGGGTTTATCAGAACTTCCCAAGAGAAGATTCATGACGTCAGGTGAAATCGTCTCCCCAAGAATATTAAAGCTCTAATGCAGTTTTTGGGTCTAAGAATGTATTTTAGAAATTTACTTAGAGGTATTCAGCAAGAGTGAGACCACTTTCGGATTCAATGAGAAATATCAAAGTTTTGTGTTGGGTCCCTCGGAAGCTATCTGATCCAGTTCTAAAGCTTTTCCATCCCAGTTTCCGAAAAAAGTTGCATATAGATGCGAATAAGGACGGCCGTTGGTCGATGTTTTTTCAAAAGCATGACGACGGAGCGTAAAACACTGTATGCAGCATGTAGATGAACTTAATCGTTTAAGCAATTCGTCAAGAAAACTCAAGCAAACAATCTAGCATACATATAAGGCAACAGCAACGACTCTCGATTAAAGGTAGTATGAAAATTGCGTTAGAAAAAAAGGACTCCTATACAGGGTGAGTTTTTTAACTTGAGACATCCAAATTACTCGAAAAATACGCGATATCGCGAAAAATGTTTCAGACAAAAGTCACAAGGTTCTGAAGGGGACATAAGATGGGGACTACGAGTTTGACCTTGAGCCCCATTTTCAAGGTCAAAGGAGGTCACTTTTGATTTTTTTTTAATAGGAACCCCTATTTTTTTGACATATTCGTAATCTGCGTGAAAAATTACAATTCTTTTACATGAAACACTTTTTTCAAAAATGCGTTCTTTTCCCGTCAGAGGGCGCCATAAAACTTAAGACATCAAAATTATTCGAAAAGAACGAAATATCGCGAAAAATGTTTCAGACAAAAGTCACAAGGTTCTGAAGGCGGCATAAGATGGGGACCACGAGTTTGACCTTGAGACCCAGTTTCAAGGTCAAACGAAGGTCACTTTTGATTTTCCAAATGATAATTCCTGATTTTCATTGCTCAGACGTATTCCTTAATGGGGCACACGACTTTGTCTCAAAGGTCTTATTCATTCAGTGCTAGATACCACTGCACTGGCACGCCTAAATCATTAATCGGTGTCCAACGTTGTTAGGGTGTTAGAAGTTCGATATTTGTTTTTAGGAACTGATTATTATTAGTAACGTTTTCCAGATTAATAATGCAGGCTATTTCAATTCAAGAGAAAATTGAAATGATATTGATTTATGGAGAAAGTGGAAGGAACATCGATGGTGCTGTTGCTCTTTACGCCCAACGATTCCCAGACCAGATACGATCGCGCGCTTCCTTTTATCGGGTCATCCAACAATTCACTGGTGAAGGAAGTGTGCAACCAAAGAAAAGGAATTGGTCAGATAGGGTGGCTGTTGAGGACAATGAAATAGCAGTGTTAGCTGCCGTTGCACACGATCCTCACATTAGCACTCGCCAAATAAGTCGTGAATCAGGAATTCCTCAAACGATTGTCTGTAAGATATTACATCGGCATAAATACTATCCTTATCATGTTTCAATGCACCAAGTACTTTCTAGTGAGGATTTTCGCAACCGGGTTTCCTTTTGTCAATGGGCACTTCAGCAAATTGAACGAGGCCCCCTTTTCTTCACCGAGGCAATGGCCTGCTAGATCACCTGATCTTACGTCACTTGATTTCTTCTTGTGGGGCTAAAGTGAGGTTTACAGAAAAAAGCCAACAACACGTGAAGACATGAAAAGACTAAAAATTGAAGCTTGCCGGAAGATTACGCCAGAAATACTTCCCAGTTCTATTGGTTCATTTAGAGCGCGGATAGACAAGTGTATTGAAGTAAATGGTCACATTTTCGAGCATTTGTTGAAATAGTCTCGGGAAATAAACGTCGAAATGGGAAGAATTCAATGATTCAACAGTGGGAGGCAAGGGGACCCACTCTAATTAGTCAACCAGAAGGAAACAACATGCTGCTATGTCCACGTCGCTGTTTCTGGGTTATTCTAAACGCAGTATGTAAACAATTGACAAGCCTACGAGCAATACGATTGGGCAATTAAAATCAGGAATTATCATTTGAAAATCAAAGGTGAAATTTGTTTGACCTTGAAAATGGGTTTCGTGGTCACCATCTTATGTCCCTTTCAGAACTTTGTGACTTTTGTCTGAAACATTTTCGCGATATCGCGTATTTTTCGAGTAATTTGGATGTCTCAAGTTAAAAAACTCACCCTGTATATAGAAACATTTATTGACGGAGGTTGTTAGCTCAGACCATCAAAATAGGAAACGTCTTCAAAAAGAACTTTTTCGTCCCTATTTTGTCTAACAATCTACCCGAGGTAACTATTGGATCATTGCAAAAGTGGTTGAAAGTTTGCTTTATGACGCAAATGTTGTTCGTTTTATGAACTTATTGTATACCTGCGGATAGGTCGTGGCACCATAAATCATTTTATCCTTAGTGTTAAGTCAAATTTTGTTTTAAAAAAAAAAAATTATAAAATGTCTTGCTGTACCAGTTTCGGAAAGAAGTGAATGTTGGAACTGCAACAAAAAACATTCGGAGCGCTTATTTGGATCATGTTCAAACGTTGCTTCGGAACGATGATATGACCTTCGACTATCAACCACGTTCTGAACGGCCTTCCGAGACTGATGACGATATTAAGCGAGCCTTAGTGAACAATAACCCGAAGATTTCAATTGAGGAGATTGCTGAGAGGCTTACTTTTAACCATTCGTCAGCATTTCGCCATTTAAAGAAACTTGGACTCATTTCCAAGTTCAACACGTAGGCGCCGCATTTTTTGATATTTTTTTGGTGATATTCCAGAGGTATAATTATTTTCAACCTTCTTTTACCTGGCTAAATAATCACGGCGAAAAAGTACTAGCTCATTGTACTTAAGCTTAATAAGAAAGTTCAAGAAAATCATCTGGATTACGCCAGACCACATGTCGCTCAATAAACGTTGCAAATACTGAAGGATTTGAAATGTGAAATCCTCCAGCACCCTCCAGACCTTGCTCTTTCAGATTTTCATCTGTCACAGCCCTTTCAGTAAGGTTTGAATGGAGAGAAATTTAGTTTCTGTTCAAAACTACCTGACGACATTTTTTTTAAGAAAAACCACACAGTTTCTATAAAAACGGAATACGGAAACTTAGAAAACGTTGGGAGACAGATGTCGAAAAAAATTTTTTTTTAAAGTGCAATCGACTGTGTTTCATTTGGAGCAAATGGGCTAACCCTTACACACGTACTACATGGATTAATTCAGGCAAAGATTTTTTGAAATCCTAACCCGATTGCCTCAGATAGAGAATCAGCGGTTACTGCAAATGCTTTTAGAAAAAATTTTTTGTCACACAATATTGCACACGATCTTATAAAAATTAACATACTTTGTGAGAACGGCAAAGTAGAAAGACTAAGCCGATTTAGAAGACCCACTTAAGGCGTACAGACACATTTAAAGAGTGCAGAGGGTTTTAACTTTTTTTGGGGTTGAAGCTGTTTGAACTTCTTGTTAGGTTGAAAATGTTTAAAGAAGTTGCTTTTAAAGATGAAAGAGAACAGACGATATCAAATAAAACAAATTTAAGCAGAGAATAAAAAAATCGTAATAAAACAACTCACGAAATATAACTCAGAGCTCTTAGTGACTGTGACTGTACAGACAACTCAGTTCAGTTAAGGACAAAAACTGTTTCCAAAGTACCTAGAGACATAAAAGTAAATAGACGCGATTAATTCAATGTAGAAAATATGGATATGTGAAGGTATCAATCAAACATTTATAGCTGCTGACCTTATGAAGCGTTGAAAAAAATTTTACCAAGATCGTTAAAGTGAATGTGATGACGACGAAGACTGTGTAGAAGTACTGTGTTGAGCATCTAGGGCAGACCCATTTTCAGGATGAAAGATTGTAGAATTTAAATAAAGTTTCAAATCCAGGCTAAAATAATAAAATTGTTCCGCTATTTCAGACGACACTCTCTTCTATTTTTTTAAACGGAATGAACATCGAAATAAAGCGCAAAGTACCAAGTAACGTCACCCTTTTAAAATAGAGCTTCGTTCCTTTATTCATTTATTAGTTTTCAATTGCATTTTCTTAACTTTAACTAGGAAAAAAACAAAGAAGACAATAAACCAATCCATTGTACTCCTTGTAAGATCGTTTTCATGATCCTTTCAGTGATAAAATACCTACAGTACCAGCTTCTACCACGGCAATGCCAAGTACCTACGGCCTGGTATAAGCGTAAGCCGGACATTCAAAGAGGTAGTGCTCTAGCATGTCTGACTTTCGGAGACATCGGAAAGCATTCGTTTGGTCTGCCTGTAACCAGGGGCTCATACCATCTGGAGTTTGCTTACATGATATCCAACTGTCAACGAAAGTTCTAACCGAGAACCCAGGCAGATCTAACATTGGTTTTAAAACTGAAAAACTCTCATCAGAACATTGCCTTGTCTTTCCCGCGATTTATTTATTGACATAGTGAATTAATACTTCCCACTGGAAATCGCAAGACTGCTTAGTAAGTCTCGAAGCGCATCTTGGCTCTCACTACAGGTATAATTTTTCGCCCCTTCACCGGTAATTCACAATATACTCGTAGCTTTTTGCCATCAGGATTGCGTGTATCTCTACTTACAAACAGACGCAAGTTTTTGTATGGAGATGTGAAGTTGATTGTTTTTGTACTCCGGAAAGACACCTGTACCTCATTCTATATCTGTTTTGGAGCCATCTGTTAACCTCTGTCTGCATTCCTTGCCGGACTCGAATTCTGGCCGAAATGCGTTTTGTGAACAAGGAATGTCGAGTTCTTGGCTTTTGTGAAGCAAAAATTCTAATGTCATCGCATCAGATGCATACCCATAAAACCAGAGGTGAAAGACAGCTCAAACGGTCATCAAAGCTCCAGTGCATTTTAAACTGGAGATTTTTCAAACTGAAGATGGCTTTCGAATTGCACCCATAATATGAATATCAAGGGGAGGGAAATAGTCAAGTGCACCGTGAAATTGGGAAGAAAACATAATTGTAACATGGATGAGTTAGTTTTCGCAGGAAATAACTGCATTGATATTTAAATATCCAATATGTGAACCGATATGGAAACAAAAGCATACGTCGAAGGTCCTTCCTTGCTGTAGAAATGTGAATCGTCTAAGTAATAATTGGATATAATGAACTGTGGAAAGAATTCTGATATGTAAAGAATAAACGAGCAAAACTCACCATATACTTCTCATCGATCTTAGACATCTTCTCCATAAGTTCTGCCGTAGCACCTTCAACAGCGCTGTCCTTTTCACGTTGCATTTCATGCTTCTTTCGCTGCATTTCCGATTCTTTCGCCTTCAATTCAGCTTGATAGGATTCCCTTTCGGAGGCAAAATCCTCAGTCATCTTTAATTTTTGTTCATCAAAGGCGGCGCGTTCCTCTGCCAGTTGTCGTTCATACCTCTCCCTAATCACCGTACGTTCCTTCTCGACTATTGTCTCCCGATCCTGTGCGCATGACTCTCTTATATTATTTTCAATATGCTCATGCTTCTGCCGCGTTTCTTCAACTGCATCCAAGAGTTCCTGCTGATGGGATCGCTTTAATTCGTTTATTTCCCTCTGATGGTCACAAGTCATTTTATTGATCTCCATCTCAAGCCCTTTGACAGTCAGTTCCTATCGAATGAAAATTTGTCAAAGAACCCAGAACATGCAAGTGATTTGAATAGAAACCCACCTTGATCTTCTTCGTATTATCGCGCACCCATCGCTCGCGACGTATTTTCTCACCGGCAAGAGTAGTCTCTTTGACACGTGCCACTTCGGTTTGTAATTTATGCTCCCATGCCTGATTTTGACTCTCAAGACGACGAGTAAGTGCAGCTACTTTTTCACAAAGTGAGCCCTTGTCCTTCAGGAGCTGCTCAATAAATCCCTGATGCCGGGATACAATTCCTTCAAAATGTTTCTTTTGTTCACGCAAGCAATTGGCAGTGTTTTGCTTCTCGTTGCGAAGTCCCTTTTGTTTTTCGTTACGAATTTTCATCAGATGCTCTTTGGAGAGTAACACCGCATTGGCAAGTTCATTGGCACGTAAGCTAAGACTAATTACACGACGAGCTAATTGGTGGTTTGGAAGCATCAGTAGATCTGAAAGTCTAAGAAAAACCGATTAACCCCCGATTCAGTGAAAAATATAAATCCGGCTTCATACTTTGGTACATCTTCGGCAATGTCTGGCTCGACAACAAACTCGATTTGCGAACGATTGGACTCTGGAATAGACCTCCGAGTCTCGAGAAGTGTCCTCTCACAGCTATTTTCGACATGGTCTAGATAGCACAAGATTTCTCTGGAAAATGTCTGTCAAAACAAACGTCTCATGTTATATGATGACCCACCTACCTATACTTATCTGGAGACTCCACGGTGTTTGAAGCTGAAGAAACTGATGACGGCTCTCGTTCGAGGGGCTCCGTCTGGGTTATACCATTTAGTTTTAAGTCGGTGACATCGGGGGCTTTTTCTGCAAAGTTATCTAGATAAAAGATACAAGAGAAATTATATAGTTGTGACTCTTTAAGGTGTCCATCTTACCCTTCCTTTTGTCTTCTTCGATTTCCTTTATAACAGATACAATCTCCTCATAAGTAGAATCATCCTGAGAATACTCATCTGACTTCGAGCCTTGTGAACTCTCCTGCACCGATGACTCTTCATCTCCATCAATGCTGTCCTTCGAAAACTTCTCAAGATCTTCAGTTACACGATCAGCTGGACTCTGAATCGACATCCAACTATCAATTTTATCCAACTGGAACTCGTCCAAATTAGAATCATCTCTGGATACCCCCAACGATGATGTTTTGATTTTACCCACACGATGTGGCACCCTTCGCTCTGTAGTCTCATTTCCAGAAGCAGATTTTGATCTTTGTCTATCTTTTGTCGCAGAGGGAGGTCTAAAATTTGTCCGTTTTTTCGATGGAACAACTGGCGTTGCAGTAACTTTCAAATAGTTATTGATAACGGACTCACTGGAGATAGCATCTGATGGGTTCACGGGAAGGACCAAGTTTCGCTTTGTTTGTTTGTACATCTCAATGGTTGAGTTCTTGCTGTTGATATCGGAGAAATTGTTCTGTTTCTCCAGTCGCGGATAGTGACTCAGCGATGGCAGTGGTTCTACGTTATTTAGCTGGCAGTTCTTTGGCTCCAAGTCCTGAAGAATATTCTTAACTATGGAGGTACATTCTGAGGACTGTTCGCCAATGGCATTTTTATACTGCCGTATGACGTCACTCTCCTGTAGTGGGGACTCACGATTATTGGACTTTTCAAATGAACACGAAGGCTTGTTGATGTATTCACATTTTTTTGGTGAGTCTTGGACGCTGGCTGTGGATGAGCTGCGAGTGCTACAAGAGCAATTTTCCGAAGGACATTTTGGATATTCGAAAGTTTCCGCTTGAACTTCACTACTGGCACCGAAGTGAACTGATTTTTTTGCTCCATAGGAGAAGTATGACTGTTTATCGTTATCGCAGTCACTTAGGACATCAATATCTTGCGTTTCAGGTGCTTTGCTAAATGACACACGACCCGGCAAATCAGGCTTTTTTGAGTGCCAAGAGTCTGAGGATGGGCATGATTTCTCTTTACAAACGTTGGATACCACTGGGGATGGGTTTTGATTCATCTTCTGAGGAAGCTGATATACTGGAGACCTTTGGGAAAATTTGAATAAATTGATCAATATAAAAACTCCTTTAACTTACCTTGACGAGACTGTAAGGTCACCCTCCAGGCTGCTTGCGTCCAAAGAATCCCTACGAGTTCTGCTTAAATTGTTGAAACTACCACACTTTCGAGATGTACTTGCCTCTGAATTTTGGTCCTCCAGTTGGTCCTTACAGAGCCAGGAACGTTTAATTGGTTCTTCCAGCAAAAGTTTCAATAGATTCGACGAAGAAACTGATAGATACCGTTTCTAGGAAAGTGGGACATACGTTCGCATTTCATTCAAATTGTGCAATACACTTTTCACAACACACTTACATTTTTCACTAACTTTCCACTACACTCTCCTTCCAAGTAATGTCCACCACCATAACCCCGAGAAAACTTTGCATCTGCTGACTGCGGTCTTTTCAGAAATGGAGACGTACGTCCACGTCGAAACACTGAAGCCGAACCAGGTCGTTGAAGGGCTGACGTAAACTTCACATTCAACGATTTCGGCTTATGTCTTGAGACTAAGTTTATCTTTCAACGGAATTAGTTGAATTGGTCGGGTTCTCAAATCTACCAACACTTACCTGCGATCCTCTCAGACTCAAATCCATACTAAAACCAAAAACTGATGACAAAAAAGCTTAGAATCTAAATTTTTCGCCTCTCTTGAGTCATTAGCTTTTAATTTTTCATTTCAAAATTCCTTTTTTCTGGGTTAACCTTGCACACATTTGTATTTCACGACTACTACTATCAACTGGACATGGCACACTATTGAGTGGCAATCTTATTAAGGTTTTAAAGGTCGACTCGCCGTGGACTCACTCAAGCGTTGAGTTGTATCGATTCACTGTTGTGGTGTGTTTGATGTAAACAACCCTCTACCGATGGTTGGCCACAACAAACAGACGCTTTGGTGGATATGTATCGGAGTTGACAGGTGTTTTTGATTCGAATTTTGGTTAACAACCATAAAAGGCTGTCATGGAAGAATCGTAACCACAACAAAAAAAGGCACGCATGGTATTCGTACACATGTGCTGGCCAGAAATATTAGAAATGTGCTTTGGGGTTTGTTTTGATGATTTGTGTCAGGTTGCATGGGATATTCTGAATTGGGTAGGATTTTTGAATTATTGAATGGCAACATTTTTCGATTCCTTCTCTCAAAAAGGATTTAAATACTTTTTAGCCATTTACAAGAGTAGTGTAATAGAGTCCCTCAATCTCGCTTCAGCGTTCCAAGAAATTTTAATGGCATACAGATCTGGAACAGAAATCGAAGTTATTAATACTCTTCTGCAGCTTGGCATCCATCAAAATAAGGGCTATTGCGATAATTGGGAATTGGAAATCAATTTTCAAAAGTTAAAAACAATATTGTTAAGAACTCCTTTGAGATGGACTGATCCAAATCTGCCGGCAGATTCCTTCGAATCTCAGAGTCGAGACCTTGTTTGACAGGCTATCACCACTGAACTCCGCGGGACTTCAGCCAAAAGATTTTTTCGAAGGATCACAACTCAGGCCCACTTTGTAGCTCTGTCTTGTAGCCCTTTCTTTGGAAAGTAGTAAATAACTGTAGTAAATAAACTACTTAATCTGGAGAGGGAAGGTTGCAGCGTGATTGCTTATGCGAATCACGTTTCGCTAGCTATATCCCGAAAACTGCTCAACACATCAAGCGCTCTAATGAACAAGGCGTTTCCAAACTTAAAAATTGGGCTAGTCGATATGATTTCCATCCATCTACACAAATCCGAACTGGTACTTTTTACAAGGAAAAATCAAGATTCCCCATGGCGACCCTCCTTAAATGCACGGTTTTTGTATTCTCAATGTGAAATGAGAATACCTTCGAGGAAACTTATCTGGAAAGCTAATATACAAGAAGGTATTTGGGTATTGACAATAGCTCTCTCACTTCTTTTAGGCAAATATGACGCACTTAGCTGTTCTAAGGCATATACGAGTATTAGTTTACTAGCGACCCGCCCCGGCTTTGCACGGATTAGAAAACAAAAGATGTGAAGAATTTGAAGTACTGACTTTGATTATAGAACCTTTTTATAAACAATGTTTGTAGCTGATTTTTGATACGCAATACGAACAAATTTTGTTTGGAACTGACGCGCAAAAGAGATACATATAGTTATCCATGGGAAAAGCACTCAACGCCTAGGTCTAAGCCCGCAACGTTGAATGTCTGAAGTTGTGATTTGTTAATAATAATTGAAAATGACAATTTTATTGGAAACTGGAATCTTTTGAATTGGTATCAATGGAAACGTTTCACCTGGAGGCATGTACCATTGCACAATTTGGTTGGATTAAGGTTTCGCAGTAAAATTACAGGACACCCTTCTTTTAAGACCAATTTATGTGGGGGCAATACAGAAGGCTGCAAGCAAATGAGAAATTCTATTTGGAAATGTAAAGCCTCTTCCTGGTCCACCACTGTGTCTGCAGAGTAGTATGTTTGCGCATGTGTATTAATTTTTAGAGATAATCATGTCGTTCACTTTACCTACTTGATCGTTAGTAGGTGAGAAAATAGGTCTCTCCTTGAACAAAGTAATAGTCTTCGAACTTATATTATTAATTCTGAATAAACGTTGTTGACTAATTTTTGAAGATCATTTACTAAAATTCAAAGGTTTTGATCTTGATTGATTCTCCCATTTTTTGTGACATCTGTCCATTTCCTATTTTGAGTAACAACTCTAAAAAATGGCGGTTTTCGTGTGTTGACAACGTCACTCTACTAGGTGGGGTGAAAAGTAACCTCCTTGGGAATGAAAAAAAAATTTCTTAAAATGTTTTTTTTATTTTATTCAATAAAGTCCCCTTTTAGCTTGATACACTTATTCCAGCGATTTTCCAACTTCTTGATCCCGTCTGCAAAATACTCCTCCGTGGCGTCGGTGATTTCCTCGCGTGAGCTGAATTTTTTATTGATGAGCCATCTTTTGAAGTTGGGGAAGAGATAATAGCCCGAGGGAGCCAAATCGGGCGAATATGGTGGATGTGACAGTAATTGGAGCCGTAAGTCATTGATTTTAATCGTGGTTGCGATGCTCTTATACGCCGGCGCATTGTCTTGCAAAAAAATTTTTTCGCTTCATGTGAGGCCGTTTCGCAGCGATTTTGGCCTTCGATCGCTCCAATAATGCACAGTAACACTCGCTGTTGATGCTTTTCCTTTTTCGAGGCAGTCCACGAAGAGTATGCCATGACAATCCCAGAAAACCGACGCCATTAGCTTTCCGACCCATTGAGCCTCCCTCGGCCGCTTCGGAGCGCCCGGTCACTCATTCTGTTCTCTGGTGTGTCCAGAAGTTCAAAAGTCCGCCCGATTCCGCCTCATCTTTCGAAGTGCTCTCGCGTTCGTGTGTTTGAATATTGCCCTAAATATGACGTGTGCTAATAGTGGTATCTGCTAATCTTTGAACTACGAGAGCGGGTCAATAAGTCCGTGACTTTTTGAATTTCTGACCTCTTTACTGAAACAGCAACACTGCTCCTGTCAACAGGCATCTGTCAGTTGACTCCTGTCAAAATTTAAACTTGCTGCGTTAGTTAGTTTGTGTTTGACAGCTATTTTCATCAGACTACTCACTAATTTGAGGAGAAAATGGAAAAAAGTGAATTTCGTGAGCTTATTAAGCATTATTTCTTGCGAAAAAAAAACATTGCCGAGACCAAGGCTAAGCTTGATAAATACTATGGGGACTCTGCACCATCGATTTCAATGGTAAAAAAGTGGTTTACTGAATTTCGTTGTGGCCGTACAAGCACTGAAGATGCCGAAGGTCCTGGACGCCCAGTTGAGGTCTCTACACCCGAAACAATCGAAAAAATTCACGATATGGTGTTGGCCGACCGAAGATTGAAAGTGCGAGAGATTGTGGAAGCCGTAGGGATCTCGCATGGCTCAGTGGTTTCAATTTTGAATGATCACTTGGGCATGAGAAAGCTTTCCGCAAGATGGGTGCCGCGTTTGCTCACAGTCGACCACAAACACATGTGCAGTTGCCATGGCAAAAATCCATGAATTGGGCTATGAATTGCTCCCTCATCCACCCTATTCTCCAGATTTGGCTCCGAGCGACTACTTCTTGTTCCCAAACCTGAAGAAATGGCATGGTGGAAAAAGATTTGACTCCAATGATGAAGTCATCTCGCAAACAAAGGCCTATTTTGAGGACCTCGACAAATCATTTTTTTTGGAAGGGATAAGAAAATTGGAGAAGCGTTGGACAAAGTGTATAGAGCTCAAGGGAGACTACGTTGAAAAATAAAATTATTTTTTTATCAAAAAATCTGTGTTTAAATCCAAAAGTCACGGACTTATTGACCCGCCCTCGTATATACTAATCTTTGAGGTATCTGCTAGCTCGCGCACCTTCACTTTCCGGTCAGCCAACACTATTATATGTATTTTTTTGACATTGTCCTCTGTTACCGCATCGGAGGACCTGCCGCTGCGGACTTGATCGGTAGCGGAGTTGCGGCCACCACGAAACTATCGAAACCAATATTTGACGGTGTAATTTGATGGAGCATTAGCCCCATAATATTTATCCAACTTTTGTTTTGTTTCCTACGCCGTTTTGCCTCTCAAAAAATAATGTTTTATGAGAGAACGCAAATTGTTTTTGTCCATACTCAACATGATGCCAAACACGTCAACAACAATCAGCTGTCAAAACAAAACTAAAGACAGTATTGCACTGAAAATTGGCATATCTGCCTAAATATGAATGGACTTCAAGGCACCATAACCTTTTTCCTTTTTTGCAGTAGCAGCGCATTCTGGCGGTCAAGGAGGTTACTTTTCACCCCACCTAGTATTTTGAGTTTGCTTTGAGTTCTAATGTATTCACACACGGCCAGAGAGAGGATCTTTTCAATGAAACATTGATTTCCTCAGCACATGTCCCTCTTGTTACCACTAATAAGATTTGCCAAAAGTCACCAGAGAACAATATTGTGCATCCACCCATGGGTAAATACGCACGGCGCGAATTGAAAACTTGTTCGACATGGTAGCTTTGTCCCAAACTATTAATGAGCAGTCACGTATTAATTCCAGTATTATTTTGTTTTGAAATGCTACAAACAGTACTAATCCTCATCAGCGATTGTTAGTAGAATTTTGATTGTTGCATGAGCCGTTCGGCCTCCTTCCAAAAGTGTAGGAGCTAATGCAATTTTGCCAGTAGATCTTACTTTTCCAAGGAGCAAGTTGATAAGAAATGTTTTTCCTGTACCTGCCTTTGTACCTTTTTCTGTGTTTCTGTCAATTGGTGTTAATAACGTATCGTATACTTTTTTTATCTGTGTTCATGCGATGTTCATCTTGAGCTACAATTTGTAACAGTTTAAATTGATCGTACGAAATTTCTCTTGCGTATTCAACGTTAGTTAGCCGGGTTCATTATATTTGTAAGCATCGGCAGTCCAAAATCCGAAATAGATCTACCCGAAAATTCTTCTACCAACTTATAAAATTTTAACAATGCTTCATCAAAAATATTTTGATCATATTGGACATAATCTGATATTAACTTTCGCCGTAGTCATTCAATTTGTCTTCGGCCGTATTTTGCTCATACTTGTTCTAGAGAGATACAATATCGGTCACTTGACAAAACGTTTTAATAATGGCAAACAAATACATTAATGACATCGACGAACTGCAAATAGTAGCTTTCGTTAATGTGTTGTCCCATTGAGAGTCGTCTTCCAAGAGACCTATCGCTTTGCATGCTGCTTCATAGTTTCTCATTCTATAGTTCTGAGATCTGAAAAAAATGATGGACCATTTACAATGTGAAGTAGCATTCTCAAGTAAAAACATTCACTGTTGTTGGGGTAAACTACACAGCATCAGTTTCTTTAGCCCCAGTGAAATCTTCAAAAAAACAGTCTAGTGTGTGCGGGCCATTTGCCCCAACTGACCCTACTGTAAAAGCGCCTACACGCGGGCCAATTTCAGACACAATTTCGGATTGCAACTTGCAACTAGCAGAAAAATTGTCTCATGTGGAGGACAGTTGGGCTTCCATCAAAACAAATTAGCAGATTGGCTTGGGCAATCTCACAATTTTTGTTCTATCCTCCATTGCTTCCTAAAAATTGTGCCGTGTGTACGCAAATCCCCACAATTTTATTTTATACAGAATACAGACTTGTTGCAGGTAGACTACAACATGTTTGAAAATAAAATGAAAATTTGGATGCAAGTAATTTTTTTTTTTTGTTTTTCGACAACAGCGACATGACTACCCACTCGTACGAAATCCTTGATTAGACTGGCGAATCGGGATGTTTCTAGCGTCGCACACAATTTATCCCTACTCAAACGTCGTAGAAATTGTGTGTACAAATAGCCTCGTGTGTAGGCTCTTTTAAGTATCTCTTAAATTTTAGCCTACGTAAGCAATGTTTATACGAGGGCGGGTCAATAAGTCCGTGACTTTTTTGAATTTCTGACCTCTTTACTGAAACAGCAACACTGCTCCTGTCAACAGGCATCTGTCAGTTGACTCCTGTCAAGATTTAAACTTGCTGCGTCAGTTAGTTTGTGTTTGACAGCTATTTTTATCAGACTACTCACTAATTTGAGGAGAAAATGGAAAAAAGTGAATTTCGTGTGCTTATTAAGCATTATTTCTTGCGAAAAAAAACCATTACCGAGACCAAGGCTAAGCTTGATAAATACTATGGGGACTCTGCACCATCGATTTCAATGGTAAAAAAAGCACTGAAGATGCCGAACGTCCTGGACGCCCAGTTGAGGTCTCTACACCCGAAACAATCGAAAAAATTCACGATATCGTGTTGGCCGACCGAAGATTGAAAGTGCGAGAGATTGTGGAAGCCGTAGGGATCTCGCATGGCTCAGTGGTTTCAATTTTGAATGATCACTTGGGCATGAGAAAGCTTTCCGCAAGATGGGTGCCGCGTTTGCTCACAGTCGACCACAAACACATGTGCAGTTGCCATGGCAAAAATCCATGAATTGGGCTATGAATTGCTCCCTCATCCACCCTATTCTCCAGATTTGGCTCCGAGCGACTACTTCTTGTTCCCAAAACTGAGGAAATGGCTTGGTGGAAAAAGATTTGACTCCAATGATAAAGTCATCTCGCAAACAAAGGCCTATTTTGAGGACCTCGACAAATCATTTTTTTTGGAAGGGATAAAAAAATTGGGGAAGCGTTGGACAAAGTGTATAGAGACTACGTTGAAAAATAAAATTATTTTTTTATCAAAAAATCTGTGTTTTAATCCAAAAGTCACGGACTTATTGACCCGCCCTCGTATATTTTTCGGCGACTTGGTATACAAATATTTCTCTACTTCCAAAAAACTTAGGTTGTGGTTTAGGAGGAGTTAGCGGCTAAACAGACAGACACGGTAAGCGACTTTGTTTTATACTATGTAATGATACTGTTATTATATCTCGGGACTATCCCACCCCCTAGATGTCCCGCCACGGCACTGTGACATTATAAAAACAGCATTGGAGCTCATGGGTTTTTGCCATCGCAGCGTGGATATAGGATAATTGACGGATGAATTCAAGCGTTCACACAAAACGCCAGATTGGATCTTCTATCCGATATTGCTCCGTTGCTATGTTGTGGTGACTGGGTGAAACCTAGCACATCAAGTGCACTGTGCTTGATGCTGGTGGCATAGCACCTTTTAAGACATTAATAGACACTCGATCGGAAAACGTCAAAGTTCCTTAAAGAGTTAGCTTGTCCTTGCAATGTTCCAGATATCCAAAGATAGCGATCCGAGTCTATGCTGGCACCTCGGAATGTTCGGAGATACATAATACTGGAGGAATGCCTTCGGTGTATTCCAATCTCGTTGTAAATACTTTTTGACGATCAATTGATGAAAGGATCTCCAAGTCCTCTTATGAATATCTAGATACGTGCTGCCTACTGCAATGTGCATATAAAATGCCGAGAACAATTATTTTAATGTCATAGCTGGGGCACTGTTGGGGTGGCCGTGGTGTAGTGGTACTAGCCATCGCTTCCCACTCGGTTCGAATCCTACTCATGACAAGTTTTTCATTTGTGTAATTGGAACTCAGTCCGAAAAATCTGCGTGTGAAGGCATAAAACTAGCATGTAGGTTTGGCTGTTTTAGAGTTTCGAGCACAAAACAACCGTTAAAATTGATAACCTAAATCCATTCCGAGTGAAAAAAAGCTCCGTCCTATTTGGATTCGGGCCCCTGGAGATATAAATATACCTAAGTATCAAACCACTACATCACAGCAATTCTTTTCTCTCTCCTCCTTCTATCTTTCTGCCCGCGCTATGGCAACAGTAAAAGCGTATCATAGCCCCCTTAGGTGCGCGTAAATTATAAAAAAAAAACTGTCTGTAAGTCTTGTCCAAAACCTCGTCGTCGTGTTTTTTTTTAAATAATTAAGCGCGCTCAAGGAGTTACCCTTACAGCGTGGGCGATGGAATGTTAATGAAAGAAAGGGAGATACCGATGTACATTTGTTTTCAATGTTTTGGGGTTAGAGTAACTAGGACATAAAGGTCTTGCTAGGGCACTTCATTAGCGAGATATTCGGCACAGGAAAAAAACCAGGATATATCCAAATAACGTTGCTTTTGCCGTCGAAAACAATCGCGGTATTATAGGTCGCAATTTTTCATCCTCTTTTTGTCCGGCGCATCCAGTGGAATTTCTTTGATGGCTTTGCAGCACTTCAGCTGTCTGGAGAGCCGCTTCCATTATAGAAAAATACCCATAGAACTAGGGGTTAATTAGACCGAAACCAGTAACACGTTCGGTGGATGTCAGCGTTGCTGTTGGTCCTTCTCTTTTTCAATACCCAGAGTTATCCTTAATGGCTAAATCTCCAAGCATTTCCCAGCATTTTACTTCACTGTCGATCCGATCTAAAGAATGGTTAGCACAAGGTAGAATAAGCCCAATTGATGTGTTAACATTGACACCTTTCAATGCTTTCCCTATTTCTGGAGCCACTCAACCACCCTACTCTGCAGTATATTTCAGACGAAAATTATGAAATGATTTCCAGAAAGCAACAGTCAGACACTACCTACACACGATTTAAATATATTCGCAGCCCGTCGGCTATCCTTAATCAGTAGAATAATCAGTTTTGTTATGTGTATTAAGGTCAGCTTACACTCTGAGGTCACACTAACACTTTGATGATAGATGAGCTTGGTAATTTTCCACTAAAATAGTGCCTTTCTTGTATTGTCCCGCACAATGAGTTCGATCAAGCCACAATATATGTGCTCGTATATATCTGGGACCCACGTATGTGGTCTAATCTAAATAGCAGCCATCCCATAACAATTAATTTACCATCAAACCGCCATAATAGCAATTATGATCTCCAATTTATCTACTTTCCGCACAAACTACTAAAACTCAAAGTAAGCGAATGACACCTTAAGTCAACAAAACAATTACGAGTGTATCTTAATCCCTTGTGGCACTTCCTAAATTTGCTTTCAAGTCCCATGAACTCCACTCCCATCTTGAGTCCACTGCCTTCTTACGACAATTCATCTTTCGTCACCGCACCTTCTATCCATATTCCTCAGGTGATAATTGCCGGAATAAAATTGAAAAAAAGAAAATCAAAAAAAAAAAGACTTAACTTTCAATTAGCTTTGATTTGACTGACATTCCGACAGGGAAGGCGTCATGAGAGTCGCACATGCCTATATTAAATCATTTTCTTTTCATCAATCAACAATTTTGCTATTTTCGCTTTTTACTTGTAATTATGCCCAGCAGAGTCACCTGAATCATATAATCGTTCATGGCACCTGTTCCTTTATTATCGTTATCTCTCCACACGCTCAACAATCAATTAAACGTCAAAATTAAAACGACAGACCAACAAATGAAACTTCGGCAATAGCACTGATCAACAAAAAAAAAAACAACATCATTTATTGTCAATCTTTGGGCAAATTTCATACGTTCACTTTGACGCAATTCACTCCATGACAATTATTATGGCATTTTTATTAAATTTAATAAGTAGAAATTATTTACAAAATAATAACAAACAAGAAGACTTGGCATAACCTGCTCGTAAACGTGCTAAATTACACGCACCAACAATCGTTAAATCAAATCAAAACTCCAACAATAATACAAATTGATTTTTAACAACGGTATTTTTTTTTCAATAAAAATAGGAATAACTGTTTTGGTTGCAAGAGGAAACTATCGCTTTCGGTTTCGCTTTCGCTTTCACATTTTCACTCTTCAGTTCGGAGGACAGGTGTTATTTTGACATCTTCGCTGTCAGCTGTAATGTCAAACTTTAATTTTGACATTTCCTGTATTAGTTCTAAATCTTTACCATCAGGTTCGATTTGTTGGGTGACTTTGACGGTATCAGGGTAATTGTTCGGTTCTAATGACAATTCTTTGGAGAAAGAGGTAACGGTTTTCGGTTCGAAATTAACATCAGATTGTGATGCTGGTGTTGAATTCTCGGCATGACCATTTTCTTTTGATTCGCTGTTGCCATTTGTAAGGCCATTTGGAACAGAAATTTCTTCTGGTAATACCTCGGCTATGAGGGCTTTAGCAACTTGAACTACCTCAGCCTCCCGGTCTTGTTCTGTTTGTGGTTGTGGTTCTGGTTCTGGTTCTGTTTCAGCTGTTCCATTAGTTGTCACTGTTTCGACCACCTTTTCACTAGGATTGCCTCCATTTTGCCTTGGGGAAGATTGTGGTTCTTCAATTCTTGCCTGACCATTCTCAGTAGGGTCATTTTTCAGATCACTAGTGTCTACGACGGTGGCTTTCTGGATCTTGCCACTTTCGATGACTGGAAGTTCAAAGGTCTTGGTGGGGGAGGTAGGGGACATCATAACCTGTGTAAAATATCCACTCTTACGATTCTCAAAATCCAAGTTGCTTTCCTTAGCTAGCCGTTCGGCAATCTTTCTCTGTGCCTTCATGAATTCTGGCTCGTCATCACCCTGTGCTGATTTGTCATAAGCCTCGGGTAACTTGGTACGTCGTAGAACTACCTTGTTGACTTCATTTTCTGACGAAATTTTAATTTTCGAAGGCTTGATGGCTCCATTGAAGGTGGTACTCTTCAAAACAATCTGAGATGCCTCGGGAGTTGGAGGAGTTAATGGTTCAACCTTTGACTTGGATCTTGTAATGGTGAAGTTTGGCTTACCATGGTTAAGCATAAGTTTTGTGGCAGGTGATGGTGACTTTTCGGCGATGTTTGCTCCAGGTCGAAGGATTAGTTTTGGCTTGGCTTCAGACATTATCTAAAAGAAGAAAAAGAAAAAAGTTGTAAAATGTTATCAAAAAAAATTCATTTCAACAAATAGATCGACTTGCCAACTGAAACAACACCAAGTGCTGATCAAAACCAATTGACTATGCAAAACTGCCAGCAAGTGTTTTATGACAACCCTTGTATCTGTCAAAACAAACGGTTTTAATTACACCTAAGCCTTTATCAAGTGACTTGGCGTCAGTGTTATCAATGAAAAAATTAAAAAAAAAAACAATTGCAGACCATGACGTGGTTAAAATCGCGATCGGTTTGATGAGAGACGTTGCATTCGAGTGGGTAACAGTTGGCTAAGATACGTTTTCCAACAAACGATAATTAACTTCATTATTTATTCCGTGTGGCGATGAGTCCACGAGACATGCAGGTTACTCAATCTTTTGATTGATTTGTTTTAACACAATCGATTGTACTAACACAATCGTGTGTACTAAGTACGAATATCATCACAGTGTCATTGGTAATAAGTAAAATTTGCACATGAAAACATGGACTGAACTTTGAAGGTGATTACATATTATATTCCGCGTGAGTTGGACAGGTCTAGTGGAAATTTTGATATTTATTAGTGGGCTATCAGTTCATTTGGGATTCAAGACGGTCGTTTGATTTATGGATATATCTACGTGTGGTTGGGATAGTTTACTCGTAAAGTAGGGCGTGGAGGTATATACAACAATAGGCTTACTTTGATCTTATGTCATAAAACAGATAAAACACGACTACTTCCTGAATAACAAAAAATTGCAGTCTGTTGAGTGAAATTGAAAGTATTATAAGGGATAAATAAAAATGAATCTGCATGCCAAATAGAGAATCATTGACTTTGCCCATTTATGAAGAAAAAATACGAGTTACAGCATAGCTTGGGACTGGATATTAAAGTGGCAAACAATGGCAACCTTACTTATGGTGCATACTACATCCTGTTTTTACTGCTTCTCTCATTAGCAAAACACTCTATTGAAAAACCTTACAGCAACAGGCTTTTTTTTTCATTTTAAAACTGAAAAGGAGACAGCGCAACTAAAGATACCTGAACGCTAACCGATTCACAACAATTAAGTAAGGTGATCACACAGTTTTGGACAATACCAAATGGAAACCTTAGATGACAAGTCAAAACCAAATGAGCTGCCCGTTGTAACAAATATAACAGATGTTTTCGTAGTCTAACCTATAAAACTCTTTACATCTTTAAATAAATAAGGCAGCGTAGTGCTGAACGAAAGCGATAGGGGACCAAAACAATGGCACTCAAGTAGGGGCTTAGTACAGCAGAAATAGCGAAACCGACAAAGTTCGTCTTGATTTACACTACGAGCGCTGTAAAAATAGCGATAGCCCCATAACCTTTAGAAAACGAAAGGCAACTTATATGAGGACGAGCAAAAGAGGACTTTAAATCTTTACTTTAAAAAAGATAAATAGCCTGAATATACGGCAATAGAAGTCACCGATGAAGTAAGAATATTGAACCGGGGCATTTCAGTTCGACTGGATCACATACCATCCGAAGTAGTACTTGTATTAGATATATACGTCAACAGGAAATCTAGCTCTTAAATGTCTCACGGCTTTTTCTAACCATTGGAGGCGGAGTTTTCTTGCTCCACTTTATGAAAGCAAATATATGACGTAAAACTGCACTAACTATAGATGGGTGAGGCTAATGTCGTTTACATCAAATATATATATGTATATGGACATCACTATTATCTAACAACATACCCCATATCGCTGCATTTTTTGGGATTGTCGGGAGAGGACTTCGCAACAGCAATATAACAATATCTCAAGAGCGGCGAATCCCTAGACCGTACAAGTCATGGGTTATGGACTCACCTTAATATTCGGCAATAAAGTGAGGACAAAGTATGCAACTTATCTGCTTATGGGCGGTAAGGTTTAGACAAGAAGCGGAAGCGATAAAGAAGAGTGCGGCTTCTGTTGATATAAAAAATTCAGCAATGTACGTTATTATCCCAACGAACGTAATGTTCTACCAATATAAGGCGATTTGGAGGCCCTTAACAAATATGACTATTCTTTTGCGCGAAACCTAAACAAGAACAATGCAGAAAGGTTTTTGAACTCCAAACAAACTATTCATTGCCATTTACATATCTATGACTAAAGTGAATGAATACAACATGCATGGTGACCTAACAACCCCAGAGAATGCCTTTGAAAACTTTTACATTGTGCAAAAATGTGGGGTGATAGTCGTTTATTTTTAACCCAAGAAAACCGTCAAAATGCTATTTTAACACGACTGTGCTTATCTGCACACCACTTTAGTTTACATAGATAGGTTTAGGGAAATTCTTCTTCAAAAACTAGTTAGGGCTCCTCGCTGGCGGGACCATATACGTTGTAACTTTTTTAGGATATATCTCAAGTAAAGGGTAAGTAATAACATTCACTGAATGATTCAGCTTAAAAACTAAAATCTGCATTGTTATCCTTTTATTTGTAAAAATAAATATTAAGATAAAAGTGTTTTTTTAGAGATACGAGTATAAGGATTTAGAACAAAATGAAAAAAATAAAAATCAAATTTCTGGCCATGCTATTGGCGTTGATTTTGGTATTAGAGCTGAAATATGGCCGAAGAGTAAAGGTCCAACGACTCAGATGGAAGGGGATCTCAGCTAAAACTGGCAGCGACAAACTTAAGATTGAGCTGGAGACCCTTGTCGATCGAGGCCAAAGTTCACCCGTAAGTAAGCTTAAATATTGTATGTTTTTAGGCATATTAGGAGCCGGAACTAGCTAGAACAATGAGCAATCCGAAAGACTTATTTCCGAGCACCTAAGGTCGTACAAATATCGGCCAGCACTTAGCTCACATGTACTCAGAAATTAGTCCAAAATGTTAAATTACAAGATTCTGGAATCCTATACATATATTGATTAGGCGAAAGTATCAATCAGTTGATTGCGGATTCTTGTGTTGTCTCTCTCTTTAATGGAATACTTCACTTCAAATGGATTTAGTTATTCAACAAAAAATTAGCTGACCAACATTTTGTGATGATAAAACAGATCAAGAGCAATCTTGTTTTCTGCAGTCATGGAGGGTACTACCCACACGATGGTCAAGCGCCTTCAATTTTTACAGGAGCTAGATCTTGTAACATCTTTAAGCAAGATATTTTCACAAAATCTTGCAATAAGTGACTGAAAATAGCTCCAATTGCTGTAAGCGAAGACAAATCGACTCAGGTTCTCCTCAAGATTACGTTCCATTGCTTCTTCAGTGCTCCCTCTAGGGTGCCTCTGCTGATTCGTATTATCAATTACAACAAGCGTAACGCATCCAGGGCTATTCGAATTGCTTGTTCAGAAGGAAGTTTATGCCGGCGAGAAATGGACCTACCGCTCGGTTAATTTAGCCAACTGAGTACCAATTTTCGAAATAATTTTGCTATTCTTAAGAAATGGCAAACTAAATTGAACATAACTCAGCTGCCAACTGTCAAATTGAATTCTAAGTGGAGTACACCAAGGCAGTGAACATAGTGAAAGGAGTCAACATAGTTTTTAGAGTCGTGCAATATTCCCTATTGCATCATCCGAAGAACATTTTTTCCCATCTCCGATGATAGCGTCATTATAAGTAATTACTTGAAAGCCCTGCTAGCAACAGGGTGACTTTTATAAGGCGAAAACTCTGCAGGAGTATGTGACAGGAAAAATTTTACTTTACCTTGAAGTTAACTTAAAGATTTGTTATCCAGTCCCATCGTTAGTTCAGCTTCAACATACGCAAATTTAAATGATGTACAGGAAATACAAAGAGGAAATAACAGAAAGTGAAATAAAAATTAAATGAATGTCATCGGATGAGACAAAACGTGATATAATAGGAAAAAGACGCATTCACGGAAGACCTCACATTAAAAAACCAATAGTCGAAATACTTCCAACTGAGGAAATCGGGGGTTTTGCTTTGTTAGGTCATTGCGGTTTAAAAACCAATAAAGTATCAAGTTATATCCGAGGTTTGAAGGAGAGGCTGAAAGAAACATAATTAGATCACTTTAATGCAAAAACATCAACAAGCTTTTGCGAGGTGTTCCAAAATAGAGAGGATTGCAGACTGGTTGTAAGATCAGCAAATTTAACCAAGCCCAAAAGCAAAACTATCCCTTTTGACTTCTTTCAGTATCAATAAACAACCTACACAACATTTTTTAAATAATATTTTAGTGAAATATCTTTCCAAAGAAACATTCAGCACTCACTGTATCTTAATTTAAACAAAGAACAAGTTGAACTTCTTACCTACATACACGTATGTAACATATTTATATCTAAATCAAAGCTCGCCCTAGGGCTGCAAATACGAGTTCAAGCTATATTTTCGAATCTCGTTCAATTGTATTCATATTTGAACAATTATTCTGTTTTTCTTTTCTGTTCTATGTATGTACTCGCGCCCGTATCTTAACTTTTTTGCTGACTCTTATAACCTTGGGCCATGGTGACGATATTTTGTATTTTTGGATTACCCAGTGGAGTGAAGTGTACGAGTAAGTGCCCTAAAATCAGGTGCGACGAAGGTCAATAGAAGTTTGATTGCCTATTCGAAAATCGTTTCATTCAAACATTGTCAATCGAAAAAATAAATCAATTTTCTTGATTAATTTTTGGGGGATTTGAGTTTCTTTTACAATTTTTTACTTCCTCATTTTATTGATTTCTCATAGAAGTCCAACTTCACAAGAAAAAAAAAACAAACAAACAAAAGCTGAGTTTATATTTGCATTGCAAATATATTTTCTTGGGATGAACTTTAAAACTGGTCTAGTGGTTTATATCGCACATCATTTCAAAATTCATTTGCAACAAATTTATGTTAAAAAATCTTTAATGAGCACTTGAATGGAACGTGTTTTAGATAAGTTGTCTTGTTTATGCCGACGATCGACGATGATTTGTTCTTTTAATTAACAGAATGCAACTTTGACATTTGAGTATTCGGGTGTGTTTTGTGAGAGGCTTTTGAATGACTGGACTCTTGCGAAATCTAACGACATTACATTATCTGGGTGACATTGTCGTTTGCCTTGAAGGTGAAGCATTTGAAAATAAAGCTGAATTTTTAATAAATTACAAATACACTCGTGTAGTCATGGATATTGGGACAGTCAAGCAGAAATCAGTCCAACCTCACAATGAGGAAGAGAATTTTGTGTATCCCAGCTAGTAATTAAAAAACTCATCAGATGGGGTAAGCTATAAAAAGTTAAGATATACATATTACCTTTCAGAGTTTTATGTAACACCATTTCCTTTATTCATGAGAAGACAATTTTTCAAGTGAAAAAGCACTCCTGTAATGTAATGACATCAACATCAAAACATCAAAACAACATTTCACCAAGTTACTGGTTTATATCGTATCGAGAAATGAACACCCACATAAGATGAGCATTCGCGCAGCTGCTAGCAGATTTTTATCTCTAGATCTATCGGAGAAATTCCGAGCACGAGCTTCTTGAGTCAGCTGGAGTTAATTAGGATGAAAAACATTTTGCTATCTAAAAATGATTCTGTTTCATTTTCTAAGTTGTCTGACGCTTGAAATCCATTTGTTCTGTCTTAGAGCCTATTTTATTTTGGTTACTTAAAAATAGCCTCCGCTCAATGGTCTCAAATATCTATATTCACCTTTAAACTGGTTTAATGTCACACTTAATTCAAGATCTAGTTTACAACGCAGTTTTATTAGCAATATGCAATTTGTAATATCTTAGGCAATTGATTCCTTTTTACTCTATAAGGAATCAGAATGAGTATGAGTATATGAATACTTGTCAGTACCGCAGGAGCCGTTGAAAACTATAATATTATTCCATGGCTCATGCAGATCCTGATACGTTGTCCGATATTAGACTTTTCGCACCTTTTAAAGCTAGTTACAGCTCTTTTAAAGATTTTTGATCTATACGGTTATGGTTATTTCCGCTCAAAAGTTTGCAAAGCTTTTTATGTATTCATATGACAGCAGTATACATTATATGACAGCAGCATCGTGGATTACGACCACCTATCCATGTTACAAAACCGTTTAGATAAGCAGAAAATTTGAAAACATGGTTCTCCTCAAAATTGTACCTTCGATTTCTGGTCCCAATTTCCAAACTACAATAAATCGAAAGAAAAGCATAGTTGTGCTCATCAAAAACATGTGTACCCCAGTAAAGTTTGAAGGCTTTCAAATTAGCTATGACACACTCTCTGCATACGGCTGTTATGAGACCCATGGCCCGATAATTTGAGTTATTTAAAACAAGGCCTAAATAAAAAATGCTACATAACCAACCTCACTAAAGTGCAAATAGCAGTCTGTATCAGAAAAAACCTTGACATATGCAATTGTGACCATCCCCATCCTAGCCAGATGAAATGCTGATCAAAAAATCTCTCGATAATTTACACAAGAAATTCACTATCATGATTGCTGAATGAGCTGGTTGAAAGAGTCAGATGGACCTCAATGAAAGAGCTTACTACTCTGATCGACGATTCAAAATTGATACAGCAGCCAGGTCGTTGTTCAGACTTTGGACATCACAGCAATGAAATCAAGACTAGTAAATGAATGAAGAAGACATCACAAAATAGTGATGTATAACAACCCATACGAAACGGCCCCCATTTGCCCACTCCTCGGGCAAGGACGCACTTCGATTACGCAATCCATGCATTTGGAGTAATGCAAGTCATAGTTTCTAGAACAAACCATCTTCTTAATTTAATGGATTGAGGATAACAGATGAGCAACCATCCATGGAAATGAAGCTCGGAGCGTGGTTGTTAAGCTTTGTTTGAATTGTTTTTGCTTTATATGCTTGTCTTGTTGAAAGGTCCACCGATTGTTTGCGGATAGTATTTTGTTGAGGGCTTCGAAAAAAGTTTTTTATATTTAACCAGGTGATGCAGTTTTCTTGATCCAAAATCGACGTCTACAATTTTACGATAATTTTTAATTGAAAAAGACAAAATTGATTCTGCTAATCAACGCCCATTGGAACTTGCTTCTACGAAAGCTAGCGCCAATAGTGCTCGGACAAAACTGTTTCACAGCAGTCAAACTTGACTTTTAAATATACTCGTTATTTATTTATTTATGAAATATCAGTTAACATGGAAATAATTCCCATGGTTAAAACCGATTATAGAGAATCTTAAAAAAGTTCTCCCAATTATCTACGATACAGCTCGATTAAAAGGACTGACAATTTCCTGATTAAGATAATTCTAAAGCACGTCATTAGAACGATAATCAGGGATATTATGATCTGATTTTATCTGTAGGCATATCTGAACATTAATGCCAACTGGTAAGGGCAGTGTAAGAAAAGTTTTCCAGTACTATACACCAACCCGGTGCGAAGGAAAAACGGATCATCTACAAAGGGCATGTAGTCAATCTTAAAGGGTTACATAGGTTTTGAAGGCTCAAAAACAGCGAATTTTTACTGTTTTTTTTATCAAATCAAATGCGATATTTTATTCAAATAATTAAGCATACCACAGATACATATTTGATAAGTACTTGGTGAAATTTTTATTGCAAATTTTGAAAATTCAGCCATTGAAACCTCATTCTCTCAGATTTGTGAACAAAAAATACCATTTTTTGGTTAAATTTTCACCACGTTTTGCCTCATAAAATAAGTTGTGATAAAAAAGAATCCGTCGTTCAAGAACTAGATAATGTTATTTTGAAGAACTGTGCAAAATTTTAACAACTTGAATGGTTCATAACTTTTTGAGAAATCATAACATTCGACTTCAAAAATACAGTTTCCTGAAAACGCGATTGAAGTTTTAAGTTTAAATAAGAACCGCTTGTAACCTCAGCAAAACCTAGTCGCTCAAGAATCAGCAATCAACCAAAATATTTAAAACTAGTTGCTCTTAGAAAGTGAAAGCAAGTGAAAAAGACAGACGAACAATAACTAAGCAGCTGCTTCAATATACCTGCTACGAGTTAGGCAGACGTGGCCTGATGGGCGAAAATTCCAAAAGGGGTATCTCCTAGAGTTTTACTCTGATTGATTTAAAACTTTGGGAGACATATTGTACTATTTAATAGGATGTAATTGATTTTTTTCAAATTCTTAAATCTGTGAAACCCCTTAAGGAACTCTTCCGTTTAAGTCTTACTCTTAGAATCAATGCCGAAAAGTAGAACACCGAATTCAAGTGGTTAACCGAATCGTCGATGTTCTTGGTCGGCGGTTTTTTAGTTATTATTATTTAGGATTTTCTAGTCGTAGAGAGGCCGGAATCGTTAACATGAAGACATGACATCGAGAGTCCACCAACATAAGGCGGTCTCTTTAAAGACCTAACAGTGCAGCACGTGTTTATCTTAACAGTAGCAAGTTAACAACTATTGCAGAGGCCTGAGATTAAATGCAGGCAGTACATAGAAATACATAGAAATAGGTATGAGAAGCCTGATAAGTCAAAATTTCCATGAAACTTATGATAAACCGTCTCAACTTATCGCCGTACAGAGGAGGTCACTCTTGTCTATGCAGAATCATAAAATGAACTTAATCAATAAAAGGACCAGACTGCAGTCGGAATCAGACTTTCCGAGCATTCAATTTATTATTCTTTGCCTTTCATGTGATCAAGGATTTTTTTAGACTAATTAGTAAGTCTTTGTCTCTTTTTTATGACTTTGAAAACCTTCTGCTTAGTCTGATGACCAATAGAATGCTAATATGGCAACTCCAAGGCATATTGTAGAAAACTTAAGCCAAAATAAAGAAAACCGACCTGAAACAAATTTAAGTGTACGACTTAAGACAAGGAGACTGGTTTTTCCTTAACTTGCAAAATCTAAATTTTGGAAACTTCTGAGTATATCCAAAAATAGATATTTAGATTCTCGGAATGGCATGTATATTTTTGGAAAAAAATTTAAACTATTATATTTCTCTCTAACTTATCTCATTATTTTATTTTATTTTATGAGATATGAATCTCATGACTTTATCATTCAGACATTTCATGTGAAATAATTTTGCTTCCAATCTATATTGTCGTGCAACGATTCGACACAATTGACGTGATTAATTTTATTTGTTTGCTCAGTAAAAAACCTATATCTTTATCTTTTTGCAATCTGCCAATACTTTTCGCAAGTTTTTGTGATATATAGTAAACGGATAAACCCATTCGATTTGAATTATATGGAAGTTCTAAGCTTAACTTTCATATGAAAAGGGTTTGATTTATGAAAACAAAGAATGTGGAATATTGCAAATGATACCGAAAAGCAGTTAATTTTTATCACTTTATCTTCACCAAACCCAAAGTTTTTTTTTGGAAATTGCATAAAGTATAAATTTGTATTCGAAGTTATCTCATCCACATTGGCTTTGGATCTGTTATGTAAGAAGGAAGGAAGACGTTTGACTTTCGAGAGCTTATTGCAAGTAAAACAAACCCACGTCGTGTAGATTTGTTCAAAACTCTAAGAATGAGATTAGAACTTTAGCACAATTCTGCTTATTTACAAGAAAACAAACCGCCCAAACTACGCCAACTACGGAAATCTAAGACCTTGTCTGTTGTTTTTTAGCTCCCTCTTAAGAAAACTACACCAGTCCAGATCGACATGTCCCAGAGACGAGATGAACAGAGTCAAATCTATTTTTGACATTAAAACTAGATTTTATGGAATGCGATTAAAAATTCAGCAATATTGTAGTTTTGTTGCAAAAAAGGGCTTACTGTCATATATTTTCCGTGACAACATGCTTGAATATGTATGCAAGACTTTCCAAAGTCTATGTAACCACATGCATACATTGACGACATTGAAATCATTAGCAGAGCGCAGTGAGCAGTCATTATATAGAATAAGATTGAACCTTATGAAAGAAAGATATTTCCTAGATTTTATCGATCTCGACTTCGATATGATGCCATTCCATCAGAAATTTAATGAAGAGTTACACCTCTATCACTGTTTCATAGCCCTTAAGAGGCATATGAATAATCAGACCCCTACATAAGACCCTAATCTTCCAAATTCAGCTCTATTTCGGATACGTATGGACGTGCGAAGGTAGATGGCGATATTTTGGACGATCTGAGTACAAGATTCTTCAATTGATTTTGTTCACCCACTTGTTGTAACAATGAACAAAAAGTAGAGTATTCGGTTCTGCAAAGTTAAAATGAAGAACCTATTCTATTTATACTGCATACGAATAAAATGCATATGCATATGCATATGCATATCCAATTGATATCGCAAACGTTATTTGTCATCAATCGGCTGATGCAAGTCTAGTTTTAGTTTGCATTTAAGACAAAACTCATGCATGCCCAAAGTCCAAAGTACCCAGTGTAACTAATAGGGCTTAAGACTTTTGGGTGTGGCAAAATATTTGATAATAAAGACATTGAGCTTGTTGATACTTACTCGTATCTATCCATCACAATTAACAATTGCCCACATTAATTACGTGATAAGCTAAGATGATACACCTGTTTGCGTTGGGCTGTCAACATTTTGTAAAATAAAACAGGTATACCATGGACCCATAAAGTCAAGGCTAAGATATGTTGTATTATCTTGAGAAGGCGCACCGAAATAAATACAAAAAGGAATAAACATATTAAAAATCTGCAAGACAACCACGTAAGAGCATCCATAATCAACAGCGTAAGAGTAAGAGCAAATATTCGAAATGATATAATTCTGGAGGCTGTTTTATTTGAAGGTGGAAAACTTTAAATTGGCGACACTGTTTTCAGTGACAGGCGATTTGACAGTTTTTGGCTGTTTTGATGTTAGTTTGGTTTTTGAAATTAATCGTGAATAGACTCACGCCGAAGCAATGTTTGAGAATTGTTCAAATTTATTTTGAAAAACATGGTTCAATTCAAGAAACTCATCGAGCAATACGTGCCTTTAATGATGCCCATAATCGTCCATGAGAGCGATTTATTCGAGAAACTTTGGATTGTTCTCGCAATAATTCGTACAGTGTGCAAACAACAACCGATTGACGGTGGGCAGCTTCAGTGTTGGTGATGATCCAAATATGTCAATTCGTCATCGTGGTCAACAATTAAACATGGACACTTACGAATATTTTGCGTAACGATCTTGGTTTACAGGACTTTAATCCACACGATCATCGTTCGCGCCCTACATTTGGTGAATATGCCGAAGCAAACATTGTATTGATACACAATTTTATTTGAAAAAATTTGTTCAGTGCTTAAGCACACTTTTGATTAAATGGCTATGTCAATAAACAGAATAACATCATTATAATCCACAAGGCATTATCAAAACACCTTTAAATCCAGAAAAAGTTAACGTTTGGTGCGCTTAATGGGCTGGTGATCAATTAACGATGCCGGTGCGATGAACCTTCAGATTACGACATGTACGAGTCAGTCACTTTCCCAAATTATATTCAAACATCATTGCCATAAAATTATCTGTCAATTTTATGGATATTAGAAACGAAAAAACACCCTTTATATCGACTCAAGCTTCCCAACACAAGTCAGCCATCAGTTTGATACCAGATGATGTAAACTTCATTCATACTTCATTTATTTGTAAACAAGAGAAGACTCGTGTACTTCTATCTATTCAATCTAGCATAAATATAAACGATTATAATGATTATAGATAAATAAAACGTTTGTGAGGGCTTAAGTGAATGAACTTATTTATTTCAACCAAATCGATTTATTCAAAATCTCAATACAACAACGATTTAAAATTCAAACTATGCTATCGGCCACTTTATTTTATCTTTAACTGAACCCACTCTATCAATATACTTTACTCAATTTTTAATTCTCACTATACAAATGATTTCATTCACATGTGTTCGAAGCCGGTATTTTAACTGCCTACTCCCTTTCGAGAAACATCTATACCAGTCAGCTGTCCACCATTCCTGAGCCATATTTCCTGAGCTTTCGATATCAGTTGTCAGTTCCCTTAACCTTCATGAATAGTACCCTGTTTTTGATCTTTAGATGACGCTATATACTTACAGTAAGAGGTCATGTGTTATAAATATCACTAAGGTTAAGAAATATAAAAGGTCTAACATAACTTTCTTCTTCTGTCTTAAAAGTTGGTCTAAACCATCACATACCTTTAACAAATTGAGTAAAAGGAATGCCATCAGATGCTTATTAAATTGAGTGTTGATTGGGCAATTTTCAATGGTTAAAGCTTATGTATTATCTCAAAAATGAAAAAGAAAACAGTGGCCAACTTATGTCGCTTGATCTCATAATTAAACCACCAAGGATCATTTTTGCCCATTAGACGGAGATTTATCTGTTACTTTGGCACATAACATGAGAGCTTGAATCTTTAGCATCACTTTCACTAATCACAGGGAAAGAAGGTTAATTATGGTTTGAACATAGTGAATAGGCACAATACAAGCATCTTCGTCTTTAAAAAAAACAAATAATTTCACACAGGCGCTGGTTCACAGTAAGCCCGCAAAAATGTTTGGGATAATCAGAATTCCATAAGCACAAATTCTGCACCTTTTTTTACAATAGAGAAATGGGCTCCATCAATAGGATTGGTGTAACCTGGAACATATAGGGATAAGGATAACAATCCAAACGGTCTTACGACACAATGTACATATAATGTTGCATGGATCAATGGTCGCGTAGACATTGCAAGCGCTTTTCTAAATACTGCTTGTTATAGCTTCACATGAAAACCATTTTATGGGTTTTGCTCTTGTTTTCATTATTTTACAATATAAACTAGAGATTAGGCGCTCTCTGGTGTATAAATTATTTTGGATATCAATGTTGCTCTATGTCAGTGAAATTGCAGAAAACAACTAGTAAGGAGCTGTAGAATTTTCTTTTTAAAATATAACCACAGGTATAAATAGAGTTTCAGTCAAAAAAAAAACGGTTCATGGCATTGTGCTTTGGGCAAGACTTCAAGCATAGAATTTTCTCTTTCAAGCATTTAGTGCTCTTTCACACTAAGTCCGTGATAAATACTGACTTCGAAGACTTAAATAGTTTGAATCATATTAGCATACACTAGTATTTCACATAGCTCTACAAGAAGTAGTCAAATGGCCAATGCACTGCTCTGTTTCGGGCTGAAAGGATAGTGACCACAGAAATTATTTTGTGTAATTTTTAGAGCATGAGCTGGGTATATAACTCTAAAATCTAGCATAGTAGTCGATGAATTTTGATCAGCGCCTCGGCGGTCATGTTTTATACTTTCCTCTTCGATGTTCTGCATCAGCAAAACATGTTTCCAACCATAAAAAATGCGTTATCACAAACCGTTTTCAAACTTAAGAAATTAATCATTTCCTGTGGGAGCTTCCATTATAAAATATAATAATTTCCCTTTTACCAAAACCGGATGCGAAACTGCACTTGTCTAGCACTTTTATCAGTATGACACAACAAAATAATTTGTTAAAAATTTTGCATGCATAATTTACTTGAATGCTAAAAAGCTAAAAAAAAAACTCAGCCCTTAACATGCGACATGACTTACTAATTATTCATTTATTTCTCAATTTGAAATTGTTATTTTTTTTTTGTTTTTCCTGATTAGTCACATTTCACAAATGATTTTATAAAGATAAGATTGAACTAAGAAATAGCAAATTCAAATTTTTTAAAATCTAATAGTATCACGAGTTTTGCAAAATTTTGGTTGATTAAGCTACTTCCAGTTCACAGCGGTAGCAACTTAATACAAGACGAAAGCTGACACAAAAATAGTAAAATTAAGCTGCAATACTATTTTATTCAACATCAGACCAAAAATAAAAGGGGTACCAATAACTTGAATGAAAATTGTCTAAGTTTTTTCAATAGCAAAGTCAGTGCCAGCTTGAAACCCAGGATTAAAGAGCCGTGGGTATCACCTAACGCCAAAAACTGAAAAATGTTTCCGGACTCGTTACCATGAAAACCAGCATTAGAAACTCACAAAGCCTAGTTGGCAAAAAGGAACAAAATCTTGTAGTCGATTTTGCTAAAGTTTTTTTTTAGCAACAACAGAAGATAAACGGGCAGAACGTTATCAACAAGGATGAATGAAACCATATTTTATCACTTCCGTGTGACACTGTTTTCTTGGCAACATAAGTTACGGCATTCGAAGCATATAAAAAGATACACGACAGGTACCGGAAAAGTATGGCATTTCAAATCGAGTCCTATAATTGGCTATAAATCTCGGCTTGCTTGCCAAGACGGACTAGTACTTTGAGAATACAATTTGATAGAGGTAGGACTGGTCTGATTCATGTATTACTATAACATTATTTATTGTTCTAACGCAGTTTAGTAATTTGTGTCGTACTTAATAGCAAACTTTTTTGACTATACCTCCTACCTATTGGTTTTCTGGTAGAAAGTGGATCGGAGCTCTCCGCAAGAAGTAACCTGGAAAAATCCCTTGGATCTACATAGCTATGAGAAGATCAATTGTATCCCATGCTCGGTTGTGGAACAAGCTTTGACGACTTCTGCTTTTACCAAATTGCAAATAACATTCTGTCTCAGGTGCGCAGATGCTTTTCCTCACATGTCTTACTCTGCTCTATGACCGGAATCTGCCTTATGACTGCTTACGTCTTCGACTATTGACAGCTGGAATGCCGACAGAGCAAGTGAACGCTTCTCGGGATCGGGAAGGGGTCAGAATCTTTCCTGTAGTCCCTTTGTAGGAAAATCTTGCAGGTCTAGGGATGAAGCAATTTGCTTTCGTCACCTAAACAATATACTAGGCAAAAGTGGCAAAATATCTTGTAAACCAGTAGAGGTGTGCCATAAGTTTTAGTCTTACGCACGGTGATAAACTACCCATACTGCTAAGTATCTTGGGAAATGTGGAATAGAAAGAACATAGGATATTGCTCTACGAGTCCAATTTAAGAAGGGGTCGCCTTCATAATCCAGTGAAGTGATTTAACTGCCAATGTAAAGTGCTTAGTCCTAGGGAAGAAATTGATGCTTTTTATTCGGATCTGAGTGGTATTAGCGATTCGGAATCCGGAACTATAACCTATGCAAATTATTTTTTTATTTTAATCCACGGACAGATGTTTATGTTGTTTTCCTTAAATAGTTGCAAAGATTAGCGATTATGTAGTTTCTAACGAGAATTTTTCAATACCCGAAAGACACTCTCCACTATCAAATGTGTAACCGATAAATGCTCTTCACCTATTCTATATAGGTACTTCATTCACTGCGAGAGAAACATTTCAAAGAAGTTGGAGAACTGACAAATATTACCAAGGACGGCAATATTAAAAGATTTTTATCTGAAGTAAAATATCTGGACACGACACGACAACTCTTACTATCTCTCCTGCCCTGTTCAAAACCTGTTAAACTGTAGTATGAACCAAAGCCGAATCTCTACTACCTTTGTTGTTCGTCGAGCAACAAGATAATGAGGGACTTTCCTAAGTGTTCACTTCGAAAACTATTTTTTTTTTCTATTTTCTTGAGCATAATATGGGATTTAAGCCGTGACTTCGGAAATCTATAATCGTTATCAACTGTCACTTTTCTTTGCGAAATATCCAGATTGGTGTTTTATAAGCAAAACACCCGGCATTGAATATATTTATGCATTTAACGCTTCCAAATTTCCAACAACTTGGAAATATAGTAGAAGAACCAAGAACATGGAAAAAATATTACAACTTGATTAAATATTCAATCGTAAAGTCTTCCTCATTAATAACATCCGTAGCACTTTCTTACATCCATTTCAACATTTCTGTATCCTTTAGTAAATATAAGGGGATGCACATCGCACAAAATTTTCACAGCACTCCCACTACCGTTGTCGAATGTTAAATTTGACACACATTTCTGAAATAATCGATGAAAAGAAGTTAGAACCGGAAAGGGATATTACACAGTGTGGCAAATAATATCTCGGACACAAGCCATATCTCAGCAACCAAGAGCGTCAATATATTTGTCCGTACATGCGTTTTAAGGGTTGAATCTTTTTCCTCTGTCTGTCCCATTATTTTCCCAGAACACCTTTCCATTTAACGTTGAAATTTTAACACAGAATCAAAAGCGATCATTACATTCCATGCAAAACTTGGTAAAGTTGCATCAGAAACATTCTGATTGATGCAACACATCAACCTTGAAAATTATTTGAGTAATACAGTTGTTGTTTTCAAGTGGCATACATTTTTTTTGGGGTGAAAGAGATACGCTGGGGGATGAGAAACACACAGAAAGGCTAATTTAAGTTCGGACGCCTGAAAAACACGTGCCATTGTTGCAAGATACCGCAATGCTTCACTAAGAATGATGGAATGAAGCCTTAAACATCAACAAATGGACTATTAGAACAATTCTTCACGAGAATTTGAGCAAAATAAAGGTTTATTCAAAAGTTGCTCCACACACATTAAATGATGATCAAAATTGATGTGAGTCTGGTATTTTAGAGACGTCAGTGCGGCCCTAAGAAAATAGAGCCAAACTTCATGAAAACAATTTGTACGGGCGATGAAACATATCAAACATAGAAACGAATTTACCATAAAATAAAAAAACATGAAAGGTCCTTCAAAAATGAAGACAATGGTTATCACATTCTTCAATAGCAAGCGAATTATCCACAAAGAATATGTTCCAACTGGTGAAACAGTTATTTGATCTTGATGTTTTGAAGCGGTTGATGGCCAGAATCCATCATATTCAACCCGAAGCTAAAACACTGTGTAAGATAAAAGACTACAACAGGTAAGCTCTTCTCTACGCTTGGTTTTAAAAAATAAAACTGTCATTGAGACGATCCATATGCATAGACCACAACCTTTCTTGCTTGCACTCAAAGGACCTTTTCAAGATTCTATGATTTGGAAGGTGAGGAAAAAGATCTAAGACGAAAACCAGAGCTGCTACTTTTTTCGGCATTTTTAAAAAAAAAAAAACATAAATAACATGTAGCTCATTTAATGAGCTGACCTTATCCAACGAAAGATTCTATAGACACTGGACGCAATAATATAACAACGCCATTAATGCAAGCAATTTGTTAACGTTAAGGTTCATTTGTATTATTTTAAAAAGGCCTTGTAAGACACCCGGTTTCAAATTATAACCACATAGTTTGCAGTGCACTCTGGCATCTGCTTAGACTTGTACAATCTTTTACCTTTTTTTAGCTGCACTTCCACAATCCTAGCAAATGCCTTACCTGCGTACCTGTACGAGTATGCAATTCTTGACGAAGAATTACGGAAGACAACCCTAACCCTATGCTTACTTCTACATCTTTCACTCACTGTACTTGATATCTGAATACCTGAAGCTACATAAAAAAGTAATTATAGCCCTAGAGGTACCTCAAAACTGATAACAAATGTATCGGCTAATCGGTTCATTGTTATTTACGAGTACTCGTATATCTGGTTCACCTTCAATTGATAGAAATCGACTTTATCCGTCTAAACCAATACACGAGCTGTTGTTTGATTACATTTTTTTTTCGATTCTTTATTTTTAATAGATTAAGTTCAAATACTAATACAAACCACAGATTTATCAATTCATTTGATTAGGATTTTATTTCGAATCGAAAGCAATCACATGACAAAAATCAAATAGACTAAAGTACGGATACAATAAGTGTGAATTCAAAGTCGTAACTCTTATTATTATGAGTAGGTACAGTAAAATCCCCCAAAACAAAAAAATTAATAAATGAATAGTAATCATTAGAAGTTTCTCAATTAACCACTAAAATAGTACCACAACACCGCCGACAGGAGAACACCATATATACACGAAGTAGTGGTTAAGATATGAGTATACGAGTATTACACTTTACACTGCGGTCACGCGGTCACTTATTGCCAATAATCCTATCATCGTTTGAATCGAAATGTGGTACACTTACTTACACTCGCACTTGTTCTCTTAGTTAAACATCGTAATTAAATACAAAATGGTAGTTTCCCCCCAAAGTTTTCGGTTAAATTTGCAAAGTAACTTACCGTTTTCTTCAAAAAGGGGAGTTGGAAAGAAAAAATACTGGGATCTCTGGCTCTCACTCTCTTTGGGGTGGAATTTTGTGATTTTATTTTTGTTGATAGAACTGCGCGCAACCCTCGTTGTGACTAGCTGATAACCGCGAACGCACGTCTCTGAATTGCTGGGCAAAAATCCGAAAACCAAAAACCCAAAATCGATTTGTTTATCTTTTACCCCTTGGATGGGAGGGTATTATAAGGGAGCTTTTACTTTTCACTTCGAATATGAGTATTCTCGTGAACAACAGTGTAATAAGACGCAGTAGGAATACTAATACGAATATGTACTCGTACACTTAGAGTGTATCTTATCGAGCAGCACTCCAAAATCGCGATACGCAAACTTGGTAACCGATGGAAACACAATAAAGCAATCGATGCTGTTGATTAGATTTCCCGTACAAACTTAAGTCTGAAGTAGTGAGCTTTTGTTAAATTTCGAAGGTGAACGAAAGAACCACCTGCTAACGCGATTAGACTGAGAATGAGACATCAGTGGAATATTGCTGGCAATCTGAGCACCCACATCGCATATCGCACTATGTATTCGTATTAGTCAAACACTCGAATATACTAGGGTAAGCGACTTAAATGGCTTAAAAGCTTGATTCAATGTAAGTCTTCAATAGAAAGTGACGTCAGAAACGGAAAAAGCGCTTCGTATATTGAACACAGGTGGATGAATCACATCCCTCTGCCTCTAATGAATGATCATCTTGGATGGCAATTAGTCATTACCCGGTTGTGAGGTTGTACTCGTATCTATTGGCATAATTCGTATCTAGACTACGAGTATCTATCTATAAGGGGTCAAGTATAATATCTTTCATCATCTGAGGAGGTCATGACTTTGTATGCAAGACATTGCACTCATTTGTGAGTACATTCCTTGAGTGCTAATTACACGTCTTATCACCTATTTGCTACTATGTAACTTCCGTCGTGTTTATTTACAAAGCAAACATGCCCCCCCAGTGTACAAGATACGGAAAAAGAAAACAATTAACGATCACGTACTTAACGCAGGTATCTATTATAGCAAACGCTTTGTCTAGATGCGTTTGCAATTACATTTTTGGAACTGTGACTCGGAGGTGGATTTTCACTTAGAAAATTAGAAAATTGTCATGTTTTCTATTTACTGGCGTTGGCTTTGAACTTGAGCTCTGTGAATTGTTTGCGCTTTGTCGATAGGTATTTTTAAATTAAAGAGAAAATAAATGACCTCCAAAACTGGTATTCATTGTACATGGAAGCCAGAAAAAAGCGCCGAAGAGTATTGGTGGCGATTTTCCAATGTACCTTATTTGTATAATACGTACTCGTATATATAATAGTAATCAATGTTTACACGGGCTTTTAGACCTAAGTAGTAGGTTGTCCTATTTATACTTTAATAGACTTACCATGGCTACCTTCAGTTTTCTTTTAAACCTCAAAATCTGAATTTTACGACCTGATCTAGAGAAACTACCAAGGTTATTAATCTGTTTTGTAACAAATCATGGTAACCCCTGATACTCTCACTAAGTTGGTTGTAGGAAAAGGCTAATCTATTACTCTTTTACTCTGTTTTGTAACACTTTAACAACTTTAGTTTGTCGTACAGGTCACATTTAAGCAAGAGGATCCTTAAAATGGTCCATAGACACCTTATGGTCGCGCACAGAGACACTGATTGAATATACTACTACGAAGGAAACGTTTCTTTGCTTCAAATAATGTTTTCCGTGTTTTTCTTTTTAATTTATTGCCCTTATCTTTGCTTCATACGTATCCTTGCCGAACCTTATTTGAGATGTAAGATCCTTAGTTTTTTGCAAAACTTAAAACAAATCTTCTGAAGAGGAGGAATTCAGTATCTAGTGGAGTACCCGTCGAAACTCAAAACATGCAAACCTAGAGAAAGCTTTTTTCTTTAAACTAGCGTGCTGAAAACCGCTAAAATGTTTGCCCACAGCACAAGTTAAGAAATATTAAGGGGCGAAGAAAATAGATACCGATATACATTGGCTTTGAATGTTCGCGATTTATATTGCGCGTAGGAAAGAAAGATCCAGTGCTACTAGCCTGATGAGAGCCCTGTGGTGGAAAAGGTGATAGAGTAAGCTGAGACAAAATACATTACATTGGTATTGGAGGTTGTCGGATGTCCGCAAAAACTGACTAATCTACTTTTAAAGAATTCAAATGCATAGCTATAGCTTAAGCTCTTTTGAATTTTGACATGTCTGGTAATTACTGATCCAAATGCAAATGCTAGTTGACTTCAGTTCCTGCCCTCGGCATTGGTCAATCTGTACCGACCAAAACAGTTAAAATAGAAAAATATTTTTCCCCATGGTTTACTTTTGATATTGTTAGTTCTGTCAAAAATCGTAGCAAATTGTATAGTAGGTGGATGAGCTGACCAACAGATTCAAACTAGACTGCATACAAGGTTGGAACTGCAAATTTCTACAGAAAATTATAAATAAACAGTGTCCGTCGTATCTATTTCATAAACCTACTTTTACTCGTTGCTTCAGAATTTTGAATATTATATTATCCCGTTTTCAAAGCAATAATTCTTCGCGTCTGTTTTTTTGTTAATGAATTTAAATGAATAATGAAGTTCAATCCTTCTCCATTTCTCATCTCCAGTACTACAAAATTTATTCTCCATTTCCGTGTTACTTTCCCTTATTACTCTTGCTCTCTACTTTTAGGTATAATATTTTTAGCTATTGTACATATACAAATTAAATAAATTATCAAAACCAAGCTCACTAAGCCAATAACTATAAAATATCTCATATTATCTAATCTAAAAACCATTTATAATATTATTATATAACATTCTCAAATGTTGAGGTTGATCAAACGTAGTAGGGTATTTCAATAAAGGCTAAAAACACCTAGATATTCTGCAAGCTTTTTAACTACATCAATATCTATTTAAATTTAACTCTTTTTACTAATTTGTTGTACCGAAGATACAGTTGCGAGTATCTCGAACATCCAGCAGACAAACGGACTGGTTCGAAGAAGTACTATGTCAGTCAGATATAATCACAAGAGATAACCAGAGCTTTGAAGGATCGAGTGTGTCAATATCCCAAGATTTCCTATGACGTCGGTGTCAAATACTGAAAACTACCGGCATTACTGACAAAAAACCATCTAAGATGTCGACGCTACGAAACAGAGAGTCCCCATCGCATAACTGCGGTCCGAAAATTTTTCCAAGAAAAAAAGGAACGCGTCAAACATACATAATTTGCAAGAACGACACTAAACCCCACATAAATTCAATTAGGCTACTACGTGTACCTAGAAGATTCCTCTCTACCAGACGCAACTTCGAATTAAGCGATCTGTATATCTAATATATGTAATATACTCGTATAATATCGAAAGTACCTTTCTGTTAGAATAAACGTTAACGTTTATAAGCATAAAACAACTCCGGCATCTCGCTAAGTGGTGAACAGCAATCTACGGACTCATATCAGTCGCCAGTGGCTCTGGGGGCTTTAGACCAATTTTCATCGATATTGGGAATGCTTTGCCGACATAAATATGCAACTTACTTAAGCAATGCGCCGTAGATAAAGTAAAGGAATGGCAGCGAAAATGTAGAAAGCCCAAAAGAAGACGCGCCGAAAAGTGGTAGAACGCCCATACTTTGCGTATGAATGCCCAACAGACTGAAAATCCGCACGGTCATTGGGTATAACACTGGAAAAGGTTATTTCTCTAAAAATGGATGCGATAATGATTCAAGTACTCAGAACTGCAGTACGATGAAAACAGACTCGAAATTCTCGAGGTATGAAATAGATATATAAAATTTTGCTAAAGTGACCTAGGTGAGATTTTTGAGAATACGTATTTGCATTCGGAATCGGAATCATCTGCAAGATCCGAAGTTGCAATAATGACTGTCACTACTTGCGGCGATAAAAACGAGAAAACATGAAAAAAGTGGAAGTTTATAAAGTCCGTTTTCCGATAGGTGAAAACCGAAGTCACTGATCCACGTAATGTGAATCTATTTCAACGTATAAACAAAAATTTGTCTAGCACAGTATGGGAAAACTTTAATCCGTCAATATTGATAAATGTTGCCAAGAAAACACAGCCATGTTCGTTTCAAAAATAGTCATCGACTAATTAATGGTAATTAAAAATTCATGAGAATCATTGTAAATTGATCTTCATAAGTTGAAGACGGAGAAGAAAAAAAGAATTAATTTAATAGCCCGAATTATAAAACTGAAAATGAAGCCGGCGTCGTCCCACGCGGATCACTTTAGTGCAACTGCGCCCCTAGGTGTACTAGCTTAAATAGTAAGCTGCTTAACTTTTTCGAGACTCTTAAAAGGCAGCACCTGTTATGTGATCTGCTCGTTTCAAAAATAATAGGCGAGGACATTTAAGCATGTTTCATCACTTCTCTTTTTGACAACAATTGCTACTCCTTAATGATTTAAATATCAAATAATGAACGGGCCATTTGTACTACTCCATTGTACATTAGTGAAATATAGTAAGGACTAGACCAAGAATTAACCCTTGTGGAACACTATTTGTAATTGTCTTTTTTTCACCTGTCATAACGCGGTTGTAATTATGTTCACCAAGGCCGAATAAAGCGTTTTGACAAGAAGGTACACTTTTATCCTGGTTCCAGATTTGAGTTTAAACACTGGATAGGCCTTAAGACATCTGTAATAGAGTAAGTTTGATTTCTTTTTTTTACAGTACGCTCAGATGGGAGAGCGTGTCAACCATAATCGACCCGTAATGCACGAAACGTGCCTACTACAGAATCATTATTTTTGTTTTAATTTTTTACAATATTAACACGTTCTATTCGTACGATACGTATTGTAAAAAAAAACCTTAAACTCGACATACACAAAGGGACTTGGAGAACTCCTGATCAATCAACAGTCAACAAGATTGATCACATTGCGATCGACGCAAGACACTCCTTGATGTATAATGGATGTCCGTACGTTCCGAGGTGGTGACGATGGCGCGATGGTTAGCTGATTGGACTATCACGCAGAGGGTCCAGCATTACCAACAATTTTTCAAATCGTCACCACCCTTTCGGCGGGCAATGGCAAACTCCCGAAAGTAAAAATTGCCAATGAAAAAGCTTCTAAGGAGTGCCTTTCGGATTCAACTCGACTCGGACCATTACCTTGTTGTAGCGAGGGTCTGTTGGGGATATCCCAAACTGGGATGAGGAAATTCGACGTCAGGCAGCTACTATACAATCGCAAGAGATCGCCAAGTCGCGTCTCTTAATCTCTTAAGAGGTCCAATACCGCCAGCATCAAGCATCGAAGACCATTGGAAACACTGCCAAAACGCCATCAGAGATACCGCTGATGTGCTGGGTTTCACTCGTCCACCACAGCGAAACCCCTGGTTCGATGATGAATGCCGGCAAGAACATGCAGCTAACCAAGATGCGTATAAAGAGGCGCTGCATAAAAGAACCGCAGCTGCTCGTGAGCCTTATGAGCGGAAGAGGAGAGACGAACACCGGCTTCGCAGAAGGATGAAGAAAGAGTGTGAGAAGCGCACGGTCGAGGAAAATGAGAGATGCTACTCCAGGAATGAGGTTCGGAAGTTTTACCAAAAGGTAAAAATAACATGCCACGGAAACAAACCCTGAACCGAAGCCTGTAGAGATGAACAAGGGAACATCGTAGTAGAATCGCAGTCAATGCTGAGGATTTGGAAAAACTATTTCTGCAGACTGTATAACGGCGATGACACACCAAATACCGCTGTCAGACAGAATCAACCTAAGTCCAACAAAGCTGCTGGAACGGATGGCCTGACTGCCGAGCTCTTCAAAGCGGCAGGCGATGACTTGGTTAAGAGCATACACCAACTCAGCTGTAAAATAACCAAGTCTGCCATCGACCAAATATTCACACTAGATCTTGGAGAAGACCCATGAGCTTCAGATCGAAACACACCACCTATTCATCGATTTTAAGGCCGCGTATGACAGCATCTATAGAGACGAGCTATACAGGGCAATGTCTAGTTTCGGCATCCCTGCCAAACTCGTCCGCCTATGCAGGATGACGATGGAGAATGCGCGCTGCTCCATCAAGGGCGGTAAAGATCTCACCGAGACTTTTGATGTCCAGAAAGGATTTAGACAAGGAGATGCGCTGTCGTGCGATTTTTTCATCATCGTACTTGAAAGAATAGTGCAAAACTCACGAGCAAACACAAGAGGCACTATCTTTTAAAAGTCCGTCCAACTACTAGCATACGCCGACGATATTGACATAATCGGGAAAAAGCAGCGTGATGTCAGTGGCGCTTTCGCGAGAAAATGGGTTTAGCAGTCAATGAGGGCTAGACCAAGTGTATGCTGTCAAGCAAAAAGGACAACTAACACCGACGTCTCGGGCAGAACGTCACCCTCGACAGATAAAACTTTGAGGTAGTTAAGGACTTTGTTTACCTAGGCTCCGCTATAAATACAGACAACGGCACCAGCGCTGAGATCAAGTGAAGAATAACTCTTGCCAACCGCTGTTTCTTTGGGCTAAGAAGGCACTTCTCAGATCCAAAGACTGAGATGGTTGGGTCATGTAGAGCGTATGGACACCAATGCTCCGGTCCGAAAAGTCTTTGAAAAGTCTTCGAATCCGCTCCTGAGGGACAGCGCAGTAGAGGAAGGCCTAGACTCAAGTGGCAAGAGGAAGGGGACCTCAGCCAACTTAGCGTGCGAAACTAGAGGCAGCTAGCCAGGGATCGAGCTGGCTGGAGAAGCTTGTTGACTGAGGCCCAGGTACACCCCGCACTGTAGCGCCACTTAAGGTAAGTAACACGTTCTACGATCCATATTGTAAAAAAACCTTAAACATATATAAGGTCTCGGATAACAGTTCGATTCGACGTATATAAATGAAACAAAATGTCAAATGTTAATTGGAAAAAACATCCTGACCCTCTAGTAAGTTTTAAAGTTTACCCTCCGGCTTATACACATGCTGTAGCTGTACTGGCTATCGGACCGCTCCGGTTAACTCTTCGTTTTTAAACTTGCTCCGTTCGTACTTAAGCATTCTTTAGTTGAAGAAACAATAGACTCAATGGGGCATATATGTTACTTGCAAAATCGCTCTTTAATAAGACGCATGTCTATTCAAACACAACTTACAGAGGCTGTTCGACGTGCCTGTTGAATATTGCTCAGTTAATTCACTGCATCCTAAAATCACTTCTTTTTCTACTAGTGCTGAAATAGGTAATGTCCTATACTCAGTGAATTGATAAATTTTGACCGAAGTTGTTCGGTTTAAATGTAATCGACTGCATCTCAATCGTCCTTACCTGGTTGGGTTCGTGACTCCAATGTACCAAAATGATTTCGACTTATTCTCTCTATATATATTTAGTTTTTTCTGATGGAGGTGTGACTTTGTTCTTAAGAATATTTTTCCTACGCCCCTATGGACATCAACCTAGGTATGAACAGTATGTATACCAACTTTATGAACTACAAATAAATCGAACACTCAAACTAGATTCAGTTAGTTTAGGTAAGTCAAAATGGTAAACACAATTAAGTGCCACAAAATGATGCGATTTCATTAGCAAACAATAAACTGCAAACAGTTTTAATAATAATAATAATTGACGCTTAATTTTTACGTTCTTATCAATTTATTTATTTACTCTTGGATATACTCGTACCTGGAATTGATATTTTTTTCTATAAATCATGTTTTATTTGGAAAAGCTTAGAGTAACAAATGTATTCGTATTTTACGCAGGTACATGTCCATTCGTATCAAGGAAACGTTGTTATCTTTGATATGAATGACTTAACTGCCTTGGGATAGAAGTTAGATCATCTACCTAATCGATTGTAACAAGCGGCAAGTGTGAAGGCCACGAATTCGATTAGGAGAACAATTTTCAATTATTACGAGTATCTCGTAAATTGACGACAACTCTTGGTTGTCTGCTGACTAATCATAGTTTCAGGTATGTATTTGGTGTGATGACGTGGCTCAGTGTTAAGACTCGTCGACAAATATGCCACAGAGACTGGATTTGAAAAATTGATTGCAAACCTGAGAAACTTAAATATTATTAATTACAAATCGATACAGTGAAGGTTAAGACTAAGTCCACATCCACACATCACCTTTGTGAGATATCAGTTTTTTTTATTTGTTCTTGAGACTTACGTTTTGGTCCCGCCCTTTACAGTCGAGGGTGAACCTGAATCACTTACAAGTCACTCTTGTTAGCATGAACCTTAACCAATGCCAATTAGTTATGCACTTATATTATATACCCTATATACAATATTCTAGGTGTCTCAAACCCCTGATGCATGGTTTTCTGCTCGGATCGTGTCACTACACAGCCCATGCGCTCAATCTGCTGCTACACCTCCTTCTCCAAACGTCAACGCAAACGGAAACAAAAATCACCTAAAAATCCTCCGATCAAAATTGTCAAATACATCTTCACCGGCTTTCAGTAACGTCCATGCTTCTGCGCCGTACAGCAGGACTGTACTCTTAAGTTGAGTCTCGATTACCAAGTGTAGGTCCTCGCTGGGTTTTAGATTAATTGTCGTTATTTCAAAGTTATGGCTGCCAGCTGGGATCCGTAGATTTTGTACGTTCCTTTCTTGTTAACAACATATGCTTGGTTTTGCCCCCATTAAGAAATAAACCCATTTTTGCAGGTTTCTTACGTTTAAGCATGTTTTAGCAAGCGCGCCAATGTTGCCGATATCATCCGAATTGCAAGAAGTTGTATAGAATTTTGGAAAATTTTACTTTTGGAGTTCAATTATAAATTTCACGCAACTTTCTTTAAAATTATGTTTCAGAAGTCACAGGAACAGAGCATCCACTTAGCTAAGCCATGGAAGGTTTCGCTGGGTTAAAACCGACCTTTACGGAGCAGCGAGCCTTCATTCATTACCGTTAATTTGAACAATCGAAAAACCTTCGTAGGATATGACTCTGTAGTGGCATGAGAGAATTAGAAATACGCTCGAGAACTAGAATTTTAGTCCAAAGCAGTGCGTTCCAATGAACTGGTATTTCTCCAATTCATGCTTATGGACAATACGGGTATCATTAAACTTGCTATAACGTGTTCGAAGTATATTTTAGCCCCCACTTCAATTATATCAAAAGTTATTCTGGGCCAAAAGTAAATAACACTTACAAATGTTCTCTATTACCTCGTACGAAATAGAGCGTAGACATAAATAGATAACACCTGCGCCATCGTGTTAAGAGTCCACAACATGCTCCTAAGATCTGGATTCCTTATTAACTTTCCGTCCCTGTGCACACTTAGAGCAGCCCACTTGTCTATCTGACTGATCAACATTGTCACAAAGAAGCTGTAAACTTTTTACTCTTTGCTTACTTACTACACCCTTCTTCTTATCCTTTTATTAACCCTTTCCTCGTTATACGAACTTATGCGTAACGAGTTTCCCATTTCTACTGCATCGCTGCTGCTCGGCTTATGGGGTTGGCTAATGTCGCAGACCGCAGAACGCGTCTACATAATGCTCTTATGTACTTACTACACCCATCTTTCCGTTTTTGATTAAAACACTTTTAGCTAGGTTTTGTCTGTTAAATAGCTTTCCTATATCATACTATTGAAACCATAATGGAGCAGCTTTTACTTTATTTTACAAAATCAGCTAACCACATCCAGTTCAGTACCACCACCTTTTCAACGCAAAGTTGTTCGCCATCCTGTGTGAGCACAAGCGAACGTCATCAGCGTAATCAAGATGTTTAAGATATGACGCCATAGTTTGTCACAGTGTTATGTTTTTTGTGGACAGAACTGCTAAGATCCGCATCTGTGCGATGCTTCTTCAGCCTTAGTGGCAAGTACATTGATGTATAATAGGTACACTAACACTGTTAGACGAGACTTATCTACGATTCACTTCTAGGGTTGTAGTGGTCGCTGATGCTCTTAAAAGTGAAGCTTCTGATTCTTTCTGTTCAGTCTTTTATGTTGGCGTACTTGATAACTCTGAAACTTATCGGTATTATACCTGGGTATTTTATAAATAGAGGTGTGGTATGTACCAGTAGATGGTGATGCGATATCAGTTCCACATTTGTTGAGAACGTCTTAAATGTAATTGCTAAGCGCAAGCTAGTGGTAAGGTAGTATATCAGTCGGATAACAGCTAGTCTTGCTGCAGTCTTTATGGTTAAAATAGTGACTTCCAATGACTAGGCAGTTGACATCGCAAAAGTCAACAAACCTTTTGCATTGCCATTGCTTTTGCTTCCGAAGTCGTACGTTCTCATCCCATGTTTCAATATCATTGTTGTTGTCTGCTTTCGCGATTAGACATGGCACCACGATCACAATATTCCTGTTAGACTGCGTTAGAGCCACCAGACTACGATCAGTAAGCTATACGAATCGTTTCTTGCCATCCTTATTTGCATAGTTTGCGTAACGCTGGGTTGGAGTTATGTTTCTAATCTATCACCAATATCCTATTTATTCGTTTCGGTAGTTTTTACCAGTTTCGGGGGGTTGATTCTCATTTTCCACTATCTAATTTCGCCTACTCCTAGGATGTCCTAGATGTCTTGTTTTCGCCCGAAAAACACTGAAAAATCTAATGTTTGATGATGAATGCATGAATGTCATAGAAACAAAGGGATAGAAGAGCTGAACTGCAAAGAATGACTTGAGCGGCTCATGAGCTCTAGCAAAACTGAAAGAACTAGCACCCGATTCTCTTAAGTAAAATAAACAAAATAAACGTCTAACATGCTTTGCTGTATTAGCCGCCTAGCTGCCGAGCTGCTTAAGGCTTGCGGCAGATGATTTTGAGGAGAACATGCACCAAATTTCTAAAATACGGTCAGACAAAGCATGGCAGAAAAAGTGCCCTCGAATTAATATTCTACGACGAATTTGTTGGTTTTAAGGCCGCTTCTGGCAGCTTATATCAGAAAAATTTATACCAAGCCATGTCAGCTTTGATGTCAAAACATCTTCCGTGCGATTTATTTATTTTTTATTTATTATTTATTTTACTAACACCAGTCAGCGAAGAAAATAAAGACAACATAGCAATGATCCATATGCTGAGCAGGACATGCTCTTTATTAGTGTGAGATTTAGGAAGCCGGCAATGACATAGAACCAAATATTCGGAATTCTCCGTACGAGAATTACATCATGCAGTCCAAATCAGTGGACATCAAGTTTCGCTAGTCAAAATAACTCAGCTGCATTCTTTACAAGAAGTAAAGGTAAACGGAAGTAGGAGAGCCTAAAATCTTCATCAAAGGACTAAAAGAAAGCATTGAATTTGCACAGAATCATGCACAATTCCGAAATGAGACAAATATTTGGAGAGGTCATTTGCTTCACTGATTTAACATCAACTTTGGGCTCCAATTGGTATTTGAAATCAAAACCATTAACACCTACTTTGTATGACATGGACGATTTGCTGTTTTTAAATCTTCAGCTTTCTTCGTCGTACCTTTAACTTTCCGTTTAGTACTAACTTCTGCAGAGTTCTTACCCGTACATGAAATCTGCAATGTCCACAACCATATGCGCAACGAAAAACAATAGCCAAGTGTATTAACACTCCCATTTCAATAGCATGATTCACTTTTCAGCTGCTGTAATTGCCTTCGAAGCAATTACTATGCAAATGGGATGTCCCCACTCCATGAGTCTCCTTCTACCGTTGATCATCGATTTCGAACAAAACGAGTGACAAATAGGTAATTACTAAGTCAACAGCTGCACCTTCTATACGAGCAACCAAAACAAACAAAAACTCCTCTTCTTAGAACTTAAACCATTCATTTAATAACTGACACCTAAGTTTCAACAATCCGCCGGATAGTCGTACTTCTGCCCTCTCCCGATCTCTGAAGCCGTCACATCCTAAGAAATACTTCCTAATTATGTCCCTGAATGAATTTCGAAAGAAAATCTGTTGGCTTGGGCTCCTCAGACTCTTTCCAGTAGCGCATAATGTGTCCCTTTTGTTTCCAAATGTTGATTGACTCTTTTAGCTCCATTTGACCCTACCGGAAGTAAACGATTGAAAGCATTGCCTCTGCATATTCTTTCGTGCACTCACCTTAATGACCAGCATATCAATGACTCGAATATCAGTCACATTGCGATGCTTCACAAATTGCTCACGAAGCTTGGCCCGGCATTCTTCCACCGATTTGGGGATGTCGTAGTCCATGACTGTAAAGAGATCAGGGTATCACTAGAGTTCTTACGTTTACATAACAATTGCAGTAGCACCACATAACCTTATGTGCTACCTACCGATATAAGGCATCTGGCGATACCATGCCTTGTAGAGATTCAAGGCACGTCTTCTGGCTTCCTCCCGGTCAACAGAAAGTATTGGACGAACTTGTTGTACGGCCTTTTTTACAGCTTCACGGCTAGCCATCGTTGGAAAATTTCTACTTTTTCAGTTTCCAAAAACAAAAACTTCTGCGATTGACTTCAGTGACAGTGACAGCTGATTTGACAGTTGTTTGTGGTTTACGAATAGATTAATGAAGGTGGAGGTGGTTGGAATGAGTGGACGAATGTTTTTAGAAACCGTGGAATGAAAATTTTCAAAACTGACGGTTAATTTATATAGATTTATATTAATTTCCCTTAAAAACTTATTATTTTTGTTTCATAATATCATAAATTACAATCGGATTTTCAGATTCTGAGGATTTATGGGATCACATGACAATACTCTTCTTATAAGATGAGAGTCGTAATTACTCTTTAGTGGGAAAACTTTCATGATCGAGTCATTTCTAAGAATATTGAACAAAATTAGTCGGCGATCATGATATTTAACGCCGTGTGGGCCATGTGAAATGGATGACTTCTTACGAGATGATCCCGGTGTATCGAAAACAATCAATGGGGATGGACCACTATCGCTCAATGTTAATCAATATGTTTTCTTATAAATAATATCTAAAAGACTCAGTTGATATGTAGTTCCACCAACAGAATTAAGATTCTTACTAAACACCACGTGACACAACCGGCTTATTTAAGTCGCAGTTCTTAGTTTTCCTGTTACATAACATTAGTTCTGTATTATTGGCGACAAACTGAAAGCTTAAGATGATTTTGAGGCGGCCGTTCAACGTGAAATTGCTAAAATTGTGCAAAAATATCATGTTCATTGGGCCCAGCGCATAGACTTATTCAAGAAGCTCTGTGAAGTACTAGGGCCTAACTATTTGTTTCCATTTTACTGAGGTTTGAGTCGAAAAAGTTCCAAGCTTCGGCGCTGGTGTACTTTCAAGGAAACCTTATCATCCAAGCAGGGTTATCTGAGCTTTTCTTACAAAGTTGACATCTATCGTATAATGTTCCCCATTCTCCGTTGCTGCAGACGGGATCTACAACTACCCAAAGAACTTTTCTTTTGAAGTGTCCGAGAACATTTTAATCCACTTTTGTCAGTGAGCACACTTTTGCATCGTCGAACAGGACCACCGAAAAGAAGGCTCTTTCTAAGTCGAAGGTAGCAGCGATTAGCTGAAATGATTATTCACATGATTTTTGCATTAAAGACTGTTCGTACCTCAAAGTTGTTGCTAACTGTCATGACATGAAGTGTAATTCAACGATCGATATTGTGCCTCCCCCTTTTTGACCGAGTAGTCCGTCTTAACCGCTTCTGCCTCGGTAGTAAAAATCTACCACTTATAGTTCGGCGTGTTCTTTCCATTTAGTCATTGTCATCGGCTTATGATGAGACAGGTTCCTTTTATGTTTTGACACATTTTCAAATTTTCATTCTCTGGGTAGAACCTGGCTATGAACTCCACCAAACGCTTCGCGTTATATTTTTTTTTTTTTCAATTTAGAAACCAATATTCTCACGTCATGTTGATATACAAATAAAATAATTTATGCGTATTTGATTTAAACCCTTTATGCTACTCAGAGCCATCTCTGGTAACAGTAATTATCATGCCAACCAACTTCAGTGTAAAATTTCTCTCAGCTGACGATAGTTCGTCTCCAAGCCCACTGCATTCCTTCGTTCAATTTCATAATTTTAAGTCTCTATCTCACTCTGTCATATCTAAACTCCATATACCCCTACTCCAAACGTCAGAAAGTGACGGCAACGGTACATCACCGTAAAAACTTATTCCCGTCTGACGAGGACGACGTTGACGTACGACGTTTCGTTTCCTTTCGTTGTTTTCTCCATTTATCCCTTTTCACTACCAACAGTAAAAAAACAAAAAATAATTTTTGAAGTTTCCTTCGAATGTCAACGCGCGAAAAACGTCAAAAATTTTCCACTTTTGTGTTTTTCTCCCATCGTTGTTCGACGGAAATCTCCAAGTGTCAAGGAAAAATGCAAAGTCGTCTACAATTGCAGCCAACTTTTGCACAAAATCCCACAGCAACATCGTCGCGTTAAACTTTGCGCAAACACGAAAAAACAATTTTTTTTTTACAATACCCAATAGAATCACGAAAAAGGAAAACAACTCTTCCAAAGTTGTAGTCGAAATTCCAGTGAAACTGCCGAGCACAAGAAGATAAAGAAAATGAGATACAACCTCGTCGCCTCCATCGTCTTCGTCGTCGTTTAAGTCGCTCTCGTTGTCGTCGCTGTCGCGCACTTGACAAACAAGGGAAAAATGTGAAATTCCTCAAAAAACGAAGAAACAACAAAGTTTTTAAATCGTTTTCGTGTTTATTTTGAGTTTTTCTAACTAGTCTTTAGAATCGCACTGGGATTGGGTTAGGATCATCTCGAATCCAACGTCAAATCGCCAGCAATACTCGAGTTTTGGTTTAAGTTTTGTTGAATTTCTCTTTCGATTGACGGGGAAGGAGAAACATATCGTTTTGGATCTTAAATCTGAAGGCAGAAAACGCGAAAGTTACTCTCCGGATAAGTGGTTCGAATCTGCATATTTTTCTCGATTTTTGCCATAAAATTTTGCAGTTCCTTGGTCGAGATTTAATTTCGAAGATTTATTCGTGTCATCCTTTGTTGTTGTGTCTATGAATTTTGAGAATTCGTAGAGTTGAAGCAGCGGATTAAGGAAGAGGAAGAGAAGATTACCGCACACAAGGTGAGTTTGTGCATTTTATTGTTGCTTTATCATTTTGCTGACTTTTTATTGTTGAATGGTTTTATTGGTTTAATTAGGTAAACAGGGAGTTAAAAGATGACTCAGAGGTATTCAATTGCTAGCTGTTGAGTTGCAGAGTTGTTGAAACAAACGTGCCACAGAGTCATAGCCATAATCGCGGCAAAAAGATGAGTTTTATGGACGATACATGCTGAATCCATAAAAATCGCCCTCATTCGTGTTGTTTCTCTGTACAAACTGACACGAAAACCCGTTGACGTTTTTCTTTAATAAATTCATGAACCGACAAGCGAGTTGTTAATGCCCGACAAGGTCGATATGTGGAGCTTTGTGCATTTGAGTAGTTCATTAGCTTTTTAAGCTGGCGATTGTAATGAAAAAAATGTGGCAAATCGCTCATGAACTTTTCCATTTCGTATTTCGTTCGCATAGGTTAGAGATGTATACCCTGTCAGTCAGTCAGCCTACAAGTACGTCCACATGTCACTTGGTTGCAACCTTGCACGCAATTAAACTTTGTTTCAATACTAACAAACGAATTACAGAGGAGAAGATGCTGCTCATTTCGTGTGATCACCTGTCTAACCTTCGGTTTTAGGTAAACCAGTTTGCTCTCCTTTTGTAGATATTGTAACAGGTGGTTGGTTTAAAACCCAAACCACATGTTCATTTTGAGAATATTACAGCCGACAAGGAGTGGCAATGGCTATACGAGCTTGTCCACCACATGCACAGTCTGTTTGTTATTTAACCAACCGAAAAAGTCTGCATGGTGCATTTTTAATGTCCTTACTTCGGCCATCTTAAACCATTTTCATGGCGAAATAGTTCCATCCTAATTTAGCCAGGGTCTTTGTTGATTTTTGAGGGACGGATGGCATCTTTACCTTAAGATCGTGGGTTAGATTTCATTTGCTTGCGTGTTCTATTTGTGGTAAGTTCTTTTACCACCGCTCGTCGACTTCTTCTCTTATAAGCCATTTAACACGCATAACTACATCAAATGCTGAATATTTCTCTTATGCATCCTCTTAGTAATTCTAATGGGGTTGTCTAAATTAGGAGACCTTAGTACGATTCTACAGGTAGTTTTATCATGTTGTCAAGAGTTGGTCGATTTTCTTCGATATTCCTTCCTTCTTAAAATAAACCACATGGCAAGAGCCTCTGATTTTCTTCATCATTATCCATTCTAGATATTCAGCCTTCTGCGAATACGCTATATTAACCTAAATGTCAGTCCCAGGTGAACCTCGGGGTGGCTCAATAAACCTTCTAACCTTCATTGGCCTTTCGTGTAGGAATCGGTTACTCTTAGGGTCGGAACGTTAATATTCATTCTTTTATATATCAAATCCATTTCAGATAGCTAATGCGTACTTGTCTTAACAGGTTGACTTACCGTACACCCACCTCATCTCAACGCAAACGGGACCAAAAATCACTCCAAGAATCTTGTATGTATGTATGTCCACGCTTCTACGCTCCTGTGAAATCTGTCGGATTCGTCAATGTTCTGCGTTCCTTCAATCAGTTTTGTCAAACCTGTTCTAATATTTGCAACGCACTCGCTTGTAAGCAAGTAATTGTTGTGAAGTTTCACAAATGTTGCTTCTTGGGTTGGCTACCGAGGTTTCATAGGATTTATAATGTTAAAAAAGTTACATGATCACATGACAGCGCATCACCAAGCATATGATATTATTTATTTATTTTAAGGACGTTGGGACAGCGCGCTGTCCGTCAAGTGGCTCTTATGAAGCAGCCTATTCACCCTACGACCACTTTTGCATTACTTCAGGGTGATAGCTTTCCTTGTTCTATAATCCGCCGTCTGCCGTGCATCCCCCTTCCTCGTTTGATCTTAGGGGTTCCGATACATGTTTTTATCCTCTTTGTAATCCTTAAAGATATATCTTTTTGGCGATATGAAAAACTCAGCTCATGAGTTTTCGTGCTCTTCTATGAGTGTGTTCTCTGGCTTTCTTCTTGGTTTTCAGCAAGGTTTCGATAAAGGATGATACTCGATTCCAGCTATATTCACTTGAGATCGTCTTCGATATAATATTTTCGGGGGAGATATAACCTGTCTCCGATTCCAGGTGCTATCTTACCGCTGTCCATCTGCTGAACGTAAAGAAGGTGTGAAAAGCGTTGTCTACGAGTGAGTCGCCGTACTGACACGTCGCATTGTCTACTTTCCGCATTCTGTGTAGGTATGCATTAAAGTATCCATGTTCGATTAGAAACTGCGTGGTGTAATAATTTATCTCGCCGTGTTTTCGCTCTGTCGCGAAATTACTATGCCTATGCGGATGACATTATTACAGCCGTCTCTGGAATTTATCTTAATACCATAAAAAAAAGTCTTACATCGTAATTTCAGCAGATTAACCCGTTGGGCGTATCGCTGTAGATTGAGAGTAAACCCCCATACGACTTATCTTTTCCTTTTTTCTAGATACTCATAGATACTCATCTACGGTGTGGTGGACGGCCTTGGACAATGCAGTCAACTGCAGCAAACTAAGTAAAGTCCAAAGGATAGCTTAACTGATCATAAGCGGAGCTTTACATACTACTCCCTCTGAGGCACTGAATATTCTGTTTCAGTTGACGCCCCTCAATATTTTCAGTAGACAGCAATCCGCCTTAAAGAACCCACACAGTGAACAAATAAACTATGAATTCAAGACTGACAGCTGGGTTGTTGGTGGTGTTTACTCAGAAAAGCTTTAACCAAGCCAAGGAAGGAGATTGCGCCTTCCAAATACTACGTGCGAGAAGTTGACGTGAGTGGTTTTAAAGTCATGTTTGAAGACAAGGAATTGAAAGCATCATTGGGGGAAGATTCGGGATAAACGCAGTGATTCAGTAATTTCGTATCGTTTAAAAATGTTAGAAATGATTCAATAGCAAGAAATTGGTTTCCGTTTGAACTGAAGCCGAGAAACGTTGAGTGCAACGAGGGGGTTTATACGTTGCAACGTATAAACGAGGGGGGTTTTGTATCGTATAGTCACTGGTTATGAAAAATTGATCCACTACGATGCCTGAGAGAAGAAGGTGGGATCAGCTTCGTGTCTTGTATAATGTGTTGCTCAAACCGAACGAAACTACTACTGCTTACTACTACTACCGAAAACAGTTAATAAGATTGTGCCGACCACTCAGGATAAATGCGCCCACTACTACTTCAGACAGGACAAAACTATTCTTCTGCATGATATCGCTTCAGCACTCCACTGGGAAGTCCTTCTTCATCCGCCGTATTCACCAGAAATTGCCGCTTACGATTATCACTTGTTCCGATCGATGGCACATGGCCTACCTAAGCAGCACTTCACATCATGTGAAGAAATCAACAGTTGGGTCGATTCGTGGATAGCTTCAAAATATGAAGCTCCGTCGTGAGGTCGCTCGCCATCATGGCTTCAATATGCAGGCAATTCATCGAACCGTGGAAAAAGTTGAGCGAGAGTACACTCCTTTTGATCTTAAGCCACCAACCAGGCAGAGGTAGGTGCGAAATGAAGAAACATGCCTACATCGCCAGAGAGTCAACCCGCCTTATTTTGCGGTTGGATTTCGGCCTTCATCTATATCAGATTGTGCTGACGCGAGATTTGAAGCCGGACGACCATAGACAACTCCGTGAATTCGCTAATAGGGCGTTGGGAAAGTTGGCCGGGGATTTGGATTTGGGCCAAAAACCATCAGAGCTCGACAATATCAACATATCCGAGCTGAGGTTCCAACAAGACAGTGCCACATGCCATACAAGCGACGCAACGCTCGAAGTTGTGAAGGAGAAATTTATCGACTGGGTCATTTCACGGTGAGCTTAATCAATTGACCGCCGCGATCATGCGATTTGACACCACTCGACTATTTTCCCCGGGGGTACGTCAAGTCCTACGATAACAAGCCAACCACTTTAGTCTAGCTCGAGGCCAACATTCGACACGCTTTTGCCGAAATAACCCCGCACATATTGGAACAAGTCATCAAAAATTGGACCGACAGCTTGAAGCACTGCCACAGCGAAGCCGAAGTGGCCATTTGAATGATGTGCTGTTCCACATATAATGGCAAGAACGTAGCTTCAAAATAAAGCCAGAATCAATTTTATACCTCACACCGCTGTTGTTTTTTATTTTATTTTGTTTATATTGACGTCTGTTTCCTAATATAATTTAGTTTTCTGCTTTATTTTGTTAATTTATTTGAAATTCTGTTTCATATTGTTTTCAATTGCAAATAACATATCTGCCTCTTGAAATGAGAACCTGAGTCTGGCTGCGTCTTTTACTTAATTAGCAAAGCAAACAAAATATTCTAAAAAAAAAAATAATAGTCATAGAGCGACCACGAAACCTCAGTGTGAACGAAGGGCAGAGGTCATGGAGAATTAACGCCAAGGTTGCTTTAGATGTAAGTATCTCAATATAGGGTGCCTTTAAAACTATGCCCAGTAGCATCGATATTTCAATGTGCTTACCTCATTTTTTAGTTTTTATAGCCTGTGCCATGAGTTTTATCTATTGTAATTGATTATGATAAAAGTTTTTTTTTTTTTTTGGCATGTATGCCCTCTAGAGTTATCTTGTTCAAAAGTAATTTTGAGCAATGGGTCTTCGCCCACTGTACTCGATTGGTTGTGAAATGTAAATTTTTAGTTACCAACACTCACGCGTGGGTTCATTGTTTCCTCGATCTGTTTATTAGTTCTGATTATGTGATTATGATCTACTGAGAAAATTGCCTGGACCACGCATGCTATTCCACCGCCTGTCGACTTTAGTTTTATTAACGCAACGCCTGAGTGTTTTAAATTAAAAAAAAAAATCACTTCACCCTCGTGTTCAATTCAGTCAATCCACCTCCTCCACTCAAAAGCTGGTCAGTAGGTGAAACACTATTTCGAAATTTCCTCATTTTTCAGTTGAATCTGCTGCAAATGTGAAGCTCTATATGAAGTACATATACTATATGTAAGTGGAGAGGGGTATACTCATATTCGTATCTAACAAAATTGTATTCGCATCGGTTAACTGCAGTTAAGAGATTTACATTTAGATTCCTCGAGTGATCTGCAGCAGTAGCTGCAACAGTGTTAACTTAGCTTAGCTTGTCTTTGGCGATCATGCAATCACTTCATAACCATTTACCAGCACTTCACTGGAATACTAATTACAGATGAATGTACCAAGTGTGGAGTATCTTTCACCACACTTCAATGATTCATTTGACGGATCTTTTGCTTGGCGTCTTGTCTTTTTATTACTCTTGGCTATGTGGTTAACTTTTTTGGTATTTTTATTAAAGATACACTCGTGCTGGTGTGTATTTTCTAAGAAATAGCGATGAATCAGGGCGAACCGAAGCGCAATTAGTAAAAAAATAAAATTAAAAAAAACATATCAAAGAGAACAAAAACAAATATTAGCTTTTCGTTGCATAACTTGGAGGGTTACAAGCACGAATACTTCACTCCTGCTCCTGTTCCTGACCGTCCTTAAGCAGTATTGCATTCCATATGGAGTACCCTTTAGTGGCATTGAACTTTTCCCTAGACGTCGTTGTCGTTGTCGATGTTGTATGTAGTGCGGGTTTAGAGAAGGCTCCCCCCCCAACCACAAGGCAAACAACCTCAATCTAGGTCGCTAACAACATGCCAGAACTGAAAAAAAAAGAAGAAAAAAACAACGAAAGGGGGTGGCGAATTCCAAATGGCAAGTGAAGTGAGCTTCTTTGTGTGGGGTGGTGGTATAATGAATAAAATACGAGTCACGAGATAATGGATGATTTCCGCCTTTACCCTAGTATACGAATGCTCGCATTTAAAACTGTGGCAGTGGCAGAGAGACAAACTTCGTATCTACAAATCTTCTTTTTTTTTCTTTAAACTTTTTGGCAATTGCTTGTCGTTAGTCTAAACCCAATAGATATTAGCACGCTTATGTATCATGATGTTCTCTAAAAGCGAAGAAAATCATTTGAAATAGGTCGTGTTATAGGAAACCCCGGCGTTGTGACTCAAACCTCGTATAATCCTAAATAAGTGCATCAGTATAAGTAAGCTTTATAAAAAGGAAAAATGAATTTTCCTGTCTTTAGTATTCAGCTTCTGGGTTGTGTAAACGATACTGAATATCTCTTAAGGCATGGAATGAATTGAATGGAGTGTCCCTTTTGTCTGAAAGGATTTTGTTTTTAGGAGAAAGTGTCACAGCGGCCTTAGGATGCAGTAAAATGATGCGTTCGTGGAAAGGGTTACAGCTTCTCTCATTAATACTTCATCTTTTTTTGTTTTTCCTGTCAAAGGAAAAAGTTTTTTGTAAAGGAGGAAAACTGACAGAAATTGTCGGAAGGAAGGGCTTCTTAATGTTGTAGGCAACTACTTGAGTTAATCATCATTTTAAAAGAAACGTAAGCTGAAGGAGATGAACGATAGAGCTGGAGTTATGTAATTATTCTGATGTGGGATGAATCCAAATGGGAGTTTCTAAGGAGAGTTCTGAAGATTTGTTGGATGTTCTTATATCGCCCAGACCACTGACAAACGTCCGTGGTGTGATCGTCCTTTTTGCTAAATGACGAGAGATCTTCGATGTTAGAGGACAAATAAAGTCGCTTTAAGCAGAACATCATCACTCTGTACTGATGTTATTTATGTCTTAAGTATTTGAGTGAATAGCAAAAGCATAGTACTCTGGTAAAATGATATATACTTCCGAAAATACACATTTTCCTCTCAACAACTTTAAGAGACATGCCATTATCTTCATAAGTTAGCCAAATGTCAATGAAAACCCTAATAATAACCAGTTAGGCTCCTAAGAAGTCCTCTTCTGAATTGTACAAGTTCAGCAAACTAAATTAGAGTAAAGGAGAGAGTTGAATAAGGTCTTAAGGGATTAGGCCACTCTAGAGGCCGAATAAATAGACATGTATAGTACAGTAATTTTTGTTAAGTAATTAACTTCAAAGTGGCGGCGTACTTTTGCGGTGGCGCACTTTCAAAGTGGAAAGTGAAAAATTTGCCTTAAAAATCATCAGATAATTGTTAATAACAAATGAACTATATATACTCGTATATTAAATATTTCCAGTAAACCGATTGAAAATTGTCTGAATTAGGTTTGCGGCCAACTTAAAAAATGCTGTTTTGAGATACACGCGTTTGAAGTTTTGAGAAGTAGAAAACATGTTTAATCTGCAATTGGCCTTCCAGATTATCGTCCTGCTCTCGCTTTTCTTTTCTGCTTGATCTTGAAGCGTTCCTTGCCTCTTTTACCCGTTCAGACAGCGATTCCTGCATGCTTTATGCGCTGTTTGTCGATTTCGAGTCACATTTCGTAGCTGTCAGGGCCGATTTCCAAGTTCATTGACCCCATCATGTGCAAAATTGAAGAAAACCCGTCACCCGTTAACACAAACTACAATATCCGTAGCAACATCCAAGACTATTTTACCACTTAAAATGGATTTCGGGGCCAATGCTCACACAATCGAGTTGAAGCTTTCGTTACTATTTTTAGTATAACCGCCGATGCATCGAGTTAGAAGATTTTCTCTGGTCAGTTCTTCATAGACTGGTTTGATACCTTAATAGAAGAGCTGGCTTATGTTTGTACTCAGCCAAAGTATTTGTAGCTTTAGAGTTTAGACCGTTTTCATGAGCACCAAGTACTGGCATTCAAGTCATCTGATGCTTCTAACTAAATGGTCTTCTTCGAGACGCTTTTGGTCACTTGCTACTAATTTCACTACATCAGACGAGTTGGACATAGGATCAGATTCAAATGACGAAATGTCAACAAAACTTCGATGAAAGTTGTACCAAAGAATTCGTCGGTTTAAAGGTTATCATGCCTTGGTAATGCAGCCCATTATATGAATATTTACAAGAGGGAGCGTGTATTTAAGGCAAAGCCTAGCGAGTGAAGGAAAGCTGCAAAGCAGGGGAGAAAACCGTTCTTGGGAGTTTGGTGAAAACAGCAGTGCCGTATGTGTTCGTAAAGCGTGTCGATTCAAAGGATTTAACACAAGACCCATATCTTGCCAAAAGCTAACTTATCCTGCCAGAACCACGACAGCGCCTTTAAGATTTATAATGCGTTATGCTTTATTTTAAAAAAGTATGCTATCCAACAACATCCTACATTTGGGGAAAGTTATGGCGACCAGCTGATTCAAACCAGTCAGCTTTGTCCATATCGTAAAAGACACTAAGAGTGTTAAACAATGTGTCTTCTATCAGTGGTAGGATGCAACCCCGCGTTTAGCCGCTACATCGCGTATTGATCGCAGTCAGCATCCGCAACCAAAGTTTTGTTCACTCTGATTCATTAATGCACAAAACTATTGATTTCCCGTATTGCCTGAGGCCTTATTCGCCAGTGGAACCGGTGCTTGATAATGGCTTAGTAGGGTTGTATTAATTGGGCAAATTTTAAGGAGCTGTTTGTTAACTGGAACTGATCTGGTTACCTGGTTACCTGTGAAGTCAATTTTGAACAAGAGGCTGGTGGTCTGCTTTCCTGATATCCAGAAAATCTGTAAGGCAGGGCACATTGGTTTAAAACATTCTATGAAACTCAGACTCCAAAAAGTGTAATTTGACATTTATACAATTTCATTTTTGAAGTTGGCTTATAAATATGCAAAAAAAAATTAACCTTAAAAAAGATAAAAATAAAAATAAAAATATGCATGTAGGTTCAAAAGTTAAAACAATTTTTGAGGCACCAAATAATCGTAATCGTAATTTTCTTGAAGAAGGTTGAAGACTCGAAGAGGAGAAATATATTAATTCGGCATCTTTAGTATCAAAAGACAGAGAATAGTATTTAATGTCCCCTTTAACATCGTTTATAGCTGGGATAAAAAGATGAGCACTTAGGAGGCTGCCTTGTGAAACCAATGATTAAATGAATCTAAATCAACCGATTCCGAAGCCAGCGGACAGCCTCAGAAAGTCTGATCGCGGGATGGAACGAATATATTTCGAACGATATTATTACAGTGATTGTGCGAGAAAACTATTTTATGGATATGGTACGGATTTTATATTTTTGACTTGGACTTTGTACGAAGAAAGGATCGAAAATCACGTTAAATTTGTTCATAAGTCCTAGACGACACCTAGTTTCGACAATAAGTACAATTGCTCACAATATGAATATTGAATAAGTGCAGACTATGCATCCGTGTTGCGTTATTTTATGAAGACAACACAGAAATCGTGATAATCGCGATCCATCCATATTTTATTTGGAGTCCGTCAAACTATTCTTAGCACCAGGTACCCCTAGAGAGTCAGTTGTTTGTATTCTGTTTATTATACAAAATTACATTTTTAGATTTTTATTTATTTCAAGCCAGCCTTGACATTGACCTCTTCACGGTATAAACTCGTAACTTGATGGGTTTGAACCCCACTGAACTTCTCCTGACTATTTACAGCAACAATTAATCAAAATCATTCAACGTAGACATCCGCAAACAATCTAGACGTGATATTAGACAGACCGCAGCCAAAAGCCAAAGATGTAGACATTATTTCCTACTCGGTTATACATCTCACCACTACGTGATCATATCAATGGCCAACAGCCCAATCTCTCATGCTTCCGGATAGATTTACCTCCAAATACCCATTCGTTTATTCGTTTTTTTTTTTTTTTTGTGTCAGTTGCTGGTTTACTCATTTCTCGTCAAACAATAAATGGGTGCAGGCGCGCTCAACCTAGATAAACATTATAATGTCACTCCGTTCGACGTCGCGTTCTCAGGTCAGAATGAGGACTTTTATTTGTATACAAACTGAGGTTGAGTCATTATGTCAGCAACTCACTCGAAGGTAATTCACCTAAGCCACTTCACCGCAATGCCTTTCCCTGAAATTTGGGATCGTAATCTTCTTTCATTGTGGGGGGGGAATGGACATTTGGCAATTTACTTTCTTTTATCTTTACAACGCAGAGAAGCATGCCAATTTTTTTTTTTATAAATGCTTTATCGTACCCTGGGTGAATGATGGAGGGTCTTCGACAATGCATCATTGATATGCAAAGCTGGTTAGCTAGTGAGCTAACTACATGCTAATGCAAACACTATGCAAAGACCACAGTCAGTGTCAACACTGTCAATTAGTCACTAACACTGTATAGTGCGCGACATACGGTGTACTAGTGCGCACATATGGGCGTAGACTCGAGCTTCTTACTGAAGTATAGTAGCTTTGCTTAGAATGCGCACTCACAAGCGTGTGATATAACAAAGTTGTCTCCGCTGTGCTGATGCTGCTGTCGTTGTCTTACGATCTGCCGGCTGGTTCAGCTTCTGTTCTGTTGCTGATCAACTGTATAGAATCTTAATTTGATTTCAACACACACTTGGTCGCAGCAACCTTGAGGGAGTGCGGCAATGGAGGGTATCAATAAAAATAAATAAAACGGACGTACGAGTCAATTAATCTACAAACTGGCTGTTGAATTAGTCATTCAGCATTTAGTTGTTGTATTACGTTCTGTCGATACTTAGTTGTGTGTCTCACATCAGACTATGGACCTCGGAGCATTTTGGAACAGAGGAAGTACTCTGTACCCTCTGACAACATTTTTTTTTTAAATTAAACTGAACGCTCTTCATTCTTTTTGTTGAGTTTTTTTGTATACGAATACCCCTAAAATGAAGCAAAAGCGGAGCAGATGACTGAATTTGTTTTTTAATTTGAAATGTTTTGACTACCAACTAAAGTGGAGCACCAGGGAGGGGCATTTGTTGTACTCCTATCCAGCAGTGTGGCGCTCCAATTTAATTTTAGAACAGAAGATAGAGTTACCAATGAGATGATATCACTCAAATTGATTGAGTAGATTTCATAATAAAACTTTTTATGCAATGACAATTTTTTCTTGAAAAAATTCTTAAGGAAAGTTATAAAGCCGTTGTCAGATATTATCTATTCTGAGTGATGATGAGTGGCGTTTGTCAGGAATTCCCTGAAATGCAAATAGATTCGAGATGCATTATTTTTAAGATGTTCTTCGAGTTTTGAGTCATTTGGAATTGTTTGAATATGACTAGATGTTTGCAAAAGCCTGAATAGAGAAAACCGAAGTGATTCATCTCTTTCCATGTGAATGTAACAATATGTGACTTTTTAAAAACTTTTTGAACTTACAAATGTCATACGCCATTTCTTAATTTGCTCAAGGGTAAATTAGGCCCTCGGTGTTTTAATCGCATTTTATTTACTTTGCTGTCTGGTTTCAAAAAAAGATTCTATAAGGATCCGCGTCATAGTTTTAATGTTGGAAGTCAAATGTGATCCTACTGGAAGAGCTTGGGAGGACGATATACTGGATTCTACTGGAACTACAAGAGTTTCATTTATAGAGACCATAAAGATCTCGGCAATTGTAACGGCCTAGGGTTTACCTTCTGATGCATACCAAAGCAGGGCAGTTCCTCCTGTGAGGCACAGTGTTTCGTCAATATATTTGAGTTTGGTAATATATTTCTACTTCTGAGATTGTAAAGGGTGATCGTTTATTTTTGTTCAATATTGTTTGGCATTTTATCATTAAAAAACTTGGGCTGTGCCAGGTCTACAAATTATTCAACTGTATTACGAAAATCGTGCGCCTAGAACAGCTAATGATCCATATGATTGGCCCTTCGAACGCACAATTGGCTATACCATCTAAAAGTTTGAAATTCCGTTTTCATTATCGGATAATACGCGACCAAATAGACCAAATCTAGCGCGTAGGTAAGAAAATATAGTGGATGTAGCAAAGAATGTACGCTTGTTCTGTCGTATGCAACTTGGCTTGTTTTACGTGAGGATCTTGGTTTAAAACATACAAAATGCAATCCGTGCAAAAATTGAAGACGGTCGACCTTCCGAATCTTCTCCGTTTCAGTCATTGAACTCTTCAAGCTTTAAGAATATTTACTGTTTTATTCGGTGCATTTGTGGTGCGCCATTACATCCAGACAAAAGAAAGGTTTAGTGTGATTTCCGGGCTGATTGAATCATCGGTCCATATTTCTTCAAAGCTTCTTAGGCTAATATTACTTAATTCATAGGTCAAACATCACTCGTAATGCTCGAACGCGTCATCGAAAATTGGAACTTCAGAATGAACCATGTTAGCTGCAGCTATGCCCGACATTCTAAAGAAATGATAATATGAAAGGTTATACGATAAAAGAATCAAGTATGGGCCGTATTAATGTAGACTTCCACAGTCATTCCAATGACTTCATCAATGGCTGGTAAAAAGGTCAGTTCATCACCGACACAGTTTCTTGGAAAGTCCCAAGCAAGTCGCAGATTAGGGCTAAAACAAGACTTGGAAGACGATACGAATTAGACTGAAAGAAAAGACCGCTGCGGCAAATTTATATCTTAGCTACAACAAGTTTCAAATTCTAATTCCAAAAAATAGATTTAAACACAGAAAGCGTAACAGATAGGACAGTTATCATATTTTTACCAACTCTTTTCATTGAAGCCAAAATCTAAATGTTTATGATTTATAAATACTCAGGACAAAACATTTCATATAGTGTATCGAGTAAACGAGCCCAAATTCCATAAATGTATTGTCATGAGTCCTTGACTGCTTTTTGTTAACAAATTACGAAATAAAAATGCATACAAAATGAATAAATGAATGCTTTCTGTTTGTTCGTGTTTTTTTAAAAAAAAACAAGGGCTATTGGATGTATTTCAGCTATAAAACAGTTGTCCCTTTTTGCAGTAACCCCAAAATTCCTTTTGAGAGCTTTTGCATCCAATGACCAACCAGAACTTGTTTTATTTTTATATTCGATGGCTCTATAGTCTAGTGGGATTCAGGACGCCAACCAAGCAAATTCTCCATCGTCAAGGGATGAACAAAATTTTTTCAAAAAAGTTAATGTTACACAGCGTAAATCAGGAGTTGGATGCTTAGGGTGTAGACAATGAGGTTAAGAAGTCTCTCCTTGTGTTGTCTTAATCCTTTCCTGATATGAAAAGGGTCTGTGTAGGTTTTCCCGGTTTTAACATTGTTGTAATTCGCCGACACCAAAGAGTTTTGTCGTGATGGCGAAGCTAAACACACTTATATAGCTTGCTTCTATTAAGACTTTGATGAGCGACTTTAGATTGAGCAAATTCGACCCAAAATAGTAGAGTCGACTTTTCTGATAGCCCTCTGTAACAGAGGAATTAAAAATTACAAGAATACCAAAGCTTCTGGGTGTCTCTTGAGATTTTAGCTGCCCGACATGTGATGTTTCAGAATATTTGCATATTCGGCTTCAGCAAGATAGTGATCCGTGCCGATTTTTACTGCTCGCCAGATTTGAACCTCAAAAATACTAGTAACCTGTTTTGGATCAATTACCACATAGTCTATCAGATTGGCAGCCGCCATATCCCTTTTATGGATGGTAAGTTTCAATGTCTAATTCGCACCAAAATTTAACAGCAGAAATGCTTTTGTTTGCTTTTGTGCTCTTGCAAGATTTACTTTCAAGATTACTTAGGGTATTGAAAATAAACCATGCTTACAAAATAATGTGACACTACAGTGTTAGATAATTCCCTCTCCCTCTACTAAAAAGAATTCTTGCAGCTGTCCTGGCGCTCGTAAGAAGTTTAAAAGTAAGTTATCTCAATGCCCCCTCTTGATATTAAAAGTATTAGAAGCTGTCATCAGTTTTCGAGTCAGGGACCAACACTAAATACAAAAATATGAACGTTAAAAGTTTACGGTTTTCCCTGACAAGCTATAATGACTTAATTAATAATAATAAATTAAGAAATGATTCATCGTTGCCCATAAATCGTTGACGCTTCAAAAAAAGTACAAACTTGCTCCGTAATTGAATTAAAACCTCAACCTGTCTTCCTATCTCATGTTCGAAGAAATTAATATTAAACACTCGTATCTATCTAATCGTTTCCCCCTCGGCCTCCTTACGTATAACCAAAGTGAACTTTATTTTGCGGTTTCTTTATTCGATTCGGGTTTCATCTATTACACACGAAGTGTGTCCCTTCCTGATTCAGCACACTAAATGTGCTGTTGTCTATTGTTAGATTCGGTTTAAAAAGAGAGATTCGATTACAACGGTAATGGAAAGCGTAACTGGCAACACCTATGTAGTATTGCTAGGTTATCGCAACTAAACTTAATAGAAAAAACAAAAACCTATATCTTATCCGCATTTAGTGTATATTAATAGTGAAACTCGTGATAAGATATCGCCACATACCAGTTAAGACGATTTACTACGTCTGGCGCTATCTAGCATTTCTTTGTGAAATGATTTTAAGATAGTTTCGTATTAATTTGAATCCCCAGAAAAACAATTTGTATTTGCTTGTACCTTGTCTTGATGGACTTGGATTTGTATATTTCAAGTTTAAAAATTGACCCTCGCAGAACCTTTTTTTTTCTGGTATTTAGGACAATGCCTTTGGTATTATTCACCAAAGGACAAAGTGACAAAAAAGCAACGGCAAACTTTTTTAGTTTGTACTGAGGTTGTCAATACTCGTAAATCACTTGAAGATGACAGTCGCTGCTGATATGCGTCCTCAGTAAACACCACCACCTCCGGTGGAATTTTATTAAAAAGATGACGAAGCTTCCACTTTGTGGCAGCCACTGCATGTCAATTAAGCGCCGTAGTAAAACATTCATATGCGTTCAACCCCGCTTTGGTCAAATTGATATAAGGCGGTGATACACGCGCTATCTTTAATGGTGCTTTGTCTAAATTTTGACATTCGCTTTTATTATAAACGAGGCAAATACGGCGAAACTTATTACTTTTGTTGTCTCTGTGTGCGGTAATTTTAATTTTATTTATTTCTTTATCGTTATTTTCATGCGCACAGAGATTATAACAGTTGTTTTTTGTTAAGCATTTCGAATGAGTCAGTTTAAATTTTTTTGGATTACTAAAACAGACTTCGCAGAGTTGTTTCGGGAGAAAGGAGGATGTTAACAATTTCCACGAAGCTATTGATTTCTTTAATTTGGTTATGGTAAGACAGAGCAGTACGTATAATAGGATTATCTTACATTTTGAATACAGGAAATATTGTTTGAAAACAGACACAGGTGATGAACTCCTGTCAGAAATAATTAATCTTTTAATCTATCCAACTTTTCTTGATATGAGATGACATATTCCATTCTTAAAACTCAATTTATTCTTTTTTAGCATGAATTTAAAGGGTAAGCCATCTGTTGGTTTCTTTTTGAATCATACACAAAAAACAAAAAAAAAACACTGTGGCGCTGGCAGCCCGGTATGGGCCATGGCCTAGCTTCTTGACACTCATTTGTGTTGCTCATGTTATTATTTAAGTCACATGTGAGCGGGGCCTACGGTTTATCGCCGAGTCCGAACGGCACCCCTTAGAAGCTTTTTCGTAGGCAATTTTACTTTCGGGAGTTTGCTATTGCCCGCCGAAAGGGTGATAGCGATTTGAAAAATTGTTGGTGACCCAGCCAGGAATCGAACCCAGACTGTCTGTGTGATAGTCCAATGAGCTAACTATCTTCGGGAACAAAGAGAAGTCGCACGGTGCCAAATAAGGTGAATACGATGATCGATTTAACTCAAACACTTTAGGTTTCGAGCCAAAAATTATAGTGCAACAGAGACCAACTTTGTTTTGCTCAAATCCTTGTGAAGAATGGTTCGAATAGTCTCTTTGCTTATTATTAAGCCCTGTTCCATCATTCTCAGTGAAGCGATGAGGATGTTTGCAACAAAATCACGTACTTGTTGGATCATTTCAAGAGTCCTAACTGAAATTTGCTTATTTTGTATTTGTTATCCAACAGCCCCCCAAAAAACATTAATGCCTCTCTAAAACAACTGTTCTACTTAAACAATCTTCACGGTATACTTGTTGCACGAGTAGAGAAAGATTCATGCTTGGTTGCTGAGATATGGGTCGTTTCCTAGTCAAGTCATAAATACTGGTACACAACTGAACTCACTCATTACGAATGCAATACTGGGCATATCCATTTCGTGTTGATTGCTTTTTGACAGTTTATATTTATGCTTCATTGTGACGTAAAAGTTTTTTACATTAATTGCTTACAATCATGGAATGGGGCGACATCTAAAATCGTATTGTTGTAGTTGGCCTATTTAAATGCAACATGGAAAAAGGCGATATCTTTAGGACGTTGCGACCGCTTGGAATCACTCGCAATTTTGTGTATCGTGCTGTGAAGTTGTTTGAGGATACTGGTGGAGTACGAGACCGTCAAAGATCCGGCCGTCCGCGCACTGTGAGAACTCCGAAAGCGATCAAAGCCGTGAAGAAACGAATCGACCGAAAACCGCTGCGAAAACAGAAAATCTTGTCGCGGGAAATGCAAATTTAGCAAAAATCCATGTCTCGCATTATCAAAGAAGATTTAGGACTCAGCGCGTACAAGCGACACACTGGACACCTGCTCACGGCCGCATTGAAGGAAAAACGCAAGCGAAGATCGAAAGCGTTACTCAGCCGGTACGCGTAGAACGCTCACAGACAAGTTCTCATCCAGAGAAGCATCCCAACTCATCCCGAGGGTTAAAAGAGGTCACCATCCCGCGTCTGTAATGGTATGGTGGGAAGTGTGCTACTATGGCGTTACCAAGCTCCATATTTGCGAGAAAGGAGTGAAAACATCGGCCAAAGTATATCAATCGACCGTCTTGGAATCCATTGTGAAGTCTCTCAACCAATCAATATTCAACAACAAGCTCCAGTTCACAAAGCAAAAACGACTCAACTGTGACTCAAAAACAACGTTCCGGACTTCATATCAACGGATGATTGGCCAGCTGGCAGTGCAGACCTCAACCCGTTGGATTACAATTTTTGGTCCGTATTAGAGGGCGTGGCTTGGTCTACTCGTCACTCAAATACTGAGTCGTTGAAGCGAGGCCCTTGTCCGTGCAGTGGACAATTTCCCCATGCATGAAATGCGTCTCGCAATCGATGAGGTGGCACATCGTCTTAAGTCGTGCTGGAAGGCAAATGGAAGTCATTTCGAATAAGTTGTTCTAATTTTTGTAGCCATTACATAACCCAATAAAAACAAAAAAAAATTGTTTAAATATTAATTCGTTTTCATTTGGCGCTGATTTTTCTGTGTACCAGTATTTATGACTTGACTGGGTATTTGCCACACTGTGTATGTTATGCTCTTATGCGCTCAATAAATTGCCAAATTCACTATAAGATTTAAATCGCGGTACGAACTGGCTCGATTTAATAATGAACAACGTTTGAAAATATTGCAAAGTTTCTGCCAAAGTGGATGCTGTGTTGTCGAAACAGTGCGAATATTGAAAAGAAACTTCGGGCGAAATAATACACCAACTGCAACTGGTGTACGCATGACTGGCCTTCTGATTGATAACTGAACATAATTCCGTGTTCATCCTAAGAGCTCAAGTGAGAATATTGCAGCTGTAGGCGAAAGTGTGGGAGAAACTCAATGTACCAAAGTTTTCAGCACCTGAACATTAGTCGCACCACCTGAGATTGCAAATTAAAGCAAAATCACCATTCGCTTTGTTGTCGCTTTTCTGTTAGCCTTTAGAGAAGTTCGAAAAAGACGAAAATTTTGCTCAAAAAATCAGCTTTTCAGATGGAAAAAACAATCAAAAAACAGATCCTTGGCACAGGACGTACATATGTTAATAAAACCAAATGGAAAATAATTCTGAGAAAACAACCAATGGCTGAATCAAGAGCAACCTCCATTCAGCAGATTGAAACAGCTTTTTGAAGTTTAGGACTTATTTTCGTGAAATGTTGTTTATTCAGTCAATCGAGATGTAATCTGTAATCGTTAGAAAACCGGGTGAGTACACCTTCATTATCTGCCTATACTTGAGCGTAGATGACCATTGAGAGCGTTCGGAAGGAATGAATATTCTTTTAAACAGCATGACAAGAGTTTCCACAAAACTACATATTGGTGTAATTAATAGCCCCTCAATTCTATTATTCAATTCAATTCAGCTTAACTGGGTCTTCTGGGATGTAGGGTCGTTGCATCTTGATCAGGTAATGCGTTCGCGAAGTATTTTGCTGATATGATGTTCGACTATTATCTCTGCGATCTTTAACATCAAAGATGATATGAAGTTTTGGCGAGCATGTACTCACAATTTCGGATTTTCAGGATGAAGCAAAGCGTTCAGCAGGCATTCGGTATACTCGCATAGCTCAGCATACGAGTAGTTTACTCGTGAAGATTCTCAAGAACCTTAGTCCAATTTTTTGTTAAGTTAAATTTGTGAATTGACCAACAAATCTGTAAGATAGTACGAAAATGTCTGCTAAATTTGAATCATACGATCGATAGATTTGACAAAGTTAAATGCTGTACATACGTATTGATACTCCAGGCTGTCGACTACATTTCAAAGGCACCTAATCAGTTCTGATGATAACATTAAAGTTCGGTGTCACGATAAGCGAAGAAAACACCAAAAAACAAAACGAATGAGTTTTGTTTTTTTTCCTTGTTTATTTTATGTCTCAAAAGATTAACAATAATGAGATATATAGGTAGATCCGTAATTTTGAGTGAGTGAAAACAAACACCGTCAGCGTAGTATTGGTATTAAAGGTGTTTGGGGTCATATGAACACCTTAACTTTTCTTTATCAATGCAGAGTGGAGAACATCATTAATGACAACTAGAAAATCTGTTTTTAAATCTGTGTACCATTTGAATAATCAATTTCTTTTCTTTGCGTCTCTTACGCAAGGCTATTGATACGAACAATAGGAGGGTTTTTCAAATTTGGACAAAGACAGGTGAGGTCATTACCTGACTCAGCACGGTGACCGCTAGTAGGGTGTCAGTGTTCTTGGCAGAATATACAAAATACCTTTGCACGTTATTAGCTTACCCTTTTCCAGAAGTTTGTAATCGTCTCTTTGCTGTAATCTCTTGGAAATCTTTTGGTGTCCTAAGTCCAGCCGCTTTATCTTCTGAAGTGATCTAATGACCAAAGTTATCTTGGTGTTGCTCGAAAGTCCGATGCGGGTATGGGAATTTTTTAGCTGCCAGCCATTGGTGTACGATCACTAACGACTTAGTAGTTCAAAAGGAAATAAAATTATCTCCTTACCGCCTCCTTTCCCCTCCGACTCTATGTCATCTGGAATCTGGTGTTTGGCTCTTTAAAACTTTATTGAAATATTATTAGCGGTTTCTGCTTTTCAGGTTAGTGGTGCAAGGATTTTGCGTACTTCCTTTTATTGGGCGCAAACTTTGAATACTCAGATACCTTTTTGGCACCGTTTGCAAAAGTAAGACGAATGCTATAAGTTCGATCGTATTTTTGGGGATATCCGGTTCTTCCCCTTTTAAATCGGGTCATGCCGAAAGAAAGACCAAAGAAAGTCACCTAAACACACATTAAAGCTGTCCTAACATTTATGTCTATACATCCGCTTACCGCTTCTCTTTTGTTTAACTTTTCTTGAAACTCTGTCTTACCGTGCGTCGATTGTCCAATAAGAAATCATTTACTCAGGAAAGCCACTGGACTTTCCGATAAATTTGCTCGCGTGACTCACTGACGCACAAACCTTTTTTTTTACATAAATCGGATCGTCACATCTTCTGAGGTGATTCAGTGAGTCTGATTGTGTCGCAACAACAACCCGCCTATGCGGGGAAAAAAGAAAAAAAAATTATAAAATGCGAGTGAACACTTAATTCGATTTGCAAAACAGAGAATCACTTCGATAATAACTTGGCGGTGATTCACCCTGTCCCAGATAAGATACGAGTCCGAGTCAAGTGGTAAGCCCAAGCATTTCTCTTCCTTCTATCACGAATTAAGTGAGCAATTTGATCAATATCACCTTTTTTTGTTTCACTGCAGATACTATAATTAGCAGAACTTGTGTCAATGTGATCTCGACATAAAATGAGGTGTGCGACTATGTTACACCCTGTTTCGGACCATTGTCGCTTTGTTTCTTTTTTGACCAAGCGAACTAAATTTTCGCTGCATTAGAATAGAAAGGAAAATTGGGCAAGAGGTCAAACATAAAACGAGTCGCAAGCCAAGTCAAACAACTGCAAATACCGTCGTATTTGATTACAACTTTTCTCGTATCAAGTCAAAAGTTTAAGTTAAAATTTGTATAGACTACACTACTCGTACGAATGGGATTGCTGTCGTGTAGAACGAGATAGAGATGAAAGGAAATTTGCATTTTGTTCTTGAATTTCTCAAAAACTCGAAGAACTCCCGTACAATACAATTCCCATGCTAATTTAGTCGAAGGAAAGTGGTTTTGATCGTTTGCGATACAAGTGATAACCAGTTCTTCTCTGTTTTTGCTGTTCGTTTTGTGTCAGTTATTTGTTGGTTGACTTTTGTCTGGTTATTTTGAAGGTAGATCTATGACGTTGATTATGAACTTATTGACCAAAATAACAAAAGCCCTGATATTTGTTGCTGGCTTAAGCGGTTGCTACGCTTTGTTTGTTGTTTTTGGCTTAAGAAAAAAAATATAAAAAAAAGATTGTGTTAATTATTTTGTCGTCCATTAAGATCAGTAGAACAATGAAACGTGAAGGTTAGGGAAGATTTCTGTTTTTTCTTTGAAATACTTTCGTTTGTTTTTGTTTCCTATCGAATAGGAATTTAGTTTTCTTTGCTTATTTAAATATACTCCAATGTAAGAAGATTGGCTAGAAGTCTGACTTATTTGGATGGGATGGTGGGGTTGTCACTTTCGAACTTCAAAGTTCGGTGCCACGTGCCATTTAAACTCACTTGCCATCCGGTCGCATATGTACAACCTTGAAACGAGATAATTTTATGTTAATCACATCTGTTCCGCTTTACCTCAATGAAGTAAATAAATCATGAATGTAGAAGATATGTAGATCGTTATTAAGATTGAGCCTGTGATAAAGTTGGAATGGCACATGCTCATATATAGTCACATCCACTTGTCTATATGTATTTTACATCTGAGGAAGCACGCTTGCAATAGGAAAAAAAAGCTTTAGAAAATAAATTGCAACAAACATCTAAAATCGGCTCTTATCTTAAAGTGGTAAAGGTTAGCAGTAATCAAGACCGGGAAGATTCACATACTTAAAATTGTGATTGTAGTCTACTGAGCTTACTTCCGTTTACTTTCACACATGTGGTCTACGATCCTGGCTTATCTTGCTATACATAATATATATGAAGCTGCCTAGTACCAACCCTCGGTTGTAGGTTTTCACAAAGTTTAAGCCGATATTAAAAATATCTTTCGATTTCTCTACGGCGGTGTTTTTTTTTTTTTTTGCAATAAAGCTTCTTTCGATTTGTATGAACCAATTACTTTTTTTCTATGCTTTCAAACAGATTGAAATCAGCTGAAGTAAAGTAAAGCTCATACAAAACTAGGCACTAGGCACAGCCTAGAGCTTTAAAATTCTTCTAGGACTCTTTGTTCACTAAAGGTTAAAAGAATATTTTTTTATTGAAATTTACTTCAATTTCGTGATACACCTTCACATTCGCACACTCGAAATGATCTAAAGGCGCATTGATTACAGAGTGGTTTATCCTTAGCAGAGATCTTGCGTAACAAACTCCCACGAAGGCGTAAACTGTTGTGCATTGTGCAGTTGACATAAAAATGGCAGTCTTGGAGGAGGAAAGGTCACAAAGAAACCATTGAAAAAAAAAAACAGACCCATAATATTCACAACAAGATATAAAGTTTCCAAACACATGAGGGTGGATCAGTGAGTAATATTGTTAGGAATGTTTTATAATTTTTTTTCAAGCGTTTTTTGTGGCTTTTTTAAACAATATGATTGGGCAACTTCTTCAAAATCGACTTCGGAACAAACAAAAAAGTAGTAGGTAACCAGGTTGCTCGAGTACGGGGTATACGGCTGCAATTGAAAACCCAGTTCATTCAATTTAGCTACGGGGAATATAGATGAGTGAGCTGAAGCGTTGACGTGGTGGAACAGCGCTATTTTCTTTGAAAAACGGTATCATATCTTTGTCAATTTCATATTAAATCGCTTCAATAACCCGCTGTGATACACCCTTTGATCGTTCTTTCAAAAGTCGATGGCGATGATTCCGATGGGAGCTTCTTTACCTGAAAAACCCATTGTTTTGATATTCTCTTGGTATTCGGTGTGTGGATTCAGGTTTCATCAACGGTAAAAACCCGAAAAAACTTCTTCGTGTTTCACATGAAATATTTTGATTGTCGTACGAGATGATAAGCCTAAACAGTTGCTACTGCACGCATTTTCATTTGGCGAACAGCGAGAATAATGTCAGGCGACCAAGACAAATTTACAGCTAAGTTTGAGTTAGTTGAACCAGTATTTTATGGTTGTCATCGCCATGCATGACAAAAAGGACCCCATAGATAGGTTCCAACCCAGCTTCTTTTTCATCGCACGTTTTTCCATCCAAAAATAGAAATCGAGATTGGTCTTTGTCGAGTGGATAACAAATCAAAATTCGCAGACAAATTAATTTGAAATTTTGTATGCCATCGTTTAAAGGACGACGGTTGAACTCGGTGGTAATGCCAACTTTCCTTAGCATAGAGTCTTACCATGCTTTCTTAATTAAGTAGTTACAATCATAATCCGATATCTTTCACCATTAAGGGTAGAAGTTTTTGGGTCATTGGGCCAGCGCACACTGGACTAATTACTCCCAAAAATTCGTTCAACATCCGCTTCATTTCGTGCAGTTCGAGGTCTTCCAAATCCGAGAAAATGAATGAGTTTGGTGTTTATGTAAAGTGTCGTAGTCTATTACTATAAATTCCCAAGTTTGTTTAATTTCGCGATTCAAACGGGCCAACATCGCGCATCTCGAAATCTTACCAACCTATGTTTTTAAGAGAAGTAAATAAAAGAACATCAGCAAAAAAATGTACGAGAACGTTGGCTTTGGAATCTTCTGTGAAAGAAGATTATTTTCAAACATTTAGTGGACTTTTTACCAGGACTCAATGGCAACAAAACCAGGCGCTAACTCTGTATTGCTGCTCTAATATGAAATCGTTCAGATTCGCAAAATCGGCACTATATTATTCGTATAGCAAAGAAAAATCTTCGAAAATTTAATAGTTTTAGGTTGATATTTCCTTGTTTTTGCAAAATTAGTAGCCTACGAGTATTTCAATTTCGAAATTGACAATTTTTTTTAGAAACTGTAGACAACATTAACACTCGATTCTACAGCTTCCATATGCAAAGTATTGTAGAATAGCATATCATTTGAGGGCCCATATGCTACGAGGGCGGGTCAATAAGTCCGTGACTTTTTGAATTTCTGACCTCTTTACTGAAACAGCAACACTGCTCCTGTCAACAGGCATCTGTCAGTTGACTCCTGTCAAAATTTAAACTTGCTGCGTCAGTTAGTTTGTGTTTGACAGCTATTTTTATCAGACTACTCACTAATTTGAGGAGAAAATGGAAAAAGGTGAATTTCGTGTGCTTATTAAGCATTATTTCTTGCGAAAAAAAACCATTTATGAGACCAAGGCTAAGCTTGATAAATACTATGGGGACTCTGCACCATCGATTTCAATGGTAAAAAAGTGGTTTACTGAATTTCGTTGTGACCGTACAAGCACTGAAGATACCGAACGTCCTGGACGCCCAGTTGAGGTCTCTACACCCGAAACAATCGAAAAAATTCACGATATGGTATTGGCCGACCGAAGATTGAAAGTGCGAGAGATTGTGGAAGCCGTAGGGATCTCGCATGGCTCAGTGGTTTCAATTTTGAATGATCACTTGGGCATGAGGAAGCTTTCCGCAAGATGGGTGCCGCGTTTGCTCACAGTCGACCACAAACGCAATCGTGTAACAACTTCACAGGAAGGTTTGGCGTTGTTTAATCGCAATATGGAGGAGTTTTTGCGCCGTTTTGTAACCGTGGACGAAACATGGATCCATCACAACACACCAGAGAACAAACAACAGTTAAAACAGTGGGTTTCTAAGGGTGAATCGGCGCCAAAGAAGGCCAAGGTGGGTTTGTCAGCCAATAAAGTTATGGCGACTGTTTTTTGGGATGCACGCGGGATAATCCACATTGACTACCTTCAAAAGGGAAGAACAATCAATGGGGAATATTATGCCAACTTATTGGACCGATTCAATGACGATTTGAAAAAAAAACGACCTCATTTGGCCAAAAAAAAGTTCTTTTCCACCAAGACAATGCAAGGGTGCACACATGTGCAGTTGCCATGGCAAAAATCCATGAATTGGGCTATGAATTGCTCCCTCATCCACCCTATTCTCCAGATTTGGATCCGAGCGACTACTTCTTGTTCCCAAACCTGAAGAAATGGCTTGGTGGAAAAAAATTTGACTCCAATGATGAAGTCATCTCGCAAACAAAGGCCTATTTTGAGGACCTCGACAAATCATTTTTTTTTTGAAGGGATAAAAAAATTGGAGAAGCGTTGGACAAAGTGTATAGAGCTCAAGGGAGACTACGTTGAAAAATAAAATTATTTTTTTATCAAAAAATCTGTGTTTTAATCCAAAAGTCACGGACTTATTGACCCGCCCTCGTATAAAATAAAGTAATGGATTTCGCATTGACCATCAGATAGTCCGGTCAATAATCCTTTGATGGTGATGGAGGTGATTGTTTTTCCCCAGACCCAAGTATGGAAGATTTGAGTCTGAAATTAATACATTTTATTTTCTTCTATTCTATTTACAAGTCTATTTCCCAATGGACGGTCTGGGTGCTTACTTGCGACATGCACAAATGAAAACAAACATTGTTTGTTTGCTATTCACTTAAAGCTTTTACAATAATTGTTCGTTCGATAGCTCATTGTAGAGGGAGAAATATATTTTCTGATTCACTTAAGGCTGTAAACTGTAACACTCTTGGACAAAAGAGCTAGTCTAGCCCATTGTTTTTGATAATCAAAGCGGGTTATTATCATCAAAAGCTGTTACGTCAATAAAAAAGATCGTCCGATTTGACCATCCCAGACTCTTTGGGGCTACTTGAAGTCGCGGGTTTATGCCAACAAGCCTCAGCCAATCGCAGCCCGATTCGACAGAAATGCGAACAGATATCACCAGAAATCTTGCGGAAAGTCATGGAAAATGCGATGAAACGGGCAAAAATGTGTATCAACACTGGCGCCAGCCACTTGGCGGAAATCATCTTTTCCACTTAACAGAAAAAAATTGTAAAGGTCCAAATAAAGATTTCCATCACTCAAAATCATTTTTTTTATTTAGTAAAAATGTAATTCAAAAACAAAATTAGATGAATAATTTTGCCACACCTAGCATCATCGAGAAGATGGAATCCTTTTAAAACGAGTTTAACGTTAACGCTGATCGGGAAAGAAAAAAATTGAAAAAGATCAAAAACCTTCTTACTATTAGAGGCCCTAACTGTACCTTAGGAATAAAAGGAAGGAAGAATGGGTTGATGTGAAAGAAGAATCTTGCACCCATCAAATTTAAATAGATTAATGTAGATTCTTGGCTATGCCGTTGGGGTTTATGACCCCAATACTATTTTTCCATATTATATTGGGTATATAACTGCGGTTTTTTTTTTTTTTTTCAAAATTTGAACGTTTTTTTAAGAAAAACATGTACAATAGTATTATTCAAAGTATTGCCAATCTGAAGCTATGACTTTTTCCCGTCTTTCTGGCAATTGGTGGATCCCATCCCAAAAGAACTGCGTCGGCTTGGCAGACAAGAATGAATCAAGCCAATTTTTGATATTCTGCTCTGATGTGAACCGTATTTCAGTGAGGGCATTCTGCATCGACCGGAACAAATGGTAGTCAGAAGGGGCAAGGTCTGGGCTATAAGGCGGGTGGGGTAAGACTTCCCATCCACTGTTTTCCAAATAGTTCTTAACCGGAATAGCAACGTGGGGCCGAGCGTTGTCATGACGGAAAATTATTGCCTCGTGTCAGGTCGCATATTCCGGGCGTTTTTCGGCTACTGCTCTCTTCAAACGGATTAATTGTGTTCTTTAGCTTTGTCCATTGATGGTTTCACCCGGTTTTAGCAGCTCATAATACAGCACACCCATCTGATCCCACCAAATACAGAGCATTACCTTCGCGCCATGGATATTCAGCTTTGCCGTTGATTTGGCTGGTTGGCCGGGTTTTACATATGATTCTTTGCTCTTGGGGTTGTCGAAATGGATCCATTTTTCATCACCAGTAACAATCCGATGCAAAAATGACTTTCTTTTGTAGCGTTCCAGCAGCATTTCGGACATGCAAAACCGCCTTTCGACGTCTCTCGGCTTGAGTTCATGTGGAACCCAATTTCCTTGCTTTTGAATATATCCAGCTAATTTTAAACGTTTTGAAATGGCTGCTTGAGTGACGCCCAAAGATTCTGCGAGCTCTTCTTGTGTTTGGCAACAATCTTGATACAGTAATGCTTCCAGTTCTTCATCTTCAAACTTTTTTGGTTGCCCAGGACGTTCATCGTCTTCCAAGCCAAAATCACCACTTTTAAATCGTGCAAACCACTTTTGGCACGTTCGCTCAGCTAGCGCATGTTCACCATTAACTTCCACCAAAATACGATGACTTTCGGCAGCAGTTTTCTTCATATTAAAGTAATGAAGAAGAACTCCCCGCAAAACACTTTATCAGGTACAAAGTTCGACATATTTGAGTGAAAAAAATTTATTGTTGTCTACGCTTCAAATGAATGACATATACTGAAATGACGTACAACGACAGTAGCTTTCCAACGCATGTTCCAATGGAATAATACAAGTTACGCCATCTCTTAGCAAACCGCACGAATTAAGTTATAGACCCAATATGATTTTTTAGTTACCCCGGGGAGTTTAAAACCTTTCTCTGTGCCGAGTTTTATTTCCTTTGCATGATGTTGCACAATGCTCACATTTTCTAGTATGTGACACCGTGTTCAAGTAGAATTCAACTCATGCTTGCAGCAATTGGGATTTTAATTCGTATATTTTGTTAGAGATTACTATACTTTTTGACATATTTGATGTTGGGTTTTTTTGCATTCAAATTTATCAGCTCTTCCATTTCCTGGTACACCTCTGTGTCCCGGAATCTTTCGATTGTTCGCTTTCATACTTGTTGGTGTCTATGAAACAGAATGATGATGGGCCCGCCGCTGCAGCCTATTTAAAACAACAGTTGTTTATGTTAGGCACTGGGCTTGAAAAACGTTATTGTATTCAGAAACAGGGTCCAAAAATGTCGGGCTTGATTCAATCTCACCTCCAGTATACTTCTTGGACTCATCTATGTAGATGAAAATCAGTTGTGTGACTGTCTACCAGCCGTGAAACCTTACAAGGCTCTAAGGCTATTATTTCAAAATAAGGTTATGCCACAGTTTGGTAAGAAGTCAACGGCGGCCATCTTCAGCCCTGGTAAGTTTCACACACGGTCCAACTAGTAACACAACTGAATTTTGTAACTGTAACAGCGTATACATGACAAGTAACGCATAAACTGTTCTTCGAAGTGCTTCGCGCGAACAACTTTTGGTGGATTTGGCTCGACTTGAAAGACACATACAGTCTATTGTTGTTTAGTTTCGAGTTTATATGCATAGATCCATGATTCGTTGCTTGTCACAATTTTATAGACGTCTTTTGAATCACAGTGATTGAATTTTTTTAACATTTCTTGGTACAAATCGACACGAGCCCTTTTTTGAGCGATTGTCAATTATACGGTGTCCAATGCGAACAAATCATTTTGGCTTCCAAATTGAATGTTTGAGAGTGGAACTAATGCCCAAGCATGCCTCAATCTTACGATATGTCACATGACGAGCTTCCAACATTAGCTCACGCACACCATCGTTTTTTTCTGGCAAAAGAACCGACCGACAGTCCACGAAATTCGTTATGTAGCAAAGTGTGACCACGATTGAATTCAGAAACACAGTCACTCCAGATGGTGCTTCATTACAAAAAGTCGAAGCGAGTTGATCAGCACACTGTTGTTGGTTTAATCCACGTCGAAAGTCATAAAAACTCATCGCACCAAGAAGGTTTACGATTTAATTCCATTTTTTGACCAAGATGAATGTTATAAGTACCCAAACACAACACAAATAGCACTCGTATGACAAAACATTCTGAGTACGTTTACCATTAAAAACGTTAAACTTTACGATGTGAATATCAGATTTGACATATTCACACTGGTGTTGCCATATCTCAAAACTTAAGTAGCAACACTCGTAATACGCATGCTGTAGGACGTCGTACAGTGCGCACACAACAAGCGATTGATGGTGTGCAGCATAGTGTTGATGATGATCCAAATGTGTCAATTCGTCATCGTGGTCAAAAATTAAACTTGTGTCTATCGACTTTATGAAAAATTTTACGTAAAGATTTGGTGTACGTGAATTGAAGCGACATTATCAATGTTCGTGCCGTACATGGTCACGAAAGGGTGAAAGGGTGATTTTGATACACAATTTCATTTGAAAATGTTTTTCAGTGATGAAGCATACTTTGAGGTAAATGGCTATGTCAATAAATAAAATTATCCTGTTTGGTGCGCTGTATGGATCGGTGAAATCATTGGTCCATATGAACGTTAGAGTCAACGTAGATACAGGGACATAATAACTAACTTTTTCCTGCCTCAATAAGAAGGCATTAATGTTGCAGACATGTGGTTTCAGCAGGAGGGAGCCATCTGTGCTATCTGACGCCATTCGATTATTTTCTCTAGGTATATGTAAAATCGCATGTCTACGCCTATAAATCAAAAACAATAAAGCACTTGGAACCAACATTTGACGGGTTGTTGCCTGAATACAGCCTAATTTAATACGAAGATTGTCTTACATTGTAGTGAGACAAAGACAAAGCTGTCTTGGCTAAGCTACGAGTAATTATATATTATTATTATTATTATACAATAGTAATCTATTCGTAGAAAGCTCCATTGGCTCTCGATGCTATTTTAGGCACATATAGCCCTTCGTTAACACAGTTTCGCGCACGCAGACTAAAGAACTAAAATATTCTTTAATTCGGCCTTTCTTCTGCTCTTCTTCTACAGGGGATAAAGGCTTAAACTGCAGTTTTCCATTTATATGGAAGGTTATGGCAGAGTACTGTACAAAATATCTCTCATAGAGTTTTCCTGAAACAAGCATATTTTCGAATATGAAAAATCTGATTACGATGTGCGCCCATCGTGGCGTCGACCATCTTTCCGTTAATAACGCTCTCTCTTGGCAATTAACTTGTGAGTCTAGACATCGAATTATTTATTCAACGTCATGTCTCGACACCCTTTGGGACAAGTTTTATTTTGAAAAAGAAATATGTATAGATACCTATATGTATATTTTCTTAAATACATTTTTATAATTCAATGATTAAGTCAATGATTCATTGGATGTGATCATCAACTCTGCCCTTGAAATCTCTTCATTTGCTAGTTCTTAGATCACTGCACCATTTGAGTTGGAGTATGACGTCGGCATTGGTCAAGATAAAGTACGAAACCAGACACCCAAACAAATGAGGATTTTATTAAGATGGCATCACATTCTCAATTTCCTTATCACAATAATTGCATTACCCAAATTTATCTTCCCTTTATACGAATGTATCGAGCCTATCCAAAGTGTACAGCAGCCTTAAAAATTCTTAAATCGTAAATTATATCTATGAAGAGAGTCAGTTTATGGTTTCATTAAGCTGAAATCAAGAACCTTTGTCAAGTTGTAAAGGAATGTTGGCATTCTGATAACTGTTGAGTGTAATAACTGATTTCTACTGCAAATATCACGCAAGGCACCATACATTTACTGTTGATTGGATGTCACGGATACACTCAATGCAAACAAAATCTCCAACAAGACACCAACTCTTCATCTATAATACAATAAAATAAATCACAATTGAACTCCAAGGTATTACAAAGTTGCAAGAGATAGTCTTAGCCCGACAGCATCCAGTTTCCGGCGCATGACTGACTAAACAAATCCATCACTGGCCACCACAGGCAGTTCAAGTCATATGTCACACATAAGGTGTGTTTGTACTCTAAACACGTTACAGCCGATCGAAAACCAAATAGAAATCGAAAGTCCATTAGTCCATTCTACTGTCAACTCCACCACCACCATCGGCCGCCTGTCCGGCCATTGGCATGAACATCTTCTTTTCGTTTCTCATTTCTGTTTCCCTCGCGGTCACCGTTTGAATGCAAATTGCGAAAAGTAAATTCGAAAATAAAAATAAAAAATAGAAAACAAACTCAAAACAACCCATGAATACCATCATAGCATCAACACCATCGATACCATGAATACCACTGTATTGTACATACCTAAGCAAATGAACAATGCAAGCAGCGCAATGCGAACGGATAGATGGCCATGTTGAATTTCAATCACCGGTCACATCGATAACAGGTGAAATGTTTTGTTTTTTTCTCTCCCTCCACCATCCCGGCTTCCAACTTTTTTAACCATCCATTGAAGCACGAAAATTATGTAAAAAAAAAATAAAACAAATAAATTGAGATAACCGTTAAATAGGAGGAGTACGAGTGCTATGGTTACAAAATTTTAAATTCAATATCGTTATCGATTACATCATCGATAACGTGAGCAAAACGTTCTTTTCAACAACGGTTTTAGGTAGTGGGTGGTCAGACTTGGATTTAACCACTAATGTGTGCCTTTATTTGCTCTCGTGGATATTAAAAGCCTTCCGCCGGAAATTGCGGCCATTACTCAGTTGTTTGAATTTATTATCGATTGTTCAATTTTGCAAATGATGAAAGCGTCGTCCTGTCTCGAAATGACGCGCGAATTTTACTGACGTTGGTTAGAATTTTTTTCTGCTAACAAAAAAAAAAAAAAACAAAAAGACCCAGAGGTCCCAGTTTTGGGGTTGTTCGTTCCATCCATTGCAGCTGAATAAATGTTTACGAAATGACAAATCTTGGTAAAAGCGATTACGATTATTTGCTTCATATCGTATAAATGAAGCTGACTCATTCTTTTGAAAAAGCTTTTTATTTTTTCTCATAAAATGAAGTTTCAGGTTTTCTCAGATCGAAAACCGCAGTATAGTCATCACACAATACTCTACTTCAATGTAGCCAAGGCCTCAGGGAACTCGGTTTTATACTCGTTCGATATTTCTTCTTGAGACCGTGACAAGTCACACACTGTGCTATATTGTGGTGATCTGTTCAACGTCAAATCGTGTTGACGACAATGATGTTCGTTTGTTGGTTTGTCTGATGATTTGATCGTACACTCTCTGAGACTGAGAGTGTACCGGCAGAGCGTTGAGATCAGATTTGATTTAGCAGTTGAACGGTGTAGAGTAGCTTAAACAATTTGTCTGCGCTCAATCGGAATCAATCGGAAGTGAAGTAGTGATCTACTTTTATTATTCCTAATTAATTGTGCAAACAGTTGGTGATTACTAGTGTGCGTCTAGATTTTGCAGTGTTTTTTTTTATTGTTTTTTTTTATTTTTAACGACTTGTTTTGTGAATTTTTTCGATTTTTGTTTTTGTATGTAAAAATGGGAGCACCGAAAACGAAAAAGGTTGTTAATTTTGTTTTAACATTTGCAAAGTAGTTTATTCTGTGTTTTTTTATATGTATGACCTTTTTATTGGATAAGTGTGCGAAAGTTTGTTTATACAAATGTGTAGACGCTTGTCTATCTTTATTGACTGATTGGGCTTTGGTTGTTTAACAAAATAAAAAATAAGAAACACACAAACACAGAAAAAGGTGATCATGAAATTCCACCTTAACAAAGCCAATTCAAATTGGAAAATTAAAATTAAATTCAAAAATAGTAAAAACTGCCTTAAAATTGTGTTAATCAGTTTCATTAATTGTATTCAAGATCATTTTCTGCATGTTGTGTCTAATAAATCATCGGATTGTTTCTACAAAAAACTCGGAACGATGACTGTTTGTTGTTTTTATGGATAAAAGGTGACCCTTTTTCTTCGACCTAGACGTGAGTCGATCTTACCAAAATCCAGTCAGTTAGTGACCTTCAATCTTGTATAACGTATTTTGCAATAACACAGCGTCTACACGATCATTTTACATTGATGCTGTCTTTAGCAAAATATACTCGAAAATGTTAAAGAGTATAAATGTTTTAAGTTTTTTTTTTTAAAGCAATGACGACATGAACTAAGCTTGAACTTTATTGAACCATATTATAAGGAATGACATATAACATTATGTTTTGAATACGACTTTAAGCATTTGAATTCCTCGGATGTTTTCAACTAAGCTTATCCTGTCGGTCAAATTTTGGGCCACTAGAGCTCTATCTCAGTAATTACGCCCTTTAATATTTATCAATATAGTATACACCAAATGATTGAAATACCCCATAGGTAGAAGGACAAATCGCAAGAACCTGGTGAACAACTCATTGCACCTCTTCGCCGTGCAACGTTGTCAATGAATCGAGTGCTCCGTAAGTGAATTTTCATGGGGAGTGTGACACGTAGCGCCATAGGTACTCCTAAAACCCTTTCAATCAAAAGTGATCCCCCCGTTTGTTGGTCAACAGTCGAACTCTTATTCCAGATGGACCAGAAGGATCATATACTGGTGTAGACTGAGATTTTTTTACAAAATTTTTTACATACTAGGCAAATAAAATGCCACTTATTGCGATCGACGCCGAATAGGAAATTTGGATCTTTCGCCATATTTTCGCTCGAAGCTGATCCAGTTATTTTTGCACGCACATTATGTTGACGCATTGCTAGCTTTGCGCCATTAAGCAAAGTATGAGCATGTGGTAAAACATTTTTCAACATCTCCACGAATAGCTGAATCAATTGAGATCAAACAATTCACGTTATCTTCTTTATGTCTCGCGAATTTGAATGATCAGTTTGAAAGCCAAAATCGCCCAAAGTTCGTAGGAAAATATGATCCAAGAAGCAATAGAGTTTTAAGTTGCAGCGGAGAATCAAGTGGCGGAAAGAAAGGCAATTGAAACACCCAAATGCGAACGGAAAATAGAATGGCTTGTAAAATGGTCCGTTCTTTTAGTAAACTCACAAGTGGGGCCGTCATCATTGGCGGCTTATTTTGACTACTATTTCGAGAAATGACTCGGCTAGGAAACTCTTCTCGGAAAAGAGTAGTGTTTGAAATAAGCAAACTGTTGATACACATATATTGCATTGTCCGACGCGGATATTGGATTCATGCTAAGCCAAGCAGAAGCCAAAAGAATAACCGAGAACTAGAATTTGCAGACGAAAAGGTATGTGCGAACGCCTTCGGCTATCTTAAAATTACCAGTGAAAACCGAAATAGACTTTCTGGGGAAGACCCCAGTTGTCAACAGTGGAGCCCCAATAAAATTCTTGTCGAAATCATGTTGACAATATTTGTGTTCAGTAAACTAACCCTTTAACACTGAACCCACTTCATTTACTGTTAATTGAAGGCAATCAACCACAACATTATGAACTCTATATTTTGCATTTTATTACAGTAAATATAACAGTGCTATTCCCTATATCCATAATTTCAATGGCAATCAATTTCCAAGAAATGGAATGGTTGCCTCTTGATATACCCACAGATATCGATAACGCCATGCCTCTTCCTTATTTGATTTATTCAATGAATGTCTGTCACTGATGACTAATTATGCAGTTAGGGAATCGCTTGTTCTTCAAAAAGTTGGTAAGCGTTGCTGCTGTAAATTATATATGTGTATGTTTGTAATCTAAAGCTAACTATTGCTGTTAAAATGCAATGAAATAACCGTTTTCATCATTATGTGTACCAAGCTAACCTCTTCTCCATAAACGACCTTCTCTCATGGCAATTTTCTTTTATTTAAAAGACGCGACAATGACTTTTCTCCCCCCTAAAATTAGCCTCATTATTATGCGCCTTGCTTGCGTAAATTCTGCAAAAGAAAAAACAAAACAAAAAAAGAGAAAAAGTTCCTCTACACTCGTATAATATAATTTTTATAAAACAAACAACATCACACAGCAATGTCTGCACACCGATAAACACGTTTTTGTTATACTCACTTAATGTTGTTTCATCTAGAAAAAAACATAAATAGCCGCATTGAATTATATCTCAAAATAAATAAAGAACGGTCGTTTCGTTTCGTTTGTTTCCCCCTTCTTATCCGAGATGATGGTCGTGCCGCACACACGCACTCTATAAATCTTTCCATGTAGAGAAAATATCAAGGTCAAGATGAGGATTCTTGATCACACAGCATTTATGCTATATTCGTAGATCGGCCATTGACATGAAAATTTATCTTTCCATGCAAATGGCTTACATATTTTTTTTTCTTCATCTAATGAGGGCGGATATACTTATAAAAAATAATTTACTAACGCCTAAAGCTTTTATCCTAAAACAGAGCGAACCACAATTTGTTTTTGGGCAGAACAAAAAAAAAATCACAACGACCCACGTCTGATCACAAAGAATTAATTGACCCAAGTGTGGGTTGTCTTTTTGGAAAGACACGTTCTAGAGTACTAATCTGTAAACAAAAAAAAAATTAAAAAAGTAATCATCTCTTAATGATTTGTAGCAAAAATATGAAAATTTTTTAAAAAAAATGCTAAATATATATATTTTTTTATTTTAAGATGGCAATTCCGCCACCACCAGGACCACCGCCGCCGCCAGGTCCACCCCCACCACCAACAATGGGTGGTTTAAAACTGGGCGCCGCTACAGGTGGTGGAGATATGAGATCGGCCCTCCTGCAATCAATCCAAAAGGGTACCAAACTGAAGAAGACTGTCACGGTGGACAAAAGTGGACCTTCTTTATCAGGAAAGGTAAAATATATATTCATTTTCCTCCTACATATGTATATATGTAAGTAGATTAGTCACTTTTGTAACTAATTTCGTTGTTCTGTTTTAGATAATTAATGAGTCTACACCCAAATCAGGAACAACAACTACTGCCTCACCCAAAAGAACCAACAGCAACGTAATTGCTAATGGTGGGACAAAATTAGGTGGCCTCTTTGAGGGCATGTCATCGATGCCAAAATTAAAACCTGTCAACGGAGCACGAAGTTCACCGTCTTCCACACGATCGAACACAGCGCAACAACAACAACAACAACAACACCAACAGCAGTCTGAAACACCTTCAGCAACAACGAATAGTCCACCCTCATCGAATGGCCCAATGGACTTTAATGCTGAACTCACCAAGCATTTAACGCTAAAGAGACAAAAGCAACAGATAAACGCGACAGAAGCAAATTTAAGGACAAATCGTGGACCACCACCACAACCTCCAGCTGGGCCACCGAAGAATCTTTCATCCGTAAGTAGCATCTTGTCCCATTAAATTCTACCCTAAAACGTATCTACTCAGAGAGAGAGAATGTTTATTTATCCGTATACTCAGCGGGTGCAAAGCTATTTTTGTTGTCGCATTTCATACCCACAGTGACAATGTGGTATGCGTTGCATGATAGTAGGGGGTGGTTTTGTGTTTTGTTTTTGGACATCGCCTACTTTGTGTGTGGGCTAAAGAATTTTACAAATTTACTGTGACGTCATGTAAAAATAAATATAAATATCTGTACATAAAGATGTGCTGCCTGCCTGTTGAACATTTTCAATGATGCTGTGGAATTCCCTATTTATGTGACATCAAAATTGTTTGCCTATCATGTGTGGCTTTTAAATTTAAAAAAGCCTGCAGGAGGTTCATGAGTTTCCGTGTGTATGACGGTGTGAGATTAGATTTCTGAGAAAAATAAGAATTTTGCCAACCTCTTTAGGAGAATTAAGTAGAATTTTTAGGAACAATACGAACGGAAGCTGCAATAATTTTCGGAAGTAGTTTGAATAATGCAATGAGCAATTCCACATGTTTTTATTAGAAAATGCACATTTGCAGAAATTTCCTTGTTGTTGATTTCTTTTCATTTATTAGTCAGTGACTGGGCTTAGTTACACGTGTTGGTATTTTGCATATTACATAAATTGTTAGAACGAAGGTTTCATGGTCATCATGGCTCTTTATTTTTGTTGAAATGTGACCGAACCATATCAGTGTGAACGACAAGTGCTTCCAACTGGTTGGTGACACGTACCATACGGGCAATTAACGGACTAGTTCATTGGCCACCAATATCGTGAGATTTGACTATACTCAACTACTTCTCGCGGGGCTAGGTAATTTCATTGGAATATATTGATAAACCTTAAATTATGTAGCCAATATTCTACACGTTATTGGTGATAAAAAGTTTCAAATACTCGAAAAAGTGGGCCAAAACTCGACCGACAGAAGCGCAAAACCGAGCAAGCCAAGTCATGCGCAAAATAAACACTTTTTAGCATTTCGCTTTGCTAAGTGATGTTTCCCACTTGCTGTTGGCTCATTAAAATCACTTAGTGAGCCTTCCTTTTTTCCCATTAGAGTGAAAAAAGAAGTTGTATCATAATATATTTTAATATTGTCTTTAAGTGTATCGTTTGAACTTTCCTTTAGAGTGCATCTTTGTGTTGTGCTGTAACTTGAGGGGTATTGAATAACTTCTAAATCGAGCGAGTACTTTGTTTTGAAGAGACGTAAAATTTCCTTCTAACTTTTTTTTAGTCTTAAATTTCAGCTTTCCATTTGCTTTCATTTTAGAGCTATTTTATAAATTACGAAATAGTCTTTTACGGTTCAACACTCGTTCAATTTTCTTTTTATTTTTATATGCAATCAACCAGTTAATCGCTCTCACATCAGACTTGTCTTAAGAAATTCTCATGAATAGTCCAATTATTGTTCATTTAACTATGATTTTATAGATCCCACACATAACTTAAACAGAAGATGTCACAGTTTAATAACAACGCTTTTATCTCTAGCTAAACTAAAATGTTTTCCACTTCCTTTCTGCATGCAAAAAGGACAGAATATGACACACATCTGCCCTCTTGTTTTGAACAATTATGTGTGGGCATCATAACAATATCAACCACATTCTGTCCATATAACGATGAAACTTTATATATATTTTCGTTTCATAACTTCAGTCGTAACAAGAGAGATGTATTGTTGTACATCGGCAGACAGCTTTGCCAGATGATACTCCCACACGCGAATCAAACCGCAACACAGGGCTGGAAATAACTTTTAACACGATGCACACACAATCAAATATAAAATGACTACAAGATGATGTTTACTTTGCACACCAATGAATTTCAATTAAATTTGTTCGTTCTCGATTTTCTGCTAATTTTCCACTGCTGATGGTTTTCTTTTTTTGTTTTTTTTATTCTCCCCCTACATGACCAATAGAGCACTTCCGATTCGGTATTGGAGAAGAGTAATTTGAATTCACAGAGATCAAGTCCAATTGTTGGAGGAGGAACCGTAGGCAGTAATGCGAAGGCTTCCTCACCTACATTATCGGAGGGCAGCAACAGTAGTGGAAGTAATAAAATTACCACCGGCATCTCAGTGAGAAAGAACGCCGCCAACTTAAAGTAAGTAGAAAATCTTTACCATTCAAGGAAATTTAAATATAATTTTTTATATTTATATTTTTTATCAGTTTATCACTAGGAAGTAGTCAAGGTTTTGTAAATAGCATGAGTAGTCATACAAAAACATCATCAACCTTATCATTGTCGTCGTCAACATCAAACACGTCCACAGTAACAACACAACGACCAAGTGGTTTAGCGCCAAATAAATCAAGTCTTTTTGGTGCAGTCAGTGGCAGTAGATCACCAACACCAGGATCGCCAGCATTAAGTGGTGTAAATATAGCAGCACCACCACCACCACCACCAACATCTTTGGGGAATAAATTCGCACCAAATCATGGAAAACCAAATTTTGCACCTAAACCACCGGGTATCCAGCAACTTGCGGCTGCTTCAAATGGGAAATCGATAGTGGCTCGTCACCACAGTATGAAATCGCCAAGGTAGGTGAAAGTAAATGGAATTAGATGATACGAAATGTCTGCACACGATGTTACGTACCCTTAAAAATCCCACCCCGATTATGTCATGGGTTTTTTAATAGTTCAATGAAATTATTTTAGATCCCCACCAATTGCGCCACCTGGTGGGCCTGTCTTTCCAACCACTCAAGCATTTGCTACAATGCGCACCCCTTTGCAACTGTGTCAATCACAGGAAATAATCAGTGTTCGGCAAGCCCCAAATCCACCTATCGGTAAGAACTAAATCTGATTGTTGTTTAACCTAAATTGAACCATCTTATTCGTACTCGTATCTTACCCATGAATCTATTTTATAGGCCGCCCAACAGTCGCCCCACCAAAACCACCCGCTGTCAAACCACCACCACCACCTACTCCAGCTAGAAGTGTGTCCAACACGAACCTAAATAATCTTTCATTGAACACAACCCAGAGTAACTCGAGTTCTAGCTCTAATCTTACACCGAACGTATCCTCATTGAGAGAACTTATGAGATCGAGTCAAAACAATGTGTCCACAATGGGAACGGCGTCAAATAATTCACCGCCACCGAAAGCGAACTCTCCTGTCACGAGTAGGGCACCAGTAGTCAGCCAACAACAACATAATGGAGCACCACCACTACCTCCACATAGGACATGCCCAGCACCACCTCCTCCGCAGCGACAGTCGTCAACTAATAATGTAAGTAGCTTTTCCTTATCGTTATTTTCGGGAGAAGAATAACAACAACAAGATATTATTGAACATGAATAGGTTAAAAGAAATAAATCGTCGGAAAGTTCTCTCCCTCTCTTGGCTAAGTGCATCCTGGTGGAGCACATTAAAGTTGTATTCTCGTGCATTGACCCAGTTTTGTTTTTCTTTTTATTTTTTTATTTAAGAGAATGAGAATGTTTGGAATTGTAAAGAGAATTAGATATCGGTGTTGCTGAGGTGGGGGAGTAGGGGAACGTGATGAATCATAACTACTACGCGTAGATGTAGTAAAATATTGTGATTTTACATGTATCGAGCGGAAAACTTTTTCTTTTAAAATTTACTTGTCTTGCCTTTGTATACATTTGTTTTTGTAAAAGTATTCATTCGCCAATAAGACTTTCATTGCCGTTGAAAATAAAATATTGTCTCTTATGGTATGGTCTTCATATACTAGTCATTTGAGGAAAAACGATTGCACAATAAAATATATAAAGCCCGTGAGGGGAACGTTTTTAATCTTATATAGAAATGATTCTGTCCAGACAGTATTATTTCTTCGCCCCTAAAAATTATGTTCTTCTGAAAATAATGTCGTATTAGTCAAAAACATTGATGTTCTTTTGATGTAAAAAACACTTGTCCAATTAATGAAGTCACTTAGGCGTAAAATATCAGCCTACAAGAAATTCTGCAAGAAATCTTCCAGTCTGATTAAAAATTAACCAAATACAGTTGTTGATATTAAATTGTCTATATTCTACACATTGGACACGACGCAGTAGTCAAATCATATCATTACAAATCTATTTCTGATTACGGCCGCTTGTCTTATTTCAAATAAGTCGATGAGAATGTTTGGAAATCTATTCAAAATAGGCTTCGTAAAAAACAGGAGTCATACAGTCCTGAGTGGAAAAAATTCCCATGTTGAATTGATGATTATTTGCAATGGGTTCTCAAGCCTACGGCGTTAATACATATAACATATTTATATGTAAACAATAACTTAATTTTAAATTAGGATGGCGCTACCTCATTCCTGTCAAATTTAATAAGTTGAATAATTCCGCTATTCTTTAGATCATACAGAATTCGGATATTACCGCAATAAATCGGTATCGCTGTTTGAATGGCGCTATATTTGGGGGGTGAATTTAACCTTAAACCAACAACCTTTTCCAGGTGCGCGCACGAAGTTGACTGCGGTCCCTTTCCACTTAATCTCACCATCCAAGACGAAATTTTTCCTTTTCAAGTTGTATTTTCGAAATCGAGTGAAGTAGCAATTTGAGCTGATAAATTATACCAATTTGGACCAGGGCATTTTTTTCTCCAAATTCTGTTTATGGACTCGAAAATCATTTATTTGAAGCAACCAACGAACGGAATTGTTGTCGAAGTTAGATAAACTCAAAACTTGTTACTATGTTCTAGGAAACTTCTCTTCTTAAGTGATGTCAGTTGACTGGAAAAAAAACGGAAAGACTTTAAAGCACGGCAAGAAATCAAACGCAAACCCAAACTGTTAGGCGACAAAACAGTGGTTTACGCTGACCTCACACAGTATATGACTTTGTTTTATTTTCTATTTTTAAGCATATCATCATGAAAATACTCACGTCTCAATAACGTTTGCATATCGTGTAGATTTGTTTTTAAAGTTCACGTTTTGTTAGCCAAAATTAAATAGCGATATACTAAGTGTCTCTGCTCACAATCTGATGTTTCAAGAAGCTATTCGAACCACATCCAGTGCCCCCGAGTTCGAAAATGAGAACCGGTCCTGCATTATGGTCAAAAGAAATTGCAACCCGGCCATGATCAACGTATAAATATAGATTAAATCGGTCTGAATCACCTTGTACAATAGCTTTTGCATGATGGTGCTACTTGTCATAGACAACCTCAAATGCAAACCCTCAAACCATCGATTTTTTTATATCACAATTTTGGAAGAGATTGATTTCATGATAAGGACCTTCCAATTGCCGTCCTTGGTTATAGGGACTAACACCTGTGTCTTGTCAGCAAATTTTATAAATGCAATTCGTAATGTTCAATCGAAAAAGCAGTCGAGATAAGATGATAAGATGACATTTTTAAAGCGTAGTTAAAGTAGATATATGCCTATAATTGTATACAAAATCACAATACTTTAACTGATTTATGTTAATATATTTTATTTCGATTTAAAATTTTCTGGCATGGGGAGTATAAAGAGTTATATCGTGGGAATGTTAAAATACGCTTGATGGTTTTCTTTTAACTTCCTTGTTATTACGTCCACCTCGTTTTAGTGTCGATGTCCACCACTTTATCCAAAGTAATCGGTCAGAGTACTGCACCACTTCGAACCTTTATCAGTAACCCGCACTCTCCTATAAATCCTCATCAGTCCACCGCTAAGCTCAACCAGAATATCTTCATAAACTCTTTATTTTGTTATTAAAATATGCAACTAGATTGCGTTAGTACCTCAAATTCCCTCTTCTCAAATGTTTCATTTGGTATCTGAAGCCTTGGGGGGCTAACCATTGATTATTAAATCAATCCTTTAACAGCGAGCTGATAAATTTATGTTGCCAAATCATGATGGATCACATTTTTTTCCTGTTATCGACTTTGATCTGATAAAAAAAAAAAACAAATTAAAATAAGATGTTTATTGAGTATTTGTAGCCGCTACATGGGCATTGTACCCCGTCGTAAGATCCCGGCCTTTAAAAATGTATGTTTATCGTATCCTTTGAAAATAAAATAAAATAAACATGTTTATTTCATTTTAGAGCTGACGTACAGTTACGGTCATTTTTGTTTGCTTTTTGCTATTTTTTTTTTTCAAAAAGTATGACTCATTTTTGTTTTTTTTTTTCAAAAATGTTATAAGGCAGTGTATCTATGACCTTCTAAACAACTCTTGTAGTCAAGGACACTTTGTCGTTATTCTCGAACACTAGATTCTCAAGAAAAGTTTTGAACGTTCACCCAGAACAAATACCAAGATTGGTTAAAGTTAGTCAGAATATGCATGAATTGTAACCGCGCTTTTACCCAATTTCTTCGGGGTGAGAAAATTGTTTCTTTGCCCAATAAAACAACAAATACTTATATTTTTTAACCTTTACTCATGATAGCATGCCGTTTTAGTTGTCTTTAAAAAGTCGTATGCATGCAAACTTAACTTGTTGACAAAAATTCGCGCAATACGAAACCAAGATGACTTTCCTTATTTTCAGTTCTATAAGTTACTCAAAAATATTTACGGAGACGACATAGACCAGAAATATGGATTTTCCCAGAATGCTCTACAAAAACTTGTATCTACCTATATATATCATTTTCAGGTCCAGAGGGCTCTTTGTTTCGACAATAAAAATGAGTGTTAAATCATCTGTAAAGATAATCAATCTACAAAACATTGATGCCGAGTCTTAGATGCCTTCATTTGCGATTTTTCAAAAATGTCCTTTTAATTCTGCTTTTATGAAGTTGTTTACCTTTCTTCTAATATGTTTTATAACTTTTACCATAACACCCGCATCGTACAAAAAATAACCCATAAAGCTCTATGAAACAAACAAACTCAGCAACACAGTTACTACATCCTGCATAAAGATGAGAAGAAAGGTATTATCTCTCCATTTGCCTTTGTACACTCTTTGACTTCCCTTAATGTACTCTCATTCTCTTTCGGAAAAAAGGGGGATTCTATTGATTTTATCAGAAGAGTTTTCGACTGGTGCTGCACGTAAAGAACTGACATCTGCCAGGTCGCAGTGTTTATTTCACTTTCGGAACGTGAAAATGTCCTCGCTAAAACATCGTTACACCCACAAGGTGTAAATTTGAAATTTTAATTTTTAAATTAAATTTAAGGACGCTATTGTATAGCCCTGAAAGTTAAGAATTAAGGTGAAGGCAAAGTGAATAAATAAATAAAAAAAATGCGATCCAAAAAGGTAAACAAAGTTGAACGTGCGACGGGGTTTGTAGTATTGTGGGTAAGAGTGAATGATAGTTGATTATGTGAAGGGTTGAAAATTGTGACGATATGCGGGTATAAAATGTAAAGTGCCTTTTTGCCTAAGGACAACCCTCATTGGTTCAAGGTCTTTGGAAAATGGCAAATTTAAAAGCTTTTCTTTTTATTTTTATTTTTTGGTTTTACCATTTTTTTTAGTCGATAGTTGTTTCTACGTAAAGGTAAATATGAGATGAAGAAAATGGCGCGTTTTCTTTACCTTTCGATAGCTCGAAAATCCATCGGAAACAAAGGTTAATTGAATGGAAAAATCTTCTTTTTTTCCCCCCTCAACGGTTTGTGTAGGTGTTTTTGTGTTAAACCAATTTTAGTAGGTATATACGTATTTGGACACTATACGAAATGTTCGCAATTGATTTCTTGTTTGTCTTCTAGTGTTGAATTTATAGTGTTTGAATTTTAAACAAGGTCGATATTATTTTCCATTTTGGGAGGTACATATGTAAAGAATGTCAAAGTGTGTTCATGTCATTCTGACCTCGTTATTTCATGGTGAAATATTTAGTAGCGCGATTTCACAGAGTTAGCAGAAACATTAGATCACAGTGTTGCTGTCATTATGCGGTAAACGCCGTGAGTCAGATTTTAGTGGTTCGAATGAAGTACACATATTGAACAACTATGGGTTGTAGGTTTCATTCGACCTATATAATGAATTTAATTTAGTGGAAATCAAAACGCTTAGTGGCTTTTGAGAATAGTTGATATCGTTATGTATTATTCATAGGTTATATGAATGAGATTGATTTCCAAATTGGCATCAGGCTGTGAGAGTGAACGTTCTCAACAGATGAGTGTTCCAATTTTGAGGCTTTCCTTTAAGCTCTAAGTTATAAAATGTATAATTCATATTCAAGACACTGACTAAGCAATCAGTATCAAGGTCATAAATTATAACTGGCAGGGACTAGATGGGTAGATACCGGAATTAGCACAATGCACTTGTAGATAATGGAACAAACAAGAGATATCATTGCGTTACTAGAAGGTTTTGTTGAGGAATACTACTAAGAATAATAGTTTAGGTACACTGTGGCTTTTTGAAACAATGTAAGAAAAAAAGCGATGGTTAGTTGTTGGTTGGCTGATGATAAGACAGTTTGGTTACAAATGCTGAGCAAAGCGTTGGTTGCTCTCAGCATGCTTTTACTCCAAAGGGCTGGCTTATAGTTCGAAAATCCCGTGATGCTTCGTAGTGGTTCCAGCATCCCATGTTTTCATTGTGTATAAATTGTGTAAAGGGACGGACTTCAGTATTGAATGGTAGTGTTAGAGAAGCTACTGAAGCCATTTTACGCTAGTACGATATTATTCGTTGCTTGAGTGTAACAAAACAAGGCTCTTAGAATCGTTAGCATGCAGCAATGTATGCTGAATTCTCTTGCAAGCGCCATACGAAAAATGATTCTGTTTTGCTTAATAAAAAGTTGGAAATCCCATGTAACTGACATCTGATGGTACCTGCTTGTGGAGTCCGACTATTATGATAATTGCAAAGCCAAAATCCTACGATCCCAAGTAGCAAACTTAGCTGATGACAAGAACCATATGATACCAAGGGCAATAACGAGCAGTTAAAGAGGATTTTGAGAGTACAAGCAGCAGTCAAGTGATGTGAAGTAGAGCAGATTAGAATGCTAGTATAACCCAGAAGCCATGGCAATTTTAATATTTTCGGGGATCTTACAATTTAACGCGGGTAGTTATGGCTCCCAGGACTCCACGTAACTCTTTATAATGCTGTTAATACCTCAAACTCCTTGCTTATGGTTTTTCTTAGTGCTCAATCGTGATATTTGAATCCTGACTACTGTTGGTTATCGCAAAATCTTGATTTACTGTTTTTTTTTTGGCTTCCAATTCTAATTAGTTCTAATATCTAATTAACAAGAAATGTCAGCATCATCAACTGCTAGCTGAAGCTTACAGGATTACCCTCCAGCCAATTATACAGCATCGAATTTTGGGAATTTTATTTTTACCTTCAAAAGTCACCATGTAGCTTTTTTAAATAAGTCGGCATCTTGTGCTACTTATGGGTTTCCTACTTGATTGGCTTGAAAATATACTGTTACATGCTAGTGATATCGGTGCCCTGCACTGGAACATCATGTTGTGCTGTCCCACCATCCAAATTTGCTTAGTCCTAAACCCAGCATCCTTTTAAGCTTATTGATGATTTGAGACCGTGTTCTTGTATAGATGTTGTTAATAATTTAATTATATTGCCATAATTCAGGTGCCGAATTATAGTTTGGTCGTATGTTCTAGTGTTTTAAGTAGTGGTCATGGTACCTAACAGTCGCATCTAACCGTCATATATATAGCGTATATATTACAATATTTCTTTTTTTATGACGTGTATAATAATATTAACACTATTTATTTTATTTTTGATTTCTTTACAGACGGGCGCACCGCCAGTGCCACCACAAAGGCACTCTTCAATGCGCACTTCTTCAATAACTCCAGCTACGGCCGGTTCAATCAATATCCCGAACAATACTAACAATTTCAACCAGAACAGCACGAACAACTCTGTTGTCAGTCGACTGGTGGTGAACCTTGAATCGAAATTTGCGAAACGATTTCACAATGTCACCGAGTTCCCGGCTCCGCCACCATTCTTAAATATCCAAAAAATGTATCCTAGTCGTAATGCAGTTAAAGCAACAAACGGTATGTAAAATCGAAAAAAAGAAAATTCTAAGGAAATACCACATCCAATACGAGCAAAGCAAACATTAACGAAACAAAGAACTACGTAGAAAATAGAAATAGAAATAGAATATGTATCCAAAAAATACTAAAGAAGTAACACAGTTAATCCATTAGTCTCTAGCTTCTATTTTGCTCTTTCGCTTTAAAATATATCGTTACTCGTTATTTTTATTATAAAGATAATATTTTACTTGTTATTTAATAATACGTTTTAAATGTTTACATATATTATTATTTTTTTTTTACTAGATTAGCAGAACAAAATGAAATGATTTATTTTTAGTTGTTTTCTTTCGGTAAACCACCCAAAAAGAACTAATATTTTGTATAAAAAATTTCTTACTATTTTTATTATAGATCTTTTTTCTAAGAAGCCTGTGTTTTTTCTGTCTTTAAAATGCAAAAGAAAAATCTTCTGTTTTTTAAAAAAAATTATATACAATTTATGCGTATGAATATCTACTTTAGTTATGTTTTTTTTTTTTTTTTTTCTTAAACTTTAATTTTTATTTTATTCATTTACTTGTTAACATTTAACAAAGCATGCTTTATACATTAAAAATAAAAAAACAGAATAAATAAAAATAAAACAGAATAGATAAATGAATTAAAAATGGTATAACAATAAATATTCATTCAGAAAATAAGATGAAAATACACACTCATTTGCATTTTGTTATTTTTTTATTTGTTAATTTCTCTCTCTTTGTTTGTTGTCAGTGGTTATTTTGTTATTTTTTTTTAGGTATTTTGTTTTCTTCGTAAGCATGGGCATTTTGTTTCAATTTCATTTGTGTATTCATTTTCTTTGTTTTTGTATTAGAATTTATCTTGGCGTCATGGACTGCTTCGTAGGTGGAAAAAATAAAACAATGAATGGTTTTTTTTAGGTTGTTGGATTAAATCAAAAAGCTCACAATTATCAGTTGAATTTTTGTTGAATTGTAAAGTGAGCTTCAGGTTTCGCAAGGTACACAATTTCCTTCAATATGAGGAGAATGTATGATAGATCAAAAATTTCGCAACATTTTTTGGAACTGCCTCTGGTGTCCTTGGAGTAAAACTTTACCATAATTTTCATTAATTGCCGTTTTTGTCTAACTGCGTCCAATTGTTCTCAGTAATTTGCTTCCATCATAACTTGGAAGCAAGTTGATGCTGTAAACTTATCCAGCCTGTTATACATAATTACAGTATGATTACATTTAATCTTCACCGCTTGTGGGTTGGTTGAATTTGTGGACTTTAGTACACAGACTACAGACCCCATGTTTAAGATCACGTTGTTTGTAAGGCCAAGAGTTTGACAATGTTATTGCATTTGAGAAGTTTATTTTCTGCTTGGTGCAAGGTGCGAAACCTCTGTCGAAACTTGTACTTCAATTTCTTTTTGGCAGAAATTACAGGAACAGCATATCACCTTAGCGTGAGGTCTTCTTGTGATGTCTTGTCACACCTGCTGACATTTGTGACATTTAATATTTGTCGGTCATTTTCATTTAATATTTCGCTGGCGTTCAAACACTTAAAGTTAAAGTGACGTAAGCGAAAACACCACACAGCACTTCGTCATTTAATATTTGTCGTTCATTCTCCTTTAATACTTCGCTGGCGTTCAAACACTTAAAGTTAAAGTGACGTTTTCAAGTCAAAAAAGTCACCGCATGCTAACTCTATATGCGAAACCATAGCACTTCGTCACTATCATTGGCGAATAGAAGAGAAGTTGCTCCGGACGCGTTAAGTGCTACTTCTGTAGAAAATATCACGCGGCATAAAAACCAACGGATTTTGCTCACTGCCTTGGCGTACTTCAAGTTTAACTTTGAATTTTCCGGTACCTCCCGCAGTATCACTCTTATATACGAGAAAAAAGTCGCAGGGGGCCAAGTCTGGTGAATACGGTGGCTGAGGATGATAGAAGCACTATTTTTAACATGTCTTGGGCAATGTTCATGCGATGCTGCTTTTGATCAAAAGTAAGCAATTTTGGAACGAATTTCGATGACACACGTTTCATACCCAAAACATCCGTTAAAAATGATTGGCTTGAGCCAAAGGATAAGCCAAGATCATCCGCTATTTCCCTAATCGTGATTCGACGATTTTTCAACACAATTTCTTTAACTTTTTTAACATTTTCGTCTGTGTTTGACGTGCTAGGTCGTCCGGAGCGAGGTTCATCATTAACATTTTCTCGGCCCTCTTGGAATAATTTATACCACTTATAAACATTTTTTTTGCTTAAAGTTGACTGTCCGTACGCTACTGTCAACATTTCAAGAGTTTCTGAGCACTTAATACCATTTTTTACGCAAAAATTAATACAAACTCTCTGCTCCATTACTTTTAACCACCACTCATATGTCTTCTTCTTCTTCTTCTTCTTATCCTTTTATTAACCCTTTCCTCGTTATACGAACTTATGTGTAACGAGTTTCCCATTTTTACTGCATCGCTGCTGCTCCGCTTATGGGGTTGGCTAATGTCGCAGACCGCAGAACGCGTCTACATAATGCTCGGTCCTGGATCGCTTCAGTGGTAAGCCCCAGGCGTTGTTGCGCATTTGCCATCTGAGAAATCCAGGAATTCTTTTTCCGACCTCGTTTTCTTACAGTTGGAGTGACCGTAGTTGATAGTGCCTTTTTAACCGGATTTTCCGCAGATCTTCTTTGAACGTGGCAATACCAACTTATTCTATTCGCCTCAAGCTGTTCGGTTACCGAATTCTTTATATGTAGACTTCCTCTTATACGCGTAGATCTAATACAATCGCGTTTAGTGACTCCACTAGACATCCTTAACATTTTCATTTCCGCTGCCGTCATTTTGTTTTTAAACGCTTCGTACATTGTCCAGCACTGTGAAGCGTATATAAGAGCTGGTCTAACAACCGTGGTGTAGAGTTTCCCCTTTAATTTAAGTGGAAATTTTCGGTCGCAAAAGATTCCCGAATTTTCCCGCCATTTCATCCATCCATCCGCCACTCGTATGTCTAGGGTATGTATTTTGGATCCATACAATACACTTTTACCCATGGTTAGTGTCGAAACGGTGTCCCTGGGGCGATCTCTTGAGCTTAGGGGAAAACCTAAACCCCAGTCAAGTGCTAAATCAGGTGAATACGGTGGTTGTGGGGCGATATGAGCTGAATTTTTGGCGAAAAGTTGAATCCCTTCTTCAAAAAAATTGATTGTTTTTCGAGCCAAAGGCGATTTGAATTTTTTCAGACACAAAACATCTTTTATATTGGTCTGGACTGATCCAAATAAAATTTTAACAGTCTTAAATTGTCAATTTACGATTTTTAAGCACCAAATCTTTGATTTCCTTGATTTGTTGTTCATCAGTTTAAGTTGATAGCCGTAAGGCGATATTTTTCCTCAACGCTTTGTGAGCAAATATTGTGACATAACATGGACACCGAAGGCCTTCTGCAACATTATCAACGTTTCTGCAGCTGGAATTTCATTCCGCATACAAAATTATATGCATCTTCTTTGCTCAACAAAATCAGTGTAGTTACGTGCAGATTTTGACATAAACCTTAAAAAAAAACTTTGTCAGAATTAAAGCGCTCGCTTGTTTTAAAATTAAAATGTCAACTTATTTTTTAATCACAGTAATATAAATCACAATTTATTGGCTTAATTCCACTTTATTCATCAACATAGTCTCCTTCTAGAGTTATACAATCATTCCAGCTCCGCTCGTTTATTGATATGGCTTGCTTATAGAACGAGTTATCCAACCCTTCAAAGTCCGCTTCAATTTCGACAATCACCTCTTCAGGTAATATACTTTCCGGAGAAGAAAGGTTATAGGACCTTTATTTCATCCTTTGTCACATACCGCATGGAAAAATCAAAAATCCTTTTTGATTTGTCTAAACCACTCCAAAATTCTAAATTATCATTACGTTGTTGTTTTCGGTCAACTGTGACCAAATGCGAATTCTATTTTTAACATTTAATATTTTTATTAAGCTGCAATGTTATTGGATTTCGTTTCAAGAGTTTTATACAGTTAATATTGGTATCGCTATGCGAAGATTTATACATACATATATGTAAGTATATCCTTCTCTCAAATATTAACAAAACTCTTAAATCGCTGTATTTTTTCTGTAGTACGTGTCATTAAATTAACTGCCGACGTTGCAGATGGGATGCTTGCACATTTCCGTTAAGATTGGCAATATCTATTTTACTTCGAGATTATATGAATACATCAACTTGACTTGTCTTTTTTTTTGGCAGTGAATTCGAACTTCTTAGCTCTAAATAGGAAACAATGTTTTCATTTTTGCACCAGGCTGATATTTTTGGTATTCGGGTACCTAATTTTGAAACACGTTTACGCGGATTGTTCATACGTCTGTAAGTTCCATACGATTTTTTTTATTTAACTCTCAAAGACTATTAAACTACTTATTATTGGACCTAATTGTTTTCTCTTATATAAATTACATTATAATCGTCTTTTGGTCCTATGTTGATGATGTGCCATCAAGCATTCTTTTACTTTGTCGACAAGGCATAGTTTGGTGTTTACTAGGTATGCAAACATGACACCGGAATTTTTGTAAAGATAATACACGTTTATTGTATGATAATGATTAAACAAATATTTTATTCGGAATATGGTCTATCAATCAGCTATACTCGTATATTTTTCAAACCTATCTGACGATTTGTGGATGCCACCCAAAAACAAACTGTTGCTCTTCTGAGGCAAACCAGTAATTGTGCCATTTTCATACTTTTTCCTAGAAACTGCGTGTCCCATTGATGCAAATAAGTAATAATTTGACGGAACCAGGTCCGTGGCTCAAGTGGTAGTGTATTGACTTCCCAATCGGGGAGGGTTCGAGGTTCAATCCCAACCGCGACCGAAAGACACTCTTTTTTTCAGGCAACCAAAATCATGTTAGATGGGTGGTTGTCTTAAATACAATAACAACAAGCCAATTTACACTAATAATTAGTCTCCCCATTAAATGTTGGATGCCACCCATGGAGCCAAATAACCACTGAGCCCAAAGATCATTCTCTCTCTCACGTGCTCCGGCATTTTAAGAGTATTCCTAACCTCTTGAGTGTTAAGTTCTTTACAAAAAAAAAATAGGTCTTGTAAGTAGTAAGCGACATGCGAAAGTATTTCTTAACTAAGCGAGTCAGTTGTTTCCTTAAGCAATTTTGCTGTGTGATGGTGAGTTATCATGAAGCAAAATCGAATGTTTGTTATTGGTAGCATTCAGTAAAAACGGTCTCACCAGCAGAACAGATCACAGACCATTATCTGGGTCACCAGGAGTTACACATTAGGATTCTCTAAATATATCCGCTTTTCATCGCTAGTCACAATTCGATGGAGAAATGACTTCCTTTTGCACCTGGCGAGCGGCATTCCGTAAGTGTTTTTTCGGTTTTCCTGCTGCCTTCCATTCAGTTTATGTGAAACTCATTTTCCTACCGTGTCAAATTAAATGACCCGCGAGTTGTTGCGTTTGAGCGTCATCTTCATCCAACAGTGCTTGAAATTCGCTGTCTTTAAATTTTTTCGGTGCGCTTCCACGCTCTTCATTTCTGACTTCAAAATCACCACTTTTGTATTCTTTGAACCACTCAAAGCACTGTTATTATTCAAGAGCATGCCTACCCTAAACTTTGACAAGCATTCAATGCGATTCGGCAGCAGTTTTCTTCAAATTGTTACACAAAATGAATGCTATTCTCAAATTGTAGTTTCTAGACACACAATTCGACAAGTAGGGCCATCTATGCGCAAATTCTGGTTTCATATTTACTACCTGGTTTTCTTCAGTTTTTTGGCGTTTCTTCACTTCCCATAAAACAATGTAATCTACTTCATAAGATTAGATGTATACATTATTGAACGATTAAAACAGTTGTTTGGCAGCACCGTGTCCTTGGATCTCTTTTTTGTCTTGTTTCTTCGAGGATATTCTCTGCCTTTCCTAATTTTTTTTACGCCTAAAGCAAATTTTCTTGTGATCTCGTGATACTAGGCACTGCTCAAAAGCTGCGACAAATAGTTCCAGATGGATTTCCTTGGAGTCAAAACGAATTTTTAATTTTTTACTCGATCCTGCTGACATGAAGCTCTGCTACTAAATTGATTGTATGATTGAAGGTTAGCTGAAGTATGTGCAGTTATTAATTATCATTTTGCAGTACAAGCGCAGCGGATAACAATATAGTATTGTAATATACAGAGCACAAAGTACCAACGATGCCTGCAATCGGTATCCGATGTGTTACTATCGATTCACCAGTTTCTCCAACCCTTCTAAAGCTGATAACCTGATTACAGTGCCGTCATACATATTTTTGTTAATGTTTGTTTTAATTACAATCTTCCACCTTTTCATTTGTATATATGTTTTTCTAATAAATTTTTTTTCTTAGCATCTGGTACGTTACTGCAAGTTTTGCATTGCATTTTGTCTTTTTCACTTTTTTCGAGCACACCACAAAATTGGCAAATTCTTTCAAAATTTACTTCTCTCATTTTCTTACGAAAAAACAATTTTTTCTTTCCGAACTTTCTTAAAAAAAAAAATAGCGCCTCCGGTACCTTCAGCACCATCAGAAGCACCACGGAAAGCAAGAGCTCCAGCGCCTCCAATTCAAGCAAAATTGAACGCCTATGCCCAACAACAAATGGAAAATCAGCAATGGTAAACGTAGAATTAACAAAAATTCGTTTAACTAATATACATAACATACACACATACATACAATGAAATAGTAACAATCAGGCGACCAAATTTTAAGTTTACATTTAAGCTGTATTCATTAGAAGTTTGGAATTTAAATGAATTTCAGTGAATTTAACTTTAATAAATCTAAGGGCGATGTACTATATATGGTGAACAATCAGCACAGTTATAAATATAATAGAAATAAATAATACACATAAACTATACGAAAATATACACAAAATGTTTACGTAGAACGTAAAATTGGCATTCCTACATTATCTTATGTTACGTATAAACATACGTATGTATATGTATTTATAAGTTTCTAAACCTGTAAGTGGAAAAATTATGTTTTTTTTAGGTTATGTCAGGATAATGGTTGTAGGCCCAATGCACAAATATGTTGTAGCCCCAGATACATAGGTACAACCCTCATAATTTGAATTGTTTACTTTCACACACTTGCCTATGCTTAATCCGATTTAATTTCAATGCGATTTAAGTACATATATCTAAAACTCATGGGACTACAAAACCACGAAGTTCCATTTAGAAAGATATGGGATTATTGTTAACAACACCAATCGACTTGATTGTTGGATAATGATCCAGAACAACCCGATAAAAATAAGCCTACTACGAAGGAATCTAAGTCTTTAAATCTGATCTGATCTGATATTCACAGGGCATCGATTTATAACCGATTTAGTTTCAATTTAGCACTTTACCTGTAAAAAAATGTTTTATCTACGCATCACATTTGTTTAGGGATATCTTCTTAAAATAAAGAGAGTCTCTTTATGGCACCTAACCTTAATAAGTTTCCGTCGTCTCCAATAGACCAAGTCCTATCGCTCTAAAGTGCGTTTTAGTTAGAAGAGTGATATACCCAGATCATTTTCTAAATGGAAAGTGGCTCAATGTGGAAGAATCGATTAGAAAACTAAGGAGGTAATCTATCTGATCGTAAAGAGCATACTTAAGATGTTTGCAAAAGATTTTTCAATAAGGACATTACAATTTTGTATTGAAATAAAACGCAGAATAAATTGAATTTCGATCTCCTTCATATGATCGCTGCGAATTCGTTTGCAGTGATTGATTCGTTTTAGCCAATCTTTCTCTTCCTCCTCTAACGTTGTTGTGGTGTTGCCATAAGCCAACGACTTAACGTCACTCCATAAAAAGGTTTTTCAACGACGTTAAATCACTTGAGTAAGGCGACCATTGTACCGGACCATTTCTCGAGATTATACGACTAGCGAACTTTCTCTTGTTTGAACAGCTATGTAGCATGTGGCACTTTCTCGTCGGAACCACATATCACTAATGCAGAGTGAGTCCATTCAATTCTGCCAAAAATACGAGTAGCCTTCCAACATGCTACGATAGCGAACTCCATTGATCGTAACATGGCGATCATTTTCATCAACGAAAAAACATTGGTTGAAATCCATACCATACGGTCACTTTTCGTTGAACCAGTGGAGTCTGTTGAAATACATGTGGGTTTGTCGCTGTCCATATTCACATGTGGGTTTTGTTTATAAACAAAGCCAAAAAAGAGCTTTATTGCTAAAAATGATTTTCCGATAAAATTTAGGATTTTCTGTAAACTTCCCAATTCGATTCCAATCGGAGAAATTTTGGCGCTTCTAATGATCAAAACACTTCAGTTTTTTGGTTAATTTGATCTTTTAAAGATGTTTACTCAAAATTCGCCACAGTGTTGACTGAGAGATTCCCAATTCTTTTTGTGAACTGCATGGAATAGACTAACTTGGCTCATTTTGCACTAATTTAATTACGGCTGTGATATTTGCGGTACTTCGACAGATGTGTTGTCTTACTGATACAGTAACATTCAATAGTGAATATGTTGACTCGAATTTATCTACTATACCACGTATAAGGTTGGAAGATTATTGCGATCGAATATTGGAGTAAAAGCTCTTAAAGTTGCAACCACCGACTCAGTATTTAATTTTTAAATGCTGCTCCTTCGTGAACTTCACCGCTAATCTTTACAAAACCAGAGTTGATATTCTCGTATGGGTAGCTTTGTCATTTTAGCTTATGGGCCTGAATCTTGTTTCCAAACTATGTTATTCCTTAAATTGTTTGTAGGCCCTAACCACAAGAACATTTGGTTTTTTTGTGTTGGAGCCGATTTTGCTTAACGCTATGGCAGGATTTAAATTTTTGATGAAAATAGGCAGAGATCAATGATCTTCCGTTTGCCAGATGTTATCCTTTTAGCGGTTAAATAACATGTCATTTTCCGGTAAAAGAAATATCGTCTGGAAAATGTAATTCCCCATTACTAACCACACGTCCTTATTGTTAAAAGAAAGGGATCAACCAAGCTTTGATCGCAAATCGAATCCGAAACTTACCCCGCGCAAAAAACATAAAACAAACACATACTCGCCGGGTTAATCTACTTGGAGATATGCTGGCAATTGTTGGGTAGTACTTGTTTTAGATAGTTGCCGCACAAATCTGCAACCCACTATGCACCTATTGTAATGGAAATTTGTATAATGACGATAATGAAGTTGCAACTATTCTAAAAGTATATATCATACTCACACGCTTTTCACGCTGTCTTTGGTATAACCAAAAGTAAAACCAAGCAATTGAAACAAAGTGAAGATGTTTCCCTGAACACCTAGAAGTTACTTAACCTGCTCGCGTTGGTCTATGTCTCTCGTATTCCCTACTTTTCTTGAAACGGGCACTCAAATTTGAGTCATTTTGATTTTTTTTTTATATAATTAGCGCGTTAAAGAGGTTGTTGGCAGCGTTAAATGTTTGCACACAGTGCGGGCTATTCAAAGTTAGAGAAGAAAGATAGAGAGGTAACGATGTACCGATGGTTTTGAAATAATGAACTCAATAGGGCGTTCTATACACGAGTTGTTCTGCTCGGGAAAGGATCAAAATATTTCAGAGTACGTAAGAAAGTGCGCTTGAGATTGTAGTATTAATGAGCATTCAAAGCGAGACAGGTGTTCCCGTTGAGGGTTTGAAAAGGCAAAATGCTCCTGGCAGTTTCGTTTGAGCATCTCTTATTAGTGATGCCCTATCTCCAGACTAGCAAGTAGTTATTGAAAAATGATTCTCAAAATAATTTGCGGCGGATGATTTCGGCAGGAATTGCCCCAAGTTCAGTGGGAAAAAAAAATTATTTATCAGCCAGATATTATGTTAATAGTTCCTAAATCTCTCCACTTCAAAAATCACCAAACGATTCCACACTAAAATATTCTTTTTTGAAATAGTCTTATTCTTTTTGTAGCCAGAATTGAAATTCCTAATTTGTCTGCAAAAGTATGACAATATGTTGACATTTACGAACGCACGGGTTTATTTATTAATTTATGACTCAGTTCTGCACAAAATCTGCTTTATTAAATACAACTAATGTAGTTAGTTAGTATGATGTTTTTCAAAATATCCGTATATCCTTTATCATAACTTCATTCCATTGACAATAAAAAAATAAAGCCCAACAACGCAGCTTGGCGTGAGGTGTATGGACAGAACTTCGTCTTGTGAAGCATCTCTGGGATTTCATCGCTCTATAATCGACAATAATGAATAAAATTCGGTCAGAATGTGTATTGTCAGACGAATCGCCAAGTTTGGCTAGTTTTCGTTGTTCGTCTGCGAAAACCCATTATAGCATATAATCTTTTTGTGCTCGTTGAAACAGAACGGTTGACTAAAGGGTTAGCATCTACATCAGCAATAATTCCCTGCGTACGTACTATGAGAATGTGTCCATCGACTCAAACTTTATTTGGAACGAAATTCCAGTTTCATCATTCCAATTGTTAATTTTCGTTTGTTACTCTTTTTTGCGGGTAGCCTAGACAAGATACGGTTTATAGTCTGAAAAGCACTTAAAAAAGACCTGAATAAAATTAAAACATTCCGCAGTTGAGTACGAAAATATCAATACAGAAGTATCATAATGAAAATTAACCTGGAGATAGCGATATCTACAAGTGCATCCTCTTTTCATATTTAAATAAAAATTGCCTCTATTATGAGATTAGAATTAGTGTATGAAAGGACCAAGTAGATCGCATAATGCCCAACTTCACAAGCTCCTTTTTTTAATTCAATATATAAAATTATAATACTATTTTACCCAATGCAAGGCAGTGAATCAAAATTTTGATGCGCCCTTAGATTGTTATCTTTACTTAATCAAACAAATAAATTAACGAAGAAATAAAAATTCTTAAACAAATTAAAATATTAAATAGACTTCAAAAAATATCCAAAATAAAGATACAACATCTCCACTTCACCTTGTAAACTGTAAACTTATATATGTATAGTTGTATACCTTGTAAAACAATTCAATGAAAGCACAATTTTAACAAAATTATTAAAAAGTAAAACTAGATAAACTCTTATCTTTGTATAAAATATTTGTAAATAAAACTATCGTTCCGTTTGTCTTGTAAGATAATTATTAAAATTAAACAAGAAAAGTGTAAGTGTATACAAAAGACACTTTTAGCACAAAAGCATTAATTAAATTTAGAAATCGTAAGGTTAAGTTAGTTAAAATTTTAGAAAAACTAATTATTTTATTTAAATAGTAACATGTAGTCAAATATCGTTATTAAGAATTACTGACAAAAATAACATATTGTAACATGAAGGTGTGTTTATATTTTGTTCTACTATTCTAGTTTGTTTCATTAACTGTTTGTTGATTTTGGAAAATTGTGATAAGCAGATATACATTATGTAATAAGTGAGATATTATTCTCGCAAAATGTAAACAATAAACTGTGTTTTCTTTTTTAATTGTTTCTTCCGAAAAAAACACTACCCAAATTTTTATTGTATAAATGTGAAAAAAAAGTAAATAAAAAAGAAATGTTTTCTTACTAAATTAATACTATGTCTACTTTACTACTTTTTACCCCAAACTTTTCGACTTGATAGCAAATGTACAATATGATTTTAGAAGGCCACAAACCCCTTAAGTTATCCTGAAATCAGTTCTGTACACCTCATGTAAGAAACTGTTTTTAACACTAGTCATCATTCCAGAATTGTCTCTTTTCCACAATTTGAAAAAAAAAACCGGAGATTACATTATCTTTGTTCGAAAGATCGAACAGGTAAAGCTATGGTGGGAGCAACAATGCAGAATAATACTGCGCCATACTCTGTTCAACAAATCAACGAATTTGTACGAGTATCTACATCATATCTGCTCTTAGCTTAATCTGCTCTGTAAAGATGTAATTGCTCTAAACTGCTCATGGAGAAAAAAAAGTATGATCATTCGGTTACAGTCGCTAATCGATGAAACATACATAGGTAAGTGAGTATTCGTGGGTAGTGTACTAAAGAATGATTGGATGGAACGAATAAACACTGAGAAATAAACAAGTCGATGTAGCGACTCTTCCCCTGAATGTCAATATGTTTTCTTTTTGACAACTAATTAGTACGATTAGAGGTGACACAGCCAAGGATAAAAAGTTAAGAATATTCTCATGGAACATTAGGGCATTTAACAGCTGTTCAAATAGGGAATTCCTTATCCTTTTGTTTAATGGGTTCATAAACTTCCTATTTCGAAAGTGCCTGGGAAATAATGTAGTCAATAGGGGCCAAGATAAGGTAAAACTTCATATACCTAGTCTTTTACATTCTGTTACAAGATTTCAAGTACACCTTGTTCAATAGGAATAACCCCGTTAACTATTTGAAGTCCTAACACGTGTACTTATAAGTAAAGAATAGAAGCTAGTTTGATTTAAGCTTTCGATCAGTTAATATGGAGTGGGGCATCAAAGAAAATCGTATCGCGGTAATCGCTTTTCATAAGTGTGGAAAAAATTCGAACCAAATTTTCGAACTACTCAAACCACTTGGTATATCGAATTGTTAATCGGTCTATAAAACGTTTTAATGAACTTTCAGAAGTAGAGGACAGACCAAGAAGTGGTTGTCCACGCGTCGCTCGAACGAGTGCGAAAGTTAAGGCTGTGTTTGAACGAATTCGCAGAAATCCTCTTCGGAAACAAAAGAATTGGATTTGGATATATCCGATAGATCCATGTTAAGGCTTATTCGAGATGCTCTCCATATGAAAGCCTATCGTCGAACAAAGGGACTCTTAACTCCCAACCTGAAAAAAAATAAGACTCGAAAGAAGCAAAAAATTGTTACAGTGGCACGCGGTTAATATTTTATTTACTGATGAAAAAATGTTGAATATAGAAAAAATTTATAACAAACAGAATGACAAAGTTTATGCAACGTCATCTAAAGAAGCAAAAAAAGTTGTTCCGAGGGTTCAGCGCGGACACCACCTTGCTTCTGTAAGGGTTTGGTGGGGGGTATCGCATCAAGGTGTCACATCACTGCATTTTTGCGAAAAATGTGTGAAAACAGGGGCAAAAGTGTACGAGGAGAATGTTCTCGAAGGTGTTGTCAAGGGCTTAATAAATACCCTTTTCAACGGGGAAAGATGGGTCTTCCAACATGACTTTGCTGCGGCACACAAAGCCAAAACGACGCAAGAGTGGCTAAGAGGCAATTTATCGCTGCTGCAGATTGGCCATCAGGAAGTCCAGATTTAAATCCGCTGGACTACAGTTTGTGGTCAGAGTTGGAGAGCATGGCCTGTAAGACAACGAAATTTGGACAGCCTTAAGGCAGTTATAATAACAGCGATCCCATCGAGACAGTGCATGCCGCTATAGAACAATGGCCACAACGTTTAAAAGCCCGCATCAAAGCTAAATGCGTCCATTTAGAGTTAAACTTTTTTTTTCAAACTTATATATTGTGAACTAATAAAAGAAATAAATTTCATGGTAAAAGATTTACTAGACTTCCTTTTATTGCACTTCAAAAATGTAACAGAACTTATGGCTGGACTAGGTACTTTTACTAATGTTAACTATGTTTTATGGGATCAATCATTATCATGAAGTACGATGAGACCATTGCATTTTACCAGTGAAGACTGTTTTTAGTGCAATATTACCTGTCTTACGTCGATTTCTCTACAGTATTACATTTCTGTGCTTGTTGGGCCGCCTTTGAGAAAGGAATAGTTAATAGTTTCTTTATTCGCCTACCATATTTTCAGCATTACTTTTTTGTGGAGTATTTATATTTCATTCAGTCTTACCGTACATTCTTCTTTTGTCGCTACAGGTGAGCCCTCTGAGCAAAATGGGATCCACACGATATCTGCTGTTCAAAAATATTGCACCATTCAAACATCGTTGCATAATTGCTGATGTGAAAGTGTGGTACCCAACTTCTACTCTTTCGATTGCTGTAAGGCGGCGTCTAATGGTGGCAGTTGATACTTTAACCTAGCAGCGCAGACAAAGAACATTCGTAGTTGAATTTTCTTAAAGATTTGCCGCAAGTTCTTTATTATCATGTCTTCCGATGGGTTTCCCTTTGGCTTCTCTTTCTAACCAAAAATCTCTTTCGCTTTTGGCTACACGTACGCAAAGTGAAAGTTTTCTTAATTTTCTGAGTCGCTGTAATACTGCAAAACGCGAGAAAGATGAATTATAATTGGAACCATCGAATCCACGTCGTTTTCAAAACCTGAGGATTTCTTGAACATCCCAGTAGGATATTTGGCGAAATGTATGAAACGACACTTCCATATAAGATCTTACTGGCCCAAGTGCTAAGGCCAAATGACCATCGTTTAGGTCTTACTACCGCTGATTGGCCCCTATTTAAGATGGAAGAGATCCGGATTTTCACCAAACAATCATACTCAGTGATGGCACATTTGGTCAAGCGAAAAGCTGCATCAACGTCAGCATTTCTAACTTAGATCTTTCCTCGTGTATTTTTGAACGCATTCACTGCGCACTTTCGCTCGATCGACATGTGTTTTGCGTTAAAAAACATCATGTCAATGGAAAAAATACCGATCAGTCAAATTTTTGAATTGCTTTTGCCAAATAGTATTTCAACAATTCTTACAGCTTTTCACTTCAAATATCACCAAACTATTCCTCAATAAATTTTTTTCTAAATTTTAAAATAGTGTATACATGACAATATATTATAGTTGCCGTTTATAAGCACAAACGTAATACACTTTGACTTAAATAGTTGTGCACAAATTTGATTACTGAACACAACTAATCCAGTTTTTAGTCAGTATGACGGTTTTGAAAACACCCTATGACATGGGTTGTTTCAGTCAACGGAGCTACTACTCCTTGTTATCCAAACTTTTGTTAGAAAATTTGGAACTTTAAGGTTTGCATAATATCTTATTTTGACAGTGCCGTTACTTAAGATAAAATGAAATTGCCTAATCGCCACAAATCCCAGCGTTTCTGTGAGTACATTCAAACAACGTCATACTGATACACGAGTTTTTTTTTTTGTTTTTAGTTAAAAAGTCTCTATGACAAAAACAAAACGAATAAGGACAATGATTAGGGACGGTAGGAACACTTGAAGAGAAGTTACTCAAATATTATCAGTTTTTTTTTTGTTTTTTTTATCACTCCACTTGGGAGCATAGAGCTTCCATTCGGTATCTCCATCCCGCTCGGTTGGTTGCAGTCAACTGTTCCAAGTGAGGTTGAGTTCTCCTAGTTCCAGGAGAATCGATCGTCTCCAGGTGTTCTTGGGATGGCCTCTGGATCTGTTGCCTTGAGGGTCCCACTCTAACGCCATAATGGTAAATCTGGAAACTCCTGCATATAGGTCGTAATTGGCCAATTTATCGCCAATCCGCCACACATAAATAAATAATCTAAATAACAAAAAACTCTGAAATATTATTGGCTGTCCCACCTTTTAAGGCTTGTTTTCCATTAATTTGTTTATTTTAATGTTATGCAAAAAGTATTTAAAGCTTTTTTGTATTGGATAAATCAGCCCATATTAGTAGGTAAACAATAGATTTTATTCTCTGCCAAATCTGTTAACTCTTTCAGGCACACTTATACATGGACAAAAATACATTTATTTTTTTAGTAATATGTAAACTAATTATAAAAAAACAATACAGAAAAAAATTACTTTGTAAGGCTTTCGAGGAATAATGTGCTTAGTTAGGATTATCACTGTGACTATAGAGGGGTTAAAAACTGTGTTATGTTATTACTTTATTTTCATCCAAAGGTTAAAAACATAAGTTATTACACTGAAAACCATAAGCCAATCTCTTTTCTGGGAAAATCTTGAAAGCATATTTTCCCTTTACGCAAGCATAGAGGCACTGCATTGTCAAATTGTGCAAAATTAAAAAAACACACGGTAACGGGGTTATCAAATGAAAATTTTATAACAGTAAATGATATGCGGCGAGTTTTGGAACTAGATAGGTGTCAACTGAAGTGTATTCTTCCGAGTTAGTTCCACAAAAAATCGTTAGATGGCGTTGAAAATGGAGGTGGTTAGTATACAATGGTAGCATAACCACCAAGACTGAAAGAGTTAAAAGGTAAAAGATTGTTATTTACCATCGTCTTTAGAGCCGCATAAGACAATCAATTGTGGTAAGCTCTACTAAGTATAGTAATAACCGGGTTCATGATCACGAGAGAACTGACTCAATTATGTCGCAAGATTCGCAAAAACAGGCGAAGCATTCCACAATTTTGAAGGAGAGCGCCCTATATCTTCTATGCGTGGACCGCCGGAGATAGTGTAGCTTCCAGGCAATGACTTGGCATTTTCTGTAAATCTGTCCAGCTAACGGAATATGTAGATGATATGCTAGATGATTTAACTGAGTATAACATAAAATATGCATATATTGCATACCAACTTTAAAATCGTCAGCTGTTCTGCGAATAGGCAAATTGGAAATTGAAGATAGTGTCCATCATCATATTTTGTCAAAGAGCATATTCTCACAATAATCCGATGCAAATTCGAAATATTTCTTACACTTTGAAAAGATCATGATACGGAGGTCATTCTCTTACATGCCGATAATTTAATAAAAAATGGAATGTGATCCCTGATGAAAACATACAAAGTCGCTGTTAAAAGAAACGCGGAAAAATATTTTTCAAAATTGTTTTGCTTGCAAGCCATACACCAGTCGATCATCTGATAATTCAGTAAGTGGAAAATTTTGCACAATGATGTTAATCTGTATATTTGCTATTGAACTTTCTGAAAAGTTCTAAGCCTTTGACTGCTGTTTTATATATTATGAATGTAGTTCCAAGCGCATTGGCGCAGCTACCGGGGGTGTTATAGGTGACAATCCCCTGAGCACCCAAGCTCAAGTAGCCCCAAACTCGAGGGTAGTTTAATTCCCAAATCGACAATAAAGCAATCCTATTTTAAAATTTAAGTGAAGGGTTGATTCTTGTCACAGCATATTTGGGCACAACGTGGAACTTCGTTTCAAGGATCTGGGTCGCAGGTCCCGTTATCACAGTCCAATGTGCATTATGGACCATGGAAGGACAATCGAATGATATCGGCTCCTTTGTGCATTCTTTTTCTTGGTTCCAGTCGCTACGAAGGATATTTTCCCTAGAACGGCCCATAGGGTTGCTCTGATGTGTGGCTTGTGCCAACCTGGAGATTGTTTGTTTGCTGGGAATATAAATAAAAAAACGAAAGTTTGATTTAACAAAAGACAATATCATTTGGATTGCATTTGGATTCGTTAATTACGCGCTGCTTCATTTTTCTGGGTTGTCCTGCACAATAATTATCGTACATGAGTACATACGAAGTGGGGCTTAAAAGTTTTCGAAGCGATGTTGGCCGAGCCACTAGCAAATCAGCTATAACTTTTGCTGGAAAAAAACATGAGTAACTCGGCATCAGTCGTTAGAATAATCTTAATAAAGAATGAAGGCAGATCTGCACGGTAAGTTTATGAAAATGCCTCAATAATACCATAACCGAGTAAAAGACTGACTTCACGTTAATTAAAATTAACGTGGTAGTGAAAGAAACATAGACAAGTCTCTTAGATTTCATGCAGCAGAATTAGCTAAACCGATAAAATGGGTTTCGAATTATACTTAAAAAGTTGCAAGAATATAGGCGAATAATGCGGTAATAAGAACACGCTGGTACAGAAGCCAATGGAGGGAGGCAATACAATGAATGAACCCGAGCTATAGAGTCCGATCAGAACAAATCTCGTCCGAAATATGAAATATGGTAGGAAATCTTAGATTTGAATAGTTCGCAATTTCGTTTAATAAAATGTTGAGAAGCAATTAAATGCCTAACCAGTGGCGGGAGACCTTGCCTTCACTGTATAAAGCCAAATATGACACGAGAACTCGCAACAACAGCCGATCGGTTAAACTAATGCGGCATGCTATGAAACTACACTAGAATGTAGTAGAATAAGACGGTTGACAACGGAATAGTATCGATGTGCGGATAATTTAAATATGTAGGCCCAGTCATCAACCATCTAAACTACCTAAACTAAACATCAAAAAACACTCTTGCCTCAGTAATGAGATGATCCAAAATAAAGCATGGCCTAAAATTGTAAAGATCTGTAAATTCAGCAAACAACCCAACTCAAGCGGTAGCAATTTAGTCAAGTAGAAGAAATATGTAGAATTAAATGTAATTACACTCGTTATAAATTCCAACGGTTAAATAAAATATTTTTGATATTTGTATGATGTCCGTAAAAAACATTTTGCAATATAGCAAAACGAAGCAAATGGTGTTTTAATTTATTCACCTCAAATTTTAACCGGATATCACATTTCTTTCATTTAAATGTAGTGTCATCTGGTGTTTTCTTGTCTTAACGTCAAAATGACAAAGGTTTTACGACAGATGTTTATGACATTTGGTAAAGGAACTTTTTATTTTTGTTTATCTGAAAATTTTCTCTCAAGTGCAACAAAATGCTTAACTCGATGGTAAAGGAACATCAAGCCAAACAAGCAAAAAGAAAAGAAGAACAAGGTAAGTAGAAGTGTGAATTTTAATTTCAATATATGGACAAGTTGCTCAGTTATTTGTTAATCAGAAATTCGACGTAAAGAAGCAATCGAATCATCAAATGAACTAACACAGGCACTAGTCGACCACTTAAATGTCGGGTAAGTTGTCTACTACTCCCAATGAAAATAAACCCCATTGACCAGCGTTCAATTATTATTCTCCTTAGTGTTGCCCAGGCTTATTTAAACCAAAAGCGACTCGATGCAGAAGCAAAGCAGTTACATGTGGGTGCAACAAATTTCGCCAAACAAACTCACCAATGGCTGCAACTTATCGATAATTTCAGCAGCGCACTAAAGGTGAGTCAGACATCCAGTTTATTTTGTCTACCACTAAAAGTGGCTATTGTTAAGAACTTGTGTCGTTATTTCACTGGCTGAAACTAGTTAACCAAGTGGCTAAGTTTATCGTCACATTCGTCTGGTAATTGTCTGTTTTGGTTGTTATCGTATAAAAGTGGAAGTTGAGCAGCTTTTTAATAAATTTCATATATTTTACCAGTACTTTCTAGTTTTTCTTGTAAAAAGTCTCAATAACTTCACTCATTGATAGCGCATAATGCTTTTTATGTAGCCTCATCTGATTATGATCAGAAAATTGGCAGATCATATTTGTGTGGTCTGAAGTGCAAAGATTTTAAAGCTATAATTTATTTGTTCGATATTTTGTCTTCTTTAAGCTGATTTAATATACTGTAGAAGCCTACTTTTTCTTGACCACAAGTTCTCAATCGGATTTAGATCGGTCGATTAAGCTGGCCAATCAAAAACTAAGAATTTTTCGAAGTGTGTGTATGGAATGTTGGAACTTTCAAATCATCGACCTTTCATCTTCGCCATAAGGCAGCCTAACATTTCCTAGTATTTCTACAGATAATCGTTGCACAGCTTACTAGGGAAAACAGTTCACAAATTTTAACATTGGATTTTGCCGCTAGCGAGAAAAAGAGATATTTACCATTTTATAATTTATAATCTCATTGCGGGGCAAAGTTTAATTAAGCAGAATACAGATTCATTCAAATAGCTTCATCAATTATGTTTGCGGTATTTTAAGGCAATCCTTAAAGAACTACAGAATCCTTCAGTTTTGGCCATTCAAAATTAATTTCATCTGGTTAGGTGAGAACTCACAAAGAACATTCCTCAATATCTTCAGCTATGTGATGCAGACAGCAGCCTTTACAGGAAGTTTGCTTACATAATAGTCTAAAAGTATCTTTATCCATTCCGTGAGGAACAGATTTAAGAGTAAGTTCGACGAGATAAGTTGCAGAGGAGCGAGTGTCAATGTTAGCAGTTGAACGCTGACAAGCAAAGAGAACATCAACTACTTCGTGATATTTTATAAGTGTATAAGTGGCGATGGCGCGATAGTTAGCTCATTGGACTATCACGCAGAGAGTCTGGGTAACCAACAATTTTTCAAACGCTATCACCCTTTCGACGGGCAATGGCAAACTTCTGAAAGTAAAAAATTTCCTACGAAAGTGCCGTTCGGACTCGGCGATAGACCGTAGGCCCCGCTCAGATGTGACAAAAAATGAAAACATGATCAACACAAATGAGTGTCAAGAACCTAGGCCATGGCCCATAACGGGCTACCAGCGCCAGTGTTTTTTTTTTTTTGTTAATAGGTCTACTGGTTCGAATAAAATCCTTCGCTATTTAGCTTTTACGCATAATATGACGAATTTAAGATCGGAGTCAATGATATTATTTATGAATGTACGGAACTTGTAGATAACACAATTCACACTTTCTCTTACTGGGAGCAAGTTTATTATACAAGACTAAAGCATTGTTGCTCCGAAAACCACATCGAAGTGTAACGAATTGCTCTGAAGTATTCCACACGGAATTCATCCTTCCTTTCTTAAACGTTGCACAGATAACATAAAATTGAGAGGTCGGACCGTTAAGGAATGAAATGAACATTTGTTCATTCTCTTCACAGTTTAAATATTGTGCGTATCATGTGGAAGGAATAGCGATTGCGGAAGTATGACGAAGCATTTTCAATGCACTCTAAAATCAGCCTACTAGAGCCCAGGCTATGTTCCGATAAATGCGCATCACCACAAATCTGTCATACATGTACAGAAGTCTCCCGTTATTTTTTTTTTTCAAAATATCGGTTAACATAGTTTTTAATATGCAAGTTGCACATCGGCTCCAAAAATTATGTTTGACCCCAAATTTGGACTTCGTACAGCAGTGTAGAGCTGCAGTTGCACGAAGAGGTTTATATTTTGATGAATGTTCGATGTATTTATTGTCAATATATGGTCCCCAAACCGGTAAAATAGGCTGTTTTCGAAAACGTGACTGGATCGTGACTTAAGGGTTGCAATCGTTAAAGTGCAAACGTTATTTGCCTTCGTTGATCTTTGTCATCTGTATGATTTTCTACTTGCAATCGTATTTGACATTGTGCAACAAAGCAAAATGTTTCCATTACCAGGATAAGGTAATGGAATTCAATACATACTTTTTCGGCTGCTTTTTTGCAGCTCATATGATGTTTATGAGCATCTGCCCTGCAAATACTGCATTATCGAATATTCTGCAAATGCCATGTGATTTATAACACATGACTTTCGCAGCTTGCATTTATGAGTATTTTTTAAAAGAAATTTGGCTCATATGACGGTATCGAAAACGGCCATAGGCTTACTAGCTAGAGCTAGTTTAATTTCTAAATGTTTTTTTTTCATACTAGTAATTATTATGCATAAATACATACATTTCATTGCCAATGCTCAAACTGATAGGACCACTTTTTGCTGCAAGAGTATCTTTCAGCGCTATCTCTGAAAATCATCTTGGAATGATTGAAAGGACTATGGGCTGACAAGCGGCTAGTTTTGTGATTGGTGCTTTGGTATTAAGGTCGTTGCATATGAGTGCATAAGAAGCTGCCGATCAATCACAAAATGATTGTTTTGACACAAGGTTATGGATAGCTATCCAAAAGAAAGTTGTTTTTTCCATTTCAGTTCAAACTATTCAACAACTGTACAAATAAAATAACACTATTTTTCTTACATGGGAAATGGCTTTTCCTATTCGATACGTGTTCTGTTGAGTTCGAAACTGGATTAACCAGTTCAGGGAAGATTTTGCGCTCGAAAATAAGCCAGAGAAGAAAAAGGAGGTTTTTGGTAATTAAAAATTGACGGCCAAAGCAGAACTACACCCTTAAAAGATTATGGGGACAGTATGGTGAAAGACATTCGTTTTACAAATGTAGAGAAACATTAAAAGCAATGTCATAGCAAATTCTGTTTTTAGTTTTCACTGGTAAATAAACATGATCTCATCCTGCTATATAATAATGCAGAAACACATGCTACACAGTTAACTCCATAGCAGAATGAAACTCAGGACGTACTCTTATCACCGTCGACCAGATACCTATTAAAGTAACTTGGATATTCATTACATATTTATTGATGACAGCATTTATAAGAGACGAGCTATTATTAATTTTGACATCATCCAAAACAACATGAAACTTGAAAGAATTTCGGAAAGCTTGCGGGCCGATACCAGAGGCCTATTTCAAGTCTGTACAACTGTTACCATACGCAACATACGCGTAATTATCTTGAGAAGAAATCAATCAGCTGTTCGTTGGAGCGTTGGCGGCCATTGAAACAAAAGCGACAATGATGTACAGTGGTGGTCACATAATTAGCACACTTTGTCTTACTCATATTAAATTCGTTATATATTCGCTATAATTTAAAATTAAGGTAAACAATTTCGTATGAAAACTTTGGCTGTAACGTGAGGCGATTATCCCATAAGCCTTCCCTGCATTCCTTACCCTATGATCACTTTAGCGAGCAACAGCTGTCTTCTGTCGCCCTTTGAGTGAGGTTATATAATTATCACCCTTTAAGGATTGTTCATTATTTTTAATTATTTTCCACAATTTCCAGTTGTTTAATAAGTAAGTGTTTGTTTGAAAATTTAAAGCCAGATTTACAATAAATCTGATTAATTAGAGATGTGAAAAGGTGTAAGCTGCTCCAAAGAAAAAATGGAGCTTATAATGAAACATAAAGCGGATGGTAGTTATGTCAATTTCAAAGGCATTTAAATGCTTCAAGAAAATGGTGTACAATTCTTTTAAGCATTCGGAAACATATGAAACAACAAAAAAGAATCAACGGGCTACAAGATCTCGCAAAAAGACAGAGAATTTTCTGGCTCCATTTGAAAGTTCAAGCCAAATAAAAAATGAGAAAAAGCGGATAAAATTATAAAGCTAAGACAATCATTTGCCAAGGATCACATTGAAAAGCCTCTGTTTTTAGAAAAAAGTGCTTTAAAGTGATAAATCTAAATTTTGTCGATGGGGATTAGATGGTAAAAGGTATGTTTGGCGTCCTGCTAATGAACATCATCCCAAAACCGTGAAACACGACGGAGGAAACGTTGTGGTTTAGGAAGCTTTTCAATGGCATGGTGTGGGCCCAATCGTGCGAATAACATCAAAAATGGATCAACGGGTGTCCAAAAATATCATAGACGCTTTATGCACGACAACGATCCGAAGCGTACTTCGCGGCTGTTGAAACGATGCTTAGAGGATCATAATATTGATATTATTGATGCGAAGCACAAAGTTCTAATCTCAATTCTATTTCGGGTCTTCGAAACCCTCAAAAATAAACCAAGTGTTTATTATTATTATTTATTAAAGCCTTTTTATGACTCGACTCAAAATTCAAAAAATGACACCATTGTAGAGATTAAGTGAAGTATGTATCACTCTTGCAAATCGCTGTTTATTTGGAAGCAGGCAACTAAGAAATAAAACCTTTTCACAAACAACAAAAGAAGCACTGTTTAATACCCCTGTCGTCCCTCTATATATGACGCGGAAACATAAACTTTATTTATTAGGTTGTATTACACGAAATGTCTGATTTTGGAGTAAAAGTTAAAAAAAAAAAATTAGAATAGGAGAGTTTCAAATTCCAATTGTAGCCGTTTTTGCACCATTATGTGGCCTAGCAAAGAATAGAGCCATGGCTCTTCAGCCACATTAGCATACACTATGTTAGATAACTCATAAAAATTACGATGTCGTTTAACGCTTATTTTTGGATGAAAAAGTGAAAAGTTGGTAATTCTGATATCTGCCAGATTTACATTTTCTAAATGAACACCGACCTTGGCGGCATATAATGATTTTTCTTTTACCCTCAACCACTTTTTTACGGTTGTCATATTCAGCTTCACTGAAGAGTTTCGATGACTGCAACATGTTGAGCAATTGAACACAATAGTCCAAAGTCCCACTCTCCCAAATATCTCCTGGAATGTCATTTCTGCCTCTTTTATTTAAAAAAAACTTAAGTTCAAGTGAAGTGAGTTTGCTAAAAAAAAATTAATAAAGGAAATAATTATGTCCCAAATGTCGTTCATCTATTAACCATTCGTCATTTGTTTTCAACACGTTTTTATTTTACACCATATATGTAAAAACGTTAAAACTAAACTCTCCTACAGCTTTAACAAAGAAAAAACTATGCTAATCCTATATTTGCCTTGTTTTGTTTTAGGAACTTGGTGACGTGGAAAACTGGGCGCGTAGTATCGAAACCGACATGCAAACAATTCAAGGCACCCTAGAAATTGCGTACAAAACTTCACGTCAACCAGTAACATCATCATCAGAAGCATACAAACCTTGACTTTTGATTGTTCTAAGCCAAATGGACACAATTTACATTTATTTGAGTTTTTATTTCTAATTTTTTTTTTGTTTATGTTACAATTAATATTTAAAATTAAAAAAAGGCGACCAAATTTGTCTGCGACATTTTTTAATGCTTTACCATGACCATGTCAGCATTTATTGTTGTTTTGTATTTATTTTACTGAAACGAATTTAATTCTCCGTAGGCCCACAGGCCTCTGTTATAAAAACAAAATTTTATCTACAGCGCCACGTTTCAAGGCATAAAACGAACGCTGGAGAAAAATATTTTTTTTTTTAAGGAAATATTTTTACACTACTTCATTCGGTGTTTTTTTTTTTTTTTTAAAAAAGGAGATAATGGACATACACTTCATTTCTTTCCTGCCTCTTTATAAATAAAAAAAAGAAAAGAAAGATAATTGAGAACGAAGGGAGATCATAATGATCAAATAAAATTTAAAGATATTAGCCATAAGGAGGAGATGATACCGTTATGGTACAAGTTTAAAAAATAATTAAAATAAACTCAAATTAATTCAATTCTATAAGGTCACATTAAATTAAAAGGTAAAATCAAAGTAATGATAATAAAAGTTAAATGAACGAAGAGCCGGAAACATAAAGAAGAGCAAAAAAGGAAGAGATTTAACTTCTTGTTATGATAAATATATGATGATGTTGATGATTCAGCTGGGGCGTATTACAATTTGAGAACTAGTAGCGTGCGCGTCCTGCAAAAGAAAAATAATAAAATACCAAAGTGTTTATGGTTTTGCAAAGACGAAAAGAAAAGAATATTATTTCTTACGTGGAGTAAAGGACCTACTCCGACTACGTTCGTAGCGTCGCCTTCTATCGCGGTACGGGGAGCCAGACCTTCTACGAGCGCGGTAATCATCTCGGTAACGATCATGATACTCTCTGTCTTTGTAGGATCTAGAAAAAAAAAAAAAAAAAAAAAAACGCAAATGAAAAATACATCGCGGAAAAATTAAATCTTCAACGAACATCGGATTACAATATTTGAGAGGTCGGTTTTGGTACTCTTATAATTGCGGGCTGGTAAAAACTATTGTGTCACATTCGAATTAAAGTTCATTCATTATAAAGAAATTTCGTTGAGTCCTTTGGGAACTAGCATTTATATCTTCTGCAAGATAAGGCTTACCTAAGGGTGTTTCACCCTTGCTAATAATAACTCCACGTGGTAACCACCGGGTACTGGTCAATCCGGACGGGACCTGCTAAACTTATAAATGCGAGTGCACTATAAACGGGACACTGGATGAATTCCCCAGATGGAATCCCGGTACAAATGAGACCTTATACAGGCTACTCCGACATTTTTGGAGCTCAGGCCGGTAAGGATTTTCTAGACTAATCCGCCTATTTGGATGCGGATTTGTTGTTGGAGGCAGACTGAGGCAAGAAGCCATGACTTTCCGACATGTGAACGAGCGCCTCGTAGCAATCCGCATCAAGCCTAAATTTTCCAACATTAACCTGATAAGCGCGCACGCCCCTACAGAGAAGAAAGATGAAGACCTTGAGCAAGACCTACGGGCAATGCCCTAGCTATGGCATCAAAATTGTCCTTGGCGATTTTAATGCAAAGCTAGGAAGAGAGGGCATATTTGGTAGTACTGTTGGAAGACATAGCCTACACGACACCACCTCCGATAACGTATTCAGGCGGCGGGACGAAACATTGTCATAGCTAGAGCGCGGTTCCCCCATCTCGATATTTACAAGAAGACTTGTAGAATTCCTGATCAATTAACCGCCAACCAGATTGACCACATTGCGATCGACGCAAGACACTCTTCTAGTATTATGAATGTCTGAACGTTCCGAGGAGCTAACATCGACTCGGACCATTACCTTGTTGTACTCAGGTTAAGGCGGATCTCGAACAACGCCAATACAAGCTAATACTGTGAGAAATTTCGACGCAAGACTGCTGCAATCACAAGAGATCGCCAAATCCTTTTTCGATCGAGTCTCTTAATCTCTTAAGAGGTCCCTTGCCCCCAGAATCAAGCATCGAAGACCAATGGCAACACTGCCAAAAAGTCATTAGAGATGCCGCTACTGATGTGCTGGGTTTCACGCGACCACCACAACATAACCCATGGTTTGATGACGAATGCCGGGGTGCCAGCACGTAACTCGATACAATCGAGTTTAGTCGATACAATCGAGCATGGGCAGCACCTAATTTGGTTCAATCGACTGTCCTCGATTGCATCGTCTTAGATGGCAGCACACAAGCTTGAAAATGACGTTTGAAACAAAACTTTATACTCGATAGCAAATACTTATCGCTGACAGTAATTTTTGTGGAAAATAAGCAAAAAAAATGGCAGTGGACAAAAAAAACAAATAGCCATATTGACTTCATGAGTGATGAGCACGATTTAGCTAGAGGAATTTTAAAAACAGCGGAACGGCTATCTAACTCCAACATTAATTTATCAACTCCCACTGGCTAAGAGACTCAAAGTTGCATAAAGCTGCAAAGCTGGTGGTACTGATTGCTTCTTATTTTTTCTGGAAGTTTTGAAGAGTAAGAATCATAAGGAAACATTTTTTATTCTGTCCCACAAAATTAAAAAAGAACGGCATTAAGTTTTTCAATGTCATCAATTGATTACTATTATCTCTTAAAGCTCTTCTATTGATTTCGAAATTCGAGGCTTCCTCATCTTCGCTTTCCGAATCAAAAAATATCATCATTTATATTTACTTTTTAAATTAAAGAATATCTATTTGAGATTTGACAGTTCATTTCTAAGTTCACAATGATTTATTAAGCAGAAGTCACAATGAAACTCGTTTCAAGTTACGTGCTACCGAAATTTATTTGTTTCGAGTTGACTGACGATCAACACTCCTCGATTGTATCAAAGTACGTGCTGGCACCTTCGGCAAGCCCATGCAGCTAAGCAAGTTGCACACAAAGCGGCGTTGCATAGGAGGACTAGAGCTGCTCATGAGCTCTATGAGCAGAAGGGGAGAGACGAAAACTGGCTTTTCAGGAAGAAATAGAAAGAGCATGAGAAGCGCGCGATCGAGGAAATTGAGAGATGCTACTCGAGGAATGAGACTCGGAAGTTTTACGAAAAGGTAAAAACAAAACATGTCACGGACACAAGCCACGAACCGAAGCCTATAAAGACGAGCAAGAGAACATCGAAGTAGAGTCGCAGTCGATGCTGAGGATTTGGAAAGATCATTTCTGTATAACGGCGATGACGAAACAAATACCGCTGTCAGGCAGAATAAACCTTTCAACTTGGACGATGTGGACAATTCCGTTCACCCGACCTTGATGAAAAGAAGATAGCAATATCTAAGTTGAGATCCAACAAAGCTGCTGAAGCGGACGGCCTTTCATCTCTAAAATATGGTCGGACGAACGTATGCCTGATGAATGGAACCTCAGCATTGTTTGTCCGATCCTCAAGAAAGGAGGCTGCTTCGAGAGGAAAATTCTTCCATTGATTTTCGGTCCCGTCTCCATTGACGGTGAGTGGAGGACGAGATACAACCACGAACTGTATGAACTGTAAACCGACATCGAAGAGTTAAGATCCAACTAGATAGAGATGCCACGAATATTCGGTATTCGGCCACTTATTTCAATATTCGGTATTCGGCCGAATAGTACCCAGTATTCATGTACAAAAAAAAAAATCAATTCATGAACAAAAAAACGCATGTGTAAATCAAAAATATATCCATTATATTCATAAAAAAATTTATTTTAATACTTCAAATCAATCAACGGTAAATTTTCAGCATTTGTTGGTAGCAAACGATTGTGTTTCTCCTCATAAATTATGCCAGCTTCCGAAAACAGTATCTCAGTGTAAAAACACTGATAAATGTATAAATAAACTAAAACTCCTTGCTTGAAAGTGTTAACTCATCACTTTGGTAATACAATATGATCCAATCAATGAATAATGAGCAAATAATGTTTGTCGCGACGGAATCTAGTCGCAAATGAAACGAAAGACTGCCGAAGTGTCGGCAAGCATGTACAGCATACGAGTACATACTCGTATGTCTTATAAAACTTTTTTTGCTGAACATTCGGCCGCCGAATATTCGGTATTCGGCTAAATCACTATTCGTGGCATCTCTAGATTCAACGACTAAGATGGCTGGGTCATGTAGAGCGGATGAACACCAATGCTCCGGTCCGAAAAGTCTTCCCGAGGGACAGTGTAGTGGACCGAGACTCATGTGGCACACACAAGTGGAAGGGGATCTCAGCCTACTTAGCGTGGGAAACCGAAGACAGCTAGCTTAAGATCGGGCTAGCTGGAGACGCTTGTTCGATTGAGGGCCAGGTACACCCCGGACTGTAGCGCCACCTAAAGTAATTAAGTAAGTAAGGGTGCTTCCACACTGAACAAAGCAAAAACAAACAAAGCAACTTTAAAACAACTATTTTATGTTTTTGGAATTTAAATATACGTTTACAGGCGTGCGCCCACATTGAATTACGCGTATCAAAGCTAGCTAAAGAAAACGGTTTTGTTCTACTGCTTATTTAAAACATTACACGTGTTTTAATAGAGCAGCCTATACTGGAATAAGCAATAAATCCCATTTTAAGCCAAAGATAAACAAGTCAGGCGATAACCCGAACAAAAAAGTTTAGCCATAAACAGGAGAGAAACACATGCAATGAAATGAGAGCGCCTACATTGACCTTGTCAAACGTAACAAAGAAAAACGTTAGAGACATGTGAACGAAGACTATTGGTATTTACGTTTTTACGTTTCATTCCTTCATTTTCTGTGAAGTAAGGCATAAACATGTGTGACACAAAAAAATTATCGAATTTGATTGAAAATCCACTGGTAATGTACAATTATAATTTAAAAGAACACGGGGATAAACGTATTGTGGACAAATTGTGGAACACAACTGCTATTTTCTACCTAATGCCCAGAAACAAAACTTATATTGGGTTTGGCTAGGAACGGGACTTTTCGTTTTCTTTGTTTTTGTTTAATTTAGTATGGGCTTAATCTAAGAGATGTAGTAGATGTCAAAACGTTTCCATTAAATTACAATAAGTTGACCACTAAAAACTTCGCCATTATTTAAAGTGAAACAAATCACACTTCAGTAACGCATTGTAATTACTCAAATCCACTACGAAAATGGTAAAAATTTCAAACAGTTCGAAAAGTTCACAGTTTTCTCAGTTAACATGAAGCAACTCCTCGTCCAGCAATGATGTGAAGAACAGACACCATGACCATTACAGGAATACTGGGAATATTGCTTCAGTTCCTAAATGGGCTTTAGGAATTGGACATAACACAAATAACACTATCGAATTTTGACTTGATTCATAAGCCAGCTCATCTGGACAGTTTATGGTAAAATCTCGTTAATTTGCTTCGCTCTTCTTTCATCGTTCTCTTCAGCTTAGGAAATAGAGTTTGGAAACTGATATTTGGGTCCAAAACTAGGGCACCAATAAAGGAGAACCCAATGTTTTTTTTTATAAATAGAAATAGTATTATCCCAACCAGTCTTCTGGTCCAGCTTCGAAATGTGCCCATTGAATCTGTATGCAAAACTAAAAATCTCAGCATCTTACCATTAAATTGGTTCAGTCATCCGGGAAATACGGCTGCCTTTGAAATTTGTCCCAATCTCAAATGCACATTAGTTAAGACGAAGTTGGTTTACACCTTAATACTAGCATTGGGTTGAGTGCTTGATGAAATCTTTACAAATAAAAGTTCAACCATTAAAGGAGTTTGGCAAGCAGCGTAAAGTTCAAGGCATAGAAAACGTTTATTTTCAACAAGACGACGCTATGTGGCTTTCATACTCATGCCCACCATTGCTCTTTTCCGAGAAAAGTTTCTATTTCCTGAAATAGTGATCAAATTAAACCACTGACATCGTGGGATGTTTATGCCAATTCCTTTCAGTTAATAAAGTGCCAAACCCCTACACCCGTGTTACTACAGATGAAGTAGACCCACAAATCCAAAGGGTGTGATGTTACGTACAACATACATATATTGTCGTTGGCTTTGAGATGTTATTTGACTGTACAGTGATTTTTGAATTTCTGTAATTCACAAACCTTACTTATAACATAGACAGATGTAAAAGTTGTTTCGTTCTTTAAGGAATTAGCAAAGGTTATTTCTGTTATCTACTAGACGGGCCATATTGAATGATCCTATCGGAAAGTGCCGTGCAATGTCAATTCGAATAACATTTGTAAAGCATTCAGAATTAAAATGTGTGTGCATAAGCAATGGAACGCTAGACTCCTGAAAAACGCGGAATAACTGTCACGATATTTTTGATGAACAATTCGTCGGTGATTTTGGCGCAATGTGAGAGACTTTTAGAGACTAGAACAACAAGAGATCAAGAAAGCCCCGGAAGGCTTCGTTCTATCGTTCGGCCGAGAATACCAATGTCGTGTTTGAAGATATCGCAGCGGCTCTGTCAACATCGATCAGATGACCACGCGCGTCTCTGTGGCGCATTTTAGTGAGACTTACAGATGTTTCCTTATGAATTGCAGACCGTCCATTTGAAAGTTGATGTCTGTTAATCGTGAATCGCGTGTAATTTTCTCGCAACGCCCTCCTGAATCTCAACAACGAAGTGGACGATTTTGCGTTAAAAATAATCATGAGTGACGAAGCCCATTTTGCGGTTCTGGGATACTGAAAACTGTCAAGTAATGCACGAAGATGCATTTCATCCACTCAAAATCAGTGCATGATGTACTGTTTTAGCTAAAGGAGCCATAAAACAATTTTTTTTTTTTTTCGAAACGGCACTGGCCAAAAGTTTACTATGATGATGAGTGCCATGATTAATGAAATTTTAATTTTTCAATTGGATGAATTGGGACTGGAGGATATGTGATTTTAGCAAGACGAATTAACAACATTCTAATGTAGGAGTTTCCCGGTCGTCTGGTATCGCATTTTGGCGAATTGTACTGACTGCCCTAGGCTTCTTTGTGTGGGATTATTTAAAGTTACGGGCTTATGTAAACAAGTCACAAACTCTGGCAGCCAGCCAGGGGAACATTCATCAAGAAGTAGAGAACTTATCACTCGAAGTTCTAAAGAAAACCATAAAAAAAAACATTGTATGGTATAATAAAATAATAACTCCATCCTTTGTTTTGGACCCATCGGTGTACCATACTAGTGAATCTTTAAAACAAAGATTTTCTTAGTTTACTTGTTCTAGAAATTTAACCGTTAAGGATGATTACTAGCAGTTCATTGCTTCTTAATTTGGGGAAAGAACCGGATGAATTAGTGTGGAATTGTTTTCGATCACTTAAATGGGCGTGTAGTTGACTGGAAATTGTTTCTCCAAGATGTAACTATGTGAAATTCAGTCACACAATTCAGTCACTTCAGTCACACTTTAGGGTTCTCAAAAGTTCCACGAAAGATGCTTAAAAACTCCGCAACGAAAGCAAATGTGTTGTTTCAGATCTTTGGTCTTCTTGAAAATAATTTCTTTCCGTAGAATTATTCTAGGATTCGCAGAGCATTATTAATGAAGAAGTATGCAGGTGAAGTATGTAGCATTAGATGTGTAATTATGCAAAGTTCAACGAATGTTACTTGGTAAAAAATTGAAGTTTAAATTAAAACGAATAAGTATGTTAAACCCATGTAGCAATCCGCATCAAGGCTAAATTCGCCAACATTAGCCTTATATGCGCGCATGCCCCCACAGAGGAGAAAGATGACGACACCAAGGATGCCTTCTATGAGCTCCTTAACAAGACCTACGAGCAATGCCTTAGCTATGACATTAAAATTGTCCTCGGTGATTTTAATGCAAAGCTAGGAAGAGAGGGTATCTATGGTGGAACAATCGGAAAATATAGCCTGCACAACACCACTTCCGATAACGGATTCAGGCTAATCGACTTTGCGGCGGGGCGAAACATTGTCGTGGCTAGCACGCGGTTCCCACATCTCGACATACACGAGGGGACTTGGAGAACTCCTGATCAATCAACAGTCAACCAGATTGATCACATTGCGATCGACGCAAGACACTCCTCCAGTATTATGGATGTCCGTACGTTCCGAGGAGCCAACATCGACTCGGACCACTACCTTGTTGTAGCCAAGGTACGGTTGCGGATATCCCAAACTACGCTAAGACAAACTAATGCTTTGAGAAAATTCGACGTCAGAAGCCTACAATCGCAAGAGATCGCCAAGTCCTTTTCCGATCGAGTGTCTCTTAATCTCTTAAGAGGTCCAATGCCGCCAGCATCAAATATCGAAGACCATTGGAAACACTGCCAAAACGCCATCAGAGATGCCGCCTCTGATGTGCTGGGTTTCACTCGTCCACCAGCTAAGCAAGATGCATATAATGCGGCGCTGCTTAGAAAGACCAGAGCTGCTCATGAGCTCTATAAGCGGAAGAGGAGAGACGATCACCGGTTTCTAAAAAGGAAGAAGAAAGAGCATGAGAAGCGCGCGATCGAGGAAATTGAGAGATACTACTCCAGGAATGAGGTTCGGAAGTTTTACCAAAAGGTAAAAATAATATGCCGCGGAAACAAACCCCGAACCGAAGCCTGTAGAGATGAACAAAGGAACATTGTAGTAGAATCGCAGTCGATGGTGAGGATTTGGAAAGACCATTTCTGCAGACTGTATAACGGCGATAACGTACCAAATACCGCTGTCAGGCAGAATCAACCTTTCAACTTGGACGATGATGACCAACAATTCCGTCCACCCGACCTGGATGAAGTGAAGATAGCTATTGGGTCTATAACTTAATTCGTGCGGTTTGCTAAGAGATGGCGTAACTTGTATTATTCCATTGGAACATGCGTTGGAAAGCTACTGTCGTTGTACGTCATTTCAGTATGTCATTCATTTGAAGCGTAGACAACAATAATTTTTTTTTCACTCAAATATGTCGAACTTTGTGCCAGAAAAAATGTTTTTGCGGGGAGTTCTTCATTACTTTAATATGAAGAAAACTGCTGCCGAAAGTCATCGTATTTTGGTGGAAGTTTATGGTGAACATGCGCTAGCTGAGCGAACGTGCCAAAAGTGGTTTGCACGATTTTAAAGTGGTGATTTTGGCTTGGAAGACGATGAACGTCCTGGGCAGCCAAAAAAGTTTGAAGATGAAGAACTGGAGGCATTACTCTATGAAGATTGTTGCCAAACACAAGAAGAGGTCGCAGAATCTTTGGGCGTCACTCAAGCAGCCATTTCAAAACGTTTAAAAGCAGCTGGATATATTCAAAAGCAAGGAAATTGGGTTCCACATGAAAGGCGGTTTTGCATGTCCGAAATGCTGCTGGAACGCCACAAAAAGGAAGTCATTTTTGCATCGGGATGTTACTGATGATGAAAAATGGATCCATTACGACAACCCCAAGCGCAAAAAATCATATGTGAAACCCGGCCAACTAGCCAAATCAACGGTAAAGCCGAATATCCATGGCGCGAAGGTAGTGCTATATATTTTGTGGGATCAGATGGGTGTGATGAGCTGCTTAAACCGGGTGAAACCATCAATGGACAACGCTACCGAACACAATTAATCCGTTTGAAGAGTGCAGTAGCCGAAAAACGCCCGGAATTTGCGACCTGACACGAGGCAATAATTTTCCATCATGACAACGCTCGGTGTCCCACGTTGCTATTCCGGTTAAGAACTATTTGGAAAACAGTGGATGGGAAGTCTTACCCCACCCGCCTTATAGCCCAGACCTTGCCCTTTCTGACTACCATTTGTTCCGGTCGATGCAGAACGCCCTCACTGAAATACGGTTCACATCAGAGCAGAATATCAAAAATTGGTTTGATTCATTCTTGGCTGCCAAGCCGGCGCAGTTCTTTTGGGATGGGATCGACAAATTGCCAGAAAGATGGGAAAAAGTCATAGCTTCAGATGGGCAATACTTTGAATAATACTATTGTACATATTTTTCTTAAATAAACGTTCAAATTTACGAATTAAGTTATATACCCAATATATCGAAGCTTAAGTCCAACAAAGCTGCTGGAGCGGATGGCCTGACTGCCGAGCTCTTCAAAGCGGCAGGTGATGACTTGGTAAGGAGCATACACCAACTCATCTGTAAAATATGGTCGGACGAAAGTATGCCCGATGAATGGAACCTCAGCATTGTTTGTCCGATTCTCAAGAAAGGAGACCCTCTGAACTGCGCCAACTACAGAGGCATCAGTCTCCTTTACATCGCATATAAGATCTTATCTGCCGTATTGTGTGAACGCCTGAAGACGTTCGTCAACAACCTGATAGGTCCATATCAAAAAGGACAACCAACACCGACGTCTCGGGCAGAACGTCACCCTCGACAGATATAACTTTGAGGTAGTTAAGGACTTTGTCTACCTAGGCTCTGCTATAAATACAGACAGCGACACCAGCGCTGAGATCAAGCGAAGAATAACTCTTGCCAACCGCTGTTTCTTTGGGTTAAGAAGGCAAGTGAGTAGCAAAGCTCTTTCTCTGACAAGCAAAGTCACCCTTTATAAGACCTTAATAATCCCGGTCCTGCTCTATGGCGCAGAGGCATGGACATTATCAAAAATGGATGAGGGTGTTCTTGGTTGCTTCGAGAGAAAAATTCTTCGGGCGATCTTCGGTCCCGTCTGCATAGACGGTAAGTGGAGGAGGAGATACAACGACGAACTGTATGGACTGTACAGCGACATGGACCTAGCCAGAAGAGTGAAGATCCAAAGACTGAGATGGCTGGGTCATGTAGAGCGCATGGACACCAATGCTCCGGTCCGAAAAGTCTTCGAATCCGTTCCCGAGGGACAGCGCAGTAGAGGAAGGCCAAGACCCAGGTGGCGCACGCAAGTGGGAGAGGACCTCAGCCAACTTAGCGTGCGAAGGATCGTGCCAGGGATCGAGCTGACTGGAGAAGCTTGTTGACTGAGGCCCAGGTCCACCCCGGACTGTAGCGCAACCTAAAGTAAATAAGTAAGTATGTTAAACTTAACAAAACATTATCTACACAATACGAGGTTTGCATTCGGCGTCGAAGCATTATCGGGACAAAAAACAGTACTATGGTTACAGTAATGGCACGCATTGAATACTGACGTATTCATACGCATTAGCCAGCACTTTCTACTTCCTCTTTTATCAGTAAAAGGTTTTGTTAATGCACAACAACACATCTTTTCAACTGGGAAATCGTTGATGAATAAAAACAAAACTGTAGGACTGTTAAAAAGAACTCACCTTGTTGGCCGGCCCATATAAACACCCGGTGTGGGGGTATGAGGTCTCTGTGTAATTGAATAATCTACTCTTATGCGACGTCCATCTATTTCCATTCCTGTGGTGGCATCTTTTGCTACTTTTGCATCACCCAATTCTTCAAAGTATACAAAGCAGAAACCTCTGGAGCGCCCAGTCTGCAAATGAAAAAAATAAAAATAAACATTATTGATTACTGGTTAGCTGTTCATACAAGAGGGGATGAAAAGTAACCCAGTGTGATGGCTGTTTCATTCAAGATACAAAAGTAACGATATCACAATGTCGATTAAGAAATAATAGAACGTCTATCTTTAACTAGCATGAGCATTTGTGGTCTGGTCACAATAGCTAGAATAGAATAAAAATTAGATTACTATAAATTGATGATCATTGCCAAGACGGGGAATCACTTTCACCACAGAAATTCTACGAAAGAACTGCCAAGATGGAGTGAACAGAGGGAGAGGACGATTCAGTGATGATATTGTTTGAACTACTTCTGAGCTAAGGGCGTATGAAGATGTTCGTAAGGTATCTAGCTAAGGTGAAATTGCTACAAATCGGATTTTGTTGTTGTCAAGAAGCGTGATGACATACGACGAAAATGAAAACTGAGACATTTACTTCGATGTTAAGATAGTCCTTGGGTATTTTAATAAAAAGTGAGTAAAGAAGAGCATCGTGAAAAACATAGCCTACACGAAATCAGATCTGAAAATGGTTTCAGAATACTATTACTTCAGATAAACACTGCGACAGGACGAAATTCATCAAAACTCGTTCATGAGCAAAGCAGACGGGAGGATGCTCTATCGCCATAGAGAGAAACTTCTGCAAAAATTATATTTTGAAGTTCTACCAGAAAGTGATAACTACTTGTCAATGACATAAATGCTGAACAAAAGCAAGTAAAGATGAGGATAGGAGTCACAGTGAGTGCTCACAATTTGGAGGGATTCTGCACTGTTTAGGTAAAAGACGACCGTTTCAGGGAGAGTGAAGCATACAACTTGGACGATTTAAATAGCTTTGTCTTCTCGACCAAAATGAGATGTCGATAACTATATCTTAACTAACACATTAAGTCTGCATTTTGTGTCATTCATAGGTTGCTTTCTAAGTGGAGAAAGAGTATCTAAGTGATGAAATAGTAAAAAAAAAATCAACACAACGCAACAAAGTCTTTCAGTGTCGTGTTGACAGTTATAAGTCAAGAACAAGTTCGTCTCAAATGTCATATTTACAACGTCAACTACACATCACTACAGGACTGGCTGCTATCCATAGCGAATTGCAACGAACGTACAAAATGATTTTCCATGTTCTGTAACACCGACAACGTTACCTTTGGACCCAGAATTGCTGGCGGTAGCAGTAGCCAATCCACTTAAATACCTCAGGCAGACAGGCGATTTGTACTTCCCGCCCGAGAGCTTTTGGAATCAGAAAACCAAAGTTTTATTGAAGATGAGGATAAAAGAGCCAATGGGATCATGAACGAAATAACCCAGCAGATCGGGCATCTGAACGGGCACCTTGGCATTAAGAACTGCCTCTCTTGTCTAACAGCTTAAACAAGGCAGAGAAGAGGCAACTCAACATCAAGTTAAAAATGCGCAAAGACCCTGTAGCATTCGGAGAAAAGTACTCACAACAGATTATACATTACGTCAGAAATGGTTAAGCTCGAGAGGCGACTGGAAAGAACCACCTGCACTTGATATTTACATTTTACATTAATGGATTGGTGGAGTTGCCTGAGACAAGCCGCTGCCACCGCGATTAGTGGAACAATCAGATATTTTGGTGGCCTGAGTCCAGCCAAATTTATATTTTTAAATGCAGTCGTGGTTTCTCAACAGGCAACAGCCAACAGCCAACAGCCCACAGCTTTCAGGTACATGTTTTCACAGATGCCAGTCAAAATGGGTTTGCCGTTTTGAGTTTTTTGAAGATGAAGTTAATCTTTTTCTCCCATGTTTTGAGCTGCAATGTTGGGAGCCGTTTGCACATTATGAAATAGCAAACCACAGGGTCGTGTATCGAAACTATTCTTAAACTACAATTCTATGTGTTCAATCGAAAAAACAAAAATATAACCCAATCGTCGCGAAGAGGATCTCGCGTGGGCGTGGGCTCGCGTGGGCGTGGGTTCAAATGGCAAGTTTGTAGAATACCTTCTGAAAGAGGCGGACTTCCAAAATTGTAAAGCCAATCACAACGACGTGATCGTCTTAAGCCAGGGAACAAAGTTCAAGTATCTATAGGATGCTATTCATCCGAGGCGTTTTGCAGCGTGACAAGATAATGAAATGGTCCACTGGGATAAGGGGCTAGACTTTCATGGCGATGGATATTAGATCAGGTCGTCGCAAGACCACCACTGAATGAAGGATACACTACTTTTAAACGACACCATTGGACTAGGGTACTATTAGTTTGACACACGGAAAAAAGCGCGAAAAAGACCAGATATCATGGCAAATGCAAATAAAGTTTCTTAAATAAATTTGAAGATGTCCACCAAAATGCAAACGTTTTCCTTGTCCTTGCAGGCTTTTAATCTTCTATTCAGCCCACACAGAAGGCAGCCATATAATACAATAAGTCAATCGATACTCCGAATAAAAAACAAAAACACACATTCTTTCCTCACTGACGTAATCAATAGTTTCGATATTCGTAGTCGTAATTTGCTGTAGCACACATGAGTTACGCTAATTAAAAGTGTACACCATATTTGAAGGCGCAAATTAATAAGCACGCACTCACAATTTCAAAAGGTAAACGGCAAGAATGTACTTGTGTTCCGAAAAGCCTTTCGTGGAACACTTTAACCTCTAGTGTCTCACTCATAATTCTCGGATATTCTCTAGCCAAGCTTGGAAACAAATCAGAACATCTAGATTCGAATGTTGCTCTGCTTCTGTTTGGCAAAGAGATAGTTAACAACTGTTTATCTAACTCACCTTAGCGTCTATCACAACTTGAATGCGCTCGATACGTCCATATTTTGTGAATATATCCCGAATTTTGTGTTCATCTGTGTAAATGCTCAAGCCAAAGACACCAAGGCACCGACTCTGCAGCGGTTTCTCCTGCAAACAAAAGAACAACACAAATTACAAATTTAGAGACGGAACTGAAGTTTGTTCAAACCACAACAGCACTTACCCGTGTACCGAGACGTCGTTTGGAGCCATAAGTACGAGAGCTACGAGAACGCGATCTACGCCTATCTCTTGGCGAGTGCGACCTTTTTAAAATGGGAAGGTTAAGAAATTTTTGATTATTTTTTTTTTTTGTCTAATTTGTCTCTTGAAAGAAGTTTTTTTTGTTTTTGAGTTGGGTTGTGTTTTGCTTGATGTTTTCGAGTATTTTTCTGAATTGGCTTTTGGAAAATGTGACTAGAAAAACTGTTTTAATTTTTTTTTTTTTTTTTTATTACAAATAATCTATTTCTGACGAGAAGTAGAAGAGAAGAAGTTCTTGAATTTGCAACACACTTTGGCTGTGAATGTTTGAAACCATTTCAGAATGGAAATTCAAAAGAAAGCAAAAGCAAATGCACCATTGCAGGCGCACACTTACCTCGAACGACTACGGCTATCGGATGGACGAGTGGCTTTTCGACGCGGTGGCGACGCGGGTGTCCTTGATCTAGACCGGCTTCGTGAGTAACTTGGTGATTTTCTATCACAAAAAAAAAGAAAAGAAGAAAACGCGGTTAAATATTGACATGCACGCATGTACAATATAAACTCCAAATTACCTTCTTCCATTCTTTCGGACAGGTGATCTGCTGATGCTACGGCTGGCGCTGCGCGGTGTCTGTAACAAAGTTAGGTTAGGAACGATTTGCATACTTTTTTCTTTCTTTCTTCCTCTTCGCCAACTAGTTATGGTTTTAGTTTTTGTTGTTCTTTTTTGTTCAAATTGCTCGTCTGGTACTTGGTTATTTATAGAATCGGCAAAGCTGCGATTTTAATTGCAATATAACCAACTTGTCGGCCACAAATATTTAATCAATATCAATTGAAACAAAACACAACAATAAACAAATTAAAATGCGAAAATTGAAACCTTCTGTGGACCACTCATTTCCATGGCGCTGCTGTTTGGCCCAAGTAAACAAGCTCGTCACAGAGAAGGTAAATTAAAAAAACAAAAAAAAAAAAAAAAACGCGAAAAACTTCACAAAAACCACTCGAAACTTCTTCGCACGGATTCGCAAAATATTAAAGAACAAATTCACACCAAAACGAGTTGGGAAAATGAATTTATTTTTTCTCTTCTCTTCTTAGTCAAATTTAAATTGTGAATTGTGAATTTACCATGCGTCTGTTCATTTTCTCCGGCATGTAAGGTCCTAATTGTGTGGCTCTGTTGGGTGAAATGTTTTTGGAGAAACAATTCGTTTGATGGCTCGGGGATTTTTGCTTGTAAATTACACCAATTCTATGTGTATTATTGTTTGGTGTCGAAATGCCGCTGATGAGGAAATAAACTGGCAACGGCTGGTATTGAATATCACATAAAAAATGGAAACCTCCTTGCGCACTTGATGCGACGAAAAAAAAAATTAAAAAGGTACAACAAAATGCCGAACCAAGATCAAATGTAACAGTGCTGTCAACTGTGAGAAATAAATTGGAAGGCGACGATGAGTGTGTTCAGGAAGGAGATGAGGAAAATTCGAGAATATTGGTGAAATTGGTGGGAAATCACGTTGGGTGAGTTTTATTTTTGGAGTTTGAACTAAATAAAAAAACAAAAATATATAACGATTTCGATGTTAAAATTTTATTTGAATGACTAAATATATATGTATATTCGATAAAACTTAATTCAATGCAATGAATTAATCGGGTTTATCCGAGGTTTTCGAATAAGCTTGGCAGGGATGTCTAAGAAAAGCGCGGTTTGTGCAGTACTTTTTTATCGATGCTTTCCTATGTGTCTTAGAAAGCAACCAAAGTGTGGAGATTGGTTTTTTTTCCTCCATGATGTGCAGTAATGCGAACATTTGATTTATGGTGGGCTCTCCTCGTCCAAAACCAAACTGATAGCGGTTGATCATTTAAAAATCCAATGCATACAGCCGTTTCGATTGAGTTCGTTAATTTTGTCATCGGACTTCGAGATAAATCAAGGGAAACTCGATCAGGAAGGCGTTCGAGATTGAACTACCGACAATGATTTAGTGGGTTGAGGCTGTCATGGATATCCGCTCCCATATCTTGGCTACAATGAGATAATGGTTCAAATCGATGTTAGCTCCTCGGAACGTTCCAACATCGAAAACACTGCAGGAGGGCCTTTTATCAATCGAAATATGATCAATTTCATTGGCGGTTTGTTAATCAGGATTTAACCAGCTCCCTCGATAGATATTAAGCTGTGGAAACCGACCTAGTTATGTGACGCGGTATAATCAATAACCCTGGGACCATTTCCGGAGCTGATGATGTGGACTCTGTGCTTCCCTTTCATATGAATTTATCCTTAAGCGTATGCTTGCTTGCCTGAACTTAATTGAAAAGTTATCCTCTTTCCTAAATCGGAAATCGAATAAACGTTGTTCTTGTCGCCCCTTTTATCTGTTACAATCTCTATAGCAGATATCAGAGTTGTTTATCCGCATAGTTTAATCACATTCCGTGGATGGTGGTTTCGTCTGCTTCTTAGCAGTTGAGGATCCTGCTAGATGTTCGGCGGCACGCGGTCTGTTAAGGACTCGAATATTCCTAGTGCAGATCCGAAGACCATTCTTTCAACCCTCTTTGAGGCCATTCATAGCTTCACTTATCGGAAAAATTGTGAAACAGGATAAAAACTTATATACCTCATACATGATTCGAAACGAGTTATTTCCAGACTCACAAATAAAATCACAATGCTGTCGACAAACGAGCTACGACTGAATAGTCCTTACAATAACTTCTGCTTGTTTCGCAAGAATGGAGAGGAGTCTCTTCCTCACTTACTGTGAAATCCGAGCTTTAAATGATTACTGCCATATAAAGTTCATAAAACATGAAATATTCATCCAAAAACCGAGGATTGCAGAAATACTTTGGGCATCGCCTTTTCGGGCACTTCCGGTGACATAACAATAGATGCATAACTGATCTAAATATATGGCAATGTTACATAAAATCACATTCTACATCTATGAATACTTCAATTGCGAGATTAAGGCCAGTGCGGATTAGTTATGTTTATGTTCAACATAGATGTCAACAATTGTAAATTATCACAAGCTTGAATACAAGAACATCTGATGAGGTGAAATTGAAACTCTGTCTATTTTGTTCTATGTAAGTAATTTGTCAATATAATTATTTTCCACGCCTCCACCTATAATAATCTAGTAATAAACGAAAACCCATATAAAAAACTTAAACTTTATTTTTTTTTACCTCACCTAAAATGTAACGTTACCTTTCGTCGAAATTGTTTTTCTTAATCGTTTTCCATTTCCAACGTTTGCCTAACCTGAATACAATGACTAGCGCTTGTCCGTCCCCACTTATATACCGCATTCACATATTGACACACAAGTCAACTTTTTTTTTGTACGAAATTTTGAAAGAAAAGAAAGAAAAAACCAAAAAGAAAGACTCAAAGACATCGCAAAAGAAAACACGAGAACTTCACAAAGAAATCCACAAAAATTTCACTCCCTCAATAAAAGGAAAATTTTTGTAGAAAATTCAATTTGTAATCGCTAAACCGTGACACACAAGTTAAAAAGTTGAAAAACAGTCGACGACACAATGGCCGGTGCTACGAAAATCGAACGAGCGCAAGAACTTTCCACACGCAGTCCCGAGCATGGCATCGACTTCCTTAACAAAATCGTCCGTGAACAAGAGGTCGCCGAGAATAATGAAGAACTCATCCGGGTTAAGGAGCAGGGCATTATGCAGCTGGGCGAGCTCTACAAACAGGAAGGTAAGGCTAAGGAACTTGCTGACCTTATTAAGGTAACCAGACCGTTCCTGAGTTTAATAAGCAAGGCAAAGGCTGCCAAGCTGGTGAGGTCTTTGGTTGATTTATTCTTGGATATGGAAGCTGGTACTGGAATTGAGGTGCAATTGTGCAAAGATTGCATCGAATGGGCTAAACAAGAGAAGCGCACTTTCTTGCGGCAATCGTTGGAAGCTCGACTGATTGCTTTGTATTTTGACACAGGATTGTATACAGAAGCCTTGCAGTTGGGCTCACAGCTTCTGAAGGAGTTGAAGAAGTTGGACGACAAAAATTTGCTCGTTGAGGTGCAATTATTAGAATCAAAGACCTACCATGCATTGAGTAATTTGCCGAAAGCTAGGGCAGCCCTTACATCAGCTCGAACTACTGCGAATGCGATTTATTGCCCACCAAAGGTTCAGGGCGCTTTGGATCTGCAATCGGGCATTTTGCATGCAGCTGATGAGCGGGATTTCAAAACTGGATTCTCGTATTTCTATGAAGCGTTCGAGGGTTTTGATAGTGTTGACGCTACTCGTGCATTGACTGCTTTGAAATATATGTTGCTGTGCAAAATCATGCTGGGACAGTCAGACGATGTTAATCAGATCATAAGTGGGAAGTTGGTAAGTTGATGAGAGTAGTTGGAGTCGTAATTTCTCTTTTATTAATTGATTTTGGGGCATTTGCAGGCCATCACCTACTCTGGGAGACACATTGATGCAATGAAGTCCGTGGCTGAAGCTTCGCATAAACGGTCTTTGGCTGATTTTCAGCAAGCGCTTAAGGACTACAAGAAGGAATTGGCCGAAGATGTCATTGTGCAGGCACATTTGGGTACATTGTACGATACAATGCTGGAACAGAATCTTTGCAGAATCATCGAGCCGTATTCGAGAGTGCAGGTGAGTTCTAAAAATAGTTTCGCTGACTAAGCAACGGCGTAGAAGTATGAGTTTGTTGTTTTTTTTTTTCGATTTTTGTTTTGTTGTGGATTGCGTTGTGCTGAGCTGTGTTGTCATTTTCGTTTTTGCTTTCAATTGTTTGAAGGTTGTTTCTTCTTTGTTTGCATTCGGATTTCGTACTTGTTGGAGCAGCGGGGGGCGCAGGAGGAGAAACATAGAATCGGTTCAAGTCTTTTAAAAAAAATGGTTATTTGGGAAAATGCACTTTTCGTTGCAGCTATTACTGCCAAAGACTGTATCTTTTAATGGTTATGCATGTTGGTTAGGATGAAAACAAAGATGTAATCATTTGCGGATTTGAACCTTCGGTTGTCCTTCGCCTATGAAGAAGTCATATTCTCAAAATGTTTGCATAAATGCGTTTTGATCGTTTTTGGCTTGTTGCCGAACACAAGTGACTTGACATAATCGCCACACAAGTCGTCTAAATATTTGGACTCACTTGACATTTGCTTTGGCTCCAAATGAATGCCTAATGATCTTCTTATGAATTAGAGGTTGAATTATATCTTGTGCGATCCAGTACGGTGTTGGGAATAATCTTCCTTGAAGCAACAAACAAAAAAACAGACGTGGTTTGAATTTAATTTATGGTCGGCCTTCAATTTGTGGGTGCGTTGTTTTGGATGGTCCCTCCTATTGAAAGGTCATAATTCAAGAATTTAGATTCATTTTTTGGTATGGATATGGCGTTGGCTCGGTCCATAAATAAGTAGCTTTCAAATCGCTGGCAGGCTTGTGATATTTTGAACCAGCTGCTTTCAGCGCTTCAACACTTTCAAATTTTTCGTGCTGACTCTGGCCTGAAACGCACTCCAAACACAGTAGTCGAAGAGATTTGCAAACTGGTATTCTCTCGGAATAAAGTACGTTTCAGTGTTTTGCACAGCTACTGACCCAGTTGCACTTCTTTTCCGACCACCACCATAGTGTGGTCGTGTGAAACACAGATATTAGGTTCACTTCCAAATGTTGGGGCTCACGAACTGGAGTTTGTTGCACTTTTCAAACAAATCCATTGCACTTCTGTTCCATCTTTCCAAGGCAATGGAAGTAGTTATAAGACGTCAGGCTCTCGAGGCATGACAATTTCCAAATTACTGGCAACTCGGTTTTCATAACAACCGATCCACTGGTGATTTAATGGAACACCTCACCGAAAACGGGAACTTAGTCTATACCAGTCTGACGAAAGCAAGTTGATATTTCAAGGGCTTTTGAGATCGATCAAGTTTTCTTGGATGGTTTCAAGTCTGATATCCATAAAAGCAATGGGGGATAGCATTGTGCTGCAGAGCACAGATGCTAACTTCCTTCTGCGCGATATTCGGCCCGAATACGACGCACCAAAAGTTTCAAAACATCGAGATAGAATTGTGAATTATCTGTATGTCTCAGTGGAGCGTAATCCTTGGAGACAACCTCTTGGATTCCTCAAAGTAAATCAACATTGTCTTCCCTGTTGACTTTTGAGTTTGGTTTCGTCTACGTTTGTCGCTCACTCGGCACTTTAGCCCTTGGTTTCTGAGTCTTATTGAAGGTTCATTCACCAATCACAGTGTTTTAAAGGAAGTTTTTGTTCTTTTTGGCCTCCTTGATGATGTCCTTTCGGATGTTGAATTCTGAGCAATTTTTGTATTTTGGCAGTCATGGAATTTTGACAGTACATCAGCGAAAGAACAAATCTTCGAACTATTTTTAAAAAGCTCTGTTTACCATATTACGCTGTTGCTATTCAATGTTATTTAAGATTTCTATAAAAGCAACACATTTATCAGTCCAGCCTAGCACGATATGCAGCTCTCCGGGCAATTCTTTATGATAGGATAAATGCGCTACAAAATATGGGGTAACGAATCAGTCGTATTACGCGTATTACGACCGTATATATGCATTGTAATTTTTACAAACTCGCAAATCCATCTCTTGGTATATATTTAGATTTATTTGTTGTTGGCCCAAAAGTATAAATATTTAGACTCGCAAGCTACCAAGGAAGTTGGTTTGGAACACATAGAGTTGGCACGGTGTAGCTTAAAAGGCGCAATATTTCTGCAGCATTTTGTAACTAAAAAATGGCATTTTCAATGCATTCACAATGTTGTGCGTTGTACGAGGTGTATTAAGGAAAAATTCCAGCGGCAAGGACATTCGCAGAAGTTGTCATATTAAGAGAATAATATTTACGAGGGCGGGTCAATAAGTCCGTGACTTTTTGAATTTCTGACCTCTTCACCGAAACAGCAACACTGCTCCTGTCAACAGGCATCTGTCAGTTAACTCCTGTCAAAATTTAAACTTGCTGCGTCAGTTAGTTTGTGTTTGACAGCTATTTTTATCAGACTACTCACTAATTTGAGGAGAAAATGGAAAAAAGTGAATTTCGTGTGCTTATTAAGCATTATTTCTTGCGAAAAAAAAACCATTACCGAGACCAAGGCTAAGCTTGATAAATACTATGAGGACTCTGCACCATCGATTTCAATGGTAAAAAAGTGGTTTACTGAATTTCGTTGTGGCCGTACAAGCACTGAAGATGCCGAACGTCCTGGAAGCCCAGTTGAGGTCTCTACACCCGAAACAATCGAAAAAATTCACGATATGGTGTTGGCCGACCGAAAATTGAAAGTGCGAGAGATTGTGGAAGCCGTAGGGATCTCGCATGGCTCAGTGGTTTCAATTTTGAATGATCACTTGGGCATGAGAAAGCTTTCCGCAAGATGGGTGCCGCGTTTGCTCACAGTCGACCACAAACACAATCGTGTTTGCCATGGCAAAAATCCATGAATTGGGCTATGAATTGCTCCCTCATCCACCCTATTCTCCAGATTTGGCTCCGAGCGACTACTTCTTGTTCCCAAACCTGAAGAAATGGCTTGGTGGAAAAAGATTTGACTCCAATGATGAAGTCATCTCGCAAACAAAGGCCTATTTTGAGGACCTCGACAAATCACTTTTTTTGGAAGGGATAAAAAAATTGGAGAAGCGTTGGACAAAGTGTATAGAGCTCAAGGGAGACTACGTTGAAAAATAAAATTATTTTTTTTATCAAAAAATCTGTGTTTTAATCCAAAAGTCACGGACTTATTGACCCGCCCTCGTATTTGCAGAGAATAGTCTCTGCTTTCCCTGTTTGTTTCCGGAAAACATCTATGTTAATCGTTTGTAAACCAGTTTTTTTTTTAATCTCGCTTCCAAAACACAGTGCTGTCCACTAAAGTGAAATTTAATAAAATAGACATTGTCCGACAAATTAAATTCAATAAAAGAAATGGTATAGTAAAAACTTTAAAAACGGTGCAGCAGATAACCACCTGTAGCAGACAGCAGTAAAAGAATCAATCGATCTGTTGCTGCCTTGTTTTTAACTGACAGCTTTGTGGAATAGAATTCTTGTGGACCGATTCCACTTTTTGAGAGAGCACTACTTAACTGTATACTGACGGTTCTGAACGGAACAAATCTAATCCTTGATCACTAGTTTGGGTGAAGAAACAAGCATTCAACTTTAGACGAGGTGCATAGAACTCTCGATGCAATTGAGAAAGCTCTGGAAAAAGTATTTCTTGATTCGTTGCGAGTCTTTAATAATAATTCGGCATTAAAGTTGCAATCGATGTGGATTATGCCGAGTGTATGTCCTGTTGGCGGACAGATTCACTTTGGTGGTTAATCGGGTCCGATCCGACCGGAGATATCTCCTGTTTCCACTACTGCCTTGTCCGTCTACGGTTATGAAAAAAAACAAATAATCCTTCAATGTTGAGCACACGAAATATGAATTTTTTCGTTTTCGCTAAACTTCATGTGATTGCCTAATCGTAATACCTGCCACATACAAAGTCAATGACGCTGCTCGCTCATAAAGCATTAGTAGTTGCCTACTGGCAGATGGTTTTTCAAAAAGTCGTGGACTCAATGATCCACCAAAAAGATATTCGTGAATATCTTAAATTTTTCGACTGGTACGACGAATAGAGTACTTACTCTAATAGTTCCTACTACTTCGCCCTTCTCACAGAAGGAATTTACTCGTATGGAATGGGTGATTTTTTAAGTGTTTGTTGTCTTCCAAGGCTGTAATTGACGCTGGCTTATCGGCATAGACGAGTGATTTGACGTGGCCTACCGATTCATCGGTCCAAAATATCAATTGTCCGACCGTTTCGCGTGCTGTGTGGTATGTAGCGCAGTCTTGCTGGAACAACATGCAACCCAGATAAAGCTCGTGCATTTTGGGCGAAAGATATTCGAGGTCATTGAACAATAGCGGGAGCCATTGATGGTAACGTTGTTCTCACGGTCATCTTTAAATGAATACAATGCTTCCGCCGGATCATAAACCGCAGCAAACAGTGCATTTTTCCGGATGCATTGGCAAAATTGCTCTTGTATTACCATTAAAGATTAGCTTCGTCGCTTAAGACAATTTTTCGATAAAAAAAAGGATCTTCCTTTAGGTTTTCTTGGGCCCACTCAGTACCAAATTAAACTGGATTTAGGAAGCGGAGCATGCGAGAAATTTCATTGGAAAAACACTTGCCAAACATGTTTATTTCATAATAAAAAATTGCTTCATAAGTTGAAACTCAGAATCCGGCATTACTACTATGATCACGTCCTTTCAACTCTTATTGCCAAATAAGTTTCATCTCCAAGCCCACCTTCGGACAAACTCTGAAATATAGTTATTCTTTCTTTTACTTACTTTAAGTGGCGCTACAGTCCGGGGTGGACCTGGGCCTCAGTCAACAAGCTTCTCCAGCCAGCTCGATCCCTGGCTAGCTGCCTCCAGTTTCGCATGCTAAGTTGGCTGTGGTCCTCTTCCACTTGCGTGCGCCACCTGAGTCTTGGTCTTCCTCTGCTGCGCTGTCTCTCGGGAGCGGATTCGAAGAACCGATCATTGGTGTCCATACGCTCTACATGACCCAGCCATCTCAGTCTTCGGATCTCCACTCTTCTGGTTAGGTCGATGTCGCTGTACAGTCCGTAGAGTTCATTGTTTTATCTCCTCCTCCATTCTCCTTCAATGCAGACTGGACCGAAGATCGTCCGAAGAATTTTTCTCTCGAAGCAACCAAGAACACCCTCATCCATTTTCGATAATGTCCATGCCTCTGCGCCATAGAGCAGGACAGGGATTATTAAGGTCTTATAAAGGGTGACTTTTGTTGTCCGAGAGAGGGCTTTGCTACTCAATTGCCTTCTTAACCCAAAGAAACAGCGGTTGGCAAGAGTTATTCTTCACTTGATCTCAGCGCTGGTGTTGTGCTCTGTATTTATAGCGGAGCCTAGGTAGACAAAGTCCTTAACTACCTCAAAGTTATATCTGTCGAGGGTGACGCTCTGCCCGAAACGTCGGTGTTGGTTGTCCTTTTTGCTTGACAGCATATACTTGGTCTTGCCCTCATTGACCGCTAAACCCATTTTCGCCGCTTCCGTCTCAATACTCGCGAAAGCGCCACTGACATTACGCTGCTTTCTCCTGATCATTTCAATATCGTCGGCGTATGCGAGTAGTTGGACTGACTTTTGAAAGATAGTGCCTCTTGTGTTTGATTGTGAGTTTTGCACTATTTTTTCAAGTACGATGTTGAAAATCGCATGACAGCGCATCGCCTTGTCTAAATCCTTTCTGGACATCAAAGGTCTCGGTGTGAACGTTACCGACCTTGATGGAGCAGCGTGCATTCTCCATCGTCATCCTGCACAGACGGACGAGTTTGGCAGGGATGCCAAAACAAGACATTGCTCTGTATAACTCGTCTCTATAGATGCTGTCAAACGCGGCCTTAAAATCGATGAATAGGTGGTGTGTATCGATCTGAAGCTCATGGGTTTTCTCCAAGATCTGCCGTAGTGTGAATATCTGGTCGATGGTGGACTTTCCTGGCCTGAAGCCACACTGATATGGACCTATCAGGTTGTTGACATACGGCTTCAGGCGTTCACACAATACGGCGGATAAGATCTTATATGCGATATTAAGGAGACTAGGGAAAAAGAAAAATCGCCTGGGGCTGGATCCGAATTGGAACTGCAGAGGTGTGTGAAAGCGCATTACTCGTATATACTCTTATAATGTGCCCGTTTTCCTGGAATTTCTCTCTCGACTTATCAAGTAATAAAACACAGCATGCTGCTGCAATGATTTTTCTTGTTTAAGATAATCGGTTAGGACAACCCATGAATATTAAAGAAATCTGTCGCCACCACTTCGCCAGCCGAAGGAACAGCTTTCGCCTTTTTTTTGGAGCCAATACCTCACTCACAGTCAACTGTTTTAACAGTTTTTTTTGCTTGAGTATAATGGAGCAAAATAGTCTCATTGTAACAAACGCGCAATCAACTTTCTATCGCCTAAATCTTAATTCATTGTGTGACAAACATATTCATAGCCTCTGCTATCTCTCTAACCTTAATTCGACAGTAGTGTCAAAACATCTTGTCTACCCAAACGTTAATCTGCGCTTAAACTGGTAACGCCACGTATTAATTCACCTGTCCAAAATTGTATGATGGTAAACGATGCTGCAAATTACCTACCCGTACGCAGCGTTCAACTGGTCTTTTATTTGCGTTTGAATATGTTTTTTTTTTTTTAATTTCGGACTTGCTTGTAGCGACAGAGAAGCACTTAGACCTAAGAAGATCTTTTGTGCTGGTTTGTCAGAATTAAGCTTAGGCTAGTAGGGTTTCTTCCTTCCGAATGAAGTTATCAACTCTACCAGCATGGGAATCCCTTAGTTCAGAGATGTAGAGTTGTTCCCTGAAGAGGTATTCCGTCTAATTCCGTTGAGGGCTGGGCAGTCACATAAAATGTGTTCAGCTGTTTCTTCATCTTCAAGACAGAGTCGGCAAGTCCTTTTGTGCTGAGGTAATATCTTTAACTGTGATCTCCTATAAGGTAACCTACTAGGTTTCTGATATCATGCCGATTTAGACTCAAACATCTGTTGGCATTTTTGTTCAAGGGTAGGATGACTCGTTTGGCCTGTCTTAGACCTGGAGTCTCCTCCCATAAGATATGCATTTTGCGTGCTCCCAGCGCTTCGTGGCTAATTTTAGAGGTGCAGGAGAAGGGTTCAGGTCCGTTGAAGGGGGTTTCTAGATCTTTTCTGGCCAGTTCGTTTCCGTCAATACCCAGCAACCCACTACCCAGCGTTTGGATATACTCTTCAAAAAATAAATATTTAATGCCAGCTCGGTACTAGATATTTCTGTTTTCACAAAAACACTGACATCGAGTCACAAACAACATCTGCGCGCCTAAAATGACTGAGTTTATATTCGGAGCAATTTTCAAAGCATACCATAACTAATTCCCCAACTTCTGTTGACAAGTGCTGCTGTTAACCGTAGTATTCTGTCAAACAGTTGGGGATCGCCCCTCTGTGAGTGATAATAAACTCGATTAGCCTATGTATCCTAAGTCGATGTCTTCACCGTGATACAACTATTGACAATGGTTTTGAAACTTTCTGGGATCTTGAAGAGCTCATATTTGCTTAATAAGATATCCTGTCTTACCAGTGTTGGCTTTATAAGTGATATTCTTTCTTTATCGTTGAGAAATCCTATTATTTATATATATTTGTTTAATAAGTTTTAAATTTGTTTCCAATTTCAGGTTTCACACGTTGCCGAATGCATTAAGCTTCCAATGCCTCAAGTAGAAAAGAAATTGTCACAAATGATTCTGGACAAGAAATTCAGCGGTATCCTCGATCAAGGTGAGGGCGTACTTATCGTATTCGAAGAAACCACCGTTGACAAGACCTACGAACGTGTTCTAGAAACAATTCAAAGTATGGGAAAAGTTGTCGACACACTCTATCAGAAGGCCAAGAAGCTCTCATAGACATAACCAACATTATTGCCGGTTAATTTTTCTAATTAAACAGTAAAAGAAAGAAAAATTTTATTTTGTTTATTCTGGGATATTATCGAATTCTGTTACATCTATAGATTAACAAATAACCTTTTTCCTATACCACTTCCTTTCCTATGCCTTTATTTACTTTCCTCCTCCCTCCGACATGTGTAACAATATATATTCATAATTAATTTTTTATTATTACTTTTTTTTTTGTTAAATAAACAATTTAAACGACCTCTTACATCAAACTCTATTATATTGTAGTTTTCCAATGATTTTCCGTTTTTCGAATTGAAGAATTCAAAATTATCTCACATAAAGTATGTTTTTGGCTAAAGGTTTACATAAAAATTATCATTATAAAACAAACAAACAAAAAATTATAGAAAAAGGAAAAAAAAACAAAAAAAGGTTAACAGCAAAACTGAATAGAAAAGTCTTTTATTTTACTCATAATATGTAGGTAGCAGTTTGTGGTGGTTAAAATAAAGCCGGGTAGGTTAGTCGAGTGCAGTCTCTTTGACTAAGTTGTTGAAGTAGCAACAATTTTGGCATAACCTTGATACAGGATACATAATTGTTTGAAGATACTAGCATCACCGTCCAAAATAAAGAATGGAGTGATCGAATTTCGTAACATCGATGGTGAGAGTTATGAAGCCGACCTTGAAAACAATGCAGATTAATCTTTTGAGGAGACCATGGTGACAGAGAAAGGCGATCCTTTGTTAGACAAACGCATGGGTAAATTGCTAACAAGGTATGGATTCAAACAAGAATCCATATAAATATGAGGGTTCACTTTGAAGTAAATGTTAAAACAGTTAAAATATTGTACATTTACCTCTCACGTATTTGCATTGGTTCTGCGCTGCTTTTTGGATTGACTAAAACTATTCTACAGACAGCTCTACTTTTGATCATCTTGTATACGAGGCCCAGAGTTTGCTAATGTTTTTTTCTGGTCAGGTGACCCTAAGACCTCTTTGCACTGGTAGTTAACATTCAGAGTCGTACGGTGAAATTCATAAGTGTCACTAACATTGTACAGTCGTGACACACTTGAACACCGACGCAATGTCTCTTGCCCCACATTGTTTTACCGCTACTTTCACCACCAGTGCCCTACCGATATCGTCATTAGTCATTAATTATAACCTGAAAACATATAAAACTAACTTACCTCGGTAACTCTTTTATTCTCCCTTCCTAAATTTCCTTCGCCCGCGGTATGACCAAACATTTTAAGGATACACAAAATCCCACACCAATAATATTATATATAGTTCGTCGTTGAATTTTCTTCCAGAGCCGTCTACGCAAACGGGACCAAATATTTTTCGAAGGATTTCAGTAGAGTCCAAGCTTTAGCGCCATAAAAGAGGACTAGGAGAGGACCTTACTGCTTAATTGAATTTTCACCCCAAAGGAACAGAGTGGAAAACAGTAATTCTTCGTTTTATTATTGCTTAGGGGGGCTGTTGGTAGAATAGCAGAGCTAAGGTAGGCAAAGTCCTCTACTTACATACTTAGGTGGCGCTATAGTTCAGGGTGGACCTGGGTCTGAACTATCAAGTCTTTCCAATTAGCCCGGGGTTTGGATAAGACACATTGAAATTGTAGCTGTTGACTGTGACTAGTTCGTCGATATCATCGGCGTACGCTAGTATAAAGGCCCCGGCCCATAAAATATGTTGCGTCCGTTGCGTCGATTGACAGCTAGTTAGAATATACACTTTATTATGGTAACAGACCCATAAGGAACGGATATGACGGAAAGGATGGATAAAGAGGTTTTCAATCCGTTTTATCCATTGGCAGTTAACACATTCACATATTGAATTTCACACATTCATAAATTGAGAGTAAGCATTTTCATTAGTGAAGGCATTGCGAGAATGAAGAGAAATTGATATAGAAACAATGGAAACACTTCAGAAATAACAAACCGTTATCGGCTGTAATCTGTCAACGTACGTATGCGACGTCATTCTGAATAGACGGATGAGCTTGACAGGGATAACAGAACGTCTTTCTAAATGCTTTCATCTAGTATGTATGCGGTGCTGAGAAGACTCATACCTCTATAGGCGGCCCAGTTGAGCAGGTCTCCCTTTTTGTGGACAGGGCAAACGATATCAAAATTCCATTCATACACTCATACACTCTTCTGACCAGATTTGAGAGATGAGTTGGTGTACGTTCTCTACAAACAACAGCTGTGAATACCTCGGCCAGTTAGCAATCAGGTCCAGTTGGTTTGTTTAATTTCATTTCGGTTAAATGGAAGGAAGTTTTGGCTAACATCATTTATGTTGAATGGTATATTCTGCCTGACGGCGATATGTTAGTTTTTTTTCCCGATATACGGCCTACAGAAAACTTTTTTTTAATTTTTTCAGTACAGGCGGTTATTACTACAAGGTTTTCTTTTCTATCTCTGTAGAGTTTTAGACCGATTTTCTTGCCTTGATAAGCTTTTTTTATCTGTTGGTAAGACTTCCGTAATTAATTCTTAGAATACAACCTCTTCGATCGTGCGCTTCCGGTCCTCTTTTTTTTTTTCTTTTAGAAAAGCCGATGGTTTTGCCATCTCTTCTGCTCGTAAGTCACACGAGCGCCGCTTTGTATGCTTATTGTTAAGCGTCGTCTTCGATGGCGTGTTGGTAGTCGCATAGTTCAATGATAATGTCATACTTCGAACTTTAGCCTTGATGCTCGCTCACGTGTCGAAAGCTCAAGATTAATATCTGCTTGAAAGCAGTCAAAATTCAAAAGCCTCAACTAATTGCATGCCTGTAAGTGGCTTGTTAAGGGTACGAACATTCCACGCCGAGGCAATTAGTTAGTTTGTAAATTTTCTTTAAAACCAAGCTTTTTGTTACGAACTTGTTTTTTTTTTCGTTGCTGGTGTTTTAGGACAGAAGAAGACTTCCCGATTTAGCAGCAGGCAGGTCCCCGATCGATGTTACATAAGTATATAAGTAACTTTTAAATCAGCATTTCTTAGGGAAGTCTTAAAGACAAGAGACCGGCTTTTATTTCGTAAGAGCGGTAATCTTTCCACGATCGATGGAAAAAAACATTTTTACACTAAAGCCTTTTTGTTAAAAGATTTTATTTTTAATGATAATTATCGTGCCCCTTATAATGGCCCCTATTCTAGTCTCGAAGATACTCTTTCCGACCCAGAGATTCGTAGATGGGCCTATCATTCCTTGCCTTCCAGTTCCACCATGATGTTTATTTGTCTATTAAGATATTTAGTAATATGTATCAGAACGAAGGTTGAATTTCCTGTTTATAAATAAGTTTAGGCCAGTTGAATGATTTGGCCCGTAAACATTATAAGGCATAGTATAAAAGGTCTTTTTCAAATCTCTCCTCCTTTTGGTCCATCGACCAGACAACGATTAATTTTGAGCAGGATTTCATGCTGGTTTACAGTTGTGTAGAAAGTTTCTTCAATCCATTATCGTACAAATGCGGAACCATGTAGTCATGTCGGAACAAATACGTGTCCAATTATGACTGTGTATCCTTATCCACTCATTCTTTGCTTATAACAGATCAATATGTTAACCTACATTCTCCCACTTGTTGCATATTGATTCGAAGACAAACAAAGTTCACCATTAATCCCCATGAATGGTGAAAAGGCAAGGCGCCTTCCCATCATGGTCTTCTTCATGTATGTTAGAGGTTCCGGCTAAATTCCGACAACATTCCATTTATATTCATTAATGCGCGTATCCAGGTATGTGAGTAGTCGGTTTCATAAATGATCCTAGAGGGACTCGTTTACATTTCTAAGTCAAGAATTTTTTCCATCGTCTTTCATTGATTCATGAATGAGCGCCGGAGTCATTAATTTCCTCTTCGACCCATTTTTGCTATACTATATGTAATACATACCAGATGTACTCGTATAGCTAGAGATGGGTGGATGGCCAAAGAGGCTCATTCCACATGTCTGACGGCCATTTCATTTAAGTTTCGTCCTTAACATAAAGCTCCAATTATTTATTCTCATGAAGTAATCATTAGGTAATGGCCAAACTTATCCATAACAAGAGAGCAGAGCATTCGGTGATAGAAAACAACCATTTCCGAATGGTAGAGCTTTTTTAATTTAATTTTGCGCATGAGTCAAGTTTTATGCATGGCAATGATAATTTAGCTGGTGTTGGTGTCAAGCTTTTGTTTTGATTGCCTTCTGAATTGAGTGGAAAATCGCAATGTGTTGGCCCTAAAACGAGGAAAGGGAAGTTGACTTCGGTGACAGACAGTTACTTCTCAAATTAATAAAGAATTATGATGGGTCAAGATGCGGACATACTACAATTTGTATAAGGAGCTTAGGAGGACATAAAGGACCCTCTATATAGTGGCGCTTCTTCTTTTGTGCTTAATAGATGGGAGTTATAAGGTGTGCGTTCTCTGAAGTCTTACCAGGATCAAGCTGCAATATACTTAATGACTTAATCTATTTAGCTTAGGTCTCCATTTTCGCTTCAAGAATCTTGTGTAAAATTATATTGAGTTTTTTCTTAGATTCTTGCTAGTTTTTCTTTCGAAATAAAGCACAGCAAAAATTAGTTCATTCGCTTCATTACCACTAGTTTTACCAATATTTCTCAGTCTATTGAATAAAGATGAAAGCCGAATATCTGGAGCCAGCAAGCGACGCAATCAACTGTGTCGCTATTACTTACTTTAGGTGGACAAGTGTCTCTAGCCAACTCGATTTTTTTCAAGCTGCCTCGAATTTCGCAAGCTTTATTGGCTGATGTCCCCTTCCATTTGAGTGCGTCACCTGAGTCTCTACTGCCCTGTTCCTCGCGGGCGGATTTGAAGACATTTCGGAAATGTTGTCCATCCGCTCTACGTGACCCAGCCATCTCAGTCGATGAATCTTCACTTTCTGGCTATTCCGATGCCGCTGTACAGTCCCTACAGTATCTCTTTCCCCACTCTCCCTCTATGCAGACGGGACATAAAATCACGAGAAGAATTTTCTTTCATGTATGGTATTAAAGAAATCGCATGACAGCGCATTGCCTTGCTTGTATAAATCTTTTTTGACATTAAAGGTCTCGGTGAGATCTTTATCGACCTTGATGGACCATTATACATTCTCCATCGTCATCCTGCACAGACGAACGAGTTTGGCAGGGATACCAAACTAGACATTGATCTATAAAGAGGCATGTAAAGAGGCAGCAACGATTTAAACTCAGCTTTAGTAGGGAATAAAATCGAATGTTATCGACCTTTAGAAAAACATCAACCCCACACCGTAGGTCGGTTTTGAAGACATCTATGAAGACCTAACCACTACAGTCAGACCAGAGATAAATTCTTCTAGATGGTTTTGAGTCCTGTCCTTGATGTGAATATCAAGGCAGGTGAAGATTCATCAGTGCGTCGAGAGCAGTGTCCGGCTTCGTAGAGAAAGCCTCATGCTTTTAGAACACACCGTCTAGTAGAAGCGGCAATAACGTATTTTCGTGATGGCCTTTTCCAGCAGACAACCGTCCGAACGGTGTTTTTATTCGAAATATTCTCCTCCCGACTGACTACATTTGTTACGGCCCTTATCGAAGCTGCTTGAATATTAAGAATGTCGTCAAAAAAGCATCCTATCAACTTGAATTTCGGGAACAAAGAAAAGTCGCACGGTGCCAAATCAGATGAAAACACTTTTAATTTCGAGCCAAAAATTCACGAACAATGAGTGCTGTGTTGTGCAGAACAGACAAACTTTATAAATCCTCGTGAAGAGTGGTTCAAAAAGTCTCTTTGTTGATATTTAAGGCCTTTTCCATCATTCTCAGTGAAGCATTGCTGTCTTCTGGAACAAAATCACATACTTTTTGGATCATTTTAGGCGTCCGAACTAAAACAACAACTATGTGTTTGTCATCCTGCTGCACCCTTCTGCCGCCCAGAAACGTTTATGCTACTCGAAAACAACCATTCTACTTCTGATGCATTTTACTCAGTTTTGCGTCGAATTTAACGACCGCTCTTTGTTCCATGTTTAAATTTCAACATCAAAAGAAAAGGTGTTCTGGAAAAATAATTTTTATAATTGTTTAATGTCAACTAAAATCATGAAATTTTGGCAGATATTAGGGAACGATTCTAGCTTTAAAATGGATTTTGCTAAGATTTGGCTAATGTCCGGGATGTTATTTGCCACACTGTGAAGTTGACCGTATCATAACCGTGTAGATCCATAAGAACCTCCTTCCTCACTGACAAGGTCGATGTCTTGCCGAAAACTTCTTTACCTTGCCAAAAGACTGAGGCGCCCTAGAGGCTTTAGATGTAACATGTTTAGTCTTAAGAAGTTTGCTATCCAGAACGACTTCAAATAATAAGACTCGTTGGAGAAACGGATGGTGATATCTTTAAGCACTAAGCACACATTCTAGGGGCTTAGGTTTGGGCTACTTCGACAAACAAATGTTCGCCTAGCTTCTAAGGAAGTTCATAGCAACTTTGATTTTACATTAATACGATTCCGAATGATAGGGATTCTTACGGCCCTACAAGATGTGTTATCAACTCTTGTTTTTCAGAAACTAAAATTGTAACGTGTATCTTCTCATACATCATGACCACAACAACGTGCTTCTTTTGGTAAATTCCGATGGAAAACATTCTTTTGCTCGTCATGTGCTTCCTCTTTTATTATATTGCTCCAGTAAACTCGTTTTGGAAAATCCTTGAAAATACGACTGGGTTATTTGCCTACACAAACAAACATATTACCTACCGCCACATCCCCCTTCTAAAAACAACGCACTTTTCCACTCATACTAATTCGACAAAAAAAGTAAAGAAGAGCTTCAAACAACTCAAAGCTTTCATCACATGCTCTCGGAAATCTAATCACAGTCAAAGGAAAAACACTCTCACAAACACCCATTCACACACCAATACACAAAAGCCTTTCATGCTTACTCAGCCAAGAGGGTGAACGAAATTTTTCATTGCATTATATTACAAAATCGATCGCATGATGGCGCTACTGTTTTCATACAGTTGGTCGTCAGGAAAGTAGTCGCCTAGAGAACCACACAAAATTGTCTCAATTCTATCGATTCGTTTGGCCAAAATACTTGTAGAAATTGTGCAAATTGATTCCCTCTTCACAATAAGGAAATAGAAAAACTCAAATCCTCCCAGGGATATTCAATTCAATTTTGAAATCTCTCCATCGTGTTAGTGTTATAGAAAATGTCCCAAAACCAAGTGCTGTAGTCCATGTGAGTTTTCATTTTTAATTGTGAAAAAAGCTTATCCTTACGACAAGAAGAAAAGAAAAATATGAAAAAAATGTGTGGAATGTGTTAACAGTTGACAGGATATTCAAATTGCAATAAAACAGATACGCCTATCTGGTAAGTATTCCATTTTTTCCAATCCAAAGAGGTGATTTCCTTTTTTTCGTTTAAAATAGACAAAAAGCCAAGTACCACCTATACGTCAGGGTCAATGAAGAATGTATCTACTCGTACATTAATGTCCTTAGGTGTATACCCGAGAGTCCTTTTATGTACGTAAAAAAGGAAAGAAATACGAAGAAATAAAGGGAAAAAACAAGATTCCCGGATTACGAATAAGATGTACGCATAAGCACTCTTCTACAACTAATTGTATTCATGTAATTTTTGTTGTTAAACCAAGAATGGGGAAGGAGGTATCCTCCACAACATCAATGGCAACCCACCAAGAGGGATAATTCTCATTTACAATCATTTGTGCTCTCAAGCCATTAATCTTGCTTCGGCTATACTTGGCATAGACATTTGAAGTCCTAGAAGCCTTTCATTATTCTCGACAAGTGTATTCTTGTGAGGAAAATCACCCTCTTAGGGCTGTCTCTTAATGTCTTCGTCGGCGGAGCCAGTCGCGATGATGATGTTAAACAGTGCGTGCGACATAGAAGTACCTCGTTTGAGGTACTCTTTTCCATTGTTTGCAATCGATTTCCATTTCTTCATGTGACACATCAACATCATCATCTGTCATTCGATTTCTCGAAAAAAATGAAATGAACAACCACGACGATAGTAATGTGGGTAAGGGTTGGGGTTGTACCTATATAAACCCCCTATACAGAGGTTTGTCTGACAAGTGAATTATGCTAACCAAAAGAGAGAGAGAAACAAAAGCGCTTCTGTTTTTTATATCATCTTGACATTGATGAGAGATTTAAGGATCCTTCGACACAATTCAAGTAAAAGTGTTAATGACAGTCGAAATGTTGATTATTTGTCCGTAGCTCTGCAAAAAGAGGCACCAGGAGAAAGAACCAAAAAAATTAACGACTTTGGGTAAACCACATCTTAAATCTGTCGGATGGAGTCTTCAAGAATGCTTGAATTCGTTCTCGTAATCCGGCATGAATATAATGGAGAGAGGGACGTTCGTTTAAATGGAAATTTCAATTTTCATGAGACTGTGGTTTGGTGATTACCAACAAGTGTTGTATTATTCGGGCTCTTCTTTTAGATTTCGTTTTTTAGGGAGGATTAGCTGGGAGATTATATTCATAAGTACTGTACAAGTACGAGTATGTATGCGGGCAAAGAAACGCCTTATTCGTGTAGAGGCAGACAGTTTCATTGTTATGCCAGCAGTTCTGGCATCTGAGTGAGATAAGATGACCTAATGATTTTCATCTGACATCCACCAGCAATCTTTGAATTAATGAAGCACTTATCATACTTCATTTTGTTCCTTCGCTGTTCAATTTGGGTTATGTGATGTAAGAGAAGGCAAAAAGTATGATTTATATAGAGAACTTTTCTTCGTCAAATCTGTATCAAGGTTATGCTCTTATATAATGAATTTTGTTAATTTTCTTTCAATTCAATTTATATTTGGTGGCATCCCTGCCATATCCTGAAATCTCATTATAATGTCCTTTAAAAACAGAAGACTTCATCGTGCATTGTAGTTATACTAAACTCGTCACTATCAGGCTGAGTCGAGTTACATAACAGTCCCAGTGTTACACTCGTATTTCTGAATACTTCCGACTATAAGAAAGATCTTTCAATCACAATATTATTTTGCGTCTGTGAAAATCTCATGAAATACATACCTATATGTTGAAGAACAATTCGAACATCTTTTACTTTATTGTTGTCTTTCTCCATAGAAGATGTCAGAATTAAATTTTTTCGGTAATATCAAGTCCTTTCGTACCCTCTTTACCTATAGAGGTAGGAAAATAGCCTTTTTCCGGTTTTACTTGAAAGCATCAACCCGTTATTGTACAGTAGGGCCAAATATTACAACATTTTAATGAAAGACTGCTTCCTTATACTGAGGCAATTTTTGAAGGCCGTAAAGTCCAGTGTGGTTCAAAGCCTTAACTAACAAACCCGTGCAGCTGGAATTAGCAGAGGTTATGGGTAAACAAAACCTTTTTACTGATTCCTCAAATGTTTTTGATCACCAGTCTGTGAGTGGACATCTAAGGGCTTCAAACTCTCCATTCGATTAGGGATAAAGGATCTCGTTTATCCCCGTTCACATAAGACCCCAGTCCTGTTCAATAATAAAAAAATAAATAAAAAAAAACACTGTGGCGCTGGCAGCCCGGTATGGGCCATGGCCTCTCTTCTTGACACTCATTTGTGTTGCTCATGTTGTCATTTTTGTCACATCTGAGCGGGGCCTACGGCTTATCGCCAAGTCCGAACGCCACTCCTTAGAAGCTTTTTCGTAGGCAATTTGCCATTGCCCACCGAAAGGGTGATGGCGATTTGAAAAATTGTTGGTGACTCAGCTAGGAATCGAACCCAGAGAAAAAAAAACAACTATGTAGCGATTGTTTGGCCAACTTACACATGCCGTCAAAAGTTGCCTTATGGAAAATGTCCACAATATTACATATCCATTCATTGGTCTTCTGAGGGTGACTTGTCCATCTTCGTAGCCTCAATTGATTAGGTTTTTGTGGATGCTCCGATAGGGTAGCATAGAAGAGTGCATCAAATGGGTAAGTCACAGGTCTTTCACTAGGTATATAAGCCGCCGAAAGTTTTAGAGGAGAAGTGTTGAAGAATTACTGGATCTGTGGCATTTTGGAGTTACTGTATACGATAACCCGATAAATGGAACCTCAGCATTGTTCCGATCCTCAAGAAAGGAGACCCTCTGAACTGTGCCAGCTACAGAGGCATCAGTCTTCTTAATATCGCATACAAGATCTTATAGTTAGTTAGTTAGTTTTAAATGCATTTTATTTTACTTATCATTACGTCTTACATTCTAACAAAAAATGCTTAAATGCTAGCTTACAATTACTTAACAATCTTATACTAACTTACTGGCCCTACACAGGCACTCTAAGTTACTCTAAATTCTTATATCTATGTCTTTCGACCTTATTTACATTTTATTTCGGATATTTATTTTCTATACTTAAGGCTAAGAAAAACATTGTTAACAAAAACTTAGCATATGGACAATATTTTGTATTTTTTATAAAAACTTAATATCTAACTTAAAATAAACCTTAGTCTAGCTTACCTAGATACACAATACACACATATAAACACATAGACATTATACACAATAATATACATATATTAGTATATACATTTATATATACTAATATATACATATCTTTCTTAAATGCTAACCTAAACCTATGTAAGCTGGCCATCGCTATTTACAGAGCAAATAGATTGGTCAGCTCTGCCTCATTAGTGAGGCTGGTCCGTTATTGACGGAAACGACGACGAAACATCTTCCCCATCATTCAACCACCAGAAATGCTGGTGCTGCCGAACGACATCCCTCTTATCGCGATTCCCCACCGCCCTACTGAACCTGAGACGATCCACCCTGCCGTGTGCGACGTCTCTGTTGTAGTTGAGTCGCCTGTCCCCAGCTGTCCGAGCGACATGGAAGATTAACGGGATCGCTGATCTTTCCTGGATTAACCCTATCTGATCAAAGTAGAGGAATGCTTCCGGTGGAACGAAGCCGTTGGAGCGCACACTCTCGTGATAAAAGTAATTGGGGTAGTAAGCCCCGGATATCAGGTTATTCGTCGAGGCCATTGCTCTTGCAATGTGCCTTCGAGTCAGCTTAATTACGAAGTTGTCCACTCGTATTAGGTTCGCCCTGTTGTAAAGGACCTCGTTAGGATAAATTTTTTTGTACTCCGACTCTGGTGTTTTGTACAAGCGAAGACAAGCCTTAAGGCAAGCCCTCTCAAACACCCGAATCTTTTCCATTAAGCTTGCTCTTACATTGAACCACACGGGACACCCAAATACCAGCATGGGCCTGATAAGGGCCATGTAGCAGATTATCTTTACCCTCGCATCGAGTTGGCTGCTATAAAACAGTCTCTTTGTGAGGGCAAAAGCGCCTTTAGCTCTGGCTAGAGCAGCATCTACATTTTTGTTAAAATACAGAAACTGATCTAGCCAGATCCCAAGGTATCTGACTACACTTCGACAGGCAAAAGGCTGTCCGTGTTGTCCAATGATCGAGAACTTTCGCCAATTTTTTCTGGTGTCCCTAGAGGCTCCAGACAACGGCGTCCTAAAAATAATGGTTTCCGACTTCTGAAAGTTGATTTTCAACTTCCAGTCATCGCAAAATCGTCTTATCTTATCGAAGTCATGCCGTAAGAGAGTATTAATGACCTCGATTTTTGGACCTGTTCTGTACGCTATCAAGTCATCTGCCTACGCAATAGTATGGGGAAGTGAACCTATCAAGTCGCTTGTATAAATGTTTAATAGGATCGGTGAATTGAGCGCGCCTTGCTGAAGACCATTTTTAATTTGAAATATTCCAACAGAAGTCACATCACCGCGTATGACAGCATAGAGCTAGCTAGAGACGAGCATTACAGAGAAATGTCTAGTTTTGGCATCCCTGCCAAACTCGTCCATCTGTGCAGGATGACGATGGAGAATGCACCTTTGATGTCAAAAAAGAGAAAAATGAGAAAAACTTACATAAAAATGTTTTTATAGAACAATTGAATTCTCTACTTAAAGATGTAAAGACAACAAATTGGTTGGTTGTAGGTGATATAAACATAGATATATTGAAAAATAATACAGACTCGGACAATTACTTGATTTTAATGTCATCATATGGTTTGGAACCTCTTATTATGGAACCCACTCGTATCACGGATAAATCGCAAACATGTATTGATCACATTTTTGTAAGGTTGAATTCTCACTTTGTATATAAATTGTCTGGTGAGGTACTAGATAGCAAAATTACCGATCATTGCATGATAAACCTAAATATAGAAAATATTCAATCAAATAATTTTGATAAGTATATACCAGTTTTAGAAAGTTTTAAAGTTGACCATGATAAATTAGTGGAGTGCTTAACCTTTGAATTTTGGGAAGCTGTTTTTGAGGAAAATAATCCCTCAGTAGCCTATGATATATTTCTTGATATCCTAAAGTCCTATATTAAAAGCTGTTCCGGAGTTGTCAAATAAAGAGAAACAAGGGAATTAAAGCGTTTTAGACCGTGGATAAGTAGAGAGTTGCTAACTAAAATAGCTAAAAAAAACTTAATTCGAAAAAAATGCAAACGCCATCCTTGTAATCAGAAATTAAAAACATACTACCTAAAGTAAAATGACAAGGTAAAAAAGCAGGTAAAATTTAATCACGATAAATATTACGCTCATAAACTTCATAATTGTTAAGGTAATATAAAAGAAGAATGGAGAGTAGTTAATAAATCCTTAATAAGCAAAATGATAAGCTAAAATTGAACTTGAAAATGCAATAATATCTAACCCAGTGGACAAAGCTAATCATTTTAATCATTTTTTTTGTATCTATTGCGACGCAATCGAAACCTCATCCTCCACAATACAACTGTAGTTGCAATTTATATGCAGATATCACTGAAGATACATTTCAAAGTAACAGTTTTGTTTTTAAGCCTTTTACGCCGTATGAAATCCATAAGTGTATATATAGTGTCTCTTAATAACAAAAACTCTAGTACCTCCGATAACATTACTAACAGTCTTTTGAAAGGTACGAGTATTTCACTGTTTATTGTCGATGTGTTGTGTCATTTGTTCAATTTAAGTGTGAACTGTGGTATATTTACTTCGTCTTTAAAATGCGCTGAAGTCATTACTCTTTTTAAAAAGGGTAACCGAAAGTTAATGATGCATTATAGGCCTATTTCCATTCTCCCAACGTTCTGTAAACTATTTGAGAAATTGGTAAAAGTACGAATAGTGTCATTTCTAAATAAAAACAAATTTTTTGGTAATAGCCAATTTGGCTTCCGAGAGGGTAGATCCACTGAAGATGCCGTACTTAAATTATGTAGTGAAATCTGTGAAAGTTTTAATAATGAAAAGACTAGTATAGTTCTTTTCATAGATATGACAAAGCATTTGATATGGTCAATGATGGTATACTTTTAGATAAGTTGTACAAAGCTGGACTGAGAGGTATAATATATAGTTGGCTTTCTTCTTATTTTTCAGGTAAAAGTCAGAGAGTAAAACTTGATGGGATTCTCAGTAATGAGTTAAAAACAACCATTGGCGTACCTCAAGGATCGGTCTTGGGACCAATTTTCTTCTTCTTATCCTTTTATTAACCCTTTCCTCGTTATACGAACTTATGCGTAACGAGTTTCCCCAATCTTATTTTTAGTATATATAAACTCGTTATTTCATCAAAGTTTTAATAGTCGTATTACAGCTTTTGCTGATAATATCACTTTTACGTATACAAATGACAACTTATTTAACTCAACAGTAAAGCTACATATGGATTTAAATATTCTCCGACAGTGGTTCGCAATGCACGAGTTGCTGATAAGCGAAAAAACAAAAATCATGATTTGTAATTTAAAAGGTCCTTGTCCACTTGATTGTGATGTTTCCTTTCATACCACTTCTTGTACAAAATTGTCGTTATCTGTCTACGCATGCGAAAAAAAACTTTTACGAGGATTTAGTGTGTAGTTCAAATTGTTTTAAAATAGAAGGTGTTGAAAATTATAAGTATTTAGGGGTAGACAAGAACCTGAATTGGAAAGCGCATGTGGAAGAGTTAAAAAAATATACGTTATCTGTTACTCGTAAAATGTATCTTCTAATACCACACTGTTCAAAGAAAATTTTATTAATGTTTTATTATGGACCTGCACACTCCAAGTTACAATATGGTATTGCAAGTTGGGGTGGAACTTACAATACCACCTTGGAAACATTAAACATTGCCCAAAAACACCTTATTAGAATTGTATCTAACGCAGATAGATTAGCAAATAGTTGGCCTCTATTCTTCAGACTACAAGTTCTACCGATAAAGCATCTTTACATCTTTAAGGTTTTAAAAGTTTTTTTCATGCGAAGTGGCTATACCACTACTCTCAGGAGCTCAAACGTGTACGCATTACGAACAAATGATATTTTATTTGTAAATACTCCTCTATCTAGGAAAAGGCACTTTTCGCAATTTTATACTGCGATAGCACCTAGGCTTTTTAATAAATTGCCGATCGTATTTAGATCAATTGTGCAACCCACAGTATTTTTAATAGAACTAAAAAAATTCAATTCAATGGTCAAAACATATTTTAACACAGATTTGTAATATGCAATCTATATTTTTAATGTATTCTTATCTTTTTTAATTAGATTTTCATATTATTGAATTATTTGAATTATTTACTCTTATAACCTTTGTTACATATTAGTTTTTATTTAATTTTTTATTGAATTGTACCCCACATGACAATGTAATAGAAGGATCATTCGCCTCTAGTCACTCAAGTTCTACAGAATGATGCCTATTTATTCACTTTCAAAAATGTGAGAAACTAGCTTGCATTTAAAATACTTATACATTTTTGTAATTTAAGAAACTGAATAAAAAAAAAAAAATAAGTTTTAGATAAAGCGATGCGCTGTCATGCGATTTTTTCAACATTATACTTGAAAAATAGTGCAAAACTCAAGAGGCACAATCTTTCAAAAGTCCGTCCTGTTACTCGCGTACGCCGACGATATTGACATAGTTGGAAGAAAGCAGCGTGATGTCAGTGGCGCCTTCGCATGTATTGAAACGGAAGCGGCGAAAATAGGTTTAGTAAAAAGTACACTGAACATCGACGTCTCGGACAGTACGTCAGCTTTCACATATATAAATTTGAGGTAGTTTAAGACTTTAGGACACCAACAATTTTTCAAATCGCCATCACCCTTTCGGCGGGCAATGACAAACTCCCGAAAGTAAAATTACCTACGAAAAAGCGTAGCCCCGCTCAGATGTGGCAAAAATGAGAACATGAGCAACACAAATGAGTGCCAAGAAGCTAGGCCATGGCCCATACCGGGCTGCCAGCGCCACAGTGTTTTTTTTTTGTTTTTTTTAGGACTTTGTCTAAATAGGCTTCGCTATAAATTCAGACAACGACACCAGCGCTGACACCAAACGAAGAATAACCCTTGCCAATCGCTGCTTCTTTGGGCTTAGAATAACAAAAGTTACCCTATATAACATCTTAATAATCCCAGTCTTGCTTTATGGCGCAGAGGCATGGATGCTTCGAGAGAAAAATTCTTCGACTGATTTTCGGTCTCGTCTGCATTGATGGTGAGTGGGGGAGGAGATACAACGACGAACTGTATGGGCTATACAGCGCAGTAGAGGAAGACCGAGACTCAGCTGGCGCACGCAAGTGGAAGGGGACCTCAGCCCAGAACTGGAGATCGAATTAGCTTGAGACGCTTATTGATTGAGGCACAGGTCCACCCCGGACTGTAGCGCCACCTAAAGTATGTAAGTGTACGCCAATCCGTGGTTCTTCGGTGGGGATTAGAGATTTGACATTCTCATTGCTAGGTCTCTCAAAACGTGGTTCGGTTAGGCATCGTGAGCTTTTTTGCCTTCATTGATTTAATTGTTCTGAATTAAGAAATTCTTCTTGTGAGTAGCTAGGAACGGAGCCCTGCTTTATTTAGACAAGTCTGGCTTGTCTAGAAATAAATGCAGTAACTTTTGGTTTACGCAAGAGAGGTTTTTAAAGCTGGGTATTTAGTCGTGCTAATTTTTCCAACAATTCGGATGACATATTCATTTAGTCCGAAAGATGAGAGTGATAAGTGGTATTAACAAAAAAAAGCTGGCTAAATTGGGCAATCAGAGTATGATCAGAGCATCTGCCATCATCAGTTTACTAGCTCGCGATTGATTATCATTGACACATGATGTACATTTGGCGAGGTTCTTAGAGGTTCCTTTTAGTGTGGTTGATCGGAGGTGTTCATATGAAAGAACAAGGAAACTAGACGATGGAGTCCACCAAGACAATGTTCAAAGTTTCTTTTTTGTTGTCAATGTTGTATAAGGCGCATTAAGACGAATCCGGTAACACTGTTCCTCTTCTGCCAACGGCAGCCCAATCGTTATTATTTTCGAGGACTTCCTTGCTTCTTGAAGTCCGAACTCTTTTATGAGAATACTTTTTTAGTTTACTAAGAATAACTGTTATTAAAATGGTTGTGCTTCTGCTGTTATGGTAGTACCAGAGTCTATAAATGTGGTGATATATTTTTCCTTAAGAAAGTTGTATATTTGGCGTAGGCCGAATGTTAAAGTGAAGCTAAGGAAGAAAGTCTTGAGTTATAGCAACGACACTGTATAAAAAGCTTACTGCTGCTCCACTTCTGCCACTGTTTCATCCATGTAGCAGTTTCATCCCTTAAGCGAAGGGAAAATGTTTTTCATGAATTGGTCCTCTCAAATGCTGCATATATGTAAATCGCTGCCAATTTATCTCTTAAGCCCGGTTCCTCACTTAAGGTATTAAAATATTAAGCACAAAAATCTTTTCGTAGCAAAGGGTTGGGATGGATTAATTACTCGTACACCCTGTCTACAATATTCAAACCCCGAAATATGAATACAAATTTGGAGTCATTATTTCCGTAGTCGTACACAATGTCCCTATACAAAAAAAATTAATAAATAACACCCATTCTGACCCTAAAACACCAGTTAAATTCATATTGAAATTAACCATGAAAAATGTCCCTTCTCTATTTTCAGGATGAAATTGGAATAACACTACCTTCATTACTACAACAACAAAAGAGGACACCTCTTTTGAGAGGAAAACAAAAACCATTGAAACGCAGGGTGACAATCTAACTGCGCGTCGAAACAAAGCGAGCACCAACGTCCCAAAGAGATAGGATCTACTTTACCGAGAAAAAAACAGACAAAAGGAATTTTATCGTCCGTCCTAGGGATCAAAAGCACTAGACTGCAAAGAGGAAAAAGCAACAAAAGCAATTCTCTGCATCTCTGACGACTTCCTAACTCAAACCTAAAGGTATCCCAAATGGATCAATATGGCAATGAATATGGCGGTGGAGGAGGCTATGGACAACCAGCTGGTGGCGGTGGTTATGGGCAGGCAGGAGGTTATGGACAGACTGGAGGTTATGACCAACAGCCTGGTAATTATGGCGGAGGCTATGGCCAAGATGCTACTGGAGGTTATACTGATTATGGACAGAATACTGGTGTTGGTAGTGGTGCCGGAGGTATTCAACAGCCCTATGGAGTAAAAGCTAGACCGAGAGTCGATGTTGATGCCGAGGGAGAAGTTGATCCCAATTTGTAAGTCGAGTACTTTGCTATTTTTTGTGTTCAAAATAAAGCATATTTGAAATTTGGTTTTATCTATTTTTAAAGATATCCAGAGCCAAAGGAAGCAACACACAAAATCCGTGGAAAGTCTGATGTTATTGAGATGTTTTTCGGTCCGGTCGACCAGGAGTTGTTGGTGGTGAAGAGCTTCTATTTTTTCTTTTATTCGGCTTTTGGATCTTTGTTCCCACTGATGGGTGTGTATTTTAAACAAATGGGCATGAATCCCGGACAGTGTGGTGTCCTTATTGGAATGCGTCCATTTGTGGAGTTTCTGTCGGCACCATTTTGGGGTTCATACGCTGATAGGTGAGTGATAAAAGATACCCGTCGTTGGTGAGTTGTTTATACGCTTTCTAATTCTTTTAGATGTAAACAAGGAAAGAAACTCTTGCTTGGATCTTTGACTTGTTGGGTGCTCTTCACATTGCCATTAGGATTTATTCAGCCTGAGGCAGTAAAATGTATTAAATATAATAACACTCAATATGTGTTGACAACAACACGTGTAAGACGAGATGTTGCACCCTTTGAATCATTCGAAACAAGCAATAAATTGTTAGAGGAAGAGCATGTAGTACATACTCCTGAGGCACCACACAGCAGGTTGGTATTGAAAGTAAGCTATTCAGTCTGGATTCGGAGTTAATTTTTGTTTTTAGAAAACGTCGTTCATCCTTTCCCTACTTCGATGCTGGAATCTCGCCCATTCGAGTAAACTTCGCCTCAAACTACGACGAACAACATCACAGAGACTATGTTAGTCCGATATTTTCATCTATGGTTTATCGAACACCGGTAAGAGATTCTTTCTTTTTCTAATGAATTCATATTCTGAGATTCTGTCTGTTTCAGGATATACAAAAAGCGTTCTTTCTACTTTTGCTGCTTATTTTGATTGGTGAATTTTTCAGCGCTCCTGCCATCACTCTGGCTGACTCAGCTGTAATCACTTTACTTGGTGAGGATGCAGACAAATATGGGCATCAACGTATGTTCGGCTCTTTGGGTTGGGGTATTTCCATGTTTTTCGTCGGCATCGCCCTGGATCATTCGACTTCATTTCCCGATCATCCATGTGGTCCTGAACGACAGGAGAAAAACTACACCATTTGCTTTGCCACATTTTCTGTCCTCATGACGTGCGCTATTTTGACAGCTACGCAGATCACCTTCAAGTACGATTTTACAGAAACTGAGGAAAAGCCTACAGAGCAGGTCGATCCTGGCCGATCTGTCGAGGATGAAATGCAAAATCAACTTGCCGCCCAATTGAATCTTCCATCGCTGGCTGTAGATAGTGGAGTTAGTACCGGAGCATCACTCCATCATCCCAATTTAGGAGCTCAATCAAAAATGTTTGCGCAAACAACGAAAGAGATGCCCGAATGGATGTCCGTACTTCAGCATTTTAAGGACTTGAAGTGCGCCTCATTCCTATTCGTAGCTTGGTTTATGGGCTTTGGCATTGGCCTTATATTTACATTCCTCTTTTGGCATCTTCAAGACTATGGAGGCTCTCCAACTCTTTTCGGTGTAGCGTCCGTGATAAATCATGTTTCCGAGATCTTTGCGTATTTCTTCAGTTTCAGACTCATCACCCAAATTGGTCACGTTAAAGTCCTGTGTTTGGGTTTAATTGGAAACGTCCTTCGTTTTCTATACATCTCTTATCTCAAAAATCCATGGTGGGTATTACCATTCGAATTCATGCAAGGAATCACACATGCTGCTGTCTGGGCTGCTTCGTGCTCTTACATAGCTCACAATACCCCTCAACATTTGAGAGCATCCGCTCAAGGTGTACTCCAAGGCATTCATCATGGCTTGGGACGAGGTTGTGGAGCGATTATTGGTGGCATGTTTGTCACGTACTATGGAACTACTGCAACTTTCCGAGGATATGGTGTCATGTGCTTAGTGGTGCTAGGAGCATTCATTTTCATTAATTTTTATAGAAAAGAACAAGGATTTATATCTGAGATTCCAACTACAGAGGATCCACATCAGGTTTGATCTCTCATATCAAATACATTGTTCTAAACAAAAATAAATAAAAATATACATTTTCAGGTTGCTGAAGAGACATCTCATTTGGCGCCTCATGGTGTGCCTAGTAATCCAATACCTCGCGCTCTATCCAACACTAGGTTAAATGAAATGAATCCACAAAATGGAACCGGAAATAGTTATGGAACTTACCAGACAACCGGCGGTAACTTAGATATTCCCGGAGCTAATCCACGGAATCCATTTGCTCAGTAAAAATTTCCATTTACTCACAAATTCATTTACGCACGTAAAGTATCTAAATTTGAATTTTTCTTTTTTAATTTCCGTTGCCTGTTTGTTTTGAATTGAAGTTATGTATTCAAATGTTCGTGGTTATGTATAGTTTGTGTTTTTTTTTACGGTTGATTTGCATAGTAAAAAATGTATAATAATTTGCGAAAAACTAAACTAAAAATGGGAAGCAACAAAAGTAAAACTTGTAATCATAAAACATATCTCCAGTATTGGCCTGCCTGTATAGAATGAGGAAAAAAACAAAAACAAAAACAAAATATAAAATATATTTATTTTGCTTAATTGTTAAATGGGAAATACATTTAAACGCATTATATAACATGGGTATAACAGTATTTAACGGTATATAAGAGAAAACTTTAGAGTAAAACAGATATAGGTATGCATATAAGCAAATACTGTAGTGGAAATGAGGCAAATAAACATAGAATGTACATTAGAGTAGATTGAATACAAATGCAAATGGGATAGCAAATGCAAAAACTTAGTTGTATCGCACTTAGTTAGCATTTTTTTTTTGGGAAACGTTAGGCCTATTCAAGGGAATTGTGTAACAAAATGGCTTCTAGAAGTTGTACATGTCGATAATTGAAATAACAAATTGTCCAAAGTGTTTGTTGTTGTGGCCAGGGATACATTTAGGAATAACGTCGGTCAAACGGACACGAGGGAAGAATTTCCAGAAGATGTACGTGAGAGTTATAAACTAAATGACATTTTAAGACTGCTGCAGTTTCGGATTTTACTTTTAATAAACAGTAACTTACTTTTTGATTTTTCTATTGGGTACTTAGCTTGCAAATATCAGTCCAGATGCCATAGTTTTCTGTTTCTTTACAACCGCTTAGGGGGCTATATATTTAGCTTTCCGTAGTTCACTTGTTGCCGTCTTTGATTCTTTTACATTACGTCTTACTGCAAGATAGCGATACCGGCAATGTAGAAACTCATCTGCATAAGTCCGGGTTCATAAGTAAGTCGCTCAATATATTTGCTTAAAGGAATGGTGCTCATTCGTTAATAAATTTTTACAAATTGTTGCATCATTTTCGCCTGTCTTCTTGTACGAAAGTGAAGGTTTATTAGTATTCAGAAACTCGGTTCGTTAAAGTGCTTGAAGACTATATTAATCTTGTCATCTTGCCAGATCTTTATAATTTTCATGTTGCTGGCATTATTTGTTGACAGTAGTTTTGTAGCCTTATCTTGCATATTTAAAGCTTGTTCATGTTTGCTCCCTCTCCGGTTCCCCATGCCAAGATTCCACACCGTTGGCTTGATTTGATGGGAGCGTTTTTTGGACGCACGTAGAGGATGTGAATTGAAAGTTGGAGAGTGCAAATAAGGAGCGTCCAAATTTATTCTCTTTCGATAGGTACGAGTATTTATGAATACCTACAATCTCTATGCATTCTTATCGGTTCTATTACCGTAGCTAACTGAGTTCAAGGCTATAAATAATTCTGGGTATATTATATTATATTGAAGATGTACATGGTTTTGCAATTTTGAAACCTCAATGATATACAGTAGAAAGAGAAGTGGTCCCAGTTTATATTCCTGAGGAACTCCATACAAAATTTGATATTCATTGCAGCAATTGTCTGTGATTTTGACGTGAAAAATCATTAAGGGGAGGTAATCGCTAATTTCTTATTATAAACTTTTTGCCATTTTTATCAACGCAAGGGTTTGATTATGTCCAAAAATAATACTAGGGTGTCGTGACGCAGGTTCTCATTATGTTAGCAACTTTTTAGGGAGTTGATTTGTGATTATATAATTGTATAATTATTCAGAAAACCTGTTTAGAAATGAGCTAAGAATTTTTGAATCTGAATCTGAATCATCTGAAAAGCGCTTGTGGCACATTGAGCTATACGGATATAAAAGTTGTGAGAAAATATTTTAAAATTTTAAAAGCATTAAATGCAGACAGTAGTCATGCTCATTGCACTTCCTTACTCTTAGTTCCTGTCTCTGCACAATGCACGCGTGTTATTCAGCGTCATACAGCACAGCCGAATTAGTTATTCCGGAATAACGAATTTGGGCATCGCGTTACCAAGAACAATATGGTAGGATATGCGGCTTTAAAGTCGATGACTCACCATAAAGTCTCCACTTCATTCAGGATTTGCTCTTATTAAAATTTGATCGATCGTCGATCTGCCCCGTCGGTGTTCACAGAGTTAGGCTCCGATTAATGTGCCTTCAAAGGTCTTGAGATATTCACCTAATACATGAGATAATATGCAACATATGCAACATATGGAAGGCAGAGAAATGTCTCGACGGTTCTTGCGAGACATAAGACTGCCTTTCTTAAAGATAGACCATATAAAGCTCATTGATTAGCACTCCAATGTATTTATATTTCTTGATATTCTCAAGTTACTCATTTTACCATATCATGTAATGTTGCATGTTTGGTGTTTTCACGAGTATTACGATATCGTCACCGTTGAGCAAACGTTAAAACGTTATCCATTTAGATTGAGAAAAGAAAAGGGGTTAGGAAACATCCTTGCCTTACTCCAGAATTAGACTAAAACTTGGTACATAAAATGTTTCCATCACAAACTGTTTATATATTCTTTGTAGCACTCTTAAAACTTTTATTGGAACTCCCAAGTTGCTTAGTTTGAAGAACAGCTCTTATGTAGATGTAATCAGAAGTAATCTTAAAATCTACGAAGAAGGTGTTTGCAAAAAATATCAACATAATTCTGGTGAAAATGTTGGTGGTCGCGTATAAGAAAGATATGCATCTGTATTACCTTGATTCATTTGGGTCTCAAGCTGGGCACCCAAGTCAGCTTTGGGTTAAGGCTTTTGCCAAGATACTTGGCTGTGGAAGACAGAGATAATCATTCGCTTTATTTTCAGTCACTTACAAGTTGTTCTTAATCATAAGTCATAAAAGAGGACAGATTACTCCTTTTGGGAAGTTCCCCTATTCGCGGTTCTTGTGATACTACTATATACGAGAGTTGAATGAGTAATTCTACTTTTTATTTTAGCATAGCTATAATCTATTGGCTGATGAAATTATCTACGCTTAGTTCGGTAAGGGATTCCAAAGGAGGATCGGTATGCACTGACAGCACTGCACTGCCGAACAGTACTTGGTGTGGAGCCGTCTCCGTAGATTTACCTTTATGGTAGGTGATTGTGAGATTTAAACTCATGGAATAAAAACCACTCGAATTCCCTCCAAGAGCACAGATAGTTATTAACTTACAGTTCCTAATGAACCTGGGAGTCAACTTAAAAGTTTCTCCACTTAGGCCGGTCTTTAGCTTACTGCCTCTAGTTGCGCGCTATAAGTCGGCTTAGTTCTACCTAGGGTGAGGTTTTTCTTTACTGCGTTGTCCCTTCGGGTTAGGTTCGAAGACTCTGCGGGCCTGCGCTTTGGTGTCTATTCGCTCTACATGTCCATTAAAATAAGGCGACTGATGTGCAGTTTTCATTAGATGTTGTCGTAAATCTCGTATAATTCTCTGTAAATTTTGGTTCCCAAAACCCAACATTGGAAACGGGACCGTATATATTTGATAATTTTGAAGGATTTTTACCTCGAAACGACTGAGAATATATTCACCCACTTTCGGTAGAGTGAAAACTTCGCCACCATAGAGTAGGACTAGTATTGTCAAGGTGACCTTCGTTTTTTGGGATAGGGCCATACTACTCAATTGCCTTTTTAGCCCAAAGAAACACCGATCGGCAAGAGTGATAATTGGTTTCAGGTCTGCAGAAGATGTGTATCCCATTTAGAAAATAGCTTATGCTTAGTTTTTTCCTCATTTTCTGCTAAACTCATTTCAACTTGCGAACGCACCACTGACAGCCCGCTATGTTCACCCAATTATATCGATATTATCGGTGCACACTAGTAGTAGGTACACATGCTTTTAAAAGCTTGTGTTGCCAGTATTCGCTTGTGAGTTTCGCACAACTCCTTCAAGTATTATGTCAAAGAAATCATATGACAAACTTGTATTAAACCTTTATTGACATCAAAGATCTCGACTAAGTCGTTATCGCCATTGACGGAGCAGGAAGCATTCTCAATTGTCATTTTGTACGCGGGCTTGGCAGGGATACCAAAACTAAACATTGTTCTGTATAGCTTGTCTCTATAAATACTATGGCTATAAAATCCATGAAAAGTATGTTGATGTAGGACTATCTTGGTCCGAAACTGCACTGGGGGACATTAAAAAAACGAAAGACTACTGTATTTAGCAAGCTTTGTAATATAATGGCCACAATACCATTGAAACCTGAGGATTTATAGACTTAGTAACTATTGATGGTTCAAGAGATTCTCTATTCCGTAATGTTGGAATTCTCTCAGTGAAAATGTTATTTCTTTTTAGAGGAAAAATGTTGTACTCTGTTGTCACTACAGCCAAGGAATTAACTTTTCATTAAAAGTTATAAGCTTTCTATAGTTGAAGTTGTTAAGCTTCTTTTTGTCGGATCCAGAAGGTATGGTCAACTTGGAACAAAACCTTACATGGACTCAAATAGTGATTCAGGGTATGTTTTCGAAGACGACCTCTTAGTGCTTCTAATGACATTCTCGTGTATCCTTAGGCAACCGTTATATAGTTTGTAAAATTTGTCGGTCATCTTCTTAAGCTAGGACAGATTCTCTTTTCACCATATCGAAAGTTGCTCTTAGCTCCGGTTGATAGGGTACGTAACTTTGAAGTCAACATAAAACGCTCGTTCGAACGTATAAACTTTAGCAATTAGACCAGCAGCAGAGTTCAATATGCATGAAGGTATGTCTTTAAGATTAGACTTAGCTACCTGACTGAACTTTATCCAGCTTAGTCGTAGGATACTGCGATTTCTATTGCATCTGGTTTGAGAATCTCGAATTTAAAATCTATTTTGATGAGAATTTAATTATGGTCTTAGATGTATTTCAATTTATTGATCCTAAGAGTATACCAGTGTAATCGATAAATAAGAAAATGAAGCTTGCTCTCCCTTTTGCTCATCTTCTTAAAAACAATTCCATTTCTTAAAAGCAAATAATTCGTGATAAATAGCAGCATTTTCGACATCTATATCCTTGATTAAAATTCGCTCCACTCTTCCTTTAAATGCAACGCCATTTTGTTATAATTCCTCTAAAGAACACATTCGAGTTCCCAAACCTAAAATATGAATTAACAAAAAAACGCTTTGGAAAAATAAAAATTAAAACAAACACAAAAAAATTAAAGACAAAAAACAAACGAAAAAAAAATTTCAAAAACAGAGAAAAAAATTTGCGAAAAAGGAAATCCAGGGTTCGCTTTTAGTAGCGAAATTTTTTAAATTAATTCTTAAGTGTTAGCCAAGTTACGTTTCATTGGAAAAACCTCTAAATACTTTTAATAAGTTCACTTACAAAATATGCTTTTTACACTTTCAAAATTAAAAAAAAAAGCAATACTCATTTTTGATGGCTTTTAGCCAGTAAGATATGAATTCTCCTTTCATAATGCACCGAACAGCGGTGCTTCTAACACTATTTTTTTACTTATTTGTGTCCAAAATAAAATAATGAATGCTAATTGAGCATTTTTTTTAAATGTAATTGTTAATATTTTTGAAGTGGTGAAACACCAAGCAAAACATTCATGATGATAACTTCAAACATAATGTTCATATTGATATATGTTTTTTTTTGTAAAATCTAAATTGTAATTTACTATGAAATATACATACAAAAAAATATATATACATATATATATATATATATATATATACATATTATTATAAGTATTATTGTATTATAAATATACTAAACAAAGGAAAGGAAAAATATTACTAGTTGTACCTATAAAACAAAAGAGAAAAAGTGAAATAAGAAACCATAACAGATATTATAATCAGTCCGCCTCATTCCAATCAGCCTACGAAATCAATCATTCTACATATAAAAAGTATAACAAAAAATAAGTAAAAATATTAAATAAAATATATTTATTATATAACATATTAACGACGTTTATAATGGGAATAATCAGAAAACAAATGATATAAATAAATAAATAAAGAAATACAAATAAGAATACAAAAAACAAAAAAAAACTAAATTATATGAATACAAAGAACAAAACACTTTAAGACTAAGTATTAAAAACAAATTGATTATTATTGATTAAAAATTAAAAACAAAATGAAAACATTTTAATTTTCACTAATAAAATTTCATATAGTAAATATAATTAATATTATGTAAAAGAATTAAAATAAAATAATTGTTATTTATTATTTATAGTTAATTTAAAAAATATGTTTTACTATACGTATATTGTACAGCACTGTTTATTGTATAATGAAGCAAGAAAAGTAAACAAAAATGCACTAAGAATAATGTTAAATAAAATAAATAAACTATATTATATTAACCGATGTTCTTAATTTATTATTATTATGCACGTCTCATGTTGGGGGTGGCCAAGGAACTTTCTTCCCTGTTCGCTGTGAGTAGGCTTCAGTTTTTAAGCTAATTGTATTTGGTATGATAACGTTAACCAAGAAGAAGCTTGAAAAAAATTATGGCATCTATTCATCATTAATTGAAACCACCAAAAACTGCCTCACTAAATTTCGATTCTGTTATACAAGCGCAAATGACGCCGAACGTTCTGAGATCACCACACTAGAAATGCTCAACACAATTAGACGATCAGCGAGTGCGGCAAATTTAATAGGCTATATACTTATCACATGGATCAGTGTGTTCAGTTTTTCAAACATACCATATTTAGATACGAAAAAGCATTCCGCCAGATGGATGCTGCATTTGCCTGCAATTTGGCTCACAATACGAATGAACTTTTGTGCCGTTTTGTAATCGTGGACGAAACATGGATTTATCACAGCACACCAGAGGCCAAGGAATATTCAAGGTAGTGAACTTTTCTTGGTGAATTGAAGCCGATAAAGACTAATGTGCATCTGTCTGGCAACAAAATCATGATGACCGTTTTCTGTGATGTTCTCATCTACCAGGACAGCGGACTGGCATAAAAGTCCGCAGTCGCAATGCCAAAATTGCATGAATTAGGTTATGAATTGCTCAATCGCCCAGAAAAATCTCCTGATTTAGCCCCCTACAAGTATTTTTTGTATCTAAACATGAAGAAATGGCTCCGCTCAGTCCTATTTTTAGGGCCCCGCATGTCACGCTGACTCTTTTTTTAACATGATAATGTTGTAAGACTTAGTTATTTTCGGCTGAACGCAGCAATCTGAGATATTCGGTCTGTGACTGACGCTCTTTTGCCAGTGTCAACATGATTCTGTCAATGCGCCTCTGGCGGAGTATGGATGATGTTTATTCAGCGGTAAAAAACATTTCCATGCTTCAATGGAGAGAAAAGTAATAGATTTTTACATTAGAAACACTTTACCGCATAAATGGATCAAAATTCAAACTCTTGCGTTAATTTTGGGATAATAGTTTTATATTTTAGTCCTAAACATTTTTAATGATTTGTCAATTTCAAAACGTCAGTCAAGGTATATTTACTTTAGATGGCGCTACAGTCTAGGGTGGACCTGGGCCTCAATCAACAAGCGTTTCCACCCAGCTCGATCTCTGGCTAGCTGCTTCCAGTTTCGCAAGCAAAGTTTGCTGGGGTCCCCTTCCATTTGCGTGCGCCATATGAGCCTCGTTCTACTGCTCTGTCCCTCGGGGGCGGATTCGATGACTTTTCGGAGTACTGGTGTTCATCCCTTCTTCATGACCCAGCCATCTCAATCATTGGATCTTCACTCTTTTGCCTAGGACAATGCCACTGTACAGTCATCATCCACTCACCGTCAATGTAGTCGGGACCGAAAATCTTCCGAATTTTCCTCTCAAAGCAGCCAAGAGCACCCTCATCCATTTTTGTAGTGTCCATGCCTCTGCGCCATAGAGTAGGACTGGGATTACTAAGGTCTTTTAGAGGATAATATTCGTTGCTCGAGAGAGGGCTTTGCTAGTCAAATGCCTTCTTAGCCCAAGAAGCAGCGATTAGCAAGAGTTATTCTTCGTTTAATCTCAGTGCTGGCGTCGTTGTTTAAATTTACAGCGGAGCCTAGGTAGATAAATCCTTAATTACATCAAAGTTATATCTGTCAAAGTTGGCGTTATTGACAGCTTATACTTGGTCTTGCCCTAGTTGACCGCTAAGCCCATTTTCGCCGTTTCCGTGTCAATACTCGCGAAAGCGCCAGAAACATCACGCTGCTTTCTTCCGATTATGTCAATATCATCGACGTATCCGAGTAATTGGACGGACTTTTGAAATAGTGTGCCTCTTGTATTTGCGCGAGTTATGTACAAGCCAGACACATTAGACATAAAAATAAATGAACTATTAAAGCAAAATTGAATTCCAAAAAAAATGTTACCAGGCATAAAATAGAATCAAGTTACAAAAATTTTCCCAAGCTTTTTCATGCTAACCAGTTGTAACATGAGTTGCATGTGCCTACCTCTGGGAATGCAGAAAAAGCTGAGTAAAGATTTTATTAGATTTTCAATAGACGTAAGAGCATATTCAAGACGCAGTCCTTTCCTCTGTCAATTAGGTTTAAAGTGTTTTTTTTTTATCAATAAAGTAAACTATTCAAAATAATAAAATCGTGTTTTTTTTGTATGACACAGTGATATGACAGAGTGATATGAAATTCGCGTGAGTTTTGCACTATTCTTTCAAGTATGATGTTAAATAAATCACAAATCTTTAACCACCTTGATAGAGCAGCGGGCATTCTCTATCGGCATCCTACACAGACGGACGAGTTTGGTATCCCAAAACTAAACATTACTCTGTACAGCACGTCTCTATAGATGCTGTCATACACGCCCTTAAAATTGATGAGATTGTGCTGTTTATCGAGCTGAAGCTCAAGGCTTTTCTCCAAGATCTGCCGTAGTGTGTATATTTGGTCGATGGCGGACTTTTCTGGCCTAAAGCCACACTGATATGGACAAATCAGGTTGTTGAAGAAGGGCTTCAGGCGATCACGCAAAACGGCAAATAAGATCTAGTATGCGATGTTATGAAGACTGATGCCTCCGATGTTGGCGTAGTGCAGAGGGTCTCCTTTGTTGAGGATCGGACAAATATTGCTGATGTTAAATTCATCAGACATCCTTTCGTTTGACCATAATTTAGAGATGAGTTGGTGTATGTTCCCTACCAAGTCATCGCCTGCCGCTTTAAAGAGATCGGCAGTCAGGCCGTCCGCTCCAGCAGCTTTGATGGACCTCAATTTAGATATTGCTATTTCAACTTCATCCAGTTCGGGTGGATGGAATTGGTGGTCTACATTGTCCAAGTTGAAAGGTTTATTTCGTCTGACAGCGGTATTTGTTTCATCATCGCCGTTATCGCTATGCAGCGCGGCTTTGTATGCATCATGCATGATCTTGTCGGCATTCGTCATCAAACCAGGGGTTTCGTTATGGTGGCCGAGTGAAACTCATCACATCAGTAGCGGCTTCTCTGATGGATTTTTGTTGCAATTGGTATTCGATGCTTGATGCTGGCGGCAAGGGACCTCTTAAGAGATTAATAGAGACTCGATCGGAAAAGGATTTGGCGATCTCTTGCGATTATAGTCGCCTGACGTCGAAATTCTTCATGGTATTAACTTGTCTTGGCGTTGTTCAGTGTATCTGCAACCGTACCTTGGCTGCAACAAGGTAATGGTCCGAGTCGATGTTGGCTCTTCGGAACGTTCGGATAATAATACTGGAAGAGTGTCTTGCGTCGATCACAAATTATTGCAAAAATAGTTATTTTCTCCATGTTCATAAGTGGGACCACAGAGAAGCTCTGTGAAGAGGACTTTTTAACGGAAGCCATAGTATAAAAGTCGCAATTCTTTAAGAAGTAGAATTTAATTTTACAAAATGATGCTCTAATACTCAACAATTGCGTCAGAATACTTCAATTGAGGAAGGTAAGATCAACAAACGATCCATTAAAACTTTTGACTTAGCATCTTAGCAGTTTGGTTCAATTCGACTTTAGTGTTGTATTCTTGCACAATGACACATCTGAAGAGTAAACCTCCGATCGACCACTGTGGACCAAAATAATAGCCCGATTATTGTGTTCAAATACAATAAGCAGCCCTGTAAGCCGCAATGCTTAATCAAATTAAAAATTAGGGAAGCAACCTGTCATATCTAGACAGACTATGAATTTTACGAGTACTTATCCTCTATTATCTGAAGTTCAGAATAACTTTGTTCCTTCTAACTTCATCTAATGGCAGTACTCAGTGCCTTTTCTGCAGCACACAGTTGATACCTGTCGAATCAAATGTGAACATGTTCTTACATTATTAGGCATTCGTATGGAAAAGATTCAAGCGAATTCAAGAATACAAGCAATATTTGAAAGAAGGCAAACGTCGTTATCACTTTATTTAGAATTAAGCAATCACATTCCTTTCGTTCTTCTCTTGAGAACACCTTACTATCAATGTATTGAAATACGTGTCACATCCTAGCAAACAGTCCCTCTTCATACATGATCAGTCATAAAATAAGATACTGCAGTTCAAACTCTTTGGAGGTAAGTTTAACATTGTGAATTCAATCGCGGTAGAAGTATCAGCGTACAGACGGCAAGCAATCGATGTTGTTACCTTATTCCATCCTGCACTTCAAAATATTGAAGATGGACATATATATACTTGTACATTTACACGCTGGTCCTCAAGGTCTGCTAGCTAAAGTTCCTTTTTTTAAGAAAATATTGAATATTTAATCGTCCAGCAATGCACGGGCTACTGCAGTCTCACAGATGATGAAAAGCTTATCACTCCATGAAGTGCAACTAGCGCGTTCTTTTATCAATTGCAAAATAGATTTTGTAGCTTAATCTGAATTCATTACTGTTAGAGGGGGAGATATTTACGAAGAGCTTAACGTTTAATATTTTATTATTTTAGTACGAAGGCCGTACACATTGTGTTAAAGAGGTACTCGAATATTGGACAAGGTGGGCACTGTAAAAATCAATATGTAATAACTTCGTGGGGAATCAAGTGACTGAAAGACAAACAACCATAAACTCAACCCAACATCGCCCACATGTTGTAAAAATGGGGAAGAGGTTCCATTTTATTCGTTCGATGGGTTTTCCTTTCGGAATTCTATTTGAAGTGACCGTGAAATCAATTGATATTAAGATTTGCTTTATTTATGTGTAGATGCTGAGGTTATCCTAAACTTAATGCTACTCACTATTGTCTCCAAATGACTTTACTGAAATTAAACCATTATCGACCTTTTTGCTAAGAAATGCTGAGGTTTTTGATAAAACTGGCAGGGCTACGTTCCCTGGTCGTCAGGGCACAGCCGGAGGAACACATATATCTGCAGCTTATTATGCCATATGCTATCCTTGTTTAACAACTTGTTGATGTTTCGTTCATTTCGTATTTGGCGAGACGTACACTTTTCCACACGCTTGCTATAAAAGGTTTCAATCACTCTGCCATCGATCCTGATGCAGTCTGGGAGAGTTTCGCTCTAATGCTTAAGGGGCCCCCGCCCAATTATCAAGGTTTCTTCCATCAATGACGTTGTCTAATAAAAAGCGGGGGTAAAGCAAAACTAGACTTATAATTAACATCATTAGACCTCTACCCAACCGATGGTGATTTGTCCAGTTACGAGCTATCGGTCATACTATATGCCTTGTTTAGTGGCAAGACCACCGGTGGTCCATACCAGGACTTAAAACACAGTACCGTGGGAGTTAGGAGCTTAAATTGTTGAGGTAGGTCCACTTGGGGGGCGTCACGGTGGCTGGGGCTTAAACCTAAAACGCAAGAAGGGTGGCCCTACTAGGGCTCATACCCGGAGTGGAGTGGCTATAAGTGCTGGGTACTGAGACTGAGGTTTTAGGTAGGTCTTGATTCATATCAAGAGTAGAGCTCTGCCCTCAACACGCGGAACTGTGAGGTATTATTCTAATGTAGGTAAACGATGGCAAGGCATATCCTTGCCCCCATGAATGTATGGGCATCACGTGAACTTAAGTCTCCACGGCATTCGTTCGTGAAAAACACAAGGCACATCTGTAATGCTTAAAGCTTAATTCATGTTAAAATCTTCAGTTTTAGGTCCTATAATGGGGACGGTACGTATCCGGTACGTTTCTTAACGTCCATTTAAATTCGTTGCCCTCTTGGTGTGGACTAAATAATTTAACGTCGTTGCAAAGTAATTAATAATTAATGGGGATATTTACTATGTTGCTATAGTACTAAGGGAATGAAACACCTGCAATAATCGGAGCGGATGTAGCGCAAGGAAGTATCATACATATGTATGAACCACAACAAACAATTTTTCTCTATGGTTGGTTGGTTGGCTGCAAAAATCTATTTTTTTCATTCAGTTTCTGAGAGCTGTGCTAACTTGTATTATCTCGCTTCGCAGATCTTTTATAGAATATACTGCAGAACTATCTTGCGTTTACATGATCGAGAGACGTCAAATTTCTTATAAAGTTTTTTAAATGACAAACAAATAGCCGCCGTAAAATATCTGTGTATATTATTGCCTTCAAGCCCGTGCGCATATTTTACAATGTACTACTTTTCTTCTTGTCTTCAGGACTTTTTCTATAAAAGTTATCTCAAGACAAAGTTGACTTCCTATCGATGGGTTCATAGTGTGAGCGTGAACTTCCTTTCTATTCATCGGATTACAGTTTTTTTTTTCTCTTCCTACTTGGAACTTCAACACAATGTACTTTCTAGTTTCAATTTCTCTACGTTGACATATAAGGACAAACTATATAAATCAAACAAACATAACGTGCCACTGGTAACATGCGATTCTGAGTATGAGTACGAGTACTGCACTCCCAGAAACGCAGCATCCTCCAGCCATTGAAAAACATTGAAAACTTTTGATTCTGCTCCTCACATTCACATCCGTCGCGTATTTCATTTTCTGACACAAAAGAAAGAGAGTAAAACAAAAATATAAGAAAATCCACCAAACTTTTATGACAACAAAAACACTCAAATGAAACAGAAAAATACCGAACCGAAACGAACAAAATATACGACCATGACGATGAAGAGGACTGTCCCAGGCCCGCCTCTTTATGAATCACGTTTTCCAAATTTCCATTTCATTCATATGCGCCCACACTGAAAAGAAATAAGGCAAAGAAAATGTTCCCAAACGACAGCAAAAAAAAGTCCAAAAGGGTTTGGTATCTCGTCTTTCTTGACAAAGTTTAACCCAGTTCCCTTCGTTCTCTCCCAGCACGTTTCTCCTTTCTTATTGATTTTCATTCATTCATTCCATTTTTATTTATTCCTCCTTCTCTCTCTCAATTTCCTCAATTCCCTCACATGGGAATTGTAGTAAAAAAAATATGTTCAAAATGCTCGACTTCTTTCAAGAATGGCATGTACCTACTACTATAGAGCCACCAGGAATACCGAATTCTTTAGAAATTCTGCCCTCAAACAGTAATTCCTTGTCCCCAACTCCAATTCCAACTGACAATAGCTCTTAATTACTTGGATTGCCTCTTCTTTTACGGAAGACTGAAAACCAATTTGAAGTCCATAAAAATCATGTTTCCTCCGGCTAACAGGTTTTTGTGTCGACTACGAGTGTCTTGCTCTTCTCCGACAAACTCTTTTCGGATAAAGTTTAACAAAAGTCCTGTGACTAAGCACACTTTGGGCCACTTTTGGACCCAAATGAGAGCAGGATGAGTTATTAGTTTCACGCGAACACAATTGTTGCCACCTGTTGATGAGAACTCCCTGTTTACACGAAACGTGTTTTCCAGTATTCCAAAGTCTACAATGACAACAACAACGAAAACAACAACGACAACAACGACAACCACCAACCGACATCTTCATCATGGTAATAAGCTGCATGGATGAATACACGGCAGCAGGTTGTTCTTCGGAGTAGGCACTAAAAATGGGCTGACGAAAAGTTGGGGTGTTATCTTCTTTTGTTTTTCGGCGTGTTCTCCAAAAAACATACAATGGGGTAATTAAAAAGTTGAATGGTGTAATTAGACAAGGATGCGGTTGGTGAGTCAAGTGGGTGTTTTATGGCGAGTTAAGGAGTGATTGTTAAAAGATTTTCAATGCTGATGAAGTACATGAGTGGTTAGGAAACAATGAACCCGATGCCAACCCATTGACAGTTAAATAACGTGATTCAAAAAAGTTGGATGAAGAGATATAGATTCACTTTTTGATAGAGCAAATGGATGACGTATTAGAGGGATTTTGAGAAGAATTCTAGTTAGCATCAAGTTTGCATCAATGCTTTTCTTGGAAGCATTCTAACCGTAATGAAGCCTCAAAGAGGATTAACTCAGTTGTCCTAATGAGTTTTAAGTAGTAGCAAGGAACATATAGTGACTGGTAAAGGGAAAAGAACCAGCGCTTATTTGGATGCGGTTTTGTCGTGTGCGGCAGACTAAGACAACATCTCAATATCCAAAGGGGACACGGCGGCTTACGGATCATAAAACTCTTAGTCAAATTTTGACACATAACGATAAACGTATGGCATGCCTGTAGTATATTAAGACGTTGTACTGCAGAGATAACATGCGGAAATTTTACCAACATTTCAAAAGGGTGTATTAAGGCAGAAAGATCCATACAGAAGCCTATGGAGATGAGATGAAAATGTGGAAAAACTTCGGCTAAGGCGATAATTCTAGCCCTAGCCAAACTTCTGTTTGCCTGACTAAAACGACGGATTATAGGGAGAGGTAATTTCATGACCTTGTAAAGAGGATATTCCAAGTTATTTTTCAGATCTGATTCAAAGAGTGTATACTTGATAAATGGAATCTCAGTATCGTTTGCTCAATCCACAAAAAAGGAAACCTACGCCATCTCTAGATGTATCCTCAACTTCGGATACAAGATCTTATCTGCCATATGCTCTGAACGTCTAAAACTCTTCGTCAACAATCTTATTGGCCCTTGTCAGTGCGGTTTCAGACCAGCAATTTCTACGGTCGAAAATCCCTGCCAAGGTCTTTCATCAGTGCAGACTAACAATTGGCACTGATATGGGCCTTATTAGTAATTGGAGCCATTGGAATAGCCTTTATCATCTGCAAAGGTCGTAAGAGTGGGTTTTAAACTGAGTTCACACAGAGAGTTTATCTTAATGAGAAAAATAAAAAGGTTTCAATATAATTGACTATGAGATGATATAATTGACTATGTCCAATGCTAGTCAATAGCTGACAGTGAACTTTTTTGCCTCAATGTAACACCAAATTGTAGATAGGCATCTCCAGTTAATTTATTATTCTGAGAACCAAATTGGATATGACCAAGGAACTGTTTTCAATTCGTTGTCCAAATATTTTGCTCAGATCTGGGAGAAGGGAAAATGGTCTATGATTGCTCTTATCAATACTGAAGCCTTTTTATCCGACTACGACGAAGCAATAGGAGGGTTTTGTGTTTGATCGGTATGTATGTGTGTTCATCTGTTCCTTCATAACTTCTTAACTACTTATCATATTTTGACAAATTGGAAGCGTTGGAAGCGCTTAGATAGTCCGCTGGCTATAGGCTATGTGATGTCACTAAAACATGGCGCCCTCTAGAGGACATAAAACTTCACACAGCATCATCTGTTGGTAAAACAGTGTAAAATAAGGGCTTATATCAAAACTACCTATCACAGACACACACAAAACATAATCTAATCAATGTCTCAGTCCATCTCATCCGAACTGTTTCTTGTTTCGTACTTTTCAGAGCGTGACTTTTAGTAGTCGGGTTTTAGTTTTTGAACTTAATTTTTATTAATACGAAACAATTGCAGCTGGGCTTAAGTACTGTAAATATTGTTTCTCCTCCTTTGGTAATCACAGATTTTTTGTCTTTCCAATTCGATACTTAGATCAAGTTCCGAGACGCTGCCGTTAGCCGAGGCGTGATGACACGAAATCAATTGCTTTTATTAGTGCTTCGAGAATGAACTTGAAAACCGAAGGCCTTAGGCTTTGGGTGCGTTTGTATTGAACCGCACTTTAGTTATATCAACTTGAAGGTTTTGGCAGGTACAGATTCATAAAATCATAGTTTAAGCGAACTTTTAGCGAATTAGATGTCGGAACGTTTACATATTCCGGATGCCAGATAAACAAGAGAGGTAATGAAAAAATTAGATGTCGAATGACTGTAATCGTAAAAGACTGCTACAGCCTTTTCTGATCAAGACTTCCAAAACCTTTGGTTCAGTCCTATGTAGCCACGGTTTAGCGATCAAGCGCAACAATGAAAGTATTGTAGACGACTCTTATGGTTGCAAACTTAGGAAAACGAAATTGATATTATTTACATTCATTTAAGGTTCTATCTGCATCACTAGAATTAGATAGGAATAAATAACTTCACACTATCTAACAAACACAGGCGATTAGGGCAAGGTGGCGCTAAATGAAGATATCATCTATTGGTAGTAATCTTACTGTGTAGTACTTCGATTTTAGTGACAAAGGATCTTTCATAGCACCTCCCTATTATGATTTTAAGAAAAATATGTGTATCCTACCTTGTTGAAAAAAAAACGGCGTGTGAACAAACCAGCCGGATTGTTTTTTGACGCTTATACTGAATTTATGAGTACGACGTAGAAACCAAACAACAAACAAATGAATGGCGTGCTCCAAATGTGAGAAGACCGGAGAGACCACGTCGTTTCCAGTCAAAAAGAACGCGATGTTCACATTTCGTGGTATTTTCCAACTGTGGTAAAACATAAGCATATCAATTGATTTGTCTGAACTAAATGAGCTGCGAACATCCCAGAAATGAAATTGGATTTACCTAGGCCTCAAAATACCATATTAAATTTGGCTCGCTATGCTCATTTCTAGAGATACAATTAAACGGACCTCTTAAGTCCTTTCCCCGTGGATTTGCAATCCTCTTTTCCGAACAATATGCCTCATTTTCTGCAAATTTTAATTTGAGTTTCAAGTACTTGTTGCCTTTGAATTCGTCAACAGAAGCCTGCCAGTGCAAATAGTGATTTATTTAATCCATCGGCTGCTTTAAGCTAAATTAAACAGTCCCTGAACCATTCTTTAAAGTGATTGATTAAACACCAATTAAATTACCATGTTGTTGTTATTTTTTTTAAATTCTCCCAGTTTGTTGCGTATTTGTTGAGCAGTTGAACAGTAAAATTGCACTGCTTCCACACTGAGAATTAATCGAATAAATCAAAACGTATTTGCCTAGAGTGAACGGCGTGAATGTCCATGACAAATTAAAATAAAAAAAAAAGATAAAAAATACCACGCGTGCAAAATAAATTATTTTTCCGAATCATTTGACTCGCAAAATTCGCATTAATTATCGGAAACATCACTATATCGATGGACGGTTTGGTTTTTTCTCGTTTCTGTTAGTTTGTGTTCGTTTTCCAATCCGTATCTCGCTTCAATCAATGGATCAGAAATCACAGTGAAGCCAATCAAACCCCAACTTTAGCCCGAATTCCAATTTCTGACAGATAAATTTGTATGCTAACCAATGGTCAGTGAAATCCACTCATGCCAGTGATGATCGAATAAATATTTATCGGATCTCGATTTCACACAGGAAAACTGCAAGTCATGCTGGTGTGCATTTTAGCACTTTAATTGAGACCTGGATTGCCAGGCCAATGTCAATCTTAATCTAATAATGGATAGGGCATATGGAATGCTGCAAATTGCACCCGCGAGTCATCATTCTGCCGGCGACGTTAGAATTGGTTGAGGGAACTTTGGGAACAGAGTTGCCATGTTATGAGTATTATAAATTTAAAAGTGATTTCTAAAAACAGTGTCAGTTTCTTTAAATGGAAATTGGAAATTAAAGGCTTTTCGGAGCTGAAAGTGATTGTCAATTTACTATTACTTATAAACAGTTCAATATTGTGTAGTACAAATCGAAAATATTCTCCTTTAATGAACGAACGTCAACGCAAATGAAACCAAAAATCACTCGAAGCATTTTGCATTCAAAACGACTAAGGATATCCACGGATATGCCTTTGCTAACTTCATACTTACTTAGTTGGTGCTACAGTTCAGAGTGGACCAGGGCTTCAACTTACAAACCTCTTCAGTTAACGTGATCTGACGCCACGAAAGATGAAGTTATCCTCTACTGCATTGTAACGATAGGAATCGAAAACATTCCGGGATGAGAGGCAGATACCCCGCGCTCAAAGCTTTCATGAAGAGGTTAGCATCGCTGTACTGCCCATACAGTTCAGTTTTGAAATGTCTCCTTCATGCACCAACAATGTAAACGGGACCAAAAATCGACTGAAGAACTTTTCTCTCGAAGTTCCCGAAAGCATTTTCATCTACTTACGTCAGGGTTTAAGCTTCTGCGCCCTAAAGCAGGCTTGGGAAAATCAGTGTCTTTTATAATGTCTTTCTAACTTCCATTCGCCGCTTCTTTAGCTGGCATTGTAGAGTTTTGTAATTGTGGTATGGAAGTTCTAACCATGCATGCAAGCGTTTCTAACGGAATTCCGAGTCTTGTGGCCTTTCAAGAATGTCATTGTGATAAAATAAGTCTCGGCGAATTCAGCATTCATACTGCGCTCAGAGAAATTTTGCATTTAGGAACTAATCTCGAAGTGTTGAAATGTTAGCAGGGCCCTAAGCGCAGCTCGGTCATTATTATGTGGCCTTTGATTTGAACATCCAGGTGAAGGTCTTACTCACTTCGGCAACCTTGTCTTCGAATGAAATCAACGATCCTAAGGTAAAATATTGGACTAAGAGCCAAAGACTTCTAAACTAGACGTTAATGGTTGAAAGCAGTGTTGTGAATCAAAAGGATTTTGCTTCAGGTGGCATTAACATACTAAATAATCCTCCCTCCTTTTTATGTGATTATCTTAGAGTTGTCGATGACGCCTACAGCTTTTTCAACGATACGTTTCCTAGGTTGGGCTGAAACGATAAAGAGAGAATCGGAGGTTCTGTCTGTAGCAATTAAATTTCGACAGACTGGACAGAAAGTTGACAGAGTGCTCTTTGCAGAAAACCGAATAGGTCGAAGGGGCTTCAGAAGGTCCTAAGGTTGATCGACTTATTGGCCGGCAAAACATCTCCGCTTTTAAGCACCTCAAAATTCACAAAAGTGTTTATATCCCCAAATTATCTGACTGTCAATCAGGTAGATCTAAACATCGATAAGGAACTTTACCCTTTGTGTATCTCGGGGACACCGTAGCCAGCATATTATCAGTAATAGTGTTGGATTACATCCGGCTTCATAGCGAAACTGCCTGTTTAAACGCGAATACTGATGATGATACTGCTATTGATTTTTTGAATCTTCAAGCAAGATTGTTATTTGTGGTTGGTTTGGAACACCTTAAGTAAACTGTTTACTTGCCCGGTACTGACCTCTATTGCCTGGACTAAAACTGAAACTTGACATCAGAATATAGTATGCATTGTTCTATCTCTGGATCACTTCGAATAGTTTGAGAAAGTTTCATTTGTCTCATTCTGAAGTATTCGAAAAGATCTGACTCTTAACACAAACATAAAACCATGGCAACTCTGCCTTCAAATCGACAACGCAAACGGCGAGATTGGTATGAAAAATTGTTGCTGCCACAGAGTTCAGTCAGAGGGTAGGTAAACGTGGTGTGTAGCCAAATATGTGTGATAAACTACTTTGATTGCGGCGCTCTTTTAAAGACGTATCTACACAATTCAATTACCCTCTGGGTCAAAACCAATATTCGGACTAGACTGTTGCGTATGAAAGTTTGTTCTTCTGAGGACAATCAAGAACCCCTCTTTGTGGCATTTTTAAATTAAAGGTGTCAAGCACACAGTCACAACAGCCAGCGCCAGGTAAGACCAGGTAATCCTTTCGCCTATCAATAGCCGAAAGGATAAAAATCAGATTTCCATGAGGCAGTGATTAAAATTTGTTTATTGCTCTATGCAAAGAGTTCTTTATCTGTTGCGGGGTTGGATGGATAGTGTAAACACTTCCCGAAATAGTAGGAAAAAAAGAAGAGGAAGGGGAAGAACTGTCATCGGCCATTCATCATCGTCGTCGTTATGGCATAGATGTCAGGTCGTCGGATGTCGGCTGTTGCCTGTCAGAGTGCTACCGTATAAGAGTGTACATGCACTCACCTGCACTAAAGTCAACTGACGCTGGCGCTGACATCACAAGTACACAGTCACAGGCATATGTAATTAATCACCTTATCCGTTGGTTGGTTTCTGCTTATGTCGGTATTCGCACGAACGGCACCATGACCGATGGTGGGGGTGAAAATGCAGCGAATAAATGTAATTTAGTTTTTTAATTAAATGCCGTGGATATCTGATTAAATGCCCAACGGAACTTCGCTTGAGTAGTGGGTGCGAGAATACATACGAATACATTACACAAGCCACATAGAATAGACATGGACACTTGAGCGGAAGGATATCTGTTTGACTTGTTTAATTACATTTTTTTACGTTCAATTGCAAGTGGGTGGTTAGTTACTACGAATGGTTGCGGGTGATTGCTTCGGGATAAATTTACCACAATGTTGCTTTTTGCCTCTTTGTTTTTGAGAATTTTTATTCCGAGTTGAAAGCTTCTTGTTTTTAGAGCACTTCATGAAATTCCGATTTTTCCCGATTTTCTGTGCGTTTTAGGGGTTTTAATTGCATTTCACCAGAATAGGACATAGTATGTGTTGGCAGATAACTTAGAGCTGATGCAGTTTTACATTTATAGGTTAGGGTGGATGACCTACAAATGCATTATTTTCCTCATATGCTGGTCTTTTAAAAGGTTTACTCGCACTTTTTGATACCATGACGTACTGGATTGTCAAAATAAGTTCTGACTTCATTAGCAGCACCCTCCCTATTTGAAAGAATAATTCATATTTTCATGAGAAGTGAATGCTAACTAATAATCTATATTCACAGAGCCGTTTTCTCATTTAAAATTCACCTAAGAATATATAGTCACAGCAAACCTTTTGCCTGGCTCGTAAAGAAACTGCAGCTTCTCTGACTTAAGGCTCAAATAATCCTATGTATACCTTAAAACTTGCTGAAGTGAATAATTGCTGATAAAAATGATGCACATTTGCATAGCACTGTTTGGGGTAGGACGGATATAAATAACATGCCTAATCCTTACATCCTTACTGAATTTTAACAACGCTATGATTACTATTGCAATAGACTCATTTTCCCCCTACAAGTTCGCGGAATCAACCCATCCCAATTTAGCCACCGGAACCGATGGTCGATTTAAGTCCGACAACAGAATGGCTTTTCTTTTCTGCCGTAGTCTTGCAAACCTCTGACTTATTTTAAAGTCATTCTGGTCTATTGTCCTGTTAACACAATTTTTTCCATACATTTTCGATGGATACGATACTTATGTATTTCATAAATAGCTTGACCAAGATTGTTCTTGAAGTTCTGAATAGTCTCTGTAAGGTTCGCATAGCATCGATATTAAATGGCACTAGCAGAATGTCAAATCGTTGAATCGCAGCACCATTGAGGCCAAGCAACATCAGCAAAACGACTAATTACCCGAATATTGTAATAAATTCTGTAATAAATTGATTGTTTGGCGACTTGTGTGGCACGTGGCTCCATTTTTGTTGGAACAATAGCTCGCCCAAGTTCAAATCCTAAATTTGTGGACATAAAAAGTCGGTAATCATGCCTCAGTACCACTCTCCAAATAATGCCCCCACATATGTCTCGTGTTTTGCGTGAACGCCTGCCGTGTAGACTTAAGTTCAGGGAATGCCAATTCATTCATCAGAGCAAGGATACGCCTTGTCATCGCTCTTCGTCAATTCCTTTGATACCAATGCGAAACTGTGTTGAGGACAGAGTTCCATCTTTGGTATGAGTAGAGGCCTTCCCAAAGCCTCTTACTGATCCGGGGGGCTCCAAGCTCCCACGGTACCGTGTTTTCAATTCTGGTATGGATTTCCGGTGGTATTGCCACTCAACAAGACTTATGGCCGGCAGCTTGTAACTGAATAAATCATAGCAACCATCAGTTGCGTAAAGGTCTGATGATGGTAATGATAAGTCCAGGTTTGCTCCAACCCCGCTTTTATTAGACACCTTCATTGATGGAAGAAGCCTTGATAGTTGGGCGGGGCCCATAATGCCCCACTTCAGAAACGCCACTTGACTTCTCTATAATTATATGTGGCAATTTTGCTTGTTTACAAGGTAGCCGAAATGGAAATTACCCGCTTCTGAGACGACGATTTTTTTAACAAAATTCTCGTCAATGGAGTGGGTGGTCATTTGCTTTTATCCCTGAGTCGATTGGACCTTGTACTGCAACTTAAGCATGTTGACAAACCTTCCTATCGGGTGACGGATCATGTCATCAAATAAGTTGTTGCCTTTTAAATGGCTAATGGCTATGACACATTGGGACGAGCCTATTAAAACAGTGAAACATGATCATCTACAGTGAAATAACTACTAAAGTCACAATAAACTTTCGAAAATAACCACATAGAAAAAGCTATTCAAACGCCATTCCCAGACATATTGCACCACAAATTCAGGGAATCCGATTGACTTTATATTGCCTCATTGGTAACTCTTTGAAGGACGAAAAGAATGCGATACAAATAACAGCACAAAAAAGTATTTAGAAGTACCAAAGGCAAATCAGAGTGTCCTTTAACCTCACTCACACATTCATAATCCAATACATGTAACCTCTTCGTACACATTTTCCTTTCGTTAGTCTCCCATTCAAACTGAATTTCCATCTAAATGGCTTCTCGGTCGCATATCAGTTCAAATATTCCGGAAATCCCCTATTCAAAGCAATAACATCATCTCCGCTTCAATACTGGATACTCCGGGGACAGATAAAACTCCAAATACACACAAGCGTCCCTCTCACACAGAGTAGTCTCCCATAACAACTTATTCCAGCCAAAGAGACCGAATAAGGGACTAAATTAGGGCAACTTAAACCTACAAGTTTACACAAAAAAAAGAAATACGAAAAAAAAAGAAAAAAAAAGAGAAACCGAAAATTATTGCAGTACCCGCATTCTTACATAAATAGGAACACACAAGCGAACCAAGCATAATACTCAAACCAGGTCAGGATCGAAGAAAATAAATGAAAACACTAAATTAAGGGATGCGCCAGCCGGATTTTCACCCTGGAACCGACAAAGAATAACACCACCATCCCCAACACTCCGCCTCAATTCCCATTCTGGTGTGACTTGTCTTGGATTGGCCGGAGTACGCAAGCAAGCTATGTAGCACCATCTGATACTGATGGGTAGCAGTTAATACACTTAATGACCTCGATGATTTTATTGATGAGGCAACACATGGTACTGATGTGGAGAGATTTTTCTCTCTTCTCGAAGGAATCACTGCGTTGTTGGTTCTGTTTCGGAAGAGTCCTGCTCGGAACCAGAAAAAAATTATGTGGGTTGCGCGATATGAGCAATATGAACCCCTGACTGGAAATCCCATTCAAAATGGTCATATTTGTCACATCATTTTCAAAAGGGGGATTTTCACTTTCCAAATTAACTGTGAAAGGTTTGGAATTGATTTTGTTTTACGGTGTTTGACCAGATTGTACTTAAAATCATATGTTGCGCATAGTAGATATTGGTTGATTGAGTTTGCATGGATACAAAATCGAGACAGAAATTGATTTGAAAAAAAAACACTTGTTTCATTTTATTTCGAGAAGTCAAGATGTCTATTTATGAATCTATAACCGGAAATCTGTCAAGATGGTGACAACTATTTACTTTAACGAGATTTGTTCGCCTATTTTTCTATCAGTTCTTTCGGAGCTAAGCGTGCCAATTTGGTTTTGGATTGATTCCATTAAAACCTCTAACATTTGTGCTAATTAATGAAAGTTGCATCTTTAAACATTTTCAAAAGATCGTTTGAATAGAGGTTGGGGCTACAAGAACTTGAAAAAAGTGATTTCAGTGTTTTTTGGCATAGCCAACAGCTGGGATAAACAATGTCATAAACCATTCACCCCCCACCTTCCTCACAAATCTTATGCATACTAAAAGATAGAAGTTCAAGGAAAGTGTATCTCTTTCCAAAGTTCCTTGGGTGTCAAGTTCCAGAGAGGTACTACAAAATGCCTATTGATCTCAAATTAGACGCTATAGCTAGCACAGTCATTCCGTCTCGTTCCAAAACCAGCCTTCGCTTTTCGAGTTGATGAAAAGGAGTTTTATTTTAGCCTGAAAGTACCTGTGCTCACATACATAGCAGCTTCTTTTCATTCGAAAACCGAATATGCAACAGGTTTTGACCTGGAAATGATTCAATGTTTGCAATACGTATCGAAGGACGTTTAATGCACCAGGCATTGATAACTTTGAGGATTGTGGTGTGGCCAATATAGGAAAGACCTAGTGATCTTCACTCGAGGGTGAATTTTGCTTTTATTTTCCTGAATCCCCTGTTTTTGAGAAACGGAAGAGACTCATTTTGTATACTCTTCTAACACATCGAACACAATAAGTTCAGCTCCAATAAGCGAAAAACAGACAACGATTTTGGCTAAATACGTAACATATTTGAAATAATCCACATGCAGCCCAACCATAAGGAGAACCTAAGCTTCTTCAAAGTGGTAAACCTTCCATCGAAAAATGTGACATCTACTATGGTGATTGCTATAGAGAGCAGTATAAGCGCCTACATGTGGGTGTGGATTTGTCATCAGAGGAAGCTTCAGGAAAGTAGTCTTAGGCTCTAGACATCGCAGCGAATTTCTAATTACAATTCGCAACCAATCTGAATGGGCCTCATATGACCTTTTGCTCCCACAGAAGAAAAAGGACGACCTTTCAGGAGATGGTTTTTGGAATGGACTCACGAGTTATAGTAAGTTCTTAGAATGACGTCATTCTAGATGCACAACCAATTTGAGGAGTTAAAATCAACTCAAACAGTAGATTATTGTACCCGTGTTAGTACTAATGTCCCAGACTTTGAAGTGGTAAACTTCTTTATTTACCTGGCGGTCGCTGTTTTTTTGGCCTAAGAAGGACAACTGAGAACTAAGACCCACTAGTTAACAATGCAGAATCAACTGTCAGATACCTTTTTCATACGAGTGCCACTGTATAGTATGCTGTGGAAGCATGAACATTATTTGGACCGCGAGAAAAATTATTCGAGCTCTTTTTAGTATATTTAAATATTTGTCTCGATGAAGCTTCCGTCAAAACATTAGTAAGCTTTTACTTAATTGTCATTTCGTCCGATGTACTCGTATATCTCTTATCTTTATGCAGTTAAGTGATAAACCCTCATTTCACTCTGTTTTTAGAGTTGTTACCAACTTGCACCCTTATAATCTCTTGCTCCACCTTCGCTTTTAAAAGATTTGTGCTCTATCCTGTCCTTTGATTTCGTGAATACGTTTTCGTAGGATCGCAATGTTCTTAGCTGACTGCATGTCATCTGCTTTTCCACTCTTTTGGGAGAGAGGTTCTCCAATTATTTGATGTAATATCTAAGTATTCTAATGGCGATGTGGAATTTATGGGCTGATGCTGTAGGTATTTAAGAATGGTTGTCGTAGATCGGAGGTCCTCTGTTATTCTAACGTTCCAAACACTTTTGTTTTTGGACGTCCACTAGACAGTCTCGAGAAGAGATCATCTTGACAGCTATATGAAAGGCAGGTATTTGTGTCGAGCTTGGTGATGAATTGTGATTCTCCCTTATTGAGAGAAAATTTTGGTAAATATTACAGAAATCGGCAAATCATTCTGTAATTATGCAACCATCAAATATCCGAACCTTTGGTTGCTGATGACTGCCTGCAAATTCAGATCGACTTTTACGATATCGTCAATTTAGACTTTGTATAACTGGAAATATATGTTATACTTGCTGTCATCAGCTGCAATGAGTTCCATAATCAATTTCTACCAAAAGGTTCTTTTGCAAATTAAGAAAAAATAGAAAAACTAAAAATTAGTAGATAAACAACAGTCTCTCTGTTCCCTGCATTCTTCGCCTTGCAACCACATGTATGGAACCACATGGGGGATATCGCCAAAAATCACTTTCTGGATCTATATAATGTTGGTAAGACCCATTTTAACATATGCTTCTGTAGTATGGTGGACTAAAACTACTCAAAAGACCCCTATTGCTAAGCTTAACAAAGTGGAACGTTTAGCATGCCTGGCCATATCCGGAGCTTTCGGACCTGCTCAACAGTGGCTATAGAAGCAACAATAGGATTAACACCCCTACATTTGCACATCAGCAAAGTCTAGGCTCTACGCAACTCAACTAGTCTGGCACAAACCAAAGAATTGGATCTCCACGTATACCCGGCCCTAAGGATCCGACTCTCTGACGTACCAGAACTAGGCATGATCTGCGCGGTCACAGACCGCCTTCAAAAGACTCTATGCTTCAACAAAGGTTTCTCCACGGAGATTCCCAGCAAAGAAGCATGGGTTAGTTAACACACACCAAATAGCCAAAGTGGCATGAAACGGGATTGGGAGCTGGAATACATGGACCGAATAAAAACATATCAATTGCCTTGGGCAAGAATCCTACTGTATTCCAGGCCAAAATACACGCCATTCAAGAATGCGCCAATCTGATATACAACTCCGGTATCGAAGGTGCAAACATCCATATATTCACGCACAGTAAAGCAGCTATAAATGCCCTTAGCTCGCACGTTATTGACTCCAAATTAGTCATGCACTGCTTCAATACCCCCCAAAAAGTAAGCTCAAGAAACAAGACCAAAATATGGTGAGTTCCTGGGCATGAGGGCATTGACGGAAACGAAAAGGCAGACAAACTGGCCACGAAAGGTTCAGAAATCCCCTTCAACAGAACATAACCCTTCTGCTGTACATCTTAAACAGAAGTACATTTAGCCATTAAGCGCTGGGAGCACTCAAAATGCATCTCATACTTGGAGGGGACCCCAGGCCTAATAGGCCAAACGAGCCATCCTGGCCTTCAATGAAAATGCCGACAGATGTCCAAATCTAAATCGGCATGATATCAGAAACCTAGTAGGATACCTTAAAGGACACAATTGTTTAAGATATCACCTCAGCAAAATAGGACTTGCTGACTCCGCAGAATGCCGACTCTGTCTCGAAGACAAAGAAACAGCTCCGCAGAGAACAACTCGACATCTATGAAATATGGAACTTCCCAGCTAGTAGAGTTGCTAACTTCATTCGGAAGGTAGAAACCCTACTAGCCTAATTTTCATTTCTGACTAATTCAATCGCCATTAGCGAGTCAGGTTTAAAAAAAAAAAGAAGTTGTTTTGTGAATTGAAAAGGGGGTCTATAGAGGTTTTCGTTGACAAAGATTGGCGGGAGAACGAAAGACTTCTAGGTACATAGGCAAAAGTTATTTCTTTTGGAGGTTTGCCATTCTTTGACGAAAGGGTTGTGATGTCAGAAATTATTTATTTATTAATCAGTATATAAACTGGGATTTGAATCCAGATCTTTTGACGAAGTACAATGCACTTACAAATAAATATTCAGATATTTAGCATGTATCAGCTTCCTAATGTTTATTTACAATTATTCGTAAGCTTTGAATCGTTTAACTTGCTCGTTTGCAATGTTTGTAGTCTGATCAACATGTGCTGCATGCGTTTCGTTATATCCGCAATACTAAGCTCATGCGTTAGAGTTGTTCCCTACCACCGTTTCGGTCTGATTAATCCATCGCAAAGTGAAGTTGGCCTTGTCCAATAACTTGTCCAATAACACACAGTGTGCGCTTGGTTCTTCTTCTCAGTTTATGGTTTTCATGCAAAAGCCGGATAGTTCGATTTTGTGTACGAGTTCTGGAAGGGTGTAATAATACTCCTTTGTGTGCATGCTCATGTAGCGGGTTTTGTTTCCGACAGCTCGCTACTTGGTGCTTTGAATGTGAATTGTACCGATTTTAGGTTACTGTCATGCATTCTGTCTCGCGTCTTCAAAACCTCATATTGTCAGCCCTTTAAAATTGTCCAGCTCTGACAGAACTATTATATTCGCCACATTATCACCATTCCCTTGAGCAAAAGCAATGCCCTAAGAGTAGGCTGGATTAGATTGGTAAGGGAGATGGTTTAGTATAACCCAGATTACTGCGGCCGCAGATGTGATGTCCTCCATGCTAAAAAAGCGGCTATTTAGGTGAGCTGGTTGCAATGTTCGCCGCTTCGAGGTAAAATTTACCTACCGGCAATATCCTGTGAGAAAGCCTGTGATTAGACGAATCTGACTTCTACTCAGTTGTAGAAGTTGTTTCGTTTTTTATGGCAGCTGTTTGTCAAAAAGTTTTTGGCTTGTCTGTTTCCTTCGGTTTCCCTCCAGAAATGTACCTTCTTTTCCTCTAGACAAGTTTTAATGTATCCTTTTATGGTTTTGTTGATAGCCCACAGAGTGTTCTTAGCATCATGAATTGAGATGCGGATCTCTTTCTGGCTAGTTCGTCTGCTTTTTCATTGCCTTCATAGCCACTATGTCCTGGACCCAAATCAGATGGACTTTATTTGTTGAGGGCAGTAGTAGTAGGAGTTGAAGGCAATCCAAGACCAGTTTTAATTTAATTTGAAAGGCAGTAATTGCAAGTAGGGCTGCTTTGCTATCAGAGAGAATGTAAATGTTCTTGTTTTTTAAATTTCTGTTTACATTCTCCCGGGTGCAGAGCCTTATTGTGTGCATTTCTGCCGGAAATACGGTGTTGCTTTTATCCATACTGGCGTGAATTGATGTTTTTGTGTGAGGGACGTATACCCCGGCTTCAACTCCTTTATTTGTTTGGATCCATCTGTTTACCATACACCCGATTTTGGTTTTTCCAGTTTCCAGTAAAGACGTTTTGGTAATGAAATCTTGAAAGTTGTGGCGAAAGTTTTAGCATGGGAGACTTTTGTCCATAAGATGTATTTCGTTTTTTTCTGAATTCCCGAAGAATTGCAGAATGAACTTGCTTGGAGTTTGTTTCATTTTCTGTGATGAGCATTTAGGCATTTACTATTGCTTCTTTCATGAGCTCTAATTGAAGTGGTGGGATGTTAAGGATAACCTCTAGCGCAGCTGTTGGTGAAGTTTTCATAGCACCTGCCGCCCAGATACAGGCTAGTCTCTGTATTTTGTTTACCTTAGCTTGTGTTGACATCTGCGTTGCATTATGCCACCAGACGACGGCTGCATACGTGATGATAGGTCTCGTTATTGCCGTATACATCCACAAAGTCATTTTCTCGACTAAACGTTTGCTGGCCCATAGTGATACCCTGGCCTTATCGGTAGTCTTAGAGAGATGAGTGTTCCACGTAAGTTTTCCATCGTGTGTGATTCCGAGATATTTGACTTCCGTTGAGAGCTCTATTGTTTCACCGGAGAGTGTGGCTTTTCTGAGTCTACTCACCTTCTTCTCTTAGGAAAAGCAACTATGGTGCTTTTCTTGGGATTGACTTTGAGGCCAACCTTGGTGCACCATTCCGCAATTAGGGGCAGAGCCCTCTCGAGTCGATCTGAGATTGTGTCATCTGCATATCTGTGGACATAGAAACCATCATTACTGAGAATACTCAGTAGTTCATTAACTACAATGGACCATAGTAGGAGTGAGAGTACTCCTCCCTGGGGGCATCCTTTCGTAGCTATCACACTGAGTTTGGGGCTAGAACCTTCAACTGAACCGGACGAGCTCCTGCTCACTGCTCAAAGAGAAAGATTGCGTACGTACATGGCGGTGCAAACCCTGAAGGTCCTTGTAGTGAATGTTAATTCACTGATTAGGATTGAGCCTCTGAGACACTTTTTCGTTTTCTGAGACTAGAATTGGAGGAGAACTACTTTATTTTCGGCGGAGATTTCAACGCCAAACATAGAGATTGGGGAAATAATACAACAAACATTTGAGGGAACCTACTATTCAATTGGTGGGGTCAGCATAGTGTGACGTATAGACTTGGCCTAAAGGCGACGGATAGTCCATCGTTTCCTAGACACTGCTCCTATTTGGATCTCCTGTTGTTAGATGCACGATTACAACTGGCAGGCACGAACCAACAAACTGTAAACTATTTCCTCACTTTTGTGTATGACATTGACTATTGCAGTCTTAGTACCGACATAACCGTTCCTATGGAAACTGCGAAATCGAATGAGTTTGTTCACATCATTCCTACAACTACAGTAGAGTGCGCTTGACAAATTTCTCCAATACAGTGAGGAGAGCACTCTTTTCAAATTCGCTCTACCCACCGTCCAACAGAGATCTGCCAAACGGGGAGATTGACAGGTATCTAAAGCTAATGGACAACACAATCAAACAAATGAAAACAAAACGATACCTCGGTATCAACACATCGACAATGAAGTCTTATTCCGCAATCCAACTATAGACGCAGAGCACTGACATAAAAGTAGACTGCTGTCTGCTGACAGACAGTTTACAGACAGCCATAATTCGGAGATCATGACATTAAAGTCGTCGACCAAAACCTACAAGCATTAATAAAAGAATATATAACTCGAATATGTTTCCGCAAATAAATAAAATATTTCGGAGGAAAGATCAAAACGACCTTTCATGCCTTAAAATTGCCCGAACGACAGACAACGAGAACATACTTCTAGCAGCAGGCTTAGATCTAAATGAGGCTGTTTATGATGACAACTTCTTTGTGATCGAAGATCCGCAGGAGAAAGTAGAGGCTATAAGAGCGACCTTCGAGGAAGTGTACAAGCCGAATGACATCATTGGGCAGAGCAACGATTTGGAACATCGAGTCCTTGTGAACAATTTCTACCTTCGAAATGAAATAATGAACCGGCGAATCGAGAACTCGGGTTTCACCCAGTTCAGTGACGAGAACATGGCAAATACTGAACGAACCCCGATCATTTCGAAAGAAGAGCTTCAAACGATCTTCGACACAATTAGAAGTAAGAAATCAGTGGGAACCGATGGAATACGGAACATTGTGCTTCAGCATCTCCCACTAGGAGTGGAGGACATTTATACCACCCTGTTTAACATTGCAATGAATAATGCACATTACCCAGCATATTGGAAAACTGCGGTGGTACGTCCCATCCCCAAAAGGGATAAGGACACCTCAAATCCGGCGAATCTCTTGTCCACCAGTTTCCTTGCAACGGATAGTTCCGGATAATCAATTCGGTTTCAAGGCGGGGCATGATGTTATTCTGTTAACTGTTTTTTGATATCTAATGGAACAAAGCCAACAAACAGTGCCTACCTGATTGACTTGGAGAAGGCCTTCGATTCCGTATGGTTAGACGGACTCTTCTACAAGCTAAACAGGCTGGGTAATAGTAAACCACTGCTGTATATTCTTTTCAATATGCTCGCAGATATACAGTTAATTGTGAAGAATGGCGATGTGACTTCTACTGGAACATTCCACATTAAAAATTGTCTGCAACAAGGTGCGGTTAATTCGTCGATCCTACTCAACATTTACACAAGTGACCTGATAGGTTCACTTCACCATGCCGTATGTTGAAGATCAACTTTCAGAAGTCGGAAACCATTCTTTTTGGGACGCCTTTGTCTGGGGCAGCCACTCGCTTGCCGAAATGTAGTCAGATACCTTGGGATCTGGCTAGATAAATATATGTTTTTTAACAAACATATAGATGTTGCTCTGGCTAGAGCCAAAGGTGCTTTTGCCCTTACAAAGAGACTCTTTTATAGCAGGCAACTCAATGCGGGGGTGAAGGTGATCTGCTACTTGGCCCCTCTTCGGCCTATACTTACATTTGGTTGTCCCGTGTGGTTCAACGTGAGAGCAAGTCTTTTAGAAAAGATTCGGGTGTTTGAGAGGCTTGCATTAGAGCTTGTCTTCGCTTTTCCAGAACACCAGAGCCTGAGTACATAAAATTCTATGCAATAGGGGTCTTGTACAATAGGGCGAACCTAATAAGAGTGGACAATTTTGTTATTAAGTTGATTTGAAGGCACATTCCAAGAGCAATGACCTCGTCGAACAACCTGATCTCTGGGGCTTACTACCCCAATTATTTGTATTACGAGAGAGTTCGCTTTGACTGCTTTATTCCCCCAGAAGCGTTCCTTTACCTCTATATGAAAGGTCTGATCCAGGACAGATTAGCGGTGTCGTTAATCTTCCACGTAGCTCGAACAGCTGCGGACAAGCGACTCAATTACGACAGAGACATCTCCGGTTCCGTCTCCGGTTCAGTAGGGCGATAGGGAGCCGCAACATAAGAGATGTGGGTCGGCAGTACCAACAATTATGTGGCTCGTGGAAGAGGAGGAACCTTCATCGTCGAATTCCTCTAGTACAGGGTAGCTTCATTAGGGAGCAGAGTTGGTCAGCTTTTAGCCGTAGCCGACTTACATAGCTTTAGGTAGGTATAAGGTAGAAATAAGAAAAAAATAAAATAAAAAAAAACCATTTACTAAATGTTTTTTTTTTAATAAGAAAAATTGTTTTCTTAGTTCTAATTTGCTTTAATATAGAATAGTAAGAAATTAAATAACGCATGGGGCCAGTAAGTCAGAATAAGATAGTCTTAAGTTATCTTTCAAGAAATAAAAATGTATTTAAAATTAACAAAATGAATCACACTGAGTTTGTTGCTATGTAATGAAGTTTTCATTGTTTTATCCTCTAGCATGAATTTTACATGTAGTATTGTCAACTCCCATATTTTGGTTACCTCTATATATCTGGAAGAATTCAGTGTTATCAAATGCTCCTTCTATATCGAGGAAACAACCGGCCTCTACCTCTTTGTACCTAACAGATTCTTGTTGTGAGATCTTGTAGAGCGTATGTGGTTGATTTTCCAGGTTGTTAGGCATATTGATATTCGTGGAGGAGGATCATTTTAAGTGCCCCGTCTGTGATATGCCTATCAATTATTTTTTCCATAGCTTTAAGGAAAAAGGAAGTGAGGCTGATTCGTCTATACGATTTAGGTAGTTCAGACAGTCGGTGTACTACCTTAGGTATGTATTTGATAGCCCTTTCATTTTTTTGGGAGGTAGCCCCACACGTAGTTGGCCCTGAATAAGTTGATTAGTAGAGGTAGAAGCTGTGGAATGCTCTTTTGTAGTATAGCTGGGAATATTCCATCTTCACCAGGGGCTTTGAAGGGTTGAAATGAGTCGATTGCCCAAGTTATTTTGCCTTCATTTTGCAAGCCTGATGGAAGGCAGTTGGCTCACTATTATCTATATCTCTTATATTTGTATTACATCTACCAAAGTTATCCATGAGTCTGTGGTTGTCTGTTCTGCTCTGAGGGTAAGTAAAGTAGACGCTCAGAAATCTAAAGTAATTTGTATTTCACCTACTTTAGATTTGTGAATTCTTTAGATTTCTGGACGTTTTTCAAAAGTATCCTGATTTCCTCAAAAAAACAATAATATGTAAACTTTGTACATTCAAATTAAGGTTTTATTTATTATTGCTTTTAAAATAAAATTCATGCATCATTTGGCAGATTTTCCAGACATATTTGACGTATTCCGGTCGATCAGAGGTGCATCGCAATTTTACCGCAAGACATAATATGTAACTCATAACTATTATGCTCACAAAATAACAAAGATATTAAGTAAATGAATAAGATTTAGTGAATATAATTGACTAAAATAGTCCCTAAGACAATTATTATGATCGAAAACTTTCAAAAATAAAATCCATAGTAGAAAATAAAATACGTTCAGAAATCTAAAGACAAGATTCTGGAATATTCATATATATTCACTTCCGTGATGCAGTGATGTCCTGTTGTCTTTTGCATTTATCTTGAAGTCTGCAGACGTTATCAGATGGACTAAAGTGCAATTTAGTAAGCAACTGTGAGTAATTAAATCTCTTAAACCGATTTGTGCCCCAGTACAGACAATGTTTGCCATTGATACGCAGCTACTGACCTAATTTAACAATAAGCTCCATTTCGTTTCAAGATTGCTAAAAACAAAAAGTCCTCTTAATCTACAGTCCTTGATTCCTTTAGTAGATTTAACTTTCAATTTCAAGTAAAATTAAACTTCCACTTCTAGTTCCGAAGCTGACCACTTTTCCGGAATATAAACTTTTCTCTGTCAACTTTAAGAGAAAAGAGTGGCTACGATTTCAATTTAATCTGCCCTGTCCATTCCGGATATTAAGAAAAATTGTCCTCCATGAAGTCGAGAGTTTGAGATTCTCTTGCGAATAAAATTCCAAACCACTAAAGCGGTCAATTACAAACGACATCCATTGGAAGGCACTACTGCACTACATGCCGTTCGGATTGCAAACACTCTTTCTCCATTACATTTTACTATACCGGATGTTCGTGATATTCAGGATATTCAGGATCTACTGGGATAATATTCATGGGATCTCGTGTTGAATATTTGCATTTGAAACTAACCTTCCAAAATACTCATACATCGTCAATTGACACCCAATATCCCGTTCATTCAGAAAATATTTATCCATATATCTAATTCTATGGAAGACCTTTCAGATGGTAGTCAAAGAGTATCCGTATATGCATCCCCACATCCTGCAAGGGCCATTCACACTCTCTGCAAGACGTAATAAAATGAAATGGAATACGATTTTAGCCATCTCCTTGAACGACGCTTGAGAAGTGGCTCTGCCATAGTTGGAGCAACCACGTTCAATGTGTTTGCCCCTTCATCTTTCCACATGCAGTTTTGATGCACTTACGGCTCCAGAGACCAAATGACTGACTATCGTCAGCATGAAGTTTAAATAAACGAGTACGCGTACAGTGTAACAGAGGGGTATTAGTGGCAGTTCCAAGTAAACGGATATAAAGATCGTTGTGATTCCTTGAAAGTATATGTGGGATAATGCGACTTCTTACGAGTCCTTGACGGCTGACTGACTGACACGAATACGTGTCACATGAAAATCTTGCATAAGATGCGGGTGTCCGTGATGAATGAGCTTCATGATGATATTAACGATGACGATGACGATGACGATGACGAAGAAGATGAAGATGGAGACAATGGCAAGATGTTGGGGATAAAGAGTAACTTTGTTCGGGTTCACTTCGCGGTTACTTAAAAGGACCTATAGTATAGAATGTGATTGTGGCATCTCTCTGAAATGCCTTTTAATCGTGTTAGTTTAAATTCAGGAATAGAGAGGCTTTTGGTTCCTTTAATGGCTTCTAACGAGCTTCATTTATTTTTGGTTTGGAATGGTGTGTGAGTTTGGGTCACATTAATATTGATTGTAGTTACTTGTAGTGGTGGTGGGTGTTGAAAAATGAGATGCTCTTTACTGACGGAAGGGACATTTAAATTGGTTGAAGTCTAAGAAAAGTTTCTGTAAGATTGGTTGTGTAGTTTGTGGAAATTGTTTGTTACAAGTTTTTACGAGTTTTCCAGAAGGTCGTAGTAACATATGTAAAGAGGAAATAATCCCTAGACTCCAGGAAAAGAATAGAATCTTATCCACGGCAATGAACGTCTCACTGCTCCTTTATGCACTTAACCAAAGCAATATTTTCTTTTGTGGAAGACACAGTTTCGCTTCTTAAGGAAATCCTAATCTCTTCTTCATTATAGAATTCATCAATGGGTTCCAGCGTCAAGGGAAGTCTCAGTGGCATGCAACCAACATTTATCGACTCCTTCTTAGCCATGTCGGTATTCAGAAGCGAAAGCCCCTTTCCATCAACTATAATCTACAAAAGAACAATAACAAATATTCTGCGTAAAAAGTGAAGAAGTGAAAAAATTTTTAATTATCTTACAATTATCCGCTCTTCTTCCTTTTAATAGTGTTGCCAATGACAAAGGAAAAGGAAGAAAAATATTTGAATGTCCAAAACTTTCGTTTAATGGAAGATATACAAAAATACAAAATTTGATCGACTTTCGCTTTGAATACCTTCGAGTAAGAATATATCTTTTTTCGTAGCAACTTAAGTCCCAAAGTTTATCAACGAAAAAAAATAAATGTGGGAACCTCGAAAACAACTTAAATAGAAGATAAGAAAAGTAGAAATCCAATGCAAGTTCCTGGAGAAATTAAAGTCTATTTTGCCTTCTTGCTTCCATTTAAAAGCAAAAAGGCAACCACATTTTTTGCTTGCAAACGAACGGTGCTACGACGGCAAGACTTTTTATTGAGGGTCACTAACAGTCTTAGCCAGCTGTCATGATTTGAACTTTGAGTACTGTTATCACACAGTTAATACCAGTTAAAGGTAGACTATCGTTCGTTTTAATCAGTCATAAGGCAAAGATTCTTAAGTGATCTTGGGCCAACCAGAGGTAAGTCAACACCGATCTCTACTGATATGGAATTTTAGGTGAGGAAACCAGAAAACAGTCAACGAAAACCGGCATTACTCCAGAAAATATACCTGCACAATAAGCAAGCTTTAATTGTTCAAAATAGGCTTTTATCCCGCTGATGACATCCTTGTTCGAGATGAAATAACCACTCATCCTTAAAACGGTTACTTATTAATCCACCGTCGTAATAAAGAAACATGGTGGCAACATCGAGTCATGGTTAAAGGAGCTAACCTTTTAAAATTGCGACAGAACGAAGGAAAAACTCGTATGAAATTATATCGCCGAAACATTGAAGTTGAGCAGGGAATCCTAAAGAGAAGCATCAGATAGCTAAAAAAAATTCAACGAGGTCATTCAAAAAATATGTGAATAATCACCTGATCACCTTGCGAATCTTTTTGGTGGATTTTATACAAGCCAAGCAAAGAAAAACACATTCTTCGAAAGGGTTCAACAACGAAAGCGGAGTTAGGGAAATACGAGCAAAGCAGACCATTGCTCCCATTTCAATTTCTTCTTTAGAAAATAAATGATAGAAAAGTGTTCGATCGAGGTTATGATGCAGATAATTTGTGCGAAGGCGTATAAGGATGATGATAAGAAAAGATTAGTAGAGTCCTATAAAGTCCTGAAAATCTTGAAGGACTGCATCTGGAGACGGCGATAACTTGGCAAAATGAATCGCAATATGATTTAAATGAGACCAGTCTCCCGACTCATATAAAACCCTTCTTTGATAACCTAATAGGTCCTTATGAAACCTAATGCTTTGAACTAAGCCTTATCTTCGACAAATACTTGGGAAAAGAATGTATCCATTGTATTCCTTGCATATTCCTTATAAATGGAGGGCCATCTGTTGGTTTCTTTTTGAATTACATGTTATTTTGATACTGATAGCTCCTACACGCTGACCATATAAATCGATTTGCTCTTGAACAAACGTTGGGGAAATATTGCATAGTTACCCCTAAAGTAAATTTTGTGTTGCTGAAACAGTCCAAATTTTGAAAATAAATTTGGGTCGAAATAGTGCATTATTCCGACAACCGGAAACCGAACACATTCCCCTGTTAATTCTGTGCGCTCAACGGAGAATAATCTAGCTGTTTCCAAAGATGTGTGCCCAAGTCCGAGAACCTGTTCGCGCCAAAGGTCTCAGCAACTGAATATCAGCCTGCGGAGAAATTTCCATAAAGATCTCGAATTATTCCAAGCCAATCGAGGCAGACATAACATAATAAAGCAAGAATCGTTGAGAAATATTCAATATTGTTTTTTTAAAAAGCCTAGAGTTTCTTTCGTAGAAAAAATTTACTCCATTGTCAATGGAATTCTTAAGCGAGGACGCAGAAACTTCTGGTACAGAATCAGATATGAGACACTCTTATCTGAGCCTTGTAAGTTCATCGGCAGTACCATTTCCTGCGAAACAGCTTGACGAGTGTAGAAAGCCTTTCAGTGCAGCTTAACTGTCGTCACCGCCTTCAAAAAATATAGTCATGACTATTTTGTATACCAGCGATTGGAAGGGAATTTTGCTAATGAAAGTAAAATCGAATGTTGCCAAAACCAGTTTTTGGTTTTAGTCGGTTTTAGCTGGTTTCCATATTCGTATTTGGAGCTCTTCATGGACATAAGACAACATTTATTTTGGACCAAATTCTGGCCGAAAACCTTCCTAGAAGCAGGGAAACTGGATTTTAAACTCTTGTAGCAATAAAATGTTTAGTCCCATTTTATCAGTCAGCGTATCCATTGCACCAGGGCCAAAAGATAGTTCTCGGTTATCAAAGGTCATCAAAACTCTAGTTTATGTTATACTAAAGACTATTTTGATTGAAAAGAAGGATGGCTTCGATAGTCCAGTCAATTATATCAATATACTGGGGAGCGAGATTCATCAGTGCGCCCGCAGCAAGGCCAGGCGTGATAGGCAGAGCCGGTATGCAGCCAGAAGAGAGTGGCCATTGACCAGTGAGGTAAGAGTTTTTTTTTCGTGAAAACTTTGTAGCCGAGTAGATCTAATAGACCTACTTATTGTCGACAGTTTGTTGGAAAAAAAAGTTTCTAATCCAAGATGGTATTCAAATACGGAGCTTAGTTGGAAAAACGAATGATATTGCACTTAGTGAGTCATACCGGTCAGTTTCTATTGCAGTAGGAGGAAGTAGTCTGCCAAACACTAGGAGCAATCAGTTCTGGTCGTGTCAATAGTACAGGCTTGAGTTGTACGTGAGGAATATCCCCTCCTTTTCATCAACAGGTTCCTTTCTAGAGTTGGACTAATAGACCGTAGACTAGAACTGAGCTTCGAAATACATGGAGCTGTTTGCAAGAGTACGATAGAAACTTGAAAAATGAAGACTTCGACCGCAGTTTATTAACAATGAAAGACTTTTTCAGGCAAACTGTGAAGCAGACTTTTCTCCGACTCCGATACAATCCAGAAGTAAAAGTTCACAGCTCCAATTAATCGACGTAATGTACGCACTCAAAAGTAAACCTCTCGAGGATTAAGCAGCTACGAGTATGAAGATAGTTTACTGACAGAAACGACCGAGAAATATGAATACTAAAATTAGTGGTCAAAACCTTGAAGAAGTTAATGAAGTAAATTAGAGGTTATCTGTATTGGCGAAATAAAATTCTGACTATCCAGAGGTTGAATATGTTCCCGTTGATACGAGTAAATAAATTGTTAATGCGGAGAGATCACAATGGCATGCAATGTGTTCGCATTCCGCCCACGACAGAAAACGAACTACGGACCCTTAGTATTAGAACAGAAACTGCTGAACAAGGCCATGGTCTATTTGTGGTGGAACAATTATAGGAGGAAGTGGATTTGCTGGGGATTGTTTTTTCAAAAATCGGAGTTATCAAACTCGTCGGCACCGTCATTTATGCGTATTGCGACGATCAATCGATGTACAGAAATCAATTTTCAAAAATCTAAAAGAATCTTGTTCTTCAACACTCCATTAAGATGTGCTTTTAGGAATACGCAAAATAACTGGTGAAATTATTGCATCATTGGATAGTACGGGCTGCCACTAGCGGAGGGAGGAGTAATGAGATCTTGGTATCTGGCTCGATAAGTAACATAACTAGCTGTAATCCCGACAAGTATGCTGTCGTCGTCTATTATTCTTCTCTGTGTGGTACAATGTAGCACCGTATCAGGTTCGATTTGTTTGAATGGAAAGGATCCGTATGTTTGAAAGGCAGTGTCGGACGACTTGTCTTAGCTTGTACAGAACACCAGGATCAGAGTACAAAAAGTACAAAGCGCAAGGGCAGTAACCAACAAAAATAGCCTGAACTATCGCAGGGATATCCCGGTGACACACAACCACTACCGCGGTACGAGGACCAATCGGGTCATTTATAATAGGCGCGAAGTTCTGGTGGCTTTATGTAGGAGAAAAGAGAGACACGCTGCTGCTCCGCGCATTATCAATTATGTCCAGAACATTAAAGTGCTTAGAAAAAGTCTAGTGACCCATCGCGAAACCAGGATCGGCGGGAAGAACGCTGTCCTTTAGAGGTGTCAAGAAGCTTTCCGAAGAGTCATGCCGTCTGCAGACCTGAAAACCAATTGTCAAAGGAAGCCTTAACTGGTGACGTAGGCAGATCCAAAGTAAGTTCGGGTCCTGAAAAACTATCCTCTGCGTCTTGCCTAGCAGGTTCAACGATGATTTCAAATTCTGACTTGGGACCCAGGTAGGTAGAGGGTAGGAAGGCCCGAAACCTCAGATTGGCTGTCGTCGCTATAGATGCAGTTACTTCGCACAGGGAAAGTTTATTTTGTTTTTTGGTCGTAGCAGAAGTTCTGGTATTATTGCATCATATGGCATGTCCATACGACAGTTAGCGGGAAAGGTTGAGAATGATGCTTTAATTTATTTTCATCAAATTCAGTCAACGCTGAATCTTGCTGTTTTTCTGCTGCAGCTTGATGGACAGAACAATGAAGCATAGTTGAATCAGTGGCTGGCTTTACTTGGGAATACTTAAGGTCGTTCTAGAGTAAGATCAGCAAAGTCTTATGTGAATACTAGCCTTGTTGATATTTATATTAGCGATTTTTGGGAACACTAGTACTTGCCTAAATTGTTCATTGGCAAGCTGACAACTGTATCTGTTATGCCTTTTAAGCAGAGGACCGTAAAATATTCTATCTTTGACTTTCTCAGCCTAGATGAGACCAGAAAATTGTGAAAAATGTGTCTTGAGAAGAAAGAATAAGTTATGCTCACAGACTAGTGATGCTTTAGCATTTGCACAAATATAAAATCCTTTAAAGATAGGATGCTTTTGGTGGCACGAGTTAGAAATCAACGCAAAGTGGTTAAATTATCAATAGTTACACATACATATGTATAAACAGATCGATTTGTCTTTGACATTTTTTTAAGGGTTTTGCCTTTAATTCTTCGACGTTTCCATTGTCGAATTGGCAACCTTGGTCTCTGATGGGGCCCTTGTTTTTTTTTTGATGTGGGAGAAATTTTCCCATAGGGCTTTTATTATTTCTGTAAAAACGAGCTTTATTACCAACCTTCATCAGCACAGCTATTATCATTCTCATCAACATCATTGTCACTATTCTTATCTTCGTTTTGCCAATAGAGGAATAGAGGGACAAGCAGGAAAAAAAAAACCTGAATAGAAAATGGTACTAAAAGCCGAGGGAATGAAGAACAAAGGAATGAAAGTACTATGTCTAGGGGGTAACAATAGAAGGACTCTCAGTGACAATAATACATCATTAGTTGTTTCAAAATTCACTATCGATTCAGCACTCGAGAATGGATTCCTGGTAATAAGGCGAAAAATGTTCCAACATCTGCACGCGATGTTAGTTCAGATTAAGTGGATTCCTCAAAGGACACAACGTTGTGAGAGACGACAAAGAGGACAAAATAAGAAGAAAAAAACGAGAAAAAGAATCTTTGAAGACAAAGGGGATAATGTATCCGTAGCTGGAACTAGAGCGCAGCACGGTAGAAGAAGAACAATGCTTCGGAAATGGAGGCATCTTCAGGAGCATATAGTTGGGCTATTAATCACCAGACTTACGAATAGTTCTGGATATTCTCTACTATCGATAGTGTGTACTATGGAATATGGAATGCACTTTAGCAGGAAGAGCTTTCCTCTTAACCACGTTTGACTGTAAGAAATGGCTTCAATTTGATTTCGTCTTTTGGCTTTTGGTGGTGTTTTTACCTCCTGCACCGATCGTTTTCCTTGCATCCACAATTTTAACTGAGCATTGGAAAACAAGAAAAACTCATTTAGAATGATTTATTTTGGACAGAACGCGGGGGTTGAGAAGGAATTCTTTTAGGTATTCGATTTGTGTGCGAGTTTGTATGCAAGGACTTGGATTTCGGATGCTGGATTGTGGATCCTAGATTTCCCAAAGGAATGGGATTTAAGCGCATTGTATGTGTCTATGATGGTATTCGGGAAGTTCGATTGATGCGTTCAGATGTTAAGAAGATGAAGCTAACGAAAAGATGTTGTACGTGACATGATGAGAAATGAGAGTGGATTGACTGTGGAATGGATTTGCATAGCTGTGGGCTGATGATGAAACAATAGGTTTGGGAGTGCTTAATGAGCAAAATGGAGCACTTTGAACATTACTGCAGTGACAAGATTTGTTGCAGTTTCAAATAGAAATAATACCCCAGAGATCTCAAGTGCCTTCGAAGTAATTTCCAATGGCAATGAGAGAAGACAGATACTGATGGAAATTGGATGTATTAGTTGTGCTGACTTGATTAGCAATTGTGATGTTGAGTGACATGAATGGTCTGGCATCAAGGGAATAGAATTTTCTATCTTCTGGGATTTGTTTTTGTTTTGTGAACGCACCCCTGGGTTATAGGCCTAAGAGTCACTTTTATCAGCTCAATTGATTTAAAAGCTGAAATGTAGAATAAGAGCTTTCGAAATCGCATTAAGTTTGTTTTCAAGAATTCACAAATGAGAAAAGCTTAATCAGACTCTGGTATCTTGATAATGGTTAAAAAGGACATAATCTGTCTGATGTCATGAAGATGTGAAGCACGTAGGCTAGGATAGGACTTCATCATTTGCGTTGTTGACCTGGGTAGGAACCATTTGCTTTATTTTTACCAGATAACACATTATTATTTTTTTTTTTTCGAAATTCAACTTTATTCATAACTGTTTGATGCCTTTTTTGTAAAACGATTTGCCTTTGTTATCAAAAGGCCTCAGTTTCGGCAATCACTTCTTTGTTTGAGCCGAATTTCTTTCCATGGAGCATCTTTTTATGGTCTACAAAAAGCCAGTTGACGTTGGGGGTCAAATCTTAAGAGTACAGTGAATGGGGAAGCCATTCGAAGCGTAATTCATTCAATTCAACTTGTGATACGGTGTATTATTTTACATACTTACACTTTAACCTTTTGCATGTGAGACCGGTTTCTATAAACTTCTACACTTAATTTAGCCATGTGATGTTCGCTATTAATAGTATTTATCTTTCTCAGTAGAGTCGATGCACAAAATATCATACGCGACCTAAAATACGGATGTCAGCTGACTTTTGCGTTTTTGTTTTGAAAATAACAGAAGTTGTTTCAGTAAAACCACTGTAGCTTGTGAACTAAAAGTTAGAATGACATTTTGACATGTATAGTTTGAAGATGAGTACTATACAAAATATGGATATCTTAAAAGTGGTGCCATCTATATGTCAGACCGGAGACTTGAGTGATTTTATATCCTTGCCGACTAATGCAATCTTTTCTAAAACGTCCAAAGGAGAAGACAGTTCGTAGAGTTGGCTGTTATGGACCTATCCTGGATGCAATAGGGGTAAAATATACATAATGAACGTCTTAAGGTAGAAAATCTCTAAGATACCTCCGAGTTATTTAAGCCTAATGTGATTTTATATCCGAATCGTACTTTCTTGTTCATAGTTATTCCTTATTTAGTGCTAAGCCCATTCTTGGCTCATGACTACGCCTCTCCTTGCCTAAACCTTTTCATTGCATCAAAGACCTCGGCGGGATCACTTTTAACCTTTTGTCATTTGTTGTCATTTAGTCCAATCTAGTGAGCTTGGCAGGGATGTTTCAACTGGACATGTTCCCATTATACTCACCTTTTTGTGTTGGTGTCATATCCTGTCCTAAAATAGATGAAAAGTTCTTAAGTAGCGATCTGACTTCCTGAGGTTTCTCTTATTGAACCGAACTGAAAGAGACATTCACATTGCTGACGAATTGTTTCGAGCTACATATCACAAACTACGCCAGCCTGAACGATTTTTTTTTAAGAGTAGATCTTATTCGACTTGTTACTTTTATCTTATCACCATTCTTAAGTGGACTTGAAGAAAGATTTCGTATCACCCTATGCAGTTGGATAGCTTGTCATCGTAATGAAAATGGTCTTGGCAAGTTATCGGCTTGAGGTTATTTAACATATCTACTGTTGCAGATGTACAGAAGGCGTTTAAGTGCTCTTTAGAAACTCTGGCTATTTTGGGAGAGGTAAATCTACCTCAGTCTAATGTACGTCGAGTCACAGTTTTTTCTCGTTAGGTAGTATAAATTAAATTTACTTCCACGGGATAGGAATCAATATCAAGATTTACAGCTCTTAATTGGTTCAAGCGAGTGAATCATAGTTGCCCACGTAAATATTTAATGCTATATATAGTTAAGTGTGAAGACTAAGTGCTACTCACCGTTGTACATATCTCGGACTAAAAAAGAAGGATCAGTTCAGGAGGTTATGAAATACTTCCTGACAGAGTCATCGAATATTATCAGCACCAATATGACTGATATTCCTAAGCCAAACTTGAATGCGGATCAATAATCTGCTTCAAGTTAATAACATACATAACACCTCTTCTTTCAGGGTATACGCTCTTGTTTACATGAACTGATTGTCCCTTATCGGTGAAGGTTCAGACTAGGAAAGTTCACAATCTTGACAATCCGGTAGATCCCAAGGGAAAACTGTAGAAGTCAAAATCGATACCTACCATATTTTCACATATGATAGCATTTATAGAGTCGAGCTGTATAAAGCCATGTCTAGAACTAATAATGTCATCAGAACTTATACGAAGAGATACTCTGTCCAATCCTTGTCGCTTTGGGCTAAAACAGCAACTAAGTAGTTAAGATCTATCACGAAAAATTAAAGCGGTATCTACGATCTTGATCATCCCAATACTACTTATCATATCAGTCGTTTCAAGAGAAAAAACCATCGAAAAATAGTCGGTCCTGTTTGTATTGAACGGATTTGGTGTGCAAAATTTAACGACGAGCAACTGAGGCAGTACGCCTAACTAGAAAGGCTTGTTAGTTGACTCACAGGTTTAGCCGGAACTGTTCCGCCACCTAAGTAATTAAGTAAGTGTACCGAGTCTTGGAAACCATGAAGTTTGGTATAGTAGTCGTAATTGCATTACACAGTTTTCCGGAAATAATGAGTTGCAGGTAACACTCTGGAGCTCTGCTTATTTTTCACACTGTTGATTGCTTAATTGCTTTGTAGAGTCGTTCTTGTCAAGTATTTATTTTGCAAAAATGCTTATTTAAAATCCTTTAACTAATTCGTTTGCCAAGCACAAGGCCATGCTAAAGTAGTCTTATCCAAGCTTGATTACAGAATTTATGCCTTAGCCTTATTTTCTGGCATGGAAGTTTCAATTCATTTGGTTTTATATGAACGGGATTTTATTTTTCCTTTTCTAAGTGTTTTGTATTCAATACCTTACGAGTGTGCTAGAAGTTTCGTTTTCGAAATGATGCATCCCGGGTCCTAGGTGGTTATCTATCTAGTATATAACTCTTCAGTTCTAAGCTTATATCTTAGCCTTTGCTTGTGATCATAAGTAAAAAGAGACCTAACATAAGTTATCTTGGCGTATAGAGTACATGTTGAAGTCGGGTATTTTTTAGATCTTCCGGAAGAATAGCCGCAATGTAGATACCTGTTTACAACGCGATAAACAGCTTGATATTACCCTTTTCCATATCAGCAATTATTAAATATTTAATTACTTCCGAAGGTCGGTTCAAATACCCTTTCATAAATTTCTATTGCCAATGTCATTGAATTCCACTTACATTTTTTTCTATCAATTAAAAATTCCTCCACCCAAAAAAAACCGTCCTTGAACTATTGTAACTTAATAAAACCAGGCTCCCTCAAGTCCTACAGAATCCATTGTTGCCTAACCGCAAACCTTGGCATCATCTCATTCTATTTCAATTTAAATCCTGCCTGTAAACTAATTCGTATCGATTCAAAGCTTTATAATTGACTTGTTTAATGAATCTATTTCGATTGGCATTTGGTAAGTGAATCTCATCTCAGAACTGCTCCTTCTCTTCCGCGTCTGAATTCCGAAATTGGAAAAGAAATGTGAATAAAAGAAAAAAAAACTGCCCATCACGAGATTTCCGAAAGTCTAAATGAATAATTTGTTATCCTTCTCCGAATAGAAAATTGAAAATGTCAATAAGATACAAGTCGACGACCGTAGCCTGATTGGAAAAGTCATCGCAAATTCACTTCGACAAAATTACTTTGCGGTCGAGACGAAGTTGGCGAGTAGGCAAACGGGTAGGGGGGCTAAAATACGTTCAAAGTGGGAAGAACAAAGTGGCTTATTTCACCTGGGAAAAGGACAGAGATGGAGAAAGCTGAATAATTGAAGCTTGAATTGCAATCGGAAGAGGAAATCGAATTAAAACTGAGTTATTGCATAAAAGGTGGTTAAGACGGGAGCGGATTTGACAGATACCTATTGGCCTTTATGCTATTGTTAAGGTGAAGTTGATATCATTTTTTGAAAAGACAACATAATATGATGAAGAATAGATCTTCTCGTTAAAATAGTTCTTAACATGCTTCTTTAATGCTAAGATACTTAAAGCTTAGGAATTGAGGCTGAGACCTTAAGTTTGAAAATAAAAAGATTGTTGGCGCCACAGTCCAGTGTGGTCCGGGGCCTGGTGTTTTCCACCCACTGTCTTCCTCGACACAGTGAAATGGGACCTACCGTATCCAATTATAGAAATGTTTTTGTTCATGGGTTTTTTTTTAGTGGCTAGAAAAAGAAAACGAATGAATAGTTTACAAAACTTATTTTTTAATTATTAGGTCAAGAAATGGATACAGATTAAAGAACAATTTATTCGCGAATAAGCGATAAGCCTTTGGCTTCGCAGTATGGACCTCTTGCATTGAAAAAATTTCATTTTTCATTTCAATTTTCCACTGCTCGGACAAGGGTGAGCTTCATGATGTCGAGTAGTGTAAGCCGTCGTTTGTAATCTTATAGATTGAGGTATTGGCTACCAGATGACAAATTATTCATGGAAAAAATTTGGAACGTGATTTTTAAGCCATATCTGAATCGTGTTTGCCTTATGGGATGGAGCGGGGGCTTGTTAAAAGTTCACGGTTTATAAAACTTTAGTTTGATACACTTCCGTCAAGATTTTGACAACTTTCTCCCTTAAATGAAAATCGATGACTCCATCCCAGCCGACTCCACACAACACCATCACAACAACTGGCCGGCCGCATTGAACCCTCGGAACGAGTTCAGACGCATGACGAAGTTGAACGATTCCTTTTTTTTCAGTAAAAGGAATTCGTTTGACTTATATTTCTGTTTCAATTCTTCTGGGAGTAAGTTGCCGGTGTGTATTATGTATGCGTTAAGTCCCAAACTACGTTTACTGCCTTTCCTGATATCAATCTATCGAGATTTCTGATTTCGCATTTTTCGTAGCCCCGTTTTTGAAGGTCAATTTGTAACGACTCTCATTCCATGATTGCAATCAACTGAAGTCAACAACATTTTACACGGGAACTTCGCATAAATGTCACTTGTCAAATAGCCGCAAAGTTGGGGTGGATGTGTTCATTGATTCTTGAGTGTGAATGAGTTCATTTCATGTACCAAAATGCTAGAACTAGGTAGTTACCGAATCCAAAAATGGTAAAAGAGAATGATGCTTTCGTAGGCAGAATTTTTTTCTTTCGTTCTTCGCTCAAGAACGTGTGTGTGGCCTGGGAATTGAACGTCGACCATTTGACGCATAAGGCGAGGAATTAATCGCATCGCTGCGCAGGTCCTAAGATCAGAATATGGGTGTTCCGTTTTCATATTCTCCGACATCAGTGAACGGATACTTGCTTGGTTGATTTTGAGAAGGTTCTAGTACTGCTATGCTTATGGGAAATTATTCATATGCCTTCGTCTGATGACTCTATTGTTTAATATTAACAGAGGGATCCGGCAGGTTTCATTTAACATGCTTCAATGAATTTGATAAAAAATGTTGACCGATAACTCATTGGAATGTGTGAAGTGCAATGCCTTATAAGGAGTATATGATTTTGGAGTGATAATTTAATTTCTCCATAAGTACAGAGCTTAATCTATCTGTTGATTAGTAAAACAAAAACTAAAATTTAATAAGTCTTTCCAAAGAAATCAACGATTTCTTATTCACAAATGTGAAACCTGAGTTACATTTGACCTTAAAATTCTCCTGCTAACACAGTTACTTTGGCGTCGAAACCCGGTGAACTAGATCGAGCTAGGCGTCAAAGAAAGGAACTCCTTAAAACCGATCAAGCTCTCGAAACTTAAATTGCAATTTTTCGAGGAGACCTCTTCATTCGACCCTTAGGCTGACCCATTCACAAGGGGCTAGATCTGGAGAATTTGCTGCACGAGCAAGCAATTTCTGACCTCATTCATGTAATTCTGCCATTGTGCTTTGGTGGGTTATTCAGGTGGAACTTTTTTGCTCGCCAAATGCTGCCATTTTTGCTTTAAGTCGGCGGTTTTGAATCGATCCAAAACCACCGTTGAATTGTACTTTCCGCCAGCAACAAGCGGAGCAGAGGAGTGCGGATAATCATTAAATGATCAGAGATGATGATGTGCTGGGTTTCAATCAACTACCGCAGCCAAATATCTGATTTTTAATACCAATGTGGAAGTCTATAGAGTCTTCGAAACCACTCTAAGATGCTGTGAGCAATTGGAAGTATTTATAATATTTAGCGCCAAATGGGGATAGAAAGAACTCAAATCTAGTTCGCATCCAGACTAGAGGAACGCCTTTTCTTCTAATACTACAAATCCGACCCTGGATATTAAAAATAAAATAAAAAAAAGTTAGATGCAACCTAGTATCATCAAAAGATAAAAAAAAGACGAGTAAAAAGGACAATCAAGGATAACTCTACAAAATAATGATTACGTTTCCGTTTTCAGTTACAAGTGCACTAAACTTCTTGACGTTTTCAGTGGGACAGATGTCATTAATTATCCAACAATCTTAACGGATGGCATCAGATCAGCAGGGAATGTCACAAGGACGATTATATATAAAATCAAAAAGAGGACCTTGCTACTGCGTTTGATTGTTGCTCTCTTTATTGACCTAATGCATCGTCGAAATCTTACCAGTACACAACACTTGATTGCACTTGCACGCAATGGTAAAGGATTTGTACTCACACTTGCGAAAGTAAATAACAAATATTCTTACGAGCAGTGCAATGCATGAATTATCTGTAAGGGTGGCATAGAAAAAACGACGAGTTGGAGTATCTTAAATTATTCAAATGCAAAAGGGCGCCATTTATTGTGTGACATGACTATGATGGTGCATCACCAGCACTGATAGTTTGAATAAGAAGTTGACGATGAAGCAACGAAAACATCCTTTTCACTGCAAACAGCAGAGTCATTCTTGTCATCGTCATACGAGTACAGTCGGTGGCAGTCGTATTCCGTTGAGGAATATTTTTTTACGAAATAGAATTCAATTCAACGCCAAACGATGGAAATTGCGTCTTCATGAAAAATGTACGAATTGATTTCATTTACGAATACGAGCAGTATACGAAAACGACAACTACGACGACGATGACAACTACGATGATGGTGACAAGGACGACTAGGATAACTTAAGTGGGACTAGAACTTTGAAAGACTAGGAAGCTCACAGGATCTATAGCAATAGCAATAGCAGAGCCAACCCGAACTCATTCTTTTCTCTACGATTTCGAATGATAAGAATGTGATGTGCTCCTTAGGTACTATTCCTTGCTTACACTCAAATTTCCTCCAGGACTCTGAAAAAGGGTTTCCCTATTTTTCTTATTATTTTTTTTGTAGTTCTTCCTTCTCTTCCTGTGAACTACAACTGTATTTAGAGCATGAAATCAAATACGAGCAGGATAAGTTCGAAGCACGAGTACTGGTTCTCGCCCCAATCGTACCTACTCTTCCTTTTACTTATCCCCGTAGTCATTTATGTTTGAAGGAAGGATTCAGAAGAGCTGCTGCAATTTCTATTAAAAATTTACTTTTCTCTGCTTTCTGGTAACTATATTCTGGCATAAGGTTTGCGAATGGAAATTGGAATGGGAATGAGAATGAGGATGCGGAAGTAGGAAGTAGGAAGTGAAAGCCACCAACTACAACCACCACTAGTATTTTGGGAGGACAATTGAATTGGTATTTTGGTTTTAATACAGGAAGTTAGTAGCTGTCAGAGTTCAGGAAGGGAGTTGCTGTTTTTTCCTGAATATTTCATAGAGAATTCTTCAGTCACTGGAAGGGCGGGAAACTCTCGTTTCATCTAGTAGATGAATTGGATTGAATTTCACTGAAAAGTACGACTACGACTAGATTGTGGTGTTCGCTTACAATGGTAGAGAGATGGGAAATCGACATGTGAGAGAAGGTTTCCTAGATGGTTTTCGGGTTTTGGGAAGCAACGAATATATAAATGTTTAATCATATGGAATCCGGAGCGCGTTATTCCAAACATTGTAGGTGATTTGGATTAGTTTTTGAGCTGTAAATAGGGAAATGTTGTTCACTTTGGTGTTACTGGAGGAAGGAAATACTCGTATATTGCGGATATGCACATGCATGAATTTGGTTAATTATTACAACAAAATATTCAATGTTAAAATGGAAGTTTAGAATAGAGAATATGAATATCAATAGCACAACTAAAAGTTGTACAACAATACAGATATTCTCATATATAGATACGGTGCTGGGTATCTACTCTATGACAGAGAACAAGAAGCGTGGTGAATTCTGTGGAACCCACATACAACAAATTCGATCTTCACTGCCTCGAAGTGCAATACGGTCATTTAAGTTACTATCACAGTTCGTTCATGTTGCTTCCCAAATCAGACTAAATGAACTCGATATTGAGTGCCACAAGGCTGCCAACTTAGTCCTTTATCTTTTGATACTTACGATGTTGACCTTTTCCAATTATATCCGATCTAGATATTTATGCTGATGACATGGGCATTTCTTAAAAAATTATTTGGAACACCGCAAACTGAAGGGAATATATTATATTTTATAGCCGGTGCGGGCAGAATGTATTTGAACTGAACGTCAGCAAATGACAAGCTACAACTCCTTCGAAGGAGTTAAACTACTGCAGCTGTTTGATGTGTGAAAAAACAATCTTCCTCTCAAGTCCATTGCAAAAACCCACAAACGATTGTCTCGTGATGTCCTCTTTTACGAGTAGCAGGAGCTATGTTCTAATATGTCTTACAATAAAATTATGTTATCGCTGTTCTACTTCAAGTCGTCATCCGACTCTGGACCGCTTGAAGTTTCATATTGCCTGTTAACTTTTTGATCCACTTAGCTCTTTCCAATCTTCTCTCAATGTATACTTGTCATATCTACACCCATTGAAAAGTAATGCTACAAAGTATATAAAGGATAAGGATCGAATTTTAATTTGTACTTGCATAGTGATTGCCTTCATTTGAAGTGTACTCTTTCTAACATTCGACACCTTTTTTCCCTGGAATTACTTTTCGATCATTGAAGGAAAAGTTTAGTATTGCGCCTACAGTTTTAGAGCTACGCAAGCATTTCTGTGTGTATAAGTTTATATGTTACAACACATACTATGTCATACCCTTATGACTCGCTGCTATAACCGCAATTATTCTTGTTCGAACGGCAAGCGCTGTCGGCATTCTGAAAATGGAAAGGAGCTGTCTTTAAGAAATGCGAACTGTTACGGAGAAGGGTCAATTTGATCCACACGGCTGTAATAAGCCCGATTATGAATAGTGCCTCGTGTAGATAGAATAATCTTTCACGAAAATATGTCATTGCTCTAATCTATTAAGACTGGTTTCGTCCAGACTCTGAGCTAGGAAAGGAATGTAGTCTGATCTTCATGGAGAGCATCAACACCCATATGGGATGTGGCGTTGGTTTTTTTCTAAGGAAGACATCCATAGATTTCACTTCCCATTAGGAAAAGTTGCGTCGGTTATCTTGATGTGAGAAACCGATGGAGAAAGCGAAGCTCTTATATCTGTGATTGGTGACAGTTAAGCTGAGCTTAAAGCTCTAATGCTCCCCCTTCGACTTACAAAAAAGTTCGAAAACGCAAGACTTCACTGAATGCAGGTGGAAGGTTAAATTCACTGAGCCTTGTCTGAGTTTCAGTGTTAAATGGGTTAACATAAAATGGAATCGCCTTGATAGGCAAGGCTCAGGGAAGGGTTTATGATGACCTGAACCTACGTTAGGCATCCTTGGTCAGGATTCCCGTCGGCATGAATGTCGCCCGCCGTCTTTAAGAAGTCAGCGGCCTTTCTGCCTTCTGGGCACAAGGTATACAAAATCGTACGAGCTTGCTGAGAAAATAATGACGACTCCGTGAAGCACTCACTTACTTTCTTAAAGTGGGGCTGGAGTCCGGAGTAGACCTGGCCCTCAAGCGTTTCTATATCCTTAATCTGAAGGCAGCTTTTAAGGTCTTATGTAGGGTAACTTTTATTGTTCGATAGAGGGCTTTGCTAGTCAATTGCCTCTTAGCCGAAAGAAGAAGCGATTGGCAATAGTTATTCGTTTTATCTGAGCGCTGGTTGCCTGAATTAATAGCGTAGCACAGGTAGACAAAGTTATATTTGTCGAGGATGACGTTCTGTCCGATATATCGCTGTTGCTTGACTGCATATAATTGCTCTTCCCTTTGTTGATCACTATGCGTGCGTGCATTCTCCGTCGTTATTCTGCATAGATAGACGAGGTTGGAAGGGATGACAAAACTAAACACTCCTCTGTATAGCTTGTCTCTATAGATGCTGTTATACGCGGCCTCAAAATTCACGGTTAAAAGGAGACTTGCAGGTATGACCTCATAAAGAGCCAACCCTAACCGAAACCTATAGTTTTCCAAAACTGAGTTGGATGGAAGAATATGAAAAAAGACACAAGGCTCAGTTCCTGAAGTGAATCTGACAAGTTACTGGATCACACCAGTTCAAGTACATAGTTTTAGGTCTAAAAAGAAAAAAACATTGAATGTGTCATATACAGCGACTTACATCTGCTAATTCCCTCATCCAGCAAAAAGTTCGTAACAATTCACTCAACTTTTGCCCACAAATGTTACGAGGGCGGGTCAATAAGTCCGTGACTTTTTGAATTTCTGACCTCTTTACTGAAACAGCAACACTGCTCCTGTCAACAGGCATCTGTCAGTTGACTCCTGTCAAAATTTAAACTTGCTGCGTCAGTTAGTTTGTGTTTGACAGCTATTTTTATCAGACTACTCACTAATTTGAGGAGAAAATGGAAAAAAGTGAATTTCGTGTGCTTATTAAGCATTATTTCTTGCGAAAAAAAAACCATTACCGAGACCAAGGCTAAGCTTGATAAATACTATGAGGACTCTGCACCATCGATTTCAATGGTAAAAAAGTGGTTTACTGAATTTCGTTGTGGCCGTACAAGCACTGAAGATGCCGAACGTCCTGGAAGCCCAGTTGAGGTCTCTACACCCGAAACAATCGAAAAAATTCACGATATGGTGTTGGCCGACCGAAGATTGAAAGTGCGAGAGATTGTGGAAGCCGTAGGGATCTCGCATGGCTCAGTGGTTTCAATTTCGAATGATCACTTGGGCATGAGAAAGCTTTCCGCAAGATGGGTGCCGCGTTTGCTCACAGTCGACCACAAACACATGTGCAGTTGCCATGGCAAAAATCCATGAATTGGGCTATGAATTGCTCCCTCATCCACCCTATTCTCCAGATTTGGCTCCGAGCGACTACTTCTTGTTCCCAAACCCGAAGAAATGGCTTGGTGGAAAAAGATTTGACTCCAATGATGAAGTCATCTCGCAAACAAAAGCCTATTTTGAGGACCTCGACAAATCATTTTTTTTGGAAGGGATAAAAAAATTGGAGAAGCGTTGGACAAAGTGTATAGAGCTCAAGGGAGACTACGTTGAAAAATAAAATTATTTTTTTATCAAAAAATCTGTGTTTTAATCCAAAAGTCACGAACTTATTGACCCGCCCTCGTATCACACTATTGTTCTTCGTACACACTCTTGTAAACGTACTCGCAGCCGGCAGTGATTCAAAACTTAATTACAACTGGACGCAACACCAACTGGGAACAACTCATATATCTCTCATAGGAACTTTCATTTAACTGTGTTACATATATAGTAAGTTGTTTTTTTCTACAATGGTTTTTTCTGGCAAGAGGATGAAGGACGAGGGTGTGACACTTGTCCTATTCCCATGGGCCAACTGCCGAATGTACATTTTGTTTCCATCAAAACTTATTTGTTTGCTCCCGGCAACACTTGCAATGAAAACTTTCTCCTACACGCTCCTCTACATTTCAGATACCCTAGATCCCATGAGCCAGCTAGAGTAACGCTAGAACGCACTTCATTCCGATTTCATTATTACTTCCTTGTACAGAATAGCACAACTGAAATATTCTCCAGGACCATAGCATAGCAAACGAAATCGAAAAAAAAAGTCACAGAAATTCAAAGACTAAAAAACGCGAAAACCTCTATCGAAGGAAGTTTTCCGCTTCGCGTTTTTTAATGCGAGATCCTCAGAACGTCTTTGAGCGTCATTCAGTTGGCAATATTGTTCGTGTCGCATTAAAAAATATTTTATCCGAGAAGTAGTGTTGCTTTTTCTTTTCCAAGCAAAATACGAGCGAGTCCTTAATTTTGATCCACTTGATGGAGGAAGAAAAAGAAAGAAATCAGCAGTCTCGTCGTTCTAAAATCCTTGTTCGTACGGCGTTCCTCTAACCGTCGAACAGGATGCCCAGAACACGACACAAGGAAGGCAAGAATGTTGTACCCATCTGTGAAAAATGCTGCAAAACTTATGAGTTTGTTGTTGGCAAAAGTTTGTTCGCAATTTTACTTTTTTTTTTCATCCCATCATCCTTGGTCCTGCAGCCACGAATAAGCGTAGTGCTTCACTGTCGTACATTCTGATTGCAGAGTGTAAGAGAAGAAGATGATGATAAATTCAACCATCTGCGGTTTTGCATGCATGCATGCGTCAGAATACGCAAGAAAAAGTAAAAGGACGAATGCTTTTGCTTCTCGTCCTCTCAAGGATAAATGAATGTTAATGCGATTTTCTAGATATAGCATCACACCAACCAAACTATCGGTCTTGCTTTTCCCAGATGGTAGGAGTACGAGGTGAGTTCATTAAATTAGCCTCAGTTGACTGAGTCTAGTGAGGAGGACTAGGTATGCACTCGTACATCTCGGGGATTTGTGCTTGCGTTGGTTGGCTTGTATTTTTCTTGTGTGTTGCCATCTGTTCAGAGGGCTTCTTCTTAAAAGGCATCAACATAACCTGACAGTTGTGTGATACGTTGCAGCAGAACTTGATGCGTGATGATGTGTTTAGAATTAAATTAGTAAACTTTTCCAAAAGGAAAGTGTTGTAGGGATTCTTGAGAAGATATTCGTTCAAAGTCTGTTCGCTGTCTGTCTGTGGGTTTAATTGGGTAATTATGAATTTTTGTTGCCCTAGCTGTTAGAGAAAGTGTGAAGCAGAAATTTAAGTGGTATCGTTAGGGTTAAAATTCTCAATCTCACATTATTGAATTTGTTTTTAGCATTCTGCTGGCCATGGATGGGTTGGCAGAACGTTTCAAGAATTTTCGCAGGAGTGTTGCAGAGCTTCAGAGGATCAAACAATATTCTTATGCAGCAAAAGCAACTGAAACATCCGATTTACTGGCGACCACTCTTCTTCAAGTTTTAAAGACATAGTATTTTGGCAACTTAATTTCGTATTTATCCAAATAGCGATCCTTAGAGGTGGCTTGATAAATTCTTCCAAGTTCCGAGTATGCAGCGTTCCTTTTTGCCTTGAACAAAGCGGCTGGGAACCAAACCCTCTTGGATGGAGCATTGCTACTTAACCGCAGTCGATAAATTTTTGATAAAATTCAGTGTTCCAGTTTTGCTCATAAAATCAGCTCATATGTCTATCTAATCGTCCAGCTTTGGCTTTGCTGTCTTAAGTAGGAGTTCTGATCGTTCCTGTTCGGAACTAAAAACAGTTGTCAAAAGTTATTTTGCGCCAAACTTCCGTCTAGATGTTGCATTAAAGTCAATATGTTTACGTGGGTAGCACTGGAGCCTAATCGGAGAGAGAGATTTTGAGTGCAATGATTCCTGTGACTCCACATGCTTGCTATTTGAAACTGAATTGACGTGGTAAGTTTCGAAGAAAGGTAGTTGGAATTTATGATTAAGTAACAGCCCGAAAAGCACGCAATGCGGCACTGCAAAAAATGACCAGAGCTGCTCACGAGCTCTATGAGCGGAAGAGGAGAGGCGAACACCGGCTTCTCAGGAGAAAGAAAGAGCATGAACAGCGCACGGTCGAGAAAATTGAGAGATGCTACTCCAGGAATGAGGTTCGGAAGTTTTACCAAAAGGTAAAAATAATATGCCACGGAAACAAACCCCGAACCGAAGCCTATAGAGATGAACAAGTGAAGATGAACGCAGTCGATGCTGAGGATTTGGAAAGACCATTTCTGCAGACCATATAACGGCGATGACGAACCAAAAACCTCTGTCAGGCATAATCAACCTTTCAACCTGGACGATGATGACCAACAATTCCGTCCACTCGACCTGGATGAAGTGAAGATAGCTATATCTAAGCTGAAGTCCAACAAAACTGCTGGAGCGGACTGGCGAGCTTTTCAAAGCGGAGCATACACTTTGATGCCTTGGCAAGGAGCATACACCAACTCAACTGTAAAATATGGTGGGACTAAAGTATGCCCGATAAATGGAACCTCACCATTGTCTGTCCGATTCTCAAGAAAGGAGACCCTCTGAGCTGTACCAACTACAGAGGCATCAGTCTCCTTAACATCGCATATGAGATCTTATCTGCCATATTGTGTGAACGCCTGAAATGGATCGTCAACAACCTGATAGGCCCATATCAGTGTGACTTCAGGCGAGGAAAGTCCACCATCGACCAAATATTCACACTACGGCAGATCTTGGAGAAGACATATGAGCTTCAGATCGATACAGACCACATATTCATCGACTTTAAGGCCGCGTATGACAGCATCTATAGAGACGAGCTTTTGGCATCCCTGACAAACTCGTCCGTCTGTGCAATATGACGATGAAGAATGCACGCTGCATTTACCGATCATGTCATGCGATTTTTTCAACATCGTACTTGAAGGAATAGTGCAGAACTCACGAGTAAACACAAGGGAACTATCTTTCAAAAGTCCGTCCAACTACTCGCATACGCCGACGATATTGTCATAATCGGGAGAAAGCAGCGTGATGTCAATGGCGCTTTCGCGAGTATTGAGACCAAGTGTATGCTGTTAAGCAAAAAGGCCAACCAACACCGACATCTCGGGCAGAACGTCACCCTCGACAGATATAACTTTGAGGTAGTTATAGACTTTGGCTATCTTGGCTCCGCTATAAGTGCAGACAACGACACCAGCGCTGAGATCAAACGAAGAATAACTCTTGCCAACCGCTTCTTCGGGCTAAGAAGGCACTTGAGTAGCAAAGCCCTCTCTCGGACAACAAAAGTCACCCTTTATAAGGCCTTAATAATCCCGGTCCTGCTCTATGGCGCAGAGGCATGGACATTATCAAAAATGGATGAGGGAGCTCTTGGTTGCTTCGAGAGAAAAATTCTTCGGCGATCTTAGGTCCAGTCTGCACTGCAGGCGAATGGAGGAGGAGATACAACAATGAACTCTACGCACTGTACAGGGACATCGACCTAACCAGAAGAGTGAAGATCCAAAAACTAAGATGGCTGGGTCATATAGAGTGTATGGACACCAATGCTTCGGTCCGAAAACTCTTCGAATCCGCTCCCGAGAGACAGCGCAGTAGAGAAAGGCCAAGACTCAGGTGGCGCACGCAAGTAGAAGGGGACCTCAGCCAACTTGTGCGCGAAACTGGAGGCAGCTTGCCAGGGATCGAGCTGGCTGGAGACGCTTGTTGACTGAGGCCCAGGTCCATCCCGGACTGTAGCGCCACTAAAAGTTAAAGTTAAACAGCCTGAAAGGCGAACGTTTAACAGAACCACGCTGTTTGTAATGTTGTAAAAGAGGAAAAAGCGTTTACACCAGTGCAGAAAATAAAGTCAAAATTTATAACGTTGAAGTCGAAATCCTTTGACAGCAGAAGCAAAATGAAGTCGATTGGTAGAGATCACCTCACAAAAAACTGACTAAAGGTGGCTTTGACTGTTCTCTGAATATGGGTTCAGAATAAATAATTCTTCTGACCTCCTTCAGAATGAGAAAGGAATTGAAGAAAAAAGCTTACAGCGAACTCTTACGACTAACTGCAAAGAAAATTGCCTTTCAGGTTGTGTACGAACATATTTAAACTCTCTGTGAAAGTTCTAAAATAAAAACAAATTTGTTAGATTGGAAACATCCAAAAAATCTGGAAGACACTCGATCTCCTTTCCGGAATGGGTTTCATATGTAATAAAATATTGTTCCAACCCAGCCCCAGCTTCGGGTATTGCAACTGTGTTTAGGAATAATATCGTCGTGACTAGAATCTATTACTGGCTTATTTAAAATGCCAATTTTGATCTTTTGATGGCTTTAATTCACGTGGTATTTATCAAGTGTTTATCCAACAATATTATACATTAATAATATTAAAAGTTGCTTTTCAGCCGGAAATCAGAAAGAAGTTCACCCAATCGGCAAGATCTCCTCCACCACTATCTCTCACAATATTTATAACTATCTTCAAAGCTTTGACAGAATCTACCCTACTCTACCATTCTGATGGAAAGAAATTTTGATGGAAAAATTGCTCGCTTTTTTTAGAAGTTTTACTCTGTGATCAACAAATAATTAAAATACTTGGGCTCTTTGATACTGGCAAATATTTTTTTGATTTTGGTAATACTGTCCTTAATATCTGTGTCAGATTTTATGACAAAATCTGCATATGTTCAATAGTTACACACATGTTTTGGGAACAACAAAAAAGTGAATTTAGCGATTTTGTTGAGAAAAGAAGTTGCATTAAATCTGCCTTCGGTGAGCAGACTTTATATCAAAAAAATGCTTACAAGTGGTACAAACATCCTTGGAATGCCACCAACATCAACTGATAAATAACATGTCAAGGAATTCAAGTATTTGGTGCGTAAAAATAGTCGATTAACAAATTCAGACCTCGCTGATACTGGTAACATTTCATTTGGAACAAACCAGACCATTTTAAAATATGTTTTCTGCTTGAAAAGGTCAAATCTCGTTTGGTTCCACCTCATTTACCTGATTTAGCTCCGTTCGACTTCTGGCTATTTCCTTAGCTCAAGAGACAGCTCCGGAAACACCATTTCGTCACGTTTGAGGAAAAAAAACCGAATTGCTACGTGATTTGAAGGTAATTTCGGAAATCGACCTCAACAATTGTTTCGGCGATTGGAAACACCGCTTGAATAAGTGTATTATAGTATATTGGGAGTGAAGAACTTTAAAGTCGATGAAATGGATTTAGAAAAACAAATAAAGATTTTAAAAGTTATAAACAATTTCATATACATTTATTTCTCCACTCTCCACTCCTGAAGACAGTAGCACTGGCGTTTCACTCCCGTCATCATCCACTATTTTTCAACCTAGAATGAAAAAATCACTTGACAACGACAAATTTTTTTTATTGAAAGTGCAAGCAAGTTCATGATGCAAAAGAAAGGAAAATATGAAGATGAGTTCGATATTTTTAGGGAAGAGGATCGCTGAAAATTTTAGAAGCATGGAAGCAATGCAACGTCTGATTGCAGAGAAAAAAAATAACAGACGTTCTCATCACTGGCAGAATGAATAAACTTACAATGAATTTGGCCTTCATTTCAAATTCTTTAGCATCCCAAAACCATCAAAGTGAAATGAATACATAAAATAATTTTAAAGGCAGAGTTGTATTTGAATCAGATCTAACTGAATTTTTGCTCTTAAATGATCAGTCATAGATTTACCAAATTTTTGTTAAATACGGTTTTTATTAGACTATAGTTTTTTGTTAAGTAATAATAAATATAAGAACATAAAAGACTGTTTTAAATAAAGAGTCGCTAAATGAAAGTCTTTAAAAATGTTAATCTTTATTCTGGCAAACCACACATTTTATTTTGAAAATAAACTTTTCCTTCATTGTTGTAGTACTCCTTGAGTTTGTTTCTTTTTTCTTTTGCATTTTTCGGAGACGGTTTTCTGGTATTTGTTTTATGTAGAGAAAGTATCAACTCATTGTGACGCCAGGTTCCTGGATGTACACCACATTTTTCAAAATCTTCACGATCTACACATTGGTCGGTTACATAAACTGGAGATTGAGCCCTTAAAAAACTATATAGCTAACAACATGGTTGTATCAGCATACGTTATACTAGTTTTTATAGGTTTTTGAAAAATCTTAAATCTGGAACATAAAGTCTCAAACACGGTCTCTACGACTCGACGACCTCTACTTAGCCGGTAATTAAAAATTCGTTCTTCTTTTGATATTCCTACCTAAGAAAATGGTTTCCATATTTTTTCTGATAAAGAAAATGCTTCGTCACCTACAAACCCATAAATACAAACGTAGTCACTTTTTTTCAGCTTTACTGGCGGGGGTAGTTTAAGTGCATGGTTTTACAGTTTTATAAAAATCTGTCCTCCGTCTGAAATTTGTCCATTCGTGCTTTTATGGACGTATGTTTATACATAGAATTAACAATAGCAAACAAAACGAAACTATATGTTCCCTTATAATTAAAAAAGTCCGAACCACTTGTTGCGGGTTTTCTAACGAGAACTCATTTCCCATCCATTGCTCCAAGGCAATGCTCAAACTTCCACTGTTTTTGAAATCCTTCGGCAATGTTCTTCCACTCAGTTTCGGTAAATGGGAATTAAATATAAGATAGATTAAAATTAATGGAATGTGCTATCGCTTTGTTTTTATCTTACCTAATCATTTTTCAAAGCATTGTATATAGACAAACAGGTTTCTGGCACTATTTTTACAATGGCCTGGGCCGATACTCTTGAGCTGACCTTTTGATCATTGAAATCACATCCAGTTACTAAATAACCTTATAAAATAAGGTTAGAATTACACGCTGTTCCGCAGATATTGGTGACCCCATAATTGTATCCTGATTTGTTATAACAGGTGCCAAAAGATTTAAAAGATGTTCAAATTGTTCACTTTTCATGAGGTCGTCGTCAGAATGCAGTGGTCTTTTCAAAAGCCATTCCTTTACCCATTTTCTTTTTCTTTTTTTTCCGGTTTTGACAACCAACACTGCATGAGCACATACGAGTATTAAAACAAACTTCTTGCACACACTTATCTCAGCCATAACAAGTAATTTTACATGACCTGCTAGAAAGTGATTGAACAAAATGCCGGGTTGTACGTAAATTGCCAGCAGATTGTATAATGTATCTGCTGTTGGGCCGATATCGGGACAACGCAAGTCGGTGCAACGGTTGTATCGTGTATTCCCAACTATAGATTGTCGTCAATATGGCGATATACAGTGTTTGAAATTTGAGAACACGTTTCATGTTCTTTTGCTTCCTCGTCACGCTATTAGACAATATTAGATAAAGTACATCTCTATACAAGGGATGTAGGTACTGCAAAGGAGACATCAAGAAATACTGCACCATTATAAACCTGGAGGTGAAAAGCCGCGTATTGGCAACGGATTATAAACCATCTACATGCGATTTAAATACAGTCTTATCTTTGTATAATGAAAATGAGCTGTTCCATAGAATTTTTCTCTGTTGCTTTTTAACTTTATGGCAACGAATAGATTGCAAATACACGTCACTGGTTAATTAGCAACAGTTTGCAACTCTTCAGGCATGAAACTGAAGTGGTGCTTATTACAAAACGATAAGTGTTAGAGTTGGACGGTCTGAAATTTGTTCTCAATCATTTCTTAAGAACCTCAAAGTTATTACTGAGATTTGCCTAAGATCACTAAGAGCAGACTCATCAAAACATAATGAAGTGCTTTTTATATTGGAAGTGCGAGTTCTGTAGATTGTACACGTAGCAAGAATTTAGGCAAGTGCAGCAAGGGTTAATTCCTGCGTCCCCACTAAGAACATCAGCTACGTTTCGAATTATTTCGTATAATGTTTTACTCGTTATACCTTCTACCTGTTGAAAAGAAAAATACGAATTGAATGTTCAAGTTGACCTTCGCAAAGTAATTCCTAATGTCGTTACCATGGAGGTCAGAAATTGGTCTGCCTTGTGTATTTTTGTTTCTTTGACAAGCCTTTAAGGATCAGAAACAGCGACATTGACTTGGTCAGAAAAATGCGAGTATGTATCACAGGTCTCTGGGATGATTTGGCACCTTCACTTTCTTCCCGAAAATGAAATTGAGGTTGAAAGGATACTTTTTTGACGACTTTCTAACCATTTAAGCACTTTCGACACGGGACAATTCCGCAAAATGAGCTAGAGCAGCTATTTAAATCACTCTTGAATCGCTGTAACAAGTGTGTTGGAGGAGGAGGAGAATATTTCGAATAAAATAACCGAAAAATAAACAGAAATTATGTTTGAATTACTATATGTTTTCTAGAGCCAATCCGGTATATTCTTTGCCACACTGAGTACGTTTGAGAGAGGTATAGCAACCACTTTTCGACATGCTGGATGCCGAAATCCAGCAATGTTAACAGTAGCAGATTTGAATAGATTAGATACGTTTTTGTACACGTTAGAAACATTTAGTTGGTTCAAACAATAATAACTGAAGATGTTTCCCTGTTCATATGTTAGACAGTTCTGCACATTCCTCTCGCCTGATTAACTTTGCAAAGATCTCTTCCAATCACGTCGTACTTGATCAATTAGCGAATCGTATCGCTCATACGAATAAAATAAATGAAAAGTGTTATTATTCCATGAATTTTAATTGAATGACATTCAAAATTTAACACATCACCTGACATCATTTATCTTTTATATCAACCATCATCTTTTGACGCTCACTTCATATAGATCACTATCATCAGCCAAAAGTACATGTGTCACCCCATATAAATGCCTTCGAATGACATCCCGGCCATCAAAAATTAGCGCTTTACAGAACACCATGTAGCGTACAAAGTCGTAATTCCACTCATCCGCGATGTATCATCCACCTAAACCCGAGTCTATATCAATGCGACTCTAACAGTGCGAATACACCCTTTCACCTGTCAAACGTGCCCGAAAAAAATTGAACGCCATCATCTCACATAATAATAAGCCGATGAATATTAATACATGTCACTGCCATTAATCCGGGCAACATGGTTTGGTTAAACCTTTTTTGCAACCCCATGTGATAGGGTATCTTTGTACTTGTTGGTAGGTCATTTAAAGAAAAGAGGAGAAAATTCATCTTAATTCACTTGTTCTTCCCACATTTGGTCCTCCCATTCGTATTCTCGAAGGAAGTCTTTTTAAAACTTTCAAAGAAGTCTTAGTAGAAAGTCTTCATTCGACAATTGAACTTATATACTCGTAGGTAGATTGTTGCAAACCTTTAAGAGCCTACAAAGAATACGTGAAGTGAAGTCTTCAAGTATCGTTTGAAGGTTCTTGTTTTGGTCAACGGCTGGTAGCAAAAGTACGTTAGAGACGTAGCCTTTGGGCTCAAGTGATTTATAAAATTTCGACTTGTTTGGGGATTTAAAGTGATAACGATGCGAGGAATAGGTTTAATGTACGGGGCAATCAAGGTTGGCTCTGCAATCCTTCTGAACTCAAAGTGGGCCTTGGATTAAAAAACTTGCGTTAAGTTTTTAAGGTATTATATTAAAAAACTTTGATAATGTCAAACTTAAGTGAGTGAAATTACAGATCGCAGAGTAGGTACGTCAATAGTGGTATTCGGACTTTGATTCTAATTTAAAAAATCTGGAATTCACATCTCTACGGCTTAGATGACTTGTGGCGTTCGCAAAGTGCCGAAGTGGTTTCAGTTTCCACTTTACCAATTACGCCAATGCGAACGAGCAGCATTTTATGATTGCAAACAACTGACTTCGGAACGTTTTACCCGATAACTTTGCATAAATGTTACTTATCAAATAGCAGTCAAGTTGGAGTGGACGTGTTCATTGGTTCATGAGAATAAATGTGTTCGATTCCTGACCCAAAACATTTTCTAGTACTTCGTATATAATTGCTATTAATTAACAAAGCGCCAAGGATCAAAGTGATCTAGATGAACTGGTGGATTAAGGATGACTATGGTTGCTTGCACCCATTAAAACAGAAAATACAAATACACCAAAATGCTTAATCCTATTGAAAGAGAGTAAACTGGATAACACAGGTACGGGGTTTAAAAAATGTAAGGGAATAAGTCAGTAACGGTATAAATCAATCTATAGGAGTGTAAACAAAAGTAAAAGGTGAACGAAATCTTCTTCTTCTTATCCTTTTATTAACCCTTTCCTCGTTATACGAACTTATGCGTAACGAGTTTCCCATTTTTTACTGCATCGCTGCTGCTCCGCTTATGGGGTTGGCTAATGTCGCAGACCGCAGAACGCGTCTACATAATGCTCGGTCCTGGATCGCTTCAGTGGTAAGCCCCAGGTGAACGAAATATATAATTATAAATATTAAGAAGGCCTAACAAAACGGGAAAGATTAGTCGATGAGAGTATTGTTATTATTATAAATTCCTTATTTCGTTTTAAGGGTATACAGAACAATTTACAAGAATAGGTGCATGGCAAAAGTCTGCCGTCTGCCTGGAGAAACATTCAGAATAGGAAAAGTATGTGAAAGCAAATGTTAATTTTTAGTAGTAAATTTTAAATAAAACTAATAGCTTGGATGCCATTAGAGAGCTATCTAGCAAAGTGGCATAATATAACAATTTTAATGATTTGAAACATGAAATGAAAGATTTTACATATGACTGGAAGGCATAATAATATGAAAATTTTAATGATTTGAAGCATAAAATTACAAAGTTAAATTGCAGTAACTGGTTGAATAATTGAGATTATTGCAGAAAGCTATTACGGTAGGTGAGAGCATGATTGCAGTAGTTATACAGGCTTAACCATCCTTCTATTCTATTCAAAATTTCATAAAAACGCTGCAAAGATATCTGACTTTCTTGGAAGTGTAACTTTCGAATTTCCTGTAAAATAGGACAAACGGCAAAGGAGTGGTAGATATCTTCGTTTTCCTTTCTGTTGCATAGCCCACATATTTTTTGCAGATCGTCTTGGTGAGGTATAAAGTTCCAGTTCAAAATTTCGACTCTGGTTTTAAAGACAGTACTAATTACAATACTTTGGATGAGAACTCTTTGCTAAAATAGCTTGCGTCAAATAGCTGGTGGTTTAACTGTTTGTAAACACTTCTGGATGTAGACGAAGTTGCTCTGGAGAGATTTTGAATATATAGTTTTTCGTCAACCATTGCTATCAAATCTGAAAACATGGCTAGCCATAGATCAACATTAGACTCCTGCAAATAGAGAATTGTGTCGTGGGATGCTGCTATCTGGTTCGATTCTTTGAATGGCGTGGCATTTGTACGGAGAACTTTCAGCAAGATGGTTTTGTGAAGGACACTTTTGTTCCTTTTCATTATCCTTGTTATATAGTTCGCGTTTGCTTTCAAACTTTGTATATAAATGGACGTAATACCTGACTACCTACTACCAGACTGAAAGCCTGGAGTCTATTAATTTGCAGTTGCAACGTGAATGGGTTGTCAACCGGAAAAACCAACTCATCAGCATATAGCAAGACTTTCACCAATATATTGGCAAAAAGAACTCCGCCGGGAGGTAGGTGACTGATTTTATCGAGGAACAGGACAAAAATGAGGGAACTGACTAAACATTAACTCTGCGGGAGGTCTTGGGGATACAAAATCAATATTCTTCTTCTTCTTATCCTTTTATTAACGCTTTCCTCGTTATACGGACTTATGCGTAAGAAGTTTCCCATTTTTACTGCATCGCTGCTGCTCCGCTTATGGGGTTGGCTAATGGCTAATGTCGCAGACCGCAGAACGCGTTTACATAATGCTCGGTTCTGGATCGCTTCAGTGGTTAGCCCCAGGCGTTGTTAGGAGTGACCGTAGTTGATAGTGCCTTTTTAACCGGATTTTCCGCAGATCTTCTTTGAACGTGGCAATACCAGCTGACTCTATTTGCCTCAAGCTGTTCGGTTACCGAATTCTTTATATGTAGACTTCCTCTCATACGCGTAGATCTAATGCAATCGCGTTTAGTGACTCCACTAGACATCCTTAACATTTTCATTTCCGCTGCCGTCATTTTGTTTTTAAATGCTTCGTACATTGTCCAGCACTGTGAACCATATATAAGAGCTGGTCTAACAACCGTGGTGTAGAGTTTCCCCTTTAATTTAAGTGGAAATTTCCGGTCGCAAAAGATTCCCAAATTTTTCTGCCATTTTATCCACCCCACACTCACTCTGTGGTTTACGTCGTCGTCACATTTCGCTTCCATGTTAACGATTGATCCTAAGTTCTTTAAGATAGTGCTTTTCGGAAGAACTATTCCGGAAGAACTATAGGCACGTCAAATGCTCCGTCTTTGAACGACTTATTTTAAACCCGTTCCTTTCTAGCGCGTTTTTCCATGAATCTAAGGCGTACTGTAAGTCTTCGGCGTTATTGCTAAGTATAACTGCATCTTCAGCGAATACAATTGGCGTTACATTTGCTTCGCGCATGCAGTCTTTTAAAAGATAGTCGAATACTACGATAGATACGCTTCCTTGATGCACTCCGACATTAACTGGAAATTCTCTCGTTTGTCCAGCCGAGCTTTTAACCGCAGTTTTCACGTTTCCGTACATGTCTTGTATTATTCTAACATACGTTTCCGGTACGTTTTGAGAACCAGCACGGCCCATATGAGATCCCTAGGCACTCGATCGAATGCTTTCTCCATGTCGATAAATACTATGTGTAAATCCTTAGACGAATCTCGGTGCTTTTCCATTATTATTCGTAGGCTTTGGATAGCGTCCACCGTCGATCTTCCTTCAACAAATCCACACTGGTTATTATCGAGATACAAAATCAATATTAACAAAGTCATTATCGATTTCAGAAGAAAAAAACACCCTTTTCGCGTTATCGTGCAGCATTTTTTCTTGCTAGAAAGGGCTAATTTAAACTCTCAAGCCTGAGTATAATACTTCAAAATAGCCGATGAGAGGGACACATTTGGAAGATACTCGTATCAAAGCAGATACACATTCGAAAATCTTCTTTCATTGCCAAAATCAGTTCATGCTATTATATTGGATTGTTCAATAAGTTTTGCGGTTTTCTTCTTGGAAGTAGTGTTTATGGTTTCAGAAAATCTCTGTTTATACTGTTATGAAATTTTTGTTTTTTATTGAAAAAGAGATGGTTATCCATAACATTGTTACGAGAGTTCTTTTTGATCGGAAGCGTTTTCAGTTCTCAATATTTTTTTTTTTAAAATGGAGAATAAGAATGTGTAATTTCGCATATTTTGCTTTTATTCCTTAAAAAAATGTTTAACGATTGAGGCGCAACGGGAAATTTGTAGCATGTACTCGTATGGAAATCGGGCTTTAAGCGCTAACACTTGTCAGCATTGATTAGCACGATTTTGTTCAGGAACTCCAGATCCTGCTAATGTTCGCTCTGGACATCCACCCACCATATACGATGATCAAATCTTGGCTTTAGTTTGCGTTGGCAGGCATTTGATGGCACGGAAGATCGCTAAGCTATTTAATATCCCCCATACAACTATTTCGCAGAGACTGAAAAGGCTTGGGACGTCCAATAAGGTAGATTGTTGAGTTCCACACGAACTCAGGGAATGAAATATTATGGATCGCATAATAGTCTATGAGTTTATGTTGAGATGGAACCCGCTTGGGGTGTTCCTGAAAAGAGTGGTTACGGGAGGCAAAAAATGGGTAGTTTCCTACTACATTCGGCGTAAGAGGTTATGGTGTCCTCCTCTTGAACAGACAATTGATGGGTAAACAAAATTTGTATCGCAGCTTTAGCTCTTGCATCAATTGTTTCTTTTAAGCCTTGGGATCAAATTAGTGCATTCAACGACGAATCGATAAATTATGTGTTCTCTTCGACATAAGCGTACACAGCCCCAATATTTTCTTCCAGATGCATTGTTCTTGTTCTTGTTGATGAAAAAGTGCCTCTATATGATAGCTTCATTTAAAATTGTAATCGACGAGAGATACATGACGAACAATCATCATAATCAATTCTATTGTAATTCTATATATGCGGGCGACGTATGTGTATTACCTTTGTTTTGTTTGCGTTGTTGAAAAAGTCATTGTCATGACACCATTACGTGACAACATCGAACTCTCCCAGCATATTTTTTTTTAGCAGTTTCAAAGTCCTTTTGGTTAACAATTATTGCCGTGTCTTCTAGATATGCGTAATCTTAGCTTTTGTTATGAGCTACAAGCTTTTCTATGGCTATGTAGAATACCAAAAAAAACGCCAATGGTTTTTTGTTAAAAATTCAATGAGTCTTTTGGCTACACTCTCTTCCAAGACTATATCCAATACGGAAAGAATAGAAGTTGGGTGGTAGTGTCCGATTTTGTTTTTATAAGACATAACACATTTCCGTTCTGGTCTAATCAATCTCATGCCAGTAACTCTCTATGATAGATATATAGATAGATACTTTGCAATGTGAATAAGTCGCCGGCCTAACTCAACGCAGTGCTAAACTGTCAGTTGCCCTGGTATTTGCAAGATCCTTCTGCTATGTTCAATGGTATTACTTAGCAAACGAAGCATTTTCTTAGAAAAAAGTATGCCACTGATAGAAAGGTCGACGTCAAACCTATCAAGAAGTGGCAGATATATAATGCTTGACAATATGTCCGTTTATCTGATAAATGCTATATGGAATAAAGTAGATTTTGCATGCAATATAAAAACATCAACTACTTACTAATAGCATCGCTGCTATCTGCCAATAGTGTCCGCACCAGAATCCAACAGCGCTAGCATTTCAATCATTCGTTTTCTAGAAATTAGGATTGTTAGTAGATTAATGCTTTCGTAATGAATTAAGTGAAATAGTTTCGATTTGGTTGTATTTAGATATTATAGATTTGAAACAAATCCACTTCAATTTCAACAAATTGATACGCGGATATGTCTGTGGATAGTTTTTTGGGGAATTGTTTACTTCACTTTGAATGGCATTTAAAAACAAACACACTTAATAAATTTATCTGGAACTTGAATTTACACAAATAAAAAATGTAAAATGTATCCAAATCTTGGTACACCCATCCAAACATCATGCATTGGCTATACACTGCCTTAATGGACAAAACTCAAAACTTTGAATTTGCGTCGTTAGTTAAAAATTAAATTCCTTTCATCTAATATTTTAATCTCGATTTAAGGATCCCGATACTGAATCATTTGATTGGGCAAAAAAGGTAGCATCTTTCAAATAGAGAAGCTGCCAGGCTTCCATGAGTTCAGGATCAGCCTCATCTTAATTAATAATTAAGCGGACACTAGGACACTGGCATCCATGAATGTCACTTGTAGTGGTACTCTGACACTCAGAACTTATAGCTGTAAGCTTAAAATTCTGTCCGGATTATATTAGTTTCGGAGAGGTTTTGAACTTTGGATTTCACTCCTTGTTCGGACAATTTGGGTCTCTCTTTGAAGAGAAGTTATACGCAATTCTCATGGCGATAGGCAAAAGACTATACATCGAGAAATCGGTGAAGGACTTTATTAGGGACTTGTTAAGTTCGAGAATGCTTAGCTTTTCTGAACGCAATCGGAAGGCTGAATCCACAGTTATTTTGTGTCCCAAGTATGATAGCAATAGGATCACGAAAAAGGAATTCGCCGATGAATTACTTAGGGTGGGCTCGAATGAAAGCTTCTCACTATTAGAATATCTGTAGATGACACCACAAATTGAGACTTTTTAAACAGATTAGACAACTGACTCATTCCTTTTTTCTGCTTCATCCATTTCCAGTCTTATTGAAATGCATTGTCATTCTATCACTCTTTAAAATTCTTGTCTTGTGGTTGGATACAATAAGTGATTAGATTGGTTTCTATTACATTTTTACAAATATTCAATTTCGCTTGGGTAGTTTAAACTAGTTGACTAAAAGTTTTTCTAAAATTCTTGCAAGTGCCGGGTGGAATACCTTAAAATCATGGAGATACGCATATAGGGTACTACCAAATTTGTGAGAAGAAGTAATCCACATCTTCCGGTTGTGTTTCACTTCTACCCATTTGCCAAACTCATTTCCCGCAATCCTTTTGCCCTTGCCATTTGTATTTCAGCGAATGCCTCCGTTGGTGGCGCCCCATTTGAAGGGAGGGACAAATTACAGCATTTTTTTCAGATACCTACTTCCTCTGCTGAGGCTAGGGGTTAAATGTAAAGAGTTTCGAAATTAGTCCTTCGGTCTTTTTGGTGGAGTATTCGTAACTGCTCCACTGTTACTATGGCTGGTTGGTCTCTGAACTGAATACACCACACATATCCACTCGGTGTCTAAAAATGAATTCCAAAACCTCTGTGAAATGATGATGAAATCCCATGAGGATTGAGTCAAAGTCAACCCTTGCATGCTTATGTGTAGATACATGTGCGCAGTAATATTCGTAATTTGTGACGCACACAGGTGAAATTCAAAAAGGAGAACCATACAACAGAGCAGACTAGATGGCAGGGTAATGCCGACGTCGATGCATAAGCTAAGGCCAAATCCGAATCCGACGAAATACCCTAGGTTTGAGGTAACAATTTCAGAGTTTAAATTATTTATTATACTCCAAAAATGATATACGATGGTTGTTATCTTTAGTTACAGGATATGTGAGACCTGTTAATTATAACGCTGGTGTTCATCGTCGTCGTTGAAGCCATTGCTGGTAGTGGTGGTGATGGTGCTGCTGAACGATGATGGAAATTCTGATGGAGTTAGTTCACATCTTGGGGCGGAAACCAGGCTAAACTGGCGGTGGTACCATACACCGAACAAAATATTTCTGATTTTACGACCAAACTGGGACGAAAGTGGGGCTCCGGGAAATGTGCTCTGTTTATATGTCACACAGTACTTTGTTTTATTATTCAGATTTGCGAAATTATTATTATCATTTGTGCAAGTGAAATTTCGGATACCATATCCAAGCACTCAGGTTATGTGGTGCATGGGAGTTTTGTTTGTATGTTTGCGTATGTAGCAATAATTTGGGGCAATTATGATGGCTGATAGGGGAATTTTGCTGGCTTGTGGCATGGGGCTAAGTACTAATTGGATTTATCGGTGGTAAATGCTGCAAGTACAGAATGTTATGACACTTTAACACTACAATAGGGCTAAGGAGTTGTTAATTAGAATGGAAACTGTTTTCGTGCTTACCAAGTGATTTGTAAAATCATTTGAAAGAAATGATAATACAAAGCAGATGTTCCCGGAACTGGTAGGTATAAATTTCTAAAAGGTAATCAGACTGTCTTGATGAACGGTTGCCCGAGGAATCAATTCATAACAATGCGTCACAACATAGTTCCAAGATAAGGTTCTTATGCTCCCATTTAACATCAGGAGCAGCAAGTACTGATAAACTACTAAGCCTAACACCCAGCTAGGCCTAACTGACAGTCTATTCAAGAAAGCGGCAAGTTTAACAGAACTGCCAAAATGAAACAAACAACTGCAGTACCTAAGGGCAAAAAACAAACACACAAAATCAGCGCCATTCAGGATGGGCGTAGCCAATGTCTGCGGGTAAAAAGGTAACCTCTTTTCTTCGTACATTCCCGTCACAAGGCTAAGTCAGAGTCTTTGAAAAGAGATGGTGGCATATGAGCTCTAAATGGAATAACTGCAGTGCTCACATCCCTGAATGGGTTACTGGCTTTGGTGTAACAGATCTACACCATCCTAGGGGTATCAGAAATAGAACTGGCCCTCCAGTTTGGAGGTTGTGGCTCCCAGATAGCTGTCGAAACACCAACAAGCCTCGGATACGGACGGATATACTGTCGACAACCCATGCAAACGAATCAAGGCCAATAATCTTCGGGGCACGAGTACGATAACTTTGGCGTAAAAAATTTATATTGGTATTTTTCATAGAGGGGTCAAAAACAAGGATTTTTTACTATGGGGGGGTCTATCTCGCGCCGTTTAGGAGGTAGGGGCAATTTTATTAAAAAATGTCTTAAAATGGAAAAAAAAATTATTAAAAAGTACTGTACCAGTTTTGAAAGTCAGAAAACTATTCTTCAACCCTATGTTCCAGCTATATTACTTGTATCAATAGTTTTTAAGAAATTCGCATGCAAACCCAAAATTTTGATAAAAAAAATTTAAAAAATTAAGTTTAGACCAATTACTTTCAAAATTGTGAAATGAAGTGCTAAATTGGATTGCTGTGGTCGCATAGGCATCCTATATCAATTTTGAATCGAACACAGAAGACCGACATAAATCCATGTCGTCTAGTTTTTGAGAAAATTGAAAATTACCAAAACTAATTTTTTATGAAAATTTTGTTTTTTTGGTATTTACGTTGATCTCACTTTGAGGATTAATGTTGATGAACCTATCATCTTTGTAAGTAAAGTATTGCAAATCATTTAGCATTACACAGAATGCACCACGAGGAGGTAGAATTGCATTGCATCCCGCGTCTCAATCAGTCAGTTTGTCAGTAAGTCAGTAGTTAGTAAAAAATAGTCAAGTCGATTTTTAATGTACATATTTAAAAGGTATGTAAGACTCGTCAATAAAATCATCGCCCGTACTGGTGTTACTGTCGAGTTCGCATTGATGGTGAGGAGCCGAGGTTTTTTTGTCGGTAAAATACCTTCTAAGTGCTCACTGTGAACGATGGGAGGGTCGAAGTCCTTTAATTGCAAACCTACACTTTATTTACCATCGATAAAACATGGGTATACTTTTTATACGCGCAGCAAAAATTCCATAATTTGGGAGTCCAAGTCGTACTTATATTTTTTTTTCAAGGCAGTATTTTCGATAAAAAAAAGCCATATATGAAGGTGGTCTGTTGTTTTTCGGCATAAAATTGTTTTTCAGAAGCTTGTTCTGATTCTCCAGATCATTAATTGTGTTGGTTGCATCGGTCTTGTTAACATATTCGCTTTGCTGTGTTGTGGAACTAGAAAATATTTTTTCAACACCTACATATATACTGGCGCGCTGTCAGTACAAATACGACTGGTGTTGGGGTCAACGTATTTATGGATATAAGGCCACAAATCTTCCTTACATTTGGAGTTTACTTTAAAGAACCGACCGACCCTATCTTCTATGCAAAACAGCCCCAATACCACGATTGTCATTTGTTCAGTAATACGGCCTCTGTGGTATTTCCTTTTCATAAGAAAAGTTTCGTCGATTTGTACAGTTTTTTCTTTGTCGCCAATGTTAACATCAAATGATATACAACAATATTTAAAAGAAACATAAAGTTGTAACTTAGGATTTAATTAATTTACCTGAAAAACTGTGCTCACAGGCATTTTGATCACAAAAGAGATAATTATCGCTAGAACCTCGCGAATCTTTAGCCGATATCGAGGCCCATGGAAAAATGTGCCGATAGATGGGTTAATTGTATTGCTACAATTTTTGCCACCTTTTTTTTAGAGCTTTTTTTTTTAGCATCGCCATATCCATGAACTTTATATTTTTGCATTTTTCCACAACATAGTGGGGGAGTTGATATTTTTGTGGGAATTAGACCAATGTATTCTAAAAAAAGCAATGCTGTTTTTGTTTGTCGACACCGAATCCGCAAATGAACAAAATATTGAGAAGTTATTTAGTTTAGGATTGATTAGAGGATGCTTAGCCGCCATTGCTTAATCACAATAAATAATACCCGATTCGCACTAAGGTTGAACATAGAAAGACCTTTGTGAATATCAATAACTACACGGTTTACCACATGTGTATGAAAAACAAAACAACAGTACAAAAGTCAACCGTTTGTTCAGTTATATTTTGCATTATTATCAATTGCATTATACATTACGTACAAACATACATACTGAGCAAAGTGAATAATTTGCTACAGCATTTGAACATGTGAATTTTCTATAATTTTGGAATGAATACTGTAGGTGAAGAGTATTGATGACATAGGCGCCTGCCTGATGAAAAGCACATAGCCCGAGTGGAGCAACGAAGTTGCGTGAGCGGGTCTTGCCGCCTGCGGAAAGAGAGTTGACGTCCCTTAATCCCGCGAAGCGCGCCACCCGTGTACTCTTTATTGAGAAAATTATTGATAAAGGTGCCTGCCAGATGTTCAATTTATTATATTCATTTACTTACCTCAAGGGAAGACCATGTACTATAAATGCAAAAAAAAAAGAAAAAAAACATAAAAAACTAGACTACATAAATCCATTCGGTGTTTTGTGTTCGATTCAAAATTGATATAGGCATCAACCACAGGAATCCAATTTAGCACTTCCTTTCACAATTTTGAAAAAAATTGGTCCAAACCTGATTTTTTAAATTTTTTTTATCAAAATTTTGGGTTTGCATGCGAATTTCTTAAAAACTATTGATACAAATAATATAGCTGGAACTTAGGGTTGAAGAATAGTTTTCTGACTTTCGAAACTGGTACAGTACTTTTGTACCGTTGTTTTTTAATAATTTTTTTTCCATTTTAAATTATTTTTTAATAAAATTGCCCCTACCTCCTAAACGGGGCGAGATAAACCGATCAAGGTCGGTAAACATCTCACCGAGACCTTTGATGTTCAGAAAGGATTTAGACAAGGCGATGCGCTGTTATGCGATTTTTTCAACATCGTACTTGAAGGAATAGTGCAAAACCCACGAGTAAACACAAGGGCACTATCTTTCAAAAGTCCGTCCAATTACTTGCATACGCAGACGATATTGACATAATCGGGAGAAAGCAGCGTGATGTCAGTTTGGCTTTCGCGAGTATTGAGACCAAGTGTATGCTGTCAAGCAAAAAGGCCAACCAACACCGACATCTCGGGCAGAACGTCACCCTCGACAGATATAACTTTGAAGTAGTTAAAGACTTTGTCTACCTTGGCTCCGCTATAAGTGCAGACAACGACACCAGCGCTAAGATCAAACGAAGAATAATTCTTGCCAACCGCTTCTTCGGGCTAAAAAGGCACTTGAGTAGCAAAGCTCTCTCTCGGACAACAAAAGTCACCCTTTATAAGACTTTAATAATCCCGGTCCTGCTCTATGGGGCAGAGGCATGGACATTATCAAAAATGGATGCAGGTGTTCTTGGTTGCTTCGAGAGAAAAATTCTTCGGGCATTCTTCGGTCCCGTCTGCATTGACGGTGAGTGGAGGAGAAGATACAACGACGAACTGAATGGACTGTACAGCGACATCGACCTAGCCAGAAGAGTGAAGATCCAAAGACTGAGATGGTTGGGTCATGTAGAGCGCATGGATACCAATGCTCCGGTCCGAAAAGTCCTCGAATCTGCCCCCGAGGGACAGCGCTGTAGAGGAAGACCAAGACTCAGGTGGCTCACGCAAGTAGAAGATGACCTCAGCTAACTTAGCGTGCGAAACTAGAGGCAGGGATCGAGCTGGCTGGAGAAGCTTGTTGACTGAGGCCCAGGTCCACCCCGGACTGTAGCGCCACTTAAAGTAAGTAAATCGGCAGATATAGCCTGCACGTGGTCGTAGCTAGCACGCGGTTCCCCCATCGTAATTTTCACTAGAGGACTTGGAGAACTCCTGATCAACCAACAGTCAACCAGATTGAACACATTGCGCTCGACGCAAGACACTCCTTCAGAATTATGTATGTCCGAATGTTTCGAGGAGCTAATATCGACGCGGACCATTACCTTGTTGTAGCCAAGATACGGTGAGGCTATCTCGAATAGCGCAAACACAAGCTTATGCTATGAGATTGCCATAACCTTTGTCAATCGAGTATCTTTTAATCTCTCAACAGGTCCATTGCCATCAGCATCAAGTATCGAAGACAAATGGCAATACTGCCAAAAGCTTTCAGAGGAGCCGCTTATGTTGTTTTGGGTTTCACTCGATTACCGCAATAAAATATCCGGTTTGATCACGAATGCGGGCATGTTTCGGGTTTTTCAATAGGAACTTGACAAAAGAAAAAAAAAAATAAAACCACTGTGGCGCTGGCAGCCCGGTATGGGCCATGGCCTTGCTTCTTGACACTCATTTGTGCTGCTCATTTTATCATTTTTGTCACATCTGTGCGGGGCCTACGGTTTATCGCCGAGTCCGAACGGCACTCCTTAAAAGCTCTTTCGTAGGCAGTTTTACTTTCGGGAGTTTGCCATTGCCCGCCAAAAGGGTGCTGGCGATTTTGACTTTTGACGCACTCTTTTACTAATTATCAAACTGTCACTGTCAATTTATTTAGTAAACTCAACATTCTCATCATGGTAAAGTACACGAACGAGCAACGTCTGCAAATTATAAAAATTTTCTACCGACATTCGGAGTCGGTGATTGCAACTTTCGGTCGTAGTTATCGCTCTAGTCCACTAGTTGCACTAGTTTAGTGTGATGTTGCCGTGTCAGTGAGGGAACGGGTTGGTCGAAGTGTTGAAAATATCGCTGCCGTTCAAGCGTCCGTAGCAAACGATCCAAAACAGTCAATTCCACGGCGTTTTCAAGAATTGGGCATCGCTCAGACCACATTATGGTGTATTTTGCGTAAGGATCTTGGGTAACACCCATATAAGATCAAGCTGACTCAAGAATTGAAGCCGATGGACCATTTGAAGCGACGTACGTTCTCCGATTGGGTTCTGGAGAAGATGCGCCAAGATGATGAATTTCATCGCAAAATCATCTTCAGTGACGAAGCTCATTTTTGGCTCAATGGGTTCGTCAATAAGCAAAATATGCGTTATTGGATGGGTGAGAATCCACATGTGCTTCATGAATCACCACTTCATCCACAAAAAATAACTGTTTGGTGGGGTTTGCATGCCGGCGGCGTTATTGGACCATATCTATTCGTCGATGATAACGATCGTCACGTTACTGTGAATGGTTAGCGCTATCGCGCCATGATCACCAATTATTTTTGGCTCGAATTGGAAGATATGGACTTGGACGACATGTGGTTTCAACAGGATGGTGCCACAAGCCACACAGCACACGTTACAATCGATTTATTGAAGAGTAAGTATGGTGAGTGTGTTATCTCAAGAAATGGGCCAGTCGATTGGCTGCCTCGTTCGTGCGATTTAACGCCTCTTGACTATTTTCTGTGGGGCTACGTTAAGTCATTATGCTAACAAGCCGACGACGTTGGATGAGCTCAGAGACAACATTGAACGCGAAATAGCGGCCCTTTCGGCCGAAATGTGTGGCCGAGTCGTTGAAAATTGGGTCCAAAGAATCGGCCACTGCAAACGTGCCCGCGACGGCCATATGAACGAAGTCGAGTTCCATTCATAAATGTTTTGATTGTACTTCAAGCCGATAATAAAGTTTTTATTTAAAAAAAAGTTGTCAAGTCCTTATTTAAAAAACCCATTACATGCAGCTTGGCAAGATGCGTACACAGCGGCGCTGCATAGACGGATTAGAGCTGCTTCCGAGTTCTACGAGCAGCAGAGGAGGATTGACTGAAACGGGCTTTTCAGGAGGAAAAAGATGAGAAGTGCGCGGTCGAGGAAATTGAGAGATGCTACTCCAGGAATAAGACTTGGAATATTTACCAAAAAGTAAAAAAGCTCAGCCACGGACAGAAACCCCAGACCAAAGGCTGTAGAGAAGAAGAAAGCAACATCGTAGTAGAGCCGCAGTCGATGCTGCGGATTTGTCCGACAAAGTTGCTGGAGCGGACGGCCTGACTGCCGAACTCTTCAAAGCGGCAAGCGATGACTTGGCAAGGAGCATACACCAACTAATCTCTAGAATATGGCCAATTGAAAGTATATCCGATGAATAGAAGCTCAGCATTATTTGTCTGATACGCAAAAAGGGGGATCCTCTGAACTGCGCCAATTACAGAGGCATCAGTCTTTATAACGTTGCCTACAAAATCGTATCTGCCATATTGAGTGAACGCCTGAAGCCGTTCGTCAGCAACCTAATTGGTCCATATCAGTGAGGCTTTAGGCCAGGAAAGTCCACAATTGACCAAGTATATGATGGCAAGTATATTATCCAAAGCTGGATCAGAATCGCTCTTAAATTTTGATCCATCTCAGTACTATCATATGTGCCATCACCTGACAGAGTCTCATATCCAATATGTAAGAATGCTTGGCGTTTTTACGAACAGCTTCTGCAGAAGCTGCTAAGAAAAGGAGAAGAAGGAGACGTTTCTCCTTATACTCTGTACTATACATGCCTAGTTCTCTCCCATAATAGAAAAAAATCACTTAAGCGCTTTCTTCTACAACGATTTGAGTGATCTATACAGTACAGACGTAAATGGTCTCCTACGTTTCGGCAGAAGCTCAAATTGATCCCAAAAGTTTATTGGATCACAGATCCACGTTACATCCTAATGGACCAATAGGGATAAGTGGGTTGGCCTTTTCTGACGGCCAATCTTATCCAACTTAACCAGGTGTCAGTTTCTCAGATGGTAGGACTAGTGCGACCATTGCTAAGAATATACGCCAAATGTAAAAGGAACTCCAGGCAGATATCGAAACCTTGTATGGAGTCAACCGTAACTCTAACTTATCATGATGAGAGTTTTTTTAATAATAGAAAATTTTCTGAATACGATTTTTTAACTTATGCACATAATAATTTCCATCAACGGTGTTCGCTAATGCGGGTGTCCAAGTTCAGAGACTTTCAATAAACTTCCATTCACATAATTTAGCAACTTAATCAAGGATTCTTAACTATTTCCATGCAACTTTAATCCCCTTCGAATTCCGCCACTCGTAGCACGTTCAAACCTTCAAAATACTTTTGGAAAATGTTCACAAAATAAAAATTTTGCCGCTAAACTTTCAACGCTTGTATATCCCCTTCAATATACTGTGCAAAAAATTAGAGGGAAAAAAAATCGTTTCTTTTTTTTTTTGGAAAAGAAGAACGACCAGCCAATGTTAGCGTCGCGCCGCCGGTACGCAAATGGAAACTTTTCTCTGGCAAATTTAATTAACTTGACTTCTGCCAAAGTCCAAGTTCCGAGCCCTCCACCCGAAAAAGTCCCTCCATCTGCCGTGCTTATTGTTAAAGGATATTAATTAAGTCCTTATTCAATTTTGCATGTTCAGCAGGAGTTGTGCACTGGCACTCGGAACTCGGAATTCGGCAGTATTCTTGGTACTCGTATAGAATTAGGAAATGAAAGGCAGCGCCAACTGGGTGGGTTGTTTCTCTTTCACTGATAGCAATTCAGGATGCTGAAGTTGTCATCCTTAAAAGGATTCTCCCCCAGCCTTATCCGGTTGTCCATGTAGCTTTGCAACCCTTTTGCAAAAGCAAAGTTACTGTAGTTGTAACGATAGTTGTGATTGTGAAGAGTATCTGAATCATAAATTCGTTTGCCAGTAAGCTGGCCGTAATAACTAACAATCCGACTTCCGTCATTAACTCAGCCTTTGGATGGATCAGTTACTCGGTTACTCGTACAACTAAAGTCGCAGAGTACCTTTCAAGATTAATTACGTTTGAGGATTTTTCCTTGGCACCAGCACGGTAAAAGGACTAGCTACCACCCTTCTCCTAACAGATAATGATGGCTTTCATTCTACTGCTCCGACACAATTACTGACTCCGAGTCCTATATGAAATTTCACCTGGAAATTGGAAACTTCTCTATTCGGAAAAGATGCGGGGCCATACTGTGATTTGATTAATTGTGATTTTATGCGAATTAACTTTTCACTAGAGTAAATGGTTCGTAGATGTACTCGTATACATGTTGGTGCCTTTGGCCTGGCGTTGAAATCTGAGGAAAAGAAGTGCTGACGGAGCCAGGCATTGTAAGGGCTTTCGCCAAAGATGAGAGAAGTGTTAATTAAGTTAAAGTTTTCGGTATGATGAATGTGTACCCGCACATTGTTGCTGGAGTAGGCGGGGGGATGCCACTAATTTAATTTATTCATGTGTTGAATGCGAGCTCAGTAGGTGGTATCTAGGGTGTTGCTTACTTACAGAATTTCATGCAAATTGTTGAAGTAAGTGACAAATGGAATTTCGCGAGATTTTCGTCGTAATTAGTTTAGCATAGAGGGTTATGGATTTCGAGTATGGGTACTTAAGTTACATAAGAGCAAGAGAATGAAGCAACTATTGCGGATAAGGGCGACTGACAAAATGTATGATGTGTTACCAAAAGAAGGAGAATCCTGCTTACATTAAATAATTACAAGTTTTAGGTTTTACATATATTATTATTACATTATGTTATTTTTTACGTAGAAAACATAGGAAACTTTGGGACAACTTTACTGGATCAGATTCAAGAACTTCATCATAACTGTGTTCATAATGTAGAGACCAGTAAGTAAGACACGGGATTGTATATGTTTGGGGATTTCCTAGTTGTTCTATCTAGGCTTGATAGTGATGAAACAATATCTTCTCAAAATACCTTAACTATTTTGACCTAGAATTCGTCACCATTATGTGCATCTAAGACAAAGATAATTGGTGGTGACTTTAATTCGAAACATATCTTCTGGGGCTCAAGATGTAATTCAACGAAAGGCAGACAACTCTATGAAGCCGGAATGCAATGTAAAGTTGACTTTTTCTCGACAGGAAAACCAACATATTGGCCTTCGGATATAACAAAGACCCCTGATCTTGTAGACTTCTTTGTCACAAAGGGAGCAGCCAAAATTTCTACAAACATCGAGGAAAGTTATGATCTCTCCTCAGATCACTCACCAGTCATTTTGACACTAAGCATACTCTTAATTAAGAAAGAAGTGGCGCCTAGATTAACTAACAACAAAACTAACTGGGACGGTTTTAGAAATTACTGCAATGAACATATTGTTCTAAACGTGTCGCTAAAAACACAAAACGAAATAGAAGACGAAGTCGACAGATTCATCAAAGTCCTGCAGAACGCTGCCTGGAACAACACTCCAACTCCAAAAAGAAAAGAGAAAGCAAGTAATGAAATAAAATATCCGCCAGAAATAACTGGTGAGAGAAAAGAGGAGAGCGCGCAAAAGATGGCAACAATCCCGTGCTCCCCAGCATAAAACATTCTTAAACCACTTATGCAACAAGTTGAAGGAAGCAATACGAGATTACAAAAATCGGAATATCTCTACATATCTCGAAGGTCTGACTGCCGAAAGAAGTTCAAATTACTCCCTCTGGAAAGCCATGAAGGGAATCAAAAAGCCTCAAATGCAATTTCCTCCCATAAGAAAAAATAATGGCGAATTGGCAAAAGGAGATAAAGAGAAGGCGGATCTATTTGCCGATCACCTAGAAGAAACGTTTAAGGCTTTTGATGGACAGGCGTTAACAGGAGGTTCTAATTATATAATTACGGCACCGGACAATTTTAGAATAAAAACAGTATCCCTACGAGAACTTAACCAAGCAATTAAAAAATTGAAAAATAACAAAGCCCCAGGTCAAATTCTCAAGGAGTTGCCAAAGAAAGCCCTTATCACACTGCTCCAACTTATAAATGCCGCGCTAGGATTATTAAACGTTCCAAGCCAATGGAAAGTTGCCGAAGTTATAATGGTCCCGAAACCAGGCAAATCTCTTAATGAAAAAAAGTCCTACAGACCGATATCGCTTCTGCCGATTATATCTAAAATATTTGAAAAACTCCTATTGAAGCGCTTGCAACCGATCATTGAAGAGAGGCGTCTAATTCCTGATCATCAATTCGGTTTTAGAACTAAGCACTCCACAATTGACCAGGTCTTTAGAATTACGAATGAAATCGAGAAAGCCCTAGAGGGGAAAAAGATATGTTCTAGCGTGTTTCTTGACGTGTCTCAAGCCTTCGATAAGGTATGGCATGAAGGCTTAAATTTTAAGCTAAGTCAGGTTCTTCCGAGAGAGCTGCATACGATTTTGAAATCGTACCTGGAAAACAGAATTTTTCGTGTTAAACATGGCACCGAATACTCGGAATTTAAAGAGATCGCTGCTGGAGTTCCGTAAGGAAGTGTACTTGGTCCGGTATTGTTTTTACTCTATACTCGAGACATACCGGAAGAATCAGGTACCATAGTAGCCACGTTCGCGGACGACACGGCGATACTAGCTACAGATACTTCAGTCGAGTTAGCTAATGGAAAGCTACAAACGGCTTTGGATAAAATCTACGAATGGACAAAGATATGGCGAATTGTTCTCAATGAGACCAAATCTACTCATGTTAATTTTACTTACCGAAAAATAAACAACCTTCCCATTTTCATTAACTCGGTACAAATACCATATGCAAATGAAGCAAAGTATCTAGGAATGACACTAGATGTAAAACTGAAATGGAAGCCGCATGTTAAGAAGAAACGTGATGAACTTGAAAATAAATTCAGACAAATGTACTGGCTACTAGGAAGACATTCCAAGTTAAGCATACATAACAAACTGCTCATCTATAAGCAAGTGCTTAAACCTGTTTGGACGTACGGTATACAACTTTGGGGTTGTACTAAACCAAGCAACCGAAATATTCTCCAAGGCTATCAAAACAAAGTTCTAAGACAAATCGTGAACGCCCCATGGTATATCAGAAACAGTGATATCCACAGAGACTTAGGAATAGTTACCGTCGAGGACGAAATAATGAACTTTGCTCGCAAACTCCATATTCGTCTTCATGGTCATTGTAATAATAAAATACTCCAAATTCTGGACGAGACAAACTTAGTGCGTCGATTACAAAGAATGAGACCATTCGATCTGCCGCGATAAGAACTATCCGCATATAATAGCGGTACTAACAGGTGCTTTTGCTGGAAAGCTACCTGCCCCACGCGAACGTTATTTGAAACGGAAACTACTTGATAAGGTTACTTAGTAGTAGTCGATAAGAAGGGAGGCGTGTTTTTAGTGAGTAAGAATCTCACACTACTATGAGCAACGGGTTCATAGTGTCTATGAAGATTTTCACACCTACCCACCAAAAAAAAAAAAAAAAAAAATCTAAGACAAAGTGTCGCATTTTATGAAAAGTATAAATAAATATTTGACTAAAAGTAAAGTTCATCCTTGAAGGTATGGTAGGACTACACATCCATAAAGTCTTTAACCAGGACGTTTACCCAGAGTGGATTGTGTCACAAACGGTGGAAAATCTTCTCTCGTAGAAAGAATAAGAACCGAGAAAGAAAGATGACTCTTCTCTGATTCTGTGCACAGATAAAATTTTTCTCGATACCATTACATCAAGGAACTCTGATTTCTCTATCTGCATATTCAATTATTTTTCAAATCTAAGCTAAGAGGCATGCCCCTCAGTGTTTATCTATCACATTTTCTCAGATTAATCTTTGATGTTCAAAACCTGAGTCTACATCCTTTTGTAGAAGGCTTTCAGTGCTTGCTATCACATTTATCATGTTTCCTAAACGGGAACAATGAATATAGAAAAGTGCATCTGTGGATCATGGAGTATAGATGACACCGAAGACGCCAGCAGCAGCCCTGATAATCTCAGCAAGGCAAGGCTCAGCAAGATGTCTGATGTCTTTGTTCCCTGAAGAAGGTATTGCGTCTGATTTTGTTGAGGGGTGGGCAGTCACATCAAATGTGTTCAGTTGTTTCGTTTTCTTCAAGATAGAGTCGGCAAGTCCTATTTTGCTGAGGTGATATCTTAAACCGTGGTATTCTGTAAGGTACCCTTATAGGTCTCTGATATCATGCCGATTTTGATTCAAACATCTGTTGGCATAATAAAAAAAACTATTTAGATCTATTTGAAGGAGGCTGGAGACGTGTTGTGAGGAGATGGGCTTAAAAAATTTGGCATCGTCAGCATAGGCAGAAAGTGCTGAGTGAAGAATGACCCTTTCAAGATCGTTAATGGTTAGAATGAAGAGAAGTGGACCTAGGCGACTACCTTGTGGAATACCTGAAGTGGCCAAGAAAGGGGCCGATAGGACAGACCTGAAACGAACACTATAAAAAGGATTATCCAGGTAAGAAGATATCCATTTAAGCAAAATGGGTTCAAAACCTTATTGAAATCAGTTGTTATAACGTCAACTTCTTTACCACTTTCTAAGGCTGAGAGAACTAAGGACACGAATTTTGCGAGGTTAGTGGTAGTTGAAGCCGTGTTGATTGGAGGAAATAAAAGATTTGCATTGGAAGCTTAAGGCTTTATACAAAATGCTCTCGAGGAGTTTGGGTATATGAGACAGTTTAGCTATAGGGCGGTAATTAGTGACTTCGCTCTTTAATCCCTTTTGGGATTTCACCTTGAGAGAGAAAGAGCGATAATATGAATGGAAGGCCATCCGGGCCGGGTAAGTATTCACCATTAAGTTGTTTTAATTTATTTTCTATTACTGTATGATCAAATCATTGAGTAAATAGAGGGGCCGATGGGGGAGTTATGTAAGTATTTGAAATAAGAGGGATCTGATACGAAGGAAATATCGCCAAAAGATTGCTTAAAGAAAGTAGCAAAAAAGTTGACTATAGTATGCGGGTCGGTTGAAGATATATTTTCGTATGGGAGGGATGGAGGAGAGCCGTCAGATTTTTTTTGTAGTTAACGAATTGGTAGAAAGACCTAGGATCGTTTATAAACCTTGATTGCGCACTATCAAGGTATCGCTGATAGAGAACGTTATAAAGCTGCGCGAATTGAGGGTATGACCCGAGATAGTTTGAACAGTCAGCAAAAGAGTTGGATCGGAGAAAAACTGCCCATAATTTGTTTCTCTTATTACGTAAAGAGCGAAGTCTACGATTATACCACGGGGGGCACGTAGAAGGGGTCTTATTGTGCGTGTAGTTGAGTTAAAGTCGTTGCTGAAAATATGGAAATTCTATTTCTGACGACTGTCAAAAATTGATTATTCACCCTGGCTGAAGATGACAGAGGATTCCATCCCCAGGATTCAAACGAAGTTATGTTAGAAATAACAAAGTGTAAACCTTATAAAGCATCTGGCGCTGGTGGGCGGCTTTTAAACTATTGAAAAAAAGTATTCCGTGCGAAGATAACACTCAGTTTAATGAAAAAAACCAATCTTCTGTAGGTTGGATTTGTTGTTGAAGGGTTTGGTGACTTTTTTGGCTTGGCGAGGCCCTGGGATGTTTTCCCAAAGCGATGTGCACATTTTATAATCCTAACTCTTCATTGTTGAGTTAATTGCTGAAATTGAAATATTACGAAACAGCTCAAGGCCGATGAAAAAATTAGCCGAACCGAGCCCGGTAATTTCCTTTCTCGGAATGTGGGGCGATGAAAGTCTTACCTTTGGGGACTGATAAAGCCGGCAAAGTAACAGCCGCACTGTCTAGACTAGTACCGAATTTTGGTTGCCCGGAGAATTCAATAGAAGAATACTTGCATCGGGCGCCGACTCTATACTAGTATACGGCTCTGAGTTGTGTGCGGATGCGCTGTGTGTTTACAACACTGTCTTCGCAGTATATGTTATAGTGAAGGCGAGTAATTCGGGAATCTTTTGCGACCGAAAATTTCCACTTAAATTAAAGGGGAAACTCTACGGTTGTTAAACCAGCTCTTATATACGGTTCACAGTGCTGGACAATGTACGAAGCGTTTAAAAACAAAATGACGGCAGCGGAAATGAAAATGTTAAGGATGTCTAGTGGAGTCACTAAACGCGATTGCATTAGATCTACGCGTATAATAGGAAGTCTACATATAAAGAATTCGGTAACCGAACAGCTTGAGGCGAATAGAATAAGCTGGTATTGCCACGTTCAAAGAAGATCTGCGGAAAATCCGGTGAAAAAGGCACTAGCAACTGCGGTCACTCCAGCTGTAAGAAAACGAGGTCGGAAAAAGAATTCCTATAACCACTGAAGCGATCCAGGACCGAACATTATGTAGACGCGTTCTGCGGTCTGCGACATTAGCCAACCCCATAAGCGGAGCAGCAGCGATGCAGTTAAAATGGGAAACTCGTTACGTATAAGTTCGTAGAATGAGGAAAGGGTTAATAAAAGGATAAGAAGAGGAAGAAGGCGATAACCGTGCCCGCCATATTAAATTTGAATTAAATGTGTTTTTTGTTCCAGTAGTCTGATAGCGAATGAAAGAATAAATCACTGGAGTGCTGGGAGCGATTCATAGCGATATTGGGCCCTTGTCAAAACCCAATTATGGTGTGAAAAACTTCTATCTTACCCAGCTGATTTCTAGGCGGGGGCAAACACGGCTATTGATCTAAAGTGGAGGATACCGCTGAGCACACTTACTTGTTTGCGCAAGGTGGCTTCAGCAATTTTAACAGTTAGGAGACCCCCTGGATTATTACTCCCCAAAATATCGTTTTCACGAGTCAAGCTGCGTTGCCCTTGCATATACTCGACTCCCACCGGTGACCAGCGAGGTGAAATAATGGAACGATTGAATGGTAGGTCTGAGTATAGGCTTTGGGTCTTGCAGTGGGTAGACTAAGATATAAGCTTCATCGTTGCTGTTGCAGACCTTTAAGAAGCCGAATGAAGACTCCCGAAAAACAAAAATTCATTTGTAAGGTGCTGTTACTATAGGGAATGAAACTATTTTTTATCTTTCTTTGTAAGCCTGGAAATTCCAGTAAAGGGGGTTAAAGGAATTAACTAATACTTTGTCTGATTGGCACATCTCGGGAGGAAAAAATCCTTACATTTTAGCCAATCTGACATCTAAAAGAACTACATATGTAGCCGACTTAGAATAAAAATTATCTGAGCTATAACTAGCTTCGATCAATTTAAATCTCTGCGATAGTTCCCATAGCAATATAGATCTCTCTTAAAACTCTCCCTTTCCAAACTAACTGAAAATCTTTTATACAGTTCTGCCTTCTAAATCGAGTCAAGGGAAATGTCATTATTCCGCATCCCTGGATACTCTCAGCTCAGAGCGTTTATTTATTTTTTTCTCTAACAAGTAACTTTGTAACATAAAAGTTTTTTTTAGTTTGCCCTCGGCTTTAGGGCAAACACGGATCCCTTGAAACCAAACCGAACGCTAACCAAACTCCCATATCTATGTGAAAATCCTTTGACTTGTATTTTAACGATATTATCCGCTGCACAGTTTCCTGACACGCATTCAATTTAACTACACCCAGCTCACTGGAAAAAGCACTCCCCCTATGGCATGCCAGATACCAGGGTTCCTATTCTCTCTTCTAAACAACAGCGAACTCGCTACACCTCCATTGCTGTGCTATAAGTACGAGTTCAATGTGCCTGGTGTACAATGTGCATCCAGGGCAGTTATACCATTTTTAACTGAAACTTAAATTGCCAGAAGTTAAACCACATCGCCAGGAATGTAAGGGAGCGACAGGACGAAAGACATAGTTACTAAAAAAATAGAAAAAATACAACAACGCCCATTCTGCTGCCATGAACAGAGTACAATTCGCTTTTAACAGAAATCCCATTCTGCCGCTCCCAGTCCGGAGCATTTTTATATTCTCATGCCCGACATGGTAAGAAGGGCAACAAACATCCCGGACCAGCACCCAACACATATCCTGACTATAGTTCCTGTTCCTGGAATGCATGACTATTTAGCTAGTCCACGGAGTGCATTACACCAGGCTTGTTCTCCTCCCACCAGGAAGAAAAAAAAAACCTGGTTGGATGCGCGCAACAAAAAGTCATAAAATGTGGCCAAAAGGACAAAATATATACATATATACAATACACAACCAGGGAATGGCAAACTACAAAAAGAAGGATTCTCTATCTTCTATTCATGTTCGCATTGTGTCATACTGACTTACATTGCAAAAAAGGATTTACAAAACTGAGTATTCGAAAAGAAGCAGCGAGGGAGTAGGAGAGACACAAGAAATGCAGGAAAGCAGAAAAAAACACACGAAATGAATTATTATCCTTTTGTGCAGAGAGCTCATATCTCTTTGATAAAGGGTGCGGGTGGAAGCTTAGGTAGAAGCCTTTCAAATAAATATCCCTTCGTCTGCAGGACTCATTGTCTTACATAGTCGTCTCAATGTACTGCTTGTGTATCTTCTTAGGCTTACCAAAGTCATGGAGAATGAAAACACAAAAAAGGGCGACCAACTGAAGGCACAAAGTCGTCTTTAACGGAAGTGCATCCATTCATCGCGAGAGTACGAGTACCACGAACGCGGTAAGCAGAAACTGGAAATAGAAGGGTGAAAAGTGGAAAGCGGAAAGAATGTTCCTGACACAGGGTTCCTTCTGTTCAGTGCTCTGGGAGATGCTACTTCTGCTAGTGAATGAAGACGAACGCAAAGAGATTACGCTTCCAGCAGATCATCAGTATCAGCAGCATCACCAGCATCATCGTCATCATCATCATCATCATCATCGTCAGTTTCTTCATCATCGTCTTCATCTTCTTTGCCTTTATCAAGCTCGTTTTCGTTGTCATTGGAGGCTTGTCATGGGCTTCTAGCCTCCCCAACCAGTACGCCCAAGGGGACGTTCACATCCATTATGTATAATTCACAAATGGAAATTTGCAATTTTAAATTAAAGCGAGGAAAGGTTTTTGTGATGAAGACGACATGCGATTCGGATGATTTATGATGGAAGACGAATAGGAGAAAACAGAGTTTTTGAGTCTAAGGACAGATAGGTGGGAAGGTCTGGTTTTTTTCTCTCATTTTTTTCAACTTATGGGGTTTGCAAGCTTTAAATTAGGTCAACTTTAAGTGAATGAAGTAGATTTGACTGCGAAAGAGCACTCAGATGACAAATCGTTGAAAGAAGGTGCATTATTCAAGTAAGGAACAAAAAATTATATGCTAAGTGGATAACCGGAGATAAAACGTTGGAGAAGTAGAGTGGCTAAAAATGATGTCACGAAATCACTGTTACTACTTTTAAACTAAATTTTTATAGGGATGGTTGTTTTCGGACATGTTTTTGGATAACTATTGTAATTTTGTTGCTCCAGCAGTTCAAATCATACTGACTTGGCAGTTCTATGGCATGATATCTATTAGAGAATATGTAAATAAGTCTGCTACTACAATTTACTCCTTGAAGGCTAAACAAGTCAAATCGCTTATATCGATGTGTTAAAAATCAATAAACCACTGCATAACAGGTCGGCAGTAAAACATCCTCTACAAAAACAATCTTCCGAATTGGCTATCCTCCAACCAGCTTCTAAAAGAGCTCATTTGTTCTTGGGTAAAACATGTATGGACTTCGGAAGGAAATGAATCTAAACTAGGCTAAAATTTCGTCAGAATGATTTTTTATAAAATGTTGGGCTTTCTTTTTAAAACTTGAAATAGATTGTGCAAATTTAGTATATAATTTTCAGTGGCTGGATAGTGAATAGTAGAAGAAAAAGGTTATACTTATTTCACTTCTTTTTTAAATAGCAATTTTTTCTGGTCAAGTGCCCATGTGATAAGGTTCATAGATGATGTTAATATAACCCGGTCAATTGACAACCTCGATCACTGACGAAACGTCTCCTGTCTTACCCTATTTCCCTACCAGTGCTCCTACGAAATTCTGAAAAAGTTAGCAGCATTCCGTACTATGAATGATTATTAGTACACCTGTAAGCCCACACTATACATATGTCCACCGTGCTGAGAGCGGTCAACCTGGCAATATCCAGTGTTGCAACTATTTCTACACTAAACTGTGGTAAACTTACCTCCAAAATATAACCACTGGGTACTGGTCGATGCCCATCCGGACTCGACTTGCTAAATTTATAAGCGTGAGTGCTGACCACCAGTGAAGTAAAATCCCAGAATAATACAAATAAAACATTATTCGGGCTACTCCTACGTATTTGAAGCTCAGACCCAGGGTGGGCTTGGAAAAGAGATGGTGGCGAATGAGTCCTTAATGTATCTATGGGAACGTTCACATCCGCGAATGGGTAATTGGTTTTGTTCCACCGTCCCTCATCCTAGGGGTATAAGAATGGGACTAGCTCTCGAGGTTTGGGGTAATGCCGAATTAAGGATATACACGTGGAATGTTAGGTCCCTTATTAGGCCACATGCAGCCGAATAACTAGCGAAGGCTAGTTGACTGCTGCACAGCCGGATAGACCGGACAAAAAGAGCAGGAAACACTGCGACATCTAAAATTGCGGTTGTTATCGACTCTTATTTGGATGTGGATTTGTTGTTGGAGGCAGACTTAGGCAAGAAATTTTAAGTTTTAGGCATGTCTAGTCTAGATTTTCCTAGAATAGTCCCATTCTTGCTCATGCCCGAGAAAGATGACGACACCGAATATAGTTTCTACGAGCTTTGACACAGAACCTACGTGCAATGCCCTAGCTATAAAATTGTCTTCTGCGATTTTAATGTAAAGCTAGAAAAAGTGGGTATATATGGTAGTACTGTCGGAAGGTGTAGGCTGCACGACACCTCCGATTACGGATTCAGGCTAATCGACTTTGCGGCGGGACGAAACATTGTCGTAGCTAGCATGCGGTTCCACATGTTGATATTCACAAGGGGACTTTGAGAACTCTTAATCAATCAACCCTTGAGCGGTTACTTGGTAAAAAGTATACACCAACTCATTTCTAACATATAGTTGGAAGAAACTATCCCCTATGAATAGAACCTCAGCATTGTTTGTCCGTTTCTCAAGAAAGGAAATTCTCTGAACTTAGCCAACTAGAAAAGCATCAGTTCTTAACATTGCTTGCAAGATCTTATCTGCCATATTTTGTGAACGCTGTGAGCTATTCGTCAGTGACCTAATTGGTCCATATCAGTGTGGCTTCAGGCCAGGAAAGTCCACCAGACAAATATTCACAGTACTGCAAATTTTGGAGAAAGCCCATGAGCTTCAGATTGATGCACACCACCTATCGATTTCAAGTCCGCGTATGACAGCATCTATAGACACGTGCTGTACAAAGTAATGTCTAGTTTTGGCATCCATACTAAACTTGTCCGTCTGTGCAGGATGAACGAACGAAGAATGAACGAATGTGCCGACAGTTCTGGAAAGTCAGTCTTCCATCGCTCGAAGTAAGTAGTAATCAAAAGGGCCCAAGTCTTCTTATATTTGCAAACTTTGCAAACTTATTTTACTTCGTTTGCAATAAGTGCATGAGCATTGTCATGATAGAAAAGAACTGATGCGTGTCTTTTGGAACATTTTGCATGTTCAATTTTTTTCTCTGGTCTTCCACGGTCTTTGTCCTGCCAATAAAACAATACATTTGAAACAAACAAATGTGTTCACAAGTTTATGTGTTGGAGCATGTTTTCCATTTCATTTACAATTGATGTTTTCTTTGGAAGAGATAATGTAATAATACTGCCCGCAAATGGTCCTCATCTGGCACAAAATTGGAAATATTCATAAAATTCGAAGTTTTTGGTGGTAAAAATCATTGACACTTTAAAGAGCGTTTAGTGGTTTCGTTTTTACAGTATGTTTTAATTAACAATTTAGTCAAAAAAGTCTCGTAAAGGGTTTCGTTAGAAAATGTTTTATGAACTCACCAACAATGCATACATTGACCTCGTATGGCTGCTGGTGATGGAATACCATCGACTGCTGCAATTTATAACCAGGCTGCAGAGTTTAAAACGGATGGGCATCTAACATTAATAAGACCGTTATTTTACCAATTTTTAATAGACGTTTAGCTGTGCAGAAGCTTTGTGCTAGGTGGATACCAAAGAAGCTAATCAATGCTAAAAAAAACGCTCGTGGCAAATGATTATTCGCATAGTGTCGATACAAAAGATAAAATCCGGATATACTCGTATGAACCCGAATCTAAGCGGCAATTGTCTGCTTGAGTATTCCAACGTGAGTGAAAGCGCAGTTGAAAAGGTCTCCTTTCTTGAGGGTCGACAGCGTCTATACTACGATGTTCCCTTGTTTGTCTCTACAGGCTTCGGTTCGTGGTATTTTTTTTTACCTTTTGGTTAAACTTCCGAATCTGATTCCTGGAGTAGCATCTCTCAATTTTCTCGACCGCGTGCTTTTCATGATCTGTTTTTTCCACTGAGAAGCCTAGTTCTTCTCTTTTCTTCTGCTCATATAGCTTGTGAGCAGCTCTAGCCCTTCTATGCAGCGCCGCACTGCGTGTATCTTGTTTAGCTGCATGTACTTGCCGGCATTCGTTATCAAGCCAGGGGTTTCATTGTGCTGGTCGATTGAAACCCAGAACAAAGCGGAACCACTTAAGAGATAAAGGGAGACTCGATCGGAAAAGGATTTGGCGATCTCTTCCGTCTGTCTGTCTGATGTTGAAATTTCTCAAAGTATTAGCTTGTCCGTTATCAGAAGTGATGTCGTGTAGGCTATATCTTCCAACAGTATTACCAAAATTGTGCTCTCTTCCTAGCTTTGCCTTAAAATCGCTCAGACATTCCATTTTTCTCCTTTGTGGGGGCGTGCATGCATATCAGGTTAATGTTGGAAAATTTGGCTTTGATCCGTCGTGCTGCGAGGCGCTCGTTCACATGTCCACTCGTTCACTAAGACTTCTTGCTTTTGCCGACAATAACAGTTCCCATAGTTTTTCCTACTCTTTTTGTCCGCCCCATTCCATTGCATTTCGTCGATGGCGCTAATGTCTGCATTGTAGCAGTCAAGAGCTTCCGCCAGCTATCCGGCTGCACGTATCCTGTTAAGAGACTTAACATCTTAAGTTTTTTTTTTTTTTTTTTTTAAGAACTTAACACTCAAGAGGGTATGAATACTCTTAAAATGCCGGATCACGTGTTAAGTTTTGTTGGAAAGTGGGACAGGGAGAGAGAGAGAGAGAGAAAAATCTTTGTGCTCAGTGGTTATTTCGCTCAATGGGTGGCATCCAATTTTTAATTGGGAGACTAATTATTAGTGAAAAAACTAAACATCCGAAGTTCGTTGTCCTTAAATCGTTTGCATGGGCTATCAACAGCAGATCCGTCCGTACCCGAGGTGTGTTTATGTTTCGGAACCTTTAGTTTTTTCCATTGCCGGGCGGCACAACAACCAAACCTGGAGAGCCAGTTCCAGTTTTGATACCCCTAGAACGAGGGGCCAGTTACCCCGAAAGCCAGTAACCCAGTCTGGGATGTCAGTGATGCCGTTGATCAGTTAAGAGCTCATACGACACCTCTTCTTTTCCAAGACCCTGACTTAGTCTCGGAAATCCTAAGCGCAAAATATGTCACAGTAGCCCGGATAAGGTCTCATTTGTTTCGGCATTGTTTCTACCGTTGATTCCATCTAGAGAATTCATCAGCCGCCCCGTTTATGGTGCTGCTATTTTTGTCTGCTGGTCCGCACTCGCGCTTAAAAGCTTAGCAGGTCCAGTCCGGATGGACATTGACCAGTACCCAACGGTTGCCACGTGGACGTACTATAATCGCAATTGATGTGTAGAAGATAGTTGCAACACTGGATATCGGCAGGTTGACATCTCTCAGTGCCTGCCCTATTTCGAGAGCACCGTTTCCGTTCCGTTCATAAAAAATAATATGCACGGCCAACGTTGTTCAACGCTAGAAGAAGCTGTTGAGGCATTTAGAAGCATGTTTTAGAGGTGTCAAGTTCAGAGTGGAATAAATTTATAGAAAGCTGGTACTTTCGAATGGAAAAGTGTAAAAACCTTGACGGAGAATATTTTAAAAACAATATTTTGAAAAATCTGATTCAATCTTAGATCGTTTGCCGAAGACTGGTTGCTGCAGAGCACGTATTTCCTTGCATATTGCTTTCTTCCCCAGAAGGCATCTTACCATATGCGACCCATCCGAGCTTCGTCCGCGCAATGATAGGCCCCTCCTCCAGGCAATCAATAGTGTCCATTGGCGCTCCGAGGTGGCTATTGTCCAACCCGATAAGAATCTCTGGTTTGGCTTTATCATAATCGGGTAGATAGATTTGAGGTCGGATTCGCAGGATCGACTCCGAGGCGGAGAAAGTCTGCGTTGGCAGGCAAAGATCTTCAACTGTTTGAACCCCATGTAACTCGAATCTGTCAGTTTCTTCCTGGTCTGCGCTCATCGTCACATCAACGACGAAGGACTTCTTCGGGTTTGTTTCTCTTTCGATCCATCGCGAGTCTAGGTGGGTTTTCCCTTGAGTGATGGATGAGCCTTCATCCAACAAAGCAAAAGTTCGTATAATCATATTACCATTGTAGAGCCTGATGGGTAAAACTATGAAGAGAATTCTAAAGTCTCGAAGGCCATCACATCGCTATCCGAAACAACCGTACTGAATGGTTGTTTCGGATAGCGACGCTTGATTTCCCACGACTTCTTCCGATGACTTCATAGGTTGCTTGCCATGAAGAGACTGATGATGCATCTTGATGGCAGTTGGCAATACCACATAACCTTTTAGAACGACATGTCCTAATACTGTGTCCGTACTTTAAACATCGAAAACAAAGGTGGTTTTTCTTCACGAAATCCCATTTGGCAGGTGTCTCTAATTTGGTGAAATCGCTGCACTCTATTATTGGATGCAAAGTTCCTTCGCAGTACCGGCACGGAGTAACAAACGTGACTGTGGAAACTGCAGGTGGAGGTGGGGCTGACGTGGAACTTACAGGGGCAGCAGGCATAGTGGCAATATTGGATACAGACGCACTATCGATTGACTCTGCCGATCTCGCTTGCTGCTCAGATAACAGTTGTTCAAGTCGTTGGCGTTCCCGTTTCTCCTCGTTTGCAGCCACTACAGCGGCTTCAAGTTGTTCGTGAAGCTGTTGATCTTCCATCGTTGGCATGTTGACTTTTGTCTCACGTATCGTTCGATTTTATTCCTCTAATGAGCTGTTGTCGTCGGGCGTATCTGTAGGATCATCGGACACTTGACGAAGTTTTGAAGATTGCCTCGTCATCCGCTTTCCGAAGGGCATTGGCTATAAAGTTCGACAACAATGTTCGCTGGCAATGAAGTAGTCTGAATTCACGCGCTGTTGACTAGGACAACGGAAGGCTCAGTTCTGCAACTACGGCATTGGATGGCAATCCAGTGGAAACGATTTGGGCAATCCTAGCGACTATTAGCTATGGGCTGGCCATAAATTTTTCCGCTGACTGCGGGGTGGGCAGGCTAGATTAGTCCGCTGGCTGCGGGTTGGGCTGGTCAATTAATTCTATAAGTTTTCTCCACTGGTTTTGGGCAAGTTATTGCAATCCAATAAAGAATAAAGATGTCGTCGGCACCGCCGCACCAATCAAAATAAAACGAGCATTTAATATAGCTACTGCTGAGCTCCTTTGTATGCTGACAAATTGGCAAAAAACCGGGAAATTCAATGTGGTTTCGCGCGCTGTCAAACTGACAGTTTCAAATTTCGAATGTCAAAATCGGATCTATTCATTGCCAGGAGTTACACCAATGTTACATTTGATTTCAATTTAGTTTGCGACACTCGATACAATTAACTTTAATGGCCTTGGTTCCTACGGGACAGCTCATGCAAGTTCGCGTATGCAAGTGAAAAATACATACTTGAGCCTTCTCGTATTTCCGTCAGATAGGTGACTGCTTACGCGTGTTAACTGCCGCCCTTTTAAATATCTGCGTCCCGCAGATCTACACATGAACATGTTGAGCAGTTTAGTTTTGTTGAACTCCCTTGGTAACACGCTGGGCTGAGCATGGGACTTGTTTGCGCCGAAAAGATGCACGAAGTTCTGGAATGTTGGCTTTCCCATAGATATTTCCACACAGCAAATAGATTGAAATGAACATTACTATGATGATACAAGTTTCTGTAATTAAAAGAACTAAAACTTTCTTTTAAGGATTTAATTAGTTCTATGTCTTTAACACTGATGTCATGTAAATGATCTATATCAATTTTCACCCTTCTGCTAGTTACGTTGACCAGGACAGGAGGGAGTGCTTGTAGACCCTTGGAAATTGTACTAGAGTATGTTCGATCCTTGATGCTGATTGTCTCGTTGTCCAGTTGGATCAAGTAAGTGCCTTCTAAAGAAATTGAGCAGTTCCTATCTAAAAGAGAGCCGTTAAAGTTAGTAATAAAGATAGTGTTCTCTCCGATCAATTCAATGATCTCTGGATTATTCTTCCTAAAGTCGCAAGCTACTGTACCACCCTTGAGGATCCTTGGTAGACAAGTATCTTCTGGTAATTTCTTTACCACCCATTCCTCACATACGGAAGTATTTCCAATATGAAGGCAGTCACCCTCTAGTCCGAACGTTTCGTCGTAGTTTATGAGTAGTTTCGTAAAGTTTAAGTTAAGTTGATTTCCGTCATTAATTGCAGCGCGAGCGTTCACTAGATGAAAAATGTTGGGTCCGACCTTCGGAATTGATAGGACGTACAGCAATAAAGTTCCGTTTGTAAAAACGAAGGGGCGGCCTTATTGTACAGCTTCTACGACGTTTTGGTAAGGTAGGATTTCTAGCTCATTTATTATAGTGTTAACTTCTACAGAGTCTAATAAGTTGCTATTCACTATCCCTGTCTTAGCCATTTGGCAGGCCCTAATAATTTCATTTACTCCCTCTTTTAGTATAAGTATTTTGTCAAGTAAGTCATGTCTAAGTTTCTCGGATTCTCCCTTCTGTAAGGCGTTATTGTAGCGGCCGATCATTTTGTTAACCTTGTTCATAACCTCATGCGTTGCGTCGAACAACTTCTCGTTAATTTTGTACTGATGGTCATTGTTCTTTGCTAAGTCAGTCTGTGTTTGTAAGAGTTTGTCCCAGTCAGTTGCATCAGGGGAACCCGCCAGCCATTTCCAGGCAGTCCCAATCCAATTTATGGATCTAGCTCTTCTTGTCCGTGGATCATCGAGTTCTCTTAAGCGATCCTTGATCTTCATCCCATACATGCTTCGTAACAAGTTGTTCAGTTTGTTGTACAAGTCCGTCGTAAAATTTTAAGTCAATAACATGGATAAGCCTGAAGTATCCATTCGTCATCCAGGCGTCACCTTCTCTAACCGTCACGATTGTCGATTTATATGAAAAAATATGCAAGGCTTCTGAGGGAACCAACAAAAATAAACTGTAATACAAATTTGTTATTTTATTTAAAGGTAAGATCATTATTACAAATATAAAAGCTTAACTCTAGTTACATATGTGTGTTACATATAGTATATACAAGTGCAGAAATAGTTATAAAATTTACAAGTTTTTATAATATAGGGAAACATTCCCCTTTTTTTATTTTTATTTTTTGAGTCTCAAACGCTTTAATTCTATTTTTAGACACAATGGGCTTTGTGAATTTTCCTACCACTATCTGTTGTTACTGTAACGCGATTATTCTTTGCCACAATTTCCTTTTTAAACAAGGGCTTGTTTTTTCCTTTGATTCTTTTAATTGCAGTGAAAATTACGTCCCCATCGCGATACTCCCTGAGTTTTACTCTCTTTAGATTTAACCTTATATTCCTAGCTTCCATATTTCGCTTAATAATGCCCCTAAGATCCTTATTGATTTTTGAGCGGATGTTCAAAAGGTTCTGATAAACTTGTCAACTACGGTTACTTTGGAGTGGGTGTTTCCTGTAAAGTGGGAGTTATGGAGTGTCGGTCATACTTGTTAGTATTACAGATTTCGCATGACGAAGTTAGTTTTTTTTATTCTGGACATCATATGTGGGAAGTAAAATTGTTCGAGGAATTGCTCTTTGTTTTCTCTTGCCGACTGGTGGGCTCTTCTGTGTTCTCTAGGCTCTTCATTGGGAAGTTTAGTGGATTCTATTTCTGGGTTTTCTTAACCCGTGGTGTTTTCCGGACCTGTGGACACTACGTCATTTAGGCGCTGTTGTTTTCGGGGGTAGTTATCGGATTTCGATTCCCTCATAGCTGATTTTGGCAAATTCATATAGTTAACCTTCCTAGATTGGGTGGAATTGTCAACTTCCATTTTTACTGGAGGCTTTGGCCCTGTTGGCCTTTGGGGTTGATGCTGTTGCTGAGAATTTGACCTCCCCAAATGATGTGAATGATGAGCAGGATTATCTCTTGGAGGATACGACTTGTTGAGGTTTTCAGGATTGTGATGAAATCCTGAGTTACCTCTAAAGTCGTAGTTCACAGGGGAAGAGATTGTATTGGATGCCCTGACATGTAGAGAATTGTTTCTGAAGTTCAGGTTTTGCATCTCTAAGCATGCTGAATATGCCTCAGGCAAGGTTCTTGGCTTCTGAATGATAAGGAGTCTTGAAAGATCTCCATTAAGCACACGAACAAACACGTCGAGGGCACGATTTCTATATGTTTCCACCAGAGCATACATGGTTTCGGTGGAGTAAGTTTCAGCCCTGATCTTATTGATTATCAAGGAGAATTGATGATTCGTATATTGTATGAGACAAGAGCAGAATACACCCAGCCTCTTATTTTTTGACGTATATGTTGTAAAATCGCACGGTAGATGGCTTATTACGAACTATTTCATAGCCCTTCAGAATTGTCTCTACGCTGTAGACCCAGGAGACATATTGGACTGGGTTGCTATCAAAGACTTGTAATTCCTTCACCGAATCAGGGAGTTTAGAAATATCCTTTAGGTCTTGTTCGCATGTTGGCCCACATAATTGTACCGCGACTTCCGTAAGTGGAACGGAGCTGTCTCCCTGCTCCACAACCTGGAGTCGATTGCCGATAACCGCTAAGCGTTCGTTAACGTGTTTATTGGACTCTTGTGGATTGAATTGTTCTATTCTGCTAATGCGGCCTTCTATTGCCCTAAGCTGTTCTGTTACGGAATTTATAGCTGCCGTGAGCTGAGTGACGGATGTCTTAATATCATTCATTCTAATAGAGATTACCAAGGAAGTATTCGAGAGCACGGAAAATGAACAAATTTAGATATAACAAAACACGACAGTAAAATAACAACAGAAGTGGCAAATAGCTTTTTCTTAATATTATAATTTTTTATTTTTTTATTATTTTTTTGATTGATTCATTTTTAAAGGTATTTTAAATAGTTTTGTCAAAAGAATGACGTTGGGTTAAAGTTCCCTAGATACCCGCTAAGCGCTCTCCATTAACTTTCGGGGTAGCTAATTTAGTTCGGAAGGCTCATATGGATCCTCTTTAGTCGTTAATGCGTAAAAAGTCGCAGCGACCTACTAGGGTATGAGGTTTTTCACCACTAGTGATTAAAATTAATTAATTCTTAAGTAAGCCGGCCCCTTTTTTCATGAGAGTTGGCCCTTAGGCATAGTTTTGAGCTATGTTTAATAAACTCTACTTGAGTTTCTTATTTTCTTCTTGGTTTAAGAGACTATGTTAGTCTTTTCAGATATATAATTAATTTGGCATATTTTGTCTTACAATTATTTCCTTAAAATTACCTTACTATAATCCTAGGAATATAGGACAGCCCCTCATCGTTTGAATCCTTAGTTGGTCTTCTTCTTTTTTATTTTATTGTGTGTGTGTAATTTATTGTTTTAATAATAACAAAAACTAAAAATGTGTAAATAAAATAGATTTCAGCAAAGATTAAACTTAAGAGTGTCAAAATCAGATTTGTTTTTTATTAAATAATTATCAGGTGAGTAATTTTTAAAGGTATTAAGTTGCTTGTGGACTACATTGGGCAATTGTGGTTGTAAATTTACTTGTGTTTCGATATGAGACCGCAAAAGAAAGGCTTGTCAAAAGACGACATTGAGCGAATTTTAAACTTTGATTGGGATGTCTCTAGTGATGCTGGAAGGGGGGGGGGGGGGGAAGGAGGAGACTGAAGATATTTCTGCGGTGTTGGAGATGAATTTGGATGGGATCGAGCAAGTGGAGTTCAAGGCCATTTGAAGCTCCAGAGAATATTTGGGAAGAATATAATACTTTGAAAGTTGACAAAGTGATGACACCAATAGACTACTCGTATTTCTACACCTTTTTTGACACTCAAGCTATTGATTTGATCACACAGGCAGATATGCTAATGGAACTCTACAAGGTTAACCACCGCTCAAGAAAGTGGTACATAACAATCTTCTATTGGTGCCTAGAAACATCTATTACAAATGCGTGGCTGCTGTATATGAAACATTTATAGTTGCTATATCCGTAGCAAAAACACATTCCTCTACCAAAATTTCGAATGGAAATTGCTGATGCACTTGTGCAATCTACTGCCTCTTCTTCAATCGAAACAAAAAGAGGTCGACCATCGGTTCTAGATATCGATAGCCCGATATCATCGCTTGGCTCTCCATCGAGCGGTGTGTCTTCGCAACAGACAAAAGAAAAGGGGTTTTAGCCGAATCCTCCAGACTCGCAGCGTTACGACAAAGTGAAACATTGGGTAGTATCTGTAGAAAACGGGCGTTGCAGGTTGTGCAAGATAGGAACTTCTATGGCCAAATGCCTTAAGTGTAAGGTGCATCTTTGCTGTAATAACAAGCAAAACTATTTTTTGTCCTATTATACTTAATTTCTTAAAACTTTCAAATAAAATTGTACTCGGTTTGTATTGAAAATAAAATTTGTTTTATATACCACCGTTGTCCAACGTTGCTCATATACAACTTCCGGTAGCGTCTAAACGGATGGGCGTGGCGACTTGAATTTTGGCCATATACCTCTTAATTAAATACAACTTGATTGAAAGTAAAAAAAAAAATTCAAGGCACAGGAAAAAAGTTGGGGTCGAAAGGGTTATTATTCCCATACCATTATGTCGTAATGTGGCTGAAGTCCCGTGGTATAAAATTTAAATTTTATTGATTTTGGCCAAAATACCATCGCAAAGAAATGTTGCATTAGCTATCGCATCATCAGGCATACCTGCGGATCTATTAGATTTTGGTAGAACAGCACATTTAGCCCAAATGTAACCTTTAAACATTCAAGATAAAGAAAATACCGTTTGTAACATTAAACCTCATTCGGGTATGGCGTAAATCCATAAAAAACTGCATCATTGCGCATAAATATTTAGAAGCTCTAAATTGTACACTAAAGGAACTTGAAGGAAATATTATAACAGACTATTCGGTGGTGCTACGATTTAGTTGTTAGGCGACTTTAAACCAACATTACCTGTAATTATTCTATTAAAAAATCTCAGCCCTCCTCGCTTATGCAATGGAATCAGATTGGTTATAAAATAAATTATGCGCAACGTAATCGAGGCAACTACAGTATCTATCGGATATAGGAAACTCGGTTATAAGAAATAATCACTTATTAATAACATAAATAAAAGCATCCTGCACTATATATCTCTGTACAAAATATAACGGATATAAGAATAACGCTTTTAAGAAATAAACGGATAAAAGAAACATTTTCCTAAAACCAAAATGCCTAATTGCATACTATAAAAAACGTATGGATGGAGGTCAGTTCCTCCATTATCCAGTTTCGGTCATGAGTTCAATTACACAATGTAACTACAAATACAAACTTTAGTGCTGTTTTTTTTCGCAAGGAATTACACGCTGTTATTAACGTTCCATATTAAATCCAACAACACGCTAAGGAAACATAAATACAATTTCTAAGAGCTAAGGATTTATATTCATTCAAATTCATTCTATCGACCCTTCTCCTTGCAAAAAAATAGCTCTATTATTTCTTTTATCCATCGTTCGGATATAAGAAATATTGTGCCTTATATCCGTTGTTCGGATACAAGAAACATTGTTTCTTACGTACAAGAAAAAACGGATATAAGAAACTGATTCTCTGCCTTTTTTGAGTTTCTTATATCCGATATATGCTGTATTATATCCAGTAAATTTAATTAAATTCCAACTTAAAGTTTAAATATTTAGAAAAAAAAAATTACCTAAGGCAAACCCAATTCAAAATATTTCTGAGCAAAACAACGTTTTTTCCGGGCGAACTTGTTTCTTTAAAAATACATAAAGCCAAATTCAATGTTGGCTATCTGTCTGCAACATAAATGTGAAAGAACTATGTCATAAGACAACATAAGCAAAATTTGTGTCATATTCGCATTATGTCATGACTTTGCTGCACCTTGCTATATAACTTATAAGTACAAGCAAATGGAAAATTGTAAATCCTTCCTTCCAGCAACGGCGAAGTTGGACTGGCCACTCATCGATTGCAGTACGCACTTCATGCATTGGAAAATTGTCCACTACAGATATTAGGGCGCGCTTCAAACATTTAATATTTGGAAGTCTAGTAGCACAAGACATTTACGTCTAGAGCGGACCATATTAATGTTGTTTTTGCCCTATGAATTAAAGCCGAATGTTGTTGAAACGTCCACTGTTTAATATAGTGTTTTGTAGCTCCAAAACGTTCTCTAAAATGTCCGTTTAATTCACTGAGGTTTTGATACCTTTCACGCAGACTTGGAACTTGATAACCCACCATTACAGAAGTTGTGAGTGGAGCCTACATTGAAGTCTCGGAATGAGTTCAAATGCATGTCATTATGACAGGGAAAACATGCACTCGTTCTGTTTGTTGATCGATTCTTCAACTTTCCTTTTTTTTGTTAGTAAAAAGAATTCGTCTGTGACGAGCAAGCCTTTCGATTTTGACCTACATTGATCTCTTGTATCACGTTTCGAGATGCGCTTGCTCATGTCCATCTCCCGAAACATGATTTTGATCTGTTTTGTCAGCGGATTTAGTCGAACTCGTTTCTCCATGGATTTGCTTGCTTTTGCCGTTCGCGAAGTGGGCAGATGGCCTGATTTCGCACCGTCGCATATTTTTCACCAGTAACTTTTAATAACTCCACACAATACACAAATTTCATCTGAATGTGTTAATTTCGTATACCAAAAGATTTGCTAGTATATACTATACTAGATTCATAATCGTACTAACCTCAAATAAAAGCTCTGGGGTGAAAACGGCTAGGCTAATAGTTGATAGTTTGCGTAAGTTGATTATTTAGTTGATAGTCGTTTTCGAACTTTCATTTTGTGTATTAACTATTTAGGTGTTGTTTTCAAATATATTTGCTAGTCGGAAGAATTTTAGATGATTCAGGTTTATTGAATTGAAATTTTTTTGTGAATATGCTGTACATATACACATACTGTTCCTCTCATGTTTTGCGTGAACGCATGCCGTGGAGACTTAAGTTCACGGGATACCCATAAATCCATGGGAGCAAGTATACGCCTTGCCATCGCTTACCTACATTAGAATAATACCAATGCGGAACTGTGTTGAGGGAACAGCTCCACCTTTGGTATGAGTCGAGGCCTACCTAAAACTTCTTACTGAACTTAGGGTCTCAGCACCTAGCACTTATAGCCACTCCACTCCGGTTATGAGCCCAGCAGGGTCACCTTCCCTACGTTTTAGGATGAAACCACAGCCAACGAGACGCTCCCACAAGGTGGCCTACCTCAACAACTTATGTCCAGTCTAAAGTCCGGGGGGCTCCTGACTCCCACTGTGTTTCAAGTCCTCGTATGGACGACCGGTGGTCATGCCACTCAACAAGAACTATGACCGGCAGCTTGTAACTGGACAAATCATAGCAACCATCAGTGGCGTAGAGGTCTGCTGATGTTTATGATAAGTTTAGTTTGGCTCTAACTCCGCGTTTTATTAGACAACGTCATTGATTGAAGAAGCCTTGAGGCCCTGTAGCAAGTAGAGTTGCATTTATTTTCTTGGTGGGCCATTCGCATTTAAAAAGTTGGTTAATTCGTCCCACTGTTTTTTTGGGTGCTTCTTCCAATGCTGGACATGGTGTTGTACGACTTCGCCAATTCTAAGATTTGTTCCATGTATCTATCCGCAAGGGCACAGCTTGGTGGACTCCACTGCGCATGTACTATACCAAACGAGGCTGATTCTACTCTCCGGATGGCTGAAATATGCATCTTAGATTAGTATCAGAATCCCTCAAAAGGAGAACCCACGATAGATAGAGTCAAAGGTGGCATCAAAAATCAGACGGCGAAACCTTATGCGAGCTACTTCAACATATTTTGGAGCCCAGGTCCATAAGAATTTCCAGGACAAGTCAGGGTTCTGGAAAAATGATGGTGGCGGATGAGCTCTGTTATTAGCAGACGGCAGCTTATATATCCCCGAAGTGGGATACTAACACATCCTTTATTTTTGGGCAAAAACTAAGGAACTGCCTCTCTAGGTTGGGGGTTGCTCGTAAGGTTAACTTCCCTACCGTGAAAAAAAAAATGGATCAGACACCAACCACAAATCCCGGGTATGGATACAATACGGATACAATGTGGTTGAATCCAGCAAACTCAAAAAGGACATTGAATTTCGGCTCTGCACCTAGAAAAAAGGTGAGGAAGCCCTTGCCCATTTCGACAGGAAAACATTTTTGTACGTGTGAAATGGAGGAAGACATTTAACCACGAACTGTACGGGTTGTACAGCAACATTTGCCCAGTCAGGCGTCTACGGATTCAACACTTAAGATGGCTGGGCTATTTAGAGCTAATTGACACCACAGCTCCGGCCTGAGTAATCCTTCGGACTACGTAGCAGAGGACCAGGTTCACCTCGGACTGCGCTAACTAAGAAGAAAAATCTAACTAACATTGCCACCTGATTTTTGTTTGCTCTGTCCCTAAAGATGAAGCATCAAATCAAATCGTAGTTAGTACAGTAAATAAATCTATTTTGCTCAATTTTATATACATAATTATATTTTAATGGTGATGGCGATGGCGCGATAGTTGGCTCATTGGACTATCACGTAGACAGTCTGGGTTCGATTCCTGGCTGGGTCACCAACAATTTTTCAAATCGCCATCACCCTTTTGGCGGGCAATGGCAAACTCCCGAAAGTAAAATTGCATACGAAAAAGCTTCTAAGGAGTGCCGTTCGGACTCGGCGATAAACCGTAGGCCCCGCTCAGATGTGACAAAAATTAAAACATGGGCAACACAAATGAGTGTCAAGAAGCTAGGCAATGGCCCATACCGGACTGCCAGCGCCAGTGTTTTTTTTTTTGTTTTTTTAATTATATTTTAATAATCTATCAAAAACACCTCACGAACATGAAAATTGACTCAAATCGCAATATGAAATTTAAAAAAAAATTCAAAACGAACTTTTAACGTCAGTTAAAAAAAAATTGTCTTGCTTTGCCAAGTCTGAAGAAAAATCAAAAACGACCATCAACTATCAATTTAGCCGATTCCACCTCGAACTTTTAATGATCAAATCAAAGGAAATCTAGGCCCTCAAAGGAATCGGAAAAAGCGGATAACATTTATTTGGACTGGAAGAAACTTTCTTTAACCTGTAAGGAGTTCTGATCGATTACTTTGATCACTTTAAACAAAAGGAATTACATATATGCTCCGAGTTGTTGTACAGTATTAGCACAGTACGTTTTCGAAAATTCTATCGCAGTGGAACCCACCTCAGAAAAATTAATACTATCGTCGCGAACAGGTAGGTCTCAGTTAGGTGACGGTCTTAAATCGTTTATCCCTTACAATTAAGGAATTGAAATTCTTTATTCTTTAAAGTCAGCATCAACATAAGACTTCTTAGATGTACTCGTATATTCTTAATTTTAAAAACTTATGTTCTTGGTGTTGTCGTAGTCGTAAAATAATAATATACATCAAAGAAGTCTTATGTTGATGCTGACTTTAAAGAGGCCGATCATATTGGAAAGGTGGAATTTTAGAACTTACTGAAAATTTACAAAAAAAAAAGAAAAACTTATTCTGTGGAGGATTCTGCACCACGCTCACTCCTGTGAGTAAATCAAATTTAAGCCCCCCCCAAAAAAAAAAAAATCTTTGAACAGCTTATGTTGAGATTTTTGTGCCCTTATCTATTCTAACGTCCTTTAGAAATCGTAAATGAAATCATATTCTTTTCTGTGAAGTAAATTGACAAACAGGTGTAAGATATGTCATTCCACAAAACCGTCATTAACCTAATTTTTTTTTCCATTTTGTTTATGGCGAAGAAAGGATTCCAGCTAGCGAGTCTAACAGTATCGTCTGCTTGTACAGTTACATAATCTGAATTCACAGTCAAAGAGTTAACGACATGAAAAATGAAAATGTCTGCGGGTCACATCAACTCAGAATTAACTCATCGTCTAATTAGAGGTTTTTCAGGATTGCTTTGAAGTCTCGTCGAAATTAAACAGCCGTTTGCCTCACAGTGAATCCTGCCAGTTCTTTGATTGCTGCCCGCGCCATCGCCACCGCCTTGATGTGGTTTAATGATTTATCTCTCCTTTCCTCCTTTACCTCGAACCAGCAATAAAACAGTGAAAATGATGTTGGGTTGGTAGCATGATTACTGCAATCAACTGCAAACTAGCATCTATCAACAGTGGATCCTGATTCTAACCAACATCCGCGGGGTTGAACAAAAAAAAAAATGCGGAGTATAATTACTTTCCACCCTTTTTTTTGTGGCATCACAAAGAGCTACAGCTACAGCAATGGAATGAAAAGAGAAAAAAACATAACAAGGGCACACCGAAATGAAAAGATTTATTTCCATTTTGCCAGTCATAGCAAACCACAACTACATACACACATTCCGTTCAACAGAATGTGGTCAGCCCCGCATGTATCATACGATCCTTGAAATTAAGATAAACAGTGGGGTATATGGGGGGACGATTTTTGACGAATTATTTCATAACCAAAACCAGCCCCAATGATGACCCAGTTCTCCAGATAATATTCTTTCGTTTGTTTGATATCGAAACGAATGCTTTTCCTCCATACGGTTCACGTTTGTCCTGTTTATTGGAATTTAATGTGGTGAAGCAGTAAGTGTGACCAAACCATGTTCTGATACTTTGTTGATGGGTGGTTGTGGGTTGGTCTAGTTTGCGTTCATCACCCCATTCAACCAAGCGGCAAATCATCAACATATTTATACAGCTCATAGAATGGTACATTAAGCACGTTTCCGTTAAGTAAATACCAGGAACAGGGTGGGGGAAGGAGATTTTGTGGGCTTAAAAAACTGCACAAGCTACATATGTACCAACATATATATTCCTGGAACATGGGAGACTCTACACGACTCCACTCTCCTTGACTCTTTCAGGCTCAACTTCAGCATAACATAAAGTTGAGGTGGAAGAATATGGTCGAATGTTTTCCTGGGGATTTCCTGGAATTTGTCACCGACTCTCCTCCCAGACATGCGAAGCGTGTGGGGATCATTTAATGTAAATTAGATGTCAAGTACGATTGAAGTGAATACCCAAACAGGGTGGTACTGAAGTTACACATGTTTGCATCGCATGAGGGTTAACCTCATCCGTTACTACTCTGAGGAATGTGAAGTGCATTGACATGCATAGTGTGTTCGTTGTCGGTACTGATATGGAAAGTAGGACAGCTTCTCTGTGTTGAAGAGATTGTGGATTTTGTGTGCGTTGTGGATTCGATAGGGGCAGGAAAGCAAAAACAGAAGGAATCAGGATGTTATTAATGTATGCAAAGTAAGACTTGTAAGTTGGGGGTTGTGCTAATGGAATGTTCGTTGAAAGACTTTCGGTTTCGGATGAATTGGATTTACATGGTAAGTCCTCAAAAATCGTTGGGAGTGTTTGAACGAGTTCTTTTTATTCATATCCATAGTTAATGTTAGTAAAGTATTGTTAATCAAGAAATGAGGACTTTGGATCTTGCTTTTGGAATTACTATTTTTTTCAATTTATTTGTTTTCAGCTTGCTTTGTAACGCCATAACACTTATTATGATACTGTACAGGGTTTTGATGTTCTTCCGAGTTCTCGCGTAGGTACTGAGTGTTTAAAACTTTAACTGAATCAGGAACAACCACTTTTTTGATGAAGTGCTTGCCTGTGGCCTAAAATGGCAGGCGCCCAAGTTCTGGCGGTCTCTAGATTAGTGATGGCTAGTCATTGAAACTGTTACGACTTTGGGTATCGTATTTGAATAAAGATACGAGTATGTTTCACAAATATTAAAATTCTTCTTGACACAGGTAGTAAAGAAGGTGTCAATTTCAAATACTGCCAACTGTAACGCAAATTCAACGCATATAAATCAAGTATATTGACAATGAGCGAGACGAGATCATTGGGTGATGTCGTTTCAATTGCTTTTTCTAAGGTGTCCGAAACAGATGCGTAGGCGACATGGTATACTATGTGGAAAATGACTATTGCTATACTATTGTCTTATGGTTAACACTTTCTGACCTCGAACTGCTCCAAAAACTGAACTTTGGAACATTACGAGGATTCTGAAATACAACCTATATTTCACCAAAAACAGCGACAAGCATTCAAGAACATTGAATCGATGTGATGAATGCTTTAACCCTCGAAATGGAATATTTCAAGGAAGATAGGGCTACGTACGGATAAATGCAATTGGGCACCGATAAGTAACATTCGAATTATTTGCAAAATCACTTTAGTATCATTGGTTTAAAGAACATCCGATGAAAGCCTTGTTTGTCTCCTATGAGGACCACGTTAGGACCACACTTAACGACAACAACCAAGTCAGGATAAGGTGCCGGAGTGACCAATGCCCGTATTTGGTCATCGGTTCTCAGCAGAGAAAATATTAGTATAGCAAAAAAACTTCTGAAAAGCAACAGAGCGCTAGTAGTTTAGAGTTCTGCTTTTAGTGGAAAAGAAAGACTGAAAACCCGAGGCAGAGTGCTCGTTGTGATGGCCGTGCGACTTCTCTCTTAGTTTTCCATACAGTACTTAACTTTCTTTAAATAATTTTTGCTTTGTTTCGTTCTTTGCTACATCTATTTATGTCCTCTCACATTCGTACGAGGAGGTGTGTTTCTGAGATGTGCGACAATATTAAGCATTCTTCTTTTGAGGATCAGCAGGAAGATCGTTGAGATTTGTTCGCCCGGTTTCCTGGTGACTCAAGTCAACTGACAAAGGAATCCTTAACCCAGGGTTGCGAATATTTTAGCTTGTGAAACTGTTCCAAATTTTTTAATTAGAGTTAAGTCTTGGATTTTTTGTTCTCCAAAAAGACATAAACCCAAAAACCTAGAGCGGTTTGTGGACTATTCCAAAACCGGCTGGGACTATGTGAGAAACTGTATTGCTTCAAAAACCAAGAGTGGTTTTGGGACTATTCCATAACTAATTGGGACTATGTGAGAAACTGCGGTTTTGCTTCTCTAGTAGTAGCTGCATCGGTGTATCTTTGCGAAATTCTTCTTATCACACTTGCTGGATGGTGGATTTCACGTTGCTAACATCCAGGTCAGATGACAGTGTAAAGACCATCACATCATATAAAAAGAGGAACTAGTGTCATTTTCCGTGTTTTGGCAAGGATTTACTTAGCCATAGGCGAGATTGATGTGTGGACTTCTTCAGTCTAAGATTTCCTTTTTTTATGCTTTCACACCTTTCACAGTTGATCCCCTTCCTTCCTCAATCCTAGCCGACCGCTTGCACGGCAACCTGGATCAATGACAATTACCACCAAAATTGTTACTCAGTAAAGATACATATTTCGAAGGTTTAGTACCTCGGTTACTTCTTTGATTTTTTTTGCGGCACTGGCAACCACTTTAATGATGCTTTAGCTGGAGATTTTTTTTGTAGGCTCTGTCTCTATCAGCTGACGTATCTCATTTAAAGGTATTTGTTTTGTTTAAAGGTATGTCGTTGTATTCTCTAACTGAACATTTGGGAATACAAGTGTTTCCGTCAATTCATGCCTTTAGATATGATATTGGGTATATAACTTAATTCGTGCGGTTCTTTTTCAAAATTTGAACGTTTATTTAAGAAAAACATGTACAATAGTATTATTCAAAGTATTGCCCATCTGAAGCTATGACTTTTTCCCATCTTTCTGGCAATTTGTGGATCCCATCCCAAAAGAACTGCGCCGGCTTGGCAGCCAAGAATAAATCAACCCAATTTTTGATATTCTGCTCTGATTCACTGAACCGTATTTCAGTGAGGGCGTTCTGCATCGACCGGAACAAATGGTAGTCAGAAGGGGCAAGGTCTGGGCTATAAGGCGAGTGGGGTAAGACTTCCCATCGACTGTTTTCCAAATAGTTCTTAACCGGAATAGCAACGTGGGGCCGAGCGTTGTCATGATGGAAAATTATTGCCTCGTGTCAGGTCGCATATTCCGGGCGTTTTTCGGCTACTGCTCTCTTCAAACGGATTAATTGTGTTCGATAGCGTTGTCCATTGATGGTTTCACCCGGTTTTAGCAGCTTATAATATAGCACACCCATCTGATCCCACCAAATATAGAGCATTACCTTCGCGCCATGGATATTCGGCTTTGCCGTTGATTTGGTTGGTTGGCCGGGTTTCACATATGATTTTGGGGTTGTCGTAATGGATCCATTTTTCATCACCAGTAACAATCCGATGCAAAAATGACTTCCTTTTGTAGCTATCCAGCAGCATTTCGGAAATGCAAAACCGCCTTTCGACATCTTTCGGCTTGAGTTCATGTGGAACCCAATTTCCGTGCTTTTGAATATATCCAGCTGCAAACGTTTTGAAATGGCTGCTAGAGTGACACCAAAAGGTTCTGCGAGCTCTTCTTGTGTTTGGCAACAATCTTCATAGAGTAATGCTTCCAGTTCTTCATCTTCAAACTTTTTTGGCTGCCCAGGACGTTCATCGTCTTCTAAGCCAAAATTACCACTTTTGGCACGTTAGCTCAGCTAGCGCATGTTCACCATAAATTTCCACCAAAGTACGATGATTTTCGGCAGCAGTTTTCTTCATATTAAAGTAATGAAGAAGAACTCCCCGCAAAAACACTTTTTCAGGCACAAAGTTCGACACATTTGAGTGAAAAAAAAATTATTGTTGTTTACGCTTCATGACAGTAGCTTTCCAATGCATGTTCCAATGGAATAATAAAAATGGAATAACACTAGTTACGCCATCCCTTAGCAAACCGCAAACCTATTAAGTTTTAGACCCAATAGATAAAGTTGGAGATTCAATCCTGATTTGCGTAGGTTAGTTAATGTGTATTCATTTGTGCTACATTCGATTTGATTTGACATTGTGTTGCTTATCATTGTTCCGTCAGCTCAATCTTTTGACGAATGATGATGAAATTTTGCTTAGGAATTCCGGTAGCGTCGTGGGCACTTAACAAACTATTACTGAAGAATACAGCAAGGCGATTGGCGCAGTAAAATGAAAGTTCGATTTGAACCGTTTTCGGAATTCTATTTAGCATCCCAGCAGTTAGGTTTAGGTTAGTGTCACAAATTTTTCTTCTCTGCATGATCACCTCCTTTTTTTTCTGTGTGTCGCAGTGTAAAAGCTACAGTTCGAGACTCCTCACTTAACCTTACCCTTGCAAAGAAACATCGTCTCTGTTAAGCCTGAGGGAAATACCGTAACGTATAACTTTGTGGGTCAGGGTGGCAACCTTGCCTAAAAATAATTGTTAAGCGTATTAGCGTATTGCGTCATGTTGTTGGTCTATAAGCCTGAGGACGGATTCCTGGTTGTCTGTTCTGCGTGGGTGTTATGCGATTTGTGTGTCAGGGTGGGTTGGCCCGGACAAAAATCAGAATGAAGTGAATATGTGTATGTCTGTATACACATGTACGCCAGGAGAAAGGGAAATGATAGTTGCTGAATGTTGCGCGTAACTGCGCTGATTTATTCATGTTTGGGTTTGTGTCTATATTTGCGTATGCTCGCGTCGCGTCGAAATTGTGTCGCGTCACTTGATTATGACCACTCTCCGCTAACTTTGACTGGTTAAGCTTGACTGGTTAGCAGTTCCTTTCTTGCCTACATCTATTGTCTAAGCCAATATTATTTTCTTCGTAATTTTGTCTTCCTTGACGCTCGAGTCTTCGCATCTTAATCAAAGCGGCCGTCACTCCGTTTTTGTTCTGAGGCGGTTATTTCCTTAATAATAACCCTTAAATGTTAAAGGTTGCTTCCCTGTCTTTTGAAACGTGAGGAGGGGGAAATTTCAATACCTGTGTCGTCCTCTTGGTTCAGACAGGATGGAAAGATTGGTGAGGAATTATGTCTGAATTTGTGCAGCTATTTTCTGAACATGCCATGATCGGTTTGTGTGATGTAGAAATGTTGTTCTTCAGCTTTTCTTTTTACTCAATGTATAGATAAAATTGGTGTGACCGTCTTCCTTTGGTTGTATTATTCCACCGGTTGTACAACTTTTATACTGAGATATTCATTTCCTTCTAATGGATCTCGCCAATTGATGTGTTGGGTGGAACGAATCCTCATGTTTACGGGTCTTATATCATCTGCCATTATATCAGTGAGTATCGTGCTAGCTAAAACGTCCGCTGCTTCCTCTGAGACGGTCCGGAGAGCACGGATTGTTCTCAAAAGGATTAAACATACAGGGGACGTGTACAATATAAATGATGTAACTACTTTCGAAAGTAATAATCTGCGACTGCACCTTGGTCCTCCGATATTTAACATTTATCTCGTCAGCGAGGATTGGTTTATCTAATAATCTTTTCCAGATTATCTGCTGTATCAAAGTTCTTTTCTTATACGAGAACTGAGACCTAAATAGTTGTTCCACATTTTCATTTCTGACTCTGGGGTTAAATTTAAGTTTGTGTTAAATGGAAGGTGTCATGGTGTACGACATAGGCCCCGAATCAAATTAAGAATGAGATAGGAACTTCCGTTTCTTGTTTTCATTTAAATATCCTAAAAGAATGTCCACTTTCAGCCATTTCTCAGATAAAAAACATTTCACAGAACGAACAATCAATACACTTCTATGTTCTCCAATGAGCACCTGGGTGCTCCTTCTCCAGAAATAAGTTCTCTGGTAATTCTCTTGTAGCACCTTCTACTTCGACGGAACATATTTAACATCCACTCTATGCTGCCACCTTTAGATTTTTATCCTGGAGTTCGATCAAATATGCCTTCAGCCCGCTATTTACCGATAGGATACAAAAGAATAAAAAAAAATGCTTTAGAAAGTCCCCACATCTCTTCATTTTGCGGATTCTATTTCGAAACGCCGCATCAAATTCCTTCAAGAATTGATTGATGTCTTACGATAGCAACCAAATCAAATGTCGGTGCACGCCAACTACACATATTCTACACATTTCCCTATCTCCTCCACTAAAACAGCCCCAAGTTCTTATTCTTACAGGACAATAATAACAGTAGTCTTCCGCCATTTGTTGTCGTCATTTAACAAATTGGGTCGAGCTCACATATCTCATTATCAATGTCTTTTCTTACACTTTTGTCAGTTCGGCCTTCCCTCCTTCGCACTATATGCTTCCACGAACAGACACTGCTTTATTGAAGATGGGGGTGGTAGTAGTAAAAGATGGGTGGAAAGGGAAGAGAAAAAAAAAATCAAAAATAAAGGCATAAATTATCCTGTCACAAAAATATTTCCTTTCTTCTCCATCATCCCCACATAGGGTGGGTAGACAAGAAGCCTCTCTATCGTCTATGTTACAACATTGCTTACAATCTCCCAACAAAAGAAACAATTCCCTGCCAGGGCGCGCTTAAACTACCCCATCCAACAACGACCTTTGCTGGCGGGAGGGTGTTGGGTGTCATGTTTTTTTTCGAAAATATTACTTCCGAGTGAAATTTGAGATTTTTCATATGCATACGATGGATTGAGGTGAATTGAGATTTTCAGAAAAAAAAAAAAAAAATGAAAAAAAAAAAAATTAGAAATCGCTAGGCGGTGTATACGAGTCGCAGTATGAGGGTTTGAGGAATGAAGTTTCATTGTCGTCGTCGACCATTCAACTGTGAGAAATTTACAACCTGATTTTATTTCACCTCCAACCCCAACTCGTGTTCGTGCTCATCCTCGTATCTCTAAACAAAAAAAATGAATTGCGATCCTTCCCAAAAGATGTGTGTGTATGTTGACGTACCATAGAGATTTATTTTGCCAAGGTTATGGTATTTGACTGTTGTCAGGTTAATATAACGGTGCCGATGCATAGTGATGATGGCGGTAGAAGGGCGGCATGTCGGAAGGCCGGAAGACGAAGATATGTAATGTGTTTACGTTGCTTTAGGTATTTTGGGAATTGAGTGGGCACGATTGATGTAAGTAGGTCGTTTGTGTGTGTATGTGAGCGGGAATAGTTGTACATCTGCTGCGATTTAGATGATCAATGAGGCTTAGGGTGGCTTATTTATAGCCCCCACTTGGTAGTCGTGAGGAAACTTTCAAAGATTAAATTGCTAAAGTCTACTCGGAGATTGTAATCTATTTGACATTTGTCAAAACTGTCACATTTAAACGAGAGCATAAGTTCTGCCTTGTAATCAAACAACAGGTGATGGAAGGAAGGAAAAGTGATGCAATTCTACATAGTGGGAGATGGTTAAAAATCCGAAATGACTTGAAGAAGAAATCAGAATAACATGTCGGAGTAGTGAGAAATTCGAGAAAATATCGAAAATTGAGTTTTGTATTATGAAAGGGCATTACATCACTTCTAGGTGCACACTTTCGAACAAGCATAGCCTCGACTTACCCGTGTGTACAGAAATTTTAGAAGAGTCAACAATTGACCGCTCTAGGACGGGGAACATGAAGGCTACCCCACAAATGAGAATTTTTTAAAGCTTAAAGACAAGGTTCAACATACTAACAAAAGCATCACTCTTCTGGCCAAGTCGATGTCGCTGTACAGTCCATACAATTCGAGGTTGTATCTCCTACACTCACTATCTATGCAGACTAGACCGAAAATCACTCGAAGAATTCTTTTTTCAAAGCAGGCAAGAGCACCCTCATCCATTTTGATAATGTCCATGCCTCTGCGCCATAAATAGACTGGGATTATTAAGGTCTTATACTATATAGGGTAACTTTTGTTATTTGAGAGAGGGCTTTGCTAGTCAATTGCCTTCCTCGCCCAAGGAAGGAGCGATTGGCAATAGTTATTCTTCGTTCCATCTCAGTGCAAGTACCATTGTCTGAATTGATAGCGGAACTTTAGTAGACAAAGTCAGCCAAAGGTGGCGTTCTGTCCGAGACGTCTGTGTTGAGTGCCCTTTTTGCTTGACAGCATATGCTTGGTCTTGCCCTCGTTGACCGCTAAGCACATTTTCGCTGGTTCAGGCTCAATACTCGCGAAAGCGCTACTGAGATCACGCCGCTGTCTTCCAATTATGCCAATATCATCGGAAAATGCGAGTAATTGTGCCTCTTGTATTTGCGCGTAAGTTTATAACTGTTTTTCAAATATGATGTTAAAGAAATCGCATAACAGCACATCGTCTTTTCTAAATCCTTTTTTGGCATGAATGATGTCGGTGAGTTCTTTACCAACCTTGATGGCGCAGCCTTCATTCTCCATCGTCATCTTACACATAAACAACACAAACACTGTGGCGCTGGCAGCCCGATATGGGCCATGGCCTACCTTCTTGTCACTCATTTGTGTTGCTCATGTTGTAATTTTTGTCACATCTGAGCGGGGCCTACAGTTTATCGCCGAGTCCGAACGGCACTCTTTAGAAGCTTTTTCGTAGGCAATTTTACTTTCGGGAGTTTGCCACTGCCCGCCGAAAGGGGATGGCGATTTGAAAAATTGTTGGTGACCCAGCCAGGAATCGAACCCAGACTGTCTGCGTGATAGTCCAATGAGCTAACTATCGCGCCATCGCCATCGCCACATTACACATACGGATGTAAAAACTACACCTTGCTTTGTATAGATGCTGTCATACGCGGCCGTAAAATCCATGAATAGGGTTTTTTCCAAGATCTGCCGTAGTGGGAATATTTAGTCGATAGTGGACTTTACTGTTCTAAAGTCATTCTGATATAGAACTATCAGGTTGTTGACGAACTGCTTTAGGCATTCACACAATGCAGCAAATAATATCTAGTATGCGATGTTAAGAAGACTGATGCCTCTGTAGTTGGCGCAGTTCAGAGGCTCTCCTTTCTTGTGGGTTGGACAAACAATGCTGAGGTTCCATTCATTAGGTATTCTTTCATTCGACCATATTCTAGAGACAAGTTTGTGTATTCTCTTCACCAAGACATGACTTACCGCAGCTTTGTTAGGATTCAGCTTAGACACTTAGACATTGCTATATTCACTTCATCCAGGTCGGGTGGACGTAATTGTTGGTCTACATCGTCTAGGTTGAAAGGTTCCCTCTGCTTGACAGCGGTATTTTACTCGTCATCGGGGTGCCCGTGGTGTAGTGGTACTAGCCATCGCTTCTCACTCCAAGGGTCAAGGCTCGAATCCTTCTCATAATCCCTTTGGGCGCGCGTAAATAAAAAAAAAAAATAGTCGTCAAACTAGAGGTTTCATCGTGGTAGTCGGGTGAAACTCAGCACATCAGTAGCAGCATCTCTGATAGCTTTTGCCGCCGGTCTTCGATGCTACATTCGTTCGCTTGCCTGAAACTCAAGATTTTTCCCTTAGGCTGCCTCCAACAACAAAATCGCATCCAAATAGACGTCGATGACAATCGCCGTTGTAGATGTTGCAGTTTTTCATCTCATATTTGTCCGGACCAACACATCACATGGTTGTTCGGCTGCACGTGGCCTATTAAAGACTTAACATTCCACGTTGATATCCAAATTTCGATGTACTTACTATTAGTTAATTTCCTAATACATTTATGTATGTGAACGTGAATGTTTTAAGCTTTTAAATAATATTCTATGCAATTAGCAACAACATCAGCCTCAGCTTGGGTTAGTAACCTTGCCTGCTGAAAGTAGAGAAAAAAATTCTATTCCAAGTGCCATCGAGTCTGTTCAGCTACGATACGCATTTTCTTTTTGCGTATTTCGATAAATTGGAATCACATGTCGTATTAGCACTTGTCAGTTCTCACTAATCCAACCATAAAAATCACTGCCAACGGCAATCCAAAATCACCTTGAAATTGTCACCTTTTGTTCTTTAAAATTAGAAGTCACCAATTATCAAAAAAAAAAAAACACTTTAATGCTGATTTGTTAAGCTTCCTAAATCTTACGTCGATCATGCCAAAACTTAATCCCCTTCTCAGATGCCTAATGCCTTGAACCAATTTAACAATTGTCAGCGACAAATAAATTACAAAAAAAATGTGTTCCTTTCCGTCTTTGACCACCTACATGTCGTTCCCGTAGTAGGCGTTCTAGACGTGATTCGAATTTTTCGCATCCCATAATGACACGCAGTTTAAAAAATTGGATGGGGGAAGGAGCAAGTGTAAAAGAAAAAAAAAAAACATAAAAATAAAAACAGAAAAAAATTGGCGCCCAACACCAGGCCCAAAAAGTCACGATTTGAAAATTTCTCACAAATTGATTGGAATAGCAGATTTCGTTCGAAAAAGTGACAAAACCTCGCCATTTAATCATTTTTGAGTCACAGAAAGTTTCTGCGCGCCTTGAAATCGTGCGCCACACCATAAACATATCTCCACCACATTGGTTGCAAATTTAAAATTTTCGAAAATTTCACATCATTTGTATAGCTCACGAACAGATGTACATGTGTGAGTGTGTATCTCATGGCAATGGATGAGTTGGACCACCCAACAACAAAAAAACAAAGTAAGTGAAGGAAGATCCACCCTTGTGCCAAAAACCCAAATACATACACTTCGAGTTAAGTGTAGCCGGGTGTTTTTGATATCCGACACGTGACTCATTTTTAGCATTCAATTCTCTCTTGCTCTCGTTTTTCTTCCCATTGGTTGGGGCAAGTAGCAGCGGCCTTAAGACTACACCTCTTGTATAGAGCGGGAGAAATCTCTATCCGTAGTGAAATTAATTTGAGACTCATTTTATTGTAATGCTTCTTACCGAGTACCGAACAGTTGTAGTGAATGCCTCTGTGTTACTTTCCAAATGTCACCATATGATCGGGTGTTTGTCCTATTTTTAGGAAAGATACTTAACACATTCTTCAAACATTCAACTTCTGCATAATTTCTGCTCTCATCTCCTCTCATCGGTTTTTGGATTCCATTACAAAAAATAAATCACCTCCGTGTATACGAGTATTTTGGTTTATTTTCGAGTTGAAATTGCAAGAGCAAGTATTGTCCTCGTAAGTATTGCTGATTGCTCTTATACGAATAGGCTTTCAAGAAGTATTTTTTCATCTATTTTCATACGAAATACGTACAAAAAGCGGCGCTGAACATAAGCCAGAAAAAGAAACACACATTTAAAAAAAAAAGTTAGTACTTTCGAAAACGGCCGATATGTTGACAACGGGAAACACAATATTTCTTAAAATTAGTAAATAAAAGCTTAAGATATTAGTTTTAAAATATGTTTATCAATCTTTGACCTAAACGTAAGGATATTGATTTTATAGTAGTTTTAGTACATTTGTACTCTTTTTTCAAAAATAGTTTAAGAAGTTTTATATGTAACAGCTAAAGACGGGGTATTCATCTGAAAACATCATTCTATTCAATTCCATTATTTTCAAAGATAACCACGGTTTTGAATTTAAAAAAAAATTTAATCCAGAATATGCGACCAAATCTCGTCATTTATTCTTTGTTGCATTTGTATGTCACGTTAAGAAGGACACACTCGTATTCGTATTCAGATCCGTGGAGGAGTGTTCATATTTATGGTGAATGGAATTGTCAGACGCTAATTAGATGATGATATGAAACATTTCCACAATTGTGTGTGTTTCGAATCCCCGTGTCGACTTTATGTCGACGCTCTGACGTTCCACTTTCGGTACTCATTCGAGGACAAAATGACAGAATTTGTGATAGTTTAGCCAACAAAATGTATCCAACGTACTAAGTCAAACTGTTTTCAGTTTTCAGTATTTTTAGTTATGCTGATGTATATACATATCTATATCAGCGGCTTCTCTGAATCATAATGCTGCAGTGTGTGATGAGATGCTCTGCAACGAACGGGACGGGTATGTGGGCGATACATGAGTTAATTAGTCACACGATGATGATATTCAGTGAGTATGTCAGCTCTCGTCGGTTTCTTTCTTTCCGGGAAACAACCGAGTGACTACTGGGTTCTCTTAAGAATGCCAGAGGCAGACGGAGCTAACAGGGCTATGGTAGGACTTGATGATGATGACATTGACTTGAAGCATCGTCATGTTTTACACATGAATGTTGAAAGGTGTTAAGGTGCACTCAGTAAAAATAATTTCAAGTGATGCATTTATTTTAAGCAAACTCTATGATTGGCTTGGTGTAGATGGGCATGTGTATGGTAACGATTGCCATGTGTACATTGTCAAGTGCAAGAAGTGGGGAGGTTAACTCCATGTGATTTTACTATTGTCAAAATAGTCATTCAGTTTTATGTTTCATGCTAGTTCGTTTTTCCAGTATACTACAACAGTAAGATTGGGATTACGCTGCTGACGTAAATGGATTGAAATATATTTGCAGTTCTTAGTGGACCTTGAAATTGAGTTTAAATTTAAGATTGATTTAAATAATTGCTTCAAGTCAAGGCTTACGAAACTTCGTCCATCCCCGTAAGCTTTTAAAGAAATTGATAGGATCACAGGAAGGAAGTACTTTGGAACAAATATGTCTAGAGACATACTTTTTTATAACGGTCAACAGTTAGCAGATACACAAACCAAGTTATGTGCATTCAAAAAATTTTACTCACAAATGTATATTGAAAATACGCCTATGCTTGATCCAAATTTAGAAGGTGAAATATCATCAACAATAAGCCAGTTCTGCCAAACTCAGCTGAACTGTCCGTATACATCATTTTCCCCCGAAAATGATGCGCGTGATTCCAATTCACCTATATTTACCACCCCAATTAAAGTTAATCAGTTCAGACTTGCTTTAAACAATAAAAAATCTGAAGGTATAGATCAAATTTCTAATTTCATTTTGCGAAAATGTCCTTATTCGCTCGACCTTTTTCTCTCACTTTTGTTTAACCACTGCATAAATAATGGTTACTTTCCATATAGCTGGAAAGTGGCCAAGCTTTTACCAATAGTAAAATAAAAATCCGCTAAAGAAGTCAAAGATTTTCAGCCCATTTCATTGCTATCAAACGTGGGAAAACTTTTCGAAAGAGTACTGGCGGACGGACTAAATAGGTTTTGCGATGCAGCAAATGTAATCCCAAACAACCAATTCGGTTTTAAAAAAGGTCACTCAACCGAACATGCATCCATTACCTTGCACGACAAAATTTTTCAAAACCTAAGGAACAAAAAATGTACAGTGACTTTGGATCTTGATTTTGAAAAAGCTTTTGACTCGGTTTGGCACAAGGGACTGTTATTCAAAATCATAAGGCTAGGGTGCCCGACGTGGACGACACGATTAATTTACAGTTTCCTGTAAAACAGAACCACTTCTATCGTCATCGGCACAGAGCAATCGGAATATTTTAATGTGCGTTCCGGTGTACCACAAGGGTCTGTCCTTGGGCCAATTCTTTTTAATATATTCCTCCATGTCTTTCCTTTTAACTCCCTATCATAGAAGATACTGGCGCTATTGTCTACGCCGACGACATTACAATATTGGACAGTGGAATAAGACTAATCGATGCCCTCAAAAAGATTAAGGATAGAATAAATATCTTACAGAACTATCTAGGGAAGTGGGGACTAAAGATTAATACCCATAAAAGCGGCTTAACATGTTTTAGAAATGCTAGTGGAAAAGGTCACTATCTTGCAGTCAAGGAAAGTAAAGGGTTAGAACTTCAAATTAATGGAAGTCCCATTCCACTGCGAGTTGAAACTAAATATCTAGGTATTCATTTTCAAAATAGACTTTTGTTTAACAAACATGGCTGGAGAGCTCTAGCCTAAGCGAAAATGGTAACAGGTGTTCTAAAACCTCTGCTCAATTCAAAACAACCCTCGCAAAACACGAAGATATTGATGTATAAAACGCTCATAAGGCCAATTCTGACCTACGGTTTTGCATCTTGGTTTACAATTTCATCTACAGTTGCCAAGGAAATGGAGAGTTTTGAAAGGAAAATACTACGCTTTTGCTGTGGTAAATTTAGAAAACCAGATAAAAAGTGGTTCTCTAATAAAACGCTCTACGAGACAACGAGAATGACCCCCCTGATGATTTATCAAGCAGAAATTCTTCTCAAAAAATTGTATCGAATAAAAGAGCATCTCATCCCACTTGTGAGAACCTTGTTAGACTCCAATATTGACAGCTGCGTGAACGATAATTATTATCTTTCGCCGTTTAATTTCTTACATACCGCATCGTTACAGCTTTTAGGACCTGAGGCAAGTGGAGGCTTAGTCACTTATGGTTGGTTTCATGGACTCCGGTCTCTGATATTAAACAGTATCCAATCTCTTTCGTTTGTAAACTAACTTTATAGATCATTAATGAGATTGAAAACTCTAAAACCCAGTACTTCGTATTTTTAGTTTAAGTTGTTTTATGTTTTATTTAGTATAGTTTTGCCAAAAAGAGCGTCACTGAGAATATATGTCGGGAGCAAGCATATACTAATAAGTATTGAAATTAAGTAGAATTGTACATTCTGATTGCATATGTAAATGTAAAAGATACATTTTGTTCAGTTGTAAATAGCCAGACATACTTGCTAAAGTCGGCCACATTTATATACTTTGTGAATACAAAACCTAACTGATTGAAATTTTGTCATGTCTCAATAAAGTTAAATTGTAAATTGTAAATTGTTTAAGATGTTTATTTTAGAAATTGCTTATTTAAAAGTTTTTTCATGCCGGCGTCGGTTATTATTAAGCAATGAGAAAAATGATAAGGAGCTAAATTGTATGTCCTTCATATGGCGGCGTGTTTAACAATTTGGTGATTGCTAATCGAAACAGATTATGTCTTGGCTCATCCTCTTGGATTATTTTTTGTATAAAGGGTTCAGTCCTCTTTCGGAGAAGCATCGAAAAAACCGAGGGGTTTGACGAATGTAGGCGAACAAGTCGTCTACTTACGCTATGCTTAAGTTATTCCGCAACTTAGTACAGTCCGTTTTTACTGCAAAATATTCCAACATACTCGTATGTCACATTGCCATTTTTATGAACTATCTAATCTCATTTATACTCACCATGTCCGTTAGAGAATACCTTCACCGAGTCAATCAGGCTGGCACCCACGTAGTCAGGGATGTATTCTACATACTTAGGACGATCGCCGGAATGGATGTGCCTTTATTTCTTTTCGAAGTTGAATTCAACGCTATCTTTTAATGCGCGGGATAGTTACATAATATTATTTTAAAATTTCGTCTAGTTGTTTTAGGTACCAGTTTGACAGATCTTCAGTTTGACAGATTGTAAATGTTCTGGAGAAATACGTCCAACATACCCAGCTATAAATAAGAGGATTCTTTTAAAGAACCTTGTATTCGTGTGTCTAGAATGGAGATGAATTTGGTAAGAGAGGCTTCCAAAACAGATCGGAACATAATGCTGTAGTATAAGCTAAGCCATAGACACCAGCTTCTAATAACAAAGCTTCTATTGAGCTGAATAGCTCAACACGACGTAGTTGATATATGTATCTTGTCGGTTGTGCTGGCGGATGAGGCTTTTCAACATGTTGTTGCTATCTTTAATGACATCCAGTCACCTGAGACCGATGGCATACAACCAGTTATGTTACGAAAGGATATCGACAAGTTGCTGATAACTCTGAGCGTCTCCACTGCTAGCCTGGCACGTGCATACATACTGAAACCCTGGTAAGAGTATCCTTTATCGAAAATCAGAAAAGAGGACAATTGGCTTGCTAAGAGCTTTAGACCTACCGACTTTATTATGTTTAACAGTGTAAAGAAAATTGTTTGAATCCATGTATGCATCTTGGTAGAGTCCGCTGATGGCAGCGAACTATAATATGTATGTAAATTGTGGAAAACTGGTGGAGGGGGCGAAGCTAAGTTAGGCCTGCCTGCATCCTCGGTTAGGGCTTCCGTTGGCAGTTGGGTTTCATATGAATACAACTGCAGATGGCTTGAATCTCCAGGATGCCACTGACCAAACGTCGCGTCGTCTCAAAGAGATAAGCGGTCTTCATGCTGTCCCTCAGTAGAAAAGACTGAAATGGGCTTATTGGCTTCTCGTCTAGGATCACTACACTTCTGTTAAGCTCTTTAAGGTGTTGGGCATGTCTGATAAGTAGAGAAACAGCTTCATATGCTCATTCAGCAAGAAGAGAAATCTTATTCTTTGTAAGAACTGCAGGGGCATATTACCAGCTGAATGCTGCTATTCGAACCTATTCAACGTATTGCATGAAAGTCGTTTACAATAAATGAATTACCAGGTATCATTAAGCCGCATTAGCGTTAAAACGAAATAAGGCCTACAGGGCGATATCTTAATTCGGGATTCACAAAACTTTGGAATATACGCGTTGGATAGGTATAGTTTGAAACCCATATATATGCAGCTCCTATTAATAATTTGTATTCTAAACGTGTTGCAGATATTGTCAAATAGATGCGCCGTCTTGTGACTTTTTCAGTGCAGTTAGAACAGGTAGGGCGCAATGAAAATGTCAAGATGAAATGCACTGTACTTAATGAATTTTCCTAGCTGCTCAGATTTACAAGCGACATCCACATTATTGGTCATGTAATGGTGTTTCGACAAGGGCTTTAGATTATCATCACTCTAAATACGACAATTCTATTTACTAACGCAGTCTTTTAATCGAAAGTGTGATTCATCCCTGAAAAAAAATTTGTAATGAAATTGTGGATCAATAGCAATGTTTCCTTTAGCCCATTCACTAAATGTACGGCGCAAACGATGATCGTGTGTCTTTAATTCCTGTACAAGTTGTGTGTTCTAAGCAAGTTAACCAAGATGTTTAGTTACAATTTTTCATAAAGTGGATGGACACAAGTTTAACTGGATTACGATGACGAATTCACACATTTGGATCATTCTCAGAACTACGCCGCACCACGACGATGCGTAAGAGTACAGCGTTTAGAGCAAACGTGTTGCGAAAACGATCCATAGTTTCTCGAATTAATCGCTCTGATGGACGATTATGAGCGCCATAAAATGCACGTGAGCCATATTTTTCAAAATAAATTTGAACAAATAGCAAATGTTGCTCTGGCTTTAATCTATCTGTTTATGATTAATTGCTAAACAATGGAGACGTGTCAAATCGACTATCACAGACAACAGTATTGCCAATTTAAAGTAATGTGCCTCTAAAAAAATCACCCTTTACCTCGTATAGCGAAAGGCAGAATCTGGCAAAAGAAATGACCGCTAACCTAGGTTAGGTTAGGTTAAACAGGGTGCGTCATAAGATACATCACTAGGCACCAAAATTGGCCTATCGCGATCCGTGTAGGACCAGTTGAATTTAACTTCAAGTGGAAAACAATCTCCCTGGTAGAACAGCCAATTTTTTTTAGAGAAGCCAAGAAGGCCTTTGGAATCCATGCCGTCTATTTCCTCTAAGTTTTCAAAAAAAGTATTTTCCTAAGAATATCCCTCGGCTACGCGGTATTGCCTCACATTCACACAGTATATCCTCAACCGCTTGCAGATCATCACAGAATCTACAAATATCCGTATCAGTCATTTTGAGTCTCTTTGCGTGTTTCAGCAGGAGACATTGTCTTGTCAGGATTCCTATTAATGTCTCTAGCTTATCTTTTACTAGCGAAAAGTGCCCATAGCACCTTGGACCCTATGTCCTTCAAGATTCGACCACCTTATGTTGGCAGTCTTTATGGTCTTTTCTCGATAGTGCACCTTAATGTGGTTTGATGTTAGCAACTTCACTATTGTCGAGTAGGTCATCCGCTTGTTCATTTCCCTCTATGCCGCAGTGTTCTGTCATCCAGTCTCACCCGGTTCTGAATGCATAATGCTTTGACCATTGTACGACAGCCCCTTACTGTATCAGAGCTGATGTCTTCTGATCCCATTGCTTTAAGAGCGGTCTGGCTGTTGAAGTAGATAGCGATATCTCTACCGGATACCGACCTCATCTGCATCAGCTCAGCCGCCCTGAGGGCAGCCAGAATTGATTGGAAGACACTGCTTGTGTCCGGTAGTCTTATGGATACTGTTAGCTCTGGGTCTTTCGAAAAGATACCGTAACCTGTCCTTTTTTCTGTTTTCGAGCCATCTGTGAAAATTGCAATTTCATTTGGCCTGATTACTGCATTTTCTTGCCAGTCCTTCTTTTCCGGATATATTATATCATACGGAGTGTCGAAGGACACTCCTTCGTTTAAGGAAGGGATTTCAGCCGTAAAAGTATGATTGCCTGGCAGTAGCTCCGCTAGGATCGTGCCGTGTCCGAGGCTACTGTTCTTAAAGTGACGCAGATTAGTGAGTTAAATCGCACTGTTGCCAGCAAGTTTTTTGATCTGTAAGTCAAACGGTGTTAGGTGCAGAAAGGTGTCCGATGCTGCCATAGGGGTGGTACGGAGCGGAACTTGTAATGGCTATGGAAGCCTAATTTTCTGTAGATAGTTTTCTTATTTGTTGCTTTTCACGATGCTAGTGCGCCATGTGTAAGTATGGGTCTCACCACCACCGTATATAGCCAATACACCATTACCCAATTTGTAATCCCCTGTTCTATATTTGCGTCGACTAGAGCACTTTTAATGGCGCTGACCTTCACGTTAGTGAAGGCTCCTTTGATATGGACAAAGGCCGCCATCGCAAACTCACCGAAGTGTAGACTACTTTCAATTTTCCCCACCATCTGATGTAGGGCGGATTCTACAGACTTGCCTTTCATTGAAGCATGCTGTGACTCGGCTAGAAAGCCGTTGCTGCATCTGTTCCTGACATGGATTTTCAATAAACGCTCTAGGGTTTTAAGCATAAATGATGACAGACTTATTGCTCTGAAATCCATTGCTGCTACATGGCCCTGTTTGCCAGCTTAAGGTATAAAAACAACCTTAACTTCTTTCCAAGCCAATGGAATGTATCCTGTTTTTAGACTGTGCCTAAGAGTTTCTATAATTTTTTTGGATTGCTCCCTCAAATGAGAACACCTATTTCCTCTTTGCAGAGAGAGAGAGATTAATGTTTCTAGTGTGCCGTAAGATGCCGGAGTCAACTGATAGTGTGGTTTGCTGCTTTCAGCCCACGTTCCGTCGTTTTTTCTGAGAAAGCTATGGACGCTCGCTTCTTTTGAAATCATTTTGCGCAGCCTCGAAGCCTCGTCTGTTACCACGATAGATTCGAAGTATCTCTGCCATGATGCCCTTTTTGACTTGTTTTTTACAATCATAGTACTTGATCCACGTACTGTTACTTTTGAACAACTTCGCCCTATTGTAGAGTTGCCTCCTTTCCTTTTCCTTATTCCACCACTTTGGTTGAGCCACGAACCGCGAACCCATATGAGCTGCATCAATATTTGAGTATGCTCGTAGTATAAAGAATGCCAAAATATGCCTAAACTGTCCAGCCGTATGCAGCAAATGGACAGTAATACTTTATCCAGGAAGATTTTAAAACTATAAGGTCATTTTTAAGTACTTAACAGCCCTGAACGAAAAGTAAGCATGATACGAGCTACGATACACGTTGGACTAAGAGACTATCACCAAAATGGCCTTTCTCTTTGCACTTTGGTGTAAGGCACATACAATTCTCTGAAACAATTGAGGGTATATAGTTAAAAAACAAATAAAACTTCCTGCTAAGGAAAAAAATAGCGAACAATGTGCCATTCTGTAAGACTTTTAGCATTTCATTCCTATTTTATTGTATGGAAGTACAAACTCAAAGCAAAACTACTACGAAGTGGAAGATGAAGTGGTGAGGGAAAGTTAAGCACATGGATGTACTTCTGTTTTACGAAGGGTTTCGGACTAAAGTTGCTTGCGCTTGTTTATTTTGGAAAAAAAAAACCTAAAAACCTGATAATAAGAACACTTTGTATCTACTCAAATTAGCGACGTTATTCACTCATCTGACCTCGAAAACGTGTGTGCTTTTGTTCCCAGTTTTGAGTTTGGAAATAGGTAAATTGTAAAAGTTAAACTAATTTTATATATGAAATCACCATGCTCAAAAGATAAAATCCCAAATGCCGTTAATTTCCATTAAGGTCGCTCGACACATCGCGACATCCCGGAAGATCCAAAACATCAAAGGAAATAATAAATTGCTACCACAGACCTCATTTGAAACTTGGAAACGGAAAATCGTTCACTTAATGTCTGTCAATGTACATCAAAAATCCATCTATCAACGCATCTATGCACATTCCGTTCCATCAAAGACAACGTTTTCTCCAATTTTAAATTTGAGCTTATTTTCGGATATGTCACCTATAAATTGTACGCACACTTAATGGAACCAAAACACTCGTATTCGGCTGCTTAGCACTCTATTGCCAGACTGATTTATTAAATTGATTAAGAAAATAAGCCAGCAGACATCCACCTATACCTAGATACTCCTACATCCATGAGGAGAAACTTAAAAATACACTCTCCTGCCACATCAAAGATGAGCGGAACTAAAGCAAACCAAAGGCAGCCAATTGCATTCGTATTAAAATTGTGCACTTGAATTTCAATTGCAAATTAGGATATACTTTTTCCATCGTCTGAAGGATACAAGGGATTTCAGGGTAAGAGTTGCACAAGATACGAAAGTTGTGCCTGCATCAAGATTTGCACTTGAGAATACGGAACTTTCTTCCATCTGCCAAACATAGTTGATAATCAAGTAGTTGGTAGTCGGTGCCGCCCTCACATACTTATGTATACCCTAGTGGATATTTCATTATTTGTAGCAGTATTAGTTTGTTGCAAGGAAAACAAGCCTAAGAAGAGCACAGTCGTACATCACTCTTCGTGTCGGGATTTTGGATGGATTTTGGTCTTTCTAATGAGATTGCTGCTTCTATCAAAACTAACGGGCCCAACGGCATAGGAGCTAGCGCTCCAGTGATTTTTCTACCACAGACGATAATATGGAGGACCAACAGCCATCACAAGCACTAGTGGCAGAGGCGGCGGCATTGACTGACGGCATTTGGGCGTAGGCGCTCTGGCGTTCGAAGCTTACCCTCAGTGTCAGTCAGTCAGTAGTAGGCTGTGCCAGTGGGTCTGACATGATACAAAATTTGTTAGAAAGATACACTGCATGTATCTTTGGGATTGTTGAGGGTGCGATCTGAAGTGCACACTAATCAGACATTTTGATTGGAATGATGTTGAAGTACGCTCTCGAGTGCGTTCCTCTAAAGTGTGGAGTGAGTTATTAGGAGAATCGAACAGGCGCCGTGAAATGATGCATTCATAAGGAAAATACACTGTAAGTGGCCTGGTAAATCTGATTTATTTGTACCAGAGGAGTACAAGTAGCATACTTGGGTGGCACATCCTGAGCTCGTATATGTAGAATGGAGTTATGATTGATAGACGTTGGATATAGGTAGTGGGCAGATGAAATTGCGAATGAGTTATTACTGCTTCAATTTCATTTAATTAGGCTGCAGTCCCTTCTGATTGAGATGAGACTTTTTGTTTTTGAAGCACAGAGAGGAATGAAACGAATATTCGAGAAGCTAAGGTGTAAAAAGGAAATGTTAAGATCAAGTACGGTGGTCCTGTTATAATTACATATTTTAACGAGATGATAAAAGAGTTAGGTCCTTAACCACCAAAAAGAATTTTTTTTTTCCAGCTAAGCAAATATGGACTACAAAGTTGAATTTTATATAAATAATAGCAACAGAACCTCTCCTTCCACCTGAGGACAACAACAATCGCCGAAGTAGATGTCATCATTTTTCATACTCTTTTTGGATGGCTCATTCTATAGCATTTCTGGGATGGCGGCTATGTCTGCTTTGCATCAAGTTAGGGCCTCCGCTAGTTGTTCAGCTGCTCGTGGCCTGTCAAGGGACCTAACATTCCTCGTGAGTATCCGTTCATTGTCCTTAATCCATCCGTACATGAGGCTTGTTGCTGCTTCGTAACTTTTGTATCTTTTCCATGGCTGGGCAGTTACCCCAGCGCGCGGCACAATCCCCAACCTGGAGGCCCATTTCCATTTTTGATACTCCTAGGACGAGGGGTGGGTTGGACCGAAAGCCAGTAACACGTTCTGGGATGTGGGTGCTGCCGTTGGTCCATCGAGGGCTCTTCCGCCATCATCTCTTTTCTAAGGACCCTGACTTAGTCTCGGAGATCCCTACCGGCCTGAGCTATGTTAGAATACCCCAGATAAGGTTTCATTTGTTCCGGGAGTGTTTTGCACTGTTGATTCCACCTGAGTTATTCATCCGCTTTCCCGTTTATAGTACTGCTATTTGTGTCTGTTGGTCAGCACTCGCGATTATAAGCTTAGTAGGTCCAGACACTGAGCAGTACCCGGTGGTTACCACATGGAGGTATTATAAGCACAATTGATGTGTAGAAGATAGTTGCAACATTTGATATTGTCAGGTTGACATCTCTCAGTGCCTACCATATTTCTACAGCACCCAATGACCATAATATCTCTTTTATGATTGTTAAATTTAGCCTGGTAAGAGTCCGATTACAATTTTCGTACGTTATAGTCTGATACGAGTCTACTGGTATATTTTCTTTTCATATTCGCAATTTTTGTGTCCAATTTTGAATCTTGTAGTTGACGACTTGATTCCCCATAACTTATTGCAATTGTCATTAAAATCGTATCGGTACCAAATGAAGCTATCGTGTTATATTCTTGTGGTAGAATATCGTAGGCAAACAGGCGATATGAGTTCTTCTCTTTTATACAATAGATACATTGTTCGATTTCTAAGATCGTAGAATTTTAGCATGTGCATAGTAACTTTTTCAGTTTGCAGAATAATCCGTTATGCCAAACTTTGTTAAATGCTTGTACTACAACAAGAAACACTGAACTATATAACAGATTTATTTTTCCTCAACCGCCCTTTCCACAATGTTTGTTATCCAAGGTATTTGACCAATGATTGAATGTTTCACTCGAAAGCCACATTGGTGTTCTGTAGCAGTCTTTCAGAAAGTTTGAAAATTATTGTCAGTAAAGTTATTGGCTTATTGAATGAAGCTTCTTGAGGTTGTTTAGCTATACATGATAGCTAGTGGATAGGTAAAGGAAATTAGAACAAAAAGTAAAAAAGTAGCAGCATTCCGTTGTTACCATACACGCATAAGTTTCTCAATAAGAGTCCAAAGAGGCAACGTAATGGTTTGCCCGGTATCTCGGAAGGGATGCAATTCGGCCCCCCACCCATAAAAATTTTTTTCCTCAAAACATTTCAAGGAATTTCCCATTGCAAAGTTTTAAACATTTTTTGGAATACCCTGTATAGTGATGAAAACCAATTCTCTGGAAAGGATTAATAGCAAGTTGAAGAAGAAGTCCTCGGCTCAGAAGACGCGCGCGATGATCAGATAATTTGATTTCCATAGTTCAAAGCGATTGGAACAAGGTGATTCTAACAAAACGAGTTGTTTGCAAAAATCTGTTTGCAGCCATGCCGAATATGCTTTGGATTTTACTGAAACCATTTGATTTATCTTTTGAAAATAATGAAATGGAAGAGCTTATAAGCAAACGTGTGTACATACAACTGAAGTCTCTAATTCAATTTTATTTTACCATTTTTTCACCATCCAATCCCATGACAATCCGTTGTGAGTCAGGGAGAAAAATAAGAATATTCCCTTGTGTTATACTTATGCAAATCACGTTCTTTCATAAATTAAATGTTTGAAAGAAAAATTTCCGTTAAACCTCATTAGGGGGACAAGCGGACTAAATTAAATCCGCAAAACTTCAAAAGCTTGCTTTCCATTTCATCAGGATACCGGAATTTCCGTTTTCACTTCATTCAATTCACCTAATTAAAAGTTGGAATCCCTTCCCAAAGATACAAATACTTTTGCAGATATAGAAATGAAGGAAAGAAAACAGTCCAAAAAGAAGAATGAAACACCTCTCTTTGTACATAATTACCTCATCTTGATTGCAAGTCAACTCGTGGAAAAGGAAAACTCACCCTTGCTGTGCGATTAAAAATGGCCAACAGGGGCCCATTTCTATCTCGAAAATTTGAAAATTTTCAAAGCAAAACAAAAGAACAATCTTCACCCTTTCGACAAGCACTAGCCCACAGTGATAACGAACAATTCAAATATAATCTGCATCATTAACACTCGACAAAAGGTCCTACCGTGGTGGAGTGTACGAGTATGTACAATATTACTCCTTCAACCCGCCAACGCTGAGCATCCCTGAGTGCAAATTCATTATAGAACATGGTTAGAATACTACTCGTAAGGTAGGACGTATGGCACACCAGGGAGATGAATGAGCAATAGAGTCCTTCAACAAATACGATGTTAATGGGCATTCAAAAGGAAGCCATCGTAGCCCTTAAATGCATCTTTGCATCTCTTAAACCGCAAATATGCTGCGTAATTATGGGGAAGACATTTCTCATTAACATTTAAGGAAGATAGAAAACAAAAAAAAAATTAAAAAAAACAATTCCAAAACCCCCTCCAGATCTGTCTCTCATTACAGTAACAGGATGCGCACTCAAAACTACAAAAAGTATGTCAAAAACGAGAAATAAAAAAAAAATTTCTTCTTTTCCGAAATTCGTACTTGTTGCAGTATTACGAGTACGTACGAGTATACTATGTAGGTACAAGTAAGGAAGATCTATCCCCCAAGCACGACGACGTGGAAAATAAATTCAAAAAGGAAAGGAACACCCAAGAATATCCTGCAGGAATAGCTCTTTACCTAGTTTCGTTTGTTCGTTGATTCTTTTTGTTTTTCTTGCGCTCGTTGCACTTTGTAATTGCAATTTCCATTGTTTGCATCCTTGTGCACAATTGGGTGGTCGGTAAGTGGCAAGTGGTCGGCGCGCGGTAGGCGGTAGGAAAGCCAGAACAGGATACACTTCAAACAAACTGATTTCATCTCCCTTGAGAGGAGGAAAAACAAATGCCGAAAGAAAAAAGAGATGTGAAAAAAAAAATATAATATATAAAAAATTGAAAAAAAATGTGGAAAAGTCAAGGGAGAATAGAAATACTTTAGCAAGGAGGAAACAGGTGGGAAAACTTGATATAATTTCTATCGAAACGAAATTTATCGATAACAAGAGTATGCATTTCGAAAATATGCTACTTGTGCTCAAAATTGCGCATGATCAAGGAAAAGGCAGAGAAAAAGAGTGGCGCGAGAGAATCACTCTAAAGATGCGATGTTTCATCATTCGATGTTTGTCCCCGCCAATCGAAATTTCCCTTTTTCCCTTTGTTTTGGTGGGTGGCAGTGTTTGGTGAAGACACCACATTTTGATCGAAAGACTTCGACGGTGACCCTAATGGTCACTCTTACTTGTAATTACACAGCACACAGCACACAGCACACAGCACACAGCACACAGCATCAATGGTTAATTGATGATTTATATTGACATTTTTAATTGACGATTAATTTAATTAAATGGACAGACAGAAGCAGGGTGAGTGATAGTGGTACGGCCGGCGGACAGTTGACAATTCCCACAAGAGCAATTTTGTTGATCAAGAATGGTTTGTTTGATGTTTGTTTTTTAAATAATAATAAAAACTGGAAAGTCGGTCAATAACTTAAAAAACAGCAACAACTTCTCACTCCACTCAAAGACAAAAAAAATCACAAAATGCATCTAGATCCCAATTATGAATGGTGTTTTTTCAAGCTATCACTTACTTTGATTTTGAACAAAACACATAAGATTTCATAAAATAGCTATTTATTGGTGTTCAATCGAGAGAATGGTTAGGTTAGGTTGGAGTGGCTGTTGGAAAAGAACCAACCCACTTAGGCCATTTGGCCCATTGTGATGCCACGCTGGTCCTACTCAAGAAACCATTTTGAGCTTTTAATAAAACGTAGGAGGCTTTTGATGTCTGTATTGTTACATTCGCTTAAGTCATTGTTGAAGAAGGCTCCTAGGTGGAGAAGGTGTGAGATTGCCGTTTGTAAATATGCCAAGTGTTCTTGCATGTTTACCTAGTGGGCAGTGTTAAGTTATAACACCTATGACGCCGCTGAGATGTTTTCGGTTTTGAAGGATCAAACTCTTAGAGCTATTCAGATCCAGTTTTGGTCGCTAGATATGTTGACCCAACCAACCAGATAAGGTTTGTTTTTCAACAGAATTTAGCTTTAGTTCTTGTTTGTACGCAGAGATAGGTATTATACCGATCGGCCTAGCAGACTTGTATGCTTGTCTCTTGTAAAAAGACCATAAATTTTTGTCGCGGCTATAGTAATCTTGATAAGATTGTTGCTGGCCAGGAATGGGGAGTTATCTGAAAGTCGGTATCCAGTAGCGGGTTAAGAGATTCACCAACCGCAAGGATTGACGCTTTGCTATCTTCAGTTCTTTTCCACATATTTTGAGAGATTCCTTATAAAAGTCCCAGTCTAACACTTTTCTTGTGGTTTTTGCTTCGTCGAAAAGCTTCCTGCAAGCGTGTCTAGGCGGGTCCAGTGCGGGTATTCATAAGTGTGGCTTTTCCTGCCTCTAGGTTGATTTAGAGAGCAGGCGGCTACCAGTGTTTGATTGAAAGCTTGGCTGGGATCAAATCAATCTCCCTGGCGATACCCAGTGTGCTTAAAAGTTCAGGAGATGCTTTTTTAAAAGTATTCCCTTGTATTAAGGTCAATCAGTTCTCCAATAGTTGCGAAATGCTAGTTAGCGAGAAGGAGCATTAATCGAATTGACTCGTTAGTTTTTGTGTTATGAAGATTGGCTCATCAACAGTGTTACAAACAATGCGGTAAGTACTGATAATATAAAAAGGGACGCACCTCTATCGTTGGTGATGGTGCTGCCCCATTCCGTGTGATCACGGTGATCACCAGGGACCAATTCTGTCTGCTATGTATATCATCCTTAGTCACGACCTCGAGCCTTGCACTTGGCCAAACTTATCGTTAACGCCAGCCAGCCATATTAATGCCATTCAATCAAAATGCGAAAAAGTCATTAATCATAGATTTATAGCGAATACCCTCGAGCATAACACGCCGATTAGCTTCATTTTTGAAATAATGTTGTTTGATGACTCCGCCGATGACTCATTTGATTTTGGGCTCATTCGCAGGAGTTAGATCTTGTAAGCCTTCAAACCAAGAACTTTGTGTAAATTTTCCATGAAGTAGAACGACGTCGAATCGGTAAATTTGGAACTTCTTCAATAACTTCATAACGGATGCAATATTCTCTTCGGTGTGCGCTTTTTTTTATGCATCTCAGTGCCACTTCATCATCCAAAGAAAAGGTTGTGCGAAAACGGTCAACAATACGGCGAACAGCGGTATTAGATCTTCGATAATATTGGGTGTAATACGGTGCAAGTGCTCTATTAATTTGACAACAGTATCTTCATTTTGGAACCAAATTTCTATAATTTGTTAGCATTCTTTAAGAGTATGTTGCGTGAAATTGCACAGTTTATTGCTTTTTGCCACGTTCTTTGGTACAACTGTTTTGAAGAACTTGGGCAGCGACTCTGTTCATACTTTGGCCGAAATGGCATGTCGTCAGAAGCAACGATATCGGAATCGATTATCCCTTTCAGAATTTTCCTTAGTGAGGAATTGTTGTCTAATACTATAGAATAAGATCCAGATATCTGTGTGGCGGTCAACAGGCCTAGATCTCACTTCCGGTTAACAAAGATCGGTACTGTCTTCCAAGCGGGGACAAATGGAATTCTGGCCAATAAGCTGGTACTAATGAGTAGTTCTAGAATGGAATAACTCTCAGTACGAAGTTAGGAATGCCTGCATCCTCGGTTGTCGCATATCTGCAAATGGTATAGCTCTTTAGGATTTTGGCCACTGAAACAAATGCCGCATCTTAAAACAAACACAATAGACTGTTAACTGTCGTTATAGCGGAGCACTGTTTCTCATTTTTCTTCAAAGTATTCATAGTACACAAATATGTCAGAAATGTCTTTTTTTGTCTAAATGTTCTATGAAAAAAAGAAGATCCAAACTATTGTCATTTATAGTTATAAGAAAAGTGGATAAAAAAATAAGACCTTCCATTTATCAGATAGCAGAGTCAGATAAGTCTAAAACGCGTTTTTCAATTCTGCAGAACGTTGGCAATTTCGCATTCGATATTGTTCCTGAACTTATCTTCCATTGTTGTCTTTTTGGCATAAACCAACGACTTAACGTAAGCCAACGAAGAAAAATCCACAGATGTTTCATTGCATGAGCAAGGCATGTGGCAGCAAATTTTTGGAACCACACATCCATTCAATGTCGGCCAAAAATAGCGTTCCAACATGGCAAGATAACGAACTTCATTGACCGTAACATGGCGATCATTTTCATCGATGAAATCATATGGTCCAATCACACTTCCTGCATGAAATCTACACCATATGGTCACTTCTCGTTGGAGCAGTGGTGGAGTCTCTTGAAATACATGTAGGTTTTTAACTCTCCAATAATGCATATTTTGCTTTGAAGAGGCCATTAAGCTTCATCCCTGATGATGATTTTTCGATGAAATTAAGAATTTTTTTCAAACCTTTGCAATCAACTTTTGCTTTAAGGTCCGCGAACATATCTCATAACATCGCGAAGGACGTGACGTTTCTCTTTCATTGTCAATAAACTATGAATATAATTGTACGGGGATGTGCCGCCCACAAAGCGTTGAATCATATTCAATAAACTGTTTATAAACATAAATATACATATATAAATAATATATATATATTTAAAATAATTCTTTTGAATGTGTTTATGTAATAGTATATTATATTATATCTTGCCCCACTGACAAAGCACGATCTCTACGACAATTCACTGTTTCGACACCGCAACATGCGCCTCGTGTATGGCGACCACATCGATCACAAACAACAATTGGATTCTGGAATGTCAAGACCTTCCTTGACAGCAGAAAGAGAATCGCAAAAATTACAATTTTCAAAATTGAAGTAGAAATTCCTATGGAACATACTAGTCATCCTGTTAAGTAAAATTAGATAAGTTGAACATGGCATCCAGCGATCCGAAGCTAAAAATGCTTTCTGGTCAGGGATCCGGAGTCAGGATCTCCTATATAAATCAGGGATCGGTATACGTGATCCATAAATACATTTCGCCCAAGATATAATCAGTAATTTCGATCATATAACTTTCTACAGCGATTGATCTATCAGTCGCAAGCGCAAACCTAAGTACATGACTGGTAGCAGACACCTTGATCGACAATTATATTGAAAGTAAGTCTCACTAGAAGAGCGTAGGGTGAGACAAGTCACAGTTGCAAATTAGATTTAGTAAAGAATTGGGCGAAAATTTGCTCACTTCGGATAAGGAACAGCGCACAAGATGGCAGGAACATTTTCAGCAGTGAAAAGCCTAGGTAAGTTTTTGGCAACAGAAAGTTGAAGAGGTGTATGCGTTCTTCTGGCTGCAGCTAAATATTTTGAGTCAACGTTCGATACCGAACAGACAGGCTTTCGAACTTGCCCCTTCTGTATCGATCTCATCAACATTGCTGATCATATAACAAAGTCTTTCCTACATTCGTTGTTAAACGGTTTCGACAAAGCCTTCGACAGAAAATTGAATTTTGGTACTGAGTTTGACAAGGTCGCATCCATGTAGTAAATAGTGGTGCGATGCAGGCAGCTCTCTTTTGAGCAAATCACGAGATAAGGTGGATTATGACATCATATATCAAACCTGGTAACGTTTGTCTGCTCTCGTACAGGATATTATATTAGATACCCGACAACTAAAAGTCAGAGGCGAACAAATTATAGCTCAAATTAAGAAAACCTATCAATTTTATAACAAAACATTAACGCCATTTAGCTTTCCGGACAGAAAGTCGAGAAATTAAGAAGCGTTCTTTATCTACGAAGTATGGTTACAGAAGATAGTGGTCCCTGAAAATTGTCCAACAACTAGACGTGAAAATACAAAAAAAAAGTGGCAACTGTATGAATGAAATACGCCATGAAATGGAGTCCACTTATTCAATTAAATGTGACTAAGACTCATTAATTTGGATATGTTCCAAAGTGCGGTCGGCCTTCGTATCCAAGGCAAACAAGTGCAGTCATAGCAATCCAAAAGACTTTAGGTTCATGAGCCTTACTTCATTTACTCCAAAAAAAAAACTTTGGAAAGTGTCGAGTAGACTTATTCGTAGTAAACTGCACTCAAGAAACTCAGCCTCAGAACACCATGCTTACACAGAAGGTTGTTAGCATGATGGAAACAAGTTTTTACACATTGGTCACCTTTTTTGCTATTGACAAGCTTTGAATAATATTTACATTTCCACTATAAATGAATCTGATAACCTGTATGCTCTTTAAAATCCTTACCACAATAAACAAAATTTAAAAAAAAAACGCTTAGAGTCTTAGATGAACGAGCCAAGCTTGGTAGGCTTTGAATTAATTCCCAAAAATAGAGGTGGTCCTAATCGCACTTAAGATTAAATACCACAACAGCCTTCCGACTATCTAATGTAATGTTAAGCACCTTGGTGTCGTACTATGTTGTAAACTGAGTTGGTCGCTTTCCACACCTGCAGTCGTCTGCCAGGCAACAGCAGCGTTTTCTAGGATGAGATATTTGCGACATTAAGTGCAATTCCTGATTTATACAGTCGAGATTAAATCAAAGCTTGTGCAGCTCTGTCGTGAAGAGCTTAATTCCATAAGAGTTCAAGTTGAGTAGTTGATATAAATCAAAGGCAATGGCGAGGGGAGTATGCCTCACCTAGATATTGAGGAAAAATATTTCCATCTGTGGAACAAAGAGTTTCGGATAGCTTGGATACTTTTTGTGACTATTCTAACAATAAACGTTAATAAAACTAGCTCTGCAGAAATAGAATCAGAAATAGAGTGTTGTAAGTAACGTAGAAGATTTTGATGTTCTGTAGACAAAAAATCAATAGATACTAAACATAGTCAAACCTCTATCCAATTCTGGATCATCTCAGTCCATTTGACTAACAGTTACTTTGAAATTTTGATCAATTTTAGAACATCCAACCTGTTTTTCAAGCACAACTACCAACATCTGCTATTTTCGTAACTTGTCATTTAATTGCCATCAATCCCATCGCCCTACACTATTCCGGACATTTAAATCGATTGACCCTTTCAAAATGTCACCACAAAAAGTGGAAAAAAGGCTACAAAAAGAAACCACCCACACTACCCACTTCCATTTAACCGATCCCTTTACAAAGTGTATACAATTTTTCAACTCTTTTCATCCCCCAACCCTTTGTCGATTATATCAATAATAACAACAGGTAATAAACACCTTCAACCACATCGCCCACATTGCGTATACGCTCCATGGCATTACGACAAAAGGGGTGATAAAGTCAAAAGTCCTAAAAAATCCCCCTGCCCCCCTCAAAAAAAAAAAAACCCAACAACCACACCAAATGAGAACGACCAAATGAGAGCCATCAGATTTCCCCAATTTCGAAAACACTCTTTTCGAACATCGGAGTGTGTGTAGATGGATTCGAAGCGCGCGTATCTTTAAATGAAAATCCGCACACGACTCGGAAAAATTCAGTTTAATTCGACTCTGTTACGGATACGGATGCAATAGCCGCCCTCCCAATTCTAGTGGAGAATAGGTAGATATTTCGAAGTTTTTTTCTCTTCATTTCAACTCTGTGCACTGTGTGAAGGAAAAGTCGTCGAGTGAATTTTCCAATACGCCGCTTGTGTATGTTATTGTCGTGAGAAGAAAAATCCTAATCGACTTGAGTCGACATTCAGTTTTTGTTTTTTTTGTTTGTTTAAAAGAAATAGTGGTTTTGCTTGGAAAGGATCCCATTTGTTATCCTTGGTGATCCATAAGTTGTGATTGAAAGTCAAGAAGGAGAAAATATTCCAGAATAAAAATTAAGAAAATTCAAAAAATTTCATATAAAGGAGCAATTTATGAAAATGTCGCCTAGTGTGATTGTTTATCTTTTGGGTGTTTTATGTGCCACTTTGACTGTTGCTAATGCAGCTGTAGCAACAGCTCCTTCGTCTATGTACGCGTATACCATTGCCAACCAGAATAACGATATCGACAATGCTATTTTGAATTATACCGCTAATTTCGGTTACAATGCGGGTAGAAAAAATACTAATTACAAGGATAACAATATTGACGGTGGTGATGGAATTTCTGGGAGCGCAAATCCGGTAAATGGCTGCACTTTAGACCGTTTGGTGGTGTACAAGGTTGTTCTGCACACCTACTGGACAAGAAAACTGTTCCCGAAGCATTACCCAGATTGGAGGCCACCAGCGCAATGGACTAAAACTATAGGTATGTGAAAAAGTTTTCTATCTCCTAAAATTTAAAGAGGGTGGGTTGCTACCATTTGGAGGGGTTTCAGCACCCCCGTAAGAGGTAATGAAAATTAGAATATTCAATTACGAGGGTGTGAATACGACTGTGTTCTACATATGAGTGTGACGCGTGTTTAGATTGTTCCTGGGAAAGAAAAGCACTCTGCTCTGTGAGGGTGGCTTCGTCGTGAGAGGGATGAGAATTATGTGATCGTTGCAGCAGTTAAACGATGAATTTAATTCCCGCTGATGAGTTCTATTTTCAACTTGCGAAAAACACATTGAATTATGCTTCTTAGTAATTAAAAATGATGTCTCATGGAACGGAATTTTTCTTGTCAGTTATGATTTGTGATTCGAGAAAGTTCAGTATTTTTTTTTTCTAAAAAAAATGTTATCACTTGCTTTTTGGATGAATATGGAGCATTGTTCGTGTGTTTTTGGGATTTGGAAAAACAACAACATTCCTCCTGTACGTTTGCGTGCGACAAGACCATTTGGGAGAAAGTCGTTTGACGCATTTCGAAGTGCTGATAGATTTGAGCACATAAATCAAGTTAATTTTCTTTTTATGATTTATACGACACGTTCATACCAATGGGTTAGCTTCCTTGTACGTTGTAATTTCGCAGCTATATAAGATATACAAGTGCATAAGCAGGATTAACTCTTTTTGGTTCAATGCGTTTCATTTGATTTTAACAGAAGATGTATTACCTAATCCTTTCTTTCCTTCCAAGATAGTTTATAACAAATACCGCGGTGTCATTTACTTTTATGTTCATAGGACGCTGTCAACACATAAACAGTTAAATAAGATCTTATATAAGTTGCAAAAGATTAAGCCTGTGTTGGTTTTCTATCTGGGAAATACCAAACGTATACGTTGGACCTAAGAAAACGGTAAAAGTGCATCCCATCTACGGCTCAAATCTAGTGACTTGTAACCAGTTGTTTCAAGTGAAAGTTGTAATGGCCAACGATGTTGATCCAAAAACAATAATGCACGCAATAATATTGAGGGACATAGCTTTTATATATTTTGCAGTTGCACTCTGGTGACAATTGGTGAATGCCAAAAATCGAAGAAAATACCACAGGTTTCTCATTCAAAGAATCCATTCTGTCAATCTGCATATGAAAAAATTAAATGCTTGAGCACGTGTTAAGTTTTTAGGAAAATGGGGCAGAAAAAGAAAGAAAGATCCTTGGACTCAGTGGCCATTTCGTTCAATGGGTTGCATCCAATATCCAACTTGGTTCTGTATTCTGGACAACTGAAAAAGGATGTCTTTCGTGAGCTGTTGGCTTTGAACGCCTTCTCACCTAACTTAGAAGCCAATACACTATCACTTAAGCCACGATGAGCTATAAAAGACACTTGGATTCATTACTTCGAATGTAAATCCGAATAGCAGTCGATGGCTTGGGTGGAAATCGCAGATTGGATGGACATTTTTTCAGATATCAGGGGAATTATTCTGATAGATTATCTGAGCAATCGTTCCACCATAACGGACTATTCTCACGAAGAAGACTTGAAGGCGAGCGAATTTCTTGAAAAATAGGGCTGATTTTGTGATGGCTGCCATTTATGAAAAATGAAATCTAACTGTTTGAATACCCACCTTATTCAAAGATCTTTCCCTCAACAACTTCTACCTTTTTTCCGGCTAAATCAACATCTAAATTGAAGAAATTCGAAGACGAAAGCGAGGGATGACTGCCTAGTTAAGGGCTATTTTGACAATCTGTTTTCTTAAGAAAAGGAACGAGGTGTGATAATTTGTTAGGATATACAGTACTCTGAAACTCCCCGTACAATCAGAAATTTAAAAGTACGCTTATTATTCCAAATAGGGATCCCTTTCCTGAAAAATTTAATTCCGAGATATAGATTACATATGTATTATGACACCTAAAGCCATAGCAAGTTCTAAGATTAAGATATAGCGACGGCTAGTTACCGAAAATTTAAGGGTTGAATTTCCAGCTACCGTGTGCAATATGCAAATCACGCATTTTTAATTTGAAAAGGTTTTCGAATTATTTTTTGCAATGACGTTCTTGTGAGACTGGATGGTGTGCTATATTGGCTACACTCTTAGTATTGAAGGGAAAATACCTGCAATTTACTACTACATATCTGTTTAGGCTTACTACAGAGTTTTCCAATGGAAGGTTTGCTTTTGAATATTCTGCTATATTGTCACAATGCAAAATTATGCATTTAAAAAATTGAAATAAACTTCAACAGTGCTATAAAATTCACAGCAAAAATTTACCAAACTGAAAAAAAAATGGAAAAGTTTATTACTTTGTCACTTTGTTAATTCGAAGTTAAAAATGGATAAAATTGGTCGTCAAATGTGCTTAAGAATTATTGTCTCACCATCTATACTGTTTGCTGACGAATTTAAGCAAAAAGCCTTCTTCAATTATTATTATCGAAAATGAAGTGGCTATGGTTGCTTACATAAATGGAGAGCTCTGTAGATAGATGATTAAAAAGGTTGATAGCTGGAACTGAAACGCATGTACAGGTTCCAATATAATAAAGCCGACATTGTTGACTGTTGAATCTATATCACGAATAGCTAGGACGATATTCGCGTAAAGGGCTTAAATCGTTTATTGACTGTCCCGATGATATAAATTTTTAAGTGCATTTCACAAACAAATCACAGCTCTGAGGTGGTCAATTGACATCCCAAAGGCGGCTAATAACATGATTATCGAACCTTGCGATCAGAGGATCAAATGTTTAATTGACTGTGTGACATAGTGCAGAAACCAAAGATCGACAATGTTCACGTCTTCAATTTCAGCTTACAAAAATTCCATAATCATGGCTCTGTAGTTCTCACCGCTGACCGAAATGACGTTTCCAGCTGCATTTTCAAAATAAAATGGGCCATTGTTGCCAGCAGTCTAAAGTTTGCACGAGACTGTCACCCTTTAGGGATGCTTCTCGAAAATCATGTACGGATTTTCCGAGCCGCAGATTTTTCGGCCAAATTTAACGTCCAATTCGGGTTGTTGTTAGGCGCAAACTGAGAAGCGATTATAAAGAGGATAGTCGTTTGTCGTCAACTGCTGAGTCAAGTGGATTTTGTAAAAGTACAATCCGAGTTGTTCGTACAAAATTCTAATCAGGCTGATGCGTTAAATGTTGAGTTGTTTGGGTCGATATTCCTGGACTTAATCGAACACAGCAGCCGCATTCCGGACCGTATGTGTTATTTGCAAGTAAGCCAGTCTTACGAACTTTTTCCATAGTCTTGCATTTTACTTCCTTCTTTCCTCCTTTCTGTGAGTCAATGTTCCTCTCGCCGTCCTACTCCACATTATTTAGTTGAAAAATGGAGATTTATTTGTTCTTATGCGAGTTAAAAAAACAATTCTTATAATAAGCAGATTTAGAAAAAAAAATAAATACCAAGCCACCAACCGGAGCAGACAACAAAGATTGTACTGATTTTGAAACTATTTACTTTAATACAGATACAAATCCACGCTTTTAATTGAATTTCAACTGAGTTTATTTACGTCCATTTATTGTAGTTAATCAATCGCGGGTTAATCAATCATATGCGGAAGCGCTGAAAATGTGAACGCCAGTCAATGGGGACTCGACAATGTCGAAAACACGAACGTAGGAGTGGTACACAGAGTTTGAACTTTGAAGTGAGCCGTACCTTGGTTGACGATTTGCATCGTTCCGGTCGTCTCTCCACCAGTATGACTGACCTGAACATAGAAAAAGTTAAGAAAGCTCTCTGATCGTCGTAGGAGCATCAGGGAGATAGCTTCCGATCTTGGTGCTTCGTTTGGATCGGTACAAAGCGTTATGCGCGATGTTTTGGGCATGAGTTGAAGCGCGGCTTGTGCTGAGAGTGCTGAATTTGTTGTAGAAACATCATCGCATTGATGTTGCTAAAGTAATGCTTTCTTTGGATCAGTGACGAGATATGGATTTATAAATATTATACGAAATTAGCTAATAATCATCGAAACGGACTTTCTCAGACGAGCCAAAACCCAAAAAATCACAACAAAGCCGATTCAAAAGCCGTGATGTGGTCTACTCTAAATTAAGGGGCCAGAATTGAGGAGAAACAACTTTGATTTATTCACTACGACAACGCACAGGCTCACACATTTACTCTTTTACGCGACCATTTGTTCATACCGTTTCGCAAAGCTTCGTATTCACCTGACATGGCTTCTTGCGAATTTTTCCTGTTTTCACGACTCAAGTTACTACTTCGCAGAAGCGTTTTGAGATGATTGAGCCGATAAAGGAGAATTCGCTAAAGACGATTCCAAAATAGGCTTATAAAAAGTGTTTTGAATATTGCGGGAAGCCTTAGAATATGTCTTCTACTTGCAATGGAGATAACTTCAAAAGGAATAAAATGAATATCGATGAATAATTAAAACATTTTCGTTTTATTGAAGTATTGTTGGCACTTTTTGATCACAAGGCATATATATCTTCAGGACTTGTTTAAAAATAGCGGAATAACAGACAACAGACAAAAAAACCTTTTTCCTTAAAATAATAATTTCACTTAACCAGGAATTTAACTAATGAACAAAACTTATTTGCAACTGTCGGAGCATGTATGGCATAATGCAGACAACTTTTAAAGGAGAAAGTAAAGTTTTGGAGGTAAAGTTTTTTCTTAAGTGACTGACAGATCTCATGTGTAGTTTTAATTGATAAATCAACATTAAGAAATCATCACAAGAACAAGGATTCCATATCATTCTAATTTATTTTGAAGTTTTGAAATTTCAATTAACGAAACGTAAAGAATATTACGTTACTGTGTTTTGGTGGTAATCGGTTAACTCGATTTTTGTTATGCTGTAAGGGTAGGTGTGAAACAGTAGGCGCTGTAAAGGTAGGTGTGCCGAAAAAATAAGAACTATCGCTCACAACAGCTTGTCCCTTTGTTCAATCATTTTGTGATCTTTGTCTACGCCCGTTTAGGATCCAATTGGTACAGGTACTATGTACACACCAAGCGACGGGACTTTAATCCATTTATACTTGTAGTCGACCCTTGTTTCTTATGAAAAATTGTCCTTCAATACAAAATCTACTTGTGGTCCCTGTGTGAATTCGCTGGTGCGTTCTGATTAACCGTGCTGATAGGCCTTCGAAAATTTAGTACAAATAGAGCCCCAGGTGTTCAGAAGAGTAGACCGACAGGATGCCTTTCGTCAGAAAAGCCGAGGAACCCATATAACTGAAGAAGTCATGAACCATGGGGTTATTGAACATGATTTTGGTCAGAGTGGTGGATAGGCTCAAAATCTAAGAATTATTTATGAAAAACGTTTTCGGTTACCTGGTGCCGTACGTCCTTTGCCCATATTATTATTAAGTGCTTTGCCAACGGCCGTATTGTCATTTCAAGTCAGTGTCTCCCTGATATCTAAACAAGTTCTTAGAGATTACGACGAATTTTATTTTTGAAAGGATAATAATTTTCTCTTGTCTTGTAAATTGAACATACATTGTAAGCAAGTTAACCCTCGATAGCATATATGTGGATAGTAGAAAAGATTATGTTGACGCAGAGTAAAAAAAGAGGTCCCAGAATTCAATCTTGTGGAACATCTATATTACACATTTTAAATAGAAATCAGATTTCTGATAGTTTGTTTTCTGTGTTTATGATATAGGGATGGTCGTTGAATTAAATATTCTAAAGAGAATTGATAGTTTACTACAGAAATCAGAAAAAAGGTCACCTTACCTTCGTACAATCCTCCCACAATGTTGGATAATGTTTTCTCAAAATCAATTATGTGTACGAAAACATATAATTCCAATGGGTATATGAAATAATTTGTTTTTTGGAACTGCTTTGTAAATTTAAGTAAATAGAATAAAACAGAATGATCCTTAGAATATCTATGATATAAATTGAAGGCCTAAATGAGGGGTTACTAAATTTTCCTCGTTTCAATAATTTCATCACGAATAAAATTGAGTTTATTATGAAACCATAATCAGGCTGAAGTTACCCGATGTGGTAATAACTATGTACTATGTACTTGTCCTGCGGATTCCAGATTGATTTTGAGTAGGTAAACTTTAAATTTGCTATTGATAGGTATGAATTAATTGCGATCTTAATTTACAAACTCCAATCAATTGTGCGCCCATTAGAATGATTATAATGACAAAAATTTGTCTCAACAAACAGTGAATTCCGTGAGTCGCCAAGAAATTTACATGACTTCTTAGTATCGTGTAAGCGCAATCTTTTACAAATCAAATCTGGATATAATCTCTATACCAAATATGACATCATCATTTCAAATCAATTGAAGTCCTGCCAATGAATTTGAATTGGTTCATTCAACCACTGTATAGTGACACCAATCATTCTGTTTCTATTTAAGCATGTTCGTTTCGCAGGATACTTCCCAAGAGTGTAAAACAGTGTTTGCCATAATATAAAAACCGATAAGACCGTTACCTTCTGCTGCTTCTCAGCGAAATGCATAGGTTTTTCTGACCATTAGAACTTAGTCCTAAATTTTGTACCGCCTTCTTGTGATATACATCCATAAGACACCTGTTGTGTTAAAATATCCATAGACGATGAATTCTTGTCGAACATATCAGTACGAGAACTTTAAAAATATAAATTTTCTCCTCGAAAATCTTACAATACGCTTAATCTATAGTAGAACTGTCCCCTGAACCTTTATTTGTGGACATTGCATATTTTGTACAAATACGCATTATACAATTGTAGTTAAGAGGGTGGATTTAAGTCATTTCAAGCGAGCCTACCTTCTACGATTATATTTCAACCTCATTGGGGTAAAGAAACAAAAATTGAAAAGAGTTTCATGCTTGCATAAATATACCAAAGCAAGTGAAAATAAGCCCTCCACCGTAAGTCCTTATTTCACTCAAAGTATGTATACCATGTATTCACGTTTTCCAATTTCCCATTTCATTTGCACAAATTGCATACACACTTCTATAACACACCAACCTTCGATCAACAAGTTCACACCCTTGTACCAACCTAATCAATTTCCAGCGAGCAGAATATCAAATATCATATCAAACAATCGAACCGTAACCATAACCGTTTCCACCCATATCCTTTTCTTTCATATCCAACAACAACCCACCAGCACACACCCATGGGCAAATAAAAATATCCATCACCCACACCGATATCAAAACCCTCAGATTGTCCGTTCTCCACAAAAGTGTGTAAACGAAAACAACAATCAATTTCCAGCTTAGTGGTGTGATGAAATATAATACGAGTACTAACACTACTCTAGCCAAACATCCGTCCAATAGACCGAATGGCGGCGTTTCTTTCTTCTTCCGCAATACTCGTACCCGTAATTGCGGCACGAAAAACTAACCAAACGCACTCCTCAAGGACTTTCATCGTTGGTTATCGGCTGCCTGGACTTGTTCTCTGAATACCCTCTTCGGAGCACTTATTCATCCAAATGAACGGCCAAACGAAAATGAGAAAGAAAAAAATAAAAAATAGCTCCCAAATCCCTGATAGTAGTTTTTATTGCCATTGCTGCGGCAGTTACACCAGAAACAAGGAGAGACTGGATATGGATCCAAATAAAAGTAGAGGGAGTGGCAACCGGAACCAGACCAAGTGAACATTAATACACTCTACCATATGAACATTAGAAAATCCTTCATACTTATTTGCACAATTTCCACCAGAGGAGACACTCCAAATGGAAATGGGAGTAAGAAATTCACAACTGAAAAAAAAAGAAAAATCCTGAAGTTGATTTCTCTTTCGTTCATCCTTTAACGGGCATAGAATTTTCCTTTCGTTGTATTTTTGTTTATTTGGGAGTGAGGAACAAGAAAATCTTAGATAAGCACGTACAAATCGCATTCGTTTTCTCCGACTTCGACGATGATGCCACAAACATGAAAAATCCTTTTTTCCACTTGAAGTTTTCAGCTATTTCTTTTCAGTTTCTCGGTTTGTTTTTAGTTTCTTTAGAGTTTTGTTTTGTCTCTTCATTCTTTTCTGTATGTTGCAGTTCTGTATTTATACGTTTATTCAAGGGTTGTGGGTGACAAAAGGCACAGTTCAAGAATATTCGAAAGGATGAGAGAAGAGGACAGCTCAACAATATAATAGAGATACTCGTATCCTTATTTTATGTACCCTTATGTGGTTCTTAGGAAGGATTGCTTCATGTCTTTTAGATCAACAACAAAAGAATACAGATAAAAAAAACAAAAAAAAAAAAAACAAATTCTACCAATAAGACAAGAAAAGGCACAAGGAGAAGCAGAACAATAAGCAAGGTAAAGAAATAGAATTACGTAAGGAATCAGAATCAGGATCAGAAATCAGTAGAAAAAACGATGTTTGGTCAGTGTACTCTTAAGTGGCATACGCAGACCCAGACAAATACCATGACCAGTAAGCCAGTATGGAAGAAATGCATTGGACAACTGAGTAATAGGATTACAAAATGTCTCACAAGGATATCATAGGATTTAACGTTTTGTGTTCGTCATGGTTTTTGTCGTTGTTGTTGTTGTTGTAAATATTTAGCTATTTTCTCTATTTAGAAAGGAGGAAACTGCATTTGGTTTTGTGAGGATATTTATATTTTGCGATATGGAAGGAGATTTGTGGTTTTTGTCATTGCAAATTGGAATGTATTATTTGACAAGGATAAATTGGAGAAGGATCTGTTTTTGCGGAATCATTTCTTTTTCTTGCCCTTATTTGAAGTTAAAAGCAATTTTAGGATATACTCGTATATATAGATACGTAGTTGGTAGGATAGTTTTGAAAGTTGAACTTATACTTACGATAATTGGTTTCTTAGGCCTCTCAACTATGATTGCAATACAGATGCACTGTTTAAACATATACACTACAGGTCAACAGTTTGAGGCCGCCCTCGATTATTAAAGGAAAAACAAAGTCTAACATGAAAAAAAAAAACGAAACATCTATGAAACCAAAATAAGAAGACTAGTATTTTTATCGAATTGAAAACAGATTATTCAAAAAGGAAAGAACTGATTTTTCTTCGAAAAGGCTACCTGTACTTCGTTTACAATTCTTGGCATTCTAGCTATCAAAATTTAAATTGTTAATCTAGCAATCTAATAGTATATTTGACAATGCACATTTTAATGATGGGCGTTGATCCCGAACCCGTCTATCTAGTAATTTGTAGGATCAGAGGCCATAGCCTTTTTTATGTGCTTCCTTAATCATTTTTACATACACTCAAACCAGATCTGCCACTCAACTTGAAGAGAAACATCCACAGACCACCTGATTGGTATGGTAACTACCACACAGTCTAGTGCAGCGCTACATCAAACATAAACTCTCAGTTTTATGTTAAATACCTCCAACTTGAATTCATCATCATCATTCATCAACGTTCAGGCAACAGTTTGAAAATCAGCTTTCTACTAGAAATAATTTTTATGCATTATAGAGTATCATATGGTTCATAAGTTCGAGTATAATCGGCTTACCGACGGCACAATTCAATATAACTTCGAGGAGTTTGAAATCCAGTTTTTATAATTGGATAATGCACAACCAAATAGAATAGATATAGCAGGTAGTGCAGAAAATATAACACTTGTAGCTGAGAATGTAAGCAATGACTGTGATGAATCGGTTCGGCGCTGTTCTCAACAGCTTGGCTTGTCATATGTCTAGGCTTAGAAGCTACAAAAATGAAGCCAGCCGACCCTTCAAACCGTCTCCGTTTCGTTGGGATTAAAAAGTCCCACTGTTTTTGACCAAAGTGTTGCTCAAAAATGAGGTCTTTTTCTTATTATTGTGGCTACGTCAATAAGCAAAATAGCCGTATTTGAGGTGCGGCACAACTCGAAGAGTTTCAAGAGCTGCTATTACTCGTATATTCAGAGAAAAAAAAACAAGGGTTTAGTGTGATATATGGGCTGGTGGAATCATCGATTCATATTTCTTTAAGACCTGAGCTTATCCGAACATAACAACTAATGATACCCGTTATTGCGCCATGATAACGGGCTATTTGCTACCTAAAATTGAAGCTCGTGTTCTCCACGACATTAAGTTTCAACAAAATTGCGCCTCTTGTCGCACAATCTGTGAAACCATGCCTTTATTGCGAGAAAGATTTGGCGAACAGTTCATTTCACTCTTTGAACCGGTCAACTGGGTAACTAGATCATCTGAAATCACACCTCTAGACCCTTTCCTTTGGGCCAATGCAAAGACGGGTCATCCATTTATGATTAAGATATCGATTAAGTTTTTATTGAAATATATTGTTTGGATCTTGCCATTATGAATGGAATTTAATTTCATTCAAATGCTCTTCACGTGAATTCTTGCATGTCTTAGTTCTGGCAAAGTACTTTTTGATCAATTTTTAACCCATATCGGGCAGTAACTCGTTAGAGTTTGCGGAATGTATGCATAAACATAATCTTTTGCATAGTTCAAAAAAAGCAATCTAATGGCAACAAATCACACGATCTTGGTGGCCAGTTAACATTGCCAAAACGCGAATAAGTATGATAACACAACAAAACCAAATTGCACACTATGCTCGAACTTGGTCATGTAAAGGCTGATGTCCACGCACCCAGTTGGCGTATGTTCTACGCATTTCGTGATCAGCTTCAATTATCTAAAGGGCTAAACTATATAAGGGTGTAGATAAAAATTGAAGTGCAAAAAACACCAGAATGTGCCGTAAGATAAGCCCAAATGCTGTGCTCGGCGCGAAATCGATAGATTTGGATCTTTTTGCATATGACAGCCACATTTTCTATAGAGCGTGCATGATGATGGGTAGGCCTTAAGAAATCTGTAACAGAGCCAGTCTTTTCGAATATTTCTACAGCTTTGCCTACAGTACGCTCAAATCTACGATTGCGCCTACTACAGAATTACTATTTTTTTTATTAAGTTTTCACATTCTTAACAAATTAAGCGATAGTTCAACAATCCATATTGTAAAATGCAAACCTTAAACTAAATATATACAGACAGGGATGTCCACTACGGACCACGAATTGGTTGGCCCTATATATTTGCAATTGAACAGTGAATATTATCTACTAAAATATTGGTTTTGCATGTTTATCCATGTAAAAAGACGATTTCCCCTACCTATACAGAACTTTCGAACTGCAAAACCTTCAAAGCTAATTAATTGGATCCAATTCTGACACAACTTTAGCACTAAACATCTATAATATTGGCCACGTCTTCCCATCCTCCTGGAACCACATATTGTCTTTCAACTTTAATTACAAGCATCACTTTCAAAGGTGGGTACAAACCACATGATACAGTACATTTTTGTGGAAGCCTTACATGAGAATTGTTTTCACTCCAAATATGAGAGTTCTGGCAATTGACCAAAAGTGAGTCCCAGCGCTGAACGCAAGACAATGTTTCGCTATAAAATACCGGACCATCTTGCCTTTGGTTTTGAATCCATTTATTGAAGCTCTGACTTATGCTATGATCCGACAGCTTCAATACTTGCACTTGTTTAAACTAATAGGCGATACTATCGCGAAATGTTTTAACTTGTAGACGGACAAAGCTCAAGCCCTCGTGCATGTCTGCGAATTGAAAAAGAAGGTTTCTTCGGAATGCACCTTTCTTATCTCTGTCTTTGGCTTCGTCTCATGGACGACTTGAGTTAGTGTGAAATTTCTCACCACATGCATGTTCACTTTAAAAATGATGAATTGCATTTCATTGTGCCACAACCGTGGAATTATTGATACTTATTCACTTACAGCCTTGAAGGAATTTTCAGTCAGCCTTATCCACAGTTAAAAACCTTCAGCTGTATACTTTAAGTTGGTTAAAGACTCTCATTTTTTTTCGCCTTTGAAGTTCAAGCATTTGTTGATTCTTTTGGCTGAAGAAAAACAATGAGGGCTGAAGCTATTCTGTTTATTCAATTTAAAGATCTTGAGTTCGCGCAATTATGTCGATATTATCAACGTTTGCAAGCAACTGAACATACAAAATACTATAACTAGCGGGAACTTCTCTTTTTAGTATTTCGGAGTACACATATAGAGTGCCGCATTGACATTATAAAGTTTCCAGAGCAACTAGGAAAAAAAACATAATATTTCGTTTACATTGTAAAATCCATAGCCGTTTTAAATATTATCCTGAATTTCGTAATCTAGTCTTGACATTTGCGAAGTAATCCGAAAATGTTAGAAACATCGAACATGTAGCACAGATCCCCCAGATCAATTTAAACTTACAGCCGATAATTTGCCCACAAACCGAATTACCCTACGGTCACTTTAAGACCAATGGTCTGATCTCTTTAATCCCATTCTCATTACCACTTTTTCGCAACTAATTTGAAAAATCCCTTTCCATTTAATTCTCAACAGATGGAGTGGAAAATGAAAAATCCCATAAAACTGGATAATCCATGGTTTATTCGTTCGAAACCATCCACAAAGTAAGAGCACGAAAACGACCATAAATTGCACAATCCGTTGACCATTTGCAATATTTTCTATCCAATTAAACTAAATTGCCAATGCAACTGACATAGCGTATTTCCCCGGCGTCCACCTCCAATTTCAATCTCATTAATTTAATATTATTATTATTTATTACATATTAATTATTTACATAAGCAAGCAACAAATAGGCGATAGGCTAAAGCCCTCAAATGACCACCAAACGTGAGAATAATTTACCATCCTACTCCAACTCATTGGGTGATAGATTTTAATGGTAAATATAACTCAACCGACTTCATCTTCTGGCCAAAAAAAAGTTAGTTGTCATTTTCGCCAACGTTTTTTGAACTGGGCAAGTATTGGGACTGTGGAAATTTTCAAAAATGTCCAAAATGTACTATAAAAGGCTTTTGTTGATGATATTTTCCAATTATACTTAAACTTTTAGGATTAGTCTGAAGCGATGCAAGAAAAAAGCTGAATATGCATAGGTACGAGTACATTCTTCTGTACATCGTAGGGTCATTATTCAGGGGAGAATGGATATATTCGTACCCGAGCTTGATGATTTTTGAGGAGTAATGTGATGCTTTCTAGAAATAAATTTCGTGTAGAATGTAGAAACGTCGCCAACTAGAACTCTTATCACAGGAGTTTTAAATTAATGTCGTATGCGATCGAAAAAGTAAATGATGAAAAGTTGTAATCAGGTAACAACAATTATCAATGAAAATTCAAGTTGAACAGGAAACTTTGATTATTGATTTAGATTAGATTAAGAATTTTATTCACGCATTCAATATCTATATACAGTTTTGTTTTTACTACCGCAAGCAAAATGCGTATCTGCAGGTGGTTGATAACATTGGGTTAGACTTAAAAGTTATAAAATTCTTCTAAATAAAGTTCATATCATACTTATTATTTAATTCTCAACGGTTTCATTTTGTGCGTAGAAATGTTTTAATCCTCTCAAGAACGTTGCAAGTTATATTGACCCCGAACGCCCCTTTTCGCCCGTTGTTGTCACCAAAGTGAAACCGTATTTTATCTATAAATAACTTTATGTAGTTAAATTGTAAATTTAGGAACAGTTATATTTGAATACAAAATATAATAAAAATATTAAAATTTAGACTATATTAATGTTAAAATATATATATGTTAAGACAGGTAAAAGTAAGTGGTAATAGATTAATATATATATATACGATATGTATGTAAAGATAAGAATAAATTTATATTTAAAAAAAGATTTATTTTAAGTGGATTAACCTCAGCAGCTAGCGCCCTCTCAATGTTAGCTTTAAATTACGAGTATGTACTAATAATTAATAATAATAATAGAAATTTCTTCAACATTTCGACTTGTTTGAGATGGTGAGGTATTTCATTCATGGTTTTTGGAATGACATATCTTAGTTTTCGTTCCCCATATATATGTTATATACATCCGGAGCTTCAAGCATCGCCTGCGCTCGTCTCCTGGTGTTTTGGAAATGGCGTATAGGCTGTAGAAACCTTTGATCGTTCACTAAATGCAGCAATGATGTCGTCCTATAAATCGCGTACACATCTAAGACTTTAAAAGATGAGTTTGTAGTTCTTAAAATTTTAACAAGGCGGTGCTGTAGATTTAATATCCTTTCCATATTCGTTTTGAACGCATTTTCCTATGCCAGTATTCCATATCTTATTCGCGATTCTGCTAGCATATAGTACACATGCTTACGTATTTCAAAACTTGAATACTTCTTATATAAACCATCGCAAAGAGTGATCTTTTGAGTTGTAAACGCAGCACATTTATATGTTAAAGCCCATAGCAAATTCTCATTGATGGCAACTCCTAGATACGAGTACTTTATTTTGTTTACTACTTCTATTGCTGTGTTGTTGGCTGAATATGGACATATGGCATTTTGGTGATATATGTATATTTAACGCTTCCTTTGGCTCGAACAGTGTTCGTATGTGTTTTACGTTGGTGTTTGCAGCATTAATAATTAGCCCATGGCACAATTTTGAAATCGCATCGAATTCTTCTTATATTATTTCCAATGCTTTGTTAAATTGTTTGTGTTTGACGACAAGTGCTATATCATCTGCATAGTCATAGGCTGTGCACTTTTTGAACAAATAGAGAAGTTCCTTTGTATAAAAAACAAATAGAATCGGATCTAATTTAGAGCATTTAGGTGTAATATTTTATGTCTTCCTACGAAATTATTAAGAAGATTAACAATAACTTCCTCCAAACACTTTTTAACAGCTGACAATATAGATGTAGACCGGTAACTCTCGGTTTTGTTTTTTTCACGTGCCTTATCAATGGGCCGAATTATTAAAGTTTTCATTAACCTTGGAACATGAGCTTGTGTTATACTTCGATTTATTATCGTTTGCATGACTAGGGCAAGAAAAGAGAACTTATTTTAAGGTCAATTAGTCTAATATTATTCGCTTCAGGAACCTTGTTGTTCTCCAGGCGACACAACATTCGAAGCATTTCTTGTTCACTGGCTTCACGTTAATACTCTATTGGAATTGCAAATTCTCATGCCTTGATGTTTTGATATGACATATGTGCATGGTTGTTGATGCTTGGTTTGAGAAATGATATGCAAACTTTTCTCCAATACTATCTAAGTTTTCATTATGTTTGGAAAAATTATTTTTTATGACTTCGTCAATTGTGGTTTCCTTTCTTCCCAGAAGTTCATTTATAGTATTCCACGTTTCCTAGGATCATTCTGTGAGTTAAAAAATTGTTTCTTATAGAAATTGACTTTGATTTCCCTAATTTTTTTTTATTGAAATTTAGCTCCTTCTCATCGCAAGTGAGCAATCAGAAAAGTTATGTTTATGCACGACTATGATGGTGTTTTATACAGATCATCACTGGAAATACTCTTCAGCAGTATTAGATTTAAACGGGAAAAAATTATGAATCCGAAGCTCCTATGGTAAAAAAAATTTCGAAACAACAAACCTAGCAGGAGAACATACACTTTACTTATATTAAATATGTTTTTTTTTAAAGGGACGTAACATACCGCAATGGACATCTCATTCAAATACTTTCCCATCATTTCGTATTTCATTTTGATTAAAAATCCATGGAAAAGCTTACATCAGTCGGAAAAAACTAACTAAAATATCATTAGTCAAAGAAATTGGAACACAATCAAGAAAAAGTCGAAAAGATTCAATCGCCGAAATTTTCTATAATGTGTATTGAAGATGAAAGTATATCCCTGAATGAATAGGGCACAAAAAGGAAAAGTGGAGACTTATTATAAAAGCCGATGTTTATAAACCCGTTCTAAGCACGGGCCTCGGAGCCGTGCAGTCCGGATAATATGACGTAATAAATGTAACGAAGTGCTGGAGACAATCTGAAATCTAGTGCCTTAAATGCTTACTTACTTCAAATAAATTATCAAAGGGGATTGAATGCCTTACGAGTATATAAAGGCAAAGGCGACACGAGATATTGCAACAACTACCGACTATTCAAACTAATTTTCTGCAGTCACATCATTAGATTCCATGGCAGTCAATGCTTGAGAAACATTGCGAAGTTTGGAACGATCTCTATATCGTTTTCAACGAATTGAAAAGAGCGTTCGAAAGAGTTTGGTGATTTAAGACAATTTGAATTTTTACGAATAATCAACTGAAGGTGATACTCGTAATAACTGCGGAATAATAGTCACTATGTTTTTAATGAACAATTCGTCATTTATAGTTCAATACAGCGTTTAGGGACACGACTCTTAGAGACTGTAATGACATAATACCCAGCAGTCTCTGAAAGGCCTTGCACATCTTGTTCGACCGATAATATTGCTGAAGATGTCATAAAAGCTCAGTCGACATTGACCAGCTATTTGCTGCACGTCCTTGTAGCGCATTTTGTTAGACGATGTATTCTAACAAAGTGTAGACATTATATCAGCTGATGAATGTTGATCGTAAATCACGTCTAATCTACGCTCACGCCCCTCTGGTTCTCAATAACAAAGTGGACGATTTTGGGTCAAAAATAATCACGAGTTCCGAGGCCCATCTTTTCCTTTGTTTATACGTGATGCAGCGGGAAGAACCGGGGAACTCGTAAAGTCAAAGTGCAATCGACTGCACATCAGCAAATGCAGGAAACTTTTGTAGAAAAGAAAAAGGCTAGAATAAGGATAGTTGGATGGCCAAATCTTACATCTGGTAAGAAGAATTCGTTGTGTCGAAGTGCTAACAATTTAATCGTTAATCACGAAGAAAATTTCCGTAAGATGTCACTTAAAGAGTAAGCGTGGGATGGATTAAGTGAAACTGAAAAAATTTTGTGAAAAAATTCCACTTTGTATTTTTCAAAATATTCTCCATAAAGATCAATACACTTTCGTATGTGTTTGAATCACTTTTCCACTTCGATTGTTGTACTTCCAAAACATGTGATTTGATCACATCAACCGCTTCTTCAGCCCTCGAAAAACGTTGACCTAATATTTTTTTTTAATCTGTGGTAAGAAAAAATCATTGAGTGCCAAATCAGGACTGTGCGGCCTATGACCCATCACTTCGATGTTTTGAGCGCTCAAAAATATGAGGTCGAGAATGATTCGTCTCTGCGATTCATTTCATTTGAAGTGCTTCGTGCGAGAACAACTTTTGATGAATGTGATTGATGTGATCCAAGTCGAAGCGAGTTGGTTGTTGTTTAATTTCGAGTTCATATGTATTGATCCATGATTCGTGGTCTGATGCGATTTTCTAGAAGTCTTTTGAAGCACCGCGATTGAATTTTTTCAACAGTTCTTGGCACCAATCGACACGGGCGTGTTGTTTGAGCGTTTGTCAAACTATGCGATATCCAACGCGAATAAATATTTGTGCCCAAGCATGCCTCAATCCCACGGAATGTCACATGACGATCTTGCAACATTAGTTCACCCACAGCATCGATTTTTTCTGGCACAACAACCGAACGACCTTCATGAAATTCGTCCTATAGCGATTTTGCGATGACCATTAAATTCGGAACACCAGCGAAAAACGTTGGCTTGAGATGATGCTTCATTACCAAAAGTCGAAGTGAGTCGATCAGCACACTATTGTTAGTTTGATCCACGTCGAAAGTCAGAATAAATCATAACACGAAAATATTCACGGTTTAATTCCATTTGTTGACCAAGATAAATGTTTGGTTCGAGTACCTGTAAACAACATAATTAATAGCAAATGTTAAGCTTTACAATGACAATGTTAGATTTAGCATATTCACATTGCCATATCCTCAAAACTTAAGTTGCAGCCCTCGTACTACATATTAATGCGTATCGATCCATATTTAATACCTCCTATCAGAAGACATCGAAATAATAGTTATACTCGTATGTTGATCGTTTTTGGTAAACTTATTTTTTTTTAGTTTTTTATATACATATATATATTTATTATATGTACAAGCCCAGTGATATCATAGTTATTTTTTTCGAGACGAGTTGTGTTAGGGTGGCCAAAAAACATGCCTCTTTCACCCATTCCTATCACAGTCTATGCGGATACATTAGCGATTGGGGATGAACACTATGCACATATATTCGGACAAGCAAGAGCATCGAAGCAACAATGTTCTTTTACAAATAGTTCATTCGATAGCAAATTTTATTGCATTAGATGCCGGCTATCTGCGTTGAAACTCACGTGGAATGGGGTAAAAAGCAGCGGAGTACTACTATTGAATTGTATTATGCAGGAGTTGTGGGAGTTGTGTAAAAATATTTTGTAAAACAAAAGCAAAGGATCACGAGTCATTGAAGTGCGAACAATAATGAAAAAATATCACAGCCTCTCGCTCCATATAAATTCGCACTCTCAAAAGCACTAATCAAGTTAAATTGGTTTGTATGGCCGCATTAAAGAGCGGTTGGACATGAAATGAAGGACTTAAGTGCTACAGGGACTAAGTTGGTTAAATTAATTACAGTATAATTTTTATTCATTCGCTCGTTTCTCGATAGTTGTATTGAAAATACAATTTATTATCGAGTGTGACCGCTGTTATCGGATTTTATTCGGTTGCCGGCTTGTTATTTATTCGCGCCCCTTGCCATGTTCTGTATTCGTAAAATCGGGAGACAATTTTGCTATTTTTAGGTTATTTCAGCATGCGATTGTTGGCTGGGAGTGAGTACCGGTATACGTATCTTTTCTAAAAGAATAGTTGAGTATTTCTGTTTTGTTGCCTTATTTTTATATTTACTTTTAATTTGGAACGAATTAATTTATTGTGTGTTACAAAAATAGGGGCCGAGGAACAATAGAATATTCCGTTGTTAATTGGTGAAGCGAATTTTTTCGCATCGGAACGTGGAGAATGTTTGCAAAATAATTTGTTGAAAATATTTGTTTTATATTTTTATTTTTTATTCAAAATCACTACTGGTTTTTGTCATTTATAATTGATATAAAAATATGAGTATCTATTTATCATATTTTAAATTGGATGGGGTTGGGTTAACAACGGACAGATTAGCCGTTTAAAATTCTGTTCAAATATGTGTCGTACAGTGGTGAAATATTCGAATGTATTTTTGGATGAAAAAAAAATAGTTTGTGTTTATTGTTTATGAGATGAAATACCATCAAATTAAATAGCGAAGAGATTGTGTGAAAAAAAAAATCAGACAAACAAGAGTTATATTGTTTTTAATTAAAAAAAAAAGTTTAATTGGCCAATAATTATTCTTATTCCATAAAATCAAAAGTCAAATTTTTGGCTGCACTCCCAATAGAAAAATATTTTGATGGTGAAATTTGTTTTAATTTCTCATGAAAATACCTCGGGCTCGTGATGGGACATTAAAAAGAAACGATAAAATTTCCTGGTTTATTGAAGTGAGTAATCTCAAGTAGGAAATGGGATGACTCACTGTTTTAGTATAGTCATACTGTCTATGCCTTATGAAGGTATCACATTTTCTTTTGTATTTGGAAATACGAAGTGTCTAGGAACATTGTTTGTGGTCTTTGTGTGACTCATGTAACATAAATCAAACTAAGAAAATTCTTAAAGGAGATTTTGCCTTAGCGGTCTTATACGGAATACTGCAGCAGTCGTATTAATTTAAAAACACTTTATTTGGTTCTTAAGTTACTTCTTCGTATGCAGTATATATTTATAAAACCTCTGTTCTCAGACTAGAATTGACTTCTTCCTATTTTCTGTAAAATTCGAAAAATAATATAAAAAAAAGCCGGTTTTTTCACCTTGTTCGATTCATCACAACATAATTTAATTTTATCCAGCTCATCCTAATTATCCTTAAGTATTTCTTAGTACTGGATAAACAGATGTACCTAGCGTATTTCAAATAGAGTTCCTCGCAACTTACTATTTTTAAATAATTGTGTGGGTATCTCATCAACTAGACTTGGAAATTGGACCGAAGGATTCGTAGTTCACTCTACGTGGTAAGAAATTATTTTTACAATCTTTCAAAGCATTCTTAACCTAATCTGCTGCCTAAATCAACTTTGGTATCGGTGTCAGTCAACTAAAGGATAATTTTACTCAGATTGTTTAAAGTCTTCTCAAAGTCTATTCGGCTCATTTCTCTACATGTCAGATACAGGAAGTTTTGGATTAGAATCCTGCGAACTCGGCATTGTATATTCAGTTGAATGATCCCGATGAAAATAAATCCTATTATTTTGACCATAGAAGAACGATCACATTTCCAATACATTGTCAATTTCTCCAGACCACCCCTTCATTCAAACGTTAAAACTGAACTTGTTATGGAGGCCCGATGAGCTCAATATTGTATTTTCGTGAAATGGATCGATTTCAAACTCAATAATTGAAGCAAACTGATCACCCTTTTCTGTTTGCGATTTAAACAGCTCAAAATTGACCATGATTTTGGTCGAAAAATCGTATTTTTAGATAAGGCGTATTTCCATCTCGGTAGCTAAGTAAAAAAGCAAAATTACCGTAATTGTGGCTCGGAAAGTCCACACATAGTGATGGGGTAGCTAATACCGGAAGAAGTGGCAACACTGGCCCATTTTTCTTCCAACACTACTGATAGTGCTACCAAGGCATGATAACCGACTTAATGGCCAGAAATTGAGGATTTCAATTTGGACGAGCTAGGGTTCCAGCTTATTGGCAAGTCATTCAACAATCTAGTGATGATGGTGCTTGGCCATCACTGAACTGCGATTTGACGCTATTTTATTTTTGTGAGCCGCTTTTAAGGATCGATGGTATGCAAACTATCCAGGGACGATTCAAGGATAATATTGGTCAAGCTATTCGTGAAATAGGAACTGATATCATTAAAAATGTATTTCGAAATTGGGTTGACAAGATGGCGTACTGAAAAGCTAGCCTAGCCAGTCGTTTGAATAAAATATTGTAATATTCTATTGTTAGTTAACTCTTTTCAATAAGCAACAATCACCCACACTTTATAAAGTCGCGATTATCTTGCTGCCTTTTTACATCATTGTTAAGTTACTCCTGAGGAACCACTGATGAATTTTAGAAGATATTGCTTGGAGCTGTGTTCTCTGAAATCCACTTTGATAACAATATGGGTCTACATCGGTCTGCATACGTTGTTTTCTTTTCGCACGGTTACAGACAGCAAATTCGTACCACTCCAGTGCAGTTCGATCTTTGAGTGATCTTCAATGCGTTTCTAATGACCATGTCGAATAGTTGTGTCTGACTTAATCTCCCCTCGATTTACGAAAAGATTTTCGGCAGATTGTGTTGATTGTTTTTTTTTTTATATATACTCGTATATTAAGTACGGAGGGATATTTGATTTGCCGTAAGATGGTTGTCGTATTCCGCTCTTACGTCTAATCCCTGCCTGCTTGGATGAAAAAACTGCTTTTAAATCCTCTGCTGATCGCGATGGGAGTGAACTAATGTTCACTGCCTATCGGATGTGACATAACTGATCATGAGGTAGGTACGTGTACTGTACCAAGACTATGGCTTCCACAGTGCCTTCGACGAATCACCATCGTTTTTGCTTCACATCTTGTCGCTCCATATTTTGATCACTAATTAGCTGTATATCCCATCTATAAAGTTAAGCTAAAATTGTGTTTTTCATTCTACTCGAGGTTTCCGTCGGTACGGAACATTTTACGACAGAGACAATGTTTTATTTATTCTACGCTGGAATCTGTTTGTGAATATCCGGTCGTTGTGTTATTGAGACTTTTGTTTTTTACAGTCCTACGTCATCCAACCATAGGTCCTACGTCAGACTGCCACACTTTTTCAATTGGCTTTCTTAAGTATAATAGAGCAAGAGATCTTTTTAAGCCGCAAGATGTCCACATTGTATCAGACAAATCCACATTTCAGCTGACGAAGAGAATCCAATTTTTGGATGAAGGCTGTTAACATTAGGCTTACGATGCAGCTCAATATCATCAGAGCGAACTGATTTTTTTATTTGGCAATCTCTGCAGAAATTCCTTGAAGAGATTGAAGTAGGCCCGTGGTTTAGGAGACTCTTTCTTCTTTGTTAGCTAACCAACGTTTGTCGTGCATATTATATTATATTTATTGAGTGCTTATTGTCAATATTTTAATATTCGCTAATATTCGTTCTTGTGATCATTTATCCAGTACAGCGATAGGCTTTTAACTATTGATATACCATTGATTAGGTTGAGTAAAATGAAAAGACAAAATCTTATTGGCGAAGGTTTATTCTACTTAGAACTGATATTTTTACAAACCGAACTGGGACATCAAATGCACTGCGAATATAAACTGAAGGCAGAGATTCAACTTTCCTTAATTTATTTTTGCTAATGCCGGCTCCTACAGTGCACATCAGGTGATAATTATTTTAGAACCGGCGTGTATCGTAGTGAATCGAGGTAAGTTTTCGATCTCTCGAAACAAATACTGGCTCTTTTACTTAGCTGACAACCGTTTAGGCTACCTCTGTGATGAACTTGATCCCTTTTTGAGGTTAAATGAGGTAGATAGATTCAACCTATTTTGACATAAAGTAATTTTTTTTAACAGCGTAGCCGCGATTGGTAATTTTCGGCAGTGTCTTTCTGTTTAGAATATAGAGCTTGCGATATCTTTCGCAATTCCCGTAATGTAATGGAACGCAGCGGTTTATTAATGTTTCTTTGGCGAAGCTGGTTTTATAGTATATGAAAAAAAAGTCAAATAGTCTTTTTTGTGGTCTTGATAACTGTTTGCCATAACTTGCTCAATATTGTACGTCTTGCACTGGCGTCATCTTTTTGATTTCTAGTACTTTTTAATGGTCTTACAAGAGAATTAACTTTTTTTCGGGAAAGTTGTTTGTTTTTTTGGGATAAAATTTATCAAAATTTTATTCCTAAACCACCAGATTCTTTTACTTAAAGAATATTGTAGGTCTATAAAGAAAAACCGCATCTCCTTTCAACAATCCCAAATCAAATTAAACCCTCGTCACAGGTCGTCTTTTAAAAATTGTCTAACCATAACCTACCTTCGCTCAACAGACGCATACCATAAAATTTATATAACAAAGGAAAATATCATAATTTGCGGTCTTTTGCCTCTCAACATCACTCTCTCTATGTCCCATTATCCTTCATGGCGTGATAGAGCTTAATATTCCCTTAAAACATTGCACACCATTACCCGCTCAATCTAGCCGCACAGTCTAAAACTGGTAGAAATTGGCTCCGCTAAGGTCGATAAATTTCTGATGAACTCATTCTGACTTCTAATCCACGGAACCGAATTGAAATATTCTACCATCATCAACTACAAGAGGGATGATAGTAACGTTCGGATGGAATTGATTGGAAGTCAAGTTCATCTCTTTATCGAAAGACAATAGACAATATACGAGTATAACATGCCAGCTTAATAAGGGGGACCCAGTAGAGAGAAGTAGAAAAAGTAAAAAAAAAAAAAACTGAGAAAACCCAGAGCATGTTGTTTCATTATCGTAAAATACCATCAACCTCGAAACCTTCATCATACAAGCATATTTCTTGTTCCCCTTACCCCCAATTGCCATTCCCCACTTATTCTTGGCAACACCAATACTAGGATACCAGATCAAAAACAGCAACTTTAGTGAAAAGTGAAAAAAACCGTTTCAACCACCCCCTCGACTTTCCACCCAGAAGATGTAAAAAAACAAACAAAAGATAAAAAGCAGCAACACGGTAGAAATGGCGAAATGGTTTTTGGAAGAATTTTTCGGTGGTTTCTTACCTTCCCATCCCCCAATAAGTGATAGACGTCAGTCGTCGCAGTCTTTCTTCGGCGTCGTATTCTTTTTTGTTTATCACTCCTGTTCTTTGTCAACCGAGATCGGAAGAGGGCTTAAGATACATTTACTTGTACATGCAGAATAGCTTTATACCTTTCTTCCGGGTATGTTCTTTGGGTTTGTCAATCTATCTTCTTGTGCGTCGACCTGACTATCAGTTGGTCTGAACGTCCATTCGACAAAATTCACACAGTTGTAAGACATATATAAAGTTACATACTCGTTTTTAGAAAATACAAAGAAGGTAACCTAAGGACAAAGCAAACGGCGGAACAGAGGTGACGCTTGGAGTGAAGTGCACTGAACAGAGACCTGACAATTTAGGCGAAAAGGACTTTTGACTACTACACCTACGACTAAACCGAGTACAAGTTAGCAGTTACTCCTTCCATTCCCCCTCCTTTTAAGCCAGTCTTACATTTTTACATCTTTGTTGCAGTAATTTTAGCAATTTTCCGGAGTTTTTCCTTTGAACAATATTTTTATACGCCCTCTTTCTTATTGAGATGTTTTTTCAGTGATGGGTAGTTGGAAAGATGATGTTACTAGGGTGGACTAGTAGGTGAGTAATAGGTAGCTTCAGGGTGATTCGTAAAATTCACTTTGAAGCTTTTCCGAGGAAGTTACATATGATGTACGTCATGGGAATGTTATTTTGTTTGTTTGAAGAAACATCAAGCAGGGATAAAATGTTTACGAGTATGTTTTTTCTACTCATCTGACGGGCTGTGTGTCAATGAAACGGTTCAAAAACGGATCCATGGTGGAGTGGGATGCAACGTACGAAACAAAAGAGGGCAATCAAGTAAGCAGGTTGCTAAAGTGATTTAAGTTTACTCCGTTAAAGGGGCAGAAATACGAGGTAAACGAAAAAGGTAAAAGAGCTAGACAAATATGCAGACAAATAAGGTAACATGTACAATGATGCAAAGGTAGGGATTTCTATGATATTCCACATGAGAATAATTTAAAAAAAATACATTTTTACTTTTGTGTGTTTTCTTCTTTATGTTTCTATGGCAACACTTCGTAAAAACCTGTTAAAACACTCATTAGTGCTGGAAAGGTACACATATCATAGACCTTTGAATGAAATGTATGAGTAGTTATATCTTTAGTTATTATTGTAACTATTGATCTAAAATCCATTTTTTCCACCTTTTTGATCTCATGCTCGTGATAATAGCAACAATCCCGTACAATTGGATGAAAAGCCTGAAGGTTAACCTCCTGCCCTTCTGGGGAAAACTCACTTAATTATAAAGATAATGCATTTTGCGCGAGATTTTTCAAACCTTAGTGGCATCTACTCGATGGCAACGATTAGTATAAGGCCTCGTAGAAGTAGCATCTTCCGACAGGAGCTGGTTCCTTAAATGACGAGAATGAGCCTCTGCAGCCGAACATCTTGCAGCTCTGCTAATAAGTCCTACTTCACGCCTCCCCGTGGCGCCATCTGGGAATCTCACTAGAGGTTGCGATGTGAAGGGGGCAAATGGCGAGTTTCCTGCGCCATTAACCAGGATTAGTGTCGGAAAAACAAAACAAGACCTTATCCGGGCTACTCCGACATATTTGGAGCTCAGGCCGGAAAGGATTTCCAGGACTTAGTCAGGGTCCTGGAAAAGAGATGGTGGCGGACGAGCCCTATAAGGGCCAACGGCAGCGCTCACATCCCGGAACGGGTTACTGGCTTCGGTGTAACCGACCCCTCGTCCTAGGGGCACTCAAAGTGGAACTGGTCCTCCAGGTTGGGGGTTGTGCCGCCGGGGTAACTGCCCGGCCATTTAAAAAAAACAAGAAGTTACGAAGCATCAACAAGCCTCGGATATGGACGGATCTACTGTTGCCAACCCACGCAAACGATTTAAGGACAATGAGCTTCGGATATGCACGTGGAATGTTAGATCCCTTAATAGACCACGTGCAGCCGAGCAATTAGCGGAGCCCTAGACTGCTGCAAAGCAGACATAACTGCCATCCAAGAAATGCGATGGGATGGGCCGGACAAAAAGAAGATGAAAAACTACGACATCTACTACGGCAATTGCTATCGACGGCAAAAGCAGCGCTTATTTGTATGCGGATTTGTTGTCGGAGGCAGACTAAGACGAGAAGTCCTCAGCTTCCGGCATGTGAGCGAGCGCCTCGTAGCAATCCGCATCAAGGCTTAATTCGCCAACATAAGCCTCATATGCGCGCATGCCCCCACAGAGGAGAAAGATGACGACACCAAGGATGTCTTCTACGAGCTCCTCAACAAGACCTACGAGCAATGCCCTAGCTATGACATTAAAATTGCCCTCGGTGATTTTAATGCAAAGCTAGGAAGAGAAGATATCTTTGGTGGAACAATCGGAAAATATAGCCCGCACAACACATCCTCCGATAACGGATTCAGGCTAATCGACTTTGCGGCGGGGCGAAACATTGTCGTGGCTAGCACGCGGTTCCCAGATCTCGACATACACAAGGGGACTTGGAGAACTCCTGATCAATCAACAGTCAAACAGATTGATCACATTGCGATCGACGCAAGACACTCCTCAAGCATTATGGATGTCCGTACGTTCCGAGGAGCCAACATCGACTTGGACCATTACCTTGTTGTAGCCAAGGTACGGTTGCGGATATCCCAAACTACGCCAAGACAAACTAATGCTGTGAGAAAATTCGACGTCAGACGGCTACAATCGCAAGAGATCGCCAAGTCCTTCTCCGATCGAGTGTATCTTAATCTCTTAAGAAGTCCAATGCCGCCAGTATCAAGCATCGAAGACCATTGAAAACACTGCCAAAACGCCATCAGAGATGCTGCTTCTGATGTGCTGGGTTTCACTCTTCCACCACAACGAAACCCTTGATTCGATGATGAATGCCGGCAAGCACATGCAGCTAAGCAAGATGCATATAACGCGGCGCTGCTTAGAAAGACCAGAGCTGCTCATGAGCTCTATGAGCGGAAGATGAGAGACGAGCACCGACTTCTCAGGAGGAAGAAGAAAGAGCATGAGAAGCGCGCGATCGAGGAAATTGAGAGATGCTACTCCAGGAATGAGGTTCGGAAGTTTTACCAAAAGGTAAAAATAACATGCCGCGGAAACAAACCCCGAACCGAAGCCTGTAGAGATGAACAAGGGAACATCGTAGTAGAATCGCAGTCGATGCTGAGGATTTGGAAAGATCATTTCTGCAGACTGTATAACGGCGATGATGGACCAAATACCGCTGTCAGGCAGAATCAACCTTTCAACCTGGACGATGATGACCAACAATTCCGACCTGGATGAAGTGAAGATAGCCATATCGAAGCTTAAGTCCAACAAAGCTGCTGGAGCGGATGGCCTGACTGCCGAGCTCTTCAAAGCGGCGGGCGATGACTTGGTAAGGAGCATACACCAACTCATCTGTAAAATATGGTCGGACGAAAGTATGCCCGATGAATGGAACCTCAGCATTGTTTGTCCAATTCTCAAGAAACTAGACCCTCTGAACTGCGCCAACTACAGAGGCATCAGTCTCCTTAACATCGCATATAAGATCTTATCCGCCGTATTGTGTGAACGCCTGAAGCCGTTTGTCAACAACCTGATGGGTCCATATCAGTGTGGCTTCAGGCCAGGAAAGTCCACCATCGACCAGATATTCACACTACGGCAGATCTTGGAGAAGACCCATGAGCTTCAGATCGATACCCACCACCTATTCATCGACTTTAAGGCCGCGTATGACAGCATCTACAGAGACGAGCTATATAGAGCAATGTCTAGTTTTGGCATCCCTGCCAAACTCGTATGTCTATGCAGGATGACGATGGAGAATGCACGCTGCTCTATCAAGGTCGGTAAAGATCTCACCGAGACCTTTGATGTCCAGAAAGGATTTAGACAAGGCGATGCGCTGTCATGCGATTTGTTCAACATCGTACTTGAAAGAATAGTGCAAAACTCACGAGCAAACACTAGAGGCACTATCTTTCAAAAGTCCGTCCAACTACTCGCATACGCCCACGATATTGACATAATCGGGAGAAAGCAGCGTGATGTCAGTGGCGCTTTCGCGAGTATTAAGACGGAATCGGCGAAAATGGGTTTAGCGGTCAATGAGGGCAAGACCATGTATATGCTGTCAAGCAAAAAGGACAACCAACACCGACGTCTCTGACAGAACGTCACCCTCGACAGATATAACTTTGAGGTAGTTAAGGACTTTGTCTACCTAGGCCCCGCTAAAAATACAGACAACGACACCAGCGCTGAGATCAAGCGAAGAATAACTCTTGCCAACCGCTGTTTCTTTGGGTTAAGAAGGTAATTGAGTAGCAAAGCCCTCTCTCGGACAACAAAAGTCACCCTTTATAAGACTTTAATAATCCCGGTCCTGCTCTATGGCGCAGAGGCATGGACATTATCAAAAATGGATGAGGGTGTTCTTGGTTGCTTCGAGAGAAAAATTCTTCGGGCGATCCTCGGTTCCGTCTGCATTGACGGTGAGTGGAGGAGTAGATACAACAACGAACTGTATGGACTGTACAGCGACATGGACCTAGCCAGAAGAGTGAAGATCCAAAGACTGAGATGGCTGGGTCATGTAGAGAGTAAGGACACCAATGCTCCGGTCCGAAAAGTGTTCGAATCCGCCCCCGAGGGACAGCGCAGTAGAGGAAGGCCAAGACTCAGGTGGCGCACGCAAGTGGAAGAGGACCTCAGCCAACTTAGCGTGCGAAACTGGAGACTGCTAGCCAGGGATCGAGCTGGCTGGAGAAGCTTGTTGACTGAGGCCCAGGTCCACCCCGGACTGTAGCGCCAACTAAAGTAAGTAAGTAAGTGGCATCTACTGGCGGTGGCCATGACGCGATGGTTACCTCATTAGACTATCACGCAGAGGGTCCGTGATTCGATCCCCGACATCGTCAAAAATTTTCGAATCGTCATCATTCTTCCAGCGGGCAATGGCAAATTCTCGAAAGTAAAATTGCCTATAAAAAAGCTTCTAAGGAGTGCCGTTCGGATTCGGCGATAAACCGTAGGCCCCGCTCAGATGTGACAAAAATGACAACATGAGCAACAAAAATGAGTGTCAAGAAGCAAGGCCATGGTCCACTCCCGGCTGCCAGCGCTCCACAGTGTTTTTTTTAGTGGTATATACTATTGGGACTTATCTTAAGAACAGGAATGGAATAATGTTCACAAAGAAATTTAAGATATAATAAAAATAATTGCCCGAAGATTTGCAACTCATGACCGGAAATTTGCACACATGACAGGAAAGTTTTAAATTGGAGATCTCTACTGAAGGGGTTTACAAGATCGATCGGTTCCCTTCCTTTGCAAAGTTAAACTTTCAGCTCTTTGAGGGGCTTACTATTGATTTGTTTGCAGTACATCTGAAGGCCGAAAGACATAATTTGGTGTTGTGTTACTATCTACATAAATTCTGAGTTAGAAAGCTGTTCTAATTTGAGTATTTCTCAGTTAGAAAGTAGCAGCAATAGTGTATCCTCTTCTGGTTAGCCAGGAGTCCTTCATCCGTCTCTCAGTCATCTATTTTAAAGGTTGCTGATTTCTGTCCTGGAGTTGAGTAACTTTTTTCATTTAGTTTCTTAGTTTTCGTGGTTAACATGTTTATAGTAAAAGCAACTTAAGAATCCCTACTACACGAGGCTGTCGTGAACTGGATATCTACTCACTGAAGTTTGTATCACTTACGCGTATATTTCAGGCACCTGTAAGAAATCTACGGCCAAGGCACAACAAAAATGCTGCCACTCACTCTTAAAAGACGTCAAGTAGTATTCTAAGTACGTCATATTTTTACGTAAATGACAAAGCCCTAGTCAATAGTAAAGGTTATACAATCGCAGCCTCAGATCTTGAGAAGACTTTCTTTGAGCTTTGTTTAGCAAGTTTATCAGTGATCCTATGTTTCACCAGTGTATTATGACCAGTGATCTATTCAGATTACACAAAGCGTTAAGCAAAGCTTTGCTAACTCTACAGATACATGCTATGTAGAGCTAATATTCTTCACATTTTAATTAATTCTCATCAAGATAGCACATATTTTTTCTCTCGATTTGTAGATAGTTAGGATATCATCGTTCAGAAATACAGTCTCATTGGTTTTTAAACATTGGCTGTGAAATTTTGCCTATTCGACTAGATCTTTTTTGGTCTATCGACTTTTTGTTTTCGCATTAACCAAACCAACATTACATTAGTGTAATTACCAAATCTTTGCGATATACTAAAGACAACTTCTTTTTAATCCAGAAATTATGGGAAAGTAAATTAATATAAGAATGAAGATGCATGGTCGTTTAGAATGGATGCATGCGAGGATTCTGATTGAAACATCAGCTATAGTCTGGAGTGTATATGGTTCTAACCTCATTCACCATTAAATCCTTTAGATTTGTTCCTATTTTGCATCAGGTATTGGACCATGATTTTCGCGCATTCTTTCAAATGTGATGCTAAAAAGATTACATGATAGTGCATCAGTTTGGCGAAATTCTTCCAACTTTTATAAAGCAACAACCGTTATCTATTGTAATCCTATATAGACGAACGGGTTTGACAGGGGTTCCCAAACATGACATGGCTCTATGATAGCTCTTCTTTATTAAAGTTGTCATTAGTCATATTTGGCCCTAAAATTACAATAATAAGGAGAATTTCCGGTTTCATAACGCACTAATAAGGGCGTACCAGATTGTTGATATGGAGTTTGAAGTGGTTAGTACGATGTTGAGGAAATGGATTCCTGTACAATACCTATATTATTTAAATTTGAATAAAGTTGCCCTGACAACATCGACGTTGAATAGAAGGCATTGTTTTCCGGCATCCTGCTGCCTGAAAGCGGAATGTTAATCGTCATCGTCGTCTTACAGTTTGCAGAAGTATTTCTTCTAATTTGTCAGTGATGGCGAATTCACCAACTCCCCTGTTCGTCCTTGTAGACTTTTACCTTCTAGTAAAATTGCCAGCTTTAACTTATATCTTATTTCCCGATATCGAAATCCGATATCTCAGGGTTTCGCGTACTTGCGCATTCAGAATATTGGAGGCATTATTTTGAATGGTCGTAGATTGATCATTACATTTTTCGTGACACAGTCTTTTTCGTTCATTGGGGCGTGGGCGCACATAAGGCTGACCAGATAGGCTTTCATCAAAATTCTTGTGAATTAAGTTCAGATGAGATTGAAGTTTCCATCAGATATTCTGAGTATTGACACTTTATAGAAGTTTTTGAAAATATTCTTCGAAATTCGAATAATTAGACACCGAAATTTCTTTGCGAATAAATTAGACTGCTAGTGCAGACTCTCAACATATGAAAAGCTTCAACTGCCTGTAATGTCGTACTCAAATACTGCCTCCGGGGGAAGTTCTAATACGGCAAATGCGCATCGACGAAATTATATCCTCCTTCGTTTGTATCGTTTCTTGTTATCGCATTAATCAGTCTGAATTTTTCAAACACAAGTTCTCGATTTTTCGGACAGTTCGCAGTAATGTGTTTACAAATTCGCATTTATCCTCTAGTGACTTAAAATGCACCATAGTCAGGTGAACTTTTTACAGATAGAGTAGGAGGCAGCGTTCAGCATCGAGAGCAAGAGAAGGATAAAAACGAGGTCTAGGCCAGGACGAAAACACAACCAAAAATCAAGACATTTCTTATTCTAAATTGCTCTAGCAATTTATTTTTTTAAGTTCAATGAGACCTGGCCCTTACCCAAGGAAAGCCTTTAACTGAAAGACGTATATTAAATTATTGAAGTAATCTAGTAACCTAACACTCGCTTCTGCTTTTACCTCATTTTACATTTTTTCCCGAAACTTGATTTTATTTTTAAACACAAATTTATCTACTTTTGGCGCCATTTAACTGTGATCACATTAAGATTCTTGATGCCTCTTAAGATTCTTGGCAATGCATTACGAACAATCACTCAATCCCACTTAGCGTTGAGTATTGAAATTCGCAGAAATCCAATGCGACATCCATCGTGCATTTTACCCCCGATCATCCAGCGTAGGTGTTCCTTCCAAAACCATCTTCCCAGAACAACCCCTATCCGTTGTAAATCCAATCGACTTTTTGCTTTCAAAACTTTTCACAATTTCATCGAAAATTTGTTGCTCTTTTGTGTCCGTGTTCGTATGTTTTTTTTGCAGTTTTCCTTGCTGCAACAATAACAGAGACCAGAGCGACCGGAGAGACCAGACTTTGGCAAAGTGTAATTATTCATGTGACCGTACATGAGTTCTGGTTGTTTTCGTGGGAAGTATGGGGGTGACTTTCTGACGCGGCCATTGAACTTGTTATAACAAAAATTCACATAAAAAAAAGTGTACGGATGAACGTATATACGTACATTAAGAACTGAATGCGTCCTACAAGATTGCCATAAAGCAAAAGTTTGTTCCTGGTTTTTACATCTTTTTATTTGAACGTCTGATGACGCCACATTGTTTTATATTTCTGTTTGCTTCCTGCCCCGGAGACGTATTATTAATGGAACGGCTTTTTAATACTACTCCACCGATGACGATGATGATGACATTGGTTGATACATTTTAATACGTATACTATATATGTAGCTACAAACGGAAATGATTATTCAACATGGAAATCGGATGTATGATTAAAGTTTCGATTTCGAGAGGATGGGGTTGTACAGTATTTTTGTTTATTTATATTTTTTAAGGATTATCGAATGGAAATGTTGTAATGGATGGAATTTCATGGAAAAAATAATTAATTTAATTAATAATTGGTGTTCATTTTCATCATTTGTTTTTTTTTGCAAAAAGTCAGTGAAACTTATAGAAAGTTGTATTGATTCACAAACCAATTAGTAAAAATAACAGAGTTGGATACGAATTCGTTTTTTGATTAAAATTTGAATAGAAGATTGATGCAAAATATTAGCTTTCTCAGTTTTATTTCCTTATTACATACTCATTCATACATTCTGTCAAAATACAACCGGGACTGAGTTATTCAAATGGCCCACGTTAAAGAAATGTTTGCTGTGTTGGCACAACTGTCAACTATTTTGACGGTGAGTTTGGGCGCCATCTGTCAACTATTGTATTTTGTTGCGAGTCGGAAGGGAGTTTCTGGTTTGGATGCATTGAAATTCTTAAAAATATTATCGACGAGTAGAGCATATAAGTAGTACATTGCGTTCAAGGCTTTTTGATCAAAAACGCTACCAGCATTATCCAGCAAGCACTGTATTCTCCAGATATGGAAACTTATTTTTATTTCCGAAACTCAGGTTACCACTTCCTGGACTCGTTTCAAGTCATTTTAAGGCATTAAATAAAATTCGCTGAGAGAACTGAAGGCGACCCCGGAAGAAGGCTTTAAAGAAATGTATGGATAGCTGGATTGCCAAAAAACATTTCAATGATTGACTCAGTCTCGGTTATATTTTGATAAAATGTATACGAAATGGACGCTCTATAAAGCAAAACTCGTAGGTAAGTTTACTTAAAAGATTCAATTGAAAATAGAGTTAAAATACTTTTAACAGAATATCTTAACCATTTTTCAATAAATGGTCTACTTAACTCCAGTTCCAACGCAAAGACTGAAAGGTTTGCTTTAGAACAGGTCTTTTTCAAAAAGATGCTAACTTTTAAGAGATCATTTAGTTCAGCAAGGTATTCCCTTTAACAACAGCTGTTTTCTTCAAATTAGTTCTTCTCCAATTCCAGATTTTTTGAAAGTTTTTATTAACAGAGTCTGCTTTCAGCTATCACATATAGCGTCTAAAAATTTGGAAGGCTAAGCATTTAAAGCTTCTTCATTAGGTTCAAATACGCCTTGCATTGTGTTTATTATTAAGCAGCTTCGGTAAATTGAATTACATTTTTCTGCATATTGATCACAAGTTTATTGTAGAACTTCATTTTTTCGGCGTAGTACTAGTAAAGTAGAAAAGGAATTCCCTCGTATATGAGCCAAAGAATATGACCAACATAACTGGGCACTGCCCACATGAAACCAAGCTTTTTAACATTGTGCTTTTGCTGTTGTAGTTGAATAGGGTTCATCAAAAACTTACACCAGGACGCAGATACCGCTGTTTTTTTTTTTTTATCAAAGAACAAAGGTATGTCGGGCACCCCGTCCGGCAATTATTAGAGAAACGTTTTAGCTCCTAACTTAGAGACTCTAGTCACTAACTTGTAAATTTTTAAGTCCCTGAGTACTAAAGTGTTCTTCTTCCATACATGCTTAAAATAATTTACACTTACAGTAAACTTGGGCACGTCATCTGGTGTTTCATCTTAAGACTCACTTCAACAAAGCGAAGGGATTCTGTGTAATAATCACGTTGAAGTTTGGTTAATAATGCCAACATATTGTTGGCGACGATTTGCTTTAAATCTGGTTGTAGCTGCATTGTCTTAAGCGAGTACCACCAAAGCGTAGTACATGTCAGAGCCGGCACTGTAGTACCTCAGGTGGGCTAGTACATACAAAAAGCTCTAAAGATGGATTGACAACTGGCTGATCTGTTTGTTTCAAACAAAACTGCAGCCAATTGCAATTCCCTTATATTTTTCACTATGTACAAGCTTGTGGTACTGGGCGAACCATCATTTCTTAGATTCAAATTTGGATGGTCATTGATAATCAAGCTGCTTCTGTGGTACTACCTAGAGTATACTACACACTATCATTTTTCAAATTACATTCTTGCTGGAATGATGTAGAAATGATGGTGTTTAGCTTGAAATAAAATGACGGCAAAAATGATGAGAATTGAAATTTTTCGTGGATCATGATGCATTATCTGGGCTACACAGACGATGTTGATAGTAGAATTGTATCATGGTGTACAATGGGGCTTAATAAATCATAATCCTTCATGTTGATCTTACAATAGAAAACTTGGCATCTCTCTGTCTAATCGCCACTTTGCTCAAACTGTATACTCGATTTGCAACTAACTGCTCCTTCTTTTGTTTTCACCTAATCCATCCCCATTCAATCAACAACAATTGAATCGACTATTAACCTTTTCATGAATTCCAAATTCCACTTCTAAATTCTGCTCTTGATATAGCATAAGCGCTCCAACATCCTTTCACCCGCGTACTTCAGCAACCACACCTTCTAATCAGTTTATACTCACACTCATTCTGGCATGCATGAATCACCCGAAACAAAACAAAGTGATTTCGATTTATGCGATAATCTCCGCTCATTGCTTCCGGATATTTGCCCTAAGCTTCCGGCTTCCCCTTCTCCTTTTTATTGGAACCTGCCTTAAACCTTCCTGAAACTGAACAGTGCAACGTTCTAATAATTATACCCGCCAGCAATTTCCCGCTTAAAATAAAGAGCCACAAGTTTGCCAAGTTTCAAAAGGATTAAGTTTTGTACAAAACTCTTTCTCTCAACCCTCCATGCAGACATCGTAGAAGGCTAAACCTTTCGCAACTGTATCGGTAACGAAACACATAGAACATGTTCCCTAATGAATCGGAAGTGCATGAACAGCACGAATACACCCTCATGTTGTGTGTCCTGGAATACGAGTCTTATTTAGGTTATGGCGGCGAAAACCGAAAATACCGCAAAATTTTCATATCCGTATGCTCGCTTGTTTTCGACATTTCTATGTTTTCGTCCTTCTTTTTCAATGCAACCCAGCCGTATATGGATATTCCTAGAGCAGGATAATAAATGCAGAACAAGGATTCAACACCGGCATACAGCAATGTCTGGGAAACAGAAATGAAAACAAATCGAATGCGTAGGCAAATTTTAAAGGGTTAGGGGGGGTGTTGTTTGTAGAGTCTGTGCCTTGAATTTTATTTGTTTTTTAACAAGTGAGGGACACACGAAACGTAAAGAAAAGGTTTACTTATAAGTGTGAAAGGGGGAGGAAACTGGAAACATAGCGCAAACACTTTGTTCACCATAACTTGTTTCGAGCCTTTGAATTATTTATCGTAAATTTTCCCAGTGCTAGGCATTAGCAGACGCTTTTAAGAAGGCGGTTCTGCCAAGGAAGCCAACAAACAGGGGGGACGGCAGTGTTTTGGTTGGAGTTGGTGAAGGAAGTCAAAGCTTAACTTGTGTTAAAGAAAAGGAAATATTTGATTAGGTACGAATATATCTGGTGGTATGGGGTTTCTGTCTAATGAAATTCTCTTTTTCCTTCCGACTTAAGGATACAACTCTCGATTCGGTGGTGTATGTGTGTTGGTGTATAGAATTGAAATTAACTTCCAAGCAGTTTGTGCAGCAATAAAGTAAAAAAAAACAATTTTCTTCGTCTAATTAAGGACTTTAAGAATGTTCGCACCTCAAAACGAAATGAAGCAAATTGATTTGGAAGCACCAATTACTGACAACCGCAAAGTGCCGAAGCATTAAATGAAGCCGCACTTGGCAAATCGTTTTCGCCAGGTGGCTTTTATATTTAAATTGAGTTTATTACGTTTACTTTGAATTTCAACTTCTGTGAAACTATTGGAAAACGAAGGAATTTAAGAGGAAAATGTCGAATATATAGTATGTTCATTCGTATACTGAGGTTTTGACATTTAAATTTTTAGTTTAATTATAAATTGACATTCCAATCTTTTGCTAGTCCCCCAAATAATAATCTTCGGAGAATTGAATAAATGAAATACGCTAAGCAAAAGCAGGAAACTATTTCTTTGAACGTGTGACAACTAAAGTCGGCAAATATAATGAGCTGTTTGCAGATCTTCACAAATCTGATTGGAATTAAAGAGAAGGCATCGCATTTAAGCCCAGTCAAAATGTCATGTAACGTATGTTTATCGAATACCAAATTGTTCTATTTGACGAGAATTTTTTTTGGATGTTCGAATCGGATGGAGATACACAGGACTTAAGGCAGATCCATAATAGGCGAAAGGACGAAAATGTGCGATTACAAGTTATTTATATCTCGCACCCAAATATCGCAATTGTTGTGTTGTGTTTTTTTTTGCTTTCAATATTAAGTGAAAAGTGACAATATCCGATACAGTGAAATGTGACTGAAAATGTCCATAGATTAAATCCTACTTTTTGCTTACATTTTTGAAAGCACGACATTTCTAAACACTTAACAAGAAGTTATTTCACAACTTACATGTTTGTTTTCGAATTTTACTTCAACAAATACTAGAATCAACAATTACTTTAACAGATTTTCAAATTTTAATCCGCACCGAAATAAAAGTTTTTACAAATGCTAAACACCAGAACAAAACAAATGACAACATGACCTGACAGATTGATACGTTTTCAAACTCCTATTTTGGGCAACTTGTCATTTGAAGTAAGTCCGGTATTACACGGTGACTTTTGAGTCACGACTCACACAAGTGCAAAAGAGAAAGAAGATGAGGTAAAAAATCACCAACCTTGTGAGTCGTCGGACAAAATTTCAATGACTCTTTTTAAGTTTTCTTCTCTCCTTGTTCGTTATTTTTCTAAATTGCTTTATTTCTATTCGTTCTTCATGAAGGGTGGTTCGCAAAAAAAAAACGGAAGAAATTTTTTGGTCAAAGGAATCAAGGAAAAATTCAAAAATTTTTTTGAGAGAGCGAATCGTTTGTGCTTAAAGCGAAAAAAGAAATAAAAGAGAACTGTCAAAAAGAGTAGTGTACTCAAAAGTCACCGTGTAATACCGGACTAACGTTAAGAAACTTTTCGTACAGTTCTGACAGTAGCTTCAGTTTACTTTCGCTTATTATGGTTGAGCCTTTACACTTGAAAGTGTTTGGAAGAATACGTGATTTGGCTAGAATTAAACGATTATGTTTGCCTGCAGTATTCTTGCTTAATTGCTCGCGGTGGATTGATATCTTTTTGAATCAAAATTTTATGTTAACATTGACAGCTCTTATGCGTTCAAAATAAAGACAGAAATGTAGTATTAAATTTTCGCGAAAATGGATCAATTTATACTGGGACAAGTTGGGAATAATTGCAAAGTTTCCGAAATTGGACGAATTTCGAAAAGAAATTTAGGTTGAAAGAATGCACCAACTGCGCCCGGTGATCGCAAGCTTGTAAAGAAAGGCTGTGTGCATGTATTGCTGATTGATAAACTAACATATTACCGTTTTCAGCCTCTGCACTCAACGAAGAATATTGCAGTTGTTTCCGGAAGTGTACGCCTGAACCCGAGAATCTCAACGCGCCATTCATCTCGGCAATTCATCAGGCCCATTGGCCTTAGGAGAATTTTGCATAAAGATCTCAAATTATTCTCTTACAAGGACTATGGAATTGAAGCGAAATGGCCACCTTCTTCGTTATTGCTTCTCAATTTGGTCTTCAGAGCAGCTTGAAATTGACAATTTAGCCCAAAAATTATCATTTCAGATGAGGCGCACTTTCATCTCTGCGCCCACGTCAATAAGCACTAGTGACTGTTTGGCTTGATTTTGAAGTGGCTTCATTATTTGTAATTTTTTTTTCCAAGACGACACTTAGCGTTATTGAGGCTTAATAATCTTGATAATGGTCACAAATTGAGGACTTGGGCTTATTCGAGCTATGGTTCTAACAAGATAGGGCTACGTATAACATAAGTTATTAACAATTGATTTATTCCACAGTGAGTTGATAAATGAAGTAATATGTCGTTTTAGTGATTTTGCTTGGCCTTCATGGAGCTCTGATTTGACGCCGTTGGACTTTTTTTTTGTGGGGTGCCATTTTTGATCGGTGCTATGCGAATATTCCAGAGACAATTCAGAACAATTTTGGTTAAGCTATTTGTGAAGTAGGGGCCGATACCATCGAAAATATGTTGAAAAATTTGATTGACAAAGTGGCCTACTGCCAAGTTAGACGAGGCATTCGTTTCAATAAAAAAATTATTCATAATTTAGGAAGTTTGGTTCTTTTCAATAAAGCTATAATCGTTGAAAAATATTTTACAGTGTTTTTTTTTTATAGATTATTTAAAAAGACATCAACACATGCAAGCCGCGTATTAGAGTTTTGAGAGCTCAGACATTAAGCTGTTTATCCATTATCGTTAAGTATCGTTACTGCATCCCCTGGCATGATATTAAAATACTTGACAAGCAAACTGCTTAGTTCCGACTAAAAATGTCTGAACAGTCAGAAAGCATATACGACAGCAGTATTGGAAATTTATTTTATGTTTCGCCAGTGTGGTCTCCAATCGACAAGACTATTCAATAGTTAGTTAGAGGTTGCTGCAGATTATGGTCTATTCTTTCATAAGGTAGATACAGTCCCTCATTGCAGCTTAAACCCTTCTTTTTCGGGAAAGCTACATCGTAAGGTCATAGGGAATGAAATTGACAAAAGTGTTCTCAGGATTGAATTTACCCTTTTCTTGAACGACTGATGAGGAAAGTGGCAAATGATATTTCGTTCTGATTTAGTCATCCATTTATTGATGCAATCAGGCACATGAGTCCTAGAATTTTTAATAAATACTCTCTCTAACAATCATGACTCGGCTCATTGTTTGGCACTATGATGTCGTGAGTTTGAACCTGCTGAAAGTGGGGAAATATTTTCCAGCTCTCTTTCCTGCAGAAATTATGTGATTAAATCGTTGTCTACATATTGATTGGATGTGCTCTGTCTAGTTGCCTATTTTTTAGTCAAATGGATCTTAGTTAAGGGTTTGAAACAGTCAGTGCGCATTTTCTCCCATCAAAAGAGGATTGTTTTACTTACCTGCCGTTCTTGATGCGATAAGTTGCTGGGTTTTCCCCGGTGAAAAATAAGTCAGCGTATTGATTGTATTTCGCTTCACCTATTATAGATTGTAGAAACTTTACCTACGACGCCCAAGATTGCGACGATCGATATGCTTTTGTTTGGTATAATATAGGCTTGTATTTACATATAGTAGTTTTCAAAAGCAACTAGCAATTCAAAGGGCATGTGATATCTTTTCTAAGCTTTTTCTCCAACCTCTTCCACTTACAATTCAAAGTGTCAATACTACAAGGACTTCAGATAGATGGCAACATTGTACTAATTTTTAACAGAATCGAAATATCATCAAAGCGACTGGTTACACGATTATCGAACTTATTATATAATAAATGGACTTTTAGATGGTTAATGCGGCATGTAAGCATATGTTGCTGGAACTTACTCGCGTAAGTCCAAATCCTCAATTTCTGGCAACCGTTTAACATGCCTCCTCTGTGAATGCAACGTTTCTTTCACTGTGATCTTGGAGGAATTAGGCCACTAATGCTGCTACTCTAAACAGTCACACATTTAGGATGCATTGGATTTTCTATGACTACGTCTGAATTTTCTGAAGCTCAAATACGGCAATTTTGCTTGTTTACGTGGCTGCCGAGATTTAAATCGGCCTCAACTGAAAAGATGATTATTTTAGCAAAATTGTCCTCAATTTCAAGCAGCCCTGAAGCCCAAACGGGGAATCGACAATAATGCGGGTGATCTTTTGCTTCAATTCCTGAGACAATTAGACCTCGTAAGCGAATAATCCGAGATCTCCTTAGGCTAGTGCGACTAATGTTCAGTTGCTGAGATCTTTGGCGCGTTGATGTTTTCGAGTTACGGCGCACACTTTTGGCAACAGATGCAATTATTATTAATTTTTTTTAAAGAACATAACACTCAAGAGGGTATGATCTTTTTCTCACTTGATTTTAGTTGCATGAAAAAATAACGTCGGGCGGGGTTGGGAGCTACTGTCACTAACAAATGCTCCTTTGAGCGCACAGGGCAAACACGGAAATATGTTCGGTTATTAGTCAACAAACCAGTCTCACGAACTTCCCTCACAAACTTGCGTACACCAGCTGCAGTTTGTGTATTATTTCAAAATTTTCATTATTGGGGCAAACAGCATCCACTTTAGAAGTATTTCTCAACGGTGTTCAAGCGTAAATCCATTTGTCAATTTGTTGAATACATAAAAGCTGTCAATGTCAAAATAAGATGTGATTTAAAAAGAAACCAACAGATAGCCCACCCTTCAGATAAATCAGTTGAGAACTGGATTTTGGCGTTGAAGAATCTACTTAAGCAAAGCAAAGCTACCCTTGCTAATGGTTTATACACCAATAGATCCAATTTAGAGAGAGGTGATATTGTATGGAGACACTGCCAAAATATACTTAATGTAAACATAGGCAGCGCAATATTCCTATTTCATACTAAGATCCATTCAGTAGAGCTTTACACCTAAGAGAAAAACTCCCTTTGACAGTCTGGCATGTTAGCTATTATAGCTCATGAGATAACTTTCAAAGAAACCTACGACCGCATCAAATTGCTTTTAGAACTAACCAGTATTAAAGAGTTTGCCTTATATGCGAAGCAGTACAAAGGTGCTATGAATGCAAGATTGTTCAGTCTTTATGGCGTCAAGACGTCAGTAACTGGTCTACTGGACTCTGGAGTCAAAAATTATATTCGATTAGTGTATGTCGATTGTTTAAAGGACAAAAATCAACAAGGATATCTGGCACAAGATAAGAAGGATTTAGGTAAACAAGTATACATTTCCAAGGTAACGCCTCAGTACAAAGAAATAAGTATCAGTTTTCTTAAAGCGTGAGTTGCAACTCAACGATATGCTCGAGGAAAGGTCGACCTAGTCAATAAAGCATGAATATAATGACTAAGGTGAATGTGGTAAACTCATGTTGAGTGGTGTTCATGTTCAAGAATAATCGTAGCCATTAGTCATGGCTTCCTAGTATAGTATTTATAATTGGATAACTAAGACATGCTGAAATGGAGTAAACAATGTTGTTTTGCTTTAAAGAAGCATGACTCAGTGATACCAAACCATGGGCATTTTCTAACGTCGTTGCGTTTAAAGTTATTTTTTAATGAAGTGGTGTTAAACTTTATTACTTTGATGTCACCAACTTGGGCTTTCTAAATTAAATGGCTTAAATCACTTAAACAAACAATTACTAACTCTTCTAAATGACAAACTTTCATCAGAAAAAAAAAAACTTTTCATCTTCCGGATCTTAGGCATTTTTTTTCCAATGAATGCAAAAGTCAGAAAAAATTACCAAATTTCTAGGTACTATCGTCCTTGGAAAAGTAGGTACCTCACATCTTTATTATTTACTCAACAGCTCTAGTGCCCCAATTACAAATTAATTCCTCTGCGAACCCGACCCGAATTCAGATAGGCACTTACCTAAGTATCTCAGACCTAGAGATACTTCCCAGGGTATGTCTTATCATTGCCAGAGCATACTTTCAGGTCGGCGAGATAAATTCAATTAATCCCGCACCTGTCAAGTTGAAAGCTAACATTATTTGCCTTCCACATCTTTCTCGTTTCTCGTTCTGAATCTTCAGTAATTCTAATCCTAGATTAAAATATTAACAAGGACTTTTCAGTTCGAAAACTGTTCCTTTTCCCCCTTGTGTCATCAAGAAAAAATAAACCAAAAAACAACACCACCAACAAGAGTAACAACAACAACAGATACGGATACGGATACATATAGAAACAAGATGGAACCGGATAAAGAGAAACATAAAAAAGTAGAAAATTAAATTTTACTATTTAAAGCCGACAGGGATTTCGCATTAAGATCTTTACTTTACCTCACCGGCTCCTACGAAAGCGGGTGGGTGGTAAAGTGAAGATAAGATTGCCCTTGGGGTTGGAATGTGTGTTGATGGGTACACATTATATTTTGTCGTTTTTTTTTTTTTTTGCAAAGGAGGGTAATTGGGCTCTTCGTTGGTGGTATTATCGTAGGGGCTGCTCCTTATTCTGCACCCACCTTTACATTAAATTATTCATTCGCGTTTGCGTTCTTTTTTTGGTTTTTTGTCTGATCCGGAAGAAGAAATATGAGGACAAAAGAATATACAGGATTAGCACACAAAAGACAGGGTAAGGGTAAGGAAAGATTGTCTGGTGAAGTTAGCTTTCGGACGACAGAATGTACATACATACATATATAAACTTAAACTTTCAAGGAACCAAGTGAAAGGAAGAAGAGGGAACAGAGTAACTCGTAACACCTTTTCGACGAACTAAAGTCATAATTTTAAATTAATTCACTATAAGCAAGGCAAAAAGGAATAAAGAAGAAGAAAGGAGTGAAACGTGCATGTACACAGAGTACTATTAGGTGGAATTGCTATAATGCCGCCTTAAGTAGAAGTTGTTGTAGTCTTCCAAAGTTAGTCATAGTTGCTTCTTTTATTGTAGTTTCGTTTTTGTTTCCTTCCTTTCCTCTTATCTGTTTTGTAATGTCGTTCGTTGTTGAAACAGTGTCCGCTGCGGTCGGTTAACAATGTAATAAAAAACACTTTTACCTCACACAAAAATTTACCAAATGGGTGGCTAGCAAAAGAGTTGCCAGAGCATCCTGAAAATGAGTTGACAGTTGTTTTCCTCTCTTTATCTCTAAAGGATATGCGTAGAGGGCCGCAAATGAATATGATCTGATCAGGCAAACTTAATACATACTTTCCAATAGATTAGACTGAAATACTCGTATCTAACAACTAACTAAATAGTTATGGCCGAAAGCGCTGCCCTGTGTCCAAGAGATTCGACTTATAAAAACCACCATTTATTACTTATCTAGGGCAGCCTAAATTGGATAGAATTTCGAAAGCATAGGTTTCAAGATAATTATCTAATTAATTTATTAATTCAAGTGTAAGGGTTTTTAAAAATATTTTTTTTCAAATTGTTTTGGCAACGCTGACCAGTACTGTAGTCGGTAATTTGCAGGAACTACCTACCTTACCTACCACTAGAGGAAGTTGTTACCGTCTCTCTAAAGCACGGTTTAGCAAGGGGGTGAATTCGTTTCAAACGCAGCAGACGCTTTTGCTGCCACGTCGCTTGGTGTCATTTGGAATTGCCTTTGTTTGACTAGAGGGTGTGTACGATAAGAAATGGAGGGTGGTATGGTGTAGATTACTGTTTATTTTATAGTAGTGTTTTTCTTTTTTATGCATGGGGGGATTCAATGAGGATGAGTGGTTAGTGGATTGAGAGTTGAGGGGTTGCAGTGCATTAAAATCAACTTAAAGTGTTGCATATCAGTTAACTCACCACAGAAATCACAGTCATTGTGTCAATTTACTTTGTATCTCATTAGGGGTTGAGTGACACTTAAGTCGAACAAAACAATACGACGAGTCAAATATAGTGACAGTGCCTGTGAAGAAGGATACAATGTGTTTCAATGTATTTCAATGTTGCTGGTTAAGATAGTACGAGTAGGAAGAATATTATTGAAGCATTTGGTATGGGATTTGTCTAGGGGCGATTGTTTGGTTTGCAAGAAAATAGGCAAATTGATTTTTTGCATTGTGCTTAACCTTTTTTGAAACAACAAAAACAAAACTTGAGTATTGGAGAGTGCCTCTTATAAGGACTTTTGTGAAAGATCGAAAAATAGAAGACGGTCAAATTTCTCAAAAGGTGTGAATCAGTCAGACTTGAAACTGTCAGAAGATTTGACGGCATCTATGTACACTCGGAAGCAAGACTCATTTCACAAGTAACCTTATCAAAACTAATTTATATATCCGAAGATGGAAATTACACGAGTTATACAACACTCCATAGGTATTATCTCCCATCTGTTATTATAACAGAATAACCTAGCATTTATATACTTCTTCTTATCCTTTTATTAACCCTTTCCTCGTTATACGAAGTTATGCGTAACGAGTTTCCCATTTTTACTGCATCGCTGCTGCTCCGCTTATGGGGTTGACTAATGTCGCAGACCGCAGAACGCGTCTACATAATGCTCGATCCTGGATCGCTTCAGTGGTTAGCCCCAGGCGTTGTTGCGCATTTGCCATCTGAGAAATCCAGGAATTCTTTTTCCGACCTCGTTTTCTTACAGTTGGAGTGACCGTAGTTGATAGTGCCTTTTTAACCGGATTTTCCGCAGATCTTCTTTGAACGTGGCAATACCAGCTTATTCTATTCCATGTTAACGATTAGTGTGCTTTTCGGAAGAACTATTTCGTCTAACATTATATCCGGAACAGGTCGCAACGGAAGCGCAAATGAGCACGTCAAATGCTCCGTCTTTGATCGACTTATTTTAAACCCGTTTCTCTCTAGCGCATTTCTCCTTGAATCTAAGGCGTTCTGTAAATCTTCGACGTTATCGCTAAGTATAACTGCGTTGTCAGCGAAGAGAATTGGCGTTACATTTGCGTCGCGCATGCAGTCTTTTAAAAGATAGTCGAATACTACGTTAAAGAGGAAAGGGCTAAGTACGCTTCCTTGATGCACTTTGACATAAACTAGAAATTCTCTCGTTAGTCCAGCAGAGCTTTTAACCGCAGTTTTCACGTTTCCGTACATGTCTTGTATTATTCTAGCATTTATATACATACCGAACATAGTGACTATGCACTCACCAAGAGCTTCAGACTTATCTGTTTGACTTTCTTTTCATGGTATGAAAGAACAGTCTAGCTTCATGTGCGCGGAACTGCTTTGCGAGTGCATCCTCTGTCCAAGATGCAATATGCCTTCCAACGCGGAAGATTCTGCTTTTAAGCGTTGAAGATACCACCGTCAGGAGAACGCATGACCATGTTGATCGACAGCACGGCGTAGACGAACGAAGGTAAGGGAGGCTGGTAAAATTAACCTGATTGCGGATACTGACTACAGCCGTTCTACCTCCACTGGTAAGGTGCATGTTGGTCGACTCGCTGCAAAACGCTCTCAGTATTTCTGATGTCTATGCACAAGCCTATGTGAATGATGTAGCTGAACTGTTGTTGGATCCCGCCAAGTAACTTATTTGCTCATAAGTACAGGCACAATATCTACCAACGTTGCTGTGAGAATAATGAAGTTACATTGGAACACTATCTTTGCACTATCAGGTTGCAAATCAGGTTGCAAAATTATAAATTAGTTTTTAGTTTGTAATAAAATCATACATCTGAAATTAAAATACTAAGTACTACAAGGATAATATATTAATGTACAAACCTTTTAAACGAAATAAATGAAATGAAAATGAAATGAAATTGCCCTGCATGGTGGGTGCTGATTTATAGGCATCTAAATGCTGAGAGTTTCATTAAATCTTTCCTAGAATAAGGCAGAATATAGTTTTGTATTAACATTTTTTTGACATCAAGAGGACTTGTGCAGTTGGTGGCAATTTTACCGCAGCCTAGATTCGTCGCTGTCATCTGTCAGCAGCACCCTAAAAATCGTTAAAAACTTGTAGGCGTCGATCTACATCTCGTTGGTTCCTCGCCACAAATTTGAAGATTGAGAAATTGGGAGATATAATCATCCTTTAACGAAACTGATGTTCGACAATGTACTTTAGTCATTAGCACTGCATTGAAAACACTACAGTCAATGCCTACGAGATTATAATTCAAAGAGAACACAAATAAGAGGTTCTCGTTACAACACTGATATTTACTCACCGGGTATACTTTAAACTGACTGGACTTTGTAGGCTCCGTTAAAGTACGTAATTTCTGGCTTGAATGCCTAGGCGGGTTGCCCATCCGTTAAAGTAACCTCTTTGCTCTTACTGACTATCCGAACATCTTATCGGTTAGATGAACAAATGTGTTAACCATCGTCTTCTATTTTAAGTCAATCAAAATGAATGGCAGACTTCCGGAATTCTAGAATGGCAGTGTTTAATTGGGCAATTGTCGTCAAAATAAAAACACAAACATACCCACTAAGTTGATATTTGAAGCGTAATTTCTCAATTTCTTTTATCAGGTTGAATGAAAGAACCACCTAACTGATGTATCACTATAGACATTAACTTATGTTCGAATAGGTGCAACAAGAAACGCCATTCGTCACCCTATTGAGCGAAATTTGGTGAAGCTAGCACTTGTAACTTTTTACCCATAAGGGTTTATAAAAGTACTTAAACCTTACACGAGTAGAGGCTACGCTCCATAGAACCCTAAACGTGTGCAAAGTATCTCTTCTAAAGAGCAGGACTTGCCGATCGTGACATTGTCTACCACAGGTCAAATTTACATACAACCCTTCGCGAAGACCTGCAATAAGCAATTTTATTTCAAAAAATTACCAAAGTTTTCCATGGTGGCCTCGTTTATTAAAAAAGGTATCAAACTTAGTTCCTTAAGAATGTTCGATTAACTCCTTCAGGCTGGGAAAATCTTAAGAAATCAAATGGCTCCCCACTTAATTGTAAATCAGGGAAAATTCGAATTAAAATCTTCAAAAGAAATTAGGTATCTTCGTTATCTCAAGAGAAGAAAAGCGAAGTCGTAGTTGAAGTAGAAGTAGAAAAAGTTACTTCTGCAACGCGCACTTATCTTTAAATGAACCATGAACATGAAATAAGCTCACAAGATGTCTCTATAATGTTCATCGTCATTCTTTTAAGAATCTTTTATGGAACCCCTTAAGTTGTGAACAAATTCAATTCACTTCTACTTGAGATTGCTTCTCTCCGCTTCTACTCGTATTGTATGAGATCTTTAGTTTTGCGGCAAAAATGGGAAAAACCCTTCGCCAGATGGCTGCTGGCAAAGAAAAGTTGCATTGAACTTCTGGAACTCTGTGGAAATTCCGGAACTACTTTAGCCTCCTACCACAAACACCGCCGTTAATTACTGAACAAAAACATCACAGGATATTCGTAGGTCGCGCCGGGTTCACTCTACTCTCAGACACCATATTCCATGAACAACTTTTTGAGATGGGTTTTGTGTTTTTGTATGTTACTGCCGCGTCGAGAACGCGCGATTGTAATTGCAATAATGATCCAGAGAGTTTGAGTTGTTGTTGTTTATTTTTTTTACGACGTCTACCATAACATGTACGAATACATGAATCTGTACACCTTCAACTTCAACTTAAACTGAATTTCACCCTCGAATAGTAACCCCTGTAAGCACCCCTGCGTTCGGTATTTTTAACGGTGCAGTTATTTGTTCTGGAATTAAGTTCATGGTTGAGAAAGCTTGTTGTTGCGCTTTTATTGTGCCTAGCACTGGCGATGGTAGTATCACCCCGTTTCATGTTAGTGGCAGCGCGGTGCTTACACTTGATGGAGTCATAAAATCCACGACTATAAACATCAATTGCAAGCAAACCCCTTGGTCTGGTCTGCGCTACGCTGCAGCGCATTTAGTTTTCGAGTTAAACTGGAAGTCGGGTTGCGGAGAATTTCTCCCTATAAATAGGTGCTTGGAGAAACTTGTCGCCGGTGTTGCTACCATCAGTTCAGGCCTCGTTGCTGTTATTTTTTTCTTTTCGTTTCTGTTTCCGTCCATGTGTTTTTTTTTTTATGTGTATTATTTGTGTTGGAAAATATTTTGCCTCCCGAATGTTACCTGAACTATAAATAAAAAGTTCTATTATTGTGCATTCATGGGGAATGAGATCGCTTTAGTAGCTTTTCTGCTAGCCAGAGGATGCTACTCTTTCCCTTTATATTGGACTCACCGTCCGTTGTCGTCATAATAGTCATTGTAATATAGTTGTAGCTGTTTGGTTGCTGTAAGCTATGTCACAATTTTCTAGTAAATAAAATTGTTCACTGGGTTTTCCTTTATTTTAGCCATCCTTGTGCGCAAAAATTTGTTGTTTATTTTTGTGCAACATCAACATTTTGAACGCGACTATAGTGACACTGTAGAAGCTTTTTGAGGACACTGACCTCGTTTTGCACCTGGAAAATATTTTTTCTCTCCTAGATGGGTAGCTGAGTACGAACGTATGAATCGTCGTCAGTTCTTTGCAATCCGTTTGCATTACTTTTTTTCGATTCTTTCGTTTTTGTTTTTGTTCATTTTGTTTTTTGTTTATTTCGGTTGGAGAAAAGGATTGCTTTTTGGCAAACAAGCAGATTCGAGAACCCACCTGCCAAGCACATCAGTTACGTATCCGCTTTATGATTCTGACATTCTCGAGGGGGCGCTTGAAACATATTGTGCAACAGAAATGTGTCGTACTACACGCAGCTATAATACATACATACTCGTACATATATTTCAATTCGATGTCAGTTGGTAACAAGATGAAGGCGATGGGTTTCGTTTCAATACAGCAAGTGCATTCAAAAATCGAGCATGATGATGCTAGAGGTTGTGAAATGACAGTACTTCGTATACGGGTATAGACCTGGCCGCGTGGTGGTACCCATTCTTTTTTTTTGAGGGAAAGATGTCAGTTGTGGATTTGTATACACAATGTAGATATATATACTCTTTTTTTTTAAATTGGCATATACTGCCACTCTGCGTTTTTTGACAGTGAGACAGCAGCAGCGAATTGTATTTTACTTTGGCTGTTGTGTTGTGCGGTGCGTGACTGTTCAGAGTTGATTAATGAGATGCACGGCAATAAATATATCCCCTTGCATGGCAGGTGGGTGACATGTGACGGTTTTTTAATCATCTGAGAGTAGAGGGATAAAAAACTTTGGGAATTGACTGAATAAATTTAAAGAATATCACAAGTGGGGGAGTAGTATGTTTTTTGGGTTTTGGGAGGAGAATATTTCTGCCTGTTGGATAGTTTTGTGGCACAATTTAGGTTGCGGTTTTGGTCTGATTGTTGAAAGCACAATTTGTAGACTATTGTATTTGAACTAATTTTTCTGACGACATATTTCCTTTGCACGGGGATGCGATGGTGCAGGGGATGTAGAATATCAATAAGTTTACAATGCTCGAGCATTGCTCCGTTTATGGCTTGGGGCATATAAGGGTAAAAGCCAATGACTATGACAGAAATCACTAACACAATTCTGCATATGGACGGCTAAGATATGAGAAGAAATTATGCATCGCCGTACATTTTCAAGTGAAGTGACCATCTTAAAGTAATTAAGCACCCAGATCTGCTGATGTATAGGTGTGTGGGCTTTATCAGTACGGGCACGGTGTGGGGTTATGGCGAAGAAATTCTCTCATTTGGAGCTAATTGCCGTTTGGCATATTTTCAGATATAAAACGTCATATCGCAAGATTGGACAACTGTCAACAACATAAGCTTGAATTTGTATTAGCATCACAAAATTTGTTTCGTACAAAAATATCGGTTTTTGCATCGTATAGTCACTGACGATGTACAATGGATCCACTACCATGTGGCCATGCTTAAACAGCGGCTGCCAAACCGAATACTCACGGAGAAAGACTCGAGTTGTATACCTATATTTGGTGGGATAATATGAGCTTCTAAAACAAAACGAAACCATTAGTTGGGCTCTCTATCGAACACAATTGATAAGATTAAGCCGAGATTGCACCCACCTGAGTGACATGACAGACAGAATTAATCTCATGCATGCTAAACCTTGTCCACAATTTGTGGCGCCGGTGAAAAACCTACTTGAGAACACTCAACTGGAAAGATGAGATATTGTCCCTCCCAGTTATCATTTGTTCCGATCGATGGCACATGGTCTGTCTTAATAGCACTTCAGAACATATGAAGACACCAAAAGTGGGTCGATTCGATAGCCTCAAAAGATGAAGCGTTTTTCCGACGAGGTATCCGTATGCTGTCAGAAAGATGGCAAAAGGTGGTGGCTAGTGATGGATAAAACTGTCAATAAAACATAATGTACCGTCTTCTCAATAAATTCCCAATTTCGATACAAAAAAAACGTAGGGTGGAGCCCTGTATTAGGATTAACTGCCTGAAAGCGTAAAATTCCTTGATTTCCAAACCTACAAACAGCCTCCCGTAAAAGACTTAGTTATTTACCACCCTGGAAAAAGGAAATTGACATAAATCTTCATCATTGTATCTAGCACACTTCAAAATCGAATGAGTGTTTTATTTAAAATGAAATTAAGTATGCAAACCTTGAGACATGTCTCCGGTTTTTTTTTTTTTTTAGAAAATTTTAAGTATGATTTTCAAAATTGGCCCTGGAGTAAATTCGCATAAAGCCGCAACTTAAAACTCACTAATCGAGGAACCGATGCCGTATATCGCCAAGTCGTCTTTCTTTCTTTCGTCATCGCTTTTTACTAGCGACTTTACATATGTACACTGAAAATCATCAGTTCAGTTCATAAATCATATTATCTTGGAAACCAATTGAAATCCTGCATGGCATACCGTCCCGCCCGTCTGAAACCATAACTCGCCCGCATTTAATTGGAGAACGAAAATTTCGGTAATTATAGAAATATAAACCAATGACTACAACAGCTTACAAAGCACACCAAATAGCACAGCAAAGGCGTCTTAACAATAGCTTATGGATTTTCTTCAAGTTAATAAGGCAATTTTGCTTGTTGACGTTGGTTTTTTAACCAAAAATGAGCCTAATCTCTGAAGATTCTGATGAAAACGCAGATCAAGAGCGATCTCATTAGAAGACATCCATTCACCGCACATACCACACATACAGTGGTGGTTAAGGGGCTTTAATTTTTGCGTGAGCTGAATCTTGTAAGCAAGGTCCTTCCACAAAATCTTTTCATTTCATACCAACGTGCTTATTTTGGAAAGATCGGACTCCGAAATATCTTTGAAGCATATAATATATAGTACTCTGTGAAAACCTCCTCGGCTACCTAACAGATTCTACTCAGTGCCCTTATCAGGTTTGTAAATATGAAACTGAAACTTGCTCATAGATGGCCCTAGCTGTCAATGTAATTACCATCAAACTACATTATTGGCCATGACATCTGCCAAAAGATTTTTAACTTAACTTACAACAATACACATTTCTAAAGTGAGAATGTTGATGTGAGAAAAAAAGAACGTAGAAGACCAACGAAAAAAAATTTAAAACAGCGAATTGCAAGCATTTTTGGATGAGGATATAGCAACAACTTGCGGATAAATTAATTGTGACCTTTGAAGGCCATTGGAAATACCATAGAGATGGGAAAATGGGTCCCACATGAACTGAATGAATGTCAGGGAGAAAAGCGATAAATCACAATCGTAGTGCTGCTCGCGGGTGCAAAAGAAAGCCATTTCATCGTCAAATTGTGACTGGCGATGAAAGAGGATACATTTTAAGAAAAAATTGTACGTAACTCCAGACGAATCATCAACATCAACTGCACGGCCAAATCGCTATGGATGAAAGGCAATGCTCTGTATGTGGTGGTATCAAAAGGGTTTGATCTACTAAATGTGTAAGCTGCTAAATCTGGCGTTAATACTGATAGCATATGAAAAACATCCAGAATAGCTTTGGGGAAAATCAGATGGGAAACAGGTTTCGCTAGCGATGGGCAATACTTAATACAAAATATAAAATAAATTGATATTCCGGTTTATATATATCTACCTAGTAAGCTTGGTAAATGAACTATCGACCGGATAGTAACCAAATATCGGATCTTTGGAAAAACTCAAGGTTTCTCTAAACAAATGTTTGGATACAATGAAAATGCTCTCGATCTTAATGCTAAAAAATATTTGAACGGACTCAGACACTGAGATGGCGTGTTCAAGTTGAAAAGGAACCTTAAACCTACTTAATATCTGTTAATGCGAGTTTGACTTAACATTTTTACTGCACAATATTGGTAGAGGTGTAACTCCTTTTTCAGCCGCATTTCCTGAACAATAAGTACTTTCGCCACTAAAAACCATCTCAATACCTTTCTGCCGATACGAGCCGTCTTACTATATGTAAATTTTTTGAGGGAGGGGATGAACAGCTTTTGCTCAGTACAGTAGGAGTGCCCAGAATTTGAATTTATTACCTATATAATCATCCCAGCAGGCATAAACATTCTGCGGCAGGCTTTGTCTTATATCTTCCTTAAATCTTCCTTAATAGTTCAAAAATCATAGCTAAGTTCTGTGTTATAGCATTGCCGCTTGCACCTTCATGGTAGTAGCATACCAGAAGCTCCATTCATGCCACTGACTTACACTCTCAGCTTCGTAAGTGACACTAACAACAGTGGTGGATGGACCCTTGATTTTGATGTTGTTGTGGACTGGACTAAGACTTAGACCACTAAGACCACACTACTAAGACTATTCAACTAAGCTTTAAATCATATCCATCTTGGATCGAAGTTTTTCGTTAAAGACCCGAATGAGGAGGAATACCGCCTAAGCTGCCATCATGGAGCATTTGTTTTCTGTGTGACCCTAAATTTATTACACCATGCAATATTTTAGCAGAGAAAGCTTAAGAGATTCTTTCCGTAGAAACCTTTTTTCGGAAAGGATCGTTGGTAGGTTTTCTGTCCCTAGATTTTCTCATCGCTTGTGGTCGCCATGTTCAAGAAGGCAGTTCGTAGCAATACTGAAGACTTTGTAAGCAAGGATGCACCTTGTCACCATTCGTATTTCACTGGCTATTGTTAAGAATGGATAAGCAGATTGTCCATAAATTGAGGATGTCGTCTCTATCTAATACCACCTACGTGTAAATCTTTAAAGAAAGCAGGCGCCCATTTGAAACTTTCATAAAGTTCTCACCAATGCTTCAAGGGTTTTCAACTTAAGTCGTTTCAAATAGATTTATGTCCACCGAATTATGGTCCTTCGAACCGGATTAAAGTTATAAAATCCTTATCTCTGTAAATTGCTTTCATTAATCGCGTTCGAACTTTTATTGATTAAATTAATGTGAGTTTTTCTTTTTTAAAAAAAAATAAGACGAAAAAGAAGAAAAATAACTAGAAACCGCAAACTAAACAAAAAGGAAACACAAAAGTCCATTTCTTTGGCAGCCATAGAAAATTATAAAATTTTCCTATTTGAATCTGTCGGTCTGTTGAGGTGAGTTAAAAAGAATGGAGGAGGGTTGGAATTGAAGCTTTGAAAAGGCAAAAGGAAATCATTTTATTAGCGTCGCAAAAAGGAAAAGCGCTCGCTCAAAGTAACCAAGGATATTTGAGATTTGTGAGAGAAACGAAAGGAAAATAAAAAATAATATCAGAAGGGAAGTAGGAAGCAAAATCGGTCGCCACAAATCAGATTCACTTTTTATTTAATTTTTTTCTTTCTGTTTCTTTTTATTCAGAAAGGGCATTTGGAAAACACAATGAAAGAATTTTCTTTTCACCGAAAGTGTGGGTTGGAAGAGAGTTTTAGGAAAAAAATTAAAGCACACCACAAATTGTCCGACAACAACGACGTTTTGCTTGAATTAGCACTCCGGCATCGACCCTTGCGCGACAAAGTATGGTAATAGGAATGTACTACGAAATGGGTGGCCAAAGTAAGGCACACTGAAAGGACAAAATATGACTGTCGAAAGTGGATGCCGAAAATATGAATTTTTACAAAAATGAAATGAAACTTTCTGTCAGCAAGAAAAAGAACGAACAAATGAAAGTCGCGCCATCAAGTCAGCTGTGAAGACTGGCGAGACCACTAAGGGTCAGCCTTTTTCCACTTCTACTCACTTGCAATTGTCGATTAGGGACCGATTTAATTTGTTTGTTTTTTTTCCCTTTTTTTTGTCGGTGTGGACTCTTTGTTTTATGGCTTTTATTGAAATTTCAATTAAAAAATACGTCTATCATTGTGGTTTTTTTTGGGGAGAGGAGTTTTTTTGTCCATTCCTTTCCGGTGTAGTTGGTGGGATTTTATTGCCCGGGAATGTTTGAGAAATTAATTAAGGATGAACAATTACGGACGTTTAAGGTTTCGCTGGGTAGTTGAGATTCTTTCGTTTTCTCTAAATAACGAGTAATTGTCCTTTTTTTCTGGTTTACTGGTTTGTTGGATGGGCGGATGTGAAATTATGATGATTGCGCAAATAATACTGTAATTATGGAAGAGAGAGAATTGGAGCAATTTTATTTTAGGACGCACCTTTGAGCGTTTTTTTTTAGGGAAAGGAAGTTAAAGAAATAATTTTGGGCAGGAACCGGAAATGTGTCATATTGATAATGAAGTAGGTTATCATCAAAAGGGAAAGTTCAAAGGGCCTGCAAAAGTTAGCAGGTTTCCTACCTTCAAAATTCACACAGATTTGAGTTTTACTTCTCACCAGTGATACCAACTGGGTACCAGCCTCTACAACAAAATACTTTAAGGCTTCAAAGAAACCTTTTATTAAATTATAATTACCTTACGATCCGCCATCGTTTGTATCTTTTTTGCTTAAATAATCGTGGATCACGATTCTAAGTATTTCTTTCTTGCTTTCGATCTGCCCAACTGTATGAGTAGATTCCACTATGAAATTCTGTCTGTCTGACTTGCGAAGAAAATTCCAGAAATAGCATGAGATCCATATTTCCTTGGTAATCATGGTAGTTAATTTTCATATTCTACGCTCATATCAAAGTTGTTTTACATGTTTCACCTTTCTATGTAGTTAAGATGATCTTGTGTATTAAAACTCTTGATTCATAAAAATCTGCAGGAATAATATCCCAGAATATTTGGGTACAGTTTTGGTCCCCGGGTGAAAGAACGCATGCCTAATACGTACCTGACAGTTTCCACACTTTATCAATCAGATTTTCTTTTATCAGCCCTCGATTTCACCCAATGCCGAAGTCTCGGGGAGAATGTCACCTTCGACAGATATGACTTTAAGGTTGTTTAGGACTTTATGTCAAGCTAGGCAACGAAATCAACACTGAGATTGAATAACACTAGGCAATCACTGCTTTTTCGGGAAATTTGAAGAAAGGAAATTGATTGGCAAAGCCCGCTCTCAACGACAACTGTTTATAAGGCCTAAAAAATCCCATTCATACTCTTTGCCGTAAAGCCATGGACATTATCAAAAATTGATGAGGATGCTCTTAGTTTCTTTGAGAAGAAAATTCTTCGTGTGAACTTTGCTGTACAGCGACATGGACTTAGCCAGAAGAGTAAAGGTCCAAAAACTGAGATGGTTGACAACTAATGGACCCCAATACTTTAGTCCGGGAAGTCTTCGAATCGGCTCCCAAAGACTAGCGCAATAGAGGAAAGCCGTGACTCAGGTGGCGCACGTGAGCAGAAGGGAACCTTAGCCATTTTAGAGTGCAAAACTGGAGGTAGCTAGTGAAAGAGTGCAAAACTGGAGGTAGCTAGTGAAAGATCGAGCTGGAGGCGCTTGTTGGCTGAGTAGATAAGTGAGTCGCCGATTTCGATGAAATGCGAATTTCTTCATATTGTTGCTAAGAAAGGTTTGACAACTCTGCCGATGGTTATAGCGCAACTTGGGAATTTGTATCGCCTTCTTTCCGTTTGGGACCATAATTGCGGTTAGAATCGATGTAATGCATAGAGCTTCTCCATATTTAAAGGTTGGTTATTTGGTCTTACGCTCATCCCTCAAACCGTGTAAGCTTTAAGTAGTATCATTTTTCGATCTACGTATCTCGAAAAGTTTTTTAGTAGAATAGATTACAAAAAGCACGTTTTGCTCTAGCTCTAGCTGGTGTGAATTACGGTAGTGATGTCATAATGATTGTCACATCTTAAGCGCTGCGGTTCTTTTTTCTTGTTTTCGGACACTACTGCGTGTTGCTTCAATTTGAATTCAGACTTTGCAGATAGCTGTTTCCTGATTTCCATATCCTGTGCATTTTCAAAACCGACAAAAAACAAGAAAACGTCTTCCTTTTGAATGTGCAAACAAATTTTTTATATTATCTTTAAATGATATTCACAGCCAATTTTGCCCTGGATAGATTAAGCTATAGGTTATGTTCTCGGTGGCAATGAAGTGCCATTTCACTCTTCAAAGTAGTGAAGGCGAGTCATACGTCCTTACAAGACTACAACCTTAAAGGTTGATTTTTGATTTTTATGTTATATTGATTTTCACTCTTGCTACAAGGATTATAGCTCTGCCTTTGCCTTAGATTTGGCAAGAGTGCATTGGTTTTATGCAGGGCCTTAAGACATCTCAATACAAACATGGATATACTATATGGTATATTCTCATAGAAACCCTTAGAAAGCAGCTCTTTCTTGCAAATCTCATCAAAATTAAGCCTCTTATACCATCTTGTTTAAATTAAAGATGTAATAATATAATTATTATATATTATATATATATATACAAAAGATTTATGCAGTATTTGGTAAGCTAATTTGGATGTCATCATCTACGCCGCAACAATTTTTAGTGAAAACGATATTACCGAGTGGTCGACTAATGTCAAGTCAGCTGTTAAACCTCTGGAGCCCTCGATAACCAGATAAGAAATTGTTCCCTTAATGAAATATTGGATGCCAGAAGGGTGACTCTCTGCTATCTATGAGACAGCATTAATATTCGACACTGTGAAATGCACAAGTCCGCCTTTCAAAAAGGAAGTAATCGTTCAAGTGATGGAACCTAAAATATTTGCAATAGCTAGGTCTTTTGACCGACGTATAACAAAAAGAGATCACATGCTCTGATAAGACTTAATCGCTAGGATTCTTTGCTATTATAATAGATCGCTGTCGGCACAAGACTTAGACTTTCTAGTTACTACTCCACAGAGCTAGAGAAATAGCGTAGATTTATATCTCTAGGAATCACAGTATGTGGTTGTTAGAGGAAATCCTACTGCCATTCAGGTAGAAAACATCTATTTCTGGTCTAAGTGAGTAATGGCTTCGCACCGCAAGGCAACACTTGGCCTGAGGATTTCAAAATCTTTTAACGCTATGCCTGTATCGGAAACGGCAAGACTCCAAACTGCCCTCTAAGTCATTGGATTATCTGGTTTGCTGTTCCTTGATAAATATAATATGAGATAAAGCTTATGCTATGACAAGTAACTGACGGACAGTGATGATATCTAAATGATTATGATGTTGATGCGGGTATTATTTTGAAACGTTCGCCACTGTCTTTTCTTTTTACAGGTATATGGGTGTATTAGAACTTCATTCTCATCTTCAGGCAAGGTTTTATCGGCGTGTATTACTGTATGATGAAGACCTATCATACAATTCTTTGGAATCTGGCACTCGTTATATGGTAAATGAATGAATGTTAATGTTATCTATTTCATCGTGTACTCCTTATGATAAGTCTTAAGCCTTCGCAAATTTCCAAAATCTTGTTAGACGTAGAGCCAAGATGTAAACCTTGCCCACCATGAACTTTTTCCGAAGTTGATTGAATCTTATGTTAAAGAACGCGATTGTTATCCATTCCAGATAATCACAAAAACGGTTTTTGTATTAGTTCAATTCGGAGATGTTAGTGTCCGCTTTGAGTCTGAGAAATACTTAAAGATGCTACAAGATATAGCCACTTTTCACGATTTTTATGACTTAGATTAATCATAGCCGATCTCACCGATCGATATTGTTTTTTTTATGATTTGAATTGATCTGCGAATAATCGTTTATCAACTCGATTGATCTTCATCCGATTTCTGTTTAATTAAGAGTTGCTTTGACTGATCTTCGATTTGTTCTTGTTGGATTGGCTAAAAAGAATCTCGTATAAACATACTTGAGGCTGTACAAAATTTATTTTCTATGCAAAAAGGAAGGTCAAACAAATTGGGTCCACGTACTTGTATGCTTACTTAAATCGATATCGTAAGGTAGACCTGATTGCAATCTGTTTTGCTTAAACTAGCACCAGCGAGTTTATATGAGTTCCGGAGAACTTGTTTACTTCATGTAACTAAAACACTTGCCTGTCGATGGCAAATGACGCACTTACCGATTGCTCCTTAGCCCGATTTGCGGATATTGTTTACTTTTAGTTTCGATGAACTAGAATCAAGCCAAGTCACAAACATAAACAGATACCTGGTACTTTCGAAAGATGCGAACTCCTTCGTAGAGCATTGCAAAAATTGTATATCTGATGGAACACCAAATTCCTCAACGGAAAGAATTTATTTAATTATCAATCTTTGATCTTTGAAATACCTGATTCTATTTCATCAAAAAACACATCAACTTTCTGCATTCTCTCTGCCAAAAGTTTTATAAATCTTAATTTCATGGCGCCGATAAGATTGTAAAAGTTTTTCCAAAGAAATTTCAAGCACATGCGACCTATAAACATATTTCGAAATATTAAAATACCTAGAATCGGCATTGGTATTCCCGTGCAACTTTAATTTCCCATCGACGGTCATAAACTCTTCTTTTATGAACCGATGAAATTTTACTCGCTAGTTTTTGTGCTCCCTATCGCAGAGGCCAGCCGAAACGTGCATAGGATGATTTAAACCTACTTCCATTTTCACTGCCCCTTTTTATTTTTATTTTTATTTTCGAAATCGTTAAAACAATTTTCCGTGATTTGTGATGAAACTTAAAACAAAAAAAAAGAAAAACAAAAAAAAAACATCTATCAAAGCGGGAAACATGAAAAGAAAAATAAGAGCAGAAACAGATACTGACAGTTGGTCTAGTGTGTACAGTCTAGAACAAAGTTGCTCACAGCTCATCTCTTTTTATCGCCAAATAGCACAGATAAAAGTCCCACTTAGCCATTAGGGGAAGATGAAAAAATCAGATGGGAGGCGATTGAATGTCAGCAACATAGGCAGAGCCCAATTAATGGCATTTGCAGAGATTATCTATCCCTATATTTCTCACTCCATGGACTGCTAATGTGATTATGATTCGTTTTGGATTATCTTCGATTGCGTTATGCTTCTATCTGAACACTTTCCATCGTATATATATGAGCACATACATAGATATCCGTATTACGGATGCATTGGCGATTTAGCTCCGTATTTGGGATTTTCATTTTATAGAATTCTTCCAAACGCAATGCTCATTAGCACTGCCCTTGTATGTAACTTAACCCACCCACATCCTAACCACCTAAAATCCGTTGCTCGTATCCATACTTCTATCTGGGTTAATTGTTTTTCCCAGGAGAGACTGCAGTATCAGCTTATATGTATCTCCATATTACCATGGTATGATTACCACCACCATCAGGCTGGGGAGCACGATGTACTAATATATCGTAGATCCAATGGCAGAATTAAGGGCATCTGCGAGTATCTATTCTATTGCTATGGTTTTGCCTCTGATTCTGGCAGTGATTTTGGTTGTAGTTTTGCTTTTCGAAAATGAATCTGAAGCTAATAACTAGGATCGGATTAGCGGAAATTATGCTTGCGCATAAAATTCGCATTGGCCTAGGATAATTACATTTGCTCTTGGAATGGGATAGTAAAATGAATTTTTGTTATTACGAGAAATCGGCTGGGAAAGGTAGGAGTGGCTGATTATGAGAGAATGCATTAGTCAAGTAAAAGAATTTTTATGCGAAATTTTCACGCTGCGTGAGCAGCGAGGTTAATTAGTTTCTTCAAGTGGAAAGAGTGCTGCTGTTGTCATTATAAAGTAAAAAGATATTAAACTGTGCCATCGGTTGGAAATCCTGCAAATGATTGGGATATACGAGTAGCTAATGAAAGGTTTCAGCAAGTTTAAAGGTCGTATATCCATTGATGAGATTGCCATTGCCCAACCTATCTATACATGAATGAATTATGCAGGGATTAATACCCGATTCTGATCTTTGATTGCTTTCATGGGACGTAGTGCTTCGTCATTCAAAGCATGATTGTATTTTAGGATATATGTTTCCAGTGAATCTCCTCGTAATATCGTTACATTAATTACATTATGCATCAAAGAGACGGCTAAAATAGCTGTTAATAGATAATATTAGCTTTTAGAAGGCAACCTAAATATGCTCATTTAGTTTAGGGCAATCAACTTCTACCCTCTTCATCTCCGCTAGGTAACTAGTATTTAGACCAAATATTAGATCTATAAAGCAATTTGAGACGCTTTTTCGACAGGAGGCGATAGATAGTGGGAATTTCATTGATCAGGCCACTACTTTCACAATTGCCTCTTACACCATAGATATTTGGATGATGGTTCAGTAAAGAATTTCCAAAGTTCTTAATGGTTTTACAATTATCAGCCACAGTAAGTAATGGTAAAGTGCGTATCTTCTCGTTTACAACTGTTTGTATTAGACTTATAATGTGATTATGGCGAAGTACAAATAGATCAGATGGCGCTTTCGAAGTGGAAAAAAAAAAATCGGATGACTAGTTTATTTCAGAACAAATGCTTGATTAACTAGAAAATACAGTTATTCGGCATAATATCACTTAATTACAATGTTGAAACTGTCTAGTTTCTTTCCTGATTATGCTGAAATACCGCCGAAATACGACAATAGTTTGGTTTTCAATAATACATTTTTTAATGTACCACTGCATTGCTGAATGATAGTGATTTTACAGCACCCTACCTATAAATTATTCGGCAATCACTTACACTTTGCCTAGCGAATGCCTGCTCTAAATTTCTGACATTCCTATAAGTGATCAACGACTGCTCCACTAGAAATGAGATCTCAGTCAATACTCTCTAAACTGAAGTTGTTTTCTTTAACCCAAAAGGGAAGCTGATCTTTGACTTATCTTTCTTTTTTTTCATCATCCTCTAAGTGTTTGAGAGTTTTCCTGAAACTTTCCCTTACACGCTGGTATGGGCGGCACTATCAGGTACATAATCCATTTAAAAATAAGTAGTCTGTGATACAACAGACTCCGAGCCCTGAAGAGAAGCCTGGACGCCGAATTTTGACTTCAGCTTTATGGAAATGGTGTATGCATCATTAATACAACAACTCCTCTCGCTTTGAAAAAAAGAAATCGGCTTTCCCTGTACTCAGTTCTGGCCTTGATATGAGCCCAGTTAAGAGTCATAACGGATGGTTTCAAACCCGATTAAGGATACGGTAATGGGGTCTTTCTGAAGAAGGACAAGATTAAATTTTCCTATTCGTTAGGGAAGATTACTACATACGTATTCCTAATGGCAAAAAACTATTTTGTGAAGAGTAGTTGGAGAAGACGAAGCATCTGCATTTGTAGCGATTACCAAACTGCCTTTCTTCTCAGGACTTCTTACCTTTTCCGACGATGCAACACTCTCTGAATCTAGTGAAAAAACTTAATTTATTCAATCTTGCTTGGATCCAAGGACACAATAAAATAGCCGATGTAAATATAGCCCGGACTTATAGTAGGATGTGTTGGTCCTCGATTAGGGCTTGCACTGAGTTGGATCAATTTTGAGCATAACTGTAGATGACATGAATCTCCAAGTTACCAGCAGATCAAATGAATGCTTCCTAATATCTCTTAAATGTGAAAAGTTTTGTTTGCTGTCCCTCAGACAACAGGCGGCATACAGGGATCGTAGTGCAACACTACTCTTTTGGTTAACTCCTAAGTTTAAATATAGGTATAAGTGACACAACATCCTAAGAATGACGTTGGAAGACAGATTCAGGCCACAATTTTTTTAAAGTGTAATCGCTTGTATTTCATTTTTGAACTGGCCACTAACTTTTTCAATAATCCAATACAATGGATAAGTTTATTCGGCTAGTTCTATGTTCCGACCGAATTCGCTCAACCAGTCGACGACTTACACTTGGAGAACAGTGCATTGGTTCGTATCACTAGATCAGTGTTTGATTACCAGCTTTTTCAACCAGACAACCTAACCGATTCCTTTCATCTTTTAGTAGAAACAGAAGTTTGTCGGTAAAGCTTAGCATCAGAATCCTGAATAAAAGTCGATTTCCGCTGGCAAAATTGTAGGGATTTTGAAACTATGAAGTTTGCTTTGTAGCGCTGTATTGATGTTAACCAATTTTCTGAGCTCTGACACTTGTTGTTCTTGTTTTATTCGCTTTAGAAATCGATCCTTAGAACAGATACCGACCAATGCCAAAGTTTTCCATGTAGGCACTATAAGGAGCATCACATTCTTTCGCAGAAGTACGAGTATTTATCGAAAGATTTCTTAACAGTTTTTTTTAGAGTAAGTGTAATTTACGACTCTTTAAGTAGGAGGTGATACTCATAAGTAAAAAAAAGACCAACTTTTTCACAGTCGCGTACTATATACCGAGTTTTTATTAAAGAAACACGATTCTCTCAAGTGGTTTTCAGCGTAAAATATATCAGCCTCATCGGATTAAATACATCTGGAGGAATCATCTTGTGGTTATAAGTTGTTGTTCGGAAAGCATCCCTTACTGAATTGGGTTTTGGTGGAATAAGGGCATTGAGTTGTTTATTTTCCACTGGGTTAACGAACGAATGATTGCACCAACGGAATATTCTAGTGAAAATGTATAATAGTTCTTGGAGAATGTAATGACTAAGAGCTCACTGAAGAAGTCATATAAGGGAGAATATTGATTCAAATTAATTCGCTCAGTAGTTACTGCTTTATCGGAGGCCCTTTTATTGATTTTATGGCTTTCACTCCTGACAGATGCATTAACTTAAGTTTTTTCTTCTGCCTATTTTAAGGCATAGACCATTAGGTGAGAGCAACATTTAATATCAAAAATACTCCTTAACGCTTCTTTTAGCAAGTCGTTAAAATTTTATAACTTCACAGCAAGTTAAACTCAATAAAGCTTCGCACAAATTTCTCTCACTTAAAACCCCATCGAGTGTTTGGTTTACTTCCTACCATTTAGAAAAGCCCAACAACTTGGTATTCTATGCAAACGATGAAGTAACTTAATAAACTCCATCCTTAATGCCATCCAACCCTTGTACAAAACCGGTGACCCTTTCGTACCGCCATGAAAGACCATCAAAAACTGTGGGCGATAAAAACGATGACTTGGCAAAATAATTTCCAACCCTTCTGAGTAACAACCCCCCATTATAGATTTAGACTAATGAGAACGATTTGTTCACGAGACTAATCCAATTTTTCGTTAAATACAATTTAAATATGTAATCAGCTTTCGACCCTATCCTTGATGACGTCTTAAGTCTTAAGGGGTGAAAACTTTTTACTTTGCAACCACGTTTTCGTTACCAATATGGGTTTGGTGTTTAGAGGAAAAATAAAAAAGGAAACTGAGCCACTTAAACGAAAACCGCATTTTACGACTAACTACGAAGTAATCCCTTCAACCCCAATCCTAAATTACGAGTAAGAAGAAACAACTTTTTGTGCACTCTAGTATTTTTGGCACAATGGGATGTCATCGCCCCTTTAAGAAGCAAGCCTCAATCGGATTTCCATTATCTAAATGCCTGTTCTTCATCCCTGGAGCTATTTTGCCGCCCCTTCTGCAAAGTTACCTTTTTATATTACGTAATTGAACAGTGCGAATTTGCCGTGAATACGAAAACGAAAAGGGCGCTCCAATTTTTCCTCCTTTATTTCATGCATTTTTCAAAAACATGGGACACATTCTTACATGTACACGTACTCTGTCGGCTTGGTTATAAAACCCTTGTAATCCACAGAGATACATCCCCTGCTGGCTACACCAGGGAAATGATAATATTGCCAAAGCATATTCACCGCACCACACACACCCTTTATGCAATTTTCAGTATCCCTTTTGCCGCTTTACGCCCTTTGGACTTTTAGCCGAGCTTAGCAAGAGTATCCATGGCACCCTTACTACGCCCTCTTTATCCACTCATACAACACCCCATCGCTCATCTTTAATGCAGTACAGACCGATGAACACGATAGGATTAGCGCAGTTGCCTAAGCAGAAGTACGACCGGACGAAAAAAAAAAAACAGACCTCTGGCCTCTTGTGCTCCGTTTTACTTTGGGACCGATGCCGAGTGTGGAATGATAGAATTTTATAGTCCCGTTTCCTTTTCCGACATTTTATTTCATCACTTTATTTTCACGTTTAACCAACTCGAAATTTATGACTCTGCACTGAACATAACCTTAGTGCAAGAGGGGTTGCGATTCAGAGCCGACTCGACCATACGAGTGCTCCAGGTCCGTACCCAAATTCGAGAGGCCTTTAATGGTCTAAGGGTGACTGCACACGGCCAAGTGACTTTATGCGAAGCAAAATTAATTTCTAATTAGATTAGTGCGCGTGTATTTTTATGTAGCAGTAGGCTGTTGGGGGTAAGTCAGCAAGTGTATCTGGTTGGGCTTGATTGAATTCGCAGGGGTTGCAAATTGAGAATAGCAAATTGTGAATTGAATAATTTATAAACTCGTATTTCAGATGCGCGATCATGTTACGCTGGTCCTTCACAATAGATAGCTTACACTAGTCGGTGTGCTGCAAAGGTTCCATTATTGATGCCAACGCGATTTGGTAATGAAATTTTAAGGGATGAACGGCTATTTGGGGGGTTGATAGGGATTGCATTTTGCAGAGACTTACTGCCAGCGGTGGTTGGGTTAATTGAATTTAAATCAGATTAAAGTCTGTACCATGGTAGAGTGAGTGATTGAAGTTAGCCGAGCATTAAGAGAAAAGTCAATAACTGTTAGAGATGCATCCAAAAATAAAAAATAATAATGATAAAAAAAATTCACGGTCAATCGAACTGAACAACATTAAATGAGATTTTGATTTAATTACAAGTTTGAGTGGGAGGCGATTTCCGGAGAAATATTTTGGCAGTTGAATTTTGTGGAATTTACCACCTGCAGAGTAAGTGACTACGTTCAGCTCAGGGACTTATGTCCGACTTGTTTTATTGATTTAAGTCAGGGATCCGGGGAGATAACTGGTGTCAGAAAACTAGGTAAATTGGCTGACAATTGTCGCCATTTCATGTCATTAAGTGGTGCTACATCATACTTTAAAATAGTAAAATGCTTCTTTTATGTTATTGTCGTTATTTCATACACTGCGTCTAAAGTGTAATGTCCTTATCGAATATTACCTTCAATAAGTTGATTGTTTCGTTTGTTGAATGGCACGTAATGCTTTGCTGGGAAGGAAAAAGTCAATGATCATGGTTCTATAGCGAATACCCTGGTCGCCTCACGTTGATTAGATTCATTTTCTTGGAAAAAATGTGGTCTGGGACTCAACAAGCCAACCGACCGCACCAGACTATGCTTTTTTCGGGATGTTACGCCCTACCGATAATCTCAGATAGATTATCTTCGCTCCAATTTTGCTTATTGAGTATTGTAATGAAACTGAGGATCTAATGCCAGTTGATTTTGGGCCCATTCACCGAAATTTCGACACAAACGATGGTCATTCGGCTTCAATTCTTGAACGAGCTAGATCTTAGAAACGTTCAAACCAAGATCAGCAATATTAACAAATATATTAAGAACAGCGGTCTCAGATCGTCGATTATGTCAGATGTAATATGGTGTAAGTGCTCTATAAGTTTGGCGCACAGAAGCATACATTTCAAATTTCATAATTTTCAAAATATTGAAGCGTACTCCATCACCAAAAAACTGACACTGACCGTTTGGAATCCTGACAATTGGTTTCAATCTGTCGCAGTTGACCGATTTTCCAGCCCGATAATGTGTAATGTAAATCATACTGCACTTTTTAATTTAGAATCTTGTGAATACTCGTATAATAATGATGGTCTTTAAGGAGTATATCTCGTCTTTGATTTGATTATCGGGCTTTTTATTTCAAGGAAAGCCGCAAGTGTAATTTCCCTATTCGTTAATGACTACTCAATTGTTCAAATAATATTTTGAACTGCTGTTTATTTGCTCTTGCCGTATGCATGATAGGCGACGCATATTTCTCGATGTTAAGAAGGCTAATGTTCATGTAGTTTGTGCATTTCGTCGTTCTTCGTTCATTGTTATTTTCACTCAATCTCACATATTAGCTGGTACATACTCCCAACCACTTCAAAATTTAAGATGTTCGTCCTGTGAAATTATTGGTGGATATTGCAACTCTTACTTTGTTTTAGTCAGATGAAGGCAACTATTCATGGTTTTCGTTCGTTCAATGGTGTTTTCTGTCTGACAGCGATATTTTCGAAGTCTTCGCTGTACCGCCTGCGTTAATACTATCATGTTTCCAATTTCATTTTTGTTTTGTTGCTCTAGTAGAAATTTTGAACTTTATCCTTGTGGTAGCATATTTCGATAACTTTTACCAGAGACGTTCGTGCTCTTCTCAGCTTTTCTTTTTTTGAGCTTTTATTTATAAAATTTATAAAATAAAACAAATTTACCTTTTTTCACACCACCAAGAGGTAAGATAAAAGGCGCGGCTTAAAAATAAAAATTGCACAAAACTCAAAAAATGACAAAAACACCTTTCAAAAATACAATTTATATAAAAAGACTTAACTTCATATTAATATCACAATCCAAATTTAGAAAAATACACGTAACATCAAAAAACTGATCGCGCGCTACGAAAACCTACGCAAATAAACTTTTCCCTTAAAGAAAATAGCTTACACTGGTAACTCTGAATGTGCATCAATTTAATATGGGTTGAAAAGCAGCAGCCACAGGCCACAGGCAATTTAGTGCACACTCAGATGTGTGTTGAATATGACGTTTTAATTTACGTCAGATGCAATTGAAAATTCACTGGCGGGAAACACTTTTTATGGGGTTTTTCAATATTGTATGGTGCAAAAATATGTCACGCTACTGACTTGAAAAAGCTTCTCTATAAGAAGTGTACTGCCAATTTATGCTGGACAGAGCATCGATGCCAACAACTCGATTTTATTGAAGAGATATGTCGGTTCCTTTGTTAGTATTACTAGATACTCGTAAGTATTCGAAACTTGATATAGTTCTGAAAAGACATTGTTAACAAAAGCCACTTGCAGTATTCTTTACTATAAACATCACAATTATAATAGACTTCACAGCCCAAGATTAGAACAAAGATTGCGGAGAATGCCGTAAGGTCCCCCCACGATTAGATTTATGAGGATATTCTAAGTGAGTGTTCTTTTGAACAAAATGCCTAGGTTTTTTGAGGAATCTACATATTCAATTGTTGAGCTATTCAGCATGATACTGGGAAAATAGGAAAGGCTTACTGCCGTTTTTGAAATAACTAGACATTAACATTTACTAGAATTAAGTGCCAAACGGTGTTCGGTGGACCAACCTAAAATACGTTGAAGATCTTCATTCAATTCATTAACACAGTGTTCGATGAGGACAAGAGGACAGTTTAGACAAATTTGAATGTCGCCAGCGTAAAAATGCTTTGATGAATTGAGATTAACCGTGGCCCTGAGGGAGCCCTCGCTTCACAGCAAGAAACTCTGATAGAGGTCCGCCCAGGAACACGGCCTACTTTCTTTCATAAAGATAAGACGAAAGTAGCCTGATTGCAGGTGGACACAACTTAAACTCATGACGGAGTTTCTAGATAAGAGTTTGGCTATCAACCATATCAAACGCCTTTGAAAAATCTAGAGGAATTAAAAAGGAAATATAGCCTTGGTCCTATTTATTTCATATATCTTCTACCACACTCATTAAAGCAGTCGTACAGCTGTGTTTGGCATGGAAATCAGATTGGATTGGTACCAATAATTTATACCTTGCCATATATTCGCTCACCCACCTTTGAAAGAGAGGGCAGAATTGATATAGGTCGAAATTCATCACCAATCGAATTCTTAGAGATCAGAATTATTTTATCCATTTTTAGCCAGATAGAAGCGATTGTAGTCGCCGTAATAGATGCTGCAGTTCCTTATTGTTTTTTCATCAACATTATTTGTAGACTTTCAGTACTTCTATAAGGTGTTTGGGAGTAATAGGTTTCTAAGTAGTCCTCACGTAGCCGAACGTCGCTTCATTGTCCCTGTCACCTTAACATAGGTCATAAAGAATTGAGTCAATCTTATTAAGGACTTTTGGCGTCTTAATAACAGTTTCGTTTCTCTTTCGCATATGCTTGTAAGCGACAAATTGTCGTAGATTTTTATTCATGCTTACAAGTAGAGACGTATTTAAAATACTCCTATATGTTGGTACTAATACTTGTATCGCTTCTAACCCCAATCTTAAGTTCCACCCAGATGGTTTCAGGTGTTCAACTGTAGACTTTAAGACATGGTTAGTTAACGTAACTACAATAACCTAGAAGTTACAACGAGAAGATGATGTGATGTGTTCCATCACTGCACTACGCTAACTTGACTCCCACACTTGGTATTTCCCAAGTTCTATTAAAAGTATCAAAACTGTACTGTCAAGTTTGACCTTTTCCGTTGGTTATCTCAACTGAACTCTTGTCATATGGGAATATCCTTAATTCTGTATATCATGTAGTCTGACAGATCACATTATTAAAGTCGCAAGGTTACCCCATCATACATTCGAGCTCACCGAGTCATATTTGAATGAAAAAGGAAATGTCAAGCTTGCACAGCAGACAGAAACTCCTTCCAGAAACCTCGTTCCTCGGGAACCAAATTAATTTCTCATTCTACTTTTGAAAATAAATTCAAAATCTACTACCGTCTGTCTGGCAGAAAGTCAATTACTCAGTCCACTTCATCCTGCAAAAGAAAATGAAAAAAGGTTTTTTCCTTTTCCTTAGATCCAAATAAACAACTTGTCAGATACACAAAGGTGTCCCCAAAGTTATCCTTCTCGCTCTCCTGTAAATCTCGTCACAAAATTATAACACGTATGCTTAGACAATCTCGAATTAATTAAATCCAATCTACGAGCGAAATCCATACTCGCTTACCGAAAGAGGACAAACAAATTAAAGAAATAAAAGATATTCGTAAGCGAATACAGAATTCGACCAATCGGTTGGCCCAATGCCAGGATAAACATGTCACCGCGCCCAAGTGTCAGTAGAAAATTGATTCTTTTTTTCGTTGATTTCGCGCGCCAAAAACATCGAAAAATTCATCTAAACCCAAATAAAATAGAGCAGAACAGAAATACGAGTACGAACATGAATCAAATTAATATTCCAAACGGGACATCACCGGCAAAGGTGAAGAGGTGGAACAGGTTGCGTATACGCAACAGAAAGCCTTTGCGGATACGGGTAGGCCTCGTAGAATCGTAGAATTTTTGGACGCGAGGCACATCCTCAGATTTCGAACGACAGGTGGAATTATGCTGTCGCTCACCTTTCTGTCTGTTTTAATGATTTTTACTTTGCCTTCACCTCGATTCTTTCTTTTTTCGGCCTTTCTTTATTTTTTTCTTTGGGCTCTCGTGGTTTAATATTTAATGAAAATACTGTCATCCGCTTTGGAATGATGATGCGGTGGAAAGGAGTGAAGTGAGGTTGAGAAAGAGTCTCAATGAGTGGTGTTGACTGCTGAGTTGGCAAGCAGTACCTACGAACATCTACCCCCTGCCGGCGACTGTAAGTGTACATACGAGTATGTATATGAACGAACGAGTTTTTGTATATTTTCATTGTGGCATTTAGGACGTGGTCTAATTTATAAAACACGAATTTTGCGAATTTGGCGGAAGTATGAGGTGTTCTCGTAGTTGTCAGTTAATGTCATGTAGAGTGCGTGACAGCAGCTCGTGAAAGGTTTAATATTTAGTGAACATTACCGCGCGAGTAAAGTGCTTTGCAATTGAGGGTGTGATTGCGCATAAACACGCGTATTTTAAGCGGAAGTTGTGCGGAGGTTGTGTTCGACAAGTGCACACACATGATTTTTGTCGACGCACGTCAAAATTGGAAGTGCCCCAACCAGATATGGGCGGTCTATAATTATAGTTTCCGCTGTCCGTGGCTACATTCTAATGAATGGAAAATTGTTAGTTGGTAATGGTATTTTGCGAATAGATTTATTTGTAGTACTTTGGTAATACTTAAGTATTGCAATGACTTCTTTGGGAATGGAAATAGCCTAAAGATCATGTCACGTCGAATTTTATTGGCAGTAATGAGAGCTTGTGCGTTACAGAGAGCGATGATATCCTTTATTTAGACGAAAATATGATTATGCCTGGGAGAGCCTTTTTTCTTCTTCATCGACGCAGATCCTTAAAGAAAGTGGATTAGATTATAATAGTCCCAGAAGTAAAATAAGTGTCCTATTCTCACCGTAATATAGTGAGAATAGATCAGCCGAGGTTTTGCAATAGCTAGAACAAGTCTAAAAGTGCCACCCAGAATAAAAATCATGGTTAGATGTTGGCTGTCAGTTACGTCAGTTGCTATGATTTATCAACTGAATATGGTTGATTTTTTTGACAGATGTTAAACAGATGCCATCAATTGAAATTTTAGTCATGGAGTCGCTTATCACACAACCACACAACAACGCATTTTTATTATTCAATCTTATAATAGGCGACCTCTAAAAGTAAAATTTCGTAAAATTCGTAAATTTCAGCCCTGGTGAGTCAGAAATTCGTGCAACCTATAGCACTTTACGGCGAATTTTAAAAGTTTATCCTTATTAAATCCAAATTTCAAAACAATTGAATCATTTGGACCATCTATGACGGCGCCAATTTATTAACTGCATGTTGGATCGTCAGTACAATTTGTTGGCGAATTTGATCCTCTCCGATGAAGCCTATTTTTGGACGAATGGGTACGTAAATAAACAAAATTGTCATTTCTGGGGACTGGAAAACCCATACGAGATTCACGAAAAACCAATGCATCCAAGAAAAATCACTGTTTGGTACGGATTATGGGATGGCGACATCATTGGTCCGTACTTTTTCGAAGTTGAGGCTGGAGAGACCGTTACAGTGAATGGAGAATGTAACCGCAACATGTTGGCCGGCTATTTTTTTTTTCCAAAATTGAATGAATTGGCCTTAGAAGATTTTTGGTTTGAACGGAATGATGCTACCGCCCACAAAAGCCATAAAGCAATCATTTTATTGCGAACGAAATTTGAAGATCCTATTATTTCGCATTAGAGGAGAAGTTGATTGGCCTCAGAGGTCATGCGATTCGACACCTTTGGACTTCTTTCTGTAGGGTTATTTGAAGAGTTGCCAATAACACTGTGACAAGTCAGAATCTCAAATATAACATCCAAACTGAAATTGCGGCCATATGAACTTTGAACTTATCCTTCAAACAGTCATCGGTAATTTTGACCTTCGTATGGTAGCTTGCAACGAAAGCCGTGAAAGTCACATGAACGATATTGCTTCTTCTTCTTCTTATCCTTTTATTAACCCTTTCCTCGTTATACGAACTTATGCGTAATGAGTTTCCCATTTTTACTGCATCGCTTCTGCTCCGCTTATGGGGTTGGCTAATGTCGCAGAACGCGTCTACATAATGCTCGGTCCTGGATCGCTTCAGTGGTTAGCCTCAGGCGTTGTTGCACATTTGCCATCTGAGAAATCCAGAAATTCTTTCTCCTTCCTCGTTTTCTTACAGTTGGAGTGATCGTAGTTGATAGTGCCTTTTTAACCGGATTTTCCGCAGATCTTCTTTGAACGTGGCAATACCAGCTTATTCTATTCGCCTCAAGCTTTTCGGTTACCGAATTCTTTATATGTAGACTTTCTCTTATACGCGTAGATCTAATGCAATCGCATTTAGTGACTCCACTAGACATCCTTAACATTTTCATTTCCGCTGCCGTCATTTTGTTTTTAAACGCTTCGTACATTGTCCCGCACTGTGAACCGTATATAAGAGCTGGTCTAACAACCGTAGAGTTTCCCCTTTAATTTAAGTGGAAATTTTCGGTCGCAAAAGATTCCCGAATTTTCCCGCCATTTCATCCATCCCACACTCACTCTGTGGTTTACGTCGTCGTCACATTTCGCTTCCATGTTAACGATTGATGTGCTTTTCGGAAGAACTATTCCGTCTAACATTATATCCGGAACAGGTCGCAACGGATGCGCAAATGAGCACGTCAAATGCTCCGTCTTTGATCGACTTATTTTAAACCCGTTTCTCTCTAGCGCATTTCTCCATGAATCTAAGGCGTTCTGTAAATCTTCGACGTTATCGCTAAGTATAACTGCGTCGTCAGCGAAGAGAATTGGCGTTACATTTGCTTCGCGCATGCAGTCTTTTAAAAGATAGTCGGGCTAAGTACGCTTCCTTGATGCACTCCGACATTAACTGGAAATTCTCTCGTTAGTCCAGCAGAGCTTTTAACCGCAGTTTTCACGTTTCCGTACATGTCTTGTATTATTCTGACATACGTTTCCGGTACGTTTTGAGACCTCAGCGCGGCCCATATGAGATCCCTAGGCACTCGATCGATGAACGATATTGCGTTCCATTCATAATTGCCATTGATCGAACTTTATTAATCAATTTATGAAATCAATTTCACAATAAATGGGTGTTAAATTTAATGAAAATTTCCACACTAGCTGTTGGCTCACCCTTTATAAAGCTCCTACGTTGCAGTACAGAAACAGTTGTCCGCGTGACTGCTCTCGCTTTTCTAGTAATATTTTCTTTAATTTCCAATGATGTATATTGCGCGTTTTTTGGGATGCTTGTAGACTAACGAAATGAGCTTCATCTAAAACATTCGAAGAAACTTTTTCATCGAAATCGGGTTCTGAACATAATGCCACAAACTATTTTTCTCAAGAAATAGGGATTTTTGATTGAAATTCTTTTGAACATTTATATATGAACATATGAACATATTCTTATGGCCAGAAAGTGAGGATTTGGACTTGGGGTTGTAATGATTCCAGCACGATTTATTGCACACTTAGTTCAATATTCGTGCCACGGAGCTTAGATTTGACGCCATTAGACTTTTTTTTGTGGGGAGTCAATAAATTTCAAAGACGATTCTCAAGAACAATATTTGTCAAGTACAATAGAGACCGAAATCATCGAATATTATTGGAAATGGGGTTTACAGAATGGCGTACTGTCTATTCAACAAGGTAAAATAATTTTCCATCATTAGGGTAATTTTACACGGTAAGTAACAATCGTTGAAAAAAAAATGCAATTAAAAAAAAAACAGCAGATAGCTCACCCTTTGTGCCAACTACGGCCCTATTACGAGCTCGCCTGCATCTCCAAGAACCTCGAAACCATTCATTTTAAATGGAGTGCTCCTCCATGCCTTTCATGCATTGCTATTTCTACAAGGCCTTTAATCCTTTTCAAACGAATTCTTAACACCTCAAAGCATATATATTGTATGTCAATTATAGAAAAATCTAGAGACAACTTTCCAAGTTGACTCTCACTCTTTGAAAGATGATTTTAATATGTTCTAAATAAGGTGCTACAACAATTCCCTCGAGTTGAACATAAGGCAACTTCTGGAATGTGCTAGCTTGTGTGGTCTTTTTACTATGAAAAGCATATTCGGCGGGTGGAAGGTCTCCATCACAAATACCTATAGCCTCCCATAGACTAATAAACAAATCCTATCTTCGGTTGCTGATCTGGTAAAACTGCTTGGCCTACTTTCTTTAAAAAGAACTTTGCGAATCAGCCGATATTCTCCTCATCCATTTTCTCTTTACCGACAGCTTAGCCTTAGACTATTATACACTGCCGTCTGTACCGGTTTGCAACCCACTGAACATCGAATAGCATATGGTTTTGACGAACCATTTTGTCATATACGTGTACTACATGAAGGTAATATTGTAGATGGAAATCAAGTGTTCGATTTCCAATTTAGCAGAAGTACCCTCAGAAATGCCCTCAAAACTTACATCTTCGACCATAAACCTCGCCATTATTTAGTGTTAGTTTAAGTTTAAGCTCAGTTAGAATGAAACTCAATAATACCATCCCAGTCTCATAAAATATAATTTACATATGTTCTTTTAAAAAAGGATTGATAACTCAAAGAACAATCTTTGACGTAGAGGACCAGGCCCTGACATAGAGACTCGCGGATCAATTAAATGTGACATGACAAGCCGTCTCCATACGTTTAAAGGTCAAGGGAAGGATCCCAAAGATAGGAAAATGGGTTTCACATGAACTGAATGAAAGACAGCCGGAGCACTAAAAAGCCATGAAACCTCTTGCGAAATGCTGCTCTCCAGGTACAAAAGAAAGTCAATTCTCTATCGAATTGTGACTGACGTTGATAAGTGGATATATTTTGAGAATCCTTAGCGTAAAAGATTATACGTAACTCCAGGCAAACTATAGACATCGAGTGCATGGCCAACTCGCTATGGACGGAAGACAATGTCCTGTCTTTGGTGGGATCAAAAGGGTGTGATCTATCATGAGCTCCTTAACCTGTCAAAACTGTTAGTACTGGACGCTACCGACAGAAAAAGACTGATTTAAATCAAGCTTTGTTTGGAAAACATGCAGGATATCAAATCAGGCAACACAAAGTGGTTTTGCTGCATGATACAACATTACATTTGATAGGATAAATAGGACACGCACATGTTGAGCATCTTTTTTTTAATGTCACTTTTGGACATGCCGCACTAACCCATACCTACTTACTTACTTACCCAGGCGCCGTTACAGTTTTGAATGAACCTGTGCCTGAAATAAGAAGGCTCCCCAAAAAGCCTGTTTTTTGGGCAACTGCGTCCAGTTGCGCACTCCAAGTGGGTTAAGGTCCCCTTCAACTTGTGTGCCCCACCTAAGGTGAAGACTTCCTCTGCTTCCCCCCGGGTCAGATTTGAGGACCAGAGCTGAAGCTCTGGTGTCCATTCGCCTTACATGTCCCTCCATCTCAAGCGACGAAGATCAGTTTTCAGTCGATGATGATGTAAAGCTCGTATAGTTCATTGTTAAATTTTCTTTTCCAAAGCCGATCAATGCAAGGGGGACCGAATATTTCTGAATATCTTTCGAAGCGTTTGAGAATACCTTCTTTCACTGTCGGTAGTGTGAATAATTTACCACCCTAAAGTAGGACTGGAATTATCAAGGTCTGACATAGAGTGACCCTCGTTTTTCAGGATAGAGCGTTACTACTTTGTTTATACTATTTCAGCCTAATTAACCACATTATTTCTTAGTTGTCAGATAGCTCTGAAGGTTTCGAAGACTTTGAATATAATGCTGAAAAACTTTACATCTTCCGCATAAGAATCACTTTAACCCATTTCTTTTTAAATAATTCTTGAGATAAATAAATTTAAATTTGAAAATAACCCACCTGCCCTTCATCGTTTAGAATACCTGAAAACAAACCATCAAAGCATACACTTTAGTTATATCACTTACCGTAGAACACGACCAAGCTTTTAATTCAACCCAACGTCCCAATATCTAGGTCAAATGGAAATGCCAGTTTTTCAAGACTCCGAGCACTCATTGCTCGTAAACTTTTTCAACACTCAAGTCGTAGAACATTTTTACGATCCACAATCCCTACATCCAATAGCACAACCACTACCACCACCACCAATAACATAAACAAACAAACAAACCGTCAACTCAACGTGCATTCTCAATGAATCCATCCATCCCCGATTAATAATTAATTTTCCCTTTACTTAGAGAAAATCTAATTTCGGATTTATTCCCCATTCCTTTAGCCTTCTGATGGAGGGTAATCGATTAAATAAACCCCTACGATGCCAGCTGGAAAAGTCAGCGATCCGACCGACCCACGTTGCAATAAAATTCAAGTCAACTACGAGTATTAATACAACTTCCACCTCTACTACTGACAACCATCCGCAGCCCCTTGAATTCAAATAAAAACTCCATTACCAAGTGCATGAGAGGACTGGCTCAAGGTTTCTTTTGCTATTTTGCGGCCCCATGGTAAATGGTTAGGAGGATAGTGGGGGTTGGTTGGTAAAAGAAAAAACTATTCAATGCGAAGAAGAAGATGTCATGAAGAAACATGAAGATAAACATTATTAAAAGCTCACAAAAGGCGACTGCGATGGCGTCAAAGTCGGTGGTAAGGCACCCTTAAGACCGCCTCCGATTTGTTGCGAAAAACTTTTATCGACCTTTTGCCACAAGACACCGAATGGATACAAATAGACTTATTCCTTGGAATGAAAGTAGCTCCCTCTTTGGCCGCTTTTCAGCTGCTACCGAGCGGCAATAGCGGCGTCGAGTATGTCGTTGTTGTTGACGACGTTGTCGTTTAACTCGTAAGGAAAATTGACGAACTTCTTCACATGTTGGGAAGATATTTATGCTGAAGCCCAGGAAGGGTTTTTCCACTTATTTTCTTGGTTTGGACAGAACAGGGTAGAAATACAAGTATAGTGGAAATGGTATAGCGACAAAAGCTATAAAAAGTCACAACATCGGTCTTTGAAGGTGAGTGAGTGGGTGGAACGTGACTGAGTTCAATAAAACTCTTCGTCCTACTACTACTAGTCCTATTGCCATTACTATTGCTATTGCTATTCCTATGTACTACTCAGACCGCTGCCGCCGCCGCCGCCGTTTGTATCTCGAAAGTAGTTTGGCGTTTATTCAGTTTTGTGTGACATAAGTAAGTAAAAGGGAAATAAAAATGGTATAAACGGGGTGGAGAGAAGCCGAAAGATAGAACAAAAAAAAAAACGAATAACAGTGTAGGGCGGTCTGATGATGATGGCAAAATTTTCGTGCCTCGTACATGATAACAATTTTTTTGTTGGTTGCGGCGTACATGATCGTAAACACCATCAGGTGGCATCTACGGTGAAGTAATTTTTACTGCGTTTATGTGATCTGAATGGGGAGATATGCTGACAACAGAAGCAAAGGGGGATGAAATAAAATGGGACTTTCGAGTTTTATGGCAACGTTCACTTTAAGTTGATTGAGGCGTTTTTGACGTAACCACCTAACAACACATGCATTGATGCTTAAAGGCGTCCTTATAGGCATAGAAAGACAGGCTTAGTGTGATGTAATTGGCATATTAACGGACAATGGAAGGAGTTTCTTTTATTTAAACAATTTTGAGAACGGCTTCGTATAGAAATCAGTTGATGATTTAAGTGGCTCAAGAGTCGATAGCCCTTCAAAAAATTTGGTTTCTCTTAGTATAAAAGCGTTGAAGTATTCTTAAAGGTTATATGGTGTATTACGACGATATTATATTATAATTATTCATTACATAAGTAACTTTAAATTCTTCATAGTCAAAAATTCCAGACTGAATCACCTCAATCTCTCACCAGCTTTCTCCGATAGTCCAGATTATATATCTCTCCTTCACCTGAAGAAGTGTTTTTTCACCTTGATAAAACAACTACGTGGTTTGTCTCACCTTTTATCGACCCATTGTACTAAGATCCCATCTTTCCGAGGTCATTAACCGCTAATAAACCGTCAGCTTATTAAATTACTCGAAACATGAATACTTCTCAATGACCGGCAGTACGGTTTTTGTAGCAATAGGTCCACTGATGATCTGATGGCATGTCTCACCGAAAAGTGGAACCAAGTCGTAACCAAGATAGTTGCATTTGATATTTCTAAGGCATTTCACAAAGTTTGGCATCAGGCTCTTTTGTCGAAAATGCCTGCATTTCGATCGATGACTCTCTTCCTCAATAGATTAGAATTTACCTTTCGGAAAGTTGAATTCAAGGTTTCTTGGATGATTTCATGTCTGATTTTCACAAAATAAGTATTGGTGCACCGTGCACCTCAGGGCTCTGTTCTGTCTTTGACACTTTTATTAATTTCCATCAATGTCTCCCACTTCGAACCTAATATATTCCTTTGCTGACGACAGTACACACTGCTTTTCATATTCGTTTCTGAACTCATGTCCCTGCTCATTGGCTGTAAAATGGAAACGAAAGCGTACGAGTATGCTAAGCTCATTAAATTCCGATATTAACAGCATAACCAATTGGGGAACTATCAACAGAGTGGAATTTAATGCTTTCAAAACACAATGCTGTCTTCTGTCGCTAAAGCGAAATTCAAATTCCTAGCCATTATCCATGAATGGCATTTGCATCGTTGAAACCGAAAAACTTCCCATTGTTTTCGCAAGCTTTAAAGCGATACTTCTGTCTCACTATAGATGCCCATTAGTATACCCTATTTTCGGGTGTACTCTGAAATATCGTGAATCTTTCCTAAGCCTTATCACTCCCTATGGAATGCTCTATGAAAGTATTTATTTTCAAACATTCAAAACCATCGTTTATCGGTACTTGTCTTTCTGTTTCTCCTAAATTTTCAGTCGCCCGTATATCATTTTAAGCTCCCTGATAACCGCATGACCACGGGCTTCTTATAAAACAAGAAAATACTGATGACATGTGCTAGGTGCTGAAGAATTCAGAAATGATTTTCAGTGAATTGACAATTAATACTATACTTGCACTTGAGAGCCCGCGCCCAATTACTAGTAGAATTCTTACTAGTAGCCTGATCAGAGCAAATATTCAGCTTGTGTGATATCATACCGTAGGTTCACGTCACGAAGATATGTCAACATGCAGAAGAAATCACGCTGTTCTAGTAAGTTCAATGTTGTCACTTATAGATTTCCACGGACCTGACACACATATTACTCATATTTGAGAAATGACCATAGGTCTATACATCTTGTGCTCGAAGAGGGTTAATTACCAACATGCAAACGCCTACCCCTCAGGCTTTAAAATTCAGAACAAAGGGTTCAATATGAACATTGAGGATTAATACATCGTCAAATAATGAAAGCCTAGCAAGAGAATGACATGTACCATATATATGAATTATACACATATATCATAGGTATGTATGCACATATATTTCAAAAGTCTTTTCCTTGTAGAACACCCAGTCTGGAAAATAGTTGGGGTATATCAACCCCCGTCGCACGAAAACAAAGCTAATTTAAATAATGCAGTCTTTTGTATGGGTATTCTGAAGATATTCTAAATACTATCTCATCCTCAACCCTTCAATGAATTTGTGCCAAACATAAGTACCTTCAAACCAAATCTGTAATCTCTCTTTTGCAAAGTCTTTCGTCCGGCAACAAAATAGGCATCAGCCAAAGATTGACTATCAATGAATTGAAGGATTTTAAACAAAGTATAGTGTAAGCTGACACTTAAGATGAAGAATTATGCCATCAGAGATATTGTTTCCATTGAGAAATGCCAGAAAGTCCAATAAAAGGTATGCAGATATAATACTAATAGATATGAATCCCTCTTTCAACTTTTATTCGACCACAAGGGCTTAAAAGAAAACAACTCATCCCAGTGAATGAGAATGAGTTCCAATGGTCTTTCTGTAAAGTGCAACTTAATTTTCGAAGAAATTATGGAGAATCTGTAAGACAGGAATACGAGTATCTTTTATTTGACTCACTCTTGGGATTTGTAATCCATTTACAATGGACATTGGCTTCCTTTGTATAATTCTGTATGTCAAACAACCTTTTATATCGGTCGAAATCCCTTCATGATATTACTACAAAATTTCTAAATGGTAACATAACATAAATATATGTATGCATTTATGCATAGATGAGGTTGTAACGGTACTTAGTAACTTAGGAAACAAACCTTGCTAACTGAATTAAGGAACTGAATTTTTCCACATGACTAAGAGTTCTCCTTGCCTGCTCGTAAATATCTTTTGGCTGTCGAACTGAAATCATCTGAGAAAGAAGAATTTGTATAGTTGAGTTCACATGTACGTACGCATCTTAGGGATAACGCCACTTAAAAAGATCATTTACTTTCATTGAGATGGGAGTACTAGTATTCGTGCCTTTATGCCATCAAATATGTACAAATACCCCTTAGGACCTAACGAGTATGAGATAAATTTAACTCGGAGGCGATTGAATGCATCGAAGTACCAGGTTCATAAACTAAACATAAACAGATACAATTTGTTTACATAGTTTTGCTTCGGTTTCATCCCTCTTCGCATGCACCACCATGGGCATAATCTGCATATCTAAAAGATTCACTCAACTAAAAGAGAAATAAACACGAACTAGAAGGATGTTAAACTCGAATAAGTATGTATGGTATGATACCGATGCACGGTGAACTGAACATTATGTGAGAAACAGCTTCCTTTAGTGTGTACCTTATGTAGAGTCCTTTGGTGCGCGTACATATGGAAAGTTAAAATAGAAAAATTCTCAAATTAAGGGATGTAAGAGTGCTTGTGGGGGTGGATGGGTCGGGTATTTGAGAAAATGCAGTGAATTGGACAGAAAATTAATCTGCAAAAAGGTGGGAACTTATGAGAATTGCAATGATACTTTACCCTTCACCCACGCTCTACCTATCAACCATTCTCTCACTCTTCCCCAGGGATGGCATGGGGCTATAAATAAACAAGTCACTTACGTTGTTATGTGGAGGAGTGTTGTTGTGTGGTACAATGTGTATAAAGTTACAGAAAGAACAAAAATAAAAGCGAAGCAGGGCGAAGGTTAAAGGTTTTTCCTTTTTGATTGCACTCTAGAGGATAGTATTTTGAGCAAATGAAAATAGATGGTAAGTTGCATAGTTACTTTAAATTAGTCTAAAGAGAATCAAAAAAATGGACTTCAAATTTGTGGTAATGGGGAAGTGCTAACGCTGGTTTATTTTACATTATTTTCGATGTTTTCCTTAAAGTAGCCTAAACTCTAACAATAAATCTTTATAGCCAGCTGGCGCGTGGTTTGCTTTATATTTTGTCGTTTATTCTGAACATTTTACACAACTTTTGATGTCTGACCACCGCTGGTCTGTTGAATTTAATGTTATTAAATGTGTTTCGAGAAAAAACTCGATTCACATTGGTCTGAGGTTTCTTCTTAATCGAAGAAATAGTCGGCGTGTATATGAACATAGAGAGATGGTTCTCCGGGAACAATCTTTGGAACATTAACCAAAGAGTTAGAAGAAGAGGTATATGCGGATGAACAAGGAAACAATTCTTATAGCTAAAATCGGTACAGAGGATATGGAAAACGACCTATGCAGATAGTTAAACGGCGCGGTCAATCAAATTCTGATGCAAGGCAAAACTAACTTGCTCCAACGATCCAAATCCCACGAGGAGCGGTTAAAGGAGAAGTCCATTAAGCTTTACTTTAAAAGGCCAACCTTGGATGGGGAGAGTTAACGACCTACGCTTAGAGTAGAACAAAACTCTACTTAACAAAACCCGACCAGATATCGCCAGAAACATGGCGATATCCCCATGGACCATGGGCCAATTCATGTTGAACTGCCACTTTCTTCTGTCCAAAATAAAACAAGGATGCAACACTGACAACAAAATCTGCAGAAGGGTTCGAAGTCCTGCTTATAAAGTCATTGTACAAAGAGTGGCTTAAATATGTAAGATGCACCTAATGCTGAGTATGCAGGTTATCTGGTATAGCAGTGCTCGGATCAAGTTATTTTCGATGTTTCCCTATATTGCGAAAACGCTTACATTGTTAAATATCGAGATAAGTTTTTCAATTTATTTCATTTACCTGATGCATGCTACCACAATACTTCTTCTTATCCTTTTTTTTTAGCCCTTTCCTCGTTATACGAACTTATGCGTAACGAGTTTCCCATTTTTACTGCATCGCTGCTGCTCCGCTTATGGGGTTGGCTAATGTCGCAGACCGCAGAACGCGTCTACATAATGCTCGGTCCTGGATCGCTTCAGTGGTTAGCCCCAGGCGTTGTTGCGCATTTGCCATCTGAGAAATCCAGGAATTCTTTTTCCGACCTCGTTTTCTTACAGTTGGAGTGACCGTAGTTGATAGTGCCTTTTTAACCGGATTTTCCGCAGATCTTCTTGGAACGTGGCAATACCAGCTTATTCTATTCGTCTCAAGCTGTTCGGTTACCGAATTCTTTATATGTATACTTCCTCTTATACGCGTAGATCTAATGCAATCGCGTTTAGTGACTCTACTAGAAATCCTTAACATTTTCATTTCTGCTGCCGTCATTTTGTTTTTAAACGTTTCGTACATTGTCCAGCACTGTGAACCGTATATAAGAGCTGGTCTAACAACCGTGGTGTAGAGTTTCCCCTTTAATTTAAGTGGAAATTTTCGGTCGCAAAAGATTCCCGAATTTTCCCGCCATTTCATCCATCCCACACTCACTCTGTGGTTTACGTCGTCGTCACATTTCGCTTCCATGTTAACGATTGATCCTAAGTACTTAAAGATAGTGCTTTTCGGAAGAACTATTCCGTCTAACATTATATCCGGAACAGGTCGCAACGGATGCGCAAATGGGCACGTCAAATGCTCCGTCTTTGAACGACTTATTTTAAACCCTTTTCTCTCTAGCGCATTTCTCCATGAATCTAAGGCGTTCTGTAAATCTTCGACGTTATCGCTAAGTATAACTGCGTCGTCAGCGAAGAGAATTGGCGTTACATTTGCTTCGCGCATGCAGTCTTTTAAAAGATAGTCGAATACTACGTTAAAGAGGAAAGGGCTAAGTACGCTTCCTTGATGCACTCCGACATTAACTGGAAATTCTCTCGTTAGTCCAGCAGAGCTTTTAACCGCAGTTTTCACGTTTCCGTACATGTCTTGTATTATTCTGACATACGTTTCCGGTACGTTTTGAGACCTCAGCGCGGCCCATATGAGATCCCTAGGCACTCGATCGAATGCTTTCTTGAGGTCGATAAATACCACGTGTAAATCCTTAGACGAATCTCGGTGCTTTTCCATTATTATTTCTCCATTGATTCGGCATAGGTTGTCCACATTTTAATTTATTTAAAAGTTTCGATAGCCAAACGCTGCCGATCCCCTCCATCTTCGACCATTCATTTCTCCAATTGCTATACTTATTTCTTCGATTGAAAAGTCCGAAACTTCCCCTCGAACAGACCAGCTGTCGGCACGATATCACGTGGAAACTGTTTGTTAAGCAACTCCTTGCAGTATTCAAGCCACCGGTCACAAATTTCCTTTTCATTTGTTAATAAGCGACCGTCTGCGTTTTTGATGTATTTCGGCGAGATTATTTCCATTGAATTTTTTCTCCTCTGTGCAGCGAGCTTAAAAATATTTGTCATTTTAGTACTGTACGACGTTTGAACTTCTTGGATAGCTTGTCTTCTATCCGCCGATCGTGAGGATATTTGTTCCAATTCCTGGTACAGGTTTACCGCTTCTGCCGCTCGAGTTCGAGCCAGGACTTTCTTTGCGATCTTTTTAAGACGCTCGTATTCAAGAGCCAGTCGACCTTTTTCGATATCGTCGCTCCGATCGCATTTTGTCCACGCTTGGAATGCACTCTTCTTGTCTGCCACAGCTCGTTTGGTTTCGTCATTCCACCACCATGTTTCTTTGCCGACGTGATGGTATTTCGATATAGTCCCCAGATGGGACTTTGCGAGTGTTATGCATTCCTCGTGCATGCTGTTCCACATTTCTTGCGGGCTAAGTGAGTCTGCTATATCATTTATATTTTGAAGTACTTCTTTAGCCAGTGCGATATATCTTGCGCTTCGTTGCTTCGATAGATTATACCACCGGATTTTTGGCTGTCCAAACGATGCCCGTGTTTTCGGTGGTTCCGCTGTGAAAAATTCTGTAATGAGCAGACGGTGTTGGCCTACTAGCGATTCTCCAAGTATTACTTTACAGTCCTTAACACGGTTTCTCATCGATATTTTGCAGAGGTGATAATCTATTTGCGTTTCGTGGCCTCCGCTGCTATAGGTGATAAGATGTTGCTGATGTTTAATAAACATTGTATTTAAGACGGTTAAGCCATAAGCCCTACACGCTACAAGGATGTCTTCGCCAGCTGAATTTCTGGTTCCAAAGCCTTTACCGCCGTGGCAGTCCTCATAATCAACATTTGTTTCTCCGACGTGGCCATTTAAATCTCCGCCTACGAAGAGCATCTCATCGATAGGTATATTTCTAAGCAAATTACCGAACTCTGACCAAAATGTATCTTTTTCCGATTGGTCGCATCCATTTTGCTAACAATGTTCCACGTTTCATTGTGTATGACGAGTTTAACACTCATCAAGCGGTCGCTTATTTTCAAGATACCAACGATGTTGTTTAGAAGATCCGCTGCAACAACGATTCCAACACCGTTTCGTCCATTGACCGTTCCATGGTAGAACATCTTAAATGCCTTAGTTTTTAAATCTAGAAAACGCGCTTTATTTCCTGTATTACACCACTTCGTTTCCTGTACGCACAATTTGTAGAGTTCTGCGACGCATAATCGCTTCCAGTTCTAAACTTTTTGAGGTCATCGATCCGACGTTCCAACTTGCAAACCGAAGTTTATGAAAAAATTTTGGAAACTTCATTTTGCCCGCCCCCGGAATCCGTCGGGCTCTGACACAAGCACTTCTGCTTGCTCTGGGATCACCCGAGTGCGTTGCAATCGTGGTGCCCAGCGGGGTAGTGCTATTAATTGCGATCATTTCCATGAAGTTTAAAGTTTGAGTGGTTTGACACTTGTATGCTCATTTCGAATTGATTGACTGTTCTTTTAAACCACCGGAAGTCTCCAGACGTGGGAACCCACTGATTGCATACAAACTTGTGGGAAAGTTTTAAGGTGTTAAAGTGTCACAGGCTCATTTTTTGGTATCATAGTTGCCTGTATATGATTGGTGTCCCATTTAGTCACCTCTTACGACAAGCTGGGACGCACTGCGGCACTATTCTTTATCCGATGCCGCGCGGATAGCATGCTACCACAATACAATAGGTACAATAGGTATTCTGGTATTCACATTTAAATTGGTATTCAAACATATTCTTGGCTATGAAGAGTCTCTTTATTGTAAACAGTTCCTCGGCTTCCTTCGTACCTTCTAATTTTTTCTACATCATTAATGTTATAACCAAACAACTAAGCTTGACATTTTAAGAGCATCATATCCTCATATCCAACGTGTCTTTCACAGGATTACGACAATGAACCTATCCATGAAAACCTCCCGACAATCTTGATGTTTTGTAACTTATTCATCTACAATACAATAAATGTTGCTTACCCTTCATAGGGGTCCCCGGAAGCAGTTTCAAGTTTTTTGGAATATAAACTCCTAATAAAGAGACATCGTGTCGTTAAGTAGTTATAAGGTAAAGGAGTTCCTCAAGGTTCGATTCGGAGTCCTATTTTATTTCCTTTCAATGCATTTAGCCCTGTATGATGTTTTTTACGTAATGCGAATGCGTTACTTTAAGCAATGCCGTTAGTCAGGAATTTTTGAACCTTAGAACTGAACATGTAGAAAGATTTTAAATTCAATTTGACAGATGATATTAGTAATCAATGGAATAATAGAATTTGTAATTTTATTTCATTTTTCCACATCTGTTTCAGCGGTTGGCATAATTTTGCTGCGAGAAGCACCTGGATATGAAAATAACTTAAAGATATTGTGCTGGACTTTCAAAAATGATAGAAAATAAAATACGGACTCCTCATATAGTCAAGCAGATCCACCATATACCGCAAGACCCAACAAAAAACAACCTCTTACTGGAATCTCATTTATTTTGACTCAATCTGTATCCAGTCTTCCTCTAATGCCCAGCCAACATTCAAACTGAGTGCAATTGTAGAACAACGCCAAACTACTATTTTTCGAAAAAAAGAAAACTCTTTTTCATTGGATTCAAACCATTTCACAAAGACGTGTGTGCCAAAAACCTAAAAAAAGAAGGAAAAAAGGCGAATGTGATCATAAAATAAACTACCCTGCCACCCTCTCAATTCTTGACACACAGAGATGAAGTTTAAAATGAGGGCGAAGGAGAATGAGAACACAAAACGTTTTTCCCAAACGGTACGACCGAACAGAAATGTTTGCGGTAATGCTGATGGCTGCAACATGCACTTTAATAAATACGAATGAATGTTTGGCAATGACATTTATTTAGCCAGTTATGGTGAAAATTGTGGAAATGGTGGATATGTTTGCTTTTTATAGACCAAACCCCTTTCTCGTACTTCCACCCCCTGTCAGTGTGACATTATTTTCACAATTTTTAGGTTATTCTTCAGGCAACACTTGTGTAAATATTTTTGAAACTTTGACAACTTTGTAGAGAACGAAACAGTGCATTGCGGGAAAAAATTGTATATACTAACAATTACATGTCATTTCATTTGGTTTGACGTTATTCCATTGTCTCTAGGCAGGGGACTCCAAAAAAAAAAAAAAACACCACCACTAAGGACATTACGAAAAAAAATTGAGTACACATAGGAGGTAACTGTAGTGAAAATTTGTTGTTGTTGTTTTTGAGAATACACACGTGTCCCGCTTTGTGCATAATTTACACAAAGTGTCACTTCGATGTCATAAAACGGATCCATTACGAAAAAGAAAACTTTGTACTCTACCACCATACAACTCGCACACTCTATTCGCCCAATGAGGGATGTATAATGACAATAATAACACCCACTTATGTGGTTGTGAAAGAAAAACACCCCCTCTCGAAAGACAAAGTCCCAACAGTTGAAGGGAGGCCGGCTTTGTCGGCATATCATATCCGTTCCCAACATGCCTTGCATACCGCCTCAAGGACAATGTTCGTAACTCGGCATAAGGTACCCATCATCACTATTTGCGCGGCACTCACAGCTCAAAGCTAATTGTGCCACTAAGCACTGTGAAGTCTTATGATGGTTTTGCATAATAAAAGCCCATCCTTGCTTTGTTTATGTGCTTGTTTGTCTGTCTGTTTGTCAGATGTACCCTCTAACGACAGCCCCCTGCAGGAGTTTTATGGTGAGCATATTTTTATGTGCAAATTACACCTTCGGCCCACTCCAGTGATAAAAACCTGACATACATGCAAAAGCTGTTAATGCTGACTTTGGAACACTTTTGATCCATTTCCATGTGAGCTTGCAGCAAGAGCTACGAGTAGGACCAGAGACAGCGTCAGATCTAGAATTGGAGTTGGAGCTGATGGGGAAGCCATAAATGACAACTTGTATGCCCTAGCGTTACAATTTTTCAACCCTCCATCAATTGCAAAAAACAATTTCCAACATTTCCTCTACTCATACGAGTACCATGCTTGTAATCCGCTGCCTACTTGGAATGACGTGCCTGTACGGCATGGAGAAGGTACAACCGTATGAGTACAAGTAACAGTAATGTTGTTTCTAAAATGAAGTTGGTGGCATTTCCGGTTCCATACTCTAGGCCACCTCCATGACTCTGCCTCGATGTTGCCCCATCCTCAATTTCATTGCCACCCATGCCCCCACTTCATATGAAATAATCATTGGGAAAACGAATTTCTGCCGTTGTCGTGCTCGTTTTCGTCATCGTTGTCGTGTGCTCGTTGTTGCCATCGTGTAGGTGCTGTTAAACGGAAGGAAAAACACAAGTTTTCCATTAAGGTCCCGTAGAGTGTTGTTGTTTTGTCATTCGGGGCTATAACCTGAACCTTTTCCTATAGGTAGTTACGTAGGAATATATGTTTATACATAGGCAAATGTACTTTAGGCATCAGCTAAGTGAAGGGAAAAGATTGCCGGCATAAGGGCGTTATAGCAGAGCTTAGGCGGCAGTAATAGACCGATCTGGTGGTACCCAAGTCATGACATAGAATTCAATTGAATTGATTGGAATGCGTTTGAGTGAAGCAGTCTGTGGTTTTGCCGATACACTCATTCAAGGAGACAGAGCATGCAATACTTGACATGCAATCGGTATTTTGGCTTTTAATTCTTGTCGTCATGGGAATTTCATGGTTTGAGTGGTTAACAAAAGGCCTTTGGTTACTTGTATCGCATAGGGCTTCCAAATCCTTGTAGGGAATTGTAATGATCGTCGTTTGCATGGAGCCATGGCATTTGGTGTTGGGCTAGTGGTATAGTAAAACTATTCACTGCTTCTGAGGCGAAAGAATATTTTAATGAGAGGCGATGTTTGTTTTAGTTTTTGGTCCAACTGAACTAGGGTATGAGCAATTGACTTTAAATTGGATGGCAAATTGAGGACGAATTTCAGTTTAATTGGAGTAACATTTTTTGTAAATTTAATTAAGGAAGACAAACTATCTGTCGACTATGCGTTACTTTGATACAAGACATTTTCTGAGGATATTAGCCGATATGCCACCAAAAAACAAAATTTACCAATCTATTGGATGCAGATATGTTGAGAAGTCAAGTGCATTTTGGCGATCATCCAATTGAAATCGACAACATAAGCCAGATATGCCTATCAGAGAGGTGTGTTTGGGGTCGAACTTTTTCAATGGATTAGGAATTACCATTGGGAATATGTGATTCAAGATGTCTTGGATGGTTTCAAATCTGATATTCTTAAAAAGGTTAGTACGCCGCAGGGAACGGTATTGTCCCCGGCACTCTTTTTAATCATTATCAATGACCTCTTGTCTGCTACTTCTAAGCATATGTATTCTTTTGGTGGTGATAGTACTTTCTACTTTTAACATTCGGTCTTGGACTCAATTAACTGATTTTGGGAACCGGCTCATTAAATGCCGGTATAAACAGCATCACTCACAGGGGAACCACTAACAGAGTAGAATTGTATGCTCTCAAAATACAATGCTAGCTGCAGTCTCGTGAATTTTTAACACCCGGCCGTTATCCATAAATGGAACAACTCATGGTCCAAATCGAAAAACTTTCTATTCTTGGTATCTTCGAAGTGACTGGATGTCGGTAAAAATACTGCAAAAGTCTAGGTTTTTTTTTAAACCATGTAGGAAGCCATCTATTATCTGGCGACAGTGTATAAGGCACTTATCCACCATAACTTGAAGTAACATACTCGCATCTGGTCAGGTCTCTCTAGAAGTCTTTGCACTTGCTAGATAGGATTCAAAAGCGTGTCAAAAGTCTCGTAAGTGTTGCAAATGTTGCAACCCTCAGTTGATACCTTTTATCACTCACTTTATACCTCTTGCCCTACGTTCTGCTCAGATTCTACCGATTTTTCCACCACCAGTTGCTTAAAGAGTTTTCCATTAGCATTCCGCCTTTTCATACCTTTACCCTTTCAACCGTTCAGATATAAATGTTCATCAATATATCCTCAAGTACACTTTCGAATGTACTTCGGCATATTGTAATTCTTTCTTAAAGTACAACTCACTTGTGGAACGCCCTACAGAGTTTTTTATTTCCTAGTCATTACAACCTGCAAACATTTTAAGCCAACGTACATCCCGTACATTTTCTGTTCTGATATTATTCCGAGCACCTTGTCAGGCTCCAGATTTCTAAATGACCCAAGGTAATGATGTATAGGGTGATTATATTGTATTAGAGCTACTTTTTCTAGTGGGGAATTTTATGAACCGGTTTCAACAATTCTTGTTTGCATCACTTTGGCGTATTAAAAGCGTACAAAATTAAATTCGGGTGGGGATTGAAGCCAGCCGAACCTCAGAATAGTCTCCGTTTCAATACATGGGCTCTTGAATAGATAAAAGATGATCCACTGGTTTCGACAAAAATTTCATTCATTAGGTCGAATAAAATTGCTCACCGCTGACGGTTATGGCAATGTCAGTTTCATTTTGGAAAGAATACGAACCGATAATTCCGCCACACCAACATCCGCACTAAACAGTGATTTTTTTGGAAGACATTTGGCGCTGGCGTATCTCGTGTGGTTTGATATCGTCCCAAATCTGACAGTATTACTTGCTTACATATCCATTTATCCAGAAATGGATCTCGTCACTAAAGATAATATTTTTGGCGAAATTCTGGTCAACTTCGAACTGCCCCATAAATGAACTACGAACTTTGGTGCAGAACCCCTACTCAGACAAGATTGACTTGGTAAAAAACCTATACAAACCTGATGACGTCTACATATCCTGGCATAATTCTCATTTCTTCTTTTTATTTCTGTTCGACCTTCGTTACCCCAAATAGAATAGCAATTTCCCTAATGGACAAACTCTGTTCATAGTCTTTCCAACATTGATCCATCAACTTCAACGTGCTGTAAGTGAATTTCCAAAACCACAAATGCATTCGATATCTGATGCATATCATCCCCTCTTCACAAAAGCATGTATTATACATAGTACATATAGTAAAATGCATTTATAAAATATTCAACTCTTAACTTCATTAGATAATCGAAACCACATTATTTACATCACCATACATTTGTTGGAGATACGAGTAGCTGAGCACAACAATAAAAATCCACTCCTTCCAAATAAAAATACTTTGAAAAACTGAATAAACTGGGAAATTTTGTATTGCATCATCAGATAGGTAGGTAGTAACTGAGGTAATCCACCCTTCGTAACACTGCAAAAACCAGCTAAGTATACTCGGAGTAAAAAATTTTCTGCGCGCCCTCTTACACTTGGCTAAGTATTAAAGTACAAATCCCACCCGTGGAAGGGATGGAGTATAAGTACAGTGAAGCATGCATTACCGTATTACAGCATCCATCAGGCTCTTCAGCCTATTTTTCATTTTCATCAAGTGGTCCAGACCTTGCCTGCCATACAGTGAATTGTAGCGAAACTTCCTCGAAAGTGGATAAACAACTTTTTTTGGGTTTCCACTGTTTTCGAAAACTTTTTGATTCACGAAAGTTGCCAACGATCTGGAAGTACATAGCAGAATTCAGTAAAAGGAGCTCACCCTCTGTGTGAATCGTCACCGTTTTCAATACTCCATGAACCCCAAATCAAGTTGAAAAGCTTCTACCCTTACATTCATTCAAGGACTAACCAAGCGCCGCCACCATCCAAGTCGCATCTTCCGGATTCTTTTTGAAGTTTGGATTTTTAATCTCTTTATGGATCTTTTGCTTTGTCCGCTTGCCGCTTGGTGTATATGTATAGTATATCAGTAAACCTGTCCGGAAGTAGAACTGAAAATTGAGTATGTATGACTGTGGCTATGTATTTTGAGTGGGATAAGGGGGGTGAGTTAAGTGAAAGCACTCTTAATTTACAATCAACAACATAACGAGTGGCGAGGTTTTAAATGAGGATGGCAGTGATGACGGCTCCAAGGACTGGGACTTAATTTTCCTAATGGTGTGTACCCACCTCTTCAGTACTAGTTGTGGTGGGTGGGACGTTCGACGTTCCCCCTTATGCGTACCCTTCTCTCTTCATTTTGTCAACTGTAGACGGCAAGAAAAAACAGAGGGAGAGATTGAAATGCCGATGGACTAAATGTCTGTAGCTTGATAGGTTTGATTGTATCTGCATCATCCTTTTTAGTTTTTCTTTTGGAGAGAGGTAGTCTTTTGTGCCTATTTCAGCCAATTCTTTTTGTTCTTTTGGGATCGTTTAGACCCGGGCTCTTTGACTAGTGCATCAGTTCTAAGGATTTTGCCTCTCATGTCATAAACGGGATGGGAAAAAGCAAAAGTTATATTCTTTTCTTCATTTTCTATCCCTTAACCTTTTTGTTTTTGTTTGATTCTGTCTTTTACTTTTTTTGTGTAAATTTTTAAAAAAATAATTCCTCGTCCTGATTGCTTATTTTTTCTTTCTGTCTTATTTGCAGGAAGAAGTCATGACTCGTCGTTTTCACTTTTCCACATAGGACAGCAGGCTTCAGCGGGTGTCAAGCAATTTGCTGAGACGGGCAAATCAGATATCCTCGAATCAGCGTCATCATCTACATCACTAACGACATCATCACAGCAGAAGCAGCAGCAATCGCCCGCAGGAGCAGCATCAAATTCATTTATATCGGCAACATCCTCAGGATCCGCATCATTATCTTCATCCTTTATCTCTTCATCGACCACCTCCTCAACGGCATCGCCATCTTCACATGCTGAACGAAGCGTTTTCGATGAATTTACATTGCCGGCGATCACTACAGGAGCTGGTCGAAGTGAGTCGAAATTCTTTGTGGACAGTAATCACAGTTTGGTCTCCCTAATGACGGGTATTGTTCCATCACCGGATTGGTTCATCGGAGTTGATTCCTTTCAGGTACGTAACTCACTATTCACTTATTTCCGATTTTTAGCATCAATTCGTAGCATGACATCCCCGAGCAAGGCCGATTGGGTGGTCGAAATGGGTGCTATTCAGAAATGTGAGGGCGGTGAGTAGGTTAAAAGCTTCGTGGTGGCTGTAAAACTGTGGCCTATTGATATGAGTGGTTTTAGATTATCGTTAAATGAGAATACGATAACGACTGGTATGCTTAACACAGGGACATTCCTTTTGTCCCTTCTCGGCATGTTTGAGAGGAATGAACAATCAAATTAAAATCAAGAAGAGATTGCAATTGTGAAGTAACTGTGTGATTTGTATTCATTTGGGAAACGCGTTTTCAGATTGAGATTTTAATCAGTTTACTTGTGCGTTGTATCCGAACCTATAATATTGTACATATATTTATATGTGTTTCTGTGTGCGGGAAGGAGCAGAACAAAGATTGTGAAGAGAAAACAAATGACGTTTTGATTTGATGGCGGAAAATCGAATTAGGAGATTTTTCGAGGTAAACGTAATTTCTTGTTTAATGAGTCCTTAGAGAGTAAAAGACAAGGAAATAGTCCTTAGTGTTTTGGTGGCTAAATGCGTGTAGGGAATATTTGTGTAGGGAAACCAACGTAGATGTGTTTAGCACAATAAACAAGATAACAATCGGAATTTGTGCTGCCTAAGGGAAAGATGTGTGCGGTTTCGGTAATAATGTTTCAAGAAATGTTCCACATACGCCTGGGTGGGAGAATTTTAAAGAAATTTGTCAATCAAAATGAATTAGTGTCAATTAAGGTAGTTCATTAGGTGTGTGCGTAAATATGTTTGTCTTATGGGATTTTGGCAAATGTCGAAACCAAAAGGTTTTCTTTTATGAGCGGATGACCAAAGTAAAAATTCGCCAAAAGAAATTTAGCCATTCACAATCAAATTGAAGTAATAATCTCAATGTGGTGCGTTCTAGGACGTGACTTAAGGCAATTGGAATTCTCGAAGCATGAGGCTAGGATTTGAAGATCCTTTTAGAAATGAAGTCGTCCATTGACTTAAAATGTGTAGGCTGTTATGGACATTGTATTTTAAGCTTTTCGATGACATTCATACTCTGCTCACAATGTTCATACCAGTCCTAGAATGACTCTTAATATCGTTAATTCGAAGGATGATTTTACCAGCTAGGACATTCTGTTTCAACATTGTGAGCAACAGTTTTGTGGAGCTTTATTGTAATGTTTTGAGTGAACCTTATCGATCTTGGTGGTATTTCCACTAAAGTGTTTTGCCCTGAGGTTTATGAACTCCCTTACTACTTTGAAAAGGACGTTGTTGACATATGGTCCCAGCAAGACTGAGCTACACACCACACTACGTTATAACTATACTAGAGCTGGAAGCTAATAAATAATTTCCAGAATCAAAACTCAACATTCTTGCGAAGCAGCTATTCCAACTTTTTGAGAATATATTTTCTGTCTAAAAAGAGAGACAATGGTGGCTTCACTTCAAATATCTTTAGACCAAATGATAACTTTCCACCTGACGGATTCCCTTCAGTTCTGATATAAACGGGACGCGAATATATTCTATCCTCAATAATTGACACATTCACTTTTAGATAAATCTTTAAATCAATCGCATGTACTTGAAGAGACCTCAACACGATTGTTATCCTAAGTAATTAGATAGAAGTACACTTCTATACCCAAATCAATTTGTCATTAGGACAAGAAGATGCTCGGAGTTCTCAAAAAAAGTCTGATGTCGTCTTGAAAATGCAAGTTGTTTTGCTAATACGGGATGTTATTTTATTTATAAGGCTTTTAACAGTGTATTTTATCGGTTTGTTGTCCTTCTAATCTATAGCTATCCGCTTTAGAGAAATCTGTCCCAAACTTTTTGAATTAATCATGTCAATTACTCTTCTACCTCTGGTTCATGTTTTCAACCTAGCGATTGAGCATTCACTCTTCTCAATGGAAGAATGCAAAAGTTATTTTTATACAAGAAAGTTCTTATGGTTATTAATATCGGCCGATTTCCATATCGTTTAACTTCTCCATGTGCTTGATAGAGTACTTAAAAGTACAAATGCGGTTCTAGAGGGTAGTCTATATACAAGTTTCCCTTTAAAAATAAAATTAAATGTTTTCGATATTATATGCCTTTATGAGAAAAGGCACACAATTCTATTAGATATGGAATGCAATTTTACTCATGTGGCTACCACGGTTCTCTTTGCAGTAGCGCATCCTGTAAATCCAATTCCAAGCCTTTGCTTAATGTTTCTGGCTCTATCGCAAGAATGGCTCGGGCGCTATTTACTTTGAGGACTTAAATTGTATCCGTATATAAATTGTATTGTATCTGTATTGTTTGACGGGGTGTGTGGCACAGCGTGCAATCGTTCTGAAGCCAAAGATGGTTCAAGCACATTGTAACTAATGTTTACCCGTTGTAGTGCTAGATAAAGACATTGAAGGCATTGCCGCGTTCCTTTGTAGGCTTAATATCGCATGACTTCGACAGAAAAAGTTATAGATCAGCTGCTTATAATTCTGATAGAAATTCTCATTTCTAACCTAACAAATATAAAGAGTCTATGGTGAACAGTAAGTCCGTCGAGAGTTAAACATACTCACGAACGCGAAAGACCCTACGAGGCTTCACTTTCAAAGCTGATGAGAAGAATCGAAAACACACTCGTCAAGAAAGTGTGAGCATTTGGCATTTTTATTGACATTGAGGGTGCTTTGGACAAAGCAACTTTCCTCGGAATGTGTTACTCTGCCATACAAATCGCGTAGGTGAATCATTGTTGTTAATTAGAACAACTCTGAAACACAGAACCTTAGTTGCGAATGCGGAGTATTTGAGATGGAAAGGCAAGGCAGCTACTGCAGAAAAGGTAGCTTCTGTCTCCACTCTAATTGCCGAACTCTGTGACAACTTGCAAACTAGTTCGAAATTACAACACGGATCGAAGGTTGTTTTGGCAGTAGATAACAACTGAGAATCGTTCGAAAGGGGCTTCCCAACAAAATTTTAAACTCACATAGAAGAGCTTGTTAAGAGCCCAGTTCGCGTAAGAACTTCTTGCGCATTCTTATAAGTCCTCCATTAATAGCTAGGTTTCGTGTCAGATTAGGACTCATACAAAGAATCCCTCAAAACATACATACAAAAATTGAGGATAGCAATGTTTGAATCCTGGAGGTCTTTTTGTGATAAAATTACTAAAACCTCTGAAGCATCATGCCTAAGAAAATCCCCTCAACAAGTCCTTCAATGGCCAGGCTTTTGGACGACCTCAGGTGATGAATCACTCAACCTGCTACTGGAAACTCACTTTCTAGGTAGCTCCTCTTTCACGGCCAGCAGCAATCTCAACAGGACTGCAGCAGCCGCGACAAAATATTGGTCTTACCACCTGAGACAAACTGCTTTGGGCACTGCAAAGCCTCAAACCATACAAGTCTGTAGAGCTAGATGGTATAATTCCAGCCGAGCTACCATAATCATCTGAAATAACCTAGCGGTCGCTTGAAAGTATCATGAGATACTGAGTAGAACTATCTCACATCCCTCTGTCATGGAGAGCAGTAAATGAAGTCTTCATTCCCAAAAGCATGTTGCCCCAAAAGACCAAAGACCTATTAGTCTATCAACTTTCCTTCGAAAGACTCTAGAACGATTAATTGATTACCATATGCGATCTAGTCTTAATCTACGGCACAACATGCCTACGATCCCTACATTAAAGATAATATACAATGGTTACTTTCCTATACATGGAAGGCACCCTTAATAACGTCAACAAAATCCGCAATCCCGACGGCGCTGTCGGCTCACTCACTTGGGGACTTGATCAGTATCATGCTAAAGAGCAGGATTATCAACTCCAAACTGAGTGGGTCCTCTATTAAAAGAAGTGTCAGCAGAGGCACGCTGCAAGGCGTTTTCCTCTCACCCTTTCTCTGGAACTTAGTGGTTAACGAACTGCTGTAAGCGGGTGATAGCAGGGTGGTTGCGTATGCGGATGATGTTGCTATAGCCGTCTCAGGAAAACATCTGCATACGATTAAAGAGCTCCTACAGCATAATTTCAACATACTAACACGAAGGGCGGATCGTTGTGGATTGGGAATAAACTCCCATAAACCCGATCTTTTCCGTTTCCCCAGGAAATACAAAATTCCGATTTAAGACCCTTCCTCAATTGACGGTACCATCTTGGTCTTTTCTGACACAGCGAAATATTTGGGTCTAATTTTCGACAGGAAGCTAAGCTGCAAACCTAAAATTGAAGAAAGAGTAATGACAGCCTCAGTAGCTTTATTCTCTTTCAAAAAAACCATAGGTAACGAATGAGGTCTCCAACCTTGTATCACCCCTTGGCTATATATCTCGAATATAAGATCGATACTGATCTTCGGGGTGGTTGTTTGGTTGACGGTCTTAGACTAAGCAGTAAGCTGCATGTAGCTAAGTAGAGTCCAAAGAACAGTATATCTGGGTATAAGAGGAGCGCTACGCATAACTCCCTTCGCTGCTCTGGATATTCTGTTTCACTTGACACCACTCGACATTATTAGTAGACAAATAGCCGCCAACGCAGCTGTTCGCCTTAAAGCGACTTCACAGTGGACAAATAAACTTTTTGGCCACGCAAATATTCTCAACACATTAGGAATCCTACCAGAAAACATTGACTACACCATACCCACACAATGGTTTGACAAGAGCTTCCACGTAAGCATGCCTTCCAGCTCCTTGTGGGAGGAAAACGCCTTCTTGGATGACAAATCAGTCCATTTCTACACCGACGATTCAAAGACCGTTAGTGGAGTTGGTGGTGGTGTTTTTGCACAACCTTAATCTTAGCCTCTCCTTCCGCCTCCCCGACCACTGTAGAATGTTCCAGGCAGAAATTCAGGCAATAAAGGAAGCCCTGACCTGGCTGAAGAAAAATGTAATATCTGCAATGCATATATGCATTATGCATCTCCTCCGCTAGATTTGATAGTCGCTATCAAATCCCTAGAGATAACGGAACAGTTTGACATCCACTTTTGTTGGGTGCTGGGGAATAGAGACACTCCAGGGAACTGTAGAGCTAATGAACTTGCCAAAATCGGAACCACACCTGAAAAAGGTAACAATGGTATACCTATCGCTACGCGCAAACCAAACTAAAACTGGATGCTAATAGAAGAACAAATTATAGGTGGACCGTCTACCGTTGGTTTTCCGACCAAAAAAATCCGATACCTTCTAAGAGTCAGCGGTATCTTAGTTGCACATTGGTAACATCATATCAGATGCTAGCACTTTATCACTTGAAAAGTCACCTAGTCGAAGTGAAATAGAAGGAAGTTATTTTATCTTTTTCCCGTTCTGCTCAAAATTAAATATTTGAAAGCTAGCCTTTTAGATCACTTAGGAGGATTTCAACACCCTGTTCGTACAGGAGATTCTCTAAAAAGTTATAAAATTCGCCTTTCCAAATTGATAAATTTTTACTGGAATTTTTTCAATACGGGTATAATTTTTCCCCATATCCTCGCAGATACAACTCGATACAGAGATATTTCAGGGAACTCAATAAAAACAGGACATGTTCATCCTCCTCAACAAGGCTACTTAATTCTGTTTTTGTAGTGTATTGTTTGCCTTAAGATAAGACTCTATTACACACTTGACTTTGCAGGTGCCAAGGTAACACCCTTATCCGCATTAAATCCTCATTTAATGACTTACAAGTTTATGCCGTACATTAAATACCGTACTTTGCCACAAAATGATTTTATCAGAAAGCCATAGGCAATTTCATGACTCAGATAAAGTCTTATTACACATGCTAAGATCACTTTTTACTATCAACCCTCACCTCATATTAAGCCATCATCTAAAATCAATTAATATCCCTGCCGCAACTGCTTACCAATGTGTTGGTTGTGATGATGGTGGTGGCTGTGGATAAAATGAAATCCATCTCCATTGATTGGCAATCTATCGCAGATTTGCGTTCGAAAAGCATTAATCCATAGTAGCATTCTGTTTCCTCACACTTATATAGTTAGAAACGCACATGCCTACCCTACGAAACTGTAACTGCACATTCTACTTAATAGTCCCTTGGCCATAATCATCATCATTATCAACAGCTTCTTTACGGATGCAATATTTCTTCACTCAAACCCCTAACAGAAAATGGAAAAAAAGAAATAGATACGAGTACTAATCCAAACAGTTCGCATACTGTGCCAACTGGATACCAAGGACCTTCGAGCCACCCACTTTTAATATGCACTCATTTATTTCTTATTGCTATGCTGCGCGTTACCGGATATTGTTCGGTATATCCTGTGCCTAATAAGGATTCTGCGAAACACAGATTAACTGGTATATCCTTTTATACTCTAATTTTGTTTGTTTTTTTTTCTCTTTGTTTCTTTACAGCTCTGCGTTGGAGGCTCTTGGATCGATACGGTAACCGTTGAAATGGATCCTCTAGATGCTGGCACAGATAATGGTTTCACATTCACCGCCCCCAACTGGCCAACTAGCCCGCAAGGAGTTATTTATCGTATCACATCTAGATACCCGGCCCATCCGGCAGGGAGCTTTTTCTATCCAAAGAGTAAACGCCTACCACCGATGGCCACGTTTCAGTTCATCAAGGTTAGTAATTTCATGTTGTTGTGCTTGTATATATTTGTGTTTGAATTTGTACTTGAATCTGGTGTTTGCGATGGTTATTGTATGCTTGTGCGTCTGATATTGGGTGTAAATGCGAATACTATGCATGCTGACCGGGGTATAGGTAGGCGCCTGAGAATTAGGGATGGTTGTCCAGGGTGGTTTTATAAATAATTACAACCTGCAGTGTTCACTGGGTTTTATTAGATCATTTCATCGTTTCCTTTGGTTCTTTTGTTCTTGGTGTGGTTGCGGCTGTATAAGAACCACTTACTATGCCTTCACAGTGATTTGATTCGCTCCAGGGGGTGCAGTAGTACTGGATTAGCTGTAATTACGCGTTTGTGATGTCAGTCAGGAAGAGTTAGTGGATGGAGAAATAATAATTTGTTGCTATTCCATTTAGTTTGGCGGCAAAAGGAATTATTACGTTTGTGGCAAGAATTATATCCCAATTAAGGTTTTGTGAGATCCATCTTACTTGTGGATTGACGATTTTAGTTATGTTTTCGAAAATCACTTAAAGTTTCCAAGTATTGAGGGCTTCAACACGGTGTCCTTGTCTAGGCAGTGAGAGCAAGTACAATCCCATTTTGGTTTGCCATTGCTAGGCGAACAATTGCTGCCGTCCCTTGTTCGTCAGTGTATTGCTTGGAGTTTAAGCCTTGGGCTCTATCGTCGATTTCGAATCGATCACCATGCTTATGATAATAAGATACCATCCAGCCTGTGAAAACTATTCTGTAGAACAATTTAAGATGCATCCGATTTACTGGCAAGATCCTCATAAAGATTTCTTACTAGTTCAGCTATACTTTTAATTGATTTTGAAGCATGTAGCTGGACATCATCGGCATAAAGGCAGAGAAGTGCTTAAAAACTTAAGGGAGATAATTCACAAATATACAGAAGATAATCGTTCAATTATTTATCCTTGTGGATATGTTACACTTAGAATCTGCCACACAGAAAACTTCTAATTGGCTTCATAGCACTGTCACCAAAGCCAGATAGATAGTATCCAGCATAGGATTTTGTGATTTACAAGTACTATATCAAAAGGTTTTTTAAAAATCGAGCATCCAAAGAATAATGACATAACTAGTATCATATCCTGTGTCATTTCCTTCAAAAAGTTTACCATTGCAGTGGAGTATCTGTGGTTGAGACTTGAATAGCGAATTCGCAATAAAAATCCAATAAATCATAGCTGCTTTTCTGAGTTGCATGCATGAGTTTTAATCTTTTCATTTCAGAGAAGACTTCTTATTTCCATTTTGATCGGCTTCAGAGTCCATTGATCTCTGCACCCCGGTCGATGATGATCAACCTATTATAGTTCAGGGCACGTTGGAGTTACAGCTTCCTTTCGCATTGGGGTGCACATTTCTTGAAGTGCCAGAAATACCAAAAATTTCCAGGACGAGATGTTAATCAGCTGAGTTTAAGTTTGGTATGAATATACTGATGGATCAATGATAGCAAGGGAATGAAGCATAAGCCTTATATGTCCAATATATGAGTACAGAGAGGAAACAATGTAACTATTCCTGTGGCATCAACACTTATAATAAGATCATTTCTTAAATGATTTGCAAACGTTTCAAACCGTCAATGGGCCATCGGTGACTTTCGCTATGGAAAATTCACACTAAGGCGTAGGAATACATTATTGATATGCCCTTCATTCAAGGGGTATACAAAAAAGTTACAAAGTGTGCTGCTGAAACTCATAAAATTATGTAGCATGACCATTTCAAACATATGTATGTATGCTTTTGGTTTCTGCTTCTACGTCACTGGTTACTATGTCAAAGCTTGTAAAGTAGGTAAGCGGACTTTCATGCGACTCGATCATCTCGTGACTAGAATTTCTCCTCGGAACCAAAATCATAAGGCTAAGTTGACAGGATATTGTTTTGGAAATTTTATTGATATTGATACTGGAAATTTAAATCTATCCGAACGACAATAGATATCTTTATTCACGTTCGGTTACGTCCATGCTATTGAACCATAAACCAAAACTTGCATAAACATGGTCTTTTCATCAGTTTTCTTATTGGATCTTTACAGGGTGTAGTAGTATTCAACTGCGTTTATATGCGTTAGAAACAGTGTTTGGCAAGTTTAAGCTTTTGTTTGATTTGTGATGAGATGCCTTTTGTAATGTTTTAATTGGTTCGACGATATTCTGCGTGCTATCTTAATGACAGCATACATATACTTGAGTTTGAACACGATAGCTCTCACGTTGTCTAACCTTCTTTTTTGGTTTTACATTAAAGAGAACATAATGTGATTGTCTTACACCTTAACGTGGCAGTTGGAGTTATGGTAAAAGTAATTTGATGACATTGATAGGTTGTCAGAATTAGGTTTGGTTATGTAAGTCACAGAACATCTCCGTAGGTGCTGTCATATGCAACTTTGAAATCAATAAAGAAGTAAGTATCTATTTAGATGTCTTGATAACAAATTAGAGCCGTACGGTTAGATATCACCTAGATCGCTTTCAGGCATTCACACAATGTGGCAAATATGGTTTTGTATATATTGTGAAGGAAAATGTAGTTGATACAGTTCAGAGAAACTTTATTTCCTGCAAATCGAACAAACGATGCTGAAGTTCTCCCAAATTTCCTCTGACCAAATTTTGAAAAGAAATTGTTGTATGCTGGCATATAGGTACATATGTATAAAATAAGAACCAGCAGGAATATTTGTGAAGTGATTGGGAGTAGTAATCCTATTCCTTTTCCATCATAGTTCAAAGTTAACATCTAAAGGAACCAAATTGCAAATTTAGAGAACGTTTTTACTTTAGACATTCCTGTATACCATATGTTCGGAGGAATAACGCTTAAATGACACCTCTGTAATACGTTGCTGAACTATGGTGAACTACCACTCTGTTTCAATGAAGTTTTAATGCCAAGATATCTATTCTATTCCTAACGAGAGCCCAAACTGCATCGGCCCATATACCTAGGAGATATGTAAAAAAACGGAAAACTAGTTTTTCTTTGATTAGCCATTGAAATATGTAATGCATACTCCTTTCACGTATCTGTGATGCTATCGCGCCACTTGTGAGGTCGGCCACTTCATGTTGGAACACCTAGGCCCGAGAGTTTACTGATGCGTTTTCATCCATTTTGACATTAAATTGTGAATTATCTTAAATACAAACATCAAAACATTCATCACAATTCCTTGCTTCACAGATAGCCACTTTAACGAGTCTACCATAAAACGTATCTATTGCACTTTATAATACATCGCATTGCTTGCTTTGTTTTCAACCTTTTGCATCTTATAATCGTACCTTCCTTACATAAAAACAAAAAATTGTAGTTGAGCCATATTTAAAATGCGGCAATTACGTTATTCAAATTTGTAAAAAAAAATAGTCGAAATTTGATTGCTTATCTCTTGAAAAATCTATTTTTTTTTAAGTATCTTGTTAAAAATATACTCAATGTGGTTTCAGAATAATAAATTTTGATTTAAAACTACTCCTAGATATTTTGTTTCACTTATTTTTCCAATTGAAATGCCATCTATACTAAAGCTATTGACATCACTTCTCTCGTTAAGCACCATCAACTTTGTTGTTGCAGCGTTTAGTTGAAATTTATTTTGTATAAGTTACGTGTTGATATAGTTTAGATCCTCTTGAAATTAGGTGTTGTAGTCTATGCCATTATCACCTGAAATATATAACAGATGACTAATCGTTTACATAGATTTTTAAAAGTAGAGTCCCTAAAACCGACACTTGAGCGACACCAAAATCTACATTAATCGCGTCAGAAACTTCTCTGTTGAATTTTACCAGTTGTGTTCGATTTCTAATGAAAGACTGGAACAACTCATAATTTTTGATACCGTGACCATGATACATGGTCATACCCATTTCCTGGACAGTCAGCAATGGAGCGTGAGCATTTAAATTCTTCGCACTTCTGCATGGTGTCTCTTTCTAATGTAAGTGAATGTCAGGGGCTAGGTTTGGGGGTTTTGAAAACTATCCTTCAGCATTATTATTCAAATTTTAGGTGTCCTAAAGAACTGTTACATCGTCGCTTATGATAGAGTCATCATTGCTGAAAGAAGAAAAACCTTACCGGAATCCAAAACCTAACACGACATTAAAATCAAATGACTTTGTGCGGTATCCTCAAATTGTATCCTTAAGTTCCCCGGTTAATCTTGCCGAGAATTTAATAATATATATCTAGAGGTGACATTGTACAATTTTAGGCGGTTCATGAAATATTTCAGAAAAATCTATTGAATACTTTTCGTAATTGATGAAGAAGATATATCTAGCGACATAAGTTTTACTCTCACCAAATAGTTTATGTTGTAATTTCTCGTGTCAAATCTGCCTTTATACAGTTAAACAAGAAAGCTCCGCACCGTTTAGAATCGGTTTGCCTCTTGTAATTTTATTGGAAAAAGCTGAGAGTCATTAAAATTTTGATTCATTCCTTTGTTGTGCTGAAACTCTTCTTTGTTAAACTTTTTATATTGCCTTTTATCTGTTTATCGATTGTTGCAAGGTGGCTTTCCAAATGCCTAGATTTTTTCATGGTACTAGGTCCACGCTAGAAGAGCCTGATATTTGTTCTTATCCCATCGATCCACCATCGCGTTTCTTTATTTATGTGGGGCCCCGCTTTTAAAATATCGAGCACAGTTATTGGATTACTCCTACATTTCTCATCTAAGTAGTTTGTATACCTTGCATGCTTAGTCCTTTCTCTTAACTTGTGGCATCTTGGAGTAAGTTTGGCAAATTTATCGTTTAGAGCAGGAGTCTTTCCTTCTGCCAGTCTATTTTCCCAAATGATGCCGGTACCTGTTGTTTTTTTTCTGGCCAGCCAAATCCCTTTAGAATTATTCAAAACTTAACTGAAGATTGTTAGCGCAACAAGGAAGATGTCATTCTCGATGGTCGGATTCAACAGAAACAAACCTCAAAATTCCATTTCCAAGCCTAAGAGACTAAGGGAGAGTGATAGCAGATAAGACATGCGTGTGGATATACTCGTATACACAATATATACGAGCATTCATGAAAGCGTTTCAATAGCGAGTCAAAACTGGACAATCACTGAAAAGATCCTTATTATTCCAAGATAAACTTACCGCTAGTTCGTTTGCATTGCTTAGCTATCAAGTTGAACGGACAGTAATTTCTTAACTTCTGTGCTAAAACAGATTAATTTTTTATTATTTGTACATGACTTATAAGCAACTAAAATTTGTTTGAAGATATAAAGTGGAAGTTTAATTTTTCTTCATTTGTATTTGATTACATCTCACTTCATAAAAAAATTCCCATCAAATTTAAAGCTCCACACATCAGCAATATTCGTTCCTTAACGACCACAGAATAAGACCCAACGACGTTTTCACATTCGAATTGCCTTCAAGAATCCTTGAAGTTTAATTGCACGTTCGCACTCACTAATTCATGCCTTACCAACATTACCTATCTACTCTGAAAATATTCGCCCTTTAAAATTCCATCCACATAATCCAACAGTGAAAATCCTTTAATTTCCATTCACCAACACTACCATTACCATTACCCTAAGGCTCCTTCAGTTTGAAACCCCAAAATATTTCCACTCTCTCCACAAATCAATTCCATGAAACGTAGCAACATAAACCGAAGGAATGCTTTCCTCGTACACGACTTCTATAAGCCTCTCAGATTCCTATATTCCAGAGTTCCTTGAAGGAAAGAAAGTAATCCTTGAACGAATGAGACTGAGTTTTCATTTCCACTTCTTGTTGTTTTTTTCTTTTGTAATTTTCTCGTATCTTCCATTCTTTTTTCGATTTTAGCTAAAGGAATACGAACTAAGCGAAGTGTTCAATTTTGTGGAGGACGATCGCCGGTACGAGATGGTACAAACCCAAACGCACTTAGAATCTGAGCACAATCACGTCGAAATGAATAACGAACTGTCAGCGAGTATTGAGCGTGAACGACAAACAGAGGTGGGGACTGTTACTCCTGGTTCTGAAACAGAGAGGGATCGAGTACGTTCCAGACTTTTGGCAAAACTAAATCCAACGTAAGTATCTCTACTATCATTATTGTCATTATCATTGTAGATTTGCACATATCTTTCGCCAAAGATAATCCTTAAATGCCGTCGGCTGTGTTTCGATGTGGCAATTAGCAAAGCACTACCTTGAAATTGTTCTTAAAGCTGGAAGCCAATATAAGCTGATGTCTTTTGTCAGGGTTGCCAATGAAGAGAAAACAAAATATCAAGTAGCCGCAGAGCCTAGAAAGGACACTTTTCTGCTCGGCAATGTCAGTCGAGAATTTCTTTTTGTGTGCACCCAAAATAAACATCAATGGCAAAATTTAAGAATGAAAACATAATAAACTTTCTTTTGTTTGTGTTTGTCCGACGTAATCTGGGAAACTACATAACCAGTCTCAACTTGGCTTAGAGAATATCTGAACGATGTTAGTTCCTTAAGCTATAGAATCGAAAATATTGAAATTGATACTGCATTTTAGTCACAAACATATTAATTGACCCAGTTATGTATTCCATTTTCTAGTCATTTTTTTTATATTCGCCTCTGCGTAGGGATTTAATATCTAATTTGCTGGACATTAGTAAAACAACTAAGTAAAAATGCATTAACCCAGCTATAAGAAAATGACGTGGATGTCACCTACATCAACAAAATGGCAACCCGGTTGCTCAGACTCCTTCTTTGCAAGCTATAAGATGCGAACACGAATATTGCTTTTGCTGGCAGTGAACCATCCTGCTGAAAGGTGTTTTTCAAAAAAAAAGAAGGAGAAAATCCTCCTTCTACCATTTCCTTGCAATCGTTTCGCGCGGCATTGGAATTCTAATGGTTTCATTTTAGCCAAGAGGGAGCTGAACGTCGAAGAAGATTTCCTCCATTATTTTGAATATTGCCTCGTCTTACTCTGTGCAAATTGCAGAAGAAAACGACCCCTTCTTCCCCGTGTCATTGTCGTCCCTTAAGAAGTTTGTTTTTCTTTTTTTTCCTGCACGCTACTCAACTCGGCATTTCTCTTTATCGTTAAACTGTTATTGATTCGCTTTTAAATTGAATCGTGTCCTTGGATATGGATATTGCCTTGTACAGGAGAAATAAACATTTAAGGATTTAATTTTTTTTTCGCCAAAGTGCTTTACTCAACTGCTCATGATGCTTCTCATGCAATTGAAAATTGAATGAGGACAAACGAGGACAAACGCACCGAAAATTTAGTGCGCGCCACCGTGTTTCTTTGAAATTGAAAATTTTAATTAAAAACACAAAAATTGTTTGACGACAACGTTATAAGGTGGCTTAATGGTATACTTAAGGACGTCGTCACATCAAATTGGGAAATCAGCTCGCTTGCAATCACTTAATCTGTTAAGGGCCGATAAAAATAAACTAAGCAAACAATTTCATGGATGTGTGGAGGTTCCACGAAATTTTATTGAAGAAAGTATGCAAAGGCTATGGTGATCGTAGTTTAAAACGATGACTTAGTTCGGCATCAGTACGTATGGAAAAGTAGCAAGGAGTGGATCCACTTTGAAGTGTAGGTGTTGAAGCACTTTCATCACAGAAAAGTGCAGAGGAATTAGCTACGAGGGCGGGTCAATAAGTCCGTGACTTTTGGATTAAAACACAGATTTTTTGATAAAAAATTAATTTTATTTTTCAACGTAGTCTCCCTTGAGCTCTATACACTTTGTCCAACGCTTCTCCAATTTTTTTATCCCTTCCAAAAAAAATGATTTGTCGAGGTCCTCAAAATAGGCCTTTGTTTGCGAGATGACTTCATCATTGGAGTCAAATCTTTTTCCACCAAGCCAGTTCTTCAGAAGTAGTCGCTCGGAGCCAAATCTGGAGAATAGGGTGGATGAGGGAGCAATTCATAGCCCAATTCATGGATTTTTGCCATGGCAACTGCACATGTGTGCACCCTTGCATTGTCTTGGTGGAAAAGAACTTTTTTCTTGGCCAAATGAGGTCGTTTTTTTTTCAAATCGTCATTGAATCAGTCCAATAAGTTGGCATAATATTCCCCATTGATTGTTCTTCCCTTTTGAAGGTAGTCAATGTGGATTATCCCGCGTGCATCCCAAAAAACAGTCGCCATAACTTTATTGGCTGACAAACCCACCTTGGCCTTCTTTGGCGCCGATTCACCCTTAGAAACCCACTGTTTTGACTGTTGTTTGTTCTCTGGTGTGTTGTGATGGATCCATGTTCCGTCCACGGTTACAAAACGGCGCAAAAACTCCTCCATATTGCGATAAAACAACGCCAAACCTTCCTGTGAAGTTGTTACACGATTGCGTTTGTGGTCGACTGTGAGCAAACGCGGCACCCATCTTGCGGAAAGCTTTCTCATGCCCAAGTGATCATTCAAAATTGAAACCACTGAGCCATGCGAGATCCCTACGGCTTCCACAATCTCTCGCATTTTCAATCTTCGGTCGGCCAACACCATATCGTGAATTTTTTCGATTGTTTCGGGTGTAGAGACCTCAACTGGGCGTCCAGGACGTTCGGCATCTTCAGTGCTTGTACGGCCACAACGAAATTCAGTAAACCACTTTTTTACCATTGAAATCGATGGTGCAGAGTCCCCATAGTATTTATCAAGCTTAGCCTTGGTCTCGGTAATGGTTTTTTTTTCGCAAGAAATAATGCTTAATAAGCACACGAAATTCACTTTTTTCCATTTTCTCCTCAAATTAGTGAGTAGTCTGATAAAAATAGCTGTCAAACACAAACTAACTGACGCAGCAAGTTTAAATTTTGACAGGAGTCAACTGACAGATGCCTGTTGACAGGAGCAGTGTTGCTGTTTCAGTAAAGAGGTCAGAAATTCAAAAAGTCACGGACTTATTGACCCGCCCTCGTATTTAAACTAGGTACACCAGTAACTTGATTTATACGACGTGATCTGAAACAGATCGTGATAGTTCGGTTGCGTCAAAGGGAGTGCAATCTTCAAAGATTCACTAGCCTGATTGATCGATTCCAAGAATGTGCTGCATCTGCAGCAGTCTTATTCTTTCGGTCCTTGGCAGTTCGATTTGCATCTTTGTATTGTTGGTAAATTGACACTGGCTTCAGATTTTTCTATTGTATATTCTAAGAGTTCCGTATTCAAGGATGTCAATGATGTTTCGAAAACCGCGCCCGTGGCGTTCAGAGTGTAAACATTGAGGATAGTCGCCTTTTAGACTGCTTCGCTCAAACTGAGGCGGCATACAAAAAGATTGATGTTGTCACTCTAGTATCCTTTCGAGGCTTTTTTACATATTAAACCTAAGTACTTTGTATAGCGTTTGCCTAATGTGCCTCAAACCCACGTGCAATCACATATGGGATAAATATGACGTGTAATCGTAGTCCACAATCTTACGTAAAGAATGCCACCCACTTATCCAATTCAAAGTTACCTGTAGCGCATAAGCTTCCCCAATGAGAAAAGGTTCACCAATCTTAAGATTAAGTCTCTAGAACTGCGGATCAATTTATATCTAGAAGTTGTTCGCTGCAGTTAAGTTTAAAATTACAACTATCTTTGAGTTGGGCGGGTGATGAATTTCCAGGATCTTATGCTTCCATCTGAAACTTTGCCGTAGATCAAACTATCCTGTATTTCCCCAACTTTTATCATACGACAGAATTAAAGAGCGTAACTTCAAAACTATTTAAAGCTACTTGAAATTCAAAGCTTAGACTCCAAAACCAATGGCTAGCTATTTTAGTTGACTCTTCGCAGTTTTTGAATAAATCACTTCAATGTGTGGTGGCTACAATGCCAGCAGTAATCATATAAGCAACTTATACCTGTTTGCTCAGCAACACTTACCTGGGAATGATTTAAAATACTCACATCACCTTAGGATATTTATTATGAAGGATTGTTAAAGAGCAGCTGGACAGACGTCTGCCTTCAGACTTCCCACATTTTAGTGTGTCATAACATCTGCAGCTGTGCTCACGAGAGGCCTTACTATCAGAAGAAGATCTTGCCCAAGTCACACGTTGTTTCAACTTTCATAGAGGTCCACAGATTTCGTTCTCCAAACCTTGCCCTGTAAGTTCATCGACTTTCTCTTCATTCCAAATTTACTTCACAATATAGTTCAGAGTGTATATTTCCGATTAGAACTTAAGTAGCGGCGAAATCGTAGATTACTCTCCACTATGTATACGCCAATTCCTTATCTTTCCTGGATTTTAGCGCAAATTTCTACAAAATGCATTCCCTCCTGACTAAGAATGTGACCAGGAATTGGCGAATTCGAAGCAGTTAAAGTTCAGGTATGACTATGCCAGATGGCAAAGCGATCAAAACTCTAGTACTTATTGTACCAAAGATCGTTTTCTTTTATCTTTAAAATGGTGTCGAAAGTGCAAACTATTACTTTATAGTATTGAACCGATACCCTTGCCGCCAGCATTAACCATTGAAGATCAGTGGCAACACTGTCAAAAGTCCATCAGAGACGCCGCTAGTGATATACTGGGTTTCACTCGACTACCACAACGAAACCCCTGGTTTGATGACGAATGCCGGCAAGCACATGCAGCTAAGCAAGATGCATACAAAGCGACGCTGCATAGGAGGACTAAAGTTGCTCACGAGCTCTATGAGCAGAAGAGGAGAGACGAACACTGGTTTCTCAGGAGAAAAAAGAAAGAACATGAGAAGCGCGGTCGAGGAAATTAAGAGATGTTACACCAAGAATGAGATTCGGAAGTTTTACCAAAAGGGGAAAAAACATGCGGATACAAGCCCCGACGGATACAAGCCCCGAACCAAAGCCTGTAGAGAAGAACCTGGGAACATCGTACTGGAGTCGCAGTCGATGCTGAAGATTTGAAATGATTTGATTATTTCTATAGACTGTATAACGGCGATGACGGAACAAATACCGCTGTCAGGCAGAATAAACTACATGCAATAGAATGGATTGGTCGCGATTCTCTGCTATAAATACGGAAAACGACACCAGCGCTGAGTTCAAACGAAGAATAACTTTTGCCAATCGCTGCTTCATTGGGCTAAGAATGCAATTGACTAAAAAAGCCCTTTCTTGAACAACAATAATAATAATCGCAGTTCTGCTCTATGGCGTAGAGGCATGGACATTATCAAAAATTGCTGAGTGTGCTTCGAGAGAAAAATTCTTCGAGTGATTTTCGGTCCCGTCTACACTGACGGTAAGCGGAGGAGGAGATACAACGACGAAGTGTATGGACTGTTCAGCGACATCGACATAGACAGAAGAGTGTACATCCAACGACTAAGATGGCTGGGTCATGTAGAGCGGATGAAAACTAATGCTCCGGTCTGAAAAATCTTCGAATCCGCTCCCGAGGGACAACGCAGTAGAGGAAGACCGAAACTGAGGTCGTGCACGCAATTGAAAGGGGACCTCAGCCAACTTAGCGTGCGAAACTGGAGGCAGCTAGCAAAAGATCGAGCTAGCTGGAGACGCTTGTTGATTGAGGCCCAGGTGCAACCCGGACCGAAGCGCCACCTAAAGTCAGTAAGTAAGTTTTGAACCGTTACATGCAATAGAATGGATTGGTCGCGATCTAGACACATATTTAGGAGAGGATTGCAGTCATTTTCTTGGACCAAAACATTCTCTGCGCTTGTTGAATCACACCAGACCCTCTGATTTGGAGGATCAATTAGAGTTTCACTGCAGCCAATTCTAATATAATTGTAAGATATAATTCTTTAACTTTTCTCTCTTCAACAAAGCATTCGCTTGACCTACTTGAGAATATTTTTCACTACAACGGAAAACAATTTATCATATCTACAACCATTCGTTGTCCTAAGATACCAGTTTCTCTTCTCATGTTTTTTTGCTGCACAATTGATTGAAAGTCAGAAAAACAAAAGCTTAGCTACATTCTTGACTGTTCTAAAAAATTTAAAACAAAAACATAACAATCCGGCATTCTGTTTCAGTATACGGATAACTGTGGCAATTATTTTGACTTATTTGTCTGCAAAAAGAGGACAACTCGTCCTGAGCTATTAATAAACGTCAGTTACACAATAACACCGACAAAACCAGTACAAACAAACAAACCAACCAACAGACGATGACAAAAAAACATAGTTAAAAGAAATTTCCCTCGTTGAATCCTTTCGATTGAAATGAATAATGAATCAGAAGAACTAAAAAGAACCAAAAGAAATAGTAGTGCCAAAAGAAACAGAAGAATCAGTTGAAACGAACGGTATAAAAGTAAGCACACGAAGAATGTCGTCAGCTCTCTAAAGTGTACCGCCACAGACTTGTCCTGGATTTAGTGTTAAATTTTTTCTGTTTTCATCCGTTGTCTTCTTTTAGAAAACTTTTAGAAAAAAGCAAAACCCATGGCATAGTGTTCCATGTTTTTGCTTGTTCGTAGCTTAAGGCCAGGTTTGGGTTTTGTGAAAATTCTTAAAATTTTCAACGTTGATCGTTTCAAAGTGACCTGTACCCCGGAAGAGGTGATTATCATGTATTTGAAAATGGGTGTACAGACGCATAAGAATCACATCGTTAAAATGGCACTGCGGTTTCCTGTGTTGTTCGTCATGAAAGCTATTTATAGTGACTTTAGTACCTATTTAGTTCAATAGTTCAATAAAATTCAAATTCAGCCTTAAAACGTTTTCTAATTTTGGTACTCTTAAATGTTTATGAAAACATTTCACAAACCGAAATAAAATGAAACGTCAAAATTTCGCCCGTCGGGCAAGATTATTTTGCACATTTTTCATAAATTATTTCCAATGTAAAGGGAGGGCCATGTATTGGTATATTTTTGAATCACATGTTATTTTGGTACTGACAATAAGAGATCAAAAAATTTACAGAAACTTAGTATCATATTTTCGTGTTACAATTAGATTAAACAAAGATGGAAAACATTGCAAAGTTACTTCTGAAGTAGATGCTGTATTATTATTGTAAATCATTATTATTCATTATATATTTTTATTCCAAAGGTGAAAACCTCTATTACTTATCACTCGACTTTAAAAAATAATGAGTCGCATAACTTGAATTTCTTTACATGTTAAAATACCCATGTGTCAAACTTCAAAGCATTCCATTTTGCTCTTTCATCGGAATCACATCTATCTTTCGTTAAAGCTCTTCTTATTAATTGATTAATATTTTATAAGTTTAAATAAATGAATTTAATGGTCTTGACATTATCTTTTAATTTACCATATCACCATAAATTCATGTTTCACAATTCCATCACATTTTATTAAAATATACAACAGTTATCATGAGATTGGTTTGCAGAATATATTGCACCTGATGCCGAAGTTTTGGAGTCACTACAGTTTTTTTTTCAAGAGAACAGTGGAAGAAACGTTACAGTCAATGTCAATGGTGAGATCTACCGAGACATGATAACCGATTTCTTATGGCCAGAAATTGGGGATTTGGACTTAAGCCAGCTGTGACTTCAGCAAGATGAGGCTACGTGCTTCCAAGCCGTCAAACAATCGATTTATTGCACACTAAGTTCAATAATCGTGCAAACGTGGTTTCGGTGATGTCGATTGGGCTCCACGGAGCTGCGATTTAACGCCCATAGTTTTTTTTTGCAGGGTACCATTAAAGATGGCAACGAGTAGTATGAGGCCTCGTAGAAGTAGCATCTTCCGGCAGGTGCTGGTTCTTTAAATGGCGAGAATGAGCCTCTGCAGCCGAACATCTTGCAGCTCTGCTAATAAGTCCTACTTCACGGCTCCTCGTGGCGCCATCTGGGAATCTCTTAGGGGCATTAAAAATGGAACTGGTCCTCCAGGTTGGGGGTAACATAGTTACGAAGCGTCAACATGCCTCGGATAAGGACGAATCTACTGTTGACAACCCACGCAAACGATTTAAGGACAATGAGCTTCGGATATGCACGTGTAATGTAAGATCCCTTAATAGACCACGTGCAGCCGAGCAACTAGCGGAGGCCCTAGACTGCTGCAAAGCAGACATAACCGCCATCCAAGATAGATGACGACACCAAGGATGCCTTCTACGAGCTCCTCAACAAGACCTACGAGCAATGCCCTAGCTATGACATTAAAATTGTCCTCGGTGATTTTAATGCAAAGCTAGGAGGAGAAGGTATCTTTGGTGGAACAATCGGAAAATATAGCCTGCACAACACATCCTCCGATAACGGATTCAGGCTAATCGACTTTGCGGCGGGGCGAAACATTGTCGTGGCTAGCACGCGGTTCCCACATCTCGACATACACAAGGGGACTTGGAGAACTCCTGATCAATCAACAGTCAACCAGATTGATCACATTGCGATCGACGCAAGACACTCCTCCAGCATTACGGATGTCCGTACGTTCCGAGGAGCCAACATCGACTCGGACCATTACCTTGTTGTAGCCAAGGTACGGTTGCGGATATCCCAAACTACGCCAAGACAAACTAATGCTGTGCGAAAATTCGACGTCTGTAGAGATGAACAAGGGAACATCGTAGTAGAATCGCAGTCAATGCTGAGGATTTGGAAAAACCATTTGTGCAGACTGTATTACGGCGATGAGGGACCAAATACCGCTGTCAGGCAGAATAAACCTTTCAACTTGGACGATGATGACTAACAATTCCGTCCACCCGACCTGGATGAAGTGAAGATAGCCATATCGAAGCTTAAGTCCAACAAAGCTGCTGGAGCGGATGGCCTGACTGCCGAGCTCTTCAAAGCGGCGGGCGATGTCTTGGTATGGAGCATACACCAACTCATCTGTAAAATATGGTCGGACGAAAGTATGCCCGATGAATGGAACCTCAGCATTGTCTGTCCAATACTCAAGAAAGGAGACCCTCTGAACTGCGCCAACTACAGAGGCATCAGAATCCTTAACATCGCATATAAGATCTTATCCGCCTATTAGTGTGAACGTCTGAAGCCGTTCGTCAACAACCTGATAAGTCCATATCAGTGTGGTTTCAGGCCAGGAAAGTCCACCTTCGACCAGATATTCACACTACGGCAGATCTTGGAGAAGACCCATGAGCTTCAGATCGATACCCACCACCTATTCATCGATTTTAAGACCGCGTATGACAGCATCTATAGAGACGAGCAACTACTCGCATACGCCGACGATATTAACATAATCGGGAGAAAGCAGCGTTATGTCAGTGGCGCTTTCGCGAGCATTGAGACAGAAGCGGCGAAAATGGGTTTAGCGGTCAATGAGGGCAAGACCAAGTATATGCTGTCAAGCAAATAGGACAAGCAACACCGGCGTCTCGGACAGAACGTCACCCTCGACAGATATAACTTTGAGGTAGTTAAGGACTTTATTTAACTAGGCTCTGCTATAAATACAAACAACGACACCAGCGCTGATATCAAGCGAAGAATAACTCTTGCCAACCGCTGTTTCTTTGGGTTAAGAAGGCAATTGAGTAGCAAAGCCCTCTCTCGGGCAACAAAAGTCACCCTTTATAAGACCTTAATAATGCTGGTCCTGCTCTATGACGCAGAGGCATGGACATTATCAAAAATGGATGAGGGTGTTCTTGGTTGCTTTAGAGAAAAATTCTTCCGGCAATCTTCGGTCCCATCTGCATTGACGGTGAGTGGAGGAGAAGATACCACGACGAACTGTATGGACTGTACAGCGACATGGACCTAGCCAGAAGAGTGAAGAATCAAAGACTGAGATGGCTGGGTCATGTAGAGGGCATGGACACCAATGCTCCGGTCTGAAAAGTCTTCGAATCCGCCCCCGAGGGACGGCGCAGTAGAGGAAGGCCAAGACTCAGGTGGCGCACGCAAGTGGAAGAGGACCTCAGCCAACTTAGCGTGCGAAACTGGAGGCAGCTAGCCAGGGATCGAGCTGGCTGGAGAAGCTTGTTGACTGAGGCCCAGGTCCACCCCGGACTGTAGCGCCACCTTAAAGCTAAAAAAACCATTGAAGATTGATGCCATGTGAACAGTCCAGAGGCGATTCAAATTCACGAAATCAATATTGGTCAAACTATACGTGAATTATGGGCCAAGATCATGGAAAACGTGTTGAAAAATCGGCTAGACAGGATGGCCTTCTACCAAGGCCCAAGTAATATTTCGTAATAAGTCAGAATGCTTACTCCTTTCAATAAAGTAACAATCAGTGAAGAATATTGCACTGTGTTTTTTTATAGCGTTTTCAAAGATGAACCAACAGATGACTCGTTCTTCTATGAGCAACTCCATGCGACATTATATTGGCATTTTTTGAATTTTTTTTCCTTTGTGCGTACATTTTTCTGTTTTGCCATCACTAAACGAAGACAAACGGATTTAGTTCAAAATCCTTGTCCCAAACAATTCTTCTTCTCCACCGCCTTGTATGCTTTGTTGATGTTCTCTTTAAAATGTAATTTGCGAGATTATTCTGTTAGGTAACTTTTATTTGTCGCTTATTGTAGTTTGCCTTTGTTCTTCTTTTTTCAGTTATAATGTGACAAACGTTGTGCCGAAAAACGATAAGAACGCCATCCTACAGAGTATTGCATCCAGTTACAATAGGAGCAACAAGCAACAGCATAAAAAACGTGTATCCGGTCGAAGGTCACGTGATTGCCGCGTTGGACATTGGTCTGAGTGGAGTACGTGCAGCAAGAGCTGTGGTATCGGCGAGATGCATCGATATCGAAAGATAATAAAACACGGCAAGAGAGGTGGACGGCCGTGCCCAGCGTTACAGGAGTCTAAATGGTGCGGCTCAGAAAAGGGATGCCATTCGCCTTTAACCTATTTTAATTGGTAAGTTCTTAAAAATGTATTTTGTTCATTTTTACTATAGAATTTTTTTAAAAGACAATTAAATTGGCTTCAGAATTTCTACCCGTGATTGCAGTTATCAGATTTTAAGGCCAACATTCGTCTTAAATTTCTGGCAATAATCTTCCTTGCTTAATATCGTGTTTCAGAAAAAAACTAAGGCAAGTTTAGCAGTCCTTCAAGAGTCCATTCTGTAAAATACTCCAATTTAAAAGCTCGCCATTCATAAGTGATCCTTTGTTGCAGTAAACTCACCGATCTATAGGTCTATATATGAAAAACAATTCGCGTCGATTCTTTCCGACTACTAGATTTATTCGTCGATCCTGCACCGAGTGATAAAAATGGGATCAATTTATTGGTAGGCTTAGGGCTTAGAGTTCACTCGAGACTCTGGAGCGTTAATGATGTTAGGCTGGTTCGGATCATTGGAGGTCCTACTCCCATTTGCTTTTGAAAAAATAAACAATATTCACCTATCGATAAATGGAGTGAGGCTGTGTTTATATTTCTTGCAGAACATGGACATCTTCATGAACTTGGATCTCTTATAGATCGTTGTACTCTTCACGCTTAGGCTGTTTAAGTGCAATACTCTACTAAGACCCAGTTGGACCTATGTATGCCAGATTTCTACTTTCCTGAAGGCAATATTTTTTACCCGAAGAATCCCTGTGCTTAAGCAACTATGGCAAATTCATTTAAGATAGTCTAATCTAAGAACGCACATATGTATTTCCAATAGCCCTTTCTATGACAGGCCTCTTTTGTTAGGTGTACCTTTTGTGAGGCAGCCGCAGTTACGGCCAATTTTGAATAAATTAATCTTCGTAAAACAAATGCGGAGAATGTTTGTTTTTTGTGATAATAAAGGTTATTGTTCTTTTGGTTTAAGTTTTTAGTTTAGTTTTGATAGTATCTCTTAGAGAATCACCATTTAAATCATCCGAAAATTGTTGTATGCTATTGATATTGTCCTTTTTTTTTGCTAACTGCTATCTGTAACAAATAAGTTAGAGTTATAGCATTTTATCAGCGTAAGTTCCACTTAACAACAACATTTGCATAAAATGTATGTTGATCCATAAGCTGAAATCAAAATAGCTTCAAAAGTCCTTATAAAATATAAACCATCCTTCCGTAATTGAAAGCAAACATTGTGGGTATTGTCTGGCCATAGTTTGTAAGATTACAATATTGATTAGAAACTTTGCTGTGAAGGAATTCTGTCATTGGTTAAGAAGCTCACATATTGTATCTCAAAACTTAATCTTTTTTATTATTATAAAAAAAACTAAAGCTTAAGTCTTATTAAGTGTATAAAATCTCTTCCCCAGGTCGAACACATGAACGTAATTCAACTTAAATTTAAGGTTAACAGTTTAAAAACAAAAACAAAAAAATGTATTTAATAGAAATGAAACTAAATCCATGAAAAACAAACCAGTATGCAAATAAATATATTTATCATTTGATTTCTTATAAAACGCAGAAAACTACAAAAATAATTATAATAAAATAAAACAAAATCACAAATGTATGCTTTACAAAAGAAATAAAAAAAATAATAAAACAATCGCAGCCATTAAGAGAAATCCCAAAATTTTTAATGTTAAGATAAGACTTTTGACAATATAATCAATTTTCAATTCGATTAAAAAGTTACTTACTCCCTTTTATTTGTTTATTTTTCAAATATTGACTAGCTGAAATCTCCAATATCTGTCCATTTATTTACCAAGTCCCCTCCAAATAATATTAAAAAAAAATAACAAAAAGCAAAAAACGTCTCATTACCACTGAAAAGTAAAAAAAAAAAAAACAAATCCGAATAAGATATAAATAAAAAATTAATAAAAAAATAGTTATAAGCTAATTGTGTAAGCATAATCATTAAAATATAATTTATTGAAAAACAAAATAATAATAAAAAAATTTATTGTAATATTTGTACTGGGTTAAGTCACGATGGAATGCCACATATTTTCATAAAAACCGAAAACCAAAGATAAAAACATAAATTAATTATATTAATAAACATTATTCGAAAATGCTGTTCATAAAGTTAAAAAAAAAACAAGAAAATTAAGCAAACTATTAAAAAATTAAAAACAAAAAAAATTATTATCAATCGTACAAAATAAAAATAAAATAAATACTTTCTTTTCTTGTGTAAACTAAAAATTAAAATCAATTCCTGATACAAAAGGAAAAGTTGAAAAATGTAGCTTTGAATGCAAACACCTTATAGAAGAGATATTAAAAATAAGAATCATGAATACAATTGTAGATACAGTACCTTAATGAGTAAAATTTTTCATTTTCTGAATAACTTATTCTGATTCGTTTAAAAAAAAACAATAACAAAATTTAATGAAAACGTAAAACCAAACAGCATACATTGTAAAATTGTAGTGTATAAACAAAGATCAAGGTAAAAATCGAAAACATAAAAATATATATAAATTTTTGTATAAAGTATGCAGAGTTGTTTTATTTTACACATACGCCACAATTCCAACTACTATAATCATCCAAGACAGGTAAACTATTTCTGTGCTCTCATCATCGCCTTCTGGACTATGAATATAAGCATTCATTTTATTGGCTCAAACAAGTAAGTGAAAGACAAAATGGGAAACCAGTTTATGATTTCCATAAGTAGTATGAGCTTTGACATTTTAATTTTTTTTTTTTATACCATTGATCCAGTGTTGCAACAATTTTCTACATATCAATTGTACCAATAATACCTCCACGTGGTAACAGTGGGGTATTGGTCAATGTCCATCTGAACTGGACTTGCTAAACTTATAGGCGCGAATGCTGACCAGCAGACAAAAATAGTAGCACTATAAACGGGACATCGAATGAATGAACAGTGGAAAAAAATCTCGGAACAAATTGGACCGCGTTATTTTAACACCCATGCAAACAATTTATGGACAACGAACTTTGGAATGTTAGGTCCATTAACAGGCCACGTGCAGTCAAACAACTAGCGGGTACCCTCGACTGCTGCAAAGCAAACAAAAATGCGATGGGATGGGCCGGACACAAAGGGGATGGAAAACTGCGACATCTACTCCGGCGATTTTAATCCTTGGCGAAAGCAGCGCCTTTTTGGATGCTGATTTGTTGTTGAAGGCAGACTAAAGCAGGAAGTTTGGAATTAGAATTGGAATATACCTTCTATGAGCGCTGCCCTAGCTATGACATTAAAGTTGTGCTGGGGGATTTTAATGCAAAGTGGGAAGAAAGGGCAGAGGCGAGCACCGTCCTCTCAGCAGGAAAAAGAAAGAGCATGAGAAGTGCCCGGGCGAAGAAATTGAGAGATACTACACCAGAAATAAGAAACGGAAGTTTTACCAAAAGGGGGAAAAAACATGCGACGGATAAAAGCGCCGACCCGAAGCCTGTAGAGCGTACTAAAGTCGGAGTCGATGCAGATCTGGAAAGATAATTTTCGTAGTCTCTGTAAAGGCGATGACGAACCAAACCTGGACGGCCTGACTGCCGAGCTTTTCAAAGCGGCAGGCGATGACTTGATAAGGTGTATCCACTAACTTATCTGTAAAATATGGTCGGACGAAAGTATGCCCTCAAACCTCAAACCTCAACATTGTTTGACCGATCCTCAACAAAGGACACCCTCTGAACTGCGTCAACTACAAAGGCATCAGTCTTCTTAACATTGCATACTAGATCTTATTTGCCATTTTGTGTGAACGCCTAAAGCCCTTTTTCAACAACCTGATAGGTCCATATCAGTGTCGCTTCAGGCCGGAAAAGTTTACCATCGACCAAATATTCACACTACAACAGATCTTGGAGATAAATCAAGAGCTTCAAATCGATAAACAGCACCCTCTCATCGATTTTAAAGGCGTGTATGACAGCATCTATAGAGACGAGCTATACAGAGCAATGCTAAGTTTTGGTATTCCTGTCAAACTCGTCTGTCTGCGTAGGATGATGATGGATGGACGCTGCTCTATCAAAGTGGTTGGAGATCCCACCGATGCGCTGTCATGCGATTCTTATACTTCATACAAGAGGCACAATCTCGCATATGCCAACGATATTGTCATAATCGGAAGAAAGCAGAGTGATGTCAGCGGCGCTTTCGCGAGTATTGAGACAGAAGCGGCGAAAATTAGTTTAGCGGTCAACGAGGGCAAGACCAAGTATATACTATCAGTAACGCCACCTTTAACAGATATTACTTTAATGTAATTAAGGACTTATCTACCTAGGCTCCGCTGTAAAATCAGACAACGACACCAGCACTGAGTTCAAACGAAGAATAACTCTTGCCATTCGCTGCTTCTTTGGGCTAAAAAAGCAATTGACTAGCAAAGCCCTCTCTCGAGCAAAAAAATGTATCCTATATAACCCCTTAATAATCCCAGTCGTGCTCTATGGCGCAGAGGCATGGACACTATCATAAATGGATGAGGGTGCTCTTGGCTGCTTTGAGAGGAAAATTGGAGTGATTTTCGGTCTCGACTGGGTTATGTAGAACGGATGGTCTCCAACGCTCCGGACCAACGCGAATTCGCCCCCCAGGGATAGCGCAGTAGAGGAAAACCGAGTCTCAGATGGCGCACACAAGTGGAAGAGAACCTCAGCCTACTAAGCGCGAGAAACTAGAGCCAGCTAGCAAAAGTTCGAGCTGGCTGGAGACTCTTGTTGGAATAGCCCCCGGACTGTAGCATCACCTAAGGTAAGTAAGTAAGTTATTGTATCATTATTCCCAGCGCTATAGGGATTTTTCTGGCTAAATATAAGAACTGCATTTACATTTTAGGAGGTAAGGACCTACATAAGCCTTACATGTAATTCAAATTGCAGACAAATGACTCATTTTTTCAGAAGCTGCAGGATTTAAATGAAATACTGTACAGAACCTTTTAAGTTTTTTATCTTTTTTTCAAAAAATGTTTGTGAAAATTTTCGTCCGTAATGTACAAAATTCGTTGAATTTTAAAATGCCCTCCACAGGCTTGTTTCCCAGTAATGCTACCAATATAACAAGATAAAGATCAGATTTTATAAAGTAAATAAATAAATAAAAACTACGAATTTGATGAACAGGAAAAGCCATTTCTTGGATAGGAAGGTAGCACGACCCAGTTCGTCGTTCACGGTTCCATGCGTTGCTTCCTCAATTAGACTCAAATCGCTGTGTCCCAATTGGCTCTATTTTGAAATAATTCCGAGACCCCTACCTACGAGGGATCTCTCTCTGTGTGGATTGACTTAAGGGAATTTACCAGCTCATGAGTAAAATATATTCGGAAGTAAGTATGGCAGGTGAATAGAATATCAGGATAGTCTGCCTGACCCTTAGAAAGAGAGACCTTCTGCATTTAGCAGACTAAACAGGATTTAATTTTTTGAATATCCGGTTGAAGTTTTAGTCTTTCGTGCTTTGTGAATGCTTGAAACCCTATATAAGTAATTTGATTCATGTTTGTGTAGTTCTCCGCACGGAGCAGCCACCATCGCCCATATAATACCAGTCAACTTTTGTTGAGACGAGTTACAAATGCCCATCCCATGTCCGTCTGTGTAGGATGAGAATGAGAAATGTTTTTTGCTTCATCAAAATCAGAAATGACACAACAGACGCATTTGGCGACAGAAAAGTAAGGGATCTTTAAAGAAATTAGTTGTTTTAGTGTTTGCTGCACAACAAAAAAGACATTATAAAGAGAAAGTCGCTGCTGTAGAATAAAGTGTCACAGAAGAACACTTAGCATCGATATAATACAGTTCTCAGACATTATGCATTTATCCATCGACTGTTTCACGTATTTTAAAGAATGAATTGCATTTGTATCCTTAGAAAATCCAATTCATACAAGAATTGAAGTCAACAGATCATAATTAACGCAGAACTTTTACATAGTTGTCGGAACATGATGTCCAGTATCCAGTTGTCAGACAAAATTATTTTTCGTGATGAAGTTCATTTTACATTATCTGGATTCGTCAACAAACAAAACCCAATTTGTTGAGAAAAAAATCGTCGAATAATTTAAAACAGTCATTACATCCACAAATATGCAGTTTGGTGTTGTTTTTGGGATGGTGAAATTATTTGTTGATATTTCCTCGAAGATGTAAATTAAAGATTTTTTACTGTCAATGGAGACCATAAAAAGTACTTAAAGACTTCGTGAAAGCCAAATCGGGAGATTGAAGAAGGGATGAAATCGGCTAACGCGATAGTTGATAGTTGATAATCAAAATCGATACAGTTGCTCTGTGCAAGGTGATTATCAAATCGGCAATCGTTTTTTTGCGTTGATTTTTGGTGATAGCTCATTAGGTGTCGTTTTGATTCATTTATGTCATTTTCCACAAGGATTTTGGTGCGGTCGACTTCAAATCGGTTAATATAAAAAAATAAAAAAAAATAAAAATGTGGCGCTGGCAGCCCGGTATGGGCCATGGCCTAGCTTCTTGACACTCATTTGTGTTGCTCATGTTGTCATTTTTGTCACATCTGAGCGCGGCCTACGGTTTATAGCCGAGTCCGAACGGCACTCCTTTAGGCAATTTTACTTTCGGGAGTTTGCCATTGCCCGCCGAAAGGGTGATGGCGATTTGAAAAATTCTTGGTGACACAGCCAGGAATCGAACCCAGGCTCTCTGCGTGATAGTCCAATGAGCTAACTATCGCGCCATCGCCATCGCCAAATCGGTTAATATATTATGAGAAAAACGTGTGTTTTAAGGATTGACATATTTTCTAAAAAGCAAATTAGTTCAAGTGCAATGTTGACATCATTTGCAATTTTCCAAAACAACAACAAAGAATCATGATTTGTTGAATATATATGTATATAGTTATATAAATAAGAACACGGTTAGAATATTTGTTAATTGTATTTTCATTATCTGTCACTATCAAACGTTTACGGCCGACCACGTCACAACTGAAAACCAAACTGATCGATCTCTCCACCCACAACTTCTAATGAGAGCGAGCAGTTTGAAGGGAAAGCGCACACTTGGTGTTTGCATGAATCAAACACCAAGTGTCGCGTACATAATAATACACACTTGCGGGGGTGCAGTTGCGGACTAGAGGGACACGCATGTAGGGAAGCTACAGCACATGTGTAACACCTCCCCCACCAAGTCTTTTTGGTCCCCAAAAAGGTCTAAGGCAAATGAAAAAATAAAAAATAAAAAATATGCTCGCGGCCGGTCGTGTTGGTTTGTTTGCTTTTTTTTTGTTACAAATTTTAACATAACTTCAAGGGTTTAATTTATTAGTGAAATTTTTTCCAAGTGCTTTAAATTAATTCTTTTGAATTTTTTCTCTTTTTGCGATACAATATTTCCTTATACTAACATTTTCAGTACTTGATTTTTTTTTTATAAAAATAATCTACAATATTATTTTCTTAGTTTCTTCAATTTATTAATTATTATTCTTAAACAAAACAAAAAAAAGGAAAAACTAAACTTAATTTTACAACAGCATCAGTTTTCTTATTTATCTATTAAACTTATATATTCTAATGAAAGTTACATTCCTGGATGAGGATAGCTCGATACCATTTAAATATGTTTTATTTAATCATTCTTTCCAACCTTTTCCTTTGTCGAAAAAGGGCAACATAATATTTTGAATGTAGCTATACATTTTTGATTAACAAAACCAAAACGGGATAAGGGAAAAACAAGACTAATTTAAAAAGGACTATGATGTGATTATACTGCTACTGATTAATTGTCATAAGTTAAGTGGGTTCTGTTTGAAATTTGTACTTCCGTTTTATTTGGTTTTTGTAATATTTCGTATTTCTTTTTGTTGATCTATCGATAACATAGTTTCCTTCAATTTTGGGGCAAGATATTTTCCTATACTTAGGTTTATTTTTTCCCACTGTTCGATTTTGCACAAGGTTCGTACACTGGTTTGGATATGATGTTTTGTTTTTGCTATTCGGCTTTTGAATTCTATTCTCTTTTTGAATTTTGAGTTTGTTTGCGAGTTCTAAAACTTCTTCCCTGCTTATATTTTTAGAAATGAAATCTATAGGTCTAATTTTTGTGGTTGCGTGAATTGTGTTATTCTTCTTCTTCTTCTTATCCTTTTATTAACCCTTTCCTCGTTATACGAACTTATGCGTAACGAGTTTCCCATTTTTACTGCATCGCTGCTGCTCCGCTTATGGGGTTGGCTAATGTCGCAGACCGCAGAACGCGTCTACATAAAGCTCGGTCCTGGATCGCTTCAGTGGTTAACCCCAGACGTTGTTGCGCATTTGCCATCTGAGAAATCCAGGAATTCTTTTTCCGACCTCGTTTTCTTACAGTTGGAGTGACCGTAGTTGATAGTGCCTTTTTAACCGGATTTTCCGTGTGTTATTATAGATGGTTATAATGTCAAATAAGTTTTCGTCTAGGTCCGAAGCATTTTTAGCCGCATTTTTGATCCGAAGATGTTCGTTCAGAGTCCCATGCAATCGTTCGACATCCGCATTGCCAGTTTTAAGAGAACCGGTTGTTTTATGGAACTCAATATTTTGTTCTTTTAAGAATTGTTCAACGGCAGAATGAACAATGCAAGTCTCCCCATCAGATATGAGTTTGTTTGGCTTACCCAAAAATCGTATTCTTTCTTTTATGGTTCTCAAGATCTCTATCCAATTCCTATCTTCTAAAGCGTGAATCGTTGCATATTTCGAGAATTTATCAATGGTTGTTAAATACATTTTGTTCCGTTCAGGAAACCAGATGTCTATGTGAACGATATCGTTGAAGTATTGAGGTGTTTCAGTAACTAGCATCGGGATACGAAGTGGTCGCCGATCGTGTTTAGCTATATTACAAATGTTATTGATATATTTTTGAATTTCAACTTGTAAATTTGGGTAATAATATTGTTGTTTTAATTCCGAAAACATTTCATTGATTCCGCGTTGATTTTTATCTATGTGTTCTTTCTGAATTATTGTTATCATTTCATTTTTGTCTATTATACCTTTAAGCCTTACGTTGGATTTTAAAAGTCTTAGGTTTGTATTCATTGAAAAGTATTTTACATAGATTTCCTGAAATTTTAGGAATAAGGAAAGATTACTGCAGTATATGCATATAACACCTTTATTTAATAAAAGGCCTTTCATAAATTTTAGCAAATCATTACTGTCTTCTTTTATTTCTACATAATTTTGTATTTTTTTATGGACGATTTTGATAGAAGTTTTGTCTCTAGGGCCATAAAAGAAATAGATTTGGTTTTTAAACATATTAATTGGCTTTTCGGAAATATATATGTGTCGAGTTTCGTCTTCTTTTGCGCTGTGGACGGTAGCTCCCGTTGTTACGATATCATTGTTATCGTCTATGGGAATTGTCCTTGCAAACATAACTTCTGCGTTATTGTTACAATTAGCATCAAACTCGTTATTTAAAATGTCGCCAAGATCAAGTTCTGGATTATCCCTTAAAATTTCTTCACTAGTGTACCTACTAAGGCCATCGGCCACGCAATTCTCTTTTCCTTTCAGATATTCTACGAGGGCGGGTCAATAAGTCCGTGACTTTTTGAATTTCTGACCTCTTTACTGAAACAGCAACACTGCTCCTGTCAACAGGCATCTGTCAGTTGACTTCTGTCAAAATTTAAACTTGCTGCGTCAATTAGTTTGTGTTTGACAGCTATTTTTATCAGACTACTCACTAATTTGAGGAGAAAATGGAAAAAAGTGAATTTCGTGTGCTTATTAAGCATTATTTCTTGCGAAAAAAAACCATTACCGAGACCAAGGCAAAGCTTGATAAATACTATGGGGACTCTGCACCATCGATTTCAATGGTAAAAAAGTGGTTTACTGAATTTCGTTGTGGCCGTACAAGCACTGAAGATGCCGAACGTCCTGGACGCCCAGTTGAGGTCTCTACACCCGAAACAATCGAAAAAATTCACGATATGGTGTTGGCCGACCGAAGATTGAAAATGCGAGAGATTGTGGAAGCCGTAGGGATCTCGCATGGCTCAGTGGTCTCAATTTTGAATAATCACTTGGGCATGAGAAAGCTTTCCGCAAGATGGGTGCTGCGTTTGCTCACAGTCGACCACAAACGCATGTGCAGTTGCCATGGCAAAAATCCATGAATTGGGCTATGAATTGCTCCCTCATCCACCCTATTCTCCAGATTTGGCTCCGAGCGACTACTTCTTGTTCCCAAACCTGAAGAAATGGCTTGGTGGAAAAAGATTTGACTCCAATGATGAAGTCATCTCGCAAACAAAGGCCTATTTTGAGGACCTCGACAAATCATTTTTTTTGGAAAGGATAAAAAAATTTGAGAAGCGTTTGACAAAGTGTATAGAGCTCAAGGGAGACTACGTTGAAAAATAAAATTATTTTTTTATCAAAAAATCTGTGTTTTAATCCAAAAGTCACGGACTTATTGACCCGCCCTCGTATATCAAAATTGTATTCGTTGAGAAAAATTTTCCACTGTTGTAGCTTCATGTTAGGTTCTTTACTACTATTCAGCCAGACGAGGGGCTTATGGTCAGTGCGTATTGTAAACCTTCTCCCATATAAATATGTTCTAAAATACTTCACCGCACAGACAACTGCAAGAAGTTCCTTCTCGATCGTCGAATAGTTGCGTTCGTGGTTGTTGAGCGTGCGAGAAGCATAGCATATGGGGTGATTACTTTGACTGAGCACAGCTCCTAAGGCATAACCCGAAGCGTCGGTTGTCAGTACGAAAAGTTTATCAAAATTTGGACTATTGAGAATAGGGTCATTACAAAGTAATGTCTTTAGATTTCCGAACGCTTTTTGATATTGAGGGTCTGTTGTATTAACTTTTTCAGACTTTTTTAAATACTTTATTAAAGGATATCCAACTTTAGCGTAATCTTAAATAAATTTCCGGTAGTATCCGGTTATACCCAAAAATCGCTTAATACCTGTTTTGTCTGTAGGTAGTTTCATCTCAGCTATAGCTTTTGCTTTATTTGGATCTGGTTTTATACCATTTTGTGTGATAATGTGACCTAAATAGTTAGTGAATGGCTCAGCAAAAGAGCATTTATTGATTTGAATTTTTAAGTTAGCTTCCTTAAGACTTTGAAAAATTTGTTTTAGTGAAATCAAATGTTCCTGGAAACTAGTGGAAAAGACAAGAATGTCGTCCAAATAGACGACACAAATTTTATTGATAAAGTCCTTTAGAACATTATTCATCAATCTCTGGAATGTCGACGGGGCATTTTTCAACCCAAATGGCATTCGCAGAAACTCATAATGTCCGCTTTTGGTTGAAAAGGCAGTTTTTGCTCTATCGCGAGCGTCAACCTCGATTTGGTGGAAACCTTTCACCAAATCAATTGTAGAAAAATAGTTACATTTTCCGAGTTTATCAAACAAATCTTCGATGTTGGGCATGGGAAATCGGTCGTCTATGGTCTGGTCATTTAATTTTCTATAATCTATTACAATTCGCCAACTTTTATGTCCATTCTTATTGTCCTTTTTAGGGACAACCCAGATTGGCGAATTGTAAGGACTTGAGCTAGGGACTATTATTTTTTGTTGCAGCATTTCGTTTATTTGCTTATCAACCTCTTCTGTATGTATTTGTGGGTAGCGGTAAAGTTTGCTGTATATTGGTATTTCATTTTTTGTGTTTATTTTATGTTTTATTTCACTTGTGAATGTAAGACTTTCCCCTTCCTTATAAAATATTGATTTAAATGAATTTATTAAATATTTTAATTTATTAGTATCTGTTTTCTCTAAATGAGTTGCAAATATTTCGTCGGAAACTTTATTGTCAAAATATTCATTGCAAAGTATGTTCGAAGTTTCTAAAGAGAGGCATTGTTTCGCATAAGTCTCTTCTTCTTTATTAAAATAAATAGGTATACTTGCACTATCTGTCACAAGGCATCGGTTTTTGTAATCAATAATTGGATTAAATTTTAATAAAATATTGTTCCCAACTAGACCGTCAAAATGATCATGGAATTGGTATTCTAAAAACTCGACAAAGAAATTTGGATGGTTGAATTCTTTAAATAAGGGAATTCTGTAAAAAACGTTCGTCTCTATGTTTCGGCCAAGGACTCTTAGATTACTATTGCGGGGTGGTAATTTCCATTTAGGGTGGCACAAGTTTTCGTTAACTATGCTGAATTCGGCGCCACAGTCAATAATAAATCTGAGAGGCCTGACCTGATTTTCTATTACTATATATGGGAGTTGTTTTGATGGTCTAAGGGAAAATTTTGTTCGTTCAGAGTAATGTCCATAGGGTCATTATGTTGATTATACCTGTTTGATCGTCGCGATTGACCACTTCGTGAAAAATTTGTATTTTGTTGTTGACTAGCTTGACTGTTATAGTTATGATGTGACTGATGATTAACTTGTGGAAAATTTCTATTTTGTCCTCGTCTGTTATAATTGTTAACCTGTCTATTTCGAAAATTTTGTGCATGGAAATTGTTTTTGCTATTGTAAAAATTACTCGGATTAGGTCCTAATGACTGATGGTTAATTTCTAATATTACTTTAAAAGCTTCGTTTAAAGTCTGGGGGTTTCGACATAGAATTATTGTTTTCGTTGGTTCTGGCAAATTATTTTTAAATGCCTCAAGAGCAATCCTATGGTTCGAATTTACTATATTTTGATCTGGGTTATTACTATTTAATAAGATAGAATTGTTAATTCTGCTTAAAAGACTGTTTATAGTATTGTAAAATTCTTCAATTGTTGTTCTGACTCTAGCTAGTCTTATTTGGTCTATCAAAGCATGAGAAGATAACCTTTCCCCAAAATTACTCACTAAGATTTCTCTTATTTGAGTCCAGGTGCTAAGTCGTCCGTGCTTTTGGAGCTCACTCCTAGCTGGCCCTACGATTTTGTCTTTAACATATCCCGTTAGAATTATTTGAGTCCCATCATCAAATTTAAATCAAATTAAATAATGGAACCATCGAATCTATCCTATCCAAGAAGTCAACTGTAAAATCACAACTGCCGTCATATGGAGGGATCTTACTAACTAATTCTAATATAAACTTAAACTTATCGGCTGGGCTTAGAACTTCCATGATGGGTGGATAATTTATTTCTTCGTAAGTACGTACCGTTAAAGCAGCGGGTTTTTGTGTTCTTTGTTAATGGAGATGGTGTTCCGTTGTTGAAATCCGCGTCTGATTTTTTTTTTTTTATGGAACTTGAATGTGAGTATGTACAGTCACGTTAAGCAAAGCGGTTCACCAGCTCTTAGACGAAAAGTCACTGCACGAGTGTATTTATTTATGTACATACATATAAATTTATGTGCGTACGTTTCGGTCATTCGTTGCTTTTTTCTTTTTTTCTGTAGATCGAACACTTGTTGTCAAGAACTTCTCAATTTAATTTTTCGTCCGTCCGATTAATATATTAAACTTTTTGTTTTTTAATAACTGATCGTAGATCGTAGTGGATAAACATTAAAATAGTAAATTATTGAATTTCCTTTTCTTATGTTATCCTTTTCTCTTAAGACGAAAGGTGAAAGAAGGGTTCTTATTTTTTCTAATTCGTTTAAAAATTTTTCTTTTCCATTTAATTTTTGTTTTAACAGATCGATCGCCGAGTTTTCCGACTGCGCCAGTTATATAAATAAGAACACGGTTAGAATATTTGTTAATTGTATTTTTATTATCTGTCACTATCAAACGTTTACGGCCGACCACGTCACAACTGAAAACCAAACTGATCGATCTCTCCACCCACAACTTCTAATGAGAGCGAGCAGTTTGAAGGGAAAGCGCACACTTGGTGTTTGCATGAATCAAACACCAAGTGTCGCGTACATTATTATACACACTTGCGGGGGTGCAGTTGCGGACTAGAGGGACACGCATGTAGGGAAGCTACAGCACATGTGTAACAATATACTATATTTTATTTTTATATATATATTATATATATAAAGTTCTGTTTTAATCCAGCCTGATTCACTGCTCATACACCTTTAGGGGCATTAGCCATTAATTCAGGTTTCATGCGCTAACGAGGAAATATCATCATGAGCATCATGTGGCCTACCCCAAAAAAGCAAGTTTCAATTACTTTTTAGCAGGGTTGATTTGTTAGTTTTGTCCGCACTATATCATTAATTTGATCAGCAGAAACTAATTTAAGGTCCACCATCGGGAACTATCCAAAACTACAGTTTTGCAACATTAAATTCGTAGCAATTTCGCTGCGCCATTGGAAATTCCTTGGATGGCAATGCGTAAATATCAGAGTTTCGTATACAATAAATTAGTTTAATCTAAATGTTGGAATTATTTTAATATAAAACCACAAAACAATGGAGCCAACTAAGTTGCAAATTTTTAGCGAATATGATTAGTATGTATGTTTTAATATTTTGACAAATTCGTTGAAAAAATCGTTTTAAATTAATTTATTAACAAAACCATATCAATAGAAACAATTCTTAAAGCACCAGCAACAATCTTTAACCCTTCTGACCTTTGCAAAACGAACCCTCTTCTGAGTCCTTTTCATGTCCACCAATTTCCGATATGTTGCATATTTTGGAATACACAACTTCAAACATCCACCAACAGTCATCACAAGGCCAGAAAAGGCAAACGAAACTGTGTAACTGTGGAAGTAGTCATTGAAAAATCCAGCCATATTTGTCCCGATAAAAACACCGATCCCCATTACCATTGAAGTAAGTCCGTAGGCATTTGTAAGTCTATCCAAGCCAATGACCTTGACATACGTAATCGAACGCAGTGATGAAAATGAAGCTATCGGTTAAAGATGGTTACATTTTCAAGATCTGTAAATCCTTTCGACTTACCCGCTGCGATACCAAAGCACAGGACATACAAAAATTGAAACTCCACCTGGCTTTCGCCCACAAAAGCACTCAAAAAAGTTATCAGGCCTCCTAAGACCATACCACCCCCAGACAAATAAGCCGGGTGAAAATTGATCCTATGAGCAATAAAACCCATGATTAGTCGAAAAACTATATTTGTAATACCAATGAAAAGAGGAAGAAGATTTGCATACACTCGATCGATTCTAGCTCGAGCTGTAAGAAAGATGGTTTTCTAAAAGACATACAAATCTAAGTATCACTTACAAGAGCTATACACGTAAGGAATATTGAATCCCATAGGGAAGAGAAAAGTCTCGAACATAAGCACTCGGAACTCTGCCAACTGCAAAAGTTCAACATCAAAAAGACTTTCGAATGCTGCCCAGATTTTTGGATGAATTTTGTATCGTTTTTGTTTCACCGAGTCTGTCTGTAAAGGACGCATCACCGAAAGACTATAACTTATGGTTTGAGCCTGAAAAGGAAAATATCCTCTATATCCCTCTCAGAACGACTAGTGTTTTGGTTTTTTTTTCAGCAAACCTTGTCTTCCTTCCCTGGGAGTATTTCTATATCTATGATATCGCTAGTTTTTTTCGTCATAGTTTTGACATAATTAGGATAACCGTCATAAAAAATGTCATCCCTATCCAGAGGATCATGAGCGATAACAAATCGTTTTCCATCGAGTGTGGGGGTATGTCGCTTTTGATTGAAACAACAAGGACATAAACGTTCAACTAGGGATGGTTGCCTCGGTTCATATTCCAGGTTAATTATGGGAGCTAGGAAAAGAAAACCCGTGAAAAGGATTATATAGAGATATTCTATGATAAATCTGGTAACTCATTCGAAGGTTGATATTTCTTGCGGTTGATGATATGCTGGTGACACTTTTTGCCAGCTCAGGGACCTGCACCGAATATAGTATAGAAGCGATCTCAACATCATCAGTGTCGTCTTCTTCATCTGAAAGGTACTGAGGGAAATGTTAATGTTATTGCGCTCTGATGCAAGCATACCTCAACATAATGTCCGACTTTAGTTGGCTGCACTTCTCTATATGAAAGCACGATTGCTCCCACTAGTAACATTAAAAGAGCATGCACTCGCATGGTATATCTCCAATTCATATGCTTCACAAGATAGACATTGAGTGAAGATATCAAAATAATGCCAAATCCGGTTGCAGAAGATGCAATGCCATTGACAACTGCTCGATATCTTTCAAAATAGTAGTTGACGATGATTGTCGAAGTAACCCCAATCATTCCCATTGCAGGTCCGGATATTAGTCCAAACATGCACACAAGGCCCAGAGTTCCTTGACTAAAGCTGGAAAGCATAATACCTAGTATTGCGATGCTTACACCAGCCAAAGCCACTGCACGGAATCCAAACTTGTTAATGAAGGCGCTGGATATCGGTGATGAGAAGAAATAGATTCCTTGGATAAATTCAAATGGGATTTGTAAAACAAAAAAATCTTTCTCATGTCTACCTATCTGGGTTGAAGTCATTAGCCCAGTTTGCCTGTTGCTCAATGAAAGATCTTCAGCGATGTACGGCAGTAAGATTCCTACAGAAAACACGATCCCATCGACAATCACTTGGCAACAGAAAGCCATTGCTAAAATTATCCACGCGTAGCCTCCATCCGGAGGTATGACCATGTAGATCTACTTATATGACACGAAAATTCAAGGAGTTGACAGCATCTATTTGATGATCTTACAAAAGCTTCCGTTTTCGCAATATTGGGACTCGAAATATTTTTCCCATGAGTCTTGTAGAATGTGTAGATACCCACTTCGGAGCTGTAACTTGAGTCAAGAGAGTTTGGTAAGTTGCGAGAAGTGCCTGGCTCATCTGAATTTCTTGGCGAGTTTCTCAAATTTTTTTGTAAGGTATCCCCTTCTTGTCGTGATTCATAAGTTTTACTAAAAAACAAAAATCTGCACTAAATATTTGTCGAATCTGAACGTAATTACCGCATTCTCGAGTTATCAGTTTCATCCTCATTATGAATGCGATCCTCATTATTGGGAAACTGGTTGAAACTGCTTTCATTTTTGCTGAAGAAAATAGCATTAGGTGAATGCACAACAAAGTATAGAAGTCAACTTACCCCGAATTCGCCATGTTGCGGCTAACTTTGGCAATGACTTCTATTTTCGAAACTGACGTTTGAAGAAAAAACTTTTATAAAAAATCCCGACTACTGAGAGGCATAATATGGTGTTAATTTTGACATAAAATGCGTTGCTTGTTCCCTTTTACAGTCAACGCCTTCCTTATCAGAAGTGTTGAAGAAATCAATATAAAATTAGACGCAACTGGTGTTTAAAAAAACAGTAAAGAAGTAATAGGGCTGTGATTTTCCTAGCAATCACTTATTTGAGAATAATCTTTCCAAGAAACTTTATCAAGCTGGAGAAACTCCTCAGTCAGGAAAAACGGGAAACTAAGGCCTCTATAAGAACAGTCGTTTTGTAACGAACTAACCGATTATAGAAAAACCTAAACGTGTAACACAGGGATATTTCTGTGAAAATATAGGTAAACACTACTTTTTCGTGATAGAGCAAACAGTCTCTGATTCTGAAGTAATTATCTGTAAAGCGCTATCAAAGGACAGTTAGCAGATTCTGCCTAATAAATCTTCAAGCCTAGACAGCTCGAAACCAGACGACCTTCAACAGAGTGCGAGAAATCTTACTTTACTTACAGTCCGGGGTGGACCTGGGCCTCAGTCAACAAGCTTCTCCAGCCAGCTCGATCCCTGGCTAGCTGCCTCCGGTTTCGCACGCTAAGTTGGCTGAGGTCTCCTTCAACCTACGTGCGCCACCTGAGTTTCGGTCTTCCTCTACTGCGCTTTCTCTCGGGGGCCTATTCGAAGACTTTTCAGACCGGAGCGTTTGTGTCCATCCGCTCTACATGACGTCCACTCACCGTCAATGCAGATGGGACCGAAGATCACTCGAACAATTTTTCTCTCAAAGCAACCAAGAGCACCCACGTCTGTTTTTGATAATTTCCATGCCTCTGCGCCATAGATCAGGACTGGGATTACTAAGGTCTTATATAGGGTAACTTTTGTTGTTCAAGAGAGGGCTTTTCTAGTCAACTGCCTTTTGAGTATAAAGAAGCAGCGATTGGCAAGAGTTATTCTTTTGATCTCAGCGCTGGTGTCGTTGTCTGAATTTGTAGCGGGGCCTAGGTAGATAAAGTCCTTAACTACCTCAACGTCATATCTGTCAAATGCGATGTTCTGCCCGATACGTCGGTATTCAGTGTCCTTTTTGCTTGACTGCATATACTTAGTCTTGCCCTCATTGACCGCTAGACCCATTTTCGCCGCATCCGTCTCAATCCTTGCAAAGGTGCCGCTGACATCTTGCGTATGCAAGTAATTGGACGGACTTTTGAATGATAGTGCTTCTTGTGTTTGCACGTGAGTTTTGCACTATTTTTCATACTTCTATTCAAGTATGATGTAAAAGAAATCGTCTGACAGCGCATCGCCTTGTCTTTACTCTTTTTTGACATCAGAGGTCTCTGTGATATCGTCATTCTGCACAGACAGAGGAATTTGGCAGGGATGCCAAAGCTAGACATTGCTCTGTATAACTCATCTCTATATATGCAGTCATACGCGGCCTTCAAATCGATAAATAGATGATGTGTACCGATCTGGAACTTAGGCTTTTCTGCATGATCTGCCCTAGTGTGAATATTTGATCGTTTGTAGCTGAAATTCTTAGAAGATCCCTTGTAACATAGACTAAGATTACGGAGTATTTTGTTTTGAACCGAGACAGATACTAACCTATCTACACTTTTCATTTATCTGATTATTTCAGTACTTCCAATGTCAATGCCAATGGCTGTTACGGAAGCGGTAGGGAGACTCTAGGATTTCAAAACTGAATAATCGAGTACGTGCTCCACTTGAAAGCAACAAGTGGGATGTAAATATGGAATTCTGACCGGGACCAATCTAGGTTTTAGATTAGTCAAGCAAATGCCGCTAATTCTTTCGAAATGCAGCTTTTAGGCAAAGATAGCAGCAGCTTGAAGCTTTTGTCATCATTCTTACAGCAATTGCCGCAAAATATTATCACTACTGCCTACACTTAACTACCTAGCAAAACGTAGTACGTAGTTCGATATCATTAGGTAGTATGCAGTAGTTTCTATTGAGAGGCAACAGAAATGCAGGGTCCCTTTAAACTATTCTCTAGGCTTTACCTTGTCAGTACACTATTCGTATCTCTCTGATCGTAGTCTCATTTTTACCTAAGTCAGCGTGAATCACAACATGGCGGTCGCTACAGACGAATCGACAAATCTCATATAGTTGTTATTGCAGGATACCTAGCTTGAAAGACAATAAGTGGAATTCTACGTTGTCATCTTCTGAAAAGACTTCAGTGCTGCATTTTTGATCGGTTTTAAAGTCATCCGTGAGTACTACATGCATTTTCATTGCCAGATTCTGGGCGAAACTATTCCTAAATACATTAATAATTCTTAAAAAGGGGTTTGAAAGGAGGTTAGATTAATGAAAAAAGGAAAGTATAGTTGTTGCAGTCAGCAAAAGTGTTCTAATGCGGCAGTTTTGAACTTGTTAGCTTCCATTATTTGCTTTGTCGCTGTTGGAAGAGAGTTCCAAAGTCTGGTGACGTGAATGAAGAAGAGGCGAGAGCAGTTTAAGTTTGAACTAGGCATTATAAGATTCATCGTTCTGGTCGATTGCGCAAATTGAAGCTTATCAAATAGACATTTAGGCGATCTTTTATATATAAGTTTAAGCATAAATTGGCTGCACCTTATCTTTAGAAATTGCTGATACGTACACCCTAGGACCAATTTATGATAGTGAGATACATGGGCATAACGGTTCAACCCATATACATACGTAATCATAGCATTGAACGCAATGAGCAATTTGTGTTCTGAGTGGGAGTCAAGCTTACAGTAAACAATTATGGAGTAATCAATAATGGGCACAAACGGGGATTTTACAAGTTTAAGTTTAGTGCATATTGGGGTAAAACTGGAGGATAACCGGAGCTTACGCAGGCCAGCATAGATACGACCAATTGCATAATTTACGTGGTCATGAGAAGAGAGTAATCGATTTAACTTGAAACCAAGATTTTTTACAACGTTAACGAACTTGAGTTGCCTGTTATTTAAGAACACTGGTGGTAGTTCATCCGTATTACATTGTTTTTTAGAAATCAGTATCATCTGAGATTTGTCTGGATTCAAATTAAGCCCATTACATTGTGACCAGTTGTATATGTTTGATAGATCTTCATTTATTCTTACTATTAGGTCCTCAATCAGACCAATAGGCCGTGATAAATGAATCTGGAAGGTCATTGATAAATAAACAAAAAAAGGGATTGGTCCTAGTATCGATCCTTGTGGCACTACAGCAAGTAACGGAGCAAATCTGGAGGATCTGTCACCATGTACAATTCTTTGGTACCTATTACCTAAGTAGGCACACCGACATTTCGCTAAAACCAAAAAACAGTCTGAGCTTCTGACATAATACTTTATGATCCACTCCGTCAAAAGCCTTGGAGAAGTCCAGCAAACAGAGTACTGTTAGATAATCCCTAATCCTAGTATCATCCAGAATTTTAATCATGGCTGTGGAGCAGCTATGATGAGCTTGGAATCCAGATTGAACTGGGGATAACAGGGAATGTTGATTGATGTAACTCGAGTTTTGAGTTGCAAGAATTTTCTCCAAGACTTTGGACAGACATGGTAAAATGCTAACTGGGCGAAAGTCATTTGCCATTAAAGGTCGAGGCTTTTTCGAGACAGGGATTACTTTTGCCAACTTCCAGTTGTCTGGAAAAGAAGAGGTTGTGATACAGTAATTAATAACGTGTGTGAGAGAACTCAAAATATGAGGTAAAACCATCTTCACAAATCGGATAGGTATCCCATCTTCACCTACAGCATTTGATTTGGTTAAGCGAATGGTATTAACTATGTTAATTTCGGAAACGACTTCAAAGTCAAAATCAAACTCAAACCACTGTTGATTTTCAGGAATAAAATTCGGGTTGATTGTGGCACCGGACAGAAACGCGCAGTTGAGATTATCAACATCAAATGTCTTTGTATCGACGGTAGCATTTTTCCCGACCCCAATTGAACGTAGATTGCTCCATAGTTTTTTTGAGGATTGACCAGTACTTAGTTTAGATAAAAATATCTTTTCTTAACTCTTCGCGTTACAAAGGTTGCATGATTGCGTGCCCGACAAAATGTTTCCCAGTTGGCGATAGTTAGTCTTTCACCTAGAGTATTATTTTTTATTTTATTATTTTTTAAGGACTTTCATGGCATTTCGAACCTCCGACGTGAACCAAGGGCAATTCCCGTTTTGAACGGCAACTGTCTTTAATGGAACATGCCTTTAAAAACGTCAAGTAGTAGACTTTGCAGATGATTGACTTTATCGTTGACATTTGAGGCATAATACGAATTACGCCATGGTAGTTGGCTTGCATCCAGTTGCAAGTTATAGTTGTTTACAGAAGAAAAATTTCTTAACTGGAATGACTATGGAAGCCGAAACCGAGAACGTACAAAAAATTAAATCATGGTCGGAGATCCCTGCTAGAGCCAACTGATCCTGAAGTAAAACATTGTGACGATTGGACACCATAAGGACATCAATAAGACTTGGGAGAACATCTGGGCCAAAACGTGTAGCATAGGAGTTAACAATCGACAAGCCACAAGCAGCAGCAGAATCTAAGAGTAGGTGACTTTTGTAATCACATTTTAGAAGATTATAATTGAGATCACCACAGATTACAATGTTCTCATATAAAGCAGTAAACTCCAGAATTGCAGAAAACAATGGCTCCAAAAAATAACAGCGTTTTGAGTTATAAGCAACGCCAAGAAAACATTTTGTATTGCCATCATTAACATCTAGCAAAAGATATTCTATTGCATCTCTTTTAGACTTATTAAGAACTCTACACTTGAGAGCAGTACTGTATACTACAGCAACTCCTCCACCAGATGTAGTAGTTATTCTATCATTGCGAAGAAGTTTATACCCCGGTATTTCATATAAAAGATCCACGGCATCGTCATCTTCAGGGTCAGACCATAACCAGGTTTCCGTAATACATATAATATCGACCGCAGAATTAACAAAAATATTCTTTATGTAGTCTTATTTGATAAGATTTAGACTACGAGCGTTTAGGTAGCAGATTTTAAACCCTTCACATACTCTAGACAAAATGTTAATCATTGACTGCATTGCGACCCGATCCTCATTAACACCAACAGACCTTGATAGATTACTTAAGTGTATCATTGCAGCATAAGACAAGAACAAATAATGAAGGGAGAATGTAAACAATCAACAAGCATTCTTGGGATACATAATAGTAACAACAACAACAACTATAGGAAGTGAGTAGAGTACGAATAATAGTATTGATCGGAAAGTAGACAGGATAGAAGGAAAAAGAAAAAAAGATATACTCGTAATAAGAAAAAAGAAAAAAACAACATGATTCAAAATATTGTGTTATAAAAATTTTTTGGTAAATAATAAATACGTATGCGTTGTGAGTGTGCTCCCGATCAGTGATAAAGGCAGTGGACTAATTGAGTGTGCAGCGGTAGAGTTGATTGTGCAGCGGTAAAGTGCAGCCAAGCAGAGACCTCAAGAGAATTTCGTTATTGACAGAATCTTCGTTTCGGTGTCATCTTTACTTTTCTTAACATAAACCAGTCCACTGCGCGTTCTTGCAGAATAGAGTAAACCTTCTCTACGTAATCGCAGAGCATGTCGCAATAATGAGCTATTCTCTAGCGTTAAACTATCATTGATGTAGATGCGTCTGTTAGGGGTGCTATTGTTGACATCAGCCGTCATCTTAGAGCTGATTATAAGTTCTGTTAAACCTCTCTTTGCCCGAAATGCACCAAGAAATGCACTTTGCTCGGTGTGCGAAGAGAGTCTGATAAGCAGCGGATCATCGGTGGACTTGGTTTTTAGGCGAAAAGTGTCGAAATGTGGTGAAATTTGGTGATTTAGACTTGCAGCAATATTTTTTACCAACTCAATGGGATTTTCGTTTGGGTTACGTGGAATGCCGCGGACAATCACGTCACGAAGCCGTTCTTTACGTTGGAGGACCGCTAATTCCTCTTTTAATCTCCGATTGTCATCCCGTATCTCTGATATGTCGCTCTCAAATTGTTGCACTTTGGCATTAAGAGATTCAATGGCGTCGCTGATTTTCTTATTAACATTGCATTCAAACTCTGAAAGCAACAATTTAAAATTTCAGCATTAAACTATCCTCTAGTTCCCGAAGTTGTTCTGACAAGGATGATTTTTTGTCGAGAAGCTTAGGTTGTGAGTGGGACTTTGGTGTATGTAAATTTACTGGCGATTAATCTGGCGTAGATGTAGAGGCCACAGCAGATTTGTCTTTGGTTGACATAGTGCGTTAAATTGATTGTCAGTAGCAGAGATAAAAAAAAGATTTGTTTAACTTTCTTTGGCGTGAAAATAAAAGTAAAACACTGAGTAACAAAATAACAAATGTGTTTAATTGAGTACTATGATTTTTAACTTTAGTATAATAAAAGGGCGGTTAATTTTCCCTTTGGATCAGGAGCAAATTAAAAACACGTCTATTCACTTGACATTTCACAATTTGAGATTAGTCAAAAAAGTATCCATGAAATATCACTTTTTCCAGTTTCATTAACAAAATAATGTGATTGGCCATGATAAATGCCTTTGTGATGTCAATTACTTCTAATAAACCAGCCGTGTTTTTTTTTCTGCTGAGATTTGTCATAATTTCGAAACAAAGCATGGTTCAAGACTATTTGGAATAGAAGCACAATAGTAGTTAAATGCAACTGCAATAAAAAGTTTGTCAGAGACTACGTTGCCATTAAAAAGAATTGGCGTAAGTATTTAAGAAGTGGTGGATTTATTAAGAGTTTTGTTTATAATTTACCATTCTTTTCTTAAGTTTCCCTTAGGATCAGTTGAGTTCCTCCAACGCCTGCATCCACTCGAATCTTCCCAACCTTAAATGCAAGTCTTTGCTCAATTCTCCCTGAAATCGTAATTTCTGACTGCCAGGGTAAGGTGGGAAGATATGCACACTTGTACGATACAAAAATTTAGGTCAAAGCAATCAACTTTTGAAGTTTGACCATATTTCATTTGAAGTACCTTTTTCATTCATTAACCTACCGGTTTCATTCAAAGCTCTTATCCTTTAGTACAGTTCCTTTCTTCACATACCCCCTTTTACAATTTAAATTGAAAATAAAAAAAACTATAAAAAAAATTTCACAAGTGGGAAAAACCGCCACTGCCAGGTGTACTTTGAGTAATTCCAAGAATTTCTCTTCCGTGTTACCCATTAGACGAGATATCCCCTTGGAAGTATCTGAAGCCTGCATCCACATTTCTGCATTCCCATGCCCCTCGTCATACTAGAGCAACAATTAACCGAATGCTAACAAGTGTCGGCATTACCTGCAACCCGTTTCCTTTGAATGTATGTACTCATAGAATCGCTACTTTCCCCATGTCGATACAAAATGTGCCCCAAGCACAACAATGGCGTACACAAAGAGATAGAGAGAGAGTTTGGATTTTGTCGGGTTTGGAACGATACACCTTTCAAAGGGTGAGATTCGCTTCTGATGATACGAGTAATAATGATGTTGCAATACCAGGGAACATTTGCGAATCGCGATTTTTAGTCTCGCGTTACTCCAGAGGGGGTGACACAAAAATGGACGAGTTCCATATATGTACGGCTACCTATATTGCATCTGTTCTCTACAACCCTCTTCATAAATTTTAATTAAAGTCTTGATCAAAGAAATTATGAATTTTTCGCAAACCATCCCTTTCCCTAGACTTTGACATGAGTACGCCAAGTGGGTTGCACACTCAAGTTGTCGGTCGGGTGGTAAAAACTTTGCGAACAACGCCAAGGATTGCTATAAGGACGAAACTATTCGCAAACACGAAACAAAGATCCATGTTAAGGAAAGCGACAGAAAACAGTGGAATAGAAAAGAAAAAAACAAAAATATAAGAAAACTTGTGAAAAATTATTTAAGAGAAAAGCAGGAAAGTGTTTAATTAAAGTTGAGCTCTTGAAGGGTTGCATGCATTCTGCATTTACATATATTGTGCTACACCACCAACAACAGCAACAAGGACTCTCAACTCCTCAAACTCGAACACTGGCGAAGTGCTTCGCTTGAGTGGCACACATTTTCATGGGATGCGAAGTTCTCGTTTCATAAGAATGGTATTTAGTGGTAAACAGGGGGGCGGAGGGGCGACTTTAGTCTTAAGCCGTTCAACATCCTTAACTGTGTCAGTGGGAATTTTGAACTTGTTGTTTTGCGGCTAGGGGATGGAGGTGTTGGTGCGATGTTGGAAAGATAAGTGTGTAGAGTGAAATGAACTATGCCAGGGATGGTCGTATAATGCAAGTGTGGCTTGCAGCAAGAGCTGTTATATAGTGGTTTTTCCTCGTACAATGTCTGACTGGCAATGTTAATTTTGAGAAATAATCGGTTCTACCTGATTGACTGCAGTTTAGTGAATAATTGAGGGAATTGTGTTTGTTTGTTTCTCTCAGCATTTGCATTTTGTATCATCTGGGCAAATGATGGACTTCTACACTGCGAGGGATGTCTATCTGGCATACAATCAACAGACCGAGGCATGTCGAAGTATGATATTGGTCGAGAAAATGTTGATGACTCATAATGTTGATAATAAAGGGGATGTTGGCCTTTTGAGTAAAGCCAATGAAGTAGAAAATAACTTAGAATTTATCAAGATAGACCGCAATATAACTGGTGATAACAGGCATGTATTGCTAGATGAAGATTGCACCGATAGAGCTTTAATTAGTGTAATTAAATGCACATAGAGAGCCTCCAAGAAATATACCTAAATAACTGACGTATTGTGTCTGACCTTTTGAACTGAACTCATAAAAAGAGAGTAGAAACAAGAACTTTGCAACAAGTTAATGAGCGAATATTAAACTCATACCAATAACTCAAAAGATCAGTTTGCATACATCTTCTATGGTTTCTTTAACAATTCGATCGGCATTTTATGTCCGTAAATAAAAAGTTTAACCGGGCACCACAAGAAGTAAGTAGGAGACATAGACAGTAAAGATATACAAGGAAACATACTATTAGAGTCACAGTCGATATTGAGGATATGAAAAAAACCACAGCAGAAAGAATAGACTGTTCAACCTAAATAGTGAATATCAAGAGTTCCATCCACCCGAGCAGAAGTACAAACAGCCCCTTGGACTAGAGGGCTTACTTGCCGACAGAGTCTTTCTGGCCTTACGCACCTTATGCGTTGAACAATTTCCCAATTCTCGGACAAAAGCACGCTTCAAAGACTCAACACTTAGATGTCTAGTAGTACAAGGCATATTCTACAGAACGGAATTTGATAGTTTGATCATTCGTGGCAACAAATTTCGGATTGATGTTTTTGAGCCATGTTTAGAATGTTTTTGCCTTATTAGCTAGGTCATAAACCACGTTTTACGATGCGCAACATGCTGTCTTTGATGACATCCATCTCCTGAGCCATTCACTTCCGCTTGCACATTGGTTTTCATCTAATTCTATTCTCCACGGCTTAAATGACATAAATCCCTCCTTTACGGTACGATACAAAAAGTTTCATGTGATTTTCAGGAGCAGAATGATCCAAAAGGTTTCATCTATTTCATAGCCGCAAATTTAATTGCCAATTACGGCAACACTTTGTACGCGGGAACTTTACGTATAGTTGGAGTGCGTGTAGATTACAACGTATAAGGAAGAAGAACCCTTTAACTGCGTCGATTGTAGAGGCATAAGTCTCCTAACATCGCACAAAGGATCTCAAATACCGTCTAGTGTGAACACCTACAGCCATTCATAAACGATTTGATTCGCTTCTTTCAGTGTGGACCAACTATTCGCACTACGGCAAATCCTGAAAAAAACTCAAGAAATCCAAAACAATACGCACCATCTATTCTTCGACTATAAGGCTGCATATGACAGCATTTACATAAGCAGCATTTATGAAGTCCCTTATAGAAAGTAGACCGACTGTTAGTATCTTTTTGATACTACCAGGTCGGTATCATATTTTCGTGGTACGAAATAGATTGATTTATGCGCTACCGAAACATGATAATCGATTTTGTCCAGAAATTGACGATTTAAGCTTGGGCGACCTATGGTTCCAACAAGATGATTCTACATGCCACACAAGTCGTCCAACAATCGAATCGTTCCAAACTAAATGTAATTAGTGTAGTAGTTTGTTTGACTTTTTTTGTAGGTTGTCGTTATGCGAAAAATCCAAAGACGACTAAGACAAGCTTTTCCTGAAATAGGGACCGACATTATCGACAACATTTTTAAAAAAAATGGGTTAACAGCATGGCCTACTGCTAAGCCAGCCGAGGCAGTTATTTGAAGAAAAAGTGTTTCGTAATAAGTCGAGAGGTTTACTCTTCTCAATAAAAAAAACAATCGTTGAAATATACTGAAAAATGTTTTTTTATAGCCTTTTTTAAAATAAATCATTCAATTGTAAATGTATCTTATTAAGCGCTTCTCACTATCCTCTAGTGTCGTCAATCAGCCTGGATCAAAGAAAATAAGCTGCATAAAGAGCACCAATGTGCTTCAGAATTGGATATTATTCGATCGGCTATACACATATTTGTTTTGAGACATAGACTTTTATTTCAGCACATAAAAAAAATGTCTTCATTGTTGACTTAAGGGCCGACTTTAATACGGTTGGCTGTAAACAACAAACTTTATTACATGGATTTATTGAAGGAATGCATGCATGCGGGTCCTATAATGCATGTACGAAGGAACCATGTGTATGGTATGGCGCGGTGATATCGCCATTGTTCGAGATGATGTCGAGAATGAAGCATGGCTCTGCCCCGATTCATTCTTTATTTGCACTTTACATAGAAAAGTAAAGTTTCGGACTTAACCACTGCAAGCTAACTGCCTCCAGTTGCGCACCCCTAATGAGTTAGGATAGGTTATGTCTACTTCTACTTGTGTGTGGTCTTTCTCTACTGCACTGTTCCTCCGGGTTAGATTCGAAGACTATGCTGGCCGGAGCTTTGGTGTCCATTCTTTCTATCTACATGTCAAAGCTATCTCAGTCGACTGATGCAAAGATTTTTGATTAGGCGGATGTCGCTATACAGCTTATATAGTTCATCGTTGCATTTACTCCTCCAAAACCCAACATGCAAACGGAACTGAATATTTTTTGAAGGATTTTCCTTTTGAAATGACTGAGGACATCTTCATCTGTATTCGATAGAGTCTTAGCTTCAGCGCCACAAAGTAGGAATTTTAGTCCTATTTAAGGTTTTATGTAGAGTCTCCTTAATTTTTCAGGATAATGTCTTCCTTCTCATTTTCCTTATTAACCCAAAGAGACAGGGATTCTTTTTATCTCTGCTGTAGTGTTGTTGGTAGAATTTACATGCATACAGTCTGTTTGATAACATCGTACACGACAAAAATTAAAGAAAAACTTATAATAATAAAAAAATCAATTGTACTGGTTTATTTTGTTTATTTACTTGAATGCTTTTCAATTAATATGTTGTCCACTCTCCTCCATTATCAATAATTGCTTGGAGTCTTCGAGTCATGCTTTCTACTAATCTAATAGCATAATCTTGAGACAAAGATCTCCATAAAATTTGTATTTTTCGTGATAATTGTTTGAACGTCGAGATCTTCTTTCCTTGGAGCTTTAGCTTCATGAATGCCCAAACATTTTCAATGGGATTTGCATCCCGCGACTGTGATGGCCAATCTAAAACATCGACGTCATTTTCTTGTTTCCACGCACTGCACAAACGACTGCGATGTTTCGGGTCATTATCTTCTTGCAGTAACCAATTCTCATTCCTTCTTTTAAAACACCTTTGGGCAGATGGTAATAAAGTCTTCTTATAAATTTTGACCATATTGGGTGCGTTTAAGTTATTTGTAAATATGAACAAATTGCCAAATCCTTGTTTTGAGAAGCATCCCCAAACGTGCACCTTTGCCTGGTGTTTACGGTCCGCTGGATTAATTTATTGGATTGTGTACACCAGGTATGAGTGATAGGAGACCATGCCCAAAAAGAAGCTTCATCCGAAAAAATAACGTTGTTCAAATCTCTGTCCAAATTCTCCTTGGCCCAGCTGAGACGTTTTTCTACGTGTTTTTTTGACAGTTGTGGTTTCTTTATTGTGCTTCGAAATTTTACATTATTGGCTAGTAAACGTCTTCGTATCGTATCACAACACACATTTAGACCCCTTTTACGTAAAATCCCTTGTCCTCCACGTAACGATAGAAGAGGATTTTTTGTCAAACACGCGTAGAATCATTTTGTCCTGCTTTTTTGTTGTTTTTGGCGTAGACCCACGATCCGGCAAATCATCCACATTTTTTACTTGGGGATAACGGTGCACCCACTTGCTAACAAATGCTTTTGACTTTTTCATGTATTGAGCAGCTGCTCCGTATGACATTTTCGGGCCTTTTGGATGCATGCACAAGAATACTGCTTCATAACGTGATGCAAACGCGACACTCATTTTAAAATACTTCCGTCTCTGACGAAAATTGAACACTCTTTAAATTTTTTTTATTCAAAGCATCTTAGCAGAAGTATTTTTTTATCTGCTAATGCAAATGCCTCTTCCAAACCGGTTTTCACAAACGAGTTTTGCCGTATACGATCTTATCAAACGGACTGTACATAAGTGCCAAGATAGACAAGGTCTCTTACAACAACTTATTTATAGCTGTCGATTGTGACAGTCTGTCCAAATCGTCAATAAAAATTCAACAAGTCAAATCCCATGAAAAACATATGTCTTACCCACGATTAAATTACTGGATATATCTAGTTCAGTTTGGGGTTCGGCAAGAATTGTAAATATTGTATTAGTGAAAACGCTTAATAATTAACTAGTCAATATTTATCGGGTGTGAAATCTAAAGCTCATATTGATATCATTCTAAAACAGTCACTTTTAGTTTAACAAATAGTTTTCGTTTGGTTCTTCAATATTTAGTAACCGGCAGATCTAAGTGCTGTACGAATGACGAAGAAGATAACAGAGATATTTACTAACACTACAGTATTCTATTTGTTCAGCTGTTGCTTATTCAAAACATATGTGGAACGAATTATTCCTAGCGGCTTATTTTGAAGCAACGACGACTTCAGACCAATAGAATTTTTAAACGGATAGGATGTAGTCGAGCTCAGCAATATTAAAGATCCCATCGAAGGAAAAATTTCTTGCGAAAATTCGATTCTTTTCGTAGTCTGCTGATCCTAAGAAGCGGAAAACTAATAAACCTAGTGTGACGGACCACGTCCGAAAGACTGGCAATGGCAACAGTCTGAACGACGCAGGTTAAAAATACTGCTTTATCAAAGTGAGAGCTAATCAAAGCAGAGACTCATTTTATAAGATGATATCTTGTGGGAAGTAACAGGAACGAGCATCTTGGCTGACTTTCTCAATGGTTCTTTTTAAACTATCCATCAAATTTCCCTAACAACGGATTTCTCTAGATGTGATCGATTATATCCAATTTTGACAAGATATTACAGCTTCAGATCTTTGAACAAGGCCAATCTGTTAGTCTTGCACTTCTCAGGCAGTATGCTTTTCAAAGGAAAACGCTCACCGGTGTTTTAATGGCATATCTGACCAAAAAGTGGAATCAAAGTCTTTACCAACCTGACAAAAGCAAGATTATTGCGATTGATATTTCAAAGTGGCTGGCATCAAATTTATTTTCGCTGTAAATAATGCTGCGAAATTCAGCGGTGCAGTTACGTTAAGGCGGGTGGAAGTGCACAACTATTTTAAAGTTTAAAATCCAGCGACATTAGCAGTAAATACCTACACACGGGTTGAAGATGCAGCAAACCTATTTGACAAAAAAAACAGCGTCAGTTATATTCCTACTATATTCCTACTTAAGTCAAGAGCGATGGCGATGGCGCGATAGTTAGCTCATTGGACTAGCACGCAGACAGTCTGGGTTCGATTCCTGGCTGGGTCACCAACAGTTTTTCAAATCACCATCACCCTTTCGGCGGGCAATGGCAAACTCCCGAAAGTAAAATTGCCTACCAAAAAGCTTCTAAGAAGTGCGTTCGGACTCGGCGATAAACCGTAGGCCCCGCTCAGATGTAACTAAAATGACAACATGAGCAACACAAATGAGTGTCAAGAAGCTAGGCCCATACCGGGCTGCCAGCGCCACAGTGTTTTTTTTTTTTTTTTTTAAAGAGCTCATACTCGTAGAACAGCTCAAAACAACACCTTGTGTAAGGTCTCAATAGTTCGTAGTTTACGTTAACTTAGCTAAGAAGTCGCGATAGTCTTAAATTATCTGATCATGTGACTCTCTTGGTTATGGATGACAGTTTCGAAGCAGAAAACTCTCTTATCCCTACGAGTATTACTGCGAATACAGAGATTTTCGATTGAGAGAATATCTGCGGATATATAATAAATAAATAAAATATTCAATAAAATTGAAGAAGATGAACTTTTGGGGGTTTCTCGTTAACCTTTACACTAGTTACGTTAATTACCTTCATGTATTCAAAAGCTTAATGTGATTCTTAGCATTTACAGATGCAGATGACAGCTTGTATTGCCAGCGTTGAATATTTTATATCTGAGAACTCTGATAGGGGCGGAAGATGTATGACGATTTGAGAGCAGTTTTTGCAATCTTTTGTCGTTATTTTTATTTTATGACTTTCGAATGTAAGACTTATATCGTTGATCAAATTTAACTTTTCAGTCAACAAATAAGATAAGCTTCAGGGACTGAAAAACATTAACTTTTTCACATTCTCTTATTTAAGAGGCCATCCACTCAAACGCACCGTATATAAACACCTAGAAGCAACAATCACTTATTATTTATCGTAGCACATCTAACATACAAGTATCATAATGGAATGCTTCATAACTTATTAAGTGGTTCAAGGCCGTAACTAATAGCTCTGCAATAAGTGAGTTACGAGTACTTCCCTAACAGCGTTTAGTTGAGCACACGAAATTTGCCGAGATCCCTTATGGATTTGAATACTTTGCGCCCGATGTTTTCTAACCATTTAAGTCGACAGCTGAGTGCTTTTTATTAGGCCAATACCAGGCCCATACAATTCGTTTTTGTATATTTTTCCTCAAATTTTGGTTATCCAACTGGATTTGGTACTAAACGAAGAACTTTTCTCTCAAACTTCTTAGTCACTCTTAATTTGATTAGCAGGAGTAATTTCCTGGTTTTTACTGTTATAAAGGCGTTCAAGGCTTCAACATAGCCCAGAAAGATAAATAATTCGTTGTACCCTAGACTAAATGCATTGCGTCCATATTAGTCGTATGTTGGCATACTCACCCTCAAAATGATTTGTCATAAGGAGTTCGATCGAATGTTGAAAACTCAAGATTTCTTCCTTAAGCTTTGTTGCTATAGTTACTTTGCATCCATATAAGTGCTGCTTCTAAACGATTTCAGCAATACAGACGCCAAAGCTCTCCTACGCTTTGTCAAAATCTCAAAATGGTTTCTTGAGCGTCCAGCATAAGTGGGTTGGGCTCCTAATAGCAACAAATCTCGATTTTCGTTGCACCCTCACTTTTACTGCTCTCATGCTGTCTAAGAAATTGTGTAAAAAAAAATTCCTCCACAAAAACCTATCTGAAAGATGAAGACAATTTTTATTTAAAACTTCCTTCCGCTGTCGGTTCATATAAATCACAACTACACACCCACTGTGCATCCTTAAAACCTCTCACCGTCTAGCCTGTCAATATTTATTTATTTATTTTCAAAAACGTTCCTTAAATCAATACCTCCCACCATTACATATTGTTTGGTTGGCATTCATTCCTTTAAGACGTTGTTTGTCCTGTACAAACAGGGGGTATTGTGCCTGTATGTGTCCTTTGCATTCATTACAAATTACATGACATCTCAAGGCTTTTTGTCATACTGCCACTGCTTGTCAAAGGAGAAAAAAAATTTTCTGACGCATCAGCTTTCAGAAGCAGAGTATGCATCTTCCTTCACAGTATTCCACGATGATATCGAAAAGCTTTCTGTGTTTTGACTCGCCAGTCGGCCGATTCATCGGTAATTTAATATCGAAGTCAGCAACCTTGATATAATGTGTCTCCATCCTCCCCATCTCTCGCTATCTGTACTATCATATATATATTTGTACGTATCTATGCAATCCGATTCAATAGCATCTCAATTGAATTTTATTTTCCTTCATCGCCGTTTCAAGGACTTTTTATTTTTTTTACAGTTTTCTTTACCATTTGTCCCTTCATCCTTTGCATTTTGTTTTTGTTTCTTTTTTTTTTGAGCATCGCAGGAGGTATTCGTACCTCTTAAGTAATAATGATCGCTGAAATGGAGAAGCTATTATGCGTACTTTATACAATAGGGAATGAGTAGGCGGCTCTGGCTAAGGACAACAACTATGAAGTGAGGCATTGAGGAGACAGGAAGTAGAAAAATAAACATTTCCGCTGGGTGGCCAACAATTGAAAGAAAAGTTATAAAAGAATCTACTTACTAGGGGCAAGCAGACGATGATAGGACTAAGGGGTTGGTAAGGTTGAAGTTGCCAACTGTAAAGATGGTAAATATCAGCAGGGGTGCAATCATCTTCCTCTGAGTCCAAGATTATTTTGTGCTCTCTTTGCACACTTTTATGTTAAAAAAAAGGGTCTATGGGACGATACCGAAAGCGGATTTATAAACAATTTAAGCGGGTTTATGTGCCCCACACATTGGTAAGCTCGTAAAAACCTTTAAAGAGGGGTCTAAAAGAGCGGTTACAAGTCCCCTTGGTGTAGTGCCGCCTATGAAATTTTGCCTAAATGGGCGAAAATCATCTCTCTTTCCCTGTCTCAGATCATAGGCAATTTTCAAATGGACAACACTATAGACAGACATACTCGTACCGATAGACAAGACACAATGCGGGGTGAACTTTTGAAGTGGTTTCCAGTTCGGAAAAGATATATTCGTTTGTTGGTTCGTGGTGAGGTCTTCTTCTTTTCTCGTTTGCGATTTCACCCTAAGGATCAATGATGTGAAAGTTTCTTTGCTTTCTTCTTCAGTGTACTCGCACTTCGGTCTGGGCTTGAGCTTCTTTTACTTCTCCATGTTCACTGGAAATTATTACTTTTCGAATAAAGGATGAGAGTCTGCTGATGGCAGGGGTGGCAAACCTAAGCAGGTTAGATGGGTAAATCCCTCGGGATGAACAGTAAAATGCGCAAATTGGCATATTGCCCAATTTTCCTTCTGCTTCTGCCCGTTTTTTTTAGTCCCTTTTACTGTGCTTTTTTATGATTTTTTTTTTCGTTGTTGGTTTGCATGATTTAAGCGTTTATTTGTGAAGAAAACATAAAATTAGGCGTGTAGAGTGAGATGTAGGTGAAATCCTCAATTTTCGGTGGTAAATTCTGTTTGAATTTGTAGGTCAAAGTGATGCAATGGGGGTGCAAATGAGTTTAGTCTTTGCGATAGTTGGAGGCAGATTAGGTATGTTGTGTGGTGCTCGGACACGTGTAAATATTTGTTTGAGGTTAATCATATTTATGACTTTAGTTAAAGTTTCTGCTAAAATCGAATTTTGGCATCGTGCTCTCCGCACTTGTGTAAGGCTTGAATACACTTGTTTTTTGTCGAGAATTCTGTGTTCGAACTTCCCAATTTATACTCTGAAGTTGAACAAGGCAAATATGCTTAACATGGTGAGCTTATTATTGACATTTTAAACGATTTTGAAAAATTTGCAGATTTGAGTTGTATTCATCAGTGACTTGGAGCTAAGTTGTAGTCATGACGAACTTTAGAACCAGCTTCTGCTTACACTATATCCGCTTGTTATGTGGATCAAAAAATGGATTTATGAACAAATGTATCTGTCTGCATTTATATTGGTCTCTTTGATCGAATAATGTTATACTTGCGGTTTACTTACTGAATCTGACAATTTGCGGTCACATATAGCAAAAAAAAACAGATATTTCGAAATATTTGCACATCTAATGAGTATTTGCTTATCATCTCTCCATTTTTTATTCCCGGAGAGGAAGACCTTTACAAGAGCATGGGTAGCGAATTTTTTTAATTTCTTTATGAATTTATCAGTGTCGTCCATTGTTATAGAGATTAGATTGCAGAGCCTTCGGATATAGAAGTGCTTAAGGATGGCATGGCGATTAATCGGGAAATTGATGACTACACCAACAATAAGTTCATAGCAAATTGCTAGGCTTACTTTGTAGCCGAAGTCCAAATGAAGTCCAAAGACCTTTCTCATGCAGACTAAAATGGTAAGAGTATGCTCACCCAAGATACTGGCCTATTATGTCCTAAAGCTCACAGCCCTTTGGGGAAGAGATAGAGAACATGAAAAATGTAAGAAGTGCTGTCCTAGGATACAAGTGGAATAACTGTTGATGACCCTTGCAAACGCTTAAAAGACCACTTGCAGCTGAGCAATAAGCAGACTGCTATTTGCAGATATCACTGCCGTCCAGGAAGTGCGATGGAATGGCCGAACGTAAGGAGGATCAAGAACTGAGATATATTGTATTTAAAGATAGAGTGAAATAACCAATTAACGAAGGGTAACAGTTTAAAAATGCTGAGAAAAGGCAATATCTCGTCAAAAGTGTATGACGATCATTTCGGCATTTGACAAGAGTTTGGTGACACTCTGGATGGTGAGTCCGCAATTGTGGTAAATAATCTTGTTTTATATTACCGGTTAAAACCTTGGTACAGGAATTCAGAATGTGCACTCAAAGTATCATCCTTCTGTCTTCCAGATAGACATATGGATGTATACGCAATCGTGAAGGCAGCGAAAAATCGATAAAGGGATTTGGAAGACTTAACTTGGTAGTCAGTGCCTATTGCCCAAGTAAGAATTTTTTTCAGAACAAGAACCTGCGTTAAAACTGCCGGCATCGTTATTTCGATTAGAACAATGTGACAAAGCGAATGTTACCTGATGTCTCTAAGAGGTCAGCGACTATTCTGCTGTCCCTCTGAAGGAAAACCTACGAATGATAAGTTATGAAATATACACTGAAACCAATTGACTAGTTCTTAGTATAAGAGATTCATCGCCTCAAGACTCTCACTTTTGAAATGACATCGCATCCATATTTAACCATACATATGTACATAATTCGATCCTTGGTTAGTCTAAGGTGTTGAGGTTATTGAACCACACGAAAACTTAAAATTGTACATCTGAACTTAAACATAAAAAACCATCAAAACCAAAAATACTCGTAGTTAAACAAAATATGTACGTAAATGGTCCAGCCTCCGGTGCACAAACCCTGAAAAAATCATGCACACGTAAAATATTTTACGGCCTCTGAAGACCGAAATTTAAATTTATGACTGTCGAATGGTAAACTTCATCACTTTCACCAGATAATGGTCCACAAATCTGCTCTAAGCTATTCCTTCCAGAGTTTTTCATTTGATTAAGATTTGAAGTACGATGGGCTAAGGTCTTAAACACCTATTCTGGGATGGCTTTATGGTAGACCCCGTTCCACCATTTAAAATCCCAAAATTTCTCGGAAAACGTATTATCATCTCACCGAAGTGTTGATTTAACCAGAGTTTATGGTAGTGCGCCTAGAGAGACCACATAAAACGGATTGTTGAAGGAATTCGCTTGACTCCACATCTATCGTCGGATTTCTGATTCTGTTCGTCTTTGACTGATTCCGAGTAATCGTAGAAACAGTGCAAGTGAACGTGGGAAAGGCCTTCCACTTAAGACTCTGCTGAATGTGGCTTAGAAGTCTGGCTATATGTCTTAATAGATAGCGGCAAAGTACGATGAACTCAACACATACATGAAGAAAAATAACGACTTTATAGAAAACATAAACAAAGAATTGAAAGACCTCAGAGAAAGCAATAAAAAAAAGGATGAGATAATAGAAAACATGCAATCACAGATCAACACACTCGAACAGCAAGCAATTACAAACAATATTGATATTAAAAATATTCCCCCTACACAACAAGAAAGCCTAACAGAAATTGTAAAGGGCATAGGTAAAACGATTAATTGTGAGATAAACGACAATGATATCACAGATATATATCGAACGAAAACAAAAAATCCTGAGAAATCCACAATTGTTGCAACATTTGCATCCCGAATAACGAAAATGTAATTTATCAAACAAACTCGATCCACTCGCTCCATCAAACTAAGAACTGATTCGCAACAATCAGTCGTAAAAGAAAAACTGACCAGCATATCACATATATGCAACGCAAAAGTAAACGAATCAATCGCCGAAACAAATTGGGAAGAAGTGATTAATGAAAATAATGTAATTTCTCTTTACCAAAAACTTGTCGATAAAATGAAAAGCATATACGAAAAGTCTACAGCTGTAAGAACAATAAAAAAGGAAAGAAAGCATAACCCATGGATGTCACATGACTTAATAGCTAAGTGTAAAAAAAGGGATGAGTTATACAAAAGATGGAAGAATAACAGATTGAGTAGGACTTTCGAACTGGATTATAAGACTTTTCGGATCAAACTAAACAAAGAAATAACAACGCAAAAATCTCTTTTTTACAAAACCAAGTTCAACCAAATCAAATCAAACCCCCAAAAACATGGAGCCTAATCAACGAGATAATGGGAAGGAAAAAGCCTAGCCTAGAAGAAACTATAATTAAGAATTTCACTGGTCAATTGTGTGTGAATGTGCAAAACACTTTAAAGAACAAATTGAAAACATTGTGCACCAATGCGACTCGATTACATCGATTCACCTAAATAAAACGCTAGACAAATCAGTTTTTATTCAAGAAACAACTGTCTTTGAAATGTCAAGAATAATTGGTTTGCTTGACGAAAATAAGTCACCTGGTATTGAAGGAATTCGAGCGTTGGATATCAAAACTCACGCGGTAATTTTTGCGCCGATTTTGTGCAAATTTATTAATTTGAGTGTTACACAAGCAAAAATTCCAGAAGCCTTAAAAACTGCAGTGGTCAGGCCAATATACAAAGGTGGTACAAAAAGTCAGCTCAAAATTACAGGCCAATATCCATATTGCCAGTAGTAGAAAAGTGCCTCGAAGAAGTCATAACAAACAGGTTGCAGAATTTTGTTGAAAAACACTCCATCATCCACGAAAATCAATACGGTTTCCAGAAAAAGAAAAGCACGGGTAAACTATTAGGAGAATTTGCAAATCATATCAATGAAAGTCTTAACAAAAGTTACCACGTCTTGGTCATATTTATGGACTTTAGTAAAGCGTTTGACACGCTCAATCACTCTAAGCTAATAGATGCTCTCGAACGTATAGGAATACGAGGATTATTGGTCGACTGGCTAAAGGAATATCTACACAACAGGCTTTTTTGTGTCAAGATCAGCGAGACCCATAGCCAAAAAGAACATGCAGAATACGGAGTCCCACGAGGATCGAAACTGGGCCCGATTCTGTTTATACTATACGCTAATGAGCTTCTCCGCATTTTCAAGCGAGCCAAACCCTTTGCTTATGCCGACGATACAGCGATAGTGGTATGTCACAGATCTTTGCAGACGGCAACAACAATAATTCAGGAAGAGTTTGATAATGCAGTAAAATGGTGTCATGATCATTGTTTAATGATCAACTCATCCAAAACAAAAATGATGCATATAAGAAATCAACAGTTCAAGGCTACCGAACAACAAATATACTGTAGGAATGATGGCTGCCATACCTCGACTAGCTGCCCTATAGATATAGTTCAAATTTACAAATATCTAGGAGTGATAATTGACAATAATTTTCTGTGGGATAAGCACATTGATGAGTTACGTTCGAGTCTTAACAGAGCATTATACGCACTAACTCATCTGCAGTACAAAACTACAACATCTGTGCTAAAACAAGTGTACTTTGCGCTAGTGGAATCCAAACTAAGATATGGAATACTTGCCTGGGGTAATGCATCGTTAACTCATTTAAAAAAACTTCAGAAATTACAAACTGCAGCACTGACAAAGATAAACATACTTACTCATCGAAATGTAACAGAGAGAGGAAGGTTCAATGTCATTAAAGTGGAATCAAGATGACGATTATATTAGAGTATTACGACGACACAAGATTCATCACTCCAATTAACCATGGGAGAAACACAAGAAGACGTGCACAAAATTACTTATGTTTATTGAACTAAGCTTACTTAATTTCAATCACTAATGTTAGAAACACAACATTCTGCAGAAAAGCCACTAAGGCTTCGCGGACACGCGTAACCAATGTAGATTTTATTGAAAATAAAAATTAATTGAATTGAATTGAATTGAACCACGCTACTTCTTTGTAGTCCAGATCTACTCACTGCTTAAAACATCACAATTTAGTGCATCTGGGCAGTAACCTGTTGCTAATATTCGAGGATGCAGCAATAATACTGGATGCAGCACAAGGGTGAAATTTATATGTTTTACCTACAGAACGCTTAAGTAAAATTCATTCTCACATCAGAGATCCTTAAAAACAGTCGAAATAATACCATATTTTGACCGACTTTAGGTTTTGGAAATGAGCCTCCATGAACTCTTTTCATATAAAACAAAAATTCTCAAAACCCTTCAAAATACTCATACACCGTCTGGTGTGTCTAAAGTGTTGAATGGTGTCTCATACATATGTCGCATACAACAAAACTTGGAGCCGTATTCCAACACTTATCTCCCGTAAATGTTTGAAAACTCTAAAACCACACTCATGTCACTTGAATGAGGGTTTCATGTCATATGTCGACCATAACTTTCCACTAACAAATGTTAGACCAATACATAAGCTTTTGATCGAATACCAAATGGAACCGAATCGGGCTTAACCGACCCAACTCTATCAAAAAATCAGAGACGTAAAGGGACAAATCAAATTATCAACTTTTGTTCAGAATTTTGATTCAATTTACTGACAGAAGTTTAGATACGGATACATACCATACTATACATATGGCTGGGGTAAAAGAATGTTTCGTTGTTTGATAAAGACAAACGTCGACAGACGGATACTTGAACGAGCGCATGGTGACAAAGTTAAGGTTCAGCGCCATGGCTAAGGCTATGGCAAAAGATGAAGGAGATTATACTCGTAGGTACATAGAGATTCGTTTTTAAATTCATGCATTTGACGAGGTAACTCTATCTCTAAATTCATCCTTGGAACACACTGGTGAGTCGATTTAAGTTGAATTTGTTGAGCAGAAAACTATGAGTTTTTTTTTAAAATTATCTACGGAAACGATCTGCTGTCTAAAACCATCGCCATGCATCGTTAATTCCATAAACGAAACCGTATTCAAAGGTGGGGGACAGAAATGGTAAATTTAATTTTCCACTCCGAAAAATGCCATAAACATCAACTCAACATTTAACTATTCCTGTGTTGAAGAGCGGAGTGGAAATTAAACACACAACTGATTAAAAGCTCTCCAGAGGTTTTCGGTGAGGAAGCGCACCAACTTTCTGGAATATATTTTCCAAGCGCCATTTAATTAATATCACCATCGTGAGCGTATGCCTCTTTCCCTTGAGTGCAAAATACCATAGCACACCACCTCAATGCACCATTCCAGTTTGGTAAATAAAAAAAAAATGTTTGCTTTGAATTTTCGCAAATAGCACTTGATGAGTCTCGAGTATTCTCAAATGAATTTCGCCTGGGTTTTGACTGGTTTGGGGAGGATAAATCCGAAAGGAATACATTTTTTAATATTCTAGCGCGTATGCTACACAACTCTTTGTACACATGTATGTATGTGTCATTAAAAAAAAAAAAAAAACAAAACACGGGCTTCTTCTATTAGAATTACTACCAGAAATCTGAGAAAAGGATCTGTCGGGGGGTTTCTTAGTTTTTTTTCGAAAATCATTTCATGATATGGAGAAGAGAAGTGGTTTGTATTATGAGAAAAATAATTGAATTTAGTTATGCTCTTGAGATTTGAAGACAGTATTCGTGGGAACGGTTGAGAGGATGCTGTTTGTTTTACAAGCACTACAGAATAAAATTAGCTCTGTTTGGTTATGTTTTAGAAATGTGTTGGTTGAAGTCAAGTAACAGTAAGAGTTTCGAGTGAAATTTAAGTAATTCGATTGTCTATATTTAAACAAGGTTTTGCAAAAGTCTAGCTATTAAAAATTGATTCAACGGAGCAGATGCATTGCCATATACCGAAAGTACACTAGGCCATCTCAGAGTTATTCCCTTGGCCCTCAACCAACAAGCCACTCCAGCTGACACGGTCTTTCTCCAGCTCCTTCAATCGGTGATGCACTTAGTTGAGGTCCCCTCCTTTCCAGCACTTTTTTGCACCACCGTAGATTCGGCCGTCCTCTGGTATGTAGTCCCCCCATGGTATCCACACGCTCTACATGGCCCAGCCATTTTAGGCGCCTGACCAAGCCGATGTCGCTGTACAGTCCGTACAGTTCATGGTTAAATCTCCATTTCCCATCAATACAAACGGGACCAAAAATAATAGGTTGTATTTTCCTCTCGAAACGGCCATGGGCTTCTTTATCCTTTCTCAATAGTGTCCATGTCTCTGCGAATTACTAGAGCAGGACGGGGATGATCAAGGTCTTGTAAAAAGCCTTGCGAGAGTGGGCTCTGCTCAAATGCCTTCTAAGTCCGAAAAAACAGCGGTTGGCAAGAGTTATTCTACGTCTTATTTACGCACTGGTGTCGTTGGAAGCATTTTTGGTTTTCCGCGGTAGGAAGGTTAAAAACCCACCCTCATCGTTAGCTCACTATAAGTAGATTTCCAGGGGGCACCACGAGGCTATGATGATGCGATTTTGCCCACCATCTCGGAGTTCTACTAAGTGATAGCCATTTGTGTGTCGGTATATTTAAAACATAATATCGGCCTACTGAAGAAGTAAATCTATATATAAATACGTGCTGCCTATTTTTGTCGTACACTTTTACACCGTTCTACTGAACCGAATGGCATAATACTTACACCATTGGAAAGGTAATTTCGCGTAGATTTGCACAATGTCTTGCAAAACCTTGGTAAAACATGTAAAAGGTTAGGTTATTTTACATATATGTATAGATATAGATGTTGTAAAATCAGAAATCCAGTGTTGCATAACCTTAGGATCAAACATCATTAATAAACTCTCTCTCTCTCTCTCTCTGGTGAGTTCATTTATTACCCCAGTTTCAAACCAGAAGATACGAAAAGAACTAGAACCCTACAAATGTGGTATAAATACAGGATGAGAAACAGCGTGAGTTAAGTTGATTTTTGGAAAGCGATAGAAAAGGAGCTTAAGGACTGAACAGAATGTGAATCTGAAGCTTGAATCTGTATCTGATATCGAACTTTCAAAAGTTCAATTTGTTCGTTGACATTTGGCCACACATGACGAACCGATTTGCGGAACATCACTTTTGCTGTAACTTTCAACAAGAAAATATGGAGAACGCACACGCGGATGATGCAATTGCATTATTAACAATGTATACAGGGTGAATTTTTTAACTTGAGACATCCAAATTACTCGAAAAATACGCGATATCGCGAAAAATGTTTCAGACAAAAGTCACAAGGTTCTGAAGGGGACATAAGATGGTGACTACGAGTTTGACCTTAAGCCCCATATTCAACGTCAAACGAAGGTCACTTTTGATTTTTCAAATGATAATTCCTGATTTTCATTGCTCAGTCGTATTCCTCAATGGGGCACACGACTTTGTCTCAAAGGTCTTATTCATTCAGTGCTATATACCACTGCACTGGCACGCATAAATCATTAATCGGTTTCCAACGTTATTAGGGTGTTAGAAGTTCGATATTTGTTTTGAGGAACTGATTATTATTAGTAACGTTTTCCAGATTAGTAATGCATGCTATTTCAATTCAAGAGAAAATTGAAATGATATTGATTTATGGAGAAAGTTGAAGGAACATCGATGGTGCTGTTGCTCTTTACGCCCAACGTTTCCCAGACCAGATAATATCGCGCGCTTCCTTTTATCGGGTCATCCAATAATTCACTGGTGAAGGAAGTGTGCAACCAAAGAAAAGGAATCGGTCAGATAGGGTGGCTGTTGAGGACAATGAAATAGCAGTGTTAGCTGCCGTTGCACACGATCCTCACATTAGCACTCGCCAAATAAGTCGTGAATAAGGAATTTTCCAAACGATTGTCTGTAAGATATTACATCGGCATAAATACCATTCTTATCATGTTTCAATGCATCAAGAACTTTCTAGTGACGATTTTCGCAACCGGGTTTCCTTTTGTCAATGGGCACTTCAGCAAATTGAACGAGACCCCCTTTTCTTCGCCAAGGTGTTATTCTCTGATGAGTCGACTTTCACCAATCACGGTACGGTAAATCGACATAATATGCATTACTGGGCTACCGAAAACCCTTTTTGATTGCAACAAGTTGAACGCCCGCACCCTTGGAATGTTAATGTTTGGGCGGGAAATATTGGGGATAAATTAATAGGTCCATATTTTATTGAAGGCAACATAAATGGCGAAAAGTATGCAAACTTCTTGCAGGACCATCTTCCAGTATTACTAGAAGAACTGCCATTGGAGTTGCGACAAACAATGTGGTTTCAACATGATGGTTGTCCAGCTCATTACTCCCAAGTAGCCCGGGGCGTATTAAACAATGTTTACCATCAACGATGGATCGGACGAGGGGGTCCGAGGCAACGGCCTGCTAGATCACCTGAACTTACGTCACTTGATTTCTTCTTGTGGGGCTACTTAAAAAGTGAGGTTTACAGAAAAAAACCAAAAACACATGAGGGCATGAAAAGACGAATAACTGAAGCTTGCCGGAAGATTACGCCAGAAATACTTCTCAGTTCTGTTGGTTTATTTAGAGCGTGGATAGACAAGTGTATTGAAGTGAATGGTCACATTTTTGAGCATTTGTTGAAATAGTCTCGGGAAATAAACGTCGAAATAGGAAGAATTCAATGATTCAACAGTGGGTGGCAAGGGGACCCACTCTAATTAATCACCCCGAAGGAAACAAAATACTTCTACGTCCACGTCGTTGTTTCTGGGTTATGCTTAACGCAGTATGTAAAAACAAATGACAAGCCTACGAGCAATACGACTGAGCAATGAAAATCAGAAATTATCATTTGAAAAATCAAAAGTGACCTTCGTTTGACCTTGAATTTGGGGCTCAAGGTCAAGCTCGTGGTCACCATCTTATGTCCCCTTCAGAACCTCGTGACTTTTGTCTGAAACATTTTTCGCGACATTTCTTACTTTTCGAGTAATTTTAATGTCTTACGTTTTATGGCGCCCTCTGACGGGAAAAGAACGCATTTTTGAAAGTGTTTCCTGTAAAAGAATTGTAATTTTTCGCTCAGCTTACGAATCTGTCAAAAAAAATAGGGGTTCCCATTAAAAAAAATCAAAGGTGACCTTCGTTTGACCTTGAATATCGGGCTCAAGGTCAAACTCGTTGTCACCATCTTATGTCCCCTTCAGTACCTTGTGACTTTTGTCTGAAACATTTTTCGGAGATATCGCGTGTTTTTCGAGTAATTTGGATGTCTCAAGTTAAAAAACTCACCCTGTATATGCAAAAAGCGAAAGCAAGAAAAAAATAAAAAACAAAAAAAGCGAGGGGCTATGAAAGAGTGGCTGTATGGTAGAAACGATCGTACTCATACTAAATTGTTGAGAAAATTAGAAATGTCTGCACCAGAATATTTTTAAAGATTTCTTAGAATGGATTCAGAAACTTATACTGAATTGCTGAGTTTGGTTGGTCCAGTTATTGGAAAACAAAATACAGGAATGCGAGAAGCAATTACAGGAAACGAGAGACTGTCAGCAACTTTAAGATTCCTCGCAACTGGACAAAGTTTCGAGGAACTAAAGTTTTAATATTTCTAAGAATTTCGATAAGTTCCAAAAGAAACGTTTTGCTAAAACTTGCCATTTTTTATCTTTTCGAACAACGCCACAAACGGCGAACATGCTCGCGATCAAATCCACAAATTTTCCAATTTTTCATTAACATTGGATCGGTTCGCCAAGAGCACCACAAATGTCGAACAAGACCATGAACACGAACAGATCGCATGAACATGTTCGTCGTATATGGCCAGCTTCACTGAGAAAAAAAAACATTTTCAAGTCTGTTTGCCTTTGAAAGTCAATAGTAAAGAACAGGAAAGATGCTAGGGATAAGCGCACAGTCGAATCGTTTTTATGCATGTGGTTCTACATAAGGAATTTGTTTAAGTAAGTTTGTGACTGTGAAAGTCACTACTACGATTGCAAAACAGTTTCCCTACTCTAAGTGGGATATAGACTAAACAAAATGAAAAAAAGAAAAACATAGTGACGAGTGACGACACTTTTGTTGTGTACACGACAACAGTTGCTTTTGTGAATCGTCGAATTTCGGCCATGCGCGAGCTGAGTTTAAGTAAATCGACATTGAAAAGTGGGCCTTTTAATGGAACTCGCTGTATCTATAAGATGGGATTAAGTGGTCTTAGCACAACCATGTAAATCTTGAGGTCTCCTTTCTGTTTCAAGTCTTACACTATCAGAAACTCAAAGGAGTTTGAAATTGAATATAAAACCCTACTTCTTAGTCAGCTCTGTGGGTCTTCTCATTCCAGTAAAAAGAAAAATGCTTTGCTTTCTAGCGGGGATTGACTATATGCCCATATAGTCGATCAGATCTAAGGTTGTCTGTAAACATGCCAAGCCTTCCTGCATGTTTATCTATAAAATAGTGTTGAGATGTTTTCTCTTATGTGGGATCAAACGTTTAGAGCGACCCGTTCAAGGGTTGACATGAGTCGAAAATTAATTTAATGGTCCCGAGAAATACTTTGTCTAAGCCCGAAACGAAAAAAAAACATTTTGTTTGCCGATTCGTGCTTTTTCTGTCAGAATATCAAGTTCAAGTTTTTGATATAAAGACCGCAAAATATCCTATGCTTCATGGGTAGTACCAAAGTCTACATGATACTCGTAGCATGCGTCAGCTCCGGTGGCCTGTGAACTGATTGCCTCACTTCCTGGTATTTTTGCATTTACTTGCTTAGACCTTCAATTGTTTGCTGCACTAAATATTCACCTTCGACGTTTGCAGTGGTGGATCTTGTGTGCATCGAAAATCACAATCGGCGTTAATTTGACCACACCAACTGACTTCCGTTTGCAATAGCGCACAGTGCATATTTGGATGCGTTCAAATCAGATTAATAAAATAATTAATGCCCTTCCGACTTTCTAACAAATCCATATTAAGGGTTAAAAAACCATTATCAGCCAATTTTACGCGCGTATACTCCAGAATGAGAGAGTCGTCTTTACAAGGAAAGGTTTCTATAGCACCCGTCGTGGTGATAGTTATTCCACACTTTCCCACATTTTCGTGCCGAAACATTTCTTTTCACGATTGTTCTTAGAAAAAAGTATCTAAATCCCTTTACTGATTTCTACATTTGAACTAGTAATTAAGAAGAACACAACATTTACTACATCTGTTACAATCGTGTGCCCTCTTATATAACATCCAACAAAGATTCAATACTCTTGCTTCTACCCACCCATCTATGAGCAAGTAGGCTGTCATCTCATAAATTTCCACTCAGGCCCCCAACCTCATTCTCCACAACCATGTTATTCAAGTTGCTTTACCAATTCATTGTCCTTTACACTTCTGTAGCTATAAACATTTTTGATACATTTATTCCGATGTAATGTTGGCTTTACATTACCAATTCGTTTCTTGAAAGACTTCTGCAGTGCCCCTTTTCCGTTACATTTATGGTCCTCACGTGCGACACCTTTTTAGTAGCTGCCCCCCGCATCGATATAAATGGGTTACGACCATAAAACCTCGTTTTTCAATTGAACGCCGCCGCGGAAATTTCCAATTCACTTCACATTTTATTGCGGCACGCAATAAACTTTTATCGTTATCCCGATGAATGTTGTTTGCCGTATGCTACGCTACCATACTTGTACATATCTATGTTCATGTATAACCTGTCCACCTCAAGGATCGATTTTCCATTCATCTTTAACCGCAAAACTTCAACTTAAAGCTGCAATTCGTATTGCTCCTCCAAGTGCTTTTCCACATCCTTGCACTACCATTAGACGACCGACAAACGTTGGAGCAATACGATGATACGACTCAAACGTTTGAAACCAGAAACCAATTGCAATTTGTCTGCTGTCTAGGCAATAGGGCAACCTCTATCTTCATATTCAGCTCCAGAGCATCACCACCACTACCACAATTCGTATTCGTCTCATGCTCCTTACTATCTATCTGGTCCTTTGCTTATGGATTTCTCTCTTTTTTTAATTGCCACTTAATGCCTTGTCTTCGATAATTGCAGTGAAAGTATAAGTCTGAGTCTGAGTTCGAGTTTAAGTTTCAGTTCAGGTCTGAGTGTGATTGTGTCTCGTATTCCAATCGATTATTGTTGAATGCAGTCGAGTGTACAACAAAGGACTTCAAGGATACAATTTTATGTCGTCTCCCCCGGGTGTAAATGTGTACAGTATGTGTTAAGTTTGTTTCATCCTAGCTCTTATGATGGTCATAATTATCGCTTCCTATGTTACAGTGCTTTAGGGTTGGCCATTAAATGTTTTCCTGAATGGACTCAGATGAAAAGGGACATAATTTACAATTCACATGTTGCCTGAGCGGATAAGGAATGAATTTATACCAGAATGCACGAAGAAATATATATAAGCGTAAGGCTTGTTCTTTGGGATGCAATTAAGGCTATACTAGCCAGTGTGACCATGAATTTGGTATAACCTTTCTTGTGACTTTATGGATAATTTTATATAAAGATCTTGCTTTACGTGCTTACAAGATTTAATTTGTACAGGACTTAAGGTCACATGACCATCGTTCGTGCCTTTTGCATCGTTATGGGTCGGTGGAATTATTGATCTATATGTCTTCAAAAATGATTTTGATCAGAAAGTTACAGTCAACGGTGAGCGGTACAGAAACATGATAACCAACCTCAATTCGGAGGCATTTATATTGCAGATATATATCACACAGCGTGCTATAGGTACAATGAATTTACTGAATTAAATACATTCGTGCGATTTGACGCCATTAGATAATTTTGTCTTGAGGGGTGTAAAGTCGCATGCAGCACTTTGTAGCTTACATTTAATGCGTTGTTGCCGAAATATAGCCTGATTTACGAGTACTACGAAGAATGTGTGTAAATTTGACCTCTGGATTACGAAAAATATGAGCCAGCCGCGGCGACTACATGCCAAAAATCATATTCCTTAACATTTATGCCATAGATTTATCTGTCAAATGAAGTTAATTTCAAGGATATTTAAATTCTAATTCTGTATTTCATTTCAATTTAAAGCTTACCGCCTTTAAAAAAAAAAACACCCATTGCATAAAATACTTTTTCTTGCAGTAGATATAGGTTCGGCCTCGTTTCTTGAGCTTTTCGAACCCCTTGATCAAAGTTATTATGATATTGCAGAGTACCAACGATTAAAGTACTATTTTTGAATTTTTTTCCGCTCACCCTTATTCCTCGTAAACGAAGTCTGATGAGATTTCTTTGCAGGAAGATGCCTCAACAATTTTAACATTGTTTTTAAGGTTCATTTGTGTTAACTCCTGATTCCACAGCCATATGGGGCCCTCGATGCTGGCTTATTGACTGTCGCCAATTCCTTGGTCGTTACCCTGGAACCTAGAATTCATGAAATGATTCACGCCTAATCAAATCGTTTTGCTGGACAATTTTGAATTCCTCTATTTCTTCATTCCTAGTGAAAAAGTGTCTTTAGATACATTTTTTGCATTTTAATCTTTCTCCGTAAGCTAATTTTTTCGAAGAATGTCGTCAAAGTGGTGAAGAGTTAAGTTTCCATTCGTCAATTAATATGGGTCTCCTTCCACTAAGAAGTATATAAGTAAAAAATACTGTATGACTGTATTATCAAAGCCAGCTAAGTGTTTTACTCGTATTGTTTGCTTATTTAAGGCCCGAAAATAAGGCTTCATTAATAGTTATCAGAATCCCCAGACAATTAGGAACTCTGAATCATATTTGAAGAACAAGCTTATGCCAGACGATACCGAAAACAGATGCCTCAAGTTCGCATGGTCAAAAAAAAAAACCTTAAGTTAAAAATATATAAACGGCCACCCCTTTTCTAGTCACGTTTTGGAGATTTTTCTTATTTAAATTGTCGACAGAGAGAAGATAGTGAAAGCGAGCAAAAAAAAAATGTACGTCACGTGCAGTTGAAATCTTAAGGACATCTCTTAAGATATGCAACAAAGCACAAGGAGCTGAGCTTGCACCTGCACCGTACGTCTACAATTAGAACAGACAATTCCGGAGATACTTTAACCTAAATAAAGAAAGTCCAACGAGAATGGCGTGTTTTTGTGGTTGCTGAAATACATATTGCTAGTGCCTGCTGTTGTCGTTGCTGTACTACGAATACTATAGCTGGTGGCAGAATCAAGATATTTCGCCTCTAAATTGGGGCCACCTTCTTCTTGTTGACAGGCGATACTGAGATATGAACTGCATGTGGTAACAGTAGAAGTGGAAGGTTTCAATTTCTTATTAAAGCTTAAAGATAAGTGAGATATATGGTGTTCATAAACAAGTATATGTATGAATATAGGACATCAGATAAGGGAGCTGAAATTTGCATCATTATTATAAGGACGACACCATAATGATGGTGCAAATAATTGAACGTTACCCTAAACATGGTTATGTGTATCAGCAAGCCACTGAAAGGAAAATGATGGATTGGGTTTCACATGGGATGTACGAAGTTGTCACGGCGGCATGTACGAGTATGAACCTATATATGATATCCCATGGTTATTCAATTTCAGATCAAAATTTGGTAAAGTTATTGACATCTGTTAAGAAACAGACTAGAGCAAATGATTTATTCGCAACATCAAGTTCACGAGTAGGCAAACAATTTTGGCAAGTTTAATGAGTCCATTCCTGCATGTCACAAAGGGTTTTATTGAATCAGCTCTTTCCCGATGGAGCTATTAGAATGTTTAATCCACTTCCGGGGCCGTCTCCTCGTAACATTCCAAGCTAAAAACTTTTACAGAAGCTGCAACTAAGACTGCCCAATTTTGTAATAAGACGCAATATCTTGAAAAGTTATTTCTTTGCTGCCAACGGCTTCCCGGTGCACAGCTTAATGAGTAAGGCCAAGTTTAAAATATCTATTTAAATAGCTGAACTAAGTCCTGTAAGAGATCAGAAGAGATGTACTTTTTGTTTCCATCATTTTACGGTGAACCTGGGCCTCAACTAACAGTCTTTGTTAGTTGCCTCCAGTTTCGCACGCTAAGTCAGCTGAAGTCCCCTTCCACTTGCGTGCGCCACCTGAGTCTCGATCTTCCTCTACCACGCTATCCCTCGGGGGCAGATTGGAAGACTTTTCAAACTGGAGCTCTCACTCTTCTGGCTCAGTCGATGTCGCTGTACAGTTCGTAAAATTCATCGTTCTACCTCCTCCTTCAATCACAGTCTAGGCAGATTGGACCAAAAATCAGTCGAAGAATTTTCCTCTCAAAGTATTCAAGAGCACCCTTATCCATTTTTGATAGTGCCCATGCTTCTCAGGCAGCAGGAGTGGGATTACTAAGGTCTTATAAAGATACACTTTTGTTGTTCGAGAGAGGGCCTTGCTAGACAATTGACTTCTAAGTATAAAGAAGCGGCGCTTGGCAAGAGTAGTTTTTCATCTAAACTCAGCTTTTGTGTCGTTATCTGAATTGAAAGCGAAATCTAGGTAGACACAGCGTTAAGCTACCTCAAGGTTATATCTGCCGCTTCCGTCTCAATACTGGCACCACTCAAAAAGCACCACTGACATCAAGCTGCTTTCTATCGATTATTTCAATATCATCGAGTCAATAGACTGACTTTTGCGCCTGTTGTGTTGGCGCGTGAGTTTTGCACTATTTCTTCAAGAAGATGTATGTACAAGAAATCGCGTGATAGCGCATCGCTTTTTCTAAATCCTTTTTTGACATAAAGGTTTTCGGTGAGACCTTTATCGACCCTGATGGAGCAGCGTCTACTCTCTCTCTCTCATCGTCATCCTGCACAAGCGAGTTTGGCAGAGATGACAAAATTAAACATTGCTCTGTAAAGCTCATCTCTATAGATACAGTCGTACGCCGCATTAAAATTTTTTTCAAGATCTGCCGTAGTGTGAATATTTGATCAATGGTGGGCTTTTCTATCCCACACTGGTATAAATCCATTAGGTTGTTTACGAATAGCTTCAGTCGTTCACATTGTACACCATACCAGATCCTGTAAGAAATGTTAAGAAGATTTATGCGTCTCTAATCTTCTAATACTAAGGTTCCATTCATCGGGCATACTTTGGTCCGACCATATTATAGAGATGGCAACAATTAGTATAAGGCCTCGTAGAAATAGCATCTTCCGACAGGTGCTGGTTCCTTAAATGACGAGAATGAGCCTCTGCAGCCGAACATCTTACAGCTCTGCTAATAAGCCCTACTTCACGCCTCCCCGTGGCGCCATCTGGGAATCACACTAGAGATTGCGTACGTTCCGAGGAGCCAACATCGGACCATTACCTTTTTGTAGCCAAGGTACGGCTGCGGATATCCCAAACTACGCCAAGACAAACTAATGCTGTGAGAAAATTTGACGTCAGACGGCTACAATCGCAAGAGATCGCCAAGTCCTTTTCCGATCTAGTGTCTCTTAATCTCTTAAGAGATCCAATGCCGCCAGCATCAACCATCGAAGACCACTGGAAACACTGCCAAAACGCCATCAGAGATGCCCCTTCAGATGTGCTGGGTTTCACTCGTCCACCTGGTTCGATGATGAGTGCCGGCAAGCACATGCAGCAAAGGAAGATGCAAATAAAGCAGCGCCGCTTAGAAGGACCAGAGCTGCTCATGAGCTCTATGAGCGGAAGAGGAATCACGAATACCGGCTTCTCAGGAGGGAGAAGAAAGAGCATGAGAAGCGCGCGATCGAGGAAATTGAGAGATGCTACTCCAGTTTTACCAAAAGGTAGAAATAACATGCCGCGGAAACAAACCCCGAAGCGAAGCCTGTAGAGATGAACAAGGGAACATCGTAGTAGAATCGCAGTCGACACTAAGGATTTGGAAACACCATTTCTGCAGACTGTATAACGGCGACGACGGGCCAAATACCGGTGTCAGGCAGAATCAACCTTTCAACTTGGACGATGATGACCAACAATTCCGCCCACCCGATCTGGATGAAGTGAAGATAGCCATATCGAAGCTTTAGTCCAACAAAGCTGCTGGAGCGGATGGCCTGACTGCCGAGCTCTTCAAAGCGGCAGGCGATGACTTGGTAAGGGGCATACACCAACTCACCTGTAAAATATGGTCGGACGAAAGTATGCCCGATGAATGGAACCTCAGCATTCTTTGTCCGATTCTCAAGAAAGGATACTATCTGAACTGCGCCAACTACAGAGGCATCAGTCTCTTTAACATCGCATATAAGATCTTATCCGCCGTATTGTGTGAACGCCTGAAGCCGTTCGTGTGGCTTCAGGCCAGGAAAGTCCACCATCGACCAGATATTCACACTACGGCAGATCTTGGAGAAGACCCATGAGCTTCAGATCGATACACACCACCTATTCATCGATTTTAAGGCCGCGTCAAACAATGTCTAGTTTCGGCATCCATGCCAAACTCGTCCGTCTGTGCAGGATGAGGATGGAGAATGCACGCTGCTCCATCAAGGTCGATAAAGATCTCACCGAGACCTTTGAAGTTCAGAAAGGATGTTGATGTAGTAGTAGATGCGCTGTCATGCGATTTTTTCAACACCGTACTTGAAAGAATAGTGTAAAACTCACGAGCAAACACAAGAGGCACTATCTTTCAAAAGTCTGTCCAACTACTCGCATACGCCGACGATGTTGACATAATCGGGAGAAAGCAGCGTGATGTCAGTGGTGCTTTTTGAGTGGTGCCAGTATTGAGACGGAAGCGGCGAAAATGGGCTTAGCGGTCAATGAGGGCAAGACCAAGTATATGCTGTCAAGCAATAAGGACAACCAACACCGACGTCTCGGGCAGAACGTCACCCTCGACAAATATAACTTTGAGTTAGTTAAGGACTTTGTCTTCCTAGGCTCTGCTATAAATACAGACAACGACACCAGCGCTGAGATCAAGCGAAGAATAAATCTTGCCAACCGCTGTTTCTTTGGGTCCAGAAAGCAACTGAGTAGCAAAGTCCTCTCTCGGACAACAAAAGTCACACTTTGTAAGACCTTAATAATCCCGGTCCTGCTCTATGGCGCATAGGCATGGACATTATCGAAAATGGATGAGGGTGTTCTTGGTTGCTTCGAGAGAAAAATTCTTCGGGCGATCTTCGGTCCCGTCTGCATTGACGGTGAATGGAGGAGTAGATACAACAACGAACTGTATGGACTGTACAGCGACATGGACCTAGCAAGAAGAGTGAAGATCCAAAGGCTGAGATGGCTGGGTCATGTAGAGATTAAGGACACCAATGCTCCGGTCCGATAAGTCTTCGAATCCGCTCCCGAGGGACAGCGCAGTAGAGGAAGGCCAAGACTCAAGTGGCGCACGCAAGTGGAAGAGAACCTCAGCCAACTTAGCGTGCGAAACTGGAGGCAGCTAGCCAGGGATCGAGCTGGCTGGAGAAGCTTGTTGACTGAGGCCCAGGTCCACCCCGTACTGTATTGCCACCTAAAGTAAGTAAGTAATATTATAGAGATGAGTTGGTGTACAGTCCTTACCATGTCATGGCCTGCCGCTTTGAGGTGCTCAGTTATGCCGTCCGCTCCAACAGCTTTGTTGGACTTAAGCTTTTATTCTGATTTCTTCATCTTATTCAGGTCTGGTGGACGAAATTGTTGATCTGCAGGTGAACAGGTTCAAGGAACTTGAATTAGTTCGGCAAAAATGTAAGGGAAGAAGTTAAACATAGTCTGGACCCCATCATACTCTACCAGATTATACAAAACTAGTTGAGTTGAGATTTTCCTAAATATCTTAAAGACCTATTGCACCCCTTCAATGAATTGCTCATTTTTTGTTAAGGTATGAGTGTCCCAATCACGACAGTGATATTCAGCTTATCAGTTGATCTCCATAGAAATGAGTGGTCAATATTATATTTTCGTGAAACATTTTTAACAAAGTTGGGAAATATCGCAAAATGCGCATTTTGAAAAGAAATTTCTGTCGAAATAATACACCAACTGCAGCTTGTGTTCGAGTTTGTGAAGAAAGATTGTGAGACTAGTGTGTAGATTGATAACCCTACAAATTTCCACATTCGTTCGCTCAACGGAGAGCATTATTGGGGCTTTTACCGAAAGTGGGCACCTTAACCCGAGAACCTACTAAACACCAATCGCACTAACCTGAGGAGAATTTTGCATAAAAATCTCGGATTATACATTTACAAGGTTCAGTTGACTCAGGAATCGAAGCAAAATCACTAAACACTTCATCGTCGCTTCTCTGATCGAGCAGATCTAAACTGCTCGAATGTCAAATTGGGGCAAACAATTTTTCATTTTTAAGAGGCACGCTTTCATCTCGGCGACTACATAAAAAAGGAAAATTGCTGTATATAGGGTTCAGGAAATCTACACGTAGTCACAGAGAGGCCCATGCATCCTGAACGTGTGATTGTTTGGTGTAGTTTTTAGAGTGGGGGTGTTGTTGGTCCATTTTCCTTTCAAGATGAGTGAGAGCACTCCCATGGCATGATAACCAATTTTTATGACCAACAATTGAGGATTTTCACTTGGGCGAGCTATGGTTGCAGAATGATAGGACTACGTGCCGAACACCTAACGCCAATCCAACTAACTGAAGGAAATATTCGACGAACACATAATTCAGCGTAATGCAATTGGCCTCTAAGATCTGGCGATTTGACGCCTCTTGATTCTTTTTTTGGGGATGCATAAAGTCTCTAGTCTACCTTAAGAAAGCAACAACAATCGACGCATTGGAAAAGTAGTCGAAAACTTTGTCTCTCAATGACATAAATCAGATCCGGCCATAATGTGCATATGTCCGAAGTTGTGTTAACAAATTAACAGCATTTGAATGGCTATTACATTTGAATGGGTAGGAAATTGTTCAATAATTCTATAAATAGCCGATGATGTCTACCTTTAATATCACGAATTCTTCCATGAACCTCGCCAACAGAGATTTGATTTCAGATATAAATGTAAATTAATTTTGAACGAAGTGCAACAATTATGTCGTCAATGAAGACAACAACATTGGACAACATTTCTGACCGACTTTTATCCACGCAAATAGTGATAGTAGACTTCTGAAGTGACAGCTTGGTTACAAGACAATAGAGGGGACGTTAAATGTTAATATAAAGAACATTTTTCATCTCCAGTAACGGTTAAAAAACGACTCTCGACTGTGACGTGAAGCTTCGACTCATCGTGAAGATTATTTTGCGATAGGTGGAATGTATGGTGCTCACTTTTTTCAACATTGTAACTTTTCGAATATTTGCAGGGTATCGATGGAAGGTCATATGGCTTACTTGTGATTTTTTTTGATGATGGACATCATCTAGTACTTCTGGCCTACGCGAACGAGATTCATCCTTTGCTAAAGTTTTCAAACCAACACCGACAAGTACAATTGCTGAAAACATCCTCCCTATATATAGGCAAATATTTTCGGAACAAAAGTAATAAAAATGCCGAATCTAAACACACAAACATACGTTTTGGTGTCAATCTTTTCACAATGAAATAGCGAACTGTGCTAAAAATAAATCAAACTTGGCATCTTAATGTGACAACTGGTTTGACATTTAACCTCTATTGAAAAGTTCGATACAGCAAAAAAATCAATAAAAAAAAACATTATTCGTTTGCTCGAATTAAAAATTATGAAAAATACATCATTGTACCGTGCGCACACCGTGGTCTAGTGCCTTAAGAGTTTTTCTTAGCTTAACTAAAAAATTTTAATTATTACATTAAAAAGCTCGTTTGCCTATGTCTCGAAGCTGCACTTTTTCTATTGTTTGGCGACCGCTTATTGATTGTAAGGTAACGGCTTCTAACTTTAGATATTAGGTCTCTTCCACTAAAGCAAGTTCTTCAGCAACAGCTTTCTTCAGCTCTTTTTTTCAGTGTTCGGTGCCTAGCTTAAACCGAACTTCATCGATTTCACTTTTTCTGCCGTGACTAATCACCAAGCTTACGAGTAAAAGGCTTATTTTTTGCTCTTTATTGTCATTTTCCTTTCTTTGTTCCACTACGTTCCAAATTTCCTTAAGTATGTTAGGCAAGATTTTTAGAACAACGAGCAGAGTTTTACAATAATCATACGTTTTTCATCGAAACTATTTCGCAAACCTCAAGCCACAATGCAGATCAAAAATGGAATTTTTAACTGATGTCAAAATGTACCTTAAGCCCAAGGTATTAAACGATATGTGCGCATCTAAGCCCAATGTGGCTTTATACGGTACTTGCTCTCTATTTTAAAATCAAGTCCTTATGCTTTTGACCACTTTTGATTGTTTCTCTATTTCTCTATATACACAGCCAACCAGAGTATGTCGGAGAGTATGTATGATTTCGAGCCAAAAATTAACAAACAATGAGTGCTGTGTGACTCGATGCATTATTGTGTAACAGAGTATAACTTTTTGGATCGCGGAACTTTTTGGAATTGGAATGAATTCTACAACAAAATCACGTACAATTTTAATAATTTCAGACGTCCGAACTGAAATTGGCCTTTCTGTGTGTTTGTCGTCGAAAACAACTGTTCTACTCAAGCAATAATCACTTGTTACGTCAATCGGAATATTTGTGATGTATTTTTTAGAAGCTTTGCGTGGAATTGAATGACCGCTGTTCAGTCCATGTTCAAATTTCAATATCAAATGGAATGGTGTTCTGGAAAAATAATTTTTATAATTGTTAAATGTCAACCAAATATTATGAAATTTCGACACATAGTGGAGAAAGATTCAAGCACAAATAAATGGCGGTCTTGGTTGTTAGGATATGGCTCTTGTCCGGGATATTATTTGCCACATTGTGTAAATCATTTAATATAACAATGTAGTGCTGTCAGAGCTTCTTTGACATCTAATGAAGAATTAGAGGCTTCGCCAACATTTTTGTTTTACTTTTCCCACACCTCTGCATTTCACGTTTCATCAGAACTAAAATAAACTTCTTGTTTACAGAGCCTCATCCATCACAAACTCGATGCGAATGATTCTGAACTTTTCGACTACTCAACCCCGTGTGATAAATCAAGGTCCCAGCAGGTCATACCTTTACCACCGATCGCCCATAAGAAATCCCTGCACCTCATTGTTACATCCATTTGTATGCTCAAACTCACATCCCCATTACCAACAATAAACTCGTATGTGTGTTATCCAACGAAAATAATTTCCACCAAATGAGGTGATTACATTTGCAAAATTGCACACCAAAAAAGGTTCTCATTCTCCCCCCCTAGCCCTGCAAAATAACTCAATTAGTATGGTTATTCACCAAGCTGGACCATATCCATATCAAGGCCATGTTGGTTGAAATGGTCGAAGCTGAAGAAACAGTCACGTTCTAAGGGCATGAATTCAATCATAATTAAGTGAAATAAGGCCGGAAAAATACATACACCCCATTGAAGGGCCATACTATGTACGAGAAATCCGGTGCCTCTATCGGTCAGTTAGATAGAGTAAACCAACGCCAATTAAACTCTTATTAGTTACGACTCGCAGGGAAATGTCCTACATTAATCCTTATTTAAGGTTTTACGTAAGAAATAAAGACGCCAACGTGGTTATTACATAGACTGGTGTTACAAGTACTGTTGACCTAATTCTTACCCATGGTTGGTTTTCGTTCAATGAATTTGAATTTCTTCCTACAAGGATCACTTTCAAGAGGTCCACTTAAAGTTATTTCTAAAGTTGAGGCGAACTTTAAGTGTAGCACCGAATACTCTTAAGGTGAAAGGAGACATAAAATATACCAAAAGTTAAAGTGGAGTAGAATAGCGCCTGGCCAAAAACAATGTGACAACAAAAGTTGCCGGAAAAGAAAACTCTTTAAGTGGTTAGTCTATTTTATTTTTTTTTTTCGATTTTCGGTCTTCTGTTTATGTTTCCCTTTTCCCAAAATAAGGATATGATAATATTTAAATATCCTAAAGCAATTTTGTAGGATTTTTAAAAGTTTAGTTTTAGAAAAAAAAGGGGCACTTTCTAAACTCGAAAAATACAACATCTAGAGCGACTTGTGAACTGGTCTCTGTCGAGGCAGTTTGACTCTAATTACGTGGTTTTATCGTTAGCACTTTTGGGGCTTGGGTCTCGGGATCTGGGACGATTCGGTTAAACAATACTGGAACAACAGCAATAAAAATGGGGAAACTATACCCATGTCCAGTGACACGCCGATGGGGTTGCCTTGAGGGTAAAAACATGACGAAAAGTTCTATCAAAGAATTATAATTACCCTGGGGGATGTGTTGACGAGTGAACTTGTAGCAGCAATCATAATATTCTGACAGACGAGAGATTATGATATTTATGTTTGCCTTTTTTGTGACGAACAAAAGGATTATGATGTGTCATAGCGTTGACTGGTGGTGGCTTTGAGTTGTACACTGATGATGACGACGATGATGACGATGCCGACGTGCATTGGGCTGTGTTCGGGTAGAAATTGTTTCATGGATTAGTATGACGTGTGACATTTGGTAAGGTAATTAGTGCAGTTCGATGGTGAAACTAAAGATAACGGGTTTCATAATAATATACTCATTTACTCCTACACGATGTTTGACAGGTGGCTTTAAAGTTTTATCCACAGCACTACCTATTCAAATATCGGATTGAAAGGTTTAATAACATTTCCGAATTGTCTTAAATATTTAAAGTAAGAAGAGTTACTTCGAACTTACATTAAAGTATTTTAAAAAAATTTCAGTTGCATTTCATTTTGAGTTTCAATACTTCTTATCTGCCAAATTTCTTTTTATCTTTTATATGACAGGATCTTTGCAACAAATTTTGCAGATGATCAAATAAACCTTTGGTTAAATTAAATTACTTTCTCAGGATTACCGAAAACCTTCAACTGGCACTGAATAAAATTCATTGTAACTCAGAATTTTAAGATGAAAAACAAAGTGTTGACAATGAACAGATAATCCGATGGCATGATTCCTGACGCAGCTTTTAACAAAGTTGTGCTAAAGAGATCTTCACGTTTTCATAGAAAAACAAGATAACTCCAAGAAAAATATCAAACAAAAGTCGATCAGCAGAAGTATACCTAGCTGTAGATAGCCTTTAAAAATTTAGTGTTATATGAAAAAACATTTCCAACGACAAAGAAAATATGTCAACCAGAAGGAATATCCAACACTAACGTCTCCGACAGAACGCCACCATCGTCTGCGACTCAAGTGGTGCACGCAAAGTGAAACTGGAGAAAGAATTTCAAAGAAAAACTATCAGAAATCGTGGAAGATTACATACTGAAATATCAGGATAACAATTTTCTTATTTTCTGAAGGTAGTAACAATTGGGAAAACATTCAACTTTAATATAAGACTCCTTAGAAAAAGAAAATATTTTTCCCACAGTTTTTCTTGGCTCTAGATATAGAGTTTTTATTAGCCAATTTACTTCTTTTTTCCAATGGTGGACAAGTTGTTTCTTCGGAAAACATATGCAATTCTTCCTCATCATCTATCTGTCAGTTCTTTGAACCAGACAAATCTGCGGACTTCCCTGTCAGCGTAATGCTTCAAGCATAAGCTGTTTCATGGATCCTGCTCTTTTATATGATAAAACAGCATATGTCGAGTCAATGGCCCCTCTCTCTTTCTACAGTTGCATTGCACTTACGTCCCTTCTTTCCATGGTACAATAAAACTTATAATCTATTTTGTTGTTCCGAAAGTAAATTTAAATAAAACAAATTTATGATTTAAATTTATTTATAATTTATTTACTTATTAACTTTAATATATTGTTTGGATCTTGCCGTTATGAATAAAATCTAACATCATTCGTATGCTCTTTATAGGACTTCCTGTAGGACCTGATTCTGACAAGGACATTTTCGATTAAGTTTTGGAAACATATCCTGCAAAAACTTGGCCATAGTTTCGTTTTCAAAGCGTGAAGAGCTTGCGTTCTTGGTGGCCAGTTCACATCACCAAAATGCAAAATTATAATATTGTGTATATTAATGTATCCACAGATTTTGTTTACAGTTTTGCCTATAGCATAATTAGATGGAGGATTATGTCAACGATAATCTGCTCGTAATGTTTTTTTCTGTATAAAATGCGTGCATTTAGAGTCGAAAAATTTCTCCTTTAATACGAGTAGTTCGAAAATTTCCTTGGCGAACGTCCCATTCGATGTGAGTTCCCTTCTGATGCTCTTTCCAATGTTCACCTGCAACTTCTTGTCTGCCTCTAGCAACACATATATTCCTCGGTTATGACAGTACACTTTACTTCTTATAATCGTTTTCGGACTCACACTTATTCGATGTCACCAAAAATGCGGCTAAACATTTTGGCTTCATAAAGCGAAGTAATATACACTTTCCGAAATTAGCTAGATCTGAGGAATCCTGTCCAACTGAAAGTCTTCTGGTAATGCAGCCAATTCTTTTCAACCCACTTTAATCAAAAGTTTGCCATATCCTGCTTCCACTTAAAAATTCCTTTGAACTATTATTGTCTACGTCTTTCATAGTACCTCTTCCTATATACTATATTATAAATTTATAACTTACCCCAGAATAACAAACTACCACCGAAAAATCAAAATTCATTCCACCCACAGATATGACTACAGGAAGCAAGCATCTGCTAGACCAGACACTCCAGGAATCATTAATCATCAAAACAGTCCATCGAATTTGGTTTTGTGGGCTTGAAGATGTTTAGAAAAAGGAAAAATGTATCTAACACTCGCACGCACGCACAGCATTTGCATTTAGATAGCCAGTCTTCATGAATTTTTTAAAAGCCTATTTACGAATACATAATCAATTTAGATACATCTACTCAGACTTCTCAGAAGTGCTTCTTCCATTCATTGATTGCTCAGTCGGGATTAATTTAACGGTTACAGGTTCAACTTTTTAACAGTCAGCACGTAAATGTTGAACCTTCCAGATTTTTTTTTTGTTCCAGAAAAGCTCCCCCTCCAACGTAGGGGATGTTACGAATTATTTCGTGTTTTGGATATGTAATGACGTTACGTTGATGTACTCTATATCCGGGTTACCGGTAAGCAAGGAAACCTCTTCGTATCCTCGTCGGCGAAAAAAAACTGTGGAAAACAAGAATATGCCATTTAGATTCGTGACACAACAACGAGTGTACGCGGGAGTAAAAAAAGATAAGATTAAGCAAAAAAAATGGAACACAAATGTACAAGTAGTACGTATGACAACGAGTTTTTGCTTTGAAAACTGTCTTCTGTCGCTCAGAGTTCCTGATAAAATGCTAAAAACGAATATCCGGGCCTGATATCGTCTCAGATACATTAACGATGCTGCATGGTAGCTTAAGTTGCAGTAAAAAACAGTGAAAAAAGGCAACAGAACACTGTTGCCGCAAAATTTAAAGTAGGTGAGAGTAGAACTTAAAAAGAGTATCTTTTCGAAAGAACTTTTAAAATGATAATAACTGAACATAACATATGAAAAGATATTGAACCCTATTTGGAAATATTCGTCTCCCCGTCTGCCGATACTTGGTATTCGAGCAGACATAGTAGTTAATTTTCATTGCCCCCTTACTGACTTCACAGTCATTTGGATACCAAAACTGAGAGACAGCTTTACAAGAACCCACACCCGGATATAGAATGCAGAAAGCTGGTACAAAGTGAATCGCCTTTAACCGTTGTTTTCCATATCGCTCTTTTCGGTTTTTTTGTTCCTTCATCGGTTTCGTATTTTCTTTTCATGCTGAGTATGTGCACAATTTAAATTCAATGCGCCTACTTCCGTTGTGAAGGAGTACTTCTGTTTGCATCTCCCGGATTTGTATCTCCATTTTTGGGATGCACCACCATTCCAACATCAAAAACACCCAAAAAGTGTTGAATCTGAAAATCATTGAAAATCGCCTGGAGGACATATACTCGTAAGTATGTGCCCTTAACTATGGATATACTCGTAGCAACATATCACAGGCTGCCCCATTTTGTTTTAAGTAATCGACGAGCCCTGCTTCAAGGCTTTTAATGAGCTTATGCTCATATGTTGGATTACAGAATGCTCATACCACCCGCCCGCTTCTGCTAATGGGAGCAAGTAACACGATAAGTGTATTCCAAATAATTAAAAAAATAAAATAAAATAAAATTTATGAGGCTGTGGAAAAGTATCTTTTTACGTAAGCGCAACATAAGAACTCAATTAGGACACAAGAGAAGTGTGAACAAGGTTTTTTCATTCCTTTTTTCCCATCTCTACCGAGTTCAAGTTAAAGCGGATTAAGCTGAGAATCTCTGATGAGACAATTTTGCACCTAATAACCGCTCCACCTCTCGGATGTAGTGAACTTCCTGCTCTGATGGAATTCGATACAGAGAACTTATTGAAGTGAATTACTCGTACATCTTTGGGGACTTTTAACAAAAAATTCAAAGACAGGTAATAATATCTCATGATCGTAAAAGTTTCATCACCAAGGGAGAGAGTAAAAAAAAATCTGGAAACGATGATGAAACTGTCAACGAAGAAGATACTTACATGGTATGAGTAGATGGAAACTTCAAAATTGAAAATTGTAAAATTAAATTCGAATACCTCGGCATCGATATCAGTTGTTATTGAGAATCTATAGAATGTGGGGGATGAGTGAATGGAAGTTGTTAGCGGCAACTGATACCAGGGTGAAGTTGTTTAGTAAAATGATAACGATAAGTTACAGGGTAACATCTCCTAATAATGAGATTGTATGGCCAGCTATGTGGGGAATTTTCAAATTTTTTCCCCCTTTGGTAGCTACTACGAAAGTTGTGATTTATTTGATTTAAAAAGTAAAAGTAAAAGTTTCGTTGTGGGGCTATCAAAGAAAATGAGTTACCTAGGAGCTTTTACAAAAAAATCCCTTGGTCAATTCCTTGCGAATTTCATAAATTTTAAATCATTCATTGGATTTGTTGAATGTATATACTACATATCCGTTTGAATAATTCTATGAATCATTGAATGTTATGACTATCATCGGTGGTATGTTGAGCTTCTTCGCCATTATACGGTCTGTAGAATTTTTTTTTATACGAGTATTATATTCTGAGCACCAACTATAACTCTGCTACAAGGTTTTGTTCTTTATGTCTACAGGGGCTTGCAGAGATCATCTTGACTTCAAACGTTATTTGTACCTGTCGGTCAAACTGTCGTTTATTAAATTGTGGAGTACAACCTCTCAATATCTTCGATCGTGCTGTTGTAGGTCGCTATCCCATAAACGGTTGCAAAGGTCGTCAGCAGTGAATCCATTATTATGGAAAGCTATTAGTTGGTTCGTTACATCTTAATCCCTTGCGTACAGGGTCTTGAGCCTTTTGTCTGTACATTGCTAATAGTCCAGCATGCCTTTCTATTTTAGCGTGCATTAGCAAGTACTTACTTATACAGTTCAATCTTTATCAAACTTCGTTGATAAAAGCTTAAGCAAAATCCAAATCCAATTGAGGGACTTTCATACAAATCTGTTTACTCTTACTCTACCCGTCGTCTCTTGAAAAGTGAGTTGGATAAATGTATTTATATTCTAGACTAACTTGTACCTATACTGCCTCTCAAAACCAATTTAATTTGAATACTTTCCATTTATTTTTCAGAATCAGGATAATAAATAATGAATGTCTCGAGAGTTCATTGTTATAAATTGAATCCACAAAATAAAAAGAACCATCGGTCAGTTCTCCATGATAATGTAATTTGAGAGCCCACTTCTGTTTTCGCACTGAAGGAATACTCTTCCATCTAGAAAGAAAGAATGAAAAGGACTCACGTTTTATTAAATTATCTTTAACATAGGCAACACAAAAGCAAACTCGGATCCATTATCCTTTTCACCCTTTTGTGTGTGTGACATTTTAAGCGCTCACGGTGACACTTAAGGTGGACATTAGTTACACACACGTTACTCTAACATGGCGCGCCCCAAAAAAAAAAACTGCCGGAAAGGTGGTGAGTGGAATCATTCATTGAAGGATGCAAATGGCGACAAAAATTCAATAAATTATCCCGGCATGTGTCATTTATTATATTCTGCTCAACTCACAATGAAAATGCCGCCGCTAAGAGCTTTCTTGTGGCCTTACCTCAAAGGTCCGTATGCGAGAGAACCACTGCCGTCACTCAGTCAATTAAAAATTCATTTTTGCAAAAGCGTTCCTGTAGTATAATATATACAGTCATACGCGCCGCGCCCACTTATTCAATTTAATTTAAGCGTTACGTTTCGGTTTTTCATTTTGTGGCATCCACGCTTGGTCCCAGTGGAGAAGGGCATAGAGGTGGCCACAAAGATGGCAACAATTTTTCACAGAGGATTTCCATTTCATGCCGAAAGAAAAATCACCTCAGAGGCTGGCAAATGACAAGCCAACATCAATTGGCACTTTTCGTCGAAAGAGCATGGTAGTTGGCGTCGTCGAACACCCAGCCAGTATACGTTGAGATTTAAGGGAGCCCCGAAGGGTGAAGCCCTCTAGATTCTGTACGAAAGGCAACAGAGAATGAACCTACTTTTTATTTTCCTTAAGGGCGGGTAATTTGTTTTCCCACAAAGAGTGGGTGAGTCTTCGTTTCCTTGGGAAATTGCATTTGCATCCTTCTTCCGTTTCGTTTGCATTTGCAGATTGAATTGCATTTTTGTACGTAGAAGATTCGTACGTTCGTATGTTTGTCCGCCTCTGGCTCGCTCGCTGCCAGGTTCTCCGGCTGACTTGGGATTCGTCCTTGTTTCTGGGTCTTTACTTAAGGTTTGCGTTTGCTTTCGTTTGGAAAAGGTGTAAAATGAATGATATTCCTGAAAAAATAATTTGCAAATTCTCTATAGAACCAACTCCAAGTGTTATTTCGAAGTCGGGGATGCCGTCCTTTAAGAGAATAATTTCAGCAGACGTGTTGAGACGAAAATAATCTGGCGTAAAACGCGGTCCAGACAATTGCAAATGATGGCGGCGGTAGCGATGGCTATAAAGACGACAACTTCGGCGGCTCAAAGATACCACTGTAATGAAAATTGCATTTGAATGAGTATCCTTGAGGTGTTATATTTATTTTCAGTTCAGAGGGTAGGAATTAATTTTGAGCTGATTGCTTTGAGAGATGGGCAAAGTGACTGAAGGTGTCCAGTGACTCTGTAGTTTTTAATCTCCAGACAGGCGACATTATTGGATTTTGCGTTAAATTGACGGATTATGGTGGGCTTGAGTGGCTAAAGGAATTAAGTTCATAAAGAATGTCGTAAGTAAAAATGAATTTTCAGATCTTTCGGAACTTTGTATAGATAAGGTGAGTTTTTTTTATAGTTGACAATTTATGGAGTTATATAGAAATATGATACTATTGTATTTTACTGCTGACAAACACATAAAGGGAAGTAGAGGTATAAAGTACAAAGTCTGGCGAACGTAATGTCATAATGTTGATTGGCTGTCTTTTTATTATATGGGAAAAAATTCAACTCTATTCATACGAAAAGTTTATTTTAAGATGTAAAATTGATGACATTAAGTTGAAAAAATGAACGCGGTGAAATGCCTACCTCCTGAAATTTCAAAAACCTCAAAGAAAGGAGTCTGGCGTGTCTTCAGTTCAAATCACCAAAACGTGAGATTGCATGGCCTTGAGATTAGTGATTCCAAATTGTCCATGTTGCCAGAGCGGTTACTCTCACCTGCTGTAGAATGCTCAAGATCCAACTCAGCAACTTGCAGTAAAAACAAACAAAAAAATGTAACATCACTCTGTAGCGCTCAGCAGTTATAATAATAGTGGTGGAGGCACCAATTGGTGGACGGATTGCGCCTTACAAGAACGTCTTCAGGTCTTTCACCAAAATTCGACTCAATAAACATCTGCTGATAGCAAATTGTGAGCGTAGTTGTCTCGTCAATATTCGTGGACTCTTCTGGGCGTCATCGGCAGCACGGAGCAATATGGGGACGGCCAGATGCTCAGTCAAACGATTGAGTGTTCGCGCACATGGTGCAGGACGACGAGGAAAACGAAGAAAAAATGTAATCTGCGATAAGACAACTTCCCGGAAATTTATCAAATAAGCAATAACAATATCTAATTCCACACTCCTTAGGTGTAGGTATAACGCTCTATTGCTTATAGTCAACTGATTATCTATATGTCGGCAACAAAAGTGTCAAAGCACAATGACATTTGACGCCATTCGGAAAAATTACGGTGCATTCATATAATAACATTACTTCTGCCTAACCCTGTATTACAAATGGTTTGTGTCAATGATAGCAAATATGATACATATTTTGAAGGGGAAAGCATCTGTCAATTAAGTCCAGTATGTCATAGGTTGTGGTTGTGTAAACAACATTTGTCACCTTGAATGTCTCGAATTTTGTGTCAGATAAGAACCCTTGTGGGCAGTTTTATTGCATTATTTTTTTTCCCAAGAAAACCACTACTGAAGCCATTTGTTAAAGCATTTTCTCACTCTTTCCGAATAGCTTTCATTCCACCGTGGTATGCACCAACAGTTTGCCTTGTTTTACAGCTATTTTTGAAGAAGAAGAGAATGGTGTCCTTGAGCTTGGATTGTCCCTCGTCACCATCCGCTGTTGTAAGTGGTGTTGACAGCAACAGGTCAGCTTGGACCGCTAAGTATTGGCAATATGTTCTACAGTTCGTAAGTCTGTTATCATATCGTACTGGCGCTTGTTCGTTGTTGTATCTTATTATGCACATAATATGCACATCGTCTGATGAAGATGCCTCATCGGAAACGCGCCAGCCGTCTACAATTTTTTGTAGAAAAGAAGTGAGGTCTAAACTTCCTCTCTTCTCTTATAGAGTTTCTAAAAGTGGGTTTAATACTCTTACTTAGTAAAGATAGCTTTAAAAAAAAACCACACAGTGGCGCTGGCAGCCCGGTATGGGCCATGGCCTAGCTTCTTAACACTCATTTGTATTGCTCATGTTGTCATTTTAGTCACATCTGAGCGGGACCTACGGTTTATCACCGAGTCCGAACGGCACTCCTTAGAAGCTTTTTCGTAGGCAATTTTACTTTCGGGGGTTTGCCATTGCCCGCCGAAAGGGTGATGGCGATTTGAAAAATTGTTGCTGATCCAGCCAGAAATCGAACCCAGACTCTCTGCGTGATAGTCCAATGAGCTTACTATCGCGTTATCGCCAATAACATAAACAACAATAATAAAATAACACAATAATAACAAAATAATCATAACAAAATACCTGGCGGCCAAAAAGGCCCACAGCATAACAAACAAACAAAAAAACAAATAAATAATTGTAAGGAGCGACACGCTATTGGTCAGCCCCACTCCCCGCCGCTCCACCGGAGTAATAAGGAACCCGGGGTAAAGGAGCACAGAAACACATATACTTAGCTTTGCTTAGGGCGGCGATCTAGAGAATGGCTAGATCAGGGTATAATCAGGTTGGGATTATAACCACACAACCTTCCTTCTTCGTCCCAACACTCCATCGACCTTCGACCAGACTTTCGTTCTCCTTCGCGGTTGTTTTGATTTGCAATTTTGTTTAGTGCGATGGGGGAAAAGTAACAGGAGATCAGAAAAAAGAGAAACATTCCTCCTCTCAGTTTCCAAACTATTTTCAACTCGCTCAGTGGAGCCCCCAGTCATCAATGGAACCGGGAGAGAACTCAGTACCTGAGGAGTTTAGTATGATTGTGTACAGTTGGAAGCAATTGGAACGTAGGAGAGCCCAAGTTGGACACGGGAGCATACACTACCAAAGTCTGCCAGAAAGCAAAAGTTAAGTATTGTGATGTGGTGTAGTACAGTGTACCTATAGAAATTCGTGTTGTTTTTCCAAGTTGAAAAGTGAGGCTACGGTAGGCCGCGCGTGCGCAAACTTCTCGGGAAAAGTCGAGACACACGACCGGTTCGTTAATTTCGGTTTTTTTTGTTTTCGGGACTGTGGACGAGTGTTCTGTTAATTTCAATTTCAATAAATCATCGTGCTCCAACGGCGCATTTATAACGTTATAAAACGTTGATTTTTTTACTTATTTTCGTCGCCGTTTTCTTTTTCGGGGAAGATTTTTTTTGTGTTTGATTCGGTTTGTTTCCCCTTTTTTTGTAATTGAAGGTTTTGTGATTCCTTCAAAATCAAGCGGCGCTCAACTTCGGTTTTGTTGTTATATTGTCCCAGGTTTAGCTGCCATTGAAGCGCTACCTGGTGTTTGTATCGAACCCAGTATTGGAATAGTTTGGTTCCAATAAAGAATTGACCCACAAAAATTGTAGGGACATAGTTCTCAGAAAGTACTTATGCTCAAACTTGATTTTCATTCTTTTGTCAGCAAGGTAAGCACAATCATGTAGAATGTGGTAAAAAGATTTTTATAACTCCTTCGTCCCTGCAACTTGTGCAGTAGTCGAAATTGTGAAAGCACAGGATCTTAACGCATCTCAACGACAACGCTATAATAATGAGACAAATTTTTTCTCGACATCTTTTCATATTGGTCCATCATATGGTGACCAAGCCCATGAATTACTGCAAATCATCTACGAGTATTGTATTATAATATTTACGAGTGGAGGAGCATAAGATTTCGGCGTTGTTGACCTTGCTTATTTATTTTTAATGAGATATTCATATGACCTGGTATCCATTATATGTGTCAGACAGAGATACACACTCCGTTTATCCCAAAATTATCCTCCTCCGCGGAATTTGAGAGCCTTAGGTTTTCATTCATTCTTTCTTTGCTAATTTAATTGATCTTTATAATAAAATAAGTTATAAGTATAAGTAATTGCCATCAATACATCTCTTCAAAGCCCTGGAAACTTTTGGCAGATTTTGAAAACAAAAAAAAAACAAGATTCGCTTTTTCAAAGAAGATCCAATTAAAATTATTACATCTTTTCTTAAAAAAAAAGGGTGTGTACAGAAAATATCATCCTGGCTTCACCATTAAATTCTTAACCTTCCACATAAACTAGAGCGCCGCTATACTCGTACACACATGCTAAATGGCATCATTTCATGCTAATTAATCCAATTTCAACCGCCTTCGTTATAACTTATGCAAATGTTTACCAATTAGCATCTCATAAAACCAACCATCACCGCTTTTGAATTTTCGCTTTGCATAAAGAGCTCTCCACTTAGGCACCCACCTATAATCGTACATAGTCTCTAACCACCTACGCCACCACCTACCTTGAACGTATTCCATCCCCTCTCCTATTAAATAAATATAAAAACAAAACCGAAACAGTAACAAAATTTATCTCTCGGAATTACATTATTTATATTTACAAAACAATCATACCCACTTAGTTAAACATTGAAACTCAATGAATGAGAGGACACATTTTCCATTTTCTATTCGGTCTTCCTTGAATCTACTGGTCTTGATACAAGTACGCAAAACAAAAAGGACATAAATCCCCAGACTAATATAAAACTGACCCTGACACTTTACCCGTTTTTTGGGGCCACCCACTACTCCTCATCTGTCACTAATATCTTATATCTCAATTAAATTACAAACACATTTCCATTTCTATACGAAATAAGGGACGATGAAGGACGCAAAGGATACGCAGGGCATACTGACAGAAAGGATTACAACCAAAAATAAATTTTGGAATGGACCTTTTTTGAGGGTCATATGTTATGTATTCGTGTGCATGGGAAAAAGCGTGAGTAAATGTGTGTGAGGTTGGGCTCCTAATTTGATACATTCTCGTATGTTATTGTCCTTGTCCTTTTTCACCAAAGAATATTATGAAGGACTTTGCAAGGTTACCACCTTTGTTTATTTTATTTTTCTGTCGGCGTTATAGTTTATAAGTTTTACTTGGTAGACAAAGTAGGTAACTTTTTTGAATTTAGAAAGGAAACGGTCCAAGAACGCAACCTTGTGGGAGTTTTGTCTTTAACTTCCTTTTTGTATAAGCTGTCGAATATAATAACAGTATTTTAGCTTGTGGCGATTATGATAATTTGCAGAAATTAGAACCATTTCACAGGCTCTCCTATTTTGGATTACCTTATTGGTAAGGCAAATAGTTTCGTGATATGTTTGATTTCATTGGTTCAATTACTCTTAACTCTGGTATATATCGTTATATATTTTGGTTGTTATTTTCATTGCCATCGAAGGATTTTAATGGGATGGTCAGAACAAAAGAAAGTTGAAAAACTGCAACATGTATGAGTTCTATGGAGATTTCAGTAAAAAGTATATAGAATCCTTACGAATTGTCAGCATAGGAAGATTAAGAAGGCAGACAGGTGACTTTAAAAAATATTGCTTTCACTAGCTATTTGAGCTTCCTGATAGAACACAAAATAAATATCATAACCGTAATAAATGGCTGGCTTTTCTTTCCGAAACGATGCAGCTGATCTCTGTTTAGGAGCCAACAAGCGCATCCAGCTAAGTAAACGCCGACTGAAACATTGAAGCCGAATACCTTGTTGGTTCAAATGGTCTGCCCGCCATCATATTGATAAGGAGTATGAGTGATTTGACATAAAATCTCATGGCTGGCTCTCTTTCATACGATTCAATGTTTTTAATTGCAAGACCATATTTTGAAATAATCAAAACGGACTGCTAAAGGGTAGATCAACAACCGCAAACCTAAATTTTGCTACGAGTACCACAATGCTACTGAATCCCATCACATAACTTCTGTGCGGGTTCTTTTTAAATGCAGGAGTCAAGTCTTGTCGCATCATTGATCTCTGTCTTCTATTGCAGCTCATTTTATTAAATTTGAATCCAAGAAAGTAAGACTTATTCGTCCCTACCGTATTTGTCCTTAATTCTGGGTACCGAAGTTACATATATGGCGAAAAAGAGAAATAGCAGAAGAATGAATTTGCGAATTGCAAAAAATTAAAACGTAATTTTCAGGACAGCCATTTTCAAGCTTACATCTAACAAAGCTGATGGTCATAATGGCTAAGCTGACATTCTGAAACTGACATATGCCCCACGAAAAGAACCTCAGCATTGTTTGTGTAATACTAAATGGTGAGTATATAAAATATAATAAAAATCTGTCCGCCATATTATGTGAACGCCTAAGACACTTTGCAATAGTCCGACCGGCCGCTATCTGTTTGGTTTTTGCCCAGAAAATCCACCATAAATCACATTCCGACAAATTTTAATTCAAACTGTCCAGTGTGGCATTTCTGCCAACCTCATTCGATAATGATGTTGATAATGACAAAAGCGGGAACTTCAATGTCAGATGCGTATTAAAACAGAGTAATCAAATAATTGTGAAAAGCTCACAAGTCAATTCCGGGGACATAATCTTTCAAAAGTCTGTGTAGTTACTTGCATATGCAGCCGGAAGTAACATAGTGATTATCCGAAAACAACGAGCTGTTAATGGAGCATTTAAGGATTTTGAAGGAAAGGCATCAAATATGGGCTTAGCAGTCAATGAAGGAAAACTAAAGATTGTGCTGTCTATGAAGAATTACACACAGTTAGGCGGAGCAGCAGTACGGTATAATAATTTATCTACCTCGGCTCCTCTAACAACTCCTCCATAAATATTGGCGCAAAAATACTGAATCATTCTTCCTAATCACTTCTAAGCATCAAATTGAATAGTTAAGCCTTCTCTCAAGCAATCAAGAGGACTTTATACAACACACTTAACATTCCAGTTCGTCTTTCGATCGCAGATACTTGGATACTCGGGCTGTTCAAGAAAAAAGTTCTTCGGGTAATTTTGATCTGGTTTGCATCAATGGAGAATGAAGAAGACGCATCGAACTGTGGGACCTCGATCTCGTCAAAATAGCTAGGACAACTCGACTTAAATGGCTAAGTTATATTGAACACATGAACACAGTGGAGGACTACCCCATCTTAAGTGACACCCACAAGTGGAGGGGACTTTGTCTATACAAATGGAGGCAACCAACTGAAAACCATTGGAGAGGCATGTTAACGTTCTACGTTCATTGGTTTAAGGGAATACAGAGAAGTTTATCTTGACGACGTTATGTCGGGGGGTAGACGACGTTTAGTCGTTGCTAAACGAGTTCGCAAGAGCCCGGCTTATAATATCTAGACTCATTTCAAATTCAATCTCATGTCCAAGCTCTGGCTGAGAAAACCGAGGGTCGTCGCTGAAATAATATCACTTTGCAGTATTCTGAGTCTAAATGAAAGCCCTAAGTATTCGGGTACAAAGCAAATGTAACCGAACACTCAGACCAGCGCGAGTACAGCTGAGTAAACTCCAGTGTATAAGCATGACCAAGACAATTTCTATAACCGACGTTTCGGGAGATGATCTGGATATGTAGATACATAGAGTCAACGCCGACATTTTACCCAGATCCAACGATAGCCTGATTAGGACTGATGCTGCTCACATGATATTGCAAAAATTGCTAGTGAGATTGGATGAGGTCATAACTTGCCGCTTTGTTTAATCTTGGTGATCGATGTTTTATAATCACAATGTACGCGTACATTCTCCTTTGAGGCAAGGAAAGGCAAGGCATGTTAACTGTAATTGCCTCAAAAATCTTATACATATATATATTCTGTAGCCAGCTAGTTCACGCTATGATCTTCCAATTAAGACCGAATTTGCCGACTTAGCTGGTAATTACATAGTACACGTTAAGGAAAGAAGATTTTAGTCCTGTTCTTGTCTAAGTTGTAACGCATGTAGTCCTTGTAACGACCTTGTAAATCTAATCACGCATTAGATTTTCTTCTGATATTCAAGAACCGTTATATATCCTAAAATATCAAATGTTGATGGCACCAAGCATTCCTTAAGCGGTAGTTCTACATCTTCGTACTAGGATGCTTAAATGTAGGGAGTTTACAGACCCGATTTATAATTTACGTATGCCTTTTAAGGACGGGCTTTTTAGATAAAGCCTGGTAGAGGATTTTGTGTTGAGGACAGGGAAAATATTACTCAAATAGAACTACCAGTTCTAATTTGGCGATATCCGTTTCTCAGATTAATTTTAAAGACGGAGCGGCGGTTTGGTACTAGTTTATGAAGGTGGAGCCTAACATAGAGGCTTCTGTTGGCTGTACTACACAACCCAAGCTTGGTGTTCCTTTTTTCTCCACTCAAATTTGTCTTTATTAGGTTTATTTCCTAGTCCAATTTTTTACGATATATAGTATCGTTCTTGTTAGTGTTTTTAAGTGATTGACGGCAGAGAGCTTTCTCCATTTGTCCGTCTTATACAAGGTGGCGCATAATTAATCATCCAAATTTGTTTTTGAATTACTTTTTTACTAAATAAAACAAAATGATTTTGATTGATGGAAATCTTTATTTGGACCTTTACAATTTTTTCTGTTAAGTGGAAAAGATGATATGCGCCAAGTGGCTGCCGCCAGTGTTGATAGATATTTGTGCCCATCTTCCATGAATTTCCGCAAGATTTCCGGTGATAACTCTTCGCATTCCTGTCGAATATTCTCCTTTTGGGCTTCGATTGTCTAAGACTTGTTGGCAAAAACCCGCCACTTCAAGTAGCCTTAAAGAAAGAAGTCTGCGATGTTTAAATCGGGCGATCCAGAAAACGCTTCCCTCACAATATCCATTGTGGCTCGTGCTGTGTGTGCAGTTGCACCGTCTTGTTGAAACCACATGTTCATCCAATTCCGGCAGTAAGAAGTAGTTTATCTTGGCACTGTAGCGTTCACTAGTAACAGTGACCGTATTGCCGATGGCGTCCTCAAAAACATACGGCCCAATCACTCCTCCCGCGTGAACGCCGCACCACACAGTGGTTTTGAGTGGATGTAATGGCTCTACGTGCATCACACGCGAATTTTCAGTGCCCCAGAAATGAAGATTTTGCTTATTCACGTAACCGCTTAAGTTAGCACTTTGTACGGGAACATGTGTAAGTCTTTCACTAAAATTCGCTGTAGGGTTGGTCTGGTGATGCCCAATTGCATGGCCCGTCGTCTGGTTAATGTTTCTTTGTTCTCAGTGACATTTGCAGGCACAGCCGCGATGTTCTCGGCCAAACGACCAGTCCAATATGGCGACCACGCCCCGCATAGTCTCCTGTTGTTGCAGTCTGTTCGAGTCGAGTAGCTTAGCGCCGGAATGTTTGCCCAGTTGGCACGACATGATTTGGAAATCGTCGTGTATTAACGCACTTTTTTAACTTAACTACAACCTCATTCTATGTCAAACGATTTACAATATATTTTGACTATTTTCCTTCCTGGCAACCCTGATGGACAAACTTAAAAGCATTCAACAAAGGAACCCCTCAAATGTCTTCGATCAAAAAGCCTCGTTTTTCATTTTATTTCTGTTTCGCAATAAGGGGGCAAAAGAAATGGCCTTTTAGTTTTTTTTACATATATTTGTTGCCTATTCTATCCGCCTAAAGGGCATTCCTCCACATGCTAAGGCAGAAGTGAAAAAAACACCGAAGAGTTAGAGCATGTCGAATACTTTTGAATATTTGAAAGAATGTCTATGCTATAGCGGATGAATGGATAGTTGTTTGGGGTATGTGTGAGTATATACATGTGAAGGGGAAGAAACTTCTTGAGAATTTTTCATGCAAATTTAGCCTCCTAAGGATGTCTGGAACAATAAGCAAAAGAATTCCTTGCTTGAAAAACAAAAGCAAAAACGGACTGCTAGTATATAAAGAGGGAAAGAGTATCTTTTTGTTATTTACAATGCACCCTCTTCGTTTAACACTCAACATCTTTATCTTTGTGTTTATGGAAGAAGAGGAGCCTCAAATGTATGTCAGTGAACCATCGCAGGACTTGAGCAATAAAATCCTTAAAGAAAGGCTTTAACATCTCTTTTAGGTGCTTTGACCGACCCCTTGGTCCTTTGGGGGGGAGTTGTAAAGAAGTTGAGGCTAGGGTAAGCTGAAAAAAATAAAAACACTCCTAACATATGCATCAAAATAAGAGAGGTTGTAAAAATCGGAGAATTGCTTATTCTTTTGCCTGGGAAAGACATTAAGTGTTGGAATCTTCGAAACGTGCCCAATCCTAATATCCGGCGAGTGTCCTTTTTGAGTATCTATTTATTTGTTTATTTATTTACAGGATTTTCTTATCGCCCTCTTCCTTAATATTTGGTTTTATTTTTTATTTTTTTGTTGTTGTATTGAAAAAAAAACGGCAAACCGGGGTGGAAATGTGATTTGCACAGCATTTATGCGATTCAGGGGTTAAGCGTTGCTATGTATCCTTTTTTGTTTTTTTTCTCAGCCAGTGAGGATTCTTTTTTTTTTGGAAGGGGGACAGAAAATGGGAATCGAATGTGATCGTTAGAGGAAATTGAATATGCACATTAGAGAAAGATAGGAAAAGGAAGACTCAGAGAAAAAGGGAATCACCGGCCATTAAAGGGTTTTCTTTCAAACTATATGGAATTCATTTTCTCATTTGGTTATGAATTTTGATTGTAAATCTTAAATTTTCATTTACAGTACAAGTGGACAGACATTCTAACAAGTGTTGGCTAAATGTTTTCTCTAAAACCGAAAGAAAATTCAAACGATCGGTCAAGTGATTTGATACCAGTATGGTTGGTAGAACTCCTACCTGCTTAAAGACTGCTGAATCTTACGATTTCTATTCAAGATAGATTACTTTGAGGCTATCGTTTAAAGCTGTAGGGCAAATGCATGAGTCCTTTAAGCTCACGCTCACTTTTTTATGAAAGAAAGATTGATTTTTACGCAGAATACGACTAAGATTGTCAGGCTCGGGTACAGCCATCAGAGATGTCACGTAATTTAGAAACCATAATCTATAGGTGGTGGCGGACGAGCCCTATAAGGGCCAACGGCAGCGCTCACATCCCGGAACGGGTTACTGGCTTCGGTGTAACCGACCCCTCGTCCTAGGGGCACTCAAAATGGAACTGGTCCTCCAGGTTAGGGGTTTTGCCGCCGGGGTAACTGCCCGGCCATTTAAAAAAGCATAAGTTACGAAGCATCAAAAAGCCTCGGATATGGACGGATCTACTGTTGACAACCCACGCAAACGATTTAAGGACAATGAGCTTCGGATATGCACGTGGAATGTTAGATCCCTTAATAGACCACGTGCAGCCGAGCAACTAGCGGAGGCCCTAGACTGCTGCAAAGCAGACATAACCGCCATCCAAGAAATGCGATGGGATGGGCCGGACAAAAAGAAGATGAACAACTGCGACATCTACTACGGCAATTGCTATCGTCGGCAAAAGCAGCGCTTATTTGGATGCGGATTTGTTGTCGGAGGCAGACTAAGACAAGAAGTCCTCAGCTTCCGGCATGTGAGCGAGCGCCTCGTAGCAATCCGCATGAAGGCTAAATTCGCCAACATAAGCCTCATATGCGCGCATGCCCCCACAGAGGAGAAAGATGACGACACCAAAGATGCCTTCTACGAGCTATGACATTAAAATTGTCCTCGGTGATTTTAATGCAAAGCTAGGAAGAGAGGGTATCTTTGGTGGAACAATCGGAAGATATAGCCTGCACAACACCACCTCCGATAACGGATTCAGGCTAATCGACTTTGCGGCGGGGCGAAACATTGTCGTGGCTAGCACGCGGTTCCCACATCTCGACATACAGAAGGGGACTTGGAGAACTCCTGATCAATCAACAGTCAACTAGATTGATCACATTGCGATCGACGCAAGACACTCCTCCAGCATTATGGATGTCCGTACGTTCCGAGGAGCCAAGATCGACTCGAACCATTACCTTGTTGTAGCCAAGGTACGGTTGCGGATATCCCAAACTACGCCAAGACAAACTAATGCTGTGAGAAAATTCGACGTCAGACGGCAACAATCGCAAGAGATCGCCAAGTCCTTTTCCGATCGAGTGTCTCTTAATCTCTTAAGAGGTCCAATGCCGCCAGCATCAAGCATCGAAGACCATTGGAAACACTGCCAAAACGCCATCCGAGATGCCGCTTCTGATGTTCTGGGTTTCACTCTTCCACCACAACGAAACCCCTGGTTCGATGATGAATGCCGGCAAGCACATGCAGCTAAGCAAGATGCATATAACTCGTCCGTCTGTGCAGGATGACGATGGAGAATGCACGCTGCTCCATCAAGGTCGGTGAAGATCTTACCGAGACCTTTGATGTCCAGAAAGGATTTAGATAAGGCGATGCGCTGTCATGCGATTTTTTCAACATCGTACTTGAAAGAATAGTGCAAAACTCACGAGCAAACACAAGAGGCACTATCTTTCAAAAGTCCGTCCAAATACTCGCATACGCCGACGATATTGACATAATCGGGAGAAAGCAGCGTGATGTCAGTGGCGCTTTCGCGAGTATTGAGACGGAATCGGCGAAAATGGGTTTAGCGGTCAATGAGGGCAAGACCAAGTATATGCTGTCAAGCAAAAAGGACAACCAACACCGACGTCTCGGGCAGAACGTCACCCTCGACAGATATAACTTTGAGTTAGTTAAGGACTTTGTCTACCTAGGCTCTGCTATAAATACAGACAACGACACCAGCGCCATCTTGCCAACCGCTGTTTCTTTGGGTCCAGAAAGCAACTGAGTAGCAAAGTCCTCTCTCGGACAACAAAAGTCACACTTTGTAAGACCTTAATAATCCCGGTCCTGCTCTATGGCGCATAGGCATGAACATTATCAAAAATGGATGAGGGTGTTCTTGGTTGCTTCGAGAGAAAAATTCTTCGGGCGATCCTCGGTTCCGTCTGCATTGACGGTGAGTGGAGGAGTAGATACAACAACGAACTGTATGGACTGTACAGCGACATGGACCTAGCAAGAAGAGTGAAGATCCAAAGACTGAGATGGCTGGGTCATGTAGAGACTAAGGACACCAATGCTCCGGTCCGAAAAGTCTTCGAATCCGCTCCCGAGGGACAGCGCAGTAGAGGAAGGCCAAGACTCAAGTGGCGCACGCAAGTGGAAGAGGACCTCAGCCAACTAAGGGTGCGAAACTGGACGCAGCTAGCCAGGGATCGAGCTGGCTGGAGAAGCTTGTTGACTGAGGCCCAGGTCCACCCCTTACTGTATTGCCACCTAAAGTAAGTAAGTAATCTGTAGATTCATGACCTTGAAGTAGTGCACGAGAGGTTCCGAAGTAATTGAAAATATTAAGTAGTTTCCAGAAACAAGCCTTTAGGATTGCTTTGAGTGGTATACAAATTATCTATGAGCAATGCTCGTTATTCTGTTTGCTTGTAACCAAAGCAGAAGTTACGAGTAGTTTGACTGGTTTAATCGTAGGCACGAGTACGATAACTTTGGCGCCAATAATTGATAACGGTATTTTGTAGAGGAGTTAAAAACTAGCATTTTTTACTACTGGAGGGGGGGGGGGGGTCCACCTCGTCCCGTTTAGGAGTTATGGGCAATTTAAAAACAAATGACTTAAGATGGGAAAAAAATTATTAGAAAACAACTAATACTTACAATACTTACAATACAGTACTATACAGAATATGAAAGCCCGAAACTTGTTCTTTAATATAAAATTTACATAAAATTATTCGTGTGAATAGTTTTTGAATAATTCACATTCAAACTCAAATTCTTGGTAAAAAATTAAAAAAAAAAAAAATTGTTTACTCAAAATTGTGAAACAATGTGCCAAATTGGTTTTTCGTATTCATTCGTATTAATTCGGAATCGAACACAAAAAACCGCATGGCTTTATGTCCTCTAGTTTTTGAGCAAATTGAAATTGAAATTACTATTTTAGTTTTGTTGTTTGGCATTTATGTACGTAGTCTTCCTTTGAATAAGTTAATGAGTATTATTTAAACATCTCGCAGACGCCTATATCAATATATCGCTTCACGGTATTAAGGGATTTCAACTCTCTTTCCGCAGGCGGCAAGTCCCACTCACGCAACTTCGTTGCTCCGCTCGGGGTATGTGCTTTTCGTCAGGCAGGCGCCTATATCATCAATACTCTTCATCCACAGTACTCATCACAAAATTACAAAGTTCCCATTAATAACAAAGTTTCACTAATTCGCATTATAGAAAATTCACATGTTCCAATGTTGCAGTAAATTATTTACTTCGGGAAATATCTATGTATTGTACGTATGTAATATGAAATGCACTTGATAGCGATGCAAAAATATAACCGAACAAACGTTTGGCTTTATACCGTTATTTCTTTTTGTGATAAGGCGTGTAGTTTTTTATATTCACAAAGATCACCCTGTGTTCAACCGTAGTGCGAATCAAGTGATATTTTTTGTGAATAAGCAATGACGGCTAAGCATCCTCTAATCCATCCTAAACTAAATAACTTCTCAGTGTTTTGTTCGTTCGGAGATTTGATGTCGACCAACGAAAGAAGCATTGAATTTTTAGAAGAATCTGGTTTAATTCCCACTAAATCATCCATTCCCTATGAACTTACCTATGAAGGTTACAAGGCCAATGATATCATTGGCCCTAATTATGACCTGGACAATCGCGTCTTGGTGCACAACTTCTATATTCGAAATGAAGTAGAGAACTGGTGATCCGAGGGCTCTGGTTTCACCCGGTTCAGCGACGAAAATATGGCAAATAATGTCATTGCCAGAGAAGGTGAGCTACCCCCGTTCATTTCGAAGGAAGAACTCCATGAGATCTTCAACACAATCAGAAGTAAGAAATCAGTGGGGACTGATTGTATTCCGAACATCGTGCTTCGACATCTTCCTCTAGTAGCGGTGGACATTTACACCACCCTGTTTAATAATGCAATGAATAATGCACATTATCCAGCGCATTGGAAAACGGCGGTGGTTCAACCTATCCCCAAAAAGGGAAAGGATATATCCAATCCGGCGAATCTTCGGTCGATAAGTCTCCTTCCGAATATCAGTAAGGTTTTCGAAAAAGTAATCAATAGAGCTCTGACTAGGTGGGTTGAGGACAAACATATAGTTCCGGATAATCAATTCGGTTTTAAGGCAGGACATGCTATCTCACATGCCGCGTCTAAACTGGTGTCCGATATCCAATGGAATAAAGGCAAAAAACAGTGTACTGGTGCCTGCCTAATTGACTTGGAGAAGGCTTTCGACACTGTATGGTTAGAGGGTCTTTTCTACAAGTTGGCTAGGCTAGGGATCAGTAAACCACTCTTGTACATTCTTTATAATATGCTAACCAACAGACAGTTCATCGTGAAAAATGGTGATGTGACTTCTGTTGGAATATTTCAAATTAAAAATGGTCTTCAGCAAGGCGCGGTCAATTCGCCGATCCTATTCAACATTTATACAAGCGACTTGATAGGTTCACTTCCCCATACTATTGCGTACGCAGACGACTTGATAGCGTACAGAACAGGTCCAAAAATCGAGGTCATTAATACTCTCTTACAGCGCGATTTCGATAAGATAAGACGATTTTGCGATGACTGGAAGCTGAAAATCAACTTTCAGAAGTCGGAAACCATTCTCTTTAGGACACCGTTGTCTGGAGCCTCTAGGGATACCAGAAAAAATTGGCGAAAGTTCTCGATCATTGGACAACACGGACAGCCTCTTGCCTGTCGAAATGTAGTCAGATACCTTGGGATCTGGCTAGATCAGTTTCTGTATTTTAGCAAAAATGTAGATGCTGCCCTGGCCAGAGCTAAAGGCGCTTTTGCCCTCACAAAGAGACTGTTTTATAGCAGCCTACTCGATGCGAGGGTAAAGATAATCTGCTACATGGCCCTTATCAGGCCCATGCTGGTATTTGAGTGTCCCGTGTGGTTCAATGTACGAGCAAGCTTAATGGAAAAGATTCGGGTGTTTGAGAGGGCTTGCCTTAGGGCTTGTCTTCGCTTGTACAGAACACCAGAGTCGGAGTACAAAATTTTTTATCCTGATGAGGTCCTATACAACAGGGCGAACCTAATACGAGTGGACAACTTCGTAATTAAGCTGACTCGAAGGCACATTGCAAGAGCAATGGCCTCGACGAATAACCTGATATCTGGGGCTTACTACCCCAATTACCTTTATCATGAGAGTGTGCGCTCTAACGGCTTCGTTCCACCGGAAGCATTCCTCTACCTTGATCAGATAGGGTTGATCCAGGATAGATCAGCGGTCCCGTTAATCTTCCATGTCGCTCGGACAGCTGGGGACAGCCGACTCAACTACAACAGAGACGTCGCACATGGCAGGGTGGATCGTCTCAGGTTCAATAGGGCGGTGGGGAATCGCGATAAGAGGGATGTCGTTCGGCAGCACCAGCATTTCTGGTGGTTGAATGATGGGGAATATGTTTCGTCGTCGTTTCCGTCAATTACGGACCAGCCTCACAAATGAGGCGGAGCTGACCAATCTATTTGCTCTGTAAATAGCGATGGCCAGCTTACATAGGTTTAGGTTAGCATTTAAGTAATATATATATATATTAGTATATACAAGGTATATTATTGTGTATTGTGTATAGTGTCTATGTGTGTGTATGTACGTATTGTTTGTAGGTTAGGTAGATTAAGGTTTATTTTAAGTTAGATATTAAGTTTTTATAAAAATAAAAAATCATGTCCATTTGCTAAGTTTTTGTTAAAAATGGTTTTCTTAGCCTCAAGTATAGAAAAAAAATATCATAAAAAAATGTAAATGAAGTCGAAAGACATAGATATAAGAATTTAGAGTTGCTTAGAGTGCCTGTGTAGGGCCAGTAAGTTAGTATAAGATTGTTTAGTAATTTTAAGCTAGCATTTAAGCATTTTTTGTTAGTATGTAGGAGTTATTGATTAATAGAATAAAATGCATTTAAAACTAACTAACTACCTATGAAGGTAGAAGTGTAGAAATGTAAAGTTCGGTTGGATGTGGCGATGCTCAAAGAAAAGCTCTAAAAAATAGGTGACAAAAATTGTAGAAATACAGTCAACCCATCTATCGGTACATTTTTCCATGGACCTCAATATCGGCTAGAGATTCGAGAGGTGCTTGCAATAATTATCGCTTTTTTTATCAAAATGCCTGTGAACACGGTTTTTCAGGTAAATTAATTAAACCTTAAGCTACAACCTAAGGATTCTTTAAAAATATTATTACATGTATGTTATTATTTTAAAATTAGCATATAATCTTAACTAACACCTAACTTACTCACAAACTGACTGACTGGGACCCGGAATGCAACGCAAATCTACCTCCTCGTGCTGCATTCTGGGTCACGCTAAATGATTTGCTGTACTTTACTTACAAAGATGACCCTTTCATCAATATTAATCCTCAAAGTGAGATCACCATAAATACCAAAAAAAAGGACTTATAAAAAATAGTTTTAGTAATTTTCAATTTTCTCAAAAACTAGAAGATATAAAGCCTTGCGGTTTTTTGTGTTCGATTCAGAATTGATATGCGCATAAATACAAGAAAACCTATTTTGAATAATAATACTCGTAATTTAAAAAAAAATTGTTTTTATTTTTTACCAAAAATTTAAGTTTGAATGCGAATTATTCAAAAACTATTCACACGTATAATTTGATGTAAATTTTATATTAAAGAACAAATTTTAGGCTTTCAAATCCTGTATAGCACTTTATTGTAAGTTCTGCCATTGTTTTTTAATAATTTCTTTCCCATTTTAAGTCATTTTTTTTTGTAAAACTGCCCCTAACTCCTAAACGGGGTGAGATAGACCCCCCCTCCTATAGTAAAAAATGCTAGTTTTTAACCCCTCTATAAAATACCGTTATCAATTCTTGGCGCCAAAGTTATCGTACTCTCCCCTAATCGTACACCTATATTCATTTTTGTGAGCCTATTGTGGGTATAGTAAGAGTAGAGGCCAACACTCAACCTGAAGGCGGTACTTAAACTCACAATATCTAGTCCTGCTGATTCAATCACTTATTTGTACGTCTAAAAATAACTCTTGCCCTAGTCAAATGTAGAAGCCTAAATGTTATACAAATAGAGTAGGCACAGAGCAACATCAATATTGCAATGCCCAGTGCTGTAAGTCAGGTTAAGTCAAAGTGGCTGTTGGAAGAAAAGACCAACCCAGTTAGGCCTGTTGGCCCTTTGTGATGCTATGTGGATTAATTGTTCTCCTATTCAAGAAATCATTTTGAGCTTTTGACAAAGCGTAGAAGACTTTTGACGTCTGTATTGCTTAAATCGCTTAAGTCGTTGTAGAAGAAGGTTACTAAGTTGAGTTTTCTTTTTTGGGAGAGAGCTGAGCATGTGCAAAGGAAGTGTGGGATTGCCTTCTCCTCCTCCTCCTCTTCTTCCCCTCCTCAAAGCACTTTCTACTGCTCCTCCTTAACCTCTTCCTCCTCCTCTTCCTCTTCCTCCTCCTCCTCATCGTCCTTCTCGTCCTTCTCCTCGTCCATGCAGCTTCTACAGAAGTCGTTTGTAAGCATACGAAGCCTTCTTGCAAGTTTATTCGGATCCAGTTTGGGCAAGATTTTTCGTTGCTTAGCATGTTGATCCTACCGTCCACCTAAGGTTTGTTCTTCCAAGTGTATCCAGATGGATTTCTCGTTTGTGCGTACCGATTGGTATACCAACGCTACCTTTCTCTGTTTGAATGGGTATAGTGGTTCCAATTTTGGCAAGTTCATCGGCCCTACAACTCTCTCCATGTCCTTACTCCCAGCAAAGGTGAATAGCGGGCTGACTATCGGAGAAGATGCGGATATCCCCTATAGATATCACCAGCACAGGACTTCCTTCATTGCCATAACTTCCGCCTGGAACACGCTACAGTAATTAGGCAGAATGAGAGGCTTAGATTAAACTTATCAGCGAAAACACCGCACTGTCAGTCTTTGAACCATCCGTGTAAAAATGGATCGATTCATCGTCCATGAAGGCACTCTTCTCCCGGAAGTGTCTATATTGAATGCTAACATGAAAGTTTTTATTAAACCAGTGTGAGAGTTTAGGAGTGAGTTATGCTGTACTCTGGACTTTGCTTAGCTTCATGCAGTTGACTGCTTCGTTTAAGGCCGTCCACCAGACAACCAACGCGAAAATAAGTATCGGTCTTATAGCCGAGACGTATTAGCAATAGGTAATACGAGGTTGAAGGTTCCATTTATTCCCGATGTATCAAAAATTAGATACAAATAATTTCCTGTGTCAAAGAAGGGAGGGATTAAGGGAGGTTTAATAGACGGAATTTTTCATTTTATGGAAAAGAGGACAATGTCGGTTTTATGGAGACTTATTTCCAATCCATAGCGACAGAAAATCCACCCAGCTTAGAGTTGATTATCCTATCTTTGCTAGATTAATCAGTTCCCCAAGTGAGTCATCTATTTTCAAAGTCGACAGCGCAGTCGTGATTGCGCTTGTGTTGACGTTATTAAAATCGCCTGCTATGTCCACGAAAGCGACCATTGTATATTCTCTATAGTGTAGGGATCGTTCGATGTGGCTAGTTAATGAATATAGAGCCGTTCCACCGACTTTGCTTTGGGTAGGCGTGTTGTGCCGAGGATAGAAGTCTAGGATTAAAACTACATCGTATATGTTAATCAGAAGAAAAGATCATGAACTTATAAGTCTGAGCTCCTTTGAGGAGACATGAGAGCATTTCCCCGTTTTCGGGATGAAGACTATGACATTTTCAAGCATTGACATTATTATGTCAGAGGATCTTTGTAGCTCGGCAGGTATAATACCCTCCGGCCCAGCAATCTTGTATGGTTTGAAGCTATGTAGTGCCCAGTGCAGTTTATCTCTTGTGATAAGACCAACAATTTTTTTTGCGGCTGCAGTAATCCTGTTAAGGTTGTTGCTGGCCGTGAATGAGAAGCTACCTGGTAAGTGGGTATCTGGTAGCAAGTTGAGAGATTCACCACTTTAGGTCGCCCAAAGGCCGTCATTTTTTTTCAATCAACTAGACATCGAAGAACTTATGGAGGGGGTTTTTCTTAGGGGCTATGCCTCGAAGGTTTCAGGAATTCTATCACAGAAAGACCTTAATGATTGACGCTTTGCTGTCCTTAGTTCTTTTTTATATATTTTGAGGGATTCCTTATATGAGTCCCAGTCTGTCACCAATCTAGTGGTTTTTGCTTGGTTGAAAAGCTTCCCACAAGAGTTTCTAAGCTGCCGTAGTGCGGGTGTCCACCAGTGTGGATTTTTCTTGCCTCTAGGTGGAATCAGAGAACAGAAGGCTGTCAATGCTTGATTAAGAGCCCGTGTGAGAGCCTCGACTTTCACATCAAACTCTTTAGCGTTACCCGGGGCTTGTAAGTTCAGGGGAGATATGTTTTTAAAGTATCCTCCTGTATTAGGACCAATCTGTTTTTGTGTAATTATGAAATAGCAGTTGGCGAGGGGGAGCATTAATCAAATTGAACTCGATATATGTATTTGTGATCTGAAAAAGATTGTTCAGACGATACTAAGCTAAGCTGATTGAAATTAAATCGTGGATAATAACACGTACTCGTACTTTCTGCTAGAACACAGTTTCAGATAATCTTTTTGAAAATCCATTTTTATCACCATCAAGTGCTAGATAATGACACTACTATTTAAGGAACATAACAATTCCCAACCTGAATCACATTTCTCATCGATTAGCTATAACTCTAACCCGTAACCCAAGATGGTGGTAGGAAGACGATGTCCTTCAATTTGGCAACTAAATACACCTGCTTCTCATATTGCCAAAATCCACTTCCACTACATTAGCGATTGGGATGCAAGCTACCCCGCGCGACACCAGCAATTCAACAAACCAACAACACTGCAAGGAGTAAGAGTACCTCAGCACAAGGAGTTAACTTAACCAAACCTTACTCCTAGCACATTGGCAACGAATATATTTAAACCACCCCTTGCGGTGCAGTGAAAGAATTTCCCACTTGGATTTCCAATTACGGAATTCAGTCACGTAGTTGAATTTCTTCGCGTTTCCATCACCACCTTTGGCCCCGAATCTTATGAAGACCAAATCCAGCACACACGAATCTCATTTTGTCTGCTGTTTGAGCATTCCTTTCACTTTTGGCCAAAAAATTGGGGAAAAATCGCCTGACATCAATAGAGAGCGCCACAAGCAGCCAGGACGAGTAGTATACGTATCACTTCAAATTGAGGGGGTGGTGGTGTTTACGGTGTTGAGCTCAAGTGCAATTGGTGGTACTGGTAACTGGTAACCAGTACATAGCAATTCGCTACCTTGCCTGCAGGTTGTGTTTGTCTGTCCTTACGCCAGACATTTGAGTTCATTTGATTTGTGTCAGCGGCCAAACCGAATGAGCTAGTATTTCGTTGGTTGTGGCTAAAATGGATAAGGAAATGGATTTTCTATTTTCTTTTCATTTTATGTGCGAGGGAGAAAAACCAAACGTGGCTGCCTAAGGTGAATTTTCTATCGACTTGTGCTTGTATTCGGATTTGTGTGTACGAAAAGAAGTCGTGGCACGTCTTCAAATCAAGGATTGGATGGTTTAGTACCTGTGTGCTTTGACAAGCAGTGTGACCAAAAAGTAGTGTTTCTCTGGAGGATTTCTCCACATAGTTATCTTTGTGGTGGTGACTAAAGTCGTCATATCTACTAAAAATGGTTCAAATTCAGCATCAAAATGATAGTTGAATTTTCAGCAAGACTGTAGTACGTTACGTGCTTCTAGTGGCAGTATACTTTCTTGGTCAAATTACCTTTCGATTTTCATTTCAACTGGTAACGGTTTTCTATTGCATTTTGATGACGCAAAATAAGCCCGATCTTGTTTGCAATTTCGATTTGACGAACAATCTGTTCGATGTCACGTTCCAGTGAAGTTAAATATTTCAAATGTCAAGAGTTGCGGAAGTCCTATAAAAGTAGCAGCTTCAATTAAATTTATTTAGTGAAAAATCCGCGATTGCAAAACCAGGATCATTCAAATTTAAACCTATAACTGCTCTTAATTCTATTTAGTAGTTACGCTAAGGCATAACCGGATTATGTAACCAGTGTCCAGCAAATTAGTAAGAAAATATAGTTCGACCAGCATGATTTGCAAATTCGCAGTTTGCAACGACTTACTGGCATATATGCTGTTGAGCACTTTTCAAAGTGCGGTAATTCGTTGGTTCTCACTTCAATATATTCGACGAGTTAATGGATTTAAAAGTTAAGATAACATGGGTCAGGTATTAACCAAAATCCTCCGGTTATCAGCGTCAGTAGCGACGCCGGAATATATCTTTTTTAACAGTCACTGCTGACGTGTATAGACGAATGATTGACGAGTTTTTGGAAACACAATTTCGTCTGTTTTGCAGGTTCAATAACACAACAGAGGGATCACTCCACACACTGCTGGATTTTCAATGGGCAGGCTGAAGCTAATTAATAATTTGTCAATTTCCAAAGTTTGACTAAGCAATATTATTAATTTTACTCAGAACTTACTACTATGAGAGTCGTGGATGCTGAGCTTGTGTTCTTTTTTCTCAACTCTAAAATTTAACCTCGCGTTCGTAGTTTCATCGGTAAGGCAAAAAAACTAAGCACAGCGGTGTTTTACAAGCCACTTTATAGGATGAAATGTAATAATAAGAAATGTCTTAAGAAATGTGTCCTTCCATCACTCGTTCATAGCAGCTAGTAAAACAAGCCTTAGACTTTAACTATCCACCTACTGCAGTACAAAGATTCCTGAAAACACTAAGGAACTTATAGCCAAAACAGATGGATCTCGCTCATGAATAAATTATCAGTAGCCGGACTCAGTAAGTTTTTCTCTAATAAGAAATGTTGTCCAAAGATCTGGTGTTATGATGTCAATGCAAGCTTACTCTAGACCTGTTGACTTACTGTATCTAGCAATGAAATGGGTTGGGATGCATTTTATGCTCTGTGAGTAATGAAAACAACTTTAACACCTCTAGAAAGATGAGATCAACTGAGTTATCGAAACGATATTTCATAGAAAAATGCTTGTGAAACTTAAGAGAAGACTAGCTGTACAGGTTCGAATTCCCAGAACAAGAGACCGTTAAATTGTGTAAAATAATAGATTGCCTTTTGCCCTTCGGCGGATACAAACCTTATATATTGCAGCCAGATCAAAGGGGGTGAAATACATATATCTTACGTCGCTTAAGAAAATCTAGACATTCCGAAGCATTTTTGGCGACTTCGAATAAGAGGTCATTCCAACGTAAATTGGAAAGTTTTTTGGTTTTAATGATGTAAGCGCTATTCATAGATAATGGATGGGTATTTGAATTTCGCTTTAGGGATAGAAGACAGCATTGTGTTTTGGAAACAGTAAATTCCACTCTGTTGATGGTTTCAAAGTTGGTTATGCTGTTGATATCAAAAAAGCCCAATTGTCTACCACAATACGATGTCGGCTGTCTAGAAATGTTTGTATATTTCCATAGTATGCTACATTAGTGTCACTGGTCAGTAGATGTTGCAATTTTTGTTTTCAGTGGAACAATAATATTCTTTCCGCATGGAACGTTGCTACCTTTAGCAAACCACATGATGCCAAACAACTTATGGAGGCCCTAGACTGCTATGATAGATAGATAGTTTTTTATTTATTTACATTGATTACAGAGTTTACAAAAAACAAGTAAGCATGGCTTTACTGCGTCTGCCTAGTTGACAAATCATAAATACTATAACATTGCAATTCGATTTGTTCATCAAATGATTTTAGTTCAAGTAATAACAATCAATTACAGTTACCAAATATATAGCACATTTAAAAACTTTCATTTATAATTCTGTTTCTATAGAGAAGAGCTAATTTGCAAAATTTAAATAATATCTTAACATCCATATTTTTAAGCAAGAGTATAACCTGGATCTGCGTTAAGATATCGCTCCCAAAAGCATTCCTTTTTATGTCTTTAAGAAGTGGACATATTCCGATGAAGTGGGGAATGTCTTCCCTTTCATTTAAGTTACACAAGAGCATATAATGGGTAAGTCCTCTCTATGTGGTATGAATTTCAGCTGCATAAGTTCTCCTCGCAACTTTACCATCGTTGATATTTCGGCAAAATGCTATTATCATCTCAAAAATAATTCCTCACTTCCAAGTTGTGATTTAGTTGACAGTAGAGTTCCCTGTAAAGAGATTCCGCTGCATCACTCAAATATTTCTCTCGGTGTTTTAAGTCTGTTGCGGAAATTAGCTGGTGGAGAGAAGCATTTAAATCATCATGATTAATAATATTTAGGTTTAGCTCCATCCCACATTCTCTAGCTAAATCCATTCAATCAGCACATCAGCTTGTTTTAGTTCGTATGGCTTGGAGAGCCATCTTTACGACTTTCAAGATGTAATCCATTTGCATTTTCAGGGTTCGGATGAACAAAGGCAATAATCCTGTTTCCAACATGATCATGTAGTTGGGAGGATTTATTGGCAGTTGAAAAATTTGCTTGATGAAGTATCGCAGAAGTTTCTCAACAGTTTCATTCTGCTTCGTTCCCCAAGTTTGTGGTGCATAAAACAGGACTGATTCCGATACTGCCTTAAATATCCTGAACTTGCTGCTATAAGCGATACTTTGTTATAAAAACGTCTATTCAAAGTTGCGATAATTGCGCCTTTAGCCTTTAACAGTTTTTCATGTAGATGTCTTTCCATACTTAGATTTTTCGTGAAGTATACTCCAAGGTATTTGAATTCCTCGACAACTTCGATGACCTCACCATTGTAATGCGATTTTTCGTTTGCACAGTTGCGGCCTCCTCCACGTTAAAAATGTTGGACCTAATCAGATTCACGATCAGGCTCCAATGCTGACAGTACTGAAAACAGCGATTTATCATTAGCTGCAATGATTCGGGTGATGCTGCCAAAAGTACAATGTCGTCTGCGAACATCAATGCTTTTATTATATGACCGGCATATTCGATGCCACACGGTAAGAGGTCTTCAAGGACTTCAATAAACAAGGCAAACATTCTCGGGCTCAATGTACAACCTTGTCTGACTCTCGATTGCGTTTTAAGTCCTTCCGACAGCTCTTCACCATTCCATACCTTAAGCATTGTGTCTTTATAAAAATTCTGAATAGCTCTCCCAAGCTTCTATGACATGCCGTTAACGTAAATTTTGTAGATTAGAGCTTGTCTATCGACCATATCAAATGCAGATCTAAAGTCCACGAAAAACGTATACAACTTCTTTTCTTTATGGAGACATGTTTTCGCAATAGTTTTAAGGGTAAAAATGTGGTCAGTCGTCGAGTAACCAGTCCTAAAACCTAAAGCTTGTTGTTCTCGATCCATTCATTGAAGCGTTTTCGCAAAATCAGCGAATTTTGCAGCAAGCATTCAAAAACGATATGCCTCTATAATTGCACAGTTTGGCCAAATTCCTTTTCTTATGAGTCGGGAAAATAATGGATTCTTTGAATTCCTGTGGTATCAGCCCGGTTTCCATAGCATTGTTGTATATAATTGTCAGTTTATCGATCAGCTCTGCCGCGCCATACTTATAAAATTGAGCTGGTATGCCATTCGATCCGAATGCTTTCCGCCATTGAGCTTCATTGCATCTGAAATCACTTCACATTAAGTTTACCTTGAGTAGATTCTCGAAGTGAGCTGCCAGAAGATTTGAGCTTAGACTAGAGTGGGTGGACTGCTATGTATTGCTACAAAGTACGACAGGATGGGTCGGACAAAACTACAACATCTAATATAAATACCGCTACAAAGAAAGAAGACTTCGCTTGTATGGATTTGAATTTTCATTTCAATGGAGACCTAAGGAAGATGTTTTAAGCTCTCGAAATGTAAGCAAATATCAGCCTAATTTGCATTAATACCCTTTCAGGGGATATTGATGACAATATCTCCTAGACGGAAACGTGACCCATATTTGACATCCAAATTATGCCATGAAAAATTAACGCAAGGTAATGAAATGAATATACTCATGGAATATACACATATACACAGCCGATTGAGCGATTCAGATTTACAGAAGTAGCCTATACTAGGCTCGTATATTGATCATTGCAATGAACCTCTTGCATTCCAGACCTCTGACCTTTCCGACTAGCCAACATCTACATGAAATATTACCTTATTGTAGCCAGTGACAAGGACACAACAGAGATCAACCAAAGTTCGGCGCAGAAAAGCCGCGATACCAAGTGGCTCTTAGGATCGTTTTGCCTAAAGCTCTCTTAAAATCCTTGTCCAAATACACAAGCCCTTAAAAACAATGCAACGAGCTGTCAGAAAAGCTGCTTCGATTGTCATTGGTTTCAAAGCACCAACAAAAATATTTCTCTAGATAGATGGTGAACGTGGGATATTACTTTCAGCCAAACATTGTAGGATGACTGCATGAAAGATAGACCATAAAAAAGGGCGACCACGAGGAAATGAATACATTTTACTGTTAGACCAAGTTAATGAAGCAATATCAGCCATAATTCCTGCTGAGCTACATGAAGCAGCTGAAGATAACCTGATTGGATCAGCTCATTTGTAAGTCACATAGTCAGAAAAAAGCATACCTGATAAATGCAAGCTCAACATAGTCTGTCCCATCTACAAGGAAGGAGCCGTGTTTTGACTGCACTGGATAGTGTTTCTCTCGTATTTTGTGAGCATCCAAAATATTAATGAACAAACTGGTTTGTCTAACCTAATACGGTTTCGGGCCAGAAGAATACACCATCGATCAAATATTTACACTGCGACAAATTAAGAGGAAGGACCAAGGAATTTCACATCCCGACTTACCATTTACACATGGCAGCAGCCTGTGTCTAGTTTTGATATCACTGCTAGACTCCTTAGGTTCTGTAGCATGGTTATGAAATATTCTTACTGCTCAATAAATAGTTTCAGGTCTGATTGGATTATTCGAGGTCTTTTATGTTAATAAAGGTTTGAAACAAGTCGATGTGCTGTAATATGACTTTTTTAATAGTTCAAATAATAGTTCAAAACTCACTAACCAAAACACAGCGACCAATCAATGAAGCTCTCGTGAAAATTGGGGAGCCCCGAAAACGAGTCCGTCGGTAAACGACTACAAAAGAAAGTACATCAAAGTAGTCTGAAAAGGAAGCACACTAGAACGTCAGAACGTCACCATTGGCAATTATAACTTCGTTAACCTTGGCTACTCAGTTAAAAGCAACCAAACACCAGCGCAGAAAAAATAAAATGCAAAACTTTTTTGACAATCACTGTTTGTTTAGGTTTAGGAGACATTTAAAAGCCCTCTGTCGTAATACCAAAATGACCAAAGACTAATTACAAGATCCTAATAGGCACTTACCTATTCTTGTTTTGTAGACAAACACACTGCGTATGAATTTCGATCAAAGACGTTTAAGTACTTATAAATTGTACGGCCTGTAAACGAGCGAATTAGTTCGAAAAGTTTTCGAGCCAAATCCCATGAGACGATGCAGCAAAGGACGACCGCATCTAAGGAAGCAAACGCAAATGAAATAGGACCTCATACTTTGTGAAAAGTGACTTTGGAGTGAGAGACCACTGGAGAAGCTTGTTGTCCGAACTATAGGGCCATCTAAGTTAATAAGTGAAGGAATTTGTGGGAGATTTGAGAATGAGCTATTCGAGAGAGAGATGAGGTTGTATCAGCATCACATCATTTTTTTTATACAAAAATATCGAGTTTTGAGCTGAATAAGCGTCATTTGCGAGAACTTTTGATTTACTTATTTTATTTGGCAGCCAAGCCGAATATTCATGGAAAAAAACTCAAGATATGTTTTTGATGATATCAGATTGGTGTGTTACTTATACCGAAGGAAACCATTACTAGAGCTCTCTACCGAACACCTACCCCACCCGCGTATTCACCAGACATCGGCCCTTTCGATTATCACTCGTTCCGATCAATGGCACATAGCCTCTCTGAGCAGCGCTTCACATCATTTTAAGTTGCCAAAAATTGAGTTGATTCGCGGATAGCGTCTAAATACAAAGAGCTATTTCGACTTGGTATCCATATGGTGATAGAAAAATGGGAAAAAGTAGTGGCTTGAGATGGACACTGATTCCGATAAAATATTTTGTACCATTCTTTCACAATAAATGCCCAACTTTTGATATAAAACGGTGGAAACTTATTTGTACTAATAAACACCTTCAAGAACATTTAGTATAGAAAATGTAGCCAATTGCTTCTTCTCTTAAGAAATGGTTTAAGAGCTTAGCCGAGTTCAAGCACCGCAAACAATTTAAAGATTTTATGCAACCCTAAGGTTGTTAACTACCCAGCTGTTTCAGTTAATGACTTCTGGTTTTAAGATGTAAAATTGGACATCTTAATTTAGCTTAAAATCGTTATCCCATATATAATGGTTGAAGCTTGTCTCATTAGTCATAAGTCTCTTACCAATATCCATATCTACAAACTTGTATGATTCAATTGGAAACCGCTTAATTAATACAATGTCCCGCCAATACAACCACATCATCAATACTCAACCGCAATTCGGAAAATCAAATTCAAAACCTTCAATCACCATCAACCATGTTCCCCATTCACTTGGATCTCAGCTCATTTTACAAACATATGAACCCGAACTACTCACCATGGGATTATCTCTGACACCTAAACACGGATAATGATGTTTCTCTGACTTACTTCCCGCCAAAATGTACCAGCCAGACTCATTATTTCTATTACCACCACCACCCAGAGCACTGTAGAGTCCTTTGTCTGAGCATGAATGTCCAACAACAACAATATGTCCAAGGATTTGACAAAGACAAATGTATTTGCCATTAAAATTCGATTTAGCCGAAATAAAAAAATGGATCCCAATCCATGATATCCGTAAAAAAAGGATAAAATCCCAAACAAAACAAACTCAATTGAGACACTACACAAAAAAAAATAGAACGAAAAAAACAAAACCAAAAGGAAAAATGAAAAGAAAATCAAGTTTCCGGTATGAAACGAGAAGAATGCCAATCGAAATGGCTAACCCCATGACGAGGACGACGAAAAGGACGGCCTTTTCGATCCATCCCGGGTGGGTATGAGGGTTGATTTATAGATTTTATGCGTGCAACCCCATGACCTAACTCCTCACAAAACAAAAACTATCAGGAGTGGTTATTTAACTCTCATTTCAGAGGCAGAGATTGATTTACATGGATGGAATGGAGATGGGGTCAACAGTATTCAACAAAAAAGGACTAAGGCCGACCAGAAGAGCTTTAAATAAATTGTTCAGTTCACGAGGCAAGATAAAAACGTTAGGAAAGCAATCAACCATTGAAAGGGAATATTTATCACGATTGGCAGTTAAATGATAGTTTCGACAGTCACGACTCGACGTCGAGACTAACTACCAGAATTACTCCTTTTTTTAAAAAAAAAATCCAAATCCGCACATAAATGCAATGGATGAATGAGAAATGCAATAAAATTCGAATCAAAACGATGCTATCACCTAGCAATTAATGAAATAGAAGCGAGTTAAACCTCTGACAGGCGAAATTGATAGGAGATAGCCCCATTTTTTTATTTTGCCATTCGCATTTCATGCCACTAAATCGATATGATATTACCATGTACTATAGTATACATTACTTACTGAATGAGGAAAACAGCTCCTCAACAACTAACACTATCACATTTCCCAAGCATGATATTGAATTTGAAAAAGGCAGGATTTAGTTGCATATCATGTGAAACTCAATATAATTGACTTGGTTTTGGAACATGACATTTCAAATGACTTGCATTGCGTAGAAGAAAGCTCGCCATAAAGTGATGGTTTCAAATAAAGACAGATATAAAGGTTTGCTACAGAAACTCTTAGTAGAATCTTCACTGCTGGCTTTGCTCTGTCATGTTTACCAAATCTCGAGAGAAGCTTTTCTACCAAAAATCGATAAAGTTAACAAATTCACCGCCTGAAACTTTAGCTACATATAACAGTCTGAGTTCCTTTCCGCTGAAGCCAATCGTAAAATGCTGCCTTGCAAATCGATTTTGTCTCTTAGGTGCAATAAATGCTTGCATCTTGCGCGAAAGATCTCGTGCGGCTGCGCTTCAAAATCTTGTGAGAACAACATTAAAGGCGTTATTTCATTTGGCATTTCGGAATCACTGATTTTGTGAATTAAAATTTTGGTTGTATTATGATGTTATGATTCGTTGTGATAATCTGCTTCTATTGTCAGGCATATGCACAAGATGTAGTTTTGCCTAGCGAATGTTTGCTCTAAGAGGTTTTATGTCCTAGATATAAAAGCATTCATTCCATCTTCTCAAAATTGAGTTTTCCCCTTTGCGAGATATCTGCTCTAGTGGTCTATGTCAACTATGTCAAACTACTACGATGTTTCCTTGTTTGCCTCTAAAAGCTTCGGTTCGTGGTTTGCGTCCGTGATACATTTTTGTAACCTTTTGGTAAAACCTCCGAATCTCATTGTTGGACCTCTCATTTGCGCGCTTTTCATGTTCTTTTTTTTCTCCTGAGAAACCGATGTTCGTCTCTCTTCTTCAGCTCTAGTTCTTCTAAGAAGCGCCTCTTTGTTTGCTTATCTGCATGTGTTTGCCGTCAAGCCATCAAACCAGGCGGCATCTCTGATGTCTTTTTAGCAAGATAGACACTTGATGGCGGCGGCATAGGACCTTTTAAGAGATTAAGGAAGATTCGATGGTATAGGGATTTGGCGATCTCTTGCAGTGTTAGATTATCTTTGCGATGTTCGGGATATCCGCAACCGTTTTTTAGCTATAACAAAGTGAGGGTCCAAGTCAATGTTAGCCATTTTGAAGGTTCGGATATCCATAATATTGGATAAGTATCTTGCGCCGATCGTAATATGGTCAATGACAGTTGATTGATTAGGAGATTTCCATGTTCCTTTATGAATATCGAGATGCGGAAACAGCGTAGTAGATCGCCTCGCCCCAAAAATATACTCTCCGACAGTACTACGAGAGATACCCTCCTTCCCCAGCGTTGCATTAAAATCGTAGAGGACAATATTAATGTCATAGCTAGGGCGCTGCTCGTAGGTCTTGGCCAAGAGCTATATTAAGAGTCGTTAGCTTTCTCTTCTGTGGGGCATGTGCATATATCAGGCTAATGTTGCCAAATTTAGTCTTAATACGGGTTGTTACTAGCCGCTGGTTAGCATGTCGGAAATTCAAGACTATTTGCGTAAGTTTGCCTCTAATCAGCATCCAAGTAGGCCGTGCTTTTGCCGTATATAGGTTTCGAAGTTATAGATGTCGCAATTTTTTATCTTCTTTTTGTTCGGCTCATCTCAAGGCATTTCTCGGATGGTGGTAATATTTGCTTCCAGCAGTCGAGGGTCTATTAGGCAGCTTTACAGCTCCGAAGTTAATTTTCCTTTCGTTTCGTTTGCGGATTGTCTCATTTGTTTTGTTTTACTTCACCGTTGATTCCATCGCATATAGGTATGTTGATAGTGCTATTATTTTTGTCTGCTGGTTAGCACTCGTGCTTATAAGTCTGGCAAGTTACACAATGATTAACACTTACAGGAAAAATAAAAATTTATTTTTTACACTTACAATGCTGGGTATCACCACTTTTACACCTCTCAGCTCCTACCCTATTTCCACGAGACCCAATTCCCACGATACAACAAAACAAAGTTCCTATTAAACCTATAGGACGATACAGTTTGGCGGACTTATTCGTGTCTCTTTGGTAATTATGTAGGTCATCATAAAATCTCAGTAAGCCCGGAATAGCTTATTGAAGCTGAACAAAAGTTAAAAATTCTTAATGCATGCAGCTTCTATTGTAGTTTGGCATACTAAGAAATCTAGAATAGCTTCATGCCTTAACTTGAGATTGGGGAATTCTCTTAAAATTAACTGTTTCCATATGTTACTATTGGTATTGGTTGTTATAAGTGAGTCGAATTAATTAAGGATGGCACGGAGGAGTTAGAAGAAATCGTCAAGGATATGATAAGAAAGACAAGATTTAGTACAAGGACATTGTGCAATTAATCTCCTACTGCCTATTTCGATCCAAAAATAGATCCCACAAAAAGGTAACCCTTTTATCAGGAAGAGGCTTGTCTATTCAAGTCGAAAAAGTTAGGGTTTGCGGAATAGGAGATTATCTTCTGACTCAGATAGAGAACTACTGTGGCTGAATCGGACTAAAAAGGCTTATATGAGCAATGTGGTTCCCCACCTCCATAATTAGTTTCATCTCTTCATAAACATTTGTATAATATTTCAACCAAATCAATCTGACAGAAATCCTTAAGATAAACCAAAAGCATTCAAGGCATTTGGAAGATATTTCTGCTTTGTTCATTCACCAGACATCTGAGGAAGCCGTTTAATAGTCACATTTCTACGATATTAGCTCGATTTGAGATGAATGAAATGGCTGAGATGAATTCTGTCAGTTAACCTACAGAAAATAAAGAAAAGACCTGTTCTATGTACATATTTGTACATACAAGTATATCAAAAGGACAATGACACAACGATGGCACATCCTTCTTATGCCACAATAAAAGAGTCACGTGACAAAGGACAATCGGAATTCCATCTATTTATCGAGTAAACGTTGTCAAAGACAAGCTATATGCACAAAGGATTCTTCCAAATTGAAGATGTTTGCAGCTTCCCTTTATGTCCTGATACAAAAAAAAAAGGAAAAAAATATATAATAAAAGGACTCCATAGATGAAACCAATTACCAGAAACAAAAGGACATGAGTACGAAACGAATGTCAGTATTTGTTTTGGTTTCATTTTCCTTTATTTTTTATTTATTTTTTTCATTGTTAAAAGTCATAGCAGGGTACTACATATATAAATAAACAAGTCCTGTTATACCAGCAACAGGGTGAAAGTGTACTTTGTGTCCATAGAATATGAGAACCTAGTACATATCCACATGCCCTTGCAGGAAAACTTTAATCCGATTAAGCTCGTTCGACTCATTCGACTATGGCGGGTGGGAGTCCGTCCTTAGATTCGGATTACGCGTCTGAATTTACCAGGGAATAGAATATCAAATGTTACCCCTTCGTTTCAGAGTATGGCTTTATACCCAAAGGAAACGCAAGCGGATTCGAATCCTTTGAATTCAAGTTTTTGTTTGAAAGAATCTTTTTGGTTTTTTATTTCTATTTCTTCTTCCGGTGTGTCCTTCTACCGCGACTTACTTACTCATTATTTTCTGCACATTATTACAGAGGGTACCGTGTAAACATCAGTGTATTTCTCTTCAGCAAACTTTTCGGAATTCGTCCATTTGAGTCATTCTGATTGGTGTCGGTTAGCACCAGACAATGGGTACGAATTCTAAAGGTATTTGCCCCTTCTTGGTCAAATGATTTATTTAATACCTTGAGAGGGAAAACATATTTCCTTAGGTTTATTGGCTATGTTTATTGGGTTGTTTACGGTGGTAGGTGAAAGCTGCAGTTGGAGATAAGTCCTTGGCGGTTAGTCCTTGGATTCTTTTGTTGAGGTTGGGGTTTCTGGTTTTTTTTTTCTTCCCTTCTTTCTATTTTGAAAATTATATTGCAGTGGAAAGGATTATGCTATTTGCAATTATGAAAGGACAGAAGGAAGCAGGAAATCCAAAAAATTCGTTGTGTGGATTTGTTCGGCAATGGTATAGTTACCCTGGCCAGGTCTTAGGATTGTTTTGCAATTTCTTAAAGGAACAAGGTATTCTATGGATCTCCAAGAAAAAAACAACTCATCAAATCCCTGGAATTTTGTTTGTTGCTTTGAATGGTAGTATACTCGTACAAAGGTACATGAAGGAACCGATTTAACAATAGCTGGATGGGAAATCTTTTCATCTTTACTAATCAGAAGAGAAAATGAACCCAGGAAACCGAGAGACGATTCGGTGCAATTTACTGTAGTAATGGCTTCTGGTGGAAAAATGTAATTACATATTGATTGGCATTTTTTTTCTATTTTTTGTGAAGAGATGTGGATAGACAAGTATTCGTAGTATGTGATGGGTTCAATTATTTTAATGGACTTGGGCATTGAGTACTTCACAAATTCAAAAGACACAAAGTTATTTTGAACAGATAGGTTCGTCAATTACTAAACGAAAAGTACTTTGCTCTGGCTTTTCTTAAGAAAAAGACTTCGTGAATAGAGGAAAATAAAAGCGCTTCCTGGAGTTTACTTCGTTATTTGATAGAAAAATCGCCGTTGTACTTTCGTCAATATCAAAAATATGATCGACCATCATGTTTTTTATTTTTTCGTGGATCTGTTACAACTTACACTTAACTTGACGGAAACTCTTAACCATATTCACGCTTGGAACACAAAATTTGAGGACGATCATTTTATCTCCTTCATTTGGCGTTCAAATTTGCTCGGGCCCGCTACAAATTTGTTTTGACGCAAATTAACATAGCATCTATAGTATATTTTCCGGGTGAATAAAAGAAAAGAAGACGAATGCCAACAGGATTAAATAAGGAAGACAAAACATCAAGCTCCTAAAATCAAACAACACATCACGTTTAGTTTGAAACGACAGGGCCATAACCGAGAGTTTATGATTTCTCCAAGACACAGTAAGCAGGAGTTTCGATCTTAGCCACAAGCTTAAAAATAAATCTAAGCACAATATACTGTTGAGTTTATCTGGAGCAAATTTGGAACAGTTCTTAAACCATAGTGAATACAATTCTGCAAACTGTTAAATGTAGATCTCCTCAACGTAAAAGATCTTGTGAGCCATACTGTGCGAACATCTGAACCCCTTTGTTTACGCCTTGATTTGACTTTAGTAAAGGAGTTGTCGGCAAAAAAAGTCCAAAATTGACCAAACTTTCACACCATGGGAATTCCTGGAAAAAAACGCTAGAAGTCCAAATTAATATAAACCATTGACTTAATAGTCTGTGCAGAATTACTTTGAAGAACATTTGATGGTGCATTAGGATGGGGAACGACTTAACTGATGGATTTGGCAGGAGGTTATGTGACTTTTTCAATATCATATTTGAAAAAACTGTGCGGAACTCACAGCACCGGAACTCCGGAAGCACCATTTTTCAAAAGTCTGTGCAACTGCGAACTTAGCGCGATGTGACCAACGTTTTGGTAACTGTTTTGGATAAAACCAAGACTACGTTGTTAACAAAAACGTACGTGCAATATCGACAAAATTAAAAGAACGTCACGGTCGACAGCTATAAATTAAGAAACTTTGCCTACCTTTGTTAGCTAATAATTCTGCCAATAACAACTCAATAGAAATAAAATCAAGAATCAGTCTTACCAATTGCTGTTTCTCTGGACTACGAAAGCTATTGTGTTGTAAGACTCTATCCCCAATAACTAAGAAGACTTTAAATAACAGCCTGGTCTTACTTTATGGGTCTAAAGCATCAATCTAAAACGATTGCGTGGATGGGCCTTGGAGAAGAAAATCTAACGACGAACTATGCGATCATAGGCATTATAGCCCTGAGAGGTTTACTATATGTTTAGCGATAATCCGTAGCTAGCTAACTAGTAGAAGTAGACCACTTATAAGTAGAGGCTGATCTCACTTGAATAGATTGTCATTGCAATTGAAGGTACTTACCTACGGATTGACCTAGCTGTGGATCATTAGATGATTAATTTTACAAAATTTCTTCTTAAATGAGAAAAAACTGCGTATCATTGCAAATTAGTACGCACCAGCTGATCAACTTTGCTATACTCGTATAAACTTGGATGTTATTCCTCTCGCGAGATTCTACAATTCCATTTTCCTTTTTCACTGCTTAGTTCGGAACTTCGTCTTATTCGGTTAGAATATGTGCAACTATTTGATTAGCTCATATTTTAAGAAATAGGGTCTAACGACAGGTGATTGCTCATCAAGTGTCTCGAACTCTGAGATACATAAATAAGGTGGTTGCATAGCTTAAGGTCTACGATTAAGTGATCTATGTCCTTATCCACTTAAATTATGGGCCTTGTCCATATCAAAAACATATATAAAAACAGCGACTTTTTATCAAGAAATTTGAAAAAGAATTTCGCTACGACAAGGCCGCCTTGGTTTTTATAGCAAAGTACAAATTTAACTGCTCATAGGAATGATAAGAGAGGCTATAGAGGCTGGCTTTATACACGTCAGATCTCGCAAGAAGTTATTCCAGCAGACGCCTTTAACATTCATGAGCAACTATACAATTGGTATCATTTAAACACGGTGCAATTTTATTGTCCGACATTACAATTCGATTGCATAACCCAAGTTAAAAGGGTTTCGCTTTGCCATAAAATACACAGTGTGGAAAGTAATATACCGGACACGAGCCATATTTTAGCAACCAAGAGCACCATCTATTTGTCTGTTTTATGCGTTTTAAAGCTTGAATCTTTCTCTATTACCTATGAATTTCATGACATTTCGCTGACATTTAAAAATTATAAAAATTGCTTTTCCAAAACACCTTTATATGTATTTGATGTTGAAATTATAACATGGAATCTATTCCATTCAGGTCACACAATTCAGGGAAGAGAATATTTCGAATAAAAAAACCGAAAAATTAACAGAAATCATGTTTTAATATTGTTTTCTTGAACCAGTTCGGGATATTATTTGCCATACTGTTCATACGCAGTCGATGTGAATATCATAATTGTCCTAATAATTTTGAACCAGTGTTGTCAAACCAATACCAAAACTTACAAAATTAAATGTAGACCTAGTTCTAAAAAGAGTTCAAAACTTCAATTATGTCTCTTTAACTTCCGCGAACAAACACCACTTAAAACCTCAAATACCCGGTTGCAAATTTCTGCTAAGACTCGCCAAACTGCCGGCATCATTTCCCACAAATAACTTTTCTACTCCATCTTTCGAAGGAGCATATCTTTCCAAAAACTTTTACCTAACATACTTTCACAAAAACCTCCTTCTAATAACTTCGTTACGAATATGCATTAAAGTCGGGACGCAAACACCCAAAATTCAAAACTAATTTCATACTGAAACACTTTCATGTCCTTCAGCTGTATACGAGTACTCACCTTAACCGTACACCAGACGTGTGAAGTTAATTTTCATTTACATTTTTTTTGGAAAATTACTCAAGAGGTTTTCGCCTAAAACAGCATCCTTACTGGCCTAACGAACCTCAATTTTCTCTGGCGTCGAAAATTGAATTCGATTACACTTCCACCGTAGTGTCATGTCATCAGAGTTTTGTTGACGTGCACAAGGATGCATCAAGGACATGCAAATTCTATTTCTTCTTCCTCCTGTTTTTGACCACATGCTTGAGATAAAGAAAATTTATACCAAGCAAAAGAAGGAAACCTTACACTTGTGTCATTGAGAATCTTGCCATTTCCAATTCTGTGGGAAAACTTTGTTTTGCAAGTTGTAGCAAGGATATGTTTCCAACTCACACATGGGTTCCCGCCATTTGGTCATATTGATGGCAAATGAGATATGTCGCCATTGTGCCGAAAGTCGGAAAACTTCAACAAGATGTTATCGGACATTTGCATTGTGAAAGTTGGAGGAAAGTATAGATGTACTCGTACACATATACTGAAGAAAGACGATACGAGTTCCAATAAACCGCGAAACGATCGTTGAATTTTAAAAGACTGCACACAAGGATACACCACTTGGGCATTTATCATTGCAAACTCCATAGAGAGTCACAATTTACAGAGTCGAGTGTGGAAAAGAGCTGGAGAGCAGCAGAAGGCACAGGACATAAGGCATTGCCTGGTTGGTCGGTAATCAAATTTACATAGAATCCCAATTTAGTGTTCGCAGAAACCGAAAATAAATTGATTCCTCGGGGTTGTTCCAAAGATGCAGGCAAGGCAAGAATAGTAGAGCTAGGTTGTGTGATGTCGAATGGTATGTTGTCCCTTGGTTTTTGTGAGTATCTACAGCTCTTAAAGACAGTTTGAGTGCATTCAAGTTCCCTTCGAGAACGAGAACAACCAGAAAATATTTGAATAGATGGACAGTGGTATTAGGTTTTTAAGGTGTGGGTAGAAAGGGTAGATTGAAAAGTATCCCTAAAGGAAATTAAGTGGTTATTGAAGATTTAAAATACGACTTGTTTTTACTCCTCCAACTTCTATGCTATGTGAATGTTCGATCTACGAGTATGTATAACATTTTCCAACTGGGACTAAACATCCCAACCCATCTGAGCGGTCGTAGTAAATAGAATACTGCTATCATTGCAACTCGTAGTGATTTGTTGTACGTACACACAGCATCCAATTGAGTCGATAGTGGAGTTTACTATATAGTCCTTCAGATTTGTATATGTGTTTGTATCTGATAGTATTTTTTATGAAAATAATTCGTTGTCCAAAAAAAAGTCTGTTTTGATGATGCAGCAGAGGCAACAAACGCAAACAACAAATAAACCTCTCAACCTCCTGTCAAAATAGTTTTTGTTGAAGGTCCTTGAGGCGATAGCGGTGGGTTTACGAATACTACTCGTAGTATATGTGTACATACATACGTTGTGCTATGCGTTGAGATTCGCTCCTTTTTTTATGTTAAGGTAAAGAGTTGTTATACACAAAAAAGAACAAGGAGAATGGCGACCGTATGGCTTTATAGGGTAAGCTCCATAGTGCGATGAATATCCTTGTTATAGTGAAATATGGATAAAATTTATTCCATACCATGTACATCCAATATTCATACTCCATACTCGAACTCGTTTGTGAGTTGTAGTCCTAAAATATGTGGCCAACAACGGTTGATGTCCATAGAATATGTTCCCTGTTTTGGGTTGAAATTTATTATTTCTCGGGACCGTCAATGAGCAGAGTTCGATTTATCGTTTGGCCGATGGCGTTATATTGCTCTTACGGGGGCGAACGATAGGCGTCCTGTGGGAGAAGTCAATCGATTTGATGGATTGAAGGTGCATTGTCGACATGAAAGCAATATAACTTAAATAGAAGGGAAGGATTGAATTGAAATTAGTTTGGAATGAGGGACAATTTTTACGGCTCGATGGATCTTTGGGGATTCAATTTGAGGGCTGGTCCTGCACATATAACAGTCATGTTATGCGAAAAAATTATGGTAGGGGATGGCTATCTGGTTGAATTGTATCGACGATAACAAAAATGCAATCCCAAGAGGTTGCATATTGTTTGGTGTTTCATGTCTGTTTCATGTCGCCGTAAAGATTGCAATTCATACCGCATACCGCAAAAGAGCCAGATGTAGGATATTCGAAACTACTCAGACTACATCACAACCCTAATCAACCGGCAGTTAATTATTTAAGAGTAACTCAAACAATGGTGTTTGAAGTCGAAGTCATCTTATTCCTGGACGAATTGAATGGAATCAACGCAATATCTTTTTCAGTACCTTTTAACCAAGAGAAAGTGTCTGCTCAAGAATCTCTTCTAAGGACATTTTATTTAGTTTCACCATAAATTCCAGAGTGGTAAGAGAGTGACGCACATCTTGCAATGAGTAGTCTAAGCAGGAATTGCTGCTGGAGCCACTCTTCCGAATTCTGAAATACTCGCACGTTTAAACACACTGCGATAAACTGATTAGAGTTGAGTTTCTAGTAACAAGTAGTAGGTTGCTGGACCACTTCAAATGACACTCTAAAGCCCGTCAAAGTGGGCTCATCGATGCAACTGTTAAACATTTAGACTAATACAGGCAATCCCAAAAGATCAAAGTTAACAAGAATTATTTCAGAATTCAAAAAGATAATCACGTAACAGAGTGTTATTGGAGCGTCACAACTGGCATTTCTTTCTTTCTTTTAAGTGGCGCTACAGTCCGGGGTGGACGTGGGTCTCAGTCAACAAGCTTCTCCAGCCAGCTCGATCCCTGGCTAGCTGCCTCTAGTTTCGCACGCTAAGTTGGCTGAGGTCCTCTTCCACTTGCAAGCGTCACCTGAGTCTTGGCCTTCCCCTACTGCGCTGTCCCCCGGGAGCGGATTCGAAGACTTTTCGGACCGGAGCATTGGTGTCCATGCGCTCTATATGACCCAGCCATCTCAGTCTTTGGATCTTCACTCTTCTGGCTAGGTCCATGTCGCTGCACAGTCCATAGAGTTCGTCGTTGAATCTCCTCCTCCACTCACCGTCAATGCAGACGGGACCGAAGTTCGCCCGAAGAATTTTTGCCATACAGCCATAGAAACAATTTAATTACAGCATGAACTGGTCGTGTAATTTCCAGTTTTAGTGATAAGAATTAGCCGTCCAGACCATGCGATTTATCTTGGTCGACGACCTTCCACGTCTTAAAGAGCAAATTGAGTGCTATCTCACTAAGTCCAAGTACATTTACGCAAAACTGACGAAGAGGATTTCGTCAAAAGAGTGCGTGCGTGCACTGTGTTATTCCATGCATAACCCTGTCTGTAACTGTGTGAATCAATAAAAATTCACAATTTTTCATTGAAAACCGTGTCTTTTGTCAAAATTACTTCTTGTGTGAGTTTAAAGACATCCTTTGGTACCTGTTATGTGTTTTGATCAGTTTAGTTGACATTCTTTGGTCAGATAGTTGCTCTCTTGGTGTTGAGTTATGCGAAAAGCCGCAATGTTGATTATTATAAGTGTTTTGCGGAGCTTCACTTCACATTTGTATTTAAACTGTGCCTCGAAAGATATTTTCCTGTATCAATTTGGCGTTAGAATACAGTAAGCTTCATATTGACGTCGTGTTTGCTCTTTCGAATATACAGTCGTCAGGCATGACTTAATAGACAGAACACTACATAATATCACCTGCATTCTATTAAGCAACAAGTTGACCTACAAGTACAACAGGTGTAGTCCCTTCCATATTAATCCGTTCTCACATGTGTTAATGCAATCTATTTCTATCTATGTGGTCTGATTAGGCTACAAAAGTTTCGTTGTTAAAAGCACCATATAGGTGAAAGAAATTTAGACTTCAATTTTACCCACCAGAACTTGGGGCGCTATCTTGCAGGATCTTTGGTGTTGAAAACCACATTGCATCTTCGATAGATGAATGTAATCGTAGAGCAGTTTTGTGCACATAAAGCAAATCCATTTTCTCCTTATTCTTCAGTCTAAAGTCAGGCAGAATATTTGGTCCGATGCAATCATTTCTTCCGATTTTCCGTATTAAAGCTTCTTTTATTCTAGTACATTTTTCTAGCAAGACTTGATAAATTCTGAATGTGCGGTATTTCTCAACTTTTTAAGAGAAGCATAAGCGTGTTCTACGGCCTCATCGTTTACCATACGGATAACAGGTGTTATCTACGGAGTGATGTCCCCCATAGCTATGAGTCAGAGTTGGCAGATATTTAAGGCTCCGTCTGGCTAAGCTATCGTTTGTGTTTTTTGCATGGAGCACTTAAGCCTGAGCTATGTCGAAGCTGTCTTATGCCCGGACAAAGCGGCGTTCATATCGCTCCACTTAGACAAGACAGTCTAATCCCCTTGGAATTTAGGGTTTTTTTTTACAGATAAATTTCCTTTCACACCAAAATGGCCTGTTTTTAAACTGCAACTGGCTTGATCGAGAACTTGTGCGAGGTGAAAGCCCAAACGGAGGTTGTTTCTCAGGGTAAGTTTGACAACATCAATAAACTTCGGTTTACCAGAACTACGATCTTTGGTAGTTGTGGCGACGGTCTCGTACGCTTTATGCCACGATTTGTTTTGTTTTTTGTCAATAGAGTTGTTGCTTCGTACGATCTGCGATAACATAAACTGCAGCATAAGTCTTTCTTTTATACTCTCCCAGACGGAAGAAGAGCATGCACTTTCAATTCCAAGGCTTTGATCAGATTAAGGAAGAATAAATCGTTCTTTTTGCTATCGGCTCAGGGTTGACACATTTAGCTCGTTCATTGGTTATGGCACTTGCCGTCTCTTTGCGTTGTGCATTCTCCTCACATCTTCTTCAACACAAATTTATGCGGTATATCAGGAGTTCAGCTGGACATCAATTTCTGTAACTAAATACCTAAAATCGGCCAGATCAACTGATCATTACCTTAGCAGGTGTGGAGAGGTATATAACGTCTTGCGATTTACGTGAACACCTGTCGCGGAAACTTAATTTGAAGGAATACCCATAGAATCATGAGAAAAAGGATACGCCTTGCCTTCGCTCTCCGTCAATTTCTTCGATACCAATTCTGAACCCGTGTTAAGAGCACAGAGGAAATCACTTAGTATGAATTTTAAGTTGGCTCCTTATCTGAGCGATAGATCGCTTGCTCTTCGCGGCCGAACCCAAAGTTTAGTGGGATGTTGCTTCTGATATGCCAATTCCCTGAGATCGATCTAGAATTGATTTTGTATATACTTCTAGTATTTTCAGTTTTCCTTTAGTGGCAGACATGACTTCGGATTTTAACATCCAAAACTTTTCCCAATAGCTCATATTTCTAGGCGACAATGTGCCTCACTTTTCGACCCATTTCGCTCAGAACTTTTTTCCTATTTAAAGGCTTTGAAAAAAAAAAAGTAAATAGATTGAATAGCTCAAGCGTTTCTATCCTTTAAAATGAAGACAATCCCTTATTCCACCCATTCATAAAGAATATAGCCTAGTTATATTCCTTTACATATTTGTTTCACCTATAAAATCCAATTCTTAAAACACTTCAGGTAGAACTAATGAAATGGTATTGAAAACTGAAAACACTCAACGCTTTATCAAACGCTTCATTTTCAATTGAACAAAGTTCTGCCCGATCCCTGTTCTTTGGATTTAAGCCAATGAAATTATACTTCAGCACTATGAATCCGGCTTAATCTCATAACAATTTTGCCCATCAATCATCGACTTGACCGATGACCGGTTTGCATTTTTCTCTACTGTTTCATGTAGTTTTTAATAAAAACTGAATTACCCCCGACTTACGAATACTCATCAATTCCAATATTAATTGCTTAACCTGTGCTGGGAAAGTTATTCAAAAATCCCCACAACCTTCCATACAGACTGACGCTTGACGCATCACTTGACGCATTAATTTAAGAATTTACCTATGTATACACTTGTATCTGTACGAATTCTTTTTTTTATAAATAACGATTAACAAAGGATGAAATGGCGGATTTATTCCATTTGGTGTAAAACCTCAAGTGGCATCCAGACCCATATTCGAATGTTTGTGTCTTGGTCGATTCTGTATACTCGTAGATATTCATTACCAATATCACCGATTCGGTTCTTGAGTTATATTTATTTTATAAAAAAAAAAGAAATCCCTTCCACCACAATCACAACCAATAGATGGCGCATAAAGGCTTCGATGGCGGCGGGAAAGAATTATGTTCGTATTTATCCCGCTGACACAGCAGGTTTTGTATAAGCGGGCACGAACGGGCCTTCCATTGAAAGCTCAATTAATAATTTGCTTTCACTGTTTGTGTACTGAGAGTACAACACTTGTCCAATATTGAAATTATTTTAATGAGCAATATTTGTTTGCCTTTTTTTTAAGCAATTTTAATTTTGTTTTTGCAATTGTGCGAATATTTTTTCATGATTTTGAAAAAAATATTGAAGTGCCAAATATAAGCGCTGAAAACATTGAGTGGATTACAAATTGAAATTCAATGTTGGTGAAATTGAATTTTACTAAAATCAGTAGTTGAACGAATACACGGGTTGCACTGGTAATTGGGTTATTCTCGTACGCTGCCAGCGAGTACTAATTGACATTCATAACTTTAATGGGGGTTGTACTGTTTGCAATGAAAGTTATGTGGGTTGAGAGTTGTTCGAATTATAGGTATGGTACTTTGTTGCCAATACACTTAAATACCCTGGATGAATATAAATGATGATCACTTGAATTGTATTTCTATGTGTAATCGATTTCGTTTGAGGGTTCATAAAAATTCATATTCTATCATATTTACCTCGAAATTCAATTTATGTAGTACTTGAGGTTGATATAGGCAAGCTCCTATATGTTTGGCAATTTTTCAGTCTCGCAAACTCATTCTAGATGCTAATGGCATTCATTTCTGGCAGATTGAACACAGAATTTTTCTAAGAACGTCACCTTTCTCGAGGATCGGACATACAATGCTGAGGTTCAATTCATCGGACATACTTTCGTCCGACCATATTTTAAAAATGAGTTGAGCTTGGAAGAACTTCAGCAGTCAGCAGCTTTGTTGGATTTTAACGTAGATTTGGCTATCTTCACTTCATCTAGGTCACTTCATCCAGTCTCCGTTATTAGAGCCGGTGTCGTGCAGACTTTACCTCCCGGCTGTACTGGCAAAGATGTCCTCTCTTCCCAGCTTTGCATTAAAATCGCAAAGAACAACTTAAATATCATAATTGAAGTATTGCTGGTAGGTCTTGTTCAAAAGCTCACAGACGCTATATTTGTTGTCGACAGCTTTCTCCTCTGCGTAAACGTGCGCTCATAAAAGGCTAATCTTGGAAAATTTAGTCTTAATACGGTTTCTTAAAAGGCCCTCGCTTAAACTTAAATCTGCCTTCAACAACAACGGTCGAAAATCAAATCTTACACATTTTACAACAAAAACAATGTTTATTACTTGACCATCCAGAGATACTTCCTTAGAAAATGTAACCAAATATTCTTTGTTTTATTCAAAATACTTTCAAAAACATCACAGTGTATAAGGTGTTTACCGAATTTCCAACATCTTCGTTAGCTTAGGTTTTATGACTGCTATTTATCATAAGATTTAAACTGTTAACGAGCAGTGAAAATTTGCTTGTGCCACTCCTGAACTTTTTTTTAAATCTTTCTCTCAAATTTACTTTAAATTCACTTCATTCAAAGATCTGTTGTATTTCTTTCAACAACTAAACTGTCACCTGTCTTGAGTTCCCACAATTAGGCCAGCACTTCAGCGCACAAGATAAAAAGACGACTTTTCAATCATTCATTAAGAATTTGTTGTCATTGTCGCCGACATTTGTCTATCTCCACCTGGTCAAAAGAAGTAACTCAAAGCAAGACATACGACAACAACGGAAGGCAGGCAAATTCTACCCGCTATTCTACTCTTACGATTCCAAAGTACTCAGTCGCCCGTTGTTTGTAATTAGCTATCGAGAAGAAGACGAAGTCGGTTGTTGTTCCAGAAACCTCCTTAGGATATCCTCTGTCTTACCCAGAGTAGGTAAATATTTAATCAGGATAAGTAGGGATTGTAAATGAGTGTACACTTAGCTAATTAATTTTCTGTTACCCCATGACCAGCACCACCCATCATAGTTGACATTGGTGGCGCAGTCGTTGAAAGTGGCTGTAGTGGAAGAAGAAGCATCACCATCGGTTGTTGTCTTGTAAGATGTTCGAGTTTGAAAAGTTACAGGTGCGCCGCGCATATAATTTACCTTTCTCTCAATGAAAAACGCTCTCTGGTGATTCTCGACAATTCATTAATAATTCACAGGGGTTTGTATCACCTTACCATTTGTCTGGCGTCCCCTTCTGGTTCTTGTTCTGGTTCACCATAAAGAGCCGATCCAATTAAGGATTAACATTTATTACGAGTGTTTTTCCAATCAAATCAATTGAAAAGCACTCGGCCGCACCTTTTTGACGATACGTGTAAACGTCAACAACGTGAAACATAAACAGTTTTTCATCATTCTTCAGCTGCGACGCTTACATACGAGTATCAATGGATAGGTAGGGAGTACGGCTGCTGCTTTTTCCGACATACAGACATCGATACCAAAATCCAACAATAGGCACAGGATCTGCAAAAAGGTATGTGACTGAACATAGAAAGGGATACTTGTATGAGTACGAGAATGAGAAAAGGGATCGATAATTCAATATCCGCTTAAATGTCATCGTGGGATAGACGACCCAGGAGTCGGAATCTAGGTATGAGAGCGCTATGTGTACATTTGAACCTGTACGAGCATAGTATGCTTGAGCCTGAGCCTGAGCCTGTATGTCATTAAAATTAGATGATTGGGGCTGACTGAGATGGCTGGGCGACAAAACGTCATATAGAATGGGAGAAGGTTTATTTTCAAATCCCAGGTTGAGATACGAGTATGTAGGTGGGCGAAATAATGGCAGTAATACGAGCACTCCGCATTCATTGCAGGTTACATTTGAGTGATTTTTGTTGTCGAGGGGATCATATGCGATGGGAAAACAATGAATTATTGGTACTCCGGAATGGAATGAAATTTATTTGGTATTTTGATAAAATTGTGTATGAATAAGAACTGGGATTCGATAGGGAATAAGACTTTTTGTCAGCCAACTGTTTGGAAATATTTTGAAAAGCCGAGAGAGTGAAGGCTTACGAATAAAGTTTTGTTAATTTGTTTGCCAGTGTACTCGTAGATTGCCAGTAATCGTACAAAGTGGCAATATTTTGGCATATGAATTGACAGAGAATGGAATGGAATTTCATTTTATGAATGAGAGCTTTAGGTATTTTTAAGGAATTTCATATATTTATTGAATTAGTTGCCATGAAAGATGTGATTAGATTGGATTTGGGAGTTTTGAATAAACGTGCAATTTTCTTTTGTCAATGAATAGCATAGATTTGAATGTTGCAATGTGAATCAGATTTTACCAACGCAACGTGTCCAACAAGCTACAGCTCGCACTTCTTAGCCTTATGCTCGAATCATATATCGTTATAGCATGCCTAAATTTTTCAGCGAAACTTTATGCAACAATGACACTATCTTAAAACATCGCTTAAGGCACTATACTCGTAGTTGGTAGCAGATCTGAGCATCAATCAAGAGCTATCTCTATAGTTGCGCGAAACGGGTTGGCTGATGTCACCTACCACTGGAGCACGCAACCAAAAGCAAGAATCGGAGTGGTGATGCTCATTAGGTCAACATGAATGGAAGCGGGACTGAAAATTACTCTTGATACTTTAATATCAAGGCTATAATTGTCGTTGTCATTCGTTCAATAAGGATTGGACCGTTTAACTCCTAAAGAATGCGGAATAATTGATACGATTTTTCTGCGGAATAATTCGTCGGTGATATTGGCGAAGCGTGAATTTCGGGACAGATTTCCCGTTCGTCGGACACCAACAGGGCAAATACTATGACGTTTGGCTGCTTGCCTTAAAGTGTATGGGGCAACACGACTTGTTGCCAGGTCCGACTGACCCCGGAGCAGCCGTTCTACTGGGAATACTGCAGCTGGTCGGTGTATCGACCAGATTACGTGCCACGCAATTGGGCAACAATCGACAGTCTTTACTAGGAATTTTGCTGGAAGACTGTAAGATGTTCACTTACAAAGTGCAGAATGTGCCTCAGCTGTTAGCTGTATGCTCAAGGTATCCTAAATCTCGACCACGAGGCAGACAATTTTTTATCGAAAATCATCATGAGCGACGGCCCATTTTCATCTCTGTGCATATATCAACAAGCAAAATTAAGCGATAATTTGGCACCGAAAATCCGCGTATAACCCACGAAGAGCGGATGTAACGCTCAAAGTTACTACATGGTGTGCTGTTTACGCTATAGGGGTAATTTTTTTCAAAAATGCCACAGACCAAACTACTACTGTGAACGGCGAGCGCTATGGAGCCAGCCACTTAGCTGATATCATTTTCTCGACTTACTGGAAACAAATTTAAGACATCGAATTACATGATATAATCCAAAAGCAGAAGCAAAGTTTTTCATTCATGAAAATCAAATCAATTCAAGCCCGAACCCCTTCAAAAAAAGTTAAAGCAAAGTCAGTAGTTTTGATCAATAACAACACGCCGAATATTGTAAGCATTTCTAAAAATCAGGATACAGAATCGGGAATTGAAACCAGTGTAAAAGAAAGTGTACCTCAAATAGGTTCACAAGCGAAAGCAAAAACAATCAGCTATTACAATGAATGGCAAGCTAAACTTAAAGCAAGGAAAATCTTAGAGGAAATTGTTGTAAACTTGCAAAAGCAGATAACAAACTTAGAATTGAAAGTGTCCCTCCTGAACAGTACTGTTCAGTCAATAAACCCCATACAGCAAAATGAAGAAAAAGAATACCTCGCAGATGAAGAGGACTTGCACCAGAAGGACATCCTCAGTAAAAAACAAAACAATCACAAGCTAAAAAAAACGATAAAATCCTTGAAAATAACACTATTTGCCCGGAAAGGCAGCCAATACCACCACCAATAATGATCTCTGGAGTAGATAGATTTGGTGAGAAAAAAAGACGAAGATTACATGCAAGCTCAGATCCTATGCTTACAATAATTGGAGAATAAATGTTGAGGACAGTGACACGTATAGAGAGATCACTGATGAGCTAACGAAAAAAAATTTGCAATGGCACATATGTGAAAATAAGGCTACAAGACTACTAAGACTACCCGTCAGAGGTCTTCACTTCTCGTGTGAAGAACATGAAATTGTTGAAGACCTTACTCATAAAAACTTCAAAGTCCTAGAAGGCAAAAACTTAATTTAAAAAAAAAGAATACAAGGCAATTATGGAAACGCAAAAACAGGAACTAAAAAATTACCTCTTTTTATACTTTCCTTTCATAATCGAGAAGATATTGAAAAGATAAACACTTTCAAATCGATAATGGGTCTTGTTTTCAACATTGACCCACTTCGGAGAAATCCCAAATCAATAACACAATGCCAACGATGCCAAATGTCAAGGAAAACATCGTACTGATAGCTGTCCACTAAAGAGCGACGTGAAAGCGAAATGTACCAACTATCATTGAAGCCACTCAGCTTATTACAGAGGTTTTCTAGCTGCAAAACATTATAAAGAAAGAAAAACAAAGCTACAACTAAACACACTTAAAAACAAGCAAGAAGTAAACGTTGAAAACAAAAAAAGTAGACAAAATACCAATATCTGCTAAAACAAACTGAGTATAAGAAATCAAATTCTGAAATTGTCAAAAAATACACTTAAAGAGTAAGAAATATCAATAAAAAAAAATTCTTTTTACTTTTATTCAAAGACTGGATAAACAAGACAAATTAATAAAGCTATTTTCGAAATCATCCAGTATTGCCTCTTCTAATAACTCTCGTAGCTGCTTGTCCCCCACGCTTCTAATAATGGTTCCAAACAACAGTTGGATCTGACTTCTTTTGGTACTCCGTGATACCGTTGAGTTTAGAGAATGCATCTACAACTGCAAAGAGATAATTATAAGATTTGTTAGTCGACGGAAGCGGACCTAAATGGTCTACGTGGTAAGTGTGCAGAGGTACATCGCTTTTCTCGATAGGGTGTAGAAATCCTTCACCTGACCCATTTTTCCTTGCAGTCACAATGCAGGGAACACAGTTGGATAGAACGGCATCAATACATTGTCCTATCTTGGGGATAAAATAGTCCTGCTTGCAGATTGCTTTCATTCTCTTAGCACTAATGTGACCCACTCTGTGAATATCCTTCAGAATCTCCTTTTGCATAGCCTTAGGTACCACTAGCAAATGTGTGCCTTCAATAAATTTGTACAGCAGGTCGTTCCTCATTTCGTAACCCTTGTAAGTTCCTGCTGTCGACAGAAGATTTATTACTAACTGGCAGAACTCGTCTTTACCTTGGGATTTCCTAATCCTCTCAATGATGTCATCTTCAATTCTACGTGAGGCTGGATATCGGCTAAGTGCATCTACGTGACGCATGATCGATCCCGATCGGCTTAAGACCTTACAAGAATATTCATAATTTGCATAATTACCCATCTGGCTACTCGTGGGCACAAATCTTTCTTATTCATGGTAGCCTGGAATGCCTTGCAATCCGTGTAGATTTTAAATTTCATGCCCAGTAAATACGGCCTTAGTTTTTTGATGCACTTTATTATAGCCAGAACCTCGTGTTCATAGCAAGTATAATTCCTTTCGGCTGCGGTTGCCTTAAAGCTCATGTAGAAGACAGGATGCATTTGGCCTTCATGCTTCTGGAGTAGAACTCCACCGTACCCAACCATACTCACGTCTGTATATAATTCTGTCTCGATCGTTGGTTCGAACAGCTTAAGGACTGCCTCTTTACATAGTAACTCCTTCAGTGATTTAAATGCGATAAAAGAGGCTTTGCATAAATGGAATACGTAGGCACAAACTTACGGAAGAACCCAGTTAGTCCAAGGAAGTTCTGCACCTGCTTTGCATTGCTCGGTTTCGGAAAATCTTTCACGGCGCTTAGCTTTTCGTCAGATGGCTTTATGCTTCCGTTCTCCAACACATGTCCCAGATATTTAGTGGATATACACTAACAAAATCTCATTTTTCCTATTTGATCACCAAACCATTTTCCTGTGCTACTCTTAATACTCGTACGATCTTAAGTATCGTCAAATTTTCCTCTTCGTTTTCCGTGGATATAATCAGACCATCCAAATATAAAAGCAAGATACCTTGCCTATTAGATCTCGGAAAACAGTGTTAATGAACCGCTGAAACACCGCTGGTGAATTACACAGCCCGAAAAGCACTTTGAAGAACTCGAACTGACCATCCGGAGTCACGAACGGTGTAAACTTTCTGCTACTTCCAGATACATCCACGTGAAAAAGCCCGTTGCTATGATCAAGTGTTGTGAACACTTTGGCTTTGTACAGTTTTTCTTGTATCTCTTCCATTACTGGCAGAGGATACCGCTCCTTGATAATCTTTGTGCTTAGTTTTCGGAAATCAACGCACAGTCGATAAGTCCCGCCCTTCTTTTTAACCAATTCAATGGGGCTGGAGAAGTTCGAGCAACTGTGCTGGATTATACCCTCGTTCAACCATTCCTCTATTTGCCAACAAACTGCTTCTTTTTCTGGAGGTGCCAATCGTCTGGCCTTCTGATATATAGGACTTTCATCTGTTCGTACGATGTTCATCTCGATGCACGACTTGGCTGGATTTCTCGGCTTGTATGTTGCGACAATATTGGTGATGTCCTTCCGGTATGTTTCGTTCCCTACCCGTACGGAATCTTCTTATTTCTGATTCTGGTGGTTGACCACTCCGATGTTCATTAAGTCGTTTTCCTCGAGGTCGAAGGTGATGTGTGCTATTGAAGAATTCGTAGCTACTTTCCTGATGCTCTTTATCTTACCTTGAACCATCACCATTTCGACAGTTTCTAAAAAATCTCGACCTAGTAGAATCTGGTCAGCAATCCAATGATCTGGTACCACTTGGAACCGAATCCAATGCTTGTCGTCCGCGATATGCACCTTTGTAAGAGATGAACCGATCGTCCTGCACGGTGCGTTACCAAATCCCCTTAGCTTCATTCCAGGTTGTTCTAATTGTACGTTCTCAAGCCTCTCCATAAGTGACTTATGCATTATGGATACGACACTTCCATTGTCCACAAAGGCGGTGTAGGGTTTTGCGGCAATAATGATTTCTACATGGTTGCCATCCTAATTAATCCTTTGCACTTTTCGCACGCCTCTCGACTCTGCATCTTCCTTGACCGGGCAATTCGGGGATATGTATCCGTAGTGATTGCATCGGAAACACCGTGTCCCTTTTGACCTGTCCGGACAATTTGCTGCAAAATGTGACATAGACCCACAATTGTGACACCGTCTAGATGAACTCGAAGGCCCGCCATGGATCAAATTTGATCTGCTGGATATGTGGGGCTTATTGACCTCAGCACGCTGTTTTGGCATCTGTCTCTACATCCTCTTATATGTTTCTAATTTGAGTTTTAGCTCCTCCAACATTGAAACTTCGTACAGAACTGTTTTGTTAGCAACAGTATCCGAAATCCCGTTTATGATATACTCGATCAGAGATATCTGGTCTACAAAATCCTTACCGATCTGCCACATAATATAGGTAATCCAATAGACTCTCTGATGCGACTTTTCTCCTGGACTCCAGTCGTTTGTACACCTCGATGCTCGATGCTCGATGTCTTCTCCCCGAACTCATGGACACCAACAGTCTTCTAAGTGTATTGTTTAAAAAATTCAAAATATCATATCTCATCGTACTCACGGCCATATGCGGCCTTATTATCAATATGTAGCTGGAATACAATGATCGTATGGATCAGGGATACTCTCATCAAACCATACTACACAGATGAGTCGGTGTATTCTCCATACTAAATAGGCCCCATTATTTTAATAATTCATCAGGAACTCTATTTGGTCGTGCAGCCTTATTGATCTTTAGTTTAAATAAAGATATTCAAACCTTATCCTGGCTTATTGAAGGAATTTGACGTCGATCATCGAACATGTCGAATGTTGTAATTCGATCGGATTCTGCAGAAATAATTCGTTTTAACTTGCTGACTGTGACTGTTTTTTTTGTAATTTTTGTCCTAGAGACGGTCTTTCACTTAGTACAAATTCAGAAAAGCCGATATTCCTTTGATTTGACCAAATCCAGATGGTCGAAATGTTACTTAATAAGCCAGAACTTTGCTTATGAAAGCAATCTAGCAGTTACATATCTAGCGTTTTGAATTGGAATGCTTCCAGGGAAGCTTTTTCTTGTAGCAAAATAAAAATGGGAATACAACTTACGTTATGACGACCTTAAGCCAAGGATAGTCGGAAACAGAAGATGCATGCTGAGTATTAGCCCGCCTACGTCCCATAGGCGATGAAATTTTTTGTAAGAATACCAGAGTATATTTCTGCTAAGTGTCGCGGATAAGATCATATCTAAAGTTATCTTTGATAGGATCATACTTAAAGCGGTTCTGCAATTCCATTGTCGCCCAGAACTGTGGTCACTCATCTAGGCATCACCATCCAATTCTCCATTGAAGTCAAGTATTTGGGTCTCATCCTGCATAACAAACTTCTATGGACTATATATTTTATGTTAAAAACCTCAAAGCGCTGTTGGCCTTCTGGAAGTGCAAAAAAACTGTCGGCAGAATATGGGGCCTGTCACCGGGAAGGATGACCATGAACTATATATATTGTGAAGAACTGGTGGAGGGAAATAAGCATTTGTGGCTGTAGCAACAGTCAAACAAAGCTTTCCGACTTTTCTAAATAGTCAACGCGATGTCTGTTGTCCCTCAGAAATGGTTGTGAAACGATATGAGTTAAATCGCCTCGAAAAACCAATGCAGTGTGAGATGATGCAAAAACCAATAGTTATCTGCCCACAATTCATTCAAAATGGTCTGAACTGATCCAAGTGAAATGCTAACAGTATCAACGAGATTTCTCATTGTCAATTGACGATTTTTGAACACCAAATCCTTGACGTGTTGTTCATCGGTTGATGTAGATGACCGTCCAGACCGATCCTTGTCTCCAACGCTTTTTCTACCTTCTTTGAATTGTTTGTACCTCTTGTAAATTTTTGTTTGCACATTGTTTGTTCACCGAAGGCCTTTTACGACAATCTTAAAGTTTCTGTAGCAGACATTTTATTCCGCAAACAAAATTTAATGCAACTTCTTTGCTCAACAAAATCAGTCACTGTAAAAATTGCTTAATTCATTTTTCGATGTGCACAAAAAAAGACAGATTTTGATATGAAATTTGACACAGGTATCAGTGGTAGTAGATACTAACAACCTAAAAAAAAAACGAAGATCCCAAATCGCAGGAGTACAATAAACTAGTAATTTGTTTGAGTGCTGCATTCCGACGAGCGGACAAAAATAGGTGATTTTCGATCCATAGACTTACTTTAAAAATTTCAAATCAGTGTTTCATCATCTTAAGCTGTCCAATCTAGCAGCGATTCAAGCTGTCGGTCCAATTTTTGATGACTCGGTCCAATATGTGAAGCTTAATTCCGGCAACAACGTGTCGAATGTTGGCCTCGAGCTCGTCCAAATCAAAGTGGTTGACTTGTTAGGGTAGACTAAGGACTTGACGTAGCCTCAGAGAAAATTGGTGAACGCTCACAACTTTGAGCGTTGCCTGTTTGGTATGTAGCGCCATCTTGTTGGAACCACAGCTCGGATATATCGATGTTGTCGAGCTCAGGCCACAGAAAATCGGTTAACATTGCTATATATCTGACACCATGGACTGTAACGGTATCAACTTCCTTATTTCGATGATGCCGCCATCCCATAAACCGCATCAATCAGTCGATCTTTGTGGATGCATTGATGTTTGGCCAAACACTTGTGGATTGTATTCGCTCGAATAGCGGCTATTTTGTCTGTTGACATAGCCGCTGCGCCAGAAATGGGCCTCGTCCGAGAAGATGATTTTTTGGTCAAAACTAATACGGATTTGGGGCCAAATCTAACCGCAAAATATTCCGGATTGACTTTCCGAATCGACATTTCTGGGTCTCCTTCGATGTTTTCTTCATTTCACACTAATCTCTGTCTTGTTGGTGGCTTAAGATCCACAGGAGTGTACTCACGCTCAAACTTTCCCACAGTGCTACGATTTGCCTGCAGACTGACGCTATAATGACGATGCGTATAATGCGTATTTCCAACTGAGCCGAAATTTCGAAAAATTTGTTTTTTTTATTTCATGAAGTATATCACAATAGCCTGGTATACAATGAATTTCGCTATAAAGCGGATATTAAATACTATCGAAAAATTATATTAAGTCCATTGCAAATACGGTATGCGGGTAAAGCAAATGTAGGAAAAGACAGAACCCCAGACTCTTTGATCTCTAATCAAACATGGAAGTAGTTTAATTAAGCCAACAAATCCAAACCACATTGAGCCAATGAAATGAAATGTACATTGCTCCACCCAAGAACTTCAAATCATAAATTAAGCTTCGATAAAGTGTTAACGAGATCTCAAATACTCGAATAAAGATCTGAAAAAAGTATCGAAAATTAAGGCTTGCACCTCTTTGGAAAGTGAATTTATTTCAGCGTAACACACAATTGCAGAACATCGTTCTTCAAAATCCTCGATCAACAATAATGGATAAATCTAAGCATAGAAAGGCTTAGCAGTTAGTAACATTAATGATCAGTCAACAAATCAAACACGAGCTCCAAACGATTGAATATTTTCACTCGAACTTTGTATTTTCAAAGTATTTTAGGCAAAGTAGACATCGCTGGAAGAAAAACTTCTTTCAGCGGATTCGCATACAAATTAAAGCCGAATGTTGAGATATAAAATGTAAACAACTTCCACACGAATAATCCAAATGAAATATTAATCAAACTGTTCCTTTCCGAGTGCTAAAATAAAACATCAAAGAGCAAATCCAATTCGATGACGGTTTGTTTTCTTTTCCTGTTTTCTTCTTGTTTTTTTATATATATCAAATCCTTGAGAATGGAAAAATAAAATGAAATAAAAAAATCATAAACACATCAACATCGGTTGAAATGTAAACTATTTCTCCAAATTACCCTTGGGTCAAAGCAATTTCAAATACCCCAAGGTAAGCTACCTTCAAACAAAGTCTACGAAGGTAAGCAGAATTCGATTTCTCCGGCAAATACTTTGACAAAAACAGAATACAGAACGAATGGGAGAAATTGAATAGAAACAGAAGCAGAAGAACAAGAAACGGCAGCAGCTTGGGAAGAGGTGGAAACAAATACGAGTATGGAACTGTGGAAAAATATGGAAACCTTGTTTCCGCTTGTGTCGCTAGTATACAAGCACTTATACCTACTCCCCGCAACCAATTTAAATGCGAAAAGTATTGAGGCATCCTCAATGCAACTCAGAGACAATCCCTCCAGCCCGGTATTTTTATCGAGGAACAACTTAAAAACCCCTGCTTGAACAAATTGAGTCGTCTAGATATAGAAAATATCCTTGTTATATGGAGGTCGGGTATGAAATAGGAGAAAAATCAACAAACGAACACCGTAAAGAGTTTGAAGTTGTTTTGATTTTATTTCCCCCATTTGAATTGTGGGTGTGGCGGAGAGGATGCAGGGGCGAAATATTTCTTGATTATTGCAACAGGAAAATTGTCGAGGGTTGACAAATTGTGTAGCAATGCAACGTTTGCCAATTAATGGTTTGGGGAGTTGGGAGAATCTTTGGACAGGACAACTTCAATTAATCCTCAATGTCATGTAGTCAGTGGAAATGGCAATTTGTCCTTCTTAAGGATACAATACTTAGCCACCACACACCCTTGTTGTCTTAGAAATGTTGCGTTGCGTGAGTTCATAGCTCTGTTAATAAATCAAATTAATTTCTCTTGGGAATGCCATTAAGTGATACCTGACACAAGTTGGTCATTAATAAAAGCGACACTTAATTTTGGAGGGAGAATCGCTTTGGGAAAGAAACCAGACGTCTCTTGTTAAAAGTAAAAACTTAAAGTGATGACGTCATGGAAAGATACAAGGATCAAGTGGCATGAGAAGCAGCGATAGTGATGAAACAGGGTGAAATAATAGTCCTCTGTTGGCGCTTCTAAGAGTGTCGGAGGCAATCGAACTGAAATTAAAAATTACCACCAACGGAAATAGGTAGACTGGTTTTGGCGTAGAATGTATATGAATCATATTCAACAGCACAAGCTCCATCGTCTTGCTTATCATTCATACTTATCTGTCAGCTCAAGAGAAGCAAAGATTTCTTTCTGGTAAATAACTGTTGGAGAGAAATCTGTTTATGAATAATTTCGTAACTCTCTCTCTCACACCACTACACACTTACATTTGAATACTATATATAAAACTTCCTTAAATGCACTTTCTGTTAGTTTTCAATAAACCATTTTAACAGATCGGTAGCTTGTTCTTTCTTTTCACTGAAACAGGTTATGGGCCCAGCCCATATGCACTGAAGTTACAATTTTTAAATAGTTCAATTGACAGTTTCGGTTCCAAGAAACATAAAGTAAAAGTGAATTAAACGGGTCAAAGTGTTTTTGGGAGCAGCAGATTCGGCAGAATATAAAACCTTTATTATGTCTGATTGTAAAGTGCAGAAAATAAAATCATTATGACGGCATAAGGGCAGCAACCACTAGCACATATCATGAACTTTAATACTGCTAAAGAAATGTGGGAGAAACTGGAAGCTGTGTATGAACAGAAGACGCTCACCTATATTCACATGCTACAGAATAGAAGTACTATTCCTTGGTTAAAGACATAAATGGACTAACATAGATGGCAAACTCTACTACTACAGCTGCAAGCCTGGACCTTTTTCACAAATACACTGTAAGTGAATCACCAACACTAATCCAAGCCTGATACCTATCAAAAAAGCTAAAATGACAGCAAATTTCGCGTAACGTCCACTAGGTATATATAAAAAAAAAGCAAACATAAAAGAAAAAGTATTATACCGTGGTCAATATTTGTTTCAAGGTGGTGAAAAAGTAAATATAATAGAACATATGAAAAAATACTTTTGTTTTGCTTTAAGTGTACCAAAAAATGATGGTTTCAGAACTAAATTAGTAAGAGACCTTAAAATCATAATTTAAAAGATTTATTTCAAGATATAAATGAATTGCAAATCGGCTTATTAGAAAACGTAAAATGGTATTGTAAGTCAATTGTGTCAGCTTTAAGTATATTTAGGAGCTCTGCACAATTTTTTTGTTGTTGCTTGACACGCACTAAGTAAACATTGTAATTTTATTAAGTAATACGATCCAATAAATTATAAATTATTATTTTTACTTGTTTAATTTAAAAATTTCAAGAATGTTATTTATTTTTATTTACCATAAATAATAAAAAGGGTGGTGTTTTTGATGTTAGTTTTCATCACCCGGAATAGCAAACGTGTACCAATATTGTTGAACTAATAAGATTTCTTGACCTTTTCGCAAAATTTTACCATTACAGCGTGGTGTTTGTGGAAAATACAGCGTTCAATTTACACAGATTTAGTTTTTCTCTTTCTTTTTCTTTCTTATTGCAATGAATGCAAAAACTGAGTAACGAATTGGGAATTTGGTGAAAAATGAATGGCACAAAATTGTTTAAAAAGTATTAACTAACGAGTCCCTAAACAAAAAAATACCAATCAGATTTGAAAAGTACTCGTATTATTTTGCAAAATCTACGTCTTTTTGTCCAATGGCAATGGATCTTGGAATAGAAGTAAATTGCTGTTTGAAATAAAACACCGATAAATAGTTGGTTTTTTAGTAGTTTATTTGAAAATAAATACATAAGTACTAATATAATTTTGCATGCACTTTAATTTTTTCTTACTCTTTTGTAATCATTTCGTCGCTTGAGTTCTGACTCCCCGACAAATCATTCAATAATCGCGCATTTTAAATTTCATATTTTTCATATTTTAAAATCAATTTCACAAAAGGTTTGCGTTGAGTTAGATTTGCACAAATAAAAGTATTTAAAGTGATCATTAATTCTTTTCATGCATTTATAAGAAATTAAAACAATAATCAAATATTATGTATTTTTAATCTATTCATATTTCGGATATTCTAAGCTTCTTCTTCTTATCCTTTTATCAACCCTTTCCTCGTTATACGAACTTATGCGTAACGAGTTTCCCATTTTTACTGCATCGCTGCTGCTCCGCTTATGGGGTTGGCTAATGTCGCAGACCGCTGAACGCGTCTACATAATGCTCGGTCCTGGATCGCTTCAGTGGTTAACCCCAGACGTTGTTGCGCATTTGCCATCTGAGAAATCCAGGAATTCTTTTTCCGACCTCGTTTTCTTACAGTTGGAGTGACCGTAGTTGATAGTGCCTTTTTAACCGGATTTTCCGCAGATCTTCTTTGAACGTGGCAATACCAACTTATTCTATTCGCCTCAAGCTGTTCGGTTACCGAATTCTTTATATGTAGACTTCCTCTTATACGCGTAGATCTAATGCAATCGCGTTTAGTGGCTCCACTAGACATCCTTAACATTTTCATTTCCGCTGCCGTCATTTTGTTTTTAAACGCTTCGTACATTGTCCAGCACTGTGAACCGTATATAAGAGCTGGTCTAACAACCGTGGTGTAGAGTTTCCCCTTTAATTTAAGTGGAAATTTTCGGTCGCAAAATATTCCCGAATTTTCCCGCCATTTCATCCATCCCACACTCACTCTGTGGTTTACGTCGTCGTCACATTTCGCTTCCATGTTAACGATTGATCCTAAGTACTTAAAGATAGTGCTTTTCGGAAGAACTATTCCGTCTAACATTATATCCGGAACAGGTCGCAACGGATGCGCAAATGGGCACGTCAAATGCTCCGTCTTTGAACGACTTATTTTAAACCCGTTTCTCTCTAGCGCATTTCTCCATGAATCTAAGGCGTTCTGTAAATCTTCGACGTTATCGCTTAGTATAACTGCGTCGTCAGCGAAGAGAATTGGCGTTACATTTGCTTCGCGCATGCAGTCTTTTAAAAGATAGTCGAATACTACGTTAACGAGGAAAGGGCTAAGTACGCTTCCTTGATGCACTCCGACATTAACTGGAAATTCTCTCGTTAGTCCAGCAGAGCTTTTAACCGCAGTTTTCACGTTTCCGTACATGTCTTGTATTATTCTAACATACGTTTCCGGTACGTTTTGAGACCTCAGCGCGGCCCATATGAGGTCCCTAGGCACTCGATCGAATGCTTTCTCGAGGTCGATAAATACCATGTGTAAATCCTTAGACGAATCTCGGTGCTTTTCCATTATTATTCGTAGGCTTTGGATAGCGTCCACCGTCGATCTTCCTTCAACAAATCCACACTGGCTATTATCGAGCTTTATTATTTGCCGAAGACGTTCGTTTAAGACTCTTTCGACGATTTTCATTGTGTGTGACATAAGCTTGATTGAACGGTAGTTGTTGCATTCTCGAGTGTCGCCTTTTCCTTTGTGTAATGGAACCAAGAAGCTACTTCTCCATTGATTCGGCATAGGTTGTCCACATTTTAATTTATTTAAAAGTTTCGATAGCCAAACGCTGCCGATCCCCTCCATTTTCGACCATTCATTTCTCCAATTGCTATACTTATTTCTTCGATTGAAAAGTTCGAAACTTCCCCTCGAACAGACCAGCTGTCGGCACGATATCACGTGGAAACTGTTTGTTAAGCAACTCCTTGCAGTATTCAAGCCACCGGTCACAAATTTCCTTTTCATTTGTTAATAAGCGACCGTCTGCGTTTTTGATGTATTTCGGCGAGATTATTTCCATTGAATTTTTTCTCCTCTGTGCAGCGAGCTTAAAAATATTTGGCATTTTAGTACTGTACGACGTTTGAACTTCTTGGATAGCTTGTCTTCTATCCGCCGATCGTGAGGATATTTGTTCCAACTCCTGGTACAGGTTTTCCGCTTCTGCCGCTCGAGTTCGAGCCATTACTTTCTTTGCGATCTTTTTAAGACGCTCGTATTCAAGAGCCAGTCGAGCTTTTTTAATATCGTCGCTCCGATCGCGTTTTGTCCATGCCTGGAATGCACTCTTCTTGTCGGCCACAGCTCGTTTGGTTTCGTCATTCCACCACCATGTTTCTTTGCCGACGTAATGGTATTTCGATATAGTCCCCAGATGGGACTTTGCGAGTGTTATGCATTCCTCGTGCATGCTGTTCCACATTTCTTGCGGGCTAAGTGAGTCTGCTATACCATTTATATTTTGAAGTACTTCTTTAGCCAGTGCGATAAATCTTGCGCTTCGTTCCTTCGATAGATTATACCACCGGATTTTTGGCTTTCCAAACGATGCCCGTTTTTTCTAAGCTTATAAACTAATATTTTTCGGAACAGACCCTTCTGATAAAAACATTCATGGTGAACCAAAAAATTTGCCCACACCGGGGTGAAATGAAGAAATGTCAATACTTGACTAAAGAAGGAGCAAAACTGTAAGTGAAAAAAATTATTTCCTCTGTATTTAATAAATAAATAAGTTTTTATTTTATAGATCAACTAATATGGCAAACTGGAAGAAATGCAGTTAAGGATGCAATATGCATATGCATTTGTACCGCCCAGGATGCAAGGAATCCAGGTAAGTTTGCATTATGCATGGGAAAAAAAAATTGTTTGCACAATAATATTACCGGGGTGGACTAAAAAGTAAAACAATTTTTTTTCCACTTGGCTGGTATGTGTATATATATTTGCATTTATTAATTATTTTTTCTCATTGACAGAAGCTAGATGATCAACACAATTCTTTGCATTTTTTGCGGTTTTTTGCCGGGAACCTGAGCCTCAAATATAAATTTAATGATTGGTGAAAAAAAAATTACAACAGTTTTTGTTCTTTTTACTTGTGTACCTTGTTTAATAGAAGTTAATTTATGTTATGTTAACTTTTGTTATGTGAGTGAATCTGTAAAGTGAAAATGTAGAATGGGTGCAATAGGCCTCCTGGGGAAACCGAACACTGCATGGGAATCGACAAGTGCATCGAAACGGACACTCGCAAATTTAACCAGCCGCCTAATCGTCGAAGAAATGCGAACTTTACAGCGCCCAAACATTCACCAACAACAAAGTGCATTTGTCACTGCACGAAAGCAAAACCAACAAAATTATTTTCACTCAACGAACAAAACTTGTGGTAGCGGGGTGGCTAGTGATTTTATTGCAAGAAGCCAGGGCATTGGAAAATAGATTGCCCGAAGAAAAAAAACAGTTTTCAAAATCAGCATAAACTCTCTCACCAATACCATAGCGACATGCAGAATGAAAAAGGTGCCTTCATTTCTACTCTTGCTTTTGGTAATACTGAAAACCGCAATAATATTTGGATTTTAGACTCTGAAGCATCGAACCACATGACGTTCAATAGAATTTAGAGTCATTTTAGAGAACCTCAAGGTGTTCGTGTGGGAAACGGAGGACTGATTTTTGCTACTGGCCGCGGAAATATCAACATTCTTGCCTACAATAATTCTATTTGGCAAAAGAAATTTTTAAAATATGTGTTATTAGTTCCCGATTCAAAAGTTAACCATTTTCATCAAATGCGACTTTAGATAAAGGTTCTTCTCTTGTATCAGGTAACATGAAGTGTGAGTTGCGTGATAAAGGCAATATTGTGGCAGTTGGAGTGCGGCAGAAGTCATTATTTCATATGATGTTTAGGGTTGAAAACTATTGTTTTGCTAATGTTGCCGATAAATTAGATGATTTTCAAACGTGGCATGAACGATTAGTGCATCAAAATAAGCACACCGTTTCAAAATTTTTGTTGAAAGAGAATATTTCGGTAAATTTTCAAAGAATTTTTTTTGTAAGCAGCAGCAGAGCACAAAAGCCTGGTGAATTAGTGCTTGTGGATTTATGTGGCCCAATGCAACAGCTTTCTTTGTCAAATTCGAAATATTTCCTGCTACGAGTATTTAAAGATGATTATGCAAATTATCGTGTCATTTATTTTCTGAAGGGCAAAGATGAAGCTGCTAAGTGTTTACAGCAGTACATTGTGAAATTAAAGACGGAAACTGGAACAACATTACATAGGGGTGGCCGTGGTGTAGTGGTACTAGCCATCGCTTCTCACTCGGAGGGTCAGGGTTCGAATCCTACTCATGACAAGTTTTTCACTTGTGTAATTGGAACTCAGTCGGAAAAATCTGCGTGTGAAGGCATAACACTGGCATGTAGATTTGGCTGTTGTAGAGTTTCAAGCACAAAACAACCGTTAAAATTTATAACCTGATTCATTCCGAGTGAAGAAAAACTCTCCGTCCTATTCGGACTCCCACCCCTGGAGAGTCAATATCGAAACCAAACATACCTGAGTTTCAAACCACTACATCACAACAATGCTTTCCTTTCTCCTCCTTCTATCTTTCCGACCGCGCCTGGCAAAAGTAAAAGGGTATCATAACTCCCTTGAGGCTCGCGTAAATTATAAAGAAAAAAAATAAATAAATACAATAAGAAGTGACAATGGTACCGAGTTTAAGAATGAAGCTATAAAGCATATAATGCAAAACCATCGAATTTCTCACCAATCATCTGTGCCGTATTTTCCACAACAAAACGGCCGAGCAGAAAGAGAAATGAGAACTCTGGTGGAAGCGGCTCGGATAATGCTGCATGCGAATAACTTACCTATAAAATTGTGGGCAGAGGCAGTTAACACTTCTGCTTTTGTGATCGACCGGACGTGTTTAAAATCAAATAACAAATCACCATACGCATTGTGGACAGGAAAGGATTTGGCCTCAAATTGTGCGGATTGGAAGATTTTTAGATCAGACTGTGTTATCTACTTTCCCGACAATAAAAGACAGAAATGGGATGTAAAATCCGAAAAAGGAATTTTTGTTGGATACATGGATGGTGTAAAGGGCTACAGAGTCTGGGTGGGAGGAACAAACAATATCAAGGTAAGTCGTGATGTAATATTTAAAGATTCAGAATCAGATGATGAGATGAGAAAGAGACAGTCTGTTGAAAAGAAGTGACATTTTTATTTTCTGATGGTGCAAAACAACTCTTCTACGCAACCTATTTTAAGTGAAAGCACAAATCCAAAGACGACGTGTATCAATCAGCGGATGAACAGGATACACATGATCCTGGCATTCCAATTGAAGGACGTTTGAGAAATGCATCGAACAGACAGCTCCATTTCAACGATGTTAGCGGGGTACGCTTATGTAGCAGAACTTTTGGAACCATGAAGCTTTAAGTTCAAAGGATTCAAAAAAGTGGGAGGCGGCAATGAGAGAAGAAATTGACGCGCTTCAGAAAAATGAAACCTGGGAACTTGTCCCTCCACCCGAAGGTCGGAAAATAATTGACAATAAGTGGGTGTTCAAGGTAAAAGGCTCCAGCACTAATGAACCGTTACATTTTAAAGCCAGACTCGTCATAAGAGGCTTTTCTCAAGTAAAAGGAGTATATTATGATGAAACTTTTAGCCCGGTAGCACGATTTAGCTCTATCAGAGCAATTCTTCGGTTGGCAGTTTCAAACAATTTCAAATTTCAAAGTTTGATGTCACAACTGCTTTTTTCAATGGAGTAGTTAAAGAAGAGATTTTCATGAAGCAGCCTGATGGATTCGACGACAAAACAGGATGGGTGTGTCGTCTTCAAAAGAGTATTTTCGGGCTTAAACAAACATCGCGCTGCTGGAATGAGAGATTCAATTTTCCTTCAGTCTTCTTGAATTAAAAGCATCTGATGCAGATCCTTGCGTGTTTGTTAGAGAAGGAATAATTCTGGCGATATATATCGACGACGGTATTGTAGCAGCAGATAATGATGAAACGATTACATTACTTACAGAACATCTCCAGAAAGAATTTGTGCTCAAAGTTTTCGAAGCAAAGTACTTCCTAGGACTGGAGATAAAACAATTTGATGACGGAGTTTTACATCTAAACCAGAAAATCTTTGCAGAGAAAATTATTTCCAAATTTGGCATGATGGACTCAAATACTGTGTTAACACCAGCAGAAAAATCAGCTCTTGAAAAAGATGACAGTGCAGATTTTGATCACAATTTTCCTTACAGAGCAGCTGTGAGTAGTTTGATGTACCTTGCCATCGGGACAAGACCGGATATATCATTTGCTCAAGAAGTTGTCAGTAGATACATGGAGAAACCATCCAAAGTTCATGCAACGGCTTTAAAGCGTATCATAAGATACATCCAAGGAACTCGCGATTATGGTATACTTTTTAATAAAAATAATAAATTTAAACTTGAAACTTACAGCGATGCTGATTTTGCTGGAGATCGAAATACCAAACATTCCACTAGCGGTTTTGTTTCTTTCCTCGATGATGCTCCAATTTCTTGGGATTGCACTCAACAACGGTGTGTAGCACTGTCTATAGCTGAATCCGAGTATGAAGCAGCCGCTGAAGCTGTCAAGGAATTGTCTTGGACCACATTGTTGCTGCAAGCTCTTCGTGTTTGTTGCCAAAGTTCGACATTGTTTTTGGACAACGAGAGCGCAGTTCGGATGATTAAAAACCCCGAATTTCACAAAAGAACCAAACACATTTTATACGAGATATGTATGCACAAAAGGTTTTCGACATCATACATGTTTCATCCAAAATGCAAAGAGCAGATATCCTGGCTAAGGCTCTTTCTCGAGATAGCTTTGAAAAACAAAGAGATATGCTTGGAATTTTTCCACTAAACTTTAATTCGTCTTGTTCAAAGAATCAATTGTAAACTTTTCTGCAATTCGTTGTCGAATTAATAATGATAATTTTTATTTGAATCAATTGTTTATTATATTATTATTACCTATATGAAAAAATTTTAATAAAAGTGGGAGGGTTGGAGAGAAATCTGTTTATGAATAATTTCGTAACTCTTTCTCTCACACCACTACACACTTACATTTGAATACTATATATAAAACTTCCTTAAATGCACTTTCTGTTAGCTCTCAATAAACCATTTTAACAGATCGGTAGCTTGTTCTTTCTTTTCACTGCAACAATAACTGACGAAGGCAGATTATCTGCGAATTTTTTCTATCGGCGGCCAGAAACAAAAGGGAATTGAAGCCCTTTCGTTTGATGGTCTACCTTTACGAAGCAATTTAAAATGTCTGCATTGCTTACGAACGAAAACAAAGAAAAAAAAGTATTTCTCGTTCCAAACAATCAAGGTGTATAAAAGAAACTATAGGACCACATCGCATTTGTACGAATACACCATGCAAGCTATTGAAAAGCAATTTGAAGATGCACAACAAGTAAATAAAGGCATACTGCCGAGTAAAACAGTACGAGGTGTGATCAAAAAGTAAGGTGACTTTCTAAATTTAGCGCGCTCAGTACACTCTAACTCAAAAATTTTTTGTTGTTGTGTTGGTTCACTTGTCACGATCATATGTTTATAGTTTTAACCATATAGTAGTTGTTGTTTTTATGTGAGAGGCATAAAAGTTGGACGTGTTTTGTTTACTAGGCGATTTTTTGTGGTTAAAAGTAATGGAGCAGAGAGTTTGTATTAATTTTTGCGTAAAAAATGGTATTAGGTGCTCAGAAACTCTTGAAATGTTGACAGTAGCGTACGGACAGTCAACTTTAAACAAAAAAAATGTTTATAAGTGGTATAAATTATTCCAAGAGGGCCGAGAAAATGTTAATGATGAACCTCGCTCCGACGACCTAGCACGTCAAACACAGACGAAAATGTTAAAAAAGTTAAAGAAATTGTGTTGAAAAATCGTCGAATCACGATTAGGGAAATAGCGGATGATCTTGGCTTATCGTTTGGCTCAAGCCAATCAATTTTAACGGATGTTTTATGTTTTGGGTATGAATCGTGTGTCATCGAAATTCGTTCCAAAATTGCTTAATTTTGATCAAAAGCAGCATCGCATGAGCAGTAGTTATTTGGCCAAAAATAGTACTTCTATCATGCCTCAGCCACCGTATTCACCAGACTTGGCCCCCTGCGACTTTTTTCTCTTTCCAAAGTTGAAAATGCCCATGAAAGGACGAAGATTTGCAACGGTTGAGGAGATCAAGGCTGCATCGCTGGAGGAGCTCAAGGCAATACCAAAAAGTGCGTTTCGGAACTCCTTTTACGACTGGAAAAAGCGCTGGCACAAGTGCATTGTATCAGAGGGGGATTATTTTGAAGGGGATAAAATAAATTTGGATGATTAAATAAATATATTTTTTTAAAAATGAAAAGTCACCTTATTTTTTGAGCACACCTCGTATAATGGAAACTCTGCAGTTACTACAAGAACATGTGTTCAAAGTAGGACAAGACATCATCACCAAATTGGTGAAAGATGCAGTCATATGTGGAATAACAGACACATTCAGCGTTAAGACTCTTGAAAATACAAGTACTTTAGCTATACATACGTGGCGGCTTATGACTATTCAAAAGTCGCCGAATCATTGCATCATTTCTGAAACCAATAAAAATAAACGTCCGCTTTATCCTCCAATGAAGCAATATCTATTGCAATACCACTTATAAGGAAGGAAGTGGTAATTAAGAACACAATGTCTACTTCTTTAGTTTGTTTCACTTGGTTCACAATACTTGGATTAAGACCGAGTGCGAGACGTACTTATGTACTTATGTACTTATTACTGAATCTGCCAACAAGCAAGGTCTCTCACCTTATTCAAAGGGGCCCCTACGGCTTAATCGATATATATACAAGACGTCAAGCTCAGTCGAACTGGCTCTTACCGCAATTTTGGGTATTAATATAAAGCCACCACTTTACACTCTCAAGGGGTTCAACTCCCAGGTCGGGTCGGAGCAGTTGTCCCAGGGGCTCCTCTTGTCTCTTATTTCCCAATACTGGCCGCCTTTTAACACTTTTGCTCACTGAGTATTAGGGCAAGACTGACTACTATATTTTCACGCCTAGCAAAAGCTACGTTTGCAAAGCCTCGAATTCGGGCTATTTGAGGGTTATTGGCGCGGACACCGTCAACGTAGCCTGCACCGTCATCGAAACCTACTCCCATAGCTTTTAAATTCCTCCTATCCTCATACAACGGTCGAGCACATGTAACCGGTTCTCAAATGAAGTCCAACACTGGCAGTCTACCACCTGGTTAATAATTTGGTGTAAAACATCAAGAACAATGGCAGAGGTCCGAAAGACCAAAATACTAAGGCCTCTGTACACCATTGGCATCCTGAGCTTGATGACTCTAAGTAGTTTACAACCCTTGATATGTATGGTGACTTCTAACAGGTTCAGATCTACCAGAAGAATTACGAGAAAATTATTGCTGGCGATTATGCTACTTCGATTGTACAATGCTCCGACGATTGACGGGGTTCATACTGCTCAGGTAGAGAACTAGAAAAGCATATCAAGACAACACTTTTTTCATATGCAAAATGTTTATAACATATCAAGAAACTTTTGAAAAAAAAGTGTTTTAGAAACTCCAAGCACCCATTTGCAAATGTTTTCTTACTTTCCACCTACAACAAGGGGTGCAAGAATGATTGCATTAAGCTTGCATTCACCTACTGAATAGTTAAATTGGTCGTGGAGGTGTAAAAAGAACCATGGGTAGGGAAAATAAATGTTGTAGTGATCTTCTAAATGCATGATGGTTAAAAGAATGTGATGGAACACTCCAGAGGGTTCATTCTTCGTCGGATCATAGCTGTTATAATCCAACTACCACGATGGCCGTGTTAAATAATTTTCGTTATTTTCAAAACAATTGATTAAAAAGAATTAAATGTGTTGATTAAACATTGTTTTTTTATGGCGAAAAATACTATTGAAGTCAAATACAGGCTTGATAAGCGTTATGGAGGCTCTGTAGGCAGCAGCCGGTGGAAGCCGTCCATTATTATGATAGCATTATTGGATCGATTGAGTGTTGAAATCAAGATGGCTTGATTGAATGAATTTTAGTGCGCTTGGAATTGCTTCCCCACCCAACGCACTCTCCAAATCTGGCCTTCAGCAACCTCTGGTTTTTTGCAGATCTCAAAAAGATGTTTAGTTCAAATGAAGAAGTAATTGTCGATACTAGGGCCTAGTTTGAAGGCAAAGACAAATCGTTTTACAACAAAGCATCGAAAAGTTAAAGAAGCGTTGAAATGAATTCATCACTATTAAAGAGGAGTTTGTTGATTGGTAAAGTAAAGTTTTTTTTTTTTAGACCGGACACCTTTTGAGTTATATGTTATAGGGGATGTTTAGATACGGAGTCCCAGAACTTCAAAGTATAAGCTTTAGCAAGTGCCCCAACAAAGAAAAACAAGGATATCCGCTTCAACTCTCTAATGGGGTTGTCATTTCTAGGGGAGTGCAGGCATGTACAGAAAGGGTAAAGTAGGGCCTTTTCCGTCAACAGGTGTGCTTGTCTATGAGAAAAAGTCAAATGATTTCTTTAACCTAAAAACATCAGGTTCCATCCTATGGATTTTGAATTTGTCTGATCTGGGTTTATATGGTGTGCAACCAGTTTAACTCCTCTCAATTAAATTCAAGCCAGTATACGAATTTAAGAATTGGATAAAAAGCAAGTAACAGCTAATTGACATAATAAGCACAGATTGGTAAGACCATTTCGCTCTTCTAGCTTTTTTACCCTCGGAAGCAAAGGGGTGCTTTGATCAATAGCCTGAAATATTTCATCAGTGGTGGATTGCCCGGTCAGAATCTCGGTGATAATTCTTGATCTGTTTGGAATGTCAATCTCGAACTTCACATGAAACAAACTTCACTTATTGATCATCATTTGATGACATCCATCATTTCATGGCGAATTAGGATATTAAACAACTTTTGAAACGTAAAGTGGTTTGCCTTAACGCTTTAGCAACAAGTCGCTTCTGTTCCTAATCGGATCGTCGTTTAAAAGGTTAACAGTCCATCCTAGCTTATCTTTACATCGTCGCTTCTTGCTAAAGAATTTAGATCAGGAATATCTTTGAATGAGTTGTCGTTGCAATTGAAGGACCACGATTAATCACAATCCTCCTACTGCTTCCTACCTGCTTTAGTGTAACAGGACATGGCCTATTAAAGACCCTACAGTACAAACTTCTTCACGAAAACTAACCCTAAGAAGGGAGAATAAAGGTGACATAAAGCCGATAGATTTTGAAGACTGTCTTGAATAAAGGTGCCGCAGTAGTTTTCTATTCTTTCATAAGTAGTAAGTAAATGAGCTTGAGAGGCATATCAGGCAAGTCAACCAACCATGTCTCGTGTTACTCAGACCGTGCACTTTTACGTACGTCTTCTAATGCTCCAGCGCACATGAATGCGGCAATATTTTTCTTAAAAACACGCCAACACATTTCAATGAATAATTATCTCCTGACACATACACAACTTGTTACTTTGCATAAATTTCCCATTCATTCGATTTCGTTTTGAATATCAATTTTCCAATTTTCCGCTTGCCATCACCGCCTCTAGAGCTTGTTTTCTTTTTTTTCGATTTTTGTTTATTCCTTCCCGATTTCCTTATAGCCTCCTTCCAAGTGTGACATAACACAAATTTTCTTACAATTCACACCATTCACCGTTGAGCATTTACCGCATTCGCCATTTCCTTGGCAAATGTTTGGCAATTTTTCCATGTTCTCGACACACTGCCGTCTTCCCATACCCAAGGGATCACCAGGTACAGGTTGCTTAGGAACGAGAGGAGCAACCATGGGCTACCTCCGTGGCATACGGTTTTTCATAAGCATACTCGTACACCTTGGGAGGACTAGATCTGTTAAAGCTGGATACCGGTACAGACTTGATTATGATGAAATACCAACGATTTAATGGACCATATAGGAAATTCTATTTTCGCTTTTCGTTGTTGTTTTTGTATGGAGTATCGGTACTGGTCCTTCATGTTGTATGTAAGTCGTACCGCGTCCTCGTGGAAAACAATTTTCCATGTGAGCGAGTTTTTTTTTTCCATCCCAAGGACCACATGGGATGGGAATTGCAGGGAGTACAAGTAATGAAAGTGAGAATGATGATTGTTAAGATGTGAAAGAAACACTGTCGTTAAAAGCCAGTTCCACTAGAGGGGATGGAAGTAAGCTGAAAGAGACACATTGAGAATAAACAGTGCGACAATCTTGGAACCAACTTACAAAGACTCAACTCGACTTGACGCCAAGAAAGTAGGGCAAGCATGAATTGTGTAAAACGAAGGAAACGACAGAGAAATAAGGAAAACCGTTCAGGATCATTTATCAGAAGTAGCACCCAGTTCCCGGTTTAGGATGCCTGACATTTTCCACCGCATACCAGGGAATTTGGTTTCCTTCCACACATCTCATCATCTTGCCAATTCTCTCAGGTATAAATGGGCCTACCAAGAAAAGAAGGACAAACTTACCGAAAAAGTAGGAACTCAGAAACAAAAAAGAATAAACAAATAAAAATAAATAGAATGGAGCAGATCTAGCGACACACCCTCAATGATTTGTATCCTTTAACTGTTTTCTTTCATTCCGGACAAGTTAGTGTGGTGGGTTTGGGGTGAAAGTTGCTATTTGCTCTCGCAGGACAATTCTTCTTCTCCACATAAAAGAATACGCGTAGAGCAGAAAACAAAACAAGAGAAAAAAAAACGAAAAAGAAAGGCGCAAAGTGCTTGGAGTGATTTATATGAAACGTCTGGTACTTAGAAGGCGCATTTCGATCAGATAGCCAGGTTAAGAATGTTTCGGTATGTTGCAGAACAAATAAATTGGGGAAAATCCGTTGGTGGTGTGTATGTGGTTGTAGAGGGGTGGGGGATTTGGTATTGGGAAAATTATGTCAAATACTATGTATTCACGGAAAATATTTTCCATGAAGAAAAATTAACATCAATAATTATCCTGGTAGATAAATTAAGGTGTATGTATATATATAAAATACTCACAAGCAGACTGTCAACACACTGAAGATGTCTGCCTGAGATATGCTTTGATAGCAGCAAATATAAATAAAATATGTGTAGACGTTTTCGTGCATAACATAAACCTACAGAACAAGTGCCATCGTACGGACGCCTTAATAGCATATGCTGAACACATTAGATGATGGCACGTTGGCAGCGATGCCACTGGTCTTCAGTACTTGACGCTGGTGACAAAGCAGTTCCTGAGAGATTTCGGGATACGCGTCCGGCGAAGACTCTGGTTGTCCCTTGCGATTGCATCTTTTCTTTCTTTTTCTTGCCCTTTGGAAATCCGCATTCGCACATTGGCTGCAACAAGGTGGTGATCCGAGTCAAAGTTGACTGGGCGCAACATTCGGACGTCCGGAATACTGAAGTATGCCCTACGTCTATCGCAATGTGGTCAATTCGATTTAGCGTTTTATGATCCATAAGCCGCTATATTCTCTTGTGTATATTGAGATGAGGAAACCGTGTGCTTCTTACATGGATATTTTGATCCGCCGCAAGGTCAACAAGCCTCAATCTGTTTCCAGATATGGTGTCGTGTATGGTATGGGTCCCAAACGTCGTATTAAAGATGTCCTCATTTCCTATCCTCGTGTACTAGGCGATTTTAATGGCATACTTCGGATATGGCTCATGTTCATTGTCGAGGAGCTCGAGCTTGGTAGCATAGTCCTTGTATTTCGCAGTGGCATGGCCGCATATAAGACTTATGTTAGCGACTTTAGACTTGATGCGAGACATCATAAGATTCTCGCTCACGTATCAGAAGTCGAAGACTTCTTGCCTAAGCCTGCCAAATATTACAAATCCGCATCCGGACAAGCGTCGTTTTCTTCCGAGTTATATTTGAGATCATAAGTTGGTGCTTCACATCGTGCACTTAAAACGATATTATAAGCGACCTCCATGCAAAGGGCTTTAAAGTTCTAGATGTCGTAAATATTATTAAAAAAGAAAAGAGAAAAACAGAAGAAGATGAGGAAATCTTGGTTAAGCGGGGACTTCCACAGTTGTATTTTATTTATCGTAGTCAAAATCGAACCTGTGCGAAAGAACACAAGATCGATCCGGCAATGTAAGCGTTGCCAAGGCTTCAATCATACGCAGACTTACTGCCAAAAAGAACCGTGTTGCGTAAAATGTGCCGGTAAACATCTCTCAGAAGAGTGCAACTTACGTCCAAACCCAAAAGCAACTACAAATAAACCAAATATTGCTAAAGAACAGGCAGTGAAAGAAAGAAAATCCGTCGTGGTAAAGTCGAAGGATATAGGTATAAAAAAAAGATCGCAAAAGAAAAGCAACCACCGATTGACGCGCTAACGTATGCACAAGCAGCGTCACAAGGAAATAAAAAAAGCGATGTTACGCCAGGTCCAGTGGCACACGTTTTCTCTCTAATTCTGACGACTCTTGAGGAGCAAAGCAGAACAAATAAATTTTTAGTTGAAAAATTGAGCAATCTCGAGAAAGAAATACGTAAAACTGGATTTCAAGCATGAATATGAAACAAGTGCTTAAAATATTGACGTGGAACGCAATATTGAGGAAAGGACCTCGTGTGGAACTAAAGGGATACTGTGATTATCATGCATACCATCCATCAAAAAATGCCAGAGGCGGATCTTCATTATTCATTGAAGATTGTATTGAGCACTGTATAAATATGAAGATTGAAAGCGATGCAATGCAGTTAAGTTCGGTTCGCGTAAAACATAACCACCTGCACTACAACATTGCATCAATTTATTGTCTTGACAGCTAGAAAAGAATGACTTTAAAGGTATCTTTGATTCACTAGGACCGAATTTTATAATTGGTGGTGACTTTAATTCGAAACATACCTTCTGGGGCTCAAGATGTAATACAACGAAAGGCAGACAACTCTATGAAGCCGGTATGCAATGTAAAGTTGACTTTTTCTCGACAGGAAAACCAACATATTGGCCTTTGGATATAACAAAGACCCCTGATCTTGTAGACTCCATTGTCACAAAGGGAGCAGCCAAAATTTCTACAAACATCGAGAAAAGTTATGATCTCTCCTCAGATCACTCACCAGTCATTTTAACACTAAGCATACTCTTAATTAAGAAAGAAGTGGCGCCTAGATTAACTACTAACAAGACTATCCGGACGGTTTTAGAAACTACTGCAATGAACATATTGTTCTAAACGTGTTGCTAAAAAATCACAAAACGAAATAGAAGACGAAGTCGACAGATTCATCAACACTCCAACTCCAACAAGAAAAGAGAAAGCATGTAGTGAAATAAAATATCCGCGCTGCTCATGAGCTCTATGAGCTGAAGAGGAGAGACGAACACCGGCTTCTCAGAAGGAAGAAGAAAGAGCATGAGAAGCGCGTGGTCGAGGAAATTGAGAGATGCTACTCCAGCAATGAGGTTCGGAAGTTTTACTAAAAGGTAAGAATAACATGCCACGGAAACAAACCCCGAACCGAAGCCTGTGGAGTTGAACAAGGGAACATCGTAGTAGAATCGCAGTCGATGCTGAGGATTTGGAAAGACCATTTCTGCAGACCGTATAACGGCGACGACGGACCAAATACCGCTGTCAGGCAGAATCAACCTTTCAACCTGGACGATGATGACCAACAATTCCGTCCACCCGACCTGGATGAAGTGAAGATAGCTATATCGAAGCTTTAGTCCAACAAAGCTGCTGGAGCGCATGGCCTGACTGCCGAGCTCTTCAAAGCGGCAGGCGATGACTTGGTAAGGGGCATATACCAACTCACCTGTAAAATATGGTCGGACGAAAGTATGCCCGATGAATGGAACCTCAGCATTCTTTGTCCGATTCTCAAGAAAGGATACTATCTGAACTACGCCAATTACAGAGGCATCAGCCTCCTTAACATCGCATATAAGATCTTATCCGCCGTATTGTATGAACGCCTGAAGCCGTTCGTCAACAACCTGATAGGTCCATATCAGTGTGGCTTCAGGCCAGGAAAGTCCACCATCGACCAAATATTCACACTACGGCAGATCTTGCAAAAGACCCATGAGCTTCAGATCGATACACACCACCTATTCATCGATTTTAAGGCCGCGTATGACAGCATCTATAGACACTTGCTATACAGAACAATGTCTAGTTTCGGCATCCATGCCAAACTCGTCCGTCTGTGCAGGATGAGGATGGAGAATGCACGCTGCTCCATCAAGGTCGATAAAGATCTCACCGAGACCTTTGAAGTTCAGAAAGGATGTTGATGTAGTAGTAGATGCGCTGTCATGCGATTTTTTCAACACCGTACTTGAAAGAATAGTGTAAAACTCACGAGCAAACACAAGAGGCACTATCTTTCAAAAGTCTGTCCAACTACTCGCATACGCCGACAATATTGACATAATCGGGAGAAAGCAGCGTGATATCAGTGGCGCTTTCGCGAGTATTGAGATGGAAGCGTAGAAAATGGACTTAGCAGTCAATGAGGGCAAGACCAAGTATATGCTGTCAAGCAAAAGGACAACCAACACCGACGTCTCGGACAGAACGTCACCTTCGACGGATATGACTTTGAGGTAGTTAAGGACTTTGTCTACCTATGCTCCGCTATAAATACAGACAACGACACCAGCGCTGAGATCAAGCGAAGAATAACTTTTGCCAATCGCTGTTTCTTTGGCCTAAGAAGGCAATGAAGTAGCAAAGCCCTCTCTCGGACAACAAAAGCCACCCTTTATAAGACCTTAATATTCCCGGTCCTGCTCTATGGCGCAGAGGCATGGACATTATCAAAAATCGATGAGGGTGTTCGAGAGAAAAATTCTTCGGGCTATCTTCGGTACAGTCTGCATTGAAGGAGAATGGAGGAGGAGATACAACAATGAACTCTACGGACTCTATAGCGACATCAACCTAACCAGAAGAGTGAAGATCCGAAAACTGAGATGGCTGGGTCATGTGGAGCGCACGGACACCAATGATCCGGTCTTCGAATCCTCTCCCAAGGGACAGCGCAGTAGAAGAAGGCCAAGACTCAGGTGGCGCACGCAAGTGGCAGGGGACCTCTGCCAACTTAGCGTGCGAAGCTGGAGGCAGCTAGCCAGGGATCGAGCTGGCTGAAGACGCTGGCATCCCGGACTGTAGCGCCACTTAAAAAGACAAACAACTTACTAAGCAGTTGCAGAAATGACCAGACTATCGTAATTGAAGGACCCATGCAGAAGAATGAACTCTCCGAATAACGTTGGTGTAAAGATTGCTATAAAGACTAGGATGTGTACATAAGTTTGCTAAGCCCGATCCACTCCATGGCCTCACACTTAGATTGTCCCTACCTCTTAGTTCACGACAAACCTATTGCCATTTCTCTCGTCATATAAAGTTGTCTGCAGGCTCTTACGTTTTCGTAAAAAGAAATCTTTCGATGGGATTTAGCTAGAATACTCTCGTTATGTTGGTGGCGGTCGTGAGCCATGACGATGATTTTAAGATGAATAAATTTTATTTGTCTTTCTGAACCTCCAGTCCAACATTATAAAGCTAAGCTGCAGAGTTGGAATCCTAAGAATTTTTGGTTTTAAGGATTTGTGATAATCCTTATTCTGCCAGTCTCAGATTCTAGGTTTTGGACGATCTAGTGCAAAACCGGCAGATTTCGTCAGCGTAGGTAAAGTACCTTAGACTTACCTAAAAAAGTGTAACGCGAGTAACATAACTTATTGCCACAAGTGCTGAATTATAGTCGTTAGACAGCCTTAAGACCTCCTACCCTTTCCAATATCGAAACAAAAAAACACTCTTTTGCAAGGCTTACCATTTGAGTTTTCATCACAGCCTAAACATATATAGGTCGTCAGCTTTTGAATTTCTGCCTCTGGGAAGTGTTCACCATCCCATTTTTTAACTATGATTAGCATAAATAACTGTATTCTGTAATGCTACGTATTGGAGAGTTCTTTATTTCATCCTAGGATCAACTCTAAGTCGCAGCTACAAATAAACTCTGTAAACAAGGCAATCCATCAACCTTTTGCTTTTCAGAATTAATTCCACCTCCATCTACTTACTTACTAATTCATTCTCGAAGGATTTTTTCCATCCTTTCAAGTCTAAAAAGAAGGGGGAAAAATTCCAATTAGTCCGGAATATTCACACGTGATGACTCTTAGAAGTCTCATTTCAAAAGAAACGTAATTCATCAATTAGCTTTGTGGATAAATCCACCTATGATGGCATATCTTTTCTCCTGTCAGTCATATCCTGAAGCAGATACACACCATATCATGCCCCTCTCAAAGCCGCTGCACAACCAAGCGTTAAACACTAGCCCCGAAAGATTATAACGGATGAGCTCTGTCCAATCCAATAAACCAAAGTAAGTAAAGCAAACCATACCATACCAAATAGCAGGGAAAAGCATACAAAAAAAAATACTACCAAAGGCGTTTCATTGAAAACATTAATCTGTCCGCATTTCTTTTGCACCCGTTATCATCCAGAACAGTATTCTGTAGTGTAGGCCATACTAGGACACATTTTACACCAGTAAAACACCCCCACTATGTGTTCAAATCTTTTAATTTATTTCGCTCGCAACACTGAACATGCATACAGTGCAAGGTAGTGTTGCAAGGTCATGGGAAAAGTCCTTTGTTCACGATTATATATTTGACTTAAAATTGCCAAGTTATTGTCGTCTAAAAGGTTCAGAAAAGATATTAACACTTTAGACACCTTACAGACTTGTAGGCTTGCTCCAATTGCAGAAACCAGTTGTAACCTAATGACCAAACAGAAGTTCGACTCTGATTTATACAAAACAGCGATGTATTTGAGTGATATTTGGAGTGTGAAAATAATATTTCTATTCATGCATACTTCCGAAACTGGGTCCGCGTAAATATTGGATATTTGTAATAGTTCGAGCACGATATTCATACGTGGCGAAAACTGTGCCGAATTGGTAGAGACCATCAAAACGTACCTTCTTCGGATCGAGTCGCAACAGGTGATGAGAATTAGATTATGTACAATAAGGTACAACGATAGAAAGGGCGGAAACAGGCAGGTGAAGATGCAAGAAACATGGCAAAAGCTGGCTGGCATCCAATGAAGGTACTGTTATGTGTTTGGTGTGTTTAAGGGGGTATAATTTTGTTCGAGCTGCTTTCATCTGGCAAAACAATCAGAACGAATAAGTACTGCGAGCAATTCTCTTAGCTTAGTGAGTGAGGTCAATAAAATCGCCCGGTTTTGGCCAACGGAAAAGTTGTCACCTTCAATCATGATAACGCAAGGCCACATGTCACACGACAAACGCTGCAAAAATTTAAGCAGTTAATTTGGAAAATCTTTCAGCACACGCCTTATTATCCAGACCTTGCTCCTTCAAATTTTCATGTGTTTCGGTCCCTTCAGAAATTCGATTCCGCCGAAACTGTCGAAAACTATTGTATCTTACTACGATTTTTTGAAGGAAAACCAGGCAGTTTGTCATATTCTGTCATATTTAGTGGGACTATGAAAATTGGGGTTTCGAAACTAACTGGGTAAAATCCTTTTTCGTCACAGGAAATGTGAATTTCTTAACCACTATCTATATTTTGAGTTTTTCTTCTTTCAACTGCGCCCGGAAAATCAGAACTCGTTTTTTAAAGAACTTAACACTCAAGAACAAATATATCCCACAACCAATGGGGAGACTGAAATATAAGTGTGAATTAAGATGTGTTTTCCATTTTAGATGACCATTCATCTTACTTGGTACTAGTTGCCTGAAAAAAGAAAGACTTGCATTCTCAGGCCCATACACCTAGAAGCAAAAAATACTTATTTCGACAAACACTAAAGACAAAACAAATCGTTCGATTATGAATAAAATATGTTGTTTAGTGTCAGCTTTTAAGCGTTGGTCCCTCTTCATTGTTAGCGCTTCCGCTTGAAAAAATCTTGAATAACCTGGAATGCGAAAGATTCTAAGATCTCCTTTGCAGGCAGAAGGTATAGCGCTACGATTTTCCAACAAATTTTCAAACGAAGAAACATACTTGATGCATTGACCCACATACAGAGGCCCTGCGAGTATCTTAAGTGCATGTTTGTACTGATTCATTCTCTAACTGTAATTGCATAGCTCAGGAAGGCTAATGTCCTCAGAGTTTTTTCTTTGACTCTATAACCTCTTATGAAGTATATAAAATTATTAAGTCTCTTAAAAATTCTAACACACAAACGTCTGATGGATTTTTAAACCGCTTCGTTAAAAAAATAGCTTTAAACATGTGTGATACAAAGTGATACCTTTGTATAAGAAAGGCGATAAAACCTTAATAAACAACAACAGGCCTATCTCGTTACTGTCGGTTTTCTCGAAAATTTTTGAAAAAGCTGTTAAAATAAGAATGGTCAGTTTCTTAGAAAGAAACAGTTTTTTCAGTGAGTGTCAGTTTGGTTTTCGTTCTGGTTGTTCAACTGAGGATGCCCTCCTTAAATTCTGCGATGAAATATATAACGGTTTTAATAATAGGAACCTAACCGCTGCACTCTTCATAGACATAACTAAAGCCTTTGATACTGTAGATCATGATATACTTCTGAGTAAACTCCACAAATGTGGTTTTAGAGGTATTATCCATGATTGGTTTCGATCCTACATTTCCAATAGAGTGCAAAGAGTTAAAATTAGTGGCGTCTTTAGTTCCTTACGTTCTGTCCCTGTCGGTGTTCCTCAAGGTTCTGTTCTTGGTCCTGTTCTATTTCTTATATTTATTAATTCATTATTCTTACAAAAATATCAAAGTAAAGTCACTGCATTTGCGGACGATATGGCGTGTGTTTTCACAAACAATTCAGCACTAAATCTTTGTGCTGATATCAATCATGACATTGAAACTCTAAGTCATTGGTTCAAAATGCATAAAATGGTTATTAGTGACAAAACAACAATTATGATGTTTAATCGGAGTGGAATAGAAGTAGACTATGGACCTTTCGTGTTTCATAGTAGCAACTGTAATAGATATAAGCATAGTATGACTGTTTGTAATTCTGACGTAAGCTCACAGACGTGTTTTGATAAAAAATCTTGCTCCGACAAATGTTTTGGTATAGTTAAAGTTAATCAATTCAAATATCTTGGAATTCTGCCTCACTAGAAGATGAATTGGTCGGCACACACAACAGCGCTTAAGAAGTATCTGATGGCAGCCATTAGACAAATCTATTTTGTAAAGTCTTACTGCTCACAGGATCTTCTAAAGCGTATTTATTATGGTTTAGTGCATTCTAAACTGGAATATGGTTTATCTTCCTGGGGTGGCACTCACCTTAATAAAATGCATCCTCTCCTCATAACACAAAAACATGTTATTCGTCTTATTTGTAACAAAAACCGACGGTATAATAGCTTAGTGCTTTTTTAAAACCTTAACATTTTACCTTTGAAACATTTATATTGCTATAAAGTCTTAAAAATATTCTTCAAAGGATCTGGCTATTTATTAAATCGACGCTCATCTAACTACCGACTTAGAATAAATGAATTAAATCTCGTCCAAGTACACTTTGAAATTTCTTTAACTACAGTAGACTACAAAAGCTATGTCCCTTTAAAGTAAAGCCAAAAAACTCTCTTTCTGATTCCTGTCAGCTGAAAACTATTGGAAACCGTAGCTTGAAATCAATTATTACAAATTTCAAATTTTTACAAATGGTTTTGTTCTTTTGAGGGGATAGGTTAACACAATTTTTCTTTTTCTGCTAACTTGAATACAGCGATCCGGGGCAACGCGTAGGCATTTCACTACAACTCAAAACCTTATGGTTTCACCAAAAAGTGTTGAATCTCTAATTTTTCTTTCTCGGTGAAGGCATACCTACTATGGAACTTTTCGTTGAATTGGAATTGATTCCAATCTTTTTGCAATAAATCTGTTCAAGGCTAAGAGCTTTCAGGAAGCGATCTAAAATTCTTTTTCAAATGTACCTCTGATTAGGATGGCAAAGTCATTAGAATATCATCGATCAAAAACCCGCACTATTTTTTGACATTTCTTTCTATTAAACGAATTATCAGATTTCAAGTTGTCAATGTCAGTTTCATTCAATGGTTTTTGCAATTTTATCTCTTGTTTGTATGTTTCTGGAATTTTAGTTCCAGTACAATGTGGCGGTGATCAAATATTTAAGTTTTAACATTAAGGTGATTGCATTTCAATAAAGATTCTTACATTCTCATGCAGAACCAGTCTCCAATTTTGGGCAGATATAGTGCGAAGTACCATGGAATATGGAATACTTTCTAAACGTAGGAATTTTCCTAATTTGTAAAGGGAATTACTCTGAAGTTGAACCAACTCAACACCATTAGATTGTTTTTGCTGCTACTAACCGTACCTTTGTGTGTTATTTTTTTGCCGCACAACGAAAGAAGAAACAAAAAAAAGAAAACACATACAAAGCAAGGAAGAGAATAAATAAATGTAAAACAGGACACACTCATTAATCATCGATCCAACTGACCGCACCGTAACCCATGGACCGTGCATAGTCTCCATTTTGCGCTTTGAATTGAAAGCGGAAGGGCAAAATGCCTCCTTCACTTCCATCCAGACTGGTAATTCTAGCGGAAATGTTTCACGATGTTATCGTCGCGTTCATAAATATTCCACGGAAATAGATCCTTTTCTACCGATATCCTGTCCTGCCCCATAGTCATGCAAGAATTTTTTATTTTTTTTTCCTAGGAATAGTGTGCAGCTTTGTCGGGTGTTGGTAGTGGGTAGTTCCGTGGGTGGCGTGTAGTCCTATGTCCTGTTCTTGGTCTCTGTATAGCGATTTGAAAATTACAACATTCCGTGCTAATAATGTGATTTACCGCTTAATTGCCGTTTTGAGGGTGTTTAGCCTAATGACCTCTTCAGCCAGTTGGTGTTGGTTAGGGTATCTTTTTTTGTTGATATGGATTGCACCCCGGTGACCCCAAAGAGGAAGGGTTTGAACTAAATCAAAGAGAGGAAGGACTTTTATGCTATTCTGGCACTTGGAATTCATTATTAATATCGACACTGATTCTGTCCCAGTTCTCACCCTATCAGTGTGGTCTCTCGCGTGGCTAATTTAATGGAACTCGCTCATTATGGACTTCCGTCACGTACACAATGGAAGCGCAAGTGGCAGTTCTCGCTTCCTGGATTTTATGTGTGCGCGTCAAATTGAATTGCAAACGCGTCGCTGTTGCTGTTGATGTTGTTGGGACTGTTGGATGGAAATGAACCGGGTGATCCAGTGGGATGTTGATGGTAAAACATCGTAGCCCGGAGCTTACCAATATTCTTAATTATGCAAATTAGTGGGGGATATGTCATTTGGCTGAGTATTTTAATATTTATTATGTTCGCTCTTTGTATACTTATAGCATTCAGCTATTCATCTAGTCAGTTATCCCTTGCCGAAATTAGCTTAGCTTCGTTGTCTGCATATCAAATGACAGCCTGCTGTCTCATCACTGTCAAAGTTTCGCATTGATAGACGTTTTTTATCATTTTTTTTTTTTCTAAAAAAAATTCTCAACAATCTACTACTCCCACAGTCAATGTATGTAACTGATGAAAAGAGGGGTTTTAGATTTTGTACGGGTTCCGGAGCAGAGGAGGTGCGGATAATTTAACAATGACTTTGCTCAGAGCAGAAGCAGGGCGAGAATTTATTTGCTGTCATATTATTTATGACAAATTATGTGTCTGCAAGGGATCCTTCCTTGCATTCGAAATCAGCTTGCGCTAGTGATTGGGGGCTATTATTCGCACTCTTGACTTTCACTTTTCTCATTGTGAAGGGATACAGATACGAGACACTCATACTGGAATCTCCTATACTGTTGCCTGTTTGGAGGGTGTTCATAGTGTGTAATGTGTGGTAATTCTGTTGTTGTTTGCAAAGGTGCGGATGCTGGAGACAGATTTATTATATACTCGTATTCTTGGTCGTTTTCCCTTTTTCTTTATTTTTATTTGGTTTGGTCCTCCTTTTTGTTTGACACCTTTTTAGCGTGGCTGGTTGGTGTCACATGGGTGTGAAATGGATACTGAAAACATATGTCGTCTGGTTGATGATGAATGTCTCTTTAGAGAATGAAGTCTTCAGTGTCAGTGCCAGGACTACTTTAGTTGGCATGCCGTGGACGTTTTTTCATGATGTTTGACTTAAACCCAATTAAAACTCAGTTTCCTTGTAACGTAATTGGAAATAAAGTTTAGCACCTGACAAGGACATACTAGTTATGAACACGATATCGATTTTATTTTATTCTTCATCAAATACCATCTATACCTGGGCGTGTATGTGGTTTAATCTGATTTGCATTTTTTTGTTCTCTGATAGAGAAAAGAGTAAGAGGAAAAAGATGGAATATACAATCTAGTATGTCCGCAATGTCCTTGTGTGATGCAGACAGGAATAGATTAGATTCAGCAGGTGTCACTGAATATGCTATTATATATTGCTGATATCTCGGTCTCTTACCTGCGACACATGCATAGCTATCATTGCACACCACAGCATACGACAGCAACAATTGGGAATGAAAAACAAAAATAGCCAAAAAGAAAAGAAAGCAAACAGGAAAAGGAAACCCTTTTCATCCATATTTGATCGTATGCAAATGAAAAGTTATTGAATTTCAAATTTCCATTCCGTTGTCGCTGCCTATAACCATTCAGGATTTTTGAAATCAATGTTGGAATTTATTTTGTCATCGTCCTTGGGTGGATAGAAAAAATATGTTTTAACTTAAATTGCGCTGTTCATTCAATTTCGTAGATTGCATATGAAAGGAGATCTGAATGGTCGATACCGGACTTTTTATAATCTTAAAAAGAATTTTCTTTTTTAATTGGAAAGGGTGATGTTGAGTTACTTGAATTGCCGCGGGCTTTATATTTCTATACTTTATTCAGGAAATATATTTCTATATTTATTAAAATTCTTCTTTGTACTGGAGCTCTGATCTTAATCCTTTGGTTCCGACTTCACGGATAATTCACCGGGGACGTTAACAACAGTGTTTTGCAATTCCCTAAAACTGGTCAAATTCCAAAATCTGGAGACCACCGATTAATCAAGAGAAAGACTATGTTCAAAAACTAGTTTTATTTAATAAGTATTTTTCTTGTAAGCCTCACTATAATTTTCCCATTTACTTTCTTTTCATACATACTGTATGTATGATGGTTTTTGTCCATATAATCCGTTCCCACACTCCATTCTGCTAAATAATCGGTAATTTCTATTCCCACCGAATATTCTGCTGACGTATGAGTTTTGTTCGCACCAGCAATATCAAATACAGTATTAGGTCGCTATGCCCAGACGTAATAGAATAATCCTATAGTATTACATTTTTGTTTGTAAAGTAGTATTTAAGGAATTAAAATTTTTAATAAACTTCACTCGCAATCCAAACGTGTGTTTGACTTTCGATCAAAAGAGATCTAACATTTTGGTGACCCCGACGTGATCCCGCTGAAGAAATTAAAAACAATGGAAGCCCTCATCAACGAACAAGAAGTCGCAGCTGGCGGACTTAACCATACTTGGAATCCCAGCTGGAGCGGCTTGACGTCGAATGGAGTGAATTCGAGAGCAGGGACATCTAGTTACAAGCATACTGTGCAGAGCGGCCAGAGAACAGCTACTTCGAAAGGAAGTACTACGCACAAGTTGAGGCTGTGTACACTGAGTACAAGACAGCTATACTGCAAGCATAAACCGATCTTGAGAAGTCCACTTACACCAGTACTAATATCGAAAGCGGGAACACCACTCAGAAGCTGATAAGGCAGCAAAAGGCCTCAGTCAACGCAATGGAGCATTTGCTTGCCTCCACCGATGACAACATGAAAGACCGTTCAGCTGCATACTACAAACAAAAACTAGCGAGTCCTACGCAGCAATGGTCAATTATCTCTGGTCTACATCTCCAAATCGTGGCAGAAGAAGAGGCCTTAGATTACTCGATTGATAACATTTAGAAACTAGAAAAGCACTATCAATCGCGACTTATCGAACTACAGGAACACTTGGATCTTGGACAGTTGGGCAAGACGTCACCAGCTGTGACTTCAGAGGCCAAGCGGTTCAACAAGCTTAAGCTACCAGAGATAACGCTGCCCGTATTTAGCGGGAACTATCTCCAATGGAAGGAGTTTCACGGTCTCTACCTCCAGCTTATACATCAACAATCGATGAATAAGGCAGAGAAAATGTTCTATCTGAAGGCTAATTTGTCTGGAGAAGCGGCCAATCTTATTCAACACCTTCAGGTATCAGAAGACAACTACAATTCGGCGTGGTCAACCCTGGAACAATGCTACAACAATCACTACTTGCAGCATTACTCGATAAGCTGTTAGGCCAACCAGTCATTATAGGAGATTCGGACACGGCAATCAAACGACTACACGATACCTCGAAGGAAACCTGGGCATTCCTATCGAGGATTGAGACCCATTACTAATTCATCTGATTCTTCCAAAAATCGACAAGGAAACTCATAGACTTTATGAGCAATCGTTGGACAACCGACGTGAGCTTCAAACAGTAACGGGACTACTTGCGTTTTTAGAGAATCGTTTTCAAATATTGGAGGCACTAGGAACAAAAGAAAAGGGTGAATCTTAACGATCAAGCAGAGTTACTCTGACTACCACGCAAGAAAATGGCAAGTGTTTTCTCTGCGAGGAACCGAACCATCCCATTTACAAATGCCCAACCTTTTTGCAGCTTTCAGTCACGGAGAGGCTTAAAAAGGTTAAAGCATTAAAAAGATGTTTAAACTGCTTACGATTTGAGCATACGGTTTCAAATTGTAAGGCAGGGCGTTGCATCAAATGCAGAAAGTTTCATCATACTTTGCTTCACATAGCCGAGTTCAAACCAAAGCCTGAAACTCAGACTCTACAGATTAGTAACAAAACTAGTCTGTCAGCAATCAACGGAGACAATGCTGGTACTAACCATGTGCTTCAAGGAACAGCTATGGTCAACGTGCTTAATAAAACCAATAGCCCAATTAAGGCGACGGCACTACTAGACTCAGGCTCTCTGATGAGCTTCATAACCAGTAAATTAGCTAGCAAATTAAAGCTAAGACTAAAGAATGAACTACTGGAGATCTCCGGTGTAGGAGAGAACCAACTTAAAATCGACAAGAAGGTGAATCTATGCCTTCAATCCCGAATTACTGGACTTAGCACGGATCTAGAAGTATACATTCTAGATATTATAACGTCACGTCAACCCAGTCAATTTATTAATACGAGCAAATGGAATTTACCAAAGAATATCCAGCTTGAAGACAACGCATTTAACCAGCCTCAGAAGATTGACCTACTAATTGGAGCAGAGTTATTTCCCGTGCTTATTTCGATTGGACAGATCAGAATTCAGCGGAACTTGCCGGCACTTCAAAACACTTTACTTGGATGGGTTGTAATGGGAAAAGCTACACTTCAAAAACCGACTTCAAAACTGTTTTGCGGTATAACCTCTGAAACAAGTACGATAGAGGAGATAGTAGAAAGGTTCTGGACAAAAGACTAGACTGGACTGTCTACGAAATCTACGAAATCCTCTGAAGAAATACAATTGACTCCGCAAGAACAAAGATGTGAAGAGATCTTCATCAGCACAACAAACAGGGCAGAAAACGGTCGTTATATAGTAAAACTACCTTTCGCCAACAATCCAGCTAGCTTGGGAGAATCAAAAGAAATTGCTACTAAACGATTTCTTAGTTTGGAAAGAAAATTATATAGAAACCCAGAATTACAGCAGCAATATATTCACCTTAACCACATGACAGAAATAAACAGAATTAGTCAGCGGACCGCATTATTTTCTGCCACACCACTGTGTTTTGCGACCGGAGAGCAGTTCAACCAAACTACGGGTGGTTTTCGATTGATCTGAAAAACATCTTCGAATTTATCGCTAAACGATATATTACACGCTGGCCCCTCATTGCAAAAAATAAAGTGCAATTGGTCTGTTCAAAATGTAGAGTTGCACCAATAAAACAACTGACGATCCCACGATTAGAACTTTTTGCCGCAAAATTAATGGTACAACTCGCCAACGTTGTTAAAACGAGTATAAGTTATGAACGTAGAAAAATATAAATTTAAATACTACATGTAAACGCACAACAAGTACTCGTACAACGATCATCAATTGGAGCTACCTTCACCAGCAAAATGTGCATTTACCAACTTCCGTTTCCGTTGGTCACCTCCCATGTCCAGTTAGTTGTACTAATAACTTTGGATTGTGCGGATCTTCCTCATAGAGGCTTACGAATAGATATAACATACATATAAAATAAATGTGAATTCTGGCATAATCCAGTGTGTTGTTTTAATTGGCGCCCAACGTGAAGCAACGTGAATAATATTCAAAGATTCTTATAAAGAATACGATTTTCCGTTGTTAAGTAGTACAAAACCCAGTTTTATTTTCGGCCGGTGCTACACAAAAGTAACCCCATAAGAGAGGTGAAAACAATTCAAAAAAACATATGTACTATGTACTCGTATGTACATACATTTAAAATTTTTTAAAACTGATTAGTGTGACTTTTTGTGAGACTTAAATAATCATTCAATAACTGTGATCTGAAGATTTTGTTGTTAATACCAAGCCACTTAAGCCTACCGAGCCAACGGATAATACAACAGGTGAAACAGTTAACCTTGGATTCTGCAGGCAAGCAACAACTGTACCTGCAGTATAAACTAGTTGCATACTTTGATGCGTTTCTTGTTTTTGTAATATTTTTCTTCTTCATCTTTATTACTTTATTTCTTTGTTAAGCTAAAAGCTTATGTAAGCTTTCACTTAGATATTAAGTAGTATATTATCCATATTGATTAGTGCAAAACCAAAAACTGTGAACTTCTTTTGTTTTTGTTGTTGTAAAGTAAATTCACATTATTTAATTTTTGTATTGGTATAGAAAGTAATCTTAAGACACAAAATCTAATTATATTATCGTCACGTATAATTCTTCTTGACTTTTGTAAAAACTACCGAATTAATGAACGCGGAAGAGCTTCGAGCGGTTGTTACCGCTGCCGTTCAGTGTGCAACTGAACAAACTAGGCAAGCGTTTGAAGTAAAGGTCGAAGAACTAACCACTCGATTAAGAGCGCTTGAAACTCCCAATGTTGTTGAGGAATATTTACCAATTACGATAGACCGAAATAAGAGTTGCGATGAATCACTGGATTTGGTTAAAACGCTGTCAGAGTTTAGTGGTGAACAGGTTCGCTATATTTCGTGGCGACAAGCTGCGTTTACAGCATATAAACTGTTTGAAGCATATGAGGGCAGTTCCAGGTATTACCAGGCGGTTGCCATTATACGTAATAAAATTGTTGGTTCTGCAGACCAAGTTTTAGCGTCTTTCAGTACGGTTCTTAATTTCAAAGCGATAATCTCAAGACTGGACTTCACATATTCTGACAAAAGACCGATCTACCTGATAGAACAAGAAATGTCGACTTTACGGCAAGGTCAAATGTCGATTTTGGAGTTTTATGACGAAGTAGAAAAGACGTTGACTCTGCTCATTAACAAGACGTTAATGCAGCATGGAGGCAATAAATTTTTAACTGATTCTCTGAGTCAGAAGTATCGCCAAGATGCACTGAGAATTTTTATATCAGGTCTTCAAAAACCTATGGGAGATATTTTATTTTCATCACAGCCCACAGATATGCCTAGCGCTTTGGCACTTGCACAAGAACTTGAAGCAAATCAAGCCAGATTTGCTTTTGCTAATTCATTTTACAACAGAAACGATCAGCTTAAATATTTTGTACCTAGACATGCATATTACAGACATGAATATAGTCCACTTAATTCTCCCCATTATAGGAAGATTCCATCATGCCAAATAAGACCTAATAGAGATCCCATGGAAATAGATCCAACCGTTTCTCATTACAGAAATCAATCTCACCAGAATATACCTCCTCTCGTTTTTCCCCAATCTGATCAGAACCCTATCAATTTTCAAAAATCTAACGAAAACCCCAATAGTTTAAAATAATCTCAAAAACCTTTACCATATAATCCAAATCAGCAGAACAGATCATTTAAGCGTCAAAGTGAATCTGACAGGCAAACTTCCCCGAAGATCCAAAGAATCAACCATCTTTATCAAGCAAATTTTAGTTCAAACCCTTGGGCAGACAACCAGTCCTATTTGGCTGAATATGTAAATAGAGGATGTGAGTGTAATTTGCACAACTGCAATTCTCACGAAAATCAGTTATATGAGGACCACCTTCATGAGGTTAAATATGATAGTGCAACCCACAATGAACTCTCAAAAATTTCCGATGAGATTCATTTTTTAGGGGAAGGTCCCTCTTGCCATACATCAGCCGAACACTAGCAGGGGAAGAAATAAGGCTCTTAGTTGATACTGGTGCTGCTAAGAGCTACATTAAAAATTTTAGCACTCTCAAAGCTATCAAAGATGTAGACGAACCTTTTTTTATCTCTTCCATGCATGGAACTAGTCATGTATCGTCTAAATGCGTGATTAATATCTTCAATGTTAATGCTACATTTTTCCTCCTACCAACCCTGAAGACTTTCGATGGTATTATTGGCTTTGACCTTTTAAAGCAAATACATGGCCATTTAGATTTGACGAAAGGAATTTTGTCATACAATGGGGGTGAAGAAAAATTACTCTATTTTTACTGTAAGGAAGTTAATAACTTATTATCAAATTCTGATTCAAACCTCCCAAAAAATCTTTCTTTGATCTTAAAACGTCAATCAAGGGTTTTTGCTGACCCTAATGAGCAATTACCATTTAACACAAACGTTATCGCAACAATTAGGACTAATGACAGTGAACCAGTTTTTTCGAAATCATATCCATATCCTATGGCGGCAAGTGAATTTGTTAACAGTGAGATTGAAAATTTACTGCGTAACGAAATTATAAGACCATCTCGATCTCCGTACAATAACCCCATATGGGTTGTAGATAAGAAAGGTTTTGATGAACTAGGAAAACGAAAAATGCGCCTAGTTATAGACTTTCGCAAATTAAATGCCAAGACCATAAGCGATAAATATCCAATTCCGGATACTGGGGTAATACTTGCCAACCTTGGAAAAGCTTCAATATTTACTATGCTTGATTTAAAAGCAGGGTTTCACCAAATCAAACTTTCGGAGCAGGATAGGGAAAAAACTGCTTTTTCGGTAAATAATAGAAAGTATGAGTTTTGTCGACTCCCATTTGAGCTTAAAAACGCTCCCAGTATTTTCCAAAGGGCGATAGATGATGTGCTCAGGGAAGAAATAGGTAGGACATGTCATGTTTATATTGACGATGTTATTATATTCTCGAAAACTTCAAAAGAACACATTGAAGACGTTGAAAGGATTCTAGTCAAGCTTTATGAAGCAAATATGCGAGTTGCATTTGAAAAATCGCATTTTTTCAAAGAAGAGGTTGAGTACTTTGTCGTGAAGCGAAATATCAAAGACATCCACCGAGACCCAAGATAGGACAGACTCCCATACCAAATCATCCAGGTGAAATACTTCATGTTGATATTTACTCAACCGCCGGTACACATTTTTTAACATGTTTAGATAAGTTTTCCAAATTTGCTGTTGTAAAATCAATCAAGTCACGTGCTATTATTGATATCAAAGAACCCCCTTTAGAGAACTTTTACAAAAATACGAAAACAATAGTCTGCGATAATGAAAGATCACTTAACTCGGAAACCATAAAATCATTGCTAAGAGACCAATTTGCTGTAACCGTTTTTACTACACCACCATTTCATAGTACAACAAATGGACAGGTAGAAAGGTTCCATAGTACTCTTTCCGAAATAGCAAGATGTACAAGACTAGAAAAAAATATAAGTGATACTTGTGAGCTCATTTTACTTGCTACGGCTAAGTATAATAGGACTATTCATTCGGTTACCAAATATAGACCCATAGACATTATTCATTCAACTCCAACTACATTAATAGATGAGATCAAGCAAAAAATAGTCGAGGCCCAAAAACTTGAACTAGATTATAATAACAGGAACAGACAAACCAGAGTATTTAAAACCGGTGATAAAGTTTTTGTCCGAACAAATAAACGCATTGGTAACAAGTTCACAAAGCTCTTTATCGAGAAAGTAGTTCAAAAAGACTTAGGTACTACAGTTTTAATAGATAATAAAATGGTTCATAAAAGTAATCTTAGAGAATAAAAAAATGCATATTCGTTTTAAAGATTAACTCGGTAGTTTCCGGGAAAAGTAGAATAATCACTAAAAATGTTTTTCAAGAATTGAACTTATTATTATTTGACGTGTTTTATATATTCTTTGTATTAAAGTAAGATTTTGTTTGTAAGTTTTTAAGTAAGAATAGAAGTGAAATTGAATTTCAATGTTCATATCCATTTATATTACAAGAAACTCTCGTAGACAGAGTTATTCGAAGTTTTTCAAGAATCAACAAGAAGCCGAGGACGACTTCACTTAAAGGGGGGAGTAGTTATGAACGTAGAAAAATATAAATTTAAATACTACATGTAAACGCACAACAAGTACAACGATCATCAATTGGAGCTACCTTCACCAGCAAAATGTGCATTTACCAACTTCCGTTTCCGTTGGTCACCTCCCATGTCCAGTTAGTTGTACTAATAACTTTGAATTGTGCGGATCTTCCTCATAGAGGCTTACGAATAGATATAAAATACATATAAAATAAATGTGAATTCTGGCATAATCCAGTGTGTTGTTTTAATTTATACCACTCGATATCCACAAAACAACTTTCTGGACTGACTCTCGTCCTAGCTTGAATAAACACCCAATCACCATTACAGGCCTTTGTCGCCAACCGTATTTCGTTTATAAACGAAGAAACCAAGAAGGGACAATGGAAGTACATCAATACGGAAATAAATCCAGCTGATTTATTGTCTCGGGGAGTATTTCCCGACCAATTTCTCAAAACCGTTTCTTGGTTCAAGGGGCCTACATTCCTTTTCCAATCTAAATCAACATGGCCAGTCAAAAGCGAACATCTTCCAGAAGTAAAAGCGATAAAAACAGTCTTAGTAACCACAAGCAAGAAGACCCACTTTCTTGAAGAGATTTATCATCGAAACTCGTTTGCCACTGTAAGGCGAATAACAACATATATCATAGAGCGAAGGCCTATCGGATAGCCAAGTACATTCAGGAAACAACATTCTCAGACCATATTAAAGCACTCAAAAAATTTGGACAAGTACCTGAGAAAAGCCGATTAATTCCATTGTCTCCATTTATCATACGATACGAAACGAAACACCAGATCATCTTGCCCAGCTCACATGTATTTACAAAATTATTGATGACATATCTGCACTATATATATAAACCTCCACGCAGCGCCACAAGCATTACTAGCTTTCGCAAGGCAAGACTATTGGATAGTGAGAGGAAAACAGCTCGCTCAAACAATCGTACAAAACTGCATACGTTGTTTTAAGTCAAAGCCAAGAAGTATTGAGCAAATTATGGGAAATCTACTGCCAGAACGAGTACAACCTTCAAGACCATTCACCAACGTAGGAGTCGACTTCCTGGATTCAGTGTGTATCCACTTCAAGATCAGAGGAAAACAGCCAACAAATGCCTATGTATCGGTTTTCGTATGCTTTGCAACGAAGGCTGTGCATCTGGAGTTAGTTTCAGATTTGACAACCCAAACGTTTATTGGTGCCCTAAAAAGGTTCGTGGCTCGCCGTGGATTACCCGCCAAAATTTTCTCGGAAAACGCTACAAACTTCATGGGAGCTCGGAACGAACTCAATGAACTGCATGAGAAAATATATGATGACGAAGGTCACAGCATTATTTCCGCTCACTGTACAGAAAAGGATATTGAATGGAAACCCATACACCCACAATCACCCCATTTTGGAGGTCTATGGGAAGCTGCTGTAAAGTCCGCAAAATACCATATGAAACGCATATTTTCGGGAGCCGCATTAACTCAAGAAGAACTTTCCACGGCATTGGCTCAAATTGAAGCTGTACTTAATTCGCGACCGCTAACACCGATATTATCGAACCCGAACGATTTAGAAGCTATTACACCGGGACATTTTTTAACCGGCACACCATTAACAGCAATAAATGATCCAGATTCAAAGCCAACAAACCTGTCAGTTGCATCAAGGTGGAATTTAGTAAAATCCATACATCGAGAATTCTGGCGTAGATGGAGCAAGGAATATTTATAAGAAATCCAAAACCGATATAAATGGAAACACCCTCAAGAAGATGTTAAACCAGGATCTCTAGTGTTGATTAAATATGATAACTTACCTCCACTCAGATGGCGAATGGGAAGGGTATTGCAAACAATACCAGGACAGGACAAGCTGACTAGAGTCGTTGACATCAAGACGTGCAATGGAGTGATCAGGCGATCTATCTTCAAGATATGTCCACTACCATCCGAAGCACAGCAGACTCCAACGATTACAGAACCCTTAAAATTACCAAGTCGGCCAGAAAAGAGGAAGGCCTTCAACTCACCACAACCAAAGCGAACAATAAAAATTAATCCTATCTCCTCTCTTATGATCGGGTTGATAATCCTTGGAACAGCTTTTAAACAAGGAGCAACTCAAAGTTTGGTAGAAGTTGAAAAATTCACAAATAATCCGGGGATGAAGATTTGGGTCAAGTTAATTTAAAAGCGGACGAATGGAATCTCTTTGTATACTTCAATATGTCAACTTACTGGAATGAGTATCAAGGATTAAAGGAAGGCATTCAGGGGCTAAGGAAAAAGTGTGAGACGATGAGACAGAACCGAAGCAACTTCTGTCAAGCAGTGGTGAAGCAACTAGAACACCAACTCTTGGAAACAAAAAGGCTGAATAAAAATTTTAAAGCATAGAAATGGAATTGCAATACGAAGAAAGAGATCTCCTTTTGATATCATTGGGACTATTGCAAACAAACTTTTTGGTATTCTCGATCAAGACTACGCACAATACAATCGAAGAAGTCAACAGAAACGAAGAATATCTACTTCAACTAAATAAAAATCAAACATCGATAGTGGATCCAACCGTTAACGTTCTTAACAAATCAATGTCCTCAATTAAGGAGCAATTCGTTTTAGTAAATAATCAATTAACAAAGGTCTAACAGTCCGTCAAAGAGCTTAACTAAGCAAAAATCGAGGCAGAAACATTTAACTACATTGCAATATATGTATCTCAAATAATGGGTAGTTTCCAGCGGACTCAACTAGCTATATTTGAGACCATTACTGACACCCATCAAGGAAGAAGTAGCTCCCTACTTCTATCACCAAGACAACTACTGAAAGAAATCGACAACATACATAAGCACATACCACCCACCTTAACTTTCCCGGGATATGACGAGCACAATTCTACTTCGTCGTTTGTGCCAGCCTTCAATTTAACTCAGCTTTTGAGGAACTCTATACCAGAAATATCTCATGAAACATATGAGACCAAGGACTTCCTGATCCATTAGCTACCTGTCACTGTTTGCCATACTTATCCTGATCACCATCTTCGTCATCCACAAAAAAAGAGCGAGGAAACAACGATGTCCAAATCAAGATGTCTTTGAGTTTCAGGATCTCAAGGCCGGGGAGGATGTTTAAACCCTAGTTTTATTTAATAAGTATTTTTCTTGTAAGCCTCACAATAATTTTCCCATTTCCTTTCTTTTCATACATACTGTATGTATAGATGACTTTTATCCATATCATCCGTTCCCACACTCCATTCTGCTAAATAATCAATTTTAACAACCAACATTTCTATTCACACCGAATATTCTGCTGACGTATGGGTTTTGTTCGCAAATGCAATATCAAATACAGTATAAGGTCACAATGCCCAGACGTAATAAAATACTCCTATAGTATTACATTTTTGTTTGTAAAGTTGTATTTAAGGAACTAAAATTGTTAATAAACTTCACTCGCAATCCAAACGTGTGTTTACTTTAGATCAAAAGAGATCTAACAGACTAGATAAAGGAATAATAAAACAAAAATACGACGTTGTATATGTTCCACATATAAATACACTATTATTCATATATAAATACCTATCATGAAAATTTAAGTTCACATTAAAAGGAGCAAGGATATGCCTGGCCATAGCTAACTCTCTTTCGGTAATTCCAAGGTGGCAATTGTCCAGCCTTGGTATGAGTTGAGACCAATCCAATCTTAGAGTCATAGCACCCAGCACATCGTTGCTACTCCACATTTGATCAATCAACTTGTGAAAGACCCTTCCAGCCCCGGATCGAAGTCCGTGAGCCCTGATTCCCATGGTACCACTTTCATGTCCTGATAAGACTACCGGTAGTCCATGCCACTAAACAGGCTACTTATTTTGTAACTTCAGTGGCGTTAGTTTTAGTTAGTTTATAAGCAATTATAATATGACCAGTATTGGTCTTGGTCTACGTTAATGATGGTTATAGCTTTGTTAATTTGACGGGGGCCCCGTGGCTAATACTAGGTGGTGCAAAGAAGACACTATAATTTTCGGAAGACACTATAATTTTTGCAAATGTCAATTTTACTTTGATATTTGTAAAGTAAACAGATACAAAATAAACGTCAACATGACATGAATTGCTATACTCCTAAAGAATGCGGAATAATTGTTGCGATTTGTTGGCGGAATTATTCGTTGGTGGTTTTGGCGTAGCCTGAATTTCAGGGCAGATTTCTTGGTCGTCCGACACCAACTGGGCAAGCACTACTGCGTTAATTGCTCGCATAATAGAGTATGGGACAACCCGTCGGCGCTCTTTTCGTGAAAGACTGTAAGATGCTTCCAAACAAGGTGCAAACAGTGCGTCTGCCGCATCCTATGTTTCGACCACTAGGGAGACAACTTTACATCGAAAATTATCAAGATCTACATGGCCCATTTCCATCTCTGCGGATATGTGAATAAGCAAAATAATTGCTTTTGGGACACCGAAAATCTGCGTATAACCCACAAAGAGCCATTACGCCCGGTCAAAGTTACTGTATGGTGTGCTGTTTCCGCTAGAGGCTTTATTTTTTCGAAAAACATGGAGCGCTACAGAGCCATGCTCAACGACTTTCTTCTTCCTCAATTTGATAAGTTGAGACTCAAAGAGAATATGCTTCAGGAAGGCCTACCGAAGAGGACCTATCGCCGGCAAGAGTGATCGAAAATGCTCTGAATCGGGCCCGAACGTTCATCAATTCTGGGCATTGGTGGCCACTTTGCCAGTATTATTTCCTCAACTTAATGCAAAAAGATAATCCAAAGCCAAATAAAAGTTTTTTATTCATAAACAAAATTAAAGCCAAAGGACATCGGGTGGCAACTTTTGTGCCACCTTGTACAGATATTAAGCTAAGCTCTGCGAGTGCAGTTTGTGATAATCGGTGAACGAGTAAAGAAAAATGACAAGCCTTGTAGGCACAGCAGTGTTTGTGAAACATATAAAGTGCGGTTTGAGTAATACAAACAACGAAGCCAAAATATTTTACGAAAGACGTAACTAGAGCATGTGCCTTAGGATAAGATTCATCATACAGACAAACGACAGAGCAATATAACTTATAAAGGGTATTTTTTAAGCCAGTACTAATTTTGATTTTAAACATAACATATGAACTTCAATCAAGAGAAAATATTCTGCAATCGGAATGTCATCCGAGAGACAAAGTTTACGATCACTATTTTTAACATTTGTAGCTGCATGTCCGTAATATCACGAAAAATGTTGGCTTTTAATCGATTGCTGTTCTTTTGTCAGAGTAAACTAGTGATTTTACGTATCATCAAAGAAAGTAATCAATTTACAGATCCATTACGTGAAATTATGAGTTCATGCAATGTTTCCTGCAATAAGTTGATAGTGGAGCCATATCTCCTTCATACCCATATCATTCAATCAGATAACGAAAAAACCATAAATGATGGCTCTTTAGCGAATACCCTTGACCGCAATACCCTTGACCACAATACTCTGCTTAGCTTCACCTTTGAAAAAATATTGTCCGATAACTCCACAAGCTCACAGACTACAACAAACTGTACATTTTTCGGAATACAACAGCGCTTCGATAATCCTATGTGGACTGTCTTCGCTCTTAATGTGACACTTTGACATACCCATTAAGCCGAAAATGAGCATTATCCCTGAACAGAACTCTTCGATAAAATAGGGTATCCAATGCCAGTTTATTTTGGGTTCATTCACCGAAATTTCAATCCAAATGATGGTCATTCGGCTTTAATTCTTGCAAGCCTTTAAACCAAGATATTTCCATAAAGTGAATGCGCCAAGCTGTTATGAACGACGTCAAATCGATCTATTTGGATCATCTTCAAACGGTTGTAATTTTCTCTTTTCCTATTAGACCCGTTTATGTGAAAAATAAAATATTACTTTCTCAGTGACAAAGAGTTTGAGCCAAAGAAGGAAATTAAAATCTTAAAAATGTTAATAAACGTGAAAAAAGAGGGAGCTTCCATTAAAAGCTTTAATTTAAAATAGAATGTTATGGGTCAAACTGTTAAAAACTTTTGATATCATATATTCTCAGCCTACTAGAAACTGTTAATTGCAAAGATGTTTTAATTATATTCAATGTTTCAAAATTTAAGATATTGGGTTAGGTCTGCTTGCGTCCTTGGGTAGGACTTCCATGGTCAGTCGGATTTCATACGAGCACAACTGCAGATGGCAAAGTTTTCAAGATTGCCATAAGGCAGCAACATTTTTACTGCCACTCAATACATTTTTGCTAAGCACATAAATGAGCTGGGCTTAAGTTATATAACACCCTGGGAGGCTCGCTGTAAAAGTGATGAAGACAACGCGAAGCACTATCTTTGTGAATGTACGATTTCCGCTCGCACCAGGCTGCAAGAGTTCTGTACTGCACCATTGTGTCTCTAAAGTATTTACTCATCTTCGAAAGACAGAAATTCAAAAAAAAACTTACAATCTATTGACTAGACATTTTGGGGAAAGCTAGTGAAATTAAAAAGAATGTAACTGAAGCGTAAAAACAACTGAGAATATTGCTTCAATATACAACATTCTTACAAATTTTCCTGAGCCTACAAAGTTTATTGACCTGAAAATACATGCAATTAGAAAATAATTAAGGCTAAATCAATTTTTGAGATAAGAGCCAAATTTTTATCTAATAACAGAAATTGCGGCACTTGGGGGCATGAATTGCTTCCTTATACACAACTTGCCACTTTTTTAATACGGTTTGGAAAGGCTGGATCGTTTTTAGTTCCTTAAAGTTAAACAGCTGTGTTCAAAGTAAACAAACAGATTGCTGTTTCAAGCCATGAGCAATGATATTTTAAAACTGTAAATTGAAGCATTGTAAAGACAGCACTACATAAGTAAAGAAAGCGTTTGTTTTTTGCGAAAAAATTTTATCGACCGAGTCTCTCGAAAAGGTAATCACTATTAGTCGCCGAGATCATACCATTTAAAAGCGTGCATTCCTCTCTTTCGGGCCATGTGAATAGAGACTTATGCCTAGTCGATAGAAATTGCGTTTCAAGACCTTGTGGCCAAATTCATTCGGATTATTTTTTACATCACAAATAATTCTTTAAAAAATGCTCGAACAAATGGTAAAACCAGCATGTCATAGAGCAATAATGGCATATAAGTTATTGCCACCAGCACCATATTAATTAGTTTTTTTTTTATTTAACAAAATCAAAACCTTCAAGGGAATCACTCGTCTTTTATACGAGTGGCATATATTATTAAGAAGAAGAATATGGCTAGGAATATGGATATCGATATTCTTCATTTGAAAGCCTCCGAGAGCTAATACTAATAGAATACTATTAGGGCACCAATACAAGACATAATAAATAGTAAATTGACTTATCTGGACAAATAATAAATACTAACATGATTTTTAACGGCAGCGCATGCTAGATGGCCAAGATAAAAGACATTCAACACCATGTTTATATGAGAATAACAACAGGATTCCACAGTACTATTCTAAGGTACTGGAACATGTGCATTTGTAATAAACATAAGCTCGATATACGAAGTAACGAAATTCTAAGTGAATCATGAAATTAAAAAAAAGTGTAGATCTTAAAGAAGGTAGCAAAATAATTTTCCTTAAACTGTAACCAAAAGACTCGTTGACTTAAGTTTCCAGTTATGAGCAACAGCTGGTGTGCTAATGAGGCAATATAGCATGCATACGAGGCAATTCCTTACAGAAAAAAAAGAGGAGCTCGTGATCCCTTTGAAGGGGTTTCAGCTCAACCGGAGTTAATTTATATTTATTACCAAAAATCTAAAAATATCGTTCCCAAACAAACAAAGTATGAACTGTCCGGTAGTCATGAGTCGAATTCTCGAGAATGATTCGGTTTTCAAATATAAAACCATAATTTAAGGTACTTTTAAATCTTTAAGCTCCTCTATGACAGGCAATACAGTACAGCATTTTCAATGGATGGTGTAACCATAACCATAGTCTACACCTATCCGACGAGAGCTAGTTAGTTGCCTTTGATATTTTAAAGCCATTTTTCGGAACGTGGCGACGGGTTCTTTTATCAATCGACGAATTTATTCTTCAGTAAATTAGGAATTATTCAGGGCCCTGCAGTAATGATCCCTTGTTCGCTCAGTTGCTGATGACAATATTTTTGCTTTATAACATTCCTTGTAAATATAAAAGCCATCAATCCCCTGATTACAACCGAAGTTTAGATACATTTCTACTAGGCCTAGCTTTATGACTATCTAGTATCTAATATTCTCTTAATTACTCGTAATGACACCATCCATAAATCTTTCTAGGAAATTGAACTATCTGAAGGAGATGCACTGACTGGTATCCGTATTTTGATGAAGAATGATGATGATATAACCCAGCCAAAGTGTGTGGATTGAACTGAATCCAGATCCTTGCCTTTGGATTATTTAACACATGCGTTTGGCTTTTGAAGATATTCGCATGTTTCTGCGCCGATAGCCTTCAAATGTCCTTGATCTGGCCAGGAAAGTCCACCATCGAGCAAATATTCACACTACGGTAGATCTTAAAGAAAGCCCATGATATAATGGGTAATGACGATGTAAAATGAACGCACTCCATTAAGATTGGTAAAGATCTCGTCGAAGGCTCTGATGTATTAAATGGTTATAGACAATGCAATGCACTGTCATTTAATTTCTTGAAAGAATAATGCAAAACACCCGGTCTGGGCACTAAAGCATAGATTTCTTAATTTTCACCAAAATTGTTTAATATACCTAACGGATTTGTCTTATGGTACAGCGTCTACTCGTACAAATTATTCAGCTATATAGCAAAAATCATCGTTCTACCAGGAATGTGTTTCGTGCACTTAGAGCAAATTATGGTTTATTCGGATAATTCGCAACGAAATAGACCGCATATATCATAAAGTGAAGCATATATAATGTCGAAAGAAGAAAGTGTTGAATCGATTCATTGCTATTCACAATAACTTGACTTGTCGTATGCAACAACTTGCATATTTTACATGAGGATCTTGGTTTCAAAAATAAAAATTTCACTTCGTGTAAAATCTGAAGTCGGCCGACCTTCTTCATTATATCCGTCTTAGTGGTTGAGCTCTTGAAAAGCATCAAGAAGATCAACTGTTTTCGACCAAAATTTTGTTCAACGATGATGCCCATTTCTGGCTGAATAACTACGTCGATAAGCAAAATAGTCAAATTTGGGTCACGGAGCAACATGAAGAGTTTCAAGAGCAGCCATTACATCCAGGCAAAACAACGGTTTGATGTGGTGGAATCACTGCCTGAAATCTATGCCCTTTTCAAACAAGCCAGCACCACTTCCCCCCGCCCGCAAATCCATGGCTTTATTGCGATAACGATCCGGCTAAAATTTAATTTCACGATTTGAACAGGAACTGGCCAACTACATCATGTGGCATCCCACCCCTAAACTTTATCTTTTGGGGATACGTAAATTCCAAAGTCTACATTAAAAAACTGGCTATGGGTGAGGACTTGGAAGCTAACATTAGTCGAATCATTGATCTGACACTACTCGAAATACTCGAGCGCATCTTAAAGATTCGCATGCATTTTAGGAATCTTAAAGCGGTTGACGAAAGACTGTAGTATTAAAGATAATATATTTTTTGAAGCTGTAGCCTCAGCTAATGAAGTGTAGCATCAACTAATAAAGAAAGAGTGATCAGATACCAGCTGCTCGATGGCTCTTATTCTGAATTCTTTGTAAAAGCCTAAATTAGGCCAGAACTTCCATAAGATGATATGAAAAATTTTTTTTAGAGCTGGACATGTAAAGAATTGTAAGAGGGCGAGTCAGGGAAATTAAAAAAAAAAAACGATTTCTGACTTTTTAATTACGTAAAAGTACAAATATTTCTGAACATTACGAAAAAAAATTAACAATTTTGCTGAAGAAGAAAACTTTTTTTTTAAATATCCACACTACGGCGCGACCAGTAATCAATGAATACCGGCTACATAAGCAGACTTTCCCTCTTTGTTTCCCACTTCTTTTTTGCCTAGTTTCTTTCGTCATTTGTTAAGCAGCATTATTTGTATTATTTCTTTTCCTTTTTAAGTGGCGCTACAGTCCGGGGGGAACCTGGGTCTGAGCCGACAGGCCTCTCCAACTGACACGGTCTTTCGCCAGCTCCTCCGATCGGTGATGTACTCCACGTTTTTTGAGGTCACTTGTTCGCACCACCGTTGATTCGGTCTTGCTCTTCTGCCTAGTCCCCGGGGCTCAGATTTGAAGACTATTCGGGTCAGAGCTGCAGTGTCCATTCGCTCTACATGGCCCAGCTATTTTAGGCGCCTGAAAAAATCGATATCGCTGAATAGCCCGTACAGTTCGTAGTTAAATCCCCTCCTACATTCCCCGTCAATACAAACGGGACCAAAAATAACACGACTTCTTTCCTCTCAAAACAGCCAAGGGCTTGTTTATCCTTTTCAATAGTGTCCATGTCTCTGCGACATAGAGCAAGACGGGGATGATCAAGATCTTGTATAAAGCCTTGCGAGAGTGGACTCTGCTGCTCAATTGCCTTCTGAGCCCAAGAAAACAGCGGTTGGCAAGAGTTATTCTACGTCTTATTTACGTACTGGTATCGTTGCTACTTGTAACTGCGGAGCCAAGGTAGACGAAATCTTTAACCTCGAAGATATAGCTCCCAATTGTGTCACTCTGAGTAAGTTGTCGATGTTAGGAGTCCTTTACTGATGACAGCACATACTTCGTTTTTGCCTCATTTACCGCGGGACTAATTTTAGCCGCTTCCACTTCGTTAGCTGCGAACGCCTCATTGACGTCTCGCTGTCTTCGTCCAGCGATAGGTCGAGGTCATCTGCGTACACAAGCAATTGGGAAGACTTAAAGAGAATCGTTCCCCTTATATTGGCCACCGAGTTTTGCACGATTCCCTCTAAGGCGATGTTTAAAAAGGCTCATGACAGCGCGCCGCCTTGTGGAAATCATTACATGCAGTGGGATATGTGGAAAGAAATTCCATCCCATATGCATTGGTTTGAGCAGAAATGCTAAGACTCATCTTGACGAGTATAAGCACATATTCTGGTTCTTTTGTGTAGAGTGCCGGGTCATCTCCCTGGCACATATAATGCTGGCTATAAAATGTAATAACCATAAACTAACTGCACTTGCAGACTCGATTGCAAAGCTAAAATGCGAAGTACAATATATAGGAAAAAATGTAACCAAACTCATTTCCGAGAGCTATGACACTTTAAACTGCTCAATCGATAACAGTGCAACCTACATAAAATCAGCTGTTCAATCTCACCAATACCAACGATTCAGTCAACTTCAATTCAGTTGGAAAAAATTATGTCAACGTTGACTGACCAATCCACTTTGTTACAACTCAAGTATGCTGAACATACTGAAAATATGGGATTCATTCAACATGACCGCTGCATCCAGTAGATCAACGACAATGCAGATATTGGAAGAATTAAAGCACCATGTGAGCCCATGTAACAAATCCTTACACGACGAGTTGTATCCATCACTCTCAACCAGTTAAGCCCCAACTTATCCAACAGGCGCTACCTCCGAAGCATCCGTTCAACTCTCTGAGAACAATGCAACTTTGATCGCCGATCCCGTCCCAAGACCATTACCAATAATGAGTGCTTTAGGACATCCTGGACCCTCCCTGAATGAAACTACACACTACAAAAACTAAATAAAATGGATCTTGAAGCCACCAGCAAACCGGAACTATCCACTTTCTTCCTCCAAGCTGTCCCACGTCTCTTCAGGAAAAAGTTTGGGATACAGAACGTCATACGTAAACTAGATGGCAAAGCTAAGAGCAAATACGGTGAGTGTTTCGAAATACGTATACCCACAAAGTACGATTAGATGTTCAAATCATCAGACGGCATACCCATCTCGGAAAATATGTTCATCACCCAACGGAAGGATAAGGTAGTTGATAAGCTTAATAATAAAGGAAAAGCTAGCACACACAACTCTGCCCTATCCCACTAACATCCCGACACAAACTGTTCATTTAAAACCCAAATCTTTCCAAAATTTTCTTCACTTCTTCCCCCTTTTAATCCATCTACAAAGAGCACCAGAGTCCCGACACCAACGCTTCGCAGTGCTATAAGCAAACCTCCAAAGTTGCCTCAGAACAGAGTTTCATTTAACCTTATTCCGGCGCCTTCGAACCAAGTTTCAATTGACGTTGCACCATTGGAAAAATATCCTAATTTTATTATCTCCCATTTACTTAACCCAGCTACCTCTTGCTCATCTCCATCAACCAATCCCCCAAACCAAACTCCCCTTACTAGATCTGAGGTGCTGGACCAACCCTTCTTCTTCCCTCCCTCACCTGCCCCCGACGCTCACCCGAAAAACCTTGACCTACTTCTTCCCCCCACTGTCAAGTTTGCGAAACAATTTTCAGATATGAATGATGACAGTCTTTATGTATGTAGTATCTCGTTTGAGAGACCGCCGCATTTATGAAAATGTTCGGCTTGCCTATTTGCACGACAGACCTGCATTGCATTGATGGCATAACCAAATCCAATATTATGGTTTCGATTCAACGAGAAGGGCTTCCAATAAAGCCAGAGGAATTGATGCAAATTTTCGTTCGTTACCATGAGAGCTTCAACATCTCTTCCGTTGAAGTTCAGAAAGATTTTTCCACTCTATCTTCGCATGTCAATTCTTAACGTCTTTCCCACTTACAGAGAACCCGTAAAAAATTTCAAAAACTATTACAGTTACTAACCAACTGAATTCTGTATCCTCCAGTCCAGAGTGCCTGTCCATTTACTGCCAAAACGTAAGAAGTTTGCGCTCTAAAATCTCCGCCGTATATCTCAATATCTCAAGTGTCGCTTTGTCATTCATTAAGTTCAGACGTGCTTAAATTTCGCTCCGCTTATTGATTTTCATTTATTTTTCCTGCCTAATTTGCAATAATTTCGCACAAGCTATTTCTCGGTCATCGCCTTTGTTGTTTATTGAGTAAAAGTGCCTAATAACCCAATTCTCATTCACCGCCCTTTGTATTTTGCTGACTCGATTTGTTTATTGAGTAAAAGACCCTAATAATATTAAATTTAACCCAATTCTCATTCACCGCGTCTTACGTAAATTTTCAACTGACCTTACTTCATCGTCATCATGTCTGAATTATGTGGAAGTGCAAATTGCGCCTTAACAAATGATTCAAATGCTGTTATGGTGATCTGCAGTGGTCTTTGTTGCGAGTCGTTCCACGCCCTATGTATTGGCTTGAGTAAGAGATCCATCGCGTATTTACGGGACTTTAAAAACAACTTTTTGTTCTATTGTGATGAGTGCAAGGATATCACTCCGTCCCACATCTTGCTTGCTATTAGGTGTCTCAGTGATTCGGTCAACAATTTTGCGGCGGACAACAACCATGCATTGAAATCGATTCAAAATCAATTCACCAAATATGATGACATTTTAAAAACAGTTGAAGACTTATCAATTTCCCTCGAACAATCTGCAAGCTATAATAAGAGTCAGTTTAGAAACTTATCTATGCAGTTGGCTCAAAATAGTGATTTAATTAAACGAAACGATAAACACGAAATAAGTGAAGACTTAAAAAACTGTATATCCCATAGTGTTAAATCTATAATTAAATCGTACATCCCCACAATAACAGACTCTTTAAGTTCTCTACGGTCTTCCCTCGATTTTCATCTCCAAAGTACGTCGGGAAAGAGCGTTCCCTCTCCTCCAAATAATGATCAGTTGCTCTTAAACATCATATGCGCTTATCACGCGCGCTTTTAAACGAAATTACTGATCACATCCGGATAGCTTCCAGTAAAATCGACGATATACCGGTGCAATCCCAGGCTCTACTAACTGCATCATACAACACCTCGATTCTGACTGAGATGCTTGAATTTGCAATAATGGAACCACCAATAACTCCTGGGTCATCATCTTCTCCACCACAACCCGCTCCGGAAATTGATCCAAATACACCAACTCCTGAACCCACAATCTCACGATTTGGCACCTTGTGGACACTTTCGGAGTGGAACAAGAGAATCAAAAAGTTGAACAATTCCAACAAAGCCGAATCGGTTGACTTTTTAATAAGAGGTACATATCTCGATCGAGCCAGGCTAACTAGTCTCTTCAAATCTAAATTTAAAATTGATGTCATCAACTGCCGTAAGATCTCCACCAACACCCTCAAGGTAAGCATCCCATTAAAATATGAATGGATGTTCATCAACCCTGCTTCCGACGTCATCAATCTGGGTGGAATAACCATGGAAAGATTAAAACCAAATAGAGGAAACAACAAACATCGCAAGGATACTACCTTTAACCCTTTACCGAAGCCCAACTCTCACAAAAAAAAATCCAAAGCCTAACAAACAAGCTCCTGATCCAAACTGGAGTTTTAAAGTTGGGACATTCCCTTTCTTCACTCCTTCTTCACTTCATACTGCTAATCACGTTTCCACAAAACGTTCTTCCACACTGTCCAACCCAATTCCCAAACGTGTATCTTTTAATCTTGATCCTCCTCTCAGTCATTTAAAAACCCCAACAACTTCTTCTCATCCCACTCAAACAAAAACGACATACCCTAACTTTATTCGCTCCCATATTTTAAATCCCTCCCCATCCTCTAAGCTTGAGTCCCACCCTGATTCCACACCACCTTCGTTTTTAGACCCCATACTTCCTCCAAAGGCAAAGTTAACCAAGCACCTTATCGATTCAGGGGAAGATGGGCGGTATGTTCTCTCTCGACTACGAGACCGCAGACTATACGATAATGTTCGTTTAAATCTCGCATATCTTCATGATAAGCCAGACTCTGTCTGTATAGACGGTATAACGAAAATCAATGCAATGGTTTCCATTCTGCAAGAAGGCCTTCCCACTAATCACAATGAACTGCGGCAACTTTTTATACGTTTTCATGAGCAATTAGATATGACTCCTGATGATGTGGTTAATGATCTCTCCTCTTTTGCGTCTGACGTAAGCTCCAAACGCATACTACACCTCCAGCGAACACGGTCTAGTTTCAAAAACTACCATCGCTCCTAACCCACTACTCAATTCTTTGCCGAAGCCTCCCAAATATCTGTCCCTGTATTATCAAAATGTAAGAGGATTACGAACTAAGATCTCTGCTATATATCTTAATTCGCAGATTCTGCCCTACGACATTTTTGCACTCACAGAAACCAATCTCACCCCTGATATTAAGGATAATGAATTATTTTCCCAAGACTCTGATTTACACCGTGACGACGATCTAGATAAGGAGGAAAATTTGTATGGTCGTGGGGTACTTCTAGCTATACACTCTCGTCTCGAGTCTAAACCCTTTCAAAAATCGTCCACTGCATTCTTTGAATTTATTTGCGCTAGAATTCCTATTTGCAAGCGCAACCTATATATTTGCTGCTGCTATATTCGCCCCTCTCAACCAATTCAAGGTTACCAGCTAGCTGTTGATGCAATCGACAGCATTTTTGATGCTGCTGATCCCAGCGACGTAGTTATTTTTTTGGGTGATTTTAATCTACCTAAGCTTGTATGGGCTCAGACTGACCAGTCCTACTTTACTGCAACAAATCCCACCTCTGATAAAGAAAACCTTTTCATCGACTGCCTTACTGACTCTGGTCTGTATCAATTAAGTGGTGTCACCAATAACATTGGCAGACAACTCGTCGCCACTGATACAGATAACTGCATCGTTTTAGAAAGCAGACATCTTCTTTCTAAGTTGGATAGTTACCATCCTCCCCTTTCTCTTACATTGGCGTATGACAATGGTCTTAATCGCGCTTCTTATGAGTATTCTTACAGTTTTTATTTTCATAGGGCTAACTATGCCGAACTGAATAACCTTCTCAGTATGGCCAATTTTGACTTTCTTTACGATAATCCCAACCTTACGGTTAACGATGCTCTCGCATCCTTCTATACCGAAATTTTCAAATGTCTCTCCCAATCCGTACCTTTTTTACCCAAAAAGAATCCCTCATCATCGCCACCCTGGTATAATAAAGAGTTGCGATCTATTCGTAATAAGAGAAATAAGCTCTGGCGTACTTACTTAATATCGCGTTCCGACATCGATTTCTTTTACTACCAGTCTGCCCAAATAAATTTCTCTGTACTTTGTCAAACTCTATATGACAACTATTTGAACCAAATGGACCGCACACTCATTTCCGACCCCAAGCAGTTCTTTCAGTTCATCAAAACTAAAAGTAAATCGGATAACTATCCATCTACCCATCTGCTCTCAAATTTCTCAGTGAATCTTCTGCCGACCCAAAAGCCATTGCTAATTTCTTTTCCTGTTATTTTAACAAATCCTTTTGTAAGCAAACACCTGAACCCGATCCTAGTTACTTTAGCTATATGAGAAACTGTCCAGAGACGTCACCCATTTCGCTAAATATAACATCTTTGGTTTCTGAAAACATTACCAAACTTAAAGATGATTTTTCGTCCGGCTCTGATGGACTTCCGGCTATTGTAATAAAAAAAGTGACTAAGCTATCTCGGTCCTCCCCTTCTGCCCTATTTGACTTGTCTGTTTCAACAGATACTTTCCTTTCCTATGGAAGGAATCGTATATCATCCCTGTTCATAAAAAGGAAAGCAAGGCCGAAATCGATATATATAGGCCCATAGCAAAATTTTCTTCCATACCCAAACTGTTCGAAGGCATAATCTGTCAACAATTGCTTCCGTACTGTAGGCCATCTATCTGCACAAACCAGCACGGTTTCGTGAAAGGTAGATCAACCACCACTAACCTAACTGAGTTCGTATCTAGGACGCTTTGTGCTTTAGAAGACGGTGATGATAAAATTTCCCATCAACTTATCATTTTCAAATTAAAAAAAACTTGGGCTTTCCCCTCCATTTGTGGCAAGGATCAAATCCTATTTAGAAGACCGAGAATACAAAGTCATCTTCAATATCCGACCCCATTAAAGCAACATCTGGTGTCTCTCATGGTAGTCACCTTGGACCAATCATCCTTATCCTAACGTGATTTATACTACGTTTTTACGAATTCTAATCTCTCTATTTTCGCTGACTACATGAGAATTTCCAAAGTCATTTCAATGCCTTCTGACTCCCATTGCTTGCAAGATGATTTAAATAAGTTTTCGGTATGGTGCGAGCCAACATTTTTTGGAGCTTAATGTCAACAAATGCCAAGCGATAACCTATTCCCGCCAAAGTTTTCTATCTAAATAGCAGCAAACATGAAATCAGAAAAGCCCTGCAATTTGTTACGCCCATAACATCTCCCCCCACTAATATTTTCCCTCGCTCCATTAGGTTAAGAATGTTTTTTTTTAGTTTTTAAGTCTAGGTTTAAGTTTTTGCTTGTTATTAAGCTAAATAAAGTTGTCCGGGGTAAACCCGGGCCAATAATAACAATAATAATAAATGTTTTTTTACATTGGAAATGTCGATGTGTTCGTTACAGACCTGAATGGAGCAGCGATTATTCCTCATTGTCCACCTGCACAACCTGACAGGTGGTGGGTGTCGATTTCGAATTCCTGGGTATTTTCCAAGATCTGCAGTAGTGTGAACACTTGATCGATGGCAGACTTCCCTGGCCTGAGACCACTCTGATATGGACCTATCAGACTACTTACGTTCAGCTTAAAACAATTACACAAAACGGCAGAGATTGACGGTTTTATTTCCCCTAATGATTTATTGTTGTTTTTTTCTAATCGGGAGACCTCTTCTTCCTATAGATTTGCAATAGGCCATTTTTCTGTTTCCTAGTTTTTTCTTCAATGTTCTCATGCGAGTGTCCATTTGTTTTTGCAAGCAATATATGCACTCGAGTTTCTGAATTTCCACATGGCTTTTTTCAGACGGAAACTACAATCACCGTCTTCTAAATAATTCGCATTTCGCATTTTTTGAAATTTTAACCTTTCATAAATTTATTCAACCCCAGAGACCTCCATACGATCACTAGTTCCAAAATAATTAGCAGTACAAGTGTTCAAATGATAAACATTCAACATCAGAAAGTCCTTTTGTGGGCAGCTTAGGACAATTAAAAAATCCCGAATGTAAGACAATTATCACATGAAACATTAATTTATATTGCCCATCCTGATCTTTTTCCCAAAGATATTGGCACAGTGTCTGCACAGTGTCTGCACAGTCATTGCAAGTGCAGGACACAAAATTCTTTGATATTTGTAATATAATTCATGCTAGAATAATTTATGTTATTTTTATCTAACAGATACATATTTACACTTTTTCTGATATATATATATAAACTGAGAAGAATTGGCTGATTCCCGCGATTGACTTACAGCGCCAAATGATATTTTATTAACACTCTCAATATTATGAGTCAAATGAGGTGTTTTAAAACACTTTTCATCTTGGCACTATTTTCGCGAACAAATAACTATAAAACGTCAATAAAAGTTAAAAAAAAAAACTTTTTAAAAAGGAACACAAGATTATAGACAATTTTTTAAAAAGTACAAAGCAATATATAACTCTGTAAAAATTTCAGAAGTGAGTGAGTGATACGAAAAGTAGGAATGGCAATTATGGAAAGTGTATTTCTACATAAGCGATATCCGTCGAAAATTGGAGTCTACTGTGATAAAATTTTATGTAGAAACTTTTTAGTACGCAATAATAAAATAAGAGTCTCAATGGAAGAATATTCAATAGTCTAGAAAGATCTGCAGATAGAGCTAGGCGGCTTGCAGACTTTGCTTATGGCGTACTTTTGAAGAACGGTCAATTGCTACAAATTGTTAGTGTATGACTTCCCCAACAGTTTTTGCTATACTATAGTTATATACTGCTGAAGCAAAACTTCTTGAGGCGAAGAAAACAACGAACGGTGGAAAGAAAGTATTGCTTAAAAATTGGAACGTGTCTGGTAGACCATTTTGCAATAAATGGTCACTCCAAGATATTTGAAGTGATCTGCAATTACAACTTTTAAACAAATGTCACAACAGTCGGATTTAGCGTTAAAAGTAGTCTCACAGCAATAACTAGAGCACATAGACAATAGGTCTGGGATAAAAAATCCAAATAAAAACATTCTTGTGAACCAAAACTTAAAATCATGAGCTTTGATTTGTTGCTAAGTTCTTGCTTATGTTCAGCGATACATACTCGTATCATTATTAGTATCAGCCAATAAGTTAAAACGGTTGAATGAGACATATGCAATTTCCAGATCATCAGCAAATGCCTTAGCTTTTGCTTTAAATGGTAATGAACGCATGGCATTAATATATATTAAAAACACAATAGACCCAAGGATAGACCCTTGAGGAAAACCAAGATTAAGAGTTGTGTGGAAACTTAGATTCTGATGTGTTTAGTTCGGCCCTGGTGTAATTGATCCGTTGCAATATGCTTTGCACTTTGGTTACCACAAAATACATCCACATGTCCAACATGTAATTGAAGCTCGAGTAGAATGTTGCGAAGATATGCTGCATCCTTTGCTACCGAAGATAAAACAATGTATTCTGCCTCTGTACTATATGTGGCCACTATTTTCTGCTTTCGTGAACCCCAATGAATTGGTACGCCAGCGTAGAGGAATACAAAACCGGATTGTGACTTCCTGTCATTGGTATCCGCAGCCCAGTTGGAATCGGAGAAGCCTTGAAGTTGCTGACCCGTTTTTCTATAAACGATTGGTGCTGCTTTAGTCCCGATCAAATACCTTATGACGATGAGCGCTGCATTCCAGTGCTGACGCCTGGGATCTCCTATGTATTGAGATAGGATATTTACAATATATGAGATGTCTGGTGTACTAAAGTTGGACAGGTTAAGCAAACGTCCCACTAGCTGTCTATATCCACCTTTTCGCTTTCCCCTCTGACGGTTGGTTTATTCTGCATATTGAGTTTAACTTGTGAAGGGTGGCGCGACGGTTTTGCTATGAGGCTATTGCCTTCATTGTTCCGCATTCTTTCGAGGCCAACGCACAATCTTGGCTCACCTAAATCGCGAATGTCAAATTCTTCCGCTAAGTTGGAGGAAATTATTAAGTATTCTTCACTGTCATTCGTCGCTAAGAATAAGTCGTCAACGTAGAATTGTGTTTGTAGTAATTGTGTTTTCGTTAATTTTATAATAAATACATTTTTCGTACGATGATTGGTTGTATGCTAGATTTTTTAGAGTTCTGTCTAATTTGGAATTTCACTGACCGTCTATAGCCTTTTTCAACAAACATATCTTGTTTTCAGGGTCGTCATTGAAGATCTCCGGTTACTCCATGTAGATGACGTTGTCTAATTCGCCATTTAAGTACGCCGCTGATACGTCGAGGTGGTGTAATTTTAGGTTGTGCTCTGCTGCGATCGCAAGTGTCAGTCGTATGTAATGGATGTTGGCTACCGGTGAGTATGTGTCTGTGGAGTCTATGCCATAGATCTGGTCGAATCCGTTGGCCACCAGTCTGACTTTTCGTCTTTCAATTGTACCATATGGAAGATATTTAGTTTTAAACACCCATTTGGAGTCAATTGCCTGCCGGTTAGCTGGTCTGTCCACCAACACCCAGGTTTCATTTCGAATAAGTGAATCATACTCTGTTTGCATCGCACTATACGAGGGCGGGTCAATAAGTCCGTGACTTTTTGAATTTCTGACCTCTTTACTGAAACAGCAACACTGCTCCTGTCAACAGGCATCTGTCAGTTGACTCCTGTCAAAATTTAAACTTGCTGCGTCAGTTAGTTTGTGTTTGACAGCTATTTTTATCAGACTTCTCACTAATTTGAGGAGAAAATGGAAAAAAGTGAATTTCGTGTGCTTATTAAGCATTATTTCTTGCGAAAAAAAACCATTACCGAGACCAAGGCTAAGCTTGATAAATACTATGGGGACTCTGCACCATCGATTTCAATGGTAAAAAAGTGGTTTACTGAATTTCGTTGTGGCCGTACAAGCACTGAAGATGCCGAACGTCCTGGACGCCCAGTTGAGGTCTCTACACCCGAAACAATCGAAAAAACTCACGATATGGTGTTGGCCGACCGAAGATTGAAAGTGCGAGAGATTGTGGAAGCCATAGGGATCTCGCATGGCTCAGTGGTTTCAATTTTGAATGATCACTTGGGCATGAGAAAGCTTTCCGCAAGATGGGTGCCGCGTTTGCTCACAGTCGACCACAAACGCATGTGCAGTTGCCATGGCAAAAATCCATGAATTGGGCTATGAATTGCTCCCTCATCCACCCTTTTCTCCAGATTTGGCTCCGAGCGACTACTTCTTGTTCCCAAACCTGAAGAAATGGCTTGGTGGAAAAAGATTTGACTCCAATGATGAAGTCATCTCGCAAACAAAGGCCTATTTTGAGGACCTCGACAAATCATTTTTTTTGGAAGGGATAAAAAAATTGGAGAAGCGTTGGACAAAGTGTATAGAGCTCAAAGGAGACTACGTTGAAAAATAAAATTATTTTTTTATCAAAAAATCTGTGTTTTAATCCAAAAGTCACGGACTTATTGACCCGCCCTCGTATCATTGTTCTTTGAATTCGTTTCTTTCCAGTTGTTTTACATTCACATGATCTACGCAGACGTTATATATTTGTTCCTTGTCGCCTTGCTCTTATTCAATAGCATTCACTGAAGTAGCATCGGCTTTATGTCTAGGAGATTCGTTCAGGTCCTGCCTTTTGTTTTGGTTAGTTTTGGCCATTTATTTTGGTTGGACACCTGTTCCGTATAAATGCTGCAGTACATATTAGTTCTGCCCACAACATATCAGGTATCTTTCCTTCCAGTTTTAAACATCTTGCCATTTCTAGAAGAGTCCGGTTGGCTCGGTCTGCTACACCGGTTTGTTGTGGCGTATATGATGCTGTAAGCTGATGTTCGATTCCATGTTGTTTTAAAAATTCTGCATATTTTGACTGCGTATATTCCGTCCCGTTGTCTATTCTGAGCGATTTAATTGATTCCCCCGTTTGTTTTTCTGCGTATGCTTTGAAGATTTTGAATTTTTCAAGACCTTCGCTTTTCTTCTGTATGAAGTAAACGAATATTCGGCGGGAATAATCGTCCATAAAGGTGATGAAATATGTTGTTTTACTCAACGATTCAGTTCGCATGGGACCACATAAATCTGAGTGGCCTAGCTCGAGCCTTCTTGTCGTCCTTTTGATATCACACGCACCGAAGGGTTTTACGAATTGCTTCACACAAATGCATGGAACACAGCTGCTTTCATCGGACTTGAAATTCACTGGTAGACCATTTACCATTTCTGTTGATTGAAGCTGCTTTAATGAGTTTAAATTCCAGTGACCCATTCTTCGATGCCACAAGCTGAGCGAGTCGTTTTGGTACAAAACTAAAGCTTTGTTGCTTTTCGCTACGGTGTACAAACCACGGTTTTGTTTAGCTGTGAACAACAATGCACCAGTCTTGTTGTTTAATTTGGCTTCATTATTTTCAAACACGATCTTCACTCCACTATTTGCCGCTTTACTAACTAAGATTAGGTTTTCCTTTAGGTCTGGTAAATATAGTGTGTGGAAAAATTTAATGCCCTTTCCAACATAGTTAAAATGCTATGGTAGTACAGCTGTGCCGATTCCGGCTATTTTTACCTGCTGTCCATTTGCAAGACTAACAAAAGCGTCCTTTTTGCGCATTTCCAGACTTTCGAATAAAGACTCCGTTGAACACATATACGAAGTGGCCCAGAATCAAGGCATCAAGTAACTTAGTCACTGCGAATTCTTAATGCAGGTAAATCTATATTCCTCTTCTTCTGCAATTGTTGACTGAGCCGTTTTTGCCTTTTCGAGTTTTCTTATCCTTGTGTCTCCATTTTGTGAAATAGGCTGTACTGTTTTGCCAATTGCTTCTCTCTTCCGATCGCCTACTTCGAAAAGTCTGGTGCACACTACGTCGACCTCTGAATAGCTACTTTGCGCATCAAATGCAGCTTGATCATCTTTGAATTCTTCGGAAAGACCATTAAGGAGCACAGCTACTAATAAGTCCTTATTAAGTGTTGCTTTTATGGATATGGATAACAGTTTCCATTTGGGGTTTGCAGGAGGCGAAGTTTTCTCCATTAAATAGATGAATGCGGCCAAAGGCGTTCATGCTGATTAATTAAGGTTATGTCGTATGGATTTGGGGGGAAATAGTACTAGAGAGTATTTTACTTGCAAATTTTGAATAATATTAATTCCTTTATACGAGGGCGGGTCAATAAGTCTGTGACTTTTGGATTAAAACACAGATTTTTTGATAAAAAAATAATTTTATTTTTCAACGAAGTCTCCCTTGAGCTCTATACACTTTGTCCAACGCTTCTCCAATTTTTTTATCCCTTCCAAAAAAAATGATTTGTCGAGGTCCTCAAAATAGGCCTTTGTTTGCGAGATGACTTCATCATTGGAGTCAAATCTTTTTCCACCAAGCCATTTCTTCAGGTTTGGGAACAAGAAGTAGTCGCTGAGAGCCAAATCTGGAGAATAGGGTGGATGAGGGAGCAATTCATAGCCCAATTCATGGATTTTTGCCATGGCAACTGCACATGCGTTTGTGGTCGACTGTGAGCAAACGCGGCACCCATCTTGCGGAAAGCTTTCTCATGCCCAAGTGATCATTCAAAATTGAAACCACTGAGCCATGCGAGATCCCTACGGCTTCCACAATCTCTCGCACTTTCAATCTTCGGTCGGCCAACACCATATCATGAATTTTTTCGATTGTTTCGGGTGTAGAGACCTCAACTGGGCGTCCAGGACGTTCGGCATCTTCAGTGCTTGTACGGCCACAACGAAATTCAGTAAACCACTTTTTTACCATTGAAATCGATGGTGCAGAGTCCCCATAGTATTTATCAAGCTTAGCCTTGGTCTCGGTAATGGTTTTTTTTCGCAAGAAATAATGCTTAATAAGCACACGAAATTCACTTTTTTCCATTTTCTCCTCAAATTAGTGAGTAGTCTGATAAAAATAGCTGTCAAACACAAACTAACTGATGCAGCAAGTTTAAATTTTGACAGATGCCTGTTGACAGGAGCAGTGTTGCTGTTTCAGTAAAGAGGTCAGAAATTCAAAAAGTCACGGACTTATTGACCCGCCCTCGTATCTTCCGAGTATAATGGGCCCATAACCTGTTAAAATAAAGCAGTGATTGCTCTTATTTTATGGGATTACTTTATTTGGACTTCCTTTCAACGTGAATTCAGGAAAACAAAAGGAACGATTACAATTAGTGTTTGACATAAGAAAGAGATAAAAATAAGTTTTGACGATTCATGAATTTGACATATAGTTTAAGTGTATGTGTACATAGTCCTTAAATACGAGTATCAACAGATTCATCCCGATACTAACTTGTTGGATCCTGTCCTTAAGATAGAAAGCAAACCCAATGGTTATAACTCCGCGGAAGCCTACATTATGTAGTTTATGTAGAAAAATTTCGTGATTAACTATATCAAACGCTTTGGTTATATCAATAAAAATACCAGCACAGGATCTTTTGTCATTCAGTTGAAAAACCAAGTTACACTGAACCAAAAAAATTGTTGACTTTCCCACTTTCAAAAGCTTTAAGTTTCGAGGACAATAGCGAGATCGGCCTGAAATCATTTTTATCTTTTTTATCACTGTTTAAGATTCAGAACCATGCATGTTCGTTTAATACAATTATTTGTTTGTAACATGAATTCATTTAACTTTTATAAGATGTATTGTAATATGAATAATTTTCTTTCTGTTTTGAACTTCTTGTTAAATTTTGCTTTGACTCACTGTATTATTCAATAATCAGCAACCTGTATCTCATTGTTATGTATAATTCTCTAAATCTAATTTGCAACAATAGTGTGCATAGATCACACCATAGATCGGACCACCATCGATCGCGCCATCGATCGTACCATCGTCCATCATCATCCAATTATGCACAAAGAAGAAGACACAAAATTGTTGTTGCAATTAACACGCACAACTTATAGCATTGCGTGGGTGCAAGGTTACATGGGTTGAAGAATTTTATGCTTTGTCACAAGTTGTTAAAATCTCATTGAATAAAGTCGTTGATAATTTCAAATCGTTTGCTTATTTTCTTTGGGTTTTGATTAATTTTTTTCTTGTTCGTTCGGTTTTATCGGTTGCTCCACAAATCCTAAGTTGAATCTAATACAATCACCTTTTTTAAAAATTGGAATCACAATATCGCATTGTGTTTATTTGAGGTAATAAGTAATATATCATAAGCCTTAGAAGCATTTTTTTCAGCGAATACCTCGTCCCAACTTCCAAAAAGCAAAAATTATTTAATTCCATGAAATTAATTTTGAAAACATCATCTGTTCATTTTTCAGATAATTAAAACCTTTGAATAAAAGAACTGTTAACGCAAATTTAAACATGAAAAACAGTGATAAGCGAGTGGACAAGAGAAAATCAACGAAATGTAGAATAGTCGATCGGACGAACGGTGAGGGCCGAGAGGTGACGGAAACGTTCAGCTGTATTTCAACACTCTTCTTGTAAAATCTTGCTTTTCAACACATTGGCATACTTTTCTTCTATATAGATGCAGATTGTGTCCGGCTTTCAAAATGCAACGTTGCTATCAAATTTCGTCCCCAATAGCATTATTCTTTTCCGGATGTGTAGAATTAAGCAATTAAGTGCCTTATTAACTAGAGACTTGGTTTTTACACTTTGACTTTAAGTCCCAATTGCTTTTTCACTAAACCTACAGTGGGAAGCAAAACTGTCCCGATGTTTTTCATCTCCATGATTATCTTATTAAAATGAGTAAAGCAATAGCAATTTGAAATTCATTCATATGGCTGTCTTATCGCCATCAATTCATAAAAACTAATATATTATCCAAATTTTCTTATTTCTGAATTCGTTTAGGCATACTTTCCACCATTTTCTATGATTTCGTGTTCAATATTCTGTCATTTTTTTTACACTCTTTTAATAATCGTCCACAAATTTGGGTTAAGATGCGGATTCTATGCAGGCAATTCCATCAATTCAAAATGTTGAGTTTGGAGCCAATTTTTAACCATTTTTGTGGTATGCTTCGGATTTCTGTTTTGCTGGAAAACGATTTCTTCAGCTGGATTCGCGCACTCATCAACAAAATCGGGTAGATTGGTTTGCAGGATGCTTAAATAATCATCTATTTTCATAATCCCTTGGGTTCTTGCCAATGGACCCACTTGCAACCAAGTAAAACAGACCCAAACCAATATCGCCCCGTCATCGTGTTTCGTGGTTTCCTTCACCTGATGCTTTTGAAGGCGCCCACCTATCGTTTAAACGTGCATTGCCATCGCAAATGATTCCTTGTCCGCCTCCAAGGTTGTTTGCACAAACAAAATTTCGGCGTTTTTTTATATTACTAATCGTTGTTTTACTTGTTTTCAATAGTTCAGCAATTAAACGACACGAATAATTTTTTCCCAGTAAATTTACAGCACTATTTGCTTTATCGATTGGCATTTTCTTCATTTAAAAAAAATAATAATAATAAATAAACAGTAGTACAATAAATTATGCATTAAATAAAAAAAAAATACATCAACATCAAAATGACATATTCTTGAGATAAAAACAACGGTGAAATTCATGAATACAAGGAAGTACTGTTTTTGAACCACTTAGGTCCGAATAAAGATTTTTTTGTTTATTGTTAATTTTTTTTTTTTTAATGAACTTTTTACTGATTTTTATAACAGAATTCTGAGAAAAATATTCAATTGAAGAAATAAACTCAAAATGAATTTCAAATTGCTATTGCCTGACTCATTTTGATAATATAACCATGGAGATGCAATACAACCGGACAGTTTTGCTTCCCACTGTATTTCTTTAAGTTACTTACTCATCCCACCTGAAACTTGGAAGGATCAAAAAAGCATTTTCTTGTCTTATAAGACAGTCTTTTACTCCTGACATTCAGAGTCATCCATCTAGATTAAGTAAGACTGCTATATTATCATCATCATGTGGTTACTCTTTTATCAATTGGATAACTATGGGTACTCGTACAATTCCTTACAAAACAAATGCAAATTTCGGTGTTTTTTGTGAGTTTTAAACTTTATTGGCGCATCTGTGGCTTTGTAAAATATGAAGGAACATTTGCATCAGTCTATACGTCAAAATATACGTTTCCTGTCGTTTTTAAAAAAAATTGAAAAATTGTATTCAAAAAATTTTAAATTAAGTTGTCGTGCCAAATAAAAACTTTCGAAAAACGGATGCCCTAAGCTTAAGTAAAAGCATGAGAAAGCACGTGTATGAACAACCGCTTCTTTTCAAACAACTACGTCGATGAGAACATTCCCTTTCTCTGAATGACCCACAATCCATAAAATTTTTCCTCCTCGAGTAGTTTTACTCTCAACACACGTTAAGCAATTTATGTCCAATTTTCAGAAAACAGACAAACGACCACACACCAGAGCTGGCAATTCATTCAAGCAACAAAAGAATCATATACTCGTCTTTGGCCTACTATCACCTCCCAAACAGTCCTTCAAATCTATCCAACCGAATAAATTTTATTAAAATTGATCCTGGATGGGTCTTATAGCTGGTCCATCATCCCCATCCCGTTCAATTTCTGAAAAATCTCATTCATTCACCGTTTAAGTGTAAAAACAACCGAACAAGACAAATCCGCACAGATATCTCACATCTGTTTGCCGATTCAATCCTTGCACACGAAGTCACAATCAATACAAAATCCTTTTCGCTTTTTAAGCTTCCGCTGATGATGGCATATGGTCGGCGAAAGGATTTCTTTCCCACCACCCTCTTACGAGGCTAACGGGGTTACCTCTTCGTAACTCTTTAAGAAAACACCACCAGCAACATCGAAAAATAATAAAGCGTCCTTTTGATGGTTCTTTGAATACTTCCCGCCGCCGCCGCCGCCATCGTCGTCCCACATGTGCACAAAGCACAGACAACCCTTTTTGTTATCATTTTCCTTCTTCTTTTATTATTTTCTTTTTTTTTTGTCGTTCCCTGTTGGATGTTCTTCTTCATATTTGTCTGAAGGGTTTAATCTTACGCTCAATGATTTCGGGTCCTAGAAATGTGTTATACGAGTACGAGTATGTATGTTCAGTTGACAGGCATTTCACTCAGGCCCGCTCAAACCGAGCGAACTCCCCGTTCCAATTGACGCCTCGTCGTCATCCCATTACGCACGAGAAAGCATTAGACGAGCGAGCAAAGCGAACATGAAGAAGAAATATGATGAAGCATCGAGAATTCCAGGGATCATGTTACTTCTATCTTAGTTTTACTTTAGAGACAAGATAATATCCTTATTTCCAGAGACCCCAGTGGGAGGCTACAAGTACGACTGCTACCCATCACTGTGTGTGTTTGTGTGTTTGTGTGTTTGTGTGAAGTGTTATTGTAGCGGCACTGCTTCATCAATTACTCCTGCCCAATCATCCGTGCCACTTTTGTGTGGAACATTGATGTGCGTGCTTGTGTGCGCATATGAAACGCTGTGAAATTCGCTCATGCCGAAGAATTAAATTGATTTTTATCCATTTCATGGGATTTCCCGGATTTACCCCGTTCTCGTCCCCAACTGGGAACTCTGACATACAAATGGAATCGGATCTTAAGGACATTAGAAACAACTGATAATGTGATTTTCATCGAAAGATTAAAGGAGTTGTGGGAGTATGTTTTGCGGGCAGTGAATAAAAGGCTACAGAAGGTCGGATTAACATATTTGTTAAGGCACTGAAGTAGAACGCCCAATCAATACAAACAAGTGGGTAGAAGCCTTGACTTTGGAATACATGTTATATTTAGTACGAGTAAAAGTAATGCTGGCTTTGAACAATCGTGTCTAGGAATACCTCCTGCTCCTCTGGTAACCCATAACTGCAAAGAAAGCGTCAGAATGCAAAAGAAAGTAATAATCAAATTCTGACTTCGAAGAACGCATCTTAAAATGACTTTTGGGAAATATCGATGCACTAGAATTCGATACTGTTTTATGGTGCTCTTACCTAAAATAGAATCGAAAGTAAGGCGCTAAGTCTCATGATCGAAACTCACTTCCAGCTATAGACATAAAAATCAGCTCCCAACTAAAACTGTTAAATAAGTTTTTTTAGCTGGTTTTTAGCTGGTTATTGCTGGCATCTCTAAAGAGCGTTTTCATTTTCATTGCTAGCTTGGGACTTAATTTTACACAATCAAGCTAACTTCCTCCCTCAAAAATACCCCCGATTTGTTTTTAACCTGTATAGTACTAGTGTACTCTGAACTCGTCAAACCATTGTACTCGTATCACATCAACTATCTACATCCCCGAGCAATGACCACACAGTAGTAAGGATTTTACATGTTTTTCATGAACTTGAGCTTGCCGTTTCTTCGACAACCGCTACTCATCGTAAATGCTATTCAATTTGGAATAAGATCCTTTATGCCTCATCCGATGAAGATTAATTAAAGGAAAGGCAGGGTACGACTTAAGTTGTAAGGGGGCTGTCAGGCTAAGGTATTCAGATAAATAAGTTAGATGGGGATAGGATTGGCTAAAATGACTTATTTAGGAGTATATGTGTAAAGTTTCAATACGGCGAGAAACTAAATCAGTGAATATGATTGAAGATAGTTATGACTTTGGTCGTTTGTTTATTATATTAGAAACTTTACCTTATCTTCCATCCAACACGTATTTATTAAATTTTAACTGTTAGCTACAAGCTCGTGCATATATTTTTTAAGAACCGATCGTCGGCTCAGCCCAAGAACAAATTAAAATCTGTTCGAAAACGTAAGGTTTTCTATGAACGCAGTCGAAAACAGAATTGCCTGAGTCTTGCCCTGGGTTCTAGGTTACCATAGTACTACATGACCCAAGTCACCGATGAATTTATATACAAAACTCAGGGTAGTTCTTCTACGAACCTTAATCAACACTAGGTGTGCTTGCGCCTAAGGGCTCCTTGAAGCCAAATAAATATTACACTTCCCAAATATTTTCCGGTTTAAACTGAATCTGTCATTCTTGGCAATTTCCACGTAAATTTAAACGATAATATTTTGTTCAAGCGGTCTCTCTTCGGCGTTTGATACATTTACTAATGGCACACATCTCACAAAGCCCAAAACGGCTATCAGTCTGCTTTAAACGGATTTTAAATATATTGGTCCTAGTGCAAAGCCTTATGGAACACGTAAGAGACACATAGTTATCTAAGAGTACACTCTCTTCCGATATGAGCTTCTCACAAATAGATGTTACGTTAGAATTTATGTTTTGAAAATATTGGGTATAATCGATTAGTCAATAAAGCACGTTGTAACTATTAACTCACAAAGGCACAATGGCAACAAGCGATACGAAGCGACGAAGAAAAAAAAAAGTCAATTGTCAACGTATACATATTTAAATTTCGATTTACAATGCTGCACATATCCAATCGACACATGTCCTATCCGTTTTCAAGTAACAATTCCACTCACTTCTTCCTTGCTGATTGTGTGCCTATGACGACGACAGACAACAGAACATTGCTGCTTTTGTTTGAGTTGTTCGCGTGCGGTTTCAACTCTCCGTCTCTTTTAAATTCGTTCACCTCATTGTTCTCGCGTTGGGCCAGCTTTAGCCACAAATAACATTCCCGGCAGAACACAGCTGCACTTAATGGACTGGAAAAGCGCTAAAAAGCGTATGCACCTCACCACTATATGGTTGGTTGTGTGCATGTTTCTATAAGGGCATTCTGTTGCGGGGTGGTTCTACAAAATGCAGTTTGCTACCGCGCACGATGGCGACACAAAACACGCTCGTCATCGGTCATCGGCGTTATTGTGAAGCCATTATTGTCATTTCCACATCCACCAAACTAGGAATGAGACAGAGGTGGTGTGGTAGATAGTTTTATTTTTTACGTTTTCTCTGACAAGCATAGGGGTACTGCCTATTGAACATATTTTAACAGCGAAATACAACGTCCAATTCCTATTGCAAACAAGAACAGAAAAAAATTGTTGTATCTGCTGATGGTCCCAATGATTGTTTCACACGCGTGTAGCGACAAATACTTTTACTGTCACTGATGCCGATATTGCTTCTATAGCTGCTCAATGAAATGTAAAACGCACAACATGCTGACTGCACTCTGATGGATATTGTGGCATGAACACATGCCATGAGAGACAAAAGGCTCTTCGTGCTAGGCCGAGCACAAGTTAGCAACCGAAAATAGTTTATCAGCCATAAGCGTGACTGGTCAGCAAGCGCCTAAATTGTTTAGATATTTTCAACCGGACACAGAAATGCAAACATACATTTAAGCACGAGTCCTCATGCACAGCGAGTATACATATGTATGTATTTATGCACATGTACATGCCCGGTGTGTTGTTTTATGCTAATTAATGGAATATCTGGCAAGTGCGCTGTCAAATTAAATTTCAGTCGTTAAACCGTTGTAGCAAATGAGTGTGAATGTCCTTATGCGGTTTCACCACACCATTATTTGTACCCACACACATAGAAAAGACAATCACGAACATTTACTACGTAAACGCACAGCATATAAGCGACCAGGATCGTTTGAAACCACACTTTGGATGACATTGTGCTCGCTGATGAAAACAATTTGCCTTGTGGTGAATATTAGTACGAATCGCTGCGCTGTGCTGGGAATTGTGCTGTATAACGGTATGCCGCCATTGATAGTTTAATTGAGGGTCGATCGATTTGGTTGGTCATGACTGTGGTAGCAAATTATTTCAATAATCAGGTCGTGCAACTAAGTAAAATTGTTGGTAGTAAGAGTTTTGTTTTAAGTGCACGGAAATGTGTTATTGGATTGGAGAACGTTTAATCAGTTCAAAAAATAATTGTTTCCTACTATTGCATCAAATGACGTATTCTGTCCTACATGTCGGTGGATGACAGTTCGTAGGTTTACATGTCAATAGGCAGACTGCCACAAACCTTAGTACTATGACCTTTATGGTTTCGCAGTTATTACTCATAATGGACTCCTTTGAAAGCCGATGCGAAACAAATTCAAAATAATTTGCTATGATAACGGTATAATAATTTATAAGAAATAAAATCGGGTAATAGGCACACATTGATCAGTGCCATACTAACCGGGTTAAGGGACCGAAAATTTACATACTCGTAAAGATCCACCACTAAACCTTCTTGATTACAAATGAAAATAGTGCTAGTACCTAAATTCGCTAACTCGTTCGCTTCCAAACCACAGTTGCATCACAAGAAATTAAATCATCTAAGTTCATAGGCTGGGCTTTAATGAGGGTTTTTAGGATCCCCGCATTGACAATACAGTTAAGTACGATCATAATTGCAAATGGCATGAATCTGCAGGTTGCCATCTGACGAAACGAACGCTTCCAAACATCTCTAATAGGACAGCTAATGTCCTACTGTTGCTCTGTATTTCGGATTATTATTAGCCACACTGTGTATAGGATGGCAACGATTAGTATGAGAATGAGCCTCTGCAGCCGAACATCTTGCAGCTCTGCTAATAAGTCCTACTTCTCGCCTCCCCGTGGCGCCATCTGGGAATCTCACTAGAGGTTGCGAAGTGAAGGGGGCAAATGGCGAGTTTCCTGCGCCATTAACCAGGATTAGTGTCGGAAAAACAAAACAAGACCTTATCCGGGCTACTCCGACATATTTGGAGCTCAGGCCGGAAAGGATTTCCAGGACTTAGTCAGGGTCCTGGAAAAGAGATGGTGGCGGACGAGCCCTATAAGGGCCAACGGCAGCGCTCACATCCCGGAACGGGTTACTGGCTTCGGTGTAACCGACCCCTCGTCCTAGGGGCACTCAAAGTGGAACTGGTCCTCCAGGTTGGGGGTTGTGCCGCCGGGGTAACTGCCCGGCCATTTAAAAAAAACAAGAAGTTACGAAGCATCAACAAGCCTCGGATATGGACGGATCTACTGTTGACAGCCCACGCAAACGATTTAAGGACAATGAGCTTCGGATATGCACGTGGAATGTTAGATCCCTTAATAGACCACGTGCAGCCGAGCAACTAGCGGAGGCCCTAGACTGCTGCAAAGCAGACATAACCGCCATCCAAGATTGATGACGACACCAAGGATGCCTTCTACGAGCTCCTCAACAAGACCTACGAGCAATGCCCTAGCTATGACATTAAAATTGTCCTCGGTGATTTTAATGCAAAGCTAGGAAGAGAAGGTATCTTTGGTGGAACAATCGGAAAATATAGCCTGCACAACACATCCTCCGATAACGGATTCAGGCTAATCGACTTTGCGGCGGGGCGAAACATTGTCGTGGCTAGCACGCGGTTCCCACATCTCGACATACACAAGGGGACTTGGAGAACTCCTGATCAATCAACAGTCAACCAGATTGATCACATTGCGATCGACGCAAGACACTCCTCCAGCATTATGGATGTCCGTACGTTCCGAGGAGCCAACATCGACTCGGACCATTACCTTGTTGTAGCCAAGGTACGGTTGCGGATATCCCTACGCCAAGACAAACTAATGCTGTGAGAAAATTCGACGTCAGACGGCTACAATCGCAAGAGATCGCCAAGTCCTTCTCCGATCGAGTGTCTCTTAATCTCTTAAGAGGTCCAATGCCGCCAGCATCAAGCATCGAAGACCATTGGAAACACTGCCAAAACGCCATCAGAGATGCCGCTTCTGATGTGCTGGGTTTCACTCGTTCACCACAACGAAACCCCTGGTTCGATGATGAATGCCGGCAAGCACATGCAGCTAAGCAAGATGCATATAACGCGGCGCTGCTTAGAAAGGCCAGAGCTGCTCATGAGCTCTATGAGCGGAAGAGGAGAGGAGAGACGAGCACCGGCTTCTCAGGAGGAAGAAGAAAGAGCATGAGAAGCGCGCGGTCGAGGAAATTGAGAGATGCTACTCCAGGAATGAGGTTCGGAAGTTTTACCAAAAGGTAAAAATAACATGTCACGGAAACAAACCCCGAACCGAAGCCTGTAGAGATGAACAAGGGAACATCGTAGTAGAATCGCAGTCGATGCTGAGGATTTGGAAAGATCATTTCTGCAGACTGTATAACGGCGATGAGGGACCAAATACCGCTGTCAGGCAGAATCAACCTTTCAACCTGGACGATGATGACCAACAATTCCGTCCACCCGACCTGGATGAAGTGAAGATAGCCATATCGAAGCTTAAGTCCAACAAAGCTGCTGGAGCGGATGGCCTGACTGCCGAGCTCTTCAAAGCGGCAGGCGATGACTTGGTAAGGAGCATACACCAACTCATCTGTAAAATATGGTCGGACGAAAGTATGCCCGATGAATGGAACCTCAGCATTGTTTGTCCAATTCTCAAGAAAGGAGACCCTCTGAACTGCGCCAACTACAGAGGCATCAGTCTCCTTAACATCGCATATAAGATCTTATCCGCCGTATTGTGTGAACGCCTGAAGCCGTTCGTCAACAACCTGATAGATCCATATCAGTGTGGCTTCAGGCCAGGAAAGTCCACCATCGACCAGATATTCACACTACGGCAGATCTTGGAGAAGACCCATGAGCTTCAGATCGATACCCACCAACTATTCATCGATTTTAAGGCCGCGTATGACAGCATCTATAGAGACGAGCTATATAGAGCAATGTCTAGTTTTGGCATCCCTGCCAAACTCGTCCGTCTGTGCAGGATGACGATGGAGAATGCACGCTGCTCCATCAAGGTCGGTAAAGATCTCACCGAGACCTTTGATGTCCAGAAAGGATTTAGACAAGGCGATGCGCTGTCATGCGATTTTTTCAACATCGTACTTGAAAGAATAGTGCAAAACTCACGAGCAAACACAAGAGGCACTATCTTTCAAAAGTCCGTCCAACTACTCGCATACGCCGACGATATTGACATAATCGGGAGAAAGCAGCAGAAGAAGCGGCGAAAATGGGTTTAGCTTTCAATGAGGGCAAGACCAAGTATATGCTGTCAAGCAAAAAGGACAACCAACACCGACGTCTCGGACAGAACGTCACCCTCGACAGATATAACTTTGAGGTAGTTAAGGACTTTGTCTACCTATGCTCCGCTATAAATACAGACAAAGACACCAGCGCTGAGATCAAGCGAAGAATAACTCTTGCCAACCGCTGTTTCTTTGGGTTAAGAAGGCAATTGAGTAGCAAAGCCCTCTCTCGGACAACAAAAGTCACCCTTTATAAGACTTTAATAATCCCTGTCCTGATCTATGGCGCAGAGGCATGGACATTATCAAAAATGGATGAGGGTGTTCTTGGTTGCTTTAGAGAAAAATTCTTCGGGCGATCTTCGGTCCCATCTGCATTGACGGTGAGTGGAGGAGAAGATACCACGACGAACTGTATGGACTGTACAGCGACATGGACCTAGACAGAAGAGTGAAGAATCAAAGACTGAGATGGCTGGGTCATGTAGAGGGCATGGACACCAATGCTCCGGTCCGAAAAGTGTTCGAATCCGCCCCCGAGGGACGGCGCAGTAGAGGAAGGCCAAGACTCAGGTGGCGCACGCAAGTGGAAGAGGACCTCAGCCAATTTAGCGTGCGAAACTGGAGACAGCTAGCCAGGGATCGAGCTGGCTGGAGAAGCTTGTTGACTGAGGCCCAGGTCCACCCCGGACTGTAGCGCCACCTAAAGTAAGTTAGTAAGTGTATATGATGACAACCAACTAGTGAAATTTCGTGCGTTTTGCTTAATATCAAAGTTAGTAGGGGCTTAAAGAACACTCTTTACGAATGTATGAGATTCAGCCTTTAATAAGATGAAACTTCGGCAAAAGCTTTTTCTGTGATGATAATGACAGTTACAATTCTTCGTTCACTAATGTACTAGTATTTAGTACTCTAGCAATGCTCAACTGCGGTTGCATTCCTAAGAATATTTTACCCAGGCGCTCACTGCATACTAAAAGAATTTAAAGCATGCTAAAGTATTTTTTATTTTATAAAGGTGATTGATCGGAGTCGACATTGGCATTCGTGGAAGTGCTTGTACATATAATGTAAGTTGTAAAAATTTCACTAAGAGCTCTTAAAGACCTCCTTGATACAGTCTTCAATGTCTTTAGACAGTGACTGTAAGCACGTAAATCTAATCTTCAAAATTCGGCACTTTTTCCGATGATAGCAAGGTGATTGGTCCTTAGGTTCTCTATTTCTTAGTCTATCAATTTCCGATACAATTCGAAACCGAAACCTGAAATGTGCAGTCTTTTAAGACATTCATAGTAATTTTAAGTATTTCTTTTAAACATACATATCCTAAAGAAGTTAGGTCGTATCGGAGTGCGGTGAGATGTTGTTTGGTTTAAGGTTGCCCTCTTCGTGATCTCAAACTACAAACACGAGTTATACAAAGCATAGTTCTCTTTCTAATTCGATGCACACATCCTCACGCAGGCCGGGCTTTTACTATATATGTCGAATCGTTGGAAAAATTTAAAGAACTTTAGCATCGAATATATTGAAGGAGCTCTAAAAGTCGTCCACTGTTCTAATTATAAATGTCAATAAGGAAATTTTTTTGCCGATAATCCTCATTCTGATGGACTCTTTTAAGATTCATGGACTTTCCATAATCTAGATCATCATAATTTCCAGATCTGCTTTACTTCTTTCAGTCATTTCATAACCCCACAAGAACTCCTCAATTATTTTCCAACATGCGAAATTAAACCCCAATTTTAGAACACAGGCAACAGAATTTCATACAAACCTGCAATTTAGTATTCCTTGCAAATAAAGAGTATTGATTACTGAGTTCATCCGAAAATCTAAGTTAGAGAACTTGCTGATTTGCCAGTATTTACTTTTCTCAGAAAATCCTCCAAAAACTTCCTCCTATGACACGACCAAACCATGGTGACTTCTTTCTTGTCAAATGGGTTAAACTGTCACTCAGCTCGCTTTCACCCCCTATTATCTTCCAATCAAATCACATTTTCTTTGTCTACCGGCAAAAAGATTAGAAACCAGGAAAAGCTTCCGATTGTCCTAAAAAAACCCACCTTATCCGACAATTGCTTCCCAAAAAACGATGCCATTTCCCTTCGAATAGCTGAAGTGGAAAAAAAAATTACGAAAATGCAATTTCATTGTACCACCCTCGATATCAAGTGCCAATAAATCTTTCACTTACGTGTGTTTTACCCATTTCTCACCTCTTTCGGCTTCTACGCCATGTCAAGAAAAACCCTTTCTTTCGATTTCTAGAATATTATCAGAAATGCATAGAAAATTCCTATTTCCTGTTTGGCATATCGCGCATCTCTGGCAAAGGAAACAAAAATACGGAAACGCCACAATTGGATATCTTGAAAGTCGATGTTCATCACTGCGAGTGCCAAATCTTTTCAAAAAGCCACAACAAATAATTTAGAGAACACACGAAGAAAAAACAAGGGAAGGAACCCAACAAAAACACTTCTGGCTTCCATCCAAAAACAGGAACTCCTCCTTCGAAGTGAGCAATTTACTATGGCTTCCGTAAACGAGCTAAAATACTTCTAAAAACATTCATATAGTATTTATGTATCCCCCACTACTCTACCTTCTAAAGAGCATCATTAAGCCAAGAGTCATCAAAGGGCTTTTGACTTTGAAGGGCCCTTACCAGTTGTGTTGCACAATTAAAACGGAAGAAACAAATGTCAACATTTTTGTTCACCCAAAATCTCAAACCCGTTAAGGTAAACGTAAATGTTGACTATAACAATGACGACTACACTGATGACTACCAACAACGATGACGGTGATTGACGACAAGCCTAACAAATCGAATTTACTAAGCAAACATTAGCAGCCGTCCCTGCATCTGAGGATTGTGCATATGAGATTTTGTGCGTTCCTATGTGGGGAGGTTTGTTTGGTAGCTGAGACTCTTTACAGAAAAAAAGCCTCCACCCGGTCGAACACTAATTAAGACTGCAAAATAATTAAAATCTGTACACATACTCAAGTTCAACACTGTTGAAGTATCCGTATCCAAGTAATACGCCTTCCTGCGACGAATTTCGAATTGATTAAGGTAAGCAGGGGTCGATCGGGAGTGTGCTGTACGAGTATAAACAAGGTGGAACCAGTGAGATAGGACAAATGTCCTGTAATTCATTATTTATTTACCCGATGGCAATATTAGACGGATGAGCTTTATGGCTGGCTGATTGGGGTGAATTTCAATTCGAAGGATTGCCGGACCCATGGTCCTTTTTACTCAAAATACTCAAAATTCAATCAGCGTTAAGCTGATTTTAATACGACAGAGAATTGGGTCTTTGGATACCGATATTGGAGATGGAATTTAATTTTGATTGGAAAAGGGAAAGAAATATCTGCTCAGTGATCGGTGGTCAGTGTCCGAAATGTATAGTTAGTTGGACATTTAATTTCTCGCAAACGCATCCCAATAATTTTTCTAATTTATTTTTAACGGTGATGGAGTTTGGCTTGTGATTGCAATTTGATTCCAGTCAAATGTGTAAGCATTTTATCGAAATTAGCTTCTTTTCCAATAAGCTTGCACTTCAAAAGCAGGTCGACGACTGCCTTGGGACGATAAGTTAATGTTCGTTTTGACCAGCAGAATTTGCATTTTACTCTTAGGATGCATATGAACGAATAGATGGTTCAGGAAAACCTATGAGACAAATGACTGGTTAAGAGCCATGCAGAGATTCACATCAATCTTCAAATGTTCCTCAGCTTGGTATTATCAAAGTTCGTAGCTATCCAGGTTCCTCAATCTTCTTTAGTATGTTAATTAGTTCTTTTATTTATTCAGTTTAATTTTATTGAAGTACAAGAAAAAAAAATGTTGCTAAACAACAAAACGTAAACCTACGGAAACTTTTTCCATTCACGAAAAAGGCCTCTCTTGAGCGCATGCAATCTTCAATATTTTTAGCGTTGACCTTTACCTGCAAATTTCTCCATATAGAATAAACAAAAATATCTGCATCTGGTGACTTAAGAGGCGACTATGTTGAGTCCTTTTCTCCCATTCTCTCTCACCAAAATATTTGATTGCCCACGGCTTCAAAGCACCTTCTTAACTATTTCGCCACGGTACAAAAATACGAGCAGCGAAGTCCGTCGGCCGTCACAGCCACCAAAAACATAACAAACAGTGTCGCTTGACGGAACCGTTCGGTAATGAACCTAACCTGGGTCCACAATACACTTTCACCACGTACCTTTCAGTCTGTAGGAGGTATTTTCTCAAATAGTGACCATCGGACCATACTCTTTGTAATTGCGCAAACACAGTCTACTTAATACTGAAGTCGTCAAAATGGTATGGAGTGATGAGACCGTTCTCCCAAACATTGCCCGCAATATGAACCAAGCGGTTGTATCTAAGTTGGTGACGGCCTGCCACGGGTGACCCGGAGACCAACTAGGAAACCGGTTTATTGGTGAAATGAGGAGATCGCAAGCCTAAGATCCATGTGCATCAAGGCAAGACGCCACTCACACCGCACAAGGGCAGTTAACATCCGAGAGCAGCGCCATGAGATATACGTGGACAGCAGACGTGCCATTACGCATAGCAAGCTGAGGTCCTTTAAGGAGCTCTGCGCAAGCGCGGACATAGACCCATGGGGCCATCCCCCACAAGATAGCTGTAAACACCGTAAGAGGAGGTAGGTCGCCGCAGCCTACAGACCCTCCCCTGATGAACAAAATAGTGGCCACACTGTTCCCCAGGACGGTGGACAGAATCTTGCACCACGCCCCGTTACCACAGAACGATCTGGATGTTAGTATAGCGGAAGTTCTCATGGCTATGAATCGGCTCAAGCCAAATAAGCCCCCGGCTGGCGAAAGATGGAGAGGCGATTCCAAGAAATACTGTGCTGTAGTCACGTTGGACGTGAGATACGCTTTCAACTCAGCCAGATGGTCCCGCATCGTTCATGCACTGGACGCCCTTGGGGTGCCAAAATACCTCCAGAGAATCGTGCGCGATCACTTTAAGGATAAAAGGCTGCAATACCAAACGGATTTCGGTGTATAGCGTTACTGAGTGACATGCGAAATCCTCCAAGGTTCGGTGCTAGGCCCCACCCTCTGGAACGCGTTGCACAACAATATGCTCGTGATTGCACTGCCCGAGGAGTTAACGATCGTGGGGTACGCGGATGACTTGGCCGTAGTGATTGTGGCCAAGACTATTGAAGAGATTACGACTAGAAGCAAGCAGGCGGTCGGCAGGGTGACCAGTGTGCTGCAAAGAAACGGATTGGACCTGGCGGCGCAGAAGACCGAGCAGTCGTCTTGACCACAAGGACAAAGAGAGAGGTGTATTCCTTTCAGAGTGGCGATTTACGATCACATCGAAGCCTTTCCAGCGATACCTGGGAGTCCTCCTAGACGCAAGGATCTGATGTAAGGAGCATCTTAAGCAAGAAAAGGTAAAGCCGACAGGATCACGATGGCATTCGGTCGCAAAGGCTGCTAGCAAGGGTCACCAACTCGGCGATTTTGTACGCAGCTCCCATCTGGGTATCGGCAATGGCTAAGCGCTCTTACGCGGCCGGGATAACTTCCTGACCGGCATGCAGCTGATCGACCTGATCGCAGAAGATCCGACGGGACATCCTGCCTAAGGACGATGTCCGGCGTAACACAATTCTCGCATGGCAAAGTTGATGGAGCCGTTTCCAAAAGGGTAGATGGACATATGCCCTAATCTCCAACGTCGATAAATGTCTGCAGAGGAGGCATGGAGAGGTAAACTACTACCTCACGCAAGCCTTCAGTGGACATGGATACTTTAGAGGCTATCTCCATCTCTTGGGCATTGAAGATGACCCTCACTGCCCGAACTGTGAGAGAACAATAGAGGACGCAGAGCATGTTCTCTTCTCGCGTTCGAGATTTGAACACATCAGGAGCTCCATTAACGAAGCGATCAGAGAACCATCTTCAGCGATAAACCTGGTCCCAGCATGTTAAGCAGCTCCCGGAAATGGCCTGCTACTGAGTTGGAGCTTAGAGCTTTAGAACGCCGCTGGAAGAGGTATAACTTCTCCACAAACTTGACAGTGACAACTAGACAAACGCCTTGAGCCTTTGCTCAGAACATCCTTCTGATGAAATACCTAACGGTAGTTCCAGTCCGGACCATGAGGACATGTTTTTAGTGCGGTTAAAGTCCCACACTGACCAATAGGCTTCCGATGCTTTTGAGTCCTCGTTAAAAACGAAAAAAACCCTTGCTCTATCGAACCTCACCTTTTTCTTGGGCAACGGTAAGATTTTTCCCCTCTTTGAACTCATACGTTTTATATTCAGGTCATTTTTCAATATCCGTTGCAATAGATATCTTTGATATCTTTAAGCTCAGCAGGCATTTTTCTGCCACTCCATCGAGGATTTCTTTCAATTCGAGACCTTACTTTCCGAACCACTTCTGAGGCTGGTGCAATTCCTTTCCGACTACCACCATGTTCGTTTCTCCTTTTCTGCTCATAGAGCTCGTGTGCAGCTCTAGTCTTTCTTTGCAGCGCCGCATTGCGTGCGTTTTTCTTAGCTGCATGTGCTTGACGGCATTCGTCATCACACCAGAGGTTTCATTGTGGTGGTCGAGTGAAACTCAGCACATCAGAAGCGGCATCTCTGATGGCTTTTTGGCAGTGTTTTCATTGGTCTTCGTTGCTTAATGCTAGCGGCAACAGACCTTCTAGGAAATTAAGAGAGAATCGATTGAAAAAAATTCGGTGATCTCTTGCGATTGTAGCGGTCTCACGTTAAAATTTCTCACAATGTTGGCTTATCTTGACGCTGTTCGGAACATCCGCAACGGGGCTTTGACTTTAACAAGGTAGTAATCCGATTCGATGTTGGCTCCTCAGAACGTTAAGACATCCATAATACTGGAGGAAAGTCTTGCATCGATCGCATGTGGTCAATCTGGTTGACGCTTTATTGAACATGGATTCTCCAAGTCCCCTTGTGAATATCCTCTTCTTGTCCGGCCCATCCCATGGCATTTCTTGCTGCATATGGCCTATTTAGGGACTTAATATTCCACGTGCATATCCGCACTTCTTTGTCCTCGACGACAGTAGTTCCGTCCGTATCCGAGGCTTGTTTCTGCTTCGTAACTTTCATCTTCCGTCTTCCCCCAACCTGAAGGACCAGTTCCATTTAAGCTACTCCTAAGACGAGGGGTCATAAATATAAAAAAAAAAAAAAAATAGATAATAAAACAAAAATGCTGCTTAATTGTAGATTGCGGCTGAGTGTAAGTGTCTCTATTGTTACCTAGCAGCTACTTTGAACGCTGAACTGCTGCAGTATGTATAAGCCCAGCATAATGGGACTAAGAATGCCCTCCCATACGCCAGTGGGCTTGTCTTGTTAAATTCCAGAATAACATGCATGGTAACGTTTACTTTAATAGGAAAAGTCTAATTTATTCTCTCCTAGTACATATTTTGTCTACTTTTTCCTTCATAAAATAATCTCTTCTCCTAGTTTTCCTTTCAGCTTTGTATTCGATCTCTCGACAAATTTGATTGCTGCCTGATTGACAACAGAAAAAGTTTATGTTCCGGAAGTTATGGTTTTCTTTTTATAGTGCAACTAAAAGTGAATAGCAAAACTCCAACTCTTATATCACCTATATGCAAACTATATGTACTCGCGATTAAGCCATATACAATATATCTTATAGAAAATATTTTACTTATCTTCCCGAGCGCGGAAGAAAAATCCTCCAAGCAGAGAACGTATCGTATGCAACGATAATACCATATCCAAAATGTTCAAAATAATATTCCAAACCCGACATTATTTGCAACCCTTATCCTTTCGGTTTTGTGAAAATTATGAGGCGTTGCAAATTCTAATTACCTTCTAATGTCTTCTTGTTTACGCCTAGCACACTGGATTTATCTAGATCTAATTCCGCACCCTTGTATTCAGATCTGACAATTTACGACAAACCGACATATTCTTCCCATAACATTATCACTTCCACGCTGACACGTCGAATACTCACGACATCGAAAAATCTCGAATTTGCCACCCTACATTGACACCTTGTCGACCCATTAAGAGCCCAACACACCGACACAAAACATTGTGGAAATACGGGTGTAGGCGCCATAATCCGTTTCACTTCCGTGCCACTTCGATTTCGCTTATCTTTTTGAGTTCTCTTTTCTTGAGATTTTTGAACACACCCGCTCTAAAAAGGGGATTCGATGAGTCCTAAATCCATTGAGGGGATTTTCACCCTAACAAGGCTCACTAGACGACGATGATGACGCTACACATGACAAGTATCAATTTTTGCGATCTTAATTCGAATTTGTTTTTGAGCTTCGCATTCGGTGTCCTTTTTATTCTTCCTTTGGGAGATATTGCGCTTCCGCTTCTGTTTTTTGTTTGAAAATTTCTTTAGTAAAAAGAGGTTGTTTCATATGGTTTAGATATGGATGTTAGCATCATAAAGATACCAAGGATCTGAGGATTATTCGAATGAATGTATCCGCTTTTGAAGGCGCATTAGTATACGAGTACGTATCTCTGCACCAAGAGATTTCAATATGAGGGCATTCAGATTCATTTATGCATTACTATCGCTTCGATTTCTTCCACGATGGTGAGTTAAAGGAATTGTGTATAGAACACGACAAGGATACAGAGGGTTCTTTGGCTGGAGAAGTTAGGGAATGGAAATGAATTATAACTTGGGTGAGTGAGGAAGAGGGCTTCGGAATTAAAGCATGTACAGGGAGTTCCTTTTTTAATACAAAAGGCTGCATTCTTTTCAGGAAATCAAATCATTATAATAAAAATATAATTTGTAATGTGCGTAGGATGACACATTGGCAGGTTATCAGACTTTTCTGACTATTTTTAAGGAAAACGGACGCTGAAATCCTTAATCTTGGGTTACGCGACATACGTATTGTACATCGATACGTGTCAGTTTATATTTTATTGGCGAAAACTATTGTAGAAATATAGTTAACATATAAACGAAAGTCCAAGCGGTGAGTTATGTTCCTTGAATTTTGAACTTCAACGTAGGGAGTTATCACCACTCGGGTATCCTGATTGCTACATAGTTATTTCCAATATTTCAATCTAAGGAACAATGATAAGAGTATGCTGAACCTGACCCTACACATGCATATGTTGAACTCTTCTATGAATAGAGAATAATCGTAGCCAAGAAACATCACCAAAACGATTGATTACACGATGGTTGAACTAAGTGTGCAATAAATCGATTGTAGCCACGTACCCATCTTCCTAGAACCATAGCTCACCCAAGTTCAAATCCTTAATTTCTGTCCGTAAAAAGCAGGTTATTATGCCTCGATGAATGCAATGTTTCTTCCACTGCCGTCTTGGAGGTACATAAGCCAGTAATGCTGCCACTCCAAACAGCCACACGATGCATAGGCTTCTCTATAACCCCGTCTGGATTTTCTGCGCTCCAAAAATGACAATTTTGAGTTGTTATTATACCGCCATGACGAAGAGTAGGTCATTTGAAATCTATATGTATGATTCTCCTCGTGCAGGTCGGCTGATGCTCAGTTGCTTTCGGCGAGCACTTTCGGCATAAATACGGGAGTGTGTTCGGCTATCAATCAACAAATTAGTCTCATGAACTTCCTTCAAAAACTTGCATACACCAGCTGCAGTTGATGCATCGATTTGACCGAAATTTCCTTTCAAAATACTCGCTATATTTTTTCAACACAAAATCTACTTTGCAATGTTTCCTAACATTGCTTAAGCGAGAAATTTTTTTGAGCACATTAAGGCTGTCAATGGCGAAATAAGATATAATTCAAGAAGAAACCAACAGATGGCACCCTTCAGATAAATCAATTAAGAACTACACTAAGGCGTCGAGACATCGACTTTCGAAAATGCATTCGGTCCCATCCACAGGTTTTTCCAATTAAATTCAAAATCTCATATTAGGCGCTGCTACACGTTTCTTATCTTATTACTTTACTCATTAACAGAAGTGCCACATTTGGAGCCCAGAAATCTTAAGGCTTTGTTAGAATCCTCTCTGTCCACAAGGAATCACTGTTTGGTGCGGTTTTTGGCTAAGTCTTCAAAAATAAATCCGATCTAGCTGTTACCTTGAATACATTGCACAAACAAGCTGTGATCAATTAGACGGCGCTATTTAACACAAAAATTCCAAGACCATTGCTTACTTGCAATTAAGGTTTCCGGTCCGAGTCATTTCTGAAAATGGTGATAAAAATTGGCAGTCGGAATTCTCCCACCGTGTGACTTATTCCTTTGAGAAGACTGAAATGGTTTTTGTCAATGCTCCCCAGCTAATTGAAGCCCTCAAACGTATATGACAATTTTCCCAAAAGAGCCTGAATATACCTGATATGGTTTTCTATACTCTGGAATAAAACTTGGACCTTAAACACAAAGTGACCCTGTAGAGGTAAATCTATACTTACCTGTATCTGGCATAAAACGAAACAAATATCTAGTCAACAAACTCCAAATTTGGCCTGTGAACCCATATGGGGTGCAATGTACATATGTATGTACGTTAGTAAAGCGCATGGCTGGCATCGAAGGTAACAAATTACTTAGATTTAACTCTGCAGACATCCGCGTAAAGAGAAACATCTTCAGCTTAAACTTCAAGGTAATATTTATAGAACAATTTAAATAGTTTGTAGTAAAATTACCCTTGTTAGAGATTAACTAGTGTGATACACCAATAGGTTGAAATTAGATGAAGGAGATGGGGATGTACAAGTAGAATGAAACTACCAAAATATACTTTATGTAATCATTTCCAGTAGCGCTTCTTTATATCAAGCTTAGATGCATGCAGTAGAGCTCTACATCTCATTAAAGAAATTATCTTTGCCCTACTAGCTATTATTGCCTTTAAAAAAGCCTCAAACTTCGACAACATCGAACTAACCAGCACTAAAAGAGCGTGTATTATTTTCGAAGCAGTACAGAGTGGCTATGACGGCAATGTAAGAGTAAACAAGTTATCCAGGATGCTTCGATATAAATAAAGTCAATACCATTCTGCAGGATGTCGATAAAAATTGAATCTTTAGCTATTTAAAATGTAAGGACAATTCATAAATCGATAGAAACTGAAAGGAAGAGGCCAAAGACCTCTTTTGTTAGTTTACTCAAGGCCTTGGCCAAATTATTTAGTAAATTCAGCCTAATGTGTGAGCTGCAAATCAAGGATAGGCTAATGGAAAGGTTGACCTAATCATAAAGATATGAATTCTTAGTACCTGGTGGATGAAGAGCTTATGTTGAGTGGTGCTCATACAGGCCAGGAGCCCTTAACCAACCTGCTTCGCGAAACAAAAAAACAACTAGCAAATGGTCAAACTAATTAGAGTCTTTTTTTCACAATGATATCTTCATACTCAAGGATGATCATAGTAAATACGAAAAGCCATATATCATTGAATAGTTAACACATAATGAAATGCGGCGAAAAAATTCTTGAAGACAGTGATAGAACCAGGAGATTCGTTTCTCGATTTGAAGAACATTCGAAATACTGACTGAATTAACGTCTTCAAGAAGATTTCCCAAGTTTGCTTCTATTGCAAAAGATGAACGTGTTCCCAAGATGGTTGTTAATACAGGAAATTCCAAATAAACCAACAATAGTCCAACCATTGACCAGAAGTCTTCTGCAGAAAACAAGAGTAAGGACAGGAACAAAACCACCTAATCGCAAGAGTCCAATGAATTATGAAAATAGTGATTAGCGAACCAGGTGCACCTACACTCAGAAAGTCCAACCTCTGCTCAAGCCAAAGACGGCAACCAATCGTTTGTAAAAAACAAAGCCTGGACAAACTTAAACTTAAAGTTTTTTAACCACTATTCCAGCATAACAATCTTTTTGACTTGTCAACCTACAACCATGGCATCTTTTCTTTACTACACAAAGCCACTATAAATTTTTTCGCTAGACCCTGTAAATATCTTCCTCGTCGTCACAATCTTCAAGTTGGGATTTCCACTTTCTCCCACCCTCTGCATACTGAATTCCAATCTCAGACACGATGTCATTAATACGAGGGAAACAAACTTTAATTATCTTTGTTGCTACGTCTAGTTGTGTGTGAGTGAACGTACATACGAGTATATGTCTAGCTGTCACCGGCACAAGTCAACTTAATTTTTTTTTCGAGCTCAATCTACCGAAAAGGTGAACATCCTTGCGGATATGTGTGCTTAAACAATTGGCTGGCTGAAGAAAGTATACGCAAAAATGGAATTTATAGTTTAGTCAACAACCGAAGCCAACAATCTGGGCCATATAAGAGAAGTCTTTGTAGCCGACGTACACATGAAGACCTACGGTAACATGGAGTGCACATCCGCATCCTTGCGTTTAATATTCATGGAATTTTAAACGTTCCGAGGCAAATAAACAATAATCTCTCTGTTGCATATCCAAATGGCGGCTACAGTACGAATATAACCTATCAGTTGGAGCATAAGCGAGGTTAAACGCCTGCTGTAAAGCATCCGCTTGCGATTATGAATCCTTCAAGTCTTACGATTCACAGATTTCTGCAGCTGCATAATTTATGCACACCAGCTTATGTTATCGTATTCCTGCCTGTACCTTGTACAGATCAAATCTGCCAGCGATGAAGGCATTTAAAGTTTTAATAGATTCCGCGAACTTATAGAGTACCTCAACTCTAACGAGATTTTCCATGAAAAGAGCTATTACAGGAACTGGAAGTAGAGTGGAGTGAAAGAATGAACCTCATGCAACCACCAGCCTTCCTCAGATGGTGGAATAGTAAGCATACGCGCCAAAAAACCTCAGGACGATAGAAATATTTTTGGTAACACGATAAGCTACACCGCGCCAACACCACAAACACCGCTGTCTTTGGAATCGCCCCAAAGCCGACGCTTCTGTGGCAAACGATGCCACTGGAAAAGTTTTCGCATTATTTAAGGTACAACAATTAATGAACTTATTCTAGAGTACTTTGTTGTAAGGTTGCTTTGATTGTGTACCTGGATACGGGATTCTAGATTTGCTTCACATTCAAGTGCCACCAGGGGGGCTGGGTTGAAACCGAAGAGACAGCGGGAATGGGAGAGTGAGTATCATTTTGGGTATCAGAAACAGAACTTTCGAGTAATTATTCATTTCAAGTGGCGAATAGATCTGATGTGGCGTGGTTGTGTTGTTATGTTGTGTTGGTGGTGTTGGTGTTGGTAGGGCGCAGGGGGGAATCTTAATCGGTGAATGTGAAACCACTGTCAAAGGCAAAAGTATCGGTTGTTGTAGACTAATTGCCAAAATCGGTGGCGAAAACACGTAGACGAATAATTAGAGGCTTTTCTAGGATTTCGAAGAATAATGGAGGCTTTTGTGTCTACCTAACAATGTTCTGGCTGATTAATGGAGCGCCGTGGTTGATGTTAGATGAAAGTTTTGACAGCTTTCGAGGGCCGGGGATTACGGTTGGTAGACAAGTGACAGAGTGAAATTATGGAGTAGGTGATATTTATTTGTTCTATTCAAGGAATTGAATTAGTTTTGAAATGAAACTAAAAGCCGACAAGCTTCTCATAATACTTTTTTTAAGCTGTTGTAAAAACTAAAAAAACTTTTTATAAAAACTAAGATCCAGTATAGACCACAATGTCTCTGCACATTGTACAAAGCTGCCTTTTTGTTCGTCTTATCTGAAGATATAACAAATGTTTATTTTGTTAGCCCTAATCACAATCACAGTACAAGAATAGCGGCGTGATGTAACCCTCTTCATGCCTAAAATGGTCTCTTAATTTTCAAAAGAAATGGAAAAAATTTTGTTGAAAAACCTGGGGCTCGAAGAAGTTAACAGCCATTCTGCTAGAGACGCTGCAATTAAATAAACAAGGATCAGAGCGATGAACAGCGTTTAGCATTCCTCTTAGACACTGGTATTCAGATTCCGAATTTTTTTTTTCACCCAAGCTATAAAAGATAATAAATTAATGAACTCACAATTCTAAATATTATCCTACATATATTATCCTGAGATGAGTTGCATGATGGCAATCTGCCAAACTCTGCCGTCTTTCTTGGTTGATCAGGATAGTTTCATAACACTCAACGCAGGGTGCACCAGCTTTAAATGACTGATTTTAAAGATTTTTAACTTTTGTGGAATTTAAAGTTTTGAGTGCGTTTTTAATCAGCAATGTTTTTTTCTAGCGACAGCTAGTACGCAGTTTGATTTGTTATTCCACTATACAACAATAAACAATTGTACAGATTTATTTCGAAAATCTATCGCGCTATATCCATTTAACCTTCAATATAGTCGTTAACTCAAGAAAGTAATTTAAAATACCATAGTACATTTTCCTACCACGCGAAATCCTATTTAAAAAAGCCACATACAAAAGCGTCGCACAATGTGCATTAAAGAGGTCATTGCTGCGGTGGAGCATAGCATTGAGGAGGATCCGAATAAGTCAATTCGAAATAGTGAGCAGCATATTCATCTACTTTTTTAAGGCTTTGTCGAGAGTTCTTGCTTTATGTACTTACACGATCCAACTCGTGAACGAATTAAAACAGCTTGACCATCGTGTGCATAGTACGTTTAATAAATATGCTGGATTTCAAAATATTATTCAGCAGTGAAGCGCATGTTTGGTTCATATTCAAACACAAGTCCCAGTCAAAACATTACTGTTATAGCACACTCTGTGTACATCCGTACACTGACGTTTTTCGTTCACCAATGTAAAGCAGCTATAGCTTTAACAAGACAGCGCAACGTGTTACACAGAATGCCTAACAATCAATTTTTTGAAGGAAACATTTGACGAGCGCATAACTACGCGCATTGGATCATGAAATTGCCATCAAGATCGTGTCTTCTTCTTCTTCTTATCCTTTTATTAACCCTTTCCTCGTTATACGAACTTATGCGTAACGAGTTTCCCATTTTTACTGCATCGCTGCTGCTCCGCTTATGGGGTTGGCTAGCCATCAAGATCGTGTATTGCCCAAAATTATTAAATTGTCTTTCCAACAAAACGGAATTATTATACATGTGGATGTATGTGCTGAGTATAAGGAAGTAGAAGAACTAAAGTGGTTGGGTGCTGTAGAAAAAGGGTACACACTATCTTCTAAACATCAATTGTCCTTATAATACCTCAACGTGGTAACCGCCGGTTACTGGTCAATGTCCATCCGGACTGAACTGGACTTATAAGCGCAAGTGCTGACCAGCAGAAAAAAATAGCAACACTTTAAATGGGACAGCGGATGAATTCCCCAGATGGAATCAACGATGCAAAAAACTGCCAGAACTAATGAAATCTTATAAGGGCTATTGCGAAATATTTGGAGCTCAGGCCGGTAAGGATTTTCGAGAATAAGTCAGGGTTTGAGAAAAGAGATGGGGGCGGAAGAGCCCTTAATGGGCCAACAGCTGCACTCATATCTAAAACGGGTTACTGGTTTCGGTCTAACCGACCTATTGTCCTACAAACAACTTAAATGGAACTGATTCTTCAGGTTGGGGGAAGACGAAAGACGAAAGTTCCGAAGCAGAAACAAGATGACGACACCAAAGATAGCTGCTGCGTGCTCTTACACAGGACCTACGAGGAATGCCCTAGCTACGACATTAAAATTGTCCTCGGCGATTTTGATGCAAGGCAAGGAAGAGAAAGCATCCTTGGTAGTTCTCTCGGAATGCTAAGATAATTCATGATCAATCAACCGTCAACCAGATTGACGCAAGACATACCTCCAGTATTATGGATGTTCGAACGTTTCGAGGTGCTAACATCGACTCGGACCATTACCTTGTTAGAGCCAAGGTACGATTGCGGATATTCCGAACAGCGTCAAAACAAGCCAATATTGTTCGATGTCAGACCGCCTCAATCGCAAGAGATCGCCGAATCCTTTCCGATTGGGTTTCTCTTAATCTCTTAGAAGGTCCCTTGGCGCCAGCATCAAGCAACGAAAACCAGTGGCAATACTGCGAAAGACCGATCAGAAATGTTGCTTTTGATATGCTCGGTTACAGCACCACAACTAAAACCAAGCAAAACGCATGCAATGCGACGCTCCTGCTCTATGGCGCGGAGGCATGGACATTATCAAAAATAGATGAGGGTGGGTGGTGGATCTTGGCTGCTTGGAGAGGGAAGTTCTTCGGGTGATTTTCGGTCCCGTCTGCATTGACGGTGAGTAAAGGAGCAGATACGAGTACAACGACGAGCTGTATAGCCTGTACAGCGACATCGACCTAGCCAGAAGAGTGAAGACCCAACGATTAAGATGGCCGGGTCATGTAGAGCGGATGAACACCAGTGCTCCGATCCGAAAAGTTTTTAAATCCGCTCCCGTAGGGTAACGCAGTTGAGGTAGGTCGAGACGCAACTGGCGCACCGAAGTGGAAGGGGACCTCAGCCAATGGAAGACCATTGATAACATTAGGTTTTAGCATATTGAACTGTGTATTTTTCCAACGCGGAACTAAACAATGTGCTGCAAAATCTCATCAATCAATAAGGGCTTTTTAAATTATTAATATCCTACATATCAATCAGTATCAATATCCTGCATATTCTGTTTGTGTACTTTCTTTTCGACCAATCTAATAAACTTCATTCTAATAATCTTAATAAACTTCCGAAAATGCATCTATTGATCATTTCTTCAAAGTTCTCTTTACTCTCCGAACGATACCTTTGAATTTTCACCCAAAAAAAAAAACTCTTTTTGCATTAGTACTTGTTAAGCAAGAATGTTACTTGATTAAGTATTACAGCGATGGACACCAAGCCCAGATAGATCACTATCAATACTGGAATATACATTGATGTATTAAACCAGTGATTAGACAAAGTATCCGAATTACCTATAAAAAGGCAATAAAAAGTAGGAGAAGTGCATTATTGAGGCAGTAGAAAATGTTTATAACTACTGCTGATACGTAGTGAAGATGGCAGGATAATCTATGGAGTACAACAAGATTTGAAATATTGTAGTACTCTAATAAATTACCAAACCAAGGATCACCACACCGTATCTTTCACTTTGCTATCGCAGAAGAGAGATAAATCGGAGATTTTACAGAAGCCGAAGTTAACGAAGCTGCAAGTAAAGGTGACAATCAAAAATCCTGATCAGTGGAAGTTAGCCTTTTATCGTCCACTGCATTTAAACAAAGGCGATACAAAAAATTGCAGCAAGTACAGAGCCTCGAAATCACCGTCGCATTCTATGAAAATATACGAAAGCCGTTTGATAGATTTTGATAGATGATAGGTGATGAAATATAACTTGAATTAAGAAAAACAACACAAACCAATTTCCATCGAAATAGGCTTCGTTTGGAACGGTTCATTTCTTTCACTAAACATTTTTTCATAGACATATTCCGGGAACGCCTTCAGTACTCACAGAAAATTTTCTTTTATTTCTTGAATTGACTCAAAACGGGTGCCACGAATGGTTGATTGCCATATCTAAAGAAAATTCAATTCAATTCATTGTATTATTGATGAAAGCCTATAGATGACAATGATGACTGCATATATTGGTAGAGTTTTTGTTCAAACAGTCACAACGTTGGGTTTGTAAGATTATGCATTATTGTCGTGCAAAATTCAAATGCCGTTCTACCACGATTCCGGTCTTTTTTATCGGATACTCCTCTTCTTCCTGTGATAGTTATCTCAAACTATAGTGACGATTTTTGAGCACCATTTTGTTCACTAAATCGATGTTTTATTCGGTAACTGCAACTGCTTTCGGTTCGCAACGCAGCATTTCAAATAAACTCGTTGCTCAATAGTTTTCCCGCAGTAAAAATCTCCGATTGTAGTTAAGGATTATATCTCAGCATTTAAATGGATGACAGTTGTACCAACATGAAACCGGACCATGAACGATTCAGTCCCGCTTATAGTCTTTCAGTTGTAGAGACGTTTCGCCGACTACGAGCAGATTATAGTAGATATAATCGTCCATCTGAGTGTGCTAAAGGCAAAACCGTACAAAAAAATCGAAGAGACTGGGTCTATTACAGATGTCTTAAGGCATTTCAATCGCCGAAATCCACACTGACGAGCATAGTCGTCTTGTTTCGCTGCACATTATGGTATATTTTGCTTTTCAATTTGTATCTACACCCTTATAAAGGTCAACTCACTCAAGAATTGAAGCTAGTTGGCCAAAGAATGCGTAAAACATACGCCGACTGAGTGATTGAACACCAGCGTTAAGATGACCAATTTTCACATAGCAATTTTCTTCAGCGATGAGGCACATTCTTTTCTCGATGGATATGTTAACAAACAAAATTGTCACATTTAGAGAAGTGAGAATCCACATGTATGTGTCAAAAGTCCATTGCATACACAAGAGTTACTGTATAATGTGTAATTTAGTCTGGTGGTGTCATTGGTCCATAGTTCTTCGAAAATGATGAAGGTGTAACCATCACTTTCAATCAACCGAATTTTTGGCCCCAAATCAAATGGTTCCAACAAGACGGTACCACATTTCATACAACACGCACGACCCATTTTGGCTGTATTGCAAGAAAAAATTACTGGAAAAGTAATTTCGCCTTTTTGTGATGTGAACTAGCCACCAAGATGGTGTGATTTGTCGCCTTTTTTTTTTTAAATAACTTAACACTCAAGTGGGTATGAAGAATACACTTATAGTATAATGCCTCAGTGAGAGCTGGCATGTTGTTGTACTCTAGTCAATTAAACTTGATTTTTGTTTGCTGAAAAAATGTAAGTCTTTCGGGTACGGCTGGGATTTGAACACCGAACCTTCCGATTTGGAATCCAGTTCACTACCACTTGAGCCATTGCTGACCGTGGATTTCTTCTTGTGGGACAATGCAAAGATTGTGTTTATGCAAAAAAAATTCAGTGAAAACTAATATTCATCGAGTTATGACCAAGGTATTTCGCGATTAGTGTCATCGAACATTACTTTGTCACCACATAAAAAGATCTGCAACAACTTTTCTTCCCTTTTCCGATGATTGCGCTATTATAAGGACCAACTTGATAGCCTATGTTCTTAGTAATTGAATTAATGTGCTTTAAGATAAAGGTTAACAAATCAATCGTACTAACTAAAAACAAAACTCCTAAAACTACCATAAGACAGAAAAAGTCGCTTAAGCTAAAAAGTTTATTATAAAAACATACACGACGGGCTTTCATATACGCATCGTAATACAGGATGACGCACGCAAGAGAAGTACTCGTATATAAAAAAAATTAAAGCAACTGATATGAAAATGTTCGGATTGTTGGCCGTTGTAACAAAGCCTTAAGAAATCGATGGGCTGTGTGAATTATATGTTGCGAATTTCAACATAACGACAGTCTCAAGTCGATTTGTGAAAACTGTTGTAATTTTGGCTACGTCGTCATTCCATATCAGTGCTCCTCTAGTCACCAAACACGCAGCATAACACCATCAACAAAAATGATTCATTTTAATTTCAATCATATTAACATTTCACAATTCCACTACTTATTTTAAACCCAGAACATTTGTTTGAAAACGTAATGTACATATATAAAAAGGACACATCAAAATGAGAAATGATCAAGAGATCAATTACTCACTGTTGAGGGAGGTTTCACAACGCAAAAACCTATTATCCATTTAAAAAATTGAACTAAATTTTTTTTCTCAAAATACGAGTTACAATGCCACAGGTCAACTGAAAGTTAAACAGAATTCAAACATTCGTACGACTACGAGTGCATAACCTTTTCTCCTCTAACATGTCAGAATAATTGCAAAATGTCTCTCACAAGACCCCTTCGAATGTCAAATCAATTTGTCTCTCGGCAATTTTCTTGTCACTTTCTGTTGACTGACTTTTGTAAAAGAAAACATCCAACTCAACCGAAGAGTATTTTCATTTCAAAGGTTTTCTCCAGAACACGCATTTAAAATTCATCAATCAGAAAAAAAAAACGAAAACCCCGGCATCAGTCCCAGAATATAAAATTCACGTAATATATCCTTTCAGTTATATACCACTCCTTCAACAATTTCAGATTCAGGATACACGTAATCGACGAACGATGACCTACAATATTTCTAGTCTCGAATTACAAACCATTTAAGGAGAATAAATCAAATGTAATCGATGATTCGAGAACAAACACTGATTCATTCGAATGTTTAACAAAATTAAATGTCCCGAGAAGGGCCTTTTGTGCTCCTCGACAGAAACCCTGCGACAGGACATTTGTTTCGTTTTATTTCTAAAAGTTTTGGGTTAGAAAAATTGGGAGCAAGACATTGACTTGGGTTGGTCCCATATAAATATCGACGACTCCTTCCTAGAGATAAATTGAGTTGAAAGTCTTTCCTTTGACCTGTGTGTGTATATGCTATAAATAAGACCTGAAGTATTGCTTGTAGTCATATCTCGGTATTTGAATCTTTGGAAGCAGCAGACGGAGCCAAGGGAATTTTAATTAGATTTACACTCATTGTTAGGCTGTAGTTGAAATAGCAGTAGTCATCGTCTCTGCTCTAAGAGGTGACTTGGGTTGTATCCAATCTATGAAATTACTTTCTCTGGGTACCACTTGTGGTTGTATTTGAAAGTAACAGAGCTTGCTTTTATATTTTTCACATTCTTTTAAGATGTGCTTAGGTGTCTTCTCAGACTCGACCAAACAGTGATTGGTTAAAAGGCCATTGTCAATGCACCTGTCTACAGAAATTTGTACATTTTTTTGCCCTTGACGATTGAGAATAAATTGTGGATTTTTCAGTATAGTGTCTATCAAAATTCCGGCAGAACTCGGACGAGGAACTATCAAGTTGTTTTCCATGTATGTTTTTTCCTCAGTATTTCGTAAAATGTTGGCTAAAGGCTTCAAAGATAAAGAACCCACAGTACCAGTAGTTTGATGCGAGCGTAGCCATCATACTTACAGCAAGCCATTTATGCCCAGCGGGCACTACGACATTATGTACTCCACAACTTTTTTCTACTGAGGGACAGCAAGAAAGTAGCTCTTTGAGACGGGATGCACTCTTTTGATCGATCAGCCAGCAACCTAAAGAATCTTTCCGTCTTCAGTAACGATCATATGAAATTCAACTATTAACTGTAGCTCTAACCGAGGAAGCAAGCAGTCTTAACGCAGGTTCGGGTTCTGAAAAACATCATCCAACCTTTGACTAAGACAATAATAAGTAATTTAATTTCTCTTATTTCCATATTACCTGGAACCTAAACAAGACTCTGTAAATAAAGCCTTCCGACCGCTTTCAGAGAAGTCCTGCATTCTATCGATAGCTTCATAGTCGTAAGAAGATTCAGCATCAGTATTCGTCGTCAGTATTGGGAATATTTAGATAGACATCGAGGGGTTTAATTTAACATAATCGTTCCCCGAAAGACGCTCATATGTTGAATTCGATTTCATATTTTCGCAGCAATTGGGGTTCTGATGCCATTGCATCAGACAATTTGTCAAAAAGATCAGAGTCAAAAAAGTGTCGGTGCGCAAGATCACCAAAATGAGAGTCTGTGTTACACAAATCACAAATATCACTTCTGTTAAAGGAAAGTTGAGTTTGAGTTTTTAAAGCAGACCGTTCTTTAGAGTCTGGTCAAAGCAGCAATGACGTATTTTCGTGAAAACTTGTTCGACCAGAACAGCCGCGTATTGGATATAAATGATCTATTACTTAATGCTTTTGAGCAGTTAGTGAATCAACGTAAGTTATGGCAGTAAAAAAAGTACGGCTCTTTGCAGATAACCATGTTTACACTCGCTTTCACATATTAGCCAGCATTGCCTTTATCTGAAAAATAATTGTTTCATATACTACATGTTATCTGGTCGAATTACCCATGCCATAAAACTAGTATGGTGTTTCAGTAAAGTTAAGTTATTCCTTTCCCGAGTCCCCATTCCTATTTTGGTATTAGCGTGCGTTCATGGAGTTATTAGCATTCTTAAAGTATTTACACACAGCGCGGACGATGGAAATTTAAGAAGAAAAATCAGATACCAATGTACGTTGGTTTTGAATGTTTGACCGTTGTAATGACTAGGAAATAAGGATCTCAGCAGAGCATTCCGAAAAGATCATTTCAGGAAAGAATAACGATATTTCAGAATACGGCCGAAAGTGCACTGATAAGCATTCATAATCTTTTGAGATCATACTTTTTAATAGTATCATACTCGTACATTGAAAGTGGCATCACTGGCTTCCCTCAAGAACCACCCAAAAGGCACTTGTTCAAGTTGTACAATAGAAAAAAAAATTCCTCAAACACTGGGACAAGATGTTTTGCATGGTTTCGGTGCTTATCCGAAATCCTTGTTGCTTACCATCATGACCCTGGCCACTTGTGACAATGATAAATGGCAATACTTGCGTGAAACTATTAAAATACGATTTGACTTGGTCGCCAAAATTTACACTATCAACAGGGTGTCGTCGTTTGTGGTATTGTGTGCATAGAAATTTTCAAATTGAGAGAATTTGGAATGGGATTTGTTCAGCAGACCACAGTTGGACAGCAAACATTCCAAGATCATCACCGAAGGATTTATGGGTGACTTGATGGTAAATGCTTGTATCTGCATGTAGTACGGATTTCCGATAAGCCAACACTACTCTAGCTGAATGTTCGGTGTTCACTGTATGTTGCTGCTGTAATGCACTCTGCCCTGGTTCGCATAAATTCTGGAACATGACAAGCCAACTGAGGGTGGACTCGAGTCGAGATTGTCTGCGTAGCGTGTCTGTACAACTCTGACCCAATGTAAGTGCATTAATTATACGATAAGTTCAAGTAAATGCCAACAAAATTAACCTCAAATGGATATTCAAGTTGTAAGCGTATAACATGATTTTCGGATTTAAGCTCCCTGTTGTTGGTTGAAATGACAGTAGAGATTTGGTACTGCAGTCGGCATATAAGAGTATGAAATCAGATAAATGTCACGAATAAATGCAAAGCAAATGGATTATAAATAGACTTGGGCAATCTTTTGGAGATTGCTTAAGATGGTTTGACAATGATGAGAATGATGATGACGATTTCAATCGAATGAGTTTCTGTTTTCAATTATTGTTTGTTAGATTTGAAATATCTTAACGTCAGCCCTGAAACTGCTTTTGGGATGACAGAATGCATAAGCTGAAGCACATTTTTATTATGCAACGCAGAACCAAAGAATCTCGGTATTTTTCTCAGTTCACATTTGACGTAAGGCAATGGGCATACACACGTACACATCCTTAAAATCGGTTAAAATTTATATTCTTTTTTCCATAAACCCGATTGCTTTTATCTGACAAACGGTGGTCTTTTTAAAATCATTTAAGTGGCTGGTTTTCCGCTCAGAAATTTGTAACATAACTGGCTACACGCTCATCGATTTCTTTACACCTGATCTTGGACGAGACAAAATCGTAAATATTCGTAGTTCCGAACTATTTGATTTCCTAAATCCAAGTAGTACTTTAGTACAGAACTATGAGTGGTATTCAAAATTATCCCACAGAATTTGCTATGTAATCTGAAGGATGTAAATATGCCTTTAATATTAACATATACTCGTACGTTACAAAATATCTTAAACAGTAATATGCCTGCCTTTTTTTATGGTCAAAGCTACTAAGAGAACCCTAGATTCTTCATATTTTTTCGAATTCCGAGAATGATGATCAGATAGATAATTCTACTGAGCCTTCTCATACATATATAGACGCGATTTGTTCAGATTGCTAGACAAAATAAACGCCGAATGAAGCAAAATTTAAATGAAACAGTCTCCGCAAAAGGCTTCTTGTTTCTGTCTTTTTGAACTTAAATTTATAGTCACACCAGAACCATATAACATACAATCTAAATGAGCAATCGCCCTATATGTCCTTAGTGACTGAGTTAGTTGCTCTGACCCGGTCAATGTCCTGCCCTCAACTTGACCACGAATACCTTTAGCCGTATTATCTAACTTTCAAATTTCTATGCCACATAGAAGGACTGCGATGAAATTGTTATTTTGTGTATTCTAAGTGTTTCTGCACATAATATTATTAATCAATAGTCTTCAAGAACAAAACAAAGCGGTTGTTAGGAGGTGATATTCGTTTGATTCTTACAATATGTCTCTATAGGAGCTAATAGCAAAAACAAGTTGAACTCAAAGTTTTAGGTGTTTATTGGCCCACTCTGCCTGATTCGTCGATAGTATATGGTATGTTATACATTTTGTTTTTCCCTCGTGCACGAACTCATTTTAGAACAAGAAAGCCCAAAAGTGACAGTCAATGACATCAGGATATGTACTCGTAAGTACTCACATAGACTTTCGTATCCCCTCAGAAGATATAAGAGATAAAGAAGTCACAAGATGGCGAGTTGCCCCGTCTTAACCATTTGTTGACATTCAAAACCTTGCATCGAGAGTTCTTTGTCCATTTATATCAATTCATTCTTAATCGTAATTCTTAACAATTTAGAGGGTTTGGCAGGAATGTCGAAACTAAATTAGATTTGGATTGGTAGTCTATACAGATTTTGTCACACTTGGTCCTTAACCGGCAATAAGGCAGGCACAAGAGGCAAGAATTTCGATCTTCTTGCCATTTTGCGAGATTGCAGATCTAGTTATTCAAATCCTTAGCATAGGCTATGATCTTACAACTAAATTTGTGCCGTGACATAAGGCCAAATTTAGAGATAGATGTTATCATTAAATTTATTTTATTTATTTAATAGAAAAATTTAGACAAGGTGATGTGCTGTCGTGCGATTTTTTCAACATCGTACTTGAAAGAATAGTGCAAAACTCACGAGCAAACACAAGAGGCACTATTTTTCAAAAGTCCGTCCAACTACTCGCATACGCCGACGATTGACATAATCGGGAGAAAGCAGCGTGATGTCAGTGGCGCTTTCGCGAGTATTGAAACGGAAGCGGCGAAAATGGGCTTAGCGGTCAATGAGGGCAAGATCAAGTATATGCTGTCAAGCAAAAAGGACAACCAACACCGACGTCTCGGGCAGAACGTCACCCTCGACAGATATAACTTTGAGGTAGTTAAGGACTTTGTCTACCTAGGCTCCGCTATAAATACAGACAACGACACCAGCGCTGAGATCAAGCGAAGAATAACTCTTGCCAACCGCTGTTTCTTTGGGTTAAGAAGGCAATTGAGTAGCAAAGCCCTCTCTCGGACAACAAAAGTCACCCTTTATAAGACTTTAATAATCCCGGTCCTGCTCTATGGCGCAGAGGCATGGACATTATCAAAAATGGATGAGGGTGTTCTTGGTTGCTTCGAGAGAAAAATTCTTCGGGCGATTTTCAGTTCCGTCTGCATTGACGGTGAGTGGAGGAGGAGATACAACTACGAACTGTATGGACTGTACAGCGACATGGACCTAGCCAGAAGAGTGAAGATCCAAAGACTGAGATGGCTGGGTCATGTAGAGCGCATGGACACCAATGCTCTGGTCCGAAAGGTCTTCGAATCCGTCCCCGAGGGACAGCGCAGTAGAGGAAGGCCAAGACTCAGGTGGCGCACGCAAGTGGAAGAGGAATTCAGCCAACTTAGCATTCGAAACTGGAGACAGCTAGCCAGGGATCGAGCTGGCTGGAGAAGCTTGTTGACTAAGGCCCAGGTCCACCCCGGACTGTAGCGCCACCTAAAGTAAGTAAGTAATAGAAAAATAAAAATGTTATCATTACATATGATTGTATATCGTTAGAGCATGGAATAAGTAAGTACAAATAACCAGTTTTGGCGAAAAAAGCAGACAAAAATCAATATGCTAGCTGGCCTTATTAGCAGAGATCAAAAAGGCAAGAGAGCCTATATTGCTAGAACTCGTGATTTTATATCATGAATTTATTGGAATAATACTGTTTCGAGTAGATCACACGATCGGATGGTAAAAGATGTTATGTACATAGGAATAATAAATTTATTTATTACACTTGTGCTAAAAAACTAATGTACAGATTGAACAAATTGCCTACACAGTCAAACTGTTTTTTTGCTCTGTTATCTTGGTTTAGCCTTATACTGTGAGGAATTTCGACGTCCAACGGCTTCAATCGCAAGAGATCGCCAAATCCTTTTCCAATCGAATATCCCTTAAGAGTTCCCTTGCCGCCAACATCAAGCATCGAAGCCCAGTGGCAACACTGTCGAAAAGCCATCAGATATGCCGCTCTGATGTCTTGGGTTTTACTCGACCACCACAACGAAACCCCTTGTTTGATGACGAATGCCGTCAAGCACATGCAGCTAAGCAAAACGCACGTAATGCGGCACTGCAAAGAAAGACTGGAACTGCTCACTGGCTCTTTGACGAAAAAGGAAGAGCATGAGAAGCGTGCGGTCGAAGAAATTGAGAGATGCTACTCCAGGATTCTTAATTTGTACCAAAAGGTAAAAGAAACATGCCACGGACACAAACCGCGAAACAAAGCATGTAGAGACGAACAAGGGAACATCTTATTAGAGTCGCAGTCGATGCTGAGGATTTGCAAAGATCATTTCTGTAGACTGTATAGCAGCGATGGCGAACCAAATATCGCTGTTAGGCAAATTGTCTTTTATTGGCCGACACGATTTAATTGTTCGGCCTTATCAATGCCCTGGATTGATGCGGAGAATGGAACAAATTTGAAATCAGCCATTTTGTACTGGCGGCCAAATTAGATTTGGGATTTTTCATAACCTATCCTATCTACTAGTCAAGCCCTTTCATTTGATTCCCATATTGAGGTGGTTGTGGAAAAATATGCATTACGCCATTTGTGCTGGCGGCCATCTTGGATTTACAATGATACAATTGTATTGTCACCAGAACTTAAGGTGTGTACGAAATATCAGATCAATCTGTTAACAGGAAGGGGGTAGAATTTCATTTAATATAATCTAAAAAATAAAACAAAACAAGCTCAATAAAACCGTTTAAAATAGATAAGGGTGCTCTTGGTTGTTTTGAACGAAAAATTCTTCTTGTGATTTTCGGTCCCGTGTGCATTGACGGTGAGTTGATGAAGAGATACAACTACAAACAGTATGGACTGTACAGCGACAAAGACTTTGCCAGAAGAGTGAATCTCCAACCGCTGAGATGGCTGGGTCATGTAGAGCGGATGGACTTCAACGCTCCTGTCCAAAAAGTCTTCGAGTCAGTCCCCAAGTAACAGCGCCGAAGAGGAAGACCGAGACTCAGGTGGGACACGCAAGTGAAAGGGGACTGCAGTCAAACTTGAATTGAACCTAATTTCTTACACTACGAGTATATCATCCTAACAGGATATCACCTTTTTTCCGCAGGATTCAGTCGATTCGCTAAGGCTATGTCAACAACTGTCAGGCAGGCGTTTATAACTTAGATTTCTCTGTGCAAATTCTTACAATTGCTCCCAACAATTTATTGTTTGGATTTTATTTCCATTTTGCGATTTTTTTAGTTTTATTCTCAAATTCTCAAAAACTATAAATTTTTCATTCACTTCTTATTTGCTGAAAATGCATAAATTTGGCTTTGTGTCACTTTCCCGATTTGGTCTTTTGACGCTTGGTCTTACATCATGGCACCTATTTAATTATCTTTGACCTTCACCTTTTGATTAAATTAGAGTGTGCTAAATAACACTCTTTATCAAACCAAGGTTCCATGGGGGTGCAAAGTGTCTGATCACCGATATCACATGCCTACAGTTAATAACAAGATTACACAGGATTTGTAGATAACAAATAAGACGTGCCAACATTAAAAAAGGTTGTAAAACAAAAAAAACCAAGCAACCATCACCCTATACACCCTTTGATTTTTTTGCACCATCATTCGCACCACAAACTCCAAACCACCATACAAGGTTGGGTTAAAAGTAATGAACCCACAGGTCGTCCCCCAAATGTGCTTTAAAATGACGACTTGGGATCTGAAGCAGAGCGAAAATCCCTGAATAATTAACTATTCATTGCCTTCCCACAACGTACCAGGTATCCATTGATACCAGTTAGAGTCGGAAAATGGAAAGCTCGAGAAGGTAAGTTCCACATTGCTTAACGGCAATGTTAACCCTGCGGGTAGGGGTCAGAATATACCCGCGGTAGGAATGCCTGTCGTAAGAGACGACTAAAATCCATCTGGGCCGGATTCCCAGATCCATGAGGGGGCGCTACCACTCAAATAAGTATCCCATCCTCAAGGCAATGTGTTATGTGACCCGTGCCAAGGCCTGAATGGTGCTCGGGATGTAAAATCCATAGAGCACCGCGAACGGAGCCCTCCGGACACCTGGCGTCCTCTGGTTGTAACGTAGCCTTACCGCATTACAGGGGTCTCTGATGCAGTGGACCTCCCTTCCCCATACTCGTGGGATCTAAATATGAACCTAAACAAAAACAAAACAAATAAAACAAATAATACAAACAACGCAAATAATGCAGTAAATTCAACGAATTTACCGCAGTCGTTTGATCCCTTCTCTAAAAGTTCAAGGGTATCACGATCTCCACCACCAAGATCGAATTTCTCCGGGAAAAGAAGTCCGCCCGAAGCGCCTACGCGCGAAAAAATGGACTCAGTGACAAATAAAAGCTTGGAGGACGAAAACAACACACTCCGTACGAAGCTTAAGCAAATGGAGCTACTTTTTCAAGAGCTTAAAAAAGAAGTAGACATACTCCGAGAGGAAAACAAGGCTCTGAAAACAAAGCATATAAACGAAGCCCAAGAAAGCAGTCCACTCCGCTCAACTAGTCGCGAATACCATACGGACAAATTGAACCCTAAAGAAAAGACTGTCTAAGAAACGTAAAGCTGGTTCCTCACCTGAAGTCGTTCCAGAAAAGAGCCAGGAGTCACAAAAAAAGCAACTCCCAACAAAATCACGTCTTCCACCTCCAATCAACGTTGTCGGGGTTTCAGACTATAGCAAGTTGCATTGCTTTCTCAAAGATACGCTTAAATGTAAGTATAAGATTACATCATTGCGCAACAATGTGTGGAAAGTTAACGTCGACAACTCCGATGACTACCGAGCGTTGTCCGAAAAATTAAACACCGAGAGGATCCAATGGTATACTTTCGAAAACAAGTCAGAAAGACCATTACGTGTAGTAGCGAGAGGACTTCACTCTTCGTGTACTAAAAACGATATTGTAAGCTACCTCCATGCAAAGGGCTTTAAAGTTCTAGATGTCGTAAATATTATTAAAAAAGAAAAGAGAAAAACAGAGGAAGATGAGGAAATCTTGGTTAAGCGGGGACTTCCACTGTTGTATTTTATTTATCGTAGTCAAAATCGAACCTGTGCGAAAGAACACAAGATCGATCCCGCAATGTAAGCGTTGCCAAGGCTTCAATCATACAAAGACTTACTGCCAAAAAGAACCGCGTTGCGTAAAATGTGCCGGTAAACATCTCTCAGAAGAGTGCAACTTAAATAAACAACTTCCACCGTCTTGCATAAATTGCCAAGGAAAGTACCCAGCAAACTATCGCGGATGTGAAGTGGGGAAAGAACTCCAAAAAAGGCGCGATATGCTTAAAAAAACCTTACGTCCAAACCCTAACGCAACTACAAATAAACCAAATATTGCTAAAAAAAAATAGGCCGTGAAAGAAAGAAAATCCGTCGCGGTAAAGTCGAAGGATATACAAAAAAAATATCGCAAAAAAAAATCCGCCACCGATTGACGCGCTAACGTATGCACAAGCTGCGTTGCAAGGAAATAAAAAAGCGGTGTTACGCCAGATCAAGTGGCTCACGTTTTCTCTCTTATTCTCACGGCTCTTGAGGAGCAAAGCAGAACAAATAAACTCTTAGTTGAAAAATTATACAATCTCGAGAAAGAAATACGTAAGACTCGATTTCAAGCATGAATATGAAACAAGTGCTTAAAATATTGACGTGGAGCGCAAACGGCCTCATTAAAAAACTCGACGAACTGGAAGTGTTCTTACAAAAAGCCAATATTGGCATTTGCTTGATTTCTGAAACTCACTTGAGGAAAGGACCTCATGTGGAACTAAAGGGATACTGTGCTTATCATGCATACCACCCATCAAAAAATGCTAGAGGCGGATCCTCATTGTTCATTAAAGATTGTATTGAGCACTCTATAAATATGAAGATTGAATGCGATGCAATGCAGTTAAGTTCGGTTCGCGTAAAATACGAGTATAACCACCTGCACTACAACATTGCATCCATTTATTGTCCTGCGCGATGCAAGCTAGAAAAGAATGACTTTAAAGGTATCTTTGATTCACTCGGACCGAATTTTATAATTGGTGGTGACTTTAATTCGAAACTTTCTACAAACATCGAGCAAAGTTATGATCTCTCCTCAGATCAGTCACCAGTCATTTTAACACAAAGCATACTCTTAATTAAGAAAAAAGTGGCGCCTAGATTAACTAATAACAAGACTAACTTGGACGGTTTTAGAAACTACTGCAATGAACATATTGTTCTAAACGTGTCGCTAAAAACACAAAACGAAATAGATAACGAAGTCGACAGATTCATCAAAGTCCTGCAGAACGCTGCCTGGAACAACACTCCAACAAGAAAAGAGAAAGCAAGTAGTGAAATAAAATATCCGCCGGAAACAAAAGAACTAGTGAGAGAAAGGAGGAGAGCGCGCAAAAGATGGTAACAATCCCGTGCTCCCCAGCATAAAACATACTTAAACCACTTATGCAACAAGTTGAAGGAAGCAATACGAGATTACAAAAATCGGAATATCTCTACATATCTCGAAGATCTGACTGCCGAAAGAAGTTCAAATTATTTCCTCTGGAAAGCCTCAAATGCAATTTCCTCCCATAAGAAAAAATAATGGCGAATGGGCAAAAGGAGATAAAGAGAAGGCGGATCTATTTGCCGAGCACCTAGAAGAAACGTTTAACCCTTTTGATAAACAGGCGTTAACAGGAGGTTATAATTATATAATTACGGCACCGGACAATTTTAGAATAAAAACAGTATCCCTACGAGAACTTAACCAAGCAATTAAAAAATTGAAAAATAACAAAACCCCTGGTTATGATTCGATAACTGGTCCAATTCTTAAGGAGTTGTCAAAGAAAGCCCTGATCAAACTGCTCCAACTTACAAATGCCGCGCTAAGATTATTAAACATCCCAAGCCAATGAAAAGTTGCCGAAGTTATAATGGTCTCGAAACCAGGCAAATCTCTTAATGAAAAAAAGTCCTACAGACCGATATCGCTTCTGCCGATAATATCTAAAATATTTGAAAAACTCCTATTGAAGCGCTTGCAACCGATCATTGAAGATCTTCCGAGAGAGCTGCATACGATTCTGAAATCGTACCTGGAAAACAGAATTTTTCGTGTTAAACATGGCACCAAATACTCCGAATTTAAAGAGATTGCTGCTGGAGTTCCGCAAGGAAGTGCACTTGGCCCGGTATTGTTTTTACTCTATACTCGAGACATACCGGAAGAATCAGGTACCATAGTAGCCACATTCACGGACGACACGGCGGTACTAGCTACAGATACTTCAGTCGAGTTAACTACTGGAAATCTACAAACGGCTTTGGATAAAATCCACGAATGGACAAAGATATAGCGAATTGTTCTCAACGAGACCAAATCTACTAATGTTAATTTTACTTACCGGAAAAAAAACAACCTTCCTATTTTCATTAACTCTGTACAAATACCATATGCAAATGAAGCAATGACACTAGATGTAAAACTGAAATTGAAGCCGCATGTTAAGAATAAACGTGATGAACTTGAAAATAAATTCAGACAAATGTACTGGCTACTAGGAAGACATTCCAAGTTAAGCATACATAACAAACTGCTCATCGATAAGCAAGTGCTTAAACCTGTTTGGATGTACGGTATACAACTTTGGGGTTGTACTAAACCAAGCAACCGAAATATTCTCCAAGGCTATCAAAACAAAGTTCTAAGACAAATCGTGAACGCCCGATGGTATATCAGAAATAGTGATACGAGTATCCACAGAGACTTAGGAATAGTTACCGTCGAGGACGAAATAATGAACTTTGCTCGCAAATCTACTAATGTTAATTTTACTTACCGGAAAAAAAACAACCTTCCTATTTTCATTAACTCTGTACAAATACCATATGCAAATGAAGCAATGACACTAGATGTAAAACTGAAATTGAAGCCGCATGTTAAGAATAAACGTGATGAACTTGAAAATAAATTCAGACAAATGTACTGGCTACTAGGAAGACATTCCAAGTTAAGCATACATAACAAACTGCTCATCGATAAGCAAGTGCTTAAACCTGTTTGGATGTACGGTATACAACTTTGGGGTTGTACTAAACCAAGCAACCGAAATATTCTCCAAGGCTATCAAAACAAAGTTCTAAGACAAATCGTGAACGCCCGATGGTATATCAGAAATAGTGATACGAGTATCCACAGAGACTTAGGAATAGTTACCGTCGAGGACGAAATAATGAACTTTGCTCGCAAACTCCGTATTCGCCTTCATGGTCATTGTAATAATAAAATACTCCAAATTCTGGATGAGACAAACTTAGTGCGTCGATTACAAAGAATGAGATCATTCGATCTGGCGCGATAAAGACTATCCGCATATAATAGCGGTACTAGCAGGTGCTTTTGCTGGAAAGCTACCTGTCCCACGCGAACGTTATTTGAAACGGAAACTACTTGATAAGGTAACTTAGTTGTAGTCGATAAGAAGGGAAGCGTGTTTTTAGTGAGTAAGAATCTTGCACTACTATGAGCAACGGGTTCATAGTGTCTATGAAGATTTTCACACCTACCCACCCAAAAAAAAAAAAAAAAAAAAAAAACAAAACATTGCTGAACGGAACGAACTAGCTGCATCGACTTGCAGTTCAACAATTAGCAACAATGACTGCACAGTCCAATTGCACGGAACTGGGAACAATTCACAATTGTTGTTGGTGAATAGAAGTGACCCAACGCTAGACCACATTAAACTTGGATATGAAATTTTGCAGCGTCCTCCGTATTCCCTGGACCTATTGCCAACAGATTAAATTCGTTTTTTGGCTGCCATAACAATCATGCAATACTAATGTATGAATATGACTTGACGAAAACATACATAATCAGGTTGAAGATCAAGGCCTTTCGACTTTTTGACTGATTGCATAAACGGTAGTGTGCACTGGATGGACTACTATGTGTTCTTACTATGTATCCGCGAAAGTGACAGCTAGACAAAGATAAAGGGATATGAATTTGGATTTTTTAGCTTAGAATCAGAAACTAATACTAACGTGGGCCGCTTCACGTTCAGCGGTACTGATGACCACTGTCTGAAAGGTAGGAAGGTAACGAGTCTTAAATGGGCTTGAAAAATATCTAAAACTAATGTCTAATTGAAGATTCCTCTTGTACATGTTATATTTTCTTCAAAAGACATCCTTTAAGCATGTTACATTGCATTGGTCTGGTACAAGTACTCTCCAAATTTTTAACTAAACTTCAATTTGTATGCCCCTTCCAAGCCCTTCAAAAACAATTAACTCTATATTCTATTATTTCACAAATTCCTTTGATTTACCTCTTCAATTGCCACTGGCACTTCTCTGCTACTTCTAAGAGACGAGATATTTCCTTTCAACTAAAACATCACACAAATAGCTCATGGCATCTATTAATCAAATCAATTAAATGCCACATCGCCTACAGACTACTCGACATCTTTCGACTGTGCCCGCCAACATAGCCTTACACAATCAGCGTTTAATGCAACAGACATGACATTAGCACGTGTACCTGTCGGTTTTTTTGCGACTGAATTCAACCGCCAGGATTTATCAACTTGACGTACATTGATGACAATCATTCAAACGGATACGGAAATGCGTTACAGAATGTCCTGCTTTTATATAGCAAGTTCAGTTTTCTAGTCGGTAAACTTCTTTTTTTTCGAGAAACTTGTTCAATCTTTAGCCAAATATATTGTTGGATTTTTATCAGATAAAAGTCGCCACCAGACATTTCCCATAAATCATTTTGCCATTCGTTCCGTCCATTTGGTTGTATGGTTGTCTGTCTGTTTGTGTTGTTTGTCAAAGTTTGTTGTCTTCATTTTCCTATCGCCCTTAACCGGATATTGTTCATGTTTCCAAAGAGAAACAACATTTTTTCGATCCCAACAACAGAGGACAAAAGGACCAGAATATCAACGCACATCCATTCGTATTCTTAGGGTTGGATCTCTTTAGCTGGCTGGTCATTCTTTGGACAAGGATATTCAATAGGAAAACAAGATTTGTGGGTGTTTATTGTTGTACAAATAATTGCGGCAAAACTGTCAAGTCCTATGTGTCATCGTCGTCGTCGTCGTCGTCGTCGTCGTCGTCGTCGTTGTCATCGAAGTTTTATCCCCTTCTTTCTTATCCTGAAACAAACCGAAACCACTTCTATAGAATTGAACTAGAAAGAGGCAAATACGAATAGATAGCAATGATTGCTTTGGTGTTGTCAGCAGAACTAAAAGAGAAAGGAAAGTAACGATGACAAGGGCTACATGGATGAAGAAAAAAAATTCCTTAGCTTGAGGGGATATCAAAAGGACCCAGAATTGATGCGCGTTGCGATTTATCATTCAATATGACACAGGAGCATATTGAACTTGCATTGAATGGAATCTTGGAGGATGTGTCGCGGTTAGTCGTTCTTTTGTCTAAGTTGTTACCGAACAGAACAGCAAATTTATTTTTCTCATTGAATTGTCAATTTGAAAAGATTGATAAATAATTCTGTTTATGTTGAATAAGTTCTAGCTGGCTAAACTTCAAAGAGGTCATCACTAAGTCGTCAGCTATGAGATAGGGAAATCAATTTCTGTTAAAGAGATTATATGGTACGTGTCACCCTTTAATAAAAAAAAACTCATCTAAAACCAATATGAGTTCATTAGGATATCTACCTGACATTCCTAAGAAGAGCCTAGTGTCAGTTCTAAAGACATCGATTGGCCAATCAGCATTCACTGGCCTATGAAGATTGTGACCAAGCAACTTTCTAAAAACTTAAGGAGATAATATCGGGACCAATCTATAACACTTATACTTATGGCTTGACTTAACGACGATGCCAGAGTTTGCGGAAGATTTTTCGTCTCAACTGTGCCTCCAACGAAGAATTTCATCAGAAAATTACACAAGAAATACTAGGCACTATCGTTCATAATGAATAAATTTGGCACACATTCCAAAAAAAAACTCCATACATAGCCACGACATAAAATGTTATTCCTTAACGCGAGAAGACAAATACATGACGAACGAAAAAAAAACATACTATAGGTCGTATTCCTACTAGGAGCGCTGAAATCTTTAAGGAGGAATGGAATATAAGTATGTTAGTTCGAAATAGTTATCCTCAAACTAAAGAGTTTGCAAAAAGTACACAACATAAAGGTTATTCTAACAGAACCACCAACAGAAATTGGATTTCTGTTTAGATCTTAAAGAATCCTATGGTGAAACAAACAAGCGCAAGGAATGACCATTAGTACAACCTTATTGACACTTGTATGTAAACGAACTGATTGCCAAAGTAACGAAACAAAAAAAGAACATCGTTCTTCGGCTATGCTCCAACGATCAAACCTATTAATCTAGTCGTCTCCGCTCGGGAACACATCACTATACACTCTCTTCGAATGTAAATCAACAAGAAACTGTTACAAAGTCTTACCCCAATTGACGTTCCATCAAAATTGGAATCCACACTCCTCTGGCTTTGAACCTTCTCTGACCTCCAATGTCCACCTTTCAAACCTTCATCAATTCTTCGAGATCCGAAATGGAACCAACTAAAAATAAAACAAAAAAAACCCAAAAACCAAAGAACACCAGAAAGAAAAAACGCCAAATATGCCATGAACTTTTCCAATTTAACAAAACCCCATTTCTGTTGGATTTGAAGGAACTTACAAAGTTTTTTGCCTTCACACCCCATTGACACCGTAACCCTCACAAATTAATTTCCTTTGAAGTTTTTCATCACCTCCTTGCCTCCTGATACACCACCAGGCACTCCTCTGTCGTCCAGATGAAAGTTTTGTGTGCTAATGGCTCTTAACATTCAAAAGCGAATGAAGGAAGGAAGGAACTCATTCTTTTAAGGTAGAACAAGAAACACAAAAAAAAAACATTAAAGTGCCAAACTCAAGGAATGGAAAACCATAAATAGTAGCAATACCTTACACTGTTGCTCTTCATACCTGTAATATCTAAGAGGAGACTTTACTAGCCACCACCACCTCCACACATATTTTATACTCGTACATATGACTCTTGAGCCACGACCAATGAAATTTTGTCAATGTGAAAACTTTCTTTGACATTTTGACACATGTGTCCAGTTCGCCTTGACAGATGTCAAATACATCAAAACTCAACAAAGTCGTATGTGTGTGTGTGTGTCATTTGGCCCTTTTGACACAGTAGGATATTCTATGTTGGCTCCCTCGGGATCGATACATACAAAATAATTAAAAATTAACCAAATGAAGGTTGCAGCCGGGATAAATTGCAGGTTGCAGGACAAACAACACATTAACGACTACAATGTCTTCGTATAAGTTAGGCAAAACTTTGACAAACGAGTAAACTTTGTATTGAACCAGTATGCCGACGGGTGTTGCTATTATTGATGCTACCACTGGGCTCTGCTGTACTGGAAGCACGACTATGCAAAGCAAAGTAAAACCGTCCAATGGAATGAAAAGTATTCGTAACCGACCAACCCAGCGCACGCTGTTTAACTTTTCGTCGACTTACGAGTTTCAGCGAATTGCTAAAGAAATGCTTTTTGTTTATTTAACGTAAGGAAGGATATGCAGATCCTAAAGTCTCATTGTGGATTAAACTTCAAAAAGTTGCAAGTGAACAGCAAGAAAGTTACGTACCAAGACGTCCTGTAGTATAGCTGTGCTGAAGTTGGTATTCCGTTCGAGAAATGATATTTCTTTACTTTAATGCTTTCGAATAATTTATTTCACTTAGGAGAATTCGAAAGCGGATTACGAATACGTTTCCTTGCGAAATCGGTTTAGTGTTTCGAACGGGCTTAGAATTTGTTGTTTTGTTCTTTCACTTCTTAATCTCAGCGGGTGAGGTGTTGTAAAATCAATCATGGGTAAGGGATAATCTTTCAGATCCTACGCCAAAAAAAGGATTCCTACACTAAACTTAAGCTCAAAATTTTTCACTGGTAGTATGGAACCGTTTCTTTAGAGTAAGTTGGATGCCACCTGCAACTGACCTTGTTTAAGTAGTACATCATATTTTATGAAAATGTTTTTAATTCAAGATAATAAAAACAGAGCGTAAAGTAAGAGTAATCAGTCACATCAATATGCTTATCTGCTCTGAAAATGGACGAATTCACTGCGAACAGCCCTGCAAAACGAAGAATAATCAACAACTTACTTACAACGTACCTATATAATAGATATAGATCATAAATATAAAAATAAACCCCGGACCCTTTTCTAGACGCACGTACCTAAGCCGCTTTCACCAACGAGGTTATTCGTGAGCTGAATAACACAACACGCCAACGTAGCTCGTATCTTATCGATTGTAGCTCTGTATCGATCCGTGGCATGAAAGCAAAGACGAAAAAGATATGCAACAGCAGTTACTCTGAAGAGAATCTTCACTACTAGCCTGACACTAACCTACATATTGAAACCCAGGCGAACATTGAGAGAAGCTTTTACATCGAAAGTCAGAAACGTGGACGACACGATCGCTAAGAGCTTCACACCTATAAATTTTACTTCTTTAAAAGAAGAAGAGCATAGAGATAATGATCGAGATCCATATTCACAAAATTGCTTTACGAATGCATTCTCAGCGTAAAATGCCACATACTTACCAACGCGGAAAATCTTGCAAAAGTGCTTTTCAAATTGAATTGAAGCGCATTAGGCAAGAAGGAACAAGCTAAGTATTAGAGTGTCAGCTTGGAAAACGAACTTCTATAGACTAAACATTTAACGTCAGAGCCCTCAAAAGTTCTGTCGGCTTTTTTGACGTCTCTGACAAATCAGCGCCTTCTCTCTGTCCCCCCAAGGTGACAACGGAAAAAAAAGATTGTCTTGGGACATGAATAGAGAGTCATAGAGAGTGCAGCGAAATGCCTTGGTTGTACTTAAGGCTAAAGACTATCCAGTAGAGGAAACGGACCTACACAGGGATCAAGATCCAACTTCTTGGCTCATAGCCATTGATACAACCACATTTCCATTACTAGCGCTCTATCCTCTATCTCATAAACCGGCTGCCTAATTTTCGGATACAGACCGTCCGTCCCAACTATTGTCGTAGAAAGAAAAAAAAAACCGTACGGTTAATAAAATATTGGCGTAGTTCGTTGTTCGGAGTCTGTTGTGTGATCGCACTTTTAATCTGGAGGCTACCGGTGAACTAGATGCTGCTCTATTGTTCGTGCAAAAAGATGAATTCCTGTGTATCTTCGACTCACTCAAAAAAAAAAGGACTTCAGCAAAAGACCAAACGCCGTATTTAGACACGGCTTCTAACAAGGAGTGGTTATTTATCAGATACTACTCGTATATACGTGGGTGATCTATTAGGTTTCCTCAACCATTTTAATGGTTTGAATAAAAATAAATTTTCAAAAATCGGATACAATATTGTTTGGAGCTCCATTGAAAAGAAATATCAGAAATCTCTGCGAAATTACGCTGTCATTGGACAGCTAGATAATAAAGGGTAAGTGCAGAATAAGGACGATGTTCCGATAATATACTGCCGCCACCGGGGTGAGATGAAAAAGTGCCGCATCTACAATTCGAACAACGTCAATACTCTTCCATTTGAGTTCCACAAACGCGGATAAAGATCAAGGGGCAAATTTTCTCTTAAAACGTAAAACGTATAAGTCGTCACATAAAAACTCTAATTTGGTATGATGTTATCCGTGATCGTATAACTCGTATTTAGGACGAATTCTAGCAAATTGAATTAATGCAAAAAAAACTTAATGGCTGATTTTATGAAGGACCATCCGGATTTGCCCCTAGAATATTCTTCCAAAACATCTCCAAGGAAAGAATACTGCATTAAGATTGTGGAGCGAACTTGCAAACAAATTTAATTCCGTAGGACCACCAGTAAAGGATGCTTAACTCTGGAGAAAGGTATTGAGTTGCAAAAAATATTGAAACAAATAATTTTTGTCATAGGTATATACCGACCAAAAATATCAGACGAAAAAAAAACTTTCTAAAAACAAAGCTGCGAAACGGAAAACAGTAGGCGGACCATACGAAGAAAAATGTTTGAGCTCTTCAAAATGTGAGGACATTCGGATAAACACAGCACTTGGAAAAAAACTCAAGGTAGGCTTCCTACACCAAATCTTGCGTGCAAATATTTGAGAAGATGAATTAGAACTCATGATGCACTTAATTTAAAATGATTTTTTTGTTATTTCTGTGTTGTTTTTCATTTTTTTACTGTTAATAAAATAATATAAATAAATTTGAATGAATTTCCAGTTAAATTAAACACTTCGTTAAATGACCTTTCATTTGAGCCAACTTATGGGTTTCTATATGGTGTTGTGCATCGTGGCTCAAGCGGACATCCAGAATCTCCGGCAAGAGTATATATACGCATTCAGCACATTATATCACAAATCTGCATACTAACTTACCTAAAAGCCTAGCATTTTTATTTCTATTGCCCTGGAAACATTCTTCAAGAAAAGCCTTTTTATTTGGATATTGTTGCAAAACCCGGTTAAGTTAAATTTAAAAGACGATCGCGAACTGCCGGGCTGCCAACAAAACAAAAAATAACGAAGTGACTGCAATCACACGGGTGGTAGTTGATAGGCGAATGAAGATTTTTGTGGAATAAGCGAAAAGGGCACAAAAGGCGGGGTTTGAAGGTCGCTCAACACAACAGATCGAAAGGTAAACAAAGATTAGGCGCCATCCAATTTTAAATGCAAAATTGGGAAAACAGATGACAAAGTAAAACGCACAAATTGTCTTTTCCCTGATGGGGAATTAATGTGTGTATTTGCTCAAAGAGTGGGATACAGGGTATGCTGAAAAGGAAATTATGCGCAAAATGTTTTTAAAAAAAAGACTATTTAATTGATGTTTCGGCCAACGGAAGGCTCGCAATTCCGCGTTGCCGAAAACGGAAAACTTGAACGGGTCGCGCACTTTAACTAAATAACCGCCTCACGTACGGTGAAATTCAAAAACGGGAAGAAGGCTCACAGTTAGTGTTATGTCGGTATAGACGCGGCAAAAATACGTATGTTAATATCGATTTAAAAAGCAAAAGGGGGTACTTAGCTATTTCGGGTTTTCCTGCCTCTGCGGGGTCGCTCCATATCTGTGGTTTCTGTCGGTGGAGGAGGGTAAGCTTTCTCCGCCACAATCACTTCCCTCGTTCTGTCATCATCTTGGGTGTCGTTTGTTTTCTTGGTTTGTATGTTGGTATCCTTTTTTTTCCGTACTGATCTGCGTTTTGTTTTTGTTGTTCGTATTCTTGTTCTCGTTATCGTTTTTATCCACTGTGTTGTTATCCTTTGTTTTATTTTTTTTCTTTTTTAGGATAGAGTCGCCTGTTTTCAAACATCCCCAGTTCTCGAACACTTTTTACAAAAGTCGTTATATTATCGTTTACTTTCAGTTTTTGCTTTTCGTCACAGTACACTTATACGTAATGCATATTCCTTTTTCGATTACCTTAAACATCGCATTTCTACAAATGTACCTTATGTCAACAAAATTCGGAGTTTTCTAATGGGTTTCAATGAAAGCCGTCGATCTGTTTTTTTTAAAAGTTTCAGCTAACGTCTGGGAAAAGTTGGTTTAAAGCAAAATAAATCACGTAAGTACTTTCAAGTGTGTTTGTGATGATATAATATTTATAATATTTCATGAAGTTTTGTGAATTGAAATTGAAGTTAGCTCGTTGTTTTGGCCTGTTCGAGAAAAGGAACCTAACTTCTTCCGAGTTTCCTAGCCGTTAAGAGCTACAATTTGAGATGGCCGAATAGAAGGAAAACTATTTCAAAAACCCATTAGGCGTACATGATGGGGGACCGTAAACCTTCTTGATTGTTGGAGGATTGTTGGGAATGGAGGATTTTTGGGACGTGATTTGCAACCAACTATGTTTGCAAACAAATGGATCGTGTGCTGCTCCTCCATATTTTGAATTCATAGCGTTCGATATTCGTGGTTACAAATCTGTAGTACGAGTAAATCAGCAAATTTACATTCATATCTTACATTTGTGAAGTACTTAACTTAAAGTTAAAACACATACCGCTCATTTACTTGAAGACTGTCATAACTCAAAAAACTAATGAGCTAAAGATACAGAATTATTCGTTTGGTCATGCTTCATATTGTGTAAAAATTTCATATTTATATCTTGCATACAGGTCCAGATGGTATATTTCCCCTTTTTCTGAAGAGGTGTTTTTCAACGATATCAAAACCACTGCGTAAGCTTTTCCATCAATCCTACTCTTTAGGACTTTTTCCAAGCAGATGGAAAACAGCATTTTTCCAGCCCGTCCTTAAAAAAGGCAAATCTTCTTCTCTCTTTTCTTACAGACCCATTACACTTACGTCCTTTCTTTCCAAGGTCATACAAGCGCTAATAAATCGTCAGCTAATGAAATATCTCGAAACACAAAAACTTCTTAATGATCGGCAGTACGGTTTTCGTACTGAACCTGAACTGTTCACTTGGATGGTTTTAAGTCTGATATTCACAAAATAAATGCTGGTGTGCCCCAAGGTTCCGTTCTTTCTCCGACATTCTTTTCAATCTTTATTAATGATCTCTTGCGTGCTACTTCTAATCCAGTATATTCATTAGATGACGACAGTACTCTCTGCTTTTCATATTCGTTCCCGGACTCACGTCTCTACTCTTCGGCTGTAGAACGGAAACGGCAGCGTATGATAAGCTCATTAAATTCCGATATCAACAGCATAACCAATTGGGGAACTGTCAACAGAGTGGAATTTAATGCTTCCAAAACACGATGCTGTCTACTGTCGTTAAAGCGAAATTCAAATACCCAGCCAATATAAATGGCACTTGCATCGTCGAAACCGAAAACTTTTCCATTCTCGGTATGTGTGTCAATGACAACTTACATTGAAATGACCACATATTCAAGCGATGTAAGAAATATTTTACCTCCTGTGATCTGGCTTCAATATATAAGGCTTTCATCCGCCCAAAATTGAAGTACATTGCTCACATCTGGCTAGGTGCCCCACAAGACACCATTGCGCCTACTAGATAGCATTCAAAACCGTGCGATAGAACTTCTAGATGATGCTAATATTACACAGTCGATTGACACCCTCGAACACCGACGAAATGTCTCCTGCCCCACCTTGTTCCATCGCTATTTTCACCACCAGTAATCCGCCGAAATCGCCAGTAGCACTCCGTCCCGTCAAACCTCCTTTTGTAACACCCGTCTCGCTATTAATGCTCATCAGTAGACCCCCAAGCCCACTTTAGAACGTACCATGAAATAATCCCCCAAACATTCAACACCAACTAACATTGGGACCTCTCTTTCTATCCTCCCTAATTTTCCATCGCCCGCGCTGTGTGCAATCATTTTAAGGTTGCTAAGAACCCCTTTAGCGCCCGCTGAATTTCTAGGGTTGAATATTATACATCGCGGGCATAATTTAATTTCTATCTTCTGCAGTACACTTGACGTGATTTTGGAAACACTACTCTGACAGATTTCTTTGAGATAATCATTTCCCTTAGAAGTTTGGAATCCTCCGCTTCCTTAAAGCAACATTTTGTTCGATACGAATGTCAACTCCACGAAACCCACAATTTGCCCCCATGTCGATACGGAAAACCAGCACTCCGATTATTTGTGGCTTAAAAAAATAATAAAATCGATGTCCTCTCCCAGGCCAGTGTGTAACTATTTTAACATATTTCCGCTAACTACTGCCTTTGAGAAGTGACTAGTGCTTCGGTGGCATCAGATAGGCTTCAGCGATCGAATATCTTGCTTGTGGAGTATGGGCTTTCTCATTCGACTGAAGGAAAAATAATTGAACCATTTCTGATAATCCAAGACACCAAGGACGCCCTTCTGTTGAACAAAACAGAGGAACTTGAACTTTGAAAATAATGAGATTTATTGGGGGTAATCGATCAAAAGCCAAATTAGGTAAATTTTCAGGACTATACTCAAAGGCAAAATGTACTACGAATCTACGAAGAAAATACCTATAAGTTTGGCCCTTAGTGAAATCTAGTCAACTGCAATCATACTTATGTATGCTTCGGTAGACTGAGATCAAATGTGTCATTTCAGATTAAGACCAACCAGCTATCATCTGCAACGCATTTAGGCCAAATTCTTAAACAAAGCTTAGCTCTGAAAGAGCTAGATGTACAATATATCAAATAGTATGTGTGTGTCGTGGGGTCAACACGTACTTTTTTTACGTCTCTTGCTAACTATTCTTTTTTTTTTCGTTAACTTAATACAAATAGTGCATAATGCCGTGTGTGTGTAAAAATAAAGTTGAACGCAACCAGCCGAAAATATTATGCACTAGCTGCAAGAATTATTTTCACTGCAACTGTGTAAATATTCAACCGGCTGACATTGAATTTCTTAACACATCAAATAAGATCTTTCGGTGTAAGAGTTACTCCGCTGCACGAAGGAGCTCCCTCCGCTCTCCTCCCGCTATGAGAGGGCAAAGAGAACAAACATCGCCTAATGTGAAAGATTCACCACTCTCTTCGATGTCAACTGGAGGACAAAGAAGCCAACAACATCAAGGAGTTCGAGCATCGGCTTCGATAATAGTGCAACAACAACAACACACAAGTGCCTCTCAACATAATCAGCCAATAACGTTGGAAACTGTTAACAACGAAATTCTTGCACTTCGAGCTGACAATACTCGCGCTCTCTCTTTGATATCGACACTTCAGGAGGAAAAAAATAATCTCATGCTAACTGTTCGGGATCTACAGAGAGAAGTCAACCGCTTGCAAGAAAAAGAAAGAAAAAAGTGCATTGAAATTGTTGGTGTTCCAGATGTTGACAACAATAATGCTCTTAGCTGTGCGTTGCAAACTTTTCAACAGGGTGTCTTTACAAATGTGTCCGAATTGGAAATAGATAAGTGTTTTGTTAAAAATATTAAATATTCAAATAATGTTAATGTTGGTAAAAGAAAACCTATTTTAGTAGTGAAATTTGTTTCTAAGCTTAAAAAAGATATTATAATGAAGAAAAAAACTATACATAAAAATGACTTAACATCTAAGATTTTTGGCTGTGACAAGAACAGTAAAATTTTTATAAATGAATCACTTAATACGCAAACGAAAACTTTTTTAAACGCTGCTAAAAAAATTAAAAATGAAAAGATGTATAAGTATGTTTGGGTCATAAACGGGAAAGTGCGCATGCGTAAAGGGGAAAATGATAACATCATTTTTATAAATTCAACGGAAGATCTTTCTTCTCTTAACTTAAATGCAAGATCGACATAGTAATCTTTTAGATGTCCCCTCTGTCAATTGTACTGACAGAAACGCTCTCGATCTCTTTTTTGACCAAACGTACTTACCAAATTATCTTGTTATCCACCAAAACATAAGAAGCATGCGTAAGAATTTCGACTATTTTCTTGCTCATTTAAATTCATTTGTAAACAAGCCTGACTTCATTTGTTCATTCATTGACAAAAACTTGGATATATGACAAAGACAGTGGGTTCCCACGTCTGGAGACTACCGGTGGGGTAAAAGAACAGTCAATCAATTCGAAATGAGCATACAAGTGTCAAACCACTCAAACTTTAAACTTCATGGAAATGATCGCAATTAATAGCACTACCCCGCTGGGCACCACGGTTGCAACGCACTCGGGTGATCCCAGAGCAAGCAGAAGTGCTTGTGTCAGAGCCCGACGGATTTCGGGGGCGGACAAAATGAAGTTTCCAAAATATTTTCCTAAACTTCGGTTTGCAAGTTGGAACGTCGGATCGATGACCTCAAAAAGCTTAGAACTGGAAGCGATTATGCGTCGCAGAACTCTACAAATCCTGTGCGTACAGGAAACGAAGTGGTGTAATACAGGAAATAAAGCGCGTTTTCTAGATTTAAAGACTAAGGCATTTAAGATGTTCTACCATGGAACGGTCAAGGGACGAAACGGTGTTGGAATCGTTGTTGCAGCGGATCTTCTAAACAACATCGTTGGTATCTTGAAAATAAGCGACCGCTTGATGAGTGTTAAACTCGTCATACACAATGAAACGTGGAACATTGTTAGCGCGTACGCTCCACAAAATTGATGCGACCAATCGGAAAAAGATACATTTTGGTCAGAGTTCGGTAATTTGCTTAGAAATATACCTATCGATGAGATGCTCTTCGTAGGCGGAGATTTAAATGGCCACGTCGGAGAAACAAATGTTGATTATGAGGACTGCCACGGCGGTAAAGGCTTTGGAAACAGAAATTCAGCTGGCGAAGACATCCTTGTAGCGTGTAGGGCGTACGGCTTAACCGTCTTAAATACAATGTTTATTAAACATCAACGACATCTCATCACCTATAGCAGCGGAGGCCACGAAACGCAAATAGATTATCACCTCTGCAAAATGTCGATGAGAAACCGTGTTAAGGACTGTAAAGTTGTACTTGGAGAATCGCTAGTAAGCCAACACCGTCTGCTCATTACAGAATTTTTCACAGCGGAACCACCGAAAACACGGGCATCGTTTGGAAAGCCAAAAATCCGGTAGTATAATCTATCGAAGGAACGAAGCGCAAGATTTATCGCACTGGCTAAAGAAGTACTTCAAAATATAAATGGTATAGCAGACTCACTTAGCCCGCAAGAAATGTGGAACAGCATGCACGAGGAATGCATAACACTCGCAAAGTCCCATCTGGGGACTATATCGAAATACCATTACGTCGGCAAAGAAACATGGTGGTGGAATGACGAAACCAAACGAGCTGTGGCCGACAAGAAGAGTGCATTCCAAGCGTGGACAAAATGCAATCGGAGCGACGATATCGAAAAAGCTCGACTGGCTCTTGAATACGAGCGTCTTAAAAAGATCGAAAAGAAAGTCCTGGCTCGAACTCGAGCGGCAGAAGCGGAAAACCTGTACCAGGAGTTGGAACAAATATCCTCACGATGGGCGGATAGAAGACAAGCTATCCAAGAAGTTCAAACGTCGTACAGTACTAAAATGCCAAATATTTTTAAGCTCGCTGCACAGAGGAGAAAAAATTCAATGGAAATAACCTCGCCGAAATACATCAAAAACGCAGACGGTCGCCTATTAACAAATGAAAAGGAAATTTGTGACCGGTGGCTTGAATACTGCAAGGAGTTGCTTAACAAACAGTTTCCACGTAATATCGTACCGACAGCTGGTCTATTCTAGGAGGATGTTTCGGACTTTTCAATCGAAGAAATAAGTATAGCAATTGGAAAAATGAAGCGGGGGAAAGCGGCGGGACCAGACAGCATTCCATCAGAGTTTTGGTCGAAGATGGAGGGGATCGGCAGCGTTTGGCTATCGAAACTTTTAAATAAATTAAAATGTGGACAACCTATGCCGAATCAATGGAGAAGTAGCTTCTTGGTTCCATTATACAAAGGAAAAGGCGACACTCGAGAATGCAACAACTACCGTTCAATCAAGCTGATGTCACACACAATGAAAATCGTCGAAAGAGTCTTAAACGAACGTCTTCGGCAAATAATAAAGCTCGATAATAGCCAGTGTGGATTCGTTGAAGGAAGATCGACGGTGGACGCTATCCAAAGCCTACGAATAATAATGGAAAAGTACCGAGATTCGTCTAAGGATTTACACATGGTATTTATCGACCTCGAGAAAGCATTCGATCGAGTGCCTAGGGATCTCATATGGGCCGCGCTGAGGTCTCAAAACGTACCGGAAACGTATGTTAGAATAATACAAGACATGTAAGGAAACGTGAAAACTGCGGTTAAAAGCTCTGCTGGACTAACGAGAGAATTTCCAGTTAATGTCGGAGTGCATCAAGGAAGCGTACTTAGCCCTTTCCTCTTTAACGTAGTATTCGACTATCTTTTAAAAGACTGCATGCGCGAAGCAAATGTAACGCCAATTCTCTTCGCTGACGACGCAGTTATACTTAGCGATAACGTCGAAGATTTACAGAACGCCTTAGATTCATGGAGAAATGCGCTAGAGAGATACGGGTTTAAAATAAGTCGTTCAAAGACGGAGCATTTGACGTGCCCATTTGCACATCCGTTGCGATCTGTTCCGGATATAATGTTAGACGGAATAGTTCTTCCGAAAAGCACTATCTTTAAGTACTTAGGATCAATCGTTAACATGGAAGCGAAATGTGACGACGACGTAAACCACAGAGTGAGTGTGGGATGGATGAAATGGCGGGAAAATTCGGGAATCTTTTGCGACCGAAAATTTCCACTTAAATTAAAGGGGAAACTCTACGGTTGTTAGACCAGCTCTTATATACGGTTCACAGTGCGGCACAATGTACGAAGCGTTTAAAAACAAAATGACGGCAGCGGAAATGAAAATGTTAAGGATGTCTAGTGGAGTCACTAAACGCGATTGCATTAGATCTACGCGTATAAGAGGAAGTCTACATATAAAGAATTCGGTAACCGAACAGCTTGAGGCGAATAGAATAAGTTGGTATTGCCACGTTCAAAGAAGATCTGCGGAAAATCCGGTTGAAAAGGCACTATCAACTACGGTCACTCCAACTGTAAGAAAACGAGGTCGGAAAAAGAATTCCTGGATTTCTCAGATGGCAAATGCGCAACAACGTCTGGGGTTAACCACTGAAGCGATCCAGGACCGAGCATTATGTAGACGCGTTCTGCGGTCTGCGACATTAGCCAACCCCATAAGCAGGAGCAGCAGCGATGCAGTAAAAATGGGAAACTCGTTACGCATAAGTTCGTATAACGAGGAAAGGGTTAATAAAAGGATAAAAAGAAGAAGAAAAGACGCGTTATAAAATTGATGGGTACGAATTATTAACTTGCTGTAACAACAACTATGCGGCTGGTGGCGTTGCAGCCTTTATAATTGATTCGTTTCGCCCTAAATCTTATAGCTTTAATTTGAACACATGTGATGTACTAAAAGTTACAATTCGGGAGTTGAAATTATCGTTTCTTTGTGTCTATAGATTTAATGAGTCTTCGTCAATTAATATGTTTTATGAGGAGATGTAAGACTTATTGTCTGATGTTTCTAATGACGTTATCCTTCTGGGAGATATTAATTTAGATATCTTACAAAACACAACCTTGGTGGATAATTATTTGTTTTTGTTATCAACTTTCGGTTTTGAGTCGTGTATTAATAGACCAACGCGTATTTCTGTCTCTTCTAGTACTTGTGTTGATCACATTATGATACGTCTTTCCAATCCAAAATGTAGGAATTTGTGGCTCTGTTGTTGATTTGCAAGTCTCTGATCATTGTTGCATGTGTCTTAGTTTAAAATATTCTTGTTCCCCTATAATTAAAAGGCTTCCAAATGGTGATGTTTTATTAAAACCGATTTTGCCTCTCTTAATAATTTCCTTGGTTTGAACATTGGGAAAATGTATTGAATGAATGTAATCCTTCCACTGCCTTCTTTAAGTTTATCAAGACACTAGAATACCATATCATTCAATGTTCCAAAAAAATAGTAAAAAAGAAGAACAAATTAAAAAACTCAAACCTTGGATATCTTTTGATTTATTGAGAAAAATCAAGAATAAAAATAAATTATACAAAAAGAAAATTAATAATCCTGACAATGACAATATCAAGACTAAGTATAAAAAAATGTGTAAAGATATCAGTAAAGATGTTTTTCTATGTAAAAACAATTACTATCTTAACAAATTTAGTGAGGCCCATGGTAACTCCAAAAAGGAATGGGAATTAGTTAAAGATATTAAATGGATCAAATCGAAAAGAACAGCTCCTGAGTATAAAAGAAAATAATGCTCTTGTATCAGACTCTAATACGTTAGTAGATACATTTAATAAGTTCTTTTGCTCGATAGGTGCTAAGGTAGTTTCCGATTGTACTGATTCATTCTCTAACTGTAATTGCTTAACTCAGGAAGGCTCATGTCCTCAGAGTTTTTTCTTTGACCCTATAACCTCTTATGAAGTATATAAAATTATAAAGTCTAACACACAAACGTCTGGTGGATTTTCAAACAACTTCGTTAAAAAAATAGCTTTAAACATCTGTGATATTCTATGTTTTATGTTTAACAGAAGCGTCTTATGTGGTGTGTTTCCAAATTATTTAAAAATAGCTGAAGTGATAACTTTGTATAAGAAAGGCGATGAAACCTTAATAAACAACTACAGGCCTATCTCGTTACTGTCGGTTTTCTCGAAAATTTTGCACTCTTCATAGACATAACTAAAGCCTTTGATACTGTAGATCATGATATACTTCTGAGTAAACTCCACAAATGTGGTTTTAGAGGTATTATCCATGATTGGTTTCGATCCTACATTTCCAATAGAGTGCAAAGAGTAAAAATTAGTGGCGTCTTTAGTTCCTTACGTTCTGTCCCTGTCGGTGTTCCTCAAGGTTCTGTTCTTGGTCCTGTTCTATTTCTTATATTTATCAACTCATTATTCTTACAAAAATATCAAAGCAAAGTCACTGCATTTGCGGACGATATGGCGTGTGTTTTCACAAACAATTCAGCATTAAATCTTTGTGCTGATATCAATCATGATATTGAAACTCTAAGTCATTGGTTCAAAATGCATAAAATGGTTATTAGTGACAAAACAACAATTATGATGTTTAATCGGAGTGGAATAGAAGTAGACTATGGACCTTTCGTGTTTCATAGTAGCAACTGTAATAGATATAAGCATAGTATGACTGTTTGTAATTCTGACGTAAGCTCACAGACGTGTTTTGATAAAAAATCTTGCTCCGACAAATGTTTTGGTATAGTTAAAGTTAATCAATTCAAATATCTTGGAATTCTGCTTCACTGGAAATTCATCTTCCGGTCGGCACACACAACTGCGCTTAAGAAGTATCTGATGGCAGCTATTAGACAAATCTATTTTGTAAAGTCTTACTGCTCACAGGATCTTCTAAAGCGTATTTATTATGGTTTAGTGCATTCTAAACTGGAATATGGTTTATCTTCCTGAGGTGGCACTCACCTTAATAAAATGCATCCTCTCCTCATAACACAAAAACATGTTATTCGTCTTATTTGTAACAAAAACCGACGGTATAATAGCCTAGTGCTTTTTAAAAACCTTAATATTTTACCTTTGAAACATTTATATTGCTATTAAGTCTTAAAATATTCTTCAAAAGATCTGGCTATTTATTGAATAGACGCTAATCTAACTACCGACTTAAAATAAATGAACTAAATCGTGCAAATCTTTTTTAATTCTTTTACGACAACCGCTCCTAGACTTTTTAACAAGCTACCTTATAATATAAGACGTATACGTAATGAACCCAGTTTCCTCAAACAAATGAAATCATAGCTTTTAGACTTAAACTACAGAGATGTTATTGAACTACTTTGTATATTGACATAGATAATTTTGTCTTTAAACTTATTTTTTTTTCTTGCTTTTATTGCTTTTTATGTTAATTTCTAATAATTACCATCTTTTCATATTTGTTACTGCTTTTTAAGTTATTCTTTAATGACCCCACTCATTCAATTTGTAATTTAACTGTTAATTTAACTGCTCTCGCTTCTAGTCCCTTAAGAACTATAGATTGCAGATACTTTTTTCTTCTTAAAAAAAAACTTAATACGAGTATAAAAGAAAAGTCAAAAGAATGAAGTCATGACAAATGTCTCACCGATATTAAAATTGTTCCAATCATACTGGCCTTTGAAGATTTTTTTCTTCTTGAAAGATTCAGCCATTTCAACTTAAAGAATACCTTCGGTTCAAAAGGCAAAGTTAGGCACACTAATGCTTTCACCTATGCTGAATGTAGGACATGCTGCTAAACTTAATTTTCAAAGTGTCTATCATGTTTCCATAACTTAAAATTCCTTCCATTGCAATCGATCAACCCACCAATTAAACAGCCGTTGTCCTACATCCTCACTCTTATCAACTTTGCATAATGTTAGACGTAGTCTTAGTTACGTTTATTTGAAATCGTATTTTGTTAATAAAATTGCATTCTTTAGAAGAGAGTAAAAATCTCTTTAAGTTCTTTTATATCAATTCTAATAAAATTCATTACCAATTGGACCTCCCGACACCCGTTGGACTCTTCTAAGGATTATTCAAGTGTAATTTATTTATTTAATAATTATCATTCTATTTGCGAAGCCAAAAACCAACATAACGTTGCCAATTTTCGATAAAATATTATTTATTTGACGACATTCCACTCCATTCCCTCAGCAGCATTACAATCACCTTGAATCTTCATAGCCATCGTTGGAGTTGCTTCAGTAGCCAAACAATAAAAATTCGACAGATATACCCGAGCGCTCCCATTAGAAAGAAAAGCAATGGAAAAGGCACCGAAAACGTTTCCATTTTAACCTCTTAATGGTGTCTGCTCCAATGGGACTTAAGTCCTACAACCCATGAAACAAACCATCAGCTTCAACTATGTAGTTGATCCTCTCCGTGTCCTCCAGACAATATTAATGTCACAATGATATGAAAACGTATTCGAGTACGGGAACTACCATGAGTATTCATTTTGCTAACTTTCATATGAGGACTTACAGTGTTTTCTAATGTATGCACATATCCTATCCTTGTGTCCCGAAAAACACTCCAGACAATGACCAGGAAGATGCCATACTACGTATAACACTATGTCTACTCGTAGCATTAAACGACAAACGATGCCCAATGTCAATATTTAGTTAGCCACACCGATGGAAAGGCATGTTTCCTTCTTTTATAGTCAAACGCCTTTATTCTTTCCCTTATATAAGTATATCTGTAACCTCGCAGTCTACCAGTATATCCCTGCGTTATATTTTGGAAATTTATTTACTTGTTGCCTTAAGGTCTGTTATTTCTATTAAAATAATAAGTTACAGCTAACCGAACGGCCCACCTCTGAGGCCTTTGTTGGTTGCCCTTAAGACAACTTTCAACCAACCAGTGAACCTGCTACTAACTACGGATACCAGCCACGCCATCTAAGGAAACCAAGTCATCCAGCTCAATATCCTAGCAATCCAGCCAGCCAGCCATTTAGGCAATTATGCACACTTGGATGGATGGATGAATATTTTAGCCAAACAACTTTTATGTCAATATTTATGGTCTACACAAGTTTATTTCAGTTTCGGCTTTTACGATGTCCTTGAGTGAAAATCCATAAATAGAAACAGGAGAAACAAGGACAACGAATACTTTGGATGGTTATAATCCCAATCTTTGGCAAGGACACACTCAATGTCGTCGTTCTGAATCCAATTAAAACTGAAGTTGGCCTTTTTTCATGCCATTCGACACGTATGAAATCCTTTCAAGGGAAAGATACGTGTGTCCTTTATTGTAATAAATAGAAGAAACAACAATGATTGGGTATCAGTAATGATATGTATGACAATTGAACAAGTAAACTTAAATTAGCAAACGGATTATAGGTAGGACAGAATGGAACCATTTAAATCGTTTTATCCTGAAGTAAGCAATAATCAGTCAATATTTGAGTTCTGAATTAATTTAATTGAGCCCTGAACTTTTCATGTTTCAAAGGTGCACGGATTGATTGAATGAATTAAATGTTTTTAGAGCTTCTTCGTAGAAGTAATGAATGGGGAATGATATGTGCTGCCACCTCGATGAAATTTTCAGAAATGATATCTGAATGTTACTCGTGCATTAAATACATAGCTTTGTCGTCGTAAAAAAAAACCAAGCTAATTAATTTTTAAAAAAATCAAAAATATCGACAAAAACAAAATTGAATAAAAAAAAAATTAAAATTAGTAAAAATGCCAAATGATGCGTGCGGTTCAAGCCATAATGGAAGCTACGTTATCCGCCGAGCTACCTAGAAATAAGCGATACCAACATGCCTATCAAATGGAAAAATTGGCTGCAAAGATATCAATGGTACGCAGTAGCAGTAGAATTGTGAAAGAGAACAGAAGCGGAATGAACAGCACACTTTATGCTAGCTATAGGATCAGATACTACGGATGTATTCAGTTCATTTGGACTGAGTGAAACCGATAGATAAGCAATCAAAATTTGCACCTGTATTTGACGACTGGCACAGGACGAAGATGAGGGTTTCGATGAATTTTTTACTAAAATTAGAAACCCAGCACAAAATTGTGAATTTAATTCTCCTCGAGATGAGCTGGTTAGAGATAAAATCGTCCTAGGCATTGAAAGTGATATAGTCATTGTTTATTTACGATATTGATTTGGCTAAAAATCCCGTACTACAATTTCATGCCGCTCGAAAGATACCATACCATATACAAAACATGGTCAAAGCAGAAATCGAAAAAATGGTTAAGTTTGGTGTTTAAGTAAAGACGAATCTAAACAGCAATCTTTTTAGAAGACATCACCCGCTCAAGACCCTCCAAAAAATATCCGCTTAAATTAAGAATTGAAAATATTTTACGTTGCTCGATTGTAAAAAAAGATATTTGGCAAATAACATTGTCGGAGCGCACACAAAAGTATCTTACAATGTCAACCCCATGGGGAAGATATTCGTATACGCGATTGCCGTTTGGTCTTGCTTCAGCACCTAAAATATTTCAAGAAATTATGTCAAGTCTTTTTGAGCAACATGAAAATAGCCAGGTGTCCATGTACGATATTCTTCTGCACGCGTAAAAAAAGAGGAAATTGAAGTCGTTCACACAGAAAGTACTTACCATTCTTCTTGATGCAGTTTAAAGCTAAACAAAGAGAAATTTGCTCTAAGTATTTTGTATTTTGCTCTACAAATGTAAATTTCTAAGGTCAACAGGGATTCATATATGTAAATAAAGGTAAAGTCGAAGTTATTAACAGGTAAAAATCACCCACTAAACTTCAAAGACTTTTGGGTATAGGAATCTGCTTATGAAAGTTCATTGGCAATTAATTTAAAAAGACGTTTCCTGGGATTGGAATCAATCACTATAAACAAACGAGGATGCCATGTTGTACACAGGTTTTGCGCTATTCTGACCCAAGTGCCGAGGTAACGATCCAAGTCGATGCTAGAGGGCATAGCTTAGGAGCAGCATTATTACAAGGTAACCAGCCAGTTGCATGTGCTTCGAAGGCCTTAACCTCTTACTTTTCCTCAAATGGAGAAGAAAGCATTGGCAATAGCTATGTATACGGAGGCCACCTTACGATTGAGGCCGACCACAAATCCCTGCATTCAATCTTTAAGACACCCTCGCACCGTGCTCCTTGTACGGTTCAAAGGATATGGTATAAAGTGATGCCGTATGGACCTAAAGTTATTTATAGAACAGGCAAAAAAATCGCATTAACCGATGTTTTGAGCAGAGATTGTAGGCAAATCTTGAAACGCCAGGTCAAAGACGAAACTAAAAAAGAATTCTCTTTTGCAGGTGTCCGAAGAATGTCGTAATATGACAGTTAAAAGCTCCAATTAAGACGCTCAGCTCCAAGAAGTCATCAATGATGTTCGAAATGTTTGGCCTAGTGAGCTTTCTAAAATTTCTGAAAGCGCTAAGAAATGCTGGACTTTCAGAAATGAACTAAGTCTTGAAGAACTAATTCTGATGAAAGCGGAAACAATTGTTATACCTTTCCTAAAGAAAACAATGTTTGGAAAAATTCAGAAGGGACATCCTGGTATCCAGCAGCAGTTAGTTGCGCTAGAGTTTGTTTGTTTTTGGCTTGGAGTAGTCGGGGATATTACAAACTTTGTAAAATCATGCGCTGATAGTGAAAGCAATACTTTCACTACCCTGAGAAATAGTCGCAACGGATATATTTACATTTATGTGCAAAGATTACCTTTTGATCGTTGATAAATATTCAAGTTGCTTCGATTTTTGCATATTGAAAGGATCCACTTCAAAACGAGATAAAGTAAATCAACTCAGACAATGATTAAGAACCTTTTATATGGGCCGCAGTCCCGCAAGACTTGGGACTTCAAGCACCAAACCCCCAGTGCCAAGTTTCCTCAAGCAAACGGATTGGCTGAAAGGTACGTACAAGAATTGGAAAAACACCCGACGAGACACCAAAACGCAAGTACCGAACCAACAACTCATGTCCTGTTTAACCTGATCAACCCTTCCACTAACAAAATAGCAGTTAAAACCTAAAGTCATTAAAAACGTTTAGATTCAAAAATATGTTGAAGTCAAGAACGGTCGGGAACAGTTTGCTGATTATAGAGCCAGGTCCAGAGAGACGCACCACTTTCCTATATATTCCGAACAGATGACGGGAAACTATTCCGCCGAAACTCTATTCATATATTTATGTATATATATATTTATTTAAATTTTCATAGTATAATATCGAATATAATTATAAATAACAATGCATACAAATATATACAGTAGTGTGCGAATTAATGTGAACATAAGCTTTATTTTTGAAAAAAGTATTCCGATTAAGATTTTAAATTAAATGAAAGTTAATACATTAAAATTAATTAACAATTCAATAAAAAATATGTCCGCCTTTTGACTAAATGACTTCTTGAACTTTTTTTGGCATTGAATCAATAATGTTTTTGCAGTTTTCCGAGATCTGGTCGTTCCGGAACCATAGTTGAATTACTGCTTCTATAAGCTTCCTTTTGTCTTGTAGTCCATCCTATGCAGCCTGGATTTAATTATAGCCCACAAATTATCAATAGGATTTAAGTCCGGTGAGTTTCCTGGCCAGTCCAAACATGTAATTTTGGCTATTCATCATTTCTTCAATTGGTACAAGAGATCCTGTAACAATATACGAGAAACAGCCCCAGAACATCTTCTGTTGTGGGTGTTTGACCGTTTGATCAATATGGGCAGCAGTCATCTTTTCGTTTTCACTTTTTCTGACATATCGTGATCGCTGTACCTGTACCACAAAGTGTGTCTCATCTGAGAATAAAACCTTTCTCCAGTCTTCTACTGTCCATCTCGCATATTTTTTCGCCCAAAGAAGCCTTTTCTTGATCATTAGAGCAGTCAACAATTGCTTTTTCTGTGGCCTGATAGCCTTTCTTCCGTGTTCTATCAGCCTTTTTCGGACGGTTGAGTCATGAATTGCAACTCCAGCTTTCGCTAAGTCCTGTTGCAGATCAAAGCTAGTTTTTCTGGGATTTATTTTACTATTTCTAAGTAAAAAGGCTTCGTCCCTTACAGTGGTCTTCCTTTTTCTTCCACATTTTCCAACACGTTTAACTTCAACCGATCCAGTTTCCCTCTTTCGTCTTAAAATGTTTTTACTTACCTATCTGCCTCTGTGTCATGGAAGTGTGCTCACTCAACGTTAAAATCTTTTGCCTTTTTCTTAGAGAGATATCCATGGTCCGAAAAAATATGGTCTATGGTCTTTTAAATATAAATAATATACTCGTATAATTCCTAGTCAAAATTACTACCTGTAACTACTATGAGACCCGCTAATACAATGCTTAATATTAATTAATAGAATGATACACAATTAACAGTTCAAATTTGAAAAATTCATGGCAAACTGAGAAAAATTTGAAAAAATAACTTTGTTCACATTGCCTTTTTAAGCTTGGAGGGAGTTGATTCCATTGATGAATTGCATGTATAAAAAACTGTCGGCTACTACTTAGACATCTGTGTTTTGGCGGAATTAAGTTTAATGTCCTTTCGTATTGAACAAAGCTTATAGTAGTTTAGACTACAGGTAATATGGTGTTTTGCTCCTTTTAATCGTAAACAAAGCGAGGACAGTACGACTTTTTAACAGCGTGGTTAAGGAACAGCCAATGATTCGTTTTACATAGGAAGAAATGTGATCGCAGCGATGGATGTTAAAGACATACCTGGCACAGTTGTTAAAGGCGGCATTTAGCTTTCTGGTAGATATAGAGTCCAGGTTCAAGAAGATTTCACATCCATAAAGATAAAAGGCAAAACATGCCTTAATAAGCTTCAATTTAACTTTGATAGGTAAATATTGCTTGGTGGGACTTAATCCACAGAGAATACCATATATTTTAGAGGAAATGTAGTTAACATGAGTATTCCAATTTAGACACTCACTGAAGTAAATACCTAGATTTTTAAATTTTTTCAATCGATGGTAGTATTATTAATTTGAAGAGGGAATGAAGTAATTTTCTATTATCCACCAAAATGTACGGAGTATGAGAATAAATTTCAACACTTTTTTCTCTCACCTTACACCTATGGACCATTTACCACATCTCATTTTTCTTTCGGAAATTTGGACTTTTGATGATGAAATGTCGGATTATATACATATACGGATACATAACCTGCAAAGTGCCGATATGATTAGTGTTAATTGTAAAGTTTCTGGTATTAATTATTATTTTCTCTGTGTTTATAGACTGCATAAGTTTTCTATCCACTTCTTTTTGGAAGAGTTAACAGGATTTCTGGAACATATAAAACATAAAAATGTCAATTTACTTGGAGATTTTAACATTAATATACTCTCCGAATCTCAAGATGTCGATCGTTTTTTGTCTGTACTTGCATCGTTTGGCCTTATGTCTGTTGTTAATTAACCTACGTGGCTTAATGCATGTTTAGATCATATTTTTATAAGATTTCATAGAAACACTCAATTTTACTGATGACTATTTAACGTGCTTACAGCTAAGTACCGAAGTCACTCGTATAAAAATATTAGAAGTTAGGGAAACTGTAAAAATTAATTTTGTTGCAATAAGAACCTATCTGAACTATGAATTTTGGGATGAAGTCTATACGTCCTTTAATCCCTCTACAGCATTTGATTTGTTTTTAAAAAAAACTTCAGTTTTATTTGACTTTATGTTCTCATAAGGAAAAAAATGTTTAAAATAAGTTCAAATGCTTGAAACAGTGGATGTCTATAGCACTTTTAAAGAAAGTAAGGTAGAAAAAACATATCTGCTTAGTACTTAAAAAGCACCCTAATAATCATAGATTAAGCAGTTACTATAAGAAGATTTGCCGTGAACTTAAATCTGAAATACCCCACTGCAGGAATAGTTACTACAGTAGAAAATTAGCTTGGAGTGATGATAACTCTAAGAAAGAATGGAAAGTTGTTAATGAAATTTTAAATAAAAAAAAATACAGTGATTATATTGTACTGAAAATCAACAACTCTACGACTTCTGATCCTCTGGAGATTGCTAACCAGCTTAATGATAACTTTGCAAACGTAAGAACTTCTCATAGTTTATCAAACTATTTCAACTCAACATCGTGTACTAATGATAATTTAGTGGAAACGAGATTTCAACCTGAATGTTTCTTCTTCATTGATTTTTCTGCACTTGAAATACAAAAAATCATAATGATTGTAATCATAAAAATTGTCAAACTCAACATCACTAGATAACATCTCCAGCAGAATATCAAAAAATATATCTTTTCAGATCTCTGATGTTCTCTGTTTTATTTTTAACTCTTGTGTGTACAAAGGAATTTCCCCCACTTCCCTAAAGACAGCACTTGTTATACCACTTCATAAAAAATGTGACACTATGTTATTAAACAATTATCGTCAAATTTATTTGTTGTCAGTTTTCTCAAAAATTTTTGAAAGAGGAATAAAATCGAGAACGATTTCTTTTTTGAATAGGACGCTGTTTTTTTTAGTGAATATCAGTTCGGTTTCAAAAGTGGTAAATCTACGGAAGATGCGCTACTTAAACTGATTGGGGAAATATACACTAGCCTAAATAACTCTCAAACTCCGTCGTGTTTCTTTATAGATATTACCAAAGCATTTGATATGGTAAACCATAACTTGCTTTTAACTAAACTTTTCAATGCAGGTTTAAGAGGTTTCATACACGATTGGCTTACTCCTTAGCTTAAGAATCGCCAGCAAATAGTTAAAGTGAAGAGTTGTTTTAGTTCTGTGAAACACTTACATGCTGGTGTCCCCCAAGGTTCTGTGTTGGGTCCGATTATGTTCCTTATTTATATTAATTCGTTATTTGTGCAACCTTTAACGGGCAAAATTACATCATTTGCTGATGATACTGCACTCTCATACTCTAGTAATAATTATTTTAATTTATATTCACATGTTAATTTCGATTTAGACATACTTCGCACTTGGTTTAAACAAGATAATTTGATTATAAGTACTAAGACAAAATTTATGGAACTTAATATTAAGGGTTTAGTATGTGAAGGCTTTCCTTTTTATTACCACAGCCCAAGTTGTTTACGATTTTGTTTAGCTGATCCTGGCGTTGAAACATCTAACGGTAGTGTAATCTGTAGTGGATGGCAACGATTAGTATAAGGCCTCGTAGAAGTAGTATCTCCTGACAGGTGCTGGTTCCTTAAATGACGAGAATGAGCCTCTGCAGCCAAACATCTTGCAGCTCTGCTAATAAGCCCTACTTCACGCCTCCCCGTGGCGCCATCTGGAAATTTCACTAGAGATTGCGAAGTGAAGCGGGCGGAACAACAAAACAAGACCTTATCCGGGCTACTCCGACATATTTGGAGCTCAGGCCGGTAATGATTTTCGCCTCGTAGCAATCCACATCAAGGCTAAATTCGCCAACATTAGCCTTATATACGCGCATGCCCCCACAAAGGAAAAAGATGACGACACCAAGGATGCCTTCTATGAGCTCCTTAACAAGACCTACGAGCAATGCCCTAGCTATGACATTAAAATTGTCCTCGGTGATTTTAATGCAAAGCTAGGAAGAGAGGGTATATTTGGTGGAACAATCGGTAAATATAGCCTGCACAACACCACCTCTTTGCGGCGGGGCGAAACATTGTCGTGGCTAGAACGCGGTTCCCACATCTCGACATACACAAGGGGACTTGGAAAACTCCTGATCAATCAACAGTCAACCAGATTGATCACATCGCGATCGAAGCAAGACACTCCTCCAGCATTATGGATGTCCGTACGTTCCGAGGAGCCAACATCGACCCGGACCATTGCCTTGTTGTAGCCAAGGTACGGCTGCAAATATCCCAAACTACGCCAAGACAAACTAATGCTGTGAGAAAATTCGACGTCAGAAGGCTACAATCGTAAGAGATCGCCAAGTCCTTTCCCGATCGAGTGTCTCTTAATCTCTTAAGAGGTCCAATGCCGCCAGCATCAAGCATCGAACACCATTGGAAACACTGCCAAAACGCCGCTTCTGATGTGCTGGGTTTCACAGGCAGAATCAACCTTTCAACCTGGACGATGATGACCAACAATTCCGTCCACCCGACCTGGATGAAGTGAAGATAACTATATCGAAGCTTTAGTCCAACAAAGCTGCTGGAGCGGATGGCCTGACTGCCGAGCTCTTCAAAGCGGCAGGCGATGACTTGGTAAGGAGCATACACCAACTCATCTGTAAAATATGGTCGGACGAAAGTATGCCCGATGAATGGAACCTCAGCATTCTTTGTCCGATTCTCAAGAAAGGATACTATCTGAACTACGCCAACTACAGAGGTATAAGTCTCCTTAACATCGCAGATAAGATCTTATCCGCCGTATTGTGTGAACGCCTGAAGCCGTTCGTCAACAACCTGATAGGTCCATATCAGTGTGGCTTCAGACCAGCGTATGACAGCATCTATAGAGACGAGCTATACAGAGCAATGTCTAGTTTTGGCATCCCTGCCAAACTCGTTCGTCTGTGCAGGATGACGATGGAGAATGCACGCTGCTCCATCAAGGTCGGTAACGTTCTCACCGAGACCTTTGATGTCCAGAAAGGATTTAGACAAGGCGATGCGCTGTCATGCGATTTTCAACATCGTAATTGAAAGAATAATGCAAAACTCACGAGCAAACATAAGAGGCACTATTTTTCAAAATTCCGTCCAACTACTCGCATACGCCGACGATAGTGACATAATCGGGAGAAAGCAGCGTGATGTCAGTGGTGCTTTCGCTAGTATTGAGACGGAAGCGGCGAAAATGGGTTTAGCGGCCAATGAGGGCAAGACCAAGTATATGCTGTCAAGCAAAAAGGACAACCAACACCGTCGTCTCGGGCAGAACGTCACCCTCGACAGATATAACTTTGAGGTAGTTAAAGACTTTGTCCACCTATGCTCTGCTATAAATACAGACCACGACACCAACGCTGAGATCAAGCGAAGAATAACTATTGCCAACCGCTATTTCTTTGGGTTAAGAAGGCAACTGAGTAGCAAAGCCCTCCCTCGGACAACAAAAGTCACATTTAACAAGGCCTTAATAATCCCGATCCTGCTCTATGGCTCAGAGGTATGGACATTATCAAAAATGGATGAGGGTGTTCTTGGTTGCTTCGAGAGAAAAATTCTTCAGACGATCTACGACGAGTGGAGGAGGAGATACGAGTACAACAACGAACTGTATGGACTGTACAGCAACATGGGCCTAACCAGAAGAGTGAAGATCCAAAGACTGAGATGGTTGGGTCATGTAGAGCGCATGGACACCAATGCTCCGGTCCGAAAAGTCTTCGAATCCGCTCCCGAGCGACAGCGCAGTAGAGGAAGGTCAAGACGCATGTAAATGGAAGAGGACCTCAGCCAACTTAGCGTGCGAAACTGGAGGCAGCTAGCCAGGGATCGAGCTGGCTGGAGAAGCTTGTTGACTGAGCCCCAGGTCCACCCGAACTGTAGCGCCACTTAAAGTAAGTAAGTAAGTAATCGGTAGTAATGAGTGTTTTAATATTGAAAGTGTCAGCAGTTTTCAATATTTAGGCATTATATTGGATAATAAGCTCAATTGGAATGATAACACTGTACACCTTAAACAGTACCTTAATAGAATTGTTAGGGATATGCTTCACTTGAGCCTCTATTGTAAAAATCAGATTTTAAAAATGGTTTACAATGGTTTATTTAAATCAAAATTGCAGTATGGTATCTCTTGCATGGGTGATGCATACTATAACAAGATAGAGCCTCTGCCTACTAAACAAAAACATTTAATAAGAACTAAGGCAAAAGTTCATCGCAGAACCCCTAGCTTTCCATTGTTTTAAATCTTTAGAAATTCTTCCATTGAGACATTTGTATTGTAACAAAGTATTGAAAATATTTTATGTTTAATCGGGGTTTTATGATGTCAGATACCATGAATGTTATAATCTACGTGTTAACTCGAGAAACTTTGCAAATACTCCTACTATTTATAAGACACATTTTTCTCGATTTTATTATGTTACTGCTCCACGACTATTTAATATGCTGCCACAATTCTGCAGGTGCGAGAGAAAGAAAACTGTATTTTTAAATAATATAAAAAAATGATTCACTTTTCGTTCCATTGTTATAAATTTTATACTTTCATTATATTCTTTTTGTCTATTAGATATTCTTTTGTAAAAATATTATATAGTTATTGATAGGCACTTGCATATGGCAAAAGATTGTACTAACTATTTCTTTGGCAAATATTTATATGTTTTTCCCTTTTGTCAAGAAATAAAGTTAAAAAAATATCAACAGACGGTCTATTAAAGGACATAGCTTTGGTTTTTGACGGATTTAGGTTTATATCATTTAGTTTGGCCCAGGTATAGACGGCGTTGATATCTCCATTCAACTCATTCATTGCAGACAATCTTTCAGATTTCTTGAAGTTTTTCAAATTCTGTACATCATCTGCATAAATATGATGCTCACACCTTTTAATATACTTCAATATGTCAATTATAAAAGTATGAATAAGAGCGGACCAAGAACGGAGCCGTGAGGCACACCTGATACGACATTCAGACTTTACCTTCACAGAAAACGGTCTGAGTTCGGTTATGAAGGTAGGATGTAGTTCTCAGAAGCAAATTGATTCCTGAGTTTAAAAGCAAAATTTCGTGGCTTACTGAGTCAAATGCTTTTGAGAAATCAAGAAAAACACCGACGGACATCAAGCCCATATCAAAACTTTAAGTAAGGCTGTGAAGCAGTTATGCTTTCTTCTGAACCCTGATTAAAAATCCGTTATGAGTTTCATTTCTTCAACATAATCTTTCATTTGTTTGCTTACAATTTTTTTCGAAGGCTTTGCTCAGAAGTGGAAGAATTGTAATTGGACTGAATTCATTTATATTTGGCGAAGACGGCTTGGGAATTGGTACTATTTTTCTCATACCTTTACAAACAAAATCCATTGCTGTCAGTCCCCAACAACCACAAACTCATCTCGAAAATCCTCAAAGTGAAACATAAACATCGCCAAACCCGCAAAATGTTCGAAAGACTTCAAGCTGTAAGATTAACATCAACTACTCCAAGATTCCACTCGAAGCAGTTTCAACGAATATAACTAAAAGTGGTCACCCTGTCTAACCAGTTGCTAGATTCATACCTCATACTCGCAATATGGACAATTTGCTCATATAGAGATGCCGCTTAACAAAAATCACACCAATTAAGTCGCTAGACTTTCTTTCTTTCTTTCTAAATATAACCTATATAGAGCAGAAACTATTTAGAAATAACTGAACATATTACTGAAGAGCGAAGAATCTAAAAATCAATCGGTAGATAGTATGAAAAGACTACATCGACAGAAGTTAAAAGACATATTTACCCCCGTATGACTCTGCCATTCGCAAAGGTTGGTAGTGATAAAAATCCATACGACTCAAGAGACAAACACAGCAAAACTCAAGTGCAGTACATTCGAAGAACGTACCTCAAATGAGGACGAATATCTCAAAATTTATATTACATACTCGTATTACGCGTACTCAAATTAATTTCTTATACTACGAGACCCTATTCGCTTTTATTCATTTAGTGTGACCATACATATGTAATTGGGTACTCAAATCTACGCACATACTGACATTACTGTCAATCAACTTCAAAACCTACTTACTTACTTGCTTAATGCTACAGTCCGGGGTGGACTTCAGCCTCAGCCAAAAAGCCTCTCTAGTTACGAGTAACTCAATGTTTTTCTGACTCCCTCCAGTTTCGCATGCTAAGTTGGCTGGATCAATTTCACTTAGGTGCGCAACTTGAGTCGGGATCTTTCTATACTGTGCTGTCCCTTGAAGGTGAATTCGAAGACTTTTCCAACCTGAGTGTTGGTGGTGGGACCGTCAATCTTTTTACTAAGTCGATATCGCTAAACAGTCCGTACATTTTGTCTCTATACAGACGGGTATACCCTCTATACTATTCGTTGCAATAGTAGATTAAGTGCCACTGACATCGCGCCTTTGTCTGCCAATTATGTTAGCATCGGCGAGTAGTTGGATTGATTTTTGGAAAATTGTGTCTCTTGTGTTGGCGCGTGAGTTTTGTACAAATGAGAGTATTTCAAGAATGTTGTTAAAGAAATCGCAAGACAGCACATTGTCTAAAACCTTTGTTGACATCAAAGGTCTCGGTGAGATCTTTACCGTTCTTGATGGAGCAGTGTGCGTTCTCCATCCACGTCCTGCATAGATGGATGAGTATGGCAAGAATGCCAAAACTATATATTCCTCTGTATTGCTCGTCTCTATAGATATTGTCATACGGGAGCGTAAAATCGATAAACCAATCAGGTTTTTGACGAACGTCTTCAGGCGTTATTAACACAATACGGCAGATAAGATCTTGTATGCGATGTTCAGAAGACTAATGCCTCTGTAGATGGCGCAGTTCAGAGAGTCTCCTTCCTTGAAGATCGGAATGCTTTCTCGTTCTTTATTGGAATGTATGCTGGCTACATGGAAGAAGCAAATCAGAAACTAATTTCAAGTGTTCGCTATAAGTTTACTCAATTCCTTTTATTGATTCGCTTTGTATGGAGATTTCATTGTTATTTTATGAAAGTAACATTTACGGGAACACTATTAATTTAAAAGCTATCCCAGAAATGATCTATTCCACTTATTCTTGAACGGACGTGCTGCTCGTCCTTGTCGAAGAATACAAAGAAGCTCTACTTTTTGTTTTCAGAAGTTCCTCATTTTGTCTTTTCAGTTGCGCATCCTGTTCATTAATAACAAGCAGAAGCTCTACAAATGCTATAACCTTTGGATTGTTTAATCGTTTTGCTACTTCTCTAGCAGCTGTAAGAGCTTCCTTGATTTTTTCAATCTTACGCAAGATAGCATGTGACTTGCAGATTAGCAGCAATCCAATCAAAGTCCACACAAGGCTATTGCATCTTTTGGCTTCTGTTAAATATATCCAATTTATAAGAATACATCACTTCTAAGATGTGTTATATGTAGTTTACCATCGATTGACTTCCGTGCTGACAAATAGGTTTCATCCAATCGAGACTGTTTTAGGTAGCTTCTAGCGATTGTATGAAAGATGTAGGATCTTTCGATGGGAAATTTGGAGAAGACTAGCCGTTTTTCCATTCGTATTATGAATTTTCTAAAAAAAAAAAAAAAAACAACAAAAATAAACAATTCAGTATAGTAAATATGCAATTGAAACCAGAAGTACCTCTGGCGGAGAATGATTAAATCATCAGCATTCTCATCGTGGTAAGTTGATTTATCCCCAAAAATAAATGCCATCTGCTCTTTGTCCTTTTCTTTAGGCATTCCCAAAAGAACGCCAAGACGATCTTCCTGCTTAAAGTGGGTGAGATTCTTCGGGGTAGCTAAATATTGATCAATGTAAGACAGTGCTAATAAATTGAAGACCTCATTCATGAACTCAAACTTCCATGGCATTACTCGATGGGTTTTCAGGACCACATAGTCGCCCATAACCTCTTCAACATATCTAGTTAGTTTCTAGAAAGACAAATGACTGGTTAAACTATTTCGTAATATTTTTAAACTAATCACCTCAATTTGTTTGATGCGTCTTAGATACTTTATCCGCTTTAGAATAGCCAGCATATTGCGATGGATCTGGTACTGAACCCTAAATAGATACTCCTCTGTTTTCTTTTTGGCCAATTTTTTGTCGGGACATTTTCGAACTTTTTCAGTATAAAAAGGGCTACGAGCGTGAAGCATTTTCTACAGATAAATTTCAATAATATAAGAAATTGTTTAAGAATACACTCGTATCTACCAAAAATCGCATTGTATCGTTATATTTGCCTTGAGTTAGCCTTTGAAGTTGTGGTGTGCTCCACTTTGATTGAGGAAGCAATAAATTTGGATTATCCTTTAAGGCCCGCAGGAATAGAACATCAATCCAACTTCCACGCATATATATCTGGTTAAAGACATTGAATGCTCTTTTCCTTCGTGCCGTCTCTTTTGAAGATAACACAATGTCCTGTAATTTGATTTAATACTCGTATCTAAACCTTCTCCGAGTTACATAAGACGTACCTCCTTTTCAAGAGCACTTAGGACATCGCACTCATCTTGATCGTTCAAAGCTTTCCTTATTGACGTATGGCTATTGATATTTTGCTCCCCGTGCATTTCTTCCGAGGCTTTGTAAAAATACTTATCATTCTCTAAGATAAAAGAACCTAAAGAATCACCCAAGGTGTCATTGAAGTTCTCTGCAAGCTAAAAGTATGATGCAAGGATGCCCAGTAGGGATTTTATTGTATTTTAAAAATTTTTTTCTTACCACATCACCGCGATTATTAAAAGCAGTCAGCTTCAGTCCTTTAAACTTGAGAGAATTATTAAAAAGTTCACATTTGCAGTTTTCAAATTGATTGAGTTGATAGAGCGCATCACATACTTCCAATGCAAATGGCTGACTTTGCGGATCATGTTCTAAAGAAAATAAGAAAACATTCGAAGTTTAGAATCATTGAATTTGGCCAGTCATATTTACTTAAAGCAGCTTTAGAATCACTTAATGCACCCTCTGCTTGAGATATGCTACGCTTACAGCGACTTCGATAATACAATGCCTTAGGATCTATCTGAAAAGATTCGTAGAACATCACGGAGATGTAATGCGCAAACAAAACAAAAGCAATTAATTAATAGCCTTACTTTAAGGCTTAAAGAGACATTATAGTAGTCAGCTGCGATCTCCAGTTTCTGCTTATGTGTGTAAAATATTCCCCATTCCCGGTAAATGACTTGGAGCTGTTCGTCCGTCAACGCTATTCTCTTCCATGGCTCTTGCATTTCTTGAAAGCTTACACAAAATATTATATGAAATCTTGTATAGGAAAAAAATATATCTATGAATGTTTTGTTTTTAATGTAAAATTAAAGGGAACACGTCAGTGAATGATGTTATTTTGTTTTGATTAAAAGGCAAATGCTGCTCCGTTGGTTTTTGAAAAAAACACTTGCATGAGGCAATTCATTAAACAAAACGAATATTTTATATTTTCTTGCCAATAATTTACCCGATTTCAGAAGCCTCTAGTTTAAGTCCTCGGGTGACCATATTTCCGCAACAGTAAGCTCTTGCTTTAGCTTACACATAAACGGTTTTTAGCTGATAAAACGAAAACGAATAAATATATTTAAAACTTTTTTTCGATTTATTCGCTTCAAATTGTAGACCAAAGGCGAAACACGCACCTCATGTTTTAGGAAAATTTTCTAAAGCTCAGATAATGCCCTTCTTCAAAGGCTCAATACTTGGATGCCGGGTAGTGCAAGCCATAACTTGTGGACTTGTGGACTAAGATCTAGGTAACCATCTGGTTAATCAACCACGGAAATGGAGCCCGGAAAGTGGTTTTTGGAGCCATGTTTGAGTCGTTTTTTTTTCGTTTTTCTTTTCTGAAGCAGAATCTTGTTGAAGAGTTCACGGTTTATTTGCGAATTCTGTTGTGTTACGAAACTCCACAAAGTTTTCTAAAACGTCCGTTTGATACACTTTCGATGAGGTTTCGATACTTTTCTTGTAGAAATGTATCATGGTTACACCATCGTAAGCGACTAAACAAGAAACCATCACCGAAGCTCTGGGCTGGGCACATTAAACGATATTAGACACAAGTTGTGATGATAGAGTATACACTCTATCTACCCGCTGGTTAAACGATTCTTAAACGGTGAAAATTTTCTCATCAGAAAAAGGCTTCCAATTTTGACTTACGTTTATTTGTCAGTTTTTCTGTGAGTAAGTGGCTAAGTTACGTTCTTTTATTCGCCAGAACTTTGTATAAATGTTGCTTGTTAAATATGTACCAAGAGAGTTGGTAGTACTAGATTCAAATATCAGTCGGTTTAAGATATAAAATATTTTTTGCAGTCCTTCACCATACGAGTATATGTAGAGTTTTTTTGATAAATACGCAAGACTAGATACTTGGTATAATTTTTTGTATCTGCGCAATATAATTTGTCTCATTTTATAATGAATTCTTTTGCTTGATTCGTTTGTGAATCAGTAGAGTAAGCCTTCCAATAAATTTTTGTATATTATTTCATTCGGCTAGCTTGGCAGTCGGACAACCTGTCAACCCAATTTTTCAATGCATTTTCGATAGCCTCGGTCACTATTTAAATGATAGTTCGACCAATATTACTCTCGATTGCTTGAATCGTCCCTGGATTGTTCTCATATTATCGATCTTTAATGGCACCCCACAAAAAAAACAAGTCCAACGGCGTCAAATCTCAGCTCCGTGGGAGCAAAGCAAAATCACCAAAACGACTGGTTACGCGATTATTGACTTAATATTCAGACAATGACACCAGCGTTGAGATTAAACGAAGAATAACTCTTTCCAATCGCTGCTTCTTTGGCATTAAAAGGCAATTGACTAGCAAAGCTCTCTCTCGAACAACAAAAGTTACCCTATATGAGACCTTTATAATTCCAGTCCTGCTCTATGGCGCAGAGGCATGGACATTATCAGAAATGGATGAGGGTGGTATTGGCAGTTTTGAGAGGAAAATTCTTCGAGTGATTTTCGGCCCCGTCTGCATTGACGGTGAGTGGAGGCGATAATACAACGACATACTGTATGGACTGTACACTGTACAGCGGAATCGACCTAGCCAGAAGAGTGAAGATCCAACGACTGAGATGGCTGGTTCATGTGGAGCGGATGAACACCAATGCTCCGGTCCGGTCCAGTGAAACTGCAAAGAGCTCTCGATAAAGTATATGAATGAACAGGACTTGGCCTATCCGCCAACGAGACCAAATCTGTTCATGTAAATGTTACATACTGAAAAACTCGTCGGTGTCCTATCTCAGTTTGTATTTTATTTACAAGCGAGTCGAAATACCTTGGAATGACAAGAAATGATAGCTTACCTCGAGACCCCGGAACTCCTACTGCTGGACTAAAATCTTTGCAAGAAAACACAAAATTCGACTAAACGTACACATTAACAATATAGTCCTAGAAATTTAGGACGAAAGGAAACTATTACGCCGTCTTCAAAGGACGAAGCCTTTGGACCTAGCGCAGTAAAATGAAACCGCATTTTAAAGCCCGGATCATGCACGAACTTTCATTGAAAAGTCACCTACCAAATGAGTTTTTTTTTCATGATAAACAAAAACCTTCTTAATGAGTCGAAACTTAGTTGCGGTAATATAAACATTAATATCGGAAGGTGGCGTTTTTACTGAGGAAGAATCTCACACTAATATGGTATGCCCTTTCGATGCTCATAGTTTCAAATGGAAGGTTTTGATCTGCCCTCGTCAGAAAAATAAAAAATAAGCTTGAGGGAAATAATTTAGCAACAGCAGTCAATATTTTTTCTTCATCTCCAAAAAGTTGGCAGAAAAGCATACGAGCTTCTGTAAATGGTTTCCCCGTTTGAATTTTAAAATCCGAACTGAGAAAATATTTCATTTAAGTGCTGAAAAATAAGTAACTACATACATACGAGTAAAATTCGTAGGTAATGGCTTTTGGATAAAACCATCATCTCTTGAGGCCAAACTCAACAGCCCCAGGTCTACACTTTGTAGGAGGTCACAGGACATCTACCACTGGATTGAACATTGACCAAGGTGCTGTATGTATGCTTTGTGTGCGGCTATATTTGTATTCTACCAGCCTTATCTGAATGTTGTTTTGCAGAAGATCTTTATTGTGAGCCTCAGCTTACCCAAATGTCAGTTGACGTGACCCATAACGTAATTCAACCTCTTCATGGAACTATTAGTTGTGACGAAGAGCTGGAGAACAAGATTTATTTTCTTCCACTCTTGGCAGAACTTTCCAGTTTCTAGTGTTTCCGTAGTTTGTGCTTCCAAGGACGCGAGAATTGTCACATTTTACAACCCGGTACTTTGCGCACAGAGTCTTGTTATGATATGTGGCTTCGAAAACGAATCTTTTTCCACTTACATCAAATCCAGACAACATTTCATTTTGACTTTATGGTTAACTCTTTGTTGTTATTTGAACCCCCAAAATGGGGTCATGATGCTTATGATGAATACATACATATGTATTTTAATTGTACGTTTAGTATGGAAATCAAGAAGAAATACTCAAAAATAGTCACCATTCGACTTAATCCAGCACATGTAATCGTCCTTTCAAAACGACGAAACAAAACAATTCAATTAAACCTCGAAAATCCCTTCGTTTTGCTGACCATTGCTGCATGACAAAAAAGATAATCAAATCCTTTAACTCATGCGACACACAAGTTTGACAATTGTAATCTCATTTGATCCAACTGAGTTCCTTTTGCTCGGACTTAATTTTTCTTTCACTGAAAATGCCGCAGTAAAATTGTTTGACAAAGTCAGCAAATATATCCTGCGGGACATCTTCCGAATACATATAAAAAAAAACTTCTAAATCCACTGGGAGTTGGTAACAATGTGAAACAGAAACGAAAGTTCTTGTTTTTCTTTGCTCTCTCGTCTTTCTACTCTTCTTCGTAATATTAACTTTTTCTTTTGAATTCATTCTGTTGCACTGCAATGAAGATGAGGCAGGAGCCATAAAAATGTACCCCCGAAAATTCTTCCAGAAGGAAAAAGTACAGTCTTCAATAAACCACCAGAGTAATCCTGCCGCAGTGGTCCCAGTCTTGGTATTAATTTCTCAGTCTCAGACTCAGTCCCAGTGCCACTCCAAGTCTCAGTCTGCAATGTTTTTCGTTTTCATTACAAGATTAGTCGAGGAGACAGAGTGAATGAGAAAAAGGGCAACTTTCGGTTTCAATGCGACTTGAGCCAACTTTTGCCGAAAAGGTCCTTTCCAATATAAATATACTTGTTTCTGGTTTTCGGAAGGTATTTCCTTCAGGGCAGATGCCATTGTTTAAGCCAAATTATAATGTAGCCAACGATAATGATAATGATGAGATGGATGGTGATGTGTCTCGTCATGTGCCTGCAACTGCCGTCGGGCAATAAGGTATTTGGTTTGAGAAGCAAAGGTTGAGATGGAAAATGGTTATCATGTTAAGTTTGGCGCCGGAAGGGATTTATTCGAAAAGTTGTTTTCGTTTTTTTTCCGGGAAGCGATTTCTAAAGTTTGTAGGAAGTTTAGGTACGGCTGTCATTGAAATTGCAGGTCATGTACTATGTACCAAGGGTTAGGTGAAGACATTAACAATTTCTGTTCTGTTCGAAAAGGGATTTTTTTGGAAAGAGTATTTGATACCCTCCCCTATCGAATACTTTTTCTCCAACAACCATGTTGCTTTGTTGAAGCAGAAATCGTTAATTCAGTGGCAAGTAGGAATAGAGGAAACCCATCGAAGGAAAGTAAGTCCATCTTAAAGGAGATTAGATTCTTGTGGCGAAGATATTGTTTTGGAGATATTGATGCCGGTCGCTTTAAAGTATAGAAGGCAGTGTTTCCTCCTCTGCCTTAGAAGGCACCTCCGCTCAACCATTTTCTCTCCTGCCCGATCCGTTGTTTTGCCCCACCTCTTCATTTTATGTCCATTGTCTTTTTGGAGAACCATATTGACGCGAAGAATTGGTGCGTTCTTGAACTCTGTCTTTCTGCTTTTATGCTTGTCGGAGGGTACAACCAACCCAAAAGAAAATATATCCTTGACGGCTAGTATTGGAGATCGAAAATTTAAAAATATAAAACAAAAAACTTGATCTGGAAATTAAAAAGCTGGAGTTGGAAAACAAATTGCTTAGTAAAAATAGTGCAGTATTTTGGCAGTAAAAAAATACTAATGCAAATAAAAAGATTTCTACTTTTCAAAACTATTGTCGAAATGAATTTATTATTTCTTCTCTACGTGTTATCCCACCTTGTGTGTTAAGTGTAGTGTTTTCTATTAATTGGTCTGCTTTATCGTCATCATCATTTTCATCTTCATTTCCATTTATTATATGTGAAGTAAGATTACAAAGCGTTACACAAGCTTTTTTTATATTGCAGGCGTATATGGTATTAAGTCTTGACTTTTGTAGACACGGAAATTTTTCTTTCAATGCACCAATTGAATTTTCGATGAGCCGCCTTGTTAATTTATTTGCCCGGTTGAACCTTTCAACTACATCATCATTCAAGTTGCTATTTTGTGGTATTATTAGCCAATCTGTACAGCAACATCCGGAATCCCCTAGTAAAATCAATCGGGAATGCGGACTCCAACCAGAATCCATCTGAGACCATAGCATACTGTTCCGCGATACCCTTGCATCATGAACTTTTTCTAGACTTCAATGCATCCAGCAACATTTGGCATACCACACACACACACACACACAGTGGCGCTATTTGGCATACCAGCAATGGAATAAAAAAAATTAAAAATGGAATAGAATTTGCATGCAACGCTAGTAAAAGTTGCTGTTTAACTGACAGAGCATGATTACGATTAATTTCGAGTTGTATTAACGGTCCAATGCTTCTTCGCAGTTCCTCGAAAGCAAAGAAGTTAATTCTAAATTTTTCATTAAATGTGAGATATGTTAAAATATCAAAATTGATACGCTCATTTTTATCATTTTTATTTTAAACTTCTTAAACATACGTACGTAAGCACTAATTTTAAACCGCGAATAAACAAAATTTTCGCAGTACGTGATTTTATTAGTCCCTCTACTCTAGTAATAAATTCACTTGTAGTTACAAGTATGACATACTTGTAGTTACAATTGAATTGGAATTCTTTATGAAACAAAAATTAGTGTTGTAGTCTTATGAAATAGGCCCCTGGTGTTGCATTGGGGCTGAATTCAACCGCAATGACTGATCGTTAGGCAAATATTAGCTCGAGCTAAAGGAAAATCCCACTATTGTGGAAAATTTCCCAAAATATGGGAAATAATAATGAGAATTCATGGGTATGGGTATGTGTATGAGAGTGGACGCGACGCAGGTGACACACATCAACAAAATTGGGGAAAATTTCACACAAAGCCCAAAAAATTGGCCCGTTGCAACGGTCTGACCGGTTCTAAGAATGGACTGGATGTATGTGCTAATATCGATGGGATAGGGTTAACCACTTCTTGGTTGACCATCACAAAGTTTATATCAAAAAAAGGAAAAAGTAGGAAAACGGAAATAGAATAGAATAAGGGAAAAGCACAAAGCTATATAAGGAGGAGGAACAAGGAATAAATCTAGATTTGGTTTCAGGAACACAGAAAAAAAGGCCGAACAAAAAAAGGAGATAAGTGGCATTTGTGAATATAAGAGAATAGAATTAGTTTTTTAATCGATAATCTCGGCGAATTCATTTATTATAAAACAAAAAAAGACAGAGAAGAACGGTTTGGTATAATCCTTCGCGCAAGTAATACCACATATTAAGTGGTACCCTTAGAACTCTGTTTTAAAAATGAAACAATTTTTTATTGCAGCTTATCGCCTTTGATGTGGTTTCCGCAATTCCTTTACAAATAAACCTTTTAATAAAGTATCAAAAAAAAAAGATTCTTTCTCTCACCTGTACGCTTCTTTTCTTCTTTTCCTTACCATTTTGCACTTCCGGTCCCAAAAGTGCATGGCGCATGACGTTTTAATTATTCTCATTTTTAATCACATTGAAGTTTTCGAGAATCTCTTTTCCTGAACGCAGCCAACACGTTTAACAAACAATATGTTGCCAAAGCAAATTTCTGTGTGGCAATACAGAGTGACAGATCGCTACTTGGATCTTTAACCCAAGTTTGATTCTTCTGTTTTCCTTCTACCCCATTGACCACTTATTGGATTCAGTATCACTTAAATCATTGGACATAACCGATGAAACCAAAAAAACGAGCCGAGGCTATAACACAACATGCGGTGAAATCTGCTTATTTCTGACCAAAAAAAAACAAAAAAAGACTCTGAACGTTGTTTCCCGTTACACTGAAAGTCTTATCAATTTTAAACGTATCCAATCCTTAGATTTTACTCCTTTTGAATCCTTGAACTAACATTCATCTTTCTTTCATCTGGAGGCATGTTTGCAAGCTTGATTGCCTCAACGAATGTTTTTAAGAACATGTATTGCTGCAGCAATAGCCAAAATTTGCTCAACCCGATAATTACTTGCAAAGTACTTCAAAAATGCATGTCAAGGTTGAATTTACTTAGCGTTGCCTTGGTATATACCAGGTATGATCGCAGAGAATGGCATCCTCGAAGAACTTGGTAGATCAGGCTTCGATGAAGACTCCTCTAGCCCAGAAACGTCCTTCCGCTGTCTGCGTGGCTGGCTCTTTACAATGTAGAGAAAACAAATGATTGCTCGACGATGCCTTCCGATGTCTCTGTTGACAGAATGTTAGCCGTTTACATGATGATAAGGTATATCATCTTAGCCGAGTATGTGTTGTTGCAATACAATCTCTTTTGCTCAATCCTGTAAGGGTCCTCACTTACTTATTGGGTACTAGGCTGCCTCATTTGGTTCACCTCACATGTTCGGATAAAAATCCTAATTTTTTACACTATTTCATTACTTTATAAGGCTTTCCGATAGACATATTTCGATAGAAGAAACAAAACAATTGAATCCACCTAGAGATATGTTTATGAATGCCCTGATGAATGAATCAACATTTACAGAAATTTTATTTGTTTTTTTTTTATGGCAGCTACACTTCAATTGATTTACTTCTACTGCTTGCTAGTGACATTAAACTAGCCATACTCTTGGCACGTTCCAGCTTCTTTTTTGTGACAAGATCGGCCATATTCAAAGAATAACAGAGACTGAAAAAAGCTTCTATTTTTGGACTTTTTAGAAGCTCCGCAATTTCTTTGATTCTCTCTATAGTTGCTTTAGCCTTTTCGACTTTTCGGAGCACAGCATGAACCTTAAGGATTTGAACAGTCGCCAGGAAGGCCCATACATGACTATTGACTTTTCTTGCTTCTATGAAAGTGATTCTTAGTGATGAACTATTTCGAGTAATTCAAAGAGCATTAACTAACCTGCAATGCATTTTTCTGCACTTAAAATAGATTTATCATGGTTGCGTTCCTGGAAGTCAATTCTAGAAACTCGACACCAAAGATATGCCCTCTCAATGGGATACTTGGCAAGTATTAAGCGCTTCTCGAGTCTTGAAAGTAAAGCTCTAAAAAGATGTGTTTTTAGACATTTTATTTGAAAGGCGGCTTTTGAAATACTTGTTTGACATAGAAGCTTTATCTGTAGCATCCTCATCTAGAAATGTGTCTCTGTTCCCAAACTCATAAACCGGTCTCTCTTTCTTGAAATCCAGATGTAACTTTAGCAATACGATAAGCCGATCGCTTTCTTCATTATCGGTCAAATTTGTTGGTATATTATCAAACTGATCACAGAAAGCCAATGCCAGGAGGTTATATACTTCATTTATAAATTTAAACTTCCACGGCATCACCTTGTGAGTTTTCAAAACCATGTTATCACCCATAACTTCTTCCACGTAGTTTGTCAGTTTCTTAGTAGGACGAATTCATTAAAAGAAATGTGTTTAATTAGGTTATTTGGGACACAAACGAGTAATATATCCATACCTTTAGCTGTCGTGTCGCCCTAAGATGATGCATAGTCTTAAGCATGCTAATTACATTACGGTGGACTTGATATTGAATCCGATAAAGGTTAGCTTGTTTCAAGAGTTTCTTTCTCCGTGGATCAGGAGCGTTGTGCATTCTTTCGGTGTAAAATGGAGTGCGGGAATGTAACATTTTCTATGGATGTGAGGAAAAAATTAATATAATCACAACAGCTCTCGCCGTGCTTACCAAAAATTTCGAAACTGCATCGTACTTAGCCTTTGTAAGGTCCTCCATTATTGGCCTACTTAAATGGGATTGCGGTAAGAGAAGATCTTTTTTGGTTTGTAGTGCTTTCAAAAATAAAATGTCATTCCAACTTTGACAGAAATACGTCTGAGTAAAGACTCGGTAGGTTAAATTTCTTTTGGCAATCCCCTTTGGTGACAGCAATTCCATCTAAAAGAGATGAGACCATGATGGTTTCATCTTCGAATTACATATATATACAACCAACCTTGATTTCGGGAATACTTAGGACGTCACAGTTTTGTTGTTCTTGATGTATTCTCCATAAGGGTCTTTGGTCAGTAGTGGCTTGCATTTTTCTATGGACCTGATCAAAGTCCTTTCCATGTTCTAGAATGAAATACCCGGCTGGGTCACCTAGGGCATCATTGAAATTCTCGTCGACCTAAAGCAGAAATATGTTGCGTGATAAACATATGGAGGAGTCGTAAATTGCAGGTTAATCGTTTTTGACATACCACATCCAATCGGAATTTGAAAGCATTGACTTTCTTTCCAACAAATTTTCTGGAGAAATTACTCAAGTTTATCTTAGTATCTTCGAACTTATTTTGTTCGTATAGACCATCGCAGACTTCAAGATTGTAAGGCTGTACCAGATCGTCAAGAGCTGAAATAACACTGATTTTAATATGGTTGTATGTACGTATAGATGCTTTTATAATATTATAGGGATGAGACTTCATTTTATGTACCTAGGGCCTTTTGAGCATCAACTAAAGCTGCCTCAGTTTGGGCTATATGGCGCTTGCATTTGCTTCGAAAATACAAAGCCTTAGGATCAACTGGATTGAGGTCTAAAGACTTGTTGTAGAACAAATCGGCTACGTCTAGTTTCTGCTTTTTTGTGCAAAATAAGCCACATTCTCTATAGAGAACTTGTTGTTGTTCCGGTGTGCAAGAGATGGTTTTCCAAGTTTGCATTTTGCTTAAAACGAATTTGGAAAAAAATCTTTCACTGAGTTTTTGAAAAACTACAAACAAACTGTAAACAATTTTAACTGAAGTTTATCTGCTCGGCTGTGATATGAAAAAATCAAATTTATTTGCATAAGTAGTAAGAAGTGCAGGAAACTGTGATGACAGACTATGTTGCGCTAGCAAATTTCCAAACTGCGGGGAAGAAAATTGAAGGATAACAAGTTCAGTGAACTTCGTTCCTTACATTTTGCCTTATTCCTACAAAACTCGATGACTAATGTAAAACAAAAAACTTAATATGGAGAGAATAGTTTAAATCGACAATTACCTACCAAAAATGTAATCCACTTTGGGAGGCTGCAAAAGGAATTGAAAAGTCTAAAGCCTTAGCGACAAACATAAGAGAAAATAGAGAGGGCAAATACAAACATTTTCACACCCACTCAGAAGGGACTTCAAAACTGATCGATACTCAATAGACAAACGCTCGTCCATAGGTAATATCGATGAACCCGCACTGAGAATTATACAATACTAATGCAACACTAACGAAACTCGAAAAATAAGATATTCTCTTAGGAGTAGAAGGAGGCTAAGCGTCTCATTCTTTTAGTGCTTAAAGGCATCCATTTCTCCAACATAGTTCGATATGTGAGTGTCATTCTGGATAAAAACTTCTTTAGACTAAATATGTCACGTCGAATACCCGCTTTGTGCCATGTAAAGGAACTTTCGGCAATATTTTGGACTTGTCTCCAGAAAAAATGTTCCTGATGCTCATTAATACTCGTATAATAATATTAATTATATCCTGAGCGTCGGTTGTCTGTTGAAACAAGCTTTTTCTCACCAGGCTCCATCTGATTCTTTTATTTAACTCCTATCGGAAGCTCTGATAACTATAGCATCATCATAGATTACGGAAAGGCTCCCGCAATGCCGAGAAAAGACAAAACTGCGCTGGACATGGTGCACCTTTTAAAGACAGAACAAATAAGTCAAGACCAAAACTCAAGCCATGGTCTTACCAGCAAGTTTGTGGCAGACCATAGTCTTCCTGTTCCTACTAAAACTCTTCCTGCAAAAGGGGAATCAGAAACTTTGCAGCGTCGTCAAGTCCCATTCAAGATGATGTATATAAGACGTCGAAATGCCTCACGCATTATCAGAATTTTCAAATCCATTCTGGAAACAAAGAGAACTGTGCACATGAGGAACAATAAAGTGAGTCGAAAAAATTCTAAAAGACGGATTTATCACTGATGTTAAAACGTTGAAAGACTCTCCTAAGCACCAGTAATCGGGCCCGCTCCAAAAAATGAAAAAGTGCTAAAACACTCCAGGGCCTTCCAACGCATCATCTCTGAGCAAAGTCCTAGAAGACGCAATGACGTTCGCAGCGATCAATAAAGCGATGCCGTCTGTCAATTTCAATTTAACGGCCATTATGTGAGCAATAGCTATGCTTGCTGGTTCCAATGCCGTGACAAGCTTATCGCTTGTATCGATCAATGATCTTTCGATCTTAATGCATTGTAAAAGCCTCGATCAGGAGCGGTAAGCCTACCCTTCCGGCTCATTGTTGAATTGTCGCGAAACTTGATGCATTAAGGAACACTTATAGATGTGCGTTAATTATGGTCAATAAAGAATCCCATAATCCTCTGCCGCAGACTAAAGTGATGATTCGGTTCGTATTCATTTTAGATGATCTCCTTTCCTGAAGTGGATAACGACATTTCCAATCTTTCAAAAGTAACAACCTAACCAATGCCCAGTCAGCAATAAAAACTGACGACGAATCGAAAAGGGGTTCTTTACGATCAGAGGATCAGCTTTTGAGAACATATTATGACACCGTAATGGAGTCCTTTTTGCCTAATTGTAGCAATAATGATCGGCGGCACTCAATCTGTCTCTAGTTAAAGACGCAACAGACATCATACTAACTCAGGAAGCATGAATTGTGGAAAGTGAGATTCGTGGATTAGCTCCGTGTATTCTTGAATAGAAGCTTTTCGGGAAACCGAATTTGCTGTATCTGTGTTCCTGTTAACGACATCAACTTTGAATTCACAAACTCTTTGGTCTTGAACGGCTTCATAATGTTTCAGATTCAGCTGCAGGATATTCATGCTTTTTTGGATAAAGTTTCGATCAGATTTTTATATACTGAACATCTTCTGCTACAAGCTATATGCTTGCATCTTTCAGTTTCTACCCTTCACAATTTCAAAATGGCAATGACATCTAAATGGCAATGCAGCTTTGCAGCTGCAGCGTTAAGCATTGGTGATGATTAACAAGACTGGTACGTATCCCGTAAATGTTTAACTTGTCTTAACGGCAACCGACGCCGAAATATCTTTTTTGACAAAACGTCGTCTTTCTTCTTTTTCACTTCTCATATTTTCAACCAATTGTCATTTGATTCGTAAACCTGTAATCAAATATATATAGGTAGTATTTCCGTGCAATTCCTTCCACCTCATTACTCGAATAAGCCATCATTTCGACAAATCGAAATCCTTATTCAAGGAGAATACCTATTCGTGATTTTATTTACTCAACCCACAAAGGATCTTTCGTTTTCGACTCACTCTCATCCTGCAAAAACAAAGCACACATATTCGTACAAGAAAACAAAACTCAAATCACACTCAAATTGCAAAGTTAAGTTGCTAATAACTTTTTGCTTTCTTTTGATTTCTTCCTCGTTCTGTTCTCTTTTTTTCGTTTTAACATAGTTCCCCCTTTTGTTTTAGCTAAAAGTTCCTCTGACTGGGTTCCTTCGAAGGAATTCTTCTGACTGAGGAGTCAGTCCACAAAACCATTTCAGGTGTTTTTTTTCCATTTGCACGGATGAACTTTTTTCAATCATCACAAACTCCCATCAATATTCCTTCGATTTACCCCACAGATTTCACAAATCCTCTATCGTCTGTCCGCTGCTGGAGTTCTTACGACCCTCAGTAGTCACAGGGTGTAGAAAGTAAATTAAAATAACAAAAAAAGGTTTGCGAATGACTTTAGGAATGGTACTCGGGTACAAAGTAATTTTTGATTGAGGAACAACAACTGAATCCTGTCATTTCATTTCTCTAACTTCCTCACTCTCTGTATTTTTGAAAGCAAATTTAATTCGAAACGGGAGAGGGGTGCCAAAACAGTCAAAATGGAAAAAGTTTCTGTCGCTAAACATAAATTTGTTCTTCATTCTCCCGATCGGAAACTACGTTCAGGTAAATCCACCGGATCCAGAATTTGGATCGGAGAAGTTTTTCTCTAGCTCCAGCGTTGCCATAACTTCTCATGGTTGTCAATTTCTAATGATGGGTGTGTTCAGCGGTATTCAGTGGCGCTACGTGAGTTGATTTTTCTTTCTTTTCTTGCTTTTTTACGAAAATAACTCCACGGCGACAACATAGACACGCGAGAGTTAACTCATTTTTAATGGCTTCACACTGAACAACAACATATTGGCGTGGCCATGGGTAAAAAAGTTGAGACGATGACGACGACGAGGACGACGATTCCCTGGCACACGGTTTTCATTGAATATTCATAAATAATTGTTTGTAAAAAAAAAATTTGTTCGAAAATATTTGCTGGGAGTTGGGACGTATATCCAAGGAGAAATACCAAATCGTGTTGCTTGTTTAAGAAAAGTTTACTCGCATAAACTACCAGTATCCAACAGAAGCCATTGTTTGGATAGTTTCGTCTATGTAAGTACATGGATATGGCTTTTTGCCATGGTTATGTCGAGGTTGTGTCCGTTAATTTAGAGATCGATACATTTGTTATATCCCTGGAATGCATGCATCTGAGAAGCGTTAACATTTCGCACTATAACGATAGAATTCAGGTTCAAGTTTAATGAACGCTTGTAGGGTCATGGACGTAACAATGTTGTAGGGTGCAAACTGCCAAGTTAAGCTGGGTTGTAATAAGCATTAGGTTGTTATTAATGGCATAACCACTTTAGTGTTAATGTAATTCGTGAATACAGAAAACCACCAGACCATGGAAGCGCAGATGGGTGCTTGTATTTTTATTTCAACCGGGAGAAAAGTTTCAGATGTGTTCTTCTGTAAGCATGTTGAAGTAGTTGGTAGGTAGTTATAATAATGAGTAGTTTTAACCATCTTTTGATTTAAGGAAGTAAAGTCAAATGAATATCACATGTCGAAGTAGATGTGACAATATCGTCCCAAAATCTGCAGACGTCCCAGCTATAAAAACATTCAGAAGTCCTTTTCTAGTAAATTTGAAGATATGCTTAGTTTTCATGGATTTACATATTGACTATAGAGCCTTAGAGATCATCTTTTTATATTACGTTTGCCAGTCGAATGATAGCTTACTCAGAACAAAATCTAGAAAGTGTTTAAGCTAACCTATGCAACGCCTTGCTTTAAATAACAAATACACTTTTTACTATCCGGTGGTTCTAACCAGCTCTTCGGTGAGTTTGTTTTCACACTGTGCTAAATGGGCAGATACAGGACAAGACCTTTTGCAAGAAAAGTTAAGAACTGCACCAGGTATCTATGCCGACTGCTCTAAAACTTCAAATGCGTTAACACTGCCTTAACTCGCAGTGGTGGTCTCCGGTAACTGTACAAGTAAACCCTAACTCCACAGTTTAAAATGGCAAGGAAATGTTTAGAAAAAGCATAAAATTGGCCTACGCTGCGCCGTTATAAGGCTCGCAACCCTATACAAAAGTGATTAAAAAGATGTAACGAATCAACTAACGACCTCGGATATTAACGAATTCACTAATGACAACCCTTGTAAATGTTTTAAGAACAACGACCTTCGGATCTTCACGTAAAATATCCGAAATTTAAACAGACAGCCAATCAGGGGGTCAATAGAATCAACGGCCACCAGAAAGTCCGATGGGATAGTTTGAGCATAAGGAGGGTGCAATACTGTGAGATACGATAATATTGTGGTAATTGCTAGAGGGTAAAGTATGAAGCATTATTCGAATGCGGATTTGTCATATGCGGCAGACCTAGGCAAGAAGTCTTAACTTCCAACACTTAAGCGATCGTCTTGTGACAACCCGCTCAAAGTAAAATTGATAAAAGGCTTTTATGCGCCCATGCCATTAACAAGACAGGGACAACGCCACCAAATAAGTTTTCTTTCAACTCCTCGACAAGGGATATAAGCAAGTCCTAGACATTTTTAATATCATCGCTGCCATGAGAGTCACGATCGCCCCGGAATTCGCTTCAGGCCCGACTAATAATAAGTGAGTATCATGATGCCAGTGGTTTAAATTTTAAATCGTAATAAGTTTCTTCCATAAGTCCGTGACTCCTAAATCGACAAGGGGTCATAGATCGTTTTTCTTGAGAACTGAGGCCAAAGGTTAAGCTAAAGCTGTTGTTTTTTTCTTTCTTTTAGCCTCTTTATGCTACTGAACTTCATCAGGGCGAGATCTTCCTCGTGTAGGTGTCAATTTCCCGCTATACTTTATTAGTGCTAAGGACAGTTTCGATGTGAATATCAAGAAGCACATCTTGTTGTGTGCATTTCCTTCTTCATTCATGCTTTGCATTCACTTTTGTCAAATCCAGTAAATATTGAAATATTCTGAGGTGGATACCATTTTTTACATTTCAGTTTATTTCTGTACCGGCCAATCGGACTGCCAAGCACTTTTGTAGAGTTTCGACACACTCTTCCGAATACCCGCGGAGTCTCTCCTTCATCTCTTGTGGCTCAGTAATTGCCAGGCCAGAGAACCTATTACGTCGTAAAGTTCCTGAGCTATAGATTTATCTTTTTTCCAGCTCAACTTAGAGTGAAAGAGTTGTTGGTAACTGTCATAAAAAATGTTATTCTCTGGTGACAAGTATTTGGCTTCATAACAATTTTAGCACTTGCTTTCAAGTCAGGTTCATCGAACTGAGCTCGTTCAGCCGGATCATTTTCTGATTTCGATTACAGCTTAATTTTATAGTCAAAGGAACTGATTCTTTTTTTCTTAATTTCTGTTCCGCTAATTGCAAAGTAAGACACTTTGTCTTAAAGGATCGTTTGTACCACTTTGTCAAAACTACAGCAGAGAAACTCTTTTTATTCATTGGTGTCGAATTGTTCCCTGACGAAAATATTCCATTTCATTAAGTTGAGGGCTGGACATTCACATGAAATGTGTACAGTTATTTCGTCTTCTTCAAGGCAAAGTCGGCACTCCTGTGAGTTGACGCACTGAGATTTTCATATCATGCCGACTTAAATTTAGACGGTGACTCGTTTGGCCTGTCATAGACCTGGGCTATTCTCCCAATATGAGATGCGTCCCAAATACTCCCAGCTATTAATAGTTGAATTTACTGCTGATTAAGCATTGCAGCAGAAAGGTTCGGTCGCTTAAAGAGAATTTTTGAGCCCTTTCTGGCCAGTCTTTTTCATTTCAGCCTTTTCATTACCATCAATGCTCTCATGACCACCATCGTTTGGTCTTGTTCCTACAGCTGTGAGGAGTTTGAAGCAGTACATGACATGTTTGACTATTCGTGAATACGAATTAATGGATGTTTAAGCCTTTGATATTGGAGTTGTAGATAAATTCTTGGATGGCGTGTAGTTCAGCCAGAAATACACTAGGACTTTTTCCATTGCATTTGATATGCATTTATTTGGTCCGTGTATAGCAGCTCCCACTCCCGATTCCATTTTAAAACCATCCGTACACCACTTTATATCGAAGTATAATGTTTTTTGAAAGCAGTGTGTTACCGCTCAGTTCATATCAAATACCGGTATTTCAGAAATTAGAATCCTTAGGTTCGGGTGACTTAGCTCTTTTTTGTGTACCAGACTTGATTTGTTAATATACACGTATAAGTGTGAGGACGTAAGTCCTATTATTACTTCTATAGCATCTGTGGGCAGGTCTGAAAGGCATGCATGACGCTGCACTCTTTTGAGCTTGAAAAAGCGGTCTTTTGTGTGGTTTTAGTCCACCATACTATAAAAGAATTCGTTATGATCATCGTTGTATGGATTCAGTGAGGGATCTTTGGAAAGATTTCTTATCTGCTCCCAACCATACGACCAAACGGCAGGCCGAAAAACCGTTGATTGCTTTACTTATTTTATTGCTTAAGTGAGAGTTCCAATTAAGCCTTTTATCAAGGATTACTCGCAGATATTTGACCTCGTCACAGTACGTAGGTTTATTTCTTTTTCTACTGTTTGTGCACAGATTGTCTCATTTATGCGGTTTTTCACCCATATATTACTTCATATATTGTAGTTATTTTATTTATTTCTTCGAACGTGACTTGACTGATTTTTTTGCTTTAAAATTGGCCTCATCTTGTAAAATCTATTGTGTCCATTTTGACCTCTGGGTACTACTCGTATATTTAACATTTATATGAATATATGTTTATATAGATTCAAATATTTTGACAATCATGCAATAAAAACATACTATATAGGTACGGATCAATTTGAACACTAAAAGCCACAAAGGCTTTTGGCAAATGCAATCCAAAATGTCAAAGAATGCAAAGAAATGAAAAACCTTAAAAGGGGTTTCTTTTAAATTTGATTTTTTTTATCAGAACATTCAAAATTTGATTTTCGCCAAACCACTTTCTCTACCTATGAGCTGTTTTTAGAACAAGACCTAGCAGCCTGATCTAATAATTCTTCATCGGTTCAGTATATACTCGTATACTATAATTCTTTTGATATTTTTAAACTTATTGAAACTTGAATCTGAAATGCAATTAAAATGGCAAACTGAAACCACACTCCAGAAAAGGTCAAAAATACCAACTTTCTGTACCCCAGGGTCTGAACGGTGGGTCTCTGAAGGAACAAATAATTACATTGATATTTAAAACAAATTGCTCTCGAAATACACAAAATTAATAGCAAAAAACTTTATTCAGAAGTATAGTGCAATTTCTTTAGAATTCGAATGGATCCAGGTTTAATACAATAAATACATTCTCCATCCAACATCAGCTTATTCAGCAAGCTATCCATCGGAGAGGCGTGTATAGACACATATATTGTGGTTATGCATGGATTGACGGAAAACTCATAATTAAGCAGATCACAATACTATTTTGTGTTATTCCGATGTATGTATGGAGTATTAAAACAACACAAGGTCTGTTACTAGTGAATGGCCCTAGCTGCCAAAGTATGTACTCGTACAATACAAAATTTACCATCAAACTGCATTATAGGCGCCATCTCCTTCTTGAAATCTAGTAAAGATTTTAAGCTAACAAAAATATAAATTTTATATTGTACAACAGATAAGCTGGAGCATTGAACATTTTGAATTTTATACCTGGAAACTACGATCTACGGACAACACTGATTTTTCCTCATTTGAAGAAAACTCCCACAGAAACGTATCGAATGCTTGTGAAGCTTAAAGTGAGCATGGTCTTAGTGACACAGGGTGCTTTGAGTAGTTTAAAAAAATCAAAAGTAGCGATTTTGACATGAAAAACGAAGAACCACGTATTGAACACAATGAATTGTATGGATTGTTAGATACGCTTAAACCCTTAAAACCTAGCGAAGCAAAGTATGATAAACCAGCAAAAAATGATCGAGTTGAATTAAGTTATTTGTGAAAAAAGGGCAGAATATCAAAGTAGGCGACACAAAGTTATTTTGCTTCATCATAATGAACCACGCAGCAAAACTCGTCAATGAAACGATTGAAGCGTTAAGTTGAGAAATACTTTCGCATGTGGCTTACTCACAAGACTTGGCTCTATCCGATTACTACTTATTTTCTTGGACTGGATACGCAATTGCACAATTTTGGAAAAATATTTATTCCATAAGAATCCTCCCCTTTTTCGATGGCGAGAGAGACGACTACTGATGAGGTGGCACTAGCAAAGGTTATAACTGCTTTCAACATACTCCACACTAATAGTAATAAGTTTTTAATAAAAAAATCATATTTTCCATTCAAAACTATAATACTTTATAAATGCTTTCTAATTTTTCTTTGGTTATTTCACATCTGAGAAGTATTTTTCTCCCCAAACGACCGAGAATATCGTCATCTGCTATCGATACATTACATGTATCAGCGCCAAAAGGAAGGCTGGGAAGATCGAGGTTTCACAAAGAGTCTCCTAGTTTTTCAGCACAAGAACTAACTATTAACTTATTTACCTTATTAGGCAGAAAAAGGAAACAGTGATTAGCATGATTGATTCTTCGTTTTATTTCTGCTGTGATGTTGTCGATAGCAGAGCAAGGATAGACAAAGTTTCGTAACTACATACCTCGAAATTATAGCTATTAAAGAAGTAGCATGACAGAGCATCATCTTGTTTTATATCCTTCTTCACATCAAAGGTCAGTATAGTTTTCGCAGTTCCTCTTTGCGGATCTTTTATATTGCGCCAAATAGACTAGTATTTTACAGAACAGCTATCTTGGGTGCATCAGATTAGTACTGTATAATAAAGAAGTCGAGCTTCTTCCAAGGGACTGACAATTGATTCTGAAGCGCTGCAAGCTATTTCGGAAGTGTTCATTTTCTTTTCCTTAAAGAGTTTCAGCTCGACCGTTCCATTTAAATATATAGTTTAATAACAAGTAAAATAAGTTCCTTTTATTTTTCTTATTTTATTTTAATACCTCTATAATAAATATTTATCGATTTGGTTAATACGCACGTACTTTCTTGAAATCGACTTGCTCGTTTCGGGTGCCTAGAGAAGACCAAGGAAGGATTTAATGGATCGAGTGATCGATGGCTCAAACTTTCCAGCTTGTCTCTATTAGAGAACAGGTAATAGTTGAGAGTCAAGAAAGTGTGAGCGTGTATTCGAGCTTAAAAATGGAGGGAACATTTATTATGCAACGTGATATCACAAGCAAACCGGATAACTAGACTGTTGGTTACAAGGACAAAACAGCAAAAACATGTCATTTTGGATCCATCGATTCATTCCTTCAATAGAAAAAGCTTGCTTGCAGCACTGCCAGTTGGATACCCCTTAACTCAGAACAGCGTCATATGGTGCCTCACGAATTTATAATAATTTGTATAATTAATATAAGCGCCCCATCGACCGTCTACAAATCGCTCAGATATTAAATTCTCTGGCATGCGATATAGGTCACACCAATCATTGAACCACAAAGCTAACGATACGAAGCTTGAACATCCGACCGCCTCTCATCATTTTATTACTTTGGTATTGTTGGTATTTTACGAGTACCATTATTAGTTAGATCGTCTATTTTTTCTTTCCTCATGAATCGCTTTCCATTGGGCCGCAAGAATATGCTCCATAGTCTTTAACTGGTCTATATGGATGTTATGCATCTCGTACCAATCTTAAGCTATAAATGTTAGGATACGATTTTATTCCGAAAAGCCTGTTAGCGTATTATATTTAGATGAAAACTGTTGGGAATTTTAAACCCTGAGGGATTTGCGACAACTTTGTATTTATACACAACTACTTTTTTGCTTGTAACGAGTGACTTGCCTCGGAACTGCAGGACTCAAATGAACTAAAACATCTAAACTCAAAGATTTGAAGTATGCTCACAAGCTTTGTTTGCTAACACTTCAGAAAATGTGTTGTAACACGTTGCCACAAATCGCACACTACGAGCTAAAAAAAACCTTAACCCAATATTCACTTTCTCAATTCTTGAATGGCATCCTTAAATAATACAAATCTTCTTACAAAATAAAGTTCAATAGTTTTTTTTATAATTATTGTTCCATAATATTATATTTCAATAAATTTAAATGAAAAGAGTTATACTCCTTCGTATTGTAGGTATATTTTGTCGGAATATATATAGAATTAATTGGTTTAGCCAGATGATGGACGATATCTCGTGATGGTGTACTGTAAATTTTTGATAGCTACGGTTCTTGTCTTAGCTGCGGGTATACAACCTGGTATGTAAACTCCAAGAGTATCATCAAGACAGTCTCCATTTTCATCAACACATTCTGACACAATTGTAGGACATTGTGCATGTATGCTTCTGAATAGTCCAAGGAAAGCGACAAAAGATACAAGACACACGAATAATTTCATTATTGTTTTGCAAATGTACTTAGTGGTGAAGTATAGATTTTAACTGGGGAAATCGAATTTGCAAAATGTTATGATTGGTGCCGTATAATTGTTTGATCACTCGAATTTTGTTTGCTTTGCCTAAATTCATTATTTGTTTCAAATAAACGTATGCGAATTGATGTCAAGCTGTGCGGTGCCGTAAGAAACGTAAATTATGTTTTCTACTTTTCGGTGTTGGATGAAATTCGAAATCTAATTTGAGTGCATAGTTGACGGCAAATGAACCAACTGCATCATGTTATGACCCCTTTGACCCTTTCGGAGCAGATTCTTTCCTAAAGTCTGGACAGTTTCTACTGCATATCTTAACTTGCGATCATGGATACTAACGTTATGACCCCTTTGACCCTTTCGGAGCAGATTCTTTCCTAAGTCATATGAAAAAAAATTTCATATTCCCAAAATATTAAGAAACATTTTGAGGAATAAATAGAAAAATCACCACCACCACCAACTCCTTCCACAATTCGGTCAAGAAAAAGTTTGCGGAGAAAAATTCCCAAATTGACTTAAAAAATAATCCCAATTGCATTATAGGAAAGGTGTTCGAGAGGTTTTATTTAACGTAGCCCCAAATCCTTTCACCTGATCCCTTTTTGATAAAACCAAACTATCAATGCCACATAATCTAATTTGTGTTTTTACATACTGAAAAGTTTCTCATTCATAAAAGGCTACAACTCGTGTATGTCCTTTTTCGTTAGTATCTATCCCCAGAGTAAAGAAGTAAAAGTTCTTCCAGCACTTAAACTATGTATATGTGTATCTCCTCGAACACCGAAAAACATATGCGGAACAGTGTAACGTAACGAGCCCATATTCGAATTACTGAAGTTTTAAAATATCTCTCCCCGGTTAAGCCAATTTATATTCATGAAATTTAAATTGGCACATAATGTAAGTCATTAAAAGTTTTACCATTAAATTTCGTTGCCCCTATCGAGAATAGGGAAACAAATATTTTTCTTGTCCTCAAGGAAGAAAAATAAGGACATAACGGGGTAAATAAAAGGGACACCTACGGACATTGAAGTATGTGCAGTAAAGTATCGATTGAGGTTTCCAATGCGTCCCGATAATGTGAGTGATTGAGAGGCAAATTAAAATAAAATTGTAAATATGCTTCTCGTTTGGAAATTTAAATATAAAATTGACGTAGTTGGATGTGAGCCGGGAACAGGACAACATCATAAGGAGAATTTGCGTCTGTTTTTTAGACAGACATAAACGCAATTCTAAGAGCAATGAAATATATTTTGTGAAGAACTGATGAAGGGGGCGAAGCCATGCTACCTCTCTGAATTATTGGCATACACGCCCATCAAACTGCAAAAACTCACCGTTTATATGGGAAGACGGGCAATGTAGGCTCTTTATCACTGAAGCTCATACTCAACCATTCTTGGAAAGTATGAAAAGTTTCCATTAAAAACAACTTACTTGTACTCCTTAACAGACTGCTATACTTCTTTGTCTGAGTGCTCTGTTCCAACAGAAAAAAAATTAAATCGGATATTTTTCGGCAGAATGAATCAAGGACCAATTCATACTAAAACATCTATATTTTGCAAGAAAAAGTAACTATTAGATTAGTAGACTACATAACACTATTCCTTTTTATATCTCATCAACACTATGTTATACGTTTGCTACCACTTCAGATAATTTTGGAATATGAATTTAATTAAGATTCCAAAATATCTCATGAATTTTATTACCTCCAGCCACTTTGTGGTCATCGGGAGAGTCTTACTAACTGCCGAACTATCACCTTTTCCCACCTTCTCTCCACTGATTCTGTAGAATATATGGTCATATATGGTTGAATCCTATTAGGATTTCGCATATTTTCGTTTGAAATGTAGGCGCAAGTTTTTTTTTTTAATTTATGAAATCTAATGTTGGTATCACCACCCCACAGTGATTATGATTATGTCAGTACCGTCTGTATAAGCGAGACAAAGAATGGAATTTTAAAGGATTGGTATTGGCAAAGTATTCAATGTAGTTCGTATATGGATGCAGATTCTAAAATAAGACATTACGTTTTATAACTCATCTTTATAGATGCTGTTATATGCCGCATTACAATTAATATTGAAAAAATATTATTTGTTAAAATATTGAGAATAATGGACTACTGAAGACTACAAAAGGGCGTTTCCAAGACTTTGTCGCACAGTTTGACCAGTATGCCAAGTAGTCCAACATTTCTGAATCTGTTTTATTCTACCAGCTGTTCGGTCAGTGCTATATTCAGCAATAACACGATCACTGAACTTTGGCTTCAATATATGAATTGGGGTTGTGGCAAGTGATAAAGCCCTATTTCAACCAGATATCTTTAAATCATTAGAGTTCTAAAATTACTCAAATGATAACCACCACACACTGTGGTACTTAATGACTCCTGTTGAATGACTTGCGGCTGTTTCTTTACAGTTTTGCTTATTGTTTATTAACAAAGCTATAAAGCAACTGGGAATGATAGTCGGTATTAATCCAGATCTTCCTCCATTTCAATTGGAGGAATCATCCAGCGAAAATCCAACATGCACGATGACAACTGGCTTCAGCTCTTCGGTCAACACCCACTTATGCTGACGTACAGCCAGGTTTTTGCCACATAGTACGTCATAGAGACGTTCGAGAGATATCCAGATCTTTAAAAATAGCGCGGAATTGTTTGATTGCGATCTCTCCTAAAAAGAACACCTTAAGAAACATTCTAAATTATATTGAAAAAGTGAAGGCCAGGGATATGTTTTTTATTTTCCTTTTTGATGTTACCACTTTTATTTTACCGTATATCTCTGGCATACTTGTCGACAAGGAAGAGTTTGAAATTTATCTTAACTGTTATAAAATTAGCAAGCGCTTTAAGTTTTTTGTAATGACTAAATTGAAACTTTAGACACCCAATTTTAAAAGTCTTAAGCAAGGCAGACGTGATATAAAAATGGGCCACATCTCGATTGTTAAAATGACACATGTCTGAGTACACCGTGATATTAGTCTGATTATTTACAGACTAAAACAAAAAGTAGGCATCAAATGTTAGCAATGCAAACAAAATTCGAGTGATCGAACAATTATACGGCACCAATCATAACATTTTGCAAATTCGATTTCCCCTATAAAAACTGAAAGATTTGCTAGTGAAGTTATCAGTTAAAATCTATACTTCACCACTAAGTACTCGTACATTTGCAAAACAATAATGAAATTATTCGTGTGTCTTGTATCTTTTGTCGCTTTCCTTGGACTATTCAGAAGCATACATGCACAATGTCCTACAGTTGTGTCAGAATGTGTTGATGAAAATGGAGACTGTCTTGATGATACTCTTGGAGTTTACATACCAGGTTGTATACCCGCAGCTAAGACAAGAACCGTAGCTATCAAAAATTTACAGTACACCATCACGAGATATCGTCCATCATCTGGCTAAACCAATTAATTCTATATATATTCCAACAAAATGTATCTACAATACGAAGGAGTATAACTCTTTTCATTTAAATTTATTGAAATATAATATTATGGAACAATAATTATAAAAAAACTATTGAACTTTATTTTGTAAGAAGATTTGTATTATTTAAGGATGCCATTCAAGAGTTGAGAAAGTGAATATTGGGTTAAGGTTTTTTTTAGCTCGTAGTGTGCGATTTGTGGCAACGTGTTACAACACATTTTCTGAAGTGTTAGCAAACAAAGCTTGTGAGCATACTTCAAATCTTTGAGTTTAGATGTTTTAGTTCATTTGAGTCCTGCAGTTCCGAGGCAAGTCACTCGTTACAAACAAAAAAGTAGTTGTGTATAAATACAAAGTTGTCGCAAATCCCTCAGGGTTTAATTTTTCTATTGAAGGAATGAATCGATGGATCCAAAATGACATGTTTTTGCTCTTTTGTCCTTGTAACCAACAGTCTAGTTATCCGGTTTGCTTGTGATATCACGTTGCATAATAAATGTTCCCTCCATTTTTAAGCTCGAATACACGCTCACACTTTCTTGACTCTCAACTATTACCTGTTCTCTAATAGAGACAAGCTGGAAAGTTTGAGCCATCGATCACTCGATCCATTAAATCCTTCCTTGGTCTTCTCTAGGCACCCGAAACGAGCAAGTCGATTTCAAGAAAGTACGTGCGTATTAACCAAATCGATAAATATTTATTATAGAGGTATTAAAATAAAATAAGAAAATTAAAAGGAACTTATTTTACTTGTTATTAAACTATATATTTAAATGGAACGGTCGAGCTGAAACTCTTTAAGGAAAAGAAAATGAACACTTCCGAAATAGCTTGCAGCGCTTCAGAATCAATTGTCAGTCCCTTGGAAGAAGCTCGACTTCTTTATTATACAGTACTAATCTGATGCACCCAAGATAGCTGTTCTGTAAAATACTAGTCTATTTGGCGCAATATAAAAGATCCGCAAAGAGGAACTGCGAAAACTATACTGACCTTTGATGTGAAGAAGGATATAAAACAAGATGATGCTCTGTCATGCTACTTCTTTAATAGCTATAATTTCGAGGTATGTAGTTACGAAACTTTGTCTATCCTTGCTCTGCTATCGACAACAATACAGCAGAAATAAAACGAAGAACCAATCATGCTAATCACTGTTTCCTTTTTATGCCTAATAAGGTAAATAAGTCAATAGTTAGTTCTTGTGCTGAAAAACTAGGAGACTCTTTGTGAAACCTCGATCTTCCCAGCCTTTCTTTTTGGCGCTGATACATGTAATGTATCGATAGCGGATGACGATATTCTCGGTCGTTTGGGGAGAAAAATACTTTGTAAAATCTTCGGTGCCTTTTGCGTTGAAGGGCTTTAAGGTCTCCTGGAGCTAACTGCAACTGGAGACAGTAAACTGTGTTCTTAATAAATTAATAGAATATATAACTACATACCATATTTGTAATGTTGATGACTCGAAGCGATAATGAAAAATGTAGAGTACACAATTACAACTTCATTTGACACATATTTCAACACAGATTAACCTTAATTCCATTGAAAAAAATTTTACAAATTGTACATGCGAAACAGACAATGAATTTAGGCAAAGCAAACAAAGTTCGACTGTTCAAACAATTATACGGCACCAATAATAACAATTTGCAAATTCGGGTTTTCCAATAAAAACTGAAAGACTTGCTGGTGAAGTTATCAATAAAATCTATTCTTCACCGCTAAGTACATTTGCAAAACAATAATGAAATTATTCGTGACTTTTGTCTTTCATCGCTTTCCTCGGACTATTCAGAAGCATACATGCACAATGTCCTATAGGTGTGTCAGAATGTGTTGATGAAAATGAAGACTTGTCTTGATTTACATTCCAGGTTGTATACCTGAAGCTAAGACAAAAACCGTAGCTATCAAAAATTTATAGTACCCCATCACAAAATACCGTCCATCATCTGGCTAAATCAATTAATTCTATGTATGTGCATATTTGCATGTATCTACTTATAGCTCTGTTTACTTAAAATTGTAATAAAGTAATAATTAGTAACAGAATCATAAGTAAACCTATGAACTTTATTTTGGCTTTATTTTTCGTATTCTTTAAGAAGACTTGAGAAATTGAATATTGGACTTAGGTTTTTTAAGCGCGTAGTGATCAATTTGTGGCAACGTGCTTCAAGTTTTGGATCGTTTTCTCTTATAACTGTGACTCCTCCTTAATATTTTGCAATATGATCTCCTTTTAATCTGGGTATGGGGTTTCTTTATCGTTTGCCGACAATCAGTATGCGTTTATCCAAATCTTGTTACGATATCTTTGATCCTTTTAATAGTTGATGTAGACTCACTTTTTCAAAAATTCTGAAATCTCGATGAAGTAACACCCTACTCCACAATAACACAATCTTTTAGAATGCAGCTATTTTCAAAAGATCTCTTCGCTTTCATCAGAGAGAAGAAACATTGTTCAAATATTCTGTGATCGACCAAATCTTATCTTTGGGAATTCCCTCAATTCAACAATTCATCTGTTAAACTCTATCCAAAAAGATTCGGATTCGCAAAGTATGAAACTTAAGTCAAATTTAATCGGGTATGGGACTTTTTGTTTTTTTGCCACATCACGCAGTACTGAAACCCGACAGCCTTACCACGTGGGAGTTCCCTCAACTTTAATTATTTAATAGTTTAATTTAATTATTCTCAGAATAATTATAAATATATATGTACATATGTACATACATAAATAGGAATTGAGAAACTTATAGATTTGCGAAGGTGATCCTGGGAGCGGATGTATACCGGACTCTAATTATTTAGTTTGCTCGAAATTGATATTTGAAATTTAAAGTAAGTTTACACCGACGCGAAATTCAACATTTCGAAATGAAATTTCGAAATTTCTTTTCACCGTTTACATTAAACCAAAAACATTTATATGACAGCTACTGTCTTCCCACTTCCCCCTTTGTAATACTTTTTTTGGTTGAGGCACATATAGTAGTCGTTACTGATTGTATATATTGGAACAGCTGACTTCTTTCAAAGTTGTTTTTGTAAGCCCTATAACGTGTGCTGAATGACGTGCAGAATAATTAAACGGGTTTGTTCAATTTGAACATAGTGAACAACACTTTCGGTGGTTTATTTTTTTTTTTCAATGCATTTTTATTAAATTTAAATTCAGAAATTCTTACAAGCTATACAAAAAAACGCTTAAAAATTAGCTTAAATAACTTAGAAAACTATCTTATTCTAACTTACTGGCCCCATGCGGACACTCTAAGTTAAACATAATTCTTAATCTACATGTCTTTCGACGTTCCTTACAGTACTCTTTTTATTATTGCATTAATTTAAAAATTAAAACTAAGAAAATAAATTGTATTAAGCAAAAAACTTAGTAAATGGACATTTTTTTTTGTTTTTCTCTTAATATAAAACTTACAGACTACTTAAAAAAAAAAATAAATCTTAAGCCTACTTAACCTACTTAAGCTAACTTATTGTATTGTTTAAGTACTATTTTTTTTTTTGTGTGGATTACCACTTTTATTAGAAGATGTTACCCATCTCTGTTGTTTTTTTAATTTTTTTTTGTTTTTTTTTTTTTATTTTATTTATTTTTTTTTGTTTTTCAGTTTTTATAATTTTTTTATTTTTTTTTCTTTTTTTTGTTTTTTTATTTTTTTTTTGTTTTTATAATTTTTGGTCTTAAATCTACCTTAATCCTACCTAAATCTATGGAAGCCGGCCATGACTAAATAATAGGCAGACCCGCTCTGCTTCCTAACGAAGCTATCTAGTATTGGAGAGATTCGACAATGGAGCTTCCCCTTCTTCTGCAAACCACCAAAATTGTTGGTGCTGCCGAGCAACATCCCTCATGTCGCGACTCCCTACCGCCCTACTAAACCGGAGACGCTCCGCACTGCCGTGTGCGACGTCTCTGTCGTAGTTGAGTCGCCTGTCCGCAGCTGTTCGAGCGACGTGGAAGATTAACGGCACCGCTAATCTATCCTGGATCAGACCTTGTTTGCGGAGGTAGAGGAACGCTTCTGGAGGAATAAAGCCGTCAAAGCGAACTCTCTCTTGATACATATAATTGGGGTAGTAAGCCCCAGATATCAGGTTGGTCGACGAGGTCATTGCTCTTGCAATGTGCCTTCGAATCAACTTAATAACAAAATTGTCCACTCGTATTAGGTTCGCCCTATTGTACAAGACCTCATTAGGATAGAATTTTATGTACTCAGACTCTGGTGTTCTGTACAAGCGACTTGCTCTCACGTTGAACCACACGGGACAACCAAATGTAAGCATAGGCCGAGTAAGGGCCATGTAGCAGATCACCTTTACCCTCGCATCGAGTTGCCTGTTATAAAACAGTCTCTTTCTAAGGGCAAAAGCACCTTTGGTTCTGGCCAGAGCAACATCTATATGTTTGTTAAAATATAGATATTGATCTAGCCAGATCCCAAGGTATCTGACTACATTTCGACAAACAAGTGGCTGCCCGTGTTGTCCCACGATCTGAAACTTTCGCCAATTCTTTCTGGTATCCGCAGAGGCCCCAGACAAAGGCGTCCTAAACAGAATGGTTTCCGACTTCTGAAAGTTGATCTTCAACTTCCAGTCGTCGCAATATTGTTAAATTTTATCGAAGTCACGTTGCAAAAGAATGTTTATAACCTCAATCTTTGGACCTGATCTGTACGCGATTAAGTCGTCTGCGTACTCTATGGCATGGTGAAGTGAACCTATCAGATCGCTTGTGTAAATGTTGAAAAGGATTGGCGAATTGACCGCACCTTGTTGCAGACCGTTTTTAATGTTGAATGTACCAGTAGAAGTCACATCGCCATTTTTCACGATGAACTGTCTATCTGTGAGCATATTGAAAAGAATATACAGCAGTGGTTTACTAATGCCCAGTCTGTCCAACTTGTAGAAGAGTCCCTCTAACCATACGGTATCGAAAGCCTTCTCCAAGTCAATCAGGCAGGCACCCGTGCACTGTTTCTTGGCTTTGTTCCATTGGACATCAGAAACCAGTTTAGACGCGGCATGAATAACATCATGCCCCGCCTTGAAACCGAATTGATTATCAGGAACTATATTTCTGTCCTCAACCCACTTTGTCAAGACTCTATTGATAACTTTTTCGAAAACCTTACTGATATTTGGAAGGAGACTGATCGACCGGAGATTCGCCGGATTGGAGGTGTCTTTATCCCTTTTGGGGATAGGATGTACCACCTCAGTTTTCCAATGCGCTGGATAATGTGCATTATTCATTGCATTGTTAAACAGGGTGGTATAAATGTCCACCGCTTCTAGTGGGAGATGTCGAAGCACAATGTTCGGTATTCCATCGGTTCCCACTGATTTCTTACTTCTAATTGTGTCGAAGATCGTTTGAAGCTCTTCCTTCGAAATGAACGGGGGTTGCTCCCTTTCATTGGCGATGACATTATTTTCCATATTCTCGTCACTGAACTGGGTGAAACCCGAGTTCTCGATTCGCCAGTTCACTATTTCATTTCGTAGGTAGAAATTGTGCACAAGGACTCGATTTTCCAGGTCGTGGTTGGGACCAATGATTTCATTTGTCTTGTACACTTCCTGGAAAGTCGCTCCTATAGCCTCTACCTTCTCCTGCGGATCTTCGATCACAAAGTAGTTGTCAACATCAACAGCTTCATTCGGATCTATGCCTGCTGTTGAGAGTATGCGTTCGTTGTCAGTCGTTCGGGCGATTTTTAGACATGAAAGGTCGTTTTGATCTTTCCTCCGAAATATTTTATTTATTTGCGGGAACATATTCGGGTTGCTGGTGTTTACAGCCTGAATTTTGTTGTTCCAATACAAACTTACAGAAGCTCTGTAATTTTCTTTTATTAATGTTTGGAGGTTTTTGATCGACGACTTTAATGTCAAAATCTCCGGGTTGTGTCTGTCAGTAAACTGTCCGTACAAGGTCTTCAGTCTTGAGAGTAGTCTACTTTTATGTCGGTGCAGTGCGTCTATAGTTGAATTGCGGAACAAGTCTTCGTTGTCAGTGTATTGATACCGAGGTATCGTTTTGTCCATAGTCCCTTTAGTTGTTTCGTCCATTAGTTTTAGATACCTGTCAATCTCCTCGTTTGACAGATTTCTGTGGGACGGTGGGTAGAGCGAATTCAAGAAGAGTGCTCTAATCAGTGTCCTGGAGAAGTGTATCCAACGCACTCTACTATAGTTGTAGGAATGCCTTTGAACATACTCATCCAATTCCGCATTTTCGTTCGGAACGGTTATTTCGGTACTAAGACCGCAATGGTCACTGTCATACACAAAGGTGCGAAGACAGTTTACAGTTTGTTGGTTCGTACCTGTCAGTTGTATTCGTGTGTCAAACAGCAGGAGATCCAAATAGGAGCCGTGTCTAGGAAACGACGGACAATCCGTCGCCTTAAGGCCGAGTCGGTACATCACACTGTGCTGACCCCACCAATTGAATAGCAGGTTCCCTCTAGTGTTTGGTGTATTATTTCCCCAATCGTTATGTTTGGCGTTGAAATCTCCGCCGATAATAAAATAGTTTTCCTCCAATTCCAGTCTCAGAAATCGAAAAAGTGTCTCGAGCTCTGAGATGAATAGGGTGGATTGAGTAGCCTTAGATGCATAAACTGACACCATGTATAACCGCTTTCCACTACGGAGAGGGATAAACATGATGCATGCTCCTAGCACCTGAAACCTGCGTACTTCACGACTGTATATTCTTTTAAAACGTATACCTTTTCTTACGAAGATTGCAACGCCTCCTCCTTGTATGGAGTTGGGTCGATTTCTTCGCATGATTTTATACCTTCTGTGCCTCATTTTGTGTCTTTTGGTTAGCTTAGTTTCGCTAACCAAAAGCACATCAGGGGCTTGGTCTTTAAGCAACTTAAAAAGTGTGGCTCTTCGCTCAATCCTAATCAGTGAATTAACATTCACTGCAAGGACCTTCAGGGTTTGCTCCGCCATGTACGTACCCATTACGACTGCAGGTGCGTTAGGCTCGGCAGCAGCGCGTATATTTGATCTACCCGCGTAGCTTGCTCGGTAATTTGACGTTGCAGCTGAGCCATTTGCCCCTGGATTGAGAGCAACATGGCTAGCATGTCATTTGCCGGTTCCGGTGCTCTAGGCACTGGGGCCTGAGAAGCAACCTTCGCTTGCTGTGCCGTATTTCCCCTACCTGCCGCCATTTGGGCGTAGGTAACCTGGGGAGTAACGGCTGGTGTTTGTGGTAGAACAGGTGGACGCTTAACTTCCACCTTTTGCTGTCGAGCCAGATTTACTCTTTTTATGTATTGGAACTTAGGACAACCCCGATAGTTTGCAATGTGTCCCGTGTTCTTACATAAAACACAAGAGAGTTGGCTTTTTTTTGACGCTCCATCCCTACCTAGAGCGCATTCTTCTGACTTGTGGTTCTTACCGCACTTAACGCATCGAGGCTGCATTTCGCAGTTCGACGCGGCGTGCCCGAACCTTTGGCAACGAACACATTGCAAAATGTTTTCGTGCCTTTTTACTTTTCCCCAGTTAACCACCTGGTAGTCTAGGACATTGATACTCCTTAGACTATCCAGACGGCTTTCGGGACTGAGCTGCACCAGGAAGAACGGTAGCTTCCGTTTCTCCCTTTTGGCTCTGGCTGTTACAAATGGCTTAACCCCCACGAATTTGAGACCGTCGCACTCTTTCTCTTTGAGCAGTGCGAGGAGCTCCTCCGGACTAGTAGACGGTTCTAACCCCCTCAGCAGCATAGTTTGCAGCTCAACAACAGCAGCAGCATCAACAACAACAGCAGAATCAGAAACAAAGGGTTCCACCTATCAACACATTCAAGATGGAACTTAAGGACACAATCGAACTGTGTAAGTCGGCCATAGGCTGTAATTTTTTCATTAAAGGATTAAGTGTAGATAGGCACGCGATCCACTGTAACACAGTGGAACGTTACAATAAAATAAAAAGCTTGTTAAGGGATTCGACGACGGAGTTCTTCTCCTTCACCCCGAAGGGGGAAAAGCTGCAAACTATGCTGCTGATGGGGTAAGAACCGTCTACTAGTCCGAAGGAGCTCCTCGCACTGCTCAAAAAGAAAGAGTGCGACGGTCTCAAATTCGTGGGGGTTAAGCCATTTGTAACAGCCAGCGCCAAACGGGAGAAACGAAAATTACCGTTCTTCCTGGTTCAGCTGACTCCCGATAGCAAACTGGATGGTCTAAGGAGTATTAAAGTCCTGGACTACCAGATTGTGTCATGGGAAAAAGTAAAAAGGCACGAAAACATTTTACAATGCGTTCGCTGCCAGAGGTTCGGGCACGCCGCGTCGAACTGCGAAATGCAGCATCGATGTGTTAAGTGCGGTAAGAACCACAAGTCTGAAGAATGCGCTCTGGGAAGAGAAGGAGCGTCGGAAAAAAGTCAACTCTCTTGCGTTTTATGTGAGAACACGGGACACACCGCAAACTATCGGGGTTGTCCCAAATTCCAGTCCATAAAGAGACTAAATCTGGCTCGGCAGCAAAAGGTGGAAGTTAAGCGGCCACCAGTTCTACTACAAACACCAGCCGTTACTCCCTAAGTTACCTACGCCCAAATGGCGGCAGGTAGGGGAAATACGGTACAGCAAGCGAAGGTTGCTTCTCAGGCCCCAGCGCCAAGAGCACCGGAACCGGCAAATGACATGCTAGCTATCTTGCTCTCTATCCAGGGGCAGATGGCTCAGCTTCAACGTCAAATTACCGAGCAAGCTAAGCGGGTAGATCGAATATACGCGCTGCTGCCGAGCCTAACCTACCTCCAGTCGTAATGGGTACATGGCGGAGCAAACCCTGAAAGTCTTGCAGTGTTAATTCACTGATTAGGGTTGAGCGAAGAGCCACCCTGTTTAAGTTGCTTAAAGACCAAGCCCCTGAGGCACAAAATGAGGCACAGAAGGTATAAAATCATGCGAAGAAATCGACCCAACTCCATACAAGGAGGAGGCGTTGCAATCGTCGTAAGAAAAGGTATACCTTTTAAAAGAATATACAGTCGTGTAGTACGTAGGTTTCAGATGCTAGAAGCATGCATCATATATATCCCTCTCCGTAGTGGAAAGCGGTTATACATGGTGTCAGTTTATGCATCTAAGGCTACTCAATCCACCCTATTCATCTCAGAGCTCGAGACACTTTTTCGATTTCTGAGACTGGAATTGGAGGAAAACTACTTCATTATCGGCGGAGATTTCAACACCAAACATAGCGATTGGGGAAATAATACACAAAACACTAGAGGGAACCTGCTATTCAATTGGTGGGGTCAGCACAGTGTGATGTACCGACTCGGCCTAAAGGCGACGGATAGTCCGTCGTTTCCTAGACACGGCTCCTATTTGGATCTCCTGTTGTTCGACACACGAATACAACTGACAGGTACGAACCAACAAACTGTGAACTTTCTTCGCACTTTTGTGTATGACAGTGACCATTGCAGTCTTAGTACCGAAATAACCGTTTCGAACGAAAATGCGGAATTGGATGAGTATGTTCAAAGGCATTCCTACAACTATAGTAGAGTGCGTCGGACACACTTCTCCAGGACACTGACTAGAGCACTCTCCTCGAATTCGCTCTACCCACCGTCCAACAGAAATCTGTCACACGAGGAGATTGACAGGTATCTAAAACTAGTGGACGAGACAATTAAACGGACTATGGACAAAACGATACCTCGGTATCATCACACTGAGAAAGAAAACTTATTCCGCAACGCAACTATTGACGCACTTCACCGACATAAAAGTAGACTACTTTCAAGGCCGAAGACCTTGTACAGTTAGTTTACTGACAGACACAACCCGGAGATTTTGACATTAAAGTCGTCGATCAAAAACCTCCAAACATTAATAAAAGAAAATTACAAGTCCTCTGTAAGTTTGTATTGGAACAACAAAATTCAGACTGTAAACACCAGCAACCCGAATATGTTCCCGCAAATAAATAAAATATTTCGGAGGAAAGATCAAAACGACCTTTCATGTCTTAAAATCGCCCGAGTGACAGACAATGAACGCATACTTTCAACAGCAGGCATAGATCCAAATGAGGCTGTTGATGATGACAACTTCTTTGTGATCGAAGATCCGCGGGAGAAGGTAGAGGCTATAGGAGCGACTTTCCAGGAAGTGTACAGGACAAATGACATCATTGGTCCCAACCACGACCTGGAAAATCGAGTCCTTGTGCACAATTTCTACCTACGAAATGAAATAGTGAACTGGCGAATCGAGAATTCGGGTTTCACCCAGTTCAGTGACGAGAATATGGCAAATAATGTCATCGCCAACGAAAGGGAACAACCCCCGTTCATTTCAAAGAAAGACCTTCAAACGATCTTCGACACAATTAGAAGTAAGAAATCAGTGGGAACCGATGGAATACCGAACATTGTGCTTCGACATCTCCCACTAGAAGCGGTGGACATTTATACCACCCTGTTTAACAATGCAATGAATAATGCACATTATCCAGCGCATTGGAAAACTGAGGTGGTACATCCCATCCCCAAAAGGGATAAAGACACCTCCAATCCGGCGAATCTCCGGTCGATCAGTCTCCTTCTAAATATCAGTAAGGTTTTCGAAAAAGTTATCAATAGAGTCCTGACTAAGTGGGTTGAGGACAGAAATATAGTTCCGGATAATCAATTCGGTTTTCAAGGCGGGGAATGATGTTATTCATGCCGCGTCTAAACTGGTTTCTGATATCCAATGGAACAAAGCCAAGAACCAGTGCACTGGTGCCTGCTTGATTGATTTGGAGAAGGCTTTCGATACCGTATGGTTAGAGGGACTCTTCTACAATTTGGACACACTGGGCATTAGTAAACCACTGCTGTATATTCTTTTCAATATGCTCACCAATAGACAGTTCATCGTGAAAAATGGCGATGTGACTTCTACTGGTAAAGGTGATCTGCTACATGGCCCTTATTCGGCCTATGCTTACATTTGGTTGTCCCGTGTGGTTCAACGTGGAAGCAAGTCTTTTGGAAAAGATTCGGGTGTTTGAGAGGGCTTGCCTTAGGGCTTGTCTTCGCCTATACAGAACACCAGAGTCTGAGTACATAAAATTCTATCCTAATGAGGTCTTGTACAATAGGGCGAACCTAATAAGAGTGGACAATTTTGTTATTAAGTTGATTCGAAGGCACATTGCAAGAGCAATGACCTCGTCGAACAACCTGATCTCTGGGGCTTACTACTCCAATTATATGTATCACGAGAGAGCTCGCTTTGACGGCTTTATTTCTCCAGAAGCGTTCCTCTACCTCGACAAAATAGGACTGATCCAGGATAGATTAGCGGTGCCGTTAATCTTCCACGTCGCTCGAACAGCTGCGGACAGGCGACTCAACTACGACAGAGACGTCGCACACGGCAGTGCGGAGCGTCTCCGGTTTTGTAGGGCGGTAGGTAGTCGCGACATGAGGAATGTTTCTCGGCAGCACCAACAATTTTGGCGGCTTGCAGAAGAAGGGGAAGCTCCGTTGTCGAATTCCTCCAATACTTGATAGCTTCGTAAGGGAGCAGAGTGGGTCTGCCTATTTTTAGACATGGCCGGCTTACATAGGTTAAGGTAGGGTTAAGGTAGTTTTAAGAATAAAAATTATAAAAAAAAAAATATATAAAAACAGAAAAAAAAATAAAAATAAAAAAATATATATAAAAATAAAAACTTACAATAAGATATATTAAGTAGGCTAAGTAGGTTAAGTAGACTAAGTAGGTTATTTAGATTAAGATTTATTTTTAAGTATTTTTTAAGTTTTATCTTAAGATTAAATATAAAAAGAAAAGTCCGTATACTAAGTTTCTTTCAAATAAAATAAATTTTCTTAGTTTTAGCTTAAATTAATGTAAAAATTAAAATATGTTTTAAGGATCGTCGAAAGACATTTCGACTAAGAATTATGTTTAACCTAGATTGCCCGCATGGGGCCAGTAAGTTACAATAAGATAGTTTTAAGTTATTTAAGCTAATTTTTAAGCGTTTTTTTGTATAGCTTGTAAGAATTTCTGAATTTAAATTAAATAAAAATGCAAACTCCCGAAAGTAAAATTGCCTATGAAAAAGCTTCTAAGGAGTGCCGTACGGATTCGGCGATAACCCACAGGCCCCGCTCAGATGTGACAAAAATGACAATATGAGCAACACAAATGAGTGTTAAGAAGCTAGACCATGCCGGACTGCCGGCGCCACAGTGTTTTTTTTTTCGTTCGATTTGACAACTTTCTAAATGCAGAGAACAAATGCAGCATTTCGGCTGAAATGTTGAATTTGTCCGAAATGCTGAATTTCGGGTCGGTGTAAACGTACTTTTAAGCTATTATTTCATTTCATGTGCAGTGTGTGGTGAGATTTGCAAATTTGGCCTTTTGATGTGTATCGTGTTTGTGTAATTGTGGTGTTTTTGTTTTTGTTGGTGCATAGTAAGTTGGTTCTAAAATTGAATTTCACTTAAACTAGAATCTCCAAATATACGGTCAAAGTAAGAAATAGAACAACTAAAACGAGAGTCCAACAGTTCGAATCGTCCAGCGAGGAACTGCACTTCCTCCCTGAGTAACCAGTCTAGCTTTACTTTTATTAATTACAGATAGATATATAGATAAATATTTTATATTAATTGTATTGTTACTGTAACTATACTTAAACGAATGTTAGATTTAAGTAAGGTAGTCCTTGCCTTTCCCCCACCCCAAGACTGTTTCTTAAACTTTATTTTTGATTGAATTAAATAAAGATGTTAAAATTTAATTGTAAATCTGAACCACCTATACTCTTTGTTTTCATCAATTGGGTCTTTAAAAAATTTGTAGATTTTGTGGTTATAACCTGCGCCTACTGTAGAGGAGATTTTAGAATTTAATTTTTTTTGGGAAGGCATTCTTTTGTTTTTCAGGGATACGGGTCTTAACATGGGGATGTAAAGCTTGTTTGTATAGGGCGAGAAACAAGGGGAGGAACTGATTGCGAAAGATAACGAGATGAAAAAAAAGAAAATTATTTAAATACAACATAGGGGTAGTTACTAATACACCTACGGATCTAGTAGCTACCAAGGTGTGTTATAGCTAATCTACATATGTTAGACTCTTAGGAGAGGGTTGTTCCGTGATTGATCACTACACCTACCTCACATCTCTTTTCCCTTGCGAAGAAGTATTGTGGAAGTTTAGCTGATGGGTAGAATTTAATGTGGATCTGAGAAAGATGATATGTCGAAGATATCTAACGACAAGTTCGGGTCCCAATTTTTAACCATTTTTGCTCGAATCCCATCTCGAGCCAGGGATGGAAAAATAAATGTAACTGCGGTTGGTCAATGTTGGTAGCAAGATCCCCCCCCCCCCCCATTCCGGCGAGCGAAAGACGGAGCTAAAGCAAGAAGAATGGTTGTTGGGAGGGTCCGTAAAGAGTTTTTTTTTTTTGAGTACAGACATGGTCTCCGATCTGTTATTATTTCGATGTGAACCAAAGGACCTTGCGTCCATAACATCGAGGCACAGCCCCCTTTATTATAATTGCACAGTTCATAGATATAGTACAATAATTAAAGATCGTAGCTGTGTGGGTAAATTATACTAAATAATTGAAATAAATACATTATTACCGTTACAACTTAGTCTTTTTAGAGTACCTACTGACATGTAGGCTCACTTTTTAATCTGTGCTATCAGAAATCAACATATTTTTTACTCGACTAGTGCGTAACAAAAGGAGGGTTATGTGTTTGACCAGTATGTATGTGGATTTGTATGTATGTTCATCTGTTCCCTCATAGCTTCTAAACTATTTATCATAATTTGACAAATGAGGTATCGTTGGAAGCGTTTTGATCGTTCGCTTGTTTTAGGCTATGTGATGTTACTTAGAATTGAATATGGCATTCTCTAGAGGACATGAAACTTCACACAGCACCATCTGTTAGTAAAAAAGTATAAAATAAAGAAACTTATATCAAAGCCACCAAACATAATCTTATCAGAAGACTGAAGGGCTGAACAGAATGTGAATCTGTATCTGTATCTCGAAGTTGAAGCACAGATTAAAGATACAAATTATACATGTATTGAACTTTTGCAAGTTCGATATCAGATACAGATTCAAGCTTCAGATTCACATTCTGTTCAGCCCTTGAGACATCACATCCCAATTGTCCCTTTCGTATGCCTCCTCATATACTGCCCTATAGATGTATAGCGTGATGCAATTTGCCCTAAAGACAATGATCGCTTACTACTGTTAGCATCTATGTATTGTTTTGTTTCAATTAATCTTAAACTATTAGTGGAACAAATTCGAATATTTTCAACAAATAGATCATGTGTTGCAATTACAGCTCCGACTGGTGTCGTCGCACACTAGTCAAAGGCTGCACTTTGCATCGCTCCTTTGTATTACCTATTGAAAAAAGTCAGGCAGTAATATTAAATGTCTTAAATACATTAAAATATATTATGTGTAAGTTGTTTATTCAAAAAACAATAAGTATTGAATAGTTTGTACATAACAATTTTAGATTAGAATATTTTCTTGTTTCATACTTTTTAGATTGTGATTTTTAGTAGTCGTGTTTTAGTTTTTGAACTTAATTTTTATAACTATCTAGATCGAGAAGAGTGTAAAGGTTCCAGAAAACTATCTTTTTCTAAGAACGATAGCCAGAGTCATTATCGTTTGGTTGCTCCTTGCCTTTTATACTACAAGAATTTGTGAATATACATACGTGTTCTACAGGGAGGTGAGCCAAATACTTCATCATAAACATGTTTGTTAAACTGCTCGTGTAGTCCAAGTTTTCAATTCTCATCCCCTACACAATTGCATGTGTCACACAGAACAAATTGAAAGAGTCAGTAAGACCGCATATTTACTTTCCAAACATATTGCTTCTTTATTTTATTTGTTGAAAACAAAAATTCACCTTGAATCACATTAAATTTTTCATAATCGCTATAAAAAGATATTAGGAAAATTATGCTTTGATGATTAAAAATTATTCTAAATGGTTATAAAACTCACAAATCAATCATTCAAATTTAAGAAATCAAGATTCAGCGAAAGTCAACCCAGTAAAATTTTAACGACACTTAAAACTCTTATTTCACAGTACTTTCTTAAAATACCAACCTTCATCGAACGACTGGACTTCATGTTTAACAATCAATCGGCCGGCAATCATCCATCATACAAAAAGTGTGTGAGAACATTTTGAATAATTTGTTATTACAAGGCTCACCTGACGGCCACCCACTTTTCAACACGCCCTTTTCGAAACATCCAACATAAATCTTTCCTGTTCAGCCCAATTTTATGGCATCGTCTTTCACAGCAATAACTTTTAAGGGCTGTTAGTCCCGAAAACGAAATAACCGCTTTCATTAAAAATGTACGACCTGCTGCTAAGAGCCTCTGCGGATGTCGAGACATTCAACTCGGGGCAAAATCACAACGGCCGACACCACGCTGGCATTACGGGATGGAGCTGTAGAAATTGCCGTCAAAGTAGTTTAAGAATTTAACTTTTCGAAATTCAATTGGCGGCTTTCAAATTTGAGTACGAAAACACCGCAACCAGAGGAAATTGAGATGTTGGCTATAAAAATTTGTTTCTTACACACTAAACTCAGGGGAAATGAAACATTTCTGATTGGTAAAAGCTTTTGCTTCTGGTGGTGAGTTTAATGTTAACAGCGTAACACTGAATATGGCATTCTGCTAATCCGTTGGGTCAATATGGAGTAGGATATTAAATTTATTATTCATTTATGTGATATACATATTAGTATAGGTAGATATTTTACCAAGAGATAACTCTGCCTTTGCTTGCATCATAATTTATTTAAGCAAAAATACTTAATGAAGAACGACGCTAAATTGTTTACAATTAGTTTGATTTGAAACGAGTTGTTTGTCGGTTAGGCATAATTCAAGCTGTTCCAGACATATCGTCAGGCGAAAATAACAAGGTCGCATGTGAAAAAACATGAACTTGAGATACGAGTACAGCGAAAATAAAAACTCACACATTTTTTAGTGCAGTTCTAGTTGATTTTGTCCACAGATCAAGTGATTAATATGTTCAAACAATAGATGCAAACATAAGTACATTAAAAAAATATTGTAATATTGTCCACAAATTTTGTAAATAGCATAAAATTAACATGCGACTTTGTCGCTAAAATTTGTGTGTCATTTATGAGTTACAAGGTTGTGTGTTCAATATGCGACTTTGAGCTAAAATAAATAAAGAAAACAAAACTTCAAACACTAGCAACAAGAATTAGAAACATGGTTTACATTTGTATTTTGCTATAAAATTAATATGACAAAATTCAATTGAAAGCCAAAATAATAATAAAAAAAAAAAAATAAAGAAAAGCGACATTACTTCTTCTTTTTTAACGTTTTTGAAGACAGTGTAGTTTTTATTGGTTTATTTTGAAGTAATATTAAAAAAAATGCTTTGTCCACTTCCGGCATAAATTTAAACATTGATTTGAAACACTTTATCTTTTGGGAAGATATTTCCGTGCGTAGACTTAACTTTTTCGGTTTTTGCTCGTTGTGTTTGTCCTAGTAGAAATTTTGGTGTACTTTAAATTGATTTAGATATAGTTACTATTTAGGTATGTTGTTTTGTATTCCATTGATGTCAATTCTTGAGAAAACCTCAGATTTGTTACCTTGAAATAAGGTATCAGTTTAAAATTTAAAAGTGCCGAACAAGTTTGGAAATTAAAAAAGTCTTGGGCTTGCATTTGCAAAATTTTCAATTGTTGCCCCTTGAACTTCGCCTTAAGTAATATTCGCATGAAAGAAATGGGAGAAAAAAATTCTTTCGGCTATATCTTGAATGCTGGAGTGGCCAGGGGTACAAAAATTAATTTTCAGGTCAACGATTTGGCTGTTGGACTCCAAAAATAAAAGTATTGCCAGACTCATGATTGAGTTTCTCTGCTGTGGAACGCAGTAATCACACCAAAGAATAAGTTCTGTTATACCGGGGTTGTCTGTAATGACCGCCTTTAAGATTTTAAACAATGCACTTGCAATATCATTTGCACTTCAACCCATCATAGTTTCGTTCCAAATCGCGCAATATACTTGTCCAGAGCTGGAAAAGTGAGCTGTGAGATTGTAGATATTCAATTTACTTAAATAATAAAATGATCCTATCTCACTCTTTGGGCAAGTTATAACATTTTGGAGGTCAAAACATAAAACTGGTGTACTGTTGTCCTTATCACATTGCCTCTGGTTTCGGCAGGCAATTTTTTCCTTATTATGCCTTTTGAATTTGGCGTCTTCATCTAAATTTGCTTGAAGGGTCTTACTATTTCCGAATGATTTGAACTCTTTGCAAATATCGCACCTGTCTTTCTTCGGCTTATGAAATGAAATATTAAATTCAAAGTTAAATATTTGCCTGTATTGGCTTCTCCATTATCTTCGCACTGAGCTTTGTACTGTCTATACATTTCTGCAATAGAAAGTCCGGCCTCGAGGTATTTTTTTGCCGTATTCTGACGTCAATGATGAGACTCTACAAGTGGGAACGAGAGTAAATGCAGTCTTACCTTGTCCTTCAAATCAGATGGTATAACTTTTTTTGTATGTAACCCGCTTTGAGATGGTCTAGGTACTCCTGTTACTCGATCCTTGTTAATATGTACATTTCGGACGGGTTTATCACTTATGCTTAAAGTTTCCGAGTAAAACTTTTTACACACTTGAATTGTATTGTTGGAAACATTAAAGAAATATTTAAAAGTATATTTTCTTCTTCCGTCTGTTGTTTTTCCAGCTCTACCTCCAATGCATTCGAACTTTTCCGTTGTTGAGGATAGAAACAATTTTTTTTTCGGCAGCGTTTAAGGAATAGTACATTTGGAAAATCTGGAGTCTTCCTTGTTCCGTTATGTACTTGTACTGGAACTTACGTGCAAGTGTACAATTTTTTGTTGTGTTAATAGACCTTGCCATAACATTTTTATTTCTGCCAGAAACGTAGCTTTGACCAGCTTGATAACGAGTGCTACGTATGTTGGATTTCCATTTGCTAGGATTTCGCCTCTTCTTTTTTGTCGTTGTCGTGGTTTCAGAATAATCATCAATAACCTCTATCATGGTCCCATTAGATATTGTTTGCGGTCCCGGTACAAGACCGCCAAAGTCTATTTCAGTTTCTGGTTCCAGTGTCATTTTTGTGTACTATAGCGACAGAAAGGAAATTTAATATAATGTAAGTTTTAAATCCAAATTTGGTATATACTGACCTGCCCGCAATGACTTTTCAACTGACTAAACTATTAAAAGTGTTAACAATGAAAATGAAATCACATGAAATATTTTATACAGCCCGTAAGCATAACTGTAAACAAAAAAATTATATGGAAAAGAAACCTTCTATGTTTTACTGTACTATTGTATGAACTACTCGTATTGTTAGTAACATACGACTTCGTTAAAAAAAAAATTTACACCTTAAAATCACAACGTTGTGTGTTGACATACGACCTTGATCTAAACATTCGATGAAAAGTCTTCTTACAACTTTGACTTTATGGCCTTATCCCGCTTTTTATTACGCTCCGCTCTCTTGCAGAGATTAGAAATTTTTCTTAGAGAGAATTTGAACCATCAAATTAAATTTTTTTCAACATACGACCTTGTTTTTTTCGACTGACGATATATATAAATAAAATCTTTATTCAATTTCGAAATTCAGTATCCAGTACTAGTGATGAACAACTCAATGTAAGTCCATAGTTCGAAGTCGGGGCACAAATCAACAAGCTTGTAAATAGCAATTGGGAAGACAATTTCGATAGGGACCTCCTAAGGTATTTATAATGTTGTAATCACGTTTTTTTTATAAATCCATAGACTGCTGTCTTATCTAGCAGTAGCCAAATTTTCGAAAAGGAAGTTTGATTTTCTTTTAGATCGCCTTAAATCGGATATTATTTAACCGGGAATAATGCTATCCATTTTCTGTCAAACAAGACCGAACAAAAATAACATATTAGTGTGACACGATGCATCCGTGATCTCTCTTGAAATAGTACCTCTACAAGAATCACCGGGTATATGTTCTCCAATAGGCCATAGGAGGAGTCCTTGAGGAATTGATAGATTTACGTTCATTTATAATGCTCGTGTTTTTGAACTTCACGTGAATGTAGATTACAGCCAAGTGATGACTTTTGTGACGAATACACACCCCAAAATGGGCAACATTTTATGAAGGCAATCAAGACAGAAAGAGGCATTTTAAGACAACAATGCAATATGATAATAACGACGAATGGCTTACTCTGATTGTGGACTGACGACGAAAAAGAAGCGCCAAGAATTACAGAACCATTATAAGCTGAAAACGACAACACATTGATTTCGACCAAATGGAAACACATTTCGGAGTGACAGCAAAACGACTTGCGGATTCACAGTCGCGTACTTAATATGGTTTTGAATTTAACAGGTGAACGTATTCGTATGCGAATTAATCCTATCATTTGAATTAAAAAGTGCTTTAAAACAATTCGTCAGAAATGTTTCTTAAACTTTGTTCTATGGCAACATACCAAATTCAAGCAAAATAAAACATTCGCAATATATTTTATTTGATCATATCTAGGGACAAAGCTAGTTTTATAAAAATCTGGAGAAATTGCTTTATATAAGTAACTAAAATACCTACAAATCTTCCAGTCCCCCTCAACAGACATGAAAACCGATTTCATCAAATCAAATTAGAACTAGCAATGAAAAGAAATGTATACGGTCCGGTTCAATTAAAATTCATGTCAATCTACAGTAACCGCAGACAATGGTACCCAAACTATCAAATACTAACCACAAGGCAGACGCAAGCCAATTATTTGCATAAAACCATAGAATATTCCCTAAAATTTGCATCTGAATCTGCATTTCAAATTCAACTTCAACCACATAATTCACAATTCGTTAAATTATTTTGTGTCTTTCAAACACACTCACTATCATCCAACCAGCCAGCCAACAAGCCAGCACACCAGTTCAGATAGGTACGAATCGTAGAAGAGCATTTTCAAATAGGAATCTGGATAAAATGCGCGCTCTAAGCCAATTCGATCCCGATAGTGAATTCTTAATTGTATTTGTTGTGCAAATTTAATGTTACCATGTTTATCCAGTCTCATATCCCCTTGTTGCTGCCTTTGTCCGAATCTCCCTCTCCTACGATGCGTGTCAAACAAATTGCTTGCAACATACACCAAAGAAGACGACAATGCGGTAAGGGCACACACAATTTATTCAATTAATATTGCAAACATAATCGCAAATCCCCTTGTTTCCTTCTTCGGACAACACACGCAGTACGCACCATCCTACATTAGTGCAAAACATTGTAAATTCCTTTACAAACCGCACACACAAATACGATTTCAAACTTGCAAATGTCCGTAAATATCAAAGTAGAGCATTTCTCAATTCAACGCAACTAGAATATGACAGATTAAGGGTTGGAGGATATCCATGCGAAGGTACTAGGCGTTAATACCGACAGCGGCAATATGAACTCGTAACCATAGTAGTTCATCTACTCGTAACTGGGATTCTTGTCCTGGCTAGACATAACGCTTATGGTCACGTTATTCTATCATTCAGAGAGAAATTGGAATTGGGGTGTCGAACTACCTCCAGCCACTACTCGTGCTCGTTTACAAGTGCCTACATATTTCTGTATCGACCATGTTGTATGTAGACTTGCACATTGGTAGCTTCCTGACATAACTCATATGTTTCCACTCGTTGATGAATGGGATTTTATGGACTTACAATGACTCTGGTTCTGTCCACTGCAGAAAGCCAGACATTGTCTGGAATCTCGATTGCACTGGAGGTTTTCAGAAAAAAAGGTCAATTAACAAAAAATCTCAACAACCTAATGAAAAAATATTGCAGGTTCGTCGACATGTTTTTTAAGGACAAAGAAACCCACATTTCTAAGGATATTTTCTAATTAGATATCTGACTGATGTTTAGTGTTTCTTACACAGGGATACGGAAGATGTGGAGAAAAGTTCAAGGGTGAATCTAATTTTGCCAACGCGTCTAATAAATTAGCCACTTCGTACGTGGTCTGCATTCGGAATAAAATCTGCTAAATACTACGAATAGCCAACATTCACCATTAGCATTTCTCTTGTGGTTGGTGTAGTTATATTCGAATTGTTGTACGAGGTGGAAGTGAGGTTTCCTGGATTCACAAACAACATACGACTGCTGCTACCCGGATCTGTATACAATGACGAAGATGATGCCATTGAAGGTGGTACTTTTATAAAAGGGAAAAGTACTTAGTGAAGCACGTACTTTAGAAAATGTAAGCACTTCATGAATTTTAATTTTTGTTTGTACAGCTTGAGATGAAGAATTTAGTTGAAATGGACCGCACATTACCGCTACGATTCAAGAAAGAAATTATTTCAGGGACGGCGAAAAATAAATAATTACATTTACGGATAGCGGGTAAAAAATTGAATTCAAATAGGGGACTTAAAATTACTTTCCTTCTGGCCCAATCGCCTGAATCCTATAAAAACGTGTACCAGCGTTTTTTTTACCCAGGTTACCCTTGCACTAAAAATTGTAAGAACCATTTTACCTTAATTACCGTTGATTTTATTCCAAAAGATATGATCTGTGTTCCTGTTTCGCACCATACTCGTATTTGCTGGTTAAATTTTAATTCCGCAATACATTGTTATTGACCTTTTTTTTCTGTAAATGTACAGGAGTTTCTACAAAACTCGATTAAGGCTACTTTGGCATATCTCATGCTTAACTCTTCAGATAGGCCAAAAGTTGCGAAGCAGAAACAACGACGGATCTACTGTTGAAAACCACTGCAAACGAATCAAGGACAATGAACCCCGGATATGCACATGAAATGTTAGGTCTCTAAATAGGCCACAGGCAGCGGATGTATCGAAGACCTGTGGTAACACTACCAAAACTAGAGATGGGCTTAGGCGTGATTTCGTGATCACAGGTAAAACTGTGACTGTGATTTTTAAATCACTGTGATTTTAACCTGTGATTGTGACTTGCGAATTCACTGTTGGTGTGCTTGTGGGTTATTACTCCGCATTTGACTCGTGCATCCAGTTCAGGATATAAAGATACAGTAGGGTGTTTACTTTGTATATGTTTCTTCAGGTTTGAAGTACTAGTTTTGTATGATATTTTGCTTTTACACATAGTACACATAGCAAAATTTTCAAAGATATTCTCGAAAAATTAGTTGAATTGGTGTAGGGCAATTGACACAGCTGAAAACAAAAACCACACAAAATTAAATGCACTGCTAACTCAAACTTTTCTAAACAGCACTCGAGTATTTTCCAACTACAAATTAAAAACTTCAAATAGGAACAACAGAACGCAGCACAAAAAGAGAATACCAAAAAAATATAACTGTGCATCGCGTACCATATAAATTTTTTTCCAAAAAATCTACCCTAACCAAAGCACTCACCCAATGAAGACTGCGGACTGTGGCTATCCTTGTTGTTTCGCTATTTGTCCTGGGATTGTGATTCGTGTAGTGACAGAGAGTGCTTTCTATTTATCGTGAGTCGTGATTTTTAGACTGTGAGTCGTGATTTCCAGACTGTGATTGCGAAGTGCGATGGGAAAAAAATAAAAAAAAACGCAATAACGTTTAACGCACTGACGCTTTATTTGAAAGTCGATCACAGGTAGTGGCTGCGACCTTGCAATCACTGTTAATAAATCACAAGTAGTGATTTTGTGCTCATCTCTAACCAAAACCCATCAGAGAAACTGCTTCTGATATTCTGCGTTTCACTCGGCCATCACAACGAAACCCTTGGTTTGGTGCAAGTGCCAGAAAGCGCATCCAGCTAAGTAAGACGCGTACAAAGCTGCGTGGCATAGAAGGACTAGAGCGGCGATGAGTCAAATACCGGTGTCATGTAGAATGAATATGTCAACCTTGATGATATACACCAACAAATCCGTCCACTCAAACTGGATGGATTAAAGATAGCCATATCTAAGCTTAATTCCTACAAAGGTGCTGGAGCAGATGGCCTGACTGCCGAGCTCTTCAAAACGACAGGAGATGACTCGGTAAAGAGCATACCCCAACTCATCTCTTAAATATGTTCAGACAAAAGTATGCCCGATCAATGGATACTTTGTCTGATTCTCAAGAACGGAGACCCTCTAAATCTTCTAAACAAAATCGCCTACAAGACCTTGTCTACTCTATTGTGTGAACGCCTGTGGCTTCCACCATTCACACCACGGCAGATCTTGGGGAAAGCTCATGAGCTCCAAATTGATATACACCACCTATTCATCTATAGAGCGGAGCTATATATAGTAGAGCAATGCCTAGTTTTGGTCAATCTCGTCCATCTGTGCAGACTGACAATGGAGAATGCACGCTACACCATCTGTAAAGATCTCACCGAGACCCTTGATATAAAAAAGGGACTTAAACAAGACGATGCGCTGTCGTGCAATTTCTTTAACATTATCATTGAAAGAATAATGCAAAAATCACGCGACAAGGACATTATCAAAATTGGGTGAGGGTGCCCTTGGCTGCGGGTGTATTGACCATGAGTAGAGGAGGAGATAAAATGATAATCTATAAGGACTGTACAGTGACATCGACTTAGCCAGAGAGTCAAACGACTGGGATGGTTTTGGGTCATGTAGAGCGGATGGACACCAACGCCACGGTTCGAAGAGTCCTCGAATCCACCCCCGGAAAAATAACGCAGCAGAGGAAAACCCCGATTAAGATGGCGCACGCAAGTGAAAGAGGACCACAGCCATTTTTGCTTGCGAAACCAGAGGCAGCTAACGGAGGATCGACCTAACGGCACCTAAAGTAAGTAAGTATTCTGGTCCAACTGCAGTTGTATACGGGAGTTTGTGATGAAAGTTCGTGAGACTGGTTTAGTGATTCATAACCAAATATAAATTCTCGTGCTGTTGCTGTTGCCTAAAGTGTGTGGGCACTTAAACCAGAGAATCTCAACGCGCCAGATTTCGGATTATTCGCTTGCAAGGTCCAATTGACTTAGGAATTGCAGCAAAATGACAACCTGCTTCGTTATCGCTCCTATATTTGGGCTTTAAAGTAGTTAGAAATAAACACTGTTTTTTTATAGCCTTTTTAAAAATATAGAATAGATAACCTGCCCTTACATATACATAATGTAGATAGTCAGAGTCGGAGACATACTCATACTTTGACGAACCTTAACCTTCAGATTGAGGGTTGTTCTCTAGAGGTAACTATCCGATCTATCATTTTTGAAGTGAATAATTCGAGTCAGTACTCAGACCATTAACGATGTTTCTTTTTAAACAGACTCGGAGTCGAAATACTCGAGGGCCGAAAAGCCTTCTATTTTTAGTATGTACACCAATGATAACGTAAGTTAGAACCACCACATACACGCATAATACATTTTTTATAATATTTAAGTCCACTTTTTTAATGGTCGGTAATTTAAGTCCTGAATTTAAAACTATCACTATTCTTAAAAAAAAAACAGGTCAGATGATTCACTGCCGTAAATCAACGTCGGGATGTCGGAAAGCTCCTCCTGTTTTGAATTTCAATTTTAAATATGAGTGCGCAAAGTTTAAAAACAATCTTTTTCCTTTGACCGAGTTCGGTTTTGTTTCTTATGTATTTTTTTATTGTATTGTGTTTGGAAAATAAAGAACTAAATTCTCGTTCTACTTTTAACAAGAGTTTTCCCTCTATCCAGATACCATGGATAGTCTATACATCATATATGCACTTAAACAAATCAGACGTCTAAGGTTAGAAGAGGTCCAATCACAACAACAACTATAGGTAGAAAAACAAAAAGCACAATCTATCCTGAGAGCATCATTCGTCCAAATAAATGAATCAACGAACAACAATTTCAATTTGACCCTACAAAATGCGAAACAGGATGAGACGTCAAAAAAAAAATAATAAAGCAATTTGCTAACCAAATCTCCTTCGGAAATTGGTCGTAGCACTCCACATCCTTTGCGTTTTCAGTAGCATTGTGTCCCCCAGTGTGTTTGTTCGTTTTTCGAAAATTGATTTGGATTTGAATTTTTGTATTGAAATTGAAAAAACAGAAAACGAATACGAATTGTAGGTCTACTTTGGACCATGTTGATAGTTTTATTGAATTTAAAGCTTCACTTGGGATTTTCCTGCTCCTTTCGGACTTCCACAGTCCTATTGCGCTCCGGTCAAATCCTTAATTGTTGTTTTATTGTGGAAATTTCATTATGCACACAAACTCTTGAATTTTTTGTGGATAGCGAGAATAATTGTATTGGAAATGGGTCTAGTAGAAGGAGGACAAAAAGTGGGGCAAGCAAGCCTTTTGCTACTTTTATGAAATGCTAAATTAGTTAGAGGTGTTCTTTCTTCCTTACAGTTACTTTTGTCAAGCTTTTTGCTACAGATTATTCGATTTTTCTGTTTTGTCTTGTTCCCTACTTTTATGTTGAAGATGAGAGCAAAACCAATTTACATCAGGAAATTTTGCAAAATATAATTAAACCCCTTGGATGGTTTCGTAAGGATTTTTCTTTCAAAGTTGTCGTTCCTTATTGTTAAACTACTTTGTGTGCAATTGTTTTATGTTCTTAAATAAGTGAAACTTCTTTTAGGAGTTCTTATAAAGGGGCTCAGTTGATATCTAACAATCTTTCAGTGAGCATCGTGTTCGACTTTCCCTAGTGCAAGTGTGTTGTGTTAACCAAAATTCCTAAACGTGAAAGATCCCCTGAAGCCGGGGACAATCAGTCGTCCTCGGATAAAAAAATCTGTTTCAATTTCAATATGAATAATATAAAAAACAGCGCGCGTGGTCGAAAAGATCCAAATAGGAATAATTATTACAGTCCACAACAATGCCTTCCAAACAGTGATAATGATGATGACAATATGGACGACGTAATCGCGAATAATGTCACATCAAAAAAAGTGTATATCCCACCAATCAAAGTATTGCAAAAATCATCAGAGTTTGTGCACACGCTAATGAAATCACTTAAAATTTGTGACTTTTGCATTAAAAAGATTTCAATCGGAATCAAAATAATATGTGAATCACCGATTTCATATAAATCAGTTATTTCTAAATTAAAAACAGAAAAATGTCAATTTTTTTCCCATGAGCTTAAAAGTGAAAAAGTGTTCAAAGTGTTTTTGTATGGATTAGGTGAAGTTGAAACTCCTGCTCTTAAAGAGAAACTAATTAAACTCAAACTTAAATGCATCGATGTTAAGAGAATAATCAAAAAGTATGAACACTACACTGATAATTTCTACTTAATATCACTTGAAAATGGTTCAATTATGTTTTTCGATCTAAAGAAGAACTATCGTTCAATATTGCACACGCAAGCAAATTGGGGCTTGTAGAAAAAACTCCGTGGAAAATTAACTCAATGTCATAATTGCTAGATGTATGGTTATGGCGAGCGGAACTGTTTCAAAAAAACTTATTGTGGTACCTGTGCTGGGTCACACGAAGCTGCTGATTGTAATGAACCCGATGTGATTAAATGTGCAAATTGCAAAAATTCTCATAAAGCTTCCGATCCAGAGGTGGGGGAGTTGCAATACTTACCTATTATAAACACGCGTCTTATAGAAAATGTAGGTATTGAAATATATTTAATTAATAACAAATTTGTTAAACTCTACTGTGTGTATTTTCCTGGTGGTGCTACATCAGTTGAAAAAAGAGCAAGCCTTACGAGCGACTTAAGGAAGTTTTTTACAATAAATGATGACTTCCTGATAGCGGGAGACATAAATTGCCGTCATAGACATTGGGGCTGTGTCAAAGCAAACACTTGGGGAAATATTCTTTCAAGTCTTTCTGTCTTTTTGTCTGTTTCCGCTCTATTTCCACCTTGTCCCACCTATTTTCCTGCTAGCTATCGCAGTAGTCCTTCTGTCCTTGACCTATTTATTACAAATGTGGATAGTTTGATTACTCCACCATTTTCAAAAAATGAGCTTAGTTCTGACCATAACCCCGCATTTTGTCGGCTTCTTCGGTCAGGGGAGAGAAGTGTACAATATCGAAGAAATTTTAAAAACGCCAACTGGGCACGCTTTCGTTCCGGAATCAATCAAAAAGTTTTAAGCGTTCCAAAGAATTTAGACAGTATAAAGTGTAAAGAAGATATTGATTCAATTGTTGTTGATTTAAGCTCTGTTGAGGAAGCCGTTCCGAAAATACCAAAACGAAGCTAAATGAAAAAACTTCCTTCCTATATTTTGGAGTTAATAAAGCTGCGAAATATTTGCAAAGCAAAAGGTATTGGCAAAAATATCGTCAGCCTGTTTTTCGATACCAAATGGTCTGCCTCAAAAAACTGGTTTCGAAAGAAATATTAGATTACAAGAACACAGAGTGGAATGTTAAATTAAAATATTTAGATAAAAATGCAAAACCGTTCTGGAACATTGTGAAGGTAATCAAAACTAAAAATAGGCAGTTACCATGTTTAAAAACGACGTCTTGCTCTTATTTCACCGACAGTGAAAAATCGAATGCACTTGCAAGTAGCTTTGCAAGTAATTTTTTAGTATCTCAACACTTAGGCGATGCTGATACGAATAGTATGGTGAATATCACTGTGCAAGCATTCAATGCAGATAGTCTCAACTCTCAAAATAATCTTCTTGTGAACGAAGAAGATGTTGAATATTTTATAAAGGGTCTGTGCATCAAAAAGGTAGGTGGTGTGGACCTCATAAGAAACACATTTTTAAAACAACTTCCAAAGGCAGGGATATTATACATAGTTTACATTATAAATGCATGTCTGAAATAACAATACTTTCCAGATAATAATATTTATCCTAAAGAAGAATTTGGGTTTCGAAGACATCATAGTTCTTCCCATCAGGTGCTTAGAATTTGTAATTCAATAAATAATCGTTCTCAAGGTTAGTCCACGGGAATGATTTTGTTAGACATCGAAAAGGCTTTTGACTCGGTTTGGCATGATGGTCTCATTTATAAAATGATTCATTTTGGTTTTCCCCTCCCGCTTTGTAATATAGAGCAGTCTTTTTTATCTAACCGTCGTTTTAATGTCCATGTGAACAGCAGTGTGTCCAATTCAATTGTTTTTAGTTCAGGAGTTCCACAAGGGTCGATATTGGGACCTGTTCTCTTCAATATTTACCTCGCTGATTTTCCAAGTCCACCTGGTTGTGAAGTAGCCATTTTCGCAGATGACGCTGCAATGTATTCATCTCATCAATTTGCTCTTACTATTGAAAGCAATTTAAGAGATGGGATGGATTTGTTAACCAAATATTATAATAGATGGAAAATAAAATTAAATGAAGAAAAAACACAAGCGATCTTTTTCACACGAAAAAGAAAAGCTTGTTTTGTCCCTAACGGCCATATCCGAATCAACGGAAAAAATATAAAATGGGATCCATCTATTAGATACCTAGGCATCTACCTAGACACAAGGCTTACGTTTAAGGAACACACAAATAGGACACTAAAGAAAATTGGTATTGCAATTACTTTCACATGAAAACAAACTCATTTTGCATAAAACTATCTTTCAGGCAATTTTGCTGTTTGGTTATCAAAAAGTTGCAGGTAGCACAAAATAAAATTTTAGAAATGATGCTCAACCTACCATGGCATCACTCAACATTGGAGCTGCATAATAGGGCGAATGTTGAATTATTATCTAATAGGATTGCAAAGCTTAAAGCTGAATTTTTAAGAAGATGTAGATTTGCTGACAATCCTCTGATAAGTGAATTATATCGTTAAATGTTTTAAGTGCTTATAAAATTAAGAAAGTAATATGTAAACTTATCTATTTATTGTTATTTATTTAAGATTTGTTTAATTTTCATTATTAACTTATTATAATTTACTTATTTATTTATTCATTTGTTTATGTAATTATCTAATGATTCATTTATTTATTTATTTATTTATTTATTTATTTATTTATTTATTTGTTTATGTAATTATCTAATGATTCATTTATTTATTTATTTATTTATTTATTTATTTATTTATTTATTTATTTATTTATTTATTTATTTATTTATTTATTTATTTATTTATTTATTTATTTATTTATTTATTTATTTATTTATTTACTTATTTATTTATTTATTTATTTATTTATTTATTTATTTATTTATTTATTTATTTATTTATTTATTTATTTATTTATTTATTTATTTATTTATTTATTTATTTATTTATTTATTTATTTATTTATTTATTTATTTATTTATTTATTTATTTATTTATTTATTTATTTATTTACTTATTTATTTATTTATTTATTTATTTATTTATTTATTTATTTATTTATTTATTTATTTATTTATTTATTTATTTATTTATTTATTTATTTATTTATTTATTTATTTATTTATTTATTTATTTATTTATTTATTTATTTATTTATTTATTTATTTATTTATTTATTTATTTATTTATTCATTTATTTATATATTTATTTATTTGTTTATTTATTTATTTATTTATTTATTTATTTATTTATTTATTTATTTATTTATTTATTTATTTATTTATTTATTTATTTATTTATTTATTTATTTATTTATTTATTTATTTATTTATTTATTTATTTATTTATTTATTTATTTATTTATTACTTATGTATTAAGAAAACAATCTAGTCTATTATATGTATACATGCTGATTATTTGGTTCCTGTCACCCGTTTTATACTCACTTTAATATTCGTCGGATAAGTGATAGGCCGAGTACGCAACTCATCTGGTCGTATGTTGAAAACTTTAGACAAGAAGAGACAAGGGTTAACTAATATTCTGCGGGTCTCAATCAATTCAATTCAATTTTATCAATTGTGCGCAATGTGCTTGAATCGGTAAAAAGATTATTATTGTACTGGAACAAAAACAATCAAGAGTGCAAATTATTTTGAAATGCAAATCATGTAGTTTTTCAATTAAAATGACTACTATTTACCAGAAATCTACGTTCGGAAGCACCTTTATTTTTCCTGCAAAACACATTTTCGTATCGACAGCTGTGTTAATAAACCTAGCATAAAACACTTGTACCCCGACAGCCCTACGGAACGTCATAAAAACGTTTGCATGGCCCAAAACCGACAGTGTTGAGTCAAATTTCTGTCAAAGGGATTATTTGCCCTTATTTTATTAACTAGCGAGAGACAGCCACTCTTGAACTGAATTGCCAATGAGTTGTAGGTACCACAACTGCAGCTATTATTCGGGTTTAACTACAACGCACAACTTCAGCAAGACGGGGGCACTCTGCACACAGCTAGGACTTAAGGACTAGAAATTCCTTAAGTCGGGAACAATTCAGACCCTACAAGAAAATATCTACCGTGAAGTTGCTTGCATTGAATCAACTCTTTGCTTTCGTGTGTTGTAAGGAATGGGTGGCATTTATGTTATATATTGTTTTTTAAAAATAAAATCCGTATTGGCAAACTCCATATTGTCATATAATAGATATGTTATATAATTAGATACAACGTAATGTCTACAATGGCAACACTCAAGTCATGGTGAAATGACAAACGGAAACGGAAACGAGAAAGTCTCTATCTTTGTCTTTAGTGAGAAGACAGAGATCAGAGACATGTTTGTTAGCTTCTAGTATTAAGTTAGTCTTAAGTAGGAATTTAACGTTATTTCTCTCTAATATTTTATTTTTCCTGGTAATTGTTGCACACAAAAGAAGTGCAACATCACTTTATGAAGTATAAAACAAAGATGAGAATAACGCTGTAGTTTTTTTTATTTAATTTAATTTTAAAACAAACACTTACAATTCTTATCGATAAGTAAAGTAGAGTGCAATTAACCAGAAAAAGCTTATTTAAACCTCACGGCATACAATATGCACAAATACCTTAATTGGCGTAATTGCTCTGTGAAAACAGAGCTTAGCGTTTAAGGCTAATTGTTAGCTTATATCCACCATAACCGCGAGCCCAATGAGAAAGTTTGAACACCTCCCATGACTGGAAGGCAATGTAGTCATCTTAGTATTGTACGCGAAGCAAGAGGAAAGAATATATGTAACATAATAAGGTTGAGATATGCACGTTTAACCTGTCTCAACAAAAAAAGTGTGTCTTTTCAAACTTAAATCCTTAAGATCTCCATTACACTGCAAGCTTGTAATCAGAGAGAAGTTCCGCATACCATATCAATGGAGTTTTTTAATCAGTGATGCAGACTTTTATATCTGTCAAATCAATTGACGGATTGCAGACCGACGAGTCATTTTTATTCGATAGCCTTTGCAATTTATTACATTACAATCGTAATGACAATATGTTTCTATAAAGTTAACAAAGTTCCTAAATTGTGGTTTTGTGCGCAAACGTATAGAACACCATATTACACCCGACATAAACGCCAATCTGAGACTGTGTTCCGCCGTATTGTTGACCATTTTCGCACAACATTTTTTTTGGAAGGAGGTGTGGTATAGAGACGCATAACAAAAGTACGCACTACTGAGAATTCTAGAATATTATATCTGTCTAGGAGAATCTTGAAGAAGATCCAGTGGTCTTTGTTAGTCCACTTTATGGAAAATTGTACGCAAGGATTTTGGTGTGTATGTTAACAATGACTCAATGGTTAAATCAATGAGGAAAATTTGTCGCATTTAGAGCTAAGATAATCTACATAAGATTATTAAATTGCCGTAACATCCCGAAAAATATACCAATTTGGTGCAATCTGTAGCCTGATGAAGTTATTGAACCATATTTTTCAAAGCTAATAAGCATATTACGATCAAGGGTTTTTGGCCAAGGAGTCATAATAAATGACTGTAAATTGGCCTTCAAGATCTTGTGATTTGACGGCTCTTGATTATTTTCTTGGGTGGTAGATACGGACAGTCGCTGGAGGTCAACATTGTTCGTGTTATTGATGGCATACGGCCAAAAATGCTTGGAAAAGGGGTGGAAAACTTTGTCTCTCGGATGACATTCACCAGATACAGCTGTGGTAGGAATATGCCCTAAGTTTTATATAAATTAATTGCAGAACATATTAACATAATTGAATAGCTATTTAAAAATTTCATATCCTTGTGTCTTTTGTTATATTGATCTGAAATCAAAACAAAAATTCTTAAGTAGTTTTTAATATTATATTTTGTAAATGAACTTAAATAACTGAAAAGCAAAAACTTTGCCGATTGAAACATTTTATACAAATTATTTGAATTAATTGTTTTTGCTCCGAAAAAACAACTTTTTCAAACAATTTTTCAAAACAAATAGGTTCATATAGAAAATACTTGTGTACAAAATTTAAGCGCGATTGATAAAAAACATTTTGAAAAATCGGTCCCGCCGATTTGAAAAATACACTTTTGAAGAACATGCATTTACAGATTGGGCACATAAAAATTCAATGATTGTATAGGAGGGACACGTCTACAAGTTATAACATGGGAAATACTTTGAATAAACTTTTAACAATTTGGTTACATATTCTTAACATGTTAAGCTAACATCTAATGAAAACAAAAAGATTTTTGTACATATTTCCTCTTTTAAACAAAATATTCAAATTGAGAACCTTAAATCACTATAGAGAAACAGAAATAAGGTACCCTCACATGAACAAATGGCTCATTAATCTATAAAATGTATTGGGATGATTATAAATAGATTGCGTTACAGTATAAATGTACTTCAGTATTAACATTTCCCTTCTCTTCTCTCACTTCTCTACATCTCTTCATTTTGCTTTTACTTTTTTTCCAATTTAAACTTACAGTTGGATGCGTAAATTAAAATATCCTTAATCAACCCCGAAGGCTAAATCGGAATCTTAAAAAATTCAACAAAATCAAATCAAACCATCATTCCGTACCAAAAGCACAGAAAAACAACACTCACAGTAAAACTTTTCCAATAAAAACTTTATTTGGTTGGTGTCTTACAAAAAGAATGAAAAAAATCGACGAAAATAAAATTTCGCGTTTTTGTTAATTTGATAAGAGCGATGAAGTGAGCAGAAACGTCCATTTCGCGAGGATTCCACTACCCCGAAAAAGAAATCCACCCCCAACACCAACTTGGAGAACTCACTCATATTTCACGGCGAATTCATCTTAATAGACCCACTTGAGACTTAAGTCATATTACATGCGACTCAATCTTAATTCGGAGCAGACCGCTATGCCATGTAGACCACCACTGTTACCCGTATTCCTTACCCTTCAGATCCTGAAGTCCTCCTCCTCCTCGCATAATAAAAATAAGACCAAGGATAACAAAAAATTATTTCACTTCTGTTTGCGGATGGTCTACTGTTGATATTGCTTACCAGTGTGGGCAAGGTTGCCACTGTCAAAGTAAAAATTGTATAAAAAGTTGCACTGCTTGAACAGGATGTCAGGTATTAATGATTAATTACAATATACATATGTTTAAGTGATTTCTTGTTGGTGTGTGAACCAAGGTTGATACGATCTTCAGCAGTCAGTGATGAACAGTGTTAGCCTCTGCAGTTCCGTTTTTCTAATTAAGACATTTGTTTATTTAAAAATGTTACATGATGATGACGATGGTATTTATTTTAAAATAGATTTCTTTCATCTATATCTTATATTTTTGATATTATTTATGTGGATCAAAATTCCTTCAATAGCTTTAAAACATTTTTTTTTTGTAAATAATCTGACATTCGGTCAAGGATCTATAGCCATTGGGATATACACTTCTTAAGTTTCACACTATCTCAGATGCCTAAATAAACGTTTACCAGATCTGTAAACTTGAAACCGGAATATGCCCATAGAAGGCTCAAGCTGTCAATGTAGTTACCATCAAATTGAGTCATTGACGCCATTTATTCCTTGACTCACCTTTGGTGGCTCTACAATCCGGGGAAGGACTTGGGCCTCAGTCAACAAGTGTCTCCAGCCAGCTCGATCCTGCGCTGTACCTCGAGGGCAGATTACAAAACATTTCGGACCGGAGCGTTCTACATGACCCAGCCATCTGGGTCGTTGGATCTTCACTCTTCTGGCTAAGTCGATGTTGCTGTACAGTCCGTAGAGTTCGTCATTGTATCTCCTCCTCCACTTACAATCTATCCAGACATTAACAAAAATCACTTGGAGAATTTTCCTCTCAAAGCAGCCAAGAGCACCCTCATACATTTTTGACAATGTCCTTGCCTCTGCACTATAGAGCAGGACTGGGATTATTGAGCTCTTATAAAGAGAAACTCTTGTTGTTCGATAGAGGGCTTTGCTAGTTAAAGCAGCGATTAGCAAGAGTTATTCTTTGTATGATATCAGCGCTGTTGTCGTTTTCTGAGTTTATAACGGATTCTGGATAGACAAAGTCCTTTACTACCTCAAAGTTGTATTTGTCGAAGATGACGTTCTGTCCAAAATGTCGGTGCTGAATGTCCTTTCGTTTGACAGCATATACTTGGTCTTGCTCTATAGATGCTGTCATGTGCGGCCTTGTAATGATGAATAGGTGGTGTATATCGATCTGATATTCTCCCGGAATGGAGCCACACTGATATGGACCCTTTAGGTTTTTGACGAACGGCTTTAGGCATTCACACAATACAGCAGATAAGATATTGTAATCGATGACTTACACAAGTTAAGATGTGGGTAACTTCACTTCACCCAGGTCAGATGGACGGCATTATTGATCTGCATTACTTTGCTCAAAAAGTTAACTCTGCCTGACATTGGCTTGTCATCGGCTCAGCATCGATTGCGACTTTACTATGGCTTAGGTTCGATATTTGTAATCGAAATTTGAAATGAGAGAGTATGATATATACAAGTTCATTGCTTTAGTATCTACCTACGTATGATATATGTACATATATAGGAGAAGCATATCTTACATCGACCATCACCTAGTTGACTTGGTTCTAAAGTCCCTAGCTAGATCATTTTGTACATCGAGCCATGTGCTGCTTGTCATATCTTCTGTGCTTTTGTTCAGCTGCGAATTTTAACTAGGAGGAATTCATTATCTGTTTTCATTCCTTGAGCTCTGCTCCTTACTATTGTTAAGCTGACTTTATCTCCGATTTTTGCAAACCTTTTCTATCATGTATGGTATACATCTTAAGTAAACTGATGTAAATGCTGTTGACGAAGAGATTTGAACTCTGATTATGTCGAAATAGCTAGCATGATAAGGCTTACGCTACTCTTACTGTATGGCTTCTCATTACTTTTAACGCTCTCGGGGATAATAATTTCAACTTCTATCAAATCTCTATTCTTGGCCTAAGGATATTCTTTCACTAAATAGTTGTGTTCTCTGATAAGTTTATAACTACTATAGGTAGTTTCTGGAATCGTTCTACTGATTTATAAGGTTTGAGCTTAGCTTAAACTATTCAAACATTGGTTAATATAAAGCAAAAATTCGCGAAAGAAGATTTGCAAAATATTTTCGTTCGTATGGTAAACTGCCATAGTTTTGCCTAATTCAAATGAAATCAAATATTGTAATTTGCAGTCGTTTTATCGGCCACAAGAAATCCTACTAAATCCAATATCCATCCACATTTGAAATTCGTTATCTTTATCGCGTTTGCACTTAGAAATATAAATTAATTCGTCTTTAGTTGCTTGATGTTTCAAAAATATTCGAAAGGCCTTCTTAAAGGCCCAGCGGTAACACTGTTCCTAAGAAACCGTAACCATCCCACCCATTTAAGCAATAAACTTCTGCCCCCATTCCACATTCTTCTTATCTCATACGAAGGTCTATTCGAGAACAATTTTCGAAGGAGCCCGCCTTTGTTCATTCATCAGTTTGCTGTATCGTGTGCGGATACACACGGATACAACGAAACGACGCCTTTCCGAAGTCTTTTTTCTCTTCTGTCTTCTGTCTCCCCCCCGTCACCCGTCACCCGATGTCCCATCGTCGAAGTCGTATTCCTTAAATAAATCAAATTTCGCGTTGGAAAATGAAATTATCCCCAACGCAGATTGTATTTTATTACAAAAACGGATACACTCACACAATTCTGGGGAGTAGTTCTCCCAATGGACCATGGCACTAGTTAGCCAAGCTGCTGGGCAATATTATCGTTGGAGTGAGGGTTTTTATTTCCTTTTTTTCGCTCTTTATTCAGACTTCATCTTCTGGCCCTTTTCATCAACGGCTCATAACTTTCAGTCGCGTACACTATATAGAAAAAAATAAATAAATTAAAAAAAAACAATATGAGAAATTTTTTTATACTGTAATCCTGTTTTTTCAGTCAACTAGAACCTTACACAGAGCCTTTATAAGCCTGAGCAGGATGCAGGAGCATGAGATAATGAGATATACGAGTCATTCTTATCAGCATCATCAGCATGCAAGAATGGATTCCTTGGTCAATTTTGTAAGCAAGGAAACGGGGTAATAGGGATGGATGGATGCATGGAAGGCACGACTATGTTATTATTTTTGCAAGCTTCTCATCTGAGAACTCTGTAATAACGCTTTGCTTTCAGCTATTTCTACTTTTTTCATCAATTTTTTTAGTTTATTTAATGTAGAAGTAAGAAGAAAAAACTTGAAGAGTTACTTAAATGTTTACAAGTTATAGTAGAGGTAAAGTTAAAACATCCTGTTTTGGTTTCTTTTCATTGAAAATTGCTGAAGGTTTTTCGCCTACATTATGTTGCGGAGACTGTTGTAAGATTTTTGTCGAAAGAGGAGACTTGATTTCATTTTTCCTGTGAATATTATCCCGACCTGTCCCAATTACAATTGCTCATTCTGTCCTATTTCCTTTAGAAATCGAACTAAAAAGTATAAAAATATATGTAGAAGAAACAAAAAGAAATCTGACTCTACTCGATGACCTTCAATTTCAGTTCTTTTTTTTGCTCTCCCGTTTTTGTGCAAGTTATTCCCTCACCAAGCAATTAATCAATTCTTGCACACATCAGCATTGCCATAGTGCCACCTTTCCGGTCGGGTGCAAATAGAATCCTCACCAAGGGATGCTACCACAGCACCGTACACCAGCACTTCAGCATCCAACGAACCAATTCAAATTTGATTCGCAATTCATCGAACCATTAACAAAAGTGAAGAATCAGAAATGAATGAGTAAAACCGGAAACAATGTCCTTCAATTAGTTTTCCTCTTTTTCTTTTTCCTCTTTTCCAACTTGCTTTCCAATGACTTTTCCACTTTTATGTACTTTTATGTCTTTCTTACTGTTGGTTTTGAGTGAGAGTGCACACAGTTGTTGGGATAAATCAGAGCATGAAATCCAGTGTCAATGACAAGAAAATTTATTAGATGGTCAAATAACGACTTTAACCCATAACTGAGGTTTTGGGTATTTTGTGACGTGTGATTTTTCAATTTAAAGATTGTTGTATAATAGCAAAAGTTCCTTGCATATTTCAATATTCAGATGAGTCTGTAATGAAAAAAATTTTAAATTCACTGGACTAACAAATGTGTGGAGCTCTAATAAAGGCAAGGCCTTACTCCAGTACATTCCGAGGAGTCAACATCGACTCGTACCATTACCTTGTTGTGACCAAGGTACAGTTGCTGATATCACCCAAAGACAACCTATGTAATGCTGTAAGGAGTTTAGACGTCAGACGGCTACAATCTCACGAGATCGCCAAATCCTTTTCCGATCGAGTCTCTCTTAATCTTTCAAAAGATACTCTGCCGCCAGCATCAAGTATCGAAGAACAGTGGCAAAACTGCCAAGAAGCCATCAGATATGCTGCTTCTGCTCACCACCACAATGAGGACGTACGAACAACGGCTCCTCAGGATGAAGAAAAAGAGCATGAGAATAGCGCAGTCGAGGAAATTGAGAGATCCTACTCCGGAAATGAGATTCGGAAGTCCTACCAAATGGTAGGAAAAACAAGACACGGACATAAACCTCGAACCGAAAGCCTGTAGAGCCAAACATGGGAACATCGTAGTGGAGTCGAAGTCGATGCTGAACATTTGAAAAGATAATTTTTGTAGACTGTTTAACATCCATGAACCAAATACCGTTGTCAGGCAGAACGAATATCTCAACCTTGTTGATGTAGACCAACAAATCCATCCATCAAACCTGGATGAAGAAAAAAAAGCAATATTTAAGCTTAAGTCCAACAAAGCTGCTGGAGCGGACAGCCTGACTGCAGAGCTCTTCAAAGCTGCAGGTGATGACTTTGCAAGAAGTATACACCAACTAATCTGTAAAATATGATCGGACGAAAATATGCCCGATGAATGGGACCCCTGCATTGATTGTCCAATAGAGGCATCAGTCTTCTTAAAATCGCATACAAAATCGTATCTAACGTATTGTGTGAATGCCTAAGGCCGTTCGTCAACAACGTGATATCCATATCGGTATGAATCAGGTAGAGCGGATGGACACCAACGTCCGGTTGGAAAAGTCCTTGAATCCGCCCCCGAGGGAGAGTGCATCTAACGAAGGATCGAGACGAAGACACTTTTTGACTCAGGCTCAAGTTCTCCCCAGACCGTAGGGCCACCTAGACGAAGTAAGTAATCTGTTCACTTGTTAAATCAAAAATCATCACATTTTTTTGTTTTTGATTTCTTTAAACTTTTTCACTAAAATTTATTTTTAAACACTATTTTCGCCACACTTTTTGGATTTTAGGGTTAAGCTTAAGAAAGAGATCCGAAAGGGTCTGACCTAAACTTAACAAAAAATTTATTTCTATAAATTTGTAAATGTAAACTTAAAAACTCAGATTCAAGAACTTGCATCCACTTGTGCTAGAGAGATTTGATTTAAAGAGAACAAAACAAATAATAAATGTTTATTTACTTATTACAAAAAACAAACAGCGTTGTATAAATTGTTTTTGTTCAATCAAAACACTTAATCAATCAGTGTAATGAAAACAGTTGTATCAGAAAATATTAACTTTAAAGTAAAAATAGACATTGCATACAACAATTTATTTGAGATTTTTGTCAACGTCTGGAATAAATGAGTTCATGTGTGCCATAAAATACTCGTATTATTACTAACAGTCCGATGGAAATTTGTCCGACGGAAGGGTGTCCGAAATTGAAAAAAAATATATATCATCAAATAATGCGCATCTTTAATCAAAATAGGTCGCAGCCCATAGATTGAGAAAGAATTTTGAAAAAACAAAGACTGGTTGGAAAATTGTATTAATATCGATCAGAAGAAATGTGTGTTCAACCAGGTACATCAAAGACATCAATGGAAAGGCCCAAGAAATCGATAACTCAGTGCTCAACGTTCACCAAAAAGCTGAAAGCTGATGTTACCAAGGCAGTCTCTGTCGCAAGTCCACTGCAAATCAGAAGAATGAAAGAAAGCATCTACTCCGCAAGGGATCCTATCAAGTATAACAGTGAGAAACTGTTTATGGATTTGGGTACACAAAAAGACAATGATTTTGATAAGTTCTCTAAGAAAACACCAAGTAGATATTCTTCCATCCCCCAAAATGATGACAGTTGCCAAAAAGAGGTAGTTCCAGGAAATCACGAAATAACAGAAATATCACATAGAGTGAAGCATCAAGATTTGATGGATCTTATTGCGATGCGGCTTTTAGGAAGCAAAAGTGAGGGGAAATTAATTGCAATTCCAGGAATTCTTACATTACAAAATAAAGGGACTGTGATGGATCACCTGGGCAAGGTTCCTACAAGCAAAAACTAAATCCATCAGATGGTGTAGCAAATGCAAGCGTGTTTATGTCCTTAGTTATGCCACTGAAGCTCTTAAGAATTCACAGAGTGGACATTGGAGGAACCCTCGTCCATCATCAGTTCATTTTTGTGGACTCATTATGTTCCAATATCCGAAGGAAATTTGAGAACTCACCAAAAGTCAATATAAAGTTAATGACAAAATAGAGATAGTTGCCATCACGAGTTCACTGATGAAAAAGTCAGTCAGTAAGAAGAACAAATTCAACGTAGTCGTGTGGCATTTGCAAAAGAACGCAAAAAAAACTTCAACAAATAAGATGAATCAAATGGTCACGAATATGGAATTCGTCCATTACATGCAAGAATCAGGTGCGTGGAATTTCGCTTCGACAAGAAAGAGAGGACATGAATGAATCTATTAGAATCAAGGAGGCAGAAAACAAGTGCTGAGATTTGGCTATGAATGTGGATAGACCAAAACAAGAATTTAAAAATACAATTAATTGGAAAACTTCAAGGAAATTTTTTTAAATATCAAGGGCATCAACTCCTATAACTGGGGTCAATAGAGCTGTAATAACGGGGCTTGAAATAATTTGTAATGTTTTGAATTGCAGGGAAAACGTTAACACTGTTAAGTTTAGAAAGTATGCCAATAAAACAGCAGGAACATTCTCAAAAACTACTCATAGCTATTCTTCATAAAATTTTGACTCAATGTCAAGATATAATCGTTGACATTTGCAGAATTGTCAAAAAATACTCAAGAATCCAGAAATGAAGACTATTATGAAATGAATATTACATGAGCCAAAATGCAAAATAGTTGGCCTAGTATTATAATTTTCATTTCAAACATTTACAATGTCTTATTATTAAACAGAAATAATAAGAAACTGGTGTGTATTTTCCTAATATTATTCATGAGCATGTTTTCTTTATAAAGAAATTGATAAGTTAAAACAATTCATTACTCATGTATATCACAATTTTTAAATACTACCCATTAGAAAAACAAACACTTGTAACTCCTTTGCTCGTGTTCTTCAAAACTGGACGTTGGGACAATAAAGGAGTATAAGATGGAGCGATGAGTCTCGATTCGAGCTATGTGGTTGAGACTGATCAAGAGTCTTAAGAATAACAGGTGAAGCATGGCCTGGAGATGCATGTCAGCTTAAGGAGTTGGTAATCTCCGCTTCTTGTACGGTACTGTAAATGGTAACATGTATCAGGGGCAGCACCAGCTTTTACTGTCAATGTCAAGGCTGCAAACAGAAGATGGCAATTTTACATTTCAGTTAAATGATGGCACCATGATGCGCCATCATGTCATACAGCCAAGCGAAATTCAAACTGGCTTAGAGAACAGAATATTTCAATTTTAGCGTGGCCTTCAAATAGTCCTGACCAGTCTCCAATACAGACTTTGTGGGAAAAAATGAAAAAATCAATTGAGAAAAAATCCGGCTCAAATCATAAGCGAATTAATGAAAAAGATCCAATAAGTTTGAGACGGAGTTACCTTGAATGCTGCTATAATTTAACTGGAAACATTCCCAAGTCGAATTAAAGCCGTTATTAAAAACAAAGGTGACGCAATACAGTGGTAGAAGCTAGTTATTTATTTATATTGGGCCAACTTTTTTGTGTCGATATCAGGTTGGATCAAGTTTTTTGCTTGTATATAATGAAATAAATAATTTATCACTTACAAAATGAACTGTGTTTAATTAATGAAGTACTATTTTTAAATGAGTAGGCCTAATATATACTCACATAATATCGAAATAAATTTTGAATTACTTCGTTTACTTTAGAGTGCTTATCAGTTTTTCAAATTTTATAAGAAGAAATGTTAATGAGCCAACTATTTTGCGTTTGGATCGTATCACAAAATAAGTGCACGGTTTCCAGGATGTGCCAGAATTAAGACAATTGATCCCGGTAGGTATCCAGATTTTATAATATTTAAACTTAGCTATGCTACTTGTGTCCAACACCATCCACCTCTTGTCAGGTAGCGTATTTGAGATATGCAGGATAAAACAACCCCAATTACACAATAATTTAGCCTTCCCATTTATTTTTGGATGTCACCCATGGAGCGAGTAAGCCACTTTACCCAAACATCTTTCTTTGCTTTGCTGTCCCATTTTCCAAAAACTTAACACATGATGAAATATATTATCAACAGACGCCTTGTCCGTTTTCATTTTACTTATTGAAAACCTTCGTCCTTCCTCTGCCGATAAAGTTTGAAGCATGTCCACGAAAGCAACATGGCAACGGAGAATATATGCACTTATATTAATATCTGGTTTGAACTTGAATCCCTCTTCTTCACAAGGCTATCCAAATTCTCATTAAGGGAATGCTTTTTCAAATCGATTACCAGTAAATGGGATGGTGAAATGTACTCAACATATCGCTCTATGACAACTCCCAAAGTATAAGTCTGATAGATGAAGGAGAATCCATATCGTAACCTGCAAGTTCCAAGTAACGTTCCGAATCCACATGTTCTCTGAATGTTAAAACAACTTTTGCTGTACAATTTACTGCAGAACCCATCCATTAATTCCCCAATTGCAGAAACTGGTCACTTAAGGGAAGAAACGATAATAGGCCCTCTCTCGCTGTCAGGCGATCTTTTTTTGGCAATGGTTCATACGAGTATTTGTGTTACCTTGTAGATTTTTTCCAAATTATTTTCAATTCATTTCTTGGAATTTCTGACTCTTTAATATGCTGATACCTTCTCATCCATCCATATATTTGACATATGACAAAATATCTATCCGGAAATGTTATGCAATAAAAGGTCGTTCTAAAGAAATCCTCTTTATGAGATTTCAGTAATAGAATTTTGGCTATTATATATAAATTGCATGTATGCAAAAATTCAAAAGATTGGTGAAGTAACTGTAGCACTGCGTTTAATCCCAACCGCGCCCGAAAGACATTCTTTTTTCAGGCAACTAAAATCAAGTGAGATAAATAATTAACAACAAAAAGTTAATTTACGTTAATAATTAGTCTCCCCATTAAATGTTGGATGTCACCCATTGAGCGAAATAGCCACTGAGCCCAAAGATAGTTCTCTCTCTCTCTCTCTCTCTATCCATTTTCCGAAAAACTTAACACATGTTCCGGCATTTTAAGAGTGTTAAGTTCTTTTTTTTTTTTATTAAAATTAAGTGAAACGTATTAGTTTATTCTATATTGGTATAGCACCCCAATATAATTATAATTTATTCCCCAAATTCGAAGCTAAAACTAGATTACGTGAACATTTTTAGAAGAAAGAATACCCACAATCGAAAATCTTTTATTCTATCCCTGCCGTTCTCGGTGACTTAAAAATATACATCATCCATTTTGATATTCAAAACTGATATAATCAACTCTTAAAATTTCCAAGTCTTAATTTCAATGTCTCACCCCCAGGAAATTCCTTCTGCTGAGGCGTTCCGCAATTTCGGGAAATGAAATCACTTCAAATTAAGTTATATTGATACTTGCCGACAAATAACTTCGCTTCCTGCTCAAAAATAACCAAATCACGATCAGAATTTCAAATATTCACTGCCGCAATCACAATCTCAATCTTAAAATCGCAGGCAACACATACATATACGTATGTATATGTATATACGGACACCCTCTCCTCAGCAGCTTCCCACAAATCAAATATTCCTTATTAAGGGTGCCATCAATTTTCGTGGCATCATTGTTGCCTTTATTACGAATATGTATGATTGCCACCCCATTCTGAATAAATTTCCCACCAACCTAATTCGACTTCATTGACATACACGACAACAGGACGCAATACGACTAGCTACACTCATTTCTTTCGATTTATTTACTCATCTTCCGGATACTTGTCATTTTTATCTAATGTCAGTGTCAATCAGTGTCCTCCAATCCATAAAACCTCCCTCTGTACACACCAATGAACCAATGTTCATTTGTGTTTACCCATTAGAATAAAATAAAAGCACACTATAGCTACGGCCACAAGCTTTTTATATACCTACAGCTACAGTCACCAAACAGTTCTTGAATTGCTGTTTGGGTTATTATTTATTATTCCACTCAGGAGTAGGACCGCTGAGAGCAAGCCAAGCTACGAGTAAAGCAAATTTGGTCAAATTTAATTTAGTTCGATGAAGTGGCAGAAATTTCTATTCTCTTCTCCTGGCCACCCCCACTGAGGTTTTATCCTGATCCGTACCTATTTGTTGGTCTTTGTTCGTTCTTCATCATTGCGTTGCAATCACAAGGATATGAGCGAAAGGACATTTCAATTTGTTGCAAAGAAGAGTTTTCCTTTTTTATAATTTATTTTTAAAGAGACAAAGATTGCAGTTGAATTCGTACATCGTACATCGTACTTCTGGAGTTTGTGCACTTCACAACGAACGGAAACAGAGTTACCAAATGTTTCCTTGAGATATTTTTATTTATTCTAGGTTTTCATTTTTTTTCTTTCTCATTATTTCATGTGCTCTATATGATTGCAAAATACATTTGAACAGGAGAAGGTCTTGTGCCTTTTAGTATTTTTTGTTACAAGAGGAAAACTCTTAAAGTAGTCATCAACTCAGTAATTTGTTAAAATGCAAGATCGTAAGTGTATTCCTTATATAGCCAAGCTAAGAACCAAGGCATATTATACATATGTTAACTAAAGGACCGTTTGTGAATATGTTAGACTGAGGTCCGATTTGTTAAGCTCTCTATATAAAAATATAATTTTGGAAATATGTTTGGACTATGTTTTGAATATAACATCTTTCAAATGGTGCCCGTTGCCAGCTTAGGCCTGACTTGCTCTTTTCAAAGCACTTTCCATAACTCCTGTTAGAAATTAAGGTACCAACGGGCTCGCTTCTTCTCGAGTATAGTCCTGAAGCTGTGGTATGGTTCTTGACTCATTTGTTTACAACTTATACTTTAGGTAGCACTAACAAATATAAGCTGGTGACAATAAATCGGGTGAACTAGTCTGACAGACTATGTTATTTTCCACCTCTGGCCTTCAACAATTTTCACTCATTGCCCTGTATTGAATGCGCCACATTATCCACATTAATCGCAACTCCTTCGTCGTTTTCGAAAAATTAAAGTCCAATGATCCATTCTAAAGGTTACACCAAACCATATTATGCACCTAACTGAATGCCTCATATTCTGCAGTTTTGTTTATTCGGGTCCCCATTAAGGTGAAAAAAGTCCTCATAGCTCATTATGAGGTTGTGAATAAACTCGTAGTTCTCTCATAATAGTTCTTGAAAATGCCAAACATATTTAACCCTTGTTTGTGGATAATTTTGTTTGAGCTCGTGAACCAATTGGATCTTATAATGAAAAAAATTAAAATTAAAATTCTACGTAAGACTGGTATACATCACATCACCAACTGTTGAAAAAGTCGCTTTGTGGAAATTTGGAGTTTTTCTCAATACTTGCTCGCACCTGAGCAATGTTTACTTCTTTTCCAAGTGCATGAGGTTTTCTAGCACATGCAAGATCACAGATATTTCCTTGTTGCTTAAACACTGAACCTAACAACGCATTTTTAAAGAGCTCGGCGCATTTCCAACATTAGGGAAATCACTTAGACCTACATATATATGTATATTCTGATTTGTTATACCAACAAACTACGGTCTAAATTATCGGCCGAAGGCTAAAAAGAAAATGTTATGGGAAAAGAGAAAACCGCATCAAAGCGGATTTCCACGTTTGAATAATCTGTGTAACCTCCTGAGAAAGATAATTAAAACTTCAAAAACCTTGCTGTTGACACGTATTTATAAAGCCTAAAAACAAATGAAAGAATCGAATTATTCGCTTTGAAAAGACATTAAAGACGTAAAGCCTCCGCTCGGCAAATTAGAAAAAATAACAACAAGCTGAGTATCGAAAACCAGCTGCCTTTATAATATGTGATTTTTTAAACGTTTGGTTTCTAATTGTCAATGAAACACAGAAAAATTGCAAAAATGTATACAATTTTTATTTGAATTGCTTGCCATTTACTTTTTAAATATTATTTCACGCAAATGTCACTTTTTGGACCATATTGACTGGCATCTTGTTAATAACACATGTAATGTTATCTTCCAAGGCTGCACTTGATGCTGGCTTATCGGCATAGATGAGTGATTTTCTGCATTTTCAGCATAAATAAAACTTTGAAATCATTGAACGATAGCGGGCTCCATTGACCATAACGCTGTTCTCACGATCATCTTTGAAAAAATACAAGCTAATGATTCCGCCGAACCATAAACCGCACCAAACAGTGCACTTTTCCGGATGCATTGGCAGCTCTTGTATTGCCTGAAATTGCTCATCGGACCAAATACGGCAGTGTTGTTTATTAACATACTTCAACTTCAACCAGAAGTGGGCTTCATCACTGAAGACAATTTTTCTATCAGAAAGCGAATCTTCCCTTTAGCTTTTTTAAGAACCTATCACCAAAAACTTACTATAATGCCGTGACAGGTGGCTCCGCTTCAGGTTCTTTGTAAGGTTTTAGACCAAGATCCTTGCGTAAAATCTTCCACGTAGTTGAGTAACACAATCCCAATTACTGCGAGCGACGACGAATGGAGGAGTCACATTAACACTGGCGGATACAGCAGCAATTTTTTTCCTTTATATAGGTATGCACTTTACGCATACGGGTAGGTGGGTTGATGCGTAAAATTATTGCGAAATTTAATCACTGTAGCTTGAATTGCTTGCTCAGTAGGTCGATCGATAAAGTGGTCGAAATGTGCGCAAAACATTTATCACACAGCACGAATTTTGGTTATAAAATTCAATAATTTCAAATCGTTGTTCTGATGTAAATCTTTCCATGATGAAATGGCAATAGTAAGTGAGCATGTTTAACTCTAAAACATGTCATCACGCTTTAGCTGTAAAAACAGCAAAAAATCACCCGTTATAAGCAAGTACTAAAGGCGGTGTGGACCTATGGTATACCACTTTGGGGTTGTACCAAGAAAACGAATGCCAATACTTTACAAACGTTTAAAAATGAAGTACTAAGAGAATTGGTCCATCCACTTTAGTTCATAAGAAATGACGGCTTATACCGAGACCTCGGAATTTCTTCGGTCGAAGACGGAACTTAAATCCTAGCGATAAAACACAAAATTCGACTAAACGGACATATTTACAATGCAATAGTAAACATTTTTAACGAGAGTACCCTTTTGCACCATCTACAAACCTTTGGACCTAGCGCAATAAAACGAAATCCCATTGAAAAAAAACTGCTTGCTAAGTCAAAACTTACATGCGATGCAAGATTTTCACCTTCCCTCGTCGAAAAAAAAATCTCTTTTCTAACATTAAGAAGATCCAATATCTCTTGTCTCTCATTATCTATCATCATCCCAAATAGCCATTTGTGTGATGTGCCTGCAATCTTGATGAGCCCTTGTTTTAGGATTGAATTCGTTCCTGGTTCTATTGTTGTTAATTTTGAATGAAGCGTTCCTCACTCCCAGAATTTGTAAATTTTGTATAATTTGCTAGTTCATGTCAAGTATTATACAAGGTGGCCCAAAATTAATCATCCAATTTTATTTTTGAATTACTTTTTTACTAAATAAAGAAAAATGATTTTGAGTGATGAAAATCATTATTCGGACCTTTACAATTTTTTTTGTTAAGTGGAAACGATGATATCCGCCAAAGGGTTGCCGCCAGTGTTGATCCATATTTGTACCCATTTTATGGCATTTACCATGACTTTCCGCAAGATTTCCGCTGATAACTGTTCGCATTCTTGTCGAATATTCTCCTTTAGGGCGACTGTCTGAGGCTTATTGGCATAAACCCGCGACTTCAAGCCCCGGAGAAAGAAGTCTAGGATGGTTAAATCGCGCGATTTTCCTGGCCATGCGAAATAGCCAAAACGGGAGATTACGCGACCACGAAACACTTCCTTCACAATATCCCTTGTGGCTCGTGCTGTGTGTGCGGTTGCGCCGTCTTGTTGAAACCACATATTCACCAACCCCTGCTCATCCAATTCCAGCAGTAAGAAGTCGTTTATCATGGCCCTGTAGCATTCGCCAGTAACAGTGACCGTATTGCCGATGGATGGCGGCAGCAAAAAATACGGCCCAATCATTCCTCCCGCATGAACGCCGCACCACGCAGTGGCTTTGAGTGGATGTTATGGCTCTTCGTGCATTACACGCGGATTTTCAGTGCCCCAGAAACGAAGATTTTGCTTATTGATGCAACCGCTTAAGTGGAAATGCGCCTCGTCGCTCATAATGCATCGCCCTCTTCGCTGTTGAGAGTATGCGGTCCATTGCTTGTCTGTTTGTATTCTGCAGCTATCTAGTTCACAAATGTCAAATATGATTGACGTATAACGCCATTTTCAAAAATTATAACATCTTCCAATAGGAACATTAATTTTGCCCCAATTTTGATCCAATCCTCGAAACATTTTTTATATTCGGTTTTTGATATATCCATCAATGCTTCCTGGGATTTTTCCATTACTTCCTCTCGGCTGCTGAAACACGTTCCCCGTAGTGGTTTTTTAACCCGATTGAACAAAAAGAAGTCACAGGGAGCCAAATCAAGTGAATTCGGTGGCTGTTGGATGGTATTTGTTGCATTTTTCGTCAAAAAATTACGAATATTGTTGGCACTGTGCGACGGTGCGTTATCATGGTGCAAAATCCATGAATTTGCTGCCCAAAATAATGAACCAAAATGTCTTGGACGGAACCATAGGCAATGTTCAAGTCCTCCGCTATATCTCTGATGGTTAATTTGCGGTTATTGATCAATATTTCTTTTACTTCATTAATGTTTTCGTTGGTTTTCGATATTGATGGTCTGCCACTGCATTCATCATCTTCGATTGACTCACAACCACTTTTAAACCTCTGGTGCCACTGGTAAACGACCATTTTCTTTAGAGAATCGTTGCCGAAACACTCTTCCAATATTTCCAACGTTCGCACACCATTAAACCCGTTTTTTACACAAAATTTAATGCAAGTTCGTTGTTGCAAATTTAAATTCATTTCTAAAATTGTAAAATATCGCCAACATACATAGAGATAGATGTACTCTTGGCTACGTAACTTTTTCAAATGTCAAGCTATGATGCTAAGATTTTGAGGGAATATCAACAACTGATGTACCAACTTAACAAAAAAAATCGGAACTCTGGGAACTTTTTGTTCAAGGTGGTATTTTGTTAAAATTTATGATGTGTAAAAATACGAGTAGGTAGATTTTTGTGCGATCGGTACCAGCGCTTAGTTTTTAGACCCCCAAAAACGGCTATCGGCGATAACTATTAATATTCGAAAAAAATTAGCAACACTGGCATTTAATTTGCTCAAAATGTGAAACATATTTTGGCGTTCTTATACAAATTATCATGAAAAAGTGTGTCTAGAAGCATTGTTGCTATCCGCGTTAACTCCAATAAATTTTTTGGATTAAATCAGGGTATGTTGTTATTGTAATTATAACGTTGATTGGAATTAACTTGATGCCAAAAAAACACATCTATCGTCTTAGCATGTTGAACTATTTCTGTCGGTTCGATGTTAATAATTATATAGTATACATATATTAAGTCAGCAAAATAAAATTAATAAATACAATGAAAGTGAAAATAGATTTCAATGCTGGATGCTAACAGAAGAATTAAACTAAGATGGACTTTTGGCTCAACGTGTCTTCCGACCATATAAATCTGGTCAAAACTGGATCTGAATCGCTTTAAAGTTTGATTTTCTAAACAGAAAACAGCTCAGCGATATCATAGATTTCATAACTTAACATGCAATAAAGTTTGGCATGTTCAGCAACGGCTTCTACAGAAGTTTTATGGACAAGGAAGAGAAGGAGACAATCCTCCACCTAATTTGTATATGTCCAGCTCTTTCCCAAAGAAGAAAACTGCACTTATAAACTTTATTCTTAAATAAATTGAGCGATCTTAGCAATATAGAACTTAACAGTGTCCTAGCTTCGTCAAAAGTTTGAAATGATTGCAAGAGTAAGAAGATCACAAATCTAAGGACATTTTACCTATCCTAACCTAACCTAAGTGAACCTTGTGTTATTGAATAAATATATATTTTTTTACGGTAGCGAACGTATACGATAATGGGTTGAGAAGCATTCTGTCGGAGCATTCTCCAGGAGCATTGGAAGCGCTCGTAAAGCTTAACACCAGCACTCCACGAAAAAGTAGAGCATTAACACTGATGAAAGAATTATTTTCATTTTCTTCTTGTCTTAGTCTGGAAACTCTGATTCGAAGTTGAATTTTTGCCCGCCTTTGTATTTAATGCTCTCCAGTTATGGATATTGTTGAAATTGCAAATCGATTTTCCTTCGGGGAGAACTCGATGACAGCTTAAGTTCAACTTTTATCTTGGTGATGGTCTAATGGTAATGATGAAACAAGTTTCTTTTGAAACAAGAAAAACATACGCAAAATGGATGACTTACGGATTCACTTGATACTTGTACTCGTATATGAGTTTTTGAAAAAAGATTTTCCATAAAAGTTTTTTCAAGTGAATGCATCGAAAAAAAACACTTTACTTTTATATATGTTCTTCATAATAACTAACTTGAAGGAGCTTCTGCACAAAATAATGATTAGATTAACTTTTGTAATATTGTGTCCTTAAAAAAAAATACATGAAGTGGTCGTAAATATCCTTGTTTACAGATGGGCATCTCTAAATAAATTAATTTCTTTGATAACGAAAATGCTATAAAAGAATAAAAAGAACATGCCAGGACTACAAAATTAGAACAGAAGCCTGCAAGGAGGAAAACGGCCTGAAAACGGCAAGATATGGTCAGAAGAAGGCATGCCCGATGAATAGAACCTCAACATAATTTTCCCAATTCACAAGAAAGGATATCCCTTCGACTGCGCCAGCCAAAAACTTCTCTGCCGTTTTATGTAGTCGCTTGAAACCGATCATGAACAGTCTGATACGAGTAGGTCCGTATCACGGTGGTTTTAAGCCAGGGAAATCTCTTATCGATCAAATATTCACACTTTTGCTTCGAGGTAGTTAAAAACTTCCTCTATCTAGGCTCGGCAGTTACCAGCATCAGCGATACCAGCACGGAAATAAAATGCAGAATAGCTCTTGCCAACCGCTGTTTCTTCGGGCTCAGATGACAGTAGAGTACCAAATTGAATTGAGGAGGACATTAAATCACGAACTGTATAGGCTACACAGCGACAGCGGCTTAGTCAGGCGTATACGGATTCAACGCTTAAAATGGCTGGGCTTCGTAGAACGAATGGACACCAGAGCTCTGGTCCAAATCATTTTCAAATCCAAGCCCCGGGGATAATGTAGCGTAGTTCAATAGCTTGAAATGTGTTTTCGAATTTCATCGTCGTTTTTCGCCGAGTAGACATCCAAAGTCTTAAAAAAATGCCTTAGACTTTATTCTTAGCTTAATAAAACACTATTGCGCAAATAAAAAAAAGCTAAAAAATGTACTACCGGATTCTTACTTATTCTCTTTGTCTTGTCTTCTTTCATCACATAAGTAAATAATTCGCAGAAAAAAACAACTGATCCACATTCAGCTTTTTTCTCAACTATCTAACTTTACTGCTCATTCATTTCATTTCATCAGTATTCACATTTTTTCTATTTTCCTTTATAAATCTGTTGAAGTGAGAAATGATGAATATCACTCATACAAACAGTTATAACCCTTAGCCACCATCTCGTAAGCACCAGGACATCTAGATGAGTGAATGAACGAATCTCTTCTATTTACTTAGTCAGCCATCTCAATCCTATCTCAGTGCAATCTCACCGGTGTCATTTAAACTAGCCGTACAACAAATGGATAAATGAATGACGAATGACGAATGACTGGCAGGATGCACAGATATATCGTTCTCATTAGTTGTCTTTCCTATTAGGCCAGCTATGTACACCCACCAAACTTACTTCTAACCATGAATCCCTCGTGACTATCTTCCCATCAACACATGCCTGCCAAGATTTAACGATTGTCCTTTGTGATAAGTTTACGAATGGGAGACATAGAAATGTTACAAACGTATCCCCGTAGTCAGTAATTATGGGTGCCTGCCTTACTCGTAAGCGTATGCTTCTCTTTATAAACGGAAAGGAAACCATACCTCTAGTCATTATGTTGGTGTTGATGAGCGTCCTAATGTTGACTATGATGAGTTAGGTGATGTTTAAGCAATGCTATCTCTCATATTTACTGCAACACAAACTCTTCTTGTAAATACATTCCAATTATGTGAAATGGTCGTTGGGCTTGTGTGTTCATTTGCTTACATCTTAGAGTTAGAGTTTAAATACACATGTTTGTTATACATAGAATCAGATAGTCAAACACATGAATATATGCTGTGCTAATTAATTTAACTAACTTTTACATGTTATATGAATAGGAGGTTTATTGTGCATCATCTTATTATCAGCCTTGACGAAGTAGAATGTGAGAAATGGAAATACAAAAAACCCGGCCTAAAGTTGGAAGAAGGAATTAGTAATCTAGAAAGCTTATAAATTTCACTCGTATTGAGTGGTTGATATGTCGCCGGAAGCAGCCCAATGGAATTTTTAGCCCCATTGTAAGATAGCCTCTCTCTTTTTTCATCTAATGCTTTTATGAGGTCGACATGATTTCGTTGTTTATCTAAAGATTTGACCTTATTCTATGCTCCCAATGTGTGCAACTTTCTAAGATCGGTTGATATTTGTCTATCAATTTGTAAATACATACTTACATAATTCAGTCCTTTGCCGTTTTTCATTTGTTTTCGATTATCCGACAGAGTTCATCTTTTGGTTTTGGATTTATCATAACTCCAATCAGAGAACTTGTATGGCCAACCCCATCCATCCTCAACCTCAAATATGCTTTCACAAACTATCTAAGAAAGAATCAGGGAATCCGCGGAATAAAGCATACCCAGTTGCTTTTTATATCTGTGCAAATGAAACGGAACAAATCTGGACCGTTTGTCTTACCAGAAGAGTTGATTTATTACACATTTAATAAATGTTACTATAGGTAGAACTTCACCGGAAGTCATCCAGAACCCACCGCCTTTCGTAGCGGTACATTTTTATAACTAAATGAGTTCGTTTACCATACATCCTATTGAGCTGTTGAGGAATAAATGCCTGTGGCTACTATTTAACTAGGGTTGATAGTCTTTTATAAAAAAAAATGATTTTGAGTGATGGAAATCATTATTCGGACCTTTACAATTTTTTTTGTTAATTGGAAAAGATAATATCCGCAAAGTGGCTGCCGCCAATGTTGATACATATTTGTACCCGTTTTATTGCATTTTCTATGACTTTCCGCAAGATTTCCGCTGATAACTGTTTGCATTCCTGTCGAATATTCTCCTTAAGGGCTGCGATTGTCTGAGGCTTGTTGGCATAAACCCGCGACTGCAAGAAGCCCTAAAGAAAGAAGTCTGGGATGGTTAAATCGGGCTTTCTTCCTGGCCATACGAAATCGCCAAAACGGGAGATTAAGTAAGAAGTCGTTTATTATGGCTCTGTAGCATTCGCCGTAACAGTGACCGTATTGCCGATGGCGTCCTCAAAAAAATACGTCAGATTAAGGTATAACCATTCTTCGTCAACTGAATTCACCTGATCCTCAAAATGGCAGTCATTCTGAAATCATTTCTTGAAAAGTAAGTCTCACTATGGTCCCACCAAAGATGTTATCTACCATTTTCTGTGAACGCCCTTAAGTGTCATTATGTGATGTTTGATTTACTTTAAGGCACGTTGGAGTATTCATTAAACATTTAAGTCCTTTATACGTGAATTTGATTTGTAAGGATAGGTTTATTATCTATGACTATACATAGGTACTTAACTTCGTCAACTTTCTCCATTTTTTCTCCATCAATCATCAGTCTGGTAGAAGTGTTTAGCCGTTAATATACATAGGTAACTATTTGCTAACTTTTAGTTAACTAAGTTTCAGTTTATTTCTGATTACGTTATGTTTCAAGTTAAATTTGTTCCATTTTGTAGAACGCTTTGCATGTCAATAATAAAAATAATAAACATTAAATTAATCAAAACTGGAGGCTTTTCCTAAGTATTGTACATATAAGGAGACTTAAAAAGGATAAGATTCCGTCCCATTGACAATTTGAGTTCCATTCTTTAGTTATGGGACTTAACATTTCTATTCACCATTCTTTACACCATATTTTTTTATTCATTTCGTGCATTCATTCATTTTTGCATTAAACCTGAAAATCGGAAATTAAAAATTTGGTGGTTACGTTTTAAGGAGTCTATAATCTTCATAGTCAGTTTTTATAAAAAGGTTTGGTTTTTTAGTATTGTATTTTTGACAGCTCACGTGGAATGCGTGACATGAGTTAAAGCCAAATATGCTCACAAACTCTGTCCTCTTTTGGTACAATTATTTCTTGTTATGCTTAATTTAAAAACGTACGAAAAATTCACAAACGGTAAGAAGGCTTATAATTACGGTATTTACGATGGCTAAATTCGCAAAACACAAGTATGTATATCGATATAAAAATGAAAAAGGGGCACTTAGCTCTTTTAGAGGTTTTACTGCCTAAGCGGGGTCGCTCCTTAAATGGGGTTTCTGTCGGTGAAAGGGGGTAGGCCGTCTCGGCCACAATCACTATTCCGTTCGTCCAGTTGTCGTCTTGGGTGTTGTGGGTTATTCCTATTTTTTGTTTTCTTTTCCGTGGTGTGTTTCTCGTTTTCGGATAAGTATTGTTTTAATTTTATTGTTTGTGTTCTGGTTCTTGTTCGCCTAATTGTACTCGTTTTCGGTTTTGTTACTTTTTATTATTATTATTACAAACTTTTATTTAACCTGCAATGTATGTTATTTTGTTTAAGTCAAATCTTGCAAGCTGAAAAAGAACCACTTCTTGACATCCGATCGAGCTTAAAAGTTGCATGAACTTTTAGTTCCGGTGACAATGCAACATGTAATACCCAATATTGCTATATTATTGCTATATTGCTATAAATGGCAGCCGCCACAAGATACAATATGGCTACAGCTCTAAGATAGCGGGTTAATTTTCTTGCTTTCTCGTGGCTCCTACACTCAGGGTTGACTCCCAGTGAGGGAACTCCTCAATGGAATCAGCATAGTCACAAAATTATGTAAGTATACGCATTCAATTACGATAGCCCATTTTAAAAATTGGCATAACTCTGATTGTGCACCTTTGCTGGCTTTACACCATGACTGGTGTAATAATATGAGATGGGTGTCATAAGCATTGACTACAAAAAGAAGGAACGTCCAAAATCGAATCCAGAACTTTGTTTCGTTAGGCACAATTAAGCTGAAATAAGTGGCACATGGATCTGTGGTGAACTTCACACAGCACAAAGCTATGTGTTGGTAAAAAGAACAAAACAAGAAACAAATTTCAACACCACCAACCACAGACACATACCGAACAAGATTAGACAATCGAATCAGAAAACAGTGACATCGCATTTAAACTATACCTCCCCATATGCAAATTAGGATAGTGTAACAGTTAACAAAACAATAGCATTGTTTATTTTTTTTTTTTAAAAACTTAACACTCAAGTGGGTATGAATATACTTATAATGCCTCAAGCGTTAGTTAAGTTTTTTTTTTTTTGAAAAATTGGACAGAAAGAAAAGAAAGATTTTTAGGCTCCGTGGTTATTTTGCTCAATGGGTGCCATCCAACATTTAATGGGGAGACTAAATTGTTAGTGAGAGAGCTGGCTTTGTTGTTGTAGTCTAGTCAACTACACATTTTACTTGATTTTTGTTGACTGAAAGAACGCAAGTCTGGGATTCGAACACCGAACCTTCCGATTTGGAAGCCAGTTCGCAACCACTTGAGCCGCGGACACCCATAAGATAGTCTAATAGATCGTTCTCGAAAAAATGATAACACCGATCTAAATAGTATTATACTATCCGATATAAACAAGACAGGAGGGATACCTAAGGAGTTAGAAATATAAGATATATCATAAAGTCTGGTGAATGGTGCCATTGGACATTGGACATTGGCCCGGCTTCGGAGAGCACACATGTACGAAACCGATATACCATCCGTCCGTATAGACTTCGGTAAAGATGGTGTCCACATTATTTAACCCAATTCTGTATAATTTTCGGCAAAATATAGTCACGAAAAATGTTGCCAATTATGTTATGCTGGGCTAGAACAGTACACAAAATTCAGGGCAATACTGTCGACCATACCGTTGTCTGTTTAGGCTCAAAACTCTTCGCTGCTGGCCAAGCATTTGTGGCCTTTCTTAGGGTCAAGTTACTAAAACGTCTCCTTGTGGAAGAACTAAATTGTAGCAGATTAACATGCAAGACCGTGCAAAAATGACTCATTGACTGAAATGAACAGGCTTAGAAACATGTCAAACAAAAACTTAAAAAATAAATAAATTGTAAAAACATATTTTCAAAAACAATCTTTTATTTAAATGCTCTAAAAAGACAAAAATAAACTTTGCAATAAATCAAACCAAAGTCAACCCATTGTATATGATATAAAAACTTGTAGCGAATATTTCGTGTATACGAGTACATTTCTTTCATATAAAAATACCCTTTCTACTAAAAATTACTTTCATCAAGATATATATACAAGTATTCTCCCGAGATTTTCGTGTGTAAATTTTTTTTATAGAAAAATATTTACTTTCAAATATATACATATGTTTATTCTCGCGACAAGCTTTTATGTTATATACAATTGTATAATGTAATTAAAGAATGGATTTGCTGTGGTTGATTTATTTCAAACAAAGATTGTTTTTCCTTGTATTGTCTTTTGTATTAATTTTTTTTTCAAAATTTTATTTGTTTTCTTTTATCTTCTGTTGGTTCTAGCCAGTAAGACGATAAGCTATCGAGTGAGCTTACCGCCACTCACACACTCATTCATACATGCACACGCACATGGAGTTCTGCCAATTCAGCTGTTAGAGCAAAGATGTGGGTCATGTTTGTTAGTTTTTTATGTTTTGTCCTCCAAGTGATTGCTTTAGTTCGAACCAGACCTCTGAACCGAAACTAAAATGTTAAGAGTTACAATTGGAACCCAGATATAGGTAGGAAAACTATTTTAAGAAATCATTAGGGGTACATGATGGGGGACCGTAAACCTTCTTGCCGACATAGGGGTAGAGAACGACCGCGGGGAATTGTAGGCTTTCTTTACAATTGGCTTAAGTTTTTTTTTTTGGTAAGGATAGGGGATACTTACAAATCTTTTTTTTTCTTTTAACAAACAATCCAATGATGTAGGTTGAAATCGCGGCCATTACTGGGCATATGGTATAAGCATCTTGGGGCATCAAAGAGGGGGCCGTCCCTCCTTCCGCTACAGTCTCCAGGCCGTCCACCTCGCTTAATCCTCGGTGTACCTAGAGTCACCTCTGAAGCGGTGGATAGAGCGAATGAGCTGAATCCGAAGGAACCAGTGAATCCAACCTGTGCCATGACTAGCAGAAAGTGACGGGGGAAGAAAAGAAGGGACAACACCAAAAAGGCAAACAGACAACATATGGGAAAGGGAATGGAGGATATTTGGGGCGTGATTTGCACGCACGCAACAATTGGAATTGTGTTACTCGACAACGTTGAAAATTTTACGAAAGGATCTTGTCTAAAACCTTTTTTATTTTTTTTATAAAAATTGTCTTCAGCGACGAAGCCCACTTCTGGTTAAATGGGTATGTTAGTAAACAAAACTGCCATATTTGATCCGATGAGCCTATCTCAGACAATATAAGAGCTGCCAAACCACTCGGAATAAGCACTGTTTAGAGCGATTTATGGTTCGGTGGAAACATTGAGCCGTATTTGTTCAAAGATGACCATATGAACATAAGAACAACATTACCGTCAATTGCCCCCCTTATCTTTCATTGATTTCGAACTCTTTCTTGCTCAAAATGCACAAGCTGTACCTAGTCGACATGTAGTCCAGAAAGATAAATTCATAAAAGGATATTTAGCACTGAAATATCAGGCTTACGGTTATTTCCTTTTTTTTTAACAATCCCCCTTACGTTTGTTAAATCAAAACTACCAAAAACCAAAACAAGCATAGGATAGCAAGGGCTTATGTATGTTACAAATGAAACTGAAGTCTGTACACCAATCACGTATTAAACTAAATATACGAATAATCTGCTCAAATCTTGAATTAACACTTTTGACTAAAATCCTAAACCTTTTTTCAATTATTCATCATTTCTCATCGTTAATTTGCCATCAGTGACCGCGTTACTGATATTGGTAATAACATAATCTACTAACTAAAGTTCTGATCAATCAACCGTCAACCAGATCGACCACATTGCGATCGACGCAAGACACTCCTCCAGTATTATTGATGTCTGAACGTTCCGAAGAGCCAACATCGACTCAGACCACTACCTCGTTGTAGCCAAAGTACGGTTGCGGATATCCCGAACAACGCCAAGACAAACTAAAAATGGCGATTATGGAAAACGACAGATTGACTGCGGAGGGAATATTTTCGCATCCGTTTGATTTTCTATTATTGAAAACGCAATCGAGAAAGTGAGCGGAATTCGGTGCTATTATAGAAAACGCAACTCATCCGCACTGCATACATTTTGTGACGTTTTCAATCCGAATCAAATTGCTTGCGGATTTCGAGGAAGAAAGACGAATTGTTGCAACAGAAAGTAAGTTGTAGATTTTAAATGAACAAAAATAACCTACTTTTATTTTTAGAAAACAAACAACAAGGCTGCAGATCGACGCAATTTGTAATGCCATGAAGAAGAACTCGGACATTGCGAAAAACTTAATTCACCCTGAATTTGTGTAAGGGCTTTGGGAAGAATTAAAAGCGCAGCTTAATAGTTTGGAGCATCCAATTAAGGCAATAGCCAAGTGGAAAAATATGCTTACATTCTTTTAATTAAATAAATTCTTAAAATAGTAGTATTTATTTGTATTATTTTAATTTAAGTCTGGTCAAATCATAAATCGGCTTTACGGAAAAAACTGGCTCACAGTAATTGCAAAAGAAGAGCTAAAGGTCCGTTGTGTCATTCCAACATCAAAGTCCTTGCCGGTCTACCCTCAGCCAGGAACCTCAAACATGCTGCCAGCTTTAATTCCGGAATCAATGGTGTAGTTCTAACCACTGCCATCAGTGGTTTATCTTTTAAAATTTCAGAAATATATTTCAATACTGTTTTATTTAGCCTGAAATATTTTACTAATGCATAAATTAATGTGGATTAAAAAAAATTATTTTAACCTCTCCTACTTCTTATTTTCCAACGAATTACTTGGGAACCATTTTCTTCTCCTTCTAAATCCATTAAAAAGCCAAATGTGTCCATAATATACTTTATTTCACACTTTAGATAATAATATAAATAAATGAAAAATGAAAATTAAAAATTGACAGAAATCAGCTATTAAAAAAAAGATCGATAAAGAGGTTTTGTGTGCCGATAATGTGGTTCAGCCGCCGTTTTCTATAATAGGGTTGAACTGCGGATGCGGATTCTATGAAGACCCTCCGCAGTCAATCCGCCATTTTCCATAATCGCCATGAATATTGTGAGGAATTTCGCATCAGACGGCTACAATCGCAAGAGATCGCCAAATCTTTTCCGATCGAGTCTCCCCTAATCTATAAAGAGGTCCTTTGCCACCAGGATCAAGCATCGAAGACCAGTGGCAACACTTCCAAAAGGCCAGAGAGATGCCGCTTCTGATGCGCTGGGTTTCACTCGACCACCACAACGAAACTCCTGGTTTGATGACGAATGCCGGCACGCACATGCAGCTAAGCAAAAAGCACACAATCCTGCGATGCAAAGAAAGACTGGAGCTGCTCACGAGCTCTATGAGCAGAAGAGAAGAGACGAACACCGACTTCTCAGAAGGAAAAATAAACAGCATGAGAAACGTGTGGTCGAAATTGAGAGATGCTACTCCAGGAATGAGATTCGGAAGTTTTACCAAAAGGTAAAAAAAAACATGCCACGGACCCCGAACCGAAGCCTGTAGACACGAACAAGGGAACATCGTAGTAGAGTCCCAGGCGTTGCTAAGAATCTGAAAAGATTATATCTATAGACTGTATAATGGCGACGGCGAAACAAATACGGCTGTCAGGCAGAATGAACCTTTCAATCTGGACGATGATGACCAACAATTCCGTCCACCCGACCTGGATGAAGTGAAGATAGCAATATCTAAGCTAAGGTCCAACAAAGCTGCTGGAGTGGACGGCCATCTCCAAAATATGGTCGGACGAAAGTATGCCCGATGAATGGAACCTCAGCATTGTTTGTCCGTTCCTCAAGAAAGGAGACCCTCTGAACTGCGCCAACTACAGAGGCATCAGACTTCTTAACATCGCAAACAAGATCTTATCTGCTGTTTTGTGTGAACGCCTGAAGTCCTTCTTCAACAACCTGATAGGTCCATATCAGTGTGGCTTCAGGCCAGAAGAGTCTACAATCGATCAAATATCACCTGTTTTTCATTTGGACTGGCTAGCAGATCACCCGATTTGACAGCCCTAGACTTCTTTCTATGGGATTGTTTTTAGTCACAGGTTTATTTGAAGAAGCCACTACCTCTGTCGTACGTTAGTGGAAAACATATTGCCCGAAATTCTAAAGAACGTCCTAAAAATGCCATAAAAAGAACAGAAATAGTAATTAACAATGGTGACGACCACTTAAGCGATTTCATTTTGACAACATTATGGAAAAAAAACTTGAATGACCAAATAAATATTTACAAAGATATAGCTAGGAAAATAGACTCTTACCATACCATAAACAAATAAAAAGAAAGTGTGAACGTAATTGCAATAAATAAACTAAGTACTGAAAAAATTGTACCTTAATTGATTTTTTACTAACTTATCATATACAGTCTATGTCAATAAAATAAAATAGGGGTGAAAAATATCCCCTCAAGCTCGTATGATCATTTAGCTTCCTTTACTAAAAACTTGGAAAAAAATATTAAGTTCAAGCAGTAAATGCTGAAATGAATGAAAGTCCAATTAAACGCTGAGCTACGAGCCAAAAACGAAATTTCATTCCGCAGTGTTACCACTATTTCCCCTGCTCATTTTTCTCACATCATAATACTTTCCAGTTCTCCACCCTTTTTTTTCGTGTTTATGCTTTGCTCCTGTAACTGTAACTTTGCCCACAATTATAGAACGAGAGAGTGGTAGAAGATAATAAAAATCAGGTCAATGAATCCTACGTTGGTCATTAGGGGGTGCAGGGATAGTGTTTAACACAATATCTATTTTCAGCATTGTGCAACACGTCTGCACCTTAGCATATTGGTTTTAATTTTTTGTGTATTTCAATTAAATTTTAGCTGCCACCAGCTCCACACAACAACTGATTATACAGGTTATGTACCCAACAAATTCCGATACCCGATCCATGTTTTCATTTCCCTTTTAGAGTCAAATACAATATGTTCCCACACTTTTCACGATAACGGCAAGTCAATGTTTGCAACAAAGTTGCAAAGGAAGTGTCAAGTATCGGAAAAGTCACACGCGCAACTTAAAAAATAAAGCTGAGATAGCAAAGTAAAAATTAATTTAAGGGAATGCCAAGTGGGCACCAGTAGTCAGTAAGTTAAAAGTGTTAGATTAGATTGGAGAAATAAAGAATAAAATTTTTTTTCGACAAATCCGAAATTAAGTTTTTAAATGGCGCAGTCGGTAGGATTCAAACAAACAGTTTTTGAATCCATATGAGAACGAACGAAACGAAAACGCGTAAAGTGTGAGAAGTGTCTCTCAAGATCAAAGCAAAAGTTCGACTCTTGAAAAAAAAACTTTTGGAGGAGCATACGTGCAACTGTGTACCAAGTGTGAGAATATATTCTACTATTGGACCCGTTAAATAAAAACCTCTAAAAGTACACTAGATAAAATAGTATACCGGAGGAAGAAGTGTTTCTAAAAATCAGAAAAGATAAACCTCAAACCGGATATATTAAGTGAAACTTTATTGACCCAGTGATCTAACATTATTTAAAAGGTTAGCTAAAAATAAGCTAGACCAGGTGCTGACTCAAACTTAACGAAAGAAAAAAAAAAACATCAAACATCCAGTTTTTCAAAGACGTCATTAAAAGAGAAATGGAGGCAGCGTTAGTAGAAAGACTTACGATAGCTTTGGAAGCTTTAGCTAGCAGGAATCCAGCCCAAAGCCGAGCTGTGGGGATTATGAAAGAGATTGCTTACATCAAGGAATACAGCGGTGACCAGGAAGGGTTAACCCAGTTTCTTACCGTAGTGCAAATTCACCTAGACAGTGTAGATAATAACACCAGACAAGAGCTATGGCAGGCTATCTTCAATACGAAAATTCAAGGACCAGCCAAGGAATTATTGATCAACAACCAACCAGAAGGATGGGAAAAAGCAAAATTACTATTGAAACAACATTTCAGACCAACCGTTAGTTACAAGGAAATCTCAAGAAGAATCAGTAATCTAAGGGTAAGTTCTATTTCTGATTTAAATCAACAAGTGGAAAAAATAATAAAAGAAGTGAACACATTTGCAACATATGAAACTAAGTCTGTAGAAACTAAAAACTGCTTTTACACGGTGCTAGTAGATAAGATTAAACAGCTTGTAGCGGGTAATTTATCCCGTGATATAAGAGATAAATTCATATTACATGAGATAAAAGAAATATTATATTCTTACATTGGCTTTGATTATAATAATCTAGATAGGAAATTCGTAGTAGACGATAGGCGTCCAACACAAAATCATAAAAATAACAACAGACACGACACTAGTAACCCAACCCAAAACAACAGAAGTAATAACCCCAATCCAAATAATCAAACTAGAAATTCAAATAATTATAAGGATAACTCAGGACAATATAGGCAACGTAGTTCCGAAACACCACAAAACAATTCAGGACAGCGTAGGCAAAACAATGATAGGCCAAATCTAAATACAGGACAGAATAGACAACAAATTTTTAATAGTTCAGGTCAATTCAAAAATGCGCCACAAAACTTGCAACCTATGGAAGTAGGACAAATAGCGTAGAAGAGCAACAGGGTAAACAAATCAACGAGGAGGTTCATAACATCGAACCAGAGTTTTTTCTCAGTTAGGCCTCGGAAACAAAATCTTAACAAACTTGACAATTGACAATAAACAATACAAAGCTCTGGTTGACACAGGCTCAACTATGAGCATAGTTCATTCTAGTAGAGTAGATTGTAGTAAATTTAGGATTTTTGAAAAGGTAAAACTTAAACTCCAAACTATCAATAGTGTAACTACTGAAGTAATTGAGAGAATAATCACAAGCATACCAACGGAATTCAACTACAATCAAAGAGGAGCCACACGGTGGTATAGAAGAGATTTAGGAGACAAGCCTTATGATTTATTAGTAGGTATGGACCTCTTGAGCAAAATCGTTAAGACGATTGATTTTAATGAGAAAACAATTATTCTAAAGAATGGATCATTATTACCGATCTATTCAATAGAAAACGAAACAACTCTTGATTGTTTCGAACTTAACTCTTGTAAAAAAGAGCTTGACTTGAAGTCACTTAAATAAAGAGGAATTTCAACAAATAAAAACACTTTTAGATCAATACACAAATCTTATTTATTAGGAAGGAGACCAATTGACAAATACAGACTCTATAATGCATGAAATACGAACTACGATTAACTCGAAATTATATAGACTACCACCTAAACATGACGAAGAAGTGAGACGGCAACTACATGAAATGGAAGAGCAGGGTATAATTAGGAAATCAAATAGTAGATACGCGTCACCTATAGTTGTAGTAGCAAAAAAATTAGATACCTCGCGACAACAGAAATTTCGAATATGTGTAGATTATAGAAAATTAAACGAAATTACGATCGATGATAAATATCCCATTCCCAATATAAACGGTATATTGGATAAATTGGGAAGAGCTCATTATTTTTCTTCGTTAGATCTGGCTAAGGGATACCATCAGATAAAGATGCATCCCAATGACATTCATAAAACAGCTTTCGTTACACCAAGCGGATTGTACGAATTCGTGAGAATGCCATTTGGCCTTAAGAATGCTCCAGCAACCTTTCAAAGGTTGATGAATGAGATTCTTAGGGAATATATTAACAAGATCTGCGTCGTCTACAGGAACATATTAATTCTTTAAAATTAATATTTCAGAGATTGGCTGAACACAATCTCAAAGTTCAATTCGATAAATGCTCTTTCATGAAGAAAAATACGGAATTCCTGGGACATGTCTTAACAGCTGAAGGCATGAAACCAAACCCAGTTAAAGTAAAATGTATTCAAGAATATCCACTACCGAAATCAGAAAGGCAATTAAAAGGCTTTTTGGGAGTGACTGGCTTCTACCGCAAATTTGTAAAGGACTATGCTAAAATAGCTAGTCCAATGATAAAGTATTTAAAGAAAGATAAAACTATAAACGTAAACGATCCCGAATATATCCAGGCATTTGAAACCCTCAAAATGAATATTATTAAGCACCCAATTCTGAAATTTCCAAATTTTAATAAAACATTTGTAGTAAATACTGATGCAAGTAATTACGCGATCGGGGGAGTCCTAATGCAAGAAGGACAACCCGTGTGTTATGCCTCAAGATCTCTGAACGATCACGAAAAGAATTACTTTGTCACCGACAAAGAATTCTTGGCGATTGTTTGGGCCGTTAATTATTTTAGGCCATATCTATGGGGTAAAAGATTTAAAACAGTAACTGACCATATGCCCATAAAATACTTAAATAAAAAATATACCGGAAAGGAATTTAGCCAAAGAAACCAACGGTGGTTACTAAAGCTTCAAGAGTACCAATTTGACATCGAATATCTGAAAGGAAAAGAAAACAAAATAGCAGACTTTCTAAGCCGAATTCCGGAGATTAACAACAAAGCTAATTTTAACGATCAAATAGACTGTCAATCAATAGATAATATTTCAGAAGATGCCACAATTCATTCACAAGATGAACAACAGTTAGATCATATCTCAATAAAAGAAACAATAGTAAATATTTATAAAACACAATTAATACTCACTAACGACACTAACACAGAAATAGAAGTGGTACACAATAGAAGAATTATTTACGTAGACATGACTAGAGAAATAGGTTATTGGACCGATTTATTGCGGAGATACATTAAACCAGGTGTTATAGGAATATACACTGAACTATCTGATCATGCGTTTAATAAGATACAACTACTTTTAATTGAACTTTTTAGTCATGACAAGAAAATTAAATTCGTAAAGGCAACTCTGAGGGCTAGGGAAATAGAGACTTTGGAAGAAGTTCAGAAACAAATTTCAATTTACCACACAAAAGAAAGCTTACATAGCGGTATCGTTGAAACATACCACAGTCTGAAAAATAAAATCTATTATCCGAAATTAGTAAAAGAAATAACAAAAATAATTAATAACTGCAAGACATGTCTAGAAGTCAAGTATGAAAGGAAACCGAATAAACCTAAATTTGAGATAAGCGAATCACCTTCTAGGCCAAACGAAATTTTACATATGGACATCTATTACTTCATGAAACAATCATTTTTAACCTTAATAGATAAATTAACAAAAAAAGCATATGTCTATTTTTTAGCCAATAGAAATTGGATTAAGAAAATTGAAACTTTAGAAGAACACTTTTCGAAGTTCGGTGAACCTAAAAAATTAATAACAGATAACGAATTTAGATCCGAAAACTTCAAAGCATTTTTAACCGAACAACAGGTTGAGTTACACCTAACCAAAGCAAACACACACACGGGAAATAGTGATATCGAAAGATTTCATTCGACCCTCCAAGAGAAATTAGTAACAATTAGAAACGAAGACTTAACACTAGCTCAAAAAGTCCATAGGGCAGTCAATAACTATAACAATAGGTATCACTCAACAATAGAAATGACCCTAGAAGAAGCAATGTTTGCTGACTTTGCAACACTTGCTAACAGGATAAAACTGAAAAAAGAAAAATACATTAATAAACTAAACCAAGATAGGCAAGAATATAGAGAGAATAGGAAAATAGTACCAGTTAAGAATTATAGGAGAAACTATTACAAAAATGAACCTAGGTATAGACTTAAGAAAATGGATAAAGAGCATCCAATAAATATTAAGCCACCACGTAAATTTGCAGATGACGGCGACAGAAATAACCGAGACAGAACTAGATTTATGTAAGTTAAAGAATATAAGAATAGGTTTGTTAAAATATAGCACAGGGAAATTAATCATTGCAATTAAAATACCACATACTTATAAACTAGTAGATTTTAAGCTTATCACAGCAGTACCCACAGAAAGAAATCAAGAAATAATAATTGAAGACCAATATGTTATAGAAATTAATCGAACTAAATATCAATACGACAATAAAATTTTATATGAAAAAGATTTAATACCAATAAACAATTGTATTACAAAACAAAACTGTGAAATGAAAGAAAATAAATTAATGGAAATTGTATCACTAGATGAATATACTATACTGTGTAAAAACATGAATAACGAAACAATTATAAACCATTGCGATGATCGAAACATAAAATTAAGTGGAAACTATTTAATTGTAATCAATAATTGCTCAATAGAAATACTTAGTCAAACGTTTGGCAATAAAAATATACAATTTGTGGACAGATTCTTCTACAATGAAGAAGAAAAAATCAATTTTACTAGGAAGCTAGACTTTAAGGAAATTATGTTAAAAACGTTTGTAAACTTAGAAAATATTAAAATATTAAGATTTCATAAAAATGTTAATTACATCGCTATCTCAACTTTATTAATAATCATGATCATAATCAGCATTTCAATAATAACCATTACTAGAAGCAATAAAAAAATGAAACTTATAATTAAGAACCAAATTCCCAAAAATATAAAAATTCAGGAGAATTTTCAGACTAACGGGGGAGAGGTTATGTACCCAACAAATTCCGATACCCGATCCATGTTTTCATTTCCCTTTTAGAGTCAAATACAATATGTTCCCACACTTTTCACGATAACGGCAAGTCAATGTTTGCAACAAAGTTGCAAAGGAAGTGTCAAGTATCGGAAAAGTCACACGCGCAACATAAAAAATAAAGCTGAGATAGCAAAGTAAAAAGTAATTTAAGGGAATGCCAAGTGGGCACCAGTAGTCAGTAAGTTAAAAGTGTTAGATTAGATTGGAGAAATAAAGAATAAAATTTTTTTTCGACAAATCCGAAATTAAGTTTTTAAATTACATGAAGGTCTTTAGATAATTTATTCACAAAATAAATTTTACTCAGTCTCTTACTTTTTTTAAAATAATTTATTAATTCTACGGTACAGGATTGCTTGCGCATCCATTATTATGAAATATGTATGAATTTAAGGCCTTGAAAAGAATATAGTATTTTTAATAAACAAAATTATCAAGACATGTACTTTTATGCAATATACTAGCGACCCGTCCCGGCTTCCCACGGGTGTAATTTAGAAAACAAAAGACGTGAAGAATGTGAAGCACTGCCTTTGATTATAGAATTTCTTTATAAACAATATTTGTACTTGAATTTTGGTTACACAATACGAACAAATTTTGTTTGAAAGTGACGCGCAAAAGAGCTACGTGTAGCTGTCCACTCAACGCCCGCAACGTTGAATGTCTGACCTTGTAATTTGTTAATTGTAATTGAAAATGACAATTGCTTTTGGTCACTGCAATCTTTTGAATTTGAATGGAAGATCCGTTGGTATCAACTAAATCCGGGGAATAAGCACGGTTTCTCCAGTTCCATATCCGGTCAGAATTTTGCCATTTATACGAGTAGTAACACTTTTTAGGCGTTTAACTTGGAGACGTGTACCATTGCACAATTTGGGTTGAGTGAGGTTTCGCAATTAAGAAATTCTGTTGGGAAATGTACATCCTCTTACTGGTTCATCACGGTATCTACGAAGTAGTAGGTTTGCGCCTGTGTATTAATTTTAGAGATAAGCAAGTCGTTCACTTTACCTACTTGATTGTAACTTTCCTTCGTTTCAGTCAATTGATGTTAGTAAAGCAAGAAATACTTTTTTTTTAATCAATATTTTCATCTTGAGCTACAATTTTAGTAAACAGTTTAAATTGATCGTAGGAAGTTTCTCTTGCGTATTCGGCGTTAGTTAATTCAGGGTTCGTTGTATGCGTAGGCATCGGCAGTCCAAAATCCAAAATGGATTTACCCGAAAGTTCTTTTACTACCTTAATCAATTCTAACAACGCTTTGTCAAAAATATTTTGATCATATTGGACATAATCTGACATTAACTCACGCCGTCCTCAATTCAGTATATACCAAAATACCAAAATGAGCTCGATGAACTGTAAATAGTAACTGTGTTGTCCCATTAAGAGTCACCTTCCAAGAGAGCCATCACTTTGCATGCTGCTTTATAGGTATTGTTAGTTTCCTTGTATGATGGGCCCTTTACAATGTGAAGTAGCATTCTCAAGTGAAAACATTCACTGTTGGGATAAACTACATAGACCCTCCCAAGAGCATCAGTTTTTTTTTAACTCCAGGAAACCTTCAATTGGAGTCACTTGTTTCCTCCGTTGAAAGGTTAATATCCGGCCTAATTTTGTTAACTAACTATACCGGCAGGTGGACATGTGGCAACCCACGTTTCTGCAGCTCAACAATCTACATGTGGCAACGTTGTACAACGTTTTATCCCCTGATAAAAATCTTCTAGTGTCCGCTGGTCCATTTACCCCAACAGACACAATTTGTAATTGTAAGTTAGGCACTAAAAACTGGGTTATCATGTCACGATAACGAACACCATTAATCGTTACTGCCTGACCAGCCGCATTTTCGAAGAAGAATGGTTCGATAATGGCTCCAGCCCAAAATCAGCACCAAACAGTCACGCGTTGTGGATGCATTTGTTTTTCAACAATAACTGGTGGGTTTTCTGAACCCCATATGCGACAATTTTGACGATTAAACCATCAAGATGAAAATAAGCTTTATCACTGATGATGATTTTGTTCGACTGTAGCTGACAAACATTCATTATTTTTAAAATATTGCTCAACAATGAAAATGTTTTGCTCTTTCGTATAGCGCTCTGTTTTTACTAACCACGAAATGTCAGCTGTCACATTGTTATCTTTTTGTCCCTTGTCATAACTGTACTATTAAATGGCGCAAAATACAAATTTTGCGTGAATTATGGGACACCCTTTATAAGACAAATAATAATTACATAAGAAACCTTCAATAGTCCAAAGAAAGAAGAAAACATTTTTTTTTTCATAAACATGGATATGCCCGCACTCCACTGGTGCGCTGTTGATTGCAATGACCTACGTATATCTGTGATTTATGTAAATCTCAAATAATTACACGTTTGCTTATTACTTCCATTATAAAAATCACTGAATAATGATTGATACACCAATCTCTTCACCAGGAAATGTACTAATCGAAGACTAAAAACTATCCTATGTAATACCGCTACTCACGACAAATCGATTGCTGTAACATATACTACATATTGTTGAGGTATCGTTACGTACCTACTCCCTACTCGCGGACAAACAGGAAAATGTGTTATCTTTTATAGATGTAGAGATTACAATATTTTGATCGATGTTGCACAGCCAGGCTCTTCTGATAACATTTTTAGTATTTTAAGCGTTGTCCTAAACCTTATCTTCCACAAATCCTCAAAGAAAGAAGTCGTACGGTGGTAGTCGCATAATCTCTGAGGACAATTTTAAAAGGAGCAATGAGCAACACAAAGCGCAGATGACGGAAAGTTAGAGGGAAAGAAAAACTGATGTGTTTAAATCTTTGTAGTTTATAATAGCTTCGTGAGGCATTCCATCAGAGTTGTATGACTTTCAAAAGAATCATAGTGCCTTCAAATTCGTCCCATACTGGAACTCTTTCCGAAAAAAAGCTTTTTTTTTCTCGGCAGAATCTCCTTTTTGCTCGATACATTTCGTTCAACGTTTCTCGAGTTTATTGATGCCCTCCAAATAATACGATTTCTCACTTGCCTCAAAATGACATTTTCATTCGGCATAAACCTATTACCATCGAGCCATTTCTTCATGTTTGGAAACAGGAAATAGTCCCAAGAGGCTAAATCTAGAAAATATGGTGGATGAGGGAGCGATTCGCAACCTAATTCATACAATTTTGCCATCGCGGGTTTGTGCGTCGGTGGGTTGTCCTCGCCAAATGCGTTCACATTTGCTTCGATCCAACAATAATAAGCATAATAGGCGCCGGCAATCGCCTTACCCTTTTTAAGGTAACCGATGCGAATGATACCGCGCGAGTTACGTACAAACATGATGATGTCACAACAAATGATGAAGTTGTACACCGAACTCGATGTAAATCAATGAACGACAAATATGACGACCTCGTCAATATTATTGTTAATAGGGCACAAAGCATTTCAAGTGAAAATGTTTAAATCGCTGACACTAGGTCTATGCGAATTTATGTTTAGTAGCCAATTTTTTGAATCAAAAAATGAAGGTAAAAACCACTTAAGTAGCGTAGTATGATATTGTAAACAACAAGCATCCGAAGACAGTGAACTAAGGAAGTCCATGACTATATTTTACGAAAAGATCCAGGGAGAAGAGAAGAATGCAGTTATAAACTTGCCGATAACAGACAACTGGGAGACCATCAAGAGCACACTCAAATTAAGATACAAGCCAGACACGGAAGCACACGAAGTCAACAGGAGAATTTCTAACTTAAGACTGAATACGGTAAGCGAATTAGCAATAGACTTCTAAAATATAAAATATAAAGCAGACGAGCTTATTTTATATTATAAGAATGAGAATTACATAGATTTAAGTAACGTAGAAATCATTTTAGTAAGCGCGGTAAACACACTATAGGTTAACATTTATGAATCAAATTCATTTTCCCAAATAATTTCGCATATGCGTAAGAGAAGGTACGAGGATATGTGTATTAGGCCAGAGTTCAGAAAGAACTAAAAACCTAGGTACTCTGCTGTAGAAACCCCAAAAACCAATAACAAATCTGAAAAGGAACGTCCATATCATGCAGGTCATTACCGCCAGGACCAACAAAGGAACCATTCAGGCAATTTTAGACGAAATCAGACATCAGGTAACTATAAAAATTCGTCAGGTCAACATAGGCAAAATGATAGACGGGTTCAACAATCAGAACGCATGGAAGTTGATAACATACAAAGGCAGGAAAACCAAATAGTCAGGTTAATAATTCACAGTGCGAAAGGAATTATCAAAACTCAGGAAACCTCGGTGTTAATTTTGGTAAAAATCGCTTAAAACAGAATCAGAGCAAGGAGTGATAAAACAAGTGAGAATGGCCTACAAGTTGAAGATAGTAGAGACTCTTCAACTGACAATTCAACATTTTTTTATGAATTAGCCTCGGATGACTTACCAAAAATCAAAATAACCGTTAATTCCATTTCATACGTAGCGCTTATTGACACAGTTTCTACACTCAGTATAATAGATGATAGATAGAATTAATAAATTAAAAAAAAAATAAAAATGAAACCAATTTCTTTTAACACAATGTTGGGTAAAGATACGATTTCTTACGAAGTACATACAAAAGCACCAGGTGGAAGGTAAAAAGTCTTCCAAATAGGGATTTTAAATTTATCAGAGAAACAGATGTTTTTAATTTTTTAAATGCATTAATTAACAATTATTCATAATAATCAGTGTTTAAAGCTAATAAATAGCGTATATATGTTGAATGAAGTATATTCATCAGAACATGTAGAACAGAATTTCAAATTTATTAAAACAAAGCATTTAAATCCAGAAGAAAAATGGAGATCGAAATATTAATCAAAAGATTCGGAAGGTTATTCTTCAAAGAAGTAGACAAGCTAACCAGTATTCCAGAGACAGAACATGAAATTATGACGGAGACGGACGAGCAAGTAAAAGCGAAACTATACAGATAAGACGACAGATTAAGGAAATGGAGGAACAAACAATAATAAGAAAAAGCAACTCAAAATATTCAAGTCCTTTGATAATAGGACTTTCGGACGGAAGAAGTTTTGGATAGTTATAGATAATCGAAAATTAAATATAAATTAAATAACTATCAACGACAAGTTTCTCTTGCCAAATATCGATTCAATTTTGGATAAACTTGAAAAAGCACAGTACTTTTTTACTATCGATCTTGCCAAAGGATATCATCAAAAGGAGGATAGAAAGAAAACAGCATTTGTAACTCCGCATGGGTTATATGATTTGATTAGAATGCCTTTTGGTTTAAAAAATGAACCAGAGACATTTCAACGGCTTATGAACGAAATTCTGAGAGACAAAATATATAAGACATGTGTTGTTTATTTAGACAACTTTCTTATCTTCAGTACAAGCTTAAAAGAACACGTCAAAGGCGTTACACAAATCTTTAAAATCTTGGAATCAAAGAAACTAAAAATCCAAAAAGACAAATGTAACTTTATGAAAAAGGAAATCGAATTCCTTGGACATGTTTTGACAAAAGATGGTTTAAAACCTAACCCTGACAAGATAGTAGTCATTGAAGAGTTAGAGTAGCCAAAAACAACAAAACAGATTAAAAGTTTTGTTGGAATAACCGGATACTGCAGAAAATTCATAAGAGACTACGCAAAGACCGCACAACTTACAACAGAATACTTAAAGAAAAATGTCAAAATAAATATAAACGACCCTAATTACATAGAAGCATTTGAGAAATTAAAGAGATTAATAAGTAGTCATCCTATATAAAAATATCCAGATTTTGAAAAAAAAACATTTTCTCTCACAAAAGACGCATCTAATTATGCTTTGGGAACAGTGTTGTCCCAAGAAGGACCTCCAGTATGTTCTGCTTCAAGAACTCTTAATAACCACGAAAGGAATTATTCGGCAACCGAATAAGGACCATAAGAATATGGTCAGTAAACTATTTTCAACCCTACCTTTATGGCAAAAAGTTTAAAAATTGTACAGACCACCAGCCAATCAAGTTCCTACACGCAAAATACGAGGGCGGGTCAATAAGTCCGTGACTTTTAGATTAAAACACAGATTTTTGGATAAAAAAATAATTTTATTTTTCAACGTAGTCTCCCTTGAGCTCTATACACTTTGTCCAACGCTTCTCCAATTTTTTTATCCCTTCCAAAAAAAATGATTTGTCGAGGTCCTCAAAATAGGCCTTTGTTTCCAGATGACTTCATCATTGGAGTCAAATCTTTTTCCACCAAGCCATTTCTTCAGGTTTGGGAACAAGAAGTAGTCGCTCGGAGCCAAATCTGGAGAATAGGGTGGATGAGGGAGCAATTCATAGCCCAATTCATGTATTTTTGCCATGGCAACTGCACATGCGTTTGTGGTCGACTGTGAGCAAACGCGGCACCCATCTTGCGGAAAGCTTTCTCATGCCCAAGTGATCATTCAAAATTGAAACCACTGAGCCATGCGAGATCCCTACGGCTTCCACAATCTCTCGCACTTTCAATCTTCGGTCGGCCAACACCATATCGTGAATTTTTTCGATTGTTTCGGGTGTAGAGATCTCAACTGGGCGTCCAGGACGTTCGGCATCTTCAGTGCTTGTACGGCCACAACAAAATTCAGTAAACCACTTTTTTACCATTGAAATCGATGGTGCAGAGTCCCCATAGTATTTATCAAGCTTAGCCTTGGTCTCGGTAATGGTTTTTTTTTCGCGAGAAATAATGCTTAATAAGCACACGAAACTCATTTTTTTCTATTTTCTCCTCAAATTAGTGAGTAGTCTGATAAAAATAGCTGTCAAACACAAACTAACTGACGCAGCAAGTTTAAATTTTGACAGGAGTCAACTGACAGATGCCTGTTGACAGGAGCAGTGTTGCTGTTTCAGTAAAGAGGTCAGAAATTCAAAAAGTCACGGACTTATTGACCCGCCCTCGTATAAACGAAAGGATTTATCACCCAGACACCAAAGATAGTTACTTAAATTAGGTGAGTATCAATTTAAAATTGAATAAAAAAGTAGCGGATTTTCCGAGTCGAATAGAAAACAACGAGGACGTTAATTTAAATGAGGTAGAGGAATCAGATACCCTACAAGTAGGAAATTGTTCGCTCAAATGTAACAAAAGTTATGCATATTCAGGCTTTGTGTTTAATTTAGAAGGTAAAACTAACGAAACCATTCACTTAGCTGATGAAGAATTGTTGGATCATATTCCAATTGAAGAAAATATTGTTAATAAATATAAAACACAGTTAATACTTACCAATGAAAAAGTTAAAGAAATAGGAAAAGAATAATTTATATTGCAGAACATGATTTCGGTAGATTAGAAGACATTTTACGAAGGTTTATTAAGAAAGGAAAAGTAAGTATATAGTATATTCCGATCCAGCAGATCTCAAGTATAATATTTTACAGGAGAAAATTAGAGAAATTCAAATTAGAGTATTCAAATGCTAATGAGATTAAATTCATTTAATGTTCATATAGAGTTCAAGACATTTCAACAGAAGTAGAACTTGTAAAGCAGATATCTTTATATCAGTTTGGAGAAATCTAGCATTCAGGAATACTAAAGACATATAACCAGATCAAAACCAAAATTTACTATCCAAAGTCAATGGAACATATTCAAATAGTAATTAATCAATGTGAAGTTTGCCAAAAACTTAAATACGATAGCCAACATATTAAACTGAAGTTCAGTCACACGGAAACCTCAAAATGTATTAATCAAGTAATTCACATTGATACATTCGTTATGAAAAAGCTAAGTCTGGATCCGCCTACTATTCGCCTGATAAAGAAAGCAGTAAGAAATTATAATGAGAGATTTCACTCAACCATAAAATGTAATCCAATAGATGTTCAAACATATAAGGTAGATTTTGAAAAAATTCACAAGAATATTGAAGAAACTAAGCAGCGAAGAATCGAAAAATTAAAATAGACTAGGGAAAAATATGAGGAAAAAATAAAGAAAGGGTTTATTAAAAACTACAAGGCAGTTAGGCATAAACATGAACCAAGATATAAAAAGACAGATTTAACAGGTATTCATGTTGTAAATACGAGTATTAAAAGATCTACAAAATTTTCAGCTGACAACTTTGATCTTCATACTAATAACGATTGTGACAGAGATTAGCTGTCAACATTTTCGTGACATTCAAAAATAAACGAACAAGACAGGTACGTGAAACTTCAACTTGCTGACACAATGATCACCAACGCAACAGATATCGTACTTCTCGTTATAAATCCTAACGAAATAATAGAATTGGTAAAAACTATTTCCTTAAATTTAATACCTTTAGAGATTGATAATATATTAAATAAAATTAGAACTCTATTAACTTTTGAACACAAACAAAGACGAGATTTAATAAATATAGTGGGAACTGCACAAAAATCGATCCTCGGGACAATGGACGACGAAGACCGATAGACAATAATTTAGCACTTGGACCAATTATTAAGGAACAATCATAATTCTATAATGACATTAAATAAGCAGGTTTAGTTGAACGAATATTTTAACAGTTCTTTTCAGACTTTAAGAGAAACCATTATTAATGAAAGAAAGACTATTTTACAACAAAATAATTCTGTACAGGAAGCAGAAAGGCAGATAGTTAAGAAACAAATGTATTTTGATCAATTATTTAAGTTAAAGTATATTAATTCTAGAATAGAACATATCCAAGATAATATTTTTTCCGCCAGAAGTAATATATTGCATCCAAATATGCTTACGAATGACGAAATTGAAACATATAAAATAGATTTTCATAAATTGAAACAAATAAAGTTAGGAGTCACAAAATATAGACATGATAGTGTTCACTCAAAGTTGTAATCCCTATACTTAACAAATATTACAAGGACATCGATACAAACATGAAATTCATTATAGAATATAAGAATATAACCTTTATATTGGTTCATATAAACTTAAACTTTAAATGAACTTATCGAGAACAAATATTGTGTTATTAGACAAAATTGTAAATTCAGAATAAACGAGGAAACAGAAATTGTATCTTTTGTTGATGAGACCATATTTGTAAAAAATGGCTGTAACTTTTTTAATCAAACATGCGACGATAGAAATATTAAACTGAATTGCAACTATCTAATAAATTTTACAAATTGCCCAATACAATAATTGTCAGACTATAAGTTCTCCAATGTATTATTTGAAATAAAGATTTTATTATCAAATTAAAAACGAAATTTATGATGTTAATACAACACTAAAATTTAATAAAATCATTATAAAAAATATGGAAAACATAAAAGAAATTAAAGAAATAGAGTTCGAGAAAAATGTATCACTTAGTATTACAATGTGATACAACAACAACACCGAACTCGATGTAGATCAATGAACGACAAATTCATGTTTCGTGCATGGCTACGAAACGGCGCGAAAACTCTTTCTGATAAACATTACTAAACACCTCTTTAAATTGCGTTTGTTGTCAATTGTGACAAAACGCCGCACTCATCTGGTGAATAGCTTTTTCATATCCAAATATTGCAAAACTGAAATCACTGATCAATGCGATAAGCCTGTATCACCTTCACTCGCTGATCGTTCAATATCATACCGTAAATGTTGTCGACCATGTCTAGTGTTGTGACCTCAATTGGGGTACCAAAATGTTCGGTGTCACTTGTGCTGGTACGACCGCACCGATATTGAGTAATTCGATGGTGAACAGTCCTCGTAATACTTTTCAAACTAGTCGAAGGATCTGTCAGAAAATTTGGGTTCTTCCTTTTCAAAGATGTTTCTTGACAAACAAAATATTGGATTTGAGGTGACAATGCCATCTGTTTTAATTTTCATGGACCCAGTCTCATATGATCCTTTTCTTCTTATTCATCTTATAGCTAAGCAACCTCATCGTCGGATGCAAATACTTGATTCAAATTCTCCTTCACCTCGAAGGCGGAAAAGCTGCAAACTATGTTGCTGAGGGGGTTAAAAACGTCTACTAATCCGGAGGAGCTCCTCGCACTGCTCAAAGAGAAAGAGTGCGACGGTCTTATATTCGTGGGGGTTAAGCCGTTCGTCACAGCCATAGCCAAAAGGGAGAAACGGAAGCTACCGTTCTTCCTGGTGCAGCTCAATCCCGAAAGCCGTCTGGATAGTCTAAGGAGTATCAATGTCCTAGACTACCAGGTGGTTCACTGGGAAAAAGTAAAAAGGCACGAAAACATTTTGCAATGTGTTCGCTGCCAAAGGTTCGGGCACGCCGCGTCGAACTGCGAAATGCAACCGGCAAATGGCATGCTAGCTATCTTGCTCTATATCCAGGGACAGATGGCTCAGCTGCCACGTCAAATTACCGAGCAAGCTACGCGGGTAGATCAAATATACGCGCTGCTGCCGAGCCTAACGCACCTTCCGTCGTGTTGGGTACGTACATGGCGGAGCAAACCCTGAAGGTCCTTGCAGTGAATGTTAATACACTGATTAGGATTGAGCGAAGAGCCACACTGTTTAAGTTGCTTAAAGACCAAGCCCCTGATGTGCTTTTGGTTAGCGAAACTAAGCTAACTAGAAGACACAAAATGAGGCACATAAGGTATAAAATCATGCGAAGAAATCGACCCAACTCCATACAAGAAGGAGGCGTTGCAATCTTCGTAAGAAAAGGTATACGTTTTAAAAGAATATACAGTCGTGCAGTACGTAGGTTTCAGATGCTAGAAGCATGCATCATATATATCCCTCTCCGTAGTGGAAAGCGGTTATACATGGTGTCTGTTTATGCATCTAAGGCTACTCAATCTACTTTATTCATCTCAGAGCTCGAGACACTTTTTCGATTTCTGAGACTGGAATTGGAGGAAAACTACTTCATTATCGGCGGAGATTTCAACGCCAAACATAGCGATTGGGGATACACAAAACACTAGAGGGAACCTGCTATTCAATTGGTGGGGTCAGCACAGTGTGATGTACCGACTCGGCCTAAAGGCGACGGATAGTCCGTCGTTTCCTAGACACGGCTCCTATTTGGATCTCCTGTTGTTCGACACACGAATACAACTGACAGGTACGAACCAACAAACTGTGAACTTTCTTCGCACTTTTGTGTATGACAGTGACCATTGCGGTCTAAGTACCGAAATAACCGTTCCGAACGAAAGTGCGGAATTGGATGAGTATGTTAAAAGGCATTCCTACAACTATAGTAGAGTGCGTCGGACACACTTCTCCAGAACACTGACTAGAGCACTCTCCTCGAATTCGCTCCGCCCACCGTCCAACAGAAATCTGTCAAACGAGGAGATTGACAGGTATCTAAGACTAATGGACGAGACAATTAATCGGACTATGGACAAAACGATACCTCGGTATCAACACACTGACAACGAAGACTTATTCCGCAACGCAACTATTGACGCACTTCACCGACATAAAAGTAAACTACTCTCAAGACTGAAGACCTTGTACAGACAGTTTACTGACAGACACAACCCGGAGATTTTGACATTAACGTCGGCGATCAAAAACCTCCAAACATTAATAAAAGAAAATTACAAGTCCTCTGTAAGTTTGTAACCCGAATATGTTCCCGCAAATAAATAAAATATTTCGGAGGAAAGATCAAAACGACCTTTCATGTCTAAAAATCGCCCGAGTGACAGACAATGAACGCATACTTTCAACAGCAGGCATAGATCCAAATGAGGCTGTTGATGATGACAACTTCTTTATGATCGAAGATCCGCGGGAGAAGGTAGAGGCTATAGGAGCGACTTTCCAGGAAGTGTACAAGACAAATGACATCATTGGTCCCAACCACGACCTGGAAAATCGAGTCGTTGTCCACAAATGAAATAGTGAACTGGCGAATCGAGAATTCGGGTTTCACCCAGTTCAGTGACGAGAATATGGCAAATAATGTCATCGCCAACGAAAGGGAACAACCCCCGTTCATTTCAAAGAAAGACCTTCAAACGATCTTCGACACAACTAGAAGTAAGAAATCAGCGGGAACCGATGGAATACCGAACATTGTGCTTCGACATCTCCCACTAGAAGCGGTGGACATTTATACCACCCTGTTTAACAATGCAATGAATAATGCACATTATCCAGCGCATTGGAAAACTGAGGTGGTACATCCCATCCCCAAAAGGGATAAAGACACCTCCAGTCCGGCGAATCTCCGGTCGATCAGTCTCCTTCTAAATATCAGTAAGGTTTTCGAAAAAGTTATCAATAGAGTCCTGACTTAGTGGGTTGAGGACAGAAATATAGTTCCGGATAATCAATTCGGTTTTCAAGGCGGGGCATGATGTTATTCATGCCGCGTCTAAACTGGTTTCTGATATCCAATCGAACAAAGCCAAGAACCAGTGCACTGGTGCCTGCTTGATTGATTTGGAGAAGGCTTTCGATACCGTATGGTTAGAGGGACTCTTCTACAAGTTGGACACACTGGGCATTAGTAAACCACTGCTGTATATTCTTTTCAATATGCTCACCAATAGACAGTTCATCGTGAAAAATAGCGATGTGACTTCTACTGGTACATTCAACATTAAAAACGGTCTGCAACAAGGTGCGGTCAATTCGCCAATCCTTTTCAACATTTACACAAGTGATCTGATAGGTTCACTTCACCATACCATAGCGTACGCAGACGACTCGCGTACAGATCAGGTCCAAAGATTGAGGTTATAAACATTCTTCTGCAACGTGGCTCGATAAAATTAAACAATATTGCGACGACTGGAAGTTGAAGTCGGAAACCATTTAGTTTAGGACGCCTTTGTCTGGGGCCACTGCGGATACCAAAGAGAATTGGCGAAAGTTTCAGATCGTTGGACAACACGGGCAGCCACTTGTTTGTCGAAATGTAGTCAGATACCCTGGGATCTGGCTAGATCAATATCTGTATTTTAACAAACATATAGATGTTGCTCTGGCCAGAACCAGAGGTGCTTTTGCCCTTAGAAAGAGACTGTTTTATAACAGGCAACTCGATGCGAGGGTAAAGGTGATCTGCTACATGGCTCTTATTCGGCCTATGCTTACATTTGGTTGTCCCGTGTGGTTCAACGTGAGAGCAAGTCTTTTGGAAAAGATTCGGGTGTTTGAGAGGGCTTGCCTTAGGGCTTGTCTTCGCTTATACAGAACACCAGAGTCGGAGTTCTATCCTAATGAGGTCATGTACAATAGGGCGAACCTAATAAGAGTGGACAATTTTGTTATTAAGTTGATTCGAAGGCACATTGCAAGAGCAATGACCTCGTCGAACAACCTGATCTCTGGGGCTTACTACCCCAATTATATGTATCACGAGAGAGTTCGCTTTGACGGCTTTATTCCTCCAGAAGCGTTCCTCTACCTTGACAAAAAAGGTCTGATCCAGGATAGATTAGCGGTGCCATTAATCTTCCACGTCGCTCGAACAGCTGCGGACAGGCGACTCAACTACGACAGAGACGTCGCACACGGCAGTGCGGAGCGTCTCCGGTTTAATAGGGCGGTAGGGAGTCGCGACATGAGGGATGTTGCTCTGCAGCACCAACAATTTTGGTGGCTTGCTGAAGAAGGGGAAGCTCCATCGTCGAATTCCTCTAGTGCAGGGTAGCTCCATTAGGGAGCAGAGTTGGTCAGCCTAATTATTCTTAGCCGTGGCCGCCTTACATAGGTGTAGCTAGGGTTAAGGTAGCTTTAAGAACATAAATTATAAAAACAAAAAATAAATAAAAATAAAAATTAAAAAAAATTAGAAAAAAAATTAAAAAAAGATAATAAAAAAGGCAACAGAGATGGGTAACTCTCTCTTAAAAAAGTGGTTATCCACACCACACCAAAAAAAATATTTTAGAAATAATACATATACAATAAGATAGTTTAAGTAGGTTAAGTACATTAAGATTTATTTTAGGTAGTTCTTAGTTTTTATAATATAATAAAAGAAAAAATGTAAATTTACTAAGTTTTTAAATTTCAAAAATATATTTTCTTAGTCTTAACTATACTTAATGTAAAAAAAAAAACAGCAATAATAAATATCTGTTCGGTACGTCGAAAGACAAATTTTAATTGTTAGGTTTAACTTAGAGTGCCCGCATGAGGCCAGTAGGTTAGAATTAGATAGTTTTCTAAGTTATTTAAGCTAATTTTTAAGCGTTTTTTTGTCTAGCATGTAAGAGTTATTGATTTGTCTAAATAAAAATGCATTTAAAATGAAAAAAAATGTATGAATACTTGATTCAAAGCTTTTGTTGCACATAATTGTTTTATACTTGTAATATCATGTTAAGCATCTGTATAGACATAATTATTGTTGTGGGTATCTAGTCGATAATCATTGGATGATATATAATTTTTTACACGGCAGCATTAACTGAACCAGCGACTTGCAATCAATTCTAGGGTACATCTTATCTCTTGTAAATAGCACGAATTCTTTTTTAATAATGACAACTTGGGAAAAAAAGGTATTTAGATTTAGATCAGTAATTTAAAAGATATGACCCTTACTTACTTACTTTAGGTGGCGCTACAGTCCGGGGTGGACCTGGGCCTCAGTTAACAAGCTTCTCCAGCCAGCTCGATCCCTGGCTAGCTGCCTCCAGTTTCGCACACTAAGTTGGCTGAGATTCTCTTCCATTTACATGCGCCACCTGAGTCTTGACCTTCCTCTACTGCGCTGTCCCTCGGGAGCGGATTCGAAGACTTTTCAGACCGGAGCATTGGTGTCCATGCGCTCTACATGACCCAACCATCTCAGTCTTTGGATCTTCACTCATCTGGTTAGGCCCATGTTGCTGTACAATCCATACAGTTCGTCGTTGTATCTCCTCCTCCATTCATCGTCAATGCAGACGGGACCGAAGATCGCCCGAAGAATTTTTCTCTCGAAGCAACCAAGAACACCCTCATCCATTTTTGATAATGTCCATGCCTCTGCGCCATAGAGCAGGACCGGGATTATTAAAGTCTTATAAAGGGTGACTTTTGTTGTCCGAGAGAGGGCTTTGCTACTCAATTGCCTTCTTAACCCAAAGAAACAGCGGTTGGCAAGAGTTATTCTTCGCTTGATCTCAGCGCTGGTGTCGTTGTCTGTATTTATAGCGGAGCCTAGGTAGACAAAGTCCTTAACTACCTCAAAGTTATATCTGTCAAAGGTGACGTTCTGTCCAAGACGTCGGTGTTGGTTGTCCTTTTTGCTTGACAGCATATACTTGATCTTGCCCTCATTGACCGCTAAGCCCATTTTCGCCGCGTCCGTCTCAATACTCGCGAAAGCGCCACTGACATCACGCTGCTTTCTCCTGATTGTGTCAATCGTCGGCGTATGCGAGTAGTTGGACGGACTTTTGAAAGACAGTGCCTCTTGTGTTTGTTCGGGAGTTTTGCACTATTCTTTCAAGTATGATGTTGAAAAAATTGCATGACAGCGCATCGTCTTGTCTAAATCCTTTCTGGACATCAAAGGTCTCGGTGAGATCTTTACCGACCTTGATGGAGCAGAGTGCATTCTCCATCGTCATTCTGCACAGACGGACGAGTTTGGCTGGGATGCCAAAACTAGACATTGCTCTGTATAGCTCGTCTCTATAGATGCTGTCATAAGCGGCCTTAAAATCGATGAATAGGTGGTGTGTATCGATCTGAAGCTCATGGGTCTACTCCAAGATCTGCCGTAGTGTGAATATCTGGTCGATGGTGGACTTTCCTGGCCTGAAGCCACACAGGCGTTCACACAAGACGGCGGATAAGATCTTATATGCGATGTTAAGGAGACTGATGCCTCTGTAGTTGGCGCAGTTCAGAGGGTCTCCTTTCTTGAGAATCGGGAAAACAATGCTAAGGTTCCATTCATCGGGCATGCTTTCGTTTGACCATGTTTTACAGATAAGTAAGGTATTTGGTCCGTCATCGCCGTTATACAGTCTGCAGAAATGGTCTTTCCAAATCCTCAGCATCGACTGCGATTCTACTACGATGTTCCCTTGTTCATCTCTACAGGCTTCGGTTCGGGGTTTGTTTCCGTGGCATGTTATTTGTACCTTTTGGTAAAACTTTCAAACCTCATTCCTGGAGTAGCATCTCTTAATTTCCTCGATCGCGCGCTTCTCATGCTCTTTCTTCTTCTTCCTGAAAAACCGGTGTTCGTCTCTCCTCTTCCGCTCCGTGGACGAGTGAAACCCAGCACATCAGAAGCGGCATCTCTGATTGCGTTTTGGCAGTGTTTCCAATGCTCTTCGATGCTTGATGCTGGCGGCATTGGACCTCTTAAGAGATTAAGAGACACTCGATCGAAAACGACTTGGCGATCTCTTGCGATTGTAGCCTTCTAACGTCGAATTTTCTCACAGCATTAGTTTGTCTTGGCGTAGTTTGGGATATCCGCAACCGTACCTTGGCTACAACAAGGTAATGGTCAGAGTCGATGTCGGCTCCTCGGAACGTACGGACATCCATAATACTGGGGGAGTGTCTTGCGTCGATCGCAATGTGATCAATCTGGTTGACTGTCGATTGATCAGGAGTTCTCCAAGTCCCCTTGTGTATGTCGAGATGTGGGAACCGCGTGCTAGCCACGACAATGTTTCGCCCCGCCGCAAAGTCGATTAGCCTGAATCCGTTATCGGAGGCGGTGTTGTTGTGCAGCTTAGGACTTCTTGTCTTAGTCTGGCTCCGACAACAAATCTGCATCCAAATAATCGCTGCTTTTGCCGTTGATAGCAATTGCACATCACAGTTTTTCATCTTCTTTTTGTCCGGCCCATCCCATCGCATTTCTTTAATGGCGGTTGTGTCTGCTTTGCAGCAATTGCTCGGCTGCACGTGGTCTATTAAGGGATCTAACATTACACGTCCTCCAACCTGGAGGATCAGTTCTATTTTAATGCACCTAGGACGAGAGGTCGGTTACACCGAAGCCAGTAACCCTTCATGGATGTGTGCGCTGCCGTTAGCCCATCTCTTTCCCAAGACCCTGACTAAGTCCTGGAAATCCTTACCGGCCTGAGCTCCAAATATGTCGGAGTAGCCCGGATAAGGTCTTGTTTTATTTTCCGACACTAATCCTGATTTATGGCACAGGAAACTCGTCATTTGCCCCCTTCGCTAGTGAGATTATTAGCAGAGCTGCTAGATGTTCGAAAGATGCTACTTCTACGAGGCCTTATACTAATCATTGCCATCCCAAGTTCTTTAAACTATTGTATGAAACTAAAGGGATAAAGAGACCTTTTCGATAAGATAATGCATAATTTTTCAGGTCAACAAAAAAAAATATTCTGGTCCCTTTTGTGGAAAACAAAACCTACAATTTCTTAAAAGATGTTATTGAAATAGTGTAAATTTTTTCTCATGTTCTAGGTTGAAAAGCTCGTTTTGCGTAGCATCAGAAAAATATCCATGATCGCCCTCTAGGAGTCTACAGAAGAATTCTATTCATGTTTCCAATGATACTTCTTCTACAAAAAATCAGTTGAGTACTATAGATTAACGGAAATTACCTTCATGTTTCTTATTAAGAAAAGTTGTTTGACTAACTTTATGTTTTGATCGTACGTTATAGTTTTTTTTTTCTAAATTGCTTCATAATTTCTTGTCTCTGTTGAGAGAAACTGCACCCTTTAACAAATTTGGATTGTATTCCTTTCCTTTTGAAATGCCAAGTGACAATTAATTAGTGACACAAAAATCCCTTTTACAAATACTTTGACATTTTGTTATTCAATAGAGTTTAAAAAAAGAGAAACTCACTGATGGGAAAACAGGGGACAACAGAAAGATTTTAATTTTTCCTATAATGCTTGGGTCCAATGTTATCCTTTAAGCATTTGAATTCCATAAGGGGAATGAGATAGATTTGCTTATTTCAAATCATTTTCGAGTTGAATTTGAATTTGTATGTAAAGAAGGGACACGTTCTGCTCTGAATTTGAAATTAATATCCCAATGAATTTGGTATATTTTTTTGTATCTACAACTGATACTGGGCAATCGATTTTGAATTGAAAAGCGGTTGGTCAGGATATCAGGCAAATTACCCGTACAGAATTATCTGTAATTGATTGATGAAAGGGATTATTGTGGTTCACCATGAACTTATGGGACGGATATCGAATAAAAGCTTGAATTAATTTTTGTTGGTGAGCTAAATAAAGTAGATTAACAACGAGGCTATAATCTTGAATAGTAAAAGAAATTCAGGCTTGATCCTTTTCAGAATACGAATTCAAAGACCCATAGCCGCCTACAAAAAATAAATAATATATTATTATATAATATAAATACTTTAAGGAAAAAGTATGACAAGAAAAAAAATCCAAAACTCTTTTCTATTTAAAAAAATGTTTGTTTATTTAAATTAATCGATATGTACAGGTTTAGTCAATCGAATTTCTAACTCTAGACTTAACTTAGCAAACAAAAATAATATAATATATATAAACATTTCTCTCTTCATTTGTTGTATTAAAAGAAAGCTAAACATTTCCAGTGACTAATAAAACCATTCAACGTAGTTTATTAGCACTTTTAATACGTACTCGTAAGTTATTTGTGGAAAAAATAACATAAGGCAAGATTTAAAACAATCTTAAAAGCTACACTTACCATACTTATGATCTATTATTTAAAGTTAGTCTATGGAAAAAGGCAACAGTTTCATAATAATAATTACTCATTAGAATATAATCTTTAAAAATACAACAGAATATGTCTTATTCGGGATTTTAATTTATAATTCTGTTATGTTTAGTGTTTTGTTTCAAGTCTTATATTTTTACTACTTATTGTGTATTTGTGATTTACATTGTGATTCATGGTTCAGGCCATCTAACTTAGTTCGTTCCCTTCGTAAAGACTCTCGCAGCTGTCTAGTAATCGCAGCACTGGCGAAATATCATACGGATAGAGGGATCTGGATACTAGTCGACTTATTTGTAATCGCAATCGTATCAGCACACTCATAGCTTCGTCGAGAGTGTTGACGCCCATGCCAAAATCATGACAACTTGTCACAAATATTGACCAGTTAAGGCGAATGTATTTGAGAAACCGCAGTAGGTAAAGTAGGAAACAGGTTTCATTGCTGACAAGTAGGTCAAGCAGAAGATCTGAGCTGTTTGAAATCATCTTTAGAAATTCTAGGAAAGTGTAAACAGGGTTTAGCATTGCAACCAGTTCGGGGAAAGCATTATTGCGAAACGAAATGCCAGCTGTAACGTCTAGTGTGCACACCATCGCTTCAATTAGATGATCATCCTGATCGTCAAACAAATGGATGAGTATTTTGCTGAAGTGACATTCGGGATGGAATTCTAAGGTGTTCTTTATAAACGATTCCAGCTTGCGTAAAACATCTCGAATAGATCGTTCGATAAGTACCATGTCCTGGAATGCATCGTAGTCCGTGCTGTCAATTGAACTGTCCGACGAATCACTTCGGATTTCTTTAACTGTAACCGCTATAGATTTGAGAACAAGAAGTACCATCTTTTGCAATATTGTTTTATCCATTTCAATGGCATCTTCATCATGGGTTCTGGGCATGGAAACAAACCTCTGCATAGTTCCAGCTTCGAAGGATATTGAACGACCTTTAAAACCAAGTAGACTAACAATGTTTTCAGGCTGTCGTCGAGGTAATGATTCTAAAATTCGAAAATCTTTGACATGTCTTACAATTTGATGGGCCAGCATGCATGTTTCCTCTGGCACTACGTCTTGCAAAGCCAAAGTACTCCCGTAACATAATGCCTCGTTAAAGAGACTCAACATCTGTTTGTATATAGTACATGACAGATTATGATTCAATAAGAGTTCGAATTTGTCCAATTGCGCGTAGAATGGTAGTGTCTCGACTATCGAGAGGTTGGCTTTTACGCTAATAATATTTTCCCATAAATGAAGAAATGTCAGCACACAATTTTCTGCATTCTCAAGCTCTATATGATTCGATATCAGATTACTCATATTCTTCACAAGTGCTGGCCATTTATTCTCCAAAATTTTGATAGCTATACACTTAAGATGGGTCGTATCAAAGCTTTCAGAATCGGTCAAAGCTACTATGTGACAGCCATCTTCCGTTTGTAAATGGTTCAGTTGTCTCTCGACAGATGAGTGTTGCCTATTACTCTCACTTATGTTGCTCTCTAAAATATCCTCTGTATCTCGAAAATGCATGGCAAAATAATTGTTTTCCAGTGAGGGATAAGCATGCACAGATGTTGATGTTGATGGTTCTCCACCACCACTCCCCGCTGGTTCCAATGAAACGCCTGCGTTTCTCGCATCAATCTCATCCTCCAACGGGTGCAGATCAACGTCCTTCCATTCCACAATCCTTTTGATTATTTCTAAGCTAAAGTGGATCTTTTGAATTGCTCCAAAGTCTAACCGTTCAAATTGAAACAAGTTATCCACTAGTTTCTTCAGCCAATCATCATCCATATTGTGCTTGGCGATAACTAAAAAACTGGCCAGCACTCGACCAGACAGGAATTGCACGTATTTATTATTGAAATTGGCTAAAACGATTATCTCGTCGATGAGATTGTGGTCGTTGCGTATTAGAGCGTCGCATACGTCCATTATTCGACTGCAGATGAATCCCTTGCTATTCTGCTTAAGATAAACGTCAAAAAGCAGTTGCAGGTTGGATAGGAACTGTAGCAATTTGTTTGTTGGCCACTCATGCAGTGTAGCCACTCTTCTGACTCCGTTAGCGTCCTGATGATAGTGACTTTGAAAGGGCCGCTGTAGGGTTCTTTCGCTTATGCCACACAGGCATTGTTTGGTAAGGTACTCTTCGAACTCGCCCATTTCATTTGTGCATGTTGTCGAGATATTTGTGATAATTGATGTTGCATTGATTCGTGGTACCAAGTCTGGCATAATTGGTGTACTATGAGGAGTAATCTTATCAACTTCGTCAATGCCTATTGTTGCTGTTGAAGCCAAAGAGCTACTACTACAACTTGCAAGACTTGATGTACTACCACTATGATGATGATGAGCATGTAAATGATGATGATGGTGATGATCTTCGCTTGCTAGTGATGTGGATGAACTATTACTACTACTGCTGGTACTACTGTTGGACGTAGGTGATGATGAAATGGGAAGTTCTGATGAAGTGGCAAGTATATCTGGCGGTGTACCCAGTTCCAAATCATGTGCCATGTTTGGTTTTGTGGATGTTGTTGAAGATGGAGATGCTGATGGTGATGGGATAGTTTGGGAATGCGATTGCAATTGAGACGTGTCTTCTGCATTGTTGCTGCTATTATTATTGTTGATGGTAGTTGTGTTGTTGCGGTTTTCTATTCGTTGACGCTTTGTTACTGGTTGCTCATTGGACATTGTTGTCGTGGATTTCGATGATCCCGCACTGGGTGGACGCTCTTTTCGTAAAACCATTAAAAGCTTTTATTTATGCTTTAACTTGTTTTTCGTTAGGGTGCAACTTTCTCGGTTCTGAAAATAAATTTAAAAATAATTATTTTAGAAAGGTTTGTGATATTTATAAACTGGTTGTTTAGTATGAATATATGGGTTTTATGTTTATTTTTTTATTCAACAAAGTTTAATTGATTTATATCAGGTTCAAGATAAAGTGAAATTTAAGAAAAGATGAGCTTAAGCACATAACTAAAAACAAAAATGAATTATGTTTCCAAACTAAGAAACAAGTTTTTAGTAAAAGTGTCCAACTTAACAATCTTTTCTGCTTAAGCTTATCAATAATTTGACTAACCAACGGATGATATATCCGTCTACCATAATGAAAATCATATTTCTATTGTCAAGAAAACTAACAAAAAATCATACACTACTCTGTTCATAGCACATTTGGAGAGAAAATGTCTTAATTTATGTCATCAAAAAATAATTAGTTTTACTAGGACACAGCTTAAAGAAAATGTACATATCTTCTTGACTATGTTCATATTTGCAACATCAATATATTCGCACAACCAGAGAAGTGTTTATGAGAATTTAAAAAGTGATACATGGTTTTAACTCTGATTAAACCCTAAAAATGGTAGTTTATGTGACTTACAATAATAAAACGCAAATGTTTAACAAACTGAGTATGATTTCTCGCTTATTGTGGATAATTAGAGGGTAATATACAAATTTAGTCATCAATGTTTGACATCGTCTATAGACTCTACGACCCTCATCCTTACAAATAAGAATTTGAGTTTTTTACTGAATGATTTTTTTGTTACCACCCTTAACAAAAATTCTGTTTCTTTGCTTTCAATATTCATCTGACTTGGCTTTCACCAATCAACTGACCGTTAAAAATCATATATCTCGGGATTAGTTCGACTCTTTTTATCTTGTATAAACAATTTTATTTTATGCTATCCTGTTTTGTTAATTTCGGTCTGCCTTTCGGTTTTATTTCAAATTTAATTTTTTATCGTTTAAAAACGTTTTGGGTGTTTATCGAGCAAAGGTAATGACTCAACTTCATATAGACAAATTGGAAGAAGAAAAGAAATTCTTAATTTTTTTAAGAAATTAATAAAAAAACAAAAACAGTTAATCATCCATCTTAATGTAAACCATAAGAATAGCTCGAAAGTATAGCAGTTTTCTTTCCTTGACATTTGGGTTAGTTAAAAACTGTTCACTAGTACCAAAATTCTTAGCGTTTTGATCTTTTAATAAACAGCACAATCCACTGCAATGTCGGCATCAATTTTTTTTTGTTCCAGTATTTATTAGAGACTATGTGAATTAAGTCCAAATATTTGTATTGAGAAAAGAGTTAAGGATTGAAAAGCATCATTCTTCGTATCCTGCGACATACGAAAAAAAAATCGATTTTGTACGGGAACCAAAGCTGTGTCGCGACTTAACGAAAAACTTAGGAACCCATTAATTTATTCTGAATTTAGATAAAACTAGGTACGCCTGCAGAGGAGTTTTGTCCAAAAATTTACTAATGCACGATCAACTTTAAACCTCCTCTGCGTCGCCCAATACTCACTAAACCTTCCGCCAACTGTCTTACATTTGTTAAACGAACTATTCGATTAGAAAAAAGTCATCAAAACTCAAGTTGAGTTTATCGTCAAAACTCCTTCAAGGGATTTGAAGAAATCCAGAGATCTAATAGCATGCTTTCCAAATGAATAAACTTGCTCATCGTCGGCAAAAATATGTCGATAACAAGGTAGGTATCTTTTTGAATTAAGTTCTGACAGCTCTTATGCTCTGAAAAAAATTGACAGAAACTAGATCGATTTACACTGAGAAAGGCGTTGGGAAATATTACAAAGTTACTTTCAAACTGTATGTAGAGTTACCGAAACAGTGATTTTTTATTTTGAAAATAAATTTCGGTCGAAATAAAGAACCTACTGCAGCTGGTGTAGGCAACTTTGTGAAGAAAGTTTTTGAGACTGGATCTTTAATTGGATTGGCGCAATTGCCTACTGACATCAATTTTTTCAGCTATTACTGTACGACTTCCGTAGTTCACAAGGAGTTGATTATAAGTTAATGTAACAAACTTTAAAACAGTTAAAGCTACAGTTATCTTTATGAATTTAAATTGTTCGTTTCCCAAACATTAAATTCTATCCTAATTTGCCTGTTTTGCTTTTTGTTTTTGCTTGCTTTCAGCCAATAACGTCCACTAATAAGATTGGGTACGAACTTCGTTCGTTAAAACAAAAAAAACACCATAAGAGTCTACCCATTCACTCAAACTTAAAAAGGCGAATTCATTTAAAAAGTTTTTGGACATTATGTTGCCAAATTGTTAAAATGTTGACCATTTTCCAAAAATCTGTATAGCTTTTTAAGGCGTCAATGCCTAAGTTCACACGTAGTCCAACCCGAAGCTAATTTCCATTCCAAACTTGATCTCCACATACATTTTTTCTGAAACTTTAAGATTAAGCTACTCCTGTTACACTTCATGCAAATGAATATAAACTGTACTAACAAGCCACCTAATAAGACAATGATGAAAAGCATTAAAAAAATCAAAAAATCTGCAAAGATATTCCCACACACTCAACACACTTTATAACAACGTCTGTTTCATATGAATCAACCGTCCAATCGGTGTATAAATTAAGTATGGATGTGACTCAGGTAAAGACCAGGAGCTCCTAGCGACACATTCACTCTCAGCGTTTAAGAACATTTCTTCCACACAATTTTCACAACAAATCAGTATCTTATCCTATCAAAAACTTTCAATAAATTCTTCACAAGCTCACAAAATTTGAAGTTTTATAGTGAAAAGTTCTGTATAAAATTCAAAATTATTCTGCCATCAAGGCGTGTGGACCACCTGTTGAGAGCTGTTCTGCTTCAGCTACTGTTCACCGTTTGTCAATTATAAATTCTATTCCCTCTTTCCAAACCAAATCGAATCAATCTCTCTTATATTTTCAATCTCTGTCAGCACAAAAATATTTTATAAATTTCTAACAAACATTTTTATGAATAAAATTATAAAAAATTTATCGACGCACACACAATTCACCAACCAAGCAATCGACCAATTCACTGCCACTCGTCTCGAAGCAAGATGGGAGCAAGACAAGAATTTCCACTGACAAAGGTGCTACCGAACTACGCACTCACAAGGTTACGTGTAAAAAGCGTGCGAATATTACCACAATTATCAATTGTTTCACTTATTTCAACCGTCTACTTTCAATTTTAATGAAATAAACATCGTTTTCCATTAGAATTTGTATAGAAATTCAATTTAAAGATGACAAATATTTACCTTTCTACTGGGCAAGTGTCACTTATCTCTCAAATGTCACTTTTATTATGCATTCGTTGGCTTCATGTTTGTTTTTCATTATTTTCTGTTTCTTTTTGCCTGTGAATGGATATTTCACACATTTATTCTAGTCTCAATGTTTTGAGGATAATTTAATTTGAATTATTTCCGATTTATTTGGAATTAAATTAACGCTGGGGAGTAATAAAACGACCAAGAGTTTGACTTCTTAATTACACACAAGCTGAACAACACGCCATCTTGAAATTGTTGCAGTATCATAGCAGAAAGTTTACTACACAACGACAACAGCGACGCTTATGAATAAGTGACAAAATTGTTAACAACAAAATCTGAGAATTTTTTCTTTTTTTGCGAAATTGTCAAATTGTTGTATTCATTTCTATTCATTTTATTTAATTGATGATTTTACTACAAATGAAATAGAACCTATATATATGATTTTCTTCTGTTCTGTTGAATTGTTCTGCGATTGTTGAATTGTTGTGGCGGCAAGATGGCAGCACTAACGATATAAAAAAACTGAATTATTTTTGTACAGTATGAAATGCAAACTTTTTTTGAATAATATACCGTAAAACTTGCGATAACAGTAGTTTCTTTGAACTCACTAATTTTGGACAAAAGCAAGTATTTACATAAATATTAATTTATTATTTTTTTTTTTTTTAAACAAACTCAAAAGGGTCTATGAAACGCAGTGTTAATTTGCCTTCTGTGTCCATGAAATATATTTCTTAGATTTTGCTATCATCATCCATGAAAAATACCCTATATAAAAACACTCATTTACAGATAGGCTATAGCGCGATTTTAAGCAATCGATCTACATACAGGGAAGAGCATAAATGAATAAATGTTTCAAGAAAATACAATAAAAGACAATAATTTTAAGTTTTTTACTACGATCTTAAACAAATTATTCTTATTCTTGGAACTACAATTATTTATAATTCACTATTCAATAAAAATCAATAAAAAAAAAACAGTTCTTATGTGCAACGTGTTTAAAAATAAAAAAGTTGCATTCAATTTTACACGTTTCTTTAATTTTCGTTTATTTCCATAATATAAGGTATAATATATAATGTATAAAATATTTGACCATTGCTCTGGTATTCACTAATATCTCATTTAAATTCGTTGGAGGGTTATCGTATGATGCCAACCTATATTCTCAATATTGCCTACAAATTTTCTCTAGGACTTTACTCCGGACTTTATGCTTGCTACTTAAGAGTCTGAAATCTCTATTTTTACTTTATTGAACATAAAGGCGGCTTTATAAATTTCATGTCAATGCAAGCTTTAGCTACTAATAAAAATAACAACTGCATGAGCTAATTAGTAATGAGATGATCGACCCCTAGCAAAACACTAACATACGCCATCCTAAAAATGAGCAAGAGAAAAAAACTAAGCGAGAAAATCAAACCCGTGTAGCACACAGAGTGCAGCGTCGTTCGATGGTCGAGCAAGGCGTCAACAAGAAGCAAAGCGGAGATTTCAATCATGCCGGTATTGGCAGATAAAATCATGAGAGTGATGAGACACGCATTGCAAGTGAAAGACGCATATTGAAACCCAAGCCTTGGTAAGGCTTCGACATATGTTGAAATAGTAGGAAGGCGGCATCGCCTATGACACTACTATACCCATTCTTGAAAATACGTTATCAGGCAGAATATTCAAACGTTCAGATTCAGATAAAGTGTGAGCGAAGAATTGCGAAACGTGCCTGCATTGGTCTTTTTCCTATATCCCCCAACTTCAACAGCGACAAAGTTTGCATCAGACAAGCCTTGCAAAACGAAAAAAATATATATTTGTAATTATAAAACATGGTTCCAAAATTTGGTGGGCGTGTCACACGGCAATGTTTGCGATCGATGGCTCCAAGGCAAGGCGAAAATTTTATTTCTTACAAGAAATTCCGGGAAAATTCCTTCAACATTGGTTCTGTAGGCACTGCCATGTGAATAGGTTGAAGTATTTCCCATACTGCGTCTACGGTTTAGGGTACGATTAACCAACTGTACTTGCTCCCATTCGAAAGATGAAACGAAGGATTTTGAAAGAAGTCGTAGTAGCAAGATATCTGCAATACAAAAAATTAAAAACTGTGAGAGTTCATCACTTTTTCTTTCAAAGAATATTGAACGGGCTTAATATAAGACACTACGAGACACCTTCCGCAAAGAACTACAGAAGAAGCCACATTCTCGCCCTGGAAGGAATAAATCTCAGACTTCCTGGAAATCACGGTGAAAAAATATTTTGAAAGCCTTGTTTTCCTTCAAGATCAATTTACAAACCTTAAAGTTAGTATCAAAAGTATAAAGTTAGACGTCCAGTAGGTACGAATGGGTTTAAACTGAAATTTGTCCACTTCTTTGACAACGTATGTTGAATTTTGTCAAGTAAACATGCTTGTGGTCATTCGAAAATATTCTTGAATAAATCGTGAAACTCACCAATCGGTTAATTACACGAATAACTTCACTTTTCTTTCCGTCTGTCAGGAAATGCAACATATTTAAGAAATGGTTTTCAATAAAGTACACATTCAAAATATAAGAAAAAAACAAATTCTTGGTTGTTTGCTTCTACTTCGCTCTTTGCTCTTTGCTTCTCTGGCTAGCCTACATCCTTTCTCTCCTCTCTTTGCTCTCTTCTCTGGATAAATTCGCAGCTTTGCGCTTCGCTCCAATCTGATAGCAGACTAAGGCTCACGAGCTCGACCGTATTCGAAAAAAGATTAAAAATATGCGACGAACCAGCTTATGGCATCGGATAAATAAAGATTCACTGTTGACAACCCTTGCAAAGTTAAAGGAACACATCATTTGGATCTGCAAGTTTAATGTTTGCAACCGCGACAATCAATAAACGTTTATTGACTGCTATCACGCAAATAACACCGTCATCTAGGAATGCGAAGCAATGGGCCGGCCATAAGGTGGATGAAAAACTGTGATTCAATTACGTGAGCGATGGTCTTATAATAATATTACTTCAATAGTTAAATCCAGAGGTCAGGCAGAGTAGACCATTCAACTTATACTATGATAGCCCAATTTTCCTGACCAAAACGATGCAACGATAGCAATATGTAAGCTAAAATCCAGCAAACAGCTAGACTTGACGGCTTACCGGCCAAAGTATTAAATGATGCTGAAAATGTTTATGTGAAGAATATAGATCAACGTATTTCTTAGATCTGAAATCTCAGTGTCATTTGCCCAATCCATATAAAATGATTCCCCTCAACTGCGCCAACTATAGAGGTATAAGTTTCCTCAACATGTTATACAAGATTTTATCGGCCATCTAGTGTAAGCATCTGAAACCAATTGTCAACAACTTAATTGAGCCACTGTGTTTCAGACCAGAAAAGTCCGCATCGGCAAAATTTTCACACAAGAAAAACTCAATAACTCCAAATCGATACCGCGATCATTTTTCCGATTGTAAGTATGACAGCATTTATTAAAACGTTAGGTAGTAATGATCTAGATTAAAAGTGAGGTAATTCCTCGCTGAAACACTGAAATTAACGGCATCTACAAAAAAGATGAAATCAAGCTCTCTTCCAAGATTGAATGTGCTACAACTTAATTAGAATTAATCGATGGCTGTAGGATGGAACATACTTTTCAGGCATCGTGTTAGTAGCGGTAAAATGTATTCGAGCAATCTGAACCTATTTTACCTGAGATTAAAATCACCCAAAACAACTATGACAGCGATAGAGTTGAGGTGATTGATCGCAAAGTATAAAAATTAATGTAAAATTGCACTGATGTGCAATTGGAAAAATTGGTATTCCCAGGAGGACACGGACACCAGTTTATTCATTCTCCATCTATCATCGTTTTCCATCTTATGATGGTGTTCAGCATATTTTGCTTTCTTTCATAAAAAAAAAGGTGTCAAAACGACAGAGTGAGGTTTGCAGCATGTACGGAGATTGACACTTGTCAGCGTTGGTTTACACGCTTTCATTCAGGAAATACAGACCTTGCTGATGCTGTTCGCTCTCGACGTCCACCCACCACAGACGACGATCAAATCTTGGCTGCAGTTAGCTCTGATATGCATTTGACGACACTGGAGATCGCTTAGGGTTTAAACATCGCCCATACAACCGCTTCGTTGAGACTGAAATGGCGAAAAAGGCGGACTTTTGAGTTCCTTATGAACTCAGTGAATGAAACATTATGGATCGCATGATAGTCTGTGAGTCTTTGTTGGGATGGAACTCTCTTAAGACTTTCTTGAAAAGAGAGATCATGTTATGCTCCTGGTGAAACACCACAATCGGTTGGTAAACAAGATTTGCATCCCAAAAAGGTCGTGTTGAAAATTTGATAAGTTTGGCGGGGTGTCCTTTACTTCGAGTTGCTACCACGCAATCTAAAACCGCTATTGTGAAGCAGGCAGTGGTAGAAAAAAGGCCAGAGTTGGCGACCAGGAAGGGCATTGATTTCCATCATGAAAACGCCAGACCACACACCGCTTTAATGACAAAACAAAAGCTGAATTCTTTTGGCTGGGAAGTTACGCAGCACCCACCGTACTCCCCAGATCTTGCGCCTTCTGACTAACATTTGTTCCGCTCTCTCCAAAAAAAATTTGGACGAAAAGCCTAGAACTTTTTTACCCATAAGTCTGCTGACTTTTACAAAAGAGACTTGGATTCTCTTCCAGGACGTTAAAAGAAAGTAATAAACCATGATGGGCAATATCTGATGGATCATATATGAGCTATATATGAGCTTTGTGAGTTTAACTTTAACCCAAAATAAATTAATTTAAAACAATTCATTCTGCCTGACAGCGGTATTTGTTTCGTCGTCGCCGTTATACAATCTCAGAAATAATATTTCCAGATTATCAGCATCGACTGCGACTCTACTACGATGTTTCCTTGTTCGTCTCTACATGCTTTGGTTCGGGGTTTGTGTCCGTGGCATGATTCTTTTACCTTTAGGTAAAACTTCCGAATCTCATTCCTGGAGTATCATCTCTCAATTCCTAGAGTATCATCTCTCAATTCCCTAGACCACGCGCATCTCATGCTGTTTCTTTTTTCTCCTGAGAAGCCGGTGTTCATCCCTTCTCTTCGGGTCATAGAGCTCGTGAGTAGCTCTGGTCTTTTTTTGCAGTGCCGAATTGCGTGCTTTTTGCTTAGCTGAATGTGCTTGCCGGCAGTCGTCATCAAACCAGGCACAACAGAGTGGCATCTCTAATGGCCTTCTGGCAGTTTTGCCACTAGTGTTTGATGCTTGATGCTGGCGGCAAGGGACCTCCTAAGAGATTAAGGGAAACTCCATCGAAAAAGGTTTTGGCGATCTCCTGCCACACAATATTAGCTTGTCTTGGCGTTACTCGAAATATATACGAGTATTATTAAACAAACACAAACTCATTTCAAATGATCAATTGATAATTGAGGAAAAGCTAATATTGGTTAATTTAGCCTTGATGCGGGTTGCTATGAGGCGCTCGTTCACACAAAGGAAATTAAAGACTTCTTGCCTAAGTCTGCCTCCAACAACAAATCCATACAATCGCCATAGTAGATGTCACAGTTTTTCATTCTCTTTTTGTCCGGCCCATTCCATCACATTTCTTGGATGGCGGTTATGTCTGCTTTCCAGCAGTCTAGGGCCTCCCTTAGTTGTTTGGTTGCTCATGGCCTGTTAAGAGGATTAACATTCCACGTGCATAACCGAAGTTCGTTGTCCTTAAATGGTTTGCAGGGATTGGCATCCGTCCGTATCCGAGGCTTGTAGTTGCTTCGTAACGAAGGCTCGAAGGCCCCTAGGACGAGGGGTCGATTGGCTCTTTCGTCACCATCTCTTTTCCAAGACCCTGACTTAGTCTCGGAAATTCTCTCGGGTGGTTGGGTACTGTACAAATAGATCAGGCTGTGCGAGATGTTAACCTGGCGATATCCAGTGCTGCAACTATCTTCTACACATATATTGTGCTTATAATACGTCCACATTGTTACCAGCGAGTAGGTACTGGTCAATGTCCATCAGGACTAAACTTATAAGTACGAGTGCTGACTAGCAGACAAAACTAGCAGCACTATAAACGGGACAGCGGATGAATTCCCCAGATAGAATCAAGGGTAGAAAAAAGAGTCACGAAGCAAATGAAACCTTATCCGGGATACTCCGACATATTGGGAGCTCAAACCGGTAAGGATTTCCGATCGGATGTCAAGATGTCAATTTGACGTTAACAAACTAACATATATTGAGCGCATTCCATATTCTAGGCAAGAATAAGTCAAACGATTCTGATTGGTCGAGATGAGAGTCATAAAATTGCCTGCAAATCTAGGTGACATCTCGTGAGGTAGTGGACTGGATTTTAAGGCAAAAATGTCTCCTTTATCTAGAAGAAAAAACATCAAAAATCAGCTGATTTGGCGGTTATGATTTAAGTGGAAGTTGTACTTCATAATTAATTCGTTTTTTTTTTTCATGAAAACAAAAATATTGTTTAAATATTGAATAATGAATTGAATGAACCGGAGGTAATCATGCAACAAACATTTCGATTTATTTATTTCTTTTTTCTGCTTTAAAAGTTAATAAAACACTGAAATACAACAACAATTCTTTTCAGATTAAAATAAGATAACCAAAAAGTTTTTCTGATACCGCGTTGTCCATCTCGGCTTGCACTTCCACTTTCAGTGTTATTTTAATCATCTGGATTGGAGCCCTCCCAAGTACTATATACTCTTCTCAGTTTACGTCTTCAAATATGAGAATGTAGTTGCATAATAGGATGGCAACGATTAATATACGGCCTCGTAGAAATAGCATCTTCTGACAGGTGCTGGTTGTTTAAATATCGAGAATGAGCCTCTGCAACCGAACATCTTGCAGCTCTGCTAATGAGCCCTACTTCACACCTCTCCTTGGCGCCATCTGGGAATCACACTGGAGATTACGAAGTGAAGGGGACAAATGGCGAGTTTCCTGCGCCATAAATCAGGATTAATGTCGGAAAAAAACAAAACAAGACCTTATCCTGGTTACTCCGACATATTTGGAGCTCAATCAACAGTCAACCAATTTGTTCACATTGCGATCGACGCAAGGCACTCCTCCAGTATTATGGATGTCCGTACGTTCCGAGGAGCCAACATCGGCTCGGACCATTACCTTGTTGTAGCCAAGGTACGGTTGCGGATATCCCAAACTACACCAAGACAAGTGAATGCTGTGAGGAAATTCAACGTCAGACGGCTACAATCGCAAGAGATCGCCAAGTCCTTTTCCGATCGAGTGTCTCTTAATCTCTTAAGAGGTCCAATACCGCCAGCATCAAGCATCGAAGCCCATTGGAAACACTGCCAAAACGCCAGCACAGATGTCGTTTCTGATGTGCTGGGTTTCACTCGTCCACCACAACGAAACCCCTGGTTTGATTATGAATTCCGACAAGCATATGCAGCTAAGCAAGATGCATATAAGGCGGCGCTGCTTAGAAGGACCAGAGCTGCTCATAAGCTGTATGAGCGGAAGAGGAGTGACGAGCACTGTCTTCTCAGAAGAAAGAAGAAAGAGCATGAGAAGCGCGCGGTGGAGGAAATTGAGAGATACTACTACAGGAATGAGGTTCGGAAGTTTTACCAAAAGGTAAAAATAACATGCCACAGAAACAAATCACGGACCGAAGCCTGTAGAGACGAACAAGGGAACATCGTAGTAGAATCGCATTCGATGCTGAAGATTTGGAAAGATCATTTCTGCAATGGACCAAATAGCGCTGTCAGGCAGAATTGACCTTTCAACCTGGACAATGATGACTAACAATTCCGTCCACCCGACCTGGATGAAGTGAAGATAGCTTTATCGAAGCTTAAGTTCAACAGAGCTGCTGGAGCGGACGGCCTGACTGCCGAGCTCTACAAAGCGGCAGGCGATGACTTAGTAAGGAGCATACACCAATTTCATCTATCAAATATAGTCGGACGAAAGTATGCCCGATGAATGGAACCTCAGCATCGTTTGTCCGATTCTCAAGAAAGGAGACCCTCTGAACTGCGCCAACTACAGAGGCATCATTCTCCTTAACATCGCATATAAGATCTTATCCGCCGTATTGTGTGAACGGCGGAAGTCGTTCGTCAACAACCTGATAGATCCATATCAGTGTGCCTTCAGGCCAGGAAAGTCCACCATCGACCAGATATTCACACTACGGCAAATCTTGGAGTAGACCCATGAGCTTCAGATCGATACCCACCACCTATTCATCGATTTTAAGGCCGCGTATGACAGCATCTATAGAGACGAGCTATACAGAGCAATGTCTAGTTTCGGCATCCCTGCCAAACTCGTCCGTCTGTGCAGAATGACGATGGAGAATGCAAGCTGCTCCATCAAGGTCGGTAAAGATCTCACCGAGACCTTTAATGTCCAGAAAGGATGTAGACAAGACGATGCGCTGTCATGCAATTTTTTCAACATCATACTTAAAAGAATAGTGCAAAACTCCCGAACAAACACAAGAGGCACTGTCTTTCAAAAGTCCGTCCAACTACTCGCATACGCCGACGATTGACATAATCGGGAGAAAGCAGCGTGATGTCAGTGGCGCTTTCGCGAGTATTGAGACGGAAGCGGCGAAAATGGGTTTAGCGGTCAACGAGGGCAAGACCAAGTATATGCTGTCAAGCAAAAAAGACAACCAACACCGACGTCTCGGACAGAACGTCACCCTCGACAGATATAACTTTGAGGTAGTTAAGGACTTTGTCTACCTAGGCTCCGCTATAAATACAGACAACGACACCAGCGCTGAGATCAAGCGAAGAATAACTCTTGCCAACCGCTGTTTCTTTGGGTTAAGAAGGCAATTGAGTAGCAAAGCCCTCCCTCGGACAACAAAAGTCACTCTTTATAAGACATTAATAATCCCGGTCCTACTCTATGGCGCAGAGGCATGGACATTATGAAAAATGGATGAGGGTGTTCTTGGTTGCTTCGAGAGAAAAATTCTTCGGGCGATCTTCGGTCCCGTCTGCATTGAAGGAGAATGGAGGAGGAGATACAACAATGAACTCTACGGACTGTACAGCGACATCGACCCAACAAGAAGAGCGAAGATCCAAAGACTGAGATGGCTGGGTCATGTAGAGCGTATGGACACCAATGCTCCGGTCCAAAAAGTCTTCGAATCCGCTCCCGAGGGACAGCGCAGTAGAGGAAGGCCAAGACTTAGGAGGCGCACTCAAGTGGAAGAGGACCTCAGCCTACTTAGCGTGCGAAATTGGAGGCAGCTAGCCAGGGATCGAGCTGGCTGGAGACGCTTGTTGACTGAGGCCCAGGCCCACCCCTGGACTGTGGCGCCACTTAAAGTAAGTAAGTAAATAAGTTGTATAATACTAAGCAAGCCACTAGAAAAATTCATTAATAAGTTCTAAGTAAGAATTGAAAGTAAAGATCCAATTATGACGTATTTGACATATGGAAATGTCACATGCATTTATCACCGGCAAATTTTTCGTTCCATATCATAGGTTTCTCTAACATTTCAGTGCCTAGAATATGGAACGCGCCCCTTGCAAGTTGAATAAATGCTTGTAATAATAAAGAACTTATTGAACAATCTAATATATAAATATCCGAAAACCAAAAATCTTTAACAATTTTATATTATTTGTCAAAAACAAAACTATGATAACAATAAATCACTAAAACAACTATTGTGAAAATAAAAATAAATAAAAATGAGCAAATGATTTCGAACAACTTACATTGACTAGTAAAGTGTCAAAAAATTTCCTTCTTTTACCGTGGTTCGTGGAAAAACTTATCAGTACCGCCTTACCGACAAGTTCTTCATTTGACATTGACCACAAAACCAGAAACTCAGTCCCACTGGTTAGTCTCAACTTCATACAACAAAATTCATTTAATACAATCCAAACCGCTGGACAAATTCCAATAAGAACGTACAAAACAAAAAAATAAACGAATTAAAAATTCATATCCAGTATACATCCACGTATTTAGTGCATTTTAATACAAATACAAATTCACAAAGTGTAAAGTGTAACGACTCAAAACTATAAAGATGTCCGGACTACCTCTGTTAACCACCGAACCTGCTTACCAAAAAATTCAACAATACTACAATGAAAACGGCACCAAAATTAACATAAAAAATCTCTTCGATCAGGATCCTAGCCGTTTCAATAAATTCAGGCAAGTGAATGAGTGAACATTTGTTCTATTTTTTCAATTTTTGTTTTTTCATTTCAATCATTTACAACCAGCACCCCCATCTGAGATGAAAAATTTAAAAATAGACATCCCCAGCAGTATCCTTTGTATCTATTGACGTAGATGTAATGTAAAAAAATATATATATTCCGGTACATACACAATTTAAGAAAGAGATACATCGGCGATTCGGCAAACTTTCTCTAACCGCTTTTATGTTTTTACAAAACACAAGTAAGGAAAGTTCCTTTCAGTTAAAAGTGAAAGGGTAACCTTGGTTGGGGGTTAAGTCTATTATTTAAATGAAGACAGATGTTGAAAACATTTGGGTCAGTGGCTGTAGTAGGAATCTAACCTTGATTTTAAGATAGTGAATTCGTCGCTTGGGTCAACTGATGTTAAGTATCTTCTGTACAACTAGCAGTCCTTACGTTTTTCAATTTCAATTAGTCATCGTTGACCTTACAATATACTCTAAGTTCGCGGCATTTCCAAACAAATGTAACTTAACTGAAACATATGTATCTATATGTTTATAACGTTGATTTTATACGAATGTAGTTTTGTGCCGATTATGTGTTTTCGCCGGCTTTTCAAATTTCCAAGGCTTTTCAATGGCAATGAAGGTCACTGTTCGAGAGTGCACTTAAATTAGTCTCTAGTTAGATCTATGGTTTGGGTTAAAGTTTTCTCTCTCATCAATTATGTAGATGGAAAGGCGAATGGTGTATATGACTTCATACTGAGGGATAATTTATTTCAACACAAAATCAATTGCTTGCGTACGACGTGTCTTGTCGTTTCAATTTGTTTGTCATGCGTTGTAGGCGTTATTTTATTTGTCTTTTTTTTTATCAAATAGGAACACGATTATATAAGAATGTTTTGTTATTTACGATCCTGGGATATAATAAATGTTGTTTTATTTCTCTTTTCTGTTTTTTTTTTATGAAATTAAATTCAGTGTAGATTATTTTTATCATCATATTGAATGGTCCGTATTATCTGAGAGGTGTATTCTTTGCTTGGCACTGTTATTCAGTTTGGCGCTGTATTTACTTATTACCTTTAGAAAAAAATTTTGAATTTGAATTTAAACAGTGGCATTCCTATTTTACACTGCCTATTCAGTTTTTCTTCTTTTTCACGTAAATGTGTAATTTTCCTCGGCAATTTTGTTTGCTCAAAGGTAGCATGAGCATTTCTTATCCTCCTATGTACAATATTTTTGTTCAATAACTGATATTTTTTACTAAAATATTTATCAAAGCAAAGCCTCATGCATTAGTACCGACATTCTTGATAACTTCCTTTAGTAAAGGATTCAAGAACAATTACACCTTGCGTTTTTTTACGATTTCAAGCGTTACACGCAAGATTACAAACGGTACAAATCCGCAACGGCTAAGCATTTGGGCAACTTCAAATGACTTTTACCAAATGGGTTTTGGTAAACTTTTTAAAAGCAAATTGAGTCTACTACAGACAAGTCGTTTGTACCTAGGAGGATTCCAAAATCGTATATCACATTAGTATTTAGGTAGATTCACAAATCCGTAACTACTTAAAACAGGATATGCGGCTCCCATTCTTGAAAGGGAACGTAGTAAACATCACTATTAGAATTTCAAATAACAAAAGCTTAAAATCCTATTATGATCCTTATATGTTTCAATTTAAAAGTGATACATATTCGATTAAATTTATAAGTAACAGAATTATTAGAAATAATCGTACATCACTCACTTGGAAACCCGAAAAAAACATTAGAAAAAAACACGATTACATCGCACTTCACCTATCTATTAGTGAATGATGTAATGCCCATACACCTTTCGCTAACATACACTTAATCTCAAGCACTCTAATCTAATCACATAAATACTACTTATAACAAATCGTGTTAATTTCATTACAGCCTTCGTTTGAAAACTCCCAATGATGGTGATATTTTGTTGGATTACTCAAAAAATCGCATTACTTCTGATCTATGGACATTGTTATTGGATTTAGCTAAAGTACGTAAGCTTGAGGCAGCCCGTCAGGCAATGTTCTCTGGTGTACACATCAATATCACCGAAGATCGTGCTGTTTTACATACTGCATTGCGTAATCGGTCTAGCAATCCTATTGTAGTCGATGGCAAAGATGTTATGCCCGAAGTTCGTGCTGAATTGCAACACATGAAAGAATTTACGAATCAAGTGATCTCAGGAGTGTGGCGCGGCTGTACAGGTAAACAAATAATCGATGTGGTTAACATTGGTATCGGTGGATCCGATTTGGGACCATTAATGGTAACTGAAGCTCTAAAGCCATATTGTAAGGGTTTGAGATCACATTTTGTTTCAAATATTGATGGTACACATATGGCTGAGGTTTTGAAGAAGGTCAGCTATGAAACAACTTTATTTATCATCGCCTCCAAAACCTTTACAACCCAGGAAACTATTACCAATGCCACATCGGCAAAGACATGGCTTCTGGAGCACGCCAAGGATGTAAGTTGAAATCTTTTGTTTCTACATACAACAACAAACAAAGTGTTAAACTGCTGTTGATTTTTTTAGCCCTCTGCTGTAGCTAAACATTTTGTAGCTCTTTCAACTAACAAGGAAAAGGTCACTGCTTTTGGCATTGACAGCAAGAACATGTTCGGTTTTTGGGACTGGGTTGGAGGGCGTTACTCTCTGTGGTCAGCTATTGGCTTATCAATTTGCCTATCAATTGGTTTCGAAAATTTTGAAAACCTTTTGGAAGGAGCTTACTTCATGGACGAACACTTTAAGTCAGCACCTCTGGAAGCAAATGTAAGTCTTAAAACATATCTGTAAAGATTTTCCCATTTGAAGACTCAAGAATTGGTACTGTTTTTAGGCCCCCGTCATCCTTGCACTTCTTGGAGTATGGTATTCCAATTTTTATAATGCCGAAACGCATGCTTTACTTCCATACGATCAATACCTGCATAGATTTGCTGCCTACTTCCAACAGGGTGACATGGAGAGCAATGGTAAATTTGTGACCAAAGGCTCTCAAGTTGTAAATTACAACACCGGCCCAATTGTCTGGGGTGAGCCTGGAACCAACGGTCAACACGCTTTCTACCAATTGATTCACCAAGGTACTCGTCTCATTCCGTGTGATTTTATTGCACCGGCTGTTACACAAAATCCCATCGCCGGTGGAATTCATCATAAAATCTTGCTTGCCAATTTTTTGGCTCAGACTGAAGCTCTGATGACTGGAAAATCTGAAGCTCAAGCTAAGGCTGAACTAGAGAAAGCCGGTCTATCTGGTGAGAAACTGGAGAAACTGCTGCCGCATAAGACTTTTATTGGTAATCGTCCAACTAATTCCATTGTTGTTAAGAAAGTTACTCCCTTTATCCTCGGCGCCTTAATTGGTAAGTATATGGAAACGATTTACTCTTATAAGAAGATAGACTTAATTTGCATTTACTTTTTAGCCATGTACGAGCATAAGATCTTTACACAGGGCATCATCTGGGATATCAACTCATTCGATCAATGGGGTGTTGAATTGGGCAAGCAGTTGGCTAAGGCAATTGAGCCAGAATTGGCTGATGCTAGCCAAGTCACCTCTCACGATGGCTCAACCAATGGTTTGATCAATTTCATTAAATCCAACTGGTAAACCATCACACTAAATGCACAGTCTTAATTAAGAGCTAAAATAGTAACAAACCTAAAATTATGGGACAGACAAGGATATGAAAAAAAAAAAAAAACAAATTGGTCAAATATTAATTAGAAAACAGCTAAGGTCATGCACAAGAGAATCACATAGTTGGAAAATGAATTATGTTGATTAATTATTGTCTTTTGTTATAAAATATTTTATGTTAAATGTAAGTAAATTGCATCTCAATAGGTGCGCTTTAAGTAGCACACAGTAAAAATTAAACGAAAATGCGACAAAGTAAAATAATAAATAAATACATATACAAATATTATTGTTATGTGCATTTGCCTGTTTTGTATTTATGTAGTGCATGAAGTAAACAATTAGGTATGTGTTGTAAAAACAAAAACCAAACTCACATCACTAATAATAAAGCTAAACTTGAATGTTAGAAAACATACAGACTTTTTTCTCGTATTTTGTAAGAGTATAAATCCATTTTGAAAATGTGAAGATAGTTATTAGAATCAAAAGTATTGAACAGATATTAACTGCATAACACATATGTTTTGAGACAAACCATTTGGAAGTCAACGAAAGGAAAATAAATAAAGCAATGAGAAGCAAACTTGAAGACGACTTTTAAGTTACCATATAATTTGTAAGAGTATAAATCCATTTTGAAAATGTGAAGATAGTTATTAGAATCAAAAGTATTGAACAGATATTAACTGCATAACACGTATGTTTTGAGACAAACCATTTGGAAGTCAACGAAAGGAAAATAAAGCAACCAATGAGAAGCAAACTTGAAGACGACGTTTAAGTTACCATATAAGCACTTTGGTCAAGAAAAAAACAGCAATAAAATCGTTTTTAAAACAGTACTTATTAAAGGAAATTGCATCACTATTTTAAAACTATTTTTCATGTGAAATTTTCATCGTTTTTTTGAGGTCGTGACTGGTTTTCAAATTTTAGACTTTTACATATGTAAATAGTTGCCTTTAAATAGTTTCAAATCTTATGCGATAGCCACTGCTTTTCCTATATATTTGGAACAAAGAAGGAAACTCCTTTTGATTTTTATTCCATAATTTTATTTGGTTAGTTAATAGTGGACCCTTACCAAGTTTTTCATTTGCTTGGAAGCCTTTGGTTTCAATTCGATTTACAAAATCGATGAAAGCAAAAAAATGGATGTAAAATGCTTAGATAATAGTCATATTATTTTGGTCAGCACTAGAGCTAAAGGCCATATAAAAATTCAGTAATATGCGCAATGGTATAATTTAATCAGCTTGGTAACATTTTTTTAACTATTCTTATTATTAAAGAAGAAGGTTTTCCGCTAGAAATCCTAACAGTGGCCATAGATGCGTCGTTTAAAATGTACTAAATAAGATACATATGTTATTCATCGGAAAACAGGTGCGTAGACTAGGGCCAGCATAGGCCCTACTTGTAACAAGTATGGAGAACCGCTGATGCTAAGTGAAATGAATAAATCCTAAATTTATTCAAAGACTTAAATGCACATTATAGATGTGACAAAACACGTTTCGCATTAGTCATCTATTAAGTGTTTAAAATAAAATAAAAATAATTGTTTGTTTAAAAGTTCCTTATAAATCTAGAATTATGTGTGAATAACACTTATTCAAAGGTACACAAATAAAATGTCCGGTGGAGCTGTTGTAATAGATTTCTCAATTAATTCACCGAAAGAAAAACTGAGCCTCGTGAAGATCAAATCTGAATTCAGCTTATATTGATAGGAAAATGTTTAGTTTAAAAAGGTATTGGGGTTTTGAAGGCCATGCGTGCTCCAATAGCTCCATGGCCTGGATAATTCCTAAGAACTCATGATTTTTCTCAAATTGTCGACATTCTATCCGGTATAAATGAACATTGGAACGAGAATACGCAAGAGTTTGAAAGAGAATCACTCAGCACTAACACGTGCATCAACCAAAAACCAAGGCTCCCCATTCTTCAGTATATATCTTTGGAACTTTTATTTCTAAAACAATGAACTTACATTAAGTTATAACACATGAACATATGTATAATAAAATTAAAACATTTCTTTTGTGTTTACAATTTGAAGTGATTGTGACTATAAAACCTGAGGCAACGAATTGGTGTTTAAAATTTTAGGAAAAGCAATTTTTAAACTGTACAAGTTCTCTACCCTGGTTAAATGCCATATTTTTATCATCTTTTAAAACTTAATATTTTCTTTTTAGATTTAACCGAAATTTTTTAAATGGTTCTTTTTTGTTTCAATTTGGAAGCTTTACATTATATTTTATTTACACATATATACATAAATTGTATACAGCTCAAAGGAAATGGTGGCGATTACTGGAGATCTCTACCTTTGGTGAATGCATATTCACTTTCTAACACGATACAAGCAAATTCCTAAACTCTACTGATACTGTAAACCTATTATGTTGGCTTACTTCTGATTAATGTGTACATTATTTTTATTTTTTACTTTATTTAGAATTAATTGTTACTCATTACTTATTGCTACGTGTGACCTTAGGCTAGTTTTGTTAGTTACACCAACTTGATAATTAGGTTTCTCTTGACTAAGGGCGTTACACGAAATTTATTTGTTAAACTTAAATTGTAACATAAAAGTATGATGAATCGGAATTTAGAGAGCACGTTCGTACATTCTCTGATGTCGTTTACAAAAAATAACAAAATTGTGCAAAACCAATTCAGTGCTAGTATCGCGGTTTAAATACGTCTTCTTTTATGCCCTTGTATAGGCGGAGGCGTAGTTGACGGACTATTTGACTCCAAGGACATAGAACCTCTTGTACGTTTTGGTGTACGCTTAGGGGCTTCGACTAGTTTAGCAACAATTTTCTTTTCCATTTCTTTTATGACTGGGGCATTTGTTTTAACGGCAGTTGGTTTTTCTATAGAACAAACTATTAATTGTTTTCATTTTCATTAAACTTAAAAACGAACCAATTTGCTTTGGTGGTGCATCATTCTTCTTCTCTTCAGTCTCAGCCTGTTTACGTGACATTAGTACACTGAATTCAGTGTCAGGAAGTGAGAAATCTTTTTGTTCATTCGGGAATGGTAGTGGTTCCATTTCATCTAAAACATCCAAATTATAAAGGGTACGTAAATGCGCCCATATCGCTTCAGCCGGCACATCACGATTAAGAGATTTTGATAATCGTTCCGCAATGCAAGCCATATAGAAATGTTTATTAACACCGACTGGCTTGAGGCCTTCCAATGCAAAGAAAAGCTGAATTTCTTCTTCAGCAGACCATTCCATCTCTTCAGATTTTTCCTTAGATGACATAGTCATTATTTAGATGAATATTGAATGACTCTGTTTAGAGAACGTTTTGTTTACTTTGAAAACAAATAATTATATGTAGAATGATAAAGCAACAGAGAAACCTACGTCTTTGAATGAACAATTTTGACATGTGACGATTGACAGCAAAATTCGCGATACACAGGGTTGTTATGCGGAATGTTACTTCATCTAGTACAAGCGGTTGTATGTTCGCCGAGAGATATGAACTTATAAGGTAAGAAATACAAGCAAGTTTTTTTAAATGTTACAGAGATAATCCCTGGATAACACTTAACTGACAAGATATAACAATTAAATGTGCAAAGTTTTCGATTATATTAACTAATAATTTTGAACTCTGTTTAAAATCTAGGACGACATGGTTTCAAAGTCTAGCTCCACTTTATCTTTCCGATTGTCTCATAATTGTTACAGTTGATAACTGAGACAACCACCTTCAGAAATTGAAGAAAACTACAAACAAGTTTCTGAGCCTATTAGACAAAACGCCAATAAAAACAAAAATAATAATCTGAAGTGATACGCATAGGATTTTAAATATGCTTAAACTGAAATGGAAAAGGCATCTCGTTCTCTGAACGATAATATCAGTTTACTGTTCTGTTACATTTCATATAGAAGTATGTATTCAAGTGTGTTGCAGAGTTAAATGATAAATTTTGACGTATGCCGCTTCTCGGTGGGTTACCAACAAAAAAAGTTATGGCGCTAGGCGAACAGCACGTGTCGGGGTTTTCTCCCGATGGAAAATTGTATGCATTAGTGAATGAACAGGGAATACTTAAAATCTGGGACACAGAAACTAACGAGTTGAAGCAAGAATATACACCCAACTTTCATTTATCTGGACCATGCAGCGCACTAACATGGGTGCCAGTTGCAACCCATAAGAAGGTAATCAAACACTGACTTGGATTTAATTTCGATTAATTTTTATATCCTTCAGCTTAAAAAAGAAAGAAAATCTATTGGCTCCGTGGAGTCCTTGCACATAGCTTTAGGAACAAGCAATGGAAAAATTTCCCTATATTCTTTTTCTCTTGGAAAGGTAACAAGTGATTAATATTCGTTTATACCATTATATTAACACCACGCGGATGCATTTTAGGTTGATCGAAATCTCGGTGGAGAAGGTCATAGTGGCAGAGTTACTTCAATATTTTATGATAATGGGGAGAAATTGTACACCTGCGGTGAGGATTGCCAAATTATTGTTTGGAGTTTAGCGAGTGAAAGACAGTTAACGGCGTGGTCAATTGGAAATGAAAAACCTTACAGTATTGCCTATCTAGCAAACTCAAACAATGTTGTAGTTGGAGCTCGGCAAATTATGGTTTACTCTGTGGATAGTCAAGACATAGTGCAAACCTTTACGGGGCATACTTCCGAAGTGACAATATTGACCACTTTTTCTGTACACAACATAGAATATGCCGTCACAGCATCAAAAATGGAACGTATCATATGCCTGTGGAAAATTGGCAAGAAGGGTAAAAATAAATCTGCGTCCTGTACTTTACTTATGGAAGATATTGCGCATTATTTGACGTGTAAATTAGATGGTGAGGGTAATGTGAAAGTGGCCAGTGTAACAAGAAGTGGTGTGATTCATATCTTCCTGATCCCAATAGATAAGTAAGTGTACTAAGTTCGTTTCCTTAAATAAAATTAAAATCTGGTTATTTTTTAAAGTATTAAGGCGGAAAAACCAATTAAACCAAAAGTCACGATTGAAATCGCCTCTGACAGTGCAACTACCATCGAACCAATACCCGCATTGACAGCATCTTTGCAACACTCGTCGACTGATGAGATTCTTTTTGGTTATGGGAATAAATTGTTCATGGTTTTTGAACATATTGTAAGATAATATCGTCATCTTTGGCAGGTTACATTTATTCTAAAATTTCAATTTTAGAAACCTATATACGCAGAAAAGCTACAAGTACTAGTTCGAGCAGACCCCAAGAAACGGCTATTGAAAGAATCGAAAAAAGAAAAAGCATTCGGATCATCTTTAAAAACAGTTACTCCTTTGATCAATGAAAATGATGTAGATTATAAAACAGGAGCAACAGCCGTATCAAGGAAAAAGCTTAAGGCCGTTGAAATGCCATTCGAATCTAGGTTACAAAATTTGAATATAAATCTGGGAGAGAAACCTCAAGCACAAAGTAAAGTTCAACTTCTAATACAGGCTCTGCATAACAAAGATCCTGCGTAAGTTTGGAATTATTGACACTTCCTTCTTCTATCCTAATTTTTTTATTTTAATTTTTTTTTTTTTTTTTTTTTTCAATAGAATGCTTATGATGGTTCTGTCAGCAGATGACCCAAAAGTGGTCCAAATGACACTGCAAAAATTACCTGTGCAATACGTTGGAAGTCTGGTGAATGAGCTTACCCTTTTAATGCAAAAAAAGCGAGTCAAGTATGGATACAGTTGTTTGGCTTTTTATGGGTTTTCACAAATAATTTTTGTTTACAGCGTAGAAATGTCAGCACGATGGCTTAAAGTTCTCGCACAGACGCATTCAAGTCAGTTAATGGCTTTAGGCGCCGATGATTTATTGGACAAATTCGGACCATGCATTGGAATCATTGAGCACAGAGCAAACTGCCTTATGGAGATATCTAAGTAAAGAGCTGAACTTGTATATAAAATTTGAGTCCTGTATTTGCTATTTTGTAGGCTTAATGGACGGTTACAACTCCTGGTGAGTCAAATCAAACGAAATTCAGAAGAAGACAATTTAAATAGTGAGAATACATTGCTGTATGAAGATAATGGTAAGATAAATAAAAGACAAGCGTAAAGAACTACATTAATGCAGAACTTCTGAACATTTTAGACTCGTCAAATTCTGATATTGAGGATGAAGTCATTGACAAAAGTATATCAGATGACGAATGGGAGGAAGACGAGGATTCTGTTGAAGAAATGGAAAGTTAGAACAAAGTTACTATTTGTAAAAAAAAAATTTTTCTTTCTAATAAAAAGCGTAACCGAAAGTTTTTTTGTTCTGTTATATTACTTTTCACTTGATACGTTCGACAAAACTGTAATATTATAGGTTAATACGTTATTATAGTTGTGTTCGAATGTAGCGGCCAATGATATAATTTGATATTTATTTCAAATTCATAGGATATCTACGAACCCGATTAAAACATAATATTATATGTCTATATACAATAGGGCCAGTACAAAGGATTTCTGCTATATGAATAAGTAATAAGCCGTATGAACGCACGAATACGTCTGAAATTTTAATTATTAATGTTTTGTTTTCTAGCGAGAACACAATCAATAAGGAAATCTCAACTAACGCAGTGAAGCTATTGTTTTTTTTAAGGGCTAGCTAGTAACAATATGTTTGATATGATATTTCATAAGATATTCCGATACATGAAAAGTCTAGAAAGCGACAGTAAAATTATTCATAAATGAAACTATTTTAACTCAAAACCAAAATTGTCCTCCCCCAATCGTAGTAGATAAAATCATAATTAAAACTAACCTACGATTGATTTATTTTGACTGCAGAAGAGTTTTAAAGGTAAAGTTATGTCGTGAGAATCCTTAACCTAATACGGTAATTCTGACCAGACCAACGACGTCAACTACCTCTTAAATTGAATCAGTTTTATTCAACTCTTTGATTAGAATAGAATTCGGTAGTTCATAAGTTATCAGTCTACACCCAAAAACATAGACTATATAGGTAGTTTCAAATTAACCACCCCTTAAACATTGATATTGTTTGCTATTCCCATTACTTAAAACCATCGTTATTTGAGTGAAACCTCGCTGAATTAATAGTTACCTGAACACATTCACTACGATTGCTTCTTGAAACGCAGTCCATTGTTTTGATTCTGTCACAGCACAATTCAGGAATTCGTCATTTTATTTTGTGGGCTGTATATTTTTTTAATTAACTTTAGTTAGAGGTAAAGAATTTAGTTGGAGAAATTTTCGAGTTGAATTAATATTTCTTGTCTTTTCTAGAAATTTATTAAAATGCCTTCTTTAGAAGAAAATCCGAAACCACTGCAAGCTGTGCAAAGCACTGACAGTGATCAACAACAACCTCCGTTGCAAGAACCGATACAACCGCGTGAATTGACTCAAACAGATTTGCTCAACAATCGTCTATTAAAATCGTTTTTGAATCGAATGAACACTGGCGATATTGTTAGTAAATTCAACAATGGAACAGAAAATCAGCAAACCCCCGATGAATTTGATGATTAAAGAGAAGCAGATACTTGCTTTCCGCACATTGTTATAAAAAAAAAATTGGTTAATGAATAAGGTCACAGGCATTAATTTAAAAAATATCAGATCGATATGATCTCCCTTCGAGTATCTAAAGAACATATTTATTACAAGTTATTTTATTTCTTAAGAATATTTGAATGTAAATAGTTCGATCCTTGCAGATATTTGGCATACAAATATCTTCTATATAAAGAAGAAAAAGGCGTTAACTGACAATATCGTTTTTACATACTTTGTTAACTTTTTGTAAATCAATTTAGTAGGGCTAAGTATCAGAAAAAAACTACATCCCCACCATTCATTTGCCTTCTGTGTTTATTATTACTGATTAAAATTTGCAGAAGTCGTGACTGTAAATATGGCACTAGCAACGGTTTTTCTGCTCCATCGAAGAAAATCTCTTTAGATGCCTTTAACTGTTTGAACCGAATAGATTACTTATTCGGTGTGTTTGGAAAACTAATTTTCTATAAAAACAAAAAACAAGCCAACACTTAAGAAAGCAAAGGAAACATTATTAGGAAAAACAACACAAAGTTCCTGCCCTCAGTTTTTGGAAGTTATTAGGAGGAAACGCAATTGGGTTCATCGTTACAAATATAGACACTAGGCAAGACTGACGAAACAACATTCTTTTTAAAAACTGTTTGGATTTTACCACATGCATTGTGTACTCATATATTTAAGGCTGTTTCTATGAGGCAGATTTCGAAAATTGGTTGAACTTCACCGGAATTTCCGATGCCTAAGGAATGTAGCAAGCAAACAACGACTATTTCCTTTAAGAGGACGGTAATCCGAAATATTGTTGTCTTAAAACCTTCTTTTTCCTATTAAAGGGAAAATGACTTCAAATTATTGAATTGGCCATTTCAACCTTCAGGTTCCAATCAAATTGAAAATATCTAAAGATTATGAAACAGTGTCAACAAAGTTATGAGGCGATAATTTCATATGGGTATGACTGTTTAAAATAAATAAATAAATATCCTTCCATAAGTCACTTTTTTGTCAAACACTAATAAATAAAGAATCCACATCGCGCTTTCAACATGAATTTAAGGTTTAACTGATATAAGAACACATTCGTTGACTTGATTAGCACTCGCGATACATTACTCGTATACTCCTAATGGTGTAAATAATCAGCGCCAGCAGTTGCTTGTTTGTAAGAAGATCACCGCCTTTAAGAAAGCCGGCCAGATATTGGGGATTGTCAATTTTCAAGGCCGCGTGAATAATTTTCAATAACAACCGACAACCAGCAACCCAAAAGAATAGTGAAAGCAATTCCTTCGTAAATAATTAGCCTTAACTATCTAAATAGTAAAATTCTCTCCCCAAGGCAAACAGTCATTTCCACTCATATTCCTACTCAATTCGAACGAAAAACAAAATATCCAGCTGGCAGTGCTCTCCCTGTTTGACATCGTCCATTTTTCCACTCTCTCTCTCTTTCTTTTCTAATTTGTCAGCATTGTACTTTCAGCAGAAAAACCTAAATATCGCTGGACACACACAGCACATAGCACAAGAGCCAACAGTGTTTTGTATTTTGTTTTGACGTCGAAAAAGTGGAAAGTTGGCTCGAATGAAACAAAAGATTTTACAATTTCTAGACTATCGACATTTTCTGCCTAAAATTCCATAAATAATGGACTTTGTATACGTTGGCGGGGATCCAATAGCACAGCCAGATGACATCCTTACCATATCAAGTAAGTAAACACGGGCGCTGATAAAAAAAAACAAAGAAATAGGGGAAAAAAAATTTCTTCGAAAGTTGTATTAGAATGTTTTGTCCATTGGCAATTGTTATAAACAAAGAACAACGAATGTAGGGATTTTTGTTTGTATATATATGCATATGATGCTATTCTAGATGTTTATGATGACCCAAATCGCACGGGACATTATTCTCCAAGTTTTGGTGGCTTTAATGTTGGATCTTCAGATGCTGACTACATGGAGCTAGTTCCTATACTAGCGGACGGCGGTGAAAATTATGGTGTATCAGCGATAGCATTTGATGATTATGAAGAATTAGTTTGGATGGGAAACCAAGGGGTACGTATAGATTATGGCTAGAAGTAGGTCAAGTATTGTTTTGTGTACTTTGACAAACTTTCGTTTTATTTTTCTTCACTTGTTAAGGGACACGTAACATCTTACTATAGTGGTAGCTTACAGAAGTATACTTCATTTCAAGTCCATGCCAATGATATTGTTCGACAAATAACTACAAATGATGCAGGTATTTTGGCTTTAACTCAAACATCGCTTCGTCACCAGATACGTCGAGGCATTTCAAAATTTACACACAGGTATTGTACATATGGCTTATTTAATTTAGAGCAAATATGTTAGCAATGAACAAATTCATTTTAGGTCAAAGCATATGACTGAGATGGTGTGCATGCAACAGATGTCCCCACATCGTCTTGTTATGGCTGGACTACAAGATGAGCTTATTGATTTTGATATAACGTCGCTTAAGGAAACGAATCTGGTAGTAAATATTAAAAATTGTCTATGATGCCGTTATAATCGTATCGATTTTTTTTTTTCAGCAACACGTTGGAAGCTCCGGCTGCACTGTTCTTCGTAAAAGTTCTCGTTATTTGTTTGCTGGAGATCCCTTTGGTACTGTCACTTTGCGAGATGTAAATTCACTCAGTGTGGAGCACACCATCAAAACTCACACAGGGAGTCTGTCTGACTTTGATGTCCAAGGCAATTATTTAATTTCGTGTGGATTCAGTGGTCGACAAGGAACTCTTGCTGCTGATCGTTTCCTTATGGTTTTTGATTTAAGAATGTTACGTCTGGTATCACCAATTCAAGTGCTTATTGATCCCCAACTGTTAAAATTTATACCATCACAAAGTTCTCGGCTTGCAGTTGTTTCCTCATATGGCCAAATTCAATTAGTCGATACAGTTGAATTAAGTGAGCCTCGCGTCTGTATGTATCAAGTTAATACGTCTGGCAGTCAATGTTTATCTTTTGATATCAGTTCATCATCACAAGCAATGGCCTTTGGAGACCAATCGGGGCATATTAGCATAATAGCATCTGTAAACAGTCCACAGCCTCAATTTAATACATTCTCTCGAGACACTGAATTTGCCGACCCTGTTCCTCAGCTACCCATAGTTCCGATAACTGATACCAATTTCCCTTTATCATCAATTGTTTTACCCCATTTAATTACTGGCACTAGGTGGTTCAGTGACTGGCCAGAGGAACTATTGCGTTACCAATACAGACGACCCAAGCCAATTGATCAAGATATCTTAACCACGATGAAGATGCAAGGTCCAATCGGTTATTCCCCGAATCCTCGCTTGGTAAGACGCAATCAGATACCCTATGTGATGGACAGCAATGGTGGTGCATCGGTTAATGGTAATGGCCTACAAAACACGAGCAAATCAAATGAGAATGGTGTTAAAATCATTCCTCGACGATATCGCAAGGTGGAGATGAAGTACTCCAAATTGGGAACTCAAGATTTCGAATTTGAGCAGTACAATCAGACGTGCTTTGCTGGACTAGAAGCAATACTTCCCAATTCATATTGTAATTCTATGTTGCAGATTTTGTATTTTATTCAACCTCTACGCAAGCGTTTACTCGCACATTCATGCACTAAGGAATTTTGTTTGTCTTGTGAATTAGGCTTTCTTTTCCACATGCTTGACAAATCTACAGGTTGTCATTGCATTTACATTATTTTAGATTCATCTGCTAATGCATATTATTTCAGCAACCTCTCCATGTCAAGCTAGCAATTTTCTACGTTCATTTCGTACAGTCCCAGAGGCGTCTGCTCTTGGTTTAATTTTGTCTGACAGATCATGCAATGTAAATCTTGTCAGCCTAATTCAGGTGAATATTAGTGCGATTATGAAATGAATTTTCTTTTGAGAATCGTTTTCGTTTGTAGAATTGGAACCGTTTTATTCTACATCAGATGCATTCGGAACTGCTTGACTCACATAAGAACAGTCATTTGAACAGTCTGCTATATCCAGCTACGTATGGTTTGTTGAAGATCATTACATACATTTAGTTATCAAAAATGATTGATGTTATGTTGTCTTTTGCAGATGACTTCATTGCTTTAAATGATAATGGATTTAGGCTTATTAAACAGAAAGGAGTACAAGAAGGTTTATCAGATTGTCAATCTGAAGAAACTGATTTTAAAAAAGGTTAAATATTTTATTACCTAATTTATATATATATTTCATATTTTATTTAACCATAAAGGTCAAGTTTCAAGCCATTCGCTTAGAAGTTCTAATGCAAAAGTTCACGGAACTGTTAAATATAAGTTGTTTTTTTTTTTATATTCTTTCACATATTTAGATGACACTACAGTTAAGGAAGATGAGCGAGGAGAACGAAGTAAAATAAACGAGGAAACCGAAATCAGTAAAATCTTTGGAACCCGTCAAATGTGCACAAATCGCTGCCTTAAATGCAAAGAGGAGGTAAATCTTAAACTCGCAATATTTTTTTTTTCTCACATTTTAAATTTTTCTCTATTCATTCTTCAGAAATACAAAGCTAATATTCTGCTGGCTTGTAATCTATCATATCCAATTAATGCAAAGGAAGTGGAACATTTTAATTTTGGAACAATTTTGAAAGGGTCGCTAAGTGCAGAGAAAAATATCCATGCTTTTTGTGAAAATTGTAAAAAGTTTTCACCTACATTTCAATCAGTTAAAGTAAGTTTACAGTTTAATTTTCACAGTGTACGATTAACCGGTAACCGGATTTAAAGGTAACAGGTCTTCCTCAAATTCTGTCAATCAACTGTGGACTCAGCAACGATAAAGATTTGTCATTTCTTAAGAGACAACTTAATCGTAGTTTTACCAATACACCATCAGAAAGTCCAGCAATTTTAAACACTACCAAACCGTGTCGCTACGGAATGAATTGCTCACGCAGTGATTGTCATTTCGTGCATCCAGATCGGTAAAAATGATTGTTAATAAAATGAGTAGTTTGTTTAAAAAAATATCAATTTTGTTTTGGTTTTGTTTATTTTTAGAAAATCTCCAAACACAGCCACCAATTCTTCACCCAACTCAAGGCAGAATTCATGGTTTCCTCTTAACTTTTCAATGGCTATTGATGTTAAAGGCGAATTAAGCGTACAAACAGAACACAGTAACACAAAGTCAGAAGAGGTTGGTTATAATACAGATACATAATTGGTTTTAAATTATAAAAAATAATTATTAACTTTCGGATTTTTTTTTTAGACAAATCCCGAAATTAAACAATCACCACCTAAAGATACATCAATCAAAACGGATAATATACCTAAATTAGGTAAAATGCATGTAGTATATACTTTTCTTTATATTATTTTCATTTTTTAACTTTTAGCAAACGACACTTTTAAGGAATATAGCCTTAAAGCTGTCGTCTGTCAAATTGATGATGGAACACAGAAGAATTTGGTTTCTTTGATAAATGTAAGCAAACCCTATCATGATTTAAAAATGGCTACATCGTCAGAAGATCAGAATCAATGGTATATTTTCAACGATTTTAGGTAAGGATAGTAGTTTAAAATAAGACACGAACCTCACTTTAAAAAAAACACTCTAACTTTGACTAATATTTATAGAAACATTATAATTTGACCTCTGATTAAGTGGTCAATAATATTTAAATTTAAGTAGAATATCTTATTTTCTTTAAAAATCACATTCTATATAAATACTTTGATGGTATTTGAAGCCTTAGATGATTCTGTAGAGTTTTGTAGAAAAAAATGTATTTTTCACAAATATCAATTTCATTTTCAAACCAATCTCTTAACTCAATACACGTAGCCTAGAAATGCTCCAACTTTTTAAAACTGTCTAAATAATACGATGTGTCAGACTCTGCAAAATAGGTCTCCATTGCCTCTCACCTTGATCTGAATATCTTCTTACCCATTTCTTCGTGTTTCAGAACAGAAAATAGTCGCAAGGGAATCGAACTGGACAATTCGTTGGACGGGGAAACATTCAATCGATTTCATTGTTGCGGAAGTGTGAATCTAGGCATTGTCATGAGAAAACATAAATCTTTCTTTACAAGGGAAGAGGATTTATTATGTATTCCTGATTGAATCAATGCAATAGTATGCATCAGTAATTGAGTCCTCTTTTCCAAAGTAACGGTGGGTTTTATCCCTTGCGAATCGCAAAAAAACGGTGCTCATTAATTTTTCGTTCTTAGCTTTATTTGGTGCAAGTTCTGCTAAAGAAATCCATTGTTTTGACTATTCCTTTATTTCAGACATGTATCGTTTACTTCGGTTTAGAAACTTGTATGAAACTTCAAAGAAAGCGATTGTAGTCGCTACCACAACAGCTTTGCTTTGTTTCTTTCTTTGAATGATATACGTAAATAATACTACCTACGGTTTACTTTTAATGCTTAAATACGATTTCGGTTGCGCTAGTGTTGACTCGAGTTAATCACAGAAAGGTGTTTAATAAGTTTGCAAAAAATCTCGGTCTGAAACAAAAACTTTAAAGTGGATATTAAAATATAAGCCAGCCGCTATAGTCTAAACTACAAACATGTATTTTGGGTGAACAAAAAACAAAATCGGACTTTCACCCCTTTCTTTTAGTGAAATAAAAGTTAGAAAGAGGTCAACGGGTTTCCATGAGCTTAACATGTGTAGAATAAGCCTCCAATTGCCAACCACGTCAAATGTTTTTTTGAAAAAACGCGTTTAAAGTTTTTTTTTTTTTTAAAAAAAGTATGTATGAAGCTATGGAAGAATATACCTTATGCTTAATTAGCGATACCTGGTCCATACATTTTGGCCTATATAACGTATTGTACACTATTTTTAAAGAGTTCGATGTTTTCGAAAATGGTTTTTTTTTTTGTAAAATAAATGTGTACAGCCCCCTTAATGTAAGAAAAGTGGCAGCAAAAATTCCTTTTAATTTTTATCTTATCCGGTTAATGCTTAGAAATATCTAAAGTGACCTTAGTAGCATAATGCAAGAGTCAGTTGAGATCCTCTTTTTTTTGCTAATGTGTATCACATAATACATATAAGATGAGATCTTCTGTTCTTGATTTTCAGCAGAGAGCTCTGAAATTCTGCCTTTCAATGCACTTCTTCAAAAGAATAAATTCAGTGCTCACTCTTACAGGTTTTCATCAAAGTCTTTAGTCGATGAATTTTAAACACATAGACAGAAAAGAAGCAAGCAATTCATGTAAAGTCTTAATTTTCGGCGAAACCTACAAAGATCAATTCGAATAAACATACATATGCAAAATGCTTAATCTTTTGATTGCGGAACAGTACTTCCAGACCTTTGTACAACCTCTTACTGTATTGTTCGTCTGGCATTTTTTATGCACAGAGTGTCTACTATACTACGACTTATTGCCACACTAAATGGTGGTAGGTTAATGAATGAGTTTTTTCATAACCTACCCAAAGAATATTGACGTCAGAACTGGTTTTTTCAAATTTTACAAAATTTACCTGTAAATCAAACCCAAGCCGCAGTTTTTATCTTTGGCCAAGAAGTGAAAAATGCATAAAAGCACTTATATATAGTAATGTTGATTGCTAAAAATGAAGCTTATCATTTACATTTTAAATCTAGGATGCGACTGCGAAACATATTTTTCATTTGATTGTATGAATATTATTGGCCTTGATTACAAGCTAGCAAAAAGCTGGGTCGATCTGTATATGTGTGCGTATTCCGAATTACTCGTATGTAGGATTGTACTTCTTATGTTAAGACAACGTGTAAGTGCAATATGGGAGGTTTTCAACATTATGTTATGTTGCACGTTTGATAATTTTTTTTTTAAGGTTTAAGACAATATGAAACAAAGTATTACATTGTTTTTGAAAAAAGTCTTAAAAAATGAACATTAACATCTAATAACATTACTTCAGGTCATATCATCTTTAATTAATTATCGAAGTGTGACCCAAAAATCAAATATTAGAAACTTATTACATAAAAGCTTAAGGCAGGGAAATGTATTTATGACATTATTTTTTTCAACAGCATTTCACCCGTATCGACACAAGAATCAGTTTGGTTTACATTGGATTGGAAAGTACCTTGTGTGCTGTTTTATAGTAGCATCACAGCAGAGGATGAATTAGAAAATCGAACCGAAGAAACAGACTCAGAAATAGCATTCTTCAATCCATTTATTCAGGTTGGTTTTCTTTTTTGCATTAATCTAATGTATGGTAACGATATTTTTAACTAACTAATTGAATTGAAATTTCTTAGGACATTCTAAATCCCATACATCCATCAGTCAAAAGTGAAACCCTTTTCAAACCTCTGCAACCAAATGAAATGCCAAGAGCTGGAGATTTGGTTGCAATTGATGCCGAATTTGTTACTCTAAATCCGGAAGAGAATGAAATTCGTCCCGATGGTAAGACAGCAACTATTAAACCATGCCAAATGAGTGTTGCTAGGATTTCCTGCATTCGGGGGTATAGCCAAACGATTTTTTCCCCTTTCTTGTGTTAAAATTATTTTAAATTTATTTTGAATTTAGCCAAGGTCCTGATGAGGGGGTACCATTCATGGACGATTACATATCGACACAGGAGAAGGTCGTTGATTATTTAACGCAATTCTCCGGTATAAAACCAGGAGATCTAGATGCAAATTTTAGTAATAAACGTTTGACGGCATTAAAGAATTCTTATCAGAAATTAAAATACTTAGTCGACGTTGGAGTCATTTTTGTTGGTCATGGCCTGAGGAATGACTTTAGGTTGGCATTCATTTGAATTATAAATAAAGTGAAAATGTATAAATTTCTGTGATTTTCAGAGTTATAAACACGATAGTGCCGTCAGATCAAATAATCGATACCGTTCATTTATTCCATTTACCACATCATCGAATGGTGTCACTGAGGTTTTTGGCCTGGCACTTTTTAGGTTTGTTATGTTTCTTTATTTTCCCCTCAATTTACAATATTTACCAAATTATTAAGTTAAACTAAATTCTAATTTTTTTTAAGGCACAAAAATTCAATCAGAAACACATGATTCTGTCGAAGATGCTCGCACAACACTGCAATTGTACAAACATTATCTGAACTTGCAGGCGGAGAAGAAATTCACAACAGCTCTGAAGAATTTGTACGATTGCGGTAAACAGTTATCGTGGAAAGTGCCTGAAGACTAAGGCAACATATGCAATAAGGATAAAGCTGAGTGCTGATTTTTTTTTATAAGAATAGGAAAAGAGTACAAACAAACAAAGAAACATTGCTGATTTTTTCTTGCGTTACTCCAACATTTTTGAACAACAAATTATATACAAACGAAACAAAAATATATTTATGAAAGTAAATTGGTGACCAAATACCCTCATTGAGGAAGTGGATTAAAGCAATTACATATTTTTTTTTTACATAAAAAACAACCAATGTTATGTTTGTGAAAGTGGAACAGAGATTTGTATATTTATTTTCATACACCTTTTCCAAACGACGCAGATTATAAAAAAAAACAGAAATATTTACAAAAAACTAAAGATTTGTTTTTCTTGTTTACAGAAGGTGGGTAGCTTTGCATTGGCAACTGTTGCTGCTATATATGTAGATTCCTTTAAATTTTTAAATATTTTCGTTGGTTCTTCTTGTTTAAGTATTGAACTGGTTCTTAATTGCCCCTTTTACGTAGGTTTACTATCTGTTTCTGACTGAGAAAAGTATTAACAGAGTATCTCTTGCAAATTGTATACTTCGTGGTTATGATCATGGTATTTATTGGATATTAGTTGCTTAAATATGTATGAATTTGGGCATAAGTGCACCGTGGCTCACTCGAATAAAGCGCCGTCTAGAACCCTAATTTGCGAGCATCTGGATGGGGGTGTATGTATATTGGCAGTAACACTGTGCTTTCGAGTGACCAATCAGCTCAAGTTTATTAGCGTCGACTAGCAACTTCTTGAATCTCAATATAATCAAATCCGGAGATATATTCGTTACACGGAATTATGCACTCATCGAATGTTTGCTCCAATAAATAGATTATGACACGTGCTGCGCCGCCCTACTGAAGCTATGAGTTGAAAAATTTCCGTTAGTTCAATTTCACAAGTTTTCAGCAACACTCAAACGGCATATACACTGGTCAAAAACTCATCGAGCATGTGAGAGTGTATTAGTGAAAATAAGACACGTATACGTTGTGTGTCTGCTTGAAGCAAAATCCAAATGTTTGGATTTTTGGTCAATCAGGTAGTCATAATTGATAAAGTGTATATGGGTGATTGACTGATTGATTGATCATGCATATGGTCATTTTCGCCTATACAGCGACGGGAACAGACAGCGAAAGTTTTTTTAAAAGGGTTTAATTTGTTCGATGATGAAGAATAAACATTTTATTTTGGAATTGTTAGAAGCTTATCGTTTTCTACCTATGTTGGGGAACGTAAAAGCCGTAATTGCGAAAATGATCAGTACAAAACGCTCCTTAAAAGTTAATAAAAAAAAAGGAGGATCCGGAAGACTCATGCATGATGTGTGTGTATGCAACATCAAACAGAATTTACTAATACACTCTCACATGCTTGATGAGCTTTGACGAGTGTATATGCCGTATTAAAAACCGTGCCAACTGAAAATTGATAAGCGCTGCAGGCAAGTAAATCAGCTGCAAACAAAACTCTTGAATTTATGCAGCAATTAAACAATTTGGTTCTGAAATAAGATAGGTAAAAATTTTAGTTCATTTAAAGTTAAAATTTAAATAGTTCATATTGTAATATTTCTGCTAAGGTTCGAAATGATAAAACGTTATTCTGTTTCAAAACACTCTATTTATTATTATTTAAATACAACTTTCAATCAATTCACAAACAATTTCACTTCTATTTCACAATTCAAATCTCTTATTTTTCACTTAGTAAGACTTAGGTCCTTTTCCATCGCTTTCCAAAAATCAACTTTCTCGTAACTTCTGGTTTGAAACTGGGGTAATAACTGAACTCTCCAACATGTAGAGTTTGTATGATCCTAAGGTTATGCAACACTGGATCCTTGATTTAATCACATATATACCACAATATCCCCCTCTTAAACTTGTTCGTCCCGAACATACTCTTCGACATTCTGCCCAATATAGCGATGTATTCGATCCACATGAACCACTTTCATCTTGCCTCTTCCTCGTTGAATGCGATAGACAACATCGTTGATGCGTTTTACGACTTTATATGGTTATATAGCCACACTAGATCTCCTTCCTGGAATCCCGTTGTGGTCGCCTTGATATCATACCTCGTCTTCATGCGGTCACTGGCTATCTTGATCTTATCTCTGGTTGTTTGGTGCACGTCCCTAATAATCCGTCTGAGGTCTGCGACATAATAATATGTTCTCTTCAGACGGCGGTGATCCAAACATCAATTCACTAGGTAACCGGACTGTTCGACCGAAAAGGATTTCCCATGGAGTGTGACCTGTGGTGTTGTGTACTGCACTCCGATAGGCTAATAGAAACATTGGAATTTGCCTATCCCAATCGCATTGCTTGTCGCCAACGACCTTTGATAGGTGTTCATTCAAGGTTCTGTTGAAGCGTTCTACCATCCCGTCCGATTGTGGGTGGAGCGGTGTTGTTCTCGTCTTTTTATCCCCAGTAGCTCGCACACCCCTTGGAAAATCTTAGACTCGAAGTTACGCCCTTGGTCCGAGTGCAATTCCATCGGTACGCCGAATCTGCTCACCCAGTTGTAAACGATCTGCTCAATCACGGTTTTGGCTTCTTGGTTAGGGATAGCAAAAGCCTCAGGCCACTTGCTGAAGTAATCCATAACAACAAGAATGTAGCGATTTCCATTTTCGGTTTCAGGGAACGGTCCTGCAATGTCAACTGCGATTCTCTCGAATGGCGCTCCAACGTTGTATTGCTGCATTTTGCCGTGATTTTTAACCCTCGGGCCTTTACTGGCGGCGCAGGTGACACACTTTCTGCACCAATTTTCGACATCGTCCTTGGCGTGCACCCAACAAAAACGTTCTCGCACCTTTTCTAACGTCTTATTCACTCCCAAGTGGCCTCCGGATACTCCATCGTGCAGTTCCCTTAGCACGTCGCTGACTCTCGACCTTGGCACAACGAGCTGCATCACAAACGTCTTTCCATCCGAGCTTTCCCTCCTTCGCCTCAAAACACCATGTTGAACATGAAGCGAGTCCCACTGTGCCCAGTATGCCTTTAGTTCGGGACTTTTATTTGATATTTCCTGCCAATCTGGTTTTTCTTCGTGTTCTTTCCAAGCGAGTATTGGCTCGATATCCGGATCCTCTTTTTGGGCGTTTCGCATTAGTTGAGTGGATACCGCATCTTTTTCTTCTTGTCGTGCGCAATGTTTGCAAACAGATTTGCAAGGTCGCCGGGACAGAGCATCCGCATTAGAGTGAAGCCTTCCCTTTCGATGCTGTATCTCGTAGTCGTACATCTGGAGTTGTTCAATCCACCTTGCGACTTGTCCTTCAGGATTTTTAAATTGCAGCAACCACTTCAGAGATGCATGGTCTGTGCGAAGAATGAATTTTCGTCTGTACAGGTACTTATGGAAATGCTTTGTTGCCAAGACCAAAGCAAGAAGTTCCCGCCTGGTAACACAGTAGTTCCTTTCCGGCTTAGAGAGCACATTACTAAAGTAGGAAACAACTTTCTCTTGCCCGTCATGCATCTGCGAAAGGACAGCTCCAATTCCGACGTTACTGGCATCTGCATCCACAATAAATGTTTTTCCTGGAGTAGAGTACGCTAGTACAGGGGCCTCACATAGTTGTTGTTTGAGAGTTTTGAAGCTTCTTTCGCATTCACTTGACCATTTGAATTGTTTTCCCTCTTTGCGATCCCAGCAAAATCCTTCACAAACCGCCTGTAGTACGTAGCGAGTCCCAGAAAGCTTCTCAGTTGGTGTTTGTCTCTTGGGACTGGCCAATTTTTCACCGCATCGATCTTTTCTGGGTCTGTCCTTACCCCTTCGGATGAGATGATGTGTGCCAAGTATTTGACATCTGGCCTAAAGAGATGACACTTCTTCGGGTTTAGCTTTAGCTGTGCACTTCGTAGTCTTTGGAACACTTCCTTTAAGTTATCTCGATGTTCTTGAAAAGTTTTGCCGACCACGATGACATCGTCCAGGTAGACCAAACAGGTTTTCCATGTTAGTCCCAGCAAAACGCGTTCCATTAGACGCTCAAAGGTTGCCGGAGCATTGACAGCAGTTATTGGTACGCGCGCTCCGATCGATTGTCCTTGCTTTAGTTTGATGCTCTTATTTCCCACATTCAAGATTCTTACTGGGTCCATTTTGCCTTTTGGCTCAAAGAGCATCTTTCCCACGACGTAATTCTGATAATGATTTTTAGAGTCCAGCTCAATCAAATAGAATCGATGGCTCCCAAGATCACCTTCCAGCTTCGCCCAAATAAGTGTCTCTGCAGAAGGTGGTAAGATCTCGTCCCTGCTGACTACTGTCCTAAGGCATGCGGCATTCTCATTCCCGTACACCATCGGAATCTCAACGTTCCTGTACTTAAGTACGAGTACTTGAGTTCCGATGTCGAGCACTACATTATGCGCCTTCATAAAGTCAACTCCAATGATGCACTCGTCGCATATATCGGCCACTAGGAATACGTGGGGGAATGTTAGTGCTGCCAGATTGATCGCAACAAGAATCTCTCCATACACCTTCGCCGTTGCTCCTGTTACTGTTTCCAGACAATTGCTACTGGTATTGTGTAGCTATGAATCAGGAGCGATGTCCCTTCTTATAATGGAAGCGGTGGCACCGGTGTCAATGGTGGCAACGCATTTATTCTGGCCAATGTGGGCTTCCACTGTAAGACTCTTGTTACTTCGTTTTGTTTGGGAGACTTGGATTTTGATCGTAGGGGCGTCAATTCCAGAAACCGACTTCTGCCCCTCAAAGTTGGTCCTTACACATATTCCCGCCTGTCGACTTGATGATACGCTGCTTGCAGTGTAGATGTTTTCCCTGCTACATGCTTCTTTGTTACGCATCCCAGAAGCGCATTGTGCACAACTGCGTTCTTTAAATGGAGCCCAGCACTGACGCTGCAGATGTCCTATTTTGTTGCAGTTCCAGCAACAGACTTGTCCTGCATGTGCACTGTTCCGCTCCAGGACGTCTGTTCGTTGGCATGAGCATTCGACGGTTGTCACTTCTCTCACGCGGTGGATTCCTTGAGATGCTTGGTCGGCAGCTTTCATCGTCAGGGCAAATGCTAGGGCCTCAGGAAGGGTTCGTTTTCCAGCCATTCTTACAGCCATTTGCAACTGCCTATCTTCAATCGCTTGGGTAAACGCCTCTACAGCCATTTCGTTGATAAGGTCTTCTCCGGCATTAGGATAAGATAAATGCGCCAACCGTTCGATATCGGCCTGCAACTGCTGAAGTGTTTCGCCCCTCTTCTGGACTCTGCTGCGCAGTTGGACTCTGTATTCTTGCTACATATGGTCATCTCCGAAGCGCATTTCTATGGCTTTAACCAAAGCGTCGTAGTTATCATCTGAGATGGTTTGCAGCAATTCCGCAGCTGTACCTCTCAGTGCCAGCGTGAGCGCAATCGACTTTTCTCTGTCGTCCCAGTTGTTGGTCATGGCAGCTGCTTCAAATTGTCTTCTATATATTGGCCACGATGTTTGGCCATCGAAGACAGGCGGTTGCATCTCTTTCCTTCTAGGGCAGTCTGTAGAAATTTCTCGGACCCTCTCTTTCTTCACTCTCTCTAGTTCTTTAGCAAGATTTTCAATATTGTTTTCAACCTTCCCGAACTGTTCCTCGACTTTCACGAGCTGTTCCTGGAATTCGGTTCCAACCTTTGCGAGTTTTGCCTCGTGCATATTAAATTTTTGATCGATTATTTCGAATTTCGCTTCTAGAGAATTTTTGAACTCTTCAACAGTGTCTTTCTGCGCGGCAACAATGGAATTCTTCTTAGAATCTTAGAATCCATACTTCGACTTTGTTCTTCTAACTTAGAATTCAATCCAAGGAGCAATTCTATCATGGCAGACATTTCAACCCCTGTGCTTACAAGCTCCTCTTCTACGTCGAACAAAATGGATTTCGGATCTTTTCCATCTTTTTCGATCGCTTCTTGTAGCCGAAGAAGCAAATCACTTTTCCCTCCAGCTGCGGAGAGATTCCGCTTCTCTAGCTCAATTTTCAGCTGGGGTATACTTAGCTCCAGCAATGTTCGTGCCATTTTTTTTTATTTTTATTTTTTTTATTTCATAAGCTGCATTCTCAAACTTAAACATAAATTGATTCCAAGTGACGGAAATTTTCTTAACAAGTCAACTTCTTTTCTAAAATGTTGGCTCGCATATACAGTATACAAAACTCGTATTCGTTCTTACTTTTACTTTAGGTGGCGCTACAGTCCGGGGTGGAATTGGGCCTCAGTCAACAAGCTTCTCCAGCCAGCTCGATCCCTGGCTAGCTGCCTCCAGTTTCGCACGCTAAGTTGGCTGAGATCCTCTTCCACTTGCGTGCGCCACCTGAGTCTTGGCCTTCCTCTACTGCGCTGTCCCTCGGGAGCGGATTCGAAGACTTTTCGGACCGGAGCATTGGTGTCCATGCGCTCTACATGACCCAGCCATCTCAGTCTTTGGATCTTCACTCTTCTGGCTAGGCCCATGTTGCTGTACAGTCCATACAGTTCGTCGTTGTATCTCCTACTCCACTCATCGTCAATGCAGACGGGAGCGAAGATCGCCCGAAAAATTTTTCTCTCGAAGCAACCAAGAACACCCTCATCCATTTTTGATAATGTCCATGCCTCGGCGCCATAGAGCAGGACCGGGATTATTAAGGTCTTATAAAGGGTGACTTTTGTTGTCCGAGAGAGGGGTTTGCTACTCAATTGCCTTCTTAACCCAAAGAAACAGCGGTTGGCAAGAGTTATTCTTCGCTTGATCTCAGCGCTGGTGTCGTTGGATGTATTTATAGCGGAGCCTAGATAGACAAAGTCCTTAACTACCTTAAAGTTATATCTGTCGAAGGTGACGTTTGTCCCGAGACGTCGGTGTTGGTTGTCATTTTTGCTTGACAGCATATACTTGGTCTTGCCCTCATTGACCGCTAAACCCATTTTCGCCGCTTCCGTCTCAATAATCGCGAAAGCGCCACTGACATCACGCTGCTTTCTCCCGATTATATCAATATCGTCGGCGTATGCGAGTAGTTGGACGGACTTTTGAAAGTTAGTGCCTCTTGTGTTTGCTCATGAGTTTTGCACTATTCTTTCAAGTACGATGTTGAAAAAATCGCATGACAGCGCATCGCCTTGTCTAAATCCTTTCTGGACATCGAAGGTCTCGGTGAGATTTTTACCGACCTTTATGGAGCAGCGTGCATTCTCCATCGTCATCCTGCACAGACGGACGAGTTTGGCAGGGATGCCAAAACTAGACATGGCTCTATACAGCTCGTCTCTATAGATGCTGTCATACGCGGCCTTAAAATCGATGAATAGGTGGTGGGTATCGATCTGAAGCTCATGGGTCTACTCCAAGATCTGCCGTAGTGTGAATATCTGGTCGATGGTGGACTTTCCTGGCCTGAAGGCACACTGATATGGACCTACTAGGTTGTTGACGAACGGCTTCAGGTGTTCACACAATACGGCGGATAAGATCTTATATGCGATGTTAAGGAGACTGATGCCTCTGTAGTTGGCGCAGTTCAGAGGGTCTCCTTTCTTGGGAATCGGAGAAACAATGCTAAGGTTCCATTCATCGGGCATGCTTTCGTCTGACTTTATTTTACAGATGAGTTTGTGTATGCTCCTTACCAAGTCATCGACTACCGCTTTGAAGAGCTCGGCAGTCAGGCCATCCGCTCTAGCAGCTTTGTTGGACTTAAGCTTCGATATAGCTATCTTCACTTCATCCAGATCGGGTGGACGGAATTGTTGGTCATCATCGTCATGAGCAGCTTTGGCCTTTTTTTGCAGTGCCGCATTGCGTGCTTTTTGCTTAGCTGCATGTGCTTGCCGGCATTCATCATCGAACCAAGGGTTTCGTTGTGGTGGACGAGTGAAACCCAGCACATCAGAAGCAGCATCTCTGATGGCGTTTTGGCAGTGTTTCCAGTGGTCTTCGATGCTTGATGCTGGCGGCATTGGACCTCTTAAGAAATTAAGATACACTTGATCGGAAAAGGACTTGGCCATCTCTTGCGATTGTAGCCGTCTGACGTCGAATTTTCTCACAGCATTAGTTTGTCTTGGCGTAGTTTGGGATATCCGCAACCGTACCTTGGCTACAACAAGGTAATGGTCCGAGTCGATGTTAGCTCCTCGGAACGTAAGAAAATCCATAATACTGGACGTGGTCTATTAAGGGATCTAACATTCCACGTGCATATCCGAAGCTCATTGTCCTTAAATCATTTGCGTGGGTTGTCAACAGTAGATCCGTCCTTATCCGAGGCTTGTTGCTGCTTCGTAACTTATGTTTTTTTTAAATGGCCAGGCACACCCCCCAACCTGGAGAACCAGTTCCACTTTTAATGCCCCTAGGACGAGCGGTCGGTTGCACCGAAGCCAGTAACCCGTTCCGGGATATGAGCGCTGCCGTTGGCCCATATAGGGCTCTTCCGCCACCATCTCTTTTCCAAGACCCTGACTAAGTCCTGGAAATTCTTACCGGCCTGAGCTCTAAAGATGTCGGAGTAGCCGGGATAAAGTCTTGTTTTGTTTTTCCGACACTAATCCTGATTTATGACGCAGGAAACTTGCCATTTGTCCCCTTCACTTCGCAATCTCTAGTGAGATTCCCAGATGGTACCACGAGGAGGCGTGAAGTAGGGCTTATTAGCAGAGCTTATTTAACGAACCAGCACCTGTCGGAAGGTGCTACTTCTACGAGACGTTATACTAATCGTTGCCATCCTTGGATATGTACTCTTGTATTTTATTGTGAAGAGTGTCGGCCAACAGTGGCTATCTCCTCCTCGTGTCTGTGGGTGTCCCCGGTTCATTTTATACACAACGCTTGTGAAATTCCATCAACGTTGAGTGCCTTTGCTAGTTGCTCATCCATTAACGATAGTGATGACCCGTCATTAAGAAACGCAATTGTTTGAAGTTGAATGTTCTTGTTGTACAAACTATAGGCACGACGCGAGATTAGATCATCTTCAAATTGTGACTGTGAGTATTTTAATGTGATTGTGTATGCAATGAAAGATGTCCAACCGTTGGCTTCTGCTCCTCACAGTCGTTTTCGTCGTTGTGCAACAGTTTGTGATCCTTAAATGTGCATAGTCGGCATTCCCTCAGAGCTGACCATTTTGAAGAGCGGCTGAGTTTTTGGAACTTCTTACAAGCTGCCACCGAGCTGCACTCATTCTGGCAAATACAACACTTGGATGTCGATGTCATCACACCGTTGCTATTTACGTCTGGCTGAATATAATGCGCATTTAGAAACCCTCTCTCATTCCCGCTTCTGCTTTGCGACTTGGACTCCAGAACCAGGGATGAGGTATCTGTAGCGGCAGCTTCGGCGATTTCGTAGATCCATATACTGAAGTGTGAGAGATTGCATTCCACAAGAGACCACTTATGCTTTACCCAGACGAGGCGAATGGCAGGGGCAGTTAAGTCACTAGCTGGTGTAACATTGTCACATTATTAAGGTGAGCTACTAATCCTCATTTTGTTTTTAAACGCTTCGTACATTGTCCAGCACTGTGAACCGTATATAAGAGCTGGTCTAACAACCGTGGTGTAGAGTTTCTCCTTTAATTTAAGTGGACATTTTCGGTCGCAAAAGATTCCTGAATTTTCCCGCCATTTCATCCACCCCACACTCACTCTATGGTTTACGTCATGGTCACATTTCGCTTCCATGTTACCGATTGATCCTAAGTACTTAAAGATAATGCTTTTCGGAAGAACTATTTCGTCTAACATTATATCCGGAACAGGTCGCAACAGATGCGCAAATGGGCACGTCAAATGCTCCGTCTTTGAACGACTTATTTTAAACCCGTTTCTCTCTAGCGCATTTCTCCATGAATCTAAGGCGTTCTGTAAATCTTCGACGTTATCGCTAAGTATAACTGCGTCGTCAGCGAAGAGAATTGGCGTTACATTTGCTTCGCGCATGCAGTCTTTTAAAAGATAGTCGAATACTACGTTAAAGAGGAAAGGGCTAAGTACGCTTCCTTGATGCACTCCGACATTAACTGGAAATTCTCTTGTTAGTCCAACAGAGCTTTTAACCGCAGTTTTCACGTTTCCGTACATGTCTTGTATTATTCTAACATACGTTTCCGGTACGGTACGTTTTGAGACTTCAGCGCGGCCCATATGAGATCCCTAGGCACTCGATCGAATGCTTTCTCGAGGTCGATAAATACCATGTATCCTTAGACGAATCTCGGTGCTTTTCCATTATTATTCGTAGGCTTTGGATAGCGTCCACTGTCGATCTTCCTTCAACAAATCCACACTGGCTATTATCGAGCTTTATTATTTGCCGAAGACGTTCGTTTAAGACTCTTTCGACGATTTTCATTGTGTGTGACATCAGCTTGATTGAACGGTAGTTGTTGCATTCTCGAGTGTCGCCTTTTCCTTTGTATAATGGAACCAAGAAGCTACTTCTCCATTGATTCGGCATAGGTTGTCCACATTTTAATTTATTTAAAAGTTTCGTTAGCCATTCACTGCCGATTCCCTCCATCTTCGACAAAAACTCTGATGGAATGCTGTCTGGTCCCGCCGCTCTCCCCAGCTTCATTTTTCCGATTGCTATACTTATTTCTTCGATTGAAAAATCCGAAACTTCCTCCTCGAATAGACCAGCTGTCGGCACGATATCACGTGGAAACTGTTTGTTAAGCAACTTCTTGAAGTATTCAAGCCACCGGTCACAAGTTTCCTTTTCATTTGTTAATAAGCGAGCGTCTGCATTTTTTTATGTATTTCAGTGAGGTTATTTCCATCGAATTTTTCGCCTCTGTGCAGCGAGCTTAAACATATTTGGCAGGTTAGTATTGTACGACGTTTGAACTTCTTGTATAGCTTGCCTTCTATCTGCCGATCGTGAGGATATTTGTTCCAACTCCTGGTACAGGTTTTCCGCTGCTGCCACCAGCCAGTCGAGCTTTTTCGATATCGTCGCTTCGATCGCATTTTGTCCACGCTTGAAATGCATTCTTCTTGTCGGCCACAGCTCGTTTGGTTTCGTCATTCTACCACCATGTTTCCTTGCCGACGGGATGGTATTTCGATATAGTCCACAGATGGGACTCTGCGTGCTGTTCCAGTGCGATAAATCTTGCGCTTCGTTCCTTCGATGGATTATACCACCGGATTTTTGGCTTTCCAAACGATGCCTTCGATAGGCCCTGGAAATGGAGGCCGGAAGGATCCTCGCGAAGAATATGCCGCGAGCCATGATGCACTTAGAAATAAACAAACTTCTTTGTTCCAAGCTACAATTGCAAATGCTCCTAATATTTGAATAACCACCAGTAACTCACAAAACATGAAATGTAAGAGTAATTTACTGTTAATCAGATGAGCAAAATCACTATCGCTGAAGTTGCTTTTGTTATTGTATTGCTCGATTCTAAAGTACCGTTCATTTGTGTATCATTTTCGCTATTGTTGTATTAAACAGAATTCATTGCTAAATGCAACAAATGAGCAAAATTTTAAATAAAGCAGTAAAGGTATGTTAAAAGCTAAAGTATTCAAATAAATAACATTAGTTGTTATTGATATACACAACACTGTATAAGTGAATAGTGGGAAATTAAAGATGTAGAGGAAGCAATAAGAAAACTAAACAATATTCCAAGAACGCTGCAGTGTGTACAAATCTCTATTGCACTATTCTTTCTAGTATGATGTTAAAGAAATCGGATGAAAGCGCATCGCCTTGTCTAAATCCTTTCTTAACATCAAAAGTCTCGGTGAGATGTTTACCGACCTTGATGTAGCAACGTGCATTCTCTATCATCATCCTGCACAGACGGACGAGTTTGGCAGGGGTGCTTAAACTAGACATTGTTCTGTATAGCTTGTCTCTATAGATGCTGTCATACGCGGCCTTAAAATCGATAAAAAATCGATCTGAAGCTTTTTCCAAGATCTGCCGTAGTGTGAATACTTGATCGATGGTAGACTTTCCTGGCCTGAAGCCACACTGATATGGTGCTATCCGGTTGTTAACGAACGGCTTCAGGCGTTCACACAATACGGCAGATAAGATCTTGTACGCTATGTTAAGAAGACTGATGAAATGTAGTTGGCGCATTTCAGAGGGTCTCCTTTCTCGAGGATCAGACAAACAATGCTGAGATTCCATTCATCGGGCATACTTTCGTCCGACGATATTTTAGAGATGAGTTGGTGTATGCTCCTAACCAAGTCATCGGCTGTCGCTTGTTGGATTTCAGATAAGATATTGCTATCTTTACTTCATCCAGGTCGGGTGGACGTAATTTTCGTCATCGTCCAGGTTGAAAGGTTCATTCAGCCTGGCAGCGGTATTTGTTTCGTCGTCGCCGTTATACAGTGTACAGTCCGTCTCTCCTTTTCTGCTCATAGAGCTCGTCAGCAGCTCTAGCCTTTTTTTTTACATTGCGCAGGGATTTCGTTGTGGGGGTCGAGTAAAACCCAGCACATCAGAAGCGTCATCTACTGGCCTTCTGGCAGTGTTGCTTGATGCTGGTGGCAAGGGATCTCTTAAGAGATTAAGGGAGATTCGATCGGAAAAGGACTTGTCGTCTGACGTCGAAATTCCTTACAATATTAGCTTGTCTTGGTGTTGTCCGGGATATCCGCAACCGTACATTGGCTACAACAAGGTAGTGGTCCTCTGTTGGGGCGTCCGCGGATATCAGGCTAATGTTGGTAAATTTTGCCTTGATGCGGGTTGCTACGAGGCGTGCATATCCAAAGTTCGTTGTCCTTAATTCGTTTGCATCGGTTGTCAACTGTAGATCCGTCCGTATCCGAGGTTTGTTGTTGCTTCTTAACATTTTAATTTTTCCATGGCCAGGCGTTTACCCCGGCGGCACGACCCCCAACCTGGAGGGCCAGTTCCATTTTTTGATACGCCTAGGACGAGGGGTCTGTTTAACCGAAAGCCAGTAACCCGTTCTGGAATATGAGTGCTGCCGTAGGTCCATTAAGTGCTCTTCCGGCACCATCTCTTTTCCAAGACCCTGACTTAGTCTCGGAAATCCTTACCGGACTGAGCTCCAAATAAGTCAGAGTATCCCGGATAAGGTCTCATTCGAGATTGCTTCCACCGTTGATTCCATCTGGGGAATTCATCCGCTATCCCGTTTATAGTGTTGCTACTTTTTTCTGCTGGTCAGCACTCGCACTTATAAGTTTAGCAGGTCCAGTCCGGATGGACATTGACCAGTACCCGGCGGCTACTACGTGGAGGTATTATAAGCAAAAATGATGTGTAGAAGATAGTTGCAACACTGGATATCGCCAGATTGACATCTCTACCCTATTTCTACAAAACCCAACCACCTCGAGATAAACAGGAGCAATTTGCATTTATGTAAGAGAAGACTTTCGCTGTAATTTATAGGTCCCCAAGTTCCTCAGAATACTCTTTATCAAAGTTTATTATGATAGGATATATAAATATCATCTCGTTAGAAAGGAAATATGGTATATATTGAAACAAGATGTAAAATCTAATTTAACTAGAACACTTATACAAACAATTTATAACTAAACCAACAAGGATAACAAAGACAACTAGGACTTCTATCTCACGACACCGAAGCGGACATTGACATAGACCATGAAATAAGTGACCAAGAAACTATTTCAATATACCAATTAACCCTAAAAGTGAATTTAAATAATCAAAATACAAAAGGACACTTTATTTAAATCATTTAAGAAATAATAAAATATGAAGTTAAATTGGAGGAATTTGCAAACCCTGATTTAATTGGAGATCTATTTCAAAATCAGCTTGTAACAATCACTTCTCTATTTCTATATACTAAAACTATAAAGTAAGTTCCTAAGACATGATTTAATAATAGTCTCACGAACTTAAAACGGCTAAATACCAAGAGTTTAAATTCTTGTACAGTCATGAGAATTGGTTAAGTTATTGTTATAGGTACAAAAACGAATTGGAAAAGGCTAATAATGATAGCATTAAGAAAAATATTGGCAAAGCGAGTGTCCAGAAGTCATAAAGAGTATCTCCGATATTACCGAATCTATACCCCTTATACTATCCAAAGTCGTTTAACTTAAGTACTATTTTAAAATTCAGACAAATTGATTTAAACAACCTGAGAGTCATATTAAAATCTATAATCAAAGAAAGGACTTTAATTTTGTATGTGCCAAAATGCTGATTGATGCAATGGATCAATCATTGACCACAGGAATATTTCCTTACACATGGAAGGAATCGGTTATAACAGCAATTGCAAAAATATAAGGATGTAACAAACACGAAGACTTCAGACCTGTAAATGCTTTACCGACTTATGAAAAAGTGCTTGAAAAAGTTGTACTACAATAGTTGGATGAATATATTGAAACGACACTGAATTACTTGATGATCAGTTAGCAGCAAAGAAACAAACTTGCGAAGAGCATTCGAGATCATCGACAGGAATATCCTCATACATAAACTTCGAGAACTAGGCATCAAAAATATTGAGTTTGGGTGGTTTAAATCTTATCCGAGTGATATATCACAAATATCACCTATCAATGGAGTATCTTCGGAAAAAATTGCTATGACGTTGAGTGTCCCACAAGGATCGGTGATGGGAACTTTTTGGTTAAATATTTTTATAAACGACATTGCCCGCGAATTGAAATATTCAAAAACAGATCTATTCGCTGACGATACAGTTCGAAAGCTATATGAGTACATATAAGTAAATGGTTAAAATGCAACAAACTTAAATTAAATCTTTGTGAGACTTAAAAAAAATATTATTGATTTATATTATAATATTATTATTATATTTCCTTATATGAATTGATTGATATTACCCAATAGAGTAAAACTGTTTACGTAAATAAATAAAGTAGATAAAAACACCTCTCTAACACTCTGCAATTGCTGATGTGCTGTTGGTTGTACTGTAGTCGAAAAAGTACAAAATTCCATTAAAGGTTAGAAACAGGTAGTACTCTGGAATAGTTGTTTCGGCTGAGTGCTCTGCTCTAGCTGCAAGCCGGTCTACAGGAAAAGAAAAATGTTTGGCCGTTTTTTTTTTTTGTATTCATGTGTTGATAACCAGTAGACACCAACCTTCTTAAGAAATTTTGGGAAATTTGAATGGTTAGCGGTCCAATTCAACTAGTTAGGTTTGAGTTGTTAGTTGAACAGATGTATGTGTTTCGGTTAAGTATTTATATTACAAAAGAACATCGGAAATTTGCCTTTACCTACAGAAATTTGTATTTTAGCCCATCGTTTCGTTTTCCACGTTTGAACTCAGATATTTGGCAATTTATAAATTTACTTAATTTATAACTGAAATATTTCGAAACAATGCAGTTTTTTAAAAAAAAAAAAACACAAAATTATTAGATAAATAAGATGTATGTATTTAAACAAAAAATAATAATATTAATCAAATCAAAATAATTCAATATAAACTTCAATACAAAACAAATAATTCTTTGTTGATAAAGGTAAGTTAAATTTAATAATGTAATATAAAATTGAAATGTAAATAATTTACAAATCATGTATCCAATTCATCGCAGCAAATTCAGCACGATCTATTTCAGCAAAATTATCAAGTAACGCAAACTCTTCCAGTTCATATGGATTTTGCATCTCAAACAGAGGATCAAATTCATCTTCCAAATCCACAAGAGTTAAATTTTCATCAGGCATATCGTTCAAAATTGATCCATCGTCGTCACCATTAATAATACGTTCTAATATATTTGGTTCTAGCACATTGGCTTCTGACCAGATTACCTCCAAACCTTTACGTTAAAAAAAAAAAAAAAAAAAAACATTTGAAGGTACATTTTCTATATGCGAATTTATTATACACTTACCCTTGGAACAATTGGGTGAGCATGTATACGGTGCCGGTAATTCTCGGCATTCAAGTTCCTCAGTTTTATTGATTGAAACTGGTTGGACTTTCTGTAGCTGTTCACCTTTTTGTTGGTTATTTACTTCATTCTTAAGCCCGTCTACGCGTTTTTTCAACAATTCAGTGCATAAAGATTTTGATGAACCAGTTCCTAGTCCTTTGAATGGTGTAATCGAAATTTGATTGTGCATGACATTTTTAATTTCACCCAATGCATGTTTGCGAACATTATGCTTGCGCTCGGAGTTGAATTGTTTGTTTGCTAAAGTTATTTGACCATAATTTTCATTTTCTGTAAAGAAAATTTTATTTTCTGTTGTCGACATGTTTGCTATTCTTCAATTGTTTAAACAATTTGTTTAAGCTCAGTGAAATCACACATCCACTTAGTTTTTTTTCTGCAAAATAACTGATCGAAATAACCGGGTAAATTAAAATAATTTTTTTTAAGAATTTGAAAATTGACACTTGGAAATAAGTGATGCCAAACTCCAGAACACTTTCAATGTGTGTAGTAGATCATTTTGAAAGTGATTTAAAAAAAAGTCGGTAGAAGACAAAATTGTTCTTTAAATTGTAAACATGTTAATAAGTTATTGATGATTACCAGTTAAAGATTTAAATCATTCGAATTTAAATCGTCTCCGCTGTGAGCAAATATTTTAAGAGAACTCAAAATCTGTTAAATGTACACCGATCATAAAAAAAAATACTGTGAGAAGTTTTAAACTATAAATTTGCATCGATTCAAGAGTTATTTGTTTTGTTGGTTTAGTTTTTTTTGTACCGAATATATTTCTATCTTAAATAAATTTGTTTATATTGTTCCATATGTTCCACAACAACTCTTATAAATAATAATTTAATATTTTTTCCCAATCAATACATGCATTGTCTGTTTTTCTGTAGAAACACTTTCACCAAAGGCGGGCATCGACCAAAAATGGTTCTATGGGTGTTCGTCGTACATATAGATAACTCATGTGATGAGCTACCATTAAAAAATTCTATAACGTTGAGGTCAAGTCAAATAGAAACAATAGTCGTGATCATGCACATTCTTTCCCTTAATTAATGCAAACATTTTTTTCGACTCCAAACGCAAACGTGTAATCAATTACAAATTGGCATATCAAAGACATGCTTATGGGAAATGCAATGCAATTCACTCTCTTATAATATTTATTATGTATATTAGAAGTTAGTAAGGCTCTTGGATTTATACAAGTCACTCTTTGCGATACATACCTCTAGCTTATAGGACAGCTTTAAGACATTGCATTGAAATAGGTTAAAAAATTAAACACAAATTCTTAATATGTGAATCAACTACCATAGTGTTATTATAAATTAAACCGTTACAAAAACAAAACGAGATGTGATTTTCTGTTCAAATGGAAAATAAAATAATTGAAAAAATGCAAACGTATGAATTGATAGGAAAAAAACTAGTGATCCAGTTAGCGCTTATGCCCCATTCACGCTTTTTAAGTACTCTTTAAAACGTGTCTCCTGTTGTTGTTGGAGTTTTTGCAATTTTTTCATTTGCCCTTTACTTAGTTCCTTTCCTTCTTTGTCATGCGTTGGAAGTCCCTACGAACATATAATAAATGTATTAACTTAATTCATTGGTAAACAGTTACTACGAACTTACATTAGCATCAAACGCTGAATACTTATCGGTTTCAGTCAAAAACATCTCCTTCGGATCGATTCTCTTCTGCGCATCCTTCGCTGCTGCTACTGCAGCTGCTGCTTGCCTTTTCCTCTCCTTTTCCGCTGCCTTTTCTGCCTCAAGTGCTTTCTTCGCATCCCGTTCTTTTTGAAGTGATTCTCTATCAACAAATTTAACTGCAGATTCGCCGCACTCTCGGTCTTCTAAACGAACACCCAAATTGGGTAGAATATCATCACGTAGTTCATCGCACAATTTAAGAATATCAACAGCCTTCAAGTCTTTTGCTTTATCTCTAACTTGATTTCTGAATCCCGCCAATGTTATAACATAAGGCATTAAAGTTGTTTCCAAGTCAGCATCATTGATATCACCACCTGCCGCTCTGCTTACGGGGAAACCAATACCACCTCGTGGGCCCGATATAACACCGAATATGTGCAGCAAATCTGTGATGTATGTGCCAATCTTGCGCAATAGTAAAGAGTTTACATTTTTGCACTTGTTATCACGAATGTAAATGTTGGAAGATGAAACCAAATCACGAAGCGCCTCTAATGCTGTCCGGGTGTCTACATTGTCTGTAATACGCAAACAATTATTTCATCAACTCTATTATGGAAATCATGAGCTGTAACCTACCACACAATGCTTCGTAAACCTGTGCTTGTGTAGCGTTAAATTTTTCTTGCAAGGCGGTCTCAACAGACCTCCATGCATCAAACTGTCTCCGGGGTTGTTCTGAGAGCACATGCCGTGTTAAGTCTTTAACGTTAAGAAAGAATTCCTACAAATGACAGTTATTTTTTCAAAAACATTGCTTGAATACAGACAAATTCACTTACATTTAGGAATTTCTCATATTGTACTGCCATTTCCATTGTATTATCCGAGTAGTCTAACGTATCCTTCCATGAGTGCATGAGAAAAGCTAATCTCAACTGACCTGCAGCGTGCTTTTTTAATGCTTGTTGAATGGTTACGAAGTTTTTAAGTGATTTTGACATCTTGCAACCAGCTATTGTTAGATGGCCTGTGTGAAGAAAATACTTTACCCACTCTGGGTGATCATAAGCGGCTTCTGATTGCGCAAGTTCATTATCATGATGCGGAAATTTTAAATCCACACCCCCAGTGTGAATATCTACAGTTTGACCAAAAATATCGGATGCCATAGCAGAACATTCAATATGCCAACCAGGACGACCATTTCCCCATGGACTATCCCAAAATGGCTCTCCAGCTTTGCTTGCTTTCCAAAGGGCGAAATCATTTGGCGAACGTTTTTCGCCCAAACGATCCTCTGCCAGAGATAAATCACCTTCCCCTTCATGTAGAGATTTTGTGTCACCATACGCTTCCGGTACTAGTTTAGCGTAATTATGTTTTTCTTTCTTGTCGAAGCCGTTCACATCGAAATAAACAGAGCCATTTGCTGCGTAAGCCAGTCCGTTGCTTATAATACGCTGGATAAAGTCAATAATTTGTGGAATGTATTCACTTACACGAGTCAACACGTCGGGCGGAAGGATCTGAAAGTGAAAACAATTAAAATTCGTAATGTATTTTGTTTAATATAAAAAAATAATCAAATTAATAGTTCAGTAAACCAAATTTTAACTCTTTCAATTAATGCGCAGTTTGTCAATCCGAGGTTTATTGTTATTTACCCAATTTATTTAATGTGTATCTGGAGTAATCTTACTTAAATAGAACGCAATCTTAATTAAGGATCATCATTTATTTCAAACCATCGAAAGAAGTGGTTTTAATTGACAATTCAATCGCCAACTAAATACTTGGAAACCCGGACGGACGAACAAGTTAGAAAATAGAACATTCAGTGAATAGGAAGTGAATTGAATGAATTAAAATAAAACCACCATTGATAAATTAACGATAGCAATGCTGCTTTAAATAAATCAGTATACACACCCTGGACAAAATCTAATAACTTAAAATAAATGCAAACAAGTTATATCAACTTGTAATCCAACATCGAACAAATTAATACAGACAAACGGCAACATTTTGACTTTTATAGATGGACTTAAAAAAAAGTATTTGGTGCCATCAAAAGCACAGCAGAATGAATCTTTATATACCAGAAACATCGATGACATACATCGTGGTTGAAATATGTATAACCATATGTATATTATAAAATTTGAGGAAACGAGCATTAATTTCGTACAAATAACACATGGTCTTTGGTCTTGTAAGGACAACTCGTCACAAGGTATGATTAAACCACTTTCCAAAGAAATCCATATTACAGATTAACATCAACACTTCAATCACACATTAATAACAGTATAGTGGGCACGCCTATGGTTAAATTATTTTTATTAAGGTAGAAATAAACTTGTCTTCGAAAATTAAGTCAAATTCTTGTTCCACAGAAAATTAAAAATAAAGAAATCGTACGATAAAATTAGTCTGTGGCAGAGATTGCAAGAAGAAGGAATCGTTGCATCAGACTAAAAAAAATTAAAATTGCTGTCTTTTCACAATTTCGATTTGTTATCTTCATTTCTTCATTGAGCACAGATAAATTGTAGTCTAGACTGAAAAATTCCCAGAGCAGATAATCTTTTATCCATTGACAATATCGGCCACCGAGGGCAACTCTTATCTCTTAAATTAAAGCCACGCCAACAACGTTTTCAATTCGGGATTATGTACATACACACTCACTCAAGGGTTAAACGAACAAGAAAAGTAATTTTTGTTTTGCATTCTTTTCAATGTAGATTTAAATTCAACAGAAAATACATCCTCCACAGAATTTGAAATTAAAATAAATTTGTATTTTCGATTTCATCTGTCTAATGCGTAGAACAAATTACGAACAAGTAAACTGAATCAACTAGAGCTGACCTACATAATACGCCGTATACAAGTTAATACGAAACTGTATGAACGACCTTGACCCTAATGCTTTTTTCTGTTATCTAGTTTTTGACAAAAAAAAAAAAACTATTGGGAACATCTGAAGCATTCGCGCCTAAATACTTTTACCATTCATATTCGTTTGTGCTATTTGCGGAGCAAATCACGAATGATAACAAACGGAAACCAGTTTTTTTTTTTTTGTTTTTCACACGTGAGTCACATATACAAATTAATATTTTGTGTATAGTTTTAAATTTACCGGTCTTGTTTGAGTTTCTATTCCCGTTTCCTCTTTCGTTTTTTACTTACATTTAACGAACGCATATCATTGTGGAATTCATCTTCCCAGTATCTCGGCAATGCTTCAAATATTGAGTTATCCGTAACTTGATCACCTTCTCGTTTATCTATCCAATCAGCTATGGGATCTTTGGCTTCCGTTAAATAATTACTTTTTGCTTCTTCCACCTTTCTTGCATCACCTGACGACACGGCTTTTACAAGTTCTTCCACCGCAGCATTCATTTTTGCCAGCATTTTTTCTAGTAGTATCCTTTTATCTGGATCTGTGTTCTTTTCACATGTTCGCTTAAAATCTTCCAATACTTCCCTTTGCTCTTCAAGTAGAATCGGCAAACTACCAACGTTCTTTTTGTACTTCTCATACAAGTAGTTCTGTCGAGCTCGCTTTATGATTTTATCATCAATATCAGTTATATTCATCACATATTGAATATTATAGCCAAAATAATCGGAAAGTACACGTCGCAAAATATCGAAAGATATATATGACCTATACACAAGTAGCAGAGAAGGTAAAATTTTCAATTAAGACTGATGATATCAAATGAGTAAAATTACTCAGCCGAAAGCGAAGTTGAGTGGCTGGATTTTGCTTACCTGGCATGACCCATGTGTGATGCATCATATACAGTTGGTCCACAGCTATACCAAGAAACATTATTACCATCCAGTGGGATGAATTCCTCTTTTTGTCTTGTTAAACTATTATAAAGTTTCAACTTTGGACGGGCTTGACTAATTGGCTGTTGCCAAATTGGTTGGGTTCGCTTAGACATGATTTATTTTAGTTTTATATCACTTTCTTGGATAATTGTGATTCTCTATTGGAGAATCAAGTTATTTTTACTGAGTCGGTATGTTAGTAATTCCTTTTTATGGTTTTTTGAAACCTTATATGATTCACCAAGGGAATCCACGTTTATAACACAGGCTAGTTCTGCAGAGCAAAACGTCAAAACAATGAAATTATGCAGAAACTAGGTAAATATGACGAGACTCGTATGCATCAGTGCCCTTCAAACTTTTGATTGCCCTCGAACTGCTGTCAAAATGAAAAGATGTAATTTTTAACACACCCCACCAATGGCGATATAAAATTTTTGTTTGTTTTCGATGTATTTTATAAGTAGAATTTAGATTTCTTTACACCGGTTTAATTGCTGTTTATTAATAATTATGGCGAGCAGCTATGATGTCCCCACTTGGTACGTGATTGATATTGATTTTAATATGATTAAATCAGGATTTATTTTGTGAATTTTTAGGGCAGGGAAGCCACCAACCGGATTACATTTGGACGTCTTGAAGGAGGATAAGTTAGTTCAGAAACTAATGGTGGATGAGAAGAAATGCTATTTGTTCGGACGAAATGCTCAAATGAATGATTTCTGTATAGACCATGCGTCGTGTTCCAGGGTGCATGCAGCATTTGTGTACCATAAGCACTTAAACATAGCGTATTTGGTTGATTTAGGATCAAGTAAGTGACCAGAATTGTGTTTCATTTAAAGAATTTCTTTTAAATTGTTTAGCTTGTGTTGCTATCGTGCATTGTGGTCCTCTCACATATTTGCCTACTAGATTTAAGAAGTAAGCCTTAAAATAACAAGAAAAATACGAAACCGGACTTACGGGATTGTGCTATTACTTCTATGGTCATTAAATTTTTAGGAAAGAGAAAGCAGAATTCACAAGAGGTACAAAAGGATACATCTTGGACCCAGTCTTTTAAAGATCATTTTGACAAAACGTCCACATCACACAAAAGGAAACTAATAGGCAGTGTAAATATAAAATAGTTAAACGCAATTCAGAGTACTAAAAATGCACTTAATAAAATCGTATATGCTTGCCGGGAAATGGAATACAGTTTTGATTCAAAGATACATATGTAATATATGAATGTACATATGTATGTATAGTAAACAAATAATCTACTAGCGGTATACAATTAAATCGAATAGAAAGCGTTTTCTCGATTCCTTACAAGAGTAACGAAATACTTGTAGGTTTAAGTTATTCGTATACTCCTGCAACCACTAAAGAATTACCACAATCTGATTCCTTCGCTCTAATAAAAAAATATCAGGTTTAATACAGCTTTAATTCGGCGTTTTCGAGTTTTTTTGGTGGCTTATTTTTATTATCACATAGGCATTAGACCAAGGTTGGTCTTTTTCAATCTATTCAACTTAAATAGATTGAAGAATTATTATTTTATTTTTATTTTACGTAATATTTTACTTTTTAGCACATGGTACTTACATCGGCACCTTGCGTTTGGAGTCAAACAAACCTACGCAGCTACAAATAAATATGACTTTTCACTTCGGCGCATCGACCCGTCAATATATCCTTAGGGAACGACCATCAGCAGGTCATAGATCGAGCATTATAGAAGATCTTCCAATGAGTGAATCCAGCGATGGAGCTTTGCTTGGTTTGCCTGAGAGTCAAACGGAACTGGATGTAAGGAACTTTTATAAATATAAATCGCAAATTGTTACACAAATTTTCTCTTCAAGAACCTTACTGAGTACAATACTGCACACAACCGTCGAATTTCAATGCTTGGTATCACCGATGACAGCCTCAGAAAAGTAAAATATTCAAAAGAAAATATTTAAACAAGAACCTCTCATTCTGTCAATTTTATTATTTTATAGACAACAAACAAAACACCAAGAAAACGCCGCAGCGTTACTTTCAATGAAGAGGAAATAGTAATTAACCCAGAAGATGTCGATCCAAATGTTGGACGTTTTCGTAACTTGGTACAGACAACAGTTGTACCTAGTAAGCGTATGCGTTTTGAACCAAATCAAATTGGAATCTTACAAAGTCCACCAAATCATGGGAGCAGTAATGATATGAAGCATTTGCATCCAACAGCAGTGGCACCGCAATTGTATCAAGATCTTCCCGAAGCTCATGATCAGAACACTACCCGTTTGAATTCTAGTAATGAATTTGATATTACCCCAATTGCAATGGGCACTAAATTAGGACTGCTGTTACCAAATCCAGCTCCAGATGTAACACCTGCCGTAACTGAACCAACTCTTGGAAAAGGGAAAGTGCCGTTCCCCAGAGGAGGTGGTGAGTTTGATCTTCTATTTGAATTTGATATTTTTATGCAATTATAAATCAATTTCAGTGCAAAGGTTTGAAGATCATTCACTGGAGAATAGTAATGAACCACAAAAGAAGAAATATGCTAAGGAAGCCTGGCCCGGACGAAAGCCTATGCTTGGCTCACTATAATAAGAAAAACAGATTCGAATGTGTTCATCTAACTTATGTAGGTTTATGTTTCGTTTTTTAAAATAGAAAAAATAATAACGGAGTAAATGTGATTGCTTACTTATTTAATTTAACATACTATACTAAAGGGGAAAACTACTGGTCTCTTGCCTCCCATTTCGTCCTTGATATTTATAATAATTTGTCTGCTTTATGTTGAAATGGCAACGGTTTTCAGTTACTTTTTTTTGCTGCTACTGTAACTCAGCAGCTGAAAATCTGTTGAAAAAATTGTCGATCCTTTTATCACCACTATATAAAATCGACTTTTATTTAAAAGAGCAAGAAAGAAAAACGAGCAAAACGTTTCGTAGGCATGAAAATCTTAACTAAATTAAATGTTCGAAATCCAATGATAAATGCAAGTGAATGGCTTTTATGATTTACCCAATATGGGCATTTATATTTGTTTTAATCTATGTAAGCCTGCCTTGCTGATCAGATAAAATTAACACCGTAAAAGGTATTTTTTAAGTCGATAACAGATAAACACATCAATGTTTTGCTTTTGGGTCAATTTTGCACTCAAATTACGGCAACATTGAACGATATATACGGACATGATTTTGGAAGTGGATAGTGAAGATTGGACAATAACGGACAGGTTTGTAAATTGAATGGATATAATTGCACTGCTCTGATCAACAAGGCCATAAAAGTAAAGTTCCGAATGGATGTTATGTTATGCTTAATATGGAGCCAGCAGCCACAACTTAATGAACTGAAATGGTCGGCGCGAAACTATAAATGTTTCGAATTATTGTGCAGCACGGGTTGCAGTGGTGTAGTGGTACTAGCCATCGCTTCTCACTCGGACGGTCAAGGTTCGAATCCTACTCATGACAAGTTTTTCATTTGTGTTATTTGAACTTAGTCAGAAAAATCTGAGTGTGAAAGCATAACACTGGCATGTAGATGTGGCTGTTGTAGAGTTTCAAGCACAAAACAACCGTTAAAGTTTACAACCTGAATCATTCCGAGTGAAGAAAACTCTCCGTCCTATTCGGACTCTCCCACCCCTGGAGTCAATATCGAAACCAAATACACCTGAGTTTCGAAATACTACACCACAAAAACTTTCCTTTCTCCTCCTTCTATCTTTCCGCCCGCGCTGAGCCAACAGTAAAAGGGTATCATAAACCCCTTGAGGCGCGCGTAAATTATAAAAAAAACAATTAATTAAATGCCCTACGAAAAGTCGGTAATATATTTAAAATTAAGGAAATACCAGCCTCTGCTTAAATTAATGAACGTACACTTATTAAATTTTAACATTGATAAGATTTTCTTTGTCGTCCTTTGTTTTGTTCTTTTCTGCATACAATTGTATTTTTGAAATCTCCAGCATACGACACTTCCAAGTTTCATAATCTTCAACTTCGGGTAACTTTGAGCGCTTCACTGTTTTTAGAAGATTTTGGCATTCACTTTTCCCTTCGAATTCTCGGTCAGGTCGACTTTTAACATTTTCCCCTTTAATTTCTATATGAGTAGCAATGACCTTATCCCACCTTTGTTCCAATTGTGACCACTGTGATGGACGTAAATGACTAAAGGACAATATCTTCACCTTTGAGATTTTTCTTTGACTTATTTTACAAGCTTGATATACAGCCATGGCTGGATATTGTGGATGCGTTATATCAATATCAGTTGATTCAATTTCTACTGAATTCTTATAGAGTTCCAATAATTCGTTTGCTTTTTTAGCCACTTCATTTAATCCTAATTTTATACATATATCATTGACGCCAACTAATTTATTGAGATCGAGCAGTTTTTCAAACATTCTTTTGTTATTTGAATATTGTGTCTTTCGAATACCAGCAAGTTTAAGCGCATTTTCCTGAAAGAGAGTTGTAAGTTTAAAACGTCACACAACCACTTTGTTTTATAAACGAACCTGTTCAAATGGAATACCAAGGAACATAGCAGCTAAATCTATACACAGTACGATTTTTGCATAATCATTTAGTGTAGCACTTACGTTTGTTGATCGTAGTTCCAACAGGCGAAGAAGTTCTGTGGTTTTTCTGTAAATAATCGACAGTTGATGGTAGTGTGCGGAGAATTTTTATACCAATAACTAACCCTAATATTTTTGGTTCATCTTGAAGTCCGAGTTTTTTTATTAGTTGTTCAGTTAATTGAGACATTTTTATAATTTATATATTTTTCTTTTTAACATTTGTTGGACAAAACCAGGTACTAGCGAGTAGATACAAGTATTATTGATAGTTTTTTGATTTGGAGTACGGCGCGTTAATTCAAATGTCAATTTTTAAAAAGTGATGCCAAGTTAATTTCATTATCTTTTACATGATTGAATAAATCTTAGAAGTCTGAACGGAGAATTTGCTCCCACTGCAAAACATTGATCTGAACATTGATTTCCTTTAAATGCATTTTTCAATACTCACAATTATTTACAAAAGTTCGAGCTAACAAGGGTTGAAATCAATATGCGCCGTATATCGTTTGTTTTTTTTGCTCATTTTTAGGGTTTAGGAGAAAAAAATCGAATTATATTATTACAATTTCAGTAATTTCAGTCATAAAATGTACCTTTCTCTGTGTTGTATTAATGAAGATCTATGGAGGTAATACAGAGTTTAAGAAAGAAAAGTCTGGAAGAAAAACCTTTTGGTAAAAACGCTCCTTAAAAATGAGCGTGGCAGCCCAAAACAGTCCTGCTGCTTTAAGAAATATTTACGAACAAATGTCCTTGAAATCCATTCCAGTAATTTCCACGTGATGCGTGCGCAACTCAGCTCGACTCGATTCAATCTCTGTTTCCTAACATAAAACATATCTGAATGTAATCATCTTTATGATATTTAAGTGTTGTGAAATGGTGTATCTTTCTACCTAATCAAAGCCACAAGCAAAAAATGAACTGTAACTTAATTTCCTGCACTTATTTCACTCATACTATTTTATTTTGCTGTTTTCTAAGTCATACTTATGAAACATTTCCGCCAGTTTTGAGCAGATATAACGAATGAATCCCCAATTTCGCACCTGGATCAATTGTATAAAAATAATTTTTACCCATTCATGTCCTGTCCAAGCAATGTTCTGAAATCCAATCTGTCCTTAACTTTAATTTAATAAAAACCGTGTGATCTTTTCCCCAACAGAAAAAAAATTTATTCGTCTTACAAATTTCTGATTTTAAAGTACACACATATTCTTTGTTTGTAAAAAAAAACTCTTAATCCAGCAACAAAGCTCTAGCATGCTGGCGATTACTATCGTTTCGATTTGTCTGTCTAGTGAATAAGTTTCTGTGATTTAGCTAGTTCCAACTGTGCAGCCGAAACATTTTGTAGCCCATCCTTAATAACACTAAGATTCTCTTTCCACGCTTGTAATAAATCACGCAACTGTTCCCATTGTGAAAAACCAAATGTACGATGCATTGTGCTGGATATGTGTACCTTACGATTGGCTTGATCAAGACGGGCTCGCACAAGTTTTGTCTTCAAAACCTCAATGATAAAGGGTTCAACTTCCTCCTCCGGGATCTGTAATTCCTTTGTTAGTTGTTCAAATGACATCTCAGGATTACTTTCTGCCAACTGCATGAATGTAAGCAAACGCATCTTTTTCATATTTTGCTCATGATTGAGTCCTTGGGATGTAACGAATTCCTTATGATTTTCGTAGAACTGAATGTAAGACGGTAATTTATCAGAGACAAAGATCGATAGCAGGTCATGGATAAGATCGCCTTCAAGGAAGCGAACTGGCTTTAGAGATAACAATGGATCCAACAAAAATGTATTTGGATCAGCCAAAGCAGTGACAATACATTTCATGGCATCTTCACGGGCGACGCAGGCGTTATCGGCTGTATAAGTGCCTAAAAGTTCAATCATTACTTTAGCTGAGAGTTCAATGTTGGTGTCCTTAAGAACATCATGGAGTAGACGATAAAGTTTCTGCATTTGTTCACTTGATGGTGGGCAGTTAACGAATTGGCTTTTCAGCTGTTCGACACCAGTGAAAACCTCAAGAACTTGATCGCATTGCTTCGCTACTTGGACCAAGTGATAATAGACGTGATAACGAAGTGGAGAACTGGTATCCAAATTGTTAAATAATCGCCAAAGACTAAAAACATGAAAGAAGAAAAAACATATATATATATGTACACATAAAAATATACAAACATCTTTTCAGAGTGTTTGCTTAATTCATAAACCTACGATTGTAAACACACTTTAGCTAAAGGTGCATCGGGAGCTTTAGTCATCTTTTCGCAGTATGCAAGAACAATGTTCTCACCTCTATCCAAAGAAATCTATAATATACCATCGTTACTTTAAGATATATGCGTGCTGACAGATTAACTTACGGTTATCATTATGGACACAATACTGTTGAGAATACCATCGATTTGTGCTGGTTCACCATCTTTAAAACACACATCGCACACTCCTATTATCTTATGTAGATCGTCCTCAATCCCTTTAGAAGACTTTTCAGAAGAAATTTCAGCTCCAAGTTTCTTAAAATATTTCCGTAATTCTTGGACCTACGTAGAAAAAAATATACAAGATTTCAACCAAACATAACCTTAAATCTAGTTTGCTATAAAAAAAAAACATTGTAGCCTTCAAGAATAATTTGAAGCAATTTTATTGAATTTCAATTTACCTGCTCGTCCAGCGATAAATCTATAAAAACCGGAACAGCACTCATATTTTTTACTTGTTAAATATTTAAGAAATTTACCACAGAAATATTAACCAGCACACGTCGCTTTTTTTGACAATTGAAAGGAACGTCAATGTTCGAAAGAGATGCTTTTGTCAAAAATGAGCGTACATTGGGAAGTGTTCAGACGCTCTGATATAAGGTTAATAAAAAGGTACTTACATCGAGGTTAGAGAGAACGTTGAACTTTTTTATAATATAACGAAGATTAACAAAATTTTGAAGGGATGCTTTTGATCTGTTATAAATACAATGAGCCATTCTGCTAGAGAAATACTCATTGTATAATCTGCACGAAGACGCAGCGAAACAAACAAAAAGAATGTTTATTCAATCGAGCTCTTAAGAAGCCAATATCTAAACAGAATAAACAATCTTTATCAAACACAGAGATTATCATTTAATTTTTTTTTATTATTAAACCTTACTTCATACCCTTCTTTTCATCTACTCTCTTTCTCTTTTGCTTAAGAGTTGAAGGCGTTTGAAGCTAGTTGCTCGTTAAATTAAGTACTAACTTATAATTATTTATTTTGATAATAAATTAATAATAAAATGAGCTCTTTTAGTTTTTACATTGAGATAAGTAAAAGTGCGTAGTTTAGTATTTAGTTTTATTTGAACTTAAGTGTTATCCAGACACATTTTATTTCTCATATATTTTAATCTCATGTGTCCTATTGACACCCAGCATGTCATATTACTTCAATGAATGTATGTAGATTTGAGAGTCAAAGCTGCAACAGTTAATCAATTTGTAATCCCCGCATCTAGATATTCGTGTATCCATTAACCTTATTAGGGGAAAGGCTAAGTTTATTATATGAAATTCCCTGCAGAACCCTAGTAGAATCCGTCGATTTTGTGCTTCGATATTTTTGACTGATAGCTTGCTGCAATAGACGCGTCCTTATGAAAGGGAGTCGAAAACCAACGGATGAGATAGGATAACTTTCTATTTCCAATCCGTTAATCCGATAGCAGTTGACACATCCACATATTGAAGTTAATGCACTCACAAATCGAGAGTTAGCATATTCATTGGAGAGGATGTAGAGAAACTGTAACCGCTTCAAGAGGAAATACTCAATTTCAATTTCAATTTAATTTCAATTTATTCAGTTCTGACTTGTACAAATAAGACTTACAAAATGTCTTTTATATCACATATTTATAGGTTACGTTATTACAAAAGCAAAATATTAAAAACAAAATAAAACAGTAAAATTCTGTGTTTTGTGAGTGCAGCTGAAAGTTCTTTGAAAATACGAATGGTCGCCTCCTTTTTGGTGACAAAAATATCCAATTTGTACAAATTTTGTACGTATAAATTTCTGTGTATCTAAAATTTATAGGCTTTTTCACTTATCAGTTTATATATGTAATTTCTAGCTAAAAAAGTTCACTTTTATGCTACCTTAACTGTTACTGTTCGATACTCGTTTCACCTCTATGTCCACTATTTTTCATTTAACCTCAACACTCTATATTCGCGGTATAAATGGCATAAACAATTTACTAGTTAATGTTCATCTTGGTTTGGCTAAAAGTTGATGTTTAAAGAAGAAATGCGTACTAAAGCCGATCCATCGCACGTTATCAATTTCACAGATCAAATTTTTGACTTTGAAATATGTGGCAATGACTTTGCTTACAATTTAGTCTGTGTTGCTGTATCAAAAAAGATTATTCTTGGCTTGATTCGATTTCCTGTGAGTATTTTTTTTTTTTTTAAAGCGCTCTTAAGTTAGCTCAATAACCCTTATACAATTTGCAGGAAGAGTCCGAAACGGACTCTTTCGTATGGGAACGGATTAAGGAACTTTATCATGAAACTCGATGTCATGCTCTAGCTTTCTCTCCAAGAACTTCATTAGCCGTTATGCCCAAAGTAGTTACTGTTTGCGCTGCTGGAGCTGATTTTAATTTACGCATATTTCGAACCGATTTAGACCATAACGATACAGTTCAGGTTTTAAAGGGTAAGTGTCTCTTATCAGCTGTAACATAGTTTTGAAATGTTGTTCTGCATAAGGTCATACAAACTATGTTAACGACGTCTCATGGGATGAAGATGAAGAATTCCTTGCTTCAGTTAGCGATGATCATTCGTGTAAAATTTGGAGTTCGCAACATAATTTCGAAAATATCACAACGTTTTGCCTTTCATCGGCGGGAATGTCTGTACGATGGCATCCAGACGAAGCAGGGAAACTGTTAGTTGCTGAGAAAAAGGGCATTATACATTTATACAATGTTCGATCACAACAAGCTATTATGTCCTTGGAATCCCCGAAAATTCCATTGATGAGTGCCGATTGGTCACTGCATAATAGGCTGTTTGTTACAGCATTAGCTGGTGGTGATGTTATAACATGGGATCTTCGACGGACATGGTAAAATTTGTAGCAGTAGGCAGAGCATATGATATATCTATTTTTTATTTTCTTAAGTGGTCCGTCAGATGTGAAACAAATTCATGAGGATGGAGGTCGCATTGTTAGGTTTTCGCCAAACAGTGAAGTTGTTTATGCTAGTATTGGTCGACCTGATATAACACTTAAAGTATACACTGCCAAGTCGGCTGTGCCCCTGATTGAAGCATCACTGAAATTATTTGGGGGCATGTCATGGCATCATCGGATGCCTTATGTAGCAGCTGCATATGATCGAAAACTATGTTTTTGGAAGGTACAAGTAAAATAGAAAAAGAAGGTGGCTTTCTTGAATAGTACGTTGAATAAAACTTAAGTTGTTTAATACTAATAAAATGTTTTTTCTTGAATCTCTAGGTATAAAAAATGTTGATAGTAGGTGCTTACTAATAAATATTCCGTTGAACGCAATGATACTGTCCGATACTGTTAATACTTTTTTGTTTTTTTAGGAGTTGGTACGATAATTACAAGAAGGATAAGTCGATTATGAATGCGGGCAAGAATTGATTGTTTTGTTTGGTTTAATAATTGTAGCGTGTTATTTGTGTTTTATGACTACCTTAAGATGATTATTTCAAAATGAAATAACGGTCTTTTTTTTAAAAGCTTTACTTCCATTTGCATAGAGTGAAAGAATATTTGGTAAAAAATAATGCTGCATATCTTGAGTATATTTCATATTAATTTTATTACAAATTGAGTGTTACTAAAAAATCATAGTCGCTTAAACTACGAACTCCGCTCTAAGAAGTCTAAAAGAGAAAGAAAGGCACAATCAAATTTGTTCAGTTTTTAGTAAATTTAACCCAAAATATGTAAATTTCGTGGGCGAACGAATTAAGCCCAGTCGGCTTCATCCCCTTCATCATCATCAGAAGAAGAATGCTGTGTTCGCGCTTTTGGTGGTGGAATTAGAGCAGACAAGCGACTGATAACATCTCCACTATCTTTTGGTGGTACTTCTCCTTCTTTTGCACCAGAAATTCCTTTTCGTCGCATGAGTAATTTGTTATGTAAATCTGCCATTAAGTCCCCGCCAGCCTTAGGCTGATTAGAGTTAGTATTGAGCTTATCACTTGATGCTGCTCGAGCAACATCCTCAGCTGCACGTAAACGTCCTCCACGAGCACCACCTGCTTTACGAATCGCATCCATTAGGTCAGAATGGGCGTCAGAAGCTAACGGTTCCGGGGATGATTTTATAGGTTGTTCGGATTTAGGACTCTCCAACATAGGTGGTAGCGGAGGGGGTGGAGGTGGTGGTAGTGTCGAAAGTGGTGATCCGTCTGTGTTTAATTGACCTTTCTTCGGTATCATTGTTGGTGGCGGAGGCGGGGGTGGCGGTGGCGATGATACTACTACCGTTTGAGATTTTGACTCCTGCTTTACAGAAATCGCTAAATCTTCTGCATGCTGATCTTTCGATTCTGTCTCTATGCAAATTGGTTCTCCTATTTCGGGAAGGTCTGTAATGTTTTCGATGAACAATGACGGAGCAATTTGATGATTATCTGCATGATCGAATTGAATATCGTCTGCTATCCCAGGTAAATCGGGTAAATCCAACGGCAAATCAATGACCGGTGCTTCATGCAGCCGTGGCGTGTAGAAGAGACCTTGATGTAATCGTTTATCTGCCCCTTTTTGTCGATTGCTCAGCGACATCGGAGCTGGTTCTATAAGTGGACCACGGTTTTTATCACTTTCTACTTTTCGAATTCCTTTGCTACGATGGCCGATACCACGATTCATTTCATCCGCCGCTCGCCGAACACTGTAAGCGTTTTCTGCAGTGCTAAATAACAAGACTGAATTGACAGAATTCACATCTGCAGGTATTCCACCTAAGAAACGATGATTGACCAGACGAGATGTGAATTTGCTCTTCGCACTTCGAAAATGAAAGAATACTAATTTGTCTTGAATATTATTAGGCACTGGATCGACACGGCTAGCTATTTCATAATCATGAAGAACATTAGTTGAAGTTCCTTCTTCGTTTTTGAAGGTCAATTCGATGTCCCTGAACACATGTGAAGACGGAAATTTAGCCGGAGAAAAAATCTTGATTGCTTTGTTTGTGCCGGATAAGTTTTCTATTTTTTTAGATGCTGAATTTACACGTGATTTTATTTCGTCAATTTTTGAATTATTTTTTGCAATACGTTTGTCGATTCTGTCGAAAATATTTGTTATTGTCGTGTGTAAACAATCTAAAGCCATGGCTGCTTGAATGATTGTTTCTTCATGACGTAAATCAGGTGGTATCACGGGAACTGTGTACATGGCTGCTCTAATAGCTAAATAAATAGAAAATATAAAATATTAAGAAACAGAATGATACGCAACTATGCAATTATTTTAAATTTGAACAGAGCCTCACCCAAATAAAATGTCCAATTGGATTGAAATAACAGATTTCATTGGAATTAAATTGCAGCTGACTTTGACAGTTGACATTGAAAATTGGAAGAGGTTCTGATAAGATTGGAAATAATTGATCTATACTGTGAGGACGTAAGTGCGTTCAGTTCGTAAATTTTATGCACAAAAAAGGGAATTTTCTTTTTAAGAACTGTCATTAATTATAGTTGTTCATGGCCGTAGTATATTAAAGCGTATTTATAAGTTATGCTTCTACGGAAGAGGAGGAGAACTCATAACCAGCAACAAAAATAATTTCAACTTTAACATATGTAAGTCCTAAGATCTAAATTGATTCTTGCTATTCAAATGCAGCCTGTTTTCCGCCAATATACTTTAGATTTTCTTCTTTCAAATACAAAAATGTAATGGCAATGTAGAAAAAAATTTTTTTTTTGTTGTTGAAATTATTAAATATAATATAAATGCAATCGAAACGGGAAATCATATTGGAACAACATATTCCGTTTCGGTTTGTTATTATTTTTGAGGAAACAGAAAATGTTTTTTTTTTTTAATCTTTATCATTTCATGTCAAGGGTTATAAATTATATTGATTTTGTTGTCCCGGTCTGTTTATCCTAAAAACTTTAGTTTGTTAAGTTAATGTCAATAACGAAAAATGGTGTTATTGACTTTCTTCAATTATGCCCCACGGTTTGTTTTATGTAGTGATTTCATTCTACTACTCTACTTTGCTTTAATACTTCTAAAATACAACTATGATTTGAAGATAATGATGCTCGCGGTACGGAATTATTCAAAAACAAATTTTAAGGTCTCCTTTTTAAAATTTGACGTTCTTTCTTAAATACTTAGAGCAAATCATATTTAAACTGTCGCGTCATGTACCAGGACACCCTTTTTCTCCATATTTATTGCTTCATTTTCGTACCAAAATACTGTGCTTACCCCGTAAATGTTAAGTATTAGGCTGAAATCTTTTCTTTTTTATTGACTAGTAAAACAACAATCCATTAGTTTCTATGATCCGACACGCACCAAAACAGACGAAACAAAACCCATGTTTTTGATTCGATGTGTTTCCTGAATCATTGTCTGAAATACAAGGCTTTGCCATCAAATGCAATAAATATGTGTCAAACTAGAGTCGTTGTCGATTATTGCAGAAAAACATGGTTCGTTGTCGATAGCTGAAAAGTTGGTTTTCAGAAACAAAATTTTTTGTTGTTTCTTTATTTCTTTATTTGAGGCGATTGCGATGGCGCAATAGTTAGCTCATTGGACTATCACGCAGACAGTCTGGGTTCGATTCCTGGCTGGGTCACCAATAGTTTTTTCAGATCGCCAACACCCTTTCGGCGGGCAATGCAAACTTCCGAAAGTAAAATTGCCTACGAAAAAGCTTCTAAAGAATGCCGTTCGGACTCGGCGATAAACCGTAGGCCCCGCTCAGATGTGACTAAAATGACAACATGAGGAACACAAATGAGTTTCAAGAAGCTAGGCCATGGCCCATACCGGGCTGCCAGCGCCAGTGTTTTTTTTTTTTTTTTCGTTGAGAATAGACGCAGGCGCAAAACAGCTTTTTTATTTTATTGGTGTAAGAAGCTTAATATGCGTTAGCAAACTTTAAGGCAATGCTTTAAACGATGCTAGCAAATATTCGAATGTTTTAATCTTCGTTCTTATGAAGTTTCTTACTTTATCAACATAAGTTCTTAGTTCTGCCATCAGAATTTAAATGGTGTCATTTGCATATTGTTTTTGATTGTAAAGAGAAACCCACATCTCACAATTTTATTCATTATTTGAACTCGGCCACTTGTTGAACAACACTTAAAATAAATCGCAAACTTAGTTTTGTTTTTTCGTAACGCACACTAAACGAAGCAGAAAGCTGGGATATTTTTTTTATTATTGCACATTGTGTTTCGGTTGGTGTAAAAAAAGAAAAGAAAAAAAACGTTTACCTTACGAAATTCACTTGCCCCGCACTTTGCCTTAATGCATGCACGTGTTTGGAAATTTCATATTGCTCGCCATTTACAACGAATTTTATATTAAAAAGAGCTTTGTTACTTTTGACGTTTCGTGTATGCATCGTTGTAATTTGAATGAATTCTGAAATAAAGATCGGTATTGGAAAATGTTTTTGACAGTCCAAATTTATTTTCGCGGAAGTTCTAACTCATTATCATTCAGTTAAATTTATTTTAACAAAAAACTTAAGTAGTTTTTTTTTTAAACGATATTCACTATTAATTAATACACCATGACTTGGGGTAATTAAAAATAAAAATACGTAAATAGTCAACTCTTATCTATTTATTTGTGTTATTTACAGCAAAAGAATTCGTGTATAAAGCATTGATAATAACATTATCTGAATTAATTTGGCGATTTTGTGTGTTTTTAAAAGAATGTAAATTCTATTGGAAACACTATCCTCATGGAAAAAAATATTTAACTGCATTTAAATATTGTTTCCATTTTTTTGGCCGATCTCGGTGGTTTCTGGGACTCCTTGTTTTACTAATAAGTTATCAATTACAAGATTTTGATGTAATTCTCGAATATATATTAAAGAATTCGTCTTGGATATTTATTTGGTGTATAGCTCGTTGGATTGAGTTTTCTAAATCAAGAATAGACTTTTCCCATTGGATTCGGTCTGAAAATGGATTGGATTATCCAACAGGAATGGCAGCTAACTACTATTTTGGGTTTTTGAAGTTTATTTTAAGTGAAAAATGTAAGTAACAAAATGAAATATTCAGTAATTTGGTTTCGTGACGAATAATAACCTATATTAGGTATTCAAAACAAAAAAAATGTTTACACACAAGTTACTTTTTATTTGCAGCGCTCTATAAACGAATAGAAACTTATGAGGATAAACATCATATTCAGTTTGCTTTAAAACGCTTAATAATTCTTATTCCAAGTTCCCTATACACCAGTTCTGTATTGGATAGTCCTTTACTAGAGAGGCAAGATAATGTAGATAACCTATTCCAAAGGTGACAAGTGTAATTATTTTAATTATGTTTTTAGCAATCTCTTGAAGTTCAAATCGATCGTGCAGGGGTGTGCCGTAGATATATAAATGATGTTTATAGAATAAATATTGATGGAGACCCGTATTATATTACAGCAGAAGGTGCTACACCAATGCAAAGTTACTACGATGCAATGGAACGCTTTGGAACTTGTAATTGGGAAATGAGAATGATGCAAAGGGAAATAACCCTTAAGTTCTATAGATATCTTAAGAAACTTTTAGAAATGTCGCCGGAGACAAAGGGACAGTGTGAAGTTATTTATTACAACGGTAAGTTTTTTTTTTCAAAACAAGTTAAGTAATCAAGGATTACTAGAATTAATCTAAAATGCATTTTGAGTTCGAGCAACTAAATTAGGTTTACCTCTGCATAGGACCAACATATGAAATGTTTGTTCCTTTTTCTATACAGACAGGCGATATTGTGTTTTATTTCTGCTAGACAAGATAAATTCATTTTTTCGCTGTTTTCTTAAAACAATATGTAGGTACAATCCGCTTCACTTCATATGATAGATTTAAGTTTTACCACCAGCATTATTCCATGTCGCCTTAAGGTATCTTACTAGTTAATGTTTCCTTCTGAATTATTAATGGATTATAGGAGACCATCAACCGTTTCTTTGTAAAGTCAGCAAAGCAGAGCGCTTAAAAATTTTGCTGTTTAACAATAAAGCTACCAACTGTGGCGTATTCGAGTTCCCATAGTTGCATATTATAATTGCTTTAAAGATATTGCTTTCTCAAACTGATGTCTTATATATATATATTATATGTATTATATAGATTTTACTTTATACGAATAGTACTGAGGAAAACTTGTTATCACACTTTATTTCTAATAAAACGACGTTTTGTTCTTGTTTCTTATTTGGCTGCGTCCTTACATTAATATTTACTTATTTTCGTTTTGTATTTTAGTTAATTGAAACTAAAAAACCGCAAAAAATGGACAAGTTTTTGTGAACCACACTTGCTTGGAATATTTGCATGGAATGCTTAAGTTTTTAGTTTTTATAGAGTCCTTCATCTCGTTTAGGTTTATTGAATTTTAAGTAGTGTTTTTTATTCTCTTTTGCTATAAGAAAAAAGATAAATTTGTAAAGTTTCAATTGGTTTCCGGTCTTTTCTCTATGTGTTCGATCCATTTTAGCGACATGATTGCACATAAGAATCAGTCTCATATATGGAGTGTATAAATACAAAACGCGACGGTATTGATGTCCACATATTAAAACTTTAAAAGAGATTAACAGATGAAACAGTTGACCATTAAGGTACAAACAAAAACCAAAACTTTTCGTTTCATTGCTCCATGCTCTGTGCGTTAAATAGCGTTTTATAATAAAATTCTGCGAAGTAACGAAATGCAGACTGCTTTCTATTGTGAGAACCAATATTTTCCGAAGTCCTTCGAACGAATATAAATAGTCTACACGATTGCTTTTTCATTCTATCCAACAGGCAACAAATGTCTTAATTTGGTCGATTGCTGGAAACCAACTAAAATGATGCGTTTATCTAGTTTGTGCAGAGATGTGGTATCATCTTTAAAGTTTTTTCACACAATATTGTAAATTGGTATAAAAAAAAAAAAACACTGGCGCTGGCACCTCGGTATCGGCCATGTCCTAGCTTCTTGACACTCATCTGTGTTGCTCATGTTGTCATTTTTGTCACATCTGAGCGGGGCCTACGGTTTATCGCCGAGTCCGAACGGCACTCCTTAGAAGCTTTTTCGTAGGCAATTTTTAGCTAACATGCGTGCAAAAAAACCGCAGCTAGTGTTGCGAGAGTATATGTATATGTGTGTAGTTCATTTCTTCCCTATGTATGTGTTGTACGAATTGTTTTATTGTAGAAAACAATGTGTCTTTAGAAGTGGAAACAACTGGGATGCTCCTTTAGCAAACTACTTCAACGGATTTTTTCCTGATAATTTAAATGATTGCCCAGAAGTGCTTTTGCAGTTCTCGATATAGTTATAACATGAATTGATTTCTGCAATATTTAAGGTGTTATATGTGTGGTATGCCTCCTTTGTACTGTATATACTGTTGTCTTTTTGTATACATGACGTTGAATATTAATTACCTTATTATCTCCAATGTGAAGGCAATCGAGATCAACTGCAATAGAAATCTAAATTTTGTCTATTGCTCTTAATGTCAACCTACATATATATTTTCGGCCAGCCCGATCACGAATTCAATTTCAAGTTTTTCTACTATTTTGGCCTAATTCTACCGTCCGAACCCACACGTCAGAAGTGAGTCTATACGATAAAGTTAACGCTCTCGTTTAATAGTTATTGAATTTTTTAATTTTATCTGATAATAATTTGGTATGGATGGATCCACATTTAAGTTACTGCGACAATTTGCTTACCCCTTTACTGTCGTATTAGATAAAAAACTCTGCACCATCAAAGTCTCTTAAACGTTTTACAAAAAGAACCACAGAAACCGTACCTACCTAAGACAAAATAAATTGGATACTGCTTGATAAGGAACACACCGGTTTCTCTTATTTTCTTTTAGTTGATGTGCTCTAAATCACTGATTAAATTGAGGCAAATACATTTTCTTGTTCTCGTTGTCTATGTACGAGGGCGGGTCAATAAGTCCGTGACTTTTTGAATTTCTGACCTCTTTACTGAAACAGCAACACTGCTCCTGTCAACAGGCATCTGTCAGTTGACTCCTGTCAAAATTTAAACTTGCTGCGTCAGTTAGTTTGTGTTTGACAGCTATTTTTATCAGACTACTCACTAATTTGAGGAGAAAATGGAAAAAAGTGAATTTCGTGTGCTTATTAAGCATTATTTCTTGCGAAAAAAAACCATTACCGAGACCAAGGCTAAGCTTGATAAATACTATGGGGACTCTGCACCATCGATTTCAATGGTAAAAAAGTGGTTTACTGAATTTCGTTGTGGCCGTACAAGCACTGAAGATGCCGAACGTCCTGGACGCCCAGTTGAGGTCTTTACACCCGAAACAATCGAAAAAATTCACGATATGGTGTTGGCCGACCGAAGATTGAAAGCGCGAGAGATTGTGGAAGCCGTAGGGATCTCGCATGGCTCAGTGGTTTCAATTTTGAATGATCACTTGGGCATGAGAAAGCTTTCCGCAAGATGGGTGCCGCGTTTGCTCACAGTCGACCACAAACGCAATCGTGTAACAACTTCACAGGAAGGTTTGGCGTTGTTTAATCGCAATATGGAGGAGTTTTTGCGCCGTTTTGTAACCGTGGACGAAACATGGATCCATCACAACACACCAGAGAACAAACAACAGTCAAAACAGTGGGTTTCTAAGGGTGAATCGGCGCCAAAGAAGGCCAAGGTGGGTTTGTCAGCCAATAAAGTTATGGCGACTGTTTTTTGGGATGCACGCGGGATAATCCACATTGACTACCTTCAAAAGGGAAGAACAATCAATGGGGAATATTATGCCAACTTATTGGACCGATTCAATGACGATTTGAAAAAAAAAACGACCTCATTTGGCCAAGAAAAAAGTTATTTTCCACCAAGACAATGCAAGGGTGCACACATGTGCAGTTGCCATGGCAAAAATCCATGAATTGGGCTATGAATTGCTCCCTCATCCACCCTATTCTCCAGATTTGACTCCGAGCGACTTCTTCTTGTTCCCAAACCTGAAGAAATGGCTTGGTGGAAAAAGATTTGACTCCAATGATGAAGTCATCTCGCAAACAAAGGCCTATTTTGAGGACCTCGACAAATCATTTTTTTTGAAAGGGATAAAAAAATTGGAGAAGCGTTGGACAAAGTGTATAGAGCTCAAGGGAGACTACGTTGAAAAATAAAATTATTTTTTTTTCAAAAAATCTGTGTTTTAATCCAAAAGTCACGGACTTATTGACCCGCCCTCGTATATATGTAAAAAACAACGCGTTGCCATATGTTGTCTTGTCGGTTGTGGAAATCAAAATCCAACATTGTAACATTGTATTGAAGAAACTTTTCATTCGTAATTAATATAAATTACAAATCACTTAATACAGACCATGGTTAACACGAAGCATTTAATTATAATTAATAAAAACTTAAGCTGTTTACTTAATTTGGTTGTTAGTAAGGCTCATATACATTCATACACCCAACCCAGAGCTAGAAATTCTTCGAGCTTAAACTTTAAGACTACAACACTATTCCTGTTTATCATATGCACCTCATATGGATTCATAGAGGCTTTGTTGATGGAACACCAACTACATACATACATATATAGTACATTCTGGAAAATATTTTACATTGGCCGACAGAAGCCTTCATTTTGCAATCGGGAGATAAAAAAATTGAACAAAAAATGTCAAAATTTCACAATTTTTCTTGTGGCTTTTATTTCAAAAACAAAAAGTCCCTTCTGTTGAAATGTTCTAACCCATAAATACGAGTATAAACGTCAAATAGTATTGGGTCAAACAATTATAGGTTTATGTTGTCGAGCAATCGACTGTGTTTGATCAATTTATTTTGAATGTTTAAATTGATTAACAGGCAAATATAAAAAAATAAAGAATATAGAAACAGAAATAAATAATCTATTGGATTCATATGAATTCGGCATTAAACCCCTACACATAAAAATTTTTCAGTAGTCCATTCTAGTGCAAATTGCCCAATTGGTGGAAAACGCTATGCAACGGTTTCTCTTCGGAAGGTTTGCTGTCAAAATTTTGACATAGATACATTAGCTAAAGGGCTGACCAAAATGCGAATCTGAATCTGTATCTCGAAGTTGAATAGCACGGCTATATGTACATGTATCCAACTTTTGACAGTTCGATATCAGATACATATTCAAACTTCAGATTCACATTCTGGTCAGCCTTTAGTTCGCAACTAAAGCGAAGAACACAATGTGAATCTGCGTGTGCTGCCGCTGTCATCAACAAAATTCCTTAACGAAAAACGGACCATGTAGTGGATGCGATTCTTATATCAAGAAAGAGAGACATCGTTGTTGTTATTTCGAAACCACTTCCACACATTTTGTAATGTGGATTTGCCAAATTACAGAGCAGGCGCAGATTCACATTGTGTTCTTCGCTTAATGCAGCAAAATGAAAAAGCTTTTATGCCCAAAACACATGTGCAGCAAATCTACTTCCAGTACTTCTGACAGCTCTGCCCGTGAAACAGATTTGAAGTCAATCGCATCGGTTGTTGTCATTTTACAGATACTGTCACTTATGTCTTATGTGTGACACTGTCGACTGCAGCGAATTTAGAAATAGAGATGTGTTGCAGAACTGCGCTGCGTGCAGCATTTATATGTAGCTTCGCGAATTAAAACATGTATGTTCTAATTTCACTGCACACAAAATGTTGCTCATGTGTTTTGGGCATTAGTGTACCATTTTCCGGAGAGAAACGAATGGAAATTGCAATAAACAAAATACAATTTTGACGTTTATATGTCACATATGTTGCCTTTGAAATGTTTTGTGCCAAAAATGCCAATGGCACATTTCCAGAAGATCTTTTTCTACCGAGTGCAAAAAAGAAAACTTCTGTCGGCCAATGGAAAACGCTATAATTATGTTTTGTTTATTGATTATAGAACAATCTTTTGTATTTTTAGATACGAAAGTTGATGGCAGACCTCAAGATGTTGGTGAGGTATTACGTGTTCATATCAAGGAAATCTGGAGAAAGGAACAACTTGAGACCAGCCAAATGTGAAATAAATATGTGTTAAATGCTGTTAACCAAAAATGACCCAAGTGGCCATTGTTTAATTTTATTTTAGGTTTTTCTAATGACAATTTCGTAAACGTATTCCATATTAAAATAATTCCATTGAAATTAAATGTATTGGCGTATGGATGTGGATTTCCTATTTTGTTTTATACATAACAGCTCAAACATAAAGTTTGTCTTGAGAGTGTATTGACAGTAAAAAAAAAAGTATTTTAAACTTTTTTCGTAAGCAAACAGTCATGTTTTTTCTTTCGATTATCTTTTTGTTAATTAGTGTATTTACTATAGAAATCTTACACATATATTACGGTGTCAAGAAAGTGTTTTAACATAAGAGTTAAGAGCTTTTTCATTGAACTAATTTATTTCTTCAAATTATAATCGCCCTTTGTTTTATGTCATTCCTACAATAATGCAGATTTAAGTTTTATTTAGGTGACTTTTCGCCACTGTCGTGTCTTCAAGCCACAACTATACCACCAACTGTACAAACAAAACTATGGGTATGCATCGACTGAACTAGAAATGCATAACGTATAGCAAAATTGGTGTATAATGAATGGTAAAAACAATTTTCTGACAAAGACAACCACCCCTATTCTCAAATCCGACGGATAGGAGATTCCCTTCACTCATTCGATTCACGTGAACGGAATCGTGCTATCATTTAATCCGTCGGATGCACTATATTATCGATATCACTTCTCTCCTTTTCGAAATCAGCTGTACCTCGATTTGACGTTCGATTGAAGAAATTTGATTTGAAATACAAACATTGAAATTTATGTTTTCGTTCCAAATTCTTTTTTAATAACAATAATGGATAGTATTGCTCACTTTTTTGATGGCACTTGTGTCTGGTGTCTCAACCGGAGGGGCAAATATACCTTCATTTGGAAGACCAAATGATAAGGCGATGTCTATGCCCTCAACCGACTCGTTCAACATTACTAGCTGTATTACATCTTCCTCATCAGGTGTGAAGCAAATACCTTTATTTGGCCCACCTCCTGTTGCACTCAATTCCCTTTTGTTCTGACTAAGCTTCTTTTTTTAGGTGGGATTTATGGTCACTCCAAATCTAATTTGGATGGAAATAATATAAGATAAATAATCGAGTAATATTGGAATTACCTTCTTCCATTCCATCACTTCCCTTATTGAAGGAGGTCTTTTCGTTATGTTTTTTGCTATGTCGGGACATTTCTTCACGACAAGCACTTTAAATTGTTCCCTATTTGTAGTTTTCTTTCTACAATTTCATATGTTAAATAATGCTAATCACAATAAAAATAACTTACATCTTTACTAGCAACCTACTCAACATATACGAATCCGCAACGATTTTGATGCGTATCTGTTTGTATGGAGTGATTCGATTCGATCGGATTTAAGAATGCAGTGAATCTCAATTCACATTACCGACATTCGGACGATTCAATTCGAACGGATTTTGGAATAGCAAATTTTCGATTTCGGTGGACGATTCCCCCCGGCGGATTTGAGAATAGGGATGAACAGTGTTTTTTGTTTTTGGTTTTTTTTCCTATTATTTCTACTCATAAAATGTGCCATTCTTTTTACAATGCGTTAGCAAATACACTAATTGACCAAAGAAATTAAAAAAATAACAAATAAAAGAAAACAAGTACCTACTGCTTTTATACGAAGAAAACTTAAACATGTATTTTTTTCCATGTCATTCTACTTTCTTAGAATTTTTTTTAATATTTTATAATATTCAAATAAAGAAAGTGATTGTGAATTTACACTTGTACTTCATAGGGCCAGCGCCAGCACACACTAACTTTACGCTGGGGTTTCTTTTACTTCAATCGCACACGCGATGAACATTTCGGGGTAAAATTGTGTATACATATTAACCGATTTTGTTTTAGTGGTATTTCTGACAATTTTCTTACCCTTAAAATTGACAACTTATGTGTGTGTTGGTTTTACTATGATGCTCAACCGCTTTAGCGCTTTAGCTCTGGATTAAAATTGTACCCCGTTTCCTCTTCACACTTCATCTCCCGCTTCTATATAACCAGTTTTACCTCGTGATAACCCCGGGGTAATTAGTCCAGTGTGCGCTGGCCCATTGTTTTTATTTTATTAAGGAGGGAGCAGTCTATATATATATATATAGACAGAAACAAACCATTCATCCGATCCATTTTACTACAAAAATAAAAACAATATTTATTCTACAAGCTATTTGATCAGGGACGAATTACCTATGCTATACATACGAGCTATATACGCGAGTTAAACTAGTAAAAGATGAGCCAACAGATGGTGTGGATGTTGGCTGTCATTTACTATCGGCATTAACTATCAACATTCGGCTTATTTGGCAGTACTTACATTTAATTTGCTCAAAAAATGGCATATGTTTTAACGTTTCCATACAAGTCTTCGCTATCATGGATAAATAGGTCTGGTAGCATTGTTACTATCCGCGTTAACGCCGATAAATATCTTGCAATAAGTAACCAGGTATAGGTTAAGTTGTAAGTGTAATTTGCACGTATATTGGAAATAAGCGCCGATGCCGGTGCCAAAAAAAAACACACTTAATCTTTTGCAACTTTAGTCATGGAGTTGTTAACCACGCAACAACGCCGTTTTGTATTTATTACGGAAATGTATGATCTGTAAAAGTAACATTTCGTAAAAGTCGTCAATTTTTTTGTCAACATAATCGTAGTAGTGAATCTGGAATTCGTGAAATGGTGGAGCGTTTTAAAAAAACTGGGGTTCGGTATCTGGTCAAAGTCCATATCAGCATGCTCGGCCAGCACGTAAACGCCAAGGCATCACCACTGTGAACGAAAGTGTTCAAAACCAGCCAGGCACCTCAAGATGAGCCTGGAGAGACAGTTACAGTAAACAACATCGTTACAACAACGGGTTGAACGGCTATTTTTTCCCCAAAATTGAATGAATTGGGTTTGGACGATCACTGGTTTCAACAGCATGGTACTACCTTCCATACAAGCCATAAATCCATCAATTTATTGCGTACGAAATCTGAAGATCGCATTATTTCCGTTAAAGGGGAAGTTGCATATTTGCTCTACAAATACTGCATTATCGAACATGTTTCATATTCAGTGTAGTTTATAATGTCGTTACTACATAATTTCGAACAGCCTAACATTTTATTTTTAGTAGATATGCAAGTGTTTTTTATCTTTCAAAGTTCAATAAAGTTCCAACATGAGAGTATTAATTATATTTCATGAATTTAATTACCTTATTATATTTTTTAATCTTTTATATCGTTCGCTTCGTCTACACATTAAAGGTCAATTACAGTCGTGTTTTTTTGCGAATCCGCTATCCGCTTAAAAAGCATTTTGCATGTTAATTACAACAATAATATAGCGATCAACGCTAAGTCAATTTATCCCCGCTTTCTATTAAGCGGATATAAAACAGTGCTCTCAAATCATATTATCTTCGTTTCGGATGAATTTTTCCGATAAATTAGCAAAAATGTCAACCATTCGCCTACAAATTTTTTTCAAAACAATTTAAGTTTGTTCAACAACCGATAAATGAACCACCACTAACTGCCATAGAGATGTCTGTGCTACCAAGTTTTTATGATGAACTCTTAAGCGGAGATGGATCGTTTTCTTGCGAACTTAGCTAACAAGCGTGCAAAAAGACGCAGCTAACATAGTCCAAATCCCTGACGTCAGCGGAAACCAGCATTCTTTCTAACCGGTGATATAAAAAATAATGATTTCCATATGCTTTCAAATTGCCAAGTCATTATTTATAATGGAAATAAAAAAAAAAACATCCACGTGTGCAAAAAAAACAGTTGGACATTTTTATTTTTGAGTTCCCCTCTCATATAGTTTTACATTTTTAAATTATTAAACAAGCGCATTTGTATACGTTTAATGTTAATACACATGTATGCATATACTGTGCATACCATGTATACTTTACAATAAAAAGACTTCTTGCTTTCTTTCCTAATTTGTGTACGTCCTATTTTGAGTCTTAAAAAAAAAAAACAAATTAAAACCGTTCAAAAAATTATTTTTGGTTTTATAGAACGATTTGTTTCTTTGTTTTTGCTCTATTTGTGTTTATTATTGTGTTTTAATTTTATTGGTTTGTCTTTTATTATTATTAAGTGGGTTAATTGCTGAAATACTCGTAAATCTCTTCCTGTGCGTTTGAGCTATTGTTTTATCCTTTTACTAATCATATTGTCGGTTTTGTTTTGCATTTGAGCACGTTCTTGCTAAAAATGTGAAAATAATCGGATTCTTTTTAAAGATCATTCAGATTGAATGAATAGAATGCCACAAAATATTGTACAGATAGTTGGAAAGAATGGAGATTCTGCTTCGGATTAATTGTCCATATACGTAATTAAAATTAAGAGTTTTTTTTATGCATATAAAAGTATTTGCCCTAACATGCTTCATAAAATCTGTTGCTATAGAGAGAGGGCATATACTATTGCTATAGAGAAAGGGCATACACCATCCTTTGCAAGTAAATGCCATAATTTACTGATGCTGCTTAATGGGTAAACAATTTATTGGCCCAAATAATCTAATTCTGCATCTGCAGATACCAATTACCAGCATACAATGTTATGAACATATAACAAAGTTCGGTTAAAAGCTAAAAATGATTGATGATCAAAAAAGCTTCTTTGGAGCTGTTTATATTATGCGTGTAGTATTTTTGTACATTTGCCGAGAAGAGTTTAAAACTAAATTTATTGGATGAAATGAAATGAGAGCATCGAGTTTATATGTGTACTTTGAGAGAATTAGTACATTATTTGGTTAAGAACGTTATTTCATGTTAAGCCTGAAAGTCACAGTCTCATTTCTGACCCGGTAGATTTTTTCATTCGTTCTTTCGAAGTCTCCATACGATTTCACTAAGTTTTCAAATTGATATGATACTTGATACTTTCAAGTTACCAACATAATTTAATTAAATAATTTTTCAAAGTCAATTGTAAAGTTTTAAGAATAAGAGTGCATCAAATTATTTGCAAATTCTAAAAGGACGAATATCACCTATACCTGTCGTACATACATATGTAGCAGAGAACTGCAACAAGTAGCTCATTTTGTGAGCCACTCGAAACATTCATTGCCTTATACAGTTTTCATCCAACAAAATACTCACACAGTATGCATTTTCATAAAACAAAACGAAAACGAGCTCACATTCATTTAAGTGAATGATCCACCACAATTGATTCATCTATTGTGTGCATGATGTGAGCTCTGCTAGAAAGTGTTCGATGGAATTTGAGTGTGTGTGAATATTGTAAAAGGCAATGTATGTTTCGAATGGCTCGCGCGACCTTTTACTTACATTTACAAACAAAGCCTTATTGATTGTGTTGACATCCATAAAAACTAAATTAAAAAAAAGAATTAAATTAAAATTATTTAAAATTTAGTAGTTGCTTTGTTTATTTTCATTTATAAGCCTTGTGAAACGCGTATTCATTTCACAGCTAATGTGAATGAACTGATTGAGTGCGACCCCACTACGCATTCACATGTTCATGAATGCATACAACCAGTGCATTCGAATTCAATCATAATGAGCTTGGCTGTCATATCATACAAGATTCACACTTGTTTATTTTCTAAGACTCTGTATGGATCGTCTTATGGCGAATGAATCCCTTCTGCAAATAAATGAATTCATGCAGTTCTCTGATATGTAGCTACTATAAATTAAAAACGATTTTCTATTTTACAGCAAAAACTAATGAGCTGTATAATCAAGGTTGCTTAAAAGATATTAACTGTACTTGGTAATCATCTGAGTGCGATTGGTACTAAACAAATATCATATCACCCTTCTTTTTGGCCAAGAAATTAAATATTTATATTTCGTAAAAAATAAACAAGTTCCGAGTCCGAAACAAGAAACCGAATCCAAGTTTTTTGCCTTAATGATACACGCATATTTTATCCGACCCCTCGTCCTCCATAAGGCCTTATTCTAAGCGGCATCTAAAACAGTTGAGAAGGAATTTTTCGAAAGAAATATAATATAATTTTATTTTGTATCCGGTGCCTTTTAGAAAGAGGTTATGATAGAGCAGCCTTCAAATGTTCCGTGTTAATATTGCAGCGAAAGTATTGTGCAAAAAAACAAATCAGTTTTCCTGATATTTTTAAAATCAGCAATGTTCACGGGTTCTTCTAACAAAATGAATCCCAAAAAATAATAAGGAATGATAGAGAAAACGCTTGTCCCATTTTTAGAAGAACTGAACAACACAAAAATACACAACGGCACTATCATTTTGGGACGCTATATTATAAAACGTTTTGCGAAATAACTGTAATTTTATAAAACTAGTGATAAGTTTGATGAATAAATAAGCGGGTGGTCACGGCTCAAGTGGTAGTGAACTGGCCTCCAAATCGAAAAGTTCGGTGTTCGAATCCCAGCCGTGCCTGAAAGACTTGCATTTTTTCACTCGACAAAAATCAAGTATGATGTATAGTTGACTAGAAAACAACAACACAAGCCAGCTCTCACTAATAATTTAGTCTCCCCATAAACGTTGGATGTCACCAATGGAGCAAAGTAACCATTGAGCCCAAACATCTTCCTTCTCTCCTGTCCAATTTTTCAAAAAATCTTAATAATACATTGAGTGTTAAGTTCTTTTTTTAAGAAAAAGAAATTTAAACAAAGGTTCACCTTTGTTGTAAATACTTTTATCAGTTTACTTTTCGGACGCACCTTATAATATAATACAAGAATAGGGGGGATAGATACAAATCCGTTAAATAAGTCTTGCATCTTTTTTGCAGAGGGAATTTCCGAGTTAAGCATTAAATACTATTTTAAAATCGTAGATGAAAAGAATTTAGTTGTAAGGAATGATAACTGTAAAAGTTTGTTTTTTTCTCATGTGAGGAAGACTCTTCAAATCCAGTTGATCTAATTAGTAAGGTAATTATTATACAGGCATATTTCTACACGCGTTGGAATTCTGATACTAACGCCAAGTGATCAGAAGGACTTACTACTATGGTGAAAGCGTAATGTAACCATAATTCGAAGCAATATAAATTAAAAAGCCTCAAACTTCTATACACAAAGTAAAAAGACGAACTACACAGAAAGGCAAAACGCATTCTCCAGTTTTACATTTATCTATGGTTAAGAGAGACGAACTATCAAAATATACTGAGGCCTACCTGTCAATAACCTAATCGTTTCCAAAACCAAACTTATTGAAAGCAAATGATTAGAATCTGTTGTTGGTTACATTCAAATAATAAATGGATATCTTCACCGACAATCCTCTGCCTTACAAACAGATATTTAGTGCAAATAGTTTTCTTTTGCGAATTAATAAAGAAAATAAATAATTTTGCATTTGTTTCCTTTGCTTTTGTATTTTTTCTTCATATTTTTGTCAAAATCATCAAATTTAATGTAAGAAATATTAGAAACAACTATTGAAATATATAATTTTACATACATGTATTTACTTGTAATATAAGCTTACTTATTTTTATCAAGACTTCTTCCGTTTTCGTTTTCAAAAAAAAAATCTCTTCTTTGTGCATCTTTAAAAAAAATGTAAGCAGTAGATTTCACAATTACTTGTTCTCTTCAATTACATAACAATTTACATAATGTACGTTGTTTTTTTTTTAATTCTTTAATTTTTACAAAACACTGACCTTTGGGCAGGTAATTTCCAGAGATCAGATTTTTTTCCTTACAATTTCTTTTTGTTTCACTTTTAATGCATTTTGAGTTGCATAATTTAGGTTCAACGAATTTTTTAGTAGCAAATTAATTCACATTTTACTCGTAATGATGAATAAATAGTGGAAAAAATTTAATATACAACTCTAACAAATGCGCTACCAGTCCAGTGTTCAAACAAAACAAAATCTTCTACGTAAATATTCCTAATTTAATGTTTTAAGCGCACTAAATCACTTCGTTTCAATTTCAGAATTAATAAAAAAATAAAATAAACAGTGCATTAATTCCACATGGTACAAATATAATTATTTTTTCTTTTTCATAACTTTTCCTTGCAAAATATACTAAACATTAAAAAAAGTAAACATCAAATTAAATGGCGTATTTGCTTTGCCTAGAAAAAGTCAAAAGAACTCTAAAAATATATTACTGTTATGTTACTTAGCTTTTATGAAACGTGTAATGTTCTTAAGTAAAAAAAAAATATATATATAAAGTAAAAGTTTTTTGTCAATAAACGTATTGTATTTTATATTTGCGTCCTTAATCGTGGTCTGGGTAACTCTCCAAAAACTGCATCGCCGTGTACACTTTTAGCGAGCGCTTTAATGCTAGCTGCTATGTCAACGTTGTCATCAAGAATCTGTTAAGAAATGGAAAGGTAAACATAAGTTTTATTTTAAATAGAGTTTAATAATATTATGTATAAGAATAGACAATTTTTATTGTAGAGGTTAGCCCTATATTTATTTTCGTCTTCTGCTGTCGTGCACAGCATTTCTAACTTACGTAGTTTTTGTTTCGGATTCTCTTCATTCATGAATTTAAACTGGGACATAATACGTCTCTGGCAGCGAAAAACATTATGACACATTTAGGGATGTAGCAGCAAACGAACGCAAATTCCGTTCGGGATATCTTAGCCTAAAAAACAAACCACGTAGGAAACCAAATATGGTAATTGACGACAATGTTTTAAAGCAACAGTAGATGCAGACCCAACAAAAACGTTGTGGCATATTGCATTGGGAGTATCTCCCATGACAATAAGCCGTCACCTTTTTCTAATAGGAAAAATAAAAAAACTCGAAAAGTGGATGCCCCATGGACTGAATGAAGCACAAAAACTATGACGTCTAGAAATCTGTGAATCGTTGAGCTTAAGGCACCAAAATAAACCGTTTAATCAAGATGAAAAGTGGATTTTGTGCAGAAGAAAAACCAAAACACATCCTTAACCTAGGTCTTAACCCAGAAAAGATTATGGTGATAATCTGGTGGACATCGGAAGGTTCAATTCACTTTAAAATCTTTAATCAGGGAAACGATAAATGAAATGAAATATTGCTAGGAAATTGACGTAGTGCATACGAAATTTGTTCGATTCTATTGCATGGCAATGATAGACCCCATAAATCACGCGTAACGGTGCAAAAACTACTACAGTTGGGATTTGACATTCTTTTGCATCCACATGATGTTTCTCCAACGGACGGACTATCACCTTTTCCACAGTCTGAAGTCCTTTTGCCGCCAGAAGGTATAAAAATAATGGATATCGAATCACATTATAAAAAAGTTACCTATATATTTTGACTAAATATAAAATTATAAAAAGAACTCTCAAAAAAAAATGTGGACCTTCAGATTTTTACCTCAAAATCTGACATTTCATCTGGCACAACCCAATACAAATAGATAGCTTCATCCTTTTGACTAGCTTCTCAGCAATTAGATTTGGAAAACTACTGAAGCGGAATATAAGAAAAAAAAGGCAAATGTTAAAAAAAAACATCCTCAACTGGATTTAAATCTGACAAATTATTTCACAGGCTAAAAAAATTGAAAATGGTCAACTGTATATAACCAACTTGCTGCTCAGCAAATTGCAAAAATGATATCGATTGACTCACAGAAATAGAAAATTTAAACTGGGAAGGATATTCTCTCAGCTACTTTGAATTTATTTAATTGTTAAACATTTGAATATAAAAGTGAACCACACACTACGCACCACGCACGTGTTGCACCAGTATTAAAAAATATTATACATTTTGTACCCTTATTACTTAAACATCTTTTGCTAGTCTCGTTCTCAGAGCTTTAACTAATTTTTAATTTTTACCAAATAATATCATACAAAAAAAAAAAAAATACTAACGTCGTCATCCGAATCGGCAACAATGGCACTTTCATTCATAGAGTTCGCTATAGCTATTGGCAAACTCTTTGCAAAATTATTCGCATTCTGCTTTTGGGCCTGACTGCCCGGTATAGGAATAGCAGCTTCCAATTCAGCAAGAGCATCTGTATAAAAAAGAAATTAAAAGCTAATCAAAATCATTTCAAGAAATACTTTTTTTTTAGTTTTACCTTCTGCATCTTCGGCACTCTCCTCAACGTCCGACATATTTAGTGGAAGTGAAGCCCTTGGGGCCATAGAATAACTTTCTACACCTTCCAGTTCAAATAGACAGTCCCCATCCCCATCCATGCCATCACCACGACCAACATTTGAGTAAGGGGAAGGATTTACATAGAACATACCATTTCCAATGGAAGACCGATGACCGCCCGTCATTCCGAATAGACTAATGCTAGTCTGTTGTTGCTGTCGATTAAAAGTCGGACTATTACCAATACTCATCGGTGTACTTTCAGGTGTTGCTGGTGGGGTATCGAAACTTGGAGCCTTTTTATTATTAAACAGGTATACGCTCAGTACAGATGGCTGAGTATTTGTATTCGTGGCACTTCCAGAAGAATTTGATGTTGCACCTACACCACCAATTTCGATTTTCGTTAATGTGGTGGGCGTAGTTGGAGCACTATTTCCTGCCCCTATGGCATCGATCATTTGTTCAGGTACTTGATTAACTAGACTAACTAATATTTGATATTCTTGTTCAGACTTTTCACGAAAGCTCTTCAATAGAGCGAATTGCTGTTCCGTATAACGGTGTATACGTTCGTCCGTATCAGCGATTTCTTTTTGTAATCTTGATTGCAAATTTTGTGTTAACGATCGCAAACGATTGTTTAGTTTATTGATTCTGCCGTCATCTTCAGCTTCAGGAAGTTGATGGTCCATAATTAGTATACCAAAGGTTTCTGAAAACGATTTTTCAGATTTTCGATGAGCCAGCTCTTCATTTTTTGTTAACAAATTGGAATTGATCAAATAGATCGCGTCTGAAGTATGTTTAGCACACAGGGCTGTATTGCAGTTAATACAAATACTAAGCACCCACGAATTACAAGGCAACGCACAAATTAAGTCGCGTTGTTGGATGGTTACTGAAAGTTCCACGATAGGTCCAATGGCCTAGAAACAAATAAGATAAAAAATACATATAAGTACAATAAACACTTTAGAACTTAGTTAGTCTTGTTGTTCGTGGATTTATTGTTTTCAAGATAAGCTAGGTAAGCGATGACGGTGAATTAACACAACCACATCAATTGATTATCATCGTATAAGTCATAGTTGTATATCAGTAATTGTGAGTATTTTTTGTATTGGCCTTAGTTACAGTGTAGGTTTATAGACGCTGATAAAGAAAGGGTTGTTGTTTGTCAAAGTGATATTAATTTCGTATATTCATATATTGCACTATAAATCAGTTTGTCAATAGATTATATTTAAATTTAGTTGCAATTACTGTGCGTTGTCTAAGTTGAAGTAGACAACTGTATTTTACTCGTACTATTAAGTTTACAGTAAAGAAATTCATACTGAACAATGTGACAAAGCTCAGATTTGAGTTGCGATTGCAGCTTGAGATTAGTGGGCAAAAAAAGTAACTAAATCTGAGGCATCTTCCGACAATTGATGCGTTTGTCTGTAATGGTGATTAATAATAAAAATAAAAATAAAAATAAATTTTTATATCTTATTTCATTAGAATCTAAGTTCACTACCTTTGTGACAAAATAAATATTAAAAATAATCAAACGACAAGAGTTTAAACTAAAAAATTCTTAAAATTTGGTGTGAATCATAGCCCCTCTTTTGCCTAATGTGCAATTCGCATTACCATTTTTCGTATTGGTCGATTTTACAAATTTATAAAAAATAACGAGATTATGGTAAGTACTCTAAGTACTAACGATTTATTTAGAATTGAAAACATTGATACGAATATTTGCCTTTATTTTTTATGCACTGACAAAAAATAAAATAAAAATTATATTTTCTGGATTTTTAAAAGTGTAACTAAGAGGGTAAGGTGAAAAGTTCTCGGCCTGAGAATGAAAGAGCGCTATTTTCAGTTAAAAAATGATTTTATTTTTCTACACAATCTCCCGTGACTTCAATACACTTGGTCTAGCGTTTCTCTAACATCAGTATTTCTTCCCGGAAATGAGAGTTTGGAAATCGGTGAAAATATAGTATTCATCTACGGCCCTCTAAACTTCTTTATTGGATGAAAATTTCTTCAAGTTTGGGAACAGATGGAAGTCTGAGGGTGCCAGATCAGGTGAATAGGGGGGATGGCCGGGCAAATCGTACCCCAAATCCTGCAGTTTTCTCATCGTCAACGCAGCCTTATGTACAGGTGCCTTGTCTTTGTCCTGGTGAAAGATGATTTTTTCTTCTTCAAGCGGGGCCTCTTCTCGCGAATTTTGGTATCCAGCTTGTCATGAAGATTGGAGTAATATTCGCCTGTTATTGTTCTATCTTTTTCAAGGTAATCAATTACCAGGATCCCTTTCGCATCCCAAAACAAGGCCATTACCTTTCCGGTAGATACGATCGACTTTGCTTTCTTTGGCGCTGAACCACCGGCTTCCTCTCACTGCTTCGTCCGCTGTTTCGTTTCTGGCATGTAGTGGTGGGCACATATAGGGTGAGAAATCACCGTACAAAATTGATCGGATCCCTATTGAATCTTAAGATTGCTGCGAAAATTATTTGCCTATTTGCTTATGATCGGCACCCATTTTACGCTGAGCTTTGGCATCCCGAAGAAACTACTAAGTACGTATGTCTTAAATGCTGTCATACATCTATAACAGGTGTTTAAAATAACAATGAAGAGTTTTAGTGACTAAATTGGCTTAAGCTTTATAAGTGCTAAACATTACCCACTATGCACTATGAAATATTTATATTGAAAACGCTTAAAAGGGATCCGAAAATGTGTGTATGAATTGCATTATTTTTTTGTAGTTTTCATGTTACCGAAAAAACCACATGCCTAATAAGCTGATAAGTTTTGATTTCAGAAATTACACTTAAATAAAGATCAAAATTGTGTCTTTTTTCTGTAGTAATTCTACACATCACATCATTAATTCTGTACAAAATTTAACCAGTAGAGTGCATTTGTTTAAGGCTGGTAAGGCTTATTACCTCCACCTTAAATCATTCTGAAACAAAATTCAGTAGAAATAATAATAAATTTATGCAAATATTTAGTCGCATTTTTTGTTATTTAATTTTAAATTCAAATTGATGTTAACTAATTTGTTTTTTCCATTAAAAGTTTGAATTTTGCTTAAAATGATAAGAGAAATATGTATGTGCCAAGCCAACTACAATGCTCATTATTAGGGTATCAATTAATTTTTCTTATGAATAATAATTTTAAACTTCACCTTAAGACCTAAACGAATTGTGTATAATAAGGTATATACCTACGTGTCATACACTCAAAACAATTATGTGAGCTGTAATTTTTGTTTATTTTCTTTTGCCTCCATAAATACCAAATTCGTTTAATTAATGCAAAATAAGACATTAACAGGTTGTCTGTCAGCTGTAAAGATAAACGATTTAGAGAGCTACGTATAGTTAAAGAACTCATGATACAACGGTTTGGGCCGCTTTGGGGAACGAAGTTGAAACGTTTTCGTGTTTATATCTCTTGTGTGAGAGAGGTTTTGGTCATCGATTGCGTGTCTTCTTTTACTCTATTCTTTCCCCAGCTAAATAGACAACGTGTAATAAGATCAACGTGTAAGTTATTATCATTTTATTAATCTTTTTAACTTAAGTCTCTTTTCGGAAAATTTATTTAAAAAGAAGACGATAGACGAGGAATAGACATAGAAAAAATACAAATAAAAAACTTTCTACAAAGTTTGTAGTTAAGGCACGTCTTTTTAGTTGTTTTAGATAGGATGATAGTTGTCTCACAGCTTGCTCCATAAAAGTACTTCTGGTTTTGTTAGGTATTACAGTATGGCATGGCAGCTGCTTATTAATTATTGACCTTAGCTTAATTAAATTAGATTCGGTAGAGAATTATTGTAGATTGAAACTATGGGGCGTCTAATGTAGTCTCGATTAAGGTTTTAAGTTTCAATTAATTCGATGAAAAAGTTACCAATTTCTAACTTGGATTGCTTGTGGAACAGGCGTCATAATGCTACATATATGAGAAACTGTATAGAGAGCAGGAAGTAAGAAGGAACCAACTAATTCAAAAATACATGTTTTCAATCGCTGAATCATACCCGCTCATTTATCGTAACTTATTCACCATTTTGGGATTAAAGCCGCATGTTTGTATGGCGATGGCGATGGCGCGATAGTTAGCACATTGGACTATCACGCAGACAGTCAGGGTTCGATTCCTGGCTGGGTCACCAACAATTTTTTAAATCGCCATCACCCTTTCGGCGGGCAATGGCAAACTCCCGAAAGTAAAATTGCCTACGAAAAAGCTTCTAAGGAGTGCCGTTCGGACTCGGCGATAAACCGTAGGCCCCGCTCAGATGTGACAAAAAATGACAACATGAGCAACACAAATGAGTGTCAAGAAGTTAGGCCATGCATGACCCATACCGGGCTGCCAGCGCCACAGTGTTTTTTTTTTTTTTGTTTGTATGCTTTCAGTCTTCTTAAATCGTTTGAAATAACTGATTTTGATATAGAGTTGACTGCTGGTGGAATCAGATTCCAAGCGATTTCTTACTGCCTTCCTCCAATTTTATTAGTTGTTGGCAGTTACAATCTGAATTGATAGGTTCCTTGGAAACACCAAATACACAACACAACTTCCTTTTGATGCAGTTGATTTTATTGCAGACGATGATTTTTCCAAAAGTGCTGACGTTTCAATAAAAAAGCAATTTCGTTGCGTTTGCAAATATTGATTCTATATGTTTAGTGAATAGCTTTCAATTCATTTGCAACCCAAATATCTCGAGACTTATTACAAGTCAAAAACGTTTAACATGATTTGCACATGTTGTATATTATCCAATCATCGCACAGTCATATGACGATCTGACTCAGTTATAAATTCAGTTAGTCAATATGAATGTTGGTCGTCTTTGAGTAAACAACATTTTGAACGGAATTTCCTAAACTATTTCTGACCCGCTCGTTCTATTAAGCAGTCAAAACAATAAACATCACAATATAGGCAAAAAACCAGAATCAACTCAACAAACACAATCCAATTGAATTTAAAAATCCAAGTTACTTTCTTGCTAACCTTTTTTTCAAGATATTCTCGAAGTGCTCTGCTCTATCCAAAACACATAGCGTCGCTATTGGAAAAGCTATTTTATACTCGCCTTTATCTTTTTATCTTTTAACATTCTTAGCGGATGACTTTATCCCAAATGCTATTTATGAGCGGTAGCATTCCATAAATTAAGAGGAAAGAGGTTAGTCGTCTAAGCTGCACTTAGAAAACTAATTCGACATGCAATCTTTGTTGACGTTGATACAGTCACTAGGATGTGTCCAATCCTGGCTTGTTTCTCTGGCTCACGGTAAGGGGAAAAGTCTTTTCAAACGCCAAAGGTATAAAGGTACCTAAGGTACTCGTACTTTGCTGTTTCACTTCTACAGCGGTTAAGTGACGCGGTTGATTGTGGAAACTGCTTTCCGAAGCATTACAAGTATAAAGACAGTTATGTAAACGAGGAACAAAAAAGACAATTTAAATCTTGTTTCGTCCCAAAGTTCAAACATAATAAATAATTCAAGCGCAGCGTTCAGTTGCAAACTTGCAGAGTGTGCTGGGAAAGTCCAGTTCACATTCTGTTCTTTAAAAAAAAATAGAATTTCATCCTACAATATGCTCCACTTAATTTTTTGTTTTTAATAAAGAAGTCAGAGCCTTAAACACATGCGTGAGTGTAAAGAGATTCGAACTAATTTCTCAATCTACGATTCCGGGATTTTTGTAACAAAGTGACAAAGTTGGTTAAGTTTGACATTTCTCATATCAGAAAGCCAATGACGTTTCATATGAAAAGTTTGCAAAGACTTTTAACTCTTACGTGTTGCATCGTGGAGATTCTGCAGGGAAAATGTGTTCGGGTTTTGGTCGATTTGACGATTTCCTTTAAGCTAATCGGAAGAAGCATGTTGCGGAAGCATTGCAAATTTTATAGGATGGATGATTAATTACAAAAAGCCAATCCTGTTCCGAGTCAAAAACTGGAGAATCTTTGTTTGGCTTGGGATACTTTCAAAAATATAATATATCTTATATTACGTTGGGGTGGCCGTGGTGTAGTGGTACTAGCCATCGCTTCTCACTCGGAGGGTTAAGGTTCGAATCCTACTCATGACTAGTTTTTCATTTGTGTAATCGGAACTCAGTCAGAAAAATCTGCGTGTGAAGGCATAACACTGGCATGTGAATTTGGCTGTTGGAGAATTTCAAAGCACAAAAACAATCGTTAAAATTTATAACCTGAATCATTCCGAGTGAAGAAAAAACTCTCCATCCTCTTCGGACTCCCACCCCTGGAAAGTCAATATCGAAACCAAATATACCTGATACCACTACTTCACAACAACGTTTTCCTTTCTCCTGCTCCTATCTTTTCGCCCGCGCCCAGGCAACAGTAAAAGCCCCCTTGAGGCGCGCGTAAATTATACAAAAAAAAAATGTTACAATGTTACCAGCCGTGTGTTTTGTAGCAAATAATATCGGTTTTATTTGGATGTATTGGGTATATAACTTAATTCGTGCGGTTTTTTTTTTTTCAAAATTTGAACGTTTATTTAAGAAAGACATGTACAATAGTATTATTTAAAGTATTGCCCATCTGAAGCTGACTTTTTCCCATCTTTCTGGCAATTTGTGGATGCCATCCCAAAAGAACTGCGCCGGCTTGGCAGCCAGGAATGAATCGAGCCAATTTTTGATATTCTGCTCTGATGTGAACCGTATTTCAGTGAGGGCGTTCTGCATCGACCGGAACAAATGGTAGTCAGAAAGGGCAAGGTCTGGGCTATAAGGCGGGTGGGGTAAGACTTCCCATCCACTGTTTTCCAAATAGTTCTTAACCGGAATAGCAACGTGGGGCCGAGCGTTGTCATGATGGAAAATTATTGCCTCGTCTCTGGTCGCATATTCCGAGCGTTTTTCGGCTACTGCTCTCTTCAAACGGATTAATTGTGTTGGGTAGCGTTGTCCATTGATGGTTTCACCCGGTTTTAGCAGCTTATAATACAGCACACCCATCTGATCCCACCAAATACAGAGCATTACCTTCGCGCCATAGATATTCGGCTTTGCCGTTGATTTGGCTGGTTGGCCGGGTTTCACATATAATTTTTTGCGCTTGGGGTTATCGTAATGGATCCAATTTACATCACCAGTAACAATCCAATGCAAAAATGACTTCCTTTTGTGGCGTTCCAGCAGCATTTCGGACATGCAAAACCCCCTTTCGACGTCTCTCGGCTTGAGTTCATGTGGAACCCAACTTCCTAGCTTTTGAATGTATCCAGCTGCTGTTAAACGTTTTGAAATAGCTGCTTGAGTGACACCCAAAGATTCTGCGAGCTCTTCTTGTGTTTGGCAACAATCTTGATAGAGTAATGCTTCCAGTTCTTCATCTTTAAACTTTTTTGGCTGCCCAGGACGTTCATCGTCTTCCAAGCCAAAATCACCACTTTTAAATCGTGCAAACCACTTTTGGCACGTTCGCTTAGCTAGCGCATGTTCACCATAAGCTTCCACCAAAATACGATGACTTTCGGCAGCAGTTTTCTTCATATTAAAGTAATGAAGAAGAACTCCCCGCAAAAACACTTTTTCAGGCACAAAGTTCGACATATTTGAGTGAAAAAAAATTATTGTTGTTTACGCTTCAAATGAATGACATATACTGAAATGACGTACAATGACAGTAGCTTTCCAACGCATGTTCCAATGGAATAATACAATTTACGCCATCTCTTAGCAAACCGCACGAATTAAGTTATAGACCAACAGACAACAATAAGAAATAACGCGAAATTCACTTAAATTATTTTGACAAACCGGTTTCTAAGTTACTTTAAATTTTCAAAACCTATTATGGGAGTAATAAATTGAAAGCTCTTAAATCGTGAGTTTCATGCAAGAGCCTGTAGTAAATTCCATACGTACAACGACAAATATTCATAAAAATGATTCTTTTTTCGTCAACCTATTTGACAAAATTTTTTTATTGATTTCTATTAAAAATCGTATAATATGTAAAAATTTCTCAAAATGTTAACCATTGTTATCTTATCATATCATAAACAATATATATATAAAGAACCATATTCATTACTACTATGTTGTTAGAATGTCTAACAAACAAATCATTAACTATTTAATCCCTTATTTCCAGCTCAAAACTATTATTGTTACTCAGAAAGTTTTTGTTAAATATTCATATTCATTAAATTAATTTTTGTTTCTAATTGGTTTTGTTCACCTTAATAATCATTTCCAAACAGTTCATGATAAAGTCTATTTTTTTTTATATTATTATTCTTGTAATTATAAATGACTTCATAATAAGTCAGGGCACATTAGCTTCGTTAAAATCTATTCCTGCAATATATAGATGTGAACACTGATTAAATAAATCAAATTCTCTCCTTCATTATTAAAGATTTACTTCGTGCTAATTTTATAAATTAACTACTATTTCATTAGCATTGCCTATCAAATGTTTTTTTTACTGATGTTGTTCGTAAATTAATAATATCACTTTTATTATTCGAATATGTAGAAACTTTTTAATGTTAATATACAAACAGAGTAGGATAAAACTAAAGAATATAATATTGCGTGTATACATTTTGCTTAACAGTTTACTCTGCACCTTACTTTTAAAAACGATTTGCAATAAATCGGTTGATGAGTCGTAGTTCAACATAACAGGCTCAGACGGCTTAAGACGTATACGAAGTCCAAAGGGCGAAATATTAGAGCGACAGCATGGAGAAGGAAGTGTGATGATATGCGGTTTTTTTTTCTGGTCTTATGATCGGGGAAATTCACAAAATTGACAACATAATGGATCGTTTTGTGTACACAGACATATTCAAAAACGTGATGCTGTCATATGCGGAAGAGGAAATACCATTAAAATGGATCTTTCCACACAGCAAAGATCCAAAGCACACTGCCACACCTCTAAGGTTGAAAATAGAATAATAAAGTTGAGGTTTTGAGTTGGCCTTTTAATTATCTGATCTCAATCCTATAGAGCGTCTCTGGGAAATTGTAGATCGGAGAATTCAGCTGACGAAATTTGGAGTCCCGTCTAGCTGTAGGGGTGTTTCTTAAATTGTCACAAAGTCACCAGTCACCATACGTTGAGCACCTTAATATGATTTTTACAAAAATAAAAGGGTAACCATCTAAAAATTTTAGTGGGATTGCAAATGATATTAAATAATATCAACCAACTCTAACATCATGATAAAATCCATTAAGGTGGACTTGAAACACATGGAAGGTATCTAAATTATTTCACCAAGGCAGTTGTTCGTAGTTTTATAGCAAAGTGGATCGTTTTCATGCTTAATACTGAGTAGAACTGAAGTAACAAATATAACATAACACCATTTAGACACAGGCACGTCCTATATATTATTCACTTTTAGCGGTGTTAAGACACCATCCACGAAACTACGTTCAACGAGATTCGCCAACAATTTTGGAAACTGAGACTTATGGCGGTAGTAAACAGAGTGTAGCGTAGCTGCTGGCAATCGCCACCAAGAATAAGATGTCTACCACCAACATCATTTACGTTATTTTTCCGGCTAATTAAATATGTAGGCGTGGACGATTTCGGGCCAATGTTTGTGGCCATCTGACGAAGTAGCAAAAAAAGATATCTCGAACTTCTGACTTGTTAAGCTGTCACAGCGGTCCATTTAGAGGTGGAAAACTCATTATCTGGATTTCTGCATCATCGCTATTCGAAACCTTCGGAGGAGGAGGACAATGTAGCCAATTTTAGCTGTGCACAGTGTGAGCTTTCTTTTAGATATGATATAATAATGGATACGTTTGTTACACTTTCGATGAAGTGGAAGTTTGTTTCGCCGCGTTCACCTCGAATGGGAGGAATTTGGAAATGGCTGGCTCCATATCCGCACCAACCGTGAAGAAATTGACCTATCAGCTATTTTCAAATTTTCGATTACTTCCTATCGTGCAGCTAAAATAGGTCCAGGAAATGCATTTTAAATGCTTTTTATCAATTATTACATTTTTTTTCGTAAACGATGGACTCCAAACTACCTTACGGTCAAAAAAACCCGTTTTCATAAGTACTCGACTTATCAACGTCTTCACAGTTGATACGGATATAAAGGGTATTGCACTCGCGCAATCCTGTTAATGAACCAAAATACACGGCAATAATGAAAGTGTAAATGTTCGTAAATATGTATTACGCAGAAATACAACTACTAATAGTAAATGTTTAAGAGAATATAGCTTTGTTCAGTGAGAAAAGGCTAAAACAGAACCGCACAAATTTGTGAAAAACGCTGCAAAGAGTTTAACGATATGGGGCCAATCAAAGTTAATGACGGATCCTAATAAGCCGAGCAACTGCAGACCCAAAAGGAGAGTCGTTCGACTGAGGCAATTCTGGCGGCTAGTGAATCGTGGCTTTTATTCGCTAAAGAAAATGTATTGCTTTTCTACATGTGTATGCATTGTAAATTAAGAACAGTAATAATACGTAAGGAATAAAGAACTAATTTATTTATTAATTAAAACTTTTAAAAATGGTTAGCGAGAATCTAAAAGAAAAAAATATCTGCATTAAACAGTCATATGATAACTACCTAGCTCATGTGAATATGGGTGATAGTAAAAAAACAAAACATACCGAAAAGTGGATCCCTCTATTAAGACTTAATATAATAGCACAAGTAATAGATAAAATAAATATTATTGTGTAAAATAGCTTTAGACCTAGATAAAGCGACTTATATTGTTGACCATATTGCCGACCACTTAAAACGCTTCAACATACACTGACCCGAGACAACAACGGAAGCAAATTGCAAATGAATAATTAATTAATTCCGAGTACGCTTATACTACTTGTATTTATCAGTGCAATAGGTATAAAACGTATAGACTACACTCATTACTAGACAAAAACAAAAACCTACTTCAAACTTTAGAAACAGCAGAAAGTAAGCGTGCAGCCGTCTGGTGTCTAACCCCTGGCAGTTACGTCAAATATTTGTTTTGTTATTAAACAAACGTGGCAAACTAGCAAAGCTACTTAAAATATTTGCGCGTAATATTATTTGCCATATCTATTTTGTAGTAATGCCCTCTTGGAGTTGGAGACTCCCCCTTAGGTTTAGTTTCGTTTTATTTGCTAAGAACTGACACAATGGCAATTTATTTTACACCTCATGCGAGTTGAAGATATTTTCTTTGCATGGTTTCCCATCGGGAGAGGGCTAACAACACCATAGCAACCCCCATACCCATCAAACCAAAGAAATATTATTAACATACCTTTATCATCTTTGTTGCTTCTAATATACATATTGTTATATGTACATACATTACATGCATACATACATATATACATACATAAATATGTATTTAAACTTTGTTATGCAAATCCTCATTTATCAGTAGAGGCTGAGATTTTTCGTTATGTTAGTTCGCAGCTGTAATGTACATGAACGCGGGTAATCTTTTGGAATTCTAGTATCGGATTTGCATCCGACGTCCTCAGCGGGATGCTATAGACATTTGGTATAAAATCAGAATAAATATAAGTACTAAAAATTTTATTCAAAATTATACTCGCACTCGTGATTGTACTCGTGTTTGCACTTGTTGCGTTCGTTCGTTTTAATTTAGAAATCGAAGACCTGCAAGTACAAAGTGTTGGGCGAATTGAAATTGTTTACTTCAGCACATTGAAAGAGTATTTTTAATATGGTTTATGATGTCAACTGTATAGGAATTTTGTTTTGCAAAACAAAAAATTCTCAATACATTGTAAGTTCGCCCAGAATAGTGGAAAACAGTTGTTTTCTTTGAGAAGCAGCAATCATAAACCCTGGCAGTCGGTTTCGCCACATGGAAAACAAAACTATTGCGTCTTAAGGAATGACATATGTTTTAAGAGAAACTATCCACAAGTATGTGAATTGTTTCATCCATCATTAAGTATTACCGGTTTGAATACGAGTGGAATTTGAAAAAAAAAAAAAAAAAAAAAAATAATTAAATGAATAGGTAAACATTTTGTCAGAGTTTTGAAAATAAAATTGAGCTGTATAAAATGGCCTGACTCAGTGATCTTAGAGGACAAATGCCTAGTCCATCTACTTACTGCGGTCTTTGTCTTTCCAATTTGTGGGCATAGAAGTAAGGAGTGATCTAATTGCTGTCTACAATGGAACAAGAGTCTTTTCTATAAAAATGTTCGCTTTCGGATAGGTGTGATGAAAAGATTGTTTTCTGTTCTTCTGTGTACTACCTGATATACATATACTCGTACAATATAAAAAAAAAAAGCAAGTGTAAGAAATTTCACATATTCCTAGCTAGTTGCGGGCAGTTCTTTGGTATGCTGTTCTGACTTGACAAAACCAAAATTTGGAAATTAAAACAAAGAAAAGATACCATGAGTTTTAAGGATTGTATTTCAACAATTTAATGATTTATTTTTAATTAAATTTAGGTATCTAATGTGCTGAATTTTGTCTCAGTGCAGATGACGATCTATGATATACAGCGTGGTGGACATCATCAAGTATTCTCTTCCGTTTTTCAGAACCTTAGAATCTATTTCATACTAATTACCATTCACATCGATCTTGCTCTCTTGCACAAAAGTTCAGAGCACTAGAAAGATCTGCAATGTATTCAGTCATAAGCTAATACTAACTTCTATTGAAAGATGAAGCCACAGACCATGAGGTGGGGTAGGGATGAATCTTTTCATTTAGCACTGATTTTGGGCACTTACCATTAGTTGCGCACGCAAAAATAGTTAGAGTCTTCCTTAACCTTTGTGCACCACGTGAGGTCTTTCTCTTCTCCGTAGAGTCTCCGAGTAAGAAACGCATACTCTTCAGGCGCAAGCATTTATCTTTTTTCGCTCTACATATCCTATCCTACATGTGATAGTAATCTGACGTGTGGTTTGCTCTTATGACAATTTTGGGAAGCGAAACTAATGGTATAGCTCCCTTTAATCTGAAATACCTTTTGTATGGGTTAATTGTCATATTTCTAGGTTTACGATGTTCCAAAACTATTTCGGCAAATGGTAAAGATTGGGATAATGTTAGCTCTTCAAGAACTGGCGAGCGATGTTTCATATGACTTTAACCTGCACCGCCACCGACATGCAGTGCAATATATAAATTTACATATATTTGCCACCAGTTACTATCCACTGGCTTGAGCTTGACGATGTGTTTTTTGTCTTTTTCACATGTAAATTTTCCACGATAGCGATGACGTTAGAACATAAGACAGTTTTTGGAGCAATTGAATGCCCGTGCGGCCAAATTTTCCAAATGTTAATAGAAAACGCAGAGAGCCAATCCCTGGTGGGTGGCCGTGGCTCAAGTGGTAGTGTGTTGACTTCCCAGTCGGAGGGTTCGGTGTTCAATCCCAACCGCGACCGAAAGGCACTCTCTTTTTCAGGCAAACCAAAATCATATAAGATAAGTGGTTGTCTAAAAATACAACAACAACAAGTCAATTTACACTAATAATTAGTCTCCCCATTAAATGTTGGGTGCAACCCATAGAGCGAAATAAACACTGAGCCCAAAGATCTCTATCTCTTTCTCTCTCTATCCCATTTTCCGAAAAACTTGACACGTGCTCCGGCATTTTAAGAGTATTCATACCCTCTTGCGTGTTAAGTTCTTTAAAAAAAAAGACCAAAATTTAGCGCTGATTACGATGCCAGCAAACCTGCCTAATGTTACAGATTTTCCCAAAAAAAAAAACTTCAAGTCAACGTATTTCAAATTTCTTCTAAAGTTTAACCTTATTGGACACCGGGGTTCGGAAAAAACAAATCGCAGTTTGCAAACCCTTGTGCCAAGTTGTATTTTAACATTTTAAGCAATTGTCTTAAATATGACAAGATATTAAAATTAAAGTAAATTTCCTAGTAACGAATAGTAATCAGTTTATTGGCACATACGATTTTTAACAGATAAATAAAACTAATCAAAATATTGGTGGTTTAATCTGCTTTTATTTCGAACAATTTACACAAACTAGGTATATCAGGAATGTTGTATCATCGCAAATGCATTTTAAATGTCTAAAATTGGAATTACAAACATTGAATAATGTGTTATTTTTTTCAGTGTAGTAAGTTTATATTAACACATTTTCGGAGATTTATAATTCAACTACTTTTATTGATTTCTCGCAAAAGAAGACGAAGGAAGAAGAACGTCATTACGAATAGTATACAAGTAAATGCACACTGCTTTGAAATGTTGAAATGCTTAGTTAAACATATTTGTTCGTAAAAAACCAGGGAAAGTATGTATGTACATATGTATATGTTTAAAAGAGAAACAAGTCTGAGTTATATGTAAATGCGTTTGGTCGAGATTATGAAAAATCTATTTAAAATACCAAATCAGTGGAATTAATGATTTTGTTTTTTGGTACTCATTTAATTTGCAAAATTTTCTTCAAATTATTTGAACTGCTTCATTTAAATTACTATTTTCGTTATCATAGAGGAATAACTCGTACTCGTATCTTTTCTGAATTTAAAGTCAAGGTCTTCGTGCTCAAAAATCTCACACTTCATTTCACGTATCATGTGTCCGTCCACTACTATCTCTTCACTTTTAATAAGTACAAAAAGCATCAAAGAACCACTGACGTCACTACCCTAAAAAATTATAAGTGCATGCTCTAAAAAAACATTTAAATAAACAAACACGAGCAAAAAACAAATCGCTTGGATCTATAAAAACAAAATTCAGAAAAAAACTTTACGTAAACATAACAAAGCAAGTAGTAACCCCACCAACACCTTCATATTGCCTCGTGTGGGGCGATAAATGAAAAAAAAACAAAAAAACTTTTGATGAATACAAAATCAAGATAGAAAAAAAAGAATTCGAACTGACAGACGTTCATCAGATCCAACATGTAAAAAAGTCAAGACGCCAAATTCTTGTTTATCGAAATGTGTTTTACAAAAAAAAAATGTATATACATACATGTATATCACTCTCAAGAGAAGCTTGAGTAACAGGCACTCCTCTATCTGAGATTAAGCTTTTTATATTTTTTTTTTCTCTGTCAATGCTGGTTGTTGTTTTCATTGTGTCCCGTCCACCAAATAGTCTTAAACGACAAAATTTAAAAAAAGAAAATGTCATACTCAAATCAACTGCTTGAAAACTGAAAAACAAGTCGAGAGAAAAATTAACATCGCGATGATTAAAATTATCGAGAACGAAAAGGGGGACGAAAAATACGAAGCGTGGGGTATGCGATGATAGAGAACGAACGAAGCTGACAGGGGCGTCGAAGACTGCCAACCATTGACGATTGGCGATGACAACGATACAAAATGACAAAATAACAAAACAACAACAATAAAAGAATTTTAATTTGACAACTATTTGCAACTAGCACTCGCGCTTTTGTTGTTGTTAACGTAGACAACGCAATCTATAATACTTTTTTAAGCGGAGCGATAATATGAGATAAAAAAATCTACTCAAAGCTTGTAGCTTGCATGAATTATCATCAAGAAAAAAAAAGAATTACATCAAGTTTACATTAAAATAGAAACATCTGCCCAATGAGAACAAAGAGCTTGCAAAAAATAGTTTGATTGCAAAAGTCTTAAAAATAGAATACAATATTGTTTGGGAAAAAAAATTCGGTTATAGTCAGCTAAAAGGGATACTGAGGGAAGTTAGGTAGTGATAGTTAAATAGGTAGACGAAGAAGAAGACTTTTAGTTAAAATTCTCTTTGTGAAATGTAAGCGTCTGTCTGAGAAAAAACAAATGAAAGACAAACGATAGCTTATTTTTATTGAAGATGGTAAAGTGATTAAGGTAAGGTTAGGTTATTATTCCCCACTAAACTGCGGTATACCTTTATGTATTATATATATCTGGTGCATGTTAGTTTTAGTTTTAAATGCATTTTATTTAACTTATCATTACTTCTTACATTCTAACAAAAAATGCTTAAATGCTAGCTTACAATTACTTAACAATCTTATACTAACTTACTGGCCCTACACAGGCACTCTAAGTTACTCTAAATTCTAATATCTATGTCTTTCGACTTTATTTACATTTTATTTCGGATATTTATTTTCTATACTTAAGGCTAAGAAAAACATTGTTAACAAAAACTTAGCATATGGACAATATTTTGTATTTTCTATAAAAACTTAATATCTAACTTAAAATAAACCTTAGTCTAGCTAACCTAGATACACAATACACACATATAAACACATAGACATTATACACACTAATATAGATATATTAGTATATACATTTATATATACTAATATATACATATCTTTCTTAAATGCTAACCTAAACCTATGTAAGCTGGCCATCGCTATTTACAGAGCAAATAGATTGGTCAGCTCTGCCTCATTAGTGAGGCTGGTCCGTAATTGACGGAAACGACGACGAAACATCTTCCCCATCATTCAACCACCAGAAATGCTGGTGCTGCCGAACGACATCTCTCTTATCGCGATTCCCCACCGCCCTACTGAACCTGAGACGATCCACCCTGCCGTGTGCGACGTCTCTGTTGTAGTTAAGTCGCCTGTCCCCAGCTGTCCGAGCGACATGGAAGATTAACGGGATCGCTGATCTTTCCTGGATCAACCCTATCTGATCAAAGTAGAGGAATGCTTCCGGTGGAACGAAGCCGTTGGAGCGCACACTCTCGTGATAAAGGTAATTGGGGTAGTAAGCCCCGGATATCAGGTTATTCGTCGAGGCCATTGCTCTTGCAATGTGCCTTCGAGTCAGCTTAATTACGAAGTTGTCCACTCGTATTAGGTTCGCCCTGTTGTAAAGGACCTCATTAGGATAAAATTTTTTGTACTCCGACTCTGGTGTTCTGTACAAGCGAAGACAAGCCCTAAGGCAAGCCCTCTCAAACACCCGAATCTTTTCCATTAAGCTTGCTCTTACATTGAACCACACGGGACACCCAAATACCAGCATGGGCCTGATAAGGGCCATATAGCAGATTATCTTTACCCTCGCATCGAGTTGGCTGCTATAAAACAGTCTCTTTGTAAGGGCAAAAACGCCTTTAGCTCTGGCTAGAGCAGCATCTACATTTTTGTTAAAATACAGAAACTGATCTAGCCAGATCCCAAGGTATCTGACTACAGTTCGACAGGCAAGAGGCTGTCCGTGTTGTCCAATGATCGAGAACTTTCGCCAATTTTTTCTGGTGTCCCTAGAGGCTCCAGACAACGGCGTCCTAAAAAGAATGGTTTCCGACTTCTGAAAGTTGATTTTCAACTTCCAGTCATCGCAAAATCGTCTTATCTTATCGAAGTCACGCTGTAAAAGAGTATTAATGACCTCGATTTTTGGACCTGTTTTGTACGCTATCAAGTCGTCTGCGTACGCAATAGTATGGGGAAGTGAACCTATCAAGTCGCTTGTATAAATGTTGAATAGGATCGGCGAATTGACCGCGCCTTGCTGAAGACCATTTTTAATTTGAAATATTCCAACAGAAGTAACATCACCATTTTTCACGATGAACTGTCTGTTGGTTAGCATATTATAAAGAATGTACAAGAGTGGTTTACTGATACCCAGACTAACCAGCTTGTAGAAAAGACCTTCTAACCATACAGTGTCGAAAGCCTTCTCCAAGTCAACTAGGCAGGCACCAATATCTGGTGCATGAGTTGTAAAAGAATGCATTTATAGAATTTGGAATCAAGGTTTCAATTTTTTTATCTATGAAATCGATCACCATTCTTTTGAAGTCAATAATTGGTGCATTCAATACTGAAATCATTTACAGAAGTCAATTGAATTCACTTAATATGAATTGAATTCAGCAGTGAATTCACTTTAAATCAGTTGAAGTCAGTGATTTCAACAAAGCTTATTTGAATTCATTTAAAGTCAATGGATTCTCATCACAATATTATTTGGTTCTAATATAAATAGGAGTAGAAATAAATTAATGGTAAAAATATATTTTTTAAAAACAATATTTTATTTAAATGCTCTGAAGAGATGAAAATAAACTTTGAAATAAATCAAACCAAGCGATCCCATAGTTTAATTATTGTACATTATCCAATTGTTTATGTATTACTCGTATGTTATATTCGGAAAAGCTTGTCGCGAAATTTTCGTGTATAAATTTCTTTTATTTATATCGCGCGATGGCGCGATAGTTAGCTCATTGGACTATCACGCAGACAGTCTGGGTTCGATTCCTGGCTGGGTCACCAACAGTTTTTCAAATCGCCATCACCCTTTCGGCGAGCAATGGCAAACTCCCGAAAGTAAAATTGCCTACGAAAAAGCTTCTAAGGAGTGCCGTTCGGACTCGGCGATAAAACGTAGGCCCCGCTCAGATGTGACGAAAATGACAACATGAGCAACACAAATGAGTGTCAAGAAGCTAGGCCATGGCCCATACCGGGCTGTCAGCGCCACAGTGTTTTTTTTTTTATTTTTTTTTTAGTTGTAATTTTTTCTAGGGCAACCTATTATATTAGACTGTCTTATGCTATTATTTTGCTAATAGTTACATCATTCTTATCTGCATCTTCGGAGGTATAGATAGGATATGAAGTCTCAGCTTCCTGATTAGATTAGATTATCTAATCTTGGTCGGTACTCGTATGTGTCTGTGGTTGGTGATGTTAAAATTGATTTCTTGTTTTGTTCTTTTTTAACAACAAATGGCTTTGTGATGTGTGAACTTATTTCAACTTGCAGCTTAATTGTGCCTTACGAAATAAAGTTCCGGACTTGATTTTGACGTTTCCTTCTCCTAGACAGGTTAAAAGCCAATGCTCATGACGCCCATCTCACCAAATAACACCAGTCATGTTGTAAAAAAATGCTGACCATCATTGAGGAGTTTCCCCGTTAGCAGCCAACCCTAAGTGCGGGAGCCGTCAGAAAGCAAGAGAATTAATACGCTATCTTGCAGCTGTAGCCATATTGAATTTTGTGTGATGTCACTTATTTTACCGTTTTATTCTCTTCAAAACCTTTCATTTGATACCCATATTAAGGGAATATTTGCTTAATAATGTGTAATGATTGTACTCATAATGTTGTTTACAAAACAGTAATTTTCAAATACTTTATATGAATATCATTATGATATGTAATGTATTGCATTACAAATTTAAAAAGGGTTAATATCAATGAAAATATATATCTCACCATCTCTTTAAAACAGAATTGCGAGTACATTATACGCAAACTTAAGTCAAAATAATTCAAATTATTTCCGTTTAGTTCACAGACTTTAAAAGAATTTACGAGTATGTACGAGTAAATTTACTTTTTTTCCCAAAAGAATGCAATCATTGGGCGTAACTCAAAGATTGCTAAAAATTGAATGCGATAATCACTGAATTCTAAAAAATGGTTACTTATGGTTTTTTTTTTTTAAATCGGAGTCTTTTATACCAAAAAAACTGTAAATCATTCTGAATGAATTCAATTCATAAAACATAGAGCTTAACTTTTAGCCTGCTATTAAAATTCCCTGTGTTAATTCTCTATTAGGACTGGTGGATCATTATTGAATTTGCCAACTAGCATGACAGTTATCATTCTTTAAATCGCTAGTTAAGAACAGAAGTGATCCAAAAAGCATTTTGTGAATAGTAAGTAGGATTAGGATCTCCTCTCCTCTAAGAATTGAAAATTTTAACACAATACAGAATTCTCAAAATTATAACATTGTTTGACAAAGTGTTCAACTTGAAGTCCAAAAAGTTTATTTTTAAAAATGTCTAAGATCACTTCTGTTCTTAACTAGGCAAATGTCGTCATCAGCAACGAAGGGAAAGTGAAAAAAATCATCAAATAAAATATCGTTATCAGTTAATAACAAAAGGAAAAAATCGAAAGACAGTTTCCGGTTGAAAGCATTTGAAGAAACTGAGAAAAGCAAGAAAATAGACAAAAGATAAGGCGAACTACAATATTGGGAGAACCATAAGCAACCAAACTGCATTTCTAATATTTTTTATTCTTAATTATACAATTTTTGTATGCCAAAAATGGACGCATCATTTAAAAAATATAGCCGCCTCCTACGCTTAAATGCGGACTCACCGTAAGCCCCCTGGCCGATTTAATACTGCAACTTCATACTGAATGACATTTTTGCACCGATTGGCAGCACTTTATAAAACTTGGGTGCTCAAAACATCAAGAAACCGTTGTGTAATTGACAGTTTGATTATTTTCAAACAAAAATATCGCAGTTCCGTCTACAAGATAAGTTCTTGTTAAGTGCTCATTAAGAAATCGTGTTATTATCGACCTTTGTGGTGGAATGTTGCAAAAAGACAATTCTTCGAAGCACAATGTTCACATGTCGACGATTCAAAAGAATCATCAAACGATTCAATTCAAACGGATGAGTTGCAGTAGTTAACAAAGGGGGAAGAAAAACGAAAAAAAAACAGCAAGACAGGATGCATTGCTTCTACGGACAATAAAAAAAAAAAACTTTTCTGCAGCGTGTGGGAAAGCTCAAGCTGCCGATAGCATCTCGCACAGTGAGCTAGAGAGCAGTAATAGCTGGATTACGGTCCCGACGTCCAGCTAGAAAGTCACTTATATCAAAAGCAAACCACCTGAAATGACTTAAATTCGTTTAAGAGCATCTAAATTGGAGTGTGGATAAGTGGAAAACTGTATTAATTAGTGATGAGTCGAAATTTAAACTTTTCGGATCTAATGGAGTGGTAACAGTGCGAAGACCTAGTAGCACATTTTGCAAGAAAACAGTCTAATTTGGAGGAACAATATAAGGTTCTGGGGATGTTTTTCACATAGCGGTGTCGAACCTAGTTGAACTTTCAAAAAAGAAAAAGACCCAAAACACACTTCGAAGGCAAAAAGCAATAATTCACAGACAACAAAAGCAGGGTGATGGAATAGTCGTCTCAATTCTAAGCCCGATTGAGAACTTATGGGAGATTGTTAAGCAATGTACTGATCCAAATTTTATGCGGGATAAGGATGATCTATTCGAAGAAATTCAAGTGGAACGCCATTCCACCCACTATTATACAATATTTAATTGTAGAGCAGTAATCGCAAATAAAGGCTTTGCAACAAAATACTAATATATATTAAAGAAAAAACAAAAGTGTTAAGAAAATTGTTCGTTTCAAAGTAAAATTGCATATGTTTACACCTTGCAATATCTTTTTCAAAATTTGCATCGCAATGTTAAAAAAAATCGCCTGTGGAAAATATCTTGTAATTGAAAAAATAAAAATCTCAAAATAAGTAACACACAAACTTCAAATCGAGAGCAGCCAAAATATACAGCCTAACACGCAAGTAAAATTCATATAAATACTATTAATGCTACTTGTTGGCTTTCAATTCGCTCTCTTTTCTACAGATACACAATACGAGTACATGTAAACTCCACTAGTCGAACTCGCCCAAAACGTAGGTAAGTAGGTTGGCACGTCGCTTTATGTTGGAATAACTAGTTATTGTCCAGTTACGTTTGTCAGTAGCTTTTCCATGCTCCTAATAGTGTTTATGATTTCATTTTAAGAACACCCATATTGTGCATATGAACAACCTAATATAACAGAAAGAAATTTGCAGTTTGAAGCTGGATACTACAACCTGGTCCCGCCGCGTTGACTCAATTCCTTCACGGACTGTATTTTAAAATTCCTGCGGGCACCAACGACAAGTCAAAAACTTTCTTACAAGTTGAAACTCATAGGAACTTATGTTGTATAAAGGAAATGAAGGGCGACAAACTACCAATAAGAACATTCAGATATTAAAAGTATTGTATACAGGTTCATAATATATAATTAACAAATAGGAAACCCGACAATTATATTCCGCATTAAATCAATAAAGTACGATTTTTTAAAGGAATGATGCTACAAATTCATAACATTTAGAACAATATGATTTCTGTCTAAACAGAATTGGAACACAAATGTCCATTTAGACTTTTTGCATTAACTACTTAAAAAAAAAAAAAAAAAAAAAAAAAAAACAATTCACATACAAGGGCTGTATAATAAGTACCTGTGTTAGGCAAAAAGACGCATAAAAAAATTTTTTTTATTTATTTCTTAATATAGTCTCCTTTCAGCTGGACACATTTAGTGCAGCAATATTCTAACTTTTTCAAGCCATTTAAAAAATATGATTTGTAGGCCTCTGTTTTGGCAACGATTTCCTCGTTTGACCAAAATCGCTTTCAGCCAAGCTATATTTTTCATGTTTGGAAACAAAAAAAATCCCATGGGGCCAAATCTGGAGAATAGGGTGGGTGAGGCAGCAAATCGTAGCTTAATTCGACCAATTTTGCTGTGGCGATTGCAGACGAGTGAGGTGCGTTGTCATGGTGAAAAAGGACATGACTTTTCCGGCCGATGGAACCGTTTCGCCGAATGAAATCCACTGTTTTGACTGTTCATTCATTTCTGGCGTGTAGCGATGGATTCATGTTTCGTCAACAGTCACGAAACGCCGTAGAAACTCTTTCTGCGCTTAAACATGTTCAAACAGTGCTCCGAAGTTGTCATGCGATTTGGTTTTTGCTCCACAGTTAGCAAACGCGGCACCCATCTCGCCGATAGCTTTCTCATGCCCAATTTTTTGTAGTCTTTTGTAGTGACTTCTGTAGTCACCTCAATCGGACGGCCTGGGCTCTCTTCATCAAAAACGGATATTTCGCCACGCTTGAATTCATTAAACCAATATCCTCACACGTCTTCCCATCCAAAATAAGAAATCGAATCACTGATCGATATTGCTCTTTATCCATAATTGCAAATAAACACAAACTTGATGACTTTCAACAGCTGTCAAAACAAAACCACTCGATACATCTGTCTGAAATTTTGACAGTCGTCGTTGTAAAAATGGCGCTATATGATGGCACACACATTTTGCATCAATGGTGCCATCAGTCGGTAAACACGGGTACTTATCATACAGCAATCGTAGATGGGTAGGTAGACTAATTCCTAGACATCATATAGTATTGTATATATTTATGGTATTTGCGGTATTTTGCTCGTTTAATTTGTTAATTGCTTTTAAATAGAGCTCAGTTGTGAACGTGAAAAAACGACTAAATCTATTGCAAATTAATGCTTGTTTATTTGATACGCAAAAATTGCGCGACTTTTTTTCTCTTCCAAGATAAACACTTTAAAGTTTCATCATCTTCATAAAAAGGTTCCTACTGCGTATTTATTGTTATTCAAAACACGTTGCATATTTTAGTTTTTTTTTTTTTCACCTTAAAAAAAAAACGCATGAGCTCCACCCAATAATGAATTTCTTTAATAAGTTGCTGCTTCATAATGCACCAAATACGTGTAGGTAGTGTATCATTTGCTCAAAATAATACACAGACAAATACACATACGAGAATGTATGGACATATACAAAGTTATTAGAAAATGACAATTTAAAAAAATGCAGCAACTTACCCAAAGCTAGTTTAGGAAGTCAAAATGCTGATTACAGTATTTGTTCAAAATTGAAATGCTTGCTGTGCTCATCAATAGCACAAGAACAGTTCCAAAATCATTCTACGAGTATAATTCCCAGTATTAACCAACTTAATTGTAACTCATCACGGATCCTATTCAAAAAGGTAGAAGGCTGAACAAAGTAAAAGTGTTTTTCTTAATATTGCTTTATGTAATCGCCAAATAAAATCACATGGTTAGTTCCGCCTTTCGTGTATTTTGGTTTTTAAGAACCAAGTCTATTAGGTTATAACAGGTTTGACTGACAAGTGTTAATCTGATCAAAAATTAGGTGCTTTACCATTAAAACATGACCTCCTTTATTTTGTTTACAGTACATAAACTTTTAGAAGAAATACTTGTATTATCAAAGAAAAAATACTACAAAATCGGTGGTTATCAAGCGTTTTTTTGTTAATACATATAACCGTGTTACTGGAAAATTATAATAACAACGTTAAAGCTAACAGAGTTAAAAAATACTTCTTGTACAGGTTGTATTAAAGGTAAACACAAATTAAAGTTCGCTGAAAGATGACTTATCGCAAATCTTTTTTATTTAGCATATTTGATTTATCATGTTGGTCTCTCTTCAGTTCAGAGAGCACTCTAAGTATTTACATATTTGTGTATGTACATAAGTATAATATTATCTTCATGATCAAGAAGATTGCTGAGGAATAATACATCATTATTTACACTTCGTATTTAACTCTTTGTGTGTACCTCCCTTCATGTGAGTATATACGTATATATAAAGCAAGTTATATTTTCTTGAAAACTTTTAAAGTTCGAGTTTTTTTTTTGTATGTGTGTTTTTTAAAACAATGATATTTTGATGTTAACATACTAGTCGAAAAAATTCGGCTCCGTACTTTTGTCAATAAATCTGAATTTTGTATTTCCTTGGCATTGGCATTGAAAAGTATTAAAAAAAACATTTAAATCATTTTTGACGACTTTTTCATTGTTGTATGGTTTTCTCACTAAAAAGTGATCCAAAAAGAAATAGTATATAGTACCAGCAAAAGACCACCATTCACCAATATCTTCTTTGGATTAATACACGGTTTTGGCATGTGTTTCGGTGCCTCATCAGCAACTTTAAATTGTGCAGATCGGCGACAATTATTATAGAGAAACCACTTTTCATCATATGTCACGAGTCTCTGCAGAAATCAATCCCTTTTTGTGCCGGAAATGCAATGAAGTGCAAACTTTCAGCTGACACATCATGTTTTGCTCAGTCAGCTCATGAGGAACCCATTTGCCGCGTTTCTTGACTTTTTCCAATTGCTTGATCGCAGTTCTTCGTTGTCGATGGCTAGGGCTGCGTGTCCGCGTGGCTCGCATCTAAGAGTTATGTCACACGTTTGAAAATTTGTTCAAACCACTGCTGTAGGCTTCTTTCGTTTACTGTGCAAAGTCCAAATGAACTTTTGATGTGTTTGGCTGGGTCCGCTGCGTTTTGGCTAGGATTAAACTCGTAAAAGTATGTCGTCTTCACGCCAAAAGAACAAAGTTTCAAACGTGCGCTGAAAAAGGGTTGCAACTAAGAGCCCGACTGCATTTATGCAAAAGAAAAACTTGCAGAAAAAGGTACCGAGCTGAAACGTATGCGATCCGAGGACAAAATCCCTACCAAATTCGTCAAACTGGGAATTGCACCGGTCGACGTCGTTCGCAACCCTCTCACAAATGAAAAAATGGTTCAGATACAATAAAGGATCCTGGATGTCACGGTCGAACTAGGTGATGAGGATTTAAGGCCAGAGTGGATAAAAAAAAAATTCCCCGAACTAAAAGAGAAATGTGGATTAGAGGTGATGCTTGTCGGAGAGGAAGATTCTCTTTCTCATTTTAGGCGTCATAACCAGTTACCTGGTGGCGGTATTAATCGAACGCCCCAAAGGCCGGGAATTTTATGTGCGAATCGGCGTACTTGTCTGAAGACACTGAGAAAGTTCCTCCCAAAGCAGCACAGCGTACAGCAGTACGCTAACGCCTAAACACGATCTGAGGCAGAAATGATAGAAACAAAAGAGGCTACTTACGTTTTAAATTTCTTTACAGTAAAAACCTAGTTATAATTGGAACTCCCATTTGAACAATAAAAAAAAATAAAGCAACCAAAGCTTTATGGCCCTGCCGCCGCATGTATGGCAGTACATGAGGGATCTCTCCAAAGCTCTCTCACTGGATCTATACGATAATGATCAGATCCATAATAACATATGCTTTTGTAGTATGGTGGACTTAAATCACGCAAAAGACCGCCATGTCAGAGCTCAAAAGACGAGGCTTTTGGACCTGTTCCCATAGCTGCTATAGAAAAAAATAATAGGACTAACGCCCCTTCACTTATCTATCAACAACGTGGCACTACACAGCCAGGTATTAACGTCATACACTTATTTATCAACAAAGTGGTATTACCCAGCCTGCAAGTATGGTACAAACCAAAGAGTTGTATCCTTGCGACCACCCGGACATTAAAATCCTGACCTCAACGGAATTAGACGGAATTATTTTTTCAGGGAACAACTCATAAACACTGAACAAAGGAATTTCCCAGAGGGTAGTGTTATTTACTTTATTCGGAAGGTGGAAAACCGACTAGCCCAACTACAGTTCTGACAAACAGGTGCAAAAGATCATTAAGGTCAAGTGCCTTATTTTGTAATCGGCGATACAGGAATTTAAAAAAAAATCTACTTTGAGCATCTAGGAGCAAATGCGTGCGACTCAATTGTGCCATTTATTATTTTTTTTTCTTTTTGCCAATTCAAGGTGATTGGTGAGGTCATTACAGAAAACGAAATTCATATATGTAAGTCCATGTCAATGTTGAATTGTGTTTTTTTATTTTTCAATTAACCTTGTACGTTATATTTTGCCATAAAGATTATTCCCGTAGGCAAATATTTCTGAATTGTTTAAGATCTACGGCAACTTAATTTTTATTTAAAACGGCAACAAACTACAGCAAAGCCGAGCTATTATTTAAATATTTTTAATTGGAAACACAAGATACGAGGGCGGGTCAATAAGTCCGTGACTTTTTGAATTTCTGACCTCTTTACTGAAACAGCAACACTGCTCCTGTCAACAGGCATCTGTCAGTTGACTCCTGTCAAAATTTAAACTTGCTGCGTCAGTTAGTTTGTTTTTGACACCTATTTTTATCAGACTACTCACTAATTTGAGGAGAAAATGGAAAAAAGTGAATTTCGTGTGCTTATTAAGCATTATTTCTTGCGAAAAAAAACCATTACCGAGACCAATGCTAAGCTTGATAAATACTATGGGGACTCTAAACCATCGATTTCAATGGTAAAAAAGTGATTTACTGAATTTCGTTGTGGCCGTACAAGCACTGAAGATGCCGAACGTCCTGGACGCCCAGTTGAGGTCTCTACACCCGAAACAATCGAAAAAATTCACGATATGGTGTTGGCCGACCGAAGATTGAAAGTGCGAGAGATTGTGGAAGCCGTAGGGATCTCGCATGGCTCAGTGGTTTCAATTTTGAATGATCACTTGGGCATGAGAAAGCTTTCCGCAAGATGGGTGCCGGGTTTGCTCACAGTCGACCACAAACACATGTGCAGTTGCCATGGCAAAAATCCATGAATTGGGCTATGAATTGCTCCCTCATCCACCCTATTCTCCAGATTTGGCTCCGAGCGACTACTTCTTGTTCCCAAACCTGAAGAAATGGCTTGGTGGAAAAAGATTTGACTCCAATGATGAAGTCATGTCGCAAACAAATGTCTATTTTGAGGACCTCGACAAATCATTTTTTTTGGAAGGGATAAAAAAATTGGAGAAGCGTTGGACAAATTGTATAGAGCTCAAGGGAGACTACGTTGAAAAATAAAATTATTTTTTTATCAAAAAATCTGTGTTTTAATCCAAAAGTCACGGACTTATTGACCCGCCCTCGTACCTTTCTTTGTACACAAAATAATGTTAAACCTCAAAAGGTCTTATGCGACCGGAATTGATGTGGATCTTAAGGACTCGGCTAAAGGGATCTCTAAGTCTAAAAATAAAAAACTTAAATTAAGGCCGGTAATGATTTATGAACTTCTTCTATTTGTGTGAAACTGACGACTACTGTTCGTAACTTAGCCAACATTGCTAACAGTATTCACAATTGGAATTTTTTTTTCTTCTTTGCCCTAAATTCCCTTAATATGATTTCCCTTATCTTGCATACGAGACAGAAGACTAAGATAAATATTTAATAAAAAGATTAAAAGAGAGAGCTTCTTTAATAGCAGAGGTTGAGTCACTTTTACTCTATCATTTTACGCGGACCAAAGGTAATATGAATAAAATTGAAGAAATAAACATTAAATTAAGTCCACGAGCTTCACTTGAATTATTTATAGTTTAAATTGTTGTTGTTTGAAATTTTTTGTTTTAAGATCAAATCCAATGATAATAGACACAGAGGTAATTAGAGCAATAGCCTTAACTGGCGGCGGCTATAGTGGCTATTTCTATGGCGGCACCCTGGCCGTGGTTCAAAATAGCTTTATTGTTATCTAATTTATAAAGCGACAAATACGAAAATGAAAACGAAAACCATACTCGTGCCATACTTTATCTAGATTGTTCATAGTTTGGTTTTTTTTAATTTAGCAATAAAAATACAAACTAAAATACTATTATCAAATTGACTTTTTACGCAAAGTTAAACTTGGAAGTGCGGCCGCGTACATGTACCACAAGCTAGCAGAGTAGAAGTACAAGCCTCAATTAAAGTTCTCGAGAGTAATACCATTTCAGTTTCGACAGTCAGTTAGATTTTGTATCTAGACTTCCATGCCAATTTGAAGATACTAGTTATACGGGCTTATGGTAGGTAGAAGATAAGTAGGCTGGAATATGGGTAAACAAGTTTTTTTTTATATTTTGTTTTTTCTTTTTCTTGTTACTGGTGGTTTTGGTGTTGTTATTGTTAAATTGTGAGAGTGAGCGAGTTACTTTTTTGGAGATCAAAAACCAAAACAAAAACAAATAAAATGTTTGCCAGTTGATTTGTTGCTGTTTTTCTTTTCTTTCTTTGATTTTAGTGTATTCCTTTTTTTGTAATCATTTCATGTTTCTTTGTTCGTTTTGTTTTCGTTTTCAAATGTTTAAGGTTATTTTTGCCATCCGTATCCGTAAAAAAAATTGTTTTTTATACGTCAAAGTATGAGCACTCGTACAATCGAAGGGGTAGGAGTACATACACGTGTAAATATTATGTCATTTTCATGCCATTATTTACCGGCTTATTTTTTTATTTTTTTATTTTACTTCTTCTGTCTAACGAGTGCAATATATATATGTATTTTGTTTCCACTTTTGGTTTCGTATTGGAGGTAGATTTTTTTTTCGCTGATCGTTTCATATCTCTTTTGTTGCTCGAATTATACTCATATATATTCTTCTTACTTGGCTGTGGAAATTTATGGAGGTTTGGTATCAGTATTCTGAATAAAGGAAGGGAAGATGACAAAATTAATAACAAAATATTTTTGAGGTCGTAAAATTTGTTCATGCACATATGTGTACATATGAAATGTGTTGCATGCAGTGGTTGAATGTAAGTTAAAATTTGTTTAAATCCCGAAAACCAGTTTTATATTCATATGTACCTAAAATCTTTGACTTCCCTTTCTAAGTACTTTGGAAAATATACCTATGTAAAGGGTTTTCCGATAAGGAATTGACAACTGTTTTTTTTAAATAAGACGCAAACCATTTCAGATATTTCAAAAACGTTATTATCGGTTTGAAGTACAATCATAACATTTATGAATGGAACTCGACTTCGTTCATATGGCCACCGCGGGCACGTTTGCAGCGGTCGATTCGTTGGATCTAATTTTCAACGACTCGGCCGAAACGGCCGCTATTTCACGTTCAATGTTGGCTCTGAGCTCTTCCAACGTCGTCGGCTTGTTAGCATAAACCAATGACTTAACGTAGCCCCACAGAAAATAGTCAAGCGGCGTTAAATCGCACGAACGAGGAGGCCAATCGACTGGCCCATTTCTTGAGATAACACGCTCACCAACACATCTTCTCCAGAACCCAATCGGAGAACGTACGTCGCTTCCAATGGTCCATCGGCTTCAATTCTTGAGTCAGCTTAATCTTGTATGGGTGTAAACCAAGATGCTTACGCAAAATACGCCATAATGTGGTCTGAGCGATGCCCAATTCTTGAGAACGTGGTATTGACTGATTTGGATCGTTTGCTACGGACGCCTGAACGGCAGCGATATTTTCGACGCTCTTAAAGTTGCAGTCACCGACTCCGAATTTCGGTAAAAAAATTTTATAATTTGCAGACGTTGCCCGTTCTTGTACTTTACCATGATGAAAATGTTGGGTTTACTGAATAAATTGATAGAGCCAGTTTGATGATTAGTGAAAGAGTGCGTTCACAAATTAAATCCAAAGTTGTCAAGTCCCTATTGGAAAACCCGATACTTCCTACCACATTCGTAATAAAAGTTTATTTTTAAATTATGTATAACACTATACAATGCGAACTCATATGCTCTGCAGTGGTTCTTAAAAGCAGTTTCGGGTATCGAATTTAAGCTAAAAAATCAAGAGATTCCTAATCTGGATAATAATAATAATAATAATAGCTCACGAGGCTTTGTATTCAAAGACATACTAACAACATTTTATAAACAACCATATACAATCTGTATCTATTATTCCTTTTTTTAAAAGAGAGGGCTTCCTCTCATCGGTTTTAAGTGAATGCATTTTGTATAAGTTACTTCTTTGTTTCATTACAATATGACATTTTTTATTTTCGTAATATTGCACAACTACATCGTTGCTAATAGAAATAAAACAGAGGAAGTATAAGTATTCTACCGATAGATCGCAGTTTGAGTGACACAGAATTCTATAAGCTAACATTTTGCAGACTCGTCGATTTTTCATTAGACATCAATATTATACTGCTTGGGACCTTAACTGAGGAAGACTCTGTAAAGCATATACATATACTCGTGAAAAAAAATTGTGAATTGATGAAGCTTTTGTTTCTAAAAAAATAGGATCTTTACTTTAATGGATTCTTCAGGCAAGCCACAAAAGCAGAAATTAAGATTTTCATGCTTTCTTACATTCAATAAATTGATGCTATTTTTAAGTCTTAAAATATGTAGTGAAATAATTGTAAAAAATTTGGATTTGGATATGATATTCCTCCTTTAATTAAGTTTATTCTGTTGATAATAACATTAATTCCATTTGCTCTTATACAGGCTTCGAGATTAATTAGCCACTTATTAATCTCAGCACGCAGAATTTCCATTGGAAATCTAATTTTTAGCAACTCCAGGTTTGGATGTCTAAAACGGGCCATAACTTGATTTCCAAAGAATTAAGATCCGGTCTTGCTCGTGGCCAATCCCCAATGGTTATAAAACGAGAAACATTTTTCGTGAGCCAGGCTTATGGGCTGAAGCAAAATCCTGTTGAAAAATACACCGCTTGCTTTAGAGTGAGACAGGTTAAACGGTTACGCCACTCTTTTCTTTTGACACCTCTTTTACAAAAGTGGACTTTTGGGATGACTCAATAGGTTACTCCCCATCAAACCATGACGGACATAGAAGATGCCCTATATTCTTTTCACAAGCTCAGCTAACGATCGCTTCGAGGCCGGATCTTGAAATTTGCGAAATGACCGCTTTTACGAGACATGGAGTTTGCTTCCGCACTAGATTTTGCCTTATACGCAAATCCACATACATCTTCGGTTGCGTTTGTTGTTCTAATGGTACGTGGTCCTCCGTCCTTGTCATGGTATCTTTAAATTTATCGAGCACTGAAATATTTTCGCTATTGTTTTATTCGTTTGTAACAAATTATTTCAATATTTCGCAATTTTATAACACAAATTTCGTGCGAATAGATATGTATGAAAACATGGATCACATTTCCTCCGATTTTTTATTTGGTTTCAAAATAAAGCAATAAAGATTTTTTTAAATATTATTTAGTTTAATATTTTTAAAGGAAAAATTAAAAGCTGAGGCAATTTTCTAATCTGGTTGAAGTTTGTTCTTGTCTTTTCTGAAGTTATCTTGTTTTAATCGTATGTTTATTTCCCACATCCATCACCAATATTTACATTGTTATGTTGAATATATTCTTTTATTATTAGGCTGAACATTTTTTGGATGGAAATTATTTTTTGCTATATTGTTATAATATAATTAAATATTTTTTTGTATATTCTTTAAGCTATTCGAACCCAAGATCTCCCATCTCCTTTTACAAAATAATATCTTATTTAAGATTAAAGTCTAAAAAGATATTTATAACCTACTAATGTTAATAAATTAAATACCTATTTCGTACACATCTGAATACTCTTAAGCCAAGTTATAATCCCCCTATTGACTACTTCATGCGCTACTTTGATTGAGATTCTTAGTGTTTAAAAAAAAAATCGCAATTTACACCTCGTACTCGTACGGAGGCCGACAGCCGGTCGTCTAACCGTCATTGACTTCTACCCGCGAAAGCCCCAATGAGCGTTTGTCTATGCAACGAGGAACATAAAAATATTGCGTGCACACGTAACCCGTCTTATGTAACCATCTCCAGTCATAGTCAAAGCTGTAGCCATAGCCAATAGGGACCAACTGACGAATACGATTCTCAACAACGTTTGGCAGTCAACAACAATTTAAAAAAAATAAATAAATAAATAAATTGTTATTGCCTATGCGTGGACCTCAAAGAGCTACAGCTGGTATATTAAATTTAAGGAAAAACTCTCACACAACCGCACAGTTAGTACGAGTATATTTCGACAAATATAAATTGGTGATGAAAGCTATTTTGGCGGTTGTCGTCGCTTAAGCAAAAATTAAGTAAATTATTTAGATGAGTACAGGAGGGATGAAGGAGGAGGGAATCACTGGCCAAAAGAGCACTATTTTGATGGACTCGTTTGACCCATGTAGAGTTGAACACTCATATTCGTAACTAAACTGTTTTCGCTTTAGAATTCAATTTCACTTTTGTTCGAATTTATTTTTGCTTACATTGTCTTAATGAAATAATTAATCGTAATTGAGTTGATTTGGAGTGATCACTAGAAGGGCAGGGGGTCTGCCGGGCCGTGCCTTGATTAAATGTTGTTTACCAAAATGGAATCCTATTTGACTGGCATAAGTCGTTAGAATTTATTTCTGGAAACAGAGCAATGAATTAGCAGAGCAACGATTATTTGGAGGAATATGGTTTAAGTATTTTTTTGCCAGGAGGAGCAAAATAAATTTAAACAATTATATTTAATTAAGTTGTCGGAAAGATTATGATAGTTTTTATAGTGCAGTGGCATAAAATCATAGTGTGACTCTCAGACAAGAGCCCGATGTAGAATGTTGATCGAGGGCGCAATGAAAATGCCAGGCAACCATGCATTCAATTGTGGGTCTTTTGATTGAGTTTTTGTATGTATGTTTTTGTTTTTTAAAGTAATGTAGGCGTCTTTAGTCAGTATAATTTGAAATATTTAAAAAAAATACCTGTATGACAAAGTGGTAGTGAAAAATACTAGTCATTAGTGCCTTGATGAAGGGTTGTGCAGAAAGTTTTTAATTTTGCTTTCTAGTACCTCAAATAACTGAAGTGTGAATAGTTAAATTTTGTTTGGCCTGCTTTTGGAAACCAAAACCCATGTGTGCCAATTTATCAACCAGTTTTGCAGAATTTTGATTTGTAAAACAAATTAAGCTCTTGATGTTTCAATGTCGAGCTGTTCAATTCTATCTGCAAGGTGATCAATACCCAGCATTGTATCCAAAAACCTTTTGAATGTTATCGATATCATTTCTCTAGCGATGTACCAATTTATGAACGTTGTATGGAACATACGTTGCTTGGCCTAAATATTTACAAATAGTATTTCGGAAATATTTTCAGAGCGTCGATTGTAATTGGGAGTTATAATCATTTTCCTAGAATAAAAGCGATGAATTGAAATAAAAAATTTTTACCGTGCACAATTAACGTAGAAATTATTGACAGTAAGGCTTACCTTTCACTGGAAAAGACTAATGTATGTATAAACTATCCATGTCATTGTCAAAGCGTCAACAATTTTAAACTTGGATAAGAAATGAAATATCTATTTTGTTGCGAATTTGATTTGCTATTAAGTATGTAGAAATGTTAAATAAAATATCCAACCTGAATGGACTTGCAAGGAGATCGTCTGTTCAACCGAAAAAGCAATAAAATCCTAGATAATTGTAGGCATGTTTTGGTTGTAAAGTTATGATTATTGTGTAACCAATGACTAACTGGCATAGAATTTTTTTTTCTTGTTATTTTCTATATTTTCTGATTGAGAAAATCTAGATAAAAAGCGATAAGTAGATTTTATACCCACATGCAAACAAATGCCAAAATACTATCTAGTTTCTGCACTTGATCCACAAACAGAATAATTCTCTAACGCTTTCATTTGTTTTCCCAACGTTTGCTGTAGATAAGTGTAAAGAATTTCATTTATTGCAAAACAATGCTCCCGCGATTTATGGTGTGTTGTGCCAGGCATCACAAAACCAAGGAAACCAAAAAAATAATTTCAAACCCTGCAAGTCTGAGAAAACAGTTCAGATCTTCTACAAAAGCAAAATCTATTTTTAGTAAATTTTTTTTTATTTTCGCGCATTTTCATTTTAATCGCTCGATGTTTGTTTTGGGTTGAGGGACATAAAAAATATTAATCACCTTATGCACGTTTTCGAGTTCGGAAAACTTTTAATATGAGCATGAGCACACACGCAGGGAAAGAATTTTCGCTATATTTTGACGTCAACAGTTTTGAAAATATTTTCCTTAACTTGTTAACGATTCGATTCGTGATTTTTTTTTCTTTTGTGCTATGATTTGATTCAACCATTTTTATTTTTCGTTCTTATTAAACATGTATTTTTCTTGATTGGGTGCGGTCTTATTGTTATCGTTTTCATTTCAACAGGTGAAGAAAAAAACTTATCATTTGGCAAGTGTAAAGTGTAGTGAAGCGATTTTAGAATGGATGCGGAAGAATAAGTTTTGGTATTGGATTTTATGACAAGGGGAGTCGTTTGATTCATATTGTGTCTGATTTTATTCGCTGATTGCGTTTGATTAAATTAAAAGCTTCCTAATAGGAAAGTTCTTATATTCACAATAACTCGCGAACGAATAGTAAAGGATGAAACAATTAAAGCAGCTACTTAAAAAAAAAATAGAGAAAATCCATTTTTATCGAGTAAACTTTATTATCACATAAAAGAATCATTCCTTACATTCCTTTTTTGAAAATAGTCCATTCTGAAGTTTTAATTTTTGATAACAAGTGCATGCATTAAGAGTGGTGTTTGACCAATAACCCAAGTAATGATGGCCTCCAACTCCATGTCACACGATATAAGCGACCACTTCACCGGTCCAAATGTCGTCGATGCCATTATCTCTAGACAGGAAATAATCCGTTTTTATGACATGATAAGGGACGTCATTCACAGCTACGTTTCGTTTGGACTTGGTTGTGAAGAAATATTGACCAATGATTCCAGCAGCCCATAAACCACACCAAGTCGATGATTTGTCTGAATTTAATTGCAGCATTGCACTCCAAATATGGTTATTTTGCTTATTTAGTAGTCATTAAGCCAGAATTGGACCTGGATTTTGGTCGAAAACAGTAGATCTTCTTGAAGTTTTTGAAAAGACAAACGACTAAAAAGAAGACGGTTCGGAAGGTCGGGCGGCTTTATTTCTTGCATAAATTGAATTTTGTACAATTTTCACCCAAGATTCTAACGTAAATTACACCAAGTTATTGCATACGACAAGCTAAGATCGACGCCGACGCTATTCTGCCACCACTATATACTCTTCACTACGTGTTAAATGAGGTCTATATGGTCGAATATTATCTTATGTAATGATATTTGGGTTACAAACTTTTAAACGGTATAGCACATAGTGCGATCGAAAGACATTCAACGTACAACGCTGATTTTCGTAATACCTACAGCTGAATAATTTAAAAAGGCTGTGCCAGGCTAAGTCGGACATATTAGTGTGACACGACGAATGTGTGATCTCTCATGAAATTTCCATTGGAAAAATAACCTCTAAAAGAATCACCCTTTACTATCGATTTTAATTTGTATCAGTTGATTATCTGCTAGCATTCTACACATTATAGCTAAATTCGGCCAAATTTTTCTAAGTTATTCAACGAATAGCAAAACAACTATGATTTGTGGAGTCACAGATCTGATCGATGAAATTTTCAAGGGGTGATAGGTTTTTGTAGAAATAAGAATTTGCTTTTGAGTGAGTAAAAAGGATTGAAAAACTCAGCTCTCACACTTTCCTTCTTATCAAAATTTTTCAAGACTAACGGTAAGGTTTAATCTGTCTTTTAATTATTTTCGAACAAGTTTGTCTTAAATTGTATTGTAATAGGATATGAAATATCAAACATTATTGGATATTCCATCGGTCGCGCCTATTCCGGTTAGTTTGTTGTGTAAATCGATTACAAGTGTAGTGAAAGTTTCTTCCATTATTTTTAACGGAAGACAATTATAGCATTTGTTTAATTTGTAATAACATATATACATGAACATATAGTTTAAATGGCAATAGTAATCATTTTAAACGCTTTTATTTATATTTATTAAAAAAAAAAAAAAAAAAAAAATTAAAAAAAAAAAAAAAAATTAAAAAAAATAAACGGTAAGTGTATGAAGCATGCAAAATAAAATACAAATAAAGCTATAAATACAAGATACCAGCAAATAATAATGGTAGGTATATAAAACAAATTTCTAAATAATAAAAAGCATTAAAGCTAAACCATCTTTGGTTTCTGCATAGGTAGATCATGCATCTTTCATTTAGAAAAGGCGAAAGATTTCCCTGATATTTTGACCATCTACAAAACGGAGGAGATAACTTTAGAGGACAAGAAAACCTTTAATGCCACTGAGGATGGGTACCTTAATCGGCATGTATTTATGTCAATGTCATACCAGTGAAGCTGTCTCTACCCGATTTTCAAAGTTGATAAATTTGTAATTAAAAAGTATTGGCTATATGTATATGTTAATTTAAAATTAATTTATTTTTCTTTTCAATCGTTAATATATCTGGTTCTGGTCCCGTGGTTCCAGGCAGGGTTTGTGCACATCCAATGCGACTACATTTTCAAGATTGAGGCTATTTTTCAATGGGTGTCCACTTTTGAGACACCTTGTAGCATGCAAATGAAAATAAAAATTCAAACTTCACATATTCCCTAATATGGACTTTACTGACTTAGTACTCTATCGCAATAGTTTTCGTCAAAAATTCAGATTATGCAACCTTTTCCATCTTTTCGTCATTTAGTGTCATGAGACCAACTCACTTGTTAAGATGGATAGTAAAATGAACTTGATCTTCATATCAAACAAACTTAGACAATTTGGATTGATTGATATTTGTCACGGCAAATTAAACGGTAAGAGATAAAATACAAATAAATTATTAGTTTCTAATAAATGATAAATTAATATGTATGCAAGGTAGACGTGACTGTTTGGGTATCAGTGCAAAAAACACAAATAACGTTGTAACGCACAAATCATTTGTGGTCTAATCAATCAATGACCTTACAAAATTTAAGCCTGGTTTTGACAAGAGCGAAACTGGATGCTTCTTTAGGTAGTTTTATCTTGAAAGTAGGTAGATATGGATATTGATATTAAAATTGATTTTGGGTACTACGTAGTTAGTCCTAGCTTTCGAGTAGGTTAACAATGCTGATTTTTGTGTCCAAATATCAGACAATCATATATGTATTTTATAAATAAATCGAGCAGTAGGGAGTAAAGCAGCGCGATCATTTCCTTGGGTTGGTTCGGCTTTATGGAGCTAATCGTTTTTCAAACTAAGGCGGATAAAATTATTAGTTAATTGGTATTAAAAATCTGTTAGTGGAGTAAGAACAAGCTGTGGGCATGACTATGTGCATCAATATATTCGACCAGTCTAAGTCCCTTTCTGCACAAGTTTTGCTGCACGCATAAGAAGTGCAAAACCTTACGGACATTGTGCTCTTTGATGTCACTTTTACTTCAGAGAAGAAAGTATATACAATTTTTATGAAGTAGATCTAGTAATATTACTTTTATTAACGAACATTGGTTGATCACAATAAAGCTAGGATACATTTATGAGTTGGAACAAATATGTATACTATATGTGAGATCGTAGTAGTAGCTCTACTACACTGGAGCACTGAATTAAAAACCCAAATAATCATATTCAGTGGGTAAGCAACTTATAAACGAGTTTCAAATAATCACAAATACGAGCACACATAATTTTCATCTTCAATCCTTGTATGTATAAAAAAAAACTTATACTAGAGTACAATGTCTCATGAAGAACTCACTTGCTTTAACAATTCCATGCATTGGGAGTAGAAGACGCAGTTCCTCGAGTACATTTGTGCAAAAGTACTGACCAGCTCCGTAACCAGCGCTTCATTACACCGGTTCTCCTCACCAGTAGCAGCAGGGTTACTATCTGTAGAAGACGCTGTAATCCCAGTCAAACCAGAAGCCCTGCGACGATTTACATCCAATTGGATGTTCTTATCAAACTGGGCAATGTTACCACTGCTGGGGCTCCTGTTCTTGCTGTCGCTGGTGTTACTACTCGCAACAAAGTTCAAACAATTACATGAGATCAACATGGTCCACCGAAACAAGTTTTAAACCACAATCTTGAGCAACAATTCCGATTCCAACAAAAATAAGGTATACAAACAAAAATAAACTTTAATAGAATACACGACTCTTTTGGATTTGGATTCACCGGGAGGATTTGTCCAATTTAATCGAGGGGAAAATTCAAGAGAAATTCCGTCTTCTCTGGCCGAACAGAGCACACTTATTTCTTTTTTCTTAAATTTTCTTCTCTCCTCTATCTCGCTTTAGCACACGCACTTTCAGATTGGATTTTGCCCTTTGCGTTCGATGGCGAACAAAATTGATGAAATTTCTTGATTTGCTTCCAATTGATTGCTTTGGTGGGCAAACACGGCGATTCCGATTTATAGATTCAAATTCACTATGTCATTCGGAGAAATTAAAATTAGATGCCGGCTAACTATTGTTTGTACTGTGTGACAGAGGTTTGGGTTATAAAATTTAATTAAAAAAAATAAGAGACGACAATTAAAAAGCAAGTTTCCTTCCGCTGCTATTCCCATCCAACGAAAAAAAAACTGATCCTACACTACACTCCGACTTTAGACTTTACCGAACCGAACAAAATCGCACAACGAGTATGAAAATCTTTTTTTTTCTTTTTAATTCTTGTGTCGTCGTTTTATTTTCTGTTCGCCTTCTATCTTTTTCTATCGTTTTGGATTTCTTTCTTATTTGCGTTGCGCTGCGTTCTTCTTTTTGATTGTGCCTTTGTCGGCTGTTCTTTCATTTTCGTTTCAGTTTGGTTCAGCGGTGTGGTGTGTTGAGGTTTTCCTTTGTTCGGAAAGAGATGTGATTTAATGCCTTACTCACCACGATTTGCAAGAGGAGAAGTTGAAAGATGAGGTGAATATGATGAGTGACAGTTTAATGAATGAATACACAGAGGTATGGGATTTGGGTAAGTGATTTTTGTTCGGGATTGGGAAGGAGTAGGAATAGCGTGACAACGCTAAACGTTTTTACTAGCAACAATCACTCTAAAGGGTTGTTAAAAAGAGCGTAACAATTTAGTCATAGAAGGAGGAGAATATGTGATTGACATTTAATTGTTGTTTTGTTATTATTTAAAACAAATGTTACCTTTAACATCGTACTTCATATGATAATTTAGATTTACTTCTTTGCAATTTCTTATTTATAGAAGAATATTGTGATAAGAATCTGGGAATTTCGAATTTAGAACTTTTCATGTTTCCTATAAATTTCCCTGAATACACAATTTAATTTAAAGGAGATATGTTACATCGTACATTGTATACGAATACTCTGTTCTAGCTCTTACGTCTTCAGTAATGGGTATAAGATATTCGCACTTGATAAAAAAAATCTTACTCCCCCTCACACTGTGCTCAAAAATGGCGAGCCAACACGACATAGAAACCCTTTTGATATGGACCGACATTGACAATTAAGAAATTTTCTAAAACGTATTAATTAAATAGAAACATTGCAAGGATAAAATGGCCCCATCCCACAGTATTTTTACTTCTTTAGTAAACAGAAGACAAAAGTGATGAAAAACGATTGTTAAAATTTTGTATCCACTACCAATTATGTGAAAACCAGGCTATCAGATATTCTACAGGGCTAAGCCTACAAGAATGCTATCGAAAGGAATGTTGACATTTAACGGAATTCATAGGATATTTCGAAATCAATTTCTTTCAATAGAAAATATGAAAAAAACATGTTCTTATCGTTATCTTGTTATTGCATGCGATAATAATATGTAGAACTGTAATTTATGTGATATATAACTGTCATTTGACTATAAAAAAATGAAATGGATTCCTAACCAAAGGATATTCGATTGCTGCTGTTAAATGCTTTCTGCTTTTGCTATTATTGAGGTGGAAACGCTGCTTTGTGCTTCATTCTGACGTAGCGCACAACTGACGCATTATAGATTGTGAACACGTAAAATAGAATTGTTGTATTCCGGAAACCCTTTTTTGTATGGTTGGAATTGAAATCCGATTCGGGATTAAATACATTACCACTTGAACCACGGCCACCCACTTTTGAGAAATTGGGTGAAATTATCATGTGCGACCATAGAATATATGGCGAAACTTCTAAAATCACTCAAATATTTTATTTTTACTAAAAAAGAAAAAAGCAAGAACATAGTTTTCGGATCCAAGCAATCGGATCGCATCAAGCAATACTCGAGATTTTATTTTAGATTTTTTCGTCTGATAACAATTATTCCGAAAAGCCATCTCACCGATCACGTCACACAACATCACCATAAACAAACTAGAATATACGCACAATTTTCTCATTTCTTTTTACAATTTACGCAAACATTATCTTTTGATATACGGAGTTCACCACTTATTCATAACACGTGCTTACACGATTTGAGGTAATGAGGAGAAATTGGTTTGGAACTTTAGTACACATATAAATGCCAATTAATATCGAATAAATATTATTTTGAACTAACAGTGACCCATTAGTGGAAAATTGTTTTTCGCAAATAGACAAAGCAATATCTCCAAATATTTAAAGAAATTCATATTATCCACTGAATACATTCTGTGTTACTTTTAAGGTTAGTTCGAGACTCGTTTTGTTGCTTCCCTCAAAGTGACATTGAAGATATAAAATAAGAAAAATTCAGCTGCAGTCTAGTAAAAGTGGTTTCTGCAATATTTTACAGAAGACAACTTATTTTGTATTTGAAGACACTTGAATTAAGCTACTTAAATAAACAACTTCACAATCAGTCTCATCAGATTTATAAAAAAATTTTGTAGATAATTTTCCAAGAATCAAACACATGCGAACATCACGTAATACTATACAAAGTTTGCCCGCCTGCAAATGGGGGTTTCCGCAGATGTAAATCCACATACGCATTCTTCCAAATTCATTAAATCAACAGTTTCCGATAAATTACAATTAAAAATGAATACAAAGAACGGAACGAATGATGAACGGGAAGAAGGTGAAATCATAGATGAGTTTGAAGATATCATCTCATCCGATGAGGAGTACTCAATGTTACAACGGATTGAGGAATTGGAGGCTAAAAATGCTGAACTGGAGAAAATCGAGAATATATCGAGCATTTATGACAGTGGAAATTATGGTAAGTGAAAATACATTTTGCGATTTATTTGCAACAGAAAATAAAAATCGAATGAGAAGATTCACATGATTAACGATTTCCAATTGGGATACGTGTATTTACGAATGGATGTATGCATATACTTATAAATGTTTGTGTTTGTTTGTATTGGGAGTTGTAGGCGAAAGTGAATGTTGAGCTTAGCATTAGGTAAACAAAGTATAAAGCAAAATGTTTTCTTTAAAAATTCCAATGAAGCGCAAGCTGATTGTTATTTCTTTCGTTATCAGTTTAAAAAAATTAGGTGTTCGCTAAAAGTTTGAGGAAATGGAAGAAATATACTTATTTTAAATCTGCAGGGCCAGGCTGTTCTTGTAGAGTTGAGTTATGCCCTGCATCATAAGATTACAATGATTAAAATATTATTCGATTTTCTTGTTTTTTTCAAAAATGTCGTTTCAGTTCATAGAAGAATAGCGTTCTACTACTACTAAAGATATATTTTTCTTGATACTTAAGGTGGCCATACACGACGAACATGCTCATGCGATCAGTTCGTGTTGGAGGTCTTATTCGGTGTTGACAAACCAAATCAATGTTTGTGAAAAATTTCAGAATTTGTGGATTTGTTCGTGAGCATGTTCACCGTGTATTGCGTTGCTTGCGAACATACTCATTCGTTCGGACGCATGCATTTATGGTCCAAACTCAGAGAAATTTGTATCTCAAGATGCCGTCAAAACAGCAGCATAATTTTAACAGCTTTTCGACAGCCAAGAATATGAATAATTTTTTTTATAATTTGTTACTTACCTCAATAAATTCTTTCAATGACGTAATTATTGCTTTGCAACACTCAATGACTATTTTGCCCAGACTTTGAGCCGAAATATTTGTTAAAAATTTTAGATCCTCGAAGCTTTGTCCAGTTGCGAGGAATCTTAAAGTTGCTGATAGTCTCTCGTTGCTGTTATTGCTTCTCACATTCCTGGGTTTTGTTTTCCAATAACTGGACTAACCAAACTCAGCAATTCCATATAAGATTCTGAATCCATTCTAGGAAAATCGCGTATGGCCAGCTTTAATCAGCTTTCTCATTTTCAAGGTTGATTCATTGTTTGAAAACTTCGAGATTGACTTTTGTACTATGCTGCTTATTTAGATTTAATTCTTCCACTCTTGTATGTGCTGGGCCTGGCTTTCTTCGAGATATTGCAATTTCAATGTAGTAAATTAACAACGCAAAACTAACAATCTAGTATGCATGCATAAAGGTGTGATGGACAATCTGGACTTATCAATTCTGTATCGACTGCAAAATTGTGCCTCATGTGTTCTGACTATTTTTGAAATTTGGCGAAAAGATCTTCCCTTCACCCGTATAAAATCTAACTGGTGCAGCAACTAAAGCCATGATACGAGTATAAGATTTTACCATATGAAAAAACCGATTTCCAATCAGATCGCAGTAAGAAGCTCTAGAGTAAACATCTGTAGTTTAAAGTGTAATTTTTTTTTTTCATAAGATAAAGTAATGAGTGTTTGACGTGTGAGATTTTTAGGGTTCGTTACAACTACAGTAATTTTTTTTAGGAATTGCTTGTCATCCTGTCGAAGGCTCAAAGTCGGATTTTCTTTATGAATTGAAACTGGGACATAATGCGGCTCTGGCAGTGAAAACACTAATGACGCAGCAGATGCAGACCTAACAAAAACGTTGCACAGAATATGGGGGTATCTCCAATGAAAATAAGTCGGCACTGTTTCATATACGAATAGAAAAAAAAACTCAATAAGTGGGTACCACATGAACTAAACGAGTCACAAAAACTACTACTCTCCTCTTAGAAATCTATGCATCGCTGATCTTAAGGCACCAAAATGAACCATTTTTGCACCATATAATCCTGTGTGATGAATTTGTATAACAATCTAAACAATCTAGAGCTCCCTGTGGAATGGTTTAGAGGTCAACAATTTTCACTTACGTTACAAACGCAGAAATATCGAAGGAACATGGAAAACATGTGGACTGAGATGTAATTATACATGCCTATTATTTTACAGGAGCTCCGTCCCCAATTGGTGCTGTTTATCTTTATCTATATTAATTTCTTCGATGTTGAGTATTTTATTTCGGCACTCAGTGTTCTCATAAATGATACACGAAAATTCGGATTCAGCTCACATGAATATTATAAATCCCATTTTGAGTAGGCACTGCATGCATTTTGAGTCATTCAAAGATAGATGAATGAGCGTGAGTAGATGTGGGGATAAGTTTAAATTATGGAGTTTTTAAAAAAGCTCAAAGAAGGTCAAAATAGAATTCAATGAACTAGGTGTGCATTTGCTGTAGGAAAATTATTTTTTTGCATTTATTAAGTACGTTAAAAGGAAATAAACAGCATTTTCTTTTTGATAAAATATATAAGGTAATGCATTCCCAAATCCACACCTACAAGCAGCGCTGCTTTTGAAAGAGCATGTCCAAACGGTAATAACCCTATTAGATAAATAATGTGCTATCGTTAAAAACCCTGAAAAGGTAAACAAAGTGATTTTCTTTTATTCTACATCTTTATTACATCTATAAAAGAGAACACATTTTCTTGTTTGTCCGCGAGTAGGAAGTAGGTACGTTATGATACCTCAACAATATATATATCAACCGATTTTTCGTAAGTAGCAGCATTACATGGGATTTTTAGTCCGCTATTGGGCCTTTAAACCCATTTTGTATGACTTTTTAACTGAAAAAATGCATTTTTATGCTTTACACACATATTACTACAAAATGGATGAATAGATTTGAATATGACTTTATTCTTCGATTAGTATAATACATTTCCTGGTGAAGAGATTGATGTATCAAACATGTAATTATTTGAGGTTTACATAAATCACAGATATGCGTAGGTCATTGCAATAAACAGCCCACCAGTGGAGTTTGTTTATGAAAAAAAAAACTTATTTTTTTTTCTCTCTTTGGACTATTGTAGGATTTTTATGTAAAAGTTATTTGTCTTATTAAGGGAGTCCCATAATTCACGCAAAATTTAAATTTTGCGCCATTTAATAGTACAGTTATGACAAAGGACAAAAAGATAACAATGTGAAAGCTGACATTTCGGGGTTAGTAAAAATAGAGCGCTATACGAAAGAGCAAAGCATTTTCATTGTTGAGCAATATTTTAAAAATAATGAATGTTTGTCAGCTACAGTCGAAAAAAATCATCATCAGTGATAAAGCTTACTTTCATCTTGATGGTTTAATCGTCAATTGTCGCATTTGGGGTTCAGCAAACCCACGAGTTATTATTGAAAAACAAATGCATCCAGTCGAAGGTTTCCTGGAGTTAAAAAAAAACTGATGCTCTTGGGAGGGTCTATGTAGTTCATCCCAACAGTGAATGTTTTCACTTGAGAATGCTACTTCACATTGTAAAGGGCCCATCATACAAGGAAACTAACAATACCTATAAAGCAGCATGCAAAGTAATGGGTCTCTTGGAAGGCGACTCTTAATGGGACAACACAGCTACTATTTGCAGTTCATCGAGCTCATTTTGGTATTTGGTATTTTGGTATATACTGAATCGAGGACGGCGTGAGTTAAGTCAGATTATGTCCAATATGATCGAAATATTTTTGACGAAGCGTTGTTAGAATTGGATAAGGTAGTAAAAGAACTTTCAGGTAAATCTATTTTGGATTTTGAACTGCTAATGCCTACAAATACAACGAACACTGAATTAACTAACTGCGAATACGCAAGAGAAACTTCCTACGATCAATTTAAACTGTTTACTAAAATTGTAGCTCAAGATGAACATCGCTTGAACATTGATTAAAACAAAAAGTAAACGATGAGTTATTAACATCAAAAGACAGAAAAGAAGGAAAGTTACATTTCCTTGGTACTCCTGGAGGTACAGGAAAACATATCTTATCAACTTGCTTCTTAGAAAAGTAAGATCTACTCGCAATATTGCATTAGCTATAGCATCATCCGAAATTGCAGCTATACTTTTGGAAGGAAGCTGAACCACTCAAGCAACATTCAAACTGCCACAAACGATTGCTACTGAAGTCGCAAGCACTGTTTGAAGCATTTCAGAACAATGTTATACTGGAAAATTAATACGTGACTGCTCATTAATAGTTTGGGACGAAGCACCATGTCGAACAAGTTTTCAATTTGTGCAGTACGGATTCACCCATGGGTGGATGCACGATATTGTTCTCTGGTGACTTTTGGCAAAACTTACCCGTGGTAGCAAGAGAGACACGTGCTGATGAAATCAATGCTTCATTGAAAAGATCTTTTCTCTGGCCGTTTGTGAATAGATTAGAACTTAAAACAAGTATGTTTTAAATCCTGGATTTTTCAGAGTTGTTGCAATGGCAGAATTAATCTAGATAATCAAAACCTTTGCATTTTTATCCAGAAATTAATCATATAAGTTCTAAGACTATATTGGTTTAAGGAGAGAGCTATTTTGTTACCTACTAACAATCAACTAGGTAAAGTGAACGACTTGATTCTCTCTAAAATTAATACACAGGCGCAAACCTACTACTCGATAGACACCGTGGTGAACCAGTAAGAGCCCCACAGAATTTTTTAATTGCATGCAGCCTTCTGGATTGCCCCCACATAAATTGGTCTTAAAAGAAGGGTGTCCTGTTGTTTTATTGCGAAAGCTTAATCCATCCAAATTGTGCAATAGTACACGTCTCCAGGTTAAACGCCTAAAAACTTTAATTATAGAGTGCACAATTCTGACCGGATGTGGAACTGGAGAAACCGTGCCCCGGATTTCACTGATACCAACGGATCTTCCACTTCAATTCGAAAGATTGCAGTGTCCAAAAACAATTGTCATTTTCAATTACAATTAAGAAATCATAAGGTCAGACATTCGCCGTTGCAGGCTTAGACCTAAGCGTTGAGTGTTTTTCCCATGAACAGTTATACGTAGCTCTTTCGCGCGTCACTTCCAAACAAAATTTATTCGTATTGTGTAACCAAAATTCAGCTACAAACATTGTTTATAAAGAAATTCTATAATCAAAGGCAGTGCTTCACATTTTTCACGTCTTTTATTTTCTAAATTACACCCGTGCGAAGCCGGGCGGGTCGCTAGAAATTAATAAAATGTTTTGTCAATCGTATTAATATGTATGTTAATTTCTTATATTACAAGGGTATATTGAGTGGTAGAAATGAATACAGCACATGTTGTGCGTCACATTCATATTCATTCAAATCGTTTTTTCTTCATTTGAATGGTATGAATGTCTCACTCGTTCACATTCATTCAATTTATTTGATTATATTGATTACCGACTGTAATTTAAGAATCTTGTCTTAGTTCATACAGCTATGCTTGTTCCCGCGATTAAGTTTACATAAATACCTGTAGTGGTGTTAGCACTCTTACCCGTTTTATTTACTTGTTAGTTTTTTTTTCAATGTTTTGCAGACAGCCATATGCAAATATACTTAATTTAAAATTGATGTCTATGGCTATTGATTCGTTAAGAGTAAGACGTTTTAAATAAGCTTAGGTATATATTTTTTACGCAAGGTCATTCACACCCATCTATTTTTTCTTGTATTTTTTTTATCAGACACCAAAAAAGATTCAGTTCATCAATCGGATCGTTATCCACTTATTTCTATAAACATATCTGACGATGAAGACTACCCACCAGCACCACATATGACCCGGATTTCTAAACGTCGAAAATCTGTACAACGTTCAGGCATACGTCGAACCCATCGTCGTAGAAAGCATTCATCGTCATCGCCTCCACCACCGCCTTCGTACCGTCCCTCCGATAAAATATTATTGTCCATGTTCCAAAAGAGATCTTCACACTCTTCGTCCACTTCATCGAAACGTCGAAAAAAAGGAAAGAAATCACATTCCACAAGATCAACGAAAAGAGCACGTGGCTACTATCTCACCGATAGTGGGGATGACGATAATTTTGATAACTACAATGTGAATCTTGCAAGTGGTTATGAGAATTACAATAGCACTGATGGAGAGAGACGTTTTGTACTTAATCGAGAAGTTTTGCGTGTTGCTTTGGCTAGAAATACTCAGCATAATGAACAGCATGTGACGTTAAAGGATCGTTTAATACGGAGGAAAGAAAATACCAATACTCTAAATGAGAAGAGTACAGAAGAGTTACATGAGGTTGTTCCGGTGGAGGAAGAGGCAGAAGAAGTGGAGGAGGAAAGTCAAATTAAACCTGATTTACCACAAGAAAAGTCCGAAGAAAAGGAAGAAACTGAAGGGGATGAGGATAATTTAGAAGAACAGGAGTTACGAATTATTGCTTTGAAATCGGCTGTACTGCGGAAACATTTAGTTAGAAAAAAACGCGATGAAAATGTGGCATATTCTCCATCAGATTTTGATGAGATTTATGCAAATATTGCGGTGTCGCCTTTAATAAATAACATCGATGAACCAGAGACGTGCAATAGTATGGAAATAAGTCCAGCTCCCTCGCCTAAACTTTTAGTAAGCGATGATGAAGGAATTGACACGAAACCTGTTGATATGGATATTGCAAATAGTGATAGTGACTGTGAGTTGCCAGGATTTGAAAAGTGGGTTCCGATCGATCAAATTCCCCTACCCGATAACATGGGAATATCGGAAGGAATATACATTCCCGCTCCGATACGTTATGACTTCGGGAGTGAGAGAACTTTAATGCCACCTGCGCCAACGTTAAATAGTGTTCAATTGTCACAAGAGAATTTAGATTCTGAGTTAGAAGAAGAAGAAGTAGCATTGCGTGCATTGTTGTTGGCTAAAATGAATTCACCGAAAGTGAATAAGATCATAAGAGATGAGCATGTCAAAATAGAAAGAGACCCCACAACCGATCCAGATTTGTCATTAGACGCCGATGCATTGCGGAGTTTCTTGATTGACAATATGAAAAAGAAAACGCAACCGAAACATTCACCAGAAGACGTATTAAAAGAGGCTGTACGCCGGCTGACCGGCAGAAATGCTGCATATAGTCCAGCGGAGTGTAAAAGTGATTTTCGGTTAGATTTTAAAACTGTGCAACAAACAGAAATCGAATTGGGTGAAGCGATTAGTGGTATGTCGCGTGTGAAGATAGAAATGGACTGGGAACCTTCTGCACCTGTTAAAGAAGATATACTAACAAATATAGATCCTGAAAGGGAAAACTTTATTTTATCAGAAGGTAAAGGCCAATGTGAGGAGGCTGAAATTTATAACAAATTTTCAGTTGAAGTAGAAAATGAAAAACCGTATACGAAAAAACAAAACCAGAAACGAAAAATAAGTGAGGAAATACTCGTCGAGTTAAAACCTAAGGGTGTTGTGGTGTGTTCTGAAGTGAACGGTACAGTTCCTTCTGAACAATTGGAAGCCGAAGGGAAAAAACTTTCGGACATGGAGGAGCCCACAAACAAAGTTTTTTCTCTTGAAAGTAAAACTGAAAGTATTGTGTGCTCTTTAAAAACACAAGTAGAAGAACACAAGTCAGCAAAGGAAATATTATCGAACTCAGCACTAGAAGAGCACGATACTATTCCTCCTGAAAATCAAGTACAGGAGCAAAATAAGGCTGCAGACGAAGCATTATCTGATCCAGTACCACACGATCTGGAAAATAAAAATTCTGGTTCATCTAATGAAACTATTTCACAGTTAAAAGAAGAAAATAAAGATGACACTAGCCTCCCCGAAGTTAATCAGGACAAACTCACATTGGCGAATGAAAATCAGGCTTTTTGGAAAACCCCATTGATTGGCCAGATTGGATCTGCCACAATTGTAAACAGGCAAAAGAGGGAAACGGAACAGCAATTGTCAAAATATAATAAAGTTTCAAAACCGGTTGAGGGTATGAACAATAAAAAAAGTACATCACAACAGAATGGTACGACAGTCAGTTCTGTTTCCAAATCTGTCCAAAAAACTATAAAAGTTAAAGAGATAGCAACAACAGCTGTGCCTACAACATTAAAAGTAATACAGCAATCTAACACCAATAACAAAACAGCACAAAATCAGGTCTTACCAAAGAGAACGGTCCCTTCCACACAGGACTCCCAGAAGCCAACAGTCAAACCATCGTTGGGTCAATCGGTTAAAGCTTTATTAAAGCCCTCAGTAAAACTTCCAATAACGTCCACGACAAAAATAGTTAAACCTAACAAAATAATCAACAAAACGACTGCAGACTTAAAGCGTAAAACCGCAGAAGTTATTCCTCTTAATGCTGTTCCTGCGAAAAAACCAAAATCTGATGATCGTCTTATAATTGCCGCAGAAGTACCACAAGTTAAACAATTAATTATTCGCTTAAGAGTTTCTGAGTCAGAGAGCGAATACTCTGCTTATTCAGCCGATGACTGCGATGATGATGAAGATCGACGAAGTTTTATTGATAGAAGTATAACTATTGGTAATGAATACTACGACATTGCAAGTCCAATCAGCTTGCCGATGGAATCGCCATGTGATACACCAACTCGAGTGGGTTCGCCACTTATAAGTGTTACTCCAACCACTAAGCCGAGTGTAGCCAAATCTATAGTCAATGATTTTTTTGAGGCAAAATTAGATCAATTCTTGAAAAATGCTCGCTCAAAAATAGCCGATACATCACAGCAACCTGTGGAGACAGATGTTCCGAAAATTATCCCACTCAATACGCCAGTGGTAAGCTTTTAAACAAATAACAGTTGAAGGAAAATTTGTCTCTTTTAATCTCATTTCAGGCTGTTCGTCATTTACCTGAAGCATCTCAACAGGAGTATCGGCGTCTCATAAATCGTATGAAGCTACTTGAGCGACAAAAGAACGCCAAGAACTTGCAGGTGGATGAAAAGACCACGAATTGTGCTCCCCTTGGGGAGTCAAGAACTGTGATGTTAGAAAGTAATGGTGGTAAAAAACTTGTTAAAAAGGTTTTAGTTAAGAACACTGCAAAATGTGATAAAAATACTGACGCCCCACAAGTTACAAAGACTTCAGAAGTCGGTGCTGTTAAAACAGCTGTTGCTCCTATCGGTATAACCGTATCCACCTCAAGTACACAAATAGTTACTCCATCATCGCCAAAACCTTCCAAGGAGCGGCTTAGCTTATATGAAATCTCCTATCGTCAAACGGGGTAACTAAACCAAAGAAGTTTTGTTTTTTTAAATTAAAAACACTCAAGTGTTGCTTTTTTTTTTTCTTTTAGCAAAACTATAATTTCTAAACTGGATAAAAACATCGCATTGGTTCTACTGGCTAAGAACGCGAAAATTGCTAAGCTGAAACATGAACAGCGCCTGAAAGAGCTGAAAAAAGAAATGGAGGAACTACAGGGAAGGATTGAAAAGGAACAAGAACAGATAACCAAGCACTATCCAGAAATTTTAAGTTCAAACCGAATGATTGAGTCTTTGAAATCAAGGCGACAGAAAATGAATAAAACGATGTCAGAAATGGGGCAAAAAATTGCCGGAGAGAGTTACAGGTATGTTTGCAGATGTTTTCGACTTGCGTACTGAACAGCTGGCAAAAGGTGAGCTTAGAGATAAGTTTAAATTGATGTCACTTAGAGGTTACGATACATTTTTTAAAAATTTTGATTGCACTTTTTATCATTGTTTTTAAAACTATGGGAAGAGAAATAGAACGATTTAGTTTAGTTTAATAGTTAAAAATTAATATTTATCATCAGTTGATTCAAAAATTTATAATGAAATCAATTTTGTTGTATTTAACTGAACGTAATTTCTCTAATATAGCCGATTATCCACAATCTTCATGATTTTTATGAAAATAAAATGGCGAGTAAATTCTTCAACGTCTCTGTGAATACTAACACCTTTATCTTGTAGAATGATATTTTTCATTTTATTATTTGTTCACCTGATCGATATAGGTTTTTCTTTTATTAACATTTGAAATATGTAAGGCGCATACATTTGATGCTACATAATTCTTCCATATATTCGTATTGTTCCTATGGCGAAGCTTGTGGAGTTTGGCTAAATTGGTTTGGTGCAAATTTTCAGGTTACGTTGTTCAAGATCTCTGAACTTTTACATTTTCTGTAACATAATGCTGTGGAGTATTGGTAACTCTAGGTCTGACATTTCCATCGCTATTTGTTGATGGTTTATTATTTTTTATTTATTTTATTACAGAAATAATGATGTTGCACATTAAGATTACAAAAATCTTATAAATTTGTACAATGTTTAGGAAAGGTTGAGTATTTTTAAATTAAAAAAAAGAGAATATAATAGAAATAATAGATATAAATATATAAGAAGGTAAATTAGTTGTGATCAATGGATAAATGTGTAAGGCGTTGTTTTTTGAAGTGCTTTGCGTTTCTTATCGCTCTCAGTTCCATCGGAAGGGAGTTCCATAAGCGAGTGGGATGTACTAAGAACTGGCCTTCTGATGTTAAACAGCAGTACGTTGGCTGGATTAGTACAAAGGTTCGCTGCGATACAGGGAACCTCAGCTTACAGTAAAGATAGTCTGGTTGTTGTGTTTGAATAATGTTGTAAATACAAATCAAGTATTGCAGTGCATTTTTGAAGGAACATCCGAAGGTTGCTTTGGCATAGGACGAAACAAGGTCGTATCTACGCAGATACGATGCAATATGTATATTGTTGTAGACTACAGTTTATTTGCTTTTTGACCTGTAGCCGATTTTATCAAATAATTTACAACAGTTTAGTAAAATTGGCAGTAGTAGAGTTTTTGCTAGAAGGATTTTCGTTTTTGTTGCTGTATAGAGGCACGTGAAGCCCAGAGAAGACGAAGATAGCCATAAACTTTTACAATTGTTGCAGTGATATGACGGTCTTAGGATAATGTACGATTAAAGGTAATACCTAGATTTCGAACAGACTCAACATATTTGATGTTAGAGTCCCTTAGCTGCAGCAATGGAAAGAGGTCAGATCTATGTTCTTCCGATAAATAATGGCTTTTGATTTTCTCGGGTTTAGGCAGTTCCGGATATTACGGAGATCTTGATTCATTTTTAATGCCGTAGATTATACCAAACTAGTAGAACTTTGTATAAATAGTTGCACATGTTGTACAACATTAGGGAGCTCGTTCACGTATAGACCCTTGTGGTACACCAGTTGTCATTGATATCATTTCAAATGCTCGATCTCTAACGACTACGAATTGTTGTCTATCAGTTAGGTAGTTGCTGATGGGGTTGAAAAATTAAATTGGCTTATAAGTTTAGATCACAAGAGTGCGTGGTTAACCGTATCGAAAGCTTTTGAGAAAACGAGAAGGGTTAAAATGGTTAGTTCATTTCTATCGAGACCATTCCGAATCTCATCAGTTATATATAAGAGAGCGGTTTTGCAGCTTCCCTTTCTTCGAAAACCCGATTGACACAAGCTTAGCTGATGTTCTGCGAGGTGTTGGATTACTTGTGCAAGTAGAGCTTTATCAAATATCTTAGAAAGGTAAGTCAGAATTGCGATTGGTCTGTATTCAGATAAGTTACTATTGGCCTTTTTTGGTATGGGAACGATCTTGGCTTTTTTCGATTCGTTGGGATGCACAGAGGTAGTTAAAATGGTATTGAAAATTTGTGTTATATATGGAAGACTGGCAACGACAGTTTAATAAATTTAGGGTGTATCCCATCTAACACGGTTACATTTGACTTCACAGACAATACCTACTCCACGACATTAAGATCTGAGACACTGAGCAAATGAAAGTACATAACAGAGTTTAATTATTTTATTTGTTAGCATCTCGGGTTCTTCCTCGAACCTGGATGTCTGGATTTTTTTCTATTACCCGTACGCTTTGAAACTGGCTATGTTGTGATTTGATCGTTTTAACTGCCATCGAGTACAATAATTTGCACTGACAACTGTCTAGAACTAGAACTCGCTCGTGCATTTTTTCACCGATCGTTGCAATTTCTCGATTCCTGTGTGTCTTTATGCAGTGAAACAAACCAGTCTTGCAAGATTTCTATTCAGTCTGTTCATGTTATTAGACACAATTGGGAGCCATTTAAATTCATACCCTCCGATCCCGGTAAATTTGATGGTTTGCAAACAGTGAGCACAAACGTCTCAGATGAGGCAGGTTTTCAACACCTTCACATGAGTGATGCTCTTGCTCTCAATATTTTAGAATCTCTGTTAGACTTTCCCCAACATTTTCAACGCGTCCGAACAAGATATTCCGTTTAAAGCACAATATTTGAAAAGAATCATTCTTTTCCATAGTAGAAATCGCCGATAGTACTTCAGGTTAACTAATGTTTTTGCCTACTGGCAACAAACATGTGATGCGCCCAAGCTCAGCGTCAAAATTGATGACAAGTGTAGCAGCATTTGGAAACTAATAACGCGGGACGGTTGAAAGACTCAGTCCCGGTTATAAGTATTAAAACACTGATTTGCTTTGCCCCAACCTTAGATTTTTTTTCAGAGTTGGCCTTTTTCCTTGTTTAAATGATCAAAACGTAGCTTCACGACTTCGGAATAAGTCTGTAGTTTTTCTTAGTTTCCTTACTTAAAATTATTTTAGCTAAAGCGGGTAGCGGGTACCTATTTGCTAGGTGATCGACATTGATTACTTTGGGAACCTTAGCAATCTATCTGGGATTGGTAGTACATATTTAAGTGCTGCTCTTAAATAAAAAATAAATATAAAATAGTTTGGAAAAAGACATTCCTTGTTCAGATCCAACAATAGAATTTGAATGTGTTTGGGTGCTTTCAAATTTTTATTAGATTTCTCTGAATAGCTGTTACATTTGCTATAAGTATATATTTCTTTCTTGCTTCTGTCTCTTTTCACAGCATTGTTGATCTTCAGAAACCTATCATATCAGCTAAGACAAAAATACTAGCTGCAGAAATCAAACATGTAAATACAATGAAATTTAGTGATATAGAAAAGTGGGAAGGGCAGAACACTGAACGTTCATCAGATAACGCTGCTATAAAAGCTCCTCCTAAAGACTTGATTAGTGTAAGTGAAGAATCATCATGTTCTATAGTCGAAATACCATCATTACCTACGGCATCAACATTGACCAATATCAATAAAAAGCCTATGGAAAATGTGACGATTCCAAGCTCAATAACAAGTACTGTTATCGATGCATCTGTCTTTGAACATACTCAAGATACACCACAACCGAATGATATAAATGTACCTGAGCCTGAAGCATTATCAATAAAAGAAAGCTCAAAATCCTCTACAAAAGAACAAGAAGTGGGTGTAGTTCTGCAAAAGATTCAACTAACTTTTTTTCGTTTCTCATAGACATAAATTTCTAAAAATTTTAAACGAACTTTTTGTGATGAGTTTTTGCAGGAGGCGTTAGAAGAGATTGAACCAATAACTGACAGGAAAGCTATCGACTTACCACCAACCGGAGAGGCACAAGATGAAAATGATGTAAAAGAAGAAAATAATGAAAAACGAGAATTTGAAGAGGAAAAGACAGAAAACGAAGGCGGTTCAAAGCTCCAAGATTATGTCTCTCCGTTGGGAAACTTTCGGGATGAGAGGTGTGTAAAATTGATGCCATATCTATTTTTGTTTTGCCTTTTTTGCTTTAATTTTTAATAATTATAAGTTTACTGTGTGTTGGTAAGGAATAAGAAAAAAGGGTGTTTCAAATAATTGTAAATTTACTTTAGTATTTAAAAAACGGTTAACGTTTGAACTAATGTTTTACGTATAAATTTGCTCTTTCAGTAATTTTTAATTTTTTGAGTGTGATAAGTGGTCAATTAAGTTATTCATCATTGGCATAAAAACAATGGACTCCTTAATAAAAAATGGTAAACTAAATAACCATACGAATATTAACCAATTAAAATAAAATATTTTTTTGCTTGCACAACTTAATCTAAGAAACAAAAATTAAAAGGTAACTTTCCTGCAATAAAATTGCAGTCATTCATCTTTGGAAGTGATAGATTATTGCATATATGTAAAGTTAAATATTGCATATCATATCGCTTCTGTTCGCTATGTAGATTATTTAGTCTTGAGAAACATAAAATAGCCTGGGCGCTCATAACGTAACTTTCAAGACGTTTATCGTTTGTGCGATGCCCTTGAACGTTTATTTTGTCCAAAGTTTGAGAGCTACTGAATGAAGTATTTTCACTATTAGAAATGACAGAAGGGGTCAAATGTTCGATGTTATTGTTTTCTTAGACAAGCTTGCTTAATTGTTATTTTCTGAAATGTGAGTATTTTAAGATAACCAATTAATAATTTGTATTACTAATAATTCGGCTAGTCAAAGCCAAATTGAGTTGCTTATAGATTTTATCTATGAAGAAGACAGGTGATGAACCATCGGAGCAAGTCCTTGCTTTAGATTAAGAGGGAAGAGCAATCGAAATAATCCTCCACAACCTAGAATCTCTAGAGTGGCACAAAATCTAAATAAAGGAGGAATATATCTGGACCGAAGATCCAGCCTCTTTTGAGACACGACAACGTTGTACAAAGCTTAGATTATACCTATGTAATTAAAGAAAGTCAGAAGGAATCTTTTTTTATTATAATTTATTAATTTAATGGAAGTGGTAAAGGATGCGATGTGTAGCTTGGTATTCTTAACGTTCGTAACACTTTTAATTTGTTTTAGTTTTCAGCAACACAAACGAAACGATATTAAAATAGCTATCGTTCAAACGCTATCTCTTATATTTGACAGTTTTCGAGTTACTTGAAGCAAACGTTAACCCGTCAAAATGATATCGCGAAACGATTGTAGTTTTTGAAAGTTACGTTATATAAATCTATTGCAAATCGATATCGCCAGACAATAGTCGTTATACGTGATGAGAGCCCTGCACTCTGCGGGTTTTTTTTTTCCAGATAATTTTCGTTGAAATTTATTAAGAAAATGAATGTGTTCTGCCAGTAATTTTCTAAAACAAGACTTCTACAAGTCTAAATTTACTTTAATTTCTTCTAATATTTTTTATTTGTAAGCTCCAACATTTGCTTTAAGTTAATTGACACCGTTTGCAAATTCATACATTTGATATACCATTTTTGCTTAATCTCTGCCAGTCTGTCCATGATAATTGAAATACCCTGTATCAGCATTCCTTATCAAAGCGCAACAAAAAGGGTTGTCCGTTCAAATTTAATTAAAAATAAATTTGAAACAAATATTAATGCATTCTATTTATATAACAGTGTTACTTTATTTAAACGGACAAGCCTAGTTTTTTTTGTTTTTTTTTTTTTTGTTTTTTTTTTTGCTACAACAAGAACTATTATTGCTTTAATTGCTTTATTATTGGCATTTTCTTTCACGTAGATATTATAACAAAATTGGAACATGTTCTCCGTTGTGTTTTGTTCTTGTTTTTTTTCTTTCTTGGTTACTTCTGTGTATACGTACGTTCCAATTGTTACTTTGCGCACAGGCAAATCAATCCAAACGATATTGTGTGTCCATATCAATTGATGGGTCAATGCGATGATAAGGACTGCAAATACATGCACTTGGACGAGTGATGCCTGAGTGATGATGAGCTGGAGAGGTCAAACTTGATCCCAAAATGAAGAACAAAGCAAAAAGAAGACCTTAATTTTTTTATTTGGTTACTTTGTTTCTTCTTTTTTTTTTGTCTTATTTATTTGAGGTGATATCGAAGACTTATACGGTTTGTGATTGCGATTTCCGTTATTCAACATTTAAATAGTTCATCGATTTGAATGACATGAATAAAAAAGTCGATACTCAGGGTAAGTTAACTAGATAACTAACAATTTGAAAAAAAAGGATACGTCTGATAAAAAAACGATAATATGATATGTTTCCTATTTTACACTTCAATTTTTGATTTCTAACTACAGTTTTTCATTTCGTTTTGGGTTCGTGAAAAAAATATTCTTCGAAAGAATATTTTTTAAAAAAAACCTGCTCCTAAAAATTCTTAAAAATCTTTGTTTGTTACGATTACTCTTTTTTTTTTTTTAAATATATTTATGAAATCATTAAAAAAATTGTTCAAAACAAAAAATACACTCTTATACATAATTACACTATACACCTTTTAAACAATATTTTGCTTCTCCAAACAGAAATAGTTTTACTTTTTTACAATTTATGATTTATTATAATATTTTTTTACCCGCAGAAAAGTATAGAGCCATTCAGTGAACAATTAAAATGAAAGCATATAAAATTGCGAAATTGAGCATTTAGCACTTTCTTTTGATTGTTTTGTTACATTTTGTGTTTCTGTCCATGTGATAGAAAATTTGCACATTTGTTACGCTTTAAAATGCACGACTGTTTTATGAGAACAAAAGTTTCAGTGAACATCGGTTGAGAAGTTTTTCTTTTCTTTCAACCATTTATGATATTTCTTAAACATCTGAAAATTCTTTGCCAAATATTTAGTTTATAATATTTTTTTTTGTTTACTTATAATTATATATAATGTATGCAAATATATATAGTTAGTTTAAATTGAAAAAAAGGAAAAAAGCAAGAAACGTACTTTACAGATTTTTGATTAATTTTTGTAGTGATTTTTTTTATATTAATTTTGTTTTACAACAAAAAAATAAAAAAAAAAATAAATAAAATTTAAACCTTTGTAAATGTATTAGATAAGATAAGAGAAAAGAAAATTTAATGAAATAAAAATAATTCGTATGAAATTGATTGTTTTATTTTAGCTGGTGAATTGATTCCAATCAGGTTTCAGCGAAAATGTTACTGGGTTTGAAATTCCCACTCTTAAAGCACACATTATATCGAATTCATATCGAATTGCTGACAATCACAACTGACTAAATATTAGACTCGGCTATGTGATTGCAAAGCTCTTCTTGGCTTTTGAAGAACATAGTTTTTTCTTCCCGTTATAACCGTGGATGCTTCTTCCTAATATCTAGATTGCTACCAAGCTGCCTGTGGCTTGAGGACTTTAAGTCAACAGTTTGTTGATGGTTTTCGTATTTATGTGATCGTCTTTGACTTTGTCGACTTGTTTTTCTGTTTTCCGTTGGTCAATACTACAAATAAGCTAATAATTTCAAGCTTCAACTTCCACGGATGTCCATAATTATAAGATCACGTTTCGTTACACCTGCTGATTTCATAACTTTTTTTATTCCCTTCGTTGTCATTTTTGGTACATTATAATTGGTATTAGAGCTTTGGGTACCCGCTATATTTCGGGTACATGAAATAAGTTTAGAAGCAGCTTTTGATTTAAAAAAGATAATTGGTATTCTCTTCTTTCTTCTTTAGGTGGCGCTACAGTCCGGGGTGGACCTGGGCCTCAGTCAACAAGCTTCTCCAGCCAGCTCGATCTCTGGCTAGCTGCCTCCAGTTTCGCACGCTAAGTTGGCTGAGGTCCTCTTCCACTTGCGTGCGCCTCTTGAGTCTTGGCCTTCCTCTACTGCGCTGTCCCTCGGGGGCGGATTCGAAGACTTTTCGGACCGGAGCATTGGTGTCCATGCGCTCTACATGACCCAGCCATCTCAGTCTTTGGATCTTCACTCTTCTGGCTAGGTCCATGTCGCTGTACAGTCCATACAGTTCGTTGTTGTATCTCTTCCTCCACTCACCGTCAATGCAGACGGGACCGAAGATCGCCCGAAGAATTTTTCTCTCGAAGCAACCAAGAACACCCTCATCATTTTTGATAATGTCCATGCCTCTGCGCCATAGAGCAGGACCGGGATTATTAAAGTCTTATAAAGGGTGACTTTTATTGTCCGAGAGAGGGCTTTGCTATTCAATTACCTTCTTAACCCAAAGAAACAGCGGTTGGCAAGAGTTATTCTTCGCTTGATCTCAGCGCTGGTGTCATTGTCTGTATTTATAGCGGAGCCTAGGTAGACAAAGTCCTTAACTACCTCAAAGTTATATCTGTCGAGGGTGACGTTCTGTCCGAGACGTCGGTGTTAGTTGTCCTTTTTGCTTGACAGCATATACTTGGTCTTGCCCTCATTGACCGCTAAACCAATTTTCGCCGCTTCCGTCTCAATACTCGCGAAAGCGCCACTGACATCACGCTGCTTTCTCCCGATTATGTCAATATCGTCGGCGTATGCGAGTAGTTGGACGGACTTTTGAAAGATAGTGCCTCTTGTGTTTGCTCGTGAGTTTTGCACTATTCTTTCAAGTACGATGTTGAAAAAATCGCATGACAGCGCATCGCCTTGTCTAAATCCTTTCTGGACATCAAAGGTCTCGGTGAGATCTTTACCGACTTTGATGGAGCAGCGTGCATTCTCCATTGTCATCCTGCACAGACGGACGAGTTTGGCAGGGATGTCAAAACTAGACATTGCTCTATAGATGCTGTCATACGCGGCCTTAAAATCGATGAATAGGTGGTGGGTATCGATCTGAAGCTCATGGGTTTTCTCCAAGATCTGCCGTAGTGTGAATATCTGGTCGATGGTGGACTTTCCTGGCCTGAAGCCACACTGATATGGACCTATCAGGTTGTTGACGAACGGATTCAGGCGTTCACACAATACGGCGGATAAGATCTTATATGCGATGTTAAGGAGACTGATGCCTCTGTAGTTGGCGCAGTTCAGAGGGTCTCCTTTCTTGAGAATTGGACAAACAATGCTGAGGTTCCATTCATCGGGCATACTTTCGTCCGACCATATTTTACAGATGAGTTGGTGTATGCTCCTTACCAAGTCATCGCCTGCCGCTTTGAAGAGCTCGGCAGTCAGGCCATCCGCTCCAGCAGCTTTGTTGGACTTAAGCTTCGATATGGCTATCTTCACTTCATCCAGGTCGGGTGGACGGAATTGTTGGTCATCATCGTCCAGGTTGAAAGGTTGATTCTGCCTGACAGCGGTATTTGGTCCGTCATCGCCGTTATACAGTCTGCAGAAATGATCTTTCCAAATCCTCAGCATCGACTGCGATTCTACTACGATGTTCCCTTGTTCATCTCTATAGGCTTCGGTTCGGGGTTTGTTTCCGCGGCATGTTATTTTTACCTTTTGGTAAAACTTCCGAACCTCATTCCTGGAGTAGCATCTCTCAATTTCCTCGATCGCGCGGTTCTCATGCTCTTTCTTCTTCCTCCTGAGAAGCCGGTGCTCGTATCTCCTCTTCCGCTCATAGAGCTCATGAGCAGCTCTGGTCTTTCTAAGCAGCGCCGCGTTATATGCATCTTGCTTAGCTGCATGCACTTGCCGGCATTCAGCATCGAACCAGGGGTTTTGTTGTGGTGTACGAGTGAAACCCAGCACATCAGAAGCGGCATCTCTGATGGCGTTTTGACAGTGTTTCCAATGGTCTTCGATGCTTGATGCTGGCGGCATTGGACCTCTTACGAGATTAAGAGACACTCGATCGGAAAAGGACTTGGCGATCTCTTGCGATTGTAGCCGTCTGACGTCGAATTTTCTCACACCATTAGTTTGTCTTGGCGTAGTTTGGGATATCCGCAACCGTACCTTGGCTCCAACAAGGTAATGGTCTGAGTCGATGTTGGCTCCTCGGAACGTACGGACATCCATAATGCTGGAGGAGTGTCTTGCGTCGATCGCAATGTGATCAATCTGGTTGACTGTTGATTGATCAGGAGTTCTCCAAGTCCCCTTGTGTATGTCGAGATGTGAGAACCGCGTGCTAGCCATGACAATGTTTCGCCCCGCCGCAAAGTCGATTAGCCTGAATCCGTTATCGGAGGTGGTGTTGTGCAGGCTATATTTTCCGATTGTTCCACCAAAGATACCCTCTCTTCCTAGCTTTGCATTAAAATCACCGAGGACAATTTTAATGTCATAGCTCATAGCTAGGGCATTGCTCGTAGGTCTTGTTGAGGAGCTCGTAGAAGGCATCCTTGGTGTCGTCATCTTTCTCCTCTGTGGGGGCATGCGCGCATATAAGGCTTATGTTGGCGAATTTAGCCTTGATGCGGATTGCTACGAGGCGCTCGCTCACATGCCGGAAGCTGAGGATTTCTCGTCTTAGTCTGCCTCCGACAACAAATCCGCATCCAAATAAGCGCTGCTTTTGCCGTCGATAGCAATTGCCGTAGTAGATGTCGCAGTTTTTCATCTTCTTTTTGTCCGGCCCATCCCATCGCATTTCTTGGATGGCGGTTATGTCTGCTTTGCAGCAGTCTAGGGCCTCCGCTAGTTGCTCGGCTGCACGTGGTCTATTAAGGGATCTAACATTCCACGTGCATATCCGAAGCTCATTGTCCTTAAATCGTTTGCGTGGGTTGTCAACAGTAGATCCGTCCATATCCGAGGCTTGTTGATGCTTCGTAACTTAATCTTTTTTTAAATGGCCGGGCAGTTACCCCGGCGGCACAACCCCCAACCTGGAGGACCAGTTCCATTTTGAGTGCCCCTAGGACGAGGGGTCGGTTACACCGAAGCCAGTAACCCGTTCCGGGATGTGAGCGCTGCCGTTGGCCCTTATAGGGCTCGTCTGCCACCATCTCTTTTCCAAGACCCTGACTAAGTCCTGGAAATCCTTTCCGGCCTGAGCTCCAAATATGTCGGAATAGCCCGGATAAGGTCTTGTTTTGTTTTTCCGACACTAATCCTGGTTAATGGCGCAGGAAACTCGCCATTTGCCCCCTTCACTTCGCAACCTCTAGTGAGATTCCCAGATGGCGCCACGGGGAGGCGTGAAGTAGGACTTATTAGCAGAGCTGCAAGATGTTCGGCTGCAGAGGCTCATTCTCGTCATTTAAGGAACCAGTACCTGTCGGAAGATGCTACTTCTACGAGGCCTTATACTAATCGTTGCCATCCAATTGGTATTCTCACACTAATCAAATGAATGACAATATTTCAAGTTTTGATTTTTTATTTATACATTTTCTTTGTTTTCTTTGGTTATTTCATAGAATTGAAAATACATGTGTCTAGTTTCTGGGAATTTTTGGTAAGCAAAAGTGTGTAACAAAAGTGCTGGGTGTTGATACGAGTATATGTATATGTATGCTGAGGTCAGCAACCTGTAACTCCCGCCGTATTTTTTATAAATCTCGCATACTAAGACATCACAAACAATAAAACAATTTAATATATAAAAACATCTGACGTGTTTATTAATCGCTTATGTTGTGTGATTAGTATAAAAGTGAAGTATCACAAATATTGGAAATAATGTCTTTATTTATCGTCACTAAAAGTGAAACACCGCCAAACACACCTTTTTCTTTCACTCATTTTATGTTTTAACACTTGAAATTGAAAATGCCACGTCAGATGCTACTGTAACCTGCAGTAACAGATTTCCAAAATACTTACACACAATATTGGGAATAAAATCTAGAAGCTAAGGAAAGCTGTTAAGCACATAGTTAATTATATGAACACAATTTTATTGAGTTCGTACTAAAGCTGATAGTGAAGATTGAAATTATGCTACTCACAATGGATTTAATTGCAATTCGTTGTCAATGCATGTTAAATAGATATTATATTTCTATTACTTTAAGTATGATCTCTACCAATGATCTATGTTTTCATCGCGGCTTTCCCTTTTCTCCCAGTGGAATGTATTCACCATTACTATCAAAGGTGTACCAATCTTTAAATTAAATTATAGTATTTGTGACACTTCAGTAGCCATTACCCGATACTGTCGGGTACCCGATAGCTGACATTGTCGGGTACCCGCATACTTGGGTATTACCCACATTACCTGGGTACCCGGGTAATTGTTGAGGTGGGTATTACCCGGGTAAAATCAAGAACACTAATTCGTATGTTAAAGCTGCATTTTGAAGTTACAAAATACATATTGTGAAGTATAGTATATGTGAGGCTTACTCTTTGTGCTAGAACATCACTGTTTAATAACAGATCCTAAGTGTTTCAATTTCTCGCACTTTGGAAAGGTGACAATGCAGACATTCCGTCTTGGTACGATTGACACGTCATTGTTTATGATAGCATTATCATCGACGTTCCAAAGTAAAGAGAACCATAGATCCGTAACTCAAGTACTCAGAATTTCATGACATTTGGGCGAATAGAATCGGAGTTATTGCGCTTGAAATGACAGTATGTTTGTGTCATCGGTAAATCGGGCAAAAATTGTTCAGAACTCAACATTTATATGAGATCATCAAGGAGGCCAAAAACAATAAAAACATTCCTTACAGCATGGTGACTAGTGATGAAATGTGGTGTTTTCGATATGATCCATAAATCAAGTGCGAGTGAAAGACGCCAGACGAGCCAACACCAGTAGAATTTCGTTGTAGAAGTAAAGAGTCAAGATAGTGTTGGCCATAAAGTGTTCGTTTCACTGGGCCAAACAGTAATTGCAAAATTCTATCTTGGTATTTCGAAGCGTCTGACTTGGCACCTTGCGACTTTAACCTTTTCGAAAAACGCATTTGCCGATGAAAGGAAAGCACTTTATAAACGTACTCTGATACTTCCGGAAGGACATCCCGGTCGTGCAAATCGAGGTATTGAGACGGAAGAGAACTATTTTTTGTAAAATAAATCGGTGTTCTTATTTTTAAAACGTTGTGTTTACTTTGGAGCCTTCTCAAAAGTTGCCGCGGACTCGTCAATCTTATTTTTTGATAGAAAATCTATTAAGAAGCAACTGACTTATTAGGTCATTTCCTATAATTTTCTCGCGTATAACGTTCACGCGCATAACAAAAACAAAAAAAAACTGTGGCGCTGGCAGCCCTGTATGGGTCATGTCCTAGCTTCTTGACACTCATTTGTGCTGCTCATGTTGTCATTTTTGTCACATCTGAGCGGGGGGCCTACGGTTTATCGCCGAGTCCGAACGGCACTGCTTAGAAGCTTTTTCGTAGGCAATTTTTTACTTTCGGGAGTTTGCCATTGCCCGCCGAAAGGATGATGGCGATTTGAAAAATTGATGGTGACCCAGTCAAGAATCGAACCCAGACTGTCTGCGTGATAGTCCAATGAGCTAACTATCGCGCCATCGCCATCGCCGTAACATTCGTGTTAATATCATTGTGCATACTGCTATTTCCTTTTCACGCATTATTTTTTGACTGACCCCTCAGAACTCATCAATACAAAATTTGTTTGTCTCTGTTGCAGATGTCCCTGTTCGACTTCAATTGATTACTTTTACTTCGTTGTGACGCAATCTTAAGAATAGTAGCTGATTTGACTTTGCATTTTTTCTACTATTTGTCGTCTAACGATGAGAATCTTCTAATTCTCGATACAATGCCACAACCTAAGACACTATATCGGTTTCGTTATATCCGCTCAACTTAGTCCACATTTGAAAGGTTTGCTTTTTTAGAGAAACTACTTTTTTTTTATTATACTTATCATACTTGAAGTGGGTATGAATACACTTATAATGCCTCAGCATGTGTTAAGTTTTTTGGAAAATTGGACAAAGAAACAACTGAAACCGCGGCTCACTACTGCAATCCAGGGAGCAGGAAACCTATCCGAAAGACAACACGGATTTAGAAAAGGATACTCAACAATTGGATCAATCGAGGAAGTGGTCAAAACAGTGAATGCCGCTCATCAGGAAGCCATCGCTCGAAAAAGATTGCAATTCTGGGTACCCTAGACGTGAGAAACGCCTTTAACACAGCCAGATGGATAGAAATGCTGAAATCGCTCGAGGAGACTTACAGGATACCGCAGGACTTACTCCGTATAATCAAAGACTACCTCAGCGAGCAAAAACTAGTTTAAAAAATCTTTCCTGACTTCCACATGTTGACGTTTAAACCTGCGGCCTAGTTTAGAGAAGATAATCTATTCCATTCAATATCGAAATACTGAGTCTTTCAAGCGAACCATCTCAGGCAGTCGACAATGTGGTGGGAGGTGCTTTCGATAATAATTGGTCTAGGATTGTGTTGAAGACGAAATAAATTTTATTCTGAATAATTTGTTTTATGATCTTAGCTATTCATTGTACTCGTACTATTACTTATGCATTACACAAGGTATTTTAAAAGTAAGAAAATTGAAGCTTTTAAGAATTTAAGATAAATACGATTTTGCTGTCATAATTAAACCACTTTTTCAATTTCTCATTAAGAAATACGTTTTCAATTTAAAATCGTGAGATTATTGAACTCAATTCTAAAATTGATTTAATTGTTAAATTATTTCTAAATATATCTATAGATGGCTGCTTGATTATATAAAAATATTTATCTTCAAATAAATTTGTGATGAACCATTCATTAAACTATCATATCATCCGTAGCCACTAAGCCTTTAATTCATGCAGTCGGGCTTAAACATAACATGCATTGTGTACGTGTTCTTTGCCATCTTAATTGCCAGACAGTTTTATGAGGAGGCGTTGTTTGGATATCAAGTTTCTGCAACATTTTTTTACTAACCACATCTCACATACGTGATATTGAGGTAGAAACTCGTGTAGTAATCATTATGAAAATAAACTAAAACAAATAGATTGGGACAAGTTTGGTGGCAGTTTGATAAAATATATTGTTTTTTGTATTTCAACTAAGTATAAGTATAATATGTATGTATACTGAAACTATAGATTTTTTATTCTAAAGCATAGTTCTTAAAAAAAAAATAATAGCCATAACATAACAACATGATGAAATTACTGTCTTGAAGTCTTGTTCCACTTCAGAACTACTAGATACAACAATTATGTTGCACAGAGTGGGCCATAACGTATGACCCTATTGGAAAGTGCTATAGATTTTACAAATAGGCTCGAATGTCAATTCGGGTTTGACATTTGTGCAGCAAACAGAATTAACATTTGTGATAATAAGCAATGGAACGCTTTACTCAAGAAGGAGAGGGAATCAAGGTCGCTGCATGGTGTGCTATTTACTCTTAAGAAGTTATTGAACCATTTTGTTTTGTTGAACGGGGCTACGTGGGGGTTAATTAAAGTCACGGGAATACCTATGCCCGATGTTCTAAAGAAAACGTGTCATAAAAAAAGCCCACATTTATATCAACAATGGCTGTCGATACTTCAGCGATATTATAATATTATTTTCAAAACATAATGGAAAGTAACGTCAATGCCAAAATAACCGATTAAAAAATAGCTTTATTCTTTTTTATTCCAATTCAAAGACATAGCTTAGGAAAGCAGGGTCATACGGTTTCTGACTTTCGACTTATTGACTTCGTTGCTGCCAGTAATACCATGATAAGAAGTAACATGCTCACAAAAAATACAAGACTACAGATGGTACCAGCCGCAAAGCACGCACCGAACATTCTGAGTGTGCCTTAAAAAGAGCTCGTTTGTGCAACGAAAAATGAATAATAAAAAAACGGAAGTTTAGTGTTGGATGCCTTAGTAGATCTTGAATTAGCAGAAACTACAAAAAGAGGTTGAGTAACTGTTGGGCTGTTTGTGCGATGTTTAATACGAAAACAAATATCGGATTGATATCTTACAATTTTTTTGTATTCTCTTTGAGTAGGTCTTAATTAAGGAGAGGGAATAGAAATATAAAAAAGGTATGGATAAGCGGTTTTTGGGTACCTAAGTCGGAGATATGATAATTAAGCGACACATAAATGTTGTAAAAAGGGAAACTACAATCATTTCTTGGCAAGAAGGAAAAGAAGAACTCTCACTTCTTGTCAGCGAAGAAATATAGTTCCCCCACCCGGCTTACATAGAATATGTAGGTGGAACTATAAAAGTTGAAGATCAAAAATATCTTCGGTTCTAACCATCATAGCTTAACAAGTACAGTAGTGATGTTTTGGAATGGTGTATGTAATAGATTAGTATTTTTGACCAACAGTATGGTGAATGAGAACGAGAAGTCTCCTTAGGTTTTAGAACTTGATCCCTAATTCGAGGATAGTGGCGCTATTCTTCAATTCTAAAACAGCGGTCTTGATATTACGATGGTAATTGAAGAACATGAGGTATATCTAAGGCCGTAATTGCAGTAAATTAAGGGTTGCAATCTCTTATCTTCTTTGATTTGGTTTATGATATTGTGGACACATTTTCTCAAATTCACATATTCGTACTCGTATGTTTAATTGTTGCAATTCGTTTGGAAAATGATTTAGCCGGGCTTATATTAAACATTTTAAGTTAAGTAAAATATGTCTTTTCTCTTCGAATTGGTGATCATGAATTTTTTTACCTCATTGGCAGCTTGTTTTAATAAGGGGCGGAGTAAGACTTGATGGCACTCAAGAACAATGCGATTATTTTAATAACATCATTTGACTAGGATGCCAGCCAAATCGACTTTGTCAGCTAGTGGGCAGACTGTTGGATTATAACCTACTATAAATAGAAATTACTTAAGAGAAAACACTTTTCGAGTTTATTTGTTATAATAGCTGCTTACGCAAATATTTGTGCATGCAAAATATTGTCATTAAAAAAAACGTTGTTCCCTTTTTATTTCCCTTGGTATAAAAATTAGTTTCCTTTTAAAAACGAGCCGAAACTTCTCAAACACTCCACTTCTAAGTAAACAATTCTTCGCCACAAATATTTCATGATTGCATATCATAAGAAGATTAAAAATAAATACGCGCTTAGGCTCCTAAGCGCTAAGTCTGTTGTTGCATTTAATCTGCGAGTTACTTGTTAGAAGTTCAATAAATAATATTTTCAATTGGCGGATCTATAATATATAGAAGTAGGTACGTTAGTAGGTAGTCATGTGTTGGTGATAACTTTCATCGAAATTCGATTAGAAAACAGCAATAACTGACAATAATATTTACTTCACCTGTCACAATTAACGTTTAACCCTTTAATTTGATTCTATTTTGTCTTATCATTGCTAAACAGATGATAACCGTTGAAAGTAAAACCTTGCTGTAAATCGCTTTTCAAAAAAGTCTCCGAACGCTCCACAATAATTCAATCAAAGTCCACAAAATTTCGAATTTATTTTTAAACCACTGAGCAACCAAAATACCCACACAAATCTTCATACACTTGTCGTGTGTAGTGAAACCTGAGTTTGGTTCAATACTCGTAAATTGTTGATTCGGCTCGACTCTACTTGTCTAGAATGTGGTCAAATTGATAAGAAGGCCGACAATTCGCAGGTGATTCACCTCAATGTTTTTGTGCAGGAGAGTATCGCTCGCCCTGGGATGCACTATCACAATCTCTTTTGAATTTGTATGTTTTTATTGACAACCTATTCGGTATTTGCCGTATCATCCCCAGCGTTCAGGGAGAATGGCATTACCGTATGATAGCAATAAAACATGGTCAAAATTAAAGGCAAAACTCCCAGTTTCCAAAAGCACGACGCAGACAGTCAAAGTTCAGATTTTGTAATTGCAAAAGAACACCAACAAAATAACACACAGATCAAGTAAAATATAAAATAAAAATCATTAAAATAATACAATATATCAACAAAACCACAACGCCAAACTAAGAAATAAGAAACTTAATGGAGCAGACGTGGCTAGAGACAAAAAAAAAAAACAAAATACTTTAGCTTCAATCCATTCGAATTTGGCAAGGGTTCATGATAATGTATATCATGTATATGTACGAGTATATCACCTAGACTGCGCGTGATATTTTAGCATTATCAATTGTAGCAATTGTAGTAGTGGTAAATGGGAAAGACTTTGAATATACATATATGTAGATCTTTGCACTTTTTTGAAGGCTTACAGCTTAGTTGCTGTTTATGACTCAGCGATTAGACAACGTTAGTAGTTTTTTTTTTTAAAATAACGACAGAAATTGGTTTTGAATAAAAAAAACTTGATTCATTATGAAGAGTGGCCCACGACACTACTTATATATCGAAATCGACTTCAAGTGGTAAAAAGAGGATCCAATTGTTGAGTTCCAGGCTGCTTTTTGAACGTTTTGGCCCATATCCCACTTTAGAATAGTTTGCTAATTATAAGAGTATATGAAGACTTTACAAAGCACCACAAGAAGTAATTAACTGGCATCAAATCGCACGATTTATCAATTTCCTCAAACATGATCTTATCTGCCACATTGTGTGAACATCTCAAACCCTTCGTAATTGGCTCCTATCAATGTGATTTCAGGTCAGGAAAGTCCACAATCGACCAAATCCTTACATTTCGGCAGATCCTGAGTTCTAATCGATACCCATCACCTTATTACTAATTTCGTAGTATTATAGTAAGGGACTTCGTCTACCTAGGGTCAACTATTGTATAAACTCAGAGAACGACACCAGCGCTGAGACTAAACGAAGAAAAACTCTTGTCAATCGCTGCTTGTTTGGGCAAAGATGGCAATTAACTAGCAGACCTTATTAATCCCAGCCCTGCTCTATGGCGCAGAGGCATGGGCATAATCAAAAATGGATGAGGTTGCTTTGGGAGAAAAATTCGTTGAGGGATCTTCGGTCCCGTCTGTATTGACGATGAGTGGAGGAGGAGACAAACCGATAAACATTAAGGACCGTACAGCAACGTCGACTTAGCCAGAAGAGTGAAGATCCAACGACAGACATGACTGGGTGATGTAGAGTGGATGGACACCAACGCTCCGATCTGAAAAGTCTTCATATCCGCCCCTGAGGGACAGCGCAGTAGAGAAAGACCGAGACTCAAGTGGCGCATGCAAGTGGAAAGGAACCTCAGCCAGCTTAGCGTGCTTAACTAAAGGCAGCTAGTAAAGGATCGAGCTGGCTGGAGACGCTTGTTGACTGAGGCCCATATCCACCCTGGACTGTAGCGTCACCTAAAGTAAGTAAGTAAGGGACTTTGTCTATCTTTGTTCTGCTTTTGTTTCTTTGAGCTAAGAAGGCGATTTATTAGTAAAGCTCTATTTTCGAAAGACTAAGGAGACTCTGTATGAGGCCTTGTTCATCCCATCATCCCATTATGACTCTGAAGCATGGACTCTATCGAAAGCGGATAAAGATTTCTCATTTGTTTCGGGAGAAAAATCCTTCGAAAAATATTGGGTTCCGCTTGAATTGATGGGCCTTGGAAGAGAAAAATCAACGACGAACTATACAAATTGTACTGTGACATCGAACTTATCAGAAAACTGCGCATCGGTCGCCTGTGATAGCTAGGACATCACCCGCAGAGTCTTCGTTTAATATATGAACAAACAATGAGTCTAAATTTGAAGATTGGGTACATTAATGTTTTTAGTAGTGTACAAAGTAAGATATTCATTGCAGCTGAATATCAATGAATTCCGCCTTCTTTTCATGCCGATGGTAATAGTGTTATGAAAGGGTATTTTCTTAAGCCACAGCTACCTTTGATTTCGAACAAAATATATGAAATTTCTTTAAATAGTCATTTATTTGTGTTCAATGGAGAAAATACATTCCCTAATTAATTTTTAACACAACTAGGGGCAGCTGGATCTGATGAATGTCATTTGAGGGACAACGTTTTCGACCACTGTTTGAAGCTGTTGTGGCCCTTATTGTCCTCAATAACACGAATAATGTTGGGTTCCAATGCGTTGATTGTTGTTGGTTTGCAGGATAGACAAGCGGCTTTGCGTATCCCTAAAGAAAATAATTAAGAGGAGTCAATATAGCGAACACTGTGAACCACAATACACTTATTAGCTTAATTTTTGAAAAAAATATCGTCCGATGATTCCACCAGCCAACGCATAGCACTAAACTGTATATTTTTCGGAATGTAAACTAAGTTCTTTGCGTACAATTTTCTATAACGAACGACCTCGAATTGATAAATTTGGATCTTCTTCAGCACTTTCCTGAACGGATGCAATGTTCTCTATAATACGCACTCTTTTTATGCGTCCCGGTGCCACTGAATCTTCCAAAGAATATGTTGTGCCGTCAACAATACGTCGAATAGCTATCTCAGATGCGCGATTATGTCGGGTTTTAAATAATGTGGTGCAATGCTATATTTGTTTAGAGCACGGAACCGTAATTTCAAAAATTTTGTAACGTTATTGAGGGGTGTAAAAGAGAAGATGATATACACAGATTCTCCAAAAAGCATAAAGTTTGACATCACCAACACCCGAACCCTGAGACTATCCCGCTTTTGAATCACATGCATTTTGTGATTATGTAATTGTTATTTGCAAACTAAGACTTACTTTTGATCTATTTACATTTATTATTTCAAAACCTATTTATTAATTTAAGTCCAAACAAAATTTCTCTCTTGTTACTCTATTTTTGATAGATACGAGTAGATAGACTTTTATTTCACAAAAATGTTCTTCATATTTTTAATAAATGTAAATTTATTAAGATATCTGATACTAGAATATCTTTTATCTTGAACATTATTTACAATCATTACAAAAAATATAGTATAGTTAAAAATAGATAATACAAAAGGAAAGGCGAAAAAACTTTTTATTGAGAGAAATAATAATAATAGATATTCAAAGTCTATGACAAGTAAAAATTATTACAATATGTATATGCATATATAATAACAATCCAGAACATAAGCAGTAAACAAATACATAAATAATGTGGTTATTAATAAATAAATAAATTGATAATTTAAATTATAAGTTCATTTATTTATAAATTGATTAATTAATAAAAACAAACAAATAAATAAATGCGTAAAGAACAAATAATTAATTAGTAAATAAATAGATAATAAAAAAACAGATAAATAAATAGATAAATAAATAAATAAATAAATAACTGAATTATAGTAATATTGTAGAAATGAATAAACAAAGAATTTAATAAAGATATTGTATATAATTACAAAAATTAATAATTTGAATATTGCGAATATAGATTGCTTACAAGGGGATTTTCAACACTCGAACATTTATCAATAAAGTTAGAAGTGAGTCTTATAATTCTATCATAAACCAATTCAACATTCGCTCTTTGGTGTAGTTCAATGGTTGAATGATGCCAAAAAGTTCCCGGAATTAATTCAGAAAATTAAAAATACAAGTTTATTCATCTAAATCTATATTGTCCCCATCGACTGCAACACACTTATGCCAGCGCGTGATCCAAACCTCAAATTTTTTTTTATAATCGATATTCGGTATGTCCATCAGTGCTTCCTGCGATTTTTCCATTACTTCCTCTCGGCTGCTGAAACGCGTTCCCCATAGTGTTTTTTTTTAAATCGATTGAACAGAAAGAAGTCACAGGGAGCCAAATCAGGTGAATTCGGTGGCTGTTGGATGGTTTTTGTTGCATTTTTCGTCAAAAAATTACGAATAATGATGACACTGTGCGACGAACGGTGCGTTATCATGGTGAAAAATCCACGGGTTTTCTGGCCACAATTTTGGTCTCTTTCGGCGAATTGCTTCACGCAAACGTCTCATAACGCCCAAATAATACTCTCTGTTTACTGTCTGGCCTTCTGGCAAAATTCATGATGCACTACCCCGTTGTAATCCATGAAAACCGTGAGAATTGCCTTCTTTTTTGACTGAAAACGGTTTGGTTTTTTTGATCTCGGCTCATTTGGTGAACGCCATCCACTTGCCTGATGTCTGGATTGCGTGTTGTACTCATAAACCTACGTCTAGTCTCCAGTAATGATCCTTTTGATGAATGTGGAATCGGATTCAGCCTCGCAAATCATCTCTTTTGCGACGTAAACACTGTCTCTTTTTTGCATCAAATTGAGGTCTTTTGGCACCAACTTTACTGCTACACGACGGAAACCCAAATTACTAGCCAAAATGTTTTGGGCGGATGCATAGGCATTGTACAAGTCCTCCGCTATATGTCAGATGGTTAGTTTGCGGTTATTGACCACCATTTCTTTTACTTCATCAATGTTTTCGTCGGTTTTCGATGTCGATGGTCTGCCACTGCGTTCATCATCTTCAAGTTCAAGTTCAAGTTTCCTTTATTGAGACTTAAAAACATCAATTATAATACATATAGTCCATGTCTAATTTAACTTAATTGTAGCCGAATTAGAAAGCGTATGTCTGGCTAAGGACCTGTAAATTAAGGTATATTATTTCATAAGCTAACAATAATATAAATAAAATAAAATCTAGAATACCGCTCATTCCGCAAAGTGCAGTTTTTATAATCCAAAGCAGAATTAACTTTTAAAGATGTACATAACCTCAAAACTGATATAATGCTTGCATGAATTTCGACCATTAAATTTCTTGTTCATATACATACGAGTATATGAGTTATCCTCTTAAATTAAATCGTGAAGCTTTCAGATAAAAGGGTAACGATAGGTTTCTACCAACATTTTTTTCGATATACTAATGGGATCTTTCATATAGAAGGTTATATGGCGAAAGGTAATAATTGCATTTTTATTTGAATTCAACAAAGTTTGAAAAATGTATCAGGATGAAACTCTACTCGTTTAAGTTTTCTTAATGTAAGGTTAATAAGGTATGTTATAAGAGGTGTCACCTTGCATGTGTCGTAAAGAAGTTTATTTGGATACCATTTCTTATCTGGTCTCCGAAATTTTCCACAACGGAATCTTAGTATCCTTCTTTCGAATTTTTCCAACTCGTTTGCTAAAATGGGTCGTATAAGAGTTTTGTATAGGAGTATCTTTGTACTTGATTGTAATGCTTTCGACTGCAATAAGGGCTTTAACGTGGCGAAAACGGCTTTGGTTTTTGCTAAGGTTTTTCTGGCATGTTTATTGAAAAGAAATCTATTTTGAAATGTTACACCCAAGTATTTCAGTTCTGAGCGTAGTGGAATGGTGTGGTTGTAGATTTGCAGATTCAACGTTTTGCTTTCCTTCACAGCAAGGCGGTGTCCTTTCTCACTTGCATTGCGAAAGCAAAGCTATACCACATTTGCTTAAGTTGAGTTTTAGCCCCCATTTCTCGAAGAAAAGGAAACTTTTCTTTGATTTTGTTGAGAGCAATTTGTGGTCTCGAATCGCTAGCTAAAATAAGAGTATCATCTGCAAAGAAAATTTCGCCAAAGTCTCTTCCATTATTTATTACACTCTCATATGGATAGTCGTTCAAATATATTATGAATAGAATCGGACCTAGGACGGACCGCTGCGGAATGCCCGATAGTAGATTTTATAACTGTTGAGGCAAAACGATTTTGCAGATAGTTATAGGCTAGTCGTACAAGCCATCTTGGAAAGTTTATTTTTATAAGTTTAAAAACTATGCCCTTATGTCAAAGCGAATGAAACGCTTTCTCAAGGTCAATGTCCAAACCCATCGTACATTTTTTATTCCCGAGATTTTGGATTATCTTGTTACTCAAAAGTAGTATCGCGTGTTCGGTTGAGTACTCTTTTCTGAATCCGAATTGCGTGTTTGGGATCACATATGCATCTTTACATATAACAAGAATGTGATCGGCTAAAACTTTTTCAAATATTTTCCCTATATTGAAAAGCAAGCATATAGGACGAAAGTGTTCGATTTCTTTAGCTGGTCTTTTTTTTCTTACTAGTATGAGTTTTGATTTTTTCCAAGTTGTAGGGAAATATCCGTTGTTAATACAGTGGTTAAACAGAAAGCACAATGTTGAATCCAGCTGACAGCTTGTTATTTAGGTTGGCTCTAAGAATTTTGATTTTTTCATGCGTGGTAAAAGGTGACGCATTTGGGTTCGTAGAACAAAGATATGGTGAAAAAGTTGTAAGAGAGGTAACACATTGACTAGCACGAAATTCAGTAACAGTTGACGGAACTTCAGTAGTTAAACTGTCATCAAAATGTGGTGTTTTTTCTGAGTAAACATTGGCATAGAACTCTTTAAAAGTAGTTAACTTAGTATCATTATCAATTAGTTCCAGACCGTTAGAATGTCTGAATCAAAAAATGTTCTTCCTGTTGTTCGATTTACTTCTTTAAAAGCTTGAGGAGAAGGTCTTATTTTCTGTATTTTTAATTTGAACGCAGAATTGATATCTGTGTTTATTCTCTCACTTATTATTTTGCTAAGACAATTAATTCTTGATGACAACTCGCGATATTCTTGATTTATTCTACTGAGATGTCTATGGTAAATTCTTTTAATTTTTTTAAGCCAATGGGAACGTAGTTTAATCAATTTCAATGTAAGAGAACATAAGCTTTTGTATTTGAATTGCTTAGGTTGATATATAACCGAGTTAGAATTAATACTTGATAACAATGCTCAGTTAATTTTTTCTATAAGTGCATCTATTTCTGTATTGGAAAGGTCTCTATTAAATGGAAGGTTGAATCGAGAAAGACCATTATGATGATTGGCTCTGAAAGCTGGCCGTTTCGTGTTTTTGAAGCTTCTGTAGGCCGGTGGTGGTGACAAAATAGGTATAAACGTACCAAGACTTATTTTATAGGAAATTCCGTAATGGTCAGATATTGTAGGAAAGGTAAGACAGCAGTTATTTTAATTTTTACTAAGAGGTCCATAAAGGGAATGTTAAATAAACTTTGAGATTCATGATTTACCGTTTCATGCACATACCTCATATTTAGAGCCTTGTTTGTTTTTGAGGTACTGGCTTGGGCTTCCGTTTTTTCTTTATATTTTAAGTACAATGGGAAGCTTATATCGCTAGCTGCATGATCTGTTCGATTGCAATTGATGCATTTAAGTTTTGGAATTTCCTAATTTGCTTCACTACGTTTTTTGTAAGGCTCAATACAAGGCTATGAATCATGATTTTCCCCACAAAGAAGGCAGCGACTACTATAGGCACAACAGTCTCCCGTATGCCCAAATCGTTGGCAGCGGCAACACCTCGCAACTGCCCTATTATTTTTCCTTTCCCAGTACACCCTTTAATGTAGTAAGCTTCTAATATTAATCAAGTCTTTGATGGACTCCCCAACTTCTAATTGAACAACAAAAATATTTAATTTGATATTTTGTGCTTAAGTTCTAGCAGTGAATAAAACGACTTACTTTACTAACCTTCACATTTGGCGCTGATTCATTAAGCGCTTCCCGAATGCTTTCAACAGATGTATCCCCGTCAGTACCTTTAAGAAGTATAGAGGGTTTTTTAGTCTCTTTAGGAGAGAATGAATATGCTCCTATACCCATTTCTCGAAGACGTTTTATGATTAGACTATGCACACTCGCACTATTTACATATACCTTTGTTTTCTGATAACTAAGATTTACAACCTTATATTGAATGTTTGGAATGTTACATTCCAGATCAGCCAATTTAATAAGTTCAGTTAATAAAGTACAACTAGCACCAAAGAAATAAATAGGTTGGCAATATACAATTCCGTTTTATCACATCCTTTTTAGAATTCGCTAGCAATTCCTGGCTTTAAGAGGGAATGTCGCGCCTCGTATTACTTACACTATTAACAAAGGAATAATTGTTCATGTCGCTTAGTTCTTCTAATGGCGAAAAAGGATTATTATCAGGTGTAGATAGCTGATGACTCGTATTTGAATAATGACTCTGGTCGTTGACAAAATTTAATACAAGTTCGTTGTTGCAAATTTAAATTCATTTCTAAAATTGCAAAAAACACACACAAAGATAGATGTACTCTTGGCTACGTATCTTTTGCAAATGTCAACCTATGACGCTAAGATTTAGAGGGAATATTAACAATAGATGTACCCACTTAACAAAAGTGAACTTAAATCGGAACAATGGGAGCGCCACAAGGATCCGGGAACTTTTTGATCAATTGATTGCCCTCCGATAGGTGCGATTTTCGGTAAGTAAACGGATAAAACATTTTAATCGCAGTATTAACTTTGTTTTGTATGCTGTTTATGTTCATGTTTAAAAATCAATTTAGAGTCAAGATAAATACCTAGATACTTGGCTGAAGCTTCCCAGGCTATAGTGGTTCCGTTGATATAAAGGTTGCTAGTTTTCCGTGTGAAAAAGGCAGCCTTTACCTTAAGATTTAGTTTAATTTTTCGTTTATTAAAAAAATTTGTAAGTACTTCCATCGCATCATATAAATTTCCCTCTATGTTGGGAGGAGACTTATGAGACAAAATTATCGTAGTGTCATCCGCAAACATACTTACAATTCGACAGCACGGGAAAATCGGAAATCGGAATATAGGTACAAGTACCTTGGGTCACACCGCATTTGGCATTTAATTTACAAGTACTTGATATAACCGATCGGAAAGGAATCTTTGGACGATTTTAAGTTAATATATTTGAAGAGAACCATAATTTAGTAATTTATATATTAATCCATTATGCCATACGGTGTCAAAAGCTTTTTCAATGTTCAAAAGAATTATATCTGTTGTCTCCGTTTTTGTATTAATGAGTACTTTGTCTTCCTAAACCCCAACTATATCCTCCAATCATATTTTTATTATATTGGCCTCGATAACGGCCTCGATAACGGCGTTCCAAGTCCATGATATTTTGATGAAAACGTTCTGCTTGTTGTCCCGAGTATGCTCCCATGTTTCCAAATTTATCTAAACGGGCATGGCCACTTGTAGAGAGATCCTGCAACCCATGGCCTTAAAGTTCTTCAACACATTTTCAACTTATTCTTGATAATTTTTGACTTTGTCACGTTCTGAAATTCCAGAGATTACTGCTTTTAAACTATGCTATGGTTTTTTGAGCATAAGAAAGCAATTTTGGAAGTTGTTCATTGTCAATATTTTTTTTTTTAATTTGTGGATCAACAAAAATTCTGCAAAAATTGGCTTTTGACAATTTTGGGAAAAAGATCCTCAAAAACGACTAAGCTTTCGACTTTACAAATTTTTCAATAGCCCTAATTTATTGTGTAAAGACGGCATTAGCACGTTTTCAGATTCAGGGATATGTTTAAATTTTACGTTTTGTTTTTCCACACTAAATTCAGTTCTAACCGGGCATGATCGTCGAACATATTGCTGAGCATACTGTAGTCCCATTAAAAATCTTACTATTAAAAAATCTCCAAAGAACTGCCATTTTTACTTTTGATGTTTTAAAGCTTCGAGTAAAATTTGAATACTTCCATAATTTCCCTTAAGGTATACTGTATACCATATACAGAATGAGCAAATGGAAGAGATGTTCTGTATTTGGATTATTATGCTATTCTTGACTTAAATGTTATCTGGAGGTACGAGTACTAACATTATTGAATGTTTGTATTATAACTAATATTTTTTAAATAACAATGTCGCATATATTGTTAGTTTGGAGTGTTTAAAATTGGGCGCAAACTTTTTCTCAGTTTCTAACAGAAAAAGTCTTAAAGGTTTGTTATGCACGACAGTCATACATCCGGCTTTAATATACCAATCAGTAAGCTTTTGGCCTCACTAACGATGTAATTAAAAAAAGAGCGGATTGTTAGATGGTATTGAGATGCGCGAGTTAGTCAATCCCGCAAGGGAAAAATAAGCATTTACAAGCAAATGCAAAATCTTCGTTTTAAATCTCTGTCAGAGATGGAACAATTAATGAATTTAAGACATATGTAAATGAATGCTCATTTCAGCCTCAATTTCATCAGCAATTTATTGTTTGAACTCAAAGAACATCCCGACTCATAGTCATGAATAATTCGAATACCATTGTCATTGGCCTGAATTGCGGAATACTGTTCTATTTTTTTATTTGACCCTGACCTTTTTGTAATTATAGAAAAGCTGATTACAAAAATAGAGTACTCGTACATTCACATATTTCCGATTGTTAAAAGTCACCATTTGAATCAGTTATGTCACTGTATTTTGAATCATTTTTCCCGGATTTCTGCTAAAATGGACAAATGCCTATTAACTTTTCTGATCTTTTCGTCTGTTATATTAACCGGTGGATTTTATTATTGTCTACAATTTTAATCATCATGTATTCCCCCTACACATATGAATTTTAGTACCGAAAAAAATGTTGTTTACTTCTACAAAAATAACAAAATCACCTAATCTTAATTTTTTGTTTTATACTTTAATCCATGCGACCATTTCACATTTTAAAATTTATATTAAATAAGATACAAAAAAAAAAAAAACATCAAATGTAAACATTCAAAATCAGTAATTTTAATTAACTAAGCCGGACCGTGGACCAGCGGTTGTATTTATTTATTTTTTATTTTTTGAAACCTTGATAGCCCGCTTCAATAAAGCAAGGTCGATAATAGAGCTGTTTTTGGTATTTTTCAAGTAGTTCTTCGACGTAATTTCTTAAGATTGCACTATTTATGAAAATTGTATCAAAAGAGTGAAATATGACGACGGTTTCCGAGGTGGCAGATTAAATTTTTGGGAGCTGGTAGCCATCACTGATCTTGTAGGTCAACCTAATGTTATTGCAGTATATGTAGTTAAATATTTTGTCGGTTTTAACTTTAAGGCTGTAAAATGTTTCTCAGCATTTCAGCTTTCCCTTAAATCAGATCTCAAAAGAGCATTTCTTGAGTTGTTGATTAAATTTCCCTACTCTAACCTTAAAATACAATACAATAATATAGTAGGTTTAGGTAAATTAAAGGCTGCCTTCTTTAAAAAATAAAAATTAGGAAACACAAAAAGAAATCATGTACTCGTAATTGAGCACGTTGTCTTTGAAGGCAATCAATCGAAGCTACTAAGACATGTGTCACAAATTGAACCCCGAACTTCATTATCAAATACCCCGAATGGCCGAAAAATCCTTGTACATATGAGTATATAAAATAAAATAAAACAACAGTTTCGAACACAATTCAGAGTAATAACTCACCCTGAGAAACAAGTGATTCTCCCACACTCTTGAGTGATAAGAATTGATTGCAAAACGACGTGCTGTCAAACATGTCATCTGCGAGTGATCTATTGTTCTTAAAAAGTTCACTCAACTATATTTGAAGTAGATCACTTAGATTGAAATTGTTTTATTGAGAACAGTTGGTTAATAAAAATTGGAAATGGAAAAATAAAACTAGTTTCAAAGTAGATTTAAACAAATCAAATACATGATACAAATAGTTCAAATGTTTACATGAAGTAACACATACTCGTAAATGAAATCGAATCTTTAATAATCTAATGCAATCTGAAATAGCTAAAAATAGCTTAGTTCTATTCTATTTAGGAGAAGACCATTGACAGTTTATAAATATTTACTTTGAGACTCTAGTCAACCCTAAATTTATTAAGGTTTATTATAGTCAGATTTGTAAGCATAAGTAAAGCAAGAAAAGATCGTAATTGAAAAGAGCTGACTTTCGGTAGCATTCCAAATTATTTCACATTCCATTGATACATTGAGGTGGGGATTGAATCTAGAGAGGAACTAACTGCACTTGAGAAAACACTAATAGAAGAAGTCATTACCGGTGCACCGAAACTGTAATAAAAGAAAAGTTTCGATTTTAAACACCCACATTCGGAGTAAACTGGCTTTAAGTCTGGAATTTATAAAAAAAAATTATGCCATAGATCTACAGAAAATTTTAGTTGTATTTTAATAGGATTTTCATCCATTTACATAAATAAAATTAGGTCCTACCCAGTACCTCTGAAGAAAATAAAACAAGCTATCTGGGAAACAGGAAGGTTACCGACTTTTACAGCTTGCTAGGTTTACAAATTATTTAACGGAGATGGCATAATTTAAATACGAACGCAAAAATTGTTGTAGAATATCAACCCAAAATGTTATATATAAAAGAAAAGTGATTCTTCATCCTACTGAGGCATAAAAAATCATTTGTAACATAGTGTATGGAAGTCTAAAGTCTCTTCAACTTATATTAACCGTAAAAATGCAAATTTTACTTACAATTAGAATCCATTTATTTTTCCGGTATCTGCATTGATACTGCACCACAAGTCGGCTAAATATGCCATTCTACCGGTTTTTTCGATCGATTCCTTTACAAGGCTTGTAATTTTCTGGTGTTTTTCAATTTGTTGATATATTAATAGTGTGCTTTTCATATAAATTCCACACTATGCGTATGTTGAAATCGAGCGGACGAATGCAAAAACTATCAGAAAATAATCCATCACGCTTACTCTATTTTTTGATAATGTTAATTATTTTATTAAATTATTGCATTTATTTGATACGATAACTCCTTCGAAAAAAATGTTGAGAGTTGGGGTGCGGTTTGAAATTGGCGACAAGAAGATAAGACATTCCTAACTCGGGAAATGCAAATAAATTTAAACTTTCATTTATTCCGTCTATGCACTTTACTTTTTTTTTATCCTCATCGTACATATCGGATACTATTTTAATATATGTATTGTATATAGTATATGAACTGGATCTTGACACCTAAATATGATTTTAAAAAACTACTCTGAACTATTTTTCAAAGTTATAAAGAACTTACGCTGATTTTCTTGATATTTTTCCAACATTATCCGTAAGCTTCTGAGTTTAAGAAATTTATAGAAATTGCCCGTATACTCGTATTTGTTTTCGTAATTTGCGACATTGGTTTGATCGATCGATAGTTGTTGCAATTTAAATTTCCCTATTTGCCTTGCTCTTTCCCATCATTCTACTAAACAAATGCGAGGCATTTAAACCCACAATTTCCAATACTTTGGATCACGCGGCAACCGTCACAGAATTTCTCTGCATTCGATAATGTGTAATCACAACGGCCATGATGTCTAAGTGGTTTTGTCATTTTCCAGTAGCTACTCAAACTTTACCTTACCTAGGTAATGGGTATTCCCTTCCATGACCTTGGAAAGAAAGGATTTAAAAGTTCAATGGGTTTGTAGGACGGAATAGAAGATGGTTCGCCTTTTTAGAGACGGGCTGGACAAATGCAAATAAGGAGGATATAGCACAATTTGTGTGCAGAAAACAATAGGCTGACAGGTGAAATATTATTTTAAATGAGCGATGGGATAGAGAATAAGGCAGAACTTCTTATATTTTCCAGAAACGGCAAAAAATGATTACTACCTTTGAAACATTTTAGTATTTTTACCTCAGCTTTTGGTTGTACGGAAATTATAATGTTACAGTCATTCCTGGATCGTTTGAATTTATTTGTTTTGCTAGTGAAGTTGGTCTTGTAGGACCGAAAAAACACTTCTCTAACCCTCTTTATACGAGTAGCTGTCATATCGCGCCTTTTCTTTAGTTTGGTATTCTTAATCGAATGGGGATCTCATTCCTAAGAGAATAGTGTTTTGATCATCTTAGCAGCCCCGGCGTTGAACTTCACCTTTTGCTGGTAGTCGTAGTCTTTTAGTTTTACTATATCTGGTGCCCTTCCGTCCTAGCCCAACAAGAAGTGAGCGCCAAAAGTTACAATTCAAATTAGAGGAATATTTGATAGCATAAATTAATGTCTCCTGAAAATTACTCAAATCATAAATATGAAATATGAAATAATATATGTATTTTATGCATACATATATATTTCGAGTAAAATTTGTATATAGCTAAAAACTATCGAAATTACGAGAGTGAATTTAGTTCACGCTTGGAAGGCTTACACGTTCCATCCGTTACTATTACTTACGTCTCATTATTCCAGTAGTGCTTCTACATTCATTTAGAGAAAGCCTTCCGAAAGTCCGTCCAATTATTCGCATACGCCGACGATATTGACATACCTGGAAGAAAGCAGAGCGCTGTCAGTGCCGCTTTCGCGGGTATTGAGAGGGAAGCGGCGAAAATGGGTTAAGCGGTCAACGAGGGCAAGACCAAGTATATGTTGTCAAGCAAAAAGGACACTCGACACCGACGTTTTGGTCAGAACGCCACTTTCGACAGATGTAACTTTGAGGTAGTTAAGGAATTTGTCTACCTAGGCTTCGCTATGAATTCAGACAACGACACCATTGCTAAGGTTAAACATAAACAAATAACTCTTGCCAATCGCTGTTTATTTGGGCTAAGAAGGCAATTGACTAGCAAAGTCTTCTTTCGAACAAAAGTTACCCTGTATAAGACCTTAATAATACCAGCTCTGCTCTATGCCGCAGAGGCATGGACATTATCGAATATGGGTGAGGGTGGTGGCATTGGCTGCTTCGTGTGATTTTCGGTGGAGGAGGAGGTACAATGACGAACTGTACGGACTGTATAGCGAGATCGACCTAGCTAGAAGAGTGAAGATTCAACTGAGATAGCTGTGTTATTTAGAGCGGATGGACACCAAAGCTCTCCGAAAAGTCTCCATATCCACTCCCGGGTGACAGCGCAGTAGAGCAAGACCGAGACTCAGGTGGCGCACGCAAGTGGAAAGGGACCTCAGCCAACTTAGCATGTGGAACTGGAGGCAATTATCAAAAATCGAGCTAGCTGGAGCCGCTTGTTGACTGAGGCCCAGGTCCAGTCAGGACTGAAGCGCCAGCTAAAGTAAGTATGTAAGTAAATCTTTCGAAATTTGGAAAAAAATTCACTTTGGCTTTCCCTGTATATTAAAGTTAAGGAAGTTAATTTTTCCGACTGAAGGCGGCAAAACACAACGAATTTTCATTCTTAGACGAATCTTGCGAAGAAAAGAATGGTACGTAAAACGGTACGCCCCTTATTTGCAGTGTTTGAGACTCTCTATAAGAGTATTTACCTCCTACAGGCTTAAGAATAAGGAGTTGACGAAATGTATTGTAAAGCATCATTTCTAACAAGGTATTATTCCTTTCAGTTGAAAATTCTGATGACGTTCTACAAAAACCTTACGTACAGTTCTACCTTTGGTATTTATCTCTGGTACTGTCGTTTTCGAAAAAAAAAAATTCATCAGACAACGGTGAGCTCTATCAATCTTGAAAAAGCTGGGAATGTTTTTGAATAACGAAAATACATTGATTAAGGCACATCAAGGATATCGTTTCGCCTAAGGGGCTATTGGACCAGTCTTCTGACTCGAAGAATTTCATATTGTACGGTCATAATATCAGTTAGCAGTTAGAGCGGTTCTTTTAGGTTAACTAATCCAGTATTCAAAACTCTCTGGTTACATAGTACATTGCATTATTTCTGCTTATTATTTTATTAAAATGTCTGGCATCTTTAACGTTTTTGCATCTAAGACATTTAAACAATGTTTTCTTTAAAAAAATAAGCATGTCTTTGCATAGTAAGGTTTTATTATAACATTTACCGAGCGATATATTGTTGTTAAAATGCATGGTGTATAGGTACGAGTACTTCTCCAAAATTTAACGGAAATCATTTTCTGGCTTACATTGTTACTTCAAAATTTAAAGAACTAAATTGTGAAGAATAAAATACTTTGTCGAATCTTGTCGTACTACAGGTTTGTGAAGAAAAACTTACATGTTTTTACTTAAATACCAGAACAATCAAAATTATAAATTAGAATAACTTTTGTACAATCATGTCTGGTTAAGGCATTTATGAGCTCAATTATACCTTGCCTCCTGACACGAAACCATATATTCGAAGAATAGGGGTCAATAAAGAGAAAAGTATGACTTTTCTTAAGAGGATTTCGTAGTGCTATCCACTACCCGGAATCATGTCGGAAAAATGTTGGTCCGGTATGAAAACCACACACATAGTAAATTTTTTGAGGTCAATAAAAATGGTTCTTGTAATAACACATTCATTCATTCGCTGACTAAATGCAGCAATTTTGCTTGTTGTAAAGAAAGCCATTTTACAAAAAAATATGACTCATTACTGAGAAACAATTTTTGTGAAAATTCGGTTGTTCATTACGACTCAATCAACGAAAGTCCGGCGTGAACGATCACGATTGAGCTAGAGGTCTTCGGTCTTTTTACCACATAAAGGTTAAAGGGATGCCCAGTTCTTAAAAATAGTGCCGTGTCTTGATTACCTGAGGCGTATACTATACAGTTGCAAAATTATTTTTATTTCTGGTGTGTAGCTCCGAAGTCGATTCTAATTTTTTAAATATTTGCTCAACTGCTCGTTTAAAGGCTTCATTAATACGGCCAAAAATTGGAGTTAATTTAGTTGTAGTTTATCGTGAAGTTTGGTCAGCTATTTGAATGATTTGCTAATGTTGCCTAAGGGTATGTCTTTCCGTGATTAAATTGTAAACAATCTGAAACACACATATATGTATGACGTTTCTTCGCTACGCTTTAGCTCATACTAGAAAGTAAAGCTTCTAGTAAAAAACATATTTTTACATCCCAAAAATGTCTGAGGAGTTCTCGCTGTCTTTTAAAAGAACAAACGAAGTTTAGAATGTTTACTGGGGTCTAAACATACCGATTTTAACACTGTTAAGTCAAAAACTTGCCTTTAAGTGAAAATTAAAGGAAGAAAGAAGATGATCTGTTTGTTTGCCTGAGAGCTCGCTTACGGCAGAGTTTCCTGTCGTTAAATACGAGTATTTTCATCTTTCCCAGTATTTCAAAATTTTTAACTCAAACTCTTATGAATGAACACGATAGCTACGCATCTACGTAACTTAAATGCCTATATTTTCAAGCTACACAAGACTAGCTGGAGATAAGTAATAAAAAGAGAAGTTTGAGCTCCTAGTAAGGTGGCATTTGAACGGAACGGCAGCTACGGGTGACATAAACTTGATCTAAAAACCTAGAACACATAACTGAGGGCTGAAATTTGAGATCCTTTAGACAAATCCTATTTTAGTGAGACTCCTATTAAAGAAAAATATATTTAATAGCGCAGAAGTTTAGTAAAACAATTTTTGTGTTAAAATATATAATTTTTGATATTTGTTTGTTTATTTAATACTTATATATAGTTATATATAATGAAAAAAATTATCTAAAACATTAACAACATCACAGATCATAATAGCTTTTCGCAATTTTTATCTTCTTTTCTGAATACATACAAGCAAAAAAGGAGTTTAGACACAAAGAATTCAATACGACATGACAATTACAAATATTATAATAAAAATGTAGCAGGAAGACAGAAAATAAAGCGATATAAGGAAATAAATACGAAATGGAAAATACAATAATTTATAATAATAAAATAAAATCATATGAATATATTATGAGTATAAGTAATTGCAATTGAAGTTTGCAATTTAAATTTGAATTATTATGATGTTTGGCTGTATTTTGATCCTATGATCTCTTTCCATAATAAATATATTGTTCACACCATCCTTGGACATTGTCCTCATCGCCGCAGCACATGGGATAGACAATTTGTGACTTGGTCACTTTGGCACATCTCATGCAGAGCTCCATTAAATCCGAGTCCTTGTCGCATTTTTGAAGTTGTCGTATCGTTTCAGAGCTCAAATCACCATAGTATTCGCTGGCGTCAATATTTTCATCGTCATTGTTCTGCGTACTGGGATCAGATGGACGGCCCATGACCATAGGGGAAATGCAAGCAATAAGCAGCAGGCACAACATTACAGAATGCATTAACTAAAAGTACGTTAAGAAGAAAATGGATTTTTTAGTACACATATATTTCGTATTGTTCAGAGTGAAAGTGTTTTTTTCTTTAGATTTTTATTCATCTTAATTTTTGAAGAGATGTGTAGGTATGTCTGCTGAACGGGAATGATTAAGACACGGTTGACATACAAACTTAGTTTCAGAGTATACGATTTGCTTATTTTTAGTACACGAGGTTATCAGAGAGGGTTGCACAGTAGTCTGAGTGTTTAATTAATTATTCGTATAACACTTGCCACTGAAAACGGATTTTTATGAATAAAAAGAAGGAAGTGGGGATTTTTTTGGAGTTCTTTGTCGGTAATACGAGTATGTTAGATAATGAAGCAAAAAAAATCACACATAAAAAGGAACTAGGAATTTTTTTCAGAAAGAAAATATCAAATAAACGAAGAATACTGGAAAAGTGCTTTCCATTCGTAGGGATAACTCATGAAGAGTTATGAGTGATTTTCGCTGCAGTTTACAGAGGCTCAAGTATCAACGACTTTAATAAACATCATCAACATCAAATATGAGTTGATTGTTCTGCGAATATTAAAATTTAGGTTTTTACCGAACGACAAAATTTTACAGAATTACAAATGTCCACAGGACATCATTAACAGAAAGAGTTCGATTTTAGGATTTGATGTAGAATTTTCATGAAATTTCGGAGGCACATAGTCTCTAGAGCTGTAGCCATATGGTTGTGAAAAGTAAAAATTATTTTTAAATTTAGAAGTTCATCAATGAGTCAATATTAAAAAGCATATCTTAAAACTATTTTATTAATTTATCATCGACAGCGTTTTTTCGAACAGAATAAAATTTACAATTTAGAGAGTTCGTTATCGAATCGATTTTAATGTCGATTCTTAAAAAGAGGCCTTACCGTTCACCTAAAATAATAAAATACAAGAAACTAAGAATGGATTTTTTTTTCCACCTGTTTCGTTTAATTCATATATATTTGGAAGCTTGAAAAAAGAAAAACAGCAACTAATTGTCTCATTGGTTGTTAATAAATAGCCTTCTTGTTGATTCTCAAATTTTCTTGTGCCTGATTTTCAGCTTATTATTCCGGATTAATTGCACAACTAAAAAATTTATGTGTGAAAAGCTTGTATAAAGTCAACAGTAATTGAGACTAATTGATTCTAAAATTTTATGTAAACTATTCTAATATTTAAATAGTTTTCCATTTTTGCTTGTAATATCTAATTGGGATGAGATTAAACGATGAATCGCTTTAATTGTAAAACTTGTACGAAAATTTGTCTCAATTTTAAATGAATGCATTGGACACAATATTTTCCTTGGTAATTCTTTGCTTCTTTCTCTTCCGACTTTGCAAAAGGTGGGGGGGGGGGGGGGGGGGGAATATTGATAAGCAATATGTTTTCATTTTTTAATTGTCTTGACTTATAAGACACATGTTGGACTTTAGTAAATATAAAATTGTTTAAGTATTAATCAGGAGTTTGGGTTAATTATATGCCTTTCCGATTGGGAGACTTATTTTTGTGATAAGTATAAACTATGTCATTTTGTTGGTATAAACTTTCTTTTTAAAATGGCTTTCCAAACTCAATTGGAGTATTGAAACAAAAAGTAAATGGAGGAAGAAAAAATAATCTTAAAAAGAGGTTTATGAGCATGTAGTCTATTTGAGTTAGTCTCGGCGGGTTCTAAGTGATTTAAATTGAGCCTATAATACTCTAATAATAAGATATAATTTGAATATAGACAAAGGGGAAGCTTATTTCTATTCCTGGCGTTTTAATATTTATTTCACATATACAAGAATAATATTCACTAGTTTCTTAAGTTTTATTTATTAATGACAATTTGTCAAAAAACTGTTGTATAGATAAATATAAAAGGAATGTATAAGCAGTTATATTTTCACATCTCATCAAAATTACACCAAAATAATAATTTCAAGAACGAAAATAAGTACATATGAAAACTCACTTTAGACTGCATTTTCACAAAATAAGGAATTAGCGGCACAATTGTATCTTTTAAAAATTGTCACTTGTTATTGTAAATTTGCTTTACAAAATTTTATTTTCAATCACTGTTAAATCAGCTCGGACCGCAGAGATGATCTCGAAATCGTTTTATGAAGAACAGTATCTTGTATAGTCAAACACGGCTTCGTATCGAAACTGAAATACTTCCTACATTTCGAACACATTTTATATACTGTAATCTTGTTTTTAAAAAAAATCCACCTTGTCGGGCGCTCTCTTTCACACCAGAATAAATGAGATGAAACGACTACTTTATAATAGCTTGGGAGTGCAAATACTAAATGATCTATCGCCTGGCTGATAGCTTAAAAATAAGGCTACAATCACATTGATTGGTAATTGAAAAGACTCATAATAAGAAGAGATTAGGATTTTCTGTGTATATTCTTCTCTTATCACCACCCACAAGGGTCGCCTTAATCATGCATGCGAGTCTGAAGCAAAAACAAAAAACAAAAGTGTGGAATCACATTGGACTCACCGTTCTCACTCATTGATAGCGTAACGCACATCAGGCTGAATTCTATGCTGATAAGGAATGTTTTCGTATATACCTATATCTCAATACTCTCGGAGTAGTATTATCATCCGGCGTTAAACTAGCGATCGCTTTGATCGGTCAGTACAGTGCGAACCTCCAGAAGGTAGGCGCTTAAGTTGAGTTTTGTCCTATTTGTATTCAAAAATAGAAGCCCCTACGAATTGTGATAATGCAATCGATCTAAAAATATGCTTCAGTCGTGTGTCAGAAAATCAATCAGAAAGGGGGATAGCCATAGCCGACAGAGAGCTCATACATCAGATACATAAGTTATGAATAACAAAAGGAAGATGTTGTTTTCGGTGGGTTATCTATGCCTAGGGCATATAAAAATTTTGCTCTGAGAAATGAGATGAGTTATGAACGCAATGAAAACGCAATTAAATGATGTAAATCAAAGTTTAATTTTAATTGCTTGACTGTAAGTGATAGGAGAGTTACAAGCGTGCAGGGTAAACATGTGCCAGCATGTTGTACTGCCTTGGAATGCATGTTGCAGTTGCAATTTGTTTTCATTTAATTTTCATAGATAAGAATGTCAAAGTGTATAATCAACGCTGGCGGGAACAGAATGTCATCATGCGTTGAATAACACTTCCTAATAATGTTTCCTTGAGCTTGCGGCATAAATCAAGCATGTCAATGTTAAGCGTTATTATGTTAATTGATAATTGTTATAATCGGGTTAGAATTATGAACTTGTAATCAGAATGAAGATTGCCGGCCAGTGATCATGAGGCGAAATGTGAATGTCAATGCAGTGAAAGGCAGAGTTTTATGCTACATAGTTTGGCAGATAAAAAATATGATCGGATAGTTTCAACTACTGAATGAGTTCGGAAATTTAAACAAACTAAGAGTATTGAGTGTGGTTTAAATTTCCTGGTGATTTCCTTAATCAAATCGATACGCATTTATGTAAAACGCAGAATAGTTTTTGACGGTCATGCACGCATATTAAATTAAACCTATTTTCGAGACAAGTCAAAGGATTTTTAAATTAAATGAAGGACATGATTGATACATTCATGTACGCACATAGAATATGTTGATTATTCGAATTAAAACCAATATACAAAGTAGAAGGATTGTTTTCACATCGAGTTAGCGTGGAGGTCCCTTACCTCTGAATCTTTCAAAAGCGACGATTGCAACCTACACTTACAAATTTTCTTCTCATTAGTGTCGCGCGTGATGCCCTTAGCAAACAATAATTCCGAAGAAATTGGGAAACTTGGGAAATCACAAAATTAATTTTGAGAAATGCTCTGTACCAATCCTATAAGCCTAAAATATAACTGGCTCGTAGCTTCATCTTACTGTTGTAATTCTTTTCTAGCTTGTTTTTGGCAAACAAATTTAAGGTTGATATGGGTCAAAATGACGAGATCAAGAAAACGAGGAACAATAAGATCATCAGTAAGACTAATGACGAAATTAATTCCGAAATAAAAAGCTTATAGTGAGTTCACGATTCAGACAATGATAAGATCAATAACATAACAGAAAAAACAAAAGCAACAAAAGAATCGACCTTATAATAACTAAAACAAATCAATATAGGACTAACACTGAGAACAACAGAATGACTAACAGCAAAATTAATAACAAGATCAATAAAAAATAGTAGGATCAATGACAGAAAAAAAAACATATGCCAAGTTGAATAGTTTTCAAGATTATTAGGAGGTTCAACATTCTGATAAGTAGCAGGATAATCGTTCAAATCAGTATAATAAGAACAAAAGGTGAATTTAAAGTTGGATCAATTTCAAAATAATTCATATAAAAATCATTGGATCAGCATACGTAGGGGTCGTTTTGCGCCTTCGAGGGTGCTTAAAATTGATTGTCTAAGAAAATTCCTCTCTATTTTGTTTAGAATCATTGAAAATATTTGTAAATATTGTACACAATTTCAATTTTATTTTAATTTTTGTATGTTCTGCGTCATGAATTTCTTGTTGAACTTAGACCAGTAAATCTCGTTTAAACTGGCTGGTTAGAGATAGTACATATAACTTTTACGGTTAAACGAAATTCGTTTTAATTTCACTAAACGTGGCATAATTATTTGATAACCTTTTTAGTCGAAATGAATCTTAATGTGGCCATCAAAAAATGTGCTCGATTAGATAAGTTTAAGCAATCATCTATAAATTCATGCTACATATTGCAAACTATTTGGTCTAAATTCTATCATAAATTGCGATGCGACTATTTGGTGTAATGTATAATAAGAAGTGAATTCAAAAAACTTTGTCCTAAAAGCATTTAAATGGTCATACATAATCTCAAAATTCGGCTTTTATAGTTTCAGATTAGATTAAACCTTTTGCTTTACGGATTCGCTTTTCCTTACCTCATAGAACAAAATATGTGATAAACGATCATCAGAAATAAGTTACTACTGAAAATCATCAGTTTTGTAACAGATGGGCTCAGTAGTTGTTTGTATTTGAATATTCTCATCACAATAGTTCTGAGCAGACCATAGGTGATAGCATTGACCAGGCGTGATAATCCTAATTCATCATTTATGACCAGAACTGTTTGATTAATCACTTTTCAAAAAAGATTATCAATAATCTCATAAGACAATCAATGTCAAAATCGTTACACATCTGGACCAAGTTTTTTTTTTAATGCACATTATGAGTGAAGGGGCCTCATTTCACTAATTTCGATTATAAAAATGAACTCAGCCATTTCTCTATTTCTAAGTGAACAATAAAGGCGAAAATTCGGTGATAAACGCGAGATTTTTTTATAATTTGTTTGTTTTAATGTGCTAGGGGGGTGACACACAAACTTTGTCTGACTTCATCTCCCTATACGTCAAGGGGCTTAAGCACCTACTTTCCATTTGTTTACCGTTTTCCCATATAAGTACCACCACTTACGGCACCTCGTGGGGACCTGTTTCGTCACTATAGCTCTTTATTCAGGGGTTTTTTTTTTTTTTTTTAGATGACTGTCTCCTAGGCCACTATCGACAATAAAATCAACTTAATGAGTCTTTTGGTCTATTTCCTACTCTCAGGCATACGAGTATACAGCTGCTATAAATTATCTGCATTGCAGCAGCAAACACTCAGCTCTTTTATTAATTACATTACATTATTGAATGTATAATGACGTTAGAATGAGCTACAAGCATTCTTGAAAGCCTCTAGTATCATTAGGAACTGCGAGTTTTCTGCTTATTAGCTGTTTATGTTCAACATTTGCCATATATTCGGCATGTTTATACTTTCTAAAATTTAGTCCTTATGTTTTGATGCCGATATTTTGGCCTCCAGGCCGATAGGTATTTTCATTTCATTCATTTTCAATGCATTTTTATTATTTTAATTCATTAATTCTTATATGCTATACAAAAAAACGCTTAAAAATTTGCTTAAATAATATAGAAAACTATGTTATTATAACTTAATGGCCCCATATGGGCACTCTAGGTTTAACATAATTCTTAGACTAAATGTCTTTCGACGATCATTACAACATATTTAAATTTTTACATTAACTAAGGCTAAAACTAAGAAAATTAATTTTATTTGAAAATAAAACTTAGTATACGGACTTTGTTTTTTTTTTAATCTTATTATAAAGGCCGATAGGTATTCGCTCAACTGTCATGCAGATTGTTTCCTCAAAATTCTCTAGATGCGCAGAATACTTAATGTATATCCAGCTTATGTACGCATCTCGAATCTATACTTGTTGAACGTCCTTATATTCCCACATATATTTCTAACTGTTGGAGGAAAATGTTTCCCTCTAGATTTTTCAGACTATCCAATGTTTAGCATATACGAGTAGTAAGTGGCCTTGATTCGATGCTGTTTTCTCTTAGCTGTGGACCCAACTTTCCTGTCATTACTTATTTCAGCTGTCTTTGTAAAGGGTGTCCTTTAAGCCTTAGTACTAACTTTGATTTTAAACAAAACACACAAATCGTAATACATCACACAACCATTTATAGGTATATATTTATGTTCAATCGAGAATAACGCAATTAATACTGAAACACAATTTCCGATGACGATGGTTATCCGCCTTCAGTTCTTCGACGAGTTGGATCTGTAAGACTTAAAACCAAGATTTTTGCGTCAAATTGTGCGTAAAGTGGGCCAAGCTGTAGTAAACGACGTCAAATCGATAAATTTGGATCTTCTTTAAAATCTTCTGGACGGAGCGTGGTGGCACAACAAATGTTGTGCCCAAATGGTCAACAATAAGGCGAATAGCAGTCTTAGCTGGTCGATTATGTTAGTGTTGTCAATTCTCTTTGTTTGCAGATTTGTAGAACTCCATTTTACATTGTATTCCACAGTACTGGATTTAAGGCTGACCATTATAGAAATGCTGCTATCGTACGAGAGTTTTCATCCTTCAAATTTGTGTTTTATAATAGGCAGTAGATAGTTCTAAGCTAGAGAAGTTTGGAGAATTTACTTTTTTGTGAGTAATGCCAGCACAGCACTGGTTTTGCCTCTTCTCCACCTGGCTTTAGACTAAGCTTCAAAACAATATTTTCTAAATTTGGTTTTCATGTGAGACATCTTTTTTTTTCTGTGTACTGATTCTGTAATTCGGTAAAGGAATTACAAGCGTCTGCCTCTTCCATTACGCTGGGAATTTTTTTTTCGCGGAAAATGCACATTGCACAGAAGTTCTCAAACGGCTGTTTTTGTTAGCGTTGCTTTCCTAGTCGAAAGTAGAGATTTCTCCTTCTTGTTTTTAATTTTTTTGTTGTTCGTTTGCTTTTTTGCTGTGACACTTGGTATTTCTGAACTACATATGTTTTAGGTCTTCTCTCAATATTCGGTAAGTTTCACTTTTACCCTTTCTTACAAGCCTCCGTTACTCTTGTTTTGTTTTTTAATATTCTGCCTTTTCTTCTTTGTACGCCACAAGCTCAATTTGCGCTCGTACACATCTAATGACATACATGTGTTACTTTTTACCTATGCTTATGTTTTTTCGCCATTTTGTTTGTATTTTTGCTGTTTTTTTAGTAGGTATATGGATCATATTGATTGCGTTATCTGTACTATTTAGTGTTTCTCGCTGACAAAGATCAAGGATAGGTCTTCGTAAGGAACAAATGCCTTCAGCAATGCCCCGACTCTATTATTCTTGTAATAATGGGGGCCCTACTGTTGGTTTAGAGCTGTCAGTTACGCTTGAACAACGTTTGGGCATGAGAACCGATTTTTTATGACCAGAAATTGAGGATTTGGATTTGAGCGAGCTATGGTTCCAAAAAGATGAGTTTATGTGCCCACAAGTTGTCCAACAATCAATTTATTTCGCATTAAGTTTAATTATACTATGACCAGTCGTTTTGGCGATGGTGTTTCGTGAAAAGGACCCGAAACCATTGAAATGTATTGAAAAATCGGGTTGACGGGATGGCCTACTGTCTTATATTTTATAATTAGTCAGAAGGTTTTCTCTTTTCAATAAATAATCGTTGAAAAATATTGAAGAGTGTTTTTAAAAATAATCCAACAAATGGCCCATCATTTACTTTTCCATTACACTGCCACAATTTCATGTTGCAGTCTGATTGCAATTACCTATTCATTTTCGAAGTGATTCAAAATTTGCGAATTTTTAGTTCTCAACTCTTATTACTTAAAAAAAACACGATTTTTTAACACCACTTCGCTGAATATTCTTCATTCCCCTTTAATAAAAGTCTTGTCTCTAAATATGTTTAATCATTCATAAGTAAGACTCAATCGGAAACACTTTTGACATAATATAAAATTATGTCGTGTTAAAAACGTGCTCCCTTTGTTATTGATAAACATTTCCATTGCTGAACTGTGATCAACATCACTGAATGGCATAGTGATAAGTGGTATGATCATGACTGGTGATCATATCAATTTCTGTTATCATACAAAGTCTCTTTGCATTAACTTTTTTTATATAAAGTTTTGACTCCAAAGAAAAAAGCCTGCAGACAGCAACCGCAAGCCACACGATATCAAAAAATTACGCCTGACCATGGATTAGTCACATAGTTTTAAATTGATTTTTTAATAATTCACCACAAGAATGAAAAGTAAGTCAGAAGCGTGCAAAATTAGTCGCGACAGTAGCGACAAGCCCCTTTTTTCGGATGACGTTTTAATAGACTTATCAAACTTCGATGTGTCGTTTAGTTCTGCAAAGAAAAGATATTTCCATTGACAATCTTATCACATTATAATCGAAATATCAAATTCAATGAGCACTTGTTGAGTTTTCTTGATTTTTGAAGTGACAGCTCACCAAATCTTGATTTGGTTTTGATAATCTTGTACCTTGGACGTCTGAATGGCAAAGGAGTTTCCGAGTGCCGTCAAGTGATAACCAAAGATCAAATGTTAAAAGCAGATGTCACAAGGAATTGTTTCTTCGAATTTATTGCTCAGCGATGAGATGATTTTTTTATTCTTTTTAATTATAAATGGGTTTGATCAGTATTTCAAAACATGATTTGTTCACAATTTCACAATATCATGCGATACAAGGAGCAGACTGCTGTCTATCATGTTACGTTAGTTTAACCTTTGTAATTTTTCAAGTTCGAAAATATGTACATATTTTCAATGCTGCATTCGTATCGGGATTGATTAGAAAAAATAACTATCGTCTAGCAATTGCGCAAATGGATTATCGTATTCATTGCGTAAATTATTGCTGCAAATGCAATTCTAAATTTAGTTGAACTCAGTCTTCATGATAGTAGCAGAGAATGTAATCAAAATTTTTCTAAAGTCCGGTAATAATGAGCTTAAGGTTCGATATTCCATACGTGCTTAGTAGCAATTTTGTTTAATTCTATAGCTGAGTTCGGAATATTGTTGGAACTGTGCTCTCAATGTGAAAGATCAACATCGTGACTGACCCCGAGGGCGCAAAAATAATGAGCAAATTTTCTGAAAAGCGGAAGTTTTAATTAACGGTCACATAATGAAATCCAATATAACAGTAGCTGATAAATTTTGTTGGAACTCATTTAATTATTTTAAAAAGTCAAAATTTATTCAACAAATCAAAGACACTTCAAATTACTTAGTGACTTCAGTTTGTCAGTTCAGTCAGGGTGATGATGTGTGGAAATGCGGAGGGGTATTCTTAAAAGATTGTGGACCGGGTTCAATTCTGAGGTTGTCGTAAGTTCCATAAGAAAGGAAACTCTGACTTTGTTTGGAAAATAGAAGTTTAACATCCACCATCTAGTTCACAGAAATCGGTCGTCGCTCTGTCAATTACCTGTGCCCGAACTCTGACAGGAATGGGAAACAAGCGCACAGTAAAAAAAAGCCGGCTAAAGCGGCCATGTTATTAAGGCAACATCTATCAAACGTGATGTGAATTATTGAGTAGTATATTGGAAACAATCATGAAAGGTTATAAAGTTAAACAACGTGTGCAAATAACTATTTTTTTTTATCCTCGCCACAACCGTTCTGCCGAGTGGCTAATTTTGCATCGAGACTTGGGTCTGCACCCATCTAAAATCCAACTGACCGAGAAACTTAGGGTAAATCCATGTGTTCGCTGACTGGGCTCTGAACAGTTTGAAGTTGATCAAAATTTCGCGGAATCATCATTCCTTTTTCTTCCAAAATGAAACTAGTGTTGCTATAACCGTCAATGGTGTGCAGTAAACATAGATGATAATCAACTTCTTACGGCCTGGATAAAATTGCCATCATAAGTTCTTTTGATTAAGAAAATTTACGTAGTTACTTTTGGTGGCGCTACAGTCCGGGGTGGACCTGGGCCTCAGTCAACAAGCTTCTCCAGCCAGCTCGATCCCTGGCTAGCTGCCTCCAGTTTCGCACGCTAAGTTGGCTGAGGTCCTCTTCCACTTCCTCTAAATGACCCACCCATCTCAGTCTTTGGATCTTCACTCTTCTGGCTAGGTCCATGTCGCTGTACAGTCCGTACAGTTCGTCGTTGTATCTCCTCCTCCACTCACCGTCAATGCAGACGTGACCGAAGATCGCCCGAAGTATTTTTCTCTCGAAGCAACCAAGAACACCCTCATCCAGTTTTGATAATGTCCATGCGTCTGCGCCATAGAGCAGGACCTGGATTATTAAGGTCTTATAAAGGTGACTTTTGCTGTCCGAGAGAGGGCTTTGCTAGTCAATTGCCTTCTTAGCCCAAAGAAACAGGGGTTGGCAAAAGTTATTCTTCGCTTGATCTCAGCGCTGGTGTCGTTGTCTGTCCTTAACTACCTCAAAGTTATATCTGTCGAGGGTGACGTTCTGCCCGAGACGTCGGTGTTGGTTGTCCTTTTTGCTTGACAGCATATACTTGGTCTTGCCCTCATTGACCGCTAAACTCATTATCGCCGCTTCCGTCTCAATACTCGCGAAAGCGCCACTGACATCACGCTGCTTTCTCCCGATTATATCAATATCGTCGGCGTATGCGAGTACTACTTTCGTCCGACCATATTTTGCAGATGAGTTGGTGTATGCTGTTTACAAGTCATCGCCTGCCGCTTTGAAGAGCTCGGCAGTCAGGCTATCCACTCCAGCAGCTTTGTTGGGCTTTCTTCTTCTTCTTATCCTTTTATTAACCCTTTCCTCGTTATTACGAACTTATGCGTAACGAGTTTCCCATTTTTACTGCATCGCTGCTGCTCCGCTTATGGGGTTGGCTAATGTCGCAGACCGCAGAACGCGTCTACATAATCCTCGGTCCTGGATCGCTTCAGTGGTTAGCCCCAGGCGTTGTTGCGCATTTGCCATCTGAGAGATCCAGGAATTCTTTTTCCGACCTCGTTTTCTTACAGTTGGAGTGACCGTAGTTGATAGTACCTTTTTAACCGGATTTTCCGCAGATCTGCTTTGAACGTGGCAATACCAACTTATTCTATTCGCCTCAAGCTGTTCGGTTACCGAATTCTTTATATGTAGACTTCCTCTTATACGCGTAGATCTAATGCAATCGCGTTTAGTGACTCCACTAGACATCCTTAACATTTTCATTTCCGCTGCCGTCATTTTGTTTTTAAACGCTTCGTACATTGTCCAGCACTGTGTACCGTATATAAAAGCTGGTTTAACAACCGTGGTGTAGAGTTTCCCCTTTAATTTGAGTGGAAATTTTCGGTCGCAAAAGATTCCCGAATTTTCCCGCCATTTCATCCATCCCACACTCACTCTGTGGTTTACGTCGTCGTCACATTTCGCTTCCATGTTAACGATTGATCCTAAGTTCTTAAAGATAGTGCTTTTTGGAAGAACTATTCCGTCTAACATTATATCCGGAACAGGTCGCAACGGATGCGCAGATGGGCACGTCAAATGCTCCGTCTTTGAACGACTTATTTTAAACCCGTTTCTCTCTAGCGCATTTCTCCATGAATCTAAGGCGTTCTGTAAATCTTCGACGTTATCGGTAAGTATAACTGCGTCGTCAGCGAAGAAAATTGGCGTTACATTTGCTTCGCGCATGCAGTCTTTTAAAAGATAGTCGAATACTACGTTAAAGAAGAAAGGGCTAAGTACGCTTCCTTGGTGCACTCCGACATTAACTGGAAATTCTCTCGTTAGTCCAGCAGAGCTTTTAACCGCAGTTTTCACGTTTCCGTACATGTCTTGTATTATTCTAACATACGTTTCCGGTACGTTTTGAGACCTCAGCGCGGCCCATATGGTCGATAAACACCATGTGTAAATCCTTAGACGAATCTCGGTGCTTTTCCATTATTATTCGTAGGCTTTGGATAGCGTCCACCGTCGATCTTCCTTCAACAAATCCACACTGGCTATTATCGAGCTTTATTATTTGCCGAAGACGTTCGTTTAAGACTCTTTCGACGATTTTCATTGTGTGTGACATAAGCTTGATTGAACGGTAGTTGTTGCATTCTCGAGTGTCGCCTTTTCCTTTGTATAATGGAACCAAGAAGCTACTTCTCCATTGATTCGGCATAGGTTGTCCACATTTTAATTTATTTAAAAGTTTCGATAGCCAAACGCTGCCGATCCCCTCCATCTTCGACAAAAACTCTGATGGAATGCTGTCTGGTCCCGCCGCTCTCCCCAGCTTCATTTTTCCAATTGCTATACTTATTTCTTCGATTGAAAAGTCCGAAACTTCCTCCTCGAATAGACCAGCTGTCGGCACGATATCACGTGAAAACTGTTTGTTAAGCAACTCCTTACAGTATTCAAGCCACCGGTCACAAATTTCCTTTTCATTTGTTAATAAGCGACCGTCTGCGTTTTTGATGTATTCCGGCGAGGTTATTTCCATTGAATTTTTTCTCCTCTGTGCAGCGAGCTTAAAAATATTTAGCATTTTAGTACTGTATGACGTTTGAACTTCTTGGATAGCTTGTCTTCTATCCGCCGATCGTGAGGATATTTGTTCCAACTCCTGGTACAGGTTTTCCGCTTCTGCCGCTCGAGTTCGAGCCAGGACTTTCTTTGCGATCTTTTTAAGACGCTCGTATTCAAGAGCCAGTCGAGCTTTTTCGATATCGTCGCTCCGATCGCATTTTGTCCACGCTTGGAATGCACTCTTCTTGTCGGCCACAGCTCGTTTGGTTTCGTCATTCCACCATCATGTTTCTTTGCCGACGTAATGGTATTTCGATATAGTCCCCAGATGGGACTTTGCGAGTGTTATGCATTCCTCGTGCATGCATACACAGTTCCACATTTCTTGCGGGCTAAGTGAGTCTGCTATACCATTTATATTTTGAAGTACTTCTTTAGTCAGTGCCAGGGCTTTAGCTTCGATATAGCTATCTTCACTTCATCCAGGTCGGGTGGACGGAATTGTTGGTTATCATCGTCCAAGTTGAAAGGTGGATTCTGCCTGACAGCGGTATTTGGTCCGTCATCGCTGCTATACAGTCTGCAGAAATGGTTCTTCCAAATCCTCAGCATCGACTGCGATTCTACTACGATGTTCCCTTGTTCATCTCTACAGGTTCCGGGTTGGTTTCCGTGGCATGTTATTTTTACCTTTTGGTAAAACTTACGGACCTCATTCCTGGAGTAGCATCTCTCAATTTCCTCGACCGCGCGCTTCTCATGCCATTTCTTCTTCCTCCTGAGAAGCCGGTGTTCGTCTCTCCTCTTCCGCTCATAGAGCTCATGAGCAGCTCTGGTTTTTTTTGCAGTGCCGCATTGCGTGCTTTTTGCTTAGCCGCATGTGCTTGCCGGCATTCATCATCGAACCCGGGGTTTCGTTGTGGTGGACGAGTGAAACCCAGCACATCAGAAGCGGCATCTCTGATGGCGTTTTGGCAGTGTTTCCAGTGGTCTTCGATGCTTGATGCTGGCGGCATTGGACCTCTGAAGAGATTAAGAGACACTCGATCGGAAAAGGACTTGGCGATCTCTTGCGATTGTAGCCGTCTGACGTCGAATTTTCTCACAGCAGTAGTTTGTCTTGGCGTAGTTTGAGATATCCGCAACCGTACCTTGGCTACAACAAGGGAATGGAAGTCGATGTTTGCTCCTCGGAACGTACGGACATCCATAATACTGGAGGAGTGTTTTGCGTCGATCGCAATGTGATCAATCTGGTTGACTGTTGATTGATCAAGAGTTCTCCAAGTCCCCTTGTGTATGACGAGATGTGGGAGCCGCGTGCTAGCCACGAAAATGTAAAGTCGATTAGCCTGAAACCCTTATCGGAGGTGGTGTTGTGCAGGCTATATTTTTCGATTGTTCCACCAAAGATACCTACTCTTCCTAGCTTTGCATTAAAATCACCGAGGACAATTTTAATGTCATAGCTAGGGCATTGCTCGTAGGTCTTGTTAAGGAGCTCGTAGAAGGCATCCTTGGTGTCGTCATCATTCTCCTCTGTCGGGGCATGCGCGCATATAAGGCTAATGTTGGCGAATTTAGCCTTGATGCGGATTGCTACGAGGCTCACATGCCGGAAGCTGAGGACTTCTTGTCTTAGTCTGCCTCCGACAACCAATCCGCATCCAAATAAGCGCTGCTTTTGCCGTCGATAGCAATTGCCGTGATAGATATCGCAGTTTTTCATCTTCTTTTTGTTCGGCCCATCCCATCGCATTTCTTGAATGGCGGTTATGTCTGCTTTGCAGCAGTCTAGGGCCTCCGCTAGTTGCTCGGCTGAACGTGGTCTATTAAGGGATCTAACATTCCACGTGCATATCCGAAGCTCATTGTCCTTAAATCGTTTGCGTGGGTTGTCAACAGTAGATCCGTCCATATCCGAGGCTTGTTGATGCTTCGTAACTTCCTTTTTTTTTTAAATGGCCGGGCAGTTACCCCGGCGGCACAACCCCCATCCTGGAGGACCAGCTCCATTTTTAATGTCCCTAGAGACATTAAACCCGTTCCGGGATGTGAGCGCTGCCGTTGGCCCATATAGGGCTCGTCCGCCACCATCTCTTTTCCAAGACCCTGACTAAGTCCTGGAAATCCTTACCGGCCTGAGCTCCAAATATGTCGAAGTAGCCCGGATAAGGTCTTGTTTTGTTTCTCCGACACTAACCCTGGTTTATAGCACAGGAAACTTGCCATTTGCCCCCTTCACTTCGCAATCTCTAGTGAGATTCCCAGATGGCGCCACGGGAAGGCGTAAAGTAGGGCTTATTAGCAGAGCTGCGAGATGTTCGGCTGCAAAGGCTCATTCTCGTCATTTAAGGAACCAGCACCTGTCGGAAGATGCTACTTCTACGAGGCCTTATACTAATCGTTGCCATTAAGAAAATAAGTTGTCTTACTTACATTAAAAAATCCAGTGTCCTTATTGAAAGATCTGTACTTTTTTCTTATTTACAACGAATCCGATTTCCTGCGCTTTGTTTAACACATAATTAAAAAATTATGCGTTTGGTGTTGACTTGTATACTTCGCTCAAGTATGGAGTTAAATAAGCCACACCAAACGTCTTTGTGAGATTGTTTGTGAGCTTCACGGAGAAGCGACCGTTGTCCATCGTCATTCTACACAAACTCATGGGTTTGTCAGAGATGCCTCAACTAGAAAAGCAATACAATGTATATAATATACCTATATGTTTATCGACTCTAGGATCTGCAGCCGTGTGAATACTCGTATTTGGTATAAATCTGCAGAAATCAATTCGTTGCCAAATGTTTTTTTTTCTTGAAGAAATTTACACTAATGTGGGTATGAATACACTTATAATACGAGTACCTTAGGATGTGTTTACATTTTATAGGGAGACTTTATTGGGAGTCAAAGTTGACTTTTCTAGCTAACAACACATCTTAACTGATTTTAGTTGACTGTCTTCTTTATTTGTCTTCGATTCTTGAACAAGCTAAATATTTAAACCAACAAATTTGCGTGAAAGTTGGTAACACTCTTTAACACTCTCCACAATGGATGCAATACGCACTCTTCTTATGCGTCTCGGTACTACTGCATCTTCCAAAGAAAATGTTGCGAAAATACGGCGAATAGTGGTCTCAGATTGTCGATTATGTCGGATGTAATATGATGCGAGTGCTCTATGAGGACAGAACCATAACTTTGAAACCAGATTTCTAAAACTTGGTAGCGTTGTTGAAGGGTGTATATTATCACGATAACATTGCAAAGGCTATGAAATTAAAATGACACTGACAGTTTGAAATCTGGCAATTGTTTTGACAGATATAAACACTCCATGGTCCAGCGCAGAGTAGATGAAGGTTTTCTTGACTTGCTATGGTCGGTTTATTCCTTTGTGGTTATTGTTTTCACCTGTATTGATTGAATGTGAAGAAATTAAGCATTGCTTTCGAAAAAATGTACTGTCAACAGTCAATGAGACCTATATCGCTTCAAGCTAACCAGTTTTTTGTGACAAGTTGGAAGGTTTAGAAGATGTGTAAACCACAGTTCAGTTCGCGGGCGAGTTATTAAAGGCGAAGTTCGGTTACCGTCTTATTGCCAAAAATGGTCCGATTTAATACTTTCTTACTCTTTCCCTTGGTTCTTACTTAAATCCATGACAGCATCTTAAAAAATTTATCACTAAGAAATGAGCTAGGCTTTAAAAATGATGGGAAAGATGTATTATTTTGTGAAATAAAGGGCTGCATGTCATAACTCTTTCATTCCATTGCCAATAATTTGACTCAGTACACATGTTCAATATTTTCCACATCGAAAACATAAGCCAACATAAGGGCTGCTTCTGTTGAGGTTAAAGCATAGAAAAAAACTTATGACACTTTAGCTCCTATTGCGTGAGAAAAATCCGAGCCTAGAAATAAAAAAAATTTTATTTAGTTCTGAAAAACATATTCCCCAACAATCGACTCGTTTCTATTAATCATTTGACCTTCAGACGTAGCGAATCTTTACACCCGAGATCATTGATCTAAACGTTTAACTTCAAAACGTTATAGGCAAAGCGCTCCTAGACAGTATTCGATGCTTTGAAAATTGTAAGGCAATTGTAGAGGTGTGTAAAATGTAAAGCGAAAATGACGTTAGTCGCACAGATCTCACACGTGACAATTACATTGCCGCGTCGAGAGGGGATTTTTCCGGTGAATGAATATTCTATGCAAATGTCAGTCTGGGAATGCATTGAGCGTATGAGTATTTGCAACACGTATTTTGTTTATTGCATTTGCCAATTTGAATTTCATTCTTATCTATGGTGAATTAACGTATTTACCCGTATCTACGTTTTACAAATATTTTGATTATACAAGTGCAATGTTATTGATTGAGTTGTAATCGTAGATCTCGAGTGAGTTAAGAAGTTGCAATACTTGTATATTTAAAATTCCCAGAATTATTTCATGCCGAGACGACGCTTGTTGGTACGCATAATGAAATGGCGCTTTAATTGTCAACTCTGACCACACAGATTTAGCTCGAAATAGTGCGCATAAGTACGATACTCGTATTTGCATAGTTAAGGAATGTGCTTTAAGACAAAGTGATACAATGCTTTGGCATTTTTATTAAGGTGGGTTGCATGTCATATCTGACATGTACGAGTAGGTTATATGATAAACTTCAGTACATAAGAAAAATTCGGTCAAATGAATGATTTTATGTTTGACCCGAACATGCATTAAGCCAATTCTGTACTTCCTCATGTAGTACACTCGAGATATAGAAGGATTGATTGGGCGAAGTATGACAGCCTTAATTTTGTCTATCTTATGTGACAATGGAATGCAAACAAACATGGCGAGACGTAAGTTAGCTGTCTGTGTCAAAAGCAGGATATTGTCGCTACGTTTTGGTCCAGCGATCTGCACCGTAAGGAAATTATATGAAAGGATTTCCTTTTGATATCATGTGAAAGCAACGATCGGATTTTAAAATACAATGTAAAGTCTCGATTTACAAAAGAAGGTCTCTAGCACATCAGGCTAAAAGCCTTGTCTTTTCGACTTAAACATATACCAAGTTCTCCAAATAGCGGAAAATGTGCAGTAATCGGATAGTGACGATACAAATCCAGAGCACAAGAATAGACACCACGATTATTCTTTGCTCTGCGACTGTTTTTTTTAAATCAAAACTCGAGTATCGGCATGACTACTACGGGATGTGTAGAAAAATTAATGAGATAAGTATTAATTTAAAATTTGATAAACGTTTAACAGTTTGATTTCACACTGTCTCGCTTAAAGTAGTTTCCTTGAGTAATAACACAGCGCTAAATATGGTTTATCCAATATATCTGATCTTGTTGTTTTGATGGTTGATGTCACACTTAAACTCAAATTCAACTGTTTGCTTCCATTTGGACAGCTAGCCGGTGATTAGATATCACAATATAGTATTTTTGTGGTTGCTCATGCCGATAAATTCAAATATTTGCAGATCGCCAAGGAGATCAAACGTTTGTTTATTTTTCTGCATTTAATCCATTTATCAGCTCTTGATGGGTGACCTTTAGCTCTAAGCCTTTAAATTAATGGCAAAACTTGCTTTTCCGGTAAAATTCAAATGGGACTCCCGTTAATTTTACAGATGATATAGCTTTGGCATGTCATAGTATTGGATCATTGCAAAAGCTTGTGTCCGATCTTCATTCGTGGGGGAAACTTTGCTATACAACGCAACTATCTATTGTTTGTTATATGGACTTGTTATACCAATATATACCAGTGGATGAGCCGTGGTATCAGAAGTCATTATGTCAAAATATGTGTGAAAAAAAAATTCTAAGACGGAGAACGAAAACATTTCGCCATGTAAATTGTACGAGTTTTGAAAAGCAGTAAGTGTTGGAACTGCAACAAAAAACATCCAGAGCGTGTATTCTGATCATATTCCTGCTCTAAGGACAGTTAAAAAGTAATCTTGTAAATTTCGGATCAACCTCTTCTGAACGGCCTTTCGAGATTGATGACGAATAAGTATAATGAACAACTCTCTAAGTTTAGTGAAAAAGTTCAACACAATCGCCCGGTGTTGGCTTATCAAACAGGAATCATCTTGCATTATGGTAACATTAGGCCACACGTGACCCAACAAACCCTATTACAACTGAAGGAGTTAAAACGAAAAATGCTTAAGCATCCACTGTACTCCCCAAACCTTTCTTCTTAAGATTTTTATCTGTTTCGGTCCCTTTATAACGGTTTAACGGCCAAAGCCGTCGAAAATAACCTCATGACAAAAAACCACGAAGTTTCAGCTTGTAAAATTGATTTAATAAATTGTTTTCTTTATAGTTGAATCGCTTTTCAAATCGCGCATGAACTTTTGCAACGATCCAATACTAGATCTTTCGACTGAAAAAAAAACAAAAAAAAAACACTGTGGCGCTGACAGCCCGGTACATGGCCTAGCTTTTTGACACTCATTTGTGTTGTTCATGTTGTCGTTTTAGTCACATCTGAGCGGGGCCTACGGTTTATCGCCGAGTCCGAACGGCACTCCTTAGAAGCTTTTTCGCCCGCCGAAAGGGTGATGGCGATTTGAAAAACTGTTGGTGACCCAGCCAGGAATCGAACCCAGACTTTCTGCGTGATAGTCCAAAGAGCTAACTATCGCGCCATCGCCAGATCTTTGACTGCATAACTAAAATTGAAGAGGGCCTTCAAAAGTTGAAGCAATGGTTCGCAGTTCATAAATTAGTGATTAGTGATAAGAATAAAATATTGTCTTTTAAGGCTTCTTCATGAACTCTTATGGACTTTCAATTTCATCAGTTGTTGATGGTAGTGATCCCCAGTAATCGTTTCAACAGGTTAACATTTTCTCCTTGGATATTGTGTACTGGTTGGGAGGGTGATGGTTGCAATTTTGACTACATTATGAAATATGTTTACATAGTAGAAGTGGTATAAGAATTTGTCTATAATAATTTGAAAAGAAGAAAAATGAATTGGAAGCAGCCTATCAAATTCGTAAATACTCGTACTTGTCTTTGGCTAATTTTTGCACTCGCTCATAATTCTAGTTTAGCAATCAAATATTACACACAATTAAGCTGCTTAAGTCGGGGATACATTGAATTATGTTTTTATATCTAGTTGGCAAGGTATTTTAGAAAGTTAATTATTATCTCGTATTAAAAAATAAATAACAAACCGTCAAAATCAAACACAAACCAATGGTTTGGTTTTGAATAATTATTTTTATTGAAATAGTATTATTTTACTAGGTGATTTACAAAGGCCAAAAATACACCCGTTGATGCTATCAAATCATGTGTCTAGTTTCGTTCAGAGCGCAACATTAATTTGTGATCAAAGTCCAAAATGAAATTACCGCACCCTCATGCTGTACTCAAAGGCTAGCAAGAGCTGCCCCCGAAATCTATGCCAAGCCATGCGTCGGGTTATCTATAATTCACAAGTGTTTACCCTGTCAAATAAAATCTAATGCGAAATACAATACAAAGCTTCTATCGAGATATTCCATTAGTCACTCGAAGTTTCGGGCAAACATTTTCACCCAAGCTCAAACCCAGGGGGTTTCTGTCTAGACTTCGGTCATAATTTTGAAAAGATTAAATAACGAGAATTTATAGATAAAAAATTCGGCACTTTTGAATCTTTTTTTCTGTCGTTAATCACGGGACGCTTTATGCATGTTGAATGTTGTTTGGAGTAATACAATTCTTATCTCAAGAGCCACAAGTGCTTCCTCGAAATTCAATCTCTGGGAAATTTGTTAATTTTATTTTGAAACTTCAATGTACCGTTACGAAATCCCAAACGGAAGGCAAGTTTTAGCTGAGATTTAAAAATTTTTATAGTAATGAATGGATCAACAAAAAAAAAATGATGACGAGGAGATAAGATTCCATCTAGTTTACTACAAATACCCGACCATATACAATGGTCAGCAACCTTTGACGGCTTTAGCCGCATTTAAGGCGATAAGAAAATCTTTCTAATTTTAATGTTGTTCATTGAATAGTAAATTACGAGTAAATTGGCGTTGATTTTACAAAACAACACGTGTTTCAGGTTGTTTAAGGTTTGAGTTGGGGCAATGACTTTAGTTTGAGATGAAGCGCATTTTCATCTTGTAATGATTTGACGTGTGTAATGCGCATCAATTTCGTGGAAATACGCGCATATAATTGTAAAAAATTATAGAAATTGCAAATAATGGTAAAAATAAGCAAACTCTAGAGGCATGACTACAATACGTGCTTGCTCGAAAAGACAATGTTGTATGCACAAATTTGTGTTGCAAAAATGAATTACGACGACTATTTTAGAAATAGAGGTTACGAAGGTTACTTAGAGATTAAGGTAAAATAGTCTGAATTAGAACTTGTCTGCGCAAGATAAAGTGCTATTATCGGAATTGTGCATGTGGCTTTAAAAATGATTAAATCGATGTGAAAATATATGCAAAATTTGCTAAGCAACGAATTTGCTTTACCGGAGCATGTGTCTCTATTTTGGTTCTTCACGAATTGTGACTATTTTTCAGCATCTTTTAGTTGTTTTTGATCTGCAATATTGAATAAGAAAAAGGGGTTCTGTTACTATTTAGTATAGAAGATATATACTTTAAAATACTTTAGATCATCAAACAGTAATGATAAGAATTATTTATTATATTTTCCTCAAGGTATATGGGTCGTATACGTAACTTTTTTATTTGGTAAAGGTTTTCCTTCAGTAACAGCATCTACAACAATAGTTGTTGTTGTCCTCACAGTGCCGCTGATCTGAAGATCAAAGAAGCCCCAGGTTTAGTTCCTTATTCCAGGATTGCTTAGCTAGGACATCAGCAATGGAGCCATGCTTTGAACTGGGTTGATCTGAATTCATAGAAAATGAGTTAAGAACATGAGGTATGTAGTAAGGGTCCTAAAAATTCTTCCAATCTTGGACTTCCGCCTTTACGCTCCTCCGAGGTGACAATCAATAGGTCTTCCAAAGACAAAACCATGCGGCCGGCCTGGAACCCTCTGGACATAGCACTGGATAGTAATCAAAAAAATCAATAATCAAAACACAAATAATACAAATTGTAAAAGAAACGAAAACATTAGAAATGTAAAGAATGTGATCTTTCTTGGCTCCAAGCGAAAATAAGCATTCATTTACACTTTGACTTGTTTGTTTCAGCTATCAATTTTGAAAAAACCAAGACAATTCAGGGGAAAAAAAATTCAAGACCTTGGAAATTTCACCGAGGGTCTGGGTAGCGAAAGTGACACACTTGAGGGTACGGAGGAGCGGTGTAGCGGAGTTCCGAGATGCGGTTTCTTGTGTGATTTCAATTTAAATCATTTTTTTTTTAATAAATAAAAACAAATATTACTGATTCGGACGATTGCTACGAGTACGTTGCTGGTGGACTAGAGCTAGCGTTGATGAAGAAAAGTAATAAGGTTTGGAATAAACGGGTGTGGGTGAAAAAATGGCTGAAAAAACGAAACGAGTTTTCAGACGAAAATCGTCTGAATGAGTTGAAATTACGAGGGTAGTCCCAATAGTAGCCGACTTGATTGATAAATGCGTGAGTTTTTTTTTTTTTTTAAAATGTCTGCGATAGAAAATAAAATCTTTTAATAGCTCGAGTTATGAAGTTGATAACGCAATGTTGAATACCACTTTTTTGAACAGTCATTTAAAGTGAACGTTCTCAGTGAATGAATAAAAAAATCGGCAATCGTCATACGAGTATGATTCAATACTTTCACCTGAAAGGTCTCATTTCAACCAATATCAAAGATGTATTCTACTATTGGGTAGCTGAGTTTAAGCAAGGCCGTACAGGACGAAGGGACAGTCCGTTTTCTGGGATTCGCGCGGGATAATTTTTATTGATTATCTTGAGAAGATAGATTATGCGGCCTTAATGCAGCTTTTGAGTGATAAAATCAAAGAAAAACGGCAGCATCTGGCGAAAAAGAGAGTTTTGTTTCATAAGAACAGTGCATCAGTCCACACGTCCGTCATTGCGTTGAAATGAATGAGTTAAAGCTCGTATTGCTTCTTCACGCACCTTATTTGATAGATCTATCTCCCTCAGATTATTATTTTTTTTCAAATCTAAAATAATGCCTTGGTGATACAAGTGATACAATTTTTTTTACCTCAAATATACAAGTATTTAAAGTTGCACGTTTTGAAAGGGCTAAGAACATGCGGAGCAATCCGAAAAAGAAATATAGCAAGGGGAACAGATATGAAAAGAACTTAGCGCAGTTTGGGAGGCGTAGATGTTTCCGATGCAGGTTTGAGTATCGTGGACAACTGTCCAGCAAAAAATCAAAATTGTGAAAAATGTAATAGAATAGGCCACTTCGCAAAAAAATGCAAAACTATAGAAGTAAAGAAAGTAAATCAAGATCAAGATTTTGTTGGATCTGTTTGTGAAAAATGGTCAGTAGACTTACGACTTAATATAAAAGTAAAATTTAAAGTAGATACAGGGGCGAGGAATATTAAAAATATCTATATAAAACAAACGAGTACAAAACTATACAGAGTGAATAAGGTAATAAGGATTATTGGGAAAGCGGTTATGAGTTTGAGATATAAAAATGAAAACTTCTTAGAGGCTATGTTGATCGCCTCTAGAAGTGATAGAACAAAACAACTTCTGGGTAAAACAGGAATCGAAAGTCTAGGCCTCGTGGAATGGATTTTCGGATTCTCTCAAGACAGTTAGGCTTGTAAATTTAAAGAAGTTTTTGAGGGATTGGGCACATGCAAAGGTCGTTGTTTCAAAAAAAACGTGGCACAAGTGTAAGGATCTGCGTAAATCTGACTGAACTGAACAAATGAGTAAAAAGACAAGTATACCTAATACCCGGAATCGGCAGACACAAAAAGATGCATTCGATAAGATAAAAAGTTTTTTTGACATCAACACCAATTCTTAAAATATTTGACATACATAAGTAAAAAGATAACGGTGTCATGCGATGCTTCAAGTTTCGGATTGAGAGCTGTTCTCTTGCAGCGTTATGGGAAAGAAAATAATCCAGCCGCATACATTTTGAGAAGCCTGACAACGATAGAAAGAAATTATGCAAACATAGATAGAGAAGCATTAGCAATTACCTGGGCATGCGAAAATCTGAAGAACAAATATTAAAAAGCAAACATCTAGATGACCTCACTCCATGACTTCAAAGATTACGTATGAGAATGATGAAATTTGATTATTGCCTGCAGTATGTAGTAGGAAAAAACCCTTGTGTCGTAAATCATCTTTCACAAGCCCCACTGAAAACTCTTCCAAGCAAAGATGAACACGAATTTTAGGAATAAGTAGATGCCTGTATACACGTAATTGCTTTGAAAGAAATTCACACAAGAGATGAAAATATATTAAAAGTCATAAACTCGCAATTAGCAGATCCCACATACCAAGAAATATGTAACTATGCAAAAACAAAATGGCGAAGTAAAGATTATCTCAGCCCGCAGGTAAAATTATTTTATCCAGTCAAAAATGAAATAAATAAAATTAATAATCTCTTACTTTCTTATCTTATCTCTTATTCAGATAAGCCGAATGCATATGAGCGACATAATACAAGCATACAAATCTACATTTTCCCGTTATGGGATTCCAAAATACTTCTATACAGACAGTGGAACGCAGTTCCAAAATCTTAATTCTTCAGATTTTCGTAAATTCGCCAAAGAATGGTCCTTTGAAGTTGTTACCAGCAGTCCGCAGTTCCATCAGGCGAACGACGCTGCGGAAACGGCTGTAAAAATAGCCAAAACACTGATAAAAAAATCCGCAAAAACTTGAAAAATCTCTACTGTCATACAGAAATACGCCACTAGCAAACGTGTTTAACCCTGCAGAACTCTTTTTGGGAGACAAATAAAAGATAACTTACCAAATATAAACCTGAAAAGAAAGACTAAATTGAAAAACCTAGGAAGAAACAAACAGCTATACAGAAAGAAGTACAAAACTAGCTTTGATAAAAAACATCTCGCCGTAGATCTATCCCAACTCAAGATTTGTGACTACGTATGGATACAAGATTTAAAGAAATACGGAAAATAATAAAAAAAAAGTACAAAATAGATCGTATCTTATACAAACAGAAAAAATAATAATTCGTGGGAATAGACTTCATTTGATTAAATCGTTTAATAATGTATTATTGCAGCCATTTAGTCGTGTAGTAGACTATCCTGATGATCTGGGAAAAAGGAGACAAAGTAGAGTACACCATGAGAATATGGAGGAAGACCAATCTAAAGTAACAAATCAACGTGAAGGTCAACCTAGTGAAAGTAGACCAAACTCCAGCGATCCGATAATAACCCGATCGGGAAGACAAATTCCTCGAAAAATGTAGTATATATAAAATTAGAAATGTGTATAAGATGTGAAATCTAGTACGGAAACATCACAGCCATAATAGATTAGGGGAGAGAGAGAGAGAGAGAGAGAAGTATAGTCCTATGATTTTAGTCTTACCTTTTTTTGTATTTCATCATTATTACAAATAACGCGGTCAAAGAGGAGATACCATTTTGATTTATTCGCTGTTTTTTTGTTTTTTTAATAAATGAAGAATAGAATCTTTTACGTTCAAAATACGAGCAATCCAATTTTATTGTTACTTTTATAAATCAGAAGTGAGAAGCCTTGAAACGTACACAAATGCCGCCGAGAATGAGTAAAGCAATCATGGCGGAGTTGAAACGGCGCTGTAAGGATCTGGGGCTGCCTATGACTGGTACGAAGAGGGAACTAATTTTCAGGCTTAACAGTACAGCCAACAACGACGATGACTCCACGGCACGTAGGTCTACTATTCAACGTGAGCCGAATGTAGACGTCATCAACGGAACCAGACAGCTACGGGAGTAGGTCGAAGTCCTGCAATCATATCTAAAACGACTCTTAGAGGTAAGCACCATACCTCAGATGGAAACGCAGAAGCAAGCAGAAACAAACGATATTGAGACAAGCGTCACATTTCCCAGGGGAACGCCGCAGTTTCCAATTCCCAGGCAAGTAACTCATGGCAACGACAATTCCAGGAACAGATTTCAAATCAAAGAAATCTGCTCCCTCATTCCTTCATTCGACCCAAATGATCCAACATCACCAACAAGCGAACTGTTCGTCAAGAAAATTCGACAGTTAGCAACGAATTATGATTGGGACGACATCTCTACGCTGATAGCAGCACAAACAAACCTACGAGGCATTGCCAAAATCTGGGTGAACGGGCTGTCAGACAATTTCGTTCGGCTGTCAGTCATACGGTTTTCCAAACGTCAAAGTGGAAGTCGACTGTCACCTTCAAATGCAGCAACGAGTAAGACTTAAAACAGAAAAGATCGTTGAGTACGTACACACGATGATTGCTCTGGGTGGAAAGTTCAGTCTGGACGACAAGTCCATCATTAAGTATATTCGACTTGGAATAGATGACACCAAATTCCAAGACAGCACCGCAACGCAGGAGGTCTTCTGCCTACGGGATTTCCAGTTGGCGTGGAGCGATTCTTCAATAATCGGCTTCCTGGTAAGAAATCCATTGAAGCGATCACGTGGGTAGCTCACACACCCGCAGCGTTGCCGCCAACGTTGGAGAAATCAACAAAACCATCCCGAACTACGATAAATTGCTTCAATTGCAACAAGGAAGGGCACATCTCCATCAATTACCCCAAGCCAGCCAGAAGGCAAAGGTGTGACATCTGCAAGAGGACGGGACATACAGCCACAAACTGTTCAAACCGTAAGGCGCCATCGACAACCACCACTGGAATTAACACAGTAGAACAGCCAGAACGACCAACCGCCGTACAGAAGGAAGGGCTGGCAACGAGTGATATTATTAGGAATTGTGTTTGTAAATTTGAAGCGGGAGTTACTGTTGCTCGTGCGTTGATTGATACCGGTTGTGGTCCAACGTCTTCGGACCATTTAAATTCGATCCTAACACAATGACTTATAAAGGCATCAACGATAGGTGAATTCGTTATTCTTGGTAATGTGGAAATCGATATAGAAATTGATAATATTAGTTGCAGGACAGTTGTTTGTCTAGTCGCCGACGACTCGATGCGACCTGATCTGATCCTTGGCAGAGATTTTTGGAAGGCGACCGGACTGAAGGTGGGAGTTGATGAGAATGGTTCACCTAAATTAACAAACGCGAGCAACGTTGAACAGACTTAGAATGCTCCAGCGTACAATTCATGTAACGACATTTTTAGCATTGACTTTGGAATACATACGGAACCTGTTTTCGATTCAACTTCACCAAATCCTGCAGAACATCCGGCTCGATCAAAACCCGACACGCCGATTACAGAATACACCATGACGATCACCTTGGTAGACGATAGAACTCCAGTAGCATGCGCACAACGTAGGTACTCCTACTCGTATATCGAAAAAACGAGTATTATGAATACTATTTACGATTGGCTGAGGTGAGGTATAATACGAGAAAGCGAATCACTGTACACTCTTACAATTGTTTTGGTTAGGAAGTACAACAGACGTTTTAGAATGTGTATTGACTATAGAAGGCTTAACGCGTTAACGGTGCGAGAGGGATATCCGCTTCCTTGATCGTGGACCTGTTAGATCGTTTAAAGGATAAATCGGTTTATTTGTTAATAGATTTGAAAGACGGATTCTTTCACGTAAATTTTAATGAGAATTCTAAGAAATACACATCTTTTATCAGTCCCGATGGACAATTCGGATTTTATAAGCTTCCCTTCAGTTTAAAAAACGGTCCATCGCGTTTTTCACGATATGTTCATAAAATTTTTAAAGACCTCACCGAACGAGGCGATTTAATTGTTTACATGGATGACCTATTAATAGCCACACAGAATTATAACGATCATTTAACTGTTTTGCGAGACGTTCTGAAACGTGTAAGCGAAAATTTACTAGAATTAAACGAGGCAAAATGTAAATTTCTAAGAAACAAAATTGACTATTTGGGGTACGAGGTAAGTCAGGAAGGGATTAAACCAAAGAACAGTCACGTCAACGCCGTTAAAGAATATCTCCTACCACCTAACTTAGTGGAGCTACAACGCTTTCTGGGATTGTGCAGATACTTTCAGCGGTTCGTCAAAGATTTTCAAAAAATGAGTATCCCGCTTTATAATTTATGAAAAGGTGAGTCTTTTAAATTTGGGAAAGACGAAATGCATTCATTTGAGCTTTAGAAAAAACGATTGTGCGAACAACTCTGAAAATTTTTAATGCAATTCTACCTACCGAGGTTCACACGAACGCTTCCAAACACGGTTATGGGGGGGATACTCCTTCAACGGCATAATGACGGAAAAACGCATCCTATCATGTAATATAGTGTCCGAACGACATCAGCTGAGGAGAAATATCATTCGCTCGAATTGGAGACGCTTGCAGTGGTCAACGCATTGAGACGGTTTCATCCCTACGTACATGGTCTCCAGTTCAAACTTATGACGGATTGTTATTCGCTGGCGCTTTCCATGAATAAAAAAGATATTAATGACCGTATCTCTCGGTGGGTATTGTGGTTACAATAACACGATGAGTTCGGTCACATGGAACCACAGAAAACGATCAATGCCATCAAACGTGTAAACTTTATACTACGGTTAAATCCAAAGGTCACTGGGCACATCTCAAACTGCTTAAAATGCAAGATATTTGAGGAGTATCGCAAGCACAATGAACCATTTTCGACAATTCACGTTGACCATTTCGGTCCATTGGAGCTGACAAAGCGAAAGAACCGACATATACTCGTCATCGTAGATGGACTTACCAAGATTGGGAAGCTATTCGCATGCAAGTCGACGGGTTCGGCTGAGCTTATTAAGCATCTAAAGAACTACTTTGGTTGGTCCAGCCTTCCCGCTAGAATCATTTCGGATCGGGGAACGGGATTTACATTGGGTGAATTTCGTCGATTTCTTCAGGATAATAACTTCCACCATGTTCTTAACGCCACTGCCACTCCAAGGGCCAATGGCCAAGTTGAGAGGTATAACCGGACACTACGACCAATGTTCGCTAAATTTAGCGATGTCAAGTTTGAATGGGACCAAGTATTAAATAAGTGCGAGTACGCCATAATTAATGTCTCTACCAAGGAACTACCGTCTATTGCTTTGTTCAGCATAAAGCAGCGATGTGTGAATGAACATTTGGATGTAGTTGCAGGCCTGGTGAATGAGGTCAACAACACGAAGCGCGACTTGTTACGTATTCGATACGACATGAGTAACAACATCAAAGCGTCACAAAGCCTTAATGAAAACTACTACAATGCGATGAAAAAGGATTGCGTCCAATATCGGGAAGGAGATCTGGTTGCGTTACGACAGTACGGTATAGAGCGAGGCACCAACAAGAAGTTGCAACCTCTGTTTAAGGGACCATTTCTCATTCACCGAATTCTTCGCAATGACAGATATCTCTTCGGAGACATAAACGAATGCAAGTACAGCCAAAAACCCTTCGTTTCGGTCGTTGAACCAAATTACCTCAAGTCATGGATCTGTGAGGACGGCCGAACTACAGGTTGTGAAATCTAGTACGGAAATATCACAGCCGTAGTAGATTAGGGGGGAGAGAGAGAGAGAGAAGTATAGTTTCAGTAGTTTAAAATGGGCATATCTAAGTTGTTTATCCTCGTATCGTACATGTTAAATATATTTGGTCAAGAACTTCTAAATTTTTCTGCTAGTATAGCTGAAAAAATGACTTTAAGACAAACTTAGAGCGATTATTTCGTAAGAAAAGTTGACCGCGACCTAACCGGAAGGATTTCTTCTATAGTCTAGCCATAAATTCTGTTACAAGATTTGAATTACCCCTTGGTCATAATTTTCAATAGGAATAATCCCGTTAAATATTTTTTTCCTATCGTCGAGCAACGGGAAATCTCTTAATTCCCAACGTGAAAAAAATTAGATTCGAAAGAAGCAACAAATTGTTACAGTGGCACGCGGTTAGGGGACATGAAAATATTTTATTTACTGATGAAAACATTTTTACCAGGAGAATGTTCTCGAAGCCGTTGTCAAGGGCTTAAAAAATACCCTTTTTAACGGGGAAAGATGGGTCTTCCAACAAGAATCTACTCCGGCACACAGCTAAAACGACGCAAGAGTGGCTTAGATGCAATATTCCGGATTTTATCCGCATATTTAAATCCGCTGGCCTACAGTTTGTGGTCAGAGCTGGAGAGCATGGCCTGTAAGACTCCCCATCGAAATTTCGACAGCCTTAAGGCAGCTTTAATAACAGTAGCGTCGTCGATTCCCATCAAGACAGTGCGTGCCGCTATAGAACAATGGCCATAACGTTTAAAAGATTGCGTTAAAGCTAAAGGCGGCCATTTTGAGTAAAACTGTTTTTTCTTTATACTAATGTAAGAAATAAATTTCATGGTAAAAGATTTACTTCATTGCACTTTTAAAATGTAACAGAACTTATGGCTGGACTAAGTACTGGTTTTGGTCCATCAAGTATTCTAAGCAAAATTATTTAAAAAGTGACCTTTCTGGATCAAAGTTTAAGATTTTCCCTGACAGTATCTAGTATAGCAAATGTGATGATTTAATGCTAATCGTTTGCAGAAATTTGTCTTGTCGACTACATAATATGTAGTTGAAGTTTCGGTGGTGTTAAGTTTTCCGACATATAAAACAAGTTCCCGGTCTTTCAGTCCGCATTAAAGAGTGGCGTAAGCCGTCACAAAAATATAATATCACGGATATGCTTTCATACATCTTTTACTTTTGTACGGAACCTACTTGAATGATATAATAAATTTGTGGCTTGATATAGCACCATTTGTAAAAGACGTAGCACCTCTGGTGTACCAGTGCAGCCCATGATGCGATTGTCTAAACATATATCGACTGTACATAAATTTAAGCATTTCCTTTCGTGTTAGATGCTTTTATAAAAACAAAAATAAAAAAAAATCATGCAGAAACTACTGAACATTCCTAGCATTCTTGGAAGTTGAATCAGTGCGTAGCCCTAATGAAGACAAATTTAAATTGGTTCCTCAACCTTTTATATAAGCTAAATAGCTATAAAACAATGCCTTGCTGTTCTGCCTTACAACTGCAGATGGCATGACACCCGTGTCTTTCTAAGAGTGCAGCGGCCTTCCTGCTGTGCATCGGTAGGAAAGACTGCAGGCAGCTTACTGTCATCGTAACGGGACACCATACTTTTGCTAAGCACTTATATTTGCTGGGCCTAAGTTAGACAACTGGCTTACGCTCGCATCAGGCCGCAGGTACTTTGCGCTGACGTGGTGGTTGCTGGTTCTGTAGGCACTTTATCACTAAAGCGCTTACTCATTTTTCATCGAATGGTTAATCAACATTTTGTTAAAAACACAATTTTCCAGCCTGTCTAAAACTCGAACTAAAAACATCAAGTTCGGAGGTCAAAACGAATTCAAAGTGGATTAAACACAAACACTCTGAAACCGTCAGTTGCAGAGATACAATACCAATTAATTCCCCCGCAGTCTAAAGTCTCTAAGATCTTCGTCTTACATTCAACCTAAGACCTTTCCTGACCCGCGTCGGCGGAACCGCGTGATTCCTACATAAAACTGGCAAAATTAATTATTTTTAAATTGTTTCTAAAATTGCGGTGGAATTTGTTTTTTTGTTTTGGAAACTGCCCAGGCACGCGATTGTCTCCTGAAATTACTAAACCGCTGCGATAGATAATGAGCGTCCTCATAACCCTGGGAATGTGTTTTGGTTTTTTGTTGTTGCAAACTTGTCGTGACTGGGCTCACGAGAATGTACGAGTACACCGGTGTGGTGCTCGATTATCAACTTCAAGTTATTGGCCACACGAATCAAACAGAACCTACTGCGCGACCAATCCATGCTTTTGCTGACTAACAAATCATCTACTCACTGAAAAGCCTTTGCCAGAACAGTTGTCTCGCTTGCGCAATCGAAGTGCCAATAAAAAAGGGGGTGACTAATTGAAAAAACTAAATATGTAGCTAGAACCGAATTTAACAATACAAACTAAGCTGGAGTTTAATTGTATTTGTGCGTTTTCTTGAGCTTTGCATGGCAATGGGGTGTTTTCTTTCAAAAATTAATGAAGAAAAGCTAGAACTAAGCGAGGACACCCACCAATTGAGTTCCTTACGAAAAGTTTAAGGATATCCCAGACTAAAACCAATATTTATTGCAGATAAGCTTGAAATTGAAGAGCACTCAAAAGCACTCTTGGTTTGTGCCTAAAATAAATAGAACCACCCGCATTTCCACTCAAAACCTACTCAAAAACACAAATCAAAACAAACAAAAAGAGCAAAAAACTGACGAGCACTCAATAAAATCTCAGTTTCTGAGTGAAATTGTATGAATTTGAGTGGGATGCAGAAGACGGACAAAAATTTTTATTCCACGTCGTCGAAGTTTACAAAGTTTAAGTGGTGTAGTAATATGTGTCTGTGGTTTTTATCCTCTGTGTTTGACAAAAGTATGACTTATGGAAAGAAATTTATTTATATAGTCAATAGGTGTGTTTTTTTGGCATCAGTATCAGCGCTTATTTCCAATTTATGGATGTGTTAATTACACTCAAACTCAAAGGAAGGTCTAAAGACTACGATGTTTCGGATCGCCGTCCTTTTGTAGGAGACAATCGCTGAGCAATGCTTGCATCAACAGATTTTCGAAACCTGCCTCATAGGAACAGCGATCAATATACGAGTTTACTATTGCCACTTGTTTTACAATGCGTGTGGCAAAATCCAAACAGGTCTTAAGGTTTTTAAAAAAAACTGGAGCTTCGTCAGTCTAGCTCAGTGCAGTCCATATGTTTGTAACGATGAGCCCATTTGCATTTTTCAGCAAACAAAGCCCTGACCGAAATGGCTTGAAGGCAGAAACTTCGTGTCCTTTTTCTAATAATGTTTTCTTTGCTTTCCTAAGGCTAAGTTTGTTATATTTATAAAAAAGTTTTCTTGTGGAGGCTATTGCTGTCAGGGATAATTTTAGTATTTGTAGATGAGCAACTACACACAGTGCCTCGCACTGAACATAATATGTTATATAGAACTAGTGACGGAATGTGCAAAAACACGGAAAAATAATTTTGATGGAAAGCAAAACACACTGTAGAAGTTAAATCAATTGCTATTAGCTTTGATAACACTTTTTTCTTTTTAAAAGAAACTACCTACTAGTCGATTGTACTTCTAGCATATTCCGTTTTCTAGAATTTGGGTGAAAAAATTTATTCTGTCCTGTCTCAAAAAAAAAGTAACTCGGTCTAACACCTCAATAATCCCAGGATGGGGATTCTTTTGGCTGTTTTAAGAGAAAAACCTTTGGAATATTTTCGGCCCCGTCTGCACAGACGGTGAGTGGAGTAGCACATACATTGGCGAACTTTACTGACTGTACAGCGATATCGGCTTAGCCTGAAGAGTGAAGGACGAACGACTGAGATGCCTGGGTGATGTAAATCGGATGGACACCAACGCTCAGGTCTGAGAAGTCCTTGAACTCGCCTCCAAGGGACAGTGCAGTAAAAGAAGACGCCGACTAAGTTAGCACACACTTCAGGAACTTCAGGAAGGGTGGCCGTGGCTCTAGTGGTAGTGTATTGACTTCGTAAATACAGGGTTCGGCGTTCAATCCCAACCGCGACCGAAAGACATTCTTTCTTTCAGGCAACTAAAGACATGTAAGATGAATGGTTGCCTAAAATACAACAACAACAACAACAAGTCAATTTACATTAATAATTAGTCTTCCCATTAAATGTTGAATGCCACCCATGGAGCAAAATAACCACTGAGCCCAAAGATCTTTCTCTCTCTATCCCATTTTCCAAAAAACTTAACACTTATGATGTTGCTTGTCCGGCACAGAGTTGCAATTTGACGCCATTGGGTTGTGGTTTTCTGAGGTGCCATTGAAGATCGATGATATGATAACAATCCAGAGATGATTCAGGCACTCAAGAACAATATTGGTCATGTTATTCGTAAAATAGGGTCCGAAATAATCGATAATGTATTGAAAAATTTTGTTGAAAAAATGGACTACTGCCAAGCCAGCCGAGGCAGTTATTTGAATGAGACAATATTTCATAATTAAAGATATTGAGATATTGTTTTTTCTATAGTCTTTTTAAAGTACAGATTGCCTTTACCATTATCAAATACCTTTATGGATGTTGAGAGATCAGATTGGCTACTAAGAGCTTACCTGAATTAATTTTCGGAGGCGGGTGATGTAGGCTTTGTTGTCCGATGATCCGCTTAAAACCGGCTTCGTTAAGATCCCTTAATACAATTTTGGTGTCATAGCCGGGGCTCGGAGTATATGTTATGAGCCTCCATGAGCTAATGGGTCTTAATTTGGTCTAAATAGCAAATCCACATCGAAATAATCATCATCATCCTCTTTTGTAGCACTCGCCGTAGTTGATGTAGTTTTTTATCTCCATTTTTCCCGATCCATCCTGCATTTGGTAGATTTATGGTTTTTTTTCCGTTTTATAGAAGTAAAGTGAGTGTGAGTCCGCACATGGTCTGTTAAGGGTCCTAATATTCCAATTCAAAGCCGAAATTCGTTGTTTTGTGAATGTTTGTTGGAGTCGTCATTACTACCTTACATTTCTTTACGGTGGGGAAGTTATTGCCACCCACAACCTTTAACCTGAAGGGCTAGTAAATCATAAAATCTTTGGACAAAGGTCCGACCTATGAGTTTGGTGCCATTACTCTCACTGAGATTTTGAGAGCCGTTGTTGGCGTAAACGACGAAACCATGCAGCTTTTTTTCTTTAACCTAAAAGATCTTTTGTACCGGTTTATCAGAACTGTGGTTAGGCTAGTAGGTTTTCTACTTTTTGAATGAAGTTAATAACTCTACCAGCAGAGGAGGCGTCGAGTTTTCCCTGAAGAAAATATTCCATCTAATTTCGATAAGGACTGGACAATCACATAAAATGTGGTCAGCTGTTTCGTCTTCTTCAAGAAAAAGTCGGCATTTTGGAGAGTTGAGTAGTTGAGGTGATATTTTAAACTGTGATATTCTGGTAACCTACTAGGTTTCTGCTGTTTTAGGGGTGTAGCAGAACGGTTCAAGTCAGCCAAAGGGACTTTCTGAGTCCTTTTGGACAGTTCATTAGTCATTTCATTACCATACCTTCTTCCTTGAGTTGAGTTTAACTGATTTGGAGTCAAGAATATGCGAGTTTAGGGCATATATAGTTGCCTGACTATACGTGAATATATGAATGTTTGCGCCATTGATACAGAAGTTGTAGATATGGTTGACACATTCTTGAATGGCATGTAGTTCAGCCTGAAATAACTTCATTAAATGATCTTTAGAGAGATACCTCATGTTCTGCCATACATGCGAGGGAAGACTCATAAAAGGTTAGTTGCTTTAGTTATTGTATTATTTATTTGACCTCGTCAGATTACTCAACGATTGTGTTGTTAAGTAAAACTAAACCTAGTGAAATGAACTTTGAGAGTCCTTTTTGGATTTATAGAGGCGTTCTCCCTAGTGCACCACTCTCTAACTAGCTTAATGGCATTTTGCATACATGCAGTGACTTCGTTAGCTTCTCTGCCCTTTAAACTGATGACTAGGTGATCACCATAACGAATTATATTGTAGCCTAGATTGCTTAGTTTATTGAGCAGGTGATCCATGATCAAAGGTCACAGGAGGGGCAATAGTACGCCTCCCTCTTCTGTTCCCTTACAGCTGATACTGATACCGAAGTCGGTCCAGATGAGGTACATAGTATTAGTCCTTCACTTCATATGATGTGAAAATTTTGGGACAATCGTTAATGAGTTCTCTCATTCCTAGCTTTGCTGTAATGAGAAATTTTTCTGAGCTTATGATAGCTGCTCAGAACTCCTGCTATCAAAGTGTAATCATTTTAATAAGACGCCCATAGGGATATGTGACATAGAATTATATTAACAACAGCGATAGGGGAAAAAAATGCAAAATTGTTGTAAGCTCCGAAGGTTTTCGTCTTGTCGACTGTCACCAAACAAGTGTCATAATTGAAAGCCACTATTGTGGGAAAAAATATCAGTGACCTTACAAAATTGCGGTAAATTTTCCCGCAACAAGGTTTACCCTCTCCCTTGTGCTTCTCCCTTCGTTCCCTCTTTTCTTTGAGTGGGAAGACCGAGCTCTGGCGGAGGTGGAGGGCAGCCATGGTCCCATCAGCCATTGGCCCACCGACCACAGACCTCGGAAAGGACCCACATAGGTTCACGGGCGGTTATCTCCGCAGAGGAGGACGAGGTGGTTCGGTCGGTGAAGCCCTAAGGACGGTAGGGAGACTCACGACGAACCAGGAACCCAGGGTGCGACAGGAGGTCCACCAAGGTCACCGTTGTCGGAGCCCGTAGGCTAGACGGGAGACTCGCAACGGGCAGCATCAGACAGGACGTCTGAAAGTCATCGACGGGTGGGGACGGACGGTCCTTGTAAGCCAGACACCCCAACACGATGATGATGGGTGGGGGAGGACGATCCCTGGAGCTTACACCCCAACGACAGCCTTAGACACAAAGGCTCCAGGAGTTCCACATCCTACAATCGATGTGGAGACAAACGGCATCGCATCTCGAAATCGATGTGGATGCAGAAAATGCTTAAGGGGGAAGAGATGACGATCTCTTTTGAAGCAACACCCCCAACGTGGGAGCTACGGAGGAGCGACGGTGGTGTGTAGGCGGACAGCCAGCATAATCGAACACATCCCAACGACGCACCAGCTGTAAAAGTCAGGTTCGATGGGTGAAGGGACGACGACCCCTTTAGAACCAGCACCCCACCGATGGAGCACCAAGGGAGCAGCAGAGGCTGTAGGCGGACGGCCAAGTTACGAGACAGCCTCCAACGTGGGAACATAAAAACATTAATAAAAATAACAGAACCAAAAACAATAAACCACATCAAATATAAACAATGACAACAACTATAAACAATAACAATAACAAAAAAAAAATAACAACAACTATAAACAATAACAACAACAACAATAACATAAACAAAAACTACACAATAATATCAAAATAAAAATCACAACAAAATACCAGGCGGGCAGAAGGGCCCACAACATAAACAAACAAACGAAACGAAAACAAAGCAAAAATAAAATAAAATACGAAATTATGTAAGGAATGACCCGCTATTGGTCAGTCCCCCCATTCCCCCCAAATCTGAACGCCGATCCACCGGAGTAAGTAGGGAACCGGGGTAATATATCACAGAGACACATATACTTAGCTTTGGTTGGGGCGGCGGTTTAGAGAATGGCTAAACCGGGGTATAATCAGATTAGGATTATACCCACACAACCTTCCTCCTTCGTCCCAACACTCCATTGACCTTCGATCATACTTTCTTTCTCCTTCGCGTTTGTTGTTGTTTTGCAATTTTGTTTAGTTCGATGGGGGAAAATTAACCGGGGATCAGCAATGAGAGAAACATTGCTTCTCGCAATTTTTATCGACTTCCAATGTCTAGGGCAATAGCTAGGCATAGCTAGGATCCACAAGCTCTCATAAACTCGCTCAGTGGAGTTCCCAGTTATCACTGGAAGCGGGAGAGAACTCAGTGTCTGAGGAGTTTAGAATGAGAGTGTACAATTGGAAACAATTGGAATGTGTGAGAGGCCTAGTTGGACACGGGAGCACACACTAGCAAAGTTTGCTAGTTGTGTAGCTGGAAACCCCGTTGTTGGGTTCACTAGAGTCAAATGAATGTGTGTGTGAGTGAGTGTGAGAATGCGTGTGAGAATCTGTCGAGAGCTTGTGGAAAGGAAAAGATCTGGAAGTCACTTTTGTGACGACCAGCAATTATAGAGGGTCAAGCCGAGGTTTTTTTCTTTGTGCGGATAATTGGTTTTTTTGGATTGCGAAAAGCAATTTTCTTTTCTTTTGCAAAGTAAATTAGAGTAGATTTTTTTTTGTGTACAGTAAAATCGCGGGTTTGGTTTCGGCTTCTGGAGGCCGGTAAGGGAAAAGAGGATAAGGAGAAAGGGAAGAGATTAAAGGCATCAGTCAGGAGTATTTGGACGAGTGAAACGGTGTCAGGAAAGGGCACAGGAACCGCCAGGAATAAAAGCTAAGTATTGTGTAGTGAAATAGTGCAGTGTAGTTTAGCGTTGGTGTTGTTGTTGTTTTGCAAAAGTGAGACTCCGGTGGGCCGCGCGTGCGAAAAATCTCGAGAATAGACGAGACACGCGACCCGTTAGATTTCTCTTTGGGTGTTCGGGACTGTAAATAGCGGGTCACTCTGTCGACGAGTGTACCGCTTATCTAACAAATAAATCGTCGTGCTCCAACGGAGCATTTATAACGTTGTGGAAAACCCCATCTTTTCTTTTGTTGTTTCCGTTTTTTTTTCTTTTCGGGGAAGTATTTGCTTTTTCTTCTTTCTTTGTCGGTTTCGTGATTTTCCCCAAAAAATCACGTGGCGCTCAACGGTTTTTTTTTTGTGATTTTGTTGCCCAGGTTTAGCTGCCATCAAAGCGCTACCTGGAGGTGATTCGAACCCGGGTTGGAACAGTTGGTTCCAAAGTTATTTTTGATTCGGGGCAACGGTAATTGTTGCCGGGAATCAACCGTAACAATTGGCGCCCAACGTGGGGCTTTGTTTTGAAATTTTGTTTGCCGGTTTTTTTTTTTGTTTGTTTTGATTACATTTCACCCGTGTTTTTTTTCATTGTTTTTTTTTCTCTCGGTCGAGTTTAGTTCGCGGAATTTTTGTATTCGGTTCGCGTTAAGGAAGTAGTTGTTTGTGTGTTTATTTGGAGAAATTGTGATACTCTTGGTTTTTTTTTAGGCAAGAACAAGTGGCAACGAGAGCAACAGTGCAAGGGGTATCAGAAGCAGGAAGATTAAGGCATTAGGAAGGAAGAAAAAAGTACCTGTGGAGCTGCATAGGAGAAGCTGTAGTAGGAATCAAAATACCTGGGCAAGTACCAGGTACCCAAGTAGGTGTCCTTTGTCTGTTTTTCTTTGAATCGTTTTTTTTTCTAAATCCACTTCGTAGTGGATAATAATTGGCGCGTTTTTTTTCGGAGTGTGAACCTTGTTTTACCGACCCCAAGTGGGAATTTTTCTTTAATACAAACGTTTACACATATATATATTGACATATACCTACAGTAAACAATAATTTTGCTTGCCGTACAAAACATATACACAAACATATAAACATTTTCGGTCATACATATACATAAATATATAAACAAATATACAAATATATACATACACATATATACATACATATACTAATTTATGCATATAAACATATTATTACGATATTTACATACATATATATATATATACAACATTCTTGTGTAACCTTTATTTTTTTTTGTTCGCTTGTTTATTTTTGCTCGTGGGGTGTTATATATTTTTTTTTTGTTTCTTGCTGACTTCCCTTTTAAGCTTTAGGGTTACCAGCCGTTTCTTTTTCATCGGTTCCTGGTGTATTTGAGTGTGACCAGAGACTTGTTGTTGGATTTCCTTTTTTATCATTATTTATACGTGTTTTTTTGGTTCGTTTTCCTAGGTTTTGAATTTTGGTTTTTCAGTTTCGTTTTTTTTGGTTTCCATTTCTCAATTGCGTGGGCCTTGTCTTTACATCGGTGTTGAGTTTTTTGTTGTTTTTTTTTCTTCAAAGGTTTCAAAGGTTTTGACAACGCGGGTTCTACTTTGTTTTATTTGCTGTTGTTTTTTTTGGAGTTTTTTTTTCGTTTTCTTTCTTAAATAAAGATGCCTTTCGCTATCAACAGACTCTCTGTGGACGAGATGGCATATGAGATGGAGTCTCGCGGTCTTCCGATTGGCACCCTGGACGCCATGAGGAAGTCCTTGAGATCCGCTCGTATGCTAGAGCGCAGAGGGTCGTTGAGTTCAGGCCCGGCCTACAAATTCACATTTGAAGAGGACCGAGATGCTTTATTAGCGAAGATAAAGCAGATAGAAGAGCTCTTGGAAGAGCCTCCAAATAATCCTAAGTCGAAGGAATACTTGAAGGTTCTTACCAAAATCGAATGGGCTCTTAGTAGGTTGGATAGGGCGAGAGACACTTCTCCTGAGGAGATTGAGGAGAAGTGTACTCTCCGACATAGGCTAATCGTACTAGCCGGTGAATTGGCCGGTGGTACGGGAGAGGATTCGGACGATGAGGGCGAGGTAGGCGACGAAGACGAGCAAGAGCCAACGTGCTCGAGGCTCGTCAAAACCCGAGCATCACAGCCATCGAGGGGTGAACAACATCAACAACAAGAAGGGATCCGGCATAAAAGGTCGACCTACCTGCAGCAACAAGCTTCGGACAGAACACCAGTCCGCGCTGTGAGGTCACCAGTGACGCCTGCCGTTGCGGAAGAAACCGGGTTCTACGCAACCACTGGTGAACACAGCGAGCGCTTGCCGATTGCGAGGTGGGAGAACCTGGCCAAGTGGGATCTGAAGTTCACGGGGGAACGCTGTGGTGCCTCGGTGAATTCATTCTTGGAGCGGGTGGAGGAGCTCAGTCAAGCGCGAGGGGTGACTGAAGCTCAACTGTTTAGGTCGGCGGTCGAACTTTTTACAGGGAAGGCGCTTATTTGGTATAGGGCGATTAGGTTGTCGGTCTGTTCGTGGCAAGAGTTGGTGGCGGAACTGAAACTGGAGTTTCTTCCCCCCAACTATGATGATCTCCTGCTGGAGGAAATCAGACATCGTACCCAGGGAAGTAGTGAATCAATAGGGGTATATGTAGCAGTTGTGCAAAATATGTTCGGCAGGCTTTCGGAACCGCTAACGGAGCGGCGAAAGCTTGCCATAATTCAAAGAAACCTGGCCCCCTTTTACCAGCAACAACTTGGGCTGGCAGACCCGAAGTGTGTTGCAGATTTGGTGAGATTGGGTCGAAGGTAGGAGACGGTGCGGGCCAATGTGGAAACGTTTGCTCCACCACCGAATCCGAGGTCGCGTCGGTTGATGGAGCCGGATTTGGCTTACGTCAACGTAGAGGAACCACGTGTGTCGGTTGTCAGCGAGGGCAACCAAGCGCGTGCACCAATCCGGTGCTTTAATTGCAATGGCGAGGGCCATTTTTCAGCTACGTGTTCAGCTCCGAGACGCTGCTACGGTTGTGGAGCGCAAGGAGTGACACGGCGGCAATGTCGACGTTGTAGTGGATCGGCGGGAAACGCGCAACGGACTTCCGGGTCAGCAGGACGGGAGCGCCGGCGCAAGTAGGGAGTAGGTCGCCTGCTGGAGATCGGTTGGGAAGCTCGATAGTTCATTTAGGTTTTAGCTTGGAGGCAAACGGGAGGGATAGGCGTCCATATGTAGGAGTTAGCATTTATGGTATAGGAATGTTAGGTCTTTTAGATAGTGGCGCTTCTCGCACTATAATAGGGGGTGAGGGATGGAAAATTATTAAGGATTTAGGGCTTAGTTTAGGTAAAAACGAGGTCAGGTCCGTCGCTTTAGCTGACGGAAAAAGTATAGATGTCGTGGGGGTTGTGTCTCTACCAATTGAGGTACAAAGTCGGTCCGTTTACATAGAATGTCTCGTTATCCCAGCGATACCACACACCGTGATCCTTGGTGCAGATTTTTGGGCACTATCGGGAATCGTCCCGGATCTAAGATCACGAGTGTGGAGCTTCTCGAGCCAACAGTCGGTTGCTTCGATTACCGCTATTCGCGAGATCTCTGAGCTGGACGTCGCCGAAGCTGGGCAGTTGGAAGCTTTGGTCGACGGTGTTTTTAAGTCGATGCCCGAGGGATTGGGGTGTACTCATTTGATAGAACACAAGATTAGGACGTCGGCAGAACCTATAAAACAACGCTATTACCCTGTATCGCCTGCGATGCAAAAGCATATTGATAAGGAGCTAAACGAGATGCTGGAGGCGGGTGTTGTCAAGAAATCGAACAGTCCGTGGGCATCTCCAATAGTCCTTATCAAGAAGAAAGATGGGTCATTTAGGTTCTGCGTCGACTTTAGGAAATTGAATAGGGTCACAGATAGGGATGCTTATCCATTGCCATTTATATCAACGACATTGGATAAGCTTAGGGACGCCAAGTATTTGACGTCATTAGATATTAAGTCGGCCTACTGGCAGATCCCCATGGAGGAGAGATCGCGCCCACTCACAGCCTTCACGGTTCCGAATAGAGGCCTTTTCCAGTTTAAGAGAATGCCTTTCGGGTTACACAATGCGCCTGCTACGTGGCAGAGATTTATAGACAGCATCTTAGGTGCTGATCTAGAGCCACACGTATTTGTGTACCTGGACGATATTATTATCGTCACAAATACATTCGACCAACACCTTAAGATACTGGAGGAGGTCTTTAAGCGATTGTGTGAGGCAGGGTTAAAAGTTAGTCGGGAAAAATGTAACTTTTGTAGGCCGTCTTTAAAGTATTTAGGTTATGTAGTAGATAGGAACGGACTTCACGTCGATCCAGAGAAAGTAGATAGCATGGTTAGGATTCCCGCACCTAAAAGTGTGAAGGAAATTAGGAGCTTTATAGGGACAGTCTCGTGGTACAGACGTTTCGTACCAAACTTCGCCGCTTTAGTTAGGCCTTTAACAGACTTGTTAAAGAAAAATAGGAAATTTATTTGGACGGATGAGTGTGAGGAAAGTTTTAGGAAGGCGAAGGAATGTCTAGTTACGGCGCCCATTTTGACATGTCCAGACTTCGATAGGCCGTTCGTAGTTCAGACGGACGCCTCGAATTATGGAATAGGGGCCGTATTATCGCAGGAGTTTGATGATGGTGAGAAGGTTATCTGTTATCTAAGTAGGTCTCTTCAGAGAAGCGAGAGGAACTACTCTACCACAGAGAAGGAATGCTTGGCTGTCCTGTGGGCGATTGAGAAGTTACGACCATACATCGAAGGGGTTCGGTTTACGGTCGTAACTGATCATTATTCGCTGGTGTGGCTGAGCAACCTTAAGGAACCTCAAGGGAGACTAGGTCGATGGGCAGTGAGGTTGCAGCAATTCGACTTCCAGATAATCCACCGAAAGGGGAAAGAGCATGTGGTTCCCGACATGCTTTCGCGAGGAGTCCCGGAGTTGGCTGGGATCTCAGAAGCGGATCAGGACCCCTGGATTAGGAAGATGATGGCGGCAATAGAAGCTAACCCGTTAGCCTACCCCTTGTGGAGAGTAGAGGGGGGCAAACTCTTCAAGTTGGTTAAAGCTAGGAACGTAGTAGTTTATGATGATAACGATAACGAGTGGAAACAAGTAGTAGGAAAGCAAGGTAGATTAGGGATTTTACAGGCGTGCCATGATAACCCATTAGCGGGTCACATGGGCGTCCGCAAAACGTTTGCGAGAATAGGAGCTAGGTACTACTGGCCGAAGATGCGGTCAGAAGTAACAAAATATGTGAAGAATTGTAGAGTTTGCCAACAAGTTAAGCCGGTGCATGAGCGCCCCGCTGGTCTAATGGTCGAGAGGGTAGGTGTGTCAAGGTGTTGGGAAATGGTTTGTGTAGATCTGGTAGGACCACTTCCCAAGTCCACTCGGGGTTACAGCTATATCTTGACGGTTGTTGACTACTTTTCAAAATTCCCTTTGTTGTTTCCTCTACGTTCGGCAACTGCGAAAGCAGTTTGTAGGGAACTAGAGGAAAATGTCTTTTTGTTGTTCGGCGTACCCAAGGTTGTCGTTTGTGACAACGGTCCTCAGTTTAGGGGGAAGGAACTTAAGGCGCTTTGTGACTCTTATGAGGCACAAATTAGGTTCACGGCGCATTATCATCCGCAGGCGAATCCTGCGGAAAGAATAAATCAAATAATTAAGACAACGCTCAGAGCGTATGTCTCGGAAAATCACCGTGTTTGGGATTCGCAGTTGGCGAAAGTAGGGTGCGCGATTCGCACAGCCCAACACGAGGTGCTAGGGGTATCCCCGTTTTATGTTAATTTTGGGAGGGAGATGGTGACTCGGGGCACGGAGTTTGATGCCACGAGGAATTGTCTCCAGAGTAGGTTAGGTAGCAAGGATAGCGTGATAGGTAGTAGGGACATAGTACCAGGTAGAGAGACCACAGGTACTATAGGTAGGGACTTAGAGATCGAAAGTAGGGAAAACGATAGGGTTGTTAGGGAATTAGATATACCGGAGTTAGGTAGGAGGTTTGAGATTTTGAGGAAGGATATACGTAGCAAATTGGCGGCGGCAGCAAAGAAGTCTGCGAAAGCCTACAACCTCCGACGGCGAGATGTCCAATACCTCCCGAACGAGTTAGTATGGCGACGAAACTTCGTGTTGTCTGACGCAGCTAATTACTACGCGGCCAAGCTAGCGCCGAAATTTGTGGGACCATTCAGGATCCACAAACGTGTGTCAGCGTGGACATACAGTTTGGTGGATTCGACTGGTCAGAATAAAGGTACCTGGCACGCTAAGGACCTTAAGCCTTATAGCGATGAGCCAGAAGAGTCCTAAGTCCCAGTAATAGTCAAGTAGGATAAAGGACCGTTTGGGTCAGAGTTTGATTTAAGTTTTATAGGACTGGCAGTATTGGCCATGATGGAAATGTCTTTCCAACTAACCTTTGGCCTCAGGAAATGGTTTGCGCTTCTGAAGAAGGCAAGCCCATTTCCTAGGAGGTGAGGGTGGGGTTTGTTGCGGTAAATTTTCCCGCAACAAGGTTTACCCTCTCCCTTGTGCTTCTCCCTTCGTTCCCTCTTTTCTTTGAGTGGGAAGACCGAGCTCTGGCGGAGGTGGAGGGCAGCCATGGTCCCATCAGCCATTGGCCCACCGACCACAGACCTCGGAAAGGACCCACATAGGTTCACGGGCGGTTATCTCCGCAGAGGAGGACGAGGTGGTTCGGTCGGTGAAGCCCTAAGGACGGTAGGGAGACTCACGACGAACCAGGAACCCAGGGTGCGACAGGAGGTCCACCAAGGTCACCGTTGTCGGAGCCCGTAGGCTAGACGGGAGACTCGCAACGGGCAGCATCAGACAGGACGTCTGAAAGTCATCGACGGGTGGGGACGGACGGTCCTTGTAAGCCAGAAACCCCAACACGATGATGATGGGTGGGGGAGGACGATCCCTGGAGCTTACACCCCAACGACAGCCTTAGACACAAAGGCTCCAGGAGTTCCACATCCTACAATCGATGTGGAGACAAACGGCATCGCATCTCGAAATCGATGTGGATGCAGAAAATGCTTAAGGGGGAAGAGATGACGATCTCTTTTGAAGCAACACCCCCAACGTGGGAGCTACGGAGGAGCGACGGTGGTGTGTAGGCGGACAGCCAGCATAATCGAACACATCCCAACGACGCACCAGCTGTAAAAGTCAGGTTCGATGGGTGAAGGGACGACGACCCCTTTAGAACCAGCACCCCACCGATGGAGCACCAAGGGAGCAGCAGAGGCTGTAGGCGGACGGCCAAGTTACGAGACAGCCTCCAACGTGGGAACATAAAAACATTAATAAAAATAACAGAACCAAAAACAATAAACCACATCAAATATAAACAATGACAACAACTATAAACAATAACAATAACAAAAAAAAAATAACAACAACTATAAACAATAACAACAACAACAATAACATAAACAAAAACTACACAATAATATCAAAATAAAAATCACAACAAAATACCAGGCGGGCAGAAGGGCCCACAACATAAACAAACAAACGAAACGAAAACAAAGCAAAAATAAAATAAAATACGAAATTATGTAAGGAATGACCCGCTATTGGTCAGTCCCCCCATTCCCCCCAAATCTGAACGCCGATCCACCGGAGTAAGTAGGGAACCGGGGTAATATATCACAGAGACACATATACTTAGCTTTGGTTGGGGCGGCGGTTTAGAGAATGGCTAAACCGGGGTATAATCAGATTAGGATTATACCCACACAACCTTCCTCCTTCGTCCCAACACTCCATTGACCTTCGATCATACTTTCTTTCTCCTTCGCGTTTGTTGTTGTTTTGCAATTTTGTTTAGTTCGATGGGGGAAAATTAACCGGGGATCAGCAATGAGAGAAACATTGCTTCTCGCAATTTTTATCGACTTCCAATGTCTAGGGCAATAGCTAGGCATAGCTAGGATCCACAAGCTCTCATAAACTCGCTCAGTGGAGTTCCCAGTTATCACTGGAAGCGGGAGAGAACTCAGTGTCTGAGGAGTTTAGAATGAGAGTGTACAATTGGAAACAATTGGAATGTGTGAGAGGCCTAGTTGGACACGGGAGCACACACTAGCAAAGTTTGCTAGTTGTGTAGCTGGAAACCCCGTTGTTGGGTTCACTAGAGTCAAATGAATGTGTGTGTGAGTGAGTGTGAGAATGCGTGTGAGAATCTGTCGAGAGCTTGTGGAAAGGAAAAGATCTGGAAGTCACTTTTGTGACGACCAGCAATTATAGAGGGTCAAGCCGAGGTTTTTTTCTTTGTGCGGATAATTGGTTTTTTTGGATTGCGAAAAGCAATTTTCTTTTCTTTTGCAAAGTAAATTAGAGTAGATTTTTTTTTGTGTACAGTAAAATCGCGGGTTTGGTTTCGGCTTCTGGAGGCCGGTAAGGGAAAAGAGGATAAGGAGAAAGGGAAGAGATTAAAGGCATCAGTCAGGAGTATTTGGACGAGTGAAACGGTGTCAGGAAAGGGCACAGGAACCGCCAGGAATAAAAGCTAAGTATTGTGTAGTGAAATAGTGCAGTGTAGTTTAGCGTTGGTGTTGTTGTTGTTTTGCAAAAGTGAGACTCCGGTGGGCCGCGCGTGCGAAAAATCTCGAGAATAGACGAGACACGCGACCCGTTAGATTTCTCTTTGGGTGTTCGGGACTGTAAATAGCGGGTCACTCTGTCGACGAGTGTACCGCTTATCTAACAAATAAATCGTCGTGCTCCAACGGAGCATTTATAACGTTGTGGAAAACCCCATCTTTTCTTTTGTTGTTTCCGTTTTTTTTTCTTTTCGGGGAAGTATTTGCTTTTTCTTCTTTCTTTGTCGGTTTCGTGATTTTCCCCAAAAAATCACGTGGCGCTCAACGGTTTTTTTTTTGTGATTTTGTTGCCCAGGTTTAGCTGCCATCAAAGCGCTACCTGGAGGTGATTCGAACCCGGGTTGGAACAGTTGGTTCCAAAGTTATTTTTGATTCGGGGCAACGGTAATTGTTGCCGGGAATCAACCGTAACATACCCGTGCCCCTTTCTTAGCTTTTCAGCTAAGAACACATGATAGTTAAAAAGTCTTTTAAGAAACATATTAATTAACAGTAAATACATATCATGTCATAAACCCTTAAAGTGTCTGAAATTTACATTTATGCAATATTGTTGAGTGTCAACATAAAGTTCACTGTTCTACAAAATTATGTCTTACTCAGCACATTGATAAATCTATGATGAAAAAGATGAAGAAAAAAAAACATTTCCACCCTTTAAATACTACAAATGTCAATTCCCCCAAATTGAGGATAATATAATTCAGCATGTATGTACGAGTATATGCTTTTAAAGAAAGAAAAAAACGTCAACAGGTTGATTTTTTTTGAAGCAGCAGTCCCATATTGTACCGAAATAGCACCCCAAAAAGCCGGCATTTCCTCGAAATTTTCAGGTTGTTTTTGGAGAATTTCTGTAAACTCTGCAAAGAGCCCTTCTACTCCAATTAGAATGAATACTCTTAAATTTTACTGCGCAACTGTATGAGAAAAACAGTATCTAGGTATGGTAACCAAGAGTTCATTCGAGAAATTTATTTCTTAATACAGTGATATGATACACGAACCGCTATAGCAATGTGACAAAAAAAAAAGTTTATTATTAAGGCACAAGTTATCGATGTTTTGTTGAAATAGGTTGTCCTCAGATGCACCTTGACCAACACATGCAAGGTAAAATTTAAACAACTATGGAAAGTACACGATTTAACAACTTTAGTAAGTCGTTGTTTGTAGATAAATCAATTTTCACTTTTGTTTAGCTCACGACATTAAGATTCCAAGGTATAAGTACGAGTATTGTAAATAGTAAAATCTTAATCCCAATACAGGCTGTACAAGGATGATGTACGATGTTGACAAGCAAGTCACTCAAGACAACCAAGGCAGCATCAACACATCGGTGGGGAAAGGTATTGCTCTATGCCTAGGGGGTATCTTTTACACTTTCTTCCATTCCTCGTTTCTGCGTGAAGTGAAGCCCTACAGAAATAATCCTAGAAATACGAGTACATTGCAAATTCCAATGACACTCGTGTTAAGGCATTCATTTTCATATTGTGAACTTGTATGTTGAACGTTAACGTCGATATAACCGGTATTCGTAGTTCGAATAGTTTCCTCCTGTTCTTGATATCTATACCAAGTAGAACCACTCCTCATACGAAACAGATTAACAATATATGGATTTTAAGAGAGAACACAGCTTGTTCGAAAAGTCCGGAATTCAGGAAATCTAAAACACCCAACCTTAATCCGTGGTAGTCATAGCTTCAAGTTCAAACCCCACTCAATGTCATGGTTTTAACATGGCCAAGGGCGTTGTTAGTGTTAGCAAGTGTGCATATTTTCTGGTCTTTGGGAGGGGAGACAACAATTTCATTTTTCCAGGCAGCATGGAGAATGAAACCTTGCGGACGGGCAGACAAGTTTTTACCACCCACGAAGGGAAGAAGTTTTGGAATTATCGGATTTAAAGTTCCCGCATTGTTATGTTATGGTGTTCACGTGCAAGATAAGACAAGTAGTACTTGATTTTTCTTTATGAGTTTCCCATCATGGTAACAGAGTGTTCTGTACTTGGTTTTTCAATGAGTTGGGGAGGGGGCCAAACGATGTTCTAATAGTTTTGAGTTTGAATTGCATATTCATACCTTTTTGTCCCTATTGGAGGCTTTTCATGGTTGCCGTTCTTTCAGAAAGTCAGAAGAACTCCCGGTGCCATACAGTATCATTTTTGAAATCAAGTATACTTAAACTTTACTGCGGCATAAGACTTTTTCCTATTTTTGGAAGGAAATAGCCATCCAATCGGGATCGATTGAATGGATTGTATTGAGTTTGAATCAAAACGGATACCTAAGCTATGATACAACAATATCCCCATCCCCCCAACTCAAGTTGACAGCTTTTAATTCGAAATCATAACTTGTTGTCAAAAAAACGAATCTAGAAGCTGGAAATGAGTCTAATAGAAAAGCACAGATAGCCAGAGTATATTTTTCACAGCGTTCTAGTCTTCTAAATAAAAAAAACCCTGACTACATTCACTACATCTTGTTAAATATTGTAGAGTCAAGCAGAGAGCCGCAGAAAAGGACACTGCGCATCTAGGTATGGCCATCAGCTACAGATTACTGGACCAACTGGTGGAACTCGTATGTTATGCACCTAAGTATTTATAAAATAACGACAGGAATCCTTAAAATCTTCGTTGCCATCAACACCATTTAGTATGAGGCCGAGGCCACTGACAATACTCTATAGAGGAATTCTGAGAATAGTGACTGCATTTGGTTTCTCAATGCAGCTAAATTAGTGGCAACTTGTCTCAGCACCTTAGCGGAATAACAGAACAGAAGACGCTTACATCACTCAGAATCCCCAGGAAGAAGTAGATTGTCCAAATTTCCGATTTGCTTCCGACTTTAGCGATTAAAGTTTTCTGAGTGAAAATGATGGTATCTGACTAATTAAAGAGTAAAGCAAAGGACCGCCTTGTTAGCGCTCCAATCTGTTATAAAATTGGTTTCCTTTTAACTGCAGCGTGCATTCTGCACAGACGGGTGAGTATCTTTAGATATTGTCATATGCACCTTTAAATCGATGAATAGACGGTGTGTATCCATATGAAGATCATGGGTTTTCTCTAAGGTCTGCCGTAGTATTGTAGATTGGGTCGAAAGTGGACTTTCCTGGTCTGAAGCAACACTGATATGGAGCACTCAGGGTGTTTATGAAAGGTTTCAGGCGTTCACACAATACGGCACATAAGATCTTGTAGGCGATATTAAAAAGACTGATGTCTCTGTAGTTGCGTAGTTCAGGTGGTCTCCTTTCTTGAGGATCGAACAGACAATGCTAAAGTTCCACTGATCGGGCACACTTTCGTTCGACCGTATTTAAGATATGAGTTGATGTGTGCTCCTTACCAAGCCATCGCCTGGCCTTTTGAAGAGCTCGGCAGTGAGGCCGTCTACTCCAGCAGCTTTGTTGGAGTTAAGCATAGACGCATATTTCTGTCATCACTTCATCCAGGTCGGGTGGACGGAATTGTTGGTCTACATTGTACAAGTTGAAAGGTTCATTTTGCCTGACAGTGATATTTGGTTGGTAATCACCGTTATAAGTCCTCAGCGTTGATTGCGACTCTACTACGATATTCCGTGTATACGTATTGTATCCGTGACATGTTTTTTCTTTACTTTTGGTAAAATTTCTGAATCTCATTCCTTGATTAACATCTTTCAATTCTTCGACTGCACACTTCTCATGGTGTTTTTTTTTCCTGAAAAGCTGGTGTTTCTCTCTCCTCTTCTGCTCATAGATTTCATGAGCAACTCTAGTCCTTCTATGCAGCACTGCTTTATATATATCTTGTTGAGCTGCATATGCTTGCTGGCACTAGTCATCAAGCCCAGAGTTTCGTTGTGGTAATCGAGTGCAACCTAGCATTCTCGTAGTTTTTATTCCAGAGTTCGTAATAGCTATCTTAGGTGTCGTCATCTTTCTCCTTTATGGGGGTGCTAAAGTTGGTCCATTAAGAGCTTTTTCATCACCATCTCTTTTCCAAGGCCCTGACTTCCTGACAGATCTGAGCTCCAAATATGTCGGTGTGGCTCGGAATTTACTTCACCATCTTTAATCACCATCTGGGAAATTCATCCGCTGTCCCGTTTATAGTGCTACTATTTTTATCTCGGATAGCACGCGCATTCGTTTTGCAAGTTGAGTCCAGATGGACATCGACCAGTACCCACGTAGTAACAGTAACAACACTAGTTGGTTGACATCTTTTAGTGCCTCCTTTATTCCTGCATCACTCAACCATCCGCTTGAAACATACATAGAAATAAAAGTGTGTAGATGAATACAAAAGGTGTTACTATACGGCTCTGACTAGTTTGTCATGCAGGGTCTACCAATAAAATCAAATAAGATAATTTTTCGAAGACATTCAGATTATTAACCGTAACGTGCCTATCAAATTAGAGTCAGTTAATTACATACTGCACTTGAAGCTAGTTATGAAACACAGTTGAGAAGAGATGTTGGTTCCACCATAGTTCCCAGTATTAGTAATTTCGTTAAACTCTTAAATACCAACAACATAAATTAACTAAAACTCTGTATCCGAATGCGACACAACAGCCTTCGTAGGACATTCACTTTATTTGATGAATGAAAAATCACTTTCGCATCAAGTTGTCACAACATTAAACCAATTTGGAAGCAATTTACATACTGCAATTTGCAGCCTCGGCGTCGTAAATCACTGTCAAAAATTTTGATCTTCATGAATGCCTGAAGCCACAGATAAAATTGCACAAATCATAAATTTACCATTGCACAGGGTTGTTGTTCTGTAAGTCTGTTGTCGCAGGTAACTTATGGAAACCTATATGATCGAACCAACAAGAGGCTTATTCAAATATTCAACTATCGACAAGCTAACTTTTCTGAAAATCAAACCTTAAAATCCCTATGGCACATCGGGAGCAAGTATCCGTGGGATCTTTTTAATAATTCAGCATCGCTTTCCCATGTAAAGTACGAGTGTATCACAGAGCATATTCAAGCAGTTGGGAGAAGGTTTGGAGAAGTAACGTGGAACAAGTCATCGTCCCAAAACACATGCCAGGAACAATGTAAGTCTCAAGAGGATCTACTGCTGGATTTTTGTGTTGAGTGTGTAACCACCAGATTGGGATTTACGTTTAAAAGCCCTTAAATAGATTTATCTAAGGCAAACAGAAGACAGCTACCACGGGGAAGCGAGTAGCTACTGGGTTTACTTTTTTTTTCTTCGAATTATTCCTTGCAATGAAAGAGGTAGATGTATAGAAATGCTTAAATAAACCGATTACAGGACGCGAACAAAAATATTTTTGAAAGCATGTAGACTATGTATGAAAACAAAAACAAGAAAGAAAAATGAAAGAACAACAACAACTGAACGTCATCGCTAGAGGGTTACCAGAAGTTATTATACTGCTATACCTAAAGACGTTGGTATGTGTATAGGTATTTGAAAGAAGAATATCCCTTTTCAACGCTAAATGTATACATACACAAAGTAAAAGCTGTCCATGGGGAAGATTCCATAAGAAATAAGAAAGTTTCTACTTCGCTGATGTTAGTGATGATTCGCTTTCTCCGAAGATGAGATATACGAGCACATACCTTCATTGGATCACGACTGTTTCATATAGTGCACAGGGATGTGTATCATTACGTTAAGGACAATACGTACACAAAGGCCCTAAAGTTCTGTTGTAACTTACTCTGCTCACAATAACGACGAAAGAAAAAAAACCTTATTCAAAGCATCTTACAAAGACGGCTCCAGTAAGTTTCAGTTTTGAGTCTAATTAAAAATTTACCATTCATGTGCAGACACAGTTTTTGTATTTAAAATATTCAAAAGAGTGGGGAGAAATAAAACGAGAAATATTCTCTACCCAACTTCTTCTTAATTAGTCAAATAATTCCTTCTGTGCCATGACGATTATGATGCACTAGTCGTTGCATGCAGAACGGCTGAAAAGATGCGGACGACCTTAAAAGTGGGACACCATACCTATAAAGAGGCAAGTTTTTGTAAACGACCATGATTGGTGGCAGTATCAACGATGCGATCCATGTTTTCATCCTTCCAAGGGTTTAGGTAAAAAGGAAGTTCGACAAGTGACGAAGAAGTTACTTCCTGCTTAGATTATGATAGTCGTGCTAAAAGCGAGCCCGTGAAATGACGCAGGTAGAAACCAGATAATAGTATAAATCCCAGAAGACTTCCTAGCTCAATACTGGGTAAGTCATTAAGCTTTTTGAAAATTACATTTCAGATGTCTCTTTCTTTCCTGTTCTCCGTGTGCTTGTGTAGAAATCGTTATCTTGAAGCTAAATGGTTCTTTAGGGGCTATGTTTTGAGCTTTCGCTGTGGACCGTACCTCCCGTACACATGTTAATTTACTAGCCATCAATGACTATCAATCGATTCGCGTGAATTCTTCAAGAATACATTATGCCAAGGAGCAGCCATGGAATCATGTGACAAGTTTGATGCAGCATTCTATCGAGAGTGGTCACGAGCGTGGTCGTAGACAGGCACCTTTATTTCTGAAGTGTGGCAGTGTAAATCCAGCGAAAGTGAGAAAAAGCATAGTTGGAGCATTGTAAGTTTATTTCTTATTGATTCCAAGCTGAGACATGAATCCAATATCCTCGATGTTGTTGGGGCTGTATTCAGGGCTCGACTGTCAAACGAGACGAAGCTGCGAACTGCCTAAAGAAAAAAATTCAACATTAGACGGAATAGCCATAGTCTACAGAGAGCGCTTGAGAGAGAAAAGAGGAGCCTCCCAACACAAGGAGATTGAAGAGTTCCGCGATCGAAACATTATCCGGAGGTCTTACAAAAAGACAAAAACTGGCAGCTGGCTTCAAAACCGAAACACAGGCTCTTCGAAACTGCGAATGAAACCTAGTCACCGAATCATAGGGGACAGTAGATGTGTTTAAGTTGCATTTCCAGTAGTCGCTAAATAGGCATCATAAGAAGAAGAGCAAGAAGAGTACCCACATCCAGGCAATGAAGCACCAGTTCCACCACCCAGTAAAGAAGAAGTCGGCTTAGCTATATATGTAGGTAAAAAAGCTTAAGAATAACAAGGAGCGGAGCTCTTTAAGAACGGCGGCTATGCTTTGGTAGGGTGCATGCATCAAATCCTCAAAAAATTATGGATGGAATGAAGCATGCCTCATAACTAAACTATCAGCTCCACATGCCCCATCTGCAACGAAGGCGATCCGTTGTCTTGCAAGAACTATCCAGGCATATCCCTCCTTAATGTGGGATATAAGATCCTATCTTATTATGTGAACGTGTTTAACCATTCTGCAACACAATAATCGGCACGTCCTCTGTCACTTCCGGCCCGGCAGATCGGCTATAGACCAAATTTTCACACTGATACAAATCCAGGAAAAGACCAACGAATTTCAGTTCGAGACACATCAGTTTTTCATCGACTTCAAGGCCACATATGATAGTATTCATCGCCAGGAGCTCTGTACAGTGATGACCGCATTTGGGATCCCAGAAAAACTGATCCAGATGTGTCGCATGATGCTGGAAAACACGCGCTGCAAAGTGCAATTTTGAAGTAGCTCCTCCGAGGCTTTTACGGCGATAGAAGAACAGGCGAAATTGTATGGCCTTGAAGTAAACGAGTGCAAGATTAAGTACAAGCTGTGAACAGATAAATTAGCATCTGTCAACAGCCAAGGACAAAACGTCACTATTGATAGGAACAATTTCGTATTTGTTAAGGAGTTCACCTACCTCGGAGAAGGTGAATGCCACTTCGTTGCTACTTCGGTCTGGCAAAACAATTGGGTTCAAAGCTTTTAACTCGAAGCAAGAAAAATATGCCTTTTAAAACTCTCATCCTGTCAGTTCCGCTGTATAGCGCTGAGAGCTAAACGAAAAGCAGCAAGGAGGGCGGATGGAGAAAAAGATATAACCACGAACTCTATGTGCTGTATCAAGATGTGGATGTAGTCCGAAAAACAAAAATAGGTCGACTACTTGGCTCGGCCACGTCGAGCTCCAGGTAAGAGAATTTTCGTTTTCCATCCTGCAGGTTCGAGACAGCAAGGAAAGCCGAATCTGTGTTTTAAAAACCATGTGTAGTGTGAATGTATAGGTATAGGTCTCGTTTTGTCATACATAAGTGGTGGAACAACCTTCAATGGCGTAGCTGGGTGGCACCCATTCATAATCACGGCTTAGCTCGCCGAAATGGTCGGGGATCTTGCTACGTATAATAATCTCACAAAACAAAAAAAAAATTCGTTCCAAAATGATAGTAGGGAAAGTGAAAATTATTGAAAGAATATAAAGTTTGTTGCATGCTTAGTCTACCACACACTATCGTTTTCTGATGGCATAGATGGTAAGGCCATTATACGGGATCCCCTTCTCATATGACTTCGCATGTATTCAAAACATATGTAGTTTCAGTGCACATGACGTCACACCATGTTACAAACGCCCCTTAATTCTTATTCGTAACTCCTAGCTTTTAAATAGGTTGAATACTATATTTCATATTTTTCTGCTACACCGATACTTCACTTCACCGGAGCGACGATATCGAAAAAGCTCGACTGGCTCTTGAATACGAGCGTCTTAAAAAGATCGCAAAGAAAGTCCTGGCTCGAACTCGAGCGGCAGAAGCGGAAAACCTGTACCAGGAGTTGGAACAAATATCCTCACGATCGGCGGATAGAATACAAGCTATCCAAGAATTTCGAACGTCGTACAGTACTAAAATGCCAAACAGAGGAGAAAAAATTCAATGGAAATAACCTCGCCGAAATACATCAAAAACGCAGACGGTCGCTTATTAACAAATGAAAAGGAAATTTGTGACCGGTGGCTTGAATACTGCAAGGAGTTGCTTAACAAACAGTTTCCACGTGATATCGTGCCGACAGCTCGTCTATTCGAGGAGGAAGTTTCGGACTTTTCAATCGAAGAAATAACTATAGCAATTGGAAAAATGAAGCGGGGGAAAGCGGCGGGACCAGACAGCATTCCATCAGAGTTTTGGTCGAAGATGGAGGGGATCGGCAGCGTTTGGCTATCGAAACTTTTAAATAAATTAAAATGTGGACAACCTATGCCGAATCAATGGAGAAGTAGCTTCTTGGTTCCATTATACAAAGGAAAAGGCGACACTCGAGAATGCAACAACTACCGTTCAATCAAGCTTATGTCACACACAATGAAAATCGTCGAAAGAGTCTTAAACGAACGTCTTCGGCAAATAATAAAGCTCGATAATAGCCAGTGTGGATTTGTTGAAGGAAGATCGACGGTGGACGCTATCCAAAGCCTACGAATAATAATGGAAAAGCACCGAGATTCATCTAAGGATTTACACATGGTATTTATCGACCTCGAGAAAGCATTCGATCGAGTGCCTAGGGATCTCATATGGGCCGCGCTGAGGTCTCAAAACGTACCGTACCGGAAACGTATGTTAGAATAATACAAGACATGTACGGAAACGTGAAAACTGCGGTTAAAAGCTCTGCTGGACTAACGAGAGAATTTCCAGTTAATGTCGGAGTGCATCAAGGAAGCGTACTTAGCCCTTTCCTCTTTAACGTAGTATTCGACTATCTTTTAAAAGACTGCATGCGCGAAGCAAATGTAACGCCAATTCTCTTCGCTGACGACGCAGTTATACTTAGCGATAACGTCGAAGATTTACAGAACGCCTTAGATTCATGGAGAAATGCGCTAGAGAGAAACGGGTTTAAAATAAGTCGTTCAAAGACGGAGCATTTGACGTGCCCATTTGGGCATCCGTTGCGACCTGTTCCGGATATAATGTTAGACGGAATAGTTCTTCCGAAAAGCACTATCTTTAAGTACTTAGGATCAATCGTTAACATGGAAGCGAAATGTGACGACGACGTAAACCACAGAGTGAGTGTGGGATGGATGAAATGGCGGGAAAATTCGGGAATCTTTTGCGACCGAAAATTTCCACTTAAATTAAAGGGGAAACTCTACACCACGGTTGTTAGACCAGCTCTTATATACGGTTCACAGTGCTGGACAATGTACGAAGCGTTTAAAAACAAAATGACGGCAGCGGAAATGAAAATGTTAAGGATGTCTAGTGGAGTCACTAAACGCGATTGCATTAGATCTACGCGTATAAGAGGAAGTCTACATATAAAGAATTCGGTAACCGAACAGCTTGAGGCGAATAGAATAAGTTGGTATTGCCACGTTCAAAGAAGATCTGTAAGAAAACGAGGTCGGAAAAAGAATTCCTGGATTTCTCAGATGGCAAATGCGCAACAACGTCTGGGGTTAACCACGTTCTGCGGTCTGCGACATTAGCCAACCCCATAAGCGGAGCAGCAGCGATGCAGTAAAAATGGGAAACTCGTTACGCATAAGTTCGTATAACGAGGAAAGGGTTAATAAAAGGATAAGAAGAGACACCGATACTTCACTTATCTCATCTTTGTAGCTTCTTAGTATATTATCGAATGTCAAAAAACTGAAGTGTTTATTTTCTTTTTAACCGAAATCTTTTCATTATTTAACGAACTTTACATCTTTTATATATTCTAAATTAATTATACCTAAACAAACTTTCTTACCTGGGACTAAAAACTCAAATGTGCTTATTAAAAGAGCTCCTCAGCTATATGATGCACACCCTATTAAAAAAAAAACAAGTTTTCAAATAAAAAATATCAATATACGAGGGCGGGTCAATAATTCCGTAACTTTTTGAATTTCTGACCTCTTTACTGAAACAGCAACACTGCGCCTGTCAACAGGCATCTGTCAGTTGACTCCTGTCAAAATTTAAACTTGTTGCGTCAGTTAGTTTGTGTTTGACAGCTATTTTTATCAGACTACTCACTAATTTGAGAAGAAAATGGAAAAAAGTGAATTTCGTGTGCTTATTAAGCATTATTTCTTGCGAAAAAAAACCATTACCGAGACCAAGGCTAAGCTTGATAAAAACTATGGGGACTCTGCACCATCGATTTCAATGGTAAAAAAGTGGTTTACTGAATTTCGTTGTGGCCGTACAAGCACTGAAGATGCCGAACGTCCTGGACGCCCAGTTGAGGTCTCTACACCCGAAACAATCGAAAAAATTCACGATATGGTGTTGGCCGACCGAAGATTGAAAGTGCGAGAGATTGTGGAAGCCGTAGGGATCTCGCATGGCTCAGTGGTTTCAATTTTGAATGATCACTTGGGCATGAGAAAGCTTTCCGCAAGATGGGTGCCGCGTTTGCTCACAGTCGACCACAAACGCAATCGTGTAACAAATGGCAAAAATCCATGAATTGGGCTATGAATTGCTCCCTCATCCACCCTATTCTCCAGATTTGGCTCCGAGCGACTACTTCTTGTTCCCAAACCTGAAGAAATGGCTTGGTGGAAAAAGATTTGACTCCAATGATGAAGTCATCTCGCAAACAAAGGCCTATTTTGAGGACCTCGACAAATCATTTTTTTTGGAAGGGATAAAAAAATTTAAGAAGCGTTGGACAAAGTGTATAGAGCTCAAGGGAGACTACGTTGAAAAATAAAATTATTTTTTTATCAAAAAATCTGTGTTTTAATCCAAAAGTCACGGACTTATTGACCCGCCCTCGTAATACAATAGTATGAATATTTGTTAGATCATAAATGATGTAAATAAAAATGTGATAATAATTATAAGTAGGTATGTATGTAGTATATAAGTATGTTTAATTGATCTATCGGATCATAATGTTATTACATTTCATTAAAAAAATGTCGATAACGTATACTGTAGAGACACGATTAGGATATATGTATGTATGTGTTTATATTCAATTTTGTTCTTAGTAAATTCTTTAGCAAAAGTAAGTAGTTATTTATTAAAAATTCATTGTTATAAATTTAGGTATATTCATCAGCACATTTTTAGATAGTTTTATTTTATTTTATTTTCTTAACACGTGGCACCCTATGGTAGCACATTTTTTACACGTATCATACGAAAAACACAAGTTAACATTGGATCTTTATTGATAGTCAATCAAAAAACATTAGATTAACTTATTTTATTATGGAACATCGTTTGATCGATCTGATTTTAGTTTAAAAGCTCAATTAAAAGCTCGTTTGATTAGGCGATCAAACTTAGCTGCCGATCAACAGAATTTTTTTATTGTTTTTTCTGTTTTTTAACAGAGTGGTGGGTTTTTTTCTTGGATATCAGTGCAAATCTGCTTTTTGTCGTTGAGATGATCAATTGATTGATGAATTTCTGATTTTATAAGCTCCGCGTGGTTTGAGAATTCGTGTATTTTTTTTGTTAATTGGGTTACCACTTTTCTCACTTTTATTCACTGAATATGTTCTTTTAGTATTATTTCCTTAGGAGGTTTTTGTATAAGAGATTTTACTCTTTTCTTCTTTTTTTTGTAAAGAACTTTCGGTTTAATCAGAAACACCCACTGGCCACTTACTTTGTCGGAGGTAAGGTAAAATAGAAAAAGAGACCGGAAAATGGTCAAGTCGGCTTTTACACCCCTCTGCTAACTCTTCTGGAGAGAGCGACATCTCTAACTCTTATACAGCAACATATGAAACAAGAGTACTTGGTCTGAATATCTGGAAGCAGCCTGCCTGGGATCGCAGAGAATGTAATCCAGCCTTACAGGCAGAGGCACTTCACGGGTTGGGAGCCCAAACTGAATACTAATCAAATCTGTAGTAGTTCTTTTTTAAGACCTTTCACCACAATAACACTTTCTTTGACGAGATCTAAAAAATGATTAATTAGCAATAATTTCGAAAAGAAAGCAATTGTCCCTGGCTAAGTGTGCATGCATTCTGGATAGATAATTAAACTATCAAACAATTAACTAAAATGTGAAGTCTTGCTGAATTTACAGGGTTCATGAAACATGAACTCTCGGTCTGGCAAAAGTACATATAATCGAGTGATCTACAACCCACATATACGAAAATGTTATAGAAGAGGCATTTAATTGAGGGCGTTAGACCAAAACATGTATGTTACTTCTCAACGATGAAATCTAAATAGAATGTTTAGAGGCTAACCTCGCAAGCTCGTAACTTTATTATACGAGCCATAACCATGTCCATGGTTGAACCTTGAAAGTGCTCTTCACATTCGTCATGAGGATCAATTCAGACCGATGATACAGAGTAAATGTAGAGTAGAGATTAAATTAGCACTCGGGGATAAAATACGAAAATTGTTTTGGAAGTACGCCCTCCACAAGAAGATATCACACATCGGTCTAGGGCTGCCAGACTTTTCAGTGGCGTGAATCATGGTAATAAGTTACACCAAGTCCATCGACAGATGTGGGTAGTTTAACATTTTAAAATTCTCACTCTGATTATTCTCTGATCCCCCACCTGGGAGTGTGACCATCTTATGAAAAGAATCGCAAGAAAAAAAAAATTCTTTATATTGAACGTCAGGATTGCTGAAAAAGCTACAATGAGACTTTCCCACCCTTTAAAAACTCGAGGAAAACAAAAATTACGTTAGAAATCGCTCCAGAAAAAGGATCGACGATATGATTAAGAGTGAACAAAGTGGAAGTAGGTGACAGAAGAGCTGACTAAGAAGCAATACCTAGACAATATAGGAGCAAAAATGAAAGGGAAATAAATGGGGTCCATGCTGAGCGTAATCGAAAGGTCTTGAGATGGAAATAACATGAGGAGTTTGTTATGGGAAACAGGATTCAAATTGTTTAAAAGGAATTTTTTGCCAGTCTGAGGAACATCATGGTTACATTGAAAAAGTTTGATCTACTGTATATTTAGTAGAGTGAGTGGATAATGGTAAATACTCTGAAAAAAAATATAGATACGTTTCGACAAACACAGAATGCCGAGAGGAGGCTGACACAAGATTAAGGAGGTCGAAAACAAGGAGGACTTTCACTTCGACATTGCAGATTTACCCCTGAAATAATGTGAAACTAAAGAAAATGCTTTGAACTGGTATACACATTAAATTGTCAATCGAGTATGGGATGGAAATGTCTAAAGATTGGAGTATTATGCCTATTAATTCATCATATTTTGCATAGATTTGTGAGACTTTGTTTTAAGTAACGTGGTATATGTTAAAATTTGAGATTGACTCATTAGCTAACCACTACTTGGTTTGGGAAAATAATTGGGCTCGTAACTCAAAAACACAGGAAAACTATGATACTTCAGAAGGTACTAATACTTTCTATGAATGAAACTGTTTTAATGCGTGTAGCTTTTTCCATCGCAGCCAAAAACTAAACTGGCGATTTTACAAAATAAGATAAAGTGGACTTGTAAATAAGTACATTAGGAGGAAAAAAAGGCATATAGGTGACAACAGTGAATATAATTTTCTCCAAGACAGAGACGTTGCATTTCGACGTCGGTCTTATGCACAAATATACATAGTTAGAACACTTTGTCAATTTGTTACAACTTGCAACTCTAGATTGTTTTGAATAAATTCACTGTCAAAAACATTTCCTATTCACATTGAAATTTTCGCCAAATTAAGACTCAAAATTCTTTTTTTAATATTTTTATGTTGTAATATTCACGAGCGCGTTATAATTATATTTTTTGTTTTTTTACATTATGGGCAATTCGCCTAATAAAAACATTTGTAAACCTCTGCAACAAAATGTGTATTACATGCACTTGCCGCTTTTTGTTCTAGATATAGTGAGGACATATCAAGACTTTCCCACATACAAAAATGGGATCAAACAAAATGATATTGTTGATATATTACAAAAAGAGTAAGTACAATTGTATTATAAGTATGAAATATTTTGAAGGAATAACAGTATTATAAAATTTTGATAAAAGGCATTTTGCGAGCGGAGACCTTGTTGCACAAGTCGCATCAGCAGTCAAAATGTTAGAAGCGGTTGGATATTTGAGATACATCGATGGTGGATATAGAACATTAGGACCGTTAGCAGCGTTAGCTAATGCAAAAACTATTAAGCAGCGAAATGCAACTTGGAGTAAAATTAACAGAGGATTTTATTAGATCGTCTTCTATTATTTGTAGACTTGTTAACGCAAACAGATTGCAGAAAGGAGTACTTCCGAAAATATACACATGACATTTTTTATTGCTTGAAAATTACAACTTTGTCAGATAAATATATATATATTGTGGATTTATAAAAATTCGCTGTCCCATATGAGTCATCCAACTTGTGGTGTCATTCTCTTCATTGCTGATTGTCAATCGTAAAGATGTTGTTAAAAACTTTGAATTCGAATGGCATTCTTTTGACCCAATTGTCAGAGACGAAAATAATTCAATCAGTTGTCGATGGCCAACCATTTCTCTTTTTTTTTTTAAATACATTTCTCTCATTCCAGAAGCCTTTGATGACTTCGGAATTATTTTCCTAATTAGCATATTGATGAATTAGTAATTGGTTGTCCTTCTGTTTGTGAAACTAAGATTTATAGCAAATTTTGACACATACAGTCTGTTTGACAAAAGCGTGTGGTTAAAAAGAAAACAACCGCTTGACTCAGCGAAACAAAATTATTTATTTTAAAGTTGTTAACATTTCTCTTAATGCGCAATGTACAATATTTAATATGTTGCCCAGTCTCCTCTATTCCCAATAATTGCCTCGCATCTTTGTCTACAAGTTAGAGGCAAGTTTTCTATGTAGTCCTGTGGTATTTGTCGTCAAATTCTTTTTTAAAGCAGTTTAAGTTGTTTTATTGTAATTACATCTTTCCCTTTAATCCCCTGCTTCATAAGACCCGGGGCATTTGCACTGGATTGCTTCTTTAGACTGACTACGATGTTTCGGATTGTTGTCATCTTGTAGGAGCCAATCCTGGTTTCCACGTCCGAATAGCATTTAAGCGGATGCAACAATAATTTTTTGTACAGTTGGACCATTCTATGAGCATCGACATTTCGGTAAAGGTCACCAAAATGTCAGAAACCCGCCATACAGAAACAGCCACTTTTGCCCCATTCTGGCAAATCGTCAACGTTTCCAGGTTCGTTCCATTATTTCACCCACTTTCTCACAAAACTCTCTGACTTTCTGAGATACTTTTCTGCAGCTGTAATGGATAATTTTGGTCCCCGTGGATGAGCAACAAGAAACACAGCTTCAAACCGAACCTTATATACAGCACTCATTACGGAATACGTCTTGTAGAAGTAACTTGCAAAAGCAAGATGAAACTGAAGTAAAATTTGATTGCGCATTAAAGGAGGAAAAATTCTAAAGAAAACCGACATTTTTTATCGTCTGCGACTAACGGGTTAATTTTTACGAGCTACACGCGCCAAACATACTGTAATTTAATGAATTATCTTAAAAAAACATACTTCCTGAAATAATTAAATACCATGATTGTCCTTGAAATTGGTCTCTTTATCTAATCTTTATTATTAAAAAAAATAACCAATTTTTACAGTTACTTTATGAAAATTGTCGGAACTGCGGCTAACATGGTCTATTTTGAAAATTCGATGACGCATTCGAGCATTACTTCTGGTGTTTGATCAATGACTTGAGTAATGTTCCCTTCAAATTCCTCAATTATAGCCGGATTTACGTAGCCTCAAACAAAAAAATTTAGAGACACACATGTTCAAGGCGGCCAATTTACCGCTCAAAAGTGTGAAACTAATCATTCTCGCAATAAAGTGTAGGACCCAAATATCACCGAGACCATGGGCTTCAATTTTAGACAGACATCAAATAGACAGTTATCATGGCGCGATAACGAGTGCCATTCATATGGATGGATGATTCCATCCCCACAAATAATACAAATCGTTGTTTTCTCTGGATGCAATGGCAACTCTTGAACGTCTTAGAGTTTATCGGCACCCCAAATATGGTTATTTTGTTTATCGACGTAGCGATCGCTAAACAAAATTTTGATGAAAAAGGAGGACTTTTTTGAAGTTTTTCAAGTGCCTAACGACTGAAATAGAGCAGACTAAGAAGGTCGACCGGCTTCAGTTCTTTCACTAATTAAATTTTTAATATTTTTAACCAAAATTTTGCCAAGTATGCCAAGTTGTTACATACGACAAACCAAACTGTCGGCCGAGATCAGCACTGAAACGAATCATAACCCTCATCGCGTACACTCTTCGCTACTGTCGCTATATTTTTTTCACTGCGCACTAGATGTGATCTTTTTGATCACACATTATCCAATAATGAAAATTGGGGTGCCGTGAAATAACGCCGCTTTCATAAAGTGCAATAACGCCGAACATTGCTTGTGAAATAAAGCCAAATTCAGAGAGAAGTATACTGCTAAATATCCCGGAGTAATTATATTTAAGCTTTAGATCCAGGCGCCTGCCTGACAGTTATTGACATACCCTTAGCGGAGCGACGAAGTCGCGTGAGCGGCTGAACCCTGCGGAAAAAAGGGTTAAAATCCTGTTAGCGAGTGAAGCGAGCCAATCACCTCATGCTTTAAATACACCAGACTTTCTTTTTGGCCATATTTCCAAATAAAACCAATTTCCATTTCCAAATCGAAATAAGGACAAAAAAAGTCTGTTGTATTTAAAGCATGACGTGGGTGACTCGCTTCGCTCGCTAACAGGATTTTAACCCTTTTTTCCGCAGGGTTTAGCCGCTCACGAGACTTCGTCGCTCCGCTAAGGGTATGTCAACAACTGTCAGGCAGGCGCCTGGAGCTTACATTTTGGTCTTATTTCGTTGGGCCTCATTTGACGTCACCTTATCTGAATGTCTTTATAAATTAAAAGTGAAATAAGGCCGACTCGACTCCTAATTTAACGAGTATGTGCTAAGTTTTTTTATTATGAAATGCTCAACAATACTGAAGAAAAATATCACGTCAATGTGAAAAAACACATGCGCGATAATGATTATTTTCACACTCTCCTGAACAGATGCAATAATCTCTTCGGTACGCAATCTTCTTAGGGGTCTCGGTGCCCCTGCATCTTTTAAAAAAAATTTTGCGAGGAAACAGTCAACAAAATGGCGAAAACGTTCTCAGATGGTTGGTTATGTAAGGTGTAATATGGAGCAAGTTTGACGCTCAGAACAAAAATTTGAGAACCAAATTTCATTAAAATTGCAAGGACTACTTAATAAGAATGGCACTGGCAGTTTGTAATCTGACATCTGGTTTTACAAATAAAAATGTCGGACGAGGTAATTCCAATTTCATCCAAATTTTGAGCAATATTTAAGGCAATTTAATATTAAGCAAAGAGAACAGAAGTTTTGAAAGTTAATAAGGACAAGAAAAAATACATGCTATTAACAACTCATATGCCAACTATCTGTAGTCTATTGACCTTATCTAGTGATCTATTGATCATATCAGAAAAAATGAAGTAATTGTATAAGAAGACTTTTCTTAATATGGAACAATAATTCCGATATCCATTAGACCGCTATTCAATATCCCAATTCCTTTAAAAATCACTTTTAAGATATGCCAGTAGTCAATTCTTCAATTCACACAGCGTGAATGAATTCGAAGTCAAAATGTTGAACTTCTGCAATGGCTAACTCTAAAGAACTCAACAGTATTAAAAATGTTCGGGGATGACTAACAAGAAATATGTGCCCTCAAAAGAAGGAAGGCAATGTTATAGAAATAAACACTTATTCGAACCATAAGACATGCATCCGTCGCAATACCCCCAACTGTCTTAAACCATAATAAGACTCAATTCCTGAAAGGCTTTTTGAACTGAAAATAAAACTGGAGGAACAAAAGAAAGAAAGAAATACTATATAGAGCGTGTGTGTTCTACTTTAAATCTGTTATTTTTACTTATACTCGTTTCATAATAATTTCTGCACATAACTATTTTTTTAAAAATATTTTTGATACCCTTAATTTGAAATATTTATAACCAATGAGTCACCCATGGGGAAAGTAAAATAGTTCTCTTATACTCGTATATGTGCCATAATTAAGTGACAAGGAGGGTATTTACTTTACCATTAGGATCAATGGCACTTTAAGACGATCTTTATTATCATACTCACAAATAAATCTTTAACAGTTGATTGAAAAACTTGTGTTTACTTTCATGCAAACAAATATATACACATGAATTCGTAATGAAGACTGATAACCTTTTACAGCCAGTATTCATCACGAAAGTCATATAAGATACATACTCGTACTCGTAGATAAACATAAGGAACCCTCCGAAAGCAACCAAATTTTTCTCCGTACCAAACCCTACAAAACCAATAATTAATGATGAGCATTAAGCAATTAATTCTAGCGAAGATATTTATTTGACATGCTCATATCTCACCGCATTTTGTACACGAAGTTCAAATATCTGTGCCACGCTAGGGTCGGGTATATATATTAGTCTCCCCTTTTGAAGGAAGGGATAGACATTAGACATCTCATTTTTTAAGGTAAAGAAAAACTCACCCGACCATCACCCATGCCGATTTTAAGGTGAAAGAACTTGATCTCAAACATACAGATGAGTCATAATTTATTGCTGTTGGTAAAGTGGCTATAGAGTGCTGGGCATAATGAAAAGCTTGGGATGCTCAAACCCTTACCTACATTAAATTGATGAATAAAATGTCACATGGTATGGTTCGCCCGAATGTCCGGATGGTATTTCTTTCGCACAGGTGCCCCTTTTTCTGAGTTTACAAGATGACATAAGTGCACTATACAAATACAACTCAAACAGATGTAACTCTGCCAAGGACCGAATTTCTTGCACATACTGTATAAAAAGGCACTTAACTCAAAATATTTGCTCTGAAAAATTGTACTTTAATGCATTTTTTCAGTTATGGATTTTTTAGTGCGCTTTTGGTGGCAGAATTGTTTTAACTGTAAAGAGCGCGGAATAAAAGTAGAAAGTTGGCAATGGAGCGTTAAGTCAAAGGGATAAAGCACGAAAACACATTTTTATACCAAGTACCACATTGAAAAGGATTTTTTTATAATTTTTTTTTTTCACAATGAAATGCTACAATGTATCGTCGAGAATCTGAAGTATCTACAAGCATATAGGGTAGGTAAACAGAGAACCGTATTAATGCGAATCATAAAAGACTTAAGTAAAAATCAATGTTTTTTTTTCAGAAAACGCATATACTATTTCTTATGTGAAAAATTGAAACCTTGCTGTTATAAGAGAAATAACTGTTATAATTAAAATTTTTTCTTTCTTGTTTTGCTTTCAGATGTACATTATGTTACTTAAATAAAAATAAAACTGGATGGTTGGAGATATTTCATGGGAAGTGCACTTTTTTAAATTCACCTAATTATAAGAAGTGAAATATTGATTGTGTGCGGGAAACCTATAGAACACTTGCACAATATTACACCCGACTTAGTGACCATATGAGACTGCTATTCGTCTATTGTTGACGATTTTCTCATAACATTTTCTTTGAAAGATGTAGTGACACCAATACGCATAACAACAGTGGGTATTGAAGAGAATATTGTATCCGTTCAGAAGAGTGTTGAAAATGATCAAAATTTATCGATCCGACGTCGCCCACAACAGTTTGGTCTTTGTTCGTGCAAGCAAAGATTGATCATAGTTTGCGCCGAAATTTCAGTGAATGGGCCCGAAATTATCAGGCATTGGATCCATTGTTCTATCGAAAAATTTTGTTTAGCGTTGAGGCTCATTTTTAACTTAATGGGTATATCAATAAGCTACATTGGCGTGTAAAGCGCAGAGATAAAGCACATGAGATTATTGAGACGCGTTCTGTCTGTAGGCTGGTGGAGCCATCGGACCATATTTTTTAAAAACTAAAGCTAATCAGCTTGTTACGATCAAGAGTATTCGCCATGGAGACATGATTAATGACCTTTTTGCTCTCCGACTGAATGTGGAAGAGATGTGGTTCCATTAGGATGGCGCTACGTACCATACAATACAGCAAACAAAATAATAAACTTATTGAAGGAATCATTTGTTGAACACATAATTTCGCGTGATAGTTGTGTAAATTGGCCTTTAAGATATTTTGGGATACGTAAAGTCGCTAGTTTACGATAACAAGCCTGCCATTTAAAGATTTTCCACTTGTTGTGGCAAGCCCATCAAACACCACTCTCAGTTTTCTGGTGGAGCTATCTGCTTTAACTACAGGGTGATGTGGTGAAAATTTTTTTTGCGTGGTATTACCTGGTTTTCCTGGATCAATTTTCTCCATGTGTCCCAAAGATAGGTATTTTTTAAATATGAGGTTTTTGTTGAGTTTTCGCTCTAAGTTGTAAAATCTGCGCAGAGCTGCTTCATAAGAATAACAGACCGATGATGGTAACTCACGAAACGGAGTTTAAATCACAAAATGCCCTTCAGAATTTCTTGTAACTGTCCTTGCAAAATGCTTCTCACATAGTTCCTTCTCCAATCAACATCTGGTGTTTGGTGCATTTACATCTTCAATTTCCAAAAACGTTTTCGGGCGTTGTCAAGCGAGGTCTCATTTCATTCGGCTCTTTTTGGTGATACAAATAATGAAATTTTGACTTGAGGTAAACTACCTGCAATTATCCCAAGAGCCATTTTTGTTTTATAATATTGGGCAGTTATCTCGTTTGTCAAGTTTAATCTGAGCCACGCAGAGCAATGTATAAAAGTGTGGTTTGTTGAAGGCTGGATTGGCGTACGGAATGTTTTAAGGTAGATTAAGGCCTTAAGTGCTAAAAACGATGACAGTTGCGATCGATGGTACCACAAACTACGAGTATAATTGCTTCAACGATTGGTGCCCAATTAGTGTGTATTGAATAGATTCAAATACTTGTTCCGTGTCCATCTTTAAAATACGAAGCCCAAGGTGGTAAGCAAGTTTTTTTGTGACAAAATTAAATTGGGAGCCACTATCAATGTGTAGTGACTGAGATGGAATGTGACGTAAGGTGTGATGCTTCCTTTTGCATGTTTGACAAGTTTTAAACGAACAAGCTTTAGCAGATTTTCCTTGTCGCAGGTAAATAATGCATAGACCTTGCTGCTTCATCTTATTGTAGCGCTGGGATGGACTCATTTCGGTGAATTTGTCGTATTTAAAAACATTGTCATGTCCAGAGCAAGATGATGATAATTCAGATGAAGCTAAAAGTGACGATTGGGACGTCTTTCTACTGCTGGAGGTTTTTGATGGACTTCGATGCTGGGCAGCGTAGAGATCTAGGTGAAAGATCCATATGATCCAATGTTAAGCAACGATCTTCAAGAAAATTAGCAAAATCCTGCCGGGAGAAGATTTCCAACTTTTGCTCATGGTCCCAAAGAAGAGAAGTATTTTGATTTGTTATTTGGCGCATGTTTAATTCATCCTTCCACGAAGCTTGAGTGGTGCTATCAGCTTTAGAAAATAGGACGTATACCAGAAGACCATCAGCAAATTGCTCCTGATTTGCAATTCTAAGAAGTGATCGCATGTGGGTGTTATTGCCATCAGCGATATCGTGAAGTGATCCAAAAGAACGTTTTACTACATCATGAAGTTAAAAAACTTCATTAATGAGATTTTGAAATGTATAACGTTTGTTAAAATAGCGTGACATCAATCAATCGACCGCTTTTTCGAAGTTATCAGAGACAGTTTCGAAGATATTGGAGTTTGTCAACGTCCTTAATTTTGTCATTTTCGTGAACCGATACTTTAAAGGAAGCAAAAAAATCGAGCCAGTTGCTAAAATCGCCGGAAAAGGTAGAAAGTTTTGATTTTGGTAGATTAGAAGAAGGAGTTGGCTGTGCCAGAAATATGGTGGAATCTCTTTCTGAGAGGTTTCAGCCTGTTGATAGCGCAAGGAATTTTAGATTTTAAATCACAATATGTGTTTTATAAGAATATAAGAATTATAAGATTTTATAAGAAATTATATTAATCTAAGTAGAACCTCCAAAATGTTATTTGTAGAGGTTTACAATTAAATGACCAAAAATAAAAGGCTAGTTTACTTGATTTTATTTGACCTGTTTTATTGAAGGATGAACAGGAAAAAAAACCGATTACATTGTTGTTCACTTTATTATAGAGCTTGAAGGGAAATAGACAATGATAGAAAACAAATGAACTAGATTAATTTAAAGAACAACAAATTAAACATTTGATTACATTCTCAAAATATGTTTTTTCATTTAAGAAGCAAGTTATTATAAAAGTTATTTCAGTTGATATTGTAGGCTTATTGAATTAAATTCGTGTGTTACCTATTTATGTTTAACAAAACCTGCAACAATCGAATATATTTTCTGGATTGAATATAATAAAATGCCTATTTTGTGAAACTTCATGTGTTTTGATAATGATCATAGTTAAATGCTTATGATCATAGTTAAAAACACCCTTTATTATTAGGTGCGCAACTAAGTTCTCTTTTTCTCATCTTTCTGGCGGAGATTGAATACCGTTACGCTAGAAGAATTCATCTTTTGAGGCTATCCACAAACCAAGCCATTTTTTGATTTCTTCATATGAGCGGAACTGCTGATCAGCCAGACCATGTGCTATCGAATGGAACAAGTAATAATCAGACGCCGCAATATCTGGGGAATATGGCGAGTGGGATAGGATTTTTCATTTGAGCATTTCTGGGTATGCAGGTTAACACGGGCTTGGAAACGTGAGGTCGAGCGTTTTCATGCTGTAGAATCACTTTTTCGTGGCTCTGCTCAATCAGTTGTGAATCAATTGAAGTCGATACCGTTACCCAGTGATGATTTCGTTGGGTTTCAACAGTTCATAATAAATAAAATAATTTAAAAAAAATTTTTAAGTTAAACGGTTTTATCGAAAATAAAGATAGTAATGATGTAGAAAATGAACTGAAAAATAATTCAGAAGGTCCTAGGTACCAGTCATCACACCACTCCCCCCACCAATCTAGGGCATTAATTAGGCAGAAAAATAAAATCGTTAGTTGAGCGTTCCATCAAGAAACCTTAAGTCGTTTAAATATATCGTAGTGCTTGCGTTTTTTTAAAAGGACATGGCACAGGCTTACAAAAAGGAAAATAAATTGAGTACAAATTTAACGTGGGTGAAACCGCGGGCAACAGCTAACTTTCAATAAAACCATTTAACTTAACAAATTTGTTTACTTATCTTATTTTCAAGTTTTTAGTTTTTATATTTCTTATTCTATTTAGTTCATTTAGTGCCTCATTATCACAAGGTTTCTTTAGTGACAATTTGTTGCAATCTAATTCCTCAATACATAATCCTTCCAAAGATTTTACTCGACTCAGGGCCACGTATGCTTGTCCTTCTACAAACAATTTCGAGCGTAAATACACAACTGTGTGTTCTACAGTGCTGCCTTGCATTTTGTGGACAGTGGAAGCCCATGACAAAATTAAGGGCAACATCCTTCTTTCAGCTGTCCCATAATTGAACTTTGCGCCATGCACTGTTTTCTACTTGTAAAGCCCTTTCATTTGAAACCCTTGAGGAGGTGTGAGAAAATATTTATTTATTTATTTATCGAAAATAACTTACAAAATAAATTTATAAATTACTTAAGAGAAAATATGTTATTCACCATTTTGTAGAGGCGGCCATCTTGGATTAAAAATTTGTCATAGTATTCTGCTTGTAAAGCCCTTTCATTTGATACCCATGTTGAGGGGGTGTGAGAAAATATGTAATCCGCCATTTTGTAGATGCGGCCATCTTGGATCTACAATGATACTGATTATATTAAATTGTATTGTCATCAGAACTAAAGGTGTGTACCAAATTTCAGTTAATCTGTCAACAGAAAGGGCGTTAAATTTCAATTTCTTAATTTGACCCAAACAAACCAACAAAATTGGCAACCGTTTAAAACCACCGACCTGGTTCCACTTAATACACAGCATTACCTTCGCAGCGTGAATATTCGCCCTAGCCGACAACGTAGAAGCATGACCGGCCAGTCCCCATGACTTTCTTCTCTTTGAGTTGCTGTAATGAATCCATTTTGCATCACCAGTCACGATGCAATGAAGAAAACCATTTCTTTTTTGCCGCTGGAACAGTTGTTCACAGGCGTCCCTTGGGTTCAAATCATAGGAAACCCAATTTCCTTGCAATCACTTGGAAATGGCTTGGCGTGTAACTCCTTATGCTGAAGCAAGCTCTTTTTGCATTTGGCACTGATCCAGCCGCCGTTTTCTTCGAATGAAAGAAAGAAAACAACACTTACACGATGCAGAAACAAAATCGCTAATGTGTCAAAACGGTTTGTTTAACATATGTCTAAGCTTAGTTCATGACGTTTTGGATACGTCAGTGCACGCACAGCGTTCGAAAATGAATATCGGCTGCGCGAAAATTGCTGGATAAGGTTAAAACATATCGGCCAAGGAAATAAAAGATATATATTCAATAAATCAAGTTATTGCTCTTCAAAAAAACATAAGGATCAGTGAATAGCTCCTAGATTGTTCATTTCAAATTCTCCAATATTGATGATAATTTCGACGTCTGAAATGTCTTTTTACAGTTTTCACCTTTTCCTTAATTTTGACCTTGGTAAAGTCAGTCAAGGTCAAATTTACTATATATATATATTGTCGTAGAGACCTATTTAAAAGGGAGACACTGGTAATATTAGTTTCGTGCTATGGCTATTGTTCTTCAAGTTATTTAAAAATGATTTTTGTTTTTAAGAGGAAATTTTTCTCTCGAAGCAACCAAGAACACCCTCATCAATTTTTGATAATGTCCATGCCTCTGCGCCATAGAGCAGGACCGGGATTATTAAAGTCTTATAACGGGTGACTTTTGTTGTCCGAGAGAGGGCTTTGCTACTCAATTGCCTTCTTAACCCAAAGAAACAGCGGTTGGCAAGAGTTATTCTTCGCTTGATCTCAGCGCTGGTGTCGTTGTCTGTATTTATAGCGGAGCCTAGGTAGACAAAGTCCTTAACTACCTCAAAGTTATATCTGTCGAGTGTGACGTTATGTCCGAGACGTCGGTGTTGGTTGTCCTTTTTGCCGGACAGCATATACTTGGTCTTGCCCTCATTAACCGCTAAACCCATTTTCGCCGCTTCCGTCTCAATACTCGCGAAAGCGCCACTGACATCAAGCTGCTTTCTCCCGATTATGTCAATATCGTCGGCGTATGCAAGTAGTTGGACGGACTTTTGAAAGATAGTGCCTCTTGTGTTTGCTCGTGAGTTTTGCACTATTCTTTCAAGTACGATGTTGAAAAAATCGCATGATAGCGCATCGCCTTGTCTTAATCCTTTCCGGACATCAAAGGTCTCGGTGAGATCTTTACCGACCTTGATGGAGCAGCGTGCATTCTCCATCGTCATCCTGCATAGACGGACGAGTTTGGCAGGGATGCCAAAATTAGACATTGCTCTGTATAGCTCGTCTGTATAGATGCTGTCATACGCGGCCTTAAAATCGATGAATAGGTGGTGGGTATCGATCTGAAGCTCATGGGTCTTCTCCAAGATCTGCCGTAGTGTGAATATCTGGTCGATGGTGGACTTTCCTGGCCTGAAGCCACACTGATATGGACCTATCAGGTTGTTGACGAACGGCTTCAGGCGTTCACACAATAAGGTGGATAAGATCTTATATGCGATGTTAAGGAGACTGATGCCTCTGTAGTTGGCGCAGTTCAGAGCGTCTCCTTTCTTGAGAATTGGACAAACAATGCTGAGGTTCCATTCATCGGGCATACTTTCGTCCGACCATATTTTACAGATGAGTTGGTGTATGCTCCTTACCAAGTCATCGCCTGCCGCTTTGAAGAGCTCGGCAGTCAGGCCATCCGCTCCAGCAGCTTTGTTGGACTTAAGCTTCGATATGGCTATCTTCACTTCATCCAGGTCGGGTGGACGGAATTGTTGGTCATCATCGTCCAGGCTGAAAGGTTGATTCTGCCTGACAGCGGTATTCGGTCCGTCATCGCCGCTATATAGTCTGCAGAAATGATCTTTCCAAATCCTCAGCATCGACTGCGATTCTACTATGATGTTCCCTTGTTCATCTCTAAAGGCTTCGGTTCGGGGTTTGTTTCCGCGGCATGTTATTTTTACCTTTTGGTAAAACTTCCGAACCTCATTCCTGGAGTAGCATCTCTCAATTTCCTCGATCGCGCGCTTCTCATGCTCTTTCTTCTCCACCTCCTGAGAAGCCGGTGCTCGTCTCTTCTCTTCCGCTCATAGAGCTCATGAGCAGCTCTGGTCTTTCTAAGCAGCGCCGCGTTATATGCATCTTGCTTAGCTGCATGTACTTGCCGGCATTCATAATCGAACCAGGGGTTTCGTTGTGATGGACGAGTGCACATCAGAAGCGGCATCTCTGATGGCGTTTTGGCAGTGTTTCCAGTGGTCTTCGATGCTTGATGCTGGCGGCATTGGACCTCTTAAGAGATTAAGAGACACTCGATCGGAAAAGGACTTGGCGATCTCTTGCGATTGTAGCCGTCTGACGTCGAATTTTCTCACAGCATTAGTTTGTCTTGGCGTAGTTTGGGATATCCGCAACCGTACCTTGGCTACAACAAGGTAATGGTCCGAGTCGATGTTGGCTCCTCGGAACGTACGGACATCCATAATACTGGAGGAGTGTCTTGCGTCGATCGCAATGTGATCAATCTGGTTGACTGTTGATTGATCAGGAGTTATTTATTATTATTATTATTATTTTAAATTTTTGGGGGAAAAAATTATGAAAAATGGTTCTTTTAATTTAATCTTTTAAAAAAACCCAAAGAATAGATATTTTTAATTGAAATGGAACTAGATTAAAAATAATACATACTTACTAAACAAGTTTATTTTGATAAAATTGAAAACCATGTTTTTGGTCGAAATGTAAAAGGAAGAAGAAGACAAGTAAAGCGGTATACTTAACACACTGATTTCATCATATTTTCCTTATAATTTTTTTAGCGAAAAAAATTAGAATAACTCTTATTTCAGACCCCTGGTTCCAATAGTTCCAATAGCGAGCTAGTTTTTTCTTTTCCAATGTATTCCATTCAATTTCGTTTTGATTTTCATTTCATATGTTTATTGGTACTTTCATTAAGATCACATCTTTTTGGTACTTAGATTAAACTAAATTATAGAATTGAATTAAAGTTCAGACATACAGGTCATTTAAAACATAGTAACAAAGTTAAATATTTAGAAGGATTGTAATTAAAGAAAGGTATGTAGTAAGGGATTGGAAAAAGAATTAATGTGTTGTTGGAATAAGAAGAGAAGTACGAGTATGATAGGATTGCGTTTTTGAAAAGTGAGCGGTGCGCGAATTCGTTGAGGCAACGAGTTCCATAGACGTTCAGTTTGAACAAAGAATAAACTAGGGGAATTAAGATATTTATTACGACACGGGACAAGGCTTAACGTTCCGGTAGACCGCAGAAAGGACCATTTTTCAAACAGATATAACGGACATTGCTTATTAATAATTCTAAATTGGAATATAAGATTCCTTAAATCTAGAAACGCTTACAGAGTGCAACCAAGTAATCTATAATTGTAGAAAAATAATTGTACCGCGTCATTGAATGCAACTTGACGTTTTCATTGCGATACATGTTCAAGAGAGCTCTGACTACATCAGAGTATGTTATAATCGGCAGAATTAAAGCTACAACAAGCTTATAATGTGTTTCCAGTGGGGTATAATATGCGGATATCCACATCTTATGCAAACTGTTTTATTTATACGAGTAGGATTGTTTGCGGTTAATTTGCTATTTATAGCGTATCCCAGGCTGATTGCACCCTCTGCAAAGCATATTTTATTTCCAGCCAGCCACACATCTGGCAGAAGATTTCTATCAATTATTTTTAGGAGATCGAAACTATTTGTGGTTTAATCGGGTTAGGTAATAAACCGTTATTTATTGACCACCTAGGTATTTGTTTCATATCCTCATTCAAGGGAATTGCTAGCTCGTTCACTAAATACAAAAAAGTTCTTAAGATTTCAACATATGCATATGTATTGCTACAGAACATTAATGTGCATTTATTACCACCTGTTTCCTAAGGGCGCATTTTTTTATGCTAATTCGCTTATTTAGTCCACAGTTCAACTTTTTTGCTTTATTCTTATGACATTATCCTTTTTTTTGGACAATGATATTTTCAATCATTCGCCAGGCAAATAATTTCATGTCTGAAAAAAATTACATCCATCATGCTTTCTATCGATTCCAACTTGGTCAATTTCATTGGTAGTTCCTGTCAGAGGATACCTACTGGTTTTTGTACAACTCCTACGGTGAATAGTGTATTTACGTTTCAGGAACATATCATTGCCAGTTTTCGTTCTTTTCCTAGTCGTAATCTTTATGGAGACCTTCTACTATATGTATTACTCATTCATAATTGCTAAATGTATCTTTTTGCACTCTTTCAATTTTTAAGGGGTTAACAAGACAAAAATTACTTATATTGAAGCATTTAAGTTATCAAATAGAGAAGTTTTTATTTGAATACACTTTCATTATTCAGTCAGCTAATTTTCTACAGAGCCCAATTTTTGAAAGTGGTTGCCATCACCAGATAGACGCACGCAAAATTATTTCTGCAGAAAAGCATAATCTTAGGTGAGTAAAAGGTTAAAAAACTACTGACACAATTCAACTCTTGCTAGAGCAGCCTTCCGTGGTTATCTTGCAGGGAGCAATTTCAGACCTGAATGAGAGAATCCAATTAACGAGAAGTGGCGTGGTCTAACATCTAAGGTTAATGGATGCATTGTTGCGAGTTGAAATTAGTCATAGCTGAGCTTCGTTTAGGAGCACTTTTACCGTCTCTTTTAAACTGTCTGTTTTTTTATCTAGAAAAGTTTTCAGGAGAATACCCCATGGAGTAAAAGCAATATCAGTTTTTTGGTTTTGTTTGTGACTAGAAGGAACAATAAGAATTACCATTACAATAAGAAATAGATTGGAAATGCATCAAGTTCGAGTCGCAACAGGATATGTAGTAGTACTATATGTCAGAGCTGCTGGGAGCAACCGCAACGAATTACTTGGCAGTGAAATGTATCTAAACGGAAGTCAAGTGCAGGAAAAATGAGTAAAACATTCTCTAATGTATTTCTGTTTTGTTTGTTTATGTGGCAAAGGGATACATTTCCTAGAAAATGAGTGAAAGTAAAACCATGGAGAGTAGTGGAAACATTTTATCCAACAATAACTGACTAGATGGGAATTGCTCTCATTAAGAGGTACTGTCCCAATGAATAGAAGGAGAATAACAGGATATTGAACGATTTAAAAAATATACTTTAACGTCCATAGAATGTTTCTAGGTTATATCGGTATTCCAAAAGCGAGTTGCACAGCTCAAGAGAGAATCAAGATATTTTGAAGTTATTTGAAAACAGGGCTTAATTGTCAATTGATGAGATGCAAGATGCGAAACGATTCCCTTTAAGTTTTGAAGAAAAGAAAGGAGCTCTTGTGAGCTCTTTCAAGTATATTTTTTTTTATACCATTCTGGGAGATTGCTGTTGTTGTTTCGTTAAGTACTCTTCAAATATTGTTTCTAAACCCCAGTATTGTGATTGATTTTTTTGATGTTCGCGTTTGCCATTCTTAAGAATAAGAAGACAATTGTGTGATAAGAGATGAGGAGAAAAGAGAATGTTGTACACTTCAGTCCAGTTTTTTTGTTTCCATAAGCACGAATGTTAGCTAAAGAAGAAATCATTGGGAATTTGGAAAAGATTTTTTGTTCCGATTGACAGGATTTGATGAACTCTTTTAGCTGTAAGGCGACATCATCCCGTTTAAAAGTCAATCGTCTTGGTTGGCTATGGGCCACATAATCCAAAACTTTAATTCAGAAGGATAATACGTAAAAGTGGAAGGTAACATCAATTATTTTGGAGTGCCCACGAGAAGGCGGTGTCCAAACACCGCATTTCCTTAGAGGTACTGTTAAAGTTTCCACTGGGATGAGCCGCAAAGTTCAAGTGTAAGGTTATATAAAAATAAAGTAGACGAATCGTCCATGTGATACATAATAATCGTGATTTTAAAATAATTTTTTTCTATTTAATCAGTACTTTCATTAAAAGAATTCGTCGTATGTCCTCGTATTTATGTACATTAGAAAATATAAAATAAGAAACTCTTCGATTTTGTGTGTAAAACATACTCTTTTGCCGTGACCAGGATTCGAACCTGGGTTACCACGGCCACAACGTGGGGTCCTAACCACTAGACGATCACGGCTCTTCGGGAGTTATTTTTAGTTAGTCTGCTGAAATGAAATCAACATACACAAGTATCTTTCAACGCAGATTTTTACATTCACTTAAGTTGTACTTTTAAGTGAAAATTAATTATAATATGTTAAATGCTCAGTATAATTCACAACCATATACAACTACTCAGAAAGGAGTTAATTTTTTGTTTGTATCTTACAAAAGCATACATTTATTTACAGTGCTATCAAAATAACTGGTAATGAGATATAGTAGCAGTGGAAACATTGAAATCGGCGTGCAAACTTTACCAGTAGCTTAGCAGACATCTTTCCTTTTTTTAATGCGTTTAAGAAAGTTGTATGTTGCGACGTGTTTTTCTAATGGGTGACCAGATAAAAACGATAGCAAATAAAAGAATTTAGTCAATCGACAATAGTGCAAAATATAAAATTAATTCTGACTTTATTTTGAAGCTACGTTAATGCCATTATGGGTGGAACGACAACATGCAAATAGTCGCCTTGGCTTCAAGCGGTCGGTCAATTTTTGATGACTCGGTCCAGTATGTGCGGCGTAATTTCCGTAATAGCTGTGAGATGACTCAGTCCCCAAATTTCTCCATCACTTCTTCGAGCGTTGCGTTGCGTGTTGGAACCACAGCTCGGATATAACAATGTTGTCGAGCTCTGATCACAGAAAGTCGGTTAACATCGCTCTATGCCTGAGAACATTGACGGTACCTTCCTCATTTCGAAATAAATAAAGTCTGATGATGGTGCCATGCCATAAACCACACCAAATAGTCAATCTTTGTGGATGCATTGATGTTTGGCCGAACACTTGTGGAATGCGTTTGGTTCCATAATAGCATAATTGCTTGTTGATATAGCCGCTGAGCCAAAAATGGGAACTTATCCGAGAAGCCAAGTTTTTGGCCAAAATCCAGATTTCAGGCCAACATTTCCAGCGCCCAATTAGCATTGTCAATGTTCGTTCGGCGTCAATTCCTGCGCCAGCACAATCTTATACGGTTGTAGGTTGAAATCCAACAGCAAAGTAAGCCCAATTCATCTGATCGGTGAAAATTGCCTGCGCACTGAGGCCACGATGGCGACCGACCTCGCGACGATATTCATGTTGCGTATTTGCAACTGAGCTGGAATTTCGATAATACTTTTAAATAATTTTTGCACATTCGGCAAGCGTAAAATGATGCATGATGAAATGGCAAACCTTACTGAATATTTTGATAGCTCCTGAAACATAACAATTGGAAGAACTATTATTGTTATCTAGTCACCCTTAATTATTTTTGTTAAAAGTATTTCGGTTTTTTTTATATAAGAATAAATGGGTTGTAATAGGCATTACACTCCTGAAGAACTTCGGATAGTCAAAAAAGTTAAGGAACAGAAAAGTTCCATCAGAAATAGGACACAATTCGCAATAAGTTTGCTTGCCATAAAGAAAATTTTTTCACAATAAATATTTGTAATGTAAATGAGGCATCTGTATTTTTAATTGAAATTGGCCTCAATGATGGTAGTCAAAAACCCACCAAACTGTAAACTGTAATGAATTTTGCCACACTCTATTTCTTTTTCCCATTTTCCTTAGTCGTTTTCCAACCAAACGTTCCAGTGCTTGTGGTATACAGTATTAGTAAAGAATAATTGAAATACATCCTGCTATTTTCTTTTGCATACGTTACACTTGGCGACGAGGATGGTATAATTGCACACACATAATACTATATATTGACAATACAAAATAATTTATTTAAATCAGCATTAGCTATAAAATAAAAAAATGCTTGTTGCAATTTGTGGGAGCTGCATCCTAGGACATAGTATGTGACAAGCTTGCTCCAAATCTACCTACGGAGAAATCTTACAACAAATTGTGCAAAATAATGCAAATTTTTAACGTCCCAGAACCACTTGAAATTGCGCACAATTTTAGATTTTAACGGCGCAAGCGACGTGATGGAAAGAACATACAGGAGTACGCAAAAGCCGATCACAGCTCTTTTTAGACCAGGTTAGGAAACTAAAATGCATCGTTTAATCAGAAAAATTACAACCAAATGAATGACTAATTTTAGTATTGATTACACAGTGTACCTTGAGTCAAATCCTGACATGAGGTCTTGTTTATTCTTAATAACTGTTGGACTGTCCTTTGGATAGATCGATTACTAAGAAAGCGTTTAGCGAACTGTTTTTGAGAGGAATAAAGATATGTGAGGCTTGTTGGCATAAACCCACGACTTCAAGTAGCCCCAAAGAAAGAAGTCTGGGATGGTTAAATCGGACGATCTTGCTGGCCATGCCAAATCGCCAAAACGGGAGATTAGGCGACCAGGAAACGCTTTCTTCACAATATCCATTGTGACTCGTGCTGTGTGCCGTGCACCGTCTTGTTGAAATCGCATGTTCACCAAGCCCCGCTTATTCAATTCCGGCAGTAAAAAGTCGTTTGTCATGGCCCTGTAGCGTTCGCCAGTAAAAATGAACGCTTTGCCGATGGGGTCCTCAAAAAAAAAGTCCCAGTCACTCCTCCCGTGTGAACGCCGCACCACACAGTGACTTTGGGTGGATGTAATGGCTTTTCGTGTATCACACACGGATTTTCAGTCCCCCAGAAAAGAAGATTTTGCTTATCGACGTAACCGCTTAAGTGAAAATGCGCCTCGTCGCTCTTGATGATTAAGGAGGGCTTGACAGTAATTCACACGCGAGTGATGGTCAGGAGGCATTTACTGAATGTTTGCACTTTGTACGGGAACATGTGGAAGTCTTTCACTAAAATTCCCGTGGGTCCAGGGTCCGTCTGGTGATGCCCAATTACGTGGCCTGTCGTCTGGTTGATGTTTCTTCGTTCTAAGCTGTCTAGTTCATAAATGCCAAATATGATTGACGTACGACGCCATTTGCTAAAATTATAACATCTTTCGATCTTGTATGTTCCTCTTGATAATAAAATCGACAAATTTTGCAGCATCCCATGCAAGTTTAATAGCATCATTCTGAATATCTCGGCGTTAAAGAGAGAATTAAAAAAAACTCTTTGTCTTTTGCTTGTAATATGCCTATAATCCCAATATTGGTTTAACACCAGCTCAAGTTAATCAAGTCAATCTACATCTACCAATCAAGTGACGCACAATAAAATAAACTAACTTCAACGTTGATTACAAGTACTTGATTTCAGAATGCAACAAATGGAAATAACTCGAAGTCTTGCTCAGTAAGTCAATTTTTATCTTCACTGCTCCAAGACTAAAGACCTTTGCTTCACAAACTCCTCCATAGATTGTACGGTCTTCTAATGCGCTTAGGCCGCTGTTTGGCGGCCGATACGGATATTGCAATACATCTAGACAGTCGAGTAGTGAACAGATCCCTTACCTTGAATATCATTAACTCGAGTGCGGTCAGAATCTTGTTTGCCGTTGTCGAGATATTTTCCGCACAGGCCCAGACTCCGCATCAGACGTCATCTGGATCGTTGATGAATTGTTCATACTCGAATTTTATGGAACGGATTGAAGGCAGCTCACTATGTAAAGTCACAAATTTGTACGATTTTTCAAATGCGAAATTATTAGTTAACTGGTGGATGGTTCAAAAAATTAGACAGAAAGACAAAACAGCTAACCAAAATCTTCCAGGACCCTCAAATTCAGCAGCGACGCCAAGTCATGTGGGTCGAGTGTGATGTGAAATTATATGTAATTCACTAAAACCAACAGTGTTTGCGTATTACCTGGAATAAAGAAATCAACAGGGCACGTTTTTTTGAAAAAAAATAAAGCTTAGGTTTCGTCTCTATACAGATGCAAGTCACACAGTTTCTTAAAGAAAATTGGAGAACCATACTGAAAAGTTTTCGAATAGCACTAACGCTTGAAAACATATTGCTTACAGACAAAGCATATTTTCATATTGATGGCTGGATTAATGAACAAATTATGTTGGTGCCCCGACTACCCTAGGGAACGCTATCAAAAACTTTTCCATTGTTCAAAAACCACAGTGGTGGTGAGATTTCTCTCGGACGGATTATTTTTTAACCAGCGAGAGACATTCACTGCATGTATTGCCGAATTATCGATAAGTTTTAGGTACTGTAAGTGCAGCGGTTTCTCGGAATTAACAATAAAATATCGTTTTAGCTCTCCGCATACAATTAAAGTTTTTATGGAGAAAAAATAATAAATAAATAATAAATCAATTAGCATGTACGGAGTCACAGTCTAGGCACCTCAGTCAAAAACCTTACAGATTGTGTTTTATTATTATTATTATTATTAATTCTTATTATTAAGTAATAAATTACAATAATAATATAGAAAGAATATATATCACTAGCTACCACGGCTATCGGCTAAACATTGTGATTTTTTTTTATGGGATACCTTAAGTTGAGGGCTTACAGCAAGAATCCCCAAACAGGCCTTACACGGAAATATTTGCCTGAAGTTGCTAGCATTGAACCAATTGCTTGTTTTCGCATATTAATAAAATTAAGAGTCCAATTCCAAGAGTGTGTTGAGAGGAATGGACGATTTTGTTTTAAAAATTGTCCGGTAGGCATCCTTCACATCTTGCGCTCTTAGTTATTCTCCTTGGTTTCAAAGAAGTTAGCTTAAGAAGCCTTAACTAGTAAACATGATCCCTCAAATAAATTATTTTAACTCGAAAAAGGTTTTTTATTTTTCGTAAAATAAGAACACGTGGTTTAGGATTGGCGGTAGGATTGGTATTGTATACATTTTTTAAAATGTAATTTTTAACTCCTATTCGAAATTCGCGATAAAACTATACAACTAAGCCACGCAGAGCTATTCAGTTAACGCATGGTCGATTTTCTCACCACTCCTATAATTTTTATCAATTATTTAAATTTGAATTTATTGAAATTTCCCTGAAACACGTTTTGCGATTTGGGACTTGAGGGAGAAATAATTTTAAAAATGCCGACAAATTAAATATTAAAACTCACCCAACTGCATCGGGCATTTGGTCATATCCATTTATTCACTGCATACACTGCTAGAATATCTAAAATCAGATATGTGTTATCGACAAACTAAAAATCCAAATATTTGGTTCTAAAAAGTTAAAATATTCCAGAGAGATACCTGTTTTGTTTTTGGTTTTATTCGGCCATCGATTTCTATTAATAGGAGTAGTATATACGTATCTCGAGTTCTAGTTTATCTATTTATTTTTTATTTGCATAACTGTGCCAGAATATCCCTTGGCACGTTCTGGTATAAAAATGTGTTTTCGCAACAAGCCCGCTGGTCCAGAGGAGGGAAAAATCGGAAAACATCCCTGTCGTTGACAACGCTAGGAAAATTGTGCTTTATGTCCCTTTACATGACGATGATTGTTTTCCAGCTTTTGTTTTCCATTTTTCAAAATCGTATTGAAAATTTATCGGGGAAAACATTTTCCATTCTATTCACTGGGTTCTGTGATAAATTATTCAAACAAAGGCAAAGAGGAGCACAACGTGATGGATAATGGTGACACAGAGTATTCAAACTGAAAATCACATTAAATTGCGAGTCGCCGATGAATACGATATGGAGTTGCATATGCCCTTTAAAAAGATTCAGACAAAATGCATTTGATAGCATATCTTATTTTATAATAATTTTGATGGCAGTTTTATTAACATGAAATGGATTGAAGAACTATAATCGCGCAAATGCATCTATGCAAAAGGATTTAAGTGATAAGTATAATATGTAAATGAGATTTTCTGAGTAAATTAAAAGTATAAATACTTTTGTGTAGAAAATTCTTTTGTCTTGAGTAATGGGAAAACCAGGGGCTAATATCTACGTATGATCATTCAAATGGCATATTCCTTAAGTTTGTGGGTAATGGCATATTGAAAGATTTAGTAAGGCTGATGGATACCAGCAAACGACAATATTGTGATCTGAATAAGCTATATGCGGTCAATTATATAAACCAGTTGTGAAGTTATGATTAGAATTTCATTAAAGGATCAAATATTACAAAACGACCTTCTTTTTTCATGCTTTTGTTGCCAAACATCAAAACCTGGCCCTCCGGAGAGCTTTCTTAGCTTCTTGGGATAGGTGATTTTTGGTAGTCTTCTAAATCCGATGTCTTTGCTTAATCGTTATTTTATTTAACTGAGTGCTACCGTCTAGCCTTTCTGTTTCAGTTTCAGTAGTAAGTTTCTTCACCGAAGAGTCCTTAAATAACCTAACCTATCACAATATCCAAGCAGCTAAAATGAGGTTACTACTGAATGGATATCTGACTTCGCAAATGCAATGCTTGGTTAAATTTATGAACTAACCATTTTCAGTTGTGAGCGCCGCGCTTAGAGGGTTTGACTACTTTCGATTTTCTCTGTGAAATGTCGTAATTATTTCCTATGCCAAATTACTTACTTATGGAACGCCAACCCCATAAGCGGAGCAGCAGCGATGCAGTGAAAATGGGAAACTCGTTACGCATAAGATCGTATAACGAGGAAAGGGTTAATAAAAGGATAAGAAGAAGAAGAAGATGGAATGCCCTGCCCTGCCCTTTATTTTTTAGTCATTATAATCTGTCAACATTCAAAACCAACGTACGTCGGTACATATTTTTTTCCATCACCATTTAAAAAAAATTTTAGCCTTAGATTTTGAATTGAAAAAGAAGAACAAAAGTGGTTAGAAAATAATGATAATGATCCAACTAATTATGAAATATTATTTCATTCAAATGACGGTCTCGCCTGGCATATCCTGTCGACTCAACTTTCGTTCCATTTTCAAAAGTTGCGACCTTTTTTGCAGAATAGACTAAATCTCGTCTCTGGATTGTTTGCATACCACCGATCTTTAATAGCAGGCCACAAAAAAGCCCTACGGCGTCAAACCGCAGCTTCGTGGCGGGCAAGCAACATTGTCAAAACAGTTGATTACACGATTATCGAACTAAGTGTGGAATAAATCGATTTTTGAATCGATGTCGCACGTAGGCCCATCTTTCTGCAAGTCCAAATCCTCAAATTTTATTGATTTTAACTTTTAAAGATTGAATCAAGATTGCTTATTTAAATCCTCATCAACCAAAAATTACTTAAATACTTATGTAAATTTTGAAATTCCTATTTGCCTAATTTCTGTTAACCTTTATGTATGTTAACTTAGACAAATCCTAATTTACCCTATGATGTAATTAATTGCTCTCTTTAATCGAATTCGACTTATAAAATATAAATCCGTGGTAGTTGCTATTATCATTTATCGAAACCTGTTTCCATCGTATGATGCGCTATTGTATTACTTAGGAGACCATCCTATGGTTCAGTTTTTTCTGTTGTGTAAATTTGCACTTGGTAAAAGAAATTTTGATACTCGATCTCTTTTCGTAGTAACCACCAACCGGATCAGACTTATTTTTCATAAAATTAAATTACAGATTCTTTTTTCTCGATTGATTTGATTGAAACATACAGGCTAATAAAATTTATAACGTTTGTAAGTTGTTTTGTTTTCATTAAACAATTATTCATTGCAGTCAAGATCAGTAACACTTCCTCGTTTGTCTTCTTAGAGGAAAAATGGGGCAATAATACATATAAAACCACACCAAACAGTAACATGTTGACGATGGATTAGCTTCTCTCAGCAATTTTGCTTGTTTAAGCAGCCAATGAGATGAAAATGAATAAATCAGCAGATGGGTCACCCTTCATATCATACGTTTAAAAAAAGTTGCAATTGATTAATTATTTTACTAAGTGGATCTAAAATCCGGAGCGGCCATGAGTCTCAACCAACATACCTACATAGCTGTTTATAGTTTTGCGCTCCAACTTGGTTAAGCTCTTCTTCTATTTGCGCGCCATCTAAGGTGCAGTTCGTATGATGCGTTTTCTCCAGTGATGAACTTTCTGAGCTATAGGGCTCATACTCATTCGCTTTTAATCCAGGTCCGTGTCGCTATAGAGCACCCGAAATTTTTCATCATTGCAGGCTGGCCGTGACTCCGGTGAACTGGCCTCCAAATCGCAAGGTACGGTGTTCGAATCCCAGCCGTTCTCTCGAAAGACTTGCATTTTTCAGTCAACAAAAATCAAGTAAGATTTGTAGGTGACTAGAATACAACATAAACTAGCTCACACCCCATTAAATATTAGATGCCACCCACGAACAAAAATATCCCCTGAGCCCAAACATCTTTCTTCTGTCTCTGTGTAATTTTCCAAAAAACTTAGCACATGCTGAAGCTTTATAAGTGTGAGTGAGTGTTTAGTTCTAAAAAAGAATAAAAAATTGAAACAAATCGCGTTTAAGATATCGGCAAAAGTTTTTCTTTTTAGGTTGGTACATCTGTCGGGAGTTTTCGCGTGATAACTTTGTAAATTTGGTTGGGCAAAGAATTTTCCAGAAATTTTGTGTTTTTAACAAAATATCAGTGGCTAACGGGGACTTGACAATGTCGACATTGTCAAGCGTAAGAGTGGTATAAAGAGCTTAAAACGGGCCATACTGTGGTTGATTATTTGCATCGTTCCGGTCATCCGTCCACAAGTATGACTGACGTAAACTTCGAAAAATTAAAGAAAATCGTCCTCACGGATCGTCATGTGAAATAAACGTCACATGCCTCAGTGACTCCAATGAATCCAGTCATAACTCACTCGTCATACTGATAACGTATAAACTATCAATCTTTGAACAAAGTGTAAGATGTGCGGAAGACTTTGGTCATGGCAGTGAAAAACAAATTGCGCGTTAAATTGAATTAGAAAGTGCCAGATCCAGAAATGAAGAAACATCCAAGTGCCAGATTGATACAGCGTTAAGTGAATTTATATCAATCGGTTCCGCAATGATAGATTCCAACAAGAAAACATACATGTAATTCCGTCAACTCTCTCCACATCCAATCTCCATCTCGAACCTGCAATAAACAAGCATCAACTCTCAAAGCATTAGGAGTCCATGCTTGACATTATATTCGATAAAATCAATGAGCTTAATGATGAACTCACTGCGAACAGAACTGAATGATTTAGAAAACAATATGTCACATAATTGATGATCTTCCAAACCAACCACCGCCGCACAACAGGCCGAATTGTTACAAACCGATGCCGAACCATTGCCACATCCAGTGCTGGTAACGCGACCTCCAAATCCTCGCTCCAGCCCATCGTTCCAAAACTCTTATGGTGATATAACTGCTCCAACGTCAACTACTCCTGTCGTTACCCTACGAAAACTTGTTACTCAATTTGGACACCTTCAGAGTGGCTAAGCAGGCTAGATCGACTCCGCACAACGAATTAGATTCTTAGCACTCTAATCGATAAAGGTGCCCCCAACTACGCATATGTTGCTTTGATTTCTGAATTTTTCAAAAATAGGTATGGCATCACTATCAGTCAATGCACAATATCTTCAACATCGCACCACCAAAAACAAACGGAATTTCAAGATCAACGTACCGGCCAGATATGAATGGTTATTTGTTAACCCATCCAAAACCAACCTCAACCTCGGAAAGCTGCATCCAAATAGACAGTTCAACCATCCAACAAAAAAAACATTCAAACAAAACGAACCAACGCCTCATTTCAAGTTAATAATAAATCTTCCAAATCCATCCACCCTCCACATCCTACACCTGACCCCAGCTGGAGCCTTGAAACCAAAATACTTCCCAACATTTCCCCTCCTGTCTATCTCCCTAAGCAACCCCCTTCACGTCACCCCACAAAAGCACGAACTGCATCTCTTCCACACAAGCCCCAACGCGTTTCTTTTAATTTAACCCCTGCTCTGAATCTATCACCGCTCACACCCCCTCCCACGAATTTTAACATCTCCTTTCCTAATTTAGGCCTTACTACTGGAGCCAAATACCCAAACTTTATCAGCTCGCATATCTTAAATCCCGCTTTTAACTCGCCATCTCCCTCAGTTTCTCGGGCACCTGCCCTATTTTTTGATCCCCTTTCGCTACCTATCGTTAAATTCGCCCAAAAGAATATAGACACCTCAGAATGCCGTTACGCGCACTCTAGGCTAAGGCATAAAAAGTCATGATCTCCATAAATGATAAATTTTTTCCATCCTAACTTGCCTTCTTTGCCTGCATCTCATCTACACTCCTTTACTCCCCCACGCAATAAACTACCTCTTACATTTTACTATCGAAACGTTACTATCGAAACTCGGACCATTTTGTCTAAATGTCATGGGCTTTCTTTCGACGTCTATGCCTTTGCAGAAACCAATCTGATCCCCTATATAAAGAGCAAGGAGCTTTTACCATCTCCAAATAATGTTTTCCCAGATGACGATCACTCTCTCTGTATGCCATCTCTTAAGTTGTTTCTCCATGCAGAGGTGTCTTACTTGCTATCCACAACAACTTCAACTCTTCTCTCGTGGCTTTCTCTTCTTCTGTTGACTTTGTTTCAATCAAAATAACACTTCCAAATAGTCCCTGTACGTTATATGTTGCTACATTCTCCCAGCTCAACCTATTGAATCTTTCATCCTTGCTATTAAAACAATTGACCAACTAATTGACTTAAGTGATTCCATCGACGATATCCTTATCTTTGGGGACTTTAATCTGCCCCTACTGAAGCGGATTCCATCGGATGATTACTTAATTTTTTCTGCGTCAAACGCTAGTCACCAAAGAATGTCTTCTCATTGATAGCATAACTGACTCAAGCCTGTGTCAAGTAAGTGGCGTCCTTAACTCCAGCGGTAGGCAACTAGACCTTATTTTCATTGTCCCCTTACCCTTTCAACTGTCGGCAACTTTCACCCTCCCCTTTTTCTCTCATATTTCCATAACTCTGCACTCCAGCACACTTCTTCCCCTACTATCTCTTCTTACAACTTCCATAAAGCTAATTTTCGCAAAATCAATATATATCTAATATATAACCTAACCTCATCTGAAGCTCTCTCCATTTTTTAACCCGAAATATTTAATTCCATTATTCTTTATGTCCCCTTTTCTCGGCATAAAACATCATCCCGCCCTCTTTGGTATAACAGAAGACTTCGCTCCTTACGAAATAAATTATGGTCAGTTTTTTTTCCCACCATTTCTTATTATGATTACTTAAACTATCTTGGAACTTACCTTCAATTCACCCAGGTCTATAACTGCCTCTATCAGCGCTTTCTCGATACAGCGCAGACCAACCATATCAACGATCCTAAGACATTTGATCAATTCGTCAACTACAAAAGAAAATCAGACGGTTATCCCCCCTCTCTCTCGTTCGATAATATATCATCGACCGACCCACATACTATTGCCAACCATTTTGCAAACTTTTTCAAACAAATCATTTGCTGAAGACTTCTTCGTATCCGACCTTATGTATTTCAAGTACCTTCCCAATTTTTCCATTGGCCCCTCTCTCCCAATCTTTTGATCCCATCCTAATCGAAGAAAAATTACAAAATCTCAATAGCTCCTAGCTATATTTCTCGAAAAGTGTGCCTCCACTCTTTCGCTTCCACTTTTCTCCCTGTTTAGTCTGTCTTTCACACATGGGGAATTCCCCCAAACTTGGAAGACCTCTTTCATAACCCCGGTTAATAAAAAGGGATCAAAGAGTAAAGCAACCAACTATCGTCCCATTGCTATGAAGCTCTGAGCTTTCAGTGCAAGTCCCTTCTATCACCCAGTCAGCATGGATTTCTGAAAGGTAGATCAACTACTACTAATTTAGTTGAAGTCGTTTCCTTTGCGTTTTCAGCCCTAGAAAATGGCAACGAAATCGATGTTATTGCTACAGATTTCGCTAAGGCCTTCGATAAAATATCACATCAATTGACCCTTTTCAAATTGTCTTCCTTCGGTTATTGTTACAATGGATATCTTTTCATCTGGAGAACCGTTGTTATGGCGTTCGCTTTTGGTCGGTCTTCTCAACTCCGTTCTTAGCCACTTCTGGTGTCCCACAAGGGAGCCATCTAGGTCCCCTCTTTTTCATTTTAACTATAAAAGATTTTCATTATTAAACGCTGGTCCCTATCAAACTGGCCCCCGTAATTTACGCTGTCCTCGTCTCTTCTATATTCAAACACACCGCACCCCTTATGGTTCGAACGAACCAATCTCGCGCATGCTCCGTAAGGTCAACTCAAACCTCCCCTTTTTGATTTCAACCTGTGCACTTCTCGTCTTAAACTTGATCTCCTCCACCATTCCCATACTTCCTAACCTTCATCTGTTTTTAGTTTTGAAGTCCTAGTTTTTTTAAAGTTAGTTTAAGCTTGTATTAAGCCAAATAAATGGGGGCGCTAGCCCCACCAAATTACAAAATGACAAATGTCCTGGCGGTTTCTAAGGATTGTATCATTCATTCGTCAAACTTCCACTCAGTATAGTCTCTTTCTAGCAGCTTTAAGAATATCCGCTTGAAAATAAATATTGCTTACTGCACCTAAATAATTTTCTCAAAACGGCTGGGCATAATCAAGTGACGTGGAGTGCACTTTGATTCTGCCACCTTCTTATATGTACATATATAGATTGATATCAGTTCCTTTTTTGTGACTTAAGCACTGGATTGGTAAAAGTAAAAGATACGAATTTAATAATAATTTTTCACAATTACTTAAAAAGTTTTTCTTTTGTTCTTAAGCAGTTTGCTAGAGAAAAAAAACTCCAATTTTCTTTTTGTCAGCAATTGTAAACAAAACGAAGAAGACAATAAGAAAGTGTTATTATTCTCAATTCTGTTTCTTCTCTTTTAATTATTTTTAATTTTCAAAAGAAGAAGATAAAAAGAAGAGAAAATGAGGTTAATTAAAGCTTATACCTATTCGTACTGAATTGTAACTTTATTTTCTCTCAAAGAATTAAGGAATTTAAGATTGATATATTTTGTAGAGTTTAAGGACTCAAATCGAATGGTAGCAGTGTTTCCATGCCGCAAAATGAACATTAATATCCTAATTGCTGATTGCTGTTTCTATTCGTTTCAAACTGTTGTGCTTTAATTTTGTCTTCTGGAAATTGTATGTAAACACCATACCAGCACCAAATGTCTTTTTTGAATTATTTAAGAGACCTGAAGTCATCTCAGTTTGCGCACTGGCAGTTGTGAATTTCTTCATAATTATCTCATGTAGTTTGAATTAGCTATACCGGTATGTCATCAAAGAGTCGGGTGTTTAAAAGTGTAATAAACCTGCAGACAAAGATGCTTTTCACCGTTTAACTAAAAGACAAAATCACGTGCTGAACGTGGAAATCAATCAAGGAAGCTTAAGCCCATCGAACATGGGATTGAGATGCTTTTATCAGCGGCCTGAATTATAAATGGGATAACGTTTGTTTGCCAATCATTAGATTGACCTATAGAAAACACGGTCAGTACAAACTGAAGTAGTGAGTGGGCGTAAGCTCTACGTTGACAAATAGTGAGACCCCAAAAAATCTCTGCCAATCTAAGAGTCATATCGGTGAAAGCTGAAAAACTCTAAGTGAATCAGTGGTAAACTCTGGTCAGCCCAACAGGGCACTCTAAATTCTGCTCCGAAAAACCAAAAAATTTATGTCGCACTGTAGACATTACTGCACCAAGAGTATTGCTTGCGTTTTGTTTTCTGTCTAGAAAGATAACTGTTTTGCTTGAGCTGAGGAGCGTATATTTAAAGAAACACTGATGAAACTTTTACTTAAACAGAGTACTAATGTCCCCAAGATTACTCAATAAACCGCTTTGTTAAGGCAAACCAAGGGAAATATGGTTTAAAAGAAGTTAAAGCAAAGTCCAACATTGTGTTACTGACGACATCGCTATTTGAACGACGAAGGCTTATTGAATTGCAGGTATCGTAACCATAGAGCAGATACAGATATGAGTCTGGTGACACTCTCTCGAGTAAATATCGGCTAAACTTAATGGAGTCTGTGACTATGTTTCTTAAATTCCCTCTGAGATAATAAATATCAGTAGTACAAATCAATAAACGACAACGTGGGAGTGGAATGTGTACAGATATATAGCTGTTCCTCGGGGGCGGGTTTGAAGACTTTTCGGACCGGAGCATTGGTATTCATCCGCTCTACATGACCCAGCCATCTCAGTCGTTGGATCTTCACTCTTCTGGCCATGTCGCTGTACAGTCAATACAGTTCCTTATTGTGTCTCCTTCTCCACTCACCGTCAATGCTAAGGGTACCAAAAATCACTTGGATAATTTTCCTCTCGAACAGCCAAGAGCACCCTCATCCGTTTTGATAATGTCGATGCCTCTGCGCCATAGAGCAGGACCGGGATTATTAAGATCTTATACTATATAGGTTAACTTTTATTGTTCGAGAGAGGCCTTTGCTAGCCAACTGCCTTCTTAGCCCAAAGAAGCAGCGATTGGCAAGAGTTATTTTTCAGCGTTGGTGTCGTTGAATTTATAACGGAGCCCAGGTAGACAGAGTCTTTAACTACCTCAAAGTTATATATGTCAAACGTATATATAGGTCAAAGGTGTTGCTTGACAGTATATAATTGGTCTTGCCCTCGTTGGCCGCTAAATGGATTTTCGCCGCTTCTGTCTCAATACTCGCGAAAGCGCCACTGACATCACTCTGCTTACCTCCGAATATGTCAATATCGTCAGAATGGATTTCTGAAAGATTGTGCCCTTTTGTGTTTGGGCGTGAAATTTGCACTATTCCTTGTTTAAATCCGTGTTTGACATCAAAAGTCTCAGTGAGATGTTAACCGGCCTTGTTGGAGCAGCGTGTATTCTCCATCGTCATTCTGCACAGACGTTGCTCTGCATACCTCGTCTCAAAAAATGCTGTCATATGCGGTCTTAAAATCGATAAATAGGTGGTACGTATCGATCTGAAGCTCATGGATGGTGGACTTTCCTGACCTGAAACCACACTGAAATGGACCTATCAGGTTGTTGACGAACGGCTTCAGGCGTTCACACAATACGGTAGATAAGATCTTGTATGCCATATTAAGAAGACTGATGCCTCTATAGTTGGCACAGTTCATAGGGTACCGGGCAAACAATGCTGAGGTTCTATTCTCAGCATCGACTGCGACTCTACTACGGTGTTCCCATGTTCAGGATTTGTGTCATTGGAATGTTTTTCAACCTTTTGGTAAAAATTCCAAATCTAATTCCTCTCAATTTCTTCGACCGCGCGCTTGCTATTTCTTTTTCCTCCTGAGAAGCCAGTGTTCGTCTCTCCTCTTCTGCTCACAGAGCTCGTGAGCAGCCCTAGCCTTTATTTGCAGTGCCGCATTGCGTACTTTTTTCTTAGCTCCTTGTGAATATCGAGATGGGGGAACCGCTTGCTAGCTGCAACAATGTTTCGTCCCGCCGCAAAATCGATGAGCCTGAATCCGTTATCGGAGGTGGTGTCGTGCAGGCTATAATTTCCGATCGTTGCATGAAAGATACTTTCTCTTCCTAGCCTTGCATTAAAATCGCCAAGGACAATTTTAATGTCATAGCTGGAGCATTGCTCGTAGGTCTTGTCCAAGAGTCCGAAGAAGCCATCTTTAGTGTCATCTTTCTCCTCAGTGGGGGAGTGCAAGCATATCAGATAATCGTTGGTAAATTTAATGATGCGGATTGCTACGAGGCGCTCGTTCAAATGTGGGAAACTCAAGTCTTCTTGCCTAAGCCTGCCTCCAACAATAAATCCGCTTCGAAATAGATGGTGCTGTTGCCGTCGATAGCAATCGTCGTAGTAGATATCGCAGTTTTTCATCCTCGTTTTGTTTAGCCCATCCCATCGTATTTCTTGGATGGCGGTTATGTCTGCTTTGCAGCAGTCTAGGGCCTCCGCTAGTGTATCGACTGCACGTGGTCTATTAAAGGACTTAACATTCCACGTCCATATCCGAAGTTCGTGGTCCTTTAATCATTTTTAATCAAGTTTGTTTACTTTAACACAAAAATATCAATTATCATCTTTATATCAACAGAGATTGGGGGACTTAAGCTTAGACAATCTAAGTCGATACGATACCTACATATATATGTGTGATTTTAAAAATAAACTGATTTAAAACGAAGATGATCGAATAACGTATTCAAACAGCAATAACTTTGCAAAAAAATGATGAACATGATCTGGAAATACCAATCGGTGACGATTTTCTAGTGAAGGTCTCATAAAATCAACACCAAATCTCAAAACCAAGATCAATAGTACAACGAGTATAAGAAGCCTGCAATTAAACAACTCAATCTAAAAATTGAATGGATACAGAATTTCCTAATCGGAGTTACTGATAAGCAACAACCAATTATCAAATTAGGGCGGCTGGACAATTGATCAAAGATCACCCATTAAGAAATCATCACTGAACTTGTGAAGAACTTCGTATTTAGCTATGAAAACCCACGAAAAATGAATGTTTATCTAGGTAGTTCTATCGCAGTGACTCCCATTCATTCGTTCCGGCTATTTGTCAAGAGGCAACCGTTACCTTTTGCACACTTTTGGTGTACTTTCATGTGGCAAATTCCTAGACAATAGTTCTGTTTTGATGATGAAACATACATACCTTCGTCAAAACAGCTTTCCACGCAATAAAAATTATCTTGTCGGCGTTGCTAATTCGAATGGAATATCTCCATTTACTCTACTTAATTTATTTCACTTGCTTCAACGTTCCCCGTAGTTGTGCATTATTTCCACACAATTGTCAAATTCATTCACGGCATACAATTTAAGTTGGAGCGTGCTTTGAATGCAAATTACAAAAAATAAACTCTCGTCACAGGGAAAGCATAGAAACCCGAATATCCGGGAACCATATAGCCTTTCAACATAACCTAGGTGTGCGAAAATATATTGTGTGTGCTTTGACTATTGCTTGGTTGCAAAGAATTACTGTGCCACCAATTATTCACTTCTTTTAGCAATTCGTCTTCTCAAACATCATTAGTCTTCTTTTCAATTACGCAAATCAGCTCTTAAAATTGAAATTGACCCCACTGACAAACAAAGAGCAAACCCATTTGACCTAAAGAAACAAAATTTACATAACAATCCACAAACAAAAAATAAAAAACAACGAATAATTCTGCCGACCGAGCTATTTTTATGATAAATTTTCGTAATCAGTCTTTCTTAAGTTCGTGTGCTCCATAAACTTGCCTTTCAGTGTTAGGTTTAGGGCCATTTCTCATCTCAATCACAAGTTCTGCGAATCGGTTACAGGCCAACTGGAAACATTTTTACTTCACTTCAATTTTCCCTCGAGGAAAACGCATTAACTCTGAGCAAACAACTCCGATTCAAATATCAATATCTACTCGTATAATCTGCCCAACCTAAGGAAAAAGAAAGTAAAAGTATCTATAAGTTGAATATTTGAATCAGAATTGGCGGACCAGGGGTTCGTGCCTCAACACTGTGGTGAGGAGAAAAACAATAGAACCAATCCCCTTGAGCTTTTACTCATAAATTGAGTCAATAACCTGGGAGAACATGCGATGTCCTTTCAATAAAACCTTTGGCACTAACAACTGCTTGACTGGCAACATCTACCCCCATAACATCATTTATTTTCGATACCAGTTTTTTTTTGTTCATTTTTCTAACACGGTTTTCACTCTGGAGAGATCCGAGTCCGAAAAGCAGGTCAATGAGGAGAGCAACAGTACAGACACTCGTACAAAAGGCAGCTGCTGGTTTGGTTTTTTGTTAAGCATACAATATATCCCGACGGGGTGAGCAAGTAGCTTATCAGGGGGCAGTTTTTATTTCCTTCATAAAAATAACCTTTGTGGGTGGCAGAGATTCGCAGGGTGAAACTAAATTTCAATTTTGGATTTTGTAATAACCAGCAGTCTGAACATCTTCAGTAATTTCTAGACAAGAAGTTGATATTTAAAAATTTTATATTGGAGGGTGGGGGAATATAAAATCCAATTATCGGGAATACCAATCACTTCGTAGGTAGTAGATCACGATTATTCATCTTAAAATAATTAATACTTGAGCGACTGCTTGCACAGGCATTAATCAGTGTAAAAGTTAATCTTCAACTTATAGATATTTTCTGTAAAATATGTATCTTGAGGTCCAGGAGACTGTTTTGAAATGCTCCACAGTTGTTCACAGCCGACACAAGAAATGAAAGTGGAAGGACTATGTTATAAATACTCGTAAGATGATTATTCTATCGGAAGATGCTATAATTTTTGCAAATGGCGGAAAATGTCCAGCTGTTAGCTGTTGGCCGCCAAGCGCGTGTCACCTCCGCTCAAGCCATCCTGAATCTCGACCACGAGGGAGACAACTTTTCATCAAAAATCATCATGAGCGACGAGGCCCATTTCCATCTCTGTGGATATGTGAATAAGCATAATTATCGCTTCTGGGGTACTGAAAATCCGCATATAATTCACGAAGAACCATAACACATGCTCAAATTGACTGCATGGTGTGCTTTTCGCGCTTGTGGCGTCACCGGGCCATATTTTTTCGAAAACGCGCGGGCCAAACGACTACTGCGAAAGGCGAATGCTAGAGTTATGCTCAACAACTTTCTTTTTCCACGATTGTGGAAATATGTGGTTCCAACAGGATACCGCAATGCCGCATACTGCACAAGCAACAACCGAAATTCTAAGGGGTGTATTTCCGGGTCACTTAATCGCACGTTTTAACGATTTACACTACCCGGCAATAGGCTCTTATTTATCTACTCCAAACTTCTTTGTGTAGGGTTTTTTTAAAGTCAGAAGCCTGAGACTCTTGAAGGCCTCAAAGAGAATATCTGTCAAGAATGCGAAGACCTATGTCCGGATGTTCTGGCAAGTGTGATGGAAAGTGTTATAAATCCGTCCCGAATAATCGTCAATTCTGGCGGTGGCCACATAGGCGATATCATTTTCTCGATTTAATGAAAAAAATTTAAGACATCGAATAAACATAATCCAAAAGCAGAACCAAAGTTTTTTATTTATAAAAAAATTACAGCAAAAGAACATCGGGTGACAACTTTTGTGACACCTTGTATATTAGTACGACTTATTGCGAAAATTTCGGCAGTGTAACTTTAGATATTTAATCAGGATATTGATATAGAGATGGTGATGGACAATTGCCCATATCTACGGAGCGGATCTCATTGGCATCAAAGAAATATCAGGGAATGGTCGGATTAAAAGAGAAATAAAAAAAAACTAAAGTTCGATTCTAGAAAAAAGTGTGACAATTAAGCATAAGGCTTACTTGTAAAATAATTTGTTTATTATTTTAACAAAGACGTTCCTATTGAACGTGTCCTAAATCAAAACTGCAAAATCTACGAGAATTCTGCCCGCTTAACCAGTAAGAGGTTTCGATTGTAACATCTTAACTTCAGATAAAGTAGTTCACTGAGGAAGACGAAATTATTGGTGAACTATTTTAAGCGGCAGCAGTTACTTTGGTATGCCATGTTTTCACGTTGTGTACCACCGAAACAGTCATGTACCACCCTTTCAGATATAATTTTTTTTTTTCAAAACAGCTACTGTTAATATATACACGACTAATTGAAGGTTTATGCTTAACAAAACCATCAGCTTTGAATTTATCAGACCAAGCACTTGAAAGAGGGATTTCGCCTACCTTAATGTATTGACCGAAAAAACACACCAAGCTCTCAACGTACAATCACAAAATCAATTTTGCAGAGCCTCGTTGAAAGGATGGCGCATACCACGTTGGTTTCATACCTCAGTGTTTCTTGTTGAATATGTTGAATACACTATGAGCTAAGATCAAGTTGATCAGGCTTCATCACCTTCCATTACTTGCGGAACTCTTGATTTGCTTGAGACTGATTTCCAGATATTTTTCATCTGGTTTTGTTTCTTGTGGTTGATAACTCACAATAATCACAGTGTTTCCTACTGCAAAGTAAGTTTTTGTCGGAGGTGGCATCGATGGTTGTTCCACAAAGGCAGTAGCTGTAAAATAATTAACAAAGGATTGCTTCCTTGCCGATCTTCATCAAGTTTAAAATTACGGAGGGTCTTCTCCATCAAAGTGCTGTAAAATAGAACTAGTTAGCCCATGCCAATAGATATTCTTCTTATCCTTTTATTAACCCTTTCCTCGTTAAACGAACTTATGCGTAACGAGTTTGAGTTTATGGGGTTGACTAATGTCGCAGACCGCAGAACGCGTCTACATAGTGCTCGGTCCTGGATCGCTTCACTGGTTAACCCCAGACGTTGTTGCGCATTTGCCATCTGAGAAATCTAGGAATTCTTTTTCCGACCTCGTTTTCTTACATGCCAATAGATATTAATACAGAAATTCCTTACACTGCCATCGATTTGATCTTTTACAATCATTTCTATAACTTATGGTAGGCTTCTTAACTCTAAGCCCGCAGTAATATGGTTCTGTCAAGTTGCAAGCGATCGATCTAATACGTTCACATGATAAGGGAGCAATAGTCGTGTATGCAATGCTAAGAAGGCTTTTACCCTCGTTTTTGCTTCAGTTTAGATGATCTCGGAATTAGGAATTTTTCGGAATTAGGATGATAATGATGGTGGGAATCCATTGTATGCCCCTAAATTAATTTTAGAGATAAGCTCCTTGCCAAATCATTCCCAACAGGTTTGAGTTGGTGCCACTTATTTGTTGATTTGTTTTTGTCGGACGGGCGCAATTTGTTTAGGTTGAAAGGGGCGTGCTATCTGCCCCTTGTATCTGCAGCAAAAGTTTCTCCACTAAGTGTGTGTCTACCACAGTGTTTTTGTGGTCATTGCCCTTTCATCGTCCAGAAATATTTCCCAATCTCTTTCCTACTGTTGAGTTGTTTATGGTTCCATTTCAACATTTGATGATCCTTTGTAGAGGTTTATATTTGGATATCTTCTCTGCTGGTACGTGTCAATCGTAGTTGTTATTTCAATTCTACTTTTCGTTTGCAGCTCTGTATGATTAGCCTTTTACTTGCTCGCAAGCGCTTATCAGCATTCATTGTCGAAATATGGATTACTTGTTTGTGGTCGTTTTGCGAAACCCTCCTGACAAACGCAAATAATGTGGGAAACTCAATATGCAGTTGACTCGCGCGTATTAAGAGTAAGCAAAGCTGTTATCTCTTTAAATCGATGATACAAAATTCTTTACACAATATGTTTTCAAGCGTATGCTTTGGATGCTATTTATTCACCCATTCTTACTGCGGGAATGAAAAGCAATTCAATATTTAAATATAATTCAACTGTCCTTACTTTTACCTTCTCATTACATATACCACAAAGGACTTCAAATTAGTTTACAAGACGTACTCACGAGCATAAGGGCTGAGAAGTCATTTAGAATAATGAACTATCCTGATTGCACCCACGCTGTTATTAAGGTGGGATTTTGCATTTAATTATACACGAGGTACAATATCATGGTTAAAGACCAGGAGCACTACTCCATGACACCACTAATTTATCACCACAGCAAATTGCTACCACATTTGTTGTTTATTCCCGAAAGAGTCCTTTACCACGACACTCTGCCTTTGGCATAATTACAAGTACCAACGAAAAAGTAAGTCAAAAATTAGAGTTCATTCACAAGATAAATCAAAGTGCGACCAAGTAATTCTGGGCTTAAAGAACCTTTTTTTCTATTAGTCCACTTGATGACATATTGTTTAAGTGAGTTCAGACATGAGAATGAGAAATTAAAGAGGATGTCCTTGGAGCTCTGGTAAGAACTTAAATCCAATGTGTCGACATAAATAATTGCAAATGTGCCGTCTACGAGTATGCACGTAGATACATACTCGTTTATACTCGTGTTAACATGTTGCCTTAGGATTGAGAGATACGAGTACTAATATTGTACATCTGCTTTTGAAGTAGCTGAGGGCGAGCACTATTCAATGACATGTAAGAATATAGGATAATTGATTAAGGAGGACAGCATTACTCATTGCATTGCCTGCAATCTCTTGAGGCTAAGCACTTTCTTTAATACATTTCTGCTTCTGGAAGTATCTGGACGAATTTTTCGGATTTTTTGGTCTTTATTCACTGTCATCAGTTCACCTATAAAATGAAATCAACTTCAATGTTAATACTGTTATAGGAACTTTTTGTTCGTTTTTATATGAATTTGAGATTCTGAAACCATAATTTAGTTAGTACCATCATAAACTAGTGAATGAACGAATAATAAGTTTTTTCCTAAGTCAGCTTACTTCTTCAAAGCCAAAACTCAACTTATCAATATTTTGATTTGAGATCATGTGCGTGAAAGGCCAAAGTGGAAACAGATTGGTTTTTCTCCTTTTGTTTATGCGTTCATGATTGGCTAAGCCCAAAACTTTTTACTATGAGTAAATGCGTGTAAATGATTGTCATCGTACTGTATTTGCCTACACCCTTTTGCAATGTTTCAGATTCCAAGATGTGTTTTACCCTGTTTTGTATCCTTTTCTTACTTATTGGCGGGTGTTGCTATAAAATTCTAACATAATACCAACACACACAAAGGATAACTGTAACAAGGTCACAAAAAGATAAGGAAAATATTGCGCAGTGAATTTACTGTTTAATCTGCATATATAGTGTAGGCGCTTTTAATTTAACATAGAAACTTTAAATGCACAGCAAAATCCACATGCACTGAGAATTTCAATATTTTCACCCTAAAAGTGAAATGAAATCGTTCAAAGAAAGAGAATCCTAATATGAGACAGAAGAAAATCTGAAGAAGAAAGCAACACACAAAATTTCTCAAATTTTAGAATCTTCGTAAATTGCGGGCAAAATTTCGGCCGACAATAGACTTCAAATTTCCTCTCTCGTGTGCATGTACTCAACACATGTAAATATTTCTAGTTGCAATTGCGTGTGTGAACGTTAGGTAACTCGGTCTCTCGTATATAGATACACATCCTGATTTTTAAGAAGTCCTGTGTAACCCTGGGGTCAGCGGGAGCGATCCTTCTTGTTATAGATACTCTTTGCCCTTAAGTAGCTCACAGACTTCATACATGTGCGTGAGTCCGTGTGAAGCTGTTTTGCCACACACTTCACACAAATCCATAAACTTCATTTCGTATTTCGTCTTTGAGAAAGGAACATGTACTGTGACGGCGTGGATATCATATCTTTGATGGTGGTCTATATTTTTGCAAAGAAAAATGAGAGCAAAAGGAGAAAACAACGTGTGTGATGAAATCTTCACACGTGATTTTACTTAAAGATTTAGAAATGACTGCTCCAAGTGATTTTAAAAATTTTCTTCGAATGAATTCAGAGACATATGCATATGGAATTATTAAGCTTAGTAACTCCATTAACAGAAAAGAAAGACACTTGTTTGCGGGCCGCAATAACAGTCAATGAAAGATTATCAGCAACTTTGAGATTTCTTTGTTCCGGACAAAGTTATGAAGGCCTTAAATTTTTGACAAGCATTTCTCCTCAAAACCTAGGCCTTATAATAAAGTGAGGCGATAATATCATCATTAAAAGAATTTGCTAAAGTAAATAAACAATTTATTTGAGTAAACAATTATATATTATTAGTAGTAGTAGTATATTTATGTTTATTTATTTGAACTCCTTGCTATTTAACAGATCTTGGAAACACCTGCTTGACTGCCTTATCTGTACAGGCTGTACAGGCTCTTCTCTGGCATATCCTGTTGGCGGTTCTGTCAAACAATGTCGAATAACCAGTGGGTGTTGAGTTTTGTGGGCTTCAAATATATAAGGTCTGTTGATTGCTGGAAGGCCTGGAACCTGCAAAGTCTGCCTTCCAAGATTTAAGCTGCTGAAATAGGAAAGATGGCCAAGTTAGGCGGGCATCAGTGTTTCATCGATGATGCGTTTTGCAAACAATTGTTGCTCAGCATTTATCCGATGCATCAATCCCCATTCTTCAGCGGCTTTTTGTAGAAAATCTTGTTCCAAATCGTTCTTCCTTTTTTTAGATTCTTTAGGAAGCTGAAAAGATAAATTTGTAAAATTTATTTATTTAGTTTATTAATTATTAAATTTACGAATTATATGCTTCGATATTTTATATCCCGAAAATTGCAAAATGAATGGAAGGAAACTGCAGCCGTATTTGAAAGAAAATGGAATTTTAATACTCGTAAATGCATAAATGTAGACGAGAAGCACGTCCATATTAAAAAATTACCAAAACCCGGCTCTTTTTATTTTAATTATAAAAAAAGTTTTAGTATTGTCATGATTGCCATAGTTAATGCAAGATATGAGTTTATGGTTGTGGAAGTTGGGACAAATGGTAGATCTTTGGACAGTGTAAATCCAAACAACAGTATGATGCAGGAGTATTAAATATACCAAGACCAGAAAAACTTCAATTCACCGAAGATTTGTTCCCATTTGTATTTGCGGGGGACGATGTATTTCCCTTACTTGAAAGTTTAATGAAACCTTACAGCCGCAACGAATCGACAAATGAGGACCAAATATGTATTTAATTACTGGTTTTCAAAACCTAGACGCGTTGTAGAAAATGCATTTGGTATTTTGGCAAATCGATTTAGAGTTCTTTTTACCAACATCAACTTGCGTTCAGAAAAAGCCTCTGCTATAACTCTTACTTGCTGCTATTTACACAATTTTTTGAAGGGGAAAATTCTTGTTTCCTTCCACTCATTTTTTGATTCGGATTTTCAAATAGCTGTCCGTTTGGCGCCAAAACACAAAGGCACATATGGAAGTACTTACTTTTTCAAAATTCATGGAGTCGTCTAGCGTATTTGAAGCTTCTGCTTGCGTCTCCTGGTCGCTCAAAAAATCGAGTAATACGAAGTAGCAAAGTGGCTCCAGACTTTTCACTCTTATATTTTTACTAGTTCTCGCTTGTGTGAACTTCGCAAACTGTTCACTTTTTTTTACATAACATCAATGTTCACATCTTCGTCTATTTCTCTATACTTTTCGATTAAAATACTCCACGCTTTATTTTTTTCAGTTCTATTTTTATAAATGTCATTTTTACTTTCCCACAATTCAGGCTGGGAGCGGAAAAACTCTATAAATTCAGTCAAAACTTCAGTCAATTATAAATGGCAGCCATTGAACCGCAATTAACGAAATACTCGACTAAAATTACAGAAAATTCGGGTACAACCCTATAGACTTGTTCGCGCACAAATTCACAAAATTGCAATTTTTCAATTTCTTTGGATCGGTGTAACAACAGCCCCATAGACTTCAAACATCGCCTCAAACACATACAGATCCAGATGAAATTTGTGGGCTGCTTTACCGAATGTTTTAACTGACTTGTTCCGAGAGATCGGTAGACAACTTCAATCAAGTTGTAATGTCGACGGTGAAATGGGGTTTTGGGGGAGAGTTCTGTTCGCACTACCGCTATGCATGTAAGTTTACATCCTGGTTAATGATCTGGCTGGATATTACATTCTTGTAAAGTCTAGAAACTCCTTAATCCACGATTAGTGCATTAGAGATGAAATTAAAATTAACGAAGTGTTTTTAGAAAAGAAGAGGCTAATTATTCCGGCCAAGATATTTTCCTCTTCCTGGAAAAATAAGACAGTTTTTGGCAAAATATATCATTATATCATATATCGGCCGTTGATTTTCGCACTGAAGCTTTGAACGCTGTTTTTATTTTTTCATTTTTAACTCTGATCTTAACGCCCGACGCAGCTACGACAAATCACTGTTTGCTTCGTCAATATGAAGTCAACTTTCTATGCATTCAGCACGGGTTTTAGCCAGCACAGCAATGCGGTAGCCTTGCACTTGTCATCTGACCTGAGAAATAGCAATCCAAGTGACAATAGGCAACATAGGTCGCAATTAGATCGTTAAAGACTTTGCTGAACCTGAACCCAAGCTGCCTCCATTCATCGCAATCTTGTGCTTACAGGTCGAATCTGCGAATACCATATTTGTTCTTGAATAGCCCATATTATGCGAAGCCTTCCTTGCCATTCTTTCGATAAAGATAAAAAGGCCAAAATGTTGCTATTTATTCGCTCATTTAGACTAAGCGATGATGATGAGTTCTGATCTTTTTTATCAGCTCTTCCTCATTGCGAATGCCAATTCCGTCTTAGCAAACTAAATTGAGTATCACTTGAATCATTATTCCCTCGATACGACCGAGCATGTTAACACTTTATCATTTCTCATAACGCCTATAATTACGTGTCATACAAAGAGGTTTTAAGAGTTTTCAGTTGTTCCTGAGAGAGTTCTGTTTTTCATGTACCAAGGAAGCAGGGATTGCCATTTTGGATTCTTCGCTTCCGATACATAGATAGCGATATTCACTCTTCACAAGCTCAGCAGCAATAATTGATAACTTTTCTCTATGATACTATACATATGTCATTAACTTATGTAAGTAATTTTACTGGGTTTTTAAGTATTAAATCTCTTGTATATACTTACTTGTGAGTTCCGAAAAATCTCCCTAAGTATGATGTAAAAGAAACACATGACAAAGCCCCAACTTCTTGTTTTCATCTTTCCAATGAGAGTTTCAGGGCACCACTGACATTTATGAGACAGCTAAGCGTTGCTTTGTTTTAATGCAAATTTTAATAAATGAAAGCTATAGAAGGCTCTAAATGTATTTGTAACTCGTCTGTATAAATGCTATCAAACTGTGCGATAAATCTTATATCGGGTTTTCGAATAGGGACTTGACAACTTTGAATTTGCGAACGCACTCTTTCACTAATCATCAAACTGTCACTGTCAATTTATTCAGTAAACTCAACATTTTCATCACAGTAAAGTACACGAACGAGCAACGTCTGCAAATTCGGAGTCGGTGACTGCAACTTTAAGAGCGTTAATTTTAATTCCACGGCGCTTGAATATTTTCTGTGGGGCTACGTTAAGTCATTAGTTTATGCTAACAAGCCGACGACGTTTAAAGAGCTCAGAGCCAACATTGAACGCGAAATAGCGGCCGTTTCGAAACGAGTGGCCAGGGCGTTGAAAATTAGGTCCAAAGAATCGACCGCTGCAAACGTGCCCACGATGGCCATATGAACGAAGTCGAGTTCCATTCATAAATGTTTTGATTGTACTTCAAGCCGATAATAAAGTTTTTGAAATATCTCAAACGGTTTGCGTTTTATTTAAAAAAAAAGTTGTCAAGTCCTTATTGGAAAACCCTTTAGATGATAACAATGTCTCCAATACGGACAAAATGCCTCTTGTCTCACTTTTCCATTCCGTTTCTTCAAAATCTCAATCGTAACAACCGTCTCGTTCATACCCTTAGTCCACTTTCAGACGTACTCTGAAATATCGTGATCTCCCTAGCCCTAGCGATCTCTTTATTTCCCGGTCATTATCACTTTCAAACGTTCAAAACCAACGTACCTCATGGTACCTCTGTTTTTTTCCTGCCTAACTTTCCATCGCCCGCGCTGTGTGCTTATTACCCCTTGAGTGCAAGCTTTTTATTAAAATAAAGAAAATAATCTTAATTACAAAGTTGTATCCGTTTGGGCTTGAGCAGGTCCACACTTTAATATTATTTGAAGGTCAAACTGCTATAGTGAAGAAAGTGAGTGTCGTTTTATAGACGAGCAATAGAACGGCCATGAGGGATGAAAGAAATCGAGAATATTGTCGAAAAAATTATGCTGGATTAGGATTCTATTTCGGTACCCCATCAATTACATAAGTCAAAGGATAGGACAAGACATCTTAACGACTGTAAAACTGATGAAAATTTGTGAAAAATGAACGTTTTATGTTAAAATTTCATTCCTTTTTGACTTAACCGCAAATGGAGCGAATAATGAAAACACAATGTCATTGACAACTTTTTCGTTTACAACAAAAAGTCATTAATCATTTTTGACCCTTTTAACTTTCTGTTTAACATCAAAGGAAATTGTGAAAGGAAAGAAAATAATAGCCAAGCACTCGTCGTAAATTAAGGAATAAATCACTCTTACTCAGCTTTATTGTTTTTATTCTGAAGCACCAAATTGACATGGCAACTGATTTATCACTTAAGAGGTTAATGGACCTTAAGTGGGTAGAGACTTTTATTAAGTGAAATATGTGTCCAAATCCACCTGGTACGATGAAAGCTTTTATCCTCTCACACATCACATATTGTTCTAATTCTGGATCTGCCTTTGCCCTACTTTTGGTTTACGACTTTTAAGAAGTACTTGTACTTCATAAGGCATTATGTATGAATGTAAAGGGTGGCGAAGTCCATTAAACAAGGTCATATCCCTTAAAATGTTCAAACAATATTGCCGCATAACCCAACTCCGAGTCTGATATAAAATTTTTCGGAATGTTTTACATACGAGTAGTAATATATGATAGTAAATATAGGTTTCCCATTTTTGCAAGGAGCCTTTTTAATCTGAGTGCTTGCCCATTGTGTTTGAAGGGCAAACTTTTCTCGAATTAATTTTAACGAAGTTCATCGGGATAGGGTTTTTGCTTTCGGATGCAATTTACCCATGCTTTGTTGTTGATCAACCGATTGTTCTCCTTCTTATTCGGATTGTAGCTCAAAAAGTTTAATGAGCAAAATTCTAGAATGCAAAAAATGGAACAATAAACCCCTGCACCGTAAAACAATTACTAGTATGACTTGGAGAAGTTTTCTTTAGTAGAAATGGCAAATGATAAAAACAAAGAAAAATAAATTACAATTCAAGGTAAGTCGATAGTTTGGAATAATATTTTGATATTTGAAGCTCAACTTGCCTTATTAAGTCGTGGGGTATCGATTTTATTTACTAAAATATCAATCGTTCCAATTCCTCCAGCTATTGCTAGCCAGAAAATATCTCGCAAAGATGCATGATAATGGAAGCTTAGACCTCTTATTTTTTTGATAAGAAAGGTCTCGATAGAATCATGACCATCACTTATAGAGCAGCGAGATGTATCCATGGTTATTTTGTAGATCTGAACTGGATCGAAAACCATACTCCAGGTTATTGAGAGAAACTCGCAACCCAAAACCTGTAAAGGAACACCCATAAACGATGGCCCATCTGCAAAGGCTACAAAAGCAAACACTATGCAATATTTTTAACTATTGCTGCTTTATTGAAAAGAATTAACCTTTTGACAAATTATGAAATACATATTATTTTATTCAAATGACTACCTCGGCTCGCTTGGCAGAAGGCCGTCCTGTCAACCCAATTTATCAATACATTTTCGATGGTTTCGGTCCCTTTTTCACGAATAGCTTAACCAAAATTCTTCTTGAGTGCCCTAATTGTCTTCGGCTTATTCCCTTACCATCGATCTTTAATGATACCACACCAAAAAACCACACCAAACCGCAGCTCTCTGGCGGCCAAGCAACTCCACAAAAACCACTGATTACATTGAACTTTGTATGCAATAAAGCGAGTGTTGGAGGGCTTGCATGGCACGTAGCCCAATATTGCTGGAACCATAGATAGCCCAAGCCTAAATCCTCAATTTCACAACAAATCAATTATCATGCCTCGGTAGCACTCTTCATTGTCGTCTTGCCGCCACAAAACCCTAACCAAACCGTCACGTTAAGGATGCATTGGCCTCTCTATAAATACATTTGGATTTTCCGAATCCCAAATACGACAAATTTGCTTGTTTACATAGCCACCTAGATGGAAACGCGCCTGAAAAGATGGTTTTTTAGGTGAAATTATCGTTAATTTCATGCTGCTCTGAAGCCCTAGCAGAAAATAGATAGTAAGATGGTGATCATTCTGCGCGTTGAGATTTTCAAGCTTAGGCGCACAATTTTGGCAACAGCTGCAATATTCTCTGTTGAGTGCACAGAACGAACACGAGAATACCATATGTTCGGTTAATAATCAGCAAACCAGTCTCACAAACTTGCATGCACAAGCTGCAATTGAAGAGCAGATGTAGGTCATGCAAATAAACCACTAAGTGTGACGAAATTTAAAATAACCAGCGAAATGGACTGGCAGGAGAGGCATCTAGATGAGGGCCAGGTACATTCTGGACTGCTACAGTTTCACTGCTATCTACGAACACGTATCTTATTATTATTTTTGTAATGGTGCTCGGTTTTTCTCCAAAATATTTGAATAAAATATTTTTTTATTGCCTAAAACAGACCACTAACTTGTAGTAACTAGAATACTATGATTAAGTATGACGTCGATAGACAACAATCGCAAGAGACTACTAGAACCTTTTCTAAGCGAGTCCCTTAAAGTCTTTCGAGAAGTTAAACCAACATCAAGTGCAGAAATTGAGTGACATCATTGCTAGGTAGACAACACAGACGCCGCATCTTATGTGTTAAGCTCTTACTGACCATCTCTGAAGAGTGCTGTCACGCGCATGCAACAAAAAGTCATGCAAGAAGGTGTTTCTCTAGATCTTTGCTATTCCGTGCTATTGTAAAGAATCCCCATTTTGTTGCCCGTTATGATCCAATTTTAAAATCGTTCATTTTTGTTGCATTTTTGCAGGGAATCGCTGACACGATCGAATAAATTTTGTTCACTCAAATTGTGCGGCAGCCAAATATCGTATCGAATTACTATACATATTGCATTTTGTGCATGCGATTTTCTACACTTGATTGATTTTCCGACAGATTTAATATTTCTGCATGGAATTGCTTATGCAGCGTGCTTCATTTTCAATTAGAACTTTAATTTGGTTAACATCAATCTCAACCGGTTGCCCAGAACAGGACAAGTCATAGAATCTAAAATCACTACCACGAAAACGGAGAGTACAGACTCTGACAGAGTTATCCCGTGCTTGTGCAGGGTTTTTCCACTTCCGAAAATAAGAGAACGAAAATACACCTTATATGTTCCCATTCAGAAGTACACCAAATGTGTAAAACGCAACCGATCGCTATCTACATACTCGCATATATTGCTATGTGTATTTAAAAAAAAAGGTACTAGCTTAGAAAACTGACAGAAAATCAGTGTTATATTTTCTAGGTACAAAATGGATCGATTTCTGCTCGAACAACGTTGGAAAATATTGCAAATAACTTTTAAAGTGGATGATGTGTTGCCGACACAGTACGAATTTTGAAAAATAAAAATCGGTCGATAAATGCTCCAACTGAAGAAAGCTTGTGCGACAGTAAACTTACTGATTGATAACTAAACGTATTCTCGTGTGCGCCTAAACACAACAACCTCAACGCGTGAAAGATCTCAGTAATTGAATATTAGTCGCAATAGCATGAGGAGAAATTTGGCAAAAGATCTCGGATTATTCCCATATAAAACTCAGGAATTGAGGCGGACTAACCACCCGCTTTACTATCACTTCTCTGTTTGGGCTTTAAAGCAGTTCGAAATTCACGACAATTTTGCTCAAAAAGCCATCTTTTTAGATGAGTTGCATTCCCTTCTACATAAACAAGCCAAATTGACATATGTGGGGCTCTGAAAATCCACAGTCGGTCATAAAGATATCAATGCATGTTTGAAGTGGCTCCTTTATTGGCCGATTTGTCTTCCAAGACGACAATGGAAGAAAAGTTACAGTCAATGGATAAAACAACAGTCTTTGAAAAATATTGAACAGTGATTTTCTCACAACCTTTAAAACACTCCTTTCTACGAGTATATGTGCATTCGATTTATTTTGATTTCAATTGAATTTTTTTAGTATGGCTCTTCGAGTTTGGAAATGAACTTGGGTTTGTTTTGGTTTTCAGACCAAACGACATGGTGCTTTAATGACATGGTTCATAATTGTTTCGATTTATTTAAAATTCGAAGAAAGTCCAAAGAACCCCTCGGTTTACGGCAAGGAATCGATGACTTTTAACATCATTGGTTCGTCAAGTTGCCAGGCAAGGTACATATCACCTTATTCACAATCCATTGGAAAAAAAAACACTTATTCTAAATTAAAGGTCTTATTATATTTATTTTTCTCAAATAACTACTGTTCGTATTGGCATATTTACTCGTAAGTTCGACCCTTTACTTTACAGTAAAGAAAGGCGCAGAAAAAATTCCTTTAAAACATAGAATATATTATATTTATATATATATATATATATCTACAGAAACGTAATCGCTTTCATTTCCAACAACACAACACTTTAGTTATAATCACTCTGACTGAATGTTTTTGATTTCTAGAAGTAAACTGCAATTTCTTCAATTACGATAATAAACAACACTTAAACAGTAGTTCATCCAAATTACATAGACACCGACAGCGAATGAATACGGCTATTGGTTTTCGCAAGGATACTTGTATTCCAATAAAAAGCAAAACAAATCATTGCCCGGCGAATGAAAGGATTCCATAAAAAATCATCGACTCAATCAAACCCTGTGGCCAAGTAATTCCAAGTGGAAATGGTGGAAAGAAGAGGGAAAATGACAGAATTTCCTGCAATGTTATCTGCATAATCAGTGTCCAATTTTTTTTCCAAGAAAACATTCGTCAAATGGAAAAAGGATGATAGATAACAAGAGAACGACTTGTTCCCCTGCAGCTGCAAAGTGAAATAGTTTTCCATTTCGATTTCCTTCGTTTACTTTGTTTTTGTTTTTATTTTTATTCTGTAAGAAAACTGATAACTGACAATTTGCATAAATTTCTCTTTGTATTGTTGTCTACTTTATTCTCATTACCCTCAACTTCTTGGAACTTAAAGAAGCACTTATCATTTCGTTTTACCATTTGTCTTGGCACTTTCTGAAATCATTGTGAGTTGCAATTAATCATAGACAATTATTGTCAAGCTTTTAAAATGATTGTACGAGTTGGTTTTTTTTAATTACTCTATGGAAGTGAAGACAACGGTTGAGGATTGCTGTGATAAAATAAATTTCAAATGGAATAAATAAGTGAATTGTTACATGGGTTTGTCTCCAGAGAAACGTTCCATTTACATATTTTTAAATTAGAAGCTCTTATTGAGTTTCAGTTTGACATACAATACTTATTGTGGAGTGACCTTAATATTAATCACTGGTTTAGTATCTTCTTCCTTCTTCTTTGAGTGGAGCTACAGTCCGGGGTGGACCTAAGCCTCAGTCAACAAGCGTCTCCAGCTGATCAGGTTGATCTTTTGCAAGCTGCCTCCAGTTTCGCACGCTTAGTTGCCCGAGGTACCCTTACACTTGCGTGTGCCACCTGAGTCTTGGCCTTCCTCTATTGTGCTGTGCCCCGGCAGCGGATTCGAACACTTTTCGGACCAGAGCATTGGTGTCCATACGCTCTACATGACCCAGCCATCTCAGTCTTCAGATCTTCACTCTTCTGGCTAGGTCCATGTCGCTGTACAGTCCATACAGTTTGTCGTTGCATCTCCTCCTCGCCCGAAGTATTTTTCTCTGGAAGCAACCAAGAACACCCTCATCCATTTTTGATAATGTCCATGCCTCTGCGCCATAGAGCAGGACTGGGGTTATTAAGGTCTAATAAAGGGTGACTTTAACGCTTTGCTACCCAAGTGCGTTCTTAGCCCAAAAAAACAGCCGTTGGCAAGAGTTATTTTGCGTTTGATCTCAGCGCTGGTGTTGTTGTCTGTATTGATAGCAGAGCCTGGGTAGACAAAGTCCTTAATTACTTCAAAGTTATATCTGTCAAGGGTGACGTTCTGCCCGAGACGTCGGTGTTGGTTGTCCTTTTTGCTTGACAGCATATACTTGGGCTCGCCCATGCTAAACCCATTGCCGCCGCTTCCGTCTCAATACTCGCGAAAGCGCCACCGACATTACGCTGTTTTCCCCCAATTATGTCAATATCGTCGGCGTATGGGAGTAGTTGGACGGACTTTTGAAACATAGTGCCAGTTGTGTTTGCTCGTGAGTTTTGCACTATTCTTTCAAGTACGATATTGAAAAAATCGCATGACAGCGCATCGCCTTGCTCAAACCCTTTCTGGACATCAAAGGTCTCGGTGAGATCTTTACCGAACTTGATGGAGCAGTGTGCATTCTCCATCGCCATCCTGCACAGACGGACGAGTTTGCTAGGGATGCTGAAACTAGACATTGCTCTGTATAGCTCGTCTCTATAGACGCTGTCATACGCGACCTTAAAATAGTGTGAATATTTGGTCCTGGCTTGAAGCCACACTGATATGGACCTATATGGAACTATAGCGATGTTAAGAAAATTGATGCCTCTGTAGTGGGCGCAGTTCAGAGGGTCTCCTTTCTTAAGGATCCGACAAACACTGCTGAGGTTCCATTCATCGGGCATACTTTCGTCCGACCATGTTTTACAGATGAGTTGGTGTATGCTCCTTACCAAGTCATCGCCTGCCGCTTTGAAGAGCTCGGCAGTCAGGCCATCCGCTCCAGCAGCTTTGTTGGACTTAAGCTTCGATATGGCTATCTTCACTTCATCCAGGTCGGGTGGACGGAATTGTTGGTCATCATCGTCCAAGTTGAAAGGTTGATTCTGCCTGACAGCGGTATTTGGTCCGTCATCGCCGTTATACAGTCTGCAGAAATGATCTTTCCAAATCCTCAGCATCGACTGCGATTCTACCACGATGTTCCCCTATTCATCTCTACAGGCTTCGGTTCGGGGTTTGTTTCCGCGGCATGTTATTTTGACCTCTTGGTAAAACTTCCGAACCTCATTCCTGGAGTAGCATCTCTCAATTTCCTCGACCGCGTGCTTCTCATGCTCTTTTTTCTTTCTCCTGAGAAGCCGGTGTTCGTCTCTCCTCTTCTGCTCAAAGAGCTCATAAGCAGCTATGGTCTTTCTAAGCAGCGCCGCGTTATATGCATGTGCTTGCCCGCATTCATCATCGAACCAGGGGTTTCGTTGTGGTGGACGAGTGAAACCCAGCACATCAGAAGCGGCATCTCTGATGGCGTTTTGGCAGTGTTTCCAATGGTCTTCGATGCTTGATGCTGGCGGCATTGGACCTCTTAAGAGATTAAGAGACACTCGATCGGAAAAGGACTTGGCGATCTCTTGCGATTGTAGCCGTCTGACGTCGAATTTTCTCACAGCATTAGTTTGTCTTGGCGTAGTTTGGGATATCCGCAACCGTACCTTGGCTACAACAAGGTAATGGTCCGAGTCGATGTTGGCTCCTCGGAACGTACGGACATCCATAATACTGGAGGAGTGTCTTGCGTCGATCGCAATGTGATCAATCTGGTTGACTGTTGATTGATCAGGAGTTCTCCAAGTCCCCTTGTGTATGTCGAGATGTGGGAACCGCGTGCTAGCCATGACAATGTTTCGCCCCGCCGCAAAGTCGATTAGCCTGAATCCGTTATCGGAGGTGGTGTCGTGCAGGCTATAATTTCCGATCGTTGCACCAAAGATACTTTCTCTTCCTAGCTTTGCATTAATATCACCGAGGACAATTTTAATGGCATAGTTAGGGCATTGCTTATAGGTCTTGTTAAGGAGCTGATAGAAGGCATCCCTGGTGTCGTCATCTCTCTTCTCTGTGGGGCATGCGTGTATATAAAGCTAATGTTGGCGAACTTAGTCTTGATGCGGATTGCTACGAGGCGCTCGCTCACATGCCGGAAGCTCAGGACTTCATGTCTTAGTCTGCCTCTAACAACAAATCCGCATCCAAATAAGCGCTGCTCTTGCCGTCGATAGCAATCGTTGTAGTAGATGTTGCAGATTTTCATGCAGCACATCCCATCGTATTTCATGGATGGGGGTAATGTCAGCAGTCTAGGGCATCCGCTAGTGTATCGACTGCACGTGGTCTATTACGGGACCTAACATTCCACGTGCATATCCATGCAATCGTTTGCGTGGGTTGTCAACAGTAAATCCGTCCATATCCGAGGCTGGTTGATGCTTCGTAACTTGATTTTTTTTTATATTTCCGAGTAGTTACTCCGGTGGCATAACCCCCAACCTGAAGGACCAGTTCCATTTAACACCGCAGCCCGTATCCCGGTCCGGGTGTGAGCGCTGCTGTTGGTCCATATAGGGCTCTCTTTTCCAAGACTCTAACTAAGCCTTGGAAATCCTTACCGACCTGAGCTCCAAATATATCGGAGTAGCCCGGATAAGGTCTTGTTTTGTTTTTCCGACACTAATCCTGATTTATGGCGCAGGAAACTAGCCATTTGTCCCCTTCATATTGGTATATAGAAAAGAGTTTCTAGGCCCCCTTCTGAATCTGAATGAAGTCCCAGTTCTTCGCACACTCCTTGTATTTAAGGATCTTTGCCTAGGTAGACAAAGTCCTTTACTACCTCAAATTTATATATATCAAAGGTGACGTTCTGTCTAAAACGTCGGTGAACGTGAGTTGTTTACTGACCTTGATGGAGCAGCGTGCATTCTCCATCGTCATTCTGCACAGACGGACGAGTTTGCCAGGGATGCCAAAACTAGACATTGCTCTATATACCTCGTCTGTATAGATGCTGTTATACGCTGCCTTTAAATCGATAAATAGGTGGTGTGTATCGATCTGAAGTTCATGGGTTTCTCAAAGATCTGCCGTAGTGTGAATATTTGGTCGATGGTGGACTTTATTGGCCTGAAGCCAGACTGATATTCACCTGTCAGGTTGCTGACGAACGGCTTCAGGTGTTCACATAATACGGCAGATAAGATCTTGTACGCGATGTTAAGAAGACTGATGATGTTGCTGGCCAGTTCAGAGGATTAAGGATCGGACAAACAATGCTGAGGTTCCATTCATCGGGCATACTTTCGTCCGTACATATTTAAGAGATGAGTTGGTATATGCTCCTTACCAAACCATCGCCTGCGTCGTCTGGTCGGGTGGACGGGATTGATGGTTTACATCTTCCAGCTTGAAAGGTTCATTATAAGTATTTAAATGAAGTGTTTTTATTTTATAATATTTGTAAATACCCCTTATCCTTGTTTGCCAAAATAATAAAGAATTCATTTTTCTAATGGGAACTTGAGAGTTGTTTATGTCTTTTCTTTGTATCTCAAGGTGTACCAGGAGTTTTGCTGCTCGCTGTATATAAAGTTCTTGAAAACGTGCGATAGAAAATACAAGTGTAACATACATTTAAAAAAACTTCTGCTCACCAGTTGTTGGGCACAGAAAAACTGAAGCTTTTGTAGCGCTTTTAAAAATAATTAAGTTACGTTAATTAACATAAATATTTTCAGAAGTAATTTTAAGATATACTTTAGTAAATACGAATAAGTTATCGAATATAAACGTTGATTATAACATCTCTCCAATTTAGAAAAAAAAGATTTTAAGATTAAAATAATAATTGTATTTTTTTAATTAACACCAACTACTCGTATTTGAGATATCTAAAATCTTTTATTTTCCATTTAAGATAAGGACAAATATGTACCCTATTCAGACCAAATTCATTAAAAGATATAGACCAAAATGTTGCTCCTTATGCTAGCATTCGAAACGATTTATAGTTCGTAGATAATATTCTTTTTAAAATCAATCGCATAGTTATTCCAAAATCTTAACGATATGAAATGCTTAACATTATCCACGAAGGCAATCTTGGTAAAAGTTTGACTAGAGGCCACATATCTTGGCCTAATATCAATCAAGCAAAATCAAACCTTATAAATAAATTTGAAAACATGTACGAGTATTCGATCTCACAATACAAACAAAAGGAGCCAATTCAATATCACGAAATCGTAGCAATCCCTTGTACAAACTTGGTATGGGAATCGAATTTAAAAATAATATGTTCTTGTAAATGGTGAATTATTTCTCAAAATTCATTTAAGTTGATGTCATTTATTTGTAAATAAATTAAAATCATTGCCCGCGATACATAGAATACCGAACATTATTATTTTTGAAAATGGCTTGCCATATAACTCGCAAAATTTTCGAAATTTTGTGAAAACATAGATCATTTTACGTCAAGTCCGTACTTTGCGCGGTCGGATGTCTTGGCAGAGAGGTCGATACAAACGGTTAAGAAATCATTTAAAAATGGCGACCAAAGCGGATCAGATCCATACATAGCTTTCCTACGCTACCGCACGGCCGATTCGCTCACCATCAGAGTTACGAATGTCACGTAGACTTCGTTTTTAAATTGCCAGCTTTTTAAAAAACATTAAGACCCAGTATATTATATATTATAAGTATATTAAACAAAAAATGTCAACCCTAGTCACCCCAAATAAAACGAGATTTTTTTTTTTTTTTTTATAATTTACGAGCGCCTCAAAGGGTTTATGATACCCTTTTACTGTCGCCTCGGCGAGGGCGGAAAGATAGAAGGAGGAGAAAGGAAAGTTGTTGTGATTTAGTGGTTTGAAACCAGGTGTGATTGGTTTCGATATCCGAGAGAATTTTCTTCACTCGGAATGATTCAAGTTGTAAATTTTAACGGTTGTATTGTGCTTAAAACTCTACAACAGCCAAATCTACATGTCAGTGTTATACCTTCACATGCAGATTTTTCTGACTAAGTTCCAAGTACACAATGAAAAACTTGTCATGAGTAGGACTCGAACCTTGAATGTCCGAGTGAGAAGCGATGGCTAGTACCACTACACCACGGCCACCCCCAAGATCATGTCCATAAGTAAGGGCATCAGAAAAAATTAATTACTATAAAATAAAAAAAAATTATTATTGTCAATACTTTAAGGTGTCTATTGAATTTTTATTTATATTTTTATGTTTACTATTACATCAAATTAAATGTTGAATTTATATTAATTAATATTGGAAAGATGTTGTAAGTGTTTTTCTGTTACTGCACATCAAACAAACTGTTAGCATTAAGCAATGTCAACTCAGTTTTAAGAACATATACTTACTCCAACCTGGTATATAGTTATCACTAAAATAACACATTTTTTCTATGAGTGCATCTACTCGTATATGAGAAAATAAAATTCTTTCTAGCATTGAAAAAAGAGATAAGATAGCCAGTTGAACTGCTCTCAATCGGAGGAAAGTTACGAGTAACTAATAGTGTCTAGTTTAGAAAGTCTATGACACACATTGGCAGTCGCTTAATTCGTCAGCTACTTCTTTTGCATAAAAAACATTTTATTTGGAAAGCAAAGTTAACACGCTACAGCCTATGCTGGGGTCAGGATCTAATCAATCGGATATTCAAGATAGCTGGCTCGGCATATTCACGGATGCGTGTGCAAACGCTTTCTGCTGAATCAGCTAACTCGATGGCGGGATAGGAGCGTTTATGGTAGCAGAAGTTTAGCTTTAATTTAAGTTTTAGTTCTGACTTGTAACAGTTAGCAGTAAAATAAATTCAATAGTTATAAATAAATAATTAAAGTTCACGCGGGCTTGGCCCGTGTAGGTTTTTAGGATACGCCTTCAGCATTCCCTTAACCGAAATTTTTATTTTATTATTAGTTTTCTAAATGCTAGGAAACAAAATAAATGCCTTATCAATTTAATATTCTCAGTTTTACTTGCTGGTCCTATGAGGGCACTCTAAGTCTTTAGACTAGCATGACGTAATTTATTTTTTGTTTTTAAATTGAATTATTTAACTTAACAACAGGGAATATATTTAGAAAAAAAACATAGTAATTAAATATCATTTTCCTTAAACTTAAAACTGCAATACTTAAAGAATAAAAAATAATTTTAAGACTACTGTAATAAGATAATTACGTTAGGTAATTCAATACGATCTTACCTTAACAATCGAGATTTTTATCAAAATATAGAAATTGATCAAGGGTATCTGACTATACTCGTATATCGACAAGTAAGTGGTTGCCCGTATTGTCTCACGATCAAAAACGTTCGCCAATTCCTACTGGTATACGTAAAAGATGGCAATGATTAGTATAAGGCCTCGTAGAAGTAGCATCTTCCGACAGGTGCTGGTTCCTTAAATGACGAGAATGAGCCTCTGCAGCCGAACATCTTGCAGCTCTGCTAATAAGTCCTACTTCACGCCTCCCCGTGGCGCCATCTGGGAATCTCACTAGAGGTTGCGAAGTGAAGGGGGCAAATGGCGAGTTTCCTGCGCCATTAACCAGGATTAGTGTCGGAAAAACAAAACAAGACCTTATCCGGGCTACTCCGACATATTTGGAGCTCAGGCCGGATTTCCAGGACTTAGTCAGGGTCTTGGAAAAGAGATGGTGGCGGACGAGCCCTATAAGGGCCAACGGCAGCGCTCACATCCCGGAACGGATTACTGGCTTCGGTGTAACCGACCCCTCGTCCTAGGGGCACTCAAAGTGGAACTGGTCCTCCAGGTTGGGGGTTGTGCCGCCGGGGTAACTGTCCGGCTATTTAAAAAAAACAAGAAGTTACGAAGCATCAACAAGCCTCGGATATGGACGGATCTACTGTTGACAACCCACGCAAACGATTTAAGGACAATGAGCTTCGGATATGAACGTGGAATGTTAGATCCCTTAATAGACCACATGCAGCCGAGCAACTAGCGGAGGCCCTAGACTACTGCAAAGCAGACATAACCGCCATCCAAGAAATGCGATGGGATAGGCCGGACAAAAAGAAGATGAAAAACTGCGACATCTACTACGGCAATTGCTATCGACGGCAAAAGTAGCGCTTATTTGGATGCGGATTTGTTGTCGGAGGCAGACTAAGACGAGAAATCCTCAGCTTCCGGCATGTGAGCGAGCGCCTCGTAGCAATCCGCATCAAGGCTAAATTCGCCAACATAAGCCTTATATGCGCGCATGCCCCCACAGAGGAGAAAGATGACGACACCAAGGATGCCTTGTACGAGCTCCTCAACAAGACCTACGAGCAATGCCCTAGCTATGACATTAAAATTGTCCTCGGTGATTTTAATGCAAAGCTAGGAAGAGAGGGTATCTTTGGTGGAACAATCGGAAAATATAGCCTGCACAACACCACCTCCAATAACGGATTCAGGCTAAACGACTTTGCGGCGGGGCGAAACATTGTCATGGCTAGCACGCGGTTCCCACATCTCGACATACACAAGGGGACTTGAAGAACTCCTGATCAATCAACAGTCAACCAGATTGATCACATTGCGATCGACGCAAGACACTCCTCCATCATTATAGATGTCCGTACGTTCCGAGGAGCCAACATCGACTCAGACCATTACCTTGTTGTAGTCAAGGTACGGTTGCGGATATCCCAAACTACGCCAAGACAAACTAATGCTGTGAGAAAATTCGACGTCAGACGGCTACAATCGCAAGAGATCGCCAAGTCCTTTTTCGAGTGTCTCTTAATCTCGTAAGAGGTCCAATGCCGCCAGCATCAAGCATCGAAGACCATTGGAAACACTGTCAAAACGCCATCAAAGATGCCGCTTCTGATGTGCTGGGTTTCACTCGTACACCACAACAAAACCCCTGGTTCGATGCTGAATGCCGGCAAGCACATGCAGCTAAGCAAGATGCATATAACGCGGCGCTGCTTAGAAAGACCAGAGCTGCTCATGAGCTCTATGAGCGGAAGAGGAGATACGAGCACCGGCTTCTCAGGAGGAAGAAGAAAGAGCATGAGAAGCGCGCGATCGAGGAAATTGAGAGATGCTACTCCAGGAATGAGGTTCGGAAGTTTTACCAAAAGGCAAAAATAACATGCCGCGGAAACAAACCCCGAACCGAAGCCTATAGAGATGAACAAGGGAACATCGTAGTAGAATCGCAGTCGATGCTGAGGATTTGGAAAGATCATTTCTGCAGACTGTATAACGGCGATGACGGACCAAATACCGCTGTCAGGCAGAATCAACCTTTCAACCTGGACGATGATGACCAACAATTCCTTCCACCCGACCTGGATGAAGTGAAGATAGCCATATCGAAGCTTAAGTCCAACAAAGCTGCTGGAGCGGATGGCCTGACTGCCGAGCTCTTCAAAGCGGCAGGCGATGACTTGGTAAGGAGCATACACCAACTCATCTGCAAAACATGGTCGGACGAAAGTATGCCCGATGAATGGAACCTCAGCATTATTTGTCCAATTCTCAAAAAAGGAGACCCTCTGAACTGCGCCAACTACAGAGGCATCAGTCTCCTTAACATCGCATATAAGATCTTATCCGCCGTATTGTGTGAACGCCTGAAGCCGTTTGTCAACAACCTGATAGGTCCATATCAGTGTGGCTTCAGGCCAGGAAAGTCCACCATGGACCAGATATTCACACTACGGCAGATCTTGGAGAAGACCCATGAGCTTCAGATCGATACCCACCACCTATTCATCGATTTTAAGGCCGCGTATGACAGCATCTATAGAGACGAGCTATATAGAGCAATGTCTAGTTTTGGCATCCTTGCCAAACTCGTCCGTCTGTGCAGGATGACGATGGAGAATGCACGCTGCTTCATCAAGGTCGGTAAAGATCTCACCGAGACCTTTGATGTCCAGAAAGGATTTAGACAAGGCGATGCGCTGTCATGCGATTTTTTCAACATCGTACTTGAAAGAATAGTGCAAAACTCACGAGCAAACACAAGAGGCACTATCTTTCAAAAGTCCGTCCAACTACTCGCATACGCCGATGATATTGACATAATCGGGAGAAAGCAGCGTGATGTCAGTGGCGCTTTCGCGAGTATTGAGACGGAAGCGGCGAAAATGGGTTTAGCAAAAAGGACACTCGACACTGACGTTTTGGTCAGAACGCCACCCTCGACAGATATAACTTTGAGGTAGTTAAGGACTTTGTCTACCTAGGCTCCGCTATAAATACAGACAACGACACCAGCGCTGAGATCAAGCGAAGAATAACTCTTGCCAACCGCTGTTTCTTTGGGTTAAGAAGTCAATTGAATAGCAAAGCCCTCTCTCGGACAACAAAAGTCACCCTTTATAAGACTTTAATAATCCCGGTCCTGCCCTATGGCCCAGAGGCATGGACATTATCAAAAATGGATGGGGGTGTTCTTGGTTGCTTCGAGAGAAAAATTCTTCGGGCGATCTTCGGTCCCGTCTGCATTGACGGTGAGTGGAGGAGAAGATACAATGACGAACTGTATGGACTGTACAGCAACATGGACCTAGCCAGAAGAGTGAAGATCCAAAGACTGAGATGGCTGGGTCATGTAGAGCGCATGAACACCAATGCTCCGGTCCGAAAAGTCTTCGAATCCGCCCCCGAGGGACAGCGTAGTAGAGGAAGGCCAAGACTCAGGTGGCGCACGCAAGTGAAAGAGGACCTCAGCCAACTTAGCGTGCGAAACTGGAGACAGCTAGCCAGGGATCGAGCTGGCTGGAGAAGCTTGTCGACTGAGGCCCAGGTCCACCCCGGACTGTAGCGCCACCTAAAGTAAGTAGGTAAGTATACGTAAAAGTCCCAGACAACGACGATGTTGAATTTATTTTTAACATCTGAATATTGATTTGTACGATGACAAATTAAAACAATTTTTTTTGCGAAATTTAAAGACCTGCATCTTCTTTCTATAGAGGAATTTTAATGACATGTTTAATTAACATGTTTATTTTTTCGAAACTATTCTTAAGTTTTAGTGTTCTCTTCTTTTTTATTTATATTTTCTCAGCAAACCTTGACTTCCATAACTCGATTGTTTGGCCAGTTGTGTGGCGCCAGTTGAAACAACATCTCAATAATGTTGAGTACATGCAATTGCGGCCTATGTCTCGATAGCAATTTCCCTTGACTATAACGTGGCAAAATCATAGTCAACAAAAAATTATTGCCAAACAGTAAATTTCTTGTGGATGAAATGGTGTCTCATAAGCACATGCAGGTTTTGAGGCATCCAATATTGCATATTTTGCTTGTTGGCAAAACTATTTACCCTGAAATAAGCTTAATTGCTGAAAATGATTTTGCGATGAAGTTCTAAAGATTTGTAACCATTTCCAGGGACCAATTCTAGGAAGTACCTTGGACGACGATTCAAATGGTCACCTGGTCAGAGTCATCGTACAGAAATGCGGAGATTTTAAATAGTTAGATAATATTTTTAACCGCCGCGTTGACGAAATCGTATTTTGAGTTAGCGCAGAATAACTTTTGTTGCATTTGAATGCAAAAAAACCATTATCAAATTCTTATAACAGTGACGAGGTGATCTGAAATATATTCCATAGAATGTCACTTAGATCCTCAAAAAGTGACCCAATAGCAATACAGATACGTGTTAGAAATATGTACTATGAGGAATGTAGTTACCTAAATGTGTATTTCAATGGTAAGACAAAGAAAAGAAGAAGTTTAACAAATTATTCCCAAACATGTTTCATTGTTCAGATACTAATCCATTGAAAAATCCAATCCTATATGTATTGAAAATTGTCGTAACTGTGTAGATTTCAACTCTCTTATAAATCATGTCAACATTTTGACCCTCTATTTTCAGTTGTCTACAATGAATCCCTATTGGTGTAAAAATGCCTCGACGTATAAATAAAATTATAAGCAAAACAGGTCAGAGTGGCACTTAAGTCATTTTAACAAACGGTTTGTCACGTGGGTACCTAATGGATACCTTGATTTCTATTTACCACAAATTACTTGAACTCACGCGAATTAAGTATCGTTATTTTCGGCAAGAGATTGTGAGCTTACTTTGAATAATAGACTTCCTTGTAACTAGGACTCTTTCATTTCAATTCGTTACCATTGGCTGTTGAAATTTTTAATGAGTATAAGAGTCAGGGTGCTTAATAGTGTTTGGGTTGTACACTTTCGATTTCTTTTCTCCCTAATTTTCCTTCCCCTTCTTCTTCTTTTTCTTATCCTTTTATTAACCCTTTCCTCGTTATACGAACTTATGTGTAACGAGTTTCCCATTTTTACTGCATCGCTGCTGCTCCGCTTATGGGGTTGGCTAATGTCGCAGACCGCAGAACGCGTCTACATAATGCTCGGTCCTGGATCGCTTCAGTGGTTAACCCCAGACGTTGTTGCGCATTTGCCATCTGAGAAATCCAGGAATTCTTTTTCCGACCTCGTTTTCTTACAGTTGGAGTGACCGTAGTTGATAGTGCCTTTTTAACCGGATTTTCCGCAGATCTGCTTTGAACGTGGCAATACCAACTTATTCTATTCGCCTCAAGCTGTTCGGTTACCGAATTCTTTATATGTAGACTTCCTCTTATACGCGTAGATCTAATACAATCGCGTTTAGTGACTCCACTAGACATCCTTAACATTTTCATTTCCGCTGCCGTCATTTTGTTTTTAAACGCTTCGTACATTGTCTAGCACTGTGAACCGTATATAAGAGCTGGTCTAACAACCGTGGTGTAGAGTTTCCCCTTTAATTTAAGTGGAAATTTTCGGTCGCAAAAGATTCCCGAATTTTCCCGTCATTTCATCCATCCCACACTCACTCTGTGGTTTACGTCGTCGTCACATTTCGCTTCCATGTTAACGATTGATCCTAAGTACTTAAAGATAGTGCTTTTTGGAAGAACTATTCCGTCTAACATTATATTCGGTACAGGTCGCAACGGATGCGCAAATGGGCACGTCAAATGCTCCGTCTTTGAACGACTTATTTTAAACCCGTTTCTCTCTAGCGCATTTCTCCATGAATCTAAGGCGTTCTGTAAATCTTCGACGTTATCGCTAAGTATAACTGCGTCGTCAGCGAAGAGAATTGGCGTTACATTTGCTTCGCGCATGCAGTCTTTTAAAAGATAATCGAATACTACGTTAAAGAAGAAAGGGCTAAGTACACTTCCTTGATGCACTCCGACATTAAATGGAAATTTTCTCGTTAGTCCAGCAGAGCTTTTAACCGCGGTTTTCACGTTTCCGTACATGTCTTGTATTATTCTAACATACGTTTCCGGTACGTTTTGAGACTTCAGCGCGGCCCATATGAGATCCCTAGGCACTCGATCGAATGCTTTCTCGAGGTTGATAAACACCATGTGTAAATCCTTAGACGAATCTCGGTGCTTTTCCATTATTATTCGTAGGCTTTGGATAGCGTCCACCGTCGATCTTCCTTCAACAAATCCACACTGGCTATTATCGAGCTTTATTATTTGCGACGATTTTCATTGTGTGTGACATAAGCTTGATTGAACGGTAGTTGTTGCATTCTCGAGTGTCGCCTTTTCCTTTGTATAATGGAACCAAGAAGCTACTTCTCCATTGATTCGGCATAGGTTGTCCACATTTTAATTTATTTAAAAGTTTCGATAGCCAAACGCTGCCGATCCCCTCCATCTTCGACCAAAATTCTGATGGAATGCTGTCTGGTCCCACCGCTTTGCCCCGCTTCATTTTTCCAATTGCTATACTTATTTCTTCGATTGAAAAGTCCGAAACTTCCTCCTCGAATAGACCAGCTGTCGGCACGATATCACGTGGAAACTGTTTGTTAAGCAACTCCTTGCAGTATTCAAGCCACCGGTCACAAATTTCCTTTTCATTTGTTAATAAGCGACCGTCTGCGTTTTTGATGTATTTCGGCGAGGTTATTTCCATTGAATTTTTTCTCCTCTGTGCAGCGAGCTTAAAAATACTTGGCATTTTGGTACTGTATGACGTTTGAACTTCTTGGATAGCTTGTCTTCTATCCGCCGATCGTGAGGATATTTGTTCCAACTCCTGGTACAGGTTTTCCGCTTCTGCCGCTTGAGTTCGAGCCAGGACTTTCTTTGCGATCTTTTTAAGACGCTCGTATTCAAGAGCCAGTCGAGCTTTTTCGAGCATTTTGTCCACGCTTGGAATGCACTCTTCTTGTCGGCCACAGCTCGTTTGGTTTCGTCACTCCACCATCATGTTTCTTTGCCGACGTAATGGTATTTCGATATAGTCCCCAGATGGGACTTTGCGAGTGTTATGCATTCCTCGTGCATGCTGTTCCACATTTCTTGCGGGCTAAGTGAGTCTGCTATACCATTTATATTTTGAAGTACTTCTTTAGCCAGTGCGATAAATCTTGCGCTTCGTTCCTTCGATAGATTATACCACCGGATTTTTGGCTTTCCAAACGATGCCCGTGTTTTTGCTGGTTTCGCTGTAAAAAATTCTGTAATGAGCAGACGGTGTTGGCTTACTAGCGATTCTCCAAGTATTACTTTACAGTCCTTAACACGGTTTCTCATCAACATTTTGCAGAGGTGATAATCTGTTTGCGTTTCGTGGCCTCCGCTGCTATAGGTGATGAGATGTCGTTGATGTTTAATAAACATTGTATTTAAGACGGTTAAGCCGTACGCCCTACACGCTACAAGGATGTCTTCGCCAGCTGAATTTCTGGTTCCAAAGCCTTTACCGCCGTGGCAGTCCTCATAATCAACATTTGTTTCTCCGACGTGGCCATTTAAATCTCCGCCTACGAAGAGCATCTCATCGATAGGTATATTTCTAAGCAAATCACCGAACTCTGACCAAAATGTATCTTTTTCCGATTGGTCGCATCCATTTTGTGGAGCGTACGCGCTAACAATGTTCCACGTTTCATTGTGTATGACGAGTTTAACACTCATCAAGCGGTCGCTTATTTTCAAGATACCAACGATGTTTTTTAGAAGATCCGCTGCAACAACGATTCCAACACCGTTTCGTCCACTGACCGTTCCATGGTAGAACATCTTAAATGCCTTAGTTTTTAAATCTAGAAAACGCGCTTTATTTCCTGTATTACACCACTTCGTTTCCTGTACGCACAGGGTTTGTAGAGTTCTGCGACGCATAATCGCTTCCAGTTCTAAACGTTTTGAGGTCATCGATCCGACGTTCCAACTTGCAAACCGAAGTTTATGAAAATAATTTGGAAACTTCATTTTGCCCGCCCCCGGAATCCGTTGGGCTCTGACACAACCACTTCTGCTTGCTCTGGGATCACCCGAGTGCGTTGCAACCGTGGTGCCCAGCGGGGTAGTGCTATTAATTGCGATCATTTCCATGAAGTTTAAAGTTTGAGTGGTTTGACACTTGTATGCTCATTTCGAATTGATTGACGTGGGAGCCCACTGATTGCATACAAACTTGTGGGAAAGTTTTAAGGTGTTAAAGTGTCACAGGCTCATTTTTGGTGTCATAGTTGCCTGTATATGATTGGTGTCCCATTTAGTCGCCTCTTACGACAAGCTGGGACGCACTGCGGCACTATTCTTTATCCGATGCCGCACGGATCCCTAATTTTCCTTCCCCACCCCAAATATTTTGAGCTTTTACAAAATACCTTGAACGCACACTTAGTATGATATATAGTAAATGTATTTTCTTCTGAGAGTAACTCTCTGGACCTTAAAAGATCACACATAGTGTTTAGTTCGCCTACTTGCAAGCTGAACAATTGTTTTTGTCGTCTCCGTTGTGTAAATGGACCACACACGTACAAAGACTGTGTATTGATTAGATAAATGGGGACTGTTGACAGTTGTAATACATCGGACTTTCTGTATGTAGTAAAAGTCAGATACAGCTCGCATTATAAATACATACGGTTGACTTTGATCCCCAACGATACTTATTTCTGTAGTGTCACAGTCAGTCAGTGTTGTTTTGTTAGAGTTTCGCTTAAATTCTTGAAAATTATTTGTTTCATTCATTACCCCCACTAAAAATTAAATGAATTCATAAGTAGTAAGTAAGTCAGGCACGATGAAAACGTTTAAAGCGCCTTTTGTGCGTTTTCATTTTGGTAAATATGTGTAAAAGCTTACCTTTCTCTCTGTTTCTTTCGGTTTGCATCCCTGATTTGTGGTTCTGATGTGCATTGTTTTGAATTAAGTGTGAAATAATTTTTTAGATTTCTTAAACGTTCTGTTGTAGCCGTAGAAAAAGTTAGGATAAAATTCGGGTCCAATTACCAGCCAATGTCACCTTGATTTACTTCATCTCCATGCCGACGATTAACCTGGCTGAGGGCTCAGCATCTAAATAGCTCAGTCGTTAACGGAGTATCCGGATACCTGGCAACCTCCGGATTAGCTAGCCTAATCTGTATACAGCGGATCTCTGTACAGATGGACCTTCTTTCTCCGCTATTCATGGGAACACATTATGGATAAATTTGAAAAAACAAAACCCGAGGCCGGGTTTTTATTACCAGGTGGTAATACGGTCACTGGACCTACTACCGACAGGGCTCCTGCAATGCCGAGCAAAAGAACATCTGTGGCAGGCCATGGTAATCTTTTGCAAGGCAAAAGCAACGAGCCCAAAGCATAATCTTCAGGGAGCAGCATTGCTGTGACAAGACATGGTCCTACCACTTCCTTCATCCCTAGCAGCAGCAAGTCTGTGGCTCCATCCAAAGGAGCTAGCAGAAGCTCAACCCCGTAAGAGAGCTCCTAGCAAGGAGCTTTGTGTAAAACGCCGAAATGCGTATCGCATCATCAAAGCTTGCGGATCTATTCCGGAGGTGGGGGGAGATGGGGAGTCAAAAAGGAAACTAGAATGGGCGAACAACATCTTTAAAGACTGACCCCCCACCGTTTTTCGCTAAAAGACTCCTATAAGCGCCAGAGATCATTGGAGGAAACCACTCCGGTTCCCAAAAGGCCCAAAACGAGAACTCCCCCAGGGCCTTCCGATGCTACATCGCTGAGATCTTTTAGCGATTCCCTAAAGGATGAAATTATGATCGCAGTGATCGACAGGAGCGACGCCGATGGATCTATTTCAGCAGACCGGTAGCAGTTGGTCAAGTTGAAGCTTTCAAGCAACTTCCTGACCATCATGTGGGAAAACCCCGGACCACCTCCTATCACAAACGACTCTGGCTGGTACCAAGGCCACGTCAAGCTGATCGCTTGTACCGACAAAAGATCCTTAGATCTATATAAAAAAGCCATAGGTGGTGCAATGCTCGAGGTCGTGGCAAAGGAGGATATCCCTAGCAGACCTAAAACCCGCACCTGGATCTCAGCTAAACCCTCTTCCCCAGAAGACATTCTCATTAGGCTCAGCAACCCGACCCTGCCGACTCATGACTGGAAGGTCGCGAAACTAGAGGAACTAAAGGGCCCTTACAGATGTGCGTAATTGTGATCAATAAAGAATCCCGTAACCATGTAGCGCAGACCAAAAGCATGATTCGGTTTGACTTCGAGTCCATCTTCCTAAGGGTCTACAAGAAGGACGAGCTGGATGCTGATAAGCAACCGGCTCCTCATTAAAGAAAATACAAACTTAGCCTCACACATTGGAGTAACGATATCCTTCCCTAAATTGGATAGCGATGACTCCAACCAGTCCAGGGCGACTAATAGGATGTCGGCATCCATCTCTAGTTTTACGTCAGAGATGGATACCGACGACGAAACAAACAGAGTTCCTTCGTGATCAAACTTGGAGGATGAGCTTTTGGGATCGCCTTCAGAATTGGAGGGCTCATGCAGCACAGTGGTAGAGGTTTCTCTGGAGGATTGCAGCAATGACGCTATGATTTCTCCAAATTACCACCACTCAAAAAAGGCCTCGGCCGCGTCTATCTGCGTCTATCCAAGGGCACAGATGACATCATCCTAATTCAAGAACCTTGGATTGCTGAAGGCGTGGTTCGTAGATTAAATACACCTCTATATATTTAGCTGTATACCAAAGACAAAGGTAAGATCAGATCTTGTATATTAGTGAAACGTAGCCTAAATTCATTTCTGCTTCCTAACATCAGCGACCCCGACTTAACCGTTGTCGGGCTAGTAAAGGCCAAAGACTGCTTCTGGATAGAATCGACGTATCGTCACGGCCAAACGGGCCCTCTCCCTGCTGACACAATACTGACATCATCATAGGATGCGATGCAAAAGCGCATCACACAATATGGGGCAGCACCAATACCAACGATAGAGGTGAGTCACTTTTTGAATATACTCATATAATTAGTACTAACCTCATTTTATGTAACACCAACATTCATTACAAGAAAGCGACAAGAAGTGCTTAACATCACTGGATGGTATCGTCTGAACACGTCTTTCCAGATCATAGGTACTCGTACATCCAATTCAATTTGACGAATGCTCTCCCCTGCCAAATAGCATTTCGTAACTACCGGAAAACTGACTGGCACAAATACAGGAAAAAAATTCTAAAAAGTATCTCTCCCGACCTTTCAAGCCCCCCGGACAACACCAATGAACTTGACTCGAAAGTCGAGGCTCTAACACGGGCTCTCAACCGAGCACTGGCCGTCTCTTGTCCTCTAATTAAACCTAGAGGCAAGAAAAAGCCATATCGGTGGACATCCACATTGGAGCTGCTTAGACACGCTTGCACGAATCTTTTCAAAAAAGCAAAAACCTCAAGAGAAGCGTCGGATCGGGACTCATACAAGGAATCCCTCAAAACATACAAAAAAGAATTGAGGACGGCAAAGCGTGAATCCAGGAGGTCTTTTTGTGATAAAATCTCCGAAGCCTCTGACGCATCACGAGTAAGAAAAATCCTCTCAACGAGTCACTCGATGCCTAGCTGCCTGAAAAAAAGCGACGGTTCATTGACTCATATAAGTTTACTGGGCCGGATGGTATAATTCCAGCCGAGCTACAAAGATCATCGGATGTAATCTTGCCGTCGCTTGAAAATATCATGAGTTACTGCGTAGAACTATCCAACATACCTTTGTCATTGAGAGAAGTAAATGTTGTTTTCATTCCCAAAAGCGGTAAATGTTCTCATGTTGTCCCAAAGGACCTAAGACCTATTAGTCTATCATCTTTCCTTCTAAAAACTCTAGAACGACTGATTGATATCCATAAAAGATCTAGCTTTAACCCTAGACTCCTATCCACGGCACAACATGCCTACTGTAAGGAAAGTCGGTGGAAACGGCTCTACACTCACTATCAAGCCACATCGAACGATCCTTACATTATAGAGAATATACAATGGTAGCTCTCCTGGACATAGAAGGCGCCTTTAACAACGTCAAAACATCCGCAATCACGACGGCGCTGTCAGCTTTGAAGGTAGATGATTCACTTGGGCACTTGATCAATCTCATGATTATCAATTCCAAACTGGGTGGGTCCTCTGTCAAAAGAAGTGTCAGCAGAGGTACGCCGCAAGGCGGTGTCCTCTCACTCCATCTCTGGAACTAAGTGGTTTACGAATTTATTTTAACCTTTGCTGGGTGCCGGGACATAGAGATATTCCAGGGAACTGCAGGGCCGACGAACTTGCCAAAATTGGAACCACTATACCTATCACACCTGACAAGGAAAACATACGAATAGATATACCTATCGCTACGTGAAAACAAGGAATAAAGCTGGATGCTAACAGAAGAACAAACCATAGATGGGCGGTTGGATCGATATGATCAGCGACCAAACAAATCTGGCCAAAGCTAGATCTGAACCGCTCCATGAGTTTAATTCTTCTAAATAGAAAACATCTTAGCGCCATTATAGGTGTCATCGCCGGACACTGACTCATAGGTAAATATGGAAGAAGGCTTGGAATGTTTACTAACGACTTTTGCAGAAGCTGCATGGATGAGGAGGAAGAAGAGACAATCCCTCACCACCTTTGTACATGTCCAGTGTTCTCCCAAAGAAGAAATCTCCACCTAGGAGTCTTCTTCCACAACTACTTACGTAACTTAAGCAACACAGACATTAAAAGTCTCCTACGCTTTATTAAAAGCTCTAAATGTGTTTTATTTAAATTTACTTTCGGAACAACAAAGTGGATGACCCTGTATAGAATTACTAGTATATTGAGAAGTCTCAAAAACAGTTTTCTCTGAATACGTGTATATTGTTGAAGGCGAAATAAATAAGAACAGACAACAAACACACTATTCAAGCCTTAATCCCTTAGTTTTATGATAATTTTGAATAAAATTCCGTATGACACTACATTAGATTCTCCAGAAAACTTTATTTTCTAAAAAAAAACAGTAATCAATTTTCAGAACTCTACAAATCCTGTGCGTACAGGAAAGTGGTGTAATACAGGAAATAAAGCGCGTTTTCTAGATTTAAAGACTAAGGCATTTAAGATGTTCTACCATGGAACGGTCAGTGGACGAAACGGTGTTGGAATCGTTGTTGCAGCGGATCTTCTAAAAAACATCGTTGGTATCTTGAAAATAAGCGACCGCTTGATGAGTGTTAAACTCGTCATACACAATGAAACGTGGAACATTGTTAGCGCGTACGCTCCACAAAATGGATGCGACCAGTCGGAAAAAGATACATTTTGGTCAGAGTTCGGTGATTTGCTTAGAAATATACCTATCGATGAGATGCTCTTCGCAGGCGGAGATTTAAATGGCCACGTCGGAAAAACAAATGTTGATTATGAGGACTGCCACGGCGGTAAAGGCTTTGGAACCAGAAATCCAGCCGGCGAAGATATCCTTGTACGGCTTAACCGTCTTAAATACAATGTTTATTAAACATCAACGACATCTCATCACCTATAGAAACGCAAATAGATTATCACCTCTGCAAAATGTCGATGAGAAACCGTGTTAAGGACTGTAAAGTAATACTTGGAGAATCGCTAGTAAGCCAACACCGTCTGCTCATTACAGAATTTTTTACAGCGGAACCAGCGAAAACACGGGCATCGTTTGGAAAGCCAAAAATCCGATGGTATAATCTATCGAAGGAACGAAGCGCAAGATTTATCGCACTGGCTAAAGAAGTACTTCAAAATATAAATGGTATAGCAGACTCACTTAGCCCGCAAGAAATGTGGAACAGCATGCACGAGGAATGCATAACACTCGCAAAGTCCCATCTGGGGACTATATCGAAATACCATTACGTCGGCAAAGAAACATGATGGTGGAATGACGAAACCAAACGAGCTGTGGCCGACAAGAAGAGTGCATTCCAAGCGTGGACAAAATGCGATCGGAGCGACGATATCGAAAAAGCTCGACTGGCTCTTGAATACGAGCGTCCTAAAAAGATCGCAAAGAAAGTCCTGGCTCGAACTCGAGCGGCAGAAGCGGAAAACCTGTACCAGGAGTTGGAACAAATATCCTCACGATCGGCGGATAGAAGACAAGCTATCCAAGAAGTTCAAACGTCATACAGTACTAAAATGCCAAGTATTTTTAAGCTCGCTGCACAGAGGAGAAAAAATTCAATGGAAATAACCTCGCCGAAATACATCAAAAACGCAGACGGTCGCTTATTATCAAATGAAAAGAAAATTTGTGACCGGTGGCTTGAATACTGTAAGGAGTTGCTTAACAAACAGTTTCCACGTGATATCGTGCCGACAGCTGGTCTTTTCGAGGAGGAAGTTTCGGACTTTTCAATCGAAGAAATAAGTATAGCAATTGGAAAAATGAAGCGGGGGAAAGCGGCGGGACCAGACAGCATTCCATCAGAGTTTTGGTCGAAGATGGAGGGGATCGGCAGCGTTTGGCTATCGAAACTTTTAAATAAATTAAAATGTGGACAACCTATGCCGAATCAATGGAGAAGTAGCTTCTTGGTTCCATTATACAAAGGAAAAGGCGACACTCGAGAATGCAACAACTACCGTTCAATCAAGCTTATGTCACACACAATGAAAATCGTCGAAAGAGTCTTAAACGAACGTCTTCGGCAAATAATAAAGCTCGATAATAGCCAGTGTGGATTTGTTGAAGGAAGATCGACGGTGGACGCTATCCAAAGCCTACGAATAATAATGGAAAAGCACCGAGATTCGTCTAAGGATTTACACATGGTGTTTATCAACCTCGAGAAAGCATTCGATCGAGTGCCTAGGGATCTCATATGGGCCGCGCTGAAGTCTCAAAACGTACCGGAAACGTATGTTAGAATAATACAAGACATGTACGGAAACGTGAAAACTGCGGTTAAAAGCTCTGCTGGACTAACGAGAGAATTTCCATTTAATGTCGGAGTGCATCAAGGAAGTGTACTTAGCCCTTTCTTCTTTAACGTAGTATTCGATTATCTTTTAAAAGACTGCATGCGCGAAGCAAATGTAACGCCAATTCTCTTCGCTGACGACGCAGTTATACTTAGCGATAACGTCGAAGATTTACAGAACGCCTTAGATTCATGGAGAAATGCGCTAGAGAGAAACGGGTTTAAAATAAGTCGTTCAAAGACGGAGCATTTGACGTGCCCATTTGCGCATCCGTTGCGACCTGTACCGAATATAATGTTAGACGGAATAGTTCTTCCAAAAAGCACTATCTTTAAGTACTTAGGATCAATCGTTAACATGGAAGCGAAATGTGACGACGACGTAAACCACAGAGTGAGTGTGGGATGGATGAAATGGCGGGAAAATTCGGGAATCTTTTGCGACCGAAAATTTCCACTTAAATTAAAGGGGAAACTCTACACCACGGTTGTTAGACCAGCTCTTATATACGGTTCACAGTGCTAGACAATGTACGAAGCGTTTAAAAACAAAATGACGGCAGCGGAAATGAAAATGTTAAGGATGTCTAGTGGAGTCACTAAACGCGATTGTATAAGATCTACGCGTATAAGAGGAAGTCTACATATAAAGAATTCGGTAACCGAACAGCTTGAGGCGAATAGAATAAGTTGGTATTGCCACGTTCAAAGCAGATCTGCGGAAAATCCGGTTAAAAAGGCACTATCAACTACGGTCACTCCAACTGTAAGAAAACGAGGTCGGAAAAAGAATTCCTGGATTTCTCAGATGGCAAATGCGCAACAACGTCTGGGGTTAACCACTGAAGCGATCCAGGACCGAGCATTATGTAGACGCGTTCTGCGGTCTGCGACATTAGCCAACCCCATAAGCGGAGCAGCAGCGATGCAGTAAAAATGGGAAACTCGTTACACATAAGTTCGTAATAACGAGGAAAGGGTTAATAAAAGGATAAGAAGAAGAAGGAAGGAAGAAGAAGGAAGTTTGGCAAAGTACAGAGAAATACATTTGGGCAGACTGGTAGCAGAAAAAAATCGGTGTCAGAACGCGATTTTAAGTAAGAGCCTTTTTTCCGCAAGAGATCGCAACTCTTTATTATACCAGGGTGGGGACGATGAGGGATTTTGTTTGGGTAATAAAGCCACAGATTGGGAGAGACATTTTAAAATTCCTGCAAACAAGGATACGAGAGCATCGTTAACCGTAAGGTTAGCATTGGAAATTGGATTTACTGAGGAGGTTATTCAGTTTGGCGTAATTAGCCCTATGAAAATGTAAACTGTAAGAACACTGATAGGAGGGATTAAGACTATTGTCGTAGGTCAACGTCAGAAAAAGGGGAGGGTGGCAGCGATCCAACTTAGAGAGAAGATGTCTACTTTCTTAAACGACGTAGTTATCTGTATCAGTGGCGAAGACTAGGTCGAGTTGTCTGCCGATGTTATTGGTGACACCGCTTTTGATACAGACCAGAGTCAGCTAGGCTGTCGATGAAAAGATTTTCTTTACCAGAGGTGGGATTAGTTGCGGGAAAGTAGGACTAGTAAGTCTGAGCTAAGGTAAATTGAAATAAAAAAAAAAAACACTGTGGCGCTGGCAGCCCGGTAAGGGCCGTGGCCTAGCTTCTTCACACTCATTTGTGTTGCTCATGTTATCATTTTTTGTCACATCTGAGCGGGGCCTACGGTTTATCGCCGAGTCCGAACGGCACTCCTTAGAAGCTTTTTCGTAGGCAATTTTACTTTCTGGAGTTTGCCATTGCCCGCCGAAAGGGTGATGGCGATTTGAAAAATTGTTGGTGGCCAGCCAGGAATCGAACCCAGACTGTCTGCGTAATAGTCCAATGAGCTAACTATCGCGCCATCGCCATCGCCACCTAAAAAAATAACAACGTCGTTAGATCAGCAAGATTACAAGTACAATCGATGGGATCAACAGCTAGCTGGTAAGCTTGAATTGGTTGAGAGGGGCGAATATAACAGCTACAAATATATAAGTTGCGCTTGTAAATAGGAATTCTAGCGCAAACGAATTCAAAGAATGCTGTGGATGACTTTTAAAAAGGTCTGGACTCTAAGCGAGAGTGTATAGCTGGAATCTCACCACGGCCATAAAAATTCTCCTCTTTATCTGGACCATCGTCACGGTGTAAATCGAAGTCTTGGGAAAATAATTCAATATTCTTAATGTTGTAGGGCAGAATCTACGAATTAAGATATATAGCAGAAATCTAAGTTCGTAATCCTCTTACGTTTTGATAATATAAGGACAGTCATTTGGGAGGTTTCGGTAAAGAATTGAGTGGTGGGTAAGGAGCGATGGTAGTTTTTGAAACTAGACCGTGTTCTCTGGAGATGTAGTGTACGTTTGGAACTTACGTGAGAACCAAAAGAAGAGAGTATTTGGGCAGAAAATCAAAAAAAGGCTTTCAATCAATTTATAGAAAACATCGTGAATGAAACATGATTGGAACATTTTCGTGATGATTTTCCAAGCACCTTAGCCATGGACGCATCCTCACATGGAATTGGTGTCGTAATTTTTCACGTCACAGCCAGATTGAGAAAGAGGCTCTTTCCATCATTTACGGAGTTAAGAAATTCCATCAGTACCTTTTTGGACGTCAATTTGAATTGGTTACGGACCAACAACCACTGATCACGATTTTGAATCCATCTAAGAAGCTTCCACATATGACGATACATCTTTTTCAACGGTAGGCACTCATTCTTATGGGATACACATATAGCATACGTCATCGTCCCACAAAACAACACGGTAATGCAGACTGCCCGTCGCGTCTGCCAGCTGGACCAGATGTCAGATTTGACCGTACCAAAGAATCTCGTCACCATGTAAATGAAGTGAGCTCCGTATTAATAGACGATTTTCTCACAGAATAGTCAAGGCTACGCAGTGCGACTCAACACTCACAAAGGTTATCAATTATGTCCAGAGTGGTGGCCAAACGAAAATCTCAAATCAAATTTTTCCTTAATATCTTATCATAAAAGACTTTCTTTTGAAGCACTTAATAATGTTCTTCTCTTTCACAGTGGAAGTCGTTCAGCTACAACCGAAGGTCCTGACGCTTCTTCATCAAGGACACTGGGGACTAGCCCGCATGAAGCAGATATCTCGACGATATTGCTGGTGCCCAGCATTGATGGCGACATTACCAACATTACCGATGTGTTGCGTGTCAAAGCAATACAAAAAATTCCCCACGAGAGTGGGAACGAATACACGTCGACTTTGCTGGACCGTTTCAGAAACAGATGTGGTTAATTATTGTCGACTCGAAGTCAAAGTTCCCCTTTGTCATACGAATGGCTTCTACTACGTCGGAAACAACGACTCAAGCATCGCGATCAATTTTCGCATTAGAACGACTGGTGTCCGATGATGGCAGATCCAGGCAGACTCAACAAATTCCTAAACTCTTATCAAAATCAAAAATGCCCATTCATGGACGAATCAACCAACAAGGCATTAAACATAGTAGGTCTTTAATACCACATACTTAGTAAGGCATAATATCAAAATGAATTTTTTATGGCGATATCAAAATCAATCTAGAAAACTAAGGAGCTTCCATCATAAATAAATTTAAGCTCTCCTCTTTATTCCTTTCCACACAAGACCTGCTCTGGAAGAACGTTTTCTACCATCTCATTGAAAAGAAAGAAAAAGTTTTTGCTTAGACTCGGCTTTTACCGTCTTTCAGATAAATAAAACAATTCAAACGCAACAATATGCTTTTGCAAATTCAACAGTTCAACTTTTCTTAATGAACGATTCGTCGCACATCACTTATGTTGTTCACCTTCCACAATAGTGCATTGTGAAATGCGTCCTCCGTCTGATTGCGAAAACACACAATAGCATGCGCGACGTGAATAATAAGCTTTTTAATTAAATTTACGTTTGAGTTTTGTTGTGAAAACGTTTCCAATGTCACAAATCTCATTAAATCCTTTTCAAATTTGTTCTATATTTTGTGTGTGTGTTGTATGCATTATAATGCACTTAGTGCCATTCCTTTGCTGATACTCGTATATCAGCTAAACACCAACGTCATGCTCCTCTAACTTAAGAAAACAATGTCGTGAGTGTATATTCGCGTTTCCGCATTCATTTAGAAGGACATTCAACCACGATTCACACAAGAAGATGCATGGATTGTTAGCCATTAACAGATCATCCTTGTCATCTTGGTCTTGAAAGAAAATTTCCATTTCCATCCCCAAATACCCTCATTGTTTGGGAATATCTCCCACGGAATATCTTTCAAGAGACACATAAGGGTCTGTCTTGATGCGTTTCACATCAAGAACCAACGACAGGAACAGTTAAAGTTGAATCTGCTTAAGGATTCGAGCATGGGATTCTTGAAACCTCTTTCAAAAACTTAACGCTTTTGATACGTGTTATTTTATGCTTGGAGTTTTTGTTTTTATCTTTTTATCTCCCATGCATGGTGCATGCTTTGTGAGGCAGAAACCAACGCCCGACTGCTTCTTCCCCTCTAATGTGTTACATTCTACACATTCTTCTGTATCATAACAAGGTAGATATGGGGAGGAGAATGCGAAATGCAAATAAAGACGAGACCAACAAATCGTAAATGAAAATGGAACGCACAAGTTTTTCCGCTTGACGTTGTTTTTTGTGGTCTACCCGCAAGTTTAAGGGTTTCAGTGGCTTTGGAAAAACTTATTTCGTTTGTGTGGAAAGGAATTCAAAACTTTCCCAACCTCACTCGCATATTCTCTCACACCCACATACACGCACACAAATTAGTTTTCCATTGTTGTAGCTTACAGAGAAAACATCGGTCATAACTTTGGTTGCATTTTTGTTTGGTAACTTTTTCGACAATATTTTGTGCGCGATCTAATTGTGGAAATTGTTCTATTGTTTGAATAGTTTAGCCAGATTGTCCTGGTGGGGAAAGGAGCTTGGAATTGTATGTCAGAGTTTATGGATTAAAATAAATTTGAAAATGTGAGTACCTATAAATTTTACGTCTTGATTATAATGAAACTCGTTGCAGCTCTAGTTAAACGAAAGTATGTGTAGACAATGCCATCCTACCCGTAAAATAATTAATGAAATTTTATGGCTAAGGGGGTACCTATTTCCGTTTCTATAGATGTGGAAGTACCAACACAGAAACATGAAACTTTCGCCAGCAAATTATGAAAGTGCTTCTTTTTACCTAGAAACATTTTTCCATATACGGTCTTATCCTTCAAAGAAAATGCAATAGAAATCTGAGAAAGTTTGTGAAAGTTGTGGTGTGTGTGTGTGTGAAGTTTGTGGTGATAATTTTTGTCGTATACGAACCGATAATATCATTAAGGACATGGAGAAAATAAATCAATAGGAAAAAAATATTTCCAAAAACAAGATTTTATTTAAATGCTGTAAAAAGAAGAAAGTAAAGTTTGAAATACATCAAACAAAAGCATAATTTTGTTACACAAAACAATTGTATATGATATAGAAGCTTGTCGCGGGAGCCAACCCTGAGTGCAGCAGCCATCAGAAAGCACATGTGGCCATAATGAGTTTAGTGGGATGTGACTAACTTTATCGTTTTTCTATTCTTCATGTACTTTCATATTCACTGTGCAAGAGCTTCTGGCAACACAAAGTTAAACAAGGCAGCGGGTATGGATTGAATCCCTTACGAGTTCCTTAAAAATGCCACACCTGAGTTCACCTCGACGCTAACTGACTGCTAAAACAAAATCTTACCAGGATTGCAAGATTCCATCGGGCTTCCGGTCTTTAATTATTTTTCAACTTTTTTAAAAAGGGAGACGTTAACCGTCCTGAAAACATCCGAGATATATATGCCTCAGTTGTTGATTTCAAAGCAGATCGAGAAAGTCTCTTTTATAAACATTCGAACTAAGGTAGATATATCTTCAAAAGTCATGGAAACACTATGAGCTTTGTATGTGAATGACAAGATAGCTATGTGGGATGGGGAATCGCTTTCCAACCAATTAAGATCGTCGATGGGCCTTAAACAAAGATGTATGCTAAGCACACTTCTCTTCTCTATATTAATTGACTGCATCGTAGAGTTCCTTGAAGGTGGAGTAAATGTTGCAGGTGGTATTGTTTCGGCATTACTATACACTCCTGACATACTCGTACTTCTTCTGGTAGACTCTCCTGATCAGCTAAAACCTGCTATTGACAAGTTAGAGAGATATTGCGACACTTGGAATCTATTGGGCAATTCAAGTAAGTCCAAAACAGACCTGTAAGATACTTAAGTATTTCAGGACTGCAGTCCTCTCAAGTACAGTACCCTGGTACTGGTACTTAAAAAGAGTTAAGTATCAGTATTTTTCAAGTACTTTCTTTCATCAGGAGAAAGTGTTTCTTTAATTCCAGTTATTGTTATAGCAATCATAAGCCAACGGACTACCGAAAAGTAATCTATTTGAAATTTACAAACCCTTCAACCAGCGGGCGAAGTGAAGATTACCAAATTTCTGATTCGAAACTCTTTTTCTGGTGATTGATTAATTTCTAGCCTTTTATTTATGTATATATGCATTTATTTATTATTTATTCTACAAGACTTCATGCCCTTACTGATCAACACTTTCAGAAATTAGTTCTGTTAAAAGCTAACTCGACTAAAATAAAGTACTTTGAATTGAAGAACTGAACAAGTACTTGAAAGTACTGCTCAAGTACTTTGGTACTTAAGAACGCGATACTTGGCTCGTACTTGGCGTTTTTCAAGTACCAGGGTACTGAAGTACAAGTACAAGCCCCGGTACTGATACTGGTACTGGTACCGGTACTTGTACTTGAAAGTTTAGAGCTCTGGTCCAAAATCATAATGTTCCGAAATGGATTCGGAAGATATATAGCAGACAATAATAGGTACTAAAATGTTTTTTTTTTTATCTGCATGAGAACTTTCGATGGTTGTTGTCTATAGTTTGACAGCTGTCAATGTCAAACTGTGTTGATATTTCTGTTCAGTAAGGTTTGACATCATGAATCGTTTAACGCCAGAACAACGTTTCCAAATTGTGGAAATTTACTTTGAAAAAAACAAATCTTTTCGTGAAGTTCATAGAGCACTTCGTCAATTTTACGGTTAACATAATCGGCCAAGTGAGCAAGCAATTCGTGCAGAAATTGATCGTTTTCGCGAAAACAATCATCAAGCTGTTAACGAATCACCATTACATTCATTAAAATTGACTTTTTGGTGCGGTATACATGCTGGTGGCATCAATGGGGAAGGAGCTGCCTTTACGGTTGATGGCGAGCGCTATCGAGCTATGCTGACTGATTTTTTGTTTCCAAAAATTAATCAGCTAAACATCGACGACATTTGGTTCCAACAAGATGGCGCAATTTGCCATACACCACGCTTAACCATAAATTTATTGCAAAATCAATTTGGTGTCAACTTTATTTCCAGAAGTGGTCCTGCTAACTGGCGCCCTCGTTCGTGCGACTTAACGCCTCTCGATAACTTTTTATGGACCTATGTTTATTCATTGGTTTATGTCAACAAACCAGCAACTCTTGAAGCATTGGAAGCCAATATTCAAGCCACAATTGATGCCATACGACCAGATTTATTGGAAAAAGTTGTGAAAAATTGGACTGATCGAATGGACCATGTAACCCGTAGCCACGGCGGGCATATTTCGGAAATCATATTTATAAAAAAACAAATAAATTAAATTATCTACCAGATTATAATAATAAAAAATTCATTCCAATAATATTTCTGTCTTGTATTATTATTTTAAGTTCTTAAGCTAAACTCCCTTTACAAAGGACAAGACGTGGACTTAGTAAAGGAATTCAAATATGTACATAGGCATAATTCTAACAAGCAATATATGCTTTGAAAAACATCTCAAGTCTTAGCTCTCTGAAGCCAAAGCTGCGTTTTGTGCATCATGGAAAAATTGTTTGTCAAGCAGGTTTATTGGTCATGTAGAAAAATACAAGCTGTTTATAGCGTCCTCTAAATCTATGCAGCTCTCAAGTTTGAGCTTTCGAACAACACGAAGAAGTGGAAAAAATTACTTCCAATCTATATCTGCCCAATATGTTTTTAAACGCACTTAAGTTGCGTTTCGTGTAAAATTCTTGATAACGAACAATTAAACAACTTAAGCTGAACATTGCAAAAGGTAATTTCTGGTCAAATCAATCAAATTTCGAATCAAACAGCATAATGGGCTGAATAGATAGACTGTTACTTATTGATAATGTCGTTCGGGAGTAAGTTTAATATGACTTACTGCTGCTGTGGAAATGATTTTATATGTCTTTATCTCTTTTGTAGCAGAATTTTTGAGGGAAATTAAAGTTTCCTAGTATATTACTAGCGTTATTCGTCATAGAAATTCGGTTGAAACATAGATATAGATATGTGAATTGACATGTATCCAATTGGTGTTCAAGCACCAATCCGCATATGTTCTACGCATTTCAGGGTCAGATGGCTTCAAGGGGTTAGATGCAAATCCAATTGCAAAATACCCCATTATGTGCTACCGGTAAGACAAGATAAGAAATTGATAGATTTGGATCTTGTTCAAAGCTTTTACTAATGGCCCTTATACATCTGTAACAGAGCCAATCTCTTCTAATATATTTTTTTTTAATTTGGAATATGATACGCTCAGATGGATGATTAAACTGCTCGTAATGCGAAAATGTACCTTCTATAGAAACACAATTTTTGTAGTAACTTTTCACAATATTAACAAGTTCATCGATCCATATTTTAAAATGGAATACTTCTAACTTAACATATATAGTCTTGGATGATGCAACCATCACGTATGATGGTTTGACGTATATGTTTGAAACAGGGATGTTCAATTCTGGCCAAGAATTTGATAACCCTATGTATGTAGATATTCCCAAAAAGACCATCGAGAATGATGAATCCTGTTGGCTGCTACGACGCAATTATGGTCATCTCTGAGTAGTCATACTGTTATTTTAGTGTAAGTCACATAAGTTGCAATATATTTGTTCAGTTCTTAGTGAGAAAGACAATTTAGACGCAGCCATTTTCATTTTGCTGGGGGATATTGTAATCTTAAGAAGAAGAAATCTAGCAGACAGAAATGTTTGGGTTTGGGCGTTTCCTGAAAGTATGTGTATACATAGATTAGTATTTTAGAGAGAACCCAGTTTCCTGCCTTCGGATTGTGTTTGTTAAAGTTTACTTGATAGCCCCGTTCTGCTCCGCAGCATTACTTGATATATTAGAATTGATAGAGAATTTAGTTCTTCTGAATTTTGTTTTTATGTTCTTAGTTATGAATTAAAAAAAAAGTTCATATGGGGTACCCTCCTTCTTTGTAGGCAAAAGTTCTAACGTTGCATCTTTTGCTCTCAGATTCCACTCCAGACCTATAATGAGAATGTACATATTTCTTCCATGAGAAGTCCGTCAGATCTTTCTCAAACGTCTTCGAGAGACTTGTGTTTCGAAGCAAACCGTCCTTATTACTTGGAGTTCCACCCTGGGTCTTATCCTACAAAGAGTAAATCATCAATAATGTGGTCAGAACTACAGTCAGTAATTGCATCATTATTTTCCCTATGAGCCCGAAACATATGTTCAGGAAATAGCTCACTTGCACTTTGAAGTTCAGTATGTCTACCTTTTTGTCCATCAATAATTATCACACGCTTATACGCACTAACGCTACAAAGATGGGAATAAACAATTCCCATCACCAGTAATTGAAGTTACCTCAAAATCTTTATACACCTTACCCACAGTACAGAGTTGTGTTTTTTTCGCACTTGAAGAAACACACGTCATTTCGTAATCCTCATCCACAGGAAGTCGTCTCTTCTTGGTAGTTGAAGGACCACACATCTCCAAATTGGTCACTGATTTCTCATACACTTTCTTTCTCTTCTCATACACTTTCACTGTACACTTCGGTGTCTTCCTACTAAGCCCAATAATCAATAACTTTTGAACACACGAACTACTTACACATACAAAAAATTAAAAAGAACTGAAGAAATTTTATTAAGTCGCAAAATTATAACATAGAATTAGGATAACAGTCTGATCGACACTGAGTAAAATGATAAAGAGGATTAGCGATAAAGAGCATGAAGGCATTGAGACAAAATGTTACCAAATTGTGCGGTGGAGGTAGTTTTCAAGTTTTTAGTTACATGTTACCTTCTCGCTCTCCTGGACCCAACCAATCATACGAAGTGGTTATACCAAATGAAAGAGGAGAATGTCCTGATGTTCTTAGAGCAAAATGATATCGTAATAAGAATCCGAGATATGGATGCTCAAGTAGCTTGAGTAGGGGTAATTTTCACATTCTACTTGATAATTGAGAAAGACAAAAGGTAGATGTAATCCAATGCTCGACGATTCATCTGGGCATTAATACCTTTCATTAAAAAAAACATTCAGCAAATCGGTTCGATGGAACGAACTCGGAACAGTTTCATCAATTCTTTTAAAATTTAAGATTCGGCCACCATATCTGGCTCCTCGTTAGATCTCATTAAAACTGCAGCTGAAATGATTGCGGAAATCCATCAAAGTTTGATCGTAGTGCACAATTTACCCTACATAGCCTTAAACCGCATTTTTAAAATTTGGAAAATTGTTAGGTGCAGGGCAGAAAATGTACAATCAGGGAAATAATTTAAATGCAAAGCTTCTGACCACCAAACACTCAATAGGCATATTGAATGAACTACAACAATTACACGATTCTCAACGCCGATACATGTCAGTCGCGGTACATGCTTTTTTAAACATGCAAAATTTATTTGAACGATTCGTTTTAAATTCTAAATTGATTTAAAAAACAAATGGCAAACAAAGCGAGTGCAAAGCTTGGACGCCAACCTCGAATTACTCATTGCCTCAACACTTCAGTTATAAGACCCTTACTTATGTATGGTGCAGCATTTTATTGCCCAGCTATTTATAAGCAAACCAAATTTGTTTAACAAGAGACGGTGCGAAGATCCATCGGATTATATTTTAATCTTTGTCCTGAGATATATGCCTTGTGTTTTACTAAACATTATTTTTTTATATTTTTCTATGGTTATCCATGATAAGGATATTGGCGCGCTGTACTGACAGTTGCCTGAAAACTTCATAGGAGTGGACCAAAGTACAAACAAGCCATTCATGTATTCTAGACCAAAAAGAAATGTCGACTTGAATGAATCCGATAAATTCGCAAAAGTTCCTTTTTGTGCTAAAACTAAGCACAACCTAAGATTCACTTCTCTTATTATCGAAATGGCCACATATCGATAACCTAAATGCATCGTCATTAGCGATTAGAAATGCCTACAGCCATGACCTTTTTTCCAAACATATTTGTAGAGATGAAGGGAAGAAGGAAAGTACTCTTCATTTCCCGTAGAGCTAGCCTGATCTTTCCAACGGGAAAAAAAAAATCTATTTCTTTTCCGAAAATTATCGATAAATGTCCAAAATAATATTGAACAGGTTCCTTAAACGTTTCTTTTAACAACTCCTTGGATGGGGATTAATTTCATAATACTTCTACTTCAATTAAATTTTAAATGCCATCATTTATTGGGAACATGTCGATGAAGCTGATTCGATTTCGTTTTTTTAATCCGGTTAATGTGTTCTTCTTGAGGCAACTACAAGTTTACCTAAGGTTTAATGCAAGTGTTGTTTATAGGAGTATAACCTCAAATACCTTTTACTCTCATATTGTCCACAGTCTTGTTGCCAATTATTCAAAACTCATTGCTCATGTCATATATGGAAGCGGTCGTTCTTTTTTATCCCGCAGACCACAGTTTGGTAATATGAAACACTGTTTGGCAGTTTCTCTAGTTTGGAACATTGTAAGTGGTTATTTCGTAATCACTCGCGTCCTTATTTTTTCTGGCTGATGTTCGCTCCTTTGAGGTCATGGTCATCAAAGTGACGTCATTTATGGTATATGTACGAACATTACAGATGTTCTACTCTGCTTTGGTATTTATTATTATTTCCTTCCTTTTATGTCCTTTCTGGCAGCAATCCAGCAATGAATAAGACATGGAAAATCCAGAAATGGAGACCGCAAAGGAAATGAAAATCTGTTGGTTTATGAAGGATTTTTATGATGGTGGTGGTCCCACTATTAAGTAAAAGTAACCATACTTTCTGTCTTGCCAATTTTATGATTTTCATCATTCATACTTCTCTCATTTTTGTTTTTTGAGTAAAGATATTTACGGATATGGAATTGAACAGAGGCTGGTAATGGATGATACCTGCTGCATTAGAACCTTCAATTTTAATATAAATATTTTTTATATTACAACTGTTGCTGTTGCCAGGACGTCGCTTAATCCAATTTTGTATTCCATAAGACAATCATTGGAAAAGAACTTGTTTTTCTGATTTCAAAATGTGTGACTATCAACTGCAGACCGTAAATCGACAAGAGTACATCAACAACAAAACAAAAGCAGAAGTGTGCGTTAAGTACAGAAGAGGCTTTTCCAATCTCCTCTCTTCTCTTTGATCAAGTAAATGATATTCCGTACAAAATCTTTCTGGGGACATCATAATTATTGAATGTCCTTCTCCTGGAATTGACCTTTTTAAAACTTAGCCGTAAAGTGCCATAAGTGAGGCCCAATTGGTGACTTCAGCGACGAATTGGGTTGCCTGGCTAGTATTCAACACTATCACTCACAGTGGTGTACCTGCTAGTCTCACCCGATGTAGAGTTGCGACAAAAACTGGGTGTTGAGATCTTAAGATCAGTAAGATGTTTTAGATGGGCTTCGACTTATACCTGTACGGAAACGTGAAAACTGCGGTTAAAAGCTCTGCTGGACTTACGAGAGAATTTCCAGTTAATGCCGGAGTGCATCAAGGAAGCGTACTTAGCCCTTTCCTCTTTAACGTAGTATTCGATTATCTTTTAAAAGACTGAATGCGCGAAGCAAATGTAACGCCAATTCTCTTCGCTGACGACGCAGTTATACTTAGCGATAACGTCGAAGATTTACAGAACGCCTTAGATTCATGGAGAAATGCGCTAGAGAGAAACGGGTTTAAAATAAGTCGTTCAAAGACGGAGCATTTGACGTGCCCATCTGCGCATCCGTTGCGACCTGTTCCGGATATAATGTTAGACGGAATAGTTCTTCCAAAAAGCACTATCTTTAAGTACTTAGGATCAATCGTTAACATGGAAGCGAAATGTGACGACGACGTAAACCACAGAGTAAGTGTGGGATGGATGAAATGGCGGGAAAATTCGGGAATCTTTTGCGACCGAAAATTTCCACTTAAATTAAAGGGGAAATTCTACACCACGGTTGTTAGACCAGCTCTTATATACGGTTCACAGTGCTGGACAATGTACGAAGCGTTTAAAAACAAAATGACGGCAGCGGAAATGAAAATGCTAAGAATGGCTAGTGGAGTCACTAAACGCGATTGTATTAGATCTACGCGTATAAGAGGAAGTCTACATATAAAGACTTCGGCAGCCGAACAGCTTGAGGCGAATAGAATAAGCTGGTATTGCCACGTTCAAAGAAGATCTGCGGAAAATCCGGTTTAAAAGGCACTATCAACTACGGTCACTCCAACTGTAAGAAAACGAGGTCGGAAAAAGAATTCCTGGATCTCTCAGATGGCAAATGCGCAACAACGCCTGGGGCTAACCACTGAAGCGATCCAGGACCGAGGATTATGTAGACGCGTTCTGCGGTCTGCGACATTAGCCAACCCCACAAGCGGAGCAGCAGCGATGCAGTTAAAATGGGAAACTCGTTATGCATAAGTTCGTATAACAAGGAAAGGGCTAATAAAAGGATAAGAAGAAGAAGGGCTTCGACTCATACCGAGGGTAGAACCTGTGTTCCCAACACGAGTTCTGAATTGGTATGAAATGAATTGACGGATAGCGATGGTAAGGCGTTTCCTCGCTCCCATGGATTTATGGGCATCCCGTGAAACCTACTCCACGACAGGATTTCATGAAAATCACGAGACGTTATGTTGTTAACCAAAAGAAGGGAGGTGTTGTTCAATGAGTAAAAATCTCTCACTACTCTAAGCTCCGGGCACATAATGTCTGCGATAGTTTGGAAGTGGAATTGGTTAAAAATAATTGTTCAATAGTATCTAACTAAGCACTTGAATCAATAACATTTAACTAAACAATTTTTCTATGAAATTTAGGTTAAATATTGCCTAATTTTCTATCCAGAGTTTGTCGGTTGGTTAAACATGAGATTTATGTCAAAAATTTCATTTCAGCCACATGTGATTTTTCAATTCCCATTGCATCAGAATCAGGAGAACGACCAAATTTAAAAGATAGCACTGTTTCAATTACTTGAGAAAGAGAAAGAGAAGATGTTCCATCAATATTGCTTCCATATGTCTCCATGTCGGCTTCATAATAATTAAAAGGACTCTACTTATCAACGATAGTTTGACGTAATTAGCTGAGGTGAAAGGAAAAATACTGGCAGGACGTGTCGGGTAATTTTATTGGACGTGACTTCGGCGCACATTTCTTCCCGTAGAAAGTATTTTTCGAAACGTTTGTGAGATTAAAGACTACTTAGGGATATACGAAGTAGTGGAAAACGTTCTTGAAATCGAAATGTTTTTCATATTTTTAGAAACAATTTGAAGGAAATTATTGATTGTGTTGATTATTGATAATTTAACAGCCAACAGTGAATTGCTTTGGTGTGGCGTTCATAATTTCGATATTTAAATGTGATAATGGGGTCAACAATGTTTTGGTTCTGGTGTCACGTTTTTGGCAGTAGTGAGCCAAAGTTGTCCATATCCCCATATAAACTGCTGTTTCTATCTACAAGAATTGAAATCTACAGACTACTGGCAGCGAATAAATTATGCCATTTCATTCCAGCAAAACCCCATGAAGAGAATCAGCGAGCTCTATGTTACCAAAACTGTTTTGGACATGCATCATCTTCCCAAGTTGCAGCATGCCTACTAGTACGAAAGATTCTGCAAGTCAGCACTTTAAACTCTGTTGGTCATAAGAACATTTTTATCGTATTTGATGGCGCCTTCGACAACGAAACTGTTGACGGTATTGGTAAATAGACCAGAAAACATGGCGTAGAATTAATAAAATTAATAAGACCCTGATTGTAGATGTTGATTGAGGCGAATATGTGATGGATAGGGTAGGAAGGGCCTATGCCCAAGGCGCCGTCTTGTCTCTGCAGCCATATGCAGGTAATGTTTCTCTATTATCACACGCGAATTGTACACTAGAAATGGGCTTTTGGGCAAAAAAAGGCTGGCTCGTCTGACTCATGCGAAAAGGCATCACCACCCGTCTTCCAACCAAATAAAATATTTAAGTGACGTCCTGAGGTTTTATGTCGAAAACAAAAAAGACGCTGTTGCCTTTCTGGCAGTATAAATAAGTTTTCGGCAAGGCTATCACAGAGTAGGGTCCTCCGAATCCCCACGGTTATTCTTAAGCTAATTATATCATATGTGTCGTTTGTCTTGTCCAGACTCTAAAAAACGGTCTGTTGAGGTTGGTTAGTGATCTTTCGCAGGCATGCGTGGCTCTGTTTCGGAGGAATTGATGAATATCCTCCCCTTTATTTTATGAACTCTACTTTGAATACTATTTTCAGTTTTAAAAGAAGTGGTTTTGCGCATTGTCGTTTTAAAAACCTTCACAGCCGATCGGCTTCTGAATCCAGCTTTATGGACATACCGTCTGATCCAATGATTCTTCCTTTCGTTTTGCATGATATTATACTAATTGCCTTCAGTATATCACACTAAACTGGTTAGATATACAGTAATGTGCAAAACATTTGCAAGTTTTACCAAACTTTTGTGATCCACTTTTATAAACAGTAACTTTTTACATTTGTCTTACCAAATTCGGTTATGCAACATACACTTTTTATTTGGAAATGAAAACATCCGCGATATGTCCCGTTATATGGTTACGGGAAAGAAAGAAATTTGAGAACTCGCATATGCAGCTGTGCAAAATATATGCAAGTTCTCAATAGCAGCTCATTCCCAGCCTAACTTTTGAGTAGTTCAGAACTTTTAGATTCCAAACTTATACAAATGATATTTTACAATAGTTTTACTACTTTAAGTTTATATTTTTGCGAAGAAAAAATTATTTGTTTGATATGGCTGGGAATAAGTATAATAACCATACAAAAAATTTGATTATCGAGGCATTTAAGAGTGGTATTAGGCAAAGAGAAATTGCTAAACAATTTAAATTGCACGAATCAACAGTTTCTAGGCTTATTTCGAAATACCGAAATAATTTGCCACTAGAAACGGCACATTCTGGTGGCGTCCACGGAAAACTGATCATCGCATGGACCAAAGGATAGTGAATCTGATTCGACGGGAACCTTTTAGCTCTTCTACATCCATCGTTTAGGATCTCAATTTGCCAATTCATTCGAGTACCGTGCGTAGATGTGCCAAAGAGAGCATATCGACCAGTGCAGAAGCCGTTGTTAACTTTAAAACATCGTCAGAAAAGGTTAAACTTGTGCAGTATTCGTGAATATTGCTCATTTGCTAAAATTCAGGTTGGAATATGCGCATAAATATGCTAACTGGACTTTGCAACAATGGAAGACTGTTCTATTTAGCGATGAGAGCAAATTTAATGTTCTTTCTTCGGACGGCATTAGCTACGTAAGACGAGAACCAAGTACTCGATACAAGCGTCAACACGTCCGAGTTACTTTGAAGCACGGAGGAGGTTCTACAGTGGTGTGGGGTTGTTTTTCGGCTCAAGGATGTGGTCCTCTACATAAAATTACTGGCATTATGGATGGCTTTGGCTACAAAAACATTTTAGAAACAGTCATGCTTCGTTATGCTGAGGAAGAGATGCCGTTGTTGTGGATTTTCCAACATGACTACGAACCAAAATATACGTCAAAATATGTTAAAGAGTCCTTGGAGATGCAACATGTGAACATGTTAGATTGGCCCGCACAATCCCCCGACCTGAACCCCATAGAAAATCTGTTGGGAATTTTAAAACAAAAGGTAAGGGGCCAGTGGTTCTCGTCATCAAAAGCCCTTTTTCACGCACTCAAAGTTAAATGGCTGAATATTTTCAATATTATTTCAATATTTTATAAACTTAAACATTCTTGCAAATTTTTTGCACAATACTGTATGTACTTGAAAACCATCTGACCTAAAGCACTCGTTCAACCCACAAAAACCTGTCAATTCACATCCTGTCTGCCCGGATCAATGTCGCAATATAGCATGTAGAGATCATTAGTTTATTTTTTCTGTACCGATTGTTTTGCGTGATTTTTCCAACATGGCATGAACAGGGGCATCAACTTTCAAAACTCTGTTCTTTGAGGTATTAATAGACTTTATCCACTCAGCGCTAGCGTGAAGATCATGCGGAGAAACAATCTTGCTGTTCGCTACTTCTTTGGCCTAGAAAGCAATTAAGCCTTTCATCTCAGCTTTGCTTTGAAACGCTAAAGCTTGGTTATTGAAGAAAAGGTATGAAAATGCTGTCAGGCGTTTCGAAAGAAAAGTTCTTTAGGTAATTTTCAAAATCGAACCGAACGGGCTGTACAGCGATGCCAACCTCGTCAGCAAAGTTTAGATAATCCGGCTAGGAAGGTTAAGTCAGCTCCTTCCAGCCTTAAAAGTTATTTATTCTAATACGCAGTAGAGAAAGATCTTCATTTATAGGACAGGAGGAGACCTCACATTGTAGTGGTCGTATAGTATGGATCCTGTGTCTCTGACGGGTCTTGACAATATGGTTTCACGTGATATTCGGATTTGTTCTTCCACTTCTACAAATCTGTGTCTATTTTGACTCCTTTCTTATGTTATTGCTCGTGTGTTTGGGAGAGGCTCCTTTATAAACAATCCTTGACAGGGTCGCTTTCGGGTTTTCTTGGGGTGTGAGGAACTTAATGTAAATAGTAACCAAGCGTTCGTTCTGATAAACAATGCTGCAGACTTCTTATCACACAGCATACCTGGCGCCGATGCATCATTTTATTTTTATTCTACTGCTCGTTGGTCAATTGAAAACTACTCTAAAAGTCACACTCCATCAACTAAAAAAGCCCGGATTGCTAATTATTATTTGATGAGTTTTTAGTTAAATCCTCAAATTTATATACTTCAAATCTATTATGTTGTCATAAAAGTCCCCCTCATAATAGTGAATGCACTTGTCCGTTAAAATAATTGCAAACTTAATTCTAAGGGTGGAATGTGCTTCCTCCGATTATCAACTAACTGCAAATGAGCAGATGTGAGACTAAATGAAACTGTATGGAACCCACCATTATCCAAGAAACTTTACATGTTCCCGAAATGCAACCTAGATACCCCGACACAAAAGGAATGAGTTTCTAGTCTAGAAGTTTTCATCCATGCACTCCTCTCGGTCCAATGTATTTGCATCCAAGTCACATAAATTTCACGAAAACTGTGGGAGCCCTGATAATCCAATGGCGTTTTACTTCATGGCGCCTTGGGGACGATTTTGTGACACTTGTTTGTCATGTGTGACAATTCTTTGGAGTCCGTCCAACGCAGGCAAATGGGGACATTAATGATGACAATCTGATTGATTGGTTTCTCTCGTCAAAATCATCATAAGTAGATGAAAAGAATTCATCTGTAAATACGTGCACGCGCGCATACACATGTACATACTCGTATATGCTTATATTACGTACAAGGTCCTTAATTTTTTGAGTTCAATAATGTGGAATGGTCTTTCATTCGTTGCAATAAATTCAACCAGATCCTAAGGACTGAGTTTCACGAAATCATCGATGAAGTCGCATTGTCTTCAGAAGCTCGTCTAAGGTATCCTCCAAAAGGAGAACGACTGAAGTCAAGGACTTTTCGTGGAAATTTACACTCTTACTTTTCAACTTCTTTTAGGAGATGGAGAATGCGAAAAATTTCATTATGGTCTTCCACTTTACCGAAGGTTCCACTTAAGTCGCATCATTTGGTTTGGTTAGGTTTGGTTGTGGTTGGCTATAATTGACGCGTACTTGCTTTCGACTTTTTTTTTTTAAACTCGAACATGGTTCTGTCTAATGCAGCCATGCTATTCAGGAGTGAATTATTGAAGCTTTTCTCATTATTTCCATCCCTTATTTCGTGGTTGGGTTTGAAGAAAGTGCAATTTTGATAATTGAATAGAAGTTCTATGTGGAGTGGCTTCGGTAGGTGGAAGGCGGTGAAGTAGGGTGGTGGTAGTGGTTGTGAAATTTGCTGTTACAGCTGGATTCATGGTTTTTCTTTGAATAGTCCCAGGGAGTAAGAGTTGGGATAAAGTTTGGTCTAGTGGTTATTCTGTGGCCTGTAAGTTATTCCGTGGTTGGTTAAAATTGTTTTCAAAAAGTTAAGCTGTAAGAAAAAGTGTTGAAAAGAATTTAAAGACATGATTACAAATAGGAGTGATCTTTGTGTTTCTCAAAATAAACTGATTTTCAAAAAATTTTTTCCAACCAAATAAAGCAACTTAGGTAATATATTCTCTGGCCAGCATGATATACGAAAACAAATTAGATAAAACAATGTGCAAAAAATAGACCACAACATATTCACATACGGGTAGGAGACGTGACCTTAAGGGAAAACCTAGTTTTAATGGTATTTTGACTAAAAAGTTTCCAGATCTGTTTTTCCAATGAAATCAATATGCAATAATTAAGTGGTGAAAAACCAAAAGATACGAAGCCCATATATTGACATTTCATATAAATGACTGGAATATTTAAAGTAATTGAATTTCTTCATAAAAATGGGAGAATCTTTTCTATCTGAGATCCTGAGATATATACAAGCGGTCGTATGTTGCACTGCTTATCTTCTTCATATATTTGTCGGCACAATCTTTACAATATCACAACCTGTATTCATTTTGAAAGGAAGACAATAAGTTAACGACTTAATCCTGCCATTCAAATATGCAACGGAAGTTACCAACAAAAAATTATTTACAAAGTGCTTACGTTTATCCACCGAATACCGAATTCAGTGAACGAACCTGAATTAAACCCAATTGGACCAACTTTTGTAGATGTTGGCACTTTACCCAAAACTCAACCAAAATCCGGAAACTAACGTTTCCACCTAACAAAATAACCTGCAGAGTAATCCATCACAGACAAATTTGAACATGGCTATTAAATAGGCAAAAACGGTCTTTTCAGTCGTATGATACCGGTGGTATATATATCGAAAAGTTATAAATCTTACACACCAGCTTGACATTAATAATTATTTTTTATTGCTACAAAGAACCATGAAAAGAACAGTTTATTTTCATGTGCTTAAAACTGCTTCGTTATTACTCTGTCAACCATCTTTTCAGTTTGTCTGTAGTGCTAAGATTACAAATTACAAAACAGAACGCTATGCGCCTTTTTGACGACTCCTTTCAAAATATTTAAAAATATTTACTAACTTCTCTTTAAAGAGACAAAACTGACTGTTCCTTTTCAACAAGCGAAGATGTTTACCAGCGAAGCATTCCAATGATAGGTAGTATAATGAAGCTTTCGAAAAGAAAACTAATATCGAGGAGATTACACTTTGAGTGCTCTCTTTCAAACAAAAGTAACTCCAGGGCTCGACCTGGAGATTTAATGACCTTGTGCACAGAAGTTTTTTCTGAATCTGGTCTAATGACGCAATGAAAATGGATGTTGGGACATTTCAAAGTCGACTTACACTGTATTCAGTACTTACATCGCGTGGGATCAAAGCTAGGGAAGGAATGTGGTCAAATCCTTACGGATGTCTTCAAAATGCATCAAGAATTTGATGTAGGTGTCTTCAACAGTTCAACAATGGTTGGCAACACATGGAGAATATTTAAAACAAAAATGCGCTTTAAGTTCTTCTTCACTATTCTACCATAATATTTATAAGTTAGTTTGATCTTTATATGATGATCTGAGAAATTCAATGCAAGGGAACACACATAGAGCACAGAGACCAGTTCATTGCTGTATTAAGATAGATAAATATAAATATGGTGGAGCTCTATAATGGTCCATTCGCTCATTTGTTCTGTATGGCTTAGTTTTTGCTCGGAGAGAAAAGTATGAAGACTTCACACCGGTGGCAGGTGTCACAACGAAACTTTGATCCACTTTACCTTATGTCCGCAAAAAATATCTTGTCTTAGCTAACGAAACCGCCGTAATGTATTATCTTCATGGGGTAGGGAAGCAGCTTTAAGCTTTAAATTAAGGGCTTGTTTGCCCATGTTTTTGCACACTACACAGTGTGATTGTCTCTCTTTTCTTGTGACGGCTTACTTTAACTGCTATAACTTTAATTTCAGCAATCTAATGTCCTCTTCTTCTAGGTGTTTCGCAGTGACGGCGGTTGCAATGTTATCGACAAAGCCTATGATAATTGCTTCATTTGTGATTTCGAGGCTTAATGATGTCATTCATAGTGATCTTTGTGCTACTTCGCTAGATATGTGATACTGCCTTACTTCATCGTCGGTATCGGAAAACAAGAACATTTTCTAAAAGTAATAAGAAACCCGGGGACATTCATTACTTTAAGTCCGCAGTTTGCAGAGTTGAACGCATTTTAAAGTCCAGTCCAGTTTACTTTCTGTGTATACCTACATATAGAATTCCAAGACTAAACTTATTTTGAATGTCCTATGGTTCGATTCCCGGCATCACCAACAATCGTCATCAGCCTTTTGGCGGGCAATGGCAAACTCTCGAAAGTAAAATTGTCTCTGAAAAGGCTTCCAAGGAGTGCCGTTCGGATTCGGCGATAAACCGTGGGCCCCGCTCAGATATGACAAAAAAATGACAACATGAGCAACACAAATGAGTGTCAAGAAGCTAGGCCATGGCCCATACCGGGCTACCAGCGCGACAGTGTTCTTTTGTTTTGTTGCACATTGTTCTCATTGGACAGTAATTTTTTTGAATAGTAAGTCGATTATATTCTGAGAGAGCAGGTATTATTATGTGCCTATTAACACCAATCAGATTTGATTGAAGGTTTCACTTTTCGAAACTCACCAATCAGTTTTAAGGACCCTTTTGCTAGGAAATCACACTCATAATCATTGAATCATCAAGCGCCGAAAGATTTGTAGGTCAGGAAACCAATGTCAAATTATGGAGAGTTTAGATTTGAATTAGTTTATGGTTAAGTGTGAATAACTTGAAACTTTCAACGCATCCGTTGTACTAATACGAGTTATAAAAAGCATTTAGACCATTAAGAAAATACCTAACATTTTAGGAGGAATTAATTGTCTAAAATTGTTAACCCACTGTGCGATAACCATTCAAGACTGACCAAACAACTTATATCAGTGCACCATAATTAAGTTATACAGTGGACGCTCGATATAGTGAAAAATCCAATATAGTGAACACACAATATCTTATACAGACTATTCTAAATAGTGAACAAAAAAAAATCTCGCTACAGTGAGCCTATTTTTTTTTTATTTTCTTTAAACCTTTCAGAATGCAAATCCATGTCTAAAATTCATTTGTGCTATCCAGTCGGCAGTATCCATTCAATCGTCCAAATTTACCGTGCGTTGGTTCTACTTATCGTGTTGTGCGAGAATCTTGCACGACTATGTATGTTTATGGTACACAGTTTGTGGTTGTTTGTAGTACAAAGAGAAAGCACTTCAATGGGCAACTAGAAATAAACTGGATTTCACGGATGTTATGGTCCTAAAAAGGTTACAAGAAAAGGAGATATTATATGACATCAATTTAAAGAAAAAGCAAACGAAAATGACTAACTATTTTAGCACAGCTTAAGTTTTTTGTATTTTTGTTTTTTAAGTACATGGAATGTATTATTTTTGTTGCGTTTTACGGTTTTTTACGGATGAGTTGTTTTTGTTAAAAATAAAATATTCTTTCTTATAAATATTGGCTTGTTTTTTAGTAATTGCAAAGAAAAATTGTAATTATATTTTATTTTCGATGAACTGTACGTGTAAACATACACATTTTGATGAAATTTGCTGCAAGTAGTCCACGCTCGTTACAATGAGCAATCTCGTTCCAGTGAACAGGCTTGGTTTTTATTAGTTCACTATATCGAGCGTCTACTGTATAACCTAATTGGCCAATTTCCATGCAGAAAATTAATAACCTTAACTGAGAACCGAAAATCTAAGAATAGTTATCAGAAAACGTTTTTTTGTAATTGTAGTGCATTTACAAAATCAAACATATAAGAAACGCATGTAGCAAAACAAGACTACGTTCAAAGTCGATCATCTATGTACGAATGTTGATTCCATGTGGTTCTTAAACGCATTCTTAATCAACGGTCACCCAGAAATTCCATGACCAGAAAACATAAAAACAGCCATCTGATAAGGCGGATCCAACTTCCCTTGAATACTCCCATTCCTAATTTCCTTCCAAAACAAATGTTACAAAATCACATAGGCAGGATGAAACAACAATCTTGTGGGGGCTTCACATTCAACTAAATTACTCATCAAATAAATCTTTAATTGGCCAAAAGTCGTTGACTAGATCCCTAAGCAGAATCCCCTCCAACCTAATTTAACCTAACTTTCATATTCAAGATTAGGAACTGAATTACTTTTCGTCCGTTTTACCTTCTATCGATTCATTATCCCCTGAGTTGAGGAAACAATTCGGGTGCGAGAATTAAGGACATGGTCACTAGTATTGTCTTTTTACTGGGCAGATGTTGCCCTATTTTTTTGTCTTGTTTTATTTGTTTTATATTATTCCCTGTTGTTCGCCGGAAACAAGCGTACGGAGCGAGACTAACAATACAGAAAAATCTTTGATTTATGTGTGAAACGGAAGTATGTATGTACTTGTACCGACTTTTATCTGTGACAAACAACTTTGTTTGACGTTTTGAATAGTATTTATGCCAAACTTTTGCTTGCGAATGATTGCCGATGCAAACTACACTTTAAAAGGGACGACAACCAAGAGATTTAAACACGTATTAAACATTTAAAGTTAACTGTTTACAACTTTCTTTGATAAAACTTCCTATTACAACAAACCTCTAGGATAGTGTATAGGGAAGTTAATGGATAAAATGACGCGACAGTAAATAACTTGTAATGCGTTGAGATTCTTTTCTCTCCGGTCGTGCTTGTAAAGATTTAGATATTCTATTGTAGATAACATCACGTTCTGCGAGAATCCCCTCGGGGTGAATTATATTTCCACTATAACGGATACCTTGGCCTCATGCAGTACAGATACATTACTGTACTTTCGCTATGCATAGATGCATTTAATTTTCTACCTTACAATGTACCAAGATATAAAATTACGCCTCTTTGATAGTTTGTTATATACGAGAACATGTACATATGTATATTGACTTAAGATAAGTTATACTTTAAGCACTTTTGCTGTGTATTTTTATTAAAGCACAGCAAGGTGCATAGAAAAACATTTAGAGAAGAAGCACATCCTGCTGCTGCAAAAAAAAATTGTCTTCATAGAGTGTAAAGTCAACTCCAGAAAAACTGCTAAGGGATTGCCTTGATGTGATTAATGCTCTAAGGAGACCAGACAAGCATGACTTCAGATTTAATTTATCAAAGGAATCAAAAAAATAGAGCTGAGACGTTTTCCAGTTAATTTTAGTTGATTGTGAAACAAAAATGAGATACATATTAGCAAAAGGTAATAGGGTAATGCAGGTGTACACGGTTTTAATTTTGCTAAAGTAAGTGATGGCAACGATTAGTATAAGGCCTCGTAGAAGTAGCATGTTCCGACAGGTGCTCGTTCTTTAAACGACGAGAATGAACCTCTGCAGCCGAACATCTTGCAGCTCTGCTAATAAGCCCTACTCCACGCCTCCCCGTGGCCCCATCTGGGAATCTCACTAGAGATTGCGAAGTGAAGGGGGCAAATGGCGAGTTTCCTGCACCATAAATCAGGGTTAGTGTCGGAAAAACTAAACAAGACCTTATCCGGGCTACTCCGACATATTTGGAGCTCAGGCCGGTAAGGATTTCCAGGACTTGGTCAGGGTCTTGGAAAAGAGATGGTGGCAGACGAGCCCTATATGGGCCAACGGCAGCGCCAACTGAACCTCCAGGTTGGGGGTTGTGCCGCCGGGGTAGCTGCCCGGCCATTTAAAAAAAACATAAGTTACGAAGCATCAACAAGCCTCGGATATGGATATGCTTCCAGCATGTGAGCGAGCGCCTCGTAGCAATCCGCATCAAGGCTAAATTCGCCAACATTAGCCTCATATGCGCGCATGCCCCACAGAGGAGAAAGATGACGACATCAAGGATGCCTTCTACAAGCTCTTTAACAAGACCTACGGGCAATGCAATAGCTATGAGATGCAAAGCTAGGAAGAGAAAGTATCTTTGGTGCAACGATCGGAAATTATAGCCTGCACGACACCTCCTCCGATAACGGATTCAGGCCAATCGACCAAATTATAGCCTGCACGACACCTCCTCCGATAACGGATTCAGGCCAATCGACTTTGCGGCGGGGCAACACATTGTCGTACCTAGCACGCGGTTCCCACATCTCGATATACACAAAGGGACTTGGAGAACTCCTGATTAATCAACAATTAACCAGATTGATCACATTCCGATCGACGCAAGACACTCCTCCAGTATTATGGATGTCCGTACGTTCCGAGGAGCCAACATCGACTCGCACCATTACCTTGTTGTAGCCAAGGTTCGGTTGCAGATATCCCAAACTACGCCAAAATAAACTAATGCTGTGAGGAAATTCGACGTTAGACGGATACAATCGCAAGCGATCGCCAAGTCCTTTTCGATCGAGTGTCTCTTAATCTCTTAAGAGATCCAATACCACCAGCATCAAGCATCGAAGACCATTGGAAACACTGCCAAAACGCCATCAGAGATGCCGCTTCTGATGTGCTAGGTTTCGCTCGTCCACCACAACGAAACCCCTGGTTCGATGATGAATGCCGGCAAACACATGCAGCTAAGCAAGATGCATATAAAGCGGCGCTGCATAGAAGGACCAGAGCTGCTCATGAGCTTTATGAGCGGAAGAGGAGAGATGAACACCGGCTTCTAAGGAGGAAGAAGAAAGACCATGGCAAGCGCACGGTAGAGGAAATTAAAAGATGCTACTCCAGGAGTGAGGTTCGGAAGTTTTGCCAAAATATAAAAATAAAATGCTACGGAAGCAAACTTCCAACCGAAGCCTGTAGAGATAAACAAGGGAACATCGTGGTAGAAACGCAGTCGATGCTGAGGATTTCAAAAGACCATTTCTGTAGACTGTATAACGGCGATGACGAACCAAATACCGCTGTCAGGCAGAATCAACATTTCAACCTGGACGATGATGACCAACAATTTCGTCCACTCGACCTGGATGAAGTGAAGATAGCTATATCGAAGCTTAAGTCCAAGAAAGCTGCTGGAGCGGATGGCCTGACTGTCGAGCCCTTCAAAGCGGCAGGCGGTGACTTGGTAAGGAGCATACACCAACTCATCTGTAAAATATGGTCGGACGAAAGTATGTCCGATGAATGGAACCTCAGCATTGTTTGTCCGATTCTCAAGAAAGGAGACCCTCTGAACTGCACCAACTACAGAAACATCAGTCTCGTTAACATCACATATAAGATCTTATCCGCCATATTGTGTGAACGCCTGAAGCCGTTCGTCAACAACCTGATAGGTCCATATCAGTGTGGCTTCAGGCCAGGAAAGTCCACCATCGACCAGATATTCACACTACAGCAGATCTTGGAGAAGACCCATGAGCTTCAGATCGATACCCACCACCTATTCATCGATTTTAAGGCCGCGTATGACAGCATCTATAGAGACGAGCTATAGAGCAATGTCTAGTTTTGGCATTCCTGCCAAACTCGTCCGTCTGTGCAGGATGACGATGAAGAATGCACGCTGCTCCATCAAGGTCGGTAAAGATCTCACCGAGACCTTTGTTGTCCAAAAACGAGTAGACAAGGCGATGCGTTGTCATGCGATTTTTTCAACATCGTACTGGCAATTGAGTAGCAAAGCCCTCTCTCGGACAACAAAAGTCACCCTTTATAAGACCTTAATAATCCCCATCCTGCTCTATGGCGCAGAGCCATGGACATTATCAAAAATGGATGAGGGTGTTCTTGGTTGCTTCGAGGGAAAAATTCTTCGGGTGATCTTCGGTCCCGTCTGCATTGACGGTGAGTGGAGGAGGAGATACAACGACAAACTGTATGGACTGTACAGCGACGTGGACCTAGCCAGAAGAGTGAAGATCTGAAGACTGAGATAGCTGGGTCATGTAGAACGTATGGACACCAATGCCGAAAGTGTCCGATAAGTGTTCGAATCTGCTCCCGGGGGACAGCACAGTAGAGGAAGGCCAAGACTCAGGTGGTGCACGCAAGTGGAAGGGGACCTCGGGCAACTAAGCGTGCAAAACTGGAAGCAGCTTGCCAGGGATCGAGCTGGCTGGAGAAGCTTGTTGACTGAGGCCCAGGTCCACCCCGGACTGTAGCGCCACCTAAAGTAAAGTAAGTAGCAAGTGAAGCGGCTTATATACATACATACTTAGTCGAATCCTTCCCTTTTTTGCCGAATTGGCGAAGTGAAGTGGTGAAGTGCCTAAAATACCAGCATCCATAATATCATCGGCATGTATATGCAGCCTGATACCAGCATAGGCCGGCCAGTAGCCGTCTGCAGTTATGTTCAGTGGAAAACCTAACTGAGGATGCAGCTAGTCTTAACGTAGCTTTAGATCTAAGAAACTCTTCTTCATCGATGATTTCATTTCCAGTGATCATTCTTCTTACTCGCTTACTTCTGTTGTTGACAAATCGCCCATTTCCTTCTCAGCCGCGAATATGAAAAATTTCGTTGTTCCGCCTTCGAAGATGTTCGCGCTCATGATCAACGTACACACCAAACCATCACCACTCTGTCAATTTTTACAAACAATTTTTACTACTTTTGGGAAATTCTAGTATTTTTGACTCAGACGCTTTCGAAATGCGTTGTAGTCATTCCTGGCTCGTTTAAACTCTTTACGGTTTTCCTCAGTCAAGTTGTTTGTAGGAAGAAAAAAACATTTCTCTAACCCTGACAGCCTCCTTACAGCTCAATTCATACCAGACCTTTTCTTTTGGTCTGATGAGTATCATCAGATGAGGGATAAATAATCTCAGTCCAAAGAGTGCCTGTGATCATGCCAACAGAGAAAACATAACGGTTAAAACTCCCAAAGAAGGTGTTAAGTCTGCTCCAATTGGCTTCTCGTGTTGCCATACGGTTGTTTTTTAAAGAAATACTTTTTCTATTTATGTGGTCATAGACGGAGACATGAGCTAAAAAAAAATTTGTACGAATGTTACTGTTTGTTTTATTTGCCTGTATAGCAATAGTAGTATTGATGTCTCGTTTAAAGCCCAATTAGTCCGATCACTTGAATTTTAATTATTCCATTTGCTGTCTCTGCATTTAGTAGAGATCGTTTTATAGGGGATGCATAGGTTAATTGCATATACATATACATAGTCAATAGAAGGTGACCGGACTTGCTTTTTTAGCAGGGTACAATGTGAGAATGCCTGAACATTCAATTTAGGAGATATCGCTTCAACTTAATTTGTAGTCAGATTCCAGCTTGTGGCGGAGAAGTCAACTGTTTTCAGAACACTCTCACATGCAACTACTTTAAATCTTCCCTTGTCTATTTCCACCAACATTCACAACATCCTCTACTTAATGGTTTTGTTGGGCTACTGTTGTTGAGAGTCGCATAGTTATTAACATTTGTTACTATACCTTGTGAAAGGTATTCAATATTTTGGAGTGGAGTGGAGTTACGCACCACCGTGTGCATCAGCCGTTTTTGATGATCTATCAAGTAGTCTGTGGTGGATTCCCAGCATTTATGATGTCGTCTTTTTGCGCTTTGGAAATCTTCAATTCACTATGAAAATTTAAATGAGTTTCGTGAATCATATTCATTGCAGCAGAAGTCATAGTTGTTATACAGTCATTTAAAACAGCGTTTAAATCGGCCTTGTTCGCGTAATTTTGTCGAACAGAATGCTAACTCTTGAGTAAATTTTGGCTTCCGGTAAAAATGTTTCCCTGTGGTATCCGTAGAAATTACAATACATCCAGGCAAGATTTTGTAGCCCGGCACAATACGGATGAATTGTGACCCGTCTCCTTATCTCAGAAATGATTGTTTCCTGGCTAGAGGCAAGTCATTCATTCAATTGCAAGGCTCGTAGCACTTAGTGCGCACGCATAACATCTGAAATCACATTCTTTAATCTGATTATCGGATAATTGAGTTCAAATTAGAAATGGTACTCTATTATCTGGTTCTACTATCCTGGGCCAACTAATCTTGTATGAAACCCAATGAGGACTATGATGATGAAAATTATGAGATTAATACTGTAAAAGTTTAAAAATGACCATCGGGGGTGAATTTACTTTTAAGGCCAGATGTCAGATATGAAAGCAATCTTTCCGTAATTGAAGACGTCGGAGAAATACAAGACTCATGAATGAATGTATCCACCATGCTTATTCAGTGAATTAAAATTTCGATTTGGCCATACAAGCATTCAAAACCCATATGTTCGAATGTGTACTTATAAAAAAGACGATTTAAAAACAAATAACCATCCCCAAACAATGCATTACTCTTCTTCTGTCACAATTTTATACTTGGAAAATCAATTTAATCCAAGTATTACAAACCTACTCCCCCCCACAAACTCAGACCTTAGTTTTTTTTTTTAATTTTTGAAATATTTCGATTTTTCTGAATTTTTATCAGAAAATTTAAATTTCACCTTCGAAACAAGAACGATAAGCAATTTTAAAAGTTTCTGCGGTAAGGGGTGTCTTAATGTCGTAAAACCTGACTTTTTATTTATATCCCTTATGTTTCGAAATATTTCAGTTCATTTCAGTTGAGTTGGTAGTTGTTGGAGGAGGTATATATGTATGTTATTCTTTAAAAGGGAGTGGTAGTGAGGCTTTTTTTATGATTTACGTATTTTTATCCTCTCAACCGAGCAAGGTGGATGACAATAAAACAACAGGGCATGGATACGCATTCGAATAAGAATACGGGCATGACTGTTTCTTGTGTGTTTGGGGACATTGTTTCACGAACCGAAAAGGCATAACTTTTCCAGATGGTGGCGACTTAAGTTGGACTGCTGGGATCATTAAGGGGAAAAAAAAGGAAATATAATAATAATAATAATATGGCAACAACTTGCATGGCTTAACCCCTGATGGAAAGAAAATTAATTGTGACGGCACTAGGTTTACGAGCTTTCATAATGAAAACAGATGCAGTTGAAAATGATGGTGCGGTTGAATTTTATTTAAGGTAACTTTGTGTCCAATGTATGGATGGTTTAAACCGTTTAGTTAACGGTCATGCCAAGCAGTGGTGTTATAAATACCTTTTAACCCCCACGAACTTTATTTATACATTTTACTCCGATAGTGATTCACTTTTTTTTGTAAGAAATCAATTATATTGCCCTCACTCCACAAGAAGATACGAGTACAATTAATCGACGGTGACGTCATTTGTTTAAAAAGAATATGACGTACCATTCTCTTATTCTTGCACGAAGTGCACCAGCCTGGTTTTATTTATACAACAGTCCTTTCATTTTTCCAAGAACTAACATGTTAATGACCTGGATCTTGGGATTGACTTATGGCATGTGTAAATATTGAATAGAGCTGGTGAATAAATAATTCAGTTTTTCGGACCGCTTTTAATTTCATACTTTCCAATAGGATTCACATTGCATTTACTCAAGATAAACTTTTTGCAGGTAGGCATTTTAGCAGTGGTTAACTTAACCAGCCTAATCAGCATGAAAGGAAACCTCACGACTATTCGATGTCGAAGACTTTTTTAGTCAATCAATAAGCAACCTGTGCATTGGTTTTTGCTGGGTTCTATTAGTTATGCGGAACTATGTGAAGTCTTCAACACACTACATCAGGGTTCTATTGAACTTGCCGATTTTTGAAAAAGTCTCATTGACAGAAGGCTCACCAAAATGGATCTCGTTTTATCTATAAATTTTAGAAATGGGAACATAATTTAATTTAAAGTATCCACCGCTTTTAGTGGGAGAATCTGAAGCACAATGTTCTATATTCTATTGGTTCCAACTAATTACTTTAAGTCGAAGAACGCTTTAAGAACTGAACAGTTGCTATTCTCTCCAATCGGTGATAGAATTATTCGCAATATATTAATCAATAAACTCATTACCGCATTGTCAGATTTTCGAAGGTTCAGATTGTGTAAAAGGGCTCTATTTTCCAAGTTTTATAAGCAGTTCAGTGATGGCGATGGCGCGATAGTTAACTCATTGGACTATCACGCAGAGAGTCTGGGTTCGATTCCTGGCTGGGTCACCAATAATTTTTTAAATAGCCATCACCCTTTCGGCGGGCAATGGCAAACTCCCGAAAGTAAAATTGCGTAAGAAGAAGCTTCTAATGAGTGCCGTTCGGACTCGGCGATAAACCGTAGGTCCCACTCAGATGTGACAAAAATGACAACATGACCAACACAAATGAGTGTCAAGACGCTAGACCATGGCCCAAACCGGGTTGCCAGCGCCACAGTGTTTTTGTTTGAGTAGTTCGGGCCAAGGCTATAATTTGACCTATACACTTACTAGAAATTCGCTTCGATTTCCCTCTACCTCCGACCACCGCAATTGACAGTTCAATTAGCAATATTTATTCATAAACATGGAAGACTATTTTGATCTTTAAATTTTCCGCTTCCTTGACAGGAAGGTACTATAAGACAAAGCGTTCATTCCGGAATTAAAGACAAAGATCAAAAAAGACCATGTTGAACTTTTCAATTCCTGATATAAAAGGTGTTTTCGCAATTCTATCGTAACTTCAACAACATTGTCATTCCAAAATTATGGTTCTGTGTGGTTAATTTATGAGCACAATAGTGCGTACGGAGGAGAATATTTGATCCGTTCGGGAGAGTGTTGAAGAAGATGCAAATTTATCGATTTGACGTCGTTCACAACAGCTTGATCTTTTTTCGTCCGCTTAGTGGAAATTTTTGCGCAAAGATCTTGGTTAAAAGGCTTACAAGATCCAGCTTGTGCAAAATTTGAAATCAAATAACCATCTTTTGCGTCGAAATTTCTGTGAATGGGCTCAAAATTAACTAGCAATGGGCCCGCTGTTTTATTAAAAAAAATTTGTTCAGCGATGAGGCTCATTTTTAGCTAATTATGTTTGTAAGTTAGCAAAATTGTTGGCGTTTGGAGCAAAGACAATCGATATGATGTTATCGAATCGCCATTATATGCACAGTTTGGTGGTATCTGTGGGCTGGTGAAGATATCGAATCATATTTTGTTCAAAAATGAAGGTAATTGGTGTGTTACGGTCAAGGTAGACTTTTTTGCTTCCCGGTTGAATGGCATGAGTGTGGAAGGGATTTTTCAGCAGCCATACAGCAGCCGAAACAATTAACCTTTTGAAGGAGACATTTGACGAGCGGATAATTTCGCTAAATTGGTCCCCAAAGTCTTCGAGGCTTTGATTATATCCTTTGGGAATACGTTAAGTTGTTAGTCCACGCTGATAAACTAATAACAATTGATGCATTGGATGCCGATATTCTTGAAAAAGTAGTTGAAAACTTTATCTTTGTGAACTGTGTTACAAATTAATTGCACAATATATTCTTTCAATGGAACACAAAGTTTGAAGTTTCACGTGGCTTTTTCAAAATCAAAATTTATACTGTCTTGAAAAAAAAAAACCCTTTGTATAAGGACCAGCTTTATAGGGGGCAACACTTGATGAGCCCAAGCAAGAGTCGAACAAAGCATTTATAGAGAAATCTGGCCACAAAAGAGATGGAATATCTTTAGATTTCTATTTCATAAAGCCAAGTGATGATGTCATTTTAAGGATTATCTTATCAATATTCTAAATAATATCTATTTTTCTGCGCTACAAAATGCCAAGGTTGCGAAGAAACCAAACAAGGGAAGAATGACTTGGATCTAAGTGGCTAGTTAGTTAGTTAGTGGAGGACCAGAGGTATTCAAAATAAGGACTGACTTGATGAACTTGAAGTGGAAAGAAGAAGATCTCTAAAAATATGAGTTGAAAAACTCAGCACGCAAATTGAAAAGAACTAATTGACAAGATTGAGTATCTTTAGTTTTTGTGAAATCAGATCCAGTAACATTCGTTGCCATTAAGCTAAGTGAGAGTCTTTTCAGGAATTCGACGAGATTTTGGTAAACTGTTCTTTCTAACTTACAAGGACCTTTGTTGTTTATGATAATAAAGAGGTTCTCACTGAAAGCTTATGACATGATTTTATAAAATATTTTCGAGAGCTTGGCATAGTCGTATGAGAAGATATATCACTAATGTTTTTGTTTTCTTATCGGAATTTAATTAGCAATTTTTTCTTTTAAAAGTTCGAAAGGCCCAGTACCAAGTAGTAGTCGGCATATGATTGCTTAAAATGTTGAAAGACCGAAGGATGGTAATCGTATGATTTTCTTGAAATTTGACGAACTGAAAATAGACAATTCCTTTAAAGATCGCTTTGAAAACTATTCATATACTTTTATTTCACTATAAAGATAAGTATATACGGAGTGGAGAGGAAAAGGATCTGTATGAAGGAAAACTAACCATAACCAAGTAAGGGACGAAGTCATAAATTTAACCGATTATAAAACCAATTTGTTTTTTTGCGTAGAATATACAATGGTTATATTGGCTAGTTTAAAGGGGGATGTGCTGAGGTACATACGCACTGAAAATTTTCCTTACAAAGTAAGAAGTGAGACTTGCATACGTAGTGTTAATGAACTGGAATCGGAAGCTAGTAAAAAATGAAAGAAAAAACAGAAAAATTAAAACTATCAAATGTCTTTTAGAAGACCAACGTACAATATTCAAAGTGTTGATCTAGTCAACACACAGCAACCGATTCTAAGGCTTGCTAATTTCATGTTGAGATGTTTTCTAAGTAGGTAATTTTTCCAATTTCTGTTAGTTGAGATTGACAATAATCTCAGAATGCTGATAAAATTGAAAGTGAAAGATACGAAACCAGATCCCATGAACCTTTCATTCAGTACCATTTAGTTCCATATTTGTTTGAAGTAGTCAACTGGTACATACTCTCAAGAGCTTTTCTTCGTGTTTCTGGTAATCTTTAAATCAAACGTTTCTTAAACCCAGTAGCACGGTAAGAGCAAGGTAATCTTTATTTATTATTTAATATTAACCCTCATTATGTGATTAATTAGACTAAAATAATATTTACAGGTTACAACCACAGACATAAAGACGGAGAGATATCCTAATTGAAAACCTAACAGCACTCTGTACTTATTTTGTAGTGACTTAATTATTAATGCGTTAAATTGGTTGTCTGTCAATTGTTAGACTACGACTAAAGATAACCACAAAGACAAATCCTACGTGACGTTGGCATCGCGTTGATTAAGGCTGCAGTTACAGCTCCTCGAATTAACCTCATTTGTGCAAATTAACCATCGAAAATGCAATTAAGTCTCTGTGGCATTCAATAAACATCTTAACTGCATTAACTCCCATAATCTTTCGGTAAATGGGTATTCAGGCGAGCATGCCAATTTAGTGGCAAGCAACGCTGTATCTTTAACCATAATTCGAAAAATGTGATTTCTATGTGCAAAGCGCTGATTCACAGTTTATGTCCATTAGTTCATAGTACCATCGAAAGGCATTTCACGTGTTTGGGAACATGATGTTCGTGCATTTTTCAATGATTTTTATATACAAAGATACAAATGACTGGTCTTGTAGGCCACAACATTTATGTTGTTTATGTGTATGAGTTGTATGTGCCTTAAAGAGTGAGCTTGATTTTAAATGTGTGGTATATTCGAAATACAAGACCATTAAGTTTATTGGATTTCATTCTACGCCATGGGGTTTCTATCGTAGACACATTTTTTACAAATACGTACAAGGGTTTGAACGATTTTGTTTTGTTTTAGAATGGCCTTTACATAATTTGACAAAATAAGAAATAGACTTGGAAAAATGCAAGTCGTGACGTCCACTTGTGGAAAGTATAGGGTGTGTAGAGCTTAATGGAGGCACGATATCCGATTTCTTCATTCCATAACTACGAGTATGACAATATCAAAAAATTGTATCAATAGCTTAACTTCAATTGATCGAATGCGGCCAAACTGCCTTTGTTTTTGTTGAAGTTTGAAAAAAATTAAATTGAAATAAGAGGTACTAAAATTAATTAAATGGACAGCATTATACCGTCAGTTTAATATTTGAAGTTTTTTTAAATAAATTTTTTATCCATAATAACCAATAATGATTTTCGAGCCGTAAAGAGTTGTTGGTTAAAAATGTATTAAACCGCTTGATCCTTGAGGATTTTTGAGAAATTAATGTCGTAAAGCGGCTTTCTCGCCAAATTGTGATTTCATTAAATCGATGGCCAGAGACACTTTAGATTTTTGGGACTCCTCCTGCTCCTGGATTCCGCATCTAGATCTATATGGAAATATGTCAATATGTCGCACCCTGGCCGCAACTGATCTGTAGGGATCTGAGTCATTGTTGGCTGCCCGGAACGTTTGCATGTCCAGAATACGGGAGGGATCTCCAGATCAGCACAGGTAAATTGCTGCCAAGGTGCGAATGCAGGTTTCCCAAGCTTTATGTCTATTGTAATGTGAACAATTTAATCAAACGTTTCGGGATCCCGATAATACAATTTCTCCTTGTATATATTAAGATGAAGAAACCGTGAGTTATAAGGTTAAGTCCGTAACCAGACGTGTTGTCATACCAAAGATGCCCTCTTTACCTGTCTTGTTGGGGAATTCTGTTAAACATTCTTTTTTATCGGGGTCAGTGCGCGGGCGCATATAAGGCAAATGTTGGCGAATTAAGCCTTGATGCGGATTGTTATAAAACGCTGGCTTCCATGTTGGAAGCCTAAGACTTTTTACCTAAGCATATGGCAAATCCGCATTTGAATAAGCGCTGATTCTTCTCCAACCTTTTTACAGGAAACACACAAATATGGAAAGGAACTTCAATCATCTTTGAGAGGTTATCGAAGGCAGAATGTTAGTGACTTCGCTTGTTGAAAAGGTTTATCCCAACAAGCTGCAGTTGAATATATGTATCTTATAAATTAACATGTTTGCCAAAGTTACAACAAATGAGTCCGTTAAATTCAGCACAGTTTCACATTATGCTTCCAGAACAGATGTGAGTACAGGCCCCTTTTTACCAACAACGTAAGTCTGTATTAGAAGTTCTCCCTAATCATGCATGTATTTTTGCTGCACGGTCGAACAAGTGTATATATTTATACGAGCATGCGTTTGCGAGAATAAATAATGACACAATATAATTGTTCTAGTGTAACATGTAGTAAGTAAGTGTGTACATTTGGTTTGCTCCTTACTTTTGAGAAGTGCCTCTACATGAATACGGTCGAAAATGTGTACGGTTAAGTTTTGTTCGTAAGTAAGTCAAGTAAATTAACCTCCTTATGCAGACACATCTTAATACAAGTGATTTGATTTGGTACAGATGTGTTTGAATTTGGCCTTGCACTTGTACAGTTCAGGGTATGTTTCTTTTTAATGGTGTTAAGGGACATGAAACTATCAGCCAAATTTTAATGAATATTTTCACTAAGGCCATATATTCGCAGTCAGTTTAATTAATAATTGAGTATTTTTTTTTGGCTCTTTTTGCTGAAACACAAACAAATTTCGACCGCACTACCGTCGTTTTAGCTATGTTTTATTTTGTATACGAGTTTGTAGCCTTCGTAAACATGATATTTTGTTTTCGAATCTCTGTTAAGTATGTTGTTAGCTACATATTCGTATGAACATACTAGTAGATACAAAATTCAAAAATTCAGATTGTATCTGTATAGCTGAGCCCACAGTTGCTGAGGGCACTCATTTTGTAAAGCTTGACCAAACAAATTATAGTTGCGAATAGAAGATACGTTACATTGTGCCAAACTATACGGAGCATAGGTGTAGTATTTTAAGTATTTTACACGCCAGAGTTCGGTTAGAGGTATGGAAGAGTAATTAGTTAAGCATTAGGGTGCGACTCATGCCGCAGTGCTTAATAGTGTATTGTTTTCATAACTAATGGCAATTTCACCATTTATCGGAGGCAGAGTTTTATATGAGTATCAGAATTCATTGCTTTAATAATTTTTCCAATGAAATCGATATTGATCTGTTTAAGCTTAAATTATTTGTTTCGTCGCATATCATATTATGGTCAATCCTTAATGTAAATTTTGCATCAGAGTGACATGTTTTGCAAGGCTTGGCACCACTTTAATGGAAGCGCCGGTTTAAACTAAATTTTGTATTTGCTTTGATTGATATTTAAATGATCGGAATGTAAGTATAAATGCAATGCATGTGCGCTGTCTTATTTAACTCTCCTAAGTTTTTCGACAGCTTAACATACATCAAAACTCTATAAAAATCGATTCACTTATAAAATATTCACACCCGCCGCATGTAAACAATCTGTTTTTTTATGTTGTGCATCTTACTTGAGAACAACACATCCGTTTTGACCGACTAACAACGGTGACAAATCCATTAGCATTGATGTGTATGCATTTGCGAAAAGGTTAACTGAATTCATTTAAAACATGTTTTTCGCGCGACTTTAAGTTGTTTTCAAAATTGAGTCGCATTTGATTTTGAAGCGTGTGTAGTTACACACCTTCACATGTACATACATACCTATAGATACATATGTGTATATTAATCAGTGGATTAAGCACATAAAAATTCTAAAAGCAAACATGTAAATTTAAACAAGATCCATTAGTCGAATTGTTGATTCACTTTAAATTTATTCTGAATGTAGAACTTGGGGTATATCGTAAACAAATGCTGGTAAAGTTATACCAATATTGGAGATATTAAAAATACATTGAGTAACTTAATTTCGGAGTAGAGTTTACGATTGAGAAACCAAGATACTGTCTGTTATGGATTGATAACAATATCGATTTGCATTTAATACGCAACATGATACCAGTGTTCCTGTATAAAACATTTCTAAAAGACGAATATGTTCTACTGCTTTATGATGGTGAAGGAGTGTCCTTCAAAAGTATAGTCATGTAGAAAATAATACATCGATTGCACGTCTTTTAAAATTTGAACAAATACTGGTTCGAATCGAAGTAAAACAACCAAGAGCTTTGGATAAGTCCGAATCCACCGCGATGACAACGAAATTCGTATGTTTGGACAATGAACAGTCAAAGAAACCGATCTACCTAGAAAAACCGATCTACTCCACCTCCTTATCGATTTTGGGGTCGTATAGCTTGATCAGCATAGTTCTTAAGTGCCTGAATTATCTTTGGATTGTTGGTATTGATATTTTATGATATCTGACAGAGTCCAACGGCGTCAAATCGAAGATTACTAAAGGCCAAGCAACACTGATTACACTATTATTGAACTTGGTGTACGATAAATCGATTGTTGGACAGATTTTGTGGCACGTGGCTCCATCTTGCTAGAACCATAGCTCGCTTCAGTTTGAAACCTCAAATCCCGCCGGTTTTCATGCCTCGGTTCCAATGATTGGAATGTTTCTTCCAATATCGTCTTGAAAGGAAAATGGGCCAATAATGCCTCCACTCCAAAAACCACACAAAACAGTCAAATGTTCAGCATGCATCAGTTTCTCTATGACTACGAGCGCATTTTCCGAACGCTAGTTTACATTGCCACTGAGATAGAAATGCACCTCATCTGAAAAGATGATATGCAGAAAATTATAGTCAATTTCAAGTTCTTCTAAAGCTCAAACCGAGAAGCGATAACGAAGCAGGTGGTCGTTTTGCTTTAATTCGCAATAAATGATAATATCGAATCGTGCTAGTGTGCGGCGTTTGGTTCTACCAAGATCACTTTAGAAATTTGTCTCGCTCTTTTGCTTTATTCTAGTTAAGTTAATGGTAATAGATGTATCTGTGTTCGTTATCCATCGCTGCAGGGATAATAAAGAGTATAGTTAATTCATGTGGTTTGCATGAGTTTATCTTCTCCCGCAGAATTGTCGGAAAACATTTTCCCTATGGCAGTCTGCGTGTTCGCTTTTCGGTTTCTCACAAAAAGCATAATCTCCCTTGATATTCCCAAAAGCTCATCAAAGTCATATTTATCTTTCACTGCCTACATGCGTCGTGTGGGTGCTAATAATATTCCAGGTTTCCTGTTTAGTTATATGTTTTATTGTTACTACTCGGTCGCTGGTTTTTGATAAGCCTCTCGTAATTACACTACTTACGCAAAAGGAAAAACACCGCTTTACTGCCTTAAAAACGTAATAAAACATTCTTATGCATAAAAAATCCAGATCGGTATAACATAATAGTTATTGTTAGACAGCTCGTATATTTATTAAAACCAAAAATATATACGTTCACGTTCGTTCTGAATGAAATCGAATTTGCTTAGAGCTTATCAATCCTGCCATTATTGAAAAGTGTCAGGAAGAAATTCTGGCCAGGCGATTACTTAACTTTGTTGAACGTCATGTCATCCCTCATGAAAATGACTACGTCTTTCAGAAAAATCAAAGCACCGGTCAGAACCTTGGAGAATTTGGAAACACAAACAAGAATCACTATGTTCATTTGGTGCTATTCCTGGATTTAGCGATTCGACTTGGCATCAAGGGTAGGCCCTCAGATTGTTTTCGACATAACCTGACTCACAGATATTTTCAGGTAAACACGCCTTTAGTAAAAACACATCACCTGCCTTTGGCATCCCACAAGGATCCAAACTAGGCCCTCTGTTATTTATTCTTATTATTAACGAGATACTTTGAGTCTTACAAACAGTTTTTTATTTGCGTTTGGAAATGATTTTATGAAAGCTGTTTTAACATAGAAACCTTGAGACTACATTGCAAGTAATGCAAACGAAATTGAATAAAGCCGTTAGATGGTGCCATGACAATGGTGTCATCCTGAATGGATCGACAACAAAATAATGGAGATTCGTGGATCACATCACAATAAGGAATTCACCTCAAAACTAACATCTGTCAGTATTCCTTGATCAAAATATTCAAATCGTTTAAAACAACAAATATATGGCAGTGACTTTGATAGCCACTTTCTTTGGGATAGAGATATGGACACGCTTCGTAAAGACCTTAAGAGAGCGCTCTTGTTCGCTAGTTTTGGCGCTAGTTGCTTAGTCGAAAATACGGCAGCAAGAGGTAATGAATTAAACCTTTAAAAATATGATTAACATGTGACCGGTAACGAATATAGCAAAAGGATAGCAAACGAAGAATAACGACGAGAAAATGATACTCGAATTCAAAGAGGTTCGGTTTTGGAATTAGCAATGCTTGTTCCAGCCATTAATAAGTAAACATATGATTTCTGCTCAATTCGATTTGGCATTTTATCATAAATAAACTGTTGGAAATTATTCAAATTTACAATATTTCGATAATTCTATGCAGTAAAAATCGTCAAACTAAGCGTGCTCTAGGTACATTTACATCTGCCATTATCGTCCATCTGAGCAAGTTAAATCAAAAAGCTCCATTTACTCTGATTGCAAAAAGATGGCAGAACATGCCATTCAGCGCTCGTCGTGATCTTGAAGTTAACGATTGATGAGCGCGTAGTGGACCGGTGAATCAGCTACCAAGATCATGTGATCTATTACTTTTGGATTATTTTCTGCAGAAATATGTGAAGTCGCAAGTGTTCGCCAATATACTTGAAAGCTAATATTTATCGTAAATTTCCAGATCCATCAGGTACACGTACGTCGTGTCACACTGATATAGTATTTTTGTTCAATATTTTTTTGCATTTTATCATGGAAAACCTTAACCCCGCACAAAAGCGTTCTGAGAAGAATGTGTTTCCTGCTCTTAAAGCAACTTATAGAACACATTATCGGTCTACCGAATATTCAATTCGCTATAGCAACGAAAAGTTTGAAACTCTTGTAAAAAAAAATGTAGCGGCGGTATTTGATAGTGTACGCGAGTGTTTAATCGATTTGGCGCCGTTTTCAACAGCTTAGCTTGTCGCATGCAACGTTGCATTTTTTACATAAAGATCTTGATTTAAAAGCATTCAAAATTTTATTCAGGCTAGAACTGAAGCCCCCCGTTCTTCCGAATCATCTCCGTCTCAGTCGTAAGGCTCTTAAAAAGCTTCAAGAAAATCCATTGCTTTTAACACCAAATTCTGTTTAAGGATAAGTCCTATTTCTGCTTTAATGGCTACCTCAATAAGCAAAATAGTCTTACTATAACCAAAAAGGTTCAAGAACTGCTATTACATTCAGACAAAACTAATGTCTTATGCGGTTTATGGGGTGTTAGGCCTGTGAATGGCGCCCGTAAGCGCGCCATGTTAACAAACCATCTACTACCTGAAATTGAAGCTTGAGGTTGTGGCCTCGACGATAGTTGGCGACACTTGCCATGGCTTTATTGGGAGAAGTACGCGTTAACGATTCGATAAACAAGTAATTTCACGGATTGACCGGTGAATTGGTGAATTGGACATCCCACCTCGAGACTTTTACTTTAAGGGGTACGTAAAGTCCAAAGTCTACATGGATAAGCTGGCTGCAATTGGGGATTAAGAGGCCACCATTTAAAATTCATTGTGCAAACACCAATGTATTTTTAGAATGCACCATGTTAGCCGCAGCCGCGGAAAAATATTTAAAAGAAATAATTGTCAAGGAATAAATGTAGAGAATGGTTCTTTTGTAAGATAATAAAGACTACCGAATAAAATTGAGTTTTTTATTTGTGTTTATTTTTGGAAAAATTACCTATGAGACTCTTAAAAACTTCCAAAATCTGTTGTACGGCCAATCATTAAAAAAAATATTTAATTTAACTCTTAGCCTTTTTTGAATCATTTTGGGAAAACTATCTCCCAGAAACAGCATTCGATATACATATAGTGACAAGAACATATGGCGGAAAATCCTCCTCTATTTGTAACGCAAAATTTTGCTTCTGGTTTAAAAAAAAAGAAATATTAATTCTAATGTAATCTTACATACTCGTGTAGCACAATTAAAAATCTATCTCTCTATTTCTGCATACTCGTAAAAGTGGGAAAATAATTCATTACACACATTTTGTATTCTATGTATCTCAACCATTAAGTACTATAAATGTTTGATAAGCTTAAAACAATTTTTAAAATGTACACATCACCCTGCCAACTACATCCTGCTGTTGGTCTAATAATTCAAACAACAAACTATCCTTGAACTATCGGAATTCCTTAACTCATCAATCACTCCCTTTTTAAACCAAGCCACAATCAAGTCACTTCCATATTTCCAATCGATTGCGTATTTTCCCTGTTGTTGGACACACAGATACGATTACTAAATTAAGGGAGTTTACCCCTGGAAAGTCAGTGGTTATATGTATGTGCGCACTCACGCCTGTGTTTCTCTGAGGACTAAGACAAAGACTGTCTTAGTCTTTATATATGTATATAAGACTCAACAACTGTCAATATTTGTGTTCACATCCACATCTTCAACGCAAGTAGAAGTGTTTCTAGCAATTTCTCAGTGTGTTCGACAGCCTTCAGACTCAAAATATTCCTCTGCAACACTATTCTGCTCTGTGAACTTTCTGACAATGAATAGTTTTGAAAACTTACTCAAGGCAAAAAGGCGTTGCCTAGTAAAAGCAGTAAGGGTTCTCATAGCTCACTTTCAATTTAACTTATGAAAACGAAAATGGTTTTGCATTTGAGAGTTGTGTACACATATCAATATCGGTTTATTGATGTGGCTTTAACTTTAATATAATTAATGGAAAAACTCTCATCAAGGGTTTTAGGTTGGAGAAAATCTTGTTTACATTTCACTATTTCGAGGCTGTATGTAATGCCTGCCCACACAAATACCCAATGGTCCGTTGTGATTCCTCTCGAAAAAAATCATTGCTTCAGAAGATGAAAGATTTTAGAAATTTTCTTTATTAAGGTGAAGGAAGGACTTAAAGAATATACTTTGAACAAAGAGGTTTGAAATCCATGTTTTGCACTTATGACCTTACGTCATTTGTCTTTTGATTCGGTTCTTTTGGGTCTGCCTGATGCAATTATAACAGAACACTTATTACTTCAAACTGGTAGTATTGTAGTGACAGCCAAGTTTTAATTAAACCCTTTCGGAAGACTGTATTCGAAAAAGGAAATAAGCTTCAATACACCAAGCCCTCTTACCCGTATATGCCTCGTGTCATAGCATAAGTGAGCTCATAAAGGGCTGGAAGGTATCCAATGATCCATCCATGTCTGAATTCAAATTATTGAGTTCAAACCCAGTAACAAACACGCAAAAGCCTAACTAGGAATACCATAAGAACAGTTTGAAAAACAATTTAACGATAGATAAGCAACAGCATACTATTTAGAGTTAGAAAATGCACTAAATAGAAGTAGTGATGAAAAAGATATGCCATGGCGGATTTAAAATCTGTTAAAATTGAAAACTAAGGTCTGCAGATTGTTAATTGCAGAAAGCAAAATAATCTAACAGCTCATCTTAGGCGATCATATGCTATTTTTGTTTTTTTCCGAACAGAACAGAGCACTTAGACTAAGAATAAGTGCATTGCACTCTTCATAAGTTCCTTTAAATCGGATTTGTCTGTGTTTTAAAAAAAGAAGAGTTAACACTGCAGTGAAAACCAGCCTGCAGTACCAGCACCCAGCAGGTCAACGCCAAGTACCTTAAGTCTGATGCAACCGTAGGCCGGATATACACATAGGACGTGCTCTGTGGTGTTTTCATTACTTTCACAGCAAGCGTGACAATATGTTGTATCACTTATGACCAGCACATTAAGGTTCTTAGCAAAAGTTTTGTGTCCTGTGATCCCATTATCAACTGAGACCCAGACAAGATTCAGTGAATTTAGCTATCTGACTGCGTTTTGTGAAAATTTGCAATAGTCTCGAATTACGAGTAGCTTGAAAGTCGTAAAATAATTCAACAAGGCTCCATACGTTGCTTGGCTAGGTACTTCACTTCCTTCACCGATTCGTCACAAAATAACATAGCTCGCTGCCATTAGAATTGCGTGTGTTTCCATTTAGAAGACAGACACAAGTTTTCCTAACGAGGGGTGAAATCTAACTTTGTAGGAAAACACCAGCACCCGTATCTTTTTTCGGTTTTGGAGCTGTCCATGAAGATCCAACTACATTCCTTTCCTAATTATGATTCTGGGGAAAACCAGTCTTGTGCAAAGAAGGAATGATCGTAGTATTTTCTGCAGCAAAAGTTCTGATGGTGGTCATGGTGTCAGATGGCATGTCTAGCCTATGCAGCACATGACACGAATATGAAGGGGAGGAAGACTTAGCAATGCAGATATTTTTTACAGAATCGTAAAAGCAGCAATGACATATTTTTGTCAGAAGATGGCATAGTCGAGTAGTTTCAAAGAGCTATTTTCGGTGATATGTTTTCCCAGCAGGTTCTTGCACTACCAGCATACCGACGCCTTGAAAGCTTTCCACGTGACATGTTTAGTCCATTCCTGGTAGAACGATCGTTGATCCAACAAACAGTACAGTAAACTTTTGTGTACACACGTTCCAATTATTAAGCGTGAGGAGTCAAGATGAGACAGAATGTCGCCTTTGGGGCAACCTGTGTTTGTCCCTGACATCACATATTGGCCACAGTCACCAATTGCAATTAATGTCCTATGCACCTGCATTCATCGACCAAACTAGTGATATGTCTATGCTGTATTGTTTGGCCGAGAAAGACATGCTGTCAGAAGTTGAGTTGTTAAAAGCAATATTGGTGAAAACCACCAGGGCACTGTCGCAAGATCTCCCACATTTTTAGGCGTGTTGCATCACAGACATATGGTATAATGCATTCGCAAAGCCGTTCTGCGCACATAGATCTCGACTATTATCTTCATGCTCTTCAACATGAGTGACGACAAACTTATTATTGGTCTGAAGCTCTTCAAGCGTGCAGTCCCCTTTTCCCATTTTCACCATAAAGGCTACTCTCCAGGAGATGATTGCCTCTCACACTGCATTTTTTACTGCCGCAAAAGTATTCTGAGCATTAATATCCCACCATATGACAAGTCTCATCTTCCTTGAATCACAGTATTTAATGAGTTCGACTACCACCTTCGTTGGTGGATGGTAATAATAAATCATAGGAAAAATAAGCAGACGTATGGATGCATTTGCATCAATCTACGTTCGTTTCGAAGCTTTTATCTGCACCAACTAAATCTTGGTCCCACAATCGTCAATTGACGGCCTATCCATACTTTCTCCATCAAGCCCAACCTAACAAACGTTTAAACACGATGGGCCGCAGGAAACATCGAAATCAAGTGACTCAGTCGCTAATAGACCAGTACCTATAACGCCGGAAGTTTTTTGTAGGTATTTTTGTTAGGGTCTTTAGAAGCCGTAATTCGGCTGGCGTCAAAATGACCGCGGCTGGATTTTCCCTATTGGGATTATAATCCTTTAGGATCACCTCCTATCCTTTAATTAGTTCTACATTTAGTGTGGATGGCTTTGACTCTTAGAGTCACGTTAAAATCTTAGGATATTTAAACCTAAAACCGTCCTAGAAATAACAAGGCAGCCAAAAAAAGATAGATGTTCATGTCACTAGTTTCGAATGTAATCGCACCAACTTTATAGCAGAAAAGGTAAGAAAAACCTGTAATACACTGCTAAAGTACTCCGGCTCTGGATCACTAAGAAAAACCGAAGATCGTATTCATATATGTGTAGATCATCGTTGGAGAAAAAAAAAACACCAAAGTCCTACGGACATGGCAGCCTAACATTGTTCTTGTTTAAATCAGTTAACCTTTTACGTTCATTATCTTTTATTCGATAAAAAGAAAGATTTTAGAATCAAAAAGCATTGCTTGAAAACGTTTCTGAAGTATTTCCTATTTGCATCAGAAGCATTGACTGGACGCACTTTAACATACGAGTACGATTTTTATGAAGCTAATACGAGTATTTAACCAAAATTGAAAAATTGAAAGCTTCCACGCTTTTGCCACGGAGTAATACCTTGTTCCGAAATTCAAATCTCAGTTCAAATTATCAAATGTCGTCGCATAAACGGATTACGTTCTTTAAATATCAAATCTATCTACTACACTCTTTTGTGCACAGTCTTATACGAGGGCGGGTCAATAAGTCCGTGACTTTTGGATTAAAACACAGATTTTTTGATAAAAAAATAATTTTATTTTTCAACGTAGTCTCCCTTGAGCTCTATACACTTTGTCCAACGCTTCTCCAATTTTTTTATCCCTTCTAAAAAAAATGATTTGTCGAGGTCCTCAAAATAGGCCTTTGTTTGCGAGATGACTTCATCATTGGAGTCAAATCTTTTTCCACCAAGCCATTTCTTCAGGTTTAGGAACAAGAAGTAGTCGCTCGGAGCCAAATCTGGAGAATAGGGTGGATGAGGGAGCAATTCATAGCCCAATTCATGGATTTTTGCCATGGCAACTGCACATGTGTGCACCCTTGCATTGTCTTGGTGGATAAGAACTTTTTTCTTGGCCAAATGAGGTCGTTTTTTTTTCAAATCGTCATTGAATCGGTCCAATAAGTTGGCATAATATTCCCCATTGATTGTTCTTCCCTTTTGAAGGTAGTCAATGTGGATTATCCCGCGTGCATCACAAAAAACAGTCGCCATAACTTTATTGGCTGACAAACCCACCTTGGCCTTCTTTGGCACCGATTCACCCTTAGAAACCCACTGTTTTGACTGTTGTTTGTTCTCTGGTGTGTTATGATGGATCCATGTTTCATCCACGGTTACAAAACGGCACAAAAACTCCTCCATATTGCGATTAAACAACGCCAAACCTTCCTGTGAAGTTGTTACACGATTGCGTTTGTGGTCGACTGTGAGCAAACGCGGCACCCATCTTGCGGAAAGCTTTCTCATGCCCAAGTGATCATTCAAAATTGAAACCACTGAGCCATACTCGTAAAAGTGGGAAAATAATTCATTACACACATTTTGTATTCTATGTATCTCAACCATTAAGTACTATAAATGTTTGATAAGCTTAAAACAATTTTTAAAATGTACACATCACCCTGCCAACTACATCCTGCTGTTGGTCTAATAATTCAAACAACAAACTATCCTTGAACTATCGGAATTCCTTAACTCATCAATCACTCCCTTTTTAAACCAAGCCACAATCAAGTCACTTCCATATTTCCAATCGATTGCGTATTTTCCCTGTTGTTGGACACACAGATACTAAATTAAGGGAGTTTACCCCTGGAAAGTCAGTGGTTATATGTATGTGCGCACTCACGCCTGTGTTTCTCTGAGGACTAAGACAAAGACTGTCTTAGTCTTTATATATGTATATAAGACTCAACAACTGTCAATATTTGTGTTCACATCCACATCTTCAACGCAAGTAGAAGTGTTTCTAGCAATTTCTCAGTGTGTTCGACATCCTTCAGACTCAAAATATTCCTCTGCAACACTATTCTGCTCTGTGAACTTTCTGACAATGAATAGTTTTGAAAACTTACTCAAGGCAAAAAGGCGTTGCCTAGTAAAAGCAGTAAGGGTTCTCATAGCTCACTTTCAATTTAACTTATGAAAACGAAAATGGTTTTGCATTTGAGAGTTGTGTACACATATCAATATCGGTTTATTGATGTGGCTTTAACTTTAATATAATTAATGGAAAAACTCTCATCAAGGGTTTTAGGTTGGAGAAAATCTTGTTTACATTTCACTATTTCGAGGCTGTATGTAATGCCTGCCCACACAAATACCCAATGGTCCGTTGTGATTCCTCTCGAAAAAAATCATTGCTTCAGAAGATGAAAGATTTTAGAAATTTTCTTTATTAAGGTGAAGGAAGGACTTAAAGAATATACTTTGAACAAAGAGGTTTGAAATCCATGTTTTGCACTTATGACCTTACGTCATTTGTCTTTTGATTCGGTTCTTTTGGGTCTGCCTGATGCAATTATAACAGAACACTTATTACTTCAAACTGGTAGTATTGTAGTGACAGCCAAGTTTTAATTAAACCCTTTCGGAAGACTGTATTCGAAAAAGGAAATAAGCTTCAATACACCAAGCCCTCTTACCCGTATATGCCTCGTGTCATAGCATAAGTGAGCTCATAAAGGGCTGGAAGGTATCCAATGATCCATCCATGTCTGAATTCAAATTATTGAGTTCAAACCCAGTAACAAACACGCAAAAGCCTAACTAGGAATACCATAAGAACAGTTTGAAAAACAATTTAACGATAGATAAGCAACAGCATACTATTTAGAGTTAGAAAATGCACTAAATAGAAGTAGTGATGAAAAAGATATGCCATGGCGGATTTAAAATCTGTTAAAATTGAAAACTAAGGTCTGCAGATTGTTAATTGCAGAAAGCAAAATAATCTAACAGCTCATCTTAGGCGATCATATGCTATTTTTGTTTTTTTCCGAACAGAACAGAGCACTTAGACTAAGAATAAGTGCATTGCACTCTTCATAAGTTCCTTTAAATCGGATTTGTCTGTGTTTTAAAAAAAGAAGAGTTAACACTGCAGTGAAAACCAGCCTGCAGTACCAGCACCCAGCAGGTCAACGCCAAGTACCTTAAGTCTGATGCAACCGTAGGCCGGATATACACATAGGACGTGCTCTGTGGTGTTTTCATTACTTTCACAGCAAGCGTGACAATATGTTGTATCACTTATGACCAGCACATTAAGGTTCTTAGCAAAAGTTTTGTGTCCTGTGATCCCATTATCAACTGAGACCCAGACAAGATTCAGTGAATTTAGCTATCTGACTGCGTTTTGTGAAAATTTGCAATAGTCTCGAATTACGAGTAGCTTGAAAGTCGTAAAATAATTCAACAAGGCTCCATACGTTGCTTGGCTAGGTACTTCACTTCCTTCACCGATTCGTCACAAAATAACATAGCTCGCTGCCATTAGAATTGCGTGTGTTTCCATTTAGAAGACAGACACAAGTTTTCCTAACGAGGGGTGAAATCTAACTTTGTAGGAAAACACCAGCACCCGTATCTTTTTTCGGTTTTGGAGCTGTCCATGAAGATCCAACTACATTCCTTTCCTAATTATGATTCTGGGGAAAACCAGTCTTGTGCAAAGAAGGAATGATCGTAGTATTTTCTGCAGCAAAAGTTCTGATGGTGGTCATGGTGTCAGATGGCATGTCTAGCCTATGCAGCACATGACACGAATATGAAGGGGAGGAAGACTTAGCAATGCAGATATTTTTTACAGAATCGTAAAAGCAGCAATGACATATTTTTGTCAGAAGATGGCATAGTCGAGTAGTTTCAAAGAGCTATTTTCGGTGATATGTTTTCCCAGCAGGTTCTTGCACTACCAGCATACCGACGCCTTGAAAGCTTTCCACGTGACATGTTTAGTCCATTCCTGGTAGAACGATCGTTGATCCAACAAACAGTACAGTAAACTTTTGTGTACACACGTTCCAATTATTAAGCGTGAGGAGTCAAGATGAGACAGAATGTCGCCTTTGGGGCAACCTGTGTTTGTCCCTGACATCACATATTGGCCACAGTCACCAATTGCAATTAATGTCCTATGCACCTGCATTCATCGACCAAACTAGTGATATGTCTATGCTGTATTGTTTGGCCGAGAAAGACATGCTGTCAGAAGTTGAGTTGTTAAAAGCAATATTGGTGAAAACCACCAGGGCACTGTCGCAAGATCTCCCACATTTTTAGGCGTGTTGCATCACAGACATATGGTATAATGCATTCGCAAAGCCGTTCTGCGCACATAGATCTCGACTATTATCTTCATGCTCTTCAACATGAGTGACGACAAACTTATTATTGGTCTGAAGCTCTTCAAGCGTGCAGTCCCCTTTTCCCATTTTCACCATAAAGGCTACTCTCCAGGAGATGATTGCCTCTCACACTGCATTTTTTACTGCCGCAAAAGTATTCTGAGCATTAATATCCCACCATATGACAAGTCTCATCTTCCTTGAATCACAGTATTTAATGAGTTCGACTACCACCTTCGTTGGTGGATGGTAATAATAAATCATAGGAAAAATAAGCAGACGTATGGACGCATTTGCATCAATCTACGTTCGTTTCGAAGCTTTTATCTGCACCAACTAAATCTTGGTCCCACAATCGTCAATTGACGGCCTATCCATACTTTCTCCATCAAGCCCAACCTAACAAACGTTTAAACACGATGGGCCGCAGGAAACATCGAAATCAAGTGACTCAGTCGCTAATAGACCAGTACCTATAACGCCGGAAGTTTTTTGTAGGTATTTTTGTTAGGGTCTTTAGAAGCCGTAATTCGGCTGGCGTCAAAATGACCGCGGCTGGATTTTCCCTATTGGGATTATAATCCTTTAGGATCACCTCCTATCCTTTAATTAGTTCTACATTTAGTGTGGATGGCTTTGACTCTTAGAGTCACGTTAAAATCTTAGGATATTTAAACCTAAAACCGTCCTAGAAATAACAAGGCAGCCAAAAAAAGATAGATGTTCATGTCACTAGTTTCGAATGTAATCGCACCAACTTTATAGCAGAAAAGGTAAGAAAAACCTGTAATACACTGCTAAAGTACTCCGGCTCTGGATCACTAAGAAAAACCGAAGATCGTATTCATATATGTGTAGATCATCGTTGGAGAAAAAAAAAACACCAAAGTCCTACGGACATGGCAGCCTAACATTGTTCTTGTTTAAATCAGTTAACCTTTTACGTTCATTATCTTTTATTCGATAAAAAGAAAGATTTTAGAATCAAAAAGCATTGCTTGAAAACGTTTCTGAAGTATTTCCTATTTGCATCAGAAGCATTGACTGGACGCACTTTAACATACGAGTACGATTTTTATGAAGCTAATACGAGTATTTAACCAAAATTGAAAAATTGAAAGCTTCCACGCTTTTGCCACGGAGTAATACCTTGTTCCGAAATTCAAATCTCAGTTCAAATTATCAAATGTCGTCGCATAAACGGATTACGTTCTTTAAATATCAAATCTATCTACTACACTCTTTTGTGCACAGTCTTATACGAGGGCGGGTCAATAAGTCCGTGACTTTTGGATTAAAACACAGATTTTTTGATAAAAAAATAATTTTATTTTTCAACGTAGTCTCCCTTGAGCTCTATACACTTTGTCCAACGCTTCTCCAATTTTTTTATCCCTTCTAAAAAAAATGATTTGTCGAGGTCCTCAAAATAGGCCTTTGTTTGCGAGATGACTTCATCATTGGAGTCAAATCTTTTTCCACCAAGCCATTTCTTCAGGTTTAGGAACAAGAAGTAGTCGCTCGGAGCCAAATCTGGAGAATAGGGTGGATGAGGGAGCAATTCATAGCCCAATTCATGGATTTTTGCCATGGCAACTGCACATGTGTGCACCCTTGCATTGTCTTGGTGGATAAGAACTTTTTTCTTGGCCAAATGAGGTCGTTTTTTTTTCAAATCGTCATTGAATCGGTCCAATAAGTTGGCATAATATTCCCCATTGATTGTTCTTCCCTTTTGAAGGTAGTCAATGTGGATTATCCCGCGTGCATCACAAAAAACAGTCGCCATAACTTTATTGGCTGACAAACCCACCTTGGCCTTCTTTGGCACCGATTCACCCTTAGAAACCCACTGTTTTGACTGTTGTTTGTTCTCTGGTGTGTTATGATGGATCCATGTTTCATCCACGGTTACAAAACGGCACAAAAACTCCTCCATATTGCGATTAAACAACGCCAAACCTTCCTGTGAAGTTGTTACACGATTGCGTTTGTGGTCGACTGTGAGCAAACGCGGCACCCATCTTGCGGAAAGCTTTCTCATGCCCAAGTGATCATTCAAAATTGAAACCACTGAGCCATGCGAGATCCCTACGGCTTCCACAATCTCTCGCACTTTCAATCTTCGGTCGGCCAACACCATATCGTGAATTTTTTCGATTGCTTCGGGTGTAGAGACCTCAACTGGGCGTCCAGGACGTTCGGCATCTTCAGTGCTTGTACGGCCACAACGAAATTCAGTAAACCACTTTTTTACCATTGAAATCGATGGTGCAGAGTCCCCATAGTATTTATCAAGCTTAGCCTTGGTCTCGGTAATGGTTTTTTTTCGCAAGAAATAATGCTTAATAAGCACACGAAATTCACTTTTTTCCATTTTCTCCTCAAATTAGTGAGTAGTCTGATAAAAATAGCTGTCAAACACAAACTAACTGACGCAGCAAGTTTAAATTTTGACAGGAGTCAACTGACAGATGCCTGTTGACAGGAGCAGTGTTGCTGTTTCAGTAAAGAGGTCAGAAATTCAAAAAGTCACGGACTTATTGACCCGCCCTATACTATATCCTTTTTTATAGTCAGTATTTTCACAGCGAATTCCCCACACTACTAGTAATGGTGGAGCCGTGGAGCCGATGAGCCACAGATGTGTGCTTTGTAGTTGTTTAACAAAAAGCAGACATTTCCTAAATGAAACTCTACGAACGAGTGCTATCGCGGTTCTACATAAATATGTTGTATAGGAATTTCATCAGGTGATGGGAATTTGAGATTGCAATGTCATCCTCAATTTTGATATTTCGCAGCTCCAACAATCAACATGGGTGGCTACCGAAAATGGCATGGTAAATTATTTTGATAGCATAATGAGTTGACAGCAGGTATGGGTAAAATTCGTACCCGCCTATTAAGCTCACTGCAGAGGCAATTTAAATATTAATTTCCCTTCTAATGAATACATTTTCGTGAGCTCGGGAATGGAAGCAAGTACTAAGCGTGTACCCACATCAAAACTCAAGTAAACCGAGAAAAGATGGCGATACATATCATTAGATACTTTTGGGTGACAAATTGTGTTTGTGAATTAACCCCTCAGTTGTTTCGGCGGCAAGGTTATTTAATTGCTTTTTTGGCAGGTGGCGGATAATGTGTAGTGGTAGTCGGTTTATGAAGGGTAACCGGATAAATTGGGAATAGAAAATGAGGAGTGGCATGTGACAACGGTTGGGAAATATTGGAAATCCCGACGATTTATTAGTGTTATCGATTTAATTCGTTCACGTCAATTTCGGTTATCAAATGTTCTTTCGCTCTTATTGTCTGGTGGTGGAACTTTTTTCGCAATGGTGTTTTGGGAATGAAATTTATTAGGCTCACGACTCTGATAAGTGATGAATTTGTAAGGGAATCTGTGTGCCAATGGTCTGTGAGGAAAGCAGAATTTCTATACCCTGAGGTACACACATGTCAGAGAGGGCTTTGAGATTAATATCTTTCTATTGTTAATGTGGGAAGGAAAAGTTAATCTATGTGACAATGTCATGGAAAGTTATTTATTATCCGTTTGGGGATCTATTTACTTTGACGGGTGATGTCAGAACTTATAAATATGAAAATAGATTTTTAAACAATGATATCAACTTAAACTTTGCTTCCGATTGCTGCTTATGATTCTTTTTATTTGAAACAGGTTCGGGATTTATTTTTTTTTTTTTGAGAATTCAATGTTGACCAAAGATGATATGAGTAAAGTAAAGGAACCAGCTTTAAGCTTAAGATGCAAATTATGGTGGGCATAGCATAGCATAGCATACAGGGTGAGTTTTTTAACTTGAGACATCCAAATTACTCGAAAAATACGCGATATCGCGAGAAATGTTTCAGGCAAAAGTCACAAGGTTCTGAAGGTTCTGAAGGTGACCACGAGTTTGGCCTTGAGACCCATTTTCAAGGTCAAACGAAGGTCACTTTTGATTTTTCAAATGATAATTCCTGATTTTCACTGCTCAGTCGTATTCCTCAATGGGGCACACGACTTTGTCTCAAAGGTCTGATTCATTCAGTGCTAGATACCACTGCACTGGCACGCCTAAGTCATTAATCGGTTTCTAACGTTGTAGTGTGTTAAAAGTTTGATATTTGTTTTGAGGAACTGATTATTATTAGTAACGTTTTCCAGATTAATAATGCAGGCTATTTCAATTCGAGAGAAAATTGAAATGTTATTGATTTATGGAGAAAGTGGAAGGAACATCGATGGTGCTGCTGCTCTTTACGTCCAACGATTCCCAGACCAGATACGATCGCGCGCTTCCTTTTATCGGGTCATCCAACAATTCACTGGTGAAGGAAGTGTGCAACCAAAGAAAAGGAATCGGTCAGATAGGGTGGCTGTTGAGGACAATGAAATAGCAGTGTTGGCTGCCGTTGCACACGATCCTCACATTAGCACTCGCCAAATAAGTCATGAATCAGGAATTTCTCAAACGATTGTCTGTAAGATATTACATCCGCATAAATACCATCCTTATCATGTTGCAATGTATCAAGAACTTTCTAGTGAGGATTTTCGCAACCGGGTTTCCTTTTGTCAATGGGCACTTCAGCAAATTGAACGAGTCGACTTTCACCAATCACGGTACGGTCAATCGACATAATTTGCATTACTGGGCTACCGAAAACCTTTTTTGGTTGCGACAAGTTGAACGCCAGCAACCTTGGAATGTTAATGTTTGGGCGGGAATTATTGGGGATAAATTAATAGGTCCATATTTTATTGAAGGCAACTTGAATGGCGAAAAGTATGCAAACTTCTTGCGGGACCATCTTCCAGTATTACTAGAAGAACTGCCATTGGAGTTGCGACAAACAATGTGGTTTCAACATGATTATTCCCAAGTAGCCCGGGGCGTATTAAACAATGTTTACCATCAACGATAGATCGGACGAGGGGGTCCGAGGCAATGGCCTGCTAGATCACCTGATCTTACGTCACTTGATTTCTTCTTGTGGGGCTACTTAAAAAGTGAGGTTTACAGAAAAAAGCCAACAACACGTGAGGACATGAAAAGACGAATAACTGAAGCTTGCCGGAAAGAGAGAAATACTTCTCAGTTCCGTTGGTTCATTTAGAGCGCGGATAGACAAGTGTATTGAAGTGAATGGTCATATTTTCGAGCATTTGTTGAAATAAACGTCGCAAGGGGACCCACTCTAATTAATTACCCCGAATGAAACAAAATACTGCTACGTCCACGTCGTTGTTTCTGGGTTATGCTAAACGCGGTAAGTAAAAACAAATAACAAGCCTACGAGCAATACGACTGAGCAATGAAAATCAGGAATTATCATTTGAAAATCAAAAGTGACCTTCGTTTGACCTTGAAAACGGGGCTCAGAACCTTGTGACTTTTGTCTGAAACATTTTTCGCGATTGTTTAAAAACTTTATTGTTAAAAAACTCACTCAAGTTAAAAAACTCACTCTGTATATAAGACATTTCCATATATTTAGCTCAGATTATATGAGGTTTTCCCAGCATCTAGATAAGATATCAAAATAAAAATGGTGACGGAGGTGCTTTCTAGATACCAACTTTGAGCCACTGACACTATCTTCTAATGCAAACCTTCAAATGTGAAGTTCTGCCGTTAGGCTAATTACATAATAATATTTTTTTGGCCACTTATAGTGTTATGTGTGTAAAGCTATAAAGTGCCACTCCTATTTTGGGGCGATATAGGTCGAGCAATGAAAGGATGAATAACTGTAATCTTTGATTACCGAAGAGACTAGAAACAACACACAACTTACTAACATAAGCCATAACATATTCACCAACACCATGCACAAAGTCCTTATGTCGACGCTTCAATCTAACTACCAGATCCTTTTTGTTAAGAATCGGTGATAAACCGACGTTCCTTTAATCTAACATTGCTTCAAAGAAACATGTCTTGTTCCTGCACCAATTCGAAACTCTGTGACAGTTTACAGAAGAGTGAAGGCACGAGGAAATAATCTGTGAAGCCAAACTTCATTAAAAAACTAGTTAGGAAGTTATTTTTAATTGCTGTCTTGTCTTGTCAGTGACACTTTCTATTAGGGTCTTCCTGGATTTTGTCACAAAATTGTAAGTCACCCCACATCCAAAGTGGCAGACGATAGCTGAATTATCGAATGGAAACTTCAAATTGTGATAGTAGTCGTGTTTTTTTGCAAATCCTCTATCTGCTTAAAAAGTAATTTGCATATTAATTACAACAATAACATAGCGATCAACGCCAGGATGCGTATATACGCTTAAATTTCAATTTGCATGTAAAATACACTAACATATCACACTACCCTTCATACTCGTATTTATCGACGCTTGTGAAATAAGCGCGGATAAAAAAATTTGCTCCCAACTATTATTTTATGTATGTTATCGATAATTTACTACGAGTATGAAACTTCATAAAACTCATCCCTGAATTCATTCATTTGACACATAAAAAAAATTTTGAAAAATGCAAAGGCATTGAACAAAAGATTGAAAATGGCTGAGGGAGATACTCGTATGTACATACATCGTGAGTAACAAAAATTTGTGAAGAAAGTTCGTGAGACTGGTCTGCTGATTGATCGTGTGTTTTTCCTGTGCGCTAAACGAAGAATATTGCAGCTGTTACCGAAAGTGATAGCATAGAGATCTCAGATTATTCGTTAAGAAAGTCCAATTGACTCGGGAATCGGAGCAAATGACCATGTGCTTTATTATCGCTTCTCTTTTTGTGGTTTAAAGCAATTCGAAATTGACGATCATTTCGCTCAAACAATTTTTTTTTAAGGTGAGGTGCATTTCACTCTCAGCGGTAGTGTAAACAAGCTAAATTCTGAACGTTTGACTATTTATTTTGGTTTTTGGAGTGGCGGTATTATTGGCGCATTTTCCCTCCAAAACGACAATGGAAGAAACTTTACAGTCATCGGAGAGCGCAACCGAGGCATGATAAATGATTTTTTTATGGCCAGAAATTTAGATTTATACTGGGGAGAGATAATGAAGCTACGTGCCACACAAGCTGTCCAACGATTTATTGCATACCAAGTTCAATAATCAAGTAATCAGTCACTTTGGTTATGTTACCTGGTATCCGCGGAGCTGCGATATAACACCGTTTGATTTCTTTTGGGGATGCTGCTATTAAAAATCGATGCAGAGATAATTTAGGCACTTAAAACAATATTGGTCAAACTATTTGTGAAGTAGTTGCCAAAACCATCCAAAACGAATTGTAAAATTAGGTTGACAAGATGGCCTACTGCCAATTCGGCCGAGGCAGTAAATTGAATGAAATAATATTTCGTTATCAATCGAGAGGTTTACTTTTTTAGTAATATGTTGAACAATCTTTCTATATTCCCTTTTTAAAATTAACCGTTGAAAAAAGTAGTAACCGATTTAAAAATGAAATCCACTATAAAGAAAACAATTTTATTAACCAATTACAATATACATATGTAGGTAGTTTCTGTTATTTTCTACAACTTTCTCCCATAAAAACGTCGTAATGTAGTTTTTGACAGCTTCGGTGCAACCAGATTTCTTGCTTTCGATTACAACCGTTCTGAAGGACCAAAGCAGATAAAAATCTGAAGGTGCAAGTTCTGCGGAATACGATGAGGGGGGTCCGACGGATTATCCATTCTGTCGGCTTCAGTTTTTGCAGCGTTTGTCGGGCGACATGTGCCTGGCGTTTTTGTGATGGAAAATGAAGCCTTTTCGATAACTTTAGACCGGACCATTATCTGTTTGTTTTCAGTTCCCTTTTCCTTGTCAGAGATCTGCCAAAGGACCTTGGTTAATGAGCTTGCAAGATCTATGTCATGCAGGAACTGAAGCCGCTTGATTAACGTATACGTCGTACACTCGGAGCGAATGATCCTAGTTAGCAATAGAAAGTTGTGTTGAGAATTGAAGCTCCTTTTTTGTTGAATAGCTATGCCACATTTGTAGCAAGCAAAATCATTAAGCCATTTATAAGACATCGTTTATCTACAAGAAATTACGGTTTGGTCTGCTAAATATGCTCATTTATTCATTGTTTCATACTCCTCAGAAATGTAAGAGTCAATAGAGAGCCCTACAAATTCATGATCAGGGTTTCCTTTGTTGCCCAATTTACCGCCACTAATATGTAAGAGTTGTAATTTCAACAAGACAGCGCAATATGTTACACAGTACGCCACAGTCATTTTAATAATGTGAATATTTGCTAAACCCATTATTTCGCATAATGGACCTGTGAATCGATCGCCAAGATAAACGCCCGGCAAAACTTCTGGAAAACATTTGACAGCGTCGATTTTGACAGCTAAAAAATATAAGTGTCCTTCGTTAAGGTGTGAATCCTGCGAGCTATAAGTTGTTCGTTGATTGTGTATCCCTTTCCCCTTATATGAAGTAAACTTTGATTCCATTATTGTAGATACATAGCGATTTTAATAGAAATATGACTATATCACAATAACATGCATGCAATTACGTACTTACTCGTAGATTTGAAAATAAAGTCAGTGCACATGCAAATGCGTATTTAAATTTGAAAATAAAAAGAAAATGATTTATTTAAACTAGTGAGCGAACACTACAGTACACCTGCGTGTCGTTAGGAATTAGAATCTAGTAAATACAAATCAGTTGACCTTTAGGTGGGATCTATTAACATGCCTGCGTTTTACTGGGCTTGCCAGATTACCGGATAACTCGATAAATGCCAACAGCTTTGAAGCACTTGACATTCCATAGCTAAACTACTCGTACAACATTTAGGTCCTACAAGTTAAAATTTAAACAACCCCCTTCAGCACAACAACTTTCCCTTAACTAAGCCAAGTAACGTTTGAACCACGTTAGGATCTGCCAACTTATTTCCTGCCTTTATGTGCATATATGTAAAAGTGTGCAATGTGGTTGAAAGTTTGAGATACCCCCCAAACGAGAAAAACCATACGCGAGTCTGTACCTATTTTATTTCAGACTTCTCCTTTCCTCATGTCGTTCTTTTGTGCTAAAATCTCACATGACATTTGTAAATAGTGAGCAAGAGGTTATAAGAAAGCTTCAGATACCGAACCATCAGGGCGTTCTACGCGTTAAGTGGGATTTAAAAAGATTCTTCTTCGCTTATCCAGCAGTTCTTGGGGACATCCGGAAATGAAGCATTTGGTTGTGTTACTATCTCCCCGAAGCCATGGTTGAAATACTCTTACAGCGACGTATTTAAATGCATTCGGATGCCAAAACTGTTTGAATATCTGAATCCATTCTCCCTCTCAGTCCTATATATACAAACTTGGGATATTTTTGAGCGCGTTGAGGTTTGAACATTTGACACAACCTCTAGTGAGTGGCAGATGAGATAAGGCCTGGATTTCTATGGAATAAATAGATAATATCCGCATTGTATTATATTTCTGCACATGAATCTATGTATGTCGAATAGCCCTTCGAGATGCAGTTTCCTTATTCCACGTCCTATTGGATTCATTCAAAAAAACTCCGTATAGCTGCAATGGACTATTTATTCATGCAGAGGAATGCAAAAGATATGCAAACTAACACCAACGACGGCATGCAATTGTAGCACTACCATGATAAGCCTTAATAGCATAATGCACAAGGATTGCGCCAAGAAAATGTGCATATAATATAACCATGTTGCTGTTAGGGGGAGGATAGTAGTAAATTAGAAAACCCAAGAGAGGTTTGTTGGCACGGGAAGGAAATAAATGTCCTTCGCAAAATTTATGCTACCGAAAAGTTTGCACAGTAAATCTTCGATATAATTTTAATTAAAAAATTATTCATTCATGCAGCAGAATGACGTTGAACACAGGACTTTATGCTTAAGACTATCAGAAAAACAGAATAAAAAGCAGGGGGTTAATTTCCCCTGCCTAGACAAAGGTAAAGAAGAAAACAGGAGGAGACAAAGAGTCAAGTCATCTTAATTAGGTAAACATTTGTACTTTCGGGTAAGATTAACTACGCTCGGTTCATTAACCTCAAAGTGAAAAGTTTGTTAGCTTCGAACAAATGATGGCATAATCGTTAAGCTTGTTGTTTTCTAAAGAATTTCAAGTTGCAAAATGAGAAAATATACATACGTTTTCCGGAATGGAAACACAATTTTTTATTTTACTGGTTTTATGAACTTTCTTAATTGACTTGGATGCAATTTCGCTTAACAGAACATTCTTTTCCATTATGGAAGTTAGGGTTTAATTAATGTGTTGCTTGAATCTGCATTACTTAGACTTTTTCTCTACTTAACACTCTACTTTCAGTTTAAATTAAAAAAATTGCAGCGGTTTTGTGATTGGGAATATTGATTTATTTAGAAGTTTCGATGAATCTGCACTTTGGTAAGCTAAAGATTAGTTCACACAAGTACATCAGAAAAAAAAAATGTTTTATAATAAGCCCCGACGGATTGAGTTTTTAAATAAAATATCAAAGGAGGAAACAGTTTTCTTCAATCGAGATCTCAACAAATATATCTAAAATAACTTCAACAAAAAATGTTAAACTCTACTCGAAATTTCAGACGTCTGGCTCAACATAAATAAAAAAACCGGACAAGTGTGAGTTGACCTCACATAGGAGAGGGTTTTGTATGCTGATTTCCATTTTATTAAGCAAATTACACTGCTTTGAATTTATTGAAAGAAAAAGAATAAAATACTACTACTCGTATTTTATATTAGTTATACATTCCTTCTGAGTGATGTCGTTTAATTTAATAAAACACATTTGTTAATAACCTTTTCAGATAAATAAATGATTTACTTACCTTTAAAACGTAAATTAGCTTTCTCGAAACATATACAATACAATGACAATCATATACAAGCAGTTACTCATAGTGAATAATCTCTGCATCGCAGCCAATCAATCACGAACGCATAAAAAAGATGTAAAACCAGTCTGTTTCCACTTTTCCTGTAAACATTCTACAGCCTTTTGCACTCTGGAGAGAGAGACAAATTACTCACAAACATCTCTGGGTTCTAGTTGAAAAAAAAATGTTCTCCCATACATGCAAACTGCAAATGTACATACATTTGCTCACACAATATTGAAAGATTTACCACGTTATGATCAAATTAGAGACTTCTTGTATGTTTTCCTATAATCTATAAGTAAAAGACTATTTTCTGTATTTTTTTTTTCAATATTTAAGGTTTAGTAGTTTTGGTTGTTCTCTAATAACTATTTATTTTAAAATTATCAAAAGTCCAATACAAAATCCATTCATTTGATATGTCACACGGTACAGTTTGCAAAACGATTTTATTTAATTTCCTAATTTGCCTCCAAAAATGACCTCCATGTTCAAAATTCATTTATTTACGTTATGTGTCCATGTTTACCAAATTTCAACTTAATTGGTCTAGTAGATTCGAAGAAAATTGGCTGTGGCAGACGGACAGAAAGACACACGAGTCTATAAGGGTTCCGTTTTTTATTCGGACGTACGGAACCCTGAAAATGTGGTGATGGAACGATGAAATAACGTAGAAATATCGGAACTTATAAAGTACATCTTGAGTTAAGATCGTAAGGGATTCAAACGCCAAAATATGTTGAAGAGCGGATAATGAGCAATATTAAAATTTGTAAAAAACTTATCCCGTAACTTAAAGGAAAATTCCCATGAAGAAAAAAAATCGGAAGATGTTAGGAAAGACCAAGTGAAATGAAAGGCAGATTTATCTAATTGCCATCTATAAACACGGCATAAGAAATTGACACGATTACTTTTCATCGATCGCTGTATGTTCACTAACATCATATAAAAGGCAAGCCAACAGCTAGTGTGGAAGTTTTCATTAAACTTAACACAGATTTTGTATAAAATTAGCAAAGAAACTTTTTAATTAATAAAGCCAGAAACCAAGGCAATTATGAATAAAATACAACATCGTTCATATGACTATTACGGCTTCTATTAAAAGCAACTATCCGCAGGTAAAATTTATCGATAACTTTTTGAAGAATAAGTGGGTCAATGACCGCAATTTAAGTTTGGAAATTATGTTTGAGATCCTGAATTTTCGCTGGATCATTGGCATTGATCTTACTCCTAAAATAATCCCACAGGAAATGGGGTTCGAATCGCCTGACCTTGGAGGCCAACCAACTTCTCCTCCAGAAAAGTAATCCTATCTTCCAATTTCGCACGCAATAAATTGATTGATTGATAGCTTCAGTGGGCGGTAGAACCATCCTGGTGAATCGAGAGGTTGTCCAGAACCAATTCATTTGATTTCATTTGATCCTCGAAGAAGTACGGGCCAATAATGCAATCCTATTTTAAAATTGGCTGTAAATTGCCATAAGTGAGGCCCAATTGTTGACTTTGGCGGCGAATTCAGATGCCTGACTGGTTTTGAACACTTTCGCTTACAGTGGTGATGTTTTGGCGTGAACAATACGTGCTGGCCGCGCATGCTGATATGGATTTTGTTCTGATACCGAACCATGTCCTTCAAAACGTTTCACCATTGCACGAATTCCGGACTCTCTAGGGTGATTCACGAATTCTACGAAATGTTACTGTTACAAATCGTTAATTTTCAAAATAAGATTGAATAATGATAATGCGTCATTGCGTGGAAAACGACCTAAAATTGCCAGAGATTGCATGATATCCCTCAAATATATCAACCACATTTAATTTAGTACAATAAATGACAGTAATTGGCTTGCAACACCTGCACCATCTGTTGGCTCACCTTTGATTAATAATACTTTTAAAATATATGAGCGAAAAGGCACTGAATGCGAGTTTTGGGGAGACAAGTTAACAATATGACACGATCCGTCTAGCTTTGAAGTATTTGCACATCGCCTTTATCAACTTTGGGAAAGCGTTTGCCAGAGATCTCAAGATGTACAAGAGATGTAAAAGTTGTATTTTTTGCAGTTTCAGATTTTCAATAGGAATTTACTGTCACATTCAGTTATCAAATTTATTTACTTCTTTTCAGTACATTAAAGGACCGCAACTATGATTTCACATCGTTGAAATTTATTTCCAAAAACAAAATTCTCTTCGCGAAACTTAAAGAACAGTTCGTGAGATTACCGGAAGACATCGCGACCATCTGAACGTGCAATTTATCGAATTGTTGAAAAATTTCGCACCCAATTCACTCTTTTCAAAGTACTTACACATCAATAAGAATAAATATGAAAAAATAAGTGAATTTAGAAGGAAATATCGGAAAACCTGAAAAGAACCGCAACGAATCAATTCGTTGTCGTTCGCAGTAACTTGGCGTTTATCCATCCCCTATCTACAAAATTCTGCACAAGATAAAGCCATGCCACCATTTGTTGCGTTTATGATTGGGCTAAGTTAACCTCATTTTTTCACCATAAAGTTTTGCTCAGTTATGAGGCTCATTTCTGGTTAAACGCCTACTTAAACGTACTTACTTGCCTTTTTATAAAGTAAGGACAATCCTCAAGAAGTTCATCAGATGTCATTGCACCCAAACCTTATGGTGCAGATTGTATCAGTACAAACGGATCAGATCAACGGTTATTTGTTTCCAAATATACATGATATTAATAGATTCATCTTATGAAATGGAGTGGTCAATTGGCCACAAAGATCATGCGATTGGAAGCCTTTGGATTATTTTCTGTAGAGCTGCGTCAAGTCACTAGCAAATAAGTAACACTTGACGTTTTGGAGCAATAGGTTGTTCGAATAATATGCGATATAGGCACCCAGTTGCCAATGAAGTAATATAACTTCGAGCAGAGACAGAGTTTTCGAATACGGCATTTGTGACCGTATGTCCTTAATACCACAAATAATTTTGACTTGCAATAAGTTTATCGTTATTGGTTTGTCAGCATAGATAAGCGGCTTTACGAATCCCCAAATAATATAATCAAGAGGCGTCAAATTACAAGGTGTTGGAAGTTTTCATCGCATGTTTCCTTCATTAAGTTGATTGATTCGTTTGCTTCGATTGTTTCTTTTACATGCATGCCATTCAATCAGGGAACAAACAAATCATTAAAAATGCTTCTATAGCAAATACCCTTGACCGTAACACAATGCTTGCCTTCAATTTTCAAAATAATACGGTCCAATGACTCTACCAGCCCACAGAGTGCACTAAACTTTGCATTTTTTGGAATTAAAAAAAAAGCGATTGGATAACCTCATATCGATTGTTTTTGCACCAATTTTTCGGTAAAACATTGGATCCGATGCCAATTGATGACGCAATTTTGACGCAAGCGATGGTCGACTTTAATTCTTGTACAAGCTGGATCTCGAAAGACTTTAAATGAAAATCGCTGCGTAAAATTTTCCATAAAGTGGACGGACAAAGAACAAGCTTTTGTGATCGATAAGTTTGGATTTTCTCCAACACTCATTTGAAAGGATACAATATGGTTTGGCGCACAGAACCATGGCTTTGAAACGCTGTTAGTAACTGTTGTAACGCTGTTGAAGCGTGTATGTCATCACGATAAAATTGCAAAGACTACTAAATGAGAATGACACTGACAGTTTGCAATCTGACAATTGGTTTGACAATTTGTCTAACGTTAGCACACAGTTAAAACAAACACCCTTTGCAAGGAAACGGTGATATATATATTTACCCGAAACTTCCAATAATGACGTTTGCAGCGATCGATTCTTTTAAGCCACTTTTCCACCACTCTTCCACGTAAATTGGTCGGAACATTGGCAATTTCGAGCTCGATATAATTCCTGAGTTCTACTTATGTTATTTGCTTGTCGGCATAAACCAAAGGCTTAACATAACTCGACGAACAACTATTGAATCACACCTTAGGCACGAAATTCCACGGTCACTTTTTGTGGAAGAAATGGAGTCTCTACGTTGTCTCACAGACGGAGGAACATTCAGTAGTGAATACGTTGACTCGAATGTATAGCACGCACAGCCTGGTGGAACAGTGAACACAAACGCATTTTTTCTATTTTTAAAAAAAAAGAGGTGCTAAAAGAAAGGGATTACAAATCAGTCGTACTAAAAATAAGACAATCATTCGTCCAGTTAACATTTGGATCGAAAATACCTATAAACAAAAAAAAATAAAAGCAATGAAAATAAAAATCGCGTGTGTGACAAAACCTGATCACAGAAGAAGTGCACAAACCCACGGAAGTCTCCGCACTTCATACTAATCAATTTTGATACTCGTAATTTTGTCATGTTGAACTTATGTAGGTAACCAGAAAATTCGGCCAGAAAGCAATAAAAGCTCAATATTCAGTAGAAGTTCGCATGATTAAACTTTAAACAACATAGGAGCTCAAGCAAAACACCGTAAATATTGGATTTTTGGATCAAAAACGTTGCGTGCCCTAATGCATCCTTTATAAAGTTCAACCCATTATTTGTCAGTAAGAAAACAATTTTACAATATAATACATAAATCAAACAATTTAATTACATTACTTTCACTTGAAAACAAAATACTTTTTGTAAACGTTATATATATCTTACATTAATTGATCTTAGTTGGCCCATCCTGTAGAAAGTTTAAAATACAACTGAATCTATTTGCAAAGATGTAAGGTTTAGTTGTACCTACTGTAGTTATATCTTTCATAAGTCTCTTACAATTCCTTTGGTGAATACTTTCACATATGTATATTGTATATATGAACATACTTGTGATTAATTAAATTCTGCTTAACCACCAAGCCAAAGCATTAATTAAGTTTAAAGGAAGCGAGTTAAATGTGCGCTAAGATCCACCGTCGCATAATTAATTAAAAAAATTAATACTCACGCGTCATCCCTTAAAATATACATTGCAAAATAAATTAATAAACGTCAAAGAAAAATATGTTATTCTTTTCTTAAAGCAACTTCCATATCCATGATGACAATCACAATAAAATTGAAAATGATTTTTGCGAGTTTTTCTTTTTTTATACGAGTATATGTATTTTCCTTATTTTGGATTGGTGCCAAAAAGGGCATAAGAACACCGGAAAAGACAAGAAAACTTGGCGATAGACAAAATATAACTGCAATGCAAATAAGAGCGCACTTGAAACCATGACCTCAAAAAACATAATAGATACATCATGGATATCATAACAGAATAGGGAAAGCAATTTTACTTTTAACCTTGTAAAGGAATGCCTTTTGGCTTTCCTTTTGCAGGAAGCTTTTGTTTGGCATTTTCTACCAGTAACGACCACAATTCAAGAGTCACACACTAACAAATTTTTTACGGCTTTGATTGTTACTAGTGTTTATCAAAATTTTTGTTTTTATAGATTTTTCTAAAATTTAAGTAAAACAATATATGTTAATTTGTGGCCTCTGTGGCGAATACGTGACATTTTTTTTAGTTATTAATTGAAATTGAGAGCAGTTATGACGTGAGAATGGAAATAAGATATAAATCCATTTTCATACAAAACTATTCAGATCTAGCCAAGGCCACATATCAAGAAGAAGCATTTCGGTCAAAGTGTTACTAAAAATATTATTCTTATATGGATGGAACTATCGACAAAAGTCACTTATGCCACCAACCAACAATAAACTAAGGTAGCCAGCTGCAAGGATTAACAAATTGCGCAAACGGACTACTTAATCAGCCAGACCTTGAAACATTGTGCTACAGAATGAAAAAAAGATTAATTGAGTTAGTCAGTTGCTCCAGTTTCACACTCCAAGATTTTTAAGGTTCCCTTCTACTAATACGTGCCAGGGTGAGGTCTTTCTTTAAAGGTAGTTGAAATTTAGATCTAGTTCTGTTTTATAATTTTTTTTACTTTATTTCTTAAATAACATACAACAGGATTTTGTTTTACAAGTCCAATATTAAAAAGACTGAAAAACAACTAGAGATAGTCGGCATTTTAAAATGAAATTTTCAATTTTGTTAATGCACTGTTTCATATTATTGTAAAGGCATAACACGTCAAAATTTTGTTTAAGTAAACAAATGACAACAATTTTCATTTCACAACCTTGCTAAACATAGTCTGCTTTTGTGTTTTTGTGTTTGTTTATGATTACGACTGGGGAATTTAAAAGAAATCATTTTTCTGCATACGTCCACCTCTATAAATTCAAGCCGGCTGTTTCGGCACTTGGTGAAACACAGCTAGTTACGCCCACACTTCTAAGATCACTCTGATATGAAGTTACCTGACTGCGAACTGATGCCAACCTTTTTTTTTCACTGTTGTCTTACCATTTATGTGTCTAGTGATCTGATTTACCAAACTGCACCACAATGTAGTCTCTGCTTCAATACGGAATTCAATATACACAATTTTGAGTGACTTCGACAGTCTCCGCAGACAGCACCCAAAGGACGACGCGTTTAGATCTTCGGTGTGAAAAACAGCTAGATCCAGCTTGTAGATGTGTTCACGCGAATACCAGACGTTGATTTTATTTATAAAAAGAAATTAACACTCAAGTGGGTATAAATATACTTGTTATACCTCAGCATGTGTTAAGTTTCTTTAAAAAATTGGAAAGAGAGAGAAGAAAGAAGTTTGGGCTCAGTGGTAATTTTGCTCCATGGATAGCATCCAACGTTTAATGGGGAGACGAAATTTTTAATGAAAGGTGGCTTGTTGTTGTTTTCTTTACATCTTACATCTTGGGTGGCCGTGGTGTAGTGGTACTAACCATCGCTTCTCACTCGGACGGTCAAGGTTCGAATCCTACTCATGACAAGTTTTTCATTTGTGTAATTGGAACTCAGTCAGAAAAATCTGCGTGTGAAGGCATAACACTGACATGTAGATTTGGCTGTTGTAGAGTTTTAAGCACAAAACAACCGTTAAAATTTACAACTTGAATCATTCCGAGTGAAGAAAATTCTCTCCATCCTATTCGGACTCCCACCCCTGGAGAGTCAATATCGAAACCAAACACACCTGAGTTTCAAACCACTACATCACAGCAACTTTCCTTTCTCCTCCTTCTATCTTTCCGCCCGCGCCCAGGCAACAGTAAAAGGGTATCATAAACCCCTTGAGGCGCAGGTAAATTATAAAAAAAATAAAAATAAAAAAAACAACATGAACTGAAAAATGCAAGTCTTTCGGACACAGTTCTCCCTTCTAGGTTCGTCAAACTATTACATCATATGAGATAAATTCTCAAACACTGACTACACAGTTAAAAAATTATTCCTAAAAGACCGTATGGCAATACGAGAAAGCCCTTTGGAGCGGACTTGACACCCTCGTAATTTATTTTCAATACAACCAAAAACTGAGCCAAAAATACAGCAATCTCCCAAAGGCTGTAAAAAATTGTTCGTCTTTCCTCAAAAATATTAGAAATTCTGCCTCATCTTCCATCCCAACGCTTATTTGTAAGGACATGTTAGCTGTCAGCACTTTGGACGAAGTCAATCCTCTCGCTGCACATCTAACGCTCAGTTTAGCTGGCACGATATTGCTTTGTCGGAGCCTACGATTGAGTGCGTTGAATTTTGAATAGCAAGAATACTAATCATTCACTAATCTGCTAGTCTAGATGGTAAATCTCCCTTTTTTCCGAAGAGGTATTGCTCCACGCTGACAAAACCACTGCATTAATTCTTCCACCATTCCTACTCTTCAGGACTCTTTCTCAGCAGCATTTATCTATCTCGTCCCTAATAAAGACGAATTTTCTTCTCTCTCCTTCCAAAGACCCATTTCACTTAATTTCTTTCTTTTCAACGTCATGAAAACGTTGAAAAACCATTAGCTCATGAAATATCTCAAAACACAAAAACTTCTCTATCACTGGCACTACGGTTTTCGTAGTATCAAGTCCACTTTTTTCTTTTTTTTTTTAAAAAAAAAGATACTCAAAACGATATGACTACTCTCAAAATGCCGGAGCACGTGTTTTATGTTTTTCGGAAAATGGAATAGAGAAAGAGAGAAAGATTTAATAGGATGTCTCCCCGAAAAGAGCACACAAAACGTGCATCATCTGACGAATGCAAGATACTTGCACATGATATTTTTAAGGCGTTTGTCAGAGTTTGGCATGGCATTTGGAATTGACGAATTTCGTTTTCAATGGATTAGAAAATATACTTCGGAATGTTCAGTGCAAGTTCTGTAGAATGGTTTCAAATCTGACACCCATAGAATAAAAAATCAAAACTGGTGTGCCACAGGCTCTGTTCTACTCAGGCCTACTTATATTCTTTTGCTAACGACAAAATACTCTCTGCTGCCATTAAAGCGAAATTTGAAAACCCATCCACTATAAATGGCACTTGCATCGTCCAAATCGAAAATCTTTCCATTCTCGGTATGCGTGTCAGTGACAACCTTCGTTGAAATGACAACATATCTAGGTCTAGGCCAATGTAAGAAATGCGCCAAAAACTGGAGTACAGTGATCATAACTTATCAGGTGCCTCTAAGATCTCATTTTATTTGCTAGATAGAATTCAAAACCAAGTGATAACACTTATAGATGATATCAATATAACACAGTCTATTAACAACATGGAAAGAGAGAAAAAAGAGAAAACAGAAGACATTAGCCGCAACTTATTTTACCACTATTTTCACAACCTGTGCTTGTTGTGGTTGCTGATTGCTTTCCGAAGGCTAACAACTACCTTATGGAATGCCCTATCGAGGTCTTTTTTTACTAGCCACTATAATCTGTTAACATTCAAAACCAAAGTACATCGGTATCACTCTTTTTTTCCTCCCAAACATTTTAAAGATACAAAAAAAGCGATGTTTAAAACTAGTCTTTCTCACAACATATTTCGGTAGCGTAAGAAGGAGCCATGTTTTCTTAAAATAAGTTCCATTCCTGCAGCTGATATCATATTTTGGTTTTAAATGAAATATTCCATTGTAAAAGAAATATCTTAACGCGATTCGAAAATATTTTCGAATGGTCTTGCCATGACTAGAAAAAGGAAATTGATTAGCCCCATGTATTTGAGTTCACCGACTTTCTCAATCTGGTAGCAGTTCCCATTGCAGTTAAGCTCACTACAGAAGAAGTCGGCTAGGAATAAGACCAAAGCTTACGAGTTTCAATTTTGCACAATCTGGTGCATAAAAAATAATACTCGCATCAAAAGAATCTAGTTTAGTGAAGTTAGAGAATTTAGGTTTTAAGACTGATAATAAATTTGTGTTCAGTTAACTATGTCCGCAGTGAGCCCAGATCCCTATTTATATCTGTGTCTGGGACAGCCTTAGCGGCTGTTGTGCGTTTTTAACGATAAAAGTATTTATGTAGTACGTAAATTTCTTAATTCGATCGAAAATATTTTCGTCCAGCTCTACTAACTTCAATGCTTATGTGGCATAGAGCAGGACTTAACAAGGTCGGAGCCAAATCTTTATCTATCTGAATCTTCATCCTAACAAATATTAACCATTAAAGTAACTTACAATAGATCAACAAGTCTCAATATATGCATGTCCCTTAAGAACTAGTATTATTCCTTACCCAACTTAACCAAAGTTATACTCGTATCTGACTAATATGGTGTCTTGTTTTTTAATGTACTGTCTTTCATTTTGTAGACAAATTCCCAATGTCTATCTAAGCGAACTATGGTACTTCTGTTTTAATACTATACGCAGCAAAGCATCGCTAGTGATTTTGGCGCAATGTGCATTTGGTGACTATTTTCCTAGCCCTCTGGCTCTCAATAGTCACTTAAAGTCACTGTGTGATGTGCGGTTTACGCTATACAATATTTTTCTTTAGAACGGAGAGTGACAAACGGTTACTGTCGATTGTGAGCGCCACAGAGCCATAATGTGCATATATACAATAATAAGATCGTAAGATCATGTGTTTGTTTAAAGGTACAAAGCACAGGCTTATATGAACAAGCCATAAACTCTGGCACCCTTCAAAGAGAACATCCGTCAAGAAGCCTGAAGTTCTGAAGAAAACTATGGAAAATGCCAGAAAAAGATCCTCAATTAAGCCTAAACAATATTATATTCAAAAAACGGTGGAAAAACAACTCAATGTCCAAATAAATATTTAAAAAACAAGTTAAATTCATGTATTTTAGAAAATCCTAAAATACTACGTCTGTATAGTCTGTATAGTTACAGACTACTTTCAAATCTTGTATGCGACCGTATAAAGTGTTTTTTTTTAAGATGTAGTGCATCTCGATTATTATCTTATTATTTTTTCAGCCTTTTTGTCTTGTTTTATTACACTCCAAATTTGTAGAGAAATCGGATTTGCATACTGTCACGTAGGCGTTGCATTATAACGATAACAATCATCATGTGCGCATTTACATGGAAAATTACTTTATAAAGGTACATATTCGTACACTTATCCGTTGTTGGCAAGCTTCATACAGATTTTTAGACTTTAGCTTTGGTCACTTTGCCGGTAAGTAGGAGGGTTTTTAAAGGTTTCATAACGTTGAAGTTTTGGGGCAAAGTTATAAGGAACGAATTAAAAACCAAGGTATGGTTTTGTTATCCTGGGTAAGTTGATAGTCGTTTTTAAAGTGTCATTTCGTGTGAAGCTATTTAGTTGTCGTTTTCACATATTTCAGTTATTTATAATCAGTACATATTATTTACAAGTCGGTAAAATTTTAGATGACTAAGTTTTAGTAAATTAAAAAAAATGCACAATATAATATAAAAGGAAATGACTGCAAATATGTTAGGTTACTTGGAATTAATTTTAGAAACGCCTCGGAAATTCTGGAAATGTGTATTTATTTATATAGGCATATCAATGGTTATATGTTTTATAATTTAGACTTTTGAAAAATGTTACCTTAAATAAAGAAGCATTTTTGAAAGCGGTAAGGTCTTCACTTATAAACGCAATATGAAAATTTTAAAACGAATTTTTTTGGAAACGAAATAAAAAATTTGCTTTGCGTTGCCAAAGCTAAGGAAAAATTTGATTATTGTTTTACACAGAGCAAAGTATAGTTGATAATCAAACATGACAATCAACAGAACGACTATCAACTAAGCCGATTCTACCCCTGAAATCATTTGTTTTTCTGAAAAAAAAAATTGAATTTATAAGTGTTTTCTAACAAACTAGAGCTATACAACCGCTTACTTTTTCAAGACTCGTACCCTTTCCTTCCTATCGTAGAGAAATTGTAGGCTAAAATGCAGCACCTCGGTTTTTGATGGCTTGTCTAGTTGGCATCGATGCTATTGATCCTTAGATATTTGATTTTAAAAAATCAAAATTGTTGCTTAAGGGGTCACGACGCCTTACTGCTTGAAAAAAGGTAAAACAATTTCTCTTGAGGAAGCTATTAAATATGTAGTAGTTTTATGAATAATTTTAAATAATAACCAATAAAAAATAAAAAAATTGACGGAGATATGAGCCATAAGGTAAGCCCCTTTTTTGAAAATCCATGCGAATGGTGGACTTATTGTCGCTGCCAGGCATCATCTGAAAACCAAGTCTAAAGTAATAGATTCAACTTTGTGCACCTGAGTTACTTGTAGTTTTCTTAATTAAAAATAATAAAAGAATCACTAAAAGAACAATTTCCAGGTTGTGACCAGTCGATTGCTACCTGATTTTCAAGGCGACTCTCCCGCTCTCACTTCTTTTTGATAATACTTCGGAAATAATTTGAATTTTATAATGATTTAGTGTTTTTTAAACACTTTAATAGTTTTTAAAACTATTAGCGTGCTAGCTAAAAAGCTATTCAGTCCCAGAGTAAAACAATAGGTCAACCAATCAAATTGCTGATGAGACTATAAATTTATAATAAGTTTTGTGGTTGTATAACCAAGGATGTATTGTATGAAATGATGTTGATGAGATTACATGACATCGTACCGTCTTGCCTAAATCTTTCTTTAATCTCAAATGTCTTGGTGAGCTCTTTACCGACTTTTTTTGGAGCCGGGTGCATACACATCATACACAGACGGACGAGTTAAGCAGAGATGCCAAAACTTGATAATCCTCTGTTTAACTCGTCTCTGTATATGCTGTCATACGGGGCCTTAAAATTGATGAATAGGTAGTGTGTATCGATCTGAAGCTCATAAGAGATCTGCCGTACTGTGAATATTTGGTCGATAATGAACTTTCTTGGCCTGAAACCACACTGATATACACCAATCAGGGGATTAACGAACGGCTTCAATCTCTTGTGCGCGATATTAAGAAGAATTGATGTCTCTGTAGTTGGCGCAGTTCAGGGGGTCTCCTTTCCCGAGGTTGCATTCGTCGGACATACTCCCGTATGACCATATCTTGAAGATAAGTTGGTATATGCTCCTTAGCAAGTCATCGCCGGCCGCATTAAAAAGCTCGATCCTCAGACCTTCCCCTTCAGCAGCTTTTTTGGTTTATAGCTTAGATACGAGGGCGGGTCAATAAGTCCGTGACTTTTTGAATTTCTGACCTCTTTACTGAAACAGCAACACTGCTCCTGTCAACAGGCATCTGTCAGTTGACTCCTGTCAAAATTTAAACTTGCTGCGTCAGTTAGTTTGTGTTTGACAGCTATTTTTATCAGACTACTCACTAATTTGAGGAGAAAATGGAAAAAAGTGAATTTCGTGTGCTTATTAAGCATTATTTCTTGCGAAAAAAAACCATTACCGAGACCAAGGCTAAGCTTGATAAATACTATGGGGACTCTGCACCATCGATTTCAATGGTAAAAAAGTGGTTTACTGAATTTCGTTGTGGCCGTACAAGCACTGAAGATGCCGAACGTCCTGGACGCCCAGTTGAGGTCTCTACACCCGAAACAAAAAAATTCACGATATGGTGTTGGCCGACCGAAGATTGAAAGTGCGAGAGATTGTGGAAGCCGTAGGGATCTCGCATGGCTCAGTGGTTTCAATTTTGAATGATCACTTGGGCATGAGAAAGCTTTCCGCAAGATGGGTGCCGCGTTTGCTCACAGTCGACCACAAACGCAATCGTGTAACAAATGGCAAAAATCCAAGAATTGGGCTATGAATTGCTCCCTCATCCACCCTATTCTCCAGATTTGGCTCCGAGCGACTACTTCTTGTTCCCAAACCTGAAGAAATGGCTTGGTGGAAAAAGATTTGACTCCAATGATGAAGTCATCTCGCAAACAAAGGCCTATTTTGAGGACCTCGACAAATCATTTTTTTTGGAAGGGATAAAAAAATTGGAGAAGCGTTGGACAAAGTGTATAGAGCTCAAGGGAGACTACGTTGAAAAATAAAATTATTTTTTTATCAAAAAATCTGTGTTTTAATCCAAAAGTCACGGACTTATTGACCCGCCCTCGAATGATTATCTTCACGTCATTCATCTATTCAGGTCGGGAGATAAAATTGTTGGTCAACATTTTTTTTCCAGATTGAAAGGTTGATTTTGTCTGACAGAGATATTGGATTCATCATCTTCGTTATACAGACTGAGACTCCACTACGATGTTCCCTTGTGCGTCTCTTTTAAGTAGAACTTCCGAATATCCTGGTCTCGCGCAAGCTGAACTTGCCCACAATACTACCGAAGATACCCTCTCACCCTAGCCTTGCATTCAAATCATCGAGGACAATTTGAAAGTCATAGAGTCATAGAGCCACCTTTGTTGTCGTCATCATTCTCCTCTGTGGGGGCGTTGGGGAAATTTAACATTAATACCGTTTGCTACGGGCTGTCGTAAAAATTCGGGAAGCGTAAGACATTTTGCCTAAGTCTGCCTCCAACAAAAAAACCGCATCCAATTCGGCGATGAATTTTCAGTCGATAACAATCGCCGTTCTACATCCACTTTTTGTCCGGCCCATCCCACCACATTTCTTGGATGGCGGTAACACCTGTTTTTTAGCAGTCCAGGGTTCTGCTAGTTGTTCGGCTGTATGTCGTCTATAAAGGAACTTAATGTTCCATGTACACATTCAAAGTTCACTGTCCGTCTTTTGTTTGCTTGCTGTTGTTGATTCGTAACTGAATATTTTTTCTATCACCGGGCAGATACGCCTGTGACACAATCCGCAATATGGAAGGCCAGGATGGTGTGACCAAAATCGGATCCACCTCTCGGGGATCTTAGCGCCTCCGTTGGTATTTTAGGGGTTCATCATTACCAACTCGTGTCCAAGACTCTGACTTAGCCTCGTGGATCCTTAGCGGCCTGAACTCTAAATATATCCGAATAGCCGTGATTAAGGGTAATTCCCAGATTTTATTTCCCTTCTGGGGAATTTATCCAGTGCAATTTTTGTCTGCTGATTAACACTTGCACTTAAGAGTTTGCAAGTCGATTTCGGTTGGCCAAGAACCAGTTACCGATGGATATGACTAAGAGTTAGACAATTGATGTATAGAAGCAGTAACAACACTGGGCATCGCCTTATTTCTACAACATTCAACACATTATTCGTACTACATAGGGACATACAAATTCCTTATAAGTTCTCTTAATCTTATTCACCTTAAATTCATTCAATTTTAGTGACACAAGGTTACTTCGCATTAATAAACCATATTCCTTTTCATAATGGATTACTTAAACTTCCCAATTAGACGTCAATCCCTTTCGGTCCGCCATCGTCTTAAGAAGCCATACCATCTCTTCTTGATGACGATAAAAAGCGATTAACCAATTTTCCGCTCTAAATAATTTATTTTTATTTCATTTAACTTCAATACAGTCTTTGGCATTGGCATACTGTCTGTCGACCCCCTTTCTGTTCTTTTTTTCTTTGTTTTTTTTTCTCTCATAATTTTGTAAAATCCTTTTCATTAAATTTCTTCTCTAATACAAAGCACAAAGAACAGAAAAGAAATCATCGTCCCTTTTCAATTATCGCTAATGCTCCGGAAACAGGAACTTATTAATCCCACTCACAAAAGTGACAGCGAGAGAGGAAAATAAAAGATCGCTTCTTTTTAATTGCGAAAAATCGACAAAAGCAAAAAAAGGGAAGAATTCGAAAGTCGGACAAAAGAAGAAATGAGATGTGGACATTTGGGCAAATTGCTTTTTATTTGTTTCTTTCATTATTTCCCATTATCGACATAAAAGCCAAAACGGAAACAATACCCATTGGCAATGGCGAGACATAACAAATACGAATATCTACTCCTCCAAGTCAAACCGAACCAAAGTGATACATCCGGAATGAGAAGGATGCGGTTTTCAATTTTCTTTTTATATCAACCGTCTGTCACAAGCTTATTACGACAAAAGCCCCAAGAACTTCTCTTTTCAAAGGAAATTGATTTCTTTGGTTCTTGTTGTTGTTATCAAGATTTCGAGACTATACTGTCTGCAATTTTGAATTATAAATGAGACTGGTAATGGTTAATCTGATTTCGACAAGAGAAAAAAGGGATACAAATGGAAGGACAACAAATGATTGCAAAGGAAATGTTCAACTTCAAAGTTGAATAGAGGGTGTCGACATTGAAGAATTTAATCTGTTCTAAAGGCGTCGGGTGGCGCAAGACATATTCTACAGCCTTGAAGAAAGATGTTCTTTTGAAATGAAATGTGAAACATAAATAGTAGCACTTGAGTCTAGATTGCTTCTTAAAATGCTCTGGGTTTCAGATTTTTTCTGTTTTCTTGATGGTTATGATGATGGCGATAGTGACGTTGATGTAGATGTTGATGCTGATACATAGTCATGTTCGTTACGGCACTTTAAACTTGTAGAGTGCATTCGTCATGACCTTGGTAAACTATGAATAGTGCGTCTACGATGGATAAAACAAAATATATTCACACAAGGGTTTGGAGCATGCAACTGCTGTTGAAAGCTGCGGTATATACAGAAAAAAAAATGAAGCTTTCACATATACCAACTTGCACAAAGTTTTATTTATTTTTTCTACTTGTCGGTTCAAAAGTGCTGGTTTTTCATTTAATGAATGTCAAGATCTGATGGTTATGCCTTACTGGGTATATAGTTCAGTTATGAGGTGCCAAATTATTAAGAGCTGTTGCAGGCAGACTAAATTGTTAACAAAATCTCAACATGTAATTTGCAATCTGTTATGCTTTACTCTTTACATCCTTTCCAAAGCGGAAAGCTTTGTTTCAACCATTTTTTAGCAATTTGAGCTAATCTTTGGTAGTTCTTAAAGAACTTTTGTGATTTTTGAATTACATAAGTTTTGTTTTTATGTCTTATCCTCATAATCATATTGAATATACATTTCGGGCCACATACACTCTCATGACACAAAGTCAACAGCGTGCTAATAGGATAATGTGTGAATAAAACCAACTGTAGCCGCTTTGAATAAAAGTGTGGTTAACGATCCCGTGCCATCAATCGCGTTGTTGACAATTATTTGAAACCTCTTCGTTAATTATACTGAAAAGCTTGCGATAAATAAAGATTTATAGCTACACTCGCATTAGATCCACCTTCAGGAGTTAAGGGTTTAGATGGGTTTAGAAGACTTAAATAAAAAACGTATTTTTACTGATTTTTAATAAGGGGACCTTAATTCCCTTGACATTTCAAAAAAAAGTTCACCCGACGTGGTCAAGATAACTAATTACTGGTTCATCCGATATTAAAAAAAACAAATATTTTTTATTTGTACCTATATAAAGCTCATGCTCAAAGGAGGGAAAAAATTGTAAATAAGAATTTTTGGCGGAATAGTGAAGAAAAAGTCAAATTTTTCAATTAAAAAAATCCGTCATTCAAGCAGTAGATAATGTTATTTTAAAGAAATGTACAAAATTTGAACAAGATCTGTTCATAACCATTTGAGAAATCATGACCATCGACTTCGAAAATAGAGTTTCGATAAAAACGCGATTGGCGTTTTAAGTTGAAATAAAAAAACACTTGTAACTTCAGAAAAACCTCTTCGCTCGAGAAGCAACAATCAATTTAAATACTCGTATTTAAAACTACTTACCCTTAGAAAATGAAAGTAAAAGCGAGCGAGAAAGAGAGACAAACAATAGCTAAGCAACTGCTTCAATATACCTGCGACGCGTCATACTTACGTGGCCCGATGTGCGGGACTTCCGAATTGTCTACATCTAAGTATTTTACGCTGACCGATTAAAAATTTTGGGTGAAAATTCTAGACATATTGTACTATTTAATAAGATGCAAAAAATCCCTTAATGTAATGGATTCTTGGCAGCTTGAAGCCTACCCTTATTTTGATGGAAAAATCGTGTTTAGACTTATAAACAAGTAACACTCCCGTCTTAAAAATAAGACAAATTTATTGTATTTGAGGCCGAAGACCAGCGGTATCACTGCAAATTTACCATCAGAAACGCCGCAACTAATGTCCTGGACTTCGCCCGGCTGACTGAATGGTTCAAATCTGCTGAATGACTTTGTACAGAGCCCCGCGCTAACTCAAGTTTTAATCTGCCATATCACAATATATCGACGTTTGAAGCCTTTCGTCAACAACCTGATTGGCCCCTATCAGTCCTGTTTCAGACCAGGAAAATCCACAATCGACAAAATCTTCACATTTTGGCAGATCGATATAGAACGATGTCAAATTTTGACTCGTCCTTCTGTACAGAATGTCGATTAAGAACGCTCGCGGTTCCGTTAAAGTCAAAGTAACGATTTATTTCGATGTCGAGAAATGTTACAGACAAGATGACACACTGTCATGTGACTTCTTTAAAATCATTCATAAAACTCAAAAGCGAACACCGAAGGCATAAACTTTTAAAAGTCTGTGCAACTACTTACATATATACGTACCACGATGATATAGACATAATTGGAAGAACACAGCGACCTGATACCGGTGCGTTTACTAGTTTTGAAGCGGAAGCTGCCAAAGTGGGTTAAGCGGTAAACGAGGGTAGTGAAGGACTTGACTTAGGAGGTTACACAATTAGCGAAATGTATGACCAGCTGTGTGGCATGTGGCACCATCTTATTTGAACCACGTATCACTGATGTCAAGTCCTTCCATTTCCAGCCAAAAATAGTCATCAAAATGGTAGATACATTAGCAAACTTCATTGGCGCAGTATGGCGATTATTTTCGTCGACGGAAAACAACTTTCCAAAGACACCTCAGGCATAAAATCCATACCACATGATCACATTCAGTGTATGAAATTGAGTCTCAAGAGAGATGCGAGTTTGTTTTGTTATTGACAAAGCCACTAAGCCAAAAATGAGCTTCATCGTTAAGGGATTATTTTTTAAACTTTTGCAGAGCCCCATCGGAGAAGTTTTAGTGCTTTAAAAGAGTGCAGTTCATGAATTAAGTTGATCTTCTAACGGTTAAGGTTAAGAACTTACGTTAAATTCGCCACAATGTGCGCTGGGAGATTTCCGATTCCTGTAAGCGGCATGGAATCGACTGATTTAGCTCATTTTGAACTTAAGCACTTAAGATTGCCAAGGCGTTGTATCAAAGGCACAGTGCGTATGTTGACTCGAATTTATCCACTATTGCATGCACAAGCTGTCTGGTAGGATAATTGGAGTAAGCGCTCTTAAAGTAGCGACCACCCACTCAGAATTTCAATAATTTCCAAACATTACTCATTCGTGAACTTCACCATTGATAATAACGTAAAACTTGACTTACATTGTGACAAGGACAGATCATAAAGCACTGAAACATGGACTCTATCTTAAGCGGATAAAGATATCATCAGTTATTTCAAAAGAGAAATCCTTCTAAATATATTCGGTACTGTTTGCGTTGACATGCTTTGAAGGAGAAAACATACTATAGGAGCCATACAGCGACTTCGAATTAGTCAGAAAATAGCGCATTAGTCGCCCGTAATCCCTAAGACATGTAGAGTGAATGAACATCAATGCTTTAATTAATATTTCGAAATGTCTAAGTTATTTATTAAAAATTAGCTATTCGCAGAATCCGATATCAGAATCCAGTCTTCCTCATAAAAGACGAGTCAATTGCATTTTTAATAATCAGTAAAGTTTTTTATGTCCATATTGATATCTTCATGAATTTAACTAAAACAGAAAGCTGTCTTAGGTTCTAATATATTGAGTCCAAACTAAAATATCTTAGTTCCTTGTCCTTTAAAATTTGAACACTCAAGATATCATACGAGTATTTTCCTCTGGTCAGCTTTTAAAAGATTGAAACAAATTGTAAGCTTTACTGCAAGGTAAACCTTTATATAAATTTGTCTTCTCACTTGAATCGAGTATTGAAAGTTATTTTTGTTTAAAAGAATTAGACTGTTACAGTACTTTTGAGTTGTTATTCAACATGTTATCACCGAATAAATATAAGACACCAGCAAAGTACGAGTAATAAAAGTACAAATTGCAAATTTTATACTCGTAAGTTTGCCATTATAAGTAGCTAACTTATCTTATTAAGAGGTGGAGTATAAGAGACACATAAGATCTACTTTTTCAAGAACCCGTATCCGCCTTACGTGCATCGATAGCAAAGTAATTAATTTTATTTTGTCACTCAATTAAGCTTGTGTAATATTTTAATTTGTAATAACAATGATTACCAGCTTGCACATTTAGTAATTAATTCGTGAGTGGTCAGGGTTAATTAATTGATTGATGAAGCGGCTCGTAGTGTTCACCGCAGGTTTTGCATCATGAGAAGTTCAATTTAAAAAAATTTACAATAAAAATGAAGGTTCTATCACGTTTTGCACGTTTTGTAAATACTTTGACGCCTTCGAAGAAAGCCCGACAAAGCTAAATATATGTAAAACGATTAACCTATTAGTTTGGATCGTGAGGAATTGAATGATATCAATTATTTAAATGTTTGTTCAATTGTATATATTCATAGATGTAATTAAATCCGACAAGAAATATGTGCAGTTCATCTGGGTTGAAGTATTATGCACTTATTCACCTTGACCTATAGGAACATATCAGACTGATCTTAAGGGACGTACTGTAGGTTTTCATTACCTAATTAGAGTTATAAGCTTGTTATAAAGCCAATGTATCTTGATTGAAGATAATTTATTATATTGTATTGACATTATGTACTTCTTTTAGTAGAAATTTTTATTTTTTTTTTAAAGACAGCTTGTCAGTCTTGTCCTCAAAACCCATATTTTTGATAAAAAGTTCCACATACTCGTAAGTAAATAGTACAATTATTTTTTTAAATTAACTTATATATATAGTATATGAATTTTCACAAATTGATAACGTTATAGTGAGAAAAAAAGGAGAAAGTCAAAGTATGCTCTTATACATATATTGGGTTGTACCACATGAAATGTCCGATTTTATGATAAAAATTTAAAAACCAATATTATTTTTCCGTAAATTTTTATTCAATCAAAAAATCGCCGTTGGCATCTATGACATTCTTCCAACGTGAAACAAGGTCAAATATTCCTTTTTCGTAGAAGTACTGACTTTTTGAGGCAATGAAATATTCAAAGGCTTTTATGACCTCTGCTCGGTTCCGGAAGACCTTCTGCCGGCAAAATAAATCCAGATTGCGGAAAAGATGGTAATCCATTGGGGAAATATCCGGATATACGGTGGATGCAGAAGAACTTCAAATCCCAACTGCAGCAGATTTTCTTCCAATATTTGATAGCGTTTATCGTTTCTCCTGGTTGAAGAAATGAAAAGTGGATTGGTCCTTTTCATGTCCACCAAATTGTCACCATAACCTTTTTTGGGTGAAGATCGGGCTTGGGGGTGTGTTTTGGTTTTTCATTTGCATCTAACCACTGCCCAGATCTTTTACGATTATCATACGGTATCCACTTTTCAGCACAGTTGACTATCCGGTGCAAAAACGGTTCAGTTTGGTTGCTTAATGCAAGCGATTCCCTGATTTCCAGGCACCGTACTTTTTTGGGATTCGTTCAGTTCATTAGGTACCCATTTATCTAGTTTCTTTACCTTTCCTATAAGATAAAAGTGGCGACTGATTGTCATTGGGGATACTCCCATGCTTTGTGCAATCTCCCGCACCGATTTCGTTGGGTCCGCATCCACTGTTGCTCTTAAAACACCGTTGTCAACTAACGTTTTCTGCTTCCCACATGCTTCATTTTCGACGCTGAAATCTCCAGAACGGATCTTTGCAAACCAACATTGTATAGTGCGTTAGTTTACCGCTATATCCCCAAATGCGTCATTAATGTTTTTTATTGCCAATGACGCATTATGTCCCATTTTAAATTCGTAAAGGAAAAGGGTTCGAATTTGAACTGCCGACAGTTTCCTAAAAGAAAAATAACGGCACACGTACCACTTTATTTTATAATAAAATAAAATTTAATGTTCTGGCACAGATGTTCACTCGAGAACTTCTCATTTCCGACTGAGCGAAAATCGGACATTTCATGTGGTACAACCCAATAGAAAAGTATTTTTACATTCGATTTGTTATTTATCACAGTACGGCCACCTTTAAAGAGCCTACACAAAGGCAATTTGTACACAAAATTTCGGAAAGTTTAAGTGGGATAAATTGCGTGCCACTCTACACATATTTCAATTTGCTAGTACAATCAAGGCTATCGACGAGTAGGATCTCATGTCACTAATATCGAAAAAAAAAAATTGAAATTACCTGCATCCAAATTTTCTTTTCATTTTCAAGCATATTGTAATCCGCCTGCAATAAATCTTTATTCAATAAATACCAACTGATATCAACATAACTGCCGGATTTTACTCGTATTATCGAGTCTTAACTACTAAGTTTGTTAATATAAAGTCCGAATTCGCCCATAGATGCTTCAGATGTCCTTGTAACGGCTCGCTGTAGATAGGCAGAATGCGGTTATTTCTTGGTGGTTCCTGTATGTGGGATTTTTCCTTTCTTGATGGTAATTGTTACTAATTCTTGATTTCGTAGATTCGATAGAGATGTTCCCAAGAGTTTTGCCTAGGTGACTGCCACTTGCTGATGATTTAATTGACAAATAAAACCAGGGGTATTCCGTATAATTGAAAATCCAGATAATCGATTTAAAAAGCAAAATTAAACAATATTTAATATTAAATCAATTTTTATTATTGTATGTAATGGATTTTACATATGCCGTTAAGACAATATGATATAAAAATACGAGCTATAACGCTAATGTAATTAATGTAATTTAAATTGTTGATGGGAAATAACTTGTCATTGATCTTTGACGTAATGAATCACATCTTTTCATTGCGGCTAAATACTTAATGCGCCTCAATTGTAACAAGTGTCCTATCTTTCAAACCACTTAAAAGCTTCAAAATGACAGCGGGAGTATAAGTTTGGAGGCGGGAATAAACTCGTCGTAATTGTCTCGTTGCGCCCTAAAAACATTTTTAAATCGGCAATTAGAGCCTTTACGAATGAGTCCGGATAATCGATGTTCGGAAAATCGGGATTCTACTGCATGTACCTTGCAATTTCTTGACTAGAGGCGGTATTATGGCGATGAATATAATTTCTAATCACTCTTTAGTATTGTTTCTTTTTCTTCAAAAACAATTTCGTTTTAGACTTTCACTTTTCGCTTGTTCCCTTTTGTTTGTTCAAATTTTTTTTCCACTTAATGAAACTTTTTTTTTTTTTTTACTTACTGAGCACTGATCTTCGAATCTCTAGGTGTCATGTCTTCTCGCTTGCTCAACAACTCCTCTCTGGCCATACAGAAATTTTGCATGTACCGCATTTTATTTATCAAATGATGGATCTATTGTTAATTTCTTTGTGCCTTACAGCATCCTAAGGGTGGTTCACCCTAGCTGTCTACGTTTTTTGTTTTTTTGCCTTAGTGTTACGAGTATTTTCTAGGTAGGCAAAAAATTAAACAATGCGCACGTATATCATACACAAATACTTACATGGGACCTATGTATGACATGTAGGCGCCTAGTCATTTCCCACAAGCTCCTCTCTGTATAGCAATCATCATAAATAGTTATCATAGTTCATCCTATCATAGATTTTTGGATATCACACCTTGAAAGAATATAGAGATACCACTCACTGTTTGATTGTATGTTGCCGGTTAAGGTTAAGAAATTCCTCTAAAACTCATTGCCCTTCTTTCGATTACCTGTCTTTCAAGCAGTTATATGAGCCTTATCAGAGACTGCTTACAACTTCACAATATAGGATATTATGAGCCCTAATGGCTGACACGAATACACAACAAAGCACCGCCTATTTCACCATCCTGACAAGATGCGGACTTGAGTTCTAATTTATTTTACGTACCTAGTTAGTTCTACTCTATCTAGAAAATTCCTCTTTTAAAACAATCATCTTGCCATAGAAGTCTTGTGCTTACGGACTAAGCGACCAGCTTAAAATTAAAGGGGATACTTAAACCAGAATATTCCAAGTTCGAAATATGACATACAGGGTAATTCAGCTTACGTTTTCCGCCCAAAAAGAAGTCGTTGATACAAAATACATTGGAACCTTGTCTCCCAGCTGTCTTTGGCTCTAGTCTTAAAGACATGCCATCTGACGTAATGGTACCATAACTCCTGCTGCAGAAAAAATACGAGATTGACTGTCCCTGTGCCCAAGACTGGTTTCGGCCAAAATCTGAGACAGCAAAGGAATCTAGTCGAATTTTTACAAGCGGCTCCAAAACAATAAATGATGCGGCGCTCGTGTTTTTCGGGGACAACAATAAAAGATATATATATAAAGATTGAAAAACTTACGCTTACGCTTACGCTTACGAGCGGAGATATAGGCAATCCTGATGGATGGCAACGATTTATATTCTAAAGAAGCAGTGCAGGAGGCGAAACATTTGCATCTATGGCGGCATCCAAGCTGCGCTTAGACTATGCAAGACTAAACTGACGCAGACAGAAAATCAAATTTTGTAAGCCTTGTATGTGTCTCAGATAACAACAGGATAACGGAAAATGAAATCGCCAATAGATTTGCTGGTCAAGGCTGAGAGGAGAGTAACGTAAGTTGGATCTCCCTGCGTCCTCGGTTACGGCTTCCATTGGCAGTTGGGTTCATATGAGAACCTCTGTAGATGGCACGACTCTTCAGTTTGACGGTAAACTAAACGAATGCTTCACGATATCTCTAAGAGGTCAGCGGCCCTTCTACTTTCCTTCAGTATAATATAAAAGACTGCGGCTGTTTACCAATGCATGATGGGCACTTTCAATGTGCTGTGAATATATGATATAACATCCTGGGATGTTTGCTGTGAAAGTGATGACGAAATTGCGGGGCGCTTTTATCAGACTGCAGGTACTCGACGTTAACGTGGTGATTTTTGGAACGCTTTCTCATCTTTCATTGAAAGTCTGAAAGATTCCATTTAAAAGAACTTCCAAGGAGTGAAATGGACTTGTTCTTTGCCTAAGTTTTCCGAGGCAAATGCAATGGTGAAAGAAAACAAGTTGATGATGAGGGACTAGACAACACTTGTAGGTTCTACCATATTGTACCGATCGAAAATTTCACATATAATACGACTAATTGTATCTTGAAGTGGATTCTAAAAACATTTTATTGTGACTTCGAATAAACCTCGTTCTAGATAAAAAAAATAATTGTTCAAGGAGTACTTCAAGTATAAAGTGAACAGTGTTTACGTACTCGTCAAAGTCCAAAGATTGTTTCAAAAGATATTTATTTGAAGTATTTTTTATCAAGAAAATCAATTTTTCAAAATAAGATTAAAGTTTACATAGCTCTTACAGTCTTATATAACTATTGTACGTAAACAGCTCAAATTTGTGCTACGTGACTTTCCATTACAAATTTTCTAAAGCAGCAGTGGTGCCGGAAAGAATCGAATCATGATACCGTATCAGATGAAATAGAATGCTAAAGTTGAACTAACAACCTTGAACACAAAAACCATTTAAAACTAACCTTCAGAGGAAGTGGATTTCCTCAAGTTTACATCAAGAGGGAGCCGAAAACTTAAAACGAACAACATCCAATGGAATCGTGATATTTTGGTGACAGCGAAAACAGTCATCGCGATGAGTCTGTTTCCCAAGAAGATACGAAAATATGGATCATGATGGTTTGGCTTGGATAAACCTCATAATTGCTGTGGTATATATATTATAATATAGAAAGACAAAAGTAACCGATTTCATGGTTTCGATGAATCTTTATCGCAGTAATTGGTTTCAAAGATAACGAAAAAGTTGTCGATTCACCGATGACACTTTTAAGGTATTCAGAAATAATTAACCTGGAATCCAATAGATAATCTTAATTTTAATGGATATTTATTTTTAGATTTCCTTGTTGTGGAAATAGCAGTACAAAAAATTCGAAGCGGCTTACACAAAATTCCCTTTGTGACTCATATACAAATATGTACACATATGTATATGGTATAGCGAGTTTAAGTTAAATTTCTGATATTTCTGATAACCACATAAGCAACATGACTCTCACCAGAATTACATATATTGCACAGTAGCAATTCTAAATTGTATTCGAGCAAAACTATTGGCAACTTTTTTAATGTCCAGCTACAATAAGTACCTACTATTTCAACTTCAAGTATTTTCACCAACAAGCGCCATTAATTACACCTTACCGACTGCCCATAGCTTCCAACCACCTAGAGCCAGGGTGCCGTAGAAGGTTGCATAGAGTTTATGTGATCACTCGGTGAGCACGTGCCATGTGGTGTGCAGCAGCAACGAACAGACAACAGACTAATGAAATGCCCATAAAAACCAGTTAAAGAAAATAGATAAATAAGAAAAGATGGAATAAAAAGGAACGCCTAGAAAAGTCGTATCTTCAGTACGAGACGTGATTTGCATCTGAGATGCGTTGTGGCTATCTGAGGTTGACACGATTTCTAGAGTTCATATTGGAGGAACATTATAGCATCCGGAAAACTTCAAACGAAGAGACTGCCGCTTACTTTATGCCTTTCTCATTGCATTATTTGTGAATTCTTATTCATGTATGCTATAATAGTAACAACGAGATTTATCTATGTAAAAAGGGTTATACTTGAAGCTTTGAGTTTTGATATTAATAAGTGTGAGGTTGTTTTTAGAGGATGAATAAAACAACAAACAATGAAACGAAATGCATTGATTTACAGATTAATTAATATAAGATTTCCATGTTTTGCCTACTGACTTAAACTTCAGCTCGTGTATAACGTTATTATAATCTAAAAAGGAAATTTTCTTCTTATGGGCGATAGTCTGTATGAATCTAATTGTCAAACATCTTAACGCCCCTCTACATCTAGTGGCTGTGCAATGGTTGTGTCGCAGCCACATGTTGGCGACGTTCAGTTTTGATTTTGTCACAGGAGATGGAGGTTGAAGCTATCGTCGCTGCGATAGTATGTTTTTTTTATATATATCAGCAAAAACTAATACAACTACAAACGTCCACTTTCGTTGACGACCAAACAAACAATATAAAATATAAACATTTCCGTTTATATTTACCAGAACTGGGAAAAGCGAGATATAGCTGGTTTTGGCACGAATGGCACGAACGATACTACTCGTATCTCTTCTGCCTATAAAGATCATTACTGGATTATACTAAACAAAAACGAATAATTCCTCCCATATATGGATAGCATTAATCCGATCGAGATCAAACAAATGATGCTATATGCCATACTGCAACTCATTTTCCATTTCTTTGGAGCCAAAATTTGGCTTTCCAATTGGTTGCTGAGATCTTGCATTAGTTTACCCTGATAAACTAACATTTTAAGACAAGTTTTAAAAAAATGGATATATGCGAGAGGAAGTACGTTCGCAAATTCCATATATATTATTGGCTTCGAGCCAATTTTCCAACACTTCTCTACATATGTCGGCCGGAACGTTGGCAGTTGCGAGTTGGATATTGATGCTGATCTCCTTTGATGTTTTTACCTTGTTGGCATAAACCAACGACTTAGTATTATCCTATACAATCCAATGCAATGGTGCAAAATCTCATGAGCGAGGTGACTAGAGATTACACGATTACCGAATTCTGAACTCAATAGATGTGTTATATTGCAGCTTCACATACTCGTATAACTGATGTCAAGTCCATCAAATTCTGACTAAAAGTAATCTGCCAAATGAAACGATAGTGAACTGCATTGACCGTAATATCGGCTAAAGATAATTTTTCGATGTATTCCAAAGTTTTCTTCAGAACAGGCCATTCCAAGATCTTTCGCCGCTTCAAATGATAATTTAATCTTGTAAGTGCGTAGACCAAAATCTATTCGCAAAATTCTCCTCGTTGACTGAGAAATTCCCAATTGAACTATAACACTAACTGCTGCAATATTTTCATTACATTAGTTTTAAGTGCATTTTATTTCACTTATCATTACGTCTTACATTCTAACAAAAAATGCTTAAATGCTAGCTTAAAATTACTAACAATCTTATACTAACTTACTGGCCCTGCACAGGCACTCTAAGCTACTCTTAGTTCTTATATCTATGTCTTTCGACTTTATTTACATTTTATTTCGGATATTAATTTTCTATAATTAAGGCTAAGAAAAAAATGGTTAACAAAAACTTAGCATATGGACAAAATTTTTGATTTTATATAAAAACTTAATATCTAACTTAAAATAAACCTTAGTCGACCTAAACTACGTACGCAATACACACATATACACACATAGACATTATACACAATGATATTCATACATACATTTGATGTCTTAAGTTTTATGGCGCTCTCTGACGGGAGAAAAACGCATTTTTGAAAATAGTTTTTCATGTAAAAGAATTGTACTCGTAATTTTTCACGCAGATTACGAATCTGTCGAAAAAAATTGGGGTTCCCATTAAAAAAATCAAAAGTGACCTTCGTTTGACCTCGAAAATGGGGCTCAAGGTCAAACTCGTGGCCACCATCTTATGTCCCCTTCAGAACCTTATGACTTTTGTCTCAAACATTTTTCGCGATATCGCGTATTTTTCAAGTAATTTGGATGTCTCAAGTTAAAAAACTCCCCCTAAATACTAATATAAAAAATTGTTGCAAGTGCGTTGTGATTTTATAACTCATGAATGATCAAACCGAATTCGATTAATTTTGTAGGGTTTGTTCCTATGGCCGTTTAGATGGTTTTTCTTAAATTTGCACACGTTCGTGAGTTATGATTTATGTCAACATCTGATTTTGTCCATATATTTATGGGTCGGCAAATTCAAATTTAATGATTAAAAAAATTTACGACTATTTTTGGAAATTTTTTGGCAAATTCAGCCGACTTTGGCCAAGCATCAGTTTCTATGTTTATGGGTCGGCAAATTAGAATTGTATGTTTAAAAATATTGTTGGCCAATTTTCGGCAAGTTTTTTAGTCAATTGAGCCGTTTTTGGCCAAGCACAGGATAACGTTTTTTTTTAATCATTGGTCACTCACAGCGATGCAGTAAAAATGGGAAACTCGTTACGCATAAATTCGTATAACGAGGAAAGGGTTAATAAAAGGATAAGAAGAAGGTCATTTAATTTGAATTTTATATATGAAAATTTTTGAAGCCGTTTGTGACCTATTTTCGGCCAATTCCGGCTATAATCGAGTCCAAATGTTTTTGTTTGTCTACATTCAAATTTCCACTAAAAATTGCTACGGAGGGCACAAGCACTGTTTGTAGCATTTTAAAACAATGTTATACTGAAAAATTAATACGTGACTTCTCATTAATAGTTTGGGACGAAGCTACCATGTCGAACAAGTTTTCAATTTGCGCAGTACGGATTCACCCATGGGTGAATGCACGATATTGTTCTCTGGTGACTTTTCGCAGATCTTGTCAATGGCAGTAAGAGGGACACGTACTGATGAAATCAATGCTTCATGGAACTGATCTTTTCTCTGGCCGTATGTGAATAGATTAGAACTCAAAATAAAAATGCCGAAAACCGGCATTGTTCAGAGTTATTGCTCAATATAGGAAATGGACAGATGTCACAGAACATTGGGAGAGTTAATCTTGATAATCAAAACCAAACAATCTTCAAGAATTAGTCAACAACGTTTATCCAGAATTAATAATTGAAATTCTAAGACTATAACTTGGTTCATGGAGAGAGCCATTTTGTCACCTACTAACGATCAAGTAACTAAGGTGTTCACCTGACTTGCCTTGATTATGTATAAAATTAATTCCTATACACAGCCGGAAACATATTACTCTGTAGACACCATGCTGGCCCAGAAAGAGTCTGTACATTTCCCAACAGAATTTCTCAATTGCTTGCAGCCTTCTGGATTGCCCCCACATATATTGGTTTTAAAAGAAGGGTGTCCTGTTATTTTATTGCGAAACCTTAATCCATCCAAATCGTGCAACGGCACACGTCTCCAGAGTAAACGTCTGAAAACTTTTACAATAGAGTGCAAAATTCTGACCGGATGTGGAACTGTAGAAACCGAGTTTATTTCCCGGATTCTATTTATACCAACGGATCTTCCATTTCAATTCAAAAGATTACAGTTTCCAATAAAATTGTCATTTTCAATTACTATTAACAAATCAAAAGGTCAGACATTCAACCTTGAGGGCTTAGTCTTAAGGGTTGTGTGCTTCTCCCATGCACAGCTACACGTAGCTCTTTCGCGCATCACACAACAAAATTTGTTCGTATTGTGTAACCAAAAGTCAGCCGCAAACATTGTTTATAAAAAAAATCTACGAGTATAATCAAAGGCAGTACTTCACATTCTTCACGTCTTTTGTTTTCTATAGGTAAATTACACCCGAGCGAAGCCGGGTCAGATCGCTAGTAAAGATATATAACTATAATGTTTGTTGAAAATTTGAACCAGCAAGTTGCCACCGGTATCAGCATCCATCCTTATTCTTTTGTTGATATTATATGCCCTAACTAGTGCTTTCTATTTTTCTTCGCGCAGTGGAGCAAAGTTGGTGTAAATAGCGATAGAACAAGTTGAGGCAGGATACATTACGGCGGTGATCGACTGTGTAATATTGGCATCATCTACAAGTTGTAACAAAAGCTTTTGAATCCTATCTAGTATATGCAAAGAAGTCTTAGGAGCATCGTATTCCAGTTTTGGGCGGATTAAAGCCTTGTGTAATGTATATTGAAACCAGATTATGGGAAGTGAAAAATTTCTTACATCGCTTAATGAAACCTAGACATTTCGCAGCAATTTTGGCGACTTCGAAAATGTAGGTCGGCAACGTAGGTTGCCATTGACACACATACCGAGAGTGGAAAGTTATTCGGTTTCGACAATGCAAGTGCCATTCATGGATAATGGCTGGGTATTGGAATTTCGCTTTAGTGACAGCAGACAGCATTGTGTATTGGAAGCATTAAATTTCACTCTGTTGATAGCTCCCCAATTGGTTATGCTGTTAATGTCGGAATTTAACGAGTTTAACATACGCTGCCGTTTTCGTTCTACAGCCGAAGAGCAGGTCCGTGAGTTCGGAAACAAATTTGAGAAGCAAAGAGTACTGTCGTCAGCCAAGGAATATATTGGAATAGAAGTAGCAGACAAGAGATCATTGATAAACGTTAAGAAGAGTGTCGGCGACAGAAAGGAAAGGATGTAGTTATTCCTGGCTCGTTTGAACTTTTTTCAGTTTTTCTCTGTCGGGTTGGTCTTGTAAGACCGAAAAGACATTTCTTTTGCCTTGACAGCCTCTTCACAGCTCGAGTCGAAACACGCCTTTTCTTTTGGTGTGATACTCATATTCCGATGAGGGATAAAGTATCTCATTCCAAAGAGAATAGTGTCTGTGATCATATCAGCAGCGGCATCCACACTGTTATCGAGTAATCATAACGACCAGCTAAAATTCCTAACGAAGGTGTTAAGTCCGCGTTGTCATACTGTTCTTTTTTGGTTCTTTCTCTAACTGTGTAGTCAATGTTCGAGAATTTAGCTGATATGACACAATGGTCTGACGAGCCTAGTGGGTGTACATCAATGGTGTACATGTCCAGGGTGTTGGCGGTATGACATACAACGTCTGGTATTCACGTGCGCTCATTTATAAGCTGGGCCAAATTATTCTCCGCAGCGAAGATTTCAACACACCTTGAAATGGCCCGCAATAACGATTTCATTGTCAGGATACAGGGATACAATTCCTTGTATAGAGTCAGACAGCGCATCAAATTCGTTAAAGGTTGAATTGCTATCCAGTTTTATCACAATAGCAAGACCGCGGTAAGAAAAGAATAATGGCACTGGTTTGTACCCAGGTAGTTTTAGGTTAGAATGATCTGAGAGGATTTTTTTAATTTAAGTTAAACTTCTTTTTTGATGTTCCTTAAACCCTTCCCAATTAACGATAATGTTGTCCAGATCCCAGATCCACACGAACGTAGCTAATATGTGCACTGGTTAAACGACCGTTAGCTGACAGTTTACGACAGAACTTTCCTGATTTTCTGGATGTATCGCTACCTGCCAGTTAGTGATATCTGCTGCTAAAGGGTACTTTTTTGGAGTTTCTGTTTTTTTTTTTTTATAAATTTAAATTAAACATGCAAAGATCAACTATTTGTAATGGGTGCACCAGATGAATCACGCTAAGAATTTCCTGGTAAACGGAATTTGTAGTGCTCAGCGATGAGTTTATTTATTATTATTCTACTAGAATTTATGAAAACGATAAAAATGTTTACCAATTTGCAGATAATATCACTTTTAAGGTTCCAGTAAGCTTACCTTTCCTTGAAACTCAAATGATTTAAGGCCGATTATGTTAAATGTGTTGTTAGTGACTCTGATTAGAATGGCAAAAACTCTTATTACTTATTGTTGAGAAAAATTCATTGTAAAGTTTTTTTTTTTCATTTTGTATTAAAAAGCGCACCTTTACACTCATTGATCTGCCAATATCAAACATCAGTAAAGGTTTAAGTTTTTGTCATGGTGAAGTTCACGAACGAGCAACGTTTACAAATTATTGAAAACTATTGTTCTAATCGTCTTACCTGACAGCCTGTGCCTGCTATAGTAGATATATTCGAGTCAACATTTTGACTATAGAATATATGAGAATATGTACACTTTTAACGAAGTAATGAAAATATATCAGTCGTTCGTGGATCTCCGCAGAGAATAAACATGTTCGGCTTTCATAGAGTGAAAAAGACGATGACTCAGTGCTTACACGAAAGATAATTGGTCAACACTTTGGTAATTGACAATTGTAATACAGTGGAGGGCTACGCGAAGGTGAAAAAGCTCCTCAAAGAAACGACGACGGAGCACTACTCATTCACACCGAAGTGTGAAAAGCGGCAATCGATGCTGATGAAAGGGTTGGAACCGTCTTCTGATCCTGAGGAGATCCTGGCACTGCTCAAAGAGAAGGAGTGCAAAGGACTCAAATTTGTAGGGGTAAAGCCATTCACCACAGCTAGAGCCAGGCGGGGGAAACGGGGTTTGCCGTTCTTCCTGGTGCAGCTCAGTCCCAAAAGCCGTCTGGATAGTTTAAGGAGTATCAATGTCCTAGACTACCAGGTGGTTCACTGGGAAAAATTAAAAAGGAGATCATCCGATAGGACGCAGCCCTCGTGCGTGGTATGTAGGAACGTGGGACACACCGCAAGCTATCCGGGTTGTCCTAAGTTCGCCGACATTAAAAAAGCAAAACTCGCTCGGCAGCAGAAGGTAGAGGTCAAACGTTCACCTGTTAAGTTTCAAACACCAGCCGTCACGTTCCAAATTTCCTACGCCCAAATGGCGTCAGGTAGGGGGGCTACGGCACAGCAAGCGGCTGTTACTTCTCCGGCGCCAATGCCGAGAACAACAGAAGCTGCACATAACATACTGGCCATCTTGCTCGCAATCCAAGGGCAGATGGCTCATTTGCAACAGCAGGTGCAAGAACAGGCCAAGCGGGTGGACCAGATCTACACATGTCGTAATGGGTACGCACATGGCGGAGCAAACTTTGAAGGTCCTTGCGGTGAATGTTAATTCACTGATTAGGATCGAACGAAGAACCGCGATGTTTAAATTGCTACAAGACCAGACCCCTGATGTGATTTTCGCTAGCGAAACCAAGCTAACTGATAAGCACGAACTGGAGTATAATAATTATATTGTTAGAAGAAGACCCCGACCTAACGCCCAACGTGGAGGCGGTGTCGCGATCTTCATTAATGAAGGCATAAAATTCCACAGAGTGTACAAGGTAGTGTTACGCAGGTTCCGGGTGTTAGAGGCAGTCGTCATTTATATCCCGCTCCGCAGTGAAAAGCGGCTGTACTTGGCCTCTATTTATACCTTATTCAATACAGAGCTCGACACACTTTTTCGACTTCTGAGGCTGGAATCGGGTGAGAATTTTTTTATAATCGGCGGGGACTTCAACGCTAGACACAGAGATTGGGGAAATAATTTGCCAAATACTAGAGGGAGCCTACTACTCGATTGGTGGGGTCAGCACGATGTTATGTACAGACTCGGTCTTAAGACGACAGACAACCCGTCGTTTCCCAGAGGCGGGTCTTATTTGGATCTACTGCTATACGACGAACGTGTACGACTGACAGGTACGAACTTACAAACGCTAAACTGTCTGCGCACATTCGTTTATGACAGTGACCATTGCGGTTTTAGCACTGAAATTACAGTTCCCAACGAAATTGCGGAATTGGAGGAATTTGTGCCAAGATATTCTTATAACTACAGTAAGACTTGATGGACACGTTTCTCCGCAACCTTGTCAAGAGCACTCTCCTCGAACATACTCCACCCACCGTCCAATAGGAATCTGTCAAACGAGGAGATCGACAAATACCTACAACGAATGGACAAGACAATTAAACAAACTATGGACACTACAATACCGCGGTATAAACAAACGACTAACGAAGATCTGTTCCGCAATCCTACTATTGACGTACTGCACCGAGAGAAAAGTAGACTTCTGACAAGACTTAAAAACTTGTACAGACAGTACAGACAAGGTACGGGCTGTAAACACCAACAACCCGAATATGTTCCCGCAAATAAATAAACTACGAGTATTTCGGAGAAAAAATTAAAACGACCTTCAGTGTCTTAAAATAGCCCGGACAACAGGCAACGAACGGTTACTAACAATAGCAGGCATTGATACAAATGAGGCCGCTGATGATGACGACTTCCCTGTGATCGAGGATCCACAGGAGAAGGTTGAGGCGATACTGGCGACTTTCCAGGAAGTATACAAGGCCAATGATATCATTGGCCCTAATTATGACCTGGACAATCGCGTCTTGATGCACAACTTCTATATACGAAATGAAGTAGAGAACTGGCGATCCGACGGTTCTGGTTTCACTCGGTTCAACGACGAAAACATGGCAAATAATGTCATTGCCAGAGAAGGTGAGCTACCCCCGTTCATTTCGAAGGAAGAACTCCATGAGATCTTCGACACAATCAGAAGTAAGAAATCAGTGGGGACTGATGGTATTCCGAACATCGTGCTTCGACATCTTCCTCTAGAAGCGGTGGACATTTATACCACCCTGTTTAATAATGCAATGAAAAATGCACATTATCCAGCGCATTGGAAAACGGCGGTGGTTCAACCTATCCCCAAAAAGGGAAAGGATATATCCAATCCGGCGAATCTCCGGTCGATAAGTCTCCTTCCAAATATCAGTAAGACGTTCGAAAAAGTAATCAATAGGGCTCTGACTAGGTGGGTTGAGGACAAACATATAGTTCCGGATAATCAATTCGGTTTTAAGGCAGGACATGCTATCTCACATGCCGCGTCTAAACTGGTGTCCGATATCCAATGGAATAAAGGCAAAAAACAGTGTACTGGTGCCTAGTTGACTTGGAGAAGGCTTTCGAAACTGTATGGTTAGAGGATCTGTTCTACAAGCTGACTAGTCTGGGGATCAGTAAACCACTCTTGACTTCTGTTGGAATATTTCAAATTAAAAATGGTCTTCAGCAAGGCGCGGTCAATTCGCCGATCCTATTCAACATTTATACAAGCGACTTGATAGGTTCACTTCCCCATACTATTGCGTACGAAGATGACTTGATAGCCTACAGAACAGGTCCAAAAATCGAGGTCATTAATACTCTCTTACAGCGTGACTTCGATAAGATAAGACGATTTTGCGATGACTGGAAATTGAAAATCACCTTTCAGAAGTCAGAAACCATTCTTTTTAGGACGTCGTTGTCTGGAGCCTCTAGGGATACCAGAACAAATTGGCGAAAGTTCTCGATCATTGGACAATGCGGACAGCCTCTTGCCTGTCGAAACGTAGTCAGATACCTTGGGATCTCGCTAGATAAATAGCGATGGCCAATTTCCATAGGTTTAAGTTAGCATTTAAGAAAGATATATTGTAGATAATTAGAGGGAAAACACCTCGATACAAGTTGATCAACCTTTTGCAAGGCAAAACTCTAATCAAACGAAAATGCAGTGTCTTGTTGAACACGCGAGGTCAAATTGTCAGGAAACAAGAAAATATCCGACTAAATGGTGTTTTTTTAAACTTAGTACTAACTTTAGACATTTATAACTACCTGGTCCAGCCATAAGTTCTGTTACATTTTAAAAGTGCAATAAAAAACGTCTAGTAAATCTTTTACAATGAAATTTAATTCTTATACTAGTTCACAATATATAAGTTTGAAGAAAAAAAAGTTTTACTCAAAATGGCCACCTTTAGCTTTGACGCAGGCTTTGAAACGTTGTGCCAATAATTCTATAGCGGCACGCACTATCTCGATGGGAACCGACGACGCTGCTCTTATTAAAGCCGCCTTAATGCTGTCCAAATTTCAATAGCGAGTCTACAGGCCATGCTCTCCAGCTCTGACTACAAACTGTAGTCCAGGGGATTTTAATCTGACTTCCTGATGGCCAATCTGCAGCAGCGATTAAATCCGGAGTATTGCATCTAAGCCACTCTTGCGTCGTTTTGGCTTTGTGTGCCGGAGCAGAGTCTTGTTGGAAGACCCATCTTTCCCCGTTAAAAAGGGGAAAGGGCCTTTGACAACACCTTCGAGAACATTGACCTGGCACACTTGTTTTCACACCTTCTGAAAGTTCATTAAAACGTTTTATAGCCTGATAAACAAACATTTTCGATATACCAAGTGGTTTGAGAAGTTCAAAAATTTGGTGCGAATTTTTCTACACTTATGCAAACTGAATACCGCGACACGATTTACTTTGATGTCCCACTCCATATTAACTGATCGAAAGCTTAAAGCAAATTAGCTTCTATTCTTTACTTATACTCGTAAGTACACGTGTTAGGAAAAAAATAGTTAACGGGATTATTCCTATTGAAAATTATAAACAAGGTGTACTTGAAATGACTAGGTATAAAACCAATTGTGATATTATAAGCTGTCAATGACATTTTTATTCAGTAGTCTCTGCAGCCTTATCGTGATGACATACACGCCTCAATAAAGTTTTCAAATTTTGAGAATTTGATTCCAAACTTATGGTTCCTTGCACTTAACTTATAAACACTGGCACCATATAAAACCCGACATAATCGACCATCTGAGATCAATATCCACCGTATTATTACCGTTTTCGCACAACATTTTCTTTGTAGGATGTAATGGCACCCTCCAGGAGAGGGTTAAAGAAGATCCAAATTTATCGATAAGACGTCATTCACAACAGCTTGGCCTTTGTTCATACATTTTATGGAAAATTTTACGTTACGATATTGATTTGTAGACTCTTAAGATCCATTTTGTGAGAGAATTGACGCCGACCATCATTTGAGTCGAAATTTCTGTGAATGGGCCCAAAATCAATTGGCGTTGGATCCGCTGTTTTATCAAAAATTATGTTGAGCAATGAGGCTCATTTTGGACCCAAGACAAACCACATATGATTATCGAAACGCCAGTACATCTTGCAAAATACACGGTTAGTTTGTTGCGGTCTGTGGATTGGTGGAGTCATAGGACCTTTTTTTTTTAAATGAAGCTAATCATCGTATTATGGTCAGTGGTATTCGCTATGGAGCCATGTCATGAATGTGGAATAAATGCGGATACCTGCTCTGCGTGCGTGATTTGACGCCTCTTGATAATTTTCTTTAAGTCGCTAGTTTATGTTGATAAACCAGCAATAATCGACGCATTGATCAACACTATTCATGTTATTGAGGACATACGACCAAAAATGCTTGAAAAATGTCTCTCTGATGACATTCATCAGATCCATCCGCGGTGGTTGTACATATGTCCGAAGTTGTATTGAAAAATTAATTGCAGAGTGACTGTTTAATGAAATCTTATATATCTTGGTCAAAATCAAAGTCAATACTGGCGTACTTTTGATTCATTAAAAGTTGAAGTGTGAAAAGGCTTTTAAAAAGAAGACACAGATAGCGATCTAAGATTTGTATAGGAGCATGAGAAAAAAACTATATAGGAAAAAATAACGGCTCAAAGTTGGTGTAAAAAAATCGAAAAGTTTGTCACTGCTTATGGACCGAAAATCAGAAATAAATTTTGTACCTGCAACAGTTTAACCTGTGTCCCTTTATTTAGTTTAGAATTTCGCCAAAATATGCTGACTTATACCTAACTGGTATATGAACTGGAGCAACGCTTGGAACGGGAATTCACGAATTGGGCTCTTTCCCAGCTTTAACTCGACTCTGATTGTTATCCAAAAAAAAAAACTCTTTGGTGATAATGTTTTTGACTTAATAGATTTTTTTGAAGAATACCGAAGAGATTCTTGAGGCTCACAAAATTGCACTGTTTGGAATAGTCTCTACCAAAAATACAGTCAAAAATAAAATATATTGGGGTCCTAAAGCAAAACTAGTAAACAGTTGAAAGAGACTAGGGTCTAGGAAAAATCTATTTTCTTATTTCACGTTTCTATAATAGCATCGTTTTAAATTATTTATTTCTTATTTACTTATTGAAATTATTTAAAGTCAAAAGCTTACATAAACCTTGATCCAAGTTCCTACAATTTCCACTTCTGTAGAATGCATACAAATATGCAACATATTTAATTCTCTACAAAAGTCAACTTCTGAACGAATATTCAATGGGTCGATAGGTTGCAGAATTTATTAAATCACCTGCACGAGTCACAACAACACAACCGAATTAAGTGTCTGTCAGTCAAAGAAAGCAAAACAGAACCCTTTCTATATTTCTCAAGGTCCTCTCGAGTTCAATGAAGTTTACTACAATAATAGCAACAGAGTGTCCCTTCAATTGGTTACAAGATAATTCAGTAAACACAATTCATTGATTTAAAAACATTAACCGAGTGTGCTTAATTACATAATCGGCCTGTAGGCTTCCTCATCAAAAGAGATAAACATTACAAAAGTTAAAGAACAAAAATAAGATACAATTACTGACAGAGGCAATAGCAGCAAGTTGCAAAACACTTTTGAGTCAGGTTTTCGTAATCCTAAAGGTGCTGTCGCGATTCTAAACGCCACAGATATATCCACTCTCTTTGCCTTCAGCGGAAATATGTACAAGTATTATATATATTTTCGTTTGCAAGCCACATAAAATACCGTGCGGATACATTTATACTCGTATCTTTAGCCATGGGGAACCTAATTCACACTCACCGAGCATTGGGTACAAAGTCCGAAACAATTAATACCAGCCAAAAAAACGAAAGGCAAAAAGACAAAAAAAAATCACTTAAGACCAAAATAGCAAAACACGATTTTTTTGTGAGCTATTAAAAGTTTTGTTCTTCCTTGAAAGTATATAGAAAAAGGGAACTAAAGAGCTAGGAAAGTGGACAACCAATAACTTAGCCAAATGGACACTGGCGGTTATTTGTTTGTTATGATTTTTATTTATTTATTTTTTTTTTTAAGAACGTCCAGCATTTTGTAGGGAGCTAGGATAAATATCAAAAATACGAGCGAACTTTTAACCACTTTAAATGCTTTTTAATACATTTTTAATAATTATTGTGACATGTAATCTGCAATATACTGTATTTGCCATTGAAAGCTACTGACTTCAACCTTTCATGTTTAGTGCTTCAACACACTTAAAAGAATCACTGGAATGTCGATTTCAAATTGATATCGAACCCGGATATTTAGAGGAAAACGAATTACGTATAAGTTGTCACAAATCCCAGTCACTAAGCAGCATGATTTTTAGTCAAACTTTTTTATCAAGACAATGTTATACTTTGCAGTCTTTCTTCAGCATGTAAAATCCGAAAGTCAGCAAAGTTCATCAAAGAGTGTGCAAAAGTGAGGTCGCAAGTTTAGCCTCGTTCAAGTTCAATAACATTTGACGGTCATTTTGAACAACAAGTAGCAGTAAGCTCATGTCAAGTTAATTTATATAAATCTCTTTGGTAATCTATTATGAAGGCAATTTCAAACGATTGACTCATATTCGCAGCAGTGACTAACACAAGCGAGATCTATCGGATCTAGTGGCGACTTGTAAACACTTATACAGGAGGAGTTGCAATTCCTATGTCTCGTGATATCGAAACAGATTTGGCACTCGGTGTATACAAAGAAAGCTGTGCACATCCGTTTCGTTAGGAATATAGACCGACAAATTCTGTTCACTAACGAGAAAATCTTTAAAGTATGCAAATCTGCCAATGAATGTATTTAAATACGTCAAGAGAAGCGTCAGTACTCATTCGCAAGATGCAATGTGATCACCTTTTTGCATCAGTAATGAGTCAAAACATAATGAAAAGAGTTGTGGGGCGCCTAAATCAAACAACCGCCAACAGTTCTTGGTTCCAGCAAGATGGGGCTACGTGCGGCACAAGTCGTCCAATAATTAATTTATCGCACATTAAGTTCAATAACCGTGTAATCAGTCGTTTTGGTGATGTTGCTTGGCCGCAACGGCTGAGGTTGTTTTTTTTGTGAGGTGCCATTAAAGATCAATACAATTCAATGTCATGTACTCAAGCAAATGATATCGCTTAAGTGACCGCCTCCGTTGTTTATTACCATTTTGGCTCTTTTTATGGCATTTTCCATAATATTCTTCAAAACTTAGGGCGAAAGGTTTCCACAGATGTTCTCTTTGAGGGCAGAGTTTGTGGCTCATTCGCGTAATCCCGTGATTTTAAATAACTTCACTCAAAGAAGTCTAGGGGGTCGAATTGAGTTATCTTGCGGGGCGGACCAGTGGGAATTACCAAAATGCGATATCAGACGATCGGCAAACGCCTGCTTTAGAATGTCGGTCGTAGCTCGTGCAGTATGCGCTGTTGCTTTGTGCATTTGGAACTACATATCCTCCTGTCCCAATACTCAAATAAAGAAGGAAAAATTTATTGATCATAACTCTAAAGCGCTCACCATTTACAATGACCATTTGGTCCGCGCTGTTCTAAAACAAATAGTTCAATGGCTTCTCCAGTGTAAACAGAACACCTTGGAGTGATTTTAAGCGGATGTAGTGGCTCTCTCTTTAATGCCAAAGAATTGCAAATTTTGTTTGTTCACATATTTACATAAGTGGAAATGCGCCCCGACGCGTATGATTATTTTTGACGCAAATGCGGGCAATTCGTTATTGATATTCAATAGGGCATGAGATTAGGTTAGATGCCATTAACGATCAACAGCTACAGCTGATGATGATATAGTATAATTGCGATCTTTGCAAGGAAACATCTTTAAATACTTTACCAAAATGTCGACGGAGATTCTTAAACATCTTTTGCTACGGCACCGACATTCTCGGCCAATTGAGAACGCATTAAACGACCAATGAGAGCAGGGCTCCTGGTTGAGGTCCATAAACGGCGAAAATGGGTCTGGCGGTCAACGAGGGCAAGACCAATTATCTGCTGTCATGTAAGGAGGACACTCAACACCGACGACTCGGATACAAAGTCACCTTTAAGGAGTTTGTCTAGCTAGGCTCCGCTATAAATTCAGACAATGACACCAGCGCTGAGATCAAAAAATTCGAGTGATCTCGGTCCCCTTTGCATTGCCGGTGAGTAAAGGAGTAGACACAACGACGAACTGTATGGACATCTAACGACTAAAATGGCTGGGTCATGTTGAGCGGATGGACATAAAAGCTCCGATCCGAAAAGTTTACGGATCTATCCCCGCGCGACAGCGCAGTAGAAGAAGACGCAAGTAGAAGGGAACCTCAGCTAACTAAGCGTGCGAAACTGAAGGCAGCTAGCAAAGGATCGAACTGGCTGCAGAACTGTTGACCGAAGCGCAGGTCCACATCGGATTGTAGCGCCACCTAAAGTAAGTAAAGTGCTTAGGCATGTCATTTCAAAAAATATTCCACAAATTATTTACCTGAAGTCATACTTATGAACTTGAAAATTTTGTTAAAATTATCTTTAACAATTTCCGATTTGGTATTTTGGCCAGTGCTTGGCAAGCAATACAGATCGCAGCAGATGAATTTTGCATTTTTGCAGCATATGAGGAAGGTCCAAACGATGTGCAAGCTTTCACAGCAGCACAATGTTTGCCATCGGTATCCAATTATATTTAATGTCGACAAAACCATTCTGAATAGTATTAAGTTTAACCATTCTCTTCCCTCATTTTTCTACAGGGTATAGCAAAAGTAATGTTATAATGTGAAGGTGCTACAATTTTTGCCACTGACGTTGAATGTCATTGTGCTTTGGCATTTATGTTTTAGACAGATAGAGAATTACTGACAAGAAGCAATGGGGCGGTACACACCTAAAGAACGCTGAATTATTGTATTTGGGTGTTATTTGGCCTGTCTTAGTGGGATACTATTGGCATAGATACAAGATGGGGCAAAAGGAATGTCATAATGTGAAAGTGCTATAATTTTTGTAAATAGCATCAAATGTCATTGTGCTTTGAAATTTATGTTGTAGACAGATAGTCAATATCAAAGAAGAAATCACCAATTTGGAGCCGTAAAACAATCCCAAATGTGCATCAACTCAGCGTGTGGTCATTTGACCGATGTCATTTATTCAACTCAATGTCACCAATACAACACCTTCAAATTAACTTCTCGTTCACATTATGACATAGATTCATGTCTAATATATTAAAAATATTTAGGCTTTTATGCGACAAAAGCATTTCTCGTTAGTCAGGTAAGAGAATAGCATGATTAGAGAAAAATCACTTTATTATACTCCAAATTTTGTCACACTCTTCTCTGAGAAAGTTGCATTTTGGCAGCACAATAATGGAAGATCCAACTTTAACAGCATTTTAGATACAGTTCTGGTCAAGTAACAAGTCATCTTAGACGCAAGCAAATACTACTCTAAAAGTACACATAATCCCCTTTTTTTAAAAAAACCTCTTGCCCTCATTTAACCTAAAAAAAATTGTTTTATCAAAACTCAAGCCACAGAAATTTCTCCCTCACGCAACCAATTCCTTCCGCTAATACTCATGTCAACAATCTGACATAATCGCATTTAATTCCTCTCACCATTCTATTTATCCTTAATGAGGGACTTCTGAAAGTAACGATTATTCCCGACGATAGCACACATATACAGACAGTCCCATGTTTGCTGTTACCAAAATTACCATCACCTGTCGGCTAAAAATTACGTTTTCGCACGAATTCACCCAGAATCGCTGTAGTGGGCAGAATATATAGGTACCTACTCTTAGGCATCATCACATGTTGCCACACCCGCACCCTAAAAAATAAAGGTCCACCCGTTTGGGGCTATTAATTTTCGAGCATTTATACTAATAGGCCACCAAAGTGAAACCCAGAAAAAGAACACAACCTACCCACATTCCAGGGCAACCACTTGATGGATATACTGTACATATGGTGGGTCGACCCTTTTTGGAACAAAAATTATCAACTTCCATAACTTTTTTTTCTCCCTGCTCTAATGACAGTGATTGCTGGAAAAACTTCGGTGACCATAGGTTTCAATCCGACGTACATATGTATATACATACATATGTATGCCAGTCGTATTCAAACCACATGATTAGGCATAGGTTGTACATCTGTAGATGTGATGTACATTACATATTCATGTAGGGTTTGTAGAAGCATCGCTCACTCCAATCCACCATTAGAATTAATTTCGTAGTTTTAAAATTTTATATTACATTTGAGATAAAATGTACGAGTAATCATTTGAAATAAAATGAAGGTAACTCACGAAACACGATTTGGTCGCATGTTCCATATTTAAGAAAAACACAAAAATAACACACAAGAACAAGCGAGCAAAAGGAAATAGCAACAAAAATAAACAGCAGCGGGCAACAAAACAAAACTACGAAAAAAGAAATCCGATTGCCACAGTGCTATTACACCGTTTTTTTCACCTGTCAATGGATCTGAGACGTAAAAAATGCAATGCAAGCAAGCAGATGGCGTTCAACTTAAGCACGATCGCGTATGGGAAAGAGTCCAAAGTCCAAGTTGTGCCTATGCCGGTGTTCAAAGTCCATTTTATGAAATCGGAAATTCCTCTCTTATTTTCATGTATCAGACGAATTTCTCTTTTGTTTGTTAAGTAAACGCAGCTAAATGAATACATTGTTCATGCAGGTGAAATGAATTACATGCAACAGATAAACAAGAGTTCATTTTGTATAGAAAACTGCTGGTGGGGATTGATAGCAAAGAGACTGAGAGATGATAATTTCAGTTGAAAGTAGAAACCAGAAATTTCTCTTTAATGAGTTCTCAGTTGCAGGATTCTCTTAAGTTTGTCAGATCTTGCAACTTGTGAAGGAAAATCTGACGTAAATTATAAAAGGTCGTTTAAAATTGATTTGCATATCTACACCTACAACGCGTTAGGGTTTACAAAATGAAAATGCAGTATCGGGTATTCGATATCTTTGATGTTATTCGGGTGGACCTGGACAACTCGCCAGAAATATAAATGAAACTTCAATAAATGGGGATCGAAAATTTAAATTTTCATATAAATCAATATTATTACAGAGTAAAGCTCCCATAGTTAGGAAGCTCAACTAGGTAGTGTAAAAACTAAAAAGTGAACTATGTCTGAGTCATAATTACTTGTATCTTTTCAAGAAAAGCTAAAGTTTTTCACTGGAAGCACTAGTCGGCATATTATATTCATGGTTGCTTTTGTTACAAATTAAGTAAATAGTCACTTTACTCGTGACAGTTTACGCATAATCTGCACGCTTATATATACGAGTAGAATAGTACGCGGTGACTATTACGTGGACTAAATATTGTTGTAAGAGAAACAGCCCAGTACATTTGGAGGCAATTGGCCATGGGCCACGTTAACTGTTGAGGTTTTTTAGTTGAGCTCAGGTTCACCTCCGACTGTTGCCCTATCTGAGTACAAGGCAACGAAAAACAAAAAGATTTAACGGCATCATTGCGCAGTTTCCTGACTTGATAGTGAAAACAATCTGAAGTGAAAAAATTGAATCATTGTGGATGCAAGACTCTGTTTCTCTTATTCCATTATACTCGTAACACAGTCATCGACACGATATAGAGGAAAATTCTTTTCGAATCTAAAGGCCTGTCACGACAAAGTGAGATCGATATAATACTTAAACCATATAATACTAAGACGAGCTCTTCCTCTATTGCGTTGTCTCTCCGGGTTAGTTTCCAAGACTGTGGGCCAGAACATTGGTGTATTTCGCTTTACATGTTTAAACAATCTCAGGTGAATGACGTGCAGTTCGTTGTTGAATCTTCACCTCCAAGACTCGACAACGCAATCGGATCCGAATATTTTTCGATTTGGTTCATGCTTCAACGCCATAAAATAGGACTGGGATTGTTGCTTTAAGCAGATGAACTTGATTTTTGAAATTGTTAACGCCTTTATTTTATTCAGTTTCAGTTTTAATATTGGTACAAAGGCAGTTACAAATTTCCTAAAAAACATAAATTAAGTTTCTATCTATCTATTCTATGTCCCTGTCCTTTCTCGTTACATCTCTTTCTAGTGTTAAAATAAAATAAATTTATGTTTGTTCGATGTTAATGGCGTTGCCAATCGCCAACAGGGATGATCAACATCTTATATAGAATTTCCTTAATTTTAAGGGCCTTTCGAATGAATTGTCTTTTTAAGCCAAAGAAACAGTGATTGGCAAGAGCGTTTTATTTCTGCTGAGGTCTTGTTGGCAGAATTTATAGCAGGGCAAAGGTAGACAAAGTCCCTTCTCCCTCGTTATTATAGCTGTTAACAGTCACGTTCCCTGCAATAAGTCGGTTTTGTATGTCCTTTTTTTTTAGAGCAAGTTTTAATGTTGCCCTCAATTACCGCTTAACTCATTTTGGAAGCTACTGTTCCAATATCACGAGCGCACCGGTGATAGAGCCTCTGATATTTGCTTGCGAGGTTCGCATAATTCTAAAAAAAAATAACGTTAAAGAAGTCACATGACAGCGCATCACCTTGTCTAAAGCCTTTTCTTCATCAAAGGCCTAGACGTAGATGGAGCGGCGAACGCTTTCAACCATCATTCTACACACGCAGACGAGTTTGAGGGGATGCCAAAAGTAGACATTGCTCTGTACAGCTCGTCTCTATTACAGCTGTCACACGCGACCTTAAAATCAATGAAAATATTATGGACATAGATTCTAACTACTTAAGTTTTTTCAGGATATGCCCGAGTGTGACGATTTTGTCGATTATGGGCTTTTCTGGTCTGAAACCGCACTGGTAAGGGCCAATCGGGTTGTTGACTTAGGGTTTCAGACGTTCACACAACTCGGTAGATTAGATCGTGTATATGCTGTGATAAGGATTCTTAACCTCTATAGTTTGCGCAGTTAAAGGGGTCTCAATTTTTGTTGGCCACCGGACCAGTCATTTTTAACAGGTTTGAATACCTCGGTTCAGCTGCTTTCTTTGATTTAACTTGAATATTGCTTTCCTAACTTTATTTTGTTCAGATGGAAGGATGTTTTGGCTATCATCGTCTTGGTTGAATGGTCTCTTCTGCCTAACGGTGGGATATTGAACTTTTCCGCCATTATACAGCGTTCCAATGATCTTTGGTACTTGATGCTGACGGTGTAGGAGTTGTTGAGACGTCTCTTGTGAATTACTTGCCTAAAGTAAATTAAATTCAAGCGATCTCCTTTAGCTCTACAGAACAGATATGCAAATCCAAACCAACCTAATCTTCTTCTTATCCTTTTATTAACCCTTTCCTCGTTATACGAACTTATGCGTAACGAGTTTCCCATTTTTACTGCATCGCTGCTGCTCCGCTAATGGGGTTGGCTAATGTCGCAGACCGCAGAACGCGTCTACATAAAGCTCGGTCCTGGATCGCTTCAGTGGTTAACCCCAGACGTTGTTGCGCATTTGCCATCTGAGAAATCCAGGAATTCTTTTTCCGACCTCGTTTTCTTACAGTTGGAGTGACCGTAGTTGATAGTGCCTTTTTAACCGGATTTTCCGCAGATCTTCTTTGAACGTGGCAATACCAACTTATTCTATTCGCCTCAAGCTGTTCGGTTACCGAATTCTTTATATGTAGACTTCCTCTTATACGCGTAGATCTAATGCAATCGCGTTTAGTGACTCCACTAGACATCCTTAACATTTTCATTTCCGCTGCCGTCATTTTGTTTTTAAACGCTTCGTACATTGTCCAGCACTGTGAACCGTATATAAGAGCTGGTCTAACAACCGTGGTGTAGAGTTTCCCCTTTAATTTAAGTGGAAATTTTCGGTCGCAAAAGATTCCCGAATTTTCCCGCCATTTCATCCATCCCACACTCACTCTGTGGTTTACGTCGTCACATTTCGTCACCTAAAGATAGTGCTTTTCGGAAGAACTATTCCGTCTAACATTATATCCGGAACAGGTCGCAACGGATGCGCAAATGGGCACGTCAAATGCTCCGTCTTTGAACGACTTATTTTAAACCCGTTTCTCTCTAGCGCATTTCTCCATGAATCTAAGGCGTTCTGTAAATCTTCGACGTTATCGCTAAGTACTCGTATAACTGCGTCGTCAGCGAAGAGAATTGGCGTTACATTTGCTTCGCGCATGCAGTCTTTTAAAAGATAATCGAATACTACGTTAAAGAGGAAAGGGCTAAGTACGCTTCCTTGATGCACTCCGACATTAACTGGAAATTCTCTCGTTAGTCCAGCAGAGCTTTTAACCGCAGTTTTCACGTTTCCGTACATGTCTTGTATTATTCTAACATACGTTTCCGGTACGTTTTGAGATCTCAGCGCGGCCCTTATGAGATCCGTAGGCACTCGATCGAATGCTTTCTCGAGGTCGATAAATACCATGTGTAAATCCTTAGACGAATCTCGGTGCTTTTCCATTATTATTCGTAGGCTTTGGATAGCGTCCACCGTCGATCTTCCTTCAACAAATCCACACTGGCTATTATCGAGCTTTATTATTTGCCGAAGACGTTCGTTTAAGACTCTTTCGACGATTTTCATTGTGTATGACATAAGCTTGATTGAACGGTAGTTGTTGCATTCTCGAGTGTCGCCTTTTCCTTTGTATAATGGAACCAAGAAGCTACTTCTCCATTGATTCGGCATAGGTTGTCCACACTTTAATTTATTTAAAAGTTTCGATAGCCAAACGCTGCCGATCCCCTCCATCTTCAACCAAAACTCTGATGGAATGCTGTCTGGTCCCGCCACTTTCCCCCGCTTCATTTTTCCAATTGCTATACTTATTTCTTCGATTGAAAAGTCCGAAACTTCCTCCTCGAATAGACCAGCTGTCGGCACGATATCACGTGGAAACTGTTTGTTAAGCAACTCCTTGCAGTTTTCAAGCCACCGGTCACAAATTTCCTTTTCATTTGTTAATAGGCGACCGTCTGCGTTTTTGATGTATTTCGGCGAGGTTATTTCCATTGAATTTTTTCTCCTCTGTGCAGCGAGCTTAAAAATATTTGGTATTTTAGTACTGTACGACGTTTGAACTTCTTGGATAGCTTGTCTTCTATCCGCCGATCGTGAGGATATTTGTTCCAACTCCTGGTACAGGTTTTCCGCTTCTGCCGCTAGAGTTCGAGCCAGGACTTTCTTTGCGATCTTTTTAAGACGCTCGTATTCAAGAGCCAGTCGAGCTTTTTCGATATCGTCGCTCCGATCGCATTTTGTCCACGCTTGGAATGCACTCTTCTTGTCGGCCACAGCTCGTTTGGTTTCGTCATTCCACCACCATGTTTCTTTGCCGACGTAATGGTATTTCGATATAGTCCCCAGATGGGACTTTGCGAGTGTTATGCATTCCTCGTGCATGCTGTTCCACATTTCTTGCGGGCTAAGTGAGTCTGCTATACCATTTATATTTTGAAGTACTTCTTTAGCCAGTGCGATAAATCTTGCGCTTCGTTCCTTCGATAAATTATACCACCGGATTTTTGGCTTTCCAAACGATGCCCGTGTTTTCGGTGGTTCCGCTGTGAAAAATTCTGTAATGAGAAGACGGTGTTGGCTTACTAGCGATTCTCCTAGTATTACTTTACAGTCCTTAACACGGTTTCTCATCGACATTTTGCAGAGGTGATAATCTATTTGCGTTTCGTGGCCTCCGCTGCTATAGGTGATGAGATGTCGTTGATGTTTAATAAACATTGTATTTAAGACGGTTAAGCCGTACGCCCTGCACGCTACAAGGATGTCTTCGCCAGCTGAATTTCTGGTTCCAAAGCCTTTACCGCCGTGGCAGTCCTCATAATCAACATTTGTTTCTCCGACGTGGCCATTTAAATCTCCGCCTACGAAGAGCATCTCATCGATAGGTATATTTCTAAGCAAATTACCGAGCTCTGACCAAAATGTATCTTTTTCCGATTGGTCGCATCCATTTTGTGGAGCGTACGCGCTAACAATGTTCCACGTTTCATTGTGTATGACGAGTTTAACACTCATCAAGCGGTCGCTTATTTTCAAGATACCAACGATGTTGCTTAGAAGATCCGCTGCAATAACGATTCCAACACCGTTTCGTCCATAGACCGTTCCATGGTAGAACATCTTAAATGCCTTAGTTTTTAAATCTAGAAAACGCGCTTTATTTCCTGTATTACACCACTTCGTTTCCTGTACGCACAGGATTTGTAGAGTTCTGCGACGCATAATCGCTTCCAGTTCTAAACTTTTTGAGGTCATCGATCCCACGTTCCAACTTGCAAGCCGAAGTTTAGGAAAATATTTTGGAAACTTCATTTTGCCCGCCCCCGGAATCCGTCGGGCTCTGACACAAGCACTTCTGCTTGCTCTGGGATCACCCGAGTGCGTTGCAATCGTGGTGCCCAGTGGGGTAGTGCTATTAATTGCGATCATTTCCATGAAGTTTAAAGTTTGAGTGGTTTGACACTTGTATGCTAATTTCGAATTGATTGACTGTTCTTTTACACCACCGGTAGTCTCCAGACGTGGGAACCCACTGATTGCATACAAACTTGTGGGAAAGTTTTAAGGTGTTAAAGTGTCACAGGCTCATTTTTGGTGTCATAGTTACCTGTATATGATTGGTGTCCCATTTAGTCGCCTCTTACGACAAGCTGGGACGCACTGCGGCACTATTCTTTATCCGATGCCGCACGGACACCAAACCAACCTAATATGCCCGGGAATTCCGATTGAAAATTTAATTCGTATTTGGATTTCACTTTTACTATATATGTAATATAACCTGGATGCACTGAACTTAAAATAAAGTTTTGACAAATAGCTTCTCTTCGTTTTGATGAAATTTTTAAATCTTTCACTATGCCGTCGTATTCTTCTGCGAAGAGGTGAAAGAGATGGTTCAGAATGTAGAAGCAACATTTGTTTATTCATATTTGATGGCTATGCCTTGCATTTACCTTCTTATCCTGTATTCCGTTATCATAATGATGACAGAGTTTTTATTTGTTATTTTTTTCTTTTTCACTTATCACTATATCCGTATCTTTGTCTGCACTTCATAGCACTTCCGGGCTTGAGTAGATAAATTGCGTTAAACGATATTTCCTTGCAGAGTACTACTATATCTACATAGAATAAATAGAAGGGAACAAAATTTTTTGTAGGTTAACGCTCGTCGTCCTTAACTTGTTCGCATTTTAAGATTCTTCCTTCTTCTCAATAGTGATGTGGTGTTGAGGATGAGTAAAGGATAAATTGAAGCAAACTCGTATCCCTTCTTTTATTTTCTTTTTTTTTCTCTTGAGTAAGTGAGAAGAGCATTTTTATTATAAAAGTTTTTCGCTTTTCGTTGAAAAGTTTGTCCTATCTCTCAAACCGTGTTAGGAAGGTCGAATGAAAAAATTCACCAAAGTAAACGAGACAAAAAAAAAGCAGTAAGCACCGAAATGGGGTGAAATTTGGCCTAGAAAAGGGATAGCTATTCATATGTTTAAAAGGTAGAGCATTACAGTTTCTCCTTCCATTTTGGTTTCGGGTGATTTTTTCTAGGATTCCTTTTGGCAGTGACAGTAATCTACATATGCAAGAACATAACTGAGATTAGAATATTTAAAAACTTCACTTCTACTTGTAGTTATGGTTCTGTTTTTTTTTTTGAGGGATTCTCTTGACCAGAAATCTCTTATTTTAGCAAGTACCCACTACATTTGAATTAGCTTAAGTTGATCTGATAGGATTGTGGTTGGTGAGTGCAATTGCATTCCTCGCAATAGTAAATATAATATATTTTATACAGAATTGTAAGCGGGTGTCAGTCAAGTTTTCAAAAGCTTATAAAAATGTTTGGTTAACTTGTCCAACAATTTCATAGGATGTGTTAAAATATAATGAGTTAAGAAGACAAGTTTTAAAGCTGGATACTCATAATAGTCTGCACATCCAGTAAAAACTTGGAGCGCTGACTAAACTTATTAATATAATTCATAAAAACTGAAGAGAGAATTTCGATCAGCCGTCGTTTGACCCATGTAATAGATCTTAGGATTGTTTAAAATCAGAAAAATCAAATGTCCCTTCGCTGAAAAGGGAAGAATCTCAATAAAAAAAAACGTTTGTGTATTTGGCGTATTAATAAAATGAATTGAATTGGAATGGAACAACGAAATCAAATTCTCAAAAGCAGAAAAATTCTGTACCATATTCACACCACTCACATCGTTTCGAATTTATAGTCCAGATTGCGAGGACTGTGAGGTCGATAGAGATGGATAAAATTACGTCATTAACTTTGAAAATCCCTGCTTGATAGCTACCTTATTCTGGTGCACTAACCGTGGTATGGAGTTGAACAGCTGAACCAGTCGGTGACGTCTACATTCAGAAAAGGGGACAGCTAAAGAGCTGTTTCGATATATTCAGAGCTCTTAGTAGAACATCTGTCGAATAGACATATCTTCCCTAATTGGGCTTAGTGAAAATGGGTGCAAAACCTAAAACTGTTGACTCGACATTAATTTGGCTTTCGTCTCGGTGTTACTATGTTGAACATTTTGCAAAAAAATCTCGGCCAATAACCATATTAGATCTGACTTGTGAAGGAACTTGACCCACGGTACAATAACTTGCTACGCTATTGGACTCTTGAGCAACTTCAATTCATATTTTTTGGTGTCCGGATGCTAAAACTAAAATTTAAGATTTTTTTAGTTCCCGGACACAGTGTCCGGATACTGAAAATATGAGGGAAAAGGAAAAATCTCTTTGTTAGGCTCTTAAATGGTAATTTGGAATATACGAGTATTTTGTGTTTTAATGAAAGAGAATGCATTTTTTCTCAATGTTTAAGTATTCGGACATGGTTACCTAAGTGAAAATATGTGTGTCCGGGTACGGAAAAATTAGATTCAGTTTCCGGATACCTTCGTTTTTAATGTAATTTTAAGTTGTTTTATTCCTTTAAACTTCCTAAGTATCTTTTAAGGAATGAATTCAGAAAACATTTCAAAGGCCTTAGAGGATATTAGGTCAAACCAAATAAGCCTCCGAAATGCTGCAGCTAAATATAGTATATGTGGTTCATCACTATATGACAGGCTGAAAAACAAAAGGTTGATCGGTAAAAAGGTAACTAAAATGGGTTCAGATCCTTTTTTAACAGCTGAAGAGGAGGAAGAAATCTTTGCAAATGCTGCTTTCCATTAAAAACTAATAACTTGCTGAATACCGTGCGAAAGATAATAAAGGATTTAAACAGAAAAATGCAATGAAAGGACGATGGACCAGGTAAGACATGGATGCGGGCATTTATGAAACGAAATCAAAATCTAGCTTTGAGAGAAGCTGAAGACATTAGTAAGGGCAGAGCAGTTGTTAGCCAGGAAAGCATAATAAATTGGTTTGAAGAGTTCGACGATAATTTGAAAAGTATTAACCAGGAATATATCATGTATGACCCGAGTAGGATATTAAATAGCGATGAAACCAGCTTTTATCTCTGCCCAAAACACTAGCAAAGTTATAGCCCCTACAGGCTACAAAATATTTATCAGATTGCTGCTGGAAACGAAAAGGAGGAACTGACAGTCCTCATTGTTTTTTCTGCCGACGGAAAACTATTCGACCCAATTGTGGTTTTTCCACGTGTGCATCCACCGAAAGACATTGTGGAGAGTATTTCAAAATCTTGAGTTTTAGGTAGAAGTGAAAGTGCATGGATGAGGGGCGAAACATTTTTTCAGTATGTCGCAAACTGCGTGCACAAACACTTGCTTGATGACAAAGTGGAACGTTCTGTGATATTCTTCGTCGATGGATAAAAGTCACATTAAACACTAGAGTTGAGTGAGATTTGTTCCAAAAATAAAATTATTTTGTACACGCTGCCACCGAACACAACCCATATCATGCAGCCGGCTCATATAAGTGTCTTTAAGATCTGATTTGAAAAAACAGTTCGTCATTAGCAACCAGAACTGTAGGCCAAGCACTTACTAAACGAAATTGTTGTCCACTTTTAAATGAAGCAATAATGAAAAATAAGGTTATGGTGCCAACGATACAAAACGGATATAGAAAGTGTGGTTTATACCCATTGAACCCTGAAGCTGTGGACTACTCAAAATGCGTCAGGAACAGCGCTGAAAATTTGCAGAAGCTCCACATCCATCAAATGCCGAACAATATTAATTAATATTAAAATACCTATAAGAAATAAGAATTGAGTTTATTTTTGTTTTTTAATCTGTTAATTTAAAAAAAAAAAACTTTGTGAAGTTACCTAATTATTATGCTTTTACATAAAGATACATAAGTCCTTATTTTTTGCTTATTGCTTATTTGTGTTCCTTGTATACTTCTTTTAAAAAAAGGAAAAAATAATAAAGTCATATTTTTTCGAAAAATAACCATGTTTCATTTAATTAAGATGAAAAAGAACTGTTAATTCGTACAAAATTGTCGTGTGCGGATAAAATAATAAAAAAAAATAAAATAAAATTATCCGGAAACTAAATTTGGCTGTCCGGATACTAGTTCAAATAGACTTTTTTTAGATTTTTATTTATTAAATAATTATTCTGCTTAATTTTGCAAATTTTTTTAATTTTGTGCAATCAAAGATTAAACAAGCTTTCAGATTGAAGTATTTCTAAGCTTTCATAGTACGTCGACAAATCAAACTCAAAGATTACAAATGCGTTAAGTGTCCGGATACTTGTGCCTTTACCCTATACTGTACATTTTTTTAAGAGCTTTCCGAGCTTAGATTTTGGAAAAAACTGCTTATAAAATGCAGTCTACTCAGGTATTATAAACCAGTATTCAGCGCGTTATTGCTTGGAAAGAGTGACCTCAAATTAAATCGAAAAGTTGAGCTTCGCCAAAAACAGTCGGAGAAATCACATTCCTTTAGAGTTGTTTCTAATTCAAATTCAATTATTGATCCCTTCTCAAAAATAGAAAGTGCTGTATTGCAGTACATGGTCAACATGAGTACGTTTCCAATGCATGCAATGAAAAAAATTGATAAAAAAAAAAAAAAAAAAAACGCGTATTTTGGGATTTTTTTTAGGGAAACCGACTTAGTTTGAACTTAATAGACTATAAACCAATAAGACAATAAGATTTTAGAATCCATGAAGTGACAAATTTTAAGGTTCGTGTCTAGGATCAGGAAGAATAAATAGCAACCTTGTTTTAGTCCTAGACTTTATAATAAATATAACTAGGTATATCCATTACAAAAGAGGAATGAGGCCTTCAAAAATTTCAAATCTACGCACACAAAAAATTACATTGACATGAACGAACCTTTTTCATTGTGCCTCGACCCTGATTTCAAGACCAGTAATGCGGCAATCAAGTTTGAGTAACCCGATGAAATACTTTCAAAAATATAAAACAAGTATTCGGATTTTTTTTAAATGCACATAAGATCCCTCCTCCACCAATGCAATCACAGTTGCTGAAGAATACTCGTATTTTCTGCGTCATCAAACCACGAACTGTTTACGATTCTCCGATTTTATTTTCCTTACTACCCTTCTTATGTCAATGCTGATTCTATACAAATACAGTGTCTTTCATTTCTCTCCTCTTTTTAGATACAATATTTCGACAATCCTGACTTTCACGTCCTAACACTTTTTTTGAACTCTGGGTATGCTTGTACAAATTTTGTTGACATTTACCAGAGAGAGTTTGCTATGGGAGCACAGATGGATACGCGAAAAATATTTACATTACATTACGCGAATTCTGACAAAAAGAACAGAGAAAAACGAAAATTGAGAGAAAAGTGGGTGTAAGCAGAAGATACACTGCAAGATTAATTAAATTTCAACAGAATTTCATCAAATTCTGCAGCTTGATTGTTAGGTTCTGACAATTGTATACCTATCGAAGCTGTGATGTACCTATGTACCTTAACGAAGTCATTCTTGGTAAAAAAAAAATCAATTAAAGTCTCACGTTCACGAATATATTCCCATGCACATACATATACATATATATACTCTTGTGTAAGCACTCGGAAAAGTAGCATTTAAAAAGAAAACACTTTTTCAAATTAAGTGCAGAGTTGTTAATTAATTCAAGGAAAGAAAGTCGAACATTTTTGAAAAAAGAGTTTCTATTTCTTAAATAAAACTAAGCCTTGAGAAGTTTTATCAAAGAAACATCCTAAAATTAACCTTTTTCGACGAAAAAAACAAGATCGTTGCACAAAATGTCGTTAAGATATAAATGCTTTCGATTAATCACTTAAAGTTGAGATGTTAATTAAATTTAAAAGTGACTTCAGTAACTAAGATAAGAGGTCATCTATTAGAGTTCTTGGTGTTAAGAGGTTCATTGACACAGTTCAACAGGAATCTATATATAATTCAAGCCTTTCTAATCATAAGAATCCTCCACATCGACCTCTTCTACTGTACATGCTTCTACAGAAAAAAGGAAAAGACATAACTCACCTCAAAATCAGCATAGTGCTATCAGCCCCAACAGGAAGTCACCCTTAAAAGCCAAACAGCTTTTCACTTCCGTCGTGATGACATAGAGTCGGTGGAGAAAAAAATAACCAAGAAACAAAACGGCCAAAGGACGAAAGAAGAAAAAGAAAATAAAAACGTCAAAACAAAAAAAGAATAACCCAATACTATCACTCTGAATAAACATCACCAAAGCGAAGAGCAGGAAAAGGACTAAGTGTTACTCGGCACAAGGTAAATGGGGAGCATAGTAGATTACGTCTATTTGCGATTTTCCATGAACATCCATGAGTATCTCTGTATCAACGAATACTTACAGTCCTCATACATATGTATGGAATATATGCGTTTAGTTGGATTTTGTTCCTTTTGGCACAAACAATAACTGCAAACACGGATGCCATGACAATGCACTAGAATTTTTCAACTTTTAATATTTCTATAAGCCAAGTGGCAGTTGTTATAAACTTTTCCATTCTTCAATTTTCTATTGCTAAAAATCCTATTATCATATCATAAAAATTCAAGCCAGATAAAATTTTTTGTGTAGACATGTAGTTAGAACCCTTCCAACGCTATAGTTTGGTTCTGATTCTGAAAAAATGATAACAGTGTAAGTTGGTCTTAAATGCCTGCAAGTTACAATGACAAGGAAATAGAGCTCTCATTCCAACAGCGAGGGTATATTGATGAGCATTCATAGCGGGATGGGTATTTTTGATTGTATTCTCGGACTATTTGAGTATAAAATAATATACCATATATTAGGTGCTCAACTAAGTTCTCGCTAAGTTCTCCAGCAGTAAGTGCTGGTCGATTTTGACATATTAAAAACGTCATAAACTAAGCTTAAACATATGGTAAACAAACCGTTTTGACACATTTGTGAATTTGTTTTGGCGTCATATACTTAAGCTATACCAAGCAATTAAAAAATTGAAAAATAACAAAGCCCCTGGTTATGATTTGATAACAGGTCAAATTCTCAAGGAGTTGCCAAAAAAAGCCCTGATCAAACTGCTCCAACTTATAAATGCCGCGCTAAGATTCTTAAACGTTCCAAGCCAATGGAAAGTTGCCGAAGTTATAATGGTCCCGAAACCAGGCAAATCTCTCCTACAGACCGATATCGCTTCTGCCGATAATATCTAAAATATTTGAAAAACTCCTATTGAAGCGCTTGCAACCGATCATTGAAGAGAGGCGTCTAATTCCTGATCATCAATTCGGTTTTAGAACTAAGCACTCCACAATTGACCAGGTCTTTAGAATAACGAATGAAATTGAGAAAGCCCTAGAGGGGAAAAAGATATGTTCTAGCGTGTTTCTTGACGTGTCTCAAGCCTTCGATAAGGTATGGCATGAAGGCTTAAATTTTAAGCTAAGTCAGATTCTTCCGAGAGAGCTGCATACGATTCTGAAATCGTACCTGGAAAACAGAATTTTTCGTGTTAAATATGGCACCGAATACTCGGAATTTAAATAGATCGCTGCTGGAGTTCCGCAAGGAAGTGTACTTGGCCCGTACTCTATACTCGAAACAAACCGGAAGAATCAGGTACCATAGTAGCCATGTTCGCGGACGACACGGCGATACTAGCTACAGATACTTCAGTCGAGTTAGCTACTGGAAAGCTACAAACGGCTTTGGATAAAATCTACGAATGGACAAAGATATGGCGAATTGTTCTAAACGAGACCAAATCTACTCATGTTGATTTTACTTACCGGAAAACTAACAACCTTCCCATTTTCATTAACTCGGCATAAATACCATATGCAAATGAAGCAAAGTATCTAGGAATGACACTAGATGTAAAACTGAAATAGAAGCCGCATGTTAAGAAGAAACGTGATGAACTTGAAAATAAATTCAGACAAATGTACTGGCTACTAGGGAGACATTCTAAGTTAAGCATACATAACAAACTGCTCATCTATAAGCAAGTGCTTAAACCTGTTTGGACGTACGGTATACAACTTTGGGGTTGTACTAAACCAAGCAACCGAAATATTCTCCAAGGCTATCAAAACAAAGTTCTAAGACAAATCGTGAACGCCCCATGGTATATCAGAAACAGTGATATCCACAGAGACTTAGGAATAGTTACCGTCGAGGACGAAATAATGAACTTTGCTCGCAAACTCCATATTCGTCCTCATGGTCATTGTAATAATAAAATACTCCAAATTCTGGACGAGACAAACTTAGTGCGTCGATTACAAAGAATGAGACCATTCGATCTGGCGCGATAAGGACTATCCGCATATAATAGCGGTACTAACAGTCGCTTTTGCTGGAAAGCTACCTGCCCCACGCGAACGTTATTTGAAACGGAAACTACTTGATAAGGTTACTTAGTAGTAGTCGATAAGAAGGGAGGCGTGTTTTTAGTGAGTAAGAATCTCACACTACTATGAGCAACGGGTTCATAGTGTCTATGAAGGTTTTCACACCTTCCCACCAAAAAAAAAAAAAAAAAAATACTTTTGGTTGGGTGAAAATGTCTGATTTTGTTCCAAATAATTGTCATTTGTGGGGAATGTTGATTTTCTTCTATCACACGAAGAAAACCGCGGCTGAAGCACATCGAGAGCTCTAAAAAGTTAACGGAGATGCTGCTCTAAGTAAAACAATGTGCTGTGATTAGTTCCGTCGCATCAAAGCCAGTGATTTCGACCGTCCGCATGAAGCAAGGCCAAAAAACTTTCGAAGACGCTGAATTGGGGACATTGCTTGATGAGAATCCATGGCAAACGCAAGAAGACCTTACTTCAGCACTAACAGTAACCCGCCAAGCCATTTCCAAGCGATTGAATGCGTTGGAATGATTTAAAAACAAAGAATTTGGGTTCCTTATGATTTGAAGCCAAGGGACGTTAAGCGTTATTTTTTTGCCTGTGAACAACTGCTCCAGCGGCAAAAAAGGAAGAGTTTTATTCATAGCATCTTTCCGGGTGATGAAAAATAGATTCATTACAGCAACTTAAAGAGAAGAAAGTTATGGGGACTGCCCAGTCATGCTTCTACGTCGTTGGCTCGGCAGAATATATACGCTGTGAAGGATTCTACAGCATCGGAACGCTCTGCCTCAAGATGCAAAATTCGTTAAAAAATACCTGGAAAATCTCAAATGGGAAGTCCTACCCCACCCGCCATATAACCCAGATATTGCGCCGTCTGATTATTATTTATACCGTTCGATGGCACATGTTCTGGCTGATCAGCAGTTCCGCTCATATGAAGACATCAAAAAATGGCTTGATTCGTGGATAGCCTCAAAAGATGAACACTTTTACCGAAGCGGTATTCGAGCTCTACCAGAAAGATGGCAATACTTGAAATAATTCATTTGTATCCATTTGCTCACAAAAAGTTGCATTTATGTCAAAAAAAAACTTAGTGCGCACCAATATATTGTTTTTTATTATAACTGAAGTCTTGAGTAAATTTGAAAAACAAAACTTCTAAAAGCCACGAAATGTCAGATTGAAGTTAGTTACTTTAGGTGGCGCTACAGTCCGGGGTGGACCTGGGCCTCAATCAACAAGCGTCTCCAGCTAGCTCGATCTTTTGCCAGCTGCCTCCAGTTTCGCACGCTTACTTGGCAGTTCGTTATTGTATCTCCTTTTTCACCCACCGTCAATGCAGATGGGACCGAAAATCCCTCGAAGAATTTTCCTTTCGAAGCAGCTAACAGCACCCTCATCCATCTTTGATAATGTCCATGCCTCTGCGACATAGAACAGGACTGGGATTATTAAGGTCCTATAAAGGGTGACTTTTGTTGTCCGAGAGAGAGCTTTGCTACGCAATTGCCTTCCTATCCCAAAGAAACAGCGGTTGGCAAGAGTTATTCTTCATTTGATCTCAGCGCTGGTATCGTTGTCTGTATTTATAGCGGAGCCTAGGTAGACAAAGTCCTTAACTACCTCAAAGTTATACCTGTCAAGTTTGATGTTCTGTCCGAGACGTCGGTTTTCAGTGTCCTTTTTGCTTGACAGCATATACCTATAGTATACTTCGTCTTGCCCTCATTGACCGCTAAACCCATTTTCGCCACTCCCATCTCAATACTTTGTAAAGACTCCACTGACATCAGCTGCTTTCTTCCGATTATCATATCATATCATAGGCGTATGCGTGTAATTGGACGGATTTTGAGAGATGGTGGCTCTTGTATTTGCGCGTGAGTTTTGCACTATTCTTTCAAGTATGATCTTAAAGGCATCGCATGAAAGCACATCGCCTTGTCTAAATCCTACCGGTGAGATGTTTGCCGACCTTGATGGAGCAGCGTGCATTCTCCATCGTCATCCTGCCCAGACGGACGAATTTACTGACCTGAAGACACACTGATATGGACCTATCAGGTTGTTGACATAGGGCTTCAGGCGTTCACACAAAACAGTAGGTCAGGTGTACGGAATTTCTGGCCTACATTGTACAAGTTGAAAGGTTCATTCTGCCTGACAGCGGTATTTGTTTCGTCGTCGCTGTTATACAGTCTACAGAAATAATCTTTTCAGATTCTCAGCATCGACTGTGACACTACTACGATGTTCCCTTGTTCGTCTCTACAGGCTTCGGCTCAAGGTTTGTGTACATGGCATGTTTTTTGCCTTCTGGTAAAACTTCCGAATCCCAGTCCTGGAGTAGCATCTCTCAGTTTCCTCGACCGCGCGCCTCTCATTCACTTTCTTTTTCTCCTGAGAAGCCGGTGTTCGACTCTTCTCATCTGTTCATAGAGCTCGTGAGCAGCTAGCAGTGAAGTTAAATCTAAATTAAATTTTGTGAAATACTTAATCTTAGTCCTAGAAACAGAAAACAAACAAGTCGGAATGTGTGCGACTGATGGGTCACGCCAAGATCTTCCTGATAAAGAGAACTTTTAGTAGATAACCCAAGGTTTGACCGATCAGATTCAAAAGTCCCTATATTGTAGAAAACAAAATTAGTACTGCATTGACGGCTTAAAAATGATTCCTATTCTTCGAAAAACTCAGATTATCCTGAACCGATTTGTTTTTTAAATCTTCGTTAAACGCGTGCTGTGTTAATAGATTTCGACTAGTGCTGGAAAAGTGTTTAGTAAGTTTGCGATTGTGCACAGAGGCCCAACATTTGATAAAATCCAAATCGATAGCATAAATTTATCGCGAGTTATCGCACGGCGAAAATATTAACACATAATGACATACACATGTACTCATACATATATATACATACATTTTTTTAAAAACTATCTAAAAACAATATAGGCATCTTATAACTTATAGTTATTACTCAATTTTCGATTTTCGATCGGAATGCAATAATTTTCCTATCAAGAAGTTAAGAAGGGTTCATTAAACTTCCCAACTGACAGATATTTAGCAATCTTCCGAGTATACGCAGAAAAGGGTCAGGTTACTGTTTGATATGTGTAGTGAGCTCAAGCAACAACTACGAATATCTTTGACAAAAAACCCATTCCTTTGTATAAATTGTGTGAATTTGAAATGTCGAAACACTCATATATTTAGGCAACATAATGAATGAATTCAATAATAAAAGTATTGGCCATCGTTTGTAATGACTCTTTCCCACCTTTCTTGCAATTAATGGACTTCCCGTCAAGGCCAATGTATAACTTCTTCGTAAAAGTGCTGTTTCGAAAGTCCCTTCTGCATCAATCGAAACAATCAGAACGAGTCAAGCCTCGCGAGTGTGGCAAAACTTCTCAAATAATGTTTACCAAATAGTTTTTAACTTGGTTTGCAATATGTGGACGAGCAAAGTCATGATGGAAAATAACTGATGATAACTTGTTGACCGTGAAATGTTTTTTTGTCTTTAGATTTCTCTTCCTTTCAGTTGATAAGAAACCTTTATTTTTTATCTCCCCTAGGGCTTTTAAACATTTGAAAACAGTTGTACAATTAACTTTCAATGCTTTGACGAACTGTTCTTGCGTTTGAGTCGAGTCTTTATATAATAATGCTTTCAATTCTGCATCTCCGAATTTTTTTGTTGGTCTTCCTTTTGACACAAGGAAATCATTGTTCATAAGTCCTTTGAGTTGAAGCATGTTCATCAAAAAGTTCTATTGACAATCGATGACTGTATTATAAAAAAAACTACCCGCAAATGGTTCTTATCTGGCACAGAATTCCACATTTTTAAAGCATCGTGTTGCTGTTTGTGTTAATACAAGTAAATAAACACAGTCCCGAGTTTTAAATTGAAAAGAAAACTTTATTAATATGACTTCATTTGAGGTAAATATAAAAGAAAATAAAAGAAATAAACGAAATTCATTTAAAAGGATACAATGCGATATGCGCAGTAAATTGGGTAAATATGCCACACACACATATTTTCAGACTGCCATGGTGTGTATAACAAATACAGAGAAAACGTATATTTGATCTCTTTCTAACACGCCTTCTTCAAATTGTACGTTTTCTTATAATTCAGCAGTGGCTCAGTCCCATGCCTAACATATGTTTGAAGTGCGCTGGTCCCGGAAGTGGCTTCGTTAACATATCGGCAGGCATTTTCTCGGTTGGTGTATGCACCAAATGAAGTTTCTTCTCTAGAAGGGCTTGACGAACAAAATGGTATCTGGTTGCGATATGTTTTGTCCTCGAATGGTAAACTGCGTTTTCTGCTATTGCCTTAGCTCCACAGTTGTCAGTTCCTATTGTCACACATGACAACTCCGGCATTCTAATTTCAAGCATCAGGCTTCGTAGATCAATAGCTTCTCTAGTAGCCTCCGACAACGCTACGTATTCGGCCTCTTTTGTTAAAATCGCGACGGTGTTCTGTTTACAAGATCTCCAGGTAATCGCCGCACCACTCAATACAAACAAATATCCTGTATACGAGATACTATCTTTTACATCCGCTGCATGATCCGCGTCTGAGTAACCAAGTATGCCAAGTTCATTCCGCTTATATACGAGGGCGGGTCAATAAGTCCGTGACTTTTGGATTAAAACACAGATTTTTTGATAAAAAAATAATTTTATTTTTCAACGTAGTCTCCCTTGAGCTCTATACACTTTGTCCAACGCTTCTCCATTTTTTTTATCCCTTCCAAAAAAAATGATTTGTCGAGGTCCTCAAAATAGGCCTTTGTTTGCGAGATGACTTCATCATTGGAGTCAAATCTTTTTCCACCAAGCCATTTCTTCAGGTTTGGGAACAAGAAGTAGTCGCTCGGAGCCAAATCTGGAGAATAGGGTGGATGAGGGAGCACTCATGGATTTTTGCCATGGCAACTGCACATGTGTGCACCCTTGCATTGTCTTGGTGGAAAAGAACTTTTTTCTTGGCCAAATGAGGTCGTTTTTTTTTCAAATCGTCATTGAATCGGTCCAATAAGTTGGCATAATATTCCCCATTGATTGTTCTTCCCTTTTGAAGGTAGTCAATGTGGATTATCCCGCGTGCATCCCAAAAAACAGTCGCCATAACTTTATTGGCTGACAAACCCACCTTGGCCTTCTTTGGCGCCAATAAACCCTTAGAAACAAACCCACTGTTTTGGCTGTTGTTTGTTCTCTGGTGTGTCGTGATGGATCCATGTTTCGTCCACGGTTACAAAACGGCGCAAAAACTCCTCCATATTGCGATTAAACAACGCCAAACCTTCCTGTGAAGTTGTTAAACGATTGCGTTTGTGGTCGACTGTGAGCAAACGCGGCACCCATCTTGCGGAAAGCTTTCTCATGCCCAAGTGATCATTCAAAATTGAAACCACTGAGCCATGCGAGATCCCTACGGCTTCCACAATCTCTCGCACTTTCAATCTTCGGTCGGCCAACACCATATCGTGAATTTTTTCGATTGTTTCGGGTGTAGAGACCTCAACTGGGCGTCCAGGACGTTCGGCATCTTCAGTGCTTGTACGGCCACAACGAAATTCAGTAAACCACTTTTTTACCATTGAAATCGATGGTGCAGAGTCCCCATAGTATTTATCAAGCTTAGCCTTGGTCTCGGTAATGGTTTTTTTTCGCAAGAAATAATGCTTTTTTTTTCCATTTTCTCCTCAAATTAGTGAGTAGTCTGATAAAAATAGCTGTCAAACACAAACCAACTGACGCAGCAAGTTTAAATTTTGACAGGAGTCAACTGACAGATGCCTGTTGACAGGAGCAGTGTTGCTGTTTCAGTAAAGAGGTCAGAAATTCAAAAAGTCACGGACTTATTGACCCGCCCTCGTACAAGACCTTGATTCTGTGTTCCTCTTAAATATCGCAATACACGCTTAGCTGCTGCCCAATGTTCTTCATCATATTTCACATTAAATTGCGTTAATCGATTTACTGTGAACGCAATGTCTGGTCTCGTGGCAACAGCCAAGTACATCAATGACTCTATCAGCTGTCTATATGACTTTTCTTTCTGGTTCTTATCTGTACGCTGCACTCCTGTTGGAAGATTTGATTCCGGCTCACTAGGTGTTTTCACGGGTCTCTTACATAGCACGTTTTGGATTAATCGAATTTTACCGGCGTTTTGTTCTATTTCGATGCCAAGACAACAACTCGCGAGACCCAAGTCCTTAATTTCGAACGCTTTACTCAGTCCCGCGCCAATTTCTTTCATTCTTGTATCACTGTTTGACGCGAACAATATATCGTCAACATACACGACAAGAAACATACACTCTCCATCATTCGTGCTAAAATAAAAACACGCGTCGTTCACAGCGGATTTTAAGTTCAAACTTCTAAGCACTCTGTCTAGTTTTTTATTCCACTGGCGACCGGCCTGTCTCAAGCCGTACAGCGCTTTATTTAAACGGCATACTGTTTTGCCTTCATGTAGGTCACGAATCATTTTACGCGCTTTGACATCCACTTCACTATTTTTACCATCTTTTTGCACTATTTCAAAAAGCGCCTCCTTGATGTATTCTGGTGTTTCCATGAAGATCTCTTCATCCAGGTCCCCGTTCAAGTACGCAGATACCACGTCCAATTGAAAAACTTGAAGACTCATTCTCGCTGCCAAAACCATCAACAGCCTCGCGGATTCCAAACGAGCTTCTGGCGCGAACGCTTCAGCAAAGTCTATTCCTTCCCGTTGTGTGAATCCTCGTGCTACGACTCTCGCTTTTCTGTACTCCAAGTTCCCATCTGGTTTTATTTTGTTTCGCAGAACAATTCTGCAAGAGACGACCTTTTTATCCTTGGGTCTCTCTACCAATGTCCACGTATCATGCTTTAGTAGCGCTTTTATTTCCTCAGCGATTGCTTCTAACCACTCTTCAGATTCGTTGCTAGTCATTGCTGTTTTCAGCGGCAGATCAACTAGGCTAGTCATCTCTATCGCCTGTATTTCGTGTTCAACAGCATCTGTAGGGTCTTCATCCTCCAGCTCAGACTCATTTTCGCTTGGTTCATCGCCAGGGTCTCCTTCGCGAGCTTGATTTTGTCATCACATGGTACACATTTTTGGTGATCTTTTACTCCTTGAGTGCATTAACTTTTGCCTCACTGGCGAGTAAACTTCCGTCTGGGATAATGGATAGCTGTTTCTTGGTGCAGGTTGCTCGTCATTTTCATTAGAGTTTATTTTGATCTTAACTTTATGTTCTACGCCAAACCTGTCTGTTGACTCGATGATGTCTTCCTTGTCGATTTCAGTCAACTCTTCTGAAGCGCCTTTTTCGATAAATCTCACATCTCTGGTTATCACGACTTTGTTGTCTTCCGGAACATACACTCTATACCCCTTGGATTCTTCAGAGTATCCCGTGCTGGTGCCTTCTTTCGCCTTGGGTTCGAATTTTCCCCTGCCAGGTTCCTTTTGCAGTACATATGCTTTTGCTCCATATGCTCTGAGATTGTTCAGGTTCGGTATTCTTTTAAACCAATATTCATACGGTGTATGACCTTTTAAGCTCGCTGTCGAACACCTGTTTCGCAAATAATTGGATGCGGCAAGCGCTTCAGCTCAAAATGCTTTTATAAGTCCTGTTTCCAATAATAAGCAAAGTGTCATTTCGACAAGAGTTCGGTTCTTACGCTCTGCAACACCGTTTTGCTGCGGTGTGTGAGCCACTGTTAACCGTCGAGAAATGCCGTTTTCCTTTAAAAACTTATCGAATTCACGATTACAGTACTCTCCTCCATTATCCGTCATTAAACACTTTATGTGCTTACCAGTGTGATTTTCAACCCGCGCTTTGTACTCTTTGAATGCTTGAAATACATCACTTTTATTCCGCAGAAAAACAATTTCACACCAGCGATTGTGATCATCAATAAACCTTACAAAATACCTAGCGCATTTAAAAGACTCCGTCCTTGCTGGTCCCCACACATCTGAGTGTACTATATTTAGCACTTCTGAACATCTATGGGATCTTTTCGGAAACGGCGAAACTGTTAGTTTTACGCGTATACATACATCACACGGCTCTGATGATTTTGCATTTCCAATGTTTATTCCGGTTGCTAGTCCTTTCTTTGATAATTCGATGACGTCACGCACATTCAAATGTCCTAGTCTACGATGCCACACATCTACACTCATAAAACTATTGTTCTCGCTTTTGTGCACGAAATTCACTTGGTCTATCTTCTCACTGAAGTAATACAAGTTACTTTCACGCTTGGCAACTAGTTTTATTTGTTGATTACTATCGCGCACTATTGCTCTGTCTCTTTCAAACAACACAGTGTGTCCGTGATGTTCGCTATTGAGAGTAGATTTTTGCGTAACTGTTTCACCAATAACACATCGTTTAGTTTCACTAATTCCTTTTGTGTACCGATTGTTGTAACAACACTGGCCCGCGCATCAATGTCAATTTGAGTATCACTGGCCAACAACAATTTTTCTCTTTTCGTACAGATACCTGTCTGAAGGATATTTACATCCTTACACATATGCGATGTGCAACCACTATCCAAACACCAGCGTCTCACACAAGCACTGTCGTTCACACTAATGACTTCTTCCGAGGGTGTACCTTGAAACGCACTTTCTATCACTTTTGCTTTTGATGACGATTCGCGTTAAGTGTTATCTGTAGAACATTTTTCAGTACAGTCAGCTGCCTTATGACCAACACAATGACACTTGAAGCATTTGAACCGGAAGTTTTTGTTTTCCTTTTTGTTCTCAACCACATGGTGGGAATTTCCATTTCTTCTTCTGCCTTTTTGAAATTTTCCTTTGTCTCTTTGAACCCACCCATTTTTCGTGCTTCTGCTGTTGTGTTCTCCAGTCGAGTTCTTCTAGAACTTTCTGCCTTATAGTTCTGGTTTCGGCACGGTATCCCGCGATTCTATTGAACACTTCAACATATTGAAACTCTGTACCACACTTGCGTTGCTGTATCCAACCCTTTCACTAATCGCAATAAGCTTGGATCAATTGCAATTATCAAGTCTTTAGTGAGCGGTTTGATATTAAATATGCACGACGCCATTTCTAAACTCTTTATCTTTCCATTTTTAACAAATTAAAAAAAGATTACTGATACTGGGCATTTACGTTTCTAGGCCCATAACCTGTTAATACAAGTAAATAAACACAGTCCCGAGTTTTAAATTGAAAAGAAAATTTTATTAATATGACTTCATTTGAGGTAAATATAAAAGAAAATAAAAGAAAATAAACGAAATTTATTTAAAAGGATACAATGCGATCCTTTACGCGTACAAAATCATACTGAACATACGATGAACATATGCGCAGTAAATTGGGTAAATATACCACACACACATATTTTCAGACTGCCATGGTGTGTATAACAAATACAGGGAAAACGTATGTTTGATCTCTTTCGAACAGTTTGTACAACCACAACCTATGTCATACTGAATTTTATTGACAGATATTTACCCTCCAAAATACCAGATTATTATTATTAAATCATTTGTAGAAATAAAGCCATTTGTTTTTCAAATCAACATTTCATTTTCACCAACCTAGTCTTATGGTGTTGAGTAAAAACCTCCTGCAGCACACTTTTCGGCAAGCTATAGTGTGGTTTCTAGCAAGACAAACAAGCGATCTAATCTTCACACTTAGGCAAATTCAGGAAAAGACTTAGCAAATTTTAGTTCGAAACTGACCACCTTCTATCGATTTAGACGTTGCATATAAGAGCATTCATTCTTAAGAACTCTGAAAGACGATAGCCAAATCTGGGATACCGTCAAAACTGAAGTGCAAAGTTATGATGGGAAACTCAACTTGTCCGAACTGTTTCGAACTTGTACTTTTACATCGTCAAGGATAACCACTCCTACGTGACTTACTTTTTTAACTAGTAAAACAGCGGTTTATCCAACGGTTTCCGCATGTCCTGTCCAATCCAACATCAAAACGCGTTCCTGAAGAAGTTTCCGTAAAAGCGTGTACGTCAATTGAAGACAATGCGCGATGGGTGTATCTTATTATAGGGGTTAAGGCTTATAATAACTATTTTTTAGTTAATAGAAATACGAGGGCGGGTCAATAAGTCCGTGACTTTTGAATTAAAACACAGATTTTTTGATAAAATAATAATTTTATTTTTCAACGTAGTCTCCCTTGAGCTCTAAACACTTTGTCCAACGCTTCTCCACTTTTTTTATCCCTTCCAAAAAAAATGATTTGTCGAGGTCCTCAAAATAGGCCTTTGTTTGCGAGATGACTTCATCATTGGAGTCAAATCTTTTTCCACCAAGCCATTTCTTCAGGTTTGGGAACAAGAAGTAGTCGCTTGGAGCCAAATCTGGAGAATAGGGTGGATGAGGGAGCAATTCATAGCCCAATTCATGGATTTTTGCCATTTGTTACACGATTGCGTTTGTGGTCGACTGTGAGCAAACGCGGCACCCATCTTGCGGAAAGCTTTCTCATGTCCAAGTGATCATTCAAAATTGAAACCACTGAGCCATGCGAGATCCCTACGGCTTCCACAATCTCTCGCACTTTCAAACTTCGGTCGGCCAACACCATATCGTGAATTTTTTCGATTGTTTCGGGTGTCGAGACCTCAACTGGGCGTCCAGGACGTTCGGCATCTTCAGTGCTTGTACGGCCACAACGAAATTCAGTAAACCACTTTTTTACCATTGAAATCGATGGTGCAGAGTCCCCATAGTATTTATCAAGCTTAGCCTTGGTCTCGGTAATGGTTTTTTTTCGCAAGAAATAATGCTTAATAAGCACACGAAATTCACTTTTTTCCATTTTCTCCTCAAATTAGTGAGTAGTCTGATAAAAATATCTGTCAAACACAAACTAACTGACGCAGCAAGTTTAAATTTTGACAGGAGTCAACTGACAGATGCCTGTTGAGAGGAGCAGTGTTGCTGTTTCAGTAAAGAGGTCAGAAATTCAAAAAGTCAAGGACTTATTGACCCGCCCTCGTATGTCAAAAATTGACTCTAGGAAACGATTATTTCCTCGGTTCATCACACCAGAAATAATCCAAAAAAAACTAAGCTGATGCTAGACAAAATGTTGGCGCTGCTAATTCTAATTTATGGAGCGGATTTCTAGACGAAAAGAAAGCATACAAAGAACATCCTGGAGTTTTTCAAACTTTTTGTCTACGCAAATATTCCTAACACATTTAATTGATAAAAACTTTCACGCAACTATTCCCTTTAAATCCTACTGGGATGGGTAGTTCAATCCGCTTCTACACCGACGGTTCAAAGACCGACATTAGGGTTGGTGGCGGTGTTTGCGTTGGCAAGCTTAACCCAAGCCTCTCCTTCCGCTTCCCCAACCATTGTAGCGTGTTCCAGGCGGAAATTCTGGCAATTAAGAAAGGCCTGTCCAGGCTGGGGAAAAACGTAATATCTTCAGTTCATATCCGCATACTTCCCGAGAGTCAGGCAGCCATAAAATCTCTGAACTCATGGTCTTTTAATTCAAAGACAACTATAGATTGACGATCATCTCTAATGGAGATGGCAGAGCATTCCAACATTCACCTTTGTTGGCAGCCGGTACATAGAGATATTTCAGGGAACTGTAGGGCTGACAAACTTGCCAAAATTGGGACCACTATACCCAGTTTACATGAAAATGGTAACATTGGGTTAACTCTCACTACGTGTAAACTTGAATTAATTCTGAATGCTATTAGAAGGACTAACCTTAGATGGTCGGTAGGATCGACATGCTTAGCTGCCAAACAAATTTAGCCAAAACTAGATCTAAATCGCTCTAAGAGTTTCATCCTCCTAATTAGAAAACATCTCAGCGCCATCCTACAGGCTCTCTCCCAAAGAAGAAAACTCCACCTAGGAGCTTTCTTCTACAATGACTTAAATGATTTAAGCATACAGACATAAAAATCCTTCTTTGCTTCTTCAAAAGCTCTAGATGATTTCTTGAGTAGGAGGATCGGAGACCCACGTGGCATCACAATGGGCCACAAGGTCTAAGTAAGTTGGTTTTTCTAGCAGCCATTCCAACCTTACCTTACCCTACTGCATTGAAAAGAAAAAATCTTTTGACTAATTGTAAAATGTTATCTCATTCAAAGCAACTCTTTGTAATGTGTAATAAACCGATTGTTGGACGGTTTGTGTGGCACGTAGGACTATCTTGCTGCAACCATAGCCTGGCGAAATCTAAATCCTCAATTTCTATGGTCTTCCATTGTTATCTTTGAAGAAAAATAGGCCAATAATGCCCTCACTCAAAAAACCATACAAAACGGACAGGTGTTTAGGATGCATTGCCATTTTTTTATCACGTTTGGCTACTTAGCCGCAAAGGTGCAAATGCACCTCCTCTGAAAATGTAATTTTTTGAGCAAAATTTACGTCAATTTCGAACTGTTCTATAGCTTTGTAATAGAAGCAATACCGAAGCAGGTTGTCGTTTTGCTTCAATTCTTGAGCCAATAGAACTTCGTACTCAGTCTTGTGGTTTGAGATTATCTGGCTTATGTGCACACTTTCGTCAAAAGCTGCAATATTCTCCGTTGAGCGCACAGTATGAGCATTGAGCAAGGAAGTACTCGTATATTCTGTTATCAATCAGCAAACCAGTCTCACAAACTTTCTTCACAAACTTGCGTATACCAGCTACAGGCGGTGCATTATTTCGACCGATTTTTTTTTTCAAAATTTGCATTAATTCAGCAACATAGCATCCACTGCAAATAACATTGCAATATTTTCCAACAATGTTCAAGCGTAAATCGATCCGTTTCGCAAAAATATAATACCGACGTTTTGCCAATTTTTAGAGCTCATAGGAGTTGAATGTGTCGAAATAATATATGATTCGAAAAATACTCGTACCACCCTTTAGATATGAGAACAGAACAATAGTAAATGACTGAGTTGAAGTACGACCGTTGTTGTTTGAACTTTTATCTAGAGCTTTCTCATATTTAAAAATAAATAAATTAAATTATTCAATAAAAATTATAAAAGTTATAATGTCTCGCAAGTCGTGCAATATTTAAGGTGATTGCGTAGATATGAAAGTAGTGTGCTGTGACTGCAATAACATTTGTCATGCCTCATGTGGGAATATATCTGATTTTTTTGGAAAAAAAATAAAAAAGTGCAAATGCCGTGTAATGCAGTGTAAATGCCGCAATTCCTTCTCGGGTGAGGCTTCAATTTGTGAAAACAACGAAAGCAACAAACAACTAGCTAACAAAAATAAATAGCAGCCAAATCACTAATACAACACTAATACAGAGTCCAACTCATCACAACTTACATATAACACCATTATTAGTACATATCAATACTCGTACGTTACAATTGTTACCTGTAGTCATTATTTTAAGCGAAGTATGGATATATTAAAACGAACTAACTTTACAACCAATGTTGTAAAGCTATCATTTAAATACCAGCATTAAATGCTTACCATGCTGTTCATATATAGATAACAAGACGTAAACAAATCAGTTTTTTATAAATGACCTTAATGGTATACTCTGTATTTTAAAAGAAAAGAAATTGATTGTTTTGGGTGATGTAAACATAAACTTTTTAGAACACAGTGACAATTACACAGAGAGCTATATCTTTATTATGCCTTCATATGGGCTAAAAAGTATCGTTTATGTTCCTCTTCAATAAAAAATAATATTATAAATGAATAAAAACTTACAAAAATATTATAAATGGTTTAGTTTATGATTATAAAATTACAGATCATCATATGATAAGTTTAAGTATTCAAAAGAGAGGTAATATAGGCAAGATAGACCTCGAAAAAAATCGTAAAAAAGTAGATTATTTAGCACTTAGAGATAAGCTTACCTACGAATTTTGGGAGCCTGTTTATTCTGAAATGGATCATTCGAATGCCTTCGTCAGTTTTTTTTACAATCTTACAGAATCAAATTTATTCCTACACTAGTATATGCTTACATATTTGCAATAGGAGAAAGCACCTGAAGCCATAGTGCTTTAAAGACAATTGCTAAGGAAAAAACGCTATGCAATAAAGGTCGCTATGCATCCTCACAATAGAAAGTTTAAATAATTTTGCGAGAAATTATGCAAAATCGTACACAAGAATGTTCAAATTACTTGCAATAACTACTACTTAGATATATTTCAAACAGCAAATGGTAATAGCAGGGACGAATGGAGAGCTGTAGATAACATCCTAGGGAAACAAAAGCAGCTTGTAGAAATAAATGAAGTAGAAGTTGATAAAGATATCCGACCATGAAAGCATCTCAAATATAAACTTCACTGATATACAGTCCGTCTGATAAGATCGTATACGGCAAAACTCGTTTATGAAAACCGGTTTGGAAGTGGCATTTGCATTAGCAGATAAAACAAATACTTCTGCTAAGATGCTTTGAATAAAAAAATTTAAAGAGTGTTCAATTTTTGTCAGAGACGGAAGTATTTTAAAATGGGTGTCGCGTTTGCATCACGTTATGAAGCAGTATTCTTGTGCACGCGTACAAAAGGACCGAAAATGTCATACGGAACAGCTGCTAAATACATGAAAAAGTCAAAAGCATTTGTTAGCAAGTGGGTGCACCGTTATTCCCAAGTTAAAAACGTGGATGATTTGCGGGATCGTGGGTCTACGCCAAAAACAACAAAATGGCAGGACAAAATAATTCTACGCGTGTTTGAAAAAAATCCTCTTCTATCGTTACGTGGAGGACAAGGGATTTTACGTAAAAGGGGTCTAAATGTGTGTTGTGATACGATACAAAGACATTTCCTAGCACAATAAGGAAACCACTACTGTCAAAAAAAAACACGTAGAAAAACGACTCAGTTGGGCCAAGGAGAATTTGGACAGAGATTGGAACTACGTTATTTTTTCGGATGAAGCTTCTTTTTGTGCATGGTCTCCTATCACTCATACTTGGTGTACACAATCCAATAAATTAATCCAGCGGACCGTCAAACAACCGGCAAAGGTGCACGTTTGGGGATGCTTCTCAAAACAAGGATTTGGCAATTTGTTCATGTTTACAAATAACTTAAACGTACCCAACATGGTCAAAATTTATAAGAAGGCTTTATTACCATCTCCTCAAAGGTGGTTTAAAAGAAGGAATGAGAATTGGTTACTGCAAGAAGATAATGATCCGAAACATCGCAGTCGTTTGTGCAGTGCGTGGAAACAAGAAAATAACGTTGATGTTTTCGATTGGCCATCACAGTCGTCGGATGCAAATTCCATGGAAAATGTTTGGGCATTCATGAAGCTAAAGCTCCAAGGAAAGAAGATCTCGACGGTCAAACAATTATCACGAAAAATACGAGTTTTACGGAGATCTTTGTCTCAAGATTATGCTATAAGATTAGTAGAAAGCATGCCTTCAAGACTCCAAGCAATTATTGATAATGGAGGAGAGTGGACAACATATTAATTGAAAAGCATTCAAGTAAATAAATAAAATAAACCAGTACAAGTGATTTTTTTTTTTATTATTATAAGTTCTTCTTTAATTTTTGTCGTGTACGATGTTATCAAACAGACTGTATCAGAACAATTTAAGGCTGTTTTCAAAACTTACAGCTCCTGTAAGTAGAGAGGGCACTCTCTGGCTTTAATTACTATATCTTATTAAATTTAATTTAAACTTATTATGGTCGCAAGACGGCATTAGTTGTTAGGACGGATTTTACCTTAATACAATTAAACCAGTTCTAACTGCACTTTCTAGTAGAAATCGTCGTACACATAGTTGGCACTTATTTAAAAGACTTTGTATGTTACCATTAAGACATTTGTAAATCTTTACAGTACTTAGAGTTCACTTTACCATGCCATAGCGTACGCAGACAACTTAATCGCGTACAGATCAGTTCCAAAGATTGAGGTTATAAACATTATTTTGCAACGTGACTTCAATAAAATTAAACAATATTGCGACGTCTGGAAGTTGAAGATCAACTTTTAGTAGTCGGAAACCACTTTGTTTAGGACGCCTTTGTCTGGGGCCTCTGCGGATACCAGAAAGAATTGTGGGAACGTTTCAGCTCCTGGGACAACACGAGCAGCCACTTGCTTGTCGAAATGTAGCCAAATACCTTGGGATCTGGCTAGATCAATATCTATATTTTAACAAACATAATGATGTTGCTCTGGCCAGAGCCAAAGGTGCTTTTACCGTCACAAAGGGATTGTTTTATAACAAGCAACTCGATGCGAGGTTAAAAGTGATCTGCTACATGGCTCTTATCAGACCTATGCTTGTATTTGGTTGTCCCGTGTGGTTCAATGTGAGAGCAAGTCTTTTGGAAAAGATTCGGCTGTTTGAGAGGACTTGCCTTAGGGCTTGTCTTCGCCTGTACAGAACACCAGAGTCTTAGTACATAAAATTCTATCCTAACGAGGTCTTGTACAATAGGGCGAACCTAATAAGTTGATTCGAAAGCTCATTGCAAGAGCAATGACCTCGTCGAACAACCTGATATCCGGAGCCTACTACCCCAATTATATGTATCACGAGAGAGTTCGCTTTGACGGCTTCATTCCTCCAGAAGCGTTCCTCTACCTAGATAAAAAAAGGTCTGATCTAGGAGAGATTAGCTGTGCAGTTAATCTTCGACGTCGCTCGAACAGCTGCGGACAGGCGACTCAACTACGACAGAGACGTCGCACTCGGCAGTGCGGAGCGTCTCCGGTTTAGTATGGCGGTAGGGAGTCGCGACATTAGGGATGTTGCTCAGCATGCACCAACAACTTTGGTGGCTTGCAGAAGAAGGTGAGGCTCCTTTGTCGAATTCCTCCAATACTAGCTAGCTTCATAAGAGAGCAAAGTCGATCCGCCTTATTTTTAGTCATGGCAGGCTGGATGACGCTTGTCAACACACCAGTTGCTCGTAGAACACATTTTTCAATTTTTCTTAACATTTACTGCCCTAACTTCCATACTCTATCCGAATAACAAACAATTATAATTTCTTCATAAAAAAATTAAAGATTGTCTATTTACTGTTGATAATGCTAACATTGAACTATTATAAAGTTATGTATCTTTCTTCACATATAAAAACTTAAATTCTATTATATCTATGTACTAAGAATTGTTGATTATTACTAAGTATTAGCACCTGATTGTCACCCCACATCAAAGCTTTATTATGTTAATATTTTATTATTGAAGAATCGCTTAACACTAATTTAGAGCCAAATGTGCATCAATTATAAGGCGATATCTATGTTCATCTACTCATTTTATTTTATAATTTATTATAAATAAAAAATTGTTTATGTTGAATCAAAAATGAATGAATGAAAAAATAAAAATCTAATCTAATCTAATCCCCTCAATTGAAATTCAGTATTTCACAAAATGACTGTCAAACATTTCAATTTTTTTAAAAAAATATCCGAGTTGGAAAGTAGGTAAATACTTAACCTTTAAAAAAGAGATAAAAGTTAAGATTAAATAAAACATCAATCCATTCTTAGTTGATTAAGGTCAAAAATCAAATATTCCTACAAATATCTAAGTAACCCAATAATTTGCCACCATACGTCCTTTCTACACTGTTTATTCTTCAACGAATGCTTATTCACCTTTCGACAACTTAAACGAATTTCAATTTCGATTTCAACCTTTAGATCGGAACTGTTTGTAACCAAAAACAATTTAACATAAATCAGTAAATTTCTTTTAAACGTCATTGCCCACCAGCATTCCCTTATTTATTCAATCAATAGTCTCCTCCCAACCACCCTATCATCCGCTCTGTTATCCTCTGGATTCAGTTGAAACGTGCTTTTAATGTCAATTCATGTCGCTTCATTATAGCACCTTCCACTCCAAATCGCTTGCAGCAGGCTCGCGTGCACAACACAAAGACAACTTAATGACAGTGCCAGAGTAAAGGCATGCCACGTTTTACCGACTTCATTGCTATTCGCTTCTACTAACGCCTACCTTTAGTATCGCCATCTGTCCCATCTAGCACCATGCCAGGCTAAAACAGCAAAACAATAAAAACTGGCAAATAGTAGTGAAACAATTGCCTTCGAGAGAGAGATTGTTTTTAGCAATGGTTGTAGGGATATTTGTCCGTGCTTACATTTGGATTTCTGCAATAAAATGGATGTTTCCTTCCTATTTCTAGTTCTAGTCCCGTACTCAATCCTACTTTTTCTATTTGGCGTTTTGCGTTTCGATACCCACATCGAAAACCCATCCGTGTCTATCCGGACAAACGAAAGGTGAAATTGGCTTTTATCCAATGAATGCTAAATGGAAATTGACTGCCGCTATAAATTTGCCAGTTCGGCGGTACTTAATTTTACATTTTCTCCACCCAAAATTGTAAAAGAGAAAAGGGATTCCCCGGATTAAATATGAACAACATTACGATTGTGATTGTGATTGCGATTGCGATTGTTATTGCCTTTGACTACTGCGATTCCAATTTCTTTTGCGATTGCGATTGCGATATGATAAAGATGAAAAGAAACAATTTTTTATTGCGGCCAAGGTAAGGATAATTAACAAAATTTTAGCTTCAATTTATAGTCCTCGAAGTCGACAACGACCTACTACAGACGACAGGCGAATTCTAGTACGAACATGAGAACAACTACCTATAAGTAATGGCCCCAATAAGTAAATCAACCACGTTGGTTGGAAATTAAATTAAATTACAAATGAAACAGAAGCTGAAGGAAAGGACATTTCTTTTGAGAAATGCTATAAACTTCCTGGCAAAAAATTGGAGCAATTTATCATCAAGAGCTAGCACAAAGGTGCCATTGCCTACGCTTCTCTCTGGAGGGAATTCATTTAGTTGAATCCATTACGAGTTTTCTCTGATTTTAGGTCGCATTACCTCAACTTCGCTTGTTTTGTTTTTTTTATTTTATTTTATTATATGGAATGATGATTCATTTGGGGGCGAGGTATTGTTTTCCTTTGAACCATGGTCGTTATTTCTTTTTGAGGGAAATTTATTTTCCGTTTTTTTATATTTCCAAGGAAATGCAATGACATGTGGATTAGTCATCATTCCCGCTGTTGTGGAGAGCTATTTTGGACAAGGGCTCAAAAGAAAAAGACAACAGGGTTGGGTTAAGGAAACAGAAAATGATTCAGTAATATTTAAAATCATTTTTCATGCTACCTTCGTGCGACACTCTGCCACGTACTTAGGTCAGTCTATTGTAGATATATTTCGGTTCGGAAAATTAGCCATGTTTCATTGTGACTTAGCAATTTGCAAGTGCCTATAAGCACAATCGGTAGCAGCACTAGGAACCGTTGAGCAGTGAAACTTTTTCCAACTCGAAAACGTATCTCCACAACATTGATATGATATAAAGAGAAAAACCAAGCACTGGAGCGAAATTGCACAAAATGATCTTAAAGATCTGCTGTATAAGCGTGAACCGATGAAAAAGAGATTGAAAATTGCTGGCAAAAAGCCTGAGAAAGCCAAACAAAATCTGGATTAGTCATAAAGATAAACTTGCACAAATAAAAATATTGACAGAAGATAGTTCTGAGCGTTAAAATTTCAAGAATGTCCGAAACATGCCACAGATCGAGTTTAGGAATAAAGTATTCTACCTATAGATTTATGAAATGATTTCGGCATGCCGATGTTTCGAAATGGCAGCTAAACATCAATAAAGAAACCGGTAGGAGGAACGATGAAATGAAAATTGTGGCAATGGACAACCAATAGTGAACCTAAAATTTGCGGCCGAACCTGATACTTAAAATACCCTATGAGATAAGAACGAAATATCTATATACGAGGGCGGGTCAATAAGTCCGTGACTTTTTGAATTTCTGACCTCTTTACTGAAACAGCAACACTGCTCCTGTCAACAGGCATCTGTCAGTTGACTCCTGTCGAAATTTAAACTTGCTGCGTCAGTTAGTTTGTGTTTGACAGCTATTTTTATCAGACTACTCACTAATTTGAGGAGAAAATGGAAAAAAGTGAATTTCGTGTGCTTATTAAGCATTATTTCTTGCGAAAAAAAACCATTACCGAGACCAAGGCTAAGCTTGATAAATACTATGGGGACTCTGCCCCATCGATTTCAATGGTAAAAAAGTGGTTTACTGAATTTCGTTGTGGCCGTACAAGCACTGAAGATGCCAAACGTCCTGGACGCCCAGTTGAGGTCTCTACACCCGAAACAATCGAAAAAATTCACGATATGGTGTTGGCCGACCGAAGATTGAAAGTGCGAGAGATTGTGGAAGCCGTAGGGATCTCGCATGGCTCAGTGGTTTCAATTTTGAATGATCACTTGGGCATGAGAAAGCTTTCCGCAAGATGGGTGCCGCGTTTGCTCACAGTCGACCACAAACGCAATCGTGTAACAACTTCACAGGAAGGTTTGGCGTTGTTTAATCGCAATATGGAGGAGTTTTTGCGCCGTTTTGTAACCGTGGACGAATCATGGATCCATCACAACACACCAGAGAACAAACAACAGTCAAAACAGTGGGTTTCTAAGGGTGAATCGGCGCCAAAGAAGGCCAAGGTGGGTTTGTCAGCCAATAAAGTTATGGCGACTGTTTTTTGGGGTGCACGCGGGATAATCCACATTGACTACCTTCAAAAGGGAAGAACAATCAATGGGGAATATTATGCCAACTTATTGGACCGATTCAATGACGATTTGAAAAAAAAACGACCTCATTTGGCCAAGAAAAAAGTTCTTTTCCACCAAGACAATGCAAGGGTGCACACATGTGCAGTTGCCATGGCAAAAATCCATGAATTGGGCTATGAATTGCTCCCTCATCCACCCTATTCTCCAGATTTGGCTCCGAGCGACTACTTCTTGTTCCCAAACCTGAAGAAATGGCTTGGTGGAAAAAGATTTGACTCCAATGATGAAGTCATCTCGCAAACAAAGGCCTATTTTGAGGACCTCGACAAATCATTTTTTTTGGAAGGGATAAAAAAATTGGAGAAGCGTTGGACAATGTGTATAGAGCTCAAGGGAGACTACGTTGAAAAATAAAATTATATTTTTATCAAAAAATCTGTGTTTTAATCCAAAAGTCACGGACTTATTGACCCGCCCTCGTATAAATACGTGTTGCCTATTTTTGTCGTACAGTTTTACACCGTTCTACTGAACCGAATGGCATGATACTTACACCATTGGAATGGTAATTTCGCGTAGATGTGCACAATGTATTTTTTTTGCCAAACGGTCTTACCAAACCTTGGTAAAACATGTAAAAGATTAGGTCATTTTACATATATCTATAGATATAGATGTTGTAAAATCAGGAATCCAGTGTTGCATAACCTTAGGATCATATATCATTAATAAACTCTCTCTCTCTCCCTCTCTCTCTCTCTCTCCCCTCTCTCTCTCTTCTCCTCTCTCTCTATCTCTCTCTCTCTGGTGAGTTCATTTATTACCCCAGTTTCAAACCAGAAGATACGAGAGAGAACTAGGACCCGACAAATGTGAGTTAAGTTAATTTTTGGAAAGCGACAGAAAAGGAGCTTAAGGGCTGAACAGAATGTGAATCTGAAGCTTGAATCTGTATCTGATATAGAACTTTCAAAAGTTCAATACATGTGTAATACGTATCTCGAAGGTGAATAACACCTAACTTCGAGATACAGATTCAGATTCACATTCTGTTCAGACAAAAAAAGCAAAAATCATGCAAAGAAGGGTTAAGTCTTAATAGTGAACGATAAGAGATTTGAATTGTGAGATAGTAGTAAAATCGGTTGTGAATTACTTGGAAGTTATTTTAAATAATAGTAAATTAAGTGTTTTGAAATAGAATAACGTTTTATAATTTCGAACCCTAGCTGAAATTTTAACAATATTTAAAATTTTACGTAGCTTAAGCTGGCCATACAAGACGAATATGTTCATGCGATTTGTTCGTTGACGAACCGATTTGCGGAACATCACTTTTGCTGTAGCTTTCAACAAGAAAATATCGAGAACGCACACGCGGATGATGCTTGCATTATTAACAATGTATATATGCAAAAAGCGAAGCAAGAAAAAAATAATAAACAAAAAAGGCGAGAGGGGATGAAAGAGAGCCACCCCCCCACAGAGGGGTAGAAACGACCGCAGTCATACTAAATTGTTGAGAAAATTAGAAACGTCTGCACCAGAAATTTTTTTTAAATTTCTTAGAATGGATTCAGAAACTTATACTGAATTGCTGAGTTGGGTCAGTCCAGTTATTGGGAAACAAAACACGAGAATGCGAGAAGCAATTACATCAAACGAGAGACTGTCAGCAACTTTAAGATTCCTCGCAACTGGACAAAGTTTCGAGTAACTAAAGTTTTAGTTCCAAAAGAAACGTTTTGCTAAAACTTAGCATTTTTTATCGTCCGCTGATGTGCACGCAACAAAATTTATTTAAAAAAGAAAATGTTTCGAACAACGCCACAAACGGCGAACATGCTCGGGAAGAAATCCACAAATTTTGAAATTTTTCATAAACATTGGATCGGTTCGTCAAGAGCACCACAAACGTCGAACAAGACCATGAACACGAACAGATCGCACGAACATGTTCGTCGTGTATGGCCAGCTTTAGTGAGAGAAAAAAAACATTTTCAAATCTGCTTGCCTTTGAAAGTCAATAGTAAAGAAAAGGAAAGATGCTAGGAATAAGCGTTTTGACTGCCTTGACTTATGAAATGTAGGTATTGTTTTGTTTTTTTATGTAAGTTTGTGACTGTGAAAGTCACTACGGCGATTGAACCATTTATTATGCTATTTTATGAAAACATCTATGGCACTCACCATACAAAGTTCACGAACAATGACAGAGAAACATCCCAATGCTTCAAAAACTCGATTTTTTAAAAATTAAAGTCTGCGAAAGGGATTTTGCGTATTCTTTAAGGAAACGCAAATTAGGGACAAAGAAACAGAGAAACTGATGTATATTCTCTTAATCGATATGGGAAGTATTCGATAGAGCTTCTAGAGTTTTTTTTACTATATATATGCACACCGGGAATAACTGAATAATTCAGAGTTGAAATTGAAATTCTCCAGAGCAGCTCTTAAACATAATTGCCATTTAAGTTTCTTCAAAATTTTCTGTTGAAAGAGGACACTATCGTAACTCGACTCCTAGAATCTATAGAATAATGGACCCAGAAAAACTATTGAAAATTATTGAAAATTCATGAAAAGTACTTATTTATGTATTGTGTGGCTTTTCTGATTTTCAAAGTACGCCATAGGCTAATTGAGTTCGCTTTTCGACATGTTGTTGATAAAAACTATGGCATCTGTTAGGCAAAGTTTGGTAGAATATCTTAAATTTTTTATTATGTGTTAATCGCAAAAATTTGACCTTTTCCAATTAACAAATTTTGTGAAAGATGTCGATCTGTATGAGATCAAGCTGCTACGAGACCATGTCTTGATGTTCATCGAAAATGTAGATGACTTTGATGGTTCCTTATTTCTCATAAAATCATTGAATCATTGAGGACTCCATTCACCGACAACAAAATATGTCAGCTGATTGGCCACCGAAATCGGGCTTTTTGTCTCGATTACTTCTTGTGGGTCCATGTAAAATCTTTGGTGTATTGCTGATAACCTAGAAACTATTCTGAGCTTCCAATCTTATATTCAATGCCTGACAACGGGGCTTATGTTTGGCCGCAAAATTCGCTGCCGCATGCTTTCAATGTAATAAACCTTTATTCGTAATAAACAGAGATTTGTTATTCAAATTTTTACCGCTTCTATGGCTCGTATAAGAATGTTTTTAGCCATTTGGGTCAAAAAGTTTTCAAAATCCTCTTTTTTATAGCATCAGAGTTAATAAACCATTTATCTTGAAGGTGATTGGCTAAACTTTGGAGAAGGTCATAGTAATTGGGAGGTAAGTCTAGTGAGTAAGGTAGATGTCGGAAAAAAGTTGCAATATCTTTGACCGTGTTCATCACTTCTTCCAACAGGTTTCTATCGATTGGGGTCTGGTGATAGTTTGTGAATTGTAAATTGCAGGTCTATCAACTAAGTCTGCTAATATACATATTGTATTGTATTAATCAAAATGTATTGTTATACGTCCGCTTTTTCAAATGAAATGAAAAAAAAGCAACTACGGTGCTAGCGCTAAATTAAGAACAGCTGTGCAATTGAGTTGATCACACAAATGAATCTATTAAAGGTTTCCCTGAAAGTCAAACTCTAAAACTACTTATTTTTAGGAAGCTCCAATGACACGTACACTGCCACATGAAAATACTGTGCAAACGCAGTTAATTAATTTTTAAATATGCATCTGCTAGTTTAAAGCAAACAACTTCCAAGGCCCATCATTCTGTGTTGACGTCAATCAGGCTTTTTTTCATTAGTTGTAATAACATTCGTATCTATGCGACTCGTTACAATGTTATCCAAAGTTTAATACTTTTCCAATACAAATATCAACTACCGGAAAAAAATAAAAGGTAAAAACATAAATTAAAATTTTAGAATCTATTGTTCAACTTCAAGTTTTGTTTTATTCATTTAAGGCTTTAGTATGAAATCGTTAATACCGAATTGGAGAAGCTGCTTGTTTTGGAGAGTCAAAATGGGTTGACATTCTATAAACTAACAGAAATATATGGATTATCAATTTATTTGGCAAGGAAGATATGCCGAAATTATAAAGAACGAGGAACGGTTGATAGCTTTAAAAGTTATTGTGGTAGGAAACGAGAGATTACAGTAACTGGTGACTGAAGAATTAAAATTGCGGCAAGGAAAACCCTTCATCTTGGGCCAGGATTATTCAAAGAAATCTACAATTAAATATATCATCGAGAACAATAAAAGGGTGCCTTCACTGTGACGGGTCATAAAAATGGCGTATTTTCGTGAATTTGAATTGAATTTTTGAAGAGTATATATTTGACTATATGTAAACACGTTTTTATTAAAAAAAACATTATTATCAAAAATTCAGAAAGTAACAGAATTTTCGTCATAATCAAAAAAAAGTCCTTCATTTTCTCAACGATATCTGGTTAAAGAATTATTATATGTGAATGTAGCTATCGTTATGCGTACCTACTCATTTTTATATTTTCACAAAATGGCGACCGATTACAGGTATAACACAATTTTTTGTACATTTTGGTCTTTTTTTGTAAGTAATGTAAATTAATTGTACCTAATTATCCAAAATTTAAAAATCGGCTGCGCACAGACTAAGCCACTGTGATTTCGATAATTCTAAAAAAAAAATTAAAATCAGTCCATTGCTCATAGCGAAACTTATAGAAACAAGTTAAAAAAAATTAGGTTTAAAGTTTTTCATCGTTTCAAAAAGATTGAATTTTCAAACACGAATTCTACACGTTAAAGTCTAAATTGGAATAGACCCATAGTCGAACAACAAATTTATTTTAAAAGGAAAAACTTTATAATTTTGTTTGTATTGCGTAAAAGCTACCAACAGCCTAGTACGTATCACTGCGGGTTACACTACGTGACCGCACTTTGCGACCGCGTTACCTGCTCCCTCCAAATTGGCTGTAACTTAGTCAATTTTCAAGATTATTCCTTGAAAATTTGTTTCCATATTTTATATAAAAAAAATCGATTTTTTTTTAACCGTCACAGTAGCGTTTCTCCTTAATACAATATTAGAAAACGTTTAACTTTTCCAAGAAAGTTTTTATCAAAGCTGCAAACATTTTACAGTATAATTAGATCCAATGAGCCTTATACACTTATTCTGAGTTTCTTTCGAATGAACTTATCGTATCGTGAAATTCGAATAAGAAATCTGTACGATTCAGTTGACTTTACGTAATCAGCTGTTCTGTGTGTTGCGAAATTTTTTTATAGGCATCTTAGTGATAAACTCTTTGACTTAAATTATAAAAAAAAAAATTCATTGCATCATGTCTTGCATCATATGGCCTTTAAAATATTTCGTAATATGGGAAGGACTTCAAACTATTAGTAGAAGAAGGATCTGGGATAGCCCAAATAGCCCATATTTAAAAAAAAACAAACAAATATTTTACATATTAAAGAACAACTTTTAATTTTTTTCAGCATTTCGACAGAATTGTTATTCATATTTTTTTTTATTTTATCATATTTCAAATGAGAAATTAACTCTCGAAAGGCATCGCAACAAATTGAAAGTCAGAATATCAATTATCCCATTTCGAATAACTTTCGACTTAAATTTAAATATAATCTTGGTATAAGGGTGTAAAATTCAGTTCAAAAAACCCTGAAATTATTATAGTTTGATGTAGGCCATCCGAACGATTAAGCCAAGGTGCACAAAAAAACCCAGTGAAACATTGAGGAGGCCCAGTAAATGGTCCAGGGAAGTTGTTTCCTTCTTTATACATTGGCAACCTTGTCAAAATCAACATCAAAACGACGGGTCCAAGTTAAGTTAATATTATTCATATTAAGACTATTCTGCTTCTAAAATGTCTTTTCAACAAGGTAACGTCCCAAACACCACGAGCTAAGGTGTATTTAACATAAAATAATGTTGATGTATCAGAACTGCCTCCTCAGTCCATAGGTCTTATTCCAATTGAGCATCTTTTAAACATTTTGGTTTGGTTGGGTCCAATGGAATTAGGATAAATACCGCAACTTAGCATCTTTTGAGAAAAGCCTGCGAAATTATTGAGAAAAAATTCCAGATAACATATTAAAAGTCTGCTTTCAATCAAGTTCATACGTTTTGCGGCAATAACTTTTAATAGAGGTAGGTTGAAAAGCTGTTAAGTTGTTTTCGTATAGTTGAATTTTGAAAATACGGTTTGTTTATGTAACTTTTTAATGAAAACCTTACTTTATCTTTTTTTCCATAAATTTTGTTTTTTTGCCCAAAAATAAGCCAACAATTATACTCGTAAGTAATAAAATTAAAAAAAAAAGAAAAAAATTATTAAAGATCTCCAAGAAAACCGCTTAAAAATTTATGAAATACTTTCAAATACAAAAATATCATCAGCACTTATAAACACTTACTCAAAAACTTCATTCACTTTTTTGCATTGGATTCAATTCACTTAATGAAAGTATGGCTGTTGTTAAGTTCCAAGCGAACATTGACTTTAATTTGTTCAGCAAATTAATGGATTTGGCTAGTCTGTGATAGTTGCTACACTTAGTTACTACCATTATTTGATTACCTTCTATCATTTATTTACTTAGGCCAAGGAGTGGCAAATGAAATAAAATTTATTTCATTTCTATCTTTGACATTATAACCATCAACTACTAATTACTTGTGGATAGTTTCAGTCATTAATCAAAGAGTAACCAGGAAACCCGGAAATAAGTAACACTTTGCTGATGGTTTTATGGTGTTTGGGGGTTGGGTAAGTGTCTGTTCCGGGAAATCGATTTAGAGACGAATTGAAGGTAAATAGATTTATTCACAAATGAATGGAGGGCATTGATAAGAAAACTATTATCTAATAGATTGTGTCAATATTTGAATGACACTGGACTGTTGACGTCTTTGAACCCTGTTTTGAATTTGTTATTCTCTAGAAATACTCAGAATTATTGGTGTAAGGTTTTGTTCATTCGTGAGATTGGGGGTTGATGTTGCTGACATTTGTGTAGGTATAAGCTAAAGTTGCTATCTTAACTGAAAATATTTAACAGGTTTAGCAAGTTCTATATTCAGTAATACAATAAAACAGTATATAACCATAACCGTGTATAAGGATGTAAATATCTGGCATTATACTCGTATCTATATTTGCATTTACGGAATAAATGTACGTAAATATGTCCCACATACCGGATCGGACCTGTAGAGCACAACATCTTTTTTAAACATTCAACGTATTTAGATAAAAAATAGAAACTCAACGATTAACTTAGGCTAAAAGAAGTTGCTTTTAGACAAGTTAACTGATGAGGCTAAGTTGAGAAAAACGTTACTGCCTTCCTTTTGCTCTCGAAATAGGCTGATAGTTTTTTATTAACTATTTGCTCAAAAATATCTTCAGACCTAAAATTGTTTCATAGGACCACATGGTACTTTCCTGGATCAAATCAGATTTTCCTTTTACCTCTTGGAAAGTTAACGATTATCACTTGATAGTTGACTGATTAGAAGTAGATAATGTACACTAAAATAATATCATCATACATATATTAGCTAGACAACTTTCAAATCCTTTGAATCCCGGCACTATCACAAACTCCTTATTGTGGACGCAGGAATTTTGGTACCAGCGGTGTAGACATGGTCCACTGCGAAGTCATAATGTCGACTGATAATTTCTCTATCGCAGCGCTTAGTAAGAAAAGTATTTATTGGAACTAGCTTAGCAAATGAAACACCACAAGGTTAAGTATCCCAAAAGGGTTAAGTATCTGCTCATTCTTCCTGCTTATCGTCCACTAATCGGCACCATTAAAAAGAACTGGCAGGACTTAGGTTTCATAGCGCTTGTACTTCTTCAGCGATATTGCAGAACAACTTCAAACATTCACAAAGTATGTTGGATAGGATCCTATACGTGATACTAAGCATTGATATGCGTCGATAGTTCTTGCAGGACATAGGATCGCATTTCTTGTAGATCAGACATGTAGAGCTGATAGTCAAGCCATTGGCCTTACTTTTCTCCACCCATATATGTTTGATGATTTGAAGCATGTGCTTTACCGATAAGCCACCTCTGTATTTGAAGACCTATCTAAACCCACCTTTTCTATACTGAATGGTGTTAAAGGTTCTTCACAGACTGAACGTGGGTTCTCTTGCCCTTTCATTCTTTCTTTCTTAGGCCCATTTAGCAGTTGCTGGAAATGCAACTTAAATATAACTAGCCCTTCGGTAACTAGGCTTCCATCGCTTTTTTCCAATTACTTGACTTTCTCGTAAAATATCCGGATGTTGTTTCGATCCCGATCACGTTTTGACGTCGTACTCTGTACAACGCCTTGAGCGCCGTTCAGGAGGTCACATATCTCCTCCTTCACACTCTCTCCCGCTTCATGGGAAGGTAGCATGTGCAACTTTTTGCAGCCTCTCTTGCATACCACCTCGAGCTTCGTATTTCAAATATGAGCATGGAATTTGGAGCAATCCGCAGCATTGCTCGCTCCTATAATTGTTGTATCATCCATTACAGCTTTATAACCACCATGGTCTTTTAACACCTAAATTTTAAACAACCTCAAGACATTCTGTACGCCTCAGCCTTCAACAAGCAACAGAAAATTGACATGATTATCTGAGTCTCACATTTTATAATTTGCTATGTGTTGATGAATTGATTGAGATGATGATATTAGAATCATACACCGTTGGCATGGATAATTTCAGATAATTTACTCAAACCAAAGTTCCATTATCTGTATTTTTAAAAGATGGGTAACAAAAGGAGACTTAGCTTATGCCTTTAAATGCTTTTGGGAAAGGGTAAAGGCGACAAACAAGAGATGTTTTTTTGTAGGAGGAACAATTTGAGCAGCACTCCGCAAAGACAGTTTCAAGAAATGCTGAAGAGCATTTTGTGGTGTTTGATTGGTCTGCCAAAACTATTTCATCAGTGACATTACGATGGTTCATCCCACGATCTACTCAGATATATTTTCCTTATCAATTTGGTTTCGTCGCTTCATGCTTTGTACTGGTACTATAAAAATAAATCGCCAGGTTTGAGAGCATTTCTGTCGGATATTGAAAAATTCTTTGACCGACTTGGAATCCCACAAAAATCTTTCTTCAGAATCTCTAAAAATAAAACTTAACTAGGACGAAACCCTGCGAAAACTATGAAAAATCTTTGAACTGAGTTCTATTTAAGTTTCTAAATATTTATAATTTTTATGAACAGTGTTTCCAGTTTCGCGCATTCCACTATCCCACTTTGCTGAATGTACTCGAAACACTACCAATGGAAACCTTATTTCGGAAACAGAATCATGCAGCTTGTGTGTCAAATGATAATTCATCTGATTAAATTCGATGTGGCGCACCATCTAGCAATCAAGCCAATTCAAACCTATGATTTAATGGCCAGTTTTTAAAACGACTTATCGATTTCTGACCACCTAAATTCATTCAAAGCAAATTTTTATTTGCAGCCAACAGATTTAATTCCAAACAACAAATTCGCTTGTTCATATTTCGGTTTTTGTCGCCGCATCAATGAACAAAATACAACCATCGGTCACCAAGAATCGAACCAATCACTCGAAACCCGATGGCTGGATGGGTAAATGTACAAATTGTGTACTTTCCCAAAGATCACTCAATAAGCAACTGGTTCACCCATTTATTTGATGCTGAATATGTTATTCGTGACAAAACAAAGCCATACCCTCACCAAACCTCTAATTTTATACCATCTTATCAAATATCACCACGCTGCTTGCCAGACTCTCCTTTATATTCCCGGTTTTTGGATTTTGTCTGGAAAGCGTGCCATATATCAACACGCCCTGATGCTTTCGTTTTCAGTCATTTCATCGACAGCAAATAATGAGAAACCTGGACATTTCGGCAACAAAAAAGTTACAAATTATGTGAATCTATTCAGGTGCTTCTTTACTGGAGCCTGTTCCCTTGAAATGGTATCAAACCTCACCATTGAAACCTTTCTAACAAGGCCCAAGTGTTTGATCGGTAGAAAAGATAAATGCTGTAAAATTTATTCTAAAAACGCCACCAATCTTATAGGTGCAATAGCTATGTAATTTGCGACATTTTCGAAAATTGTTTTTGTTTCCAGATCATCGCTGAAGTCGAATGTCAGAGGGAAAGACCTTATTTCCACCCAAGATGCTCGACTTTTGGCAGCTTTTTGAAGCATAACTGTAGATCACCAAGCATTACGTGTTCGAAACAATCTTAAGTGCTTCGTTTGCTTTTAATGATATAAATACTACTCTATGTGAAATAGAAGCTATTGGAATCAGCATCTCCAATTTGTACAAACCCCAGTTCTCAGAAAAGGTAATACGAGTATTTTGCTTATTGCTCCTTTCACCAGCAAACAAACAAGGACGTCCCTTAGAGAGCTGTCACAAAAATTACCCATATACCGGTCGACATGGAGTTTGATGACATTAACTGCTCATTCTTTAATAAAAGTAACCTTTTACTTTTATTTTTCTCATTGCCTGCCCTGTCATGTAAAATGTTTATTTTCCAACTCCAACATAAACCGTCTATACGACCAAACACATCACAGATCAATTACTAGGCGGTTTGTGGCTAACCAATATAACAACAGCTAATATTTACATGTAAATGATTAATTAAAACGTAAATTACCACAACTCTGGCTTGAAATTAAAACCGCAGTCAGCTTTCAAAGATAAATTGGATTGCAAGTTCAATTAAAATGGATTTAAGAAATTAAAACAAAAAGCCACATCCATGTGGTTTGATCTTCTTTTTTTAAGTATTTTATTTGCCTTTTATTTTCATCGAGTTTCCGACGTCTGCCAATAAATGAATTGATTGATGCATTAGATTATTCGAATTGTCCGATGGATTCATGCAAATATATTGGCAATTTGAAATGCAATCAGGATGGTGTTTGTTTTCAATGAAAATTAAAATTGATATTTTGAGCAACATAGTTGAGTAGCCTTTCCGGTAATAAGCTTGTAAATATTTAAGAAATCCCAAAAGCTTAAATTCCTTATTAATGAAGACACACTTTAATCAAATGTAATTTGTTAATTTTCTAGTGAAGTATGTAATGTCATAAACGCTCGTACATACGACAGACCCTTTTTGATGTCTTTTCTTCTTTCGCTTTCACAAAGTTCGACCAAGAAAGAAGTTACAATTTTCCATGGAAACAAGGTAGACGAGACAAGAAAGACTTGATACGAATAATAATGATTTAAATATTATTTAACTGAATTGACTATTAATGGTAGTTAAATACAAATTTTTTGCCATTAATATTTTTTTTTTTCAAATTTTTTAAATTTTCTCAGAACTGAAAGTAAACTGAAGTGAACAAATGTTGGAAATGTTAGTGAGAAACTGTGGCTTAAAAGAAAATTGGTAATTAGGGTAGGTGAAAAAGTTTTGGCAAGAGCTATGTGCACTATGAGCATTCGTCTTTTATTCTGGACTATTTTATTCTCAGTCCCTTCTTATTGATATAGAGTATGCACTTTTTTTGTCCTTTTTAAAAAAAAGTACAGAGTTTGCCTTTATTTTTGAAACTATCCTTAAAGTCTTCAAATATAGAGAGAAGTTATTCGTTGTGAGGAATGTATATTCTATCCGTTCAACTTTGAACCAGTCTTTTCAAAATTGTGGGCCCTACAAAATTTACAAGCTTAATATTTGCTTCCAAGGCCTGAAGAACGTGCTGTTGATAAGTATGACCCAAAGACTACATATAATGATACAAGAAATAATAGTGAAACGGTAAATGGCACAATCTCGCTGGTTGCTTCATTAGGTAACATTTAAAGTATCATAATCTCTACCCTTAACTAAGAAAAAAATTAAAATCGATAAGCAGAGCAGCGTGATGGCCAACCCGTAAAGAACACTTTTATGGGTCTCATGAGTCTCTTGCCTCACTCTAGAAACCATTTCTCTTTTTTTTTATAAAACTTATTACACCAAAAGGGAGCTTTATATTTATTTAAATATTTATTTTTTTGTTAAATAAGAATATAGGTCCACTTAAATCTATAAGAGTCTTAATAAACGAACTTAAGGTAAAAGTCGCGATTTCGTCGGCTTTGTTCTGGATGAAGTCCGAAATTCTTCCGCGAAATGTTTCAATCGCAGCAGCTACAGGTTGTTCCATACGTCGCTGAGGCGTCCATGCCTTTGTATCACGCAGAGTCTAAGTGATACGAAATTTATCCACAACACGATTAACATTAATATTTTATCGATTGATTATGAGGATCAAACAAATAATGTTATTTTGAAAACGTTTTGTGATGACCAATTTTCAAAATATATTTAGGTGAAACAGAAGGTGCTTCTGCTTGGGATATTCATCTGCCTTAAAATTGAGCGTAGTTCCTTTTTTGAAAAAGCTGTCTTGGAAGTATGTGATCAAATTTTAACAAATACTCTGCAGGCTCCCAATAAGAGAATACAGAGATGTGATCGTTAATAGATAAATAAGATAATAAGTGCTCTCTCCGAAGCCTGATACAGTACTTGCTTTGGAGTCTGATTCTCTATAATATAAATCATTCGAAATGATATTCTGGATCTTGTGCTGATTGAAAACTAAAACTGTGTCAACCGAAATAATGTGCCAACATATAAATGGGTTTTATAATAGTCATATAAAGCAACTACACTACAACTTTTTAAGAGCTACAGCTAGGAGTGCAAATATTTTTATAAAAGTAAAAAGATAAATTGTGTCTTCTCGGAGACGTTTTCGACGCTTACCTTTCAGTTCGGTTTGAAGATGTTGTCTGTTGATGAAAAGAATGAAAAGAACAACCTCGAAACGAAAGCTACCTGAAACAATTTAAAGTTTTCATCGTCAGTAAACCTTAGAATTTCAGATACCAAAATTGCTAAATCATCAGTATAGGCCATCAGTTAGAAGCAATCTCTTTCCACTTTAATGCTACAAGTATACCCAAGATAAAAGCAATCTGTTTCCATTAACCTTCTACCAGTATACCAAAGACTGGAGAAAGAGACTGCTGTAAAAATCTAACTTTTAAGGATAAACGGTTCAGAAGATCGAGATATTTTAGCTCAATTTAGAAAATCGACTTGCCTCTGCTTTTTGCTGCTATTCCAAAAAAATAAATCACTGATACCTCCAAAGTTTAACATAACTTTCATACAGAACAAATCATTAACATCTCTGTCATACCAACATGGTCCTAGTTGAAAAAAAAACCGATGAACTTCATTGCTCCGACCCGAAATATCTTTAAATCCATGCCTAAGGACAACTTAGTAGGTGCCTCAGGTGCCACAATTAGCGTGATCAATTGAAAAGAAACAACTTGGTCACCACCACCTAAAGAAAAACAGAGAGGCTTCGGATTTGAAATGTAGTGTTTTTAAATCGAACAAATTGTCGAAAATAATAGATCCTGTCTGTAGTCCTGGAAGATCGTCTGTGTGCATTTCTTCAATTTGCACCCCAAAGAGCTCTACTATCAAAACAATTCTTTTGTTTACATTTTCGAAGAAAACTAGATCAATGATACCACCGCGGCCGAAAACCAAGCTTAACAGTACATTTTGTGGATATAATGAATTTTCTGAAATTATTCGAGGATTTCTTTCTTCCCAGATATGATAATTATGTTTGTTGACGAATCCATCCAATGTGAAATGAGCTCCATCATTAAAGACGATTTTGCGTATAAAACCAGCACCATGTTCTAACATCCAAAGATCGAAAGATCTGCGTTGATTATGAACTTTTGGCTTCAAATCTGTTGTTAATTAGATTTTGTAGGGACGCAAATACAAATACAATACAATACAAACAGTCTATGAATGAATGTCTACTGCAACAGCAGTAATGTTTTCCGTAGAGCGTCAGACCTTACCAATCTGTCAGACCTTTTAAGTCCTCAACAGAACCAGATTTTTCCAATCTTTTTACTAACCTTTGTAGATCGACTATTGTTATAATAAGTTTAATTAACTTCAATACATTGTTTTAGCAAGCAGCTATCCATGGTCAAAATTGTACATGTGCCTACTTCAAAAATGTCAAAGATGACATAAAAGAAAGGCAGCGCTCAGAATTTTGTCACTACTGTAATCCGGAGCGACTTTGGAATAGATGAAAGTCATGTGGCATAATTGACCTAATTTAATTATTTCAATAGATATTGTGAATAAACAAAGTGAAAAATGTGAGCATACAAATTTAAAATACTTAATTAAAAATTAATGATGCAGTTATGACTTATGGTTTGAAACGCCATCGTCCTGTAAGTGATAAATCACGAAAACATATCATATAGTTGCGGGGACATTTAAGTTTTAACAAATTGGTGTTATTGCCACTCCCGGATATAAATTTCTTGAGCTGCCTTTTTAGTTGACCACATACATACATATAAGTACATTTATACCCGCATATAAGACAGAAGTATCTGAATTATTTACCCAAAGGTTAATTAGTTTAGTGAAGTGTTGATATTTGAGATCAACCTCCCCAATAGATTGTTCTTAAGTCAGGTTCATCTACAATCTACATGCATATACTACTAAGAACTTAGGGGATTTTTTAAATAATTTTATGAAAAATAACAACAAAAAGGTTATAGCTCGTGCTAGTAATAATCTCTGGGTTATAGTAAATTATATGTACTGCTACCGCAAGACATGTCAGAATTGTTGACTCTGTCATGTTTTTCAACTTTTTTTAGTATTTGTTTACAATTTTTTAATGAGTTTTTCATATTTTCAGAAGAGCTACGATGACAAAGTAAGTATACTGCACACTCAGTAGTAGTTTAAGAGGGCAGTCATCATCATAGCTAGATCACTTTAGTAATTCTATATTATTTGGAATCAAATGAAGTTGTTTTTTTAACTTTCCGAATGGTTTTCCTTTAATTACGAGTACTTACATCTATTTGCATGTGACATACATACATAGGTCAAACTAAAAAATGTTTCTAAACAGCTTGGTTCATGTTCCTCTCATACAATTATTTTGAATATTCAACTTCCCTCATTAAGAAGATTTATGTAAAAAGATTTTTGTTTGAGGATGTTACGGAGCACACTACCGCTTAGTTCAATTTCAATGTCACCGATGTCAGCAAGGATGACACTAATGGCACACAGACACGGATGAAGTGACACAGAAGGACTAGAAGGCACAAAGCTGTATTACTTCAGCAAAGCCATAATTATTTTAAAGATGCAAATGTAAATCTCCACATCGTTACTTCTACATGAACCAAAATCATTTCTATAAAAATATAACACTATCCATGTTCATATGTTCTTCAACACATTCATTTTATTTGTTTTGAATAATACGAGTAGCAACACAAATCACGAAGCACCTGTCATTCAATAATTTGCTGAGTGCTCAGCAATCAGGTTTTAGAGCTAACCACAGCTGTTCCACAGCCATGGTCAACTTATTTGAAGAAATAAGACAAGATTTTGACAGGGGTCATGTTTCACTCCTTTGTCTGCTGGATTTCTCGAAGGCCTTCGATAAAGTAAATCATAAAATTTTGTGTTGGAAGCTAAAGAACAATTTTGGATTTAGTGAAAGGGCAGTGAAATTACTGAGTAGTTTTCTTTCCGGTAGGTCGCAAAGGGTTGTTTCGGGTGAACGTAGTTCTTCATTTGTGGAAATCAAACATGGTGTGCCACAGGGCTCAATATTGGGACCGATTCTCTTCTGCATGTTCGTAAATGACCTGCCGTCAGTGTGCAGACAATCTTCAGTACACCTATAGGCAGATGATGTTCAACTACATGTAGCGAAACCGTACTCCAACCTAAATGAGCTCGCCTCTCTCATTAATGACGACTTAAAACGCATACATTCTTGGTCAGTGTCAAATGGGTTACCACTAAATCCGACTAAATCTATAGTAATTCCAATATCCAAGGAAAAATTCAATTTAGATCTTCTACCAGACTTACATCTCAATAACAATAAAATCAAAGTCGTAAAATCAGCCACTAGTCTTGGCTATACAATAACTCGAAATCTATCTGGTCACAATCACACCAACGTGGTCATTGGTCGTATCTACGGATGCCTTCGCAAGTTGTGGTTTAGCGCATATTTCACTCCGATTGAAACACGACGAAAGCTGGTAATAACGTTAATATTACCTCTTATAACATATGCTGATGTCGTATATAGTAGTCTTGACTCATTATCTCAGCGTAAATTACAAATAGCTTTTAATGATGAGGTGCGTTACATTTATGGCATTCGTAGATATGAGCATATCTCCGAATACTCCAGGGATTTACTAGGTTGTAATTTGCAACAGTATATCAATGCTAGAAACTGTATATTCTTACACAAAATTATTAATAATCAAAGTCCGTCTTATTTGTATAGCAGGCTTAATTTCACTCGCTCTTCAAGAACCACAAACCTTATACCATACCGCTGCAATTTTCTTAACTCATCCCGCTTATTTTTCATTCACACTGTACGACTATGGAACTCCTTGCCCTCATATATAAGATCAATATCAAATCCCCGGAATTTTAAAAGTGTAATACTCCTATATTTTTCCACACAACAAAACTAAACCTATCCCCTTCCTCCTATCTCTCCATAATGTTATTGTATAAATTAGTTTTAAGTTTGTAATAAAATCATACATCTGAAATTAGAATACAAAGTACTAAAAAAGTTAATTAAGATACAAACCTTTTAAATGAAATAAATGAAATGAAATGAAATAAAAGCAACATTAAAGTGAATATCTTCCTAGTCATTCGTGAGATAAAGCCAGGCACAGTCATCAAGGTCTTTTTAAAATGAATTAACAGGATAAGCTACTGCTAGGCCAGCCAAATGAATTTGTATTTCTAATAAAGTCATAAGATACTGAACTTATTGTATTTGTGCAACCATATAATTCCATTTTAATAAATCAATGATCTTTACTTGAGAGATAGCGAACTTTTTCTTTTCGCGCACCTCTATTACCGCCTTTCGAGGTATCCTACTTATATATTTATTAATTTAATTATTTATTTCATTAATTTCATTAACGCATACACAATAAGATAAGTAGATATCTTATAAGGTAGTGCAGCTTAAAGCGACTAATTACAATTTTGTAGATGGCTACTGAGGAAACGTACAAGTTAAATAGACAGGAAAATTTATGATGATGGTAATTATATAATAATCATAAAACAGATAATATTCAAACATCGGCAATTTATGCTCAGAGAAAGAAAAGACAAACATACATTTCCATAGAATAAGAAAACGACATGGCCTCAATATCTAAAATACGAGTAGTAGAGACAACCCTTGACATAAGCGGATGAAATGGATGAAAAACGGTTGCTCTTATGCGGGGGACGAAAAAGAGGGGCACCCATTTATAAACCTATGTAATCCTTGGTGAGAGTGGTAATAATTAAAGGTATTTAATAAATTGCAGTAATAATGACAATATCCTGATTAAGAATATCCTCATGTTGTCTTAAAATGTTGTTCTTTCGTGCCGTGCTGCCCTTCCAATTCTAGTTGGCTTTGTTTCTAGGGCTGATAGTATTTTAATTACGTTTTTACGTTGTTGGGTTGTTATCCCCAGTGATAGAGGGGTCCAGGTAAGTAAGTAAGATGTGTACAATTTCAGTTTTCGGAGTACATCATCTTGAATTGTTCATCTAAGTCAATCGTATCTAGCATGTAGCCTCGTTAAATGCACCAAGTGAGACTGAGCAAATACTGATGTAAAGCTTGTACCTATTAAGTAATGCCAAGACTAGTTGCATCATATACCGCAAAACTCGGAGGGCAGTGGAAGTAGCCAAACGTAGCATAAAGTCGGACAAGCGAAAAGAAAAATTATACGTATTCCGGATGTCCATGTTGAATGTCTATAGAAAAATCTATAGACAACACTAGACCAACGAGACCGATTACAGCGAAGAGTTAAAAAGCTTTGCGAAAACACGCATCACTTAAAGTATTTTCTTTCAAGACATTAAAAAGGAAAAGACTGACTTTGAAATAAAAAGTGTTGCTTACGCATGCCAAATATGAAATAGCAAACTAGTTTTAAATTCTCCAATTACCAACTGTCATCGACTTTGGGTATATTTTGAATACATTATCCTGTGCATTTGAACTTGAACTCAAACAACTTCCTCCTAATTTGCAAGTCACTTTAGACTTAACCTTCGGCCGTCTGATTAATAAGTGTAGTAAATTAAATGCAATTGGGTTAAATGTAATGCGGAGGTATATAGTAAGTCTATCACACCAGTCGGTTGAGTGTTTAGTGTTCTACGTTTTCCTATGCTTGTTTGGGCGTGTGTGTATGTGCACAGTTGCTTAAACTGTTCCGATCCACAAAACTAAAAATTTCCTTATTGATATTTCAAGTATGTAGTCTAACCATGACCATGACATTCCGAAAAAAGCTTCCGCAAAATTTAATGAACCGACAAACAAGTTTCTTCCCTTGTACCTAAGAACCAATATTCTATCATGACGTAAATGCCCATATTTGAGGTAATGTTCCTGTCCCATATTTTTCGGGGTAATTGCTCTAGTAATCTATCTGCATTCAATACTACCTATAACTAAATGTCGGCATAACCCACTCTTACAAAATTCGCTTTGTTGTTTAAACGTCTGATTACTTATCTATGTACTCCGAACCTGAGGTTTTATGCAAGCGAGGAAAAGCCCTCTCAAAGATACGAATCTTTTCCAATAATCTGGCTCTCATGCTGACCCAGATGAGAATTTAAATACAAACACAGGTCAGATAAAGGTCATGCTACAGATAGGTGCTTTAATACAGTCTCTTTTTAGAGCAATAGTACCAGAGTAACATCCATATGTAAGTTGAAATATAGATGTTAATCCCATCACTAAACACCGTCCAAAATTAGTCAGCTAGTTTAGTTAGGTGGCACTATTATTCGGGGCGAACCAGGAGCGCAACTAAGAAGCTCATCGAGTTAGTCGGGTCTTAAGATAACTGTTTTCAGTTTCCCACTCTAAGTTGGTTTAGGTCCCCTTCTACTTGTTTGCGCCCCCTAATCTGAGGCCTTCTTTTTCAGCGCTGCCTTTCGAGTTAAGTTTGAAGACTCTGTGGGCCAGACCACTTCTGTGCATTCGCTCTACATTTCCTAGCCATTTCAAACGACTGATAATATCTTCATCCGCTTTCGATAGATTTTTTTTTTTTTGGCGAAGGAAGGTGAAAATCTTGCATAGACACCGATAGCCGTATTCCAATGGGAGTGCCGGATTCTTACCGGCTTAAACACCTCCCTCGAATATTCGCGCACCGAATTTTACCCCTGCGGAATCACCGTTAGGTATTACTTCGCGAAGATCGGTGTACAGCAGTTACTGTTTCGTTAATAAGTACTAACATTCGCGTTACTTATGCGTCCTTGGCATCGGAGATCGCTAAGAATTCTTGTCGCCGCGTCACTTACCGCAAACCAGTTTTCTTCAGTGGAAATCATATCAAACACGTATTGTACGTTCTCTGATATATTGTGCATCGAGAGCAATATGGAGTAGTCTCGTACTTCCGTTGAAAACGGTACTCCCTATTGCAGCCATGACCCGTTAGAAACTGCGTAGAAGTAGAATTTTGTTTCGCCATGCTTCCGATCAATGCAGGTGCGTACGATTTTACTTTCGCTGCATTTAACCATTTAACCCAAGACCGATCCTTGTGGTTCACCGCCCGTTATTAGGTACTTCTTGATTCCGTCATCGGAATCATAGAAAAGGATGCTGTCTGTGAAATAACCCGAGATGGGTTTTAATAAATACACCAGTACATGCATATGACGGAAACAATGCATAATACGTTGCCAATTCCCCGAATTGAAGACGTCTTGAATATCCACCTTTACTACAGCGCAATATTTTTTATTGCCTCCTCTCCATCGTTTTCCTTCTATTGCAGCTTGGGCTCTACTTGACGTCATTACTGACTTAGACAGAGCAGCGAGCGGTCTCAATCGTCATTCTGCACAGACGGGCGATCTTTGCAGACATGGCCCTATATAGCACGTCTCTATTAAAGCTGTCATATAAGACCTTTAAATTGATAAGGGGATGGAGGGTATCGATTCGGACTTCTTGACTTTTTTTGCAGGATCTGCCGAAGTATGAGGATTTGGGCGATTGTAGACTTTTCTGAAACCGCACTGATAAGAGTCAATCAGGTTGTTCACTTAGGGTCTCAGACGTTCACACAACATGGTAAAGGGGATCGTGTGTATGCGATGGCGAGGAGACTTATACCTCTGTAGTTGGAGCAGTTGAGGGGATCTCCTTTTTTTTGACCGGGAAAACGAAACTGAGATGTCATTCATCAGGCATACATACTTCGATGAAAGGTCATTTCAAACAGATTTGTATACATCGGTCGGTAAACCGTCAGCTCCGGCTGCTTTGTTTGATTTGAACTTCGATATTGCTATCCTATGTTGACTATGCTATTCTGCTGACAGCAAAATTTTGTGCTTCTTACCCCTTTTACATTCTGCAGAAAAAGTTTTTCTCGGAAGCTCAATTGAATTTGAAAGAATTGAAAATTATTTTATTACGAGTATTTCTTTAAGCACAAATAGGAATAATAGTGACATAAATACTTCATAAAAAATAGAGATTACGCCACTTCAAAGGCTTTGTAAAATGGAATATTAAATTTAGAAAAATCAAATGGATCGGGCGACCCTTAAATGAACTTTACAAATTTAGGAGGCAAGAATTATGCATATAACTTAGTTTACAAACAAGATAAAAGAAAACGAGGCATTACACCAAAATATCAGAAAGAACATCGAAGGAAAAGAGATCGGGGGAAAAAAGTTTTTTTTTCATGTCTTACAATGGTATGATCATGTGTGAGAGCTTTTATTAAATCCGAAAGTTTGTTAAATAAACGACATAAAGCAATACTATAAAAGCTACGAAAATCATTTGTATGAAAAGCTGATATAAATACACGGCTTAACGAATTACTACGTAAATTATAATTATCGATTAGTCCGAAATTAAGATTTCCTGATCTGGGAAAGAATATTCTGATAGTACAGGTGACGGATTGGAAGAATCTTGAGCTCCTTAAAAACTAGGATGTAAACGAGATCTTCGGAAAATTTTCCTTAAAATATATTTTGAAGTAACAAAAGTGACTGAATTTTATTAAAGTGAGCTCCTCCCAAAAGGTGATCCCATATTCTAATCTGGAATGAAAAATTCCATACAAGATCCTTCATAACAATTGAGAGAAACAGAAACGAAAATAATTTCTCAAATTTTCTATATGTCTGTTAAAACTCATCCTTGAGTCCAAATCCAAGCTCCAAATACTTGCATTCATTTACATTTTCAATCATAAAACGATTGTCACTGCTACTAAACCAGCTACGAAAAGTGCAGGAGTACAAATTTGTATCGCAAAGGCAGTAAGAGAGTTTAAATCTGAGGCAGCCAGTTGTAAGAAAGTTGAAAATATTATTTTAGTTTTCGAACTAATAACTAATTTATGGCCCGCAAACCATATTCTTAATAAGTAAAGATTCCAATTTATAAATTGGATTCAAAACACTTCTTCTTCTTCTTCTTCTTATCCTTTTATTAACCCTTTCCTCGTTATACGAGCTTATGCGTAACGAGTTTCCCATTTTTACTGCATCGCTGCTGCTCCGCTTATGGGGTTGGCTAATGTCGCAGACCGCAGAACGCGTTTCATAATGCTCGGTCCTGGATCGCTTCAGTGGTAAGCCCCAGGCGTTGTTGCGCATTTGCCATCTGAGAAATCCAGGAATTCTTTTTCCGACCTCGTTTTCTTACAGTTGGAGTGACCGTAGTTGATAGTGCCTTTTTAACCGGATTTTCCGCAGATCTTCTTTGAACGTGGCAATACCAACTTATTCTATTCGCCTCAAGCTGTTCGGTAACCGAATTCTTTATATGTAGACTTCCTCTTATACGCGTAGATCTAAAACAATCGCGTTTAGTGACTCCACTAGACATCCTTAACATTTTCATTTCCGCTGCCGTCATTTTGTTTTTAAACGCTTCGTACATTGTCCAGCACTGTGAACCGTATATAAGAGCTGGTCTAACAACCGTGGTGTAGAGTTTCCCCTTTAATTTAAGTGGAAATTTTCGGTCGCAAAAGATTCCCGAATTTTCCCGCCATTTCATCCATCCTACACTCACTCTGTGGTTTACGTCGTCGTCACATTTCGCTTCCATGTTAACGATTGATCCTAAGTACTTAAAGGCAGTGCTTTTTGGAAGAACTATTCCGTCTAACATTATATCCGGAACAGGTCGCAACGGATGCGCAAATGGGAACGTCAGATGCTCCGTCTTTGAACGACTTATTTTAAACCCGTTTCTCTCTAGCGCATTTCTCCATGAATCTAAGGCGTTCTGTAAATCTTCGACGTTATCGCTATGTATAACTGCGTCGTCAGCGAAGAGAATTGGCGTTACATTTGCTTCGCGCATGCAGTCTTTTAAAAGATAGTCGAATACTACGTTAAAGAGGAAAGGGCTAAGTACGCTTCCTTGATGCACTCCGACATTTACTGGAAATTCTCTCGTTAGTCCAGCAGAGCTTTTAACCGCAGTTTTCACGTTTCCGTACATGTCTTGTATTATTCTAACATACGTTTTCGGTACGTTTTGAGACCTCAACGCGGCCCATATGAGATCCCTAGTCACTCGATCGAATGCTTTCTCGAGGTCGATAAATACCATGTGTAAATCCTTAGACGAATCTCGGTGCTTTTCCATTATTATTCGTAGGCTTTGGATAGCGTCCACCGTCGATCTTCCTTCAACAAATCCACACTGGTTATTATCGAGCTTTATTATTTGCCGAAGACGTTCGTTTAAGACTCTGTCGACGATTTTCATTGTGTGTGACATAAGCTTGATTGAACGGTAGTTGTTGCATTCTCGAGTGTCGCCTTTTCCTTTGTATAATGGAACCAAGAAGCTACTTCTCCATTGATTCGGCATAGGTTGTCCACATTTTAATTTATTTAAAAGTTTCGATAGCCAAACGCTGCCGATCCCCTCCATCTTCGACCAAAACTCTGATGGAATGCTGTCTGGTCCCGCCGCTTTCCCCCGCTTCATTTTTCCGATTGCTATACTTATTTCTTCGATTGAAAAGTCCGAAACTTCCTCCTCGAATAGACCAGCTGTCGGCACGATATCACGTGGAAACTGTTTGTTAAGCAACTCCTCGCAGTATTTGGATTCAAAACACTGTCTGAGCCAAATAAGGAATTGATATAAATCGAGAACAATGCTGGTCCCAGAACAGAAGCCTGAGACACTCCTAGGCTAAGAAATTTTACTAGTTTTCACAAACTGTATTTTATTAAGAATGCTATTGACCAACTTCCATTCGTCTTTCAGATTACGAGTACCTTTGCTTGAATTGATTCTGTTACTATAGTAACTTGCTCGACAGATGGAAATTTCTGTTTTTAATTCAGAACACATTGCTTTATATTTTTCTTTTGATAAATTATTAGTTGGGTTCTTCAATAAATAATTGGTTATCCAAGGCTTAAGCCGTTTTTTTGATTTGCTTGTACTTATTCTGAAAGTATAACTAGATATATTATAACTTAAAATATCAATAAACAGATTATAGAATTTAGATACATCACCTTCAATTCAGTCAGATTTCGTGACCGCGTTTGCGAAGCTAGACTCATTTTAATTGTGATTTGTCATAATATGTATCTACAGACCTGTCATATAATGATCGGTTATCTCCAAATCAAAACACATTTCTCACAGAGAGAATGCAAATCGACCATATATATAGATATGATCTAGGCACTTTTCATATTTAAATCAGAAGGTCGTTACCCTTTAAACTTTCTCTAATTTTAACGTATTTAAAATGAAAACAAAATTTTGTAGTTACCCAACTAAGATTTCGAAATACTCACAGTTCGTAGTGTGAAATAACTCATGATTTACTGAACATATTTATAGAGTGTAACTTAAAAAATCACATATCTAAGTTCTTAAATTCCTCTCATTTTGCAAATTGAATTAAATGATGTCCATCCCCAATGGTTCTAATGGAATCGACTTCACTCTGATGGAGAGGTCTTACTCTCATTATCCATTTGAAGAGGCACCATTGAGAGATTTCAACAGAACAAGCATATAATTGAGTTTCAAACTAGAGAACGCAAAGGATGTTCACAGTTTTCTATTGTCATCCACATCATCATTGTCATAATTAAATGATTCTGGAGTATCACTTACCAATGAAGCCATCACTTCACAACTTGAAATGTGGTTCATCTATCCCTATACCAGTCAACGTATTACCACAGAAGTTTATACCAGGAGAATATACTCCTTGCTTTGATTGAAGTGGTCTACAAAGGTATTATGCATTAAGAGGGGATAAGAGGACTACCTTATGTTACAAAAAATCATTTTCAAGTAGGATCTAACAAATTAGGTGGTTTGAATGTATACATCATATTGCTTTCTATTTTGTATCCTGATTATCTCGACATATTTATTGTACAGAATAAAGGTAATCTGAATTTATTTGGATTTCGTATATTTTCCCTAATAAACCTAACCTGTTCTCAATAATTAAATTCTGGGAGTTAAATTCTTTAAAGAATCAAGTACTTATATTGAGAAATAACTCATCTCTTCAACGAATCAATCAAAATTGGAGATACGAGTATAATGAGTGCAGCCAGCATCTTACGTATTTGAGATAAATGGAATCCACAATCAAGTGATTGTCCAATCTTTCGGGAATTGATTTTCTTCAGAAATGTAATATAAACCCTGTGGGGGTTATTTAGGAATGTTTGCTTTGTGGTTAATGAGTTCACCATAACGTTGTTGTCGTATTGAAGTGAACTGCTTAAAGCCTATGATTGATTTGAATTGGTAGACAAGAAGTCTTTGTTTGGCTGAGGGCATGTATGTATGTAGCTCTGTAAGTTCTGTAGGCTTAAAGAGACTGATAAGCGTGATTTGTCATAAGTTTGCTTTTGGTGACAGTCTGATTAATTTTTCGGGGACAAAATGTTCTAGATAATTTTTTTTTTCAATTGTAATCGTATACATTGTGAGTGGTTATGTGCTTGGTCTCAGGTGGGGTTTACAGTCTGATAAGTCAAGTTGACTTATTTTGACGGACACCCCAACTGCGTCGTATAAAAGTATAATTGCTGAGTAAGATTGTACTTTATTGTCAAAACAGGGATGGCTTTTATTATTTTAAAACGAGAGTTTAGGGAAGTGAGTTGAGTGGAATATGTGAGTTAGTCTGAGTTGGGTTGGATTAAGCTGTTATATTTTATACCCTTTCTTATGAGTATAAAACATCAACACCTGATTGATGATAACGTAACGGAACGAGCATCCCGGTGGTGACATTACAGGATTTTTGAATTAACAAGCATTGACCATTTTCCCTAAGAACAGATGGTAGTTATAGGGATAACTAAGTTTTCTCGCAGATCGCCAAAGTTGAATATAGATATGTAGTAAATAGTGAATTTAACAAACAAAAATCTATCGATTTTTAAAGCCAAGTATGACAGCATCTGTGGAGATGAGCTAAACAAAGCAAGGCACAAGTACGATAGCTTTGTCGCCAGGAATTGATAACGGTATTTTGTAGAGGAGTTACAAACTAGCATTTTTTACTAAGGGAGGGGGTCCATCTCGTCCCGTTTAGGAGTTATGGGCAATTTCAATACAAATGACTTAAGATGTGAAAAAATTATTAAAAAACAACGGTAATACTTACAATAAAGCACTATACAGAATATGAAAGCCCGAAACTTGTTCTCTAATATAAAATTAACATCAAACTTTTCGTGTGAATAGTTTTTGAACAATTCACATTCAAACTCAAATTCTTTGTAATAATTAAAAAAAAAAAAAATTTTAACAATATTATTCAAAATTGTGAAATAATGTGCCAAATTGGTTTTTTGTATTAAATGCGCGTATTAATTCTGAATCGAACACAAAAAATCGCATGGCTTTATGTCCTTTAGTTGTTGAGCAAATTGAAATTCAAATTTCTACTTTTGTTTTTTTTTTGTTTTTTGGCATTTATGTACTTAGTCTTCCTTTGAAAAAGTTAAGGAGTATTATTTAAACATCTCGCAGACGTCTACATCAATAGTTTTCTTAATTAAGAGTACACGGGTGACCCGCTTCGCGGGATTAAGGGATTTCAACTCTCTTTCTGCAAGCGGCAGGTCCCGCTCACGCAACTACGTCGCTCCGCTCGGGGTATGTGCTTTTTGTCAGACAGGCGCCTATGTCATCAATACTCTTCATCCACAGTACTCATCACAAAATATATAGAAAATTCACATGTTCCAACGTTGCAGTAAATTATTTACTTTGCGAAATATCTATGTTTGTACGTATGTAATATGTAATGCACTTGATAATGATACAAAAATATAACCGAACAAACGTTTGGCTTTTACACCGTTATTTCTTTTTGTGATAAGGCGTGTAGTTATTGATATTCAGAAAGATCACTCTGTGTTCAACCGTAGTGCGAATCAAGTGATATTTTTTGTAAATAACCAATGACGGCTAAGCATCCTCTAATCCATCCTAAACTAAATAACTTCTCAGTGTTTTGTTCGTTCGGAGATTTGGTGTCGACCAGCGAAACCCTTTTCCATAGTAAAATTCTAGTTTTTAACCCCTCTACAAAATACCGTCATCAATTCTTGGCGCCAAAGTTATCGTACTCTCCCCCAGAGCAATGTCCAGTTAAGACATATGTTCTGCTAACGAACTGTGCAACTACATACGTATAGGCCTATTTTACCCTTTCTGTGTTTAACAAGGTTTTGGGAAACTAATAAAAGAAGAACATTAATTTTTTTTGAACAAAATGTGTTAAATGTTAGAACCAGCCAAATCAGCTGGAAATGCAATGCTGCGTTTTATTCCGAAATTATCTACAACCTTGATGATGTACCTTTGAAATAGTAAATAACTTAATTTTTTGGAGAAACTGGAAAGGCTAATTTTCGCGGATTTATGCTTGATTGGTTTAAGTCACACCTTCAAAACAAATGACAAAAAGTGAAGGTGGATGATGTAAGGAGTATTTTCAAAACTTGCAATTTAGGTGTGCCTCAAGGGTCGGTTTTGGGAATAGTTTTATTTCCTGTTTACATCAGCTCACTTTTCTATGAGACTGACTTGCCTAATTGCTTTTGTAATCACTGTCCTTTTTACCTTAGTTTTAATAGCAGTTTTGGTTGCAGCAATTAGTGTTTCTTAATTGGGAAAATACGAATTCATGTAAATTCGGCATATTATCGACACAGGGATCAACTTTTCGAACCACATTGAATCTCTGAAAAACGTTTTTCCAAGTTATCCACTCTTACACATTTCTTCTACTTGCGAAACAATTTACTATACTATAATATATATACTTTATGCTGTTGGGCACACATGTATCATAATAATATCAAACGTATTATAAATTTTGCAATAGCACATATTATGCTAATTGTCCAGAAAACCATTTAGATTCACTTACTTTCCATTTTTTCCTGACCTGAAGACCCTACCTATTCGTTATTTTTATTGTTAAAGACATTTTTTTATGAAGTTAGGCAACCACAATTTTCGGTTAATATCAAATTTTGATTTACGAAGAAACTTCTTAAATATGATCGCTTTATCTTTTTTTCGCTCTATTGCTTTTCATAATTTCTACTCTGCTTCCTCATCGCGATTATTTAAAACTTAATAAACATTGGCTTAGCAATTTTTCATTACTTTTATGTACAATAGAATCAATTATTCTTGACACCCTGGCTTAGTTCTTTTAATGATATTTTTTCAACTTAACGAAGTATTTCAATTTTGGAGCTACTAACCCATTACTGCTTACAACTCATTATTAAATATTTTTATGTTCCTTTTATTTTTATTATTTATTATTGACAAACAATTGTATGTGAAATAAATTATTATTCGAAAATTCAATTTAAATTATTGCATAGTAGTCACCTAACTTAGTTACTGAGTTTTAGTGTGAAGATGCACAGTGTTGTATCTTACATATTTATATCTTACAGATACTGACAGTTTTTCTTTTCCGAAGTAAAATTAAACTGCTTTCCTGTCATTTGCAGACAAATGTTTGATTTAAAAGGCTTTAAAAAAACATCTGAAACTTCCTTTGCTTAGAGACCTCCACTTTTCTTTTTTTCAATTCGGTTGAGTTGAGTTATTTCCTTATTTGTATTACATGAAAAGGATTAGAAAAACAAACAAATATCCTTCTCCATTTCCTCTTTTTGTCAAAAATTGTTTAGAGAAAGTGGAAAAATACTTTTTATGTGGTCGGTGTAGCGTACATAAGACATTTACAAAACATATAAACAACTGTAACGTCATGATAATCTTCATTACCTTTAAACAACATTCAGACATTCTCTACCGTTGTTCATGACTAAAATAGTACATTCATACTTAGTTACGACAAGTCTTTGAGTTACCAACTAATTAATGAATACGCCCCACATGATAAGGTACAAAAGACTAATGTCATACCCTCATCTCGCTTTGTTAAACATATAATCTCATAGGATTAATTATTTAGACCTGCATTAAACTAATTAGAAAAAAAGTAGATTTGCTGTCAATTTAATTGGCAAGTTACCCCTTATCTTGGATTGCTATACTTTTCAGTAATCATTTCCCATGAGATGAACAAATGTACCATTTGCTCAATTTTTAATTATTTAGCACTTAATAGTAAAAAGAAAAAAGGCGAACTTTTTGTGTATATTAGAGAGTGGATAAATTGGAGCTTACGTTTAATCACATGTGGGATTGACTTAACTTGGAATTAAATCGTCAAACTGCGAATTGTCCTGAGTTAATTATAGAATAAATGCCTCGCTGAAGGCAAGTTTTCAAAACAAAACTCTTGAAATCTTTGTTTAATGTAGGGAAAACCATACTCTGCGAATAGCAATATTAAGGGCAAAGATTAAATGACGTGCATGGAAAAAATGCAAAAACTGGCGACAATAAATGCCAGTGTAAAATCAGCCTGTCCTGATAAACAACACTTATTTTCTGTTTATAAATATAGACGGTGTATGTTTACAACACTACCTGGTAATCGTTTTTATGTCTTTGTTTTTGTTTTTTTGTTGTTTATTAGAATGTCTTTGAAAACAACTACGAAAACCTGACTGTTTAAGATGGGGCAAGTGGTCACGAGAGAACAACAACTTTTTTTCCAACAATTAAAATTACATCTGGTGGAAGGATTTCTAACAACAAAAACCAAAAAAAGTAGTTCAATAAGTTGTTGACATCAACCTTAATATCATTGCTCACGGAAGGCAAACACATTGAAAGTGATATTACTACGAGTAGGTCTATTGACTTTTCGTTTAAAATCAACTTTCTGAGTTGGTTTCTTTCAGAAATTTAAGACTAAGTTGGTAACCGACCCGAGCAGTACTTAAAGAATATCCTCGTTTGGATGATCACCTTCATTACAATGACTAAGCCGCATATTCATTCTTCTTCTGTCTATTACCACTGCCTTTAAATCCCGTACATACGACATAGATTTACTAACTTTTATAATAGGAATTCATTTTTTGTTTATGAGATTTTAAGTGTCCGTATCTTGTTATCAATATTAATTATCTTTATTCATTAAGATAAATAGACTTCCCTCAGCTAAATATGACAGTACTTAATAATATAATTGAAGAATAGTTAGGATTAAAGATGTTGGTCTTAATAGATGACGTAAAGCGATCTGGGACGAAGAGAGTAGCTGTTGACGTCAGGACAATGGCATTGGGCCCCGATCTTTGGAACATTGGGCACGACCGGCTCATGCGCCTAGAAATGCATTCAGTTGCCAGGCTGACCGGCTTTGCGAATGATGTCACGCTGATCGCTACGGCGAGATTCCGAAAAGATGGCGAGTGCAGGATACAGTGGGTGGTTGCTGGAGTACTAAAAATTCGCGCGAGCCCGGTACATTGCTACCTCGAAATGTAGATCTTAGGCAGATCGGCTGATAAAGCCACCAAGGTAGAACCCGATTTAGGCCAATCTCTAATGTTGCTGGCCCGAGAAAGACCAAAAGAAGGATACAGACGTTACTTCACGGCACTGAGGTGTGGATGGATGCGCTTTCCAGAAGGAACTCCGAAGGCGACTAATCTTAAGATTAGGTAACCCCCGAGCACAGTTTCTCTGTTTTCGCAAGGTGGCATTAGCAAGGACAGCTATCAGCGGTCCGGCTGGGTCTTATAATTTGCCCGAAAATATCGTTTCCATGATGTTGAGCTATGAAAACGCATGAGGAGCCATGGGCAACTACGCCAGGTAAGTAATAACCGAAAGGAAAGGGGAGGAACAGGCGGTGGAAGTCGGAACCCTTTCGAATCCCGAAGACTTCCAATTAGTTGCTTTCGCGAACTCCACAGTCAATTTTAAGAAATATCTGTGTAAACTGCTACTTTTAAAGCTTTCTATTTATTCATTATTCCCTGGTTATAAGTTATTATGGAGAAACTTGTCAAAAAACTTAAAATGAGGCATTTGCGGAAACAACTAAATTCCTTGCTACCAACTCCAGAATGTTTCTGATCCAGAATGGCTGGATCAATATTCATATTCCGTATACAGGACTACAGATCGCTAAATTTATGTGCAAATCAACTTTAAATAGGCAACAGTATCTTGTAAATAGAATCTATTGACAAAATCTCATGTCGCCGGTGGCCCTATAATAGCTGCCTTTTGGACTTTTTTCAGGTGATGGATGGTGTAGTTTTGGGCCACCAGACGATGTCATCAAATATAATTATTTATTCCTTTTAAGTTGAAATCCTCTTATAGCAGCCACAGCAAGATAAACTTGCTTTCTTAGTCCGATGTTCAAGACTTAGTATACTAAAGATTTGGATCAAATTTCGTGTCCAGATATTTAGCCCTGGTTATACTGAGAGCAGTTATAGCGTCATTTCAGTGTAGTTTAGGGTATTTTTATGAAAACTAGAAGTATACATATTTCAAATCATTAAGTCATGAAAGGATATTGCGGTTCTTAGCCTTAAAAGCATTGCAATTCGTTCAGTCCCTGCAATATAAATGGAAACAACTCTAACTCACAGAGTTGTTTTGCTGAATACATGTTTTTAAAGGATGGCTTCTTCATTATGAAGTTACTTTATTGCAGACGTTTTATAGTCTTCGACGGTAAAAGAAGAACTTTGAAGCAAGATCATAAGCGAAGCTTATTAAGATCATCTTCTGCTCTTACTCGTATGTGCCGTCGAAGATAAATTCGTCGTTTTCCTATATTCTTAGCCTAAATGGGATATTGTTCTTCGTTCTTTTTTAAGCGGTTGACATATTACTTGCCATTATTAATTATCTCATTCATTATTATTAACTCACGTCCGCAACTAAGTTCTGAAAACGAAAATGCAACTTTATTGTGAAAAAATGGTTACAAATAAATCATTCAAAGTACGAGTTTTGCTCATTGCTAACTTTTTCCCATCTTTCTGGCAGAGCTCGAATACCGTTACGGTAATAGTGTTCATCTTTTGAGGCTCTCCACAAATCAAGCCATTTTATGATGTCTTCATGTGAGCGGAACTGCTGATCAGCCAGACCATGTTCCATCGAATAACAAGGATGGCGCAATATCTGAGTAATATGGCGGATGAATTAGGTCTTTCCATTTGAGCGTTTCCAGGTAGGTCTTAACGGGTTTGCTAACGTGAGGCCGATTGCTGTCGTGCTGTAGAATAACTTGTCCATGCTTCTGCTCGTATTGTGTCCGTTTTCGCGAAGTGCTCGGCTCAATAGCATCAATTGAAGTCGATACCGTTCCCCAGTGATGGTTTTGTTGGGTTTCAACAGTTCATAATGAATAAAACCGACATGGTCCCAACAAAGACACAGCATAACCTTCGCAGCGTAGATATTCGGCCTAGCCGATGACGTAGAAGCATGTACGGGCAACCCCCATGACTTTCTTCTTTTTGAATTGCTGTAATGAATCCATTTTTCATTACACTTCACGATGCGATAAAGGAAACCCTTTTTTTTTTGCCCCTGGGATAATTGTTCACAGGAAAAAAAATGCTTTTAAATCATCTCCAACGCATGGAATCGCTTGAAACAAGCTCTTCTTGCGTTTGGCATGGATCCTCATCGAGCAATGCCTCCAATTCAGTGCCTTCGAAGGATTTTGGCGTTCCTTCACGCGGACGGTCGTCAACACCGAAATTACCGTGTTGTTTCACTTAGAGTAGCATCTCTTTTTTGGAGCTCTCGATGCGCTTCAGTTGCTGTTATCGTCGAATGAAAGAATAAAGTAATACTTCCCGCAAATTACGAATATTTCGCACATTTTCACACAACCAATGGTATATTATGCCAAAACAGACTCACTTATGTGTCAAAACAGTTTGTTTAGCATATTACCGGGTTTATAACTATCTATTGACAAACAGCGAGAACTGACTACAAATATACGAGTATATATGTAAGAAAGAAGACTTAATACCTGTTTTTGGGACATTTTTCCGCGTTTATTGTAACAATTTCATATAATTATATTTGAAACAAAATGAAATTAATTGATAGGTATGTATGAAACTTTGCAAAATATCTGGCATTCATCTGGAATTTCTTAATGACGTTATTTATCTTCGATCATATTTTCACACACGTGGATGAATTCCCCCACTAATGTGCTCATCCCACCACTTTCCTAAGGATGCAAACTAGTTTATCTATGGATAGATTGCTTATCAACATGATGCATCATGTTTGCAATAACTTGTCATTAGCGCCATCCTTAAATTGCTTTACGATGAGGGATTCTGTACAAACACATCACATCGCAAGTAGCATTTTCTTGATTGTAAATTATATATTTGACATCTTCTTGTCTCTGATTGCTGATAAATGACTTAATTAGTTATATTTCGAGTATATTATCAAGGATTTTCGTTTCCTTTTTATTTAAATATTAAAGTACGCTCATGAAAACTAAAATGAACTGAAAACTGTTTTAATAACTTAAATCATTGTTCTTCTTTTTTATTCCTCCTCAAAATCAAAACAACAAATAAGTCCACTCATATAGTCACATTCAATTGGCTTTAACAAGCGAATAAAAATGTCCAATTAATTCACAATAAACGTGAGTTTATGACAGGTTTTAACAACAAGACTCTTTTCCCAATAAAACAGCACATAAATTATTTTTAATCGTTTCCTAACAATTACCTAGCTAAAAAGTTCAGCAAATCACGTAGGCAACTGTGGACATTCTGTTAACGAGTCCTAATAGGGCTTACATTAACGATTAAAATTAATGTTCCACCCTTGGTTCTATTGTTAAAAACTGGGCTTAGCAAAAGGTCTGGTACTCGTATCCATATATTTTCGTTATTAACAAGCCTGACATTTTTTACTGGACTAAGCTGTGTAAATTAACTTTTAATTATAAGACTTAACTATTTTTTTATACAATATGTTTTCTATGTACACGAAAAAAATCGATGTCACCATTAAGTATAAATGTATGAGTTATCATTTAAAGTACTCGTACCATATTTAAAAAAACCTCTTCTAACGTACGAGAGATGTTTTAAGGGCTGTTGCGTTTTCACAGAACAATCGTGAAATCTACTTTAGCCACCAGAATCCAGGCTTGCAGTTTGGCATTGCTACTCGTACTTCTCCACAATCCAAATTTATCCGCATTTTCAATTTCTTAGCATTGACAGTTTTGTCTTTTATTTGCAAAAGAGCTTCTTCCAGATTTCATGTATCTATTGTACCATGCTTTCTCCCTTATTACTAAAAGATTTTTCGAGTCATGTGAATTTGGCGTTTTCTAGCTCTAACGTTCTTGAAAAGCTCTAGTCTATCGCTGCAGCAGCACTTTGCTTCGCTTTATACGTTGTTGCCAAAGCCTATCGATGAAGAAGTCCAGCCGTATATCTAGGCCTTTTATGGATTGTGAACATTGTCATTACTCCAAAGCAGGAGTATCAATGGTTTTTTTTTATAGTGAATCGATTGGAAAAGGTATTTTCTTGCATATGTTCGTCTTCAAGTTAAAGTTCAAGTTCAATTTCACAATACTTCGTGTATGTTTCGGGGCCTAGTAGGTTCTTAATCATATCATGGACACAACAAAATTTAAATAAACGGTGGGTCTGTAGTTCTTACCACACAGAGCATTCGTATGTCGTAATTTGGTTTATTAAACGATGTAAGATAATATAGTTAGAAATAAGCGTCAACACCGAAGCCTGCATGTTAATAAAATCGATAGAAGGGACATTTCAATGTAATCGAATCAGATGGCACATACATAGGTAACGTACAAATAAAAAAAAACTCCAACATAGCAAATCCCAAGCCCAGGTTAAGAATTAAAGATATTCACTCAGGATATCCACCACTATCATTCCACATTCAGCTGAATCTGACCTCACAAATGCAATGGAACGCTCCGGCTGGCACAATTACAGCTGAATGAACTTCAGAGTATTTCCATGATACAGGCAAATCGCAATGCGGACATTTAGCGGAGGAGTTCCAGTGATGGAGTCAACGTCCAAATCAAAAGCAGACAAAAATATAAGCCTACATCATATTAGCTGTGAAAATTAACCCAAGCTTATTGACTTTGTGAACGATTGATTTTTTTTAATTTTCTACGCATTAAAATCCACAAATGCACCTGGAAGTCACAAGGGTTAAGGAGAAAAGACAAATTGAAGCAATGGAGAGGTTCGCAAGTAAAAGCAGAAAATGTTGCTATTGAACACTCTGAATATCGATATCTTAAGTAAAGACCAATAAAGCTGTAAGAGCTTACTTTTGTGACTTTAGGTAACGCTACAGTCCGATGTGGACCTGGGTCCCAGTTTCGCACGCTAAGTGTACTGAGGTCCCCTTCCACTTGCGTGCTCCACCTGATTCTGAACTCCCTTTACTATTGACACTATTCTTTGACGCATGATGTTGAAGAAATCGCATGACAGCGTATCGTCTTGCCTAAATCCTTTTTTGACATCAAAGGCCTCGGTGAGATCTTTACCGACCTTGATGGAGCAGGGTGCATTCTCCATCATCATTTTGCACAGACGGCCGAGTTGGCAGGGTTGCCAAAACTAGACATTGCTCTATAGATGCTGTCATACGCGTCTCTATAACCGATAAATAGATGATATGTATCGATATAAAACTAATGGGTTTTCTCCTAGATCTTGCGTAGTGTGACTTTCCTGGCTTAAGTCCACACTGATATGGACCTATCAGGCTTCAATCGTTCACACAATACGTCAGATAAGATCTTGTATGCGATGTGAAGAAGACTGATGCCTTTGTAGTTGGCGCAGTTCAAAGGGTTTCCTTTTTTGAGGATCGGACAAACAATGCTGGGGTTCCATTCATCGGGTATACTTAGGTCCAATTATATTTTTGAGTTGAGTTGGTGTATGCCTCTAACTAAGTCATAGCCTGCTGCTTTGGAGAGCGTTCGTTCACTCGTATACACTGCGTATACGATTTTACCGTCCGCTTAAGCGATCACCGCTAAAAGCCTTGTATTAGTTACCAGGTACTAAGTGTAGTTTTAAGTCCGATAAGTCAACTTTTGATCAGATATGTTTCTTATTACTAAAAAAGCAATTAAGAAATATTTTTTTCTCAAGAACAGCGAACAAAGCACTCCATAATACGTTTCGGCTCTATTGGCCTGGTCAAAAGGTCTAGAATTCATTGGTTCCGAAAACTAGGACTTGTCGGTTAAAATAACATCCCCGCCGTCGCCGCTGGCCGCAGATCGAATTAGCTTCGAATTCATGGGTTACAAAGCCGTAAAGTAAGCTGAAGTAGAGGGTGTTCAACTGTAGAAGATAAGCGCAATGCCACGACATTGAACTTTAGTGAGTCTTTGGCTGCGGTCTAGGTTCGCGATGGGCTGTTGTCGTCGGTAGATATGGAAGTTTTTAAGCAAATTCAAAATAACATAGCTCATTATTATTTCACGGCTTTTATAACTTGATGTGATTAAGCGGGTGAAAGTTTGCTTTTTAGTACATAAAATACTGTTACACATATGTGAGCACATAATGTACATATGTTTATACGTAGGTATGTACATAAACGCAGTGGGGAAGCACTATTTTTCAGCACTGTAAACATGAACCACTCACGAAATCAACTCATCATTTGTGTATGAAATTGTGCTGATTTTAATTAATTTCAGTTAAAAGTGACTTTTAAAAATTTACTTGTGCTTTTTTTTTACAAAAACAAAAAGAAAAATAAAATAAAACGAAACGAGGGGACTCGAAAAACGCCAAAGGCCCAGCCCTAAGTTCCAGTCCATGCTTAATTAGTTGTGTTCTCCATTATCGTACATTGCACAGAAGCAACGAATTCGTCATCCACGACATTTCATTCAAATACCAACCACCCCTTCGGCAACTAAAGATAGATAAAAAAAATAATATATAAAAAAAACAAAAACAACACAAACCGAACCGAACCGGCTCACGAAAACGCACATTGACGGAACCATAGATACAACAAGATACAAAAAATCTCCAAACACTTTCTGCATAATTGCAGAACACACGCTCTCTTTTTCTAAAGAGTAAAAATGAATACTCTCTTTCTCGTTTCGAATAAAATTCATTTCCTCAATTCATCCGATTGAACAAATGAAACTGTGACTGTGACTAAAATTTTGAGAAGCCAGCCAAAGACAACCTGCCTTCTCGTAGTAAGTAACTTTCCTTCATGTGGTAACGTTGGACGGGCACTCTAAAAATATATTCAATTATTAAATGGTTTTCGCGTAGTATGGACGTGAGCTATAGTACGTTCTCACCTATACCAACAACTTCAGCAAATAAAAATCAATCTAAAAGAAAAATATCGTTAAAAATTATTCAAAAGTTACAAAAACTCCAAACATTTCCCATACGGAAATGTCGAATAAGTTTAATCGGTCGTGCATTCTATATACTCTATCCGACATAAACTAAACAACACAAATTAAAATGTTCTTTTGAAGAAAACACAAAACAAAAGAAAATAAAGTATCTAAAAAGTGCAAATGAAAACCTAAAAATAGTATTCGACAAATGTCCATACCGAGTTCTTGCGATAGTATCATCTAAATGCATTTTTGCAAATTTCCAAGTAAACCAAATCAAATCTAATAATCCAAGTGTTAGAATTAGTATCTAGATATTGTGTACAATTTTCTACAGTGAGATTTACTTAAATTGAGAAATTCAAAATATCTCAAACCAAAAAAAAAAAAATAATAATAATAATAATAATAATTGCAACTAAGCAAAAGATACAAAGTGTGTGCTGTGCTGCTGATCAGTATTTATTTTTATTATTAAAACAAAAAAAGAAGAAAAATAAGTTGAAATACAATTCAAAAGGAATTTTGAAAAAATTGAGAGAAAAGATAGTTTTTTTGGAAATTTTTTTCTGAAGTTAAGTTGAATTTGAAAAGTTTCAGAATGTGGTGCATAGTAAATTTACCAAATGGCACCCAACAGGCTGTCAAATGGGATCCTAAGGCCATCGGGCAGGAATGCTTGGAAAAGGTAAGATTTCAGCTTCTGAATGTGACCGAACCGGGGTCTGGATGATTCCGGAGCTTATGATAAAAATTTTCCATTCTCGGTGCACTTGGAGTAGTGTGAAATGGAGGGAAAAGAGATACTCATACTTCCTTTGTTTCTCTTGTAGGACTTCTTGTTTATTGTTTGCTTGTTTTTTTTTTTGTTACTCGTTATGGGAGTCTTTTTCATCTGTTCTATTGTTTTATTTTTTCTTGAAGATGCTTTTCTCCACATCCTTTGTTTGGAATTGTTTTTTTTATCTGTTTTGTTGCTCTTGTATGCATGTAGTCGTTCTTCTCACGGATGACCTGTAGTTGTTGCACAGAATATGAATATCTAGCCTTGAAAAGAAAAAGGAGTTTATGATTCAAAAGGGGGTGTAGGGGAGAAAAAATGTTTTTTTCCTTAATTTATGCAGCACTGAAGCTGTGTAAAGTCTAAATAAGTCGTGCCTCAATGTTTTGGCATAAGACTTGACAAGTTATGGTGTTTTCACAGCAGCGGAAAACAGAAATACATGTCAACGCATTATTTGCATTTTGATTTCGTATTTTTATTTTTATTTTATCAACTTTTTTGTCTTCGACTTGGGCCGACTGTATATAACGAGGGGAGAGAACATGAATATGAATTGAAAGTGGTCAACATGAGAAATGGACGTGTGGTGTGTAATGGAAAAGTTGAAAACAACTCTTTTGAATGCTTAATTTCTGAGTTGACATTTATTTGTTCTTTTTTTTTTGTTTTTTTATGATTTAAGAATTCATTGGGAAATGTAGGATAGGTATTTTGGTTGTTGGTTTTCGTAGGGGCTTCAATGTCACACTTGTTGATTACTTAAAGGTAAATATAGTTTTAGTCCACAGAGTCCGGATGACTTTTATTAAAACGTTTTGTGTTTTAATTTACATATGTACGTTGAAGGGAACTTTACTCTTAGTAGGAATCGTAAAACTGTGGTTAAACAATGTGGTAATGTGACTCAGAGCATAGAAATTTGTCCAACGGGAATATCACGAGGTCATTTTAGGCAAATAACATGCATGGATATGTAGTTCTTAAAGGCTCCTAAAAGTAAACTAATTGTTGATTGAGCAATGTGTTTCTTTTACTTTAAAAAAATTATGTATTCATTATTTCATGACAAGAATGACAATGACAATGCCTTTTAGTTACTCTTCAATAAACCTAAAGACTTTTGCGGATTTCTTACATTTATTGTTGGTAGAACTGCAATACTATTAAACCATAATTAAATCCGTGAAATACGAAAGAGAAAACATTTTAGAAAAACCGAATAAGTTTTATTTTTCAAACCAAATTTAATTTATAGACAATATTTTCGATTTGCAACTAAAAAAAGCCAAGTGGACTAAGGCGAAGCAAGTTTGTTTTTAAACAAAAAAAAAACTATTACCTCTGTGCCATCGAATACCTCTGTAGAAAATAAAAACAGTAAATAAAACCCATGCAAGACCCACTAAATCAACAGAAACTAACACCGACAAACCAAAGCTTCGACTGGATTAAATAGTTTGTGTGAGTCCTCTAGTCATTCTACCACCGACCAAAACTTCCTATTTTCACTCCCAGATTTGTTATGTTTCCAAACAGTATCTAAAATGGATCTACTTTTCTCCGAATGACTTTACCTCGTACTTTATACTCGTAAATATAATTATAAAATGTTTTTTTTTATTCTTCAACGACAACCCGTTAAACGACCTTTCATCTCTCATCTTAATCTTTTGTCATTTAACAGCAGCGTCCTCACAAATGTGACGCATGCTTTCATTCATATATCCGTTTAGTTTATCGATTTAAATTAAAGGAGTTAAAAATCGTTTTAAGTCCGATTAGCACAAGATACGTACAATGTAGGCTTGTTAAATGAACAGCATAACTTTACCTTTTAAATTGAAAATAATTTTTACTGCAGAGATCGTTTTCATCGAAACTGAACATTGGTACTGTTCCGCGGTGTCATAAAACAAAAACTACAATATATTGACAAACGCATCATCTTAATGTTACACCACCCTTTTACCTTTCAATATCAAAGAATCTACCCACCAAAAAGAACAACCTAAATACTCGTAGAAAAGCAATATCGAGATGAGCTTAAGCTTCCCGAGAAAAAGTTCCTACCGCATTTAAAGAATTCAAAACTTTACATGCTCACCTTACGATCCCTGGCGGATTTAAACTGTCCCCCAACAAATTGAAAAACATTCAGTTTAAGTATTTATTCTACTTTTCAATTCAGTTCTTAGATTCTTTTCATTTGATGTTTAATCATCATTCACGAGGGGGGGGGGGGGGGGCAGACAGTACCACCGGGGTAGTAGTTTTTGTATGATACATCTTCAGAAGCTGTTGCTGAATGGCACAAAGTCTCTTCCACCCTCTAGTATTTCTTGTCCCTTGTTTAGAACATTATACTTGCTCTTGTATAGATAAATGGTGCTCTTTATATTTACAACGAGAATATCGACCCTGTAGCACTTTGCCCTCTGTTTTTACTAGATATGTTAAAATAATCGATTTTAGGCTACGAATACCACCACTACGGCCATCTCTATCATCTCCCATCATGGATTATGCTTTTCTGCTGCATTTGCTGTACTGCACGTTGAATTCTCAACTCAACTTACCCCTCTGACTATATTATGTAAGCACAAGCAAGCTGTTTTTGTACTCAACTGTTCTAGACATCGAAATGAGGTTGTCACATAACTCTTCAAGTCGTAAGTAAGAGGGCGGATGTTGCAAACGTGTATACTCGTATGACTATGACTATCCTACAGGGGTTGATTTAAGCACGTTTCTGAGTTTAATTTTACCCTCCTACATTTTGTGTTTGTGTTACGGGTTAAGTTATATCAGTCATTTAGATGGTACGAAACTATAACAGCATGCACATAAACGTGGGTACTGCATTTTGTTTTATTTTACAAAAAAATACTTAGAAAAAAATAAATAAAATAAACTTCGACAGGCAATGGATAACGCTGCAGTGAAAGGGTAAACAATAAAAATTACTACCCCTTTGTTCTCGACTATTCATAAATTTTTCGACTTTAGTGTAAAATGTTCAGGAGAAATTTAAGTGAACACAAAATCCAGATATTCCAAACAGAAATACTATAAACATAAGGAAACGTAAGGAAGAGAAATAAAAACGAAAATAAGTAAAAAAAAGAGAAGGTTATGACAATAAGCCACCCCTTACCATAAGATGGAATTAAACAGCGTGACGAATCGATTTAGTTATTATAGAGTAGGATACCAATGGGTGGTCGTAGCATAGTGTAATGAGAACTTTTTCGAAATTTCAGCGAATGTCAAATGGAAAATGAGAAATTGTATTTTTCTTTTTTATGAGACAATTAAATACTAAGTATATTTTAATGAGATTAATAGAAAATGCGTGTATTTCAGTATCTAAATGGTCGTGCTGGAGTGTGCCAATAAAATAAAATGAAGAGTCCTTTCTTTCCTTATAGGCGATTATTTATTCATGTTTTGAATGGGAATAGTCGTGATAAAATAATGTAATACACAGGATAATTACAAATAGGCGTTTCTAAGATTTGATTAGATATGTTCACCGGGATCTAAGGAAACTGTTTGTGTTTCTGGAAAACGAATGCTTTATTAAGCCTTTAATCCCACATTGTAACTTTGTCGCGTCGTAAATGATAAAAAAGGAATCACAGACATAAAAATCCTCACATATGCAAGTTTCACATAATTCCCATTTTAATACCCTTGCAGTAAATTGAATAATATTTATGCAGTGCAGTCGTAGTTTGCAACGCAACATACAGATTAAAAGCACGTACGTCAGCATTAAGCTCGATTGCATGTAAATCATGTTCAAGTTTATGCATTTACCTAAGATCCTGGTCTTTGGCACGTACAACTTACTTACAACTTACACAAGACGATATGCTATCGCGCAGAGAGATACCAAAAAATATCTGATTTTTGTAATTAGATGTTTATAACTCAGTCGAGTTCCTCTTTTATCACAAATTACCTTCAATTTAACATATGTGTTTTAAAAGACCTCAATAGCACCCTGTCTGCTTATTTGCTAAAGTAAAGCTTAGTCCTGCAAATATCACGTGGATATATTTTTATCCAACGTAGGTACAAATTATTGATCGGAAAAATAACTACTGGTATCTTTGTCTGTACAAATGAAAATAAAAAATAATTTATCTCCATACTTACAAATAGTCTGAAGTTGATTCAGCGTACGAGTATAAATGTCAACTTTATGTATAGCACGAAGGAGAGTAAAACTGCATGCCGATTAAATTATTAAACGTTTCGTCACGACATTTACTCGTATGAGGCAATTTCAGATTGTCTTTAAGCCACAAATTAAATATTTATAACTAAAATAGACAGAAATAGGATTGTACAAACTCATGTATGTACATACATATATGTTTAGACTCAGATAGACTGTCGACTGTCTGTATTTTCTTAGAGGGGTTGCAGATTTTAATTATCTGCTTCACTATAACCAGAACTGTGTAGATTTCAGTGCGCAAAGTAATTCTCTATTGCATTCAATGGATTCCTCATTCTGTCATTTGTATGCGGGTGCTCTCTATGTAATTTGAGCATAGAATTGCAATAATATCCGAAGCACGTGCTGAAAACATGATTTTCACAAAGACTTTACATATTATTAGCCCTTGCGAAATCGTTCAGGTTTTAGTATCCATATTTGATCTACTTTGACGTTTTTTGGGGGCTGTTTTATAGAGACAGAGCATAGTCATTTAATAGTCTTTCATATAATTACGTTTATTGAATTTAACTTTGTCAGTTTCCACCGACTAATGGCCTCATGGCCATTCCTCGTGTAGAACATTTATGTATGTATGTAAATTTTACGACCAACCCTGGTCTTATAAAAAATAAATATCTTCAAATAAATCATCTTTTCAATGTTATCTATGTAATGAAAGCAAAATGCATCAGACAAGTACTAGTAAGACTTCCAATTTTCTTGAGTTTGAAGTACATCTTCATTCAGCCCTTTTTGAAATATTATATGAGTATATGCCATCCTAACCATCAGTTATGGTAAAGTTGTTGGCATAGAAATAATAGATACCAATTCTTTAGTAATATATGAATACAGTGTACACCCACAAATACTGAGTGTGCCACGAACAGACATAAAATCGACCATAAGTTCGAAAAGTCCCTCGTTGGGGTATGAGCAAACTGTTCTGTGAAGTGAACTACTTTGCTGCTTCTATACTGACTGCTTGGCTCCTTCAAAAATGTGAATTTTTCAAAATGTAGACAAGCAAAACCATTTCAGAGAGGAGTAAGGAAGTGTTTCAAGTTGTTTGTCCTTAAAAAAAAATTAAAATAAAAGAAACAAGAAAAGGTTGAAAGAAGAAAATCTTACGTCCGATTTGAATCTTGGAAGGGAAAATATATCACCTACAACGCATAGAAATTGAGAAAATGAATGTAAATATTGACATTTGTTGATCTTAAAATGTACAGTATAGTCTTTCTGGTTTTGACATTTTCCTACATAAACATATCTTCCATATACCCAACCGCATAGATTGGTTGTAACTACTAATAGATACTTTTATAAAATAAGAACTCGGCAGTACCATAGTAAAGGGTAGGCACTCACTCAATTTGGTTCGATTTGCCTTTGGTCTATTAGGGTAGGGAAAGTAACACAATCGATTAAGAATCTCAAAATGAATTGGATACGAAAGATAAAGATAAAACATGTTTCCTCTAGTTTTCTTGCTGATTTTTCGGCAAATTTATAAATTTGTTGGATTTAGGGTTTTAATATTGAGGATTTGACAGAAATTAAGGAAATTTTGATATTTTGAGCAGATATATAATACGAATTGCTACAATAGATGTTAATTTCTTGTAATCTGCTGTATGACTAATAAGCCGCTTTTTCATTCACTTTTTACAAAAGTCCTACTGTAATCGATTAAGTTGAGACTTGCCAACCGATTCAAAACAAATTTCAACAATATTTCGTTTCAGAATTATTTCATTTGCTTATCAATGAATATCACGTATTGATCCCTACACCTTATTTCTTTCTCAGTTCAAACTTCAAGAGTGTTCAAAGGTTTCTGAATAGAGAATCTGATAACACAACCTACTCGTATCTTGCGAAAAAGAAAATACAAACCATTGCCAAAGATAAAATATAAAAGCAGCTCAAACAGTTTAGCTACATTTGTTGCTGTGTCTTTAAAAAGTGAAAACAACAAAAGATTATAAATACAGAATACTTAAGTACAGACGACGTCTTATCTTAAGTAGAATATTATAATTGAAGCCTAAAACAATAATGCGGTAGTATATCTATAAAAAGATACGTTGAGATAATGAAAAGCCTTATCGGGCTAACGAGCGTACATGAATAGTTGCCACATAGCATTCAGATATAAATAAGCCAACAAAAACAAATGTCAGAATTGGGTATTTTATGTTACAATTCGTGGCACAGAATAAAATATACCAAATCGGATTATTCACAGAGAGATTGACTGATTTTTTTTCAGTTCCATCAGTCTTGACACCACTTTTGAATTATACTTATCGACTCACTGAATTCGTGAATTTAAATTTACAAGGAGAAAACATAAAGGAGTACGAATAACGTATACGAGATACTTAATATACTTATATATACCATATATATATCCAGTCAATTTAATGGTTGATTTAATGTGCGCATTCATTTAACAAATTTAAAACGACACCCCCCGAGTTAGTAGATATTTAAGTATGTCGTTTTAGGTTACAAATCGCGAAATATGTTCAATAGATACTCATGGAAATAGAAAAGTGTTTGTTGAGATAGATCAGCGTGACACTTGTCTGATTTGGTGAAGTAGAGCTACTGTTTTTTTTAATTTGTAAGCTCAGATTAGCAAATACAAATGCAGATTATGTAATAAAGTTTTGCTCCCATTAACTATGCTCTTTAGTTTTCCATTTTTCTTTGCTCAAACCCCTAACATTTCGAAAAATTTTCACTTGTTTTTTTTTCGGTCTCAAAAATGTAAAATAGACACAACGCAATAAACCTAAAAACAGTGATTTAGTTTTTAGTCTACCATTGGTACATACTGGATCCTATGAATTCTACATACATTTAATCTTGCGCATACATACTCGTATATTCATATTCCTACATTCACTTTAGTTAGAATTCATGTTAAAAAGTGTAAAAGGGAGGGTTGAATGTGCACGAAAAGGGTTCATCGAATTCCAACCAAAAAGTTTGGATTCCATTTCGTTTTATACTCGTAACAGGGGTTTATATAAAAGTCCGTCTGCGGCATACCTTTCTGCATTGAAAGTGGATTAAAACATTACAAAAATAGAAATTGGTAGTGCAGGTGAAGTTTGACTCATTTTGGTCTGTAAAAGCTTGTATAAAGATTGCATAGGGAATTTCAGCATCACTTTTGAAATCATGATGTTTTTTTTGAGCTGGAGATTACAACTTTTTTTCTGAAAACATAACCTTTTATTTTTCAGCTGTTACTGTGTAAAAAAAATCATGTCCTCTAGACTTCATATCAATAGCGGACATTCAAGTGCACAGAGTGCTTCAAAAATAAACAACAAGAAAAATCTTTTCAACCTTCAGTATACCGATTTTATCCATTTAACATGTTAACCATGCCAAGAAAAATAATTGAATTCAACTTCAGCTTAAGGGACATTTAAATATTTTTTCCTCATTTGATAAGGAAGAACCATTTATGCCCCTAAACATGACATCTGTCACCCAAAACAACATGGGGTAGAAAAATAAACAGAATGGAACACAAAACGAAACAACTATAACCGGGTTAGTCCTAACCTTCTTGTCGTCGTTTTCAAATTTCTATTCTTTTTTAATGGATACATTTGGCTAAAATAAGATGAAATTTCCTTTTTTGATCGGACCTACATATCCATATACGTATTCGTACACATGTTAATAAAATTTATTGCAACTCAAATCTATGAAAATATGGAACGAGGTCAAAGTTTCTTTGAGCATAGATTTTCTTCAATAAGAGAACATTTATTCATTTTATTTCATCTCTGTTTACTTTTTGTACAACTTTGTATAACTTTTCAATCTTACCTCCACCTTCTGTAAATCAAATCACAAACTCTGTTTTATTTAGTTTTGTAATTCCAAAAATTATCTCAGTATCTATTCTGAATTCGAAATCCGAATTTATCTGTTTTCTTTTTGTTCTTTTTGTATCTAATTTAACATGCTCTACAAATATCTGTTCGTATTCCGAAATTAACATCACCATGAGAACTGTAATCATGATGAAGATGATAATAATGACGATGATGACGACAATCGCCATTAGAGAAATATCACTTGTTCGATACGTGAAGTCCAAAGTCCAAATGTAATTTGTACACTCACATCAAGTATAAAAAGACGAAAAACCAGAGCACGACACCAAGGCAGAAAGAAACATATAAAGATATAAAACCAGACATTACTAACAAGACCAGACCCAGAAACTATTTTATTGACTTTATGTGCCTCTTTTTAATTGCTAATAAGAAGCGTACATATTGTGTATCTCTCGCATTTTGGCACGACTTAATAAAATAGCGTCTGTTCGTTTGCTTTGTCGCTGATATCGTTTCGAGTTTTGCCTATTAACGTCATTTATCGTTGTTGTTGACCTTTATTCCATTCATTTGATATGTACATCACCACCCCCGTAATTTTGCAATTTTGTGAAGTTGATGTCTTTTAATGGGAATAAGATATCTATCTAAATTTGCTTACTTCATGTGTAAACAATTTTAATTAAAAAATAAGGGGGTTGATAAAATGCCTGTGGATGGAAATACAATTGTATACAAACTGATAAGGGGTATCTTAGACCTGGTTAAACTAAAATGAGCTGCATTTGGCAATTACTGGATATATTTAAGAAAAGTAAGCAGTATTTCAGGTTCTACTTGTTATATTCAAATCAAATTGTACATTCGTAAACTAAAAACTAATTAAAAAAAACTTCTGCAAACTCCTGAAAATTTATTTTGCGTTAGCTCATCCTTTTTGTAAAAAAAAAAGTCGTTCTCGTCTCAGTCTCTATATTTGTACAACGAATCATGCTACTAAAACCGAGAACAATTTGAGTCTAGAATATAGTAAATATAATTTTTAATAAATCATCATTCAGTTCCATTTGTTTCTATCAATCACTCAGAAAATCGTGAAAATAATAAATATTTGCTAGAAGTTAAACTTCGCCCTCTAACGAAAAGTCATAGTCATGATTATTCAGCAATTGTAATTGCATCGATGCATTTCCATAAAATTGTTACACGACAGTCATCAAATGTTGTTCAGGAATTTTTCTTCGAGGCTTTTTACAAACAAAGAAAATCTGCTTTAACAGTTAGAGCGAGATCCATTCCAATCCATCCAAATATTTAATGTAATATATAGAGAGAAGGTATATTCTTCTAGTTTAAGAGCAAATAACTTTTGATGAGGAAAGTGTAGAAATTTCAGGCGAATAAAAAAAAAGGCACTGGAACAACAAGTTGATTCATTTCGTTCTTATTATTTGAAAATTTCAAAACAATTGAGAAATTTGTTAAGATTGTTTGTTAGTGAATAAGATAAGTGTTCTAAGAAACCGAAAGTTTTATCGGATTTCAGACACCAAGACATGGGATTTGTTATTTCATACGGCAAAATATAAGTTCAAAGACTGTGGATATGTAGGAGAGCACGTTATTAGTTCTTGTATTCTATTCCTCCGAGTCTTATTTAAGTTTGTCTTGCATATTTATTTTTTAGCACACCTCAGCACGTGGAGTAAAATTTTTATAATTTTATTTTAACAATAAACAACAAATAGAATCTTACAATACACAGCCTGTCAAATAACACATTTTTTATTTGTTTTAATTAAAAATATTTCCAAAAAGTGGAATTTATAAAATTATTTACTTAAACCTGATGGTGGCTTGTGCTTAAAATAATTTTGAACAAATTTATAAACTTAAAAAAGTAAACAAAAGTTATTTTAAGAAATACGTTATTAGATTCTTTAAAAAAAAATCAAAAATTTAGAAAATAAGGGGGAAACATTTTATTTTATTTTTCTTAATATTTACTTTTGCACACTTTCACATTTTGTTAAAAATACAAAATATTTAAAAAAAAATTTTTCTTTTGGAAAATTTGGGCAAATTAATTGGCTAGTGTGCTAGTGACAGGGCTTTGTTGTAAAATAAAAAGATTTGAAATATTATAATTGTGTAGGTATTTCGGAAAGAAAATTGTAGAGTGATGTCAGAAGCTAAGAAACATTGTATGACTTCTATATTGACATATTAAATAACCTTTGGAAACTTACACATGAGCAGCAGCGCCAAAGTTTTAGAACCAAGTTTTAATGCATCAGCAGATTGCCTTTAAAGTTGTTTTATGGAATATATGTAGGTTACATCATCTGGTTTTTAAATTTTCTTTATAAATTCTTTTTTTTTATAACTGTTTGATAAATGAGCCTTTTATTCATAAATACTTGTATATTTGTACTTTTTATCAATTAATTCCTTAAGCTGTTTCTAATAATGTTTGTTTTTTTTATTTCTCTTTCAGGTAAATAAATTTGGCACTTATTTAATCTTTAAATATTAGCAATGGGTAAATTTACAAAATTTATAATTTTTATAATTTAATTATAAGGATAACTCTTAACAAGTCCTTTTTGTTTGTATCAGATAACTGCATCATATTTAAACATAAATAAAGAAATATACATAGCCTTTCACAAAAGCTCCTATTTCATTTAAAATAACGCATCCGCTCTGTTTCCCTCCAATAATTTCTGTCTCAAAAAATAAAACCAAAAACAAATTCCCAAAGATAAAACAAATCTGAACATCATTTGACACGAAACCCCATCATCTATCCCACAGATGTTGCGGCAATTTAATCCACCATCATTCTAAATACGAGTTCCAAAAAAAACAAAAGCAAAACACGAGTGTCTGTATGACCTCGCCAATTAAAATATGATATGTATTCATACGCGAGAAAGAAAAATCTTAATTTAGATTTATAACCTCGCGTTCGTTTGTAACAAAAAAGTATCCTTATCCTAAGGGAGTTTTGTAACCGTATATATGTTTTTATGTATGTACGTGTACATGTATCCTTCTTCAATTATTTCCACAACATGGTTATATGAAACGAACTATGACACCAGCCATGAAGCCAACAGAATCAGTATATCATAAACGCAGCGCAACAGACTGTCGTAATTGTTAGATACAGTTCAGAGAAGTGTCCTTAGATATACGAGTATTCGCTCTCTCACTGTCACTTCACATCACTGCACAGTTCCGACTTTCTGAAAAACATGAATATAAAGCATATCCTGATAATCTATAGATGTTTGCTATTATATGTATTGTATACGTGTTTATGTGAAAAGATACGGTAGTAAATATAGATATGCAAACAGTCGCATAAAATTACAATTTCAAATTAGCGTAGATACCATATAGTACTAGGTTATGTGCCAGGACATAACCAATTTTCTATAGTTTCTAGCACTCTCAGGAGATATACACTCTTAGTGTCCACTTCATTTAGTGTTGTTTATGTGTGACTGAGTTTGCACATAGTAATTTAACTCGCACTACGAGCAGAATGAGAATACTCGTACAGACCAAAAGAGATGTATTGTTGGTGTCATTTAAGCCATAGTGGTTTGTTGTTGGGGTGACTCCCCTATGGAGTAGTCTGGGGTGGTTAAAACCCTTAAATTTCAAATTCAAATTAGAAGGAGTATCTGAAAATATCATATCGCTTTATAGTTTCATGCAAAAGTACTAGGCTTAGGATGAAATTAAAGATACTGACAAAAACAAAATAGAATAAAAAAACAAAAGGGTACCGGATGGTGATCCAATGTGGATACCATTTGTGTTTGATCAACAATTCTACATATCCTTCGTATTTAAAAATTCGGCAGAAATTCCTTTATTAACGAGGGTGTTAATGTGACTATACTAAAATAACCTTTCCAATTACAAATTAATAAGAAAACAACCTTTTTTTGAAAATCTGTTAAAATTATGATAATGATGGCCCAGAAAGTCAACAACTGTCTGATAAGCTCAAATAAACTTGTAAACCAACAAAACAATAATAATATTTCGCTACATTACGGATTTAGATCCTATGTGGGTCACAGGGCACATACTTACTTACTTAACAAAAAATCGTTCGTTATCTTAAATTTTGTGCGAAACGCAATTAATATTATGAACCTCAACGTAAGTTTCAAAGCCCATCCACTTTTCTAGAAATTCCCATATTTTTCATGCTGCTGCATATGATTACTTTATTAAATTTTATACTTTAATATAACAATAGTTCAGTCCTTCCTGCAGGTTAATCTATTAAGTTCATCGTGACAATAATTTTATGCAATCATTTTAAAAGCCTCCAAGATTGGGGGAAATGTGGTATGTAGTCACATCAGTAAGGTAGTCATGTGGCAAATGCGGTTCACGTGTTTGGCTGTCCTTAATCCAATTTGTGTATGTGGTATTGTTTGCTGTGATAAGGTCTTTTTTTTATATTTTTACATACTTATATCACGCAAGTAGATTTGTGCGGATTTCATATTACTTTTGTACTTTTTTCTTCGTTTATTTTCGAAAAATCCAAAGAGAAGCTTGTGACTAAGGTTTTTTTTATGGTTTTTATTTCACTCTGTGAAATTCTGTAGAAAGAACTTCTAAGGAAAAGTAAAGAATTTCATAGAAGGAACTTGAAAGAAATTGCTTTCCACATCGATTGCAAAAAGAGAATATAAAAGAAAAGTAGCTGCTAAAAGTATTGATGTAAGCGAAAGCTCTTGGATTGATATTGGAGTTTATTGCGCTAACCCGGAAGTCGGAACTCATATAAAATACTTTAGTGCTGAGTGAAAAGTGGGGGGTTTTATATATACATACATGTAAGTAATGTAATGAATGAGATGAATGTGCTATTGCTTTTAGAGGCTCTATCACGATTAATGATAAAATGGAAATCATTTAAACAGGAGAGAGTAAAGCTGTTGTTTTAAACAGTAGCAAAAAGACCTTGTCTAGATTTATCGAGGTAATATGTTTTCTTTACAGCGTTACCTACATATAAATAGAGAAATAATAACTCCCATGACAAGTGGAATTTACAAGTGCGTGTATGGTAATATTCAATGGTTAAAACCTGTTGGGAGTCGATGAATAATAGTGTGTTATAGTGAGTCTCAAGGTACTCCACAGAACACATAATCTTGTAAATAGAGCTATTTGCTTACAGTATATAAGCCAATATGTTGGAGGTCTGACGGAATTATATTTGTACTACATTCGCTACTGTCTTAAGCAAAATCATTTTAAAAAATCACCTTTTCATTTCGTTATTATACGTATCATACATACAGACTTCTTGATTTTTTAAAAATTCTTCAGTCATATTGTGTCCTTTAAACCGCTGAAGTTATAAGAGCTATCTCATCAATTTTATTTTTCATCTCCAACTTTCTTGTCCTTGTACAATTATGTTCAGAGCTCTGATCTAAAACACATGGTTAGCCGTTTTGTTTTCATCTTTGAGTGAAGTCTACTTCTGACATAATCCAAAAAACTAATGCTACTACTGCTTAATAAACTACCACACCATGACCTTTTATGTGCCTCCTTACAATATTCTTAAAAACCAGTATTCAATTAAGCAAACGCTTTTTTCTACATGTATCTGTATATGTAGATACATAACATGTGCCCACATTTGTTTAATCTATTGTATCTCAAACTAAAACTACGAATATATACATATGTGTTTCTGCTCATGAGTGACTTAATCAAAGCGGTTTTTCGATCATCTGAAGACCTGAAGACCATTAACCAGACAGCTGTCCATAATTGCGCACTTAAAACAACCTTGCCTTTAGATAAAACCATTTCAATTGAAAGCAGACTTCCCCCTTCCCAGCCAATAATCTCAAAACAATTCAAATGAGCTTTAAATTGAAATCATTATAATCCACTTCATGTTTGCTTCCCTATTTCTTTTTATTTTATTAGTATCCAAATTTTTTTATTCTTGGCGAATTAAAAGAAGCAACACAAAGAAATAGCATTTACTTTTATTTTTGGTATTTCTTAAATTTAGACATGTACATGTGTTGAATATAGTTTCAAAAAGAAAACAATAATATCTACACCTACACATGTATATTTGCAAATCCATAAGCAAGTGGCTGAACTTTATGTCGAACAACATGTCTCTTTCATTATTTTTATTTTTTTTCTTTAAGATATCTTAGACATCTCAGACATCCAAAGAAAGGTAGACAGATTCTAAGACGCAATAACCGTCTGGATTCTGTGTAGTGTTTAAATTCTTCATATGTTGCTATTTTTTTTTTTTTTTTGTGATTTCTAGTAGAATTATGAGTATACATTTTTGCGCGTATGGCGATACCCAAAAGAAACATTTAAAAATCGTGATGACATAGAAGCTTATGTAAAAATATTTGCCCAGGTAGACAAAATAAAAACAACAACGGCGCTGTAGGCTTTTATCTACAAAGGTGCTTGTTAATTTCCATTTTTTTATTCAGAACTTTATGCAAATGTGTATTAACTTACAAAAATGAATCAAAATACAAAAACGGAGAAAAAACCGGCACATTGTTTGGCAACAAATTTGTCGAACACGAAGTGTGGTGGATAAACTCTTATCGAGATTTTATCTATTTTTTTTTTGTATCCGTGTTCATATAATCAAATTAGTTTCTGTATGTTCTGGATCGATGGGCGTATTTTTCTAGCGCGTGTATAAAAATATGAAAAAAAAAGAATTGTTTACCAACAAAAAATAAAAAACATTTTTTTGATGTTATAACGATTCAATTTTTTGAATGCATTTTACGATTTTATTTTTTTTTTTTTTTTGATTTTGTAAACGCAAATTTGTCAAGGCTATGGCAGAACAAAACCTGAAAAATAAATAAATACATTCTAATCGCTATTCAAGCATCGTAAAGATACAGCTGTGTTTGAGAAAATTGAAAAAAATATCTAAAAATTTCTACACAACTCGTTATAAATAAAAAAAATACTTTTACGTATAAATATGAATTTACATATACAAACATATCATAGTTGATCGAGTAAAATGAAATGTTTTTTTGTATACAAAGGCGTGTGGATGAATTTATTATAATTTTAAAGAGTAAACAACTTTTCATGCTTTTGTGTTTGTGGAGTTTGTGAATTTCTACGAGTTGAGCTTGGAAATTTTTTTTACAAACTTTCAGTTTATTTTAGTTTTTGTCATATCAGTCAGAAATTTTCAAATAAAGTCGATATTATAAATAAATCTCACAAACACCATGAATACCAGTAAAACCAACATTAATTCAACTCTCGAAGCGTTGTTTTAACAATTTTACATAACATTACCAAACAACAAGCAGTAACAATGAATTAACCCTTAAAGCGAAATTTACTAAAGAAACAATTAAGTTAATTTTCCAAACAATTTGTCACCCCATATTTAATGTTTCTCCATTTTGTCATGCCACTGTACTCATACTTATACGCTCATATCGTTTGCATTCCATGCGCTATGATTCCAGTGTGTATAAGCATTGATATTCAAAATATGCGTATATACTTGTATGTAGTACATAATATTTGTGCGAGTATGTTTTGGAGGTATTCCTATACAAGCCATCAAGTCATTATGCCATCAAAATCTTCCCTACCTTCCTAACCATTCTATAGTCAACATTTGTTACCACCCATTAACCCCCAATTTATCTGGACGGTTTTTGTAGGGAAACTGATGTAAGAATTTTATGTGTTAAATCATCGTGCATGGTTATGATGCAATTTAATATTTCTTGTCACCTGAGCAAACCTTGTTTCATTAATAACAAATCAAAGACCAAAATCTACCACCTAAAACCGTAACCACCCCCTCATTATAACCATAATGTTTTCATCGTGATGTAAATTATCACTATGGCTTAAGGTTTTGTTGTGCCGAATTTTTAAGACGAAGTTTCGTATAGTACTATGTAAATTTCGCATATATTATATATTTGTACCTATACATCGTTAGAAGCCTAAGTCGTGGTGGTATAAACGGATTTATTGCCAATTTTCTGAAAAGGCCATAGGGTCTACCCTTTCCTATTCGAATTAAAGGGGGTGATCTGAAGGGTAATGGAACAATTATATACATATGTAGCTTGGAAATGGATGTTGATGAATTAAATTGCATACCAAACTACCCACCTGGGATATATACGAGTACATATTGTAGATACATATTATATGCGAATTGAATACGAAACATTCATAAAATTCTAGTATAATTGCATTCCATTAGGGGGTAGAAGATAATTCAAGAGAGGGGTACAAAAAATAAGGTTTCCCAGAGATACGGGATACAAAACATATTTCATTAGACACTCTATCTCCGGAAATGGACTACATTTTTTTGCTATTTCGGATGGGTACGACATGTTTTCGCTGCTGGCATATTAAATCTATTCGTTGTTTTATTAAATCACAACGATTTAGTACACAAAATGAGATTTAGTACCGAAAATGTGATTTTAGTTTCCATTTTATGTGAAAAACAGTTTGGGCAATGAATGTTAATTGCTAGAACGCCTGCGGGGACATTAATTGGTTTAACAGAATGCTGTGGGGACAAGACCATGCGATTTGAGGTTAATTTATTGAACTATGAAATTGTATAAATATAAATGGGATTAACCTGTAACGCATTAAGAAAATGGTCAATGTTACGCTTCCTATCCTATACAAATCCACATTTAGGCTATGTGCTGGAACTTAAAATCAGGCTTGCAATGAAAGCGGGCAATTTGATTCACCTTAAGCCGTCTATAAAATTAAGCATTTCAATAATATTTTGACTGAAAAAAATCACTCACTCTAGAAACGTGTTAATGTCATCTATCAATGTCAATATAGTCCAATCGCTGGACTAAATTAACTTTTTCTTATGTTGAGCTTTCTTTTTATATATCCTGTATCTTTAACAAGTCTTTTGAACCAACAAATTTGAATAACAGCCACCTCTGCAGCGCCACAACAAATAAATAAAACCTCTGTCACTCTCTTCTACAATTCCATAACAATGCAATCCGGAAACCCTGAAACCTGTTGTGTGCTTGGTTGTTGTGTTCTTGGGTATAAATCATTCTTTACTTTAGCAAGGCCGCAGCAGAGAATTCTTAAACACGACTCGCTGCCGAAACCTAAACCTATGTTCTGTTTTTGAGTTCCTAAAAACGTAAAACCGCCCACGACGTAGCAAGCAAGCAGCAATGTCATCGACGAGATGAAAAATAAGAACCATTCACATTATTTAGATCATAGCCAATACATGTATCCGCATCTGTTTGTACATTCAGCATTTAAAGTTTTCAGGTATAGAATTTTAAATCGAAAACTAAATGCAACCCTACAACTCTAATCCCAGAAACCCATAGTAAATTCCAATATCAATGTTTTCAGGGATACAAGAAAAAAAAATATAATCGAGAACTCAGAACTACAAAGGTTGGTAAAAAGTGCTTCTTATACTCGTACTCATAGTTTAGCCAACCATATTGGTTGTGGTTTTGCAATTTTTTTTACCGCCACACATTCACAAAAAGCTTATTGATCCAAATCACCAATTCAGCATACTCGAACCAATGCATGTACCAAAGAAGATTAGGTGAATCTATATCACCTACAAACAGCAACCTGTACCTATACGAGTATATGTATTAAGCACTCGCCGGAAAGGTGAGTTCGAATTCCTCCTCTTTGGTCTTGTATAGGTATTCACTGCTCCCATCAATAAAGGATCGCTGACATTGCCATGGGCATTATTAGTGGTTCCATATCCAAAGCCCCTTATTGTTGTTTAGCCTTTTTTTTCTCTGGAGACGCAAACGAAAGCATCTAAGGAGCTGAATCGAGATATTAAACCACCAACTCCTTGTGGAAGAGAAAAATCAATTTTGTACCGAAAAGCTTTGCTATAATGGAATCTAGACAGTTGGTGATAGTTTCTTTTTTTTTTCTGAAAATAAAATGAAATAAAAAAGAGAAGCAAAAATCAAATATACAAGAAAAACCAATGTGGTTGGGGGGAGGTGCAAAGAAAGGAAAATAAAATAACACTAATGTTGGTGAGAAGATATCCTTTCAAATTGTGTTTGGTTTTTATTTTTCTGTCTCTTTGCCTCTTATGGGGATAGATAGTTGGCAATGATTGTCAAGAACTAATGTACGAGTAGATCAGAATGGAAATTTCACTTTTCATTATTCCATACTTAAGTGTTCGTATTTTGTTCTTCTTTCTAGCGATTTCTCACATTTCCTTATCATTTCTAAGCTTTAAGGGATCTCTCCAGTACACAACAAGGAGATAGGATTAATTAATACTTGCTTCCGCGCTTTTACGATAATTGAAAAGGAGCAAAGTTTCTTGTTCTTCTTTCTTTAATGGCCCATCCTTAGGAAAAATTAGTGTGAGTGGAAGACAGTAATGATAGAGGATTAACGAACAAAATTTATATACAGAGCTTCGGGTGGAGAGAAAAAAAATTGGAGCAGAAAATTGGTTAATCAGTTTTTATTGTTGTTGAATTTAAGAAAAGGGTTGCCCTTATAGGGGGAATGAATACGCTTTCAATGCACTGACACTGACATTCTTTTAGCTTCTCTCTCCCTTCGGGGGTAAAATATAAATGTGATGGTTGAAGCATGCAAAAAGTTTAATCAAAAACAAATTATAAATACAGACTCTGAAGATAATCACTTTTCTTTCTAAAATTTTATATAAAAAAAGTTTATTTTGAAATAAAAAAGGAACATGAAAAACTCTTTAAGAATGGCGACCCTTTAAAAGTCATTCAAGCGTAAAAAAGGACGGAAACCGATTTTTGGAAAAAAGGATGAAGTAACAAATTAGTTGTACAATTTATTTCAAAAGCGATTTTTAGTGGGCGGGAATAATTTGTTTATATTTATCTTTTTAGTCGATAATAAATGTGTAATCGATCGATTTATAGTATAGTGGTATGAATCTACATATTGTCTTTTAAAAACACAAGATTTAAATAAAGTACATCAATTATGTCTTATTCTCTTCACAAGGACGAGAAGAAAAGGCGAAAAGATGAGTGTTAAAAAACCACTTTTAAATAGTTTATAAACATTTTATAAAATATAAGATATCATTGCGTCGGTATAAATTAATTTGATTGCAATGCTTTCAAAATCATTCGGGGTTTTCCGTTTTATCAACTCCTTCGATGTTATTGATTTAAGTGCCAATTAATCCCTCTAAAACTTCATTTTTTCAATACTGCGACCCATGAACTGTTGCTAAGATTCGTACTTATTTGAATCACCTCAAAAACACATTTTTAGAAAAGTCAAAATTTTCGGACATGGCCATTGTGGAGAACCCAATTCATCGAGGAAGTTCACACATATTTGGGTGTAGTTTTAGAGAGTTAATGTCTAAAGAGAGCGAAAAAATGGCGAGTTTTTGGATCCAAAATTCGAAAATAAGCAATAATTTAAGCTAATGTAAATATTCGTAGCTGGAAACTGTTCATTTGAGAGTAAGGCATCATCAATTTGTGTTATCAAAGATCTCTATTTTATATTTTAAAATTCTCATGATTTGAAGCCATGCTCAAAATCTCTCTCAGTATTTTAGGTTATATAGTATATCATATAGCTATGTGTTAATTTTATATCATTATCGTTATATTAATAGCAACTTATCTTTACCGATCATATTGAATACACATTTTATTCAACTGATCCTACATCTTGCGCAGATAAACTTTTGTTGATAAATATTAGGATATTCAAATCCATCAATTTAAGAAATACTGTAAATATGTTTCATTTCGAACTGAGAATATTGCAAAAAAATGCAAATCCAGTGTATCGAAAATCAAAAACGGAATTTCTTTTGAGGCATCATCACAGCTTGATGGATTGTTAAAGTGATAGAAAGGATTCTAAATACCAAAGTCACAGGGTTTGTCATTGTAGTCATGCGTTCCCCTCGCATTTCAGATGGAAAGAAAGCTTTTTAAGCTAAAAGTGTGATAGAGATAAAAACTAAGTAAAGGCAAATGGAAAAAAAGGCATCACAAAAGGCAGACAACTTTAGAAGCAAAATGTTGAATGCATTGAGTGTTCGGAATTACATTTCTCAGTAAAGGTTTTTGAGTCAAATCGTTATTTGATTTAAATGCACTTATGAATACAAAGATGTGGACTCTGTTAGAAAGAAAGTGGTCTAAAAGGCTTCAGGGAATTCGAAGATAGTCTCATAGATACAAAAAGATAATTTTCTATGTGGTTGAAAGAAAAAGGAAAAAGAAGAACTTCCCTCCAAGTAAAGCTAATGAACACGAAATCGTCCCTTCCTTAAAAAACTTTTCTTCAAAACAAAAAGCCAAAAAGAAAAAAAGAACAACACACAATAGTCACGTACAGCAAATCACTTGGGTGGATTCATTTCCCCCAAACTAATTACGAATAAACTACAATACGTATGTATCATCGCTGATGATAAGTTGAGTCTTTCCTAATTATTTATAGTCCCAAACCAATCCCAGATACTTTTGGCTTTTGTACGAGTTGGATTTCCTTTCATTTTCCTTTTCATTACATCTCCTCTGATGCGTGTAATAGAATATTAGGCCATGTGTCAAGAACCGGAAATTTACAATCACCACTTTTTCTTCCCTTTGTTTTCATATACATACGAGTACGTATACTCTTACATATCCTCCTGTGTCTTTTTCTTGTGTAGATTTCATCATATCCATCATCAATTGACCTCTAGAAGTTTCATTTCATTTCATTACATTTATTTATTTTTTGTGAATGAATCTTGGCACATTCGGAATCCCATTACTGACGTATCTTTTATTTACAAAATTGCTTTTTTATTCGCTTCAATTTCCTGTTCTAGATACGAGTAGAATTCTTGTTCTTCTATTTTATATAACAAAAGTTCATGACCAAAATCACTACAAAACGTCATCTTATTTTCTGAATTTGAATTCGTATCTCTGCATCTTTTGGCGGCAAGCCCACAAAATAAAATTTAGAAAAATTTGAATCACAAAAATCGAAAATATAAATTTCCCTCTTCTTGGCACGATTTTAGGTATATTCATATAATTCCCAATAATAAAGAAAAAAATTAAAAATAAAATCGATTTTATGTGGCATATGCACATGGAAAGCACCAATGTGCTTCAAATCAGTATACTCGTATGTTGAATATTCAACAGTAAGCAGTTTTGAATTGGCTCTCAGATTACGGTGCAAGCCTTAGTGATTTTTTTATTACTTTATTTAGTTACTTGCATCACTTTTAATAAGGAAAGCTTGCTGAATTGCAGTTGTCAATTGAAAGCAAACAAAATAGCAAAACTGATGATTGCTGTAGTGGTTATTGATTTTTTACTTTATTTTATATACTCTTTACGTAGATGATTTATTTTTTAATTTACTTTGCCTTTTGTTTTACGACTTCATTCATTGAAATTTTGTATCGAGCTTAAGGTGTGTTTCTTATTATATAAAGTCCAAAAGTGCAACGGTATTCATCTTTAAGAGTTTGTTTTTGGACATTCTAGATTCACAAGGTATAAAAAAGTTTTCATCAGGGGGAACTGGATTTAATAATTAATTATGAAAATCTGTTTGATTTATTTTTTTATTAGCAGGGTACCTACCACCCTTAACTTCATTGATTGTCCCTTTGACCTCTTAAATGACTTATTTTCTCAAAGCATCAATAAGATTGATATGATGACCGACTCATAGTATACACATATTGTTCACACTACAGATACTTTATATCAATTTTTATTTACACTGATTCGATTAAAAAAAACACGTTTCACGGATCTCTTATCTTCGACTTCAGGGAACAACAACCTATTTGTAAGCATCTTTGTTGAAAAAAAAATAATACAATTTTATAATTGACATACTAATTGAAATGATGTTAACAATTTTTTAAGAGATAATAAGAGAATGTCCAGCGGGTGTGCCGATATGTGGTGTAAAGTTATCACGTGTTGGCTTTTGTTAAAGATGCAACAGTGACGTTAATTTGTCCATTATAACCAACGAGTTGTATCTTTTAGAAACAAATACCTATAATTTGGTCCATAACATTCTGAACTCTCCTTCAGACGCTAATTCTTCTTTCAATAATATAGTTCCAAATTGAATCTGTAAGACACTTTCTGTTAAAATATTTTTCCCCTCCTTCGGCTGCAAAATTTGTTCTTGCTAATTCAGTTTCAGTTTTTGTTTTTTCTTCATTCCTCGGCACTTTAGGAATTTGAAATTTATGAACAGAAAATTAAAATCTTTTACGCAATTAACAATATTTACATATTCATTTCGACGAAATTGAAACCTTTTCATGGAAATTTTGACCAACATTGTATGCAATTCCAATTCCCGTCAGAGTCCTGTTTCTTCTGTTGCACCGTAGAAAATAAAATCTCCTTACAGCGCGCCAAAATGTTACGCTCTAATGATTACACATTTGACATCTCTTTAGCCAACATTTTTCAATGTTTTTAAACTCCTGTTTTGCATTGTGTTTATGTGGTGTGCAATGGTGAATGTATTGTGTCTTGGGAAAATGTTTTGTATATCTTTTTTGCATCTGGGAGATGTATGATGTGCATTTAACAAGAAGACCCATTGTATCTAGTAACTGAGATGAAAACTTATTTCTGATCTGACGCTACTCTTGTTGGTTTTTCGTTTGTTTTCGGTGTCGGTTTTCCTGGTCTTGATAAACTTAGGTCTCCATTTAGCTATGTTATGCAAACATCATTGCACTAATAAGTAAAACGCATCAGCAAAATAATGTCAGAATCACTAGATTCAGGTTTATATAAGTTTTAGTTTGTGGATGCTTTTAAGAAACGAAAAAATAATAGTAATGTAACATTATTATTCAAAAAACCACATGAAAATAATTTTGAATACTGTCATAAGTTGTCGAACTTTTTAACTCTAATCCATGCACAATCATTTTAATTAAGAAAACAAAATAAGTCAGTGAATGAGGAAATTGATTTCCACTTTAATAACTAAAAATCGAAAGCGAAAAACCAATTTGTGAGCCAATATAGATCAAAGCCTGCCGCTGAACATTTACTTCACACGGAGTGTAATTCGTACCTCAGTTTCATTTTCCAATTTAAATGGAGCTTGCATTCCTGTTTTCTCTGTGGACTGGAAGCTGTGGTAATGAACTGCAATTCAGTTCAATTAATTAGGGAAACAACTTAAATGGGAGAAAAAATTTATAACTTAATAAAGGTTTGGGAAAAATTAATTTGTTGACCAACAAAAGATGTCTGGGTGTTGGCCGGACAGCAAGCAGTACTGCGATAAACCAGAGGCCACACTATCTGCAAAAAGCTGGTTTTTGTGGAGTTTGTTTGAGGCAACATAATGAGTTTTCAGTTTTTCTCACTAGTTTTGAAGTGGGCGAAATTTTAACTTAAATATTCGTACTTGTCACTGCTGATGTAGGCGGTCTTCACCTAAAACGACCGATAGTTGAACACGTCCATGATATGTTAACAATACAGCACTTAGCAAATATGTATAAATTTATTTTTTGTTCATTATATTAAAAATTAAAAGAAAATCAGTCTTTGCCGATATTAAATGTATAAATTGAGTTCGCGGGATTGAAATAATCCCCTAGGACAAATTTAAAGGAATTTTTTTTTTATTTCCGAAACAATTCAACAAAAGTTTAATCTTTATTTCCGGTTTAAAATAGACCAATACCACACATTGTTCTTGAGTTAGAAACGGAGGTATTTAACACTTATCTCTAGTTAAGACTCTACTAAAAATACAATTGCTTGTCTACTCGTATTTCAAACAAAATGTTGATAAGTCCCTATCGTTGACCACTATCTTATCGAAATATCTCACTTTAAGCTTTTATCTAACAATAATAAATAATTCTGTATATAAGTAATTCTGTTAATAAGTACTCGTATCTCATGCGTAATCGCGTCCTACTTTGACAAATGGAAAACGATACGGATACTGAATTACTCAGATTGTTATATTGAGTTATGATTATTTGGACGTGGAATAATTGTTGTGACTTATCAAATTGCAAAATTTAAACTACGAGTATTGTTTATCTTTGAGCGGGAATAAATATTTATTTCAGCTTTCTTGTCGGGACTAATGACTATTTGGTCGGAATGTTAAATCAGAGATAATTTAATTTTTTGTCCATTTTAAAAATCCACAGATATAAGTGACCTTCATCAACATTTTTATTATTATTAATATTTGTTTATAATTTTATTAAAATACGAGTACTTACGAGGTTGTTCACTTCTCTCTTTCCAGGTGAGTTCGTATCGACAATGAAAATACAATGAAACCTCATGCATTTTAAGCTGTCATCTATATTGTCGATAGAAAATGACACAGCCGTGGCGTCAATTAAAGTTCACTCAAAGCGTTTTTCACTTTGTGTATCTCCACTGTGTGTATGTGTGTACATGTGTTATATTGTATCTCATCTCAATCCAAATCGACTATTATGCTTAGTTCACGTATAAAATACTTCCCCTTCTACTCGCTTGACTTAAATTTATTGTGATCAAGCAACGATACGACGACGACGAGTTTTATTTTTTTTAACAGGATGATTTTGTGCAGAGAGTCACGTATTTTTTAGATGACTGAGTGTGTGTCCAAACGAACGTATTATAAATATTGTACAAGTATCTCTTCGCTCGATCCTCCTTCGATTGCAGTATTTTATGTATGTTTTTTTGTTTAACACAAAACACAAACAAACAAGATCTGTGATGTTCGAGTACAATTGAACTTTAGACTTTCGCATCATGAACATCATTTGGTGGTTGCATCAGAAATAAACTAACAAAAAAAAAAAAATTAAGTTATCGATGGTTTATTGTTGTAATTTGATGTGAAAGTCATGAAATACTCGTAGTAATGTGACTGATAATGCAACTTGCATACACCCAAACCATTTGACATTGCAACTAATTGCTTTATGTTGCTGCTTTTTTGCAAGTTATTTTCCATAGATGGTATCCGTAAAGTAAGCAAACGGAGCGGTCTGTTGCAAAATAACCACAATAATCCGGGAGGAGTAGATGATTTTGAACGTTTTTGATCGTTACTATCCGATGACGAGTTAATGAGATGTAATTTTGTATTCACCTGTGGAAGTCTGTCTGAAAATGATTTGCGGTTTAATTATTATATTGCAGTTGCGGTTGAAAGGTAAATTCGAAATGGAATGTCGTTACAAACTTTGTCATGCGGGTTGTTAAATACTCGTACATGGCAATGATTTTTATTTTTATTAGAATTTAACTTGCTCAACAGGTTTGAAATCAGAGTTGACTGTTAATTTGTTCAAATATTCATAAGATCTGTACATATAAATGTAAATTTGCATAATTACGTGACAGATCGTGGATGATAAATTATGAGCTGTGAGTTTGTCACAAGTTGTCTTTTAATACGGTGGATTGACTTCTGTCTTCAAATTTTACTCAGCTTTGTCGTACCTATTCAAACTTATAAAACTGTATGCAGGAATGACATTATTTTATTCAAAGCAGCGACAAGAGGTTTATGACTTTTACTTTTAAGGAGGCATAAATGCTTGAATCCATAAAAAGAACATTGATAAGCTGTTTTTGAATAGTAATTTTGAAATGAATATACAACCAAAGGAATCCTAATGAAAGAGAATGGAATTTAAACCCCAAGCAACATGTACGTGTTCATTTAACAATTTGATATCCCAGAACCGATTTCATAGGATCTCAAACCTCAAAAAAAAAAAACTAAAGGATTTCCATTTCACAAAAAAAGAAGAATCCCTCTTTCATTTTCCCTGAAATATTCAATCGAACTTTCTCTTACCTGAAAGATTTTTAGTGTATTTATTTTTTCTCCGGGAAATCTTCAACACAAAAAATACACCCCTGTGAATGATTCACTTATTGCAAGCTTGTAAGCCTGTACATGATTTCATTTTCGACATTTTTTCCCTTAAATTTTTCCTTCTACAGCTCCCATAATGAAAATAAACCAAATTTTCAGAGTGTACCTAAATTTATTGGCAAGTGTTTATGGATGTATGTAAAATAAATTGCTTTTCCATTATTACCAATATTTTGCCTCCTTCAAACCAATTTTTGGAATTTTCCATCAATAAGTGGGTGTGTAGAGGAAAAGGAAATTTTTGCTTCGTTTAGGATAACATTGTTATTCATTTTAAATTGAAGATCGATTATTTCTTTAGAAATTATGGGAAATATTATCTTTCAGAAAAAAAAATCCATTTAGGATTATTCGGAAATCTGTCAGAGATGGGATGTTGTTGAGAGCAGATATTTAGGTTCGATTGAAAGTACAAGAAAGTTAACTTAAGTGTTTTAAGTGATATACACATACCTATGTGTATAGAACCTTATAACTCTTCAGTCATAGCTTTGACTTCGTTTATCTTTCAGAATTCTGTTCTTTTGCTTTGCATAATGCTAATGCCTTCACTTTACTGAAAACTGTTCTCTTTGTATTTGTATTGTCATCTATTTCAACACTTAAGTTTATTGAAACAAATTGAAGTTTTAAATTTATTTTCCTCCTCCACGAATGACAGGTGAGAGTTTGGCTCTCTGAAATAGAGGACTTGAAAAGTTTTTGAAATATAAGTAGTGCCATTGCATCTCATTTTTATTTTTGCCACACTAACTTTGAAATGGTATATTTTTTTAAAATACGAACATAAGGCCGACCATGTCCCTTGTAATGGTTGACTTTCTGAATTTTTACGAAACATATTCCTTCAAAAAAATTGTCGGCTTCACCTATATGTACTGTATGTGTCTGTGTCTCTGTATTGGTTTTTTTTAGCAAATTTAATTATCCCTCTGCTATTGATTGTGTATCTAACAGATGATAAGTAAAGCTTTTATAGTTTTTTTTTATTTTTATTTTTTTGTCTTATACACATTTTGGCGGTGTTGCTTCACTATACTATTCGTAGTCGACGAGCATTTCTTTGCTTTGCCGCCTTTTTGTTTTTGTTTTATTTCAGTTGTTGGCTTTGGGTTTGGTCGGTCAAATTGTGGACTTTGAACGGTGTGAATAAATTTTATTTCTAATGTTTGCCATAGATACACAGACACGGGCATGAATTTAAAACGACAATAAATTGGTTTGGGGTGCGCTGTGTTGAATGTGGTATAACAAGAAAACAACTTTTAGCGGTTTGAGGTCTCATTGCCCATTGTCCACATTTAAACTATTTCCTTAGTTTTCCTTAATATGACTTATAATTTGCTTGAACCCCCAAAGCACATGGCTGCTCTATATAATTGAAAACATTAAGATATTTGTAAAATTTAATAACTCTTACTAGTTAATTTGTTGATTTAACATTATTGTATAACAAATTTGGTTCATTTAAGGTCATAGTCTTAAGTTAGGTACGTTAATAAGAAGAAGAAAACCATTGCGTCCTTAATAGTGGTACATTCTTAAGTTCTTATGTAGGCTCTCATTATCTTAAATTCTTAAACACTTCAAGAATATACATATGTATATACTAAAATTCAGGAACAATAAGCACATCGTAGGGTATTGAGATTCATATCATTGAGTTATAAGAAGATTTCTGGAAAAATTGAAGTGGTAGGATATGGTTTGTCAAAGCTAATCACCACAGTGCAATATTGGTGAACCCAAATTTAAAAAAAATGTTATATAACAAACTTCCTGAAAAAGTACATATTTTAAATAGCCAAAAAAAAGTGGAGGAAATTTGGAAATGTGTATTTTCGACCGGTTTGTCGTTCACCTTTGTGTATACGAGCTAATTAGACGTAAATAATAATTATTCAAATCCCTTACTCCTTCTGTACGCAGTTTCCTTGAACAACCATATAATTAGATGACGAAATATGTATTTAGTTATTGATCCGACTATTAAAACCGCTGCCTCGAATTTAAATAATTAAAAAAAAGAACTCAAATTTTAAGTTGTATGTTTATCCTTTAAGTTTATCAATGCTTTCAATCTTAGATATATTTAAAATTCCATTTTCATTACAAATCTGTGCCTCTTACCTGAAATCAGAATACACCAAGTGACAATTCAATTGAGGACAACCAGAACGAATTCATTCTCCCAAAATTGAATCAGAATTGAAGAGTCTGCACGTGCCATAGAACATTGCCTTTTACGTAAACTTTTCTGTGCTTATATATTGTATTCCCGTATGTATACTTAATTGCTTGCAGTTCGAAGACGTAAAACATTCTATAAATTGTCTCAACTATTTGTATAAATTCAAAATTGTCTAGAGGATTCAATTTTATTTATTTTTCTTTAATTAAAAAATATTTGCTTACGCCACCTCAGTTTGTAACTTTTTCTTATTGTACCGCATCCCTACATTGAGTATCTGTCTGAAAATTGCACTGAGTAATCGTTTGGCATTTAATAAATCTACAATATCCGCTTTGTATGAGCAAATAAAAATTAATTAATTTTTTTTTTCTCTCTCATTTGCGGTTACTTTTGTATTATTATTATTTTTTTTAAAGATACTTTTAATGAAATTTCTTATATGACGTAAACAAAAAGAAAATTTAATATACTTTTTCTGTTAGCTGTTTTTTAGCCGTTTGCAGATATTAAAAAAAATTAAATATAAATTTGCTGTAGGCGTTAAAAAAAATATTGCACACTCAAGTTATCTCGAGGTAGGAGTATCTTAAGGACTCCAAGTGCTGGGATTATAAAGACAACAAAACAAAAGAAAGAAAAGAAAGGTTTCCTTGTGGACCTTGATTGAGTAAATTATCTTTCACTCATTTGTTTTTTAATTACAAAATCTTCCAAATAGAAAAAAGGTCAGGCCGAGTGTGATCTATCTTTGAAGAAACACATCTCCGAAATGATACTCACGAATTTTTGAATCCAAAGAAATTGTTGGTTAATTTTTGAAGGATTGTTTTTTGTTTACTTGTCAGTGCATTTTCACAAGAAAATTCTTGTGTTGAAGATACAGATCTAAATGTCAAGTCATGATGACAAGACAACAGCCACGACAAAGCATACGCCACAAAATGTTTGGTTACATTTGTCTATTTTCATTTTTTTTTGTCGGAGTTTCTTCTTTTGATTCTTGTATTTATTATTTTTTTTCTTTTTTTCCACAGTTTCGTTTTTGTGTTATTTTTGTTTATCATCCGTGGCTGGTTTCGTTTGGTGAGTTGGCTTGGACTTGCCTTTGCAGTTCGCGCCGCGTCAAATGAACAATTTCATGGCACGTGCTCACCGAGTGATCATACAAAAACACGAAAGTGTTTCTCTGTTGTTTGGGTTTGGGTTTTTAGAGAAGGAGCAGGGAAGCATATGGGGTGTATATTATTATAGTTGTTGTTGGAAACAAGCAAGGCAGTTAAAGCAGTGCTGGCGTTCAGTAATGGACATTTTTATTTTCATTTCTTTTCCGTAACTGGGGCCATTGCATGCAGAGGAATAGATTCCACTTGCGGATAGGATTTTTATTTATTTATTTTAAGAGTATTCCCTCCTGTAAATGGACATGAAACTGTACACATTAAAGCACTGACTATGACTTCTAGTATCTTCCGTTGTTCTCGGGTCAGATTCAACGATAAACGCTAAAAAAAAACTTACTTACTCTATCCAAATTATATTTAAATTTGTTTTTACAATATTTTGAACGATTTTTGAAAGCTGACAGTGAATGCTGGTTTAAGTGTAAAATTGGGTTGGAGGGAGTATAATTTTAATTTTGTGTAAATTGAGTGGAAAATTTTCAATATGGACAAAGAAAGATACTTAGAGTGATGTCATTGGTGGAATTTTTTGACATTTTGACAGTAGAAATTTATTAAATCAGAATAATGATTATGGATATGCTATAAAAGGAAACAAATTGCGCGACGTTATTTAAAAAAGTGTTTATACTTGTAGTTGTAACTTCTTGATATAAAACAAATAACGTCTTACGTGCATACTATTGAATCACTGCCGACTTAATTGCAGTAATTCACATTTCATAAAATTGCTCATGCCAGAGATCTTTTCCTTCAAAGAATTTGTTTTATTTTTCTGACTTTATTCCAGGTATGTACCTGTCTATTATCACGAAAATATGGGCATTTTCACCCTTTTCATTTATCAACAATATTGTTTCCTCTATACTAAATGAATTTGATTCAGTCCAAAGCTAACATAAAGATTTTAAATATAATATCTTCATATATGTAAGTTGTTAGTTGTTACCTGCCCTACCAAACATAAATTCTTTCCTTACCGTCAATATCTTATTTCACTGAAGGGAATTCTCAAGTTAACATGATAACACACGAAAGGTGTACATACTCGTACATGTACATGTCAGTTTCTCAATCATAATAAATCCTTGGGTTTCCTTCCTTAAACTGATAATCATCATTAATTTTAGGTAATAGAGGCATATGTGCTGCTTTTTGTTGAATTGTTATTGTAAAACTCGTTTCACGAAATCCATTTTAGCTTAATTACATTTTCCTCCTACGCCCATTTAAAAGGTAAACAAAAATACGAATCCTTTTCCTGCTTCCTCACTGTAAACCAATTAATCTTCAACCATTCACTCTAATAAGCTCCTTCAAAGACCGTAGTTAAATAAAAAAAAGCTGGATCTTGGTTAACCAACACCCAAAGCCCAAACACGTGACCCTTTTCAAATAAAAAAAAAAGAATTAGCACTTTTTTTTAGCCACAAAAAGGCCTCTAGTTCGTCTTCGTAAACAGATGTGAAGTAGATATGTACATACATATGTATGTAGATATGTAGAAATGTGCCTATAAGTGCGTGTCACTACCACACCCGCTTATTCGATTTCGCAAACGTACTCAAACAATGCATACAAAAGGTACGTCTTTAAGTAAATATATATCTACCATGTAGATAGTTGATATGTACCTACCTATGTATATTTAGAAACAGAACAAACCTGGCTTGGCTTGGAAGGTAATTTCGATTCACATAACCCAACTCACGAATTTTATATTATTCGCTTGAATACAAATGTAAATATTTCCAACAATAAAAAAAAGCATCTGTACCGTCCGTGCCTGGCCGTTCTTCTTTCCTCACCTGTCCAATTTATGTAAAAATTCGTCGATTCTGCATGCAATGAAGTAGCAACGATCAAACTCGCACAATATACACGATCACGAACACGATTGCTCTTGAGTCCAAAGTTCAATCTTTGTTTGGGTCGCTGTTCAAAGTCCACTTAGAGTTTTCACATTCTCTATCTGTCACTCAGTTCCGATGAACATGTCTTCTCTTGCCAAGAGATTTTATCAAAATGAACATTTCAGGTGAATTTACATCCAAAAGATACAAATATCTGAAAGCGACTCTCTTCAGTGGGTTGATTTAAGAGAGACTGCACCGTCATCGAACCAAGTATCGATCAGTCACAGCGGCGAATGGCGGCATCTTCCCACAATTAATAAAAGAGATTTTCTTTACAAAAACCGATCTGAATTTGAAGAATGTATCCATTCCCAAAATACACAATTGAGAAAAAAAATTGCCTACACAGCTGATTTTTGTTTTGCATATAGGCAGGCATGTTTGTAGTGAAATTGGACTTGGGACTTTGAGATCGGTGATCGCCGTTGCTGGGCTAATTTTTCGGTTAAAAATAAGTTTACGGGCTTGCATTTTTTTTTTTATTCATCTCAACTTACAAATTTAACAGCAAAAAGATATATGTAGCTATAAAAACGAGTATTTAGACACAAAAATCTTGTTTACTTTGTGAGAAGTGTAAAGCCCGTATTCGGAATGGGTGATGACATTTCAACTGGATATTTGTTATTGCGAACGAGAGTATTTTTAGGAGGAAGGTGATAAGATATTTTTGCCAAAAAATTGAGGTTATTTACGAGTGGATAATAAAACAATTTTAAATTTAAAACATATTTACAAGTTTTAACTTATCCATTTTCAGTGGGTGACCTTACACTTTATTAGTTTCGACATGACCTGATTGTTAACGAGAATACGACTTAAATGATACTGTCCTGGCAGCACCAAATATATCGATGCATCTATGTATGTATGTACAATATGTATGTATGTATCTACTGTGTAGATAGATCAGATGACAAAGTATGCATTCACATGTCTATCTACACATGGTATGAAACATGCACTCAAATCAATGCTTATGCACAATGCAATAGAAAAATCTAAATCCATTCTCACTATCAATTTCAGTCTCAAAAAATAAAGTGGCAAACGTTTGTTAATTACAAAGCTCATGAACAAGTTAGCCAAAGTAGCACTATCGAAGAAGCTTGTAAACTTTTTTCATCCCTTAGCCAATTAAGTCTTAAATACGGGAAAACTGAAACTAAACCAAGCACCAGAAAATAAAAATAAAGTCAAAAGAAAGGAAGGCAAATATGTATGCTTCTTAATAGGAAAAGAAGTGCTACTCAAGCCAAAAGTTTAGTCCGCCCTTGGTGGGGCTTAAATGCATAATTTCCTCTTTTTCCTTTGTCAAGTGTTTTATTAGCTTTAATTTAAAGTTCTTTTATAATATTTAATGAATCCGCTGGAGTGTAGGAAGAAGTGGTGTACTTAACGCCCACAGTAACCTTGCAAAAAAAAAGTTGTATAATTGCACCACCGACCGGCTTAGGCTAAATAAAATTATTGCAACTTTGGATTTGGTTTCGATTTTTACTAGCAAAGTGGTTTGCGGTATTCTTTTTGTTTTCTTTTGTTAAGAAGTAAATTGTGAGAGATAAAATGTAATCCGTGGTATCCCTAATTTATGGTTAAGGATAAAAAGATTGCTGACCCTGAATTCTGGTTCAATTTTTTATCTGAGATAAACTTTGAAACTTTTTCATACGTGCTTAGTTCGTTTGCAACTAAAAACTATATTCCTATATACATACGTATGGGCATACATGCCACAACTTGCCAGGACTAATTGCTTGATGTCTCATAAAATATTGCAAGAAGGTATTCCAGCTCTTCTGTGTATTTATTCTCGTCTAGATGGTATTAAAAACTCTTTCTTGGAATTATTCACCGAGTTTTGGTATATTTCAGCTACAATAATTCCATTAAGGCTTATATTCTCCCAGTTCACTCACAACACTCCGATGGTAGCAAGATTTGTCTCTATTGACTAATTACATGGCATTTTCTTACAACGAATTCTATTTTCAGAACAAATTAAACATGATAATGAAAGGCTTTGTTGTACCTCTTGGGTATAATTTAAGTAAATTCGTTTTGTGAAATGCTAAAAATACTCTCCCATATTGTTGAGGCAAAGCTATAGCTACAGGAAATTTAAATCCCACTTCAAATCAGATCTAATTCATGTACCTTGCCCATATGAATTGATGTGGAACGTGATTTGAATGCCAACAAAAAAAACCAATACCCCCGAAAACGATGTTACCAGAAAGAGATTTTCAATGAACCTTAAATATAAGATTTGCATGAGATATCGAAAAACAATAAGCACTAATAGTATGATATCAGATTTATGAGAAACATATTTATGTCTAAGTTATCAGTGCACTTCAAAAACCCGATGGATAGTCAAACTAAATTCTCATAGACAATATCTATAGATAGATACGAATTCGAATATTTAATAAAAACTTCACGTTTATCGTTTCTCTCGCTAATAATATTACAAATTCCAAAATCACGGAAAAATCTATTTGTGGTTTCATTTATTTTTTGTTTATTTGAACGTAAATTTCAATCCATTAAGTGTAAAAGAAAACGACGCTATTTACATTTTGCAGCTTTTACCAATTTCTCACTTTCTGAAGGTTTAACCAAATCCATTTAGCTAAATTCACTCGACGGAGAATAAGAAAAATGGAATCAGACTCTTAGGCTTCTTGGAAGGTAAAATAAAATTTACGAGAAGCGGTGTATCTGTGGTGATTCATTGTTTCTTGTGGCGGGGGTAGTTAGTATTTAGAAATTAAGTTAAAACATGATGGTCGCAACCGCACTGTGGCTTCGTAGCATATCTATTGATTTTTACAAAAAGTATTTTCCTAAAATGGATCAACTGATGCAAAAAGATTATTTCCTTCGTGTAAGGAAAATAGAAAGAAATAACGTTCTGAATGATTTAACTTGAGTGAAGGACGTTACATTTATCTTTTTTAAATATTTGAAGACAAGTATACCGAGAGCGTGGAAAAATAAAACTCACATATCATTTAAATGAAAACGAAATATGTGCAAATTAAAAAATATCATCGTTTTTTTTCTTTATCTCTCTATCTCTCTGAGAAGAATCAGAATGCATAGTGGGTTCTACAGACAATGAATGTAGTTCTTTTACGTTCTGACATAAATTGCAGTAAATACTTTTTTTTAATAAAAATTGTTGACACGTCAAATGGACCCTAATAACAGATGCCTCCCTTTGAAGATACTTTGACCCCACTGCCCATGTGAAAACGAAAAAACGTGATGCCCTTTAATTCTCGCAATGACAGTATTTGACCGATGGGGCAGTCTCAAAGAAAAACAAGCAGAAGCAAAGCAAATAGAGAAAGGAAGACTAAAACCAAAAAACAAGAGGATTCAAAAAACCACCCGCAAACGACCTGGGTTTACCCGAGATCTCTTCTTCTCTAGCCCGGCTTAACTAAAGTGATAAAATAAAATACTTTTTCTCTACTACCACTACAGGACTAGCAATAGCAATAGTCGTACTCAGGAAAAGAGTGTAGATTCAAGAACCATTCGGAAAACGACAGATGGATGGACAAACAGACAGAGTAATCCCGCGAACGTTTCTAATGCTTAAGTGATGTGCTTTGATAGTTGGTATCTCGTAGATGGTATCTGTTTTGAAAAATGTGAAATCCAATTTAGCACATATACTGTTCGAGTGGATAAAGTAGAAAGAAGAAAAAAAGTACAACGAATAAGCTTTCAGTATACAAGATAGAGTTTTTCTTTTACTTGTTACTTTTTGTTATTTTTTCCTTTCCTTTCCTCGAAGTCTTATATGTTGCTGCTGTATCTTATTTAGCATCATGACGGAAGAGAAAGCTGTTTTACTTACAAAAAACATGGTAATGCCGCATTGAATGTGTTGAGTTTTGAGGTGAATTACGATTGTTTTTTCGGTTCCGAAAGGAAGCAGTCTTTTTTCATTTCTAGTGACAATGATTTCTTTTCAAAGGCTTTGATGGATAAAGAAGTTGTCAGGTTGTAGTTTGAAGGATTTGGGGAATAAAATTGGAATTACTTTGTCATGGCGTGAATATTCCCGATTATTATTAATAAATTCTTGATTATTTTTTATACAGTCCCATTTATGTTCAGTGAATTATGAAATAAATAGACTGAGCATATACAATCGAGTATAAATTAAAAAGCTGGGTTTTTGTATAGAAACTGTTGCAGTACATACATACGTAAGAAGCGAAAACTATATGCTGCATATTTTGTGATATATTTTTGTAAATGCATCTATCGATTAATATGACGTTTGCAAAATGTCCTTTATAGTTTCCTATTTGACATTGAACATCCGTGCGGCATAGAGAAGCAACAATTTTGCTGTTAAATGCCAATTATGTAAGCCGAAAAATTACCTCCGCTACATTAAATAGTAATGACTATCTTAAGTAGGGTCAAGAATCAAGCTCTTATATTTAATTTATACCCCATTCAATTTTCGACCATCGAAATTTTGTCATTTTAAAATCAAAACATACTTTTGTCTACCATGGAGCTTATCGAAATACAAAATCACAATGAATTCTGTACTAAAAGCTTCTGATAGCATTGCAACCGTTTAAAAATTAAAATTTTAATGGAAACATCTCCCTTCCTAACGTGAGGCAAATTGACAGCAGTAGTTCCTATTCATTTCATTATTCTTTCATCAGTTTTTATATGGAAATTATAATCAATGTTTTATACGACAGTGCTTAAATGTATACAGTACTGATGCAGATACTCGTAGTCTGCTCAAGTCGAATAATAAAATATTATTCAATGTCATTTGATGGTACACATTGTCATTATTTCACAATTAGTAAATATTTTTTTAAGACATCTGATCAAGAATGACACATCAAAGTGCTATCAGAGATGCAACATTGTTATTTTAATTTGACATGTAGTAGATGTTTGACATTTAGTATATTACGCATATAAGGACAGCAAACTAAGGGTCCCATTTTGATTGGATAATATAAAATATACTCAAATAGAATGTCATTCACATTTGACATGCCAAATGCAACAGTATCAGATATACAGTCATATACATATCCGTCCAGCTTGTCATACTCATAAAATACAATAAAAAATAAATAAAACGAAAGCTGTTTAGCCTACAACTGTTCAGATAAGATTAAAGTTTTTGTAGTTTACACATTTATCCGTATCTTATTTTACAGACTTCGTTCTGTTCGTTTTGAAGTTAATAACCACGACAAGAAGAGGGAGTGGATATTTATGTATGCGATAAAAAATACATTGCAATCTTAACTGAAAGGAAAAATAAGTTGAAATTTTTCACATCGACTTCCAAAGTTGTAAAATAAGTTATAAAACTCAAAACTCATTCCCTTTGACAGATACATTTTGAAGGGCATAAATAACAAATAACACAACTGTGACAGACGTTTTGAAAATTATTGTATTGCCATTGTATGGATTGAATCTTAATAGGTACATTTCCAATTTAACAGAATCAAAGCAATCTAATGAGAAATTACATTTGAAAAAATAACTCCAAATGACAGACGTCACGCTGCACCTTTATCGCATTCCTATTACATAATCAAACAGAACCAGTTACTCAATCGATACCTTACTTTTAATTAGATTATTTAACGTCAATCAATATATTTTGCAACATCATTTATTTATCCCTTAGCAAGAATTTAATCATTACATAATAGAAATTAAATAAAATGGGAAACAATAACGACACAGTAAAGTAAAACTTCATTAATTACGTAACTAAAGATCAATAAAGCTTACAGCAGTTAGGTCAACTTTGATAAATAAAATTCAGGAAATGTAAATAACCTACCACTTACTTATCCAGATGGTTAATGATTAGTTTTTGTGGTATAACTTTGAAGTTTGCCTTTAATTAAAAATTAATTTAAGTTCATTTGTGTTGGCAGTTAAGTACAGGGTACCAATTTTAAGTGAAGTATCATAGAATATTTCTAAACAAAAGACATTACCTTTAACATTAGACATTTTTTCAGTGCTGTCACTTTTAAAATAGACTGGATTTTTCCGTTTGATGTATTAATTTGGTGTTCCCCTTGTGGGATATTGAGCGTGTGCAACTGAAAAGGTCGAAAGTTAACGACTATTTGTTGAATTAAAGGAATCATAAATCGATTTATCTTCTTTTTTTAGGTGCAAAAATTAATTATAGGCTGTGTTTTTGTAGGAAACATTATTATCTCATCAAGGCTTTTTAAATGAATATGAAATAAGTAAAATGATAATTACAAAGACCTATGTCGTTTCTAATAGTTGAGGATTTTACGGTTCCGGAATAGCCGGATGGAATCATTGAGTTTATTAAAGTTATGAAAATTGAAAATATGCATGTGTGTAAAACCTTTTAGATTAATTTAACAAGCTCAACAGTTGTCAATAACTTTCTGCTGCTACTCGAACTTACTTTTTCAAAAAGAAGTGTTGTCGTAAGAAGGCTCTTACAAAGGGTTCTAATGAGCTGAAAATTCAATCCTACTCAAAAAATCTTTTCAATTTTATCGTTTCGGCGTCTAACTTTTTCACATGCCAACAGAATTAATCTACCTTACATATTTTATCTTGTTGTTGTCCTCAAACTTTAGACCACACAACCAGTTTATTCTACATCAATAAATACTCGTAGATTATGAAACTAACCACCACTGTCAAACAAATTACGATAACACGGTGAAAACGAAAAATTAAAAAATTCTTTGTTCAGTTCTTTTAGCAACAACAAAGGTAAACAGTTTTTAAATTACATACACAAATATCTTGTCAACAAACTTGTAGGCTTGTTTGTGAACCAACTAAAAACGTCTTCCAGTTGTGCACGCGGATACGTTTTTATAGGTTATCTTGTATGCTTGACATATGTCAGTGTGCTAGAATGATCAATAAGTATGATAAACACTTTTTATTTGTCGCAATTTTTTTTATCGAATTTTATATTTTTATATGTGTTTTTAAAATGGGTTCAAGGAAAACATTCTGTAATCAATTTAAAATTGTCAAGTTGATATTGACCACCTTTATTGCAGATTATACGGGAATTTGAAGTACTCGTATTTGTTAACGTAAGTGTCACGTTTTGCATGCGCGGACTATTGTGCAGTTTGTTGCCTCGATTTCAGCAGGAACGTACCTTCTTATGTATGTCATGATCGACGAATTTTGAAGGAATGTACGTGTACATACAATATTTTATCAAGGAAGGTAGATCTGTTTTCTTCTTATATAGATTACATGCCACGGTTTTTATGGTTTGATTTTATTTTCGAATGAAAACTTGTTTGTTTGGTTAATAATTATGATCTATGAATTACAAGGACGACAAATAGTTATCATAATCAGGTTTTTCTACAAATGTGAACGTCGCGGTCTGCATACTCAGGAATCAACTCATATTTGCTCTCACTGTTTCGAGCAAAAACTTGCTTGTGAACGTATTGTATATTTTTAACCAAAGACTTTGACTTTTCTATGCGTTGTTAACCGATTTATTTTTATTTTTTCTAGGTCTGTAAAGCCCTTGGCATAATCTGTGAAATGGAATACTTTGGACTCGAGCACTGGATGCCGAATCAAAAAGAAACTCGTCCCCGGCAATGGATTAATTTACGTAATCGTCTAACACAAGATGGTAGCTGCAGTGGTAGTGGCATTCAACTTATGTTAGCATTACGTGTCAAATTCTGGGTACCAGTTCATTATATCCTACAAGAAAGCGTACGTAATCTCTTTTATATGCAAGCCAAAGTAGATCTTCTCGAAGGACGTCTTAATGCCAAAGATTGGAATAATGCTGCTAAGTTAAGCGCACTCCTATGCCAAGCTGATGCCATACGATTCAATGAGCTCTCATTGAAATCTAAATGTCCCCTACGTATGAAACGTGAATTACAAGAGCAAATTATAAAACAATTACAACAACAACAGCAGCAACATCAAAAGGAAAAAAAAGAAAAGGAATACGTGTTTACATTGAAAAAACGTCGCCTATCAAAGCAGAAATCCTGTGAAAATATTGACAATCCACATAATGCGGTTAATAATCATAGTCATCCGCAAATAAGTATAGGCATTGCAGCAACATCATCAACATCGAGTCCCACCATAAGTATTCCACCAATATCTACATCATTGCCAGCTTCATCATCATCGGCATCAACATCAACGACCACATCGACAGTATCATCAAATTCAACGGATGCATTAAGTATAGAAAATTCACTAGTCACATCACCATTGAGAATCTATGAAGACTATATAATAAGGCCAGCCAATGACATTAATGGTCAACTACCCGATGAGTTTCTTCGACAAATTGCAGTTGAACATGAGAAGTTGGCTAGATTGAAGATGACACCAAAATCGGCAAAGTATTGGCTATTGCAAGAGATTCAAGAGTTGCCCGGTTATGGTGAGGAGATTTTTAGTGGTGTTACCACAAATGAAAATCCAGTGCGTTGTGATATTGCAGTAGGTGCTCATGGCATAACCGTTTGTACTGGAGATGATAAAAACAAGTAAGTACCCGAAAAATACATTTTTTTTCTTTTGAAGAACATTCCTAAAAGCTTGTAGATCAAAATGACAAATTCCTTTACCTTCCTGTACCTCTTTGAGGTAAAACTGTTTACGGCGTACCTACTCGTATGTTAGGCCCGCCATTCAAGTCAACACTATTCAGAATAGAGCACGTGCACTCAAGAGCGCTGCAAAAAGTCAATTCAAGGAGATGTGGTACAAAACCATCTCTTGACATTCACGTCACTTTTTTTTTATTTCTTTTTTGGATAAAGCTTTCTGCAAGTGCAACAGCCTTTTTTGACAAGCAAAAGAAAACTGTTTTTTTTTTTTTTTTGCGAAGCAGGTTTTTTAAAGATAATCATCAATAATAGGTGAAAGACTTGCCTGTCATCGTTCGTCTTTCCCATCTGCACATTTTCAATCATTGCTACCCGTTTGACTAGCACATACCGAGTTTTCTTCTCCACCAGATTGCCATCTCAACCGGTCTACACGTATTCTCATTCGAATCAGTACCTTCTACTTGCCGTGATTAATTCAGTTTTTCTTTCTTCCTTTTTTGGGCAGGTGAAAACAAAATAACAGAAGCAAAGATGATGGATTCGTTTAAATATCCCGTCGAATATTGATGCGAACGATTTCTGATTATATATATTGTATATAATCTGGTGGATTTTTTTTTACTGCTCAATGTTTTTCCTCTGTATGAAGATAATGAATCAAAACAACAGCTGTCCAGGATGTATAGTACATAATATATTGTAATATCCTGATTGACCTCATCTGTATCATACTTGCCGCGAATAAGGAAACGTGTTCCAGAACACTACTCCTAGTATCTTTTTCTCTTTTAAAGTTATTGACTCAATTTATGAGTAACGATGAATCTTGAAAATTGCCTGTTATACTTGGAAGCAGGACACTTCGTATCGACTTTCAGTTTGAAATTGAAATCTTTTTATCATTTTTTATTTTGTTGTGTCTTTCTTCACAAGGACACGAGTAGATTTTACTGATTTGTCATTGAAACACCACATTTTTTCCAGATCCCAAAACCAACAACGATTGGTAGTATTTTATTCCAGACAAGTGTTTCCCCTATTACCATGGCAGAATACTAATGCCTGAAGCAAGGTGCCGATATATAAATTGATGTAATGCTAGCGTGTGGGTTTTTGCTCAAACACAGAAACAAGTAATGGTGTTTTACACATTGGAAAACAAAAAAAAACAAAAATATCAGAAAAAGGAAATATTCCTTGTTGACCTGAAGGACGTTGTCAAGTTGAGTTGTAAGGGATTTAGTGTACACATTATACTTAGTTATTTCCTTTTACATTTGATACCCCTAAGGTATCACGGTAGAATGGTAAAAATCTTTTTAGATTGCTTTCATATTGGCACATGTGTTGTTGTTTAATGTCTGCCTTAATCTGATGATGACAATTTCAATTTAAACAGAGGTTCTTAAGACTTGGGAATCATTTTGAGAAGATTTCTCGTCACCGCTATAGCAACAGGTTGGTGTAACTTTCAACAGGAATCGACAATGCTATGGATTTCAGTTTCTGCTTCATTCGATACTGGTCGTCTGGCTTTCATTACAAAGCATGATAAAAAGCGATTAAGTGTTGACAGCGTTAACATTATCCAATTACAATAAACTAAATTTGCACGCCCTTTGTGTGTTGTGAATCTTTTGAATGAAAATATTTAAATGGAATTTAGTTGTTTTAAATGTGCAGGAGCTGGTAACCATGAATACAGTATTTTTCCATTACAATACTTATCTGGGCAACGGTTTACCAAACGTTGACCTTTATTGTAGCCAACAACAAGACTTCCTTATTCATCTCCAAACGAGTAACAATAATCATGTGCCTATGCTGATAACAGTTCTTGGAATAACCCATGCTTTACGGGGCACGCCTATGAATACAGCGCTGTATGCAAATGATTAAATCTATTTCTGGGGAATTTGCAATTTACTTGCTTGCTAAACAATTTGCCTTCCGTGATTGCATGCGGCGCCCATTTAATTTAATTTTTTTTATTTTCTTGTTCTCAACTTGCATTTGGTTTTTCTAAGAAAGTTGTTATATCAGTTCAGATAGCGGGGATAGGTTTTTTTATTTATGCCTTAAAGAAAGTTCGGGCAATAATACTAATTGAATTCTCTTGTTTTTTATTTTTTGTTTTTGCAGCATCCCTTTCAGTGCTATTGCCGCAGCTAAATCTTTTCGTCGAATCTTTAAACTCGAATATGTGTGCGATCACAATGATCGCAAAGAGCTGGAACTCAAATTGCCAAAGCATGCTATTGCTGCTGGCCTCTATCGGTCGATAACCGAACGCCATGCATTCTATGTCTGTGATAAGGTACGCGGTGTGGTTACCAATCAATTTACACGTGATCTCAAAGGCACTATTGCCTCAATGTTTAAGGAAGATACCGAACTAGGTAAACGTTATGTGTTCGATATTCAACGTACTTGTCGTGAGGTGCACGACCAGGCTAGAAGGATACTACATGAGCGTGGTATTGAAATTACAGCAGCATCAACAAGTACCAGTGATGATATTAGTCGATTGCTGCCGAATGGTACAATAGTGAAAGATGGAGCGATAAGCAATGAAGCAGTGGGAAAAGTTGATATTGCCATTAAGGAGAAAGAGGAGCGTGAAGCTGCTATTGAACGATGTGTTGATACAAGGATCTCAGAGGCGATGACATGTAAAATTTGCATGGATCGTTCGATAAATAGTATGTTTAATCCGTGTCGTCATGTTTTAGCATGCAGTCAATGTGCAGCTAGGTAAGCATTTCATTTCAAATGTAAAAATATGCAAATTTGATCAACCGATAGTGAATAAGTGAATCATAGCCATTAGGCGCCAATTAAGGCCACAAACCACAACAGTTACAATGTAATTTTCTTTTTAATAACTTTTGTCATATGAATGAATAATTTACGAGATCGTTCTTTTTGAATGAACTTTGTGACGGTAACAAAACTTGCAGTTCAATTTTATGTATTTATGAATGAGACATCATCGTCATCTTGCGGTTGCTGACAATCGACCTTTGGGTAACTTGTTATTACAAATACCTTTTTTGATATGAGACGTTTTTTAATCACATTTGGGGAATACGATCCTCTCCCTATATAGTGGTAAATCAATTCCAATAAGATCACAGTGCAGATATACTCGTTTCTTTACTGCAGCATTGGTGTCGGTTCAATTTTGCATATTTCCACAGATTCGAAGAAGTCAAATTTTTTTAATTCACGTTTACAGCGTCCATTTAACATTTGATTTTTCTATTTTAATTTCAGATGCACTAACTGCCCAAATTGTCGTGTTAAGATCACAAATGTTGTAAAAATATTCCTACCACCAGAATTGCGTGCCAATATGCTCGCCAATCACACCACCGCCAATCCAAATGGAACCATTAATCCACTACATAACGACGACACAAATCCCAATGGTGACATTAGACAAATTCCGACCGCCGAGAACTCACCAACAAACAGCTCAGGTGCAGTACCCATTTCGACACCAAAATTAACACAGGCCGCCTAGAATTGGCTTTGGTCTTGGCTTTTTCGAATCTTAGAATGGGTCTGCGTACCAGTCGTATGAACGTCTTTCTTTGGTTTCTTCGAATTCGAATTCGTCAAGTGAATTCGTTTGATACTTCATCAATCAGTTCAAGTTTTCATTTACAATAAATAATTTTGAATAAAATAATTTAAAAACAAAAATAATAAAAAGAAGAAGTACCTACACACAACATATAGTATGTGTACTGTGAATTGTGCTTTCAAGAACAGTTTCTCTAAGAGAAAATAGGAATGAATGCTTACTAAACCAGCCACCAACCAACCAACATCAGATAGACAGATTGGAAAGGAAGAAAGAAATCGAATCGAATGCGATGTGTCGTTTTAGTTTATTTTTGTAAACGCATTGAAGATAACGTGATATCAGATGTGATTATTATTATTTTTTAGAATTACTCAAATAATTTTTTTTTGTTTAATTTTTTTGTTGTGTTGTTTATTTTGTTTTAATTTGTTTACTCTTCGTTTTGTCTTGTCTTTTTTTGTTTATTATATTCAAAAGCAATGCGACGACAAATTAATAAAAAAAAAACAGTTGAAATCCTTTGAATTCCTTGAAATAGCATTTAAGTAATTTTTAAAACGAAGAATTCTTCATAATCAATGCAATGAAAATGTTTTATTTTTTCTTTAATAAAAATATATTTAGTAGTTCTTATTATTATTCTTTGATTTTTATAAAGAGAAGTGCAAAAGTTTGTTTCAGTTTTAAGAATGCAAATGATGTGTGAATGCAATTAAGCGATAGTTGGACGCATACATATTAGTAGAAGAGCGTATAAATATATATTTTTAAAACACTTAGTTTAAGCTTTGTGTCCTTAAAATTACATTCAAAATAAAACCGAAAATCTAAAATAATATGTGTAAACCCCAGTTACCTTAAAAGTAAAAAAACAAAACTTAAAAAAAAATAAAAACCTTTTGTATTGTTATAAATATAAGATTGTCCCAACGTAACCTTTTTTCTTAAAAGAAAACAAAAAACAAAAAAAAACTATATATACAAGCATTATATATAAATAAAATATATTTCTTAAGCATTAACAATAGTTATAAAAAAAATAAATTAATAAATAACTGAGTGCATTATTTTCCACAAGACTTCTTGTAGTTTACGAATATGTTTTGTAGCTGTTTTTGATTCTTATTTTCAATTACGAGTTGCGATATTCTGAAGTTAAAAACAATCACTTGTGAAATTTTCTTTTTTTGCAAAATTTTGTCGATAATGTGAACGAGTTATATACACACACAACCACTCACATAAAATAAACAATAATAAATCGATAGAAATTTCTATAATCGTTTAGTGTAGTCTTATGAAAACAAGTAACAATTTTAGAAAACTCTAGTTTGACGATAGAAATATGTATAAAAATTTGAATGTTAAATGTACAAAAAACAAAATTATAATAGTAAAAAAATATAGGTAAAAAAAATGTTATAAAACAATCTCAAAGGAAATAAGAATAAAACAGCGTAGAGAAGAGGAACACGAATATATACATATGTCAGTAGAAAATGAATGAGAAATAATTAAAAAAAGAAGAAAAAACATTACACACAAATTACTTAACAGTTGTTTTATTAACTAAATGTAAAAGGTTGACCAAGTATTCATAAGGTAGCCCTACAATCCGGAGTGGATCTGAACCTTAATCAACAAGCGTCTCCATCCAGCTCGATCTTTTGCTGCCTGCCTCCAGTTTCGGGTGCTTACTTGGCTGAGATCCCCTTTCACTTATAAGTCTCGGTCCGCCTCTAATGCACTGTTTATCGGGGGTGGATTCGTAGGCTTTTCGGACCGGAGCATTATGTGTCCATCCGCTATACATGACCAAGCCATCTCAGTCGTAAGATTTTCACTCTTCTGGCTAGGTTGATGTCGCTGTACAGTCCATGCAGTTCATACAGTTGCATCCACCCCTATCGGGAATAATAATTCTCCCAGAATATTTCCTTTTTTTTCAAAATAGGTATCGTGAACAATTTTTGAAAGGGAACAAAAAATTCCGTCGGAAAAATAGGTATAGGTATAGGAATGATTTCGAAAGGGAACAAAAAGTTCCGTCGGAAAAAACTATCTCCGCAAAATCCGCACTTCTAAACATATTTTAAAGTATAATTTTTTGTCAGTTTTTATTTAAAATTCAACATTTACTTTTAATTGTCTTTGCAAATTAAATTTCCGTATTTTGTTTACCTTATTATTTTTCGACGTCAAAACGTTCGAACTCATTTTCAAAAATTCTGGGAGAAAAAGGATTCCGATGGAAATTCACGATACCTAGAAAATGTTCCCGGGAACAAAAGTATTCGGGGGGAAAATGTTTCCCCCGGAATTCTCGATAGTTGTGATCTTCTCGTTCTATCTTCTCCTCCAATCAACGTCAATGCAAACGGGACCAAAGATCACCCGAAAAATTTTCCAAAGGCAAGAGCACCCTCATCCATTTTTGATAATGTCCTTGTCTCTGTGCTATAAAGCAGGACTGGAATTATTTAAGTATTATATAGAGTAACTTTTGTTGTTCGAGAGAGGGCTTTGCTAGTCAATTGCCTTCTTAGTCCAAAGAAGCAGAAATGAGAAAGATAATTTGATCTTACTGCTGGGGTCTCCTGAGTTTACAGCGGAGCCTAGCTAAACAAAGTACTTAACTATCTCAAAGTTATATCTGTCGAATGTGACGTTGTGTCCGAAATGATGGTGTTGAGTGACCATTTTACTTGACAGGATGTACTTGGTCTTGCCCTCGTTGACCGCTTAACCTAATTTCGCCGCTTCTGTCCCAATACACGCGAATACTTTGCATTACTCTTTCAATTATGATATTGAAGCAGTGGCGCAGCGGGGACACAAGCCCAGGGCGGCACTTTGCTAGGGGCGGCAATTTGGAGCGGATTTTTTTTTTTAATATAGGTATATAAAATTTACAAATTTATTCTTATTTACAAAGCCTACCAGCACTACTTTACAGTAAGTAATCAGACATTCACATTCCTTGTGTTGCTTAAAAACATCCAATCAACGCTGCTTCCGAGTATGCAACTACATTTTATAAGAAATGAGAACCATGTACAGCACACACAAATTATAATACAGTGCACAATATCTGCATTCCAAAATACTTACGAATAAAAATTTGTGGAAGAACTATCACTTATATGTCACCACAAATTCAAAACGAGTTCATTGATATTTTAGGAGATAACGTTCGTCAACGAATTTTCTGTCAAATTACAAAGGCAAAATACGAGTATTATACCATTAAATTCGATAATACCCCAGATGTATCACACAAAGATCAAACCAGTCAAGTATTGCGTTATCTTAAAATCGAAAATCAGAAACTGGTAGTAGTGGAATCTTTTATTGATTTTATCGAAACAAAGAACAAAACAGCTGAAGGCATTTCTGACATGATTTTATGTAAGCTAAAAGCTAATGGTCTTGTTATAATGGATTGCAGAGGTCAAGCATATGACAATGCTGCTGTAATGGCTGGTAAATACGAGTATACAGGAGTGCAGCAAAGACTAAAAGATATAAACCACAAAGCTCCACTCTTTGCACTTGGTTTGTTTTCATGATGCTGCTGTTGAGCCAAATTCGGTCACTTTCTTCGCTACCTTAGAACGCATAGCTATATTCTTTTTTTTTCGTGTCCACACACCGTTGGGAAGTTCTGCTTGGTACTTCAGGGGGGTTACTCTGTATTTCGATTCTAATATCAGATCACTCGAATTAGAATAATTGGCATTTACGAGTAGTAATCCGAAAGTACTATTGAGAATTTCGATATTTGGATTTCAAATTCTCTTTTTCGAAAATCAGAAAATTGGTACTTAGCAATTCGATTCATTGTGTCAAAGTCGTTCGAGTTTCGGATTTTTTATTCGATAGATGTTTTGTTTGCGAAAGGGTGCAAAGGGTGTTGGTGAAAATGTAAGTTTTTACTTTGGATGATAGCAAAAATACTTATTTCTATTGTTTCAGGGAAGCAAACAAAACATCGCATACCAAAATAAGGCAGTTCGAGTTGTTAGTAGATTTTATGGGCCAGCATCTGCAGTTATCCAAAGGATATTTAAAAACGGCGGACGTCAAAAAACTTCAGTTGCCCTATGGAAACGGCTGGCAACCGAACTAATGTCGCAAGGACCTCCAATACGTGATGGAAATGGATGGAAACAAGTAAGTGGAGTGCTTAATATCTCTGAGAACAATTAAAATAAAAACAATACATCTTCCTCAAACCATATAGCAACAGAATCCATTTGTTTTACTTGTAAACTTTAATCTTTCACTTGTTCACATAAAATTGAATTTTGAACAAACGGCTCGGCATTTGACATTTATCAAGTCAAATCGCGAGTCTCGAAAAAAATATTCGAAAATGAGAATGAATTCGATTCGAAAGTGTTAGAGAGTGCCAATTTAAAACAGAATCGAATTCTACTTTCGAATAGTTTAGACTTTCGAATCGAAATACAGAGTAACCCGCTAGGCAAAGCATTGAAGAGGATGCAAGGAACAAGATGGAGCGCAAAAGCTGATGCAGTTGAGAATACCTGGAACCATTATAAGGGCATTTTTAATACCTTGGAAAAACTGACGGAGGTAGACGAAAGCCTTAACACACGGACGGATGCAGGAGCATCGCAATCGTTTTCATTTCTGTGTTTTTTTAGCTTTTGGAAAGTATTACTGCACGAAGTTAACGATGTCCAAATATACTAGCAAACAGGACTGAACCTTCATCAATGTGCTCAAAAAATAAATACATTGCAAATCTTCCTTACAGAAAAACAAGATGAATTGGTAGACGGTGCTTTTACTTATGCTAAAAATATATGTTAAAACATATTTTTGGTGATGGAAATATAGATGCTGCTTTATCCTATGAAATTAATCTGCGACGAAAATTATTTTCTTCCTTAGACAGGGTTAGTGCTGAAATACGGCAAAGATTTCAACATCTACGAAATTTGGTGACAAAGTTCGACTTTCTCACCGCAGCCAAACTCTAAGATAAAAACTATGAAAGCAATTCAGATGTTGCACCTCATGAGGATGGCATCGATAATGATGAATTTGAGATCGAACGCATACGGTTAAGAGCAATTATATTTTCTACAGGCAAAACAAATGAACTCGCCAATAAAAGCCCACTGGAACTATTAAAATATACAATTACAGCTAAGACTGGAATTTAGTCTGCCTAATATTACAATAATGCTTCGTCTTTTTCACATAATTGCAATAAGTAATTCCGGTTGTGAAAGGAGTTTCTCGAAATTGAAGCATATTAAAAAATTATTAAGTTCCACAATGAGCACCCTAAGGCTTTTTTATCTGGATATCATGGCTATAGAGCAGGAAATCACGGAGACCACCAATTAAATAAAATTTTAAACAAGTAAATAAAAAAAATGAATTACATATGTACCTGCATTTACCCTTTTAAAATTATTTTAAACAAATTTTAGATATTTTTTTTTAATTATTAATGAGTTCAATTAAATAATAAACGAAAATAATTTATTATAATTAATATAATGCAATATAATTTAATGTAATTAAATTAAACAATTTCAAAAGCTGAAGAAGAAAATAAGTAAATAATTTAGATAATTAAAGTTTAATGGCAATTACCGTTGTTTATTTGATACCTGAGGTAAGTAATTTTTATCCGCTTAGAGATTGTGAAATCGGAAAGTAACCGATATGGGAAAATTTTAAATTTGCCGCTTAATTTTTGCAAGACAATGCATCGCCCTGTCTAAATCCTTTTTTCAACTGACATTAAGACCAAGTCTCTCACAGTCATTGTCTTTAAAATGGCCAAATCATAATATCGCGTTCGCGCTTTGACATGCTTCATGTACGCTTTATTTCGAACTAACGATAATTTGCGTCAAGTGCACGAACTTGTAATTTGCAATCCGGAATGTCGCTTCGATGACAGGCTGACAGATAAAGTATTATTTCCTCAGATTTCATATATATGATTTCGTTGCATGAGTTATAGTAGAAATTTACTCTTCTTATTATATTAAATTTTAATTAGGAGAAATAACTTCACAAGCAATGTATTTTAATAAATAAATTTAATAAAAAACAACAAATATCTATTTCGAATTAATATTTTGCGCAAGAAAACCATAACAAAATAATCGCAAAAGTATTTTACGCATTCGGAGTAAGTACATTACACTATAACCTACTTTGTACATACAAATCGAACAAATCAACGTATCTTGTAATGTCAAACACACGACAAGGTAGAAAGTAGCTTTATTTGGGCTTTGATGTCGAGCTTACGATATTTACGATCAAAAATGCTAGAAACGCCTGAGGTTAAATTTCGGATTGCTCCATAAGTGGCAATTGTTTCTACTCAATGTGTCAAAGCGCGACCGCGCGGACGCGATATTGTGAATTAGCTTTAAACGAGAGATTTCAACCTGTCTTCAAATGTCTGCTAAAAATACTGTAAGGAACATAAACTTGTTTCACTTTTCGTAAAAAATTAAAAGTATGATTAAAGGTTCCTGTGACATTACGAATGTGCTGACAGTAACTCCTGTTGAAATTGGTCCTTCGAGCACTTCGTTATATTGTGGTGTGAAATCCTGCAAGAACCCATGGCGCAAACTCGTCTATAACAAACATATGGCTTCTGTTCTCATTTGCTATATGGTTCTGTATTACGTAATAGTACCCTTGAGGTGTTCAACTTTAATCTGCCTTAGATACGAGTAAGCACTTATCGGTACGTTTCTTTTATACACGGAATATGAAATTGGGCGGAAATTTATATTTCCAAAGCGAAAATGTTTACGTGATTATCTTTACATCATATTTTACCTAGGTAAAGAGATTGAAGGTTGAACGGGTACAATCTCAATAAACCGCCGGAACTTGCGCGATTACGTATGCTTTAACCTCTTGGCAATTCCTTTCCAAGCAAGCGCAAGTAGCAAAGCAACATGCCTAGAATACAAACAACGCTGCATAGTAGACGATGAAACACTTAAAAAAGAAAAAAACCTGCTTCTCCGGAGAAATATTAAAGACCACGGGCGCTTGAAGAAATGGAGAGCAGCTACTTCAACAACAACGTTAGCCACAAAGTTAGAAGAGCATTTAAAGTCAACAACGTTTCAGCCGAAGAAAAAGCTGAATAAATAAGCAAGGAAATTTGGCAAACGAATCACAGTTCCTGTTAATCGGCGAGTATTTCTCAAATTCCACTTCCAAGAGGAACTTCTAAATCTTCTCCAAGCATTGTTCGAAGGAAAGCACACAGGAATAATGGAGCTGTACTCCCGCCATCGCCTACGCGATCCACAAGAAAGGGCACGATCTAAATTTGCTGCAAGTTAACATAGAGGCCTCCCCTTAATAGTCTTTCAAATCGCATCGAAAACCGGATTTTTGGCAAAACTGTAGTGCTCGAACATAATACAAGTAAGTAGACTCCAGTCTTCACATCTAAAGCACAGCAGGAAGGCGACTGACTTCTAAATGAAAACCCAATTACTTTTCGTTCCTGGGTAAGATCCTGGTCGAAACCAGTCAAAACCACTTTTCGAAACATTTGGCATATTAAGCAATAGTTATCGAAAAAAATGTAAAAGTTCTAATTGGAAAAAAATAATAATCGTAGGAAATTCAAAGGCTCAATGATGTCTTGTAAACTTTTAACCGAAAGCTCGGTTTTCGATGCTGTGTGAAAGGGTATAAATTAGCTTACAAAATCCTGCGTGTCAAACCATTTGTCAACGGGTAGGGCGGGTAAGTCCGCAATTGATCAAATACTCACACTACACCAGGTCCTAGAGAAATAAACCCCAAATCTGACGCATTTGATACTTCTTCTTCTTCTTATCCTTTTATTAACCCTTTCCTCGTTATACGAACTTATGCGTAACGAGTTTCCCATTTTTACTGCATCGCTGCTGCTCCGTTTATGGGGTTGGCTAATGTCGCAGACCGCAGAACGCGTCTACATAATGCTCGGTCCTGGATCGCTTCAGTGGTAAGCCCCAGGCGTTGTTGCGCATTTGCCATCTGAGAAATCCAGGAATTTTTTTCCGACCTCGTTTTCTTACAGTTGGAGTGACCGTAGTTGATACGAGGGCGGGTCAATAAGTCCGTGACTTTTGGATTAAAACACAGATTTTTTGATAAAAAAATAATTTTATTTTTCAACGTAGTCTCCCTTGAGCTCTATACACTTTGTCCAACGCTTCTCCAATTTTTTTATCCCTTCCTTCTCGCCTTTGTTTGCGAGATGACTTCATCATTGGAGTCAAATCTTTTTCCACCAAGCCATTTCTTCAGGTTTGGGAACAAGAAGTAGTCGCTCGGAGCCAAATCTGGAGAATAGGGTGGATGAGGGAGCAATTCATAGTCCAATTCATGGATTTTTGCCATGGCAACTGCACATGTGTTTGTGGTCGACTGTGAGCAAACGCGGCACCCATCTTGCGGAAAGCTTTCTCATGCCCAAGTGATCATTCAAAATTGAAACCACTGAGCCATGCGAGATCCCTACGGCTTCCACAATCTCTCGCACTTTCAATCTTCGGTCGGCCAACACCATATCGTGAATTTTTTCGATTGTTTCGGGTGTAGAGACCTCAACTGGGCGTCCAGGACGTTCGGCATCTTCAGTGCTTGTACGGCCACAACGAAATTCAGTAAACCACTTTTTTACCATTGAAATCGATGGTGCAGAGTCCCCATAGTATTTATCAAGCTTAGCCTTGGTCTCGGTAATGGTTTTTTTTCGCAAGAAATAATGCTTAATAAGCACACGAAATTCACTTTTTTCCATTTTCTCCTCAAATTAGTGAGTAGTCTGATAAAAATAGCTGTCAAACACAAACTAACTGACGCAGCAAGTTTAAATTTTGACAGGAGTCAACTGACAGATGCCTGTTGACAGGAGCAGTGTTGCTGTTTCAGTAAAGAGGTCAGAAATTCAAAAAGTCAAAACTTATTGACCCGCCCTCGTAGTGCCTTTTTAAACGGATTTTCCGCAGATCTTCTTTGAACGTGGCAATACCAGCTTATTCTATTCGCCTCAAGCTGTTCGGCTACCGAAGTCTTTATATGTAGACTTCCTCTTATACGCGTAGATCTAATACAATCGCGTTTAGTGACTCCACTAGACATCCTTAACATTTTCATTTCCGCTGCCGTCATTTTGTTTTTAAACGCTTCGTACATTCGTACGACGCATTTGATACCTTCTGCAGTAACGAGCAGAACGGTGCCTTGTCCAGTTTTGAAATCTTTGCTAAGCTTGTCAGGCTGATGAAAGTTAATGACGATGGAAAACCCCACCTGCTCCGTTAAGGGTGGAAGAAATCTTACCATCCCCTTACCATACCATACCATGGTACTACTACTATTTGTATTCGGTGATTGCATTGACAGAACGCAACGAACTGTCACTCTCCACTTTTGGGAGTATTGAAACCTAAAGCTTCGTGTTTAACTTTAAAAATAATAGCTCTTCAAAAATGAAAAGAAACGTTTAACTCGACAATCGCTCTTTTTTTAGCAAATTGCTAGAAGGCAATTGAGTACACATTATCTTCAAGAAAAACTATTCTTAGTTCGAAAACCAAAACTTTTCGAGTAACTCTTGTCCCGTTTACTTACCTCACCTGAATGTTAGTATCCGTAATCACCTTGGAATGCATAACTGAAGGCAGGTGGCTAAAGATTGTCCTAACTGGGAGTTTAATTAGTTTATGCCCGGGCCCATTTCGAAGTGTAGCTCCACCTACGCTTACTTCTAATAAAATAATATAAATCAGAGCAAACTTTTCTACATTGTTTATCTTCATTTAAAACCAAACTTATCCAAATCGATCAAGGTTTCATAAAAATGGGAAGAATTAAAAAAGTCTCATTTGTTTAAAAACAAACAACAAAGCGCATAAGATGTGGTTTTTACATTTGCTAATACATTATGGCGTTTTGCTGAATACAAATAAATTTGGATATGGTATTTGCTAATATCATTAGCGAGGTGTCTACGCTAAGCAATTTTTTGAGCAAAACTTACTCAAAACACAAAACAAAACAAACCAAAAAGAGTAAAAAAATTCGAATAATAGTCACAAAATGACAAGCACTCAATAAAATCTCAGTTTCTGAGTGAAATCGTGGGATTGAAGTGAAAGAGACAAAATTTTTGTTACCACTTTGTGGAAACTTTTTAGTTTCGTGCCGGGTTTGGGTGTCTATGGCGTTGTAGTCCAGGTTGGCAGGCCTGTTTCGAACCCAGCAGGGGGACGGCATTTTTATTTCGCCTTGACTAAAAAAAGACTTTATGGGTTTGAAGATTGAAGTTGAATAACAACTTGAACTATTTTTTCAGATTTTGGATTCTGAAATTGTTTTATAATTCATTGTATGGACCTAGCTTATGAAAGACCGCCGGGACTTTGAGAGAAATTTTACAGCAATTTTAGATTTTCGAAATTGCGCCGGGGTCGAAAAATACGTTTTTTGACAAAATGGCAGGCAAAATTAAAATACTGTAAAAACTGTAAATTTTGCTAGGAAGTGAGGTTGTCGTAAATGTAGTGGGCGAATTTTAGAAATATCAAGACGTCCTTAGCATAGTGGTGGTGAGGAAGGACATTGAAGCTGCACCAAATCCAAACGAATAGTTCATATCCACCCCTGCATTCCTAGTTTTCATAGAACAGGAAGACTGGGATTTGTAAAAAACAACATGGCAACTACTATGGTTTCTGATTCAAACCCGGTTGAAGGAAGCTGTCGGGTGCCTACTTAACGAATCACATCATCAGTTGGGCCGCTCCTTTTTTTATATTTTTTAATTATTATATCACACTATATAATTTCTGATGCTTGTGAATGGTGCAGCTAAATTAAATTCTGCATTTCTATTATCCTGCTTGTGAAACTACCTTAATTCGCGGTATGAAGTATCAGCACAGTAACACAGAACGCTCTACCTCAGATCACCTCGTTACTGAAGATAAAAGTTTGAAATGTTTTTTTTTGTTTTTCAATTGAGTGATCCAAAAGGGAACTGCGCAGCGATTGATCGAGAATATATTGCCTTGGTTGGACAGCAGCACAACAACCAAGTTGGTACTGAAGTGCTTGTCTTACCTTCCGCCGTGGTCCCTGGTTAATGCCAGTTAAAATTCCAAAAGCATACTCAGCCAGTAGCAATACACTGGCCTACGCCATCATAGGGCACACAACGCTATAGGTACGAACCAACAAATGAAATGGAATATGAATGCATTCACTGTTGGTAATCCTTGCATATGTTTTAAGGGGAACAAACTTGCAAATACCTAACAGGCCACGAGCAGACGAGCAATTAACAGCCCTTGACTGATATCATTGCCATCCAGGAAGTGCGACGTGATGGGCCGAACGTACAAAGGACGAAAGTCTGTGATGTATTTATACTATGGTGATTTCTATAGGGAAAAGAAGCAGCGCTTATTCGGAAGTTGATTTCCCAAATGCGGTAGATTTAGGCAAGAAGTTTTAAGTTTTCTACACGTAAGCGAGCATTTTATGACAATCCACAACAGGACAAAACTCGTTGACATGAGTCGAATATGCGAATATGCGTCAACCCTGACGACACTTAATAAAGTTACGGGCTCTCCGACAAAACATATGAGCAATAAAGGAAGACATCTATGGTAGGACAGTTTGTAATTATAACCCGCACGACACCACCTCCGCCTCCAGTATTCCGCAATTACGAACGTTCCAAGGCGCTACAACAAAAAAGAACAATGTGAGAAGGTATAATATAGAAAAGCTGCCTTCGCAAGAGACCACCAGAAACTTCACTTAAAGCCTATCCCGATATCTCTCTACAATTCAAAGTACCGAGTACCGTACCATCAGAGACGTTGCAGCTAATGTGCTGGGTTTCTTTTTAGGCTTTCGCGATTATTTGATAACAACAGACGTTCGGGGTGAGTAAAGTATTCGACTCATTAATTGTTAATTTACGTGATTAATCCCAAAAATAATTAATAGTGCTTATTTAAAATTAATTGAAGCCATTGGTATTGAAGTTTCTTTTGTTAATGGACACACATTGAAAATTTATAGTGCTTATTTTCCGGGTGGAGTAATCACACCTCCAAAAAGATTTGATCTCCGGAGTGACTTCCTAAGGCTAGTTAATACTAACGATCTATTCCTAATAGGTGGTGATTTTAATTGCAGGCATAGGCACTGGTGTTGTATGAGGGGAAATGCATGGGGTAACATTCTTCGGGATCCTCAACGTAAGACATCCGTTTGAAATCCTCTTTCCCGATGGTCCTACTCACATTCCATCTAGTAGGAGCAGAAACCCTTCTACGTTGGAATTGTATCTTACTAATATGCCTGATCTTTGTACTTCCCCCATAACCCTCAACGAACTCAATTCCGATCATCTACCTGTTAAGTGTTGCGTGAAAGCTTCTCCAGTGCAGTGCGCAAATCAAATCAATGACTTCAAAAATGTCAACTGGAACTTATTTAGAAGAATAATAAGAACTAATATTGAAAACACTCTGGTTCAAAACAGCAATATATCCGAAATCGATCAAAATGTAGAAGCTTTTACCTCTGCAATCTTAGAAAGCGTAGAACATTCAGTGCCAAAGAAAAAGGTCGCAAGATGTGCATCCAACGTTCTTCCCCAATTTATTCTCCAGATGATAAAACTAAGAAACACTTGTACATCCAGGTGGAAACGTACAAGAAATGTGTCTTATCTCGAGGATTACAATAAATTAAATTCTTTGGTAAAATATGCAATAAAGAACCATAGAAACCAATCGTGGAACGATAGACCTCAGGGTCTAAATAAGGGCAGCAAGCCATTCTGGAATATCGTTAAGGTAGTGAAAAAAAAGAACACTTACATTCCTCCACTTAAGGTTGGCAATTCTTCGTTGGATTCTGGTTGTGATAAAGCTAATACGCTGGCAATCAACTTTTTCAAAAGTCATTCGATTGGTAGAAACGTAATTCCAGTCACGCATATCGAATCTTCCGTAGAACTTTCACTAAACATCCTCAATTTACAGTCATTATTTAGTAACATTAAGCGTATACATCTTAATGAATTGAAGGATATTATACGTAGTTTCAAGACTAGAAAATCGTCTGGTTCAGATCGGATTAACAATCAGTGCCTCAAAAATCTCCCTGATTTTGCCCTTATGAAGTTGATGGATTTGTTCAACAACTGTCTTAGATTGGCATACTTTCCTAATAAGTGGAAAGTAGCCAAGATAATTCCAATCTTGAAACCGGGCAAAGCTCCCAATTTACCTTGTAACTACAGGCCAATTAGTATGCTAAGCTCTCTTAGTAAGTGCCTGGAAAAAATTATAAAAAAAAGAATTGTATCTTTTGTTGACGAAAATGCAATTTTGCCCCCGGAGCAATTTGGATTCAGGCCATTTCACAACACTACTCACCAAGTGCATCGTATTACAAAAGATATTAAAAATAACCTTTCAGAGGACAAAAGCACTGGTATGGTAATTTTGGACATAGAGAAAGCCTTCGACACCGTTTGGCATAATGGTTTAATACATAAACTTCTAAGATTTAATTTTCCGTTGTACATAGTTAAAATTATTCAATCGTTCCTGTCATCCCGAAGTTTCAATGTATCCATCAACCAAAGTCTTTCAGACAATCATTTGATTAATGCAGGTGTTCCACAAGGATCTGTTTTTGGTCCAGTCCTCTTTAATATATATACTTCCGATCTCCCCAACTTGACAAACTGTAACACTGCCTTATTCGCTGACGATACTTTTTCTTCAGATACAATTGGTTTTAACATTGAAACTAATTTGCAATCTGGTTTAAATGCTGTTGAAGTATATTGTAGTGATTGGAAAATAGACATTAATGCTTCTAAGACTCAGGCTATCTTTTTTACTCGTAAAAGAAAAACCTGCTTACTTCCTACTAACAACCGTCTAATCAACGGTACTCAAGTTGAGTGGAAATCGACTGTTAAGTATCTTGGCATCTATTTAGATAAGCGACTTACATTCAATCTACATGTTCAACAAATAATTAAAAAGGTTAATGTGACAATAAGAGTTCTCTACCCATTTATATGCCGGAATTCAAAATTGAGTGACGCCAACAAATTATTAATTTTTAAATCAACATTCCAAGCAATTATGTTTTATGGATCTCCCGTTTGGAGTAAGTGTGCAAAAAGCCATCTGCGCAAGCTGCAAATACGAGAAGCACAAAACAAATTGCTCAAAATGACACTTAATCTTCCCTGAAAAATCTTCATTGAAATGGTTTCAGATAGAATTGAAAAACTAAACCATCAATATAATATCTCTTGTTCTTCATCTGACAATCTGCAATATAAATTTGTTTCATATTCATATTTATTTATTTATTTATTTACTTATTTATATATTATATTTGCCCCCTTCGGGTAGGGGTTAGAATATACCCGAGGTATGCATGCCTGTCGTAAGAGGCGACTAAAATGCACCCTACATATACCGAGCGCGAAGTGTATACTAATTATGCAATGAGTAAAACAAATGGAATTATTACCCCAGGTGGCAGACCAGCTATGCTGGAAAATCCACCCTCTACGGAGGTCGGCTCGATGGATTCTGGGGCGAGCCAATTATTGCATCTTATCAACCCGTTCGGAAAAAGTTCACGGGTTTCGAGATCTCCACCACCTAGATCTCCAAAACAAGAAGATAACAACAGAAGTCCAACGACATCAAAAACGTCGTCTTGTGAAGAATGGACCTCAGCGAAAATAAATAGCCTGAAAGACGAAAATACCGAACTTCGTACTAGGCTAACCAAAATGGAAGCGACATGCGAAGATCTTAAAAAAGAACTGGAAAAACTGAAAACCAAGGAAAAGTCAAACAGCGACGTTATGTCTATTGAATCTGTTAAAAATATCTACGAAACAGATGAAGAAGAGCTAGGTCGAGAAACCGACTGGATCTTGCAAAAACGCCCCGGAAAAAAGCGTAAAGCTGCGTCTTCTCCCAAAATCGTCTCTCAACGTGAAGCAAAGGGAGATGAATCGAAGAAAAATGTCAACAATAACATGAGTCCTGAAAAAATCAAAGCGGAAAAACAACGAACACCCCCGCCAATCAATGTCACTGGAGTTTCGGATTACAAGAAACTCCAAAACATATTGATGACCCTGCCGAGATCGGACTATATAGTAACATCGCGCAATAATAATGTATGGAAAGTCAACGTCAAGGACGCTGACAACTATCGCATTCTTTCTCGCAATTTAAGCGTCGAAAAAATCCAATGGTTCACATACGAGAACAAGTGCGAAAGACCTATTCGTGTCGCCGCCAGAGGACTGCATCCGTCTTGCCCAAAAGAAGATATCGTAAGTGATTTAAAAAACAAGGGTTTTAAAATCATTGATGCCGTCAACATCGAAAAGCGAGAGAAACAAAAAATTTAAGGAAAGGATATGACAGTTAAACGTAGCCTTCCCCTCTTTATGCTAACCTTTGAGAACACTGAACATACCCAAAAAATATACGATATTAAGTCAATCCTCAACATTATTGTTAAAATTGAGCCTCGACGCAAAAACTCGAAACTGATCCCGCAGTGTAAGCGATGCCAGGAATTTAACCATACGCAAGCTTACTGCCAAAAAGAGCCTCGGTGCGTAAAATGCGCAGGTAAACACCTGTCCAAAGAATGCAACGTAAGCAAACAAACCCCTCCGACTTGTGTCAACTGCAGGGGTAAACACTTAGCAAATTTCCGTGGCTGTGAAGTAGCAAAGGAGTTGCAAAACAGACGTGACAAGTTGTTTAAGCCACAAAAAGAGAATCCCAAAACTAAAGAAAAAACATCGGGATCTGCTCAAAATATCGTTAAAAACGCCAAGGCGAAAGTGATTGATTCCAGTGTTGAAAAGAAAGCATCGGAAAAACTTACATACGCTGAAGCTACCAAGCTAAAGGCAAAAGATTCCGGAGATCCTGCTTCCCAAGTATTTTCCGTTATTCTCGCGCAGCTTGAGCAGCAAAACAAAATCAATGAACTTATTTTAGATAAGCTAAAGAAGTTTGAAAATAGGTTCAATAAAAAACGTCCTTCGCCTAAAAAATGAAAAGGGAAAAATAAAACGTACTCACCTGGAATGCAAACGGAATCTTAGAAAAACTTTATGAACTTGAGTTATTCCTAAGGAAAAACGACATTGACGTTTGTTTGGTTTCCGAAACCCACTTAAAAAATGGGTCATCTGCAAAAATTAGAGGTTTTAAAGACTACTACGCGTATCACCCTTCGGGAAACGCGAGAAGCGGATCCTCTGTATACATTAAAGAGTCTCTTGAGCACAACGAAGATATAAAAGTAGAGCTCGAGTCTGTACAACTAATTGCGGTGCGCGTAAAATTGGTACGGAACTCCTTTACTATTTCAGCCATCTACTGTCCTCCACGATTCACGCCTTCAAAACATATATTTAAAATATATTCAATTCTCTTGGATCGGCTTTTATGATTGGCGGTGATTTCAATGCCAAACACACTTTTTGGGGATCAAGATGTGTCTCCCAAAAGGGTAAAATACTCTATAAAGCATGTATGGAACACAATTGTGACTTCTTTTCAACGGGCAAGCCGACTTATTGGCCAACAGACACAACGAAAATACCCGATCTTGTCGATTTCTTCGTTGTTAAAGGAATTCGTAACTCGGATATAAACGTTGATGAAAGCTTCGATCTTTCATCCGATCATTCTCCAGTCATACTGACAATGAACGACACGTTTATTAAAAAACAAGGACCATTAAGACTAACTGGACGAAATACTAATTGGGAAGGATTCAGAAATGAGATTAATAATAACCTAGAACTAGACGTTTCACTTAAAGCAGCACTTGAACTTGAAATCGAAGTGGATTCTTTCGTTGAAATAATCCAATGTGCTGCGTGGAACAATACACCTTGTCAACGAAAAAACACGGCTAAACGTAACTTAAACTACCCGCCTGAGGTAAAAGATATGATAAGAGAAAAAAGAAAAGCTCGCAAAAGATGGCAAACAACTCGAGCGCCGCAGGATAAAACACGCTTAAACAGGCTCTGTAATCTGCTCAAGGAGACTCTTAAAAGTTACAGAAATCCCGAAGTAAATACATATGTTCAAAACCTGACGGCAGGAAAAGAAACAAATTACTCGCTTTGGAAAGCTTTAAAATGCTTAAAAAGGCCCAAAATCCCCGCGCCACCAATCAAGGTCGGCAATAACGAATGGGCTAAGGGGGATAAGGAAAAAGCGGAGGTTTTTGCCGACTATCTTGAAGAAATTTTCAAGCCCTCCGACGGCCCGACACTGGCACCCGGCACCAATTCTTTAGAAATAGCATATAGTAATTTTGTAATGACAAATGCAACTCTTGCTGAAATCAAAACTGTAATAAGGAAATTAAAACCAAAGAAGGCTCCGGGGTATGACCTTATTACCGGAGAAGTTCTGAAAATGCTACCCCAAAAAGCACTTATAAAGCTCTTACACATTATTAACGCGGCTCTGAGGCTTGAATGTGCCAAGCCAGTGGAAAGTTGCAGAAGTCATTATGGTACTAAAACCAGGAAAACCTCCAAACGATAAAAAATCATACAGACCCATTTCTCTTCTACCGATCCTGTCGAAAATCTTTGAGAGGATTTTGCTAAAACGTCTTCTCCCAATTATCGAAAACCAAAATCTTATTCCCAGCCATCAATTTGGATTTCGGACTAAGCATTCAACAATTGATCAGGTGCATAGAATAACTGATGTAATTGAAAGATCCCTGGAAGAAAAAAAGATTTGTTCGAGCGTATTTCTTGACGTCTCACAAGCTTTTGACAAAGTATGGCATGAAGGTTTGAAGTTCAAACTGCGACGAATTTTGCCATTAAAGCTTTATAATATATTGACAAGCTATTTTGAAAATAGAATTTTTCGCGTTCGATACGGAAATGATGTTTCGAAATTTAAAGATATCCTAGCCGGAGTACCGCAGGGAAGTGTACTGGGCCCACTTTTGTACCTTTTATATACAAGAGATATACCACACGTCGAGGATACTGTTCTCGCTACTTTTGCTGACGACACCGCTATCTTAGCGGTTGGAGAATCAATAGAAGACTCAACGGCGAAACTCCAGACTGCTTTAAATAAAGTCTACGAGTGGACAAAGATCTGGCGAATTACCCTTAATGAGACAAAATCTGTACATGTTGACTTCACCTACAGAAAGATTAATCACTTGCCCATTTCTATAAACTCGGTGTGTATCCCCTTTGCAAACGAGGCTAAGTACTTGGGAATGACACTTGACGCGAAGCTTAAATGGAAAACGCATGTTAGAAAGAAACGAAAAGAACTAGAGGCCAAATACAGAGAAATGTACTGGCTACTTGGTAAAAATTCCAAGCTAAGCTTAGAAAACAAGCTGCTTCTTTATAAGCAAGTGCTAAAGCCGGTGTGGACCTATGGTATACAACTCTGGGGTTGTACTAAGAAATCAAATGTAAATATAATACAAACTTTTGAAAATAAAGTGCTACGACAATCTGTGCGTGCCCCATGGTTTATAAGAAATAATGACCTGCATCGAGACCTCGGAGTTCCTTTCGTGGAAGATGAAGTCAGGAACTGCGCACGAAAACATAAAGTCCGGTTAAGCGGCCATATCAACAATACAGTCCTAGAAGTCTTGGACGAACGAAACATACTACGCCGTCTTCAACGAACTAAACCGTTGGACCTTGCGCGATAAATTGAAACCGCATTAAGAAAGCGGAATATGTAGGGTCTTCCATTGGAAAGTGTCCTACCAATCGTGACTAACTTATGAAATAAAAACTGCTTGATAAGTTCTACTTAGTTGCGGTATTAAAATCAACAATGAAGGGAGGTGTTTTTAGTGAGTAAGAATCTCACACTACTATGAGCACGCGCTTCTGATCCTCATAGTGTCTGATGGAAGATTTTCACCTGCCCTCGCCGGAAAAAAAAAAAAAAAAAAAAAATATATAAATTATTTATTTATTCATATACTTATTTTTATTTGTTTATATATTTATTTATTTATATATTTATTTATTTATTTGTTTGTTCATATATTATATTCCAATACATTTATATTTATTTAATTACTTCTTTATTTTTTTAATTGTTTCTCCTTCATTATCATTTACCTGTTCATCATTTTATTTGTGTAACTTCTTACAAATTAATAATCTTTATTTTTGAAATCAAGTGTTGAAACCGCCTCTCCCTTCCCCCTGCGAATTTTGTTTTAATGAAGGTTTTTAGTGACTTTTCCTCCAAATTGTATGTTAATCTGTGATATTATATTTAGTAAAAGTTGTACAAATATTTTAGAGTAAGGTACCAAGCCAAATCTCTGTATCCCTTAAATTGTGTCCTAAAAATTATAATTTCTTGCCACAATAAAATAAAATATAAAAAAAAAAAAAATAGTGCTGGGTTTCGTTCGACCATCACGAAGAAATCCATGGTTCGATGAATGTCGACAATCAAATGCAGCTCAACAAGAACCATGCAGACTGTATAAAGGCTCAGCACTTTGCACTCTGCTAGAAAAGATCATTCAAATAAGACGATGAAAGCCAAAATTTCCATCCACCTGATTAAATGAATAACATTCAAATGGGTATGAATATATGAATATTTGGAATCAAATAAAGCAGCTGGTTTGACGCCTTACCAACCGAGGTATTCAAAGCTACCAGAAATGACCGCATCAACTAATTTCTCAAATCTGTTTAGAAGAATGTATGCTTGGTGAATAGAATCTCAATATCGTCTGTCCGGTTCACAAAAAAGGAGACGCTCTCCATTGTGCCAACTGCAGAGGTAAAGGTCTCCTTATCTTCACAAGATTTTGATGACATACGAAACCCTTCGTTAGCAACTTGATCGGCTCTCGTCTTCACACGGCTTCCGGATCAGGAAAGTCCACAATAGACTCATTCTTCAAACTGTGGCAGATCGATACCCGGCATCTTTTCATCGCCTTCAAAGCCGCAAAAGACAGTATTATATGGAGATGAGGGATGTCGAATTTGGCCATCCTTGCCATGCTCGCGATTGAGAACGCTCGCTTCTCCATCAAAAGCGGTTATGATTAACCCGCATTTTTTTGATGTCAAAAAGGTTTAGGTAGGTAACGCTCTGTCATATGACTGCTTTCACATCATACAACAGTCTGTGCATACGCCGATGATAACTAGAAGAACAAAGCGGGCTGTCTATTGCCTATTCCATTTTAATGAAATGTGAATAGACCAACGCAATTCGAACCAAACTTAAGTTGAAGAGAAAAATAAGCAAGATTTTAAGCTCAAATTAACTCACTTGTTTAGATTAGAGACCTTTTTTATTCAACAATAAGGCATAAAATATAACTAGTTTTAAAATTATTCAAAATATGTTGTGTCGCCTACTTAGGTTCCACAATAAGCTTTCACCGCCACCTATCCAATTCAATGTTAAAACCACATTTCCAGTCTTCGAAACAATAATGGCTGCCCGAATAACTCGAATTGGAAAATGAATAATATTCTTTCGAACATCGAAAAATAAACACAACTTCAACTTTTCCACATGCACGAAAGAGAGCGCAACCGCTCAAATGGCATACGACAAACAAAGCCAAACATACTAAACACTGATTGGCCTACAAATAAAAAAAAAACTGACTTGACAGAAAAAAATCCAAGATGGACGCTTCAAGAATCTGCAGAGTTTCGTTCGTTCGTTGGATTTTTCTTCGTTTTACCCAATAAATAAACTTCATCCATCCGGTTGCGAATGAAAATTACTCAATTCGCCAAGTGTTCAATTAATTATTAAAAGTTTCGCCCAAGCAAAACGAGTAGATTTGTAGTAATTTAAAAAACTAGAATCGTCAGTGCACCAAGTGGAACAAAAAATTCCCATTCATCCAATTGTTTGTCAAACTGAAGCACGAAGTCGTTGCTGCCCGTAGCTGTCGCCGCCGTCATCGACATCGACATCAACATCGATACCGATATACCCACACCGCCGTCGTTGTCGTTTTCTCGTTTTCGTCATCATAACACTGGTCCGTTGCGTTATTATCGTTGTCATAGTCGTTTGTCACTGTTTTCGTTTCGTTGTTGCTGTCGGAATATACGAAAAGTGTGACAAAAAGTCGGAAAATCGCACAATCTAACAAAAAAAAAAAAAAAAAAAGTGAATTTCCACCAAAGAAAGTGACAGGGAGAGGACATCTTCCCAATTTGTCGTACCACTGTCTGCGTGTGTTTTCGCCCGACAAGTACCAAGTGCCTGTCCAAGTCAAATGGCGCCCTAAATTCAGTAAAAAAAAAATAAATAAATCGAAAAATCTCTGTCTCTTCCATGAAATTAGTGAATTGCGGCTCCTGTGACTCCCCAAACGCGTAAAAAATTCAAAATTGTCTGGTGCCTATGTGATGAAAAGTGTCTGAAAAGTCTCGTTTTTGAAGAAAAAAAATAAAAAAATAAAGAAAAGAAGTCAGCCCAATGAAAATAGTGAAAATGAATATAATTTCAGTCAGTATGTCTGCACTCGAAATGGTGGCAAATGCCAATCTGACAAATTGCGGATAGTCCCCTTTAATTGAAGCAGATTCAAGGAATACGCAAACGAAATATTGAAAAAGAAAAAAAGAGAAATTAAAGTCTATTGCAGTCAGCTTAGCAGGGCTGGGCTCTGTGTTATACGCAAAACAACACGCGCAACCACAGCCTCAACAAGGACTGAGGATTATCGTTTCTGGTCGACCCTTATTGGATTATAATTAAATTCAACTTTACGCGTTTTCCTCTTTCGTTTTTTTTATTTGTTTTTTATTTTTTTATTTTTGTTGGATTCCTTACTTTACCTCGTTTTGGCTGTTGTTTCCCTTAACCGGTTTTACCGATTGGATACAATACACCCACCACCATCACCGATACCACTATCATCCAGGTTTTGAAACCGTTTTTCGTCGTTCCCGATCCAATTCTGAGCAACAACGACGAATACTACGACGTTTTGCGAGGACGAGGAGCATCACCATCACCATCACCATCACCATCGGCACACATACATTTCTTTTGGGATTATACTCTGGAAGAACTAAGCCGAATTGAAGGATCAATGCTAGGTATCTACCAGAAGCAGAGGTTCAGATTTATTTAACATCGTTGAGGATACAATACGTCAAATAGAAGGTAAGTCGTTTCGAGGATTAACTTTGGCTTAAGATAATGGGCAGCGAGGGTACGTATTAGGAAGAACCAACAAAGCGGAAGTAACTGGATTTCCCTTTAATGTTGTTTTAATTATTGATATGTGTGTTCATGGCTTTGATTTGGTTGGATATAAATAAATTATTTGAGTTCTAGTAAGGAGGGAGCACAATGAACCATCGGTTTTTTATTATTTTCGTGCTCCTTCAGTGTTCACGGTTCATTTAAAATTTTAAGGGAGCAACTATCATTCAAAGACTTTCCAATCATATCGGCGGTCTAGTAGATGAGTAAGTACGCACATATGTGTAGGTGGAATGATTGGAACCTAAAAAGGAATTTTTGGGGCTCTAAAAGTTGTCCAATAACAGCATGTTTTTTGTGCCGTGCTCAGTCCTTTGAGAGCCTAATATAAGGACAGGGAATGTTCAAGTCCTTCGTGTACAACTTTGTGCACACCGAGAATTGTCCCTTAAGTTTCTAGCAGACCCGAGTAAGCTGTATGTTGGCTGCTTCATTTCTGCACTGGTTGCAAACCATCGTGTAAGTTTCAGCAGAGTATATGTATTCTAAAAGTCGTTACGTACTGCATTTCGTTAACAAGCGCTTATTGGGTTACTAACCAGCTGTGGGCCTACTGATGTTAAATTCGGCGTTGGACATGATTCGCTTGGTTTGTAATGTAAAAAAGCCGTCAGAAGTAACGTAACTGATGATTATACATGCGAAAACTTTTTTATGATCAGGACTGCTGGCAACGAAATGTAGCACAACCATTCCCCTGCGAAGCGATGTTGAATATTTGAATGAGTTCGGATCGTGCAATTTTGCATGCAAAAGAGGGCGGAAATACATTGGGTTCTTCGTAAACAAGATTCAAAGAAAGCACACAATCAGGACAATGTGGAGCACCTGCAGTTGTGCTTGGGTATGGAAAGTGCAAACTGTTAAACGGTAAGAACAATCCAAGGTTCCCTGTCAGACAAAGCGAACCAATCTAGAGATGTAAGCCAAGCTTTTCGTACACGAAACCAAAAAGAAGCAAAGAATCCAATCTCTATGTTTAGGAATGATTAGACTGCTGAAGCTGTCCAGTTTTCCTGCCAAAATATTGTATTTAGATGTATGGAAGTATGCCCGATGAATGGAAGGTTGGCATACTTTGTCCAATCCACAAGAAACTGCCAACTATAATGCCGGAAACCGCCTCACCGAGAAAAATGTGAAATAGGTTTACACAAATTAACGCGCTGTTACTTTAGAAAAAGATGGAAGTCTCGCAAGTCTCTGGTGTTGACTTGACAACTTTCCAAAAGTCTGTCCAACTACTTACATCCACTAATGGCATTGATATCATTATCAAACGACAACGGGTTATTACTGTGGCTTTTGTTTGACTCTGGATAGTGACATCAACGGACTTAACGAAGTGTTACAAAAGGCTACCTTGAGGTAGTAACCTATTTCAAATATGTATTTACCTCGGCTCCGGTCCGAGAAGTCTTCGAATCCGCCCCCAAGGAGCAAACCAGCCAACTTAGCGTCCGAAACTGCAGAAAGCTAGCAAAGGATCGAGTTGGCTGGAGACTGTTGTTGACTGACGTCCAGGTTCACCGCTGACTGTAGCATCACTTAAAGAAGAAAAAAGAAGGTTTACTTCGGCTTCGTTTTTAACTGTCAAACGAAGATTCTCACTTTTCAATCGCTGTGTCTTTGGCCCAAGAAAGCAATTGGGTTCAAAAGCCCTTGAGAAGTCACAGTTAGGAGACTCCTTAGAAGACCCAAACCATTCCAATCCTGGGCTATGGTCAGCGAATGCTGATTGGTCGTTTTGAACGCAACATTTTTATGGACGTGTTTGCTTTGAAACAACGAACTCTACAAACTGTGTAGTGGCATTGATTTGCTCGGAAAAGTGCACACATGTAGTCTGGTTGACTGGGATATATAGAACAAATAGTTATATTGTAAATGCCAAATCAGAACACACGGGTGGTACACTCAAGCGTAAAGCAGCTTAATGCAATGTCATTTAGAGACCCAAGAGCTTGAAATGTTTTAATGGTGGAAGTTTATGATCATTACAGACTGCGGGTTCATCTAAGTACCTAAGCAAGAAAGCATAAACTTCACCGAAATGAGCGACTAGTCACGGCGAAGATAGGAAAACACAATGGACTTTGACATAATGTAGAAAACAAAGTAAACCAGGAAACGATAATTTAACTAAATAGGTCAGCGTTAGAAACAATAGTTAGAGACTGTCTTCAAGTTGAAGGATTCGTTAAGGTCTTTACTGGCCTTGATGAGCAACGTCAATTCCCCATTGCCATCCTATGCTACGGACAATAACTCAGCTTTTCAAATGCTATTCTACAAGTTGGTGTATGCTCGTTGTGCATTTTTTTCATGTTTTATCCTTCAAAATCATTGTCTCAGGTATCAGCCGAATCTGGTTTCTTAAAAAAAATTCTGGGAATTAGGCAGAACATACATAACTCAATATAGAAATCGCCGTCGACGGTCATGTTGCGTTCAAGGCTATGATGTCGACCTTAACATCTACATTCGCTGTAACCTAGTTGAGGCATTTGATCCAATTCCTTACAGAACTTGCAGGAATTGGTCGTAGACTTATTAATGGTACTCTCTAAAGGTAAATCGATCTACATTCAGACTTTTGTTGCGATCTTGGCAAATGCGCATGTGACTTGCGTTTGCTGTTTCAGTTTATGTCGATAACATATCGCAAAAGTTTGGAAAGAGTTGTTCAACTGCCTTCAAAATTGTATTTTCTCTCCTATAACTAAACTCATGCGTAGTTTTTACAAAGGAGTAGGATAAAAACGTAAATTTCAGTAATGATATTGTGTCGACTTTTCAAAGCTTCTGATTATAAGCTTTATCGTGCTGACAAATACGATAAATTTGCTTTAATTGATTCCCCTTTCTGGACTTTGCTACCTTTTCGAATCCCTTAACCAGCACCTTAAGCGGTATTTTTACCTTTTTACATCGAGGATCAATAAAAATCTAGATAATCCAGTGGTTATGTATGATACTCTTGTTACATAGATCCATCGCCTACCCATGTAGTTTTATATGTACCCCGTCTTCCAGTGAATGACTGAAATCAACACTGACAATACAATCAAGAAAATATAAGACCAGGATATCATATTTTAATTGAACCAACATTGAGTCAAAACAAAGGAGCTTATGGCATTCAGAAATCTTTAATCTTTAATAGTTGGACTTGTAGTACTCGTACTATTAGACGTACATATGTTATCATGGATAAAAAGTTAGGGGTGTTCAATGAAACATCATCAGATGGGATTCAATAACTCTTACTCCCATGAGTTGATTGTCTCTCATTTAGAGATTTTCGATTGCAGACGTCACATTGCATATTTGATGAAATCAAGTCTAAAGACATCAAAGCGCCAGCGCTTCATGTCTTTTTATCGTGTGGTATGCATAATCACACTGAAACATCAAAAGGAACAATTCAAACGAAACACCATGAAAACACAGTAATAAAAGCGAAAGTATTAAAAAGCAATGCATAAGCATATGGAAACACACGTTAACTTGACTTCCCTGTCACATTTATAAGCCAGATCGTACTGGTGGACACTGGACATTGGACACTGATTACTAAATATCGGACGGAAAACATCAAACAACTTCAGCTTCCCCTTTTTCACACCATTTTCCGTGATCCAAATTGAACGTTTTTCCCAATTTGCAAGTTTGCTCGTAACAAAGTAATTTTATCAGCAGAAGCGAAAAAAAAACCATTCCTGGAATGAGTGCAGTCGCAGTGTTTACCCTGGTTTTGAGCTATCCACCCACTGGCGGATAAGCACTGCATGGTTACCTTTTGTCCAGCAGTAGAATACTTTGATCCAGGCATTTGTGTTTGTCATTGAATTGCTATTTCGAATATTTTTCACGAAAAATACTCTTCCTCTGATGTCTCGTATCGTGTGCATGGTAACTGAATAGAATGGACGGGATAATTTACTCGTATTTCATTTTTATTGTTTTTTTTTTTTTTTTCATATTTGGAATGTGCAGTATAATTTATACATATCAGAGTCTTTCAGTTGTATAGAGGAGTATGGAGTGTCTGTTCTTCGAAAGAACTGATGTTATCTTCTTGAGGATTGCTGATGTTCTTGGATCAATTTCAGAGATTACAATGGAACTTGCTTTGCATCTTCGCTAATATTTGTCTTTTGATGTGCCAGGGTTATTAGTGTTTGTATTTCTGTCTTGCAAATAAAATGACTTGTCGGCATGAATTTATTTATTTCCTTTTTATTTTGGATTGTTTTTTTTTTCAAAACTGGTACACAATGTTATCAGAGTGGAACAGCGTGCAAACAGGAATTGTATGTGGAAATGAAAAGTAAACGAATTTGCTGACTTCTGTTTGTTTGTTTTTTTTTTTTGAATTACGAGTACGAGTACGTATTTTGAAAATTGTGAGACGCAGTTGTACTCGTAGAAGTTATATCCCAGGAAACCTTGAGAGGTTTTTACCAGCGCATTGCAAATTTTAAAATTATGATACTACGAGCACTTTCCTGTGTTGTTGCTTGGTATCTGCGATAATTTGGATGAATTAAGCTGAAAAAAAAACAAATTTGAGGGTACCACATTGTTAACCTAGTTTAAGGCATCCTATTTGTGGTGTGCGTGTAGCCTATATTTGCTATAGATTTGTGAGATTGTTTGGTTACCAAGTATACAATACAACTGATAAAGTAAAATCGGGAAGAAGATGAGAAGAATTTGTACCTGGAAACCGATGTGATTATCGCATTTCCTGCATCTAAATATTTGGTCTAGTAATTGCCATCGATGCATGCATGATTGCAGCAATAATTCCATGTTGTAGGAAACTTATCACTTTTTGAAGTTCTATTGTTCCTTCTTTGAGACGGTTATATCACTACTAATTTGTTCAATTTTTCCCTCACCTAAAACTTAACAGGTTCAGGAATTCATGTGTACCCAGTTCTTAGAGTTTTCATCTCTTCTTCAATATGTTAGTTGGTTAGATATTCGGTGGACGGGTATCCTTTCATGAAAAGCCATCGTTTTTCTAGATCAGCAAAAGTTGCATGGAAGGATGTAACCTGAAAACCCTCGGATTTGAAACACCTATAGGTATAGTGATATTATTTTCAGGATATTCATACTACGTAGGTGCTTTAGCTCTTCGTAACAGTATTATTGAGATTCCTCATTCTTGACTTAGAAGGGGCAATCAAAAAGCAGAATCTGCAGAAAGCGTTGTAGTGCACATATATTTAGTAAGGCTGAGTCGATACTTATCGACCTAGCAAAAAGAGTGAAGATCCAACGACTGATATGGATGTGCCATGTAGAGCAGGTGGACACCATCGACCCGGTCCGAAAGACAGAGCAGTAGAGGAAGACCGAGACTTAAGTGGCCCAGCCAACTTATCGTGCGAAATTGAGGCAGCAAGCAAAGGATAGAGCTGACTGGAGACGCTTGTTGACTGTGACTCAGGTCCACCCCGAGCTGTAGCGCCACCTAAAGTAAGAGTACTGCATCAATCCTTTTTATTAAGGGATCGGTTAACTCTGAGGGCTTCCACCAAGCGCGGTGTCGATCACCATTTCAAAACAAACGGTCTCCTGACAAGAGCGAAACATTTAAATATGGTGTTTCTGCTGTTGTGCTTTAATAGTCAAATCGTTGTAACAATTCAAAGGTAGACAGTCTGTGGCAAAAATAGCCACTATTCGATAGTTATGTACAATGTTTGGTAATAGTCCAAGCCTATCAAATGTGGAAAGAAAATTTCAAGCAGACTGGGTTAGTCTATTTTGCCTGACCATCGTGACATGTTCGCCTACGCTGAAACATCACAGCTGTTTTCCAAAATGTGGTGGAAAGTCTAGGAACATGCATTCAAAGACCGTATTGGATCAATTGTTCCACTGAACATCATCAAGTGAACGGAAAGTTTTCTAATTAAAATCATCTTCAACCAAGAGGCTCATAAACCAACAAAATTTGGGACGTGACGGAAACCATGAAAAGAAATTAATTCTAAACGTAACACGTATTTGGTGTGAATTTTTAGCCACCGGCTACAATTTGCACAAATTTTCTTGGAGCACGCTGTCGTAATTACAGAAAAAGCTAATGATGAGTGGTATCAGGAAGTTTTAATCCAATTTGTGTCTAATATAGATGGTACGATCCTCGAACATATAGAGGAGGAGATAGGATACTGGAATCCAGCCACAGTTACGCTGTATACCATGATTGCATATCTTATGAATAGAAAGCAGAGTTAAGAAGGGCATTTGTTAGATGCGCTATTCTATGTCTGCTTTGTAAATAATTTTTTGTTTCCGTCTTCCAACGTGAGAGTAATGTAGGATGGATTTAACCATAGGTATCCTTGTTGTATTTTAACATCCGCTTTGGCTGCCGAAATGCCGGGGAATGCAACTTAGCGTGGTGACAATCAAACTGGGGGGTTGTCCTGAGTGACTTCAAGATTCTGACGCAAAATATCCTTTGTATTTTTGCTTTAACGGATTGTTTGTAAATATTAGTGTCGCAACCGAAGTTATCAAAAGCTTCATTCTTTACATTTATTTTTTGAAGATTTTTTTCTTTCAAATGTTGACTGTAATTGCAGCTAACATGGTTCATTCTGAAGTTCCATTTTCCGATTACTTTCGAGTTCGAGCATTCCGGATGAGTGGTGTTTGACCAATAACTCACGTTGGAATTATCGTAGCCCTAAGGGAAAAAATTTAGAGGGCTATGTCACATGATCTAGACTGCCAATTCACTGCAAAACGTCGTTTTGCATTGAAATTCTTCGGGTTTGTACGCACGCACCAATACGGTTATTTTGCTTGTTGACGTAGCTACAAGCCTTATTGCTGAATAGTTGTTTTTGTTCAGAAACAGTGGATCTTCTTGAAGCTTTTCAAGAAACCAACGACTGAAACGGACACGATTCGGAATGTCGAAATTGTTCAGTTCTTAAAGGAATTAAGCTTTAGTTTACGGCGCTAAATCGATTCATCAGGGTCATCTCGTATATTCTTTGCTACCGCCTTTATATTTTCTTCACTACGTGCTAAATGTGGTCCACTGGGCGCGTATTATCTAATAATGAAATTTGGGTTTTAAACTTTTCAATGGCATAGCGAACTGTGCGATTGATAGGGCAATCATGTGGCCCATAAATTGCTTACGAAATACATTCCTAATAGAACGCTAATTTATGAAGTATAGCTGAATAATTTGTCGAGCTAAACCTTTCGCTGATGAACTGTCAAACATTACTGCACAAAAATACCATATCAGTGGGACACGGGGCATGCTTAATCTCTAATGATGATAATGATCTCATTGGAAAAGGTACCAACACATTCAACCTTATACACTTCTCCTAAGCATGTATCTAGCAATCATCTCAAAATCTTTAGAAGAGAAGACGATAGGTCTAAGAATAAATTGACCGCTCGCCAGAATTTAGGAACATATTCTTGCTTAAGGCGTCAAGTGAAGAGGTGCTTGAGTCTGGATAACACGATTTGAACATACTATTCTCTTGTCGGATGTTATCCATTCCCTTCCGTAGATTGTTTCTTGTATCGGGTTATAACGAATATATGCATATTTATTTGTGTATTAAGCTGCCCATCCAGAATTTTCAATAAGTTACGACAGTACCCGCCATGTTGCGTTAAAGTTTCATCGATCTTTGGTGTCTGTCCATTTTTATTTTTTTTCAAAGTTAATTAGCAACGTCTGAGCATCATTCGTTTGGAACAAACGATGTTAATAAGATGTTTTATGTTGGTCATTATTCAATGATAAGTTGTTCAGCGGTGCTCGTTCTTATGCTTGGAAACAGTAAGTTACAAAAATGTTACACCGGACACAAAAACTGGTGCTGTACAAATATGTCAAGATACCTTATTTGGTCCATCGAAGCCTGTGACCACAGATACCTAAAGCTAAATTTCCATTGTTCCGAGTTGTACGTTCCCTTATACCACAGGAAACCTTCAAAGCGTTTCGCCTGCGAAGATAACCCTCTTCTGGATGTGAGGAGGAAACCTGCTTCTGTTTGAAAGCATCCACAGAATATAATTCGCAACATTGTTGCTTTGTTTTTCCATAATTATTTTAAACAGGTTGAGGATTATTTTTTTCTTATTCTCGCACAATTTAACTTCCTCAAAGCGGCGGAGATTAAAATTTATTCATAGGTAACCGTAAAGAGAGCCGCAGGTGAAGGAAGAAGAATAATATAGCTTAAGGCAAATAAATTTTAAGCATAAACAGACAAAAGAAAATATAAATAAATAAAATTAATTAAATTGCATTACACCTACTCCAAACTGGGTTTCAGTTGTTGCCACAACTGCTGATGCTTGGCTCTGCTGTATCTGCTGCTGCTGGCGTTCACATCAACAGAATAAATGCTGCTATTTGGTTACAGCATTATACTCCCATGCACACGCAAATAAACCGGATTTGTGCCCTATTTCTGAAAATATTACCAGCCGTAGCAGCACACATGTAATATCCACTAAATCCTGTCGGCCATTTGCCATACTTTCACCAAGAGGCAGGCAGGAAGATGCCATTATAGCTCCAGCAGATGAATTTGCAAATTTGCGAACAGTATCCGGGGAAGCCCCGTTAAAAATTAGAATATTCTACGATTTGTATGTACTCGTACAAGTACCTATAGTACGTACTGTGTTGGACTTTGGATTGGCAAAGTTTATTGCACTTATTTTTTTTTTGGTTTCTGGTGAAAATAAAAAAATACAAATTTAATAAAACTGCAAAACAATGTTTTGTTAGATGACTGGTGAACTGAGAGTCTGGCGGCAAATGAACATACATATGAATGTAGTACGAAAGAAGTGAAATTTCTGAATAAAAGGATAAAATGTGGGAAGTCTATGATATTGGACTTCATTTACCAATGAGCTGTGGTTTTCATGTTACAATTAATTTATTTTTGAAATAGGGAGTGCTCCATTGTTATTCGTTGGGTGATTCGTATTTTTTTTTTTTACAAAATATGAACTGCATGAGGAATTAACAAAGCAATTGCAGACTTTTGGAAATCACCAATAACTGACTTTGACTGGAATTGTCGTCTTGTCGGCACTGTGTGTCAAAAAGCGAAGCAATATTTTACAGCTAAACTATAATAAACCAAAATAATCTGTCCTTTTCACGTGTTTTGGATTGCAATGAATGTAAAATTCTTTGCTTGTGTCATGTGCTTTTCTGGTTTTAATGAATTTATGTACTGTCCCCTTTTTGCTCTTATAATGTTTTGTCTCTGAACTTATATATTTTCTTTCTTTTACGCCCCTTGCTCATGTACGTACATAGAAAACTTAGGTAGATTAATTTTATGTGAAAATATAGAGTGTATCAATGTTATAGACGTTTTCACATTCTTGTGAATGGCAACATCTTGTGATGGTCTCGCTATATAATTTTGAAAGAAAACTCCGGTCGGAAATCCTATTTAAACTGACACCACGACTGGAAACAAACTTATGCTCATGCATTTGCAGGGTCGAATATTATCATGATTTTCTCACTTAAATTTTATTCAAAAATTGGATCCTAAAACAGTCAACCAAATTAATAAATTTCGGACATTAAAGCCTCCATCACTGTCCCAAGAAGCCGTTTGAAAATATGACAATTGGTGTCCTGGTGTTCGGGTTAGGCCTGAGCCTCAGTCAACAAGCGTCTCCACTTTTTTTTATTTCCCAATAATACATTACATCTGTCCGTGGACACTAAGTAATTGGTTTTAAAAGGCTTTTAGGGTTACAATTTGTTTTAAGACCACTGTCTTAAGCAAGAACTTATTCATATTTGTTTCTATACATTCATATATTCATATACCTTAAGGCAAAATACTATACATATATATTTTTCTATATACAAAAGCAGTACATTTTGACATTACAAACAGTTTGATACTGACAAATACGTCACTTATGTAAATTGGAGGCCCACTGGCCTGCGTCTTTTCCGTTGTCTTCCTGAATTAGCCTCTTGATGCGGCAGATTTCGAATTTCATTGTTCGTGTGGCTTGTTATGGTTATTTGGTGTTTTTTACTGAATATTTTTATTTCGTCCCTGACACTGGGTATCTTTAAGTCACGGTGTATGTCTTCATTCGTAACATACCAGGGAGCATTGACAATCGTCCGCAGTATTTTTGATTGTAGTCGTTGAATGAGTTCAATATTCGTTTTGGCGGCTGCTCCCCAAATTTGGATGCCGTAAGTCCATATTGGTTTTATTGTTGTTTTATATAGTATAGTAAAATTTTGTTTTGAGTTGAAAGTTTTGAATTTCTTCCTAGAAGCCAGTAGAGTAGTCTAAACTTGCTTTTAATTTGGTTACGTTTTTGAATTATGTGTTGTTTCCATGTCAACTATATTATTATCTAGAACTTTACCTAAGTATTTCGCAGAGTTGTCACGATTAATTTCCTTGCTGTTAAGCATTATAGTTTGTGGGTGGATATTCCTTTTTATTGTTATTCGTTAATTGTTATGCCCCATTTGCGCAACCAGTCGATTATTTTGTCTAGTATATATATAACTTGGTTAGTAGCCGTTTGCAGGCATGTATATAATGAAAGAATCACGGTGTCATCTGCAAATGTTCCTGGCATCGAGTCTTGTGTTAAGGAATTCGGTATGTCCGCCGTGTACAAGAGGTAGGGTATAGGACCCAGAACGCTGCCTTGGGGGACGCCTGCATCTATTTCGAATACTTCCGAGTGTTTGTTGCAGCATTGAACATAGAAACATCTATCGTATAGGTAACTTTTAAGTAGTTCAAGGTAGTCTGGGAGCACTGTCTTGAGTTTGAGTAATAGCCCTTTGTGCCAAACGCTATCAAACGCCTTGGCAACGTCAAAGTAGACTGCGACACAATATTTTTGTTTGTCCAGATCGTTCGTCTTTGAGACTTTCCATACTCTTGGAAAAAATTTAGCATAAGAATTGAATTGAAGATGTTCATTAGATAGGTAATGGCTTTGACAGGTAAGTGTTTCAAGATTTATCCAGTTATCCGGTCATATCCGGGAGATTTTTTGGTCTTTATTTTGTTCGTTATGAGTTGTTTTATTTCATTTTTACTTATTTTCCTTGATCATTGGTCTGGTGATATTTATATCTGAAGGGGAAACATTTTGTTTGTCGTATGCGTTAGTAAATGTTGATTTAAAATAGTCTGCAAGTGTGTCTGCTTTATCAGCTTTTGTTCTAGACAAAGTTCTATCCGAATTCAGTAGAGGTGGTTTATGGGCAATTCCTTTTTTGAGCTTCTTGTTGAGTTTCCAAAGCGTATAGTTTGTTGCTTGGGTTGCGGTTAGATTTGATAAGAACGTACATATGCCCTTATTGCTATGTTCTTTTAGTAGGTTCTTAAGTTCCTTTACTGCATTGTTTTAGTTTGCTTTGTCAGTAGGTGACCTGCTGCATTGCAAGAATTTTCGTAGTCTTCGCTTTTCTTTGATTTTTTGTCTTAAGTATTTCGGTGTAAAGAATGACAAGTGGTTATGTTAAATGTCAGGTGTTGACTTCGTTGCAGCTGAGTGAACTTAGTCAGTGAGATATATATTATAGCGCTTTCGATATTTTGGGGCGATTTGAGTGGAACGTTTAGGTCAAGTTTCTTGTCAATTATCTCGTGGAATGTATCCAAGTCTGTTTTGTGGTTAGTAAGGGGTGGATTATATGGTATATTTTTAACTTCAGTGGAGTACTAGGTGGGGTGAAAAGAAACCTCTTTGGGAATGAACATTTTTATTTTTATTTTATTCAATATAGTCCCCTTTTAGCTTGATACACTTATTCCAGTGATTTTCCAACTTCTTGATCCCGTCCGAAAAGTAATTTTCCGGAAGGTCTGCAAAATACTCCTCCGTGGCGTCGATGATTTCCTCGCGTGAGCTGAATTTTTTATTGATGAGCTATCTTTTGAGGTTTGCCGCCAAATCGGGCGAATACGGTGGATGCGACAGCAGTTGGAGCCGTGAGTCATTGATTTTAGCAGTGGTTACGATGCTCTTATGCGCCGGCGCATTGTCTTGCAAAAACAAATTTTTTTTTCGCTTCACGTGAGGCCGTTTTGCAGCGATTTCGACCTTCAATAGCTGCAATAATGCACAGTAATACTCGCTGTTGATGGTTTTTCCTTTTTCGAGGTAGTCCACGAAGAGTATGCCATGACCATCCCAGAAAACCGACGCCATAACCTTTCCGACCCATTGAGCCTCCCTCGGCAGTTTCGGAGCACTCGTGCCGACTTCAGTCCATTGCCGGGCACTCATTCTGTTCTCTGGTGTGTAATAGTGGATCCAAGTTTCATCAACAGTTACCAATCGACGCCAAAAGTCCGCCCGATTCCGCATCAGCAGATCCAAACACTCTTTCGAACGAAGTGCTCTCGCGTTCGTGTTTTTGGTCAGGAGTGAGCATGCGCGGCACCCAGCGGCCGGTAAGAATTTCCAGGACTTAGTCAGGGTCTTGGAAAAGAGATGGTGGCGGACGAGCCGTATATGGGCCAACGGCAGCGCTCACATCCCGGAACGGGTTACTGGCTTCGGTGTAACGGACCCCTCGTCCTAGGGGCATTAAAAATGGAACTGGTACTCCAGGTTGGGGGTTGTGCCGCAGGAGTAACTGCCCGGCCATTTAAAAAAGAACATAAGTTACGAAGCATCAACAAGCCTCGGATATGGACGGATCTACTGTTGACAACCCACGCAAACGATTTAAGGACACTGAGCTTCGGATATGCACGTGGAATGTTAGATCCCTTAATAGACCACGTGCAGCCGAGCAACTAGCGGAGGCCCTAGACTGCTGCAAAGCAGATATAATCGCCATTCAAGAAATTCGATGGGCCGGACAAAAAGAAGATGGAAAACTGCGATATCTACTACGGCAATTGCTATCGACGGCAAAAGCAGCGCTTATTTGAAAGCGGATTTGTTGTCGGGGGCAGACTAAGACAAGAAGTCCTCAGCTTCCGGCATGTGAGCGAGCGCCTCGTAGCAATCCGCATCCGGCATCATCCGCATCAAGAAATCAAGGATGCCTTCTACGAGCTCCTTAACGAGACCTACGGGCAATGCCATAGCTGTAACATTAAAATTGTCCTCGGTGATTTTAATGCAAAGCTAGGAAGAGAGGGTATCTTTGGTGGAACAATCGGAAAATATAGCCTGCACAACACCACCTCCGATAACGGATTCAGGCTAACCGACTTTGCGGCGGGGCGAAACATTGTCGTAGCTAGCACGCGGTTTCCAAAGCTCGACATTCTCAAGGGGACTTGGAGAACTCCTGATCAATCAACAGTCAACCAGATTGATCACATTGCGATCGACACAAGACACTCCTCCAGTATTATGGATGTCCGTACGTTCCGAGGAGCCAATATCGACTCGGACCATTACCTTGTTGTAGCCAAGGTACGGTTGCGGATATCCCAAATTACGCCAAGACAAACTAATGCTGTGAGAAAATTCGACGTCAGACGGCTACAATCGCAAGAGATCGCCAAGTCCTTTTCCGATCGAGTGTCTCTTAATCTCTTAAGAGGTCCAATGCCGCCAGCATCAAGCATCGAAGACCGCTGGAAACACTGCCAAAACGCCATCATAGATGCCGCTTCTGATGTGCTGGGTTTCACTCGTCCACCATAACGAAACCCCTGGTTCGATGATGAATGCCGGCAAGCACATGCAGCTAAGCAAGATGCATATAACGCGGCGCTGCTTAGAAAGACCCGAGCTGCTCATGAGCTCTATGAGCGGTAGAGGAGAGATGAACACCGGCTTCTCAGGAGGAAGAAGAAAGAGCATGAGAAGCGCGCGATCGAGGAAATTGAGAGATGCTACTCCAGGAATGAGGTTCGGAAGTTTTACCAAAAGGTAAAAATAACATGCCACGGAAACATCGTACTTGAAAGAATAGTGCAAAACTCACGAGCAAACGCAAGAGGCACTATTTTTCAAAGATCCGTCCAATTAATCGCATAAGCCGACGATATTGACATAATCGGGAGAAAGCAGCGTGATGTCAGTGGCGCTTTCGCGAGTATTGAGACGGAAGCGGCGAAAATGGGTTTAGCGGTCAATGAGGGCAAGACCAAGTATATGCTGTCAAGCAAAAAGGACAACCAACACCGACGTCTTGGTCTGTACGTCACCCTCGACAGATATAACTTTGAGGTAGTTAAGGACTTTGTCTACCTAGGCTCCGCTGTAAATACAGGCAACGACACCAGCGCTGCGATCAAGCGAAGAATAACTTTTGCCAACCGCTGTTTCTTTGGGTTAAGAAGGCAATTGAGTAGCAAAGCCCTCTCTCGGACAACAAAAGTCACCCTTTATAAGACCTTAATAATCCCGGTCCTGCTCTATGGCGCAGAGGCATGGACATTATCAAAAATGGATGAGGGTGTTCTTGGTTGCTTCGAGAGAAAAATTCTTCGGGCGATCTTCGGTTCCGTCTGTATTGACGGTGAGTGGAGGAGGAGATACATCGACAAACTGTATGGACTGTACAGCGACATGGACCTAGCCAGAAGAGTATAGATTCAAAGACTGAGATGGCTGGGTCATGTAGAGCGCATGGACACCACTGCTCCGGTCCGAAAAGTCTTCGAATCCGCTCCCGAGGGACATCGCAGTAGAGGAAGGCCAAGACTCAGGTGGCGCACGCAAGTGGAAGAGGACCTCAGCTAACTTAGCGTGCGAAACTGGAAGCAGCTAGCCAGGGATCGAGCTGGCTGGAGAAGCTTGTTGACTGAGGCCCAAGTCCACCCCGGACTGTAGCGCCACCTAAAGTAAGTAAGTAACTTAAAGCAATTAGCCCAAATCGCTTTAAATGGAGATGTTTCTTGATTAAGGACCATAGGTCTAAGGAAATTAGGCGGAATCCTAAACAATGGGATTTTTTTCGTATAAAATGTAAGCCTTTTCACTTTTTTGTACAGAGCTCCCATAGTACATGTATAATCACTGAATGTTATTCAAACAGATGCCTTTGAAGTTTGAGTGCACTAACACCCCATATATCGCTGTGAGTCTTACTAGGCCTTCATATAATTAGTAAGCTATCTTTAGCTTCAGTCCCATTTCATTTCAATAACAAACGATGACTTGTTTTCTCATTCTTTGATATTGCGTGTTCAATTCAGTTGTCCATTTAGAGCCATACAATTTCAGGATTTGAAGGATAAAGGCTTTGGTAACAGCTTACGAGTTATGTCTTCAAGGGCATTCACTACATTTTAAAAATTTCTTCTTAAAAAAATTATCTCAAGCCACAAAAAACGTTTTTCTTTTGTTTTTAAATACCCTGCATTAACCAGGAAAACTAATGTGTCTGATTCGGTGTGTGTTTAAAAGCGTAACACTTCTTCTATTAGGGGGTAGAAACCCAGCATACATTATAATATCATATTTCAGAGTTAAACAAAAAATGTGAAATCTGATATAACTTCTAACAGATAGATTCCATGACATCGTAAGAAAGCATCGTTTCACTGTGCACATGTAGACTTACCTTGCCTCCTTACGTATACGTATACTTAGGTATAAAATATTTTTCTACCCTTTTCTAAATTAAAAACAGTGGTTATTTACTATGTCTCCATTATTCACACAACGAGTAGTTATTTTCTACTACTAACGAACTTTGCGTAAGGGCCACAGTTTCAACTAGTCGCCACTTTTTTTATTTTAAGTCCAAGGCTGTGCCATTTTTTTACACTTATTTATTCGCTTAAAATATAACAAAAACACCAACATGATTTGCATGGAAAATAAGTTTATAAAAAAATTATAGGCATGGATGCCTTACTCGTGTATTTAATGTCCCAGAAAAAAAGTAGTCTTGTAAGATAACTTTTTTTTTTCTTTAAATTACTTAAAACCCATTAATAAAAAATAGTTGTATATAATAGTAATAAGATAGACCTTCAACCGCAACAGCTCATGTTAATGGGCTACTTTTTCCCTGATGTTTTTTTGTCGAAGACAAGCTTGAACTTATACTCGTAGAGTCTAACAATATGAAACAAAAATGATTAAAGGCAACGAGTACACCTTGAGAGTTACAAGCGTTTGAATAGATCTTTTCTGTGATCTCTGTAGAAGGAATATGTTTTTTATGTTGGTAGCATGAAATAATTGAAATTAATTGTTTATTTCGGCATTTACCTATATAAAGATTTAGCACTTTTTTAGCAAATATAGGAAATCGATTTCTTCAGACATATCATATTATTTCTTTATGGTTTTCCCGGTCGTAGATGCAAACAATTTTATGTTCATCAATGGAGATTCCCGATTTAGGCGTTTACATTTAAAGACAGACCATAACAAGCCATTTCACATCGAAAATTATCAAATTTTGTTCGCAAACCCGAAGATTTGATGTGTTCATAAAAAAAGTAAGATATGATTCAATTTGCTCGTTTTATTTCACAAAAATTGTTTAGTATTTTGATTAGACAATTCTTACAGTGTGTTTAAGAGAAACGTGCCTTCAAATACAAGAGACAAAAAAATCATGAACGATACTAAAATTAGGAGAAAATGAACTGATGCGCGATCGGTATTTCTTTTACAAACTGTGTTGTTTCTTAATTTCTAGTGTTACTAGGGCTGTTTGAAAAGTGCTCTGTCTGGCCAACAAAACATATTACTTTTCCTTATTGTTTTCATACATATTTTTCGCTTAATTCAATACACTTATTCAATCGATGTTTCAGGGCTTCTATACCTTTTTTATAAGCCGATTCCCTCAACTCCTCAAAAAAAAACAGCCCCGTTTCAGCTATATCCTCTTCGTTGGTTGAAAATTTTCATGCAGGCAAGTGTTTTTTTAAATTAGGGAACAGGTAATACTCTGATGATTCCAAATCAGGCGAATAAGGTGTGTGGCTCAGTACTCCCAATCGGAGTTCATAGACCTTAGCCAAGGCAACAACTGACTTGTTCGCCAGTGCATTATCCTGGTGAAAAAGAATTTTTGTTTCGAGCAAACTGGGACTTTTTACACGATTTTTTCAGCAAATTTATCTAGCAGATTACTATAGTATTGACCTGTAACAGTTTGCCCTTTGGGGAGGTAATCAATTTAAATAGTTCCCTTGCAATCTCAGAACACTGAGTTCATAGATTTTCCGGCCGATGAACATGTCTTTGCTTTATTCGGTGTAGGAACCGCTATGTTTACATTTTTCTTTTAGGAATATATTGTTGAATCCAGATTTCATCAGTGGTTATAGATCTTTTCAAAAAATCGGTGGTATTCCATCGAAATAACGCCAGATTATCTCTAACGCCAGATCTCAACCTAATTGAATTTTTGTCCTTTGGTTAACAAACGCAGCACCCATCTTGCTGAAATTATTTTCAATCCTAATTCGTCAGTTAAATGTGTGTTCCAAAGTGCAGTTGAGATCCCTATAGTATCACTAATATTCTGCACTTTTAATCGTCGGTCTTCTAAAACCATTTTATGGATTTTATTGATGTTTTTTGAAGTGGTGAATGTGGAAGGCTTACAGCTCCTCGGATCATCTTCGACGCTGCTTCTGCCATGTTTAAACAAAGCTGCCCAATGTTTTTTTTTTTACCGTGAAATACGAAAGTGCAGATTCTCCCAATGTGATATAAAAGTATTGACAAAATATTTAATCGCGATCAATTGTAACAAATTTTGACACAGGATTTTATTAACAAATTAAGTAAATAAATGAATATAAATTTTTAAACATATTACCACTCAATCTAGGTTAGGCCGAGAACTTTTCATCCCGGACACTTGGTATAAGTGGGTTGTTTGGGTTGATCTTAGCTCGTGACATACGAAAAAATTTCCTGGTAATATTTTGTTAAACCTATCAATTAGACAATGTTTTTTTTTTTTTGTAGTAAAATTAGTAGACAAATTGTTTATTTCCGTAGTAAAATGATAAGGACAGGGCTTAAATATTTTGCCAAATAAATTCTCAAAGTTTTCTTTGGAATACGTTATTGCCTTTTGCCATGATGTTGCGGCATTAACAAATCTCCATTTATACTTTGTGTTTTATCAGTTCTTATTTTATCACAACAAATTCGAACACGTTGTCGATTGCATACGCAGGTATTTTAGACTCTTAGATACAATTTTATTATCTTCGTCTCAAATGTCATGGTCTCGATATGTGTTCCTTTTGAGTTGCATTTTCAGATCGTCGATGTACGATGGCCAGGAATCGTGTTGAATACTTATATTCGTCAAATACTGATCGGAACAAATGCGGCAATTCTGCTTTCCAACAAGCTTTAAAGATAGAAATGCATTTTTTTACTTAAAATGATTTTTCAGCGAAATTCTTGATCAGTGTTATGAATTTTCCACACCCAATTGACAAAGTTACGACTTTGCTGATGACCAAGGACTTTGTGCCAAATTCGGTCGTATGTGATGTGGCACTGTCTTATTGAAACCACATTCCTTCTACATCCATAAGTTCGGTTACATTTTTGGCTTAAGCGATGAGAATTGACGGTGGCGGTAACACCTTTCTAATTTTCGAAGAAGTATGTAACAATGACACCATCAAATTTAATTGCTCAACACAGTAGACAGTTATGTACACGTACATTTTCACTTCCCCAAGTGCGACAGTTTTGTTTGTTAACGTATCTTCTGAGTGAAAAATGAGCCTCATCGCTGAAGAAAATGTTGTGTGAAAATTGGTCATCCAAACGCTGATGCTCAAACACCCAATGGGCCTATGTTCTACGCATTCCGTGGTCAGTTGTCTTCAATTCTTAAGGAAGTTGAACTTTATAAGGTTGTAGATTCAAATCCAAATGTGAAATATAACATACTGCGCCGTAAGGGAAGCTCAAATGCTGTGCTCGCCGTGAAATCGATCGACTTGGAACTTCCTCAACAGTTTAACTAACGACAGCCGTTTTCGGTAGACGTGCATTAAGATGATGGGTAATCCTTGATACATCTGTAATAAAGCCAGCTTCTTCGAACTTTTTTTTACAGCTTTGCATATACATATTACATTCAGACTGTGTCGATCATCTGCCCGTATTCCGCGAAACGTACCTACATACTACAAAATCACTATTGTTGTAGTAAGTTTTCACCAATTTTCACATTTAGTGATTGTTAAACAATCCGTATAATAAAATGGCAGTCCTTTAACTAAACGGCTTGCAATTAAAACACGGATGCCAAATTCTGACCACTGATTGGATGACAGCATTTTGCTGTGTAAGCTATTTAGTCATATGGTGTACATCCTAAACATTGGGAGTAAGGATCTGTCTTTATTCAGCCACGATTTTCACTCAGAATGGATTAAATGTTGACAGCTGTATTCCTCAACTTGTACATGGCTAGAACATTAATTCTAATGAGGTGGATGCAAAATTATTCTTACGGAAATTATTGGGAACCAGTCCAAAAGTTCACATTTTTGGATAGTTAATTAAAAGAAGTTCATTACGATCCTTTTCTGCCAAACTAGTCTGGTTAATCGAAATTGAAAAAGAAAAAAACCTTGCTAATCCATTTGGGGTATTTTTACAACAATAAATAAACCCAATCTCGACACAAAAAATCAGTCACGCCGAACTTCAGAGGCAGAGGCCATATAGCATAACCTTCTATGTAGCTGGGGGTTGTGGTGTTGTTGGTAGAGGATGTTGATGACGATAGCTATCTGTAGAGGGGGAGGATAAATGAAATCCGAAAATATGCCCTTTATCATCAGATCGAATTCCAAGGCTTGTTTTCTTTTCGCCTTCTTTTTTTTTTTTTTTTTTACAGATTTCAATAAATTATCCGTTCCTAAATGCTCGTAAGAAAGACTCGTTTTTCAAGAAAGGATGGAAAGCTCCTTCAGGTCATTGCCAACGAACGAACGGGCAGTTGATATTTTCGGTACGTTCGAATAATTCCGTCTTCGTTGTTTTACCTGTTTGCTTGGAATTTCATTCTTGGGTGTTCGTTTGGTATTCTCTGGCTAAAGTTTCTTGCCAAAGGGTTTTTTCCTTTATCTTTGTTTTAGTGTTCCCTTAAAATAAAAAAATAAAAAATTAAAAAAAAAAAATTGTTTTTTTTTAAACACTCCATTGGTTAGGAGCATATCGTATTTGGTCATCTCTTTTAGAAAACAAGTTTTATCGATTTTTTGGCGCGAATATTGGGGATATATGTATAGTTTCGCACATATATTTTTTACCAAGCGAATCGCAATATTTATCGATTCGTATTCGGCTTGCATGTACAACAACAATTTATTGTCGAAACTCTTGGTGTAGGAGATTGGAATTTATATATGCAAAACTATGCAGAAATAAATGGGAAATGAGAAGAATATACTTATAGTTGGACCTTAGTCCGGTCTGTACAGTTTTGTGGGCTGTCTCACAGAGCTGTAGCTGTAGCCATGACCTATTTTGTGCACGTACCAGAAGAGTGAGAATCATGCTTGGCTGGAAATAGCATATTGTGTATAAATACAAGTACAAGCACGAAAACAAGTTAGCTTCAGTATTCACTTCTAACATATACATCTACATCCACTTCCGTTTTAGTTTCTTTATTTTTTATTTTTTGCTCTTAGTTGAGCCTTTTTATTTGATTTGCATACTCGTGTACGTGCAAAGTTTAATTTTATCGAGAGCGCGTTGCAAAGACTTGAATAAACTTATTCCAGTACCGAGTAAGTTTAGTTTACTCTAGAAAAGTTGTGTAGACACTATATATGCGAATACTCTTATCTGGCAAATCAGAAATTGACAAGCAACGTCGGAGCTGAATGGGAGGAGAAAATAGTTATGTATTCCTTCAGAGGAAGTTATGGCTATAAATTTGTAATTTGCTTTTGGTATCCAGGCAATGTGATCTAAGAGTGAGCTATTAATGATATAATGAGAAAAAACAGAGTCTATGTGTTTGTGTTTGCTATTGGTCTGTTGTGTGTTATGAGCGGTACTTTGAATAATTCCTGGAAAAATAGTGCAACTGATTGATGAATTTGAAGATGAAATTAGGTAACATGAAAAATACATACTCGTATGAATGTACATATATATGATATAAGAATATTCTGGTTGGGAATGCAAATGGAAATAAGCAGTTTTACTCTAAATTGCAACATCAAATAAAACATATTTATTTGCATTCAATATAAAGGTAAACATTTTTAATGTTAGTGCATAAAATATAATAAGAGGCTGAGTTCTATTCTCTTCTTCGTGACGTTGTTTTTTGAATTTGTGCTCTTCAACGTCTCTCGACAAAAGTCAACCCCAAAACTCGAAAAAGGCTATTGTTCTCTTGTATTTTCGTCATCTAAATTTTGCCCATTATAACATTATAATTTCGCCTGTAAGTACATACTCGCATCGTCTTGATAGGGACATTCGGACCTTTGCAACGACATCTCATTGAATTGGGACAGCTCCTGCTATATGAATGAAGTATTTCAAAATCAAGATAAACATGGAGGCCCTTTTAAATGCTCATGATATGAAGACGCCCTTCTGTACGGTCTCATCATATTGGTAAAGCAATTATCATTTCAAATTCCACTGTGTTTTGTCTAGTATGTCCTTATCTCCTGGGCCGCTCAAAAACTCCTTTCCTACAGAGTGTTAAAATGACTTCAGATTATGAGCGAGATTCGAAAAAACTTTGCTCGATCTGCAGTTGGTCACATAATCTGCTTCTGATCAAAAACTCAATATAATTATCATTGTATGCTCAAGTATCCCTCTTGGGCAATCTTGCTTTTTAGCAGATAGCGTTGAGAAATATGTATTGCATGTGCTGGAACCTGTTATGAATTCTGAGTTCTGCCTGGCACTGGGGCCTGGATTTAAACTAAAATCAGGTAAACCTTAAAATTTTGTTTATTTAAAACTCGGAATATATTACCTAGAAAACTCACAGCTCCAAGTTATTAGCTACATTATAGATCACTTGGGCAGCAGTTCCTTTAGGAGAAAAGCGCAATATGAAAGTAAACCTGTTTAGTTTTTCTCGAGAAAATCATGAGAAAAATGATATCGGAAACGACGTTGTCAATTACACGGCCGACCTCGGTATTTCTAATACCACCCAAATACCTCCTTACAATTGCCGACGTTTCACAATCTGGCTTAAATTAGTAAGTTATCTGAAAACTTAACGTTACCCAAATTAAGAGGATCAACAACACGTTTTGGAAACAGCGTTAGCTGTACGAGTTGATCTCACAAGAGAAAAAAAAGGAATAAATAGGACGTGAACATTCCTGCATTCTCTCATTTGAATTGTTCCCTACCCTCTCTGCACCCGTGGTTTATATTGAGCTATACTAAAAGTTAGTTATGAAAGCTACAAGGAGAAAAATTCAGACTATATTACTAAAGAGTAAAAAATGATGGGCCTTACCGATATTGTATCAGGACTTGAAATAGATATAAATTAAAAATGAAAAGTTCCGAACGGACTGGTTCTTGTGGATATTAGTATTAATTTATTGCGTAAAACTATTATACAGGAGCAAAATTATATTTATCCGAACGGAGCAATTCATTTACTTCGAGTAAGAAACAGCTCCGCCCCGGAACAAAAAATATATCTCGCAAATTTGTTCGCTCCTTTTCTTAATAAGTAATTTTTTGTACGAAATTGAGCTACTAATGAAAACAAAGGCCACCAAGTTTGACCTAAAAAAAGTATATTTTTCTTATTCAACTTATCAGAAATTATAAAACAATGTTAAATTCTTTCTAAGCAGCAATTAGTATGAGTCAGAAACGAAAACAAAGTACATGTCATTCAATATATAGTATATTAGCAAAAAAAAACTATATTGGTGCTGCAGCCCGGTGCAAGCCAGGTTCTAGCTTCACGCACCCATTTGTGCTGCTCGCGTTATTATTTTTTTTCCTCTTTTGCAGGATCTTTTGTTTTAAGCCGAATTAAATTCAAACGGCTGAGAGACTTACACATACAAAAAATTTTCAAAATCAAAATTTTGTTGCTTTTAATCGGATCAATTAACAAAGCTGGAAAAAAAATTTGATTCTTGGGATTTACTCCGATCGGAACTTTTCATAAGAGATCATTTAATTTTTGTTCCTCCCTAGGTAGAATTTTTTGCGCTCATTTTTTTCCTATTTCATTCAAATTAATTTAAAAGGGAACAAATTGGAGTGGTATTTCGGATAGATATCTTCAAGCCCTGTATGTATGTATCCAAAAGGTGGCCCTCAATTCCTGCTAATTTTTGATAACATGTACCCTCTGCTCCGAAGATTACGCAAGCGTATCTTTAAGGTCGCATCCACAAAATAGATAACCATGTACATGCATATATCAACAGTCACGATTGTATTAAATCGACTACATACAATAAGTTCCGCAGATTTTCGCAAATTCCGAAATGATTTATCATTAGTCTTTACTGGGTACTCAATTTATGTGATTCCTTAGTTATGAAACTAACGAATTAGCTAGAAAAAGCCCAAAACCATTTGCAGAAATATAAACGACATCAAAGCCCATTTGTGCATTATCCAGGCGGATGTGCTGAACAAAAAAAGGCTTCAGATCAAACCACTAGAACCATGCAGCAGGGGGATTATCAGGTATTGTTGTCATTGCTGTCCTTAATTAGCTCCAATCTGTGCTCTTCAATGTATATTGCTGATGCAACACACATATAAGTACATCACATTACAATTTAACGCTCTTAGATACCCCAACCTGTCATTAAAGAACTTTAACTTGGAAGGCTTAGTAATGATATAGACTGACAAAAATCGATTTTTCTGTTAAAAAATTCTGCGAAATGTTGATGCTATTTAGCCTTCCCGCGCTAATTTTATGTGTGAAATCGTCATTATAATTTTCCTGATGTTTTACGATAGAACCAAATTTTACATGTGCTGTAAATTAAAATAGTATTAAATTGATTGTACATGTTACAAAGTTCAAACTCGTGTCTACCCTGTACACAAGCGCCAGCAGCTGATGTTCAAATTATACACCTACTAATTAACTACTCATAATCAATTCAATGGTTTGATGTCTTTACCATTTGCTTTGTATCACCTATAAAGTCAGTGACACTTCTTTGAACACAAAACTTGTGACTTACTCAATTCAATCTCATTAATTCATGAGCCACAAACTAATGAGTTAAATTAAAATAACAAATTTCAAATTACATTCTTATCTATGCATAAAGCGATTTAAGCGTATTTTTCAGCGTTTGTTTTTTGTTTTTGCTTTTGTTGCCGTAGTGTGATCATCTATACTATACGAGTATGAAGCTGGCTATTGCTGCTGCTCATAATTACAACTTTTTTTTTGTTCCCATATCAGTCAATTTAGTCGACGATTAGCATTTTTTTTTTTCTCTTCAGCATACCTGAAATTTAAATGAGAGATAAATTACACTTTCTTTCAGCTTTAAGCTTTCGCGACAAACTAACACGCAATAAAGCTGCAACAACGACACTGCGAAGGGCTCAAGTCCCGCTTAAAGAGAGAAAAAATACAAAAACACAATTTCTTTCAAACTCATGAATTATTAATTTTATTCGTTTAAAATTGAAGAGTTGTAACATACATGTAGCGCAGGGTATCCACATTTGTGGGTTTCTATTTCCATCATCTACAGAACTGGGAAGCGAAATTATTTGTGAGTTTATCACCCACATGTACGAGTAGCTTGGTTATTTTATTTATTTATTATTCAGATTAAGATCGTCCCATTTACGACAATCAGAAAAAAATAAAATTGCAATTTAATAAAAGTCAAGATACATGATTCACATACAGACGATAGTTTGTCAGAATTTATATATTCTGCAAAATTGTCATCATCATTATCTACGAGTATAATCGTATTCGAATAACGGCCGAGCAAATTAATTCGACGATCGATCGACGACAATCGCTTGATTTAGGCAAGATTGAAGACAACCTTATTGAACTATCTGACTGAAGCTTAGCCTGACATGATCTCGATAAATCAACCCCATTAGTTACTAACACAAATTCGTTGGTCCACGGACATGGAAGTCGGGAAGACAGTGAGAGCTGAGATTAGAATCTGAAAGCCAGTTAAGTTGTGGATTTGAAACTATTTTGCAAAAATTTGATAACTCAGTCAAAGCTAATTAGTATTCCGGGATTTTTTCTCATCTTCTAACTGTGGATTTTTCATGATTGGCTAGTAAGGTAGTTAAGTTGCATAACAAGTTTTTTGTTTATTAATGAACTGACGTCAAATCCGCTTTTATGGGGAACTTAGAGCTATGCTAATTTTGTTAAATGACCTACAATAAGTTTTGCGAAGATTGGAACAAATTTTGAATACTCGGGTTGGAATTTGTTAAAAGTTACGGTGCCCTAATCAATTTGCGAGCACAATATCGAAGAAGTTTGGCCCAATCCCGATGCATTTCATAAAAAGATACATAGTTCTAGTTTCTGACTCCGTGAGACGGTTCCATTTGTGTAAGAAACTAAATCCATCTGTAACATTCTAGAGCACGAAGCTATGCATATGCAACAACATACACAATTATGCATGTAACACAGGCAATAAACGTTAAGTAGTGGGCTAAAAATGCAGGTGTAAGAAAGTCAAGAAACAAAGAATGAAATTTTAAATTTTCTTAATAGTCTATAGTCTGATCAATAAGTCAGTGAGTTTAAATAAGAGATATATGTTAAGAAATAAAACCTTTTTTGCCGAAGAAACTATTATGAGTAGTATTCTTTAAATTGAAAACACTTCCCCCAACGTTTCTTCAATTTTCTGATCCGTTCCAAACAATACTATCAGTCGAGGTTCCTAAGATGTACATTTGGTTGAGCGATGATGGATAGCGGGAGTCGTTCATCGATCTCCGCGGAGAATTGACTTGTTTCGGCTTGTTTTGTTTCAAATAGTGAACCAAACAGTAAGTGTACAACCGTATTAGAGACAAATTTCCCAAGTCATTTGGTAGCCTGGTGGTAGTGGCAGTGAACTGAGGAAGCTGTGGTCGTGGGTTCGACTCCCCAAAAAACCATTGTCCTTCTTTATTTTTACAAGTGTTTTTTTTTTTTTTTTTTTTTTTTTTTTTTTAAAGACATTAGAACAGTATAAAATAAAAAAAAAAGTGCGATCGAACGATGAGTGGCAGCGAGCGGTCCGCTATGTCAATAGCGGGATTAGATGATGGCGCGATGTCATCGGATAATCAGGCCGTTAAGCCAGCTCAAAAGAAGACACCGTCAATAACAACAACAAAAACAGCAACGTCGGTAATTACGATTAAGAGGAGGAGGGTGTTGAAACCAACTCCAAACTTAACAAAGCCCCCTTCCCTTTCAACCTCTACCAAAAAGCTGCCGGGTAGAGCAAGGGAAGAGGCGCCAACAACGACAAAGAGGGCGGCAGCTGGTAAAGATGATTACCCATACGTGGCTGTTGGTGGAGAAGGCCACTTTATGAATAAAAATACCTTCGCATCTCTGGCTGCTTCTGAGTCAGATGACGAAGAGGAGGAGGTTGAAGCTCTTAACAACAGCATTAAAGAGCTTCAACAAAAAGTACAAACAATAAAGGCCAAACAAATGGCAAGAAGAGAGAAGGAGCAACATCAACAGCTCTTTAGCTCTCAGCAACAAAAAAATACCAGCGAGGCTAAACAACAACAAAAGAGTCATACAGAACACCAACAACAAAAAACAGCACAAATTCAAACGAGCAAACAAATGCAGCCAAAACAAAAAAGTCAATTTGACCAAAATAACAAAGAACACCAACAACAACATAAACAACCACAACAGCAACAACAACAACAGCAGCAGCAACAACAGCGAAAGCAGCAACTTCAACAGCAACAGCAACAACAACGAGCTAAACAAAGGATACCCCCGATCAATACTTACAAACTGGAATTAAAAGAAACCATTGATCTGTGTAAGTCGGCCATAGGCAATAATTTTTTTATCAAAAGATTAAGTAATGATAGGCATGCGATCCACTGCAACACAGTGGAACGCTATAATAAAATAAAAAGCTTGTTATAGGATTCGACGACGGAATTCTTCTCCTTCACCCCGAAGGGGGAAAAGCTGCAAACAATGCTGCTGAGGGGGATTGAACCGTCAACTGATCCGGAGGAGCTCCTCGCACTGCTCAAAGAGAAAGAGTGCGAAGAGCTCAAGTTCGTAGGGGTCAAGCCGTTCACCACAGCTAGAGCCAAAAGGGAGAAACGGAAACTACCGTTCTTCCTGGTTCAGCTTACTCCCGAAAGCAAACTGGATGGTCTAAGGAATATCAAAGTCCTAGACTACCAGGTTGTACACTGGGAAAAAGTAAAACGGAGCGATAACATTTTGCAATGTGTTCGCTGCCAAAGGTTCGGGCACGCCGCGTCGAACTGCGAAATGCAGCCTCGATGCGTCAAGTGCGGTAAGAACCACAAATCAGAAGAATGCCCTCTGGGTGTGGATGGAGCGTCGGAAAAAAGTCAACTCTCTTGCGTTTTATGTAAGAATACGGGACACACCGCAAATTATCGGGGTTGTCCTAAATTCCAGTACATAAAAAGAGTAAATCTGGCTCGGCAGCAAAAGGTGGAAGTTAAGCGTCCACCTGTTCAAATACAAACACCAGCCGTTACTCCCCAAGTTACCTACGACCAAATGGCGGCAGGTAGGGGGAATACGGCACAGCAAGCGAAGGTTGCTTCTCAGGCCCCAGCGCCTAGAGCACCGGAACCGGCAACTGACATTCTAGCTATCTTGCTCTCTATCCAGGGGCAGATGGCTCAGTTTCAACGTCAGATTACTGAACAAGCTGCGCGCGTGGATCAAATCTACGCGCTTCTGCCGAGCCTAACGCGCCTCCAGTCGTAATGGGTACGTACATGGCGGAGCAAACCCTGAAGGTCCTTGCAGTGAATGTTAATTCACTGATTAGGATTGAGCGAAGAGCCACACTGTTCAAGTTGCTTAAAGACCAAACCCCTGATGTGCTTTTGGTTAGCGAAACTAAGCTAAGCAAAAGACACAAAATGAGGCACAAAAGGTACAAAATTATGCGAAGAAATCGACCCAACTCCACACAAGGAGGAGGCGTTGCAATCTTCGTAAGGAAAGGCATACATTTTAAAAGAATTTACAGTCGTGTAGTACGTAGGTTTCAGGTGCTTGAAGCATGCATCGTGTATATCCCTCTCCGTAGTGGAAAGCGGTTATACATGGTGTCTGTTTATGCACCTACGGCTACTCAATCCACCCTATTTATCTCAGAGCTCGAAACGCTTTTTCGATTTCTGAGACTGGAATTGGAGGAAAACTACTTCATTATCGGCGGAGATTTCAACGCCAAACATAGCGATTGGGGAAATAATACACCAAACACTAGAGGGAACCTACTATTCAATTGGTGGGGTCAACACAGTGTGATGTATAGACTCGGCCTTAAGGCGACGGATAGTCCGTCGTTTCCCAGACACGGCTCCTATTTGGATCTCCTGTTGTTCGACACACGAATACAACTGACAGGTACGAACCAACAAACTGTAAACTGTCTTCGCACTTTTGTGTATGACAGTGACCATTGCGGTCTTAGTACCGAAATAACCGTTCCGAACGAAAATGTGGAATTGGATGAGTATGTTCAAAGGCATTCCTACAACTATAGTAGAGTGCGTTGGACACACTTCTCCAGGACACTGACAAGAGCACTCTCCTCGAATTCGCTCTACCCACCGTCCGAGAGAAATCTGTCAAACGAGGAGATTGACAGGTATCTAAAACTAATGGACGAGACAATTAAACGGACTATGGACAAAACGATACCTCGGTATCAACACACTGACAACGAAGACTTATTCCGCAATGCAACTATTGACGCACTTCACCGACATAAAAGTAGACTACTCTCAAGACTGAAGACCTTGTACAGACAGTTTACTGACAGACACAACCCGGAGATTTTGACATTAAAGTCGTCGATCAAAAACCTCCAAACATTAATTAAAGAAAATTACAGGGCTTCTGTAAGTTTGTATTGGAACAACAAAATTCGGGCTGTAAATACCAACAACCCGAATATGTTCCCGCAAATAAATAAAATTTTTCGGAGGAAAGATCAAGACGACCTTTCATGTCTTAAAATCGCCCGAACGACTGCCAATGAACGCATACTTTCAACAGCAGGCATAGATCCAAATGAGGCTATTGATGATGACAACTTCTTTGTAATCGAAGATCCGCAGGAGAAGGTCGAGGCTATAGGAGCGACTTTCCAGGAAGTGTACAAGGCGAATGACACCATTGGCCCAAACCACGACTTGGAAAATCAAGTCCTTTTGCACAATTTCTATCTTCGAAATGAAATAGTGAACTGGCGAATCGAGAACTCGGGTTTCACCCAGTTCAGTGACGAGAACATGGCAAATAATGTCATCGCCAATGAAAGGGAGCAGCCCCCGTTCATTTCGAAGGAAGAGCTTCTAACGATCTTCGATACAATTAGAAGTAAGAAATCAGTGGGAACCGATGGAATACCGAACATTGTGCTTCGTCATCTCCCACTAGAAGCGGTGGACATTTACACCACCCTGTTTAACAATGCAATGAATAATGCACATTATCCAGCGCATTGGAAAACTGCGGTGGTACATCCCATCCCCAAAAGGGATAAAGACACCTCCAATCCGGCGAATCTCCGGTCGATCAGTCTCCTTCCAAACATCAGTAAGGTTTTCGAAAAAGTCATCAATAGAGTCCTGGCTAAGTGGGTTGAGGACAGAAATATAGTTCCGGATAATCAATTCGGTTTCAAGGCGGGGCATGACGTTATTCATGCCGCGTCTAAACTGGTTTCTGATATCCAATGGAACAAAGCCAAGAAACAATGCACGGGTGCCTGCCTGATTGACTTGGAGAAGGCCTTCGATACCGTATGGTTAGAGGGACTCTTCTACAAGCTAGACAGGCTAGGTATTAGTAAGCCACTGCTGTATATTCTTTTCAATATGCTCACCGATAGACAGTTCATCGTGAAGAATGGCGATGTGACTTCTACTGGTACATTCAACATTAAAAACGGTCTGCAACAAGGTGCGGTCAACTCGCCAATCCTTTTCAACATTTACACAAGCGATCTGATAGGTTCACTTCACCATGCCATAGCGTACGCGGACGACTTAATCGCGTACAGATCAGGTCCAAAGATTGAGGTTATAAACATTCTTTTGCAACGTGACTTCGATCAAATTAAACAATATTGCGACGACTGGAAGTTGAAGATCAACTTTCAGAAGTCGGAAACCATTCTTTTTAGGACGCCTTATTCTGGGGCCTCTGCGGATACCAGAAAGAATTGGCGAAAGTTTCAGATCGTTGGACAACACGGACAACCACTTGCATGTCGAAATGTAGTCAGATACCTTGGGATCTGGCTAGATCAATATCTATATTTTAACAAACATATAGATGTTGCTCTGGCCAGAGCCAAAGGTGCTTTTGCCCTTACAAAGAGACTGTTTTATAACAGGCAACTCGATGCGAGGGTAAAGGTGATCTGCTACATGGCCCTTATTCGGCCTATGCTTGTATTTGGTTGTCCCGTGTGGTTCAACGTGAGAGCAAGTCTTTTGGAAAAGATTCGGGTGTTTGAGAGGGCTTGCCTTAGGGCTTGTCTTCCCCTATACAGAACACCAGAGTCTGAGTACATAAAATTCTATCGCAATGAGGTCTTGTACAATAGGGCTAACCTAATAAGAGTGGACAATTTTGTTATTAAGTTGACTCGAAGGCACATTGCAAGAGCAATGACCTCGTCGAATAACCTGATCTCTGGGGCTTACTACCCCAATTATATGTATCACGAGAGAGTTCGCTTTGACGGCTTTATTCCTCCAGAAGCGTTCCTCTACCTCGACATGAAAGGTCTGATCCAGGATAGATTAGCGGTGCCGTTAATCTTCCATGTTGCTCGAACAGCTGCGGAGAGGCGACTTAACTACGATAGAGACGTCGCATACGGCAATGCGGAGCGTCTCCGGTTCAGTAGGGCGGTAGGGAAACGCGATATGAGGGATGTTGCTCGGCAGCACCAACAATTTTGGTGGCTTGTTGAAGGAGCGGAATCTACGTCGTCGAATTCCTCTAGCACTAGTTAGCTTCGTTAAGGAGCAGGGTCGGCAGCCTAATTTTCTAGCCATGGCCGACTTACATAGATTTAGGTAGGAATAGGATAGTTTTAAGGGGGGAAGAAAAAAAAAAAAAAAAAAAAAAATGTATATATATATACAAAAAATAAAAATACAAGAAAAAAAAAAAAAAAAAATTATAAAACAACAAAGAGATGGGTAACCTTCGGGTAACTTCTTCCCACAAAAAAAATATGATACCTAAATGATAAGATAATTTTAAGTAGCTTAAGTAGCCTAAGCAGATTAAGAATAATGTTAAGGTAGTTCTTAAGTTTTAGTTTTAAGTTTTAAAATAAGATAAAAAAAAAGTCACTTTACTAAGTTTTTGTAACTAAATTATTTTCTTAGTTTTAATTATGTTTCAAACAAAATAATATCAAAATCAAATGTACGAAACGTCGAAAGACAAATTTTAATTGTTAGGTTTAACTTAGAGTGTCCGCATGGGGCCAGTAAGTTAGAATAAGATAATTTTAAGTTAATTAAGCTAATTTTTAAGCATTTTTTTGTCTAGCATGTAAGAGTTTTTGAATTTAATTAAATAAAAATGCATATTAAATGAAAAATGAAATGATGATGGATAGCGGTCTATTGACAGATGGTACATGACGTACGAGTAGTCCCCGTATATCAAATAGTGCACTGCTGAACATTGTAGTAAATTAAGACCCTTAAGAAGTAGTTACCTAAAGATTTCCCAACACAAAAGAATATATGATTCAGAACTACACTTGACTGCCAAAAAAAAAAGAAAAAGGACTTCTTAATGTGCAGGGGTTTCTCCTCCCATATATTGGAGTACAATACCTTAATCTGATTAATTGCCTCTTAAGAGTGCCCTGCACTTGCTAAAAAGATTTAAACAGTTCAGCATTTGATCACTGTAGATCACCAATCTAATGTCTGTTTGCTTTGTTACAATTTCCACCACCAATGCACTGATATAACTGCCAATAGTATTTGCAAACCTTTAACAGAAAAAACAACCTCGAACAAAGTATCTGCATCTGTAGTGATATCTTAGCTGCGCCTTGTTGAACTCTTCTATTAGCTGCAAGGTTTCTCTTAAAGCGGAAAACTATTTTCACTTACCCTGTTTGAGTCTGCGATCACAATGGGATCTCGAGCAATGATAACGAATTTGCTGGAAAGATGAAAACGGAAGGGTAATCATGACCCGAAACGGCATTAGGACTACCTATATACTTATGTGTCTTTGGTTAAGACGGTTGTGTGCGGCGGACAAAACGAATGTTTCTTGTGGTTTCTAACACTATTTAAGAAAGGAACGTAATCGGGGCTGATGAGGTGGGTGCTAATCTCGAGTACATACATTAAACTTATGAAACGCTTAGCTTGCTTCTTTAAACATTCACGCATTTTCTAATCATTGAACTCTTTTATTTCTTTTGAATCAAAAGTCGTCCGATTATATTTCAACAGAAGATAGTTTGTCCTGAAATTGAGACAACTTTTGCCATTAATTTCAAAGCAAAAATGGCAAGAGCTCTTTCTTAAAAACGAATGGATCATATTTGTCGACTAATTTGCGTGTCTCCTAAGAAAGCATTAGTTGCCGACCGTTGGGCAAATTGTGTCAATCAAAAAATCATATTATTTACCGATTGATAATATATTTGGGTGCACTGTTTATAGATGCTATTTTCTTAATTTTGTTCAGTTTTCAATAATTCCTTAGACTTAGATCACTTTTGTTTAATTGACTTATAACTTTTTCGTATTAAGATCAGAAAATTGCATTTCGAATACCTAAAGCAACTCAAAAATCACTCCGTGAATAGGGTTAACATGCAAATTGTCAACTTCCGTATTCGTCCACTTTTCGTTCTATACAGGACAAGATTGTGGTCGTGTACATCTGTACATAGAAGGGGATGGAGTTAATGTTCTATTAAATTAGTTTAACATCAATCAGTATATTTAGTATAAGTTTAACGGTCTGTTAATTGTTTTTTACTATATCCTAATATCCTTATGTTCCAATACTTTGTAATTTCTTGTCAATTACTTTACCTAAAAGACAGTGTCCTTTGGTAATTGATACTTTGCATTATATTTTTCACCATTTGGTCGTCTCCCGTAATGTTTTCCATCGTTTATAATTAGTTAGAATTTACAATCATCACTCCAGAAGACTGTATTCCATTTCCCTGGAGTCCAAAAAACATGGTCCCTAGAAAAATCGAGCCTCTTTACCATATTCACTTTAGATAAAAGTGGCTTCTGCAAAGCAGATCTTCCGAATAGTCCACTTTCCCTTATTGTGCGATCGGTTACTTCCGCAATTTTTTTTTTTCTTTAATTCGGCGTTGATTTCTGTTGCCGTTTTTTCTGGAGTTTTTTTGGTATCCTTATTTTTCTTTTTTTTTTATAATTTACGCGCGCCTCAAGGGGTTTTTATGATACCATTTTACTGTCGCCAGGGCGCGGGCGGAAAGATAGAAGGAGGAGAAAGGTAAGTTGTTGTGATGTAGCGGTTTGAACTGAACTCTGAACCATGAGGGCGGTGGTGGTTACTGTTTTTCCCTGTCTACCTGATTTGGATGCACACTCTACTGTCCCTCGCTGATGGAAGTTTTTTATGATCTTTGAAATTGTCCCTCTTCGTATATTCAAGTCAAGTGAAATCTTGAGTACACCTTGCACTTGGGCATTCTGATAATTTTTTGTTTTATAAATATATTTGAGGTTGAAATTGAAGATTTGCACAACTGTTAATTGTCAGAAATCTTTACTTCATTTACATAAATCGGCTCAGATTTAAATTTTGACTTCAAATGCTGTTATGTTTCCATACTATCCACCAAGTGTAGTGGATAAAATTGAATCATTTTGTCATATTTTTTTAGAAAAATGATTAAACAGTATGATAGTCTATTCCCATACGAAATTAAAGCTAAAAACTAAGTATATTTTACGATAGAGCTAAAAGTATAAGTTTCCTAAACATGTTTCGAAACTGTTTTCCGGCACTTTATGTTAGCAGTGTTTCGCCTACCTGACCTTGGGGTGAACGAATGTTTTCCAAATGTCAGTTGTCGTTTATAATTCAAAAATAAGAAATACAAATAATTATCCAGTGCAAAATCATGCACACCCCTATTACTTTAAGCCACATTTTTTAGTCATTTTAAGTATCTAACTTCAATTTAAAATCACCTTTATACTCAAACCTTATCGTGTCTTGAATACATTTTCGAAATACCTTCAAGTACAGATACAACATTCATACAACACAACTCCCATGCAAATTGAATAAATGTAATTTAAAATGGAAGGAGTTAAGTCAGTTTTGAGAACGATGTTTGCAGTGCCAGTCTTCTTTGCTATTCTGCAGAAGTATTCGTACGTACGAGTATCTGTCCCATACGTGTTCTCTAATATGATTGACAATACAAATAAGTCAGAGTAAACTTCCTCTTAGTGAATTAAATAAATAATGTTTCTAAAAGAGTTCCTTTCAAGCACTAGGCTTTGGATGTTTTTTTTTTCTTATTTTCTTCTTCAAAGGATAAGACATAAGCAGCAATGCTTTCAACTACAGTTTCATCAACACATATACCGTTCTATAATATTTTACTTTTAAAAATAATTCATTGGTCCTTCATTTGATTTCCATCCGCTATTAAGGACATTTATCGAGATAAGTTTTAAATTTGTTTTTGTCATGAACGATTTGGAATAGAAACACCAAGGAGTAAACAAAAATGCTGGTACTTTTCATCTCAAAGAAGTATCTATTACTAATAGATACATATATAAAGAGAGATTGAGTCAGAGAGAGAAAACAAAAAACAAAAATCAAAATAATAATAAAATTTCCCTCGAACAATCTTTGACAACTAAAATAAACAAAAGACAGACAATTCCGGAAGATGATGGAGGGTAGAAAATCATACATCCATCTATCTATCCGTTTATGTATCATCTTCTGAAATACCCATGCGTCCTTGAGAGTTGTTATGGAAATTGTCATTTTGGATGTGAGTGAGTGAAATCTTGTGTGCGTACGTAATGGACCACCCACCCACCTCTACCATGGGGAGTAAAATCTCATAACGTCGACCCAAACCGATCTGAGGGCAGACCTCTTTCGAAGGCGTTCACTTCCAAGGATATTCGTGCCTTGTTGTATTTGTGTATCTGACAAACATAGTATCCTTATTGCTTTTGCCACATCTCCCTTCTCCGTCCCCGCGAACATTTGACACAGAAGGAAGGAAGGGAACATTGAAAAATATTAAAATTTCTATAGCAAGAGTTTTCCTCTTACTTTCACCGTAGTCTCGGTCGTAGTCAGCATTTGAGAAACAAGTTCTGTGTAACTTGTGGTGAGTTATTAAATTTGTGTTTTCGTAATAAAAAAACAATTTTTTTTCATTCATTTTCTGTTACAATATGCGGTACTTTAAGAAGAGTTAGAGGTGGGTTTAAGGGAAGACACTTTAGACTTTCCTTTGCTGGGTTTGCCGTCTTCGTCATTGTCAATTCGGAACGAAATTACTATGACGGTCGACTTAATTTAATTGAGTAATTTATGTGGTTGTTTTGAAGGATTTAAGGATATGGGTATTCCACGAAACTTTAAGTTCATATAATTGTATGTAATACGAAAGTAAGCTCGCACGAACCAGACGAAGGACACCAGACGAGCTGATGAAAATTAAAGATTTTGATACAATATTTGAAACTTTGAGAGTGGAATCGATGTTGTCTGTTGATTTGATTTTGAATGGAATTTCAAATTATGGTGTTAGTTTTGAATTTAAATCTTCAATAACTTGACAGAAAACCTTGACTTCATCGCTGTTGGGTCTGACATTTTTATTTTAATCCGACAGAATTGTCCTTTTGGAATTTTTTAATTGAAAAACTGTGGGTTCTATAACCTGAAACTTCTTAGCAACAGTAGTTTGAAGGACTTTTTTTTAACTCTGTCGAAGCAGAAAACTTAAAAAAAGAATTAGTCCCTTTCACTCGTTGAAAGACGCTACAATAACAAAGCGTCTACAAGCTTTGCCCTCACTACCAACAAAGGAAGTGCAAAGCTCCGTCGTTGTCACTCTCACAGCAAGTACTGCATCTTGCTGGGTCGCTAAAGTTAAGCCTAGTATACTTCGGTGCTTAGCCAAAGCGAAGTATACTGTTGTGATGCTAGTAAAAAATCGACAGTCTTCCACCGTGGTGAAGCTGACCATCCCTGAAGACTTGATTACATTCCTTTCCTGGGCACGAGGGAAGTCGATTTGATACTTGCGCAGCAACAGACGGTGGGTAACGTTATCATAACTCCAGTCCATGTTGCACCAACACCACTTTTTTTTGTTTAACGGAGGCTGGCTTTGAGATTGTAGCCGGTAAGATGAATATTAAAGAAGACTCATCAATGCATATAGGACAGAGTCGGACATTTTCGATAACACATGTTTTGTGGAAAGGAGTTCTTTTTAGATAGGATGCCACCTTAATAGTCATTTTCGGTAAAAGAACCGATCATGGTGCTTTAAAGCATGTAAGCCCATAAATCAAAGCAGCAAATCACTTCACTTCTTATCCTGCTTGTACTTTAGAGCAAACAGTAGCCAGCGATCGAATACACAGTACAGATACATCATCTGTATATGCATGAGAGAGAACGCTGTAACCATTGAGAAGATTCACAGGACACCACCCTGCATCCACAAATGGGATCTGGATCATCATCACCAGAATTGCTCTTATCACATGGCGTCAAAAGTTGAATTGTCGGAAGCTTATTCAATGTAGAGGAACATGCCCAGCACATACGAGTTATCTTTCAAGTTGTGTGCCCTTTCAATTACTCGTATGTTTCTGTTGCATGGCAAGCAGTATCTTGGATAGAATGCATTCGCAAAGCAGTGAAGCTCAATCGTTTCCTGAAGTAATCTGTGTAGATACATTGTATTGACTTTTTTTTTAAAAAAGATTCAACTCGTCCTTGTCCATAAATTAACGAATGAATTTACACATCTACACATGTCTTTGCATAACATTTTGCAGTCCAAACTCAATATTGATAATAATACATGAACAAATTATGCAATTGTTTTATAAGTTTTTCGGTACTTTGTTTCTTCCTGTTGAGATCATATTTATTTTTCAGATTAAGCCCCTCCAAATCTATTACATAGAAGCCAGGTATCGTGATTAGATCACTTGTGATTTAAGTACATATTCCTATTTTTCCATTCAATGGAACTTTTAAGCAAATGAATAAAATTTTTAGGAACGTTTTAAGTGCAATTTGTATCTTTACCAGAAATCAATTTTAGATTAGAAGTCAAAGTCTACATTTTACGTGTTAATAAACGATAAAAAAATTAGTCAAGTGCTGATAACTTATCATTATCAAGGGTTTCTGTGCATTATTATTAGTTGTTTATTTTTTGTTTCCTTTTTAATCATTGTTTAGAGATCAAACGATGCAGTAAGTGCTCAGTATATTTAAAAATACTATATGTAGCCCATATGGAAGTTTGTTAATTTTGATTTAATGGAATACTTTTGATTATTTAAAATGGGTTTGACAGTTAAAGGAAAGAAGGGGCGGAATGACATAATTTTAAAGGTGTAGAAAACTTTTAAATACACCAGATAAGACAACCCTATAAAGCCCAGGAAATCCAACTGGCAATGGAAGCCATAAACTAAAACGCAGGCAGTTCTGATGTAGTCTTGTGTCTTAAGAAACTTTTCTCTAGGATTTTATTGCCCGAGACCCAAAGAAGATTCAGTAAATTCAATCTGCGTTCGAAAAAGATTTGCGTCATTCAACAAACTTGGAAGTGGAGAGAGCTTTCAGCAAGCAAGGTGTACTTCGCGCTCTTCCACAGATAATGTAGTTCGTTACTGTTTGGATTGCAGATAAAACTCGGTTTTAGGTTTTACAAAGAGAAATGAAATATAGCATTGCCGTTTTTAAAAGCCGCTAGCGCTAGATTCAAGATTCGTTTTAAAGGCATTCGCGAAAAAATCGACTTCATTCCTTTTTTTACTCAGGTTTCAGGCGAATTCGTTGCTGAGTATAGGCTTAATCGACTTTATACCTTCGCAGCAAAAGGAGTTCTTATTTCATCTATGATATTGCTGAACAATGAAAATTTTTTTATCGAAGGTAAACAACTCTAATAAAAAGCCTAATATGTTTACTTTGGGAAAATTTTATAGAAAGATGCGGACCCACTATCTTGCAAGATTCACGTTTTGCACGATTTGAAGCCACTTAACGTTCGATCAATAAAGAGGCCAAAAGGAGATTGCTTTTAATCTCGGTTCAGCATAAAATTTATTCTGTTTGAATGGCTTTTTTAAAAGGCAAAACTGCCACATTTGGTGTAAAGAAAATCCACAAGCTGTTACCTCAATTCTTAAAATGTACATAGAGCCACTGTTTGGTTGCTTAAGGAGGTTGTGGAATCATTGATCCATAATTATTCTAAATTATTATTAAAATATTCTCCAATTGATTAGTAAAAAATGGTCCATATGTTGGCAGCTCTTATGCGCTTAAAAATTGACAGAAATTCAGTATTCTATTTTTGCAGTTCGAAACAGATCGATTTACGTTTGGAAATATTGCAAAGTCACTTACGTGCCGAAGTAGTGCGAATTTTGAAATAAGAATTTAAAGAGTGGGCCTAAACCCGAGAACTTCAACCCGAACATCAGTCGCACTAACCTGAAAAGGATTTTGCATAAACATCTCGATTTATTCGCTAACAAGTCCAACTGACTCAGTGATTAAAGCAAAATGACTACCAGCTTCATTTTCGCTTCTCTGTTATGGCTTTAGACCATCATTGCCGATACTTTTACTCAAAAATTCATCGTTTTAGATTAGACACCGTTTCATCTCGGCAGTTAAGTAAACAAGCAAAATCGACATATACGTATGTGTATTTGGGACTCGAAAAATCCACACAAAGTTATAGAGTGCATTCTGAACATGTGACTGTTTGCTGGTTTTTGAAGAAGCGACATTGTTGGCCCATTTTCTTTCAAGACGAGAATGGTGGAAACGTTGCAGTCAATCTCCGATTTTGTATGGATAGAAATTACGATTTTGGATTTGGGCAAACTGTGGTTCCAGCAAGATGGAGCTACGTGCCATAGAAGCCGTCAAACAATCGACCTATTACACACTAAGTTGATTAATCGTGTTTGGTGACAAATTGTTTTGGTGATATTGCTTGGCCGTCACGAAGCTGCAATTTGGAGAAGTTGTACTTTTTTTTGTGGGGTGCCATTGTTCAGGATCGCTGTTATCCGAACAATCCAGAGACGATTCAGGAACTTAAAAATAATATTAATGAAGGTATCATATTTGTGAAATAGGAGCCTAAACCATCGAAAGTGGTTGACAGGCAGCAGAAGTTGTCTTTAAATGAAATAATGTTTCATTACTAGTCGAAAAGTTTACACTTTTAAATAAAGCAACAATCGTTGAAAAATGTTTTTTTCTATAGGCTTTTTAAAAATAAACCAACAGATGGCCAACCCTTTATTAATTGCAAGATGGTTTTAATACGACCGCGCAACAGGCCAGAGTGCAAGCGCCATAATCAGTTTGTTGAAGGAAACTATCGATAAGTGCATTATTCTGCGTAATGGACCTGATTAACAAGTTAAACACCTTTGGATTTTCTTTTGTGAAAATATATATGAAGTCACCAGTCTAAACCTATTTCATTTTATAGTTTCCTATAATTTAAAAGAAAATCCTTATAGCAGAATGACTTTGTTAGAAGGGAAGCCATTTTTATAGTGCCGGCATTGTCGGAATCGATCAAACATCAAGTCATAACCTTTGGTAATTATTGGTGATTTTAACTGATTAGTCTCATGTGGTTTGATGGCATGAAATGAATTAAAAGCATGAACACACGCGTGCTTCTTCAGAAGCACGTTAAGACCTCGTGCTCCGTATAGAGTTATAACCTTTAACGATTTAAAAAATTCCACAATTAAAAACAATTTTCGATTTAAAACCTGTTAAACTGAAGATCTGTTATCATCTTTAAGTGTACTCCAGTTTCGAAAACAACTGCTACTGTTCCTAATCAGATATTACTCATTAAATGTTTAAGCTTATCGATATATTGATCCGGTAAATCTGATAGAAATTGTTTTATTATATTAATTAATAAACGAAATCATCGAATAATGTATTTGTATTCAAGTCACACAGTACGTACTATTTCCTCTCAAAAAGCATAGAAATCGAGGTGCACATTAGCTCTAATTTAAATTAATTCAAATGTATAAGGGCGGTCTAGAAATTGTTCAAATGTACCAAATTAATTCTTCGTAGTCTTTCTAATTTATTTTCGTTCTAACTTGTTGACTTTATTAAAATATAATAAATCTTAATATGCACACCATAGCTTCGGCAAATTTTTAGCTTTATAAAGAAGACATTCCCTCTCTCATTTCCAGTTTTAGTCATTCGTCGTATCTTCATTTTTTTATCACTGTTTTGTTTTTGTATAAAAGCTTTTGTTGGATATTACTCTTTACCGTCAAAGTAAAAAAAAAAAGAAAAAATGAACACCATCGCAAAGACATAGCTCCTGCATATCTTGGCCCCATAGAACCACGAACCAGCAATCTATGTGATGATGGTAAATAGGTAGTCCCTATTTATCCCAAAGAGAATAAAGAAATTGTACAATATCACGAAAATTGTTGTAAAAATGAAAATAACTAGGATCTTACTAGCATTCGTATCTACGATGGCTTTTCCTCTGTCTATTTGAACCAGACAAAGAAGATAGGAGGCAAAGGCTAAAGATTAATCATTTGTTTACACCCAAAAACTCTAGGCGCTGAAGGATGAGATGGGGCTATAGAGTAAAAATGAGAGAAAGACATGAAGAGCAAAAGAACTGTTGGCATTTAGGATTTTGTCATGTTAGTGAAACTTTTACTCGTTTCACTTAAGAGACACGTTCATCATCACAGTCACAGGAATTAAGTGGTGAATGTTGAACTTATCTTGTTTACCCCCGGGTGGTATCTTATAATTACAACCAGTTCTGGAGATGATGATGGAAACAAAAGTATGAATATACGTACTCGTTCGTATCCGTATGCAAGAATGGAGTTTTCAGTTTGTTCAGTCAAGACAACAAAAAGTACAAACATAAAATAAAACACAAAAACCAGAAGGCAACTGACCCTTAATTCATGTCAAAAGTACCCTTTTGACCTAAAGAAATTTGCAAGCCAATGTACAGAACAGGCGTCTTACTTCATTAGTAGTTAATCCTGTTGCCTTGTTTGCTCTCCCCTCTTTGTTCTGGGTTCCAGGTGTTGATGAAGAAGTGATATTAAGGCTGATGACGTTTGAGGTTAGTTTTGTCGGCACAAATTAAAAATAATTTCCAATGAGAACTTGAGCAGTTTATAAATAAAAACTCAGAAGACTTAGTAAACTATGAAGAGGAATTTCATTTCTCCTGGTTTGAGGTCAGATGTTTGATTGCGCAAAAATGTTGTCATGATGACAAACTGGTTTTCAACTTGTCGTGTCGCCGTCAGAGTTGGAGTTGTCGTGTTTTACATTTATTTATGGCATTACCTGAGCTCTTTAATCCGTCTGATTATCTTTGTCACACGTTTTGCTCATATGTATTTTATTTAATTGTAATCGTCTTTTTTGTTTTTGTTTTTTGATTTATTTTATTTCCTATACTTGTTCTTAAAATTGATTTAAGGAATTTCAGTTTCCAGTTTTATGGGAGTTTTGATCTTGATTGGAACAATGTGTTTAACTGGTTTTAAGATAGTCGTCATTCGAATGAGGTAGGCATATCTGTATGAATTCGAAAACCTTACTAAATGCAATTTCAGTTTGTTCGTAATGTTCAAAACGAGTTTTCGACAAACTTACACCCGATGTTAGTAAAAAATCCTAGGGATTCCGAATTCAACAATCCCTAAGACTAAAAAAACCTAGAGTTAATCTGATCAACACCTGCTTCCACTTTCTTCGCAGCTCCCGCGGAAAATTTAATATTTATTGCGATGTCTCGTCTGAACTGGATTTGAAAATAGGCATTGCTAGAGAGTTGATATTAATTATTATTCGAGAATGCTTTGTTCAATTGAAGATAAATTTGTACAGCCTTGACTAAAAGTCAAAAGGCACCCTCTGTTTTTTGCTTAATCAATTTTGGAATAACCTAATCAGATTTTGAAATAGGTTTCAAGTCAGAGAAAACTCACTTTTTGTTATATTTTGCCTCATGTGCAGTACGAGGACAGTAGGTACACAATTCTTGTTTAAGGTTTACATGTCAAGTGTAAGGTTCGCTTTGCCTTGATTTTTAAGTTTATATATTTATTTATCTTCATAAATTGCAAAAAAAGAATTGAAGCAAAATAGCAAAATCGATGATTGGTTAGCGTTGTGCCGTAAAAAAAAAAACATTAAATGGTTTCTGGTGACTGAATCCCACCTGGATCGTTAAAAGTACAAGCAGGAAAGATTCTACGTAATAAATCTTGTATTTGGATCGAAACTAATTTCCAAGTTGCAATTGCACCCAAAAAGAAAATGAACTCCATATTACCAAGAAATGGACCCGTCAACTGGCTAGCAAGATTGTGCGATTTAACGCCATTCCATTTTTTTTGTAGGGCTACGTCAAGTCATTAGTTAACGCCGATAATCCAGCACCGATTGACGCTTTTGAGCAAATCATTGTTTGAATTATACGCTTCATACGCCCCGATATGTTTTTGAAAACTCATCGATAATGCGCCATAAAGAACAAACTGCCAGAATTTTAAAGACTTATGTGAATTTGACTATTCCATTAGTAATGTGTCGTTAAATCAATAACTTTACAGGGGTGAGTCAAAATAAGTGTTATCTTTGCTTTGTGCATACGATATGAACATGACATAAAATATTAAACATGATCGGCACATAAATGAATTGCCTTTAAGACATAAACATTCTAACTGTCTCGATAAAGTAATCAGTTAGAATTTTACGCGAAACTTTCATTTGCCGTGCTAGACGATCGATTTTTGAGTTGTGATACTTTTCTATCAATGCAGCGATATGTCCGCAACTACATTACTGTTGCTTCGTGACGTCAATATAATAAATATTTGCGATATAAAATGCGCCACAATTTGTTTTGTAAATTAATTTACGTGTGTTCAAGATAACAAGGAAGTTTTAACTTTGAACTTGAAACACTATTCAAATGTCTTTTGCTTGCATGAGTGTATGCGTTGAACATAATTGCCCATGACTCTTTCCCATGAATCGGGCGGAATATCCGCCTGCAAGTAGTCGAAATTTTCTGGCTTGTTGGCATGGACCAGAAACTTAATGTTAACATAAAGAAAAAATATCTAAAGGTGTTAAATGACATGAACAGCATGCTCGGCGGGACCATTTCTGCTGATAAAACGGTTAACGTATTCACTAAGGCGACTATATTTAAAACCAAATATCCTGAAAAAAAAGATGTTGTGGAATTATCATGCAGTGGTGGCGGCCTCAGTCATAGTCAGCTACACAAAACCGCTGTTTGAATTGTTCGGCTGATTTTATTTAAGATCAAATTAAGTTAATTTTAAATTAAGAACAAAGCCATTCATTGATTGGGTGATTTTTCATTGAAAATTCGTATTTTCCTCCATCTTCAATATAACCAAATCAGCGAAAATTCGACAACCAAGATAGTCATTATACGGATGTCCGAACGATGCCTCAACTCTATATATGTAAATTTCTAATTTATTTTGTCACAGCTCCGTAGACACATATGATTGCACTGACTTCTCGATGATCTTGCAATGGATCTATATTTATTTTTCCAACTCTCGCGAACTGTTGTTGTGATTGAGGCTGACTTGCTAAGATTTACGGCGCACTGTAAATACAGAAAATCCTGGTTTAGCGTATTTGGATGAACATCGACATAGGGAGTACCAATTTTCTTATCAATACCCAATTGACACACGTTTGTCCAAAGCCTTTTACTTTGCTCTATGATTTATTTGGACGTCAAAGAAACTACGTACTTGTTATTTGATCCAAGTGTCGAAAACGAATTTTTATTGGGGGGAAAAAGGATGCAGAGACCTGGTTAAAAACTACGGTAATTGTAAAGCTTATAATATGTGTTGAAATTTATTGTCTTCTTAACAGAAGAGATATTGCATCGTTCAAGAAGTAGCTATTGAAATCGCCACATCAACAGTCTTGAAAAATGAGTAGTAATAAGTTTTAACAATATCTAACATTAATTCAATATCCGATAAATTACCATCATCGTCGGATCTAAAACAGATGAAAGAGGTACATATGTACATCGATTGCATACGACTTAATTCAAAAAAGCTTTCTTATTTGTAACGTACCTACCACTTTTTAAAATAGTTCTCTGTTCGAATTTCAAATTTCGTTAAATTTTATCCCTCCGTTATAAAAATCATAAACATTCAGAAACTCTTAAATATGCTTGTACAACACAAAATGTTACATGTTAATACAAAAATGTCTTTTAGAAACGACTTAATATGGCTTAGAAAAATAATTTTGTGTATACAGAATGGAATATACCTAGCTTTTGTTAGTTTTATATCTCAAGGCAAAGTAAACAGACGGCTCTATCTTAATCCAATATCCATTAGTTTTGCTCTTAAATCTCAAAGACGTCTTTAATTGTTTTCTTTTAAAATAGCATCCCAAATCACATTTGCAGGTACGATAATTTCAATCCTCCTTTATGTACGATCTACGAATAAGCCCTTGGTACATATATATGTATGTACGTATGCATACATCATTTTCTTACTATAAGTCCAACATAGTCCATACTAGCTGAAAACAAAACCCAATTACCTAACCTAACCCACGTGTTGCTCTACAAGTACTTGTTTTTTTTTCCTTTCTTCTCCCTTTTATTTTATTTCTCTTTTCGTTTTTTTCTTCCATCAACATGAACACAAACTCAAAGTCAAATAATCATACTCGATATCCGTTTCCATGGGTTGTCCCGGTAATAGCCGACACCCAAATTCTTCGAATTATTTATTCTTGTAATGAAAATTCTGAATTCTAAGATACACAAGTCGCTATATATATATATATATGTACATACATACATAACATCCTTAAAGCCACCTTAAAGTCGTTCCAGTCTGATATAATTTACCCCAAGTCTGAGAGGAAGACAAAATTTAATGAAGTTTGTGTGAAAAGTTTTCAAAGAAAATTTTTTTTCAAAATTCTTAATTAACATTAAGTTTTATCTAAATTTACATTTTATATAGGCAAAAAAAAAATTTAAAATTCGACAAAATAAAATACGAAACGATATAAAAAGGATACACAAAAAAAATCTGTGAAAGAGAACTTTGAATTAAATGGCAACTATCTTGTGAAGAAATTTTTTTTCTTTAAAGATAAAAGTCATCCAAGTTTATAGACAGAAACATAGCTATAGAAACATTCACAGACACAGACAACCACTTTAACGCGTTCTTCTTGTCGACATCGTCGTTATCGTTTGTTTTTTTCTTGTTCGTTTTCCTCTCCTTCGATATGCTTAAACAAAGTTTTTTTTTCGTTTCGTCCTATCGTTTCAACCCATGAAAACAGAAAAAAACAAGAAAAAGTACAAGTTGGAGGAAAAGTTTTCTCTTCAAATCAAAAAGCATAAAGATAAAGATACGGATATATTCTATATAGAACATAAAATAAGGGCAAGGATATAAGAAGTTGAGAGTGAGAGAAATAGAGAAGAAAAAGAACACCAACAACAACTTAGACATGAAAGTTTCAAGAAAAACTATTTTCCAAAAGATGATGAAACTTTTGATAAAAAACTTTTCATTTCGTCCTTCTGGCCCTTATACTTCTATCATACTGCCATACACTGTTGCATACTTTCCCTCTATATTTTAATGTAGCCTGTGTGCTTGAGAGAAAAGTTTTCTCTAAAACGTGTTATATGAACTATGTATGGATGTGTACGAGTATATGTCCTTTCTCGTTACCTCCAACTATTTTCCAAACTCCCTTCCACTTTCCTCCTTTATCTATTTATTCTTTCATTCAAGTTTCGTAAAGTTTCTTTTTCGTTTGACTGGAATCTACTAAATGGGTGTGTACATGCCTTGATAGTTGTCTTTGCATTGTTGAGACAGAGTTGCTTTGATTACTTTTAATAGAACAATATATATAAAGAAAATAAATGGAGATAAGTAGAAAAGGAAAAATAAAGAGTTGAAGAACAAATAAAGTTAAAAAAAAAATTGGAATTGAACAAACTGGGACATCTCCTTGCAACGCTTCAAAATGACTTGTTTGAAAAGAGTTTTAGCAAAAGGTACAGAATAAGGAGAAAGGAGTATTTTTTTCTTTTTCATTACTTTTTTGGGGTTTCTTGTTTTGTAAAAGACTTTCATTTTGTCCAAAGTGGGTGGAGAAATATTTACCTTGTAAATGGAAAGATAAATAGCACCAATGTTTCAAACAGTTGAAATGGCTGAATCGAAATGAAATTGCCAGTATCGCTTATTAAAAGTTTAAAAGTTTTCAATTTATTTATTGGACAAGTTCTTATAGTTCTTTTACAGGACATGGGTAACAATTCTGTTAAATTCGCGTGTTGGCAGGAAACCATAGATAAATCTCTTTGATTTTGAGATTTTGAATACACTTATCAAGTTGAAAATTACCCAAATTGAAAATATTGACAGACATTTTAAAAAGAAATCCAACATAAAAAGTACAAAATTCATTCTATTATGAAAGCTGTAAAGAAAACGTAATCTTTGTGTCATGCTGATAATAAAAGTAAGTGGTTAAGAGTGTCCTTTACTTTATATGGAATCCTCTATCTATCAGCCCCTACTAAATCGATCGGATTTAAGACTCAAAACCTCAAGATTTCGCAACACAGTGCCTCTGGCGTTGAGAGTTTATTGTTTATAGTCATTTTTATATCAAAGCCACTTCCCAAATAAATAAGTTATTTTTATTGAAAACGGATCAAAACTGTAATCAAAAACTATTAAAAAAAATATTAAAAATATTAATTTTTTAAATACGAGGGCTCTTCGATTCTGGCATATAATTTATTTTTAGGTTCGTAGTATTGCCACTGACATCTGTGTCAAATTTCATGTCAAAATCTGCGTTTGTTGAATAGTTTCGCACGTGTTTTGTGAACAACAAAAGTGAAATTATTTTTACAATGTCTGATTTTTTTGAGCAAAGAAGTTGCATTGAATTTTTTTTTTGCGGAATAGAATTTCCACTGCAGAAATGTTGATAAAGTTGGAGAAGGCCTTCGGTGACCAGGCTATGTCACAAAAAGTGAAAGACAATTCAAAGAAAGCAGAGAAAGCGTTGACCACAGAGATCGCTCTAGACCGCCATCGACATCAACTGATGAACAACACGTCAAGGAAATAAAAGATTTCGTACTCAAAAATCGTCGATTGACAATGAGAGACTTCGCTGATGCTCTTAAAATTTAATTTGAATCACTCGTTTGGTTCCAAAAATACTAATTTTTTTTTTGAAATAATGCGTGAATACGAAATAGGTGTGTGAATATGAAATGTCGATTTGTTGGTTCAAAAAACTCATTTATTTGATGAACAAAATGAATAATTTTAATAATTAAATTATTTGCAATCGTTAGCCATGACTTTTTTTATCTTACTTGCAATTGATAGATTCCACACCGCTCGTCTTTTAAGGTCAACCATTCATGAAGCCAATTTTTAATTTCTTTCTAAGAATGAAATTGCTGATGCGAAAGTCAGTGATGTATCGATCGAAAGAAGTAGTAATCAGAAGGGGCCAAGTCTATTAAATTCGCCATGTGGAGCAGAACTTCGCAATTAATGTTTGCCAAAAAGTTTTTTTTTTTTTACTTGATTTGCAACATGTGGACACGCATTGTCCGCATTGTCGTGATGAATAACTGATGTGTGTCCCGATTAAATTTTATCAGTAATTACTATATTTAACCAGTTCAAAGTACACCATTCTCTTCTGGTCTCACAAAATACACAACATAACCTTCTTTCCCTTTACATTGCGCACAGGTTTCGAGGTTTATGGTTGGCCAGTGTCTACCCATGATTTTGCGCTTGTTATTGTTCATATATTCCTGTTCAAACAGAATTTCTGAAATAGTTTTTCGCCCTTCGATGTCTCTTCCCTTCTGTTTGGATCTTCCGCAGAGCTTTTAAGCGTTTGGAAACATTTGTAACTAACTAACTAACTTTCAATGCTTCTGCGAGCTATTTTTGTGTTTGTATCGAGACTTTATTTAATAATTCAGCATTTTTTTATTTTTTCTCTGGTCTTCCACGGAATTTTTCTTGGATGCCAAATAACCACTTTTGAAATGAACAAACCAAAGTTTACAAATCCTTTGAGTTGGAGCATGTTCACCATAAACTTCCATTAACAATTGATGGGTTTCAGTAGTGGTTCTCTTTGAAAAAAAATTTAATAAAACGGCCACACATGGTCTCTATCGGGCACAAATTTGTCATTTTCAAGCCGACAGCAAAAAAATGTTGTTTGTACAATCGTAATCTATGACATACTAGATTTTGTTATCATTGAGACTACAGTCTGTGCCCGTTGTTGTAGTAGCATCTGTTAGTCAAATCCAACGTTTATTTATACACCAGATGTGGTACGTCCAAAACTAATTAAAGCAATAGTCATTCCTGGTTATGACAAGCTAAGGCAAGGCTTACCTCTTTCGCCGAACAGGTATTTTGATATCATCGTAGACAGAAAGTCGTAGATCTCTAGCTTTTCAATCTCAGCTGTACAGCTGCTCGCTAGTAAAAACCGAGTCCGTAAATGAATAAGTAACTTTTAAAGGCGTTAAAGGTTTTTCAGAAGCTAGTTGTCCATGTTTGCCTTTTACAATAGTTGGTTTCAATTCTCATTTATACTCAGTAGTTAATATTTGGCTTTGTCAATATTTACCCAGAAATCTTCGTTCCATCAAAGGATTCCATTCTATATTTTAAATGACTTAAGTCCATGGTTATTTATGAGGAGTGCATTATAATTGCCTATAGCTATAGCGTTTTTGACTTAACATCTGTCGTTCTGATCCCGGTAAAGTGGTTGTGTAAACAGTGTGTGTTAAAGTACTTGTTTGAGTACCTTTTGCCATCCAAAAATTACAAAATTGCAATCCTAATGGCAACTAACTATCATTTAAAAAATCGGTGGTGAGAGCAAATTATATATGTCTGTGAGCTTACTGGACCAATTGGGATTAACAGTGTACGCAGGCAGCAAGCTAAATTCACTGAACCTTAGTTAAACATGGGATTTTCAGTAAACTTTTTTGGGAATGCTCAGAAAGGAGTTTCTAAGAATGTGAACATTGCGCTTAGATTTAGAGCACAACTTCAGATGACTTAATTCCCCAGAAAGCTGCCAAATCACGGAACGAGGCACTGCGCTTGTATAGTTATGGATATACTAGACAACTGTGAGTGAATGGTGACATCTAGAAACACTTGCTCTGTGAGTGTCCGGCCTACGACTACATATGAGCCCATGCGAGAGCTAATACTGTGAGAACTTCATCATTTTATTTAATAAAATAAAAAAACTAAGAAGAAATGAGCCCTTTGATTATTTCTGTCGCTTAACGAACTGATAGTAATTAGTGCCATTGAACCAATAATTACTTGATCCCTTATTTATTGCAACCCTAACCAATTGCAAATCCCAAAAAATTAAAAATTCTATTATACATTTAAAAATGTTCCGCATTCTCATACTTTTTGAAGTTGAACCCGTAGATTCCCTTCTATGTGCACAAAATTGCAAAGCGAACACAGAGTGAGAAGAGAAATACCTAAAACAGTTTATCTACACCAGACTGTTGCCTCATCAATTGATTTGGTTTTTTTTAGTTTACCTTTAAATTCCTTCATTGAGTCAGGAAAAGTTTATTTGAAAGTTTAAAATTGGTGACATTAAGTTGAAAAAATATATGTCGGTTAAGCGACCACACCCTGAGTTAGTGCTGTCCAGATCTGGCTGGCGACTGATTTCAAATCACCAAAAAGATTCTTGAAACCTAAGTATGCGACACATGCTTAGATCTGTAACGTTTATCAGTTACTGTGACGCTGGTGAGTCCTCAAAACAATAAGGACTAATCACTATTTCATTGGAAATGTCGCAAAAGGGGATTTGAAGGGATGTAATAGCATTTCATGTGGATTCTGCGTGCCCCAGAAATGCAATTTTTCTTCATTCCCATGCACCGAGCCAACGGTGCGCTCGTCGATGTTTGTGGACTCTTTCGGACATTTTCGGCCACAGCAGTGATATTCTTGGTCAAATGAGCAATACAGGGCCACCCACTTCTTACGACATCTGTATGAGATACTCGGTCAAACGCTTAATTGTTCGCGCACATGATGCAGTAAGGCGAGGGAAACGACTACGAAATTCACGCTCCTTAAAACAACAGATCGGAAATTGGTCAAATAAGTCATAACAGTAATTTTGCGCTCTTAACATCCTGAAACCCACAATCGATTTAGCTATTTCGTAATTAGACCCGACGTCCTAATATTAGTACAAAATAAAAGTAGCTGCATTGTACATAGTACAAAAAAAAAATACCTACATATAAAATTTTCGCTGATATTTTTAAGAAGTTAGTAATAATATCATGCGGGACCTCAGGAGGTTAAGGTGTGTTTGGCTCCCTTGCTCGTTGTCAACTAATTCTCTATATTTTTTACTACCTAAATATCAAAGAACCATGTCATTTGATGCTTTATTGAACCTCTAGAAATGTTTGACAGTTTCAAATGGTACGCCTTATTGCGTTCCATCCGTGCCCTTTTACTTACTTTAGGTGGCACTTCAGTTCGGGGTGGAGCTGGGCCTCTGCCAATAAGGGTCTCCAGTCAGCTCGATCTTTTGCTAGCTGCTTCTAGTTTCGCACGCTTAGTTGGCTGAGGTCCCCTTCCACTTGCGTGAGCCACCTGAGTCTCGGCCTGTACTGCGCTGTCCCTCGGGGGTGGATTCGAAGACTTTTCGGATTGGAACTTTGGTGTCCATCCGCTGTACAGTTCGTACAGTTCGTCGTTGTATCTCCTTCTCCACTTTTTCTACTATCTCCGCCAATGCAGACGGGACCGAAAATTACTCAAAGAATTTTCCTCTCAAAGCAGCCAAGACCACCCTATCTATTTTTGATAATGTCCATGCCACTGCGTCATAGAGCAGGACTGGGATTATTAAGGTCTTATATAGCGTAACTTTTGTTGTTCGAAAGGGGTCTTTGCTAATCAATTGCCTACTTACTCATAGCTCGAAGAAACAGCGATTGGCAATAGTTATTCTTCGTTGGATCTCAGCGCTAGCGGAGCCTAGGTAGACAAAGTCCTTAACTACCTCAAAGTTATACATGTTAAATGTTACGTTCTGTCCGAGACGTCGGTGCTGAGTGTCCTTTTTCCTTGACAGCATGTACTTGGTTTTGCTCTCGTTGAGCACTAAATTTATTTTCGATGTTTCCGTTTCAATATTCGCAAAAGCGCTAGTGGCATCACGCTGTTTTCTTCCGTTTATGGCAATATCATCAGGGTAAGCGAGTAATTGGACGGTCTTTTGAAAGATTGTGCCTCTTGTGTTTGCGCGTGATTTTTGCACTATTCTTTCAAGTATGATGTTAAAGAAATCGCATGACAGCGCATCGCTTTGTCTAAATCTCGTTTTTGACATCAAAAGATTCCGACCTTGATTGAGCAGCGTGCATTTTCCATCGTCATCCTGCACAGACGGACGAGTTTGGCGAAGATGCCAAAACTAGACAATGCTCTGTATAGCTCGTCTATATAGATGCTGTTATACACGACCTTTAAATCGATCAGGTTGTTGACAAACGGCTTCAAGGTCGTCAGCTCAAGCAGCTTTGTTTGACTTCATCTTAGATATGGCTCACTCTGCCTGAAAGCGGTTTTCGTTTCGGCATCGCCGGTATACAGTCTACAGAAACGATCTTCCAAATTCTCGGCATCATTCGGGGCTTGTGTCCGTGGAATGTTTTTTTTTACCTCATTCTGTAGTAGCATCTATCAATTTCCTCGAACACGCTGTTCTGATGCTCTTTCTTTTTACTCCTGGGAAGCCATGCCCTTTTACTTTGATTAAATTGGATGTCTTTTACTACAGCTAAAGATCTTTCTTTTACACGGTTTTTCTCACCTTTAATTGTATTAAGTATACTGCTTAAAGCTAGAATAGACCTAATTTCTCCTTAATATTATCGTTGAAGAGCATTTTTTCAACAAAAGAACCTAGGTGATTTTTATTGAATTTCAATCTTCAATCTGTGTGTTTGGTTACACTAGACCAAAAATGCGTAAAAATCCTCTTCAAATTGAAATATTTCAGTAAAGATAACAGACCCACATTTACGTATTGTGGTTTTGCAATCAAAAGGCAATTTCACAAGAAAATCCCCACCGAAGCAAAAGGAAACGCAATTTCAGGACTTCATTTCTGACTCACTGCACATCGACCATTGACCAAAAGAGTTCAAAACCAATTATTAAATTGCGAACAGAGATTAAAACATCAAACGACATCATTCGTGTACGCATGAATCAAATTGAAACTATGTATCTAAAAAATCGAAAAAAAAAATAGTAATCGTTTAAAGATTGTGCAAGTCCGAATATATACGAGTAAAAGCGGGGGCGCACCACTGAAGTGATTTACGATTTATTTACTTCTTGTTTCTTTTTTTTTATTTTTTTTCTCTATTTCTTTTTCATTCGTAATACGTTTTACTGATCTCGGTTTTTTTATGGGTGGCGTATAAATTAAGTGGGAAAGGAAATGCGCGTTTCTTGCTCCCCACTAATCGAAGGTCTCCAATAAGTTCAAGTTGTCTAGTGAATGTTGAATTTCTTCTTTGAGTTTTTTTTTCAGTGTTATTTTTGTTCTCTCCAGTCAAAATGGAACACTTAAAAAACGTGAATTGAATTCGAATTCATTTATAGCGAACTGAGACATAAAAAAAGAACAAAAAAAAAAACAAGATTAGACATTTTATTTTGACATCATTGACTGATGTTTGACATTTTGAACTTTGAAAAGTATGCGATAACCCCCATTGGCATGTGGGGATTTCGTTAATAATTTGTTGTCCGGCGTAATAATCGTTTTAAAGATTATGGCTTATCAGTCGTGAGTTAAAATGAAAAAATGTTGGAATGTCAGTGAGACTATAAATCGGAAACGGGTACGATTCAACTGCTCCATAGTAGCAATGAAATGTGTTTTTTGTTTTGTAGGCTTCGATAACCCTGACATAAATTTAATACTTGCAATTTGGAAAGCCACATTGTGGGCAAATCCTTGCAATAGCTACCGTGCCGAGTTTATTCGTCGAAGAATTAAGTGGACTTAGAGTAAATGCTAAACAAAAATGCATTGATAACATTTTCAAGGAATCCTGGGTGTATTTGCAATATTTTTTCCAAGTACAGTCGGAACTATTCATATTATCTGATGACAATGAATACCAAGAAAAGTCTTTCTTGTTCAATTGAAAGGGATTTTTGAATTTAATCATATCGTAGGAAAAGAAAATCTATTTAGTTGAATAAAAGCTTTGCTTGTTATCATATCAAAATACACATATTTTGACCCGCGTTTCAACTGAAATTCAAAAGTCTAGTTTTGTATATTTTTGTTGAGGTAATTATTTTCTTTGTGAGATGATTTTCTCTACGAGGAGAAAACATTACCTTTAAATGAATTACGCATTAATAGCGTATAAAGTCACACACTTCACGAGTATATGTATCATGTTGTAAACGAGTACTTATGACCGTGTTAAAAAAAAATGCCGATACTCGGAGGAGGAGGAGACTATAAGTTTTAATTTAATTAATTAAGTTTTTAATTTTTCTTAGTTCGACAGAAAGAGCTTCTAGTTTGATAACAGTTGCTTAATAAATTGAATGGCTTTATCTGAAATAGAAGCTTTAAGTTTTATTTTTGAAAGTTTTATTAGAAAACAACATAATTTACTAAGATAAGTGATTACAGTGATTGGCTTACTGCGATCCGTAAGACAAAGTAATACCTTTCAAAAAAATTATTGCTACGATTGTATCTTCAGCATGGGCTTATTTTTAAAAAGCATTGCCTAAGGAAACAATAGGCTCAACTTTCGTTTGCCTTTCATTTGAAAATCTAGTATCAAGGAACAGTGTACCGCTTTTCTCAAACCATTGCAAATATTGCTGCCATTGAAACATTCTTGATTACCTGTGCATCTAAGAAACAATTTTGGTGGCATTGTGTCTAGTGTAGACGTAGGTCTTAATCAGCAATATGGTCGAAGTTGGTTGAAGTCACTTTGGAAATAGGAATATGAGTATTGTTTTCTAATTCCTGCACGTTTCAGCTTGTGTTTTTAGAATAATGCTTTCAGATTTTGGTAAATTCTTCCAAGCCATTTATGCGGTAGCACTTCTCCTTGACCTTGATAAAGATCGTGCTCTCTCTAATTTCTTTCCTAAAACTAGGGGTTTCGTTCCGGTGGTCAACGACCTCTTTTCTTCGTATGGTTTCAGCAGAATAATTATTCTTGAATAAAAGCTTCCCTCGGGTCCTGGTGGCTATAATCTTTCAATGCTGAATTTCTTTATAGTACTTCTTGACTACCTAGGACTCCCAGGAAAAGCCTGGACATCTGTACTAGTGTTTCCCTTGTATTGTGGACAGTCAAAATCATGAAGGATAAGGTACAAGGAAAGGGGATTTAATTTATTTCTATGATTTCCATTTATTGAAATTAATACTAAATAATTGCCAAATAGTATAAGCTTAGAGTATTTCAAGGTTCCACATATGTGGTAAGATTTATATCCTTGAACACCAATTTTGTTACCGTCCAGAAAATTCCTCCACGAACATGACCTGAAATTCACTGTAAAGTGCTGATTCGTCATACCAAGGGAGCTGTGCCGCAATATTCCACAGCTTCCTCAACCTAGCTTGGGAAAGGATAGAGACAGGGACTACTACGGAAAACTAATTTAGATATTGTATATCCCAATTCATACTTTTGCCGCAGAAACATAGACTAAATAGGGATATACTTAGGGTAGTATTAAAAAATACCTTAATACCACTAGCATAAGCACTAAGCACTATCAAAGAGTTATTCATAGATTCAAGATGGCTCAAACCCACAGCAAAATCTTCACTGTATGCCTTTGCAATGGGTTCTGCACTTTTACATACCTCCTTTTTTCCAGGTATTTTGTATTTCACTAATCTCATTCGATTTCAAAAAAATCATTGGGTGCGTGCGAGAAAAAAAATTGTCTCATTTATATGGTCGAGATTATTGTAGAATCCAAGCATCGAGTTTGGAAACGTGTTCAAGCGTTTTAAAATGGCTAAACGCAGTCGAATTATCAACATTTAGCCCATCTCTTCAGAAGATTACGTTGCCCTTGGGAACGTAAACTGTCGTTATCACTACCAGAATGTCAAGCGAGGCTGGTCCCTTAAGTCAGAATTGCTTTTTCGATATCTTCCAAACCGCATTTGTAACTATACGGATAGCTCGGTTACGGTCCAAATAAAAGCTCTAAGAATTGTTTTGTGCACTTCCGAGAATCTCGCCTATCCGAAGTTCATATAATCTAACATGGCGAAAATGACATTTTTAGTCCTTCATTTTCTTAGTTTATTTTTTAAGCGAAAACCAATATTCGGAGTAATTTATTATGTGAAATTGATAATGAAATTAATAAATTGCCGACATTTGGCATTCATATAAAGTTTTTGACGTCAGTTTTCTGCAATCCTAAAAAGGGTCTTAATCGAAAATCGTGTTGTCGCAATTTGTCTTCAAAAATGCGGCATCTGAACTCATTTCATGTCTTAAACGAGCTTCTGTGATCATTTGGAGAGGAGGTTACCGAGCTGAATTTCTGGGAGAGAGGTGTCAAAACCTCACCAAAAGTGTATCAAACGGCGACAGAAGTTAGCTCGAAAATCGTGTTTTCGCAATTTGCCTTCAATAGTGTCAATTTCATCTCTAAAACGTGGCCGCCACCGAGCTTCTGTGATCATTTGCAGAGGAGTCGCTTTCGATGGGGTTACGGAGCGGAATTTCTGGGAGAAAGGTTTCAACAGTCAAAACGACAAACATGGCTCAAAAACCACATTTCGACATCATATCTTCAGACTTCAGACCGTTGCTGGAAGGCAAATGTGGGATAATTTCGAATAAGATGTTTCACAATTTGAAGCCATTTCAATTCAAATTCAATTCAATTTACAGTTCGTTCGTAATGACATTTGCAATGACTTTTTTTTTTCAAATTTTCAATTGTTCGTCTTAAAAACACAAAAATAAGATAAAGCCGCTTCCAGAATTTTCCTGTATAATAATGTGATTGGTCTTCCGTATTCCTTACTGTGGGCCTTATAACTAAAAGAGTGTAAGTTTGCAAAATCTAAAGAAAGAATAACTTGTGAGGTGATACACATTATTAAAAGAGACATAGATTTAGATGCTGTGTGTAACTGGATCAGCCTGACTGAAAACTCTAGCGTCATTTAAGCGAATAAGTACATAAGTAATATGGCCTTTTACAGGCTTCAAGTAATGATGAGTTTCACAATGGAAATAGAAATTCATAAAATTTTCTCTAGAATGTCCCTTAACTCAAATCTGAAATTGATAAAATAATAATTTTATTATTTTCCAACAATTTTGGCTCTGACGTAGAAATTATTTCATAAATCTAAGAGAAATTCCTATGCCTGACACACTATTTAAACTTGAAGAGAACTTGAAACTTGAAGAGTATCTTTTAATTGTATGCCAAATGCCTTTCCTGATTTAAATCTTCTCATAAATCAATATGATTTTGTCTTTTGTTGTTTTGCCACTTACGCATTTGTTTGAAAAATATTAAATAAAAATTATTAAATTCATTCGAATTTGTTTTTATTTGCTTTTGGAGGCGTTTCAATTTAAATACTTATTATATTATGGTTTTATTTAACTTTTTGTTTTTTTTTTATTTATGGTCGACCCAATTAAATTCATCACAGTGTGATCTGCGGATTTTTTCCCCATTAATTTATTTTGAGTTTTTTTTAATTTATGAATTCAGACTTGGTTACGTATAACATCGGCGCCTAGTCGTAATCTTATCGCAAGACTGAATATTTATTTAGTCTGCCTACTTAGTGACGTATTCGTGCAAACATACACAAATATATGCAGACTCTGTGGTCTTCAATCAATCAGCTAGGTATTTCTGATTTGATTCTAAATGCCATCCGCAAGACTATCTAGTTTTTATCTAGTTTAACTAGAATCTATTTACACATGGAAATAATAAAATAATTTTAGAATTTGAATCGTTACCAATAAATTTGAGTAAGCTTATCTGAGAGAAGATATGACTTTTATTAGTGGCTGTGTCATTATTGATTCATTAAACATGTGAGGTCTTAATAAGATGAATGAATATGTAATTTGTTCCTCATATTTTTTTTAATAAATTCTTATGACGATAATTGATTGGGTACACATGTAGAAGTAGATACAAAGGTGGGTGTGTTCTTTGTCGGTATAGTTTGATTATTTTTATTTTTCCTTAATTTTATTTTAAAGTCATAGATTAGAGGGGATTATGAAACTTTTAAATAACAAAACAGAGGGCTAATGATGTTTTTTTTCTCTTTCACAGGTAAGAGATTGATTGCTCTGTGAGCCTACTCGGTGAGAATAAAGTAAAAATAAGTATAAATATTGTAATTAAATCAAGGCGTGTCAATGCCCTTAATGTGCTAATAATCGATATCAAAAAATTTATATAGATACGAACATTGCTTAAGTTTTTAAATTTTTATAATCGAAAATTGCTTTTTTGTTTTTCAAAATATTCTCCATGAAGATCTATACACTTTTGCATGCTTTTGAACCAATTTTTTGACTCCGATTGTGGTACCACGAAAACATCAACCACTTCTTCAGGCGTCGAAAAACGTTGAATTCGATTTTTTTGTTTTTGTTTTTGATCTGCGGGAATAAGAAGAAATCATTGGTTGAGAAATTAAGACTGCGCGGCGGATGACCCATTGATCAAAATCAAAAAATCACTTGTGTGAGAGCTTGCATTGTCGTGGTAGAGAATGATTCGACTTCTGCGATTGGTTTTGTTTATTTGTTTGCCAAATGTTCATGCAATGTGTAATTTGTGCGAATGGAACTAATTCATAAGCCTCCAGCCTGCTTTACGCACAGCATCGATTTTCTCTGGCACAACAACCGATTTTGGACGACCTGTAGCGAAGTGAAACTTCATTCGAATTCGGAATACCAGCGAAACAAGGTGGCTCGAGTTGGTGCTTCATTACCAAAAGTCGAAGCGATTTGATCGGCTGTACTGTTGTTTGTTAAATCCACGTCGAATGTTATTAAAAATGATCACACGGTAATTTTCATGATTTAATTCCAATTATTTTTGAACCAAGATGAATGTTTCAAGTACCTGTACACCACACAAGTAGCACTCGTATGACACAACCTTCTGAGTACGATTGCCATTAAAAATGTCATAATTTACGATGAGAATGTCAGTTTTATTGTATTTACACTGGTGTTGCCATATCTCAAAACTTAACTTGCAACCCTCTTATGTTTTTATTTCCATTTGTATATTGGACCTGACTGTCATTTGTTACTGTTATTTTATTATCATCTACTGCGATGCAAATTCGCTATGTTGTTTTATTTTTTGTTGTTGTTAGTTAATGTCTTCAATGTACGTCAGAATTTTGTATTTTTTTTTTTATCAAAATGAATGTGGTATACATATTTATAAATTTTTTTAAGAGTGAGGTTGTAATTGATTTATTATTAAAATTGTTTATTTTTTTCACGATTTTTGTTTTATTATGATTAGTGCTCATACTATAAATTTTTAGTGAAATAAGGTCTTAATTTTGCTCACATATGCGGATGCGTTGCATCCAATCTACTTGACATTTTTGCATAATTCTCGCAATATTTCAGCAAATATCGTCCTTAAATCGTATTACATTTTTGCCAAGACATTTTATGTTCTTCGAAAGAAAAGAGTCTTATGGCGTTAAATTGCACAAGATGGGCAGCAATCTCACAAAGTGATTTCTAGCAGTACGACGATCACCGAACTTTATCTTAAAAAGACGATTGTTAACCTGTGGAGCGAGAGCGGTCTCAATTGACTGAAACTGACTTACCGGCATCAACTTGAGGAAAAACGGATCAATTAAGGCATCAGATAAAACTAAAGGATGTTTTTGTATGCCAGTACTAACTGATTTTGAACAAAGCACATGAAAATTCTTTAAATAGCTATTTATTTATGTTCAATCTAGAGAAAAAATTTTGCAATTCATTTTTAACCACAACTTCGGACATATGCCCTTCAAGGCTGGACCTGATGTCATAAGAGAGACAAAGTTTTCGACCACTTTTTCAAGCATTTGTGGCCGCTTGTCCTCGAAAAAATGAATAATGTTGGCTTCCAAAGCGTCGATTGTTATTGGCTTGTCAGCGTAGACTAGCAATTTCAGCAGCCGTCAAATCACAAAATTTTGGAAGCCAATTAACAGGTTCATTACGCGAATTTATGCATTCTTGCCATTCAATCGGGAAACAAAAACGTCATAAATCATGGCTCTACAGAGAATACACTTGAACATAACACGCTGATAAGCTTCATTTTCGGAAAAGTATAATCTAATGAATCTCATGTGGATAATGGTCAATTCAAAATGACAATTTTGTTTATTCACATATCCGTTGAATCAAAAATGAGCCTCATCGTTGAACACAATTTTTCGATAAAACAGCAGTTTATTTTGGGTCAATTTGCCGAAATTTCGACACAATGATGGTCATTCGGCTTTAATACTTGCACGAGCTGGATCATGTAAATCTTCAAAACAAGCTGTTGTGAACAAATTGGTAAATTTGGATCTCCGTTAACACTATTCTGAATGGATTCAATATTCTATCGGTATCGGTGGCACCATGGATGCAAATCGAGTCTGAAGTCTTTGATGCATACGTTTAGCAATATATAGCCTATGAATTGTATTTAAGTGACTAAGTGTCCGCATGTGCTCTCTGCACTTCTATTACTACCTCTATTACGTTCCCTACACTCTTCTACTATACAGGCTGTTCATTGGTTTATATTTTCATATTTCATGCGTCCTTAGAGACGCATTCAAGCCTATTAAGTAACATAATATATCCATACGTATTCAGAAACTACTGCTATTTCAACCAATGAATTGCAAAAATGGCCCTGTGATTTGCTCAATTTTTTCACATTTAAATTTATTCTCAACTTCTCATATAAAAAAATCCATTAATTCACATATACGAGTATTCAGCACATATTTAAATTTCTCAAAGCATTTATCTTATGAGAACTTTAACGTAAGATGTGATTGAGTAATAATTTAGTTTTTCACTTGGGGCATTTTACGAAAAGTCTATGATGCATATTAAGTAAAATGCATATTTTTCATTAATTGAATATCACTTGAAAGTTTACTTAATAATGTACAATATAAGTTCTGAAATCTAAACCCTTTTTTTTCATCGTCTATTCGGTAGGGTTCATAAAAGAATGCTGCTCTGAAGATTAGAATTTTGCTGCTGAAGCAGTCACATGGCGAAAGCCAATTAACCAACAGCTGAACATCTATCTATTCAATACAGGGAAAATTGTTATAAAATAAAATACTCTTTATATCTATATTGTTTACATCCATACATTGTGTGAAAATCTCATCATAGGTTTTCTGTGAAGTTTAAAACTGAAAACTCACATCCGCCACACCACTATAAATAGAGTAAGTCCCACAAAGGCGTTTATGTTTGTTCGGTTGTGATCCGATTATGGTGCTCTACCATCCTACCTATATTTACATCCATACCCAAACACATATTGGTATACATTTCACTATGAATGACATAATCCCTTAAGTCAATTTTCTCACTTGCATTTAGAGACCATGTGTCGGTTTAAGCTTACCCGAGTTATTGAACGCCATGACGAACTTGATGGCCATATACGAGTATAACTGGATGACTATGCTTACTCACGTTAGCACAACCTCACTATCATAACTCAGAGTGTATTTTATTTCTAGCCACTGGCCGCACTTGACCGATGCAATCGATTCACTTCAAATGCCACAGCCATTGCAACGACGGCGGCAACACTAGCACGACCACCAGCAGCACCAGCCGCACCAGCAACTAGTCATTAGCATCGTCGTAAGGAAGGATTAGTCACATTTTACAACACTTAAAAGCCGCCTTGGGCGCTCACACGAAAACAGGGTGAACGTAAAGACAATTGTTTGGCTTCAGGCGACTGGAGCCGGAGCAGTGTTTTTAAAGTCACAACACACAAGACAAGCAATTCTTGTACCTCAATTCGAGGCGGAATAGTCGATATACCTGTGTAGACATAAAATTAAATTCTACTGACTACGGCAGCATGCATTCCCGTATTTGACTTATGGTGCAGTAGTTTCCCCGAGGGTGATTAATTGTTAGTTAGAGGGTGAGTGGCAGTAGCCTATTTTTTTGCTTATTTTTTTCTACTTTTTGCAGACACCACTGTTAAGTTCTTATTTCGCTTCAATTGCTTTGTTTGTGTTTATTTGTTCTGGTCTTGCAGGGGCCAGTGCTTTTAGGGTCGTTTTGGAACCCCCTCCCTGCAAAGATCAAGTGGAACAACTTGGTGCAACTGTTTGTCCATTTCACCCTCTTCACTCTTTGAATTTGTAATTCGCAACTTACGAGTAAGTTGATGTTGGAATGTCCCAGCAGGTGGAAAACATTTAAAAGTTGGATGGAGTAGAGGGAATATTTAGTGAAGTAGATGTTAATTTAGGTATTATATTTGAGGGGAACTGGGTGTATTTTAGAATTGGAAAACTACTTAGAATTTGGACTGCGTACCTACAACGTCGCGGTAATTATGAACTGCAACTTTTTTCATAAGAAATTTAACTTGATTTCAATTTGAGTCTTCCAAGGGCTCTTCAAATTGATTGTAAGAAGAACGATATCACTTCTTTCCTGTTATTCATTCTTTAGAGGGTTTTTTTTCAAGGAATTATGAAAATAACGCTTGTATAGTAAAGTTCGAGTCACGTGAAAATAAGTCCAATTAGTAATATTAAATATCGAGAAAGTTTTCCGCATGCACGTACGGTTAATTCGATTTGTTTGATGTTTTTTAATAATTTTCAATGCTTCATTGCTTCGAAGTCTTACGCCACATCGTATGTATCTATGATCCTTCACTTTTGAAAGATAGTGCCTCTTGTGAGTTTTGCACTATTCCTTCAAGTACAATATTGAAAAAATCGCATGACAGCGCATCGCCTTGTCTAAATCCTTTTTTGACATCAAAAGTCTCGGTGAGATGTTTATAGGCCTTGATGGAGCAACGTGCATTCTCCATCGTCATCCTGCACAGACGAACGAGTTTGGCAAGGATGCCAAAACAAGACATTACTCTGTATAGCTCGTCTATATAGATGCTGTCATACGCGTGTCCTTTCTTGAGAATTGGAAAACAATGCTGAGGTTCCATTCATGTATGCTCCTTACGAAGTCATCGCCTGCCGCTTTGAAGAGCTCGGCAGTCAGGCCATCCGCTCTAGCAGCTTTGTTGGACTTAAGCTTCGATATAGCTATCTTCACTTCAATTGTTGGTCATCATCGTCCAAGTTGAAAGGTTGATTCTGCCTAACAGCGGTAGGCAATTTCCTCGATCGCGCGCTTCTCATGCTCTTTCTTCTTCCTCCTGAGAAGCCGGTGTTCATCTCTCCTCTTCCGCTCATAGAGCTCATGAGCAGCTCTGGTCTTTCTAAGCAGCGCCGCGCTATATGCATCTTGCTTAGCTGCATGTGCTTGCCGGCATTCATCATCGAACCAGGGGTTTCGTTGTGGTGGACGAGTGAAACCCAGCACATCAGAACTACAAAACAATCCTTAAATATTAGAAAGAATTTAGTCGAAACTGCAATCAATATTTAATTTCCATAAATCAGAACCCACTTCGCCAACGAGTTAGAGTAATTTGTTTACTCCTGTCGACCAGAGCGGCGGTAAAAGGAATTCTCCTTACGCAAAAAAATCCAAATTAGAATTGGTTTCACAGGCACAGGAGTCAAAATCAAAATAAAGGCAATTCTGGCTACTGCATCACGTTTCCGGAGGCGAACTATGTGGTTTTGAAACTGACAATAGAGCTATAAACCATAATTGCTCTCTTCTAGGTTTGGGGTTTTATTGTCACGGACCATTTCGGGAAACTTCTTAACAAAATGCATTTTTGTTAATGACTATAAGTTTTGTAATACGCTAAACATTGAACCAACTACTTCGTCATAGAGTATCTTGCATCATTATGAATTTAATTTTCCTTGCTACAAAAACGTTCTCATTTTGATTCCCTGGGTGGAAAATTGGAAACCCATCATCCATAAGTATGTAATGATAACCGATGACTCAAAAGTGCACTTTACTTCCTGTATTCGCCGATAGGAAAAGTAATTTCCGAAAGTTTCAAGACATCCGACCTACTAACTCATGTCAAACATAGCCGAACACTCATTTCAAATTACAACCACGCATAAAATTTCGCCACCAAATTTTACAACGACCTATTTCCACCATGTGTATGTAAAACAGCTCCATGACGCTCCCCAAGTATGTGAAGTGCTTCTCATGATCCATTCTTATGGCGCGTATGTGCCGCGTACGAACTAAACAAAAAAAGATTCACGTGAACAAAAAAGAATTACCATTTATTACCTGAGATGTGTTAATTAAATGGAACAACTTTGGCTTTTTGTTTCATGCACGAAGCGCTCCAAACCTTACCCTTACATGGAACCCCGGCACTGGTGCCCATTTAAGGTTTCCCTCCCTCCTTCTAGAGAAAGAAGCATTTCCATTGTGTGGTAAATCGGTCTTTGAACTCTCCTGAACTGTTCCGCTTGGTGATATAGTGCTGACGGTGGTGATGGTGGTGGTGGTATTTTGTGCTCGAAGCTGTCAGCAGTCACTAATTTATTTAAATGTCTACTCCGTACACGTTAAACATACAAACGACGAAGAGTACCTATGTGTAGCAGAGGGTTGAGAGGAGAATAGTTAACACCACGTAAAGCTTCAAACTGTTAAGTGATTGTTAATTTGAAGTCGAAGAAGGTGGGGTTAGTATATTTTGATTTGATTAGGCCAGACCTGAACGTTTTGTTTGCTCTTAAATGTCAAAATGTTTATCGAATTCATTATCCTCAATTTGATTCTGTCTGACGGTAGCGTCAGTTATAAGATGAGTGTGCTAATTTTCAAGGGGTTCGAAGGGGAGTTTTTTTTATCACAAATTCAAATGGTGGATAACTGGTTGCGTTATCTATAATAAGAGCTATGCACTAATAAAGTTATAAAAAAAAGTCACTTGACCTTGGTCCCCTTTTAAACACGTGCAGTAAAGATTTTCAACTTTATTTACGTCATAAAAGGCGATTTTTTTATGACATTTTGTCGTGGTATTGAATGTTCCAAAAATAAACGTTTGTTTGATACTACTAATGGGTTTATAAATATACTAATTTTTGAATTTTTTTTGTTAATTGATTTGGAATTTGATTACGCAGCTTATGGATTATGCAAATACAAACAAAACTCAATTGTTGTGGCGCATACCAAAGGCAATTTAGTGGACTTGCTATTTCAACTTTCAAAGTGATTTTGATAAATTCTTTCAACAAGCAAACCGATTTCTCATGAATTGATAGTGTGATAAGCTATTGATGTGGAAGACTAATTGACTTTTTTTTACACCATGTGCAGGCTGTAATTAGCTACTTTCTGAGATATCCGCAAATAAATCTTCGCTGCAACTGGGTGTTGGATATGTTTGATGCGAGATACTATACATGAACAAATACTGCAATCACATTAAATGTTGTGCAGCTATTGTCGTAGGCAGCCAGCAGAACCTTTGTCAATTGCGAATTCCTTAACATTAGCAATTCCTTGACAACTTGCATCAAGGGTTATGTGCCGGTGACATCGATCCCAAGGACCCGTCAGAATTGCTACAACTAAGCTTCATCGTTCCACAACAACAAAACCACTAGTTTGTTAAGTGCGCAGTCAATCTCATATAGAAAGTCATCTACAAAGCGGGGCGGCATATGAAGACAAAACGCTGCTCGTAAAGGAATGGAAAGGTCCCACTCCAAATATAATATTTGTTAATCATACAAAAGGTAAAGAGAAACCATGTCAAGGCTACAAAACCTTAATTGGTGCTGGGGATATAGGCCTTGGCACCGAGTACCCAAACTTTTATGCATTCGATCAAAACGAATTTTCAGCATCTAAGCTTTTGCACAGATCGGTTGTAAGACCGAATATCATACCTACCCATGTGCATAATGCCGTACATAGGACAGAGCGGAAAAGTAGCTTTCAATGAGTAATAACCTCTATTTTATCAAAAGTCAAAATGTTACCGATCGGGACCTTGTGGACCAAATCTGCACACCGTTTGACTCTTCACTTTTGACAGGAAGGCCGTCAAAGCCATCTCCAGGTCTTAGAAGACAACATTGACATGTACAAAAATCATGTGTGAATTGTGTAGAATTGGTCTACAAGGGGTAAGGCCCCCTTAACTTTGGGATACAACATTTTTTACTGTATAGACTTCAAAGATTTTCTGTTTCAATATCGTTATCGCCAACTTGCAGCGTTTTAGTTGTCACCAAATTCTTTAATATCATCTCAAACTCTTCTATTGTTTTAACATTTTGATATATTGATATATAGATATTCTCATTCTGAATCTGCAGACTGAGATGTTCAATTCAACAGTACATTGTGCAAAGTGACAATGGATTACAATCTCTGTTCCGTCAAGGTCCGAAGCAATCTCGCCGAGGCCTAAGGTGGCAGGAAATAGTTAAGACCAGTTATTGCCTGTTTTTTTCTTTAACATTAGCGGATGCTACATTATCCTTGTTCGTTTTGAATACAAGATTCTTGGAATGCTTTTTCATTACGCACGCTTGATGGGTTATCGCTGTTTAACACATTACAAAGTAATGTTAAAGGTTCTTTCAGTTACATGTCTCCACTACTATTTGCTTTTCAAATTTATTTTCCTATTTCCTGAAAAAACAGCTGTTCACGTGCAGCTTTTGCTCTTTTTAACAGTGCGTTTTTAATACGCCTTCCGTTGGAACTTTTCATCAAACTAAAACATATATTTTTAAAATGATCCGGTGGACATGCAGACTAGACAGTTAAAATTACTCCCATTGTCAAACTTTAGGCGAACCTTTTTGTTATCGTTGAAACGTGTTTCAAAGTTGTAATTACATTTGCACATTCTATCGGATGTAGGTTAAGTATAAAGAAAACAATTCAGCCAACTTAACTAAAGTCCTCCACATCCTCATATTGTCGTTTCATATTTACCAAATGATTTACTCTTACAAATCACGAAATCAAATACGCACTACAATCTAGAGAGAGCTTAAGCGTGAAAACCTAATCGATGGCTTTTTCTCTCATTAAAGTTCACATGTTTAAGGAAATAAAATTTTCAAATCACCACTTGTCACGAAAATTGCTTTGGTGCGCTAGCTCTATGGATGCGCTTGCTAACAATCCACTGTTTTCGACGAATACACCATTAATTATAAGAATTGTTGGGGAAGGTATGACTACAGGTGACTAACACGAAGAAACAATTTGAACTCAAATTTACTAAATCGACAGGTGTTTACATTGTGCTCACCATTACATCGTGCGCTCTTTTTGTTAGGTTTTTACTGACATCCTTGTCCAAGGTGTTTCAGCAATAGTAAGAGAGGAGCTGGGTAGGCTTACAAATCACCATTTTATTTGCATGTCCTACGATCGCGCACGGGGATTTGGTTTTGTTGTGTGTTTGTCGCTATTAATTACCATTAGCCACGCATGACCTTAGATATTCGGTTTCATGTCAATGGAACAGGAAGGATTGGTAGAAAAAAGTTCACATTTACCACCCAGCAACTTATTGTCATTTCAGAGATAAAGTGGTGTGCTGTCGATAACAGGGATTTTTCAAATCCCACACCCAGTTTTACTCCAAAGGGACCAAAGTTCTAGTCATGGTCACGCCCTATATTATCATCGTTTTGTGTAAAAATGTTTCTATACAAATCATCATGACTGGATTGTAAAAAAAAAAAAAATAAAAAAAAATTACAACGAACCATGAAGTAATGTGTTGTACAACTTGCCGCGTCATGAAGTAATTTAAACGTTGGCGTTTCACGTTTATTTGCATCACAAGGGTAAAGAGTAGAATTCAAAGATTAAGCTTTATATCAGGTTCACTGTTTTTTTTTTCACACAAAAAGTCGATGACTGGATGAATCTAATCGGTTTTGCTTTTGTTGCTCTTGTTCGTTTTTTTTCTCACCTGACTCGATTATGATTAATGGTAATTCGTAGTTTCGATTTCTTTCTTCTTCTTCTTCTTCTTCTTCTCCATGTATCCGGTGAGGTAAACGCTCTTGCATGACACAGCAACTCTCTCATGTTACTTATTGAAGTTCAATGAACAAAAAAAGGAATGAACGAAACCAGCGCGTGTTGACCGAATTGTTTGCAAGAAGAGCCGGTAGATTATGATGTTGCCAGGCTATTAGGCGATTTGTCCAGTTTTTCAAAGACTTAATAAGAGTATCGAATGAAATGAGAATTTGTTTATAAGACAGTTTAAAAGTAATTTGAAACGAACAGATTTTTGAGGGTTAATGGCTTTTTGTTTTGTTAGAAAAAATGTTGTTGTAGGAAACTACATTCAAAATAATTCGGTCCATAGATCACATAGAGAACTTTTTTTTCGAGACGGCTGAGAGAATTTCCGAATATGTACTTTTTCAAAAAGATGGCAACTGTCTTACACACTTCTCGCCAATCTTGATCATATTTTGCAACTAAATGGATTCCCCTTAGATGAATTAAGCACAATTTTGGAGAGTAATTCTTCGTTTGATCTCCATACCGAATTCCTAACAATATTTTCGGTTCACTGTCAAACTTGTTTAAGTTTCTTCTTAATGCTCGGAAAGAAACTGCTGAAAGCACGCATTTGTCCTATTATCAGACATTTCTGGGTGATCTTTTTACCTTTTAGTAAAACGTTCAAAAAGTATCTTTCCTTCTTCTTCTTCTTTTGGAGAAGCTGGCTTTATTTTTGAATTTTTGCTTATCCTCTTTTGTAGGCGATTGTTTTAGATTACTTGCCTATGTTGGCGTTGCTCATACAAATTATCACTAGAGGCACTCATTGACAGCGCAGTTTTTTCCCTCTATGAGGCGACCCATATCTGACCTCCACATCAACGAATTAAAGACAAGACTTCAAGTCTTAGTTTGTTTTCGACAGCAATCTGTATTCCAATTAGGATGTCTTTTCATATTTAATAGATTTTCATCGTTAGTTTTTAGTTTTAAATGCATTTTATTTCACTTATCATTACGTCTTACATTCTAACAGAAAATGCTTAAATGCTAGCTTAAAATTACTAAACAATCTTATACTAACTTACTGGCCCTACACAGGCACTCTAAGCTACTCTAAATTCGTATTTCTATGTCTTTCGACTTAATTTACATTGTATTTATGATTACTTATTTTCTATACTTAAGGCTAAGAAAAAATTGCTATCAAAAAACTTAGAATATGGACATTATTTTTTACTTTTTATAAAAACTTAATATCTAACTTAAAATATACCTTAATCTAGCTAACCTACATACACAATACACACATATAAACACATAGACATTATACACAATAATATACATTTATTAGTATATACCTTTATATATACTAATATATACATATCTTTCTTAAATGCTAACCTAAACCTATGTAAGCTGGCCATCGCTATTTACAGAGCAAATAGATTGGTCAGCTCTGCCAGCTCTGACGAAGCATTTTCCCCATCATTCAACCACCAGAAATGCTGGTGCTGCCGAACGACATCCCTCTTATCACGATTCCCCACCGCCCTACTGAACCTGAGACGATCCACCCTGCCATGTGCGACGTCTCTGTTGTAGTTGAGTCGCCTGTCCCCAGCTGTCCGAGCGACATGGAAGATTAACGGGATCGCTGATCTATCCTGGATCAACCCTATCTGATCAAAGTAGAGGAATGCTTTCGGTGGAGCGAAGCCGTTCGAGCGCTCACTCTCGTGATAAATGTAATTGGGGTAGTAAGCCCCGGAAATTAGGTTATTCGTCGAGGTCATTGCTCTTGCAATGTGCCTTCGAGTCAGCTTAATTACGAAGTTGTCCACTCGTATTAGGTTCGCCCTGTTGTAAAGGACCTCGTTAGGATAAAAATTTTTGTACTCCGACTCTGGTGTTCTGTACAAGCGAAGACAAGCCCTAAGGCAAGCCCTCTCAAACACCCGAATCTTTTCCATTAAGCTTGCTCGTACATTGAACCACACGGGACACCCAAATACCAGCATGGGCCTGATAAGGGCCATGTAGCAGATTATCTTTACCCTCGTATCGAGTTGGCTGCTATAAAACAGTCTCTTTGTGAGGGCAAAAGCGCCTTTAGCTCTGGCTAGAGCAGCATCTACATTTTTGTTAAAATACAAAAACTGATCTAGCCAGATCCCAAGGTATCTGACTACACTTCGACAGGCAAGAGGCTGTCCGTGTTGTCCAATGATCGAGAACTTTCGCCAATTTTTTCTGGTGTCCCTAGAGGCTCCAGACAACGGCGTCCAAAAAAGAATGGTTTCCGACTTCTGAAAGTTGATTTTAAACTTCCAGTCATCGCAAAATCGTCTTATCTTATCGAAGTCACGCTGTAAGAGAGTATTAATGACCTCAATTTTTGGACCTGTTCTGTACGCTATCAAGTCATCTGCGTACGCAATAGTATGGGGAAGTGAACCTATCAAGTCGCTTGTGTAAATGTTGAATAGGATCGGCGAATTGACCGCGCCTTGCTGAAGACCATTTTTAATTTGAAATATTCCAACAGAAGTTACATCACCATTTTTCACGATGAACTGTCTGTTGGTTAGCATATTATAAAGAATGTACAAGAGTGGTTTACTGATCCCCAGACTAGCCAGCTTGTAGAAAAGACCTTCTAACCATACAGTGTCGAAAGCCTTCTCCAAGTCAACTAGGCAGGCACCAGTGCACTGTTTTTTGCCTTTATTCCATTGGATATCGGACACCAGTTTAGACGCGGCATGTGAGATAGCATGTCCTGCCTTAAAACCGAATTGATTATCCGGAACTATATGTTTGTCCTCAACCCACCTAGTCAGAGCTCTATTGATTACTTTTTCGAACACCTTACTGATATTCGGAAGGAGACTTATCGACCGGAGATTCGCTGGATCGGATATATCCTTTCCCTTTTTGGGGATAGGTTGAACCACCGCCGTTTTCCAATGCGCTGGATAATGTGCATTATTCATTGCATTATTAAACAGGGTGGTATAAATGTCCACCGCTTCTAGAGGAAGATGTCGAAGCACGATGTTCGGAATACCATCGGTCCCCACTGATTTCTTACTTCTGATTGTGTCGAAGATCTCATGGAGTTCTTCCTTCGAAATGAACGGGGGTAGGCCACCTTCTCTGGCAATGACATTATTTGCCATATTTTCGTCACTGAACCGGGTGAAACCAGAGCCCTCGGATCGCCAGTTCTCTACTTCATTTCGAATATAGAAGTTGTGCACCAAGACGCGATTGTCCAGGTCATAATTAGGGCCAATGATATCATTGGCCTTGTATACTTCCTGAAAAGTCACCCCTATGGCCTCAACCTTCTCCTGTGGATCCTCGATCACAAAGAAGTCGTCATCATCAGCGGCCTCATTTGTATCAATGCCTGCTATTGTTAGTAATCGTTCGTTGTCTGTTGTCCGGGCTATTTTAAGACACTGAAGGTCGTTTTGATTTTTTTCTCCGAAATAGTTTATTTATTTGCGGGAACATATTCGGGTTGCTGGTGTTTATAGCCCGATCCTTGTTGTTCCAATACAAACTTACAGCAATTCTGTAATTCTCTTTGATGAGCATTTGAATATTTTTAATCGACGACCTCAGTATCCTAATCTCTGGGTCTTGTCTGTCTGTAAACTATCTGTATAAGTTTTTAAGTCTTGTCAGAAGTCTACTTTTCTGTCGGTGCAGTGCGTCAATAGTAGGATTGCGGAACAGATCTTCGTTAGTCGTTTGTTTATACCGCGGTATTGTAGTGCCCATAGTTTGTTTTATTGTCTGGTCCATTCGTTTAAGGTACTTATCGATCTCCTCGTTTGATAAATTCCTATTGGACGGTGGATGGAGCATGTTCGAGGAGAGTGCTCTTGTCAAGGTTGCGGAGAAGCGTGTCCATCGAGTCTTACTGTAGTTGTAAGAGTATCTTTGGACAAACTCCTCCAATTCCGCAATTTCGTTGGGAACTGTGATTTCGGTGCTAAAACCGCAATGGTCGCTGTCATACACGAATGTGCGCAGACAGTTAAGCGTTTGTAAATTCGTACCTGTCAGTCGTATACGTTCGTCGTACAGTAAAAGATCCAAATAAGACCCGCCTCTGGGAAACGACGGGTTATCCGTCGCTTTAAGACCGAGTCTATACATGGCATCGTGCTGACCCCACCAATCGAGTAGTAGGTTCCCTCTAGTATTTGGCAAATTATTTGCCCAATCTCTGTGTCTAGCGTTGAAGTCCCCGCCGATTATAAAATAATTCTCCCCAGATTCTAGCCTCAGAAGTCGAAAAAGCGTGTCGAGCTCTGTTATAAATAAAGTGGATTGTGAGGCCTCAGGTGCATAAACAGAGGCCAAGTACAGCCGCTTTCCACTGCGGAGTGGGATGTAAATGACGACTGCCTCCAACACCCGGAACCTGCGTAACACTCCCTTGTACACTCTGTAGAATTTTATGCCTTCTTTAATGAAGATCGCGACACCGCCTCCATGTTGGGAGTTAGGCCGGTTTCTTCTTCTAACAATATAATTATTGTACTCCAGGTTGTGCTCATCGGTTAGCTTGGTTTCGCTAGCGAAAAGCACATCAGGAGTTTGGTCTTGTAGCAATTTAAACATCGCGGCTCTTCGTTCGATCCTAATCAGTGAATTAACTCTCACCGCAAGGACCTTCAAAGTTTGTTCCACCAAGTGCGTACCCATTACGACATGTGTTGCGTTAGACCCGGCAGCAGTGCGTAGATCTGGTCCACCCGCTTGGCCTGTTCTTGCACCTGCTGTTGCAGCTGAGCCATCTGCCCTTGGATTGCGAGCAAGATGGCCAGCATGTTTGGTGCAGCTGCTGTTGCTCTCGCCATTGGCGCCGGAGAAGCAACAGGCGCTTGCTGTGCCGTAGCCCCCCTACCTGACACCATTTGGGCGTAGGAGATTTGGGACGTGACGGCTGGTGTTTGAAGCCTAACAGGTGAACGTTTGACCTCCACCTTCTGCTGCCGAGCCAGTTTTGCTTTTTTAATGTCGGCGAACTTAGGACAACCCCGATAGTTAGCGGTGTGTCCCACGTTCCCACATAACACGCATGAGAGCTGCGTCCTATCGGATGCTCCGTCCCTACCCAGAGCACACTCCTCGGAACTGTGGTTCTTTGCGCACTTCACGCATCGAGGCTGCATTTGGCAGTTCGATGCGGCGTGCCCGAACCTCTGGCAGCGAACACATTGTATAACGCCTTCGCTCCTTTTTAATTTTTCCCAGTGAACCACCTGGTAGTCTAGGACATTGATACTCCTTAGACTATCGAGACGGCTTTCGCGACTGAGCTGCACCAGGAAGAACGGCAGACCCCGTTTCTCCCGCCTGGCTCTAGCTGTGGTAAATGGCTTTACCCCCACAAATTTGAGTCCTTCGCACTCCTTCTCTTTGAGCAGTGCCAGGATCTCCTCAGGATCAGAAGACGGTTCCAACCCTTTCAGCAGCATCGATTGCCGCTTTTCACACTTCGGTGTGAATGAGTAGTGCTCCGTCGTCGTTTCTTTGAGGAGCTCTTTCACTTTCGCGTAGCCCTCCACTGTATTACAGTGGATGGCATGGCGATCGTTCCCCAACCTCTTAATTTTAAAATTATTACCAATGGCCAACTTACATAGGTCCTTGGTAGCATTTACCTCAAGTTTGTAGGTGTTGATGGGAGGCACCTTGTCCTTCTTCTTCTGCTGCTGCTGTTGCTGCTGTTGTTGTTGCTGCTGCTTCTGTTTTTTAAGCTGCTGTGGTCTCAGCTGTTGTTGTTTCTGCTGCTGCTGGTTTGTTTGCTGCAGTTGTTGTTTCTGCTGCTCCTGGTTTTGTTGTTTCTGCGGTATTTGTTTCTGTTGTTGTTGATTTTGTTGTTGGGAGCTCTCTACTTCTGATTGCTCCCTCTGCCTACGTGCATTTTGTTTTTGCTTGATAGCAAGCACTTTTTCTCTTAGCTTTTGAATGCTGCTGTTAATCTCTTCTATTGCTTCATCCTCATCTTCCGACTCGGATGCCGGTAGAGAGGCAGAGTTGTTGTTGCCCCCCTCATAATGGACCTCATCAGAGATGCACATTAACGCATCATCTGCTTGTTTTTTGTTTTCTTGTGATGGTTTTGTTGTTTTAGCTGTTAACGCAGCACTTATTTTTATCTTCGTTAAATTAGGAGTGGTTTTCAACCCCCTCCTCCTTTTGATTGCTTTCGCCACGGCACCGGCAACATTATTGTTACCTTTTGCTACACCCGCCATGGGAAGAGCGGAACGCTCTCCACCACCCATCACGTGATTTAATTATCACTTATTGTTTTTTTTTTTTGAATTGTTGTTTACACAATTTGAAAGTAAAAAAAAAAAAAAAAAAAACTCGAGTTTTGTCGGGGATTGAACTCGTGTCCCACGATTTGAAGATGACCGACGCCGCTCCACGCTTGGCTACGAAGTCAGTTAAAACAATCACAACTGATTCACTGTGAGGAAAACTTAATAACAATTTTTTTCTACTTTAGGAAAAGCCGAAACACGTTTACTCTCTGCGTAGATCTGCGAACGACTGAGATTTTCATCGTTCTTTGCCCCAAAATACTACAATTCTTGAAGTAGTGAAAATCACCTTGTAGCGATCGAAAGTTTCCGTTTGACGGAAACGTACCATATAACTGGGATTACAAAAAATTGTTAAGCTTAACGATAACACTTGGTAATGGAAAGGACATATTACGATAAACAATTTTCGCTGATGCCTCCAGCATAAAATCTGCACCAAACGATAACACGTTGCGGATGCATTTCTTTCTCAATAGTCACTAGTGTATTTTCTGTTTACAAAATTTGAAAGTTTTGATGATTAAAAAAATATCAAATGATGAAGATTAATTTGTTTGAAAAAACTTTAGCAACACTCTCACGAATCGATTTGATGTTTTTTTATACTAAATTAATTCAGTTTCCCTAAATCTCGGAATGTCCTTTACTTCTCTCACATATTGAACTCCGGTGAGTATGTTAAGACAAAGAGTGTCGTGGATAGCACCCTTAAAACGTAAGCAGCATCTTTCTGACATTGTTGCGCTTGATAATGGCTTTAATAGAGAATACTTCATGACATCAGAAAGCAACGGTCTTTGAACATTGCCTCGTGTGTGTGTGTACTCCAAACTTAGTTGCTTACTTTCTCATTGTTCCGCGCCGTCTATGTAAGATGTTTGTGTGCTCTATCAAACCTTTTTTTTCGAATTGATAAGAGTGATCTACAGTTTTTCGTAATCGTAGAGTACTTCCGACATCTTTTATCGAAATTGTGCGTTCCATATTTTTGTTCTTTTCCATTTCCGTAAATTTGTCTTTTAGGAAAAGCTTTTTTAGGAGGGTATTCTCTGTTTACCTAACCTGGTTGAAGAAAGGAAGTAATTTTGATGCCTACAATACGAGGCTTGCATCAATCGTTTTTGACTATTGATGACAGAGGCTGCCATGTTTCTTTAAAAACATTGAAAGTCTTCGGAATAAAATGTTCCGCCAGCAATAGACCGAAAATGAGAATGTTGGTTAAAATCAGATCTACGAGCGACATATAGGTTAATAGAGCCGCTAGAGCTGAAAATATATTGCACTTTCAACAATAATCGGATTTGTTTGAATGCACTCTGTAACATAGAAAAGCCTTTTTCTATGAAAATTATTCTAAAAATACGGTCTTAATTAATAATTCAAATATTAAAATATATAGGTATCATCTAACAAATAGTATCAACTGAAAACCATTCAAAAAAATGAAAGCTCAAATTGTTAATAGTTAAGAATAACGTTCGAATATATTACGACAGGCCAACCCTGTCCATTGGCACACCTTCAATTGATTATCATGCGGAAACACCTCTTATTCATTTCCTCATAACTGCATAAATATTGTAATTTAATTAATCCAACAATAATCAAACTTTGTCATAGAGAATAAAATAATTTGCATATCACACTCGAATATTTTGAATACATTCCCTGCAGCAATGTTATTGTTTCCATTCGAAGTACTTTCCAATTACACACACCCTATGTATCTTTTGAAAGCACATGATTATTTACCCATAAAACAGTCATGTGGATTATGATGAGCGCGGGTGGTGGGTGGTTGGTTTTGAGTTGATAAATACATCTTTTCCAAAGTACATAGGATGTACATGCACATAGGAAGCTAATTAAAAATTAGTATTTCCATACTAGATCTCGTAGTTAAATATTTCTCTGAATTTTGTTTAAAATAAATAATGCAACACCTACAACATGAACAGAATAAACGAGCATGTATCTTCTCTACAGGGAGTAATTCGGAATGTTGTTGAAATATATACATACGAGTGTAGATATACACATACATACGTGGATTGGAAATTATATTAAGTTTAGGAAGTGAACGCATGTCCCTGTACAAATTCAATCATACGTTTAACTTTATCTGAATTTGGCTGACTGAGCTTTAAGATTTGTAGGCTGGAGGTCTATTTAAGTGCTTGCTTGTATAGGTATTATCTTTAATCCATAGCTTAATGTCGTTAAGAGTGGATGCCAAAGTAATGATTTTGTTACTTGTTTGAATTCTTAAAACGTGTCTTCGGAATATACTGTGCAAAAAATCACCCCCTGTTAGAGTCTTATAATATTCATCAGGCTGTTCAGTCTGTGCTTAATTAATTAAAGTCCTGTCTGCTTTATCTCCAGTTCGTAGAGCGAGCCCATTTTTTTGTCATTTATTGGCTATACCCTTATCTGGTATTGTACGTTCTTGTGAGAAGAAGCATGAATAGATGTGTTACTGAAAATTATCGGAAGGCCAAATCAAAGATAAACGAATCCCCTGCCTTCAAGGTGGCGTAAAAGTTTTTTGCCTGTAATTTCTTTTATGAACGAAAAACTTTGATTCTGCTTTTGGATTATGTTTATTTTGTGTTATTTATTTTTTTTTCCATTAAGTCGAGAAAATGATCTCTGCTAAGCGGCTGCCGCCAGAATCGATGATCATTCGGGCCCGATTTATGGTATTTTCCATCACTCTTGCGAGAACTTCCGGTGATAGGTCCTCGCATTCTTGACGGATATTCATTTTGAGAGCTTCAAGAGTCTTAAGCTTGTAACCAATGGCTCTTCATGGGTTATACGCGGATTTTCGGTGCCCCAGAAGCGATTAATCTGCTTAATTACATATCCACAGAGATGGAAATGGGAATCGTCGTTCATGATGACTTTCGATGAAAATTTGTCTCCCTCGTTGTCGAGATTTAGGATGGCTTGAGCGTAGGTAACACGCGCTTGGCGTGTCTGCACTTTGTATGGGAACATCTTACAGTCTTTCACCAAAGTTCTCTATAAATACCGCCGATTGATGCCCAGTTGCGTGACACGTCGTCTGGTCGATACTCCAGGGTCCTCTGCGTCATCTTCAACCACAGGTGCGATATTCACAGACCTGGCGGCATCTCATATTGTCCCATACTGTTCTAAGTGAGTCGCTAAACGTTGCGACGTGTCGTTGTGTTTGTCCAGTTGGTGTGGGTCGACCCGGAAATCTGCGCCAATACCACCGACGAATTAGTCAGCAAAAAAATCGTAACAATTGTTCGGCATTCTTTAGAACGGCTGCTTTTGCAACCGTAATAGTGACTTTCACAGCCACAAACTTACATAAAAAAACATTTTATAAGTCAAGGCAGTCAAACAAATTCCTTATGTAGAACCACATGCACAAAAACGATTCGACTATACGCTTATCCCTAGCATCTTTCCTTTTCTTTACTATTGACTTTCAAAAGCAAGCAGACTTGAAAATGTTTTTGTTTTTCTCACTAAGCTGGCCATACACGACGAACATGTTCGTGTTCATGGTCTTGTTCGACGTTTGTGGTGCTCTTGACGAACCGATCCAATGTTTATGAAAATTTTCAAAATTTGTGGATTTGTTCGCTTGCATGTTCGCCGTTTGTGGCGTTGTTCGAAAATATTTTCTTTTTTAAACAAATTTTGTTGCATGCACATCAGCGGAAGATAAAAAATGGCAAGTTTCAGCAAAACGTTGATTTTGGAACTAAAACTTTAGTTCCTCGAAACTTTGTCCAGTTGCGAGGAATCATAAAGTTTCTGACCTTCTCTCGTTTGCTGTAATTGCTTCTCGGATTCCTGTGTTTTGTTTTCCAATAACTGGACTGACCAAACTCAGCAATTCAATATATGTTTCTGAATCCATTCTAAGAAATTTTTAAAAATTTTCTGGTGCAGACATTTCTAATTTTCTCAACAATTTAGTATACGTGCGATGGTTTCTACCATACAGCCACTCTTTCATCCTCTCGCCGTTTTTGTTTATTATTTTTTTCTTGCTTTCGCTTTTTGCATATATACATTTTTATAAGGCAATTGCATCATCCGCTTGTGCGTTCTCCATGTGTTTTTGTTGAAAGTTACAGCAAAAATGATATTCCGAAAATCGGTTCGTCATGTGTGGCCAAATGTCAAAAAATCGCGCGAACATGTTCGTCGTGTATGGCCATCTTAAGCTACGTAAAATTGTAAATATTGTAATATTTCGGCTAGGCTTCGAAATGGTAAAACGTTATTCTATTTCAAAACACTTATGCCCCTATTCTGATTGTGATGTGATCACAACTCACGAATGTCTGTGATGCGAAAATTGTGATACTCGCCTTATGAGGTTTCTTGTGAGCATTCAGCTGTTTGGTATTCTGGCCAATACCTCACAAGAAATAGTTACCACGGTGTGGTGAATTCATTATTCTGTCATTCTGCACATCTACGCGAAATTACCTTTCCAATGGTGTATGTATCATGCCATTCGGCTCAGTAGAACGGTTACACCGCTTACACCAAGTGTACGACAAAAATAGGCAGCACGTATTTATATATAGATTATTTTTGTTATTTCCTTTATTAGCTGATAGCTATATATTTTGTATTTAATATATATTATAAATATTTATTTAAAATAAAATAAAATTATCTTTATCGTTGTTAACTTCATTTGAAAGTATCTCATTGTTCACTTTCTTTTGGTTATGTACCACAAGACCATTATGACCTATCTTAAGCTATTGTCAATATTATAAAGTAGCTCCGGATCAAGGCATCTGCCCTTTCATCTTTATTCAGGAAGATTTTGGCAACACCAGATATAATTAAATTATTAATACCTCGGAGACATTGATCATTCAACTAACCGGTGGCTCAGATGCAAAAAAGCGCAAAAAGTCCTTTGAGGAAATAAGCCCATCATTGTGATAGTATCTGTCACAAAAGGACGTACGTAAGGACGGCGAGCTGACACTATGCCTGTTTTTTGGTGTACTATACTACAAAATCAGGTCAATTCTCTTTCTTGGTAGAGAATGTTCACTATCATATAGTCTAACTTTACAATAAGTGGAAAAAGTGTATAAACTTAATGTTGAAGTGCTTCATTCAAATTATAAAATCTCAACGGCCCTATAGATGTTCCTCAATGTTTCTAGACCGAGTTATTTGCCTTACATATGTATATGTGACAGAACCAACTTAGAACAGTTATAAAAGATACCAACAGCAACATATTCTCTGGTAGTCAACAAGCACTTGAGTTAGAAAGCTTTAGCACCCTCTGAATATCAGATCGAAGAATAGAATATGTGTTCATCTTTAGACTATACTAACTGGATTATGGCAGTTGTTGATGTTAAATAGTAATCTGATCATTCGTTGAATTTATTGTTACAGGCACCTGCGAATAACCCTTTCATAACTGATTTGAATTACTTACTCTTGACAAAGCAATTCGATCCAATGTTTTGGCACCGAAATTTTTCCTAAAACCTAAAAGTGATTGATGGATTTCTATATTAAACGATTCTAAATTCTTATGTTCACTGCTAGAAAATTCACTTCAATTGTTCCTTCTATCGAAATATATGTCTCTATCCCATAAATTCATACATTTTTAGCACCTTCTTGTTGTTCAATTTGTTTACTAATGTCCTCTCTTTTGTTTTTGTCTTGTTCTTCAGATTATTATGGAAAAAGCGAAAGCGTATATAAAAAACGAATTACGTGGGGGTTCCTTGATGCAATCGGAACCCCCGCCACTACCACCACAATCACAAACGTCAGCGCCAGCATCAGCTCTGCAATTAACATCATCTACAGGAGGCCAAACACAATCATCTTCATCTGGAGCAACATTAATTACACATCGCACCTCACCATTAGATAGCCAGCAACAGCAGCAGCAACATCATCAACTTCTTCAGCATCATCATCATTTGCAGCAACAACAACAGCATTACCAACAGCAGCTACACCAACACCATCAACAGCAGCAACAACAACAGCAACAACAGCAACAGCAACAACAACACCATCTCCACCATTCTAAATCCAACAACAGCCACAATAACCACATTGCGTCTTCGCCGGAGGTGATTCCTCTCTGCTATGTCTGTGGTGGACGCGGTGGCTATGAGCCTTTGCGAGCTCGACCAAATCTCGAACGCCCAACTGAACCATATTTTCCATTTATAGAACGTCATGAACCCCCGAATGGGGTTCCCCAAATCCAGCCGACCCAGCAATTCGTGATGACATGTATGCTCTGCTATCGTTCCCTAACCGAGCAGTGGGATGCATACGAGAGGGAGAATAAACCAATTCTACAGCGAATATACCACATGAAGCGGGTCGATGGAAAAAATTATATTGGGGCAGACATAGCCACACAAGGAGAATATGCAGCTCAGATGCTAGGTCTTAGCGCTGAACATTTAACTGCATCTGGAGGTGACCGCAGTGCTAGCGACCGAATTGGAAGTGATCGTGGCGGTAGTATGCCTGTTTATCCACCAACTGCGTACTCCTATCCAAACTCTGTACAACGACCAGTATCACGGGAATATGGACTTGCTCAGCAGCATGGGATGGGTCTTCATCCTTCGCAGCAACAGCAGCATTCGGCAGCATCGTCACTGCGTAACGACTCACCGCATCGGCCAACGTCACGCAATGATTCACCTTCACAGCATCACCAACAGCAAAAGTTAGATTATTATGGAAAAAGTGCAGTGAACTATCCTACGGGCCAAAGGCCATCAAGTCGTAACAACAACGACAAATCGCACAGTCGACCTCATTCTCGAGAAAATCCCCATATTTCCCAATTGTCCTCATTATCACCCCAACAACAACAACAACAGCAGCTATCTCGCCCTACATCAGCGCCCTATGATGGGATCAACATAAAACCGTCCTCCTTTGCTCATCACAAACTAAAATTGGGGCAGATATCTTACATGAATTCAATATCCGGGCCAAATTACCCATCACAGCAACAGCAGCATCAAGCTGCTGCAGCTGCAGCACAACAACAACAAATGCAGCAACAGCAGCAACAGCTTCATCAGCACCAGCAGCATCAGTTACAAATGCAAATTCAGCAGCAGCATCAGCTGCAGCAACAATATCACCATCATCAGCAACAACAACACCAGCAACAACAGCAGCAGCAGCACCAACAGCAACAGCAACAACAGCACCAGCAGCAGCAACTTCAACAACAGCAACAACAACTTCAACAACACCAGCAACATTTACAACAGTCTTACCATCACATACCGCCACAAACGTCACCTCACGAATACGGTGTGAGTAAGTCTCAATTGTACGGTTCCAACAGTGGCATACATCCACCACCTCCAGCGATTCCAGCAGCTACAGCACCAACTATCACCACCGAAGATGATGCAGTCTTAGACTTGCGAAACTCGCATCATTCCTCACCATTGGTACAACCACCGTCATCATCTCGTACTCCAACGTCACAGCACGCGTCCGCGAATACTACTCCGAATCCGGTAGAGGTTGGCATTCTCGATCTATCGATGCCCGATAAAAATTCCACAACGGAAGTTTGCTATGTTTGCGGTGATGAACAGCGTCGAGGCAGCCTTATTGAACTGAGTACCGTCAAACCGAAGGAATCAAAAGATCGCGATCGTCCGTATTTTACTATCTTCAATGAAACACATCCGCGTCCGGCTAGATCGCGTCCCAAAGATCCACGAGGAATGATTCAAGCTTGTCGACTATGTCATGATCATCTCATACAGCAGTGGAATAATCATCAGGTAAGCGATATACTATATATATATGTCTTTTGGAGAACATTTATACTTATCTATACATTTGTTTTGTAATATCTAATAAATCAAATCCTTAATGGTTACACATTCATGCCGTACAAAGCGAATAGGTAGTATGTTGCTGGTTTTAATTCACTCTAAGGCAGTGTAGATGGGACCAACAATTCGATTCCGCATTTGCAGTGGAGAGTTTTGTTGAAGTGATGTACTCGTATGTGTACGGGTATGTCTTGCTTCCGTTGCAACTTCGAATCCCACCCTCTGGGATTTTCTTATTGGACACTCAAGCAGTCTACATATTTGATTGTTGCAAGATCATAGTTAAAACCATTGTGTGTGTGTCGATTTAAAATTAACTTAAGGGGATCTCAACCCCTTAAAGGTCTCTACCTAAGAAACATGCACTTTCCAGCTGTTTTAATCTCGGAAAAACATTTTCCAAATCACACCTAGCTATCAGTCTTCTGTTACTTCTTGTCGCCCAAATCCCTTAAAGCAGAACTGTCAGAGACATGTATAGTAGAACACGAGCATCATGAGAATTCTTTTGATTTCTCGAGCTAGGAATTAAGTTGAAAAGGTTTTCTGTTACAAATATTTCTCGATTTCTTCTTTATTATGTATGTTGTCAGCGTTTACTCCAACGTTTTCGAAGTTATAGGTCTCGACAGTTGCATTAGGAGTTCATTTTGCCTCTCCAGGGCCAACGTTTTTAAAAATTTCGTGTGTTGTCCGTTACTCTCTTTGTTGGAAATTGTTGCTTTGTCCCCGTAACAACCTCTTTTTTGTTTTGAGGGAGATTTGATTTGTTTTCGACCCTGTTTATTGAAAGGCAGCAGAGAATTTTTATTTTATAAAGCTAATGCTGTTTCCTCTGGATCGATGACAAGATTCCCTCTATCCTACGAATAGCCTGTTTCCATGCTTAAAATCATCTCTGAGTTTTGTGGTTAGGCGCTCATTGTAGAATCTGAAGCTTAAAACGTCAATTTGTTTTATATTTCATCTCATGCCTCTTTTTGATGCAGTAAGCAATATTGTTACTATTTTGCAGAACTTATTGCATTAATCATCATCTTTCATGCAGCTATTTTATTTGAATTCGTACAGGATGCCTTCGAAACTGGCAAACTATCATTAAGTTAAAGTACATGACCTTCAATCTGGGCCTACTTCTGATCAATCTTTTATAACACGTAAGCTGTTGTAATCGTCGCATGTTTTTTTTTTTTGAAGCAGCGAAATAATAATAATAAAATAATTATTAACGTTTTAATAAGTGTTGATTAATACGAGTATCTTGGACAAAAGGTAATTGGTTGTTCATCTATTTGCTTTGTTAATGTATCCGCGAAGAATATGTGTTAACTGAGAGTTATATCTGCTAATGGCTGAGCTAATGCCATCTTGTAATACTCGTATGTTTTAGATTTTCATTTCTCAATTTTCCGAAAAAAAACATGTCCTTAACCCAAAACAAAATATTCGATATGCAATCCATCTGCAATTGCTTTACAATTTGATCTTTAAAAATGATTTCTTCAGACTACCAGGGCGTTTCGAAGGATTTTGTTTTTACTCAAAATGATGTGGAATTGTTGATCTATTTTATAAAGAAGTGTTAGATGTACAGCAACTGCGAACAAACAAAGTTTTTTCGGTCTCTGCATCAATTTCCTCTAATTGTACTCGTACATGGAAGACCCAAAAACTTCAAAACACTTAAAATATGTTAATTAGAGGGCTTCAATTGGAAGTTATCATCGTAAAGTTTTCTGCGTCAAATTAAAAAGAAAAACAATGATATCTGCCACATGGTTGGTTCTTAATGTATCTCATCCGCATGCCACCGTTATCCAATGCCGTTCCCAGTGGCCCTCACCCAGTTGCCTCCTTAGCTCTAAATCTAAATTGTTAAAGCTCGCGCTTTAGTTGTCGCGACATTTATAGCTACTATTACGCTATTTTTTGAGCGCGCGCTAATTTTCGCCAAAAATTCGTTACATTTTCACCATTTTTTCTTTTACATTTCCACAGTGTAGCAATTTCCTTGACGACTGCAAGAGGCAGAGGATGTGGCAAAAGTAGCCCCTTTCTGGCGAGGCGGCAAATACCCGTATGACGAAAACCGTCCCCCATCGCATTCGCCGTTTTCTGTTCTCTGGTGAAAGATGAATAAACAGTTCAAGGTTTATTGTTTCAAATTTTAAGTTGAATTTTCATTTTGGTTCCTTTCAACTTGACTGACGCGAGATTTTTGTTTGGTTTAATTTATGGGGTATTGTGGATGTACGAGTGTGAGATGTTTGCATATAGGTATTGCTTGGCGTGTTTTAGGCTTTGTTGTTGTTTTGATTTTTTTTTTTTTTGTTATTTTTTGGAGGGTTGTTATTTTGGTTACATTTATTTTATTTTTATTTTTTAACAATTTGCGCGAGTCGAAGAAAGAAAGGTTTTTGAACTTTTTTCGACGCTATCGTCTCTATGGGTGAGGATCATTTTTTGGACGTCAGCCAAATGTAATAACCGGGGAATTGTGTTAGAGATAATTTCTGCAGTTGATTTATTTGCCTTCGGAATGTTTATGATTTTTTTGGTTGAAGCTTAAGAAATATTTTATTACCACAAGCATTGGCAAAGCCAGAAACTAACTGACAGCGTTTTGTTTTCAGACGGTAATAGATAATTTTAATTTTGAGAAATTTCTTTTAATTATTAATAGATGGGCGTGTAAGATTCGTAAATGTGAATATATTACTTGGATATTTTCGTCAAGGGAATGATTCATTTGGGATGTTTTTAACACATTTTTAAGTAGGCTGTCACATTAAATATTTATTTTATTGTTTAAAAAATATTGAAAATATTCGTTTATGCAGGACATTTGTTCATTGTTCTTTAAACAAAAAAAAAAAAAATATTTATGGTGTGTATATAAAATTAAAAACATAAATAAGCATTTAACCAGAGGTTGTGAATGCCATTAGACGTCTTGTTAGGTGCTTTATTTATAATATTTATAATTAGTCAGCTGAATCCCTTAAAAGTCTATTTTTGTGTTATAACTGAGCGGCATTTTTCCGCTAAAGTATCTATTTTAGTTAAATATCTATTTTTACATACAATTGTAATTGATACAAAAACGGATGCCATTTAGGAAAAAAGCAGCACTCAACAGTTGTTTTCATTATAAATCAAAATACCTAAAACACAAATGGTCTCAAAGGGGTTGTGTTAAGCGACTTAAGTAAAACTAATTTTCCCTTTAATTTTGTTTCAAATTTCAACACGCAATTTTAAAGGTATCTCCTAGATTTATTTTATATTTTATTACTTTTAGCCTTTCGTTGCAAGTGTTGTCCCGTATTCAAAAATGAAACTGATAAACGTCCCATTCCGAAGCAATGAAGTTTATTTAGTGCTTGATCCATCGGAACTGATGAATCTTTTGCCAAGATTAATGTCTTACGATTATGTTTTGGGCAGGATTAGGATGATTTCATGGATTTATTGAAAATTTTCTCTTACTCTTTGCTGTCATAGCGATTTCCTCAATTCAAGCCGTAGCTGTGTTACCTAAGATCTTTATTAGGCGTGTTTTTTTGGTAATCTATGTAGGCTTAACAAATAAGCACCAAAACAACACCTATCGATGCTATGCCATTTAAACTTCAAAGTTTGGCAGCATTATGTGTGAAAACATTTCTCAGGTTTTTTTTTTTGTTGATTTTTAAAAATTTCAACAACTTCAAAACCGACTCCTTTGCTCATAATTTCCATTTGTTTAATTAAAAAAACAGAAATAAATGATCAAATATTTGTAAATGTGGCTTTAAAATCATGTGTTCTCAGTTTTTTTTTAACTTAAGGCGCGCTATTCAAATAAAATGATTTGGAACCACTGTTCCTATCGGGGCTAAATACATAAGCCTCGATAATTTTCCAGAATAAGTAATTCTTTACAGTCTTAGTTGTTGTTGCCTTTAACATGTAAATTTTTTGCTAAGCCTATATAAATTACCAAAAAACCATGCCTATTAAAGAGTGGTTTGAATTCGCAGCAACACAAATTCTAATGATTGCGCAAATTTGTTTATTTTGGATATATATGCAATGTTTAAATGTATCACGTGCATCCCTTATTGGACATCTCTTTATACCAACTACAAAATACAATTATATTTGGTCCATTACGGTATATCCTCAAATAAGTTTGATATTTAAAGCTAGAGCGCACACATTAGCACTCTACTACTAGTACATAGATAATATCTTCGAAAAACTTAAAGCCTATGTAACCACAAAGTGAAGGTCATTGAAAAAGTGATTAGATCTCTTAAATGCACTTGAGCACTAGTTTAAAGAGTTAAACACATTTTGAGTAGAGTCTTACCTGAAGCTTGCGTTTCAAATACTGTATTAACGCTTTGGAATTTAGAGTAGAATAATTTAGCTTTCTCTTGTTTTTTTACTTACTTTCTACATACAAACATATATGTAAATTTAAATTTTAGTGCACGCTGGTGAATTAGGCAAAGAAAAATAAGGAAAACTTTATCTTATTTTGTTAAACTTGCTAACGGTGTACAAGTGTTGTCTGGTTAGCAAAACGAACATCAGAATTCATCCACCCTGATGGAATGCGAAAACGGGAAGCTTTTTCGCGGTCCAAGAGCAGCGTGGAACCTCATTAGAGAGGGAGTTGGTGAAGGATTTAATAATCGTCGGTATGAATTATCGGAAGAACTGCATATCTATACGTATCAAAACAACCGCTTTCGTCTATGAAAAATTCTGGTAAAGACGCCGTCGTCGCCGGCATCGATTATCATAGGAATCGATGAGTCTTTGGGCTGATGTACACAGAAAGATTCTAAACATTTTCGCATTCTATCTAAGATAACCGTAAATTGAACGCCACGCAGTAATCTGTAACTAGTACTGAACCAACTCGGCTTTAAGGGGGACATAAGTTCAGATGGCTCAAAAACTTGATTTATTTTTTATCTCGTACATTATAAATAAAACTATTCAAAACTATGTTCGCAAGCTTTCTCAACCTGGGTTTCAATATTAACCATAGTTCTACGTTAGAAAAAAATTCAGAATCTCATGTTGAGGTGTAGATTTCTACACCTGCTTATTTTATATGGGGACCCATGAAAATCAATTCAGAATAACTCAGAAAAGTAAATGTTTTTTTTTTATTTTTAACGATTTATTATTACAACAGTTACAATAATGTAATGCAGTTAATGCAAAAATATTTCGGCACTGATGGGCATTGCAAATAATTGTCTTTTGACAAAAACAACAGGCCAACTCGTGGTTATATTTTGACTTCGAATTCTTTTCTTGCACACAGTAAAAGCATTGGCCTCGTTTTTTTACCTGTTCTGGATTTTTAGACCGTTTCCGAGATGGTCCATCTTCAGAGGTGATGTTTTCTAGGGAAAACGCACTTTGTGTGTGGAGGTCTTTTTCTTTCCGATATGTAAGTTTGAGCAAGAGCTAACCCCAAATCACGTAAAAATATTCTACGCTCAGCATTCTTCTGGCTTTCTGACTAATTGGGATACACCCTAAAGAATTATGATATTTAAGAAAATTATACTACACATATGAAAAATAAATATCTTACAGCTTGTAAATGATGAAGGAACTCAAAGCCAAAATGTCGATCAAATTGCTAAAAACCACCATCGGCCATCTATTGGTTTTTCTGTTGCAGCTAGACCCTGTTATCATCTTGTCTACAGTGTCGACACCACCTTTAGTACGATTATACGAGTAGTATTTGGACTGAACTGTGAAATGTGCTCTCTCTTTCCTTTTTTACATACGATACCAGAGTTGTGTCATGAGTAAGCGCAAATGTCGTTTTATTAAAGGGGGCATTTTTGCACAACAATAGTTTGTGTGGAATGCTGCGTATATTCCTGCGCATAGTTCCAACCATTGTCAAATTTTTTCAAGCAGTCTTTGACTAAGCTCGTAGGAAGAGAAAAAATTGTCCATGGTCACGTTATGACCTCTCAATCCTTGAACTAAGTCTAAAACAACCCGCTACCCTTGATTTTTTTCTGGAACAGCTCCTGCAGCTTTTCCGAGATAGATTTGAATTTTCCACGCATAACACGTTTCGGAGCATACAAGAAGCCAACATTTTAGGTATGGTACCTCTCTGGTTTGCTAGGCATATATTGTTTAAATGAGCACCGTCAATGGAAGCCGCATAGCTGCTCATCTACTGTTACACCCTCTGAAGGATTAAAAAAATAGTGGTAGTACTTCACTCCATCGATCCCATAGATGTCGAATAGGGGCAGATTTATCCTGAAAGTTGCATTGAAGTTGGCTAACCGTGTGCTTTGAAATAATTTTTCTAGGGGAGGGCCAAAAGTGCTATCAAAGAGTTCAGAAATGGCTTGATTCTTTGACCTGTGAAATAATAAAAGAATTGCTATTGTATTGCAACTGTGCATACAAAATCAATTTACTTGTAAACGCCGGCCAACAACAAAACTCCAAAATATGCATGGAGCGAATTCGCATCCACACCTTCATGGTTATTATTTTTCAAGCGCCCAAAAGCATTAGTGTTATTCAGTATTATTTTCTCAATATTTGGTGGAAAAAACAAATCGAAGGCATTCATCATAGTGCTTATTTGAGATAAGGCAGCACTGGTGGTACCCGGCCTTAATCTCAACAAACTCGAAGCTGCATTGCGCCTTGTTATTTCTTGAAGTGGAGAGGGGCTCCAAACTATATTGTCCTTTGAAACGAACATGGATTCAATATTCTGACCAAAAAAAGACCAGGGCTGTTCATGAGCTCTATGAGCGGAAGAGGAGAGACGAACACCGGCTTCTTAGGAGGAAGAAGAAAGAGCATGAGAAGCGTGCGATCGAGGAAATTGAGAGATGCTACTCTAGGAATAAGGTTCGGAAGTTTTACCGAAAGGTAAAAATAACACGCCACGGAAACAAACCCCGAACCGAAGCCTGTTGAGATGAACAAGGGAACATCGTAGCAGTCGATGCTGAGGATTTGGAAGGACCATTTCTGTAGACTGTATAACGGCGATGATGAACCAAATACCGCTGTCAGGCAGAATCAACCTTTCAACCTGGACGATGATGACCAACAATTCCGTCCACCCGACCTGGATGTCCAACAAAGCTGCTGGAGCAGACGGCCTGACTGCCGAGCTCTTCAAAGCGGCAGGCTATGATTTGGTAAGGAGCATTCACCAACTCATTTCTAAAATATGGTCGGACGAAAGTATGCCCGATGAATGGAACCTCAGCATTGTTTGTCCGATTCTCAAGAAAGCAGACCCTCTGAACTGCATACAAGATCTTATCTGCTGGATTGTGTGAACGCCTGAAACCGTACGTCAACAACCTGATAGGTCCATATCAGTGTGGCTTCAGGCCAGGAAAGTCCACCATCGACCAGATATTCACACTACGGCAGATCTTGGAGAAGACCCATGAGCTTGAAATCGATACACACTTTCATCATCACCTATTCATCGATTTTAAGGCCGCGTATGACAGCATCTATAGAGACAAGCTATACAGAGCAATGTCTGGTTTCGGCACCCCTGCCAAACTCGTCCGTCTGTGCAGGATGACGATGGACAATGCACGCTGATCCATTAAGGTCGGGAAAGATCTCACCGATGCCTTTGATGTCCAGAAAGGATTTAGACAAGGGGATGTTCTGTCAACACAAGCACTATCTTTCAAAAGTCCGTCCAACTACTCGCATACGCCGCCGATATTGACATAATCGGGAGAAAGCAGCGTGAGTTTAGCGGTCAATGAGGGCAAGACCAAGTATATGCTGTCAACCAAAAAGGACAAACAACACCGACGTCTCGGGCAGAACGTCACCCTCGACAGATATAACTTTGAGGTAGTTAAGGACTTTGTCTACTTAGGCTCTGCTATAAATACAGACAACGACACCAGCGCTGCGATCAAGCGAAGAATAACTCTTGCCAACCGCTGTTTCTTTGGGATAAGAAGGCAATTGAGTAGCAAAGCCCTCTCTCGGACAACAAAAGTCACCCTTTATAAGAGCTTAATAATCCCGGTCCTGCTCTATGGCGCAGAGGCATGGACATTATCAAAAATGGATGAGGGTGGTTGCTTGGTTGCTTTGAGAGAAAAATTCTTCGGGCGATCGTTGGTCCCGTCTGCATTGCCGGTGAGTGGAAGAGGAGATACAACGACGAACTGGATGGACTGTACAGCGACATGGACCTATCCAGAAGAGTGAAGATCCAAAGACTGAGATGGCTGGGTCATGTAGAGCGCATGGACACCAATGCTCCGGTCCGAAAAGGGACAGCGCATTAGAGGAAGGCCAAGACTCAGGTGGCGCACGCATGTGGAAGAGGACCTCAGCCAACTTAGCGTGCGAAACTGGAGGTAGCTAGCCAGGGATCGAGCTGGCTGGAGAAGCTTGTTGACTGAAGCCCAGGTCCACCCCGGACTGTAGCGTCACTTAAAGAAAAAAAAGAAGAGATCCGATTTCGGAACCAGATGTAGTCTCATGGTCAGACAACTCCTCATCTGTTTGCTGTTCGTCAACAGATGGTTCATAATCATTATCACTTCCACTGTCAGATAAAAAGTCTTCATCATTTGCGCTTTCCATATTCAATGCCATTTCAATATATCCATCGGACAAATATCTAGGTTCGGCTATTTATCTTACTAAAAAAAACTATTACGAAAATGACAGACAAAAAAACTGAAATTATGGACAACGTCCGCTGAAATTGTTTTACGTCCATTTATAAACAACAAAATTCAAAAAACGTTGACATCTGGCTTCCAAATTTCACCAGTATATAAGTGGTGTAGAAATCCACACCATGGCTGTCAAATTGAAGTTTGGAAAAATGAGGGTTCCATCTGTGTGTAGAATAATTAAAGCATTCGATTCTAGTACATTAAGCTTAAAAAATAAAAGTCACAAAAGTCCATGGATGTATTTTGGCAGGTTTTAAGATAATCTAGAAACAAGTAGTACAACGGTTACAGACAAAATGTCGCCGTATACGAAAAATAATATTTTCATTTTTTGTTGCTAGGTATGGGGGATGAGCTTAGTTCATATATAAAGAAAGTGAATAACTCTGGCCACCAGAATTTACTCAAACATCTAAATACGTCTGATGGTAACATCTGATGGGCTGCAGCTGATATCTTCTATATTTTTCGAAGAAATGATTCAAACGAATTATAATATTTATTTGAATATATGTATAAAATGTCCTCAAAGTTTCAATAAATCATGTATATTCTTTTCTTGTCAAAAAGAAATTTATGAAAATCACTAACAAATTTTAGTCCTTAACTTATTTTTTCCTTTAAGTGATCGCAATTACAAAAAACGCTAGTTCCTAGTACTAACTATCATATTTCTAATTTCACCAATATACTATATAATGGACAGTTTGCATAGAAGTTCTGAGGTCAATAAGAATAACAAGCTCATTGGTATTGGAGCTCGTGCTCCATCTTCCACCTCTGAATTTATACTGCAGCGTTTCTGCAGGAAAAGCGGGTGTTCGCCTAGGGAAGGTTGACCTATGGTATGTGTTGACAGGTTTAAAGACTCAGGATTCGACGATAATCCGTTCTAGAATTGTATGAGTGCTGTATAGAGGGCTTTAGGTGAGACTTTCTCTTCGTCAAATCTCAAAACGAAATAGGCATCCAAGAGTATGCTATAGGTTGAAATCGATGGGATAGATGCATCTGATATACAATCAGATTACAGATAATATTCTCTTGTGAGATAAGTTATGCGGGGGTGCGCAAGTTGTCTCTGTATCTTCACAAATAAATGTAGCATTTGCATTCATGCTGAGCACTGGGTGCAAAAATATACCGACTTCTACAGGAAAGAGAAAGACATTTAAACTCTATCATCCGCTGTTTGGCTGTCCTGCTTTCTCTTTCCAAATCTTTGCTGCTCCCAGACCCGCTGTCTGTACATACATACATACATGTGTTGTCCATTGCAATTGCACACCTGAGTTTATGTTATTCTTTTTAGTGTGAAGTTGCCATGCAATTGGATTCTTTTTTTTTTTAAACTACAACATATTTAATTTTATTTGTGTCCTCTTTTATAAAATAAAAAACAAAATGCAATGTAGATAAGTATTGTTAGCTGCTGGTAATAATTCTTTTCATTGCAATATGTAGTCGACTACATATACATATTTCTTATTTTCACGCTCATGCAAGAACACTCTCGTTTTCTTTAAGGAGCAAATTAATAATTTATTATCAAAAGCTATTAAATAAAAATAATATTTGTTTGCTCACATTTCACGATTATATTGCTAAATACTCGTACGTGTAAGTATGTACGTAGGCAAAATATTCATTTATTCGAATATAAAAAATATTTTCAAATTATATTTCATATTGGATATATGGGCGCTTGAAAATTGTCGACAGTTATACAAACTTTTGCGAATGAAAATGTAACCTAGTGAGAAATAGCACGAACTAATTTTAGGACCACGAAAATTGATCCTGATCAAAAGTAGGATCCTGTGTTGTTGTTGTGATGCACACAAATCAATGATCTATATGGATCATCGGCGATAATAAAATACGGCTAATGTCCTTTTTTTCTTTTGTTTATGTATACTTTTCCTGCACGAGGCACTCCATGTTCCATCTCAATGTACACCGTTGAGAAGCTTTTCAACATCGATGAACAACAGAGTTAAAATACTTACCGCTCTACGTATTGTATTTAGATGCCACATTTCATCAGGTTTTCTTTCTCATTCCTCATTTTCAATATTCAGAAAAGACTTCAGGGTCTCATGCTCTATTAATAGTGAGAGGAGTGTTTAGCTGGGACTTTACTAGGTGAATACTTCGATTTTAATTAAGAATCTAATATCCGATATAAATTTCGTGTTACAAGGAAAGGGGGTGCTTTACAGATGGGACTGCAACAGTCTTGGATTTTGATACTGCAAGCTCCTTGAACTTTAAAAAGGAGATAATTTTGTCTCCCTGAATGAATCTAATATTTTGGGGTCATTTTTCCCGTTGGATCAGTGGTCATTAACAAGTATTCGTCTGTATAGAAGATTGGCGTAACCGATATAAGATTATTTGTTGACTACCTACTGCTCTTTAAGCCACAGACGAATTTATATTGTAATTACTCTTTTATTTTATTACGTAAAGTACTCGCCATTCGCCCTAACAGGATTTGCAGTTTCAAAAAAAAAAACGCCGAGATCACCACGAAGTGGTGTGGTCTAAGTAGAATTCTTAAATCAACACCGTGGTTGGTTATCATCATCAATAAATCTATGCACCGTCTTTTGTAGTAATATCGATATCGATGAACTTTCTAATTGAAAAATATTATAGTACAAATGCATAATTATTTTATACTCGTACGCATAAAAATACTGATTAACTCATTCAGCCCCAAATAATTATCAGATGAGAACATATTTCATTTCTTAAATCACCACTAGCGATCAGTGATCAAAATTAATAGCATTTAAGTTATCTGATAATTTATTGCTCTTTTCTACTTCTAAGAAATCACCCATAACTATTTCAAATCACAAATTGTCAAACATTTCTTACAGTTTTCGTACAACTATTAATTTGGGACGACATGAGTGCTCTTTTTCAATTGGCTTTGTTCCAATTTTTTTTTTTTCAAAACAGACATTTCCTTAATCAAACCAAACCCCTCCTCTACCATGACCATTCGTGATTCCAAATGTTTATTTAATGTTAAAAAAAAACCAAATCGGACGAAAGCTCCTGCTGTTGGTGTCACGCCCACTTGCTCTTGCCAATTTTAATTTGAAAAAAATGTAAACAAACAAAAATTGCTCGAAAAATATTTCACTATTAGACAGACAGCCAAACCAAGGCAAACCATAGGATACAACAAGCCCACGCATACAATTAAATTAGAAAATTAAATTACATTTCGTTGCAAAATAATAATTTTGAATTAGAATTCGCTAAATGAGAAGCGACGATTGAGATGAATGTTCCGTGTTATGTGCGGCTTTTGAAATATATTAGAAAAACAGCAGATATATGAAATGGATTTATTAATATTTTATGAATTTTCACTCTTTTTTTAATTTGTTTAACCCTTTTATTTTTTGAAATTCTGCGAAATTTGTGATAGATTTTATTATGCTTGGATTATAGCCATCCGTGCATATTGGTTTTAGTATTGATTTCAATGAAAGATAGAAAAATTAATTAGTTATATTGGGAAACACACTCACGGTACATTGAAAATCTGGCATTAGAAATTTTAAATGCAGTTTTAATTATTTTAAGTATTCTGTGGGTGGCATTTAAAAATGGTAATTGAAAAATGCGGCATGTATAAGTATTGACATTTAATTAGCTATTAAACAGTGGTTGTCTGAATATGCTGAGAAGAATTTTCACTCACCATTGTTCTCCTTTTAGCCTACATTGTTAGGAAGAAAGTATTAAGTTTTTTACATTTCTTATATTTTATATATATATGTATATACCTAGTCAAGTCATAAATACTCGTACACAGAAAAATCAGCGCCAAATGAAAATGAATTGATATTTGACCAATTTTTTGTTTTTAGTGGGTTATTCAATGGCTACAAATCTTAGAACTACTTATTCGAAATGACTTCCATTTGCCTTCCAGCACGACTTAAGACGATGTGACCATTCATCGATTGCGAGACACACTTCATGCATGGGGAAATTGTCCACTACATGGACAAAAGCTCGCTTCAACGACTCAATATGTGAGTGTGGAGTAGAGCAAGCCATGCCCTATAATACGGACCAAAACTTGTAATCCAACGGGTTGAGGTATGGACTACCAGCTGGCCGTTGATCCGTTGATATGAAGTCCGGAACATTGTTTTTGAGCCACAGTTGAGTCGTTTTTGCTTTGTGAGCTGGAGCAGAGTCTTGCTGGAAAGTCCATGGCTTGTTGTTGAATTTGATTTATTGAGAGACTTTACAATGGGTTCCAAGACGGTTGATTGATATACTTTGGCCGATGTTTTCACTCCTTTCTCGCAAAGATGGATCTTAGTAACGTCATCGTAGAACACTCCCCACCATACCATTACAGACGCGGGATGGTGGCCTCTTTGAATTCTCGGAATGAGTTGGGATGTTTCTCTGGATGACCGAGCTTGCACACGATCGTTCTGCTTATTGAACGATTCTTCTACTGTGAAGATTTTCTCGTCAGTAAACAGAATTTGTCTGTGAGCTTTCTTCGCGTACCGGCTGAGTAACGCTTTCGATCTTCGCCTGCGTTTTTCCTTCAATGCAGCCGTGAGCAGGTGTCCAGTGTGTCGCTTGCACGCGCTGAGTCCTAAATCTTCTTTGATAATGCGAGACATGGATTTTTGTGCAATTTGAATTTCCCTCGACAAGATTTTCTGTTTTCGCAGCGGTTTTCGGTCGATTCGTTTCTTTACGGCTTTGATCGCTTTCGGAGTTCTCACAGTGCGCGGACGACGGGATCTTTGACGGTCTCGTACTCCACCAGTATCCTCAAACAATTTCCCAGCACGATACACAAAATTGCGAGTGATTCCAAACGGTCGCAACGTCCTAAAGATATCGCCTTTTTTCATGTTGCATTTAAGTAGGCAAACTACAACAATACGATTTTCAATGTCGCCCATTCTCTGATTGTAAGCCATTAATGTCAAAAACTTTTTACGTCACAATGAAGCATAAATATCAACTGTCAAATCGCAATCAATACGAAATTGATGCGCCCGGTGTTGCATTCGTAAAGAGTGGGTTCAGTTGTGTACCAGTACTTACGACTTGACTAGGTATAATTGGCGCGTCCTCAAGGGGTTTTGTATACCCTTAAAATATTTACACACATCATGGATAAAGGAAAGTTAGGATGAATGTTGTTGTTAAATGTTTAAAGGTTAAAATGGCTTGAAAATAAGGAGCTTAGCAGGGCATTCCATAAGCAATTTATTCGGCTCAGGATAAAGTCACGAGGGCTTGAGGGTGTACGAATGACAATTTATAGCGAGAGGGAGGTTACAGTTGAACGTTTGAATTTTTGGCGACATCGAATATGGTGATGTCATTCTAACGATGATTTTCATTGACACACATACTAAGAATGGAAACGATTTCGGTTTCGATTATGCAAGTGCGGTTTTTGCCAGTGAAATTTCACTTTATTGGCAGAAGACAAAAGTGGATGCATTAAATTCCATTCTGTTGATACTTCCCCAATTAATTATGCTGGTAAAATCGGAATTAAAAGAGCAGGAGCCCGAGTCCGGGAACAAGTATGAAAAGAAGAAAGTACTGTCATCAGCAAAGGGATATATTGGATTAGAAGGAGATAAAATATAATTATTGAAAATATAGAAGAGTGGTGCAGACAGAACGGAGCCCTGTGGCACACTAGTTTTTCTTTTTTTGGGTATCACACTCGAAACCGCCCAAGAGAGCTAGAATCAAACGATTTGAAAGGTTACTTTTAATCCATTAAAGAAGAAGTCGTCGATCCCAAATATAATATCCAAATATCATCAGTTGATGTTGATGACCGTATATGACAATCTTTATCTTCAACGCTTTCTCAGCCTTCTTTGAACTATTTTTACCACTTGCAAACGTATTTTTATACCAAAGTTCTTTTGCAACATTATCCATGTTTCTGCAGTATAAATTTCATTCCTTAAATAAAATTGAGCACATTAAAATGTCGTCACCTTATATTTTCATCACAGTGGTACATGCGTCTTTTATCTATACCAAAGATATATAAAGACAAGTCGTTGTCAACACCAAAACTAATCTTCCTTCCTGTTATTAGCGTGCATTCCAACTTTTAAATATTCTACACAATGACACTGGAACTCTAGCTTTGAAATTACCAAGCTGGTTGCTGTGGAATGCCAAAAACCGAAAGCAGTTGGTGGACAGCTGCAAAACAATGTCAAAGGGCTGAGGTCTTTGCGAAGGTGAAACCTCATAGTTTTTTTTTTTATTTAACCCAATCGTTTATTTTTATTTAAATCGGAGAAGGAAACTCTTATTTGAATTCGATTACTACACAAAAAAATTAGGATAAAGCAACACCGGCGCCAATAAACGGAAAAATAACTTTTCTGACGTAATCACCGTGAGGTTCGGAATCAACAAAAATTCGTAGGTTTCTCTTTTTGTGTCCAAATTAAGAAGATGTTAGTTATAGTATTTGTGAAAACTACAAAACTGCACTTAGGATCTTGATTAACTATTGAATTTATTTCAAACTTATCCGAAAAAGCAATATATCTCTGAACACTGGAAAAGTGCTGAATTCAGCCAGTTTGGGCTTGCTCCGATGTGACAATGTCTCAGAGGATACGATTGCATACCCCTTAATGATGCAAAATTATTGTAATCAACATTCTGTGCTAAGCATTAATGGAACCTCCTGCGAAGCCGTGTGTTATTAATGTAACAATGACACTGTGGAATAAGTAATACGTGTAATAAACCGGCAAAGTTGAAAACTAGGTATATTAACCCATAAACCCGAGGTGATCAGAATTGTTACTTACTTTTTAACGTGTTTATTTATTTTGTTATCGGACCTCGGCGTTAATGGGCTAAATGCACTGCGTATACCATATAAGGTATAAAAGGATTTTTTTTTATAGTGTGATGTGTAAAGGAATATCAAATTAGAAATGTCTTCGTAAAGACACAAAAAGGGAAATGATGTTATTATAAGCCACCTACATCCTCAGTTTTTCTTTTTTTCTTCGTTTTTTTTTTTCAATTGTTGACTTTGCAGCCCCTGGAAAGATCGTTTTGTGGCAATGGTGTTGAAAATGAGCTGAACTTTCAACAAGGGGGAGATGATTGAATAAGATCGATAAGGGGAATAAGTATCCCGACTTTCCCCATGAGAAAATAAAAATAAGGAAAACACAATTTCAGCAAGAAACCTCTTTGTTATTTCCAACTAATTTATCATTTCTTTGGGATGAAATACAAATTGTTGGCTTCTTATTTGCCTTTAAGTACATAAAACACGGCATATTTTTAATGCATTTTACCGGAACAATATGTATTGAGTGAATCACTGTTCTTTTTACAGATGTCACTAAGGTTTAACGTGAATACCTGTCATGGAGACTTAACCTCACGGGATGCCCATACATCCATGGGAGCAAGGGTACGCCTTGCCATCGCTTATTTGCTACATGAACAATTTATACCAATGCGGAAATGTGTTGAGGGCACAAATCCACCTTGGTATGAGTCGAGGCCCACCTAAAACCTCTTACTGATCTTAGGGTCTCAGCACCCAGCACTTATAGCCACTCCACTCCGGGTATTGAGCCCAAGCAGGGCCACCCTCCCTGCGATTTAGGTTTAAACCACAGCCACCGTGACGCTCCCACAAGGGGGCCTACCTCAACAAGTTAGGCCCGGACCGAAGTCCGGGGGGCTCCTAACTCCCACGGTACCGTGTTTTAAGTCCTGGTATGAACTACCGGTGGTCTTGCCACTCAACAAGACCTATGACCGGCAGCTTGTTACTGGACAAATCATAGCAACCATCAGAGGGGAAGGGTCTGATAATGTTTATGATAAGTCCAGTATTTACTCTGCCCCCGCTTTATATTAGACAATGTCATTGATGGGCGAAGCCTTGATAATGCGTCGGGGGTCCTGTTCTTTGTACAATAATTTACAGTGATTCAGGGTTCACTTTTTCCAACCAATATATATGCTTCTTATTTCATTGATTCTCCAAATCAATTCTATCGCCATAAACACACCCTTCAATGTTTTCCTTTCTCTTTTGCCGACACTTGTACTTTTGTTCCTTTGTTTAAAGAGAATTCTTTATTAAGCCCTCACTGAACTAGTACCCCTTGAGGCCAAATGCTGCACACATGTTTTGCGAAAGCTCGGCAAATTATAATTTATTTATTTGTCATTCGCCGTTGTCTGAAGGATCTATAAAACAAAAACGAAGAATGAGTTAGAGGAGGAGGGCGAAAAACAATGAAATGAGAAATATAGTATAGATAGTAAAAATAGCTACAGAGAACAAAGTGGGGCGGAAAGTGGGCTCACGTACATAACTAAACGAAATGATTACGCGTTGTTTATGCATCTTGTACAGGCTGTCCTCTCCGTCTCTATTTATAACAATTTTGTTCTGTCTCGACGTTTTTATATTTTTTTTTGTGTCTCCTTGTTTTTCAATTTTATTAAGCTCACATATCTTATCTTTATTTATGTTCGTCTACAAACATTTGTTTGTTTTGCTGTTGTTTTTTTTTATAAACAAATATGAGATTTAATTTTTTTAATTTCAGCTATTGTTGTATTGTATTTTACGAGGGCGGGTCAATAAGTCCGTGACTTTTGGATTAAAACACAGATTTTTTGATAAAAAAATAATTTTATTTTTCAACGTAGTCTCCCTTGAGCTCTATACACTTTGTCCAACGCTTCTCCAATTTTTTTATCCCTTCCAAAAAAAATGATTTGTCGAGGTCCTCAAAATAGGCCTTTGTTTGCCAGATGACTTCATCATTGGAGTCTTTTTCCACCAAGCCATTTCTTAAGGTTTGGGAACAAGAAGTAGTCGCTCGGAGCCAAATCTGGAGAATAGGGTGGATGAGGGAGCAATTCATAGCCCAATTCATGGATTTTTTGAAGTTGTTACACGATTGCGTTTGTGGTCGACTGTGAGCAAACGCGGCACCCATCTTGCGGAAAGCTTTCTCATGCCCAAGTGATCAATCAAAATTGAAACCACTGAGCCATGCGAGATCCATACGGCTTCCACAATCTCTCGCACTTTCAATCTTCGGTCGGCCAACACCATATCGTGAATTTTTTCGATTGTTTCGGGTGTAGAGACCTCAACTGGGCGTCCAGGACGTTCGGCATCTTCAGTGCTTGTACGGCCACAACGAAATTCAGTAAACCACTTTTTTACCATTGAAATCGATGGTGCAGAGTCCCCATAGTATTTATCAAGCTTAGCCTTGGTCTCGGTAATGGTTTTTTTTCGCAAGAAATAATGCTTAATAAGCACACGAAATTCACTTTTTTCCATTTTCTCCTCAAATTAGTGAGTAGTCTGATAAAAATAGCTGTCAAACACAAAATAACTGACGCAGCAAGTTTAAATTTTGACAGGAGTCAACTGACAGATGCATGTTGACAGGAGCAGTGTTGCTGTTTCAGTAAAGAGGTCAGAAATTCAAAAAGTCACGGACTTATTGACCCGCCCTCGTATTATTTCAGCTTACACTAAGTGTAACAGTGTTGCATAGTCACAGCAAGTTTAGTAGAGTGTGTCATAGGAACTGCTGTAGATTGTTGGGAGTAAAAGTTGGTCGTGCCTTCTTATACTTACTCGTATTTGTGGGTATGCACACTAGGACTGGTAGTAGGTAGTGGTGCTCCTCCTTCTGATGGATGTACATGTGCATGGGCGATTTCCACAAGTGTCAGGAATGTGCCAGCGCATAACGATTTAGTATAAATGGGGCATTTGATGTGTTCCTGGAATGTTATATGCTGACTTAGTGTCACCCAAACGTAAAAATTCCTGAAAGGGGTAAGAAGAGTTTAATTATTTGAGAGGAGGGGACATCTTGCATTGGGAAGCAGTTGTGCAAATTGTTTTGGAGGGCGGAGAGTCAAAGACAGTTACATTGAGAATTTAAATTCGAATTTTAATTCACGCTGCACCATGATTTATATTGCCTGGTGATTACTTTTTGTGTCTACCAAATGCTCATGGAAATTTAAATATCTTTTCTCTGATATCTTTGAAGATTAACCTGTTCAACAGTAACATTGAAGCCTATTCGTGTTGTGTAATTTTTTCTAATTGTATGTAGACTTACTTGCTTTATACTTAGTAAGTTGTTCCCTAAAATTCTTCCCTTCCCACTCAACCATTTGATTGGTTGGTGGGTGAATGAAAAGTTTCACAGCTTCCTTATGAAAGGAAGAAGTCTTAGCTTTAGCTTTAGATTTACGAAAACTGATCGGTACCAACAAACCCTTAGATACTTCCTAGATATAAGAAATTGCTAATTTTTTCAATTTTTTTCCTCACAATGTTAATTTGAGCGGCAAAAATGCTGTTATGCTGAGAAATTAAAATGCCGTCTTAAGCACACTTACTAAGAGTTGAGTTTTGTTCGCTTCTCATTTCAAGTTCACACTCTTCATTACATCGAGGTAAGATGCGTTGTTTATTTACAACTAGCGTAAGTAAGCTCCCTATCATAAGTTCGCAAGTGGTGTACGTTGGTCTCAGCGAATACCAAAACTCTTTGCCTAGTTGTGAAGAGCTGAATTTCTGTTGTTGTACCGCAGTTTGTACCACGTTTGTAGGAATCTATAATTATGTGAGGACCGAGGAGGATCTTGACGTTGTAGAATTATTTCGGTGTCCGTGATCGATAATCCATGAGTGTCTACAAATGATCCGAGCAGCAGCTTCGGGTAATGAAACGCCTTACGGTTTTGAATCAGCAGAAGAGACTTGCCATTTGACCTCTGAAATCTCCAAAGAATCTAATTGTACATTACTAGCTGACGTTGAAGTAAAACTCACAAGTGGTGCAGTAGATGCTCGTCTTCAAAGACACGATCTATCAAATGTGTCAGGATTTCTATGTTGTCGTTGACAACAATGACAACACTGGAGGATCTTATACGAGGGCGGGTCAATAAGTCCGTGCCTTTTTGAATTTCTGACCTCTTTACTGAAACAGCAACACTGCTCCTGTCAACAGGCATCTGTCAGTTGACTCCTGTCAAAATTTAAACTTGCTGCGTCAGTTAGTTTGTGTTTGACAGCTATTTTTATCAGACTACTCACTAATTTGAGGAGAAAATAGAAAAAAGTGAATTTCGTGTGCTTATTAAGCATTATTTCTTGCGAAAAAAAACCATTACCGAGACCAAGGCTAAGCTTGATAAATACTATGGGGACTCTGCACCATCGATTTCAATGGTAAAAAAGTGGTTTATTGAATTTCGTTGTGGCCGTACAAGCACTGAAGATGCCGAACGTCCTGGACGCCCAGTTGAGGTCTCTACACCCGAAACAATCGAAAAAATTCACGATATGGTGTTGGCCGACCGAAGATTGAAAGTGCGAGAGATTGTGGAAGCCGTAGGGATCTCGCATGGCTCAGTGGTTTCAATTTTGAATGATCACTTGGGCATGAGAAAGCTTTCCGCAAGATGGGTGCCGCGTTTGCTCACAGTCGACCACAAACGCAATCGTGTAACAACTTCACAGGAATCCATGAATTGGGCTATGAATTGCTCCCTCATCCACCCTATTCTCCAGATTTGGCTCCGAGCGACTACTTCTTGTTCCCAAACCTGAAGAAATGGCTTGGTGGAAAAAGACTCCAATGATGAAGTCATCTGGCAAACAAAGGCCTATTTTGAGGACCTCGACAAATCATTTTTTTTGGAAGGGATAAAAAAATTGGAGAAGCGTTGGACAAAGTGTATAGATCTCAAGGGAGACTACGTTGAAAAATAAAATTATTTTTTTATCAAAAAATCTGTGTTTTAATCCAAAAGTCACGGACTTATTGACCCGCCCTCGTAGCTCCTTGAAACTTTTGTGTTAACACTTAAACGAGTTTTACTAAAAAATTTCATAATAATTCACATACGTGTCCAATACTCTTCCCGGGACACTGGCCGTTTTGGAATCTTTCGTAGAACGCTTAAAGCTAGTTTTTACTCCTAATATTGCTTTAATATTAAAATGTCATAAACATGAATTTTAGTGTGACACATTTAGATGTGATATATTCCAAAAGCTTAAACTTATCATGTAGAGAATCCGTTAGGCTTAAAATTGATATTTATTTTCATAAGTATAAGATAAATGGATACGTTTTGTGATGTCTTTACTTTGACGGTGTCATCCAACTACAGTCATATCATATTACTTACTTCACGTGCAATAAGCCCATAAATTACGCATTCCTAAGAATTCTTTGGACAAATTCAACAGACTTTTACGGAGTGTAACTATAGAAAAGCAAACAAGCCCTTCCTCCTTACAACTTTTTATCATGCAATTTTGCTGTTGTTGTTTGTATTATTTTCAAGATGTGTGGAATTTTTATGAGTCTCTCTGCTTTACATCATACCACACCGCTCTTATCAAATCGATAATGTTTTATTGCATCCACTGGAGTTACTTTTTTTATATATATATATTTTCCACTTGTACATGCACTTCCACTAAAGGGAGGAATAAACAAACAAACAGGGATTAAGCAAAAGGTTATCGCACGATTTATTGAACTTTACTGCGGAAAAATATTAAACAAAACATGAAACATTCAATTCCGAGTAAGTTGTGATTTTCCGTTGGTTATGTTCTGTACGTCCGGAGACCTTTTCTGAAGTCGTCCAACCATTTTATATGAATGACGAGTATATGTACAGACGATATACGTATCTTTACAACCCCTTGAGGGTAAAGTCAATGTAATGCGAGTAATAAAAATCTAATTACCTTCACAATAAAAATATAAAAATATAAAAAAAAATAAATATGAAACACTAACTCTTTGTCAACAGACAGATAGTTGATTTAATAATGGGAATGGCATTACGGAGTCGTCATGTAGGGCTCCTCCATTCCATGAGCATTTAGAGTACACTTCCCACAATACATGAGATTGAAGTTTTTGCTCTCTGTAATTGTTCTTGTCCCCCCACCATTCTAACCCCGCGTGACAATTTTCTTAAACGCTAATGTTTTTATAGCTCAACTCTATAAATAGGCGTGATAAAACGGCAGAGATTAGAGGCATACTGAGTAGATTTAAGTGTTTTAGGTCATTGCGACCTATTATATCAAAATGCTGGTGGGCTTTAGTCGGAAATTACTGTTGTGGTGTGAAAAGTATGAGGTATTTGTTTTGATAATGACGGTTATGATGGCAATAACAGTGTTTCACTATAAACGATTAACTTTAAGGATTTTGTAAGGGCGCTTTACGAGAGATAACAATTGACTAGAAATTATGTGGGGGATGTGAATGAATGAAAATTTGTCAGAGCCAAGGATTTTAGTTTCTCTGAATTTTGTAGAAAAATGAAATAAATTATCAAAGGTGACATGAATTCAGCCCTTCACCTGTGATCGAAAGGAAATTTTTTGTGTGTGGCTTACGGGAAATGTTACTCACCTTTTTCTGTTGTTTTTTTTATCTTTGTTGTATATTTTCTTTTATATACAATAATTTTTATTCTTATTTCTGCCTCAATCTTACCTTAACCTATGTAAGCTGGCCACGGCTTAAATATTAGTCTTTGTAATTGACGAATTCAACGACGAAGCTTCCCCTTCTGTAAGCCACCAAAATTGTCAGTGCTACCGAGCCATACCTCTCTTGCCGCTACTCCCTACTGACCGCCCTTCTGAATCGGAGACGAAGGCGTATCCTTGCCCCCAAGGAAATATGGGCATCGGTGAACTTAAGTTTCCACAACAGATATTCAGGTAAAACACGAGACGCTATGTCTGTGAGCATATTAAAAGGAAATAACGGCAGTGGTTTACTAGTACCTAGTCTGTTCAGCTTGTATTGTAGAGAAGTCCTTCTAACTATACGGTATCGAAGGCCTTCTTCAAGTTAATCAGGCATTCACCCGTGCACTGTTTCTTGGCTTTATTCCATTGAATATCGGAAGCCAGTTTAGACGCCAAAAGCATCATACCCTCAACCTCCTTAGTCAGTTCTCTTTTGATCACCTTTTGGAAAATTTTGAAAACCTTACTGATGCTTATAAGGAGACTGATCGACCGGAGATTCGCTGGATTGGAGGTGTCTTTTTCGCTCTTGGGGAGAGCATGTACCACTGCAGTTTTCCAACATATTCTTTTAAGTGTAGTGAGTACAAGTACACTTAAGTAAGCTTATTGCACCAGACAGCCGACCCATACGATATAGTAAAGTGAACTTGTCCGGTGACCAGTCACATGTTACACTTCCAAAAAATAGACTGATGATTAGTTTAAACACACATTCAGATTTTTTAGACGGAAGATGGTTGAACCTTGTCTAACTTCTAATATAAGTTCAAAAAAGAGTTGTGTAACTTGAAATAAATAAGATAATTTGATAGCGTTTAAATTTGATGTGGGGCAAAGAAGCTGTTCATTCTTTGCATTTATTGTTCTGTTCTTCTTATCATGTTTGCCCACAGTAAACAAGAGACCTTTTTCATAGGCAGAATTTCGAATTTGAATGCTGACTTTTGCATCCCAAATAAATTGCTTCATTTTCCTGTGTTTGCTCTGCGAATTTCTCCGGTATAGCAGTTCTATATTGTATGTTGGGGCTAAAATTGTAGCTCATACGTTTCTCTAACTTTATAAAAGAGTAAAATAGTCTGAAAGCATACATTTTTTCATCTGACATTCTAAATTCGTAAACACGTTTTCGCACATTTAGGATGAATAACTTTAGAGCTTTTCTCTACAACGTTAGCTCAATAACAACGTTAGCTTTCAGAGGCTCCTACTTTATGCTCTTACTGTAAAACAATAAAAAGCAGAAATTGTCTCATGAACTTGTTTTCTTCGATTGCTACTGATTTAACCACTTTCTAGCACTGGAAATCCGTTTCCCGTATGATGCATTTACCAGTGTCCCGAATGATTATTCAAACCTGCCCAGGTCCGTTTCGGCCATTTGGCAAACGTGTTAAAGCGCTCTTTGAAAAGTCTGAGAATTCAGATCGGCAGGTTTGAGAATCTAGATATGGGAGAATGCTGGGTACTTTCCTCCTTATTTTAACCAACGATTCCGTTTGGTTTAAATAATGTACCTTGGTGCAGAGTATTGAGTTGAGCATTTTTTAGTCTTACACAAGTTTTGAGGAGTCCAAAATTATTCGAATTAAGTGAATGCTTACTTACTTGAGTCGAATAAATGTGGAAACGAAGCCTATTAGCAGTGCAGTTTTTCTTCCCACTCTCATTCATTTCAATGAAAAACAAAATTACAATTGTACAGATCTTCCTGAAAAAACACCGCAATCGCCGCTGTTTTAATTGCCCTCCCAATTGTAAGCACCAAACTATTCACAACTTGCATATATCAACTCTTGCATTAATTCTCGAGATCTTGCTTCAACCAAATGATAAACAGTTTTCATCAATTTACGAAAAGAATTTAAATCTTCCAATTCAATTGCTGTAAATATCGTTAAATTACACTACGTTTTTCCCCAGAGGTGAAGCGCCAACATGTGGGACTTAGTATCTATCACCAAGCACATCTGTCTACTCGCAGCATAACTTGTTCGTGCCTTCAATGTTTTAATGTTTTTTGCCTAAATGTCTGCCATTCCGTTGTTGGCTTTTGAAATTGGTAAAATCTTTAAAAATGAAAATTTCGTAATTACTCGTACAATACGAGAGAGACATTTAAAAAAAAAATTCTTGGAATGCCCCGGGGTTTGTGTATAACCCTGGCGCGCCGAAAACGAGATATATATGTATATTGAGGTTTGTTTATTTACGAGTTAATACTCGTATATGTAGGCGCCACGAGGCAGCATGGAATCCACAGAAAATATTGTATGGGAGCCAACAGGATACGAGTATCTTTCTAAATATTGTATTGTTGTGTTTTTATTTTTTTTTCTGGCGATAGATGTACTCGTACATACACACGAATAGATTTAAAAAATTTACTGGTATGGAGAATAACATTTTAATTTCTTTTTAAAATATTTATTGCAAAATTAGTCTGCTGCTTAAGAGTTGCCTATACCCAGGAGGAGGAATTTTTAATAACTAGGTATTGTATCAAGGATGAAAGTATTTATGATAGGGAGGAATCCTGAGAACGAATTAACCGCATGACAATATGTAAATTTTCTTCAAATTGTTTTCATGATCTCCAATATTAAAACTAAATTCAATAACAGTTTTTAACTAATATTACGAAAACGAACATTTTTTTCTATTTATTGGGTCACTGAATGGTTTCAAATTATAGAACAACTGGCCCCCATTTAGCAACGGCGATGTCGGTCATCAATTACAATAAGCGACTCATGCATTGGAAGATTTTCCACTGTCTGGACAAGGGCGCTCTGCAAAAACTCAAAACTAAGATGTCGAGTAGTGCAAGCCATAGTCTCCACAGTTGACCATAGCTTGTAGTCTAATGTATTGAGGTTTGGGCTACCAGATGGCTCATAAGATGAGCTGATGTCTTATGAGCTGGAGTGGAGTTTTATAAAAATTATTTATTAATTTTGTTCTCCAAAAGTCCGTTTGATATATTTTAGACCAAAACATCACAGGTGGTGGTGGCCACTTTTAACTATCGGATCGAGTTTAGACACAGGCATGATGACATTGCATACACTCTGTCGTTCTGTTTGTTGAGCGAAAATTCGACGGTGAAAATTGTTCACTAGTAAAAAGAATTCATATGTGACTAGAGAACCAAGGCTTCTGATTTTGACCTATGTTTCTGTCCCAATGCTCTTGTGATTAAGTAGGCAGTGTATCTGTTGTATGCACTGAGTCCCCAATCATGTTTTAAAAAAGTTCAACATGCAGTCCTTGCTGATATCCATCTCTCGGGACATGATTTCGATAAATTCGATTCTCGGCTTTGATGACTTACATACGTGGGAATTTAGCATAAATGTAACTTGTAAAATAGCCTTCAAGTTGGAGTAAATGTGTCCATTGGTTCTTGGGAATAAAGTTTAAGGCTTAGGGGAAAAGGATTGGCTTGTGAAATAAATTTTTATTTCATGCAGTCCGCACTTCTGTTTCATTTCATCTTCTATGCAACATCTTCTCATCAAAGAGACAATGCTTGCACGGAATCTTATCCGATGCTTTCCAACTCGTTATAGTCCTCACTTGCATCCCAAAGGGCGTGAACTTTTTCTCAACTAATCTCCCAACATGTTTGCCTTGGGCGAATAGTTCCTTTGCCCGATTAAATGAGTAGATTCCATTTCATTACATTCTGTGCAACAAAACTAATCGCACCTTAAGCTGTGCCCAACCCACTATCTCCTCCTTAAATATTTTTTAGTTCTCCTAAGAAAAACTAGTTCGAAATACGATTCCATAAGAATAAAAGAAGTCAAATAAGTTAATATTTGTACACTAAATTTTGGTTTTCGTTCTGAAAATACTATTCTTATGGCTCTTAAACAATACCATATACGGAATACAGTTTCGATTTCCTAAACCTGCTATCTATTTTACATCGAATCCGGTATAAACATCGGTTGAGCACACATTTCTATACAAATTAAATTGTCAACTTTTCGTCTACTACGCGAAATTAAATTGAGCGTAAAAATTTAAAAAAAATCAGACCTTAGTCTTGGCTACATTAATTTTTCGGAACTACTCTGCTTTTCTCGATTTACAGTTTGCGATTTGGCGTAGACCGGACATCCTATACTTGTATAATCGGTGGAAGAGGTTTAGAGACTAAATGTCATTCTCTACTAAAATAACTAGCTATTCCATGTCACTGATAACCAAAACGATAGCAGCGCCAGAAATATGTGGCTCTGTCACATTAATATTGTGTTTGTATAGCGCGACACTTAATACTATAATACGAGTACATTCTGCAAATATAAAATCGGGACGACTGTCATCTATTTCGACGTTGAGTTTGGATGCCATCTTTCACTTAGTTTGTTGTCAGTAGCCAAAGACATCAGCGCTATCATGTGGCGCTCCCATTGTCCCGATTTGAGTTCTGTTTTTTTTTTTTTTAAGTTGGTACATCTGTTGTTGATATTCCCTCTAATCTTAGCGTCATAGCTTGACATTTGCAAAAGGTACGTAGCAAAGAGAACATCTATCTCTGTGTGTTTGGCGATTTTTTCTAAAATTTATCTGCTGCTGAAACGCGTTCCCCGTAGTGTTTTTTAACTCGATTATCACAGTTCCGGGAACTTTCTGATCAAGATAGTATGCATATAAAAAATCTACGGGTAGCTGAATTGTTCATTTGAATAAACGTACCGCTTCAAATGGAGCCTATCTTGAAGGAGAAATAGTTGTTTTTATTGACTCAATCCCGGTTATATCCGGTACACAGTGTAAGTACACTTCAACTGTGGCTACATGGTTTTCAAGTTTCTAATAGCATTCCATTTGGAGTCATTAGGAAAGCATTGTTTGTTTTGCCCAGTCACTACTGTAGTGATTGTGATTAGGTGGCATATTAACAGTTATTTTCTTAGCTCCGCTTAAAATATCACCAACGTATGTTGGAGTTATTTGGAGAACCGATGCATATCCGGAGCATTGCACAAGAAACAAAAGTGAGGCAGTGGCTATCAAATAGTTTATTCTTAAATAAATTCCATTTGTTAAGATATTGGACTAAAAAAGCTTCATGTAGGATTATGTATATAATTAAATTTTAAGAACTTTATTCTTTTTCACCTCCCTTAATTACTGCAAATAGTTTTCGCAAGAAATAAATAAAAACACAAACGTGACTAAATAAATGACAAAACAAAAATTGGGACAGTTGTTTTCAAAGACGCTGTTAGAGCTCAAAAAAGTCAGCCGTCGAGATCGCCAAAAGTTTATAAAATACAAAACTGATGTGTATTCCCAAGCTGTACTCAATTTGCTTCATGAAGAGGGTTACAAGGCATATTAACCGTTTTGAGTATATTAATGAATTACTTACTTACTTTAGGTAGCGCTGCAGTCCGGGGTGGACCTGAGCATTAGTCAACAAGTGTCTCCAGCTAGCTCGATCTTTTGCTAGCTGGCTACAGTTTCGTACGCTAAGTTGGCTGAGGTCTCCTTCCACTTGCGTGCGTCACCCGAGTCTCGGTCTTCCTCTACTGCGCTGTCCCTCGGGGCGGATTCGAAGACTCGCAGCGGAGCGTTTGTGTCGATCTGCTCTACATGACCCAGCCATCTCAGTCGTTGGATTTTCACTCTTCTGGCTAGACGATGTCGCTGTACAGTCCGTACAGTTCGTCGTTGTATCTCTTCCTCCACTCACCGTCAATGCAAACGGGACCGAAAATCACTCGCCGCTTCCGTCTCAATACTTGCAGAGGCGCCACTGACATCACGGACTTTGGAAAGATTGTACCTCTTGTGTTTGCGCGTGAGTTTTGCATTATTCTTTCAACTGTGATGTTAAAGAAATCGCATGACAGCGCATCGCCTTGTATCAACCCTTTTATAACATCAAAGGTCTTGGTAAAATGTTTATTGATCTTGATGAAGCAGCATTTTTCGAAACCAAGGAACACGTTTCTGAAACTTTTCAGAAGCTCTGAAAACACGTTCTATATGCTTTTTGGGTCCGATGGCCGTTGGCTTATATGGCGGAAAGAAGGAACTCCCAAAATCAAGTACGGTAGTGCAAGTGTAATTTTTCCGGGTGCAATAGCAGCAAGTAGAGATAGACCATCCTACATAATTTATTTTTTCGGTTCACTGTATTGCTGAGGCTATTAGATTGACGTTCACATGGTTAACTAATATTGTGGAATTTTTTCTCCTAAGTTGATATCTTTTAAAAATTAAAAAAACCAGTTAAACTATTACCATTTGTTTCTTAAAGATCCCTGGTGACGTTATGCAGGACCCTGCTGTTTCTAGGCACTGCTAAGGGTGCTGGGGAGCAATCATTGCTCGTTCTTTTTATATGTGCGACTGTTTTTGACGGACGCATTACAAAAACATATGAGAGCCATTACTTACCAGAACATACCTTTTAGAGCGCCGGCTAATCGCAATGTGTTCGATTTAATTGAGTGTTTTCTGTCATTGCAAAATTCGGAAACCATTAGTCATTGCCGTTTCAATGCGTTCCCATAACATCCTTAAATCTTTTTGCAAGTTACGTAGTTAATCGTCTAAAACTTCTTCTTTTTCTTATCCTTTTATCAACGCTTTCCTCGTTATACGAACTTATGCGTAACGAGTGTCCCATTTTTACTGCATCGCTGCTGCTCCGCTTATAGGGTTGGCTATTGTCGCAGACCGCAGAATGCGTCTACACACTGCTCGGTCCTATATCGCTTCAGTGGTTAGCCCCAGGCGTTGTTGCAAATTTGCCATCTGAGAAATCCGGGAATTCTTTTTCCGAACTTGTTTTCTTACAGTTGGAGAGACCGTAGTTGATAGTGCTTTTTTAACCAGATTTTCCGCAAATCTTCTTTACACGTGGCAATACCAGCTTGTTCTATACGCCTCAAGCTGTTCGGTTACCGAATTCTTTATACTTCTGTAGACTTCCTCTTATACGCGTAGATCTAATGCAATCGCGTTTAGTGACTCCACTAGACATCCTTAACATTTTCATTTCGGCTGCCGTGATTTTATTCTTAAACCCTTCGTACATTGTCCAGCACTGTGAACCATACATAAGAGCTGGTCGAACAACCGTCGTGTAGAGTTTCCCCTTCAATTTAAGTGGAAATTTTTGATCGCAAAAGACTCCCGAATTTTCCCGCCATTTTATCCACCCCACACTCGCTCTATGGTTTACGTCGTCGTAACATTTCGCTTCCATGTTAACGATTGATCCTAAGTACTTAAAGATAGTGCTTTTCGGAAGAACTATTCCTTCTAACATTATATCCGGAACAGGTCGCAACGGATGCGCAAATGGGCACGTCAAATACTCCGTCTTTGAACGACCCATTTTAAACCCATTTCTCTCTAGCGCATTTTTCCATGAATATAAGGCGTTCTCGCTTAGTATAACTGCGTCGTCAGCGAAGAGACATTTGCTTCGCGCATGCAGTCTTTTAAAAGATAGTCGAATACAATGTTAAAGAGGAAAGGGCTAAGGACGCTTCTTTGGTGCACTCCGATATTAACTGGAAATTCTCTCGTTAGTCCAGCAGAGCTTTTTACCGCAGTTTTCACGTTTCTGTACTTGTCTTGTATTATTCTAATATACGTTTCCGGTATCTTTCGAGATCTCAGCGCGGCCCATATGAGATCCCTAGGCACTTGATCGAATGCTTTCTCGAGTCGTCCAAAACTGAACGGGAATAAATAAAATTCCAACTCCAACCAAATAAAACGAATCTCTATAAAATTGATTTATAATTGCCTTCTCGGATTCCATTTAAGAATCTTTCTATACACATTCATATAAACATATGAATATACAGAAATTGTTATAGATGGCGAAAAATATCATCACTAAACAAAAAAGGGCAGAAACTATTTTAATAACCAAAAATAAATCATCTCACTCGACTGGTCTGGTCTCGCGCTACCCAGTATAACGATTAAGAACGACCCAGTAACTTAAAAACGCGGGGCAGATGGAAGGATTGGAATAACTCCTTTTGCCATGTGGGCGAGAGGTCACTGCATTCAATGGCCTCCAGTAGTAGTTTCCTCCTTTTTAATTGGATTTTCAACCTTCCTTCTCTTCTATTTCCCTTTCATGCATGGAAACTAAACTTTAAGGAGAGAAACATAAAACCAAGCAAACGAGAATGAATTCGGATCGATAGTAAATAGGATAGAGTGTGAGTACAGAATGAATAAAAATAAGATAACCCATCGACCGGAAAGAAAAACAGAAAAAAAAAATTTAAATATACAAAATAAGCATGCAGCATCCAACAAAATTCCATGATCCATTCCAAAGTGAATTTAACCGGGATGAAGATAAATATTAATGCGACCACGACGGCGGCGGAGATGCAAAAATCATTGTATCTCACGGGCATCTCATTGTCGGCGTGATGCCTGGAACACGATTTATTTTTTATTTGCCCATGGAAACTGTGTACTGTGTCGATTCCTCCTACCCCCCGGGTACTCTTTACTTGCATACAAAATTGTTCTTCGTACATACTTGTATCTTAGGGTAAAGAACGATTTGTACTCGTTGAGATCTCTTCACTTTCTTAGGCCTTACTTTCACGAGCATTTGTTTGTTTTCGAACAATTTATTGACAGAATCAATTGTAAGCAAATCCATTTATTATTGCGGCAGTGTTGCCTATGTTAAATACAGATTGTCCAATTAATTGCCTAATATTTTCAATTTAAATGATATCTTATTTTATGTGCACTCATCCCAATATTACACGTTATGATAAAGCAACGACTTTCAAATCAAATAGGTCCGACTACAGTGTCTATATATTATTTTTAAACTCAAAATCTTAATTTGTGTACAAGAGTGTCGCCAGTTGAAGAAAAAATTCTCAAGTATTATTATAACATTTTTTTTTTAACAGAAGACACATTTTCTTGAAAGTATAAAATCGTTCGATTTAAAAATATTGATATTAGGCCACCGACCGACTCTGACACAAGCTCGATATCTTCGTTGCGTAATTTTTGAAGCGGCTTCCTGGACACATCTATGCAACTCTTCTAAGCTTCTGATGAGCTTAGAGTAAACCTCGTCTTTTAAACAGCCCCATTAAAAAAAATCTTGTGGGCTTACGTCCGAAGAACGTGGAGGCCATAAAATAGGCCCGGTACAGCTAATCAATCTATCGGGGTCCGTCGTATTCAAAAACGCACGAACATTTACTACATAATGCGCAGGACGCCTATCATTTTCGAACCAATAAGATTCTCTAACCTTCTCGAAATTCCAAATATTTTTGGAATCATCAATTATCATTTCCATTTAATATGCCGATTAAATAAAGTTTAAATAATTTTTAATATCGTTTTTTTTACTACATCTTTATGAGCATGTGCAGTTAAAGATAAGAAAAGATCAATTTTTAAGATTTTTGATATTTTACGTATTTGCATTAAGTAGAAGACTGTATTATACCATTTTGAAATCTGTATTAAATATGTATTTTTTTAACAGTATCCATACATTTTTTTTTACACCCGAACTGCTTGAACTTTAAAAAAAAATAAACATTTTGCAAATTTCATGTTAAAAATTAAAGTTAAAATGTTCTTTTCAAAAATGGAGCAAAAGCTTCTTATAATATTTACTGCATATCAAATGAAATAGTCTATGAAGAATATTTTAACGTTAAATAACTGATAGATTTCATTTTTTTGATGCCCTTTTGTTAAGAAACGTTAAGTCATGTGAAAAAATAAACTTTTTTTTAAATACTAGGTAGGGTGAAAAGTAACCTCCTTGACCGCCAGAATGCGCTCCTAGTGCAAAAAAGGGTTATGGTTCATATTTAGGCAGACATGCCAAATTTCAGTGCGATACTGTCTTTAGTTTTGTTTTGACAGCTGATTGTTGACGTGTTTGGCATCATGTTGAGTATGGACAAAAACGATTTTCCTTCTCTCATAAAACATTATTTTTTGAGAGGCAAAACGGCGAAGGAAACAAAAGAAAAGTTGGATACATATTATGGGGCTAATGCTCCGTCAGATTACACCGTTAAATATTGGTTTCGAGCGTTTCGTGGTGGCCGCAAATCCACTACCGATCAAGTCCGCAGCGGCAGGCCCTCCGATGCGGTTACAGAGGACAATGTCAAAAAAATACATGAAATGGTGTTGGCTGACAGGAAAGTGGGGGGTGCGCGAGCTAGCAGATACCACAAAGATTAGTACTGAGCGCACACGCCATATTTTGGGCAATATTCTGCATATGAAAAAGTTATCCTGCCGCTGGGTGCCGCGCATGCTCACTCCTGATCAAAAACACGAACGACTTTTGGCGTCGATTGGTAACTGTTGATGAAACTTGGATCCACTATTACACACCAGAGAACAGAATGATTGCCCGGCAATGGACTGAAGCCGGCACAAGTGCTCCGAAGCAGCCGATGGATGCTCAATGTGTCGGAAAAGATTATGATGTCGGTTTTCTGGGATTGTCATGGCATACTCTTCGTGGACTACCTCGAAAATGGAAAAACCATCAACAGCGAGTATTACTGTGCATTATTGCAGCTATTGAAGGTCGAAATCGCTGCAAAACGGCCTCACATGAAGAGAAAAAAATTTTGCTTTTGCAAGACAATGCGCCGGCTAAAATCAATGACTTACGGCTCCAATTGCTGTCGCATCCACCGTATTCGCCCGATTTGGCTCCCTCGGACTATTCTCTCTTCCCAAACCCCAAAAGATGGCTCATCAATAGAAAATTCAGCTCATGCGAGGAAATCATCCACACCACGGAGGAGTATTTTGCAGAGCTTCTGGAAAATTACTCCTCGGACGGGATTAAGTAGTTGGCAAATCGCTGGAATAAGTGTATCAAGCTAAAATAAAATAAAAAACATTTAAAAAAAAAAAATGTTTTTTATTCTCCAGCAGGTTACTTTTCACCCCATCTAGTAAATTACATATCTTATGTACTAATTGGGATAGATATTTTTTTGTATTTATAGGTGGGCTATCACCTATGAGGTGTTCCAGGGTTATCCATTCTTTCCTAGACACCCTGTATGTATATTCTCGCGTATTAGACTATCTTATGCTCTTATTTTGGTAGTTGTCACAATAACCTAATCTGCATCTGCGGAGGTATAGTTTGAATGTGATGTCACAGTTTTCTGATTAAGATATTTAAACTTATTTAGTATGTGCTTGTGGTTGGTGGTGTTGAAATTTGTTTCTTGTTTTGTTCCTTTTACCAACACATGGCTTTGTGTTGCGTGAAGTTCACTTCACATTCATGCGCCACTTATTTCAGCTTGAAGCCTTATTGTGGCTAACGCATTTGATTTTGGAGGTTCCTTCTCCTAGATCTTTGGGCTCAGAGATTATTTCGCTCCATGGGTGGCATCCAACATTTAATGGGGAGACTAATTATTAGTGTAAAATTACTTGTTTTTGTTATATTTTAGACAACCATTCATCTCACATGATTTTGGTTGTCTGAGAAAAAGAGTGTCTTTCGGTCGCGTTTGGGATTGAACGCCGAACCCTCCGATTGGGAAGTCAATAAACTATCACTTGAGCCACGGCCACCGAAGCCAATGCTAATGACGCATAACCAAATTACACAAGTCGTGGTATAAAGCCAGCCAAAATGCAGTATTTATTTTAAAACGGGCTATCATAATTGAATACACAATTTTGTGAATATGCTGTTCACCATAGAGAAATTCCCTTAGTGCAGGAGCCGTCAAAAAGCAAGAAAATTAATCCGCTGTCTTGGAGCGGCAGACATATTGAATTAATGATGTCAACTACTTTATCTTATGCCCCTTGTGTTTTAATGGACGATATATACGAGGGCGGGTCAATAAGTCCGTGACTTTTTGAATTTCTGACCTCTTTACTGAAACAGCAACACTGCTCCTGTCAACAGGCATCTGTCAGTTGACTCCTGTCAAAATTTAAACTTGCTGCGTCAGTTAGTTTGTGTTTGACAGCTATTTTTATCAGACTACTCACTAATTTGAGGAGAAAATGGAAAAAAGTGAATTTCGTGTGCTTGTTAAGCATTATTTCTTGCGAAAAAAAACCATTACCGAGACCAAGGCTAAGCTTGATAAATACTATGGGGACTGTGCACCATCGATTTCAATGGTAAAAAAGTGGTTTACCGAATTTCGTTGTGGCCGTACAAGCACTGAAGATGCCGAACGTCCTGGACGCCCAGTTGAGGTCTCTACACCCGAAACAATCGAAAAAATTCACGATATGGTGTTGGCCGACCGAAGATTGAAAGTGCGAGAGATTGTGGAAGCCGTAGGGATCTCGCATGGCTCAGTGGTTTCAATTTTGAATGATCACTTGGGCATGAGAAAGCTTTCCGCAAGATGGGTGCCGCGTTTGCTCACAGTCGACCACAAACACATGTGCAGTTGCCATGGCAAAAATCCATGAATTGGGCTATAAATTGCTCCCTCATCCACCCTATTCTCCAGATTTGGCTCCGAGTGACTACTTCTTGTTCCCAAACCTGAAGAAATGGCTTGGTGGAAAAAGATTTGACTCCAATGATGAAGTCATCTCGCAAACAAAGGCCTATTTTGAGGACCTCGACAAATCATTTTTTTTGGAAGGGATAATAAAATTGGAGAAGCGTTGGACAAAGTGTATAGAGCTTAAGGGAGACTACGTTGAAAAATAAAATTATTTTTTTATCAAAAAATCTGTGTTTTAATCCAAAAGTCACGGACTTATTGACCCGCCCTCGTATATCAAATACTAACGATTCAGATTTTGATATCTACGCAAATGACTATTAAAATGTCCAAATGAACCTCGCCGCCGTTTATTCTGTATTACTGAATAATGATTTAAATATATACTTTGTACAAAATTAACAAGCCAACAAATGCCTGTGTTATATCATCAGCGATTTCCCCCGTTCCATTTAAACATAATCACCGATCCTTTCCAACAGCTAAAAGACAGGACTTTTATCTGTAGAAGAATATGAGAAAAGAAGAGAAAGTGACGCCAGCAAAAAAGTATGGGCTATTAGAAGTGGAAGATAAAGGACCTGGTCTAACTTGAGTTTAAATCATTTAGATCTTTTCGTGTCTCAATATTTTTCGTGAGCTACCGTACGAATAAGCTTTCGAAGTAGTTTTCCATAACACTTTTTCATAAGAAGAAGAAAAAGTGCATTCGTCCCATCGAATCACAGACGCGCTTTAGTTTCCGAACGACTAAGAATGTCTAGTATTTTTTTGATACTGTTTTATCTTTTGCCTCAGGTACTAATGGTTTTGGTACATAAGACGTTTAAGAAACGTGCTGCAGTTATTTCTGACTCATTTCAAGGTTTTTCTGTTTTTCCTTTTAAACCCGAGGTTTTATGAGACCGAAAAGGTTTCCAACAGACTCCTCACAGTTCAAGTCATTTACCTCGTATATGTATGATCTTAAAAGCGGCAGGATTCATGTCCTAATGGAGGAAACATAATTCAGGGTGTTGGTCACAAGACTATCAACCTCTGGCATGTTAGCGCACATTTCCGTATGGATTTAATAGTAGTAGTAAAAGATTTTTTGCTCACCGTCCATCTGATCACAATGTTGAAGCCATCTATCAAATATATACATTTACTACATGTATTAAAATCGCTCGCAATAATGATGTTGATATGAGGATAAAAGCAAACACTTCTTTGAGTCGTGTCAGTCAGCAGTTCAAACTAGTTAAATATCGAATAATTGTCCAATTTAGCAAATAAGTAAAGTTAAAAAATTTGCTTGCTGAGACATTAACGGCAAGACCGCCATAAGAAAAGAATAAGTCAGTAATGACTTTATATCAGAGCTATCCGAGATACCAATTTGTGGTTTCACTTAAACCCAAGAGTGGTGGACTTCACTTACAAACGTTGACGTTTGTTAGTGTATATAGTATATATGTAAAAGTGATTGTCTCAGAGGTACTTTTTCCAATGGGGATTTCATGAGAGATTACGCATGCGTCTGTTCATATTAATATGGTACTTTTGTTTTGCATTGTTTAACATTTCATCATGAACTGATTTAACCCAATACAGTTTCTACAAATCCAGTTGTATTACGAAAATCAGCGTTCTACCAAGAATGTACAACGTGTGCGTAGAGTAGGTTTTGGTCCACATAATCGCTACTGAAAGCACAATTTGCTATGCCATCGAAAAGTAACATAATGCCTCATTTTCTTTTCTTCCTTTGGAGGTACGTGAAGTCCAAAATTTACATGGAGAAGCTGGCAAAAATTTAGGAATTGGTCAAACACCTCTCGAACACGCCATCTGAAATGAAAATCTTAGAATGGACCATGTTATCCACAGTCACGAACAGCATTTGAAGGAAATTGTCTTCAGAAAATATTGTTTTTTATTTCTATTTTATTTTTAACGAGTCCCCCTAAAATAATAGCCTTTTGCAAGTGTAAAATATGTAATATGTCTATCGTTACCATATTTTTCTATCTAAAGGTGTTAATGTGTTGCCTCTTAGTCAACTAACCTTTGCTGTTATGAAAAATGTTTTGCTTGTAATTTACTGTTCAAAATTAAAGCCAATGCCATTTAACCTCTTCAGGTTAGAGGTATAGGTATTCCCGGAAATTTCCTTATTCATCAATGTATAGTTTAGGTGTCAGCTGGTATTACCCTATAATGTATAAAGATGTTCGTCGGTAATAGAAATACAGGTTTTAGCCGAGATTCGAAGAAAACAACGAAAGAAAAATAATTGTTTCATTTAGATGCGAAAACAACTGCAAACTTGCGGTTTCCATGAATAAGTCAAGGTCCGTCAGTGACATAGCAAAAATGCAGATACGTAGGAGAAATGCATAAAATGTAAATATACGCCTTAGATATGCAACGACATTTATATCTAGAACAAGAAGGCTTTAAATCTCTAAATATAATCTGTACGAGAACGTACCAATTCACATTAAATAATGAGCGCTAACCTTATCCTATCAAATTTAACTTAATTTAAAACTAAGCACAATTAATGTCAATTAATTAATGGCAATCAAAATGTTAAAATGATCCTATACTGCTTAAATTAAATTTCATTTGACCTTTGTACATATACGAGTGTGTGTATAATACAAATGTGTGTATAAAGATATACAGTAATATAAAAAACCTAACAATTGCTCTTGAACAGGTCCAAAGACTGCTTGGAAGTGATCATCCAGGTCTGTGTTTGGTCAAAAGCGAGCACTGGGAGAACTTAAATGCTATAAGCTTAGAAAATGCTTTATATATAAACACACATACCGTTCATATATATGTATAACTTGCTATTAAACTACACAAATACAAAAGATATACATTTTGTTCACCAATTGTTAAAAAATTATTTTATTTTTCCTTTCAGGTAAATTCAACTTGTGAAATATTCTTATGGCAGACTTTAAGTATGTATCTAGACAATAAGTTCTCACCTTTCAAAAAATAATCCCAACTCATTATCTTTATATCTCACGGTCAACAACATTATTTAAGATCAATATCTACTCGAAACCATTTAAACTTGACTTTTTCAGTCAAATTTTAACTAAGTGGTCTTGTCTACTTGTGCTATCCAAACGGTTAAATGCTATTAAATTACAATTTTAACATCATTCCATTTATCATTATTAATGAAAAATAACAAGAAAGGCATATTCGCACTGAAATCTATACAAAAACCTAGCTATGCTCTCGGGCTATTGAGCGCACAAAAAACAGGGCGAAATAAAGTATCTTGAATTTGAAACGTAACAAATTATTGAAACAACGACCCGTGTTTTTCATTTTTTGTTACCTGTTCACTCGTATTTTGCGGCAAACAGCCAACAGCTATAAAGTCAAATATTCAGATAGACAGCTATACTCGGTCAGTTTAGATAGCCAATACCAAATAACCAGACCGCAACTTAAGTGAAAATTCTTCAAATATTTAAATTTAATTCACAAATGCAAACAACTACAACAAAAACAAAACAAACAAACAAGAAAAAAAAAAGAAAATCCGATAAAAAAAAAATAAGAATTTGAATTGCAAAAAATTGAAAGAAGGAACCCAATGCATACAGTGAGATCAAAACCAGCGGTCACGTTAATCTCTTGAACTAAACCTCTTCTACCACTCCGCATCCTGCCTTTGTTGTCAATCTCTTCTCTTGATTCAGTACGTCTCTCCTATCTTAAAATAAGATGCGCGGAATTTCAAGATACAATTCAGGTAAAAATAAAATCCGTCGTTTTGGTATTTTAGCCCCGTATTTACGTGTGTCTGTTTTTTTTTTTCTCTCTCTTTTGATGATGAAATGTTTTTGAAAAGGGATATAGGAGAACTATAGGGAGGGGTTTGGTTTCGGAACTTTTAAATACCCTATTTTGGTGTTTATAATAAATGTTTGATTTCAATTCAAAATAAATTAGTGGCGCTTGGTTCAGTGTGGACCGGGCCTCGTTCTGGTATACCTTCACATAAGTTGTTATTCTGATCCTTGCTATATACTGTTCTAAATTGATATGTCTCCTCTTTTTTTTTACAAAGTGGATGCTGTGTTGCCAAAACAGTGCATCTTAATATCAGTTGCAGTGATGAACATTTTTCATAAAGATCTCTGGATAATTTGTTTACGTTTGTTTGTAAACGACCAAACGCTTCGTTATCGAGTCTCTTATATTGAATTGATGACAGTCAATGGAGAGCGCTTCCACAACACAAGCCGTCTAGCAATCGATTTATTGCACTTAGTTGTCGCTGTACAGTCCATACGTGAACTGTACGTTCGAAAGAGGGCTTTACTAGTCAATTGCCTTCTTAGCCCAAAGAAGCAGCGATTGGCAAGAGTTATTCTTCGTTTGATCTCAACGCTAGTGTCGTTTTCTGAATTCATGGCGGAGCCTAGGTAGGCAAAGTCCTTAACTACCTCAAGGTAAACCTGTCAAGGGCGACGTTCCCCGAGAGAGAGGTCGGTGTTCAGTGCCCTTTTTGCTTGACAGCATATACTTAGTCTTGCCCTCATTGACCGCTAAACCCATTTTCACCTCTTGTGTTTGCGCTACTATTGCGCACTATTCTTTTAAGTACGATGTTGAAAAAATCGCATGACAGCGCATCGCCTTGTCTAAATCCTTTTTTGACATCAAAAGTCTCGGTGAGATGTTTACCGGCCTTGATGGAGCAACGTGCATTCTCCATCGTCATCCTGCACAGACGGACGAGTTTGGCAAGGATGCCAAAACTAGACATTGCTCTGTATAGCACGTCTCTATAGATGCTGTCATACGCGGCCTTAAAATCGATAAATAGATGGTGTGTACCATCTGAAGCTCATGAGTTTTCTCCAAGATCTGCCGTAGTGTGATATTTGGTCGATGGTGGACTTTCCTGGCCTGAAGCCACACTGATATGGACCTATCAGGTTGTTGACGAACGGCTTCAGGCTTTCAAACAATACGGCATATAAGCTCTTGTACGCGATGTTAAGAAGACTGATGCCTCTGTAGTTGAGGCATCCTCCTTTCTTGAGGATCTGACAAACAGTGCTGAGGTTCCATTCATCGGGCATACTTTCGCCCGACCATATTTTAGAGATGAGTTGGTGTATGCTTCTTACCAAGTCATCGCCTGACGCTTTGAAGAGGTCGGCGGTCAGGCCGTCCGCTTCAGCGGCTTTGTTGGACGTCAGCTTAGATATTGGTATCTTCAGTTCATCCAGGTCGGGTGGACGGAATTGTTGGTCATCATCGTCAACGTTGAAAGGTTCATTCTGCCTGACAGTGGTATTTGTTTCGTCGTCGCTGTTATACAGTCTACAGAAATGGTCTTTCCAAATCCTCAGCATCGACTGCGATTCTACTACGATATTCCCTACAGGCTTCGGTTCGGGGTTTGTTTCCGTGGCGTGTTATTTTTACCTTTCTGTAAAACTTCCGAACCTCGTTCCTGGAGTAGCTCCTCTCAGTTTCCTCGATCGCGCGCTTTTCATGCTCTTTCTTCTTCCTCCTAAGAAGCCGGTGTTCGCCTCTCCTCTTCTGTTCATAGAGCTCGTGAGCAGCTCTTGTCTTGTTTTTGCAGTGCCGCATTGCGTGCTTTCTGCTTAGTTGCATGTGCTAGTCAGCATTCGTCATCAAACCAGGGGTTTCGTTGTGGTGGTCGAGTGAAACCCAGCACATCAGATGCGTTATCTCTGATGTCCTTCTGGCAGTGTTGCCACTGGTCTTCGATGCTTGTTGCTGGCGGCAAGGGACATCTTAAGAGATTAAGGGAGACCCGATCGGAAAAGGACTTGGCGATCTCTTACGCTTATTGCCATCTGACGTTGAAATTCCTCACAATATTAGCTTGTCTGGTGTTGTTCGGGATAGCCGCCACCATACCATACCACAACAAGGTAATGGTCTGAGTCGATGTTGGCTCCGCGGAACGTACGGACATCCATAATACTGCAGGAGTGCCTTGCGTCGATCGCAATGTGATCAATCTGGTAGAAGATTGATTAATCAGGAGTTCTCCAAGTCCCCTTGTGAATATCGAGATGGTAAAACCGCGTGCTAGCTACGACAATGTTTCGTCCCACCGCAAAGTCGATTAGCTTGAATCCGTTATCGGAGGTGGTGTCGTGCAGGCTATATCTTCCGACAGTGCCACCAAAGAAGCCTTCGCTTCCGAGCTACATAATCACCGTAGTAGATGTCGTAGTTTTTCATACTCTTTTTGCCTGGCCCATTCCATCGCATTTCTTGGATGGGGTTTAGTCTGCTTTGCAGCAGTCTAGTGCTTCCGCTAGTTGTTCGGCTACTCGTGGCCTGTTAAGGGACCTAATATTTTAAGTGCATATCCCAAGTTTGTTGTCCTTGGTTCGTTTGCATGGGTTGTCAACAGTAGACCCGTCCGTATCCGAGGCTTGTTGTTGCTTCGTAACTTTTTTAATTTTTCTCATGGCCGGAAGTTACCCCGGCGGTACAACCCCCACCCTGGAGGGCCAGTTCCATTTTTTAATACCCCTAGGACGAGGGGTCGGTTGGACCGAAAGCCAGTAAGCCGTTCTGAGATGTGAGTGCTGCCGTTGGTCCATTAAGAGCTCTTCCGCCACCATCTCTTTTCCAAGACCCTGAATTAATCTCGGAAATCCTTACCGGCCTGAGTTCCAGATATGTCGTAGTAGTCCCGATAAGGTCTCATTTTTTTCGGGATTATTTCCACTGTTGATTCCATCTGGGGAATTCATCCGTTGTCCCTTTTATAGTGCTGCTATTTTTGTCTGCTGGTCAGCACTCGCACTTATAAGTTTAACAGGTCCAGTCCGGATGGACGTTGACCAGTACCCGTCGGTTACCACGCGGAGGTTTTATAAGCACAATTGATGTGTAGAAGATAGTTGTAAAACTGGATATCGCCAGGCTGACATCTCTCAGTACCTACCCTATTTCTACAACACCCAATCACCAGTGTGCATTTATTGCACACTATGCTTAATAATCGTATAATCAGGTGTTTTGGTGATGTTGCTTGACTGCGAATTGACGCCATTGGACTTTTTTTTATGGTGCCATTAAAAAAATCGATGTTATGCGAATTCAGAGACGTAATAGGAACATAGGAACAGTATTGGTCAAGCCAATTGTGAAACCATTGAAAATGCATTGAAAACTTGGGTTGACATGATGGAAGCAGACATTTAAATAAAATAATATTCCATAAATAGTCGAAAGGCTTATTCTTTTCGCTTTAACGAAATTGGTGTTAGTTTTCTATGTAGTGGGTTCGAAACTAAATCTTAAGAGAACTAGCGCCTTAAAGTATTGAACTGGATACTATGCAGTTTTGTAATTTTCAGTATTTCTGAAAGTCATCGATGCGAGCGGGTAATTGAATTAAATTTTAAGAATTCAGTGACAACTTTAGTAAAAATAAAAAAATCAAATTGCCTATGTGAAAAGTTAATCGGGAAAAACATCTGAGAAACCTTGAGAACTGACGATTTGTCTAAGTGCTTAAAGATACCTTTATCAATTTTTCATGCGCTACCAGCACATAAATGGGACGTGTTTCTGCATTATAGAAGCCATCGTCAGATAGCTTAATATCATATTACGGAGTCTTTCTTGTTCTGAATGTTCTAAGGACGACGTAGCTTCTCCGCTCTGTGAAGTCATTAATGTCTTTATATTTATTCCTTATTACAATTCCGCAGTTTTGGCTTACGATAAACTGGCAGCACACCCTACATTCTCCCAGTCAATATAAACCCTGCATCTTCGCTTTTAACCGATTTGTAATTGTCGATATTTTTGTTTTCTATTTACATTTACATGCAAACCACGGATACAGCAACAACGTAAAAAGTACAAATGTATGTTCAATGACGAGTATCTTCTTCGAACTCGAAATCAAATTAAAATTTCCCTCCGGCTCTGGAATTTATTTAACACTCTCTGACGTGTGTGTATTCTTTTATTTTTATAGTTTTATTTTTAATTTTGTATCTGAAGTGAAAGGTGTAAATTGGCATGGCAATGGCGAATCGTTTGTGAATATCTCACCTTCTATCGTATTTATTTAGTCTTGTATCCGTACGTGTATGAATGAAATTCGAATTTGCTTTCTACCCTCGTTTGTACACATAGAGCTGAACTGAAATGTAACAAACAATAAAATTAAAAATAAAAACAGAAACAGCGACAGTGACAGCAACAGAAAATGTGTTAATTATTTACAAAGACCTAAAATTGGGTTGGATAAATATTTGCATTTGTTTAAGGTGAGTTATCACTATTTAAGATGTCTGGTTGTTGGTTTAGGATTTGAAAGGTGTGGGTAGCGATCATAAATAGTATTTTTATGAAAGGGCGTTTGTTGATAATTTCACTTTGAGAACACTGAGTTCTGGTTGCGAAATTAAAATTAAATAGAAGTTGTTTCGTGTTTATTAGATGAATCGATATTCGAGATACATACATATACGTAAATACATAGATACGGCGTACTCGAATTTCTGTTTCTATGAAGGAAAAATATCTTTACTTGGTTAGGTATTGACTTAGTAATCATCATAGTGTTTTACTGTGGCCTATAATGACGTTCTAAGCAAAAAGACGTATCTCAATTTTGATAGTGTTAGTAGGTTCAGCATATAGCTGTTTCCAATTGCCTTTTGTGCCATCCAGATCTCTTCTTTTTTTATATACATCCATAGATTTGAGTTAAGTGAATTTTTTGATATATTTTATTCATCAATATAATGATTAGACAATGTTACATGTATTAACTAAAAATCAGTTTGCGCCCACTTTGCCTAACAATGACGATAAATTTTTAAAATTCATCCTTACCAAATAAGTTGGTATATGAGCACAGTAAGTTCAATAATAGGAGTGCATCCTCAAATAACAAAATTGAATATTGTATGAAAATGTTCTTCAAGAATTTTCTTAATACGAGGGCGGGTCAATAAGTCCGTGACTTTTTGAATTTCTGACCTCTTTACTGAAACAGCAACACTGCTCCTGTCAACAGGCATCTGTCAGTTGACTCCTGTCAAAATTTAAACTTGCTGCGTCAGTTAGTTTGTGTTTGACAGCTATTTTTATCAGACTACTCACTAATTTGAGGAGAAAATGGAAAAAAGTGAATTTCGTGTGCTTATTAAGCATTATTTCTTGCGAAAAAAAACCATTACCGAGACCAAGGCTAAGCTTGATAAATACTATGGGGACTGTGCACCATCGATTTCAATTGTAAAAAAGTGGTTTACTGAATTTCGTTGTGGCCGTACAAGCACTGAAGATGCCGAACGTCCTGGACGCCCAGTTGAGGTCTCTACACCAGAAACAATCGAAAAAATTCACGATATGGTGTTGGCCGACCGAAGATTGAAAGTGCGAGAGATTGTGGAAGCCGTAGGGATCTCGCATGGCTCAGTGGTTTCAATTTTGAATGATCACTTGGACATGAGAAAGCTTTCCGCAAGATGGGTGCCGCGTTTGCTCACAGTCGACCACAAACACATGTGCAGTTGCCATGGCAAAAATCCATGAATTGGGCTATGAATTGCTCCCTCATCCACCCTATTCTCCAGATTTGGCTCCGAGCGACTACTTCTTGTTCCCAAACCTGAAGAAATGGCTTGGTGGAAAAAGATTTGACTCCAATGATGAAGTCATCTCGCAAACAAAGGCCTATTTTGAGGACCTCGACAAATCATTTTTTTTGGAAGGGATAAAAAAATTGGAGAAGCGTTGGACAAAGTGTATAGAGCTCAAGGGAGACTACGTTGAAAAATAAAATTATTTTTTTATCAAAAAATCTGTGTTTTAATCCAAAAGTCACGGACTTATTGACCCGCCCTCGTATATTTTATTGTTGGTTCGATAACTAATCTTATATTTAAAAAAAAATATACATTTAACATAGTTATTAATTTAAAACGGAATATAAGAAAAATGATGGAAAAGGCCACTTTTCCTTTTTTTTAAACTAATTTCTTGTATAAGAAAGAGCCTTGCACATGCTTCAGTAGAAAGGAGATGCAAGCTTTTTTTTTGTCATTTTTCTCAAATCCTTAATACATTATGATTTAGCTACATTAATATGTTTTTTAAAATTTTAAATATCATGAACAAATACCCATTTAAGAGGAATTTCGTCTCTAGCTTAGGACCGCGTCTGAAAGAATGTCAATATTCAACAAATTGAACGATTTTTGGTTTTATCCAAAGTACTGGCCCAACTGCTTCAAAACATCACCTCTGTTCCTAAAAGTTGATAGAGTTTATTAGTTCCCGAAAATTAATACAAATGGCGTTGCCACCACGTGGATAAAATCCACGGTATGATATTGGACGATCCGCGAGTTATGTTGATTAAAGAGGCTACAGCTTATCATCAAAAAATTTGGATATAAAAATTTATCCGACAGATGGACGTTTGACAACAAACGCAATCGTTTGACAATTTTAAATGAGGGTTTGACGACGTTCAATCACAATCCGAATGAGTTTTTACGCCGTTTCGTAGCCGTGAACGAAACATGGATCTATTACAACACACCAGAGACAAAAGAATAGTCGACATAGTGGACTTCTCCTGGTGACTCGAAGCCGAAAAAGACCAGTTCATAGCAACAGTTGTGTGGGATGCGTGCAATGTCTTTAACATCGATTTCCTTGAAGAGGGTGAAACGATCACCAGCGCCTATTATGTAGAGCTGGTGAATCGATTCGATGCTAATTTGAACCAAAAACGACCTTATTTGATGAGATTTGAATCGAATAAAGAGGTCATCGATGAAACAAAGCTCTTTTTTGAGGACTTCAAGAAATTGTGTTAGTTGCAAGGCACTATAAAATTAAAGAAATGTCGGACGAAGTGTATCAAAACCAAAGGTAATTATGTTAGAAAACAAATCGTTTTTTTGCCGATAAGTTCTCCTTATTTCAATTTTTCCAACTAAAACAATGTTTTTGTTTGTATTGTTATACGAACGAACGGCCATACCTTTAATTATGTAATTCAAATCAGAGTATTCAACGATTCAAATTTTGGGATTGGAGAATAGCACATTTTTAAGAACAGGAGATGTAGACATTTAAAATAAAAGTATTGCTTTTTCTTCAGTTCTAAAAGGCTACCATTTATTATTTTACAGATTATTTAAGAATATATACAATATTTGGACGAGAAATATTTTTAAAGTTTAAGTCGGGAAATGTGGAACAAAATCATTTAATATCACCCAAAACCTTTGTTTTGAAGCTGTTACTACATCGGTATCAGCGCAGATATTTGCTTCAATTAACTGAAGAGATTCAGCATAAAGTATCTCTTTCACGTGAAAGAAGAAACACAAAAATTGAAAATTGAAAATTGAGACTTTTTCCAATCAATACATTTGTGTGTGTATAATATTTTTTTCTTAAGAGCTATGACTAGAATTATGTCTGGCTTAAAATAGTAGTTATATAATAGTTTTATAAACAATTAAATCAAGGATATAAATAAGTTTATATAGCTTTGAGGTATACGCTTGCTCCCGGCGTATTACATCGACGTTGCTTCACAAGGCACTTAAAAACTAAAAACTAAAGAAAAAACAAAAAAACAAAGAAAACAAATGACTAGGTATTGAAAATTCTTAACAATAATTACCATATCCCTATACTAATTATAGCTATGCACTTAGGCCTTTGATCCGCTTAATGTTTATATATGATACTATATAGACAGAAGCAGAGCACTAGCTGTAGTGATTATAAGAAAAGTGGGATTGGGTAGCTCATCCAAAAGCAAAGGAAAGTTATCCGCGTAGATTTAAAGGGGATGCTTTTTCGTAAAAAGGAACTGAAAGGTTTCGATTCGCATTTGGTCTCAACAAAGGAAAGGATCTCGGGTTTAAAATATTAAATGGAGAAAGGTAATAATTTTCCTCCACACTATCGTTGATATTTGAGTCCAACAAAGATTTAACCATTGGATTAGATTGATCACGTATACGCTCTAGCTTTTTTACAAATAATTCGGTTTGGTATGTCATTGTGGGTGTAATGTTCGTTTCGGAATACAGGGTCTTATTAGAAAACCATTTTTTATCTGGCCTTCTATATTTACCGCAGCAGAATCTTAAAATTTTTCTCTCAAACATTTGGAGCTCTTCGGCTACAGTGGGCGAAATTGTAAACCAAGTACAAAACCCATATGTTATTATTGGTCTTATTACGGTCTTGTACATTAGCATATTGGTATTCGGCGAAACTTTTTTAGAATTTAGCAGTGGCTTAAGAATTGCTGTGACCATTTTGGCTTTATTCAATGCTCTGCGGGCATGTTTGTTGAAACCGAGTCTTTTATGAAAGTTAATACCGAGGTACTTGACTTCATCTCCTAGTGGAATATTGTTTCCATTGATCTCTAGTTTCAAGGTCTTACTTTCCTTTACTGCAAGATAATGTCCTTTCTCGCTTGCATTTCTGAAGCAGGTTATGCCACATTTAGCTGTATTAATTTTTAGCTTCCACTTTTGGAAGTATGCTATAAGAGTCGGTAGTTTGTCTTTAATCTTATTAAGCGCAGCATTTGCCCTTTTGTCACTTGCTAATATCAGACTATCATCTGCGTGTAAAATAGCACTAAGGTCATCTTGCGATGGGTTATGGAAAGGAAAGTCATGTATATAGATATTAAACAGGATTGGTCCTAAGATCGATCCTTGAGCCACACCGGAAAGGACTGAGAAATAGTCTGAGTGCTCATCACCTATGATAACAGAGCTGAGCCTGTCTTTTAGGAAGCTGGAAATGATACAAATTAACCACTTAGGAAGATTTAAACCAATTAGTTTTTAGATTAATCCCTTATGCAAGACAGATTCGAAAGCTTTTTCTAAATCTATATCAAGACCTACCGTGCATATTCTGGTTCTTCAGTTTTGAATAATCTTGTTGTGCAGTACCAGTGAGGCATGTTCCGATGAATGACCCTTTTTGAAATCAAACTGGTTACTTGGAATAATGTTGGAGTCCTCCAATATGATACTTAACTGCCCTGCTATATGCCTCTCGAACAGTTTTCCTATATTAGATAGCAAGGATATTGGTCGAAAGTCTTTTATATTTCTTAGCTACTGGGACTATTTTCCCTTTTGTCCAAATTGAAGGGAAATATCCATTATTCAGGCAGTGGTTGAATAGAGCAGAGAAAGATGTGTCAAGAGAAATGGGACATTTTCGAAGAATGAAGTTTGAGATATTGTCTATTTCAGCTGATTTTTTGTTGATGAGGGCTTCTCTCAACAAACTCACACTATTTGGGGATGTAAATGGTTGCGCATTGTTGGGTTTATCGCAGTATTTGAAGGCGAAAAGATTGTCAGGGCTTGATTGAACTCGTTACTAAAAAATGATTCTACTGTCGAGCAGATATCATTCTCCTCAGATTGATCTGGAACTGTTTCTATATTCGAGTAAATGTGTGAGTAATATTCTTTAAACGCATTTAGTTTACTTTGCACATCATTTAGGTTACCTCCGTTGTGGACTAGAGTGTCTTTCGAAATATTAGTTCCGAAGAATTTTCTTCCGGTTATCCTATCAATTTCTTTAAATGCTTGAGGCGAGGGTCTTATCTGGTTCAATCTTCCCTTAAAAGCAGTGTTACTATCAATCCGAACCCTTTCTTTAATTATTTTACTTAAGCATTGAATCCTAGCATAAAGTTGGCGATATTCATCATTGACACTGTTGAGATGTCAGTTATACAGTCTTTTCAATTGTGTAAGTCATGTACAACGTATCTTAAGCAAGTTTTTTTGTAGTGTCTGAGATATTGTGATATTTGAAATTTTTCACGTTGCGAATGGAGGAATGCAATTGAACGTTGATGTTAATTTGTTCATTTAATTTTGAAACCCAGGTATCTATTTCATCGTTTGAGATATTTCTTTCGGATCAAGTCCGGTTCTGAAAGCTTCCCAATTAGTAAGTTTGAAACATCTGTATGTTGCTGGTGGCTGTAGGATTGGACGGAAATCAATTATGCTTAGTAGTGTGATCCGAATTCGTTGCGAATGTTGAACAAACTGGAGGGTTCACATTATTGCAGATGAGAGATGAAGATATAAGAAAAAAGTCAATTACAGATGATGATCTAGGGAACTAAGTCTAAATTCAAATATGGCCCGTTGTAAAGCCAGTTGTGTATCGAGTTCCCATTTTGGTTATGGACTGTGTCACCCCAATCTGTATGGCGTGCGTTGAAATCCCCTCCTAAAATGACTGCGTCAAATGAATTCATAAGAGTGTAGAGTCTGTCAAGTTCGTTTGGCAAACGTCGACCTGCATTGGAAGGAATATAAATGCTTCCTATCAAAATAGTCCTTCGTAAACCAGTACTACTACGTGATGTAACAGTGACTAGGCAAATGGAAAAAACATCACCCTGAAAAGGGATTTCAGTATACTTATACTTTTGGTCTAAGATAACTGCTGTTCCTCTATCTGAGTGACAAGGGATGAAATTAAAGCCATCAAAAGCGGGCTTATGGTACGAGGATAGCCTTGTTTCCGAAAGCAGGCATATTTGAGGCTTTTTGGTTTTTAGTGTGTTAAACAAATCTAGTCTTCTTTCAAGGGAAATTATGGAGTTACAATTTATCGACAAAATTTTGAAGTTATTTGTCTGCATTATACCACTATAGAGGCTACAAAATCAAGATATGCGAACATTTTGTCCTCTATAGACCGAAGTTGTTGATAAGTGGGCCAGAATTGTCTGATTTTTGTTAGCAGTTCTCTAAAAGATATGTTAAAAAGATCTTTCGCCTCGTTTAAGAAATTATTAAGATCACCAGATTGTTTCTTTGCCGTAAAGTTTGTTTGGGTGCCATTCACGCGGCGAGAGAAGTTACTCTTTACCATGTCAGCATATGTAACGTGTTGATTCGTAGGCGTATTTATAGCGCCTTGTACTACCGCTCTATTTTTGATCGCAACCTGCTTTGCGCCTTGTGTCGATATATCTCGTTTTTCTTTATATTTTAGATATGATGGGCAGCCATGATAACTAGCCGCGTGCCCAGTTTCATTACAATTAAGGCACTTAAGAGAATGAACTTCCTGATTGGATTTCCTGAGCGACTTAAAGGAAGCGATGCACGCTTTTGAATCATGAGAATCGCCGCATAGAACACATCTACTATTATATGAGCAACATTCACCGGAATGACCGAATCTTTGACACCTATAACACCGAAGTACAGCTTTATTAATTTTTTTTCCCAGTAGACACGCTGGTGGAGCAAGTATCTAATACTAATTAAATCTTTGATGGACTCACCTGGTTCTAATTGAACAATAAACATATTTAATACCCGTGCCGCGTAATCTATTAATTATAATTGAATGAATTTTAGCGTCATTTACGTATACCTTTGTTTTTTGATAGCTCAAATTTACAAATTTATGTTTTACATCCTCAACCTTACACTCATTTGATAACTTCGCTTATAAGTTCACAATTGGCACCGAATACAAATATTGGTGGGCAGGAGGGGCATTGTTAATGATTTTAGTTGCATTACCAACGAGTTGATTATCGATTTCAACGGACGACGTTTTGGATCAATGATTAACAGGGGTGTTGGTTGGCGTATTTATGTTTGACACAGGCACTTGAAGTTCCATATCATCGAGTGAGGAGAATCTATTTTGCGACAAAACGTTTCGCTTAGGCGATGGTTCACCCTCACGCACGTTTCTATTTTTTTTCTTGCCATTGGGCTGATAGTTGCTATCAGCACGTTTGAGACTCCCGATAACCTTTGTCCACTCAGTGGAGTGATCGACGTTTACATCCATGGTGGTAATTTTGTTATTGGAAATTGAATCGCGCTCACCTGCATTAGCAGCAGTGAGTGCACTGATTGTACTGTTGATTGCGCGTTTCTCTATTTAGAGAGCGCTTTTTACATTTGAGCAATGATGATGGTTTATGCAATCAGGAAACACATGTGCGTTGGCTTGTACTTTGCCCAAACGATCACTATTTTTATCTTCCAGCAAAGAAGCTGGAGGGTCACTTGGTTTTTTCACAAAAAGTCACTTTAAGGAGTCACTGTCTCAAAAGAAGGGAATTAATGGGCTAATAAATTAATACGGCCTTAGCCGGTTTAGGGGTCGGTTGAGTTAAGCACTTGACGATTTTTAATCGAGTTTAAGAGCACACGTCTTTTCACGACCGAGTTAGCCGTTCCACTCACAGAAAGTTGATCGTATGATGCCAACGGCCAACACTGATCATTCAGGGAATGACTAGGCCAGGAAATTTTCCCCGCAATAACACACCGATACTTGTCGGTCCAAACAGCAACGTGTTGTGAAAGAAGAAAATGAAGAAGAATGAAATGAAATGCCACAATCCTGCCTACTTACTTTTAATATGAAAATGTATCTTATCGCTCAAAATGGTTTGTTGGTTAATTTCTTGATCTGACTTGACATACGAGGGCGGGTCAATAAGTCCGTGACTTTTGGATTAAAACACAGATTTTTTGATAAAAAAATAATTTTATTTTTCAACGTAGTCTCCCTTGAGCTCTATACACTTTGTCCAACGCTTCTCCAATTTTTTTATCCCTTCCAAAAAAAATGATTTGTCGAGGTCCTCAAAATAGGCCTTTGTTTGCGATATGAAAAGACGGTAAATATGCAAAACGTGGCCCATTCCACATATAACGGATGATGTGTGCTCGTATGTACTCGTATGTATTTTTTACTAACCTAAATGTATAATATGAAACCTATTTCAACCTAATTCAGTTTGATTTGAGTTGTCAACAACGTATCAATTTCTAGAATTTGATGTGGCTTGGATACATTTCCAACTAATTTACTTCAGTTTTATGACGCAGAAGAAAACGTTTTTTGGGCTTAATATTATTGTCCAAATGTGCCATTCATGCTGGTTTTCTACAAAAATAAACGACGTAACGCGAGTATCATAGCGGGTACACAAATGTCAAACGCATTTGTAGCCGTAGCCGTCTTCTTCCATCACTGTCGGTATCTACGTCTTGTCAAAAAAACTTTCAGATTTATCTTCGATTTGTGTCACTAGAAAAAAAAAATGTAAAAGTTATCAAGTTTGCATGACTGGATTAACAAGTACACATGCCAATCATCTGAATTTCTATACTCATCTATTCCCAATTCTGTTTCGTTTACAAACACGTGGGCCCAACTACACTTCTGGTTTATCTTACATATCTACATATCTACATATCTCGAAGTCAGATTTTTATTTTTTATTTTTAATGACCCTCGCCAGTCACTTATTTTGGTTAAAAGCCAAACGGGTAAACACCTGAAGGATACGCCATTGTTTTTGAATTCAAATTTAAGCGTGTATGTTATCTCCCTATTTACTGATGGTATAGATTTCTTGTATATATTCCGTCAAAAACTCATAAAAATCTATAATTGATGAAGGTTTCCTAAAGTATCCAAGTTGTCTTGAACAGGGGAGGAAGAAAAGAAGAAGATGAAGAAGGTATAATAGAACTGGAAAAAGGGATAAGCAACCTTATTTCGCGCGGTACCTCAATAAAGCACCGCAGGGTATCTATTCCTGGTATAGAGCTATAAATTTCGCTCTTCTGGAAATCAAGTTTATTTCTTTGTTTCGAGTTTCGAATTTCCCGGTTGTTTTTGTTGTTGTTGAGTTGCTTATCGTGGTTAAAGCTTGGTTGCATGAAATTTTAATTTTACTCAGCAAAAAAAAAAAAAAAATACAAATACAAAATATTTAGCGAATATGGTGCAGACTCTGCACATGGCCTGGTTTCTATATGAATTCCTTTTATTCGCACTGCCTCCTGGGATTAACCTAAAAAGGCAGGAAAGTGTAAAGGCAAAGTTGTACGAACGGAGCTTAATGGGAAAAATATTAATAGCTCGCATAATTTTAATATTTTCGACGAAACATGGTGCTTAAATTAATTAATGAATTCTTCTTATGTCTCTGCATGATAAATGATATGAGAAAGGTTCACCTCACTTAAAACGGGTCAGCTTTACCATTTAAATTAGAACGTAAGAAATTTATTAAGTATCGTTCATGTCTGGACGCAGTTGTGAAGTAAACATTACTTGTGTAAGTTTCATTATAGTTCTACAGTGTCCGCTGGGAATAAGCGGACTTTGTTTGTCAAGATTAAATTTGCTTTGGAGGCTTATGAAAATGATAATCTGATTCTAAATGTAAAACTCGTAATTTCATTTTTTCTAATATTCTGCTTCTCTGAAAGTGTATAGCGCTCACTTCTTGAGTAAATTGACTTGATCTTGGTAAATTTAACATTTAGAAATTAGCTTGACCTGGAACCCAAATTCAAGGCCTTTCAGGTGCTTAGCGAAGCTTCTGAGCATAATTCATTTACGCTCGCCACCTACTAAGATTTTAACAAACTCAATTTTGTTATCATGCATATGCTCACTATATAAGTTGAATCTTAGCTTTAGAAGTCGAAGGTCGCGAACAGTTAAAAAAATGAACTGGGGTTGTGCATTCGCACTGGATCATGTAATCGGAAATCTAAAATATATATACGAATATAAGTTTTGAAACGCAAGTACGAAGTATCTAAAATCTGGAAATATCGAAAAAAGGCTTCAATTGCTGGACCCATTGAAGGCATGTAAAAACTGTAAGATTTGTAATTGAAATAAAACACACGAGCTAAGGTTTTTGTTTTTATTCGACAGATAATTTTTTAGTTATATTCATAAAGGAACTGCATCCTGTAGCTATAGTTTTTGACCCCTTTTTTTTGAGCATTTGAAGCCGTATCAAAGAACTCCGACAGAAAATAGTTGAACACAATCTTTGAGTTCAGGATACAGTTGTTGTCATGGTGATCATGGATATCTCGATTTTCTTCATTTTTTCTTCAAGAAGTGCAATGTTACGTGTCCCATGAACCTCACCTAGCAGTGCATTTTTCGGGGTGAATCAGTAGCTGGAACGATCACATTTGGATTGTGCTCGCTCCAAATTATATTTTATCAACAAAGTCACTGAGGTAGAAGTGTGGCTCATAACTAAATAAAAATTGTCGGTAAAAAACTGGATTGACTCTGTGTCACGACACCGACTATGATCGCCTGACTTAAGTTTTTGAAACTTTGAGGGTGTAATTAAAGATATTGAGCAAAGTCCTCCACGTAAGACAAAGTTCTTGCGCACGATAACGAAATGATTAATAAAGATCTCAAGACTGCCTAAATGGGAGTTCAGTGCCTTTGAATACATAAGCGAAATTTAGTACGGAATCTTTATTTCCTGACAGATTAACTATCAGCCGTTTGAGTGTTATCATATTTAAAAAAAAAAAACGCTTTTGATCTACATAAGTCATCCTCTTTCAATTTATAGGCTCTTTACGCCCTAATCTATTACAACTCTCTGAAAAAAGGGTATAGAAATCTGGTAATCCCTTTTCTGTGGACTGGGTCCAAAAAAGCATCTACCGACTTTACTACTCGAATTAAATCTTAGCTGTCACGGTAATTGTATTTTAAAACCAAGAGTTGGCTGATTTGTCTATTTCGTGGACTTTCAGTTAAGATATGAGATCGACTTGGTTGATAGGTTCTGAGCATATGTATGATCCTTTAGATGCGCGTTTTGATTGTGTTATAGATGGCAAATTCATTTCTTCGCTAAGCTTTTCAAATGGAAAATGTAGAAAAGTAGTAATACTGATCCGTTTCTCTAATTTCTAAAGGGTTACTAACTTGACAGATTTAAGTCAAGATATACACAACGTAAATATTGCCGGAACTCTAAAGGCTGCCATAAGTTGCATGCATATTATTAGAAAGTTTGATGTTAAGTTCATTACTTTTGAGTTGGTAACAATAAATGTGGTCTTCCTCCATCATTTCATTATGCGTTAATTTTTCAACTATAAATTTAAATTTCTTTGTGGAGTCACGTCCCAAAGAGAAGCAATAATTTTTCTCTCAGAAATTCTTGGTAAAAAATGTTGATGTGTTGCATTGCTTTTTTCACTCTCTGTGTTAAGTTCCATTTCGCACCACAGATTCTTCAAATAAAAAATAAATAAATGAAAACACACACAAAAAAAAAATTAAAACATTAATGTAATTACTGAAACTCCGGTTGCATTCACTTATTCCGCATTAAACGCAGAATGTCTGCTTGTCGTACAGATACAGATTTACCGTAGTTGTTCCCCACTCTGTTTTTCTATTTTCTCGTATATTCACAAAAGAAAATTGATGTGCGTACCCGTATACAGTTTTATCTGGAATGAAATAATCCATTTAATTGGTCCAGTCACTGAGTAAGAACTCAACGACGTTGTCGGTGACTACAACTGTACGGATAATAATATTTTTCACTCTAAAATTGAAACGAATTAAATTTTGCCTGAAACTTTAAGTAGTCACGCTCTGCCTGTGTATGCAGCTTCTAACTAGTGAGATCATCCTTTTCCTCTGTATCTGTGGTTATACTATTTAGAGTCTGTATAATTACAGTTTTAACCTCGTGACCTCATCTAAAGCAGAAGTAGAAAATCAGTAGTGAGTGGTAAATCTTATAAATAAGTCCTTTTTGATTGGATGATAGACTGATTGAAAGATAGACAGATAGACATCTACAAACAATCGTTTAAATTATAGAACTACTAAACCACTACACTTGGATGCACTCCATCGTCCCACTGATACTCAAATAGACACTCTATCGACTGCTCGTACATCGTGATATCGTTACGGACTGAGGTATCCCACGACAGCAGCCACATGCACACCGTAAGCATAACGTGGTTAAGTTTGTTTTCAACTATCCGAACATGGGTTGCATGATTATAAACATATTACACCCTCCACCCTAGCGTAACATAGTAATTCTGTCCATTGACCGTTGGCGCGGTCTTCTTTTATAGGACATCCAATTAAAACGATAAATGTGCAAAAACTTTGTCGCCCAGATTTAATACTGTTTATAGCAGAAAAGTTTCAGTTGATCTTAAAGCTTTGTGGCTTTAAAATTTACAACTTTCTTCACTACAGCAACGCACACAATAATCACTAAATAGAGCGTTTTTTTATCACAGGAAAACTAACGGAAAGTCAATCGGTTTCAGATTTAAATTTAATTTTGACATTAAGCAAAAAACATCTCTGGCATTGAGCCTAATTGTTAATAGGCAAAAATTATAACTGTTGCCTATTTTTTCTTTTTCTGCGGATCTGGATCTGGATTGGATCTGTTTACATAAACTCATATAGTGATTACACTTCAGTAATCCACGTCAAATTTACTTTGAGTAAATGTACCAATTAGTAGATCAGCAATTGAAAATGTTTAGAAATGCAATTTGCAGCTTGCAACCTCAGAAGGATTTCTTCTTTTCATAACTGCAGAATTTCAGGATATCAAGCCTGTTTACCCAGTGTCTAGATTGAGGTAAGTGTAGTTTTTATACTCAAAGCTGCCAAAACATCCCTTATGCTCCTTAAAAATCTCAAACATATCACCTTACTAATCTTTCTCCTAAAGACATCAAGAGAATATTCGATCTCCACATCAAGTGCAGTCCTAATTACAAAAGACTCCCAGCATGGCTACTAAAGCAAAATCGGTTGAGACAAATTAAAAAAAAAATACTATGTTTCAAAGAGGATACAATTTTGGCGTTCCTGAATATAAGTAGAGCTTTCAACAACGTTGACACACCTTTAATGTCACCTCTGTGGAGTTCCCGAGATGTGTCTGGTATAAAGGACTCATTCTTGAGGAAAAACTCAGATGGAAAGAAAATGTTGCAGAGCAAAATAAAGAGGCCCTATTCGTCTGTAGGCCCAATATGACATCTACAACCGAAGGAGATTGCGCTTTTTCATTTACGGTATAGTCGTTTATTGGCATTACTGAGAAGGCGAACTAAAATTAATTAAAAGACAAATTGCAACGAGGTTCCTGCACACGTCCAGTCGTTTGAAACGTTGCGAAATTTCCTTCCTTCAATCCTGTTTACAATACATAGAGCTGAATGAAGTGCGTGTTAAGCTACTTCCGCTACATCGCGGCTTCCCGTAATCAACCGATCTTCAATTATCTGAAAGAAAATTATCTTAAATTGTAGAAACAACCTGATTCCAAAAAAGAGCCAGCGCGAAATCTGCTAGATTAATCAGTTTTTAGCTTCATAGACCGATCTTAGATAATGGACAGCGTCTACAGGGATGTCATATCTGAGAACCTTTTCCTAAGATCCTCCAATCTACCTACATACTGTCCGTTATCAAAGCCTTAGTCTCAATCATTAGCTTGACTCACTCTGAATCAAATATTTCAATACATTCAAAAAGCTGTTTACCAGCACAAGATCACACTCCGGCGCTTTCGGACGCCCCAGAGAATTGCTTCGCTCATACATTGGCCAAGTTCAAATCCCTAATAATGCACAGTAGGTAGCTTGACTATGTCAAACCAACAATTCCTACACCAAGCAAATAACACACTTTCAGACGCCTTCTAAGGTCAGTCATAGTAGACTTATCGAGACAACCGTGCACTTAGACAGAAATTATTCATTCCACCTGGTCAAACAATTACCGTCGCATATTAGACCGAGATTCGTCATACTTGAGAAGAATTTCATGTTTCAGAAAGTGCGTGTGCGTCGTACGATTGTTCATTGAAGGAATGAATTCATTATTTATGTTCCAAATTAAATCTGTCTGTTGAATCGTTCCCGCACTCACTTTCGACTTGCGATTTTCTACAAGGATGATTTCCGCAGCAACCTAGATTATTTTTTCATTTGTCATGACTCAGTCAGATACCCTGCAGTCGCGGAGATAATTACGTTACACATTGAACTTATAAATGGTTCGAAGTTGTCTCCGTGTATGTACGGGCCCTTCTTGCCGGAATCATAATACTAAACTACAATATGTATGTAGTTTAGGTTAATGGAAACGTATTTTTTGTTTATCGTATACAAAACCTCAGTTAAGAGGACAATTTGTGTGTGTTTGTTGTCCTTTTTTGCCACTTTTTATAGTAGCGCATTATTTTCCGACTACTTATAGACACTTGATTTTTAACGCTTAAGCCTATTACATAACCTGCGTTTTTTTGTTATTGTTTTTAATCAGCGCTAGAGGGAGTTGAGACACATGTACATAGTTGTTATCTCTAGACTTGCAGAAAAACTGTGATTTTGCCAAAGTTTTGCACATTATTAGTGTCACTCAACTTGTCTGCATATTATTAAGCCAGATCAAAGGTATGGTCATTCTCATTCGAACCGGCTAGTTGATTGGTAATAACTTGGGAATACTAACTATTCGGAATAAATACAATTATCAGTTATGTGTGTGGCTAACAATAGAATCACTGGATGCATATTAAAAGTTTGCCCTTTGCAGTCTGTAGGTTAAAAACCGCATAAACGGAAAATTCATAATGTCATATTTGTGAAAACTCGGGTGAAACAAATATTCGTTTCACTTAGCTCTAAATTTTGAGAAACAAATAATTAATTAAAGTGTTAACAAGATGCGCCTTATGCGCAGGTGATGCTACTATTACGCAGTCAATTGAAACCAGTGCTCCACCGAAATCTGCCCTTTTAAATGTTTAACTGTAAAACCTGTCTCGCTATGAATGCTTATCAATATACCCTTCAACCAACTTTCGGACGTACCTTGAAAAATCTTAATTCTTTCCTAAACCGAACAACTCCCTTATGGAATGCCCTGCCGAGATCTTTATTTTCAAGCCATTATAACCTCCAAACCTCTTTCTTTCCTCCCTTACCTTCCATCGCCCGCTCTGTGTGCAAACATTTTAAGGGTGCTAATATCCCTTTGAGCGCTCCCTAATTATAAAAACATAAAATATATCCTACTCGCATAAGGTCGTGGTCATTGCCTTTTATTACAAACCGAAGGCCAACGCTGTTCTCGATAACTTGGCCTAGTATATCTCAGACGTTTAAATCAAAGATACCCACACAAGCCTTTAATTATCCCACATGTAACAGCCAAAGTCCATATTTTCACTTGCCACCATTCCATGACTAATCACATTCTCAAAGTAAATCTCTACAATTTATGATATATACCAATTTGTTTAACACCTCTCTATCTTTCCACATCAATAGGCGATTTCTACCATCACCCCACCCCATCCACCGCTGAAAAGCACAAAAAGTCTCGCTCATAACTCTTAAAACAATTCAAAACACAATGACCTCAAAACCCAATGCGGTCGAGTCATTATTATTGTTCATTTCACTGAAGCGATTAACCCGTCCTGTCCATATCTGATTTTACACACGGCCTACCCAAAAACTATGATTGCTACAAACACACACATCTCCGTGGTGAAAACAAATAGAAAAAAATTTACTTAACCTCACGTAAATTGAATCAATTCATCTGGGCAAAAGCAGATCTCTAAAAATAGAGAAGAACGTAAAGTATCAAAAAGAATAATAAATAAATAAATTACGAGTATATACGAGTACACAATAAAAAGAATTAGCAACAATTTTCAAATATCATCAATCAAAGTTAATTACCAGCAAAAATATTGAGAAACAGGAATCAAACCAGTCACCAGCAGCTCAAATTTGTCTTATTGTTGTTGTTTATGTTTTATCGTCAATTGTTGCTAAATAAGAAGATGAAAAAAGAAAACAACAACAAAGCAATCACTACGCCAGCACGGTTCAGTGAAGCTATTGATCTTTTCGGACGCTCCAAACAAATATCGAGTCGTGTTGAGTATCTCGTCACACGTTACCACTAAAAGATACGAGTTTTATCTTGTTTTTCCCTTTTCGTTTTTGTTCGATTTTTATTTTGTTAAGTCAATTAACCGAATTAATAAATAACACTCATGAGGTTATTGTGTATAAATCGAAGAATTTTATTTTCGGGGACTATTGTCCCCTTAACGAATAGCGGGACAATGTTGATGCAATTTGTTTTAAACAGAAGACGTTCTGTCACTTTTGACATCTGACATTTGTCAATAACAAGAATGACAGGTGACAGCAGTAACAATAACCAAAACAACGACATCAACGACATCAACGACCTTAACCATAAACAAATTCTTAAGTTTCTCCTTTCAAGGTTGTTGAAATAACAAACCAAATGGGGGCGGTGAAATTGAAATTGGAATTGAGGTCGGAATGAGGGAAAAAAAAATACTTCTAGCAATGCCAAACCGAATTTAGGGGGTGAAAGGAGGAAAAGAGTTGTGAAAAACTTTTAATTTCCTTGGAAATGTTAACTTGAATTTCGCACGACAAGAACTTGAGTTGCGTGTGCCAAGTAAATGTGATAGACCGAGCAAAGCGGAAGACAGAAGAAATGCTTATGAAAAGTTACACAGACATTTTGTGGTGTAGTTTGAGTGGGCAGAACAAACATATTTGACATTGAATAGGAGAAATAGAAACACATATTCCGCAGAAGAGCGAAGGACTATAGGTTTGGTTTTATAAATACCATTTCATGTAACAAAAACGCCAAACATAACTAAACAACTACATATTTATGAATACCAATTTCAAAAGACATACTATAAACCACAACCTCTTTAATTCCCGATATCAAGCTTGCAATGACGTTTTGTTTCTAACGATAAGCATCTAAAACTACCATGTATTTTGTAGTGTACTTATTTAATATTTTAAGCCTATAATGAGCGCCTAAGCCTAGTTGTCAACTCCCAAGACAAATCCAATATACTGTACACAACCTTCAGCAACACTGCATTCAGTACAACATTTAAAAATTGGACATTGTCTCCGCCTTCGGGTGGGCTCGTCGAATGTTCAATACGACGAATCCACTTTCACTTCTTTGGTAGCAAAATCTAAACCGCTGGTCCAAATGGTATATCTCCCCTTCTTTTAAAGGGGTATTGTTCCCCGCTGACAATCAATCTTTCTCTTCAGTCTTCTAAATTTATTCGTTATTTGTCAAGCTCATTAAATTCCAATATTAATAAATTAATTATCCTCAAATTGCGAGTAACATTCCGGCCCTTTAAACTTTCAACCGTCAAACATCAACCGTTTCCCTATGAACGCTCATCAGCCTCAAGTTTACTTTCGGACGTACTCTAAAAATCGCGATTCTCTTCTGAGCCGCATAATTCGCTTATAGAATGCCCTGCCGAGCTCTTTATTTTCTTGTCATTATAACCTGCAAACATTCAAAACCAATGTACTTTGGTAACATCATTCTTGAAAGAATTGTGTTAAACTCCAATAGATATGAAAATATATTAATAATACGGAATACACAGTCTGTACAATCGCTAGCATACGTTGGCGACATTGCTATTGTATTATTGAAAGAAATCGCCAAGCTGTCACTGAAGCTATTAAGGGCATTGCAACTGAAGTGTGAAGTTATGTTTAGTGGTAACCGGTGGTAAAACAAAGTAAAAAGTGTCGACATTAAAAGACACCCGATAACTAAAACAGTTCGTCACATCGACAAACTATAGCTTTGAAAAATAATTCGAACATATAAAGTGAAGAACATAACCGATCCATCTTGCAGTACCTTCGGAGTGGTAACGCATTCAAAGAAGTTCTCGGAGAAAGAGAAGTTAGCCAATATGGTCTGCGTAATTGGAAGAGATTATCGTTAGGTCGCAGTTGCCTGTTGATTTAAACCACGTTAAATAAAAACTGAAATGCCACTTATGAAAAAATCAATTTAGTTCATTTCCAGGATTTAGGTAAAATAAACGAGAAGTTAATGATTTGAAGAACAAAAATTATGGCCGTTGCACAAAAGCGGATGGAAATACTGCGTATAGTATGAGGTGAAATCCAAGGTTTGACGATTTCACACTGATTTCAGGAACTTGGCATAACAATCTGGACGTATATAAGATTTAAGTGGTTCACAAACTGAAGTATGCCTAGGCATATTTACTTAATGGTTTCCGCTAGAAAAGTATGCAATCGGCAAAAAATTCAACAGAAAAATCATTTTAAGCAATAAGACAACATTTTTCCTAAAAGTAAGCAGAACTGCCTCATTTAGGGCTTGGAAAATCAAAGAATTATTGTCGAGAAGCCTCTTCATTTATTTTCTACAGCATAAGACATCAATTGACCTTGTTTCTTCAAAAGTTAGAGGCTGAGGCTATTCCGTGAACAGTAGGTTCTAATGTTCGGCACTTATAGAAGTGAATGTGGGCAATTTTTGTTTAAAACAAGGCGGTGTTACGTTTCACACATGTGGCGAAACAATTGGCGTTTTAGCGAGTTATGTCTCGCAATGATATTCAAATTTTGCCATTAAAATCATACGATTTAACATCAACAACCATCTGTTACGATAACGGCACGGAATGTGGAAACATTTAATGAACAATTATACGAGTATCAACAAAGCCAGGATGTTCAACCGAATTCGTGGAGGTCATTTGCCCGACATGATTCATTAATGTTAATGGGAATTTTTCTCATTTCAATTAAAATAAACGCCAAATCTTATTCTATAAAAAAAACCTACTTTCATGATAAACCAAAATAATATCGCTTAATGAAAACCCCTTTATTATTTGATATAAAATAAAATAAATCGAGTAAGCGCACTGATGGACAATTGATGATAAACAATTTTGTCATCTTTTAAACCAAGTAAGATTCAAATATTTTCTCATCAATAATAATAATAATATAATCCTCGATTTTTATAAACTATGTAGAAGCCCAAGCTTAGATATATATGCCATATTAAAATCAAATAGTAATCCAAAGTGGCGCTGCTATAAAAGTCCGCTCTCAAATTGCTTTACCCTTTTCAACTTAGCCGCAATTGATTACAATCCATACGATCCACAAGATCTCATATCCCTTCAAAGAACATTAAAAGCCAACGACTCATCTTTTCGTCGGCTAACCGAACGACCTCTATTCATTTACGAGTCTCAACTCAAAAAAAATAAAATGATTCTTGTGGTGGAACAGAATCCCGTCTGGCGGCATCTTTTACTATTTCAAAGATCAAATATCTTCCTCTTTGTCTCCCATATGTGTAAGCAATAAAAAGCAACTCCCCAGCGATTTCGATAATTAACCTGGCAATAGGTTTGCCCACACCATAGTCTGTCCGAAATCGTCAAGTTTCTAATTAAAATGTGCTGTCGATTAAAAAAGTAAAGAAAAGAGAGAAAGAAATAAAAAAGCCGACTTAAAGTTATCTCATATCTGTTGGCATGTCTACGTATTCCGAGGCACATGTATCCTGTAAACGGCAACTCGAAGTTTGAAGCTCGGAGTCCCCGATTACTGGCCCCTCTAGCTATAGCCGGCTCTTAACGAGAATGACTCCACTTTGCTGTCCCACTCGGTTCTTATTTAGGGTATCGGAGCGCAACTTAAGTGTTGTGTGTCGTGCTGTTTAATCAAAATGGTAGTCGATTTGATTATTATGCGATAGTGTTGTTGTTATTATTGATGGTGATGTAGGTTCTACTCTGCTGTCTGATTCTCTGCTTTCGCTTGTTATGTTTGCTTCTCATCTTGTCCCTGTCTTCTTAGAAAAAGTCTCTCTAACGGCTGTAATATCACTTTTATTTGCCTTCACTTATCTGGTCGTCCGACATCTATCGTCTTTTGCTTTGTTGAGGTTTTCGATTTTCAGTTTTCGATATCCAGTGTTCGACATTCAGTGTCCCATTCCATTTGTGATGCCCTGTCCTGCTTGCCCAGTCTGTCCGGGGCTTTACTATGTAGATATGTATGTTTGTATGTGCCTTGTTTATTCGTCCGCATATTAAGTAATAATAATCGATGCATGGATTGATTGGCCCTTGTTTATGAGGTCTATGACTATATCCAGATACGGTAACGTATATGTGTTTGTATCTGTATAGTTCTACGAATAGATTGTGTGTTGGAGCACACAATCGCCTCATAAGACGTAGTGGTGACGAGATGGCGACTATGGAAGCTCCGTCGCGCACGGTTGGTATGGTGGGGTGGGGGAGGCTATCACATAAATAATTTATGTTCGCCAATTTTGTGCGATAGTGCAGTGACTCGCTTTCTGATGATTATTCTCTCCCTCCCATCCCATTCTCTGTTTTTTACTTTTTATTCGATTTCAACACTGGCTTCAGCTTGTTTTATGTTGTTTCATTGATACGGTGGCACTGCCATGATCTCGGCCTTTTTTCTCTAGCATTTGCTTGTGTGTGCCAGCTCTGAGCTCTTGAAATACCCCCCGCACCTTCGTCCTTGTGTGTCATATTGAATGAGTGATGAATACCTATTCAGTTTGGGGGAAGAAATGGATTTATTTTTTTTATTTTCTTATTTTCATTCTGTTTGTGGGTTTATTGTTATTATCTCGCTCGTTTCTTCCATAACAATGACAATAAAAAGTAAAAAGGCATACAAAAAATTTGAGGCAAAACAAAGGCATGCAGATATTAATACAACATTATAGATGGTGGATACTCAGAGAGTTGCCAAATGCGAATTGTTGGTTTAAAAAGTAGATAACGAATATGTTTTATCTATTAGCGATGGTGAGGCTTCAATATCTATTAGTTTGAGACAAAATAACACAGGAAATGGCTGGGAAAACCTTATAATTTTGGTTGAAATAACCCCTGATATAGAACTATATAGGTAGGTAAACCCTGACAAATATTTTTATTTGGTTGATTCAATGTGATAAGTGCTTATCCTATGATAAGCAACCGTTAATGGCCTAGCTCGGTACACTTACACTCTCAAAGGCCACAACGATGTTCTTTTGCTGGTAGAAGAAAGCTGAAATTGCTCCAGATATTACGCGAATCCTATGTTGATTTATTAACATGCCCTCCTTTATTATTATTTAAATTTTTAGTAGCTCACATTTCAAGGCTCAGTACCCATCAGATGCTCGTTTTTAAATTTATAAAAAAAACTTTTTTTTTTAAGCAAGACTTCATCAAGGAGTTTTCAATAAGGACATACGAATTTTGTATTTAAATAAATCACAACATAATTCAGATATCGGGCTCAAATTTATTACAGCTGAAGTTCACATGATGGATTAAAGTATGGAATTCCATCTCTTTCATATGATTACTGCGAGAACGTTTGCAACGATCGGTTCTTTGGTGCCAATTTTCCATCAATCTTGCACACATACCAGCTGGAACGTTGGCAATTTTGCGTTCAACAGTGTTCCTGATGTAACTCCATAAAAAAATGCAACGGCGTTAAATCGTATGACCGAATTGGGTATTCAACCGGACTATTTCTCGAGATGACACAATTACCAGACTTCCCCCTCACCAGATCAATTGTGTATCACTTCTATATAGTTCGTCTAATTCTGACCACGAATAGTCTTTCAAAATGACGCGATAGCGAACTCCATTGACCTTGAGATGACGATCATTTTCATCGGGAAAAAAAATAAAGTCTTATCATACATCCGGCATGAAGTCCACACCGCGCGGTCCCATTTTGTGGATGCAATGGAGATTCTTGAAGCACATGTCGGTTTTTCGCTGTCCAATAACGCATATTTTGCCTATTGACAAAGCCAGGAAGCCAGAAATAACCTTCATCGTTGAAGATAATTTGTCTATGGTTCGAGGTTCGAGGTTTCAATTCTTGGGTTAATTTGATCTTGTAAGGGTGTAAGCCAAGATCTTTACGCAAAATTCGCTACAATGTAGACTGAGAGATTCCCAATTCCTTATAATCGGCTGATTTGGCTGATTTTTTGATAATTACCCAACCTTGCTCGTTCGTCAACTTGACCATGATAAAAATGAAAACTCTGACTGATGTTTTGTCATTGACTGATCATAAAAATGATTAAGGGTGCATTTGTGCTAAAATAAAAAATTGTTATGACACTAACGAAAAACCCTTTGCTCCGAAATCGGTGCAAAAGGTCGAAATCAACTAGTAGACACTAATTGCGAACATCAAATTAACTGAGGTCTCCCCTTCCACTTGAGCAAGTCACTAAATATAAAGTCTTCCTTTACTGCGTTCCAGGTGGTCGGAATGGGTTCGAAAACTGTGGTGTTCATTCGCTCAAAATGTAGCTGATGTCCAATCGGACTTTATCAGTTCTTCCGCGCCATACATTAAAAACTCGAAAAACACGAAAAAACGATTGGTAAGAGTAATTTTTGATAATAGTAGAACCATGTAGATAAAGGCGTTTACCATCTCAAAATTATACTTTGGCAATGGATGATATGTAGCTGAACTACTAAATAATGCCATTTGCGGATTTGACCGACACCATTTCACGAAAAACATCGCCATACTCGTACGTTGATGACTTACAACTGTGAAGAACGATTAAATCCATTCAACTTATATTTGTTTCTATTCCCATTTTTCCTATAATAAGTAAAGCTGAGCAAACGCAACTCACTAATCTCTGACATACACTGTCATTGATCTGTGCTAATCCGCTTAAATTAGTTTAATTAAAAATATGTCATTTCGACAAAATAAATTTGTAATAGAAATCTTTTTTTTTGTTTTCAAATGCATACTTTTGACATTAAGACAAGGGTGATTTTGAAAAATTCCATAGGAGTCCAAGACCTTAAAAGAATTGAACTGAAGGTTAGTCTGTACAGTTAGAGAGAACGGAAACCGATCGGAACTTTTTTGGGTGCCATAATATCAAAAGAAGCCATGAGCGAGAAATAACAAATTGCGTTTCCATGTGGAGAAGCCGATTATCATCAAGTTTTTGGCAAATTTCCGGGACAAAACCCGTTTTAGAATCTTGTTTGCTTGACACTAAGAATTTTCTCGAGAACGAGAGCCGCGATCGCCACCATGAGTGATGAGTTTGACCGAAGCCAATATTGAGGAGGTCCGAAATCGTATAATGGGAACTCGGCACATAATACTCTTCGCAGAATTTTAACGATGATGGAATAAAATAGCTCCCAATCTGATAGGAAAAATGCATTTCTAGTGTGAGAGTGTATGTAGGAAATAAAATTTGTTTCTTAGCTCACTTAAAGAACGTTTAATAACGGGTCCCGTTTATATTCTATACACCCTCGTAGGTATATTCTTAGCTCAGTCATCAAAAAGCACTTATATCTTATTTCACACTTTTCACAACCCACTTTCCTTACTACTGGCAACACCGACGTGCTCTAGAAAACGAATAAAAACAAACCTTAACCAGTAAAATACCAGCGAAGGCAACGTCATTCAGAAGCAACTACATAAATAAACAAACGAGTGTCATGTTCCCTGTTTTAATTCTTCTCCTCCTTTCATTTTTTTTTTCTGTTTTTTTCGTTTATTTTTTTATTTTTATTTTTCATACCACACTGCTTCATCTGGCTTTACCTTTTTGTATTTTTTTTTTCTTGTTAAGTCGAAAACCACATCCGTGCCACATACCTTCTCTATGCATGCTTTATACATTTCGTACTTCTTCTGTTTTTATTTATTTTTCTTGTTTGGAAAAATGTTGTTTTTCTCCTCTTTATTTCTGATGCTGTTGTTGCTGTTGCTTCCACCCAGTCTCTCTGGGTAGTCTCCCCTTTCGTAGTGCCTTTTATATTCTAGTTCCTCATCATGGCTGTGGGATTCTTTTATTTTTTTCTGTTTTCAACTTTTTATTTTATTTTATTTTGCTCCATTGCATTCTCATTCACATTCTCCTCTTCACTAGAAGATATTTGTGCTTTGTCTGCGCAACTAAAAATCAAGAGCTCGTACCCGGCAGTTGTTATCAGGATCGCAGCGCAACATCAGTCCCTCAAGCGAACCTACTAACCGACGGTGACGCATGAACATTCGCACGCGGTTTTGGCGATGACGACGCGTTAGTTGAAGTTGTATACAAATGTAAAATAGCAAGTAGCCTTCTAACTGCATCCACTACTTCCATACAATCGTATGAGTAACTTTCAGGATTAAATAAGGCAAAACAATTGTTGTACAACTTTACCACCCCAAAAATCCACCAATACGCGTGTTGTCGTAGAAGAAACTGCAGAACGCTTAACTTTGCTACAGAATCACCAAATAAACTTTATCTCATCAAAAACAAACGCAGATATTTTTTATACATTCCATTCCTGTCGTCGCTTATGGATATGTAGTCAAGCTCAAGCTCAATTTCAAACTCATACTCATTATATTTGTCGTCATAGTAAAACGCGCTAACGGTTCAGATTCTGATTCAGATTTGGAATTGGATTGGGAAAATACTCTACCCATGCTATCTACTTGCTACTCCTGGTGTATGTGCGACAGCGACGACGACTACGACTACGATGACGACCATACCAAGTGTTAGAGAGTAGTACTCGTATAGTGTGCGCGGTGAGGAGGTGTTAGGAACGATTTGTCAGTTACGGCTGCGGTGATAGGGGCCAGGAGGCGCTCAACAGCAATGGTGCTGTGACTCTATCGCTTCTGGTGTGTACAATCGCGCTCTAGAGCAGTGAGTTACGAACTGCTGTAGGCAGTGAACGCGCGTCGCGATACAGTAAAATTTGTTTCTTACTAGAAAAACACATATCGTCTTTTTTGTGGAATTAATTCCGCGTGTGTGTCAATTAAAAAGAAAAAAAAATCATAATAAATAAATAGATTGAGATAACAACTCATAGAAAGAGGAAGATACTCATAGCCAGAGCTAGACAGAAGCAGTACTCGTGGATCTACAAGGCCTATATGGCCACAGTCTAGCTGAAAATATAGTGTCATTATTGTTCTTTCTGGGTCAAACCAGAGCTATCGCTCACTGTTTATACATGACTTTGTGGTTATTTGAATGTTTTGTGATTTAGTATCTTTCAGATAAGTATTAAAATTCGTGCGGGAGGCAATAAATTTGTCCTCGTCTTCACCTTATTCCGGATAAACAACATAAAATCACAATAAAATCGAAACACGAGTGTGTTTCCTTTTTTGCAAATTAAAGATACAGTATCTCATTAGTGAGTGATTTTGAAATTTCATTTGATTTGTTATATTCAAACGAGTATCCCTAAACAAAAAAAAAAAATTAAATAAATTTAAAGATCGAGAGAAAAAATATTATAATCTATTTAATTGTGTCATCATTTAAGAGTGTGTCGAATGTAAATATCTGTGTAACTTTAGATTGAATGAAAAAAAAATTCTCGTCAATCATTTTAAAAGAGTTCATTTGCTTAATGAGTTTGAGTTTGAGTTCGTGTTCTCGTTCATGCAGGGAGATTTATTAATTTTCTCTTCTGCTCCTCTCTTTCTGCTTCTACTGTCCCCTTTTCCCATCTAAACCCTTCTCTCATCCAACTGGGAGGTAGGTGACTACATTTGTATATCTTTGCATCGTACAAAGTTAATTATTCGTGTGAGTGATTCCAAAGAAAAAGGAATGTTAATACCTCAATTACATGTACAACATTCCGTTTATGTGTAGTATAAATGAGAAAATATAGTGCGACATAAATATAAAAATATATATATAAAAAAAAAATAATTAAAAAAAGAGAAAAGTGTTATTATAGATAGGTTGATAATTAGATAGATAAATAGCGTGTTTTTGTTTGGAATAGAATTTTCTAATAACAAAATGGCGGAGATTGATGGATTAATAACTCCGCCAACACAACCGGCTAATAACCGGCCGGCAACCACAAATAAGGATTTACACAACGTTTGGAAGGATTACACCAAATTAAAAACGTATCTCATTCTCAAGGACAAACAAAATGAAAAGGTAGAATATTTTACTTTGTGTTTCCGACTTTTGTAAGGAGTTCCAATGAAATTCGGATGCAAAAAAAACGATTAAGATATTTTTAGGCTGATGGCTTTGACCTTTTCTATTGAAAGTTCAGATGGCATTTGATTTAGAGTAAACAAATTCGGTATGGCGTGGTTTTCTTTGTATACGAGTACATAAAATCTAAACGATGTGGGTATATATATGTAAGAGACGATGCAGTTTATTTGCTCGTTTATCAGGTCAAGGTTTTTTATTATATTCGTTGTCGATCTGAATAGCGATCTTATACTCTGATTCATGAATTTGGTTTGAAAGATAACGCTCTTGACATCTCGTAGTACAAATGTAGAAAAAATATAATATCTTTTCCGTCAAATCGGAGCCTTTTAAATTTTGTATGCTGCCAAGTGTAGTCGTGCAACAAAATCACTGTAGGGATATGTTTGGCATTAATCACAAAAAGCCTTTTTTTATTTTATGGAATCAATAGTGAACAACGGTCGGCTGTACATCTATTTTGAAGAAAGTTAATGGGAATGACATGTTTGCAATCCCAGCTTACAAAATTTCAGCATATTTTCATTATCAAGTATTTGTCATTAGAGCACCAAGTCGTTATGTTCCTCTTCTCTAGATAATTCTCCCACCATATACAAACATAAAGTATCGCACCTTTTTCTTCATCTGACTAATCTTGAGGAAAGCAAGAGTCCGATTTATATTTTATCTTCGTATTTAGCCTTGTGTAAATTTAATATCTAGAATAGCAGTTCATTTCCCGACCTCTTGACTTATACTCAAATTTTAGACCAAGCAAAGCGTTTAGATATTTCTAAAGATAATTTCGGTGGCTTAGACTGATCTTTAGAGTTTTAACTGAGTGCATCATAAAATCAGTCGTGATTGTGAAAAATCGTTCTTACCTAGCTAGAATACAGATAATTTTCAGGTATTCAGGTATAATTTATAGGCCTTTGTATCACTACCATATATGTAGAGACTGCAGGTATGAATATAATTTTAAGCAATGTACTAAGCATTTAACATTTTCCAAATTCATATTTTATACCCTAAAGAATGCTATAATATGAGCATTTTAACTTTCTTTCATCTGAGCTTTGCACCTAAATTATAAGGTCATCAGTCAGTGATTGCCTCAATTCATTTATATGGATGTTGTTGACTCAAATGATTATTTCAGGAGTTTGCCTTCAAATCTATGTAACTTGTATGCTGGTAGCTTGTAGACAATATTGTCACACTGATGCGTTTTGCCACAGTTTCATCTTAATACGTGAACATATCAATGGCCTATAGATCATCAAACCTTATGAATTTCCTTTTACTCTAATGTAAATTGATTTACAAGTGTCAATAGATCACTGCTCAATAGCAGTGATTATGTAGATCAGGGCCCTAGTTTTCGCTTGATATGAAAACTGAAAAGCACTCCATTGAGTGCTATATCAATGAATTACAAAAGAACTATATTACCGCGGTATTCGGTTTGACGAAATGATCACTTTTAAAGCCTTGAAAGATGCGAATAGTTCAGCCATAATCATGTAAAAAAAATTTCTCCTGGAAATGGTACCAGGTAGGAGCAGTTTTCAAAAGAACACTCTGAGCCTAGTTCATTATCGGAAAAGAAGTTGAGAGTTTGTTTAAAAAAAAAAGAGTTTTGACTGCTAATGTAATTCTTATAATATGCTTTAGCACAAATGATTAATTCAGTCATTCACTTGAGCTATGATAACGGCAAAATTTCGGCACTAGTGCAAAACACTAGTATTCGTTGTAAAGTGTCCTTCATTCTAACCCATTGTGTGCTGTCTTTAAAAAAAAAAAAATCGCGGAACTAGCTCTTTCTTAGCACCACGAGTTCACGATCAGAGTAAAAGTGGGTGACTAAGGTGGACAATCAAAAATTTTTTTTTTGCTTTTTTTCGAAGTGTGCTTGGGTTTCGTTCTCTTGTTAAAACTTTCAAAGCAATGGCATTCCATTCATGTTTTCTAGTATTTCTACATATTTCTCCTACGTCATGCTCTCTCATCCAAAATAATGGTTCCACGCTATCAGGAAAAATTTACCTCCACTATGTTTTTGCTGCTGCTGTTTTTTGTGTACTTGAGATTAAATTCGATACAGGAGGTCATCTTTTATAGTGCCAACAAATTAACTTTTTATATGTCATTTCAGGGAATATTTTGAAAGCTTTTTATGCCCTCTTTGTTAAACTCTTTTAGACAATATTCTGCAGGTGCTTTTCTTTTTTTCTGGTGCAAATATCAGATCGGGGAAACAGATTAGCTATTAACAATCAGGAAACAGATAAGCTGTTAACAATCTATTCCCACCGTCGAATTTGGATTAAGTGTCAATTCAAGACATTCGCACTAGTCTTCGGTCTGGAGTTCCGAGACGTTTTCTTCTCTTAGTTCCTTTGAACTTTTTTTTTTCTTTAGCGCATTTTTCAATTGATAGACACACAATTAATTTGTATCTTTTCCTATTAGAACAGAGTTCCTGGATAAAACGCCCCTCTTCATCTATACAGTGCCTGCAGTGTCCCATTATATCGAAAAATATCGTAACAATTTGTACGTAGGCACTTCAAGAAAATAAAATAACAATTACAAATAAAACCTACAGTAAAAATTCATTTATTTTTGAGATGTTTTTCTTGATTAAATACGCGCAAAACTAATACATCTTTTGTTTCCAGCCCATATAAATGGTACGTGCTATCCTAACTCGTAATGGGACCTTAAATGAGTCAATAATCTAGAATTTGGCTGCTGGATAAAAACACCATAAAATGTTTAGATCGCTTAAGCTATCTTTGGTGTAAATTATATTTTAAGCTGACGATTCACCAAAACCTATTATTTTTTCCGCTACTGTATATGTATTTTTTTTTAAATCAACAATGTTCTTTATTTAGAGAAAAATATTTTTTCACATCCTTCGTAAACAAACAAGGCAAATCAGTCACACCGTTCTCCACCCTAGATAGCACCTCTCTGCATATTCCAACAAAATTTTGAACCCGTAGACTTCCCACGAATAACAATCATGCCACAGATGCCCTACAAAGTTTTCTTTTTCTTTAATGAAATATTCTCCTTAAGAAAGAAAATATATAACACATTTTCAATTTCAATGCCCGTTACCATACGTATCTCGTACTCGTATCTATCGCCTCAAAATCTCCACCTAATTTTCTATTCAAACATAAACAACTCACTTGGGTATTATATATTCTTAAAATAGTAAAATAAAATCAAGAAAAAAAGATACTCGACTACGAGAGTTCATAAATTGAGTTTGAGGTTTTCCCCGTATGTTGCTTTTCTGAAAATTAAATTGCGCGCAATTGCAAAACAAATAGACCCCCAACCGAATTAAACAACTCGAACCAGGGCCGTCTGACAGCTTCGCCGTCAGGACCACCCCTTCAATTTTGCTCCAAAGAAAAATTTCACTTGAAATTTATTTTTATAACTCTCTATGGCTCTTAACAGTAGCGCGGGGTAGTCACAGTCAACAACACAGTTTGCTGCAACAGTCAACAGCCAGCAGATGTTTTATCTTAGCGAAAATTTGTTCTGTTTCTATTCTCCTGTTATTTTATACTGAGTATTCGTATCTGTTGTACTCGTAATTTTTTTTTTTCTTGTATCTCACACTTAAGTGCAATTATAATTAGTTACAGTGAGTGAATTTAAACAGAAAAAAAAACAGTTAAACGTTCAAGTGGTTTGCTTGTTTAGCTTGTTTGCATACATATCCGCGTGTTTCTCAGAACTTTTTGTACTTATATCTATTGCTCTTCAATCTTTTTATTCACAGTATTCGCCGAGGCGGCACTTGAATAAAAATTATTCCATCCTCAGTACGGGAATGTGGATAATTTATAGATACACCTATACAATGCCATTGCAAAGCCGAAAGATACGAGTACTCGTACATGTACTTTGGAGGTGTAGTACCCGGACTTATGTACTGCTAACAAAAGTCGATGTCTGTCGATGTATTCCAAGTCATCTTTTTTGCACTGTGGGGAATGGTTACAGTAACATTCGTTTTTCTATTTTATTCTTTGTCTTCTTCTGGGTTCTTCTTTTTGTTCTCTACAGTTCTTTTATGATCTCATTACTCATATCTGCATTCGTTAAAAGTGTTTTGTTAAATGGTTTTTTGTTGTTGTTTTTTTTTAACAATTGTGAATGAATGATGTGCAGAAACGAATATCTTTTGTTATTACCTTTTTTTCCAAATCATTTTATTGGCGAAGATAAATCAAAGTGCTTTATAGCTATTCACTGTGACTGATTGGAAAGATAATCTGGCCTGACAGAGAAGAGCCATAGACAAATTTTCGTCGTTCTATTAATGAATATAATTCTGTAATTCACAGTAGATAATAAATCCATTGTTCGTGTTTGAATTGTTTGAATTATACGGTAAAGTTTATTTAAGCTGTACTGGAAAGTAGTTTAGTCTTTTTTATGTTTTTAACTTTGCTACGGCTTGCCGTGTTTGAAAAAATCTTGCTACCTCTGTTAGCTGTTCATATCACACTTTGAATGTAATTTATTAGGACTATTTAATTGCATTGTGGTCGGTTATACGAGTAAAGTCGTGTATGAATAAAGATTAATTACATAAATGGTCTGTTGAATTTGTTGTTGGTTAGGAGACCGCCAATTACCTTAAATTTCGGTAACGATAGTTGGATTAGTTGCCATTTAAAAATACTATTATGGAATATTATTTCATTCAAATGGCTGCTTCCGCTATTTTAATAGTAGGCCATCCTATCAACCCAATTTCGCCTATTTCCAATACAGTTTTGATCCTATTTCACTAGTTATCTTAACCAATATTGTTCTTGAGCACCTACATCGTTCGATTAGCATTGATCTGTAATGGCATTCCACAAAAAACATTCAAACGGCGTTAAATCGTGGCTGCCAACCAACACCACCAAAATAATTTATAACACCATAACTCAGTGTTCAATAAATAGATTGCTGGGTGGCTTTTATGGCACGTAACTCCATCTTGCTAAAGTCCAAATATTCCATTTCTGGGTCTTAAAAAATCTGCTATCATGTTTCGGTTGTCCTCTCCATTGACTGTAACGTTTCTTCCATTGTGGTATTGGACGAAAGTCACACGTCCAGAATGCATTGCCTTCTACAATATATGACTACATGCAGACTTTCGAGCCCCAAATACGAAAATTTTGCTTTTTTTCATAGCCACCGAGATGGAAATGCACTTCATCTGAAAATATGATTTTTATGATGCTCTAAAGCCCAAAGAGTGAAGCAACAATAAAAACAATAACTCAAAGATCTCATCAACTGAACATCAGTCGAATAAGCCTGAGGAGAACTATGCATAAAGATATCGATGTATTAACTCAGGAATTGAGGCGTTGAGTTTCAAGCTTTTAGGCGCACATATTCGCCAACAGCTACGGTAATATGTTCGGTTATCAATTAGCAAATCCGTCTCACCAACTTTCTTCACAAACTTGCGTACATTAGCTACAGTTTCTTGAAAACTCCTTTTCGAAATTTTACACTGTTTCGGAAATATTTCCTAACGCTGTTTAATCGTAAATCGACTTATTTCGTATTGTAATAATATAATATTCAGTTTGTGTCAAAGTTTTAGAGCACTTAAGCGCTGTCAGTGTCAAAATAACTATCGATTCAAAAAGATACCAATAAATGTCTCACCCTTTACTTGTCTCATAAGTAGGTCTGGATATCTGTCCACACTGCTTAATGTGAATTAAATAAAAAAAATCTATTTTCACACAACGGTTATGATAAAAAAAATAGAGTTTTCGTTTTGCTTCAAGAATAGGAGCATGTTCTGCGCTGTTATCTTTGAATAACACTTATCATCCGACAATATTTTCATCTTTTGAAATTATTTCATGGTAACGAATTCAAAACCCTACCATTTTCCAAAATATTGCACCCTCTTATTATATTATTTCGAAATGCACAGCCTATAAATTTTTCTTTATTTATTCAAAATGAGTGAAGTCTTCCCGGCCGTCCAAAATAGGGACCGTTTTAACAAGACCTCCATATGGAATTGCAGAATCAAACGAACTCTAACCCACTTATTGCAGTTAATCCTTTTTTTTTGTGTGGAATCTAGTTTTTAGTCATCTACGTTTGACCTTTTACAAGTTCAAAAAAATATTTCGCGACAGCTTTCTAAGGTTAGTGTCCCAAGGACAGAAAATAACTGACAGGGAATCTACTAACATTGGAATTAACATATCACATGAGACTCAAAGTAACAATAGAAATTGTAAAAGGTCGGCAACATTGACAGTCACGAGCAAATCTGATAGCATTCTAACTAAAATGTCACCCTTTCCGAGATAACTTTGGATATTCATTTGATATTTTTTGCGAATCTGTATCCCGAGGCTTATCACTGTTGAACGTCATGGGTTCTTGGTACCAAAGTTCTGAAAATTTAATTATCATTATCATAACACGCGATTTCCCAATAACAGCTAGAACTTAGAACAATTTTAAAGATAAACGAATCTGTACTGGTAACCTGGTACCTCAGAATTGTACTCATAACCTCTGCATAGAGATTTAACAACAAAGTCAAGTCATTTGTGTTAATCAAATATGCCATCTTTTATCTATCAAGCTAACACGATGAGTTGTCTGGATCTAAATTAGTTGGTCAAAATGTCCCCATTTTGCATAGGACTAAAGAGGTCATGTGTGGAAACTAAGTAAACGTACAAAGTGGACTCGTAACGTATTTATTTTAGTCTCTATTGAGCATTGATGTGAATCCCCCCTCAAACTAATGCCGATGCCTGTTGTATCGCAGAACAAAACCCTCTTGAGAATTATTCATGGAAATGAAAGAATTATCATTTCCTGACAGTGTTTAGGTCATGACCTACATCCATTGCGACTTAATTAAACAATATCCTTTCCTCTCAGCACTTGGCGCATACGACCTCCTTCCTTTGTCATCTCGAACCGGCCAACTGTAGCAAAAAAAAAGTATCTTCTACCTCATTAAACATCATTAAACAAGTACCTACATGTTTAAAAGAAGAAAAAAAAAGAAAAAACTCGTTCAAAATACGAAACGAACAAAAAGAAAAGACAAATATAGAAAATGAAGAGAAGGAAACGAAGGAAAAAATGAAGTATAAACGAGTAGAAACAACAAAAGACAACATTGTGAGTGTTACCTACTTGAAATGTCAAAGAACTCCCTAGGCGTTGTTTGTCGTCGTTGCTTGTTGTTCAATCTCCACACTTTATTCGTCCTCCTTATTGCTTGTTTTGTCTTCCCCTCCCACAACAATTTCTTACATTTTATGCTTTTATGCCTGTTTTCCTTCTTCAATTACATACTTTTTTTTCGTTTTTTTTTTCTAATTTTGTGGTATATCATGCTTTTAACTGTAGATGTACATACATATAATACATCATGTTGTAGAGGTATTCTCCGCGTATTCTTCTCCCCACACCCGGTACAATTAATTCATTTCTACAATACAACAGAGAGGCAGAAGAAGAAAAAAAGCTGATAATGCGGTCGATGTATGTATAGTATACGTATGATGAAGGTATGTCTTTCCACAAGCTTACCACAGTCTGCCGCGCCCCCTTTTGGGTTTAGATTTTGATGGATCTTTTTAAATAGTTGTCATGTTGAAGTTGAGGTTTTCTTTCTTTAGTGATCATTTGGGCCATGGAGTCGTGGAGCAGCTCCGAGTCATAAGCCATCTAGGGGCAGTAGCTTGTACGATGAGAATTGTTAAAAAGATGAGGTAGGTAGTTGGCCGCCTCTTTGGAATACTTCTTTTTTTTTATTTAATTCTTCTTTTGTCAAGACTACTGAACAGCGGTAATTTGAAAATGGTTTAGGAAGGAGCACTCGTACTAATTGTAGTTTTTGGAGCGTTGTAAAGTTAGAAAATTGACATTTTACTGTGTAGGCTGTCAATGCTTTGATTGAAAGACAATCGTGATGAGTCTTAAGATTAAATAATGCGTGGGGTTACATTGTGATTTGGATGTTATTTTTGCGCATAATCGTAGATTGAGGATTGTATGTAAGTTCTGCAAATATTTTTTTTTTAATCTTTTGATGGTTAAACTTTCTTAAACTTTCGATAGTGTGCCTACATACTAGATGCTTTCTAATTAGACATTTGAATTTTTTTTAAGACAGTTCAGAGAAAGTGGAATTTAAGTATTAAATTTGTGAAAATAAAGTAGCATTTTTGAAATGTCAACAAAAACAAAAAAAATTGTTTTTTTATCGAAAATTCGTATTCATAACATAAAGAGCATTTTGTTTTATAAGAAAACAATTTCAAAATGCCATCATTGAAATGCCCCCCACAAAATCACTTACGTGAGCTGCACCCAATTTTTCAGGACTCTTTGGAATAGATAGCACTATATTCCAGGAATTTCAAGTCAAAGGATAGTCCCTGTCCTAAGGTTCTCTCTTGTTATCATAGATCAGAGACTAATTTTTGCTTCAAAGAAAAGAGTATAAAAATGTTAAATCAATCGAATGTGACCAATGGACATGGTTATTTCTGGTGATAGGAGGATCACCGAACTTCGTATCCTATAAGTCAATTGCGGAAAATTGCAGTTTCGTTACAATTTCTTCTTTTTTTTTCAAAAAAAGGAACTAGTTAACATTAGTGATTGTCTCTTTTGATTGTCACCGATTTGATAGCATTTTTTCGAAAGAAATTCGGCCAAATGATACCTGCGCCTTTAAACTCACACAAAGCAGTCAAAATGATTGTATGATTGTAATTTTGCTGCACTAGGGATGATGAAAACCCGGAACTTCTTTCGTTCTTTATAAAGAACAGTCCTCGAAAGTTCGGCGTGCACGATGCTTATTTGGGTTTAATATTTTGGTTAAACAAAATTTTATACGGAGCTTTATCTGCAAAAATCAACTTTAATTGAGTCTGTTGCTTATCACAGCTGCGTCACACCGTTCCATAGAGTCTACAGCTACTACAATAGATCCATCACGCCTTATAGCTTTGTGGCAAATTAAGGATCATATGCTGTATCATGTAGACCTCTTGTTTATTGCTGAGAAGGCTTTCGATCATTTATGATAGGAAAATAATTGTTCTCTCATTAGTTCAGAAAATATTTCTGTACTTCTCGTGGGACAAGACAACTTATCGCTTGCAGACTTTTTCCTCTGGGTAACAAAAATCTTGAAAAGTGAAGCACTTGAACATATTTGATCTCTACAAATTGATTCTTCGGTATGAGTTCCAGATTGAAAATTTAATTCATACACAATCTGGGTGGCTGCAGAAAAAGGATACCTACGTTGGAGAAACTTAATACATATTTTCTCACCGAAAACTTACCTTTGCCTCTGCCTTTTTATCGCTGTTGTTGAGGAGTTCAATATTACCATAGAAGTCACAGAAAAATCATGATTCTCAAAATATTAAAAAAAAACTTGCTTGTAAATTGGCACTGCTTTTATTTTGCTCGCCACTGAATGTGAGCTTCTTTATCTTGTAAAAGACAAAAACCTTGTCTCCATGTGACCGGACTCCTTTAAAAAGGCTTTTTTAATTTTTTTGTAATCAATTATTGATAAACAATCTGACAAAACACTTTCCACGAACAGGAAACCCGTCTCTTTACAATCTTAAAAGCAACCTAGGGCCATGCTGTCGCTAAAGACTTGTAGATTGTCAAAACCAGTTTCATGCATGGCAAGTTTGAAAATAGGTCACTCACTGATAATGCGCAAGTCATTTACTGACTAACCTCTGTAATCAGAATTTTTGGAACTGTTTCAACGATGCTTTTGTCATATCATTCCTCCTACCCATGACTCGATAAGTAAACAAAAATAAAAATTTCTTTTGAAATTATAACCCTGTCCGAGGTGATATATTATACCACTTCAGATAAGATACCGTCCGTCAAAATGTCATAAAGTTAATGAAAGAACCCAATTAATAAATCATTAGAATTCTACAATTCGTCATACAAAATATTCAAGCAATACAGGCATTATTTACTAAGTTTCTACACGTGCTTTGCAAAAACTAATTGGCAAATTAGAAAAGAAAAAAAGAACCCGATTCGTAATCTAAGTCGTAAACCTATATCTGTCAAGTATTCAGATCTCGATCTTTGATCCACATGATTAGAGAAAAGTATAATTTTAATGCGACCCCCATATTAGTCGTTAAATGTTCAACCTCTAAGTGGTCTCAGCTACCAGCAAACATGAAATGTCATAACACCTGTCATTAATCTTTGCTTCTTTCCCCCTTTCCCCTTTACGAAGAATGATTCAGTCAACTGCATCACAACCTTTATTCTGTCTTTCTACTCGTATGGAAGTTGGATTCTATCTGTCTGTCTGGCAGTTGGTTGGGTTAATTTCCTTGATCCACGAATGCTCTTTATCTGCAGTGTATTGTGAACCAATGATGCATACATATGTATATGTATCTATTTACATGTGTACATATGCCCGTACTTGTACTTGTACGTGGGTACTCTCATTAGATCCAGGCTTAGTTGACAGTTGTTTGACATGTCTGCGGGGGCAATTACCTACTTTGACGGTAGTTCATTCTAATTTTCTACTTAATAATAATTGCGGGCTGGTCTCGGTCTCGGTGAGTGAACGTGTGAGTTCAGTTCAGCGCGCCCCCAGAGAGAGGTGAGTGACTGGGATTCACGCGTGGGGTCACTATTGTATTGTGAAATGTTAATGGTAGTTGGCTGATGAATGACGAGATCCGGGGACAGGAAAATTTATAAAATTTTCATACTTCGCATGGCGTGAAGTACGAGTACCTTGGAGATCTTAACTGTCGCACCTCTGTTAATTATTTAAATTACCAAATTATACAAAAGCAGAGGTGGCTATTATTTATTTAAACAGATATCATGAAGCTAATATGCTTGAATATTGATTGTTCAGATGATGGTAATGAATAGATATAAAGTACACGTTTGTACATTTGATTGTACTCGTGTATGTTTACCTGACATTATGATGAGACCAAAAAGCCATCTTAACAGTTGCATCTATAGGTAAATCAAAAAAAACCTTTTTCAAATAAACTTGTTCGCGAAAATGTTTTTTTTTTTTTTTTTGGTATCCCACAAGGTATTCAAAACAAGTTTTATTATATTTTTATATCAAAAGGCCATACGATTTGGAGCTTTGGGAGTTTCAATACAACTGACGTCAACACTTCTATGTATTAGAAATTTGGCTGGACAGTTTATTAAAGTGTGCGAATCAATTCAAAATGTGACTTCATTGAAATTCAGTCTCGTGGCTATCACATCTAGTCGAAAGGATCCCTTGAGTTTCACTTCTGAGGCACGATTCTGATTAATAATAATCCTAGGTACTTTATATAGTTGACACTAAAGCACAGGCAGTCTTTTTAAAAAGATGTGTAGTCAGGACAAAATTAACCTATTTAATAACCCTTATTAAGTCATCTAGTATTCGTATCGGCCAAATCTACCATGATATGATGTAGAATTTATCTTCAAAAATTACAAATTAATCTGTAAGCATGACATTGTGTTTCCTTTAAATCAAAGGAAAGTTGATGGACGGACATACAAGAGCTTGTTAGAAGTACACCTTTTACTTACTTACTTTAAGTGGCGCTACAGTCCGGGGTAGACTGGGCCTCAGTCAACAAGCGTCTCCAGCCAGCTCGATCCCTGGCCAGGTGCCTCCATTTTCGCACGCTAAGTTTTCCACTTGCGTGTTATTTTTACCTTTCGGTAAAACTTCCGAACCTCGTTCCTTCTCATGCTCTTTCTTCGACCTCCTGAGAAGCCGATGTTCGTCTCTCCTCTTCCGCTCACAGGGCTCATGAGCAGCTCTGGTCCTTCTATGCAGCGCCGCTTTATATGCATCTTGCTTAGCTGCATCTGCTTGCCGGCATTCCATCATCGAACCAGGGGTTTCGTTGTGGTGGACGAGTGAAACCCAGCACATCAGAAGCGGCATCTCTGATGGCGTTTTGACAGTGTTTCCAGTGGTCTTCGATGCTTGTTGCTGGCGGTATTGGACCTCTTAAGAGATTAAGAGACACTGGATTGGAAAAGGACTTGGCGATCTCTTGCGATCGTAGCCGTCTGAACAGAATTAGATTGTCTTAGCGTAGTTTGGGATATCCGTAACCGTACCTTGGCTATAACAAGGTAATGGTCCGAGTAGATGATGGCTCCTCGGAACGTACGGACATCCAAAACACTGGAGGAGTGTCTTGCGTCGATCGCAATGTGATCAATCTGGTTGACTGTTGATTGTTCAGGAGTTCCCCAAGTCCACTTATGTACGAGGGCGGGTCAATAAGTCCGTGACTTTTTGAATTTCTGACCTCTTTACTGAAACAGCAACACTGCTCCTGTCAACAGGCATCTGTCAGTTGACTCCTGTCAAAATTTAAACTTGCTGCGTCAGTTAGTTTGTGTTTGACAGCTATTTTTATCAGACTACTCACTAATTTGAGGAGAAAATGGAAAAAAGTGAATTTCGTGTGCTTATTAAGCATTATTTCTTGCGAAAAAAGACCATTACCGAGACCAAGGCTAAGCTTGATAAATACTATGGGGACTCTGCACCATCGATTTCAATGGTAAAAAAGTGGTTTACTGAATTTCGTTGTGGCCGTACAAGCACTGAAGATGCCGACCGTCCTGGACGCCCAGTTGAGGTCTCTACACCCGAAACAATCGAAAAAATTCACGATATGGTGTTGGCCGACCGAAGATTGAAAGTGCGAGAGATTGTGGAAGCCGTACGGATCTCGCATGGCTCAGTGGTTTCAATTTTGAATGATCACTTGGGCATGAGAAAGCTTTCCGCAAGATGGGTGCCGCGTTTGCTCACAGTCGACCACAAACGCATGTGCAGTTGCCATGGCAAAAATCCATGAATTGGGCTATGAATTGCTCCCTCATCCAACCTATTCTCCAGATTTGGCTCCGAGCGACTACTTCTTGTTCCCAAACCTGAAGAAATGGCTTGGTGGAAAAAGATTTGACTCCAATGATGAAGTCATCTCGCAAACAAAGGCCTATATTGAGGACCTCGACAAATCATTTTTTTTGGAAGGGATAAAAAAATTGGAGAAGCGTTGGACAAAGTGTATAGAGCTCAAGGGAGACTACGTTGAAAAATAAAATTATTTTTTTATCAAAAAATCTGTGTTTTAATCCAAAAGTCACGGACTTATTGACCCGCCCTCGTATATCGAGATGTGGGAACCGCATGCTAGCTACGACATTGTTTCGCCCCACCCCAAAGTCGATTAGCCTGAATCCGTTATCGGAGGTGGTGTCGTGCACGCTATACTTTCCGATCGTTCCACCAAAGATACCCCCTCTTCCTAGCTTTGCATTAAAATCACCGAGGACAATCTAAATGTCTTTAGACTTTAGAACCGAATATGTACTATTTTCGGCGAGGATAAAAAGAAATTTGTTATATCAACACTATAGCGGTTACGAAAACCCGAATTCATTACATCATATTAAATGTCATGCTCGCTTGAGCCACACTTGCTTTAAAGAATAATATGAATTTGGTAAACTTAAAAAGGTTTTATAAAAAATCGAAAAAATCCTCAACCTTCAAACAGATGTCAGGTATCTTGATAGCATTTATTTTTTATACTTCAGATAGCCTTTCTTGTATTAGTGACCACGCTAATGAGCTCGAATTCGAACATATAGCGTGACTTTTCCGTGGTCTGATTCTCAACACATTGTGGTCGCCCTTTTAGAAGTTCTCCATCTCTTTAATCACTATAAATAGACAAACAATATACCTATATCATATCATTTGCTAACAACTCAAAATGATTTTGGAAAAGTTAACATGTCTATAAACAAATACGTAAATAACCTACTGTTACCTTACATAACAAACTTACATAACAATCAAGTGTAACTCAATATCCATGGTTTTCAATTTACAATCAGTTAATTCGTTGTATACTAATAAATCACTTAAAAACACAACAAATAAACAACATCGATCACATGACAAATGTAAACCTCACAAAACCTTCACCAGATAACAAATTGTATCTATCAATTTTTTTTTGTCCAAATCACCATCCACAAAATAGCAAAAAAAAGCTGTCAAACCCGGACAAACGACTTCTTAATCATCCATTAAATTAAAATTTCTAAAAAAAAAATAATAAAAAATTTGCAATCTTAAAATCGAACAGATAATTAATATGAGTCAAAGGCTTCACCTTTTATTCCGCGGAACTGGTTCCAGGCGGGGATTAATATTTAAGTCCGTGACTTATACTTTAGGTCAAATATCCGTATGCTAATTGATATGTCAATATACATTTTTATTTCTACCACTACCTCGGTATAAATAATCCAAACAAATGTTTAAACAAATTCACAAAAGATACATTAAGAAAAATAAAAATAACGAAGTAGTAGTAGCTGTCTGTCCAATGGGGATTGGGTTAAAGGCCACCCCACAGAGCGGTAGATAGAAATTAAGTCAACTTATTTAGGAAGCAATTTAACACTGCGATTAGCACTTGCGTTTACCACATGACACATGGGTTAAATCGCCTCAGTAAAACCGGGCTGGAATGCTAGAGACCAAAGACCGAAGACCGGACTGTATTTCATGTGTATCTTGGAAAAAGTAATTAAACTCGTTTTAGCAAAACCACAGCTGGGAGTATCTATATTTCAACGTTTTATCGCCTTGATTGTGGTCACGAAAATCCAGAAAGCGTATTACAATAATAAAAGATGTAAATTGGATCTTAATAGGGGGGCTTTTAAAATATTTCTTGACGATATTTCGTGACAAGTTTAATCAGCCTTATGATGGTGGATCGTATTACTAACCTTTCCGGTGAATTTGTAAAGGTATCGTTTTTACGTTGCATTAAAGAGATCACAAATTGACGTCAGTATCAGATTCGAGATGTATGAGATAGGTTTTGGGTAGACACAACTATTGTATGTCATTTTATAAATTTTTGCAGTTAAAACAACAAAAAATTGTAAACTTTAATTCATAATATGGACAAATACCCAAAAACAAGCGACCCATATGCATTTGAAACAGAAAACACAATATTCTTTAATAATTTCCAACATTAAAACCTTTTTAGATTTGTTTTTGTGGCTACAATGGCTTTGCTTTCTTAGTTAGTGAGATGGTTAATTCTCTAAGAATTATTGATCTAAGAACGTCTACCTTATTTAAACCGAAATATTTTTTAAAATTTCCTGTTTTTGCAGCGTATTTAATCGTCTTTTCATATTATTTCTTAGTTGTCCATTCCATTCCAGTCCACATGGGACATTAAATTGATTATTAATAAAAGTGTTCTCTGTTAGAGCAAAAGCCCTTATCCACAGTGCACCAAATAATATCCCGGGCTGGCTCTAGAAAACATAATTAAATCACGATATCTGGTTTTTCTCAGTGTTTGTATTCGAAATATTGTCCTCCTGATTCAATGGCATTGTTACAACGATTCAATAGTGATTTAAGGGCCTGCTCAAGCTCGGTTTCGGGAAATCCCTCCATTGGCCGTGCTGAGGCTGCTTGAATGGTCGGAATGTCATCAAAAAAGCATTCTTTCAAGTTGAATTTCGGGAACAAGGAGAAATCGCACCGTGAAAAATCAGGTGAATACGTCGGATGATTTAAAACAGACACTTGATTTCAGGCCAAAAATATACGAATAATGTGTGCTGTATTATCATGCAACAGAGGCTAACGTTTTTTTTGCCCAAATCCTCTTTAAGAATGGCTCTTTGTGGATGTTTAAGGCCTCTTCCTTCTTCTCATTGAAGAATTGCGGTTTTCTGGATTAAAATCACGTACTGAAATTGGTCTTCATGTGTGTCATCCCTCACCATTTCTCTGCCGCCCTGAAAACGTTTATACCACTCTAAAACAACTGTCCTACTTTAACAATCATGGCGATACACTTGTTACATCACTCGAAATGTTTCTGACGCATTTTTACCAAGTTTTTCGTGTAATTTAATGACCGCTCTTTTCTCCATGTTCAAATTTCAGCACCAAATGAAAAGGTGTTCTTGAAAAATAATTTTTATATTTGTTAAATGTCAACCAAGTGTGATGAAATTTTGACAAATAGTAGATTCCGAATTATTATTTGCCACACTGTGTATTCATAAAAAGCTTAAGCTAGGGCTCTGATCCCCATGCACTAATCATTCGGATGGTACTCGATAAAATACCAAAACCAACGCAAAGCAAGAAGCTTTCCGTCTCAGGGAGTAAAGAGACTTACTTATTGCCCGTATCGGCATTAAAAAAATCGGGATCTTGGAAAGAAAAAATGATCCTGTTGAATTCTTCGTCGAAAGTCTTGAAAATCTGTCCGAAATAAGGGTCGGCACCAAATTGTTTAACCTTTAACAAATGTTATGTTAAAATATCTAGATGGTCAGCTTAGGTGTGAATACATCTCTTGGTTATGAGAACTTGTTTGGTGCTTGTTGTCACTGAAACATAGTCTAACTAAAAACATACATGGGTCTGACATGAACAATGGGTGAATAGCAATATTGATATAGCTAGCTGACTACACTTTCCGTGTTCTCCTGGCATTTAGCCACATCGGCGCCTATTTGCTTCTTTTTTCATGCTTTACTGAAGTAAATCAATTTGGCCTTCCAAAATCTCTAAGATTTACTTTTTTTCTGTCAGAAACTATTTAGTAGGCACATCTTCGTTCACAAACGAAAAAATTGACCAAGACTTCTTAGTAACCATGCTAGCAGATTTTAACTTTTAAATACTTTGCTGAATTGTTGTAGACCATCCCTTAGCATTCTCAGCTAGTTAAATTCAGTTATCGCGTATTATTATAGCTCATCTGCGTCAGAATATCTTGCGGCTGAATATGTGATGTTATGGATTTTTTTGTTGTCTTCAAAAGAAAGCAAATCAAACAATTTTATATCATATAGGTTTCTAAGAATAATATGTAAGAGTGTTTGTAAAAAAATAAGGTGCAACATAATTTAAATTTTAATCAAATATTATTGTTGCCTCATTAAGTCACTGACTTTTACCTCGTTGCCTCGTCAACCAATCCATTCCATTAATCGAATTCCTTTTAAAATCCATTCACTTCCATTAATGGCCGGATTAAAGTTCGGCCACTTAAAAAGAACCAGATATTTATTTTTAACCCAGTATCCGTAAGTAGTATTTATTAATTTCTAAATAAATTTCGAAATATCAATTCTTATACGTAGTCGTCAAATTCTTGAAAATCAAACAATGAGATTTTTAATTACCAAATCAATTTCGAAAATAAAATATTCTATTTTGTGATCTGTTGTAGGAATCATGGATGTTTGATATGCAGATGCGCATTTTTTATTATTATTATTATTATTATTTTTTTTGATTTTTGAATCTTTAAATTGCGCGCCTCAATCATCGTGTGTTAAATTCAAATGAATTCACGCGAATATCTGTTGAAGCCACTTCTTCGTTCTCGCATGTCCGAAAACTATATTTCATCCTCAACTTTACGGTCTTTGATGTTTTCGCCTTTTTCCTTTTTTCCATTCTCCAATAAACATCTTCCGAATCATTAAACACAATTTTAAAGCCGAGGTTTTGATCTTAAGACAAAACAGACATTTAGCGTTGGATGAATGAAAAAGTCATAATGGGTGTTTGGCTGGAGTACCTCTTCATATTACCCCCCCTGAATTCTTAATTAGATACCAGTTTAAAGCAAAACACGAATAACAACAAAAAACACCAACTGAAACTCATTAAAAAAAATAAAAATAAAGAAAACCGCCCCGTATACATATGTGGTTATTAAAACGTGTGCACTAGCTTGAACCTAAATGAATATGTTGCGTGATTATGATTAAGAAACTTTAATAGTGATTGAATTACTGCGCTTGAATTTATTGCTGGTTGTAATATCGCCATGGCGGAGGGAAGAGAAATTAGAGGAACTGCAAGGGAGACGGTGATCAAAAAGAATGTATGTCCAAATGATTTAACTGCGTGCAATCAAAGAGAGAAATTCAGTTCGTTTTAGCGATGATGGCATCCTGTATGCATGTTTATGGTGCATGAATATAAGACGACATGACCACATGTGATGACATAATCGAAAACGACATTACTGCAAGCAAAGGGATCCTATTTTAAGAACTGTTTTAAGAAACTTGCTTGTAGGCGGAAAAAACCGGTCGTTAAAAGTTTCAATTTTGCAGAGAAAAGTAATTCTTTGAACTTTAAGGACCGAAGTGGATTAAGACCCATAATTGACAGAGCCTATTATTGCCATATTGAAACTTGCCAATAAATTTTACGTGTCTACTTTTCTACAATATAATTACATGGTGAATGTTTTCACCATATTCCCATTCACATTGTCAACATTTGGCCAAAATTATACTTTAGTCCTTCCATTGGCGGCAACTACGCTTTGTTTATTTCAGTGTTGTTTGTAGAAGCTTCTGACCCCTTGACAAAGCTTTCTTTGACATTATTAGGTTACTTTCACATTTGATTAAGATGGCAAAGGCAAGACGCTCTTTGAACTAACACCACATCACCAAAAGTTCTTAATAGGTCAAAACCAAGAAAAGGTTAGGTTAGAGGGGCTGTTGGAAAACGACCAACCCACTTAGGCCTGTTGGCCCGTTGTGATGCTTTAGTTACAATAATAATTTCATAGCGAATTAAGACCGTCTTTAATATACCTTCTTTTTTTTTAATATTCAGTAAACAGATTGTCCTATAGCAGGGGCATGCAATAAAGAAATAAGACAGCCTACAATAGATCTAAGTATAGTAATCAGAAGAAGGTGAAATTCAAAATTCGTAAGAGGTACTTCATTTTTGATAGTTCCTTGAAATGTATGTATATTGCTTGTCAAATTATCAATGTTCACGTACACAAGGACAACGCTTCCATATCATTTAAATGATGAAGTGATGCTTTTAATACTTATAATCAACCAACTGAGGTCGTTCAAAATACGAGGGCGGGTCAATAAGTCCGTGACTTTTTGAATTTCTGACCTCTTTACTGAAACAGCAACACTGCTCCTGTCAACAGGCATCTGTGAGTTGACTCCTGTCAAAATTTAAACTTGCTGCGTCAGTTAGTTTGTGTTTGACAGCTATTTTTATCAGACTACTCACTAATTTGAGGAGAAAATGGAAAAAAGTGAATTTCGTGTGCTTATTAAGCATTATTTCTTGCGAAAAAAAACCATTACCGAGACCAAGGCTAAGCTTGATAAATACTATGGGGACTCTGCACCATCGATTTCAATGGTAAAAAAGTGGTTTACTGAATTTCGTTGTGGCCGTACAAGCACTGAAGATGCCGAACGTCCTGGACGCCCAGTTGAGGTCTCTACACCCGAAACAATCGAAAAAATTCACGATATGGTGTTGGCCGACCGAAGATTAAAAGTGCGAGAGATTGTGGAAGCCGTAGGGATCTCGCATGGCTCAGTGGTTTCAATTTTGAATGATCACTTGGGCATGAGAAAGCTTTCCGCAAGATGGGTGCCGCGTTTGCTCACAGTCGACCACAAACGCAATCGTGTAACAACTTCACAGGAAGGTTTGGCGTTGTTTAATCGCAATATGGAGGAGTTTTTGCGCCGTTTTGTAACCGTGGACGAAACATGGATCCATCACAACACACCAGAGAACAAACAACAGTCAAAACAGTGGGTTTCTAAGGGTGAATCGGCGCCAAAGAAGGCCAAGGTGGGTTTGTCAGCCAATAAAGTTATGGCGACTGTTTTTTGGGATGCACGCGGGATAATCCACATTGACTACCTTCAAAAGGGAAGAACAATCAATGGGGAATATTATGCCAACTTATTGGACCGATTCAATGACGATTTGAAAAAAAACGACCTCATTTGGCCAAGAAAAAAGTTCTTTTCCACCAAGACAATGCAAGGGTGCACACATGTGCAGTTGCCATGGCAAAATCCATGAATTGGGCTATGAATTGCTCCCTCACCCACCCTATTCTCCAGATTTGGCTCCGAGCGACTACTTCTTGTTCCCAAACCTGAAGAAATGGCTTGGTGGAAAAAGATTTGAATCCAATGATGAAGTCATCTCGCAAACAAAGGCCTATTTTGAGGACCTCGACAAATCATTTTTTTTGGAAGGGATAAAAAAATTGGAGAAGCGTTGGACAAAGTGTATAGAGCTCAAGGGAGACTACGTTGAAAAATAAAATTATTTTTTTATCAAAAAATCTGTGTTTTAATCCAAAAGTCACGGACTTATTGACCCGCCCTCGTAAAATGTTGCCATGCCTTATAATCAAATGTCAACGCGCCGAACGCACCAGTTTGCCTTTTGTCCCTCCACTTTGTGACAAAATCATAGCTTACACTTAAATAAGGTTTAGTTATTGCAGGAGCTAAAGTTTTGAGGGCATTGAATTATGGAGGACTGGATTGGAAAACAACATATGTCTCGGAGTGGACCATTGAATTGATCACCGAGATCGTGAAATTTCAACCTTTTTTCAACTTGATCCTTTCATCTAATATCCATTTCCCAATCATCATCAACTTTCGAGTTCGAACTTGGTCAGTGTTATTGTAGAGGTCGTCAACTGGTCGTCGAATATCTAAGATGGAAAAGAAATCACTCGAAATAAATATTTCTCTGCCTTCTTTACCTTTATTCCGCCAACGGTGATGATTAATATACCCGACGAAAGCATCAAACATCGTTGAGGACCGTTTCCTAATTATGTTTTTGCTTGGGTTAAAAAATTCAAAAAAATATATTTTTACATAAATTGATTCCTCAACATGAGTAAAATATGCTGGTAAAATGATTTTTTTTTAAATTTAAAGTCGTTATAAAGATATAGCATTTAGATAAAGCAGATGTTCGGAGCGCTTTTGAGTTGAGTACTTGAAACTTTAAACGCGTTTCTCTCAAAGCTGTGTTTTTCAAACTCCCCTCCATCATATCTCAAGAACGGTTTGACCGATTCAATTGAAATAAATAGGGTAGACTCAACACATGAAGACATATAAAATCATGAAATTTGAAACTTTTTCTTCAGAAGTCTGCCAAAAACCCAATTTTCAATGATTCTAGTTTACTCGATGCATTTGGGCTTACAGACTAAAATGCTGTTTTTTTCCACATTTAGCCGAAATCGTGGAGAAAGTGATGTCCTTTTTTTCAAGGGGGTGTCTCCAGAGTGGTACAACTTACGTTCTCATGAAGATGTTTACTTGAAATTTGCTTTACATACTTTTGAAATAGTAATAAAAAATTTATCTTTCCAGTAGACCTCAAAAAAAATGTTTTACAAATTGGCCGTCACACGAGGGAACATCCTTAATATGTAAATGCATATCCCTTAACATTTTGCCTGAAAATAGGAAGACATTTGTATACGCTAAAATATTAACAATCGGTACATGTCCTTAAAACGCAATCTGCTCACATAGACTTCAGATTTTGAGCATATTCCCATGCTAAAACACCTTTTTTTTAAATTCGAAGCCGCAATTTGTCATCAAAAACGGCCGCAATTCTGAGTAACACGTGTATCCCTATTTAAATAAAATAACAATTTGAGGGAGCCCACAATGCATACTAATGCTATGGTTTAATGAAAAAGAAAATAAACAAAAAAAAGTACGCATACGCCCCATACCTCGTATATATATAAATCAATGAATATCAAAAGTGATTTTAATTTTTGAATTATTGCTGAATTTTTTTTCTTTCCTTTGTCAAGCTCTAAGCAGTTTTTTTTAACCTACTTGCATTTGCTCGTCTCCATTCATTCACAAATAAAAAAAAAAAAAAATACAGTGAATTGACAATTGTAAATTGTATGAAACATCAGAAAACAACAAAAAATCTAAAAAAGTTAAATTCAAGAAGCGCGAGTATGCCAAACATTGCTCGTCACATATGTATAATTCTTAATTGTACGTCAGCAAATTAAATTGTTGAATGACTGTCTTACATTCTGCACACTCACCCCTTTTATCTGTTCGTAGAATGGCATGCACTCATTGCTTTGTTTAGTTCAAAACTATTGGGAATCGTTAACCTTAACCCTATTTTTCAGTTTTGTTGTTTGTATTTAATTTTCCTCCTCGTCTCATTGTGTTGGTCCTTCTGTTTTCAAAAATCGTTCCACTCTGCTCAGTTGTGTGTTTTTTTTTTTATCGATTCGCGTGCTTGAGTGCATCCCCTTGAGGATGTAATTGGAGGTTGGTGTACAAGTATAGCACGAGTTTCACACTTGTACCAGGGATGCCAGCAGTCGTAGTTTTTATACTTCCAAGAAACTGTGTTTCTTTTAATAGCCTCTCTCGAGTTAAAATTAAGACTATCTTGAAGAATTAATATATTAAGATCGATTGAAAGCAAGTTAAACTTCGAATTGCAACAATGCAGAAATGTTAGAATACTCAGTTCATAGATGCAACACGATGACATTCCCAGACACGACCAGCGACCAGCATGTAGATGTGATCGCAAATCATGATCAAAAGAAACCAGAAGTGAAATGGTAGACGAATACTAAAGCATAGCACAAGGACAGTTTTCATAGACTTACTTATGGAATTCTTTGGCGATGCAGGTTATCCACGAGTTTACAGTAAAAATCTTAACCCCAATCAGATAATTGAAAATAAGAAAAGGAAACGGGAAATGGAGTTCTCCATTATAACAGGTCATGCTATTTTTGAAGTTACACCATCTTGTTGAAACCAAAATTAAAAGGTATTATGTTTTGGCGTAAATTGGCCCGGTAATACAGCTATTAAAACCACACACCAAATTGTGACTCGAACTCGATGCCGTTTCGTCTCATAGTATATCTCCGGCAGGGCTGTAAAAGAATGCAATCATTGCGGAATGCATTCATTGAAGTCGCCTTAAGAATTCACATGGATTTGTTTCAATTCATTGACTTCAATAATGACTTCAACTTAAAAAAAATAAATCACCATTCATTTTGAAGTCATGATTTAGCAATCATTTTTTGCAATCATAATTTTGAAGTCAAAAGCTTGAAGTCACTAGCATTCATTGCATTCATAGTGCGTATTGTCTCTGTCCTTGCACATATGGCAGCCCTGCTTTTAATCATATATAAGTTCTGTTTAGACGGCTTTTGTGCCCCAAAGCGTTCTATATTATTTGATTCCTCTCTAACAGGCCTCTAACTCATCAAGACTTAAAATCTCTGCAAAAAAAAAACAAACAAAACTGTTCTCGTTTTCTATAAGAACAACGAATGAGGACGTAAAACGAGTAAGATCGAAAAAAGACTAAACAGAAAGAAGAAAATGACTAAGATCCAAAGAACAAGAACAAAATTAAATCGTGTTTAATGTCCAATTCAAGGAAAGGCATCGTCGACCGGAGCAATCATCGACAAGAGAAGCAAGAGATAAACTCTTGGCATGCAAATATTCCATTAAAAAAAATTCACTGTGCGGTAACAATAAAATTGCCGTCTCGCTGAGAAAGACAACGACGACGGACGCGTAGTGAATGCACGTTTATTGGTGCATTGGATGCGTTCTATCTTTGTCTTGTTGCTGATGGCCATTCGCGCCTATTTGAGACATGAGCACGAGTGCATCTTCATTCATCTCTCATGGATGCGTCAAAATATATCTTGTAGGTATGTTTACCCTCCCTCGACTCTTACAATCCTTCGCTAAATGTAAATGTAAATTATGCATATGCAGTATTTTCTTTTGCTTATACTTGTTTTTGTTTTTGTTCCTCTTGGGATGCACGAGATACGGATACACTTCAGCTGAGTGGGTGGGTATTTATGATGAGAAATACTTGTAGCCCACTCAATGTATTATAGAAAGAAATTTGAATCTGCGTATTTTTGTGGTGTGGAGGAATGTATAGTGCATGACTGCGTTGCATTAAGTAATCGTAATGAGGGAAATCGCGCTTGCGGTCGGTAATTTATGGAAAGCAAAATGTTTTTCGTTACCCCTACTAGAACCTATTTGCAAGTCACCATGAGAGACGACAACACACCATACTTATGAGTAGATGGTGACGATGACAAAGCTCAGCAGATGTGTTAAAATGTAAATACTTTGCCATACGATATGGCGAAACGTTCACAGAAAAATCATTAACGGATAAAAAATAAATCTAAAAAGTTTTATATGCGGTTTGTGGCGTTTATGTGGTTTGCGGAGGCGGCTAGGAATACTCGTTATTATGTGAAATTAATATCCGGAACAAGTTTTTTTCTTTTTCTACTTTAAGGTCATCATCTTGATTGGTTGTTTCGAAGGAATGAACGTCTGCACGTGCTGCTATGAGGATACACATTTTCAATTTGTAAGCGTATCCTTTTAACAAAAATAGTGTTTTGAAGGCTCTTATGACAATTAAAATGTAACCTTGCTCTTACTTAATTAAATGACTTCATAGCAGTGTTACGAGTATTAGAACTAGAAAGTCAAAAACAGTTACAAGTTGGTCCACTACGCGAAATTATGCGTCCATCGAATGTTTTCTTCTATAAGTTGATTGTTTTATTTGCTGTATGGCACGTAGCGCCAGCTTACTGGAACCACACGTCTTTCACATTCATGCCATTCAATTGGGGAAGGAACAAGTCATTAATCATGGCTGTATAGCGAATACCCTTGACCGTAACACAATGATTAGCTTTATTTTTAAAAGGGTATGACCCGTTGACTCCACCTACCTGCAGATAACACAAAATTGTGCATTTTTCGAGATGTAACGGCATTTGGATAATTTCATGTGGATTATCTTCGATCCAAATGTGACAATTTTGCTTATTGACGTAGCCATTGATCCAAAATTTCGATACACAGCATTTCCATTCGGCTTCAATTCTTGCACAAGGTGGATTTTTTAATCCAAGATCTTGCGTAAAATTGTCCCTAAAGTGAATGGAAAAAGACTAAGCTGTTGTAAACAAACAAACACTGTGGCGCTGGCAGCCCGGTATGGGCCATGGCCTAGCTTCTTGTGTTGCTCATGTTTTCATTTTTGCCACATCTGAACGGGGTCTACGGTTTATCGCCGGGTCCGAACGGCACTCCTTAGAAGCTTTTTCGTAGGCAATTTTTTTACTTTCGGGAGTTTGCCATTGCCCGCCGAAAGGGTCATGGCGATTTGAAAAATTGTTGGTGACCCAGCTTGAAATTGAACCCAGACTCTCTGCGTGATAGTCCAATGAGCTTACTATAGCGCCATCGCCATCGCTGCTGTAAACAGTGCTTCCAAATCGTATTTCTTCGTTTCCAATGAATTCTCAAAAATGTCAAACATTCGCCTATACATTTTTTTCAAAACAATTTAAGTTTGTTCACCAACCGGCAGTTGAGCCACCACTAAACGCCATAGAGATGTCTGTGCTGCCAAGTTTTTGCGACTGTAGTTAACATGCGTACAAAAAAACATAGCTAAAGTTGACGTACTACTCTGCACATCCTTCGTTCAAAAAGCCCTTTTGTTTTGCAGTTCATTCACTTCAGTTTAGTTTATTTAACTATGATATGTTGAAGAATATTTAAAGCTATACAGTTTATCTGACCATAAATCCAACGATTGGCCAGACTGTTGATAAAGCGGTAGCTATCTGTGTTATAATTGCCATCATTTGCTCTGTCGGCATGCACCGCATCATCTTTCATATAATCGAGGTTTTATATGTTCAACTGAGAATAAGTGCTTACACTTATGTATGACGTTGCTATAACTGATGCTAAAGAATCTACCCAACTTTGTGTAGTTAATGTGCGGGTACTTTTCGATTTAACTTGGAACTTACGCAGATAAAGAGTGTTTTTAAAATCATTTTATCTTGCGATTACTTCAGATACTGAATAATATACCAAAGTTCGACATAATTTCAGATAGATACTTAATCACAAGTAAAAAATATAAAGCAACTTTATTATTATTGACATATTTCGTAAAATAGCAATACCTTCTCAGATTGATATTTTAAAAAATTCATTGCTATGATCAGAGCTATCACGAAAATCTCTCCGTCTTATTCTTAATTTTTCCCATGTCAGAAACAGAGCTTAAATATCTTTCATCTAAAAAGAAGCTATTATTTTGACGTCAATGGTTAGAATTGTACATCTTGTATATCTGACTCGTGGGTTTTTTGACCACAGTTTTATTTGAAATGTCTACAAAGCTGTAATTTATTTATACAAACTTAACCTTACGATTGAAAGATCACATATCATTCCTATGAATAAATTGATGTCAATTCCTTGACACGTTATGTCATACGTATTTTCCTAAATCGAATAAAAAAAAACAGCGAACAAACTAATAACCAGTAATGCAATCAATATCCGATACAATCCCAGTCTTAATCAAGTTCAATAGTCATCGAAATAAAACCATTTTACGTAATGACAAATACCAACAAGACACGCGATAGTTACCCCATCTACTCGTGCTCAGACCCGTACTTGTTTGGAGGTATGATTTATATTTAACGCTTAGCTGAAAGTGTTTAACCTGACCTCTTCTCCCATGCCCCTCTGTTGAACTGCGACTACCGCCAACGCGATGTAATCATTTCTGGTCGTCAGTAATAAATCGTCAGCCATCAATCAAATTATTTTTTTTAAATATCTTTTATCGATATTCGCGTGATTGAATTAACAATTCTTTGACATTTTTCTACTCTTCTAGGCTTGTACCTCTTACTAAGCCAAACCGGTTGGTCAGAATGTTTAACCGCGTCATCGTCACATCAAATCCCTCAAACCGAATTCAATTCGAATCACGTCGATTGCCGATATGTGAAAGCGACACTAAGTGCATTCTAATCACTTGCCGAGAGTTAAATAGTATCTTTTTGTATATTTGTCTGGCTGTCCGATTGAGGTGGTAAACGAGATATGTAGTTTGCAATTTTAATACCAAGAGGGGTGTATCGAATGTCCCACACCCCATCTCACTATGTATGTGAAAGAGGTTTGGTGGTGGTGTACTTAAAGTTGTTAGCTTACGGGTACACGTTTTATTGGCAATTAAATTGAAGCGAATTAATGAGGCTACAGGACAACTTGAAATACAAAATAATTGTATCTGATGGAGCGTACTCGTATCTATGAGATACATATCTAATTAGCTGATTGTTTTGTTGTGTCAGAACGTGAATTGGGTTGAGAGATTGATGAAGTTGATATTGAAATTGTCAATATACGAGTATGTAGGTGCAACTTCCATGGTGTAGTTTCACCACCTCTCCAGCCCGGCAGTCGACCAATTTGACAACCAGAGGTGTTCAGATTGGTGGAGATTTGAAGCAAACATTTATTTGTTTCAATCTTTTTTTGTATCTGTAATCATTGTGAGTGCGCATATCAATTTTGGTAATTGTTCATTGAGAGATATGAAAACTAATTGGATTTTTTGTTGCTTTCGAAAGGTGTTTTATATTCCAAAGAGCAGTTTGTGGAAAATTAAGTCATAACGCGATCAGTGAATTTAAAGATTGCTATTTTTGGAATGTTTGTCTATCAGTATTCATGTGCTTGTCTAAAACAAGCGCTCCTTAATGACAAATGCAGAAACGGTTTTTATTGGACATTATGAAATTCTCCCATGGGCAATCTAATCAATTGCAGCATAATGTCAGTTATGATGAAACTAAGAGTATGCTGTAATATTGAATGAACAATATAGATTGGGAGGCATTCTAATGGAATGACAGTCTATAGATGGGAAATCAAACGAATGCCTAATTAATTATTGAATTGAGGTACGGATGTGCGAGTCCGTGAACCACAACAGTGTTTGCATTGTGTTGACTTTTTATTAACCAAGGACAATCGATAAAGGGTTTTATAAAGTGGCTACGTTTATCGTTAGCAGTATTGATTGAATTTGAAAACTTGGGTCGTAATAATAAGGTGGCGAGTCAGGGCAACGGAGATAGTTGTATTAGATATGAAACTTCCATCAAAATCAATATTTAATTGCATATTGGTGATGCAGTAATAGTTTTGATGAATTCAGTCTCTGAAATATTTTAAAGAAAATGTCAAAGTTCTACTCAATTTGCGAGAGGTGCTGCATCCTCTAATTCTAATTGATAGACAGACCACTTGTAACTTCCATTCAACCCACACCACCAGATGAAAACTGAAAACTAAATTACTAGGCAAAAAACAGTTTTAATTGGTTTCAGACCAGTCTTGACTGAAATTTCCAATCGATTTTTGCATTTTAAAGGAAGAATGATTTTGCCCTCATTGCACCTCAAAAGAAGAAAAAATAAAGTCTATTTTGTATCGATTCAAACAAACGATAAGAGTCATATGTAGAAGTGAGGAACGAAGAAGAATTGAAAAAAAACAAAAGAAGTTTAAAATGGTGCAACAAATTGATCGGAAGGAAACAAAATTCATTCCGTTTGACCTAGTTACATAACTCTATTCACTTCCTCTGCTCTATTCCATCTCCTCTACTGCCACCATTCCATCTTTTTTGAGTTACTGAAAGTGTTTTTCTTTATACTCTTTACCCTGGCTACTCGTTCTCATTCCAAGTTTTTCTTTTTCATTTTCAACACTATAGAAATATTGTTTACATTTTGTGTTTTTGCAATTATATATTGACTGTGGTCTAAAATTGATTTGGCAAAAAGGTTAGGTGAGGTTGCAAAGGGGGACTCTCTGCCCCTTTCTACAGTTTAATAAATTAAATATCAGATTGGTGTATGTTTTCGATAATAAAATTGTGTTTTTCATTTATTAATTTTGGTTTGGTTTTGTTGGTTTCATTGCAGGCAACTCGTACACCAGAGAATGAACGTTTTTATACGTTACGGAAGCGACCAGCACCAGTGGCGGAACGAACAACATTTGTTTGTTATACATGCGGCGGGGATACGCCATCATCTCAATTACGCTTAGTCTATTGCTGTCCAAATGCTGAAAGAGAGCCTTATTATCCTTTTATTAAAAAAATGAAACCATTTAAAAATGCTAGTCCCATTAGTCCGCAGGGTAAGTTTTACTTTTTTTTGCTACCTTACGTATCAGAATTTCATACAAGTACATTCTGTTACATTTTTTTTAATAATATTATATTTTCACTGGGAAACTTAATATGGATCTTTTTGTTGGAACATTTTCTTTAAAAAAAAAATTAGAATTGATATTTAATTCGATTTCATTTCATTACGGGTACTTGACCAAATTTGACACATAAACTGCAGTCGATGCTGTAGACATTTTGCATATCATCTATGTATGTATATTAGCTAGGATTGAATTCCGCTGTACAGATAGCACGAGGCACTTAATTTACTTCTCTGTGAATTTGGTTTCAAAAATTGATAGTTTGTGTATTGGAGTCTTCAATTAAGAATATGTGCATGGTGAAACCAAGTGATAAGACGCAAAATCATTCTGCTGTACCGAGCTTCCAAAACATTTTATTTGCAGACTAGTAAGAAGATCATATTTTTCTACATCACATTTGAGTTATCATTCAAGCAATTATCGAATTAGCTAAATGTCTTACCATTTTATAATCGAAATAAGAAGTAACAAACATTTCTCCGATTCTATCATTGTTGTCAATTAAACTCTTCCAGTGCTAAAAATTGCCTTAATTTAGCAAGCAGTTATCACTTTACCACTTTCTCTTGGAGAGTGTGCTTTGGAAAGCCCACTTTACTAAGCCATACTTTATTTATCGTATAATCTTTCTTCTGTTTTTAATGTACAATATATGCAAATATTTTATGTTTTCTAGAGCACACCGAAGAAACTGATTGTGATTTATTCGTTTATTTTAATGAAATAAGAAATATCAAACATCCCAAGTCAGCATCAATATCACATGTATAGTTCTCAAAAAAATCAACCAACTTAAAAATATGCCTACACTCTCCTGTCGACCATGAATTACCTGCATGGCTTTTAAAAATTCTATTTTCGAATTAAAAAGTTTTCCATAGTTTCCATTTACAAAATATCGTTAAGATGATATAACAATATATCGACCTATTGGTCAACTTTTATTTAACATTAGCGACTTATATGCCCACAAGTCAGCCACCTAGATTCACTGCACTTTATTGTGACTACCAGTGTGGCAACCGCACTATTTTTTTTTACGTTCCCGTGCGACATAATCTTTTTAAGTACCCATCATCTTCTGCTGACTTGCCCAATTCAATATTTCTTTCAAGAACTTTAACTATGTTGCTATTATAATTTTCAAAACGCCATAATCCGGGCTGAGCAACAGACCTTTTTATTTACGAGGGCGGCCCAGAAATACCCGACCTTACAGAGAAGACATTAAAAAAATTGAGAATTTGTTTTTATTTTTCAAAATGGTCTCCTTTCAAGGTAGTTTCCTTCCTGCGAAACATTGCCATACACTTGACGGAAACATCTTCACGACGCTGTTGGTGCTTCATTGTGAGCAAACGCGGGACCTATCTTGCGCATAGGTTTATCACGTCCAAATTATCGGTCAATATGAGTTGCGCAGCACTTTTTGAAATGTCTTCCATGCATGCCTGCAATCTCGCGCACTTTCAGTCGGCGGTCATCCAATACGATCTTGTTGATTTTTCAACATTTCCTGTCGTAGTGACCTCTCTTGGTCGACCACTTCGTTCGTCTCGGCAGCTTGTACGACCTCTCTTAAACTCAGCTACCGAAGGTTTTATTGTTGTAAATGATGGAGAAAACTCTCCCAGAGTAATATTCAGCTCGGCTTTGTTATCGATTGGTCATATAACGATGACTGATTTTTTCCGTGATTTCAGCTTCATTGAGAATGTGCACTTTTCATCGCGCTTTTTGTCTTTCTAATCCAAGAAAAACCGTTTGGAAAGTGCGGTCATTTGAGTTTACATCATTACCAAAATATAAAAAGTCCTTAACTACCACAAGCAACAGTCCTCTGTTCTGTTGTTATTCCCGGGTCGTAGATCTCTCCTTTGTTGTTAAGACCGTAATCATTAGCTACCGCTTTCTTTGTGGGGTTTTCTAGTGGGGTCATCTATTGGCAATGACAGGCGTCGGAACGGTAGATCGTTCACTATTGTACTGTCAAAATGTTATGACATTTCGACGAATACTGAATATTGAATAAAGTAAATCGGTTTTGCCAAAAAAAAACCTTTTGTTCTTCTTAGTTTTGGGAAGTCTTGTTGACTTTTGAATGCACCTTTGTTTCGACAGACTCGTTTAAAACTTGAGGAGTTTGCAATTGCATTCGTTTGGCGTCAGGGATCTCTGCCCTTCAATCTTGGCAACAAAGTTGCGCAAAGAAAATATATCCACGTTGCTTTACAATACCACAGGCGCTAGTTGTGTATGTTACTTGTTAGACCATGCCTTAGTCTATCCAATAACTCACGAAGTTTAACTTTGTCTGCCTCTTTCTTTTTATATTTAAATTCGGCATTTGTCTTACCAAAAATGAAACTTGGTCATTTAATTTAAATTATTTTAGTTGTAATTTAATAGTAAAGGTCCAAAATCGGATCCGCATGGGTTCTCAATTTTTATAATAATTTTTAATAGTTGGTTTAATATCTATTTAATTTTTTACAGGCATGGTGCAAATATGTTCCTCGTGCTATGATAAGCACTCACACTTAGCCGAAGGTGGTACTCCGGCTATAAGCAGTATAGACGGTCTAAACAATAGTAATAGTAGTGGTAGCGGATTGATGTACAATACAAGTGGTGCAGTAATAAGTACCGGCGGTATACCAAATGCCACAAGTGGCAGTAGCGGTCCTGGTCATCAAATTGTAACACCAACTGGTGGTAGTAGTGGCAATGGAGGAGGCGGTGGAGGCGGACGTTATACACCATCAGAAAAATCACTAGCCAATTCGGATTCAACGAGTAACGTTAGATTTAAGGTAAGTCCATACAAAATTGTTCTCTTTCTTCATTCTTTTAAATTATTAGTGTAATTCAATTCCATTGAAGTAAAAGAATACTAAATTAAATGGGCTTAGTTGACTCAATTGATGTGCAGTGCAACGCCCCATGCCCCTGACATGACCTGGCTACTATAACGCTCCCGTTATGTATGTTGTCGCTAAGGAGGGGGGGGAGAGAGAGAGAGCACAGTTAACTATTATAATTTTTTCTTTCTTCGAACAAGAATCTGCTGTACAAAGCACAAGTTAACAAGTGAACACAAATCGTTGAAACAAAAAACAATTGACACCAAGAAATTGCAGACATTGCCTGAGGAAGAGCAACAGAATATGTGTGCTTTGACAACAATCAAATTGACCCTTTTGACATCGGTAACAACAATCGGGACAAATTGATTTTATACCCGGTTTGCCTGAGTTGTCTTTTTGTTTCTTTTTTTTGTTTTTCTTTCCTCTCTGACTCCGTGTTTGTTGCTTATTTTTAAATCAGCGATTCATCAATTATGCCAATTTGGCTGAGGCCTTAAATGGAAGCCTTAGTGTCGTTGTAGTGAGTAAGATTATTAATTGGGTCATCGCCTACATGTTTTCAATTTTGTCTTAAAGTGTGATGCCATCTCAGGAGGGCATACCGTAAATCATATTTACTATATCGTTGGAAGTGAAAAGGGGACGTTAAGATTGATGTCAACCAACACGCAGTCTAGTCTGAAGGATTTGGCAATGATTTTCAAAATTGATTTTCGCTTTAATGTTCTGGCGCCTTGGTTGTTTTTCAGATAATGTGTTTGGTAGTTTTGATTGAAGTGCTTGAAATCGAGTCATCTTGATGTGAAGGGGGTCCCAATCAAAAGTATAAATAAGGTCAGCAAAAGAAGATTGAAATGCGAAGAAAATGATAATTGTCTGAGTGGTTATTTAAGTGGAGATCTAGTATCAACTCGTTTAAGTTAGGGTATGACCATTAAATTGACAGATGAAAGTACTACAGCTGGGTTCAACTCTATCCATTTAAACAGAAATTTAATATTAATTCGATAATGGTGGCCTAATTAAAGTACTCGTACATAGTTGTGCTTTTGTTTCTTGGAAAATTTCATTGTTTTCATCGATGATTGGTACTCATATTTTTTGAACAATTGTTCTAAATGCGATTGCTATTTTAAACCCTTGTTGACCAAGCAGTTAAAAAAGCAGTATAAGATTCATTTTGTTTGATAATTTTTGATTTAAGAGTGTTATTAAAAGAAAAATTCAAGTTTTGATTTCTCAAGGACTCTCAAGGTCGAATACTGAAGGTTGTACTCAAAAGGACCGTTGGGCTGTCGGGACACATTTTTTTGAGAAAATATATTTATAGTATATTCTTTTGCTTACGAAGTTGTTATAAATTAAAAAAAATTGTTTTATTTGTTAAATATGTTTAATACTTACTTATGAAAGGTATTCATTACGACGAAAACCAAAATCAACTAAAATAGATCTCTTCAAAGCCTAACTTGCTGTCAAAAAAAAAACCGTTAAAACTGTTATAAAGACCAATCCAAGTAAACATGCAACAGAAAACATGAAGATAATATGGTACTTAAAAGTACCATTGGTCGCAAGTTACAAAATATTTTTATCTATAGGTTTAATTTGAACTTTAACATGGTGGTACTTTTAAGTACCGTCGGACGACAAAGGGTTAAATTTAAAAGAAAGTCAAGACTTTCGAAATGAATTTCAGTTTTTGAAGTTTTCTAATTAACTTTACTGAAAGCCTACAAGTTTAGTCGTATCAGTTATGCGATATGACGTAAAAGCACCTGTAGTCTTTTTGTTTTTTGCGAGACATCAGGAAAGTTCCTAACCTCTTAGAGATGTTGAAAAAAATTCGTTTGAGTTTGCCGGCAACCTGGAGAGTCATCTGCATTTATGCTCATATGAAACCCAACTGGAAGGGAAGCGCAAACCACATCTTCCATGGGCTCGGCTAGCAATTTCGTTTCCCATGATCCCAGTTAAGTCTTGTACTCTCGAACTAGCGTAGAAATCGTATACCAACAATGTTTAAGCCGCAACTTGTGTGTCCCCACAGATGCAAATGCTCTTTCCCCCCTCAACAATTCTTCACAATATACATAGTTTATTGCCATCAGTATCGCGTACTTGTTTATCCCCGCTTGGATGAAAGATGCAAATTTTCCAGTTAGATAACTGGTGGCATGGGTGTAGTTAATGCTTTCGAAGAACTTATTTCAAACCTTCTTAATTTTCTAAGCGTCTCCCAGCGAGTTATAGGTCGTAAGATCTCTCCTATTACATAAGTTTGAGCATCAAATTTTGTCTAATAATTTTTTATCTAACAGGGACACGTTGCCAATAGTAATATGTGGAGGTGATTTGACAGCCTAGCTTGTTTTTTTTTTTGTTAAGAATGTTTGAAGCGTCGAAGAATTGTCTCTGTGTAAAGATTTTACTTTGTGCATTTACGCATCCTATTAACATGTATTTTGTGAATGACCTAACATCAAGTGTTCTTTTTACACTTTTGACGCCGATAAAGTTATAAGTTCAAACGGAACAAGAGTCAGATTTATCACCTTTTATCTAATTGAATTCACAAAACTAGATCCGCTGTACCAATTGAATATTTTCAAGATTTGAAAAGATAAGAAAGCTTAGTTAATGTCAGTACTTTCATAGATCGAGTATCTCACTTTGCATTGCAAAGTTAAAGTGGTATGGTTGCAATATTCTGTGGCGATTGACATAAAATGGATTGTTTATCTAAATCTAAGAAAATAACCTACAGCCTTCAGGTCTCTGTTTTTCAATTGTAATTAACTTACATTACTTACATTTGTAATTTATTTCATCGGATGCATGGTTCCTGTATTAAAATTATGTCTATGTTCATTGTTTTTGATAAATATGCAATTAGCGGCGGTGGACGATGCTTAGACATAGTGCAGGTATAGAGAATTTGAAAGAGCCTAAATGAGGTATTTCTCGATGTACTATTTTAAGTTTATGACAACTTAGAGAACTACCTTATATTGTCTATCAATCAGCTATTGACAAATCTGTAATCTGACTTTTTTTTAAGCCAATTGAGTTTGTGGTAAATTATATTGTTCGCTTCTTTTAGCTGACCATCGGAATTATAAGAGTCATATCGATTCATGTGTGTTATCGTCTATTTCAAACCATTTGAGATACGACCACCAGCATTTTTATTTATCTTTTGATTATTATTAAGATACAATATATATTAACTTTAATCAAACCAAAATCAAATTATAACTCTAAGTTATAAATAAAATCTAATTTACGATGGCTACGTTACGTACAGAGGTAAAATCTACTAAATAAGTAGATCCTACTAAAAGGAGGATTGTTGTTAAACAAATGCCAACATGGGGATGGTGATATGTCCTCGTATTTATTTTATATGCCATAAATATGTACGAAATCACGAAATTACTATCAAATGAATGGCTTATTCGATATCATCGCGAGTACATTGTAAAAAATTTTTTCAACGATTAGATAAGCGCCCTCCATCGTCGAAATTATGAAAAAAAAAACGCTGAAAAACCTGGCATTATCTATCCTAAAATACAATATATGACTGGTTAATTCCGACATTCTGTGAAGTGCTGATAAATGCTAATCGATTGATGTGAAGCCTATTTTAAGATATTGACATATGTACTATATGTGTGTACATATATGTTTTGATTTATGATTAAACTGCTGCTTGGACTTTGGGGCTTAATAATATATTATATTTACGTCTTTCTTATTCTGTTTTTTTTTTTGGTTCAGGTGTCAATTGAAAAGGCAAGGTTCGCTAATGAGAATTTCATCAACTCATTTGAAATTTCATAAATTCATGCAATTAACCGTCGCAGCAATTCTTGTTAAGGCTTAATTCGCCAATATCAGTCTAATATGCGCTCGGATAATGGAGAGGTGCTTCCCCAGGAAAAGAGCTTGAAATTTTACTGGTAAAGAGAACGCGTTAAGCCGACAAGGGCCCAACGAAAGCGATAGAGATAAGCAAGCAAATTCAATAGTAGAGTCACAGTAAATCCAAGAAGTCTAAATTAATGTACACCAAAGAATAAGAACTACGGTACAGAACCTGTGGTTTTCTTAGTAATATCTTTAAACCCGTGTCTCCTCCCAATAGATTAGCATTAAATTTCTTTTGCGATTTTTTAAAGTTATGTGTTATAAAAACTGTAAAGTAATCTCTTTGCCGGTATTGTTCAAATACGTATTTTAAAGGCAGTTTTCCTGGTAAATTGGTCAGCATTTTCTGGTCGATTCTCTAAGAACACTGTTGTGTTTTGGGTTTCTATGGTAGTTTTACTGCCTTTAATTAAGAGATGAATAATCTCACTTAGTTTACACGATTTCTGAGTCTTGCCAATTCTTAAAAAAAAACATTAAAAGACTAAAAATACGATTTGTTTTTATTAATCTTTGTTATTTCTTCTTCCCTTTAATAGAAAGGCATTCTAATCTACGCTCTATTATCTTTTCACACAAGTGCTTAGTTCAACTACGTAGTGTCAGTATCAAAAAATAAATGCAGTGAGTTAATAAAAATTACAAACGAAACCCCAGAGATACAAAAAGAAAATAGATTTTATATGGCTCACTAATTAATAACAAAATGTGCAAATAATTGGTGTCTTGTTAAAGTCGCTAAATATTCATTGCCTTTGTCAGTCAACTGGTTCAAACTGATTTTTTTCTTTTTGCTTTCGTCAATTTACGAAAATTTTTTATGCGAACGTAAATTCCGGTGAATTAAGTAAACAAATATAAATTTACAAAACATGATAGACAGACTGCTGGCTATCAGAAAGAATTCCAACAAATTTGCGTGAATAGTTTTTTTTGTTCTGGCTGAAATAATTTCTATGAAATAATAATAGGAATCATATTATTGCCCCCAATAGCGAACTCCATAAAAATTAATCGACAACACTCAATCGTCGAAGGTTAAAGATTGCAGATACGAATAATCTACTGAAAAAAAAAAGTTTTAGAACGGGACAACTAACAGAAGAAACTTAAAAAAAAATTTTAAAGACCTTCCTGTTCCTCTATCTTTATACGGTTACTCTCTAAAGGCTATCTAAAAACGACTCATCAGAGATTCGTAGAACACGCGAAATAGCCGTAAGGTTAATTAGGTTTTCGCGATAACCCCTTGAGCTTTGTTTATTGGAAGATGATCCTCAGATCTATTTAGCATTTCGATTTTTTGCTTTGGCTTTATATGAAGCTGTCTTTAGACTTTACGATTTTACTCTCTTTCAGTCTCACAGTGTATGGATCAAAGAAACAAGAAAATTTGAAAAATATATGAACGACGCGAAAATATTTCTATTTGAAGAGATTTGAACTTTTAATGAGTGATCGATTGATAATGATGGAATTAATATAGAGGTTTTCGTAATAAAACTTGTTCAGTTGGGAAAAGATTATAATTAAGCGGAGAGATTCTGAAGAATTTCAAATAAGATAAGAAAATTATGCAAATAACCTTAACCGGTATGAGGGTTTCTCAAAAAGCTGCTTTAGAATCGTTTTCGTAGTGTTAAAATGCTGAAGGTCTACATATCGTACAAAAAATTAAAAATATTCAGAGCATCTCTAATCTACGTTGCGTTAAGTATAGCTGCGCAATGCTTCAAATCTACACATTTTTTGCTTTTTGATATCTCTTAAATAAACGTTAAATTATGTTCTCCACATTTTCGTTTGCTCTGATTTCGATTTGTTATTTTATTGATTAGTGCCACGCTTAGCAGGATTATACTGTATTGTTGCTTATATAAGTTATTATAATCTATAATAGTAGCGGTCTCGTTATGGAACCCTGTGGCGCGCGTTCGATTATTACTGAATATTGTGTATTTAATAGTTCATCTGGTATAAAGGGTGGGCCATCTGTTGGCATTATTGGGTCTATAACTTAATTCGTGCGGTTTGCTAAGAGATGGCGTAACTTGTATTATTCCATTGTTATTCTTCCATTGGAACATTCGTTGGAAAGCTACTGTCATTGTACGTCATTTCAGTATATGTCATTCATTTGAAGCGTAAACAACAGTAATTTTTTTTCACTCACATATGTCGAACTTTGTGCCTGAAAAAGTGTTTTTGCGGGGAGTTCTTCTTCATTACTTTAATATGGAGAAAACTGCTGCCGAAAGTCATCGTATTTTGGTGGAAGTTTATGGTGAACATGCGTTAGCTGAGCGAACGTGGCAAAAGTGGTTTGCACGACTTAAAAGTGGTGATTTTGGCTTGGAAGACGATGAACGTCCTGAGTAGCCAAAAAAGTTTGAAGATGAAGAACTGGAAGCATTACTCTATGAAGATTATTGCCAAACACAAGAAGAGCTCGCAGAATCTTGGGTGTCACTCAAGCAGCCAAAACGTTTAAAAGCAGCTGGATATATTCAAAAGCAAGGAAATTGGGTTCCACATGAACTCAAGCCGAGACCCGTCGAAGGGCGGTTTTGCATGTCCGAAATGCTGCTGGAACGCCACAAAAGGAAGTCATTTTTGCATCGGATTGTTGCTGGTGATGAAAAATGGATCCATTACGACAACCCCAAGCGCAAAAAATCATTTGTGAAACCCGGCCAACCAGCCAAATCAATGGCAAAGTCGAATATCCATGGCGCGAAGGTAATGCTCTGTAGTTGGGGGATCAGAGGGGTGTGCTGTATTATGAGCTGCTAAAACCGGGTGAAACCATTAATGGACAACGCTACCGAACACAATTAATCCGTTTGAAGAGAGCAGTAGCCGAAAAACGCCCGGAATATGCGACCAGACACGGGGCAATAATTTTCCATCATGACAACGCTCGGCCCCACGTTGCTATTCCGGTTAAGAACTATTTGGAAAACAGTGGATGGGAAGTCTTACCCCACCCGCTTTATAGCCCAGACCTTGCCCCTTCTGACTACCATTTGTTCCGGTCGATGCAGAACGCCCTCACTGAAATACGGTTCACATCAGAGCAGAATATCAAAAATTGGCTTGATTCATTCTTGGCTGCCAAGCCGGCGCAGTTCTTTTGGGATGGGATCCACAAATTGCCAGAAAGATGGGAAAAAAATCATAGATTCAGATGGGCAATACTTTGAATAATACTATTGTACATGTTTTTCTTAAATAAACGTTCAAATTTTGAGAAAAAAAACCGCACGGCGAAGTTATATACCCAATATTTTGAATGATATGTTATTTTGACATTTACAACTTACTCCGATGCGCTTAACAAATTGACAGAAACTCAGCATTATATTTCATTTTCTGTTGTCGAAAGTCATACATAGAGAATCCAATGCATCCTGAACTTGTGACTGGTTGTTGTGGTTTTTGAAGTTGCGGCATTCATTTGCCCATTTTTTGTTTTTTCAATAAAACAATGGAAAACCCTTACAGTGAATGAGAAGCGCTACCGAGTCACAATATCAATTTTTTCATGGATTTAGGAAAGCGGTCCAACAAACGATTTATTCACACATAATTTAATAATCGTGTAATCAATCGTTTTGATGATGCTGCTTGACTGCCACGGAGCGATCGAACGGATTGCGAGAGACGATTTAGGCACTCAAGAACTATATTGGTCAAGATATTCGTGAAATAGGAGCCGAAGCCATCGAAAATGTTTTGAAAAAAAATGATCGGAAGAATTACTTACTTCAATAAAGGAACAATCGTTGAATGAGATGACCCGCACTTTATGAAACTTGCTTCCAGAAGTTGTCATCGTTTCCATAGCACCAAGTTGCCTGTTTCGAAATCTCGAAAATATAGACCAAACTGATCTCATATTTTTATAACAATTTACAATTATGACAACTGGGAGAGAAGGGATCTCGTCATAAACTTACTTATTTGCAATTAAATGAAATGAAAAAAAAACTCTTTTTTTATGTTATACGACGAAATGATTTAAATCAATTATACAGCTTTAAGGCTCCGTGCTGATAGAACTTCTGATTGCTATTAACAGAAAACTGAACAAAGTGCAATTTTAGGTCATAACCATTGGTGATGGTGAATGATGATGAATGTGACATCACTTCCCAACCTTGATTCGACCAAGATATTTTTTTATGAGTAACCAATGATGTTTTTGGTCTAACGTTGTTATCGAGGGACATGATTTTCCCACCATTTGCCATTTCTGACCGTTTTTCTTTCATTTCTTTCTCCAGTTTTTTTTGTTATTGACTTTAAATTTCTAAATTGGTCATTTAGTTTCTTGGAAGCATCTCAAAATGCACTACACTATTATGTTTCAACGGTTTTAACAACATCACAACATTTTGAAAACTTTCGTTTTTGTTAAATATATAAGGCCTTTTATAAAAGTGAAAAGTTCCTTCCTCGGTTGATTAAAAAAGCATAAAAGGTCGCTGTATTACTTGCAAACCTTAACCAAATTAATCATTTTACAAAACCATCAAATATTTGCTTTCTAAATATATGAGTATTTTGTTTTTGTTTTTTGTAAACAAAATGATAGTATCTTTTATTTTCTTGTTCAAATATACGTATAAGATCAAACAAAAAACAAACAAGTTGATAGGAAAAGTAAATTCATATTCAAGGAAATTCACAAGACCTGCAAGGTTGGTTATATATTCATTTCTATGATAAGAAGACATGTGTATAGCTTCTGGTTCTGAGGTAAGAAGATTTAGAAATCTATTTTTAGGATACAATTTACACATTGTCAGCTTACTTGATATATTAAAAAAATATGAATAAATCAAGCATTCAAGTTGCGAATCTACTTGGATTACGAGTATATGTGCTGCGAGGAATTAAATGCACCCTTCGACTTAAAGTAGACGTAATGACGTGATATAATTTAGATCCAATTTTTTTTTTCTCAATTAATAAAGTTAAATCTAAGGAGTGCCGTTCGGACTCAGCGATAAACCGTAGGCCCCGCTCAGATATGAAAAAATTGAGAACATGAGCAACACAAATGAGTGTCAAGAAGCTAGGGCATGGCCCATACCGGGCTGCCAGCGCCACAGCGTTTTTTTTTTTTTTTTTTTTATAATAAAATTAAATTTGATTTATGAATGGAATTTTTGTGCATGCCTAGTAGACAGTATTCTAGAGATCAAGTTGTACAAATAAAATTAACCTGTTTGCCAAAGTGTGAATTTTAAACAGCCAACCTTCGAATGATCACAGTTCTATTATAATTTTTTCTGCGAATAGTACTTTCCAAAATTTCAAACTTTCAGTTATGTCTAAAGCAGAACTGCTCTATCCAAAATAAGCTCAATTACTTACCCTACAATTCGGAGTGAACCTGCCGGACTCACTTTACATGTCCTAGGCGACGGATGCGCAATTTGTTAACTAGTTCAATGTCGCTGTACAGCCTATATACTTCGTGGTTAAATCTTCCCTTCCAAAGCAAACTGGACCGAATACTCACATAGTATATGTATAGGTATACCTCGGCAAATCTTCAAGTCAGAGTTAATAATTTTGTTGATCGGTGATCGTTTGAGCTATTAGTGTATCCTATACATACTCGGATCTACACCGCCACCTGCTTTAAATAAAAAAAAATTGTATTAGTTAAAAGAGATGACAAACGTATACTGCATTGAGAAAGGATTTTCTACGTATTAGAAGGTGAGAAATGACAGTAATACTATCTTATACTGTAACTTCTATTCATATTGCAGTAAACAATACCATGTTCACTGTGGCTATGTATATAAATGAAATTTAACAATCCTTCACTACAATAAACAAGACGAAAAAAAAGTAAAAAAAGGTAAAAAAAAAAAATCTTTTTACCTGCCAAAAGACCTTTATCTTTTCATGCGAAAATAAAATTGGTACGTTGTATACATTCCGCTGGCATCTCTTTGAATAACGTACCCCGGGACTTTAACTTTTTATGTAAACAAATAGAGAAAACGAATCTAAGAGCAGACAAGAAAAACCAAAAACAACTAAAAAATTCCCAATAGTCAAGTTCGATGGATACATTGCATAGATAGCTTTAAGAGTATCGTAGCTAACTACAATACAGGGGGCCTCCTTCGATATCTACTCGTAAACATATAGTAAAAATCAAATATTAGTTGAATAAATTTCATTTAAAGTGCACTTACTTTCAATTAGCATACATTTGCCACTTTAATTGAGTCATCGTGCTCAACATCTTTCATCCGAAATCACGCACCGTTTGCATGTTAATTACTTTTTAATGAGAGGAGTATTTTTATTTTTAAATAAATTTGTATTTTTCCACAGATATGATATTCATAGTCACGATTCACGAGTACTCTCGTATAAGTAGGATATGAGTATGTCAACATATGGTGCATGTTTCGGTAGTATCTTTTGGAATTAAGACTCAAATACCATAAATTATTGCTAACGGTGGTGTACAGAAAGAAAGAAAAAAAACAACACAGTGGGATGTAGTTTTAATTTAAAAAAGTATGGTTGAATTTAAATTGTTTAAAGCGAGTGAATGGCATTTTTGTACATACTTTAATGACTGAATACTTTTTTTTATATTTCAGCCGTTTTCGGGTGTTTCACTTTTCGTGACGATTTCGTTAAGTCTTGTCTGTAAGTCATTTTAACCCTGCTCAAAGGGTTTTAAAGTTCGTGTGGATTCTTGAATAAGAAGAAAACATTTTGAATGCTCAATTCGACACACAAATTTAGAGCTCGTTGTTTTTACATGTTTCACATTTCGTGAAAAGTTTTGATTAGAAAGTAAAATATCTGAAAGCTGAAGCAAAACCTAAATAAGCCGACTGGTTCAGAAATAACCTACTACTAGTGTTTCCTCTTATCCCAAAAAAACATTCTTGTCCGGCAATATTTTCAATACATTTTTTGAACGCAACCTGACTGTGATATAAACGTTACACGTTTATATAAAATTGACAATTTTTAAAATTAATAAAAAAGCTCCGTTTGGTTAGTTATCTTTTCTTCCCAAGTTTGAACAAGAAAAATTAAGGTTTAATTAAATACAATAGGTTTGCAATTTATCCTCGTCATTGAACATAGACAGAAAGTTATGAACATCATAAGACAGAATAACATACAATAAAGCTTTAGACAGACATGCTCAACTCCTTTTTGCGGTGTAGTTTAAAGCAGCTTAAGTTCTGGAAAACATGCTTATTGCATTGCATCCATAAACTTTCAAGATAGCCAATCATAAGAGCCATGCAAAAACTCTTTCTTTCTGACTTAAAATAGTTAATATAAACCAAAATATTATAAATTGTCTAGCCATCAGAAATTTTTTTTTCTATAAAACAAGAGGTTTGTGTATAAGGCTTTTCTGTGTAAAACAACTGGACATAAAGGTCTTAAGTAAGTTGCTCCTGCAAAATTTGGAAACGTATTCCTATAAAAAAAATAATAATTTTGAACTTATTTAACAACCTTATCTTAAGTTTAATAAGTACTTCTTCAATCCACTTAGTAGTACAAAATTCCTTGTTCCATGCAGACTGAAACGATTAAAAAAAAAACCTATTTGGCAATTTTTAGAATTTGAATCACGTTTCCTGTTCCATCCAGTTGGAGGGTATAATCAGTGTGGATTGAGCTGAGTTTTACCCAATTTCACACCACTAAATGTCAGACATATACGAGGGCGGGTCAATAAGTCCGAGACTTTTTGAATTTCTGACCTCTTTACTGAAACAGCAACACTGCTCCTGTCAACAGGCATCTGTCAGTTGACTCCTGTCAAAATTTAAACTTGCTGCGTCAGATAGTTTGTGTTTGACAGCTATTTTTATCAGACTACTCACTAATTTGAGGAGAAAATGGAAAAAAGTGAATTTCGTGTGCTTATTGAGCATTATTTCTTGCGAAAAAAAACCATTACCGAGACCAAGGCTAAGCTTGATAAATACTATGGGGACTCTGCACCATCGATTTCAATGGTAAAAAAGTGGTTTACTGAATTTCGTTGTGGCCGTACAAGCACTGAAGATGCCGAACGTCCTGGACGCCCAGTTGAGGTCTCTACACCCGAAACAATCGAAAAAATTCACGATATGGTGTTGGCCGACTGAAGATTGAAAGTGCAAGAGATTGTGGAAGCCGTAGGGATCTCGCATGGCTCAGTGGTTTAAATTTTGAATGATTACTTGGGCATGAGAAAGCTTTCCGCAAGATGGGTGCCGCGTTTGCTCACAGTCGACCACAAACGCATGTGCAGTTGCCATGGCAAAAATCCATGAAATGGGCTATGAATTGCTCCCTCATCCACCCTATTCTCCAGATTTGGCTCCGAGAGACTACTTCTTGTTCCCAAACCTGAAGAAATGGCTTGGTGGAAAAAGATTTGACTCCAATGATGAAGTCATCTCGCAAACAAAGGCCTATTTTGAGGACCTCGACAAATCATTTTTTTTGGAAGGGATAAAAAAATTGGAGAAGCGTTGGACAAAGTGTATAGAGCTCAAGGGAGACTACGTTGAAAAATAAAATTATTTTTTTATCAAAAAATCTGTGTTTTAATCCAAAAGTCACGGACTTATTGACCCGCCCTCGTACTACACTCGAGATAAGTAAAAAATTTAGGATAAAGAGAATGTGATTTTAAATTCCAACTAGCTACAAACTTAATTACCTTAATCAACTACCTACAAACTTTATTACATTAATTAACTTCATTTTCCACCCAATTCGAATTTTTTAAATTTTGTGTCCTAAGTAGACACGAATATTTTACGAGGGAATCATCGTTGACTGTATTCGCGCTATCAGTCGAAAATTTAACAAACTGTCATAATGTTTAAACAACATTTCATTCCCATTAATCAAGTTTGTCCCTTGTAAGTCACCTGCTTAAATCTTATTTGAATAATTCAAACAACAACAAAAAAAACAACGACTGCTATTTTTTGATTCACTATTGACTCATAAACTTTATTATCTGCTCCGTTTCGCTGTCTAAATAATTACTTATATGACACTCGATATCAAGCTAACTACCTACCTAACTGGTTTAGAGAGACTTAAACCAAGTAAAAATGTTGATCCAAAAATAAAAGTTAAAGTCACGCAGATAAGAGTATGCCTACAAGCTTCTGATAAGTACACGGTGTCTTTTTTTTTTTAAGTGGAAGCCAACAAAACTTCCAAAATCAACATCGCAGAAGAAATACGACAACGAATGATTCGAAACCGGCTAAATCCGGTTGTTAAATAAAGACGTTCTTTGTGATATCGGTTTGAACCGAATACACCCGAAAAAATGAAACTTTTTATTGTGGCAGCCTTATCAGGGCTGTTATTTTTATCACTATTTGAAAGTGAATTCGAGGCAATGACTATGGCGATGGCGTTGGTATATGGTAGTACTCGTACAATGGTATACGAGTATGGTAAACGCGCGAGTTTACCGTGCATTTGCTCGATGTTTTTGCGATGTTTTTTTATTTTAAACGATTTTCGGCCAGTATTTTCATTTGATTTCAATTAAGGGACGCTCTTATTTTAAACTTGATCTAACTGTTAGACTGATAGGAGATGGAGTTGAAGGGCCCCCAATGGACTTGTGATGTAATGCAATTTCAAACGAATTTTTGTTTTACTATTTTTTTTTTTTTTTTTTTGAAACTAACCTGTAATTATCAGCAAACAGTCACTGACTGCCGTTTCTCGATTCATACTCATACAAATCGACCGATAATAACCACCACAATATCACCAGCTACAGTCCGCTTTGTTGAGCGGGGGCCCATGTAGTATTTGAGATTGTAGAAGTAAAAGTGTTACGTGGTACGAGTTTTTACGATTTTATTATTTTTCTGCGGAATACAATTCCGAATTTTTTTTTTGTTTTTATTCTCATTCTGGTTCTTTCTCATTTTTTTAGTTTGTCAATCAAATCCGAGAGCGCTTTTCGCCTCTTACTGAGTTGAGTATTTTTTTTAGTTTCAAACTGATACCGCTAGATTTGGTTGAGGTTTTCGTTGTGTTTTTACATTTTTTTTTTCTTTCCTTATTATTGACAAGCGGCTTATATTTCTTTCTTGGTACGTTTATGCAAAGAAAAACATTTTTTTTTGTTGAAATGTGAATACAAGGTGATGGTTTATATTTTTTGCATTTCACTATAATTAGTGTTATTTTTCTAATATAATACGAATTTCGTGTAGCGGGGCTATAATTATACAACTCAAAAGCAAAATATTAAGAAACAAGTGATTGCAGAACTGGACTTTGAAATTATTAATAAAAGAAAACTCTTTGAACCCCTGAACTATGTTAACTTTCATGGTCGAGGTGATAAAAGTGTTTAAGTTTTACCAGCACAATTGGATTATTTCAACTAACCAATTCTTACTTGCCGGGTTTATTGATGTGCGTTTCTAAAATGTGCTTCACAAAAATGTTCTGTAAAACGATTTCTCTTATAATTTAGAAAATGAACCAATATCTTTTACAGTTTATGTGGTTCCCAGTGTGCCATACTAAAAGTCTAAGTTCCCTGCATTCCGCATTCGACTTCTCAATGAGGAATCAGTTCTAGCTGTCATGTCAGTTGTAATGTTGTCTGTAGTATTCATGGATTTGGTTAACTGACAGCTACACAGTCTATTCAACTAAAACTTAGTCCCCCAAATGTGAAAATATTAGCAATAACAAGTAACCTACATATACTTCCTTGTATTGGTAGTTAATCTTTTTTTCCGATACTTATTTCATCGACTCAATCCAGAGACCATATGGAAGCTAAGTGATTATGGGAAGGTAATATTCTTTACTTTAAGGTAAGCTCGTACTTACACATATACTTGTACCTTTCAAAAACTCGCCTTAATATTAAAGATTTTTGTGGATCTTAGATGGTTATCGTGTTCACCTTATGAGAATTGAGAGTCTTTTAAAACTTTGCACTATCTACCAATAGCTCCTAAGGAAATAGGAGTAGCGTACGAAACGAACCAATATTTCTTAGAAAACAGGATACTGCGTTTAAAGCTAGGCTTTGTAAATGACAATGTGTCTTGCAAATGCAGCTTTATGTGATAGTTGTCTAATACTCGTACATTTGCCGAAATGTGTGATGAATTATTATGTGGAAGATTTTGCCATCTTGGCTTACGAGAATGTAAGCCGCTTGCAATAGCCAAGGCAAGTAATGTGTTGAAATGTCGATAATCGATGAGGTTTATTTGGTTGATAAATTACTTCCATAAGCACGATTGCGCTATGTGGAGTGAAAATATTTACAAGCTATAATGGAAACATCATTTCATCCACACAAGGTCACTGTTTGGGGTGTTTTAAGAGTAGACAGAGTCATTGGGAAATATTTCTAAATAAAATGAAGTCGGCCTGTATCAGTAACAATCAGTGGAAGATAGCTGACTTTTTCGGTCGCCAATTGGATGGCAATAATAAGGAAACGCTGTGGTTTCAATCAATTTGTTGAAGAAAACATTCAATATTTTACATCTATGAATTTCGTATGAATATATGAAGTGGCTTGTCTAAGCCGATAAACTAGAGTAGACAGATGACTTGGGAGCCAAAATTCGCCAAATTATTGCCAATATAAGACCCCAGTACTGGTCGAAATTGGACTTCCAAATTGCGCTTTATTCAACCTTTATCTAATCATTCCAATAAAGCCAATATTAAAGCTACGAGGGCGGGTCAATAAGTCCGTGACTTTTTGAATTTCTGACCTCTTTACTGAAACAGCAACACTGCTCCTGTCAACAGGCATCTGTCAGTTGACTCCTGTCAAAATTTAAACTTGCTGCGTCAGTTAGTTTGTGTTTGACAGCTATTTTTATCAGACTACTCACTAATTTGAGGAGAAAATGGAAAAAAGTGAATTTCGTGTGCTTATTAAGCATTATTTCTTGCGAAAAAAAACCATTACCGAGACCAAGGCTAAGCTTGATAAATACTATGGGGACTTTGCACCATCGATTTCAATGGTAAAAAAGTGGTTTACTGAATTTCGTTGTGGCCGTACAAGCACTGAAGATGCCGAACGTCCTGGACGCCCAGTTGAAGTCTCTACACCCAAAACAATCGAAAAAATTCACGATATGGTGTTGGCCGACCGAAGATTGAAAGTGCGAGAGATTGTGGAAGCCGTAGGGATCTCGCATGGCTCAGTGGTTTCAATTTTGAATGATCACTTGGGCATGAAAAAGCATTCCGCAAGATGGGTGCCGCGTTTGCTCACAATGCAAGGGTGCACACATGTGCAGTTGCCATGGCAAAAATCCATGAATTGGGCTATGAATTGCTGCCTCATCCACCCTATTCTCCAGATTTGGCTCCGAGCGACTACTTCTTGTTCCCAAACCTGAAGAAATGGCTTGGTGGAAAAAGATTTGACTCCAATGATGAAGTCATCTCGCAAACAAAGGCCTATTTTGAGGACCTCGACAAATCATTTTTTTGGAAGGGATAAAAAAATTGGAGAAGCGTTGGACAAAGTGTATAGAGCTCAAGGGAGACTACGTTGAAAAATAAAATTATTTTTTTATCAAAAAATCTGTGTTTTAATCCAAAAGTCACGGACTTATTGACCCGCCCTCGTATTAATTCAATTTGTATGTGTCTATCTTCTTAGAGCAGCCAGGGCGGCTGTCTATGAACACTTTGCACCTTCAAATAAATTTAAACGAAGAAGCGAAATTTAGCCGAAGCACTTACTGCGTCTACAGAATGTGTTAAATATAGGGAGCTTGTACTAAAATATAATGAAATAATGATCAATATGTTAGCAGGTATGATTAAATTATTTCTAAAGGTATAGATTCCCCAAAAAATTTTAAATTCGAGGCTACTTTTACTTTCCTTGACGATATTCGAGCATTTTTTAAAATAATAAATATCATACTTTTTGCCCCACTTGCTAGTTTTACACCACGAATTGATCAGTTCTCGGTTGATGCTTTCTACTGATGTGTCTTTATATATTACAATCATAGAATTGGACACCATTTTCAGTGGGTACGAGTATATGTTCATCCTTAAAGTTCTTTAAGTCGATCTTGTGGAAATAGTTTCTTTCAACACTTGGTTGTAAAGAAGTGTACTTTGTTTTTAATTTAATCAATTGAAATTAAAAATTAGCTTAAGAACTGTTATTATATTCATTCATATATCTGTATCTATCATATTTTCCAACCAACTAATCTGTGTTCGTCCATTCCAAAATAAAACTGAAGCCGTCAGTCGTAAATCCTTATCTAACCATTAGAAAATCTTTTACACGGAAAGGTTTGGTTAAACCCAGCCACTTCTTAAAAAAAAAAGAAGACTACGCCGTAGAACCGGTTTCTCCATTTAAATCGAACCTCTGTTATCATATCTTTACTCTTCGCTCGCAACTAAAGACCATAAAGCTTATCTTCTTTACCAAATGAATTGGTTTAAGTCCCCCAAATTAAACACCGGCAAATTCGCCAGATATATCCTGTTCCCACTGAATTAATTTCAAAAACTGAAAATAAACGTTAGATACATCATTTCGTATATCTAATCAAGTCACATCACGTGCTTTTCCGTTTATTTATTTATTTTTTCTCTCTCTCTTTCTTTTTCTTTTGTGAAAAAGTGTACGTGTATAATCGACCACCACCCACCCCTCGAATTTGAGTCAACAAGACTGACTTACTGTTTCTGATGCCTCGTGTAAATGAAATTAATCTTGGTTTCTTTAAGTGTTGTTGATTGATGATACAACGGATAGTGTGAACCTCAAAATCTTATCAAAAATTAATAAACCATCTACTACTCGAACATGTACTCTAATTTATTATACAATCCTGTTATCGCTAGTCTACTCGAATAAATAAAATTGTGTTTGTGTTTGTTTAAAATTGTTGAAAACTCTAACCCACAAAATAAAACACACCTACACACATGGTCACAATAAATACAACAAAGAAGGACCAACAATTTTGAAAAATATAAACAAACAGCCAACAGATGTAGGGTAAACAATTTTAGTAATGTGCGACACAATTTTGTGCTTTTAACAATTCGACGATATACGAAACGAAGAGATACGAATATTTAGAATAAATATTTACTTTCCTCGAAGATAGAATATTTTTATGATCAATCAACAAGTGCTTGTAATTGCATATTTGAGGTAATCACTTCAAAAACACACCTTCATTGCAATATAATTTTGATCTGTTTGCCACAGAATGAAGTAACAAAGTGGAAAATGTGTGCAAACAAGAATTACAAGCAATTTCAATGTATAATTGTTGAAAATGTGTGTTCTTTTCATTCATTTCAAGGGGTTTCAAAACACCTATTAAAATTAAAATAAGAAAAAGATTGTTGGTGCTTTGACTTGAAATGTTAAAGTGTCATCAATTTGAAATAGACAATTCTAATTGACTTTTTGTTAAGAGCCTTACAATATGGCTAGGTCTACTAAACTCTTATGAAAACGTTGCAAGCCAATCACAGTTTAAGGTCATACTAGTAACTATTTGAAATTCTGATAGTGTTCTGTTAACTATGCAAAAGTTGATAAGCTATAACATCGAAGACTTAGTGTAAAAGTGCAGTGATTAAAGGCTTAAGTTTTTTGAGTCTAGTTGAATTGCAAGTCCTGATGTAAGAAAAATCGTGAAATCTATGTCGAATTTTTTTTTTTGAAAAAACATAAGTGATCGTCAACTGTTAACAGAAATTTGCTTTATCCTCAAAAGATTATTTTCATTTGTTATTAATATTGTAGGTTTGTCCAAGGAAAAGGATACATCAAAGTATTATTCCCAAATTGGCCAAATCACTAAACACCGTTTTATAGCTCTTTGTTAAACAATGACCAACAGTCGGTTTTGATATCTTAAAATATGGTTTTTCCAGAAGGCAATGTCAGAAATATATTCACACACACACTGTGGTTTCTGTCGGAGACTTCTGTTAAACGTCCCCAGATTTTGATTTTCTCGTTTGTACATTTTAAATAAATTGTATTCACTTCTTATTTCAACTACTTATAACATTTCGTATCTTTTGTCTTTGCAGCCCTACGAGTCCAATTCTAACAACTCCTCATCGGCACATCGTGATTTAAAACCATATAGACGTGATTCCAGACCAAATACACCTCCTTCATCCCAAGGTACCATTGAGAATGGTCATGGGCAGTATCCGTAAGCAAATTCTATTTCGTTCATATTTCTATTGCTTTTGTAATAAATTGACTATTTCTTTCGCAGTTGTTACATTTGTAAAACACTTTGTGCAACAAACAAAATGGAATGGCTATCGACCAGTGCCGAGCACATGAACTCTCATGCAATGCATTTTCCGTGCTTGAAGAGCAACAATAGTAGTGATCCAATTGGTAATTCCAATCGTGTTCTAGCATGCAAGGACTGTGTTAATCATCTGGCACGCCAGTGGGAAACAATGGATGCAGAACGAGTTCCATTGGAGCATAGAAGGTAATTCAATCATTTCAATACCATTTCATCTAATCATCTCTTTTTATGTTTTTTTTTTTTGTTTTGTTTCTTTTGAATAGATATAACATTCCATCACCAATGATGGCATCTAGTTCACCAAACGGCTCAAGACATGGTGGTATGAGCATAAATACACCACCATCAACACCATCGGTTTCAACAACACCAGCTAGCACCTCAATATATTGCTTCCTATGTGGCCTACATTCAGATTTGACTCTAGCTAGAGTCCTTTACACCAGCAAAGAGGTTGAATCATGTTTTTCTCTTTTAAGTGATTTTCAGAAGTCTATAGTTTTCGTTTTACAATTTCAGGGTAATCGACCATACTTCCCACATTTACTTAAACACAAATCACCGCCAAATGCCGAACAATTACGCTCCGACTATTCAGCGTTGGTCTGCACATTTTGCTATCATTCGCTGTTAAATCAATGGAGAAAGTAAGATTATTTTTTCTGGTTCTATTCGGTGTTCTTATCGCCTTGGTATTATGGGAAACTAAATTCGAATTTTCTGTTTGCAGATATGAAGCACAAAATGCCAGTGTGAATCCGGCAGAACGTAAATACAATTGGCACGATTACATTTGCCATTTATGCGGGATAACAACATATAGAAAACGTGTTAGGGCGCTGCCCGTTAACGAATTTCCATTTGTTAAAAGTCGCAAGAGCGACGATGGTCTACTACTGGAGAATGGAGAATATGCGGTTGTTTGCTTGGATTGTTATGAGAGTTTAAGGTGACTATTTACCAAGAATATTTACCCCCCGACTTATGCATTAAAAGAAGAAATTTTAAGGATTAAAATGAATGATGGTACAGATTTAGAGATTAAGAGGTTTTAACAAACATGTACTAGTACGTTGCTCTATCTAATTAGCAGCTCAGGAGGATTAATGAATTAATTTGAGGATATTTTACACCCACTGTTTCAATATGTCAGCATGTGTTCCCATTAGAAAATGCAGCAATAGGTTTGATTTTACTTATATAGTCAACCTCCGATTTGGGATAGCAGTTAGATGATGGTGTTTATTTCCGCTTTATCAAAAACTATTACAATTTCTCTGCTTTTGATCTAAAAACAAGAATTGACGTTATTTACATGTTACCTGTTTCAATCAGGTACAACTGAGTGACAACTGTTTATATTCATACTTTATATTTTGTTTACTCTTTTATGTTGACAAGTCATATGAGGCCTTAATAGTTTATTTATATACATACTCATATCTGCTGTTAAAAAACACTTTGTTAATTCGGAAGTCCGTCAGTTACACAGGCATGTTGTAAACAAAAAGAATGCCTTACCTTTGCATGTAAATATTTTTGAACAATCTTTGTAACAAAGATTAAGTAAACACATGTGCTAACAATATTTCAATGGCAGATTACATCTAACAGAATATTTTTCTTTTCTATAGATAAAGATTACTAACTCGATATTTGGTTTACTTAGTATCATTATCGCTAGTGCAAAGCAAAAAGGGCGTATCTTCATTGGGATGGTTTTGAGTTACACAACTTTCGTTGCATTCCAGTGTTAAACTATTTCAATTTTTATATCCATGTGAAATACACAATTCGTCGTGAACGGATAAATAGGGCATTGATTCATGTTGAGAAATATATGTCTAACTCATGTGTCGTTTTGCAGCAAAGGCCTTTTTTTTTTTGCTAAAAACCGTAGTAGAGACCCCTGTATTTAAATTTTCCTTAGATTGAAGTGAGGGTTGTGGTATTAAATTTTATTATCGCAGTCTATTGTTACAACGTTTTTCTGCTCAAAAAAATCTCAGACCAAAGGTGGTTTAAAACCAGCATATAGCAAACTTCTAAGACTCATGGAAAATATAATCGTTTCCTTACCTTTTTTTAAATTTCATAAAACAAATCCGTAGTCCTGTACAACTTCTTTTTAAATCACGTTATTGTTTTTTAATTCGGTTTGAGTTTCGATTTATTCTTTCGTTTTTGTAAGTACAAACATAATACAAGATGGCGCAAAAACAATCATCCAATTTTGTTTTTGAATTACCTTTTTACTAAATAAAAAACAATGATTTTCAGTGATGAAAGTCTTTATTTGGACCTTTACAATTTTTTCTGTTAAATGGAAAAGATGATGTCCGCCAAGTGTCTGCCGCCAGTGTTGATACACCTTTGTGCCCGTTGTATCGCATTTTTCATGACTTTGCGCGAGATTTCCGGTGATAACTGTTCGCATTCCTGTCTAATATTTTCCTTAAGGGCTGCGATTATCTGAGGCTTATTGTCATAAACCCGTGACTTCAAGTAGCCTCAAAGAAAGAAGTCTGGGATGGTTAAATCAGGTGATCTTGCTGGCCATGCCAAATGTCCATTTTGGACATTGCTGTGTGTGCGGTTGCACCGTCTTGTTGAAACCACATGTTCACCAAACCCCGCTTATCCAATTCCGGCAGTAAGAAGTCGTTTATCATGGTCCTGTATCGTTTGCCAGTAACAGTGACCATATTGTCGATGCGTCCTTGAAAAAATACGGCCCAATCACTCCTCCCGCGTGAACGCCGCGCCACACAACGGCTTTGAGGATGTAATGGCTCTTCGTGCATCACACGCGGATTTTTAGTGCCCCAAAAACGAACATTTTGCTTATTGACGTAACCGCTTATGGGGAAATGCGCTTCGTCGCTCATGATGATTTTCAACACAAAATCGTCCTCTTCGTTGTTGAGATTGAGGATGGCTTCACGGGATTGACGGTCAGGAGGCATTAACTGATGCACTAATTGCACTTTGTACGTAAACATGTGTAAGTCTTTCACTAAAATTCGCTGTAGGGTCTGTTGATGCCCAATTGTGTGCCCCGTCGTCTGGTTGATGTTTCTTCGTTCCCAGGCACACCGGCAGCTACTGCCGCGATATTCTCGGCCAAACGACCAGTCCGGTGGCGGCCACACCCTGCATGGTCTCCTGTGGTTTCGGTCATTTTGAGTTGAGTAGTTAAGCGCCGGAATGTTTGCCCAGTTGGCGCGACACGATTAGGAAATCGACATCGAAATTCACGCTGCGCTAACACCACCGACCGATTATTGGCACAATTATTTCACGGTCTTGCGGAGAATAGCGCTCCATTGCTTGTCTGTGTGTATACTGCAGCTGTCTAGTTCAAATATGTCAAGTATGATTGACGTACGACGCCTATCTTCCACTATGATGATTAATTTTGCGCCACCCTGTACAAAACATCTTTGGTGCTTTTCAGGTATTATAATATATATCTCACAGTTCTTCTTTGCATCTTGTGGTGTTATAAATACTCAAACGAATGTCTACAATATTTCGAGGATAAAATTCTCCATGATACCTAATTCGTCTTTGTATTCCTTGCTTTAGTCATAACCGAAATTCTTTCCCTATTTTTTCTCTGAAAATCAAAATTTTGCGGCACTTTTGCATTAATATTCTCTTGTTAAACTCAAATACTGACAGATATTTCTATCAATTATTCTAAAATTGAAACAACTGCAAGCCTTTTTTACGACATTTAAGTTGTATACTCCCAAAACCCGAAATACTAGCCTCAAATAAACCCCAAGATATAGTATATCCTTGTTGCAGGTCATTTTTGAATTCAACATCTTTAAAATCCTTCAAAGTTTAACTTATCCTTATCAAGCGTGTTTTTGAACCTTATTATCTAATATATTCCAATTTTGTGTAAAAGATATTTTGGAAAATCTTGGTTGCGAATTATGGTCATATACGTATTCCCCAAGTCACAAGGAAGTTATTTGAAGTAACTTGAGAATGAGAACATGAATACTTGAACGTACTTATTTTTTTTTTATTAGGTAGAGCTAAAATTCATAAAGGGCAACGACCTCAAATGACGTTCAGTTTAAACCTTTCGATGTTAGTTGCTTCCAGTTAACCAGACCAAGTTTGTTTAGTTCCTCTCCCCCGTGTCAAGAAAGGTGTCGTATTCCCTTCTGTGCTGCACTATCGGAATGGATGTGCGGTAAGATTTTCGTATTATTGTGGGTTCGTTTTATCTATAGTTCAATTTTATTAGATAGACTTGGAAAATGGCCAATAACTATTTATAATGAAAATTTGCGACAACGTTTTGAATTATTCATTTCTATATCCATTAAAAAAATTGTGAAGTGTTTATGTCGTTCCAAGTAAATCCAACATTATTTTAATAAAATGCCTCAATAACTTCAGACCATTATTGCTGCGTGGATTAAATTAGATTATATATTGTTATCGACATACATGCACAGTTTTTGAAACATAAAACGCACCTTGCATAATACATTAAACGTGTCACATCAGCCCCGATATAGTATCGACAATGTAATTTTTGAACTATTTATTGTATCCGTGATTCATCAACATGTCCCAAGTAAGCACTTAAATGAGTGCCAGGTTTAAGTTCCCGTGAACTCTTAATATACCGCTCAAGCGATTGCATAATAATTTAACACTTTGTTTATCAAGTTGTGATACTGCATATTATTTTCTTTTGTAAACTTACATACATCTAATATATGAAAATTATTCATTTAAACAAAATAAATAAACAAAATTTTTACCATTGCACAGGCAACAAGCATCTCAATATGATCGAGTTGGAGTTCCCATATCAAGGAGAGGATATAATTGGGTACCACAGCCACCGCCACCAGAAGACAGCCCTGATGTTGCAGTAGCTCGACTGCCCTGTGGCGAAAGATCTGATAAAATAGTAAAGAAAAATTAATTAAATTTTAATTAAAACAGGAATCTGTTAAATTTTGTTTTTTTTGTATTTAGCAAATAAATTCAACTTTGAGACCAATACCAAATAAAAAGAACAGCTCACCAAAACAATATGCACATGATAAGCCAAGAGAAGTTGGTAAGTACCTAGAGACTTGATTTTTTTTTTTTAAATAAATAAGGTCACTTTGAAGTAAATACTATATTTTATCTGTTCTTGTAAAGTAAGTCCACAAATATAATCGTAGTACAATTGGGTTGTTTTTGAAAAAATGTTTTCTAATTTTTATTTTGCCGCAATGTTTTTTCACTGCAACTTATAATCGTATTACTCTTCCTGAACTTAATATTTCTGAAAATACACGAAAGTAATTCCTACATTCAAAAAGTGTTGCAGATAACAATAACTAAATGTGGTATTCAAAAAAATCTATGTCGTCGGATCACTTTACAAAAATTGAATTCATTTGTAATGACTTGAAAATTATTTATCAAAATGTTTAAAAGCCCAGGTCCATACATACAATGCAGATGAATTTAGCATATTCCCTCAATATTTACAAGTACACGGTTTCAAATAGTTTTAAGAATGCAATGACATGTGTTTAAGGTATAAATGAAATTTGTATTTTGGATTGGAATGAAATTTGTACAATGAATTATGAAGTAATCGTATAACAAACTACCTGCATGTGTGGATGCCAATTTTTCAATGATTTTTTCGCCCGATTCGGTCGGAATTCTAACAATTTCATGTCATGTCAAGTTCAAGTCGACTTAAAGTTCTAACTTGTTGGAATATCCAATTGGCAAGTCCATTTCCGCCAATAAGATGATCACCGAACTTTGTCTTCAATAATTCGATTGTTTCACGTGCTGTGTGACAAGTGGTACCATTCTATTGAATCACATATCCTCCAAGTATTCGAAAAAAAAAAAATCAACATGGAGCGAAAAGGATAACCGACTGAGCAGAAGTACTGACCAATGACATTTCCGGCACTAAAACCACACCAATTTTCTCAAATACAGTCGCTGCTGTTGGAAAATATTTTGTTCGCTTGGGCAATTTCGGCAGTTTAACATATTTACGAAGCCACAAAGGATTTTGCGATGAAAATTCTGATGTTCTTTCGTCTTGGTTCAATATAATCTAATATGAATATACGGGCAAGTCTCTTCGCAAAATTCGCTATAGGAACTGTTGAGCCATCTTTTAAAAACGACACGGAATCAAATGATTGCTCCCTTAACTTAACGACTCCCGTACATCCGCAATATTTTCTTCAATTCAAGGAACACAATATCGTCGCTGTCGTAAACGCAGTCGCCGTAACACGTACTCACAAATGTATAATTTTGAGCACAATGAGTCTCTGTCGTAGCCGTAAACGCGGTCGCTGTAGTATGAGTTGGGCAATTTTTAATATCAATTTCGCGACGAAGGTTAAGGTATAAAAATGGAGATGGAGCATATTGAAAAATTCATAGAAGTCGTTAAACAAAATTAAATGTGGAATTTGTCAAATCAACTTTACAAAGATATAAAACAAAAAAACAATGATATGGAAAAAAATAGAAGACGAATTTTCTTCTTCTACAATACAAATTTTGATTTTAAAAAAACTGATTACTTCAACTAATTTTATTTTGATTTAATAAACAATCCAATCCAGTTGACATTGGAAATGGCATAAGTGTGCGACTTCATTGTGGATGAGTTTTTTTTTAGAAAGTATGTGATATCGGTGTGCGACCTAAGGTGGCAGCGACTACGTCTACGATAGCGACGCTATTGTGTTTCAGCAGTTAGAATGAAGCTTTGGGACATCATGAATAAGTTCATTAAAATTTGTTTATTAAGACCGACGTGCATCGGTACCTCTATTTTCTTTCTTCTCAAGTTTTCTTTGCCCGTTTTAAGGGAACTTACAACTTTTTAATTTAATGTAGATACATTTGACGTATTCATAATCAACTCCACTAACCGAGTGTTTTTATTATTTTAATTCAGTAATACCTTAATGCTAAACAAAAAAATGCTTCAAATCAGCTCAATTTACTTAGCAATATTATTTTACTTACTGGCCCTCCGCGGGCACTCTAAGCTACACCTATCACTTAATCTAAGTCTTTCGACTAACTGACATAATTTATTTATTTTTTTAAATGAGTTATTTAGGTTGAGAACAAAGAAAATATTCCGAAAAAAAAAACTTAGTAACTAGACATTATTTTTATATTTTCTTAATACATATACATAAGTAAAACCTAAGACTTATTGAAAAAAATAATAATATAATGCTTAGTCTACTTAAATTCTTCTAATCTACGTTACGTAATTAAATACGTACTATTTTTTATATTTTTTACATTTTTTTTTGTTACCCATCTCTGTTTTTTATTTTTTATTATTTTTTTTTTAAATTTTTTTTCAATATTTTTTTTTTTAATTTTTTTTCTTATATTCAATACTATTAGCTACCCTAAATCTACTTAGACTATCTAAGCTGGCCATGGTTTTGTTATTTAAAAAACCGGCTTTGCGCCCTTATGGCGCTACACCGAACTAGAAGGAAACGACGAGGAAATTCTCTCTCCTACACTAAGACACCGAAATTCATGGTGCTGCAGAGCAGCAGCCCTAATGTCGCGACTCCCTCCCTAGTTGAGTCGCCTGCGATACCGCTAAATTATCTTGGATCAGCTCTTTTTTTATCAAAATAGAGGAACGCCTCTGGGAGATTTAATATAACTATTAAAACATTAATGGCAGTATTGAAGCATATACATTTATAAAGTCGTGTTATTAGAGTGACGTTTAAAATACAGTGCATGACCAAAACCAGACTTCTTTCCTTAGCTTTCGTTGTATTTAACATACACATATGAACATCTTGACACAACATAAAAGTGCCCTTCTAATAAACAAAGTGAGTTAGCAAGCAATTAGGTGTAATGATTGTAGGCCTTATTTTAAGCACAAATGCTTTCTTTCTTAATGCATCTTAATTACTCCAATTTTGGTTTTAGCAAAACTAGATGATTTTTTAAAATACGTGCTTTTTATTGATAAAACAATGGTGCCTCACATGAATTAAAATGTTATCTTACGTGAGGAGATCTGAACTAGTCACTGAATCGTTGATGTAGTAGACACACTGGGATGGTTTCGAACGACGAAAAAATAATAGACATTTTCATAGTCAAGCGTTTTCACATTCTCTATAGTAAAAGTAAAGTAAGTAAAGGTAAAAGCTAGTTTGTGCCCTAGAATTACAGTCTTATTGACTGTTTTTTCTCACTGAATTCGTTTGCTGCTTTTTAAGAACTGAGAAATCAAATATAGTTTAGATAAGTCCTTGCCAAAGAAGTAGACTACGAAAAACTTGCAACGTTAATAACCTTACCTTCTTCGTTACCTGGTTTCGATGTCTTTTAGGGGATATCTTTATTAAGATGGTGATTTTCTAATACATCCCAAAAAGTTTTGCGTCCTGAGGCCAATAGTTATTACCTCGTCGTATGTAATTTGGAAGTTTTTTATCTGTATTTTATGTAATATATCGGTTCTTGGTTTATTATTTAATTGGTAAATCACAAGATTTACTTTTATTTAGGGCGACAACACAAATTCTTTCAATTACAAAGATAGTTAATGAAGCCAGTGAGTATTCTTTGAAATATTGTTTGACTTCAGCATGCAATTAATCATATACAACTAATTTGTTAGGGTTTTTTTTAAGTATAACACTGTCGATTAGGTATTACATCACTGACTCTAAATTGTAATAGGCTTCTCTGCCTAATGTCATTAAATAGCTTCCAATAGTTGTCTAAATTCTTACAATTTTTTATTCCAACATACATACATAATTCTTTATTTAAGCAATTAAATATGATGTTTTCGATTTAGTAAAGGTTAAGCGTTATGCTGTATGAGTAGTAACTGCTTACGTGTATTAAGGTACTAGAAGCACATTTGTTCATTTTAAAATTATTTAAAACCCAGATTTGCATTCTTGAAGCAAGGTAAATGGGTTGCAAGGAACAACATATAAAATGTTGAGAACACCTGAAAAATTATGTGTTTTAAGATGTGGTACATAGAAGATGCACGCCAAGTTGAGTCAAAATAAATCGTTACGACCGTAAGATTATTTATGTAATATTTTCCAAGCGAAAACAGTCCAATGGGTTTAAAGAAAAATTGTATTAACTTCTTGGTAGAAATATATCAATTCAATTGCAATCAGAGTTCTTGAATAAGTGTTTAGCTTAGCTCTTAAATTGATTACTGTCCAAGCTTACCTATAGTTGTTAACGCTTCATTCTTCCAACATACAACAGACACTCACAAGATGAATAATAGTGCTCATGAAACATGTAATTAAAAAACAATTTTTTTTTTGTTTAATTTTTTCATGTAACTGAATGTGATCATAAGCATCTCAATTGATTTGAAAAGTCAATCGACCCTAGTTTTGGTTTATTGTTTCAAGTACTTACTTGTCAAAGTTTATTTATATCTTTACATAAGCTATAGAATTATATGTTCATACGTATGTATAGTACGAAAAATAATTGCCAACATATACAGGGTGTCCAGGAAAGAATGGATATGCCTGAAACTTCTCATAGGTGAGCTATCGGGTGCTCAAAATAAAATACAAAAAAAGATCTAACGCAATAAGTACATAAGATAGAAGAATATTTTAACGTAAACAACCGATAGATTTCATTTTCTTGATGATGTTAAGAAACGTAAAGTCATGTGAAAAAATAGACTTTTTTTAAAAAAAAAAAACATATCTTTTGTACTAACTGTTTTAGATCTTTTTTTGTATTTAATTTTGAGCGCCCGATACCCACCTACGAGGTGTTTCGGGCTTATCCATTCTTTCCTCGACCCCCGTATGTTGTTTATTGTTTTATTGCTTTTCCTAGGTTACAACCATGCTGTGTTGCATTTTGTATCTTAAAATGCCGAAAAATAGATACCTAGCAACAAAATCATTTTGTTGGGTTTTATTTTATACCTTTTTAAGGATCCCCGAGCTTGGAGTAGATTCTGTCTGAGACAAAGCCTCTCATTCTCATAGATCGTGGACGAGATGGAAACTTGTTGAACCAACCATTCTTTTTGTAAAAAAACGTACTTATTTAAACAACATGAAGAGTAAATTCAATAATCAAAGTATTGGAGGCCGCTAGCTATGACTTTTAACCATCTTTCTTGCAATAAATGGATTTCGCGCCAATACCACTACTCGTCTTTTGAAGCCAATCATTTATAAATCCAACATGAATGCAAAAATGAAAGAGCTGTTCCAAAAGTCCGTTCTGCGCCGATCGAAACAAGTAGCGATCAGAAGGAGCCAAGTCTAGTGAGCACGGCTCATGGGGCACAACTTGCCAATTAATGTTTGCAAAAAAAAATTTGTTTAATGGTTTTCACGTGGACGAAATAACTGGTGCATGTCTTTGGGCATATTTTGATCGTTTTTGCTTCAATCCCTTATTAAATTTCATACAGTAACGATCCCAAGTAATCGTTTGACCAAGTTTTAGCAGTTATAGAATACTAGTAACTCGTTTGGCCTGGGTCTACCCATGATGTTTTGCCCTTGGGACTGGCGAAATAGATCCGCTTCTCATCGTCAGTAACAATTCGGTGCAATAAAACTTTTTTTTTTATGACGATCAAGCAAAATTTGAAATGGTTTTCAATTAATACTTAATCCATTTTCCTTCTTTTTGAATTTCAGATGCTAATGCAACACTCTTTTTCCAAAAAATATTTTTCGAAACCAAACGAAATTTGAAATTTTTTTAGGTACAAAATAGTCTGAACTGATCCAAATGAAATTTCAACAGAGTCAGTGAGGTCTCTATTTGTCAATCGATGATTTATTTTTGAGTACCAAATCTTTGATTTCCTTGGCGTGTTGTTTATCAGTTTATGTTAATGGCCGTCTAGGACGCTTTCTCTGAGTTCTTTTAATTGTTTGAAACGCTTGTTTCAAACCAGCTATTTTTGTGAAATAGCCTAGTCACCGCGGGCCTTCTGTAACATACTCAACGTTTCTGCAGCAAACAATTTATTCCGCAAACAAAATTAAATGCAACATCTTTGCTCAACAAATACAGACGTTGTAAAAATCAGTACGCTCACTTTGGAATTTTTCTAGGCTTCTAAACGTTTGAAAACAGTTGTACGATTAAATTTTAAAATCTTTGCAAGCTGTTCTTGATGTTGAGTCGAGACTTCATCTAATAATGTTTGCAATTCCACATTTTCGAATTTTTTTCTATAGTCTTCACGGTCCTTGTTGTCGATGTTTACAATTACTACCTATGGCATACTGGATTTAATTGACAGATGTTTACCGTTAAACAAACAATATTTGTTATCAATATGCTATGCTTTTACAGACACAAATTTTGAATAGTCTGTTTTATTTATTTGAGATTGGGCACAGATGTCTATATTTTTAATTGATGGAAAAATCATAATTTTATTATAGTTTTCTGGTGTAAACCTGAAATAAGTGACCAGTTCTCCAACACTAAATTAAATTAATTTAATAATATCTTAAAAGTCTTTGATCAGAGACATTATGTGTAATCCTCGCCTGAGTTTGTCAACCTTATGCCAGCCTGATCTTACCTGCCTTTACATATCATTTTTTGTTTTTTGAAGTCTTATCTCTGCCTTCGGATAGTATTCAAGGTTGCGTACGTCCGAATGAAAAACGGAACCGTTATAGAGTTACTCGTGTGTCTGTCTGTCCGTATGTCGTAGCCAATTTGCTCCAAATCGACCGATTAAGTTGAAATTTGGTACACATATGTATTTCTGTGAGCCAAATACGGACGCATAAAGGAAATAAATAGATTTCCAACATGAGGCTCAAAATTGCAAACTGTACCGAGTGACATACCAAATAAAAGGATTTATTGTAAGTGTCTCAAATACCTTAATTTTTTTTATAATTTTGAATTAAGTATTTTGAAAGTTGTTAAAGAAAATGGATGAAAATTTACTATTCTAACCCGTCTTACCACCGAAACTCCTAAGCCTAAAATATTGAAAAATACAGAAAATAGAACTTTACTTATGTATATGAAGTCTATGGTCTTAACATAACGTGGTAAATCTTTCAATATTGTGCGTATAAATTTACATTTGCCGTTTGAATGTGTGGGAGAACATGTTTTTTTCAGCTAGAAATTTAGGTTTATTCTTGGGATAAATTATTTTAGTTGCCACAAAAAAATTTGGATCAGATTTAAAAAAAACATGGTAACATATTCAACGTACAAAACCCTCACCACGCGAGGGCAACTCGAACTTGTCCGCTTTTTTAAGTGATGCACTCGAATGGAGACAATTTGTACTGTTCCCCATCTGACCACCTGTTTGGTAAAAAAAATCGGTTTTGTAGATACTTATTAATAGCATTTCTTAAGGATTTTTTTTTTTAATTTGGCATTTTGGCTTTATTATTCCACTAGATTTGCAATTCATGTAGAACTATGAACTTGATGAAGAGAGTTCGATAATAGTGTTTCTTTTTTTAATAAAGTTTTTCTCTTTTTAAAAAAAATACCCTTGGCCATATTTAAAGTATACAAGATTACTTCTTATCTAATAATAAGTGAAAAAAATATAACCACTTCTCATTAATATAATGCACTGCTTTTCTATTTTTTTTATTTATAACGCTTTCTGACTAGAATTTTTAAATAGTTTTAATCCTGTTTTATTTAAGGCTCAACTTTCATGAAAGGTAAAAAGCAGATCCACCTTTGCTTCTGAGGTTATTTGACCTCCGAGTTCTTTAAAACGGCACCTTATAGAATTGAACACACAGGTTATGTATTTCATGTTTGGATTTAATTTAAAAGATTCTTCGATTTTCTGATGATTCACACTTATCATCGCTGCCTATTGTTAATATTTTCAGGAGCTGTTTTGGTATTAATTGTTTGCCATGATTTTTTGGTGTACATATATCCTTTGGCAATCAGCTTTCTGGTTGATTTTTATTTCTTATGAAAACTCAAGACTTCCCCTGAATCTAAACTTGTGCAGCTAGGACACCTGTAGGCTCATTTGTATTAAAAGATACTGAACACACAAAATAGGATGTGCGTTTACAAAGAGGTGTTATGGTTAACAGAGATCGGTTTAGTACCACTTTTTGAAAAATTTCGTATTTTTATTGATCATTCCCGTAATTGTGGATTTCCATATGGGAACTAGTCATGACCATGACCATGTTTTAAGAAACTGAATTTGAAGAAGAAAAAACAATACCCTAGAGTGGGTAAAAAACTGGTGAAAAACTTGAATTTTGTTCTGCGATATTTTTCACGATTCTAGTGGAGCGTCTAGGGCTAACGATTAAACCGTTAGCCCATTCTTTGTCAACACCACTTGAAGGATGTAGAAGAAATCAAACCCAAACTTAATGCAGCAGCAACTTTTATTTTTTATCCCAACCATTTCAATCGAACCGAGCAGCCTTTGAAGTTTTTTTTTAGCCCCTGTCTCCATGAGTGCTTATTCTTTTCCTTGCGCATACAAGAAAACGGAAAATTATTTCATCTCCACCGATTTGGAAATTTATGCCTCCAAAAACAACAAAAGGGGAATCATGTTCTATAGAAATGAAAACGGGACAAAAGGACAAAACGACATCCAACATTCAACATCGACAACGGGCCTTTCAAGTTGCCCTCGTAGTCGCTGTCGTGGCCGTCATCAACAGCAAAAGCAAGTATGGCTGTACTCGATGACGTTTTCCACGATACGAGTGTCCCAATAAGAAGGATAATATAACTGTTATTATTCGCATTTACACGAAAAAGCAGTTTGGGTTGCAGTTAGAGTTTGGGATTGGATAATGGAGGGTTATGCAGAGCAGAATAAGCCAGGATCACACTGTGGGTAAAATAAGCGTAAACTTAGTGGTTTTATGAATTCTTCAAGCGTTAGGAGTATGTAGGAATATGTGCCTGGAATGAATGCGAGGGTACAAGCAAATATTTGGCAGTCAGTCAGCCGTAGTTCAATGGGTGGCAGAGAGGTAATATGATGGAGGAAGCGCAATTCAATTCGAAATCCTTTACATAAGGGATAAACGGCAAAATAAAGATGAACAAGCAAAGACGAAGAAAGGGACGATAAAAAGAAAAAATAAATAAAAATAAAAAACAGGAGAAAAAAAATGCAAACGACCGGAGAAAGGAAATTTCAACAATTGGTGTAAATAGTCCCGAAATACTTGTAAGTCTGTAGTCCGGAGTCGGAGGGTGGTTAACACCGGGATCAACTTATTTATTTGTTTCTTCTTCCATTTTATTAGTCAGGCATTAGTAAGTGGATATCCTTAAGCGCATATAAAACCCTTCCTATTACGAATGTATGACTCCAAAAAGAAGCCGCAGAAGAAGTGTAAGATGTAAGATTTTTGGTGTTTTTTTTTACATTTATTTTTTTTCTCACTTATTTGTGTGTTTCTTTAGCAATTTGTGCTGGCAATATGCTTTGGATTCTATTTTCTTTCGTTTATACAAGTACTTTTGCCTTAATTCCATTTTGCCGTTGTTGTGTTTTTTTTTTCTGCCAAAGTAGAAATGGAATGCGCTGAACACAAGTATCAGACTGGGTGGTGTATGGAATTGGATAAAACCTACATGTATATATGTATGTATATACAGCCCGCCACGCATTCAATTCTGTTTACTGGTGTTAAGTGGCAGTTGTGCTGATGCTCTTTAGGGACTCTGCTAGCTCATGTTACACATTTTTAAGTTTTCCATGCGATTTGTTTTTTCTTCGAGAAAGTGTACTCGTACTCGTAGATGTACATTGGGTTTGGGTGTTGGAAAGTATATGTGGGTTGTTGTTTGGAATTTTGTTTTGTCACACCACATATTACACATTGAACATAACATTGAACCAGTGAACATAAAGCTTGGTGATTTTTTTTTTTAATGCTTTAAACGAACAGTTATCGGATTAGGTATGATCGTAAAAGAGGCAGAAACTAATACTTCTTGTGAGGCATAAGCCTAAGGGATGGTACCTTCCAATAAAAGGGCACATTGTTGATTTTTTTTTCTCTTTTTTAACCTTAGACGTTGAAGTTTGATTTAAACAATAAGTGTAGTATAAAAAAAGAAGCCTTAAATCAGTTTTAAAGGTCAAAAAAGCTGAGTAGTAAAATTTGATCGGTTTTCCTGATATAGTTTAGTTATTTTGTTTAAAAAAAATCGGTCTATTGAATTATTGTTGGAATTGTAAGTATATGAGTTGTAAGTGAACAGATTTATTATTTAAAGGCTGAGACGGCAAAAAGCAACAGAATCACTGAAAGACTGCTTGGGAAAGTTAAAATGTAACTATAAAGTCAAGATTTGTTTTTGTATTGTATAAGCCGTGCATGAAGGCTTGTTCAATAAGATCAGAATTTTCTTCAGAAACAGTACCGTGACCCCACAATAATGGATCGTATAAAAACTAGTAATGAGATATGGGTCTGTGAATTTGACATGCAAATAACTTAGCAGTCATCAAGAAGGAGGACAAAAGGCGAACTCCATCGAAGTTTCTTAAAAACCAGCATCTTGTATTCCTCAAATAAGAACAGATGGCCAACGAATATGAGTAAACCCATGGAATATTTCTACAAATTTGTGGAAAAACAATTCGTGAATTTAAGACGTTAATTATGCGAAACAGCCTATAGCAACACCTGTAAACAAATTTAAGGACCGTTGTGAGTTCCTTATGTTTCCGAAACTAAAATTATGGTTTTGAAATCCTCGAAGAAGCCATAAAATCTAGGTTATCACAATGTCTTTTTTCCATTTTTCCACGTTCAACATCTCACTATTATACTCGTACAATTGTTCAACAAAAAAATCTATGTACATCTTATTGTTTTCAAAATGGTTCATAGGTTGTTAACTCCCGATGTAGACAAATGCTATTAATAAAGGTCAACTGATTAAAGTAAACATAGCTATGCGAGCCGTCTGAGAAACGATAGAAATAACAAAGTACTCGAATACATACTGGGGTAGTAGGTATCTGGCTGCTGTTGATGTTGTTGTTTTAAATATATTGTCAAATAATTTGAAACTACAAGTTTTTCTTTTGTTTTGATAAATTTGTGTAGCAGAACATCAACCCTTTGATTTTGTCGTCTTTGGTTTTGTAATCTAAAATGTGTTACCAATATGAGAGAAGGTATACATCATCATTCATCATCCCTCAAAACTATCACTAAACCATATTTTGAATATCTAATTTATGCAGAAACATTGCTCCTAGGGATTGATTTTGTCAATTTTTGTAAGACCAAACAATGGAATACATTTTTTACGCTCCAATGCGCTGGAAAACAAATTAAACTCGTGCTGTGTTTAATCCGCATTTTGCTTAAACATAAAGCACTGTCACAAAAGAACACTCGAAAATGTGTTTCGAAAGCTAATCTTTTTGCCAAAATCTTATTCAATTCACTGAACATTACTCCAGTTCCATTTTACCAATTCTCTTTCCATTTATATTTATGTTGTATAACACCCTTTACGAGTAAATTCATATGAAATTGAACCCCATCAACCCCTCTGAGTCAACACGCACGCAAATAACCACTCATTGCATAGTTGAGTTAACATTTTGTTTGATTTCCTAGCGAAGACGGCTGTCAAAAAAGGGCCACAAAATAAAATACCCACTTTACTTCACTTAACTCTGGGTTCGAAATCAAATTCGGGTTTGGGTTTGTGTTTCGGTTTGAGTTTTTCGTCGTCTCATAGTCCTGCTTAGTGGAAACGAGAACAAGGACAAGGAGGCAAACTCCGAGTACAACGTCGGCAACGACGCCCCATTATTCAACCACTTACTCATTCATTCATTTATTCAATTCATTCATTCAAATATAAAGCAAATCACCTCATTAGATGATGTTTTCGAGGGTGTGGGAGTGCTAATGTTTCCTAAGGGGATGTTTCATGATGGTGGCGGCTTGTACGAGTACTCCTCTTTTTTTTTGCTCGCCTTTTTTTACGGTTCATTTGATTCTATAGTGTGGCCGAATGCGGGTTATTTTGATACACATACAGACACTGAGACAAGATACTCGTCGCTTGGTTTTTATTTTTCGTTTTTTTAGAATTTTTTTTCTTTTCCGGCAACCAACCCGGCCCAGATCGTTCCTTTTGACACCCTGTTGAGAGGCGGAGGATTTAAGGGAATTGCTGAGCAAAGAATTATGAGTGTAATTTTTTTCTGTTTTTTTTTTATTTTTATTTTTTATTGTTTTTTATTTCACTCTTAGCATTTTGGATGAAGTTGGTTTTGGACGGGTTTTTTAAGGATTTTGGAGCATTGTTCAAAGGAGAAGGAGGGGAAAGACTGACTGCCATAATGGTGGTAGTTTAAGTGAAGTGAAATTAAGTATTCCGTTCGGGGAAGAGATGAAAGGGGTGTTAAAAGCAGAAAGAGAGAGTGTGCGAGGGCTGTAAAAAGTTGCTAAACTTTTTATGATTATCTCATAAATTATATTGAGTTATAGGACGATTATAAAAAAGGAAAAGATACGAATCAGCTTTAGTACTTGCTACTTTGAATTACAAATTTTTGTGTGTCTCTCTTTCGTTCTGTTATTGTCATGTGGGTTGTGTACGCTACAACGTACGGAATTCTGTGGATGGGTAGATGATGGGGTACGTTTAAAGTACTGTCTAGGGTAAATAATTTTATTTAACGATTATCGGATGACGAAAATTGAGGGTACTAAATAAAAAAAGGCATCGAGCTAAATTGCGTTTTTATTTGAGAGTTTAAGGAAAAAGTGATAAAAATTCTTTCCTAACTGTGAAGATATTGCATTTGTTAACAAACAACAAGTACTCCAAAAGTGGATATTTGATTTGAATATTGGTTGAAAGTAAGAATTGTGTTCAGGTTGTCGTGACAAGTAATTTCCTCCGACCACCTATTTAATTGTTATTGTTCGGGCCGAAGGAGATGACTCAAGAGTTTAAGTTTGCTTCGAAATTCGTTCTATAGTTGGCATCTGGACCGGTAAGGCGTTTTTTGCAATAATAATCCTTAGCCCTAAATATTCCAACTTAATATAAGGAAGTAAGCAAATATCATCAGCTTAGATAAGATATTATTAATATTTCTTATTTTATAACCCATGTATCGAATTCTTCTGTTTCGCTCTTTAAAAAAATAGTGTAAAACCCAGTCATATCTTTTACTCGTATAAAAAATACAAAGTCATGGAACGCTTTATGAAAAACTCAAACCAGACGGATTTTGTATCGCGTATTTAACAATTTGATTGAAAAATGTTGGTGTATCACTTGACAGACGGATGATCTTTATTTCAAATCAGCGATTAGTATAGTGGAAGCCAAGACCTGAATTTTAGTTGTCTTTCTTGACTGTTCGTTGCTTATATTCTGTGAAATGATAAAGGTACAAAAATAAAAGCTAGCCCATCTAGAATTTACTAAAATTGTTAACCTTTTTAGACAAGTAGTGTTTACTGAGGATGTTTTTATTTTTTGAAGTTTTTATTACGCAATCGACCTTTATGTTTTTTTTACCCCCTTGAAGTAAATCGATTTGCCAATTACTTCATCATGGCCCAGCACATATTTATACAGTCGTATGGTCATTCATATGTATGTTACAAAAAAAACATAGACTCATCCAAAGGTATTGCAATTTCAGTTGCCACTTAAGTGGCAGTAACACATTTTCGAGTACGACTACGACGTAGTACTCGCACATTAATTTCGTAGAAACTTGCCATTGTGCGTCTGTGTGTATTGAATTCAAATTAAAATATCGTCGCCGAAACTTTTTCAATATTTCAAGCATTGTTACCTCTTACCACATTTTTTAAGGGCCATACGTTTCCGACATCGTTTGTGGGCATGAAGTAGTACTTTAGTACTCGTTAAAAAAATTCTAACTAAAGTCATTGTTTGTAAGTAAAATTTTTATAAAAATCCCTTACTGTAGAAAAGTAAACCTTATATCCGCTTATAGTTAAGCCTGAGAGCGCATTTTTGACTTATATTATAATACAATATGGCGTTGAACTTTAATGAAATTCCTGTTTTGTCCAAGTAGATGAAAAAAGAAACCTTACTGCTGAGAACTTTTTTTTTTGTATTTCTCCGCTTTATACTCATCAGTTACTATACTCTTACTCTGTTCTCAGTATCCTCTGTGTTCTCTCATCCATCACACTTTGCCATCTGTCATTTTTAGCAGAACAGCAAAATCTTAGAACGAACCATGCACCACCCTGTGCCATCACAGTTACCGTCACCGCGGCGAAAAGAACAAAATGCCGTAAAAGTTTTCTTCAGATTTTTTATTAGCTTTTCTTTTTTATGGTTCATAAAAACACCTCTTAAAACCAAACACAAAGTTTTTTACGACACCCCTTTAACTGGAGAGCTGTTGGAGTGGGCGATCGAGTTGGTGAAGGTGGTGTTAAAGGTTTTAAGGGTATTTCTTCTTATTTTAATACTTTGCTGTATTTTAACTCCTTTTTTTCTTTTTTAATCGCCGCTAGTATGGATTTTCTTTTCACCCTTGGGATGAGTTAAAAAAAAAAAAAAAGGAAGGACTATCAACCTACCAACTCTACTTGGGTCATTATTCCTGTGTCTTTTGCTTCTTTTCTTTTCTTCTTGGGTGTCTGTGATATAAAATTGTTTGCAGATAAATTAATTAATGGATAGAATAAAGAAACGTGAACAAAAAAGCAGCGAAAAAAAACTAACAGAAATAAAGAAAGACGAGACACTAAGGTGACGTTGTCGGTGAAAAGGCGGCAATGTTTTGAGATTGTAGACATGGCGTAATTAAAAATAAATGAATCTACGAGTGAGTGTGCTTCAAGTGGAAGACTTGCTTGTCTAATTAAAATGTTTCTACACTCTTTTAAAGTGGTCAATATTTGTTGAGTTTTTTTTTTTCTTTTTTAACAAAGGCAACTGCAGCTGTGCTTGATTTAAATAAATAATAAAACGAATTTCTTTAATGGGGCAGGTAAATACATATACTTTATGTACGAGTATTTAATATATATAGAGAGAATTTATTAAAAATATTTCCTGCTGTCCCAGTATTTTTAATGAATTTATAAATGAAAGAAAAGGAAGCGAACATTGAAATACTGCAGTGATTTATAAATAAAAGTTTTTTTTATTAGTGTATTATTCAAACTCACTTTTTGAAATCTTTCTTCAATTCGCGAAATGCACAGAAGAACATGTGGCTATGGTTCTGACAATCGATCAACTGAAATCTCTGTTTGTGATGTGAATAGTTTTCATATCGCATACGAGTACAATCTACATGACGGAAATCGACCGAACGCGTTAACGGAATGCGGATACAAAAGAAACTGTAACCACTGAGAGCGAAGATGCGGCGTAAAATTCGGAATTACCAATCCAGCATCAATCTCAACAGTTTGGTTATCGAAAAAATCTCGGCCTACGCCCGTACAAAACCCAGCCAATGCAGGAATTGAAGATATATGACATCTTGGGTTCTATTGGAAAGGCCTTGCGTGCGGAAAGATATATTTTTTGGTATTGTTGATTCCGCCCGTATAATTTAATTTACCGACACTTTTGACGCTTACTGCGAAAGAAATAACGTTATCAACGTTTAAATTTGAAAAATTGCGGTGCTTTACCTTAAAGATCTTTTGACCTGATGTTCCAATTAGGACCCAGGATTTAGATTCAGATTCTACGTAACAAATTCCTTCGAAAGAGTCTTCAGACATACAACAGAAATTATGACCCCATATTTGCAGACCTCCGTAGTAGTTGTCTTATATGTTGCTATTTCGTTCTAGTTGTAGTTCCAACAGCCTTGTTTTTATTTCTAGTTTTCCCCTCGCTTTTGTTTTGTTCTTCCAATTGTTCCTTCATAATTTTCATTTCGAAAAAAATTCCGCAGCGAAACTCTTACGGAAGGTAAGTAAAGATAAATATCGATAATGCGGAATCGACAAGAGATATGTGCGGAAAAATGAGTAGGTAAGGTAGTTTTCCGTGTAGGAAACAACAATGCAAGACCCCTTATTTTTATCGAGTAATCGTATTTACTAATGAGGCTCACTTATGACTTAGTAAGTTTTTGGAGTGAGGCAAATCTAAAAGAGACTCCCTGTCATTTAATCGTTTGGTTTGGTTTTCACGATGCTTGCAACATCGGACCTTATTTTTCGAAAACGAAGTGCTGAAACCCGTATATCGATAATGCGGAATCGACAAGAGATATGTGCGGAAAAATGAGTAGGTAAGGTAGTTTTCCGTGTAGGAAACAACAATGCAAGACCCCTTATTTTTATCGAGTAATCGTATTTACTAATGAGGCTCACTTATGACTTAGTAAGTTTTTGGAGTGAGGCAAATCTAAAAGAGACTCCCTGTCATTTAATCGTTTGGTTTGGTTTTCACGATGCTTGCAACATCGGACCTTATTTTTCAAAAACGAAGTGCTGGAACCCGTGTTCTAATCGCTGGTCAATGTGCCTCCAAAAAAGTCGACGAAATGAGGTTCGAGCAACATGGCAGTGTGTTACTTGGCCCATAAACCAATAATAATCGATTTAACGATTACAATAAACCTCGTAACAGACCAGTGAACAGGCTACCGAAATCAATTTGACCCCTCTTAATAACGTCATATGGGTCTTTGTAAAGCCAGGTGTATGATAATAAACCGTAAACTATTCAGACCTTGAAAGCTATTATTATATAAATAATAAGTGCACACGTATAATTTTAATGAGTAGTGAGGCTAAGCTTTTATTAAACTCTTTAAAGCTTTAGACCTGAAGAGTTGTTATATTTATTTGTTCACACAAATTTGTTTTTTTTTTTTTTAACCACATACTTATCCTGCCCTATACATCCTTTTATGAGGTGGATAGTAGGGTAAAAGGCTTTTATCTACAACTTTATAACGATGCTTTCGCCGTTTGTGATAAACATCTAAATATTGGAGAGTTATGTACTCAATTCCTACCTGTAGTCTTTGCGCATTCTCTGATTTTTAATTTTAGAAACCAACCCATTATAGTATATAAATAAGTAGCGGTTTAGCGTTCCATTTGTTGAAGACATTGTTACTTAACTTACTTAACGGGCTCCCGACCCGTGTAGAGTCTCTGCCTGATACACTGCAGCCTTCCGTCCTCTACGATCCCGGTTCGGTCTTCCTTGTCTTCCCGAACCTGGGGGCTGGGATTCGAAGATCCTCTTAGCTGGAGCATTATTGTGCATTCGCTCGATGTGGCCGAGCCAATGTAGTTGACGTGTTTTGGCTTTTTGGACTACATCCACATCTTGGTACAGCTCATAGAGTTCGCGGTTGTATCTTCTCCTCCATTCGACCTCCTCGCACACAGGACCAAAAATCCGCCGAAGTATTTTTCTTTCGAAGAAACCCAGTATCAGCTCTCCCTTCTTGCTTATCGTCCAGCACTCAGCGCTATAAAGCGGAACTGGCAGGATAAGGGTTTTTTAGAGCACACATTTCGTCCTTCGAGTTAAGAATTTTGAACCCAATTGTTTGGCCAAGCCGAAGTAGCAACGGTTTCCTAGAGTAAATCTTCGCCGGATCTCCACTAGGGTGTCATTCGTGGAGCAACCTCGAAATTGTTGCTATCAATAGTGACGTTTTCTCCTAGGCAATGGACTAATGCTTGATTATTTGTTGATAGCATGTACTTAGTCTTGTCCTTATTTACTTCAAGGCCAACGGATTTCGCCCGTTCTTCAATCGCCGTGAACGCTTCTATCACGGCACGCACACAAGATTGAAGAAGTCACATGATAGCGCATCTCCTTGCCGAAATCCGGTGCATGTTTGAAATAGTTCGGAGGAAATACTTCCAAACTGTACGTTGCAGCGCGTGTTTTTCAGCGTCACGCGACACAGCTGAATCAGTTTTGCCGGGATTCCGGATTTGGCCATCGTCAAATAAAGCTCCTGATGATGTATGCTATCATGAGCGGCTTTGAAGTCGATGAAAAGGTGGTGTGTTTCGACTTGAAATTTGTTGGTCTTTTCCAGAATTTGGCCTATAGTCGATCTGCCGGGCCGGAAGCCACACTGATACGTGCCGATTAGTGTGTTGCAGACGGGTTTAAGACGTTCACACAGTACGTTGGATAGGATCTTATATGCGATATTAAGCAGGGATATGCCTCGATAGTTCTTGCAAGACATAGGATCGCCTTTTTTGTAGATGGGGCATATGGAGCTGATAGTCCAGTCATCGGGCATGTTTTCTTCTACCCATACTTGGTTGATGATTCGGTGCATGCTCCCTACCAAAACATCACCACAGCGGGCCGGATATTCCGGTACCAGTAACCCAATTTTGGGATTTGAGCGCTGCCATTTAGGGTTCGTCCGCCATCAACTCTTTTCCAACACCCTGACTCAGTATTGGAAGTCCTTATAGACCTGGTATCCAAATATGTCGAAGCAGCTCATATAGGGATAACACTTTAATTCGACCTGACTGGAACTGTAGACGCCACCGTTGACTCCATCTGGGGAGTTCATCCGCTGCCGCCTGAAACAAGAGGAAATGTCCTAGTGTGTTGACACTTCCCCCCCCCCCCCCCTCTCTCTCTCTCTCTTCCGCTGCCACCAACGACCTTCCACAGGGGTTGAAGACATTGTTATTACAGCTATATCCCAAATTCTTGAGAACCCCACCACCCAAAGTGTGCCATAGCGGAAATGGCTTTTAAACCAGAAATTCACCAAAAAAGGATATACCAAGTTCATGTAAATCATTCGTATTGCTGATACGCCGTAAAACACTGTCCTTTACTGTGGAAACCGAGAAAATAAACTGGAAAATTAATAGCTGCGGTTAGTTAATTTGTAAGAATGGCTGCGAAATACCAAAAACCAAGGGGAACTGAGCACGCAAAGTATGTGAAAAACTTTAAATAAAGATGTAAAAGAAGTTCAAAAACTCTGCTTAGTGATAGAGAAATATCGCTTTGCTTCTAAAGATCGGTGTGTGTCTGTTTTTTTTTTTTGGGGTAAAACATGGTTTTATACAGCTCCCAAAGTTTGAATGTTAACGGGGCAAAGATCCCATTGGTATGAAAAAAAGCGTTATAACGAGGGTTAAATATACGAGTACAACGGAAAAAACTAGGAAATAATAAATGATTAAATCATATAATAATTGTGCAAAATTGTCTATTGAAACAGATTATGGTTTCAGGATATGCTTTTACCTTTTTCGTTGATAGAAGCGCCATCATAGCCCACTCGAAAATTACACTACAATTAGTACAATATTGCTTGTAACAAATCTTTGCAATGTTATTTTTCCGAACGCCAAATTTAATTTCTGACATTTATAGCTTTGGTCAAAATAAGTGCAAAACTGATTAATTTTCCTCCTATCTCATTGGGATTTTAAAAGCTGATTTGATTTCAACTAACAATATATTCTAGAAAAAAAATTGTTGCAAAGTAAACTAATTTCCTGCAGATAAAGTTTTTGAGTGGACGTAAAGTAAAAGCATTGACAAATTAAAACGAAATCAATATTCTGTTACAAAATCCTTATTATTCTTAAGGATGAGCTTTGCAAAACAAGTGAAAATTAAAGACGACTGCTTCAACCCGTACTATAAAGATAAACAAAAAACAGTTGTAAACCCATGTTTCCATTTTTGCACGTCTTATTTGGTTGTTCTTGGTTACTTTCTTACATAGGTGGCGCTGCAATTCAGGGGATTGACAGTTATCACAGTCTTTAGCTTACTGGCTAAAGTTGCGCGCTTCAAGACGATTTAGGCCACCTTCTACTTTTGCGTGCCACCTAAGTTGAGGTCTTCCTTTTTTTCTTTGTGCCTCCGAGTTAAGTTCGAAGACGCTGCGAGTCGTAGCATTGGTGTCTATCGATCGATCTACATGTCCTAGCCATTTCAGGCGACGATGCCCAGTTTTCTGACTGGGTCGAAATCGCTGTACGACTCGTGAAGTTCGTCGTTGAATCTTCTTCCCCAAAGCCGGACAACGGAAACTTGAAATGATTGAGGATATTTTCATCCACTTTCGATGGAATCCATACTTAAGTGCTATAAACCAGGACTGGGATGATCAAGGTCTTATGTAGTTCTCCTTAGGATTTTACTACTCAATTGCCTTCTTAGCCCAAAGAAACAGCGATTGAAAGAGTGATTTTTCGTTTTATTTCTGCTGAGGTGTTGTTGGCAGAATTTATACCAGACCCAAAGTAGAAAAAGTTCCTAACTACCACAAAATTATATCTGTCGACTGTGACGATTTGTCTAGTTAGTCGATGTTATATGTCCCTCCTTGTTTACAGTGTATTCTCACTAAATTTTGCCGTCGTTTACCGCTTTACCCATTTTGACAGCTCCTGTTTCAATATTAACGAACATTATTGGTTGATCTGGTTTAACAAGTAAGAGGTGGAGGAAGAGTAAGAGATTTTTGAATATTAAGGAAAAAACTTAAAAAAAAAACATAACGAAATAAGGATTATTTTATGCAGCTATGTTCTAAAGCAATACTGTTCTCATTAGTAAAGACACTTCAGCCAGAAACATTTCTAAAATTTTAAATTGTAGCCATTCTACTGTTTTTCGGTATGAAGTACATTTGGAATCGTCCGTATGAGACCTTTCAAAAACACCAAGTAAAGCAAATTATTAAACATAGTGGAGGAAGCTTGATGGAGTGCTATAGGGTATTTTACATAGTTTCAGGTTGGTCTAATTTCAGGGGTAATTCGAATAAATTACAGCCCCTACTTTATGGAGCAATGCACGTACCCAATCGACGTAATGATCTTCCAACAAGATTGATTTCATCAAATATCCCAACTAAATACACACAAAAGTTGTCGATTAAACTTAAATAACTTATTTTAATGTTATTTTTGATTCCTGTGATTGAAGTAAAGTATCCTTTAGCGCGAAATATGTATTTACAAATTGCGCATGGAATACCTTAAGATAACAAAATCGGATCCGTAATTCTTTAACCATTGCAAATTTGCATTCCAGAGTCTCCTTAACTTTTTTATTTTATTGTTCTCCAGTTTGCCTATCCTGATCATCCTGTCTGAAGACAGGATTTTATCAAAAAGAAAAATTCTCAGCTCAGCTTTTTAATCTGAAGCTTTAGCCGATTTCTTTGAACTGTATTCACCCTTGAGGTGTTACACACTTGTATCTTTTTCACTAAAGTGAAACCCATTTCTATTACCTTGCTTATTGTGTTAAAACAATAAATTTCGAAATTACTGTCAATATGGTGTTAAAAGAAAATCGGATAAAGATCTCATCCCTCATAAATTCACCCACAAGTTAAGTATCTTCTAAACGATGACCCTTGAACAATTTTTTCTTTAACCTCAGTGAGCCCGAGCTGGAGACATTTAATTAGAAATATATTCGTTTCCACTTTGTGCAACAGCAGAATCTTTACTCCCCCCTTGCCTTCGGGAAAAGGACATTTCAAACAATTTATCCATTTATCATTTTCACAAATACACCCACATGTACACAACTACATGCACCGTATAGAAAAAAATATACTAAAAAACAGAAAAACAGAAAAGTAGGAAAACATCCTGTGCTGCATGAAAAAAGATTTTCGAAGTTAATCTTGTTGTGGGGAAAATCTTTGAGTGACTTGCTCTACATCGGTTTTTCATACCTTCTTCGATGTCGATTTCGATGCGGATGTATTTGTGTTTGGTGTTTAAATGCGAAGAACACACATTTTCAAGAGAGTGAAATTCATTTATACACATGAATTCCACCCACAGAGGGGGAAGTTACAGAGAAGGACTCAGAAAGAGATAGATCAGGACAGAGGGAGAGAGAAAGAGAGCGAACAGCAATGTATATCCTTTTCACCATCCTTCGAAAAATTGTTATGAAAACATGTGTTAGTCTGAGCATTCAGATTGTATATTGGGGATGGAGGTTTGGTGTGATGTTATTTTGGAGTGAGGGCTGGTTAAATGTGATAAAAAATAAGGAGAAAGGTAAAGGAAGGTCTCATACTTGAAAACCTCACAGTCGACCACATGGAATTTTAATGCAATGAAAAATGCACAGCAATTTTCCGCAAACTTTTCCACAACTTTTATCACTTTTGCCTTGTGGGTGATGATATAGAATTGAGTGGTAAAGTAAAATAGGAAAGAGGGCCTTCGCGCCATAAGGGAGACTTCGAGCTAGAGTCAGAGTCAGAACCAGAACCTGAACCAGAACCAGAGTCAGTTCATAAGGCAAGATGAAAATTCATCTATGTAGGTAAGGTGTGTAGCTTTGGGAAAGTACGATATGAAGAGAATGAGAGAGAGATAAAGGCCGATATACAGAGCAAACCACATTTTATACGAGTGTATAAGTGCTGACATTTTGGCACTTTATTTGCAAGTTTTTTTTTTTTTTGTTGGTCCTGGCTTTTGGTATTTGCAATGAAATTTATTTTAAAAGTCAGGAAAGGGTTGTACGATTTTGTTGGAATAAGTAGTGGATGCTGTCCGTGTTTTGTAGGGAAAGTGATAGTGATAGTATATTATAGTAAACTTTGTATGTAACTTTGTCTATTTTTTTTTCTTATCGAAAACAGATACGTCCGTAGTGTGTGGTTGGTTCTGATATGTCGAAATTAATTTGTAACTGAATATGTAATTGAAATGTTTTTTTTTTGTTTTTATTTTTAGAGAACAAAAAAAATTGGATGTGTTTGAGGTGTTTTATTTAATTTGGGCAAACGAGCGAGTTTTTAAATTATAATGAAACCTTGCGTTGGGAATGGATTGAAAAATTGAAATATGAATGTATATATGTTCGTATGTATATGTATCCATGTATGTTCGTATAGGGTATGGTAGAAGTTAATTTTGGATTATATTTATTAGGAAGTACCTTTTTTTTGTAAGTTTTCTCAACAATAATAAAAATGATGCTTAAGTGGGTGTTGGGCGCTTGGTTTTATTCCTTCACATAGCAAAACAACTTATTCTTTTAGCTATCTTCGAAAGTAGTCTTCATATTTTATCTGTCTGACCGACCCACATCTTCATATTTATTTAAATCGTAGAGTTCGTGCTTTTGATAAACAATATTTCTTTCGAAGGAGATCTGTTTAACTGGCTCAAGACGTCATAAAATAAATGACTGAACTTATCTATTCATTTATTCTTGTCCTTACTTATTTTAGATCTTCTTTATTTTTTGCAATTTCCTTAATTGGCATATACGGAATGTTGGGAATGACCAATGAGATTGACATCGACATCAGCATATAACAGCTAATCTTTTTAAGAAATGTGCATTTCTTCTCCCTTTTAATACACGATAAAACATATCTCTTCAGACTTCCACTGCATATTTGAAAGAATTCAAAATTAGAGTCTCTAAACCGAACAGCATCATATGGCGAACCAGATGATAATATGAATTCGTTACTCCTACAAGACATGGGATCGACTTTTCTGTAGATGCATACATAGGTGCGTTTAAGTAAAGTAGTTGCCTGATATGTGTCAGATTTGATTAGCGCCTTTATGATAACATGATTTAAGTTATATTAATGTCAATGTATCTTTGCGATGTACGTCTCCTTTTTAGGAAGTGAAAGAGAGTTTCATCTGCATTTTGGTAGATATGGCCATTGGTTTTGAAAGCATCTGTACTTGGTGTAAAATGACACTCTCTGATTGCGATTCTAACCCAGTTAGGTGGGAACATATGTGTTCATAGGTAGATGGATATCCTGTAATTAACTAGCCTCTACTCACCAAGCCTTCACCCCGCAAATTTTAGCAGAACCGGCTATTTAGAGCCATCTTATATACGGACACGATATTATATTTGGAGATATCCGAGTAACTTTAAAGTATTAAGTTACGGCAGTACAAAGTGTGGCCGTTAGGGAGCGTACACAGTGATAACTTTGCCGACAATATTTTTTTTCCTGCATTGGTCTTTGTGGGCTGAATTACAGCTGTGATCTCAACTAGAAAAGCACTACGTTCTTACTTTTTCTTGGGACCTTATAGAATTATTTTTTTGTACAGTAAACCTTAAAACCTATCTATCTTGACTCCGTCGGTGTAGAATCGCTAGTTCTTTATTTTGGAAATCTCTTGACTTTTGTGATCAGCTCTAAAGGGAATTGCTTCGGATCGGAGGCAGATAGTTAATTTTTATCTGGATTCCATCTGTGTAAGATGGGGACAGGTATAACTTCAAGGTAGTCAAATACTTTGTGTGCTTAAGCACCGTTGTTAATATTAAAAACAACTTTACCTTAGGGATCATTCGAAAAGTAACTTTTGGCACTCGCTAAATTGGTTCAGAAGCCAACTGAGTAGCAGATATGTCTCCAAAGTGTTATATAAAACATTATCGCACAAAAGCGTAGACTTTTATCAAACAGGATAAGAATACGAAAAGAATAAACGAATAAACAAAAAGGACGGAATGTGGAAGAGGGGAACTAGCCAAAAACTGTAGCCAGTTTTTATCTCCATATAACAGTAATCTTTAAATCTTTTATTCCTTGCGAACAAACAAACAAAACAACATCCGCTCTGTATCCCTTGTGACCATATTACCTCGTCATATACAAACACATAAGTTCATTATCATTTTTAATCCGTAAAACTACATAATCATCGAATCTATCTGTGGCTTTTGAACACTCTAACTCTGTAAACTCATTCGTAGAATGAGTATACAAGAAACCCACAAAGAGGGAAAAAAATAGCAAGCCAACAACATCCTTAATATGTATCCTTTCCACCTGAACGAATTAGTTAACAATACACACAATGCTTGAAGTAAATCCCGTTTATTACGTTGTACGTTGTTAAGTGTTCCGTAACGAGTTCCTTAATTCCACATAATCTGTCATCTTTAAAACATCACATACGAATACGTAGCCTAGGGAAACTGGAGTGTTGAACGTTTTTTGTCATCTAAAAGCCATTAGAGAAGAATGGAAGAGGATTAAAATTGAACATATTGACAAATTATTATTATTATTTTTTTTCTGCATTTCCTTTTGCATGCGCTCGTTTTCTAGTTTTGGGTCTTAACTGCTTCCAGGAGATTTTTTGTTTCTTTTTTCATCTGTGGTTTCCATTAAGGGTTTGGACTATTGAACATGCTCATGAGTTTAATTTTTTATGTCAGTGGTAGAAAAAAATGTTACTATTAGACCAGAGAAGATCATAACCAATCTAATTTATTTAGACTAGCTGAATTAGATCTTGTTCATCGACCACCTGGGAAAATTTTGTCATGTACTATCTTCCAAAGCTGATCACGTACTGCCACAGGATACTCGTATAATCAAGCGGCGTTAGATCGCATGATCACTTTACGAGTCCCAGTAAGGAAATAACTACCTCAACCAACTTTGACTTGAATAAATCGATAATATTGGAAGCAAAGATTCCTTCATTGATCATCTTTCTGTATCACTAACTATTGACTGTAATGCGACCGAATTTTCTAGCAATTGTTTTTGAGCTGTTTTCACCTTCGCCGCATGTCTTGATTGAATTTAGTAAGAGATTAAGCAAAAAAAAACCTTTTGGAAAATGTTATCGTCAACAACTGGACAAATTCCAAGTTGCCGAGTCCGCCTGTAAGCTGCCAAATTTGGGTTTGAGTAAACACTGCCGATATTTTCTTGAATTCTGAGCACTGGGTTCATTCTTGTTGTTGACGTTATGTCATACAGTGTAAAATTAGCGCGAAATTAATGAATAGCACCTTAAGATGAGAAATCATTTGATTTTTAAAATTGGCAAAGTCAACTTAAGCCACATGCTTAGATTTATCTTATAAGGTTTTATTAATTTAAGTTTAATTAATTTTAATTTAATGCAGGTCCGTATATGTATAACAAAACTTTCCAGCATGCGTCGACCAAGCATATAATTTCTTTAAATTTGAAATAAAACACTTTTTTAAAAAAAATAATGAAACATACGTATAGGAAGTTCAAAATCATTCTATTGGACCATTTAAGCGGCCAAATCTGGTCGACCAAATGGTAGATTATACGACCAGTAAATGTCACGTATAGTGACATGACATTTTTTCAAGCGGTGCACAAAAAATTGAATTATCATTCCGCCATTGACTATTTGTTCAACACTATACGGGAACACTGAACTGTTCATTTGTTGTTCTTGTATGAACTCTCTTGATGAATTCTCTTCGCTGTTTCCGGTCTATAGGCTTGAGTTGTTGAGTCAATGCGATTTTGCAGGTAATTTGACGTTAATCTTTTATGAGAAAAGGTTAATTAGGGATTCTTATAATGTTTAATTTTTGACATCGCTGCTGAATGATGCAGCTGTGATGTTTTCTGTTGAGAGAACACGAGTCATCATCGTTAACATCCGTATTCGGCCAATAAGAAATCATTATGTCGAATAACAATCCATTTTTAACACTGGCGGTTTTTTTATGGTGAAGAAAACTATAAAAAAAAAATACGAGCTTGTAGGGTAAATACAAAACTTGACTCCAACAAATCAGTGGTCCTTACTTAATATATGACGGTGCCGTAAGCAGCAACGACGCTATACCAGATGGGATTTTACTACTGGAAAAGATTGTGTTTTATCCGAAATGAAACAGCTTCAAAAATAGGGGCTTGAATAGAAAGTCTGCTCTAATACAACCAGGCGTTGTGGGTTCTAGAAACTGTAAATAATGAAAAGGAATCAACTTAAATAAAATTAAAAATAAATCTTAAAATTAAGAAGTTGCTCTTGAGTGTATTTAATTTCGATCTTCCATTGCGGCTACGTCTAAAACCGAAAAATATACGATCATCGAAAAAATTAAAAAACCGAGGGTATGTAGGGTATGTATGTATGTATGTATGGATGTTTATGTACTTAGTCCTGCCATAAGTACTGTTACACAATTTTTAGCGCTTATCGTTCAAAAACTTCTTGCGGGAATATAACCATTGACTTTTTTTTTAGAACACATGCACTCATCAGTGAAGAATACTAGTCAATTCGGTTTCAGTTTGCAAACTATTAACATGGAGTGGGGCGTTAAAGAGAATCGATTCGCGGTAATAGCGTTGCATAAGTGCGGAGAGAGTGGTGGCCAAATTTTCGAGTTGCTGAAACCACTCGAAATATCGAGAATATTCGTTTATCGGGCTATTTCTCGCTTCGGCGAATTGTCTGGAGTAGAGGACAGGCCAAGAATACGGTAGTAAAGGCAGTGCGTGAACGAATTCGGAGAAATACCGTAAGGAAGCAGAAGATCATGTTCAAGGCATTGGATATATCAACTAGATCCATGTCTAGGCTGATTAGGGATGATCTTCATATGAAAGCCTATCGTCGGTCAACGGCTCATCTTCTAACTCCTCAACTAAAAAAATTAGGCTGGAAAGATGCAAGTGATTTTTGCAGTGACACGCGGGCAATTTCCATGAAAACATTCTTCTTATAGATGAGAAAATTTTTACCGTGGAAGAAGTTTTCAACAAATAAAATGACAAAATTGATGCCACTTCATCCAAGGAAGCGAAAAAAGTTGTTCCAAGGGTTCAACGTGGACATCATCCCGCTTCCGTAATGGTTTGGTCGGAGGGTCTCTCACCATGGTGTCACATCCCTCCATTTCTGTGAAAAAGACGTAAAAACTGGTGCAAAGGTTTACCAAGAAGATGTGCTAGAGGGTGTTGTTAAGGGTTTGACCAATATCCTTTTCAATGGATACAGATGGATCTTCCAACAAGTATCTGCTCCAGCGCATAAAGCCAAAACCACGAAGGAGTGGCTCAGAGTCAATATTCCTAGCTTTAAAACAGCAGAATATTGGCTGTCGGGGCGTTCAGATCTGAATCCACTGGATAATGGTTTGTGGTCAGAATTGAAGAACATGGCCGGCAAGACTCCCCTCAGAAATTTGGGAAGCCTTAAAACAACATTAACCAAAGCAACGTCGACGATCTCCGTGGAAATCGTACAAGCCGCTATAGCCCAATGGCCACCCCGTTTGGAAGCTTGTGTTAAGGCAAAAGGCAGTCATTTCGAGTAAATTAAATTTTATTTAATAACAAATATTGTTGTCTAATAAATGAAACAATTTTGAATACAATATATTTACTAGTTTATTTTTTATAGCGTTTTATATTTGTTACAGAACATGGCAGGTCTAGGTACATATGCAAATGTTCCCATCATAAACATACATATTTTTGTATCTCAAATCAATTTGAATCTAACCCCAATTCCTACATTCACTTCCCATCTACCTGTCAAAGTTTTGTATAGCCACAGGATATCCTTATTTCCAAAGCTTCTCCTTTTCACTGTTCCCGATAAGAAATATGAGCACCAATGCCGAATGATAGACATGGAATGAGAGAATGTAACCTGCTCCCTTTCTACCGAAACAAAAGCCAAAAAAATGTATATACAAACAATATATACAAAAAAAAAAACATGAAGGAATGAAGAACTGCATCAAGCTGGCAACCAACAAACCACCGACCCTTGCACACTTATTGCAAATACCCAAGTCGTCTCCATTACATATTTTCACGCCGACCCTTCATCGCATATACGAGTACCACCCCAAGACCACCATCACCACCACAAACAATGAATTACAATACTGTGGGCAAGCACTAGTATTATTATGTAGACAAGAATAAAACCAAAATTCTTTCGTGTACCCAGTCTTAACCCTTGTTTTGGCACTCTGTACACTTCTTGTAACTACAGTATGTTCCCGCTCATGCCCATGCCTTTGCCTACGAAGCTTTAACTATTTCGACGAAGACAATTACCGCCTGGACATAGTTCTCTCCCATCTCCAGCTCCATCTCTATCTTCATTGGCATCTCCATCCCCAAGTAGCTCTCATCATATTGTCTATGTGTAAACCTAAAGTTAAACTGTAAATATGAGCCTGAAAAATGTGCACAAGTGCAAACGAGCTCAAGCGGTACACCAATAAAATACAAAACAGCAAACGTAACAGCAGCAGCAATAGCAATAGCAAGAACCGAAGGACCGAAGAACCCCTCTAGCTGTAGAGAATAAGAAAAATTCGCATAACAACAACCCGAACACAAGCCCAAGCAAAGCACGAGTCGAGTATAGCTGAAGAGTACAAGTTAGGGGATGGCGAAGCAGCAAAGCGGTGGCGGTGATGATGGTGGTATTGAGGCCAACAGTACAGACTCGCAATGAAGGATTTAAATGCAGGGTCACGTATCAATTTACTTGATATTAGTTAAAAACCCCAGCATCCCTGTGTAACAACCTATAGTCCTGATGACCTCCACCACACCGCCTGGCCTCCTGTTTGATCCTTGCCAATTACTAGCCCACCCAACCGCACCAATACACACCATCTCTTTTACCTCCACCTTCAATTTCAACCCTGATTTCCCCTTCCCCTTTGCTTATGGAATATTATAACTTCTTCTCTGAGTGGAAATGATATGCTCTTCGGCCTTTTTGCTCGGGGAGCATATTTTCTTGTTTGTGTTTGGGTTTTTCCCATTTTTTTCTTTTCTTTTCATTTTGGTCGGTTCGTCCTGCAGGACGTGGAAAACCACCAGCGCCACCCCTCGAAATTTTGTGGGCTAACAGCTAAGGTGGTAAGGATTATGCTTGTGCGACGAAGTATCGGTCTGGTTAGAGCTTCACCTCCTTTTTCACTTTCTCTGTCCCTCTCTTTCTCTTTATCTCTCTGTTTCCACCCCCTCCCATACTTTGTTGCTGTCCACTGATGACAGGCAAGTCATTTTGTTTCCCACCACATTTTCCGTTATGGTTTTCAAGTGTTTTAACATTTCTTTTTCTGGTTTTACCATTTTACACTACAGTGTAAGCAAGTACAGCAAAAGGATATGGCACTTTTCTTTTCCCTCTACCCACCCAACACCGAACACCCGTGTCATTGAAATGAATATCACAATACACAGAGTGGTTTTGGTTTTCTGTTGGCATCAAGGTTTGTACGCGCGTGCTTCGACTTTTACTTGAGAGGCAATTTCCTTTTTTATTATATACAAACACAAATAAAGAGTTTGTGTGCGAATAGACTTGTGTGTTTGCATCTGTATGTGCATTTATATAAAATACTTAAAATGAATGCATATGAATTAAATGCGATGAAGGAAGAAAGATTGAACTATTGTTGTTGGGCCTTATATCGACTTAAGTAAGTTTGAGTATTTGGATTCAAAAGCAGCATATATGTATGTACGCGAGTCCTAAGAAATCGTAAGAGTAGTAGTTTCTGTGTTGTGTTGAAGGGGAATTTTTCTTGACATTTCCTTGCAGTGTTGCCATGTAAGACAAATCTGGCAACAGATAGCAATAATATTCCTCTTTTTACTTAAGCTGCAAAGAATATTATTTGACTTTAGCGATCTTTCGTCTCTTAAGAAATGTATCACTCAGTTACGAATACGTACACAATCAAAACGTCTTTAGGCAAAAAATATTTACACTCTAGTACGATCAAAACTCTCAGAATTATCCACACTTTTTTGAGCTACACTACTTGCTTGTTTAATTCTCTATTCGGGAAGCACTACCCTTCCATTTACACTCACATTGCTTTGGATTCTGCTACTTGTAAGAAGAAAAATGTTTCCCTTTCCGATGCATCACAGTGTGTTTTACACATCCCTATGAGAACGAGAATTTTCAGATTCTCTCTATTTAACTTCGCTCTCTAGTACTAGTACTCCAGTTATCGCATTCATCATTATATGTTCGTTGGGTGAAAATACCTTTTAGTCCTTTCGCGTTCGTATCGTAATCGTGTTCATGGCTGTATGACAGTTTACATATTGAAGTCTCACGGAGAATTTCTCCAAATTTAACGGTGTGCCTCTTCGCTATATTTTCATATATTATACACCGGCTCTCTGAGAAAAGTCCTTTATCTTCGTCTCTCACACAGGGATACGTCTCTCGTCGACGGTCGGTGAAAATTCATATAAAACGAAAAACCCCATATCCTGGCTGGCATACAGGACAGGATATCCATAGGGGTGTTGTTTTTCTTTTTTTATTCTGTTCATATTTCCACATTTCATCGTGTCGCCGTTTATTGTTTTCATCCTCTTATCTGTTGTGTTCCACTGCGTGTTATCCTGTTTCCTTGCTCACTCGTTAGAACTGGAAATTGGGATAGGGATAGGGATATTTTCTTTGGTGCGTGAGAAACATCGCCCATAGTTTATTTAAATATATGAAGGGGTGGATGGTGGGCTAAAGAAAAGATGAGAACCCGAGTGCGTATCGTTGTGTTGCTCAAGTTGTGTACGAGCACTTGGTATTCATCGTCGCACAGTGTACACTCTGTGTGTAGTGTAACCATCCCATTTTGGCGATGGGGTATCGATAATTATAGCCTCAACGAATGGAATTACTAACGCCGCGCTTCTTATGAGGCAAAGTGATAGAGGTTAGGTAGTATAGCACTCGTAGAATACTGCACCAGCTAACAAGCTAGAAATTTCCATGCGCTCGTTTGTCGAATGTTGACAACAACAACAACAACAATAAGACCGTGTCGCTGTGCTCTTCTTAAGGCATTAGTGTGGGTGCAAGTAGCTCTGTGTATATATGAAATGAGATATACCACTGCTGCTGACACATAAGGAAATGGGAAAATGTATGAAGGGATGATGGTGGCAATAGCAACACCACCACCACCAGCAGCAGCAGCAGCAGGAAAATCTCGAGGAAAAACAACCCAAGATTGATGTCAGTCAGTTTATAGTGTGGTCGTCTTCGGTTAACACAACTAAATGTGTGCACAGCGATAACGGAGTGCGCAACAAAAGAAAAGAAAAATAAAATAAAAAAGAAGAAAGGATATTCAAAAAAGAGAGATATACCTGGCGGAGTGCTCTACCTTTTTAGCAACGGGATAGACAAAGCCATAAAGGATTTAAATCATTAAACCCTTCTTAACCTCTATTTAACATCCGGGGTGAGATTAATTGTAACAAATCGATTTGTATATCCGGTTCCGGTTTAATAAGTGGATTTTGGTATTAATTTTTTTTTTTTTAAATAAAAATACGTTAAGAGAGAGAAAAGATTCGTTTGTGTTGAGTGTACTGGTAGAGGTTTTTTGTTTTGCTCGTCCTTATTTTTTCGCGACGTGAGGAAAGACATAAAACTGTGTTTTTTTTACATTTTTTTTTGTGGTTTCGTCAAGGTGTAGATACGAAAACGAAAACTCAACTCAATTCTCCGCGTATATTTGCGAATAGCTGCAGAAAAACCTTCTAAGAGCATAAGGGTGTACGCTGTATGGTTTGGTGTATTGTATATGAAATGAGATGAGTGTAGCCAAGTTTTTCGACATCGTCGCTGCAGTTTTTCGTCCTTGTATTCGTGTCATCGTCGCACTATAGTTTTACATATTTTCTTCTATTTTTCGGAATACGGACAGATGCAACCGCAATAGCTGAACACAGCATCCTTCTGTGCCCATTGGTTTGTTAGTGATGTCGTCCTAGTCGTTGTCGTTGGATATCGCTTTCCGTCGCTCGTCGTCATATTCGTCCTCATCATTGTGGCGTGGTATTATCCTGGTATTATGTGTGTGCTGGCACTGCACCATTGATCTGATTTTAAAACATACTACATACATAGTACATCTCGAAGAATAGTTTTTTTTTTACCTCCTAAGTGTGTATAGAAGGTTCTTATTTTTCTTGAGAAGAGGGAAAAAATTTGCAGAAAAGTGTCATAAAAAAAGAAAATGTCAACCAGACGGTGAAATTTGTAAAAAAAAAAATCGCATTTTCAGCCCAGTGTAACTTAACAGTGATTTTGTTCGGTTTACATTTTTGTTTTCTTTTAAAAAATTGCTAAATTGTGTCAAAATGTTTGCATTGAAGGATCCTAATATCCGTAACAGTGACTAAGGATTAATTTTCAAATTCAAACCACAAAATAAAGAGAAGAAGAAAGGGGACCAGAAAACACAGAAAATATTTTACCCCATTCGAAAGAGTTTATATTCATATTTTATAAGGAATATCTGATTGGATTAAATGATGGAATGGATTCCAAGAGGATTACCAAGCATTCATGCTCCCATACCCATTTGTGGTGAGTCGTTGGTACTATATCGGATTTTTATATATGTAAATATTCTCTCGTGAATGTAATGAACATATGTATGTTTCTTTTATTTTCCTTTTCAAAGTTGGAGGTATTAAAACTTTGAATTTTTTGTGCCGGCTTTATAATGCATTAAATTGACTCAAAAACAGAATCAAAAGTTTTAACGAGTTAAAACATAACATGTAGTATATTCTTTCTCAATGAATTTCTGGCAAGTTAACATATTTTTTAGCTTCCTTATGAGGCTATTACTGTGTCATGCAACCCAGGAAAGTTCAAAACTCAAAAAGGAATAAACTCATTAAAACATTTGTTTGATTAGCAGCTAAATAAACAAATGATCATCTGAATTCGAATATGCGAAGTTTTTGAACCCGATCCCAGTTAAAAGTCTGAAAACGTACCTATATGTCCATACAAACATATATATGTGCATGTGTAAGGCAACCTTACATCGAGTTTTGAATAATATAAATTTTTCAAATATTAATTAACCTGCCTAGGTTTCTCCGAAGAAAACGGTTTTAATCACTCGTTCTTATAGTTGAAGATACATACGACTATTCGATAATTGCTCCTGAATGTGGTCCCCACAAATTTCACAGAAACCATGGTCTATATTTAAAGTGTCCTGGAAAACCAGTAGATTTATTGATATGGCACATAGAAAACCCTAAAGAATTCTCTAAATTCAGCGTGTTCTGCGAAAGGAACCTTCTTTACGAATTAACGATTGAGTTTAGTAATAAACTAAGGTCTTGTTTAATCAAATTTTTCTCTCAATTAATGTAAACGCCGTTTTTAAAATTAGATAAGTGTGGCTGCAGAAGAAAGACCAACTCACTTAAACCTGTTGGCCGGGTCGTTATACCCGACGAAAGCAATTTAACAATATTATAAACAACTATTTCATCAACGCTTGGTTTATCTGTTTAATTCTTACATAAAACTCAGTTTCATGGTTAATATTAACTTCTGTATGCAAACGTTGTGAACAATCCAATAGTTTCTTGAGCCAAGTTAAGACCTTGTTTTTGTTTTGTTTAGTCTCGACCCTATTCACCTTCACTTACAGTTGTTCAGACCAAGCTTGTTGTGATCTGTGATTCCTTGACCATTGAACCCTTAATTTGATCTTTTGCATATCGAATCAAAAGTTATGATACGATATCTTTCTTAGCTGGAATGTCGCTGCCCATTCGCACGATATGCATAAAGTAATGTGTTTGATCCTAGCTTTTTGAAATACATTCACCTTCTTCGTACATTGGGACCTGATTTGCGTTAAAATGTTTTTCCCTCGAATTTCAATTCCCATTTTCTATTTATTCCCCAAAATTTGGCGACTTGAGTATAAAAGTAGGTTTTTAAGTTAAGTACCTATAGATATAAATTGAATTAATTTCTCAAACCACTGCTGTGGCAATTTGCTAGAGTCAGTCATCGTCAGATTTTCAATTCGTGTCAGTCGTGTGGTTACAATTTAGTAATAGGTAGTTGAAATGCTAAGATTGTTTGAAGCCCAAACAGCTGATATTTTATTTGTCATCAGACTATTTTAAGTTCTATTTCCTTAAACTTTGAGTTTTGCTTCAAGTGTCGTAGACGCTTCTACACCGACACCTTAGATACGACCAATACGATATTTTCGTCACATGTTCAACGGACTACTCGTATCTGTACCAGCAGTAGACAGAAGAGGTACCCAAGTGGATTGAGGATACTGTGTTATAACTACATTTTTGTCTTCTTATTGTTAAATTTCTTTCTAATTGTGAATCGACTTGCAAATGTAGATGGCGCACCAATAATTGTTGAGCAATAACTTTTAAAAAATCTACTCAATACGCTGAATTCAACAGGGATACAACTTGATAGCTCTTTATAGACTTATTGCCTTCCTTTTGAATGGGGATCCTTTGGATCCATGGACTCTTTAAGATTCAAATTTGTATATTTTTTATTTGTTATTTAAGTGTACTGTGCTGTATTTTCATATTATTGGTCTAAGAACCGAAGCGTAGGGAAAACCCAATTTGAATCGTTAAGTAATTTGGTCATTGAATGATCTATATATATGTCTAGGCCTGAAGTCCATTGTATTCTGCCGTACGTCCTATTTACTTATTTTTCGAAACTAAACTAAATTTTCTATAATACTCGTACATTCAGAGATGGAATTGAAAATAAACGATATTTCCTAGCTAAGAGCGCAAACTTTGTTTTGTAATGTGGATAGGTTTCGATCGATTTGCTAACATGTTTAAAAGTCATCAAAAGCAGAAGGTATATCTAATTTGATATCATCAGCTATCTTAAACATTTTAAGGATTTTCTTTTACTTTTATTAGACCATAGGGAAGAGATTTTTTTGAATCAAGTTCCTAAATTAAAGTCGTTAAGAGTGGGTACATTTTCTCTGGCGCCGATATGCCTATTTCTGTACTGACTAAATTTGTCTATCTTTTCACTTCGAAAGTCTGTCTGGTTATTGATAGGTATATCAACCACCAGGTAAACGACTTTGTTGACACAACCAAATTATGTAGGACATCTCGACTTAATTTGACTCTCCTCTGACTGATACGATTCCCTCCACATGGCCGACCAACTTTTTTATAGCACTGTTTACCACCTCTCACATTTAATAATAAACTTCGCCTCTGTTTATCACAACCACTTTTGGTAATTGCGTATAACTTGAAAGACTAGTTTTTGTTGATCATATTTTTCCGTCTCTTCTTCTTTGCTCCCCGATTTTCTTGCCTCATAGTTTTGCAAACACTTCTGCTAAATAAACCTTCTTATTCCATACCATAGGGATATACATATAATACAAATAAACAACCAAAGAAATAGAAGAAAAACCAACTCAACGTAATGATGATAGTCTCCTTGCGATGAAATACGACCACAATAATCTCTCTACCCTTGTCGCATTACCTAACTGCTGCCTTCTTAAATTCCATTCCATTCCTCATTCCTCTGTCGAATCATGTCGTTTAGCAAATTTTCGTTTCAAATTTCCAGACCAACCCAACGAAAAGGAAAAAAATGTTTTACGATTGCTTTCTGCTCGATTGAGCATTACTTGTTTTACTCTCTTTAGCCCAGCCCCCACCAGGCTTTACTCAAGCACATTATCCTAGGCTATATCTAGGTTTATATTCTGTCTTACTCAAATGTGTTTTGACACAATCCTTAAATACTCAACAAACCGGATAAATAAAAAAGGAGAAGAGGCAAAGGCAACATAGAGACCGAAAAATAAAACAATTTACATCAATTTCCCTTGATAATATAATGTAATCGATGTGCTATGCTTCCTTTCCTTCAATCTTTCTCCCCAAAACAGAATACAAAAAAATCATAGGACCACCAACCCCTTCCCTGGCTTGAATCCCGTGGAGTATCCAGAATCTAGAAACAGAACTCAGTATCCGAACCAGAACAAAAACCAGAAGCAAAGCCGTTTTCTGTCTTCATTTCTGCCATCATGATTGTGCCCTTAGGGGGTTAGATGTATGCGCATTGGGATTTATAGGACACTCTGTTGGGTCTATACTATAAATATCAGTTTTGGTTGAAACCCATAAACATACTCACATATGCCTTGAGCCATGAGTCATGTACGAATATGTCTCTGGGTTTGTTTTTATCTCCTTGTAAGGGCCACGTGTATAAGGGTGTGTATGTTAATGTTACCCCAAAGGCGATAGTGGTATTCGGTCAAAATTAGGGTCAAGATGTTTAACATTTTCCAGAAGGGAGATTTTATTAAAATTTTATTTGCTAATTTACACATTCCAGTGAGTTACTGAAGACCACTGGATGCTAACTCTCTTTCTTCTACTTCCCAAAGTAACACCATGACCAGGGAGCAATTTGCAGAAGTTGTTACCTCATTTTAGATTCTAATCTTCTTTGTTATTTCAATTTTACCCATAAGCTATTTGGAACGTATAGTACAGTTGAATAACAACATCACCACAAAGCAATATCTTAGCTATAGCTATACGAGTACCCCCCAGTTTTGGTTATTACTGGGGCTATGAGTATGGCACCGATATGGAAATAGTCATTTCGCTTACTATTTCCGGCTTTTGCATGCTTTTATTGCATGCCTTTGGCATTCCCGAGACGATTATGCGGATTTTCTTCTCCTACAAGAAGCCAAGAACAAACACAAAGTTACAGGAGAGAACAAATAAGCTAAGGCAGGATAGGTTGAGCATGGGAATGAAGAAGAATGACGGCGTTGGGTGAACTAGAGTTGGATGGAGCTACTGTATTTGGTATGACATTTGATGTTTGTAGTGGAGGAAATGGATTTCCGGTTGATAAGCTAAAAGTTTTGTAGCCAATCGGAAACTGTGAACATCTGAAATTTATTAATTTTTAAGTAAACCGAATAGTAGGACGCAATCCAAATGTCAATTACTAATCAATGATAAATTGCGTGGGTATGCATTATTAACCTAAGAAAACTTAAAGAATTGTTTTGTTATAAACTTTAAAAGTTGTTACTCGTATATTTATGTATTTGTATCTTAAACGGATGTTGCTTTTCCTCAAAACCGGCCAAATAACCCACGAACCAAAACAAACATTGGCCTCTAGACTTAGTTGTTAACATATACAATAGCTTCCTTTTTAAACTCGAACCTTTATCACTTCATGTGTATCACACCACACCAACATGCTTATTATTTCAATAGTTAGAGCCGAACTAACTTTATGGTCACGCTTTCATTCTAGAACTTAATGACTACTGTAAGTTGTTCCTTTTGTTACTATATATCATATCATCAGAGCTGCTTGTTTTTAAATAACATTCTCACATAATCTGTATGTCAACAAAACAGTCCTCGTGGCACCAACCGTGTACTAAGGTTTTGAGAGTGTCTTTGTTTTTATTTTGTTATAATTGCAAACTATATTTTTAAAATATTTTGAAATATCACACAGAATTTCAACGCACAACATGGACTCCAGATAAGATTTGAAGTAGTAGACATCATAACAATTCCTGTCATAATTTAACAATGCCCTTGACGTTTCCCTGCTATATGTTTTGTGACAGAATTAAAATGTCATGTGGTATAATTTTAAAACAATTTGAACATAGTTTTATTTAAAAAAAAATACTCTTACATTTAAATGTTACGTTACTTAACCTCCTCAAGCCCTTATATTGGTTTCCTTTTTTTTTATAAATGTTTTATCCTAAATGTCAAACAAATGTCATTTTAGTCACATTTATTACCCCGAGAACAAAAACTGTTTATTTTAATGTAACTCTCATAATCTCACACACATGACAAATTGAAAATATACCAAAATAAAAGTGGAAAACCAAGTAAAAGGAAGGCATAAAGTAGAATACCCGAAAACAGAAAGAAAAAGATTAATAGAGTGGGAATGCATCGTTGACATTTACACAACATCTGTATAAACGAGACATGAGTGCAGCAATTGATATTCGATGTCATTTGTTTGTTCAAAATAATTTTATTGCATCTTACAATAACTTTTGGTATAGTTTCTAGTTTCGCTGTGTTCTCTTTTAGTTTTCATGTTCACATTTAGTGTGTGATCTTTCGGCGAAACTCTATGAAAATGATTGCGTGACAGGATCAATTACATGACATTAGGGTAGAAGTGACGTTTAGGAGGGCATGGGTTTTTTTTATTAGTGTTTCTATTTGTAGGGGACAATAACTGATACTGAGCAACGGAAATCCAAAAATTTAAAAATATAACTGCGGTCGTTGTTTAGCAGCAATTTCATTTAAATTCCGTTGACGTATGACATGCTTACATAAGTGGCGCTAAAGTCCGAAATGGAATTGAGCTTAAGCAAAGAGTCTATCCGGCTAGCTTTATGTCTTTGGCTAGTCATGTGGTTCTATTCAGATCATTTTGTTTATTTTTGAAATAAGTTGGTAGACCGGCCTCTAAGTTTGTAGTTCAACCCCAAATTAGATAAGCTTAAATTTGAAGCTTAATGTGAATTATGATCCAACGAATCTATGAGAAGTTTTGTTTCCGCTCATTGAAATATTTAGAGCTTCTGGTGAAGCATAAATCAAACGACTAAGATCTTTAGAATAGAAGAAACTTACAGATTTTCTTTTTTTTGAAAGAGCGGGAAATAAACATATAAGTAAGTATTTCCCTCATTTAATGCTTACGTATGAGACAATACTCAGTGGTGAACCTATTTTAAACCGCAACAGTACGCTTCAACTTAACCTTCAGCTAAATTTGTGTTATTGCTAGACATGTTGAATAACTCGTCCACTTAAGGTTTGGTCTTTCGATGGCATAAACTTCAATGGAGCGATTTGTATACATTATGATAGGTTTCTCTCGTAGAACAGTTTCGTCTAAAAATAAAATTAAAATCCGTAATGTGGCGATCAGCAACCTGGTGCTAATTTAATGTTAATAGGTTTGACCTCAACTTTAGTGTCCGATAAAATACGGGTGTCTGTAGATGAACCGTTTTAGCAAGATAAGACGTCTTTAGTTGCCATTATTTCAGTTTTGAACACGATACATACATGTATTCTGTCAGTCCTTGCTTTTATTTATTTTAAGAGTTTTCAGTTTATGGTCTCTGAAATGAATGCATTATCAGTTTATTTTGAAAGATTCTCAATAGTAATTCTATACATTATGTCAAAATATAGACGGTACTGTGTCAATAAAAATAACACAAATTATCAACATTTATTTTGTCTCCTTCAAATAGGCTCTATTTGAAGCGGGTCATTCTTTCCAACTTATAGGCATATTCCGGGATCAACTTCAGTTCTCTCAGCAAATTTCCTTTTTTGTCTTGAAACGACCTAAAACGGGTCCCACGAAGTGGCAATTTGGGTTTTTGGTCAAAAGTCGCTCACAAGGATGTATTTGGGAGTTTTTGCTTTATCGAAGTGCAGAATCCAAGAGTCGTTCTACTGTTTGACACACCGAAAGAAATTCCGAGTCAACAACACCATGAATATCGAAAAAAACAGTGAGCAAAACCGTGTCGGATGAGGCATGTTTTTAACAACTTCACGATACTCTTTGAATGCTCTTTACCACTGAAATGGTCTTGAGTTTTCTCCAACACAAAATTTCAAACTAACAATATTTGTTTACATAGTAAAAATCGCCGATACCACATTGAGGTTCGAAAAGGGGACTATCAAGTAAAAAACCATAAAGACTGCTAACATAAGGTGGTCGAATCTTGAAGGACAGAGTGCATCCAAGGCTCTAAGAACACTTCTTGATGGTGACAGATTTATTGATAAGCTTAGGACAATAATGGGAATTTTGATAGAACACTGTTTCCTGCTGAATCAAAGATACTCAAATTGTCAGATACGGACATTTGTAGACTCTGCGGCGATCTGCAAGCGATTCAGGACATAACATGCATACTGTTTAAATGTGAAGTCGAAGAAATTTCTTAGGAAAATACTTTTTTTTTAATTTTGAGGAAATTGGCTTTTATAAAGAAATTGTTTGTTTTACCAAGGAGATTATTTAGGCTTTGTCTTCTGAAGTTAAATTCAACTTGTCCCACAGGGATGGCGATGGGCCCGTTTTGGTGCCTAGTGCTGTGTGATGACGCACCCCTGTTTAACCTAACCTAACGAACCTAAGGTGTTTGGCTACTTAAAACAAACAAGTGAACAGATAGCGCCCAAGCGTAGAATTAAGATAGATGACAACATTTAAAAAAAACCTAAAACTTTGGAATGACTCAGTCCCGGTTATAAATTAACATTATTTATGCCTCTAAGCGAATACATTTGCTGATTTTAAATTGCATTCAACAAAACAACACTGTGGCGCTGGCAGCCCGGTATGAGCCATGGCCTAGCTTCTTGACACTCATTTGTGTTGCTCATGTTTTCATTTTTTTTGTCACATCTGAGCGGGGCCTACGGTTTATGGCCGAGTCCGAACGGCACTCTTTAGAAGCTTTTTCGTAGGCAATTTTACTTTCGGGAATTTGCCATTGCCCGCCGAAAGGGGAGGCGATTTTGAAAAATTGTTGGTGACCCAGCCATGAATCGAACCCAGACTGTCTGCGTGATAGTCCAATGAGCTAACTATAGCGCCATCGCCATCGCCATCGCCATTCATAATTGCATTCATAAAGCCAAAAAGTTGAAAAGGGCTTTTAATATTTATATGTATTCCCTACTTTTAATAGGGAATCCACCAAATGATCTCCTCTAATCCATAATGTGGATTAGAAGTTCAGACTATTAGACCAGCATATTCTGTCGCTGGTAGTCTTTGTCATGTATAAAACAAAATTTGACCAAATTTCGAAAATTTGTATTTTTGAAGATATTAAATTTATTTCTTGAATATTGATTTGGTTGAATAGTTATTGGGTTTTTTTTTGCAATAGACTCCTTTGCTCGTATTAATTGGTATCTGAGCGTGACATATATGTAAGTCAAATGTTTCCGCGCATTTTGTTATTGGATACTTAGCCCAAAACCAAAAAAACGTTCGGGCGATTCGGTCGATTTTTGCGCTTGGAATTTTGGTTCGAACATGTTAAATTTTGAAAAGTGTTTTGCTATATCAATTCAAAAAAAGAGAAAGAAATCAATGGACACAAATCGGTTGACGTTGAGTGATGTGGTAAAGAGAAAACATGTCCGAAGGAACAATTGCAAATATCGCTTTACACATTATAGAAATTTTCATAAAGTTAATCTTGTGCATAAATGAGATTGTGATTGGTAACATTCCTAACAATGAAAACCAAATATAAAAAAAATACCGTAAATCTCCAAAATCCGTTGTGAAGCCATTTAATCGATATCGATTGAACTTTATGACCCATAATCTCGGTATAATCTCACCCCAAATGTGTCATAGAGACCCTCTTTGGGTCGCTTCAGTACAACTACTTTCTCTAGATTACATGCAACATTCATCATATCCCAACCAAAATTACAAAAGCTTCATAGGACGCAATCAATGCAGGGGCACATAGGCACGGAGAAACATATTGTCATGGCAGCAAGGAGGGTTACAAAGAACCATCTTTGGAAAAGATTTGCCATAATTTCACATGATAATCCGGGGATTTTATCTTTTTAGCTCTAGGGATTTTATTTTATTTTATTTACTTTTTTTTCCTATCTCGTGTACTTCCAAAAGAAAGCAAAAGAATTCAGGAAAAATTTGAAAAAAAATCATAAAATCCCTTAAACACAGCCACACCATAGTTAATCCCTACCACAGAGCATCATAATTATCGTTCTCTGACACTAAAGTATTCAGGTGCAAAGAAAGAAGAACGAAAACTCCTTTTGTCGATCCGTTTTCCTCCATATTGGAGTTTTCTTGTTTTCAATATTTTTTTTTGATATTTTTCTGCCACCGTTGTTGTGATAGTACTCGTATTTTAGAATTCGAAAGCCGCCATTTCAAGTGTTAATTGTGGCGTAAAAAATAGTTTTTTTTTTCAAAGATTCACTTTATCCTTTTTACCATTTATTAAATGAACAAAGCATATCTTTGTCGTAAGAGTATGGTATCCTTACAACATTATTCATTGTGTAACGCCTAATTTACTTCCTTAAGGGGTGGCCCATAATCCTCTATTGGGGCCTTTTTTTTAAACGCATTTCTTTGAAATATCCCTTATGCCTATACAACTGTCCTAGTTTCTAGCTTCGGTTTCTCTCAGATTGTTGCGTTGCCTTTGTCAAATGTTTGTCTGAAGAGCTACACTAGCACACAAACAAAAAGAAACTAACATTGCCGTCACGTAATCACAAGAATGCTACTATTTAAGGGATTAGAAAACGTCTCAAAGTCTTATGGATAATTTCTCATCTCCGTTTGGTTCTAGCTGAGGTCTTAGTGGTATCAAAACCTTAGAATGTGGAAGTGTAGGAGTATAGTAACAAAAAGGAAGTGATAAATAAGAAAAGGAAGCGGTGAAGGAAATTGAGACATAAAAAGGACACACCAATTATTATGTTGGTAATTTGCTTGTCCACTTTTTCCACTCTCTATAACCCATGGAAGGTCTTAGCTATCCTTTATGATGTCGGGTGGAAAAATTCCTATAACCAGACTCGTATTTTAGAAGGCGGAAAATGAGAAAATTTGTAAATGGATAAATCTGCTTCAATGGAAGGTCCCGTTTGAATTCTTTTCATTTTCCCTTTTTAGCCTTTGAAGTTTTTGCCGTAGTGTTTTCGTGTAGCTAAGTTGAAGAGAAGGAAATGAGTTTGGGGTCATCAATTTACACCATTTTGTTGGTCGACCCGAATGCCGACTACTACAAATGTGAAAGTGTGTGTGTTTTTGGAGCAGTTAGAGATGATGGTGATGAAGATTGTGGGCACAAGAGTAGGTAAAAGTGATGCTTGTTTATTAAAATACAGAAGAGAGGTGTAGAGTTGGATGGCAATTAATTTTAAGTAAATTAGGATAAGATTCTGTGGGCAGAGAAGGTAAGAAAGAGTTTGAAATCTGCTATTTGTTGAGCTGTTAAATGGATTTTCGTAAGTTTTTTCACTGCCAACGGATCAAAGTTGTGTAAAATAAGTTCTAATTGGGGCTTTTTATACTTCGTTTTGGTGGAGAATAATAAATGTATAAACATTAAATAACTCGACTTTTTTAGATTTAATGATTGAAGAAAGAGAAGTTGTTAAAAAGAGTTATAAATTTTTAAGTGGATTGAAGTTGTTTGTCTTATTTTAGAAAATTTGGGAGAAATGATTATTTTATTTAAACGATTTCTGCACGCACGTCTGATGAGCCGCTTCATAGGTGTTGAATTTTATGCCTAATGTATGTACATTCCAATATTTTAATGTTTTATCTAAGCGAGAATATTCAATCGATTTATATAGTAAACTCTCTGATTGCAGAGCTTAATGGGTGTAGTATTCCGGGTCAAGGTAAACAAAGCAATCAGCGAACAGGTTGTTCAAACCAAGAACAAAACACTAGAGCTGCGAAAAAGTAAAAATGATTCAAAGATCCATTTGCCGAAAATTCATAAATAATACTGGTTCAGATGGCAAAAAGCTGCAAAAGTAAGGTATTTCTGAAGGAGCTCTTCTAAGATCGAAGAAATCTGCTCTACCACAAAATAACACTGCTTTGCATTTGAACTTTAGAAATCGCTTGATAACTGCTTTAAAATTTTTATTTTAATTGTCATTTAGACACTTAGAGAAAAAATTATTTTGCAGAAAGGTGTGCAAATGCGGTATTAGAATACTGTTAATGTTCAACCTATTAATGCGGCTCGATGGTTGTCAGATAACCCGTCGCATCACATCTTAGAACTTCTTCTCTGAACCATGAAGCCATAGTTATTATTTCCTGTCAGATTATCAGTAGTTATACGAGTATAATTCTGTGAATCGGAAATTAAATAACTTGAAGTGATTAACGATACCTATAACTGATTTTGTGTACAAATATAGTATACCCATTGACCGCCTCATTAAAACTTCTTCAAAAACTTGACATTCATACTACCTTCTATATTTAATTTTTTTATACACAAAAAGCCGATAACAATTTTAAATATTGGTTTCCTTGTCGTCTTGCTCAGATCTGCTGTAGTTTCGATATACCCACCTCAAACAGTATTCAATCTCCGGCTCTAATTTGTCCAGGTAATTTAGAGATAAATTATCCATGAATGCGGAAATAGTTTTTATTCGAGAAAACCTAATAATAAGTTTTAAGTTAAGACTAATAAGTTTTGGAGGCCATCAGCGGCGTTTTTCTTGAACTTAAATGTATGAGATCCAGAACAATCCAATACTAGTTATCTCTCAATTTTCGGTCTGTTGTTTGAGCAACGTGAATTTGGTCAGTGTTTTCTTCGTCGTCTATATGCGCGAACAATTATGCATTTGGCTGAGCGTTTCGTGCAAACGGAGTCCACTAGAGATGTCGTAAGAATCGAATCGAAAATATCACTGCCGTGGCCCAGAGCGTTTAACAAACATCGACGAGGTAACAATGCACACAATTTCTCATCTTTCATTGCGTCAAATTTTAGTGAGAGATTTGAAGATGTTTCCTTATAAAGTGCAAACCGTGCACCAATTGCTGCCTGCTGACCGTCAAGTGAGGTTGACTTACTCCCATGCTCTGCTAAACCTGGTGCAAGAAGAGGATGATTTCGTATAGAAAATCATAATGAGCGACGAAGCCCATTTACAGTTAAGTGGTTATGTGAATAAACAAAATTTACGGCTTTGGGGCATGGAGATCCCCCATGAAAAGTACGAAGAGCCATCGCATCCCCTGAAAGTTATTGTTTTGTGTGTCATTTGCAGTAAATAAGTACATAATTGGCCCTTATTTTTTTAAGTTCGCCGACGCAACCACCGCAACCGTAACTGATGAACGCTACAGATTATTATTATTATTTTTTTATTTAAAGAGCTGAAGAAGTACGGACGTTGGTAAAGAGCTTTCCATCATTATCAACCAACTATTCAGTCTATAAACAAAATCTAGAACTTCAATTTATTCCTTTTTCGCCTATTGATTTTCTGAATGTCTTCGTATACCTACACATGTCTAGATATGTATACCCGCATTCATCGTTATTCAGACCGACCAAAACACATCCAAGTTCCACTTTAGTTTAACACTTGTTAGTTGAAAAGTTATGTGATACTTGGCCTTATTCCGACAAAGGTAAGTGTGGGTTAAAAAGCAAAAAATTCAACAACAACAAAAAATAGATTTAACCCCCTCACATCCTTTCATGTCGCAACCCACTACACACATGCTGGATGTGAAGAAATTTCTAGTTAAAGATGAAGACATAAACTGTTAAAGATGCTACACTCGTCCACAAAACTAAAATTCCAGACTTTAGCCCACAGGGCGTTATCGTTTGGTCATTATCATCAAAAGCGAACGACTCCAAATGACAGTACCAGTTCTGGTTTCAGTTCCAGTGTCATGATGAGAGCCAAGACCAGTACCAAACTCTGAAAAAGTACAAGGAGTAGTTGTGTTTTGCAGTTGTTATTTTCTTCTACTTGAATGTTATTCCTTGAAATTGAAGTGTATACTCTTCAATTATATTCACAGTAGGGGGTATACGAGTGTAGTGTTCACCCTTATATTTTATATTTTCTTATACTAGGCACGCCCCAAAGCAGCTGTCCTGTGAGTGAATTCAAAGGATATGGATAGAGAAAAAAATTATTTTGTATTCTCTACAAAAAGAGAAAGACTATGAAAATTCTTGAGATAATATGTACGCAATGTAAAAACTAACAAAGATAGCATAGCGCACCGACAGCGATTTCTGAAAGAATACAAACTATGAACGTAAAATACTCTTGAACTTTGTTCATTTCAATTCGTTTCGGTGAATCCGTTAAATTCTTTTGTCCCTTACTATGAATTACAATCTTTATTTCCATTCAGTTGTACAACATTAAAATTATTGTTATCATCCTTTTTTTCTGTTGTTGTCGTTGCTGTTGCTTTTGCTGATGGTGGATTCGTCGTTCTGCGAACACGGAGCTTGATTTTATCCGTTCCTTTGCTTTCTGCACATTTGCATCATAAAAAGGATTTCAATTAGTGGATGATCTGTATCCTTTTATGTGTGAATCCTGCATTTATATTTATGTAGCAATTCTTTTTTTTTTTGTACGTATTCACTCCTACTCTCAAGAGCAGATGAACTTTTTTTCAAGCATGGTAATTAAATTTTTAACAAAAATCCAACTTACAATACTTGGAGATCCTCGAACGGATTCTTCGGAATTTATGTCTTTCAAAGGTCAATACTTCAATTTTTTGGATTATCCATGAATCCAGATAGTGATGCGGATGTTACCCATCCAAGTGATTTTAATCACCTTGAAACGATACATCAATATGATAGGTCGGATAGGCGAAGTAAAATGTTTAATTTTTGAGAAATTTTGAAAGTGTGGCTTACATTTATTACACCAAAAACCAGATGAATCGAATTTATTACCCTTGAACATTTTCTATGTTTGCCTATATTATAAACTCCTGCAGTCTATTCACTTTCGTAATTAGAGAGAGATACAATTCTAGACTTAGCTTTGCTAAGATCTTGTCTTATGTATTTGATTGTGTTTATTTCCCCGAGACATTCGCGGATTTGTCTAATTCTTATAAAATAATTGAAACAATGTGAATGTTTCAGAACAGGATAAGACACAACTTTTTTGCGGAGGCAGACTTCTACAAAATCCGCTCTATAATTTCTTCAGTCAAAGTGCGTTTAATATGATAAACTTCTTAGATATGGATTTAGTAAATATTTATGTAGCGGTCTATGAGAGATTCACTCTCCCGTTGTTGATGCTACAAGCCCAAGATGGACTAATTTCTAGTCCTCCTTCTCTTTCGCTGTGTCGCTTGCCTCGTAATTTTGTGCGCATTGAATTCCAAACAGCAAAAGTAAACGACTTTTATAGTCAGAAGACTTCGCCTTTGGAGTTTTGGTTTTTCGTGTCGAGATGGGCTAGATATAAAGTAGATAAATCTATTTATACTTTAAGTAAACCTTAACACGGACTCCCTTGCGTAACAGTCAGCGAGCGTGTATCCATTGCGCCAAGTCACTACAACGTAATAAATAAGAATACGTAGATCATTCAATTGAACAATTGTCGAACAATTCTGTCAAATTCGTTCAAAATCATACGGATGAAGTCTCTAACAAAGGCGCAAGAAATATGTACATCTTAATATTATTCTTGATCCATACGCAGCAAGGAGAAATCTTCTCTTCAGAAACCCGCTGAGAATAAACTCTCCATTTTTTTTGTACCTACAACAATTTGAAATTTTCACACGTTAGTCTGTAAGACTTTTTGACCAATCGGTTGAAGTATAGCCTGACGTCCAATCTAATTGCTTGAGTTTGTTTTGAGGTTGTAGCGATTTTTTTTAAGCCAACCGTAAACGCTTGTACCAATTAAATGCTTTTTTGTCTTTGTTATCAAAATCTGATTTTAAGTGCAGAGTTTTCAGAAGCTGCTGTATTCGATAATTCTTTAATACGACGTATGGTTTTTGCACTACCTTCAAAAATATTTTAATTTTTTTTTCGTTTGTCCATTATTATCTTTTTATTAACTTGTCATCGCCAGCAATTTCATTCCAAATAGCAGTCATACACGACCTCTTACAGTTACTTACTTACTTAGGTGGCCCTACAGTTCGGGGTAAAACTGGCACTCAACTTACAAGCATCTTACAGTTAATCTCTTTAAATTAATTACATAAACAAAACGATTTGCATGTCTCTTTCAACCACCTCTGCCCTCTTCGGACCATGAAATTTGCACAGCATGGACCACAAGTCGTATAACAAGTTCATCTAAAAAGTGTAATAAAAACGCGTCTTACTTTTGGTCTCGTTTTATTTAAAGGGCAACCAAGGCACAAACACATATTTACTTCACAAAGAATATCGCACACAGGTAAATAAAATTACTCTGTTTGGTTTTTTTTTTTGTTTAAGAGAAGTATCTATAAAGCTCAAGTGAGTAATATAGAAAAAAAATGGGGGTAAATTTACAAAAGTCCTGCCATTTCGTTTTTACTATCCTTTCTTCTTTTGCTTGGAATTCTTAATGGTAGTTGTTACTATTTTTTTTTTATGTTTTCTTTCCGTTTCTATTTCCAGTAGCGATTTCTTGTGGCTGTGTTTTGTATCTCTTTTGCTCTTACGGAAAATTTAGGAAGGATAATTTTCCATTTGAAAATATATGAGTTCAAAAAAAAAGAACATTCACCGCAGGTGTACTCGTATTTTACATTTACTCGTATGTATATGCACTTGGGTTTCCTATTTGTGTGAGTGAAGGTTTAGTTTTTGAGGGTGGAAGTATGAAAAGAGATTTCAAAATTATGTTAAGAGGTAAAAGAGGATGCTAAAGCAACGCGGTACGATATCCTTAAAATTAGAAAACGGAGAAATCTTTACCTTTCCAGGAATTTTTTTTTTTTTCATTGAGCGCTCCCTTCTATATCCAATTCATACACTTCTCGAAATGTTCCTTCATTGAATTAAAAAAAAACACGAACAAACAAGTTAAGATTGAAGAAGGAGAAAGCAGGTTCGATCCTTAAGGGAGAAAATTTGTGTTAACATCCTCTTCCTGTGAAGGAAATAAAGATCCGCGGTAAATGATACGATTTTGGGCGGAAACTTCATTTTCGTTTCTGTTTTGCTTTAACTATTATACCTTCAAGGAAGCTTCTTACCGTTCTGGTATATTTAACTTTTTGGTGTTTCTCTATATCTTCTACTCCTTACTCTTTCACCATACTCCACATTCATACAACAGAACTGAAAAAAATGGAAATGGAGTGGAAAACTTAAAGAAGACTGAAAAGAGCGGGTTTGGTCTAACAAAAGACCCCAAAACACCACAACGAAAAGTACCAAAAAATTGCAGTGTAGTGTACTATTCTAAGCTGATAAAGTGAAAGAAATGGAAGATGACAGGACATAAAGGAACTCTTTTATATTCTGGTGTGGAAACGTTAACAGATGACATTTTTATTTTCCTCATCTTCTGGGAAAATCTTTTTGGAATGGGTTGGGGTGTACGGAGGAAATGTCATGTTTTTCTGGATTTTCTTTTCGAAAATGTATTTATTATTATTATTTTTTATTTATTAATATACAGAAGGCAGAGGAGTTAGTTCATGTCGAGGGCAAATATTCACCTTGGTTTGCAATATGAGAAGACTACTTAAATATACATATATTGTTGATTTCTAAGGTAGTAGAAATGATGGTTTTGTTATAAAGTATGTAAGAGGAGTATAATTGAATGTGTTTGTCGGTGCGAGACATATTTCGGAATAACTTTTCAATTTAAAACTGTTTTGATAATCTTGAGATACGATACGTTGGGAAATTTTAAGTCCTTAGAGGAAGTGAGGACTGATAGAAATCTTGACAGATGAACAGACTAACTTGAAGCTCATGTTTTTTTTTACAAATGTACACAACACCATTCCAATCAAATTTGAAGGTTTTTTTTATGAACTGACGCAAGGAGGCCACTTTATTCCAGTATGTTTGAGATTTGACATACAGATTTTGTGGAAGTTAATTTATGTTTTCGCCGAAAGTTATAGACGGCACTTAACTGCTAATTAATGTGAATATACATATATGTAGTAATGCACATTCAGTACAGGACACTATTTTAGCTACAATTAAGTTATTTCTAAAAAACAATATCCAGCAATGTACTCCCAGAGAGAAAAGGCATTAATCTACATATGCAAACAGTACGACGGAACGTCTTATTGAAATAATTGTTAAATTTTTTGGATAATTGTATTTTAATGTTGAATCGAAAAATACAACTCAATGTTCCTTCATTAAATTTATTTAAGAATAATGTTTGGGAAGTTACTGCTTTATTATTTGGCCCCTTTTTTTATAATTTGAGTCAATCTTCTAAGCATTAAATCCACAAGCTTCTGGCGTGTCAAACTGACTTCCACAACTGTTTTTGTTTTTTTTTTTCAGTTTGTGGTGCTAACTAAGCCTTTGAATTGTCTTCCTGAACTTTCAAAGATTTCCTATATGATTGAGATCCAGCAATTGAACTGGCCTCTCTAGAAGGACAATTTTATTAGCCGCAAACCAGTCCTTCTTCATTTTGGCGTTGTGCCTCGGTTGATTATTTTGTTGAAACGTCCACGCCAACGTCCGCTTGTGGTCTGGAATATATTTCAGTTTTTTCGTTTGTCATGAAACCATCTACAAGGTGAATGAGACCAAGAGAAACATGCCTACCCCCACGTTTGGTGGTCTTTCTAATGTACCGTGGATTGAATTCTGTGTTAAACGACCGTCTTACATTATTTATGCTGTCCGATCCAAACAAATGAAATTTGCACTTTCCAAAGGTTATTTCGCCACAATTTGGGCATCCAAACCCTGATCGACGGATCAAGTTTTACCTTTTTTATTTAATTTTTTGTTCTGAGTAGTGGAACTTTCCTGGGTGATTTAGATGGAAGCTTGAACCCAACAGTTCAGCTGAGGCTAGTTTCTTTTAATTTCTTTTGTAATCCCTGAAGCATTGGTATACGAAAAACTGTTTTCAATTCCCTATTCATTTCGATGCAATACCAATGCAGTCCTGACACCACATACATATGTCCATAATGAACTCTCTCAGTAGAATCCTAAAATAGATTCCAGATGATATAAGTATATTTTCTAACAATTCATTTCCAACTTCATCCAGCAAATGATCACTGAACAGGGACAGTGCCACAATCCAAACGGATTCGTTCTGCCACTACTTTGTTTTATATTGAATAACTGACAGTTACTCATGAATTTGTAGACTTAAAAGTTAATTCAGTAAGACAAACTAAGAGCTCGGCATTAAGGGTATTAACTCCGATATCAACATCTGGTTGTTTTCCTTTAGATTCAAGGATACGTAATTGCATATGTACGCACACCAAAGTATATAACAACTTCGGCATGCTTGAGCTATGTACATTTAATATGTATAGAAAATTATGTTCACAGCGGAAAACATTCATTATATTCCATTCGAATACCACCCACTTGCCAACTCTCAACTGACTGATAAAGTTGTCACATATCAACATCAAACTATGCATTAAGTAATAAGTTAACGATCAGGGAAACTTAACCACCTGGCCAGTGTTGGTGAATAAATTAAATAAATAATTCACAATTCAATCAAAATGAATATAAATGGTTGGCAATTATGGTCAAACACATCCATATCATCACTAATAGTGAGGACAACGACGACTACACACAGCGAAGTCAACGGTAATGTGCAGGTTTTTCGAATATAAGCACTGAACTTTGAATTTTGTGGTTGTCAAAAGGACACCATCGATTGTGTGAATGTCATTATTATCCCTAGCCACAATCAAATAAAGGGAGGCAACAGAGAATACCACTGTCTAAAAACATAACACACAATATACATATAACAGGCGTTGCCGTTGATTGTGGGAAAAACTTTCATACGGATACGTAAGAGTGAGCAAACATACCATGTTTGCAGGATATAACAATACGCCTAAACCACCGGATATCTGTAGCGAAAGCTTGGACCAATTCCCCTCTGTCTCCCAGCCTTTTTCTAGCTGACTAAAAAGCCAAAGTTAACATATGAGAGCCCAGGACAAATGGATACTTTGAAAATGATTACATGAATTATTATCGTAAAATATTGACAGTCTGCTGGGTAATTATTTATACACTTCTTTTGGCTTTGGTTAAAATGGAGGGGATATATTCCAGAATTACAGGGTGTTTGATACACTCTGTGTGGCTTATAGCCTAAATACCAAATACTCTTAAGTAAGATGTTTGCTTATTAGCGAATTTTTGTTTGTCTTGCGATCTTAAAGTCAGCAGTGCATTGAGGCTTATTCAGACAAGCAATTTTTGGGTTTTATTCCCTTAACCTACATAGAAATCGCTGCTAAAGCAACCAGATAGGTATGAATCTTAGAAGGATTTTATTTTTAATTTACTCGAGCTCTCTAAGTCTCTAAGATGCCAAGAGTTTGCTATTTCGTTTTCTCATATCAGTACTAACCGCAAACATGCAACTTAATCGCGGTGACCCGGTGGCAAGTATCATAATTCATTTAGTGTGGCGAGGAAGTTCGTCTTAGTCTTGTTCTTGTAAATTATAGACTTACAGTTCCCTATCCATAGATGTCTTAACATGGTTTCTAAACGAACATATTACTCTGTTCAGATGTCATGAGCTTAATTTGAAAACTATAACTTTATCAGGTACAGTTTGTGGAGCACTTGAAGTATATAGATTTCAAGGTTTCGCTGATACGAATTAATTCATTTGTTTGCGGCTGGCAATCAAACAGGTCAAACATATATCATTTTAGTATAGGTTAAACGATTGAAGGGTAGGACGAATGTCTAATTTAGGGTGGTAGTCGACGACACTTTTACTTAAGCGTGACTAAATATTATACTTTTAATTCAATTAACTACCTAGAATCGATCCTGTTTGACGAGAACCAGTTGCATTCTGGATAGAGTTAGTCAAGATATAAGTGTGATTCTAAAGAGGACTTATTCCGGTAGAATCAGTTATTTAGGTTGACCCCAAAGCTACACTTTTGTGTCCAGTTTGATAGTCTATTTTAAGTTTCTTACATTAGGAGCTTGCTTGCTAGTGGCGATGGCTCCCGGAAACACATTGCAATAATTGCAGAAAAAAGTTGATAATTTTTCTACTGGAACTGGTTAAAAAGCCGTCTGGCTTCTTGCAAAAAATTTTATATTTTTGCTTCCAACTTTCGATGAAGATTGATTCTTTATAGAAGCCCCTTTTACGATTCTTTACGGTTCTCTGTTATACGATCCTGCATCGTGACGTTCCAATTAGGTGCGCCTACGGGCCTTGTATCCTTGAAAACTTCACACGAGTAGGAGAAATTGCAATAAATTTTACTCTCAAAAATAATCTGATAGATACACCTAAGAGATATGGGCATCTATCTAAACGATATAATACTGCCCCTTTTTTGACTCATAGCTTAACTTCTTGCAATGGGTAGTGATAGTTATCTATGTTTTTTTATGATTTTTGATTAGGAAAAAAGACATAACAAATTTAATCATATCAAAAGATTATTTTTCCTAATGAAAAACTCTTTCCTTGAATCTTTTTACCTCAATCTTCTTTATTTTGGAAACATTTTCCCATTGTTATTCTGTAGAAATATCTTTTGATTAAGAGGTATTAGCCTTTAAGAAAAAGCGGACTTTGCCAAAGTTCTGCTTCCTCTTCCGGATATAGAACAAACAAGGCAAATCCACTTTGGCTTCCCATTCGATGCATTTTTGAACATTTAAAATCGCTGCTATCCTTCAATTTAAATCGAATAATCCATTACTTTTCCTACGAAACGGACCACCCTGTATTATCCAAGTATAGATATTTATGTATACAGTATGGTCAAGCTTGCTAACCTGTAACTAAGCGTCCGATATTTGTGTGCCACCACAGGAAACACATTCCACGTATTTTCTCTCTGCTCTACACAAATAACAAATATGGATAGTACGAGCACTTCGTTTAAACTGAATACACAAAGGACTTGTGCGTCCAAGGGGATTCGTATTAAAATGGTGAAAAAGGGACGGAGAATAGTAGGAAAGTGTTTGCTCCGATTCGAGAACTAACATCACTAATGACAAATTATAAATAATTATTATGTGGTCGTTCTGCTTGTGAATTTAGTTTGGCCTTTCTATCCCTTTCCACTTTCTGTATTGACCAAATGAATGGGAATAGAAGTTAGAAGTTGTAAGTTAGTGTGTGTGTGTGACAGTACGTTTGAATTGGCAGTTTATGCCACAGTATAGAAGTGTGTATTCTTTTTGCGGTTCAGAAGGTTAAGTATAAAATTAATCGGGGGTGGAATATTATACATTTGACCATTGACTTTTTTCCAATTGCTAATGAAATATGCATTTAGTACCAAGAAATCGAAACATATGTGCGGTTAAAGAGGAAAAGGCTGCTATAGATAGGGCAATAAATTGATAGGGAAAATATTGATTTTTGTTAGGAAAAAAATGGTATATTTTTTGTTTGTCAATTAGTTGGTTGTGTAGTAAATAAAAGACTTTACATGATCATTGATTTATGAATAAATGTACATACAAAGGTACCTAATGGGTAATACAAATTGTAAAAAAACAAAATGTTGAGAGACGCGGCTGACCTCAAAGAATTGATTTCATTTTCTTGGAGCCATTGTTTTAAAGTGGTCTTTGCCATTTGATCAAATTGTTGAATTGAGGATGGGTGAACCACTCTAAATTTTATGTACACGTACTTTCATTTTATTTGCTTTATTCTTCGTCTTTCTATATTATCCAAAAACTGTTTGGGTGTTGCTAACATGCAAATCCATCCAATATTTGCACAATTTGTTCTATATGCTCATTTAATGAAAATAAAATCCAATATACGTAATTATTAGCTGTGTTCACTTAATATATTATTATACTCGTAGTATACAATTTTATTATATTCAAAGTGCAGACTTTTTTGTTTAATTTTTGAACTAAGAGTGCTTAAAAATTGTTATATGTTTGATTATAACTAAATGGTTATTTGTCATAGAAATTAAGGGAGGTATTGACCTTTCTTTCTGATCGATGTTAAAGTTTACTTACTAACTTGCTTAGATCCTACAGTCCGGATCGACCTAGGCTTAAACTAAAAAAACTTCCAGTTGATGCATACTTTGCCCAAATCCCCTCATTTGAGCACTTCGAGATGATTGAGGTTCCCTTCCGCTTTTGCGCACGAGATCCGTCTCTATTGCGAGTAGTAGTTCTAAAAAAAAAAATCAAATGTTGAATCTTTTTTAAAAATTTTTGGCGTGAGTGCAATTTACTTCAATAGTTAATGAAATATTTAAAACACATCGTATTAAAAGGCATACATTAATAACTGCCGAAAAAAACTGATTGAAATGAAGCGCTGTCATTGTTCGAAAATTGGCAATTTCAAGTTACAGTGTATAGTCTTCTTGGGTCATTACGTTTCTACGAATCTTAAAGGGTTTAACCTCATTTTATCACTTGATTTGCTTCTTAGTTTTGACGTGATGTCATTATTGGATTAAAATTTAAAATTAAAATTTCAATTATAAATTGCAATTTTTTTCCACTTGATGATGAATATGTTAAAAGCAGACTTTTGACTTAATGAATAAGTTAGGGAGTGTTTTGTGCTACAAGGGAATTTTAGACACCTTTTTTGGGTTCATCGCCACAACTCTAAAAGTGCTTTATCTAAAGATCAGCAAAACAGCAAAGCTAATTTTGTTAGTAAAAATGTTCTTTTTGGATATGGTGCAATATAAGGCCCCAACAAGGAGATATAGTCGGAGGTCGGAAAAAGAATTCCTAGGTTTCTCAGATGGCAAATGCGCAACAACGCCTGGGGCTAACCACTGAAGCGATCCAGGACCGAGCGTTATATAGACGCGTTCTGCAGTCTGCGACATTAGCCAACCCCATAAGCGATGCAGTAAAAATGGGAAACTCGTTAAGCATAAGTTCGTATAACGAGGAAGGGATTAATAAAAGGATAAGAAGAAGAAGAACAAGGAGATATAGTTTTTCAAATTTCAGAAGCATCCTGTCATGATTTAAGAGGCATATGACTCATGTTTTTTAAACTTATCGATTATTGTGTAGTATTTTTTAATTCATACTCTCTCGTCTGAAAAGTAGTTAAATGAAGATAATACGAGAAAGCGTATGAAACTCAGCAAATTATATTTGACATTCTGTCAAATATAAATGCGACTAAGTCATTTTAATGTTCCGCTTTAACGTTTTCATAAAAAAAACATTATATGTTGATACAACTCTCTTCTATTTTGACGGTGAATTTGGGCGCCATCTTTTAACTAGTTTGTGATTAATAGCCAAAGACATACTCGTATTAAGAAAAGAGTTTGTTTAAAACACTTTGTGCGGCGAATTGAATAATTTGTTGTTTAGACGCGTTGAAAATATTGGGGAAAGCTCACAGGGACTGTAACATCGCCAAGAAGAGCATTTGAGTGGTACATAGTGCTGAAAGGGAGCCGTGAAGATGTTGACATCTTGCCTTATCTGACACTGTTTAGCTAAGTGTGTTTTTGATATTTATGGTGTTGTTAACTCGGAATTTTTTTCGGTGGGTCATACAGTGAATAATCAATATTATGTAAGGATTGAGGATGAGTATTCGCCGAAAAATATGGAACTCAACTCCAAAATATATCTTTGTGAGCGACTTTTTGACGTATTATCCAGATATGGCACCCTGTGACTTTTTTCTAAAAGACTCAAATTACTAATTCGTGCAACCCGTTTTCAGTCGATTCAAGACATAAAAGAAAATTCACAGAGAGAACTGAAAGCGATCCCGGAATATGCCCTTAAAAAATGTGTGGATCACTGGGTTGTATCAGGTTAGGTTACATTTCAACAGAGTGTTTTCATACCAGAAACACTTGCAGGAACTTTTTATTTAAAATAACAGAAAATCCCAATCATTATTCAAAAACATTTAATGCAGATTTTACTTTTTAACTGGATGCAAATCTAAACTACTTTCAAGCGTAGGTATATTGCAAAAGTAAAATTCATAATATTCTTAGTTCTCTACCAAATCTGTATAATACGTCATTTACTAAAACCCTTAAAAAACCGGAATTTTTTTCGGTGGGTCATACAGTGAATAATCAATATTATGTAAGGATTGAGGATGAGTATTCGCCGAAAAATATGGAACTCAACTCCAAAATATATCTTTGTGTTTTTTGGGAGAACCCCGACCGTCGAGTAAGTCAGCGATAAAAATCGATACCCATCATCACAATTCTGACCTCATAGTGTTTTTTTTTTTTTTAATAATTGCACATCGTTGGCTCCTTAATTTGAACGAAGGAAAAAATCCAGTTAAGACAGCAAAAAGAAATATATATGTATAGTTTCTCACATTGTAGCTACGATACTTGGTGCAATTCACATTGCGAACATCAATGTGATCCTGGAATGCACGTATTTTTGCAGTTCACTGGGAATGCCACCTCTTTACCTTTCTCTAGCACTCCCTATAGGGGGTTACCTTTCTCATCAGGTAGTAATGGCAAAAAAATTTTACACTTTTGTTATGGGTTGCGCGCTGGGGGATAATAAAAGCTTACCGAGTACGAATAGGGGTTCTTTCGCATTGCACGACGACAAGAGAAGGAACGAATACTACATTCCATGCTACAAGGATATGATATCCCTATATCCATACCAACCAAGTAGCAGCAGGTTGTCGTAGTTTTTTTTCGTTTGCAACTTGTTTGCCCCTGTAGGGCACAAGTTTGGAATGCGCACAATGCGCTGATAGGGTATGAAACGATGCCATGAATTTTACTCGCAAGCAAATATTCTCTGATACGATTCCGGAGTCGAGAAAAGACTTTAAAATATTTTGTCCTGAATTTTAATTAATTTTTTTTTTAACTTTTGTCATAGAGTATATAGCAATAGAAGCTTATCTGAAATAATGGGGGCTCATTTGGTGGCGGTACTGTATGAGTACTAAGGGTGTAGATTTTTTTTTTTGTTTCAATGAGCACTGTGTCTCACAGGAAGGAACACTTACAAGAATTCTAATATAATATTGACACGAAGATCTTTTAATCATAAAGCTTTGAAGTATACTTGATTAGTAATTGGTGGTTACATACCACACCCACATTTTAAGTCTGAAGTTAATTTTATCACTTGTCACTCAGGTATCGAACTCATGTCTTTTTTGTGTCAGGCCTGTTATTTAATTGCAAGTTCAGATTTACTCTTTCCTTTTTTCTTGAATGTATAAAAGCCAAGGGGATAAAGCACACATCATACCCATAGCCGAATAGCTATCTACGTGTAATTGTAACTTTAAATTTTCTCAAATATTCTGTGTACCATATCGAAAACCTACCTTAAATACGGCAACCCGCCTCTACTGGCTCATAGTGTCATATTGTATGGAACTCGGAGATATAGGTGAAACTTTTCGGTACAAAGAACCATAGTAAAAAATATATGGGTTCAAAGGGTGTATGCATTGAGTGTATGAAATTCTGTTAAGTAAAAGTGTAGGTGGCATAGTAGGTACACGTATTGGCAATTGTAATAACGAATAACGAGATGGTTTCAGCGGCAAACACTACTAACAACACGATTGCCATAGTTTGGATGAAATCTGACACCATGCGGTAACAGTTCCTGCAAAATGTTCTCATTTTGTGCAGCCCATTCTTTACTCAAAAATCCACGTTTGGAAGGGAGAAGAGATAAAAGAAGGGGAAAAGACCAAGGAGCGATAGAGATGGATGGTTATTATTTCATCCATTGCATTGCATGCGTTTAACCCACATACATACAAAGAACATATTATGCATCCAAATAAGCATTGAATGGAGTAGAACTCGAAAAACCACTAACATCCGCCCAGCATCATTTAGAAGCAACGATGTGAGGGCCTATGTTATAATTCAATAGTCATGGCTTTACTAGCACAATATACAGTATAGAAGCATGCTTAAGAGTGTGCTGTGGTCCTTGTATGTACGCACTCATGTCCCTCTTACAGTGATAATAAGAAAATATCGACCAAAAATCGAATATCGCAAATAGAAATAGGGGCCTAGCTACCAGGCATCGTATTTGGATTTCAACCAGGATTATCACCAAAACCTTCATTCACTCGTATAAATCCCCCAGCCAGGCTCCCATTTCAAAAAAAAAACTCATCAATTTTCCATCCATCCATCTTCCTTGATACGGCCACAAACGAGATGTGGGCATTATACCAGTAAGAGTAGAAGTGCTAGTAAGTTGCTATGTTTTCCTGGCAACGCGCATACTTATGCGAGTACTCTTGCCATACTATACGATATGAGAACAAGGAGTAGAATAACGAACAACAGATACAAAAAAAAAAAATAGATAGGCCCAAGTATTGAGAGGAATTGACGATGAAGATGGTGAACTGGCGGACTATTGGATTGTTGAACTGGTTGACTGGTGGTTGGATGGAATGACGGTCTAGTGAACATCACTGGACTACAGCTATTTCGATCAACGAATAGGTGACTCCCCTTTTTTGTATGTGTACATTGGAAACAGCAAAATCATACAAAAACAGTTGTATCCTTTCCGTTCACTCTTTCAACTGTTCCTCTCAAATATGCAAAGTTAAGGAAAAAGGATAAGCTCTTCACCCGTCTCTCGCACCAGCATCAGCATCATCACCAAAGCCTTAACGCTATGTTGTCGTTGTCATGTGTATCTCTATACCCTACTGTTGGTAGGTGCTTGAATGGGCTTTGTTTACTGCTGAAACTTGCTTCCCAACTCTAACTAATCCCTTCCCCTAGAACTGGAAAAGCTGGAAGAGAAATTTTAGAAACTCAATGGCTGTTGTTCTAGTGTCCCGCTTTACCAAAGTCTTTGTGTTTGCGCCACTTGTCTGTTCTACATACATATCTATACTTTTTTTTCTACTCTCTTACTTTCTGTACCACATATTCTTTCTCGCTTTTACATTCTCTTGCTCTTTCTCCTCCCTTTGTGCTTGGAGATTTATACAGTTGAAATAGTTTGAAGCCAGTACGAGTAGTGCTACTACTAGCAACGATACCTACAAGTGGTATTTTCAAATAAATGATATTTGCCGAGGAGGTATAGTGTTCCTACTATTGCCATCGAGAGTGATAGGTATAGGGGTTTGGCCGGAGACCGGAAGAGGTACTAGAGTGCTATGGCGGTTATACCCCTATGCTGATATTTCTCTAGTTGTTTCTACTTTCTACTCGTACCTCTGGCCTTTGCATGTAATGGAAAATGCAGATTCTAGTTACCCTTTTGGGGGATCAAAAAGAGGCGGGTTGTGATAGAAAGATAGATGATAGATGGATGGTTAAATGAATAGATGGAAAGATGCATGGTAAATGAACCAGGGGTAGAGGTAGATGGAAAAATAAGGCAGAAAACTCTATTGTGATGCATTGCAACAATTTGATTTTCAAATTCTCTTCAATCGGATTCCAAGCGAAAAGTTTTATATGAAGGATGTTCATTTTTCAGGAAAAAAAAACTTCTTCACATATTATGGTGTAAGATGTACGAGTAGATACAAAGTGTAAAGGTATTGGATTCAGATTGAATAGATTTCAAAACAAATACTTTTCTATCTGTGGATTCTGGGGATTTGAAATATTTCAACTTGGTCTGCTGGCCGAAAAATGTATTTTCCTATGTGCATATCTCCTGACAACTTATCTGCCAGATAAACTTATATTTAGGCACCAACACTTGAATTTGTTACTTTCTTGCACAACAACTGCCCAAATCAGATTCACCTTTATACCATGTCAAATTATTTTCAACTTGCTCTTCGAACGAAAAAAATAAATCCATTAGAATTCTAAGAATTGAGTACTTGTATTTTGGTTATTGTCAGCTACTTATGATGCTTATTCCTATTCTATTAATGTTAAGGCTATTTGAACAATTTATAACACTTTACTAAGAATGTTTTTTTGTTTGTTTTCTCTTTTATTGCAGTACCACCAAAAGCTGGTCAGAAACGTCCTGCAACAAGTCCAGCACCGCTTATACCGTCGCCACATCATTTACAATCCCCTTCTGCGGCAGCTGTTGCCGCAGCAGCAGCAGTTGGACAACAAAATTCAGCACATGCGCTTAGCAATCACGCCGCCAGCAATCACATTGGAGCGCAATCACCTTCAATGCAGGGACAACCGCAGTCACAACAAGTATGTGGCGTCCAAGGAGGTTTGAATCAACCATTTGCATCGGCTTTACGAATTTTAGCCAAGCAAGCTGACATCAAAGAAGATGAAGAAGGTGTTGTTCGAGATCGTGGTGGTACACAAGGTGGCGGTGGTGGGGGTCAACGAGATGGATCATCATCATCATCGGCAGTGCAAAATTCATCTGCATCGCGTGTGCCTTCGGCAAATGATTCCCGACTCGTTGTAGATAGTCGTTTAGGCAGTAATTCAGATGATAGATCTGTAGCGAAGAAACGATCAGCGCCATCGCCTCAACCGGCAGAGAAGATTGCTCGCATGAATTCAGGTCCAACATCAGCTCTGCAGCCAGAGTTGTTGGCTCGTAGCGGTTTTCAACCATATCGATCAGATGAACGTCATATGCATCCAGCGGGTTCATTTCCTCTGGATGCATATGCAACATTCACTGGGTTGCCTGGTATACCACCTGGCGCTATATTCAATCCAGCGAGTCTACCATATTCGGAACAGTTCTTATTGGATCAACGCCATCAATTGCTGCGTACAGGTGTACATTATTCGCATCCACATGCTCATTCATTGTACGGTCCATTAGCATCGCCGTACTCATCGCATCTGTATCCGTTTATAAGTGTACCCGTCCTGCATGAACGAATGAAACTAGAAGAGGAGCATAGAGCTCGAATTGCTCGTGAAGAAGAACGAGATCGTGAAATTCAGAGAGAAAAGGAGCGTGAACTGCGGGAGCAAAGAGAACGCGAGCAACGCGAAAAAGAACAGCGAGAACGTGAACAACGTGAGAAAGAGCAACGCGAAAAGGAGCAAAAAGAAAAAGAAGCTCGCGAACGCGAGATGCGTGAAAAAGAACGTGAGGCTAGGGAACGTGAGCGCATTATATCCGCATCACATCACTATCCCAGCGCTTTATATCCACCATTAAATAGAAATTTAATTGGGCCAATATTGCCACATATGAGTTTAACTCTGCGTTCGTCTCAACCTGGCATGCATGGTATGCCCTCAATGTCGCCCTATCATTCCAGCAGCCAACGTCAAAGTCCACATGCAACAATGAGCTTAAATTTAGGTCTTTCATTGCCTGGGGTTCCAAATCTTCCACATGGACCGAATATACCACATCATCTACAAACATCAGGTCTTGGATTAGGTCATCCTAGCGCTGGACTTGCCCACCCAAATTTTTCAGCAGCGGCCTTGGGTCTATCTCACCATGGATTGAATTTATCTCATCCCCATATGTCACCTCATCATCCACCGATCACAGCTGCTCATCAATTGCCACCGCATTCAACACCGCATTCGCATGTGTCTACAAATAGTTCACCACATGGTAGTTTAAATCTTACACAGAGCTCCGCTGGTAAGCACTCTGATGCCACAATAATTACATCATCAGCGTCTGCAATCCATTCTCACTCCTCGCACAGTATAAATGCTCAGCCACCAACAAGCATTCCATACTACGCTCATCATCCTGGTCATCATTCTTCGTTACATGCGGTCAGCTCAATGGCACCATCTGCAGCACATCAACAATCTTCATCAATTTCGATGTCTTTAGCTGCTCATAATCACCACTCTTCTCCATCGGGTGGTATGAAAATTCCCACGCCAACCTCCTCTTCAGTAGGTCAACCGCAATCAATACCACCGAGCACGCACAATCAAAATGGCGGCCGCGCATCAAATAGCCCACGGCACCCGCTTGAAAAGCCACAACCAGGGATTGGTTCCGTGGTTACCACAAATGAGCCAACTACTCTCGATCTCACTGGATCAAATTCAAATCACGCCTCGAGCATTGGAGGTGCTAGTAGCGTTGGAACTCCAGTTAATAATCGGACTCCGCCATCGCATGAGTTAAATGGTACTGCCACAACAACAACCACAACAATCGTCAGCGATGCATCAGAGTCTAGTAAGGATGCAACCCCAGTAAATGTTACACCATCCAGTGGAAAAATTTGTACTCCAAACAATGAAAATGACAACATCAAAAATATACCAATCGATGAGACTTTAAAGCAAAAGCCATCAACACCAGTTACTGTTGCTCCTTCAACAACAACAATCGTGAACTCATCACCTGAAGACTCACGTCGTAGCCCCGAAGAACAGGCATCTAGTGGTGTCAATTCTGCTACAGGTAATACTAATAAGCCATCTCCTAATAGCACTGTTCCAGATGGTATTACACAACTATCACCTCCGTCTGCAAGTAATGAACAAACTTCCCCTAAACCTTCGGATGTTACTGCTGCGTCAAAAAGTTCCCCCTCCGGTGATGCTACTGGTGTAACTTCGACTACGGGTGGTACTATAAGCCCACCAGTAGTCAGTAGCAGCACAAATGTCTCAATAACACCCTCCTCAGAGGAGGTTGTATCCAGCGCTACCGCCAACGAGGCTTCTCGGTGAGAAAGGCCTTTACCAAACGAGAAGAGAAACTTTGTTGTTGTACATACATATAAATCGCAATACAAGGCCTCTTTGTTGTTTTTATTTTTATTAATTTTTAAAATTACCCGTCATTATACATAATTTAACTGTTCTACAACAAAAATAGAAAAAAAAAACTATAACTCCCCTTAGGAAAATGTGATGTTTATAAGGATAACGTTTAAACAAACAAAAAAATTAATAATGAAATATAAATTATTGCTTCCTTAAAAAGAATTACATATAATTCTTACAACCAATTAACAAAAGTATATTCAACTATAAGCAAATAAAAATTATTTATACAAACTCTTGAATTAGACTTATAACACTTACGAGAAGTAAGCTAAAATAGCTCACCAATTTACCCTACACCGCATGCGCCTTATTATTTAATTATACTTTTAATTTTCTTGTCTTTTATTTTTGTTGTTTAAATCATTTTGAAATTGATAAAACAACATGAAAGTTAATTGAAATAAATCTTAAAATTAAAATGAACAAAACAAATATATATATATCATGTAGTATATCTTCTTTTTTTTAATTTTTTTTTTTGTATATAAAAACAAAAGGATACAACCAAGTCAAAAAAATACGCAATGAGAATGAATAACAAACACTTGCAAACAAAATAAAATAAAACATATAAAAAAAATCTACAGCACTTAAAGTATAATTACTCTTCAAGTAAACCTTTTTTTTCTGCTTTATTTTTTATATATTTCAACAAATAAAGTTTTATTTTAATTTCTTGATGTTAAAATTGTGTAGGTTTTAAGGTTAAGTTTGTATCTTTCGTAAATGCATATTTCTTTTCATTTACTTTATTTTTTTTTAACTTTAATTGTGTCGTATATGAAAAAGAAAAACAAAATATAATGGAAACAAAAGAAAAGCACACGTAAACAAACTACCCCTTACAATATGAATATATCTAATAAATATAAATAATATTGTTTTTTTTTTTTTTTAATAAATTAAGAACTACACGATAATATAAAAGAGAGTAAACAAAAATAAATAATTAATTAATTTTCTTATTATTTTAATTTTAGTTCAATTAAAGGAAAAATAAAAAGTTATTTGAATATTTTTTAAAAATGAATTTTTGTTTTTTATTTGAATTTATTTTTCGTTAGTTATTTGCTATTGCTTTGCTTTCTCGTTTTCCTTCTTTTTCTTTTTTTTATTTCTTTATACAGTCGCCTCCTTATAATTCAAACCAGTGATAATTCGAACCTCTCCATAATTTGAAATTATCACGAGCTCCCTAGAAAATCTCTTTATATTTAGAAAAAAATCATCATCGCTACGTAACAAAACGACGCGTTAATTCGAACTCATAGGCCGTCAAACACTCGACAATTCAAAGATATCAGATTGCATAGAGGAACATTTTGGGACAACTTCAAACTTGAATCATCATTGCACAAGCATTTGTTATTGAAATAATTATGAAGTTTGACACACACTTCCGTTTGGTATTAAGCTTCAGTTTTCGTTAGTTACAGATTCAAAGTTTGTGTTGCCCGAAAATTTCGAGACATTTGATATTTCAAACTATCAATAATTCGCAATATTTTAAAAGTATCTCGAGTTCCAAATGAACGAGAGTCGACTGCATATATTTATTATTTTCTCTATACAGGAGTACCCAACTGAACTGTAACTTCAAAACAATTGGTGAAACTGCGCCAATATTTTGCATAATGACAGTTTGTTTTACTGTTTTTGAACTTGCAGAAGCATTTCGGTCTCAGTTTCGTGGAATTTTATTTATATTTGAGCGGATAGCGTTCAAGCTCAACCATAATAAACATAGAGAAACATAAATTAATGCCACTACTGAACGAAATGCTTTCCTATGTTGTGCTCCAACCAATGACCATAATACTTTTCCCTACGTAGCTACCTATCGAATAAATTTTCAAATTATGAATCTCTCATTGTTGGTGCTTTGTGAGATGAACAAATTGAACAAAACAAAGTATTCAGACATTTTTCTATAAAATTTGTCCACAAAGTGAAGGCTTGAATTGGACGAAAACCTCATCCATTGACAGAAAAGTATCTTTGATGATATCAAAGACTACCATACAACGGGTATTGAAAGATAAGTTCAAACTAAAGTCTTATAACTTTCAAAAAGGACAAAATATAATTATATATATGAATATAAATAAATATTCTTTCTTTTAATTAATAGATTTCAAACCATAACACTGCTCGTCTTTTGAGGCCAACAATTACATCAAGCCAATTTTTCACTTCGTAAGAATAAAAGTGTTGTTCTCAAAAACCATGTCTGGTTGATTAAGAACCCATTTTCATTCTTTTTGGATCTTTCGTTTGGAAATAATTGTACGACTATCTTTTAATGCTTTTGCGGGTTTTTCGTGTTTTTGTTCAAGTCTTCATCTTAAAATGCTCGTAATTCTGCATTTTCGAATTTTTCCTGATCTTCCAACGTCATCTTTGTTGACCATGCCAAATCAACGTTCCGTTCAAGGAAATACCTTCCCTTGTTTCATTCAGTCATTAGATGCAAATCGAATTGACTTTTCAGGGCAATTTACAGGCCAACATCAAAGTGCGGATGCGCTCAAAAAAGCCCTTCCTCTGCGTGAAACTTGTTTGTTGACCAGAAAATTTAAAATAAATTCTTTAACGTAATTGTTTTTGAACATTTTTTCCTGTTTTTCAATAAAATTTCAAACAAAAAAAAACCGCATTTGTCAACGTTTCCAGCAAAACAAAATTGTTTAAGATGCACGAAAACAAAATAACGCCTCCCCGTATCGTGGCCGATTTTGTCACAATTTCTTCTTAAAATACCAGGGCAACAGGAATCCTATAAAGGAAAAGGTACTGATCAATTGGTTCTTTTCAATTATGGAATCGAGTTATCAGTGTGTTAGTGATAAATATTACCAAAAAGTATGCAAGACATTATTTTGCAGAGATTGCAATTGTACAGAAGATCACTGAAAGAAATAATCAAATCATGCTGCACTGAAATGTGTTTCTCTAACAGAAGGCAATTGGTAACAATTAGTAGTATTATTTATTTATTTAGTAAAAACAAAAACGTGCTTTATCAGGGGGTCCCCCGCACAACATGATTGGCAAAAACAGGTGTGAGCACCAAATACATTTTGATGATATAAACATAATTCTATTCCCACAAATTATAGCAATGCTGTGGCTACTGTCATGGAATAAACATGAAGGAGGGACTTCCGTTACGTTTTTGAGAGTTACGATTTCTACCAGTTAGGTCGCTGCTGCCGCAATCCTTGTGATCATCCTTCCAAAATTTTCAAAGTAACATGCTCTCCATTGACACTAATACACTTGTCAAATATATCATTCCTTTCTTCACTTGTCTAATTTACCGCCCGGGATGACCAAAATCACGATTGTGTTTTTTTTTACCTCATCAACATTGGCATAACACTTTCCTTTTATGTCTCTTTTTTTCATTCGGTGAAGAAGAAGGCGCGTTATCCTGGTAGAAAAACCAGTCGCAATCTGCTGCGTAATCATCTCAAAACTGCATATGTAGAATGCCTGGGGCAAATTATTGTGCACTTCATCGAGCTGTGGGATGATGACACACACACGATAGCTCACGTATCAAATGGAAACTTCAAATAATAGTAAAAGCATATTACAACAAATTTTTGACAGTTTTTAGTAGTCCTTACTACAGCGACAAATTAAAAATAAGTTGTAAGTCTGCCAAAACATATTTTAAAATCGCTATCCTTCACAAAATGTCTGTAGGAATACAATAAATTTGGAAAAATATTAATGTAGTTGCATTTTCTTTTTGGTTTTTTTTCTACCCCAAATCCATTCGTACATGAGCTTGGTAGCTTTAGTACGTAAATGATGCTCGACCACGGATGAGAGAATCTTAAATTACGATACTCAAAGCTCAAGAAAGTGTGTGGTAATTCCAAATGTGTACTTCGCAGTGACGAGTATTCGTAGATAAAACACGTGTGCGGGAATTCGGCCCCTGTTAACCTTCTGACCCTGTGAAACTCTGAATTGAATAAAAAAAAAATCAACATTATTCTGACGATTGATTTTGCTTGACGAGTAAGGTGAAATCTTTCTCAGGCTTGATTGTTGCTTCGTTTCGGGATTATTACTATAGTATTATAAATCGTTATATGTGATGACGATCATTTCGGAATTCTGTATTCAAAGTACAGCATCAACTGAACTCCAAGTCACTCCAGACAGCTCCTTAACTTCTTCAATGGGTCGTTGTGGTTCTTCTTCTTACACAATTTTTTTTTGCATTTTCATTGGTTCGGGCCGTGAAAGGACAAACGACAGAAAGCTAACATAACATCAGTTCGGTTTATTTTTTGTGCCTTTTCGTATAAACCGATTTGATTTAAATTTGTAGTGTTTTTCATTAGATGAGTTCCAACAATTTTTTCTATATTAAAAGACGTGTGCTTAACGTACTTAAAGACCGAATTGAATTTTTTCGGTCACGGAGCACCTAAGCGTGCGCTGTATTCTAGACATTTCAGGTGCTCCCATGTTCTTATTTTTGTTTTCAGGAAACACGTTTTGTTTTTGTACATGAACTGAGAAAAATGATTTTCTAGTCGTTGAGTATTTATTGGAAACTCCTTGTATATGTATAGCTATTCAAATAATTCAAGAGCATACCAAGAATATATAGACAAGGCAGACCGGTGTCAGCAACCTAATAAGGTGATGTGTTCGCTGCCGTTGGTCAAAACTGTCGAACAACTTTATAGACCTAAACCGAAATTATATTTGTATGTACCCGTACATAAGGTATTCGTTGTCCTGACAATAGCTGACCAAGTTGACGTTCTTTATTAAGAAATTCTTGCTAGACTTTTGCATTTATACCCATAAGTAGTACATGTGGCTTAGATTCATTAAGATGTTCTTTCAAAAATACAGGTATTCAAATTCACATTCACAATGAGGAACTGGCAGGCAGTGTGTGAAGGCAAAAATGGTTTTTGATTTAATTCTCGTCTAATAGGCAACATATTCTGACTTACACCTATTTTTTGCAGTAAATAGCAAGTAAAGTATCAAGATTCTACATTAATTATTCCATTATTCCGTGCTGTCGATAATACTTAATTAAACTAATATTTTCATTAAATTTTCAAAAATAAGTTAATTTATTGTGGATTACTTACAGATGACAAACATGTGCGACGCAATAGTGGCGAAGAATCAGCCTTATGACATCATCTTTTCAACAATAACAACAATTAACTAATGCAACAGTACATAAACAATTTTAGCATGCATGTGCTATCGGAGAAGCTCTACGGTAGAAATCATCTCTTCGACCGAATCCTTAAATCATAGAATTGAAAATAAAAAAATAAACAAATAAAATTAAATAATTAACCAAAAACAAAACCAAAAACAAAAAAAGCTGTGTTCTATATTTGTTAATTAATCAAAATACAATGAAGAAAAGAAGAATTATATTTAAATAAGCATTAAAAGAAAAATATTTCAAATTCAATGTATTTTGTGCAGTACATATAACCGCTAATTTCTTTGTATTATAGACACGAAATATTAAAACACTCACAGATAAAAAAAAATCGTATGAAATAAAATTCGCTCCTTAGCTCGGTGAGTTTTCATGAAAAGACTTTTTTGAAAAATTTTAAATGTTTATATATTTCAATAATATAAATTAAATAAAAACAAACAAATATAAATACTAATATAAAATAAAAATTAAATAAATATAAACAAAAAATTATTGTAATTTATTTTTTCAACAAAACAATAGAAAATAAATATAAAAAAAATTATTACAATTAAACTTTTAAAGAAATGTAAAAGAAAATATTTTAAAATAAACGGGAAAATTAAATGGACTTAAAAAAAATTGTGATTTGGAAATAGTACGAAGAGGAAAATATAAAACGGATAAACGGAATAAATATTAAAGACAACAACAAATTAAACAAACCTATAAATAATATTTTTAACTATTAAATAGCATTATTCACTCAATAGAATAAAGTTTATGTATATGTATTCTTAAACAAAAACAAATAAAAATAATAAATATTTCATGTTCACCAAGCTCCAAATAAAAAAATAAAAGTTAAAAAAAAAACAACCTACCTAAACCAAAAACCAATCTTACCAAATAGAAAAATGCATACGTGTAAAATAAAAATGAAAAATGGAATACAACTAAACAAAAAAAAACTCTTTTAACTGTCTTCTAATGTAAATGTAAATTAAGAAACTACAAATCTAGTTATTGAATGCGTTTTTGTTTTCTATTTTATTTTCATTTATTCATTTTTTTATTTGAGAATATAAAGAAAATAAATTTTTGAAAAAAAATGTCATGAATGAATTTTTTTTTCGAAAAATCTGTGATATGATGATATAAATAAAACAAAAAATTAAAGTAAAAAAAAAAATAAAATAAAACAAAATGTATAAGCTTATAATGAAAATTAATTAAAAATAAATAAAGTTCACTCATAAATTTAACATTTTACAAAATTAATTTTTAATTTTTATTAAAAAAAATAAAAACAAAATTAATTATTTATGGTAATGTCTATTAATAAAACAAAACAAAGCAAAAAAATTCATTAATTTTGTTAGCAATATAATTTTTTCTATGAGTTCCAAGTGATAATTATAAGAAAATAAATAAAACTTAAAACAAAAACAAAAACCAAATAATATTGTCTTTTTGAATTTTAAATATGCAAAATTAAATTGCTGTACATGATAAATAATGTAAAATAGTATTAAGAATCCGAACAACAAGAATAAGAATCCGAAAGTGATGTGGAAAATAAAATAACTGCAAAAAACTGGTCTTGTTTTCTTCTTATGAACAGTAATTAGTGGACAGCACACTCAAGAGATTATTAGCACCTGGAATGGATGGAAAATTAGGAAGGAAATAAAGAAGGGTACTAATGAACGTTAATTTTGAAAGTTTGCTGGCTATAATGAGTAGGAGCTCGGCAGGGCATTTTATAAGCAAGTTGTTCAGCTTAAATTAGAGTCACAATATTTCAGAGTACTTTCGAAAGTGTTACGGTTGAGGATTTGAAGGGGCTACTGGCAATTATAGTGGCGCACTAGTAAAATATTTTTTACAGCGTTTATGAAAAATACACATTTCGCAGCATTTTTGGGGAAATCGAGTATGTAGTCAATCCAACGAAGGTTGTTATTGACACGCATACTGAGAATGCACGAATTTTCGACAAGAATGCTTGTCAAATGCCGTAGTAATAAGTGCAACTACTTTGCTTTCACCAGATTCATGTACGCTTTAGTTCCACTTTGCGGTAAGACATGCCACCAAATCACCAATGGGCACGGTGCTACAAAAATCGTACTTCCAGCCGTGTTTCAAATTATTTCATGAGATTACAGTTTATCAGATTTTCCATGATCTTAGAAAGAAGGAACGGCAGTGCATTGGGTCTGTATGAGGAGAGAGAAGATAATTGATGAATAAACTAACGCAGTGGTTTTACCAGGTTGGAGGAACACCACTTCAGATGAAAGGGAGATATACCATCTGGACCAGTGGATTTGCGAATGCTAAAATCTTTAAGTACTCTTGCTACTACACGAGTGCAAAATGGATTCGACGCACTCAAATGTAGACGGAGACAAAGCACAATCTGAATGTGTTGAGCCGGCTGTAAAGTGTTTATATTTTATAAAAGACCTTGCAGTCATTCCTGGCTCCTTTTAACTTTTTACGGAAGAGCGAACAAATGGGATGAAAAGATTGCTATGTCATCTGCAAATATTGCAGTCTCACAATCTGGAAGATTTTTGGAAACCAGATGTAAAAGTGTTGTACACGATTGGCTCCAGTACTGAACCTTATGGAACACCAGAGCCAAATAATACTAGTTCGGAGACGCCACTGTTTAGCTATAAAAATACAAGGCCATTATGCCAAACTGTATTGAATGCCTTTCGATATCAACCAGAACCATTGCAGTAGATCTTCCTAGTGAACGATTCCGCTTGACATCATTTCACATCCTAAGAACCTGGTGAAAGGTATTATGATGGCGCCTTAATCCAAATTGTTCATTTGGATACATTTTATTATCACAGATAAATCTTCTAATTTTTTCTTTCAATACCTTCTCATAAATTTTACGAAGACTGCTTTGTAGCCTTATTGGTATTTAACTCCCAGGATTTTCAGGGAGCTTATCAGCTTTAATAATTGGTATTACTTTTGCCAGCTTCAAGGCATCAGGAAAATACCGCAGTTTTACGCATTCCTTTTCTTGGTATTAAAAACATAATTTTGTAATTTGGCATCACTTAATGTAAGGTACTTTAAAAGTAATAAAGATATTTTATCCTCCTTCTTTCTCGTATGTCACGAAGGTAACACGTATTTTATTTCTTGTCCAAATTAATCTGCGCAATCCATCACCTTTATCAAAAACACTAAGAATTTTAATCCAACTTTATTTTATGTAATACTTTTGATATCGTCTAGACCACCTGACTTTTTAATCTTTAAGTTTTTAATAACAGACTCTGTGTCCTCATCAGTTACGAATTCGCAGGTAGAGATTTGAGTAGAATTATTTGCTTAGTTTTGAATAGCACCTTGAATCAAAATGTTTGTGTTTACGTCGCCTAAATGGCACGAAATCCTATGGTTTTTCGAAAAATTTAAGGCTAGTGCGCTTACTTTTTCAAAGTCCGTAAAGAAAGGAGTTCCTGAATCCTTCAAATAAGACATATGTCTATTCTTGTTTTTTTTACTATTTTGACAATGTTCCAAAATGGCTTTGCGTTTTTTTCAAGGGAACAAAATTTTTGATTCCATTCCTTACTGCGATGACCAGAAATGTGTTTTGCAATTATTTTATTCAGAATTGAGACCTGTTGTCGGTAAAACGTCCTCAATTGTAGGTTTAATTTACGATATCATTTATGTATATACATGTTATAGTTTTAAAGATATTTGAGCTTTTTTCCAGGATTTTCAAACTTTGTATGTTCTTTTAGTCCTTTCCAGTAGTTTGGCACAAAAACTTCTTTGGATTTTTACCTCTGACATACATACATTGACAATAAAAATTTTAAAAATCGGAGATTCGGAACTGCACCCAAGAAATCCACAAACAACCATTCGTAATTTAACCTGTGGGCGCAGGCTTTGTATTTAATACTAAAAATTTGTCAAAATTAAAAGCCAAGTTAGAAATTTTTCTGTGTCTTTAACAAGCAGATATTTGTAGTAATTGTAATTACAAATTCTAATACCTATCGCGGAGTTGATTTCCACATTTACTATAGTTCTTTAACTTCCGATTTAAACTTGTCAAAAACTATTTTCGACCAAATGTGTGTATGATTTAGCCCTTAGAAATAAAGATGAACTTTAAAATATGAAATATTAAGTCGTTGCATTTGATATTGTCGATTTGTTGATCTTCATGAACTTTTTAACAAAAAGTTAAGCCTGGCATTGATGTGCGAAAATGAACAGCAACGCCTTTATCGATTTTCCGCTTTCTATCATCATTCCTCTTCAACGCTGCTTTTGACATTTCGTTTCACTCCTTCGTTCTAAGCAAATTTTTAAACACAAAATTTTCACGTGTTGCCTCTTGCATGCATCAAAGTTTGCAGCGAGGTTCGTATTGGTTTATTTCAAACTAGAAATAATCAAGACAAGATGGTTACTAAGAACCTGGACCTAATCACCACTATTGAAGAAGATGCTGATGTGGTAAACCTGTCTGAAGATTCAGATGCCGAAATTGAGGTAGGTACAAACTTCCACATAACCTGGAATTTTATCCACAAAACATTTTTCTCTCGCTAGTATCAACCTACAAAACTTCGTCACAAAAAAGTAACCGAGTTCGAAAAGGGTTTCGAATTTGTATCCTCTGTCAAGGAATACAACCAGGATACATGGGATGATCTTATGAAGTATGTGAAACGCAAAGCGCGTACCAAGACTGACGACAAAATTGCAGCACGCCTTCAAAACCGTGAACAGAATGGCGATACCAAAAGCGATGATGATGACGAAGTAAAAACAACTAAATTTAAAAACCCGGACTTGGATCCGACCTAACAACTTTTTTTTTTCTTTAAGATTGACCTCTCAGATGACGAACTCAAACATGACGGCCTTCGGGTGCGCGAAAAAAAACTTAAGAAAAAGAAGAAAAATGCCGACAGTGATGATGAGAACAAGGAGGAAGAAGGCGAAAAAATGAATTTTGAAGAAATTGAATCCCATCAGGAGATTACTTCGTTTTATCAAATGAACTTATCGCGTCCGTTGATGAGAGCAATTGGAGTGCTTGGCTACATCTATCCAACTCCAATTCAATCGGCAACAATACCCATTGCTCTTCTTGGTCGTGATATTTGTGGTTGTGCGGCAACGGGTACTGGTAAGACGGCTGCCTACATGTTACCAACACTGGAACGACTGTTGTATCGTCCTATGAATAATAAAACCATTACTAGGGTTTTGGTATTGGTGCCAACTCGTGAGTTGGGCGCACAAGTCTACCAAGTAACAAAGCAATTGAGCCAATTTACTAGCATCGACACTGGTCTGGCTATCGGTGGCTTGGACGTAAAAGCACAGGAATTAGTATTGCGACAGAATCCAGATATTGTTATCGCTACGCCTGGTCGTTTGATTGATCACATCAAGAACTGCCCCAGTTTCAGCTTGGATTCGATTGAGGTGAGTTGAATTTACGCATGTAGCGACAGACAAATTTTAAACTGATGACTTAATCCTTGCGCTCTGAGGTTCCACTACCGAGGGAAGAAACAAGTGTTGGACGTTGTTCTTACCTGTTAAGGGAATGGCGTTCTGATTTATTGACTTTTTTTCCAAAACCTTTTTTGTCTGTTCTTGAAAAATTAAATCGGTTCCCCTGTTTTAGGTTCTTATTTTGGACGAAGCTGATCGTATGCTTGATGAGTATTTCGCCGAGCAAATGAAAGAAATTATTAACTCCTGTTCAAAAACACGTCAAACAATGTTGTTCTCGGCTACAATGAGTGAGCAGGTCAAAGATTTAGCTGCAGTCTCTCTCGACAAACCTGTGAAGGTGTTTGTAAACACGAATCAAACGGTAGCCTTTAATCTTCGGCAGGAATTCATTCGGATCCGCGAGGACAAAGAAGCGGACCGGGAACCAATCATTGCTAGTTTAATCTGTCGTACATTCCATGATCATTGCATGGTATTTGTGCAAACTAAGAAGCAAGCACATCGTTTGCACATTTTACTCGGCTTGTTAGGTGTAAGTGCTGGCGAACTTCATGGCAACCTTACACAACAGCAACGTTTGGAATCACTAAAAAAGTTTAAAGAGGAACAAATAGATGTTTTGATCGCTACAGATGTTGCTGCTCGTGGTTTGGATATCGTTGGTGTGAAAACTGTTATTAATTTCGTCATGCCCATCACAACGGAACATTACATCCATCGTGTGGGTCGTACAGCGCGTGCTGGTAGGGCTGGTATTTCAGTATCCTTGGCTGGAGAAAAAGAACGGAAAATAGTAAAAGACATTATAAAGAATGCAGAGAACTCCGTGAAGAATCGCATAATTCCTCCAGAAATCATTGAGAAATATAGAAAGAAACTCATTGCGCTGGAACCAGAAATCCGTAAGTATCTTTGTTTGAACCTTTTTAACTTAATAGAAACATTGTTTTCCATTTAATTATTTGCAGAAAATATTCTTGACGAAGAGCAAGCTGAACGACAACTGGCCAAGGCTGAACAACAGTTATCCAAAACTGAGCGTAAGCTATTAGGCACACAAAGTGAGAATCGTTTATGGTTCCAATCGAAAAAGCAACGTGAAGATGAGAAAGCCCGGTTATCTCTGACAGATGAAGCAGATGTTAAAAAGGGCAAAGCAGGTGGCCAAGACCAAAAGGGAAACAAGCGAAAGCGACCTGAATATGGCGGTGACGGTGAAGATGGCCCACCAGTAAAAGAAATCAAAAAGAAGAAGAAAGAGGAGAAAAGGAAAACTCCCGAACAACTAGCCAAGGAAAGAGCTATGAAAGAAGTAGAAAAAGTGTCCTTAGTTCGAGCGAAATTGTCTAAAATCCGTAAGAGGCCTGGAAAACTGAATACTGTGGCTGATACAGTCAAAAGAGGCGCTAGAGATGGTCCTAAGAAACCAAAACGGAAGTCACAGTCTGCATTTACAAATGATTTAACAGATGTCAGTCGAAGTGGAGCATTGAGGCTGAGGTAAGGTTTAAATATATTTAAAAGAATGTTTTAGATTTTAACACTTAAATTCTTTCTCAAATAAATTTTCTAGATCTGAGGCGAATCGGCATAAGAAAATGTCAAAACTTAACGCAAAGAAAAAGACCAGTAATGTTAAAATTGTCAACAAAGCAGGAAGGAATAAATTTAACAAGGGAAAGAACTTTGGTGGACCGAGATTTGCAAAAAAAAATAAAAAATAGTTGTTAGATTAGGGTTTAAAGAGAGTTTAAAAGAGAAATTTAAAAAATAAAATTAAAGTTGTGAATTTTAAAAATACGTTGAAAATGTCTAGTGATAAATAGAACATAATAATAATCAAGCAAAGGAAAATGTAAAGTATTTAGAAACGTGGGGTTTTAGCAATATGACTACCATATTAAAACAGAACCTGACGCGTGCAGTTATAACTTAACGCTTTACTTAAAAAGGTTGCTTATTTTATAAAAGGATTGTGATAATATTTCTAAACAGTTGAATCAAGTTTTTTGAGATATTGATCAATTAAAGTATAATTAAACCACTTTATTTGGCATTTCTATAGGACGGCACGAAACGTTTCAGTAGAGTCAGATTCATCAGACTTGTTGAGCAAATGAATAACAAAGCTATGGAAATGATTCTTCGAATCATACTGGAGGGAAAATGAAGTAAGCGACCATTAGGTTGCGCGAGTGAAATTCCTTTGCGGTTGGCGCAAAATTGAGAGAAAAAAAAATTGTTAGTTATGCTCACGTCATCTGTAGGACAAATAATATATTTTAAAAATTATGAAAATTGAAAAACAGTAACTAAGAAAACAGCAAACTTTCGGGTAAAAAAATGCTAATGTTGTAAAGCAACAAATAGCCTCGGATAAATCAAGTTAACTGCTGACGACAACAAAAAAGGACAGTGACGTTCGGATCTGAACATAAAATGTTCAGACCTTGAATAGGGCACTTGTACACAAACACGAAGGGGCATAACGGTCAAGAACCGTCAAATCACGCCTCCGACGGAGAAATACTGTAAAGACCAATTGCGTATTCCACAATCTCTCGTCAACGCTCTTACAACTTGCATTAAGTGTTGAAAATCGATGTCAAGAAACGAGCAGAAATGGGGCTGAGTTTACCCCAACTATTTGCGCGACAACCCGGGTTTGATGAAGTGATGCAAGCACTTGTAGTAACACAACTCGTGCGATTTATGAGCAATAAATGATGCTTCGCTGCTTCTACAGTGAAAGAAGAAAGAGCATGCAAATCTACGGGAACAAAGTTCGTATGCTATACCTAATGGTTAAAAGAACTTGTCAAGCCAACAAGACCCGAACAGAATCTTGTAGAGTTGACCGAGGAAATTTAATATTCGTGGAAAGCACATATTAACATTTGCAAGTTTCGGCAAAGGAAACCTGATGAATATAGCCTTAGCACTGTTTGCATGACATCAGTTTCCTCAACATCTGATCAGCGCGATATTAGGCTGGCCGAAGCAGGCAAACATTTTTTTTCCGAAGCCTGTCAAAGTATGGACGAAATAAGCTGCTCTTATTTAACACCTATTTTTCCGAATGCAAAAATAGTTTTTATTCTCAAGCCTGATGTTAACTTTGACCATATAACTCCTAGGAAAATTTAGTATTCCTTGTTACCGAAGAGAATATGGGCGAAGATCAAACTACATTCACGATGTGCACCATATCAATCCACCACCAATCAAGGCCCTTCAATTTTATAACGACACTCAGGTTGTGAACGATGGCTATGGAGAGCTCTTGCTGTTTCATTAAAGTTGATAATGATTTCAAAGAGAACTTTAATTTTTTTGGGATCGGAAGGTTAATGGGTAACAGAATCCTCTGTTGTAAAATCTATCTGGTTATCAATACAGGTACTTAAGATTAAGTGAGATGATTCAAGCCTTTGCCAAGTTAAGATTGGGCATATTTGCAATAATGTGGTCAAATAATTGGCTGAAAAAATGCACTCACTTCAATCAGGTCCATATTTCTCGACACCAATCGAGTAATTATGATAGAACTTAGCAAGGATTCACAATTTCTTGTTGTTTTTCGGCAACACGAAGAACTGTTGATACCTGCTTAGCAAATGGAACTAGCTTGCCGTATAAATCAAAGTGCGTTCAACGTCGGCAAAGTAGTAATATCTGATATGCATGCTTCTAAAGAAAATGTAGAAACCCCAATTCAAATTCATCTGACACGAATCGTCGCATCCACACATAGGAATTGACCAAAATAAAATGCTATCCAATAAGGAAACAGTAAAACAACGACCACTCCAAATAACCTTGTCTCCTGGCACCAGACACACGTGTTCCCAAGCGACACAGCTTCACACTTTAAGAGAATTTACAAGAAACTTACACTAGCGCATAAAACAAAACAAATTGAAACCCTTTTTACAAACGTACTTTTATTTGTGAGCACATTGCCCGTACAAACATAAAACTTATTGAGGAAATTGCAATTTCAGCTACAGCGCCACCGATTGGAATTTCAGCAGACAGCGGATTGCAGCATGTTTACAACTTCAACTTGGTACGCCTCCAGTGACGCCTCTTAGCGTTGTATCTGATTGTATTTCCAGTACGCAGACGAACCCATTGCGGGACGGATCTATTTTGTTTTAGCTTTTTAGCTAATTTTTGTTTAATTCTAAACGATTTGTGGGCAGCCATTTCGTCCGCACTTGACAAAGATTGGAAAGGAAAGAAACATGTCGGCATTCAGAGCCGCACATTCGAAGAAGCTGCTGGAATGAGTGTGTCTAAGGGAGAGAACTGCTATAAAGAAATCAGTTCAGAGACTGATGGATTAGTGGTGTGTTCGGTAATATTTTTTTTTTTGTGAATTGCGAATGTTAATACATACTACAGAACACACCAATAATATATTCAATTTGTTTGTCAATGTATCATAAAATGAAATAAATTAAGCCAAAACAATTGACTTTAATACATAAACAGCCTTCAGCAGTTATCTTGGAGCTTAAGATTTTTTGATTGACTGAAGAGAAGGTAAGGATAGAAATATAATTATTATAATTTCTTTCGGATTTTTAGTTAAGAATGTGGACTTATGCAGTATGTGGCTTTGGAAATTTCAAGATAAGCCACGAAATTATCCCTTTGTTGAATAAAAGGTTTTAGTGGTACTTCGCACCCCCTGATGAGAAAAACATATTTGGTATTCCCGCAAACGCTTTCAAGCTTTGAGTATTCTAATTTTACACTCTCTCAACCGTGATCGCCATTTATGCCACAAATGTAGCTAGCTCACGTATGTATCTCAAGTAATTGTACTTTTATCCGAAACATATAGTACACAATATGAAGGAGTTTTAAGTTAGTGGGTTAAATTCTTGATAACCTTAGGTCACTAGAAAATCTTTGATCACAGTGGTGGTTAGGAATTACAATTGCAAAAACAATACAAATTCTTCATTTAAAAGATCATGCAGTTGAAGTCCTTTATATCTGTTGAAATACGGATTACTTAATTAACAAAAGATTTATTTTAAGCACGACAAACACCAAAGAGATCAAAAGTGGAAGTGAATTTAAAAACGGGTAAAAGAAGGAGACAAATGTGACAGCAGACGGGTATGGATGTTTCCAGCAAGTAATTTATAAAGTGAGCATTCTACTCCAATACTATTCTATTCCAACAGTATCCATGCCCGGCAACTTATCACGGACTAGAGCTCCAAGAGCACTAGAGTCATTATTTTCCATGAGGTTAAGCAAATCGCTGCTCAAGGGTCTTTTGCCTGGAGCTTGGCAATGTAGCAGGAGACCTTTTACTAAGAGATAAGACCGTATGTATGAAGACCTTTTACTCTTCTAGCCTTACCACTCGGCCTCTAAAGTGATTAAAGCTGGTTCCAGTTTATCCGCCACGTTCAGGAGCTTTACTGATAGCTTCAACTTTACCATCTATCACAGTTTTAAAAAGACCATACCATCAACATCGCTTTTATTGATCATCTCAGTCAGCATTTTTTCTGTGAGGGTCACTAAAAAATCTTTTCGAAGGGACATTATCTTTGGATACCGTAACCTTTTTTTCGTTTCGAACTTCGTGAACGAAATACATATGTATGCAGGATCGGATATGGGTCTTTCTCTTATGTTAATAATTCCGAGTTGATTGTTCAACGAACTAGCTCCGATAGGGAAAACAAACGATTCATGTTCGTTCTGCGGTTGGAACTATTTTGCGCAACTATACTTACAACTCCTTCATTAATATCAGGCTTTTACTTGCTATAGATTCACAGTATTTGCATTAATTAGACCACTTACACATAAGCATTGTAGAAGCTAGTCCTTACATATGTTTTGATAAAGAGCTTTCTTAATTGTTTTTGTTTGGTGTGCAATGGTAATTTTTACAAAACGAGTTAGGTAGTGGCGGACGGGCGGTAATCACATTTTGATTGCCAATAACATGTTGAATAAAGTTATGAGAATTTCGTTACTAATTCAGATTCAAGTTACGCACTACACAAGTTAGACGCGTTCTTTAAATTAATGTCATACAATTTTGGGCTAAATTTGTTCATATGAAATGCGTTGAAAAACTAAAAAAGAAAATCATATATTTATATAAGAATTCATTTCATCCAATAAGATGTTCATTCTCTATCTTAGTTTCGAGTCTTGTACAATTTCAAGTCTCGTTCTAATATTTGTTTTCATTTGTCAAAAAATCCCGTTGTCAAATTTGACAGCCAGTTCTTAACTTCTAATTCGAAATCCGTGTGTGTTGTGATAATCGTTCGGTGTCGCGGCACGCTTTTAAACTGTTTTTTTTTTTCAATTTGAAAATAATGCACTTGTGGAGAGTTGCTTAATTAACTTTAAAAAACAAAAACAATTGGCCGAACTACTTAAATTTAAAAAAATTATTCATTTTTAAGTCAAAGGTATGTAGACGGTGATTTGAAATTATGTAATGTCTTGTGACAAGAAATGCGAAAATTGGATATTTATGGATTTTTGAAAATGTGTTGTCATAATTTATGAATATTGTCTGTGGGGGTACATGCACTTGTCCACTGGCCAGATAGTCAACGAGTGCAATCGTCCCAATCGATTTAGAAAAGCTTAGGAATCGAAGGTATTAGAGTGTGTGATTTGGTGCGGTCATTCCATAAACTCGTTTCAAGAATTTGCATATGAAAATGAAAACAAAATTGAAATTTATAAATAAAGGAACCTACATGTAGGTTGCTTTTGATGTAAGACAATGTGTACGGAGAGATTGTGTTCCTTGGACATGATGTCATCGGTTAGAATTATGTATATTTTGTATTCTACTTAAAGAAGCTAGTTTCGTTTGTTAACTAATTGAGTTAGGACGGGAACATTTTTGAATAGTTGCTCGGATTTTGGTCAAGGTTAGCTATTTTTCATTGTCGTGAACTAGAACTAAGTTGGCGAAGATATGGTTGAAGCAAAGTTGGTATAGTTTTACTGGAAGTGCCCATAATAATGATGTTTTTTTCACTATCCAATCGATACGAATACCACTCCAGAATGTAATCGATTGTAACGCTGACGAAATTTACTTGCGAAATGTTGTCACGGGGGTTGTTTGCATCTGAAGGTAACTTTTGCTCATATGCACGAATTGCTGGTCCTTTGGATATCTCAATCAGAAAAACTTTTCCTTACAATACATGATCTTGTGATTCATGATATTCTTTATGGGACAAAGTATATGCGTATTACAACTTCTTAATATTTTTGTGAGCCTTATGTTCCGGGTTTTGTTTATTTTCTTTTCTTTAGAATGCTGTTTGTTTTATGAATATTTTAATTTTTTCAACGAATAACACTGTCATTGAACTATTTTTGAAATTTTTTTTCCATCAAGTTGTTTTTTTTTTCGATAACCTTCGTTGCTATAGCTGCTTTTTCTTTCATTCCTAGGTAGAAGTAATGTATTGACACTCCTATGAGTGTCTTAAATAAATGCTAAGGCTTTTCATAGGTTGCATTTTGGAATCATGCATTTGAAACATTGATTGTAGTCTTATTTATTTTGCTTACCGTTGCAAAATAAAAACATTGCAGAATTAGTGTTTTATTGGCTGATGTCTTTTTCCTGGGCTTCAGTCAACACCCCACCAACCAGCACGGTCTTTTGGTAGCTTATTCCAGTTTCTCACGCTAAGTTTGCAGAGGTCCTCTTGCACTTGCGTGCGCCACCGGAGTCTCTGTCTTCCTATACTGCGTTGTCCCTCGGTGGCAGATTGGAAGACTTCGGATCGAAGCATCCTCATCCATTTTTGATTATGTTCATGCCCTTGCGCAATAGAGCAGAAGCAGCGTTTGGCAGCGATTCTTTCAAGTATGATGTTGAAGAAATCCCATTATAGCCCATAACCTTGTCTTAATACTTTTTGACATCAAAGGTATTATTTTTCGTAGAAGCTGTCCTTGGTGTCGTTATCTTTCTCCTCTGTAGTGGCGTGCGCGTATGTTAGGCTAATCATGGCAAATTAAGCCTTGATGCGGATTGTCTGCTTTGAAGCAGTCTAGGGCCTCCGCTTGTTGTTCGGCTGCACGTGGCTTATTAAAGGAGCTAACATTTCTCGTGCATATCTAAGGTTCGTTGTCCTTGATTCGTTTGCATGGGTTTGTGTTTCGTAACTTTGGCTTTTTTTCCATGGCCAGGCAAATACCCTGGCAATCTGAAGGGCTCTACGGTTGGGGCTCATCCGCCATCATATATTTTCCAAAAACCTGATTTAGTCTCGGAAATCCTTACTGGCCTGGAAACTCTGCACATCTTTTTCAGTTATTCGATGATTTTCGATTGTTATCCGTAGATTTTGACCAGCGTTGGATGTATTATATACTTGCGTTTCTCAGAGCCGCGTTATTTGTATGCAGCCCACATATATATTAACGATCACTGATACTACTATATCTCATATCGCCTTTGCCATTTACACATTTTTCAATGGTTAGGAATCCGATTTGCTCTTTTCATTAAAAAACAAAATTTCCAAAACTATACCTCGAAGATCCTTAATTATTTTTCGACTGTCTTCTGTATTGCGGTATTCCCGTCGTACAATTAAAAATAAAAATGCTTCTGAAAACGAAGCTAAGCCAGCTTGAAAATTTATTGTCGAAGGTGTATATTATTCTTCTAAAAAGGAAGGTGAAGAAACCAGATAAAATGTTTTTGATACGAACATTTCACTTATCCGGACCCGGACAAAATTGATATATTTTTCTTACTATTAAGGGCCGTGTGGTGCTCCCATTGTTCCGATTTGAGTTATGTTGTTGTTATTTCCTCTAAATCTTAGCGTCATAGCTTGACATTTGCAAAAGTTACGTAGCCAAGAGTACATCTTTCTCTATGTGAGTTGGCGATTTTTCCATTACTTCCTCTCGGCTGCTGAAATTCACTGAAACGCGTTCCCCGTAGTGGTTTTTTTTTTAACTCGATTGAAAAGAAAGAAGTCACAGGGAGCCAAATCAGGTGAATTCGGAGGCTGTTGGATGGTATTTGTTGCATTTTTCGTCAAAAAATAATGAATAATGATGGCACTGTTCGGCGGTGCAAATCATGGTGTAAAATCCACGAGTTTTCTGCCCACAATTTCTTTTTCTTCATCAATGTTTTCGTCGGTTTTCGATGTCGATGGTCTGCCATTGTGTTCATCACCTTCGATTGACTCACGACCATTTTTGAACCGCTCGTGCCACTGGTAAATGACCATTTTCTTTAGAGAATCGTTGCCGAAACACTTTTCAAACATTTCCAACGTTCGCGCACTATTAAATCCGTTTTTTACGCAATATTTATTACAAGTTCGTCGTTGTAAATTGTAAAATATCACCAAAACACACAAAGATAGATGTACTCTTGGCTATTTAACTTTTGCAAATGTCAAGCTATGACGGTAAGATTTAGAGGGAATATCAACAACAGATGTACCAACTTAACAAAAAGCGACACACAGTGGTTATTCCGGGAACTTTCTGATCAAGTTGGTATGCTTGGATATTGCTTATATCTTTCTTCAGTATCATTGGTCTGTAGCTTGCAGAAAAATTAATTGAAATGTGAGGATATTTATAAAAAACGTTAAGTTTATGTATAAAAAACCATAATTTGAATTTGGGGCGAAGCAAGTGACCAACACAACATATCCAGTTTCAAAATATTTGGCATAGAAGAGTTTCTTACAGTTGACTTCTGCTTAGTTTCTAGTTAGACAAACGGAAATATCTCACAAAACTGCAGAAGATAAATTGTAGTTAAGTATGTGTGTATGTGATTTTTCGAACGAAATACTTACACACTTTTCTCCAATTCTAAAGGGTTTGATGCATCTCTTACCTGTTTTCTTTATCTGACCATTTTAAACAATTCGTCTGAATCACTTAAACAATTCGATGGAGCTCATTTTATTAGGTTTTTTCAAAAATATTTCGGCAATGAATAAATAGTTACCAACTGTTAAAACAAATTGAAATCACAATAGTTACTTTTATGGTTTTTATTCACAATGATAGAATCCTTTGTTGATTGAGTTACACAATAGCTTTGTTCAGTGAGGAAAAACTAGAACAGAACCGCATAAATTTGTGAAAAACGTCAAATCAAATGAAAACTGAAAAGTACAGCCCATATACGAGTTGTCAAAAGTTAATCCATTTGTAATTTAAAATTTCACTTGATTTAGTATTTACTAACATCGCCAACAAATAATCCAATTTAAAATTACAGCTGATTTTGACACTTTTCACAATTGTGTTCTACTTCGAGAGTAGGTGCAAGATTTTCTGTTCCGAACAGATTTGAACAACCTCACTGAACACAAAGTAGAACAGATTCGGACAGAAATTTTTCTTGTCTTGTACTTTTCTGTTCCGAACAGTTTGGAACAACCTCACTGAACAAACCTCATACCAAACTTGAAATCAGTCGATTTAACAATCGACAATCGATTTGATGGACGATCGTCAATCGCACTAAGGGCCTTAGAATAAGCAATGATGCAACCAAAGTACCATCGCTAGACACCATATGTAGGCGATTACATCAAGATGGAGAACGCTATTATGTCGCCACCAAATTGTCATACGTAAACAAAGATCAACATACATATGTATGTAATAGCTATTTATTTATCTTATTGTGTGTGCATTAATGAAATAAACAAATAAAAATAAATCAAATAAATAAACAACATATCTTAAAAATTAAGATTTTTGAAAAGTCTCATGGTTCGTATAAACTATTCCCATGACAAATTTTACGGCTGTTCATCTAGAAGGGAAACTTACATCTTTGGGTCACTATAAAAAGTATAAGTTTGCATGTTTCAACAGGACAATTGTTCTAATGGTCATAGTTATGATCGAAATTTAACGTTAACGAATGCAAAACACTTATACTATACATTGCATTCTTCAAACATTGGAAAACCTGGAAAATATTTTTGCTGCATAAAGTTTTGAACTTTTTTAACAACATTCATATTTTTGAACTCAGTTTGCATCATAACTCTCAACAATTGGGATTGAATCAATGATTTTTTTGTGTTTAATTCATTCTTATCAATAAAACACTTAAAAATTAATTTTTTAAACATTTCGTTTTTATTTAATTGTTCGATTAGTATTTAATATATTTATTTGTGTTTTGTATGCACAAATTTTTTTTATATTTATCTACTTAAATTGATTTATTTTATTATTATTAATTTTTTTTTTTTAAATTTATCAATCTGTTAATGTTTATTTCTGTAACTGTAACCTTACAATCTTTTTTGTATGTTTTATTATTTTTATTTTTATATATCTATCACATAATTGATCATACTCTGTGTGTTGTTGCACTAACTATAATTTGCGCTTGATACTATTTTCTATAAAAATAATTTTCATTCTCATTTTTAAACTCTGAATTTTAATTGTATTTGCTAATGTGCTTGTCATTTCAAATAACAGTCACACATTACCAAAAAAAAATTTAATTTTACACAAACTCAATTGGAATTACACAACGTTTTCAACAATGTAAGAGTTTTTTTAAACGTTTACAATTTTGAAGGAATTTTTATTTATTTGTATTTGTTTTAGAAAAATAACAAATGCAATTTTGTTTTGTGGAAAATAAGAAATTATTTTAGTTTATTCTCTAAATCTATCTATTCTATGCAAATATTGCAAAATAATAACACTTATAGTGATTTTTTCTTGTTGTTTGTTTTTGTATTTTTCTATTGTTTAAAATAATTTGCACTGTTTGTTTTTTTTTTCGTGTGTAAGTGAAGTAGGAGGGTGAATTTTGAATTTCCTTTATTTTTTATATTAAATATCTGGCACTTTGCAGTGCTTTTGGAATATTAAGCAGATTGAGAGTGGGTATAGCACAGACATGATATGGACTTTAATAGTTGTTTTTTTTTATATTTGTTTGATTGCAAAAATGGCAAGAAACCGCACACGCAATCAATAGCAAATCGCACCTACCATAACCTGTTATATAAGTGTTTTGTGTGCGTAATGGGCGAGCTGAATTACCACTGTAATGGTCAATTATCACCGAAGACAGATACAAGCACGTGACATATAAATCAGTATCTTTTTACCTTTTTCTAGTCTCAGTGATTTTTAGCCGTCTTTGCTTATAAGTCCAAATTGTACTGCCCGCCTACTTGTTCTTCGAACGCTTAAGTAGTTAACGTTTTAGTATTAATAATATTCATAGTTTGGGTTACATAGCAGAAAACTAATTATATGAAATTTATAACGCTGTTCTTGCAGTTGTTTGTCCTTTTCCCCTTAAATTTTAATCGAGTGATCTCCGACGTTGCTTGGAATAACCACCCATGCGAGTATCTAAACGAGCGAGTAGTGGAAGCTCTCTCATTGAAACGTTCACTGAAGGAAGCGGTTCAAGTCCTTTCAATTTCTTAATGGCAGGAGAATGTTTCTGCGGTGTTACTGGAAGGCTTGAAACATCATCATTCGTACTAGCACTTAACTCAGTTGCCGAGATTTTGACCAGCGGTACTTTAGCTTCAGCGCCCAGCACTGATTTTGGTCTCCCCTCATTTATTTTATTATTTCTAGCAGCGCATTCCTTCATCATCATCAAATGATCTAACTTATTGACAGTGGCGTTCAATTCATTCTCCCAGACGTCTTGTTCCTGCTGTCCATCACCACCTTCAACTGGACGAACGGCTAGTGTTTTAACTTTTTTTCGTAGTTCTTCTACCATATCTTCATCGATTTGCGGTTCTTCTTCATTGTCCGTTTCCATGTCAACACCGTCGCCACGTTCACTGCGAATCGAACTGGTAGTAGTTAGTGACATTTCACTACCCATCGATGGGAGATCACAACGTTCTAATTCTAAATTAAAGTCAGGCAATGGTGCTAATTCAGCACCAACACCAGGCTCTCTTGGTCCTGGTGGTGGAGTATTCATTCCAACAAAATCACCACGTTGCTGGTGGATTTCATCGCTAATGCGCTCGAGATTCCGTAAAGCTGTTGAGTATGTTTGTTTTGCTGATTGAACTTGACCCTGTAATTCTTGGATGCGATTCTTTTGAGTTTGTAACTGATCTTGGCAGATTTGTTTCTCTTCGAAATACGGGCGAGATTTGGCTATGTTGCGTCGGAAGCGTTCTTCTAGTTGTTGGACCTACAAAACGAAAGAACTCTAATTAAAACAAACTCTTAAGAGGTGATCATATATCTGTCATTTCGACCTTCATTTCAGCAGCATTGAAAATCCTGGCCTTCAGTTGATGGTTTGCATGGCTTTCGGCTTTCTGCTTTTCAGCATCCATCACCTTTTGCGTGGCGTGATTGAGCATTTCTTGCCACGCATTGTCGAATTGCCATTCATGTGAATTCGACATGAAACGTTGTTCAGCCAGCGCCACAGTTTCTTTTGCTGCCGCATGGATTTCTATGGGCAAAACGAAAAATAACATTTGTCAATTGCATGTTGTGCAAGTAAATATGGAAAACTTACCATTTGCTCTTTGAAATTTGACGGCCGCCTTCTGGCATTCAATTTGTGCTTCGCGTGCCTTCTCCAGTGCGTCATGATATGGTCGAGCCTTCTCAATACAATTGCCTAGCTTCTTCGATGAGAGTTTTAATCGGCGTGTTGATTCATTTAATAAGATACGGAATGTTGAATTTGCTTCCTGTTGAAAGAAAACAGTAAACATTTCAATTATGATGAAAGGAAGACAAAGAAAAGTGAAAATGAGGTTTGTAGTTCTATTTAATTTTTAATTAAAAGATGATTGATTCAATGAATACATTTGACCGAGCCACATTCACTTCCATATTCAATAAAATTAAAAGAAACTCACCTCTAATTCAATCTCAAGTTTATTGATTTGATCTGTCGCTGTATTGAGATTCTCCAATTCGATCTGGAAAGGTGAGGAGAAAAAAAAAATTAATTAAAATGAATTGAAATCGCAAGTGCAAAAAAGAAGTGAAAATTTATTCCAACGGTAATTGGTAGATGTTAACGTTTTTGTCGCCAAAATTAATTGATTCTCGTTTTCACAGAATTTAATAGAAATCTTGCGAACGCCAATCCTTTTGGAGACCAATGATACCACAAGCCAAAAAGGTGACACATAAGTTTTAATGATTACCATTAATTTGCATAATTGGTTCCACTTTAGATGATACTTTTCTGCAAGAGCCATTGCAGGTTACATTGCGTTTAGCCGATTTTAAGTTCGCCTTACCAATTCAGAAACTGTCAGTAAAAGCAAAATCTAATTGGATCAGTCTTAAAATTACCAAGCGCTTCAGGAAATGTTTTACCACCATACATCACATTTTAAAATAAACCCTTTCATAATGTCATCACATTATTGTTGATTGTCTGAAATTATGAAAACTCATACTCTGGTTGTCCTTGCTTCGATGAGAAGTACTCAATTTCTGTATTAACCCCCGTATTTTTTTTTTTTGTTTGCAGGATTTGTAAAGCAACAAAGTTACAAACATGTCACGAAGTAAACGAAATGTACCTGCCCCCACGGGAAAAGTAGATCTTAGAAAATTATCGGTAAAAATTGACCCACAGACTACATGGATGAAACACAAATTGATTAGATATATGTATTTATTTTGACAGGCTCGTGTGGACCGTGTAGTTGTATCAGGTCTATCGAGAACACATGACGACTATGTTATGAAAGCTGCCGAAGGACTTTTCAAAGCAACAAACTTTCAAGATGTTATGCTTGAAGCTATGAAGTAAGTACACACACTCTTAACTACAGAACACTGATTAAATTAAGTTTTTAAACTTGCGACTTTTTAGCGCCAATTCGTACCTCCATGAACTCGGCATCTTTAAAGACATCTTCATCAAAATCGACATCAGTCGTGGTGAAGATGCTACACCAAATGGTTATGAGGTAACATTTAAAGGTAAAGAACTCTCTAGACTAGTTGGGTCAGTCGGTACGGAAGTAGGTCAGAACGAGGGCTCCTTACGGACTGAATTTACAGTACCTAATATTTTTGGCCGAGGCGAGAGCATATCACTGCAAGGTTCATATAGTAGTACACGAGCTAATGATGTTACGTTAAAGTTCTGGAAATCATTCTTTCACACAAGACTTTTTGAAAATAGACCCGAGTGAGTAGAACAGCCATCTAAGCATCTTTAACTTGACACAATTACAGTGGATTTTATTTTATTACAGAATTTCATTATCAGTATTCCGACATATTGACAGAATGGACATAAGCTCTTTTCAAAACTCGAATTTAGGTCTCGTGGCTGACTTTTCATTCACATCGTTACTGCCACAGGTAAGAATATGGCGTCCCATTTGGCTCTTTATGAAAGCCGACTAAATATTGATTCTTTTTGAAGCTACGTCACTCCTTCCAATATGAATCCTCAATACGTGAGATCTCACTTTTAGGCAAGAATGCGCCGTTCGTAATTCGAGAACACTGTGGACCCCGATTAGCATCTCTTCTGCGTTACATTGTCGCTTACGATAAAAGAGATAATCCAGTTTTCCCATCACAAGGGCTATTGGTCAAATCAACGTGCGAATATAGTGGATTCGGTGGAAATATTTCCTACATGAGCAATAGCACCCATGCAGAGATTAGCGTGCCTTTAATCGGTAAAATAGTTGGACAGCTCTGCGGACGGATAGGTGTAGTGAAACCTACGAAATCAATACAAGATGTGCCTGTGAGTAGTCTGTACTATGTTGGTGGACCACAAACGTTAAGAGGTTTTCGATTCGGCGGGGCTGGGCCTCGTGTAGAAGGTACAGCAATTGGTGCACAAGTAAGTTTTTCTTAAGTTAATTTCTTATTAATGATGAATAATGTCCCTAAATATACGTATTGTTTTCATAGAGTTACTGGTCAGCAGGTGTTCATTTATGGTCACCATTGCCATTTAGTGGAGTTTTCAAAGGCTTATCAAATAATTTCCGGACGCATTTGTTTTACAACTTTGGCAATTTCAACTCTTTTACAACTGGTTGGTTCAAATTGAAGTATTAACTTAAGAATTTACTAAAAATCTGTATATTTTTTTTAAAGAAAACATGCGAAGTGCTGCAGGCATTGGGCTTGCATTTAAATTAGCCGAACGTGCTAGAATCGAACTAAACTATTGCGTACCGATTCGAAAATACGAAGGGGATAAAACAGTTAATGGTTTCCAATTCGGAATTGGCTATGAATTCGTTTAACGCTAGTCGAACATAGTGGTGTTCTCTCCTATTTTTTAAGATTTTTCATTTTTGTGTTCAAGAAGCGTTTTACTGCTAATTTTACCTGAAAATGTTATACATGCAAAGAAACACAACACACACACGACACAAGAAAATATGTTTTTTTTTTACCAGTGAACGAGATGAAATAAATGCATTTTTAGATGACAACAATTATATTATAGTGATTATTTTCTCCACTGTACTCATATATGCTGCGCTTGTAGATAAACCCAAATGAAATACAATAAATATCAATTTAAATTTTAAAGCAAGGCTAGATATGTGTATGGTAATTGAGTTTTTTTTGTTTCTTTCTTCATTTTACAAAAATGACCGACTGCATAATGCGTACCGAGTTTATTTAAGAAGGAAGTGTAATATCCACTTGATAAAAAAATTGATGTCGTTTTTGTACAGATTCCAAAGCTGAATATACTTGTGCAGACGACAATTCTTAATCCAGGCAATTGTTTGTGCCCGCATGAAAGTTATTTCATTCGTTGAAATAGAATTCGGATAAAGTCTGTGATTCTCATACAGTGTGCGAATGTGTGGTACAAATCACTTATTACTACTTATCACGCGTTAAGACGATTAAAATATGAAATTTTAGAAAGAAATATGCTTGTTCACAACGGAAGGTGTAAATTAACCCAAATTTTGTAGCTTCATAATTATCAGGTCATTGCTTGGGAGATACAGAGTTTTGAGGAAATTTAGGTAACGTGGATTAAATTTTCCGTTCGGTATGTTGTTTTGAAGTATGATGTACGTATTCCCGTCTGATAAAGCCGATAACAACTTTTAAATTCTAAAAGAAATAATATTAAATCTAAATCCAAGATTGAATTGTTGAATTTCAGCGTAGTGAAAGCAACAAAGTGAATGTACGCTGTATGGGCTCTTAAGCTGAAGAATTTAAGTTGGAAAAAATCGAATCACATCTATGAAATTGTACTACAAATCTAAACATGATATGTGACCATTTGCGTAAGCAGCCCATGAATAAACGAATCAATTTTAAGAAGATAAAATCGGCTATCTGCATTTTTGGTTGCCTTTGGGATTTTTTTGCTGAACCAATTATTTTCTCTTATCATTATTGAATAGATTTTGCTACACATAATTGACTTTGTTCACGAGGCCAACGTCAGAAAGGAGTTCTAACTGAAAATAATAATTGTAGTTTCAACGATCTAACGAAGTATTCCAATACTGATGGGAGCTTTTCTTTACTCAAAGCTTCCTACCTTTAAGAACGGTCCCATCCTATAATGAGAAATCAATTTTAAATCATTTGATAGATATTCAGATTGATTAAATATTCAAGTATTGGTTGCCTTGTAATCATTTGTATATCTTAAACAACATACAGCATTAGTTAGTGTGAGACAGAAAGGTAAAAAAACGAAATATGGAACTTTGGCTAGAACCAGAGAAAACAATAGCCAAATCTGGAGTAGAAACGACTAAAATACGAGGACAGTTAGAAGGGAACACTTCTATGCAATCCAATGTTGTGGAAATGAAAAAGCAAAGCCAAACGGTAGAGTAGACTAGAATTGGCATTTGATAATAACCAACTTATAGGCATTTTGAACAAATGATAAAGCTAGCAATATTATTAAACAAAGTTGTTCCTTTTTTGGATGTTAATTGCTCTAGCAAATGTAAACCGCTTTGGGACTCCTCGTTCTATCCACGGATTTGTCGATATGTACTTTTCTTACTAGTGAAGAATTTTCTTAACCTTTAACTTTACCTTAATGGTACAACATTATCTGTCAATCGTCGTGGGTCACTCCATAACAATCAATCAATTATTGTTTAAAGATGATCAACAAATACCTACGTGGATACACTTCATACATTTTCTTCAAATTAATTCCACTAAATAATAAAAACGAAAAAAATGTGGGTTTCAGTTAGTGGGGTCATCATACAATGTATTTAAGTAAAGCAACCCCGTGGAGTGATTAGAAGCCCTTTAGTCTAGCCCCTTAATTACACAAAATCGCATACAGAACCGCGATTCCATTGTTAGATTTCAAAGGGCGGAGAGAGAGAGAAGCAATCACAAATTATTCATTATAACAACATATTTATTTAAACCGTACGTTTTTTCTGTGATGCTCCCCCGTCAGATTCGAACCCGAACCTCAAGAAAACAACCACAAACAACGCGCTAACAACCGACGCCATAGTCAATTGACGTATACGCTTTGTCAGAATTACTCGTACTATCTCTTCTTTCGTCATCGTACCAATAGTGGAGAAGGGAATATGGAACCAGAAGCAACACCAACCACATCGTGGTGGATTGAACTCACGAAATTCGTGATAGATGTTAATTTCAACATTTGAGTTTTACTATAGACGTTTCCTATTCCGTCCGTGTGCACGACATGATAAAGTCAAAGAGCAATATTTAGGTTAACTGTTGGCTTTTGTTATTATCATTCTATTCTGACATCAGAATAACAATAACAATACGAACGAAAATTCTACGGAAACCAACACTCAACGAACGTTTTCGTTCTAGTTGAAGAGCAACAGCAATAGGAGGAATAAATTAGTAGCCTCCGGACAAAGTTTTGGAACGAAGCAGAGAACTTTTCTGTAAATGATATTCAGTATGTTTTTTTCGCACTCTATACTTTTATTGTGAAGTGAATTATTGAAAAAAAAAGTAAAATTATAAAGATGAAGATGAATAGTAAATTCTAAATGTATGAAGTCATTGTTTCCCAACTTTGGTTTTGTATTTGCATTTGGAAACAATTTTTTTTTTTTTTTTTTTTGTAATATCAAGTCAGAAATAATTATACAAAATGAGAAAAAGGGTAAAAAGTTAATGACGACTGGAGATTCTAATTGAAAAGGAAAACAAAGCAAGATTAATAAATCAACCTTAAATCAAACTTAAAATAGAGAAAAAAAATTTCGAAGAACGTCGCGTTGCATCTTTTGTATGAATTATTCTCCTATGTTTCTTTTTTTTTGTTTTACCTTAACGTTATTCTTATTACATTCTAGTAATCTACGATTTTTCTGATTTAAATGATATACCCTGTTTATGGAATTAAGACGATCTCGCATTCGTACGTTTTTTAAAGCAATAATTTCAATAATTTATGGGGGGCTGTTATACTCGTATGTATGTTATATATATAGTTGTATATAGCATTAGTCAGCAAGCAGGGCACTCTGATCAGATTAGGTAGAAGAAAAAAGTATTTTAAAGAATTAATGTACTGACAATGCTTCGTACAAAAAGAGAAGTTATTTAAAAAATAAAAATAAATAAAAACAAAAATTGGCGTCATCTGGATACGAACCTGTACTTGAAAAATCAGTGATGTTAATCGTCAGGGCTTACAAAGTATAGATGAACACAGAAAACTACTCAAATTGTACCATTTTGGCTTGTTCTTTTGCGTTTAAACCTTGAACGAATCTTTCAATTAATAATACCTCATTGCGCTTATAGTATAATACCTTCGAGTAATCGTAAATAAGGAACGTAAACCCGACCTTAATTTGTACTTCATATGTAGCTCATATATGCTAAGAAGAAAACTAAGACTGCTACGATGACTTCATTAGCGTTTTCTTTTTCCACGGTACGTCGTCTGGTTTCGGTCATATTGATCATTCATAAACGGAATTCAAAAACATGATCTCCGATCAATCCTTAGCTTTCTATGGTTGCCTCTTTTAAGCCCAATAAAAGCGTATTTCATTTACTCTCTTAGCTGTTTGAATGATTGCGTTTGTACTATCTGCGATGTACTTTAAAACTAAGCTTTTCAGCGATGTGGCCATTCTGAGAGCGAAAGCCATTACTACTGGTGAAAAATTAGACTCGTAAAGAAAGCTAACAGTTAATCCTTCGAAGTTGGATGTTTTCACCCTCCATCTTCAAGGCCTGAGATACTGGATTAAGTGAACTACACTATCAGATTAACACGATTTCTAAGTGTTACCTTAGCATCCAAATTTAACTGAAAAGGTTCATCTTAGACTAAATACCGTAATATAAACAAGGTGGGGCAAAAGTAATGTCATAATGTGAATTTTGGGAAAATTGGACTCTGTTTTTACGAAAATCAACAGACCACCTCCTGAGTTGATGCACATTTGTGCTCGTTTTACAGCATTTTATATTTTTGCTTGCAAAACATCTGGACCCAAATTCGTGATTTTTTCGTCAATGTTGTCTATAATCTAAACAACACAATGTCATTTGACACCATTTGCAAAAATTATGGGACAATTACATTATGACATTACTCTGCCTTACCTTGTAGAAGATTCAGGTTTTTATTTTGGTAAAATTTGGAGAATGCAATCGGTTGAGCTAGTGGTTTAAAGTTGACAGGAAGTGTTTGCAGTCTTAAGTAACTCTAAGGGATTAACGAAATGTTCTGATGTCATTACACGGTACGCTCAATAGACATAAATTCTGAACTCTTGTGTGTAAGGCTGTGGTTACATAGCAAGCGAGTAATACAAGCGCGAGCCCACACTTTTCATTAAAAACGAGAGCTCGCACTAGCTTAACCATTAACATGAAATCGAGCTAGTAAACGCTTTAGTTTCTATCTGGTTCTAGTGAAGTGCACAACATGTCGCTACTTTCAGACGAAGAACTTTAATTAACAGAAAGTATGTTCATGAGATACACATTCAACATATAAGCAAGTTTTGGGCCATTATTTTCCGTTTGGTGTCTCTTGTTGTATTCTTCTGTTCGCATGTCCCACAGACAACGCCTTTCCCGAACTTCGATTAATAATTTTTCACCATCTATCCTCGGTTGGTATTAATTCTCGACTAAACTCGCTCTTGCAATTGCAATTCAACCCAGCACTGCACGAGCAGTTGCTTGGCATAAAATTGAAGTTGTTCTTGTTGTTGGATTCTTTGTAGTAGTAACAGGTAACATTGTCCTTAAACGCATGGTTGATAATACATAAGACAGATCTGCATGCAACTATGTTTGAGAATACAACAAAAAATAAACAACGTATCAGCAAATATGCTTTGAAATGACCTTCTCTAAAGTTAGAGGTTAGGGATGATCTATTTAGACGATCATACCATCATATGCGTGCATCTTCTTTAAACATCAAAATCGATCGAACCAACGATCTTCATACATACATTCCTCGGAAGTTACAGGCAAGCAGCAAAGCTAGGAGAAATGTTCTCTTAATAACCACTTTATCTGTTCACTATAGAGAAATAGCATTTTCTGTTATGTGGGTGTGGTTCCTGCATAGTTATGTGTATTTATGATAAAATGTACCAGATTTCTAGTGATGGGAAATTTTGATCATGATCATGTGTTTTAAGAACTGATTTTTTGTTTTTTATCGCTCTTATTGGTAAAGTTTTAAATCGTTGTTTGTAAACAAAGAGCATACACATATTCATTAAACTTGGAACTTTTTTGAAGCTCAAAAGTGTAAAAAAAAAAGATACAAATATCTAATGTTTGCGGTAGTTCGGACGTAATTATTTGCGGTATTGGTGTTTTATCATAGTATTTTTTCAAATTAAATGCATCACATTTAGCATATGAGACATCCTCAGTATTTTGTCCGATATTTTGCCTATTTTTCATTGCTTGGTACCATTGGTGGTAGTTTTTGTGGGACGAAAAACTTATGAAAAATAACATCCAGAATGCGTGTTATCAACTGCGAAACACGGCGGAGGAATCATTACGATTTGGAGCTGCATGGCTACGGACGGAATCGGGAAAAAGTTCGTATGTGATGATCGTAAGGACATCACGTCATTGAAATGGTTCCATCGTTTAAAAAAGATTTTTGCTTAAAAAAAAATGCGAAATAATCAAGAAGATGGTTTGCCGAAAGTGGCATTAACTTGCTTCCGTGGCCTTCGTAGTCTTTTCAAGGTTGACTCATAGTTTTGGCTACCTCCTTTTACTTTTGCATGATGCTGAATAGGATTCATCTTCGGTATGAGTTCTGATGCTTCTATTGACGATAGACCGGAGACTTGCTCTACGTATAACTCATTGGAAAACTAAGCGATCACGTGATCCAAAAATTGTCAAACTTTATACAAAATCTGTCAGTCATTTGGACGCACAAAAGTTGACGGGAATGTTTATCGAAACGTCAGCGCTAGTTTTATCAAAGACACATTTTTTAATCAAAAGATGGCTTTATGAGTAAAACCCATGATATAATACTTCATTGAACAATAAAACCTTTCCTATAGACATAGAAAACCAACAATGCCCATCCAGGATGACTGAGGTACTTGGCTCTAAATAACGGATGATAACGTCGTTGTACAGTAGTCAACTTCCCTTTCCGTGAAGACAGCCACCTTAATTTCGCGATAGTTGACTGAAAGCCTATTTCTAAAGCATCAGGTAGAAATTTTTTTTTTTCGGAAATCATTATGAGAAGTACTGAAACCCATTAGAACAATCCAAACTAAATATATTTTTTCTCAGATAATACGGATACATTTTATTCCATGTCTTTTTTCTTTATTCAATGTCATTTTTTACTGAATGTTAAGCGGCCTTTTGATTATTAAGTTTAAAAATGCGCGTATTTTCGTTAAAAAAATGGCTTACTGAACAAATTTTGAGCACAGATAGCGCAAAGTTCAAAGCTGGAAACAAGTTATTTTCGCGTTATTTTGCTGGTCTTGCAAAAGACACCCCAACACAGAACATGTTTTTCATTGTTTAAGATTAAAGAAAAGAAGAATATCATTTAGAAAAAGATATTAAAATGAATCATTTTTTGGAAAATGTTGTTAACCAACTTGTCATCGTGCTGGGAGAACCTTTGTTAAATGCTCCACTTCTAAAATTGTAGATAGAACGGATAATATTTTAAAAAGAAAATCCTTAGAGACACTTCAATGACGATTGCGCACATCAAGTGGATGCCATTTCGACCGTATCGCGACTAGCTAAAATTGAGAGAAAATATTGGATATATTGTCGCAGCTTAATAACAAAAACTATCTATGTATGTTTATTCAGAAACTTTTTAAATTGTACTCAAAGGCCTTTTCACCAGAAACAAATCTCCAGGTTCAACAACTCTGCGACTTTTAGTTCACGAGTATGTAACACAATAAAATTCGTACATACTAGTACATGTGCGTGTGAGCACAAACAGAAAAAATCAGAAAATTTCAAAAAATGATTTTTTATTACACTACATTCGTATTTCCGTTAAAAAAATGCTACTATCGATTGATGTTCACATTGAAGCACATGCCAAAGCAATTGCCCGGAAATAATGGGTTCTGCAAAAACAAACAATGAACTTACATCAGCAAGACACATAAAACCTATGTAAACGTTTTTATCTTTATTAAAGAAGAACAAAATATTAAATTGCAATCTACTAGGCTGTGAAAACTTTGTCCACGTCATTAATATCCGACGACATTTCAACTGGTTTGCAGTGTTCATTTTGTTTGCATTCTTTATTGCGGTTAGTAAATATAATTATCGTATGCCCTGTGGATCTTGATATTGGTTACTTATTCACTTTATGTCACTGCAAACAAATAAAACATCAGAACTAATCTGAAACAACATCAAAACTACTGAAATACAATTGAATCACTATTACTACTGCTACTATATGCAGAAAAACTGTTTGTTCTATTTATCTTAAGGTGTGACGTTATTCAAACCAAGCAATAATTAAACGAATTAATTTAGTCATTCAAAGATAAATTATTGATCTACTCACACTTACAAAGATTATGACAACCATTCATTTTATATGATACTAAGAAGTGGATTTTCTATGAAATTGTGTGCGTTTTCGAACTATTTTTAAATGAATTGCCGTTGTTGATGTCCGGCTATTTGTCGTTGTTGATACTGTTGGAAGACCAAAGTGCCACACGACAAGGGTTAAGCTTTTTTTTTTTTTGATACACACGATCATTCGCAATATAAATCTTTTAAGGTGATTATGGTTTGCAAATACTTTTGCGCTTACGTCATGGCGTCATTTCGCAGCCACATGTGATCTCGTGTAGGATTTTTTATTTTTTCAATTTTGAAAAAAGTATTCGAGAAAGGGCGGCATTCAAAGGAAGAAGACAAGACAAATAGGATTATTAATTATTATTCAGAGCGACCGAACGGAAGGTATTCGTATTTATTTAGCTGTGTACAAAATGACAACAAACAGTGGTGGATATTGGTCTATAATTGACGTTTGCTATTCCTGCACATTCCAATGCGATGACCATTAAAATGTTATGTTGTTCCAATGTTGTCGTAGGTGATAGCATTGCGTTGCCAGCATCGTAAATTATGAAATAAGCTGCAAAAACACCACTTTAGTAATGCCTCTCAGACTCAATGGCAAATATCTGGCGCACGATGACTCAACAGAATAATTTAATATTTATTCCGGGCTTTTTGTATTAATGAACTGAAAGGCGTTGATTGTAAGAAAATACACTAAAGAAAGAATAGCACCACGGCATTATGAATTAGACCCTTCAATAGAAATCCACATTGATAGCTATTGGCTTTGAATTCAACAATTTCCAATAACAATTACTGTAATTTTAACACATTCAAAGAAATCAAATTTGCACCGCCAAGCACATCATTAATTAAAAAAAAAACAAGGTAAAGTATGGCCTGGGGAAAATTGTATATTATAACATATATAACATTGAATCAAACACTTAAAAAAAAACAAGTGCCAGGAAGAATCTTTAGGCATAAGTAGATTCAATTTCAAAAAAACTATTCCGAAAATGATTGGTTTAAGATAAATTCTAAAACGATTTTACGATATTTTCGCTAATAATGAGAAAAATCAATGCAAAGGCCTTGTCTAGTGCCGTGCAATACTTTCCGGTCGTGCTTTCCCAAGGTCAAGCAGAAGAAATAAAATCAAATCATCTTCCATTTTTTTTAATCAAACCTTAGAGCCTACAAAAACCGTCTTAGTATGAGGCTTTTTGGGTACAGTGCTGTCCAGTTAAAAAAAACCACTCGAGGCTTGCAAAATCTACTGTGATGAATACAGAAAATAAAATGGAAAATAAAAAGCGGCGCACAAAAAGGTGCCGCAACTAATGGCTTAACGAACGATAAAAGTTTCAAAACTCATATTTCCGAAAAGACATCTGCAATCGTCTGATAGTCAAGTTTCCCGTTCACTATGTTGCTCTTGTTATCATTTTATGCATAGTGGTTGGCAAACATAATACAAAGCGGTTCAGTTCATGGACAATGCAGATAATTGCAGTGTCTTCAGCCGATAATCCTTATCCTGCCACTGCATCTCATCTTCTGAGCCCCGAGTGTTAGACAATAAGTATAAAGGCGAATCCGATACTGTTGACTCATCTGTTGAAATATCTTAGAATATTAAACAAAAAATAAATCGTTTATTGTTTAATAGCATGTTTTATTCATTTCATACAATAAACATGGTATTGCCTTCGTAAATGTTCGTTTTCCTTTATAAGAGTTTGTTAGGAGACCCAGAGGATCATTACTAAAATAGAGCTTCCCAAAACATGACAGTTAAAAACAAAAATCCATTATTTAAATAGGATGACTGCACTTTACAAAAAATAGAAGACTCAATACAAGTTGAATATCCTTTGTTTGCTCTTGGAGATCCCGGCTAAAGAGTTTAAAACAACGATGTTGATTTTAATGGCGGTTAAACCAAGTGCAAATACTCATATCTGCAGCCGGTCCTCAAAGTTCGCCGTTTTAAGGGGGTTCTCCCGTGTTACGGCTTTTTTTTGTACGTCTAATGGAAAGGTAGAACTTTGAAATGTTTATAATTTATTTATTACTATTTCAAGAGTATGTTAAAAAAATTTCAAGTAAAAATCTTCATTAGAACGTAAGTTGTATCACTCCGAAGACACCCCCCTTGAAAAAAAGACAATCATTTAAAAATATTGAAAATTGAGTTTTTAGCAGAGCAAAGTTTCAAATCTCATGTTTTTTCTTTGTTTTCGTTAGGAAAAAAATAGAAATACTCTGAATTTTAGGATGATTCTAGTTATTCTTTGCCATCAATATATGTTGAGTCTACCCTATAAATTTCAAATGGATCGGTCGAGCCGTTCTCGATATATGATGGAGCACAGTTAAAAAAACACAGCTTTGAGAGAAACGAGTTAAAAGTTTCAACTTCAAATTTTAAAAAATTACTTTACCAGCATATTCTACACATGTTAAGAATCAATTTATGCAAACAACAAATCGATTTTCTCAACCCACCACACGGGGAAACACCCTTAAGACTTTGAATATGCTAGTTAGGAGATTTTATCATTGCCTAGCAAGGTACTTAACAATAGGAGCATGTCCACAGTGAATTTTAAAATCAAATTTTCCAATAAGTGTAAGTTATTAGTGATCCTAACAAAGAAAAACTACTCAACAAACATAAGTTCATTTTATTTCACTGTTGAAAGGGATGAAAAAATTGTTTTTAATCGCATGGTTGCTGGATATTAAAATGTTTATGATATAATTATTTGCTCCTCCCATTTGAGTCTCATCGCAAACTTTTCTCCACTGCATATATGGAAATAAGTTGCCATTCTGGTCGAGATGATTAGAAAAAACTCCAGTTTAATGTTTACAAACATGTAATATATACAAGAAAGATGAATAATGCGGTTTTCCCCTAATAGAAATAAAACTATACTTTGCTGTAGTTGACGCATTGCTCCGTAAAATAAAAAATGCTTTTGCTAAATATGTGGATACTTTCTTACCTATCCTCTATGGAATGTGAACTATGCAACAGGTTTATTCCAAGTGTTACAAATCAGAGCAATTACTTTTATTGCGAAAACCTTTGTATTACAAAGTCTTCCCTTGCTCTTATTCGTTTTCTTAATCCAATTTAATAAAACATGATTCACTTGCCCAACAACGACAAAAACAATGAAAATGCTTTACACACGTTACACACGATTATTGTTAAGAATTCTGCAGAAACATAATTTCCAAGGGACTTTAAGAACTTTTGCTTGTTTACATTTTTCGCAGTAAAGACTATTTTATGAGTTGTGTTAAAGTTTGCCATAATCGCAGCAGCAAAAGTTACTAACTTATGATTATGTCAACACTCTCACTTTGGACATTCAGAAACGATAGATATCACTCGTGAAAGCGTTCAATACAGCAAATTAAATTCAAACTGATACGATAGCATTCCACGTGCTTAAATTTAAATCTAACCAAAGGCAGCTGTACAGTGTTTCATTATCCTATGACCTACCTACATAAGTGTCACTGCTATTTGGATACTTGTATTTGGATTTAAAATTTCTTGACAGTATTGAGTATATAAGATAGCGCGGTAATAAAGATTGAATTTCCCTTTATCATCATCCTTGACATAGAACATTTTATCATCTATTGCATGTAATCCTTGTTAAGGAGGCAGGATGAACATTTTCAATGGGAAATTTATTTCACCGTGTGAAACCTTCTCACATGATCCCGCTCATGGAATATGAATAAGTTGTTCGGCATTTGTTTCAATGTTCGCATGAAAAGGTTCGAGGTAACACCCTCTCTCAAGAAAATAAATCCTTGAAGTAAGCTTTGTATTTCTTGTGCACTCTCCGATGAAGGAGAAAACTTTAGAACATAAAAATAAGTAACAAACAAAAGACTTGAATGGAAGGTACATGGTCAAAAGGGATTCAACGAGTGTACTTTTAAAAGTAAATACTATTTTTGAGTTGCAACAATATTTTTTTAAGTAAGAACACGACCTATCAATTACATAGGTATGTACATATGTTACGTATACAGAATTCTAGACCTAGGAAGATTTGAAGTACATATATTCTATGAACGGAGAGATGGGTTAGATATTAAACAACTAGCTGGACATTTAAAAAGTATGCAATTTCGAGGAATGTTTTCAATTTGCCATTCCAATCTAGGATTTCGTAAAAGAAGGTAGTCATGCAGCTGTTATCGAAAAACAAAAAATATGAATTACCTGCAATCCAAATTTTCATTTCATTTTTAAACATGTTGTAATTCTGCCTGCAACAAATCTTTGTTCAATGCATTCTGTTGGTGAAATTGTGGGAATTTACCTTTAGACGACACAATGTTAAGGAAGTTATGGAAGAGAGAACAGAAATTGTTAGATTGCCCAAGCCAATCTGCCGATTTGGTTTGATAGAGGCCCAACTGCCCTCCACACGAGGCAATTTTCCCGCTGGTTGCAATCGGAAATTGGGTTCGATATCGACCCGTGTGTAGGGTCTTTTAAGCGGGTTTTCTTTGTATTAGATAGAGATTTTCATTCACTTTAATACTTTGACTCACTACTTACTTTTTTTTACAACATTTTTTTTATCACTTTGATACAAAAGGCCGATTTAGATTTACATTCCTCTTTAGCTGCCATTTCTGAGATAGGATACTTTGCGATATTGAAAGATTGGAAATAAAAATAATAGAAAAATCTACAAAAATATCATTATTAGAAGACATAACGTAGATTCTACAATATTTTTTTTTTATTTACTTTGTAATGCTTCATTGCGATGATTAAGCTGCTTGCTTACTGATTTAATAGATCAAAAGAAGATCAACTAGCAGGTTTTTATTTGGAATTGTCTCACAATTTCTTGACTCATATGGAACTATACGGATATTATTTCATATACAGAAAAAAAATAAATTCTATCATGTTATTCGCATTTGTACAATCATACGTATCACGAAAATGTGCGTCGAAATGTAATCGTTCACTCAACGGCGTTACTTCTTAATCATAGACTGACCCAAGAAAAGCTAGGAGTGGCGCTCATCTACACCCAGCAGTAAGGAGCGTCTCTAGTACAACAGCGACAGAAGAGACGTTGTTTAGCAGCAGCAATAAATTTTCTATCAATATACGAGTATTAATAGCTAAATTCGGAATAACGCTTTTTAAAGACAAAGGTGGTTTGCTTAATGTTTGAGACATCAGCGGTTCACATAGTTTCGGTATAATTAACATACTTTTAGGGCAAAGAAAGTATAGTTATATGTTTAAAAAACTCATAAACACAAGACAGAAAAAACAATTAAAAAAAAACGTAGAATTAGTTAAATAAATTTTATTTTTTAGGTAATTTTAAAGCTTTAAGTCATACACATATTCCTTATTTATATATAATGGCCTGGCCCGTTCCTCATAGAATACTATTATTAAAGATTGTTTTGTTCTGTACAGTCAAAAAGGGGTGCTAAGGCACCTTCTAAGGTGAATCATTTTGTTTTAATACGGCGCTACATTGATAAAGGTGAGGTAGAATATAACTTTTTCCTTGGTGCAACTAACCTAACCGTTTTTTTTAGGACTAAAGCCTTCTTGACAACAGTGAGACTAGTATTTACGGGTTTGTTTTTCTATAAATACCGATTAAGCTAGATACCACTGCTAAATATTTCACAATCCAAGTCACATCTCCAAATACATAATTTTGATTACCTCTTATTTTAGTCTTGACCTGTGTGTCACCAAATCATTTGCATTACCTAAAGCGAGATTGATGAAATGCCTGCATTGCATCTTGGATTATTAAGGTGTTTTATAGGGTAAATTTTGTTGTTTGAGAGAGGGATACATAGCCCAAAAAAGCAGCCACTGGCAAGAGTTATTCTTCCTTCCTTTGATCTTCTAGCTTCTTGTATACCACATTGTGCCATTGCTTATGACGGCAAAAACCAAAACTTAAAATCTACCAACTGCTTTTTGCTCGGTAATATTACTTAACGAGTCTTTGCTGGTCGGTTGCTCGTCGGTCGTCAACCAAGCTTCCGTTAAAGTAATTGCAGCGCTTTCATCAGTAGGTCGTGCACCAACTGGTTTTTTGGACCATCCCACAGATGGTGTCAACCATAAATGTCTTCTGGGTTTCACAAAAAAAGTAAAAAAGAAATTGCTACTTCAATGGTCAAACAGCGTACTCGTAATATATGCACGTATCTTATGACGTCTATTTGAAAGCTAATTGCCATTATCGCTGCATTTGTAGTTATTCTTCAACTTGCTATGGTGATTGCTTGTGCCAAGTGAAACTCTTTTGGATGATTATAAAATGTCTCACCACATGTAATACCATACAAAGAGCTCTGTCTATGGCTTTGGCTATAGTTAACTATAATTCTGCACTTGAAAGCTGATAGAAAGGTGACTGATGGACGAGGTGAGAGAAGTATGAGAGAAAGTATATAGATACGAGTGCTACCTATATCTGTAAAGCACAAATTATACATTTAATTGGATTTTGTTTTGATGAACTTGAGATATTTCTGATAGTTTATATGTTTGTCAGCATGTTATATACATATATAGGGACTTGTATCTCATTGTTTGATTGTGTAAGACTTTACTTGGATAGATACTCGTATCATTATATTTAGAAAGTGATATACCTCCTCATACTTGTCGACTGATTGCTTTGATTTGTGGGGGTGTTCAAGGAAAAAGGACTAACGAAGGTTAATGCTGGCTGTGAAGGATAATTAATTGGGCATTGGATTACACAAATAAAAGGGATCTTTTTTTTTTTTAGTTGACCCGGAGCAAAGGTTAATGGAACATTAATGTCGTGGTAAAAGTTAAACAACCAAAAGAACTCTTAAGAATTTCCCCCAAAGTTTCCTTCTGAGATACTACGTGTGACGAGTACGTTGAGAATATTTGAAAAAAAAAGCAACGTCAAATTAATGGAAAGGATGATTAATTTAGTTTGGGTATTTCGGGACGATTTCATGGTACGCAAAAGGAATTCATTTCGTTCCATGTTAATTGTAAACTTTTTGCACAGTCACTCAAATACTTCACGCAGCGGGAGGGACAGTTTGTATGATTTTCCTATTAAGGAAAGGAGAAGTTGTTAGAACTCAGGAAATTTATTGAAATAATTTCATATAACAGAGTATATATATGGCGATGGCGCGATAGTTAGCTCACACAGAGAGTCTGGGTTTGATTCCTAGCTGTGGGGCACCAACAATTTTTCAAATCGCCATCACCCTTTCGGCGGGCAATGGCAAACTCCCGAAAGTAAAATTGCCTACGAAAGAGCTTCTAAGGAGTGCCGTTCGGACTCAGCGATAAACCGTAGACCCCGCTCAGTTGTGACAAAAATAAGAACATGAGCAACACAAATGAGTGTCAAGAAGCTAGGCCATGGCCCATACCGGGCTGGCAGCGCCACAGTATTTTTTTTTGTTATGCAAGTGCGTTAGTGTGGAAAATTTCCATCATGGATTACTGCATTGTTTTTCCACTGAAGAAAATGAGAATGTTTTTGCGGTTATAAGAGTTTTAGGAAGCCCGATAAGATATACTTGCGATCGGTCTCTTATACTTATTACTTGTAACGATAGATAAGTACTCATACCTCAGATACGTACTCAAAAATTTATTTCAGTTAAAACACAATAATAATAATAATTCTATTGATTCACATATGGGAATACAAGTTCTTTCAAAACAAAATGTATCTATATCTTTGTTGGTCAACTTATGACGCCATAGAAAAATGAAAATCAATTTTGTCTCACTGTGTAAAAAATGAACATCAAAGGTCAATTCTATAATAAGACCCATTATAAGCCACATTCGTAAGGCCACAGAGAAGAAAGTCAATGCGGGACAATAAAGTCAACTCAGTTGAAATGTTTAAGAAAACTTTTTAAAGAATTAAGATATGTACTATTATATATGTATATAAATTAAGATAAATTACTGTACATACACATTTAGATGATGAAGAATATTTCAACCTAAAATTCCTTCCCTCTTAACATGATCAGGTGGCCGGAAAATGGAAGATCCCACTGAATTGTGATAAAACTTCAACATACAGAAAAATAGTTTTGAATTAATATCATTACCAGTGTTAGCCCAATACAAACGAATATCAAGAATAAATATCAATTGGGATCCTTAGAACTATCTTAATCTCTAACAATGGATGAAATAAATGCGGAATATATACGTAGGTATTGTAGAATTTTATTACTTTCTATGATCTGCAAAACCTATTGGTATGAGAATGTCAAATAAATAAAGAAATAAAGCGCGATATTCCATTTTGGACAAAGATAAACTCTTTCCACAATCTTAGTCCTGTTGAAAAAGGGTGGTGGTATCAGAAATTATATGTTTTGATTTTCTATGTATTGCAAGGAATTGAAATCATACGTCTGACGAAGATTACTGTATTTCATCAAAACGTTTCAGGAAGTCACGTATGTACATTATGGAAAATATCCCATTGACAATTTAATCTTACTTCATTTCTGTTATGTTAAATGATATTGGTTTTTCCGCTGCTCGTTAATTTGATAATTTGTAGATTTGGTTGATTCAAAGTTACTTACAGAACAAGTCGATTAGGAGTTGATTACAGTGCAATTAGTTAGTAACCTGCTAGAAATACCAGATGAAAGCATTTAATATCAAAAGTTCAGCCACATTTCTAATCAAATCGACCTTTATTTCAATCTTTTGTTTTTGTTAATTGAAATAAAAACTAAAATTAGAACAAGTGAGCACACCTTTTCGAAATTATTTTAAAACAATGAACACCAAGACACGTTCCACTTGCTTTGCGTCAGTTGCAGTTTATTTGCATGCCTCTTACACAGCTCATCTTACTCGTCCCATCATTACCTAGTGCACGTTTTTGCTTCATTCGTTGGAGTGATTATCATGGATTATTATACTCGTAGATGAAGCGTGATTAAGTGTCCAGGACAGACATAGACGCACAAGAAACACAACTATGACTCAAATGATCTTTTGTCCCTAAAACGGGATGACGTGCCTGCCTCTTATTCTAAACAAGCCATGTTTTAGTGTTTATCGAATGAAAATGAGGATGAATATGACTATGAAATGTACAAAGAAAGTTACACGCAAAGAAGACAAGGAAATTTATTTTCTTTGTCAGCTACACTCGTAGAAAATAAAATTAAGCGCAAGCGAAAAGAAAAAGAAATGACAGCAAACAAATGCAAATGCTTGCTTATATTTTTGCTGCTTTTTCGACAATACATTTTGTACCTGACTTTAGCACTTTATTTGAACCTATACTGTGTATACAGGCGGCCATGAGTCAATGCACTCGTCATGCTTTTGCTGAGGAAACATAAAGAAGAAACACACAATCAATGCGAATGAAGAGGGTGGAAAGTAGCGGACGCAACAATGAAGAAGACCAAAAGAGAAAAAAATGCTGTTTGTCCTTTTATGCAACCGCGTGTGTTGGTACGCAAGTTTATTATAGTTTGTCAGCTTCAACGGTATAGTTGCCATGTATACATACAAGTACTCGCATTTAGATCCCAAAGCCAAACCAGCCAACCGAACCGAATCAACTCAACTCACAACTTGTCTAGCATTGCAACTTGACTCTTGATCTTTGTCGGATGAAAAAGGCAAAAACACGCCAATGAAAGCAACTTTTAACCGGTTCCATGTTATGCTTCGTGAATTGGTTTTTGATAATCCATTCCACATAGTGTCTTGTAGAATGAACTTCTCATCTTTTAGATCCATCTTACTGTAAATCTTTGTATGAGTATATAAGATGTATATCAACTCATATATAGGCACTCGTATGTATATCTTTTGGGAATGAACAGTTATTTTATAGCCTCTACATTGATCGCATTTGATTGCTGCTTGTTAATTGTATACACATCATGTGGTTAGAAGTCGTGACCTAAGGTTGGAATGATATGGTACCAATCGATCCCTCCAAGAGCCGGGTAAATTAACCCAATCGCAGCAAATTAACGTCGCAGGGTTTTGTAGTTGAACCGGTTTATCAACTTTGATTTGGTAGTAAACTTTTTTTGTTGACTTTTTAATGAGCTTAAGTACAAGCCTGATTTGATTCCAAGTTTTTGATATTCCCTTTAACTGCGTCGAAGGTAGAAGTTTTAATTAATGTTGACGATAACTCGAGAACGAGCAATAAACAATGGGATATTCTATACATTTAGTAAGAAGTTCTTCCCACTTAGTTTTTTACGTTTTAACTTTAATTAAAAAAAAGCATCCTACACGCTCTAAGATACGAGGGCGGGTCAATAAGTCCGTGACTTTTGGATTAAAACACAGATTTTTTGATAAAAAAATAATTTTATTTTTCAACGTAGTCTCCCTTGAGCTCTATACACTTTGTCCAACGCTTCTCCAATTTTTTTATCCCTTCCAAAAAAAATGATTTGTCGAGGTCCTCAAAATAGGCCTTTGTTTGCGAGATGACTTCATCATTGGAGTCAAATCTTTTTCCACCAAGCCATTTCTTCAGGTTTGGGAACAAGAAGTAGTCGCTCGGAGCCAAATCTGGAGAATAGGGTGGATGAGGGAGCAATTCATAGCCCAATTCATGGATTTTTGCCATGGCAACTGCACATGTGTGCACCCTTGCATTGTCTTGGTGGAAAAGAATTTTTTTCTTGGCCAAATGAGGTCGTTTTTTTTTCAAATCGTCATTGAATCGGTCCAATAAGTTGGCATAATATTCCCCATTGATTGTTTTTCCCTTTTGAAGGTAGTCAATGTGGATTATCCCGTGTGCATCCCAAAAAACAGTCGCCATAACTTTATTGGCTGACAAACCCACCTTGGCCTTCTTTGGCGCCGATTCACCCTTAGAAACCCACTGTTTTGACTGTTGTTTGTTCTCTGGTGTGTTGTGATGGATCCATGTTTCGTCCACAGTTACAAAACGGCGCAAAAACTCCTCCATATTGCGATTAAACAACGCCAAACCTTCCTGTGAAGTTGTTACACGATTGCGTTTGTGGTCGACTGTGAGCAAACGCGGCACCCATCTTGCGGAAAGCTTTCTCATGCCCAAGTGATCATTCAAAATTGAAACCACTGAGCCATGCGAGATCCCTACGGCTTCCACAATCTCTCCTCTCGCACTTTCAATCTTCGGTCGGCCAACACCATATCGTGAATTTTTTCGATTGTTTCGGGTGTAGAGACCTCAACTGGGCGTCCAGGACGTTCGGCATCTTCAGTGCTTGTAAGGCTACAACGAAATTCAGTAAACCACTTTTTTACCATTGAAATCGATGGTGCAGAGTCCCCATAGTATTTATCAAGCTTAGCCTTGGTCTCGGTAATGGTTTTTTTTCGCAAGAAATAATGCTTAATAAGCACACGAAATTCACTTTTTTCCATTTTCTCCTCAAATTAGTGAGTAGTCTGATAAAAATAGCTGTCAAACACAAACTAACTGACGCAGCAAGTTTAAATTTTGACAGGAGTCAACTGACAGATGCCTGTTGACAGGAGCAGTGTTGCTGTTTCAGTAAAGAGGTCAGAAATTCAAAAAGTCACGGACTTATTGACCCGCCCTCGTACATTGACCTTGGCCATTTATAATTGAGAGACTGATGAAAGACAGGAATGTTAAATTAAAAATTCCCACCCTGCGAAGTCCTGGCCAGGTTGTCTCATTGCGGTTTTGTGCTGGGACAGACAGCTGTACAATTGTGCAGACATCATGCCCAATTGATTTAACCGCGGGAGCCCTTGCCTAATAGACTGACCCTGGACTCGAACATTTGATCCTTCACCATGAGCAACATAAATATGCATTTATAAGGAAAGCAAACGCGTTTATTTATCCTTATTAGTGCGGATTTAGGACAAGAAAATTCATGAATGACAAAATACACACGCTAAGCTAAATTTCGGAAAAATCCCTTGGCAATAAGGTCGATACTGACGGCCTTTTATCGAGGCATATTTGACAAATTTATTTATTCGCTTGATCATCATCCATCAATGCAAAATGCAAGATTAACAAACCAACAAACAAGCGATTTTTCTAAAGTTTCTATATATTTTACGGTTTTCAAGAACGTTTATGTTGAAAAAATCCCCTTTCTGGGACCCATAGCGATCACTCAAGTTTTCGATCATGCCAGTGAATACATTTTAAAACAAAAATTGTACGACAGCCAGTGTGCGGAACAAACCAAAATGAACAATCTATATTTAGGAGTATACCGTGGGTCCTGGCTATCTTACATAAAAGATTTATGCTTAAGATTTATTATATACATATTTTTGTTTACAGTGGGTTTTTACGTCTTTTGAACATTGTCAGTGAAAACGTATGCGCACATCGATTTTATTAAAGAAAACATTGTTTATTAAGAGCGAAAAACAAGCTACTTCTAGTGTTATTGACTTGCAATTGTTTTGCACAAGATATCATATTCTACACCAAAAAATTAAATATTCCGATCACAGAATACCGCATAAACGCATTTTTTACAAAGAAGAGAATGAACAAGAAATGGAAACCCAAATAAACAAAATGGGTATTTCAAAAGATTTGCAAGAGCGAGTTATTTTACATTTTACTACGTCTTACGACATAATTAAAATTATCAATTCTTCTAACGAAAAGAACTTAAATGTGTTCACGCAAAGCTAATTCCTGGAAGTTGAATTTGTAACCATAGCGCAGGTGGAATGTGTTAAAAAGAAAGAAACGACTGCTGAATAATAAGTTTGCATGAATTTTTATTTCATTTAATACTCAAAAAGAGAGGGGAGAAATAACTTAATTAAAATGTAGATATATTTTATTAGAACATACTCGTGAATACATTTGTGTATATCTATTTGTGTACCTTGGAAAAATTTGGATGAGGTTTGATTTTAGCCAACATATTCTCTTGAGTAGCCACAGGCGGTGTGAATGCAATTATTCAGATTAAATAATTTGTATATAGATATGAGAGGAATGTCAGAAAAACAAAACAAAACATTTAACTAAACTGATAGGGTGTAATAAATTTCAAATTTTTTAGAGACATACAAAGACTAGCTTGAAGTTCTCGTATAGGTATTTGTATTCGTAAACGGTACTTCCACACTTCTACTTTTTAAATGCCCAGGTAAAACTAGTTTAAATTTCATGCATGGATAGCTCCTAAAATAGCCCAACAAAAACTGGGTATCCCATAAGGAATAACATCTTTCGAAACCAACCTTTCCATGCTTTCTTGTCAAACTTGTAATGCGTTTTAAAATACCAGTACGAAGTATTTCACTATGATCAAAGGTCAAAGATCGCGAAAACACTTCATGCTTCACTTCACTATTTGATTACAGCAAATCAATAATTGGGTTAAGTACAGCTCTAATTGAGATCATATATGCATACGTATGCATGAGTTGCATATTAATCCGTGAAGGCTTCCCATATTTTATCATTATGGAGAAAATTGAAAATTTTAAAACATTTTAAAACAAGAACCGTTTTGAACGCATAACTGTAAAAAAATATCTAGCTTATAAGTTTGTAGACAATTGTATTATTCTTTCATATTTAAGTATTCAGATCACCCTGTTTTCTTACTTTACATACTAGTAATCTTACAATCATATTCAAATTCAAATTCATTAAGCATGGCTTACTAAACGCACCCATTTTAGAATCATTTGTAATTTTGTATGTCGCCACAGGAGTAATTTGCACCCTATTAAGGTCTCCAAATGACATAAATGCTTTTTAATCTCAAATCAATTGAAATCCAGTCTAAAACAAAAAGGTTAACAGACGGATCAGATATAATTCACACCAAACACATACTCACAGCACAGCGATGAAATGTATGTGTGTGTCCGGCCATCAAGAGAATGGGTCAAAACTCATCCGTACATGTCCACAATTCCGCATCAGTAATAGTATTGTGAAGAGAGCTACAATGCAGTAAGCAGGCTTCTTTTTGCTCAATAACAATTTAGGCCCAACAAGATACTGTGTGGGTCTAAATCTGTACCAGCTCAAATAAAAGGAATGACACTCAAAAGTGATTCAACAATAACGTTCCGGACTTTCTATCACCGGATGATTGGCTAGCTTAAAGTCTTTATCTGAATACGTTGAATTACATTCCATTTAAGAGAGCATGGCTTACTCTACTCGATACCGAAGCATTGATTTTCTAAGAGCACTGGATAATCTGCTTGCTGCGAAAGCGTTTCGGCCCACCCTTGACATCTCGCATCCACAATTATGTAGGATGTTGATTTGTAGCTACTGAGTGATCAAAAAAATAAAACAGATATAATTAATAATTGAATTAAATAATACTTTACATTCACTCTAATACTCCAAAGTTTGTCCAGGACAGCTAGGAAACAAGCGATTTAGAGATCTCTTAATAAGCTATCTTTTAAAGAACTATTAAGCAATAAAATTTATCAACAATTGCTTTAAATTAACTGCTAATAATAACTTCAAAGCAGTTCAATTGCTTTATTGCCAATATTTTTTATTTGAAAATTTTAAGAATTTGCTTTAAAATGAAAATTTTGTTTTTAATTAACAACATCCATCACGAAAGCAATATTTATTTCGAATTATTCATATTATTATTACTTTTATCAACGAAAAGCAAGCGCGAAACATTTTTTCAATTATTAATGCATTACAATTTAAAACATGAGAGAAATCGCACTGCGCGAAATTAAAAAAAAAGGTTATAATCTCTATAAAAAATTGTAACTTTTTTTGTTCACAATTCATCTTCCCATGTACCTACTCATATATAGTCAGATTCCCATGCTCAAAGGCTTCTCATCAATTAGGTAGGAAGTTCAATGGAAATGTGCATCTCATTTTTCATGGACCTTTCATTAAATCAATTATTTATTCATTAGTTCAATTGTTAACTGCATCACTGCAGATGGTTTAATTAACGACATAAAAACATGTTTACGTTCTACGACATTTACGAACATTAAAGAGTATTGATATGATAAGACATATAATTATTTCGCTTCCTAACTTAAAAATATATAGCGAATATAGTGAGAAAATAAACCACGTAAATTAATGTAAATGTCAGATTGATCGCTAGTCATAGAAATTATTTTCTCTAATTGTATTGAATGAATTTTCCTTTTTAACACACCAGACCTGAAATTAAGCCCATGTTGAATGTAAATTTTAATCGAATTTACATTTGATAACACTGTATTAGATATGTTGTTAAAATGAACTTGATTATTCCAAAGTGTCGATGTGAACCCGCTTATCATGGATTAAGGTTCAAAAAACTCATTTTACAGGTCTTGATAGATGCATATTTAAGCTTTTAAATTAATATTCCAAATTAATGATCTGTATTGCCTGGGTGTTTTTTTTTTCGAATACATCGAGGTCATAAGTAATATGTGTATGAATCTGGGGAATACGTCTATTCCTAGTCACGAATACGGCTAAAAAGGAACAAATATACGAAAGTGAAAAAAACTTGTAAAGATAAAAACACCTCTTATCAAGTGGGCAGTAGTAGACATCCTGGTTAGAGTTATAATTTCAAAATAAGCAGGTGTTCGCTCTTCTGTAATGGAGTTTTAATTTTCGCTAGTGAACACACATGATGCACCAACATTAAGGACCTGTTAGACACGCATCAAAGAACTTAAAAGTGTTGACATCAATTTTAACTATACGAATGAACAATCGTTAATATAAGTTACATACGAAAGAGTTCTCGATACGATACGTTATTCCAAGAATAACGTGTGTGCCTTTTGTTGGTTTATTTTTAAACAGCCTATAAAAAATAATAATATTTTTAAACGATCGTTGCTTTACTGAAAATATTAAACTTTCTGACTAACTGTGGAATATAGCTTTGCCAATATTGTTATTAAATGCCTGAATTGTCTCAGAATTACAATGAAACCTCACAATATTAAAACTCAATATAACGATTTCCTAGACAAATTCTTCGAAATCCCCCAGACAGACAATATATTAAGAGTTAATCCAAAATATATTGTAACTCTACATTATGAATATCTTTTGTTAAAAACCTCTTTATGACGAATTTTCAATCATTACAGAATATAAGTAGACATTATACTCGTAATTTACCTCTCTATAAAGATTTTCATTAACTTATAACCTTTACATAACGTATACTACCAATCCATCACACAAAATTCCATAAGAATTCATTACACTGTGTTTCATTTTACTTGTGGAAATCGTTTGTTATACATAACAGAGTAAGTGCAAGATTTCGTAATGTTGAAGTTAGTAAACAAGACCAACTTAACTTCTATATAACAAACCTCATTGTAACAAATTACTTGGTATAACGAATATTTTCTAATCCTTTTCATGTTCCTCATTGTAACTAATTACTTGGTATAACGAATATTTTCTAATCCTTTTCAGTTTTGTTATATCGAGGTTCCCTTGTATTCGCATAGCATTGAAATTTAATGGCACCCCAAAAAAAAAAAAAGAAGAAAGGATACGCTTAATTATATTTCATGTCCGCACAAGCAATAATGTCCATACAGGGAAGCGATACGAAGCGTGCGATCATTTCGCTAGTACGACTGATGTTCAGTTGCTGAGATCTTTGGCGCGTTGAGGTTTTTTTTTAAGGCGCACACTTTCAGCAACAGATACGCAAGATGAACACGGGAATACGTCCGGTTATCAATCCGCAAATTAGTCTCACAAATTCCTCTTCACAAGCCTTCGTACACCAGCTGCAATTCGTACATTATTTCGACCGAAATTTGTTTTCATATTTCGCCCTGTTTCGGCTACACAGCATCCATTTCGGTAGTAACTTTGCAATATTTCCAAACGCTGTTCAAGAGTAAATCGGCATATTTCGTATCGTAAACATAAATAATGAGTTTCTATTAATTTTGTCAGTGTCAAAATAACATATAATTCAAAAAGAAAACAACAGAAAAACCCATGGCCCATCTTTTACAACTAATTGGCGAATAATAAGAGGAAGAACCTATTTCTGTTATGTTTTCATGTATTAACTCTTCCACATGTCCATTCGTGGTCAAGATCACCAAAGACTTTTCTCCAGATTCATTTGACACAACCCAGCGCCACAGACTAAAAGCTAAATAATTGATTCCAGCTAACATGATCTAACTGTGCTCTATGATGCCAAAGAACTCCTAGTGGAATGTAAGATTTCAAGGAACTTTCAAGTAGCTAAAAAGATTACATCTTTTGGGATAGGTACAGTTGTAAGTCACCCTAATACAGATTTAACGGAAGCTGATCCAAGGAAATGGAATGTTTCCAAGCTAAATCGAAGTGCAACCTCGTCATGAGGACAAAAGCAAAGAAGTGAGCGAACTATTTGAGATGGAAATCTGATGAATGCTGTTGATGCATCTTCCTGTAGAAGATGCAACATATTCTTCTTGAGTGAATAGCAATTGAATTTTCTGCTTTAAGTGAGAAAATGTAAATTTATGGGAGTTCGAGCTTGTTCGGACCTATATTTTTGTTTTACATAACATAATAACAATGTCCTGATGTAGTGTACTTAATTTTAAAACACAAACGCTAAGATGATGTATTAGAGGTTGTTTAATGCAGCGTTGTAGAGACTAGAACAATACGGTACTGAACATGCCTTGGAGGCCTCGTCCCCCTCATTTAGTCGAGAATATCAGCGCCGTGGCTGAAGATGTCGTAGAGGCTCATCGTAGAGCGACATTGACTACATGACATGTCACTCAATTGGCTATTCCACACACGTCTCAAAAACAAAAATTTGCAGTTCGGGGGTACTGAAAAACTGCGAGTAATGCACCTAGAGCCATTACATTCACTTAAATTGATTGCATAGTGTGTTGTTTACGCTGAAAGAGCAATTGGAATCATGAGTGACGAGGCCCTTTTCCACATATGTGGATACATGACCAAACAAAATTTACAGTTCAGGGCCCTAAAAATCTGCGAGTAATGCACGAAGAGCCATTACATTCACTTAAAATCGTTGCATAGTGTGTTGTTTACGCTGAAAGAGCAGTTGGAACCTTTTTTTTTTAGAACGGACGGGCCAGCATACCCTTATTCAATACTTTACATTTAAGCTCCAAATCGTAATGGGGACTTCACATATTTAGTTGTTCTTATCTACAAGAAGAATTCCAGAGTAACAGTCTCCATTCACGTTGACCTACGACGATTCTACCAGCCTCACTGATGTATGTTTATTTTATTCGAACTGCCCAAAAATCTTTATAGGAAACCACATGCAAGAAGTTCTTCAAAGAAACTGTGGGTGTTTGTTTAAAATTTCTTAAGGCGCAAGACTAGGATGCATTAATATGGTTCCGATAAGTACCTTTAATAAGAACGTTGTTTGTAAACTCGTAGACAACTTTGAGAACCACGGGTCAAGGTCAATCCAAAAGATTTGCTTCTTATCTTCCATCAAGTGCATTACCTTGGGCAGAAGACCCCAAAGCCAAAGGTTTCAAAAATGTAGAGAGCACTGTCTGAATTTTTGCGTACTCTATGACATTGAATTTTATATCCAAGATCACTCCGAAATCACGTAAATGTTAATAAATATTAGAAATTTACAATTCCAATGGATCTATGTAAGGCACCTTTTATCCCCTAGTACGTGCTTTAGTTTTTCTGGTATTTTGCCAAAGAGTCACTCGGGACTGAATTAATTAAATTGCCATTTGCAAGGCCGTAACCGGATGTATACTCGTACACTCAATGATCTTGAACAAATGTTTTCGTTCCTGCGCGGAGACTCAGTAAACTGATTATTTCGTCAGACAAAACATCATCTTAGCAAGATGCTTCCAAGTCTGATAGATGCGATCAATCATAAAACATCAACTTTCAAATCGCTAACGGCGTTGGTTATGACTTTGGTCTTTACCTTATTGAAGAAAGGTTATCATGGTTAATTCCTTGTTGATTCCATTCTGGTGAATGTAGATTACCGTCTACACCAATTTGCCTTTGAATCACCAATATTGAAAGTAAGTTCTTGTCGTATGTGTGAATGCATTATAGCCTCTCTAACATATAAACAAGAAAAGATACCAAATAGTTTTATCATATGAAGATCTAAAAACCTTACATCATGTTGGGCAAATATGGTCTTGCCTGCTGGGAGCTTTTAATATTGCGATTCAATTTTAAACTGATAGCTATTTTCATTATATTTTCATTTGCGTCCATTCACTTCTCTGTTCGATAAAAAAAAAAGTAAAACAATCTCAGTCAATGGGAATCCAAAAATGGTGTACGAAAAAATAACATTCAAATGTGTAACCTTGACGAAGCGTAAAAATAAAACTAATGCTAGTACGAGTAGTAGTTTCCCTTTTCGTTTATTAAATTAGTATTATTTTGTACACAGTGAACAGCCAAAATAAATTTCTTTAAATATCTATAGACTGAAATTCGTAAATGCCCCGCTTTTCTTGCCACTGACCAGCTTGGATACAACCAAACGTTGTAGGGTAGCGTGGCCGAGCGGTCTAAGGCGCTGGTTTAAGGCACCAGTCTCTTCGGAGGCGTGGGTTCGAATCCCACCGCTGCCAATTTATAACTTTTTTTGTTATAAACTTCCTTATAAGTCATCCTGCTGATATTATAAAACTAGTATAGAAAAATTATAGAAGATTTGTTGTTGCTGAAAGCTTTCCAATAAATGAAATCTTTAACCAGGAAATGATTCAATGTCTTTTCTTAAATTGAATGAAACGTTACCTGATTAAACCTGTCATTATCTAGAAGTCATTGGACCCAGGGGTTTATTTTTCTTATCTAACAACAAATAAGCATTATTATTTTACTATTAGTAACATTTGACGTCAATTAGACTAAAAGTAGAATATTTCAAGTGAGTCAACTAAAATACATTGTCATGGAGTAAAGAAACGTAAATGTGTATGTTAGATACGAGAACATGCAATCGATTTAAATAGCAAAATTGTTTAAAGTAGAAAACTAGAAACTCATAAGTTTCACTGGCATATCCAACACGTGAAACTCCACCCAAGTATGGCACACCCCAAAGATATGTATACTTGTACATGTACTGCTGTGGAATAAGAACGTGCATCTAAATCAGACCACTTCGCTGCAGTTCGATAGTTCTGAATATCACCACATGAGACTGAGCTAAAAATAAATAGAAATGTTTTTCTAGGGAAGACCATTTTGCTAACAACCTAATAACCCCACTTAGGTGTACCAAACAGATAGTACGTCGATTATTCAGAATAAATTTGAATTTTTTTTCCTACTCTGGATGGGGTGAGTGGAACCATAATGTAAAAGTACCGTGCATGTGCATAGCAGGGATGGGAGTGTGTTATTGACGTTTGTGGCGGACCACTTCTTCTCGTTATCATTCTTAGTGGTCTTGTTGTCGTCGTTAGCATTAGTATTCACTTTGTGACGGGAAAAAACAACTAGCTACACATGTGCATATGTCATTTAAGACAAACTGAAATGTAATGTAGACATGATTGCCTTGGACATGGATGCCAGTACTCGTATACTTGCCTTAACAAATCTAAAGAGTAACTGTTAGGTTTCTCCATTTATGTAAAATTGGCTTAACCATTACACAAATCTAATGCGGAAGATGGATTTACATTCGTGTTGTTAGCTTTGAAGATGAAGAAAATAATGCAGTTTATATGTATATTCAGGACTGTGACTTGAGAGATGTGACAACGAAATTTCATTAATAAATCCACCTCGTAGATAACACTAATATACACATGTAGGTGTACGTCATTGCTTAAGATTGCGGTTTATAGCTCTGAGCATATTTATGTACCTACTTAGGTAGAAATTGCATAGATAAATCTTTACGCAGTCTCTGGCAACAAAATTATAATTTTAACAACCTTCCTTAATGCGTTAAGAATTTGTTAAGCATACCGATCTTCGATACCATTGAAAGGTATGGGTATCTTCGTTGATTTCCTGCTACACATTTGCCAAAAATGCTTAAGGCGACAGCAAACTTATTTAATTTCTCAGATGGTTTTTAGAAAGTACATATTCAAGTATTTATGTATTTTACTCGCACATTTATGTTAATACATAAATTAAGTAAAGCATTCTATAATGAAGATTTTAAGAATTTCCCCAGGGATAAAAATTTCTCTGAGTGTCTCTTTAAGACACTAAGAGTCATACATTCACATAAGATGTGTTCCGCAGCTTTGTCGTCTTCTGTAAAAAAAATGTAAGTCAGTTTCCTGAAGGAGACTTATTTTGTATAGGTGATATCGAAAGTGGTTAAAAATTCAACCAGTCTTCTGATATCCTCCCTTTTAGGTTAGGGATTCTTTTGACTATTTGTGAAAGGCTTCAATAGCTCTTTTAGCATGACTTAACTCTGGGATGTTATACCAATGAGATATACACATCTTGTTCTCTCAAATCTATATTGCAGAGTTAATTGTTGAGTTCGGAATATTACAGAACGACTCAGGGCGGATGTAAGAATAAGCCGTTTCTATTCAATTCGTCACTTAATTGTGTGTTTATAGATGGGGAGTCCTTTTATGCACTTATCGAGGATGAGATTTGCGTACACCTGAATAACATGTATTTCCGCTTGAAATACTTGTACGCTGGGCCTTTTTTTGCCATTAATTACGATTCGAAAAGTACTTGATCCCTTTGAATATTGGTAGTATAAAAAATACAGAATTAATCAAATTGCCTGGTTATATATTCAATTAATTTTCTACAAAAAGTGCTTAGAATCACAATTCTTGAAAACTGCTCTTCAAAGGTGTACAAAATAGATCTTTGCCGCCATCACGTGATTTAGATAAATCTTAAAGCGGACCTTAAGTAATTTTCCTGTAGAACATTATTCACTCAAAGCTAGAGTGTATTGAGCGGGTAGAGTAGGACTGTTGAGTATTTCTAAGTAGGTTTTGACCGGCACCGCCACATGTGGACGTGCATTCTGATAATCCCTTGTTTGCTGGGCTCAATCTCATCAATTTTATCCGGTAGAGAGCTCCCGTAATAGTTTCGTTCGGTTTGAGCACCTCATAACACACGACATCAAGCTGATCCCATCAAGTATACAACACGAGTTTTTTTTCCATGAATAATCGACTTGGCTGTCGAAGCGTGCTCCCCATGATTTACTCTTTTCTGAACAACCGTAGTGGATCTATTTTTCATCACCAGCGACTATACGATGCAAAAAACTCTTTCGTTTATGACTGGGAAGCAGCATTTCCAATGAGCAAAATCGGCGTTCAACGTTTCTCAGCTAAAGTTAAAACCCGATTTCGCTGTTTTGAATCATTCCTAACAATTTTAAACGATATGAAATGATTCCTGAGTCACTGCTAATATAAGTTACATACAATTCCAATACATGCACTTTCGGCCTTCCGCTGCGTTCTTTGTCTTTCAACTCAAACTCACCGTAATTCAACTTTTTAAACCAGTCGCGACCTCTTCTCTCACTTAAAGCATCCTTACTCTATGCTTCTACAAGCAATCGATGAGCTGCAGATTCTTCAAATTAAACAAGTAAATCCAAAGTTTCCGCAAATGACGCTTATTCAGCTCAAAGCTTGACATACAATGAGGTGAAACAAATTAATAACTTACTGGCACGGCCATCTTTTGTCAAACGGCAGAAACCTTACTTGTACTCCTTATACCTTTACGTTGTAGGATGAATGGTGTTGCCATTTCACCACTTTTTATACCAAGAGCACTGTCAATATTCGAATGGTTTCTAGCTACAAGAACTTATTGATTTTTTAAAGTACTTGAATGTATTTCTATTTGAAGCTGCAAATATATTGCAGCATTCCAATAATAAATCGGATCAGATCAACACTTTTTTATTAGTCTTCCTTATATACATTGCTGACATCTGTTATCATGAAACAGCCAAACTTCCACCCTTTCTATTGGTTTATGTTTTCAATTGCCTCTACGCCCTTGAATTATTATTCTTTTTACTGTTCGTTTACTGGTTTTATCTGTTTTATTTGCAAAAAAAAATAAAAACGAATTCGCCCCACACTCATAAATTTCAACTTGCGCGCTTCATTTCTTCCTTTCTTTCGGGCCGGATACACCTGTTTTTTTTTGCAAATTAACCTGTTCGCAAGGTAGGACAAACCCAAGGTAATACTATACAAACTATTCGAAATAACGTCGACGGGTTTCCGGTGGAAATAATTTAGTGGCTGTAAAATTAGTTCAACCACCTTACACGGTAAAGGGTTTGAGAGACAATTGATGTATATACGTATTTTTACGTGTACAAAGTTTCACTCTTTAATTCTGCAATCAGAGGGATTTTTCACTTAAAGGTCAGATTACAACACACCTTTAATGGGAGTGTTAGCTATGGGAGAGACCTCATGATTTTTCGTCTGGTCTAATCATAGTCTGTTACGATTGGGAAAAGTATCACATTCCAAAGCATTATTTACGTAAGATGAGAGATACTCGTATTATACAACTATCACTTGAACGCTCATAAATCAGAGACCAATTCATTATCGATTGACTTTCTTTGAAATTTTTTTTTTTTCCAAGTGTTTTTATCAATAGACTTGCACGTCATGCTTAAATTTAAACAGAAATAAGCAATCTCAGACAGATAGTAAATCTTTGTGCTAAAGATTATACTCTAGACCTATGGGCCAATTCGCATTGGAATCAATTAAAAGGAAAGTTTCAAATGCCATTCGACGGCCGAGTGATATTTGAATTTTGGGGCAATTTAATATTTTCGAGTGGAATTACCGTGTGTGACTGATTTCACCTTTGTACGTGATTATTTGTTACTTTTTTTATTTGTTTTGTTTTGATTTTGCTTTTGTACTAAGCACACGTCATAATAACAACAAACGAGAAAAAATGTCGGTTTTGTTGAGGTGTAGATAAGTACACCCATAACTCTAGGCCGCAGTTTGTAACTAACGAATGATTTCGAATAGTTGTTACTACATGTATTGCCAATTGGAAAAAAATACATCATAAATATACAATTATAAATCAGTATCTCATTCCGCAAAAGAAATTCACAATGATTTAATGAAATCTCACGGTATAAGGCTCTTCGTGTTACGGTATTGCATCATCTTTATCGTCGCTGATGACATTTTTAATCTACAATTCCGGTTTTTTGTATCGTACGAAGAATATATAATGTCAGAATTTACTTATTTGCAAGGTTTTAGTTTTGTGGGTAGTAGTTTTACGTCAAAATATGATATTCCTGGTAGTTATGAACGTAAAATTCGAGAGATTTTTCGCCCCATTTGCGTTGACCGCATAGAAAATACTTCATGCATGGGGAAATTATCCACTGCACGGATAAGGGCTCGCTTCAACGACTCAATATTTGAGTGTCGAGTAGAGCAAGCCATACCCTCTAATACGGACCAAAACTTGTAATCTAACGGGTTGAGGTCTGGACTACCAGTCATTCGTTGATATGAAGTCCGGAACGTTGTTTTCGAGCCACAGTTGAGTCGTTTTTGCTTTGTGAGCTGGAGCAAAGTCTTGCTGGAAAGTCTATGGCTTGTTGTTGAATATTGATTGGTTGAGAGACTTCACAATAGGTTCCAAGACGGTCGTTTGATATACTTTGGCCGATGTAACGGAGGCCAATTGGAGCTTGGTAACGCTATCGTAGCACACTCCCCACCATACCATTACAGACGCGGGATGGTGGTCTCTTTGAACCCTCGGGATGAGTTGGGATGCCCGAGCATACACACGATTTTTCTGCTCGTCAGTAAACAGAATTTGTCTGTGAGCGATCTTCGCGTACCGGCTGAGTAACGCTTTTGATCTCCGTTTTTGCGTTTTTCATTCAATGCGGCCGTGACCAGGTGTCCAGACACGGATTTTTGCGAAATTTGCATTTTCCGCGACAAGATTTTCCGTTTTCGCAGCGGTTTTCGGTCGATTCGTTTCTTCACGGCTTTGATCGCTTTCAGAGTTCTCACAGTGTGCGGGCGGCCGGATCTTTGACGGTCTCGTACTCCACCAGTATCCTCAAACAACTTCACAGCACGATACTCAAAATTGCGAGTCATTCCAAGCGGTCGCAACGTCCTAAAGATATTACCTTTTTCCATGTTGCATTTAAGTAGGCCAACTACAACAATACAATTTTCGATGTCGCCCCATTCCATGATTGTAAGCAATTAATGTCAAAAACTCTTTACGTCACAATGAAGCATAATTATCAACTTTCAAATTGCAATCAATGCGAAATGAATGCGCCCAGTGGTGCATTCGTAATTAGTGAGTTCAGTTTTTTACCAGTATTTATGCCTTGACTAGGTACATGCAACAACAACAGTAATAATCGACTTGTAAAAACTCAAAGCCAAGTGCAATGTAAGATTAAACTGTATTGTATGGATACGAAATAAAGCATAAATTATTCACAAGCATTTGCAGTACAACCGGCAACGCTTATCTGTAATATCTGGAAGAACTTTTTATTGATTCACAACTCTCAAAGTTTGGATATCCCTTTCGAGTTGGATGTAAGAGTAAACCAAATTACTTAATTACTATAAAAGCTAACTTCAATTTCAACTTAAACTCCAAATATCATTGCCCGCCGGCCTTTCGGTAGACCCACTCCATATAGAGCTGTTACGATAATAACTTTTTCCAATTAACAACCGCTCAAAATGCACAGCGATGCGGAACTCTAAAGAACAAGTTGCATGTTTGCTACGTTTGTGTTTTCACTACGTCACATATCGCTCTTAGCTTTCATTAACTCGACATTTTCTTTGTTTTTACCTTTGGGCTGTAGCATTCCAACAGAACGCGCGAACACAGACCACATAACACTAGAACTCTGATACACCGTGAGTGGAACCCAATAGAAGCCATTCTGCTCATTAACCAGAAAATGAAAATTAAAAATTCAGCGTCAGTTGCGAACAGGGTTTTCCAGAGGGCGGCGGAGCGCATGGAACGTGTTAAGGAATGTTTTTTTTACTATCATTTGGGGTTAACAGTCTTTCTGGAGCTATTTATAGTGCAACGAGAATAAGTTAAGTTTAATTAATTAGCAACGAACACACATTCAATTTGTATGCCATGGGAAATGAGTTATCATACCGATGGTTTATGTATTAATGTTAGAGTCGTTTGTAGATATTTGATATGAAGACAATCGATATCTTTCTATTACGGATTGTGTGCCATTGGAATTCCCCCCGGCAATTGCCGCCGTCGACGTCGTCATAGCAAGCCGACAAGCACTAAAAGAATGTTAGATAGTAGATTGAATTGAATGAATGGAAGGAGGTACGAGTATGGTATTAACTTCGGTGTCATGATCGTGAACATAAATAAAATAATATAGATATCTGAAAAAGGTGATATCGTTTTCATAATTTAAAACACATTAAACTTATTTGAGTCGCGGGGTGTATTTAAGTCTTTAAAGCAATATGGGGGCAACATTTAGTCCTGATTTGCGTTTAAGAAGGTAGGTGGATTTCAGCATAACCAAACTTACACATGCTCCTCACATCATTTCTCTGTAGGGAAATCCAGAAAAAACTTATGCTGGGATATGCAAATATTTCCCAACGGGTGACAGTCAAAATCGAGAAAGAATGACAATAAAAAAAAAAGGATTCACCTTCCCGGCCAATTGGAAATTTAAATATATTTTGATTGAAATTGATATAGTGCTTAAAATTTCCCATGGTAAAACCCTGTTATTGCTAAGACGACCTATCAAGTTTTAATTTTTTATTTTAGAGAGAATGTCACAGCGCCAGTTGTTGATACATTGGTTGGTTTGGAAATAAATTAATCTTTTGTTGGTTGCTGTTGCTCTTTCCCTCTACTTTGAAAATTTGTAAAGTGGTAAGGACATGTCTCATTCAGCCTTCATCAGTAGCTATTAATAATTTTGTGTAACACTTAGCTTCTGTGGCAGCAGATATCAAACACCAAACAACATGATTTATGTACGAGCATGTCCTCATAATCATATTGGGGTTTGCTTTCTATATTCTGTCGCAAAAATATTTCATCAAGTTATATTACATCGAGTTCTTGATGTAACTTTATCGGCAAGCGTAAAGATTCTAGAGTAATACATATGTATGTGACTCACACAGAAACAGTGGGATACCTTGGAAAAATTGTTTCGACCGAATATGGAAATCAACAAGATATTTGTAGTGCTGCATGGGTGTGGCATTTGATACATGTTTTCCCCTTTTCCAAGAAAGCTGCACATCATCATACGAATTTTTAACCGTTTTTTGCTCAGGATCTTATATATACCAATCTACATACGTTCGAGTTTTATTGTTTGTTTTACAATATTGTGGAAACCAGCTTCGCTGAACGAAAACAGAGGCACGACAAACGGTAACATACGTTGCAGGACATATAAAGAAAAATAAAATCTAAGTTTTGATGACTAAACCAATACTGTCATCCTTTTTTAACCAGTCTAGTCAAAAAAAACTAGCAAAAGAAGAAATGAAACAATCAAACTCATGTAACCTGAATAGGTGTTTCCTAGAACTAAAAGTCGAAATTTTTCTAATGACTAAAATATGATCCAATAATTTAAAACACGTCTGGAATGGTTACGCTGACGCATAATAAGTGGGTTTGGCGAATAAGTCAACATGGAATGCGATATGGTAGCCCGAATACGTCATAAATTTTTATAGAAGATTAAATAGGACTTGGCCAAAGTAAAAATAAACTTTTACATAATGAAGGGCGACGAAGAGAAACTGACAAAAGTGAAGTTGAGTTGAACTTTGTAAAATATCTGCTAACAATAAAACTCAATATTTTGAAAATCGATTGCTAGATACATAATAGACATAATATATTTAATCATGAACTATGGTAATATTAAGCAGATCCTTCTGATCCATTTAGAAAAGGTCGTTAGAACTTGGACCTATAGACGCAAAGGCAGGCTTAATTCCCCTTAAATTTTTTTTTGTTGCCTTAGGAAATATTTTTTTTAAATATGCTAGAGAAAAGCAAAAAACAACAAATAGTTTAGAACGTTAATAAGCTGGATGTAGCATCATTAAAGCGGTTGGTTTGTCCCCAGTTTATTAAAAACTATTTGACAAACCATTTGGACGTTCTTCTGAAGTAGAAATTCTAAATTTTTTTAAAAAAAAAACAATAAACAAATGTGATTATTCTGAAAGTTACTCAGCCGTCTCCCTAAAAAGAGTCGACTCACATAAAAACAATGTATGTACACATTCACGTAAGTATGTATTTATATGTATCGGCCCGCATATAATACAATCCGATAAGTAGCTTAGACCAAGCAGGATCTTGCAATATTTACAATAATTAACCTAGTTAGTCACCTATCGAAAATAAATCAATGGGTAAAGAGAAACATCCCCGATCACCTGCAAAAAGTATTGTTTATCAAAGACGTTCGGTGTTTCAAAATAAGTGACCGCATATCTAGCGGTCATATTATTTCAATCCAATGAAATAATAGATTACTGTGGAAGGTAATATTCCCGATCTGAAGATATCGAAATAGTGTTTATCCGCTGTTGTCTCTGCCAATGACAGCATTGCGATTTCAATGTACGGGCCAATCGACGTAGTGAAGGGTCAACAGCAATCATCCTCTTAGAAATCTACAATATGAATTTCCAAAACATGTTCGAAGGGAGAGGGAAGTGTTGATTCCTCAGCAAGCTAATACACTGATCATTAACTTTTCCACAAAAAGGTTAAGAGCAACTTCGATTACCAAAACAAAAATAAGGGCAAATACAAATGTATACGACAACCGTAAATGACTTCAATTACATGCGCTTTATTGCAATTTTTGTAAGGGTCATCAATCGTCGTCGCACTAAAAAAAAAAAATGCAAAACAGAAAAAACAAAAATCCCACACATTCTACCTGTTTCCCAAATTCTGCTTTGGGACAACAGAAAGAAACTGAATCCACATAATATAACCCTCCAAAATTCTTAAAAAAAGATTTCTACTTTTCGATTTAAGCACAATTCAAAAATAAGGGGAAGTTAAGAGACCACCAGTGTACCACAGCGGAAGCGGTAGTGACAATCACACTGGACTGGAACATTGCAAAAAGTTCAAAAGTTGCTGCTACGTCCTTACACATGAACATATATGTACATATATGTATGTATGCACCTGACTGCATTGTTGATTTAAGAGGAATCCATTAAAGTCCTTTGGGACCATTATTTGTATTTACGAGTAGCATAGAAAAATAGACAACAGCATCAAAAAACGTATTGCGTCTGCGAATTGTAACACAAAAGCCGCGAAGACAAACCCAAAGGTGAGCGAAAACAAACCGAAGTACACCCTTTCTTCAATAAAGGTCACGCAACGCCTATTTATCGAAGTTTGTGTACAAATGTACATATTGATATCTTGCCAACCATTGTCTCTTTGGACTAAGAAGGCAGTCAGAGCCATAAAACCTAAACAAATAAAATAGCAAAGTTCTGCTAGTAAATAAATAAATTAAATAGAATAATCCTAATTCTGCTTCTGAAAGCCGATGAGGATGAACTTAAAATGTTTTCCAATTTTTTACATTGACAGCGAGTGAAGAAAAGTGAAGAAAGCTGAATTTAATGAAAAACTTTACGGTTGCACATAAGAGATAATGGCCTCTAAATAATTAAACGTACGAAACCAAAGTAGCTTGGAACTTATTAAGCTACTATCAAGCTAGAGAGAGTTATTTCTTGAGTGTCCTCGATACAAGAGAGCAACCTTTAAGATCAACTTTTCTTCATAACGGATGCCTGTCACAACAACAAAAGTGAAGGGAATTTACGTCGGCATTTCTGACCTTGGAAATAATTACAGTATCATGTAGAAAATGCCTTGCTACTAATAATGACTCTCATACTCTCAACATTAAATTGTTGAGGCACTGTCTGCCATTTTACAACATACACATCAAAGTCAACAAACGGTTATGTAGATGCTTAAAGCCTCAGCAAATTTTAATTAAGTCCAAAGAGACAAAAAAAATGTTTTCCTGCAATTACTCCTACTCGAATGGTAAAAGATTCTTTCCAGATAAACATTAAATAATCCGATATCTTCCATAGCAGCGCAACACCCCAGTAAACCTCTAAACCTATGGGTGAAATAAAACAGAAGAGCAGCTTCCTCGTTTCCAAGAATCTCGCGTTATTGAAAGTGGATACATGGATTCTGCCAGCATTAAGCCCCTCCCAGTCTTTTCACTAAAAAAAAACATCTCAACTCCTGTATGATTGTTCCTTTACCAGTCAAAATTCAATTTTCACTTTTATAGCCGATGGCCCCCAGCTGATTCTCAAGCAGAATTACGAAATATCAAATATCATCCACCAGCAGAGCAAACAATTTTTTATCAAAACAAAACAAAACCGGGGATAAAAAAAATACTCATCTCCTTTGAAATTTTTCTCACCTGAATACGCGGGTCTAGTTCACCTTCGTCTTCCTTCTTCGTGGACATGTTTCCTTTCTGTGTTTTGGGACTGGGATTGGGATTGGAAATGGCCTCGTCGTGCTCGTTTATCCTTTTGTCTTCGTTGCGTTGTTATTTGCCTCCTTTACAGGCAAGTGCACCTTTGTCTCATTACAACACGAAAATCTAATAAAACATTGCACAACACTGGAGTTTTATTATTTGCCAATTTATTTCTTTTGTTTTCTCCTATTTTTAGAACAAAAACAAAAACGAAACACAAAACAAAAACGCAAAACTTAACTCACTTGTCACGCGACTGGGGGACTTCTTTGACATCTAATTCTTTAGATAGCACGACAAATTATGTAATTCAATGGAGATTCAGGGTATTCGCTGATGGATTAGCTTTATTTTATTTTATATATTATTTCTGGGTAATTGCAGATGCAAAAACACACAGAAAAATGAATTCGATAAAAATTTTTTTTTTTTTGCAAAAAAACGAAGAAAAACAATTGACAGAAATGACTAGGTTTAGAAAGAGTGAGATGAACTGACGAACATCTGTAGCCGTTCGTGTCCGCGCTGTCAGTTTCTTATGAACAACACACCAAAAACAACTTGACGCGACGAACTGCACCAAATGATTGAGCGGAGCAAGAGCAATTGGGCACTTTCTCGCCAGGGAGAAATGCTGTTTTCTATATTCTCTCTTTTGTTTTTGTGCATTTTTTTCATGCACAGGTTGGCACAATTGGTGGTGCACGATTTTGGTTACTTACAGCGGCTGTCTTGTAAGTTTTCCTTTTAGGGTGAAGATGTATTTACTTTAAATAGAAAGATTTCTCCATTTTTAGAAGCTGTTATAATTCAGTAGCACCCATTTGGATGAGTCGTTTTTTTCGTAATTAACATGATAAAGTTTAAATTTTTACTAGAAAGGAAACATCTTTTATTGATTAGAAGTATGAAAAAAAATGAAGTGAAACGCATTTACAGCAATGACCTGGATGTGAATTATAGAATTGATTAGAAAAAAATTAATTTGGAAAGAACCACTTAAACTCTTGGTTAGTATTGAGTTAAAGGCTAAAAGGCAAGCATTCCGATTTAAGTTAGGGAAAATAATATACAATATCGTTTTCTAAGAGAGGAAGAATGAAGTAATGTGCGAGATTGAGTGCTGTTGAGATCTATACCCAAAGAATGCAAATTTAATATTTTTTTCACGAGTTACAAAACAACATTGCTTAGGCGATCTTAAAGAAAAGCTTTTAAAACTACAGAAGATGGATTAAAAAGATGGATTAAGACGCGTAAATGCAAACGGAACAGACTTATATATATATATATATATATATATATATATATATCATGATTAAGAACTAAGAAATTTGGCATAAAACTCATATAGCCAGATCATCAGTTACCAAATATCTGAGCAGTAAGGAAATATGTTTTCGCTAAATTGCGATAATAGATTCCATAAACGTAGCTCCTATAACTTATAATGTATGTATATACCCGTACTTGTCTCTACAATTTGACTGTATATGAAAAAAGTTTCCCTACTATAAGAAGATTTGCATAAACTAAGTAAATTGCTAGTCTCTTGTAGGTCTGTTAGGGAATCTACGATTTTCCCGACTTCAAACTGCAAGAGAGTGAAAAACTTTTTAAAAGACAGTCGATTCCACTTTCACCTAACACTCCACGATCACGACATGAGTACGATAACTTTGGCGCCAAAAATTGATAACGGTTTTTTATAGAGGGGTCAAAAACACGATTTTTTTACTATGGGAGGGGGGGGTCTACCTCACCCTGTTTAGGAGGTAGGGGCGATTTTATTAAATGGTCTCGCCCCGTTTAGGAGATAGGGCCAATTTTATTAAAAAAATGACTTAAAATGAAAAAATAATTATTAAAAAACAACGGCAACACCTACAATAAAGTACTGTACCAGTTTCGAAAGCCAGAAACCTATTCTTCAACCCTAAGTTCCAGCTATGTTATTTGTATCAATAGATTTTAAGAAATTCGCATGCAAACCCAAAATTTTGATAAAAGAAATTTTAAAATGAAGTTTGAACCAATTTTTTTCAAAATTGTGAAATGAAGTGCTAACTTGGATTCCTGTGGTCGATGCCTATATTAATTTTGAATCGAACGCAAAAAACCGAATGGATTTATGTCATCTAGTTTTTGAGAAAATTGAACATTACTATTTATGTTTTTTTTTTCTTTTTTTTTTTTGGCATTTACATGGTCTTTCCTTGAGGTAAGTAAATGAATATAATAAATTAAACGTCTGGCAGGCGCCTATATCAATAGTTTTCTTAATTAAGAGTACACGGGTGGCCGGTATTAAGGAATTTCAACTCTCTTTCCGCAGGCGGCAGGTCCCGCTCACGCAACTTCGTTGCTCCGCTCGGGGTATGTACTTTTAGTCAGGAAGGCACCTATGTCATCATACTCTTCACCTTCAGTACTCATTCCAAATTATAGAAAATTCACATGTTCAAATGTTGTAGCAAATTATTCACTTTTCATAGTATGTATGTTTGTACTTTGCGTAATGTATAATGCACTCGATAATAATGCAAAATATAACCGAACAAACGGGTGACTTTTGTACTGTTGTTTTGTTTTTTATACACATGTGGTAAAGCGTGTAGTTATTGATATTCACAAAGGTCATTCTATGTTCAACATTAGTGCGAATCGGGTATTATTTATTCTGAATAAGCAATGGCAGCTAAGCATCCTCTAATCCATCCTAATCTAAATAACTTCTCAATATTGTGTTCGTTTGCGGATTTGGTGCCGACAAACAAAAACAGCATTGCTTTTTTAGAAGAAATTGGTCTAATTCCCACTAAAATATCAACTCCCCTACTGTGTTGCAATCCATATATACGTTGGCCCCAACAGCAGTCGTATTTGTACTGACAGCGCGCGCCAGTATATATGTAGGTGTTGAAAAAATATTTTCTAGTTCCACAACACATGAAATTACGAACCACAGCAAAGGCGAATATGTTAACAAGACCGATGAAACCAACACAATTAATGATCTGGAGAATCAGAACAAGCTTCTGAAAAAAACAATTTTATGCCGAAAAACAACAGACCACCTTCATCAATATATGGCACTTTTTTTTTATCGAAAATACTGCCTTGAAAAAAAATATAAGGACGACTTGAGCTCTCAAATTATGGAATTTTTGCTGGAAGTAAAAAAAGTATACCCATGTTTTATCGATGGTAAAGAAAGTGCAGGTTTGTAATTAAAGGACCTCGACCCTCCCACCGTTCACAGTGAGCACTTGGAAGGTATTTTACCGACAAAAAAACCTCGGCTCCTCACCATCAATGATGAACTCAACGAACTCGACAGTAACACCAGTACGGACGATGATTTTATTGACGAGACTTACATACCTTTTTAATATGTACATTAAAAATCGACTTGACTATTTTTAACTAACTACTGACTTACTGACAAAATGACTGACTGAGACGCGAAATGCAATGCGATTCTACCTCGTCGTAGTGCACTCTGGGTAAAGCTAAATGAATTGAAATACTTTACTTACAAAAACGATAGGTACATCAACATTAGGATCAAGTGAGATCACCGTAAATACCAAAAAACAAAAATCTCATAAAAAAGTAGTTTTGGTAATTTTCAATTTTCTCAAAATCCATTCGGTTTTTTGTGTTCGACCACAGAAATCCAAATTAGCACTTCATTTTACAATTTTGAAAAATTTGGTCCAAACTTCATTTCTTAAATTTTTTTTATCAAAATTTTAGGTTTGCATGCGAATTTCTTAAAAACTATTGATACAAATAATATAGCTGGAACTTAGGGTTGAAGAATAGGTTTCTGACTTTCAAAACTGGTACAGTACTTTATTGTAAGTGCTGCCGTTGTTTTTTAATATTTTTTTTTTCTTTTTAAGTCATTTTTTAATAAAATTAGCCCTATTTCCTAAACGGGGCGAGATAGACCCCCCTCCCACAATAAAAAATGCTTGTTTTTGACCCCTCTATAAAAAACGGTTATCATTTTTTGGCGCCAAAGTTATCATACTCTCCCCAGGATCTCAGATAAGGCGACGAATATTTCAAACTAAAGGGCAGCTTACTTGTTTGAGGAAACAATACGAGAAAACTCTACCTTATAAACGACCCTAAGTCTTTTCTTCAATTTATCAACTCTAAAAGAAAATCCGATTTTTGGATTTCAAACCTAATAGTCTTTGAATTTAATCGCACCACTTACTGCCTCAAATCCGATCTCCTCCACCACTCCAACCGAGCTAAGTTCTAAGTTTTAGTTTAAGTTTAGTTTTAGTTAGTTTGTACAATAGCTTGTATTAAGTCGAATAAATGGGGGCTTTCGCCCCCACCAAAATCAAATCAGATCGAAAGATAAGAACTAGCATATGTCTTCTTCTTCTTCTTCTTATCCTTTTATTAACCCTTTCCTCGTTATACGAACTTATGAGTAACGAGTTTCCCATTTTTACTGCATCGCTGCTGCTCCGCTTATGGGGTTGGCTAATGTCGCAGACCGCAGAACGCGTCTACATAATGCTCGGTCCTGGATCGCTTCAGTGGTTAGCCCCAGGCGTTGTTGCGCATTTGCCATCTGAGAAATCCAGGAATTCTTTTTCCGACCTCGTTTTCTTACAGTTGGAGTGACCGCAGTTGATAAAGCCTTTTTAACCGGATTTTCCGCATATCTTCTTTGAACGTGGCAATACCAGCTTATTCTATTCGCCTCAAGCTGTTCGGTTACCGAATTCTTTATATGTAGACTTTCTCTTATACGCGTAGATCTAATGCAATCGCATTTAGTGACTCCTCTAGACATCCTTAACATTTTTATTTCCGCTGCCGTCATTTTGTTTTTAAACGCTTCGTGCATTGTCCAGCACTGTGAACCGTATATAAGAGCTGGTCTAACAACCGTGGTGTAGAGTTTCGCCTTTAATTTAAGTGGAAATTTTCGGTCGCAAAAGATTCCCGAATTTTCCCGCCATTTCATCCATCCCACACTCACTCTGTGGTTTACGTCGTCGTCACATTTCGCTTCCATGTTAACGATTGATCCTAAGTACCTAAAGATAGTGCTTTTCGGAAGAACTATTCCGTCTAACATTATATCCGGAACAGGTCGCAACGGATGCGCAAATGGGCACGTCAAATGCTCCGTCTTTGAACGACTTATTTTAAACCCAAAAGGAGATGAAAAACTGCGACATCTACTACGGCAAATGATATCGACGGCAAAAGCAGCGCTTATTTGGATGCGGATTTGTTGTCGGAGACAGACTAAGACAAGAAGTCCTGAGCTTCCGGCATGTGAGCGAGCGCCTCGTAGCAATCCGCATCAAGGCTAAATTTGCCAACATTAGCCTTATATGCGCGCATGCCCCCACAGAGGAGAAAGATGACGACGCCAAAGATGCCTTCTATGAGCTCCTTAACAAGACCTACGAGCAATGCCCTAGCTATGACTTTAAAATTGTCCTCGGTGATTTTAATGCAACGCTAGGAAGAGGGAGAGCCAGACTGTATAACGGCGATGATTAACCAAATACCGCTGTCAGGCAGAATCAACCGAATCAACCTTTCAACCTTTCAACGATGATGACCAACAATTCTAAGCTTAAGTCCAAAAAAGCTGCTGGAGCGGACGGCCTGACTGCCGAGCTCTCAAAGCGGCAGGCGATGACGATGACGAATGAGTACCACGTAAAACAGGGTCGGACGAAAGTATGCCCGATGAATGGAACCTCAGCATTGTTTGTCCGATTCTCAAGAAAGGAGACCCTCTGAACTGCGCCAACTACAGAGGCATCAGTCTCCTTAACATTGCATACAAGATCTTATCTGCCGTATTGTGTGAACGCCTGAAGCCGTTCGTCAACAACCTGATAGGTGCATATCAATGTGTTGGAGATCATCGATTCTTCGATGTGAAGGCCACGTATGACAGCATCTATAGAGACGAGCTATACAGAGCAATTTCTAGTTTCGGCATCCCTACCAAACTCGTCCGTCTGTGCAGGATGACGATGGAGAATGCACGCTGCTCCATCAAGGTCGGTAAAGATCTCACCGAGACCTTTGATGTCCAAAAAGGATTTAGACAAGGCGATGCGCTGTCATCGTATATCGTACTTCAAAGAATAGTGCAAGACTCACGAGCAAACACAAGAGGCACTATCTTTCAAAAGTGGCGCTTTCACGAATATTGAGACGAAAGCGGCGAAAATGGATTTAGCGGTCAATGTGGGCAAGACCAAGTATAAGCGAAAAGGACCACCAACACCGACGTCTCAGGCAGAACGTCACCTTCGACAGATATATCTTTGAGGTAATTAAGGACTTTGTCTACCTAGGCTCGGCTATAAATACAGGCAACGACACCAGCACAGAGCTAAGAAAGCAAATGAGTAGCAAAGCCCTCTTTCGGACAACAAAAGTCACCCTTTATAACGACTTTGAACGACTTATTTTAAACCCGTTTCTCTCTAGCGCATTTCTCCATGAATCTAAGGCGTTCTGTAAATCTTCGACGTTATCGCTAAGTATAACTGCGTCGTCAGCGAAGAGGATTGGCGTTACATTTGCTTCGCGCATGTAGTCTTTTAAAAGATAGTCGAATACTACGTTAAAGAGGAAAGGGCTAAGTACGCTTCCTTGATGCACTCCGACATTAACTGGAAATTCTCTCGTTAGTCCAGCAGAGCTTTTAACCGCAGTTTTCACGTTTCCGTACATGTCTTGTATTATTCTAACATACGTTTCCGGTACGTTTTGAGACCTCAGCGCGGCCCATATGAGATCCCTAGGCACTCGATCGAATGCTTTCTCGAGGTCGATAAATACCTTAATAATCCCGGTCCTGCTCCATGGCGCAGAGGCATTGACATTATCAAACATGGATGAGGGTGTTCTTGGTTGCTTCGAGAGAAAAATTCTTTGGGCGATCTTCGGTTCCGTCTGCATTGAAGGAGAATGGAGGAGGAGATACAACAATGAACTCTACAGTAGAGGAAGGCCAAGATTTAGGTGGCGCACGCAAGTTGAAGGGGACCTCTTAGCGTGCGAAACTGGAAGCAGCTAGCCAGAAAATAAGTATGCATCATGTTAATACATAAAATCACATATGAAATTGAATTAAAATTAATGAAATCAATTGTGCCGTGCGGTATACGTAAAAATATCAAAATAAAAAATAATCATTACATCACCTTGACTTAATATTTGGCAATACGTGAAGAATTTCAACACAGCAACACAGCTATAGTTTACATAGATATTGCACGCCGAAGGAAAAAATCTAACCAGTTTTTAATTGCATGTTTTAACTTCGAACTTCAAGTCCTGAACAATTTATATGAACAAAATGTATTATAAAACCGAAGTCAATTTTTGGGATCGTATGTGTTGTATTGTGTGTACAGCTAACGAGCAGGCATGCGCCGCGCCGTGCAGATGTGTCTGTGGTTTCTGTTTTCAACCTTATCTTCATACATAAAACAACCACAGTTGTCGGAGCTGCGCGGCGCGCTCGCTGGCTGTGCTTTTACATCATTCGCATTTGGATGTTTATTTATGTGACTGAACAATTTTTCTTAGTAAATTTTTTCAGAAATACTATTTAATATTTTGCAGTTTATTTTTCGATAGCAATGGGTGACAAGAGATTATCTGGAGTTTCTTGTTCTGTTTGTAGGAAAACTAAAAGGAATTACCCTGACTTGAAAATTTTTAAATGTCCTTCTAGGGAAAAAAAATGAAATAATTAATTGATGAACGAATGTGGTTTTAACAATGAAAGCAAATACTTTGTTTGTGGAGATCATTTTTGTCCCGAGTTTGTAGGAAAAAAACATCTTAAGGCGGATGCTGTTCCTTCCTTAAAATTAAAATCTGATTTGGATTCAAACTTGAATTTAGAAGATGTGAAGTCTCCTTTAACTAAACGAAGAAGAACGTCTAGCAGTTGCAGCATTTCGTGAGCAAAGTGCAATCAGTTATTGGAAAGATGTGCAAAAGAGGAGAAAAAAAATGCAACTAAAAATAAAACATTATAAAAAAAAACAAATAAAATATCTACGATATCTCAAATCGAAAGGTTCAATATTTTAGACCATTCAAAAACATTTTGTAAAATGGTTCTGAAAGAATCAAAAACTACAAAATACAACCGCCACGAAAAATAACTTTCCCGAAATATTTATTATAGATCACAAAGCGCCTATAAATTTTTGAGAGATAGACTTGGCTTTAAACTTCTTCACATTTCCTCTTTCTGTAGATGGGCTCCTGTAAAAGGATTACAAGCAGTATGTGAAAACAATGCTCGTTCGTATCTTAAGTTAAAGTTCGCTTTATTAAACCAGCGAGAACGTTGTGTTGTCCTGATATTTGATGAAATTAGGATTCGTAAAAACCTCACATATTATATAAAAAATGATTTAATAAATGGTTTCGAAGACCTTGGTGTAGAAAGAAGTAGACTGTTTGCTAATGAAATATGTGTTTTCATGCTAAATGGTTTGTTTGTATTTGGAAAAGTGTTTTAAACTATTTTGTGTCAGCAAACGGTGTGAATGGGGATAACCTAAGCGAATTTATAAAAACCAATTTGAAAATCTGTCAAGAACTTGGTGTAAAGGTATTTGTATTGTTTGCGCCCAAGGGGCCAATAATAGAAAAGCTTGTAAAATGTTAGGTGTTTCTGAAGAAAACCCGTTTATAATTTTTAATGATGAAATAATACTTTGTTTTTATGATTTCCCTCTTTTATTAAAACCACTTCGTAATGTTTTATTGAAATCAGGTCTACAAACTCCAGATGGTAAAGTGCTTTTGGTGTTATCAGAGAAATATACAATTTGGAAGTTGACAACGTAGCTAAGACATGTTTGAAATTTAGCAACGAAAGAGTTCGTACTAAAAGTGAACAATATATTTGACTGCATGGATAGTGGTTCACATTATGACAAGAATGTTTTAAGGCGGGGAGTTCAGCTAGAGAATCCACCTTATAATGAGTTGAAACAATTTCTGTCTTATTTAAAAGATATACAAAAATCAGTTAACCTTCCAAGAAACTTTTGTTTAAAAGGAATGGAACAAACTATAAACGGTGCCTATATGAGAACGTGGATTATTTACTAACAAAGAGAATTCATCAAGACGTATTAGAAAATTTATTTTCTATTATTCGCATCAAAGGTGATTACAACAAAAATCCGTCTGTTTACGAATTTAATGTTTTGACGTCGAAAATCCTCTCGTCAAATCTTATTATTTTTTCTCCTTTCAGTAACTGTGATGATGATGATGTAGAATTTTTAAACGTAGACTTATCCCCAACTCAAACTAATATTCCAAAAACTTCTTCATTGCTTAAGGATCGTAAGAAATTCGTATACGATGAAACTCTGTACGAAAAAGTCATTTGTGATATGGAAATCGAAACTAAAATCACATTAGAAACAACAGCAATGCGATATTTTATTGGATATCTTGCTTTTAAAATGCTTTTAAGGCACAAATGTTTAAATGTCCTCCGGAATTTTGCATCTTTGCAAAAAATTATTCTGAAAGAAGTGACTTTGGAAGTCGGAAGGAACAAACTAATGAAAACCGAAATGGTTTGATGAAAAGAGTCCTTGCTGTGAGCATCGCAATTCACTCTAGTTCGACCAAACTGGGACGTACGGGTGCGTCCTATTGAATGGAAAAATGGTTAGAGTTTTTCCTCCCGCGTGCAATATCTATGTAAACTATAGTATTTGTGATTTCAAACTATTAACATAATAAGGGTTGGGATGGATCTAGCCCATTCACCCTTGAAATGAACAAGTTTGTCATAGAGATTTGTTCGCAATTTTCGCCTTTGCAAAATTGTTTTTAAATATATTTTAGACGAATTGGTCGCAAATGGACAAAGTCCAATTTAAAATAAAATAAATCATTTAATTTATTAAATATAATTTTTCAAACCAAAGATAATGGTTTACTTACATGTTGCATCTTTTTCAACTATGTCGTTCGAGTAAAAAGTCACGTTTGTTTTGTTTCGTCGAAAGTCGGAACACGGTTAAATTTCGAATAAGAAACGAACTTTCGAAAGATATCGAGGCCAATCAAATCTCAGAATAAAAGTAAAGGATTTGAAATTAATTTTCACTTGGTAAAATAAGTCAGTAAATTCCAGTTGATGTAGCAATTATACGACGGTGATAATTGTTCGAAAATGTCAAATATTTTTGCGCCACATTTTTTTTTTAAAAAAAGAGTAGAGAAACATTCTAAAACTATCTGATTCGTTTTTTACGGGGATTTGCGTCAAAAAATCCTGCAATTAAACTACTCCACAAGTTCTAAACCGATGAACAAACGTCGTTGCTTCTCAAAAATAGTTTAAACAATTGCAGAATCTGGCGAACTCGAAACAAATTTCGTGATTCAGAAAGTTGGTGTATATTTAATGTAATGCAGTGTGTCACAACCCATCCATTGTTAAAGGATTTTTTTTTCGAATCACCTTTGACTAGTTTTAAAAACGTAAATTCAAATTAATGTTAAAAGGTGTTTTCGATGACATTTCGCAGATCTATAGCATCTAAACTCGCAAGTTAGAATACTTATTTAATTCGTTATTTTATCGCTCCAAGCTTAGGAAAAATACAAAAAAATAATATTCAAATATTCTGTTTCAATGACGTTCTTCACCGCTTGCAATTTAATTATCGCCCTGTGTATATCAATATAAACAATTACAGAGTGGTGCAAAAGTCACTGACTGATTTAAAAAACTCATAACATCTGCTTATTTATCTTTTTTTAAGTAAGACATAAAATAAATCTCGTTATAAACACCAAAACTTTAGAGAAGATTAAATTCGTTTTATTTAATTTTTAACCACTTGCTCGATTATTTTGCAGAAATATACCGTGTTAACATGATTACGGCAGTGTGACATGGTTTCAACAGCAGTGGGCCGTAACTGGTCTTTTTCGAACTGGAAGAAATCTCATTGCCTGAATTGAAGCAATTGATATTTTCAAATACAATTAAGTATAGGGAAGAGTCGAAGTTTGGAGATCAACAGCAATGCTTCATTTATGCATTCTTTTCTGAATACGATGACTCCTGCATATTGTAACCGTAAATAATATAAGATATCGGGATATGAATAAACATTTTTTGACGCCAACGGTTGCTGACGGTCCTGAGATATGGTTTCAATAGAATGAAGTTACTGCGCCTATAGCTGGCACCAAATGAGACATTATTTTCGAAAATTCAGAAATAATTTGCTTCCACACTCGGCGAAATCGCCAGTATCAGATTTTTTGAAATAACGTAGAATTTCTGTGCTGAAATACATGGAAGATATGGGCTTATATCTTACGAATTTTTATGGACACCAATTTGGAAAAAAAAAACCTTCTTTAAGTGGCTGAAGCCGGCGCTTATTTGAGGGATATTAATCTTTCACAACTATCTGTAAAAAATCGCTATTTACTGTACTCTGTTACTCTAAAACAAATTGTTAAGAAACTAAAAATATATTAAAGCCATTATAATTTTACATTAGTTAATGACTTTTGCGTCACCTTGTAAACATTATTATTATTATAGTTGTTTGAGCATGCAAAATATTGATCACTGATTCGGTTTCATTGGACAATAACTGTAGCGCTTAGCAAATTATCGACGTATTGCCAATGCTACGTCGTCATGTTGAAATTGTTGACCAACCAAATCAAGCCTATCTTAAAGGTAAAAAAAAAATAATAATAATTTTAGACAAAGGAGGATCACAATTGTCGTGATCAATGAAGTTAGCATAGATCAAGCACAGAAAATATGTTCCAATTTGTAAATAAATTGAATATAAATAGATATTTTAGGTTTTACCTTTGGATAATAATTTGTTTAACCTTATTTTCTAAGAATACTTTTAGTTTAAAGAAAATACAAGTGGCTGTGGTAGTGTTTAGAACAGCGGCGACGTTTTAAAGGTTTTATTTATAGTAAGGAAAAGCATACTCGCGTGCGCACACAATACTATTCATCAATTCTAAATAGCACACACCTCATAAATCACGTCACACGCTCACGAGTGTGCGTTTCCTTACCCAAGTTGCAATGGTACAAGCGAACTAATTAACAATGAATCGAGAAAAAAAAACATAAAATTTTGTCATATATTATAGAAACTGTTTAATAATAATTCTAATACATTTCTCAACATTATGTTTAATTTACTCATTGTATATATATTTGTAGTAATAAAAATAATAGCTTTTCATTATATAAGGAGGATTATATAATTTTTTTTTTTTTTTTTTTGAATCGTTACATAGTATTTTGTTTTTGATCATTTTTTTTTCCTTTGTCTCCTTGAAAACTTAAAACCGAATCAAACTAAACTAAACAAAAAAATTAAAATAAAAATAATCAATTATTATAATAATAAAAAAAAGAAGATACAAATAATAATTAAGGGTAACGAAAAATTAAGTTGATTTTTCTCATTCACTATCAATGTTCAATCCCACCCGCTTCTCTTCCTCTAACATGGCATCTAGTTCGTCTGTTAAATTAGCTAACATATTGCCAATATCGTTGAGTACATTCACCGATACGGTCTTAGCCTGTGGAATATTGCCGGCCTCAGCACCGACCAAGTCCGTAGCGTATGAGACGCCACCACCACCACCACCGGCACCAGCAGCAACAGCACCAGAACCAGAACCGCTGCTGCCACTAATACCACCACCTGAGGAGGAACTCAAATCGGAACAATCCGGAATAGCACCAACTGACGTGTTGCCATCACTGCCACACCCACCACCCACTGGAGGATAAGTAAGAGTTGGCGAACGTAAATGCACAACACTTGATCCCGCTGATCCACTGCCACTGCCGATACCTATGGCAGGATCAATAGATGCTGAATCGTAGAGCAATGTTCCGCCAGCATTAGAACCGGTGCTCTCGCTGCGAATCAGTGTGGCATCATGCAACGACGATGATGATTTTAACGAATGAAAAGAGTGTGCGATATTGGCGATTGTGTTGGTCGACGATGATGACGATGATGAGGATGATGAAAGATGCTGCTGTGGCGGCAAGTCTTGTCTATTAAGTAGTCTTTGCTTAATGGTTCCAGTGTTTTCGTTAGCGAAAGGAATTGTGTCGATGGAATCGATGCTTGATGTTGACTGAAAGATAAAAACAAACAAAACAAAGAAATTTTATGTTAAAAGGATACAAATAAACAAAATCACAGTGTGAAGGTTAAAGAAAGAGAAAAAACACTATGAGAGTAAGGTAAGATGTGTGACAAAAAACAAAATTAAATATAGTTAGATGTTTGTTTTGTGTTTTTTTATTTTTATTCCTATTTTTCTTTTTTCCATTAAATATTTATTCATGTTTGCCTACGCGGTAGCGTCACAAAGCATGTCGAAGCTGCTGCCAGTGGTTTTTATAAGAGTTTCTCCTCGGAAGTGGTATCGCCAAAATAGCTGTTGGTGGTACATCACGTTTACAATTTTCTACACTTCTCAAAAAGAAAATAGTTTTAACATGCATATTTTAACTCTAACAAAATAACCAACAGGGTCAACTAAAATTTTACAAACTTCTCTTAAGGATAAACCTATTCAAGTACCTAATGAAATGATTACAAAAGTTACACAGGAGTTGAGCAAGATGATCCTGGAGATTTTCGCAAACGGACGAGTTATCGTAATAACAGATATTTGATTAATAAGTACGAGTAGTTGAGCCGATCCACTCATTTTCAAGTTACATTTTAACATACGCGTATCTAGAGAGTTCAACTCTCAGTCGAAAGCACAGAAAAAAAATTATCAAAAAACAACCATTCCTTTATTTTCTCAAAAAACACCCAATTACTCGCAACACATCATACTTATTCAATCTCTTCTTACGGACTAAGAAACAACATAGCATGGATGCTAAATTTAATTTAGTAAAAATTATTTAAACTATACTATTTCGAGTAAAATCCAATGTCAAGACGAAATTAAAAAATTTAATCAAAAGTAACACCTTTAGGCTAACAAACCTGTTGTTTCTCCACTATATGAGACAGGGCAAAAACTCGTTTGGATTGCGATATAACAATGCGATTCATTCAAAAATGTCACCCGAAATTATTTTTTTTCTACTCGTATTTACGCTCAAATTCACGCGGTTGTTTGCTTTCAGTGGCTATCTCACACAAACTAAATGACGGAGCTTGATCAGTTTGACAGTAGTCCATGGACAAAACAAAACTGACTGGAGCAAGGGGTTGCTTTTTGTTACCTGTACATCCCACCCTCGTATATAAAACTCATATAAAGGATAATCCTACTCTTTTCACAAAGGACGAAGACATAATTTCTTCGTTAATAAAAATATTATACTTAAGGGGTTCTACAAGGCTTCATGATCTTTGAGGATATTTCTTTTTGTATTCATATCGAATATAATAAGCTAGAATAGCTCCAGGTTACGATTCCTTTGTAATAAAAAATAATGAATTATTAATCTATGTATATTGTATTTAGACTTTTTGCAACAATATTTGCATTGTATCAGTCGAAATATGATAACAATAGTGACAGTTTCTTTACATTTTTCTTAATATTGGTGACCATAACTGTAACATAACTGGCATAAATGTTACATTTGAGTTTGTACAAAACTTACCACTATTTGTACCTTTTTAATATAGTTCCTAAAACCTCCTCCTCCTGATTATAACTCCTTTGTAAATACCATTTATTTATTAAACTAACAGATAAAAATATGTTTCAAACCACTTCATATTGGACAGTCATAAGTTAAGAGGTCGAGTGAACCAATCAATTTTCTACTAATAACAATTCACGATTTACGAGTATATACTCATAATTTAGTATTAATAACGAGTAGAGGTGTTTGATCGTTTTGGAGAATCTCTAATTAATTACTCGTACCTCCGAAAACTCTTACGGGCAAATTGACATAAGATTTCATGATTTACTTTATTTAATATCCGTCGCAATAATGGCTAAAACACGAAGCGCTGCTGTGTCTAAGGTATGATGTATTGAAGTTATAAACACATGTTATTTAAAAATTGTGTAATCCTTCGTTTATTAATATGATTGTGTGATCTTTGAAGTGTTAAGTAAAGTAAATCAACTATTCAACGTGAATGAAGCAAATCTGGGGGCTGTAGTTTTAGTGGGGGAGAGTTTTTGCCCAACGTTAAGCCAGCTTGCACAGAAGACATAAATAGGAATTGAGTTTGTATCCATCAATTTTGCTTCAAACCTTCAAAAAATCCACCTAATATGGATGCATGATTACATAAAGTAAAGTACCACTATGAATTAAATCTCCAAAATCGAATAAACCTCAACACAATATAGCTGTTTGGGTATTAAATACAAAGGCTTAAAGACGAATAAACCATTTGCATTGCATTTTCTAAAAAGTAGTTTAAATCTAAACGGACATTGTCATCCTTTCGGTGGGAAATTACAATGGCGAAACAGTTTCAAAAAACTCGGTGGTTGGCAAAGTGTATGGCGTGTTACGCCAGCTCTGGATGAAATATAACTTTACTCCCCTAAAACACGTATATTGCAGCAAAAACACTCATAATTCCCTTCCTAAGTTACGGCTGTGAACTTTTCTGTAAATGCGATGCAACAAACAGAAGAAAGCGTAACGTTGCATTTAAAAATACTGCGCGTTATTTTTTCAGCCTTCGAAGGTTGGATAGGATCTATATGTACTCAAAATCACTCTATAACATGGCACTCGATCATCTTTTCCGCTACAGAAGACTCATTTTGCTTTCAAATGTGATTCAAATCAAACAGCCCATCTACCTATTTAATAAGTTGCGTTTCAGCACCTCAAACAGATCACACCAACTAATTCACGCCCGTTTTTCTTGCCTTGCATCCGAGCGACAGTTTTCCATCCACTCCATCCGCTTATGGAACTCTTTACCACATCATGTTCGAGAGACTGGTGGCACCAGGCGGTTTCGTTTGGAGCTTAAAAAATTGTTAATAAACAACCCTGACTACTTTAGATGTTGAGGCCATGTCGTTTTCTTATTCCATGGAAATGTATGCTTGTCTTTCCTTTCTCTGTGCAGAAATTGGTGGTGTTGGAATAATAACTGTTTAATGATTATTGTATAGTTACCATCATCATAAATTTGCCTGCCTATTTTAATATGTAGTACTTTAACTCAGTAGCTATTTTCAAAATTGTAACTAGAAACTTTAAGCTTCACTTCCTTATAAGATATCTATTTATCTTTTTGTGTATGCGTTAATGAAATAAATAAATAAATAAAATAAAAATAAAAAATACAGATGTTTCAATTTAATTATTTTTTTTTTTTATAAAAAGAAGTAGTACATACACGTTAACACTTTGGAAAGTTTGTTTCAAGTTTTATTATTTTCCCTAGGAATTTGTTCCTGTGGCAAAAAAAATTAATAAAATACTTGGGAGTGCAACAGTACAAAAATAAGCCCAATTCGCTGTTGGTTATAAAAGTTTTGTTCTGGATATTTTAGTACACACATATGTATGTAAAACGAACTACGTCGGATATATTTGACAGTTATTCACGATGATGTTAAAAATAATGATAGATGTGGACTCAGAGAAATCAGCGCGGAACATGATACCGCCAATGGAAAAAGTAAGCAACCGCGTTAACTATTGGAATCTTAAAAACTACGATGCGTAACAAATTCGTTATAATAAGCATTTTTAATTATAGTCAACAATTTTAAAATGGGATAGGCAAAAAGCGCGATGCAAATTGAAGACTAAAATATATTTAATTTAGTGAAATATAATAAAAATAAATACACCTAAAAATGTTGAAAAACTTAAACTGTTGTTTAAGGCTTATCTTGAGTTTCTTTTCTTCAAAAAGTTCTGAAGAAGGATAAATAAGAACAATTATAGACAAATTAATGAATTACCTTATTGTCGTGCAGTTTTTCACAGTGTATCTCCGCTGTTGTCTGCTGGATAGTGGCATAATTAGCATATATCGGCTGTTGTTGTTGCTGCATATTCGAAGGAATGTAAGAAGTTGGTTGACCCGTTGCATATGCTGCGTATGGATGATTTTGTGCTGCTGCAGCTGCAGCGGCAGCGGCAGTTACAGCAGCTGCCTGTTGCTCCTGTGAACTTAAAGTTCGCGGATTTCGTATACTACAATGACGACGTGGAGGTTCGGGAGCAATCTTTTTATTTGCCATTGGACTTCCAGTTAGATAAGGCTGCAATAAAAATTAAAAACCCATATTTTATTCAAAAACGTATTATTCATTCGTTTCAATGCTTATTAACTAACAGAATTTAAACTGGAATTATCTTGGCAAACCGCATATTCCACTGGTGTATTCATGTAATGATGCTGTGCATCTACAGGCATATTTTGAAGTACGGTTCTTTGAAGTACTTTGCAACGATCAGCGGCATTGCCACGTTGACGAGGCAACGTTCCACCACCCTCTTCATACATTAGCTCTCTAGCTGCCTCATTGGTTGGAGTAATGTCGCCATCGTCATACGAACGGCGCCACGACTAACAAACAAGACATGGTACATATTTTTTTTAAATACCAACACCAATAATCAGTAGCTTACCATGTTTCCAGGAGGAGGATTACTAAGTAATCTAGCTCCCTGCGGTTGAGTAAAATGCCCATAATCAGTGGTAGTGTAGTGACTAAAAGTCAAATGGCTTCTGGTACTGTTGTCGTGAATATCTTCTAAAGACTCCAAACTTTTACCACGTGGCTGACGTACCTTAAAATAAAAATACACACGTATTATTTAATAGTTCACTTTTATATTGCTTAGAATAGTGATTATGTTAGGTTTAATTTTAGCTATAATATTTTATCCCAACCGAGTCCTTTGAAATTATAAAAACTCACCTTAATCAATACCACATCATTACATTCGTGATTACTTCCAGTACAAGTAAAATATGGATCGGTAATTCCATAACTTTTCGAATCATCCCATGAGACTCTTGCTGTAGGCACTATTGTTGGCGACGGCAATTGTGATGGAGCTTGCCATATCTTACGATACTCCTACAATTGTCATTTGTGTTTGCGTTCGTTCGTGTGAATTGTAGTTTAAACAAAATCATTAAGAACAAACCAAAAAAGAAAAAAATTAAATAAATAAATAAATAGAGGATATCAAATCAAAATGTGAAAACAGATAAACCAAAACATAGCAAAATGCAAATAAAAAGGCGGCAAACATTACCAAATACCTCAAATCCAAATGAACTAAAGAGTTTTCAAAATTTTTGTCTGTCATTCTAGCTAATTTCGTGTGCAATTACATTATGTAAGAGCCAGTCGAGCTTGTATTGGTACTGTTTCTACATCTATGGACTACAACTATGTACACAATTGTGCATGAAAATAATTTACCTGCTGTTGATATATTGATCCACCAGGATTCCATTTTCCACTGATTATATCCTTTACACGTTTAATGGCAAGTAAAATTTTCTTCTGGTGGCCCAGTTTAACAATTCCAATATCTTCGAGATCTTCCCAGGTTAACTGTGTTACATCGCGCACAGTTTTGTAATTTTGATCGAGCAGCGGTTGAACGTATTCTTCAAGGCGTAATAGCTGCAGCCATTCTTCAATTGAACCCTGAAAAAGTATTTTATTTTTATCATCATCGACAAAGTTACGAATAAAAATATTGATATGATAAGCATCAAACTCTCCAACAAAGATGTAACAATAATCAAAAGCAACCCCATTTTCACGAAGGGCGAATCAGAGGCAGAATAAGCCCCACAGAAGTTTAGTTAAAAAAAAAACTCTGTTTGATTCAAATCTTATTCGAACGCAAGTGAATACATTGTCAAATCTAGTATGGAAATAACCAAGTGGATGGATAGTGATCACACATATTAAAGAAGCATTCAGAATAACTACGTCTATTGATCTGTACGACCCACCTTACCAAACTATGGCATTGATGCATTACGAAATTTTCACTCACTCACTAATAGCAATAACGTAAGTCAGAAGAAAACTTAGTCATTTTCATGGAGAAAATATAAATAAACATAAAGACAATATTCAATTGGAGATTCACAACTTTACCATTATTATATTTTTGTTTGTGGTTTTAAGGTCTAACAAACCTCAGTAGATTACGAAAGTCTAGGTGTTCTAAGCACAAAACAATCAAAACGATTGAATGTCAAATCGTGCCTGTAAAAATAATTGAAAAAATTTTATCTCGAACACACGCAATCGTTTCAATGGAAATCGTTAAAAGAGGTTTTATGCTTATGTACTATATATCATTGTCAATTGAAAATCTACATATTTGTAAAAGTAAAAAATTCCTACTTAATGTATACCCATACTTACCGGAACAAAATGTGGTAGATTATCCAACACCTGCAGTTTATCAATTCTCTGTTTAATGCGTTCTCGGTGGTGTGGATTCTTAATTCCTATAGCTGTCAAGTCTTCTGGTGTCATTCGTGCAATTGTTGGCAAATCATAACCTGCCGCAATAAAAAGCTGCGCATATTCCTCATATTTTATTTCCAATAACCAATCGGCTATTAATTCATCATTACGCTGTCGATCAACACTACCAATCGAACAAGAACTCACACTACTGCAACGTGGGCTAGATAATGCTCCGCCACCACCACGTATTGAAGCACCACCACCAGTCAAATATGATGATGCTCGCCCTGAATCTAAGCTAGCAGTCGAATGTCGAGATCCAGAACCAGCTGAACCAGACGATGAACCTGGACTATCACGACCCGGCGATTGTGTTAGGTCAATGCCTTGATCTTCTTGAAGTGCCAATTGTTGATGATAGTAAACGGCCGCTTTATGGGTAAGTGGTTCACGCATTGTTGCACAAAATACCGGCACATTTGCATATGGGCCGGTACCGGCTAGCGTATTTGGGTTTTTCGATATATTCGCCATCCCGTATTCATTTAGTTCATCTGTAAATAAGATTTAAATACAATACAAAATAAGTGGGATACATTGTGGAATTTAATTTTATGTTGTTTAGGAGTAATCTGATGTGCGTAGGTCAGGGTGAAAGCTGTTATTTTTGTGCGTAGGAGACAAGTAGTTCATCTGATGTTGTCAAACAGAAGAAGAAAATACAAAAACAGTTAACAATTATTTCGATGGTAAATTTGTCGAAGAATGTATCATTTGGATTTGGATCAAATGAGACACAAATGTGAAGAGTGTCAAATGTTGATTAACTGACCTAATAGAATTGGTCTTATTTTTAAGGATTGCGTGTTCGAATGCATTGTGGTTTTACGAATTCGCTGATTTCAACCGACAGATAACAAGGCTTGTTATCAAAAGAAAGCTCAAGAGCCACTCAGGAGAAGAATTTTCATCTGATAACCATATTCTGTGCTGACATACAAATTGAAGTCATCACTAACGAAAACACTGTGCCGGCAATATTAATTGAATTTAATTTCAAGAGGGTACGCTACTGCTTTACAGCACTTAATTGTTGAATTTTCAGTAAGGCCGGGTGTCAATTATAAACAAAAACGTTGACTGTGGACGCTTAATTAACGTTGGAATGTAAATTTGTAATTTTTTTTTGTGATTTGATCTAAGAGGGAAGCATTTTCGTGTGTGACGTCGAAGCAATAAACCACGGCACCAATTCTGAGAGCATTAAATGAAATTATAGAGCTTTTTTTTATATTTTTTTAAGCTTGTACTTGTCTGCCGAAGCTGAAGTGGTCCACACGCCTACACAAAGATTAGCAACCGAAATCTGTCGAACCATTAAATAAAATGATGATACTTATTGCTAGAAACTTATAATACATCAGTCGCAGCACACGAAACGCACCTTGTGGACGCCGAAGCGATCAAGATGACAACCATGAATATGGTATACTGCGATGAAATCAACAATATTTCTCTCTCCAATATACCCTTTGATACCAATTGTGGTAACTTTCTTTAAGAAAGGCATAGTTTTGAATCCATATTCAGATGGTCATCCAGCCCACAGGAGAACAAACGAGTAGTTCTTGAGAAAACTGGGTGAAAGGATCCAAATCCTGTAGTTGCCATAGTTTACAAGTTAGTCCCTCTCAGATCTAAAAGTGGCGATTGCGTAACGAATTGCAGTGGAGTATAAAAAATGTAAACAAGCTGAAACTTGTTGACTTTTCGGATTCCAAAGACATCAGCATAACTACTCCGGTCCCTAATATTTACGCTCAGTTCAGCTCATAATTAGCTGCCTCCTTTAAACAATCGGGGAGGGATATTATTCGTGTGTTTTTTTTTGTTTTACTCCAGAACATTTTAAGGCCCCTCCACAAACTTGAACATACTAGCACTTGCTAAGGTGTTAGTAAATGTTTTATCATGTGAACACAACTGCAGTGACTATGCTCAGAAATGTGGGTCAAAGATCGATTGGTGAATAGAATGAATAGAATGCGAGAAAAATAGCAAAGAAATATCAAGAATTATGATCATCAGTTCTTTTTTACTTAAACTCTACAAATTTATAATGTCAACAGCATGAAATCGTATACGACTATACGTCTATTTTGTCCGCGGTGGTCTATTTTTATGATGAATTCGGCGTTAAAAAGTCGATTGCCAATAGATAGGGGCTTCATTTATTAATTCGAACAATAACATATTTCTGCTACGATCAATGAATGGAAAACTAACCTGATTACGTTATCCACAAGATAGCTCCCTTGTTGTTATATTGAGCTAAAATTTAAAGAAAGCAAATAATCTAAGTCCAGAGGATAGGATAACCTATGTTTTTTTTTTAAGTCAGCTATGAAGCAAGCATGCTGGGTAGTCGAAGCTGGAGAAACCACCTTAAACGCTTAAGCAAAAGCTTCACTCCATGTATTATTTTAAGGCTGTTCATCAGAAAAAAGACAATGAACTTAAAGTAATCACCACGTGGATAAAAAATAGCATTGAACGGTACACTACAAAAGTGAAAGCTTTTATAATTCAGTCAAAAAAAGTACCACACACTGTCAGAATTGTGATCAACATGGTGGGCAGGTGATGTTTTTTGTTTCAAACGTTGTTCGTGAGGAATTGAATACGTTAAACTGCTTACATTGACAACTTGATGCAAATATTTCGATAGTTTACAAATGTTCATCAATAGGTACAAGTGTAATAAGTCTCTGAATTGGCAATCAATTTTTTGTTTTAGTTCAGAATGGTACAGAAGGTCTGCAAAGGTGTTCGTTCATAGTCATCGCTGTAATTTTACTTGTCCTTGAAAAGGAATCGTGTCATTCACTGAAAAAATGCACACTATTCGTTCTAATTCAATTTTAAATATATCTATCAAAGTAAAAACTGATTTAAAAGCAAACCTTTAATCCTGATTGCTGCAGAGCTCTCTCTGGGTAAATTAAAGCCACCGTCTTCTAAGGAAGGCGACGAAACCATACCACTATCCTCGGGCTTAGTAAATAGCGAGGTGGTCTGATAATGATCCGATGGTATAGCAGGCGGTGCAACCTTTTTAGCTTGTGGGTGTGGTTTCAAGGATCGATGCATGGTGTTTTAAGTTCAAGTGTGCCTGCAAAAAACAACAAGAGAAAACACAAAAATTCAATTTCATTCATTAAAAACTAATTATCACAGATTCGACGTCGCCGTACTACTACACATAGTACACATAATACGCAATGACATTTACACATAGAATAAACACCTTTCGTACAGTAGTAGTACACACACCGATTACAGAATCTGCCGGCTTCATACTGCGGTTTGTGTCACCAGAAACCGCACTCAGATGGGTCCTTTTCATTATCGTCAATCAGCCAAGACCTAAATTCATGACAAAAACGGACACCTGTTCAAATTTGGAAAGTAGTCTAAGTGGGTTGTTCACTGTATCCAAAGTATGGGGCAAATTAATTTTTTGGAAATTTTTACATTTTCTGCAAGTGCAAACTTCACCACGCCCTGCTGCTCTGCACTGCTCCTCCAAAACAAGTTTTTGAAAATTTCCTCAGAAAAAAAGGAGACTCACGCAAAACCATTGAATACGATAAAAAAATAATAATGAACAACAAGCGAAAAAATCGTACCATGGTGATTATGTTCTCTCCACAGAAGAAGAAAGCACCAGCGGATAATTTTTCATAGCACCGCACTTCACCAAGAACCAATCTTGATTCGATTTCTTCACCAATTTTCTTACTAAATACTAAATACTAAATTTTACGTCTTCACTTAAACTTTTTGATTAATTTTGTTAAATTGTATTTGTTTTTTTTTTTTGCGAGAAAAGCGTTTAAAATTCTTTTCGGCTTCGGCACTTTATGACGAGGAGAAGAAGCAGAACCAGAAACAACAGCAGCAGCAGCAGTACCAGCGACCTATTGATTTATGCTTTAACATTGTAACATAGATTTCTTCTTCTTCATTGGAAACTTGGAACAGGCAAAAGCCAACAGCACGGCTGTACTCAGCTCACAAGCAGCAGCAGCAAAAGCAGAAGTAGGTACCAGCGAGAAGCACATCGGCACATACTAACTATATTTAGCTAAAATGCACTTTTCACATAAAAAAAAAATAACTCAACCATCTTCGTATACAAAGTGTCAGTGAAAAAGAGAAGGAGAGAGAATTAAAAAACAATAAGAATGACGATGAAAACGATGAGGAGAAAATATTGTGTGCACACTGTGAAGGCGATCAGGGGCAATGAGATAGGTGAATTTCTTAGATGAGAACAGGTAGTCAGTCCTACGGTGGTTGTTCTTTTTTTTGTTGGCAAGAGTTCGCCGAAGTCGATGAGCAAGTTTTTCGTTTTTTGTTTTTGCTAATGAGGACGAATTTTGGCGAATGTGAAGGTCATGTAAGGCAGCGGAAATTCTGGACAATTTTGTGGCTCTACTGGAATGCTCAGTGTAGAGGACATGGAAATTATGAATAGAAGTGGTGCCGAATGCTTAAAGTGGACAACGACAAAAAGTAGTAATACGAGTTTTTTGGGTTTATGGGCTGATTGATAAAAACAAAATACGTGCATGGGTAGAGAGGTTTTATTATAGCACTTGTTTAAATTAACTCCACTATATTTGCCACACAAGCATAATTTTAATGCGTCGCGTACTACAACCGGCGGAGAACAATTTTCTAAACTTGTACTCGAAGTTTTTTATTTTTTTTTTTGTGATATGAAAATTAATAGATAGAAGTGCCTTTGCACTCTGCGGCTAGTCCCTTTTGGGCAGCGCGCAAAATAATGCTATAAAGCTATGCTTTACGATAAAATATAGGAAAATGGTTGCTCATCGCAAACAATAGGTTCTTGCCGTAGGAAGCTGAAGCACGGACAGAAAACGAGCGGGCTGTGCAGCATGCAAAGGGTATGGACTCTGGCAACCTATGATTTAACAAGAGAGGCAAATAGTTAACGATAGAGCTCGCCGAAGATAAGATTCAGACCCATTTTGGAAAACAGCAATGCATACGAAACCAAGAAATATTAACAGTTAATGGAAACAAAATATATTTTAAGAATGCAGAAGTATCGTACATTTTTAATACGTACAAAGAAAAATAGAGAAATTCGCTTATCCCTAACCAGTGAACTCTGGATACGAAATAAATATTTCTACATTTTCCTTAAGAATCGTCGCTGATGTACGAGGAAGTTACAATCTTGCGCCAATCACAATCTTCGGTATTGTCGACAAACATTGTAAGCCAATTTCAGTTAAAAATCTACAGCTACAACGAAAAAATACAGCAACCACGTGAATTTTTGACAGTTATGGGTTGCCTTTTTGTAATAATTCATTTTTAACAAACACTCACATTGCCTCAGTGTATAAATGTTCCTTTAAAATCATAGGTTCTTACCACACATCACACCGGATCAGTGTGTTTCACTTTAAAGTTTTTAAAAAGAGTTAGTCATATCTTCTTGACAGCAGCGAATCTAATATGATATGATGAAACAAAAAAGTATACACACGCTGTGTGCGTGTCTGATATATTAAAAGATTATCAACTATTATCCCTCTCCACACGACCAGTTTTTTGTTTGATATTACTTAAAGGTTCATTAAAGAATTTTTTTTTGGAGTATGTCAGCAAATTGTGAGACTTGAGAGCGTGGAAAAATCCTTATGAGAAACTGCGAATATTGCTGGAAAATCAAAGACGACATGCCAAGCGGTTTTAAGAAATAAAAAATAAAAATAATTCTCATTGTTGTAGTATGGCTAGAAGCGGATGAACGTCTAAAATAAACAACCGTATTAAGCGACAAATTTTGAACGTCGTTCGAAAAAATCCATAGAAATCGAAATTAACATCGAAGCATCAGTCCATACTGAAACAGTTCGTATAACGTATGTTCGTCGCGTATGTAATTAAAGCATACAATAAAACATTTGTTTTGTTCGAAGCAAGAACTTACGAAAGTTTTATACTCGTATAGAAATTTAAAAATAAGACAATATTTTAGATGGGGTATGTAAATTTATTTGTGTCACTGTAGGGTCTTCATACGAAAAATATAGTATTGCTTTTGCTACATAATGGACGAACGTAGTTAAAGTTAAAATCCAAAGAAATGACGAACAAGTTTCTGAGCGTTCTCTTCCTTCCCTAAACTAGTCAAATGTACATATAATGTATAAGTTTGGACCCCTAGAATTTATTTACTGTGTTCGGCTTGCAATAAGGTTAATTATATGGCTAGGGTTGGTGATTTCATAAACCAAATACCAAGACAATCCAATAAACTAGGGCAGGTTATAATGATTAGGAAATAAAAAGTTCGAAAAGCCAGTCAGAGTACTGCCGAAAGTGGGCTTAAGGATAAGATGTTACTGTTAATAATTAAAAGGGGCTGAATGATACTGGCAATTTTCTTTGGAACTCTGCTGATTGAAATAGCGACAGAACAAGATGAGGCAAGAGAAATTAACAAAAACGAACACATAGCTTGAAATCTCCTCCTTGTGGATAATTGCATTGATCTTATTCATATGAGGTACAACCCTTACCAATTTCTTTGCACCAGAGCTAGAGATCAGCTCACAACGAATGACCCATTAGAGTAACTGTACGTGATCTGTTCAAATTTAAAAATAAGGGAGATAAAAAGCAGTAAAACATTAGCAAGCTGTTCAGTTATTTAAAATAGACAAAATGCAGATATGACAAAAATGGAGAGTAAGACTTAATCAAAATATTACAGGTTTTCTGAAAATCCTAATAGAATATGTCGTATATTCACATGTCCTAAACACCTGGCTTGTCGATCATTAAGTCAATCATTACCAACTACAAAAGAACTAAACATATTAATGATAGAGAAAAATACAACTTCCCTTTTGATTGATGAGCATGGGATGCGACATGCATCTAGTTCAAAACAAAACTATTGCACTATTGTCATTTGAGCACACCTGGGTCGATGTCCACATTTACTGTGTTGTACGTCTTGCCATTATATGCATAGAGGAAGCTCCATACTGTTTTTTTTTGCCGACTTCGAATGACTAGAAAATGAAAAATATTTTATATGCAGAGGTTTTTTAACTTTCAGTAGTAGATCTCTGTCGACACAAGAAATTAAATTTCTCGTGCCTTTCTATTTCAAAAGCCGTTGACGCCTTGAAGGTAGAAAACAACATCTTTTATATCATTTTCAGCAAGGTAATTTCAATCACTATGGACATAAATGATGTTATTTTAGATATAACGATGGGCATATGACACTAATTTATCATAAAACAATATTTTCAGGGAATCTGTACCCTACCAATAATAAGAGTTCATTCAAGCAGCAAAAAGATTAAATTTACAACAAATATGCATAAGTAATCTCTAAAGATCTCTAAAGATTCATGTCAAGATCTTTCGAATAGATCTCGGCTCAGACCCTTTGCGGAAATAGAATGTTTTCCAAATAGGTTCTGTTAGCAAAATCTTTCGATTCCTAAGTGGGTAGAAGAGTATTTCTAAACAATTTACATCATAAAGACGTTGGAAACGCCATATGAAATCTTACAATACAAAACAGATTAGTTTTTCTTCAAAAAAGCTATCTACTTATTGAAGAGCCTTAAACGAAGAACTTAGAATCATCCGATTGAAATTGAGCGTTCTTTTTGTTTTGTCCAAACAGGGTAAGTTTTGTTGTACACTACAATTTTGGATTGAATGCCATCAAATCAAATCCCCAACATGCATCGAACTTGTTGTTTAACAAGTGAACAGCTAGTAAATGAGCTTAGTTGCTCGTTTGATATCATTTTCTGTCTAACGCGTTAGTCAACCCTTAGATGTTTTTCTTAGAAACAGGCTGCTTAACCAGACCAAAAACGCAGGTAATCAAGACAAAGAGTATATTTTTAATTGTAAATTATCAGGATACGACCAATTTAACTCCATTATAGGGCATAAATATGTTTCCCTTCTAACTCTGGATAACTGCAAATTTTACTCCAACTAATATCAGATGAAAACTTATCAAAACTTATAAAAGATAAGACGCCTGGACTTTTTTTTTTTTTAGAGAACTTAACATTCAAGAAGGTATGAATACTCTTAAAATGCCGGAGCACGTGTTAAGTTTTTAGAAAAATGGGATAGGATCATTCCCTTTACTTTTTGTTTACGCTATTAAAGCATGGAACTCTCTACAAATAAATTTAAGAATTAATTAAAATGCCACACGCTTTAAAAGTAAGAGTTTCTAAAGCAACTCTTATACATTTTGCTTATGCAATGTTAACGCAGAGAGCCGATCGATTAGATTAATTGTTTTAATTCCATTAAGGTGACACAAAAAATGCAAGACGTAGGCCCTGTCGTTAACTCTGAAGAATATTGTTATGAGGATGTCGGACAAAGAGTCGGTGGCTTAGGTTAGATAAAACCAAGAGCTTTCAGTGGTTTGCCTAGCTTTAACGCATGTACGCATCGTTATTGACGGTGTGAGAGAAATATACAGAAAAATCACAGTGACAGCAATGAAAATATTACAATAAGTAAGCCTAGCAAAATGTGATATTATAAGGTATAGTCTCTATATTAAGGACAATCTTCAGTCTTGGCAAATCATGTGCAACAAAGGCTGTTGGAAAATGCTTCCTAAAAAGCAATAGATGCAAAGGTTCAATCTAAGGTTTGAAAAAGAGGTCAGTATAATGCGAAAACATTAGAAAAGTGTTGCCTTACAAACAAAGTGCTCAAAATAAAAGTGGTCCGTAAAATGATTCTAAGACCTCCAGACTTATACAACCCCACAAAATGCGCAGTAGCAATGCAATCACTTTGGAGAAGTGTCTAGCATTAGACCTAATGATGTAATTATACGCTTTACATATTTTAACAATTAAGAAAAGAAGAAAAAGCCTTGTCGACGCTCAAGCAGCGCTGCGTCGTGTAGAGAGATAAGTGTACAGCGTGATTTGTTTATATACAATCATATGGCGGTTTGTGTGCCGGATCTGCGTTGACCATTTCGTGTTTACTCGGCCTTACTAAATTAAAATCAAATGAAATGCGTGTTAAAGGATACTAAAGTATCCTTGCTTATTTATAAACGCCAATCTTTTGACTTGTTGTTTAACAAGTGAACAGCTAGTAAATGAGCTTAGTTGCTCGTTTGATATCATTTTCTGTCTAACGCGTTAGTCAACCCTTAGATGTTTTTCTTAGAAACAGGCTGCTTAACCAGACCAAAAACGCAGGTAATCAAGACAAAGAGTATATTTTTAATTGTAAATTATCAGGATACGACCAATTTAACTCCATTATAGGGCATAAATATGTTTCCCTTCTAACTCTGGATAACTGCAAATTTTACTCCAACTAATATCAGATGAAAACTTATCAAAACTTATAAAAGATAAGACGCCTGGACTTTTTTTTTTTTTAGAGAACTTAACATTCAAGAAGGTATGAATACTCTTAAAATGCCGGAGCACGTGTTAAGTTTTTAGAAAAATGGGATAGGATCATTCCCTTTACTTTTTGTTTACGCTATTAAAGCATGGAACTCTCTACAAATGAATTTAAGAATTAATTAAAATGCCACACGCTTTAAAAGTAAGAGTTTCTAAAGCAACTCTTATACATTTTGCTTATGCAATGTTAACGCAGGGAGGCGATCGATTAGATTAATTGTTTTAATTCCATTAAGGTGACACAAAAAATTGCTACAATTACCGGTGGATGAAACTAATATCGTAAACTCTGTACTAATACGGTGCGCCAATGAGGCTATGTGGGTGGCACCTCGAAATATGTCTAACCATATCCAAGTTTCCAGACAAGGCCGAAAAAGCATCGCAAAGTCATTATCATGGTGAACGATACATATGGTGATGTCAAAACAAATGTAAGGGTACAGCGTCAATAACCACAGAGTTCGAAGTCAAAGTTGAAATACACCAAGGCTAAGGACCGACCAAGACCAAGGTGTTTAGAACGCGTAGCACAGCAGGGTTCATGGCACAGCACATCAGGAAATATGGAACGACTTCTTTTTTCTTGTCGATGAAAGTGCTATGTTAAAAACATCGACGTAACAGCCTTACTGGTAAATTTTAATATTTAGATTAAGGCGTGGGGAGACAAGGGCTAATCTGCATTGTCGTAACCCAACTATTGATAACTATTTAGAAGAAGTTGTCTACCCAAAATACGAACAATGTAAGACGTAGGCCCTGTCGTTAACTCTGAAGAATATTGTTATGAGGATGTCGGACAAAGAGTCGGTGGCTTAGGTTAGATAAAACCAAGAGCTTTCAGTGGTTTGCCTAGCTTTAACGCATGTACGCATCGTTATTGACGATGTGAGAGAAATATACAGAAAAATCACAGTGACAGCAATGAAAATATTACAATAAGTAAGCCTAGCAAAATGTGATATTATAAGGTATAGTCTCTATATTAAGGACAATCTTCAGTCTTGGCAAATCATGTGCAACAAAGGCTGTTGGAAAATGCTTCCTAAAAAGCAATAGATGCAAAGGTTCAATCTAAGGTTTGAAAAAGAGGTCAGTATAATGCGAAAACATTAGAAAAGTGTTGCCTTACAAACAAAGTGCTCAAAATAAAAGTGGTCCGTAAAATGATTCTAAGACCTCCAGACTTATACAACCCCACAAAATGCGCAGTAGCAATGCAATCACTTTGGAGAAGTGTCTAGCATTAGACCTAATGATGTAATTATACGCTTTACATATTTTAACAATTAAGAAAAGAAGAAAAGCCTTGTCGACGCTCAAGCAGCGCTGCGTCGTGTAGAGAGATAAGTGTACAGCGTGATTTGTTTATATACAATCATATGGCGGTATGTGTGCCGGATCTGCGTTGACCATTTCGTGTTTACTCGGCCTTACTAAATTAAAATCAAATGAAATGCGTGTTAAAGGATACTAAAGTATCCTTGCTTATTTATAAACGCCAATCTTTTGACGTCTCATGAGTCGATCAACTCATTCCCTTTTCAAAGTCGTGCATGTAGTACAGATAGGAGCCAAGATATAACCTACCTACTCGTCTACACTTCTTTAATCGTACTCGTATTTTTAAATATAAATTTAGATTATTCCTCGATGTGTAAGAGACCAAATCAGATGAGATGGCAAAGATTGCCACCAGAATATGTACCCACGCATCAAAACCTGAAGAATTGGAAAAATACCTAAATCATCACCATAACAAACTGATAAGAGGCTCACTCATCACAAGTGCCGATAACGAAGCACACACCGGGTCGCATTTTGGAACAGGGTCATGCTTCAACTATACTCTGTCACTGATAAAAAATCTCGGAGCGTTCATGCTCCTACATACATATATAAAAATTAGATTGTCAACACCGCCAGATACACCTTGCTACGATCTAAAAACCATAACTTCACCCACTGGTCGCACTTGGATCCACTAGCTGCACTTCTAATTAGCACGAGCTTCCAATAAGATTTATGTTCCTTTGGAACAAACGACCTCTGAACAGCATAAGCCACCGTGTGCATCACACATATCAGTAACATAACAAATAATTATCTTTCACTATCCTCGCATCCATCGATCCCCACAACAACACCTCAACCCCACTGTGTGTCCCGTACAGCTTACACACTCCATGATTATGTGACCGACCGACTACGAAGATGAAACCTAAAGCAAACGAACGCAAAAGTGGAGGAGTACGAGTCCAAAAAAAAAAAAAAAAAAACGAATATGCCCACAAAAACAGACAAAAAGCTGAAAAAAGATGAAAAGTACTGATAATAAGAAAATAAAATGAAAAAAAAAAACTTCAATTCATATGATTTCCTTTTGCTTTACCTTTTTGTGCAATGAGAGAGAATGCGGAAAAAAACAAATTTACATTTTCAGCTGACAAAAAACAGACAAAGCAGCAGCACAGCAATTGTTTTACAATTTTGTTTTTTTGATTTTAGAAATATCAAACTCGATTTACAGTGCAATTCCAATTTGGATTTTGTTATTCACCATTTTTTTTCTTTTTCTTTTGTATTCTTTGCCTTCACCAGTGTTCACACAAATGCAACTCTGTCATGTGTCATTCGATTTTTTCCCCATTTTCATTTTGACATCCATTTTTTCAGTTTCATGCACTTTTTTTCCTAGGGGACCATTTTTGGAATTTCTTTTTGAGTTTTTCTTATTTATTTCGTATTCTTTACGACACAAGAATTCACGAATATTCGCGTTTGTTTATTGATAAACAAATAAATGAAAACATTAAGTTGATTATAGAAGTGTGTGTTTTTTGTTTTATTTTGCAGAGAGATAGGATAATCCTATCAATACCCTTGTCACGACAAATAGTACACTGCCATTTGATTATGGTGGCAAAGAAGAAGAGCGTAAAAGAATGGAAAAAGTCGTGAGGCAACGCATGGAACTGGGTAAGGGCGAGTGGTGCGTTGCAAGAGGAATTCCACATGCTGGAGCTGGAGCTGGAGTGAAAATTTGTTATTTGTTGTTGGCGTCCGCCAACTTGTTTAGCCGTTGGTTCAAAGGTAGATCTCAGATTTTCGGACTCAGACTCCATGCCTTGCCGATAGTTGCTACACAGGCACAAAATATCGACGGCGCCTTAGAGGTTTGCTCAGTTTTGTGGGGACGAAAGCCCATGACTGAAGCCCATTTCTAGTGCACCAATAGTCGATCAAGTTTCGTTCTGAATGTGTTTTAGAGCAGAGCATCACCAAACATGATCCAACAGATAGTACAGCTACGTCAGAACTATTGAGCGCGTTTAGCAATGTAAATAGAAAAGCGCCTTATGGCCGACCCATGTTTATCCCGTCATTTAATATTCGCCACAGTAGGGATTCGCAATCATCTCATATTAACCAGCATTGCTGTTATCCACAAATCAAGTTAATCGTCTACACCTAATTGTCTGGCCGCGTAACTCATGTCGTTAATAGTTGCGCTATCGAAAGCACCCATAATGTCGATAAAAATGTTCGACATTCGTTCGGTAAGCATGTCACATCGAAAACGGAGGATGCATTCGCAAGGCAGTTTTGCTCATATAGATCATTCTCTCCATGCTCTTCAGAATGGAAGAAGTCAGAGTTGAACTAAAGAATCTTTTCTTATTTTCAATACAAAGGCTATTTTCACTGTTCGCCACGGTTTCGGTGTATATGCCAGTTCCAGGCTAGCAGTGAAGACTCTTTCCGGAGTTATGAGTAGCTGATGTATAACTGGGCATATACCTTTGTTCCAGGCAAATTGAAGCCCTCCAGGGAAGGTATAGCAGGTCTAATTTATCGTGTTCGGCTCTGCAGAGCGTAGGTAAGCGCTGCTATTGCTAGGCAAATAACTTATTAAAAAAGGATAAGTGCGTGTTTTGCACAGTTTGGGTATGCCTTTCCCATGAGATATCTTGTTCTAAAACCAAGGTAGACTTCGTATTTGTAGTTGGGCCAAAGAGGAAAAACATGGCATTCCCTTAATATTTTAATCAAAACATTGAAATTTTACCAAAATATTACTTTTTGATTCCTCTCTGATTAGTTGTACTACGTAGGGGGTAACCAAATTCCAGTTACCCTCGTTAAGTAAAGAAGTAAATACCACATTTATTCGCTCGAAACTGCAGTTCTGGAGTATGTTTAAATAAAGCTTTATTTATCTTGATGCTGAAATTATAGGATCAGTAACATTTCAATACAATGCATTCGCTTGTTCATCTGTTTGTTTGTTACTGTCCCTGGGAATTTTTTACCCGTACCACAGGTTTACATCGCCTACTAAACTGATGACAAACATTTTAATGGTGTTTAAATCTTTCAGGGTAAACAAAAAGTATATAAAATAAATATACGCACCACTCACCCTTACCAAGTGAAGTAATGCTCGCAACCATTGACTAATCTATAAGAGCGCACCACCACCTGTGAATCTGTTTGTTTACATTGTTAAATTGATTCAAATTAGTGTCGTTATAAGTACTTATGCACCAGAAGAATTGTGCAACTCGCCCAGCACGCCTTTAAAAACCTAAATTGCCTCAAAAAAATCACAAAAATAAATTGAAATACAAAAAGTTGCTCAGGCCAATCAATTGTGGTTTGTGTCCCCAATAACACGATATCTACCACTCCAATAACCCACCAAAACCCAAGTGTACAAACCATCCGCACCAACATACAAAAAGGTTCTTTTTGTTTTTTTGACACAACAAAGTGACACTTCAACTGTGTGCTCCCCCCTATAAATCCATTGCAAAGGTGTGGAGAGTGTTTTTATGTTTTGTGCGCTGCCTAAAGTGTAGTTATTTTTCGTTTTTCATTTATTTCTACTGAAAAACTTTTCCATTTCCACAGTAAATATTCCACACATAACGAGTTAGTTTTTTTTCGTTTCTGTTTTATTTAAGTTTTTATCCGTATTCCTTATAAATTCACGCCTTCAAAAGACCATAAATGTACGTCCAATTGCAACGCTGAAATTGTGGTAAAATTTTTCCTGTGATTCTTTATGCTATTTGTTTTTTCTTCTCTTTTTTTACGTTTTCTATTTTATTTGAGGCGATTTCTTTGGTGGCGGAGTCGGAGTGTGTCGTGTAAATAGAAGCGATGTAAGGAGTCATAGTGCAACAGAAAAAATGGCCGACTGAAAGGGGGAGACTCGATTGGAAATAATTTTCATCAACAATTGTCTGTTGTGTGCCCCAAAAAATTGTTGTAATTGTTCCGTTGTCGTTGTCGTTATCGTCATCGATGTTGATGTCGATTTTGGTGTTCGTTGTGTAGTCACTTTGTTGGTGCTCTGGAAGCAAGTAGGTCTGTTCTTTTGTGTAGCTTCCGCAAGAAGGGGGTCAATAACATTTTAATTGGATGGGCAACAAGCTTTAAAGGTAATTTGTTACTTGTCCATTAGCCCGTTCATTCTGGTGTGCTTCAAGTTGGAAAAATTAGTCTTCCGGTTTGGGCGAAAGATCAGCGAGTATTAGTCATAGTCACACATAGAGTTACAGGGAATGCGTTTACGCCCCTTCAGCTGTGAATTGGATTTGCCAAATCACTGGACACCAGATAAAGATGAATTTATCTCCTTTTTTTTCTAAGTAACTGCACACGTTTGCTTGCAAAATTCGCAAAAAAAAAAAAAAAAAACTAGAAACCGGAGTACAAGTAGCCAGACACACCAGAAATATAAACACGATGGCGAGTCGAGATTTTTTGAGCAACAGGTTTTCCTCTCATTTTGACACATAAAATGGTAAAATGCCGAAGCCGGCTTCCTTTACGCATTTCGTCAGTGTATATTGTGGAGTGTGTGTGGCAATTGGAGAATGGATTATTTGACTATTAAAACCACTCGCTTGTGGAGTTTTGCTTAAATTTTTGCACATATATTGGAAGCTATACAGTTTCAGTGACTTTCTCTGTAAAGTATTCATTTATTTTATGAGAAAAAAGTAAAAAAAGGGAAAAGAAGTGGAGCAAAAAGAATACCCACAGTGGTGGTATACAGTCATTTAGAAATGGGCCAACGCTCATATGACAAATATCCGGCCTCTGATAGCATTGTGTGCAGTAGATATCATTTTAGATTTGAGGTGTGACGACAGCCGAGGAATCAAAATGCAAATAAATTCGGGAGGTAATTAATCAACAGCAACCATTTGGCTTGACTTAACTTACTAAGCATTTAGTTCACTTTCTCGTGCTCATAAAGACGGTGAATCATTTGCATAGTGTCGAAGCTACAACAAATGAATATATTTCTACTCAGTCAATTTGTTCCAAGTGTTTTCAATTACGTGCTGCAAACGGATTTTCAAAAACAAACCAGTGATGTGTGCAAGCCAGCGAGAGGTAGGCAATCTCGTAACTCATGTGGGGTGCCTAGTTTACAGAAATTTTTGAAACGAAGGTATAGTAAACATAGTTATTTTTGCACATTCATAAGGATAAACGTGATCAGTGTAGTACTTGAGTTTAGGAATAGAACGAGGTTAATCAAACAAACCCCTGTCTAAGATCAGATAAGATAATATCGTTCGTGAAGAACTACAGTTCAGTTGAATCATTGTCTGTGGTGCGTTTCGATGTGAACTTCCTACTACCGGTTTCGATTTACTGCTTACTGACGAGCCAGTATTAATATGTACAACGTTTGCGATGAATACTCAAAATCTGTGTTGACGGTCGACATTTATTTAGTTGCATCCAACATGTTACTTATTTTAAAGGGCCTTTTGAATAGTGGAAGAAGCGATTGCCTTGTTTGGTTGCTTAAATCGTTGTTCACCTCCAGTTCTGATTGGAATTTTTTCTGATTAACAGATTTTTTATTTTTTTTGTTGACTCGTCAAGCGGTTAGAGAGCAGCAAACAAGTGAAGTTCTGTACCAATTACAACAGCTAATTAGACCAGAATTGATCAAGTCATTTGACTGTCAGAGGTGGATTTTGTTAAATTGGAAAAAATAACAAATCTTGCCCATTGGGTATTTTGGTAAACTTTTCGTTTCTTGGACGGAGATGAGTAAAGTCCCTATTTATAAAATGCCCACTGTAAAAGCAATCACCACACATAGCCTAAGGCCCAACCGTTTCGAAAGATTAATGAAACTAGACTTATCTAGAGCGTCGTTTCATTAAAGAAGTCAGTTCAATATTCAGTTAAGGGTAAATATTTTTTCGTTTCTTTTTAAATAATAATACAATTGTTGAAAGTTAAATGACGAAGGCAAAACAAAGCCTTGTCAAAGAGCAGAGATTGGTATTTAGAAAGATGACAACCATCACATGTATAGTTCGTTCTAATATTTCTTTCCACACATCGATTTAATTGAAAGCTCTACTGAAACTGTAGCTGAATTAATTTGTGTGGGAATTAGACGCTACTAAATTGCAGCCTATTTTGCTTAGAGACTGCAAGATTGCGGAGCTGACCTCTATTAGACATTGGAATAAACTTTTGCATTATGTGTATCGTGCAGAGTTGTGTTACGCATTTGAAGATCCTCAGGGTGGTGAAAATGTCATTTCTTATGTAATGCAGATTTTATTGTTTTTAATAATTCAGTTCAAACATGTGTAATTCAATTTTTAAAATTATTATTAACGATCTGCAGGACACACTGAAAAATCGAGGAGTTATTTGCAAAATAAAATTCAACCAACTTAAATTCATGATTTTAACCAACCAATTACGAGCTGTAAAAGATTGCTCCTACAAATGCGAGCCTGCTACATGAGAAAGCTCTTTGCACGAAGTCGAAGTTGAGGCAAAACCTCTTGACAATCGATCCTTGTCAATTGCTGTGGCTACTTCTATGAGTAACACGCAAGAGTAGATGACGCTTGAGATTAAAGAGATTTTTTATTATTATTACACTAAGTCTGCGCGCCTCTCTCCCTAAAGGTAGCGTATATCTCGTACCTCGGAAAACTTCGAAATAATTAAAAAGTTTTCCGATTTCTTAATTCAGCAATTGACGCAAGTACTAGGATAGGGTGAAAAATTCTCAAATTGACAAGAAAATACGTTTTTTTTTTAAATTCTAAAGACAGTTTATTTTTCAATACATTCTCCCCTAGTTCAGCGCCCTTTTTCGATCTTTTCTCCAGCTTAGCTATCTTTCCCCGAAAGTGGTTTTCGTCAAACTAGTCGTTTAGCAAATGCAAAGCAAATGCGGCACCCATCTTGCGAAGAGCTTTCTCATATTCGTTCAATTGAAATGCCTATGGCCTCAGCTAACTCCGAGATTTTCAATCGGCGATCTTCCATTATCATAACCTGGACTTTATCAAAAACTACTGTTTCTGGCGTTCCTGAACGGCGGTTATTTTTCACACTTGTTCTGCCACGGTTGAATTCTGCAGCCCATCCAAACATTGTGGATCACAAAGGATAATCATCCCCCAACATCATTTTGTCAAAAATCTCAGTGGGCCATGTATTTTATTACGCTTCTGTTCTCTATTTTTCGAAGAACTCACGAGTTGGTCGACAACAAAAAAAAACTATTCGACAAATCGACTTGAAACTTCGTGTGTTTATGAAAGATGTGCCAATATTACCATATGAAAAATTTGAAACCTTGTTTGTGACCTCCTTGGGCGAATCGTTGGTGTTTTCTGGTGTTTTGCCTTGGTATCAAGATATCGTCCTATCCCACCTAGTTTTTATATGATTTCTTAGTTAGGGATTTAAAGAGGAGTACTGCCACTTTTAAAGCTTTTTTTTTGAACGTACATAACTTAAACACATGTGGCGATAGTACCAAATTAATCAGGCAACGGGCCGTGCTTTTCTCTTAATGAACGTATTCAAAAAAAAAACCTGATCCCACTTCCCATCTAAACAACTAAGTCACCTCAGTGTTGTATGTTTGTACAAATTACTATATTAATGTTACTGTTGTTTAATTTTATAATTTACAGCTTTCTAACTCGCACTTAAAGTCCTTAATGTTTTTCTCTGTCGAATTGTTGAGTGCGCCACGACGTCGAACGATAAGATACGAGCGAGCGAATTCGATTTCTATTTACATAAAATGCTTGTCTGTGATCAAGGAGATTTCCAAAATTATGGTTCATTTTCTGATGGTTTAATTGTATTGAGCACAGTAACCAAAAGTATTTTTTTTTTTGAATTCGAGTCGTGAATTTAAGTCCTTTGTTGGCTATGAAATTCTGGAGTAGTTTATGATTATTGTATCTGTTAAGCGGCATATACATTGGTCAAATTTTCATCAAGCATGTGAGAGTGTATTAGTAAATGCTGTTTGACGTTGCATATACACAAATCAAGCGTGAGTCCTCAATCCTTAATTTTTACTTCAATTTTGAAATGAATGCACGTGTGGTTTCTTGTGCGATTTCAACTAAAATCGTGTTTTTTTTAAAAAGAAAATATGAATGACACGGACGATTGCATCATCGCTTTCTGACTAGCGCTAGCTTTGAAGAAGAAAAGTAAAAAGATTCGGAAGAAACAGGTGTGGATGAAAGAATTGCTGAAAAAACGAAACGATTTTTCATACGAAAATCTCCTGAATGCGCTGTAATTAAGTTCAACGGTTGATTTTATAAATTTCCTCCGTATGGACGAGGAGGCAGGCATATGATTAACTTCTTCAAATGATAACACCCAAAGTTATACAATTTTTTTTAATTACCGTCGCTACATTGTTTTGCTTTTACGTTCCACAACGCATGTAGAGAACTATAAACTTCTATATATTCCAAAATAAAATATTTATCCTCCATCTCCGAATATATTAAACCCTTTAAAACAAATTTCCGTTGCCTGCCTGCGATGTTGTTTCATCGCTGTCCAGGGGAAAATGAGCAAATGCATGATCAATCAGTCAATCACGCATGTCTACCTGATTGACGAAAAATCCAAACATTTTGATTTTGCTTCAAGCAGACACACAACGTATAGGTGGCTGATTTTCACTAATACACTCTCGCATGCTTGATGAGAAATCGACCAATGTATATGCCGCTTTAAGGTCGTGCCATTGCGACACGCAAGATTTAAAACAAAATCAGTAGGATGTTTTTGTAAAAATTATTTAAGTTTTTATCACAGGTCGATAATAATTCGTGCTTGTTACATTCTCTAACCATTTGGTCCGCTAAGAATTTATCTGAAATTTTTCCGGAAACATTCTTCTTGATTCCTTCTCTTGTGTATGATTTATATTATTTTCGTTGACTCCGAAAATCTTCGGTTAAAAATTAGAAAGATCGGTCAATTTATATATCCAAAAAATCACAACGTGTACTGATATTTTGAATCGTCGTATGGAAAAATGTTCTATGCATCTCCTTTTTTTTTTTTGTTAAATGCATTACTGTTTTTGGGATTTTCTTTTTATATGAAATCATATACTAAGTAGTACAACATTACGACTTCTTGGATCTTTGTGTCGGAAATTCCTTAGATTAGGAGATTTTCAACATTTCTTTCAAATTTCGAGAGATTGCTAGAGTTGATGCGTTTGTGTTGTTCTCCGATTTCATAAAAAATTTAGGGCAACACATCCCCTTAAGTGGCAAAGATACGCATTGTCCCCCAGTTTTTGTTTTGTAGTTTCGATATGCTATTATTATTTTCGGCTCTCAGTTCGGTTTAATTTTGTTAAGTTAATATCCTAGGCTACAATCATTCTGTTATAATTATTTTTTTTTAACATAAATGCAGATGATATTGTTTGTTATTTTCGCATTTGCTTATTAAACATATTCATCAATCACTTCGCTACTTTCAGTACTACTCTGACCTAGTCACTACCAGGATATATGGTTGTTTCGATGTAAATGATGTTTTGGAGTGCGTTGCATTCACCTCTAGTAGATTAAGAGTTTATACAAACCAGCCACTTAAGCATTACCATTGACTTTGTTAATCGTGAGAGCTTCGATATCTGTAATTTAACTTGCTAGCATCTCTTTGACCTTCGAGATACCAACACCAACGTCAGACTCAATTTTTAAAGCATCAATATACCACATCAGTCAGTTGCCCATTTTACGCGATTTGGAATCTTTATCTCGAGTTTTATACAACAGTACAATTGTCAAGTGACTTGATTGTTGACTTTGTGTTTTTATGTTTGTCATACGATTCTTACTGCAGTGATGTGCTATTATTTTTTGCAACTAAGTTGACATTTAAGTTAGCACAGGAGTATTGAAGGCCTAACAAAATACGATTTTTGGTTGCAGACCTCAGATTCAACCAAATGTGAAACGGGCACCATATTGTGACATCTTGTGAATATCCTTGTAAAGCAAATATTACTACGTAGACTTGTCTAGAAGTGGCTTCGATGAGGCATTTATAATTGTGTTTTCAAAACCATCAATATCGATGAAAATTCAGATGGCGATCTTTTAAATTGTATTTGACTGACAAGGTAGTTTAAGGGCTGTTCGGTTGTATGCCTTGGCATATTTTTGTGAAGAATACTTCTCGATTCGAAATCCAGTATTGCATTGCATTGTTTAAAAAAAATTTATTTATTGTTTCTTTATCCTTGCAAAAGAATTTAAGAAAACAAACAAAATAAATAAATACTAGATTTGTATTGACGGAAAGAAATCTGAAGTGCTTTAGTTTCGGATTGTTGGTGTTGTTGCTACGATGAAAATGGTTGGTTTCTAAAAAAAAAAATTTACTTATTTGGTTTATTATCTTTTGATATGAATTGTCTATCTGTGTTAATATTGTAGTTCTCCTCTTATTGAGGTTTTCGTATGAATGCATTTATATTTCTTCTTCTTCTTATCCTTTTATTAACCCTTTCCTCGTTATACGAACTTATGCGTAACGAGTTTCCCATTTTTACTGCATCGCTGCTGCTCCGCTTACGGGGTTGGGTAATGTCGCAGACCGCAGAACGCGTCTACATAGTGCTCGGTCCTGGATCGCTTCAGTGGTAAGCCCCAGGCGTTGTTGCGCATTTGCCATCTGAGAAATCCAGGAATTTTTTTTTACGACCTCTTTTTCTTACAGTTGGAGTGACCGTAGTTGATAGTGCCTTTTTAACCGGATTTTCCGCAGATCTTCTTTGAACATGGCAATACCAACTTATTCTATTCGCCTCAAGCTGTTCGGTTACCGAATTCTTTATATGTAGACTTCCTCTTATACGCGTAGATCTAATACAATCGCGTTTAGTGACTCCACTAGACATCCTTAACATTTTCATTTCCGCTGCCGTCATTTTGTTTTTAAACGCTTCGTACATTGTCCAGCACTGTGAACCATATATAAGAGCTGGTCTAACAACCGTGGTGTAGAGTTTCCCCTTTAAATTAAGTGGAAATTTTCCCGCGAATTTTCCCGCCATTTCATCCATCCCACACTCACTCTGTGGTTTACGTCTTCGTCACATTTCGCTTCCATGTTAACGATTGATCCTAAGTACTTAAAGATAGTGCTTTTCGGAAGAACTATTCTGCCTAACATTATATCCGGAACAGGTCGCAATGGATGCGCAAATGGGCACGTCAAATGCTCCGTCTTTGAACGACTTATTTTAAACCCGTTTCTCTCTAGCGCATTTCTCCATGAATCTAAGGCGTTCTGTAAATCTTCGACGTTATCGCTAAGTATAACTGCGTCGTCAGCGAAGAGAATTGGCGTTACATTTACTTCGCGCATGCAGTTTTTTAAAAGATAGTCGAATACTACGTTAAAGAGGAAAGGGCTAAGTACGCTTCCTTGATGCACTCCGACATTAACTGGAAATTCTCTCGTTAGTCCAGCCGAGCTTTTAACCGCAGTTTTCACGTTTCCGTACATGTCTTATTCTAACATACGTTTCCGGTACGTTTTGAGACCTCAGCGCGGCCCATATGAGATCCCTTGGCACTCGATCGAATGCTTTCTCGAGGTCGATAAATAGACGAATCTCGGTGCTTTTCCATTATTATTCGTAAGCTTTGGATAGCGTCCACCGTCGATCTTCCTTCAACAAATCCACACTGGCTATTATCGAGCTTTATTATTTGCCGAAGACGTTCGTTTAAGACTCTTTCGACGATTTTCATTGTGTGCGACATAAGCTTGATTGAACGGTAGCTGTTGCATTCTCGAGTATCGCCTTTTCCTTTGTATAATGGAACCAAGAAGCTACTTCTCCATTGATTCGGCATAGGTTGTCCACATTTTAATTTATTTAAAAGTTTCGATAGCCAAACGCTGCCGATCCCCTCCATCTTCGACCAAAACTCTGATGGAATGCTGTCTGGTCCCGCCGCTTTCCCCGGCTTCATTTTTCCAATTGCTATACTTATTTCTTCGATTGAAAAGTCCGAAACTTCCTCCTCGAATAGACCAGCTGTCGGCACGATATCACGTGGAAACTGTTTGTTAAGCAACTCCTTGCAGTATTCAAGCCACCGGTCACAAATTTCCTTTTCATTTGTTAGTAAACGACCGTCTGCGTTTTTGATGTATTTCGGCGAGGTTATTTCCATTGAATTTTTTCTCCTCTGTGCAGCGAGCTTAAAAATATTTGGCATTTTGGTACTGTACGACGTTTGAACTTCTTGGATAGCTTGTCTTCTATCCGCCGATCGTGAGGTTATTTGTTCCAACTCCTGGTACAGGTTTTCCGCTTCTGCCGCTCGAGTTCGAGCCAGGACTTTCTTTGCGATCTTTTTAAGGCGCTCGTATTCAAGAGCCAGTCGAGCTTTTTCGATATCGTCGCTCCGATCGCATTTTGTCCACGCTTTTATATTTATATTCCTAAAATTGTTTGAGCATCTTGATGCGTACATACATGTGTATGTACTATATATTGTTGATGTTCCATATTTGACAAAATTAAATTGAATTCATGTTTTTCCAATCCGAATTTGTTTGCAAATTCTTCCCTTGTTTAGCAATTGCGTCTGCGGTAATTAAAAGAATCAAACTTTATAGAGCCTGAATGCATATTTATTAATACTAAAACACCTGTCACATTGCATTTTGAGTATTTTTAAAACAATTTAGATTTACATTCAAATTCTGTGCTATCATAAAAAGACGGGAAAGTATCACTTTTTTCGTCATTAAATCCAGTTAATTCCTGTGTCGAAAAAAAATTCTAAAACTAGTAATTGAATTTTGGCCCATGTTTTCGTTTCGTTTATATACTTTCTGTATAAAGAGATTGATAGAAAATTTAGAAATAGAGTATCCATTAAACATGTCCAAAAATCAATTCACTGTTGAATAACGACGATTGACCCTGACTTTTCGATATTATCTAAAGAAGCTTTACCATCCATTAAATGAATAAAATTTTTATTTATTTTCTATTTTTGTAGATTTTCAATGCAGAAAATGCCATCCCAAATAATTCCAGATGGCAGCAGTGCTCCAAACGAAATAAAAGTCAAAATTGCATATAATGGTGAAGTTATTCACACTTATATTGATGAGAATATCACATATGAGAAGCTATGTCAAGAAATTCGCGATGTATGCCGTTTTCCACTAGATCAAGTGAGTGGTTTGTAGCAAAAAAGAAAAATGCAAATAGTTAACTGTTTACCTATCAATAACTTGTTTTTGTTTTTCTTCTTTTATTTTATAGCCTTTCACAATAAAATGGGTAGACGAAGAGAACGATCCATGTACTTTATCAACTCAAATGGAATTAGATGAAGCAATTCGTTTGTATGAAATCAATAGAGATTCAGAGTTGCTTATTCATGGTAAGTAATAATAATAAAAATAATTGTAGTAAGAGTCTCCTTTATACAAGAATAAAAATAAGGGGGTGAGGTAGAAATTTGTATGAAATGGTAAAAGTTAAAATTTGAGACAATGTTGAAGAAATTGAAACAACGTTTAACTAAGTTTTGTTTTTGATTATTTTGAAGTATGTATCAATTGCAGAGCTTTGTTCTGTTTGTTGGCTTCTATATTATTTGCTGCCGGAAATTTGAATATTTTAATGAGTTCTAACTTATTCGGCTTCTCTTGTAGAATGTGATGGCGTTTATCGCATCGAATAAAGCTCATATTAGTCTAAGGTTGTAAAGGAAGTATGATGATTACGAACTCCGAATATAAGTTTTGTGGAATTGCATATTTTGCATATACTTGCTGAATGTCCCTCATCTAAATGTGTGAAGATTTTCTGCATTGTACACTAGTCAAGACGTGCTAGTTTGCCTACCTGAAATAAAGATTAGTGGTAGACCAAATCATTTAACTTAGGCTAATTCTGGAGAAGACCGATGAGTTTTGAGTTAATTTAATTGGCGGCATTGACATTATATTTCGTCTTCAGAACAAATAACAGACAAACAAAGGCTTGTAAAGTGAAGAAAGCACCAGCTGCTTCGATTTTGTAAAACTGAAGTCTGGAACATAGAGTACATTCCCTCTAAAAGATGTTTCCTTCTCAATCCATACTGAGTTGTTTTTAAAAGTCAAATGTAGGTTCATAGATAAATTAGCTCAGATTGCCAAGTAAACCCCATAGAAGAATCACATCCTTTTTCCTATTTATAGGTTCCGCAAATAACTCCGAAAACGTCATCAGTATTGATGATTTCTGCTTCTTTGGGCTAAGGACGCAATCAAATAGTAAAGCCCTATCCGGAGCGATATATATTAGTTAAGGCCCTTATTCTTTCTGATTTAAGTTGATTAGGTACTATACCTTCCTCATGTCAATTGAAGTATTGCCTTCCATTCTTTGAGGAATATTGAGAGAAACGAAATTTCTTACACTGTAGTGTCGTTCTGGCATTTCAGATTTGATTAGAAAATTTTTTTCTAGCAGTTTTTAGCATCATGTAGGTTTAATTCTTTTTATATTTATTTTACTTATACGAAACAAATTGTATGACATTGGGAAATTCAGTTATCTATGCTGATTAAATGATGTTGATTTCAGCCTACCAAAAAGTATTGTAGTACAAGTCACCCTAGGCATCAAATAACAAGAAAGAAAAAGCGGAGTGGTGTTTAACACGTCAATATAAAAGATTTGTTTGCATAGTTCTTTACAAAATCGTTTAATATTATCAAATTAAGTACATCTATGCTAACGGGTTGTCTAATCTGGCAATATTGTATTACTTCTTTTCATGTGTCTTGTCTTGTTTTTTAATTGTTGGTGTAAATGAAAGTTGTAAATATGTGAAACTATCTAGTCAACCGAACCAGAACTACAACCATCTCAGAATCCCCTGGTATCACCAACAATATAAATTTAGTTTTAAATGTGTAGAGTTCAGATTTACGAGTATGCCTCAGACATCGCAGATGCAGTGAAATGTATAGATAAAGATCTAAAATTAGAGAAATATATGCATCCCAACAAATTAAATTTGAAATACGCTTCTTTTTGAAGTGAAACGCTGCCCGAGTGAGGAATTCAAGATTATAAATTAACAATGATTAAAAATAAAAATAGTATTCGAAAAATTGTCATAATTGCTATTTGAACATTTATATTTTGCGAATGATAAAAATTAGGAGGGGCATTCAAAAAGATTGTGAAATTTTTGTATAAATGACCTTATTATGGTCGCACTGGTATGCAGTATGGTATGGTATGTTACATCTGGTTGAAGAAGAATATCGCTTTTCAGTCTAATTTTATTTTTAAACAAACTACAATATTATTTAAATGTATCATTATATCAAGGTGCATTTGCAATCACACCAACATCTAGAGGCCCTTTATCAAATTTGACTATTAAATACTCGTAACCAATTGCACTTTTGCGCTTGCATTCGTTTGGTCTTCCTATCAACATGATCCAATTCCCTTCAATTGCCTATTTGCTTTATTGTTATTGTCTGTTGGTTCTAGTGACCTGTATGGTAATGGGTTAACAAGCTGCATTGCATCATGTCATTGGCTGTAAAGAACGATTTAAAAGCGGCAAGCTTTCCTGAATTGTTTACCACCTTATTTATAAATATAACTTATTCCTTTTTATATTAGTGTATACTTTATTTCAACTTTTCATCTTGATTTATTTCAGGAGGTAGTCTTAAGTACACACATACTCGTATGTACATATATTGATCAGTTTGTAGAAATTCGTTTATTAGATTCATTCTTCATTTTTCTTTAGATTCTAATTAAACCAATAAAAGCAAGAAGATAAACAAAATTACATTTGCTCTATCAAGAATTCTACCAAAACTTTTTTATCCTTAATTTATATTATACAAACCAAGACTTCCAATCTCTAGTGGTTAGAACTACTTCTCGTCACCTCAATTGAAATTCCTGGTCAGATTTCATCAATGAATATGAGAATTTTCTACAATGAACCTGATCGAGTTATGTCATATACAGAGAGACAGCGACACTTATTTCCATTTGATACAAAGTGATCACTTTTCATTGGGGGGCATGCTTAGCTGCCCCCCAAAAGAGTACACGAAGAAAGACGAAATTAATCATCTGTTTTTTTTTTTTTTCGCGTACATAATTGCGTGGATCAATTGCTTCCACAAGGGTTGGACGTCAGTAAATTAATGTTAAAATTGACATCAAGGAGTTCATTTTAGTTGTTGTCTTTGTCGTTTTTAGCTTTTAGTTTGTATGGCGTCTCGTGTTATTAGTTTCAGACAATCGCGCTTTTAAGAACTATCGCATCGCATTCCTTTAGTTTGTAGCTTGTGAGATCATTAAGAGCATCAAAGCGATGTTGCGTCTAGTCGAGAATGTTGTGCTTTGTAAATATTGTTCATTATTGTTGTGCGATCAAATGGTTAGAAAAGGTTGTTACATATTATTTTGGTTTTTCGTTTAAAAATTTGTCTAAATCAAATATTAATATACTTCAGTGAAAACAAAGTGTAAACGTTTAAAAATTGATGAAGTTGTGTCGACTCTCTTGTGCTATATAAATTAAAATCTGAATCAACATTAATATATTTCGTTTTTCTTTGTAACAATTCATGTTTGGTCTGAGTTAACATTCAAACCAATAGTGGGTATCTTGTGGGGTATCAGTCGATTATTTGTCAAAGGCATATTGTTTATTTTGTTCAGTTTGTTTAATTTAAGATTTCATTGAATACAATGCTGCCATAAGACGCCATTATGCATTTGGAATATCAGTGGTGTATGTTTTCCAATTAGAAATAGATTAAAGTATAAATAATCAAGTCACATCGATAAAACGTTTGGTAGTTCTTTTGAAGAATATATTGATTCAAAATATCTCAGCTTCTCTTTTGTCGATAACACTAAATGACTTCTTGATAGCTACGAATGATCCGCATGATTTACAGTTGCATTCGAGAGATTTTTCTACAAAACTGCCACTCTGACTATGGACTCTGTTTGGAGTCAAATTTAGCTGATTTGCAGGTATTATTCCTTTTTTTCATTCTAGCTGATGTTCTCAGCTTAGTTTTCTTATAACCGGATTTTAAATAATGAGACTTTAGCAATTACGAAGACTTTTGATTATGTCGCTTGTTAATGTATATGTCAACATCCATAATCTTGGCGGCCGTCATTTATATTTGTTTATATTCGTCTTTCCAACACTGTGATGTGTTAGTTTGAGCCGGACTTATAATTCTAATGCGAATTGAACCTTCGAACCAAAGCGAACATAATTATTTAAATTGTTCGAACTTAGGGACGATAACTCTTTCTATCTTTATTCATGTTGAGAGTTGGTTTCGTGGTCTTTGCTACGACTGATAACTATTGTATTATATTTAATTGGTTGTCCAATATATAAGTGTTCCTTGAAGAGCTGTCTTATCGTTAATTGTGATACCGTTTTCGTCGGCGAATAAAGGGAAGTCGTTCGGAATTAAACATTTTGCACTTTCACAATATTAAAATATTAAATTGTGTACGTACCTACGTTTGAAATTTAGTTCAAAGAATGAATTAATGAATTTCGACGATGAATGAATTCTGATATTAATTTCCCCAATCTATACTCTTTGAGATGTATTTAAAAGTTAAGACCTAAATTATTCGAGCACAAACTCACAGTTTGCAATTTTTATTTTGCAAAACAAAGAATAAATGGAAATGAATCAAAAACAGTTGAGCGCCTATAGCATACAACAAAAAATAACTTACATTTGATATAAACAAAGAAATTCATAAATCCATAAATCCATAAATTTATGTATGTGATAAACTGTTGGTGGTTTGAAAATAAACTTGACTTTTCCACCAGCAATTCAATATCACTATTGGTTAACCATACATGCACCTGTATAGCGAATATACCAGCCCATTGAAAGCCTTTTTTGTTTTGAATCATAAACCAACATTTTACTAAGATATCAAAGCAGAAACCACACACTGAGACCACAAAAATCATTGCCAATTGACAGTTCAATTTCAATAAATTCACCAATCAACAGCTCATTGTGTACACAGGCAAGTAACCTCAAATCACCATGAGACAAAAACAGAAATGGAAACATAGGCGGAGGTAGAGTTTGGGGCAAAATCATCTATTCTATTCAATTGAAAATAAGTATGGTTTCGTACATAAGTGTATGTACATGTGGTATGTACTTTTAATACTTCATAAACACAAGATACGACAACGACTATGGATATTCTATAACCGACCACCAAACCAACCGAAACCGAGGGAAAGTGCCTCCAAACTGCAAAACGTCACTTAGTTTATTATCTTTTCCAGCAAAACTGCTAACCGAAGCGTTTTGCTTTTATTATTTTTTCGAAAAATAAAAGCTAAACCGTTACAATGTAACACAATTGTAGGCATGTAGAATCTGTTTCTACAGAAACTTCAAAATGTGTCCAAAACCTTAAGATACTAGTATACTCGCACATATACTTGTATGCCTATGTAAATACGAGTATGTGCTTGCACGTTTTCTAAATATGAGAAAATGAGAAGGGCTATTATATTCCTGGAGCTGGTGAGAAGTTATTCTCATCCTTGACGTTGTCGTCACCGCGTCATCGTTACAGTGCCAGTGTTTGCCCGAGAGAAATAATGAAAGCTCTTTTATGCTAACTGCCTTACTGGTAGTGTTACGTTTCCTGCTTTACCAACCCATTGTCCATTGATAATAAAAAAAAAAAAAAAAAATGAATTGACAAATTTAAAGTAGAAAATGAGAGGAGTATGCATAACATAAGTAATAGATAAGCATCCGGCAAAATCAGCATTTAAAATCGCATGCACTTTATGTTGAGAAGGATACCAATTGGTATACTGTTATACTTACTGAACTTGCGTACTACTATTCCTGCGCACAATCTTGCAGAGGGAGAGTATGAATATGCCTTTAACTTTATCTATGGCTCCGGCTTCGGCTTCGGCTCCGGCTGCGACTCCGTCTCTGATTCCGATCTGACTCTGGCCAAGGCAAGGTAACGCAAATCGCAATCAAGTCCCAGAAAAAACAGTTTCACTCTCTCATTCGACGTTAGGTGAACAAATTATTTAGTGGCTAGCAGAACATATTGTGTAGTGTCTCTGCCCGTGTATAGCGAGAGAAAAGAAGCTGTTTCGTGCAAAGGAAAAAAAAAATCAGCAAAGGCAAAAATTCCCTAAAATTTGTAACTTTTCTAGCATTGCAATTGCAATATTTAAGAAAATAAAATTTATATTTAAAAAGGATATAATAATAAACTTGGCATTCAATTGATTTTTGTCGGTTGAGGTCAAAAGTTATACTGTGTGTGTGTGAAGGAAGAAAAAGCAAAGAAAAGGAATACAAAAAAAAAAAGAAAAGTAAAATTCAAGTGTGAAAGCAGAGGAAGAATCATTTAAAGTGAAGTGAAAACCAGTGAATAAATTATTGTATGTCGAATAATTGATGACAAAGAAAAACAAAATTACAGCATAAATTACAAGAAAATTCACCAACAACCACAAGTCCCCTGAAAGTTAATTTTTTTTTACCTGGTCCATCGCGCGAGTCAGTCTCTTCTCTAACCACCCTTAATCCACCCCACCCCCGGTTTGTTATATGTATGTTATCCTTGCCTTCACCCCAATTGCTTTCGTCATCATCATTTCTATCTTCTTTCTTTTCCGTCCATCCCTAGATGATTTTCGGTATTTTTCTTATTTTTTTTTTTGTTTTCCACATATAAAGTATGATGGGATAATTTTCACCAAGCGAGTAAGCACTCAAATGGTCGTCGTCGTTGTATTATCCTTGTTACGAGGAATTATAACCCCCCAATCGGCGGTATCAGCCAAAGCCGAAGTCGCAGCTGCGACTGTAGCTGGGGTAGCTGGACTTGGCTACATCCACCCTCATACCAGTTCCGCGCGTGAATGCAGTGAATTATTTATATTTTATTCGTAAAATATAGAAATATCCAGTAGATACTTGAATACCCGGAGTGGCAAATATATTTATATTTTTGTGTCTGTGTTTCGGTTGCGCCAACCAAGAGGGGGGTTTATTTGACTGTTTCCTGGCAAAGGCAAGAACCGAAAAGAAAACCTCGCTCTCTTTCTGCTTCGGTTTCAGTTTCAATTTCTGTTCTCTGAGCGCTCTCCGATTTTCTCAGTACGTTATATGGAATTCTGCTCCTGTGTATTATATTGCATTCACCTAGGAGATATTACACAATTATTATAGGTGTGGTTTTCAAAATTTAACTAACTGACTATGGGAAGCGGTGTGAATGGTGTTTTCATCTGCTCTACTCGTCGATGAAGGTGTGATAAACGTCCACAAAAACGAAGAGAATGTGGACGAGGACGACAACGACAATTACAAGGAAGTCCAGTGATGACTAAGAGTATACCATACTAAACCCTTTGAGAAATCTAATTACCTGATGACGAGAGTTTCGTATTTCACATCTTTTTATTTATTTTTTGTCGTTTGTGCCTTTAGTCCAATTATTGTAATACATAGTTAAACTGCAAGGATACAGCACGCGTACAAGTACGAGATATTTGTATTCTTACTGACTGACAATTGTTTCGTTTCATCTGTTTTTGAAAACAAATCGATTTGTGGTTGTTATGGCTTTGACTCGATTTATGTTGTAAAGTTGTTAAGTGTTGTTATTGTTGCTTGTTGTAAACACAAGAAAAACCGACTTTCAGTTAAGTGTGAAAGAATAAAATAAGAGAAAACGAAATAATTTTCAATTGATTAAAAATGGCATGGGGATACTGGAGCGCGACTACAGTTGACCGTGGGAGATCACCGCGCCGTAATACACAATGTACACCATTACCGGTAAATATTGTACCCCAAGAGGAAGCACAACCAGCTGCACCGGTATGTTATAGTCCAACATGTCGGTCGCGTTGCAGCAGTCCGTGCGGTAGTCCATGTCCTGGGAGCCCTTGTGGCTCTATGAGTCCACCACCACCGCCGCCACCGCAGCACTCAAATAAAAGTTGCCCGCAAGCTGTAGCAGCATCACAGCAGATATTGACTCTGGAGGATTATCCGTCGAGAAGACAGTCATTGGATCGATTGGATAGTCCGCAGGTACAAAAAACGGGAAAGGGGGAGATGAAATTTTGTTCTCCTCTTTTCTCATTCTTAAATCGCTCTTTTTTTTATTATTTTCTTTTTTACTTTTTTTTTTATTTTTAAACCATGTAAGCAAGTATGGTATGGATGAGAAGATTTAAGGGGCGTACAGCGTTCCGGCTCTTTTCTATGTAATTCATTATTTTGCGGTTGAATCTGACATGTACGAAGAAGGATTTTAGTTTGGCACCGGGTAAGTGGGGATAGCGTACACTAGTCCTCTTCTGACATGGATTTTCATTCCACTAGATCCATGTCAGAGGGACTTGAAGTGAATTTCAAATATTTATGCAACTAAAAGGATTTTTGAAATATGAGAGATGATATAACAAGGACGAAGGAGGTTTGTAGTTTGACGTCGATGGTTCTATTCTAGTAGAAGAAAGAAGATACACTGAAAATTGGGCAATTTTGCGAACACTGTTCGTACTCGTATATCGATTTAATTAGTGTGCTTTTTTACTACATGAAGCGTTGGGTATCATCATCAGTTTGAGTAGTTAACAACACCATTGTTATTAATACCTTAAGCAAAAAAGAACAAATTCTCTAATGTTCCTATAATACTATATATCACTCTAGTAGTCACAAGTTTTTCAAATTTTATAGCTGAACGTTTTGATTAAGTCGCTACTTTCCAAAGATGTTAACACTCCTAACAACATAACATCTTTGTTATGTTTTATTTACTGCTATATTTTCAAGCAGCTCTTTCTTATAATGGCTGATAATCAACAAAACTCTACTATAACTGAAAGCAAGAAAATCTGTGGTCTAAGTTTCGGGTTTCTGCGATGTATAACTCCAATCTTTAGACCGATTTTTGTTTATCACAAACAAAAATAAAAATCTTAAGTTTTACCTTTATATCAAAGTCGCAAAGCTTGGAAGTTGTGCCAAAGGGTTTTTTCAATCCTTAAAACAATTTTTAAGGTCGATTTTCGGACTATATGATTTCATTTACGATTTCGGACTTTGACCCTGTTTTTCAAAAAAAATGGTGCGTTTTTGGAACCAAACGAGATACTATTTTTTTCAGGCACAAAACATCTTTCATGGTCTATGTTAATGGCCGTCCAGGGCGATCTTTGCCTTCAACGCTGTCTCTGATTTTTTTGAATTGTTTGTACCACTTGTAAAAATTTTGCTGTGACAAAGACTGGTCACCGAAGAAGTCATTTTGCAACATTCTCAATGTGTCTGCAGATATTTTAAAAATCGCTAATTTTATTTTTTGTTGTTCACAAAACATTGAAAAAATGCATATTTTGACAGTACAACCAACCTTAAAAAACAAATATTTGGCAGAATCGAACTGATCACAGTAGTGGAACAATAATTGCTAAGTACAAGATTCCGAAATTTTTTCTCTGCAATAGAAGCAATAACTTCATCTAGATATATTTGATTTCAACCCAGTTATGGTATTTAAGTTGTTCGAAGTGTGGTTACTATTTCTGACTACTCATAGATTTTTAGGATTAGCTTGGCGGTACAGAGTATAGCAATAAAGATACGAGTACATCCTCTAACTTAGTGTGTCGCTATTTATACTGTACCGCCTAAACGATGTCATTATCATCAGGTTATGATTTTGACCAAAACGAGTATATGAAATTCTTTACTCAAATGTTCACCTCGAATTGCCTGGTTACATTCTATGCATTTCATTTTAAAATATTGAGTGCCATTCCCACAGTCAATGAACATCTACCTTAGCTTTTGAAATCCAAGTACCTATCTTGTATGGTCCCCCGAGGATCTCTAATGTGGCTTCGTTATATTTCTCCAACTTTTTTGATTGTGTCATAGGTCCCATTGACCGTGTTGGTTACCATGAAGCTAAAATATATTGAAATCACAATAGCCTAGAACTTAGCCGTCGTGGTTTTGTGGTTTTCGTACAGGTTCCCAAATTGGGCATAATGTACCCAACCGGTAAGCTTAGTTATATACAGCGGTTGATTAGTAATAGAATAATAACTTACTTTAAAATAAAAACCGTTTTTAGCAGTATTAGCTTTAGATGACTAGATTTGTTAAGAGTTATAACTTTTTTGAGGCTAGTTGGCTTACATACATTTTTTTGGCAGTATTATTAGTATTTTTGGGCATGTGATTGAACTTCTACCAGTCCTTAGTTCAAAGTGGTTTATATATTAAGAATTGGCACAAACAGTATTCGATTACGTTTTAAGCATAACAGTATCTATTTATTTATCTTTTATGTTTGTGAACCATTTTGATATTCCAACTTTTCATTGTTTTAATTGGTTTAGCATTATGTCAACCTCCCAGCTTTACAAATTAGAAATTCAATTAATAGATATACTATGGATTTAATAATATGGATGGCAGCTCCTGGAATTTGTCTGTCAGCAATTTTCCTGTCTCCAATAACTCAATATGATTTGCCATAAATAAGTCGCAGCAGTAGTTTTCCCAAATTTTATATTTTTTTTTTTTATAATTTTTCATTAATATTAGACACAAGAAAAGGTATAGCACAACACTCGTACTTTATACCATGAACCTAAGAGAAAAAAAAAAGAAAAAGGAAAAAACAATCACGTGACCTTTTTTGGATTATTTATGCTGCACTGCAGCTGGGCAAAAATCCTTTTTCGATCCTTTTACATAATAGAATCATGCACCATCACCATCAACATGAGTGTTGTATTCGTGGCACGTGATACGCATTTAAAATTAACGTTTTACACTAATACCTCCAGAAAATAAATAAAATTGGATAGTATGTACATATGTATATAGAAAGAAATTTTAAATAATAACAATTCCAAAGCACTGAATTGGTATGCATGAGTAATTAATCAAGAAGCACACCCAGGTCAAAGAATTTTCCAACAAATGGATGTGTGTCCTTTAAATAATAAAACAGCCATTACTGCCTGTTTATGACCATACCTTACCATATACAACCATTTAACACGAAATGGTTATTTTCCTCTATAACACTACATATCCATATGTACTACGAATACGAGCTTGTATCTTAGAGGCCTGAATAAATAAGTCCGTTTTTTTAAATTAGATATACGAGTTGAGCAATACGAAAACGAGTACAAGTACCGAATACCGCACTGGCAAAATGTTAAGATCCTGAATCAATAATAATTCGGCAGTAGAAGTTAAAGAGTTTGGCATTGGACTACGTATGTATACATGCAGTGAATTGTTACACAAAGACGGCCAAGAAGTTGTCGGATGAAGTAGAAGACCATTGTGATTTATTACATGATGGTTACGAAAGGTTGCATATTTTACTGTAGCAATTTAAATTTAAGATCAACATCTTTCTTCTGATTGAGTTTTCATGAGAGCAACACAACAGTTTTGTACGAATATTCTATATTTTTAGTCTTTTAAAAAAAAATTGTGTGAAGAATTGATTGAATTGATGAGAAGAATCAACATTAAACTTACGGACTTGGCCTTCTTGTTTCCTTTGGAAAAAATTGCAATTTGTATTGAAAGACTTTTGTCATAACAACATTTAACTGCTAGACGCTTTTTACTTTGCATAAATTAAAATTGCTATGTCAGAATTAAGTGATGGAATATAACGTGTTCAGCATGAATGATAGTAGAAATTTCTTAAAAGCATGATTACAACTGATACCCGTTTCGTAAACATAATGATCAAACCTTGGGTCCCCAACTTATAGTCGAGACAAAAAGAAAGTGCAATATGAAGATCTTGAAATTTGTTTTACATTTTGGTCAAACCAAAAATTGTATCACTGATAAAAGGATTATGACCCTTTCAAACGTCTGTTTTACTTGAAGTTGATATAGCAAAATGTTAAGGTGTATTTTTAACGAAGGTTTTGATTTTTTAAATTTTAATTATTCGAAATTGTATTATAACTTTTGAGGCTTTTGCGATTGTTTGATAGCATTATTAATTATATTGGGATTAATCGCGTAAATTAACAATTAATGAGTCCTGCTCACCGGGACCACGCTCAATGTAACTTGATGTATTCCACTCATTAATTGTTAATTTACGCGATTAATCCCAAAATAATTAATAATGCTATCGAAATTGTATTGTTTACTAGAAATTTAAAAAAAAAAAATATTAATAATTTGGACCTTGTTTTCCTTTTATTACAGCCGTACACTGTGGAATCGTAGATTCAGGTTTTGTATGCTATAGTTGTTATCGAGTCTCAGGGGTTTATAGGGTTTCAATTAATCCTAGGCGTTTCCTTGCTACACTTAGTCTTATTGCTGTTAAGATATTTTTAATTGAACTTAAATATGGAGTGGGATGGGACCAGATTAAGGGATATGGTTTTTTTCCTCGAAACAATTTTTAACCAAAAAAGATTTTTCAAAAGTAAATTGGTTTCCCCTGGTTGTTTACGAATGGAATTCAGTTTAGAAATAAGAGAAGATTAAGTCTAAGAAACGTGCTCTTGAGCTCAGATAAAACGTTTTTGTTTGACTTTTATCATTGTGTTATTGTATATGAGGTAGTCAGTAGGTCCTTATTTTACTTAACTATCTAATATTTGTTTGTTCTTTCGCTCATTGAAAATCGTGCTAAGGTGTCATATGAATTTTTAAGTCAGTGTATATGGAGAATGCGTTGGAGAACGACGTTATTTATCTTAACCTTTCAGAGCAACAAAGTTAACCTTATTGCTATTTCACGAGAAGGTTCATTTCCATCCTCTAAAACCAACATACTCATACAGAGCCATCCATTTTGTGTTTCCGAAAGTAAATTTAAATAAAATACATTTATGACTTAGATTTGGATAAAAAAAATTGTTCAATATATTGTTTGGATCTTGCCATCATGAATAAAATATAACATGTCCTCTACGGAGACCATGCAGGACTTGATTCCGACAAGGTAATTTTCGAAGACTTTTAGACACACGTCGGGCAATAACTCGGCTATAACTTGAAGAATATTCACTTAGTTTGTGGATTGTGGATTGTTTGCGTAAACACGATCTTTTACATAGCTCTACAAAAAGAAATCTAAAGCCTACAAACCACACGATCTTGGGGCCAGTTCACATCATCCAAATGCGAAGTAATTAGACCAGGAAATTTTTCTTGCAATAAAGCCAAAACCGGTCGAGTTGTATAAGATGTCGCACCCTCTTGTTGAAACCACATGTCTTCCACATCTCATCGCTGAAGAAAATGTTTTGTGAAAATTGGCCATCCAAACCCAGTCGGCATTCCGTGGTCAGCTGGCTTCAATTCTTGAGTGGGTTGAACTTTATAAGGGTAAAAGCCGCAGTGAAATTGATAGATTTGGATCTTCTTCAACACTTTCACTGACGTCCGCCATATTTTCTGTAGAGTGTGCATTTCGATGATGAATATATCTAAAGGCATCTGTAACAGAGTCATTTGTTCGAATTTACGAACAAAATCGATTTATGTCGAGCATTATCTGTTCGAAATGCGTAATTCTAACACGTGTGTGAGAATGTCATTAAAACAGGGATGTCAAATCCGGCTTTGCTTAAACCAAACCACCTTGTATACAATATGTAGAAAACAGCAGCTGCTCACAAATTGAGTGAAAGAGGTCCCGTCAAGAAATGATTATTTCGGATGCAAATATGTTGCAAGCAATACAATACTCATACCCAACCTAGAAAATAAAATTTCCTTCTTAATTGACATAATTTCACCTTCCCCTTTTCTTATGACCAAATTGAAGGGTTACATTTTTGCCTGTCATATTTGACGTCAATAAGACTTGAAAATCAGGGAAAGAAAATCCCTAGACCAATATTTACCTTCGAAGCATGTAAATTAGAATCTTTAAATTCCTAGAGGGCTCGTTACAATTTAATCTATCATACAAATATTTGCAGCAGGACTGGGTTTCTTTCCAAAAATCGTTAGGCTAGAATGTAAGTCAAGACTGTCTGGTAGACTTCTTACCCACTACAGTAATGACACAAGCATTTCCCCAATACAACATTACTTCTAATCGTTAGTCGTGTTTGATGATAAATTTGTCTGTGAAGCACTTCACTTGTTTGATTGATCGTTTTTATTGCTTGACAAAACCTACAAAAGTCGTTGTTGTCCTTCTTTCTCTATTGGGTATGAGTACTGGAGCCCTCCGGATAGTGCCTGGTCATTGGCTCTTCCAGAACCCTTTGCACACAAACTAAACTCCTTTAAAGCTTTTCTTCACTAATGATGTCTCACTTTTGTAGCCATTCTAAGGACTGTACAGCGTACGAATATACACGTAACAGCTCACCAGGCAAGCAGCCTCTCACCCCAACTGTCTCATGTTGTTTGCATTTATTTACAAGCGAGAAGAGGAATGATTTAGTGTTGCCATCAAATATGTTAATTGACCGCTATTTTAGAAAATTTTGCTGGCAGCAGGACGATTTGAATAAAACGATTTTTTCTCTGGTTCTCTGTTTCATTCTAGTTTTTTGCTTTTCTGCCCTTCACCAAAGGACATAAGCCATTTGTCCCGTGTTTAGTAATTTTTCAAATGAAAGGAGGAAGTGCGATTGTAGGCAGGCTGGCTGGCAGAATGACAGAAGTACGAGTACAAGTACTTTGTGTGCTGCAAGTGTCCTTCTTTGCCATCAAGTTGAGTGGTGATGCTATTGGTGCTAGTGGTGATGGTTAGTGTGTGAGTTTGAGTTACATTAAGCATTTTCCAGAGATGCCCTCAGGAAGGCATCAGAAGAAGAAAAAATAAATCTTTCCTTCCGATAAGGAGACAAAGGCCAAAGTGGAAAGGAGAGAGAAATCAAATCGCCCTGGACCGGACAGTATTTCTACTGCTTGTACAAAAGTAAACGCCACACCCATTTATTTACATTGTTGACGCGCATTGCCACATAGTTCATCTTTGCTTTTACAACACTCTTGACACCATCTTGGCCCTTTCTTTGTATCCTTAGAGAGAGATGACTTTCATTTTGGCCTTCGGTAGAAGTGATGGTGCCATACGATGAGTGGAGATTTATAAATCATTGGATCCACAGAAAAAGAAGAAACGATGAGCGAAACTGGATGGTCGGTGCTCGATGGCCGATGCTTGATGCTTTGTACTCGTACTTTGTGTAAAAGTTTAAAATCTTTTGGCATCATCATGGTCTTGGTGGTGGGCTGATTTGGTTGTTGCGGTCGGTTTGGCCCACCTCCCTCTTAAGCCGTCCTAAAGGATTTTCCATTCACAACGTAGACGATGACGACGAGGCGACACACGCCACTTTGGCTGCTGTATGGAGTGGAATGGTAGTGCTATCGTTGTGGAACGAATAGTTTTCATCCTTGACCTTTTTCTCTCTCAAATTCACCCCTCCCCCATTGTGATTTGTTTCAATTCGAAATGCACACGAGCAGAAGCAGCATCAGTGACAGCAGATGCAGTAGTACAAGCAAACCCAGAAGCAGTATCCGAAGTATCAGTAACATTTCTATATTGAATGCAAAGGCTGAACAGACTTTTAAGAGAAAGAAGGGCACATTCCATATCTAAATACATATGTACTCGTATGCACTGCCAGTATATATTGCACGTCTCTACGAGTATATGTATATCTGCACATCCGCAGTTATGTTTGTATTCACATTCGCATTGATTGGTCTCGTATGGGTTTTACGAATTCGATTTCGAATGAGGGTAACCCCGTGTTTGAAGGAGTGGGGTTTTTAGTGGTAGAAAAACCTTCATTTTTGGTTTCAAGGTGCTTTGACTTGGCATTTGATACTCCAGCCCACATGTCATTGTCGAGTTAGTTTTAGCATTAATCAAGAATTCCATCTCCATAGGCACGAACAAAGAAGAGAAGCTCCACTTGAACAATCACAAAGGGACCTTTCCTCTTACTCTCATCAATATTTTCAATTGAGAACAAAAGTTTGAACAAAGGACACTCGTATATTCGAATGTACTCGTATACTCGTATTGTTTGAATGTCGGAAACTCTTTTTTGGCGAGAGCAAGTGTTTGAAAACTGGTTGTTTTTGAATTATTTAATCTGATTTTAGAGGTTTTTTGGGTTACGAAATGAAAAAAAGAGGAAAAAAAAACGAAAGGAATTATCGGTGTTTTTTCCTTGGCACTTCTGCAGACGCCCTTGCCCCTCTTTTAGTGTCTGTGGTTGGCCACCTTATTTGTATACCAATACCGACCTTGTCTATGTAAAGAGTAGTAGTTCAGTTGGTTGTGAAGTGGCGGGTGACATAATGTTTGTCAACAAATATTGTGATGAGGATAGATATATCTAAAAGTAGTTGTAGACGAGAATAGAAAGCAGGATGAAGAAGATGATTATCGTGCACTTTAAACTTTGTATGTTGTTGCAAAAGGGGGTTTCTCGGTTTGCCGGGGCTTAAGGGGCGCTAGGGCGCTAGGCCAAGTTGTGGATCATTTAACTTTTAGGGAAAAGTGAATTTTCATTGGCATTTGCGGTGGTGAAACTATTTCGGAAGCAGTTAATCTGTGATGATAAAGGAATAAGTGATGTTGTAGGTTGTAGTAATTTGACAAGATGTAAAGATAATATGTATAGTACATATGTCGTATGGCGTATACGTAACATTTAACCTTTTCTTTATATTATGATACCATAAATGTGGAATGGGCAGGGATAATATCTATTGAGAGGCAGTGAGATGGATGGGATACTGCAAAATGTTTTGCCAGTTTTGTCATGTGGGTAGATAGGCACAGGTTGCAGTTAAATCGGAAAGGTTAAAAAGGGGTTACATTTAGCGTGGTTGTGGCTTTGGAATAAGTACGGTCTAGATACATACTGTTATGGAATGGTTTCTCTTCCTGTGTGGGTAGGTACATACGTAAAACAGCACTAAGGTACATAAACGTGTACCGACATTTTTACGATCTATGTACTTTCATGTTTTTTCAGGGTTATATTTAAGCACTTGACGGCTTTTCTATGCTGCTGCTATATTCGGATGTGGGTTTAGCCCTTTTGAATTTGAATTTTGTCACAATTTTCATAAAGTTTTCTTACTGTTGAGATAAAGCGTTTGTTGTGTGTAATTTCCTAATAAAACCTTCCCATTAATAGGAGGACGAGTAATTGCTTTATTGACGAAATCGTGATGAAGCCTTTGGTTTATTTTTGTTACTGTAAGCAAAAGTTCCCCGAGATAGTACGAAGCTAAAGTACACTGCTCTGTTTATATGAAAACTTATGGTAAATGACATTATGGGACATAAGACTTACAAAAGTGCGCTGTTTGGTGAGATAGAGCCGCAAATGCTCAAAAGAATAGTTTAAAATTACACTTAGAGGAGACCAGAGGTGTACAAAAATAATGATGGATGCAATCAATAGATTAAAATGCAGGCTTATTTACCCACTTACATACCTCAGCCCGGGGAACATTAATCCAAATTTAATTTCATCAGACAAGGCCAACAGAATGAACTGGATAAGAAAAATGCTGAAGTGCGTCAGAGGTATTCCATACCAACGTTCAATTACATTGATATTTAAACTGGCATCTCTTTGAGCGAGCTCAGTGCATATTTCTTTTTCTGTGGAATTTTTTGTAACGTTTTTAAAATCAGTACGTGAGCATTTCCATCAAACTTATTTTGTATGAGTTTTTTTTTTTGAATGGAACACAATTCTTCTGCGTGCCTTCCATGTACAGCCCATGATCTAATTTTCTCTAGTTGCCGTTAAAGCACAAGGGACCGAAAATCATTCGAAGTACAAGTCGGTACATCTTTATCATTTTTTTGATGAAATCCAAGCAGAATTCAATGCAATATAAAATATTTTGTATTTTATTGTATTTTAATATTTATACGAATTTACAAGATACTCCAAGATAATATATAGGTATCTTATTATTAAGCATTAGTAATGAACATTACGTATAAGAAAATTTACAAAAAGAAGATTCAAAAATTTAGAAATACAATTAAGAAAGAAGATAAGTAAAGTATAGTTAAAGATTCAGTTAAAAATGATATTTTCAGTTTCATTTAAATTCAAGTTCAAATTTATAGGAGTTATTAGTTTTGGTCCGTCATTAGCAAAAGTAAATTTCTTCGTAATGAATGTGGTGAGTTAGTTCTTTGCAATTCATGTGGAAGACTATTCCGCAAGCGATTTGCCGTTACAGAAGAAGGAGCGCTCTGCAATAGTGTGTGTAAAACTGGGCGAGTTTAGTAAAAGACCACTTCGAGAGCGCGAAAAACTAAGAAATTCACTTGTATACTGAGGACACATATTATAAATAATCTTATGAAGGTTTGTTATGTTTCTAAAATTACAGTATGTACTAAGGTCCATTCTTTAAAAGGACCTGGGATATTGTATATATAACGAATACAATCATTGAATGTCCCATTAAGTCTTCATTTGCATTCGTAATCTAGAGAAGGGAAAACTGAGCAATGAGCAATCAAAGGTTTTTTTAAAATCACAGACACTCGAGAGGACGAGCTTATAAGCTTCGTTTAGAAGACCGAATCAGAGATGTACTATAACTCGATTACGGGAAAGTTTGTACTGCCTTCTATTGAACTCCGTTGGATTTCTCTTGTAACTCCTATTATTATTATTTGTCCTCGAGAGTACTTGTAAGGATACGATTTTTGAATATTGGCGTTAGAAGTCCTTTGTGGAATATAGAATGTACAGACTGCTCGAGTTGCTGTTCCAAGTATACCTTTAAATACAACTTTTGTCAGACTTCTGAAAAACGTTGTTTCGATAAAACTTTCTTAATCGTAAACTAAATTCTTACAGACCAATGGTTTAAAACATTTCCAAATTACAAGAGACAACATTTTTCAGGAGCGGGTTGTTCCAAAATTTGTCCAACCAAGTGTGCATTTAATAAGGGCTTAAAGCGTCATATACAATATTTGCACAACTTTTTAAAGCTGGCACTTCAATAAAAATTAAAAAGAAAAAAAAACTTGTTCTAAGGACCGATCTAGTAAATTTAAAATATGATTTAATGCAAAGTGAATATTTATCCGATTGTCCATTTTTTCTGTGATATGAGGGTGGGTCAATAAGTCGGTAAAAATTTAAATAAGAAACACCCTTATTTTGTTATTGATGTTATTTTTCAACATCCTTAAGCTCGATACACTTCGCCCAACGCTTCTCTATTTTTTGTATGCCCTTCAAATAATATGATTTCTCGAGTCTCTCAAGATATGTATTTGTTTCATCGATGACCTTTTAATTCAGTCCAAATCTCTTAGAGCCGAACCATTTCTTCATGTTTGGAAACAGGTAATAGTCGCAGAGGCTAAATCTGAAGAAAAAGCTAGATAAGGAGCAATCCGTAACCTAATTTATGCAATTGCGACTGCGGACTTGTGCGCCGGTGCGTTGTCGTGGTGAAAGATAACTTTGTTCGCCTTTGTTCCATGCAGTCGTTTTTTACTCCAAGTTGTCATCAAATCTATTTAACAGCTCCACATTATATGCGCTGGTGGTTCACCCTTTTCATGTGTATGACGCCATCATTTTGTTATCCGACGGACGCACCTTGGATTTCTTCGGCTTCGATTCACTAGAAGGAGTGCTGTGTCTTCACTGTTATTTGGTCTCTGTGGTCTTGTGATACATCTATGTTCTGAACATGGCTACTCGTTCGGATTGTGATTGAACATCGCCAAACATTCCTATGACGTTCACAAACGATTGCGTTTGTTGCCCATTGTGCGCAAACGCGACAATCATTTGGCGGATAGCTTTTCTTATCTAAATATTTTTGCAAAAGCAAAAGCATTGATTCATTCATACAGTGAATTTTATCGACCATTTTCGGTGAGGTGAACTTAATTGGAAGACAGGAACGTTCGGTGTCACTAGTACTGATACGACCGCCCGAAATCGAGTAAACCAGCTTCAAGCTTTTTTTTTTTTGTTTTTTTTAGCAAAAATTAGTGTTTAGTGAGCGCATGGTATTTACTTTTTTTTAATTTTTATGAAAATTCTCGTAAAAAACTATTTGGCAGATCGGTTTGAAAATGTAGGTGCGTTTTTTTGAAAGATGTTTCTTGACAAGCAAAATGTTGGATTTATGGTGGCAACACCATCTGTTTTAATTTTCAGAGACTTATAACCCACCCAAAATCTTTTTTGACGTTAGCACACTTTGTTAGTTAATGCGAAATCTCCACAATGACAACATTTGTGTCCTAAGCGTTTATAACTAAGTGGGATTAGGGATAAACCGAGTCGTTTTAATGCAATAGAAATGAGATGAATTATTGATGGTTCATTTCTAAAGCCAGAATTGCACACTCTTTTAGCCTAGCGATTGCAAAAGGTGCGTTAGTGACATATGTACATTGCTGCTCCTGCTGTTTTGAGTAGAAATTTGTTCATTGTGTGTCAAAAATATATCTTATGATTCTTTTAGGCAAATGCAAAACCTTCGAAATTAAAGAAAACCTAGAAACATACCACGTGTGTACAAATAGTATGAGTAAGACGTGAGTTGGTTAGCTTCATTTTTTGTTTTTACAGTGTGTTCCAGAAAATAGTGCATTAAATATTTTTTTTAGCTAAATTATTTTTCGCATTTGATTACCGATCGCGCACTCTTTTCATTTTGAATTGAACGCCAAACCATGCGATTGGGAAGCCAATACACTATCACTTGAGCCGCGGCCACCATATATCGAAATGAGGGAGGCTTTTAAAATGCCATTCGAAAGTGTTTTTTTAATAACTCACCCAAAAGAGCCGTACAAGAGTATTAAGTCGATAGCAAAATATTTAAAAACATCAGATGCATTCGTGAAAGAGTAGATAAAGAGGTATAAGGAGTGTGATAATGTTGATTATGGGTCAGGTATAGGGACCTAGTGGATGTACTTCCACTACGAACAATAAAGGAATAAAGATTAAACAAAGCGCGAGTTTGGAGAGAGTTGTAAAAATGCGCAGAAATTAAGTGAAAGTTGCACTTAAGATGATGCCAAGAAATTTAAAATAAAAATGATGGAGTCACTAGTAAGATAATGGCGCAATTCGTTTTGATAAGTATATACTTGAATAAAAAATATGATTTATTAAATATCGGGGATTATATAAAAAAAAACCAAGGAAAGGCTCTTTAGGCCCACGTTTTTATTGTTTTATTGAACACACTTTAATTGACTTAAAAGACGTTTACAAGCAAATGGGGGGTGGCCGTGGTGTAGTGGTACTAGCCATCGCTTCTCATTCCGACGGTCAAGGTTCGAATCCTACTCATAACAAGTTTTTCATTGTGTTCTTGGACCTTAGTCAGAAAAATCTGCGTGTGAAGGCATAACACTGACATGTAGGTTTGGCTGTTGTAGAATTTCAAGCACAAAACAACCGTTAAAATTCACAACATGAATCATTCCGAGTGAAGAAAAACTCTCCGTCCTATTCGGACTCCCACCCCTGGAATGTCAATATCGAAAGCAAACACACCTGAGTTTCAAACCACTACATCACAACAACTTTCCTTTCTCCTCCTTCTATCTTTCCGCCCGCGCCCTGGCGACAGTAAAAGGGTATCATAAACCCCTTGAGGCGCGCGTAAATTATAAAAAAAAAAAAAAGTATTCCGTTTTGTTTTTAAATATTGAAATAACAAATATTGTGCAGATTTCTTACTCCATTTTTGGTTGGGTGGTACAAACAAATTATAAATTTTAGCGCATAGTTAAATCCATTAGGACTTTCCTGGAAATACATAGATAAGAATGATAATTGACTTTTTGTAGTCCTCGCCACTCTTTAAGATTCCTTTAATCTGATTTCTTCCCAATCTGCCTTACATTTTCTTTAAATTGACCGTGAAGACAATGGGGCTTCACATATAATCTTTTGGCATTACACTTTTAATAACATATTACACTTTAATAACTCCTATAAATTTGAACTTTTACAAGAACTTAGATAAGAGTACATTAAACATCCGACTGTGCGGTTAAAGTCCATATATTGCTTCTTTTTTACTTGAATAAATGTTGGGTTTGATATCCTTTGTATTTTTGCTGTCTTTTTCTTAGTGGCAAAGTTAAGGCTACATAAAGGCATCCCGCATATTTGGTTGAATTAAGGAGGTTTATGTTAAGCTCGAAATTAACAGAAGTCATTGCAGCTTTGTTTTATTTCATCAGATACATGTCGCAGATCTTTTAGTCCCTGGGTCCAATGGTCCTCATAAGCTTGTTCTGAAATCAGCTATCAGCCCCACTAAATGTCATTAAAAGATTTTTCGGGGTCACAGTTCTTTTCGATTTCGACGCATTAGGTGGCAAACAAAGGTATAACGCGCTTAATCTTCTCGCCCATACATAGCTTGCATTCTGTTTCGAAAATTCTCTATACTTTTTATTTTATTTATTATTAAAACTCATCTACATATACATAAGTATTCGTATCTCATATCTTCTGTGCATGGCTATTATTACCATCATCATTATCACAATCAACCATATCTTCATACCTGTATACGTGTGTGTATTTGTCGCCACAATTTCTGTAGTCCAAATATTTCGGCCTCCAGGCAAATCAGCTTTCAGATATTCTGTGCCGTGGCGCTACAGTTTCATCTATACAATCGGCTAACAACACACTCACTCGAGGCGTGTCGCTTCGGAGCGGTGGTGGAAGCGGTTCGGTTGGATGCCTTCAAGGTAGTGGCAGCGTAGGAATGCTACCAGGGGCAATTGATACAGGAGACTATGATGTACCACATCCACATCCTTATACACATCACTATATGCAGACATCATCTATAACGCCCCCGCACTCGACTATGAGTTTGATAGGCTCAAGGCCTGGGTCAGCGGGACCATGCCCTGGACATGATTCTGGATCAGATTCTAGTCAAGGTGGTGGCTCTGTAATGGGTGGAAATATTTCGGCACAAATTGGTGGCGGTAGCGGCAGTCTAGGGCGTTGTTCGAGTCGTTGTAATGCCGATGATTCGGGTGGCGGTAGTGGCGGAGGTGCTGGTAGTACCTGCAGCGGCCACAATGGCGGAAGAAATAGTGTTCTCGGAACTATACACAATGGGCATCATCAGTATCACCATGAGTGCATCCACTACGAGAGATTACCCATTCCGGTGCCTATACCAACGGTGCCGGTGTCAGTTTCGCAAATGCACTCCGAGGAGGAAATCGAACCGGCCTATGCAACAGGTACATACGCATGAAATGAATTTGTTTACTCTTTCGTTTTTAGTTTTTTTGTATGTGACATTAGTACATGTAGCATGTGAAGTTCTTTATTCAGTTCCTTGTTTTTATTCATTTTGTTCGTATTCTGTTTTTCAATTTCTTTTGTGCAATCTCCTCCTGTCAAGGTAAGTGATGAATGAGAAAGAAGGTGGCACATGGCAATGGCAATGGCAACAATGACTTTTAAGTTTACTTGTTTTTTGGATGAGCAGTGATACTAAGCCTGAGCTTGAGCCGGAAAGAGCAAAAGAGCAGCTGAGGAGAAATCAATATCCCTTTTTGTTCGTTTTATTCTTTTTTCTTAGTGATTCAACCCTGTGTTAAGACGTACGGTTAATCCCCTTATGCTATATGAAGATTAACTTAAATACGTTACTTTTTATTGATGTCAGAATTAAATTGTAGAAAGGAATTACCTACAAAGCAAGCACCGTTAAAAGGATTTTGGGTTAATTACGGGATTAGTTGGGTGGTGATGTTATGTTTTAAGCTTCTCTCCTTTGGACATAATTATAATTTTTATTTTTGTTTGATTAAGAAAGGCTATTAAAGTCGTCTGGAGAGGATAAGATTAGGATTAGATTAGTATGCCTCATCTGGGGAGGGTTAAAATTACATTTGCTTTGTCCTTTCTGGTAATCACATAATTAATAGTGAGGAAACCAATTTCAAAAAATTTCAATGTAAATCTGACTAGCTAGAACAAAGCGCTTCTTCTTATTCTTATCCTTTTATTAACCCTTTCCTCGTTATACGAACTTATGCGTAACGAGTTTCCCATTTTTACTGCATCGCTGCTGCTCCGCTTATGGGGTTGGCTAAGCTAGAACAAAGAGCAATCCTTGATTTTTAAGGAATTTTTTTTCTAAGTCGTCCATCGTCTCAAAATCGATTGAACACATCATATATCCTTAGGTTTATGGTTTGTGTTGATAAACGTGAGATAAACCAAAGGAAAAAATTTGGCGTTGCCGTCGCTGCCAATTAAAATCTCCAAATCGGGAGAAATGGAAAATGGAAATTCCTGATTCCTCGATCCTGCTGCAACCAACAATGCTTGAAATCCATTTCAGCAACTTGTGGCAAAAAACAAAAGCTCGTTCCATCTGTCTGTAGCGCTCACCCATTGCGGTTACGGTGATGCCGTCGGCGTCCTCAAAAAAATTAAGACCAATCTCGTTTTCACTGCAAATGCCGCACCATACAATTACTTTGAGGAGATGCAATGTCATTTCATGTGGATTCTCCGTGCCACAGCAACGCAAATTTTTTTTATTCAGGTGACAATTTAAGTGCTTATGCGGCAATTGGTGAATGGTTTTCACTTCACATCTTCAGGTCTTTCACCAAATTTCAACGCAACGAACGTCTGGTGACGTAAAATTGTATGTTATGCGTTCCTCTTTATTGAAATCATTACATAAACTGGGTTTTTTCCTTATTGGATGTCAAAGAATGGGCTTAGAAGTTAATAATACGGCAGATGACAGCTTGTAGGCAGATTTAAAGATTGATGCCTCTATAAATAGTGCAGTTCAGAAGGGGTAATTTTTCGTGAATCGCAAAAAAAATTAGGCAAACGTTCATACTTCAGTCAGATTGTTGACTGATCAAATATACCAAATCATCTGCTGCTACTTCAAAAAGTTCAGCAGGTGGGTTGTTCGGGGCGAGACTTATACCGAAGTTTATGTATTGCCATCTTTACTTCGTTTTAGTCCGACAAACGGAAATCTTGGCCATCGTCGTCTAAGATTCGTTCATCCTGCCTTGCATCGGAATTGCAGGGTAATGTCATTTATCTCAGCATCTTATGCAAGTTGGAGGTGCGTTGCCAAGTGTTGAAAATTCTTAGCAACTCGCTAAGAGTGTATGAGGTTATTATCCCCAGCTCATTGTAATTGCAATTGAACAGTGGTCATTTACAGTTACTAGTAACAAAAGTCGTTAGAAACTAAGCTGGTACTATAAGTTTCAGTTCCTAGGAGGCTGATTCGTATATTTCGTAATCTGGAGGTCAAATTTTCACAACAGTTTTTGCATTAAATCAAGCTGTTTTTCGGCAATAACACGTCGAATGTTGGCTTCCAACATTTCTGCATTGTTTCTAGTTTATCGGCATCGACATGCGACTTTACATGTTCCCAGAGAAAATAATTTAATAGCGTCAAATCACACGAACGAGGTGACCAATATTCAGATGCATTTCGTGAAATTCATCGTTTGTCAAATCCTTATTTTACTAAATTAATTGTATCGCGCGTCGTGTGACATGTGGCGCCGTCCTGCCGAAACCACATGGCTGCAACATTAATGCCTTTCAATTGAAGCACGAAAGTATTAGTAATCATGTTTTGTACCGCTCACCATTGACTGTAATGTTCTGACTATTGTCGTTTTGAAGATAAATAAGCCAATGATTCCACCGACCCATAAAGGGCACCAAACAGTGACTTTTTCTGGATGTTAAAATGTTTCGACAATGGTTTGTGGATTAATTGAAATTGCCATTTATCCAAAAGTGTACTTAATAACTACACAAAATGTTTAAATGAAATTGCGGATCCTTTGGCCCATTCATCAAGCGCGAACGATGATCGTGTGGCAATACAAATTGTATCTTGTTAGCACTTAAACCAATATATGTATTAAGGCAAAATTAACCATAAAGTGGATGGACACAAATGTAATCGTTGACCATGAAGACGAATTGATATAATGGGTGAGCCAACAGCTAGTGTGGAAGTTTTCACTAAATTAAACACACATTTATTGTGAAATCGATGTAGAATTTTATTGATAAAAATAAGGTCCTGAATTGTCGCTGGGTTATTGGTATCGACTTTACACTTCAAATAACCCCACAGGAAGTAGTCTAAAGGTGTCAAATCGCATGATTTTGTAAGCCAGTCAACTTCTCCTCTAACCGCAATAATGCTATCTTCAAATTTTGTACGCAATAAATTGATTGAGTGATGGCTTTTGTGGATGGTTTTGTGGATACCATCCTGTTGAAACCAGAGATCGTCTGAACCCGATTAATTCAATTTTGAAAAAAAATAGTCGGTCAACATGTTGCGGTAACGTTCTCCATTCACCGTAACTTTCTCTCCAGCCTCATCTTTGAAAAAGTACGTGCCATAATCCATATCATACAGTAACTTTTTTGGGATGCATTGATTTTCCGTAAATCTCGTATGGGTTTTCCGGCCCCCAGAAACGACAATTTTGTTTATTTACATACCCCCTACCCATCCATTCAAAAATGGGCTTCATCGGAAACGATCAAATTCGATGACAAATTGTCCTGGAGACCAATATACAGTTAACAAATCGCCGACGTCGTAGATGGTCCAAAGGCTTTAATTATATGGCAAATGAGGATTGACTTTAAAAAATTGCCGTAAAGTGCCATAAGTAAGGACCAATTGTTGACTTCTGTGACGCGAATTGAGGTGCCTGGCTAGTTTTGAACACTTTCGCTCACAGTGGTGATATTTTGGCGTTTACGGCTGAGCATGCTGATATTGAGTTTAACTCGATACTGAACCAGTTTCTTCAAATCACATCACCATTGCATGAATTCCGGAATCACTAGGGCGATTATGTTGAACGAAAAATTAACGATTTTTATGAAATGTTACCCTTACAGATCGCCCATTTTCGTAATAAGATTGAATAACAAAATTGCGTTGTTGTGTGGTAATCGACATCATTTCTAAAATTTCCAAAGATTGTGTGACATTTGTCAATAAGATCCACCACATTGAATTCAATTAATGACAGTAATTGACAGCCAGCTTCGACACGATCTGTTATTATTTGAATCATCATGACCACTATAAAATGCACGTAATGTCCGGTAAGTTTCTCGAACTGTACCATATTAAAATAAATTTAAACGATTTGCAAACATTTCTCCAGCGTAAGTCTTGTCATGTTGAATTGGCAAATCAAACTAACCTCAAACAACCGAGAACTGTTAAATCGGGTGTCACAGAAAACAGTGTTGCCAATTTAAAGTTCTCAGCCTCTAAAAAACACCCTATAAATTATTCTTATTGGAATACAAAATAAACTTTGTCAAAAATTATGTACTGTGAATAGGGTGGTGCTTTACCCTTTACTTTCTGCACTAATTACCATGTACATGTATCTACATACGAGTATATAAAGAAAAACGAGCAAGTTCCGAAATCGTTGTAAAAACTATTCTCAACCATCTGCTTTTCATACCCATACAATGGAATTCCGTCATACACCTTTTGTCGGTAGGATATACCTGCAGAAATCTGTTAACGTTATTCCTGCTAAAGAGAATTTCATGACGAATGACGTCATAACATCCAACAACTCATTTTAGGAAACCTGTGTCAAGAAATAGTTGCAGAGGCGTTGTTGTACACACAACTAAAAGTTAATTGCGGTGAGAGCAAATGAAAAAGAAAAATAATCGTATAAGTCCAAAGCGCAGGCAAGTGTACATTCAGCAAGTGGGTGTTATTCATAAAAACTTAATAGGTCCGCGTTGAAGGAAACATCGTCCCAAAGTAAAAAACTGGACAAACATTTTGAAATTTCTCCTCTATTCATGTAATACTAATCTGTTAATTTCGTTCGCTAATCCCGATGTCAAAACATTTACTTTAACGATTGGTCACAAGTCAAACTAATCGATTTAGTTTCCTGTCTCAATGGCAAACAAATCATGGTCATTAATCGTTAACGACCTTAACTTTCAATCGCCTAATTCTTAAAGTGTCACCATTGGATAACTCCCACACTAAGTATCTTTCTGCATTAAATCGACTACATATGGAGTATACATAGTCGTATACGTGTGTACATACAAATCTTTATTTGTGTTTTTGATAAGTTTATGGAACATTCACAAAGGCACGGAAAAATATAACGAGATTAGGTTTCTTGGACCGACTGCACCCCGTTCGTAAGTGGATCGATTGTTATTTTATTTTTTACCCATTATTTACCCATCCAGCTGAGGGTTCTTATATCATCATATGAAACAGAATTGTTATCTGACTATTTACACTCGCCTTGGTTGCTTTATCTATCGTAAAGTCTCCAGATAAAGATGGGAGTGCGCGCAAGAAAGCCCCGTTCATATGGGGATACGAGCGGCGGGTTGGGGCTTAGTCTATCTCTCTGAATAACCCGAATAACTTAAACCTCTATCGTATAGATACATTCTTTGTCATTCGGGCTAGCAATTTTTGTTGTAAGAGCTGCCTCGAAGTAAAATCAACTAACGACAAGTAAACCATACAAGTTGTACGCAATAAAAAAAAATAAAAAAAAAACGTTTAAGTACGGGACGGGACAACAAAATAATCGCCAAAAAGTCAAAACCGAAAGCGAACGAAAAAAATATATAAAGAGTACTCGCACCTATACCGTATCTAAAAACTGCCCAAAATTTTCCGAGGTATTTTGTCGAGTTTACTAGTATGAATGGATACATAGATCCAGTGTTAATGTGGAACGGAATTTGTGAAGCAGCGTACCAGTACGGGTCGCAGCTATCGTTGTTCTCCATCAGTAGTGGATGTTAGTAGACACCTCTCCTGTGATACTATACTCGTAACTAGGACTATGGCTATGATACTGATTCTGATACTGATAGTCATGTCAAAATAAATTCGTCTGTATTGTCTACCCTGGTTATCTATTCGGTTGTTGTTGGCTGGTTGTGTTGCTGTTTGTTGATGTTGCTGTTGGTTGTCTCTTGTTTCTCGTCTATAATCCCTAGTGTGATAAAAGTACCCACACAGTACACAAAGTGTTCCATGGTGTGTATGTCATACTGGTTTGTTTTGTAATTGGTTATTTCCCTGTTTAGGCCGGTCTTGTTAATTTTTTTCCTTCTTTTTTTGAGGGTAGATCGAAACATGTTTTCCTTGTGCTCGCTATCAATTGTGTGAGTATTTGTTTGTATATGCTCAACATGATTAGTTTCTGTAGGGTGGTGGGCGCGAGCGCGAGCGCGAGTTTGCGATATGAAGAGGGTAATGTTAGTTAGTTTTCTAGGTCAAATGTAACATACCTACAAGTGTGAGTTTCATTTAGTTCAGTTTTTCCACCTGAATAGACGACAGAGGTGGCTAACCAACCGACACCTTGGCCAAATGTGTTGTCGATGGTAATCAGATGGTCGTCGTAGGTGTGGTGAGTGGGGTGGTGATTGAGTTTTTTTTGATTTGTTTATATATTTTTTTTATATTTTTTTTTTTTTAAATTCTCTTTTGGTCAATGTGTGACGTCGTGTTAGTTATTAATTAAAAATAAAATATGATCCCACAAGCGATAAAGGTTTCCCAATTTAAATTTGTATCAATATTTCAACATTTTAAGTGTTTTAATTTAAATTTTTTTTCATTTAAAGTGTTTTACGTGTTGAAAGTGTGGTGGTTTAATGCGCTGAGGAGTGATGTGGCATGGAAAAACGGCTTTTTTAAGTAAATGAGCAGCTAAAACAAATCATTTTTATTTTTATTTTCAATTGGATATGGGAATCAATTTTTTTTTTGATTATTTTGATAACAATCACAGAGTGGGGAAAAAATTCGCTGATTTCGATTTATTTGAAAAATAAAACAAAAGCGATATTGTTTTGAAGAGTAATTTTCTTGCATACATATTTGAGTAGATAAGAAAGTCAATTCTAGATGTGTCATTTCTAAAATGAAACTGTTTTATTGTAAACGATTACGATTACAATGTCTTATCGATACGGTGACAAATGCATTTACATACATAGATGCTTGGGCATATGTATACTTCTTTGGTGGTGGTGATTTTACGACGGAATTAGGTGAACCCAGAAGTTGAATTGTAAAGGACAATCTTTGATAATTTTTTTTGGAAATAAGCGTGGCGCGAGTTAACATAGATTTTAAAAACCTTTTAATATAATTATGAACAAAAAATGACGGCTTTCGACCGCGTCATAATGAACACTGCCTTATTTGGATGTAAGTCCAGTTTTTAGCTCGAACTTTTGAATGAGATATGATATAAGGAAGATTATCTCTAGTTCCTTGATTTCTTTTTTTGGTAATCAGCCATAGTTTTGTGATCGCCATTATAGTTATGGGATGTTTCGTATTGAATTAACCATATAGTGATTGGCTTTTTCTGGTTAGTCACTAGTCGCTTAATTCTGGTTATCGGGTACTTTCAAGTAGTTCGGTTGCTCTTAAACGGTCAATGACTCTAGTGATCCACTATTCTGCAGTGACCGACATTTTTCCTAGCAAATTTTTAGTAATCGCTAATTTGATTAATACTAACTGCTACTGGACAGTGGTTATCGATGGTTTTCAAGTGATCGGTAGTTTTCAGTGATCGTCCATTCTGTAGAGGTCGGTTGTTTTTTTAGTGATTGATAATTTTAAAGAGGTCAGTTATTTTCTAGTGACATTCTGTAATAATTTCAAAAGCTAGGTTTTAAGAGTGATCGATCCCTAGGAATTCATCTTTTTTTCGAATCAGAAATTCGATTATCTAGTGATGGAATACTTATTTAAGACCAAGTAATCGGTGCTTTCAGCTTTTTGCGTTTTCTCCCTACTGTCCGGTTTTCTGATTTCTATTACAGGTCATTTCTAATGGTTTTAGAATAACAGAATTATCGCTAAGTTTGTGAAATGAAATTTGGTGCGATTTAATTGAATAAATAAATACTGATATTTTTTCATATGTTCTTGTATACTTACATACTATAACTACCATGATTGTAATAATTTTATTTATTTGAATCAGTAAGTATCGACTCCTCATCTAGTCAAACAAGATGGCCAAAATTGGTTTATTAAAATTTAAAATTTTCATTCTGCTGGAACATTTTAGTCTAATCGCCCCTCTGAAGTGACTTGGGTTGTACGACTGACTCTTGGCTTTTATGTAGTTAGTATTGAAGAAAGCTTACTGCTAAATGAAATTTTACTGAAAGATACATCGCTTTCTGCATATACTGAAGATTTAATTTCTATTTATCATATTTGCGTTACCCTTCTTAAAGGGTGTTTTTTAAGGCAATACTTACTTTGATTATCATTAAAAAGCCACTTATTTGTGTTCGATCAAGAGAATACGTTCTGCAATTAGATTTTAAAAACAATTTTAGGCATACGCCTTCCACGGCTGGATCTGATAAATGTCATCCGAGAGACAAAGTTTTTGACCACTTTTTCAAGCATTTTTGGCCTCATGCCTTCAATAACTCGAATAATCAAGGCGTTCATCGAATGTTTCGTTCAATAAGTTGATTGTTTTGTTTGCTGTATGGCGCGAAGCGCGAACCACCTCTTTACAAGATTTATGCCTTTCAATTACGGAACGACGATGTCATTAACGATGGGTGTATAGCGAATACCCTTGACCGTAACTGGTCAAGTGGGGACACCACCAGTCCCAATAGGTCAATTGGCATACCTATCTAGCTAACAATAAGCCTCATCGCATAAACACAATTTTTCGATAAAACAGCGGAACCAACCCCCTTTGATTTTGAGCCCATTTACCATTTTGACCCAAACGATAGTCATTCCAAGACTCCTTTAAACCAAGATCTTTGCGTTTAATTATTTATAAATTGGACGGACAAAGTCCAAGCTGTTGTGAACAACGTTGAAGCGATAAAATTAGATCTTCTTCAATACTCTCCTGAACAGATGCAATATTCTCTTAAGTACTGCCACTGCATCATCCAAAAAAAAAAGTGTTGTCCGAATATGGTCAACTATACCGCGAATATCAATCGATATCAGATAGTCGATTATCTCGGGTGTTTGGTGCAAGGGCTCTTTAAGTTTGGCGTGTATGCCATTACGATAAATTTGCAAGGACTATTGAATAAAAATGACACTGACAGGTTGCAATTTGAAATTTGGCTTGATATTAAATTAAGTCTGGGTTAAATAAACACCCTTTATGCCTTCCCAAGCATTATTTATTGACGGGTTCTCTTTGACTTACTTATAACCATAATTGATATCTCGATTTAGTTACGATTAATAAAAATTGAATCGGTTTAATTAATCTAAAGCTAATCAAGGCAGATTTTTAATTGCACTCATGAGCAATAAAGGGTAAAAGTTGCTGACCTGTGCTACTTTTTTCAGTGGCCATGAAACTATCCAAGAAGGTTATTGTTCCGAAACTCTCTTTACTTCTATCCGGTTTTACCAGTTATCTTAAAATCCACTGAACAAGTTTAATGTCGAAACCATTAGTATTAAGGATATACGAGGGCGGGTCAATAAGTCCGTGACTTTTGGATTAAAACACAGATTTTTTGATAAAAAAATAATTTTATTTTTCAACGTAGTCTCCCTTGAGCTCTATACACTTTGTCCAACGCTTCTCCAATTTTTTTATCCCTTCCAAAAAAAATGATTTGTCGAGGTCCTCAAAATAGGCCTTTGTTTGCGAGATGACTTCATCATTGGAGTCAAATCTTTTTCCACCAAGCCATTTCTTCAGGTTTGGGAACAAGAAGTAGTCGCTCGGAGCCAAATCTGGAGAATAGGGTAGATGAGGGAGCAATTCATAGCCCAATTCATGGATTTTTGCCATGGCAACTGCACATTTGTGCACCCTTGCATTGTCTTGGTGGAAAAGAACTTTTTTCTTGGCCAAATGAGGTCGTTTTTTTTCAAATCGTCATTGAATCGGTCCAATAAGTTGGCATAATATTCCCCATTGATTGTTCTTCCCTTTTGAAGGTAGTCAATGTGGATTATCCCGCGTGCATCCCAAAAAACAGTCGCCATAACTTTATTGGCTGACAAACCCGCCTTGGCCTTCTTTGGCGCCGATTCACCCTTAGAAACCCACTGTTTTGACTGTTGTGTGTTCTCTGGTGTGTTGTGATGGATCCATGTTTCGTCCACGGTTACAAAACGGCGCAAAAACTCCTCCATATTGCGATTAAACAACGCCAAACCTTCCTGTGAAGTTGTTACACGATTGCGTTTGTGGTCGACTGTGAGCAAACGCGGCACCCATCTTGCGGAAAGCTTTCTCATGGCCAAGTGATCAATCAAAATTGAAACCACTGAGCCATGCGAGATCCATACGGCTTCCACAATCTCTCGCACTTTCAATCTTCGGTCGGCCAACACCATATCGTGAATTTTTTCGATTGTTTCGGGTGTAGAGACCTCAACTGGGCGTCCAGGACGTTCGGCATCTTCAGTGCTTGTACGGCCACAACGAAATTCAGTAAACCACTTTTGGTGCAGAGTCCCCATAGTATTTATCAAGCTTAGCCTTGGTCTCGGTAATGGTTTTTTTTCGCAAGAAATAATGCTTAATAAGCACACGAAATTCACTTTTTTCCATTTTCTCCTCAAATTAGTGAGTAGTCTGATAAAAATAGCTGTCAAACACAAACTAACTGACGCAGCAAGTTTAAATTTTGACAGGAGTCAACTGACAGATGCCTGTTGACAGGAGCAGTGTTGCTGTTTCAGTAAAGAGGTCAGAAATTCAAAAAGTCACGGACTTATTGACCCGCCCTCGTATATATTGCTTATTAAGGCAATAAATTTTGTTGTATTAATATCTTTGTAAGCATTTTAACTGAATACTGAAATGAGAACAGCTTATTCGGCATTTGTTCTATTCGGCATTTGTTCTGGAGAAACTTGAAGTGAAGCCACTAGAGAATTCAAGCCCGATATCTAGAGGTTGCTCTCATCGAGTCCAAGTTTCGGCGTTGATTATCAACGTTTAGAAAATGCAGTTTTAACCTTTAGAATTAACTTTCGAACTTCTCTCGTGTAGGCCAGGGGAGCTGGACGATGAGCTCTTCAAATCCATTGTCAAAAGGAATCTCATTGTTTTGGTAAGGGAACTCAATCAATTCAACTCTAGCCATATTGCCATCTGTTGACACCTTACACATATGGGAAGAGAACATGCATAAAGTTGGAAAAATGGGTTCCATACCACCTATCGTAAAATAATCTAAAGCAAAGGAGAGAAATTTGTTGCATTGCCTTGCTATCGTGTCAGAATCAAGAGCCGTTTTTGATCCGGATCGTTACTGAAGATGAAAAGGTTGTTGTTTTACAATAACAATAAATGTCAACACCAATGGCTTAGAAATGCTGTCTAATGAAGGAAGTTACATTGACGATTACATTTTTGTATTTAGTACAAATAAATTACCAATTAACAGACATTACAAATCACACAATACTTTGCTTATGTTACCACTTGACAATAACCAGGTGGAGTTCCTGTCTTAGAACACATTGGGGAATGTAATAAAGAGTTGGTGATAGTCTACATCCTCTTCCTCCATTTGAATATAAACAAAGCCGTATCGCTTGTTTATAAGACAATCATTTATGAAACTTATTGTGAGTTTGTTAAAAAAGGAGATAAACCTCGTAGAGCGTTATATTTTCAACATTCGTCAAATATGTTTGGTTTCTAGAAACGCTAAATCACTTGCCCTTTTTACCTTTGTCACTGGTACTAACCGATTTAAAATGTTCTTGGTAATAACAACGGATTAACATTGAACTTGCGCATCTAAATTATAAGGTGTTAATAGCACAATCGATATATGTATCTCTGCAATAGCTGATAAAATTTATCTTGTTGATTGTATCTAACTTTGACAAGAGTTTAGAAGTTGCGATGAGTTTTACCACCTAAGACAAATTTTTCTGGTAGAATTGATGAGTTATTTAGCTTACCAATTCCCGGGTTTGTCACTCTAGCCGCCACCCAACTAGGTATAGGAGTATGTTGAACTGGCTCGCCAACATCATAAGAGATGATTGGAAGCTAGGTCTACTTAAGGATTTATAGATTGTTCTTAAGAATAATTAGTCCGATAATTTCCGGGGTTCCTAAGCAGATATTAATCTTTTCTTTAGCCAAGACGTAAAATGTTAAGGCAGCCTACGATTAATTCTATTTGAAAACTTAACTTCATCTACCCGATCATTAGTCTTTGATTCTTCAGCCTTGGAATTTATGTTTTGGTATAATTTTGTTGAATTGTGACACACTATATTTAAACACTTCTTGCATGTGTTGTATATGCTTAATATTTATTTTCAGAGTAATATTTTCTGCCGAAAGATTAAAAACGCAAATTTAAAAGGCCTGATCTTGGGCTTACAAATTTTTGATTGGAGAAAAAATAAATCCAAACTTTAAGAAAAAGATTTCAATCATCATCTGATTTAATGATAACTTTAAAATCTGGTCATCTGAAACAAAGGCAATAATACATACAAGTATTTCAAATAAGTCCTTATTAAAAGCGACAACATTTTTCTTATGTTATTCCTTTGGACATTCAGTTATTAGCTCATCAGCAACAGGAAACACGTAACTGTGTTAGAATTGCATAACAGAAAAAAAGGAAACATCTCAAAGAAATCGGAAAGTCAGAATGTTCCTCACAAATAAAAGCAAAAAAAAAAAAAAAACAAAACAAAATGTATACCTTCAGTAATTATTGTCGTTATTTAGTAATAAAAACAATTTCACGCACAAATGAATAATACGACGTGCACAACACCCTCTTAATGGTCAGCTTCCTCTTCCTTTCCTATTAACTCATTAGAAGGAATGAGCTTCATTATGATTTTCTTTTTCTTTCTCGCTTTTACTGTGTGCCCATTACTATGGTCTTGATTTTGTTGTTGTTCTTGTTGTTTTAATGCGGACTTTAAGCAAAAATTGGCAATGGCACAGCTTACGGGCTTAATTGACTTTGAAGCAGGATACTGCAAAGCATAATGCGTAATTTGACTCACTCTAATCACACAAAAGGATGGAAGCTTATCGAAATTTTCTGGTAATTTATCTCAAAAAATAAGTTAGCTGAGGCTAAGATGACTTTTTTTTTTTTAGTAAAGCTGCTTTAACACTGACATTTTGGGACAATGTTTTAAAAATTGTTTTCAAGAATAATTGGGGCACACAAGGATACTTCCTTAGTCATGGAGTTTTGATATTGAAAGAAAGAACATTTAAATTTATGAATAGTGTACACTGTGTGAAACATGAATTTTCAGTTATTGTCCTCACAACAATGAAGGGAAAATACCTAATACTAGTTGTGCCGGCCGGATTTGGCTCTGTGGACATATTTACAGAGATTTCGCAATGGATAAATGATTATGAAAACTTAACCCTTTTCAACCTATTTCAATGGTTACTATTTTGAAAGGAATTCCTGATATGCACCAAAGGCCTTCATATAATATACCTATATATATACATAGTTTATCCCATAAGAAATTCCATCTGCATATGTACGGATAGGTACTTAATCAATTTTTATGAAGGCTAATAGTGAATTTCTGTACGTGAATTCCCTCAGAATTGTTTAAATCTTTAAAGATAGACAAATTCCAGGTACTATTTCTATTAGCTCCTTTTTTTAATTTGACCATTTGTATGTGTGGAAGGATGATTTATCCTCTGATAAAATGTTCTTGAAGCAATTAGATGTTGGTGCAACATACGACACGGGCGTCAGGAATTGTGCCTCATACGCGATCTGTTCTTGTTTCACGATAAAGCTCCTGCTCATTCGCCGGTATTGGTAACCCAGTTTTTGGCTAACAGATCAGTTCACGTTATTAGTCATCTACAAAACTCGCCGAATCTGAAAGAATTAAAAAAAATGGTTAAAGCTGAAGACCACGATGAAAGGAGAGCGTTTTTATAACGTGTAGGCTATTCAACGAAATATATTGATTAACGTTATAATTAGTTTTTCTTAAAAAAATAAAATAAAAACAAATTAATGCCGCACTTTCTGAATAAACTGTGTATGTGCACATAATTATGGTTTTCTGCTTTGGCACAGGAGAAACATTTTTTGGATTTTTGATTAAATCAAGTATTCAAGCGTAATGCTAGATCTCTTGTTTTATCGTAAACTCTGTGTTTTTGCTTAGCTGAAGCCCGTAATAGCATTCCCAAGTCACCGGAAATTTTAACATTTTTTGCATAAAAAAGGAGTCTCTGTCTGGCTTTTATTTTTTTAAAAGGCTAATATAGCTCCAGCAACTTGATATAGACGTCTCATAATAGATCTGTCCGAACCGATTTTAGATTATAATAAAACAATAGCAAGTTGATGGGCTTATTTGAGTGTGCTACTTTTTGTAATTAAGACAACTTTTTCGTATCTAAGAGAGGTAACCCCCATCAGAGCAAGAATTGGGAAACGTTTATTTTCAATGATTACCACATAAGCAGGGAGTCTGTGGTCATTCGGGGTTCTTCTGAGAGGCATATCTGTCACTCATTGCTTCTTTATCGGTCTTCTCTCTTAGGCTTGTAACCTTAAGCTATCTTATACGCTTATTATTAGTCTACCTTCATAAATGAATGAAAAAGCATTACTTATTTCTTTCTATATAAGACATATATTGAAGTACTCTTGCTTGTTTGTTAAAACACAGTTGGTATAATGATACACTTTCGTGTTCAAAAATATCCATGTGAATCATTTCACATTAAATTTGTCACATGCTTTCGAAGTGCCTCAAATGCAATTTATCGACAAACTAATTCCCCTATTAGACAAGGTGTGTTAATCACTGTTATGAGAATACAGTATCTCTAATGTGTCACGAATATTGCGGTCATTACAATGAAATCGACATAGCGCCTAATTTTTGTGATAATGTTTTACGTCCCCAATTACTTAACTGTTCCTAGTTAAGTTTTTAATTGGTTGTATGTGTTAAAATTAAGAATCTCTTAGGGAATGGTATTGTATCTTTTATTACATAGTCCACACTTTTATTTAAATGAACAAAGCTTCTAATTACTAAATTTGCAATTGATCAAAACCCAATCTTATTTGAATGCGTTATTTTTTTAGTATTTCCAAATGTTCCATCAGCGCCAGGAATGTCATGTGTTGGTGAAGACCGTAAGCTTTTAATTTATTTTATTATTTAACCGCTGTTGCAATATATGTATGTTGTGCTTATAGGTAGCATCTACAGACGAGGAGCAAGAAGATGGCGTAAATTATACCGCATTAATGGACATATTTTCCAAGCCAAACGCTTCAATAGGGTAAGGGTTCAACAAATTGTTCACCAAGTCTAAAAATGTTTCCTTAAACAATGCAACTGTTTTTTTTTGTTTAAGCGTGCATTCTGTGCCTATTGTCAAGATCGCATTTGGGGTCTAGGTCGTCAAGGCTTCAAGTGCATTCAATGCAAATTGCTTGTGCACAAAAAATGTCACAAACTCGTACAGAAGCATTGTACCAATGAACATGTCGAACCATTGGTCAAAGAACGCGATGATATAACAACAGATCCTGGTTTACCCGAGGTATTGCCACCCATACCCGACTATCCGCCAGCAGTATTACCCGATCCGTGTGACTCTGTGGCCGTGGAAGCCGTCCAAAATATTGAGGAACAACTTGAGCCGGGTACTCAACGGCAATACTCACTTAATGACTTTGAGTTGATTCGAGTTATCGGTCGCGGAAGCTACGCTAAAGTGCTAATGGTCGAGCTTAAGAAAACTCGTCGCATATATGCAATGAAAGTGATTAAAAAAGCACTCGTTACCGATGATGAAGATATCGATTGGGTGCAAACGGAGAAACATGTTTTCGAAACAGCTTCGAATCATCCATTTTTGGTTGGTTTGCATTCTTGCTTCCAAACACCATCCCGTTTGTTCTTTGTTATTGAGTTTGTACGTGGCGGTGATTTGATGTTCCACATGCAGAGGCAACGACGTTTGCCCGAAGAGCATGCACGATTTTATGCAGCTGAAATAAGTTTGGCATTGAATTTCCTGCATGAGAAGGGTATCATCTATCGTGATTTGAAATTGGACAATGTATTGCTTGATCATGAGGGTCATATCAAGTTAACTGATTATGGTATGTGTAAGGAGGGCATACGATCTGGTGATACTACATCGACATTCTGTGGAACACCAAATTATATTGCTCCGGAAATATTGAGAGGTGAAGATTATGGTTTTTCGGTGGATTGGTGGGCGTTGGGTGTACTTCTCTACGAGATGTTGGCCGGACGTAGTCCATTTGATATCGCTGGCGCTTCTGAGAATCCAGATCAAGTAAGTAGTGCAGTTGGATACAGATTATTTTTGACACAATTCATATTGGCTTTGTTTAATTTTGTAGAACACAGAAGACTACCTATTTCAAGTTATATTGGAAAAGACAATTCGTATACCGCGTTCGTTGAGTGTTAAGGCTGCATCGGTCCTTAAAGGTTTCCTGAACAAAAATCCAGCAGATCGCCTTGGCTGTCATCGTGAATCGGCCTTCATGGATATTGTCAATCATCCATTTTTCAAGAGTATTGACTGGGAAATGGTAAGGCTACCAATTAAGTTTTTTATTTTCTCCAAAACATCAGCTCTATATTTTCTCCCTGAACCATATAATATTGCACGGTATTTTGTTTTTAACCAACAACTACTACAACTACAGATATTAAGGAAAAGTTCTGCAATAGGTTTAGGACTTTGATTTGATTTGATTTTTCCCCTTGACTCCACAATGGAAAAAAAAACTTCCCACACAGATAAAAGATAGACAGAGAGAAAGAGTGAAAAATATTGTGTTATAAATATATAATAACAAACACATATAAAATAGAACTAAGCATGCGATTTTACAAATTAAAACAAATATCTTTCACACGTTTCAATCCACTCCATTCCCAACAGATATTTAAATCTAGATTATTATGTTTCTCTTATCTTTTCTTTGGTTTTTTTGATTTACTTTTTTCTCAACACCTCCTCCGTATATACATACCATGTACTTGTACTTGTACGATTTAAAAAAAAAAAAAAAAACAAACAATATTCTTAAGATTGCACAAAAGGAAGTTCAACCGCCTTTCATACCTACATTTGATCCTGGCGATCCAGATATGTCAACAAATTTTGACCCTCAATTTACCAGAGAACCGGCTGAATTGACGCCAGAGGATCCGTAAGTGTTCAGTGTTATGGGAGCGGACAAATTGTGCTATTAAATATATAAACTTTTTCCTTTTGTTGATTTTCTTTTATTTATTTATTTCTTTCTTAACTGGTTGTTTATGAAAATAATATCCTTTGAACTAAACCAATACTCGTACTGCATTTAAATTTTGTTTAAACTGATTTATTTTCTTTCGCTCTTTGCTGTTGTCTATGATAAACGTATTTAAGAATCATAACTGTAGTCATCATTTAATCATCGGATATTGTAAAGACATACATAAAATATTAATAGCTAAATGTTTCATCGCATTTTCGCTGAATAAAAAAAACACAAAGTTAAATTTTTCTTTTTATGTATTAATTGAACATCTAAATGTTTATATTCTGCTTGATTGTAAATAATTTAGATGTAATGTCCTACCCTTTACACAGTATGATTTCTATTATTCGTATGTCTGACTATGGCTATGCATTTAGAAATCTTCATTTTGTTATTTTTTGGAAAAGTGTTAGTAGAAGTAATAATGTTTTCAGATTCATGGAAGCCGGCAATAAATGTTGGGGTTTGTTTGCTTTCCATTAATTCATTAAGCTAACCTTTTTCATTAGAAAACGATGATTTTCATTTATTTTTTTGTCATTCCGCATACGTTGAAGATGATATTCCTTTGTGAAGGAATACCAATTCTTGGGAAATATTTAACATTGCTATCATATGTTGAAATTTTAAAATGATGTGATACATTGTTGAATACTTTTGAAATTAATCTACCATTAAGAATGCCAGAGTGGAATGATAAACATAATTTTTTTTTGTAAGCAGTAGCGACAGGAAATTCATTTGAATCAAACATCTTTATTCATTATGAAGAACGCTTCATGGGATTATTTTTTGAACACGTCTTGAGTTATTACACATTTATGATTCCCTCGGCTGTTTTTGAAGGAATATAACTTGTCGGTGTAGTATAGAATATTTGAATGAAAAAGTAATGAACGATCTCGGTGCCAAATTCACTGTCTTATTTTCCTATGTAATGTTTTTGTTGAATTGAGTTTTACGTTAAGTAATGGGCAGTATGACACATAGTGCTTTCCTGGTGAAACCACATATCGTCCGGGTCAATGTCGTCTAAGATTTGAGGAAAAAATCATTGATCTTTGTGCAGAAACGTTGGTCATTGTGATTGGCCCCAAAACTGAATTTTGTCACTAAACACGATTTTTCAATGAAAACGAGATTCGATTTCAAGCAGCTTACGGAGCCAATCCACAAATTCCCGTCGCAAGTCATGGTCTCGTAATTTTAGTTCATGCACAAGCTAGATCTAATATGAGTGTAGACCGAGATCTTTTCGAAAAAATTATCAAAAACTGGACAGACAAAAGGCATACTATTGCGAACGACATTTCTGGATCATCCGCCACATTTTAACGCACAGCTGCTACATATCCTTCTGTACGCACATAATAGTGACGTGTCATTTGCTTTGCGTCATGGATTGCGAGTTGAGTTGGTCGCTGATAAGATTAAAAAATGAATCAATCTTATAAGCGCTTCTTGAATCGAAAACTGTTATTCAAAATATGTTTTAATGATACGTACTCGTTCTTCTGCTGTAAGTCTATTCATAATGATTTGTCAAAAAACACTGAAAATAAATGTCAAAAATGTCAAAAAAAAACATATATTTTTATTGAGACTTGTGAGAGAGGGAGAGTGGTAGAAGTTAGCGTTGCAGATGGTATTGTTATTCTCACTATTCAGAAATCAAAATATGTTATACGTCATTAGAAAAGTTATCGGCCCTAGCCGCATATTGGCTGTTACAAATATTTTTTAGTTTATGATAGAAACATACGCACTTCTCGATGGCACGCTTGAGTTTATCTAATTTTAAAGTGACATTTCTTATATTTTTACTTTGTTCGTTGGGATTTGAAGTGCGACCAGAGGTTTTTTTTGAGAATTTTAGAGCCGAATTAGAGTAGAGATATACATGCGTGTAATCAACACTGCAATCTCGTATGGAAGAATTTGTATTATATTGGTTAAAAATTATATTTTGTATGATAGCAGTTTTATGGGCTTCTGTTTTGGTCACCAAAGTCTCGAATAAGCTGTTTTGTGGCATAAACCATGAAGGTGATTGCCTAAACTTAAGGAAATGAAACATGAAGGGAATACTTCACACCCCAACAATTCGTGGAATATTTTCAAATCATCTATAATCCTCACACATCGAAGATAAATTTGATCACAACAGAAACAAATTTTGTTTATTTGAACAGTGGATTCAATAAGTCAAAATTTCGTTGTCGTGAATTTTTTTCGAAATAAAATTTAAGTGTCTTTGGAGTTTTTTTTATCTTATAAAAGTAGTTTTCAAGCAGCAATCAACCAACAAACTTGTGTCTTATGTATTTTATGGCATGGGTGCATGCTTATTACGATTACCTTGGTAACAATTAATTGAATTATCGTTGCTTTTCCCTTGTCTCACCTTCATGTGCAAAAATTGGACAAATTTTACAATCGGAGTTATGAACATTTTAATAGTGGAAAACGAGTTTACCACTTCTTTGACTGGAATTGTTTTGGGCAATCGGCCCAGTTACTCTTGCACACAATCTGTTTTGCAAACGGATATGAAAGCATAAATTCTCCTTCTTACAAATGTTTTTTTTTTTCGAATTCTTCTTCAAGCCAGCTTCATATAAATTTTATATATGTTAATCCAGTTGTAGACACTTCATAAAAAATAACGAATAATTATAAATGTTGAAGTAGATAACCTATTGTTTCACGGGTAAGTCAGAATTGTATGTAATTCATTGCCAAACCTACATCCTCTTATCGTATTTATAAAAAATAATTTTACAACGACTAACAATTTTTATTGTTCTAAATATCAACCAAATAGAACAGTTCAAACAAAGATAAGATTTCTTTGTGAGTTACTATCGTTTAGGAATTTCCCAATCGAAATTGATATCTCACCTTCACCCAAAAAAAAAAGAAAAAAAAGAAGTAAGGCCAAATTCATTGAACATCTTCCTCGCCCTCTCTAGCTTCATTGTTTTTATTTTACATTATTACTTTTTTATTTAGTTTTTGTTATTTCCTCTTTTATCGTCATATGTTTTCTTTTCGCACCATGTAGCTAGAGCGTAAACAAGTATCACCTCCATTTAAGCCACGATTAGATTCCGACAGGGATTTGGCTAATTTCCCTCCTGAATTCACAGAGGAGGCCGTACAATTGACTCCAGACGATGAGTAAGTAAAGAGCTAAATATTTTTTTAAGAAAGTTTTTCTTTCAATTAATCCAGCTTGTTTTTTGAATTTTATTTCTTTAAGATAAATATTTTTTTGTATTTTGCTAAAAGATAAATGTAAGCTTTTAGTGATTTAAATAGTAAATGTGTAGTTTTGAAAGTCTGCTTTAAATCGGTTCACTTATAACAACTTTTTGTAATAATTCATTTTACAGCCGTGTCATTGAGAAGATCGATCAAACTGAATTCGAAGGATTTGAGTATGTGAATCCACTACTAATGTCCCTGGAAGATTGCGTTTGACATCACGCATCATGTGAGCTACATCCATATAATTTACGGGTGAGTACATATGGAAAAAATAAAAAATGTGAAATAATTTATAAAACGTTTGCGACATAACGTATGGATATTAATGGTTTATACATCAAATGACCTCGCCCTACTTCGTTAAATCTCACAGTTTAGTGTTTTTTTTCTTTAATAATAATATTGCAAGTTAGATTTTGTGAACTTGTTAATACATTTCTGCTGAATGGAAACAGGTTTCACACAAATATCAGCTTGTTGCTTACCCGAATCCAAGTTGAAGCACCTGGTTCTTCCTATATGTAAACTTTAAATAACCGTGTTGAGCCCTTTTTTGAAGTTGTGTTGAATTCTGTCGAATAAAAAAGTAAAAAGGAGATGAGTAAATGTCGTTTTAATCTTTTCATCTTTCATCCTTTATTAAAAGAAAGTTGAGAACTTTTGTTTTGGGTAGGAATTCTGCTAACAGAATTAAAAAAAACTAGTGTGTACCTTATTTAAGGACTACATTAGATTTATCGAGCGATGTTATTTCCAAATGGAACGACAAAATGATGACTTTTTAGACCGATAACTGTTTTCTGTTTTTATAATGATTAATTCCGTTTCTACTGTAGACCATTTTAAAGGCTGTCTTGAAAATTGAAGCTTTAGAATTTTAGTAACACTGATAAAACAGAGATTATATTTCGACGCTTCACAACCATTAAAATAAATACTAGGTGGGGTAAAAAGTAGCCTCCTTGGGAATGAAAAAAAAATGTTTTTAAATGTTTTTTTTTGTTTTTAGCTTAATACACATATTCCATCGATTTTCCATCTTCTTGATCCCTGCAAAAGATCTGCAAAATACTCCTCCGTGGCGTCGATGATTTCCTCGCGTGAGCTGAATTTTTAATTGATGAGCCATCTTTTGAGGTTTGGGACAGATAATAGTCCGAGGGAGCCAAATCGGGCGAATACGGTGGATGCGACAGCAATTGGAGCCGTAAGTCATTGATTTTAGCCGTGGTTGCGATGCTCTTATGCGCCGACGCATTGTCTTGCAAAGACAAAGTTTTTTTCGCTTCATCTTCATGTGAGGCCGTTTTGTGGCGATTTCGGCCTTCAATCGCTCCAATAATGCACAGTTATACTCGCTGTTGATGGTTTTTCCTTTTTGGAGGTAGTCCACGAAGAGTATGCCATGACAATCCCAGAAAACTGACGCCATAGCCTTTCCGACCCATTGAGCCTCCCTCGGCCGCTTCGGAGCACTCGTGCCAGCTTCAGTCCATTGCCGGGCACTCATTCTGTTCTCTGGTGCATAATATTAGATCCAGGTTTCATCAACAATTAACAATCGACGCCAAAAGTCCGCCCGATTCCGCATCAGCAAGTTCAAACACTCTTTCGAAGTGCTTTTGCGTTCGTGTTTTTGGTCAGGAGTGAGCATGCGCGGCACCCAGCGCCTGGATAACTTTTTCATATGCAGAATATTGCCCAAAATATGGCGTGTGCGCTCAGTACTAGTCTTTGTGGTATCTGCTAGCTCGCGCCCCTTAAATTTCCGGTCAGCCAACACCATTTCATGTATTTTTTTGACGTTGTCCTCTGTAACCGCATCGGAGGGCCTGTCGCTGCGGACAGGCTCCACTCGGTAGTGGAGTTGCGGCCACCACGAAACTCTCGAAACCAATATTTAACGGTGTAATCTGACGGAGTATTAGCCCCATAATATTTATCCAACTTTTCTTTTATTTCCTTCGCCGTTTTACCTCTCAAAAAATAATGTTTTATGAGAGAACGAAAATCGTTTTTGTCCATACTCAACATGATGCCAAACACGTCAACAACAATCAGCTGTCAAACAAAACTAAAGACAGTATCGCACTGAAATTTGGCATGTCTGCGGCGCATTCTGGCGGTCAAGGACGTTACTTTTCACCCCACCTTGTAAGTGCGAATGTAACCAATTCGCTTCCATATAGATTTGAAACCCATCTTCTTACGATTGTTTTACAGCAGTTACTACAGTCGAATTTTCTTTAACTCGAACCAATTTGAGTGGCAATAGCGTTTAGAGAGAAAATATCATACGTTCTTACTTCTATAACTCGAACTCCACAACTCGAAGTTCTCCATAACTCGAACAAAAAAGAGTGGCACCAACATCCTATAAGTCGAAGTTTTTGGAAATTTTCCATGTTTACGAGGATTTTTTTTTACATTTTCATTTCGTTTTCGTAGCAATGATATTTGCACAACATATTTTCCTACCGATAACGAAATTGTTGAACAGCATAACACTAAATCTTTAAATCTGCATGTTGATGATGATTATTCGGATATAGAGGTTGTAAGACAGCCTTCTAGACAAGAAGTTATAAATTGCTTAAAAATGATAAACATGTATTTGCAAACCAGTGATAATGTAACTGACAAACACTTTGAAGCCTTATATAAATTAGAGTCTTTAATTGAAAAAAATAAGAAGAAAGCAGATTTGCAGCCTTTAATAACAAAATATGTAACAAAACTACCGTAATTTTTTTTAAATATAAAACATACATACTTAAATAAAAAAAAGATAAAACTGTATATGTATATAAATAAAATGTTTTTTTTTTTATTAAATTACAAGCTTTTTTATTTTTGTTCTATAAGTCAAAGTCTCTATAAGTCGAACTGTTTTAGGTGGCAGATGATAGTTCGAGTTATAGAAGTTCGACTGTATTTGTATGACAATAACCTAGTTGAGTTAATTTTTTTCTGTTTTTACTTTTCTTGGAAAGTGAATATAAAATAGAGTAAGAATAAATGAAAGTGTGAAAGTAAATTATCTTACTACAAGGAATCTTACACTGTGTATCATCAGAAGAAAAGGGCACACAAATGAATATTTACCAAATAAAAAAAGTGTACTTTAGTCATCAAAGATTTAACTTGTACTGGTAAACCAAAATATTTGTGTGTAAGGTAAACCTGTAAAAGTGTCCCTGTATATTTTTGTTCACAATTGTGAATACGATTCATTACCAATCTGGAAAGGTTGGAGAAACTATCTACAAAAGCTGGAGACCATATTAAAAGTTTGTTAAAAGGAAGAGAAACTATTTTTTGGTGTTGGCTTCGAACTTAAACACTTTTGTGTAGTAGTCGACGATCTTAACCATAGTATGACATCGCCAATTAGGAAACTACTCATTTAATTCTAATGAAAATGTTTCTGTTTATATATGGATCTCCAACAGTTTCATATTTTGAATTGTATAGGTTAAACAATTTTTATTTTATTCCCAATTTCTTGTTATCTGGGACTTTAATATTTGAAAAAAAAACTAAATATAATAATTGACACAATCTTTGAGGAATCCAAGACATTAGTATAGGATTGGTTGTTAAAACAGTGGCCTTTATTTCAGGCGCATTTTTGTGCCATTGTTAAAAACGTGATACGCAAAACAAATAATAGAATTATACGTACAATTTTTATATCAGTCAATGTCAAAACATTAGTCCTGGTGAAGTTCACGAACTAGCATTGTTTGAAAATTATTAAAAATTTCTGCTGAAATTCTAACTCTGCGGTCGCAACTCAAAAGCGCTTACTCCAATTTTTGGTCGTAATAATTGTTCCACCAGACAGACAGACAGGCTGTGCGAGCTTTAGTGGATAAATTCAAGTCAACATATTCATTATTTAATGTTCCTGTAGCAGAGCTTCAAAATACGCCTTTCACAGGAATTGCAAATCTCTCTGTACACTTTGTGACAGATTTTGCGTTAAAGATTTTAACTTATACGGTTAAATTAATTCAAGAACTGAAGGCTCTTAATCCTGATTTTCATCGATTTCAGCTCACTTTGGGCTAAATGGCTTTGTCAATCAGCAAATTATGTGTTATTGGACAGAAACTATCGGGTTTTCCAATAGGGACTTGACTTGACTTGACTTTCACTAATCATCAAACTGTCACTGTCAATTTATTCAGTAAACTCAACATTTTCATCATTGTAAAGTATACGAACGAGCAACGTCTGCAGATTATAAAAATTTTCTACCGAGATTCGGAGTCGGTGACTACAACTTTAAGAGCGTTAATTCCAATTTTCGGTCGTAATTCTCGCCCAGTGACGAAGCTCATTTTTGGCTGAAAATCAAAATGTGCTTCATGAATCACCACTTCATCCACAAAAAATAACTGTTTGGTGCGGTTTTCATGCCGGCGGCGTATTGGGCCATATTTTTTCGTCGACAATAACGATCGTCACGTTACTGTGAATGGTCAGCGTTATCGCGCCATGATCACCGATTATTTTTGGCCCGAATTGGAAGATATGGACTTGTACGACACACGTTACAATCCATTTATTGAAGAGTAAGTATGGTGAGTGTGTTATCTCAAGAAATGGCCCAGTCGATTGGTCGCCTCGTTCGTGCGATTTAACGCTGCTTGACTATTTTCTGTGTGACGTTAAGTCATTGGTTTATAACAACAAGCCGACGACGTTAGAAGAGCTCAGAGCCAACATTGAACGCGAAATAGCGGCCGTTTCGACCGAAATGTGTGGCGAGTCGTTGAAAATTTGGTCCAACGAATCGACCGCTGCAAACGTGCCCGCGGTGGCTATATGAACGAAGTCGAGTTCCATTCATAAATGTTTTGATTGTACTTCAAGCCGATAATAAAGTTTTTGAAATATCTCAAATGGTTTGCGTTTTATTCAAAAAAAAAGTTGTCAAGTCCTTATTGGAAAACCCTTTATTTCCTTCCCTTGAGACACCGGCTATTCGCCTTCAAGCAACTACACAGTGGAGAAATAAACTATTTGGCTACGATACCATTCTTAACATATAAGGAATCCTTCCAGAGAACATCGACTACTACGCTCGAAAACTTTCATGTAAGCATCGCCTTTATTAGATCTTTCTGGGAGAAAGATGTTTTTTATAGACGACAGGCCAAATGGGTTCTTACGGATGGATCCAAGACTGACAGTGGGGTTGGTGGTGGTGTTTTCTCAGATAAGTTTAGGTTGAGGTCTTTCAATCTGCCTTCCAAATCACAACAGCGTGTTATAGGCTAAAATTTTGGCAATTAAAGAAGCCCTGTCCTGTCTGAAGAAAAACGTGATACCTACGAGGGATATGTGCATCTTTTCGGACAGTCATGGGGCTTTCAAATCCCTGTTTTTATTTTCACACAGCTCTAAACCTATCCTAGAGTGTCGATCATCTCTCATGGAAAGTGCTGAGGAGTTCAACATAGTGTGCGGGGGAATAGAGATATTCAAGAAAACTGTAGGGTAGACGAACTCCTCAAAATTGGAACAAAAATTATATACGAGTACCTTAACTACCTGAAAAGGGTATCATCTACTCGTATATATTAATTGCTATATCAATTAAAAGTGGAAGCTAATAAAAAAAATAAAACTGTCTAGCGAGCAAACAAATCTGGCTAAAGCTGGGTCTGAATCCTTTTAAGGATTTGATCTTTCAAATCAGAAGACATCTAACCTTTATGTCGTCACTGGACACTGTCTTAAAGGGAAGCATTCAAGAAAACTTGGCGTTTTTTAAAAACGATTTCTGCAGAAGCTTCATGAACGATGAGAATGAGGAATCAATTCTCCACCTAATCTGTACATGCCCAGCTCTCTACCAAAGAAGAAAATTCCATTTATCATCCATCTTTCAAAATTAATTAAGCGATCTAAACAATATTGACGTTAACTTGAAGCTTTGTTGGAAACTCAAATTGGTTTTAAGAGTAGGACCGCAGATCACGTGACATCACAATGGGCCAATAGACCTAAGTATGTTGTGTTTTCGAACAGCCAGTCTTACCCAACCTAACTCTCTGCTTCACTCATCTCTTCCTTCTCTAGAGTCAAGAAGCTATTTATAAAGTTTATGTGCATATCGATTGTCTTCATTTGATACATTACACGTTAAAAAACAAACGAATTTACTCAAATGTGAACCTTGGGGGAATGATAATATAATAATCGAAAAAGCTATAGTGTTGTGTTGCTATACCTGAAAAAAAGATCTATCAAGTTAGTATCACTGTTGTCATGAAACCTGATGATAATTTGGACCCAGTCATTGTAGTAAAAATTCTGAAATTGAAGATGCTTCTGCCGTATCCATATTTATATAAATCTTAAGATTAGTAAATATCCTATAATGATAACCATATTTTCCTCACACTTGATTACCTTAAACCTACTTTCAGCACAACAATTTTTTTTTTCAGCGTTTGAAACGAATTTAAAAAAAACCCTTTTAAATTAATTTTTTGTCGCAAACGAAAAATAATAGCCCATCATTTATACACATAAATTCATTTATTAAAAAACTTAAAATTAACGTTTCGTTTGCTCTTTTTTTATTTATTTTTTTAGTTATACGGAGAGGACTCCAGTGACTATGATTCTGTTGCTGATGATCTAAGTATTCTTCAATTACCTCCTCCAAACTCTAATAATAATAATAATATTAATAGTCATACAAATAATAGTAATAATAATAATAAAAGTCTACTTCAGCACATGTTTTGCCTTCCATTAAATTAAGTAAACAAGAAAAAAAAAACAATACAAAATATTAAAAAGAACTAAAAAATAAAACAAATAAAAGTGAAATGATATGAAAAAAATGCAATTATCTTATATATTTACATAACAAAATTTTAATTACATATTTATTGATGACAAAAACAGAAAACTACATCAACAGCAAGAACAAGAACAAATTAAAAACTATAGAAATGCCTAGTGGATTAGATTAATTATTTTTTCTCGTTTTATATTTCTGTTTGAAAAACCAATTGATAAATCAAACCAAGGCATTAACCTAATCTAAACGCAACTACCTAATCCTAAATAAACAGTAATATTCAAGGAATTTCACTTAATAAAATTTTAACTATACATTAACAGTAACAGAACAAGAGAAAATATGTTTCGTAGCAAATTAAAAATTAAATAAAACAGAAAAATAAGAATAAAAACTTATATTCAGAAAAAAAAAAACACAAAATACCTATATTATTATTACTATTAAAAATTATGAAACAAAAAAAATACAACCTTAAAGAACAATGTTATATAACAATGTTGCCTAAGACAACATTGTGTAAATATTTTTTTTTTTTTCTTAAATTGTTTTCAAAGCAAAACAAAAAAAAATTAAATTTCTGTTTTAAACTAAGAAGAATAGAATACAAAAAAACAAAAATGAAAAATAATATTTTCCATATAAAATGTGTGCGATTGGTGTGTATTAAATTTAACGAAACAAATGAGAAAATTAAAAAAGACAAAAAAAAAATGTTAAAAAGTGATGAAGAGTATTAAAGAGAAAAAAATAATATATTTTACGTGTTTCGTAATGTGATTGCTAAGATAAACTTATTATTATTATTATTACTGTTATTATTGAAATCACAATTTTTTTTATTATTCTATAAAAATAGTTATTTTTCTATATAAAAGGCAATGCAACTTAATTAAGTGTATTAAAGTTTTATCTAAATTGTTTTTTTTTACGAAAGAGATGATTTTTTTGTTTTTTATTTCTTTTTAACGTAGCATCAATAACAGAAAGTCAAATTTAGTAGTTCTGAATTCTTGAAAAGACTTTCAAAATGTTATGAAGTTATTGCAGGCAGATAAATTAATAGAGACAAGTGTATTGCACAATTTTTATGAGATACGCAGCACTTGGTTACACTTCTTCAAATGGCTTAGATAATAGACAACCCACGTAGATGATTGTTCTGTGCTTTAATCACAAATTAGATTGTTACTGGATTTCGTAGCAAAATAGCAAGTGTACCACTTAGAGCATCTTTACAGTCATTTTTCTATCTATTTTATTTGCGTGGGTGGATGGATGAGGATTGAAATGTTTTTACATGTTAACTTCCATAAATGCCGTATTTTGTTTTTAAATGTGAATTTGTGTGAGCTATCTCAGACGGCAGTAACGTATATTTTTATGTGTGTGGCAATCAGCCTCAAAAGTGTGCCTGAGTTACTTTGAAATTCGCGTACAAACACTTGATTATTAATGGATTAATAGAGGTTTTCTACCTAGGTAACCAGTCAAGAAAGAGTTGCAAATATCGTAATTTCTTAGCACTTGATCTGATTTGCTGTATTCAGCTTCTTTTTTTCTCTTCTCTCCAGTATGTTTTACTTTTTGATAAGTCAATTCTGTCGTAAATTCATTATCGATGTTGATCACATTTAGTTTAAATTGACAGATACATTACAAATTTTATTTTTGAGAGATAAGTTCTTATTTTACTAAGATACCAGCATTTACTGTCTTCTATTTCTATGGAAAAAGGGGAAACTACGAGTATTTGTATGGAGAACTATTGACAGGCTCATTATGCAGATAAAGGTTTTTGTAAACGAAATTTCAAAGAAGAACGTGGGTATATATTATTTTGTTTACTGATTTTTTGAGATAATAACAGATGAAGTAGTGTATTGGATTCTAGCATAACAAGTTATTTTTAAACATCACAACTAAATTAAGACTCAACTTTTTTGTGCGCTATAAGCTTGTTGAAAATGCAAGCTGATCGACAATTGCCTTTTACTACAATACTAATGAAATACAATGGAATACAATAGAAGCACAATGATTTGTTTCAATTCAAATGTTGTTGGTCTTAAGTATTGAAGACCTTTTTCTCTATTTGTTGTAACTGAACAGTGAGACCTGAAATCTTCTTTTTAAATGAGAACTTTAATTTTTGGGAGTTTCCCATTATGTTTTTGCCAGTTATTGACGATTAAAACTGTGGCTCTTTGACGGCATCTTTTGTGTATAATCAAACCTGAAAACATTGTCAAAGACTGGTTTGATTTTCAGTTAATACGAGTAGTGTCTGTTTATGAAGAGAAAAGCGATTGGTATATTTGTTGGTGCTATATTACGGCCTTTGCCCATCATTTTGCTACTGTAAGCTTCAGGTACCTAGAGGCCAGTTGATAAAACGCGTACATTAAAACCCAAACCAATAAACAGTTAAAGCAAATTTTGATTCGTAGTACGAGGCTCCCATTAGACCAACATGAGATAAGAAAAAAATAAGAGTAAAAAATTGGTTATGTTTTTAAATCGCCGTTAATATATGAGTAGCTTAGAACTATGTTAGATGCTATCATGCAGGGATTTGCATTAGCTTGACTCATAGACACAGATGTTATTCTTAATTTCAGTACGAAGGTGCCGTCTATTGATTATTTTTTATCTGTTCGTTCCTCACCGCTACAACGACAATATTAGCGCTTTACTATGACTCTTAGGTCTTACTAATTTCCGTAAAAACTATGACACGATAAACGTAATGTGTAGTAAAAGGTGGTGACAAATTTGATTTTTCTTCGGTTGATGCTATTGTATTGATTTTATAAACAATTTAATTTTTAAACATCAATTTTATGAATGTTTGAAACTTACATCCAATAAAGGGAAAATCTCTTAAGGTAGGCAAAACTATACTTGAATTGGTTTCAAAACACTTCTTCCTAAGACAACTTGTACCCTGTTTGCCATCCATTTTGATTTTCTACTGTATGAAAATTACAATAAAAACTTGATATGTAAAATAATATCCTGTTAAGTTTAAAAAAAAAGTATTAACGAAAAAAAAAACAACTTTAAACAAATGAATGTGTCCAAATATAATACCATTCCTTGTACTTAATTTTATAACAAATACGAGTATTCCTACACCGCTTTTTCTTTCGATTTGTATTTTCGTCCTCTTTGTTTAATTTGTATGTCAAAAAGAAATAAGAAAACAACTCTGAGTGTGTGTATTAAAATAATAATAAAAAAAGAAATAAAAAACTTGAAGAGAAAAAAACAAACGGAAAGGAGTGTATAGTTAGTAAGAAAATAAATCAAAATAAATTATATTACGTTTTAAAGATACAAAAAAAAACAAAATTCACATTAAAATAAACAAATTTCTGCACTATACTCTAGGCAATCTAAAGTAAAATTGAAAACAAAAAATCAAGTCTTAAACAATTGAAATAGCATTCAAAGTAACAAAAAAAAATGAATAAAACTAAATAAAAAAAATATATATTTCGTAGTTAAAAGAAAATTTTAAAATAAACATACAGACTCTTATCCTCTTGTTGTAATTTTTTTTTTTTTTCTTAAATATATATATTTTATATGGACATTTCGAATTTAATGGGCGTTTTTTAAAAGTTTGATGTTTATTTGCATTTATTTTGCCGTGGTTAAATCTTGAAGAAGAAGGCTGTCTTGGACGTATCTTGGTTTTGACATTGTCTTGCTAACAACAGAACAGAAGTTATCTACTTGGGTCTAATCAATAGAAAAGAAAAGAAATACAACAAACAGACAACAAATCAGATTGAAATTGCTGTTTTGCTCAAGTTAGACAATCCGCAATTTTGTTTAATTTAAAAAAAATAAAAAAAAGCTGATGATAAATCTCAATTGTTTGAACCTTAGAGCCAACTAAGAACAATCAATGGTTAAGAATTTAAAAAAATTGAGGTAGATAGATGTTTTCTCTTAGTTAAAACGTTTATGGAGTCAACATCATTAGCTTGGTTTCTCGAAGTAATAAATTAAATTTTTCAAAGTGCCTTCACAGAAGTTGTTTTTTTTAATTTTCTGGTAGAATTAACAATATAATTTTGATTTAAGCATTGCGAAGTAGCGTCAACTGTGGTGCTGATCTTAGCGTATGTAGTAAGACAAAAACTGAAAACCAAGCATTTACATTGGTTACAAATTAATAGTGCAAAATAATTTCACGATCGGGTAGTTAAATATCCCATTATCCTGATGCTATTGTTTGTTTTTGTTTTTATAAAGAAATTTTTGGATATACATTTACTATGAGATCGCCTGTTTGTTAAGACTTTCAGTTATATTACAATTTTTGGAATAGAATTCAAGTACTTTGCACTATACTTCGCTAAGTCTGATATGCACAAGGTGTCCGAACACAGTTATAATAGTGATCACATTATTTAAAGTAGTTTTTTTAGGTTTGTCCACGATGGCTTCATATGTTTGTGTCGAAGTGAATCTCATGAAATATTTTTTCTTATTTTCTAAGAACATTCAATTTAAAAAAAAAAACTATATAAACAAAGGGTTTGATAAATGGAACAACCCGATGATTTATTTCACTATACGAGTATACGACTATCGAAAGTATGTATAACAAAAACGATATGTTCTACACTCAACTATAGGCATTCTACAACCGCACTATATTAAGCTCAGCTTCACTACTTTTGCTTACATACTTATTTGTTAATAAATACATTTCCTTCACTAGTTTTTATATCACACAAGCAGCAAAGGTTATGGGATGTGCTAGAGGGTGGGGATCGGGCCACATTTTTCCATTTCATGGAAAACACTATGAATTCAATTAAAAGCTCAGAAGCTAAAGTTAGGCGACGGTACAAATTTTGACAGCGATATAAACCACGAAACCCATCAATTATAGCATGATAATTTTTACTCAACTCGTGTATCATTCATTAAAATGTTTCATAGATGCAAATGATGTTTTCGATCCTACACTATTCTCCCATCTTTTAATTAAAAGCAAATAAACCAATTCAAAATAAATAGTATCTAACTTTTAAAATGCCCAAAAAGTTTTGCTTTATTATCTTGTTTATTGAAAAGAAATAAAATTTTTTTAAATTTATTTTTACACAATTAAAGTGAGGTGCTGCACTTAAATCAGTTTACTGTTGTTATTTAAAATGAAAAAAAAGAATATAAAAAAATGTATTGTGTATAAAAACTTGTTACAAATAAATTGTTTAGGTTTAAAACTTAAAATCACATAACATCTCTTCAACTAAAAACAGAAATTGTTTAAAAGAAATTTCTAAAAGCAATAACAAATCCGATTATTTCCATTTAAGAAGTAAAAAATAAAATACAACCTAAAATGATCACACATTTTTACGCAAAAGAAGTATTTAACAATTTATTAAAAAGCAAATTGATAAAATGATGATATAGAAACCGAAAGAATTTAGTTTAAGATTAAAGAATTCAGAAAAAAGGAAAACATCTGATAAAACACAATTAAAAGGTAAAATGGAATAGCAAAATAAAAGATAGAAAAAAAAAACTGAATCCCTTAAGAAGTTTAATCACACACACAATTATTATTCTATTTAATGTAATTAATTGAATAAAAGACAAAACAAAATATAATTATATATATATATATACATATATATATACATATATAAAAAAAAGAACAACAATTGAAGAAAACACAGATTACTTTGGAAGACTCTCCTTTCTCCCTAAAGTCTTAAAACTCTATGAAAGAAAAAGCAAAAGAAACAAACAAAAGAAAATATATAATTTATGAAAAATTATTATTATTATTAAAATAATAACACTATACAAGAATTTAAAATAATAATGATGTTGTTGTTTTTTTTATTACACCTTTTTAAAACCTAATTGGAAAAAGATACAAAGAAGTATTTCGTTTAAGAAGCATATGTATAGAGAATGTCAGCTACATCTCTGCGTTTTTGGAGGGTAATCAGGTTTAGGTAATCAGGTGGTCACGATAGTGAGTTAACGTAAAGGGGTCATCCCTGGGTAGTCCATGAAGGGCAAATCGAAGAAAAGACGTTGAATGTTCTGAAAGGTGGACCACACTTGGCTGGTATATTCGAGAAGGCGTCGAATAAGGGTAATGTAAAGTGATCTTGTCAAATAAGGGTTTCAAAATTCTTTAGACCATTGTTTGATAAAACCGAGCGATGAGTTGGCTTTAAGGACTCTCCCACCGATATTCAAACAGAAGTTTAACTCTCTATCGTATAATATTCTAAGGTCACGAAAAGATTGAACCTGGGGTACAGGTTGATCATGTAGAAGATAAAGACGAGGATGAGATTGATTGAACTTACGAGACAAAGTCATAGATTGATATTTGGATACATTAAGCTAAGAACAATTTTTTATAAACCAGGTGGAAAATCTATTAAGGTCTTCTTGAAAGAGCATAGAGTCTTGGGCTGAAGAAATAGTCTTGAAGAACTTAGTTTCGTCAGCATGGGGAGCAGTGTTCAATAAGCCTGCCAAGAACGCTTATAGTTAAAATGAAAAAGAAGCGACCTAGATGGCTGCCTTGTGGGACACCAGAAATGGCTAAGAACGGGGTTGAGAAGACCGATCTAAAGCGAACGCTATAGTAACGGTTCTCCAGATAAGAAAATATCCGTTTTAACAATACGGGGTCCAAACCGAGGGAAGACAATTTGAAAAGGATCAATTTAAGGTTTAAGCGAAACCTGTAGCAATAACATCGATTTCGTTGTTATTTTCTAGGGCTGAAAGTACAAAGGAAACGAATTCAACTTTATTTGCAGTAGTTGATCTACTTTTCAGAAATCCATGCTGACTAGATGATATAAATGACTTGCACTGAAAACTTAGAAGTTCATATGAAAACTTTCGAACATTTTAGGTATGTGAGAGAGCTAAGCAATGGGACGATAGTTGGTTACTTCATTCTTTGATCTAAATTTGGGGAATTCCCCTTGTGTGAGAGACAGTTGAAAGATGGGTGCGAAAAATTGGAGGCACACTTTTTGTTTCGACCCAAACAATGCTCATTCGGCTTCAATTCTTGCACGAGCTAGATTTGGATCTTCTTCAACATTCCCCTGGTTGTTACTGCTTATTCCAAAGAAAATGATTTTGCGAAAACGGTCAGCAATTTGGCGAACAGCGGTCTCAAATGGTCGATTATACCGTGTGTAAAATGGTGCAAATACTCTATAAATTTAACGCACCGAATCATAATTTTGGAACCAAATTTTTAAGATTTGGTTACGCTGTTAAGGTAAACATGTCATAATGATAAAATTTGAGCAACGGGGTCTTGCACAACAGAAGTCGCTTACTAACGTGTTACAAGTGTGGTATTCAAGTCTTTCATGCGGAGGGCAAACCGACATTCTGGCCGACTGAAACAACAACAACAACCGATCTCATCAAATTTTTTTTTACAAAAGCGATATCTAACAATTTCATAAATATATACATATATAAAAAAAAAACAACCATTGAAGAAAACACAGATTACTTTGAAAGACTCTCGCAAAAGAAACAAACAAAAGAAAATATATAATTTATGGAAAATTATTATTATTATTAAAATAATAACACTATACAAGAATTTAAAATAATAACGATGTTGATGTTTTTTTATTACACCTTTTTAAAACGTAATTGGAAAAAGATACAAAGAAGTATTTCGTTTAAGAAGTATTAACGTTTGCAAGTTTGCAAGTTTTTTTTTTGCATAAATCATCTACTGCCCATTGAGATCCACGCCCGAAAAAACTGTCTAAAAATCATTTACATCTAGTTTTATTATTGGCGGTGATTTAAATGCAAAACACACCTTCTGGGGCTCAAAATGCATCGCAGAAGAAGATACTCGTAGAATCCTCCATGAAGCTAGTATAGTGCATTGTGACTTTCATGCGGAGGGCAAACCGACATTCTGGCCGACTGACACCACAACAATAACCGATCTCATCAATTTTTTTTTAAACAAAAGCGATGTCCAACAATTTCATAAAGGTCGATGAAAGCTTTGACCTGTCCTCTGATCATTCTCCAGTCACTCTGATAATGAGTGAAAATCTTATTAAAAAACAAGACTAACTGGCAGAAATACTAATTGGGAAGGCTTTAAGAATGATATTGAAGAAAAGGTAAAACTCAATGTATCACTCAAGACACCCTATGAGCTAGAAGTCGAGGTTAATCACTTCGTCGATATAGTTCAATATGCTGCGTGGCATCATTCCACAATGAAAATGTTCTTTCAGCTCCCTGAAACACAACGCGAAATTAGCGTATACTTTACTTTCGATCTACACCCAAGAAAAAATAAATACATAAATAGGAACTATGTCTGGAGAACCTGGTGGCCACGCAACTTATCATGATCAGTAGATCGACACCTAATATATTGTACACGTTTATAAAAGGACCTTGAAGTCCTCCTTATCGTTCATAGATAAATAGTAATGCTCTACTTAATGAATTCCAAGCTGGTTTTAGGGCAGGATATTTATAAATCGATCTACTCGTAATATTCGTTCTGAAAGCATTGCGATTGCATATATGTAGAGCAACGTTATACTATATGTTTGACTAGATGGACAGTAGTGCTTTGATGTGTAAACTATCTGTCAAGCCGGGAGGTGTTAAGTGTGCTGTGTTAGTGATAGAGATGCTCTTTTTTGTAGACGATATTTGTATGATGGCGAAAACAGCCAAGCGTCATAATAAACCTAGAAGATTAAAGATATAAATTTTTAAATTTAGGGTGATAGAAGAATGTTCTATAAAAAGAAATGGTTTCTGAATAGAGTACATGTTGAAATACAAGTAGAAGAAGAGTACAACTTCCTTGGTATGCACAAAATGATACAATGAAGTGTATTATTTCTGGTAAGGTGTTGTTGAAAGAATGTATAGCAGATCCAAAGCAGACAAAATCCCTTACTTCCTTTTAATATTCCTTCACAATTCGTCGATGTTGTACGTCTCTTTTTGTTGACAGTACATTCATAGTTTTGCCCTCGTTTACCTAACTCTAAACCCATTTTGGCATCTTATGTTTCAATACTAACGAACGCTAGTTCTTTCTGTGGAAGAAGTCACTACACTAGTGATAGCTTTAGCACTGGCTCACGACTCTGCTCGTTTATGTTGCTGTAAAAAGGTTGTGGGTGCTAAAGGATTATAATACATGCAATTTGGAAGTTGATCAACCATTCAGAATAGCTGTTGAATACTTTTTGGAGAATTAAATGTTGTGCTTTTAGCAGATCGAAAGATAAGTAGATATTTCCAGTAGACAACACAACACATAAACACATCTAAAAAAATTTATTATAATATATCTTTCATTGCACAATTGCAATCTATACATTCACAATGCCAAGAGAAAATATTTCGTATACGTGTGTTAAGCCATTAAAATCACAATTTTACACTTAAATACTTGTAAGGCTACTGAAAACATTCCACGTCCCCATCCATTAAACAAGTTTCTGGTATAACCTCTCCGTTTACCTTCAACGTATGACGAATTCCATCATGTTTATTCCCACTAGCTCGAGCGCAAAGTTGAAAATTAACTCCATTCTCCTCGAACCAGGTGTCAGTGCCACCATCGACAAATTCTCCCTAGAACATACTTGAAAGTTTAAAGATACACAAATCTTTGAATACATACTGTTTCATTTCGTAAATGATCATTCAAGTAAATGTTTAGTGAATCCACTTCTGAAAATAAACAGGGCTGATCATCTGATCATGTTTTTAACTATTTTGCAGGCATACCTAACACAACCCTGTATTCGATATCATTTACAACTGTTATCCATGTCTTGTATGCTCTTGCCTGTTCCTCGGAATATTGTTTGCAGGTCTTACCCTCGACAAAAAGTGAGTATTCATACTTAAAACCAGGTGCGGGATCAACTCTTAGTATGAAGCGGGTTTCGTCGATGTAAAAAGTGTCATCGCCCACAAGCCGGAACATCCAATCTCGTCGGAGTATTTCCTATTGCAAATTTAAAAAAATTGGAAATGTCAAAAATGATCAAATATCACAAAGTGTTACCTTTCCATTGACCCAAATCATCCTTCGGCCAGAAGTAGTTCCATGATCTAGTTCAATACGATACATCTTTCCATTAACAGGAACGTGCCATTTAGCAACAACATTACCCTTAGCATAACGATTCTCTTCTGGAATGTGATCTTGAGTCAATGTAGGTTCTTTAGGGAGGTTTTCAAGTTTCAATAACGGTGAGAGGTAAGACATTTTTCTACTGTCTTTTTAGTCTATTAAGTAAAAAGATATCTTTAAACGAAAAAGAAACATCAACTCGTTCTTAGAATTAATTGAAGCAGCGATCATTACTGATTTGCGGTGTTTCTAAGATTTTAAAATTGGAAACACCAACAAAAATTTGTGAAATGACTTAGTCACCGATTCACAGGAAAAGTACAACGCAAAAGTATCGAAATTAAAGGCAGTCGCAAAAATGAAGATAGCCATATTTAAGCTAAAATCGAACAACTTTGCTGGAGCGGACGGCTTTACTGCCGAGCTCTTCAAAGCGGCAGGCGATGACTTGGTAACAGCATACAATTAAGTCTGAGGCCCTTCGTGAACGACCTGGTTTGTTCATATCAGTGTGGCTTCAGGCCAGGACAGTCCACCATTGGCCCAATGTTTACACTACGGCAGATTTTGGAGACAACCCATGAGCTTCAGCGCCTTTTCATCCATTTTAAGGACGCGTCGTGACAGCATCGTTTGCCCAATCGACAAGGAGGGAGACCCCCTCAACTGCTTCAACAACTGCTCCACTAACATCGCGTACGAAATTCTTTCTGCCATTCTGTGTGCTCGCCTAAAACCCTTCGTCAACAACCTGATTGGTCCATATCAGAGTGGTTTTAGGCCAGGAAATACCACAATCGATCAAATATTCACACTACGGCAGATCCTGGAAAAAGCCCAAGAAGTCCAATTCCACACCCACTACCTTTTCATCGATATAGAGCTATATAGAGCTATGTCTAGTTTTGACATCCCTGCCAAACGCGTCCGCCTGTGCAGGATGACAATGGAGAATTCTCGCTGCTCCATTAAGGTCGGTAATGACCTCACCGAGGTCTTTGATGTCAAAAAAGGTGATGCGTTGTCATACGATTTTTTTAATATCATTCTTGAAAGAATCGTGCGAAACTCCCAAGCAACACAAGAGGTAAGATTTTTCAGAAATCCGTTCAACTACTCGTATATGCAGGCGACGGAGACATAATTGGAAGAACACAGCGAGCTGTGACGGGTTCCTTTGCGGGTATAGAAACGGGAGTGCCCAAAAAATGAATTGGACAGAACGTCACAATAGACAGCTATATCTTTGAGGTTGTAAGGGACTTTACCTCCCTTGGCTCTTCTATTAACTCTGATAACAACATTTTGTTGGAGATCAAACGAAGGATAACTCTTGTCAATTGCTGTTTCTTTGGGCTTGGAAGGCAATTGAGTAGAAAAGCTCTCTCCCGAACGTCTAACGAGACACTCTATAATACACTCATCGTCCCAGTCCTGCTAAATGAAGCGGAAGCATGGACCTTATCAAAAACAGACGAAGACAAACTTGGTCGATTCGAGAGAAAAGTCCTTTGCAAGATATTCGGTCTCGTTTGCGTTGACGGACTTTGAAAGAGAAGATTTAACGGCGAATTATACGAGCTGTACAGCGGCATAGACCTAGTCAGGAGGCTTCGCATTGGACGTCTAAGGTGGCTAGGACATGTAGAGCGAATGGACACCGACGCTCCGGCCCGCAGAGTCTTTGAATCCAATCCGGTGGGACAACCCAGGAAAGGAAGACCTTGCCTTAGGTGGCGCACACAAGTGGAAGATGACCTCAAAAAACTTGGCGTGCGAAACTGGAAGCAGTTAGGTAAAGACCGGGCCAACTGGAGAGGAATATTGTTTGAGGCCCAGGTCCACCTCGGACTGTAGCGTCACCTAAGAAGAAGAAGATGACAGCGTGTATAGAGAGCAATACCTAGTTTTGGCATCCCTACCAAACCCGTGAGCATGATGAGGATGGAGAATGCACGCTGCTCCATAAAGGTCGGTCAGGAACTCACCAAGACCCTTGATGTTAAAAAGGATTTGAACAAAGCGATGCTATTGAAAGAATAGTGCAGAAACCATGCAGCAACACAAGAAGCGCAATCTTTCAAAATTTTTTCCATTTACTCGCATACGCCGATGATAATGACATATAATTTTGTTGTAGTTAAGGACTTTGTTTAGCTAGGTTCTACTATCAGTTCAAAGAACGACATCAAGCTGAGAAGTCAATTGACAAACAAAGCCAGTTGGTTATTTTATTATATAAAACATTTTTCAACTCACGGAGAAATCGGAAAGTCAAAGTGCACCGCTCACAATTTTTCACAGAATCCATATGGAACGGAAAAGTTCCCTTAAAAACGGTACATCCCCTACAGCGGAAAATAATTTGATCTGCATTGTGCCAAATTCCAAGACCAACCGCACAGCCCAGAATACACAACATTGTTCTTAATTTATAAGGAATAAAATGAGCACTGTTAGATCAAGACTAAGCTAGAAAGACACATAACGGAGTAACACTCTTTATCAACAAATATGTTACCCGGACATTATGTGTTAGGTTTGTATGCATGGTCGAATTCGTAAGTTGGTTGCTTTTTGAATCATGTTATTTTGACACTGACAGCTCTTATGTGCTCAAAAAATGACAGTAACTCAATTTAACATTTTCGCGGTACGAAATGAATAGATTTGACTTGAACAACGTCATGAAATATTGCAAAGCTACTTCCAAAAGGGATGTTTCTTTATGGGCGCTCAATGGAGAATATTACAGCTATTGCCAAAAGTGTGCGCCTGAACCCAAGAACCTCCACATGCCAAAGACCTCATCAACTGAACATCTGAACACCAGTGGCACTAGCATGGAAAGAATTTTGCATTAAGATTTCAGATAATTCACTCATAAGGTCCAACTGACTCAGGAATTGACCATCTGCTTTATTGTCTCTTCCCTGTTTGGGCTTAAGAGCAGCTCGAAATCGACGATGACACGCATTTCCATCTTTGCGATTATGTAAACCAGCAAAATTGCCGTATTTGGGGTTCAGAAAATCCACACATAGTCAAACGCAAGCCAATGCAATGCCAATTTTTTAATCATTCGTGTTGGTGGTGTTGCTTTACCGGCACGAAGCTGCGATTTGACGCCATTGGCATGTTTTTGTGAAGTTCCCTTAGAGATTGAACAAGCCAAAAACGATTCAGGCACTCGAGAACAATACTGGTCAAGCTATTCGTGATTAAGGGGCAGTCATTTAAGTGAAATAGTCGGAAGACTTACTCCTTTTAATTAAGCAACAATCGCTGAAGAATGTTAAACTTTTTTTTTTATAGCTCTAAAACAAAAAACCATACAGATGGCCCATCTTTTATATTAGGGCTTAGGCTACTTTAGCTCTATACCCTTATAATAGTCGGAATGAAATCAAGTATTTTCTACACTTTTGGTGATATTGATCTAATAAGACAAAGAATTGTTAAAGATTTCATTGGTAGTCGTTCAAAAATAAGTCCGATTTAAATCAGAGTCAGTATGGTATAATATGTAAATTCCCTTCGAGTAGACTCCCTGTCTATCCATGTTTACGAGTACAATCATACTTTTGACCAAGTCGTATTCGCTTGCCAGGGAAGAACTTCTAACGGTCAACCCCGATAACTTAGCACAATTTTACACGAACACATATCAATTCACTCAAAAAACAGAAACCATTTCAATCGATAACGATATGGGTAGACAGTGTATTTACAATTTTTACTTTGACTCTTTTAAAATGCAAAACAGAAAATCAATAGATGTTTTCCATTACACTAAAGAAAATACAAGTATACGTACTTTATCTATCACTTCAGCGGTAATATAGGCCACGGAAAACTTGAAAATAATTATGGAACAACTTTTTGTAAAAAAAAAATATGAGAGAATGCAACAATTTTAATGCAAAACTCTTGAGAGGAGATTTCCGTTTTTTTGAAACTGACTCTTGACGGATCAACTTTAAAGATTTTTTTTATTTGTGCTTTTTACCATTTAGTCAAGTGTTACTCGTACTATGTCCTTTCAGCACAAAATTCAACCGGGAAATACTTTAACCGCCAAAGCACCATCCAGCACGAGGACATGCAGGCCTATTATAAGCCAAAGGACACAACAACATGGAGAGGGCTCCATTCAAAGAAGGAAAACCAACCCCCTCCCCCCCATCCCAGGCAAAAAGGAACACGTCAAGGTCGTCATTAAAAATGGCCGCATGCTCATTTGTATTTTAAATTATTAGAACGTTATATGCAGCGCGCTTTATGACTTTGCAATGCACTTAACTGGTGTGGTTCCGGGTTGACGGCGCCGATGGCATAGTACCACCCCTTTAGACACAACCCCCATCGTACCATTTCAATTGCCTCGGCAACGGGTCGAGACCAAAACGTTGTCCTTGGTTTTGTAGGCGAGAAAGCTAAGTAACTCCTTATAAAAGTTCGTCTCAGCTAGAGGTGGGTTGGCACAAAAAAGTTCGGATGAAGCGTGAAATTACGGCCACGCCGCCAACGATAGAGCCTCATAAAGTGGAGTGTTGACACAATCGACGTTCCGGTAAAAAGATGTGGAATGGAAATATCGTATATTCGTATGTACAAATATGTACGAGTACATATGTACGAGTATATTAGAACGAGTGCCTAATTTAAGGTAAACACTGAAGGCTTTTCAAAATACAAGAAAGTGTAAACATGTCGAGGGTTTTGGTTGTTGAAGAGGGCTAAGGGTGTATCACAGTACTCTATTGTGTATTATCCGGGGGTAATGACGTTTGGAGAGGGTGCTAGAAGGGCCGAAGAGCCAGCATGTGGATTTCCTCCTTATAGTTGTATAGCTTTGTGGGATTTTATTTGATGTGTTTGTTTCCGTTCGATTTGAATTGTTTATTATTGCTGAACATAATGGAGGAGCATTGTGAAAAGGAGGAAAAAAGTAATTTTCGAAATGTTAATTAAATTTTAAATGAAATTTGTTTAAATGGTTGGTGCACCGCCATGGGATTACGAGCAGTTATAAGAATTAATTTATAAATAATTTAAAGATGCTGAATTTGGCATTTAATATACTCGTATATATATGTTATTGGATGCAGGTTTGTGGTACGATGAATGATGTTTTAAAGTTATATTTATGTGAGCATTCCAAAACTTAAAATAAAAAAATGGTTGACAATGCAGCTGTTCCGTTTTTGTTAAATACAACTTACAAAAGAGTACTGGAAATATGTAGCCCAAGGGGAGTGAACACCATGAGATATGTAAATGACCTTGCACAAGAAGTCATTTCCAAAACCATAAAGGAAGTGGCAGCCAACAAAAGAGAGGCCGTTCATATGAGTTGGCGCAAGAAAGTTGTGCGCCTGACTATACGGTTGGAGGATATGTTATTGGATTAAAGCCACACATTCAGTTACAAGAGTGTCAGTTGATCAAATGGTCATCGCCTTGATGACGAATATATAGAAAGGATGGCAGAAATAAAGTGGCAGAAGAGTTGGAGACCTCAGCAAGACGAGGCTGGATCATAGAGTGGACAAGCAGGGCACATGGAGAGTTAATATTTATAAATTTTTCCCAAGCCATGAATGTTTTTGTGACTACCTTTTTTATTACAAACATATGGATGGACGTTCATACCGCTAGTATTGTGAAGGTTGAGAAGAACACAGATGTATGGTATGTTATGTTATTATAAAATGAAATGAGACAACCTGGGAAGACAGGATTGTTGGCGAAACCAGGGAGACCAGGTGTCACAACAATGATACAACCATTTCGCACAGAAGATGAAGAAGCCAGATCGCACAAACAGATAACACTACAAGATATTCATTGGCCTAGCAAGCCAACAATGTAACAAAATGTGGATTTAATATACATGCTCATGATTTCAAGACTATCGGCGTTTTACAGGATTAAAACGGGGACAATGATTGCAAGCAAATGATAAGTTTAGCTAATTTTAATTTATTTAAATTTGAAAGTAGACATTCTGTTCATCGAAATCTTCAAAGAGCAGCGATTATTTAGAACTCGGAACTAATAATCAATTTCTGATAATTGTTTGACTTATTTACAAGCAAAAATAATAACTTAAAACTAGGTTTAATAACTAACAAAGACATTCTTAACCTAAGGAAGGTCTTAAGGGAGTGACATATTGAGCAGGGAATTTTTGATTATGTATTTGCTGCTATTCAGGTCAAAGACTTCGGCCTTGTGTTTGTTATACGCAACATTCTTGTTATTGGTTGAAAGTGGTCGCTTTAGCCTATTTTCATCGGCTGAATCCATAAGGATCGGCCCAAGGTAGACCACGAAGTGCGAAACCAACAAATCTGCTTTGGGCGGCTTCAATTGTTTGAATGTGGATTTGTTTATATGCTGACCAAACTTGGCTGCAATATTTGATAAGTGACCTTACAAAATGATGTACAGGAACCTTGTAACGTAAAGGGTTTGAAAAGGCTAAGTGAAGAGTTTGATGTGAATTGAAATTCAATACCCGGTCACAAATTATTCCTAGATCCCTTACTTTGGCAGTGGAAGGATATGGCTCATCGCAGATGAAGTTGGTTTCTTAGAGGGGGCGGTAGACAATTGGGGAATAGGTTATCGCTTGGCGTTTGCTGTCATTAATCTAAAAAAAGTCAGTGACAGTCAGAAGGCGGCGCATTTTGGTGAAGGACTTGAAGAAATAGTAGAAAAGCTATCAGCTGACGGGTGTTGGTCGTGAGTCGCATCTTACCTACTTTCACATCCTACTGAATCTCAACAACGAAGTGATCGATTTTGTGTAAAAATAATCACGAGTAACTAGGGCCATGCATATATAGATATACGGAATGCTCGGGACCAACGGTTTTCCGGATAATTGATTTTTCCGGTTATTAGGGGCTTAAAAAAAATTGAACAGGAAATAATTTGTGTGCTTGTAAAAAGAAAAATAAATTAACCGTTTGTTTTTAACAAAAAACACATTTTCGTTATATCTGAATGTTTCGGATATTAGAGGTTTCTCCGGTTAATAGAGTGAAAATTAGCAAAGTACGTGCTAAACAGAATGCCGAATATTAGAGGTTGCTGGTAATTGAGTTCTGGATAAAATAATTTCAACTGTATATGAAGAAACAAATTCGCAGAATCACTTCTGGGACAAAGAAAAGCCGGAGGTTATGTATGAAAAGCCATTTCGTCCACTCAAAGTCAATGCCTGGTATGCTGTTTACGCTGGAAAAGTCCTTCTTTTTTTTTGAGAACAGTCACTTTAGATGGTGAGTGCTAGAGGAGCATGATCAATGAATGTTGTATTCCTCAAGTGAAGGACTTGAGCCTGGAGGACATGTAGTTAAAGCAAGATGGAGCAAAGACTCATATCGCACGAGCCACAGCGGGCATTCAAAAGCAGATTTTTTCCCGTGGTCTGATATCGTGCTTTGGTGATTTGGGCCGAAATGTCACCCGATTATGGGTTTATTTATAGTCATGGCAGCCCTCAAGTAGAACAACTGTCAAGAATAGGAGAGTCTACCGCCAGGAGTTTTGAGGAAAACCATGCAAAATGCCATAAAAAGAGCCTAAATGATAATCAAAAAGGATGGCGGCCACTTCAGCGATTTCACTTTGAAAATATAATGAAAAAAGATCGCAAATGCTCGAATTGACATTTCTATTCCATTATAATGATATTGCCTATGAAAATAAGTTCAAACGTTATGGCCTAGGTGGAAGACCCCGTTATCCGTGAAAGAGTTTACATTAAGAAGCCGATATTTAAAAACTTTATAAAATGCATAAGCAGGAGCAAACTCTTGGTCTCATGAAAGAACCAGGTGGTAATAAAGTTTTCAAAACTCCATAAGCATTTGATGTCATCATACCCGTTACATATTTCGACGGTAAATAATAAATAGACGAAGAATAAGACACTTTTATGGGAAGCGCGATCAGAGTTAATGTTATGGGGACCCCTCAGTAAAAAACAAAATAAACTTTAAGTAAACATAAGTGATTGGAAAAAGAATATCGTAAAAATAATTAACCTTTTGCTAAATGGAAAAAAGAAAATAAAAATCAACGAAAATATACTCGTACCAAGTGTTGTTTTATGACCTTGGCCACACTATAATCCTATATTTATAATTTAGATTTAACCGGTAAATTGTAATTCGTATCGATATTCATCAAGGATCAGCCCCTACCCGAATTCCCATTCACTTTGTTGAAATTCCACATTGTGATATTGCACATCTGCCATTCTAACCCACCCTCTTTCGAGCGACACTACTTTTGAAATAAATCACAAGAAACCTCTCTACCTGGCAATGCCGAAATGAAATAAATTCATCGCTTTTCACCATTCCGTTTCATTCCATGCCACTAGGCAACAACAACAGTAAGTTTATTCACCACATTCATCGTTTCATTCATTCGCCGGTTGAATAAACGACGGACGGTTAGGTTATTACAGTTACATGCTTGCTCGTAACTTTCAGTTGTAAATCCTTCATCATCGTGTGTTATTGGTTTCACGCAGTTTGCTCCGTCAATTCATCTTTGTGTGTGATTGCTTTTTTTTCTGTTGTATTATCAATTTTCTCATTACTCGCTTATACGCAACAAAACGCATTTTGTTTACATACTCTCCTTTCTCTCACTCTCCCAGTTGAATTCAAACAGAAACAGGAGCATAAGCAACACGCGTCTCGAAAGGATTTCTAAGAGTGAGGGAGCCACAGTCCGATTTGCGTGTGTTTTTTCCCAATTCCTTTTTTTGTGAGTGTTTCGCATTGAATTGTGAATTATATAATTGAATCGTCCTTCACCCTCTGTGATATATACAACAACAAACGAGAAAAAAATATAGTTTCGTATAAACTTGGTACAGTGTCAAGGGAAGAAAGGCATACATAAAAGAAGAAATAGGCGACAAGAAAATTCCGCAATATTCATCCTCGTTTGGCAACAACTTCGTCGAGAGAGAAACGAATTTGAATTTAAAGTCAGAAATCTGCATCCTCGGGGAGCTTTAAAGTGACGCTGTCAGTGTGACAAGACAATACGTGTGATTTGTCGAATCTGATTATTATTTTTTGCTCTATTTGGGTAAATGCAGACTTTTCTGCAAAGAAAATTTTTTTGTGATCAACGAATGTGACAAAACGACGACGTAGAAATTTGAATATAACAAAAAAGAAAAAGAAAAGCAAAATATACAAAAAAAAAGAAACAGTGAAGCCTTGTTATCCTTGTTGTGAATGACGTCAGTCCTCGCTCGGTGTGTAGGAGTTTATTTTCTCCTTTCATTTGGTTTAGAGAATAAATAATTGATTGCCCTCTTGCGCCAGTGTTTTGGCGAAAATAAAGGTAAACGCAAAGAGGAAGAAGCAAAAAGGAAATCGTAATCCTTTGTTGTTGTTTTTGTAAACACATTGTGTTCCTCCTTTGACGTTTTCATTGACCAACAAAAAAAAAAGGAAGAGTCTGATCATAAACTCTGAGGAAAAGCATCAGTACGAGCAGCAAACGTTAGACGTCGTGTAGTTCATTTCGAAAGGTAAGTGAATGATATGTTGTTGTTTTTTTGGGAAAGAAAAAAAAGTGGTTAATCTGGTTTCCCATTAGACTGTAGTTTCCTCTATTCGTTTCATACTTTTACCCATTTTTGCTGAATTTGATTTTGTGTTTTTTGCCTTAGTTACACTACCTACTACGAGTATGATACTTGCCAGGCTAACCCAGTCAGCCCAAACATCTATCGTCGTGGTGCTCTTCGACTCTACGAACACCAAGCGACGAACTCTTCTTCTTGGTCCTCATCGTCTCATCGTATCATCGTTTCATCGGAGCCTCCTCTTGTCCCCTTGGGGTTTTATAAATCTCATCTGCCAAACGTTTGGAAACATTTACGAGTATTCGTACAATCGTCGCTACATTCGTATATACATACATATGTATGTGCATCTCAATAGCTACAGCTGCCTGTTTTTAGTACGAAACTGATGATGATGAGTGCGAGTGGTAGCAAAGAACATAGAATATATGGGTGCGGTGTGATGTGGCGGTTGTGGTCGGGGCGATGTGCTGGAAGGTAATTCAACCTCAACCTTCTATCATTTTTATCTCGAGTTCATTGCGAGAGAATGAGGTAAAGGTATCAGTTGTGAGACGAGGCCGGGTTTGGGTGTTGAAGTAGAGTTGAAGTTCAAAGACAGTAAGCTCAGCGCCAGTCCACCTTCAAAAGCCAGCCATACACGCAAATAAAAGAAAGACAGAACAAGAAAAAGAATGGAGAATGCTACAAAAGAATCTAACACATGACTTGAACAATTTCATGATTGTTATCGATTAGAATTTGATGTGAACTGGTTCGCAAATTTTGCCGGATTCCTCGTTTTGTCTTCTTTCTTTTGTTGCTCTTATTTGAGACTTGTTTGTTGTTGTCGTTACCGGTGGAACCATGCTGTCATCGATGCCTTGAATTAACGATTTATTTTTTGTTTTTTTAAACCAATTAATGGAATAAACCATAACCCGCTGGGCGACTTTACTTGATTAGTATCAGTTTCCTTATGAACTTTAAAGAGGTTTAAAATTCGTTTTTTGTTTTTTTTATAAGAAAACTTGTTCTAGGTGTTTGTTGGCGAAACTAATCCAAGGCTTGTGATGTGCTGCAGAAAACTGTGACTCCAGAGCAGGTGTCATTATGACTTTCACGGCACAGCTGCTCTCGGATAGAATCCATTGATTGATTGAGAGATTTACTTGTTGATTCGATAGTTAATTGGAAATAACGAGAGTTTAGTTGAAATTTTTTTTTATTCGATAGTGTTCATTTCTTTGGATACAATATCTTCATCCTCTATCTTATAAACGTTCTAGTAACTTCGCTACATTGAAATACAGATACCCAATCGATATGTTGCAATCGTTGGCTGTATTAGAAAATATACTTGCTGTTCAAATCAAAGCCCGTCATTCCAATTTTAGTGCCACTATATGTTAAGCTAATCAAAGTTTAGATTTGTAACAGGGGATCTCGCTCATTCATAGTTCAAAGCCTTTAAAAAAAAAAAATAATAATAATAATTTGAAAGTGAAGAAGCCCTGCTCTTCTGGAGAAAGACATAATTCCCATTTTCAAAACTGCATTTTGACACAAAGGTTCTTCGTTTTCTACGACTTAGCAGCAGACAGCTATCGCTTTCTGTCTAAACAGTTAATTACCGAGTAAATACAAGAGTACACTTAGGATAACTAATCGGAAAGACCAATACGTGTTGTAGCTAAAGGGCTTCAGTCGTCGTGTAAAGAAGAAAACATCGTCAGTAACTTGAAAAATAAGTATTTTACAATTCTTGATGCCGTAAACATAGAAAAGCAACAAAAATAGAAATCAGAAGGGAAGGAAATTGAAGTTAAATTAAGCCTTCCTCTTTTCATGCTTACCTGCGATAAGGCTGAGAATCTTTAAAAAATTATGAATTTAAAGTTATTATTAAAATCTAATCTCTGAGTAAGAACATAAAACTAACCCCTCAATGCAAACGCTGCCAAGAGTTCAATCACATGCAAGCGTACGGCCAGTCGGATTTCTGCAACGTGTATTCATTTCAAAAAAAGAACAACCGGCTGATAATCGAGCTTGTAAAATATTATTTAAGAATGCTTCCAAGAAATAAAAAACAAGAAAAGGAAAGAACTACGCGAACAGTCTGTTTGATAACATCGTACACGACAAAAATTAAAGAGGAACTTATAATAATACGAGGGCGGGTCAATAAGTCCGTGACTTTTGGATTAAAACACAGATTTTTTGATAAAAAAATAATTTTATTTTTCAACGTAGTCTCCCTTGAGCTCTATACACTTTGTCCAACGCTTCTCCAATTTTTTTATCCCTTCCAAAAAAAATGATTTGTCGAGGTCCTCAAAATAGGCCTTTGTTTGCGAGATGACTTCATCATTGGAGTCAAATCTTTTTCCACCAAGCCATTTCTTCAGGTTTGGGAACAAGAAGTAGTCGCTCGGAGCCAAATCTGGAGAATAGGGTGGATGAGGGAGCAATTCATAGCCCAATTCATGGATTTTTGCCATGGCAACTGCACATGTGTTTGTGGTCGACTGTGAGCAAACGCGGCACCCATCTTGCGGAAAGCTTTCTCATGCACAAGTGATCATTCAAAATTGAAACCACTGAGCCATGCGAGATCCCTACGGCTTCCACAATCTCTCGCACTTTCAATCTTCGGTCGGCCAACACCATATCGTGAATTTTTTCTATTGTTTCGGGTGTAGAGACCTCAACTGGGCGTCCAGGACGTTCGGCATCTTCAGTGCTTGTACGGCCACAACGAAATTTAGTAAACCACTTTTTTACCATTGAAATCGATGGTGCAGAGTCCCCATAGTATTTATCAAGCTTAGCCTTGGTCTCGGTAATGGTTTTTTTTCGCAAGAAATAATGCTTAATAAGCACACGAAATTCACTTTTTTCCATTTTCTCCTCAAATTAGTGAGTAGTCTGATAAAAATAGCTGTCAAACACAAACTAACTGACGCAGCAAGTTTAAATTTTGACAGGAGTCAACTGACCGATGCCTGTTGACAGGAGCTGTGTTGCTGTTTCAGTAAAGAGGTCAGAAATTCAAAAAGTCACGGACTTATTGACCCGCCCTCGTAAAAAAAAAATCAATTGTACTGGTTTATTTTGTTTATTTACTTGAATGCTTTTCAATTAATATGTTGTCCACTCTTCTTCATTATCAATAATTGCTCGGAGTTTTCGAGGCATGCTTTCTACTAATCTTATAGCATAATCTTGAGACAAAGATCGAAAAAACTCGTATTTTTCGTGTTAATTGTTTGACCGTCGAGATCTTCTTTCCTTGGAGCTTTAGCTTCATGAATGCCCAAACATTTTCAATGGGATTTGCATCCGGCGACTGTGATGGCCAATCTAAAACATCAACGTCATTTTCTTATTTCCACGCACTGCACAAACGACTGCGATGTTTCGGGTCATAATCTTCTTGCAGTAACCAATTCTCATTCCTTCTTTTAAACCACCTTTGGGCAGATGAGTATAAAGCCTTCTTATAAATTTTGACTATGTTGGGTGCGTTTAAGTTATTTGTAAACATCAACAAATTGCCAAATCCTTGTTTTGAGAAGCATCCCTAAACGTGCACCTTTGCCGGGTGTTTGACGGTCTGCTGGATTAATTTATTGGATTGTGTACACCAGATATGAGTGATAGGAGACCATGTCCAAAAATAAGGTTCATCCGAAAAAAAAACGTTGTTTCAATCTCTGTCCTAAATCTTCCTGGCCCAACTGAGTCGTTTTTCTACGTGTTTTTTTTGACAGTAGTGGTTTCTTTATTGTGCTTCGAAATTTTATATTATTGGCTAGTAAACGTCTTTGTATCGTATCACAACACCCGTAACGATAGAAGAGGAATTTTTCAAACACGCGTAGAATCATTTTGTCCTGCTTTTTTGTTGTTTTTGGCGTAGACCCACGATCCGGCAAATCATCCACATTTTTAACTTGGGAATAACGGTGCACCCACTTGCTAACAAATGCTTTTTGCTTTTCCATGTATTTAGCAGCTGCTCCGTATGACATTTTCGGTCCTTTTGGATGCGTGCAAAGAATACTGCTTCATAACGTGATGCAATCGCGACACTCATTTTAAAATACTTACGTCTCTGACAAAAATTGAACACTCTTTAAATTTTTTTATTCAAAGCATCTTAGAGGAGTATTTTTTTTTATCTGCTAATGCAAATGCCACTTCCAAACCGGTTTTCATAAACGAGTTTTGCCGAATACGATCTTATCAAACGGACTGTATCATTTAAAACAGCTTATGAACTAGAAAGTTTATGTTGATCATTTCGTTGAAGTCGTTTGATATGCCGCATGAAATAACATCCTTTAAAAGGAAGACATCATCAAAATACTGTCTAAATGTCCGACAGAGATAAAAGAAATGGTAAGGGAACAATGAAAATCTCGTAACAAATGGCAACAACGTCGTGCTGCAGCGCATAAAATACGTTCAAATAACATTGACAACCTAGCAAGTAGACGGCAAAAATGGAATCTAACTATTCGCACTAAAAGGTATTAAAAGAGCTACAGTCTTCGCGTCACCAATAACTACAAATTAACTAAGAGAGATAAACAAAACGCGGAAATCTTCGCTTTCCATCTGGAAGAGACCTTTATGCCCTTTAGGAATCAAACACTCATACACAATATCAGTGAACCGGAAAGAGCGTCAGACAATTAATTGAGAGAGTTTTGAAAGAAAAAAATAGTTTGCTAAAACGTATTACATGATGTCTTGCAACTCGTGAGTGGCCAGCCTTTGATCTCTGATCAGAGATGGAACTAAAGCTCGCCCAAGTTCAAATCCTTGATAAGAAATCGATTACGCTTCGGTAGCACTCTCCATTGACTGTATCGTTTCTTCTATAATCCAAACAAAAAACCATATCAGCCCCACGTTCAGAATGCATTGGCTTCCTTATGACTACGAGCCTCAAATACGGCAATTTTGCTTGTTTACCTATAACTTGGTCATATTGCTTTAAGTCAATCGGACTTTGTAAGCGAATAATCCGAGATCTTTAGCCAAACTTGTCCTCAGGCTAGTGCGATTATTGTTGAGTGCACAGAATTTGTTTGGTTATCAATCAATAAACATGTCTCACGAAATTTCTACATAAGCTTGCCTACTTCAACTGCAGTTGGTGCATCATCGCGAATTAAATTCCTTTTTGAAAAAACCTGAGACACTATTGTATTAATTTAAAAAAATTTAAATCGAATTAATAAATAAATTCCTACAGTAACCAAAGTTGAAAAATGAACTAATGAATTCATTTAGCGTAAGCTCAGATTTTTACATGCTGTTTACGGATATCCGACCCCTTCCTTATTATTTTGCGATTTTATATTTGTAAGTGTCGCATTGGCTGGCTACCTACGGTAGATGGACCCTGCTTTGTTTTAAAAAAGGTTGAGAGATTGGAAAGCTAAACCTTCGTTAAAAGCAAGGTTGAACATGTGTGAATCTTTTCGTTAATATTATCTAAAGACATTTTGTGTTTTCTGTTTGCTCCCATACCGCTTCCTTAGGTAAGGAAATGCGGTGCTAAAAGTTGGTATATAAAAATTACATAAAATTATTTAAATTGTTCTGAACAGGCATCCGAATATCCCAACTGCTGCACACTTGACTTGCCCCAACAACTTACAAGATGAAGGTTTTACCAGAAATTATCTTCTTAGGAAATGAAAACTCATCACAATCTCACCCAAAAAAAGGCTTTCCTCTACCCTAACTAAAATAATAAAAATTGTGCATAATTCAGGAAGCTATCAAAACAAATTTACCACTTCCAATCGATTTGAGCAACGGACCTGCTGTTGTCTGACGGTTATAAGTAAAAATGAAACCAATTTCTATTTATCCACCCTCTGTTAATCCAAAAATCCGAAAATTTGTGGAGTTTTATTGAGGAAGCACGTCATTTAATTGGAATTGCGCACGCTTCCATTTTATACGAGTTCGTATTGCTGTATGTATTTCTCTCTCCCAAAGTCTGGCTGCGTATTCCCATTGCTTGTTACTACTGTTGTGTTATGTAACATCCCTTAAACCACATTTATTGACCGCGACAAATGACTTTTAGCCAATATATTGAGTTAACTCGGCTTCTGCTTCTCCTACACCGACCGATATCCATAGTAACTTTAAATGCCATTACATTTTTCGTTGGTGCGCTGTACAATCCTGCGCCTTGGTATGGCGCCACAATGTCCCGATGTCAGCACTGCGCCCATGTGACACACAAAAATAATTCCTCCAGTTTGTGCTGAATCCAAGGCAATAGGGAATCCATAAAATTGTAACACAGGTCTGGCGAGTTGCTGTAGCCTTGTTCCCAGGAAAAGAGTCAATGGATGGTGCAAAAAACGAAAACAAAAAGAAAAAGAATTACTAATCAAGGTTTGAACTTAGACAGCATCTCGTTAACTGCTAGAGGCCAATTAAATACTTGCCTAAGGGGGAGCAGTTCAAAGAGCACCAACGCACGGTTTTATAAAATTCATGATATCATTACGCGCGACCCAAAGGGTAGATATTATGCGCATTGCTATACCAATATGCTATACTGCAATTTCGATGTGCATGCAATTGTTAACCGCATAAAATTCACATGAAAATTTATGAGATTTTTATTTCTTTTAATTTAAAGAGTTCCACTACCCTCTTGTACTGCCTCTGTGTTTATCACCATTGGTGGGTGAGATCAGGAGGGTAGAAAGAATTCCGATGCTTCACACATTGTGTGTCACCACAATGGAATAGCCACGGGTTTGGCTCTGCACTTACTATTGCAGCACACACTTTGCGCAAGCAAAAAACGACGCTCCCGCATTGGTTGAATGTTGGATACTGCAAGAGGGCAAGAGGTTGAGCTCTTGTCATCACATCTTCCTTTTTGGTTCTTCTTCTTTGCAATGTAAACTTAAAATGGAAGAGGACCTCAAAATGCGCAGGAAAAAATTTGCAAAACAAACAATGCTCAATCATCTTCCTTTCTCTTGACGCTTCAGATGCAGAAGATTCCCATTATAGCCCATCTCTGTGTACTTATGGTTATTTGTTTTTGATTTTTTTTTTCTAAAGAAGGGAGTGACAAAAAGAGGGTAGAAATAAAATCTAATGATGAAACCGTAGTCAGTATCGCACAAGAAAAATAAAAATAACATCCAGATGAAAGAGCAGCAAAAACAAAAAAATTTTAGATCGAAGGAAAACGGTTTCATTGAACCCCGAACTAATTGGGCAAAAAGGTCGACAAAATCGATGGTGCAGCTCTGAATCCATGAATTCATGCGATTGCAGTGGATTTTTGTCCATGAATGACGGATGTGACAGCAATTCTACAAAAAAGAGTTTTGAATGGAATGGATTTGACGATAAAATTTGATATACCCAAATTAATTGGAGGTATGAATATACATACATATGTATGTATGTACGAGTATATAATCGAAAATTGACATCCATTCAGTAGATCTCTTCTTGTTGTCATAAAGGAGTCAGGAGCAGGAAACAGTATTTGGAGACATAAATACGAGTACATGACGTTATTTTTTCTTTATTCGAATTTATGCAGCCAGGATATGGATTGAATGGCCTTTTCCCAGAGAATTTGACATGGCTAAGTGGGTGGAATAATGATGAATGACGTATTGCCTTCTATTGGATGTGATTCAAACGAGTTTGAAGTGGATGTGCAGACTTAAGTGTTTTTTTTTCAGTTAGCAGTTGAATTATAAAAGGATGAAAATGGGTTTCCCCAAGCTGTGAAGATAGAGTAGCCACAAGAATATCCATATTAAGTTTAGCACATGAATTAACATCCGGAAATTCAAAATCAGTGCAAATAGAGCTACCAAGCGGCCTAGAATTTAGTAGGTTTTTGAGCCTACCGCATTCTTTAAAGACAGTTTATACTGTGCTTGATCATTTTAGTATTGACCACTTATTCTTGCAGTAGTTGTCCGAAAAAGTCTGAGATCAAAACGTTCCCAACATCAAAAAGCACAACAAGACATTTAAATGATTGTGGCTTCCATCACTAGTTGATTCAAACCAATCAGCCTCATCCTTTTAGTAAAGAAAAAAAAAAACAAGGCCATTAAACAAATTCATTTAAAGTTCATACCTAGTGGAGCAAACATAGACCATGTCCAGGGGCGAGATTAAGGAGATCGATAGAAATCATTTTTTACCACTTTGGATGCAATATACCAGGAGTGTACGAAAACCACATCCATCCTTGATACAAGAATGTGTTATGCACTTTTTTGTTTTCATAAAAATTTCAATTACGGTTTCATAGGGTTGGCCCTTTGGCCCAGCTTACTACTTGTAAATGAACTTTCTTCCCAGAAAAGCCCATAAGATTCTTTCTCCAATTAAGGAGTAAGGCTCGTATTCTGCTTTACTTAGATTTCCCAAAATCCCAGTCCTCTCCTTGATTTTTGTTTTGTTTAAAATTCAAATTCTTTTATCAATGCAGTTAGAATTCTTTTAAGATTTTTCATTACAGAATAGGTAAGCATGAGACATATCGCTAGCCAGTATAAGAACGAGCCCTTCACCTTCTGCTTACTTCTGGCATTTCTGGTTGATAAGTTTTTTAAGAACACGTATTTTGGTTTTGGGTGTTTTTTCTTGCTGGTCTTGTTGCATTTTTATTGTATTTTCCGTGTTTTTTATGCAGGATTTGAAATGTGGTTTTTGAGTTTCACTGGAATTTAAATTACATTTTGATTCCTTATTACTCTTCTGCTCTTATTTTAAGAACTTGTCCTTATACTGCCAACGAAATGCAAATGATTCATGGGTCGCTCATTTCGAGGAATATATTCCAGTATATGTAAATATGTTATTGAAGGATTGTAAAATCTCGAAAAAAAAAAACCAAGATATTTGGCAAATTTTAAAATAGTTAGAAGGATAGACATTCTTCACACACTTATCAATCCGTGCGGAGTGAAAGTTTCAGTTAGAGCGTAAGCGAGCTCTTTTCTTGGTGAATAGTTGGGATGTCTGCTCAAACTATTCTGCACTTGATGTCGTCGACATTGCATTTCTAATCGTATTTGCACCTTATGGCTTACCTTTACGTTGCTCCACGTATAGAATACACAGCGATTGACTTAGTTCGACCAACAATAAATAAAATAAATTTTGTTGTGAATATCATGCACTTTATTGCTAGCTAATATATATGTATATCGAGGATATTGCAAAAAAAAACTGCAGCAGGCCATCTGTTTACCTTTCTTTTGCATCGATGTGTCGCAATCAATTCTACTTATACTTTTGGAATTCCTCGAGCTTGTAAACTTCTAGAAAATGAGAGCAATTTACACATAAAGTCCACTACGAATGTGTAATATGGATGTCGTTTTTGTGTAACCTGTGAGGCATACGTATTCACAGCTAGGGTCACACAGGTAGAGGCAATCAATAGAAATCCGTTCATGTAATGCCCAAAGTCTGTAAAGCTTTCCATCTACAATATGTTCGTTCATCTATGGTCAAGACAAAGAAGTGGCGTGTCAATTTGACACGCAAGATCCTATAGGGAGGCTCTTTGCTTAGGTTACGAGCGACATCTATCGTGGATATAGATTTCGAAACCATAAAGTTCATACACGATTTTTGCCGTAACCCAAATTCTTATTTGATTTGACGAAATAATATCAGAGTTATTTCAAAAGTGTTTCAAATTGACACAAGAAACCGATGAAGATTAAGTAATCGGAAAGATCAACTTTGCTGTTTATAACTGTCTGCATTCACCTCGGCATTTCGGCATTGAGCTAATTAACTAGCTACAAGTTTCAACAGAAATCGCTTTCCAAGTTATAGAAAAGCTGACCACAATCGAGGTTTGCTTTGCAATGTTTTTTAAGATCCCTTCAGTTCTCTTCACAAATTCTCAATCGGCTTCAGATAGGGATATTGGGAAGGCCATTGGAGCATTGATACCTGCTGACGACTCAACCAAAATTTCATAAATTTTGAAGAATGCTTGGGATCATTATCATGCTGGAAGTGCAACCATACCGGCATGTTGTCCTCCGCATATGCCAACACGACATTCTCTAACATATCACAGTAAACTCCTTTCTTTGCGATTTTTTGTTCTGGTTAATACGAGTAGAAAGCATTCCTATACCATTACTGACCCCCACCCATGTTTCGTCTCGTCGCTCCACAATATATGGTATTGCGAAATTGTTCTTCTTTACGGACGGGTAAACCTAGTGCGAACTGTCTCCTATTTAAATTTTTTTTTTTCTGCTCAGTAATGGAATTTTTCTGGCGGTTCTTTTCTGTAGATTTTTCCGGACCGTTGACGGACTGATGACTTTGTTAATTTCTATCACGATAGCTTTCGATGACATGAAGGGATTTTTTGCCAGCTACACAATATGATCACTCGTCACTGAGGTGGTTTTCGCGGTCTATCTCGTATTTCTGTTACAGGCCTTGTTTTTAATTATTATTTAATTATTAATTAATTCTCAGGAAATTTCAACGTTTTGCCAGAATTTCTTAAGATTTTGTTATCCGAAATTCTTCAGGAGTGTAAAATCTATTTCGACCTACCTATTATATTTAAGAAAAAAAATAAACAGTTTTAATAAAAAATAATCGAAAATAATAAAAAAAAGTTAGTTGCTGTATAAACGAAGTTAGCAGCTAGCTACTGTTTTGATCCAGGGCATTACGTCCATTCACTCTTACTGATGCAGCACAACAAATCGCAACAAAAAATGTTCCCTACATGCAATAAAACAAACAAATTTGTCTGCTTGAGTAATGTAGTGTTATGACACCGTTAGAATTAAAAAGAAACATGGATAGAGCATCCATTGTTTGGTGTGTAAGACAAAAATACAGGTATACAGCAGAATTATTGATTATTAATAGAAAAACAAGACCAGCAGAAAAACAACTACAAGGGGCGTACTTTATCTGCAGAAACAAAGAAGGAAAATCGCTAAAACGTTTCCTTTTAGCATCCCAACATCTGACTCTCTTACGTACAAATACAGCGCTTCGTTACCTATTTTCGGTGTCGTTGTGTTTTTTTTTAATTTTTCTGAAAAGGCTGCACTAACAAAATATGTCTATGAGTTGTTGTTCAAATCGTGTCGACTTCATGCAACTGCTACAATAAAACAACAATTAATTCCAGTAATATTGCAGATCATATTTCTAACTTGAGTTTTTTTTTTTCTTTAATTCTGCGAATCCAACTGCTTGTTATAAGGTAACTGTTTCCTCTTATTATGAATAGCATAAATAAAATGTAAACAAACTAAATAACGACTGATGAATCCCATCAATCAATCAGCCATGGAGCTTATAAACCAAAACTGTATAAAGAGACAGAAAACGTGGACGACATTTAGAAACGCTGTGCCCATAAAACTATTGATTTTGGATTTTTGAATTGCAAAATTCATATACGTGAGTCTAAATATTTACAATTGTTTATGAAATTGTATTGCGAATTTCAGAAGTACTCGTATGAGTTTAAAGAGCGCTACTCATCCGGATTCACTAAAGATAAACATGAACTCGTACTTTTTGTTTCCTTTTCATGAAATTTTATTTGTCAAACACAACAGAATCGTCATCGTTAAATGTTTTTGAATGTTTTTTTTGTCAGAATGGTTGCTAGATATTTATTTGTGTCTTTTTTATTGCTCATTGTACAGGCAAATGTTGTATACTTCATCAAAAAAAAAAAAGAGCTTGCCCTTGGCACTCAATGATAACAAACTGAAACAAATGACATTTCATTACAATTTTGAAGCTCTAATTAATGTGGTCAGATCCAGTTGACAATGAAATTAATATCCAACTCATGAAGATGGTAATTAATTAATTTTAACTACGCCAGTGTATTAACATACGAAATGTTGCGTGCATAATTAACTAATGTTTACTAATACTGAGCTGGATAGTTGTAGAACATGTATGTACATACACAGTGTGGCGAATAATATCCCGGACACGAGCCATATCTCAGGCCCCTATTGTGGTTGTCGTCGATAAAATCGATTGTCGATCGTCGATTCGACTGATTTCATGTTTGGTATTGTGTAACTCAATCGACAAAGGATTCTACTATTGTGAATAAAAACCATAAAAGTGACTATTGTGAATACAACTTGTTTTGACAGTTTTTTGCTATTTATTCATTTCCGAAATATTTTTGAAAAAAAAACTTAACAAAATGATCTCCTCTTCTTCTTCTTATCCTTTTATTAACCCTTTCCTCGTTATACGAACTTATGCGTAACGAGTTTCCCATTTTTACTGCATTGCTGCTGCTCCGCTTATGGGGTTGGCTAATGTCGCAGACCGCAGAACGCGTCTACATAATGCTCGGTCCTGGATCGCTTCAGTGGTAAGCCCCAGGCGTTGTTGCGCATTTGCCATCTGAGAAATCCAGGAATTCTTTTTCCGACCTCGTTTTCTTACAGTTGGAGTGACCGTAGTTGATAGTGCCTTTTTAACCGGATTTTCCGCAGATCTTCTTTGAACGTGGCAATACCAACTTATTCTATTCGCCTCAAGCTGTTCGGTTACCGAATTCTTTATATGTAGACTTCCTCTTATACGCGTAGATCTAATGCAATCGCGTTTAGTGACTCCACTAGACATCCTTAACATTTTCATTTCCGCTGCCGTCATTTTGTTTTTAAACGCTTCGTACATTGTCCAGCACTGTGAACCGTATATAAGAGCTGGTCTAACAACCGTGGTGTAGAGTTTCCCCTTTAATTTAAGTGGAAATTTTCGGTCGCAAAAGATTCCCGAATTTTCCCGCCATTTCATCCTCCCACACTCACTCTGTGGTTTACGTCGTCGTCACATTTCGCTTCCATGTTAACGATTGATCCTTAGTACTTAAAGATAGTGCTTTTCGGAAGAACTATTCCGTCTAACATTATATCCGGAACAGGTCACAACGGATGCCCAAATGGGCACGTCAAATGCTCCGTCTTTGAACGACTTATTTTAAACCCGTTTCTCTCTAGCGCATTTCTCCATGAATCTAAGGCGTTCTGTAAATCTTCGACGTTATCGCTAAGTATAACTGCGTCGTCAGCGAAGAGAATTGGCGTTACATTTGCTTCGCGCATGCAGTCTTTTAAAAGATAGTCTAATACTACGTTAAAAAGGAAAGGGCTAAGTACGCTTCCTTGATGCACTCCGACATTAACTGGAAATTCTCTCGTTAGTCCAGCAGAGCTTTTAACCGCAGTTTTCACGTTTCCGTTCATGCCTTGTATTATTCTAACATACGTTTCCGGTACGTTTTGAGACCTCAGCGCGGCCCATATGAGATCCCTAGGCACTCGATCGAATGCTTTCTCGAGGTCGATAAATACCATGTGTTAATCCTTAGACGAATCTCGGTGCTTTTCCATTATTATTCGTAGGCTTTGGATAGCGTCCACCGTCGATCTTCCTTCAACAAATCCACACTGGCTATTATCGAGCTTTATTATTTGCCGAAGACGTTCGTTTAAGACTCTTTCGACGATTTTCATTGTGTGTGACATAAGCTTGATTGAACGGTAGTTGTTGCATTCTCGAGTGTCGCCTTTTCCTTTGTATAATGGAACCAAGAAGCTACTTCTCCATTGATTCGGCATAGGTTGTCCACATTTTAATTTATTTAAAAGTTTCGATACCCAAACGCTGCCGATCCCCTCCATCTTCGACCAAAACTCTGATGGAATGCTGTCTGGTCCCACCGCTTTCCCCGGCTTCATTTTTCCAATTGCTATATTTATTTCTTCGATTGAAAAGTCCGAAACTTTCTCCTCGAATAGACCAGCTGTCGGCACGGTATCACGTGGAAACTGTTTGTTAAGCAACTCCTTGCAGTATTCAAGCCACCGGTCACAAATTTCCTTTTCATTTGTTAGTAAACGACCGTCTGCGTTTTTGATGTATTTCGGCGAGGTTATTTCCATTGAATTTTTTCTCCTCTGTGCAGCGATCTTAAAAATATTTGGCATTTTAGTACTGTACGACGTTTGAACTTCTTGGATAGCTTGTCTTCTATCCGCCGATCGTGAGGATATTTGTTCCAACTCCTGGTACAGGTTTTCCGCTTCTGCCGCTCGAGTTCGAGCCAGGACTTTCTTTGCGATCTTTTTAAGACGCTCGTATTCAAGAGCCAGTCGAGCTTTTTCGATATCGTCGCTCCGATCGCATTTTGTCCACGCTTGAAATGCACTCTTCTTGTCGGCCACAGCTCGTTTGGTTTCGTCATTCCACCACCATGTTTCTTTGCCGACGTGATGGTATTTCGATATAGTCCCCAGATGGGACTTTGCGAGTGTTATGCATTCCTCGTGCATGCTGTTCCACATTTCTTGCGGGCTAAGTGAGCTTTCTATGCCATTTATATTTTGAAGTACTTCTTTAGCCAGTGCGATAAATCTTGCGCTTCGTTCCTTCGATAGATTATACCACCGGATTTTTGGCTTTCCAAACGATGCCCGTGTTTTCGGTGGTTCCGCTGTGAAAAATTCTGTAATGAGCAGACGGTGTTGGCTTACTAGCGGTTCTCCAAGTATTACTTTACAGTCCTTAACACGGTTTCTCATCGACATTTTGCAGAGGTGATAATCTATTTGAGTTTCGTGGCCTCCGCTGCTATAGGTGATAAGATGTCGTTGATGTTTAATAAACATTGTATTTAAGACGGTTAAGCCGTAAGCCCTACACGCTACAAGGATGTCTTCGCCAGCTGAATTTCTGGTTCCAAAGCCTTTACCGCCATGGCAGTCCTCATAATCAACATTTGTTTCTCCGATGTGGCCATTTAAATCTCCGCCTACGAAGAGCATCTCATCGATAGGTATATTTCTAAGCAAATTACCGAACTCTGACCAGAATGTATCTTTTTCCGATTGGTCGCATCCATTTTGTGGAGCGTACGCGCTAACAATGTTCCACGTTTCATTGTGTATGACGAGTTTAACACTCATCAAGCGGTCGCTTATTTTCAAGATACCAACGATGTTGCAATAACGATTCCAACACCGTTTCGTCCATTGACCGTTCCATGGTAGAACATCTTAAATGCCTTAGTTTTTAAATCTAGAAAACGCGCTTTATTTCCTGTATTACACCACTTCGTTTCCTGTACGCACAGAATTTGTAGAGTTCTGCGACGCATAATCGCTTCCAGTTCTAAACTTTTTGAGGTCATCGATGCGACGTTCCAACTTGCAAACCGAAGTTTATGAAAATATTTTGGAAACTTCATTTTGCCCGCCCCCGGAATCCGTCGGGCTCTGACACAAACACTTCTGCTTGCTCTGGGATCACCCGAGTGCGTTGCAATCGTGGTGCCCAGCGGGGTAGTGCTATTAATTGCGATCATTTCCATGAAGTTTAAAGTTTGAGTGGTTTGACACTTGTATGCTCATTTCGAATTGATTGACTGTTCTTTTACCCCACCGGTAGTCTCCAGACGTGGGAACCCACTGATTGCATACAAAAGGTGTTAAAGTGTCACAGGCTCATTTTTGGTATCATAGTTGCCTGTATATGATTGGTGTCCCATTTAGTCGCCTCTTACGACAAGCTGGGACGCACTGCGGCACTATTCTTTATCCGATGCCGCACGGATTTAATAAAATGATCTCCATCGAATTGTTTAAGTGATTCAGACGAATTGTTTAAAATGGCCAGATAAAGAAAACGAATAAGAGATGCCTCAAACTATTTAGAATTGGAGAAAAGGGTGTAGATATTTCATACACACATATCTCACTACAATTTATCCTCTGCAGTTTTGTGAGATATTTCCGTTTGTCTAACTAGAAACTAAGGAGAAGTCGACAGTAAGAAACTCTTCTATGCCAAATATTTTGAAACTGGGTGTGTTGTATTGGTCACTTGTTTCGCCCTAAATTCAAATTGTTGTTGTTGTGTTTTTTACATAAACTTCACGTTTTTTATGGAAATTCTCACAGACCAACGATCAGGAAATTTCGATCGACTAAAAACAGCTGTCAAATCGACAATAGTCGATCACAATCGACACTCACAATACCGAAATTAAAAATCGACGATCGTTAATCGACAATAGTCGATTGTCGAACAATGATCGACAACCGCAATACGGGCCTCAGAAACTATTTGTCCGAACATGCATATGTATGTTTTGAAGCTTGAATCTTTCTCTACCATCTATCAAAATTTCATGACATCTGGTTGACATTTAACAATTATAAAAATAACTTTTCCAGAACACATTTTTACCATTAAATTCCTCGCAAAACTTGGTAAAAATCCATCATCCATGATGGTTCTTTAAGTAGAACGAGTGGCATAAACGTTTTTTCGAGAGGCAGAGAGACGCTGGAAAATGACAATCACACGGGAAGGCCAATTTCAGTTCGGATACCTGAAATTATCCAAAAAGTACTTAATTTTGTTGCCGAATACTGCAGTGCTTTACTGAGAATAATGGAAGATGCCTTATGCGTTTGTTGGACGATAATGTACCATTTTATCGATTGGGACTTGTGGCTGATTGGTTTGGCTTGAAATCGCGTTTAACTGTCAATCACTTCCCCCATCCGCCTGGTTTGGCACCGTACGACTTTGATTTGGTTTTGGAAAAATGCATTTGCCAATGAAAGGAAAGCCTTTTGTGGAACTAAAAGACATCAAAAAGGTTTTTAATGCGACATGGTTTTAGACCGTGAAAATCGCAGTGTTGAGTCGGAAGGAGACTATTTGAAATGAAATAAATCTGTTTTGCCAATAAATTTTTGTTGTTCTTATTTATAGAAAGTGTGGTTTACTTTGGAATACACATTATATAAGAGATAATGAAATATTACAACTCTAATTAACAGACGTACAGAAATACGTTCCATAAACACTTGAACTCGAGTCGTCGATTCGCAAAACGAAAACAACACAGGCATTAAGTTCTACAATAATCCGATAGACTGAATTTACTTATTTTTCGGAAAACTACTACGTACTTCAGTTAGTCAAATTTGACTCTGACCTTAGTTCCTTAAATCAAAGGCAAATGTTATAATTTCGTCGTTTGACGTTTGAGTCTATTTGTACTATGATTGCGTAGTACCACCATTTCCTAAGTAAACTACTCGTAGTTAAATACTGTGATTTCAAAAATATGAAGCCTGTCAGAACCTTATTTTCTGGAGCCAAAAAATATTTAATGTGACAAGCACCTCCTGGGATGTATTGTCTTACTTGGTGATCGCCAAATGTGGCTCTAAAGTAACCGTTTTACGATGATAGATATCGGAATTCCACATAATTTCTTCGTATCAGCTAATTGTTGAAAGTACTCGTAATTCAGTAAAGCCTTACATATATCAAACCATAGTTGCATTAAAAGATATGTAAATTTAGTTTAAGATTGCAGTTATATAAAAAAAGAAGACTTGAGAGGTTAAAGGAGGTGATAAATATGACTACGTAAAAAAATCAGAAAACTCGTTGTGATGACGGATGTTGCTATTAAATACGGGCTTGCGCCCTTTGATAACTTCAAGGATATATAGATATACCCAGTTTTACTCTAGGCAGAGATAAACCAATTGCTACCAACTCCCATAAGTCCTAGCTTGACACTAACTTAACGGTAATGGTGACTACTCATCCGGCAAATGATTCAGACTTGGAGTATGTACGTAAATTTGGTTTCGAATACATTTTTTGTCTATAATGCAAAATACATACCAATGCAGACAATAGGAAAATGCGCGTCAATATCGAGTGAGCAGTAATGTATGCGTTGCGTATTTTTGGATTAACCATGTCACATCAGGGACTTCAGAAATCGGCTGTAAAGAAATCTTTCAACAATACATGGAAACGATAAGATCATTCTTTCCTATTCGTAAATTTTTTGGTGGAAAGTTTTACGTAAATACGTCATTACTTGTACAAAGGTCTCTCCATTTGGCTAATGGGAATTTCCCCAGTATGTCTTAATTATAATTCGCTCTGGAGATTTTGTGACCTTTACTCTGACTTTGTGGACATACAGTTTGATGACAATGTTTCGGCCAGAATCTGAGCTAGAAAAAAAAATGGATTCATATATTCATGCATGTGAGGCTGGCGTCTTTATGGAGCACGTAGCACATAGATGTCCCTCCTTATTAATTAAACTTACATCGCGTCAGAAACATACGCTTTTCTGATAATCTAAACTAGATGCGTTAGTCAAGCTGCGCTTAACATGTTTTTCACAGAGTTGGGCTTTAAGTCACAATATGATTGTGGGAAATAAGACTTCTTTGCGAGGATAAGACGCGGATTTCTAAAGACCGTAATTTGGACAAGCAAGTTTTTTAAAAATAAGATGCTAAGCTACTGTAGTCTAGTAGTTTGCCTCCCCTGTTTAAATCATCTGGTCTTCATAGTTAAAGCTCAAATAGTGAAAAAACGTTATTGGAGATAAAACCGAACCATATATCACACTAAATATCTACTTGAAACCCTTAATTGCTGCTTTGTTTGTACAAATGTAATTTTGTTTACGAAAATGGAGTGGGAGAATATTGTATATTTTGTCGCCGTGTTGAGTTTCAAGCCCGTTATATTTGATTGGGATAAATTAAAAAATAATGTGTTTTGGCATTGAATACATATACATAGGTACTCGTATTCACGTATTCCCTCACCTCGTCGGAAATTTGAAATTTTATACCTCAATTAATTTTATGATGTTTTTTTCTAAAATCTCCTGATGTATTCATTAAATTTGAAGTCACCATCGATTTTTTGTGTTTTCTGTGGTTTTTAGGCGAATATCAGTCATTGAAACCGAATTTTGATTGACAACGACCGACAACCTATACAACTACCAGAACCTTTAAAGCTAGATGAAGTCATCGCTTGTGTTGTCAGATGGGAATGTTTTTTTTTTTAACTTGTTCGTCCATTCCGTCACACGTTTCCTTATTCCACAACTCAGTACTAACCAAAGTTCCACACAATAATAACCATCGATCTAGGACTATTAGAGAAAAATTTAGGGCAATCGCTCTTGTGACGCGTTTTATTAATTTTCCACATTTGCCTTTAGTTTCATGGTAGGCAATAAAATATTATGAACTCGCATAACCCTATAGTACACACCTTGGACACAATATTAATCCAAGAGTCCAAGTTTTTCTTGATTAACTCCAGTATTCTGTCTTAACCTATCTTAATGTAACACACATTCGACATAGGAAACCAACGCCCCATCGAGAGGTTTATCGTGGTATATCATGCGATTTTGCACTACATTATGAGAGAATGCCTGCTTGGCTTACTGACAATATCCAGTTAGGGCAGGCATTGTACGAATATAATACGTTCGTTCGACGTACTACCACACCTGTCAAAAAGAACGGTAAGCAGTAAGCAATTAATGCAATAGTTTGTTTTCGTTGCGAACAAAGGGTTGGTTGTATGAATAAAGAATGGCAAGGCGGGTGGGTCTAAGACAATACCTGGTACGTCATGGTATAGCACGCAGGAGTTGGCAAATCGAATTTATTGCGTTGTTTGTTTGTGTCTAGCTGAATACATTATTTTGACGTAGATACTTTACTGAAGTTGTTTACAAACAAAACTTGAAAGTCTTTGGTTTTAATCGATTTGCCACTGCAGAGTTGATACAAAGGACAATTGAGAAGTCTTAGTTTCAACCCAGAGCTAAATATGTACAATACATACAAATATATGTACTCAAATGTGTGAATAATGTCTTTAGACTTTAGGGAACAAATTTTTCCTGAAGAGATGTTTAAACAAGTCCAATCCAAGAAAACAACAGGAGTAAGGCGTACATTGATTGCTGTGTTGTCGAGTCGACTGGTTTTGTTTTCGATCTCGACTTTGCGTCTACAAAAAATCGAGAAAGTTTGCACAGTACTCATAAACAACCAGCATTTGAAAGTTAAACGTTTTGTATCTATGGTAATACCAACTTTGCTGGTTGCAGCACTTTCCTCCTCTTATGATCGTTAAGATAAAAAAAAAAAAAGGAACGTGCCCAGTGCATGTGCATTTCTATTTTTGTAAGTCATACTTAAATCGATTTAGGAGCTTATTTTTTTGTTAAATGTACCAGTAATTACTAAAAACACATTAACTGTGTAAGGGTTAAGTATATGAAAACACTTCAGAAGGCTTAACTTTGGTCTTATGAAATAATTGGAGCAGATCTACATAATCATCTAGTGCAAAATGAACAAATTGCTTAGAAGACAAGAAAGGGTTGTTAATGTCTACTTTACATGCAATGAATAGAAAGTTCAACAGTCAGTATAACAGAGATCTTCCATAAATTGCCTTGTCATAGACATGAGTAACCCAAAAGGCGGCATCCTTTGTCCACTGTTGTGCACGTAATCTTCAACACGTTCCGCGAATTGAAGACAGAGGCATACGATGCTTGTTTTTCAGAAAGTGCTATGCATGAGTCTCAAATGTTATCCCTACTGGAAGCTCAATACAAAAATAAAGAGACACGCTTTACTATTAGCCCAATTCATTGTCAGTAACATAAACTATTCATATCCCGATGGTTGTTTAATCATCGGCTGAAAGCTTCTGTCAAAATGACAAATTTATTTGGCTTACCGGTCTGTCATCGCCTGTCTTAATGCCATTGAATGGTGAAAGGAATTCCTGCCGCTCAATTCATATTTACAATCAAATTGGGCAACTTTCTACTGAAACAAGTTTACCATGCCCCTAGTCTCCCACAGATTGTATCCATTGTGCCCCCCAAGTCATCCTTTTGTTGTTTTGGAATAATTCATGTTCAATGCGATTTCTATTTACCTACTAGTGTTCATATCCATCTACATAATGAGGCAAAATAATACTATTCTATCACTCGGCAAGCAGAAAATGATGCTCTAGAGGCAGAATCATCATGTCTCACCCACAGTTGACATTCCCCCTCTCCATGCATTGGCTCGTTTAAGCCGCATACTCGTATTCTCGTAGCTGTCCGAAGCCATAAATGTCAACGGCGTACAAGTATTGCCGATGATGTTGTCGTCGCCGACTGACAATGATGTGCAAGATAATGATGATAAATAAATTGCACATAACACAAACAACTCAGAAGTTCCGGCCATCAGCGTCAACAAGGGTGCGCGCATACACTATCATACGACGCACATAAAACAAAAAAACACACAATAAAACGGTAAATCAGCACATTTACATTTGTTTGTCGTTCATGTCATCTCTCCATTGGTACACTACAAGTTATTCCGACCCTGAAGCTCCAACTTAAAGAGAAAAAAAAAAAATAAAAAATACAGAAAACACTAAGGCAAAGAGTTGACGCGATATGAAACTGCACCTACTTTATTCATAGTTGCCACCACCCTTTATAATATACAACCCTCACCTCCGACTGAATGTTTATAACTGCAATACATTTAGGCATATCTGTAGCTAAGGTCTAAGCTGGAACCACAGAGGAGGTTGGGTGTTTGGATGAAAGCAAGCGAGTGTCAACCGCAATTTAGTGTAACGTAATCTTCTTAGCCCGACTCCCATTAAAGGATGTACAAGAACCTAGTCGGGCTGAACTTGATAATGGGGAGACGCATCTACGTTCAAAAGCATTCGTTCAGTTGAACTACGCTCAGAACGGAAAGAAAAATATATAAATTAAAGAGAAATCACAAATAGAGGAAGCAGATATGTAAACGGTGCTCCATGGTTTTCCATTGTGCCACATGGTGCAGTGGTAGCGGTTTTTAACGTGTGCTCTTGAAGCAATTGCAGCTTGAATGAGCTCAGCTAGAAGTTTCAAGTAAAAGAAGGCTGCATATGACTAAGAGTAGATGCCGACTCCGACGGCAACTGCAACGTCAGCCGTTTTTTCTACGCCTGGTGATTTTCTTTCGGTTGGCTGAGTTTCTCCCGTGCCGACATTGGAGTTCAAAAGGTTTCGGAATGCCAAAAAAGTTACAATTCGTTCATGTCTATGTCGGCATTTTTGGCACCGGCATTACTCTTGTGACAGAAATGTCCATTCGGCGTATTAGTTGGATTTAAGGCCAGTGCTCGGTGAATATGACAATCGAAACAGATAACTGACAAACACTTTAGGGAAGCCGCCTTCAATTTTGATTCCGTTATTCATATCTAGCCTGTGAGCTGCGGGCTCTTATCTGCTTTCGATAAAAGTTAGTTAAAAATTGTATTTTTCAATTTCGTCCGCGGTATTTAAGGTATCAAGGAAGTGGGTAAATTCGGCCACTATTACGCAAGTGGAGCTGAGTTCAAATCTCGGGCAAATAACAAGAAGCAGAAAATGTAAACGGCATTACCATTTCAGCGAGCTATAATGAACACATCTCATCCGCAATATTTGGCAATTAATCCTATGTGAATAAAATGGATACCAAAACGACGAACAACATAGCGACTGGGAGAGACTAAAATAAAAGTTGCCATTAGCGAAAATCGATGTAGAGTTAGTTAATAGTTAAGGACTTAAGACTTACTCTTGTGGCTACCGTTCTTATTTTATAAAACCTTTTTGTCATTATTGAATGAAATAGTATCGGTGTACTACAATACTTTAATATAATTGTGACACGACAAGGTGCAACCGTTAATATTACGTTTGTATATTTTTTAAAGAAAGCGATACTTTTCTGCACTACTGTATCATGACAGTCCTGTTGCTGACTAGCACAACACTATGATACCAAGATTAAAATTAACGATTTACCTCTCCCTCCCACTTAACTGAAAGAAATCACTTGCATCCGCTGTTTAAAAATGTTCCTCTTGCGTGAGCTCCGAAAGTGTGTGAGTGAGTGGATTTCGCTTGAAATGTGCTGCCGCACCGCACTATTAAGTGATGCTTCAGTGCCTAGAGTCACTTAATTGTGGTTAAGACGTTGACGATGCCTCGATGCCGATGATGTAGATAATAATTACGACTATAGGGACCCGAATTCAGTGGTATAAACAAACAATAAAATAAACCTTTGTTACAACTAAGAGATCATTTGAATAAAATGAAGAGCTCGTTTCGAGTAGAGCTTCTTTCCATGACCACAGTAATAACCACAAAACCGTGCGAGCACAAAACAACTGAAGCGACAGAATAAAGTTAAATGGCATTTTTCTGTGTGATCTACTGTAGCATGTCAAGTGGTAAAGCCTTGCCAGTTCTACTTGCTGACTCGTCGATTTAGCGGGTGCTCGAAGTGTGCCTCAGGCACAAATTCAATTTGTATCTCTCAAATGAAAGTTTATTAAGCGCTTGGAAAATGACTTGTGCGTCCATGAGATGTAACCATAAGCACTAATATTGTTCTAACGAAATGATGGATTGAGATTTGTTATTTGTTGACACAAGCATATCCAAGCATAGCCAAGGTATTTGATAATTTGTATCAATTGAAAGTGACGTAATGCACTGAGTTATGTGGTACAGAATTCGTGTCCAGTTTAGATGTTGGAATTAGTTAAGGAATCAGCACAAGGCAATGGCAATGACACGTAGTTATTAGTACGCAGCATAGTAGTCTGGCATTGATTTTTTTCTTCAGTATTTGGGGTAGTGTGGGCTTGGGGCAACGTTAAAATGTTTTCCACAGTGTCAACATGGATTTTTTTTGTTACCTAATCTATGTATAACTTACAAATTTGAATTGCTGTTAATTATACAAGTTGGGTAGCTTAAAATAAAAGACGTAGAAGGGTTGATATCACATATTTATCTGTTTGTTTATCTTAAAGGCGTATCACCATTAATTTCAAGTTAAGGCCAACATATCATAACTCGACTTGGTTGGATCAAATTATCTTAGCGCCCTCCATTGACAGGCGATATGCACAGGCGCCGGAACCATTCTTCTGTAAGGCGGTACCATTCAGTAAGAATATCCGTATGATAGCACGAAGAGATTTTACGAAAAGATGCAACTTCGAATGAGAATAAGAGCGATTTTTACATTGCAACATGTTCCCTTTTCGTTAAATCGTTTGACCTTTCTATCTCAATGCCGTACTGAGTTCCTTACTGCTAGTTGATTGCAGGGATAGAACTCTGCTGTACATCTCTTTAGACTTAAAATTTCGCAGATAGCTTACTATTATGTGCCACTGAACCTGCCATCGAAGATCTTTGTAACTAACCCTGATGTTCTCTTGGAGTTCCTCTCGATACTCTCTCCTGCGCCTCTTACTGATCTTAGGGTCTCAGCACGCAGTACTTATTGCAACTCTACACCTGGTGAGGCCAGCAGGTGCAAAATCCCCGAGTTTTAGATTTAAACCACAGCCACCATACGCTCCTACAAGGGGGCCTACCTTAACAAGTTAGGCCCGGCCCGGGGTTCGGGGCTCCAAACTCCCACTGTACCGTGATTTAAGTCCTGACATGGACTACTGGTGGTCTTGCCGCTCAACACGACCTATTACCGGCAGTTTGTGACTTTACAAATCAAAGCAAACATCAGTGGCGTAACGGTATGATGATGTTAATGATAAGTCCAGTTTTGCTCTACGCCCGCTTTTTATTAGACAACGTCATTGATGGAAAAAGCCTTGATAATTGGACGGGGGCCCAACATTACTGTACAGTAAATCATCAGCAAATACCACAACAATAAAAACAGCACGGCACCTCTTGGGCAACCCAAGCTGCAACCAGCCTTATATCTTTCGCGTTGGTAGACATGCAGACTGGGGATGGTCTTAAAAATCAGCTTAACACGTCAGTTTTTCCTAACTTAACACATAGTTGAAAACACTTGGTAGGGTTTGTTAAAGATCTTGATAGGTTCCTCTGTTTTTTTTTTTTTTCTCAATTAGCTAAAGCGGATCATTGGGGCACTTATCGAGCTCTTCTTTAGATGTTGACAAACATGTCAGACGATAGTACGAAATCCAGAAGATAATTGCTCCTTGTGTTGCATTTGCTACTGCCCTAAAATGCTTTCTAAGCATTGAAATCGTGCCATATGATAAGTCCCATCTCCCTGGAATAAATTGACGCAACGCCGATTTTGTTCCATTCTCCGTTCATTTTATAGCTAAATTAAGGTTGCAATATAGTCCAGATTCAGATGCTGAGAGTGAATTTGGCAGAAAAACACAAGTGTTTGGTCTTTCCGATCACTCGTCTTTTAGTGGATATTGATTTTTTACTATTTAAGGTATACCTTGTCTTTCTGTGTGAGGTAGTTCGATTCGCCTATTGACAAATCTAATAACCTCGAATATTTTGTTTATCAAGAGCAGTATGAAAAACCTATATGGAAGTATCCCTTTAGCGCTTATGGCCCTGAAAGACTGTGCAACTATGTAACGTGGATTTACAGAGCGTTCGAAAATTTGAACTCCAGGATCTGTTGGGCTTCACTTGGTCATATGCCAAGATCTTAGCTCAAAGTTGTTGAATACAAAACAGATTTATGTTGATTTCGAAGACTAAACCCATTAACGAGCTCAGCTTAGCGTTTAATCTTACCATGAATTCTTATAAAAAAAACCACAGCAACCTATACTTTTCTACGGAAGAACTATAAAAGTATTTTGAAGGTCTTACTAATTCCAGAAATCCGACAACATACATTCTTTAAATGAGTCAGAAAAAAAGACGAATATTCCACCACTCAAGGCCAATTCGAACATTAGTGAGTTATCCTTACTTCGTGGTATCACTTTAAAATATTTTTCACTCAATGTTGGCAGCTCAATGACTCAATTTAACCTTCCGGCACTCGAATATGATTAATTTAGAGAAAAAAGGTAACATCAAACCCGGATGACTCATGCAAGCTCGCGTCGTTTCATCTTATCTAAACGTTATGAACCCAGCATCCCTTACGATTAGTCACCATTGCATAAATAAATCAATGACGTGACCTATACCACAGCCACCAAGACTTCGCTATACGTATACATGCGTATACTTGTACACTTGTTCTTCATCGATCCACTGCCATTCATATGCGGAGAGTTGAACCTGATTCTTTGAATCAAAATCAGCTCCATTGTAGCATGATAAAAACTATTTCCAACTACAGGGGGGAGGAGTTCTAAGGAGTACTCCCGTTGACCCATTTGACACTGGCACAGTGTCATTGAAAAGAGAGAAAAAAAGAGGCGAGGGGAAAGGGGTTCGCAAGTTAAAGATTTAGATGAGCTAAACTCGCACTCCTATTATGTATGCGAAATCATTCTAAACGATGCTGTAACATACATGAATGCATGCGATAATGAAGAAGAATTTTTTCCTCCAACTAGGGGTTGAGTGCGTACTAGATGTGGAACACACCCGCCCACTCACACTTTACCCATCAAGTACTATTAAAGACACCATCAATGATAGCGTCATCCCGGCGCGCGTTGGTAGTCACCAGAACAAAATACATTTGCGGAAATTGGGTCAAACTAAACGAAAGGATTGTGTGCTGCATTCCAGGCCCCCGAATGCAGAGTGACTCTGTCGGTTCTATTATTATCTTTGCCCAGAGTTAGCTTTCCTAGACCATTGCTCTAGATTTCGGTGATAACGAGACTGATGAACAAGCTGCTGAAGCTAATTGGCCAGTCAAAATTAAATGACAGATGTCGCTTTAACACCTCAGTGGTCAAGTTTTTATTTTTTGCTTTCGATGAGGTCTGGTCCATGCACAGTTTCCAGACGGAAGGGGTATTCCTCAAATGTTTGTCGTGTAGTATAGTGACTGGTAAAAGTACAATCAGTCATTGTAAAGCATTGTGGTGGTTGCACGCAATTTGAGCTGGTGCTACTGGGAAATTTGAGCCCTTAATTCTGTGACTAGTGATACTCGTACTTAGGGCGCATGTCATCGTCTGGTCAGAGTCAGTCCATTTGTACCCGTAACCGAGTGAAGGTGCTTCGTTCTCACAACTAGATTCAAATTCAGTTGTCATTCGTCGCGTAACACGGGTTAAGTAAATCGAGCCTCTAGACTGTAAAGTAAGTAGTGACATTGTCGCGGCTTTTAAGTATCCAAAGTTTACAGAATTGCAATAAATATTTGAATCGTTTTTTTTCTGGAAACGTGACGCCCTTCCATTTCGTCTTAAGTGATACGGATTCGGGTAGTGTTCGAAAACAGTCATAAATAGTGAAAGGCATTGAAATTCTTAAAAATTTTTAGTGAGCCAATTTCAGGCGTTGGTGAGAGTTTATTTTTATTTTTTATTTAGTGAAACTTCTTATTTCATCCACCCTCTGGATTAGAGCATAGTTGTTGCTTGTGTGAGTTTTATTTGCTAACAACAAGATTTTTTTCATAAAGTCATATCCCCAGGGAAATTTAATCTCCTGGTTTTTGTTTGATCTTTTAGTCAGACATGTCCTCGCCTTACAACCTTGTCCGCACTTCTACTTCTTTGAGATGAGTAGAAAAAGCAGAAGGCTGAGGACGACCTTTGTGCAGATTTCATTTTGTTTGATTGTTATATTAAAATCGCTTTAAGGACCTAGTTGTTGTGTGCTTTTTTTCTTTTTGGGTTTATGCAAATCTTTATATCAAATTTACGAACGAGAAAATACATGCTTGTTTTTGATGTTCTTGTTATATGACATACGACATAAGGAAATTGATTATTCGGTTATTTTTGGAAAAAGCGTTAGATGGAATTTGATCGTTTGCTGGCATTTTTAGGGAGCCAATACGTTCTATAGAGTTCAATGTTCAGTTGGTCACTGTAGGCTCTAGCTATTTCTGCGGTTATTGACATTTCGTTGGACAGTACTACTCTTAATCGGGTTTAAAATGGCTCCTTCTGAAAGGATGGGAAGGAAGTATTTTCAGGAGATTTTGTGTTTTTACTACCGTGGTTTTTGCAGTTGCGAGTTCTCCTAAGCTGCTATTTGATGTCTTGTCGTTGGGTTAAATTTACCCAGTACTAATTTCAGAGATTTTTATCTGTCAAATCAATTGTCAGATTGCAAACTTTCAGTGTCATTTTTATTCAGTAGTTTTTGTGATAACATACAACCGACATAATCCGCCATCTGAGACCGCTATCCGGCGTATTGTTGACCGTTTTCGCAACACTTTTGCATTGGAAGATGAAGTGTCACCAAAACAGTGCATAATGAAGAGAATATTCCATCCGTTCACGAGGACGTTGGAGAAGATCCAAATTCATCGATTCGACATCTTTCACAAAGCTTGGTCTCTATGCGTCGTTTTACATAAAGATCTTGGTTTGAAGGCTTACAAGATACAGGTTGAATGTTTTGGGTCGAAATTTCAGTGAATTGACCAAAAATTGTGTTCAATAAGCAAAATTGTCACATTTGGAGCAAAGATAGCCCATATGAAATTGTCTAAACGCTGCTAGATTCTGAAAAATTCACAGTTTGGTGAGATCCATGCAGCAGTTCACGTATTTTTTTTTTTTTTTTTTTTTTTTTTTTTTTTTTTTTTTTTTTTTTCAAAAATAAAGCTTATCCGTTATCCGAGGGTAACGACAAAGGGTATTCGCTATAGAGCCAGGAATAATGACTTTTTCGTTACACGAATGGATGGTATAAATGTGGTATCAGCAGGAAAGTGCTATATGCAAGTTAATGAAGAAAACATTCAATGAACGCATAATTTCACATAATAGATATGTGAATTGGCCTCCAAGATCTTGTGATTTGACGTATCTTAATTATATTCGACTTAAATATAAGTCGCTGGTCTACAAGTATTATGACAAAACAACAACATTCAATGGATTGGAAGTCAACATTATGCGTGTTATTGCCGACGTATGGCCACAAATGCTTGCAGAACACATTCTCTCGACAGCACACAAAGAAATCGCTATTAAATGATATTGTATGTGCTTTGCTCAAAGTCAAATTTAGTACTGTTTTAAAAAATCATTTTATATATAGCATAGGATGTATCTTTGTTAATTTGGGCTCTGATGTTCGCGAGTTTGTTTTTTCCGTCGTACTCCTGACAAGTTTTGTTGCCGTAAAATACCTCCTGGACAATTTAAAGTCTACGGTATTCGATCTGAGCTGTTTCATATGAATCTTTTCAAATCTTCTGTAGCAACTATAAATATTATTATACACTTTTATTCTGAATGATTCTCGTGCTTTGAATAAGGTAGGCGCTAATTTAGGTGGTATTACTTCTAGTATAAAGACAGAACGTTCCAGATGAAACTAGTATGGCATAGTTCCATCATTTGCAATAATCAAAGGGCAGCTTAAACATCGCACATCTTTATAAATGACGAGCTATTTAATATTCTGTTAATTCAAATAAATTTGCGAAACTATTAGCACCTTTATTTGGCAATGGGAAATAATAATTATTAACTGCTTAAAAAGGTTTTCGTCTAGACAATAAATTCAGGTGTCTGAATGTGTTCACAAAGTGACCAACATAATATCTCATTACACCGGAAAACGTACACTATAATTACTACCGAAAACAGCAACACAAAACATAATTACGATTGGCTTACAACCTTAGGAAGTCAAAATATCCGGCACAGGTGTTAAAAGATCGCTGTAAATTGGTAGAAATCAACTTCAACTCCAGTGTAGATAAATAGAAACAAAACAATAAATAATGTGGTCAATAGAAGTGGGCGGTTTGTGGTGAATAAATTAATTTTATAATTCAACTGTTACGTATGGACGTGTGGTAGAATATGACATTCGTAGAAAGCAAACCGACAAGGTTATCAATACAATTAGCTGTTTAAATTATACCATCCCAGAACATTTACTTCGTTTACCGTATGAGGAATTCTCAAATGAAGACTGTTTTTTTGACCAGGAATTGTGGCAAAATCTGGATAGGGTAACATAATAATGACTCGTTGAACCAAACATAGAACTCGAGTTGAACATTTTCACATCCTTGAGGACTATGAGCCTACTAACCGTTTACTTTACCTGCTTCATGTATAAATGTCATCAGCATTGTTCTTGAAAGAATATTGCTAGAAAGGGTACAGTCAAGGGTAAATCACTTGGTGACATTCAGTTAGCAATCTGTCTTAGTGCCATTAAAAGTGGTGATTTTGGCATGAAATGCAGAATTGATGGAACTATTAGATGAAGACAAGAATAGCTAGCAGAAGCATTGAAAGTTAATCGTACAACGGTTTTCAAACGTTCAACAGCCCTGAGAAAGATCCAAAAAGAAGAGAAATGGATTATGGAACTCAATTGAAAGAGACATCAAAAGGCGAAAAGACATTTCAGATATTTTGCTTGAACAGAAATGGTTTCCTGCATCGAATTGTTACTGGCAATGAAAATTAGATCTACTATATTTCGACAATCCCAAGCGCAAAAAAATCATAGGTAGATATTGGCCAACCATCAACCGCGCAACCATGTCCGAGAAAACAAAGTTATGTTGTGTGTTTTGTGAGACCAGAAGGGAATGGCGTACTTTGACCGGTTAAGACCTTCTAAAACGATTTCTGGGGACCGCTACCGTCAATATGATAAAATTAAAATTGAGCATTGAACCAAAAATGACCAGAGTATGCCCAAAAACACGCGTCAGTTATCTACCATCATGAAAATGCTCGTCCACATATTGCAAACGAAGCTAAAATCTATTTTGCAAACATCAATTGGGAAGTTCTGCCCCACCCGCCGTATACACCAGACTTGCCACCCTTCTGATTACTAATTGTTTTGATCGATGCAGATGGACTTTCGATGCAGCACTTTCATTCTTAAGAAGAAGTGGAAAATTGACTTGATAAAAGGTTGGCGTCAAAAGACGAGCAATGTTGTTGGCGCAGAATTAATTATTTGCAAGAAAGATATGAAAAACTCATTATGTTTTTAAAATAAATGAGTTTTTTTAAGCAAGCATGTTTGTAGTTTTTTCTAATCTTCGAAACAATTGTTAAAAGTGATTTACGGAATGGCCTTCAAGCAGTGATTTGGTTTTGGTCTCTTCAATCGTGTCGAAACGGTGTCCCAGGTGGTCTCTTGAGCTTAGGAGAGAAAACGGTGGTTGTAAAACGATATGAGTTAAATTTTTGGCGAAAAATTGACGCTCCGCTTCCTAAAAGTTGAGTGTTTTTGGAACTAACCGGGATTTGACTTTTCAGGCACAAAACATCTTTCAAAATTGTCTCGACTTATCTAAATGATCATTGTCAAATTACGATTTTTGAGCACCAAATCTTTGATTTCTTTGATGCGTTGTTCATCAGTTGATGTTGATGGCCGTCCAGGGCGATTTTTGTCTTCAACACTTTCACTGTCTTCTTTGAATTGATTGTAGCATTTTTGTGTGACATAGCCTGATGACCGAATTCCTTTTGCAGAATTTTCGAAGTTTCTGTGGTAACAATTTCATTCCGCAAACAACATTGAATGCAATTTCTTTGCTCAACAAAATTATATATTGTAAAAACCGCTTACTTCACTTTTTACTGTTCACAAAACACGTGCATAGCCTACAAAATTATATTGGCTAAAATTGAAAAGCTTGCTCATTTTAAAATTCAAATTTCACCTTAGTCTTGTGGTCTTGGTTATTTTCCATAATGTTTTTAAAAACATACATGTATCCTTCACTAAAATCATCGTTATATCTAAGATTTGGCAACCAAATTTCATCATCATTCACCATTTCATCGGGCATCCTTTGGCATAATTCCTTCCTATTAGCACTCAACTCGTGTTTTCTTTTCGGCTTCAATCAAATTTTAAGATAGGCAGATAGAGTTTCTTTATGGCTAATTAAAGAATGTTGAGTCGTTAGTATGCTTCAGCAAGTCTGAACCTCAGGTAAGAACCATTGTAAAAAAAAAAATACGGAAACAGTCCTTATCAAATCTCTCTTAGACCCGGACTTTAAAAATTTATTTGTATTGTATCCCCTGAAAATAAAATAAAAAAAGTTTAGCGGCTGGTTCCTGGTTAAAACAAGCCTTTTTTAAATATTTAACATTCCAGCATAATAAGCAAAATCTTACATAATTTACTCAGCTTCAACTTTCGATAATTATTTTCTCAAGTTCCTGCTGCATTTTTATCACTCACAAACCGCTCTTCATGTTGAACAAATTAAATCCATAATACGACTTTCATCGCCTAAAGTATATCAGCATTTTACAACTGTTGCTGCTACTATCTTCCAGCGCCCAACACCCAGGAAGCCGACAATTTCAGATCTCAATTAGGCAACACCAATACCTTGTCCATGCCTGCTACACCAACAAGTAACAAGCTATTTCAGTTCCAACAAAACGACGTGTTAATTGTGAAAATTACAAAATGAAAAATTAGAAAAAAATCTTATCCCATAATCGTTGGCCATAAACTATCCGATCGACCATTAAGTCGACATGACAGTCATAATCAGCCAGACAGGCAAACACCTACATATATATTCACTTTAATCGTAATTTCCCCCCTAGAGAAATTCATCATTATAGCCGCGACTACTCGTATGTGTATGTTACCTAATTAATTGCGTGCAATTTTCCTGCGATTTTCCCTGAGAAACTGAAAAGTCAAACCTGCCATAAACATTTATCCATTCATCCTCTATAATGGGTTTCCTTGAAGCAAACAAGCACACACCCAGTTTCCAGGCCCGAGGCTGGACACGATTTTCCTCACTTTAGATCCACTTTGGAATCCAGCAAGTGTCCTCTGAGCCGATATGAGACGATAGCACATGTGGAGAACATGATTTAATTGGAACAACATTCACTTTTAATCTCGAAGAAATGACATTGTTGTCATCATCTTTGTATCTATTAGTATAGTGCACATGCACTACCAATTTTCACAATGAAACGTTGCGTCTGTCGTCCGGTGGGTCGTTCGATTGGCATCAAGTACGAGTATGTGACTTATGCGGCCAAGTGGCTGGTGTAGTGGCTTTACTGAGTCACAGTTGGTCTATGGGAGCTCAAAAGTCTGAGTGAACTGAACCCATTCAATTAGTGGCAATCATTGGATCTCGAGTTTCAATCATTTTTTCATTTTTCAATTTCCGAACGGTTGGACGTGCAACGAAAGAATTTCATTACTGCAGACACAAATGTATGTATAGCTCATGTTTTCATAATCAATTTGCCTTAGATGAGAGGAAAAAAAAGAACATTTTAATGGTGGTTCCAGGTATGAGAGAGCCATTTGCTGCAATAAAGGAACATGCCAACTAATGACTGCGACGATGACGATGTTGTGGACGCCAGTCGTCTCGTCAATTTAAGCCCATGTTAAATGGATTGTCTCTAAAGTTTTATATGGCTCAAAAGTGAATATCCACATGTTTTTAACGCGCTTACGCAATCCGTCGAATGCTGCAGAAAATTTATGCAAAAAAATTTTTTTGAAGAAACGTTTATGATCTTAAATCTCTTGGTGGTCACATTGGCCCAAGAAAATAAAAGTGTCGCTAAGCGCTGAGTTCGTTTTATGTATACGAGTGATTTGCCTTAAGTCCCGAGGAATAATCACGTTTTGGCAGTTACTCGTCGAGGTCTTGTCTCATTTATTTAATGAAGCTGATATGGTTCTTTGAATTTTTTTCATTTTTGTCTAAAAAAAAATAAATTAAATAAAACAAATCGCAATCATGACTCACATGATTTTCGTTCCATTGTGGTGGACGACTAGAATAAATTCCAAGGAGGGCAACTCATTTTAAATGCTTTAATAACATAGAACTTGAAAGACAAGTATGCGTAGGTGTAGGTGGATTTTAATCCTTCTACCTGACAAAGGTCATTTGCGTAATAAGATCATTAACAAGAATCAATGATAAAAAATGACTTGATTTGTGAGTTTCGAGCTGTTTGAGGAGCTTGGCCTTTTTTATTTGTTCAGTGATTGAACATGACAGGCAACTATTTGAATTTCAATTTTTTGACACTGTTGTGATTGAAATGTTTACTTTTTACAAGGTTTGCATTACAACAAGGTAGGTATGATGTCATGAGCGTGTATTAACATATCTGGGCATTCGGTAGGCATTGACGAATATTTGGAAAGATTCCAAGATTTTCTGCAACGGACTGAGAGTGAAAAGTGTATTTGTGGTCCAAAGGCATACGGTAATTTATTCAGCCGTTTTATAACGAGGAGCTCAAACAGTTTACACATAAAGGTGTCATTATTCCCACGGAAACACATTGCTTAAATCATATTCTATAATTGCTTCCAGACAGGAGCGGCTGCCTCTTATTACATAGCTTATTGTTTTTTTATTGGTGTAAATCTGATTACCTATACGACAACACTAGTTGTTGTGCGCTCTGTATGACCTAGCCATCTTTTTCGCTCTAGCTGCATCCCTTTTGACTAGAACCTCGCCAAGGATGGAATATCACACGTATAATCAATGGTTCAAAGCACAGAACTTTCAGTTGCTTTAATCATTCATCAGTGTTGTATACTAGGATCGGGATGATAAGGATTTTCAATGGACTGATTGGTATATTGGTATTGGTATAGCTTATAGAAACAATGATTGGTATTTGGAGCTACTTTTCGCTTGATCTTTATCCACACTGAGATAAATTTTGGAAACTTCCGTAAAAAAACGCAAATAGAACTTGTATAACAAAACTTCGCGATACTGATGTAAGATTTGACGTATCTGCATCGGTACTTTCTTTGTCAATCCGAAACAATCTATGTATTTGGCAGATTTTTGAAAATTAATTTTTTTTCTAATCGAACCAGATGGACGATATTCAGAAAAAATTCGGAAATACACAGTGTGGCAAATAATATCCCGCACTATTTATAGAAAACATAATTAAAATACGATTTCTGTTTATTTTTCCGTGTTTTTATTCGAAATATACACTTCAATTCACTTGTTGCAACAATTCAATAGTTATTATCTCTATCTCACTTTCCATAATTGCCTCCAGCGCCCGTTTCAAAGCTGCTTGAAATGACGGAGTGGCGTACACTTGTTGCATCAATCGAAATGTTTCTTTCGATATATTGTATTTGGAATTTAGATCAGGGGGTCAAAAGATGAGAAAAACAGGTATTGGATCATTGCAAAAGTTCTTGCTCGATTTGAAAGAGAAAAACACAAGGGATTACTAATCAATTATAATGCGTTTTCCAATAAGGACTTGAAAACTTTTTTTTTAAATAAAACGCAAACCATTTGAGATATTTCAAAAACTTTATTAGCGGCTTGAAGTACAACAAAATATTTATGAATGGAACTCGACTTCGTTCATTTGGCCACCGTGGGCACGATTCGTTGGCTCGGCCACACATTTCTGCCGAAACGGCCGCTATTTCGCGTTGGCTCTGAGCTCTTCCAACGTCGTCGGCTTGTTGGCATAAATCAATGACTTAACGTAGACCCACAGAAAATAGTCAAGCGGCGTTAAATCGCACGAACGAGGCGGCTAATCGACTCTCCCATTTCTTGAGATAACACGCTCACCATACTTACTCTTTAATAAATCGATTGTAACGTGTGTGGCTTGTGGCACTATCCTGTTGAAACCACATGTCGTCCAAGTCCATATCTTCCAATTCGGGCCAAAAATAATCGGTGATCATGGCGCGATAATGCTGACCGTCCACAGTAACGTGACGATCGTTATCGTCGATGAAAAAATATGGCCCAATACGCCGCCGGCATGAAAACCGCACCAAACAGTTATTTTTTGTGGATGAAGTGGTGATTCATGAAGCACATGTTGATTTTCAGCCGACTAATAACGCATATTTTGCTTATTGACGAACCCATTGAGCCAAAAATGAGCTTCGTCACTGGGCGAGAATTACGACCGAAAATTGGGATTAACGCTCTTAAAGTTGCAGTCACCGACTCCGAATTTCGGTAGAAAATTTTTATAATTTGCAGGCGTTGCTCGTTCGTATACTTTACCATGATGAAAATGTTGAGTTTACTGAATAAATTGACAGTGACAGTTTGATGATTAGTGAAAGGATGCGTTCACAAAATAAATACAAAGTTGTCAAGTCCCTATTGGAAAACCCGATATATTCCTCGTTATTTTCTACAATTGTCTCCCAATATTTTACAAGTTTTGGGATTCCGTTTTCATAGAAACTGCATTGTTTTCATCGCAAGGTAGTTTTTACCAGCTTCAGCGGAACCAAATTTCTTCTTATTCAAATCGTTTTGAAGAGATCGAAACATATAAAAATCGTAAGGAGCAAGGTCTGAAGAAAATGATTTCTTATTTGAACTCTTTGAATTTTTGCAGCTTTTGTTAGGCGAAATGTGGAATGAGAGAAGATGACGTTTTTTCGACTAGTCAAAACCGGACAATTTCCTTGAACTATCTCATTAAGCTTAGAGAGTTGCTTACAATACTTATTCGCCGTGATTGTTTCGACAGGTGAAAGAAGATCGAAAAAAAGATACCCCTGGAAACTTTTATTGGATGCCTGCGACCTTTTGCCACGAGTTCTGCGACTTTATCCGATTGTTTCCAGCTCCTTTTTTGTTGGATGTTGTTGTATAAAACCTACTTCTCGTCACCTGTCACGACTCCATTCAAAAAAGTCTAAGCGGAGATATGTCGCCAGGAACGCAGTCCAGCTTGATTTTTTACGCCAAACAATGCACCCACATGTCGAGCTTGGAAATAAATCGTGATCGTGATCAATCTCGAAAGGACGTCCAAAACAAACAAAAGTTACCCCATACAGCAATCTTTCCGCCACGTATGAAGATCCGGCACGAACTTTTGCAATAATCCTATACTTGCTACAACTACTTTCCTTTCCCTTACAAAATCGAAGTAGCTAGTTTCTGTTTTGAGATGTGATGTCAGCATATGCCTGCTGCATTTATAAAGGCTTACTCTTTTTAACAAAAACATGGGACAGCGCCTTTCTCTGTCGTTCATGAATGCGTTCATACAAGGCCGCATTTGCACGATAAAAAATTATCGGTGATAAATTCTCACCGAAATATGTATTGCCAGGCGTAGTTGTTGTCGCAATTCTTGAAAGTCTTCTTTTCAGTGTCTTTCTAAGATAGCAAAACTTATCCTACCATCCATAACAAGATTTGAATTCTGCTGTAATTGACTCCTAATTTTTAATTTGCAATTTCCAAAGCTGCTTATCTATTTATTTTATAAATTAAATTACTTTTTATACCTTTCAATGCTAATAGAACTTTGTATATATTTTTTCAGGTAAAAAAAAAAAACAGAAATCTCCACACATCCTGTCCATGTTCATTCAGATTTCATTCAAATCCACAGTGAGTAATAAAACTTCTAAATTAAATCAGACTACGAGTACGTTGGGTTTTTAAAAGAAGAACCCAAACCATTGCACGTATCGCATAGAATCGAATGTCGTTCAAAGTGTTTTTTTTTCTGGAGTGAAATGAACCCCAAATCCATGATTTGGTTTTGATTACGACTCTCTTTTAGAAGAAATAAAATTCTAATCATGACTGACTGTCAGCGGCTATGTGTGAATATAAATGTTTTCTTTCTTTGAATTTGTATAACAATAAAATAAAATTAGAGTTAATAACACGACTTTAATCTGTGATTGATTATTCATTTTGGAACTTTGGGCAGAAGTGTTGGCAAACACTACGTATGAGGAAAACTATCTAGTGAGGGTTCAAACGCGTATCTTTGAAGATATTTTTCATGTTTCACTCGTTTTGGGAATTCAAAAATGTTAATCCAGCAAATTATGATTTATGAATGCGTGAGATGTTAACGAGATTCACTTTTAATTATATGAAAGCTGTTTAGATATACATCAAGAGAGGGGAGTAAACATTAGAAATATAAATTTTTTCGACTTAATTGCTCTGTTTATCACTTTCGCAATTTAGGTTTTTTTTTGTAAATAAAACTAGACACATGCGATTTCAGGTTGTTCAGTGACAATAAAATCTACGTCAAAACTTCAAAATTGACACTTAAATTAAATTGACACGAAAATTGCCAACTAAATTCTTTTAATTTTATTTATTTTCTGTCGGAAATTCTTAACAGTTCGTCTTCATTCATTCTATGTCATGGATTAAACAAAGGAATAATAGGTTTTCTTATTCTACTCAGGTCTGTAGACTCGCCATGGAATCAGCTACTTTTTGGTTTTTTAAACTGGTTTCTGCCTTTCCTCTTCTCCTTGTACACGTTGCTGAAAGTCTTTCTGATTTTAATAAATTTGTGACTTAAGAATTTGACTCGACTTTCAAATTTTTCATGAGTTCTTCTTCCTCTTTCTTTGGTTTTAAGCCAGCATCTGAAGCAACATTTTGACTAGCTAACGTGACGTCTTACCGTTTAAGAAAAAGTCTTACCGTTTAAGAATAAGTAGTAAGCAAGCGGAACATACGAGTACGGAAACTCTGACCATCTTATTTCCACCGATTTGCAGTGGCCTGCAAAAATAAGGCTACGAAAGAGACGAAATCTTTCAGATGTTGCGGCTTTGGGGATACTGATGGAATAGTCCACCGTTCTTAATCCAACTGTCGCTTCAAGCTATCAAAGTCGTAGAGAATCGAATTCGTCGACATCCGCTGCGTAAGCACGTCCATCATGTCGCGCATGAAACTTGACTTGGGACCCAGCTGATACAGGAGAAACATTTCTGCTACTAACAGAAGCATTGAAATAAAAAGTTAGCCAAAATTGAAGGCCTTGCTTTTCCAGAGCGAGAAAACCGGACACAGATGAATTCTGTTTACTGACGTGAAAATGTTAACCAGAAAAAACCTCGATGAATAAAAAGAGCGATAGAGTGTATGCTCCGTCATCACAACATGCATCTCAACTTATTCCGAGAGTTCAGTTGGGATGTTTTGGTTGTGAGTCTCCTACGATGAGGTCACTATGCCACATTTTTGCAAGAAAGGTTTCAGAACCTCGACGATAGTGTATCAAACGGTCGTTTTAGAGAACGTTGTGTTCGGTTGTTAAACCCAAACATGGATCAGAAGCTACCTTCCGGAATTCAGTTTTACGGATGATCGGGCATTTAGTAGACCAGACTTCAATCCATTAGACTGCAAACTATGGTTCATTTGCACTTCCCTACATCCAAATATTGAATTTTTGAGCGCGTTTTTTTCAGGGCAGTGCTAAACTTTCCAATGCATGAGGTGCGTACCGTAATAGATGAGTGACTAGACTGACCACCATTGCTGGAAGGCAAATGGGGACAATTTCGAATAAGTTGTTCTACAATTTTGGGGGTTTGTTTGATCCAATAAGTAGAAAAACAAAGTTTTGAAAAGTATTCATTCGATTTCATTCACTAGCCAAAAACCGTGTGCGACTACCAAATCATTTGCTAGGAGAAGGTAGATGCATAAAAAGCGAAAATATTATTAAATAAAAAATAAAAGTTAAATAAAAAGGACAAGGAATAATGGCATTGCCCTGTTGCGAAAAGAATTTCATAGCCTTTCATAAATATATGATTTTGTAAGAGTGTTCTCATGACCGTTGCCTCACATAAGTGGTCAGTGGTCAGACAGTCTGAAGTTATCAGGTCAAGCGGCAGACCATTCTCACCTCTGATTTCAATCAACATTTTTGAGGAACCCTTTTTGTTTATTATTAATCCGCGTGTAAAATTTCGAGGACTTTAAAATGAATGGAAAACTAATTATCAGAACTACAATAATAAATACTTGATAATGAATACTTCGATAATAAATACTTCGACAGCCACTGAGGAAGCAAACTTCACTTTTCTTCTCTGAGCTATCTATAGCATCCTGGGAGAATTTCACATAGAATGTATCTCTTTGTTTATGTGACATGCTCTCTCTCTAGATAAATTACCAGTGCGTACTACCTTATGTCCCCATAATCTTCCATTTAAACTATAGCGCCATATGAAGGGAAAACTAAAATCTACACCTATGTCAACAAACTTAACCTGAAGCCTTTGAGAGGTCCTTGCCTGGCACATACATTAGGCATATCAATTATCTCTTTTTTCATTTCAACTCACCCATTTTTACCCCGTTATGCGTTGCCGATTATGGGCCTGGCCAAGTTTTTTATTTTGATTCTACGAGTATGTTCTTGTATTCGAGCAATCCAATTTTTTTTTCTTTGGCCCCCCTGAAACCCCAACTAAGTACTTCATTTTGTGAATAAATCTCTATTCATTGTCTCAATATTCCTGAACATTACCGAATGAATGCAAGTATTTTTTTTTTTTTCTATTCCGGCGAGGGCAAATGAAAATCTTCCATCAGACACTATGAGGATCGCGAGCGCGTGCTCATCGTAGTGTGAGATTCTTACTCACTAAAAACACCTCCCATCGATAATAATGTTTGATGCCGCAACTAAGTTAAACTTATCTTTTTGAGCGGGCTTATAAAATTCCTACCTCTAAAGGGTGTGAATTTTCCAGCAAAACTGGTCCGCCACCTGGGGTATTATTACCTTTTGTTTTGCTCATTGCATTTTAGTCGCCTCTTACGACAGGCATGCCTACCTCGGGGATATTCTAACCCCTATCCGAAGGCGTGAATCCAAGTATAATACAGAAATTCCCACGTAAGTATGCTATCCGGATTTCAGTTGCTTTAAAACGGCAATATAGGTATCTTATTCAATCTTTGAAACTACCTAACTCGTAAGGTGCGTGTCCACTTGAGAGCACTTTCGCTATTAATTGAGAGTAGTCATCATGATGTCACATAAGCGGAAAGTTTCAGCCACAGTTGTTTTTGATATTGCTCTGAAAAGGCGAAAAAAATGTAAAAAACAAACATCTTTAGTCTTCTTTCTTCCTTATCCAATAAATTAATGTCTGATTGTGAATGTCTTCAGTTTAAACTTCAACTGATGAGATGATGAGAGTGCTAGTGGAATTGATTGATAACCAATTTCGAATTAGGTCAACCATGCAAACGAGAAAGGGCATTAACTTCGTTAGTTACTTGTGTACCTGTGAATGTTTTCTATAATTTCACGCAAAATTTCACATTCCAAACTATTGCAATGAAATAAAAATATGGAGATATAAGCGATTTAAAAATAAAGGGGTCACTAGAACACTACGATTGCAATTATGAGACGCTCCATTTTTGAATTTAGAGACTCAGCAATTTTTTGAAATTATTTTTTTGAGTTCCTTGAATTGTTCAAACGTTATCTAGATAAAGTGTTCTGCATCAGACTTTCTGATATTCTGCTTTTTTCCGACGTTTTCCGTATGCCTTGCCCACAAAAGTACACTGATTACAATATAACTTGCTCATACGAGATGAGAGTTACCTACATATACGAGTAGTTGTTACAGTTTGTCGTGTTACTTTGTATTTATGTAGTGAAACAAGAATGCTAGTCCTCGATCAGATTCGGCAATTTTCGTAAATTTTTCTATCCAAAATTCTTCATATGGCTTATAAAAAGCTGACAAACAGAACTGGACTATTTTTTTTAATTATGTTGGTTTGGCTTGTCTTGTCAACTGATTCCGGTTTAAGTTGGTTTTACCTCATTGGGGTTCACTACCTAATAGGCTTTGTGTTCATCATTGGATGACTCTTTTACCTCTCTGCCCATTTTTATTATTACGTCACACCTGGTGAAAATTTACCCGTTTGTTTACCCCTTACATGCCTTTCTGATTGAAATTTTTCAATCTGTTGATGTCTTTAAATATTTCTTAAGTGAAGCTTAACCTGAGATGGGTTCTGAAAGAGGTATTAATTTATTTCGAGTTAAACACACTTGATCTTAAGGCATGCCTATATTAAGACAGGCACAGAAGTTATGTAATTTTTCTATCGCAGTCACATAATTGTCTTGTATATGATTTAAATTGAAGCTACAGACAACTCTGAGAACTTTCAGTTCGGATAAACTGACCTTTTCTAAGCCGAAAGGAGAAGAATAATGTCTTCATGATTTGGTATCTTAATATTTTTAAAGCACGTAGAAATGCGCAATGTCGAATCTAAGTTTGATCTCTTCCACAAAACTAAGCTTTTGTCACCACCATGGCATAAAAGTAAGTAGCTGGCTTAACTCCAAGGTAATTTATCAAAAGTTTCTCATAACACTCATAACAGCAACATTGTTGTTCTCAAATGGGATCTGATACGGACTTGTTATAGATATATTTTTTTTAATGTGTCATTAATGATTCAGATTGGCTGCTAAACTTGTCATTCTCCTCTGAATTCCTACGCTTCCCCCTTTCTAACAAATACCTTCCAAACATCTTCATCAAACTTATACTGGCAACCATCAATTTAAAGCATAAAAATCACTTAACGACAAATCACGTGGCTACAACAGTTTCATGTAACATTTAATCAAAAACTGGTCATCGGCGGAGGCGACGTGGCGGCGGTAGCGGCAGCGGTAACGGCAACAACCAAACTAGAGATATTTCAAACTGATCTGATTCGCTTTAGAAAAGATTAAACATCCAGAAGGCCCCCACAAAATTACCATCCAATTTGAATTGATGGCGGTAAATTGGAAACCGCTGGACACCTTCAATTGGATCTTTAGTTTCTTTGAGGCCTAAGTCTGGGGGTCTTCGTGGTACCAGCATAAAATATCACACGCAATAATTTCTCTAGAAATATTCGGATCAATCCGCTTGAACGCTCGAGCAAACTCAGCGAATTTACTTCAAGTTACAAGCACTTGTAGATCTTGCCTCATCATCAGTTCAGCTTTTTTTAATTGATCTTGGCGGGGTTTTTTTTTCAATTTTTGATAAATTACCGATCACTATCTACGCATAGTTGTCACAAATGGGGCTCTTATGCATTTGGAAAAAGGAAACCTGACCCAGAATTGTTTTATTTTTGATCGGGACTAAGAGATTGTAGAGATAAGTGGAAACTGAATGACTATGTGTTTCAACCAGCAATGGGAACAGCAGGGAGTACATTAACGATTGTACTACAATATTATATGTGGGAGCCACATTGATCGTGAAAGATACTCGAGATGATTTTCTTTTGTTGTTGTTTTTTGGATCATATAACTGACTCATTGTGTTTTATTAGAAATGGCTATGAGAAGACCGAAAAGAGTTATTAGAGAACCATCAGCGTTATGGAAGTTTTATGTGAAAATCTCAGTTAACTTCCGGTAGTATCCGCATGTGGGCTTTGGGGCTTAGAAGTAGAGTAGTACAGTATAAGTTTCCGGAGGGATATTGATTCATACATGAATGTGGGATTGAAACATAAACTATATTTGACCTTAAAACAGCGATCGTGACTATGTTATAATTAGGTAAGCATCCTCGTAATTCTATGCACTTTTTACAGATGTCAAATCAAATGGCGCTTACCTACTGATTGTGTGCGTTTTTGTGTTCAACTTAATATAAAGTCTGCGACAAATGGATCAACTTTTGATTGTCACGAAGATAAGTTTTGATGGGGCAATCCAATGCATAGTAATCATCATAATTTTTGATGCAGTCATAGATTAATGATGATGATAGATGATTGCACCTTCCCACGATCGGTATGTTAGTTAATCATTTTGTTGGGTTAGCCGACAAGGCTATTGTAAGGCGTAACACAGTAATTTGCATGCAAATCAAATTGTATTTGTCGGGAAGGGAATCAATAAAAATAGTGTGAGTTATGATAACTGAAAGAAAAATTGTAGAGACGTAGTTTTCCATATCAAAAATTGTGCTTTAATATGAATTACTCGTATTAATCGTTTTCAGCATCGTTTGATTGTCGAGTTTGTGCATATCATATTTCAAATACATGGATTAAGCCTGTCTATGGGTATTCGTATGTGCTCATTGAAGACTTTGAATACAAAGAGTAGCCAGATAAGAACGATAAGCAAAAAATTCAAATAAAACAACAACAGCGTGAGATATAAAATTGATTCTGGCTTTATTTTGAAGCTTCGTTCATACCATAATGTGTGGCCGCCTCGACTTCGCTGGCAGTGCTTCAAGCGGTTGGTCCATTTTTTGATGATTGGTCCAATATGTGCGGAGCTATTCCGGCAATAGCGTGCCGAATGTTGGCCTCAAGCTCGAAAGTAATTGGTTTGTAAGCGTAAACTCAGTACTTGACGTAGTCACAGAGAAAATAATTGAGTGGTGTCAAATAGCATCATCGCCGCGGCCAACTGATGAACGCTCGCCGTGAGATGGCTCAGTAGTCAAATTTCTCCTTCACAACTTCGAGCGTTGCGTAGCTTGTATGGCATTTAGTGCCGTCTTATTGGATCATATTTCGGATATATCGATTTTGTCAAGCTCTGACCACAGAAAGTCGGTTAACATCGCTCTATATTTGAGAAAATTGACGGTAACGGTTTCTCCATTCTTATTTTGAAAGAAATAAGGTCCGATGATGACGGCATGCCAAAAACCCCACCAAACAGTAAATCTTTGTGGATGGATTGACGCTTGGCCGAACACTGGTGGATTGTGTTCGCTTTAATAACTGCACAAATTTGGATCTCCGGCCAACATTTCCATCGCCCAATTAGAGAACTCACGGTCGTCGAGCTTCAATTCTTGCGTGAGTACAATCTTATGGGAATATAGGTATAAATTCAACCGCAAAATAAGTCAAGTTGACTCTCAGGTGACGCCCAATTCAACTGATCGATGGCGAATCGACTCTGGATCTTGTTCGATACTGGCCGTTATGGCGGTTATGTTTTCTTTAATTTGCACCAATCTCTCTCTCGTTAGTGGCTTAAGATAAAAAAGAGTGTACTCGCGCTCAAATTCTTCTACGGTGCTTTGAATTGCCTGCACACTGAAGCCACGGTGACTACCGACCTCACGACGAAATTTACGTTGCGTATTTGCAACTGAGCTGGAATTTCGATATTATTTTAACAATTTCAATACGATCGGCAAGCGTGAAACGATTCTTGATTAAATGGCTGGATGTCATTGGTTACTTTGACAGCTACTGAAATATTACAATTGGAAAAATCATTGCTTAAAAGGATTTCATGAGAGATCACGCATTCGTCCTGCCACACAGAGATAGTTTTTTGTTTTTTGGTTTTATTGTTTGACATTTCATCATGGAAAAACTAAGCCCGTCACAGCGTCTGCAAATGATTGACCTGTTAATACGAATGTGTTGCGAGGAATGTGTTTCGAGCGCTTTGAGCAACTAATGGTCCGCATAATCGGCCTACCGAACGCTCAATTCGCTATATCATCGAGAAGTTTCAAACCCATTATTGAATAATACGTGACCAAATAGACCACATCTAGTACGTAGTGCAAAAAATAAAGCGGAGAGTGTACTCGAAGACCGTGATGAATCAGTTCGGCGCCGTTCTCAATATCTTTGTATTTCGTATGCAAAAACTTGGCGTATTTTACGTTAGGATCTAGGTTAAAAAGCGAAAAAAAGGGCGATGGCGATGGCGCGATAGTTGGCGGGCAATGGCAAACTCCCGAAAGTAAAAATTGCCTACGAAAAAGCTTTTAAGGAGTGCCGTTCGGACTCGACGATAAACCGTAGGCCCCGCTCAGATGTGACAAAAATGACAACATGAGCAACACAAATGAGTGTCAAGAAGCTAGGCCATGGCCCATACCGGGCTGCCAGCGCCACAGTTTTTTTTTTTTTCTAGGTTAAAAAGGAAACGAAGTTCAATTATTGCAAGAACTGAAGACGGCCAACTTTCTAAATCGTCTCCATTTCAGTCGTTCAAGCTTTGCCATTGCATGCCGACGAAAAAAAACGGTTTTGTATGGTTTATGGGTTTGTGGAATAATCGTTTCACATTTCTTCAAAACTAAGGTAGACCGGAACTCTTATTGTGAATGGCGCCCGCGCCAGGATAACGGACTATCTGCCACCTAAAATTGAGAAATGTGGTCTTGACGACATTTGGTTGCTGACGGTGTTAGTTGGAACACAGCCCGTGCAACCATGGTTTTATTGCGAGAACAATTCGGTGAACAATTAATTTCACGCCTTAAACCGGTGAATTTATAATTTTCCTTTGAGGCTACGTAAAGTTCAAAGGCTACAATTGAGGAATTGGTGGCCAACTGTAATCGAGTCATTGGCCAAACACCACTTGCAGTACTCGAACGCGTCGTCAGACTTCAGAAAGGGGCTGGTAGCTGCAGTTACGGCCAACATTTGAAAGAAATAAGCTTTATAAAATAAATGTAAAAAATGGACTTTTTGTGCGACGATAAATATTACCCGATAAAACTGATTTTTTTAATATTTTTAATATTTTTATCATTTTTGCAAAAAGTACCTCTAAAAGAATCACTCTTTACGCTACCTAATAGTTGATGCTGACAACACCAACGTAATTAAATAAATCACTTTTAAATGTGCTAAAAGTCTTAATTTTGTTCTTTATCTTTGTAACCGATATTAGGTAAGATTGGAATTATGTATAAGATGGTATGAAATATGACTTCAAGCAAGTGGTTTGCTATTTTTAAAACAACTATTTGCGTTTTGTCATTTCTTATCTAACTAAGCGAGGTCGAGAAAAAGCTGTTGAAACCATGAATTATGATCGAATAATCCCACTTCCTGGTTGAGAGCAAATTTCCTAGAAGCACATTTACTTATGTAAGAGTCATCTGCTTTTCAATATCGATTTCTAAGGAATATCCAACTGGCTTCTCCACTCTCACTCACTTCTACTCTTTTAATGTGCCGGCAAATTCTATGTTGCCACATGTGCAAGTATCTGATGTTGTCACCAGTGTCGATGTCACTGAACCATGAAGTCTGCAAGATTTCATTGTCACTTGGTTGACCATGAAAATATATCAAAACGTCCAGAATCACATCTGTTCTTGTCAACAGACGGAATGAACAACACTAAAAAAGCTCTCATACAATACCCAAAATTCCATTAATTTCACTATAACTTCCAAGTCATGACTGACTCATGGAATGTTTTCGTATGTAGTTTCTTTCACTCTTGCAGAAAAGAAAACAAAACGAAATTCATTCTCAAGATTCTTCAAGAGGAACGGAAAAAGTATCTCACCGCATCTACTGTGTCTGTGTACGGACAGTCAAACAACACCAGGCAATGACATCTCATTAGGTCATGAATTCGTCGTTTCCGCCCTCCGGCTGCAGCAGAGCAGCATTTAACCCCAGACTCACGCCCCAAAGCTGTTGAAAACTCTCATAAGCTATTTGAATTTGAATCCACTAACTGCATAATCTGTAGTGACTACTGAGTGTGGACAATTCTCGTCCTTATTCCAGCCAACCAACCCTGAGGAGAGGAAACAACAGATTGTCAGAGAGTTAAAGTTTTGGGGGTAAAAGGCTTGTCATTGTCAGTTGCAAGTCGCCGGTTGTCGGTCTTCTCAGGGTCTACATATACAAATGTGTATGTAAATATGTAGCCTTGCGATATCATAACTTAATGACATCATCAGGGTACACAATGTCGCTTCAATATGCACGTCTCCGTGTCTCTTAGGTGCTATAAAACATGCTCAAGTGCATAACATGCACAAAGCACACACAACACTTTGAACGGAACAAAATGTGTACAGATACCAAAAAATTTCATCACCATTATCATGTACATATATGTGTGTACGAAATATTGCCGGCTATGAAATCCGCATCAGATACATCCAGATATGTTTTGTATTTGTATCTGTGTGGGATTTCGTTAATTTTACTATGTCATCGACCTCTTGGTCAGTGGGTAGTGTACCCAGTAGCCACTCCGCAGTTTGGGAGTACTAGTAGGTAGGAGTACTAGCACTCATACCCATCGTCGTCATACTCGTATCATACATTTTGACAATGGAATGCGCAACGAAGTTATTTATAATGAAGTAGAACGTACCGAGAGTAAGTCAAAATGTATCTTTTGGGAACGTGGACCGATTTCACAAGACTCATTTACACTTTGAAGGTCTGTGAACCCGTATATGTGAATATGCTCGATCTATGGTCCGCTGTCGATTAGAATATGACGCTTATTTGTAGTACTTCTATATATCTAAATATATTCGTAGTGCGGGTTTTTTATTTGGACTTCTCATGAGGGTCAGGAGTTCAGTAATTCAATTAAGTTATTACTCATACTGATACTTAACCCGATCATAGATGCACATGATAATGATGACGATGATCCACTCCCAGGAAATGAGTTAAACATATTTATTGCCTCTGCTGCTATAATAAAAAGACCAAGCAAAAAGGTTACTCTCAAGACTCAAGGCGTGACCTAAAAAATTTGACTTTTGGATGAGCATAGGGAATGTTTATGGGTTTTTCGTTCGCCCTCGAAAAAATGAAATCCGATTGCAGATTTATTGATATTTATTGCCACTTGAGATTAAAGAGAAAACAGTGATTTTTTTCGATTGAACATTGCTTGTGCAGAGTAGGGGAAAGTTCAACTGATGTCGGATAAGGGCCTTTTCAGACTTGCTCGTGTTTAGTTCTTTCTGTAGTAAAATATTTTTCAAATTTCTAGCATCTCGTGGGCTTCGTGCTGCACCTGATTAGGGTTCTGTAAATTGGATAAACACAAGAGTTTATGATTTTTTGGTATGAAAACGTGCGCATTAAACATGGGAAATCCATTAAGCATATCGAAACTTTCACTTAATGTTTGCTCGTGAAGAGTTTGAATTATGATTGCGCTAGCCCAGTGAAGTGGCTCGTGCAGTGAACAGAGATTTCCTTTCGAGTTCAACAGTCACCAATATTTAGTCGTGTTAAAGAGGGTCAGAGAGTGGACACAAGAATATGGTCAAATGAATAATTTTTCAATTGAAGTATAATTCAATAATTGCGGGACGACATAATGGCAGGATTTTTGAGTCGCTTTCTCCTTAGTTTCAATGTTGCACTTTGAAATTGGTCTCAGAAAAGAATCAAAGGGGTAAGTGCCTGGTCATTGTTGACAGGCAATTACTCATATGAAAGGCTGCCCTAATTGTATGTTTTACAAGATTAACCAAAGTTTAGATGGAGAAGAGTGCCTTGAGATTTCTAAAAATGATTAACGTTGACAGAGATGACGTAGGTTCGCATCAGTTTAATGGCTTGGCCATTGACGCTAATTTGTTAAAAATTAATCATAATATTATAAGGCGGGTATTATATATTATATATTATAAGGGTGGGCCATCTGCTGGTAACTATAAACGATTGTTGCTTTATTGAAAAGATTAAGCCTTCCTTAATTAGGGAATATTATTTCGTTCAAATGATTTCTTCGACGGGCTCGGCAGTAGACGATCCTGTTACTCCAATTTTTTAATACATTTTCGATGGTTTCATCCCCTTTTTCATGAAAAGCTTGGCCAATATTGTTTTTGAGTGCCTGAATCGTCTCTATATTGTTCGCATACTATTGATCTTTAATGACACCCCATAAAAAAAAGTCCAGCGTTGTCTAATCGCATTTCCGTGGCGGCAAAGTAACATCACTAAAACGACTGATTTATAAAACGATTACTGACATTAATGTCCAATGAATCGATTGTTGGATATTTTGTGTGGTGCTTAGCCCCAACTTGCATGAATCATATCTCGCTCAAGTCAAAATCGTAAATTTCTTGCAAAGAAAAATCGGTTATCATGCCTCGATAGCGCACTTAAGGTTTCTTCCATTCGCCTTGGAAGAATATTAGGTCAATAATGCCGGCACTCCAAACCTACAGCAAACAGTCACACGTTCAGGATGCTTTGGATTCTCATTGACTATGTGTGGATTTTCCGAGTCCCATATATGGCAATTTTGCTAGTTTACGTACGAGTAGCTACCGAGATGGAAATGCGCCTCATCTGAAAAGTCGATTTTTTGCTTAAGAGGCCAGAGAAGCGATAACGAAGCGAGTAGTCATTTTGCTTCAATTCCCGAAGCAATTGGACTTTGTTAGCGAATATTTCGAAATCGTTATGCAAAATTGTCCTCTAGCTTTATTAGTTGCTGATCTTTGTTGCGTTGATAATATTCAAAATTTGCACTGTTTCAGCAACATCTCATTTTATTTGAAAGTAACTTTGCAATATTTTCAAATTTTATTCAAGCGTAAATCGACCCATTTCGTACTTCGAAATATGATACTGAGTTTCTGTCACCCATCCTTTATAAATATTGTAGAAAGCTTCTTTTAACGTCTAATACACCCGAGAAAACAAGGTATCTCACCGAAACACAACAAAGTAATTCTGAAATTATTCCTTCGCCGGAGCATAGAAAATTTTCTGGCTTGAAAAAAATACTATTGCCAGACTGGTTTTTGTTCGAAATTTCTTAGAAATTTCAGTAAACTCCTTGGTTACGGATCCGCAATATTCACATTTTGTATTTCACTACTGTGAAAGAATTTTTATAGACTGCGCACAGATGTATGTTGTAAGTCAGGGGTGACATGAACTTTGCCGAGCTAATTTATGTGCGTTTTATTTCTTGTATACTGGACATTGAAGTGGTAAATGGCTTTTATTTGGCGTTAATCGGAATTTGGCCGTCTTTATTTTACCAAATATATTCTCTTTTATTCGCTTCAAAGCTATCCTTCAAGATTCGGGGGCTTCTTCTTTTCCTCTTTAATTTCTGGTTAAACTCAGTAATTGCAGTTGGAAGTTTGGTTTTTATATAAAATTCTTTGTAATAAAGTACGGATATAAGTCGTTTATTATGACTTATTTTTAAGAAATCATGGCCCGTTATAGTGATTGGCCTGATTTCTACGACCTTCCCTTGTTTTCGTGACTACCCACCCCTTTCCCTGCGACGACGTTTTGTCTATGCGTAATGCGTGGCTCATTTTTGTTTTGATTCTTAGTGACGAGTTGTAAGTTGAAGCCTACGAATTGTTAGTAATTTGTGCACAAAGTGACATCGCAATTATCGTGCAATTATATTCTCACTAGGTAATGTGAAATGGAGAATCAAACTCATCTCTCGCAAAGGAATTTGGGATTGGAATCGTTCGGTTTTGAAACCGAAGAGTCTGCGAAAATCACGACACGATTATGTTGATCAAGCGTTATTTCAGTGGCTTAAAAGCATGAAAAACAAAGGGAATACATATCAGCGGCCCTATGTTACAGGAAAAAGCAAATGTTTTAGCCTCACGTTTTAGTATCCTGAACTTTAATTGATATGCGATCTGGATAAGTCGTTTTAAAGTTAGATGCAACCTTGTGGCGGGAAAAATTGCCAGTGAATCCTTGCCCAGATACGTACAATTTGTAGTTTTTATCTCTATAAAACTAAATACCTAACAAAAATAGGATGTTGTTTCTTTTCTAAGATTATGCTTTGTATGACGTCCGCTTAATATGACGCGTCTGTCGCTTCCCTTCGATGTTATTATAAGCGGATTCTATTTTACTTTAAGTAGCTACTGTCTAGTTCACGGCTTAGACGAAATAATCAAAAATTTTCTTGACTCCACTTGAAACGGTGTTCAGCTTTTGCACTTGATTTTGAATTCAATAAACTTATGCTCCGACGTGGAAACTTTCAATGTGACTTTCAAGCTGATAACCTCCTTAACAAACCTATACCTGTAAGATAGAATTAAGTCGATTACTTCGTAATGTTTTTAAAACATAGGTAGGCTTATAGACAATATTTTAGAAGACAAATTTAGATTTTTAGATTGTATCTAGGTTTAGCTTCTCAACATACATACTTATGTTAATTATAAGTCTAATTTTTCTGAGTCCACCATATTTAATGAGAGCGAGCACTAATTCCTCTCAGTGGGTGGATCTGTCCCTTTCGGATAATGCGATGTATCTTGGCATAATTCTGGATAAGAAACTGAATTGGAATCTCAACGTAGCGGAAGGAATCAAAAAGGTATATATGCTCTTTTCATATGCAAAAGAACTGTGGGGAAAATTTGGGGCCTTAAACCTGCTATGGTGTACTGGCTATATACGGTAGTGGTGAGACCCATACTGACTAGCATGGTGGAAAGCAACAACTAAGAAAACGACTTACGGAAAATTAGCTGCGGTTCAGAGAACGGCTTCCATAGAAATTACAGGAGCGCTCCGTGCCACTCCTACGGCAGCATTGGACACCTTTCTGCACCTAACACCGCTTGATTTACAGATAAAGAAAACTTTCTGGCAACAGTGCAATTGGACTCACTAATATGGGTCTTTTCAAAACCAGTAGCTTCGGACCCGGCACGATCCTGGAGGAGCTACTACCAGGCAATACTATTAAAACGGATGAAATCCCTTTCTTAATCGATTTCAAAATTCCGTATGATATGATATATTGGGAGAGGAAGGACTGGCAAGAAAATACAGTGATAAGATCAAATGATGTTGCAGTTTTCACAGATGGCTCGAAGACAGAGGAAGGAACAGGTTCCGGTATCTTCTCGGAGGACCTGGAACTGAGAGTCTGCATAAGGTTACCGGACACTAGTAGTGTCTTCCAATCAGAGGTTGTAACTGTCCTCAGTGCGGCTGAGCTGATGCAGATGAGATCGGTATCCGGCAGAGATATCGCTATCTACATCGACAGCCAAGCCGACAATGGTGAGGTTGCTGATGTCAAAACACCCCACTGCACGGTAAGGGGCACTTTTGAAGAAAAAAACATAAAGGCCGCCAGCATAAGGTGGTCGAATCTGGAAGGACATAGGGTATCAAAGGCTCTATGGCCACTTCTCGACGGTAACAGATCTAGGAAGCTTATTAAGCTGAATAGGGAAAAGCTTAGGATGCTAATAGGAATACTAACAGGACACTGTCTACTGTTGAAACACGCGAAGATACTAAAACTGACAAATACAGACACTTGTAGATTCTGCGGGGATCTACAAGCGGTTGAGGACATAAAACACATACTATGTGAATGTGAGGCAATATTGCGTAGCCGAGGGAAATTCTTAGGAAAATATTTCTTTGAAAACTTAGAGGAAATAGGCGACACGGATTTCAAAGGCCTTCTTGGCTTTTGTAGAGAAATTAGGTGTTTTAATAGGGAGACTGTTAAGGTTTTTGCAAATTGGAGTTGGTTTTAACTGGAGCCACAGGGGATCGCGATAGATTCGTTTTGGTGCTTGGTGTCTGTGTCTTATGGCACACCCTGTTTTACCTAACCTAACCTAAGCACTGATTTTTATGATAGCGGTAGTGCAAATCACAGGATGATAACCTTAAGGAAAAATGAGTGCGGCTTAGAGGAACCCCCCTGTTTTTAGTTATCGGTCTTTCTGATTGCCTAACCTTTTAGTAGAGTGATGTAAGGTAACAGAAATGGACTTTTATCACTGCAAGTCTTTTAAATTTACATTGTAGGTAGGCTTATTTAATTCAGTGGATTTTTTCTACAACATCCGATACGTGTACACCAGAACAGTTACAGCCCCGATGTCATTTTGGATCTTTAGAAACCTTGCGCCGGGAAATGAATCGTAATTATTAGTACCACCTTGAATACATAAACTCATCTAGTTATCTAACATACTTGTCAATGGTCTTACGTTGATTTTTAGTTGGATGTTCTACTGTAGATCTTTTCTGAACTTCACAACATGACTCCTCACATTAAATTTGTCATTGGACTAAAGTGTGAGCTGAACGACATGAGATAACTCGATATTGCCTATTGGCATACAAATAAACATTTGTCTATCATTTTTAATATCACAAACAACAGATTTAAATTGCGAAATTTACACTTTATTACCTGTATACTAAAAAATTAGTAAAAATTCGTTTTATATCCATTCGGAGAACGCTTGGCGTGATTAATTAACAAAAAGTAACGCATCGCTTAGTGTTAGCAGTTTAATTTAATTTACTGCAATTAGCACGAATCATAGTAATTTTTTTTTTTTTAATTACTGATGACAACTTGCATGAGCATTGACACCAAACTACGATGGACACAAAAGTGGAAACGAAATGAATGCGCATAAATGACCGTCTGTCATGAATAAATACAACCATTGGCTATTGTTAGATTAGTCGGAGTTAATTAGTTTATAGTTTTGCAGATGATTGAATTAAATGTTCGGTTTATAACGCGCTGACGGTTCGCCTTCATTAACTGAAAGAATGTTAGGCAATAGAGTGAGAACCCATACTAAGAGTGATAATTGGCACGATTATGTAATGAACTGGTATTAAATTTAAAAATAACCTTACCCTTGATAGCTTTTTTTAAAATTTATGAGAAGGATATGATAAGGTTTTGTTTGTTTAGCTCAAATTGGAGCTCCATGGCGGGAAAGCTTCACCAAAACGACTGATTACACAATCATTGAACTTAGTTTGCAATAAATCGAGTATTTGACAGCTTGTGTGGCACGTAGCCCCATTCTGCTAGAACCAAAGCCTCGCCCAAGTCCAATTCTTCAATTTCTGGCCTCTTGGCGTTGATTGTAAGAGAAATGGCCCGATAATATTTGCACTCCAAAAAATCACACCAAACAGTCACACGTTCAGGATGCATGGGCTGAGTACATGTGGCGTTTCTGAGCCTCAAATATTATAATTTTGCTGGTTTTCGTAATTACCAAGATGCAAATGCACCTCACCTGAAAAGTTGTCGTTAATTTTAAGCCGCTCTGGTCATTTGCTTCAATTTCTAAGTCAGTTGGACCTTGTAAGCGAATAATCCGAGATCTTTATGCAAAATTCCCCTCAGGCTAGTACAACTGATGTCTAGTTGCTGAGATCTTTAAATTTATAGGTTTAAGGTGGACCCTTTCTGCACAGCTGCAATATTCTTCGTTGAGCGCACAAGAAGGACACATTTTCAGTTATCAATCAGCAAACCAGTTTCGAGAACTATCTCTACAGACTTGCATTGGTCAGTGTTTCGACGGAAATTTCTTTTAAAAACTGTGGTAGTAACTTTGCCAAATTTCGTAACGTTGTGAAAGCGTTAATCGATCCCTTTCGAACCGGATTTCTGTCACGTTTTTGAGTGTATATGGTCTTAAAAGAAACCAACAGATGTCCCACGGTTTACAGTACAAAATTGGCAGTCCTGTATAAATATTTGAAAGCTAAAACTAAGTTTAAATTAAAACTTTCTACACTTTTCGATTGCTATTCCACTCACTATTGTTGAGAACTATCTGCATCATTAACATCCTCTGTTCCTTCTTAGGTCGCAAACCTACGATTGTATATAATTGAAGATCAGAGAAAGCGAAACGGTGTTTGTGTTTTATAGCTACTTCGTACAGACACCTTGTTGAAAATAATACTTAACAACAAATAGTAAACTTTCGCTTCAAATTGAATAAATTTTAGCCTTATTTTCAATAACACTACCCTACATCAACTAAATCGATTGTAACTTGAGCTTGACTGCACCGTGTTTACATTAACCAAGTTCAAACATCCATATAATATGCGAAATGCTGTGTATATGCGCGCGCAAGTACAACTGCATTTGTAACCCTATCCCTGTAATCCAATCGACCGACTATTACCTTCTCCACTTAATTCCTCCATTTATCCGGCTTATTTAATGCGCCACTCATAGATGCATTCATAAATGCAAAAATCGTTTTGTTTCGCTTTGCTAACCTACTCGGATTCGTTTTAGTTTTCTTTTTGCAATGGTTTTCGTATTCCTACATCGAAGTCGTTTTATCGTTTGACGGGGTCCCCCGGTTTGCTTTTAATACCCACCCTGTAAGCCACGTCCTTGTCGAATATCGCATTTCGTGCCTGGGGTGATCTAATACACATGGGCGTTTGAATGTCCATCTGTCTGTTCGTATACATAAATCTTTAAGGGGGGATACTTCCAGCACTCTCCATACACATGTATTCGTACATACAAACAATCGTATGCATAGTAATTTAAAATCGTCGCAAGTATCTCAATCTCCCATCCAGCGATAATCGGAATTAATTTTATTCATCGTAATAAATTGCTAAAATGGAAAAAATAAAAATATATGCGCTTGTATAGAAAAAAAGACGAAAACTGTAATAAATGTCTTAATTGAAATTCAGAGGTAATTTGTGGGACAGTAGTTGTTTCTTTGGTCAAGGGTGGTCAGTAGATTTACTGAGGCTTACGTAATTAATATCGTAAAACCGGATCGAATTGTGTAATGACTTTCTTTCATTGGTGTCTTACCAACGGCCATTGGTATTCCTAGACTGTCCTTGCCAGGCTGACTCAGACATTTAATAGTTTACAATTTATTGTGGGAACTACTCGTATGAATGGTTGGAAAAAATTGGCTTTTTATATTCTTCCCACCAGTGCCGCTGTGAGATTTTCGAATTTGTGAGGAAAAATTATGAACATGTATTTTTAATTTTATTCTGTAAATGAAAATGGAAGGATCTTTAATTCAATCGCCCTAAACTATGTAAGTAGGAGTTAGTACTTGAATGAGCAGAGATGTGTTCTGTAAAATAAAAAAATTGAAGGCCACAATTGGTTCTCTGGCTCTCTGAACTTAAAAAACAACATTTGGTAACAAATTATATATTTGGATAACAATTTAGGAATTTTGATCATGTCAGCCGCTGTAGTGTAATGCATCTAGTTATCTTGGTAGAGTAGCACTTTACTTTGCTTGCCTTTCTAGTACATTTTTATGTACATGTGTTTAGTTCGGACCATGGTGCTGATAAAGTTGTCGGTTTTCTTGGCTTCTTTCAAAAATATGCTGCACAGAAAAACAATTGGTTGATGATTGTCTTCTTCAGGATCTACCGCAGAAATATTGCGACTTGCCAGATTTATATATGCGAAGCGATCGCAAAACAAAGCTGGTTAGAACAAATTGGTTTTCTTTCCTTGTTTTCCCTTTATCATTTACTTTAGGTTCATTGTAAATTTAACCTTTAATGACTTGAAATACATATAAAAAATTGGCTTGAATTGATTTACTTATACGCGATTTGCCATACACACTATAATTTCAGAAAGCATTTGCAGGTGCATATTTTTTCCGACTTAACATTTAAAATTTTCCACGCTATTCCACTGACTCGTATAGACCTAATATACTATTGACGGCGTTTATAATGGTTTTGAACTACATAACCTTGTCACTCTTACAAAGAAAAAAACATCAAAAATATCGCCTCATCCTCCATACCAACGCTCATTTATAATGATATCTCATCTCTTTGGATAAGGAAAATCTGTTTATTACACACTTGCGACTTGCCTAACACTTTCAGATTGCTTCAGCCTGCAAATGCGTCGAATCTTCAATGAGAAAACGAATCCACTTTCTTTATATTCACAAACCCGCTAGTCCATATGATATGTTTTCCATTCTTTCGAAGACGCTACTGTAAAGCTTGCAAAACCTCTGCGTAAGCTTTTTTAATAAACCTGCTCATTAGGACTCTTTCCGAACTCATGGAAAATGGCGTTTGTCTAGCCCGTCCCTAAAACAAAGTACATCTTCTTCTCTTGCCTCCGACAGATCCATTGCACTTACGTCTCTTCTTTATAAGATCATAGAAACGCTGTTAAAGCGTCAGCTCAGGACGGTTTTCATAGCAACAGATCCACTGGTGATTTGATGACCAATGCGTACATCAATCTGGTGAAAGCAAGATAGTTGCGCTTGATATTTCTAAGGCAAGCAAAATATCCAGCATGATATTTCCAAAATAAATGGTGGTGGTGTTCCAGGGCTCCGTTCTGCCTCTGAGATTCTTTTTAATCTTTATAGGTGATCTCTTGTCTATTACTTTAAATCCACTGATGACAGTACTGTCTGCTATTCATATTTATATACGACAGCGTATGCTAAACTCATTAAATTCCGATAAAAGCAGCCTAACTCTATGGGAAATCACTAGCAGAGTAGAATTTACTGATTCCAAAACACAATGCTGTCTGCTGTCATCAAAGCCAATTCTAAACACCCAGTCATTATCTATGTATGAATGACCCTTGTATCTTGTGTGTCAATGACAACCTGCATTAGAATGACCACATATTCGCTATCGGAAAAGGTTCTGCAAACTATCTAGATTTCCTCAAGCGATGTAAACAACATGTCACCTTCTCTGATATGGCCTCAATGTACAAGGTATTCATTCGCCCAAAATTGGAGAACATTACCAACAGCCGGGTGCTCCTATGTCCAGTCGATTGACAACCTCGAACACCGACGATACGTCTCCTGTCTCATCCTGTTTCATCGGTATTTTCATAACTTAAAGTCTTTACTAGTCTTCTTAACCCTTTATAAGGCAGCTAAAAGTACGGTTGCTTTGAATGAGAATTTTTTGTTTATGAACTTCTTTAGAAATGTTAAAACCAGATTTGTAAAAAAATTTGAGTTTTTGTTAGTTTTGGGGAAAAGTGGGGTGACAACAGGTTTGCTTCCTCAGAGCTACAGGACTCCATGGCAGTGACCTCAAATTGTTCCTCAACTTCACGAGTAAGTCCACTTCCTTCGGCTCTGTTTTCATCCGATGTACCATCATCTACTTGTTCCGAATCTCCTGTCAGCATTACATTTTCAATATTTTCGTAATTTTCATAGCAATCTTCTGAATCTAAGCCAACAATCTCGTAAAAAAATTTTTTAATTTCTTGTTCATTGAGCCTGGACATCTAAAAAAAAATGCAATTACAAGGCTGCGGCAAAAATATTGCCATTTTAAAATTTTGCTGAACGGGCTCTGGCAACTATATTGCTACCTATGTAAAAAATTACTGAACCTACCGTGCTTTATTTTTTTTCTTCAGCTTTTGCAAATTGATTCAGTTATAAAATAAAAAATAAATTTCACCACACAGACACCGTTACCTATCATTTGAACAATATTGAAAAAAAACCTAATAAAATTCAACGTTTTCGCTGGTTCTATCGCTTTCAAAATGGCGGTGGATTCAAAGGAGCAGTTATAAACGTGTTTATTCTAGTTCAGGATAGATGTCATGCAAAAAACTATATAATGACTGTGTTCAGTAGTTTGGAATTAATCAACGAAAAGGTAATTTCGAAAAAAAGCATATTGCACTGAACAGGTACCGTCTATTTTTCTTAATTCAACTAGGCTTACCGATAAAGTGACAAATCTTGGTTACAAGTTAAACAGATCCCTTTCAGCATCCGCTCATATAAACTATACCTGTGTCACGTATTTATTCAGGATTGCGAAAACTCTGCTTGTGCCAATCTTTGAATATGTCCCTGTCTACTGTAAACTAGATACATATTCTCAGCACAAACTACTCTTTGCCTTCAATTATATGGTAAGGTATGCCTTTGAAATAAGAAGACATGCCCACATATTCCATTTTCATAAGTTAGTCCTGGGGTGTAGATTTCAAAATTTTTGGGAATTGAGATGTTGTGTTTTTATGCACAAGATAATACACACCCAATCACCTTTATATCTACCTAGTCAAGTCATAAATACTGGTACACAGAAAAATCAGCGCCAAATGAAAAAGGAATTAATAATCAATGGCTGCAAATCTTAGAATAACTTATTTGAACGGAACGTTGTTTTTGAGCCACAGTTGAGTCGTTTTTGCTTTGTGAGCTGGAGCTTGTTGTTGAATATTGATTGGTTGAGAGACTTCACAATTGGTTCCAAGACGGTCGATTGATATACTTTGGCCGATGTTTTCACTCCTTTCTCGCAAAAATGGAGCTTGGTAACGCCATCGTAGCACACTCCCCACCATACCATTACAGACGCGGGATGGTGGCCTCTTTAAACCTTATGGATGAGTTGGGATGCTTCTCTGGATGTCCGAGCATACACACGATCGTTCTGTTTTTTGAACTATTTTTCTACGGTGAAGATTTTCTCGTCAGTAAACAGAATTTGTCTGTGAGCGTTCTTCGCGTACCGACTGAGTAACGCTTTCGATCTTCGCTTGCGTTTTTCCTTCAATGCGGCCGTGAGCAGGTGTCCAGTGTGTCGCTTGTACGCGCTGAGTCCTAAATCTTCTTTGATAATGCGAGACTTGGATTTTTGTGAAATTCGCATTTCCCGCGACAAGATTTTCTGTTTTCGCAGCGGTTTTTGGTCGATTTAGTTCATCACGGCTTTGATTGCTTTCGGAGTTCTCACAGTGCGCAGACGGCCGGATATTTGATGGTCTCGTACTCCACCAGTATCCTCAAACAACTTCAAAGCACGATAGACAAAATTGCGAGTGATTCATAGCGGTCGCAACGTCCTAAAGATATCGCCTTTTTCCATGTTGCATTTAAGCAGGCCAACTACAACAATACGATTTTCGATGTAAGCAATTAATGTCAAAAACTTTTTACGTCACAATGAATCATAAATATCAACTGTCAAATCGGAATCAATACGAAATGGATGCGCTCAGTGTTGCATTCGTAATGAGTGAGTTCAGTTGTGTACCAGTATTTATGACTTGACTAGGTTTTTTCAAAACTTCAATTTGCACATTCTCAACGTACACTAAACTTAATAACACCATCATCTCAGTATTTGAACAAGTCGCGCCTCTTTCTTGTCCACACCGCTAGACTCTGGAACACTCTACCAACCAGTATAAAGCAAATAGTAGGAGCGAAGCAATTCAAAAGTGCATTAAATGCACATTTCGGACAGCCATAAGTCTATGTATGTATGTTCTTCAAAGTTCTAATTTCTATAGTTTGAGCTTCCTTATTCTGCTATTCTCTGTTTATCCCCTCTTCTCCCTTCTTTGCTTAGTTTTAATTACTTTTTCCTATTACACTTTTTCCTATTTTAGTATTTATTATTTTCACAATTATTATGTGTTTTTATTATAATATTTTAATTTGTATTGAATTAATTAACTTTTCTTAATTGTGATCATTTAACTAAGTTTAATTTGAAATCTAATTGTTTTTCCACGAGCTTTATGTACTTTAAAAACTTATAATCTTACTTGTAGTACAATTTATAAGTAAATTGAATTGAAAATTGAATTGAATTGAAGCCTATACACAAGTTCGAGGTCTTTCTCTGCTATGCCATCTTTTTGTATGTGATCCTGAAACAGTTCTGTCCAACTTATACATTCTCCATTGGCATAGGATGCCGTTGGTTTTATCGAAAGAATTCTACGTCCGAACCTCCTAATTCTGAGGAACTGTAGCGAGTTGTCATCTGAAAGTAATCTTCTGGCTGTGAGGTCTACGGGAAAGGATCGTCGTGTCATGGGTTAGTAAATCGCAGTGTATAAAACTATATGGAACTTTAAAATCAATAGGTAGGCGCACGGTGGTTCTTTTTTTTCTGTCTTCGATCTACAGGGTTAAAGTTGAGAATGATGTGCGCATGTGTTGATTTGTCCAATTGAAGGCCCTTTGGTTGTGAATCCGAAACCAATGATTCACTTTAGTACATATTGACGTCTCGTAGGTTTAGACAAAACAAATTGTGAAAACCTTAGACAAGCTATAAGCTAAGCAATTGGAGGGCTTAAAATACAGTAAGTAAAGTATCCTAACCTTTTTTCCTTTTACGGAAGAAGATCATCCTTTGCGAATTTTTTGACTGGAGTGCTAAGGATAAAAATGCTTTAGCACATTCACATGTACATCCTTGTAATCATTTTGTATATATTCTTCTCAAAATCTTTCCAGTAAACTTTTAAAAGGTTTTTTTTTTTGATGACATTGCCAAAGTCTTCTTACTTCGTTTCCTCACTTGCGTGTATTTCTTTTATATGATGATAAAACCTTCCCTTTGGTTTCAAGTGGATCTAAAATCACCACTAAATTTTACTGTACATATGGCTTTCCACTTGCGCCATTTAAAAAAGGGCTGGTCACTATTTTAGATTAGGAAAGACCGATATACTGTAATTAACTTATATGGAGTAACTTGTCTTGTAATGGCCCCTCCACGAAATTGACTATGATATGAAACTTCAGCACTGTTCAGTGGTTTCTCATGGTATCTCTTCTGACTTCTGTCTAAATTGTCTCCAGGAAGCGTTTTAATTGATTTTAAATCATTTGAACCGTATAGAAAAGTGATGTCTATGTACTCGTACGAAGTGTATTAAAATAAAAACCTTCAGAAACATCCTTACACTTCGCAAATCATGATGGTTACTCACTGCACTAAAACTCGCTCCCAAAAGAGCTGATGATTCCCCTTGTGATCCATAACACCGAATTCCCTTTCTCATATCCTTGTTGCCTTTAAACAATAAACTCTATTAAGTCGACTTTTACCTTTCAAGGCGAACCTGGAATGACGCCTAATGGCTAAAATAGCTTTAATTTTGAAACACCACATAGGGCGAGACAGAGAAAGGTAAGAGAAGTGAAAAAAAATACTGGTGGTAACAAGAGTATTTCATTGCTTTGTCCTCGAAAGTAATCGAAGAATATCAATCGATTTTTCCATAAAAACGAATAGATGACACAAATGAACGAAAATAGCTACGAGGAAGAGAAAGAAAACGATGACTGTCGACTGTCAACAAGCATTGAATCACCAAGGGTTTTAAAACTTCCGCTGTGTGTGTCAAATTTCCATGTTGCCACTGGTTACTACCAGTAGCTACTCCTATGTTAGCCAGATAAAGAATGGAATGGAATGGATTACTGTGGACTCAGCCACTTGATACCTTTGTCTCTGGTCAATATGGTAAACTTATCGATGGAACCACACTTCAGCTAACCCAGACTTCTCCGGATATATGGTACACCCGCCCTTACAGTTATACGCGTTGATACGTACTTACTCGTATGCATCTATAAGTATAATCATAGTCTCATTCTTTTCGACAATATCCTTCCATTGTCGTTGGCACACTGAATGAGGGAGATGGACAATTAATAATTTAAATGCAATTCAGGAATATACTCGTTCATACACTGCAAAGAAAAGAGTGGCATTGGACTTGGGGCTTAAAATCATTGAGTCAATGAACTAGGCGGTGTCCTTAAAACGAGGAACACATTGAAGACTTTCGTCTGACCAGGAGAGGGGGATTTATGGCGTTTTATCCTGATGAGTAGAGGTCACGATTTGTTACTTAGGTTGGATATTGACAATCCTGATGGTGACATATGTCATAATTTTCGCCTCGGATATGTGTTTTTTGTTTATTAATTCACTGGAATTCGCCACGGGTTGAGGGTCAATCATTTGATTATAATGGTTGTCCTCTTGTCAGAGGAAGAGGGCTAGTGTAGGTACTCGTATGTGACAGATTGCACGCAACATTTGACTAAATGGGCTCTAGTTGACCTTCCGGTTGACGGAGGGTTTTATGTTTTCTTTTTATGACTATAACTCTCGTAACAATTGTATTATTCAGGTTATGGCAGTTTTATTGTTCTAGAGAAAGGTAACACGCTTTACTGCGTAACAGTTGACATTAACATAGCTTCGACAGCACGCAATTTGGAACCGATGTGTCATCGAAATTTCTATAGATATCTTTATGATATTTGTTGGTGCTACGAGTGAATCAAAGGCTTAACCCTTTAACACGCGTTGGAAGAGTGTTTTTCAAAGGTTTTCCATTCAACCTTGATTAGGTTAAGCAGTATAGTTGGAATCTCATCTCTGACAAATGACAACCAGTGCTGAGCAATAAATTAATATTCAGCACGCATTTATTGATTTAGTAGCAAGATATTACCTGACTTTAGTTTTGAAGTATATAGGACTAGTGGGAGATGGGTAAGGATCTGATAATAAGAATATTTTGCTAAAAGGAGCTGTCAACTTGTATTTTAAAGGGATGAAGCTTTATAGGATTTCACTCAAGCGGAAATCACAAATAAGGTGTGGTTAATGGCACCATAATTCTGTGGTCAACTGCAACACGTGTCAATATTTGTGTAAGCTGAAAGAAGATGTAGAATTAGGTAACACAGGAAAGTGGTATTTTTCATTAAAAATAAAAAATAAAAAATAAATAAACGAGAACCATGAGTGACTATACTGATAATGCTTTTGAGGTATGAATGTGGTGGTTGGTTTTGTCGATTTTTTTGGCTATGACAAAAGCAATGTTCTTTACACTAGAGGAGATCCTGTGTAATAAATATATATACATAAATAGTTAAGCATTCTTTAAACAATTATCAAATCTTCCTTTGTTGTGCTATTGGGCGTAGAAATAAACCTTTCTTTTGTATGCTTTCTCTTTGCGAAAAAAGGGTGATGAAGAGCTTATACAATCGACATTCACCAAATCAGTTCCTATTATCTGCTACCTGGTACGAGAAAAGTTATGACAATAGTCAGAAAATGTCTACTATTTGATCTTCTTCACTATGAATACCACACAATACTGTGATCCTTCTACTGCCACTTGTCCTTCGAGGCAGAGGAAAAGGAACGTATGCTTCGAATTTATCGTCAGTTTACATACCTCTGTACTCCAAAAACTCAATGGCTCTGAATAGTTTTTCTTTGACCCCTGCTTAGTTCTTTTATTAGAGTTTGTCGACAAGAATCCCTGAAAATCAGGGAAAATTAACGTTAAACTCTGCACAATACATAGCACTTAAGTATAAATATAAGTTGTTGTTACTTCGGGACTTTGAGTCCTTCTAAATAGATGTCAGGAGTTGCGTTGATGGGTTCGGAAACATGACAGCTCAGATATTCCGTCTAAAAACGGTTGATTCATAACCAGTTTTTTTTTATCAAATTATAAAAAATAAGGTGAATTTTTTTTTTGGGTTCGTAATATTACCACAGACTTCTGTGTCAAATTTCATGTCAAATTCGTAATTTTTTCAATAGCTACGCACGTGTTTTGTGAACAATAAAAACTGAATTTAGTGATTTTTACAATATCATATTTTGTTGAGCAAGAAAGTTGCATTAAATTTTGTTTGCGGGATGAAATTTCTGCTGCAAAAGCGTTAAAAAAATCGTAGAAGGCCTTCGGTGACCTCCGGCTATGTTACAAAAAAAGTTTACAGGTGGTACAGACAATTCGAAAAAGGCAGAGACAGTGTATAAGACAAAGATAACCGTTGACGGCCATCATAATCACCTGTTGTAAATTTTTCGGCAAAGATTCAGCTCATATCCACAACCATCGTGTTCGCCAGATTTAGCACCGTCAGACTTGCTATTCCCTCAGGGCAAGAGACCGCTCTGGGTGTCCCATGTTTCAACATGATTGCCATTCAGGAAATCGACTTTTCTAGGATTGGGAAAACAATTGGCATAAGTGTATTGTATCGGGAGGGGATTTCACCTTATTTTTTTATCACTGTAGTATGTTACGTGTCGACTACCTATCTCGCAAAATTTCATAATCTGCAGCATAAGCTTCACCGGCCAGTAATTGTATGATTTTTTGTGTCGCTTTTTCCTTTGCACAGTGGAACAAGAAAGAGCAGCGTCCTTCGTTTAGACATCCGATAATTTCTGAACATATTAAAAAAAAATCTTAAGGCAACATTAAACGTCGGAATGAGCACATATTCGAAGTCGTCAAAAATGCTGCAAAATGTCTAGGTTTCATCAAGCGATGTAAGAAATATTCCACCCCTTCAATCTATAAGGCTTTCATCCGCCCAAAATTGGAGTACAATGCTCACATCAGGTGCTCCTAAGAATTGTTTACACTTGTGCGATGAAACTTATAGGGGATGCCAATATTTCACAGTCGATTGACACCGTCGACCACCGACGTAATGTCTACTGTCGCACCCTATTCTATCGCTATTTTCACCAACAGTGCTCCTCAGAAATTGCCAGTAGCATTTCGCCCATTCAAACCTCCAACCGTAACACCTGTCTCAAAAGCTAAGCTCTAGGAACAAGACCAAACTTTGGTGGGTTTCTGCTCATAAGGGAATGAGAACGCTAACGAACTGGCCAGAAAGGGCTTATAAAATTCCTTTAATAGTCCGGGACCCTTTTGGTACACCCCTAAATTAGCAATCAATTTATCTTTTAATAGAAGGTAGCACTCGAGATACGTCTTATGTTATAGTTAAAAAAAAAATAGCCCAGGTCTAAGAAAGGACAAACGAGACATCCTGCCCCTTTACAAAAATGCCAATAAGTGTCTAAATCTAAGTCGACACGATATGAAAAACTTAGTAGGTTACCCCACAGGACATCACACTTTAAGATATCAACTGAAGAAAATGAAACTAGTCGACTCTCCGCAGTGCCGACTGTGTCTCGAAGAAGAGGAAACAGCCGAGCATACTTTATATGAATGTCCACCCCTTAACGGAATTAGACGGAATATTTACTTCTGGGAACAATTCGACACCAGTGAATTTATGAATTCTTCTGTTGGTAGCGTTTTTAACTTTATTCGGAAGGTGGAAAACTTACCAGCCTAATTATAGTTCTGACAAAACGGTACAAAGTATCTTTTTGAGTCAAAATGCCTTTGTTCTCAAAAATATAAGCCCGTTTGTCTGAGTTTCGAGTTTGAACTTCTTCCATTGCTTGTTGGTATGTGATAAGGGGTACCTCTTCGTCCTCTAGCTCCCCTTTTGTCGCCTAACTTTTGCAGTATTCGGAGTTAAACTCATAAAGAACTTAATGGATTTGTAGTATGTGATTTTTAGTCATTTAGTAGCCTTTTACGACTTCGACTTTTATTTCTTATACAGATCTCCGTTTGGAGAACGTTTGTACCTAATTAGAAGTGAAGTCCATTGTTATCATTATTGACAAAGACACTGGCTACCGTTTTTTAACCAGCTCAAGAGCCATCCATAAACATCCCATTGCAACAGGTGTTACAAAATATTTTTACCACAAGTATGTCAAAAATCAACCATCTCAATTACTCCGGAGGATGGCTCTAAATATGGACGACATAACATAAATATCAAGCACTGATATCGCGATATTTTTCATCGATATATGAAAACTGACTCTGGATGGGCTCAGGTAGAGCCCTTAAAACACAATTGTGTTGTTATTTCTGAAGCCAAAAAAGCATTATTTGTTAAGAAAATAAACTAGACCTTTAATAATTCCTAAAGGACTTGAGATAAATGGGCCGAACTCTAATCGTAAGAAAGTCTTTTGGAGATTTTTCTAAGTAAATTCTTGTTGTATTTTTATTGACATAGTCATTTCTTCGATTCATGTCGACATTCCCACAGACCATTCCCAGTTCTTTAATTCTCAGCAGCCATCTGACCTACTTCTTTCTGTCGCCATATAAAAACATTAGCAATTGTTTTGAATTGACAACTGTCGCAAAAGTTTTTTTTCCTCATATTTTTTTTCATTCATACTCCTATCCGCTTCTCTATTTGCTATTTTACAAGATTTTTATTGATTTCTCATTAACCAGTCGTTGTTTTCCTTTTCTCAATTCCAGATAAAGCACACACATCTACTATCAATCACACAATGAATCCAACAAAGCAAAGAAGAACAGAGGAAAAGTCTTTTGGAGTAAAATGCCGCAGTTTAGCGTTCCTTCTCACAGTCGCCCTATTGGGTATTTCCAGAGTCGATGCCAGTGTCGTCCTTACGTATAAGCAGACCTACTCACAATTGGGTCAGAAGGTGACATCGAGCACTCTCATGTGGGAGCCATATAGTGCCAGCGATATCAAACAGTTGGAATATGCCATACAGGGTGGCAAGTATATAACTGAGGAGGAACATTATCCCATCTATGTGTGTCGAGTAACCATCGATGGAGTGCAAACGAGCGGGCACACCGAGAAACAAAAGCAATCGCAATTGTGTGCTGTTTCATATTTAAAAGAAGTAAAGAAGTATGAGCGATTCGATGTGCTCGTCAATAAGGGCCATTTGGGGAAGATATCATGGAAGCCGTGGAGGAAGTTTAATGCTGGTATACCCATTGGAGCGATAGGTATGGATGATTACTCGTATATTGCGAGAAGAAGAATCAATCATCAGTCAAATGGTGATCACATGGGAGCTGATTTCAATTTGGGACGATTTGATCCGACCCTTGGATTGGGTAAGATTTTGGTCGTAGAGGATCATCGAGAAAGGGATTACGATGACGGTGAAGTGCTGATTGAAACCGAGCCATTCCGATATGAATTGAGAGATATTGTGTTGGACAAATTACGAACAGATATAAAGACGAATACAACGGAACTGGGTGCGTAACAATTTGTGGTTTCTTTTTATTTTTGTTTTAAATTTGATCTGAGGCGGATAATCTATCTAGATGTTTTTGGGTTTAAATACAAGCTTAAAGATTATTTCATTTTGCTAAAACGTTCATTCTTGTTGTAAAATGAATAGTCAAAGTTTCTAAAGAAACATTCCAGTTCTCTTGCAAGTTTCCAAGTTTGTTCAGTGTGAATCTATCAATGCATACAACATCTAACAATATTCCCATTTTGGAAATGCTTCTTGATGCGATTTAATTTTGGCAAATGTTTGTCTTTGGCTGGGATCAGTCATTCCTATCTCAAAGTTAAGGTTAAGTGAACCTTTTATGGCTTTTTATAATATTATTCTATGCAAATACGCGGGAGAAATATAAGTGTTATGTAGAATATACTTTTCAATCATATTCATAGTTAGATCTCACACTCATCTTTCAGATATTATCTTTAAATGTTATATGCATAAAGTAGAGATATTATACTTAAAATTTATTTAAAAAAAAAAAAAAACAATCTTTGCAAACAATTCCCTTTCATTTCTTTTGCAGCTCGTGGTGTTCTTGAAAACAAATATGACACGCCCAGTCTTATTGAGACTGTCTTCTCATATTCCTTCGATCATATTCAATATTGGGGAACACACGAAGGATTAGCACGCGGTTTGACAACAAAAGTTTACGAAAAGAGCACTGCAACACCGACCGAAATCAATTGGGGCCTGAAATACAGCGAAAAGAGTTTCGAAACAAAGTCAGTTAGTTCAACACTACCACCTGGTACTGCAATCAATGTTACACTAATGGGCAACTATGTCACCTTTGAGGCACCATACCAAGCTAAGTTGTTTGCCTTTTATTATGGAAGCACAGAAAGTGTGTCGAAAAATATCTCCGCCGAGGTAAGTTCTTACTAGAGCCAATCATAAGTTCATTAAGATTTAATTATATTTAATTTGTAGGTTCGTAAAAGTTACCTGGAAGATCTTAAACTCGAATACAGTCCAGTGTATTGGATTGAAAATGGTACATTTATCCCAACAACTACAACAACCACCACCTCAACAACAACTCACCCTACTACCACAGCAGGTAGAAGTGAATTAAAGCCAATGCATGAACCACCGGTAGTTTTACTCTCCGATATCGGGCGATCTGTTGTGCCGTCCGATACGAAACCATCAACATCGCAAGGCGATGGCGGTGATAATATTGACGAGAATATCATTCCGAACGAAAGTCGTGAAAATTATGCAGAAAATCTTAAGCACATGAAAGGAGCTGCCACACCAGGCACATCACATTCCACAAGGCTCTACTGTTGGACCAATAGTATTTTAATTTTATTTATTCTACTCACAGTGAGACTATTTGTTTGAATTTCTAAACGCGGTATTCGAGGATGTAGCTATTTTTAATTTTAATTGCCAAATTTTAGGTTAAAGTTTAACATTAAGTTGAAAGTTTCCTTGAAAAAGTTTATTTCTATTTTCTCGAATTATGAACCCAGTTCACTACGTGATCATGACAACTGTTTACTTCCGACATAAACACTTTACATTCCAGTGAAATGCCAAAATACAAAACAGATAATTGGAAAAGAAAATAAAGACAATCCAATAAAAGGAAGGGAAGAAAAATTGGTTAAACATTGGACAAAAATAGATAAATAGATTACTGAGCAAGAAGAATGTCAGACAGTAGATAATTAGTTATGCAAACGGCGTTCCAAAATTGGTTTCGGTTGTAATGCTGTCTTTCGAATTTAAAATTCAAATTAAATTTTTTTTTTCATCTTCCCAGAAAAGCTTTTCTGTTGTTGTACTCGTACATTGTATTGTTGAGTTTTTATTTCCCCTTTTTTCATGTAAATACGGAGGTTTGTTTGGTTAACCTTGAAGCTCTTTGATGACCAAATCAACACATCATCACAATCAGCTCATCAGCATATTAGCACACCATTACTCGGTAGCAAGTTGCTGAAAAGAAATGAACAGTGTTTTCATATTTATTCTAGGGAAGTTTGATGTAAATTTGTAAAGATGTAGCAGAAATTAGAACAGAAAAGTAGACGAGAAGTTGAAAAATAAAATTGAAACAGAATCTATTCATGGGGTAATGTGCCTTAACTTTTTTTGTACGAAAACAATTTGACCAAAGAGAATCGAAGCAAACTCTCTGCTTTATTCATTGAAAGGAAAAATCGAAAATAAATTATGAAGACAAGTTCCTTAGAAACTTATTCCTGCCACCTAATATTGTAAGATGACGGTTTCTTTAATTTGTACATCATTGTTCCCGAAATCAGTAGTTTAGACTTTGCATACACTAAATTGTATGGCTGTTTTCCAAAGTTAGTTTGGTACTGTTTCTTGAATAAGCAAGTCGGAGTTTCAATTGCCTGATAAATATTTTGCCGAGTGAATTGATATATAAATCTTTGTATCTTTCTCAATGTCCTTAGGACATATAACCTCTTATCTTTTTTCTCGATAATGCACACTCACGGTTTGAAAATTGTAGCCCATTGAAACGTCTTCTTAACTGAAGACCGTAGTGTCACTAGCCAGTCATCGTATATCCACCTATCAGCAATTTGTTGTCATTATTGAGGATTTATAGGGCAGTTCCAATTTTCCCTTTTCTATTTATATTAATGGAACTTTTGTTTATAGACCACCCAGCAGTTGTCTTTATTAAAGCAGAAACTGACTATTTACATTTAATAAATTGTCTTTTAGTGAAAGTAAGTTAGTTGAGTGTATATCTGAATTATCTCCGCAATTTAATGTGTTTAATGATGGCCATTTTGATCAATGACCAGTGTTTTGAAACCTAACTTAGGGCCGTTTTTAGCCTTTTCAATCCTCTTTCTTGTCAATAACTTTAGGCTTAAAGCTGAAACCATTTACAGAGCATTACCCCCGTCATAATACTCAGCAGCAAACCACTAAATCATTTTGACAATTGTCTCTTTACATTGTTACAGTATTGAATGTGAACCATAACGCCGAATATGTAATAATCATTAATTTTGCACTCACAAAAGCCAACATCTGTTCTACCACGGAAACCAATCCGAACGCAATGACAACCGAACAATAATTAAAACAAGTGAATAAATTAATTCAATTTATTATGTGTCTGCACTTTGCAACACGCTCACCACTTTATTCATTACAAAACTTTATGCATCAGAGATTCGGCCAAACCACACTTCTTCCAGTTCCGAAGCAACCAAGCGAATAGGGCTTACGAAGTTATCTTTCCGCAATGCTCCTTGTCTGTAACTTTCTATGCATTTATTGTAGTTCGTTTTGATAAATGACAGTCTACCCTAGGGGAATGAATATTTTAAATCAAAATTCAAACAGTAGTGCCTCAAACAATATACTCTTCCAATTGAAAGTCACGACAATCAAATGATGAAAACAAGACCTGCTAACGGTTGTTATGATCACGTTTTTTTGAAAAAAGAATCTTTGTTTTATTATTAATAATTGATTTGGCATCTATTTTGGAAAAGAATTTTTTTTTTTATTTATGTATTATATTATATTTGATTTGTTTTTCTATTTGATTAACAAAGAAACAGAAATCTAAACTGTATTGTGTAGAAAGATATTCTTATAAATAATTGAACCTCTCCCCCACTAACTTTAGGATTAAGTTGTTAAAGTTTGCTATTTCTAATAAGATTACCCTTTTCTATTTGAATTTGAAATTACAATACACATAAGTAAATAAGTTTCAGATGATTTCGATGTTCTAGAGAGAAAGTTAAGTGGAAACAAAGCAATTGTGTGAGGAATTTGCGGTTAACTGATAAGAACTATTGATTCTAGCAATTAGATAGATCAATAGATATGTTGATGCGACCGTACGGCAACACGTGGAAAAGATGCCAGTGATACATTGTTTAAAAGTATGGAATAACGAATTTGTAGAAGAGAAGCGAATCTATCAATCGCAGTCAGTTAGTTCTTGTGATCGTTATAATTAATTGGCGCCAAGTAGATAGTAATTGTGAAATTACTTTTCTCTATGTCAGGAGATATGGATAAGTTAGGTACACACTTGTGGTTTAATTGGCTATAAAGTTGCAGCACTTTGTATACGAATAGGATGACCGAGAAAAGATCAGTTGACATTTAGCCTTTTTTTTTTAGACTTTTGTGCTTAACGATGCAATTCTCAAGTTCAAGTAACACATTCTCAATTAAACAGAGCGTATAAGAAACAGATAAAACATACAAAATAAAAATTTAAATTGTTCAAGAAGGACTTAAGTTCATTCCTAAACCTGCTGTCACAAAACCCTCGGATACGCCATGGTAAGAAGTTCAACAGGCGGGCAGACATTATAAAAAATTGTCGCTTAGTTGAAAGGCATGAGTAACGAAGGTGAATTTGTTGAGATCTATCAGATAAGAAAAATCTCTATTTTTTTGAAAAGTTAATTAGGCTTATTGTTTTGAATCAAAATAAAAAGCAATATAATGGGTCGATAGCGCATAAGATGCTCAAGCGGCATTTAGGAATGAGAGATTCTGTCACGGATTGAAAACGTAATGTACGATATTGTTGACAGCGACGTTCTAGTAAGTTTTCTCTAAGTCATAGACTCACATTAACGAAAAATTGCATATACAAAATAAAAAACTGGTAGAAGGAGTGTTTAAGCCAGTAAAAATCCGGAGCTGGCGTAATGTTGCATATACTTTGGAAACTGTCCTGTTGGTGTGGTTCCTCCACAGAAAAGATTAGCCGTTTTTTATATAATGATGATAGCTGTTAGCAAACGGAAAAAAGTTTGTCGAGTTGTTTGCCGATTGGTATTCAAAACGTATTCAAAATGTACAAAAATGACATAATAACGCGATAAACGATGAAGAATGTTTTAGAGCTTGAACTGTTCCATTTCGAATATATTTTAGGACCAGAAGATGATGAACATGTTTTCGATTTGATTCGTCGGGAGATTAAACCTGCCTGTTCAATTTTTCTACATAGTTGCATCTAATTTAGTAAAATGTTTAATGTTTTCCTTCAATATATGTAAATATCTTGGTACTTTTCTTATTTGTGTTTATTGCGCTTATAAATCATGCTGCTGCATAAATCAGCTACAGCGTCAATGAGCAATTGGCTTGTGATAACGTATCCAATTTATTCTATAGTCTTTGCTTCCTTTCCAATGTTTTGTGTTAGGTTTTCTAAAGAAATTCTAGTATATTCTTGTTTGAGTCAGTGGTGCATACCATATAAGATATTTTGTTGTGCAGCTCTTTTCACATTTTGAAGTTATTATTCGGCCAAAAAGCTTTTGAATTTTCGCACATACTGTTGTCACGAAGTTTTCTATACGGCAAAGGGTATAAGTGCATCCCACTATCTAATAGTCTAAACAAAGAACTGACGTTTCATATTTTGCTATTAAAAAGAGAAGAGGTTACATTAATGCAAAAGAGTGGGATGATCTTCAGTTGCCTGTACTTCGTTAAATTAAAACTTACAATTTACCAAGCCAAGTACATATTCAATACATTAATGAAAAGAAGTGGTATTTTTTTTCAAACATTTATCAATTTATAACAACTGAGATTAGTATCTTCAGAAATTTGTCTTTCGGCCGATTTCTGAACTATGAATTGGGTTACAAAAAACAATTGAAATAATCTGTTTACAGACACCTTTGAGCTTCAGTTCTTTGCTCGTATATTTTGTTTCTTAAAAAGGAAAGATCTTTTATGGAGCTTAAGTAAAAAAGGATTAAAATGATTACAACGTGTTATTTTGATGATCTTCATGCAATATTTGTGGAAAGCGACCAATATTCTGCACTTGCCGTTCAACTTATTAGGTTCTCTGAGATTCTGTTAACAGTTCTGCAACTGCACCAAATCTTGATGAGTTTGTTCATCAACGACGTTGACATGTAAAAAGGTCATGTCATGGCATTTCAGTTTACTTCGCTTGATATTTTCACATCGTTTAAACCTTATTTTTTAAAGATCGATTTACTAAAGCAATCACAAAAAACAATGTAATGCGTTGAATTGCTTATCAGTTAGTTTATAGTAATATAGCGTTAATTCGCTACAATGCATAAACTCTTCTAACATTCTACAATTCTTTCTTAGTTCCGATTTGATAATCCGTAAAATTCATTAGACAAAGTCGAAGAACAAATTATGTAAATTCGAGTACATACGAATTGTGAATTTTTTTTTTTTTTCGTGGATTTGTGTAATCTGCTCCCATACCTTTCTGAACATCGAAGTCATCGTAGTAACCCCGAGAAAATAACAAAATTTTAATGAGATAAAAAGCAAAAAATAAAAATTATTTAATTAATAAGCACTTCTATCCACAGTATCCTTATAGAATAAAACATTTTAACAAAAGTAGTGTGTAACGCGAATCAGAGCTTCTTCAATTAAAAAAAAATATAATAACAGAATTTAATTTTAAAAATCAAAGTCCAATGTTAAATTATATTTTGCACGATGTACCTTGCTTATGATGTCTAAAAATTTATACAAAACGAACGAAAAAAAAAAACAATCCCTACTCAAATAATGAAAATTTTTGTTGCTTTAGATTTTTTTTATTCTTCCCATTCTAATCATTCCAAAAACAACAAATTTCCAGCATCTCTGTTTGTACTTCCTTGAATTTTTTTTTAAAAAAGTACTTTAACTTATTTTTAATTATGAATTTATTTTCTCTTCCGTTTCCTTTTATGCATTGATAAACAAGAAAAGGAAATCTAAAAGAACGCAACAAATAAGGGAAAGAAATTCAAAAAATAGAAAAAACAACATTATAACATTTACTTATAAAAAACAAACAAACAAACAAAAAATAACAAAAAAATTATATGTATTTATGGAATAAGAAAAAAAAACAAAAAAAAAATATTTTTTAAATAAAACAAAACTTGTAGATAGTTTTTGTAGCTATATTCTGAATATATATTTATATATATATATGTATGTATGTAGAGTTTTACATTCCAAAACAATATGATTTACTTTATTTTTATTTTATTCTTTCTTTTTTCATACTTTCTTCTATTCTTTTTTTAAGAAAGAAAATAAGAAATAAATGTTAATGTTTATTTACTTGCCTACTTTATTTTTGCAAAAAAGAAATGATACCAATTTTTATATATATAATTATATACATATGTATGTATATACGTTTCAATCAATGTATATGTGTATGTATAAGTGCATATATAAATGAGAAAAAGATATTTTATTAGTTAATGGTAATTATTTTGTGCAAACGCTTAAGATTTAAAACAAACAAACAGAAACAAAATCAAAAACAAATTAATAATAAACAAACAAATGTTGTATTGAATTATTGAAGAATTTGAATAAACATTTTTCCAATAAGCATGTGATCAAGTTATTTTGTAAGAAAATAAATAGCTTTAAGTCAATGTAAGGTTCGATGATCTAACAAGAACCTTATCGTAACATCTTTTAGGGAATCTAAAGCGTCAATCATTTTTACCAATTTTGTGGATATGAAACCGTAATTTTTGTGTATTGCATGAAAATGATAAAAAATATTTTATTTAAAGTATTACCTATCGCCAGCTATACACCTGTCTCCCACATTTCTCACAATTTGTGTACGCCACTCCAAAAAACAACATTTCTCTTTTGAGCCAAACTAGTCATCTAGCCAATGACTGATAAATAAGCCGCACGCGACAGTATTTCCCAACTTAACGCCTCAATCGTTTCCTTGACCAGTTTTAATCTTTGTGATGCTACATTCTCGTGAAGTAAAATCACTTTACGTTGCCTTTCGTAATATTCTAGTAGTAGAAGCGTTTAGCATTAACAGTTTCGCCAAGTTTTAGCAGCTCATATTAAATCACAGCCTTCCGAACCAATCAAACACAGGGCATTTGTCTTCCGTTCATAGCAATTTGGCGATGCAGTCGATGTCAGTGGTTCGCCTGGAGGAAGCCATGATTTATGCTTAGGATGCTCAAAATATATACATTTTTCATCGCCAGTCACAATGTGATAGAGAAATGATTTTTTTTTTTGTACATGGCGTTCAGCATTTCGTCCTCTTTAACCAACAATGCACGCAAACTGTCCTCAAACTTTTTCGTTGGTCATCCATGTTCTTCGTTCCTTTCATTAAAATCGACACTTGAATTTTTGAAAGCACTGTGATTTAGCAAGAGCAGACTCAACGAAAGCTCTGACAAGGATTCGATTCAAATGATAAGAGAAAGTCAATGATGTCCCTAAATCGTAGTTCCAGTCTAAAAATTCGATGTCATATTTACAGACCCGGTACATGGTGTTGGCTTCGACTATATACATACTTTTATAGATGATAAGCCAAAGCATTCGTAGGATCCACTACTGCTTTATTTTCAGAAGCCTCAAACCAAATTGTTATTCGATCCTTACTTCAGGCGATTTCAATGTACACAATTCTGAATGGCAATTCAAAACCAAGGACAATTAAGATCTTCCATTCCGAAAACACGTTTATCCAGCTTGTAAATGACACCTAACATTGATACCGCTAGCATCCTGGTTTTTAACTTTATAATAATACCCTTGATGTGCTCCCCCACTGTGTTCCCCCACTGAGTTATATTAGCTAATTTTTCGTACGTATGTTTCAATTTAAGGGTTGAAAAATGTCAATAACGGTGTAGAGGCGTCAAATCTGACATCGGCATAATAAAGTCGAATGTTTTTAATGGTCCACGTAGTCAGACCGTTTTGTCGTCTTTAAAAAGAGGCTTAAAAAATCCATCTCAGCCAAAAATTTAAATTGAAAATTGTCGTTCGCTGCAAGGCAGATTCCGTGCAGGTCGGCCAATATCGGTGGTTCTGTCAGAAAACATCTATATATTGCAAGATCGTCACGTGATTTATCTTGAAATTGAGGCATACTTAGGCATTAGTACCACTTTTGGCTGTCAATTAGATTTCATCGCGTTGGATAACGCATAATTGAAAAAAAGAAACTTAAAAATGACTCGTGTTGATTGGTGCAAAGAAATGTTAAAAAATTTCCATCGCGGTGCTTCAAAAGACGTCTTTAAGATCGTCACACGCGAAAAATCATGAATGAGCCCGAAACATAACAGCAGTTGACTGCATGAATTTCTCGAGGGAAGCGAAATCTGCCAGAGGAAAGGATTGATGCATTTAAAACGCATGTTTCAGGGTTAACTCGTTCGGAGTGGAAAAGTGCAAAAGTACTCGTATAATGATCTTCTAGGAAGTATTTTGAAAAACGAAAAAAATCATTTTTGATGGTAATTTAGTCTTTTTTTTGTTTTAAAAAATTTATGAAGAAACCTTTACATACTAACCACATAGTTAACAATAATTTCGGATTGCAATATGGAAAAGCTAATTGGAGAGATCTTAATAGCTTTCTTGAGAATTTTTTACTTCGATATGTTCCCTCTATAATGCATACCGCCACTGTTACGATTACATACACTAATCGCTTTGGAATGGTATCTTTTAGCGCTCATAGGCGTTGTTGTTAGGATCAGAGAACTGTGTTTCCCGACTTACAAGGCCAAACCGACAGGAAACCGAAAAATGTCCAAACAGAACATCAACTCCGTGTGTAGTCCAATACGACTGAAATCTGGCAACAACTACTACATTGTAAAAAAAATCTTATAGACTCTCGCAAATCTTCTATCCCAACGCTTATTTATAGTGCAACTCAACACTTGCTTGCTGCGCATTTCGCAGCCAATTCAAGGCTTGGTTTCAAAAGAATAATTTTGCGGAAGAAGAATAATTAAAAGTCTGCCAATTGTTGTTTTACATAAGTGGCGCTATAGTCCTGGAAAGATATGGATCTATTCCCTGAGATCTCTGGATATACAAATATTCCGCGCCAGAATGTTTGTTTGCTTAGCATATCCTTGATGTCGGAGTCTATGAATTCTAGCCCTTCTGACCAGTTCAAAGTCTTTTCGAAAGCATACATACATACGTGTATACGATTGTTTCACCCTATTTTATCACTTAACTCGCTGGTGACAATTTGCCGATATCTTCCATTATGCTGGAGTTGTGGAAACTTTTGAAATATTTCGCAACTGCTTTCGGCCTGTAAGCTTCGCATAATATTGATGAACAAACATCGAAGCCTTGTCTAAATGCCTATTCGATAGATTGTTTTATTGTCGCTATTTATAAAGCAGAAAGCGAACACAGTCGAAAATGCTGGTTCTTTTCAGTCCATTGCCGCAAAATCGTTTTCGCAACACAACAAAATAGCTTTTCAAACAATAAAGCATTAAAACGTTGCCTTGCAAATTCTTGCGGAGATGCTTAATGCCGAGGTCTAAGGTAACATAATTTTCTTCGAACGTTGAACTCTTTTACAACCCTTTGAAGAGTTCTAGTTTAGGTTGCAATTGTTATGGTATTCTGGGCCCTATTTAATTCCTTCCAACGGGCAACTATCTTGTTTTTCTTTGGCAAAGTGCTCAGATCAGAAGAAATCAGCGTGATGTCAGATGGACACGGCGAAGATAGGCTTAACGGTTAACAAAGGCAAGACTATCCATATGCTGTCACCCACAAAACACAAACAATACCGACGTCTGGGACAGAACAGATATTACTCGGCAGATATTACTTCGAGGTAGTTAAATCTTTGTCTACCTTGGCTCGCTATTAATTCAGATAATGACATAATCACAGAAATCAAACCAAGAAGAATTATTGTAGGCTAATCTTTAAATCCCCCACCAAGGGACAGCGCATTAGAGAAAGACCACAACTCTGCTGAGGCTCATAATTGGAAGAGGTTCTCAGTCAACTTAGGCAAAACTGGAGGCACCTAACTATAAATCGAGCTGGTTGGAGACACTTGTTGGTAAGGGGCCCAGTACTGCGGCGCCATCTTAAGTAAGTAAGTTTGGGTCTGCTGGTTTGTTAAGTCATCTTCTTATTTGAGAAGCCTTTGGGCTTAAGAAAGGAAATGCAAAATATTTCCAGTTACTTGCCATTATCGAAGCAAAAGCCATTTTACTGGCTCAAATATAATTCCTTCCGAAAACAGTATAATGTGTGTATAAAACTTAAACATAAACTTTTATCTAAAAGATAAAAGGTCGTTGACCACAATCAACAAGATTGGGATAGCCAGATTCCAATGTTCCTATTAGCCTATCGGAGTGCTGTACACAACACCACAGGTCACACTCCACCGGAAATCTTTTTCGGTCGAACAGTCCGGTTACCTAGGTAAATTGATGTTTGGATCACCGCCATGTGAAGAGAACAGAAATAAAGACCTCAGACAGATTATTAAGGACGTGCACCAAAGAACAAGGGATAAGATCAAGATAGCCAGTGACCGCATGAAGACGAGGTATGATGTCAAGGCGACCACAATTGGATTCCAGGAAGGAGATCTAGTGTGGCTATATAACCCTCATAGACGGAAAGGCGTATCACCCAAATTACAGCAAGACTGGGAAGGATCCTATAAAGTGGAAAAAGGCATCAACGATGTTGTTTATCGCGTTCAACGCGGAGGAGGCGAGATGAAAGTGGCTCAGAAATCCAGTGTTGCATAACCTTAGGCTCATCGGGTGTACTGATATTTTCTTTGATAAATTTGTCCATTTTTTCTTGGTGTGTCACCAAGCGATAATAAAATCGTTAAAGGCATCCAAATTTTCTGGAAATTTTAAAATAGTTGGATATGTGATATTGTAATAAATTTCTCCTCTGCAATTTTGTTCAATACTGTACTGTACGATATCTTATGTGAAATCAAAATTATTGCATACTTTAAGTGTTGATTGCTCATTACTCCTTTGAATATGCAATAAAAGAGAACATGATCTTTTTATTCAAAGGGAAAAACGAAAGAAAACCAGTACGAGAAGAGACAAGTCTTACTCCAGAAATAACAAACTGAAGTTTCGCCAAAAGGTACAAAAAATGAATTAGAGCAAGAAAAGCAGACCAAGAGCCTGTAGAGCTGAAGAAGGAAACCTTGTAGTAGATTCACAGTCAGTACTGAAGAAGTCCAACATCCCGTCGCAAGGCAGGATAGACCATTCAACCCAGATTAATAAAGACAACAGTATCACAGCTGAAATCAAAGAAAGCAGATGGACATGACGATTTCTTGGCTGAGGTATTCAGAGAGCATCCACCCACCCATTTCTCAAATCTGGTTAGAAGAAGCTATACCTAATGAATGGAATCTCAATATCGTTTGCCCGGTCCACGAAAAAAGATACCCATCTTTGTCAACTTTAGAAGTATAATTCTTCCCAACATCGACAACAAGATCTGATCTATCATATCGTGTGAACATCTGAAACACTTTGTCAACAATCTGATTGACCCCTATCAGTGCGGTTCCAGCCCAGAAATTTTCCGAGATTCTGGAAAAAACTTATGAAGTCAAAATTCCAATGGAATCGCTGATCAAAGTCGGTAATGACTTAATCGAAACCTCGACGAATTGGACAGAAAGTCACAGCTACAATTTAGAGGTCGTAAGGGACTTTGTCTACCTTGGCTCCAGTATAAATGTTGCCAGCAACACCTCTGTAGAAATAAAATGAGGAATTACTTTTGCCTTTCTTTACCCTAAGAAGGCAATTGAGTAGTAAGACCTTATCCCGAAAAATTAAGGAGACTCTACGAGTATACTCATTACCTTAAACTTTCCAGTCCTGCTTTGTGGCGCTGAAAATTGAACTTTGACGAACGCAGAGTGATTCGGTTGACGGCCTTTGGAGAATAAGATTCAACAATGAACTATACAAGCTGTACAGCGACATCGACATCGACATAGACAAAAAACTCCGCTTTAGTCACCTGAGATGGCTAGGACATAAACAGCGAATAGCCAGAAATACTCTGGGCCGTAGGGTCCTCAAATTTAACCTGGAGAGACAACGCAGCAGTGGAGGACCCCATCTTTGGTGGCGGGCAGAAGTAGAAAGAAACCTTAGCCGACTTGGATTATGCAACTGGGGGAATTTAGCTAAAGTCCGGACTTACTGGAAGGGCCTGTAAGTTAACCCTGAACTATTGCGGCACCTAAGTAAGTAAGTCTCTAAAGAATTAATGTACTTTGTATTCGTATCCCCATTATCCCTATCATAACGGTAAAGTGAGATATCAACGACGGAATGGTACCAGTCAAAGAAATCATTAATTTGGCAAACCAATGTTTTCAATTTTCGAAAATTTTAACAACTTGCCAAAACTTCTATACGAGTATCATCGAAGTGGGCGTTCGTTTGTTCTTGCCTTTAACTAACCCATCTGCGGCTTTCAACAAACTTTCTTATCATAGTAATCGAAGCCCATGGAAGCTGTAGACCGCATCCCCTTACATGAAATACACGAGTTTGAAGATATTTTTGGATATGCTCATCTTGGGTTATGGAAGGACAGGGGGAAACAGAGAGCACCCAATAGAAAAGTAGGAAAACAATTTTCGCGCGCCCACTAAATACGCAATTACAACTAATTGGAATGCGAAACCAGATGCAGCGTTAGAAGGAGTTGTATCCTATTTAAGCCGTTGGGAGTTAAGGGATATGCAAAGTTTTTCTTGTCATGCTTGATGTAATGAGCTATTATTTACGCGCATTCTGGGCATTATAATTCAAAATGCCACCACCACCACTGGGGCCAGGGGAATTTTTTTATCATGTTTTTTTTTGTTTGCTTCAAAAGAATAAAGTGGACGTCGCTGTTAGAAGATGGACGTAGTAAGGATTTGTATTTCCGCTAGAGCAATGGATGAAATCGTTTTGGTCCTCGTCAACTTTGCCTTGCCGAGGCCAGGGCTTTGTTGTGAAGCAGTTTGCTTTTCTAAGTGGTTGAAGGAATTTTGTATAAGACGTTTGAATCTTAAGGATAACATTTAGAATGCTCTGATATTTATAGGAAAAAAGAATATAAAATTTATTTGGATTTCACGTTGTCTTTTCTTAGCTTTGTAGTTGTAAATAGAAAATCCTATTATTAGTGCTTCCTTGTTTTACTTTTACTGTGTAAATGATTATTGAAAATGAATTTTAAAAAATTTGAGAATAACTCTTATTGTTCAGCCAAAACATATTTATATAGAATTAAGAGGTACGTTGCGGATGGGTATTGATTGATCAATACTCCAGTGAGAAACTAAAGGGTGCGTGAAACAATAGTTTTAAATAGCTTTGCTGAACTTAGGACTTAAAAGCGGAACATATTAGGGATGTGACTTTCACAGTCCAAACAAACCCCTAGTAGTTGCTACGTTAATAGAATGTATAAAGAAAAGTGATAGAAGTGGTATTAACACCGTTAAGTCTTTCCAATCGACAGTGGATGCACTGGGAACCGAAAAATAAATAATTAAGGAAAAAGATTGGGTGATTAAAGCAAAGGAACATGTGTCAGTTGATTCTTAGGACAATTTATTGACTTACTTAGAAGGCACTATAGGCCGGGGTTAGCGTAGATCTCATCTTAAAAATTTTTCCAGTTAGCACAGTCCTTAACCCACTGGATTCGGTTATGCCCTCAAAGATGGTTGAGGTCACCAATCGTTTGTGTGAGGTCCATTTGGGTAGATATCGAGCAATCTTACTGGATACTTGATAAGTATTCACTTCATCGTTCTTTGTCATTCCAGACAATTGATAAGAACACCGTTATTTCGCTTTACATCTCGTAGAATTTGCTGTTTTATTTCCTTCCAGAAAGCCCAAAGCCATCCACTAATCTGCACAGATTTGAGAAATGAGTTGCTGCATGCTCTTTTCAAAGTCATTTCCTGCAGCTTGGAATACCTAACCAGGTCCAGCTCCTTTCTTTGATTGCCGTTTGGATATGGCTGTACTTACTTTATTTTGGTATTGTTTATGGAATTTTATACTATCATCGTCAAGATTGAATAGTCTAATCAGAATGTTGGGGTGGAAGTCGCCATTTTACAGTCTGCAGGAATGGTTTTTCCACATTCTCAGTTCTAACTGTGGTTCTGTACACGGTTTCTCTCTTCATCTCTACAGGCTTTTGTAGGGCTTTTGTCGTCTGACACATTCGTTTTGGAGCAAACCTTATTAGTATCTTAGATCGCGCACTTTTCGTGCTCTTCTTTGTTTCTTCTGGGAAAGCCGATGCTTTTACCGCCTCCTCTGCCAGTAGAGCAACGAGGACTTTTAGTCCATCGCCGCAGCGCCGCCTTATGTGCTTCTTGTTAAGTTGAATGTGCTTGCTGGTATTCTTCACCAATCCAGTGATTTCCTGGTGGTGATAGGGCGAAACCAAGCACATGAGTTACGGAGTCTCTGATGACACGTTGACAGCGTTGCTACTTGTTTTTGATACTTGATACTGGTGGAATAGGAGTTGTTGAGAAATTTGGGTGGTCTCTTGTGATTGCAGCTTTCTACGTTATGCCTATTCACAGTCTTTCTTCCTTGCTTACGCGCCTGGAAAATCCGTTTTCGCACCTTACCTGCAACAAGGCTGTGATACGAATAAATCTCTGCGGTCTTTGCAACTACAAGCGTAACGATCCAATGTACCTTTCCCATTCTAATTTCAAGCTGTTCATTCCAAATACGATGCTGAAAGTCCAGAATCCTGCACTTATTTATGAAGTTCTGCCCCTTTGGAGATATTGATCTTGCTATTAACGAATCATGACATCAAAATGTCATTATTTGTTTGGTGACTAAGTTTCCTTTCACACTTTCACTTTTACTAGGAAAAGATGTGGTGACAGAATGCATCCATATTACAGAAAGGTTTAGATCAGAGAAGCATTTGCCAGCTTAGCACTGAACTAACGATCCATGTTGTCGGATGCGCAAGGCAATGTAGGGAGGAATTTGAATGATCAATGTAGAGAGATCCATGACCTGCCTATCCGACATCAAGTAAGCTCTCATCAGCTTATGTAGTTAAAACGAATTGGTTTCTTTTTCAGTCAGCGGAATCCAACTTAGGAAATTTGAAATTAACCTTATAGTGTCTACGGAAGACGTCCCTTAAAACTTTAAACTTCGAGTATTGGATTGTTTGAACCAAGTGGTTAAGCACGATAGCGTTGGTACAAAATCTTAAAGGCAGAGTGATTGATTAAGCTCGGTATTCAGCGCCTGTCAGATAAGATTAAGTTTATCTTAACATCTTAAACAGTGCAGAACTTCCGATGGCGTTGTAGTTGGAATTCTGGAACCGATAAATAATTTTAGTCTTTTTCACTTGATAGGTGTTGATACTCGTACCATCGTCGAGGTAATTAAGCACATAGAGATGTAAAGCTGGGTACCAATCATGAGCACTATCATGTCATAAGACCAAAAGTAGCTGTGCATCTTTTTGGAGCAGATTGTTTCCGGTCTTGATTTTATTTGCAGTTTTTTAGCAATGCAGTTTAAATGTAAAGGTTCTGTACAATGCTCAACACCTTGGAGTTGGACATCCAGTACCCCATCGGTACGCTTAAAGACTATTTAGATGAAAACACGACGATTAAATGTTTGTTAGGCTGGGTGTTAGTGTCCAATTATTGCAAAGTATTTTTCCAAGAGTTCAATACGTGAATTTATTGGACAGCGTATCCGGAATATCATGGATGTACAGATTGTATTACAGTGGGGTCTGAACATACCCTTGTGGTAGACCGTTATTGATCTGCCTGGCCTGGCCTTGCTCGCACTATTGTTAATGAATACTTGAAATGACCGATTACTGGGCACGTTGTTTATAAGGCTAGCTATCTCGACACATGGAACAACCGTCACAAGTTTGAAAATCATGCTTGTACGGATGGCAACGATTAGTATAAGGCCTCGTAAAAGTAGCATCTTCCGACAGGTGCTGGTTCTTTAAATAACGAGAATGAGCCTCTGGCCGGTGAGGATTTCCAGGACTTAGTCAGGGTCTTGAAAAAGAGATGGTGGTGGACGAGCCCTGTATGGGCCAACGGCAGCGCTCACATCCCGGAACGGGTTACTGGCTTCGGTGTAACCGACCCCCCCGTCCTAGGAGCATTAAAAATGGAACAGTCCTCCAGGTTGACGGTTGTGCCGCCGGGGTAACTGCTCGTCCATTTAAAAAAAAAAGAAGTAACTAAGCATTAACAAGTCTCGGATATGGACGGTTCTACAGTTGACGGCAAAAACAGACGGATTCAGGCTAATCGACTTTGCGGCGGGGCGAAACATTGTCGTGGCTAGCACGCGGTTCCCACATCTCGACATACACAAGGGGACTTGGAGAACTCCTGATCAATCAACAGTCAACCAGATTGATCACATTGCGATCGACGCAAGACACTCCTCCAATATTATGGATGTCGGTACGTTCCGAGGAACCAACATCGACTCGGACCATTACCTTGTTGTAGCCAAGGGACGGTTGCGGATATCCCAAACTACGCCAAGACAAACTAATGCTGTGAGAAAATTCGACGTCAGACGGCGACAATCGCAAGAGATCGCCAAGTCCTTTTCCGATCGAGTGTCTCTTAATCTCTTAAGAGGTCCGATGCCGCCAGCATCAAGCATCGAAGACCATTGGAAATACTGCCAAAACGCCATCAGAGATGCCGCTTCTGATGTGTTGGGTTTCACTCGTCCACCACAACGAAACCCCTGGTTCGATGATGAATGCCGGCAAGCACATGCAGCTAAGCAAGATGCATATAACGCGGCGCTGCTAAGAAAGACCAGAGCTGCTCATGAGCTCTATGAGCGGAAGAGGAGAGACGAGCACCGGCTTCTCAGGAGGAAGAAGAAAGAGCATGAGAAGCGCGCGGTCGAGGAAATTGAGAGATACTACTGCAGGAAAGAGGTTCGGAAGTTTTAGCGAAAGGTAAAAAAACATGCCACGGAAACGAACCCCGAACCGAAGCCTGTAGAGCTGAACAAGGGGACATCGTAGTAGAATCGTAGTCAATGCCGAGGATTTGGAAAGACCATTTCTGCAGACTGTATAACGGTGATGACGGACCAAATACCGCTGTTAGGCAGAATCAACCTTTCAACTTGGACGATGATGACCAACAATTCCGTCCACCCGACCTGGATGAAGTGAAGATAGCTATATCGAAGCTTAAGTCCAACAAAGCTGCTGGAGTGGATGGCCTGGCTGCCGAGCTCTTCAAAGCGGCAGGCGATGACTTGGTAAGGGGCATACACCAACTCATCTGTAAAATATGGTCGGACGAAAGTATGCCCGATGAATGGAACCTCAGCATTGTTTGTCCAATTCTCAAGAAAGGAGACTCTCTCCACTGCGGCACCTACAGAGGCATCAGTCTTCCTAACATCGCATATAAGATCTTATCTGCCGTATTGTGTGAACGCCTGAAGCCGTTCGTCAACAACCTGATAGGTCCATATCAGTATGGCTTCAGGCCAGGAAAGTCCACCATCGACCAGATATTCACACTACGGCAGATCTTGGATAAGACCCATGAGCTTCAGATCAATACACACCACCCATTCATAGATTTTAAGGCCGCGTATGACAGCATCTATAGAGACGAGCTATACGGAGCAATGTCTAGTCTCGGGATCCCTGCCAAACTCGTCCGTCTGTGCAGGATGACGATGGAGAATGCACGCTGCTCCATCAAGGTAGGTAAAATTCTCACTAAGACCATTGAGGTCCAGAAAGGATTTAGACAAGGCGATGCGCTGTCATGCGATTTTTTCAACATTGTACTTGAAAGAATAGTGCAAAACTCACGAGCAAACACAAGAGGCACTATCTTTCAAAAGTCCGTCCAACTTCTAGCATACGAAGACGATATTGACACAATCGGGAGAAAGCAGCGTGTCAGTGGCGCTTTCGCGAGTATTGAGTCGGAATGAGGGCAAGACCAAGTATATGATGTCAAGCAAAAAGGATAACCAACACCGACGTCTCGGGCAGAAGAAAAAAATTCTTCGGGCGATCTTCGGTCCCGTCTGCATTGAAGGAGACTTGAGGAGGGCCATGACATGGTCAGTGTAGCTAAAACCTGAACGGAAACCAGCTTGTTTAATTGAAACTATGTTGTTTATAGGCGCTGCAATCTTGTTGTGGATGAAGCGCTTCAGGATCTTAAAGCAGATGCTTAACAGGGCTGCTAGCTAGCCCAACTTTGTCGTCTTCTTTATGAATAAGATGAGTAAATTTCGTTAGTTCCTGCAGCTTTTCCAGATTTGCAGGTTTACCTATTTTTTATCGTCGGCGCCGTAAGCTCCTTTAAAGCTTTTTTTACGGATCTTGTGCGGGGTTTGTCGGACTTTGCTTTGGTGGTCTTCACAATGCGGTTTGCGACAAGTTCGGGGTCAATCTTCAATTTTCACATCAGGATGGAGTAAGTGCCCCTAGTTTCCAAAGTAAGTCTCCACTCCCAGTTAAAACATGTGAGGCCTTCGGTCGGCTTCCATCGTTTTAAGCGCCATATATTAAGGGATTGAAGAATTTTTTCTGCAACATCTTGGTCTCAATTTCGTGTGAATTCTTATTGTAGTCGATCACTTTCTTCGCTCCATCCAGGAATGTAATTTTTCAGAAAGCTGTTGGTGATAGATTTCTTTGCTGTACGCACTACTGTGCCAACGAATCTCCAGCGGAGATTGGAGTCAACAATTTCACGTCTTGGCTTTTTGAAGTTCCATCTTGGACGAAGAGTAGAGTCTACAATTGATATATCTATGCCAATATCTAGAAGTACTGTCGCCTCGCCTGGCTATTTGTTGCCATCTGTCTTGTGATTGGATAAAGCAAAATACATATCGGGTTTTCGATTCTCGGAATCCTGGAGATGTTTACAATTGATAAGCTATTTAGATAGTAAGATTGCTGTCAGAAACACGTTACTGTTGCCTGAGTTTCTATAAGAATTGCTTCTTTATTAGAAGATCTTACATATAAAGCAATTCCGTAGGGCTGGTGATGAAGAGCTCCTACAAGTGATTTTCCATAGGACAGAGAAGTTTGGTTCGTCCTTGCATTGTTTTTCCTAAATAAGTACTACGTCTCTTTTATGTTTCTTAAGTCAACGGATAGATGGTCCCATTTTGCTCTACTAATTTCGAATGCCTTTTGTCAAGTGTCGCTGAGAAGTGCAAGTTGAGTGGTTGCAATCCAGTTGGATGTGCATCTGATATATTAAAATTGTTTTGAAATAAATAATTTTGCCTTGAATATGTTCGACATCTACATGTGAATAGACTTTTAAAGTTAGACAGGGTCCAGCGCGAGAAGACTGCCTATTCTTCTTACCCCAGTAATGGAGTTGAAGGTTGTTCCCGCCTAGTTAAATTTCACTGTCCGGCTTCTAATTTACTCAACACAAAGATGCATATTTCTTTCTCAACTGCAAGGAATCTGTTTCAAAGGCACTTTTCTCTGTTCTAGAACCCGACCAACGTTTTTGTTAACCACAGTTCGTTAGAAAAGTCTAAATTGATGGTTAAGGTTTGTGTTGGAGCAATAAGTATGGAGTGCGGTTTGTATTTTTTTGCGCAGGATCGTTCACTGTTAATTATTTTTAGTTTGCCGCTGGATGTATTTAGTATAGTTGACTGGGCTGCACATTACCCAACTGCTTAGCATATTACTTGTTGTTTTGTTTTTACTTATAAATCTTAGTTATCTGAGGCGCTGTAAGAGTCATTAGAATGTGGTGCTCTTGTACATGCTTAATTTTGTTTTAAGCCAATGTTGTCAGTAGTTTTCAAATAAAAATTTCCTCTTAGTTTTGATAAATTGAGTAAAAAGTATTGATCTATCTAGAGTGCAAAAGCAAGTGATGTCATTTAAAACAATTATAAGAGGCTTTAGAGAAAGTTTAATTTTATTACACAAGGTGTTGGTAAAATTCCAACTTAAATATTATAAATTAATTTAGTAGAATTTTTCGCAAAATTGTTAACTCAATTCCACTCACAAATCAACAATCAATTCATAAAGAGAAATTAAATCTCACTTTTCTCATTAAATTTTCACTACCATGAAAAACCCATCGATTTAGGTTCAACTTCTACGACAAACCACTTTGGTTGCTTTCCTTCGTAAAAACTTAAGCCGATTGCCGCAACTGTGACATGACATGCTCTGCACCACACCGCAGTTGCCCATCATCTGCCCAAATATTATGCTTTGACACTTTAATACTCTGTTAGACACACATCCAAATATGAAAGGAACGTACTTTACCACATATTCCCTTTCTCTGGGTGGTAAAGAGGATGTTTTCTGATTCGGCAGTAGAAATAAAATAATTAATACATCATTATGCCGCCTACAGAGTGGTGAATCTTTGGCTAAGTAATTCAATTTACATCGCTTAAAAAAGCCCGACTATAGTATACTCTACTGACTACTGTCGACGTCATTACCGATGTCCATTCGATACCAACACTCGCATAACAATTATTTAAAAAAAAAAAAAACAAAAAACAAATTTAGACTGCTCGTCGTGGAGCCGCCTTTGGGGAATCCTTTTGCCGAAGAGACACAGAGAAATAGAGAAATAAAAAAAGGACAACTTCAACTGGTGTGAAATAATCCTCCTCAGAACGAGTAATTGAATCCTTTACCTCCAAACCCCACCCATTTGAGTCAGCTAAGGCAATGTAATTCAATCCTTTTCCCACGCGCATGTCCTTTAGACAGTGAATTCTCTTCAGTTTAAGAGTATTCGTATGGCGTATAGCGGTACTTCAGCAACAGTTTTTCAGAATATAAAAGTCTCTGCTAGTTGTGGCAATGGCATCAGTTACTTACAACCGGCGAAGGATATAGTGTCTCGTCTGATCTAAAGCATCACAAGGATCAGCGACCAGAGTCAAAGTAAAAAATTAAAAAAAAGTGCCGTTGAAGAAATTTAATTTCGCACCGTGGTACAGGAAACAATTGATTATACGTAGAGTGGTGTTTGAAAACAAGCTCAGTGAGAGAGTTTTAATTGGTGATTTAGTGAACAGAAAAGTAATCAGAAGAAGAAAAGAAAAGACTCTGCAAGGATGCAGATGCACAGCAGCTTTGGATCGGTGTGCAAAAGAAAGACCTTGCTTAAGTTATGGGTCTTCTTCTGCATGCTTTTGGGTGCAGTAAGTTGAAAAGAATTTTTTTAATTATTTGCATCTATACGTAGTCACAGTCGGGACTCTAATTCCACCCATGTTGCGGCATTATGCCTAAGACACAAGATTTTCTTTTCTTGAGAAACATAATTAGAAATGTCCTAGTTAGTAGCGGTTTATGTTTTTTTTTTCTTTTTTAATCAAGAAAGGGATAATTTTTTTCTTTTGAATGCGAAAGGACATGTTGATGTGCAACAGCAAAAATCTCATGTCGGTCGTTGGTACAGCTATACATACTCGTATTCGGTCGTTGGAGCACTTGCATTCATGAGGAGAATGGTCAAGTTTTTTTTGTGTAAATGAAATCTGGGAAAAGAAATGACAGAAAATAAAATTCAATTCAACAATTTCATGTCGACAGAACAATAAGTGCTCAGGGCAGTTTATTTTGAATTTCGAATTCAACTAACGTACATCGTTGTTGGTCCTTGTGGCTTTCCTTCATATTGCGAAATGTCATAGAATTGAAAAATTAATGCGATTCGTTTATGCAAGGCCATTCGCTAAAGATAACAATACCAACATTCGATGGTTATGAGCTAAAAATAGTTTGATAAGTCCTTGACAAGCATAATACTTCGAATGACTACGAATGCGACAACGAGTATGAATATGTGAATAGAATCTGTGATTATTATTGTGATTGGGATTGAAATCAGGATTTATATTGATTCTTCCTTGATTGATGGGAGACGATTGTTTTGATTTTCTGTCACTTTTCCTCATTTCCACCATTTTCCAATTCAATACACACATTCCTCTTATCGAAGACGTGCCTATTTAATTACAATTACCCTGGCTGCTGATGTGATGTAGTCTCGGAATTCTTCTGGGAATGTTGTGCTTTTTTCGCTCTCCTTGTCTGGTTCTATTTATCGGCAGCCAGGTATTGCGTAGTTGCGTTGGCCATTGTGGTCCTGCGAAAGCAATTTAATCGAAATAAATAGGCTCTCCCTCAAAATCGGTTGTTGTAGCTGGCGGCGAAAGATACGAGTAGAAGTATCAATGGTGGGAGGCAAATGCCGCTGGTAAATCTGTTTATGAGTCGATAAGAACATTTAGGGATTGTCGGTTGCTAGTGAATGTAAATACAAAATGTCACAGCATAAATTAATGACAAAAACAAAAAAAAAAAAAGAATGAGAACAAAATACAAGAGAATTCTGTAGTTTGTTTAGGACAGTATGGGCCGCACGAAACGGTGAAATAGTTCCAAGAAGGATAATTAATTTTAATCGCAATTGGGAAAGGAGTTTAGCGTTTAATAAGCTTTCTAAACGAACTGTTTATTTTTTGAGCCACATTCGGAATGTTTGACCTATTTAATTTATTTATTTGCCAACTTCTGAGTTAATTTTTTTCTCTGTGGACGGTTTCCCTTGGATTTGTTTTAGATTTAAGATAGGTTTGATTTAGGTATATTGAAGCACTAACATATTTCTATACTCTCAAGGAAGTACCGCGTTATGTCAGAATTGAGTTATTCGCACCACACGACTCAGAGTTTTTGTAGAAAATTAATTAATAATTATTAAAATTATAAATCAATTTAGAATTGTAAATAGATACATACCTTGAACAAGTACCTTGTTACTACAGATTCAGGACTTGTACCTACTATTTATTTAAAAAAAACTCGAATGGCTTTTACAATATTCGATGGAAGTAATGCGTCTTGGCGAACATCCTGTGGATTCATACTTTGGTCCACATAAGCCTAAAAAGTGCCACAATCACCAACCTTCGACGAATTTGGAGAAGTTTTCATTGACCTAATATGGGTCATTGTCCTATCACGAAAGATGAATGGGTACTATCTGAATGGCATTTCGAAGAAATATAAATCTCATTGAACTCGTTGAATGGTTTTGAAGTAGAAAAACAAGGTTGTCAAAAAAAGCCATCAAGGCCTTTGCCACTGCCATCATTCATAAGTGCTCCATGACATTATTGTTGTAGATTAAACTCACATGAACCCCCGGTGATTTTAACTCATTGCGAAAACGACATATCTTCGAAAAGAGTGTGGGTTGTTCAGTATATGACCACTCGAATGTCTTGCTTGCATTAAGCATATTCTGCTGCACGCTCTGTGGTAAAACGTACTTTCAGTAGAAGATAGGTATGTTAAGTGTTTCTTTGAGATACTGCGAGTATAACTCTGTCAAACTTGGATATCATTGCCTAATATTGCTGTCCATTGGTAAACAGAATCTGTTGGTGGACAAGAAGGTTGAACTTTCCAAATTTGAAAATTGTTCGAAGTTCTCCAATCAAAAGTAAACAAACTCAGGATCTTCTTCATAGCACAATTTTGGCCTCACGGTGCAAAGATTTTTTGATAGATATTTCAGTTATGCGATTAAAAGATATACAATATAAATCGATCAATCAGTTTAATTATTCAGCAATTACTATTTCTACATAGTAAGGCGATTTGTGGGTTCTGCAGGACATACAATTCTGGCTCTAAATTTCATGAAGCGAGAGAAGTATTAAGCATCATTGCAATTAGTAGTGTTCTAATTGTAGTGACTTTAGGAAAGTAAAACAATTTCTGATATCTGGCTGTTACTTGTATTTGTTGGATGCAGAATAGTTTGTTCAATTAATTGAACAATTTATGGCTATTGATACGATAAGAATCGTAGAGCTATTGCGACCCGCGATGATCTTCAATTGGCTAGTTTGCTAAACCCAGGTTTGATGTTGGTCTCCAACTTGATTCTATCAATTAAAATTCAATTAGCTGGAGTACGTGTATCTATTCAATGTGACTGTCTAACTAATAGCATCGCGACTTAGTTCTTTTTTTCAGGTTAGTTGGTCGAGCAATATTCTTTTATTTAGTACTTTCATGATCGTATGCATTGATTTATTTTATTTAAATTAATAAAATTTAATTTAAATAAAACTACCATTTCATAGTGGAAGCTTAAGCCAAGAGTGCGTTAATGTTCAGAATTTTGAGCAAGTACCTTACATCAAGCAAAGCAAATCATATTGCAGCGACTGTTTTCAAAACCAGTTATTTAGAACCCGAGTTGCAAAGCTGTACTTTCTTGACTCAGCCAACATTGGTATGAATGCGGAGAGTTTTAAATTGAAATAAAACACAGAAAATTGTTTGTAATAGCCATTAAATTGACTTTATTTGACAGATAATTTTAAGGCATTAATGTTTGAATATGATTTCGGGCATGAGACCGCCGAGGCTGGCAAGTACATGGCGTAATCTGAAGTACCAATTTTCACACACTTTTCGCAGTAAATAAGACTGTATTTCGGCAATAACGCTTGTTGGATTCCAATTGTTCAATTGGTTCAATCCTCAGAGAAAATAATCGAATGGGGTCAAATCGCACGGACGAGGTGGCCTGTTAACAGATCCATATCGTGAATTTATCCGTTCGTCAAATGTTTTTTCACGTCCTGCTGAAACCACATGTCTGCAACATTTATGCCTCCCAATTTAAGCACGAAAAAGTTAGAAATCATGTCTCTGTACCGCTCAACGTTGACTGAAATGTCATAATCATTCTTGAAGGCATATGAACCGCAAATGGTGACCTTTTCTGTATGTTATGCTGTTTCGACAATGGCTTGAGGATTGCTGACATTGCCATTTAATCGAAAGTGTGCTTTATCACTGAACAAAATCTTCAAATGAAATTGTAAATCAAAGGCTATGTTTCCTTCGGCTCATTTATTATGTGCGAACGATGACCATGTTACTTGAATTCCTGTAGGAGTTGAATCTTAAAAGCACGTAAACTAAGGTCTTTACACAAAATTTCCCATAAAGTGGATGGACACAAGTTTAATTGTTTGTCACTATGAAGAAACGACACATTTGGATCATCATCAACACTACGCTGCACACCATCAATTGCTTGTTGCCTTACGGGATGTGTATTATCATAAGTAAACGTATTTCAAAAACAATCCGAATTAACACATTTGAATCATCGTCGACACTACGTTGCACACCATCAATTGCTTGTTGTCTTACGGGATAGGTTGGTATGATCGTTTAGAGTAAACGTATTGCGAAAACAATCATAATCTCTCGAATTATGAGTACTTTCACGAATTGAATTGAATTCAAAATTAATTTAAAGAATTTGCGAATATTACTCCGACGCGAATATATTCATGATGAATGACCAAACTAAAACAGCCAAGAACTGTCAAATCGGCTGTTACAGAAAACATTGCTGCTACTTTAACGCTCTCCGCATCTAAAACAAAACACCGTTTAGTATTTGAAACAGCCTCATGTAACTTCTTTCGATAGGAGCAAACCATCGACCATAATCGCACACAATAGCACTGTGAGGCTTTTTATTATTCCATAAGTGTAGCGTGGAAATAAGAGGTTGTCACTTTTGACAAAGATCGCTACCTCGACTATTCAACTGTCAGTGGTCAGATGTTCAGTGCAATGAATGCTTTTATCGTTGTGAACTGCCCTTGAAACATATAAAAGCATTCGCAAGAAACTATGGATTTCCTCCAAATACGATCACCAGAGTCCTTTTATGATTACTCATATTTATTATTTATCATTTGCGAGTATATGTTAGATTAAAATGCAAAAGACGGATAAAATAAGAACTTACAAATCGCTAATGTGAGGATTGTAATGGCTCTGTCATTGAAACTAAAAGAAAAACATTATAATACAATAATCGTACTTTTAGACAAGTTACATAAGTTACAAAACACGCCTGCTTAACCTTTTATTTTTATTATTGAAACGTTATAAAGTTTTTAACATTTCAAGGTACTACAACTAGTATAAACTTATTTAAACAAATGAAAAAAAGAGTATAGCATTTCATACATGATCATAATATTAAAATATTTGAAAAATTTATAATTTTTTAAAATATTTGTTATTCTAAAATAAATAAGTTGAAGTTGACGTTCGGGTCAGTGCAGTGGTATTATTCACGATTGCTGCTTCTAAGTTCTCATATTGTCTAAGTCGTATGAGATGCATTCTGACATATTTAGCGAATTTGATCTCCAGAGATAAATGTAGGGAATTAATTTTTTATTTTTTTTGTAAAGTTTACACGAGCTGATTTTTGTACTTAATCAATTGGATTTGATCATTTTTGGTCCATCTGAGAACTCTATCTGCAGCAGTTTGAATGGTATTTAGTAGCAGTGTCGTCAGTGAACGTTGTTGTTGCGGAATTTGAAGGGATTGTTACGTCGTTGATAGAGAGTAGAAATGAGATTGGAACAAGGATACTAGCTTGTGAGACTTTATTCTTTATTTCTCTGAGTGTGGGGCAAGCATCGCCTTATCTGATCCTAAGTTATCTGTTCATAAGATATGATTTCAGCACTTCTCTTTATTCCTTTGAAATGGATAATTTTGTTTTGTCAAAGAGGCCTGCGCGCTGGACTTTTCCAAATGCCTTTGTGAAATCCAAAAATATGGCTGAGCAAACCATTTTATTCTCCAGAATAAAACATTAGGAATCCAATGTGCTTGTTCTATGGTACAATGTATGTCTCTGATTGATGTTCTGGAATGATATTTCGACCAGTTTAAAATGAACATAGCCTCTTTAGGAAAGCCTTTCCGAAGAGTTTAAATAAATTGGGGTAAAGAGAGATTGATCTCTAAGTTGATGATTCGTGAGGGTATTTTCATGGTTTAAAGTTAGCGATTACTTAATCTAAGCTATTTAATGGCACAAATATTCACTGTGGTTGTGCTTGTGCTCAGTCTTGACTAAATAAGACAGTTTTTTTTATAGATGTTGTTTGTATCGTATAGTCAAGTTTGGTGAAGTACAAAATGTGTTTATCTTGCCTACATGAGTCTCAATATCTTAAACATAATAAACGGTGTTGCTTAGAAGAGCCAATAGTTTCAATAAAGATTCGAATGCATAGAATTTAGCGCAAATAAATTCAAAATTCGAGTAGTTTACATTTTAAGACGGTGCCGCGAACAATTCAGATATGCACATACGAGTACAGAACATTAGTTACCCAATATCCTTTATTTACAAACAATTTCAAACCAGGAATAAATCAAACATCTTTCTCAAGGCTGTGAAATTTTAATACTACCAAAACCTGAGGTAAAAAAATAGGACAAACTTCCGAAATTAGTAAAAATGTTTGGTTGTTCGTCAAAAATAATAGAAATTTTGTCTTATCCGCCATCTCTACGCTCATTTTTAATGACATAACAGCTGTCAGCTCTTTGAACAGCTCTGCTTACTGCTCGCCATGCGACCATCTGAACACTCGTGTAGTAGAAAGAGTACTTCAATATCTTATCATTTATAAATCCTCTGGGCTTTATTGTATATATCCTTTTCTTCTATATATATATATCCTGTTCTTCCATGCTGGCAAAACCACTCTGTCACTTTTTCGAGCAACTGGCAAACAGCAATTGTGTCATCCGTTGCTGAAAAAGGCGACTCTGTTTTTCTCTCCTTTTACAGACCCATAGTACTTTCTGTACGCTGATAAACTCTACACTCATGAATTTTAACCAAACTTACGAATGCAAACACATGGATGTGCAAAAGTCTATGGACTTACGAGTATAGCTTAACATGCTTGACCCTTTAACGCATTTTATGTTAAGCACCCAAATTACAGAAATTGTAAAACAAAATTCACTGCGTAAGTCTGAGGGAACTGATCCTTACTGACAAAAATTAACCTAGGATCGCATTCAACGGGCATTATTAAATCCAAATCCCAACTGAAAGTTTAACACAAAAACCTGAACTAGATAAGCACGCATCGTTTTCTTCATAGAATAAATCTTTCGGCAAAAGGCGAGCATCTTTGCCAGAAATAGCTCTATAGATGCACACCATCGTAAAGCAAGTGCCTTGAATAAGAGAACATCGCGACCACTACTTAAGAAACATTATATTATGAAGTGCATTGAGACTTAGGGAACTGTATCGGCTACAACTGCAACCAAATTAAATTACGACAAATCTGTTTAAATACGAAAATAAAGGGGAAACAAGGCTTTCATGCAGGTTTGTTCTTTATGGTTGTCCTTGTGTTTATTGCATTTGTGCAATCTACTGCTACTTTTATCTGTTGGATCTTAATTTGAATGGTATGCTCGTTTTGTGTTTCATTTTTGTTTAAAGAGTCGGATATATGAGCTATGAAAGGACTCTACAAAGGTTCCAAATTCAGAGTGTCTCGCTTTGCCACGGATTGTGTTTTTGGGAGTTTAATTGGAATATGACTCGTATTTACGTTCTTTTTGACGAAAATACAAAAATACAGAGACAGAAATACATAAATACTGTTTCAGTTTTTTTTATACCACTTCATAATGCAGGATGAAGAAGAAAACTTCCTTTTCAAGTTATGTTATATTCATCCACATACCGCTATGCACTATTTGCTTAACAACTTGCTGGAGAAAGTGTCGTCCTCAGTGCTTAACTTCCAGAATTCTGCTTTTCAAAACACTCACATTCACAATAAAATTTTCGCGAAATTCTTCCTTTTCTAAAGAAAAAAAGATTAAATTACAAGATACCGCCAAAAGCATCTAAACAAACCGCTCACCGAGTACCAAACCCTAATCAGCTCCTTTTTATTTTATATGACAATGAACAAATTTATTGATTATGCTTACAATAGAAATTCATGTGGTCCTGACATTTAAATAAAATTCATTTTGGAATTTGGAATTAAATCATTGCAAAATTTTAATTAGAAAATATTTATTGTTACAAATTTAATGAAGGGATAAAGGATAAACTACACTGCAACAGGCACTGATCCAATTAAATTCCGATCAAATTTAATCATTTCTTAATTTGAACTCATTGCCATTCAATTTTATTTCCCTCTATCCAATACGCGCGGACTTAATCAGGTAAAAATTTATCCATGGTCAATAACACAATTGGCATTATAGATAAACTTACGAGCAAAATAAAATTTCAAATGAAAATACTTTTATGAGAATTTCAATTCTTAGCCTCCTCCACTGAAACCATGCGTCGAAGAAAAATTTATAGCTGGAGCAATTAAAAAAAAAGTTGCGTATACGCCTCATTAACCCTGAGGGGTTTTTATTTGCTGTGTGGAGGCTTTCCTTATTTTGTCTGACAAAAAGGTTAAAGGGTTAAAGGGTGATTTTTCATTTTGAGCAAAGGGAAATGAAAAGAATGAATGAATTCCATTGACTGAGGGTAAAACTGATGGTGTCTGAGCAATGAAGGCTTTCCGGTAAATCATTGAGGGTTTGCATTTCAAGTAAGATTGTATGTAGGACTCAGAACAGTAGGCACTGAGAAATGAAAACAAGGCTTACATGTGTTGCCTACATTCAAGACATTATCAATTCAGGAAACTGAAATTGAAGAACATCAAGGCTTAGAGGACATTATTTTTGTCACTCGCGAAAGCCAACTTGCTTACACCAAAGGGAACATATTTTGCTATGTGAAGAGATGAAACTATTTGAAAAGAAATTCGGATGTTTCCACATAGATATATTGCATTTTACTTTATTTTCCAACTTTTGTTTCTACCGAGAAACAAACTTGTAATGGCACTTATTAGGAGAACGCAAAGCCCACAACATATTTAGCGTAATGTGTACATAGAAAATTTTTTAGCCACTATGAGTAAAAGTTTACTTTGCATAGAAATTGTGTGAAGAGATTTTGATTAACATACGCATAAGGTCTTGCTGTTGCAGGAGTAACATTTTTAAAAAATGAGCTTCCATTACAAACAAATGCCAAGGCAACCAGAAAGTGATTAGTGATATTTCTTCCCAAGTATAGACAATATTAATTTGGGTGATATGCCATCCCGTCAGCTTGTTGTAGTGTCTACACTCGTACAACAGTAGATAAGGGAAAGACCTATCAGAATATGAGGTTTTCAGCAGTATTTATGTTGCTCTATTTCGAACCGGGCCCGTTTGGGACTTCTAATATTCAAGTTATGCAACAAGCAGTGGTGTCTTGGTATAGATTCTATGCTTGTCAATAACTTAATCGAAGGGTCTGTGTTCAAACATTTAACATCGAAAAAAAATAAAAAGGTATTTTTTTTTTAAATATCTTGTACAGAAGCGTTTTTCTCATTTTAAATAGTAGCTTTTTTGCAGTAAATGCGAATCGTTTAAATTGTTGCGTCAAAGATAATGAATGTTGTGATTTTTTATGGTTTGGAATTGTTTAGTTTCTCCCAGGATTTTTTGGGCAGTTGATGTACCACGCCAAAAACTTACTTTTATCATCTTACATGATCGTCTAAGCAACACCAGATAATTAAGAGCTAAAACGCACCATGTAAAACGAGAACTCCCTTCACTAAATTTATACTCTTTTTCGAATTCGAGAAGAATACTAGTTCGCATCAAAAAAATCTAGAGATGTTCTAACAATTTAAGGCATGATTTAAATGAACGTTGCTGTATAGACCAGACCATTCAATAGTTTTACGATTATCCAAATTAAATTGAATAACTTTTCACTCGAGAAAACCAAGGGGTTGACTTAATTTCAGAAAGGAGTTGGCGTATATGCTCAATCACATTATTTGTTGCTTCAAATAAATGTCAGTAATGGCATTATTTCGTCTTAAAATCTAACGCCAAGTACATGGATTGTGTTTTAGTATTTTCTGGAAGAGGGTATCATACTGGGATCGGACCCTGAACTCTGAAAAATGGTTTTCGAATATCAAATGCCGCTATTCTGTCCTAACCAGATTTGCTAAACGTTTGAATCAACTTTTCGTGAAAATCGCAAAAAGTCTTAAGTGAAACTATTGAAGGCCTTACTTAAGGACTCTTTAAAGTCTGTGGTCTCTCAAGAATTTTCATATCCTATGGGATAAACGTTTCCGTGGTTCTAAATAATGCAATGGGCATCTATGGCAAGAGTGAAAGAAAATCTTTCTTGATTTCTTAACGGGCTGCTTAAAATGCTGTGTGACTACCGAAAAACCACCACCATCACATCATCTTAAAAAATACCATCTGGAGCAGCTTACTTTCGGTGTTAAAATAGAGTTTAAGTGGAGGAATTGTTATCTTGGGTAAAGAGCTGATAGCTAAAATGTCATAGATTAAAAATGTTCTGATGATGAGTGAAGCAGAGCTCTACCTATTCTTTTCTACAGCCGATCAACACATTCTAGTGATAGTGGAATTTAAGTTGAGGCGTACATTGCAGTCGTTACCAGCTCGTCTTAACTGTGTTTGGTTTTCTTTATTGAGTGGTGTAATACGAGTATACAGGCTTTTCCACAAAGAGCACTCGAACTTCAAATTGGAATTCGAGCAAAACTAGTTATGTATGAGATATCATTGTTTTATTAATATGAATTTGATCGGCCAACTTACTGCCGCGTCTTTTTTTTTTGGCGGCGCCAATTTTCAGCGGCACAATTTTCGATTACTTGATTACTTTAGGTGGCGCCACAGTTCGGGTAGGACCTGGGCTTCAGTCAACAAGCGTCTCCAGCTAGCTCGTCCCTTCCACTTGCGTGCGCAACCTGGTCTCGTTATTCCTCTAGTGCGCTGTCCCTCAAGGGCGGATTCGAAAGCGTTCCAGACCGGAGCGTTGGTCTCCATCCACTCTAAATGACCCAGTCATCTCAGTCATTGGACCTACTCTCTTTTGGCTAGGTCGATGTCGCTGTACAGTCCAGTAAAGTTCATTGTTGTATCTTAACATTTTCTTATTTTTTAATTTTTAAATTATTACAATACAAAAATCGGCACAAAGTTTTGTGAAATGCAAAAGTAAGTCTCTTGTGTGATTAGATAAATTACTTCGATTTGGATTTCATCTCAAACCTTTTGCTGTTTTTTTTCGGTCTATTAAATGCCAGCAACTGCCAATTTGACTCACAAAACAATGTTCCTAATGGCACTTACTCCACTCATAATGTCTGATCTTTTACCTTTTCTCTTGAATGAAACAAAGTCTATAATTCCTCTTTGTCCATTTCTAAAGGCATTTAACTTGATGAGAGTTCTTTATTTTACACTACAAAACCGCAAACTATTTTAAAGTACATATTTCCTCTCGATTAAAGGACAAGAAAACTGAATTCAAGTATTCGTAAATACTTCCTTTACTCGTGAAAGAAAAATTTATTTTTCAAAGGAAATCTGACTTAAAATAGTGTAGTAGCAGACCGTAGCCTAAAGATTAAATGGGTTACGCCATTTGGTATAACCCCTGAGTGAGTGAAATGCTTCAATTTAAAATACAATTTCGTAAATTATTCAACCGACAACAATACACTTGTCCTTTGCCGCAGCCGTTTTGTATGTAGGCCCAACAATTTTTACAAGGTCAATGGTTTTAATTGGCAAACAGTTAAAAATACCGCAAATTTAACCACACATTGTGCTCGTATCTAATTTATTTTACTGCAGTCCAACCAGTCGTGCGGTTGAAATACTACATACTATGTATTGATATGGAAGTCGAAATAGAATATGTAACAGAGGGGTTGTTTTTTTAGGACTTTAACCTCCAATATGTTACACTTAGTTTACGGCACGAATTTTAAATAAGAAATCAGAAAATATGAGCGAAAATGTTGGAGATGGTCTTATACGAGAGCACGTGCCAGCCATTTGTCATATTTTTTCTGCAGTAACCCATACTTGTAACTTCATAGATACATGCGGTATGCATTGTGAATGCTTAAACACGACGATTATTATTACATGAGATTGAATCAGAACTATTTAAAGTTATAAATGCAAATCAAAATGATTACATACAACGTGCATAACATGCATGCGATACATTTCTACTAGTATGAGTATTTGTTCACACGTCACACGTCCATACGTGTTTACTCCTACTAGGTTCAACGTATTGTGTATGGTAATGTACGCACAACAAAACTACTCTAAAGCTTTCAAATAGTTATCTTCTTAGTCGAATGCACTTTGAAATATCTCTTCCCTATATAAATGAGGAAGGGTTCCGGGCTCGCTTAAAAGATTTCTTCAACTAGCCAGTTAATATATTTGAGTAGTGCTTTGTTGGCCTGGATGCAACGGCATGTACGAGTATTATATCTAATGGATTTGTTAAACTATTTAAATGCAGTTCCCACCGTTGTGTGATGGGGGGGAAAAAAAAACAGAAACAAGGTCTAACCTTGATATAAGGAGGTAACCGCTGTAAGGACTAATGTACGAGTATGTTGATATTCACATTGAGGAAGGTGTAATGGGGCGAGAATAGTTTTATTAGTTTTTGTTTGGGTGAAGAAAAACCTTTTCATTTATTCTGACTTTTAATGCACCGGTAAGCAGCAGTTAGGTTCGCGAGGAGAATATTAAAGATTTGGCAATAAAATTCACCAGATATTTTTCATTTCATATTAAAAATTCTAGAAGAGTTTTATCTGTGTTGGCAGTTAAGTGCAACCATGAATGCACTATTTATTGTATATCACACTTCGTTACCTTTTATGAGTTTCCGAACGAAACTGGAAATGCATTTGCGAGAGTTATACTTAAACGATCCCACACTTTTATATTTTTAACTACTTAATGACGTACGTGACATTAAGTTATCAAGTGGAAGCTGCTTTATAATATATATCATAAAAGTCACAGGAAAAGTGATCAAAATTGAGTTATTGCTCATAATCTTTAAAGGCTCTCCATTGTTCTAAAAATTATTTACCCTTGCCCAAGACCTTTAGACAATAAACAAAGAACAAGACCACCAGTTTGATGCCCAAAACACATGTGCAGAAAATCTACTTGCAGTACTGCTGGCAGCTCTGCCCGTGAAATAGATGTGCAGATATTTTTGAAGTCAATCGCATCAGTTGCTGTCATTTTACAGCTACTGTCACTTTTGTGTGACATTGTCGACTGCAGCGAATTTAGAAATAGAGAAGTGTTGCAGAACAGCGCTGCGTGCAGCATTTATATGTAGCTTCGCGAATTAGAACATGTGTATTCTAATTTCACTGCACACAAAGTTCTGTTCATGTGTTTTGGGCATAAAGTCTCTTGTGCACCTCTGCAAATTCTCTTGCATACCATTTTAAATATCTTTTACTGTTATCACAGGGTTGGGAAGACAAGTATTGATGTAGTATTGCAGTGTTGTGAATGTAGGAATACAACAATTTCTTTTTAAAATTAACATGATACTCAGCTAACAACAAAGCTGTCTAGCTACCTAATGCTTTAGTGTAGTTAAGTGCTAAGCTTTTAATTAGAAGAAACTTCTTTCTTCTTGCAGGTAACACCTTAGGGACACTTTTCTTCGACTTCAGGAGGTTTAATATTTCTATTTACAAGTTTTATTACTTTTTTGCTTATCAATGACTATCATTGAGTCATGGTTCAGTACTTAAACGAGACACGTATACTATAAAAATTATTGAAATGTATTACCAAAATTCGGAGTCGGTGCTCTGAACTGTAAGTGCGTGATCATCGCCGATTTTCGGTACTTATATTCACCCCACCTGACTTGCAATTCATAATTTGGTGCAAAATTTGAGTCTGTAATTGCGCTGCTGCAGTAAATGAAGAAATGCAAGTAGTGCTGTAAATATTGAGGCCCTAAGTGCACCTTTTGACAGCGACCCAAGTTAATCCATTCCATGCCGTCCGCAGGATTTGTTTGTAAACGACATTGAAGTCTCGGCCTCATTTAAAGTTTCTCAAATTGGTCTCTGAAAATGATTCGGATTTTCATTGCAAAGTAATCTTCAGCGACCATTTCTGGCTAAATGACTTTGTCAACAAGCAAAAGTCTGTACCTTTTGGATGACTACAAACCTACATTGGCTTCTTCAGACGCCAGGACATCTTTAAAAATGCCTTTTTGGTGTGATTTTCAAACCACCGGCGTTTTCGGGCAGTAGTTCTGCGCAGACGATAATAGCCGTCATGTTACAGTTAATGGGAATCGCTATCGGAACATGTTGTACCGATATTTTTGGCCGCTTTCGGGTGCACTTAACATTGCTGAGATGTGGTTTCAATACACTTCTCACACAGAAGTCCAAACGGATTAGTAAACTCGCCGCTTCACTTGTGCAAGATACACCTCTTAAAAATTTTTCCTTGGGGCTACTTCGAGTCATTGATCTATGCTAGCAAGTTAGAGAAAGGCGTACTCGGAGCCAATGTTGACCACGAAATTACCGTAATATCAGCCGAAATGTGTGAGAGAGTGGTCGAAAATTGGCTCAGCGAATCGATCGCCGTAAGCGCATTCAGGGTCGACACTCGAAATACGAATAAAGCCGAGTTCATTTCGTTATGGTGAGATGAGATGAGTACTCTGAGAACCTTAACGTGAAAGCCTGTCCTTTATATCGTTGGTCTAAGAGGTTTGACAAATTCTATTGAAATAAGCTATCGATGTAGCCTGACAATAAAGTGTATATTTGTTGTTGTTTATGAACTATATTTTCATAATTGGATAATACGCGTCCAAAGAGTCCACATCTAGCACATAATGGAGAAAATATAGCGGTGGCAGCGGAGAGTGTACATGATGAATCGATCCGGCGCCATGCAGTTTATAGACTAGTGAATTGCATAATCTGGTATAGAATATTAATCCTTTCAGATCAACGAAACCCAAGCTTAAAATGGGTTGAATCGATGGATTTATTTATTAATTTAAATAACCTGCGCTCATCAACGATAAGTATAAGGCCTCGTAGAAGTAGCATCTTTCGGCAAGTGCTGGTTTTTGAAATTACGAGAGCTCTGCTAATAAGCCCTACTTCATGCCTCCCCGTGACGCTATCTGGGAATCTCACTAGAGATTGCGAAGTGAAGGGGGCGAATGGCGAGTTTCCTTCGCCATAAATCAGGGTTAGTGTCGGAAAACCAAAACAATACCTTATCCGGGCTACTCCGACATATTTGGAGCTCAGGCCGGTAAGGATTTCCAGGACTTAGTCAGGTTCTTGGAAAAGAGATGGTGGCGGACGAGCCCTATATGGGCCAACGGCAGTACTCACATCCCGGAACGGGTTACTGGCTTCGGTGTAACCGACCCCTCGTCCAAGGGGAATTAAAAATGGAACTGGTCCTCCCGGTTGGGGGTTGTGTCGCCGGGACAACGATACCAGCGCCGACATCAAGTGAAGAATAACTCTTGCCAACCGCTGTTTCTGTGGGTTAAGAAGGCAATTGAGCAGCAAAGCCCTCTCTCGGACAACAAAAGTCACCCTTTATAAGACTTTAATAATCCCGGTCCTGCTCTATGGCGCAGAGGCATGGACATTATCAAAAATGGATGAGGGTGTTCTTGGTTGCTTCGAGAGAAAAATTCTTCGGGCGATCTTCGGTCCCGTCTGCATTGACGGTGAGTGGAGGAGAAGATACAACGACGAACTGTATGAACTGTACAGCGACATGTACCTAGCCAGAAGAGTGAAGATCCAAAGACTGAGATGGCTGGGTCATGTAGAGCGCATGGACACCAATGCTCCGGTCCGAAAAGTCTTCGAATCCGCCCCTGAGAGCCATCGCATTAGGGGAAGGCCAAGACTCAGGTGGCGCACACAAGTGGAAGAGGACCTCAGCCAACTTAGCGTGCGAAACTGGAGGTAGCTAGCCAGGGATCGAGCTGGCAGGAGAAGCTTGTTGACTGAGGCCCAAGTCCACCCCGGACTGTAGCGCCACCTAAAGTAAGTAAGTAACCTGCGCTCATCCGTAGATCACTAGTCCATGTAGTGCGGACTTTAGTCAACTGGCTCCAGTTGGGGACCACTTCCAATTACGTGCGCCACCTAAGGGTAAGCTTTCCTCACACTGTTCTGACTAGATTGATATCGATCTATATCTTGTGCAGTTCGCAGTGATATATTTTTTTTCATGTATAGGATCCTCTTGTTTTTGCAGATCGAATGAACGGTGCTGTGATTTCATTCTTCAGGCATACATTCTTCAGAAAAAATTATTCAAATCAGTTGATGTATGCTCTGTATAATGTCATTTATTGCTTTCAGGCTAGGCAGACGAGCCAAAACGGCAGCTTTATTACAAATATACCTTTATTTAGATATTGTTGCTCGAAAATCTTGGCTTTTATCGCACATGAATGAGTCGTTCTGCCTGGCAGTGAAATTTTGGTCTATCACGCCAAAGAAAGGGTTTTTTTTAATATCATCAACACTGCCTGTACTTGTTTAGTAACAGCAAATCCGCTGTTCGCAACAGAAGAGATTTTACTTTCCCTAATTGTTACCCGTGTGAACCATTCTATACTCGTAAGGTGGGAAAATTGAACCTCCTTGATAATTGCTTATTGCTAAGGCTGATTTAATTGGAGGTGAATGACTTTTATTACAACATATTTGATCGTTGTGTTTTTGTGAAGCTGCGACAAAAAAGTAAGAAGGTAGCTTGTGATCTCTATTCCGAATATCTGTTCAATAGTACTAATTTTCAAATGCGGCTGTAAAATGTATAGCAGTATTTTGCTCGGCAGTATAATACAGCAGGTTTTTTTTTTTTAATTTTTTAATGAAATACGACATATGACGGTGATAACAGCAAGGAGAAGGCGTAGAGTAGGAACATTTGATGTTTGAAGTATCTTAAATATTTTATAATTATATTGTATATATAATTCATATTTCAATTTTAAGACTTCAATCAGATTCGCTTTAATATCCTCAATAGCACCTATTTTCAATTAGTAAAAATTGATCCTTGTTAAATGAGAGCATACCGTATATTACAGAAGAAGCAACTACAATAGATAAAATGTCCAAGTCGTCTACCTTGAAGATGCTTTACCAGAAGCTGTCCATAATAAAGAATATGTCGAGGTAGAAATTGACGTCGCCAACTTATATTCCAAACTAATTGCCTATTAACCTAGTTTTCCCAACAATGGATTATGATTATGATGAGAACAATAACGCGGGCCCTCTGAAAATAAGACACCCCACAAAAGTTGCGTTTCTTACCTAAAATGGTACAGTAAAGTCCAGCGTTGAAAAGTAAAGAAATGAGGAAAATTAATTAAGGCGAACTTATCTGAGATTCTAATCTTATTTTGACATTTAAAATTGTCTTCTAGTACATATTGACCAAGCATTTCTTTCAATTATTATTATTTTTTTTAAAGACAAAATGAGAGATACTTAATTTAAGGGTCAATCTCAGACAGATTTATTAATGCAAAATATTGAATTGCCAGAGAATTAATTTCTTTAGTTTTAATTGATTTTAATATACGTGATAATACAGTAAAAATTCACTTATTAGATTAACAATAATCTAATTGTTAATATAAATAATAATATAATAATAAAATAAATTTTAAATTCCAATAATTATTTTAAATAGAAGTTATTATAATTGATTTCATCAGTTGATTAGATCAATTCTCTTCAATCTTCTTCCAGTTTAAATACATTTTTCGTGTAAGCATTTCACGGGCCAAAACCAACCATATTCTAAGGACGTTAATCCTTTTTGCAGTTAATTTAATTATTTAGCGTTAATTATGATATTGTCACCTATAATGATGAGCTTTAACTATATTTACTCATTGGTATTTGGATTTTTGAAGTGCTAAACTAGTCCAAATTGCCTCTCATACCCTAACTTACCAAGTGCGAAATGATTGAGGTGACTGAAAATTTTTACGATCTTCACATTTGAAACTCCTTGAAAACATGTACTCGTACATTCATATCAGCTAAGAGGTAAATAGCTGGTAAATGGCTGTTATCAGCAAAATCTCGTAAATGAAATAAACTTATGGCAAAGAGAATAGTTAATGTTAAATCTAGCCAAAATCATCGTCTTTCATTTCATCAGGAGAAGAAACTTATGCCTTAGAAAGTTATTAATAGTTCATATTGATTTGCAGAATACGAGTACATCGCATAAGACTGGCGTAGGCATACTTTGGACTTAAGACTGAAGACTCCATCGGTCATCGATGAAGGTAACGAAATTCTTCTGGGAGTGCTTGAGGCTATTCTGCAAATGAAGAATGTAACAAAAAATGACTCTTTGATCTTTCCTCACTATATTCAACTCAATAAAAGGATGTGAAAGCATACTCATCGCATGCACGATAGAACAAAGCTTATTCAACCTACACTCATTACGTGGTTGAGAAAAGAAGACCAGCCTACGTAGATGTTACATGTGTTATGCTTACCTTCCTAGTACCTACGCTACGCAAAGTTACAACAGCAATATCAAATTTACTGAAAATATGAAGATTTCTTAAATAGCCATTTAATGCCGAATACAATACAATCTATTTCGCGAACTGCTAACAATATGCGCTTTCATGAAAAGTTCACGTAAACATCTGATATAACCTTATAATCTAGCACAATCCTAAGAGACTGAATTGTCCTCTAACGTTATCTTTAACGACCTTTTTCACTTTCTTGCTAGGGTGAGCTTTATGATTTTGCTATTCCTGCTGTCAGAAAAACGTGCCTTTGTTTGTTGACTTCTTTGGTTCTATTGTCAGATTTCTTTATTTAGCTGGAATAAGCATTTTATAGCACGAAGCTAAGTGTTAGTTTTATGTTCGTCATTTTAATCAAAACCGCTCGTAAAATATGTCTCTGGGACATCAGCCGCAAATTTAACGCCAAAACCAACAAGTTGTAGCATATTATCTTTTTTTTCATTAGAGTACTCTACATCTGACTAAGTTGAGGCCAACTTGTATAATGCCAAAGGTTGCCTTCTTAGAGATTTAGATCCCAATATCTTGGGGATTGATTCACTTTCAATATGTCTAAATTGGGTTATTCTATCTGACTTCTGGGCTCTCATATTTTTCTATTGCTTTTCAATTTGACACAATAATTTATTTTGTTGCAGTTAGTATTCTCGGTTTAAATCCGATCATTTGAAATTGCGAGTTAGATTACAAGGACCCTCAGAACCAGAGTCCGATATTTCATTTAATTTCAAGTAATGGCAAAGATTTACCCTCTATTCTACTTGATTCGATTTCTATTTATTTTAACTACATAGCTAATCCAGAAACAATACGAGCATATTGAATTGCTAGTTTCAAAAATTGAAATATCTATCTGTGACTGAATCCACGTAAGTCCACATGATTAAGTCAATACTCGTATATACTCGTATTTACGCACGACTATTATCAGATAAAAGTGAATTTTGTTGAATATTGTATCTAATTAAAACCATCAGCCATTTTGATGTGGTGGGTAATTTCCCTCTGAAGAAACGATAATTAATGCAACATAAATAGTGCAATTATAACACCTAATGTACCGTTAAAAAACTCATTAACTTAATAATTGTTTTGGTAGCAATAAAGGCGTTTTAAAAAGGCAGAATTCCCAGCGCCTCAGTGTCCTTGTTTAGGTGGAATTTTTTGGTTTTAATGAGTTTTTAAATGCCAGTCTAAATAAAGGTTTTCCGAAATGGTTTTGCCGGTATTTACTTTAATGAAAAGCTTAGCCAGTGGCTGATTTTTTGATGCTAGGTTTGAATTTTCTAGGTAAACAACTACACTGCAATCGAATAGGAGTGGAGCGTAATTAATAGCCGGCATATTGGAAGTGAATGTGCATTTTAAATCAAAATCAATAAATCATCTACAGCATTGAAAATTGTTTTAATATTGCAACATCTGGTCCGTTTATGTCGATGGATAGAACTCGATAGTAGAGAGGTTTTATTCGAAGGACTACGAGTATATATTTACCACTATGGATATTAAAGTAAATTGGCATGTATGGCTTTGAGTAATTGCATGATTCTTATCATAGTCTGCACCATCGCACATACATATACATTCCAGAAGCACATACTTTTTATGCTATGATATTTTAAATCATTTTTGACAGTCAAAAGTTTCCACGATTACCTGTCTTTTAAGCGGCGTTGAAGGATTATTGTATCCCGGTTATTGTACTCGCATTTCACGTAGAATTCACCTTCTGACTTTGAAATGATCTAAAATACATAATTTGAACACATTCTTTAGATTTAAAGAGGAAATTTCAAATCCGATAGGCATCGATTTATTGTTAACTTTCGCCACAAAAAGGATGTAATGCTCTTGCGAAATATAGATTTAATAGGTGTAATCGTATTAACAAAGTGATGGTAATTGATTAATTGCCTGTTGCGATTTTAGAGTATGTGGTTTGCTTTTGGTGTTAAATTTAATGAGATACTACAGTTTTTAATCTGTTGCGGAAGAGGTTATTGATTCATCGTAATTCATGCGCCTAAGCATATCTTCTTAAATTAAAAAAATCTTGTCATACTAACCCGACCTGCTGAACTAAAATTTGATGATGGTTTTGGCTTTTTGAATTTTTAATCATTCTTCATTTTCGTCAGCTTTTTTATAATTTAGCATAAGTCGAAATATTTTAGGGAAATTGCGATTGTCATTCTCAGACTATCAAAGATATCAATCTAATGAGCACACTCAAAAGAATTTCTTTGCTTGCATTATTTGGTGTATAAGGAACTAAAGCTTTAATGTGTATTCGATGAGGGTCTTAGATCCCCTTACTTTGTTCCTGATCTGGATTGTTCGACTATATTCATGTAGAAAATCGTATTTGAAATAATTATTGGAGCTAAATAAGAACAAGGTAAGAAAGATAATTAGAATTCAGACAAACCCAGTTTTATGCAGATATTGGTAGTCAAAAACAACTTCAAAATTCATTGATTTTTGTAGAATTTTTCTATTTTAAACAGTCCTTTTTATTATGATTGCTTCTTGTTGGACCAAAATTGTCCTGTCTCAGACCCTTGGTTTGACCGAAATCACTGGATGACCAAATGCGCATAAATTGTTGACTGCTAATAAATTTCTTGCAGTTTGCCTAATGCAGGCTTGACCTAACTATCCTGTTATTGTTTAAATCTCCTAGTGTAGTCAGGTCGTCCAATATTTGACGGCACTCGAGAAAGTACATCTATTACAAATCAATAGTCAATACATATTTTATATTATGCCATATACGAGTTTTAACTTTTTTATTGATAGTTATCTGTAGTATTCCAATTAAGACAGTCTCACCTTCGTGGTCAGCTGATTCTGTACTTGCAAATTTTGGTTTTAGTTATACCTCCGTTTATAGTTACTTCAATCTGCGAGAATTTTCGTACTTTCACCTAGATATTATGGTGTCTTGTTTTTTCATTAGTTTAACATTCATGAGTATTTCGTAGCTCTCTGGCATTTTTTTATTCGTCGTATCGTATCAAGACACGCTGTGTCAATTGTTGTGAAGGCCACTTTTGATACTTTGAGTGGGATGCTTAGTTTTTTAGCTTTTCTAATATCTGATCTCCTCATATGCTTAAAATTTTGTAGTCCATTCGACGTGGTTCTTGGGTTTCCATTTTCTGGTTATTGAATATGAACTTTGTGTGTTGAGATGTCTTACTGCTGACTCTGACTAACAAATCAGAACAGAACACTCCGACAAAGAACTAGTCCAATGCACCCCTTCTAAGTTGCTTTTAATAGAATTTCACAGAAAGATGATTTAGTGTTACAATTGCACATTGCTAAGGAAAAACGTTCCCCATTGCGACACCAAAAGCAGTTTACAGTCTTTGATACTGTGGAATGGAAGAAAAAAGCTGATCTCTTAGACATATAAGGAAAAATTCGTTAAAACAGCCGGCAACCTGAAGACTCTGCAATTATGCTCATATGATACCTTAATGTTAATAAAACGCTTAACCGGGGACCCCATCAGACCGAATGTAATTTCGGGCCCTAGATAACTGCTCTAAGCCTTGCGTAGCAAATTCATAGGCAATATCATTAGCCGTGATCCTATTGTAACCTGGAACCCATACTAGACTTAGTTAACTCATTCTTTCGACTGCGTTCAGTGAACTAGCTGAGAAGGAAGTTCAGCGAGGCTCTAAGCAAAACTTGGCCATTTCTAGAAATACAAATGCTTTGCCCGGAGGTTACGAGTCGTCAGGCCCTTTTGGGTAAATAAGAATTTAAGTATAGTTATTGCTAAAGATGAAATTGATGTTATTTTCTTACTAATTTCTTGATCTGTAGGGCCCTTGCCGCCAAAAGATAGGAATCTATATCAATGTAGGTCTCCCAGCTACGGCAGTTTTGCCTTCTGGTGAAAATTCATGTAAGTTATGTAAGAGTCAAACTTTGCAGAGGGTCCGTGGTTCGATCCCCGTTCGACGATAAACCGTAGTCCCCGCTCAGATGTGACAAAAATGACAACATGAGCAGCACAAATGAGTGTCAAGAAGCTAGGCCATGGCCAATACCGGTCTAGGTTTAAAAGACAACCCTGTATCTCTTAGTTTTTGGGAAACATTTTTTAACCATGCTGTCGAAATTGATACACAAACAATTTTAGAACATTTATTGCGATGCCAAATTCCTATTTTGAACTCTTTGCTTAAACTGAAATTTACCAATCTGCATTCTATAAATTATCCCCGACGTCTGTTCTATAGTCAATGGGCGATTAACAGATGATGGTGTTATGATGCATCAGTATCCTTCAAATTAATGACAAACAAACGAAGAATCACCAATGTGCCAATCCTTCATATTTGCTTGATTTGATTTTTTGGCTGTGTTTGTCAATCCACTTATGATTTTTCCATAATTTTGTGGTCTGTAAGCCACTTTTTCTTAAGCTTTAAGGTTCCACTTACCCAAGAACAAAGAAAATGATGAAGTCTTCTGGGGAGATGTTTTCCCAATTACCTCCCCGCTCATTTAGAACTTAGATCCTTTCAAGGCTATCTAGTATTGGTTGGCGGACTGAACCTCACATGGCAGTTTTATTGGAGTGGGCAGTGAAATCTAAATCTTCTAAATCACATGAAATGCCACAATGACGGTAGTTAGGGGTAAAAATAAGAATTTTCAGCAAAGGTCTTTTAGTTTTTGAACTTACACCCAATTTGACTATTTAAGGTTTCGTCAAGGTCACATAGTTATACTTATATTGCGCAGTCAATTAGCAGAAGACACAAAAGCCACATTTATTGCATACATCACATTTCATTCTGTCTCGACATGAAATTATGAAAAGCTAATTCATATTTTTTATAATCCAACTTAGATGCTAGGTATCCATAGAAGAAAAATATAAATGACAACCACCTGTGCTTGTGCTTGATTTATCCACTGAGTCAGTTTTTTCTCTTCTCTTGAAAACAATTTTTTCACTCCACAAAATGGTCATTCATTATCTCCAGATACGAGCAAAAGTATCATCCCTCAAATCAACAGTAATTTCCCATCTACATGATTCAAGTGGAGTAAGAAGCTCTGACAACAAGCCAAGAAAAGAAAGGTTATATTCTATCAACTATTTTAAAATTCAGCCAAATGGCTGCTAAAACAAAAAAGCCATTCAATCAAAAGCTAAGTAAACAACATCGTTTCTTTGATGTAAGCAAAAATAAAAAATTGTCCTTGCCCTCTTAAGATCTGAAGTGATGCTTAAAATCGATTGCTTTTTGAAAAACCATTTCATTGACACATGTTCGGCACTATGGTAAGCAACTCAAAGGCTGCTTCCTTTACGACAAGCAAATTCTTACAAATACTATGTTGTTTACACTTTCCTCTAAAGGTCGTCTAAAGAAGATTTGTATCTATTTTTACCATCATTAAGTAGATAAGTACACAATGAATTTTCTTGTTTAGCTGGGATTATAACTAACAATTAGACCCTGTGGTAGGATATTTGTTTCGTGGGGAATAGGGGAAATACATACAAAATAAAAGTCCATTTGCGACAACCTTTTTTCATTAATTTTTTTATTTGATCTGCGATTTGGTTCAAAACTTTAAAAGGGAATAAACCTATAAAGAGAGCAATATTTTGAAAGCTTTCTAATGATGTGGCAAGCTTGAGACTCTTTAACACAAAATACAAATTTGAGAACGGAAAGCAATACTCGTATCTTTGATAGCGATTATTAGATCCTTGATCTGATCCTTAAGCTACAACTCTCAGCTGGAGCGTTGTTGTCCATCCTTGGGACATGGCCAAGTAGATTTTCGTTAAATTTTTTCGACCTAACATTTGAATATACCTAAAATATAACATTTTGCTTGAAATCGTTCAAAACAACGCACCCAAATTTTAAGTCAGATATGAGAATTTTCGTAAAAATAAAGAAAAGTGAATTTTGTTTGCGCACTATGTTGTGCACAAAAAATTATAACGCAAACCAAACAAAGTCTTGAGGAGTATTATGGGGGCTCTTCACCATCAACAGTACTGGTGTACTGAATTTAGATGCAGTCGCATCCGCACAATTGACGCCGAACATTCTGGACGCCAAATTGAGGTCCCCACACCAAAAATGGTCGATAAGACTTAAAATAAGATATTTTTCGTTGGGTGAGTGAAGATGTCCAAATTTGAAGAGACGACAGGCTTATCACATGATTCAGTGACTTAAATTTTGCAAAAATATTTGTATATCGATGGGTGCTGCTTCTGCTCATAATTGACAACAAACGCAATCGCTGGACAATTTGAAGGAAGTATTTGGCGATGGTGACTGCGGACGAAACACGTTTTTATCATAAATCAAGGAACTTTCGAGACAGTGAACTTATGGTGGTGAATCAAATCCGCAGAAGACCTAGGTTCGTCTGCCTGCCAACAAGGTTATGGCGACAGTTTTCTTTGGCATGCAAGCTGTGTCATTATCCTGAAAAGAGTAAAGCGATTTCCGGCATTAAGTGTTGAATCGATTTGACGCCGATTGCAACGAACATGGATCGATTACATGTCTCCACCATAGTATCGTCTTCAACTCTGAAAAACTTCGAAAGTATTTATTCAGAAATGCCGACTTGTTCTTCATCCGAGCTAAGACTTAATGAAAGGAAAGAAATTAATGAAATTTGGCTGTTCCCTTTATCCTTGTCATTATGAAAATGCTATTTGAATGGACTTACAATTCACTGTGAAATGGTCAAAAAATCCTGTTTAAATCGCGACTAGCCTGCCTTCTAATTTTTTTAATTTTAATTTTGCTTTAATTTTTCGTTGATACTACAATATAATACTTTTATGTGCTTCATATGTTACCAGTTTTTATAAGCGCTAGTTCTGTCCTACCAATTGTTTCTCCACCTCGGTGTTTAATAGTAGTCCTTAGCTGCCTTGACTTCTTTGAATTGTTTTGCTTGGTGGATCAGAGAAGCCAACGTTAAGCGAATTAAAAGAATGTTGTCTGAGCAGCATTGATCGGATTATATGAATATCTTAACGAAGATTGGGCAATTTATTTTATGTCGTATTCTTTTTCTATGATCCCTCGTTTGCTACAGGGGCCTTTTGCTCTCTCCAACTCATTTCAAGTGTCTCTTTCGAAGTGCTTTGCATCAGGTATTGTGCAAGTATTCTATTACATTGGTCAACCACATGTCTTAAAAGAGAATAAAATATGAGCAGCTTAGTTTCATTGATTTTCACAGGCTTTGGACAACTCAACACATGGAAGCCTAAGGCTTTGGTTGTTGTCAACTTTATTCTACCTCTACCTTGCTTGTCACGGCTTTAAAGTTGTTTAACTTTCTTTTCCCCCTAAAGCACCCGATACTACATTTCGTAGTATCAACCTTCGACAATCCAATACCCGATTGTATTATACTGTTGTACTATCATTCTAAAGGTCGTTGTAGGAAGATTCAGAGCAGAAGTCTGTTTGCTTGAGATCGAAAAAATCCACTGCTACTTTAATGCCTCAAAAACGTATCCAACTGGTAAAATCTATTTGCGAAGATTTCTGTTGATATCACACGAGAACTATAAAAGCTTTTCACAGAATCTTCAAACAATCCAGAACCCTTGGTTAGTCCCATCGTAGATATATAGAAACTACCATTACGCTACGGTTTTCCATATTTCAACTGCAGCTTGTGCAGCTGAAGATTGGTTTTCGATCTGTTTTTCAGAGGTTGCTAGTAGTACCACTTGCACTTCTACTTATAGTGAACTTGAAAATAAGTTACCACATTGACATGCGTTTTATTACCAGGTACAGTGTGAAGCCGTACTTGGGCATATAATAAAAATTTGCAAAATCAGTTTTCAGCCGACTAAATGAAACTCAGCTGATGTGGCAGAATTGGTGCAAAATAAGTGGCCTCTGATGACTGGCCAGTTGGCATTGCAGAACTCAGCAAACTACGAGCCGTTATCGTGTTGGTCTTCGAACTCCTATATAGTTTATGTGCGTATTCGAAAGTGTTACTTTTATTTTTTATCTTGGAGCAGTAATCCTCCATTACAGATAAAATACAAAACGATGTTTTAAGTGGAAGAAAACTTTTTCATTAATATTTAACATTGTAAGATGGCTTTCATTTGCATTCTGTAATATGCTGTCAACATCCGACCATTGCTTAGTTTTCACCATAAAAGATCTATCGCAATGTTTGCGATATTAATTGTCCTACAACTGCTTTCAGCCTGCTTGTCACAGCAGAGCTAGACAGTGTATACACACCAACATCTCACCACCTTTTTCGAATCGGGTCGACGATGCATATCTTTGGTTTTGTAAAATCCCACTCATACCCGAGAATTGAGCTAGGAAATATAGGTAAAAGCGACAATTTCAGAGCTTATAGTCTCAGGATAACCTGTGGCCTCTACACATCTCTCTCTTTCAGATTTTAAATAATTATAACAAATACGTATGACGCAATTTGATATTCATTCTCTTCAGTGCTTCAGAGCGAGACATTTGAAATAAACTTTTATATTTAAGAACTCTGAACACTAAAGCACTACCTCCTACTCCAGAGCATCGAACCTTTATTCCAGGAAATCATTCGTTTCATCCTTTGTCGACTCAAACTGTAGCTGGTGTATGTTACTTTTTATTTCACATTATTACGCATTCCTATGCGACTAAACCATCACTTTAAATCTGTCAGAGACAAATGGTAGAACGCGTAAAACCAAATTAAAATATGCAAAATCCGAAATCTCTTGTCGTGTAGACAAGCATCGCTACAACTGTTGTCCTTTGATGAATCCTATTACATACTCCAAAGCATGTTTGTACTGGCATTTACTAAAATACACTTTTTTTCCTCTCCTATCCTGGAAAATCCGTCCTCAACTGTTTTTGTATACACTGACGTATGGGGTAGGGTGGTATTGGGGAATGCCGAGGTGCGCTAGGGAATACCAGAGATAGACATAAAGTAGGAGTGCCAGGAGGCCTTCGAATACCTTCTACAATATGGCATTCCAGTAGAAGTATTATAAGAAAGGAAGTTTAAGGAAATTTCACGAATCATCTGGAGCTGCTATCAGTCTGTCCTCTCATATGAGTATCCTGACAGCTGCTGCTGTGTTTGAGGTATGAGTACATGTCTTGTCTATGCTATTGTGATGTATCTCGTCTGGCCTACAAATTGAATTTAACTGTTGAATAATAAAAATGTCGGTTATATCCGGTACCGATACAAAAACACACAATTTCTCTTGTTAAAAGTACTTGAAGCGAGTTTAAGGAAAGTGCATCCTGGCAGACATAAATCTTGAATTGATCAGATGCAGTCTGGTTTAAACTCTCGCCCTGGACATGCACATGGTCATGACATGAGCAATTCATGTTCGTCGGTTGATTGAATTCTTGGTAGGATGTACCGGGTGGTTTTTGTGACAATTGCAGGAGGAGAGGAGTTTGTGGTAATTCAATTTGTTGAAGAGAATTCGCATACAAATTGCGAGAAATTCTATACAAAAATGGAGATGGACAGACGAATAGAAATACTGGACATGTGGAGCTTAGTCGTAATGAAGGCTGTGGTAATCGGTTTAAACCAAAATTGAGTTGAAGACAATCTTTCAATCTTTCAATTATATGAAGTATGAGAGCATGGAGAAAGTATATCAAAATCCTAATCGTGAACAGACGTCAGTGTTTTTGTTAGGAAATATTCAAATGGGTGGTTATACTCGTAACATTGGTATTGGTATAAAAAAAAAAGATTTTGTATTTTTGGTGTAAGGAGCATTATAACATTGTTTTATGAGAAGTCGCCAGAAACTGATGCAGTTTAGAATTAAGATGATTAAATGAAATGCATTGCTTCAAATCGTCAATTGTACTATATACAATATTTTGGTGGATTCTAGTCTAGTGTGGCTATGTTTCAATGTGTAATAAGCCTGGGCTTTTCCGGTGTCGGTTGTAGTTTGGCGGGTTCCATTATATTGATTGGCGAGTAATGAAACTGTCATGATCTTGTCACTTTAACATTAAAATGGATTTTTAGTCAATGTTGTCTTAAAACTGCATCTTGGAACTGTTTTTGAACTGGATAGTGTTCCTATATTCTGATTGCATCATTAAAAATATACAAGCTGTAGGCGACATACTTTCAGTACAATCTCAGGAGCTCATTTGGACTTATCCTGGGTAGTAGCGAACGAGATGGGCATAATTTTCGTAAATATCCGACGAAGTGGACAAAATCTCTGAGTAGTATAACACAGCTATAGCTTTCTTCTTCTTTTTGACGGCGCATATTTGATTTTCCTTTCATTCATAATCAAATTCTGTTTCTGTTAAATGTGTGAAAACGCGAGATTAAAACCGTGGCTCAGTGGCAGCAAAGTCATGGCGAATATTTCATTGTAAGACCTGAATTGTTCAGTGATTGTTGGTGTAAGCCGTCGACTTATTAAACAAAGTCGAAAAGTGTAATGACTGGTGGGCGAGGTGCCATACTTGCTTATTAATTTGTTGGAAAAATTACCCTCAGCTTCTCCATTAAAACTCGAGCTGTGGTTGGAATGCTCCACATTGCTGAAATTGCGATTGTTAGCCATTTGACAATGCGCCTCAGCAGTGACTGTCTTTCGCTGGTTTAAAAAAAATAAGGGCCCATAATCCCTTGGATGGAAATTGCACACTATACTGTCGTTTTTGTACCATGCATACGATTTTGATGGCGTTCCCTAGAGTTATCGGCATCTCATGTTCTGTTTATTAAAACCCAACTATTGATGTAAAAATGTGCTTCGTCAGGGCGCTCGTGCTGGTCTAGAACTTTCCACCCTCGTTAAGCACCTGATCTAGGTTTTTTAGTCATTTTCATTGAGACAATGCATGATTTGCATTATGCATGGTTGAAACAATATGCACTGTTGAATTTTTTTTATTCCGTCTTTTTCGATTTACGTGGATGGCACGTAATATTGAAGTTAGTACAAGACCCGCGATGTGCAAGAATTTACGAATCGCCGCACTTTAAATATTGCTCAACCGTAAATGCGCTGTGTACTTTTAAATTGTTGGTCAATTGTAGATTTACTAGGTCTAAAACTGCTCCACACAATATGGTGGACAAGATTTTGTACGCGATGTGAAAGAAACTGATTCATGTTTAGTATGTGCAGTTCAGAGGGTCTCCCCTGTTCTGAATAGTGCAAACGATGCTAAAATTTCATCCTTCATACTTACCTACAACTAAATCCTTTAAATGCGTTAATGAATACATATGCTCCCTTCAAAACCATCTCTGCTTTTTTCAATATATCGGTAGAAAGGGCATCCGGTTGACTTCAATATGTTCAAGTGGACGCAAGTCTTGTCTGTTAATTGGTTCGTCGTTAAGAGTTAGCAAAATTAGTGTTTTCCATATTCACAGAGCCGAATACCTTGATTTCCAATACTCTTTTCTTTTTAAGGAGAAAGCAATGTTATCTTGCCACATATGCTAATTTGCAGTGAGTGAAGCCCAGCACTTCAGTTATGTAATTTCTGAAAAATTCTTTGTTTCGATGCCAGTGATCCAGGAGCACCTGATCTAGGTTTGAAAGTGGTTAACAAGAGCTTGAATAATACCCAATCGTCAAAGTTTCTGATGGTTTGTTGCAATTGCACCCCACCAGCGTATTTCCTATTTTTTATTGTGTCTGAGATATCCCTTGACATACCTTGGCTGTAACTAGATAGCGTTTCGAAGAAAAGCTCTTTTAGCTGTAGCAAAGGCGATTAGCCAAATATTTCTCTTTCCTATTTTGTGGTAAAAATCACCCTTTTTCGTCCCAAGCGACTTATTTTTCATCGAGAGAGCAATGCTGTTGTATTTCCATGTTTGTGATATTTAATGTGATCAGTGAGTGTCATAGACGTTGAATAAAACAGACACAGTTTCCATTTTCTCTCAAAGAATTCCTTGTATATATTCCTCAAAGGATCCTTTAAATTGAGCTCGATGTGATCTTTAATATTCACCTCTGAAACCAGTAACAAATTTTATCGGACATCTTATCTGCGAAAGATTTTTTTTTGAAGAATATGACTCAGTTTAATATCGTCATAGTAAATATGTATTAGCCATAGAATTCCGACCTGATAACATCTTCGTTCACTGGTATTTCTATAAAGGAGATAAGGGGGATTGGGAATGGGCTCGACTATTTGTCGTTTTTTTGGCGCTCGTATTTTAAGATGTTTTCTTAGATATTCTAATTTCTGATTTGTAAAGAGTTTTCGCAGACGATCCAGTATTTGGCTCCCTTAAAGTTTGGACTTCGTAAGCTGATTGCCTTCTTGTCTTCCAAATCAGAATGTCTATTCAAGATACTCGGGAAAGAAGAAGGAAACTCTGAGTTGTGGGTACTGTAAGAATAAGACTGTCACACGTTTAGGTACATAGCGAATCACTTCTGTAGCAGATTCAACGCAAATTTTAATATGACTACATTGTTACTGGGATCGGTTTTGTTAATTTTCATTTTATGTTTCGGTATCAGCCTCTTAAATAAGAAAAATACTGCCAGAAATGTAAAAGCGGTAGGATTTTGACTAGTCCATTTGGAAAACATTTTTACTAACTTAGAACTCTCTCAACCACTAGATTTTTTAGAGTTTCTGTTTGGCTTTACGGTATGAATGTGATTTCGAGTGATTGCAACATCGAGGTTGACTCTATACATAATTGCCAAATATGATATCTCGCTATGTTTCCTATGCATTCATCACCATTCAACTTATAGGTTTCTACGCCCTTTTTCGAAACAGGGCATATCGGATATACCTTATCCGTAGACTCAGTAATGAAGGTGACATGCATTTTTTTTTTGCAACATTCTTGAATTTCCATTTATCGAAAAGGGTTGCAGACCATTATGTTACCACAGACACATTTATATGCATGAGTACATGTAAACTAAAAACTACTAAAATGACACGTTTCCTTCCCTTGTAGGGCCTACCGTATGTTTATGGATAAAAAACTTCAAAAGGTTTTCAAAAAAAAGGAACAGATTGTCCCTTGTTGTAATGTGCTTACAGTTAATGACACACCACTCAAGCCCAGAAAAGGGGAAGTAATCGATTTCTATTCCCAAAATCGGGCGCGTGCATACTCCTAGGAATAATCAATCTTCTTCTCCATATCGCACAAGAACATGTACTGATTCTGACGCACATCTGAGCAACAATTTTCTCCCATTATTCCGCTCGTAAACAGTTCATAAATAAAACGACATTATCCTGATTCGACATTACGTAGGAAGAAGCTTTTATATGTAATCTGTACTCAAGCCCAGCAGAAAAAAAAACTCTTACTTCTGTATTGTTGCAAAATCAACAAGGGGTTCAACTTATTCATCCTTCCAGCTTTATTATTAAACAATGTTGAACCCTTTTCATACAAAATCCAGTGTATCGAACACACAATCAATATTTACCATACATGTCGACCTTCTCTTTCTCTTTCACCACCTTAGGTTAAACCTCAGAGCACAGATGAGGCCAACATATCACCATGTGAACTGGAATCAATAATCAACCAATTGACAAACCCCAGTCCCGAATATCAATTGCATGTAAGTACAATATAAAAACTTCAATTAAACTGAGATTATTCATGCTTTTAACGTTTTTTCCTTTCACCACAACCTTGCGATACGACTAGGTCTCAGCACTTCGCAGTCAGTTGAAGAACCTTCTTAGAAGCAGTCAGACTCCCACCACTAATCAACTAAATTCTGATGACTACGATTTCACTGAAGATGACAAGAGGTCGATTGCTTCGTTGGCATCGGTTGGGCAAGGTTACTTGAACAGACCCTTTGCCTACGTGCCAAAACGAAGTCTAGCCACTTTAGCTAAGAATGGACAGCTCCCAACCCCAGAACCTGAAGAAGTCGAACAAATCAACACACAGTGGGAACAGAAAAGGAACCTTGGATCTGTTGTACGTCAAGGTGGTATGCGTTATGGTGGAAAACGAAACATTGGCACTCTAGCTCGTGATTACCAACTCCCTTCCACCGGAAAGAGAAATCTCGCCACCTTGGCACGTCTGGGACTACTTTCATCTGGTAACTCACCCAGTAATAATCCAAAAAGAAATCTCGCTGCATTAGCTAGATACAATTCTGGCTTCCGATCTGCTGAAAAGAGGAATCTTGGTGCATTGAAAGGATCTCCAGTTCACGGTAATCACCAGAAGAAGGACAATATTGAACAAGAAGCATTAGCTGACATTATTCAACGTGACATCATGGATTATGCCGAACAATCGAATGGTCTCTATCCCACCTACGATGACTATCCGGATATGGAGAAGCGTTTCTTAGGTAAGTTTACCCCTCTGTGTTTGAATGATCCCCTCCTATAGCATGCCAACACCAAAAGTAGAAACTCATCAGGACACATTGATATCCTGCTTCCCACGTTTGTTCACCCTAAAATTTAATTTCTTCTTCAACTTGGTTCCCTATGCACAAGCGGCTACAGCCAGTCAATTGGATTCAATTGAAAGTCACAATCCTGGCGATGATAATACCGATGCATCTGCTACAAATTCAGATTCAAATTCGGATTCATTGACGCTACCTATCTCTGAATGGAAACGGCATATAGGAGCGTTGGCACGCTCAGGATGGTTACCGGCGGGATTGCGTCCGGTGCGAAGTGGACGCTTTAGTCGTTCTGGACGTGCCAGGCAAATAGTAAACACTCTAAAACACCTTGAGAATGTTTGTTTGAATGTTACTTCTGAAATAAAAAAAATTCGCCCTAGATCTCTCATTCTGTGTCTGTCTGTGTATCAGTGAATGTACTCGTATTAATCAAGCAAGAAGAACTTGCATAGATTGTGCTTTTTTTATTATCCTTTTTTCACTTCCGTTTTAGTTGAATTTTGAGTTTTTTTTTATTGGATCTATAGGAATAAATTTGTTTCTGTTGTCTGTCTGAATGTATATATATGTGTTCTAGAAATTTTGATGTATAAACGTTGCATGAAACCTTTTACATCGGAGGCTAAATCGAATTATTGTTAGTCTTACTTTTATCATATACGAGTAGTAGCGAATGGTATCGTATCCTTGATACTTTTTATAGCGGTAAAATGAAAAAAGTTTCCTATCATAACTTTCAACTTTTCCAATTGAATTATGTTCGTCTTTGCATTCTTGTCCAATGAAAAGGTTTAGTCCTTTGGACTAGCACTTTCCTGAATCTATCAGAGTAGACCTTTTGCCGACCTTTTAGGAACCCTCTGCTGGTCTAGTGCCGAAGCTTTATTGTGTAATTGAGGGAAACAATAAGTCCAATTTAGACATCAACGCAATTTGCAATTTGTATACAATCAGGACAATGATGATGTTGATGGTGATGGTGATACTGAGGCACTCACAATTGGTTGTAGAGCACGCTCAGAAACCAGAGACAGAGTTCGAAAGTGCCTTTAAGGGTTTTAAGATACTTTACATTTTTAAAATGATTTTCTCTTGGTAATAGTAGGGTGGTATGGTGAATACTAGACGTAGAACTTCTTTGGTAATAATGATGTAAGTTTTGAAAGTTTGGAGTGGTCAATAGAGGATGGATTCTTTGGGTAAGCAAATGAATGAAGTATTAAATTTGCTGAGGACAAGCACCAGACAGTGTTTCGCTTATATAATCAGTTAATTGGGGTATTTGAAGTATATTTAATGAAAGAAGTGCTTTCATTAAATCAATATCGATGAAGAAGATGTGCAGACAACAATAACGCCTTGCTTGTTCAGTATTTTTCGTAAGCTTTGGATGGTAAGTTCTTTTGCCTTCCACAAAACCACATCGAGTGTCAATAAGTTTAGTCATGTTGTGTCCTGGATTACATATTGTAGACATTACCTCCATTACTCAAGTGTTATTGGCTTTCAACTTTCTTTTAATCTTTTATCGTCTTTTTGTTGACCAAAAGCACAACTCTTCTTGTCGAAATAAGTATTATGAAAAGACATGACAAAGCCAATGCTTACTACAATGATATGATATTCCAAGTGTGCTTTAGTCCACGCGAAAAATGTTGATTGTAAGTCCTCTAGATACGCCTCTGTATAGCACATCGCTTAAGAAGCTATCGTATGCTGCTTTGAAATCAATGAACAACTGATGAGTATCCACCTGGACTTCTTGGTATTTTTCCAATTGTGAACTAAGTAGGTCTAAGACTGCATTAAAAAAAGCAGATTGTGACAAAATGTTTCAGAGATTCAAACAATAGGGTGGGGCAATTTGTCGTACTCAATGTAAAGTAGACAAATGTTTCTATAATTGACGGAGTTTGAATGTACTTCTTCTTTTCTTTTTTTTTAAAGAACTTAACACCCAAGAGGATACGAATGCTCTTAAAATGCCGGAGCACGTGTTAAGTTTTTCGGAAAATGGGACAGAGAGAGAGAGAAATTTCTTTGCTCAGTGGTTATTTCGCTCCGTGAGTGGCATCCAACATTTAATGGGGGGACTAGTTTTTTAGTGTAGATTAACTTGTTGTTGTATTCTAAGCAACTATTCATCTTACTTGATTTTAGTTGCCTGAAAAAAGAATGTCATTTGGGCGCGGTTGGGATTGAACGCCGAACCTTCCGATTGGGAAGTCAATACACTATCACTTGAGCCACTGCTACCCACAACGACGAAATAATGCGCTATTATATTGGACGGTACATCAGCTCAAATGAAGCTGTCTGGCGTATCTTTGATGGAGTAGATAGACGACTAGTTCCCAGCTCGCTTTAAAAAGATGACACACCGTTCTACCCTGGTATAGTTAATAATTAAGCTCACTCTAGAATATCACTATATTTCAGGTTTGAGTCGCTCCTTTAACTTTATAAATATATTTTAAATAGTAGATAAAATCAATCATCTTCTAGACGAAAATTCTTCAAGCACTGAGGAATTGTTCAGTCTCTAATTGCTTAAAAAAGGTTTCCATGAGCGATATCTGCAGACCTGAAGCATCATACAATACATACTTTATATCTAAAAGAAAATCTTTTATGACTATATGAGCCTTCCCCTTATGGCGACATGGATTTTTTAAGGTTCGATTAATAATCATCAACCATACTTTAGTCGTCTCTGACATGCTAACATAGCGTTTTGAAATGCGAAAAGGGAATTCGGTGGGATCATTGGTTTCTGTAAATAACTTGGGAAATCAACTCAGACTATAATTTGTAAGCCTTAGTCACTTCGTTTCCAGTATATGTACCATACTCAAACAATCAAGATAGCCGTCTACGAGAGTGTATCAATGAGTCAGTGACTGTGAGTTTCACGCGTTATATTGTACAATAGCAACATTGCTTTCGTCAATTGAATTTTGGCGAAAATGGTGTCTTTCAACCGCTTTCGAGGGTAAGTTTAAGCACTGTTTTACAATCATGAATGAAACATGAATCCACCAAAACATACAGGAGGCTAAGAAGTTGTGGAAACAGTGGGTTTCGCCCGTGAAACGGCGAAGTAATCCATATCGATGGACGGCGAATATAATGCTAAATTATTGAACCAATTTAACGACGATTTGAACAAAAAAGAGGTTCTGTTTGACATACGTGGTAGGTCACCATGTTAAAATTTCCAGAATTGGGTTACGAATTGCTTCCTCATTCGACATTTTCTTTATTTCTCTGATCGAGTTAATGTAACTTCTTCTTCATACATTTATTTGTCTAAGAAACCTTTAGTGCCTTACCTTGTTAAATTTCTAGTTTCCTAAATCTCCTCCCATTTCATTTTATGTTTTTCAATTTGGTTAAAAGACTCCTTTGAATGGCAATACTGCAGATACAATGTATCTACTGCTTGCATCATATCCGTCTTCTAGAACTATCATAAATAAAATGCTGGTGTACTTTTAGGAGCATGCTACCAGAAATCCTATACCATCAGTTTTAAAATAGATGTATTCGAATGTATGATTGTTGCATGACTAAATCCATGAATCTATATTGTCAGTCATTAACAGATAAACACGACTAAACCAACGATTAACATAAAAGCATAAGTGCATTTTCTCAATAAAAGTAGACTTACAACCAACACAGAAAAAAACACTAAAAAACAAATGAACAATCTAAAAGATAGTTTCTTACAATTAATATATTGCGTGCGATACTACTCATACCTCTGTCACACTTTCACCAACAAAACACGGACTTTACGTAGGTAGCCGTTTTATTTATTTTCCCTTTTAGTGTTCTATCATGCCTAGCTGCAATTACTTGTATCTTCATTCAATAAATGGTTTTATCTGTACGCACTATAACCCCATTTTAGATGTCAAATTGAAAATTAATTGCGAAAAGCATGTTTCATTGCATAAATAAAAATATAAGAAAAAAAAAAATTAAAATAAATATTCGTATATGGTTTCCTTTCTTAGCCCAGATACAATTTTTTTCATATTTCTTCTTCTCAATTCTTTCATTTGTTTTTCATTTTTTGTTTCTGTTTTGTTTTTTTAAAATTTGTTGGTGAACAAATAAAGGTCGAGTTCTACCCCCAACCAGAGCGACTACGACAACCCACCGCAGCCGTTTGTAGACGCTGTTTCCTGCCCTATAAACCAATGGTCAGTTGGGGTGGTCATGGCCTACAAACTACAACATGGGGTACACCACCACGTATAACAGCACAATATAGAAGAAGTTTTCGACGGCCGACAACATACAGATTTTAAAATAATAAAATTATTTAAACAACTAAAAATTCATTATTATCTACAATATATCTACTATATACAACACAACATACATACACATACAAATATATACGTATGAACTGAATTTAAATTAAATGTAAAAAACATCTATATAAAAAACAACAATTACAATTTTTTTAGAACTAGTTTATACCTTTTAGATTTAAAAGTAAAAAAAAAAACAATCTCTTAACTTATAAATGGTAAATGTTGCTACGGATTTGTTTACAATTCATTCGATTCCTAAGACTATAGACAATATGTATGACAATAAATAAATAAAAATTAGAAAATAAAACGTGAATTTAAAAATAAGTTGAATTGAGAAAAGATAATGAACTGCATACATTTACGTATATACTTACATATATCATGGAACATACCATATCAGGACAATAAAAGAAAAACATATTTGAAATTTTTTTGTCAAAATTGCATTTTCGATTTCGTTTTGTTTTCTGCTACATATCTGCTGGGGGTTGGACGGGTGTTTTTAGGGACGAGCTGAAGAACAAGGACTTTACTTTTTTGATTTTGTTCATACTAATGTGTCCTTCTGCATTCTGATTTCACCTAGTAACGTGTTATTTGGTTGAAGCTGGAGACAACGGCGGCAGTAAACTGTTGCTCACCTTGGCATCTTAACTAGTTTTTTTTTTGTTAACTAGGAAGTGATTAACTGATGGTTGAACTTATGAACATTGGCGCTTCACCTTTTGATCCCGGACAAATTTGACCTATATTACACTTTTGATGACATTATAATTTGATAGGCACCAAATTGGTATGGAGATATGTAAAAGATATTATCACAACGGAAATCTCTTAGTATATGAAGTTTTTGCTTTTTGAGGCCATCTTAATTTTTCGATATTCTGTTAAATTCCCTTAATTTAGACCGTATTATCGTATTGTATCATCATCGTTCAGCGAAATTCTGGGATTATAAGTTGAATTTGAAATCATTTACGAAGTTAAAGAATCAATATTTGTCGATTGCGTAATGATGACTACCAGGATTGCTCACTAGCTGCGTGTTTTTAATCCTATTTCAAAAGCTAACAGGCCTTTTGCATTCTCTTGATCTGCCATTCTTCCATGATGTACTAGAAATGCCTTTGTACCTATATATGAGTTAATATCAGAACGTCAGAATGAAGTTTTCTGTCACATTTCAGAAACGTATTTTAGTTCATATAAAAATGGATAATTTGTATGAACTGTCAACATTCTTTTATGTAAGACAGCGATACATTTAGCGTGCATATGGGTTCTTTTTTGTTGAATGGTAGACGTTTTTAGATAAAGCACAAAGTAGATCTATACTTGGTTTAAAGTTTCAATGATATAGCTCCTCTCAAAATTGTAAATAAGAATGTATACACATTTGTACATGTTTAGGTTCAAATGAAGCAGTAAATATCATCGCTGCAGACTAAGTCTTTGTTGGATTTTTCACATAATTTGTTATCGGTTTTTTGAAGTCCTTTAAAAAACAAACCTCAACCCTTGGTAAATTAGCCCTCTAATCAAACTCCCAAAAATCAACTTATAAATCATTGTACGATTAAATATTGCGTCTACAAACAAAAATGAAGACAATAAATAAATTGAAAATTATAACTATTTTAGTTGTAGTTAAAAATACTTTTTAAAAGTCTTAAACAATTGTATATCACTGCGTCATTGACAATAATTAATGTGAAAAACAAGTATTTATTAATGAAAAATAAAACAAATATTTACCCAATTTATGTATATTTGATGTAATAGCATAGCAGCTAGAATTTATTTGTAAAATTCACCGAAAATAACTTTTAACAAAAAACCTTTAAACAGAAGATCTTAAAAAAGAAGAATTAAAGAAACCAATAAATGTATATTTACAAGTCTGATTGGGTTTGGTTGTTGTATTTCTTAAACAAAAAATAAAATAAAATTTTATGGTTAAAAGAAAATTGTTTATAAATAAATAAATAAATATTGAAAATTAAAATTTATTGAAAATTTAAAATCAAGTATAATAAAAACTGAAATCAAATACTTCAATGTAAAGAAAAATATTTCTTGTTTTATTTGCTTTTGGATATTTATCTATGAAGTGGAAATACTTCTGTGGTGGTAAGAAAAATGTTACCATAACTATGGATACTAGGAATGACCACCAGAAAATACACGATTAGGCTAATGCCACCTTTTTGCATTGCTGTGACGCCGCTTTTGGGGTTGGCCTCGTTTGCAAGTTAGCTTAATCTAACCTTAAGTTCAACAAAGCTGTTGGAGCAGTCGGCCTGACTGCTGAGCTTTTCAAAGTTGCAGGGGATGACTTGGTACACCAACTCATCTGTAAAAAATGGTCGCAAAAATGTATGCCCGATAAATGAAAGAGCAGCATTGCTTATCCGATCCTACAGGAAGGAGTCCCTGGGAACAACGGCAATCACAGAGGTATCAGTCTTTTTAACATCAGATCCTATCCATAGAAAAATACACATTACAGCAGATCTTAGAAAAACCCCATAAGGTCCAAATCAGAACACACCACCTATTCATCGATTTTAAGGTGGCGTACGACAGCATCAATAGACCCGAGATATACAGAACAATGCCTGGTCTTGGCAGCCCTGCCAAACTCGTTTGTGTACTGAGAAGGCTAAGTCATGTAAAGCGGATAAACATAAACGCTTCGATCCCGAAAGTCATCGAATTCGCCTCCAGCGCAAAAGAGGTAGACCGCGACTCAGGTGGCGAAAGCAAGGAGATTCTTGTTGGCTTAGACCCACGTTGATCTTAGTAAATAGTGAGTATTTAGTCACACGTGCACAAACTTTACCCATCCATCTGTAATTTTGGATTCGATTTCAGATTAAAATGAGTGGCGAAACTATGATTCCTGGTCACTCAACTAGATGAATGAAACTATTGGAATTGTCTCCATTTATGCACGCCGGGTAAGCTTAGATCATTAGATCATTTATGTTCATCATGACTAGGATGACCTGTCAAGGATTCAGATGGAGCGCAGCTGTTCATTCATACATCTTCCAGCCGTACTGTTCGTTGAATTTGGCTCATTTGACGAGTTCAGTGTCAGCCGTTGTATGAAAAGGGCCTTCGCCCAGCTCTCAAAACAGCTTAGAGTGACTTTGTCAATTCGTAAAAAAGTAGAAAGAAATGAGAATACAAGTGTCAAACCACTCAAACTTTAGATAAACTTCGTGGAATTGATCGCAATTAATAGCACTACCCCGCTGGGCACCACGATTGCAACGCACTCGGGTGATCCAAGAGCAAGCAGAAGTGCTAGTGTCAGAGCCCGACGGATTCCGGGTGCAGGCAAAATGAAGTTTCCAAAATATTTTCCTAAACTTCGGTTTGCAAGTTGGAGCCTCGGATCGATGACCTCAAAAAGTTTAGAACTCTACAAATCCTGTACGTACAGGAAACGAAGTGGCGTATTACAGGAAATAAAGTGCGTTTTCTTGATTTAAAAACTAAGGCATTTAAGATGTTCTACCATGGAACGTTCAATGGACGAAACGGTGTTAGTATCGTTGTTGCAGTGGATCTTCGAAGCAGTATCGTTGGTATTTTGTAAATAAGCGACCGCTTAATCAGTGTAAAACTCGTCATACACAATGAAACGTGGAACATTGTTAGCGCGTACGCTCCACAAAATGGATGCGACCAATCGGAAAAAGATAGATTTTGGTCAGAGTTCGGTAATTTGCTTAGAAATATACCTATCGATGAGATGCTCTTCGTAGGCGGAGATTTAAATGGCCACGTCGGAGAAACAAATGTTGATTATGAGGACTGCCACGGCGGTCAAGGCTTTGGAACCAGAAATTCAGCTGGCGAAGGCATCCTTGTAGCATGTAGGGCTTACGGCTTAACCATCTTAAATACAATGTTTATTAAACATCAACGACATCTTATCACCTATAGCAGCAGAGGCCACGAAACGCAAATAGATTATCACCTCTGCAAAATGTCGATGAGAAACCGTGTTAAGGACTGTAAAGTAATACTTGGAGAATCGCTAGTAAGCCAACACCGTCTGCTCATTACAGAATTTTTCACAGCGGAACCACCGAAAAAACGGGCATCGTTTGGAAAGCCAATAATCCGGTGATATAATCTATCAGAGGAACGAAGCGCAAGATTTATCGCACTGGCTAAAGAAGTACTTCAAAATATAAATGGCATAGCAAGCTCGCTTAGCCCGCAAGAAATGTGGAACAGCATGCACGAGGAATGCATAACACTCGCAAAGTCCCATCTGGGGACTATATCGAAATACCATCACGTCGGCAAAGAAACATGGTGGTGGATTGACGAAACCAAACAAGCTGTGGCCGACAAGAAGAATGCATTTCAAGCGTGGACAAAATGCGATCGGAGCGACGATATCGAAAAAGCTCGACTGGCTCTTGAATACGAGCGTCTTAAAAAGATCGCAAAGAAAGTCCTGGCTCGAACTCGAGCGGCAGAAGCGGAAACCTGTACCAGGAGTCAGAATAAATATCCTCACGATAGAAGACAAGCTATCCAAGAAGTTCAAACGTCGTACAATACTAAAATGCCAACTATTTTTAAGCTCGCTGCACAGAGGCGAAAAAATTCAATGGAAATAACCTCGCCGAAATACATCAAAAACGCAGACGGTCGCTTACTAAAAAATGAAAAGGAAATTTGTGACCGGTGGCTTGAATACTGCAGGGAGTTACTTAACAAACAGTTTCCACGTGATATCGTGCCGACAGCTGGTCTATCCGAGGAGGAAGTTTCGGACTCTTCAATCGAAGAAATAAGTATAGCAATCGGAAAAATGCAGCGGGGGAAAGCGGCGGGACCAGACAGCATTCCATCAGAGTTTTGGTCGAAGATGGAGGGAATCGGCAGCGAATGGCTATCGAAACTTTTAAATAAATTAAAATGTGGACAACCTATGCCGAATCAATGGAGAAGTAGCTTCTTGGTTCCATTATACAAAGGAAAAGGCGACACTCGAGAATGCAGCAACTACCGTTCAATCAAGCTTATGTCACACACAATGAAAATCGTCGAAAGAGTCTTAAACGAACGTCTTCGGCAAATAATAAAGCTCGATAATAGCCAGTGTGGATTTGTTGAAGGAAGATCGACGGTGGACGCTATCCAAAGCCTACGAATAATAATGGAAAAGCACCGAGATTCGTCTAAGGATTTACACATGGTATTTATCGACCTCGAGAAAGCATTCGATCGAGTGCTTAGGGATCTCATATGGGCCGCGCTGAGGTCTCAAAACGTACCGGGAACGTATGTTAGAATAATACCAGACATGTACGAAAACGTGAAAACTGCGGTTAAAAGCTCTGCTGGACTAACGAGAGTCGAGTTAATGTCGGAGTGCATCAAGGAAGCGTACTTAGCCCTTTCCTCTTTAACGTAGTATTCGACTATCTTTTAAAAGGCTGCATGCGCGAAGTAAATGTAACGCCAATTCTCTTCGCTGACGACGCAGTTATACTTAGCGATAACGTCGAAGATTTACAGAACGCCTTAGATTCATGCACTATCAACTACGGTCACTCCAACTGTAAGAAAACGAGGTCGCAACAACGCCTGGGGCTAACCACTGAAGCGATCCAGGACCGAGCATTATGTAGACGCGTTTTGCGGTCTGCGACATAAGCCAACCCCATAAGCGGAGCAGCAGCGATGCAGTAAAAATGGGAAACTCCTTACGCATAAGTTCGTATAACGAGGAAAGGGTTAATAAAAGGATAAGAAGTAACAAAGTAGAAAGTAGAAGAAATCTGAGATATTAGAGGCTTGTATGCGGTCAGGATTAATTGCAGTTGACCAAAGATGTCAATATTACAGTCAAAAACCTTTTTGCTTCTGCATTGCTGTACTTAGTAGGTGCTGCCTCAATTGATCCTAAAAATTCAGTGCCCGCCGCTGTCCAGATTTTGATTAGTTTTCTAAGTTGGTGTACCTTCGGCCCTTAATTGGAAAATCGAACAGTACGTAGAAGGTACCACGAGGTTTTCAACACGCCTCCTCTAAAATTTGCGTGCGAACGCGTTGCCTTGCGGGACTATGTAGATTCCATATTCAGATTTGGCGATCTGCATGATAAGTTTTTTCGTTCCGAACTTGACTTTTATCCAACAACCATTCTCTAACATTTTACTACCAAAACGAAAGAGGCTTGGGCTTAAAAACTGCGCTCTTTTGTCTAAATTTCACGCCTTCCCTTTTGATATCTATGCTCTTAGAGATACCAATCTGATCCTTAAAATAAAGGGCCAGGAATGAAATACAAATACTAGGAGTAATTGCTCACATATCTGGCGAGTTTGTTAAAGGCGCAGCTTAAGGAACTCCAAATGTTTTAAAACCCAAAAATAAATGTGACTCTGTGTTTGATTATCTCATTCAGAAATATTTTACGCGACAGTCTCAGCATTGGAAGATTGAAAGTGTGGTATATTGACCATAAGGGAAGATCCACGTGGCAATATTTTTGATTGTTTTATAAGCGTCTGTAAAAAACACGACACAGCTGAGAAGCACAAATTGACGTTGTCTTAAATTCGTTGCTCTCTGGAATCAGGTGATAGAAGTCAAATGCAGGGTAAATAGACTAGGTAATGGAGGTGAGATCAGGAGTTTGCCAGCGTTACCTAATAGTATGCCTCTTTTCTGGTGTATTCCACACGACGGCTGTGTCATAAAAGGTGCTACGAAGTGCAAATTCAAATAAATTTCTTTTTTTTATTTTCTTTAAGAACAATTAAATAATTAACATCGAACTTAGCTCTGTAAAAAATAATTCCTAGCCTACACTGTCACACTACATTCTACATTTGATATTTTAATTCGTTGGATCAACAACTTATTTGTTCGTTATACTCGTAAATCTTAAGCAATTTCGTAAACTGAAGGCCTTTTTGCAGATTCTCTCTCCGTTACCGGCTATCAAGCATCCACACATCATCCTTTCATGACCAATATTTTGATTGTCCTTGTGCCGGAAGCGGATGTTGATAAGCAGCCGCTGCTACAGCTGCGGTATTTAATTGATTGCTATGTCCCGTTGCGTAATCATTCACTGGTGCCGCATGATTATATCCTGCCGCTGTTGTTTGATTAAGGTGATATGCTGCTTGTGTCCAATTCGGAGGAGCCTCTAACTTTGGATAATTGTCAGTCAAATGGATTGATGGTGACATCTTGGAGACACTTTCAGCTGTTAGCTTATTAAAGTCGTCCATGGACATTTTGGAGTAATCTAATAGAATACATGGTTCTGTCAGTAAAGGCAAGAATTTTATTTATAAATGTGAATTGTAAACTTACCTTGGTGGTAGTAATTTTGTCCAGGGAAATGCCCATGCTGGAAACCTGGAGCAAATCCATGTTGAGATTGTGCCATCAAATCGTACCCAGTCATTTGGTGATGATGGTGATTTTCATTGCCCGGGACAGATTGTGTTACTGGTGTGTAGCCAGACATGGAAGAAACTGGCAATGCGGTGAAACCCAAACCGGAATTCATTGCTGCTAGACCCCCACTCGAGCCAGAGTGTTTTCGAAGGCGAGCTCGTCGATTGCTAAACCATACTTGAATACGGGCTTCTGTAAGACCAGTTGATTGGGCTAGTTCTTCTCTTGTATACACATCGGGATATTGTGTTCGACTGAAAGCTCTTTCAAGGGCCTCCAATTGTTCAGCTGTGAAGGTTGTTCGAGATCGTCTTTGCTTACGCTTCAATGGAATTCCGGGCTCTGATTCTGTGTCGCTGGAATCTGAGCCACGACCTGATGGAACAAAACAAGGTAAAGTTATGAGTGACTTAATTCTTTCAATTCGATAGTAAAGTAATTTTTTTCTAGTATGGTTAAGTGAAGTTTAAATGCTTTTAAATCAGACCGTAGTAAGTTTTAACATAAAAAATTATGAGTTAAGAATCCCTCAGCTAAATTAAGGAATAATGTGAAGTAAACCGAAAAAAAAATGTTATTGCTTATATTATATGTTAAGAAGTTCTGTAAAAGCCAGGCCCTGCCTTAAAATCATTGCTTATACCTGACTTTAAAATAAGTAGTCAAGTTAACATATAGAAAATAAATTAGCTAGTCGGAAGTAGATATGCGATGATCTAAAGAGCAACTAAAGTTTTTCAGCATAGTTAACAAAACTCTCCCAAGTCCAAATCCTTAATTTCTGGCGATAAAAAAATCGATAATCATGACTCGTTAGCGCTCTGCATAGGTGGCTGCCTAAGCAAATAATTTCTTTCTTACAGTTGATGAATTTTTTAAAACTTTAAAGTTGTTATTGTCGATAGCTACTTTTGTATTGAAACATCGATGTGGTACGTCACTTCTTGCAAGTTTTAAGTGCTTGTATTTGATGATTTCAAATATTTCTATTCTTTTTTTCTATTTTATTCTATTCATCGTGGTGATGATATCAAATACAAATTTTTACATTCCGTACCGGGGAAATAGCACCATAAATGGAAATGCGTATAAATTCCGGAAATCCTGGAATTGAAATCCCAGAATAAAGTGACTAAAACCTTATCTGGGCTACTCCGACATATTTAGATCTGGATTCTGTCTTACCCCTCGTTCTAGGGGTATCTTAAATGAAACTGATCCTCCAGATTGGGGGTCGTTTCGCCAAGACAACTATCTGGCCAATCAAAAGAGACGTAAGTTACAAAACAGAAACAATCCGGATACAAGCCAAGGACAACAAAATTTAACAACATTACCAACCAACTTGCTAGTGTGCACGCCCCCACAGAGGGGAGAGACGACTACACCAAGATAAGACTTACATATGTGCAGTGCCCAGCTATGAACATACGGAATGTATGGCAGTGCATATTGGAAGTTATGGCCTGCACGACACCTCTTCCGCCTTATTTGCGGTCATTCTGGTAAGAATAGTGCAAAACTAACGCATCGATATTAGAGACGCAATCTTTCAAAAATCCGTCAAATTAATCTTCAACACCGACATCTCTGATAGATATACATAACTTTGACGTAATTAAAAACTTTGTCTACCTAGGCTCCGCTATCAATTCAGACAATGACACCAACGCTGAGATCAAACGAAAAACAATTCTTTCCAATCTCTGCTTTATGGGGCTAACAGAGTAATTGACTAGCAAAGCCTTCCCTCGAACAACAAATGTGACCCTAGGTAAGACCTTAATAATCTCAGTCCTTCTATATGGTGCAGAGGCATGGACTTTATTCAAACTGGTCGTGTGGAGTAAAAAATACAACCAAGTACTGTAGGGGCTGTACAGCGACATCGACTTAACCAGAAGAGTGAAGGTCCAACGACTGAGGTGCCTAGAAATGTAGAGCACCAATGTTTCGGACTGAAAGCCTTCGAATCCGTTTCCGAAACTCATCGCAGTAGAGTAATACCCCAACTCAGGTGATGCACGTTAGTAGAAGAGGACCTCAACCAACCTGGTGAGCGAAACCGAAGACGTTTGTAAGTTGAGGCCTAGATCCACCCCAGACTGTGGCACCATATTAAAGTAAAAGTAGGAAAACCGCAATCAATGTTTGTTAAGCTCATGTTGCCCGTTTAAAGCCTAAACATTCTGTTGTTTGAATGAACTTGGCTTCTGCAAAGGTCGTTAATAACAAAGGAATATTTGTGAAAGTGTAATATAAGTTTAAGGCCTTTACACCAAATCATTCTTCGAGAGTCTGGTGTGCATCCTCATAGAGCAGTTGGATAAACAGCGATAATACACAAACGATTTAATAGTCTTTTCATATGATTCTAATCACCAAATGTCCAAAAATGCAACAATATTCAATTTAAGAGTTTTAACATCATTGACTCAGTAATACTGTAAACATCTTAAAGTTTATGTACATGAAAATGATACAACTTAGCTACGTCAGTGATATCCTACAGATTTGCTTTATAGTTTTAATACTGAGTATCTTGCCATAAATTCAAATATCTCAGTAGCTTGTCCTAGCCCTCATTAAGGATCAATACGAGTGTATATTCTATAGAGGAATGTCTAATTCGCTAAGACATAAAATATTAAAAATATTTTTAGCTTCTAACTTGCATCTTAGATCCACCCTCTGGACAAAATTTTTACTGAAAACGTTGTGTATATTGTTGCTTTGAAGATGGCTTATTCTCTACAAATCACAGCTACTTATTTCTCCGTAGAAGAATTCTTTAAAAATAAAAACTGGTAAAACGTTTCTGTGTCTTTTCGTGGAAAGCATACTTAAAAACATTTCAGGGCAACGCAGTTGGTACGCGTTAGTAAATAGTTACTCGTTAATTGCATTAATTAGCAGTAAAAGTCTACTTTCTGTCGCAACTCGCGGGGGTAGTATTATCACTGAAGTTGGCATTCAGACTTCAGAGTTATACTCGTATTTGGGCGTAAGACGAGAATTCCCTCACAAAAATTGAGCACATTTTAATTTTGATGATTTAAATCAAGCTCTCACAAGCACAAAAGTGACTTTTTTTCACCTTCATATCGGCAAATAAAAAAACCCACTTCAAATGTCGTGAATAAAAGTTTCCCATACAAATCCCATGAGAAGCCATTTAAAATTGTTGGTCCGTATGGCCCTTCTACTGACGTATTAAACCATAACCCCCATCCATATTTTTATCGCCCCAATTTGCTAACAAATCAGTAACTCATGTTATATGACTTCTTAACTACTTAAGGCAGCTCCCCCAGGAGTTTCAGCGTCGTCGAGTACATCCCCTTAAATCTGTTGTAATCCGATGTAGCGCTCTCATAGAGAATACAGGAAGAAAAAAAAATAAACTGAAACCTCCAAACTGATTTCTCTATTTTCATTCGAAACTCCCACGATACATGATTGCTGGTTATCCTATACCCTATTCCCTAAAAGCTATTTGCTACCGCTACCAATGACCACCGGCGTACATGTCATTTACATTCGCCCATAATACATATGTCATCGTTTGAGTCAACTAAATGGACAGAGAAGACAACCCTTCGATTGGCTTAGCCGCTATCCAAGGTACAATCCACCGCATCGATAAGGACCGCGTCGAATTCCTCCATCAAAGGGTCCGCCGCCGCCGCTGTCCGCTGTTCACTGGACTCTGGCTGCTCTAGCTCTAGGGGAATGTGGGAATTCCGTAACATACTCCCTTCTGATGGGTGTTACATCATAAAAATATATTAGCGCTAGTGACGGTTGTTCTGGTTCTGGTTCTTGTTCTGGTTCTACTTCTAGTAATGCTGCTGGGTTCTGGTGTTGGTAGCAGTCCTAACAACACTCCAGCTATCAACTCTCCTAAGTATCACGTTACTGACGAAGACCGCCACCGTTGCATCGTCACACCGCTTAATTAGGTGTCACATAGCTCTCGCTCGGCAATAAAATGTAACTCAAGCGTGAGCTGACGCATGTTAAGAGCCTCATTACGCCACACATGTTGACAAGTTTGTGGTGGTGTCGTGTCGCTTGTGCTTATGATATAATGCAAATGGTGAAGATGGTGTTCATGATGTGCATGGTGAACATGGTGAACATGGTGGATATGGTGAATTGTGCAATTTTTTCTTTTTTATTTCACAAAGGACACGAAATTTTGATTAATCTACGATAATCCTAGTATTCATATCATAGATCATTTGTCAAATTCAGAAGTAGCAGAGTCTCAAATTGGCCCAACCAAATCTCTGGCTAATGTGTGAAAACACGAAGATCTTAACGTACCGCCTTGTAGGCACCCTGTTGTGTCCGAAAGTGCTCTTCAAAGCAGCCGCACCATATTACGATCCTTTGATCTGTTGGCGGCGCTTTTGTTTTGGTTGACATTTTCGGGTTTGGCCCGAAATTATGTTAAATGACCAAAGGCTGCACACAGAGAGCTGTCACTGTTGCTGTGGCTGGTGTCTATGCCATATGTGTGCGGCCACCATTGTGTCTGAGCCGGTTGGTCTGGTGCATTCGCTCTAAATTGACTGCATCCGAAATTGGGATTCCTTTTTGCGCAATCATTCTGCCGAGGTCCTTGCGAGTCAGATAAAGAAATTAATGACTTCGATTTCTCTTCTCTCCTCTTCTCCTTCGGGAATACAGATTGGTATGCGAGTATATTCTGGATTTGGTGTTCGGAATTCGGGAGGTGTGAAATAATTTACACACAACACACACGATGCCGACGATCATCCAACCTACAGATACAAAAATTCAGATTCAGAGCTCCGAAAGATGCATCAAAGGGATGCTGTGGATAGCATATTTGGTGAAGTAAGTGGTGCGAGCCATTTTGCGGATGACTGCTGTTGCGACGGCAACGACGGTGTTGGTGGCGGCGGCGGTTGTTTTGTGGTTCACTCGATTAAGGTTATTATGGTCGTGTCATGGCATTGTTGTGGGTGAATTGGTCCCAGGGTATTTGTGTTGAATTAGATTTTCGAATTGACCTGTTGTCAATTGTGTTGGGAAGGCAAGATCAAAACATTAAGGCAATTGAGTGCCATTTTGTCTGGCAAAACTCTTAAGTTCCCTTATTATTTTAGCAAACCAATAGAAGAGCGGTAGTCTTTGAGTGATTCTTGGCATTGTATGGTGGGTTTTGTTAAACGTGGGGATGTTATGTAACAGTCGATTGGTTTTCACACGGAGGTGGAATATTTATTTGCCATTGCAAATTATAGAGGATTAACTTCTGACATAGGAAATAAGGTATTAGAAGCATTTCGACTTGACATGTATTGTTCGTTGCAGGTGAATGTGTGACTTCTGTGAGTGAGGGTTTTCTTTCTCAATGGTTCAACGATTTGGACCAGGAGTTGGTTCCAAACTTTTTAGTTCTTAATTTTGTCAAAAGAAATGTGAAAGATCCTTAAGCTGAAATACATTTTTAATCATATCTCTCAGGAAAACGGGGAGGTAAATTGAGTAGAAATTAATCTGACTCATAAGAATATTGCTCGATAATTATGGTTTACGAAAAAAACAGATTAAAAATCCCCTCCATTACCTCCACAAGCTCACTCTGTGCCGAACTGTCTTATGACGTTTGAACATATCGCCCAATGGATCTATTAGAAATTAGTTTTTGTATATTTGCCTAATCGTAAGTTGTACCAATTTGTGAAGACGGGACTAGATGGGTGCAAAGAAGCAGATAAAACGTTGCAATGATTAAAATATTGTAGTATAACCGCTGTCGCCTTTATTTCTTACATTGACCATTGCTCTATAATGTCTTTTATCAATAACATCAGATTTCCCAACAAAAAGAATCTACCGACTGATCTGGCTTTCTCAAGACTGTTGAACCGTAAACCAATCGACAACGATTTGGTTGTCGTTACAGGTATACGATTATTTTCGCCTGAATCTGCGTCAATGCCAATAGAAAAATATTAATTTTTATCGACTCAGAATGCAAAAAATAACTTTAGCTACAGCCTACAATGCATCCCTAAGCATGAATCTCCCGCAGAATAGGCGAGAGATAAACACAAAAAGACTAAAGCAGAATTGAAACACGACAAAGTCAAGAAAAATCAAGAAAAATCAAGAATTTGGAAGAAGCAAGAGAGTAATAAGACAAGAAGAATACTCTAGTGCATAGAGGTTGTCACAGTTATAAGGATTAAGAAACGAAAATTCCGCCGGATATTACTTTGGCTACTAGTGCAGTAATTTAAGGTTTGTGGTGTTGATTTTTTGGATAGCATGCGCTAAATCATCAATGATGTATAAGTACTATTTTTCACATTTACCAGACAGAAGATCGTATGTCCTTCAAAATAAGGGTTAAAAACATACCAAATCAACAAACTGAGACAAATAAATTTCGAATGTATACACATTATTTTCTTGTTGAAGATCGCATATGAAGGCATTTATTATGCGAAGCTTTATATGGCGAAATCTCTATTCGGAATAAAAAAAAAACAAAAATTTAGTTATGCTGGTCCTAAAAAAAACTTAGTATTGAACACTCCTTGTTGGATTTTTTTTGTTTTTGAGATGTTCAATGAATTTTGGCAAGCAGATCCGCTACAACCAAGGGCACGTATTTGTATTCTTTAAATAAGTCCATCCAGGTGTTGGTTTTACGCTGTTAACATCGAAATTGGCGGCTGCACCTAGCATGTTGTAGAATTGGAACAGCAGATCTGATACTAAAAACTTGCAGGAAGGACTAAACCTTACCATCGACAGTTATAACTTTAGCCTAAGAAGTGAGTGGTATTTGAGTTATTTAAAAGTGGTCGCCGAATACTAGGTCCCTTATGCGAAAAGAACAAAAAGAGAAAAAAAATCTTCACCTTAAACTCACACAGAGATAAAATAAAAAAATTTTAAATTTCGTGAAGGACTATAAATCGTTGTAGCTAGTCTAAGAATCAAAACTGGCTTGTTTAGGATGTAAATCAAGGACCGAATCCCTGAATCAAACGATCATGGATACTAACTCGTATGTCCGGAATATGAAAATAAATTTTTAAACAAGTTAAACTCTAATCTTTCCTCCCGTCTTTCTATTAAGTGACAGAGAAAATGGTGATAAAAGAAAAAAAAAACTATTCACAGACGATGTTCACATCATGTTTGATACACAAGCTTTAAGCAAATACTTGAAATTGGTCTCTATGAAGCCTGAATTTATTCTAGTTTGATGTTCATTTCTTTGGAAAACTGCAGGGTTATTTAACGTTCACCCTTTTTTGGACGGCAGCGCATGAGCACAATCTTTGAATTGCAGTGCTAAGAGCTCTCTAAAGATGAAACTGTAAATATAGTCAGATCTGTGACTATCTATCAGATCGCCCTGAATAGCCGACTTATTGGAACTAAAATAGGCGCCATCATTAGGCATTGGTTTCATAAAAAGGCATACAACCAATCTAAACATTTACTTTAACGATTTTGGGTATAAAACAAGAAAATCTGAACAATTTTAATGATGTCTTAATCAAACACTAAATGTCCATGTTTTATTCAAAGCTCTAACAATTTTTCTAAATGTATCGGTCTTCGTGCTCGAGTTCACTGATTTTTTAAGGGGACAATTTTTTCATATTCAATGATTTGGTAGCTATCTAGCTGTAATTTCACCCAGCAATAGTTTCGTCCAGACAAAATTCAGTCTTGGGGTCTTCTTGGGTGCTTTTCTTTTTTGTTGATGAGCTATGACAGCATAGATGGCCCTGTTATGTACCATCAAATTGCCCCATTCCCAGTTGACATCTGAAAAACATTTTCAACTTATAACAATACAAGAGTCATACAACACCATAGTTTACAATGGCGTTGAACATGTCGAATTTTGAGCCTGGAAACTACTATTTGCGGACAGTATTGATTTTTTGTTACAATTTAAAGAAATCTGCTGCACAATCGCATCGAATGCTTGTCGAAGCTTATGGTAAGCATGTGATGAGCAGCTCGAAGTTAACGCAACTAAAGCTCGCAGACCAATTAAGTCTTAAGCCGCCCCCATAAGCTTAAAACCTATAGGAAAGATCTAAAAGATGAAAAAATTGGTTCCACATGAAATAAATGAAAAACAGCAGGAAAACCGAAAAACCCACTTGGGATGCTGATCGCCATCCATCACATAAATGGATTTTGTTTATTGAGAATCCTAAGCGTAAAAGCTCATCGACGAAAAGGCCAATCACCTTGAACGTAAGACAATGTTCTGCGGTCAGAAGGATGTGATCTATTATGAGTTGGCCAGGAAAATGATTTAGTTATTTAGTTGCGAAATACTTTCGCATACGGCTTACTAATCAGACTTGGCTCTGTCTTCACTTCTTACGAAAATGTACAAAATTGCTCGATGATTGGTTTGGCTGGCATTCACAAATTATTAGACAGGTGAGAAAAATGCATAACTAGCGATTGGCAGAACCTCGAATAGAATTTTTTTTATCATATTCATGCAGTACACGTCTTTTTTCTATACAATTTCGATTTCATATTTACCTATCTGGTACATTCATCTAAGGATTTACCGTCGCTTTGCTGCATATTAGACCATAGACATTAACATATTAGACAACTCTTATACTTGAAAGAGCACTTAATTTATTTTTGGTAAACAAAGAATATTTTCAGAATACTATAGCTCAACTAAAAATAAATGAATAGTTGACACAACAGTGCGGTGTTGGGGGAACAAGAGCCCCATCGATCTAAAATGCACCCATTTTCGACAAAAGAACTTGAATTTAAGCTCTGTAAAATGCCTTTGATATATGAAGTACTTTTCAGTAAGATATCCATCTAATCGCCAGTGGACTTGTTGTTACAAAGACCATACTTCCTGTCATTAAGAGGTTTTCATGAGCTGGCGTCTTATCAGCGCTTCTATGAATTTCGAAAAATAAGCAATGAGCAATGAGTCTGAGGGAGGAAATAGAATAATATTCACCTTCATAAGGGGCTGATTAGTAGATAGCCTTTTCTATCTATTCAGAAACAGTCCCCATTGAAGATTAAATGTGCTCTATCTAATATGAAAATGTTTCAATGAGTGCAAGCCTAGGGCTGGCGTTAAATATGCCAGAAGCAAATTGTACTTATTTGCCCAAATAGTTGATAGCTGGAATTTAAAAATTTTGATGAACAACCAAAAAATAATTGCCTTTGAATTCTAGCATGCCTTTTGTTTAGTTTGATACTCTTTATCGAATTTAGAAGCAAAAAAAAATGTTACAAGTTTAGAACTATATTTGGGACATTCTCTTGTCTAATTGCTATCTAGTGGTACCTATGCATTTGAGTTATAATGCATAAGGCATCCTTGGCTGAATTTCGAACGGCGATCAGGTCACAAAATGCTCAATCAGTCTTCTAGATAATGTAAGAAATGTTGCGATATAAATCTTAGTAGCCTTCTTATGGTATTCAAGCTTTGCTATATCTGAAATAACATACCAAGTGCTAATTCTGTCTTCCAAGTTTGATTAACTATATATTTAAGATACTTAATAAGCATGATTCCTCTAGCAGTTTGCTGCAAGGTTATTTGTAATTCTTGATGACCTTACATAGACAACTCATGATAGTCTTTGACTTCCTGTGTTTGCATTTTGTCAGTTTCATTATCCTATAGGACAGTCAGTACAACTGAAATGCTTGAGTTTTACCGTTAAAGTGAACAAGAATTTCCAATTTGCTTCCTAAGAGTATTGTAAGGCATATTGCTAGTTCCCAACGAAGACAAATTTGGTAAAAGAACACCTCCTTGTTCCACGTCACTTTAGATTTCAAATTCGACTGCTATCCTACAGTTAGAAGATGTTTCTTTGACCAGTCGTAGGCCGCATTTATGGAAGAACAAATTTCCTATGAGAAAAGCCAAATAAATTGTTGTCTTTTGCTATTAGCGAATGTCTTCAAAAGCTTAATGAATATGAAACTAGAATCGATGTGCAAGCTCGGACAACTCTTTCAATGTTTCTGGTGAACAAAAGACAATATGTTAGGTTCCAACCAAAGTACATTTTCTTTCCTGAATTAGTGAAATTGAATGCATCGCAATCTTCTTATTAGTCGTATTTTTGAATCATCTGATCACCTAATATTTGAAGTAGATTCTCGCCATAACGAATGATCAGACTTCGACAGGAAGCGCAGTATTTTGTGGCCTTAAGCTTGTACTTTACCAGTCAACAGTGGTAATGAGCTGGTAGAAGTCTCACTCTGATCCATCAATAGTAGGGTTAAACGCGGTAAAATAAGTAAAAGTTAATGAAATCAAACTTCTCCTCCGCTATCGATTGTCCCTTACCATGAATTAAATGCCAAAATTCTCTAAGATTCTCCCGCATCACTTACTAATCCAAAGACACATTCAGTTCATTTTCATATTCCCTCCTTAACTATTGAATATCCGATAATTACTCGTAAAATTTATCTTCCATTAAATGGATGTTAAAATTTCCATAAATAAAAACAACACCATGCTTGTAGAATACACATATCGAAGATTTAAAAAAAGTAACAAATGCCTCCAACACTTATCGATATCTCACAAATTCAAAAAGCTATCGATCTATCTATCCCCATCCATCCATCAGATCGTATCTTAATTCATTCTTTTGTTTTGTGTGTTCTCTTAAAAGCCCATCTATACAAAAGATTGATCGATAGATACGAGTAGATAGATAGGTTAGATCGAAAGATCAGTAGGTAAGCCGATCGAAACAACCTAGACCAACAGCAATAAAACAAGAAAATCTTGATACCACTTTTTCTATAATAGATATTGATACAAATTTATGTATGTATATACATAGTCCTATGTGTCAAAAGGTATCTATCTGACTACCACATTACGCCTGCATACCTTTTAGAACAGAAGCCGTTGTTCCAATTAGCTTAGTTTAGAATGGAATGCTGTTCAATAAACAAAATATAAATTAAAAGAACTAAAGCCTCCGCTTTGCTTATCTGAACAAGTTTTGTGACTGATTTGTGAGTTTGCGTCGCACCGCCCGGCTGGAGTAATAGACGCAAGCAGGCGACAACAAACGGCATCGCAACGCAGTGTATTCTGTGTGTGTGGTCAACTTTTCCATTTCTTCTAATTAATATGTCACTTAGCGTCTTAAAGGTGCTGCAAAATGTATCTCTAAATTATTACCACAAACACAAATACAACAGCGTAACATGGAACTATAAATTGACTCCGTCACTAAAACGGACATTCAAACTAAAGCACTTAAACGAGAGATTATTTAACAGAACCGTGTCGTAATGGTCCGAAAATATAGTGCCAGTTCTGGGTGATGGTGCTAGCGCTGGTGCTGCTGCTAGTGTAGAGTAGCTATGGATAATTTAGATCAGATATGTCCGAGACGAAGTAACGTGGTGTCAAATGGATTGATAGTCAAAGTGTTTCGTGCCTTATCTCAATGGAGTGACTAAAGTGTGGAATAGTGGAACAAACATATCACCACCATTCACTGTATGGGTTCCTTCTCAAAAGTCGTAGATGTTGAAGCGAAAAAAATTTAATTATCTTCACTGTCGGACGTCACCGCTAAAGAAAAAATACACATATACGTATATGTATATTATGCATATACAATATAAAAGCTGCCAAGTGTTCATCCGAAGACATCCGCTCGAAAATGGAAATATTCGTATCATTTGACCGACTTATGTATATTTATGAATACAAGTATCTCCGACATATTTCTGAAGATCCCAAGGTGCAAGGATATTTGATGCCGTCACCATAAACTAATTCCAAGATGCGCTACCGCATATTTAAGATTTGACTTAAAGGAAAAAGGAAAAAAGAGATGTATATATTATTTGCTGACTATGCGTTATGTTTTCTAGGTAAAAAGTCAGATACAAAATATTCATAATAATACAAAACTGGGAATCAATGACATTTAATTTTGTTTAAGATTTGATCCGATTTTTAATTTTTTAACTGCCTCATGCCCAAGATGACCAAGATGAATGTGGGCATAAAAATTGTCATCAATCAACGTAATCTCTGAGTCAGTCTCTATCGAACGAGAGTCAGACTGACTCCAAGTCAACCTTAAGTCTAGGAAACCCATATATCTATCTATCACATCGTCCATAAAAAGTGAAAAAAAAAAATCAAACCCAACCAAGACGGCATGTGTCACTCACATAATATTGCCTCAGATACTCAGCTACTGTCACAGATACGAGATCACACCGTGCACCCGAAGCTCAAAGAAATTAGTTCACAAATCTCTTACCACCTTCTATTGCTCCCCGATTGCTGGCTTCTCCTCCGCCTTTCCTATATTAACAATTCTTGTTTCCTCATCAATTTTTTTTTTCTCTAATATCGATTGACCATTGTCAGAAAATCACTTTGATGTTGAGCGCGCTATGTGGAGATTAAATACCGCGTTCAATGGAAGAATCGATTTTTTGGACAAACACGCGGTACACACAATGACACATAGCCGAACAGGCTCAACAATTAAAATTGTATTATCGAGGTGTTCGTCAAGAAGAAGTATAGTCGTATAGTAGGTAGGTAGAAAATGACGAAAACGAAGGAAATCTATCGATTATCAATTCTTTTTTGGTGGAAATCGGGGCCTAATTAATAGCGAGTTGTCCTCCTGTAGCAAGGTCGGAAATCGTTTTTTTTTTCTTCTACATACATGTCATACATACATACATGGGTGCTTACGTCGATGCATTACAAGTTGTTAACAGAAAGGATGCCGATATTCGGTAGATCACCAAACCACTGTAACTATTGTGTAATCGGAAATAGGATTACTACTGTGATTACACATACGGATGCTAACAACGGCGGAAGAATTCAAGACAAGAGGAAACAGTGATGACCCACCATAAGGGTGTCAGAGTGCGATCGACAGAAATTAATCGACAAGCATTAATAAAATGTCGTTGCAGGTGGATTGTGGATTGTAAAGGTGAAACCGGTAACTGGACAACCATTAAGGTAATGAGCATTTATCTTGAAGGTGATTATGCATTTTTGAAAATGAATGATTACTCGATTCCCGAAGATCAGTAGCCACTTAATACTAATTAATTATATTTGATCGTCATATGCAAATATCGCGATCACTAAACAACCTTTCGCTCGCCGGATTGTGAAAAGAAAAAAGGAGACAAAGTTTTTGGTCTTTGAATTGATGATTTGATTTGTCTAGAGAAAAACTGAACTAAATTGACGTTGTATAAATGAACCGTTTTTTTTATTAATATATTGGGTAAAAACCTAGAAAACCGCTATTAGTGGCGTCTTGTCGAAGGACCCGATCATAGTACTCTCAGTCAGCCACTGTAAATCATATATTAGCAGCCAGAAAGCCATTATATTTAGAACATTCTGCCCCATTTACCGAAAAACGTTATTCATGCTTAAGCATCGTAAATGTAGTGATACCAACTTGAATAATACTCGTAATAATTTTCTCTAAAGTTCATAGCAGCAAAGATCTTATCTTAGCTTATCTCTATAGAAATAACCAAACAGTTTAACATTACAATTTACTAGGTATTAAACGGCGATAGCTCAGGCAATATCAAAGCTGGCAACTTAACTAGACAAGGGTCTTTCAGAAGAAAGCATAATTATAACTAGAATAAAAATACAAATGTCACTTGCTAAGGAGTATATGAATGAGGATGAGTTGAATAAACGACCTAGTTTGCATTACGTTTAGCAGCTGTAAACTAATATTTCCACTGATAGAACTAGAAAGCAAAAGCAAAAGATTGGAAGTGGTCGCATAGTCACTCAATGAGTCTCTTGTAATCTATATGCTAGTACCCATAAAATTAGCTCCTTACTATGTAGTCTGATGAACGATTAAGGCGGACTCCCTTAGAGAAAATGAAGTGTCCTCGTCGTATGCATCGCAGGAGTTGCTGTCACAAAGGCGTAGTGAACTACTCCGATATAAGTACTCTGATCTCTTCTGGGAGACCTGACCTGACCTGACCTTAAGAGACCTTTGGGAGCACTCAATTTTCTTTAAAACTAACGCGCCTTCAAGGGACTATTAGAACTCTATTAATGTTTGCATCCAGCGCGGGCGATGAAAAGTTTGGGAGAAAACGTTGGTTTTGATTATTTGAAGCTCGACAGGGCATTCCGTAACTGGATTGTTTAACTCAGGAATGGATAAACATATTTTAGATAACGCCCAAAAGTCAAAGTCAATGGTGTGCCGAGGCTTGGAGGCTCGGAATGTTGATAGAGCACTTTTAAAACGAAACATGTCTTAAAAACGAGCCGAAGTGTGCTAAGAGCTGAGAAAGCTGGATAAACATGCTTTATCGGTAGCTTAAAACGGGTATTTGCAGTCTGAGATACGTTGGGAAATAAAATCATATTCCGACAAGTAACTGACACATATGATAAAATTTGTCTTATCCTGTAAATCTAGGTGACAATCATAATTTTTATTCGAAAGTTTCCCTATACTGCCATAATTTTAAAGTGTCTTAGAAGCCTTTGAAATGGCATATTAACTCCAAAACAGTTTGTTCTTCAAAAAACAACAAAGTTGAAAGAAAGCAAATGATGACGCCTTTTAGCACTGTTTAGCTTCTCCCTTCTTCTGAAGAAAAAACCCTTAGTCTTAAGAGTGCTGGCAGAAAGAAAGTCAGATCGATAAATCCAAAGCCCTTGTTGAATGGTTAGTGGATCTGTAACCCAACACCAGGTTAAAATTTAAGATCTCCATTTTAACTGCTACGCGCTGTTCCTTTTTGCAGATAAATAGATGTTATTTCCAGACTTACATTTAATGTATTCGACTTGATAATTGCCCGAAGGGAAAGCAAGTGAAAAATGGAGAGAATTAGGTACATAACATAAATTAATGCTTTTCAATGATGAAAGCGGTGCTTCGGTTCATAAATGACTGACTTTTCCGATATAATTATGAATAGAAATTGGTTTGGGGGGCTACTCTACTCGTTGCTAGTGGCAGTACAGTAAGCATAGCCCGCATCAACTCTTAACTCTTCTTCCAGTGCAGGTTCAGGGATAACTCTTACACTGATATCACTGATAACTCTGTCAAGCAAAAATCAATGACAACCAAAGGAAACGTCAGTTAATGAAAAATGTATGTACCACTGGAAATGTACTGATTAGAGTTTTAAGACCCCAATTTTCTGCAGCATTGTACCCGCATTATGCATTCCTTAAACATCTTTTGCATTCGTCGAAGAGATTGTAATGTGCCGAGATCTAAATCTCATGATCCTCACGCTCACATGCTATTGCCTTGTGGATTATAGCTAAAAAAGTCTCCATAAAGTGCGTTTACCACATGCTTTAATATCAGCAATAAATATGGTTTTTTAACCTTCTGCCCTTCATTAGTATCATTGCCCGAATATTAACTCACATAAAAGCAAAATGTGCTATTTGCCTCAACAAGAGGTGACTTGATTTAGCAAGTTAACTATGTTTTCCAACAGAAATTCATTTTCGTTATAGGTAAAGATACTAAGTTAACATTTGTCTCTCCATATTTTCTAAGTGTAAACAGATTCAGGGAATCTTCAATGTCATCAATTACGTATAAGTATAAGAAATGCACTTCATCCTTAAAGTTTGCCTCCATCGACATGTCAAAGTTCTAAACCGTTCAACACATCATAAAAGCCAATCTCGATGTATGTATTGTATATGTGTAGAAATTTCGATTTTCTACATCGATGCTCAGTAAATCGTGATAAATGTTTCCAACAACTGCACCTAAACAACACAACAGGTCCTGTTCATCGTCTTCTACCCTTCTCTCATCCAATACATGTAACAGATTTTCATAACTTCCATGACTTTGCTTCTGTTTTCCCTATCTATAGGATTAGTATTCTCATCTTCGTTTACTTTTCATTGGATGACATCCTTTATGTCGTCCTGCAATGTTTTATCTTACCGACACTTTAAAGCTGTGAATCATGCAATTTCGCAAGTGTATAAACGAACACCGACACAAAAGGATCGTTCTTTTTGAATATCCGCAAACAAGGCAAAACATTCTCATAGAATAGATTTGCTAACAATCACCTTCATCGACATACTAGCAAGTGTTTCCATTGCATCCATTCAAATAAACGACAATCTCTCTCGTTCTCTTCTAACAAGAAAAAGTAACAAAAACGACAAAAACTCTATTCGTGATTCAACTGCCATTAAACGGCAAACAGGAGCATAAAGAATCCCTTTTCCCACAATACAGAAAAAAAAGGCAAGTCCCAAACCTATGCGACCCACACAATGGAAGAAAAAGCCTTTCACCAGATTCGACAACAACAATAGACACCAACATCACGCATAGACTAGACACCGACAAGTACAGGTTTCTTGAGGCTGGGAGAATCCAGAACCACAGTTAAACCACATCACAGATTCTCATTCATATTCCGATTTAGAATCAGAATCAGTATCAGAATCGAAATCGGAAACCCTTTGATGCTGGTGCAGCAGTGTTCAAGCAATGCCCCTGTCTGTGCATTATGTATCTCCTTAACCACCACCCAGTTGGAAGTGAGGCCAACTATTAGATACAGATGCATATTCCCTTTGATTTACAGATTGTTGTTGATTCCTTTATCTGTATAGTATTTTCGACGATGAACTTAAGGGGAGCTGATCCATCTATCCCAACATGTTCACCATCTATCGAGATGGTATCGATCAGAAACCTTGATGATGACGGCGCAATAATGACACCAATGATGATGCATTCTCATCAATATGGATCGACTCGATTCGACTAGACACCGTGGGTCCAGCATAACTGTGTGGTACACTATGGGCGCGCGTATGTCATTAGACGCCGAACAAAAGCCAACTCGGAATCAAACGAACCGAACATCTTTTCAGGGGGCCCATTCCGGCGATTATTATTACCAAATACGAATAAAATGTTGATTCTCCACTCATGGAGTCTTAGAAATTAGAAGCCATGCAGGAGAATATTGATTCTCCCAGGCCAAATGACCAGATGGAAACAGTAGATAGCTACTTGAGGAATAAATTTTCATTACAATAACCAACAGCAGAGTTTTATCGGCTATAACTTGACGACTTTACTGGTCATTTAGGCCATTTAAACTATTGAAGTCATCCTCCTTCCATCCATCCATTGCTGAGATATAATTTGTGGGCGATCAGATTTTGGTGGATTAGTAAAATGGGTAGATTAGTTATTAATATTTCTTTTGTGCTATCTGAGCACCTGTACTTACCACCTAATATCCCATGGATACTATAGTCTTTACGTCCGTCATCGATGGTACGATCTGATCCGCGGAGAAGGCGACTTATTGACGATGTTGATGGGGGATCTGAGATTCCTTCCTGAAATGGGAAGAGATTGTTTGAGATTGTTTGTTTTTCTGGTAAAGAAATGAGAAAAGTTGACAAAAGGTGATGCTCGACGGGGAGTTAATGTCATGCTATGCTCTTGTCTAAAAGTTCAAAGTCAACACCACCAGGTGACCAACAAATTAAAAAGGGAGAAATATAGCTTCGCATAAACTAATCTATCTGTGATGCCGTACGTGTGAACTTATCCAGAGATTTTGAAAAGCCCTGTTAAGTTATTATAACTGGGCTTATCGATCCAATATCTGACATAATTTTGAATTCAGGAGACAAATACACACAAATGGAAGAGGGGTGTGTTACTGGAAGATTTGACTTGGCTAGTTGAACTTGCAAGTTCCAACGGACCTAATGTGGTCCTGCGATTTCATAAAACTATCATAAAATCCAGATATTTGTCAGTTTCATCGACATTTCAAAAAAAAAAGTATAAAAAGGCAACTATCCACAGATTAAGTACCGAGCTGTTGTGTGGCATTTTATCGAAAATCTGTGGCAATTCTTTCAGTTTTCGAAATAATTGAGAACATAGAGAATCATGTGGCACATTTTCTTTAGTTATTAAAATCTAACTAAATTAAGCTATGGAAGTAGAAGTATTTAAAATGACGACCGAATGAAGGTGTTCATCAAGAAAGACCGAAACTCTGAGCTCAGAAAGTATGCTTTGCTTACCGAAGGATTGATTAGTTCGGAGACTGTTTTGTTTTTAGTTTATGATGTGCCGATTGGATTTTAACAGCTTGCACAGCAGCCAGTGAAATATTCACTGCATTACTACCAACCACTTCTTAACCAACAATTTAGATAGAGGCATCGTCTTGACGACTTCTTGCAACAAAAGGACTGAGAATTTCTTCGTTAGCAGACTAGTTTAATGCCCGCCACAATTTAGTAAAGTCAAAAATAACATTTTCTGCTTTTCGGTGTGCGGCTTTGGAATCGAAACAAGGACCCTTGAAGTTGTAACTGAAAGACTTAGCGACTGCACGACGTCAGTACAATATACTTTAGCAAACAGTCAGTCTCCTACACGGTGTAACAGGTATTGCATGTTCTGCAGCCTATATGGTTATTCAAAATGTAATCTTAAACCGAGAAGTTCTGCTATTCCCCAAACGTTCACATTTACATTTAGATCTTGGAAAAAATATTAAAATTTGTATAACTGTGTTCACTTGGAGTTATTGTATAGAGCCATTTTGAGTTATGGCATTCCTGCTAAACTTTTTCATCTGTGAACAATGAAAAAGGAACTCTTCTCCAGTAAGACGATATACATATGCACTATTATTGCGATTACTTTACCATCACTCTTGACAGGTTGTAAAAGATCTAAAAGTATTCAAGGGAAAATTTGTGCGATTACTTGCTTCTCTTAATCTTTAAATACATTAATCAATATTCAATGGGACCAACTTACTCTTGTACTCATATATTTTTACCTAGAAGTTTGTTTCTACAAAAATCCAGTTGTCCAAATGGTAAGTATTTGTACAATCTAACAAACACTGCGTACACCTATTGTAGCCCTTAGGACTCTTAACGAGTAGATGTAAAATTGCAAATGAGCAACGCGTCTTTGAATGATGCTATTCCCTTACAGATCCATTGCAATAGCATAACCTATTTGATTAAGATTCAGTGCCAGTTTATCAAACTTATAACTGGCTGCAATTGAAATATAATATTTTGGCCACTAACTGAACTGTACCATCAAGACAGCATTTGGGTCTGTACGTTAAAGCTTATTGATGGCATACAACTACATCAACGTAATATCCCGCCCTTACTTCTGTTATACCCGTCAAACTATAAATGCTCATTACGGACGTAGGACAGTAATCTGAGATTATCGTTTTACACGCAGAAAACTTTGCCTAAATTCTTATCTAGTCATTATAACCTACAAACATTTAAAACCAACGTGTATGAGTTTTTCACCTTCTTTTATCTACCTTTGTTGCTCCCTCTAAGATGGGTTGGTATTCCTTCATTGCGTCGGTGACTCTTAGGACCGAAACCTTATTCATTCATGCCATAGAGCAGGACTAGAATGGTTAGAATCTTACATTTATAGAGCCTCCTTGATGAATGAAACAGCAGTTGGCAAATGTAACTCTTTGTTTGACTTCTGATGACGTGCCATTATCAGAGTTTGAATCCGAAATAGACAAAACAAATAAATAAACAAAACTAAGCGATGTTAAGAGTGACGTTCTGTCGATTTTAAAGATCCGTTCTTTTTCCTATAATATACTTGGTTTTGTCCATATTTGCAGCTTCACAATAAAATAAAATATCATCATATCACCTTGTAGGGCAAAAGTGAATGTGCCGTAATTTTTGCAAATGTCATTGTCCTTTGACATTTATCTTAAAAACAGATAGAGAATTAGTTGAAAACAAGTAGTGGCGATACAGACCTGAAGGTTCTGGAATTATTGTTGCTGCTTATTTGACCAATTTCCGGCATTTTTTTTTAACGCAGGGTTAATTTCGTCATCTTTTCCCTCGCTGCACCTAGAAAAAAGTTCGACCGGGAAAATAACTTGTGTGACATCGACAAGATAACGATACACACAATTTGGCATCAGCAGGCGTACATTGCCTCGAATTTTGGTGAAAGACCTGAAGATGTTTCCATATAAAGTTTCAATTCACCACTTGCAATCTGCTGACTGTCAAGTGAGGTTAACTTACTTATATGCTTAGATGTTAAACGAGTTATTTTTTATCGCAAGTTACTGAATAAGTGCTCCACCATTTTTGATTGCAGCGGAACGAAAGAACTGCTCTACAAAACGGGCAAGGATGGAGATTTCGAGTGAGGGATTTCCAGGCTTTAAGAGGCAGGTAGCATTCTCCATCCTCATTTTGCGCTGTTTAGCAGGGTTACCAAAGCTAGAATAGACTTATTGTAGCCCATCTCCGTAGATGATAAATGATGATAAATGACCTATATTTAATACCGATAAAGAGGTAGTAAATGTAGGTCAAGACTTCTTGGACTTCCTTAGGATATGATCGAGTAAGAATATTAGGTCAATTATTTTACAACCACATGAAGAAGGCTAATGGACTCTGTAATGAAGAGCGTCAGACGTTCACCTAATACGGAAAATTATGTTTTGTATTTTATGTAAAGAAACTGATTGCTGACGCAGTTTCCTTTCTTGTGCATTGTGCATAAGGCAAATGAAGATTTGAAAGTCAATATTCTTGACATAGCTCATTGGGCTGGAAAAGTGGCCTGAATTTGGACTTCACCTGTTAACGCAAATAGTCTTTATATCAAAAGCTAGACATGTGTTCCAAACTTTTTAAAATTGTTTTTACAGATACCAACAAATATATTACTTCTCCCGCGGAAGGCTTATGTGATAACCATCGAAGAATCCAGAAAACTAATATCGCATCATCTACTAAAGGGTTCCCAGCCCAGAATAACGTTTTTGTTTTTACCATATTGTTACCTCTAGATACCACATATTATATTTGTGCAGCATTAACTTTACTACATATTAGCACCGACTTTGACTTATGGGAGATGGAAAACCTTTAAACCATTATTTGATGACAAAAAATTCAAATCCTATTGTAATTCTCGAGAATGTGTTGACTTAATAAATCAACACATGTTTGTAATATGTATGGAGCAAGCAGAGTGTATGAATCGATTACGGAAGCCATGTCCACAAAGGGTATTGACCATCTCATTACCCGGTATTTAAAACGATGCTCGCAAACCGGCAAATCTTCACATCCACCAATAAGATTAAAATCTCTGTCTCACCCATCAAAGGCTGTTCACAAGAAGTTGTTCTTTCACGGCTCTTGTGATCACTGGTCATTGCTGACTTGATTAGTAATTTGTAATATGAAGTGAGACGTTTGCTGTTAGATGCAGACTGCCGTGGAGATAGTAACACTAGTGTGTTGGAGAAAATCTCTCAATGTATGGTAAGACCTGGAGATTAATCACAAAGGTCACCCATTAAATATGTTACATATTGCACAATGATGATACAACTTAAAAGGGATGACATCAGAAGACTGGTTGGATTTTTAGCGCGACATTGCCATCTCAGATATCACCTAAGAATAAATATGTTTTATTCAGGAAACTGAATGTCGATTTAGCATGAAAGACAACGAAACTGCGGAACATGTCGATGTATGGCTCTGAGTGCCTTAAGGAGACGACATTTCCTCAAAAAAATTATTATCTCTGGGGAAATTCTATTCATCATCGAGATAATTTCATCAAAAAGTTGAGCATTTCTCAGTCTCCTAATACAGATTTTGTGGTGCAAAAGATCTTTTAGGTCGCAGTTCCCCTCAATTTGCGAATCAGATCCTTTAATTGTGTGATTGAACAACGTCAACGTCAATGTCAACGTTAACAAGTTAATTAACTAAGCACAGTGAATAGTAAATGCTATAACACTTTCGACAGCAGCTCTGTGGATATTGGAGTAAAATACTTACGGCATACAAGAGCCTCAGCTATACGAGAAATATGGAGCAATTGATTTGCTACTTACATGCAACTTAAGCTGACTCCATTTAAATCAAAGGCGATCTTATCAACTAAATATCGCACAAAAGATGAAAGTTGTAAACCAGGAAAACAAATTTAGATCTGGCATGGTACGCTGGAAAGCATTCCATAAACTGTGCAATATTGGAAATACGAGTATTAAGTCGGAATTCGTCCAGTTGTTGGCATTAAGCTAATGTTGTCCAGAGATAACAGCAAGTAAGGCGTTAGAACACAACATAGAAGTGATTGGATATGTGTTGGCATTTATGGCTTCCTGGTAGATCAGTAAACATTCACAGTAATGGTCCGTTTCCAGGAAATAAGGCAGTTTGACATTATTTATATTCTACACAACAAAGTGATGAATTTCAATCGAAACACATAATGAATTCAACTCTACGTGGATATAAGAATAAAAGAGGTCATATGAGATTGTATTTGTTGATATGAATTATCCTTTAAACATATTTTGTTAGTTTCTACTTTTATGGTCGCCTGTATATCCGTAAGTACAGAAACAGTAGATGAAACAATATGCAGAGCGGTCACCCTTGAAAAGTATGTTATTCACAAATATACTCGTATATCCAAGGACACTGGACGCATTATTGAAAAATTCTACAAAAAAAAAAAAAAACTATTTACGGATACTTATGTATACACCTGCGCATGCTTTCTACTACCCTTTTATCTCATGATTCATTAATGTGCAAGTACATAAAACGACATCAGTATCGTCCCAGGACAATTAAACACGAATGAGTCCTTTCACTTCCATAAAGCCAAGAGACACTAGTATAAGAAATCCATTGATCTGCCGAAAGTGTTGTGTGTCGCTAGAGAATAGTCACGCGCTGTTCTCAAGTCAAATTTGAAAAAAAAAAGGAAAAAGAAAACCATCTCCAATACTCAGCTTCCGACGACCACAAAAGTCAAATAAACTGCATCTAACATTTGTTGCACTTCCTACACAGGACACGATACAGAACCGCCTAAGCCCACCCGCTGTTTTTGTTTATAGCTATCCTACACACATTCACACCCCCAATGAAACGTTAATGGCCAACAAATTTGTCAACGGCTATCTAAACCACCCAAATCGATACAAGATATTGTCTGTTTGTTTGTTGGGTTATTTTGCAGTGCCAAGGTGACATTTCCGGAAGGAACTATAGCCGCAGGGATGCTAATTTATTCCTCCGACACTGATATTCATATGGCAAATGTTGCCGCCTTCCTTTGTTTCGATCATGTCATATACGAATACTGGTTCGATGTTGTGCGTTCATCTTTCAGTCTCTCTCTTTGACTTGTGCCTGACTTGAATTGAACTGAACCTGGGCGAGAACGTTTTTACTTTTACTTGCCGCAATTAGATACACCCGATGCGATGCCTCCAGGTGCGTTTCACGCTTCATCTTGTAAGAGATCCCGAGATAAGTAGGCAACAAACGTCAAATTTAGAGCACTCACATATAGTACGAGTACTACAGGATACGGATAAAATAGCTACAGTTTAACAGACATCTGTTCGTGTAGAAGTAGGAGTAGCAGTCGAAGTATTAACGCAAATTTCGTGACAGAGGGCGCGATTGTGCCTTACAGCATGTTGTTTGGTTTTATGTTGGATACACAGGTTGACTTTGAGTCATCAGTGCCTCGAGACACTCCTCTATTGCTGTAGCAGCCTCCTACTTTGATTGCGTGCTATCGATAAAGTGTGACAAATTTGTGCGAGATTTTAAAATGTAGCTATCTGTGGATCATAATACGAGTATTAAAAGATATTGGTCTGGCTTGATAGTTGAATCAAACTAAATCACGTCGCATCGAATCCGTAACAAGTAACAGAGGAGCAATAGATTTGACAAAGGATTTTATAACTAAAAAATCACTGAACGATAAGAGCAACGGCAAGAGTTGTGCACTATGGTTTTCCATTAGGATCGTCGCGAGGCAGATTTTAATTCTGGAGGTCAAAACTGAAAAGAAAATTGATCTACAGCTGACCATTGAAAGGTATCATATCTACAGCTAAACACAAGGACGTCTACTAATTATCAAAAGATTTTAATGACTGTAAGATCAGTAAAAATTGATGGCTATATAAAATATCAACCGGTTGGAAGCTTTTCTGTAATATTCCAACGGATATATGAATCAAATCAGCTGTCTGACTTAGAAATATGCGTGTACCTACTTGATCTTTAAAACTGAATAGTGAATGGAAAATCATAAAACGAATAATTTTAAGCCCAGCGAACTACGTTGGTCTTAACGTGATCAATCAATGTTGATACCTCCTAAGATATATATCGTCATATGTTGAGGAAAATGAAAGCTGGAAACAAATTATTTAGTTAGTTTCTTCGCATATTCCCTGCAATCTTATGAATAAGACCACCAAATGCGTGTGATCACAAGTTTTCCATTTCAGTCAGTAAGGAGTGTACGAGTATATCGATTTTTCACTTTAACTACTGACGCACAGTATGACAGATGATTCTAAATCAAGTTTGGTCCCATGTTCTTCTGTCAATTGAGGATCAATTAAGGCGTGGACAGCAATCCCCAGAAAGAAACAAATGCCGGCTTTTCAGAATGCAAAAACTATCCTACCACTTTCCGCCGTCTTGCAAAGTAATTTCCTCAAAATTTACTGCAACATGACATGGCCAATGATCGCCGATCACCTACAACATGATCAACGTAATCTCGTCTTAGACTGTCCGACACTGAGGGATTAGACTCAATCACCCCCCAATGCAACAAGTTGACGGCACAATCCCTTGGTCTTCTAAACTTGTAACGTCTTACTCTACACCAGTCTTCTGATACATTTTACACACACCGACTACGAATATATCCGTATAGACGGGTTGATATGCTGGGTTTCTGGGATGCCTTAATCCAATTAAAGAACACCATGTGTCATATGGCGATCGAGTTGCTTGGCGGAATATCATGCGATAGAGAATCCAGAACCGACAACAACTGCGCTTTAGACATTTGGGTTGTAAGCTGTCAGATATTTCTATGTAGGTATCTAGATGCCGCTTTTATAATCTTTCTGCTGCTGTTGTTGTTATTGCTTTTCCGTTGTTGTCGTCGATTTTCTGGACCAGTCGCAACTACAAATAGCCTTCAGGGGAATGTGGTCGATGTGTCAAATGTCTCACTGTAGGTATATGTCTTGTAAGAAATCTTATTACTGACACTGGATTTCGATATAAGATACGAGGTACCCCAGATATATGGCATGTACGATTACCTTACCCAAAGCCAGATAGTTGATCAGACGCAACAAATCTAGCTACCTTCGTGAGTAGATAATTAATATTTGTTCTCCAAGAAGTCGCAGTGAGAGTTATAGTGTTTCAATTGAAATGATGAATTTGATGGTTTCTTGAGGGCAGCAACATATGAGCACATATATATTCGTATACTCGTAGTAAGTGGAAAAAGAATTCAAGGTCAGACAGTTGGGAGGTTGAGAATGGTGTATGCTGTATGGTGTAAGTTTGTGCTGTTTAGGTCTCATAATCTGTGGAACGTGTGCTGCTTCTTGTAACAGATACCAGATTCTTGGGTCATTTCTCTGGAATTTTTCAACTTCAGCTTTGAGGTGATAAATATTTGATTGGACTTCTGTTCCCTTTTATTTTTTGTTTGTGTGTTGTTTTTGTTGCTGCTTTTGTTTTCTTGTTACAGTATTTGATTAATGTATAGAGCTTACGAATTGAAATTTGAAATTGTATCTGAATGTAGATAGAGAATGTGTCCGGTGATAAAGGTAGCTTAAACCTCTTGCGGTACACTTGACGTGTTGGGTGGCATGTGATTTAATTGATATCGACTTGTGGATATGACAGGCGGCAGTTGGTGTGAGATATGCATCCAAAGAATGATGATAATCAATTTTGATTAGACAGATGAAGGGAAATTGATCATATCGATTGAACCCAAATGCATTTTCATTTTTGTAAAGGTATACGAATAAATATGAGGCAGGTTTGATAGATTTTACTATAATTTTTATTTTTTGATTGAGAAAAATGTTTCTGAATCGATTCTGATTGGCGCCAAATTTGTTTGAGATGACAAATTGTGAATGCTTAATCCCAAAATAGGAAATGACAGGTTTGGTATATGAGTCATCTAAGAGTTCGAATCGAAGCACAGACAGTTTAAGATCTGGAAAACAGCAGAAACAGGCTAATGCCTACAGCCAAAATAGCGCATATTTGCTTGATTTGCAAGTGACTTATATGTATCATCTGAACTCAGATATGATATTGAGAACTAACGTATTCATTAAAAGAAATAAATTGGAACTCAGCCCAAGCAAGCAGCCATAAACGTTCACCTCGCTGTGATGTGTATACCCAAAATTAAGAAAGTTAGATTGATCTGAATTGAACATGTTAAGGAAAGGCTGCTATACATCCTTGCTGGATGTGAGCAACACAAAAGGGATAATATATCAATTTGTCAAACACTCTTGATAAATATGACCTTAATAACAGCCTTTTTAATGATTTTCATTCATTCGCCACTAAAAGGACGACTGTTTAAGTATCTCATGCATCTGACACCTCGAAAGTCAGGCAGTTACAGATCTGAAAAGTCTTAAACCTGCATGAACAATGTCTGGTTGTGCCTAAAGCATTACTAAAGATATGGTAGCTTTCTATTATACCGACAAGGCGCTCGGGTCAAAAAGAGTAGTTCATTACACAAAAAGTAGAAGAAAAATTTACATTCTTCCTGTTTATAATAGTTATGAGGCATTGTTGATCATCCAACTGAAAGAGTCACCATTGACGAACAATTGGATAACTGTTGCAGTTTTTTAAAGATTTAAAAGTATAGAAACTCAGCATAAATGCTCTTAGATAGAAATTTGAATAACTTTTGCAGCAGTTGTAAGGTAAGGTAAGGTTTTTTGTAAGGATTCTAATTATATAATACTAAAATAATGTTGAATGGATACACTTTGAACAACAGTCTCTCGGCCGACTATAACATACAGATCGATGAACAACAATGATAAACCAAAATGATGGTAATGGAGATACAAATAAAATACAGGCTTAAAAAAGTGCAATCCGCTTAAGCTAAGAAATAGAAAAATATCAGCAAACTTGATTTCACAGACGAGGTAGCCTAAAATCTAGTTATCGGTAGAATGGTTCCAGGCCCTCAGATTAAGTCAACCTTTCTAGTGGTTCATTTGCAATCTAGACGTATATATAAGAAGGATTACGTGAATCTACAACTTTAAAACAAAAATAAAGCCTTTGCTCACTCCGTGATATTTTATATGAACTTCGTCTCAAATCATTCGTAGTAACCTTGCATTCAAGCACTATACTTACATATAGTACATTGGTGATATAGTAGAACCGTTTTAACACTTCTTACATAAAAAGATGTATTTTCACATAAGTTGTTGACTTCAGGCAACTAAAGTATACTACTCGTATATCATATATTCAATATACCACTTTGCGTCCTGCAACGTTGCCAACGAATGTAAACATACATACTAAAATCTACAATTGTTTGTCTCTTTGATTTTTAATGGGCATAAAATATCTTGGCCATAATGAACCGAATTAACTCGCCTTAAAATAAACTGCTTTCTTTAATTAGAACGTTCAGAACATTGAGTGTTCTAATGTCAGCACTTAGAGCAGGGGCGTAGTAAAGGTATTTAACTAATGTCGGATAGAAGTCGACGGATCTTAAGAAATCCAATATCTATTGTAAATTTGTATACCTAAGCCTTCTTCGTCCTTTTGCTTAATGATAATTTTAAAATACTCGTATGTGTTTCTTTCATCAACGAAAATCATATGGATCCTCTGAAATGACAATTGAAACTCGGCAAATTTATGCCTTTACAATTTCGCTGAAACCGTGATGTCGTAAAGCAAGAAAGTTATTCGAGAGCCTTTTATACATATGTTAACCATGCTAACCAAAAGTCCTGTAATTGAGCACTTGCCAAATTACGCCACGAAAATCCGTTTTAATATATTATTTAATTTAATTTAAAAGAAAAACGTAGGCACTAAACCAAAGGGTCATCCCAGCCCCAATAGAGTGCACTTCAGTAGGTCGAATCAAATACAATTCGATTTTAGATATTTTGCAATAATTTCTAATAGAAAATCTTCGCGAATATTCAAAGATAAGCTGAACGGCTTGAGAATATGTAAATCTGCTCACCTGAAATGAACCTGGCTAAAAAAATTCAATTCCTCTTGAGATGTTGAATGCGTTCAGAGTAGTAATGCCTCAAGTCAACACAGCCCACATAAAACGTCTTTCAATTTAGATCCGGTTTCGCAACCTCTTTTTTTTTACAAAAGCTTTCAGGGATCTCCTATTTGAGGTGTCAGATACACGGAGTAGCACCGAAAGCTGCATCGGAGTTTCAAAATTCAATTTTTATTCAACGTATTTCAAGTCACAATCATTCACAACAAAGAGATTTATTTCCCCATTGATCCTGCAATATTTGAAGTACAAACAGGTATTATTTCGATTCTTTTCTGACCAAAATTTAGTCTCAGTCTCTTTGTGAAACCTTTTGTAAAAAGTGTCGTGATATTACGAGTAAGTGGAGAAAAATAATTTATACCATTCACTATAAATGGTAACAAAATACGAGTAGCAAGGAAAAAATGCTAAAACTATATAAAACTAGAGTAGTACTAACTATTTTTCAAAAGTTTGTTTCATGCAGTAGTTTTACTCAGTAGTGGTGTTGTGAAATAACAACGAATTTCCATGTTCGGTCTTATTTCACTTTAAATTTATAAAGACATTCAGATAAGGTGACATGAAATGAGGCCCATCGAAATAAGACCAAATGTAAAATTTGACCTTGTTTTGTTTTGAAAATGGAAATAAGGGCAAATCTGATTTCGCTTTCTTTCGCTTTAGAAAACGAGCTAATTTTGTCTTTTCTGATATTTTCTTTTTTTTAATTGACTGAAAATATTATACTGCTAAATACCAAAGAGTAATTATATTTGAACTTTAGTTCCAGACGCCTGTCTGACAGTTGTTGACATACCCTCAGCAAAGCGACAAAGTCGCGTGAGCGGCTAAACTCTGCGGAAAAAAAGGGTTAAAATCCTGTTAGCGAGCGAAGCGAGCCACCCACCTCATGCTTTAAACACACCAGACTTTCTGTTTGGCCTTATTTCCAAATCAAATTTGGCCTTATTTCGATTTCAAAATTCGGCGTTTTTTCGCTCGACGTTATTTCACGGCACCCTCAGTTATTGTCGGCATTAATTCAAGATAGTGATCATAGGAGCCGAGTATACATCTAACTATCAATAAAGGATTGATTTGAATAAGATACCGTATGTTCTCTTGCACATATCTGTGCTCTAAGCGGCTGTCACGCCATCAATTTATTTTTTCTTTTTAAATGTTTGAACTTATTTTTCCATTTATCTATCATATCTTGTGGTCTGATACTTTCTGATAGATATCAGAGATTATGTTGTTTCCTAGTTGAAAGCCTTTCTGTTGCGTGTCGAAAATAGCAATTATAAATTGTTCACATTCTTTTGGGAACATAGCCAAGTTGTTCGATGATCTTTTCAAACTTATCAAAACCACAAAAAGGGAAAAAACTATCCTTAAGTTGCCGGATCCTGTATCGCTTATAAAATAACAAACTATACTTAAACAAGAATTGGAGAAATGATGTCGTCTTCACGTAGGTATCTGAACTGACTTTCCAGTATAAATATTTGGCTGAATACGCAACACGAACAGTGTCCTTTCCAGAGAGACCCTCCATCAAATTATATCGAATTTTATAACGCGAACGACTTGAAATATTAAAACTTCTCAAAAATCTCTGCAGCCAGTGAACAAGCACAACAAATAAGTTTAAGACAAAAACGGATTTTTCATATTAAGACAAAAAGCCGAAAAAATACCAAAACGCGCATGAAGACCATGCTGATTGGCCAATGAGACTCAAGTTTACAAGCAATTGCATTAAAGACGTCTCGAAAACGTTTTATGGGCGATCTTATCTCTTAAAAATGTGGCTTAACCAAATATATCTGAACCTTAAATTGTGAGGTAGATCTTTGATCTTTCCTTTATCATTTTCTGAAACAGGCCTCGGAACCGTTCTTTCTTTTATCTGTCGTCCCCAAGTAGTTTTAGTATCTTCTTCTTTTTCTTATCCTTTTATTAACCCTTTCCTCGTTATACGAACTTATGCGTAACGAGTTTCCCATTTTTACTGCATCGCTGCTGCTCCGCTTATGGGGTTGGCTAATGTCGCAGACCGCAGAACGCGTCTACATAATGCTCGGTCCTGGATCGCTTCAGTGGTAAGCCCCAGGCGTTGCTGCGCATTTGCCATCTGAGAAATCCAGGAATTCTTTTTCCGACCTCGTTTTCTTACAGTTGGAGTGACCGTAGGCATTATCAAATGCCTTTTTAACCGGATTTTCCGCAGATCTTCTTTGAACGTGGCAATACCAACTTATTCTATTCGCCTCAAGCTGTTCGGTTACCGAATTCTTTATATGTATATTTCCTCTTATACGCGTAGATCTAATGCAATCGCGTTTAGTGACTCTACTAGACATCCTTAACATTTTCTTTTCTGCTGCCGTCATTTTGTTTTTAAACGCTTCGTACATTGCCCAGCATTGTGAACCGTATATAAGAGCTGGTCTAACAACCGTGGTGTAGAGTTTCTCCTTTAATTTAAGTGAAAATTTTCGGTCGCAAAAGATTCCCGAATTTTCCCGCCATTTCATCCTCCCACACTCACTCTGTGGTTTACGTCGTCGTCACATTTCGCTTCCATGTTAACGATTGATCCTAAGTACTTAAAGATAGTGCTTTTCGGAAGAACTATTCCGTCTAACATTATATCCGGAACAGGTCGCAACGGATGCGCAAATGGGCACGTCAAATGCTCCGTCTTTGAACGACTTATTTTAAACCCGTTTCTCTCAAGCGCATTTCTCCATGAATCCAAGGCGTTCTGTAAATCTTCGACGTTATCGCGTTATCGTTAACTGCGTCGTCAGCGAAGAGATTTGGGGTTACATTTGCTTTGCGCATGCAGTTTTTTAAAAGATAGTCGAATACCACGTTAAAGAGGAAAGGGCTAAGTACGCTTCCTTGATGCACTCCGACATTAACTGGAAATTCTCTCGTTAGTCCAGCCGAGCTTTTAACCGCAGTTTTCACGTTTCCGTACATGTCTTGTATTATTCTAACATACGTTTCCGGTACGTTTTGAGACCTCAGCGCGGCCCATATGAGATCCCTAGGCACTCGATCGAATGCTTTCTCGAGGTCGATAAATACCATGTGTAAATCCTTAGACGAATCTCGGTGCTTTTCCATTATTATTCGTAAGCTTTGGATAGCGTCCGCCGTCGATCTTCCTTCAACAAATCCACACTGGCTATTATCGAGCTTTATTATTTGCCGAAGTAGTTTTAGTATAAATTTCGAATTCACTGCATCTGCGGATCTTTATTTAATTTACTCTTGTATGGAATTTATGGTTTGCGACGGCAAAACAAAATTAACAATATCCATTTTAGGAAAGAAGTTGTGTATCTAATCTTTACACCAGTTACATACAAAGTTTCTTCACAACATTCGAAACTCCTTATCTAATATTGAAAAATTAATTTTCTTATCTTCCCTCTGATCAACACTTCTTAGCCCTATTTGTGGTTACCCCTAAGCCTTTAATAAAAACTAAAGGGGAGTTACACTCGTACCTTTCATTTAATAATATTTATGATGACTGAACCTCGTTAAATGGGTGGACCTACAGATATGCATCTTCTGGTGGACGTTCTTTAGTCATAGCTGTCCCGATCTACATCTTATTCTATCAACAGAAATCAAAACTTTTACTGGGGAGCAATAGTAGGTACAACAGAAAAAGGCATTGTATCTACAACTTCAAACTCTTGATATACGAGTATACCCTTTAGACATACTGTGAGATGGAACCCCTGTAGACCTATGTACGAGTGTAGTTACTCTTATTGCTAACATACCTTAATCAATTTCTCACGTATCTCCCAACTAAATATTCCCGGATTGGCTTTTCGTAAATCCTCAATTCGAGTTTCAATTTCAGGTGATGTTACCTTTGGCTTTGAGCCTCCAATCACTCCAGGCCTTATAGATCCAGTCTCCTGATAGCGATTCAATATTTTCGACACGCATCCATGTGATACTCGAAGCTGACGGCTTATTACACACGGTCGTATTCCAGATGCTGCCATTTCGACAATCTTCAGACGAATATGATTGGGCAGAGGTCGACCATTTATAAAGACACCACCAAGTTGATTCACACGACCTTGTCCTGTCAAAAGCAAAATAAATTGTCAATACAGATCTTTACTACAGATTGAGAAATCAACTTTGATCATACCTTGAAAGGGATATCCAGCGAATATCGGTCGCATATTCAATGAGTTCGCACTGGACATATCCATTGTCTCTTGGTGGCGATGTTCTTGTATTAGTATCTACACAAAACCTCTCACAATCTTAATACACTTTCCTCTCCCGATTACTTGGGATGACAATCTCTAGAATGTCGCTTCCCGTCGCGAAAGCAACGCATATTCACAACGAGCACGTTAAATCTTTTTTCTTCACTTCAAAACGTTTTAGATAGGTACCTACTTCTTTTTTCTTTGATTTTTCTATAACACGAATGCACTTTAATCAAATCAAAATCGATGATCGTATAAATCTGGTCGAAAAGAATGAATGATCGGTGATCGATGAACGACGATCGACGAACGAGAAACAACCGCACGGGCAACAACAACAGACAATGCGCGAGAATAAATTAAACGCGCAACAGCAGCATGCCGCGATCGCTGACTACATAGTCATCATCGCGCCGAACAACCGTTCAGATACGAAATATCTGTGTACCATTGGGGCGGTATTAAATGGATGCGGGACAAATGCGTGGAAAAGAGAAAACCAGTTTCAGTTAACCGATGAACCCCGCGCGATATGGCAACAATCAAAGTATCTGCAGTTGGTTAGACCCACTGCTGGCCGCTGTGTTCGCGGTGTATCGCTGCTTTATCAAAATGGTTATTAAAGGTGGTGATGTGACCACGCCTCTCGTTTATTTGTTTGCATGATTCCCCTAGTGTAATTTCTGCATCGTATCGAATGCGATATTGTGGAAGTACTGGCGTTCAAAAGATTCTCCTCTGATTGGCTGGATGGTGGTTGATTAGAACCGTCAGCAGGGATCTGTGTTTTCGATCTGGTTTCCATATAGAAGGGAGTATAATGTGCAGCTGCTTTTCCTTGACACCCGGTAGGGCGAAAATTAATTATGACGCTGTATTAAAGCATGAAGGCTGTCATGGAATAAAAATGGCACCCACGGAAGGATATTCAGAGGGTTGGATGGGCAAAATAAGGATATGAAATGTTTTTTAGAATTAGGTCTTCGATTTCATAAAAAAAACACTCACAATGTCATCGATGGAAGTGATTCATATGAGCATTGTCTACTATTGTACTCTAGAGATCATCCTGATTGATGATTCGCCACACTTTCAGAGATATTCCTTAATGGAAGGAAGAAACAAAAAGAGCAAAAACGAACAACCAATATCACATATGGTATATGATGATGTTTCGAAATCCTTTAGTTGCCAAAAAATGTGTTGAGACGGTAATGTTCTCTACGAGGATGTCCTAAGATTTACAAACGAACATACAGGAATAAGGAATGATAGGCAAACATACACCTGGACTTCAATTTAAAGCGTGACGTTTCGTTGAGTTCCTTGGCACAAGGATACGGAAGCTGTTGCTTGTATTCGAGCTGTAGTCACTTCCGAAGGAAGTAAAAAAGGACTCAAAATAGACGTGAACAATTTAATTGGATTATAGATTTGTTTTTTGATTTGCAATGCTGCTCCTGGATTCGTTGCAGCAGAAAAAAATAGGACCACCAGCAGCACAAATGAAAGCGAGATGAGTAACTGTTAATGCCGTGGAACGCGGTGTTGAACGATTTTTAATTAAAAAAAATTGTCCTCGGTGGTCGGTTTTAGTATGGACATTTCGATACGAAACGAAGTCCTACGGGAATTTGAACGAAAGGAAGTTATTAATTTTTTGGTGTTATGGTTGGTGGATTCATATTTCATAAGGTCAGGGTTAAGCGCGGTGATGGAACCTAGTTGGGAAAATTACTCAGAGTGAGAGTTTTTTGAGTTTTTTTTTTGTGAAACAACTGGGAAATGAAAATTTTACGGTCCATTAGCCGATTGGTTTAGTGGAGTTGGGGTTTAGATCGATTGGTTTTTTTGTGAGCTCGTATCTGTGGAGTTTTCCTTGATCTATTGGAGTAGGTATTATTACATTTTTTTGTGACATTGTTCTAATATACACTACATTGTCTGGGTTTGGAAGCGTTCTAGATTTTTCAACTCAGTGCTGAAAATATGTTTTTAGTTTCGATAGCAATTCTATTAAGTATTCTTGCAAATCTATTGTTTTCGATAAACATACCTATATTCTTTACATACTGCCACCTGGCCAAGTTTGGGTTAAAAAATTCTATGAAATGCGACAATCTTTGTTACCTCTGGGGGAGTGGGATATGTAAAGACAAAATGTCATTTTTTGAAAAAGTTAATCGACTTTTGCAAATGCAATCTAATTTAGTAGATGATGTATTGGTCATATAGGTACTATCTCATGGAAAATTGCAGCAAAACTAAATAATCGGGCTAATTTTGCTCATAGACCTTTTTGTATTTATGTTTCTGTATTGTCACTTTAATGCGGACGGGGTTATTATTGGTTTCGACCAACAGGCACAACATAGTGATTTGCTTATTGCAAGCCCTCTGGAGTATTGTCCTTTAAATGTAAATGCTTGGGTAAAGCTTTGGTTTATTTTTGTGGCATGCTGTCAGAGCCGTTCAAGTTGGGTGCATTTTATTGTCAGCAAAGATGCCTAAGTTTCATATGGTTTTACGAAGCTATAAATGCAATCCTAAAATTAATATCGAATATCTTTTAGATAGTTGAGTTATAAGAACAAAAACACAGTATACGAGTATGTGATGTGTATAATACGTAGAAAGGTGGATAGGCACCTAAAGGCAATATAAAGGAGGCTGATTCCAGTAAGTTAGGTACAGTTGAATGAGTGTCAGGCGAACAATGCTTACATGAATTTAAACGTTTATTCAAATACTTTCGTGCGATCGCATTTTACAGATAAGTTCGTGCATTGCTTTTGAAAATTCTGCGACCAATATTTGTTCGGCTAGACCTAGTTTTTCTCAATTATTGTACGAAATTAATGGTTCACTCGCCTCTGAAAGTGTGCAGAAGTAATCCTTTCAGATATCAGCACTGACTCTGCTACTAAATATTTACGTACCCATCGTTGCCTTTCTATGCTTCTGTTTAAAATTTTTGTCGTTTGCATGCATTAGAAAGCCGATGCTTGTGTTGTCTCATTTGATCACAAAGTTCGTGAATAAAACGCAGATTTGTGTGCTTCTTGCCTCGCTTCGTATGCCTATTGGCATTCCTCACTAAATTTCATTGTGGTGATGGGATGAGAGGTAACACATAAGACGTAGCGTCTCTGATTTCTTCCTAACAATATCATAGCTGTTCTTCTGCGCTTTATTCTGACAGAGATCTACAAGTCTCTTTTTTACAGTACTTTTCTCAGTCGTGTGCGGTTGGAAATATTTACATTCACATCTTGATAACAACTAGATTTTAGTCGTAGTCCTTGAAACCGGGGTTGAACGGGGTAACAGAATTTAATCAATATGGATCAAACATTTCGCTTTCTGCATAGTTGATTAGTCTGAGTTCACTTTCATCAAGGAAAAGCATCATCTATTTGAAAAATATGGCTCAAATTGAGACCAGGACAGAGAACTAAATAAAAACAGAAAAATCATAAAGATAAATGGGCCAATAATGCCTCCCCCTCTGAAAAACACACCAAACAGTAACACATTTAGGATGCATTGGCTTCTCTATAACTACATGTGTATTTTCCAAGCCCCAAATATGACAGTTTTGCCTGTTTACTTAGCCGCCGGGATGGAAATGCGTCTCATTTGAAAAGATGTTTTGTTCAGCATTTTCGTCAATTTCGAGCTGCTTTAAGGCACAAATAGAAAGGCGATGACGGAGTGTGGTCATTTTGTTTCAATTTCAGAGACAATTGGACAATATGAGAGAATATTCCGAGATCTTAATGCAAAATTCTGCTCAGACTAGTACGACTGATGCTAAGGCTCTTCTTCAGATTTTTGGCGCGTCGAGGTTAGGCGCACACTTTCGACAGCAGCTGTTATATTCTCCGTTGTATCTCACAAACTTTCATCATAACCCTGCGTACACAAGATATAGTTGGTGCATTAGTTCGACCGAAATTTCTTTTTAAAATTCGCACTGTTTCGGCAACAGATTATCAAATTTAAAAGTAACTTTGCAATATTTCTCAATGTTGATCAAGTGTAAATCGATCTATTTTCTTACCACGATAGTTAAATTTACGAAATAATCTATGAATCTCATAAAGTTCTTTATTTGTTAAAGTCTAAAATTCTCTAAGCCTCATGTAGTCTTAGTTATCTACTTCAGAGCTATCCATTTCAGAATTAGGATTTATATTATTAAAAAAATATTCAACGTAATACTATAGTTTGGACTTTATAGCTATGTATGAAATAAAATTTCAACTAAATATACATACCTTCCTCGATTACTAGTAGCAGTCGATTGTTTTTGTGTAATCTATGATGACTTTTTCGGATATTTCTGCCTCAATGATGACTTTTTCGAATATTTCTGACTTAATACGGCAAGCACTAATAATTAAGAGAATGTTGTTTGTTAAGCGCTCCAACGGTTGAGGAACAATCCTAAAAAGTCCAGTGGTATTGTACCGCATAATCCTTCCAGACAATTACGGCCACAAAACTTGTTCAATTTTCATGTTCTTCAAATCAAAATTACGTATTTCATGTCAATACTAATTGCGTCTGAAGCGTAGGACTACGGTTTTTACCTTCACCCTTTTAAAGAATTAGGACATTACACACCAAACAGTTATTTTTTATGCATGCAATGGCTTTCCCTGATTCAGTTTAAGGTCATATTTCAATTTATAGAGCGATTTTAATTATTACTACTTGCGACAGGTGAGTCTACGTTGAATATTTTTTATAAAAAAATCAGCATCTACTGCTTTTTGTTCCATCATTGGCATCTAAATATGTTCTGTGCTGTCCATTAAGTTAAATTGAATCAAATCGACGAGAAAGTGCTGTGCAGTATCAACATCTTCTTCTTCTTATCCTTTTATTAACCCTTTCCTCGTTTTACGAACTTATGCGTAACGAGTTTCCCATTTTTACTGCATCGCTGCTGCTCCGCTTATGGGGTTGGCTAATGTCGCAGACCGCAGAACGCGTCTACATAATGCTCGGTCCTGGATCGCTTCAGTGGTTAGCCCCAGGCGTTGTTGCGCATTTGCCATCTGAGAAATCCAGGAATTCTTTTTCCGACCTCGTTTTCTTACAGTTGGAGTGACCGTAGTTGATAGTGCCTTTTTAACCGGATTTTCCGCAAATCTTCTTGGAACGTGGCAATACCAGCTTATTCTATTCGTCTCAAGCTGTTCGGTTACCGAATTCTTTATATGTATACTTCCTCTTATACGCGTAGATCTAATGCAATCGCGTTTAGTGACTCTACTAGACATCCTTAACATTTTCTTTTCTGCTGCCGTCATTTTGTTTTTAAACGCTTCGTACATTGTCCAGCATTGTGAACCGTATATAAGAGCTGGTCCAACAACCGTGGTGTAGAGTTTCCCCTTTAATTTAAGTGAAAATTTTCGGTCGCAAAAGATTCCCGAATTTTCCCGCCATTTCATCCCCCCACACTCACTCTGTGGTTTACGTCGTCGTCACATTTCGCTTCCATGTTAACGATTGATCCTAAGTACTTAAAGATAGTGCTTTTCGGAAGAACTATTCCGTCTAACATTATATCCGGAACAGGTCGCAACGGATGCGCAAATGGGCACGTCAAATGCTCCGTCTTTGAACGACTTATTTTAAACCCGTTTCTCTCTAGCGCATTTCTCCATGAATCCAAGGCGTTCTGTAAATCTTCGACGTTATCGCTAAGTATAACTGCCTTGTCAGCGAAGAGAATTGGCGTTACATTTGCTTTGCGCATGCAGTCTTTTAAAAGATAGTCGAATACTACGTTAAAGAGGAAAGGGCTAAGTACGCTTCCTTGATGCACTCCGACATTAACTGGAAATTCTCTCGTTAGTCCAGCAGAGCTTTTAACCGCAGTTTTCACGTTTCCGTTCATGTCTTGTATTATTCTAACATACGTTCCCGGTACGTTTTGAGACCTCAGCGCGGCCCATATGAGATCCCTAAGCACTCGATCGAATGCTTTCTCGAGGTCGATAAATACCATGTGTAAATCCTTAGACGAATCTCGGTGCTTTTCCATTATTATTCGTAGGCTTTGGATAGCGTCCACCGTCGATCTTCCTTCAACAAATCCACACTGGCTATTATCGAGCTTTATTATTTGCCGAAGACGTTCGTTTAAGACTCTTTCGACGATTTTCATTGTGTGTGTCATAAGCTTAATTGAACGGTAGTTGTTGCATTCTCGAGTGTCGCCTTTTCCTTTGTATAATGGAACCCAGAAGCTACTTCTCCATTGATTCGGCATAGGTTGTCCACATTTTAATTTATTTAAAAATTTCGATAGCCAAACGCTGCCGATCCCCTCCATCTTCGACCAAAACTCTGATGGAATGTTGCTGGTCCCGCCGCTTCATTTTTCCAATTGCTATACTTATTTCTTCGATTGAAAAGTCCGAAACTTCCTACTCGAATAGACCAGCTGTCGGCACGATATCACGTGGAAACTGTTTGTTAAGCAACTCCTTGCAGTATTCAAGCCACCGGTCACAAATTTCCTTTTCATTTGTTAGTAAGCGACCGTATGCGTTTTTGATGTATTTCGGCGAGGTTATTTCCATGGAATTTTTTCTCCTCTGTGCAGCGAGCTTAAAAATACTTGGCATTTTAGTACTGTATGACGTTTGAACTTCTTGGATAGCTTGTCTTCTATCCGCCGATCGTGAGGATATTTGTTCCAACTCCTGTTACAGGTTTTCCGCTTCTGCCGCTCGAGTTCGAGCCAGGACTTTCTTTGCGATCTTTTTAAGACGCTCGTATTCAAGAGCCAGTCGAGCTTTTTCGATATCGTCGCTCCGATCGCATTTTGTCCACGCTTGGAATGCACTCTTCTTGTCGGCCACAGCTGCAAAGCAGAGAAGTCAGGGCTTCATGAAATCATTCAGAGCATTCATTTGGCATGCCTGCAACTGGAAGAATCATGTCGTTTTTCTAATAGAGGCCTGGTCTAGCTAGTTACCTTGTGTTCTCATTTCCCGCTTAAAATTTGTGATCTGAGACTCAGACAAGAAGAAGTGAATTCATCGTTCTTCAACCTGTTTTGGTGTGGTGAAGTAACATCTTAGACGTAGGTTGGTATTTATAGTCATACATTGTAAGTAATGTAAAAGATTGCCTAACGGAAATATTGTCAAAATTTGCGGAAAAGGTCATTCCACCAAGCATAAGAGACAGAATTGGTGCTTTCTACTCGTAGGTAGTTCTTGTCTTCGATAGGCTTGGCTAACTTTCTATAAAAGTTGATGGTAAAGCTTTTTCTGAGCATAAGATTCGAACCGGGATATGTGCAATTCGATTTTCAGAGTTTTTCTCAAGTGGCTGATTTGTCCCCTTTGAGGGCTTTGACTAGCCTGTCGACTTCACTGAGCTTCTGCATATACGAGTATATGTTAAATACTCGAAATTCGAAAGGCTGCTACATATTAAACTTTCTTTTAATTTCATCTTTACATTGCAGCATCTTCTAAATTAATCTAAAGTGACCTGTTAAGAGGCTTGCGGCTGTCCTTATTCCCAACGCAGACCCTACGCATTAAATGGAATACAAGTGGCCTACTTAAAATAATACAGGAACCGTACCTAATACTGTAACTGTATTACGAGTTAGGGTGTAGTAAGCCTGGTTTGACACCACTTAAAACTTCTTCCATTTGGGGTTTCGTAAAACCACCACGATGACAGTCAGCTTCTAGTGAGCTAGTACAAGCTTAATAAGCAAGTTAGAGAATCATTTAACACATGAATACCAATTGAAAACTAGTGAATTATCTGGAAATCCCTTAGCTCCAATTGTGTGTTCCTAATGAATGTTTTTATTAATGTTTTTATTAGCACTAAAAACTCTTCGACAACCTATTTAATAATTTTCAAGTAATTTTCCACATATCCATAGATCGATCGGCTGATCTAAACTTTTTCATCTTTCGTGTGCACTTATTTATTCGCATATTCTCAAATTCCTCTATCAAATAATTTCTATAACTTTTCCACTTGCCATATATAAGAGGTCTTTCAAATAAGCGACGCAAATTTAATGTGCAAATTAGCAATCGTCGACTAATTAACTCTAATCACAGAAACCTAAGAGTACATTTGTTTAGCGTTTCCTTACCTCTTGGGTTTGGTTAATTGATTCCAATGGGATCGATGAAGCTCAGTTCGATAAAAATAAAAAGAAGAAAAAAACACCTACGCTGGTTCTAATTATCACATTTTAAAAATGTGCCAAATGATCAACTAATTACAAAATTGTTTTCTTTTTCTTACTACCACAAGAAGCAAGTATCATGGTCATCTATAATGTCAGAGGGTCAGGGTTACACTCATGAATCAAATTAAAATTTGCATGGATATAGACAGGAACTAGAAGAAGTCGACATCAACCTCATGTCTCCTCCTCTTGGAAACATCGCTAGATGCCTAGTATCTTGGTAAAAAATCAGAAACATATACGATGCAGCGCGCGGTACGGAATTAGTAAATACGTCGCGTATATGTTTGTATACAAATTCTAAGCAAACAGATCCTTCAACGCTATTAAGGAAAAGGACAACTCTTCTAAAATCAATTATGTTACGATATTTAAGGACATGCGAATAGCGGGACAAAAATTATATTTAGAATGTATGTACTTAAAAAACAACACAAAAAAAGACATCTTCAGCAACTTGCATGACTCTAAGCAAATTGAAAACGTTGCAAACGATAAAACATGCATCTTAGAAATCATTTATTATATTCCTTTCTCAGTGGGATTCTTGCTTTTAAGGACTTACTTACTTACTTTAAGTGGCGCTACAGTTCAGGATGGACCTGGGCCTCAGTCAACAAGCTTCTCCAGTCAGCTCGATCTCTGGCAAGCTGCCTCCAGTTTCGCACACTAAGTTCCACTTGCGTGCGCCACCTGAGTCTTGGCCTTCCTCTACTGCCCTGTCCCTCGGGAGCAGATTCGAAGACTTTTCGGACTGGAGCATTGGTGTCCAATGACCCAGCCATCTCAGTCTTTGGATGTTCACTCTTCTGGCTAGGTCCATGTCGCTGAACAGTCCGTAGAGTTCACTGTTTTATCTCCTCCTCCATTCTCTTTCAATCGCCCGAAGAATTTTTCTCTCGATGCAACAAAGAACACCCTCATCCATTTTTGATAATGTCCACGCCTCTGTGCCATAGACCAGGACAGGGATTATTAAGGTCTTATAAAAGGTGACTTTTGTTGTTCGAGAGAAGGCTTTGCTACTCAATTGCCTTTTTAACCCAATGAAACAGCGGTTGGCAAGAGTTATTCTTCGCTTGATCTAAGCGCTGGTGTCGTTGTCTGTATTTATAGCAGAGTCTAGGTAGACAAAGTCCTTAACTACCTCAAAGTTATATCTGCCGAGGGTGATGTTCTGCCCGAGACGTCGGTGTTGGTTGTCCTTTTTGCTTGACAGCATATACTTGGTCTCGCCCTCATTGACCGCTAAATCCATTTTCGCCGCTTCCGTCTCAATACTCGCGAAAGCGCCACTGACATCACGCTGCTTTCTCCCGAATATGTCAATATCGTCGGCGTATGCGAGTAGTTGGACGGACTTTTGAAAGATAGTGCCTCTTGTTTCTGCTCGTGAGTTTTGTACTATACTTGATGTTGAAAAAATCGCATGACAGCACATCGCCTTGTCTGAATCCTTTCTGGACATCAAAGCTCTCGGTGAGATCTTTACCGACCTTGATGGAGCAGCGTGCATCCTGCACAGACTGACGAGTTTGGCAGGGATGCCGAAACTAGATATTGCTCTTTTTAGCTTGTCTCTATAGATGCTGTCATACGCGGCCTTAAAATCGTTGAATAGGTGGTGTGTATCGATCTGAAGCTCATGGGTCTTCTCCAAGATCTGCCGTAGTGTGAATATTTGGTCGATGGTGGACTTTCCTGGCCTGAAGCCACACTGATATGGACCTATCAGGTTGTTGACGAACGGCTTCAGGCGTTCACACAATACGACAGATAAGATCTTATATGCGATGTTAAGGAGACTGATGCCTCTGTAGTTGGCGCAGTTCAGAGGTTCTCCTTTCTTGAGAATCGGACAAACAATGCTGAGGTTCCATTCATCGGGCATACTTTCGTCCGACAATATTTTACAGATGAGTTGGTGTATGCTCCCTACTAAGTCATCGCCTGCCGATTTGAAGCGCTCGGCAGTCAGGCCGTCTGCTCCAGCAGCTTTGTTGGAATTAACCTTCGATATAGCTATCTTCACTTCATCCAGGTCGGGTGGACGGAATTGTTGATCATCATCGTCCAGGTTGAAAGGTTGATTCGGTTGAATCTGCCTGACAGCGGTATTTGGTCCGTCATCGCCGTTATACTCGTACAGTCTGCAGAAATGGTCTTTCCAAATCCTCAGCATCGACTGCGTTTCTACTACGATGTTCCCTTGTTCATCTCTACAGGCTTCGGTTCAGGATTTGTTTCCGTGGCATGTTATTTTTACCTTTTGGTAAAACTTCCGAACCTCATTCCTGGAATAGCATCTCTCAATTTCTTCGACCGCGCGCTTCCCATGCTCTTTATTCTGCTCATAGAGCTCATGAGAAGCTTTGGTCTGCTAAGCAGCGCCGCTTTATACGCATCTTGCTTAGCTGCATGTGCTTGCCGGCATTCATCATCGAACCAAGGGTTTCGTTGTGGTGGGCGAGTTAAACCCAGCACATCAGAAGCGCCATCTGTGATGGCGTTTTGGTAGTGTTTCCAATGGTCTTCGATGCTTGATTCTGGCGGTATTGGACCTCTTAAGAGATTAAGAGACACTCGGTCGGAAAAGGATTTGGCGATCTCTTGCGATTGTAGCCGTCTGACGTCGAATTTCCTCGCAGCATTAGTTTGTCTTGGCGTAGTTTCGAATATCCTCAACCATACCTTGGCTACAACAAGGTAATGGTCCGAGTCGATGTTGGCTCCTCTGAACGTACGGACATCCACAATACTGGAGAAGTCTCTTACGTCGATCGCAATGTGACAATGTGTGATTGATCAGAAGTTCTCCAAGTCCCCTTGTGCATGTCGAGATGTGGGAACCGCGTGCTAGCTACGACAATGTTTCGCCCCGCCGCAACGTCGATTAGCTTGAATCCGTTATCGGAGGTGGTGTTGTGGCTATATTTTCCGATCGTTCCTCCAAAGATACTCTCTATTTCTAGCTTTGCATTAAAATCACCGATGACAATTTTAATGTCATAGCTAGGGCATTGCTCGTAGGTCTTGTTGAGGAGCTCATAGAAGGCGTCCTTGGTGTCGTCATCTTTTTCCTCTGTGGGGGCATGCGCGCATATAAGGCCGTCGATAGCAATTGCCGTAGTAGATGTCGCAGTTTTTCATCTTCTTTTTGTCCGGCCAATCCCATCGCATTTATTGAATAGCGGTTATGTCTGCTTTACAGCAGTCTAGGGCGTCCGCTTATTGCTCGGCTGCGTGGTCTATTAAGGGATCTAACATTCCACGTGCATATCCGAAGCTCATTGTCCTTAAATCGTTTGCGTGTGTTGTCAATAGTAGATCCGTCCACATTCGAGGCTTGTTGATGCTTCGTAACTTCTTGTTTTTTTTTAAATGGTCGGGCAGTTACCCCGGCGGCACAACCCCCAACCTGGAGGATCAGTTCCATTTTTAATGCCCCTAGGACGAGGGGCTCTCTTCCAAGACCCTGACTAAGTCCTAGAAATCCTTACCGGCCTGAATTCCAAATATGACGGAGGAGCCCGGATAAGGTCTTGTTTTGTTTTTTGTAGGAAACTCGCCATTTGTCCCCTTCACTTCGCAATCTCCAGTGAGATTCCCATATGGCGCCACGAGGAGGCGAGAAGTAGGATATATTAGTAGAGATGCAATATATTCGGGTGCAGAGGCTCATTCTCGTTATTTAAGGAACCAGCAACTAATCGATGCCTTTTAAGAACACAAGGCGAAAATTTTCTTAATTAGCTAAGCATCATCGAAAGTCTCGAAGGAAGATATCGATATGCTAGATATCGACAATAAAGAGACCGCGTCATGGCGTGAAGTAAGTATGCAAGGACTTGGATAAAGAAATGACAAAGACCCTCAGAATTTGATAATTCCGGGAATGCCAATCAACTTGCAGAGAGCCGGGCGCGAACCCACCCGAAATGTCTGGAACATATTAGGGATATTCAGGTGAATAACGAAGAGCTCGTTCATATAAGGCGAAAGTATCAAGACGTATGGATATAAGCTTCTATAATTATTTAAAAATTATTTTATATAATTATTTATTTATTTATTTATTTTATATGTGCCTATACCTGCACGAGTACAAGCGATACAAGTTGCATCACCACTACACTTTATCATCGAATGTCATTGAACTTAAATAAACGAAATTGTCGTTTCTGGGGATCAGAAAATTCATACGAGATTTACAAAAAAAACGATGCATCCCCAAAAAGTCACTGTATGATGCGGATAACGAGTTGGCGCCATCATTGGTCAATACTTTCTCGAACATGAGACTGGAGAGACAGTTACAGTGAATGAAGAACCTAACCGCAACATGCTGACCGTGTTGTTTGTTTTTACAAAGTTGTATGAACTGGGTCTGGCCGAACTCTGGTTTGAACAGGATGACGCTATGAGCGGTAGCCATCAATCAATCAATTTATTGCGTATGAAGTTTGAAGATTGTATTACTATATTTCGTTTAGAGGAGAAGGACCTCCAAGGTCCTGCGACTTGACACCTTTAGACTTCTTTCTGTGGGATTATTTGAAGAGTAAGGTCTATGTCAATAACCTAGCGATATCTCAGGATCTCAAACATTACATCCAAACTTATGTTATGTGGCCATTGGCTAACTTTTTCTTCAAAAAGTCGCCGATAATGTTGACCTTGGGATGTTCGCTTGCAACTCAAGCCGTGGTGATCATATGAACGATGTTGTATTCTTTTCATAATTGCAATAGACTGAATATTATAAATTTATGATTCTTTTACATTAATTTAATAATAAATGTCTATTTATTTTAATGGATGGCAACGATTAGTATAAGGCCTCGTAGAAGTAGCATCTTCCGACAGGTGCTGGTTCCTTAAATGACGAGAATGAGCCTCTGCAGCCGAACATCTTGCAGCTCTGCTAATAAGTCCTACTTCACGCCTCCCCGTGGCGCCATCTGGCAATCTCACTAGAGGTTGCGAAGTGAAGAGGGCAAATGGCGAGTTTCCTGCGCCATTAACCAGGATTAGTGTCGGAAAAAAAACAAAACAAGACCTATTCGGGCTACTCCGACATATTTGGAGCTCAGGCCGGAAAGGATTTCCAGGACTTAGTCAGGGTCTTGGAAAAGAGATGGTGGCGGACGAGCCCTATAAGGGCCAATGGCAGCGCTCACATCCCGGAACGGGTTACTGGCTTCGGTGTAACCGACCCCTCGTCCTAGGGGCACTCAAAATGGAACTGGTCTTCCAGGTTGGTGGTTGTGCCGCCGGGGTAACTGCCCGGCCATTTAAAAAAAAAAACTAAGTTACGAAGCACCAACAAGCCTCGGATATGGACGGATCTACTGTTGACAACCCACGCAAACGATTTAAGGACAATGAGCTTCGGATATGCACGTGGGATGTTAGATCCCTTAATAGACCACGTGCAGCCGAGCAACTAGCGGAGGCCCTAGACTGCTGCAAAGCAGACATAACCGCCTTCCAAGAAATGCGATGGAATGGGCCGGACAAAAAGAAGATGAGAAACTGCGACATCTACTACGGCAATGGCTATCGACGGCAAGAGCAGCGCTTATTTGGATGCGGATTTGTTGTCGGAGGCAGACTAAGACAAGAAGTCCTCAGCTTCCGGCATGTAAGCGAGCGCCACGTAGCAATCCGCATCAAGGCTAAATTCGCCAACATTAGCCTCATATGCGCGCATGCCCCCACAGAGGAGAAAGATGACGACACCAAGGATGCCTTCTACGAGCTCCCTAACAAGACCTACGAGCAATGCCCTAGCTATGACATTAAAATTGTCCTCGGTGGTTTTAATGCAAAGCTAGGAAGAGAGGGTATCTTTGGTGGAACAATCGGAAAATATAGCCTGCACAACACCACCTCCGTTAACGGATTCAGGCTAATCGACTTTGCGGCGGCAAGCACATGCCGGCAAGCACATGCATATAACGCGGCGCTGCTTAGAAAGACCAGAGCTGCTCATGAGCTCTATGAGCAGAAGAAAGAGCATGGGAAGCGCGCGCTCGAGGAAATTGAGCGATGCTATTCCAGGAATAAGGTTCGGAAGTTTTACCAAAAGGTAAAAATAACATGCCGCGGAAACAAACCCCGAACCGAAGCCTGTAGAGATGAACAAGGGAACATCGTAGTAGAATCGCAGTCGATGCTGAGGATTTGAAAAGATCATTTCTGCAGACTGTATAACGGCGATGACTGACCAAATACCGCCATCAGGCAGAATCAACCTTTCAACCTGGACGATGATGACCAACAATTCCGTCCACCCGACCTGGATGAAGTGAAGATAGCCATATCGAAGCTTAAGTCCAACAAAGCTGCTGGAGCGGATGGCCTGACTGCCGAGCTCTTCAAAGCGGCAGGCGATGACTTGGTAAGGAGCATACACCAACTCATCTGTAAAATATGGTCGGACGAAAGTATGCCCGATGAATGGAACCTCAGCATTGTTTGTCCAATTCTCAAGAAAGGAGACCCTCTGAACTGCGCCAACTACAGAGGCATCAGTCTCCTTAACATCGCATATAAGATCTTATCCGCCGTATTGTGTGAACGCCTGAAGCCGTTCGTCAACAACCTGATAGGTCCATATCAGTGTGGCTTCAGGCCAGGAAAGTCCACCATCGACCAAATATTCACACTACGGCAGATCTTGAAGAAGACCCATGAGCTTCAGATCGATACCCACCACCTATTCATCGACTTTAAGGTCGCGTATGACAGCATCTATAGAGACGAGCTATATAGAGCAATGTCTAGTTTTGGCATCCCTGCCAAACTCGTCCGTCTGTGCAGGATGACGATGGAGAATGCACGCTGCTTCATCAAGGTCGGTAAAGATCTCACCGAGACCTTTGATGTCCAGAAAGGATTTAGACAAGACGATGCGCTGTCACGCGGTTTTTTCAACATCGTACTTGAAAGAATAGTGCAAAACTCACGAGCAAACACAAGTGGCACTATCTTTCAAAAGTCCGTCCAACTACTCGCATACGCCGACGATATTGACATAATCGGGAGAAAGCAGCGTGATGTCAGTGGCGCTTTCGCGAGTATTGAGACAGAAGCGGCGAAAATGGGCTTAGCGGTCAATGAGGGCAAGACGAAGTATATACTGTCAAGAAAAAGGACAACCAACACCGACGTCTCGGATAGAACGTCACCCTCGACAGATATAACTTTGAGGTAGTTAAGGACTTTGTCTACCTAGGCTCCGCTATAAAAACAGACATCGACACCAGCGCTGGGATAAAGCGAAGAATAACTCTTGCCAACCGCTGTTTCTTTGGGTTAAGAAGGCCATTGAGTAGCAAAGCTCTCTCTCGGACAACAAAAGTCACCCTTTCTAAGACTTTAATAATCCCGGTCCTGCTCTATGGCGCAGAGGCATGAACATTATCAAAAATGGATGAGGGTGTTCTTGGTTGCTTCTATAGAAAAATTCTTCGGGCGATCTTCGGTCCCGTCTGCATTGACGGTGAATAGAGGAGAAGATACAACGACGAACTGTATGGACTGTACAGTGACATGGACCTAGCCAGAAGAGTGAAGATCCAAAGACTGAGATGGCTGGGTCATGTAGAGCGCATGGACACCAATGCAATGCTCCGGTCCGAAAAGTCTTCGAATCCGCCCCCGAGGAACAGCGCAGTAGAGGAAGGCCAAGACTCAGGTGGCGCACGCAAGTGGAAGAGGACCTCAGCCAACTTAGCGTGCGAAACTGGAGGCAGCTAGCCAGGGATCGAGCTGGCAGGAGAAGCTTGTTGACTGAGGCCCAGGTCCACCCCGGACTGTAGCGCCACCTAAAGTAAAGTAAGTAAGTATTTATTTTAATAAAAATTTCCACACTAACTGCTGGCTCACCCTTTACTTATAAATATTTAATATATTGTAATAATTGAAATGTTACAGGACGTAGCCTGGTTCTATAAATATAAGTAACTCAATGTGTTTAGTTGGTTGAGTGTTATACGAATACGCCAGGCAGCAAACGTCGCCTTCATTACGGTAACCCTCAATACATATCGATTGCGCTTATTTATCATCCCGTGTTAACCACCAGGTACTGATCTCTTCCAGTTTTTAGCAGTATAATGGAAATATAGCGGAATTATTTGCATGATTACATCAACAATCAATCCTCACATTCTTCATTGTAATTGTAGCTAAGGCCGACACAGATTTTTTAAGACTAGTCTTGGCATTAACATGGGGATTGACCTTAATGGATCAACAGCAGCTCAAATATTCCAGAAGCGAATTATATTATATTGTAAAGAAACCATAAGCTTTGGATTAGGACGAGTTTACAAAAGCTGTCTCTGTAAGTCATCACAGACTACATATAGCCAAAGAACATAGGAGACTCTCTAAACTAATGAAAAGTAGATATCGTCCCTAAGTAGAACAGTAGGATGGACCTAATAATAAGAGGACTGATAGTTGCGACATATCCTACGATGACTGATTCAGAAAGTTTCGGTTCCCAAAACCTTTGCAAATGACATATCCCACAACTTCTTCTCAACATCTTTAGAACTTGAATTAATGGTGTAGGTCAATCCCCCAGAAACCGTCTCAAATCTAGCAGGAAACCTCTGGATTGATTAAGAGTGCCGCAAAGCATACATATATGTATAGGTACTATACCAAAATACTTAAATGGTCAGGAGAAAGTGAAGGTTCTACTTGAGAATGAACATTAGAATAGTAGAAGAACGTGTCAAGTCAACAAACCGAAATAGAAACCTTCAGAAATGAGCCAGAAAGTTCAATTGTACAGCCGGGCCTAATGTTAAACCAGTGATCTTAGCAAACCTTAGAATATTAGATACTAACTATAATTTAGGTATTGTTACAATCCGCTAAATTGACCGATGTCCTCTTCCACAGCGTGCGCCACCTGAATCCGGTCTTCTTCTACTGAGCTATTCTCGGGGGCGGATTTGAAGACTTTTTGGACCGGAGCATTAGTGTCCATCCGATTTACATGATCCAGCTATCTAAATTATTGCATCTTCACTCTTCTGGCTAGGTCGATGTCGCCGTACATTCTATACAGTACGTTTCTCTGATATAGTCCATGCTTTTGCGACGTAGGGCAGGACTGGGAACATAAATTTCTTATATAGGGTCACTTTTGCTGTTGGAGAGAGGACTTTGCTAGTCAGTTGCCTTCTTAACCCAAAAAAGCAGCCATTAGCAAGAGTTTTTCTTCGTTTGATCTAAGACGGTCGAAAAGCAATTGTCTATATCTATCTAACTAGCAATTAGGGCTTATTACTTCATTTTAAGTTGAGATCATTCTCTTTAACAATCCATGATATAATTTATGTATAATACATTCGTCATACCAACGTCTAGCTTCTGTAGAAACTAAAAGACATCTTCTAAATGCAAATATTTTCGTTTCTGTTTCCCACCACTAGGTTCTTGAGCTCACAGATCTTCAGTTGGATTCCGCAGGTTTCTATCGTCATAGTGCCTACTCAACATTTCATTCCCATTCTTAGCTCTCGTTTCAGATGAAATATTACCGAAGATGTAAAATTCCTTGAGCTCAAATCGTAAACAATTGTAAAGTACGCACATTCATCATCCACACAAGCGATACCAGGATGACAGTGAAGCGGTAGGAAAAGTTTAGGCTCTGTAGAAAACAAAATCCCACCAATATGTCACTGTAAATGACGGGACAAGAACGGAAACTCCAAAATATTTACTTCACCGTGGCCTGTATTTTGACATAGAGAGCAAAACAACAATAAACCCAGGGCAGAAACTCCACGCCGTGTCATCGGAAAGGGGCACATGATCATTAATTTAAATCAGGCTGACAGGATTCAATCATCTGAGCGACCAAGGATGAGACATACTCGTACAAATACACCGTCAACGTCAATTACAACGAAACGAAACTCTCATCTCTCACATGACCATTTTAGGATTTGTGTGATCGACACCAAGTTCTGACTGTGCGAATGTATCAAGAGCTCGGTGCGAACAAATTGCTGCAATCGACAGCGACCGACGTCAATACGTCTGGCAGAACTTAGCTCACATTTGCAAGCGTACACCTCGATTGCAATATTGTCGGGATGGATGGATGGATGCTGCGTAGAAACTGCACTCGCGATCGTTTTTTCTAAGAACTCGATGAAGTTTACGACTCCGGTGCGAACTGGGATGAGCGCAATTAATACCAGAATGAGTGGACTTATGCCACAGTGACATGGCGTGTGCGCACAAATCTCATCGTACGAACAAAGGGAACCGACAAGCCGATACTTCTGATGGACATGATGAACCTGAGAGCTCATCACCCTGACTGTTTTACGAGGATCCACTTTAATTGCAAATAAATTGAGTTTTTCATTTTTCGGTATACGGAGTGAAAGATGTAGCATATTGCATACTTGTACTTTACCCCTTTTACACTTTACATTCTACATACTCCAGAGTCGGTGGGAACATGTTCCATTGGGTCATAGTTCAGTCATGGTTGGGGAATAGTATCTTTGAGTTTGAATAGAGATTTAGGGGAAATGGCATGGCACCTGCCGGGCATAGACCCCAATTGTTTATTCATGAGACTCTGATGGTGGTATACCTATTAACGCGGAAGTGATGCGCATTCGGGTAGTTAAAGACCACCAAAATGTTTGGATGCATCCGGTGAGATGCTATCAAGTCATTTGATAGTTTGTTGAAGCTACGAAGTCACAATAGGAAGCATCCGCTTCGAATGTATCTACTTCTAGCTCTAGACAACTGTAGAAAATCGATCATCCTCTCGAGTTTTGTTTTAAACAACAAATTGCTACTACGCCCTGTGGGGTGTCGCTTTGGTCTTAATACGTCCGGAACCAACTCGATTATGAGGACAAATAAGAGATAGATAAGATTTTTGTCAACTGTTGTCGCGACGGGTAGTTTATTTGTTTCCTTACTTGGCCTTCTCATCTAGGAGCAGGTTATTGGACGAATTTGCGTCACAACAAAATAAAAACAAACAATCTAATTTCGAACGGGAACAGGTAGAGACAGAATGAGAAGTAGGTAGTCTGAATAACTTTAACAGAGGCGGGCAGGTGCCAAGGTAATGTACTCGTACTCATATATATTTGTGTATCTAAATTTTGGAAATGAATAAATCGATTCGACTTGGACAAGATAATTGGATGGCTTTTGTTTTTGATTCAGAGTCTACAAGTAGTTAACATGAATTTGGCACATCTAAGCCGTGAAAATTTCGATTTGAAGCGGATCTTCAAGGAAGATTCAAACGCTTTTTGGAAGAGAATTAGTGTTTATTTTTGAGATAAATTAGTGACATCCGATAAAGATAAATTTGGATATTAAGCGCCCACACTTGGGCCACAGTGGTTGTTGATGTAATTTGAATGAAATTAATATTTAATCACGGCAATAAAGGATGTAAGGGTAATTAATGAAGAAATAGTTGTCAATAGGATGCTACGATGGTCGTAATAAAATTGATGACCAGCCATTAAATTTGAGAATAAGATATCCTCCATCGATGGATGGGAGTGTAAGACTTTGGGTTTTGTTCTTTAATGTGTGAAAAATTTGCATACATTGTGAGACAGACCTTGATTAAAGAACGAAAAATCATTATTTTGAATGCTAAGCCTATAATTCAACGAAGGAAAAGGCAACGCCTGTAAACATTTGAGATTGCATAAAAAATGACAACTTTTGTTGCTCGAGATGGAGGTTTGCTGATCAATTCCCTCTTAACCCAAAGAAGCAGCGATTGGCAAGAGTAATTCTTCGTTTGATATCAATGCTGGTGTCGTTGTCTGAATTAATAGGAAGACAAAGTCTACCTCAAAGTTAAATCTGTCGAAGATGATGTCTGTTTGAGAATTTGGTATTGGGTGTCCTTTTTGTTGACAGAATATAATTGGTCTTGCGAGTTTCGCAGGGATGTCAAACTTAGGTATTGCTCTGTATAGCTCGTCTCTAAAGATGCTGTCATATGCAACCTTGAAATATATGAATAGGTGGCGTGTATCGATCTGAAGCTATGAAGTGTAGATATTTGGTCGATGAAGGACTTTCTTAACTTAAAGTCACAAGCCGCAGTGATATGGAAATATTTCCATGTTCGGCCTGTGCGCTCAATGGAGAATATTGCAGCTATTGGCAAAAGTGTTGAACCTGAGTATCTCAACGCACCTAAGATCTCAGCAACTGAACATCAATCGCACTAGCATGGGAACAATTTTACCCAAAGATCTCGGATTATTTGCTCACAAGATCATTCCGGAATTGAAACAAAATTACCTCGGAAGCTGGCGTAAGTATCGCATTTCTGTTAGAGCCTTAGCGACAGCTCGAAATTGACGAAAATTTTCTGTAAAATAATCTTTTCAGATGAGGCGCATATCCATGGCGGCGGCTACTTAAAAAGCAAAAGTTCCTTACATGTGCCCCGAAAATCCACACTTAGTCACAGAGAGGCCAGTGGATCTTGAAGGTGTGACTGTTTGGAGCAGTTTTTTTTTTGGCCCGTTTTTTTCGAATGTTACAATGGATGAAACGTTGGTCCCGCGCTACCGATGCATGATAACCGATTTATTATGGGCTGAAAAATTGGATTGACAGGATGACCTATTGCCAAGCCAGCCCGGCAGTCATTTGAATAAAATAATATTCTATAATTAATCCGAAGGTTAACCCTTGTCAATAAAGTAACAGTCGTTTAAAAATATTGAACAGTGTTTTTTATGTAGCTACGAACGAACAGATGGCCAACACTTAACGTTGTTACTTGAGAATGATAATTCAAAGGCAAGGCAATAGGGCATTTGTTCTAGAATGGAGCAGGAAGACTTTTTGACCTTTATAAAACGAAATTTCTACGAATTGAAACGCTAAAGAGTTAATCCTTACGGAAATACTAGTTATCACCACTACTCTATAGTCTAAGCAAATAATGATGGGTTTTGCCACGCTTGTATCACTACCATGTATCGCTTACAGCAGCAATTCTTCTGCGAAGAGTTTTTCTATGGTTTTGGTCGCAATTTTTTCTAGCTCTTCTTTCCGATATTTTCTTTGCACTTCTCTATCGTTTCGCGAGTATCACTCGTCTGTCTATATAGCATCATTTAATTTAAGACAATTATACACATTGATATTATATTTTTCTTCAGTCTAGTCCATAAGCTTTTGTTCGATCATCAGAGTCTGAATATTCTACACGGACATTCCATGATCGTTGTCTTTTCTTCGTTTTCTGAGGTCATAAATCATATCGCCCAAGAAACTTTGTTATCACCTCATATATTGTCCAAGCTTGGTACGGAACAAAATGAATTAATAAAAGTAACATAGAAAAGTTAGATCAATAATCAACTATATTTTCCTTATCTTTCACAAGAGTACTAAAGTATGAGCTGAAAGGCTGTTTTAAATCATGTGTTTTTGATGTGTCTGTCACATTTTAGGCCTCTTCGATGTTACTTATCTATCAAGTTAGGGGGTTCTATAATTTATAAATAAATGTTGATTGCATCAATTCATGGCTTATATCCCATTTGTTATTTAAAATTATTAATAAATTAGAGGATGGTTTAGTTAAGTCCCTCCTGGGAATTCACTTGTTTCCCAGGTTTACTTCCAAACAATATGCAAAATATTCCACAGAAATGCTTACGATCACAACTCACAACCATAACCAATCAATCAAACTCTTCAATATTATCAGATTTCCACCAAAGGCTTGACCTTTAGACAGTAGTTCACAATTGAAATCCTTCCGATTGCCATTTTGATAGATCGCTCTCCGAAGACTTTATAGTGGACCATCATCGATGTCTATGATTCTAGAAAATGTCTCAGGTATTCATATCCTTGAAAGGTGACATGCCCCAGGGTGCACCGGTACTGCAAATCTACTCAATGCAATGCACCACAGCTACTTTTTGGCCATTCAGAAGTCATAAACATCAAATTGTTGTCTTGGAATCTTCCCAGAACCGTATTCAGAGTTTTTCTCTTATTCCTTGCTCTCTGCTCTTGTCTTTTTTTTTTTTGTTGGGTTCTTTCGAACTCAGTGAGATCGTATTGCGATTTTTACGACTCCAATGACTGCGAACGTTTACGAGCGTTCTATGATCGTAGTGCAGTGTTTTGTTTCGAAAATCACTTATTCGTTGTTGAAAGGATGTCGGTGGGGGTTGCTTAATTTTCGATGGTAGTAAATCTTCTTTCAACGGAATTAATGAAGAACATAAAAACTGAAGAACAGCAGAACGCGATGAAGAACATTATAGATGTTGTAGTATAACTGGTTTGGAATAATGTACTAAAGTGTGAATGCGAACAAGTTAACAGCTCGTAAATTGATCCTTTTGTCTTGAGGAGAAGTATCCTTCTTACCTCTTGGACACGTCCCTTTCATCTGTTTCACTCATGAGCTCAATGTCGATTTATAAATATCTTCTGCTATAAACGGCAGCATATTCAGCCTCACATTAGACTGGGTCTGTAAACGTCGTTTTCTAAGGGTTTTTATGAAATCTTATGATTTTATTGGGGTTATAATCGTCCTGCGCAGTGTGGTTTGATGTTTGTTTTCTACCGGAATGAGTTTGTTTTTTCACATATCATAAAATACTTTTTTTAACATTTGTCAATTGTCTGGTCTTAGTCGATTGATGAAATCTGTAGCACATGTCCTTTGGCGTAGGTCTGATTGTATCGAAATAGTTCACCTGAATTCTGGTAATACATTGGCTGTATAAAAAATTGGATTTACGATAGGCAGTAGGTTTTGGATTCATTGCTAGTAAAAGGAGATTTTTAGATTTTAGAGTGGGACTTCAATAGTTTTATGATAAGGTTATAAATTGGTCCTGTGATTGAGTTAAAAATTGTTTGCCAAAGATTTAGCGAGTCAGTAAAAATACTTAAATTAATTTTATTTGTTATAATATATTTTAGAGTGGTCTTGCAATGAGATACTCTTTTACAAGCCAGGTGCATGGTGCATGGAGCTCCACATTCACGATATTTAGTGTCCCGACTAATTATTAGTCTTATTAAGTGGTAAGCTCACAAATCCCAAATTAGAAAATTGCCGACGTTAAAACTTTGTATATTTTCCCAAAATGATATACGAGTACACACTTTATTGTAGCAAATTTCGATCGTTGAATTTTCTGCTAAATACCGAGTGTCGCACAAAGGCCCTAGTGAATTGAATAGAGATGAAGCTAGCTAGTTCATCGGCTTTTTTTATTTCTTTTAATATCCTTGTGCCCTGATTCCATTCCCATCAGAGCTTGGGAATCTTGTGTCTTTGAGATAAGTGTTTATGAGTATTGAAGCGATGTAGCACCATGGGGGTGTCATTCAACTCTGGGACGCTGGGACGTTTTGCCTTTAATCTTGCAACGTTTGTTTTTGAGCCATGTTTACATGGTGTCAATTTTTGATCTATCTTTTTACAACTGGTTAACTTTCAGGTGCAATGTTGAGTTTTTAAAAGTCCCATGCTATTCGATCTCAAATCATTATTTTGTTGAAGCATGCGGTTCTTCACCGCGTACATCATGTCGAGTTTTGGAGTCTCTGTGATAAAGTTTAAGTAGTCCGATTGTACTGCGAGTTACATCTTTTATATTCGTAATAAACGGATCGTCCTATGAACCCTAACTTTTTAAAAATAATTCTGAGGCTCTGTGGAATAGGTACATACCAGCAGTGCACAACTTTAAAGACATTTTGCATATGGCATATGGATTTGGCAGCAGGGGTTTAGTTTTATTTAAGTATTCTGAAGCATATATACGTACATAGACTTATATAGGGCCATTCAATTCGTCCGTCGGATTTGACATTCCTTTTTCAAACACATACGTCAAACTCTAAGGCTTTCTATTTCACAATCTGGATTGTTTATATATCGCTGAACGTGTTAAAATTGTGAAAACTTACTACAAGAATATTGATTCTGTAATAGGTACGTTTCGCGCATTATAAGCAGTTTATGGTCGACATAATCGTCCATCTTGGCGTAATATAGGTAAAACTGTAAAAACATTTGAAGGTGATGAATAGGCCTTTATCATCGAAATGTACGAAATGCAACTATGACGGCCGTCAGATCTACTAAATCTATCAATTTCACGGCGAGCACAGCATTTAGGCTTGTTTTACGGTTCATTATGGCGTAATTTGCATTCGGATTTGCATCTTCATCCTTAAAAAGTTCAACTCACTCAAAAATTGAAGCCATCTGACCACAGAATGCATAAAGTAAAAGCCAATTGGGTGATTAAACATCTGACTTTGGATGACCAATTTCTAAACAACATTTTCTTCAGCGATGGGCCTCATTTTTCACTTGGCGGATACGGTTACTTACAAAATTGTCGTACATGGGGGACTGAAAATCTACACGTAACTGTCGAAGGCCATTGCATCCACAGAAAGTCACTGTATGGTGTGCAATTTAGTCGGGTGGTGTCACTTCTTCGAAAATGAGGAATGTGTAACCGTCACGTCAATTCTGATTGCTATAGCCAAATGTTAAGCGAAGTTTCGAGGATATGGGTATGAAAGATATGTGCTTTTGATAAGACGGTGCCGTATCTCACAGAACAGAGCCGTTTTAGCTTTATTGCAAGAAAAATTTCCTGGCAGATCTATTTCGCGTTTTTGTCATATGAACTGGCCACTAACATCGAGTTATGCAATATGGCTGTTGGATTTCTTCATGTGAGACTAAGCAAAAGGTCGTGTTTATGGATACAATCTACAAACTCTTGATGCTTTAAAAACGAATATTTGTCAAGTTGCCTTAAAAATACCTTGTCAGAATCATGTCTTGCTGAAACTCCCGTCGAGTCGAAGATATTTGAATGATGTTTTATTCCATTCATAATAGAAACATTCAAATAATATACTGAAATAGAAGTTGCATCGAAATCTAAATCATAAATGCGTTTTACTTAAATTTTAGTAGACTGTAGATATGTATGTAATGTACTCCAACCTTTCGGTGCTTCAATAACTGTAGGTTATACTTTAACATATTTTCGTTTCAAAGCAGTGAAGTTAGACACTGGATTCAGTGTTCCTCGGCTGCTCTGAGTCTATCGAAGTTGTCCAATAGACCAGAAGTATTTTTGGATGTCTTACCGTAGACCGTCGTTATTGAAAGCCCTACTTTTACGGTCGTAAAATATACATTTGAATATTGCCGATAACTTCCAAGTTGCAACTTTGCTTTTGATGGCACCATTGGCAATAACATAATTCTCTATCCCATTTCAAAAGAAACCTCTGATGAGCTTTGTCACTCGGATGACCAGGTTGGAGGAGGACTTAACCAGTTTTCTGTCCAGCGTGGTAATATTCATTGATACTCAAACTCTATGTCGAAGCAACTTTGAAGAAGTTTTTTTTATCACACTTCACTTCACTTCACATACCAAGTTTCCTCAAATTTTTAATATTATGAGTTTCTTTGGGAATACTTTACTATGTATTTGTATCCACGCAGTAAGATATGGCCGATATACTGCCACACTTTTACCATGGTATTGTCAATTAGCTCCTGATCAGTTCCTTTTTGTAGGGCTGTCCCTTTAAAAGGCTTGGAAAGTATGCCTTTTCATGTACTGCACATATATTTTAATAGGAAAACCAACATAGCTTACTTATATGTAGACTGCAACAATTTTTACATTCATTCGTAGCCTTAATGAAAGTGATTATAGTGTCAAGAATGTGCGCAGAATTTACTGTCGATCCAAGCCAATCCAAATTTATATATTCGTTAAAATTGTTTGCCCATTCTCCGAAGAACAAATGTGATCTGTCAAGTTCCCCACTTCACAAGCCTGCCTTTCTCTTATCTCGTTTGCAATAAACCAAATCAATAGATCGGCGTTGGTAAAGTTCAGCTTCGTAAGAATTGTTGATGGATTTCGTTGGAAGTCGCAATACCTATAATGGTAGATAGGTCGCTGCATATGTAAGATTTTGTTGCTTCAGAACATCAATCGTCATTTTTCATTTGAACTCATCTGATATCAGCTAAAAACCCCATGGTGAACTCGGAGTGATCCCGGCAAGCGAAGAATATGCATACGCGTCTGGTTGTATTCATCCTCAATTTGTTCACATTGTACAGCAAAGCCAATGTATTTCTCGATTTGAAATAAACAGTCGTTCTAAGAACAATCATCTCGTACATCGAGAGAAACCTCAAGTCTATCATTTTCCGTTTTCCATACCCAGAACTGTAAACAACGTTTAGGCCGTAAAAGAGCAGTTGATTCCTATTCTAGAGTGGTAGAAGTCTTATGTTTAAACTTGATGTGATGTTTGAAAAGTAAGCAGTATCTGCCAGTCAAACAAAAGGTCAATGAACCGTTTGCACCATCACCATTTATGGGAGCGGAATAATAAGGATCCTAAAAAAATAGTGTTGATAGTTTCACTATAACAAACAATACCAGTATCCCTAAGTCACTGGAATACTTTACTCTTTCGAATACCACTTATACTCAATTTTAGTGAAAAATTTGCTCTGAAAACTATGCTCCTTTCTAAGTATACCATATGCAAGTAAATAAATTGGTGACGCAACCGTTTAACGTGAAGCAGGACTTAGTACCTCAGATTACAAATAACTATGGTTTTTGGCAAAAAAAAGGAACGACGTCAGCCGTTATAGATGACGCACTTGAGTACTGAGCCATATCATTATCCTAAAATGAAAAATTCATTCAACTCTATCCCTAAATGAATTCCTAATTTCAATTGAAAAATAGTTTCGTTAATCGAAAAATCCATGACCTAATCTATCAAACATGATCTCCATCCAGCCATGACCTAGCTTGCATTGTTTTTCCATGAGTAATGCCTGAGCTTGTTCTCCTGAATAAAATCCCAAACATTCCTCATAATTAGCTCCTATTAGAACCTTTAAATGCCACAAATTCCTATCACATCCGCACACAGGCACACCTTTTATGAGAAACCAACTTCTAGTCTATCTTGCACTCATTTAAATGAATTTACACGACCACAAAGGAGACAATCGTGCCTCAACGATGACGACAACGTTTATGTTGATTGTGTTGATTGAATGTTGCACCCGCCTGCTTACTACTTCACCACATTAGAGCCACCATTTCCACACATCAAGTCTTCCAAGTCATTATTCAATTAAGCAGCCACAACAAAGTCCGCTGCAAGTCAAGCCGCGCAAGCGCTAACGCAAACGCAAACGCAAACGCAATCCATAAGCGTGCTGGCAAAAAAAAACTCCACCACCAACGAGTACGAGTATAGCTGAGGCTTACTTCAAACGCCCACAGCTATTAGCATAATAGATAGTTACACAAAGATGTTGTGGAGCACACATGTGGTAATTGGCAAGCTAACATGATCGCACAACCTATAGGCTAACCCGATATGTAGCTGACGGTGTTGGTGAACGTAGATGCTGACGACGGTGTATCCGGCAATGTACCAAAACATTTATCAGAATTGTTATTCCCTCAAGAGATACGAGTACGAGTACATTCCACGTATTGAATCGTTTGCATGAACAAGGGCCGGTACAAGATCGTTACACACTCTCAAAATGATGTATGAGCTCTGCATTGGTATCGGTAACTCACTGTGGCTTACCACAAACATTCTATGGCTTACGAGTATGTAGCCTGTGTACTCAAATCTTGTGTACACAAATAACTCGAAAAAATTACCCTGTGGGTGTCCGTTCATATTTTTGGTAGTTCAATTCGCAATTGAACACAGGTAATCATTCAAAACTTGTGACAACTTTCCAGCTACTGTCTCTCTGTTATGTATCTATAATATTGTGCTCATATCTATTCTGTATCTACCCATATATGAATATACTCATATGTAAGTGTACATATCTGTCTTCTCGCTGTTGGAGTTTACAAAGCCAAATTTCTTGACCTTTTCATGAAATCGTATCTGGGTGGTATTAGCCACTCGATCAGTTATCGTTGGACGTTGTTCCATTCAGTGAATGGGCCTCTCTAGCGCGATTTTCATTATTTCAGAACACAATTGCCCTGTCTATGAAAAGTGCTACCGGGCGTAGAGATCACTCATGCCGACACGCAATTGCCGCCCTGCCGCAACAATACAGATTCATAATTCAATTTAGATACAATTTTTGTATTTCTGAATTGCAGAAATTCTTCAGATTTCCGATTTCAAATAGTTACGAGTACTTTTGTTTTGGTTCAATGTCCAATTATTTGTTCGGTGATACTGAGAGTGGATGACTTGAATTGGCAGCTTTTCTGGGAACACTTTCGCAGCCCAGTGTAACTACTTGTACAAGTATATATGTAAGTGTTCGTATTATGCCGCAACGCTTTGAAGTGAGGTGTACGTTTTTGGGTGTTATGCCGTCACAATGGGATAAATTAAGAAGCAGTTTTCAAGGCAAATTCAATGGACGTTGTGTGAGGTCTGCTGAAAATGACTTTACTTGTTCCTATGCTGAGATGAGGTGTTGACATTTTTGTCATATTGAAAGTGCTTTTTGATTGTGCTTTAAAGGTTGACCCAATTGGCGAAATCATTAAGCATTCAGTTACATGATTACCAACAAGGAAAATTGGAAAAAACATATACGAGACAGCTCTGAGATTATCAGGAGATTTCTCTTGGATTGGAGATAAGTTTTGAAATGGAAACGAAGGTATTTATGTTGACTGGCAAACCAGTTGACAGGAAATTTGGCAAATCAGTTAGTTAATTCGAATAATTTGCAGATCATCTGGGAGAACAGTTGGGCAGATCAATAAGAAGAGATCAAGTCAAAGATTGGTTGAGAGATCAATTGATAGGTAAATGTGCAGACCAATAGAAGGATCAGTTAGCCGATAGATTTGATGATAAATCTGCTAATGCCCTGATAGACTAGTCAAACAAATAAAAGCCCATCATCCTTAAAATCCCCATTTTACGATAGAAGAAAAATGAAATCGTTCAAATTTGAAAAATTGCTTCCACTTAGAAAGGCGGTCGAATGATCAATCCCTATCACCTATCTTCTAATCAAAGTCGTACGCTATGCATTTTGACGTCTCTAGCTGTATCTGAATTTTGTTGTTGGCGGCGGCGGTGGTGGTGTCTATGTCGGCAATATTGATGGCATCACCGGCAGCGGCTTAAGACCAATTCATCCATAATTCGATCAAAATAACCTCGAGAGAAAAGAAACAATACTATTCGGCTCTACGGCTCTCCGGTCGGGCGCTAAGGTTCAGGTCAATCAATGTTGTTGCGGGCGCGCTGCATCTAACAGCTAACACAATATCAACCGGCTATTCACCCGTCCGTCATGTGAATATTGTGTGTATGAGGGCGCAGTGTGTGTGGCGGTTACCGCCTTTGATGGTCAAATGCAAGGCAACACGGATTCCCATCAAACCATCAAATGCATGCAGTGGCGGCGGTAATTCTTTTACTCACTATTCTTCTTCATTCCACATTCATTGGTTTTCATTGTAATCGGACTTGGGCCGCCTACCTGATATCGTTTAATGTAATCCTTGTAACGGAATGTGTTACTACGCGTGCCTTCTTCCTTGGGCTTTGTTAGACCGCTTGTCTCTGCTGTTCTCAGTGCTCTTTGCAAAAGGCAAAAGACTCTAGACTTTAGCAGACCAACTGGCGTTTTAATGTTGAGCATTATCAATTTTTCAGCATCAGAAATTATTTAAAGAGAATCAGTCCAAGATCTGCTGTGAGAGAGTGATTTATTTTGGAGAGCATTTGGGTCTTAAGGAGACAGACCAGTAATCGAGATCAATGATGCGTTGTAAATCACTTTGGCCTTATGAGCATAGTTGGTGGTTTTTAGGTAATTGGAAGTAATCATTTGGTGATTTCGTTGGAGTGAACCTTTTTTGATCATCATCATCATAAAAAGCAGATGATGGAGTTGCAATCAAATGTGATTTTGATGTATATGATTGTAGGCCATTTATTTGGGTTAACTTGGATGAAATTGAATCTGTGAAAAGCGAAATTATAGAAATTGGATCGTAGTGTTTTGTTGATGTTTAAAATGATTAACTTGACTATAACTCATACGAGCATATCCTCGTAGAAGTTATTGAAACGTTATAGTTTGAGCGGTCCACATTCGTAATCATAGGATCAGATTAGTGACAGATCATATGAATTAACTTAATTAGGTTAGATAGTAGGAGAGGGAAAGTACTGTTGTACCATCCTCTTTTTCACAGAGTGAAAAAAATACTAATGGTGTGTACGATACTTATGTGCTTGACAAAAGCTCGACGATCCCTGGAAATATTTTATCCAAGGAAATATTTCCTTTAGTTTTTTTTGCAACAGTATTGTGTTAAATAGTTTTCGTTTAAACCAGTTTTTTGAGTTGTCATCTCTCGGGGAGTACAAATGTATTTGTAGCTTAATAAAAATGTAGCCTTATGTGATCATCTTCCAAGAAGGAACTAGCTTCGGTTCTTCGACTGGCATTTTACGGATCAGAAGCTTTGTTATGCTTGTTAGGATGAAACGAATGAACGAAGACTGGATCTAGAAGTATAATAGATGCGAGTAAATATTCGATATATTTACATATTTTCAACCAATTTGGACGCAATCTACCAGATGTGCTGGCTTGCTTTTGATCTTTTTGAAATCTGTTTCCTCTATAAGTGAAAATACTCGTACCTAAGCTCTCTTTTTAATTGTTTCTAGTTTTATGGGTGGTTACCTACATATTTTATGTTATGTTATTTAGAATCGCTTTTTGCATTTAATAGTATATCTGTCCCCCGATCAGAGATTTTTGTATGAAAAACCGTGTAAATCGAGAAAAAACTAAAATGCACATGATTTATTCAAATTTTTTATTCAAATTCAATTATGTCCACACAAATAAGAATAAAATACAATTGAAAAATAAAACATATCAGTAAATTCATGTTACTAATAACTAATAAATAAAGAAATTGTTTTAAAGAAATTAAGAATACAAATTTCATAAGAAACTAGTGCAAAGACTTATCTACATTTCGCATCGCTATCATTGCCAATCAATCTTTTCCCCTTGCTTGGTGAGATTTCTATTTTATCACTCGATATTATTTCTGGCGATTCTGATTCGATGGATGATAAATTACTAACAATTTCAGGTGGAAGAGCCTTGGTAATGAAATCAGTAATCAACATTTGTGTTTTGTTTTTGGTAAGATCTCAACCTCCTCATATTAAGCTAAACAATTGCTGATATCTCGCTGGAACCGGAGAACCCCCTCAACATTAGGGTCATATTGTAGAAACAGATTACCTTATTTTCACCTGATTGCAAGTTCTTCGTGGATGACTTTTGCTTTGAAAGCAATTGGTTCAGTCTCATCATCAGGACCGTTGCCTTGATCAATAGTATCATCAATCATGTTCATGTTAATTCAATCATCCTCATCTAATTCTTCATCAGCCACTCCCATTGTATGCGCCAACTCAATATCTGAGAATACTCATGCTCTAATGGTTGGAAAAAAATCTCACCTTTAACTTCTTCTGGCCATACTTCTTTCCAATAAGCATCCGTTACTGTCAAAGATGCGTCGTTATCAGTTTGTTCTAAAATATACATACTTGAAGATTCGCTGGATATACGAGTAGAGTGCCTTAAAAGTAGAAATGTTTCCTTGATCTTTTGGCTGTAATAAAGAAGTTGTATTCTTTGGTAGAAATACAACTTGCATATTTTCATGTTGTACATTTTGAGGATGACCGGGAGCATTGTCAATAAGCAGAAACTCTTTAAAAGGCAAACCTTTTTCACTTAAATACCTTTTGACATCGGGGACAAAGAAATAATGTTAATAACAAATGGTTTCATTATATTATTGCCTGAAGCATTACTACAGAAAAGAACTGTCATACGATCCTTCGCTGCTTTATGGCTACTAGCTGATTTGTGAGCGTGTAAAAGCGAAAAATAACATGTACATCGAGGGACAGCGGCTTGGGGAAAAAAACGTGTAAAAATGAAGTCGTGTGACAAACTTCTTTAGAGACCAATAAAGCTGATAGTTCGGTAAGCTTTCCTGTCCTCTTGTAGCAGTTTAATTGGTTTGTTTACGAAAGGCTTCTAGTTCGAAATTGTTTTATGAATCAGGTTTTCTACTTACGTGATTAGTTCACTAATAATCCACACAGTAAGTACCTTCCTGAATAGAGTAAGCCCCAGATTTAGCAGGATCATTTTACATTAGACTCTCTGTTGTGAGTTATAAACTGAAAGTATTGAATAGGGTTAGTTAAGTCATCCGTTACAGTGTTAAAGGAACGAATGTTGCCTTGAAGCCAATGTTATTTGTGCTGGAGGTATACAGGCGCATGACATCTTTTGGATTTCATTTCCACGCACTCCATTTGCATGCGATCAAATTAGTACTTGCAATTGAAGATACCGGTTTGTAAATTTTTAAGGCGACTGTAATGACTGTAATAACTTAGAAATTATACATTTTTGTCATATTTATGTAACCACTATGTTGTAGTATGCAATAAAATAATATCATGTGTTTTTAGCTTCAAACTTTTTAGCTTCAACTTTTATTAAAAACAAAGTACTGGAGCTGCCTCATTTTTGCACCGGTAATTAATCTGAAATATCCTCAACACTAATAATATTTATTTTTAAAAACTAACAATAATTTTTAATTAATTATTAATCATCATGAGAAAACAATAGTTGTTAAACCTTTTAATTTATGAAAATGTTACCCAATTATTATACCTTGTTATTACTAAGCATCTGTGAAACTATCTTCAGACTGGTTACGCTGTTCTTCTCCTTGCTTATAGTACTTAGCTCGTTGTAATACCACATAAAGTCTGCAGATACGTATTTCGTTGCCAGCGCTTGTACATGGAGATATTTAGCGCGCTTGAGAGGTAATGGCCCAGAGTAGAGACGTGACAGCTACGGAGCTCCCTCCTTCTAGCATCGAATGAATGAAGGGGATATAAATATTTTCCGTATAACATCCAAACAATTTAACGGACCTGTCTCGTTCTTACAACCAATTGATAGAGCACCTTTTTGCTAATGTTTTCCACTATAAAAGTGAAAATCACCTAAAAGTGGAGCTGCCTTCTTTTTGTATCGGTGTCTTCAATTATACAAAGACATCGTGGCTGCCTTCAATTTCCGTTGTGACAAAACTTATATGCAACCATGCCCCCCACTGAAGACAAGGGCGATGCTCCTAAAGAATATTAATACGAATTCCTTTACAAGACATATCAGCAAGCAATGCCCAAAATATGACGTAAAAACCACGAAGTACGCAAGGATAAGAAATTTTTGTTATGCATAGCCAGCACGACTCCACCTCTTACAACAGACTAATGTTTTTTGACCTTGCGGCGGGACGAAATATCAACGGTTTCATCATCAATATTCAGAAGGGATATGTCTCTCTTCGGATCAGGAATATTCAATTAAATTGATCACATTGTGTTTGACAAAAATCATACCTCCAGTATTCTAGACGTCTGAACATTTATCCAATTGACTCAGATCAACAATTTGTTGCAGCCAATGTGTGAATGGGGAGAAGACATTACTTAGAAAAACTGCAATCACATGCAGTTTAACTAGAAGTGTACAAAATGGCGCTGCAACGAAGGTCGAAAGCCGCTGGTGAGCAGAACTGACGGGAAGGACAAGAAGGAAAAAGAATACGAGAAGCGCACCATCAATATTGATAGATTGTAAAAAGACCTATATAGACACCTGTGGATATGAAGAAAGAAACCTTGTAGTAGAGCCGCAGTCATTGCAGTAGACTGTATAACAGCGAAAAAACCCAACATCCAGCCATTGGACAGAAAACTGATCGAATCGACGAAAGGATAACAATATCTAATAAATCAGCTGGACCCGACAGTATTGAAAGCTGCTGGAAATGACAATGTAGGGAGCATACACAGTTATTAGTTATCAAATCGAATCAGAAGAGTGTTTGCCTGTTGAATGATAAGGGCAAAGGTCATCTCTTCTCCCTTCGTCAATAACCCTTATTGACCCATCAATCATCAATGCGGTTTCAGATTAGGAAAACACTATTGTAAATCACCCAAATCATCCGAGTAAAAAATTCAGGAAGCCCAAATCGATACCCACCATCCTTATGTCGATTTTAATGCCACATATGACACCATTTATTGGGACAGAGACAAGTGGCATCCCTGCAAAAATGAGGGTTAAGCCAATAAGAGAAAACATACTACATCGACGAATTGTACAGGATGTCCCAGTCGACAGCTTTAACTTCGATTTATGTAGCAAGGAACTTTGTCTACCTTGGAATTGCTATAAATACTGCCAACAACATCTTAGAAAATTAAAAACAATAGCTGCTTCCTTGAGGTAAGAAGGCAATTGTGTGGTAAGGCCCTATCTCGAAAAATTAAGAATATTCCTTATAAGAGCTTGATCATCCCAGTTCTGCCTTACGCCTTATGAAGCATGGACTCGATTCTCAATGGTTTTGAGAGAAAAATCCTTTGTAAAATATTCAGTCCTGCTTGCGTTGACGCGCTCCGGAGACGAAGATTTAACGATTCAAAGTTTAAGTTTGAGGGCACCAAGAGAGAGAAAAAGGTTCGCTAATTTTCAATGTTGTGTAGTATTTGTACTGAAAAGCACATGTTTGTATTCCAACAAAATAAAAATATTGGCCCATTGCAAAAGTTCGTACCCGATTTGAAAATGAAATACTAGAATTCAAAACAGTCTTTTAAATCAATTATATAATGTAGGTTTTTTGTTTTTTTTAATTTACGCTCGCCTCAAGGGGTTTATGATACCCTTTTACTGTCGCAAGGGCGCGGGCGGAAAGATAGAAGGTGTGTGTGTATTTTGTTCTCTTCTTAAGGGTCCGAAACAGATAAAAATCTAAAGGAACATGGTCTAGGGAATACGGTGGCTGCTAGAGGATCTCCCATTATAATTAATGCTGTTTTTGGGCGACATATGGTCTGGCGATATCATGATGGAAGATGACACCTTTTCGGTTGGCCACATATTGACAATTTTCTTCAACTTTCTTTTTAAGCTAAGAAAGTTCCCCACAGTACTTATTAGACGTGATTATTTCGCTATGTGGAAGAAGTTCGAAAACAGAAAACAATTATACCGCGGTAATCTCACCAAACAGATAACAGTACCGTATTCTGCACCTTCACGTATTTACAGCGAGTTCCTTATTCGTTGCACGTTTTTGTACAGAATCAATTTCACGTCATTCGCACCGATGTGATCCAAGAAGGCTCGTTTTCATAGCTTTTATGCAAAGATATTGACACGGCGATGCAGTCAAGCTTATTTTGTTTCTTCAAACAATGAGGCACCCACATGTCAAGCTTATAAGTACATCTAAGTTTTACGTTTCACTAAGGATCGAACAATGTCGTCATCAATTGGCAGTTTTTCTTGGTACATCGACATTACTTACACTTACACAATGCATTGTTTCAGGAAAGAAGATAGCTTCATATTTTCTAAATGCAGTGTGTAACTAAATTTTATTAAATTAAAGTTTAATTCGACAATTGAAATGTTTATACGATGAAAAAACGCATAAATCGATTTCTTTATCGAAATGTCCTCCACGGAGCTGCTTTCATGAGTGGATGTGCGTAACCTAATTATCCATAACTTTCTCGCACAATTCGGCTGACATCGCCGCAATTTCATTTCAAATGTTCGCCTCAAAGTCATTTAAAATTTCTCGCTTGTTATCATAAACCATTGACTAAATGTAGCTCTAAAAAAAAGTATTTAACAATTTAAAATTTTGCAAACGGTGGGCCAATTGACAAGGCTATTTATGCTGTCAAGGTGGAACTTGGTAAGTGGTATTTATTCCACAAACTCTCAAGCGTTCAACTAAGAAAAAGAAAAATGGTTAACATTTAGCGATAATGATTTTCATTGACTGAGATAGACTCGCCCGTATCATATGTCAGGTGACTGCGGCTGAAGAGGCCACCGTAAAACTGACTGCTATTGGCAATGCGGCATTTAAGCTTATTAAAAAAGCCATTTAAAGAAAAATGATCAGTGAAGTAGATCCGGATTATCCATTTTTAAAATAACCCAATCAGCGAAAGTTCCACAAGAACGATGGTAATTTTGCTTTAGCTTTTGGGTCAGTACGACTTCATACGGATGTTTAAGAAAGTATTATCCAAAAATAATACGGTGTTCACTTCCATCTCACTAACAAGGAAACATTATGGAGTGGGTAAGTCAATCAGATTTTTATCACTAGTTAAATATTTTATGGTAAGGCTAGGTTGGAATGGTTTGTAAACGTTTTTAAAAGATGGATTACCTAGAATAAAGATATAACCTATGTCAAAAAATAATATGTGAACATTCAGCGAATCGTTTTTGAAGAAAATGGGCACCTTTAACGAATAATCATTAAGTAAAACAGGTCTTGCATTGGCGTATTTTTTGCAAGTCTCGATATATTTTTTTTAAAATAAATTTCACCCTCTTAATTACAAATAACAATGACTTTGCTTGACATTCCGCTTCTATAAATCTTATAAAGGTTTATTCTTTTATAGGTATTTTCCAATGGGAATTTCATAAGAGATCACACATGCGTCGTTTTACACTGATATGGTATTGTTTGATATATGCAACAATTTGGCGTTTTTTGCGTAAGGATCTTGGTTGAAAAGCATAAAAAAAGACCGATTTTGCGAATCGTCTCTTTTTCAGTCGTTGGGCCCTTGGAAAACTTCAAAAAACCCACTGTTTATGACCAAAGTTTTTTTAAGTTTCTTGTTTTTAAAAAAAATGATTTTATATTGACCAACGCAAGGATTTGTTTAAATGTTGAACAAATCATGCTAAGACCCCTTGAAGTCCATAAACAATTTTCTGTTAAATAACAACGTACCAAACAACTAGCTTAAAAAGTTTAAGCATATCGTTCTGTGAAGTGAAGAACTCATCGACTTATTGAAATCACAAGCAATTTTTGTAAATTTCAAACGAAATGCAGCCTTGTCCTAGCAAATTCATGAACTCCTCGACTAACATTATGGAAATTAGTATGGTCTGCGAAATGGTCAATTAAAGTGTGTTTTTTTTTTTTTTTTGTTACCTGCAAAGATTGAATTATCGGTAAAAAATTCATGCAGAAATGGCACATGATCTCGGGATGTGATTCTTGTTGGCCAAGTGTTACTCTTCTTATGACAGAGTTACAATGTTTCTTTGTTAGCTCTACATAAAAAAAAGAACTAGAAATCATTTTTGTTAAAAGATCTTAAGAGCCTCAAATATGCTGACGATTTAGTGAACCATCGATTTAATTACCAATTCAATTGTATTTTTTTCTCATTAATCTGTTTTATTGGATGGTTTTTTTCTTCATAAGTTCTCTTAGTCTGTCTATAGTTAGATAGTTTTTGGATGCATAATGACTGTCGAGTTTGAAGTAGAGATTGTCCTGGAATAGAACATAAAATCTTTTGTTCAATTATTTAATTGCCGGAAGCCCAAGTAAAATTTGTTGATACAGCAGTTCCGAAATTGATTTACTTATTTCCGATGATTAGCATCATGCCTTTTACACCAATTTATGTAAAGCATCCATTGAGAAAAGGTGTGTTGCCTGTATTCCAATTCGACTAATCCAGCTCCGGTTTTTAGTACCGTAACGACGCCATGCCGCATAATTTGCGGAAAGGGCCTCCAAAAAATTACCACAATCACCACAAAATTTCTACGCCCATGGTCGACAGTCGATCCCTGATCCAATCAAATCAATTAAGATCAAATTTTTGCCTTTCTTTCCGAGAAAAATCAATTCACTTGTATTCATTGAAGCAACAAAAAAGCCAAACTAAAACCTTCGTAATGAAATCGACTTCATGTCGGCGGCACTTTTGATCTGCCTCAAAGTTTTTCCTTAAACACCAACCAAAGCTTACAGTCAATATTTAAGCCAAATGCTGCAACTACATATTTAACACTGCACAATCGATCTTAACCTAGTTCCGCTAATGCGTTCAATTTTCTGGTGACATTCCCCCACACCTACGGTCATTTAAACAGTCACCCACTGTAATTGAAAACCGAACTCGAAAAGCCTCACAAATTAATCTGCTTAGATACCTACCCAGACGTCCGATAAATATTTTCTCCAATTTCTGGGTAAATTGCATTACGTTTACGATTATAAACTGTATCTCTATACGAGCACATCCGACTGACGATGTTCACTTCCACTTCCAGTTCTTAAAAATGGTTTTTAAAATCAATTGAATTAGAGAAACGTTTGAAAAATAAAAGAAAACTCAGGAAAAACTGCAGTTAAATCCGAATTTTCCACGCAACGGCAATCAGAAACTTAAAAATGTCTGTCGAAAATAAAATACGGAAAAGCACGTGCTGTACACGTACCCCAAGAGGAACGAAATCAAATTCCATTTAAGTGAGGAATGTTACACTTACTCATCAATATTTTGTGTAATTATGATACCTGTGGTTTTCTTGTCAATCCAACATCAAACAGATTGCGCATTCGTTGCTTTTTTTGTACTTGAAATTGGATTAAATAACATTCCGCGACCGGATAATATCTAAATCAAACATTCACTAAGCATTCACTTACAAAAATCGACCCTTTCTTTGGGTAGATACACATAATACTTACGAAACCGATGCGCCGTGTATCAAATGCATTTGGTATGTTAATAAATGTAATAATTGTATCTTGGCGTTAATTGGTGTGGTCTTTGGGACCACCGGTGATACAAAAGATACTTATGCAACCTACAGATGATGAATAATATTTCATGTTTTAATTACCAAATATTCCTTGTCAATCTTTTCTTTTGAGGGTGAGGAATTTTTATGGATAATTATGTTATATGCACTCTTGATAAATAGGCTTGACAATTCTAAAAATTCGTATATAAGAATATATATTTTATTTTCAATCCTTTTTTCTAACATAAAACTTTTATTTGAAATACATACTCACTACCAATCTTGTTGCGCAATGCATCCCAAGCCCAAACAATAAAATAAAACGACATCAGAGGCGTGGTTTAGCCGGAGCCATTCTTACTGTCAGAGATCAAGGGGATGTTTTCTCCATGTTTTCTAGACATGTTTTCTCTCTCTTGTTAACAGATCCGTCAGATATAGAAACAAGATTTCTTCCGCCAAACCTCACCGAGTGTTTGAGCATTCATACATTCAGTGGGTGTTATGAAAGAAAGAAATAGCAAGTCCAACAGGTAGATGTATCTACAAACAGTTCCTTGTATCTGTGTCTTTTTCGCCCACATTCATCTTCAATTGGTTGTATTTTGTAGAATAAAACCGATCAGACAAGGTCTCAAACTGGAAATCCAACTTTAAGATGGAACACCAGATGACCGTTTCGAAATCAGTAATCATCTGACAAGCAACCGGGTAAGGTGTTTGGATTTGGATTGCATCGGAATAAAAAAAGTAATAAAAAATAAAAGAAAACAAACATCGAAAGAAAAACGTATAAGATACGAACGAGATATAGAAATTAACTGCGGAACTTTGTTTACAAAAATTAACGTGATCAGTGTTGTTTTGTGAAAAAATTCTAAAAGAAAAAACTTTGTGTGACTTGAGAAAATCGATGGCAGTATCTGCAATCAATATGAGCCCGTACTTTGCCGGATACCCTTTTCAAGGTAAATATTTTATACAACATTAACTTTAATCTTGCACTCTGGTGGTTTCGAAAAATACTCTTTTCGCATAAGGAGATCTAGATACCCTAAACTCTAGTTTTCGCTGTGTAAACTAATGTGGGCCTTAGTTTTAGTTTCATACGTTTCGAATTTAGTTTCAGTTTGTGGTGGATGGGAAAGGGGACAGAAGATTCTCTGTGTTTGTGCATCTATTTTAGAGATTGAGTAACTTAATAATTAAATTCTATTGAAACAGAAGCTTGCGGTATACTAAAACCTCTTTGATTTCCTTTGGATATACACATTTTCTTTCATTCTCTGAGTTAATTTAAAACAAAGACTCCAAAGTCAGAACTACAAATCTCAATCAGTGAAATTTCTTGAAATAACATGATATACCTATATACTTGAATACCTACTATGTCTCCGAATTCTTCACACTTGCCTTTTCTTTTCTATTGGTAAACTGTATCACGGTCATTTAGTCTCTCTAAGACAAAATGAAGTGAACATACCGACGATATTTAGTACCTTCAAAACTTTATAAGATGTGATATGTAAAATAGCCTTTAGATACACTTCAAACTTTCCTTCCTCGCCAAAAATTAGGCTGTTAATATTTAAAAAATATAAAAAAAAAGCAAGTTACTTGATCGATTGACCAAGTTTTTGTTCTTATACAGATGATAATTCATATATACTTTAGGCAGATAAGTTTTAGGATTTCTAAAGATCACTTTGTAACTGGTCGCAGGCGCTGTTATTCTGAAGAATTAGGGTGCTTTATTTGTTTCGTCAGAGTTGCCGGCGTTAGATTTAGTATACAGCTTTGGGTAATCCGGGTAACAGCGGTCAAGAATAGTAGTTATCTCTGGAGGTAATATACATACCTACATACATACGTATGTATGTGCATGTACTTATGCAAAAATTTGTCCTAACTCAAGAGATCAGTTGACAGAGGTCACTTCATTCCTAATGAATACATTTGAATTTATATAAAATTAAAACGGTTAAAAGAACTTCCACGTCATAAATTTTATTTTTATGACTCAAACATTGTTTACCAAACCTTTAACTACATCAACACTCGTAAAATTTTATCTCTTACCAATTAATAGGATACTTTGAGAAATATTAACCTTCTCAGCTTTATTTCAATCAAAAAAACAAAGTCCCTCGCTCTCTCATCATGGTTTTGGATATAATCTCATATCAAAGATCACATAAACGTCAAAAAGTCAGTCAGCGACACCATCGCGCAACGAACTCCATGTTATACCGCGCAACAAACGACAAAATAACAACAAAGATGCATCCGATCCAACACACTTTCATCGATGAGGTTTTTTTTTTCTCATTTTTCGTTTTTTTTTATTCGTTTTGCTTAATACCATGTTTCTGACTCCGTTTTTTCTGATTTTGTTGTTATATCGGGTATATGTACATCTTCTTATTGTATTTTATTTTTTATCTTTGAGATATATCTTCGTTTCCCTTTTTTCAGCCCGCGCAATACTTTCCCCCTCTCAGTTCGGTAGTGATCATTACCGTCATTCGAAATGATGATCATTATGCTGATCATCATGGCAATCATTAAACTGATCATCAAACCGATCATCATCTTCTGAGTATTAGCTTACTCGCGCATTTGACCAGTAAGCCAGCGAACGGCTATGTATGGAAACACTGTAGTACCAAGAAAGTGATCCTCACAGACGGTTTGGCGCGTCGGCGCTCTTTGATCTTACCTCGTTGTGACTGTTCCCTTGCTGCTACTCTGCTCCTCTTTGGTCTTTTTGGCGCGCACACACTTATTCAACAAATCCAAATCTCCAAGTCTCTCACGTCTTATAATTCTCAAGATGATTTTTCATATTATCATACTTGTGATACTTGCGCATTCGAAGGCACCATCTATTGTATATGGATGTGGATGGAGTGCTCAACTCAACTCATACATTTACAGGTAGAGTATCTTCTACCTAATTTAGTATCTTGGTTCTTATTTTTTTTTTGTTCGCTTGATATTGTTATAATGTTGTTTCTTTAATTCTATCCCGCCGATCGTCAGCTTATATCTCAGATGGTGAATGATATTCACTTTTTTTTTAATACAATATAGATACACTTTGTATGAGTATCTATGGTATGTGGACTTGTGGATACAGGTGTTGAGATTAAGAAAACGAATAACAGAATTGCGTATTCTGGGTGGCAATGGTGGAATGATTTTCAAGGGTAAGATCACTTCCACGTGATTTATTTCCGATTTTTACCATATTTTTTGCACATAGTGATCTTTCTATGGAGCAATACACATTTAAAACGATCTGTTATTATTTGTGCAATACTTTTTGTTTAGATTCAAACACAATAGTTAACCACATGAAAAATAGATAATGCAAATTTGTTTTGAGACTGTCTGTCAGAGCTCGATCGTTTTTTCAAGGATCTCTATCCTGACCCATCTTGTTGAGAACAATAGGCAACAATCAACGAAATGAGATCAAGTCAATTGTTTGGGCTCAAACTCAAATTGGATTGGACTTGAGAAATCATTCAAATGGCTAATTGAGTTTTCTCTAGATCTGTTTACCTGTATCTTTTTGCTAAGATCAGTAGAAGAAGGGAAGTATAAAAAGGTTTGCTCATTTGGAAAGTTAATGCGATCAGTTGAAGTCGAATTGGCCTAGCTTATCTGTAGGTCTATCTGTATCCATGAGGATGGTACAATTTTGTTTGCTATTATCACCTGGGTCCATTAGTATGATTTTCGATGATCAATGATCGATGGTGATCCGAGATCGGCCATCAGTGGTGATCTTTAATTGCTTTTTCATTTCGAATGACATATTTGCAAGTAATGATAGCGGCTTACAAAAGGCCATCGGTTTTTCTTTGTTGATTGTAGGGATGAAGAGAAAGTCGAATAATGTGAGTGTGTCGGTTTTTAGAATTGTGAGAGTATTTTTCTCTTCCACTTGATTTCGTCTCGCATGACACAACAATACGACACAAAAAGATGCAGCGGCGTTGTTTGATCTTCCTTTTAAAGTACTTAGGGACCACCATTGATTGGCTTTTATTACCTCATTTTGCATATCATTTACTTTTTAAAGACTCCTTGGACTCATGTTTCTCTTTTATTCTTTGATTTCTAGGACAAGGACGTGTGAATCAACTAGGGGGTGTCTTTATAAATGGTCGCCCATTGCCTAACCACATTCGTTTAAAGATTGTCGAGATGGCCGCTGCTGGAGTGAGGCCATGTGTTATAAGTCGACAATTGCGTGTATCCCATGGATGTGTATCAAAGATTTTGAATCGTTATCAAGAAACCGGTTCAATTCGTCCTGGAGTGATCGGTGGATCAAAACCACGTGTAGCCACACCTGATATTGAAGCAAAAATCGAAGAAATGAAACAAGATAATCCGGGAATTTTTAGCTGGGAAATTCGTGGTAAATTAATTGAGTTGGGAGTTTGCGATAAAAATTCAGCTCCATCGATAAGTTCCATCAGCCGCTTGTTGAGAGGTGGAAGTAAGGATGGCAGTGGATCTCATTCTATTGATGGCATTTTGGGACCAACATCATCGGGAGAAGATAGTGAAATTGAATCAGAACCTGGTATTCAATTGAAACGTAAACAAAGGCGATCACGAACTACCTTCTCCAATGACCAGATTGATGCTTTGGAGCGAGTTTTTGCAAGGACTCAGTATCCAGACGTTTATACACGAGAGGAACTTGGTCAATCCACAGGTTTAACTGAAGCTCGAGTTCAAGTTTGGTTTTCGAATAGACGCGCACGCCTTCGTAAACAACTGAACACTCAACAAATTTCTGCGTTCAATTCGAGTCTATCCGGACTAGCATCCAGTGGATTGGCATCAAGTGGATTTTCTGCGGCGCAATATACTCCCCAAGCATCTGCCCACAGTATGACTAATATGATGTCTGCTTCGACATATCCTGTATCAGCTGCAGCTACTAGCCAAAGTTGGCCAACTCAACAAGCATTTGCCCAGAATACAACCTATGCTCATTCAACTGGCTCTGCTTCGGCTTCTCCCTCATGCAGTAGCTCCGCATCTTTAAGCCCAAGTCATCAGGTTCATCAATCAACGAATGCAACTACAGCCAGTTCCGGTATACCGACTTCCTTCAACACCTACGGAATGGGAATCGATGCAGCTGCTGGTGGGTACAATCCGGCTTCGGCTTATGGTCTGCCCACATCTTCCGCCGAGCAATGGCGATCCCATCAGAGTAAGATCGCAGGGACTGAGTGGGACAATTACAACTTCTCATCAACATTCTTTCCCGGTTCAGCACATATGCCTGGCTATGGGAGTGCAATACCCAGTGAAGCCAAATCCGGTTATCCCTACATGGGAGGCTTTGAAATTGGACGTGTTCATTAAAAAAGATCAATAGCTGCTTTGTAGTACAAAAACAAAAACGGTGCAGACCGTTAAAACTTCAACAAATTGTAAATGAATTTTGTGTATAGAGACTAATTTTTTTTATATTTCTTTTTAAATTAGAATTAAATAAATTGTAATTTTATATTTGTTTTTTTTCATTTATAAATTCAAAAAGGTTTTGATTTCAAAATGTGTGCCTGCAGTTAAGAGTAAGAGTATGAGACTGTTTTGTGTTTTTTTTTTATTTAATTATTATTTTTAAGTTAAGAAAGTTAATAAACGAAAATTATGAAAAGGCAATCATTTTAAAGTTTTTCAATTTATTACAGACCATGGATAATTTAAGAATACTTTGGTAAGAAATTGATTCACTCTGACAAATCGGATGGTACACTGCTTTTTTCGGCCTCTTTTTTTCAAAAGAAAAGAAATACTCATAATCAGAATCAGAACTGTAAGGGAAGACGGCAATCTATTCGTACTTTGAGTTCTCACACGGAATTTCTGTCACATCTCTTTTAGTTTCTTCGATTTTATCAGTCAATACACTACATCAGCTCTGTTATGTATTTGGTCTTTCCGACTATTTTTGTGTGAAATAGTTTAGAGTTATAAGCTAGTTATTTCTACCCTATAAAACTTTGCAAGTTTACAGAAAATCTGTATTTGCCTGAAAACCAGATACTAGAAGTTGTATCCGATTATATGATTCATGGTGTTGACTTAACTAAAACTGTCTATATCATTATTCCTCTACTGTTGTGTTTTCCCAACCCTGAAGAGATGGCATTATTTCATAAGGGTGGGCTTGGCAGTATACTTTTTTATTTAGCATCTTTTGGGCCTCTCGTTTTTTAGTTCCATCGACTAAGCTCCTATATAATATTTGTGATGAAACCTTTCGCAATTTTCTTTGTTTCGATCGAAATATTATGTGTTTATTTAATCTTGGTAGGTTAGGGTTTTCGACTCTTCTTTCGGAGTGTTCTTTGGATACTACAATATATCCGGATTCTTAAATGTAATTGTAGAGGCAGTCGACTTAGATCAGAATTGCGTTAGATTAATCTGTGCGTTACCATGCTTTCCGATTTAATATCACTACAGTTCGAGTTGAATTTTGGTCTTAAACAATAAACTTATCCAGTAACCGCAGTCAGTTACAATTCTTTTTTGGGGCATAGCTGATGTTGCTTTATGATTGGAAGATCGTTATTTTATCTTCACTTCAAAACCCATTCACACAAACGAGACTAAAAATCACTCAATGAATCTTCCCTTCAAAACGAGCAAAGATATACCCGCATATTCCTGCACCTTCGCTAACGTCAATACTTCTGATACTGGATGTTATAAGGAATCTCCTTAGTATTGACTATGACTATGACTATAGTTTGCCTTCTTAGAACACAGAAATAACAATTAGCAACACTTGGTGTTGCCATTTCATATCTGATGAGTTGTCATATTCAGAGTTAATAGCGTACCCGCTCTCTATTGTGACATTCTTTTCGATTCGTCGGTGTTGACAGCTTATACAAAATTAAGTCCTTGCTAACAACTTAGTTATAACGAAAAGTTTCAATGTTTGTAAGCGCCTTTATGAAAGTCCAACGGGTTCTGCAAATGACGAGATATTTCTGATCTTTACAGAGCAGCGAGTATTTTTAAACGTCTCACGTATCCGATGAGAAGGTATGCCAAGGATGCTAAAAATATTTGTATGTATGTCTTCATAGCTTCTTCAGATGTTATCATTTGCGGCCCTAAAATCCAATAAAGCTGTTAAAAGTATCGAACTGGACTTGTTTGGATTTCTTTAAGGCCTGCCGTAGTGTGAATAATACGTCATCATAGACATAATTTTCCTCGCGATGTGGAGGAAACTGATACTTAATTGATTTGCACACTAAGTGTGTCCTGGTTTCTTCTTGTAGGCCAGAAAAGCGGTTCTGAGGTTCCATTCATAAGGCAAACTCACTCCTGTGCTGTCTAAAATAGATCGGCTGGTGAGCAATTTGGTGCGGCTGCCTTATAATATTTCGGTATTCTCGTAAATGTTGACATATAGTATTCATTTTATTTTGGCCGTGTGAAAATATTTTATCACATAAGTTGTATGGTTCATTGAACTGGTTTTTACTCATCTTTTGCTACTAGAGTCCATGATTCGTTTCCATATTTGGTGTCGTGTAGGTTTCCGAAATTATTACCAAGAAAATATTGCAGATAAGGGCGGTCTATCTGCTTACACATATTTTCATATTTTGTCTAGTCCCTAATAACTTGGACCTTTTCGTATATTTCATAGATGTCCTATTTAACACGTGTCGGTATGGTTTTACGAAAATTTCTTGTACATATTCATATATATACCTACATCGTATATCTAGATACAAACAAAAGCGAAAGAAGGTTTTTATGCAGCACTTAAAAATAGGTGTCATCATTTGCAAACGTTCTCTGGGTTATGAATGAAGTTTGGTTGGTGAGCTGCCCTCAAATCGACTATTCGTAACCACTTGTTGTTTATTTAAAGAAGCAATCTCCTCTTCCTTGGGACGTTCATACACGATACATATTTTTATCGGTGGCAGAGAGCTAAGGTTCACTATTTTCATCAATAAGTTACAGTCTTTCTTTTCTTTTTAGAATATTTTTTTTAAATCAGACTCAAACTGCCGAACGATATAACACATGACACTCAGATTATGTACCCACTTCTTGGCTAGGAATATTGGGGCAACATCTTTCCTCTTGACTCTTGTTAGATCTTTTCAAGTTTCGGTACCTACTGAGACCAGCGGTTGTTACATGAAAGGGATCGAGATTTTGTTATTAGCTGGACACATGCTTTTAATATTTACGATGTAACAACATATTACCCTCTTGTGAAGCAGAGCCTCAAAAATGAATACATTTCAGTAAGTTCACATTTTGACCACATGTGTCTTGTAATTTTAAGAAATTGTCTTAATACAGTAACTTCACCTTTATGTCGCTATAACTGCCGAACGACGGCTTAAAATTTTAGCCAAACTAATAAATTTATCATCAAAACACCCCTAGATATCCTTACATTTGTTCATCCTTTACCTTTGAAGAGGACCAACAATTATTCACACTTTCCGAATAGCCATAAAAAATTAACTCCAACCACCAGTAGCAATCGTTATAAAATTCCAATGTCATCTTAAGTGTCCACTAAATAACTGTTCCATCAATTTATACCCAACCACTCTGATACACCTTTGGCATCAATATCAAACTTTAAAATATCGATGAATAAACCTTTTCTCACCTTCGTTACAGAGACAACTTGTGTGTTCCTCAAGGACAATGACACCCGGAGAAAAACTGTCCACCCTATCAATTGAACAAAGTGACCAACACAATAATTACAAGTCGCCAACAATAGCAAAGACATCAAAATCCTCTAAACTCGCACATCCTGTGACAATAATTCGAAAATAATTTCTCATTCCCTCCTGAAGATCAGAGAGACCACCAGCACATCACTGTAGAGCATACACACATGTGTATGTGCGATGTAGGACCCACTTTCATTCTTTCTATTCCATTCTCTGTCCACATAATACAAAACAAGAGCCGCCGCGCCAATACCGCCTCCAGTATCTAAAAAGGAATCCAAAAGAGTTCAAACACCGGCAAAGATCAACGATCACCCATCACCGATCAATACACCTACCATGAAGGTATGTATCCGTATGTGTCACACAAGTGAATACAACTGTGACAAGGATCTGCCTTCGCTTTCTTTCTTTCCTTTTCCTTTGGACCGGCCGAAAAGTAGGAGGTTGACAATTGAGAACAGCATGTAACACTTACCACCTACGAGGATCATCGGGACGAGCTCAATAAACTGACTTAAGTGAGTGCGATGAAATCATCATCAATTAGGGCTTCCTCCACCACTACCACCGACCGAGTGCAGACAGGTCCTTAATGTCGGTGACAAAATGACAATAATTGATCGTTTTGTTTAAGCTATGTTCCGGTTGTCCTTTGTGTATCTGTATCTTTGATTCGATCGACGTAGAGCCGGTAGCTAAAACAGGATCACAATACCGTGTTCGGGTCTTGGTCGGATTTTCAGGCCACCTAGTAGATCAACAGAGATCCAGGCTAATTTATTGTTTAGTCGCAGAGAAAATGTGTTGATGTCGTGATTTATGGGTCAAATCTTTGAAACTCGCATCAGGATGGATTTGCAAAGTGCAGTAGCTGAGGTTTTCTTCTACTTTACAAAAGAGAGATAGAAAGGTAATCGTGAGAATGTATCGAACACGAAGATTTTGTTAAAATTGTTCGTTCTTCCATTAACATATGTAGTTATACTCGTAGATGCTGGTGGCCTAGAAGAAGGGACAGGTAGTTAAGCCATGATGAAATTTTTTAAGTCGAAATATTCAAAGAAAATCACAATGATGTTCTCTTTGATTGATTACAGATATGTATGTCCAAGTCCAACCTTCAGTAATGTATCAAATATTTTAGGTAGTCAACAACTACCTATATATGAGCGAAAATTTTTATGTTGCAATTGGCCTGCAATCTGTCTGTCGACGTCTTCAATCTGTGACGTTTCTGTCACAGTTTGTTTGTTTTTTCAAGTGAACTAATAGACAATTACTACCAGGAGAAGTATAAGACGGCTCCTCCTTCTTGTAATAGTGTGATGAAATCAATTAAATGCATGCCTTAATCATCGGTTAGGTATATAGCTGCTCACGCATCCGAGATACAACTGTTGATGGCGTCGATCAAAGAGGCATACTGGCATACTATATACAGGGAAGCCTAATTGAACTGCAACCAACTTTAGAGGACTGCAGCTTCTAAAACAGTCACAGGTGGTAATTGTTAAAGGCTTCCAACACATCGATATTAATAAGCCCTTCGTGTCTCGAACCATAGGGCGTTAAAACAAATTGCCATGGTGATGGTCGGAAAAAAGCCGTATCAGCGCCAAAAGTGGTTCAGAATGTGAACGTCTGAATTCAAAGATATTTAATACAACCATGCAATGGATATTGAAAGATGAGTTCAAACAAAAGCCTTATACCTATAATGGACAAATTCTTATCGAAATTGAAAAAAGGTGCGGTTCGATAGAGTATAGGGGCTATTGCGTTTGCACGAACGTGGCCAGTTACCAAATATCGTGTTCTCTGATGGAAAAATTTCCCTATCAACCAATTCATGAACACATAAAACTTTTGGCCATGAGAAGTCAAGCGCCACCGTTTGCTATGGTTGGGCAGCTGTGACGGCCGATCGGCGAATGTTTAACGTGAAAGTAGCTAGAAGATTTGGGCAATCAAACATTTCGATAATAGGTGTTCCATGACTCTGCACGCGTCAACCAAGAGTGGTTAAAAAACAATGGCCTCCAATGCCACCAGATGCAAAGCCGCTTTTTCATGTCGGGCATTTTACAGGTCAAGTTCAGCGGGCTCACTTATCAACCGGTAGTTCGCGCAAAAGGCCGCCATATCGAAAATTTGAAATAAATTCTAAAAGCAAAATTGTTTTCCAAATTTTTTTTCGTTAATTCAACAAAATTCGATTTCAAATACAAAAAATTCAGCGTTCTCAAAAGTTTATCTTCAAATAGTCACCCCTGTTACAATCACAGTGTAGATACCGTTTTGCTTGTATGTATTACGTTTTTTTTTTACCGTATCCGATATTATTTATCACTCTAGTTTGCTGTTTACATAGAAGTTTCACATGCCTTCTAAAGTAGCGCGTACAATAGGATGCACCGACCAAGTAATCAAATCAGACTGCATTCTGCCAGGTAACCAGTGTGTCTTTCATGTCAGTGTGAGTTCCATTAAAACAATCTGAAGAATTCAGGAGGAGCTTTGGTTGTAGTAGCAGCTTACATCGAGTGGGATCACTATCACAAGAATGCTTTAAATAAAACCGAAGAAACTATCGATCACTATTTGAAACAATTCTTAACGATTGATTAAAACAAAATCACATAAAAACGGTATGAATGGCGTCGAGTCTGTTGGCAATCAAATACTCTATGCAATGATCTGGTTTTCTGATCTGATTTCAGTTCAGATCATGATATGAGAGATATTTGATTTTTTATAGCTCTTAGCTTATGCAGAATCTTTCTGGTTACGCTGCAGGTCATAGGAACTGCCTACCTGCCATTAGTCTCGTCTATCACAATTAGTCTGAGCATGAATTCACACGGAAGGATTGGCATCCTAATGTCCTATGAGATTGAGTTGAGTTGATATATAAAATAGTACAACTTTTGGCAATCTCATTAGTGTTATAATTTCTTCAAATGCTATGACGGCAACATATCCAGAACTTCTGAAAATTAAGTTGAGAGATATTTTGAAATATTATGGATGCTGTTTAGATATGATTGGCTATCGATGTTAATGCAAATATCTGTAGAAATTATTTCATTTCATTTTAGCCGAAAGATTCCATTTAAAAGCTCGAAAGCCGAAAAGAGTTATTCAGTGCCAGTTTCGAGAAATGCACTGTCTACTCCTCTTGCTTCATTTTGAGTCATAAAAGCTAGAAACGCAGCATAAATGTCATATGCTCACTATATTTATCCAGAGGCAATAGATCTAAAAGTTGGTATAATCAAGGGTACTGTTCTTCAGAGTCCTATTTTTGCACATCTTTAAGGGATATACTGTTGATTTCATTTTATAGAGCTAAATATTCAGCTGCTACACCATACCTAAGTTTGACCTTATTATTGAGGCGTAGGAATTTGTACCATTAATTTTTGCACACTTTGTCGAATCTAAATGAGGATATCTAGGTTTTTATTGCCCGCTACTTAATTATTGATTTCCGATTCAATTAATTGTCTAGAATCGCTCCAACCAATTTTTTTTAGGTTCAGAAGCGCTATTTCGTTCATTTAGGAAATCAATTCAGTAAATAGTTTACCAGCTGTAATGTGGTATAAATGAGCAAAAACTGTATAGACTGTTCCTACCAGAAGCCTAAGCAATTTTCCACTACATCAAGGAGGGGAATGATTTTAGGACAAGCTGTCAATAATTTCTGAATATTCTGTCCACGTACCAGGAGATTGTAGAAAGTTAAACCCTTACCGAACGATGTCGTGCCATTATGCGAGCATCAAATTACATCACGGGTTAGAATTGAAGAAGTGCTAACACAGACAGAAATTCTAAAAATACTGCCATATGACTGCCAGTGAAATGTGCTAGTCATGCTAGATATTGGTGAATCAAGATTCTTCTTATTGGCAAATTGAATTTACAGATGAAAAATAGTTCCTGTGAAAGGCAGTAGTACTGCCAAAGAAGATACGTATGCCTTAACTAATAAATCTTTGAACTGAGAATACTCAAAGATACATATGTGTTGATGATTTGACTAAGGAAACTGAATATAAGGAATTTGATTGTTAGATCTAACAGCGCTTAAGTGCACAGTGCACCCTTAATGTTCAGGAAGGCTATTATAGTATATTTCTACAGAGCAAAAGCTTTTTCAATTAGATACACGAGGTATGCATATTTATATACTCATATCAATGTTAATGTTGGTTTTACACACTGAAAGTGATGGTTACCTATTCTTTCTAAGTATGGTGGTAAATTGATCTTTAATTTTAAGTCTTTGGGATAACATATGAGTTTCAACCTGATTAAAGTACAATATAAAACCATGTTGACCTTCGTTCATAATTTAGTAATGTGCACCAAAAATAGGTACCCAGTTGGATGACTTTTAGCAATTATCAAGCAAGTACAGTTCTATTGACTTTAATAGATAAAAATGTATTTCTGTTCTGGTAAATAGATAGTTAGGATTTTATCGGAGACTAGAACTTTACAGAGCTTTATTCTCACATAAGAGCCTTCAGGATTTCCTGTAAGCTTTCCTCTGTTCACATTTGATTGCTTTGATGAACTCCTTTTAACTCAAGAGCTTCTCTGGTGACTTAAATTTTATTGAACACTTTATTTTTAGATTATTAGACATTGCCTTAAGATATCTTCGTCGTTTATCGGGAAGGCCAAGACTCAGGTGGCCCACGCAAGTGGAAGGGGATCTCACCCAAATTAGCGCGCGAAACTGGAGGCAGCTAGCCAGGGATCGAGCTGGCTGGAGATGCGTGTTGATTGAGGCCCAGGTCCCCCCGGACTGTAGCGCCACTTAAAGTAATGTAAGTAAATGTACGTTTAAACATTTTTTTCCTTAAAATAAAAGTGGTCTCTACACAGCGATTGAAAGCATGTTTATTTAAAATTTAAAAGCGGCAATAAAACTAGATCTCGAGTAAGAAATTCTTTTCTTTAACGAAATCATTATATGAAATTAGCTGGCAATTTTAAGTCAATATTTTAATCTTACAAACTGATGTTGTAAGGAATGAAGTCTTTTTCAGGGTGAACACGCTCAAAGCAATTTGAAGTTGAAGAATGCGCCAGCGTCCCCGGCAGAATGAACTGATTAAGTATATCGGTGTAAGTCCACTCACATCTTACAATACTTAGTTTAAACTGTTCCAGCTATTATAGTCGACTATCTATAGAATAAACATTTATGACTGGCATTTACTCTTTTATCACTGAGAATTCGTCTTAAGGATGCAGATCTCATCTCTCATCCATGCGTTTAGTCATTTGCGGTGTTAATTACAAAAACCCGTCCATTTAGTGCAACCAATCAAAATTCGTTACACATTTACTGAAGAGATTTACATGTCATCGATGACAAGAATCTTCGGCATCCAAATCAAAAATAAACCCAACACATCTTCCATCATACCGCTCAAGCAGAAAGATTGAAATTTAACCATTTGCCGACAAATACAGGCGGAATCATACTGCATTGCCTAGCAATCGACACCCATCGTTTTGGGTGTCACTATTGGAAGGCGAAGGTGTGAAGCTCTTACCTTCTGTTTTGTGAAACAAAACTCATGAAAGAAAAATCAAATTAAAAACCTTTAATGACCCAAAGGACCAGAAATCATTTGCAGTACATTAAAAAAAAAAACACATCTGCACCGAGATTCATCTCTTTTGGTATAGCGCGCGTTCCAGACCTTAAAATATAGAAGTACATACTCGTATTCATATATCCTCAAACTCTATTCTTACATGCGAGTATGTGTTTGTTTCGATTTCATTTCAAGCCGAAGCCGTTTGTTTTATGGGTGCCAGACCACCGAGGATAATTTCTGTTCTCAGCTGTGATTATATGTATATATTCATTCGAAGTGATCCGCTGAATGCAAACCCTGGCATTGCAAGGACAAAACAACCGTCCAACCGTCCAACATTCAACATTCAACATCCAATCGGAACTAATTGGCCGTATAAATTCTTAGGTGTTCCATCAATCGCAACAATAAAAATCGTTTCCAATGCGGGGTATGCAGCCCTATACCATGTCAGTATGTTCCTATTAGTGTGTGAGTATATATGTATAGAAAAAAACAAAACGAGGGTGACTTTGAAACTATTGACAGGAGAGGATATCCCTATTTAGAGCGACAGCCGATTGCAATGCTAATGCCAATCCAACCAACCAGTAGAAAGATAGATACAGATACGTAGACTTTGTGCGATCAAAATAGAAAAATCCTCATTTTTCTACACGCTCTACACGCTCAGGCTCATGCATGGAAAAAGGATGCAAAAGGACACCGAGAAAATGGCGATTCGCTATGGGTAGGATAGTTTTCATGATTACCTTTAGCATTGAACCTGGATTGGGATTTATTTCTGTTTTGTCCTCTTTTTTTTCTGTGGTCTCTCTCTTATTTGATAGCTTTGTGCGATGGGATTTTTGTCAACTAGCCAAATTGGATTTGGTGTCAAGCAGATAGACAGATGGTCATAAAGTAGGAGGATAGGCTCTATTATTAGAAGAAAATACACTTAATGAGTACTAGTTTACGACAATATGAGAGTGAGATAGATATACTGATTGGGACAAAGCGGGCTCGTGCCTTCCTAAAATGGTGCCGGGAATAGAGTCAATTAATTAGGAAACCCATTTTCCAGAAATGGTGTGGGCTGGGTTGCCTTAGTCATTGGCATATTTGAAGACAAACCAATCGACTCGATCCAAAAAAAAAAAAAAATATATGTATACAAAAAGAAATAAAGAGTTCAGGAAAATATTACAATATTGCAAACTTGTATTAACTTGAAAATTACCCATATACTCGTACCTACTCTTCGTTTTCACGGTTTCGTAGAAAAAGAGTAGGGTAGCAGTTATCATACTGCGCAATCGGAAGCGATTTACATTCCTAGTATAAGAAATATGTCAGATATTGTAGACAAAACATTGTTCATTACCCTAGTAAGGACTGGTGTCGAAATAACGCCTTAAAATATGTTTGGGAAATCCTTTTTAAACCAAGATTTCCTACATAAACTATCTTTACTACAGCTATCTTCTTAGCAGCTTAACAACGTGTAAATTTTTTGTCTGTGACACTATATACCTTCTTTCTTAAGTATAAAGAATTGTCTTCTGTGATGTTTTGATTTCGCAGCGAAAAACTTTAATCTAATATATACATATATATCTAGGAGGGGCTATTGTCCTAGATGGAGATTTCAAACTAGTACTCAACCGTTTCCTGTTAAGGACCCCGCAAATTACGACTTGAGTTGTTATGTGCTCTTTAGATGTTTTTATTTTTATTTTTTCTGGTGCAGCATCGAAGAACCTTCAAAACGGAGTGTTGGTGGACACTAACAGTCGTTTCAGTCATTCGGTAAAAATGAGTTCTTTAAATGTTAAAAGCACCCATAAGTCTGTAATATCGGTTACCACCCGATCTCTTTGTACAAGGAGTAAAGAGAATTCAAATCCTCTTGGTTACGCTCCTCCGCCACCGTGTCAGCTGGAACATGCTTTATCTTTTTAAACAAGTGAAAGCCTAGAATATTTGTGGAAGATCTGGTCTGCGTTACAGCAGATCATATCGCCATGTAGGACGTGCGATGAGTTGTACTGATAATAACTGATTTGTGTATTAAAAAGACTGCTCCCAATACCAGCGTTTGTCTAATCTTAACAGGCTTTCACTAAGAATATTTAAGTTTTTAGAATGCCAGCGAATCCTCTATGACAGTTGCAAAGAATAACATACAAGACATCACAGAGAAGTCCTGATTTTCTAACCATAATGCACTTGAAGATTTCCAAAACGCTCCACTAAGTACTTACGGTTTTTTTTTTGTCTCTGTATAAGATAATAGGGATATTTTGGAGAGTCTTTTTAATTGCTCGAGGACTTAACTTCTCAATCGCCTTCGAAACCCACAGAAACAGCGATTGAAAAGAGCTATTTTTCGCTTTGTATCACCACTTATATTATTCATTACAGACTACCTCAAAACTTTAAATGTCCATTATTACGTGCTGCCTGGGGTGTAGGTGTTAATTGTCCGTTTTTTATGACAGCATATTTCTTGACTTGCTTTTATTGTCCAACAAACCAATTTTTGCTGTTCTTTTTTAATAATCACAAATGCCCCATTAGTTGCCCGCTGATACCTTACTAGAGAAGTTGTCACATTTTTGATATATTCATATTGTGCCTTTGGTGTGGGCTTGGAAGTTGCACAAAATTTTTCATCATCCTAAGAATCGATGTTGTTTTTTTTCGCACTTTGATAGGGCAGCGGCAATTTTCTATTGACTTCTGTAGCACCGAATGGATTTGGCAGGGATGCCAAGACCAGACTTGGATCTCGATAAATCGTTTCTTAAAGTTGATTAAAAGGAGGTTAGTATCGAAGGTCGTTCCGCATCTTCTTCAAGAAGAGTGAATATTTGACCGATTGTAGACTGCTAACTGTATTAATATTGACATTTTAGTTGTTGACAATTGTTTTGAGATGTTAACTTAGTACGGCAGCGAGAACTTTGTATATGATGCTAAGTACATATGCCCCAAGGTTTTGACGAGCTCAGAAGCGGACAGAGGATGCTGGCATTCATTCATCAGGCAATTTTCACGGTCTTTATCCGTTGAAAGAGGACAGAAGTATATTATTAATCTTTCTGTTAGGAGTATTTTCGTCATTACCGATATTTAACAGCCCACGAAAGGGGATTTTCCAAATTTTCAGCACTGTCTGGGTATCTCCTACGCTGTTTCCATATAGGTACGAGTACATTCGTCTATGCCGGCCTCGGTTCTGGTTTTATTGCCCTGATACATTTTTTTTACCTTCGAGGAAAGAGTCAAACTTCTTTCCAGAGCTATCATCTGTCGATTTTCTCGAGGTTACGTTTTTTCAATTCACACCGTTTCCTTCATAGAAGTTTATGTATGTTCATATCTCCTCTGCTGCTTCATGTCAACATCAGCTTACAATACAGTCCGTCTCGTGAGTCGAAAAAGTAAGTTTATATTAAACAGAACTGAACCATATGAATACACATGTATATACGAGTACAAGCACATAACGTACCAAAACTACCATACCATACAAGAAGTAAGCTCACCCTTAACCATATAAATGAATCGACTAGATGGAAGGTGAACAAATCGTGAGAACACTTAGACCTTAGAAAGTGAAGAATGCACTGTCAGTTGTTTCAAGTGAAATTAAACAAGTCAGGAGATGCCTTCCGCCCGAAGACGGATGGTCATGTTGGAAAGAAGCGCAATCTGGTTGAGTGGATAAATTTGGAGGAATATTTGCAAAAAAATTAAAAAAATTGTTTTATAGCAGATAACAACATCTAGACAAGAACATCAATGGAACTTGAACAAAATGGCCACCGCCGACCTTGTTTTTATTAATATCATAAAATCCACGAAACAAAGCACCGAATTTTCAATGACTTGAAAGCATAAAATCGTCGCAATAATCAAATCCGCATATGGAAGTGAATCCTAGGTTCATGATTAACACAATAGTAGGTTTGGGGGTGAAATGTGGTTAGTGGAGGTCATGTTCTCCCACCTCTCTTTTATGGGAGCCATTAGCCATGTGATTTTCCCAGCAGTGAATAAAAAAAAACACAAAGACTGCTACTTCTATGTAATTTAAACTTATAAACGAAGGGTAGAGTGTCCCCATTGCCTGAATTTCAAAGAATTGTCTAGAAAGTTGTTGTCTACTTGCTTGATATGGCCGGGATAAGGTAGTCAGTATCAGTAGTATTTTGCATTTCTCTGCTAGCTACGCAGAAAAATTCAGTAGAAACCACAATAACATTATTTTGTTGTAACAAAACAAATGAATCAAATGGCAACTTATTAGACTTACTCGTTTTTGAAAAAAGGTTGGTCAGTCCTTGCCGTTCTATCCATATTGGTTCTTGTTTTCAAGTTAAGAGTTAGGGAAAGCAGTACAATACCTTCGGTTAATAAGGCCATGCAATGTAAATCTTTTCTCTTCTAAAAGCATTAATACGTTAAAAGTGTACTGTCATTCTCACATAAATAAGAATACTTCACGTTGATCGATGTAGGGTTGACTGGATCCTTGCGTTTTAAGGACCTATAATTAAATTTAATTTAGACTAAGCCAAAGCCTTATAAACTAAATGCAAATAAAGTCACCACCCAAAAGCTCTGATGCATCACATTCAAAACTCCTTTCAGTATGAACGATAGGTCGATAGGTCCATAGGTCCATAATTAGCTGCCAGTTTGATTGATTGGACAACTTGTCCGTGTGTCGACGCCAATCTAAATTCAACTTACATATCCGCCTTTGTTGCTTTCTTTCCTAATTAAATCGTTTACAAAACAAACATTGACGAATCAGTTTCACTTGGCGCCTTCTTCATAGTTCCTTAATTCATCCTTTCGCAATATTAACTCAATTTAATTTCAACTCTCAATTCGTTTCATAAATTTAAATGCTTATTTGAACGGATATTAAGAGTCTGTTCGTGTACCTCTGATGAGATGGTAATGTTATCCGTAACTATACATTCCTTCGACGACGTCCTGGATAATTATCCACCGACCGTCGATAACACGAGCCACTGATACACCTAAATTTGATAAGATTCGCTTTGAGTTGCATTACGTAACGCGAATTTAGAGCGTTAAATTTTCTCAGTCTGAGCCGAATTGCCAATTTTTCATGCGTGTGAAATGGTTTTATTTAAAAAAAAAAAGGAAAAGAAACACTCTCACATGGAAACACTTTTACATGGACCGTGAATATAGTCGAAATTTTTCATAACGTCATAATAAAGGACTGACGTCCTATTCAATTGAAGTAGTACAGGAAGGCAGACTTTAAAAGTTCCATTACTGATGGTTGCTTAAGCTATATATGCGAGTGCATGTGATGAGATACAGATAAATACACAGGAGATGCTCTACCGGTTGTTTTGTTCTTAGATTTGAATATTTCTCAACGTGACGACATTCGCACACTGCGCCTCTAGGTGATGTTGTAATGTGACAGCATTACGATATTTCTGTTGATTCTGGTGATGTTATTCCGTTGTAATTGTGATTTCTCCCATGAATTATGGAAATGCATTTGGTGGTTAATGGATGTTGACTGGTGGGAACTGTTATTGGCGCTTCTTTGCGCGAATGCGTTGTGGTTTCAAGAAAACCAGGCACTGGCTGGGGATTTATGAGAAGAACTTTCGTGGTGTCAGTTTTTAGGATTTAAGGTCTTTGTAGAATAAATGCATTGACAACGTGTACATATTGCGGAAAAGAAAGAAATCCCTAATGACTTACTGTTTGAAATGTATACTTTGACACGGTTGGGTTTTAACTTAATATAAAGAGCTGGCTTAGTTTCTTGAATTTTTTATTTATCTGCTTTAGCCTAGAAAGTAGTGGAGTCAACTTACAGTTTACCAATATGATTTTCTTAAACTATCTTCTCTTAACGAACGTCAATTTTCTAAAGGGTGTATTGAAAAAGAACGCGGATAATGGTAACAAATTTTATGATGTTTCTTTGTTCTGATTTCGGAGCCTCGCAATTTTAAGGTAATTTGTACCACATTTAAAAATAAAATTGAGAATCTCTTTAACAACGATTTTAAGGAATTCCTCAGGGTTAGGAATTTCTCTGAGGTGTGTCTCCTTAAGACACTTAGAATCATAGATTCAGTTTTGTCGTTTTACATCTATGAATAAGACCTATTTTGCGTAGAAAATACCAAAAATGGCAGTTTTAGGTAATAACAAATTCAACCCTTATAGTTGAAGGAATTATTTTGGTTTTTTGTGAAAAGGTGCAATGTGTCTTTTAGTCCGACTAAGCTCTGGGATGTTATCCCGATGGGATACACACCTTTTGTTCTCAGTCCCAATTCTTTATTCTTGAATTTGTTGTTGAACTCAGGGCCGTTAAAAGATTCAGCCGAACCCGTTCTAGCCAGTTTGTCCACTGTTCCATTTTCTAAAATACTTTTTTGATAAGCCACCCACCAAAGTTTTACTTTGATTTTATGGCAGAGGTCTTGTAGTGTTTTGAAGCTGTGTAAGACTGATTTGGAGTCAATAAGGTTTGAGTCTAATGCTTTAATGACTGCTTATCAATCCGTTAGTACTCGTATATGGATGGGTATATCCTTCTTTCCCTTATTGGGGATGAAATTTGCACAGACCTGAATGGCATGGATTTCCACTTGAAATACACTGAAACTTTTTCCCATTAATTTCGAAATTCTGATGTTTGGCCCCAATGTGCCAGCAACTATCTCGATGTCCATCTTTGACCTATATGTATACTAATTGATATCTTCAAGGTTTGTGGTGCGGTTTTTTTGTAGTTCCATTACTACATTAAACCTTCTGTCGAAGTACATGGTCTTAGGTAAGCAGTCGTTTATCGTACAGATCATGGAAAACACTGGAATTTCGGAGAGAAGATTAATTTAATTCATGCGATCTAAGTGATAAATCTCTCCAGTTTGTAGTAGTTTGACTGTGCTGCGAATTGTTATCCTTTTTACTAAAGATATGGAATGGCGTTAGACCATTGAACGCTTTTATGGCTGTTTTGGGGCATGTGTGCCTTCCACCTGTTATGCCGAGGAATGTATGTAAGCCTTTGTAGCCGCTGAAGCTCATGTATCACTGTTTATCCTGTGTTTTATATTGTCATACCACTGATGAATGTGTAGGTGATAATGGATCAACACCCATTCAAATATGTGACTTTGGGAATAACCCCAGGTCTTACCATACAAGCAAGACGACAGGCCTACATGGTTTTATAAGCACTTACTTTATTTTTTTTACTTTATTTATTGTGGCATAATGTTTACAATATTCATAGTCATAATGCTCGAACTACAGAGATTTGGTTGAAGCACCTTACTACTAAAATATTATTACAAATGTTTTAAATAATATCACAGAATTTTATAAAATTGAAGGAAAAGCCACTAAAAACCTTCACTAAAATAAGTTCTATGCGCGATATCGTTGGAGGAAAAAGAGAAGTGGTTGAAAAATTGGGTTTGAAAGTACAAACTTTAAATACTATTTAATTAATAGTTTCGAATTAAATAAATAAATAACAAAAAATAAATAAATAAATAATAAATAAATTATAAATAAATAAATAAAAAAACAAAATAAATAAGGCAAAAAACAAGCGAAAAAAAATAATAATAAACTTGGTGAGTAGTACTGTGAAAAGCTCTAAAACCGAATTGTTCAGAAGGTAGAATAGAGTTGTTCTCTAAGAAGGCTGCCAGGCTTAAAAATGGGCAGGTTTCCAATGTATTGGGAAATATCAGAATCTTAAGCAGTAGTCAAATAGTTCCGTTAATTTCGTAAGAGCAAAAGGTGGTAGGTTCTTAAGACATACATTCCTAATACCATTAAAATCGCCAGAGTTTTTTAATTGGCAAGCGATTAAAATCATTGGCTAAAGTCTGAGATTTAACGAAATTTACGGACTGTTTGACGGAAGCTTCAATGTTCATAAGTGGGGTAATATTATTGGCAATCGAATGATTGAGTTAAAAATTGTTTGCCTTATTAAGTAAGCATTACAGAGTTCCCTGTTCTTAATCACCTTGATTATATTCCAGAACGGCTTGCTACCCTTGTCTAAGCTTTGGGACTTTTCGTTCCACGATTGGTTTTTGAAATTAGCAATAGCGAATTTGACTAAAGTTGGACTGTTATTTTGAACCCATGCATTTAATCGTATTAACCTTTAAAATAACTTCTAATTGGCATTTTTGACGTCGTATATACGATGGGAGCATTTAACTGAAGAAAGAATAACACAACATTTAACAGGTAAATGGTCAGAACTGATCTCATTAAGTGTTATGTATGAGAGGAGTGAAAAGGTCAGGCATATTAGTTAAAAATGGATCTAATGTAGATGGGTTCTTGTTCCTGTTTGCTGGAATATAGGAAGGATTTGGTGGATAAAGAATATCAAAAGGATGCCTTGAGTTTAAGCCAGCAGGAATGTTACCCAAGGCGTTGGCTCTGAGACAAACCCAGCGTCTTCGTCTGCAGTTGAAGGCACCACCAATAACGAATAAATCATTTGTATTAAGTAATTTTAAAAGATCATTGTTGAGATCTCTTCGTTTTTGTGGTGAAGTTGATCCACCTGGAAAATATGCACTATAAATTTTCAGAGATAGACCATTAGTAAAGGGGACTTAATTAATTTTGTACTTATGGTGGGAAGTACTTTGTGTTCAATCAAACGTTTTATAAATACGGCACCACCACTTCTCTCTTCCCTAATCAAACGATAGCATTTATAAATAGTATTAGGCACACAATCGGTTGAGTGCGTGCATTTATTTCCTACAGCGTAAAAAGCTCTTGATTGTTCTGCACATTAATATTGTTTTAGACTTGGACCACACATTCGATGTTTTGTAAAAGTAAGTGTTTGCAGCTTTGGGTGCTGTATTATCCGATGATGCATTTCGTTGGGATGTTAGTAATGGAAAATCCATAATGTTAGGTAAAAAGGACTGCTGTGCTCTTCTAATAGGTATGGTTTTGTTTTTGGTCGAAAGCTTTTGCCTCATTTCAAGGAAGCTTTAAAGACTAATACATGTTAGATCAGTGGGCTTATGTGTTCAACTGCAGTTGACGCATTTTAGTTTCTTGGAAGTGCATTCACTTTATTTATGATGCTCAGAACGGATGGAAAACTGAGTTTTTATATGGCAATTTTTCTCACCATGATCGTACATCTGGCAGTTATAACACTGCGTGATACGATTATGTTTTCGTCTTGCAAAATCCCATTTGATCTGTGTTTTTAATACAGATCTAAAATTTTTCTTATGCTCGGCGAGTCGTATAGATCCAATCTCAATAATCACTAAGTAAAATATCTCGACGAAACGTTCATAATGTTTTTTAATTTGTTTGACTTTTGGCATTTTACTTCACTTTTGAGTTCATCAGCAGACAATTCAACACTTTCACAGATTATTTCAATGCCAATACTCATTTTTATTAATGTGTTCTGATGGAATTTTCGATTTTGCATTAGAAACTGTTGAACTTAAAATTTAATCGCAGTCTACGAGTATGTCTCCATTTTCCGATTCCGGTAGACGTGATAAAGGTTCGAAATAATTGGTATTTCTAGAATCCATTTTAAATGACTTGATGATTGAAGACCTATAGTCTTCAATATTAGTCGACCGATCACGTTTGGGAATTTTCGTTGTGTACGTACGCTTGAGGACATTTGGATATTGAATATTTAATACTTTAACAAGACAGTATCCAAAAAGCAGAGTTTACACGATATTCGGCGTCTTGTTCAAAGCCGCGACGAATGTAAATTAATAAAAAACAACTAAAAAAGCTGTTTCACGAGTATATGTACAAAGCGGATCGTTAGCTCCACAAGAAACAAGAAATTGAAGATATTATTCTTTATGACCAATAGAAAAATAACTAATGCCAATAGCTGTTTTTTTTGGCTAAATAACACTTTACCTGTAAGACATACGCTAAGATATAGGGCTTGTTTCTTAGAATGGTCCTCGTCATTAACAAGGCTATAATAAGATCAAAAACAAATATCATATGCGTCAGTTGCTTTCGAAAAAATATTATTGCTGCTTGATATAGACTTAAAAGAATGTTCTATCTCACCATGACATGTTGATATTTATATCATGCACTCTTAAAGCCATTTTCCGTCTAAAAAGACATGCTCATTGGTGCTAGAGGAAACACCCGCACTGTATGATTTCGAACAAAGTCTGAGTCAGAAAAGGATTGTAGTCGGGTAGTCCTCTCTATCTTAAAATCTGATCCGGGATACAGCGCTTGTGTTTTTCTGAAGCACAGCAAAGTTAGACTTCATGTCTTGTAATGGAAACTTGCATCTGCCTTCCTAGCGGAAATATAAACCATCCTGATGGCACTGAACTATGTATATGATGAAAAATAAGTGGAGCGGCAGCAAAACTATGTTTAAGGCCTTGCAAAACCCTTCCACGACTTCCAAACTAGTTCGACATGCAAGCTTCTCTGAATGCAGTCGCAAGGCTGATTGTACTGAATCCTGTTTGACTCTCTGATCATAATGGAATCACGGAAAATAAGCGGGAGATAAGCTTGTTGGCTAAAGCTAATGACGTTTCGAACCAGGGTTCGGATGCCTTGCGTTCTTGGTAAGGGTTTCATTGACACTAGATGACAGGAATTTCCAAGATGTCATCAGAACAATCGAATGTGTTCCTACTATTTTCAGTTGCAAAGACCGTAGACTGGTATTGTTATGGGACTCTGGGATATTGTAAATTCCCCATTATATGTTATAATTGAATCGACTTGCTAGAACGCTTTATGTGATAGTAACAAAGAGACGGAGCAATAAACCTGTAAGTATCTGACTTACGCTCTTATAAGTTTGGTGGTACTCGCCGCCGATGCGGTGGGTACTGTACGCTATTAACAACTGTATTTTTTTTAAGTTACTGCACCTCAACTTTCTTCTGAAAACCTTTCGCATCTAAATGGATACAGATTTTTTCTCTCTGAATAGCTAATCCAAATACCTTGTCCAAAATATATTTTGTACACATATTTATTTATTGGCCAATTGAATCATATTCATTATTCCTGAAGATTCTCATGGATGTGAGCTCCTTATATTCCACATAGCTCTAATTACATATAATATTAAAAACAAAAGCAAGAACAAATATTGGAAAAACGAAATTGAACTCGTATATTCGACTTAAGCGTTGAATTGGGAAATATCTTTAAATATGAATTACTGGTCAAATTTTCTTTTTGTTTTCTGAAAAAGTCCCAAAGTCCTTTTTTTTTCAAAGTTGTTTTTTCCCCCTTCAATTCCAAAACCTATAATCACAAAGTCAGCCAAAATATTTCTTCTTCAGCTCACAACAATCGGCCCTAGGCCACAGGTAATAAAATGATCACACGTCACCTTAGTTTGTTTGCCTTGAGTCATGTGCTGATGCTGATGTTGTCAAACACAACAAACCCTTGTGTAATATTTTGAGACTTGGTCCGGCTGAGCAGGAAAAACAAATCCCCAACCTCAGCTGATCCTGATTAGCACTTGTTCGACTCTGAAATTGCATGTTCACGATCGGTGATCGTCGCCGCAGGCGTCTTGAAAAGGATTCTCTCTCAATAAGTAAACAAAAAGCATATGCCCTGCTTCCGTTTCGATGGATGGTTATGTGGGTATGGTCATTGGTCATGCATCTGAAAGTGTATATTTCAATCAGATACAAATATATAGAGACAGACCCAAAGTGATGGTTCAGATTAGATGGACGAGCCCTTTCTTTTTGACGAAGGGAAGAGGTTATCCAATCTAGATACCTTTGTCTGTGATCCGATTTAATTTGGATTACCACGAGAATCCGGTGGTTAAGTCTAGTAAACGCCCACAAATCCTCTGCCCATATCTTTCCTGTTGTGAGGATTTTTGCAAAGAATTTTGAGTGTGAATGTGTGTTTCTGTTTTTGTTTTTGGGCGTCCTATTGTGCGAAAATGACTTTTTGACACGAGACTTAGGAGAAGATTAGCAGTTCCGAAGGATGACAGGTCAGAAGTTGGTGTGAATTTGCGTGCATAAAAGGATCGACGCATAATACATTTTCTGAAGTTGTGAAATGTTTATGAGGTTTATTGGATTTTTGAGATTAGATTACGTAGTTTGTCTCCTCGTGATGTGGATTTTTTTTTTAAAAAAGAGACTGATCACTGGACCCCCAGTGAGGAGAGTTAATGAAGTTATTTGAGCTGAAAATTTCCAAGTACAAGTCGTTCCTTTTTCTTAAGGAAAATTGTGAATATGTGTACATACGAATGTATGTATCTACGACTTGGTAAACGAAATGTTCAAAACTGATCAATCAATCAATCAATGAACTTAATTTGATTAATGAAAAAAGTTTTCATCAGTACAACGAAGCCTTAAATGTAGATATTAGGACTGAGCCGCTGTTATTCTTCGCTCGTTTCAAAATGTCTGATTGCAGCAACCAGAGCCTGGTTGATAAGTTGTCTAAGTTTGTAAGTTTTAGCCTTTTGAAATCGTGCAGACATTAAAAATTAACGTTTCTTGTTTTTTCATACATTATTTGAGGAATTGAGTGTAGTATTTAACGTTTAAGAGATTGCCCACTATGTCGTCTCGAGGCCAATATGTTCACCCGTCAGCATAGCCTACAAAGGTGTGATTCTCAGCGAGTGAGAAGAAGTAGTTGGGGCACATAGTAATTACGCCTTTAAAGGCTACAGTCATCTTTGACGAATATATCACCAGTTTCATACAAGTATCGTTCATTGTGAAAAGTATCAGTAGAAAGAGTGCTAAAACTTTAAGATTCGGGATAGTAGAAACGAAGCCATACCTGAGAAACTTTAGTTGAAAGTTGCTCGCTTCTTTGCTTACGAAACAACAATTGTGCTGCGATACTGGTTTTTGAAGATAACTATATATATAATTCAAGAGGAATTTGATTGTCTGATGCCCGTGAAATATTGGAAAGGCAACAGCTAAATGAGCTACGTATATTTAAACAACGATATCTGGCTTTACACCGCAAATTTGCTGTATTGGTACCAAGGTAATTGAACTTGTTGGAAGTTGCAATTATCTTGATAATTACCACTCATTTCCTTTCGAAATAATAAGTCGACAAACTGCACATTAATCTGAAGTACGCTTTATATCCATAAGCCTATTTGACGTACCACGTTATAGATGTCAGTGTGCTACGCTCTGGTAGATAAGGTCTTATTACTTTGATGCAGAGACAATTCATATCTAATAGATGTGAAGGCTTAAGTTCGCATGAATCTGGGTCTCAATTAACAAACCTCTACAGTTAGGCGGGTCCTTAGCGGACTGCCTTCAGTTGGGCCTCTCAAGTCATTTCTGTTTGTTCGCACCAACTAAGGTGAGGTCTGCGTTATCCTTTAGATCAAGTTTCGCGTTACATATCCTAACCGCCTCTGGCAACTGATGCTCAACTTCCTGACAAGGTCGAGTCGCCGTCGTTGAATCTTCTCCTCTAAAGCACGGGACCGAATATTTTATGATTGATTTTTCACTCTAAACGACTGAGGATATCTCCAATTACTTTCGATAGTTCATGCAGGACTGGAGTGATCGAGGTCTTATAAAGAATCTCCTTAGTTTTTCGGGGTAGGTGAGGTCCTATTCAATTCTTTTTAAGCTCAACGAAACAGCGCGATTGACAAGAGGGTCTCTCTGATTGAATTCTGATGAGGTGTACCTTACTACTTCAAAATTAAAGTTGTCGACTGTGACGTTCTGTTCAATCTGTCGTTGTTGCGTGTATCTTCTTGTTGACTGCATACACTTGGTCTACCGTTAGACTTATTTTAGCAGCTTTCACTCCAAAATTAGCTAACGCATCAGTGACCGCCCCTAATTTTGCAAATATCATCAATATCAATAACTAGTAGTTAAACCAAAACTAGACATGGATCCTTATAGCTCGTCCCTATAAAAGCCGTAATTTTCGATTTGGATCTGGACTTTTTGAGACTTTCCAGGATCTGATTGAATGTGAAGATTTGGTCGGTTTTTGATTTTCCTGGTCTGATACCGCACTGATAGGGGCTAATCAGGTTGTTGACCAAGGTTTTCAGACGTTTACACAATGTGGTGGTTAAGATCTTGTATCCGATGTTGAGCAGGTATATACCTCAATAGTCGGTGCAATTGAGACCGTCTCATTTTTTTGTATAATAAATCAGCATCAAATGATGCTAATATGCCATTCATCAGACATATACTTTACATAACAGGTGTGAGAAATAAGTTGGTGAATGCGCTCCACAGAGTTAATTCCAAATGCTTTGCATACCGCGGCCGGTAAGTCATCAGGTGCAGCTGCTTTGTTGGATTTCAGCTAACATATAATATTGTAAACCTATCCTTAGTTCGTGGTAATCAGAGTCAATTTTGCTCGCAAGATTCGGATTTAATAAATGTGATAAATTTGATTTAGCGTTTCACCATCCGGAGCCCGTCATGTCTCCTTATATATATTGAGATGAGAAAACCGTGCTCTTGCTAAAGTGATATTTCGTCCTGCTGCAAAATCAATAGGTCTAAGTCCGTTGCCAAACGTGGCGTCGTGTAGGCTAGGCTCAGCATTGTCCTACCAAAGTTGTCCTCCTTTCCTATCCTGGCATTAAAATCGTCTACTACGATGCTAATATGAAACTTCGGACATTGCTTATAAGTCTTGTGTAGGAGCTGGTAGAAACATTCTTATGTGTCATGGTCCTTCTCTTAGGACTAATGCTAGCGAAATAAGCCTTGCGGTATGTCTTAAGAGCTCGCTCACTTGTTGAGTTCTTACATCCGAATTAGCGCTTTTTTATTTCCCTACATCAATCACTATAGTTTATATCACATTTTTTCATCCCTCCTATGAAAGCAATCGATGACCTCTTCTACTTGCCCGGCTGCATGTTGCCTTTTAAAGGTCACGGAAAAAATATCAATGTGAATGTTAAATCATGATTTTTGAATAAATCGATTTCTTTCGGCAAAATGGTGATTCATATAAAAAAGGTTGTAAAATAGCAAGTCCATACAAATATAAATCGCATACAAGTAACCATTATTTCACCGTAGTTTCTCCATTTCCAACTAACTTTTGTCATTTTTTTTTTTTTTTTTATAAAATAGTGTAATGAAGGATTTATGGTTTCAATTAAGTTAACATGCTTGTATCTGAGAACAACCCACCACCCTGCAGTCGTTGTCTTTAAAACTTCACACTCTAAAACGCATTGTAGGAAGTAGAACTGTATAAATGTCCAGAAACACTAAGCGTTCAAAAAAGGGCAACAAACAAGTACACACCATCGATGGGATAAAAAAATAACTGAAATAAAACCAGTAAGCCAACATCTTTCACCCATTTAGTCGAGTTGTACTGGGTAGTGAGTAGGCCAGCTGCATACTTCTTCCATTTCAAAATCCATACAAATCCTCAGATACAAATACATAGTTCTGTCAATTCGGAAGGGAATACGTAGCCCTTTTGTTCGGTTCGGTTTTGCACGCTTCACGCTTATTTAGCCGAAATGTCAAATAGCCGACGACAAACGACTTCGGGGCAAGACACGGAATTGGATTTAGATATATGGATGTGGCTGTGGATATGGATATGGATACGTATGTGTATAGTCTACAGTATTATCCTAGACTCGATTTTAGACTAAATGCATTCGTAGTATGTCGATGTCGATTTTGATGGGTTTCCCCTGCTACTTAGTTTCCCATTCTCATGAGCCAGCATCTGCATTCATGAGGACTTCTACATTGGACAGGACATAGATAGGATGTACTATTTCGTAGCATTTTACCTACCGCGTTTTGATTACATTTAATTATCCTGGTTCTCATAGGAAATATGAAGCCCAACCCTCGTCCATGGTCGGTTTTGTTAGTTTTCTGAAAAATCAAAAAATCTATCTGAACGGGGGAAAATAATGTCGATGATGAAGACGATGGCGGTGTGATGATGTAGTGGTTGATAGTGAATGTTGAATGATATGTAGTGTGTACCATGTTTGATTTTGGCACAAATTCGTAATGGCTGACTATAAAAGTTTCCAACAACCAGTATTTACGAGAGTGTAACTTTTATAAATGAGTTCTTATTTTACCCTCTTGTAAGTGCTGGGTGGGTTTTCGATGTATCTTTCGTATCTATCGTACGTTGGCACAGGGTCAGAGACATAGATTTGCTGTGTATGAGATTTTTAATGGCTGTCAAAGAGGTGTAAGAGTTAAATCATTTGAAGATCGAATGAGATGAGAGAAAATGAAAGACAAACAGCACGTGGGTAACTATGTCAAGTCAGCTTTTGAATTTCTGTAATGAATCAGCGAATTCAATTCATCAAAATGGTATGTGGTGAATAATGGTACATTGTCATCTGTGAGAGAGATTTCCGAATAACTGCTCGGGGTTGAGAATGTTGGAACTTTTTGCTCTGCGATTAATTGAATAGAATTCGATTACGATTAGAGATTTTGTCATTGGAATAGAGAACCTTTGATGGAAGTGTGTAATACGTTTTTCTGTAGTATCGGTGGATAGATACACTTGAATGACGGCAGATGACCTTGAATACAAGAAGAACAGTGTTGAAAAACAGCAAATATTCGTAATCGAAATATGATTGTGCCAGTGAACAAGTGAATATGAAAAATTGTCGTAATACCCATATGAAGACGTGAAATGACATAGAGTTCTTGATTTTCTTTGTTTTTGCTCAATTCAGACTTCAGTAGCTTTAAAGGTGGATCAAGGCAAAAAACAACAATGCAGTGTAAAACATTTCAGCAACATAGGTCGAATATACGGCAAACTGGTGCAACAACCAGCAGCTTACCAGGGCACCCATTTGCAAGCAGCATCCCGCAAAAATTCTAGATGATTCCTAGCCGATATGAAATGAAGATCAGCTCAGGAGATAAAAGCAATACTTGGGACTGTTGTAAAACTTACTGATCTGGACCTCTTACTTTAGGTGGCGCTACAGTCCGGGGTGGACCTGGGCCTCAGTCAACAAGCTTCTCCAGCCAGCTCGATCCCTGGCTAGCTGTCTCCAGTTTCGCACGCTAAGTTGGCTGAGGTCGTCTTCCACTTGCGTGCGCCACCTAAGTCTTGGCCTTCTGCGCTGCCCTCGGGAGCGGATTCGAAGACTTTTCGGACCGGAGCATTGGTGTCCATGGGCTCTACATGACCCAGCCATCTCAGTCTTTGGATCCTCACTCTTCTGGCTAGGTCCATGTCGCTGTACAGTCCGTACAGTTCGTCGTTGTATCTCCTCCTCCACTCACCGTCAATGCAAACGGGACCCAAGATCGCCCGAAGAATTTTTCTCTCGAAGCAACCAAGAACACCCTCACCCATTTTTGATAATGTCCATGCCTCTGCGCCATAGAGCAGGACCGGGATTATTAAGGTCTTATAAAGGGTGACTTTTAGTTGTCCGACAGAGGGCTTTGCTAGTCAATTGCCTTCTTAGTCCAAAGAAACAGCGGTTGGCAAGAGTTATTCTTCGCTTGATCTCAGCGCTGGTGTCGTTGTCTGTGTTTATAGCAGATCCTAGGTAGACAAATCTGGACCTCTACGGTCCATTATTTGAACGAAAGTTTCGAAGCAACAAGTTGATGAAGGCCTTCAAGAAGTTAGTGTATAAGGCGGTTGTATTGTTTATATAATTGCCTTCCGTGATACCAACTAGAAAGGCCGACTTTTTAAATCTTATGGACTAATGCCCAATACACATCAGCAGAAATTTGTGTGCAGTGAAATTAGAATACACAGAATACACTTGGATCGAATCTTATCCGTGAGGCATCGGGTAAAGAATAGTGCCGCAGTGCGTCCCAGCTTGTCGTAAGAGGCGACTAAATGCGACACCAATCATATCCAGGCAACTCTGACACCAAAAATGAGCCTGTGACACTTTAACACCTTAAAACTTTCCCACAAGTTTGTATGCAATCAGTGGGTTCTCGCGTCTGGAGACTACCGGTGGGGTAAACAGTCAATCAATTTGAAATGAGCATACAAGTGTCAAACCATTTAAACTTAAGATACACTTCATGGAAATGATCGCAGTCAATAGCACTTGGGTGATACCAGCGCAAGCAGAAGTGCTTGTGTCAGAGCCCGACGGATTCTGGGGGCGGGCAAAATTAAGTTTCCAAAATATTTTCCTAAACTTCGGTTTGCAAGTTGGAGCCTCGGATCGATGACCTCAAAAAGTTTAGAACTCTACAAATCCTGTGCGTACAGGAAACGAAGTGGCGTAATACAGGAAATAAAGTGCGTTTTCTTGATTTAAAAACTAAGGCATTTAAGATGTTCTACCATGGAACGTTCAATGGACGAAACGGTGTTAGTATCGTTGTTGCAGCGGATCTTCGAAGCAATATCGTTGGTATTTTGTACAATGAAACGTGGAACATTGTTAGCGCGTACGCTCCACAAAATGGATGCGACCAATCGGAAAAAGATAGATTTTGGTCAGAGTTCGGTAAATTGCTTAGAAATATACCTATCGATGAGATGCTCTTCGTAGGCGGAGATTTAAATGGCCACGTCGGAGAAACAAATGTTGATTATGAGGACTGCCATGGCGGTAAAGGCTTTGGAACCAGAAATTCAGCTGGCGAAGACATCCTTGTAGCGTGTAGGGCTTACGGCTTAACCCTCTTAAATACAATGTTTATTAAACATCAACGACATCTTATCACCTATAGCAGCGGAGGCCACGAAACGCAAATAGATTATCACCTCTGCAAAAGTCGCTGAGAAACCGTGTTAAGAACTGTAAAGTAATACTTGGAGAATCGCTAGTAAGCCAACACCGTCTGCTCATTACAGAATTTTCACAGCGGAATCACTGAAACACGGGCATCGTTTGGAAAGCCAAATATCCGGTGGTATAATCTATCGAAGGAACGAAGTGCAAGATTTATCGCACTGGCTAAAGAAGTACAATATAAACGGTATCGCAGACTCACTTAGCCCGCAAGAAATGTGGAACAGCATGCACGAGGAATGCATAACACTCGCAAAGTCCCATCTGGGGACTATATCGAAATACCATCACGTCATGGCAAAGAAACATGGTGGTGGAATGACGAAACCAAACAAGCTGTGGCCGACAAGAAGAATGCATTTCAAGCGTTGACAAAATGCGATCGGAGCGACAATATCGAAAAAGCTCGACTGGCTCTTGAATACGAGCTCGAACTCAAGCGGCACCAGTGGAAAACCTGTACCATGAGCTGGAACAAATATCCTCACGATCGGCAGATAGAAGACAAGCTATACAAGAAGTTTAAACGTCGTACAATACTAAAATGCCAAATACTTTTAAGCTCGCTGCAAAGAGCGAGAAAATTCGATAGAAATAACCTCGCCGAAATACATAAAAAATGTAGACGGTCGCTTGTTAACAAATGAAATGTTTCCACGTGATATCGTACCGACAGCTGGTCTATTCAAGGAGGAAGTTTCGGACTTTTCAATCGAAGAAATCATCATCAGAGTTTTGGACGAAGAATGTGCGAATGTGGACAACCTATGCTGAATCAATGGAGAAGCAGCTTCTTGGTTCCATTATACAAACGAAAAGGCGACACTCGAGAATGCAACAACTACCGTTCAATCAAGCTTATGTCACACACAATGAAAATCGTCGAAAGAGTCTTAAACGAACGTCTTCGGCAAATAATAAAGCTCGATAATAGCCAGTGTGGATTTGTTGAAGGAAGATCGACGGTGGACGCTATCCAAAGCCTACGAATAATAATGGAAAAGCACCGAGATTCGTCTAAGGATTTACACATGGTATTTATCGACCTCGAGAAAGCATTCGATCGAGTGTCTTAGGATCTCATATGGGCCGCGCTGAGGTCTCAAAACGTACCGGAAACGTATGTTAGAATAATACAAGACATGTACGGAAACGTGAAAACTGCGTTTAAAAGCTCTGCTGGACTAACGAAACAATTTCCAGTTAATGTCGGAGTGCATCAAGGAAGCGTACTTAGCCCTTTCCTCTTTAACGTAGTATTCGACTATATTTTAAAAGACTGCATGCACGAAGCAAATGTAACCCCAATTCTCTTCGCTGACGACGCAGTTACACTTAGCGATAACTTCGAAGACTTACAGAACGCCTTAGATTCATGGAAAAATGCGCTAGAGAGAAACGGGTTTAAAATAAGTCATTCAAAGACGGAGCATTTGACGTGCCCATTTGCGCATCCGTTGCGACCTGTTCCGGATATAATGTAAGACGGAATAGTTCTTCCGAAAAGCACTATCTTTAAGTACTTAGGACCAATCGTTAACATGGAAGCGAAATGTGACGACGACGTAAACCACAAAGTGAGTGTGGGAGGATGAAATGGCGGGAAAATTCGGGAATCTTTTGGGACCGAAAATTTCCACTTAAATTAAAAAGGAAACTCTACACCACGGTTGTGAGACCAGCTCTTATATACGGTTGACAGTGCTGGACAATGTCTATATATAAGGAATTCGGTAATCGAACAGCTTGAGGCGAATAGAATAAGCTGGTATTGCCACGTTCCCAAATTCAATCGCTACTGATAAGAAAAAACCCTGACAAAGGAGGGCAAGAGGAGACAAGGAGAAGTCGGACTTGTTTGCCGAGCGAGCACCTATAAGAAACGTTTAAACCATTTCACAGACAAGCGCTGATAGAAGACCTTGGTGGTACGATTACGACACCTGCAACTTTAAAATAAAGAGCAAATTTTTGAATTAATTTTTCCAGAAAAAAAAAAACCGAAAAAAAGTGACAAAGCCCTGGATATAATTTAATCACCGGACAGATCCTCAAGGAATTGCCAAAGAAAGCCCTGATAAAGCTTTGTATATTATAAATGCCGCGGTAAGACTATTATACGTTCCAAGACAAGGGGAAGTTGCTAAGGTTATAATAACCGGGAATACCTCCAAACGACAAAAACAAGACAAGAACAGATCAACATCGCCCTTGCCGACAGTATCTAAAATATTTGAAAAACTTTTGCGTAAGCGCCTACAACCGGTAATTGTAAAAAGATCATCAATTTCGTTTCAAAACAAAGCACACAATAAAACAAATAGAGAAAATCGAATAAGATATGTTCTAGAGCTTTTCTAAACGTCTCTCAAGCCCTGGACATGAAGGCTTCAATGGCATGAAGGCCATATGAGATTTGAGATCATAACTTGCGGAAGGACCATTCCATGTTAAACACGGATCCCAATACGCCGAATTTAAGGAAATTGCTGCCGGAGTACCACAAAGAAGTGTTCTTGGTTCGGTCTTGTTCTTTCTCTACACTCGAGATATACCGCAAAGAAAAGGTGCTATTGTAGCAACGTTTCAACGATACGTCTTTATTAACAACAAATAACTCAATCGAGTTAGCAACTGTAAGGCTCCAACCAGGTTTGGACAAATATTTGGCGAGACCAAATCAACGTTTATTCATTAGGTCGGTACAACTACCCTATACAAACAAGGCAAAGTATCTAGGAATGATACTTGATTTGAAACTAAAATGGAAGTCACACGTTAAAAAGGAACGAGACGCACTTGAAAGACATTCCAAACTAAGCATAAAACAAACTGCTTTATACCACCTGTTTGGACGTATGGTACGAGTACACAACTTTGCGGTTGTACCAAATGAAACAATAGAGATATGCTTCAATCTATTCAAAACAAGATGCTTATAGTCTTAGGAAAAGCGCCATCGTATACTAGAAACAGTGATATCCACAGATATGTAGGAGTAACTACCTTTGATGACAAAATAACTCCACATTCGTCTTCATAGACAACAACTCCAGATTCTGGTCAAGACGGACCTTGTGTGCCGATTATAAAGAAAAAAATTCTTCGAATTAGAGCAATAAGGAGAAACCCCATTTAGTGGCGAATTTGGTAGGTGATTTTGCGGAAAACTGTCTGCCCAACGCGATTATTTTGAATTTTAAACTACTTCATAAGGAAACTAAGTCCAGTAGAAGGAAAGTTTTGTTTAGTGAGCAAATTGGTGGATGCCAATGGCAGAATCAGATAATTAAGTTCGAGAAAAGCATTTTTTAGGCAATTCGACCAAGCTTCGGCTATTTCGCTCTAGCGGGAGTCACTTGATCAGCATTATATCTTCAGTTTAATTGATGAAGACAGCTTATGGCCTAAAAATCCTTTATTTTGGAAAAGCTAGATTCTTGATTCAGTGCAAAGGTTAGCCGATCTAAAATAATGAACTAACCATGTCTTGATGATGCTTATGAGCCCGTGGTCGGAATTTCGCCTTTAAATCTGTGCTACTTGGAGCTCCTTGTATAGAGTTGGAGGGCTGTATGCAATTTTTATTCGACAAAAATCTTTATGTGACATCATTCTTTATCAGCGTATTGAAGTAAAAGAATAGTCTTTATCCCGTTCACCTTTCCAAGCAGAGGGAATCAACTTCTGATAGCTTGAGGTTCATAAAGAATTTTCGGATGCTTGTGAAAAGTCCTTTCGGTGGTTTCCTGCATTCAAGTCCATAAATCATTTGAATATTTATTTATTATTTTATGAGAATAACTGACGTTTTGGCAGTACATAAAATGTATATGAACAACAATGCAAAGCGAAGCCTGAATACTTACGGGAACAGATATCGATTCTCAGATTCTTTAGTAGCTTCTTAAATCAGTTATTGGTTGCTTGTATGCAGCTCCTCGTCTAGTGTTGTCCGTTTAGACAGTTTTGTACTTTGTTAACTCGTCTACGTTCAAAGTTTTTTCTTTGTAAGTGGTACCACAAGTGTCCGAGACAGATATGTCTCGTGTTTTGCTTGAACGCCTGACGTAGAGACTTAAGTTTATGGGATGCCCATACATCCATGGAAGCTCTCCGTTAATTCCTTTGATACCAATTCGGAATTGTGTTGAGGGCACAGTTGCACCCTTGGTATGAGTCGATGCCTACCCAAAAACTTCTTTCTGTTCTTGGGGTCACAGCACACAGTATCTTACAACTCTACATCGGATGTAGAGTGACGCTCCCACAAGGGGGCCTACCTCAACAAATTAGGCCCGGACTGAAGTCCGTGGGGCTCCTAGCTCCTACGGTACTGAATTTTAAGTCTTGGTATGAACCTCCGGTTGTCTTGCCACTCAGCAAGACCTATAACCGGCAGCTTGTAACTAGACAAATCCTGCAACCATCAGTGACGTAAGGGTCTGATGATGTTTATGATAAGTCCAGTTTTGCTCTACCCCCGCTTTTTATTAAACATTGATTGAAGAAGCATTGATAATTGGGCTGTCCGAGACGGTCAGTCACTATCAACAGATATGGCCATATATAATTTAAACCTTTGTAATGTGGTAAACCGAGTTGCTATTACCGCCTTGCATTTCAGGATATTAAGAATGTAGGATGGTGGCATCCAGTTTAATCTAAGCAAGTTGAGGTTATTTACCCTTATAGCATTAAGTATTGAGATGTTATTCAAAGAAGGTAATGCACACTTTCATTTCGCGTTGAAAGTAATTCAATTAAAATCAACAAGCATCCTCACACTGCCATTCTACTCGTATACCACAGAAGGGGATACGGAATATTAATCTGCTCCTCACTTCTAGTCTACAGTGGGGCTTGGTTTACTATTTTATATCTTCAAGGGTCTTATACAAAGAAATTTGAAATCGACTCTCCACCTTGATACCAATTGCGTACCAAATTAGTCCAATCCTACCCATCCCAAGACCAAGCTCACATCAATCCCATTAAATTCCGATTCGAATGTGTTCGAAAAAAAAGGGGAAATGTCACTGACAAGCTACAAAACTCCCAATTCCATTATGACTTTTGATTAGCTCTTAAATACCAACGACCTAATTTAAATCCCACACTTGGAATCATCCTCCCCACAGAGCGCGACACAACACAGCCCGAAACCGCAGAATCAAGAATTAAAACTAAAAAAATCACAAAAAAGAGAGAAAAAAACGCAGAATTAACCAAAAACCACAGATTGAACAACAAAGAAACACCTCACAATGTCGGCGAGCTGTGTGCAGTGGCACACTTTGATTTGAAAAATCCCCTACAACCAGCAGGAACATACTCGCTCGTATACTTTGAATCCATCTCTCCCCCTCAAGGATGCTAAATTACTTTTCAACTGAATCCGCCTCTTTATATCTCGCCCCAAGGTATCAAAACCAGCAGACAACCTCTGTGCGATACAATAAAAATCGCCGAAACCCGATGACTTACAGTCCACCTACCCCACCGCCTTCAATTCCAATTCGGGTCCACTATCCCAAAAGCAACTAACTCCTTCGTCTTCTTAACATTGTCGACAACTGAAATGGCCCCCATATAGTTCCAAAGTTCTGAAACTTCATATAGTGACCAACAGTCAATCTGGACAAAAAAAGAAACAAAAAACAAATTCCATTACGGATTATAACGAGTCCAGGATGAATGCAAAAGCGCAGCCGCTCGCGTAGTATCAAAGCCCAGTTCCAGCTATAGTCCCCAAAGACTGATGCGATATTAATTTTTCCTTAATCCAGGCACAAACAGAGCGGATCCAAGCCCAAGTCCAATGAAAGATCCCTCATGATCATCGATCCGTACCTCCTACTTCTTACAAAAAAAAAAAACGGAAAACATACTGAAACCCATCCGAAGGAATCTTAAAACCTAAACCAAAACGACGATCCATCATTCAACAGAAGGAAGACGAAGAATCTAAAGCTAAAGCCAAAGTCAAAGACGAAAATGAAGAAGATCAGCAAAAGCAAATGGAAAATAAAACAAAACAAAAAGAAAACTTACGAGAACGTTCCCTGTATGTGCGCGCGGAACTTGTGTTTATAAACTTAAAGGCTGTAATCACATTAGCATCAGAGCCTTTAGTTATCACCTGTAATGCCGACATTATGCGACTGACGGCGATCTGCTCGAGATATTCACACGACCATGCGCGCACACGCGGGCGCGATCTTCTTCCCCCCTGGAAAAGGGTTCTTTTTTACGATCATTGCAGAAAGATACAGATACAGTATCTGTTTGGAGTTTTTTGTTGTTGTTGTAGATATTCAGACCCGTACCCATATCCGTACTCGTACATCGCACTGGTATATTGGACGTCAGACATCGGACGTGTTGATGTCCATTAAGGAGGAATAAATATCCGATTGAGATACTTTTTGCTTTTTCAGTCTTCGCCCTTTTCAACGAAGAGTTGGACAAATCATAAGTTGATCGAGGAATGTTGGCCAGAATTCATGTATCTATATACCTGATGTCCAGCAGCGCCCACCTTCTATCATCCACCTGGACGGTACCTAATCTTGGCGTTCCGTTGCGCCAGATCAATCTCCCTAGTTTACGATCCTAGACAACTTACAACGCAAAAGATACTAATCGGCCATAATCGTTGCGCCGAGTGCAATATGCAAATCGATCGCACACGTCCGCACACTTTGATGCTGGCCGACGACTTCGACTGCAACTACTCGTACTCGTACAACGACGATGTTGATAATGACGAAGACGCCGACAACGATCAAGCAATGAACAGTCAGTCTATATTCGGGATACTGAATACTGTACTGGAAGGTGGAACAGGGAAGTGTCCATTCGTCCATCTATTGTAGAGTTACTACTCCCAAAAGCAACAGAGTAACCCTCAATCCATCTAAGCAGTAGTTTTAGTGTAGCCGAAAGCCGGCCGTCACTACTCGTACTCGTACAACATTACTCTACGCTCTACACTCTACGTGCTCTACAGAGAGATACTCGTACAATTCGAATTTCTTGGGGCCAATTACGTGCGCAAATTTACGTTGTGAGCACTATGTGCCCGGTTTCCGTCTTAGACTGGCTGCTGTTCACTGGTGCGATACCCATACTCATTTCTCCTCTTGATCATCGCGCACATCTCACATCTCGTTCGTAGTCATCCTATCTAAAAGATACTCGTACTCGTAACAAAATGATATTTTTACTCTAAGAGAGCGGAAAAATGAGGAAAATTATTTTATAAAATTGCTTGATCAGGGATCACAAATTGATTGTTATTTTGAGTCTTTTGATCATGTTCCGGCCTCGCGATCGGCGGCTGTACTCATAGTGACGGCCGCGGCGGTGGTAGCGGCTAGATAGATCTGCTTGAGGTTGAGGTGTCCAATAATGTGATTCCGCTGAGTCTGTCTGTGCGATGTACAATATTATTGTTTTGTACGCGTATGGCTACGAGTATTGAGAGATAGTGAAATGGATTGATGCCGTTGATCATGGGATCGGGTTTATTGGTGGTGTAATCAATGCTACACGATGACGATGTTGTTGTGGTGTACTGTAGTTTTTTTTTTTTTTTCTGCACTTAGGAAGCGTGACCGAGTAGAGTGATCTCCAGAAATTAGTGCAATTCTGACAATCATTGTAATTATCAGCAGATTATTTTGCCAATAAAATTGACTGTTGGATAAGCTAAAATGTAACAGATCCATAACTCTAAAAGATCTCAAGTCATTCTCTAATGCTTTCTTTAATATATTCTTTATTTTAAGATGACTATCACAGTATTCAACAATGAAATCACTAAATTTTGAAAATGTACATAAGTATCCGAGGATATATGAAAAAGTGATGCGCAATGCTTTCAAAGTCGCAGATTAATAGCAAACGTGTACTGGATATGGCAGGGGGACGCGCTTCGTTATACCTTCGTTGATGTATTATACATAGGTCTCGATTGGTCAGATATTGTGATGGGTAGCTACTGAGTTACGCAAGTTATTTTGCACGTTCTCAGCGCCTTATTGTTGTTGAGGAACATGCAAGCTGGATATAAAGTGAAAATTTAAAACGTGATTTTGACGAATAACGACACCGCTAGCCTTGAGAGTTTACCTACCTTTGAATTGATTTATCAGCTCTTTTTTTATTGTGGAGCATACATTTATTTCTCCAATACGTTGTAATCCAGATTAAAAGGGACACTGTTCGAATACGATAAGATATAAAACCCACTATTAGAATTTATTCAACTTTTCACTATCTCGTGTACAACGTAATAGTAGCAAGCAGGTTATTTAAAAGTTTGTACTTTCTTTGTATAGCTGGAACAGTCATGATATCTTTGGAGTTTTCTGATAAGAACAGTAGAGCATACCTTATACAGCAGGTTTTTAAAAATACTAGCGTTCATACTTCTATGCGCACTGCTATTGATCTATGAATTTTCATTACCAATTACATCCAAGATTGTACTTTACATTTAATTTGCTTAATCAACCGAAAACTCTTATAAGTGATCAATAGGTATTAATATGGAAAGATACAAAAACACAAAAAAAAACTTTGGCCCTGGCGGCCCGGTATGGGCCATGGCCTAGTTTCTTGACACTCATTTGTGTTGCTCATGTTTTCATTTTTGTCACATCTGAGTCCGAACGGCACTCCTTAGAAGCTTTTTTGTAGGCAATTTTTTGCTTTCGGGAGTTTCCCATTGCCCGCCGAAAGGGTGATGGCGTGAAAAATTTCTGACCTAGCCAGGAATCGAACCCAGACTCTCTGCGTGATAGTCCAATGAGCTAACTATCGTCCCATCGCCATCGCCAGATACATTAGATTTTTAAATCTGCTTAATTTAAACCACACTCTGATCCAAGTTAGGTTTTCTACAGGACTTTCTTAGAACATTCTGGGTTGCAATTAAACTGATCCAAGCTTACAAAAATCATAACTGTTTTGATAACCACCAATAGGTAAAAAAAAAATGATGTGTGCTATCGTGAAAGAGAAATTTAAACAGGCCGCCAAATGGCTACAAATGGCATTTGTATTGTGCAAGTGCGCTGTGGAATGACAATATATTTAATGTTTCCAAGAATTCAGCGATATTTCTAGGTTTCCTCAAATGATGTATGAAATACTTTTGCCACTCTGAACTGCCGAATGATCAGTTGTTTTAAATAAGACAGTGCAACAAAACTCTTAGGATGTAATAATATTACACCGCCAATTAACACCCTCGAACACCGTCGAAATTTCTACAGCCTTACCTAGTTATATCGCCTCATTATCGAAATTACTAGTAGCATTCCACCATCCAAACCGTCAGCAGTAACACCTGTCTGACGTTCTCTGAATTATCTCGATTGTTTCAAAGCTTTTTATTTTTTAGTAATTAAAACGGGCAAACATTCAAAACCAACATGGGTGCCTCTCAAATCAGTTGATAGTGCCCTAATCATAACGATAGAATAAGCCAAATATTTGCGAGTATCTGTATCAAGGCTTTTACCCAGATTTGCTTAAGTATCTTTGTGATAATTGAAGTATCCTCTGTTGGAAGATCCAATTAAATCTTTTGACAATGTCAATATTTTGCGCATAGAATCAGTGTCATTTCGTCAAAGAAAAGTGACAACAGTGTGGAGGATTAATAAGATCTCATGCTTCAAAGTTCTTGTTGTGACAGTCAAACTATTCCACAAACGATAAGCAGCTGATTTTACATATTCAGATTGGTTCACTGGGTATTTGTTATTCATCCCATTTGCTTTAATTAATGCTTCTCCAACATCTTTGAGTGATGATTTCGATGCTACCAGCTCAGCGCGCAAACTGGACGGAATAAATCAAGATATTCTTTTCCATACTACTCGTAACTCCTTCTCCCATCTTCTCACTATCTGTTTAAGCAGTTAAATTTTCCAAAAAAGGCACATGCCCACACATTTTCTTGCCGAAATCTGGTGCAGAGATGTCTGAAGATCAGCTTCCAAATTGTGCAGAAGCCGATGAAAAGGTGATGTGTGCCAACTTGAAATTGTTTGATCGTAACTAAGGCCTTGCTTGTCCTTTCGAATATCTGTAGTAGATTTATTTGTTTAGATACCCTGGGATGTTTTGTGTAGTTGTGGATTCTACTAGTTGGAAGATGTTGTAAATGGTCATATTGTGTAGGTCCTACTTTTAATCATTATTCCAGGTTTATATCTTTTGCCCAAGCGTTTCTTCTTCGTAAGTTATTGGACATTACATAAATTAGAAGAGCTTTGTTGTCTGCTGACCTTGATTGGCTGGCGAACGCTAAAACTTAAACACCTTTTACACAAAATGTCTCAATAGATTTTAGAAGACAATAAAACATTTTAGACAAAGCAAAAGGTTCGTATTATTTCTGAGGCAGTTGATAGAAGTTTACACAACTTCCAGCCTGCCAACAATGTTTTGCTGCAATACTTTACTGGTTCTGTCGGGTGTATATTTTGCCCTTTTCCATATTTTGATGACTCTTAATCACATTTTTTAACTTTATTCCTTAATTGGCAATTGTTTAGTATTCCCATTAATAGGGTCCCGTGCTTTATCTTTCTTCTGTTTGTTGTTTTGGGTATTGTTTGATTTGCAAAAGCTGGATCTTAAAGACTGTGTAAATTTTTCATTCGGTTTCGTTTATTCATAAATTCGACTTGGTAGCACTGCTCTCTGTACAAACTGTTCACATATTTTTAGGGGGTACTTAGCAAAGACTATAACCATATCTTTCGGTTTTCGAGTAAATCGGAGTTGACACTTTACTTATGGTTGGTTTCCATATTCGGAGAACATAGCAAGTGCACAAACCCCAATCTAATAGGAAACCATTGATTGTGACCAGCTTTGTTCTTTTTTAATTGTTTTTAAACACTCTCTTACTTTCTCTTCCGTTGTTTTATTATTTAAAATAAAAAGATTTATATTAAAATTCATCTTATGTATGTATGTATATCACACAAATAGGAAGCTTTATTTTGTATAAGTTCTTAAAATAGATTATCACTTGCTTCTAACTTTGAAATTTATCACTTACAATATTATATTTCCACTCCTTCTCCGTTGATTTGAATCCTTATTTCTGGTACTGGCGTAGGGAAGGACGAAGATGAACTTAGTATAGGCCTTCTGCTGCTAGATGAGGGCGAATCACATTTCGCTATATCCGCATACGCAGCGAAATCTGACGAAAATCGACTGTCTGCTGACCGTGATCGTCGCTTCTTCAACATGGAATCTGGCAAATCCATTGATTCCTAAAAAATAAATTATCATCATTCATGGACCACAATTGAAAGAAAAAAAAAACAATTTTTCAATTTACTCTAAAATCGGAGCGGGATAGTTTTCTCGTCCTTATTTCGATACCATGTTGTACTCCCAGTTTATTGGCCGTTCCAGTGGAGCAGAATAGCTTATTTTGATTGACATAGGACAAGGAAGACTGTGAACGTTCTGGTAGTTCATGGCGGAGCAAAACTTCAGATGGGTTAATGTTCAAATTTCTTAGACGTCTTTCCCAATGTTCAATTTGAATGGTGACACTTCCGGTGATTGGCTGTGTGCCTTCTGTTGCGTCTTCATCGGAATTGGCGGTAAGTGGATTTTCATCAAAGTACGAGCCTTCTAGCTCCATGAAGCATTCCTCACTGCCAAGGAACTTTAAAAGAGGATACATTCGATACTAGTTTCTGGGAATGAATTGTGAAGAATGATAGACGGGCGTTCTTACATGAGCGAATAAAGCAGCGAATAAAGTACTCGTATGAAATCAAGCCACCGAGTGATGGAAATTACAAATGTGTTAGAATGTAATCGATATTTTACAATGACGCAAGTCACCCCATAACGGTTGACAAAAACATAAACAGTATCAACTAAACCAAACTGGGTTGTGTAAATGAAGAAACATTTCCTGATGACATGATAATCTGATTCTATAAGAAAAAAAACGTTTTCCTGTAGGAAACAAGCCGACAGAAAACCGATTTGTATTAACGCTCACTTTATAAATATGTTCTTGACAACACCTAACAGCTTTCTGCTCATAAAGTTCGAACGACAGCTAGCTTTCTGAAGGACACTATCAAATGTCTCAGAATCACAAATACAGGGTCTCCACATGTATTATCGTTGCAGGTACACAACACGATTATGATTCGTAGCAGACGATAGAAGCTACAAGGTATCGACGAACAGATTTTGAACGCAAATAAACACTAGTCACTTGATCCGAGCGGAATTCGTCGTTCAAATTAGCAAATCGGAATGTGGAGCCCAAGAAAACTCAGAATTTATGATGCCAATAATATAATAATAGAACAATTTATACAAAGTTACATCAATTTTAACAAAATCATCAAGGCATAGTTACGAATATCAAGTTAGAGCTGGCCGTCCTCATCATCTATCGCAAGGAAGTTGAGTAAATGAGCACTTAATATTACTTAACTTAACTTATAACTAAAGAATGGGTGACCATTCTTCAAAAAATACCTCCCCACCTACATCGATCCAGATACCCTTTTAGAAACTATCTGGCGATACATGATAAAATATTCTAATTATACATACAGAAAAGCCGCAATAGAAAAATTGGTGTCTCGGTCTAATAAAAATATGGTGCACCTTCGACAATAAAATCCTCATCACAGGGTCACATTTTGTGGATGTAATGAAGCAATTGAAGCACATGTGAGTTTGTTGGTGTCCAATAACTGATACAAGTATATTGCTCATTGACAAAACCATTAAGCCAAAAATAAGCTTTATCACTGAAGTTGATTTTTCAATGAAATTCAGGACTTTTCACCCTTTTGCATAGCGCGATTGGTCAAATGACCAAAAGACTTCATTTCTTGAATTAATTTGATCTTCTAATGTGTAACCTAAGATCTTAATACAAAATTCGCTGCAATGTGGACTAAGATATTCCTCATGGCTTTGAATGGGGTGGAATCAACTGATTTGGTTCATGTTGGTCTGAAGTACTTACGGCTGTGTTATTTTCGGTACTACGACCGGTGCGTTATCCCACTGGCATAGCAACATTCAATAGTAATTTATTGACACAAATGTATCCCCCATAGCACGCACAGTATGTCTGATTTTCAACAAAATCGTAAAGGACATCTCGAGTGATGATCTTAAACACTCATTCGACATGTTTTTAGACCATGCAAATCGTTGTATTAACTATAAATAAACTCAAATAAAATAAATCATTTCTGCGAAAAAACAAATCCTGCTCACTTTGGAACGCACCCTGTAAAACTTAACAACACAACACTATCAATTAAAAACAAAATAATAACAAATGGTGGTAGGTCGCTTATTTATAATGTCAAGTCAATCCAACGGAAACAGCATCTTACTCTACGATTGCAACGTATACACTCAAAAAAAATTTGGTTAGAAAAGCATTAACAAAGCTTCTTTATATTAATAAAAATAGAGGGCTACGATCTGAGTGAATAGAAATTAATTAGTAGTAAAGCGAAGTGGGCCGAGCGACAAGAAGTCTCGTACCTGATTGCACTTCTCCCAATTTAATAGAATACTGCAGGTTATTGACGGGAAAAGTCGTATCTCTGATTACCGGTTTGGTTTTATAGGGTTATCCAATTCATGGGCAGGATTTGACATCCGCATTTCAATCACATACTCGCACGTCAAACCGAACGTCATCCGAGACCGTATATGTTTAGTTAAGTATAAAAATGGAGATCCTGTAATAGGTACATTTCGTGCATTACGAACAGATTATGTTCGACATAATCATCCATCTGAGCGTCTTAAAGGAAAACTGTTAAAAAATTTCAAGAAACTGGCTCTGCTTCAGATGTCTAAGAGCCTTATTCATCAACGAAATGCTCTACAGAAAATATGGCTGTCGTTAGTGAAAGTGTTCACCCTTCGACATTTTTAGCAGACAAGTAGCCGCCAACGCAGCTATTCGCCTTAAAGGGACTTCACAGTGGGTAAATAAACATATTGACCACGTAAATATTCTTAGCACATTAGGAATCCTACCAGAAAACATCGACTACACCATACCCAAACAATGGTTTGAGAAGGGCTTTCATATAAGCATTCCCTCTAGATCCTTGTTGGAGGAAAATGCCTTCCTGGATGACAATTCAATCCACTTCTACACCGACGGTTTAAATATTGTTAGTGGGGTTGGGGGTGGTGTTTTCGCCGATAAGCTTAATCTTAGCCTCTCCTTTCGCCTCCCCAATCACTGTAGCATGTTCCAGGCCGCAATTCTGGCTGAAGGAAAATCTAATATCTGTAATGGATATCCACATCTTTTCTGATAATCAGGCCGCTATCAAATCCATGGACTCATGCTCTCTAAACTCAAGAACAGTCATTGACTGCCGAACATTTTTAATGGAGATAACGTAGCAATTAAACATTCACCTTTGCTGGGTGCCGGGACATAGAGACATTCTAGAGAATTGTAGGGCCGACGAACTTGCCAGAATTGGAACCACTATACCTATCACACCTGAAAAGGAAAACATAGGTACAAGTATACCTATCACTTCGTAAAAAACAAGAATAAAAGCTGGATGCTAATAGAAGAACAAACCATAGATGGATCGACATGTTTAGCGACCAAACAAATCTAGCTAGATCTGAACAGCTCCATGAGTTTAATTCTTCTAAAAAGAAAACATCTTAGCGCCATTATAGGTGTCAACACTGGACACTGCCTCATAGGTAAACATGCAAGAAGGCTTGGCATGTTTACGACTTTTGCAGAACCTGCATGGATGAGGAGGAAGGGGAGACAATCCCTCACCGGCTCTGTACATGGCAAGCTCTCTTCCACAGAAGAAATCTCCACCTAGGGGCCTTCTTCCACAACGAGTTAAGTGACTTAAGCAATATAGACATTAAGTCTCCTAAGGTTTATTAAGAGCTCGAAATGGTTTCTGGAGTAGGAGGATCACAGATCCACTTGGCATCATAATGGGCCAATAGGCCTAAGTGGGTTGGTTTTTCAACAGCCACTTAAACATAGCCTAACCTAACCTAGTGAAAGTGTTGAAGAAGATCTAAATCTATCGATCTAACAGTCAGCAAAGCATTAGAGCTTATTTTACGGCATATTATTTGCCCACTTACATTTGTATTTATATCATCATCCTTATAAAGTTCAACATACTCAAGAATTGAAGCCAGCTAACCATGGAATGTTTCGACACATTCCATACGCCGATTGAGTGCTGGAATATCAGCGTTTGGATGACTTAGTTTTAAACAACATTTTCTTCAACTATGAATGACCATTGCATCCACAAAGATTCACTGTATGGTGCCCAATTTGGTCTGGTAGTGCTATTGTTTCATAATTTTTCGAATATGAGGAAGGTGTAACCATCACCATCAATTATCATCGCTCAGATCGATGTGGAACACATGTGGCTTCAACAAGACAAGACTGTTACTTAACGCTTTAATTTTATTGCAGGGCGAATTATTTTGCGGTATGGTGATGTGAACTGGCTACCAAGATTGTGTGATTTGTTGCCATTGAATTTATTTTTGTGAGGTTATGCAAAAGATCGTGTACGAGTATGTATATATGCGAAGGTGTGTTTCTCGATGTCTCGCAAGTCTAAGACAAGCAGCCATATTCTGAGTTTAATTCGAATCAACGATTCCTTCAAATCAAAGTTTTTATTCGAAAGAATTTTTCATATTCTGAGATTCGAATGAAAAATGTTCACTATCGAGTGAATTCATGGAATGATTGGACTTTCTACGCCATGAAGTTAACGTCAACAAACGTTTTTTTGTTGAAAGTTTTTTGATAAGTATTTTAGTGAAAACCCCTTTTAATAAAATTATAAAATAAGAAATAATCACTGCAATGCCTTTATATTTGGTATTATAGGAGGAATTTCAAACTAATAGTTCGGGATCCAACCTTAAAATAAAGAAGTATGTATATTATGAAGAAAACCTTTCTTAATTGAAATTTTATTAAGGATCTTTTCACAGTTTGCCTTTGAATACTTCTTTGCACATAAAGTTCAATTTGGATTATAAAAAACTGGTGTGCCTTGAAAAACTTGAAATCCAAATTACAGAAACAGGTCTCGATTTAAAGACTAAATAATATACTGACATCGCATTTAGATAATAAACTTTCATAAACTTACGGGGTCCCGTAAGTAATTTCTCTCGGTCTCCTTCTATATATTTTACTATACACCATGATATACTGCAAGATGACGGCGCTATTTTAGCTGCGTGGGCTATATTCTGGTAAGACTATCGAAAAAACAATAGTTATATTACAAATCGATTTAACAATATAATGAGATTGATCCAAGGATTGCCCTAAATGAATCCAAATCTGGTTTACTTACGGAAAACGAGCAGGATGCATTCTCTCACGAACTCGATTGGTATTACCTTCACAAACAAGGTTTAATACCTCGGAATGAGACACGACGCAAAGTTGAAACAGATATCGCGAAAGAGAAATGTCTAGGATACTTGAGAAATATACCCAGCTTAGCATAGAGAATGAGCTCCCCATATGAGCACGCGCTTGTTATTCTCCTAGTGTCTATAGAAGTTTTTCAGTTTTTCCTCAACGGCAAATAAAATAGTATGCTGAATGTAGTTTTTTTTTAATGGGGATTTTTTTTAACTAAGCTCTTCTTATAAAAACTCATGTTTTATTGATTTTCAAGTTAATTTTATATATTAGAAATAATGTGTCTTGTTTTGCAGATGACCTGAAAGAATTGAGGTGAAATCGATTCCATCGGATATCCATCAATTTCGTGCTTGATTATCAATTTGTGTTTGTGTATAAAATTCATGTTAATTTTATAGCTACACTACTTGATATTTGCAGAAAGAAATAATACGAGTAGCAGAACAAGCCAAATTAAAATGAAATGAAATCGAAAAAAAAACATTTCTCAAATAAAAAACAAATTTTAGACTTTTTATAGAAATGTTTTCTTCTTTTTTTTCGTGTATACAAAAATTGTAATAATTAATTATTTTCGTAGTAAAAATTACACATAAATACAACATTCAATTTATTAGCGTACATTACAGCACTTAAAGTTTCATCGTAACATTCTACACCTAGTAGTGATATACAATTGCATGACTCGTAAGAACGTCTCAAAAAGATATATTTTTTAAAAACAAATAAATCTGAAACTTAAAAAAAAAAACAAATAAAAGTAGCACGCGACTTAAAAACGGAAAATAATAAAACTAAATAAAATTTCTTAAGCTTAATGATTCACTTTTTTGTTATTTGGCACCTTTCGTTCATACGTTTGTTGGCTATTTAATTGCAAACAATAACAATAATAAAGAAAATAAAATATGTATTTTTTTTATATCTAAATGTATGCGTATAAAACTAAAAATATTTTAGCTAAAACTAGCAGATACTATTTGTTTTAATTTTTTTTCTTTTCTTAAGAACAAAAATACATTTGACTTATATTATTAATTTTTTTACCATCGCTAAGTATTAACTATTTTTTATACAAGGGTTTTTTTTTATTTACACAAGTTGTCATTAAATAGTAATTGATTTTTTTTACAGTTAAAGAGGGTTTCTTAATATTAGTTGCTTTATTTTTTAATTTCAAACGTGTATTTCCTTGTCACAGTTTTTCTTTTATGTTCAAGTACGATAGATAGATTCGAAATCAGCTATAAAAGTGTAAGTAGATGGATAAATATTCTGTTTTAAGTTTAAGTACAGGACTAGGTGTGATGGGTTTAAGAGGTGAGGAGAACTGCAGTATTGAAATCCTAAGGTCTAGATCTGAAGAACTTACCAGGATTTATGATTTGATTTATCTGTTTGGTCGTTTTGAGAAACCGATATGACCGACAGGTTTTAAGTACAATGCCCTGAGTTTGAAGGTAAACACAAAAGTAAAGAAACACGACCCTGCCGCATCAACATGTACAAACGCAAATCAATAAAAAATTTTATAAAACCATAGAGAGTTTGGAAAATACCGCAGACGGATGAGAGCCGATTGGTGGAAGAACAATTTTATCCGTGTGATTGATATTGTGTAAATCTAAATACTAAATGAATACTTTAAGTCAATTATGTTTACAAAAAAATGTATCCCACAAAATTCATATGGTCAACTGTTCGTACAAGTGAACCAAATTTTTTAAACCGAAAATAACAGATCCGATACAATTGGAGCTTTACGATGAATGACAGAAACAAATGTTGTTCAAATGATGCCTATTGTCACAGGCGAAGATTTTAGTTTTACCTACTCGAGCTAGTAAGTAAGTGAAGTTTTTGTTATACCTGCTGCCATACAAATCTCTATTGAAACCTGACTAAATCGTGTTGACTTTTGACGAGCATATCTTAGGCAGCTATTTATTTTGCAATGTCTGGTTTAGGGTTTAGAATCTTCATCACATTTTCTAGTAAGAGATGGTGGATAAAAGGATTTTCAATCAATAAGCAGTGATCTGACCTGTAATACATGTCTCCATTAAAGCTAAAGTCTGTTGTGTCGGTTTTAAAAAAATTAGTGCACTAGGATCTCTAATGCAGTTACAGTCGATATTGCCTATACAGCAACATTGCTCCAGTAAAGATCAATATTTTAAGTAAGACATATACGAGTAGTAGAAGGCAAAAATGCTGTGGATGAGATGAGACCTGAAATGCAAATGTCTCAAAGTCAAACTCCTATGTTAATGACTTTTTTGGGTAGGATAGACACAAAATCACGGGCCAATGTTTGTTTGTCTAGACAAAAATTTAAGGAAAGGAGTGATTGCATAGATCCATAAGCTTCTTTGGTGTTGCCGGGAGTATTCAAAATTTGGAATACTTTGAACATTCGGGCGAAGAGCGGTCAACATACGGTTTTTATGTTTCTCAGTTGATACTGGAGTTAACAACGAGGCCTTCTTACATTTGTAAGACTAAAGAATTTATTTGAATACTTAGATTTAACATTTTTTCTTAATCGCAAAAAACTTGTCGGAATCTCAAACCTAAACACAAAATGCAGATAATTTCTAATACAAGTATTTTTTTTGACTTGTATGAGTGTACTCGTACTACAGAATAGTGTCCCAACCTCAGAGCCTAGCTCTATTAATTCTGACTCTCTATATGATATTTTTGGTTTTTGAATTTATTTTCTTTATAATCTACTGAGTCGAATCGTATCGATATTGGAAGAATTTATTTCTTTTAAGGAAGACTTTGTATGTACATGGCATATACGTAATTAATGGCCCATATGCAGATCTCTGGCAGATTTCTGAAATTCAATTGATGCCCTTTGTCGATGGCTCCTCCTACAAATGTGGTGCATAACGACTAGCGTAAGGTTCTCATTCAAATCAATTTTTTTTTAGTGTTTAAGTCATATACTTAATATTAAAACTAAAACTATTTATTTTTGTTTTCTCTTTTTAAAGAAAATAATAAAAGGAAGTAATTATCGGCAGGTATGTACCCGTACTCGTATCTATTATTTCATTTACAAAATATAAATTATTCAGGATCTGAGTTCTTTCTAGTTCAGTGTATGTTTTTTCACTTTTTCTTATTGAAAATTGTTTTATTTTGACTTTGGTTCACTTAAAAAAGAATACAAAAAGAAGGAAAGAAAATTCCTAAACATCAGTCACTTGGCGACTAGCCGTACTGGTAGTAACAGCATTCGTACTATTACTACTACTATTACTACTTTCATTATAACTTACACTATTTACATTTACTCTATTATCACTGTTTGATGGTGTATCTGTAGCTGCATTTGTGCCACGACTTATCATAATTACATTTACTGGATTGCTAGCAATACCACTACTATTATTGTTATTCGTACTACTACTTATGTTATTACTATTATCGTTAACATTTGTATTGGTGCTGCCAATGTGACTACTATTTGTTAGATTTGATGGTGTGATTATCATGTGATCATTTGCATTAATGATTCGTTCGTTTGTTGATGTTAATGTTGCTGATGGTTCACCCACCACGTAGCCATAGTGCTTAAGTACATCTAATTTACACATCGGGCATGTACGATGTTCAATTAGCCACGGATCGATGCAAGTCTTATGGAATTCGTGACTAAAAGTTATAAAAAGAAAAAAAAGTTTACGAAACTGCGGTCATTAATATAAACAATAAGACTTACTTGCAAGGAAGAACTCGTATGCAATCTGATGATTTGTATGCTTCGATACAGATGGCACAGCAATCACTCTCATTTTCTTTGTCGTTGCCTTTACCAGTCTTTGTAGGAATTTTCATTATAGCTCGTTTTGTCACCGAACATAGATGGCGCTACGTAAAAAAAAAAATACATATTTATAGTATGTCATAATGTTAATTAAAAATGTTGACAGTTGATCGTCAAACTTACCGATTGTTGATCCTTAGATTGAAGGTATCTAAATCGTTGAACGTAATAGAAAATGAGCCAAACTAGAGAGATTATCATGAGGACTATGAATGATATCGACACAAACAATACAGATGTTCTAGAAAATAAATTTAAGTAAAATAATTACAATAAATCTTTTGATGTCAAAGTAAATAATATATAGGTATAATTTATAAAACGATAAATTGAAAATTAAATAACAATATAAATCGCATACTCATCATAGTCTAGGACTTTTGGACAACTTTTCTAATTATTTTATAAAAATGTCTCAACTTTGTTGTAGAGTTTGAATCACTATTAAAGATATTCATCTTAATGTACATGAGAATATAAAAATCTCGTGTCACTGTGTTTGTGGTCGCACTCCTCCGAAACGGCTCGACCGATTTTTATAAAATTTTGTGTTTATATTGTATTTGGTAGGCACGAGAATAGGTCGTAAAGTATATTTTATACTGCTAGGTGATTAGGCTATCCCCTCCGAGTAATTTTTTTCCCCCATAAAGTACATTTGCAAGCCGTCGAACTTGAAAACGGCCAGCGCGTATTTTTCACCAACGAGACAGCAATTGAGCGTGCCATGAATATATCAAAAACTATACTCACCGAATTTTTCGAATTCTGAAATCGTGCGGATACTTTCGATGCCTTTGCACGAACACTACTGTATTCCGAAGTACCCCTCTATTTCACATGGATTCAGCAAAGAAATGGATGCCCCACAAGGAAGGCACACCAATTGATGCGTACCCCGGCCTATTCAAATCAAACACTTTGGGATACAGGATACAGGATACAGTCAATCCTAGGCAGACTGAGTGCTTCTATCTGTTGTCTCCGACTGTTTTCGGTTAACGTCACCGGCCTTTTATCATTTCAAAATATACGCAAAGTATATTTATACGCAAACGTATAAAGATGCAAGCCTTGCACTCGGCTTGCTCGAAGACGATAATCATTGGGTCGATATGCTTGCTGAAGCAAATTCGTCTACTAGTCCCTGTAGTGTTGACGACATGTCTCCCCTGGATGTGCAAATACATTGTGGGATAAACACAAAAATTCAATGACTGACGATATATTGCATCGAATTCGTGCGATGATCTAACGATTACATTCAGCGACGCTATGTTCAATGAAGAATTGATTGCTATCGAGGATCTTTGCGTTTTCATTTTATCGATAAACGATTGTTCTATTTTATCGATCAAGTTCGATTAATTTTATCGATCGTTAAAACATTCAAACACACTTACAATACATCCAAAATATTCACTAGAAATAATTTATATGGCAGAACAACGTTTGCCGGGTCAGCTAGTATTTTTATAAAAATTAAATTAGAAATGAATTTGAAATCCTTTGGTATGAGTTGTTTTTCATACTGTGTTGCGTCGTTCAGAGCTCTCAGAATTATTTGATAGACTTCTGCCTTTTATTGCTCATCAAAAAATAAAATGTTACAAGGCGCTAAAACAATGTACGTCTCTCTCGGTTTGTTTACCTCCGAAAGCGGGGTTTTTTTAATTTAACGTCCTTAAAAATCATACGACGACTAGTTTAGGCTTGGGTGGAAACCAGACTCGAAATGCCGAGCCCTGACAGAGGAATGTGACAGGAACCAAATGGTATAAGACTCGATTTCTATTTTAAGGATTTATCAAAGATGGCCATAGGCAACAGATTTTTTCAATTCAACTGAACTTACGATACTCACGATGCATGCCGGACTTCAGCAGTGTTTTTCAGTCTGAGATATTGGCTGTAGCAGATACAGCCAAATTTGCGGCAATACAGGCAATTTCTCACGAGGATGTTATTACATTTATTAACAGCCATTTATACCATCGGGGAAGTCGAAAACAAATCGAGATTTGTGAAGCGCTGTACTGAAGCATTTTAGGTTGTTTCCGTTCCGCACAACGTCACGCTATGCTACGATTATTCGGACGAGTGAGTTCGAAAATGATCCTCTTTAGAAAGGGAACCCGTAGATTAAAATACCAAACCTCCACTCTGCACTCTGAGAATTCAAATGAAGCAAACGATGCAAATAAAAGACGATGAAAGGTGGAAAATCCTTCTAACGTTGAAGATCTCAAACCAATTGTTGCCCGAGCGCATTAAATCCATAATAAGCAACATTCGTTCGTTAAGCAGATCCAAACTATCTACGCTTGTTGTATTACTCACAGCATGTAGTCTTCAAAATAAGCTCACGGAAGAATGCCTCCATTTTTTGCGCCACTGTCCAAGCCTCAGTAATTTGAGACAAAGAACTTTCCGAAGTTATTACTTTCACGAGCTCTCCCAACTAACAGGTCGGACCCGCTTTGGGACCAAACGTCAACTAAACGCGAGACGAAAAATGAAAACCAAAACTAGGAACCGCTATGAAATTCCCGCCCCTTTTCAATTTCCCCACCTGGGTATAAACAGAGCTAAGTGTGGTGAGGTATAAAATAGACTCCGCTCTAAATACCTAGACTTTAGGCTAACTCATTTTCTTTACCACAGACTGTTGTTTCGCCATTTACGTAACTAAGAAAGTAGTTTTTGTACTGGGGTAGTAAGAGCACGATGTTTGTTAGAAATTGGAGTGTATCTCCAATATTTATCGTATAATTCACCGACCACAGGATGCAATTCTATATTTAAAACAACAGAAACATCAGTAAAACACGAAAATAAAAACGAAATAACAACACTGGAACGCAAAGGGATTAAGGATGGAGATCCGCGAATTATCCGGAATTACAACTACGAGTACACACTGAAAATTGACGTATTTACGACAATAAAGTCTTTTAATGCTGCCGAATCCTCCACCCTTTTCTACGTCCGTGGAAAAAACAAAGCCATTAGCGAAAATACAAGAGTCTAAGAACCGCTCTGTCTAAGTTCTTTAAGTAGCAGGATATCTGAAACTTCCTGATGGAGGAACATGGATACCACTTCTATTAGACTGTTACCTTGTTAACCTAACCCAACTTAATGCATTGACACATTTTAGTGTTAAAAACTGGTGGATGCTTAATTTTCATCAAATTTATGTGCAATTGGAAGTATTCGATCCAAATAATCGTCCAGTGGTACGAGTATACTGGTAATCTATTTTACCTCCTTCTTAAGCATTATGCAGATATTTGAATCCAGATATATATTTGCTCCAGTGAGAATAGTGAATTGGTGTTTCAGAAGGTGTCGACATATTTTAAATGCTGGAAAAAGTAGTTTGTACATTTTAATTTGCCAGGCTGCACCTACACGATTATTTTTAATAAAATGATGTGAGGCGGACGGTAGCATAATCAGTAGAAGCACTGTATAAGGGTAAATTTGACTCAACAAACACCGACGTTAATTTCGAATATTATCTTCACAAAAGCGGGATAGTGGCAAGGTTTACATAAGTTACGAGTATATACTCGTATGTTACCAGTTAATAACAAGATGAAGATTGTACTCTCAAATTAGCATTTCTTGATTTCGTTGTCAAGCCTTGGCTAGCAATCATTAGAATTGACGTACAAGTGCCCGACGGCAATTAATTTGTCCTGCGCTGTACATACACTATTTTTATTTGCTAAGTGTTCATGTATCTTTTTGTATGTCTAACATATTGCCATTAGTGGTCTTTAGATCTTAGGAAACACTTTTTTGAATTGACGTATCGAGAAAGCCTTTCCATTATCAACAATTTTGCTGGTTTTGATGGCTTTAATTATGTAGAGAGCACAAGTTTAAAAAATTAAAAGAGTTTGTCTGAAATGAATTTTCTATAAAGAATTTATTTAAGTTCAGAGAAATATATTATTGTACATCGATAGATACGCGGCGTCGATAGATAAAGAGAGTGAAAAAAATAAGTCAAAAGTTGAATTGGTCGTTTGAAAGCTTTTAAAAGGTACAATCTGAAAGGGAAAAAAGCTTTATGGAACAGAACTCTTTAGTATTATCTTTCAGTCAGAATTTATCGCCAATCATGAGTGCATTAAGAGTTCACTAGGTCTAAAGATAAAACAACTTTACCTACATCCCACAAAGGAATCCCATCAGATACCTATGTATAACTGAATTTTTTCTATTCCATAAAGAAAAAAACAACACTAAGCAAATCATTAAGAAACCCAGAACTATTATCATTAAGGTGGCTTCGGCTTATTTTTTTTTCATAAAAAAAGTAGAACAGCAATAATAAATTAAAAAAAAATCCAAAAAATAAGTAAACGCTAATATTTGCCATCACTTTTTTGTTTATGGCAGCAATTAGTTTTGAGATACTTATCTTAGAATTTAAAGTCTGATAAGGGGTTTCGTTTGACGGAAAGAAGGTGTGCGATTTGGAAATATTTGTTCAGTTTAATTGCGACTTTAGCAAAACAAATGACAAACAGGTAGGCCGAAGAAACACAACTTTACGATACAGATGTAAGTTTTATGAGGAACAAGGGTCATAGACATTCCGCATTAGTTAAGACGCAAATATCAATTATATATAACGGTCATTCTTTTGCTTTAAATAAACATTAGTACTCGTATAATAATCAGGAGTGATTATTGTGCAGCGGCTTTATTTTCAACATATTTTTGTCAGTAAGATCATTAGGTAGGCGACAATTGTGCCTAAAGTAATTTAGAACCGTAGTTGATGAAACCATCATGTAGACACACTCATTAGTTATTTGGCTGTAATTTATGGAGCATCAACCTACTTTCCTGAATGCTATTGGAGGTTTGCCTGCTTTAAAAGAACATGGAATATACTTCAGAGAAAAGTTAGGTAGAGGTACTGTTTAAATTGTCATTATACTCAAGCACGGATCAGATCCGAGTGGTGAGTCACTATTGATATTTGTATATCAATTTATGCATAAAGAGAAACTAAAGAAGCTCTGTATGTATCTATTTTTAACTCATAAATTTTTGTTTTAGCTTCTTAGCAAATGAGTAGTTAACTCAAGAAAATATAAAAACATTATATGTAAGGAACAGATACATCTTAGCAATCCTGAGGTATGGTAGTAACCGCCTTAATATGCTCATTGTAGGTGTTTTAAAGTTAAAGAGACCTTAGATCGACTATGATGGAAAACGTTTAAGGACACTTTAGAATCGTAGGAGAACATAATAATGATTCTTAGGGATGCTGCTTTTGTATTGTTAATTATATTTTATTCCCCAACATTTATCTTTAACATCTTTTTGTTACCTCACTGATGGCATTTGTAGATAGCTTCGATTTGCTAGAATTTTGCCGATTTTCTGCAACAGGGCTGTCTGATAAAAGCTTTATGTGACAACAGCAGTCCTTATATTTTCTTAGAACTTTACTGACTCTTGCGTCTGGCATTCGGACTGAATCTTCAGGTTTTTAGGGTTATTTACCCAACCATTCACGAGTAATAACAATACTATTACTAAAAGCCATTGGTCTCCTGTTAACAATAAACGCCAACGAAATAGATACCCGAATTTTGGATCTGTGGAATGGCAGGTTCATCAATCAACCTCGTGCGGACAAACGATTAGCGGATGCCCCAAACTGTTCCAGTAGCCATAGTTGTTATCCCAGAAGTGTAATGGGATTGTACATAAAAGTGTAAAAAACGACGAGTTGAGCAAAATTCGAACTAATATACTCATCTTACCAGAAAAAGGTATTGTCGGTATACCAATCACTACGTGCAAACAAATTCAGCATAAAGCTGGATCCTAAGAGAACAACAAATCTGCCAAAAGTTGGATCTGAGGCCCCGATTGCGGTTGTCGATCGTCGATCACATCGATTGTCGATTCCACTGATTTCATGTTTGGTATTGTGTAACTCAATCGACAATGGATTCTATTATTGTGAATAAAAACCATAAGAGTGACTATTGTGAATACAATTTGTATTGACAGTTGCTTGCGTTCATTTCCGCAATATTTTCAAAAAAAAAAATTAATAAAATGAGCTCCATCGAATTGCTTAAGTTATTCAGACGAATTTTTTAAAATGACCAGATAAAGAAAACGGGATAAGAGATGCCTCAAGCACTTAAGAATTGGAAAAAAGGGTGTAGGTAAGTATTTCGTTCGAAAAATCACATACACACACACATTACTTCAATTTATCTTCTGCCGTTCTGTGAGATATTTCCATTTGTGTAAATAGAAACTAAGCAGAAGTCAACTGTAAGAAACTATTCTATTCCAAATATTTTGAAACTGAATGTGTTGTATTGGTCACGTGCTTCGCCCTAAATTCAAATTATTGTTTTTTTTACATAAACTTCACGTTTTTTTTTTATAAATATAGTCACATTTCGATGGCGATGACGATGATAGTCCAATGAGCTAACTATCACGCAGACAGTCTGGGTTCGATTCCTGGCTGGGTCACCAACAATTTTTCAAATCGCCATCAGCCTTTCGGCGGGCAATGGCAAACTCCCGAAAGTAAAATTGCCTACGAAAAAGCTTCTAAGGAGTGCCGGTCGGACTCTTCGATAAACCGTAGGCCCCGCTCAGATGTGATTAAAATGACAACATGAGCAACACAAATGAGTGTCAAGAAGCTAGGCCATAGCCAGGCCACAGTGTTTTTGGTTTTTTTTATCTTCACATTTCAATTTATTTTTCGTCAAGCTACAGACCAACGATCAGGAAATTTCGATTGACTAAAAACAGCTGTCAAATCGACAATTGTCGATCACAATCGACACTCACAATACTGAAATTAAAAATCGACGATCGTCAATCGACAATAGTCGTATAGTCGATTGTCGGTCAACGATCGACAACCGCAATCGGGGCCTATGTCTCTTTATTTATAAGTATCTAACAGCTGTCTTTTTAACATGTTCGCTTTAAGATTTTGGTTGATGGCATAAAGGACATGACCCAAATCATTTCTTTTATAAAGCATAAAACCTCAGTTCAAAAAGTCTACCCATAAAGACCTCAATAAGAATCAAAATGACAAAAAATGTTCCTCCTCTCCATGTCGATCGTGCCTATAAATATCCATTAGTGTCAGAAGTGTTACCAATTTTTATTACACAACATTCCACCTTTCCGCCTCAATGATGTGATTTTCATAAAAATCTCCCACATGAAATATTTTTCCAAAATTTTTCAAAATTCCTCATCTTCCTAAGAATTGTCATAAAAAGTTTTTTTTTAATTTCCGAAAGATAAATCAATTTATGCCTCGTGTAAACAATCCGACAACTGCATTAATATCTTAGTACTTTCCAGCTACTACTAGCTAGCTACTCGTATATCGTGTATCATATCTGCGCTCGAAAAGTTATTGACTAGAGCGTTCGTGTGCAATCACTCGGCAGTGTACAACGACCCATGCAAACACTTTCCTTCCCTATTTTACGATTATTCAATGGCTTTTCATGATTTTATTTATTATATATATATTTTTTTAAAAATAGACCATACAAAGTTTGCGGTTATTAGCCGTTCGTACTTACACAGCAGAGCGCAAAATGAGAATATTAAATAAAAAAAAAACAAAATTCAAACTTACTTATTTAACGTGTTTATCAGTCGTATTCCACTATCCCCTTTTGTTATTGACGCGACTACCCTGTCGTTGTGGTCGGCAATATAGGCCATATCTAGACCGATATCTTGGAACGTCATCACAGCTGTAATGTTGCCTGTCGGAATTAGAAAAAAATCAAAATACAATACAACTATGGTAGGTACACGTTAAACGCGGAAAAAATAAAATTTATCTAAAAAATTATAATGAATGTTAACAATTTGCAATAAATTATCTACAAGTACGTTGAACCGTTTAGTAATCGTCATAAAAAAAAATTAAATAAAAGTGGAAATGGATTGAAAATTATAATGCGTACGAGTATATCTGACAGGGGTTAATGCTTTTTTTGTTTTGTATGAGTATTCGTAATACAAAAGAGATCAACGTAATCGGATGTGAGCACTTCCTTATAGAGATATACGAAAAAACGAAGTGTATTGAATGTTTTTGGAGTGTCTCACGTCAGAACTGGTATAGTTTAGTCTGGTCTTTGACGCATTTTAAGATTGATTATGGCATGTTGGATTAAACGTGATTATTACTAATTGTTCGATACGTGATTGAATTCAAATAGATAAAATAGATGTATCCAAGAGGTGCAGGTGTTTTCAATATAGCTGAATGGTAACATAACTATATAGTCCTTTATTGATTTGTTTTTTGTGAGTGGTCTTTTTTTCAAGACTCATAGATACTTTCCTACGTTCCAGTAGCTTGGAGAAATAGATTCACTATCAATGGTGGGAAAAAAAATCCCGGAACAAATAAGCCCTCATCTGGGCTATCCCGACATATTTGGAGCCCTCCAGGTTGGGTGTTGTGCCGTCAGGGTAGCCGCCCGGCCATGAAAAAAATACAAAAGATACGAAGCAACAACAAGCCTCGGATGGGTTAGGCCGGACAATAAGACGATGAAACACTGCGATTGTTATCGACGGGAAAAGCAGCGCCTATTTGGGTGTGCATTTGTTGTTGGAAGCAGACTTAGGCAAGAAATCCGGCATGCGAAAGAGCGTCTCCTACACACTCCAATCCACATCAAGGCTTAATTTGCCAACATTAGTCTAATATGCGCGCATGCCGCCACAGAGGAGAAAGATGAAGACACCATAATTGCCTTCTTTGAGCTCTTGAACAAGACCTACGAGCAATGCCTTAGTTATGAAATTAAAATTGTCCTCGGCGACTTAAATACAAAGCTAGGAGTAGAGGGCATCTTTGGTTGTACTATTGGAAGATAAAACCTACACGACAATACCTCCGATAACGGATTCAGGCTATTCGACTTTTTGGCGGGACGAAACATTGTCGTAGCACGCACGCTAGCATCTCGATACTAACAAGGGGACTTGAAGAACTCCTTATCAATCAACCGTCAATTAGATTGACCACATTACGATCGACGCAAGACACTCCTCCAGTCTTCTCCGAGTCCGAACGTTCCGGCGAGCCAACATCGACTCGGACCATTACCTTGTTGTAGCCAAGGTACGGCTGTAGATATCCCGAACAACGACAAGGCAAATGTGAGAAATTGCGACGTCAGACGGCTACAATTGCAAGAGATTGCCAAATCCTTTTCCGATCGAGTCTCTCTGAATCTCTTTAGGGGTCCCTTGCTACCAGCATCAAGAATCGAAGACCCCTGGCAACACTGCCAAAAAGCCATCAGAGATGACGCTACTAGAGGACTAGAGCTGCTTATGAGCTCTATGAGTAGAAGAGGAGAGACGAACACCGTCTTCTCAGGAGGAAAAATAAATAACACATGAGAAGCGCGCGGTCGAAGAAATTGAGCGATGCTACTCCAGGAACGAGTTCCGGAAGTCTTACCAAAAGGTAAAAAAACATGCCACGGAGACAAACCCCGAACCGAAGCCTGTAGAGACGAAAAAGGGAATATCGTAGTAGAGTAGCAGTCGATGCTGAGAATTTGGAAAGAGCATTTCAGTATGCTCTCTCACGGCGATGACGAAACAAATACCGCTATCAGGCAGAATGAACATTTCAACCAGGACAATGCAGACCAACAAATACGTCCACCCGACCTGGATGGAGTGAAGGTAGCAATTTCTAGGTTGAAGTCCAAGAAAGTAGCGGACAACCTAACTGCCGAGCTCTTCAAAGCTGTAGGCGATGACATCGTAAGGAACATACACCAACCCATCTCTAAAATATGGTCGAACGAAAGTATATCCGATGATTGGAACCTCAGCATTGTTTGCCCGATCCTCAAGAAAGGAGACCGTCTGAACTGCCGCCAACTACAGAGGCATCAGTCTCCTTAACATCGCATACAAGATTTTATCTTGCACATTGTGTGAACTCCTGAAGCCGTTTGTCAAAAACCTGAAAGATCCATATTAGTGTGGTGTCAGGCAAGGAAAGACCACTATCGGCCAAATATTCACGGTACGGCAGACGCCCATTGGTAGAGCACCACTGAGCAAAGCCGCTCAAGTGAGAGTAGAAAGTATAACAATAGATGATCACAGTACCAGTGATTTCTACTGATCATTTCCTTGGGTTGCTGGCGAATTAAGGATGAAGGAGACAAAACTCTGAATTTGGACCACACATTCTCTCACCTCTTTGTTTAGGGTTGTTTGTTTGTCTGTCTTAACAACCAGAGAGATCACACGTCGTTTATGAGGCGACAACCTGCGAAACTATCCATCATTCAGTGACGAATGTTGTCAATTTCGTCAGCATACGGATAGATAGGTTTGATGCAGAATCTTTTCCACTTTTAAATTTATTAACCCTTCTTTGCCATTTCCATCATACTGTTTTTTACTTATTTTTTACTGGGATTTTTGAAAATATTTTTCTTTTCAGCTGGAGCACGGACTACAGCACTGAGATTTATTTTACAAAAAAAAGCAAAAATCATGCAGAGAAGGGTTAAGTCACATAAAGCGAGTCTCCTTGCTTATCCAAAACGAACGAATGATCCGATGAGCTATTAAAACTTACAGCAAACTGAGGGTTTTACTCCTTTACATAACTATGCATATCTGGACCAGTTTTCGCTGAATGTCATTTAATGAATTTAGGTTGACCATTTACCCCTTAACTGCTTCGTTTGTTTTAAAAACTCTCATTATGTCCGATGACATTATAAACGTCTGAGGCCTTACTTGTTAGACGTGATTTTTTTAGAATTGTGAGAATATTTGTGAACAATTCATGTCAAATTAGAGACACAATGTATAGGTCTTAGTCTCCACTATTCCTTAATTCAATTATAGTAAAAAGGCTGGCTATTACCACACAGTGTTAAGAACCTAAAAGGTCTTTACGTATATACCTATAGTTCGAACATAAGAACTAAGAGGGAAACTTAAGAACTTATGTCAGTTTTAACTGAAAAGGTGTTGCTTTGTGTCATAGGTATGTTGGTCGTAAGTTTATTCTGGACATCGAAAATTTATCTGCGGAAACCCCGTATAGGTGAGTTTATACTGTCACGAGTTCAGTGATTACATGATATCATACTGCAGAGATCTATCTTAAGTTTCAGTGTTTCAGGACATTTTCCAAAGTTCTAAATGTTTTTTTTTCCTCACTTTGTTGACATAGCCTGCATATTTTGTAAAAGTACAAAAAAAGAACCTATACTAAGGCCTATTTTAAAATATATATTTGTTACATCTGCTTATGTCTATACAATTCTTTAACAGACTCTCCTATTGAAGTTCATCCCCAAGGTGCTTCCAGATCTTGGGCTTTCTAAATCGAACGAGCAAAATGTTGAACAAACTCTGTGTGAATTTCACCATTTCGCTTATTTCAAAATCAGGTAATGAAAAGAAGATGCTTCTGTTGTTCTCAAAGGTATATCTTAGATTCATTTACCAGAGAATATCATTTGAAAAATACGAAATAATTATGTCTACAATCCGCATGGGACGTATCAACATCTACATAAAATAACTTAAATTCAACAAACTAAAACAACCTATAAGTACCTCGTATTTATACTATGCACCTTATGAAAACGAAGTTTGGTTGGTAGCCGAGGTGTAGCTTCTACTTTATATTGAATTCGTGAGTTCATGTTTGTTGAAACCATGGTAAATTAGGTTTTAATGGCCGAGGGAAGGAGTAGATTAACCTGTGTATCTGTTTCTTCAATGAATTTATTTTTAAATTTATTACCTATCCTGTTCTTACCCTGTAAATTTATTTAACACTCGTCATCTGATATACATGTACTTACGATTCTTGTCCTTAATCTGCATCTTTTCCAAGTTCATCACTGGCTTGTCATTGAAAATAATGACTCCGATTGCGCCTTTAGCAGCAACATGTTTCACCTTATCCTCGAATGTACATTCACCTCTTCGCACCAAAGCTATCCATTCTTCTCTTGGAAAATTTCTTCCTCCTGTACCAAGGATATCTGGCTTACATGCCTTGTCATCTGATATATCATGCCTCGCCGTCACATGCACCAGTAGTCCTGTAACGTTCAAAATCTTTCCCTCTCCATAACGTGCCTTTTCTTCAGCAAACCTCACTACATGTTCCTCCCCATTCGTGCTCGTGTAGTTGTAGTTAAGGTATGCCAGAACGTAGTTATCTTGAACTACTCGCTCTTCGATATTAGGAACTTTCGTCGACGAGTTTATCGCTCGTAAATGTCGCTCAAAGTCGGTATTCACTGTAGGGATGCCATGGGCTTTAAAGTCACAGATAACCACCAGAAAGCAGAGAACGGGAAATAATAATTCCTTGGGCTCCATCAGACTTGATTCAGTTCAGCCAACGATTATAGGATCTATCTCTTTGGTTTGGGATTGTGAAATTGAAAGAGGTTTTGCGTTGGGTTAGTTTTATCAATATTGAAATTTCTAATTCGAAAATTGTTTTCGTTAACTTTGGTGAAATTCCAAAATAAATCGCATTGAGGCGTGCATTGATGGGTTATAGTTGATTAGTCTTAAATATTCTGAAATGAAAAAAAAAGTATAATATATCAGTTTTTATGTACAAACATATGTACATATACGTATACATATATCTGCATTCTATCCGTACAGTTAATGAGTTTTTCCAGAAAACAACAGTCAGTCAAGAGAGATAAGATTGCGAGACATGTCTAAGAAGACGATAGATAGACGATCTTGTACTCAGAAACCTTGAAACTGCTCGAACGTACTCGTATGATGACGCCGCCGCCACCGCCAACGCAAGATTCTGTCGACAACAACGGCGATGCAAACAAACAATTAAAAACGGATCGAGTAGAAACATTGAACTGACAGACGATTTGAATATTTAAAGTCGACTGAGCTCTTGAGCTGAGTATGGCTAGAGATCTATGAAATGAAGCCGAAATAAGGTTCGTAATCGCAGCTACAACAAAAGATAATAATAATTGCAAAAAAAGCGTTAAAGATACGATTACGAGTACTCATATGAGTACATCTGGCAAAGGTCAACAGTCCCCAGCAGATGATGTGAAAAACACTGATCCTTATCAGCAAACACACAAATTTAATGTAAACAGAGTGGATTGAGATAGTGGGTACTCAAGTATGTATCTTCAGTTTTATCCCTCATCGAATATGTACGAGTACTCGTAAATAGTACTCGTAATAAGGGTGCAATTATTCGCCTGGTGTCTATTATAATAGTGATATTGAACATCAAATTTCTGTTCTCCCAGACCCAATGAAGAAAACGTAAGATGTTTCGCAAGGTGATAGAACTTGATATGTTTGGGGCCCACTTAATTAAATATTTATATCAGAGAACGCCCCTTCGTTATTGACAAATACGTGAACGGTAGACCAGCTACATTGCCATTAATCATTTTCAAGACCGCTGCATACAAAATGTGAGTTTTCGAAGTATGTTGCTTGGTCACTGTGGGATTGGGTTAATAACATTGCAGAGATGGGAAAATTATCGAGGAAGTGGTTTGGTATATCAAGGGAGAAAGTGATTTAGATGTCATGCTGCAACTTTTATAATCCATCGGCGACATAAACAAATACAGAAAAAGACAAGTACTCGTACTACTAAGAAAAGCCGATGTTGCAGTGAAAACAAGAATAGGTATCACCAGCAGCATTGCATTCAACGCGAGTATCTGCTTACACCACGAAATGCAATCAAGTCTTATTAAAGCATTGAGTTATAGATATTTCCATATCCAAAATCCATGGACCATAAGCCATGGGGACCAGGATATAGATGCCTAGCCAGAGCTAACGTGTTACAGTAATATCAATTCGGAGCTTGTGTTAAAGGCACAAGCATTTTAGTCATTGAACGGGAGCCTAGCATTAAGTAACATCTGGATATCAAGATTGGTTGTGTCGCGGGAATTGAGGCACTACTAAAGGTGATTCATTAAAATTAAAGTTTGACTGGACTCCCGAAAAGTAGCGTAATAAATGGTTTTTTCGACGATTTCCGCGACGATAATTAATCTGAACTCGAGAATGAGATGGATGTATCGCGTAAATTGTGCCAACATTACAACAACAAGTCGAGCTATTGATGTCGAAAAAGTTACTTTTATCCACTTTGAAAATGTTTTCTGTGTTCGGGGTCACTTTTGCCTTAACTAGGCTCTGACTGAAATACCGAGATTTTTCTACTATCTTATTACATTACAGTTCTTTTTTCTTCGATAGTCACCACATAAGCATGAGATGACACAATCCCCTGTTCAGAGTATCAAAAGGCGTTGTGCCTGTGGAGCTTCATAAAAACATTACGCTTTCTCAAGCCAGACGGTTCAGACGGTTCTGGATATACGAGTTTATAGGAACGGCACAAAGTTTGCTGGCAAAGCCAACAACAATGACCTCTTTTAACTGATCAGTTTTCTGTAAGAGTAAGTAGATATCCTTATTGCTTAAATAATAATTTGTTATCGTCGTGTCCAAAATTGGCACTTGATAAGTATTTGAAGTCAAATCACACATTTTCTACTTTTTGCTTTAGTTCGTTTAAAAAAACGATAGCAAGACTTACTTACATTTCTTCTCTTCAGCTTCCGATAATACATATTATATCTGACTATTTGCTTTTAATATAACTTTATTGACAAATCACTTCAAACGTGTTTTTAGCCGGTGTGGAGATTTTCACATTTTAAACTTTAATTTCCGGTCTTTAAATTAGATTCTAACTGCATGCCAGCTCACGCTTATTGCCTCTGTTTCGCAGTCACTAAATATTTACTACTTCGACAACAATGAAACCGAAAAAAAAAAAAAAAAAAACACAAACATTGAAACACTAGACAATATCACAGTGGTGGCAGACTTAAAAAAATCGTTCTTGAACTCAAGTATCTGTTGGTTGCATCTATCTATAGCTTGTATGTGCTATAAAGACAAAATAAAACCTTGATAAAATTAAAATTTAAACATTACATCTGTTGTTCTTTCAACAGAATGTCAATGCAATGGCAGAGTCGACGTTAAACTAGCAAATTCCGTGCTACCGTAGTCCGAAATGTAGCTGTAGCGATTGTCGTTGTAGCCGGTACCTATTCCGAGTTACAAATAAATTCGATTAAGAGCAACACTAGGAATAAATGCACTGAGGTGGGTATTAAGGAAAGTCCCAAAGTCCCATGTTAGTCGAACACACGAATATGCTGCAGCGGCCGATGCAAGTGCAACATATTGACTGAGAGAAGTCGACTCGAGTTCGAGTACCATGATGCAAGTACGAGTAAACCGTAGCCGGTGTATTGTGCTGTTACTCAAGTGAAAACACAATAATTCTGGGATCCAAAAATACATATTTACGAGTGTACTCATACGAGTACAAATCAAATCTATTTCAGTTCAGGGTGTTGGTTATTTTTTTCCCTGCTGCCGCTGCTTTTCTAGTTCTTCTTGTTTCACGATTTTTGTTTCCCACTGTGTGGGTTTTATTTTCTTGCCGCCATAAGTTACATGCATATAGGTACATACCTAATTTGATTTCATGGATATGTACGAGTATCTATTTTTCATATACGGTTTGGAAGTGTAGAAATGCAATATGACGTGCGGCCTTATTGCCACATAAAAATCCGATCGCATTTGCTATTTTATATGTTTTTTGTTCTAATGGGAACAAAAGCGTGGGATAATCACACAATGACCAGGTTTATCAGAAAGACCCTGATATTTAGCCCTTTGACCAGGCTAATGTCGCTGCATAGTCTGTAACACTCATTGCATTATCTTCTTCTCTAAATCTTATTTATGAAAATGAAATCAACGAACCATATTTTTATCCGCTTTTGACAAAGTTCATGCTTTAACAAATCTGAAAGATAACGATTTTTTTGAGAGATTTATTGGTGGATACATTTCTTCCTAGGTCGATAGAAACTGCGGTGTTCAACGATGACTGAGGAGGCGAAGAATCTCGTGGCTCGGATCTGTTCAAGTGCAGCTGTAGAAACTTAAATTCATTAGCGTGGTCAGAGTACAGATGTTTCATCTGGAGTTCAAATCATTCAGCCAGCATACTTAAATAAAGGTGTTGTTTGAGGAGTTCAAGACAATAACAGAGCTTATGTCTACGTTGTTGATTATCGAAAACATCCTTCTTCCGTTAACTGCCCGTTGACGATTCCAGCAAAAGCAAATCAGGATAACAATTTTCGTTAAAGCACGTGAAATGTTCACCCATCGGATAGATCAGGTATTGTTAAAGTTTCTCATTACAGAAAGACTTAGAGAAGAAGCCTTGAGGTTGAGACACCTGGGCGAGGGCGAGTTTCCAAAAAAATTGTTTCTATTAATTTTTCAAACGAATACCCCCCCGTTTTCTTTATTTGCTGGGGTAGAACTTCAAACTAGTTCTAGAGGCAATGGTAAAAAAGTTGTGATCACAGGATGTATAAATACTATACTTGCTGCCGCTAGTACAGTATGTAGACCGAAGGCTTAAGAAAATTAATAATGGAATACTACATGATCGCACAGCGAGAAAAAAATTGTCCTTTTATTTTTGGAAAATAGCAGGTCAATAATTTACACTCAACGTGCGTACCGACATGTTTTTGCAGTTCGAAATGTCCAACAGCCCCCAATATTCGTGCTTATGGTTGCCAAATTTGAGCGATATAGGAACGTTGGAGTCTTGAGGCAGACCTCGCTGTGGACGATCAGCCTAAAATATCTAGGTCGCTTAAGATGCAGCTAAAACACCGCGACAACGACGTTCGTAACAGTTTTGCGTATATCACGTACCACGATTCGTAGGATTTTGAAGAGCCCTTATAAAATCTAGTTGGTCTAATAGCTCAATCCTGATGACCTACAAAAGCTTTAAGAGTACTGCAGAGCTGTCTTTAAAATTGTCTAGAATGGCGAAGAATTTTTGAGAAACTCTATGATGGCCGACGAGGCACATTTTCATCTGAGCGGGTTTATGAACAGAATTGCAGATTTTTGGGCACACAGAATACCAAACATCTCTATTAGCGTTCCTTACACTCACTTCGTGTTACTATTTGGTATGGCATAATCTCGCGTAAGATTTATGGTCCATATTTCTATAAAAAGGATGCGGGTGTAAGCGTTACGGTCACTGCAGTTCGCTACAGAACAATATTTGAGGACTTTCTCTTGCCAATCGTGCAAGTGGACAACAATGTTGGGAACGTTTGGTTTCAGCAAGACGGTGCAATCGCTCGTGAGACAATGAACTTATTTCGAGAACATTTTTCAAACAGCATCACCTTAAGAAATGTCGATTTTTTTGCCCCAGACTTTTTCTTATGAGGTTACCTAAAGGAAATGGTTTACAACCACACCGCAAACTATAAGGGAGCTGAAACTAAACATTATCATGGAATTCGCACAGATTCTTGCAGAATCTTGCTATAATATCTGTTTCATGATGTTGATATCAGAGTGTGATAATTATCTGTAAATGTTGAATAAGTTCGCATGATTCCTTATAGGCTTACAGCGTACTTTCATATAGAGAAACAAATCATATCTGGAATTTCCATGGATAATTCTGGACCCGCTCTACAGCAATTTCTTTAAAGACAGGTATTGCAAATAGTACCGTAAATAGGGACATCTTCTTATAGAAACCCAATAAGTACGTATTTTTATTATAGTCATATAAACAACCTTTGCGAAAATTTAATAATAAACATATTCTTAAATATGCATGGGTCGTTTTATCTACAACGCAGGCATCACTTCTGAGGGGGTTTCCGCGATTCATCTCTGAATGTTGAACATTTGTTTTGGTTTTCCCCATTTTCAAGCAATAGAGGCAAACATGTGTACTCACAATAAAGCTAGCAAGCAATTCTGCTTATTTTAGATCAATTCGCGGAGCTGAAGATACTTTTATGCGTTTCACGTTGTTGATTCACTATAATTTTCGTTTATGAGTTTTCTAGTAGTTAAGTATTTTTGGTCATGGAAACGTTCTTTTATCAAAGGTGTTTCCCATGATACTCGTACATAATTAATATTTCTAAATTCCACAAGAATGCATCAACAGCTTTTGACAGTAAGGAAAATGTTTACGAGTATATTGTATTGTTTCTGTTCGAGTGAACTCAAGTTGGTTAAACATTCCATTGGGACTTTCAAGGGGAATAGGCGCCATCGGATTTTTCAACACAATCAATACTCAAATGTTCAAAAAAAAAAATCGTTCCCTCCAAATTCCCCAAAGATACATTTGCATCTTTCAAAGATTAATTGAATTTACGACTTTGTTACGCGCCATTTATTTTTCATGGATGCTTGTCGTCTTCATTTTAAATTCTAGATTTGTCTGCTATCATATAATTTTGAATGGAGAAGAGACATCTTTTTACTATTTTTGAAATATTTATGAAATTTCCTTTATCATGTTGACTAATATAGACACATTTACGCACAGTTTGAGTTTTATTGTTTTGTTGAAAATTTCTCAATTTCTAGCGGCGAATAGCATCACATATAATGTGAGTACTCCTACTGGTATCTTCGCGGGGTTCGAATTGAAATTGAAATCAGAATCGAACTTGTGTATATGTACTTGTACATTTGCGTTAATTACATAAATTCATTTGAGATTCCCACATTAAAGAAAACAGTATTAGTTAAACAGTCTGCCTGTCATGTACCGAGAGTTTTTTGTAGACATTGGGGAGATGATGCCCTCGTCTGACATCGAGTATCTAATCTAAGACTGATCCATTTATCCGTGTGGATATATCGCACAAATACCAAGCGATGCAGTGCCGGGTGATGAGGTGAGATTGGGTTGTTTATTTTCTTGAATTTGAACTTAGCATCGAGAGTTCAACAACGTGGGGGTTGTTTGTTTTCCAATTTAATCGAAACAGTGGAAAGTCAAAAAAAATAAATTTCACTTGTATTGTATATGTTGGATGACAACGATTTAAGAAAATTCTATCGTTAAAAATGAATTGTTCGGGGGTAGGGACAAAAAAATGAAAAAGATTGTTTTGATAGAAAACCATAGAATCAAACAGAGTAAAGCCAAATGAGTGGTGTTCGTAGTGATGGTGTAAATAAAAGATGGGGTAATATTTGTACATAGTCGGTACCACTGGCACATTGTGGGGCATTTTTATTTCAACAATATTTGAATTAGAATTCTCTCACATCGGGCGGCAAGGTGTCAGATACTCGTACGTTTGATGGTAGAGAAAGAGCGCACAGAAGCGGATAATCTACTGGTGGCGTTGATTTCGTTGACAACGATTAAACGAAAAATAAATGTTTAAATTAAAATGATGGCATGAGGTGGTTTTATGGTGTTGCCTTGTTTGTTGATTGCGATTTTTCCGTTTATTTTATTTATTTTTTTTAATTATCATTTAATGGTTTTTACGAAATGCGACTTGTGGCTAGAGGCTAGACACTCAACAGGGGGACTATTTGAGTGTTTTGTTTATTTTTACGAATAGAGTTTGTTGTGATCTGTTGGATTTGAAGGACAAAATAAGTGTGCTATTAGAAATGGTTGGCAAATCGGCGGCGGTTTAAATTAAATAAATTCGTTTGAAATTACTACTCGTTTCGGACTGGTCATTGTCCGCATCGTTACATACATAGTTCAAAACGTATTTTGCCAAATGTGAGGTATTATGCAGATGTAGCAAATTATATAAAGTTACGAAAATTGTTTTGTGTGTCTCTAAGTACCTGCAGATGGGATTGCTATTACCACAAGCTTAGGTCTTAATGCGACATCCAACGTAACTACGTTAGTGTTTCGTTGGCGAGAAATATGTTCCAACAGCAAGTGTGGAAGTTTTCATTAAATTAAACACACATTTATTATGAAATCAATGCAGAACTTTATTAATTTATAAAGTGCGGTTTATGGTAAATATGAATAGAACACAACATTGTTCATGTGACCACCACTGCTTTATCGATGTGTTTTGGCGACCGTTGATGCCGCCAACCCATAATCCACACCATGCAGTGGCTTTTTTGGGATGAATTGGTTGTTCGTGAATCTCGTATGTGTTTTTTCGGGTCCCCAGAAACGAGAATTTTTTTCCAAAATGGGCTTCATATCAGTTAATAAATCGGCGACATCGTAGCTGATCCAATGGCTTCAATTGTTGTGTTATTTGGATTTAATAGGCATGCGCATGAAGATGAACTTTTAAAATTCGCCGTAAAGTGTCATAAGTGAGACCCAATTGTTGACTTCGGCGAAAAATGGAGGTGCCTGGCTGGTTTTGAACATTTTCGCTCACAGTGGTGATATTTTGGCGGGTACGTGCTGATCGAGTATGCTCATATGGAGTTTGATCCGATACCGAACCAGTTTCTTCAAAACAATTCACCATTGCATGAATACCGGAATTCCGGGATTTTAATGTTTATTTTACAGATTGCCCATTCTCGTAATAAGATTGAATAACAAAAATGCGTTGTTGCGTGGTAAACGACTTCATGACTAAAATTGCCAAAGATTGTATGACATCTGTCAAAAAGATCGACCACATTGAATTTAGTAAATGACAGCAGTAATTGACCTCCAACATCCACACCATCTGTTGGCTTAACCTTTACAACTCGAAAGATTATGGCCGCATATGATAGCATTTGTTACCTGGAGCTCTTAAAGGCAATATAAGATTTTCGCCGAAACTTATCCAAGAACTCATATGCCGCATAACACTAAAAACCACTCCGTATATTGTTCGTATTAGAAACTTCTGGGAAAAATTCCAGATATACACCGGATCTTGTTAATGAAATGCCCTTTTGGGAAGATGTTTCAAGTAAGTGCTGAAACAATTAGTTTGTAAATACGGACACTATATTGAATGATTACTATATATATGGTCATATAGGGCAATAGGAAGACAACAAAATGTTTTCTATCTTATTCCTGGACCGAACCTTTGGTGCGACAGGCTATCTTTTTCAGAGTTCGAACAGTCAGATAATATTTCTTCTGATGGTAACAAAGAAATCTACAATCATCTCATCAGCAGCTTGATTGTTGATTGTTTCCTTAATGATTGTGTTTTTATGCAGGGATCATTTGACTAAGAATAGAAATTTCAGGCACAAGATCAATGTTTCATTTCACTTTTTCAGCTGTCAGGCTTGAAAAAGTCCTAAATATATTCATGCAAAAAAAAATGCATGAACCAAAAGAGCCTGATGTCAAGCTCTGTAAAACTTCTTTAAAATAAGCGTCACAACATTAGTTTCGCTATATATATAGGTACATATGTTCACACCATAGGTTCACTTTTCTGTAAGACATGTCATCAAACTCTCAGTGGACATGTTGCCAGTCATTGAGATGTTTTTTTTTTTTAAATATTTCGCGAGCTGATAGGTTATTGGCAAGTGCAATGAGTCTATATGTGGGGAGTTAGGAGTTAGCTTTATTCTAAGGGATAGGCTGGGCATATGCTGTTTTCCATCATAATGATAAAGGGAAGGGGAGATTTTCAAATGGCTTTAACGAATGACCAAGTACATATAGGTGCGTACTTTAGAACAGTATAGTATTTTGGATTAGTTTTCGGTCATATTATTCTCAACTCCGATTTGTTTGTTATTCTTCTTGCCATTATCGTCGTTTTAAACATAACAATCTTATCCATCATACTTTTGTTTTCTCTAAGATCTGAAATGACTTAGCCTAATGCTCTTGGGAAGTATGTCTTCAATTGAACTCCTTTCTTATAAGCCACCCTCCACTATTTAAAGATACGGAAATATTTTATATGTTTTGCGACATGTTACTTGGTGCAAAAACATTCATTTGAAAAAAAAAAACCTTTTAGCGATATTAACGAACAATTTAGTAATCCCCATGATTAAAGTCCGCCGAAGTTGAGGAATTACAATACATGAAAAGACTTGCAAATGTTTAAGATCTTGTATGATGTTGTTTCTGAATTGAAGAGCATAATGATTGGTAGTCTTACTATGATGATGAATTTGTATACGATTCCTGGCTAAGATCCCAGAAAAATTAGTAAAATACAATCAAACAGCATCAATCCGCACTATGTGTTCCTCCAATCATTAGTTTTTCAAATGAATTAGCTTGTACAAACAAATATAAAAGTGGAATATTGAAATCCCTCACGTTGTCACATCCAACATGCCAGAAACACACCATAAGACAGTAATTCTTTCTCAACTACGCACTTTCATAGTTTATTCCACTACATAAAAATAATAATAATAATACCTTAACCTTCAAGCTAATAGTGTTTGACAAATTAACAGAAAACACGGAAAAGCTAATTATTTTTGTCGCTTTCCTTATTGGTTTCTTATTTATTAACACATGAGCAAATTTTGACTACGAGTTTGTTTTGGTTTGCAGTAAAAGATGTACCCCCAAGTGCTACACCCCATAGGGAGGGTTGTCGTCTCCTAAAGGTCAGAAGAATTTTTATTTTTAGGCTGTCACTTGAAAAAAATATATCATATCTACGATGCCATGGAAATCCGTCCACATGTCAAAATCACATGAAGATTATCTTCTTGCATAAAAGTGAATACAAGTAGGTACTCGTATATCTTGAAGATATAATATTTATTCCACAAATTAACTGTAGATAAACAAGTCTTTCCATATCTACATATGTTTATCGATCGAAAACCTTTCAAGTTTGGACGAATTCAATGTCAAGTTATTAATAAAATATAAATGAGCTCTGTCGATTGGGCTGGAATCGATGGTATTACAGCGTAACTGTAGACAATGCTGAATCATCAGAGTGTGCAATATATTCGTAAATGAATTAAAGGAGACGACGTCGACTGGTCGTTAGTGGTTTTAGGTAGAAACCCACTTCCAACATGAGTTTGTGACGATAATGAGTCAGAGACTGACTGATTGTTAACTGCTGTGCCTAAATTTGGGAATCAGACGACGGACACCTGGAATTATGAGGATTAAAAGAATTGAAAATCGCGAAGCACTCAAGCGAACTGTTTCCGGTTCTTATTAGTTTGCATAACTTGCTTGCGCATGTTGACGAGACGAAGAAAGATAATTTTTTTATTTGCTTGATGATGATTTGGAGCAAAGAACTATCCAGGATGTAGTGATAGGTATAGCATATGATTGGCGATTGTTGAACTTGTTTTGTTCAATAGTCATGAAATGTGAAAGTCGAATATCAGCTTTCGACTCAGATTTTAGCGCTTCACATCATAAAGTTACGATTGATATGTGGACGATAGTTCTTTGTACAGCAACGACGATGTCACCTTCTTAGGGAAGTTATGCTGAAAATTGTGATCTTTACTGACGAATTCTAGTCAAAACTAGAATGAAATCCTATAAATACGCCATAAAAAGATATAGCCATTGCCGTATAATAACAGTATTATGACCTAACAAATCAAAGATTTTTTTGAACAAGTCTCCTGAAATCTAGGTTTGACTAACAGATCTGTCAAGTAGTTTCTTAAAACGATCGCTCGGTAGAAATCGATAAATTGTTTAGCATCATCATCTTGTCGTTTGCGTTCTTACTATAACAGCTGTTTCCATTGTTAGATCGAAAGATTGATGAAATAACATTCTCACAACGTTTCTTCCTTTGACAAACATCTGATCATGATGATGAACATGATGATTCCAATACCAAACCCTTCCAAAGTCCTTCTCTAAAAACAGCAAATACTATTCTAATGCACTGCTGAATCCGATGGGATTCTTTCTGGACAGAAGTATTATATTGCTACTATTTGTATGTTGAATTCTGTTGCACCGAATAAATATATAAGAAATTCATGTTTCAGAACCCGATATCTCGAATTTTCATGATAGGTGATGTCAGTAACTTATTATGATGGTATCTCAGAAACAAATTTTGGACATGTATAATACTCGTATACAGAAGTCATCAGTAGAAACTAGGGACTCGAGAAGAAACTTCATCGTTTGCACTATCAACTAAAACCTCGATTCACAACCTCTTGTATCTTGTCAATGCGTACCATAAAAGCAATCCGAATTTTAAACCTTCTGTAGTTAGCTGACTGATTGCAATGCAGCTTCACAGCATCAATATCAACAGCTTCGGCGGTTGATTGACACTTGACTTAATACAACAATTGTGAAATAACTAACAATTAACTTCGATGATTCTATAAACACTTTTCATATGAGCATCAGCAACTTAGCTGAAGATGTATTGACTAAGAGCACACTACGACGTAATTAGAGAATTAATAAATAGAGTCAGGGTTTTCGATAGACATTCTAGCAGACAGAATGCAACGTCAATAACGTGACATCACAGACGGAAGTTGACCGATTTATTCAGAGAACATGATTGACAGCCATGTTGTTACAAATCTGGAAAGAAACAATATAAAAACTACTCGCAAGTCATGAGATATGAGTCACCCCACAGATTTCAAAGTAGAAGCAGACGACCTACTCAACAGTGTTTCTGAACGATTGATTTCTGTTCATCTGCAATAGATGTTTCTCAAATGAATTCATTCAATTGCTGAAGTTTCAAGTCACTTGACATTCCATTTGGTCAAATAAAAACAGCTGGTTAATAATTATTCACTTTGGTCAGAAATTGCAGATTAGAAAGAAACAGAGAACTGTACAATTATAATTGTTATTGTAGATCCCCTCTCCTAATGATCGTAGATCTCATGACAAGCATTCTAAGTAGTTCAACCTCGTCCATCAGTGATTAGGGATTGTTATTTTATGAACCTAAATCTACAAAAAAAAAGCTTGTCTTTAAGTTAAGGATCTTGGAGTGTTTCTTAGTTCAAAATCACGTCGTTTCCTGTATAGAGACCTAATTAAGCTCTACATATAGTAGATTCGTACGTAACAACAGTGAGTACTAATATGATATTGATGACTTTCACTCTTTGTTGCGGATTTTTCAACTCAAAAGTATCCGTTAACAGAGCATAAGATCACTTCTTATGCAACTGTATCCGCATAATTTGTTACGTTTAGACATCGTTAACAAATATTCTATCTACCAGGATGCAACCGATAATACCGAGTGAATAAAATCTCGCGTTTCATTGACACATGATTACTGCACAAATGCACTCATCGAAAGACGACTTCTTTTTTTATCACTCACTGAAACCTCCCACTATTAGGAGCATTGAAATGGGTAACAGGTCGTTGGTACTAAATCAGTTGCAGGTTCCATTTCACTCTTTAAAACCCGGTAAATAAAGTCTCATTAATTATTACCCAAATCAAACTGTATTCGGATTTGAGTTATGCGTTAAATCACCAACACAATGTTCCACCAATGCAACACACACCTCTAATGCAACTGTCTGAGTGTATTTTTGTCATTTTCAAATTCAAAAAAGCAAAAGAAGAAAAGACTTTTCTCTGTCACACAATTGTCGCTTCGTCATTATTATTCCACACTGCACCAAACGTTAAATCGCCAAAAATATCTTTCAACTCAAGCCAACTTGTATGAAGAAAAAATTGAAAAAAATCCAAAATACGAATGAATTGGTAAATTAAAAAATTAAAAAATATATATATACATTTATTTATTAGCCTTAACTGAAGGCATGTATGGCGAAGCAACTGCCACAACGAGACACCACCACTAACTTCACTACTTCAGTTCTCGGGTGGCTTTTATTCCACTCACGTATCTCAGCCTGTCGATATTAATTAAACATTTTTTTTTGTATTCTACCCTCTAGTTTATAGAACGTGATTTTCTAGCTCTTCTTACCAGAAACAGGGTATTAGATGTACTCGTACTTGTGAGTATATTAACGAGTATGTACGGCGATGGCGATGGCGCGATAGTTAGCTCATTGGACTATCACGCAGACGGTCTGGGTTCGATTCCTGGCTGGGTCACCAACAACTTTTCAAATCGCCATCACCCTTTCGGTGGGCAATGGCAAACTCCCGAAAGTAAAATTGCCTACGAAAAAGCTTCTAAGGAGTGCCGTTCGAACTCGGCGATAAACCGTAGGCCCCGCTCAGATGTGGCAAAAATGAGAACATGACCAACACAAATGAGTGTCACGAAGCTAGGCCATGGCCCATACCGGGCTGCCAGCGCCACAGTGTTTTTTTTTTTTATGCACGGTGCTGATGATTTAAAATATTTTAAAACAAAAAACCAAACAGAGATTAGTTGCGATAGTACTACAAAACATGTCCAAATTTTTATTATGCCTCATCTAAATGGTCATTTGTGCTGTCAGTTTAAATCTGCACAGACATCCGTATAAACTTCTACTTCGAAGTGACAGTCATGACAAAAATAACAAAAAGACGAGCAAAAACAGAATTGCATATATGGCGTCAGGAAAGTAGCATATTATCATATGTCGGCTATCTTGTCAGTCATCAGTTGCAGTGTGAATGTCTTGCAACCGTCAATTTGCATGCGTTTCGAGCCGACGTCATAAAGAATCCTTTTACTACACACAATGCAATCGCGCAGTGCCAAAGGAGGTTCAGTTCATTAGAATTCGCAAGTGATCGACAATACTGGGCATGTGATGGGAATTTATGATCACCTTTGGATTGGCTAAAGGCGGTGGGTAAATATTGTAGATTTTGTGGGCAAGTTATCGGTAATAAAATCTAGGAATGTCACCATTGTCCTTGGCATCTTTGTATAAATTAAGGAAAGGGAATTGAATACAGTCGATTTGAGTTGCTTACTAAACAACTTAGTAAACTTTCAATTAGACTATTGATCTTGGCGATCTTCATTGATTAGGGAACACAGATGATATTTCAACGATCAGCTCCATTAAGAAAGATTGCTCTTTTACCACGGAGAAGATCTGACATTCATGTGTTTAGTGTTGTTATTAAAATCACTTAGGCAATGGGTCTGATCCGGCCATGATTTTTTGGCAATGATTTAAAAAAAACACACACAAATTATTTGCTGTGAAGTCGTTTTTCGTTTATTTTACTATAGTCATTGCAAAATTGTTTTGATCACTTTTTAAATATGCGGATTGTGCAATGTGGTGGTTTGTCGACATTGCCTATCGCGTTTCGAAGTGTTTTTGGCCTGAATTACGGACATTTTTTGTCGCATATTATCTTTCAAGGCTCCTAGGGTCTGTGGCTTATTGGAGGTGTTAAGTCAAATGATCACGGAGGTAAGTCTAAATCAGTATTTTCCGATATTAGGGATCCGATGAACAAAGGACGCAATAAAGTGATCGTGACTCAGGCTTTATAAGCTACGTCGCCGTTCTTTGGAACTAAAAATTCTCCATGGCGTTATCACGCTGAATTGGCATCAACAAATCGCTTATCAAGGCTCTCCATGAACGGTTACGCGTTGGTTGTCGAAAGGTTTTTCGTGGATTAATTGAGTGTTTTCATTGAGGTAGAAAGAACAATTCTCTTTATTTACGGTCCCTTCTAAAATGAGCCTCATTGTTCCCGATAATTTTTTTGGCAGAAAACATCATACCACAAAATTTTCATACTTCAAGCGGCTTGTCGATCGGTAAAATCGTTGGGTTAATTGAATTTTGTACGTGACGTGCGAGGTTTGCCCAACTACAAAGAACCGTGACGACTTGAAGTTATCAGTGATCTCTCAGAAGACTTCGTCTTTGATGATTGACATTAAAAAAATTGTCGGTGCTGATAAATTCTTAGTGTAAAAGTCTGATGGTGTGGTCTGAGTGCGTTTCCCTCGCTTGATTAGTTGCACAACACGCAAGTTGCGTTTTCACAATTGAAAACATGTTTTAATTGTAAAACTGCACGATAACAGTGCGTTGTGGTGGCGTCTACAATTTTATGGCACAAATTCGCTTCGACTGATGGTATTTTGGGATAGACAACTACACAATACCAGTGGCCTCTAGACAATTATCTACTAAGGTATTTAACTAACTTATCGGGATGTGATCTAACTGATCGCTACGCTATGAAATTTGCCAATATAAAGCTTGTAGATCGCAAATTGTCGTATGTTATCCAAACTGACCTTAATAATAGCATACTTTCATTGTTTTAAACAAGGATCGATTCGAAAGTGTGTTACAACATAGTTTCCAGGCGACGAACTTGCGATTAAGACTCCTGATGTTGTTAAACCTTAACTGAATTTTTACCAGACTAGAGCAAATTTGCACCCATTCACTATAAAATTTCGTTGTTGTTGTTTTTTTTTGCAGTGGCGTTTATTTAGAAGAGAATGTGTGGCGAACTCATGTTTTGTTTTTTCTAACACACACGAAACGAGACAGAAAAGTGAAATGATTTGTTTTGTTACAATTTTTCCCGGTTGGTATGTGTTGAAATGAAAATTGTATTTTCGTCGGTGAAAAAAAGGACGTCCGGTGTGTTTTCAGCCTACGAGAGATCAATTTATTTGCTTTCACAGAAAATTCAAATGGAAGTACGTATCCAGTAAAATTGCGCGAGTACAAGTTGAATTAGATTTCAAAGTTCGAAAGCCTTGAAAGGTTACCATAATCTCATAGATACAACCCTTGAAAGGTTACTACAATCTAATAGATACAAGACTAGGCGCCACAAGGTGATACAAATTTGTAAGCAATCTCAGTATACTTTTTCAATTAGTTAACCTTCTACCTGAACTTCTTAAGCCATTAAGTCAAGAAACGTAAAAAAAACCTTTTAGCACTTCAAACAAAAGATTCTGTATAAATATTTGCTTCTTGACATCTCTCGAACATCTGTTGCTACAAAATGAAATAAGAAAAAAACTCTATCTATCGACAAAGTGTGCATAGTAGATATGCTGCGTATCTCAAACAATAAGCAGACTAAATAAACTGTGACCTGCTGGCACAGTGTGTATTCGTATCTGGATACATATGAAACTTCAAATCATCTTTTGTTTTGTAATCGAAAATTTTCAAATTTGTTTACCTTTGGTTTTTTTGGTTCTTGGTTTGTGTATTCCAAATATTATTGATGGTTTCGGAAAGACATTATGGAGGGCCGGATACTTAGATACTAAATTCACATGGCGACGCTTAGCTTTGGATGAATATTTATAATAAAAAGTGCTAACAATGGTCTTTTCGTAGCAACCGCCAACGTGAGTAGATTTTTCTTTGAATTTTGGAAAGATTGATCTGATTGAAACATACAGGCCTATTTTGCAACGTTTTATGAGTTGTTTTTTTCTTTAGACACAATTTAATTTGAATACAAATCAAATTAGTAATTTTGTTGGAAAATGTCGATGGCAAGAAAAGTCTTCTATTAAATAACTCTCTATGCGATGTATATTTGTTGCCATGCATGCGGCAGAGTTGATATTTGTATTCGTACCCTGTCCCACCAATTTTTAACTTCCCTTTTGTATCTTATTGCATATATACACCTACTATACTTAACTTCAACGTGTAAATAACAACATATTGCAAATCATATTGGCTAATATATACTGAATGGTTGTGTACTACTATGCTGTGCTATTCGACCACGACAACATTTCCCTGTTCAGAAAAAAATATGTCAATAGTAAAATTGAATGGCACTTGTCGCGGAAACCTGTTAGCCGACTTCCTCTACATGGAAACAAACACTAGGGTGACTATCGAAGCTGAAATTCTAAATCACTTTCAGTTCCAAACATTGCTCTCTGTATCTGTATCCGCCTAGCCAGGGAAACATGGTACTCGTATCATAGCTAAACTTGCACAGACAACTCTTTAGTGAGTCAGATTTGAACTCAATTTTTTAGTTTGACTCGACCTCCCATGACTGGTAAATGATATCTCCCCAAATGTCTACGTCTTGTCTATATGATCATGTTTACAGCGTGTGGTCAGCGACAGAATGATTTTCGGAATGCTCACAGAACAGTTAGATGCATATCACAGAAAGCTTGCGGAAATCACGTTTCTACACTTTCCCAAGGGTAAACATTAAACAGAGTGAGCATAAAAGTGTATGGGGTGTGGGAGGCGAGAGGGTCTTCGAAATGTGAATAGTGAATAGTGAGTGGCGACGAGTGAACATACCTCAATCATGAAGGAGGATATGCGTGTGCCGCCATGTGATGTGTTGGGTGGTGGTGGTGGTGGTAGTGATTGTGGCAGGTAACGAGGCAGTGCCAGTGCACCTTGATTTTGATGTTTTTTCTGTTTTATGTGCTTCTAGAGTAAGTGAATCCAATTATGAAATGCCCACGATTATGCATGCAGTGGAACGTTAAATCAACGAACTGAACAAATCGTAGAAGTTGCATTTGACGTCGGAATCAAAATGTAAGAGCTCGTGAATACATGTGTTTATGGTGTAGAATATTTGGATGGTAAGGCTGCTGTGATTGATAAACTTAAATCGATTAAAGTCTTTACGCGACTGCAGCTATCTTTGTTACCTCAACGAATTCTATTGATCTGTTGTTAGTTTATGCTTCAACATCTTTAGCAATAGTAAAATTATTGATAAGTCATCAGTTTGTAGCTGTGATTTGTTCTGATCTGTCTTCAATGAAAGATTTCTTCATTAAGGTTTGCCTACAATGATCGGGGTATTATAAGAGTTGGAGAACTGGAGTGGAGTTGCTATTGATTTTGATAAATTATCTTGACCTATTAATTGATCTGTTGAAATTGGATTATGGTGGAGATCTTCATTCAATGAAAGTTGAATTGGCTCTATTTTTATGTCACAGATACTCGTGCATCAACTTTTTATGGATTGCTTTAATTGGATTTCGTAGCGCTTTTATATGGGGGATGAAATACTTTCGCTTTAATCTGCTATTTAAATATAGCCATATCTCTGAGCCGAAACTGCGTCTGCCCTGGACTTAAACAGTGTCTGGAAATAAGTTATCAAATATCGAAGATCGGACAATGGATCAGTTAAAAAAAAACTAAACGCTACTCAGGATTAAAGATCATTTACATCAAATAACACAGGTATATTGAAGCAGACGGTTATTAGAGAAATCCACGTTCGATTTAATACGAGAATTAAGAGAACTGATGCTATTACAATATATATGTAGAAGCAATTGCAAGAAATTGAGAAGTGACTTAATGTCATCTTCAAATGCAGGTTGTATGAAACTACTCAAAAGCAAAAAACCAAAAATGAGTGAGGCAGTACAGAATCCGGATGCAGTCTTAAAAGACAGCCAGAAATTGTGCAGAATTTGGCATCGTGATCAGTTGTTGTTTATTTGTGTTCAATCGAGAATACATTTTTAAACACAACTTCGGCATAAACCCAATGTAGAGAGACAATGTCTTCACTCACTTTGCGCATCTGTGGCCGTATGACCTGAATTACATGAATAATGTTGGCTTACAATGCATCGATTGTTGTTGGTTTGTCAGCATAGACTAGCGACTTTAGCGACTATGGAATTCAATTGGGACACGAAATCACTGTCGTTAATCATTGCTCATACCCTGCACCATAACACGCTTATAACCTTCATTTTTGGAAAAATATAATCCGATGATTTCACCAACCCACAGACCACACCAAACTTTGTATTTTTTCAAAATATAACGGCGTTCTGATATTCTCATTTGGATTATCTCCACTCCAAATGCAATAATTTTGCTTATTGACATACCCATTGAGCCAAAAACGAGCAACATCGATAAACACAATTCTTCGATGGAACAGCGGATCCAATGCCAGTTGATTTCGGACCAGATCAATAAAATTTCCACGCACGCGGCTGTTGATGTTAACATGAACCAGATCTTGTAAGCATTTAAACCAAGATCTTTGTGCAATATTTACTATTAATTGGACAGGCGAAGACAAAGCTGTTGTGTTGTCAACGACGTCGAATCAACACTCTTGCAATATTCTCTACAGTACGCAATCTTCTTATGCATCTCGGTCCCACGGTGTCACTATGTTTGTTGTGCGAAAACGTTCAACATTACTAGAATAGTGGTCTCAAATGGTCGATTACGTCGGGTGTAATATGATGCAAGTGCTCTAAAAGCTTGGGACACAGTACCATAGTTTTGGAACCAAATATTTAGAATTTTGTAACGTTTTTGAAATATTTACAATTTGGTAACGTTATTGAAGCGTGTATGTCGTCACGACAAAATTGCAAAGACTGAAAAAATTACACCGACAGTTTGCAATCTGACAATTGGTTTGACAGATATAAATGTCTGACGTTAGTACTGGGTTACAAAACATCCTTTATATAGATTCCCGATTGCTTATATGGAAAACATAAAAAATACGAAACAATGAATCAAAAAGATGATACAATTTTAAGATTCGAAGTTCAATAATGACAATACCATAGGCTACTTCAGGGCCTATCTTTAAGCTACGGGACATTAATTTTCATTTTTTTAATTTCTTTGATTCTTAATCCCATTACCCTACAGGGTAAAAATACAATGTACGAGTATGATTCAATTAATAGAATGCGTTGAAGCATGCTTAGTACTTTCATTTGACCTGTTTATAGCAGCACTTTATGCGTCAGTTATTAATAAGGGCGAATTCTTGCTGACAAAATCCACTCATTTATAAACTTGAGTGATTTATTGGATGGGGAAACCATCATTTTATATAAGGAAAGACTAGCTTTTCTTCCACGATGGCTGATCCTCCAGCGTCGCTACTAAAGAATTAATGGAAATCAATAAATTCGATCTTATCTGAGTTTTGTGTAGGCAAGTTGCTCATGTTGTGATTTCGCTAAATTATAGTAGATATGCCGTAGATAATGAACTAATGATGTGATTTTTGTGAAGTATTATTTTACAAGACAGATTCACCTTTGCAAGGTTGACTTGTTAAAATTGGTTATCAGCTTATGCAACTATTTCCTTTGTTCGGAGTTTGAATTGGGTTTCTCGGAACAAGAACATAAACTGTAAGCTGGTTTGAGTTATTAGGAATCAGGTTAAGCATCATTAAACAATGCGGTAACAGAATTTACACTGGGTGAGTTACGAGCATTATAGGCAGTTCCCAGTACTCCAATAGAATATAAAACCATGAGAGCACGCAAGGTCACATCATTATTCTACGGCCCTGGGTAACATAACATAGCTCTAACAAAATTCGCAAAAATTCAAACATGAATTCTTTGAATTTGCATACAATTAGCATTCTTCCGTATACAAATTCTCAAACTGACAAAGCTCAACCATAAATTCTCATTCTCTTCTAGATTAATTCTCCCCGAAGTTCACCCCCAAACTTGCCCCAAACAAAACATCAAAAATCTAATACTACCCAGTAGTTTTAGTATTCCGCCTCTTAACACGCGTTTGATGCTAAAAACAATTTTTTTATTGCATAAAAACATAAAAAAAACATATACTGAGTAACCCTGAAAATTTAGTTTATAAACACCAGTGTGGAAATTATTAAAAATATATATAACTATACTAATGCTATGCTAATTAGCTAATTCACGTGCTTGTGGTTGTTTTTTGTTAAAGACGATGCAAAAAAATAAAAATATTTTAAATTTTTAGGATGGTCAACTTTTGTTGATTGCTTTTTTTTATTTTCTTACTTAATTACTGATAATATGGAAGATTAAATTATCTGCACCTAGAGCTTTGATAAGGTTAATTAATTAATTGCTTTGAAGATTTTTATGTTGTTTTTTGTTTTTCGATTCTTTTCCAAGACGATAATAATTTTCGTCGACATACCTGTCAGTCTGAATAAACATGGTGGGTTGGCAAAGATTGGTGAAAATGAGTCGAGTGCTTTTTTAGGTGATAACGATTAGGTAAATGGTCAGGAGTTAATTCCGGGTCTTATCGCTTATTTCTTGTTCATTTTTTTTTTAATGCTCTAGAAAGTTATAAAATGCGGAGTAGAGTAAAGTGCAAAAAAGCCGCAGTTGATTTTGTAGATAAGTTACGCCAAGCAGGTAAAGGGGATTTAAATTATTTAAAAAAAAAAAAAAAAACAGAGACGTTTTATGGTGAAATTCGCAAAAAGAAATACGATAAGACAGTACTATACATCAAATAGCTATTCTGTTTTTTACCTGGCGTGTTCACCTGACTTTGAAAACAAGTGACACACAAATATCAGCGCCATGTTTATTTGACTAAGTTTTCGTATTTTTACCTTTTTTTTTTATTTATAAACCTGACTCACAACTTTTCATCGGAACGATAGTAATCTTCCTCATAAAGTTTTACTCGACAATGTGAGTGGCCATGGCTCAAGAGGTCCTATTGAACGGTTCGGGCTTTAATCCCAATCACGCCAGAAGATTACATTTTTTTCAGGCAACTAAAATCACTTTAAATGAGTCCAATTAACTTGGCTCAAAACAGAAGGTTTGCAGCATTTTAAACCTTTTTTTGTAGTCAATTTCTGTTTTCAGCTGTTCCGTAACAAATAGTGTCCCAACAAAAGTGGAAATGTGAAATTAGCTCTATTTTTAAAGTTTAACTTAAACAGTTAAATCGTTACAACAGTTCGTTGCCATAGAGTCTGGCATATAAGATAAAAAGATACATTACAATTTCTTATTGTTGAACAAAATGGTGAACGTTTGACTGCAACAATTTACAAATTGCAACCAATTTTTCGGAATCGAAACGTTATAGAATAATCAAAGAAATTCACGAGACGGGGTTTATAACGTTTGTTAGAATAACGAAAGGTTGTTTGGCAGACACCATCAAGGTTGTTCGCCAAAATGGGTCTGAAAATTCAGAAACATCAAGTCGGCGAATTTGTTACGAGTTGAGGCATTTCAATAAGTATATAAAGCGTGGAAGAGTTCATAGAACAATAATACAATTTTTTTCTACCCATGAAGCCCATTTTCATGTTGATGGCCATGTAAATGTGCAAAAATCCGTCAATTGGAGCGACGATCTAATTGAAACGTAATTGAATCTTAAACCTGTAATTGTTTGGTATCGATTTTGGGATAAATGCATCACTAGACCATTTTTTCAAAGATGACATTGGAAGAATCATTACAGTCAATGGAGAGCACTACTGAGCCATGATAACCGATTTTTTATGGGCAAAAAGTTAGAGGTTGCACTTGGACTAGTAAGATGGGGCTACACACCACACAAGTCGACAAACAATTGATTTACCCCATACAAGGTTTAATTATCGTGTAATCAGTAATTTTGGCGTTGTTGTTTGGACTCCATGGAGCTACGATTTGACGCGAATAAAGTTCGGTGGTATGCGAAAAAACCAGAGACAATTTACGAACTTTAGGTCACCGTTGGTCAAGCTATTCATCAAAAAGGGGCCTAAAAAATCGTAATTGTATTGAAACATAGTTTTAATAGGATGGCCAACCAAGCCGAGGCAGCCATTTGAATAAAATAATTTTCCATAATAAGTCAGAAGGCTTACTGTATTCCATAAAGCAACAATCGCATACAAATATTGAACAATGTATTTTTTTACAGCCTTTTTAAAAATAAACCAACAGATGGCCCACCATTTTTTGTAGTGTTCTTGTAGATAAAATAAATAAAGATGCCGACAAATTGATGTTCCATCGATATCGACACTTCCTGTCCGTAACATAATCCAGGCAATTTTTTTTTAAAAAAACATCAGAAGTACATCATACCCCATCCAATTCATGCCAATAACCACCTATACAACCGAAGTACTCTCTCTAATCTTAGTCTATAAATTAAGTTAATCTTACCTAACACTTAAGCTCTTGAAGTTAACCCCTCGTTTGTATAGCAAATACCATCATAAGCTCAAACAGATTAACACTTCAAATTCTATGTCAAAGTCACTTTACTTGCCAGTTGTCGCAGCCCCTTTTGGCTTTAACTAAACAAAAACCTATCACGTATATGTCATCATGGATAATTTATTAAAACGTGTGTTCGACTTTTATCGTTTCGATGAGATACGAATACACGTATGTACATACAAATATTGCTATGCCTACGAAATATCCCAAATGAGTATCTTTGAGTTATTATATGTGACCTGATCGTTTGGTTTTTGTTCCTGTTTTATCTCTGACTACTGTCTATCAATATGAGCTATTCTAACAATGGAAGATTTAGGTAGAATACCAGTTTGGATTAGCTATTAACTGTGGTCGAAGTTTATGAGGAACAATTTTGCAAAAAAAAAACTAATCAATAAATACAGTGGCTCGAACAATGTCACATAAATCACCAAAATACGACGACTAAGTAATTTTTTTTTCCCGATGATTTGAAGATATCGGATATCAGTTAATTTATCTCTACGCGGTACTGGTAGCAATTGATTAGCTGGCTGAATATGAAGAGACTTTTATATACTGTATTTTATGTACCACTCAAAACGATAATGGATAATAATAAACGTTCAGAGATTGACAGGTTATCGGTAGACAGGTGATAGTAAAAAAAACATTTGTTCCTCATTGTGTGAGAATTGAATGAGTAGGTTTCGTTAATTTCTATGGGTGTCTCATGGGTAACTTTTTTTGCATTCATGCAGATCTCTATTGGAAACTGAAGGGCAGAGGAATACAACAGATACCTGACCATATGAATATAAGCAAAGACATTTATAAACTGGACGTACTAGACTCAAGTTGCACTAGCCCCTCGACAATAAAAATCTATTTTTCGAAAGGGCCCGAAGCTTCGTTGCTTGGACAAACGATTAGATAAGAATAAATTTGTAAGGAGCACTTTAAAATGATTTTAAACCATTTGGACTGCAAAAGGACATGATATCTCCCTGTCTTTATTTTATTGTAGCTAGCGATGTAATTGAAATACGTTTCCGTCGTTTTTTTTATCAAAAATTGGACATTCATTGTGAAAGAATCCATTGCTAGCAACTACTTTTTCCCATCTTTCTGACAGTATACGGATGCCGAGTCGGAAGAACGATTTATCTTTTGAGGCTATTCATTTTGGTATCTTCATATGATGTGAAGAGCTGCTCAGGCAGCCCATGTGCCACCGATCGGAGAAACCGATAATTGGAAGGGGCAATGTCTGGTAATACGCAGGGTAGGACCTCCCAATTGAGTGCTTCCAAGTATTTAACGATGTGGAATTGCAAGTTCTTCTTGCGTTTTGCACGAATCTTCCTCCAATATTGTTTCAAATCGTAAATCGAAGTAAATCGAAAAATCCAGCAAATAACACTTATTCTGCTCAAAACTTGACATTTTCGTACAAAAAAAATTATGTGATTCTGATTCAAAATCGCTAATACCTATATTTCAACGTAATGATGCTGACAGATGTCAAACCGTACAATGTGACGTTTAACTTGCATAGAATAGCACTGCAAAATCATTTAGGAATTCGAAAGAAACAGTCGAAAGCTATAGAAATCATTTACAATTTTTGTGCTTATTTCTTGGTAGTACAGTTGTGTGTTATTTTGGCGCCAATTACATATATATACTTTACTAGAATTATCACACCTCTTGTTTTGTAACACAGTTGTGTACGTGCAAATTGAATAACAAGCAATATCATGAACAACAAATAAGTGCTCCAAGGTCACTGGCAACTCTTGAAAATCGATTTGGCTTTGTATATATCGTTTTCTGCTAAAGATACGACTACATTCCACCATCTTACTTTGTCTTCCTTAGTAACGAACAAGTGATATGCGAAATGAGTATGTATATTTATACATGACATTAATTTTTTCATGTTACTATTTTGAATCTATGTACTTATATTCACATTGAAATTGTATATCTATACAATCACTTCAAGACGACATATGTTTACCAAAACAGCACTAAATCAGTACATATGTGGGTACACCCAGCCAAACGTTAATTCACTACGTACTACATACTACGACTAGTAGATTCGCATTTTTTTTTTTCAAATTGTTACCAAATACAAAGTACTAAGAAAAACAAAACAAATCCAAAAACCTAAATCAAAAAGTTGTGTCTAACTCGGTCGAGATCAACGTGCTCTGCATTTTAAAATTAAAAACATTCCAAAGTTCGAGTACGCTGTGCAAAATATACAAAAAAAAAATATTGCAGTCATTTAGCACTACCATGTGTATCTTGTGTACACCCAAACATACATTCCCATACATTAATATGTACACATACTCGATAAATCTATTTGTACTTAGATACAAAAACAAATAAAAAATTTAAGGCACGGTTAGAACTGAAAAGTCTTCAGGTTTGGAATTATGTGTTTGAGCCAATTATCGATTTGGAGTTAATGGCTTAAGATGACCCATTGAATCAATTAGAAACTGACAGAAAATATTGACTGGAGATATAAATCATTACCAACAGGACAGTGAACTTTATTCAGTTTTCAAAGAAGGACTTGATTGATTTAGCAATTCGAAAACAATTAGCTGACTTCCATAAGTTGGTGTTAAAATGATTGTTTTTTGAATTTATCTAATCTTATTTTATCGTCTGTTTTAAATTTGATTTATTTACGAGATTTGAGGAAGAATTTAAGAAAACAAACTTTATTAGTGCAATAAAAAAAATTCTTATTTTAGAACTGACGCAATAATTTATGGAATATTTTTAAAAGTTTATTGGAATTTTGAATTCCAAAATTGACCAAAGTAGATTATGTCTTAAGAATAACGATCAATATGAACCCACTTACGCCATATGTCAAGAAAAGCTCCTTACCTAATGTTTGATATTCACAGCCCCGCCATCAGCCTACATTTAATTTCCGTTGTCAAATGCGGGAAACTTTAAGCGACAAAAAAACTTGGCTTTGAAAATAAGTGTTAGTTGAATAACGTTAAAAACAAAATCACTCCAAAACTTTTCTTGTAAATGGGAATATCCCCGATTATATCGTGTACCATTATTTTAGGTATAACATCTGAATTTCTAGCAGAACTGACTAAAAATCAGTGTGGCAGCATTTGTAATAAATCCCTGCGAAATGTCTACAAATATAAACTGATGATGAGACATCAGTTGGATCTTAAGGTATTCTGATTCATCGGAAGCTTACTCACCTATTTAAATCTAAGTACCAAAGATATTTTATGAACGGGATTTCTAATAGATAAATGTGTTGCATGCCCATACACAAAAATAGTCTAGGAAATTGTACAACAGATAATACACAGTATGGCAAATAATATCCCGTACACGAGTCATATCTCAACAAACAAGAGCGCCATCTATTTATCCGAACACACATTTTAAAGCTTGAATCATTTCCTACCATCTGTCGATTTCATGATATGACATTTGACAATTGAAATTTGACAACTGACATTTGACAACTGACATTCAACGATTATAAAAGTTGTTTTTCCACAACGCTTTTTCATTTGAAGTTTGAAATTTTAACATGAAAGCAGTCATTAAACCAAATGTAAAACTTGGTCAAAATGCATCAGAAAAATTCAGATTGATGCAAAAAGTGTAGTGTGAAGATTGTTCAAGTGGAACAGTTGTTTTTGAGTGGCAAAATGATAATAAACACACCGAAAGGTAAATTTCAGTTTGGGCGCCTGAAACGATCCAAAAAGTACGTGATTTTGTTGCAGAAGACCAAAATGCTTCACTGAAAAGAGGTCTTAAACATCACCAAAGATGCTATGCGAACCATTCTCTACGAGGACTTAGGCAAATCAAATTTGATCTCTGTTGCACGATAATGCACCGAGTCATATTGTGCAACAATTTTTAGCTCAAAATCAATAGTGTGTGTTAAAGGATGATTTTTTGTCAACATTCCGACCATTCAAGAAGCTTCGACACGGGCACTGGAGGCAATTCCCTAAAATGAGCGAGAGCAGGCATTTGAATTGCTCTTAAATCGCTGTTACAGCGAATCGAATCGAGAAGGGAATATTTTGAATAAAAACTAAAAACATAGAAATCGTGTTTAATTATAATCTATATAGGTAGAGCCAGTCTGGTATATTATTTGCCACACTGTATACATCAGTACAAACGACGCACTTAAAGAAATTTAAAATGTATCACTAGCAAAAAGGCATATGTGTCACCGATCTCAGATAGAAGGTTTCTATATACTCGTATATGTATAAGAATTATTTCTCATCCTTTTAAGGGTAAACTAACGCTTTATAAAAACAAAGCTAGCCCAACGCAATGAGGCGGTTGGGTTTGACCCCGTTCTGTTGGTTTGTGTTGGATTTCTCCTCTTCAGTGTCAAAACTTCTCATACTATTAGGAACTCGATATTATGATACATTTTGGCGAAATATAACTGGAACTAAATCATTTAATTCAAACGGCGTGCATTAATGGTTTCATTAAAACAAATTCTTCTTATGTTGATACAACTTTGATTTTGACGCTGAGTTTGGGTGCCATTTGTTAAACAGTTTATTGGCAGTGGCCAAATGCACTAGTTAAGTTTAAGTGCTATATAGGTAGATGATTTTTACTATGGTACAAAATATTGAGCAAAGTGTTTGCTTGAAATTCTTTTCGAACGAGTTGAAAATGTTAGAGAAAGACTAGGAGGACTCTGTAATATCGAAAACAAGAACATTTGAGTGGTACAGATCGTCCAAAGCAGACTGTGTAGTCGGAAACGTGCCTTATCCCACATGGTTTTATTCAATTTTTTCTTTCGATATTCGCGGTGTAGATCACTTGAAATTTCTTCCAATAGGTCAACCAGTAAATAAACAATATTATTTACGTTATAAAGCGTTTAAGGTAGAGTATTCGCTAAAAAGACTGGAATTGTGGCGAAACAACTCATGGATTTTGCACCACGATAATGCACCGACTTTTTGACCAAAAACTACCAGTATAATCGAACAACCATCGTATTCTCTACATATAGCACTCTGTGACTTTTTCTAATTTCAAAGCTCAAACTACGACTTCCTGGGATCCGTTTTGAGTCGATTAAAGTCATAAAAGAAAATTCGTTTAGAGAACTCAAGGTAATCCCGAATTATATGACTATAAAAATGACTGGACTGTTCGTTGAAAAAAATGTACTACCTACTTCAAGTGGAGCCAATTTTGAAGGAGACAAAATAAATTTTTATGATTAATTGATTTATGTTGTTTATATTGTTATATATATATACTAGTTATATGTACTAAAGTATTTGGGAAGATAGTATGTATCTTATTATGTGGTGTTTTTTTGAAAATGCCTCCATCATGGAATTTTTAAAGCTTACCAAATTGTTAGCCAAGTAATTATTTCTCACATTGCGTTTGCATATCACTAGGCCATCATCTTTGATTAGTCTCATTTTCTGGAACTACAGCATTGAATAAGCTGGCTGGTAGTACGTCATTAGTTGAAGAGACACGTCAAGGCATTTATGATAAAATTTACATACCCTATTGGCAAAATTCATTCTCACGCCATTGCACTGCAACAACAATCCAACAATCCAGAATTATCTTTCAAACAGACAAACGTCATCATCTAAGTCAACATTTCCCTGTATTTGTACAATACAATATTGTACTTGGTTTGTATGCTTCACTTCATACACATACTATACAGAAAGTCTGTTGAGGCCGGTGGAAGTGTTGTCAATTCAATGCCGACAAGTACCTGAGGCACTCCTTGCTACCTCGCTATTTTTAAGATTAGATATTTTCCTGAATTTATTGTTCAATGTCACCGATGTTACGAGTACATTGGGAGGAATAATTTATTTGAAATCTAAGCCCCACGTGTCCTCATGAAATGTTAAGAAGAAATTAAAAAAATTCCCCTTTTTCCTCTCATCGCAGCCTCATTGAGTCTGATTGAGTCATTAAACATTCGAATATGTAGATTAGGCCATGAACCGCATCATGGTCGGAATTCTTTTCGTTAATTGTTGAGAACATGCTTCGAATGTGTATGTAATTTATTGGAAATCATAAGTTCCGAGACAATTGTGGGACATTGGGGCACTGCCGCCCCTACCGGTTTAAATGAACTTTCAACGCTTAGATAACTTGGCTTAAACAAAATAACTGAATTATTCCCATCTAAAGCTAGGTAAACTGGTTACCAGCTGATATCCATTAAACTACCTAAGTTGAATTACTAGATTGACTAGAAGTGAACCCGCAAATAGCTGACTTTTTGCAGAAGCTAATCATTAAATTTACTGATATAACGTTCGAAATACATTTACAATGTTTTATAATACTCATCATAGAGGCTTTTTTATTGTTTGATTTTAGTTATTCAAAGGTCGAGGTCTAATTTGGTCACATTGCGAGCTTTCATTGTAACTACAGATCTGCGGAGGTTTTATTAGACAATTATGACATTTGCGATTAAGACTGACGCTAACTACCCGTACGAGACCTGGACAAATCTGTTTTTGTCGTCAACAGACATGAGAAGTGAGACGTGAGCCGTGAGACATGTGTGAGCAATTGCGACCTGCACGAACTTATAACAGATGTGCGATATCTGGTAACGTGTGGTTTGTTAACGAAAGTGTAACTACGATCTACGAGTGTGTAGACTTAGTAAGTACTAATTTATAGTGCATTCGTGAGTAATTTTGTCGATCCAATTTGTGGGTGGATAGCCATTAGAACTCGGTCTACCTCCAGTCTGGTTGACTTTGCATGGCCCAATGGTAAGCAATTTTGTTATTGCACAGAGAAAATGATCTATTCCAACAACTAACACTCATGATATATTCACATATCTAACCTATAAAATGTGAGTTTTAGCAAATTTCGCACATTAGATTGAAAAAGTGAATTTCTGACTAACCACAGATGTTTATTTATTTTATATATTTCATCAACATAGCACCCCATAAGCGGAGCAGCAGCGATGCAGTAAAAATGGGAAACTCGTTACGCATAAGTTCGTATAACGAGGAAAGGGTTAATAAAAGGATAAGAAGATATATTTCATCAACAAGCTTAGCTTATTTAATTAAACAATTTTTTCAAGGACCAAACGGATAAATTATTAGGGTTCCTTGAATTTAAACACAATCATCTAAGAATTTAAGTCGAGCAAATATTTTGAGATCATCTGCACATATTAAGCAAAAAATACAAAATTTGAAATGCTGATCAATATGATTATTAAATATAATGAAAAGAAGTAGCCCAAGGTGACTCCCTTGTGGTACCCCAGAAGTACACGAGATTGATCCTGATTAAATTTTATCAAAGCAGGCCATTTGAAATTACTCCAACAGAGCTGACTGGAATCCAAATCTTTGAAGCAACGTAGGCGCAGATAGTCAACAATTTCATCTTACCAATCACCTAACATGAACTGAGGTTAGTCATAATCAATCTTGAGAACAAAAACAATTTGTTGAAGAAGAAGAAGACAAGAGCTACAAAGAAAACATTTTTGACGGTTTCTTCATTGCTGATCACCAGAACGCGATCCAAATGTCTGAAAAAGTGGTATGGTGGATGAGCAAAAATCTCATTCTGCATTTTAGGACCGTAGTTCTTGATACGTGTGTTCGAACGTTTTCATGAAGCAGTATGACGCGATCTCTGTTGACCAATTTAAGCTGCTTGGCGAGTAGTTTCTAATTTCATTTTTTTCAAATGGTTACAGTACTTCTCAGCTTTCATAGTTCCATAGTAGACAATGCCAGCAGAAGACCATCAAACAGTAACCATTATCTTCCTTGGACGGAGGTTCAGTTTGGCATGTGTTTCGGTATCTCAAAATCGTTTAGCCATTGTTCAGGTCGTTTACGTGGGCTGAAGGAAAGCACAAGTTTATAGTTTATTTCTCGACTTTTTCTTTGACACCAAATTTTCTTGCAATGTGCCTTACAGTTTGGCGAGGCTCATACTCTACTACAATTCGCAGCTTGCAGTTATCGATGGCTAATACAGTGTGTCTGCGTGGTTCGCTTTCAAGTGTCATTTCGATTGATCGAAATTTTTCGAACCATTGTTGTAGAGCTTTTCGTTTATTGCGTAATGTCCGAAATGTTGATTGTTTATTGCGTTGTAGTTTAGTTTATATCCTTCAATATTTTAACCTAAAACCAGATTGCCGTCCTTATGAAAGGCTTAAAGACTATTGGTTAGCGTTCAAGAACCAGTCTTGGTATAAATTTTTCAAAGACTTTTTAGAAATACGGTAAAGCACTTATAAGCCTGTAATCGTTAGCAGAGATCGGACAAGGTGTTTGGGAGCTGGTACTAGTTTCCAGGATTTAGGGAAAGTGAACGTGATTGCAGTCGTCAATAATTATGTGTTGAATGGATTATATGTACGACAAAATGAATTTGTTAAAGTGCAGTGGTACGCCGTCTTGACTAGTAGCGTTTGATTTGATTGATAATATCAAGAATAGTTGTTATTTTAGATTCAACAGGTATGCACTCGTACACATTGCATACAGAAATCCGCAACCATAACTTGATGTCAGTATTTACTAACAAAAGATCCTTAATATAAGATAAGAAATCAAGCGAAATCAAGCGAAAACTGGTCAAAGAAGAGGAGATGGACGAAGGGATCGATACAAGTACCAGGTCCAGAAAGCTAAGAGAATTTTTCAACAGATCAGCATCGACAAACAATTACGTGCTTACAAAGGGACGAGGATTCTAAAAAACACGTGGAAAACTATTAAGGTGAAAGCATTTTGAGCATCGCTCATCGATTTCAACAATTAGAAACTCAATATTTTAAATTAATCTCTTGCTTAAGATTTTGGCATTTTAAGAAAGACCTGCAGGAAATTGCTATACCACCCCCTTTGTGTGGTTGTTAGCCTATCATTTCTTGATATTTCATATTCAGGGATGTTGTGTTATACAACAGTTATAACACATCACTCAATAAGTCTCCGATCAGACATAGATGGCACCACTGATGACAGATTGATTTCTGGATAGTAAACTTCAAACGATACCTGTTAAAATTTCATATCATTCCAACTGTTAGTTTACAAGTTACAGTGGTTTTAGTGAAACAACTTTTGTTATTTTCAAAACAATACATAGAAAAGAATTTCGTGTGTTGATTAAACATTGTTTTTTGATGGGGAAAAATACTGTTGAAGCGGCTTGATAGACAGATATTCATATTCTATTCATTGCAGAATACAAAAGAGGACAAAACCAAAATTAAATAATAAATACCTGGCACAAAAGAAAAAAAGAAAATGAAATAAAAAAGCTAAAACAAAAATAATTCTTTGATAATTCAATATATTGTATTTATGTAGATATACACAGTGGTGGTTTTAAAGATGAGCCACCAAACGAATTATCTGGATATTCGACGACTTATGTAAACGTGTAAATTGTTTTGAAAAGATTTTTTCCACTAGAGGTCAATCGAATTCTTATCCAAATCCCTCTAAATATCAAAACATAAGCAACACCTTACTACTTAAATACCCCACGTACCACCAGGCACAACCGTTTACTACACCTACATACCGCATCAATTGAAATGAAGAAGGAAGTTTTATTCATGTCCAAAATTGTTTCTCCTGACGAATCGAGCTTACGGATTTATTTAAATTGTTTACCTATTTTTATATGAAAAAGCTAATTTATATGCAAACGCATGATTATTCGTGCCAGCCTGTGATGAGTGTAGTATCTCAAAAGGGGCTCGCCTGAAAGATACTCGCACTTACCCGTATTTGTTTTCACAAAGCACACCTAAATTGAATTTAAAGGACTTTTCATTTAAGTATAATAAAAAAAACAGAAAAAAATAGTGATAGTCACTTGAAGAACGTAACAGAATTGCTTTCAGTGGCCACAGTTCAACATACCACTCAGAGATTGGACAGAAATTTTTGCCAAAATCTGTTTTGAGACTAACGGTTCTAAGATATGTACTTTCGCAAAAGATTAGCACTAATATGTAAGAGTATAGAAAAGTAATAATACGTAAGGTACAAATGGAACGTGAGTCCTAATTATGGGACACCTACAATTGCGCTCTACTTGTAGGGCTTCGGCATTTGTTTTAAAATTTGCCTAGTCCAAATCAGTTTAAAAATAAAAGCAATCAATTTTGTAGGAGTTGAAGAGCGATGGTTATTCTCTGTATAAATTTTAAATGAATCAAGTCCATGTGGAAAATTTTCATCATCAAAAAAAGTGGCAAGCAGAGTAAAGAACCGCAAACCTTATCGGCTCTCAAAGTTATCTTCGTTCTAGAAATTCATTTTATTGCTAGAATTCTCCTCTGACAAGTGGAAACGGAAAACGAGTACGAGATATTGAAAGTATGTTTTCTTATCTACCAAGTTGTTCTTTCTTATTTTTTATAGGTTTCAATTAGAAATTTTGAGTGTAATAGGTGTAGGATAGAGCACTGTTTTGACAATTTATGAACAGCTCTCATCGAATCCACCCCAAAGTATCCTAAGGCAATAACGACGGATTAATGAAGAAATGTAGGTGATAATGTATAAAACTCAAGCTTTGTCGTACTACTCGTAACTTAACCGATGTAATGAAAGAATATGGTTGTCAACTAAACGCTGACTAAGTGGCTGGTGTCCTTTGACACTAAAGATACATGTGTGAATTTGTTGAAAAAATCGTATTGTCTGAAACTCATTTCCACGATTGATAATTTTTAAAAGAATTGAAATACTGGCCATACTTCTTTAGAGAATTTCCTTTCTAAGCTGAAAAATGTCAGTTCGAATCCTATACAAAGTTATGAGGTTTTCTTTAAGGAAAAAAATTACTACCTCATTTTCAATTCGGCTAACTCGATTAGTTTCTTATTGTGCTGAATATCTGCAATACTTGGATATAGTATTTGAAATCGTAGTGAAATTGGATTTTATATTTTTAAGAGAGCAGTTACGAGTATATTAATAATTTAAGGTTATAAAATTCTTGCGCCGGATTTGACATACATGTTTTAATCACATATGGCAAACCGAACAAAATTTTTGCATACATCGAAGTGAAAACCCACATGTAACTGTCAAAAAACCGCTGCATTCACAAAATGTTGAAAGTGTGAAATTTGGTCTGTTGATATCACTGGTCCGTACTTCTTCAAAAAAAAAAAATGAGGAAGGTGTAAGCCGTCACCGTCAATTCTCATTACTATAGTCAAATGTTAACCGAATATTCTTGGCCTCAAATCGAAGATACGATTACGGAAGATATGTAGTTTCAACAAACCGGTGCCACGTATCACCCAACACGATCCATTTTGGATATGAACTGGCCACTAAGATCGTGTGATTTGTCGCCATTGTATTTTTTTTGTGGGGCTTTGCAAAGATTTTTTTTTATGCACACAATCTGCGAACTCTTAACGCTTTGAAGGCGAATATTCGTCAAGATATAGCCGAGTTATTTGTCGATGCATGTCTTAAAGTCATAGAAAATTACCTTGTCACAATCAAGTCTTGCAATAGCTCCCTTGATAAACATTTGAATTATGTCGTATTCTATTCATAATCGCAAGAGATAATAATTTTTTTCAAAATCTAAATACTTTTTGAATTTTAAATTTACTTTCGGAAGCACAAAATGAATGATTCTGTATATCCCTAAAGTTGTTTGGTTTTATGGGTTTGATTTTAAGTTCAGTAGGTCGATTTGAAGACTTATTCTATAAGATCGATGGTCATAATGACCAAATGTGCACTAATTTTGTGACGAACTTCTAGTATAGTGCAACTAGTGACAGTTGGCTGATTATAATGGCTTTTCAAATGAAGGGAGAAGTCAAAGACAAAGCCGATTTCCTACAAGTTTTCTATAACTATTAGAAGAATAGTTATGAGTTCCCTTTAATCGTTTTACTTACTGCTGAGATCAAAATCTCGCCACTTCTCTTGGATTTTTAAGCGTTCAATCATCAACTCAATCATGTGCTAGGATAAAGAGTACTCTTACTAGAAGCAATCCGCTTCTGATTTCAAGAATCGCTTTTGTTTGTCATATGCTTAATTCCTTCAAACAATACTAAACGATTCCTGTATGTATGAGCGAATCAATTTTTTTCGCAAACAAATCCAAAAAGCCGGTCCAATAATACAATTGACATTGAAGGTCTTTTTTGCTTTTAAGGCACATGAAAACACATAACCATAGAACGATCGAATATTTTTCCATATTTACTCGGCAATCAGAACTCAATTAACGTAGACGTATCTGTTAATATCAGAACAGAATATTTATAGTAGATTCAATGCTCACTTTGGAGATAGCCCAAATCTTATCGAATCTCAAGACACTGGTTAACCTTCAAAACGAGCTCAAAAAAACTTACAATTACTATGTAACTCTTGAAAATTAAACACCCCGCACACGAGTGTTGCTCGTCATATGGTCGCGTATGCCGGCTGAGATTAGTTTTTAAATAAAAAAAAAACTATTTTAAAAATAAAAAAGGCACTCTGGTCTTGTTCGATGTTAACGATGAACCATAAAAGATACACGTTCACGATTACAAGGCAATCTAGATATACCGAATCTTGATACTGCTCTCCATCTTTTACTTAATTGTGTTCTGCATTACACGCACACTTAACACACCATAAACTGGCGATGTCTGCTGACTCTTGGGATCGTAAAAGTACGAGTATCTCTATTTATTTGGTTTTTATTTTTATTTTTATTTTTTTTTTGGAGCCTCAAGTCTTGTCGTGTGACTTAACAAATTTATTTCGCTTAATTTGAAGCACACTCTTGGAAAAGTTTCTTGCACTTTTTTTTCTAAAAAAAACTGAGTCATTTATCTGTGAACGGTGCGATGTGGATTTGTAATCACAAATTGTCGTCGGCACTTGGTGAACGATTTATCATCACCAGTCTAGTAGTTTTGTTGGCTGACCATATTCGGATATTAAGTACTTTTAGTTTTATTTAGCATTCGATGGATAAAAAAGAGGTCACACAATTCAGAGGGAAGATGACTGGAGGAAGATAACTAAAGAAGGAAGATGAATGATTGTTTCCTATGCCTAATGGCGAGTGTTGAGTTATTTCAAGCAGAAAGCAGTCTTTGAAATGATTCTTGTTTTTGGTTCTCCTTTCGTTGATACCCGTTAAAGTATCTAAAATCAATTTTTTTCTAGTTTTCAGTGGGTGAGGGATAATTATTTTTGGGAAAGTGTTTTGCTTGACAGTGCTCTCACTTGACATGTGGATAGAGATACGATGTTCGACATGAGTAAGCTATCAAAGCGTGGACAATTCCAGTTTGATATCCGCATTTTTATAATTCACTTTCTATACCAAGTTTGATTTTTATCTTTTTCCGACCATACACGTTCAAAAGACCAGAATGAGCTGAAGAAATGTGAAGAAATTTTTGGTCGACAATCAATTTGTGTATCGATGACATAAACATACTTCATAGGCAATAACTCCATACACGTTCAAAAGACCAGAATGAGCTGAAGAAATGTTAAGAAATTTTTGGTCGACAATCAATTTGTGTATCGATGACATAAACATACTTCATAGGCAATAACTCCACTTCTAATCTTCCAAATATCATAAAACGATATAAATACATATCATGACACTACATTAGTGAAGAATCAAAAGAATCAATAGATGGACTCACTGGAAAAACGTATTTTTAAAAAGTCATTTTTGCTCTGTAACGTACCTACCTCGTATAGTTAATACATTAAATCGAAATACTATTGTCAAAATAAAGAACATTTTCACAGACCCAAATAGTTGTCCACTGATGTGCTTAGAACCTAGGTTCATTTGCCTACCATCGACTGTAATATATCCCAATAAAACACACATTTTTTGCGATGTTGTTTAAGAAATAAAAATAAAAGATTTCAACTAAAAACAGTTTGCCAGATATTTAAAAATATAATTTTGCAAAGTAAATGTATCTCCGTATCTTCAATGTCATCCGGTATAACTAGACTTGCATGTAAGGGATATTTTAATGTTAAATAGTACCATTCAACTTCTTCTTAAATTTGGTTTACTCACAAGCAGGTCCCTGCTCAAAAATTACTTTTCATTGTTTTCACTGCTTTCCAAAGACGGTAAAGCACACGCGATGTGAATATTTTATAAGGTGTGCAATAAAATTATCGCAAACGGAAAAACCCCTTTCTCATCTTTTTGGGTGGAATTTCCCAAAAAAAGGTTAGCATGAAACTTGCCTCCTTGCTAAAATTGGGATTGAATAATTGCCCATTTCTCAGGAAAACTAGGTGATGGCAGTAAGGGTTTAGTTGAGCCTGCTTGCGTTTTTTAACAATTGTTGAATTGAATAGTTGGAAATATTATTATAGTTACTTAAGAATTAATTTTATGATATAAAAAAAACGAGTAGCCAAATATTTATCACAAGTACGAGTATCTTGACTCACTTGTGGCCAAAATAAAAGTGCTGGTGAATTTTTTTATTTATTTATTGCAAACTAATCAACGAAATAAAAGGTTTATTAACAAAATTCTGGAATAAATATTTTCGAATTAATTTTTTGAGTAATAGTTATTTTTTCAATAGAGTCCAACTAAGTTCGACCAACAATAGTTTTTGTCGGCCGTAGGTACGCTCATGCTAAGATACGTCTGAACGATAATTGATCGATGTACAAACATCTACATAGCCATGTCTAGAAAATAAGTAAATATAACCCTATTTGGACGATTATCGCTAACAGTTCGCAAAGAGTATGTAATACGTTCATTGGAAACAATTGGCATTTTTGCGATTAAGAATTTTACTATTCTAGGTCCTAACGATCAACTGAAACTTAGTAAGATTTTACACAGTACACATACATCGAAAGCATGATAGTATTTATCTGAATTTGTTGTAGCCTGATTTCGATAGCCGAATCGTACAGGTTTTCCCACGGTGTACTGTTTGATGGATGACATCCAACATATTTTTTATCACAGGTTCATTCACGGACAAGTTTTCATAAAAAACTTCTAACTGGCAAAAGTTCTTCTGAATAAGTTCGCACAATGATCTCATCTTATACATTTTATCATTAGAATCTCTACCTAGGGAATTGTCAACGAAGTGGAGATTTTTATGTCTGTAACTCGATGCGTGTCATGCAATCTGCACCTATTGGAATGTCATCCAAACACCTGAATGCACTCTCTGTGGGCAGTTCAAAATAACCAGTAACTACTGAAATGTTCAAAAATAGTCTCAAATATGCGGAATGAAATCAAAAATTGTATCTTCAAGTTTACTATTAAGTTTCCAATTTCATCGTTAAGCCTTGTTATGACATCGCCTCTTATTTTCTTAAAAATCACAGAAAACGAATGACAAATTGTATATGGTGTAATTGTAATAATTCTTCTCACACGCACTCAGAGAGCAGTAATGGGTTAAGAGGGTACCAGCCGCATAGATTCTTGCTCATCTTCCACAAAATGTTAATGTATAGCATCACTCAACAATCTTCTTTTTAATACCAAATAATGTACCAAAAACATTGCCATTGTTAAATCATGTGATTTTGCCTATCACTTCAGCCACTCTGTGAGTCATGATCCCCGGTTTCACTACAATAATACATGGACCTAACTACCTTGTTTTGCCCCAATATATATAAAACGAGATATGGTTTATGGTGGATCGCTGAATATACGAGTACATCAGCCACAGCAATAGTTCCATATTAGTCAAATCGGCTGTTAAGTCTAACAACAAGATCTTCTAACATCCAGTGGTACCAGAGTATGTTCTTAAGTAAAACCTCACAGCCTTATAGTAGCAATTGAAACCCCTTTATTCGGACTATTGTTGCCATTATTTCTCAGAGAGATAACATAATATGTCGAATTTTGGATTGACGTGGCACGAAAGTTAGGCAAGATGTCCTGTCAGGCGATTTTGTCAACTTCGCAAGCAGATGGTTATTTGGGACGCATCATATTTCCATAATAATAATAATTCAGATGTCTCGAACATGCTTAACTCTATATGGAACCTGCAGAGTGCTATGTATAAACGTTGTTTCACAGAAAAACCTGATTAGCCTGATTTTACCATATAGGAAACATGGTGCCTTGTTATCATTTTCAACAAAGACTCCAACATCTAGAGTAATATGTGATAGTTTAATAATATTCTAAACTCATAACAAGCCTTATTAAAGAAACAGAAGTTTTACGTCACAAGGATGCCGCAACTAACAAGCAACAGCATGGGCTTTATTTCGACCAAAGGCTATAAAATTGTGAGGCACTCAGGGTGTGAGTAAGGGTGTAAGGCGCAAAATGTAAAAAAGGCACAAAATAAAAATAAAATAAAGGATCTGAAGGATATGACTAGCAAATCACCATCTGATATCGTAAGGCAGGATTCAAATAACTCCATTTTAGTCATGCCGTATTTTAGAGGAAGACATAGAAACTGCTGTGAAGTTATTGAAAACCCTTTTAACTCTATCATGAAGCAAATGCCTTTCTTTATATTTTAAAGTGATTCACAAGTTTAACCTTGACACTTCTATTACTATACAATTCCCATTTAAATGTCCTTAACCCTAGATGGTTGTACTTCGTCGAATCAACGAAAGAAATCGACTGTTTTGAAAAATATCCCAAAAATATGAAGTCATTATATGTTTATTTTTTATATATTGTCATAACAAAAAGTATTGAATAATATGTAACATTCATAATAAATAAAACAACTAATATAACTAAGTGTAAAAGTTGAGATTTTTGACTTAGGGGAACAAACGGCGCAAATTTAAAAACGGTCGTAGTCGTTTCGACGAAGAACAACCTTAGTGTACGTAAAATAAGAACAACCATCCAGGGTTAAATTTCGGCTGACCTTTCCTTTTAATAGCATCTTTTCATTGCAAATAATGATAATCAAAGTCTCACTTCCCTATCATCACAAGCATTCACTAATCACGGTCCACACAAAGAGAAAAGAAAAACAACTACAAAACATTGAGACAAAATTTAATTGACAATTAATTAACTTACAATTACAAACAATGGCCGTTTGCATGTTCATTTGACCTACTTTCACACAATATACGGAACGAATACCTGCTAGATACGCGCACTATTAACACTACAATAACAGCAACAACAACAATATAATAACCGCAACACCAACAATGACACTACTCTTCTTCTTCAACAAAAACAAATCCAAAGAGGAACGAGAAATGTATCACATCCAAGGGCGATTGACTTACAATTGTGGGTAAATTATTGTATTACCGATACCGATACATTTTCGAAATGTTTACTTATTTTTTTTGTTATAATAATTTTTTTTTCTTGTTGTCTCTTGTTGTGTTTGACTGTTAATACTCGCCTGGCTATTACAGCTTTGTTTATGCTAAAGAAGAAGGAGGAAAAACAGAAAAGTCACTGTGTTACAAGGTAATCTTAAGTTAGGTTATAAATTTTCGTCAAACCACTGGTAGTACGAGTTGCAGCTTAACTTGTTCTACAAGTATTTATCTTTCGATACCAGGATGAACCGGCCCACTACAATTTAGTCACAAGGGGAGATCTTTAAAAGCCAGTTTAGGAGGCCAACACCATAAATGGCACAAGATTCAGTTCAACATTTTAAACGAATGCAATTTTTCAACACCAGTTCAATGATCTACTCGTTGGCAAATATGATTAGGAGGCCATTCTGGAAATTGGCATCAACGAAACAACTTCAAGATGTTACACCAACTTAATGCGCATGTCGTAGATACATTTTTAACTTGCCTCTTTGATTTTTTATTTTTGTTTTTTTTACAATTTACCTTCGAGAAAACAACTCGGATACCTATTTTTGTTTTTGGGGAATTCTTTTGCAAAATACAAGAATACACACTCAATGATGACAACAATAATAAATAAAATGTATAATTTCCTTCCAAAAAAATAACGATACAAATAGAGAGACGAGTGACATACCTACTTGTCTACTTGTTGTTTTGGTATGGTTCACTTCTGTTCAGTTCAGTGCAGTTCAGTTCGGTTCGGTTGTATTAAGTCGAAAACTCCTGCTAGGCTTGGTGTGTTATTGATTTTTCAAATCACAGAACGAATGCAAAAATCAAAAAAAAAACACAATTCATTTGGCTTACTCAGAAAGCAGTACGCAAAGACTTTAATTTTTCAAAACACATAGAAGTATCTTTGATACAATTTCTTGTATTCTTTTGCCACTTTTGAACGTAAACACTATTTTCCTAAGGCCGGGAACTGTAGTATTGAAAGAAAATACTTTTTTCCTTTTTATTTGAGTGATGAGGTTATTGCAATGGTTAACACTGCATCCAACTACCACAGCGAATGTGATGGTAGTGGAACAAGTTGGAAAACACCAAATGACAAGACGACAAATAACGACGAACGACAACAGCAACGGTTTCAGCAATCGCTTATCTATTTTAATTGAATTTGCGAATTGTGAATGATTTATAAGAAAAAAACAAAACGAATAAACACAAAAAAACCACTTACGTTGCGACCAGATTGACGTGGGTCGACTTATTTTTACTGCAAACTAAAACGCGAATATTATAGCTACATAAATAGATGCAAATATGTGTGTATGTACATATATATATACTCGTATATTTATAACGATTGATAAAATGCAGTACAAGATATAAAAAAAAAATCCAACGAACGATTAGGCGAACATAAACGATGAATTGAGTTGAACCGACGAACGGCAAAACGATAACAAGATTGAAGAAATCTACAGTACACACTCTCCGAACTCAGGCCGATGTCAACAGTGCGTGTGGTGTGTAGCTACTGAATAGTGAATATAGCGTTTTTAAACGACGTATTCTCCGCTTGACGATACAATCAGATTGAGATACAAATTGCGACTGAAGCGAACTGAAACTCGACGGTTTGGTGTAGAAAGCGCTTTCAACAAACCAAACAGCACTGTTACTGTTGGCCTTAGTTTGTACTGTATCTGATGTTGTCAAACTCTTGGTAGTATGGTGTGGTTTCGTGTGTTGATTTTTCAGTTGAGATATTCGTTCGCGTTTGTCGGTCTAGTGGGTGTGTTGTGTGAGTTCCGAATCAGACAGTGGTGTTTAGGCAGGTGTCATTGTTGTGAGATGGGTGAATGTTTTATATCACTAGTGTACGAGTTTCTTTGTTTCGAAACGTCCTCTTTCTACCTCTATTTATAGATTTTTTTCTTTTTTAAATGTGCACGCATATTGGATAAAGTACCTAATACCTCTGTCCATACATCTGATGTACTCGTATCCATACAACATACTCGGAGAGTGAGTTGTTATGCTATGCTATGCTAATTGCAATGACGGATCTTTGATAAGAACAGAATGAATAAATGATGGGCAGGGTAAGCGATAGAAGGCGGTAGTCACTATGTGTACCGGGCTTCTTAGTGCAGTAGATGAGTCCTGTGGGAGTGTGTATGTTAGTTTTATAGTTACACGTAAAATCATGACATTGGGGAGAAGCTAATGATCACATAAACTGGTGCCATGCTGTGCTTGATTTTATAAATAATTTAGCCATTTAGACGGTGATTTATTGGTAAATGAAAGTCACGAAGAACTATTGATCGTTATTCGGTTATGATCGATTCTTTGTCTCAACGGAAACGGATATGCGCTTAAGATTTTGTAGACTTTATAAAATCTATGAGCTGCCAGAAAAATTAATAAAAAGTTTCTCGACTTTAGCATTTGTGTTATCAGTGCTATTCAACCTGCCTCAACGGATATAAGATTTAAATTAGATAAAAGATAACGCAACGACTGTTTCGAAAATACGAAACTTCTCATATATTTTTCGTTGTTGTTGTGTGAGCGGGGGGTTGCTTATCCTTAAAATGTTTTCCCACAACGTGGGCGAAGGAAAAAAGGGGAGGAAGAAAAGAGAAGACATTGGTTTTGAATATTTTCAGGTTATGATGACTAGGAAATAAAGAGCTCGGCAGGGCATTCCATAACCAAATTGTATGGCGCGTCATATGAAAGAATCATGATATTTAAGAGTATTTCCGAAAGTGGGCTTGATAGTGTACTGATGAGCATTCATAGCGAAAAGGGTGTTAAGGTTAAAGGTCTAAACGGGCGGAAATCTATTGACAATTGGACATTTCGTCGGTGTTTGACGTTGCTATTTGATATTATCACCACATATCTACATACATATATACAGTTGCGTTCAAAAGAATAGTAGCGCGCCTAGTCATATTGGTTTTTCAAGCTTTGACGAATGACAACAACTTATTTTTGAGTTTTGTGTATATACAAAGATTGTGTATAGATATAAAAAGTATTTTTTAACAAAATAATTCATTCTTAATTGAAAACATTTATAGCTTGGAAATTAAAAATATAAAGCAAAAAAAAATACAAACAAAATTTCCCTGCTCAATATAATAGTAGTGTTGATTGAAACTAAAAACAAAAACCAAAATAGGTCTTAGACAAAAGATTACCATAATACTTAGTTGTAAACTCCTTATTCTCTAGCACTGATTTGCACTGACGTGGCATGGAGTCCACCAAATCTTTGCATCTCTTGGTGGTAATATTCTGCCACGCGCTTTACACTACTTGCCAAAGTTCTCTATTATTGGTTGGCTTTGCGTTCGCCACTGCTTTCTTTAAATCACACCACAAGTTTTTTATGGGGTTAAAGTCTGGTGGCTGTAAGGGCCACATCATAACATTGACTCCATTGACCCGAAACCATTCCTTGGCTTTTTTGCTGGTATGTTTCGGGTCATTATATTGCTGAATGACACAGATTAATGGCATTTCATATTCTGCGTATAATATTCGGCAACATTATCCTTGCAAAAATATCAACATATACAGTGTGGTCCATTATATCAGAAATAAGATAGATGGGCCCAACACCTTGGTAGGAAAAACAGCCCCAAACCATTATTTTTGAACCGCCGCGTTTTATGGTCTTTACAGTGTATTGAGGGCGATATTGTGTGTGGAGGACGGCGAACATAAAGATGGGAGCCACATCCTCCGAAAAGAACAATTTTGCTCTCATCAGTCCATAATATATTGCACCATTTTTCCATAGGTCAGGTGACGTGTTCTTTGGCAAAAGCTATCCGAGCTGCTATGTGCTTTTTGGGGAGTAATGGTACCTTGCGCGGACTCCGAGCGTATAGCCCTTTATATAACAGCCGCCTGCGGACTGTGACAGCACTAATACTTAGCCCCAACTCCTTTTGGATGACATTTGAAGGTGACGCACCCCGTCTTGCTATATCTTACAATTCGCCTGTCCTCCGATTCTGATGTTTTTTTTTTTTCGTCCACGACTTTTGGGCTTAGGTTGATGACTTACTAGGTGGAGTGAAAAGTAACCTCCTTGGGAACGAAAAAAAATTTTTTTTAAATGTTTTTTTATTTTATTCAATATAGTACCCTTTTAGCTGATACACTTATTCCAGCGATTTTCCAACTTCTTGATCCCGTCCGAAAAGTATTTTTCCGGAAGGTCTGCAAAACACTCCTCCGTGGCGTCGATGACTTCCTCGCGTGAGCTGAATTTTTTTACTGATGAGCCATCTTTTGAGGTTTGGAAAGAGATTATAGTCCGAGGGAGCCAAATCGGCCGAATGCGGTGGATGCGACAGCAATTGGAGCCGTATGTCATTTATTTTAGCCGTGGTAGCGATGCTCTTATGCGCCGGCGCATTGTCTTGCAAAAACAAATTTTTTTTTCGCTTCATGTGAAGCCTTTCCGACCCATTGAGCCTCCCTCGGCCGCTTCGGAGCACTCGTGCCGGCTTCAGTCCATTACCGGGCACTCATTCTGTTCTCTGGTATATAAAAGTGGATCCAGGTTTCATCAACAGTTACCAATCAACGCCAAAAGTCCGCCCGATTCCGCATTAACAAGTCCAAACACTCTTTCGAAGTGCTCTCGCGTTCGTGTTTTTGGTCAGGACTGAGCATGCGCGGCACCCAGCGGCAGAATAACTTTTTCATATGCAGAATATTGAACAAAATATGGCGTTTGCGCTCAGTACTAATCTTTGTGGTATCTGCTAGCTCGCGCACCTTCACTTTCCGGTCAACCAACACCATTTCATGTATTTTTTTGACATTGTCCTCTGTATCGGAGGGCATGCCGCTGCATACTTGATCGGTAGTGGAGTTGCGGCCACCACGAAACTCTCGAAACCAATATTTGACGGTGTAATCTGATGGAGCATTAGCCCCATAATATTTATCCAACTTTTCTTTTGTTTCCTTCCCCGTTTTGCCTCTCAAAAAATAATGTTTTATGAAAGAACGAAATTTGTTTTTGTCCATACTAAACATGATGCCAAACACGTCAACAACAATCAGCTATCAAACAAAACTAAAGACAGTATCGCACTGAAATTTGGCATGTCTGCCTAAATATGAACGGACTTCGAGGCACCATAACCTTTTTTGCAGTAGCAGCGCTTCTTCTTGCTTCTTTCCTGCTCGGTGGTATCCTTATTTCGGCCCACTGTTTATTCAAAAGTTTAAGATTTTACTATAACCTAAATTAAAAATATTTATTTGTTCTTACTTTTATGTTTCTACCTTTAATTTTAATTTTCAAGAAGTCAGTTAATTAGCACACTACTATCTTTTTGAACAGCTGTATAAGTACTTCGCTAGACCTTTAACGACTGATTGATACTACAACCAACATGCAGTGGAAAATATGATCAGTATTTATTTTGTCAATTACCGTTATACTGCAGGCTGCATTCAGGGAAAACATAACAAAATTTGCTTAGAATTGTTTGGGATATAAAAATGAAAAGTGCACTAGTATTATTTTGAACACAGCTGTACTCATATAGTATATCCAAAAAAAAACTTATCGAAAAGTAATTTCTAATCCAATGAAGACAAGAAACATGGATCTTCATATTTTGCTTTCGCCAGATTGATATATGCTTTGGCTCAATTCTTTCGGTGAAACATGTCATCAAATCACCAGCGAATCTTAGAGAAGAAGATTCGTTTTTTTATGGACTGTCTGAACATTAGAACAATTAGAGTAGGACATAGTAGCTTACGTTTTTGCTAGCGCGGAAGAACACCTCTTCAGGACTCCCGTACTCCAGTATACCACCTAAAACCGCGATAAAACGCAAACAATTCAGGCTTTGGAAGTCAAAATTTTGCGCGGTACTGGTGAGGACCCAATTGCTCAAATTGGACCAACAGAATCCGCTTATTTAAAGCAGGTTCTGTTAAGGAGTGTATTTCATCTCGGGATAAGAGAATGCACTATTAGCTAAGTTGTTGGGTCTAATTTAGCCGTAAGAAATAACATACATATACATACATATATATCGTACAACAGGCTGTCATGGGTTTTGTATATTTTGTGATAAGTTCGTATTTTTTTTAAAGCAGCTCGATGACTCTTTTTAAGATTCCGATGTGTATTTACACTCTTTGGCAGATGGAAAAATATTATTGAAGTTGAATCCAGGTTAAATGGTTCATTCTGCTTGACAGCGGAATGTTAATCGTCATCGCTGTTTGACATTATGCATAAAATGGTTCTTTCATATTCTCAAAACTGAATGCGAATCTACAATCAGATTTCCTTGTTAGTTCTTGCAGGCTTCAGGAGATATTTTGATGCATTAACTTTTCCTATTTCTCAGATTTCCTTACGCTCCTTTCTTCCTCCTGGAAAGCCGGTTCTCACATTTCCTTTATAGCCCGTAGAGCTCAAGAGCCGTTCAGGTTTTTCGACGTACCATACATGCGTTCTGATTCTCTTTACGCATCTGTCGAACTCATCGTTAAGCTACGCGTTTCACAGAAATTGTCTGAAAGTTGTTCACCTATTTGAAATCAGTCTCTTATGACAAAACCGTATCAAAATAGCTGCTTATTGTCTTCCAAGTAGGAATCATCATAAGGCTGTTGAGTCTTTGGGCACATTTTGCGTACAGTACCGAAAATCGTTTGCCCTTTTTGAGTAGCAGAGATCATCAACAGTGGCATCATTCAAATTTGCAGTTTTCAATTATTTTGTAACCATCTATTGCTTTTAGGTTGCCAAGAAGTTAAACCGAAAAATAACCGCCAATCTGGGGGTCCAGGCTGACAGCAACTCAATGTGAGCTTTTCTGCCATCATCTCTAATTCTGAAACCCTGAGAAAGGCATCCGAAGCTCACTTACAAACAAGGCTTTGAATATACCTAGAAGAGGACCATAATTCCATAATTTTTTTTGATTCATATGTTATTTTATGCGCTGTTAAAATTAAACTGAGTATCATATTTTCGCGGTATGAAATGCATTGATTTACGCTGAAACAACGTTGGGAAATATTGCAAAGTTACTTCCACAGTGGAAGCTGTTTTACCGAAACAATGCGCCAAAGAGGCTATTTTGCTTCATGGGTTGCACCCAACATTTAATGGGGAGACTAAATATAAATGTATTGATTGACTTGCTCTTGTATTTTAGGCAACCATTCATCTCACTTGATTTTAGTTGCCTGAAAAAGAAATGTCTTTCTGGCGCGTTTGGGATTGAGCGCATATACATCTCGGCGGCTACGTTAAAAAGCACAATTGCCTAATTTGGTTTTCGGAAAATCCAGGCGTAGTCATAGAGAGGCCAATACATTCTTAAGTATGACTTCTTGGAGTGGCGGTATTATTGGCTAATTTTTCTTCCAAGAGGTATGAAAGCCGATTTTTCATGGCCACAAATTGAGGATTTGAACTAGGGCGAGAATGGTTCTAGCAGTGGGACAATGTGCCACATATGCCGTCCAACAATAGATTTTTTGTACACTTAGTTCAATAATCGTGTAATCATTCGTTTTGATAATGTTGCCATCTCGAACCGCTATTCGACCCCCTTGGACGATTTTTTTTGGTGGGATGTCGTTAAAGAGATGCTATGCGAACAATCCAGAGACGATTCAGGCGGTCAAGAACAATATTGGCCTAGCCTTTTCGGAAATAGGTGCCAACACCATTGAAAGTGTATTGAAAAATTGGGTTGACTTGATGGCCTATTGTCAAGCCAACTGAGGTAGTCCTTTGAATGAAGTAATATTCCATAATTAAGGAAGATGTTTTCTTTTCAACAAAGTAGCAATCGTTGCAAAATATTGAACAGTGTCGTTTTAAAGCTTGGCGGCTTCCGAGTCAGAGGACAAAGAAGAAATGCAGGTTCTAAACAGCAGCATTAAAGAAATGCAACAAAAAGTGCTGGAAATTAAAGCCAAGCAAGTTGCAAGAACAACAACAACAACTTAAACAGCAGCAACAAAACAGAGAAGTCAAGCAAAGGGTGCCACCAATCAACACCTATAAAATGGAATTGAAAGAAATTATTGAACTATGTAAGTCAGCCATAGGCAATAATTTTTTTGTAAAAAGATTAACAGTAGATAGACTGCAACACAGTGGAGCGCTACCACAAAATAAAGAATTTGTTAAGGGATTCGACGACGGAGTTCTTCTCCTTCACCCCGAAGGGGGAAAGCTGCAAACTATGCTGCTGAGGGGGTTAGAACCGTCTACTAGTCCGGAGGAGCTCCTCGCACTGCTCAAAGAGAAAGAGTGCGACAGTCTCAAATTCGTGGGGGTTAAGCCGTTCATCACAGCCAGAGCCTAAAGGAAGAAACGGAAGCTACCGTTCTTCCTGGTTCAGCTAAGTCCCGATAGCAAACTGAAAGGTCTAAGGAGTATTAAAGTCCTAGATTACCAGATTGTACACTGGGAAAAAGTAGAAAGGCACGAAAACATTTTGCAATGCGTTCGGTGCCAAAGGTTCGGGCACGCCGCGTCGGTAAGAATAACAAATCAGAAGAATGCGCTCTGGGAACGGATGGATCGTCGGAAAAAAGTCAACTCTCTTGCTTTTTATGTAAGAACACGGGACACACCGCAAACTATTGGGGTTTTCCCAAGTTCCAATACATAAAAAGAGTTAATCTGGCTCGGCAGCAAAAGCTGGAAGTTAGCGCCCACCTATTCTATCACAAACACCAGCCGTTACTCCCCAGGTTACCTACGCCCAAATGGCGGCAGGTAGGAGAAATACGGTACAGCAAGCGAAGGTTGCTTCTCAAGCCCCAGCGCCAAGAGCACCGGAACCGGCAAATGACATGCTAGCTAACTTGCTCTCTATCAAGGGACATATGGTTCAGATTCAACGTCAAATTACCGAGCAGGATACGCGAGTAGATCAAATATACGCGCTGCTGCCCAGTCTAACGCACCTCCAGTCGAAATGGGTATGTACATGGCGGAGCAAACCCTGAAGATCCTTGCAGTGAATGTTAATTCACTGACTAGGATTGAGCGAAATGCCACACTGTTTAAGTTGCTTACAGACCAAGCCCCTGATGTGCTTTTGGTTAGCGAAACTAAGCTAAACAATTGACCCAAAATGAGGCACAGAAGGTATAAAATCATGCGAAGAAATCGATCCAACTCCATACAAGGAGGAGGCGTTGCAATCTTCGTAAGAAAAGGTATACGTTTTAAAAGAATATAAAGTCGTGTAGTACGTAGGTTTCAGGTGCTGGAAGCATGCATCATGTACATATATCCCTCTCCGTAATGGAAAGCGGTTATACATGGTGTCGGTCTATACACCTAAGGCTACTCAATCCACCCTATTCATCCCAGAGCTCGAGACGCTTTTTCGATTTCCGAGACTGGAATTGGAGGAAAACTATTTCATTATCGGCGGAGATTTCAACGCCAAACATAGCGATTGGGCAAATAATACCCCAAATATTAGAGCGAACCTACTATTCAATTGGTGGGGTCAACACAGTGTTATGTATAGACTCGGCCTGCAGGCGACGGAAAGTCCGTCGTTTCCTAGACACGGCTCCTATTTGGATCTCCTGTTGTTTGACACACGAATACAACTGACAGGTACGAACCAACAAACTGTAAACTGTCTTCGCACTTTTATGTATGATAGTGACCATTCCGGTCTTAGTACCGAAATAACCGTTCCGAACGAAAGAGCGGAATTGGATGAGTATGTTCAAAGGCATTCCTACAACTATAGTAGAGTGCGTTGGACACACTTCTCCAGGACACTGACTAGAGCACTCCCCCCGAATTCGCTCTACCCACCTACCAACAGAAATCTGTCAAACGAGGAGATTGACAGGTATCTAAAACTAATGGACGAGACAATTAAACGGACTATGGTCAAAATGATACCTCGGTATCAATACACTGGAAACGAGGACTTGTTCCGTAATTCAACTATAGACTGCTTGTCTAAAAACCTTGTACAGACAGTTTACTGACAGACATAATCCGAAGATTATGACATTAAAATCGTCGACCAAAAACCTCCAAACATTAATAAAATAAAATTACAGGGCTTCTGTAAATTTGTATTGGAACAACAAAATTCGGGCTGTAAACACCAGCAACCCAAATATGTTCCCGCAAATAAATAAAATATTTCGGAGGAAAGATCAAAACGACCTTTCATGTCTAAAAATCGCCCGAACGACTGACAACGAACGCATACTCTCAACAGCAGGCATCAATCTAAATGAAGCTGTTGATGATGACAACTTCTTTGTGATCGAAGATCCGCAGGAGAAGGTAGAGGCTATAGAAGCGACTTTCCAGGAAGTGTACAAGACAAATGACATCATTGGTCCGAACCACGACCTGGAAAATCGAGTCCTTGTCCACAATTTCTACCTTCGAAATGAAATAGTGAACTGGCGAATCGAAAACTCGGGTTTCACCAAGTTTAGGGACGAGAACATGGCAAATAATGTCATCGCCAATGAAAGGGAACAACCCCCGTTCATTTCGAAGAAAGAGCTTCAAACGATCTTCGACGCAATTAAAAGTAAGAAATCAGTGGGAACCGATGGAATACCGAACATTGTGCTTCGACATCTCCCACTAGAAGCGGTGGACATTTATACCACATTGTTTAACAATGAAATGAATAATGCACATTATCCAGCGCATTGGAAAACTGCGGTGGTACATCCCATCCCCAAAGGGATAAAGACACCTCCAGTCCGGCGAATCTCCGGTCGATCAGTCTCCTTCCAAACATCAGTAAGGTTTTCGAAAAAGTCATCAATAGAGTCCTGACTAAGTGGGTTGAGGACAGAAATATAGTTCCGGATAATCAATTCGGTTTCAAGGCGGGGCATGATGTTATTCATTCCGGGTCTAAACTGGTTTCTGATATCCAATGGAACAAAGCCAAGAGACAGTCCACGGGTGCCTGCCTGATTGACTTGGAGAAGGGCTTCGATACCGTATGGTTAGAGGGACTCTTCTACAAGTTGAACAGACTGGGCATTAGCAAACCACTGCTGTATATTCTTTTCAATATGCTTTCAGATAGACAGTTCAACGTGAAAAATGCCGATGTGACTTCTACTGGTACATTCAACATTAAAAACGTTCTGCAACAAGGTGTGGTTAATTCGCCAATCCTTTTCAGCATTTACACAAGTGATCTGATAGGTTCACTTCACCATGCCATAGCGTACGCAGACGACTTAATCGCGTACAGATCAGGTCCAAAGATTGAGGTTATAAACATTCTTTTGCAATGTGACTTCGATAAAATCAAACAATATTGCGACGACTGGAAGTTGAAGATCAACTTTCAGAAGTCGGAAACCATTTTGTTTAGGACGCCTTTGTCTGGGGCCTTAGCGGATACCAGAAAGAATTGGCAAAAGTTTCAGATCGTTGAACAACACGGGCAGCCACTTGTTTGTCGAAATGTAGTCAGATACCTTGGGATCTGGCTAGATCAATATCTGTATTTTAACAAACATATAGATGTTGCTCTGGCCAGAGCCAGAGGTGCTTTTGCCCTTACAAAGAGACTGTTTTATAACAGGCAACTCGATGCGCGGGTAAAGGTGATCTGCTACATGGCCCTTATTCGGCCTATGCTAGCATTGTGTTGTCCCGTGTGGTTCAACGTGAAAGCAAGTCTTTTGGAAAAGATTCTGGTGTTTGAGAGGGCTTGCCTTAGGGCTTGTCTTCGCTTATACAGAACACCAGAGTCTGAGTACAAAAAATTCTATCCTAATGAGGTCAAAGTCCGTCCAACTACTCGCATACGCCGACGATATTGACATAATCGGGAGAAAGCAGCGTGATGTCAGTGACGCTTTCGCGAGTATTGAGACGGAAGCGGCAAAAATGGTTTTAGCGGTCAATGAGGGCAAGACCAAGTATATGCTACCAAGCAAAAAGGACAACCAACACCGATGTCTCGGGCAGAACGTCACCTTAGACAGATATAACTTTGAGGTAGTTAAGGACTTTGTCTACCTAGGCTCTGCTATAAACACAGACAATGACACCAGCGCTGAGATCAAGCGAAGAATAACTCTTGCCTACCGCTGTTTCTTTGGGCTAAGAAGGCAATTGACTAGCAAAGCCCTCTCTCGGACAACAAAAGTCACCCTTTATAAGACCTTAATAATCCCGGTCCTGCTCTATGGCGCGGAGGCATGGACATTTTCAAAAATGGATGAGGGTGTTCTTGGTTGCTTCGAGAGAAAAATTCTTCGGGCGATCTTTGGTCCCGTCTGCATTAACGGTGAGTGAAGGAGGAGATACAACGACGAACTGTACGGACTGTACAGCGACATGGACCTAGCCAGAAGAGTGAGGATCCAAAGACTGAGATGGCTGGGTCATGTAGAGCGTATGGACACCAATGCTCCGGTGTGAAAAGTCTTTGAATCCGCTCCCGAGGGACAGGGCAGTAGAGGAAGGCCAAGACTCAGGTGGTGCACGCAATTGGAAACAGCTAGCCAGGGATCGAACTGGCTGGAGAAGCTTGTTGACTGAGGCCCAGGTCCACCCCGGACTGTAGCGCCACCTAAAGTAAGTAATGAAGTCTTGTACAATAGGGCGAACCTAATACGAGTGGACAATTTTGTTATTAAGTTGATTCGAAGGCACATGCAAGAGCAATGACCTCGTCGAACAACCTGATCTCTGGGGCTTACTACCCCAATTATAAGTATCATGAGAGAGTTCGCTTTGACGGCTTTATTCCTCCAGAAGCGTTCCTCTACCTCGACAAAAAAAGGTCTGATCCAGGATAGATTAGCGGTGCCGTTAATCTTCCACGTCGCTCGAACAGCTGCGGACAGGCGACTCAATAACGACAAAGACGTCGCACACGGCATTGCGGAGCGTCTCCGGTTTAGTAGGGCTGTAGGGAGTCGCGACATAAGGGATGTTGCTCGGCAGCACCAACAATTTTGGTAGCTTGCTGAAGAAGGGGAAGCTCCATTGTCGAATTCCCCCAATACTAGGTAGCTTCGTTAGGGAGCAAATAGAGTCCGCCTATTTTTAGACAGGCCGGCTTACATAGGTTTAGGTAGGGTTAAGGTAGTTTTAAGAGTAAAAATTATAAAAAAAATTATAAAAACTGAGAAAAAAAAAAACTAACTGATGGGTGCCCTTCCGGTAGGTTTTCTTAAACAAAAAAAAAATTTTATACAATACAATAAGATAGATTAAGTAGGCTAAGTAGTCTAAGTAGGTTATTTAGATTAAAATTTGTATTTAGGTATTTTTAAGTTTTATAATAAGATTAAATAAAAAAAATAAGTCCGTTTACTAAGTTTTTTTTTTAAATAAAATAAATTTTCTTAGTTTTAGCTTTAATTAATGTAAGAATTAAAATATGTTGTAATGATCGTCGAAAGACATTTAGACTAAGAATTATGTTTAACCTAGAGTGCCCGTATGGGACCGGTAAGTTACAATAAGATAATTTTAAGTTATTTAAGCTAATTTTTAAGCATTTTTTTGTCTAGCTTGTAAGAATTTCTGAATTTAATTAAATAAAAATGCATTTAAAAGAAAGAAAGAAAGACGGAAATCGAATCGCACATTCGTGTGTATGTTTTCACATCTATTAATCACCTCTATGTATTCCATGTAAATAATGTTAATCTTAGCTGAATAGTTTATCATGTTAATCTTCACATTTCCTTTTCCGAGAAAATCAAAGTTTCAAGGCTTAGCTTGAAACACTGATTTCAAATATCGGTAAGATATAGCTTAGACATTCCTATCTCACAATCTATTTTAAGCTACCCACAGTTTGACATTAAAATTGTCCTCGGTGATTTTAATGCAAAGCTAGGAAGAGAGAGTATCTTTGGTGGAACAATCGGAAAATATAGCCTGCACAACACCACCTCCGATAACGGATTCAGGCTAATCGACTTTGCGGCGGGGCGAAACATTGTCGTGGCTAGCACGCGGTTCCCACATCTCGACATACACAAGGGGACTTGGAGAAATCCTGATCAATCAACAGTCAACCAGATTGATCACATTGCGATCGACGCAAGACACTCCTCCAGTATTATGGATGTCCGTACGTTCCGAGGAACCAACATCGACTCGGACCATTACCTTGTTGTAGCCAAGGGACGGTTGCGGATATCCCAAGCTACGCCAAGACAAACTAATGCTGTGAGAAAATTCGACGTCAGACGGCTACAATCGCAAGAGATCGCCAAGTCCTTTTCCGATCGAGTGTCTCTTAATCTCTTAAGAGGTCCGATGCCGCCAGCATCAAGCATCGAAGACCATTGGAAATACTGCCAAAACGCCATCAGAGATGCCGCTTCTGATGTGTTGGGTTTCACTCGTCCACGACAACGAAACCCCTGGTTCGATGATGAATGCCGGCAAGCACATGCAGCTAAGCAAGATGCATATAACGCGGCGCTGCTAAGAAAAACCAGAGCTGCTCATGAGCTCTATGAGCGGAAGAGGAGAGACGAGCACTGGCTTCTCAGAAGGAAGAAGAAAGAGCATGAGAAGCGCGCGATCGAGGAAATTGAGAGATGCTACTCCAGGAATGAGGTTCGGAAGTTTTACCAAAAGGTACAAATAACATGCCGCGGAAACAAACCCCGAACGGAAGCCTGTAGAGATGAACAAGGGAACATCGTAGTAGAATCGCAGTCGATGCTGAGGATTTGGAAAGACCATTTCTGCAGACTGTATAATGGCGATGACGGACCAAATACCGCTGTCAGGCAGAATCAACCTTTCAACCTGGACGATGATGACCAACTATTCCGTCCACCCGACCTGGATGAAGTGAAGATAGCCATATCGAAGTTTAAGTCCAACAAAGCTGCTGGAGCGGATGGCCTGACTGCCGAGCTCTTCAAGGCGGCAGGCGATGACTTGGTAAGGAGCATACACCAACTCATCTGTAAAATATGGTCGGACGAAAGTATGCCCGATGAATGGAACCTCAGCATTGTTTGTCCAATTCTCAAGAAAGGAGACCCGCTGAATTGCGCCAACTACAGAGGCATCAGTCTCCTTAACATCGCATATAAGATCTTATCCGCCTTATTATGTGAACGCCTGAAGCCGTTCGTCAACAACCTGATAGGTCCATATCAGTGTGGCTTCAGGCCAGGAAAGTCCACCATCGACCAGATATTCACACTACGGCAGATCTTGAAGAAGACCCATGAGCTTCAGATCGATACTTACCACCTATTCATCGACTTTAAGGCCGCGTATGACAGCATCTACAGAGACGAGCTATATAGAGCAATGTCTAGTTTTGGCATCCCTGCCAAACTCGTCCGTCTGTGCAGGATGACGATGGAGAATACACGCTGCTCCATCAAGGTCGGTAAAGATCTCACCGAGACCTTTGATGTCCAGAAAGGACTTAGACAAGGCGATGCGCTGTCATGCGATTTTTTCAACATCGTACTTGAAAGAATAGTGCAAAACTCACGAGCAAACACAAGTGGCACTATCTTTCAAAAGTCCGTCCAACTACACGCATACGCCGACGATATTGACATAATCGGGAGAAAGCAGCGTGATGTCAGTTTCGCTTTCGCGAGTATTGAGACAGAAGCGGCGAAAATGGGCTTAGCGGTCAATGAGGGCAAGACCAAGTATATGCTGCCAAGCAAAAAGGACAACCAACACCGACGTCGGACAGAACGTCACCCTCGACAGATATAACTTTGAGGTAGTTAAGGACTTTGTCTACCTAGGCTCCGCTATAAATACAGACAACGACACCAGCGCTGAGATCAAGCGAAGAATAACTCTTGCCAACCGCTGTTTCTTTGGGCTAAGAAGGCAATTGAGTAGTAAAGCCATCTCTCGGACAACAAAAGTCACCCTTTATAAGACTTTAATAATCCCGGTCCTGCTCTTTGGCGCAGGGGCATGGACATTATCAAAAATGGATGAGGGTGTTCTTGGTTGCTTCGAGAGAAAAATTCTTCAGGCGATCTTCGGTCCCGTCTGCATTGACGGTGAGTGAAGGAGGAGATACAACGACGAACTGTACGGACTGTACAGCGACATGGACCTAGCCAGAAGAGTGAGGATCCAAAGACTGAGATGGCTGGGTCATGTAGAGCGTATGGACACCAATGCTCCGGTGTAAAAAGTCTTTGAATCCGCTACCGAGGGACAGGGCAGTAGAGGAAGGCCAAGACTCAGGTGGCCCACGCAAGTGGAAGGGGACCACAGCCAACTTAGCGTGCGAAACTGGAGGCAGCTAACCAGGGATCGAGCTCGCTGGAGAAGCTTGTTGACTGAGGCCCAGGTCCACACCGGACTGTAGCGCCACCTAAATAAACACCCACAGTTTGTAAATATGAATAAAGCGCATTCAAATGCAAGTCTATGTAGACACACACCAGATCTTTTCAATTCACACATTCTTTGAAATCGGGTATGATGAATTTGAACGACACTCATACGCGTTGTATGAAAATTAGTAGTTGACGAATTAAAGCCGAAATCAGAGTGATATTTAAGCTGGATTATGATAAGAGTATTTTTATTGTAATCCTCATAACATACATTTCTATAATTGAGACGCAGAGTGTATCGAGTTCAAAATTTTTCGATATCTTTGCTCCTATCATAAGATCTACTGGTACATAAATTTGCTCATTGCTCATTGCTAATTCATCTCGTTTATCTACCATAAGCAAAATCTCTATGCGATTTTTGGAAAAAAGATAAATTGTTTTGTGTATCACCTTGCCTAGAACACTATTTTTATCTATTTATTCTAAACTGTGACCCAAAAAAAAAATTTAGTTCATGTTATCGAAATAAATTGATTTTAATTCTACTCGATATCAGTTGAGGATAAGCAAAATTTATAGAACATGTCTGTTTGCTTTGTATAAAATTTTCCATTTGCCATTTATTCATAAACGACCAGCATGATCGTATATGTTCATAAGTGTTTCAAGATTAAAACTTATCAAAGATAATAAATCACAAGATTTGAATCTAAAAGCAAACTACCCGTCGTTTACTTGTATTTAAATGAAATGCAGAAAATCATGAATAGTCGGTTGAAGGTTTATATGACAACCCATTGCTTATTTGTTTGTTTTTTACATATTTCTTATGATAATCTTTCAAGGATGAAGATTACAAAATCAAGGTTGTTACTGCAATAGAATATTAATTTAACATTAGTCATGGGAAAAGCTGCTGCCAGCATCTTTATTGAAGACTGCATGATGCATGAAAAACTTCTGAATGTAGTGGATGAAGTTAGTGACAACTTGATTTTATCAAAACTTTACTTAATCTTCTTCCCACGTGAATTTGATTTTGACATTTTTCGATATTGTTTGTTAAAGGATAGAAATACAGCTGCTAGGCGATGTGATATGATACTTCTATCCGAATTTCATGTGGTGACATAGTCACTTTTGATATTTTACCGCATAGTTTAAAAATTACATTTGTACATATGTGTGATCGATTGGTTGAATAAATTTCAAAATACGATACTTTACCACTTTTTGATACTTGAAAGAAAGTTATTCCATTATTACATCTGCAACTGTGTTTCAATGCATCATCACTTGCTAATACATACTACTAAACTACGATTATTAAGTGTCAATATCCATAATTGGGTTGGGTGCTATAGAAATAGGGTAGACACTGAGAGATGCCAACCAGGCGATATTTAGTGCTGCAACTATTTTCTACACATCAATTGTGCTTATCATAGTAACGGTCGGGTATTGGTCAATGTCCATCCAACAACATTAAACGGGACAGCGGATGGATTCTAGAGATGGAATTCCAGAGAACGAGTATATGGCTTCGGTCTAACCGACCCCTCGTCCTAGGGGTATTAAAAATGGAACTGGTCCTCCAGGTTGGGGGTTGTGGCGCCGAGGTAACTGCCCGAAACATAAACAAGTCATAAATATACGAATGAAACTACTGTTGACAACCCATGCAAACGATCTAAGGTAACGGTTATCTGGAACAGGCCAAAATACAAGACGATGTTTTCTCTTTGAGCGCTTTATTATAACTATCATTTTAGGTTGGTCTTTTACAAAGTTATTGGCTTAATTCTAAACATAGGTGAAATGGTTCGATTAGCGTTTAACATATATGCACACAAAGTATATTCTTATAATAATGTGAAGCGTTAGGTGACCGACAAACAAAAATAGGTCTATGGATCAAGGGATGAATAATTAATATAACATTTAAAATACATTGGGTTTCCTACACTAACGACAACGAACTTCCAATGTGCACGTGGAATGCTAGGTTCCTTACCCTGCCACGTGTAACCGAACAACTAGCGGAGCCCCTAGACTGCTGCAAATCAGACATAATCGCCATCCAAAGAATGCGATGGGTTAGGCCGGACAATACGACGATGAAAAAGTGCGATTGTTATCGACGGGAGAAGCAGCGCCTATTTGGATGCGCATTTGTTGTTGGAGGCAGATTTAGGCAAGAAATCTTGAGTTTCTGGCATGCGGTTAAATCTGCCAACATTATTCTGATATGCTCGCATGCCGCCACAGAGGAGAAAGATGAAGACACCATAGATGCCTTCTTTGGGCTCTTGAACAAGACCTACGGGCAATGCCCTAGTTATGAAATTCAAATTGTCCTCATCGATTTTAATACAAAGCTAGGAAAAGAGGGTATCTTTGGTTGTACTTTTAGAAGATAAAGCCTACACGACACCACCTCCGATAAGGGAATCAGGCTATTCGACTTTTCGGCGGGACGAAACATTGTCGTAGGATGCACGCTAGCCTCTCGATACTTACTAGGGGCCTTGAAGAACTCCTTATCAATCAACCGTCAACCAGATTGACCACATTACGATCGAAGCAAGACGAAGCAAACCCCTGCAAAATGCATACAAAGTGTCGCTTCATACGAGGACTAGAGCTGCTTTTGAGCTCTATGAGTAGAAGAGGAGAGACGAACACCGGCTTCTCAGGAGGAAAAGTAAATAACATGAGAAACGCGCGGTCGAGGAAATTGAGAGATGCTACTCCAGGAATGAAATCCGGAAGTCTTACCAAAAGTTAAAAAAAACATGCCACGGACACAAACTCCGAACCGAAGCCTGCACAGACGAACAAGGGAACATCGTAGTAGAGACGCAGTCGATGCTGAGAATCTGGAAATATTACTTGTGTAGACCATATAACGGCGACGACGAAACAAATACCGCTGTCAGGCAGAATGAACCTTTCATCCCGGATGATGATGAACAGCAATTCCGTCCACCCGACCTGGATGAAATAAAGATTGCAATATCTAAGCTGAAGTCCAACAAAGGTGCTGGAGCGGACGACCTGACCGCCAAGCTCTTCGAACCTCAGCATTGATTGTCCGATCCTCAAGAAAGGAGACCCCCTGCCGTATTGTAAGAACGCCTGAAGCCGTTTCTTAACAACCTAATAGGTTCATATCACTATGGCTTCAGGCCAGGAAATTCCACTACCGAAGCATTGCGGTCTTCTGCAACAATAGCACGTACTTTTTGGATCATTTCAGGCGTCCGAGCAGAAATTGTCCTTCATGTGTTTGTCATCCTCCAGCGTCTCTATCCTGCTCAAAAAAAAAAGTTTATGCCACTCGAAAACAAATGTTATACTCAAACAATCACCACGACATACTTGTTGCATTAATCGGAATGTTTCTTATGCATTTTTACCAAGTTTTGCGTGGAATTTAATGACCGCTCTTTGTTTCATGTTAAAATTTCAACATCATATTAAAATGTGTTCTATAGGTAGAAAAATAATTTCTATACAATAATTGTTAAATGTCAACCAAATGTCATGACATTTTGGCAAATAGTAGAGAAAGATTCAAGTTTTTAAACCCATGTTCGGACAAATATATGGCGCTCTTGGTCGCTGAGATATGACTCGTGTCCGGGATATTATTTGCCACACTGTGTATTAAATTATATATGGCGTGCAGATCACCCGAAGAATTATTCTCTCAAGGTAACCTTTTCTTATCTATTTTTAGGAAATGATTCTAAGCCATCATGTAGGAGTGGAAAGTTTAAGGCTCTTAGAGAAAGCTTTAGCTTAAAGAAATAAGTATAAGAGTCAGAATTAAAGGGTAAAATTAGGTATACAAAATTTCTAAATTTCCCAAAGTTACATTTGTCTAAAGTGAGGTCCTATCCGAGACATTTAATGTTTATATGTAAGCGCCATATTGTTTTTCGACCCCCAAACCTGTCTTCTTTTCTTTCGTAACAATACTTACAAGGATGTGACCTACATTACGCGTGTTCTTGCATTTATGTCAATATCGTTAACATATCTATACAAAATAACTGAACAATCTTCTAAGAGATTTTTGAAGAACAATGTTAAAATAACCGAGTAACAGTGTGTCACCCTGCTTTACACGGCGTAAATCTAATAGAGCCGACCTTGATGGAACAGCATTTATTTCTATCGTTATCCTGCACTAGTTTGGCAGGCATGTCAAAGTCTCAAAAGCAAATGAAAGATCAATCAAAAATTCATCAATTTTAAGTAAGATCTATTGACATTTAAAAATTTGGTCGCATACTCATATCTTATATGCAATTTAGAGGGTTTCCCGTTTTAAGAATCGAACAAATAGTGGTGAGGTTCAAATTTTTTGTTTGACTTTATTTTGCAAATGAGTTAGCGAACACTTCGGAGGACAAGCAGTTAGCTTTATGAACTTAGCACGTATTTCTTCAACAAGTAAACCAAGAAATTGATTGACAAATACATCTTTTGCACCAATTCGTCGGCTTTAATGAAAACACGTCTAACGGCGACAGACAAACACAACACAATACTTTATCCACTGACTTTCTCATCGTCGAATCTTGGTGATAGAGGAAACCACGGAACTTTCCAGAGTTGTTCAGACCTAAACGCAAAAAATGATAGATTAGTTTGACCAAGGATTGAGATGCTAAGAAAGCATCATATGACTTAGCTGGCCTTATAACAAGTTTCTTGTTTCTGTTCATCTTTTTCAGAACTTCGGCATCCATAGCATGGCTTTGTTACAATCTTGCTGATCACCGAGCACGCACACCTTAACTTTTGAGTGAGGAATGTGCTTTACTTTCATGGTACCGGAGAAACGCTTATCCTATTGGGAGTCGTAATTCTTCCAACCGATTACAAATTCCAAAATTTAAGAAACGTATACGATTCTTCTTCAGGGAGCCCTCAAGATCTGGCCACTTCTAGCTTCGATGCATTTGTTTGCCGGCATTTTTTAACTAGGAGTTACGTTGCGGAGGCTGACAGAAGCCCTGCACAATAGTGGTGGCATTTTTGATGGCTTTTGACATTATGATAGAAACTGTTTTTTCTCCCATTTCTCCCCACTTTGAAGATATGTGCGCATTTAACATCGATTTTGGCAGTTGCAGCCTTGAAACAAATTTACGTGACCACAGACTTCTTGCTATTTTTATCTCAGTCGTTGGCAATCCCTCTTCTCTTTGTCAGAAGAGTTTGTCATTATTTTGAACTTTTCTATAGTACCCGACAAAAGATCAAACTTAAACATTTGGCATTATATAACTTTTGTAAAAGCACGTTTTGCAATGTTCAACCCAATCAATATCCGTCTTCAGCCAGTCCTGTTGTTTGATGTTAATTTTAGTTTCGCACGCTAAAATTGTTGAGGTTTCTCTTCATTTGTGGGCTTCATTTGATACATCTAAGCTGTCCAATTTAGACTCTTTAGCCCCATAGATACCGAACAGTTATAAATTAAATCTGCCGGTATAGACGACCCACCGACTCCTCCATGCCAACCAGGACGATTAATATTTAAGGCTGGACGGCCCAAATTAGGCACATCAAAGGTGACACATTTTTTTCTGGGTGGAGCAAAGTTAAGGGACACATGATCAGCAGAGGCCATGGCGGTTTCTTGCAACTCTGGTCTTTTGATGTAAACCTTTCTCACAGTATTTCCAGTGCTAAGCAACTTTAGAAATATCTATGTATATTCATACCTTGACTATAATATAATTTTCATATAATGCCAATGTTCGCACCGAAGGACATCCGGAATACTAGCTGCGGCTTGCGTCATTAGTATTGTGCACAGTTTTGTCGGTGGTGAATTGAACAGGTTCTTTAATGAATGTCAAAATGTAGAAAGCAATTATTTGAACAATGACATTTCGCCCGGAACGAAATAAGCGATAAATTCTTTAAATTTTGGATCTTCCGCCTCGAATTTCAGCAAATTCATAAACTATAATTTTTCCAATTTTATTGTTTTTTTTTTTAAGAGAATGAAGTACGACGTGAGGTTGAAATAAATAATTATTTTGCTTAAATAAAATACCAGTCTTCACCATTACATGTAGATACTCAGGGCCTCAGCCTTGGCATTTATAACAGCAATGTTGGGCAGTATAATAATGATTGTATCTAAGTTCACTGGCAGCTTCAACTAACCTACATTACAACATTAAATAGGTTAGGTTAGGTCTAAGTGGCAACCCACTTAGGCCTGTTGGCCCATTGTTATGCCACGTGGAAATGTGATCCTCCTACTCCAGAAACCATTTGGAGCTTTAAGTAAAGCGTAGGAGACTTTTAATTTTGGTATTGGTATTGGTTGGTGTTGGTGCTGCCCCATATTGTGTGATGCGCGTTGGCATCGCATCCCATGATGAGGTCAGTATTGTGTCTTCCAGGTTTTCACCAGGGAGAGGGCCTGTTTGGTTGTGACGATTGTATCCAGAAGCTGTATTTCGCCGTTTCTAGCCTAGCAACGGTTAAATCGGAGTCGCTAAGGTTAGAAAGTAAAAATGAATTAAGGCTACGTTTCACTAATATACAAGATCTGATCTTACCTTTGTCTTTGGTATATAGCGGAACATATAGAGGTGTCCTTGGTCCACGAAGCACGCCTTCAGCAATCCATGGTCCTTGGATTAGGATGATGTATAGACGCAGAATGAGTGCGGCCGATGCCTTTTTTGAGTGATGGAGGTTAATTTGGAGAAATCGTAGAGTCATTGCTGCCCCTACCACGGTGCTGCAAGAGTCCTCCGATTCTGAAGGCGAGCCCAAAAGTTCTTCCTCCAAGTCTGATCGTAAAGGAACTCTGTTTGTTTCGTCGTCGGTATCCACCTTCGACGTAAAACTAGAGATGGAAGCCGACGTCTTGTTAGTCACCCCGGACTAGTTGGAGTCATCGCTATCCAACTTAGGGAAGGATATCGTTGCTCCAATATCCGCGGCTAGGTTTGTGCTTTTTGTTAAAGGAGGAGCCGGTTGCTTATCAGCATCCAGCTCGTCCTTCTTGTAGACTCTTAGATAGATAGACTCGAAGCCAAACCGAATCATGCTTTTGGTCTGCGCTAGATGGTTAAGGGATTCCTTATTGATCACAATTAACGGGCATCTGTAAGGGCCCCTTAGTTCCTCTAGTTTCGCGACCTTCCAGTTATGAGTCGGAAGGGTCCGGTCACTGAGCTTAATGAACTTCAGAATGTCTTCTGGGGAGGAGGGTTCAGTCTAGGTCTGCAAGGGATGTTTTCCTTTACTATGACCTCGAGCCTTGCACCTGGCCACACTTCTCCTAGACCACCTTTATAGAGATCCAAGGGTCTCTGGTCAATGTAAGCGATCAGCTTGACGTGGCCTTGGTTGCTCGATAGCTTCAACTTGACAAGCTGCCACCGGTCTGCTGAAATAGATCCGTCGGCATCGCTCCTATAGATCACCGCGATCGTAATTTCGCCCTTTAGGGCATCGCTAAAAGACCTCAGTGATGTAGCATCGGAAGATCCTGGGGGAGCTCTCATTTTGTGTCTTTTGGGAACCGGAATGGTTTCGCTTGGAGGAGTCTTCTAGCAATTTGGAAACGGTGGGGGGTTGTTGTTCGCCCACTCTAGTTTCATTTTTGTTTCCGCATCTCTCTCCGCCTCCGGACTAGATCTGAAAGGTTTTGATGATGCGTAACGCATTTCGGCGTTTTGCGTAAAGCGACTTGCTCGGAGCTCTCTTGCGGGGTTGAGCTTCTACTAGCTCCTTTGATGGAGCGTGGTAGGACCATGTCTTGCCACGGTTCTGCCGCTCCCTTAAAACTTTGCTTTGGGATCGTTTCTTTTGCCTTGCAAAAGATTACCATGGCTTGCTACAGATGTTCTTTTGCTTGGCATTGTAGTCTCTCCAGTGACCGGGCGGTAGGTAATAAAGGAGTACCGGCCTCGGGTTTTTTTTTTTTTTTTGAGTTATTCATAGTGTTCCCAAGTGTAGCGGAGAAAGAAGGTCCATCTGTACAGGGATCCGCTGTACACAGATAAGGCTAGCTGATCCGGAGGTCGCCAGGTATCCCGATACTCCATTAACGACTGAGCTATTTAGATGCTGGGCCCTCAGCCAGGTTGATCATCGACATGGGTCGTGTGACACATTGATCCGGCCCAGGGGTGATGGGACTGGTGAGGAAGAAGAAGAAAGTGGGAGAAGTGTGCCCCTTTTAGTTTCAGGACTCATCTGGAGAAAGTCTCGAAAATCATTGACCTAACTCAGCCTCTACAACTCGAAAAGTTCGATGCTCTGGTAGAACAACATTAAATAACACCAAATAGATTTGATAGAATGCTTTCTTAAAGCATGCTTATAGCAACCGCCAAGCCATTGCAGTATTTATTAGTAAGAACTTTTCAGAGTTTGACTTCTTATAGTCAAAGAAGCAGAAGCATAAAATCTGTGATAACTTGTTCCTCGACTGTAGTCTTGTCAACGAGTTCTATAGGAAGAGACTTATTGCTCACGACTCTCTACTTCACTCGCAACTTTCAACTTTATTTTGTAACGACTAACCATGTAGTACTAAGATGAGAATTTGCCAAGAATTTTAGGCAAGAATAAATATTGACAGCGTTTTTTGCCAAAGCAAATCCGTGATGCCACCACATTCAAACTGACAATCACAATTATTATCACTTGTATACACATTGTCCATATGTTTACTACGAACTTTCGGATTATCTTTTATTAAGCAGATAAATGCACACAATCCATCCGCGAAAACCCTTTTTAATTTCATAGCATTTATCGTTGCAATTGAATTCGTATTTAATCGCACATACGGACAAGTCGTGTTGATTGGACTTAAGGCTTCTTCTGATAGTCACACAAAACCCATTTATTCGCCATTTTTTTCGAAATTTTACTTTAGCCATTTTAAATGAGTTGGCAACTTAAGTAATATTAAGATAACAATAATCGACTCGACAAAGACAAATAACCAATAAAAACAAAACTATTTATGGTCATGAGTCTCAATCTATAAATTGTTGTGAAATAATACGGAAATATTTTTAAAAATAAATGGAAAGTTATTTTTAAATTGCTTCTTGACGTAATTGATTACGCAATACGACTTAAGATAGATGCAGAAAGATTCTTTAATTTAAAAGTGTGACAATTGACCATTAATATTGTCACAGCTCTATCAAATAGTTTCTTGACATCGATACTAGCTTAAGTAATATATTTACTATATGTTGGTAGTCAAGTAGTTGTCTAACCTTCTCTCCATATAATGGCCCCTGGATAATCTTCCTCGAAGTTGCTTACGAGATTCACTGTAACTGCAGCCGCAGATGAATTTTCGGGATAAGAACTAAGCAAAGTTGGGTTTTCTTGAGACCTGATGAAAGAAAATGTGTCTCGTTTGCATCAGGCAAAGACTGATGAACGCCAAAGTAAAATATCCTGTGACGAAACAACGAAGAGTGGATGTGAACACTCCCAAAACTTGCGGACCATAATGGGATGGTAGATAGAAATTCTTTCGAAGAGATGTTAAACGTTGATTCCAGTTTTTTTTTTTTTAAAAAAAAAGGGTAGTAAGTGTCAGCATTTATCACAGAAACACCAACTAAAAAAATACTGCAAAATCCCAAAAGAGGTAAAAAAAAATGTTGGTCGTTCGTCAAAAATATTGGAAATTCTGCCTGATCCTCCATGTGACAGCTATTAGCTCTTTGTACAAAGATAGTCGCTGTCGATTCTTCAATAAGACGAATCTAATTCCGCATACTTGAAGTCGCAAGGGTACTTAAGGATATTTCTTTATTAAATGTTCACAAACGCGCTGATCCAGGTGGTATGACCCCCCTTCATCTAAAGAGGTATTCTATCATTCAGGTCAAACCACTTCATAGGCTTTATCATCAATCCTACTCTTTAGGAATTTCCTTTTCTCAAAATTGGAGTACAATGCTCACATGGGGTCGCTTGACCCTAAGGCCTCTTTTCACTTCATAGATAGGATTCAAACCTGTCTCATAAGACAGGTTGATACCAATATAACACAGTCAATTGACATACTCGAACACCGACGTAATATCTCTTATCTCATCTTTTTCCAGCGCTTTTTCACTACCTGTCGTCCAGTCCACCGAAATAGGCAGAATAATTGCTTCCCTTTAAACTTTCAACCGTAAAATCAGTCTCGCTAAGAATGCTCATCAGTACAACCTCAAGCCCGCTTTTGAACGTACTCTAAAATATCGTGATTCTTTCTTCTCTACAACTTGTTGTGACGTCAGTAAGCGGCCTGCAGACTTTCCCACTAACCATATAGCATTTTGACCTAGGACCCAGACAAGACTCAGAGAATTTAGCCTTCCGACTGCAATTAGTAAAGTGTTGCATACTTGAACTAACTTCGAAGTGGTAAGAGGGTTAAGCAAAACTCTAAGTGCAGCTACGGATGCAAATACACCAGTTCTTCACAATATAGTTCGCTGCCGAACTATGATCCTGATTTCCAGAGTAGGTCTTTGATATTAACCAACTAAGAATCTGTCAGTTTTTTTTCTGAAATATCTAGAAAGGATTTAATAATTGATGAACGCGCGCTGTGAGAAGACCCAGTCGTAAAATTTCTCCTTCACAACCTCGAGCGTTTCATCGCTTGTATGCCATGTAGTGCCATCTTGTTGGAACCACAGCTCGGATATATCGATGTTGTGTAACTTTGACCAAAAAAGGCGGTTAACATAGCTCTGTACTTGAGAACAGTGTCTCCTTCTCCCTCCTTATTTCAATAGAAATAAGGTCCGATGTTGCCGCCATCCCATAAACCGCACCAAACAGTAAATCTTTGTGGATGCATTGATGCTTGGTCGAACACTTGTGGCATGTATTGGGTCCAACAACGGCGAATTTCGCTTGTTGACATAGCGGCTGAGCCAAAAATAAGCCTTGTCCTGATCTTCGGCCGGCATTTCCATCACCGCATTTACGAACTCACGGCGTTGTCTATGGTATTCCGGCTTCAATTCTTGCGCCAGCATAGCATCTGTATAAGAATACGGATGTGGGCCCAAATCCAACCGCAAATAAGCCGAATTGACTCTCTGACGACGATCGGGTCTGGGTCTTCTTCGATACTGGCTTCTACGGCGGCTTTGTTTTTTTTTTCATTTCGCACCAATCTCTGTCTGGTTGGTGGCGACGAATTGCACGCACACCAAAGCCATGATGACGACCGACTTCGACGAAATTCACGTTGCGTATTTACAACTTAGCCGAAATTTCGATAATACTTTCTAATAATTTCCGCAAACCTTACTGAATTTTTTGAAAGCTGGATAACATTGGTAACTCTGACAGCTGCAAAAACATATCAATTGGAAAAACTATCATTGTTATCTGGTCATCCTTAATGTATCTTTTACATGAGTAAGGACATTCGTAGATGACGAAGTTTTAGCTCCGAGAAAAAGACTACTTATCTCTAAAAAAGTCGATGAATCCTTTTCTTCTTCACACGTTTGTAGCTAAACTAAACTTAACAAACAAAAACAAACCATTTACCTATGCAACACCTGCTGACCACCGATTAACCCATGTGTAGCCATTAAACCGCTAAATTGAATTGTCACAACCAATCTGTGTGATTTTCAAATTAAAGAATGCACAAACGTCGGTGAGTACAGAAATGAAAATAATTGAAATTTAACATGGCGATGAAAATAAAATTCGATAACCTAATGAATGCGTGAATACCCTCTAACTACATCAGCCCACAGTACACAATGAAAATGTGCAAATTCGAGCAACTTGGTTTCACAATTTGTAATTTGAAATGCGAATTATTGTTGTCCGATCTGATTAAGGGCATCGACCACCGACCAAACATAACCCACAAAAGATGAGAGCACAATCAGCCTTCATAAATTACATGGCATTTCGTTGTTTTGCAAGGCAGCACGCGCGAACTGCATACTGCCTACTGCCACGCTGCTATTCTACCGCCGCCGCCGCACAGCTTTCCCTCCAACCAAATCTTTAATTAAAACTGCAAAATATATCTGATGCTCATACGATTACGAGTACATCTACCTACATACGAGCAGAGTTAAAGATGCAAATAAGTTTTATTCTGTGTTTTCGAATCAATTAAATGCCATATTGTGCAATGGATGCAAACTACGAGGAGTGCGAGTGCTTGTACCTACCTTGTTGATGAAGTTTTTATGAACACATCCCTCCCGGGCTGTTGCCGGTTATTTTTAGAACTTTTGCATTGCCCCGCATATATGTACGCAATTGAATTTACGAAACAAGAGACGGCTTGCATCTGAATCATATGATGAAAGGGCCCAAACAGATTTTACGTAAGGGGCGAATAAAAAATCATGGATACGATTTCCTTGGAGCCAGACAAATGGGATTTTTGTGGGTTCTTTTGCAATCAGCTGAACAGTGAAATGTTGATGGAAATGAAGTTTCGAACTTAAATAGGCGTCACAGAAATTGGTTTGGATCTCAGATGAATCACAGAGCTTCCAAGATTACTCGTTGCATGGGAATAACCGCGCTACTGGTTTGGTTCATACAAGACATGATCCATAATTGTATTTAGTTGTGGAATAAACTATCAATGCTGCTCGACATCTGGTGGCCAAATTGTGAAAACTCGATATGAGGGCTGACATTTTTTGCAAATATTATAAATCCGTTTGTCTATAAGTAACATGCGCTTAAACATTAAAAATTGTGAGTTGTTTCAGATACCAGATAATAAAATAAGCGTTTTGTTATTTAAGGCCGATATTCGTGTCGAAAGTTCACCTCTAAGTCGTCTTAAGTTTATGGATTGTTGCTATAGACCAGAGACTTGTTTGGCAGTATCTTATGGTGTTAAATTGCATGAGCCGAATGGCCTTTTCTGGCGATGGGACGATTACCGAACTTCGTCTTCTACGATTCGATTGTGACGCGAGCCTTGTTAACACCGACCGGTCGAAAATGCATACAGTATTTAGTAATTCGTGTCTCAATTGACTGAAACCGACTCGCCGACATAATCGCGGAAGGTGTATGGCACAGGAGGTACACAGATATGCACAGAGGTGCTCGGAAAAATCATGCACCAAAGGTGAAACGTCCCGACGTAATTATTATAAAGAGAACGGGCGAAATTACGTACGCTGACCTGTTGCGGAAATTAAAATCGGACACGAGCTTAAGAGGAGTCTGAGAAAACGTAAGTCGAATCCGGAAAACAGCAGGCGGAGACCTCCTTTTAGCGCTATAAAAATCTCCCGAGGTAGCTACTTCGAGCGTAAAAGAAAAAAATCGGAGATTCGTTAGGTAAAAATGCTAGCGTTTCTTCAATCACGCACGAGATATTCCTTGAAGGCATGGACATAGACAAAGTAACGTCAAAGGAAGAAGTTTGCGCGGCCATTACCGAGTTCCTACAAGATTATGAAGTTAAGCCGCCGACAGTAAAGACAATGGGGAAAGCTTTTGGTGGGACTCAGGCGGCCACCATATAGTTGCCTGTAGACATCGGTAACAGATAACTTACCGCCGGAAAAGTACGCGTTGGTTGGATCTATTGCAGGATTCGAGAAAAAATTTCGCCAAAGAAGGTGCAAAAGAAGAATGCATGCCTCGTATGCGGAGAAAACGGGCATTTATTGAAGGACTGCAAGGCGAAACCAAAATGTTTGCACTGTAGTGCAAACGGAGTAGACTTTGGGCATATAACCGGTAGTGTTAAAAAAGCAATTGAGAACCTACACGCGAAAACATGAAAATTTTGCAACTTAATTTAAATCATTGTAAGGTAGCTCAGGATCTACTGCATCAAACGGTCCATGAGCATAAGGTCGACATTGCAATACTCTAGGAGTAATATTGCCACGTTTCAGATACCACCTTTCGGCGAGGAAAACTTCTTCATACGAGCAAAGTTAAACGATATATACATATATAGCTGTTATGTCCCTCCAAGCCTTCCTATTGAGCAATGCAAACGAGTCGTCGAAAGCATAGTTCTTGATGCTAAGGATCATACGCCAACTACTATCGCCGGCGATTTTAACGCATGGGCAGTATAATGGGGAAGCGTTCTAATGAATAAAAGGGAAACCATTCTGCTCGAAGCGCTTTCTAGTTCGGACGTCTTCGTAGCTAATATCGGAAATGCGAACACGTTTAGTAGAGCGGGTGCAGGCTCGATAGTTGATACTACTCATACGTTCGTTACTTTCCAGTCAGCAATCACTACACCCACAGTGACTATAACGCAATTATAATCTATCTCCATAGTCTTACACGACCTCGAAACACTCAGTCTCAAACTAGTAAGGCAAAATGGATCGTAAACACCTTAGATGAGGAGCCCTTAGAGTACGCAATTGCTGAAGCTTTAGTTGAAGGGAAAACAGCGAAATAGATCGTACGTTAAGTAACTCGACAATTGCATGCTCCCTGTGATATATCAATGGCTCGAACGGGTACACAAAATCGCCGGCGTCCAACGTATTGGTGGAACGACGACATTAAGGAACTTCGATCAGCCTTAAGCACGAAGAAAATACCAACGGTCTAGACGCGATACGGATAGACATTTAATATTGGGGATAGCGTATAAAGAAGCACGCGCAGCACTCAAATCCGCCATTAAGTCAAACAAAAGACAGTTCTTTAAGGATCTTTGTACGCAATTGAACGATAATGTATGGGGTAAAGCGTACAAAATCATACCAACTCCCAACTTGCCCGCTATTACTCAGCAGAATCGTAGAAACTCTGTTCCCCTCTCAACATGACGGACTTCTACTAAGCAAGATCGAAGAACTACGCGAACACATTCCTGCCTTAACAACCGACGAACTCACCGCTGCAATCGAGAGGGTAGAAGATCGAAAAGCCCCTGATCCAGACCGCATACCAAATAGGACCTTTAAAATAGGCCCGACTAGACATTTTCGTTAGCATGTATAATGCATGCTTAAGCGAGGGGATATTTCCGGAACAATGGAAATACCAACGGTTGATATTATTACCAAAAGGAAATAAACCACTGGAGGAGCCCTCATCTTACCGGCCGCTTTGTAAAATGTATGTCGACACTATGGGCAAAATATTAGAGCGAATTATATGCAACAGACTACAGCCTATCATTGAAGCCAATGATGGACTCGCGGAATATCAGTACGGCTTTAGAAAGGGCCGATCGACAATCGACGCGATTTAAGTCGTAATAGATAAAGACCAATCTGCCATAGAAGGTAGACAATGGAAAGGAGGCAGCAAAAAGTACTGCGCCGTGGTTACACTTGACGTGAAAAATGGTTTTTACTCGACGAACTGGTCGCGTATCTTACAATGCCTCGAAAGATTAAATGTACCGAAGTACATATTACGATTGATCGATTGCTACTTTACCGATAGGTTGCTCCTTTATGACTCCGACGACGGAACGAAATTTAACAATATTACAGGGGGCGTGCTCCAAGGATCAGTGTTAAGTCCCTAATTGCGCAACGTGATGTATGGTGACATTCTACGACTCCCAGTCCCCAGGGAAATCACCATTATAGGTTTCGCGGCCGATATTGCTCTTGTAGTCGTGGCGAAATGACTTGAAGAAATCGAGTTGTATTGCAACGAAGCAATAGCACTGATAAAAAACTGGCTACGTGGTATGAATTGAGACCTCGCGGAACATAAAACGGAATGTGTTTTCATCACGAGTAGAAGGGTGCTAGAGACGTTAACGATAAAAGTCGGAGAGCACACAATTATTTCCAGCCCATTCATAAAATACCTGGGAGTGATGATAGATGCTCGGCTTAATTTCAAGCATCACCTCGCATATGCTTGAAAGAAATCATCGAAATCGATAGGAGTTCTTTCGAGACTCATGTCGAATATCGGCGGCCCGAAACAAGGTAAACGATTAATGCTTGCGAGAATTGTAGCCTCCATACAGCTGTACTGGGTACAAATACGGTCTGACGTCACGAATAAAAAACACACATAAAGGGATTCAAATCTGTGAACAGATTATGTGAACTGCGAATTAGCAGTCCGTTTCGAACGATATCCCACGATGCGATATTGGTACTATCCTCTATGGTACCAATCGATATCCTAGCTTTAGAAGCTAGACGACTTTATGAAAATCGCGTGCAAATTGGGCCATCCATAAATCAAGCGAAGAAATTCGAAAGAAGCCACGTGGCAACAACAATGTAGCGAGTCCCAAAAAAGAAGATGGACGTACCGACTTATCCCAAGGATTGAAAGTTGGGTAAAACGAAAACACGGCACACTGAATTACTATCTCACACAGTTCTTGACGGGTCACGGTTGTTTCCGGGAATATCTATTCAAGCGAAACCGTGATTCGAGTCCGTCCGGTCCTCGCTGCGTAAACGCGGTAGAGAACGTGGAGCACGTTTTCTTCGAATGTTCGCGGTATGCAAACGAAAGAGCTATGTTGTGTGAAGAATTTGGTGAACGGCCAACACCAGAAAACATAGTCCCATATATGTTGAAATCTAAAGATCTTTGGGCTGCTGTGAACCATGTAGCAGTACGAATAATGTGCGATCTAAGGAATTTAGAACAGCAACGGAACGCGATTTCGCTAAGCACCCCGTGACGAAGCAAACAGCTCAAATCCGTCCCTCGCGAAGTAATACTTAGCGGTAGTTCCGCGGGGGTATAAACGAAAAGATTCCCCGGGAAGTGGTTTTAGTCAGTAAGAATCTGACACTACCAATGGACGTCGGACCATTGGTGTCTATGCAAAGTTTCCACCTTCCCACGCAAAAAACAAAAATGGCACAGTAACACATCCGGCATGAAATCCAAACCAAACAATCAATTCTTTCGTATACAATGGCTGAACTACCGGCTGTAAGCTGTTACTTACTTAATAGCAAAGCAATTATGGGGTTGATTTTTCGGTGAAAAACCTTATCTTTTTCCAGTTGAAATAAACTTCAATCAGCGAAAATTAGACGTGAAGGATAGCCGTTGGCTTTAGCTCTTAGGTCAATGCGATTTTAAACGGATGTATACCCAAGTTTTTCAAGAAATGTGTCATAGAAACGTTGGGAATGACGCGAAATTGGTTGATTTCGGATATTGGCAGATGTTGCCATTAAAGCGGTATTCATTTCACCTACCTGATTAACAGTTGCAGAATTTACCGTTTCCATGACGGTCACAGCGGCTAGGGTGTCGGCAGCTTCGTTTTGAAGACAGGGGCTTTTCCGTAATACTGGCGAACGTTGCATTTTAATGGGGAACTGGTTGAAGTTTCGAAACTTTTGTTGTGGCAGCTTAAGGGAATTAATATAATTCATAATTACACATAAAGCGAATAACCAAAGGAAGAACTAGTTAAATGTTAAAGAAAGGTAAGCAACGTTTACATTTGTGTTTTTCATTCCGTAACAGTCATTGTCTCTAGGTTCTTTAAGAAAAATTATATCACTTGTGCAGATTCGAAAGGCTTTTTTTGCGAAGCATGTGTTCTTGGGAAGCAGGCTTAATTAAAAAACCCAGTTAGCGAAAGCAAAGCGAGAAAACCCGGTGAATTGGTTGATATGGATCTTTGCGGTCCAATGCAGCAAGCTTCGCCGTCTGATTCAAAATTCTTTTTATTATTTAAAGACGATTTTTCGGGTTTTCGAGTAGTTTACTTTCTTAAAAGCAAAGATGAAGATTACAAGTTTTTGGAACAATATATTATTAAACTAGAAACAGAAACCGGATCATAATTAACAACATTAAGAAGCGACAACGGTTCGAAGTTTTTAAAGAGGGTTTCAAGTGCATAGTGCAAAGACATCGCATTTCCCATCAAACTTCGGTGCCATACTGCCAGCAATAAAACGGAAGAGCAGAGAGGGAAATGAGGACTTTAGTGGAAACTGGCCGGACAATGCTGCATACAAGGAACTTGCCCTTAAAGCTATGTGCTGAAGCAGTAAACACCTCTGCATTTGTAATAAATAGGACTTACGTAAATACCCGCAACAAGTCGCCGTATGCGCTGTGGACCGGTAAGGAATTCGTCCCGAACTATATCGATTGGGAGGTTCTTGGATCAGACTGCTATATACATGTGCCCAGATCCATGTGGTGAAGGGACCGAAACAGTTAATCATGATGCCATATTTCAACTTCCCGATGAGAAGCCTTATTTAATCGAAGCTCCAAGCGAAGATGAGGTCTTCAAATCAGTCGATGAATACCATGAGGAGAATGTACTGGAAGTGCCCATCAAAGATCGCCTGCGAAGTGCATCAAAGGTAAGAGATAGTTCCATTTCAACTTTGATAGCGGGTTGAAGTTTCTGAGCCAACAAGTTTTGAGCCTTGACGTCGAAAGATTCGAACAAGTGGGAGCAGGCCATGAAAGAAGAAATGGCAGCTCACCAAAGCAATGCAACCTGGGAACTTGATCAATCGCCAGGTGAACGTAAGATCATCGATAACAAATCGGTCTACAAAATAAAAGGTTCCAGCACAAACGAGCCATCTCGAATTAAGGCTAGGCGCGTTATAAGAGGGTTTTCGCAAGTGTAAGGTGCTGGCTACGAGGAGACATTCAGTCCAGTGGCTGGGTTCAGCTCCATTAGAACTATTTTTCGATTGGCACCATCAAGAAAATATAAAATGGAGCAGTTTGATGTCACTACTCACTACTGCGTTTCTGAATGGTCGTCTGGAAGAAGAAATTTTTATGATGCAGCCATATGGGCTCAAGCACGCATCGAGATGTTGGAATGAAAAGTTAAACTTTTTCCTCAAGACTTTCCAGCTAAAAGCATCTCAAGCTGTTCCCTGTGTGTTCGTGGAAGAACACATCATGTTGGCCATTAATATTGATAATGGTATTATCGAAGCGGTTGACGACAACAAAATAACAGCACTTATCAACCACCTAAAAGAAGAATTTTCCCTTAAGGTTTTGAAGCAAAAAACTTCCTGGGGCTGGAGATTCAGCAGAATTCTGATGGCTCTGTACACCTTAGTCAAGCGAATTTCACTGGTCAAATCATATCGAAATTCGGTATGATGGATCCAAATGTTGTTTCGACACTGCCTGACACATCGTGGGTTGTTCAACAGCAGCAGAAGCAGTTAAGGAGCTATCCTGGGTTAAACTGTTGCTTGAAGACCTCCAGGTTTGCTACGAAGTTTCTACACTGTATTTAGACAACAAGAATGTTATTCGGTTGGTGAAGAATCCTGAATTTCATAAGAGAACGAAGCATGTGGACATCAAATACCACTTCATAGGGAAAAATATGCTGAGAAAGTCATTCGAAAGTTAGAAAGCCAATATTTTTACCAAGGCCCTAGCTCAAGATCGTTTTCAAAAACTGAGAAATATGATTGGGGTTTTATTATTGTTTCCGGCGACTTCGTCTGTGCGTTTGATCGCTAAAAGAGAAAGACAACAAAAATTGTTTTTTGTTAATAACTTTTGAGTAAACTTAATTGAATTATGCATTTTTTAATTTCTGATTTCATTGTTGATTAACATTTTAAATAACTTTTGAAGTGAATTTTTATAAGTTTCTGATTTTATTGTTGAATTGAAGACCTTACTTGATCTATATTTACAGAAAATTTTTAATAAGTCAAACATTAATGAAAGTGGGAGTGTTGAAGTATAAAAGTTTTGCTTAATATTTGAACCATTGTTATACTAAAGATATCTTTTTTCTCTTTCGCAATACCTTCTCTTGATTTTATATGTATAGCTCTTAGTCTTAATAAAAAAAAACAAACTGAACGATTGGTTTAATTTTTCGCAACTGCAACAAGTACTTGATGAATTGACTGCAAATTATCAATATTTGGAAGGAATAACCGCAGATCCCCCGTTCTGTGAAGTTCATTCTGCTCTTTTTTTTTCGTTAATAATATTACAAGGGTTTGCCACCACACAATTTACAATACAGTGATGTGATATGACATTTATATCTTTCAACTATAATAATTTAATTGGCTAGTAAGTACGAGTATATATTAAATCAACAATTTTGAGTGTTGAAGGGAAATAACAAAAAAAACCTTCCATTCAATGCAAAAAAATTAGAAAAAAAAAATTTATTACTAAATGAATAAATAAATAGATAATCGAATAAATAAATAAATAAATAAATAAATAGTTAAATACTCGTAAATAAATAAATAATTTAATAAATACATAAAGACAACTATTTAAATTTATTGTAACAGAAATTGATTAACGGATATAAAGAAATAAATATGATAAGTAAATATATAATAAATAAACAAATAGAAAATTGACATTACATTACAAGACTTTTGGTTGTTGAATTATTAAAATAAGCATGTTGAAACTAATCATGAAGTGCAACATTTAATTGATTAATTAAATGGTTATTAGAGAAATTACAACGTGTGGCAAACGTTTCATTAAACCTGCGTATTCTACAGGAAGTCAATTCAACATTGGTCTTCACGTGAAGTTCGGAAGTTGAATAATGCCAAGGGCATCATCATCAGCATAATTTTTAGGAGCTAATTTTGTTGAATTTGTAATTTTTTTATATGGCGATTAGCACATTTACCCCACACTTGACATCCATATAACAGAATTGCCTGAAAGATTACTTTATGTAACAATATTTTATTATCAACTGATAGTAAGGATTTCCTGTTAATAAAAGGATATCACATCTTAATGCCAATACTAATTTTATTTAAAGTTTGTGCTATATGTTCTTTGAAGGTTAGTTTGGCATCAAGGTAAACACCTAAGTATTTGACATGTGGTTTCCAGTCGACCCGATGACCATTTAGGACTAGTTGACTAGACGGCAAGAAACAATTCTTTCTTTTCATTGTGAAAAAAATGGCTTGAATCTTTTCCGCGTTTACTTTTATCTTCCATTTACTATAATAACAAATTATGCTTTCGATCGCAATTCAAAGATTGATTTCAATGTTGAGACCAAACAAATGCGACGAAAAAATCGCTGTGTCGTCAGCATACATAGCTAGTTCACACTGAGGTAAATCTGGTACATCTGATGTATACAAATCATATAATATAGGTCCAAGTACAGAATCTTGCAGAACTCCAATAATTATCTTTTTTAAACAAGAGGGACTACTATTGACATAAACTCTGAACAAACGGTTTGATAAAAAGCTTTGGACAATTTTACATAAGTACAAAGGGAAATTTAAATCAATCATTTAATATAATAAGCCATTGTGCCAAACGCTATCAAAGGCTTTTTCAATATCCAAAACTATCATTCCCGTTGATTTTTCCTCGAGGCGATTTTCCTTGATTCGGTTGCATATTCTGAGCACTTGATGGCAAGTGCTACGATTTCGTCTAAAGCCAAACTGCTCATTAGGGTGGATTTTTTGTTCCCCAATAATATTCAACAATTTAATTGTTAATACCCTTTCATAAATTTTGCTTAAGCTGTTGAGCAAACTTATAGCCCTATAACTTTCTGGTTTATCGGGAAGTTTTCCGACTTTCAGTATCGGAACTATTTTAGCTTCTTTCCAGGAGTTGGGAAAATATTGCATTTTCAGACAACCATTTATTAAAAACGTTACATATTTATACCCGCATTTCGGCATATTTTTAAGATATACATTTCTTATATTGTCTAATCCACTGGCTTTCTTAATAGCTAGTTTATGTTTTATATACTTTATATCTGCCTCGCTCACAAGATCACTTGCTGAACGTTTCACATGCAGCAGAATCAAAACTTTGTAGAGAATTTTCTACACTCGATTCAGTATTTGCATCACTAAGGTGTTGCGAAACAGTGTGATTTTCTACAAATTGCTCACAAAGAACATTAGCTTTTTGTGTGTCAGTGTATGAAACATTAACATTTTACACTAGAGATGGAATTTGCTTATTTTTTGTTTTTATTACTCTAGCAATATTCCAGAAAGGTTTAGAAGCCTTGTCAAGCAAACTCAGTTTATTGTTCCATTGTTCATTAAGCTTATTATAAATTACCATAGCTATTTGTTTATTAACGTACTTTACAACTTATTGGGAAATGGGTTGTCTAAACCTCTGCCAATTTCGCCTATGCATATTTCTCAACTGAATTATTTCTAAAACATTGTTTGGGAGTTTCATATGATAATATTTTTTTTAACCTTTGGTATGCTACCCTCAGCAGAACTTAAAATGTGATCAGAAAATTCGTTAACAACCATATCACTGTCGTCAGTATTAGTTATGGTTTCTAAATCTGTAGATAAATTTCGCAGTTTATGTTTCAATGCTCTACGATAAACAGCCCAATTAGCCTTCTTCAAATCAAGGGAGTATTGCACAATTTTGTTGAGATGACTAGATAAGTTAGTAAAAAATAAATCAAGAACAGATGGACGACCACGAGAACCAGCTGGGACATAAGTTGGACCAGATGGTGACAAAACACGGTCAGGTAAAAAGGTAAGCAGGTCACACAAAACGTTACCAAAAGAATTTGCTCGGATGCAACCCCAATCTCTGTGTCTGCAATTGAGATCACCACCTATCAAAAAATCACCGCTTATATAGAATAATTTTCGTAAATCCGATCGTAATCTTTGTGTAATAACTGAACGAGAATTTCCGCCTGGGAAATACACACAGTAGATTTTAAGAAGTGATCCATTGCTTAACATTATTTCCAAGCCTATATTCTCGACATATTGAGTATCCAAATTTCTTAGAATACCATGTTGAATTGATTTCCTGATTAGAATCGCCACACCACCCCCTCGTCTATTCTCCCTATCTATTCGATAGCATTTAAAGGAGGGCCATGAAATTCAATAGGAACTGTCTAACCAGGTCTCTGACTAACGCAAGATCAACATTGTGTACATTTAGAAAATTAAACTTAAAAATTAACTTAAATGTAACAATATTTAAGTAACTATTTACTAAATTACTTAACATTAGAGTACAGAAACTTAGCAGCTAATTGTGCGATGGCAGTAAATTTTTCTTGTTTAGTTTTACAAGCACCTAATTTATTTCTCAATTCCATAACAAGTATGTTCAATTCTTCCATTGACGGTGTGTTGAGTGTTGTTTATAGGAGATGGGGAAGCTACATGTTGCCAAGGATGTTGCTGGGAAACATTGCGACGTTCTAATTCCACCTATTTCGCAGCATCTACATTTGGAAGAGCAGGAAAATCACTCATCGATTGAAGCGAAATAAAGTTGGTGAGAACGTGCTTTGGTTCAACTTTGACGTATGGGTTGTAGAGCGACTGTTTTTTGCTGAGTATTTTGCTCTCATCTCCACGTACTTATTTCTACTTACGCATGAGCTGTCAGTGGATTTATGTTCCCCCTTACAGTTTGCACACTTCACTTTTATGTTGTTAGTATTACATACCTCAGTTTTGTGCGGCCCAGCACAGATACCACAATATGTTTTAATGTGACAGTTGCGTTCGCCGTGGCCAAACATTTGGCTGTTACGGCGTTGTGTCACCCGTTTCTGGATGTTCCTCCTGGAGGAACATTTATTTTTTTTTGCTTTTAGCGATAAAATTTCATCCATATCATCGGTTTAATTGGAGAGGGCCCTAGTAGTTAGAACGAGAATTTTTTTTAGTGTTGGCCATTGTCAGTAAGGACGTAGCTCTTTTTTTTGTAGAGGACAGTGAACTGTCCCCTATACTTGGGGATCTCGATTGTTTATTAATTTTTACCAGTATTAAGGCTCGAGAAAGAAAAAGGAAAAACAAAGATATCGTAACCGAATCGAAATACCTACACTATATGGTTGTCAATGCGTATAGCTTTAAAGCTGCGGCCAGACTGTTCTTGTTTTTTGTTAATAAGTTTGTAACGACGCCAAACATTTTTTCGACAAGGATTACGGGGGAAAAGCTATCAAAAGTTTTCTCGCAATTACCCACAGGGCCACAGCCCAGGATTTTTTTTCGGGTATTTCTGCCTGCAACCAAAATATTTGATGGCCTTTTTTAAATTTCACCTTCAGCTCCTCATTGGTGCTAAGCTCGAGTAGCTTCTCTTGTAATACCACGTTCGACACTTCCGCTTTATGAAATGGATCCGTGGGAAAATCTTCAAATCTACGTTTGAAGCCATCATGCAGGGCATTTAAATGCTGAATGTATGTCTGAATATCCTCATCAAGACATTTTGCCATTTTGATTAGTTTGGAAACTGAAAGAATTCGCGCCGACTAATATTTTGCTTCATAAATTTCAATTTTCCAAGAAAATCAATTATGAACAGATCTGTCAAATATGCGATATCTGCATATTCAATTTGATCAGGACTTCTTTTAAATCTGGATCTTAACTTTCCAGAAACTCTAAAACTGATTTAAAAAAGTTAGTAAAATCTCGTTAAACATGCACCTTTCGACAACCATTCAACGCATTGCTTCTTAATTTGTTAATTGCTTTAATCACAAATTGCAGCGATTGGTGCAATTCACTCAAATTTTTCGCTATCAGGTGTTGTCGGTGGATGACACAGTGAATTGCAGTTACTTCCGGTTTAATTTTTTTAAGATGGCTTATAAACCCACGATATCGCCCGATCATGGCAGGAGCTCCATCTACTGCCACCGCAATGATGTTTGCAAATGTGATCGATTTTTCCTTGAAAATTTACTCGGGGCATTAAATATTGATTCGCCCTTAGTGTCCGTCTCCAAAGTTTTCGCGAATAGCAGCTCTTCATCGATTCTTTGTCCATGACAAACCGATCATATGCCAATATTAATGCTTCATTACTAGGTAAAGTTGACTCGTCCAGTTGAATAGAAAAATTATTTGTTTGCAAATAATTACACAAGAAGCTTTCAATATCAGAGCTTATTTCATCAATGCGTCGTTGTACAGTGTTGTTACTCAAAGGAATTCTTTTAAGTACGTCAAATGGATGTTTATACAGTTCAGTTTTTAAAACGTCTTCAACAGCGGGAAAAATTAACTGTTCTCCGATGGTGTGCGATTTTCCAGATTTCGCTATAAGCAATGAGATATTGTGGGCATCTTACAATCATTGCAAGCCATCATTGTTACTTTAAGACGTTGAAGTGAACATATTGTGCATGGTGGGGTTCTTTTCATATTTTTCCTCCAATGCTTGCAAATGTTTTAAATATTTGCCTATTTTATCAGGATGACATCTGGAGATGATCTTCGAGCTTCGATGGGTTCATACAGTCATTGCACAAAACTTTGTTGCATAAAAGGCATATGGGCAATCGTTTGTCTTTGATGGAAGAAAACCAAATTTCAAATAATCAACACTGTACTGTCGACATTTTTTCTTAGATTCAGCCATGTTTCATATAAGTCTCCTTTAGTGAATCGCCAGCGTCGGGCAAATAAATAATTTTATAATAAAAAGTAGATATGTACTACAATTTTAAATTTTTCTCCGCCTTCTCTTTTTTTAAAGAAGTATCGAATAATGGCCCTGTTCAGTATTTAATTTTTATTACATACATACTACACACAAACATAACAAATATAATATTATTACCTACCTCCAATATTTATTTATATTGGAGAGGAATCTGGAGTCGACTGCAGTAGTTTGGCCTTTGTCTATTCATTAGGTTCAAAATTTTACGAAAACATTTCGGACTACTTCAATATAAGATCCAGCTTATGCAGGAAAAAAGCCAGGAGACAACTACTTGTGACGGGAGTTGAATAAGACTCTTGAGCAACTGGAAGTTAACCCTTATTTTTAAATTCGTGCTTACTGACAAGGTTCACTACTTGCTATTTCTGAGGTTTCCAGAAAAGACTTTTGAGACTCACACAAAAGTGCGCTGTTTTGAGTAGTTTACAGGCTGATTCCATTATCGATTTTTATTTTTTGGAAATCTACGATCGCAAGCGCTTGTTCATAGCAGTGTGAGGTCCTTACTAACTAAAAATACCTCCCTTCGAGATCAATAAAATTTCACTGCAAACGATTTTGATTTAGTTTTGTGAAGAACAATCCCCCAGGACTTTTCATTCATTAACATTATTAAGATCTCCTTTCAATTTGGCCGTTGTTTATTCGATCCTTTATGTACCCACTAAAGTATTCTTAGTAGCGTCATCAATAATTGTATTGTAGCTGGAACGGTATCCTCACCTTGAGCTATATTATATCATTATCTAAAACTGAGAACACTTACTAGTGGTATGGCGTCTGAAGTTTGTTTAAATTGCGAAAACTTGTTTATCCCCGAGATACGTTGTCAGTATAGATATGCCTTAATGTAACCCCTATTTCAAGTGTTCAAGTGTCACACCACTCAAAAACGTTTGGGCAAACCTTTGTGCCTTCAAAAGTTTTCCCAATTATGTTTTTTTTTAGATTTAGATTTAGGTTAAGATTTTATTCATTTAGCGAGATAATTCAATTCATTATACATAAAATACTTAAAATTTACAAAAAGGATTAAAAAACATTAATTCAAATATAGGACTAAAATACAAAAAAAAAGTGGATTAATATCTGTAAATATAAATTAAATTATAAGTGTTTTTCATCAGAGAATGAATAAATAGATATATTCCTTAGTTAGTGAAAACTAGTGTCGAATGTATCGAGTTAAGCACCAATTGATATGTTTCAAGGTAATATTGTGGTGGGGTGGAATTAACTTTCAGGTAAACAGAAATTATTAAATAATTAGTCGAGAAAGATTATTTATCTCATTGAAGTCTAAGTTAAACAGCCACTTTTTGATCTTTCTGCAAAGGGAGAATATATTCAGAGAACGCCTTAAGTCATTGGGTAATTTAGTCCCACAGAAGAATAATTACTTAAGAAGAGCTGAGTATTGTCGGGGGAACAGATACAAGATACAAGAAGCAGTGCAACGAAGACCGTATGTATTGGGATCACGATTTAGAGAATAGCCGCTTATTGAAAAAAAGGTTTTTAAAATTTTGTAGTAGTACAGATGTTGAAGAGGCAGAATAAATAAGTTGAGAAAGAGTGGGGAACTATGCTCTTGGCGCCTTTTTCCAGATAACAAGTCAAATCATACTGAAGTTTAGAATGGACCAGGTCATGATGAATTGTAAGTAGGAAGTTCCTTCCGTAAAATAATCTCAAGTGGTATTATATTTTAGTTGTTTTTAGGAAGTACTTTCTTAGGGGAGTGATATGAGCGCTCGAGTTCAACTTGCTATCAATTTCAATCCCCAGATACTTAAAGACCTATACATTGCCAATAACAAAACAATTCATAGAGCAATCATTAGTAGTATTAAAAGGAGTAAGAGAATTAGTTTCACAGCAAGGGTCAGAATTTATCAAAATGTGGCAACAGTGTGAACTATGGAAAGTGAAATCAGTCAATTGTAAATTACGAGCATACATATCGAAGAGCATGATTTTTGTTTTATCGTTGATAACTAACTTGTGCAAACGGAACCAATGCCTCAGTATTTCTAAGTCATGGTTGATATCCGCTGCCAGTATGTCTACAATATTTAAAGCGATAACTTTTATAAAAGTATTCGAAAAAGAATTGTGGCAATCGACTTTGAGTTATTTAACGACATAATAGTTTTATACACCTCGAATGAAGAAATTCACTCATAAAAAAAGCTGTGAGCCTCTGCTCTTTCCCTGTTAAAACATTTAGTCATACATCGGCTAAAGCTGGAGTTCAGCCCTGTTTCACCTAGTATTTTATCAGAAGCACTAGTAAAGTATGTTTTGAAGGCATTGGCTAATTCTGTAGAATTAGAAATGTCCCGATTATTATGCCTCAAAGAAGACGGTATACCCCTAGGAGAGTTTCTAATAAGAAGGTCATTCACTTCTTCCCATTCTTTTTTAGGGTTACCTATAGCACTGTGAAATTTATTGATGTAGAAATTCTCTTTGCATATGGGAATTTCAATTACAACTTCTTTACAAATTTTATCATAAGCACTACGAAGATGATTATTTTGTGGGTTCTTTTCACATTTTAATCTAAGTTTATTTTTTACATTTATTTTATTTAACAGATAGTTAGATCTCCAGGGCTGGATCTTGATTGACTTTTTTAATTTTTTACGCGCAGACAGTGAACACAATTCAACATTGCTTATGTAGTATGTTAGAAAACAGCTAAAAAGCAGCATTAGGATCATTGATTGACCGTTGATCAGACCAACTTTCCTGAAGTAAGCGAACGTTCAGATCTGATAAGTTCACGGATTTCGGGGAATAGTCTAGATTCTGTTTGTTAGTACCTTGACCTGTAATTAAAGAATAAACAGATCATTGAATGATCAGAAATTCTAAAGTCAGCCGTGCTACTATTAATGTGTCATTACTCTTACTATGAAGTTTGTAGCAACTAATAAAAACAATCTTTTGTGCATCAATAGTACAACTAACTTAAGCATGTCCGAACACTTCAGATCCAAGCAAACACACTCATTTACATAAGCACTGAATTCGGTATTCACATAAACAACAATGCCACCTGACGGGTATGAGTAGTTATTGCAATTCGTGTAGATTTTGTACCCAGGTATTTCATAAATATCTTTTTCATCATCGAAAGTCCATGTTTCTCAGAGAAAAATCAAATCGGGCTTGTTTAAATGACTTCAATGACTTCAAATGCGATAAAAAGAGATCAATATTTTTTTTTAAGCTACGAACATTCCGATGAATTATAAAAAAATCATTGAAAAGTTGCTCACAATGAAAAACACTTCTACATAGCTCACTATCATATAGGCAAAAATTATAAGAATCATTGACTTCAAACACAGTAGGAAATTATTTACAAAACTAAAAATGAACAAATTTTAAAAACTTTTTCACTGTGGTGTCGGCTCGCCAGTACACGCACTATCGTATCGGTGGTCTGATAACGACTTCCCCGATACCAGATTGCACATGCATACGAGACAACAAAAACAGGAGTTAAGACTTGAGAGAGCTCGTATGCAGACTATTCCTGCACCTGCCTCACTAAAGATACTTACGCAGGTCATGAGTATTATGCCATATGAAAAGAGCATATATCCATGCTCCGTCGTGGTGTTGCCAATACACTACATCTCTTCCATGTGTTTAATTTGGTTTTTATTTTATTTAGGTAATTACATGTTGTGTACAATAACTTTAATCTAATTTCAATTCACAAATTTATCAATATATGAAGTGATAACTTATTCCTCAACTATTTTAACAAATGCATTTAGTTTTCGTTTTCCAAGATATATACATAATTACACATATTCATGTACGAGGGCGGGTCAATAAGTCCGTGACTTTTTGAATTTCTGACCTCTTTACTGAAACAGCAACACTGCTCCTGTCAACAGGCATCTGTCAGTTGACTCCTGTCAAAATTTAAAACTTGCTGCGTCAGTTAGTTTGTGTTTGACAGCTATTTTTATCAGACTACTCACTAATTTGAGGAGAAAATGGAAAAAAGTGAATTTCGTGTGCTTATTAAGCATTATTTCTTGCGAAAAAAAACCATTACCGAGACCAAGGCTAAGCTTGATAAATACTATGGGGACTCTGCACCATCGATTTCAATGGTAAAAAGTGGCTTACTGAATTTCGTTGTGGCCGTACAAGCACTGAAGATGCCGAACGTCCTGGACGCCCAGTTGAGGTCTCTACACCCGAAACAATCGAAAAAATTCACGATATGGTGTTGGCCGACCGAAGATTGAAAGTGCGAGAGATTGTGGAAGCCGTAGGGATCTCGCATGGCTCAGTGGTTTCAATTTTGAATGATCACTTGGGCATGAGAAAGCTTTCCGCAAGATGGGTGCCGCGTTTGCTCACAGTCGACCACAAACGCAATAGTGTAACAACTTCACAGGAAGGTTTGGCGTTGTTTAATCGCAATATGGAGGAGTTTTCGCGCCGTTTTGTAACCGTGGACGAAACATGGATCCATCACAACACACCAGAGAACAAACAACAGTCAAAACAAGGTGGGTTTGTCAGCCAATAAAGTTATGGCGACTGTTTTTTGGGATGCACGCGGGATAATCCACATTGACTACCTTCAAAAGGGAAGAACAATCAATGGGGAATATTATGCCAACTTATTGGACCGATTCAATGACGATTTGAAAAAAAAAAACGACTTCATTTGGCCAAGAAAAAAGTTATTTTCCACCAAGACAATGCAAGGGTTCACACATGTGCAGTTGCCATGGCAAAAATCCATGAATTGGGCTATGAATTGCTCCCTCATCCACCCTATTCTCCAGATTTGACTCCGAGCGACTACTTCTTGTTCCCAAACCTGAAGAAATGGCTTGGTGGAAAAAGATTTGACTCCAATGATGAAGTCATCTCGCAAACAAAGGCCTATTTTGAGGACCTCGACAAATCATTTTTTTTGGAAGGGATGAAAAAATTGGAGAAGCGTTGGACAAAGTGTGTAGAGCTCAAGGGAGACTACGTTGAAAAATAAAATTATTTTTTTATCAAAAAATCTGTGTTTTAATCCAAAAGTCACGGACTTATTGACCCGCCCTCGTATCTACGATTAATTATAAATTAAATCACAATTAAATAATTAAAATGTTCTATTTCTTTTCGTAAGGTTCAACATAATTATATTTAACCCTCCAAAGTTTTACTTACACCTTTCTTTTTTATCGTATCGACTTCCACTCCCCTTCTACCTTTTTTAGATGAACAATATTCCTTCTATATGTTTGATCTGTTTGATCATTCCTTGCGACTATATCTCCCCCTTTTGCGATTTCCACTGTATGTTGAGAGGGACTAACAGTTGGACTTAGTTTATTTTCCTTAACCAGATTTTTTACATAGACTTTATCGCCTATATTAATATCAGAACGACTAGCTTGTCGTTTTCTATCAGCGTATTCTTTTCCTATTTCTTTTTGTTGTCTATCTCTATCTCTTATCTCGGAATCGTTAATTTTTTTTTCTATTGATTCAAGGGATGGTACCTTGTCTCTATTTAATCTGCTGTAAAATAGTTCGACAGGTGTTTTTCCAGTCACTGAATGGGGTGTACTATTGTACATCATCAAATATTCCCATATACATTCTTTAAAATCTTTTCCTTCAATTTTTCCTATTTTCAATCGTTTTCAAATATCCCGATTTTGCCTCTCAACTTCTCCATTCTGTTGAGGCCAATATGGAATACTGTTAAAAAGCAATATATTAGACTGTCGGCAAAATAATTTAAATTCTTCGCTAATAAATTCTTTTCCATAGTCAGCGGTGAGTGAAATTTGGAACCCGAACTCTGCTAAAAATTTCTTTTAACATCTTAACTATGTTAGAAGTAGCAATGTTCTTGCAACACTTTATTTCCTTGTATCGGCTGTAGTAATCTACTACAACGAACAGGTACTCATTATTCAGGAGTGGTCCCAATAGATCAATATCAATATCTACCCATGAAGCAATTGGAAGCTCACGTCTCTTCAATGGAACTGGGTGATGCGGCATCGCGACCATCGTACACCCCTTGCATGTTTATATGAGTCTCTCAACATCCTTATCTATAGCGGGCCGCGTATTGCCAAACTGTATACCAGCACAGACATCGGGCGCTCTGCAACATACAACAATGTACTCATGCAAATGTAGAGCAAAGTACCTGTTATAACAGACACTTCAGTGAGATTCGAGAGATTTTCACGTATCTACACACGCGTTTTATACATTGTTTTTTGAGTTGGGACAATACGTTCGGTAAATAATTATTGAAATCATAAAATCGACGCTTCCCCGATAGCTTGTGTATTGCACACAGCGGAGACTGAGGCTAACTATACTCTTGCCTTCACTGCTATAAGAAACGATTGGGAAAAGATATACACAAACGATTTCAACCATCTATTATGCTCTCAAATGCATGTTTTCACGACCATGTTTGTTAATTTGCCACTTTCATGTTGGCCAAGCTGTATGGCGCTGGCTCTGGCTTTCTCAACACAATGTGGAAAAAGAAGTTAGAAAACATGTAATGAAAGCTTTTCAAGCCGTTCTCTATTCAGAAGATGAAGAAAAAGCCATACATAACTACATAAACCTTAGTTCAGTTTGTTCTGAAACAAAAAACCTACAGCTGACTGAATACATAAGTAACTTATGGTCTAGAAGATCTGAATGGTGCCTCTGCTATAGAAATAATTTGCTAACAAGAGTTATGGCGACTGTTTTTTGGGATGCACGCGGGATAATCCACATTGACTACCTTCAAAAGGGAAGAACAATCAATGGGGAATATTATGCCAACTTATTGGACCGATTCAATGACGATTTGAAAAAAAAAAACGACTTCATTTGGCCAAGAAAAAAGTTATTTTCCACCAAGACAATGCAAGGGTTCACACATGTGCAGTTGCCATGGCAAAAATCCATGAATTGGGCTATGAATTGCTCCCTCATCCACCCTATTCTCCAGATTTGACTCCGAGCGACTACTTCTTGTTCCCAAACCTGAAGAAATGGCTTGGTGGAAAAAGATTTGACTCCAATGATGAAGTCATCTCGCAAACAAAGGCCTATTTTGAGGACCTCGAAAAATCATTTTTTTTGGAAGGGATGAAAAAATTGGAGAAGCGTTGGACAAAGTGTGTAGAGCTCAAGGGAGACTACGTTGAAAAATAAAATTATTTTTTTATCAAAAAATCTGTGTTTTAATCCAAAAGTCACGGACTTATTGACCCGCCCTCGTATCTACGATTAATTATAAATTAAATCACAATTAAATAATTAAAATGTTCTATTTCTTTTCGTAAGGTTCAACATAATTATATTTAACCCTCCAAAGTTTTACTTACACCTTTCTTTTTTATCGTATCGACTTCCACTCCCCTTCTACCTTTTTTAGATGAACAATATTCCTTCTATATGTTTGATCTGTTTGATCATTCCTTGCGACTATATCTCCCCCTTTTGCGATTTCCACTGTATGTTGAGAGGGACTAACAGTTGGACTTAGTTTATTTTCCTTAACCAGATTTTTTACATAGACTTTATCGCCTATATTAATATCAGAACGACTAGCTTGTCGTTTTCTATCAGCGTATTCTTTTCCTATTTCTTTTTGTTGTCTATCTCTATCTCTTATCTCGGAATCGTTAATTTTTTTTTCTATTGATTCAAGGGATGGTACCTTGTCTCTATTTAATCTGCTGTAAAATAGTTCGACAGGTGTTTTTCCAGTCACTGAATGGGGTGTACTATTGTACATCATCAAATATTCCCATATACATTCTTTAAAATCTTTTCCTTCAATTTTTCCTATTTTCAATCGTTTTCAAATATCCCGATTTTGCCTCTCAACTTCTCCATTCTGTTGAGGCCAATATGGAATACTGTTAAAAAGCAATATATTAGACTGTCGGCAAAATAATTTAAATTCTTCGCTAATAAATTCTTTTCCATAGTCAGCGGTGAGTGAAATTTGGAACCCGAACTCTGCTAAAAATTTCTTTTAACATCTTAACTATGTTAGAAGTAGCAATGTTCTTGCAACACTTTATTTCCTTGTATCGGCTGTAGTAATCTACTACAACGAACAGGTACTCATTATTCAGGAGTGGTCCCAATAGATCAATATCAATATCTACCCATGAAGCAATTGGAAGCTCACGTCTCTTCAATGGAACTGGGTGATGCGGCATCGCGACCATCGTACACCCCTTGCATGTTTATATGAGTCTCTCAACATCCTTATCTATAGCGGGCCGCGTATTGCCAAACTGTATACCAGCACAGACATCGGGCGCTCTGCAACATACAACAATGTACTCATGCAAATGTAGAGCAAAGTACCTGTTATAACAGACACTTCAGTGAGATTCGAGAGATTTTCACGTATCTACACACGCGTTTTATACATTGTTTTTTGAGTTGGGACAATACGTTCGGTAAATAATTATTGAAATCATAAAATCGACGCTTCCCCGATAGCTTGTGTATTGCACACAGCGGAGACTGAGGCTAACTATACTCTTGCCTTCACTGCTATAAGAAACGCATTGGGAAAAGATATACACAAACGATTTCAACCATCTATTATGCTCTCAAATGCATGTTTTCACGACCATGTTTGTTAATTTGCCACTTTCATGTTGGCCAAGCTGTATGGCGCTGGCTCTGGCTTTCTCAACACAATGTGGAAAAAGAAGTTAGAAAACATGTAATGAAAGCTTTTCAAGCCGTTCTCTATTCAGAAGATGAAGAAAAAGCCATACATAACTACATAAACCTTAGTTCAGTTTGTTCTGAAACAAAAAACCTACAGCTGACTGAATACATAAGTAACTTATGGTCTAGAAGATCTGAATGGTGCCTCTGCTATAGAAATAATTTGCTAACAAGAGGCAACAATACCAATCGAAAGTTGAATTTGTATATTTAACGATGTAGTATTACAAAGGTCGAAAGTTTTTAATAGCTGCACAATCGTCAAATTTATAACAGAAAATTTTGAAACATACCATCAACTTCGCTTACTAGAGTTTGCACATTCTACGCGCAGCAAAGACATCGTATATATGAAATATCTAAAGAAAGCAGCAGAAATTACCGAATTCTTTAAAGTAAATGACAAGGAATACAAAGTTCAATCTGAATGTGGCAATAATAAAGAATACACCATTTTAACCGATATTGCATGTTGTGAATGTCCAGAAGGAAAATATGGGAAATACTGCAAGCATTTGTGTTTTTTAGAGAGCAAACTAAACATCCTCTTCAAAACATCTCCTCGCATCAATTCAAAGGATAGAAGGGAATTTGCTTTACTTGCATTTGGTGATGTACCGTCCGACGATTTTTTTTCCAAATATTGAGGTAAACGATGATGAGATAAGTGCAAATGAATTATTTAAAGATAAGACTGAACATGAAGATATAATTTTGCCATCACAATCACATACAGTTTTGTCCAATGTGCACATTATTCCTTCCGAATAAATCTGAAAATTAAGAAAAAATAAACCTGGAAGTTAATGAGTTGCGAAAACACTTTGAGCTTAGCTGATATGTTGGAAACAGACAGCTCAGTTTCCAATATAATGCTTGTTAAACGGTTGAACAAAACTTGTACCAACGTACAAAACATAGAACAAGCACGAAGTTTTGCGGCTAGCAGAGTAAAGGTGCGCTTATCAAAAAACATATGTGTGCAACCAACAGCAATAGCAAGGAGGAAGAAAGAACGTGGCGTAAGCGGAAGAAAAGCTTCAAGCACTTCAAGAAAAATACATAACCTAAGTCACAATGTCAACGCAAGTAAACCGAGCGCCAAGAAGCATTATCTTCTCATTCGCTTATTTTCATTCGGTTAATTATTTCATGTCGATTCCTTATTAATTTAATGTTGTTTATGTCACGTATCAAAAATGGAAATTAATATGAATTTAAAGAAATAAATTGAAATAATTTCATTTTTCATTACTAAACGCTGTTTAATTTCAATTCTATAGAAAAACTCTATGACCACAAAACAGCCAGATAAACAACGAATAGTTGTATGCCCACGCAATGATCTGTAGTAGCATATAGTTTGCTCCAGTTGTTTCTTCAAATTACAAGCAAACCATATGCTACCACAGACCGCTCTGTGGTAGCATACAGTTTGCTCTACAATGATGGTTAAATTGTTGAGCACAAAATAGTTCAGCACAGACTATGGGTGTCCCACTGGACTTGCATCTGCGATAACCTGCGCTCTATCTTTGACATCATAATATCCTAAAGTTTTTACGTTAGAAAGGATCTCTTTTAATTCCAAGAAAGCTTTGTCTTGTTGACTTGTCCAATAGTGTGTCAGCTTACTATTCCTCGTTAGTTTCTTCCTTAAAAGGACCTTTAACGGTTCAGATGTTGTAGCTAATTTTGGAATCCATTTTCTAATAAAATTGATTAGACCCAAAAAACTTTGCAATTCTTTCACCGTCCTTGGAACCCTAAATATCTTTATGCTTTCTAGGTACTTTTGAAGAGGTTTTATGTCCTCAATGCTCAATTCGTGTCCTAAAAACTGAATTTTGGTAACACCAATCAGACATTTGTCCCGATTTAAAAGTACATTGTTTTCGTCTAACGTTTGCAATAGTATTCTTCTTTCGAGCTACCAAATATTAGGATATCGTCGATAAAATTAATTACTCCTTTACAGCCTATAATAATTTTTTCCATAATTTTTTGGAAAAGTTCTGGAGCACAAGTTATGCCTGTTGTAATATGTCGAGAGTCAGGATGAATTTCAATTTGATGGAAGGCATTTTTTATATCTAGTTTACTGAATAATTTAGCTTTTCCAAATTTCGGTAATAACTCATCCATAACTCATCTCGCAAAACTGCCGCATTTGCCCGTCTCATATCCACACAAATCCTTACTTCTCCGTTTTCTTTTAATATGGGAACAATTGGAGAAACCCACTTAGAATACCCTTTTACATACACACACACACACTGTGGCGCTGGCAGCCCGATGTGGGCCATGGCCTAGCTTCTTGACACTCATTTGTGTTGCTCATGTTGTCATTTTTGTCACATCTGAGCGGGGCCTACGGTTTATCGCCGAGTCCGAAGCTTTTTCGTAGGCAATTTTACTTTCGGGAGTTTGCCATTGCCCGCCGAAAGGGTGATGGCGATTTGAAAAATTATTGGTTACCCAGCCTGGAATCGAACCCAGACTCTCTGCGTGATAGTCCAATGAGCTAACTTTCGCGCCATCGCCATCGCCCTTTTACCCTTTTACCTGTTCTATAAAGTCACAGTCTAAAAGCTCTTCAAGTTTTTTTCCTACTTTAGCTTGGAGTGGAATTCGTCTGTATGGTTGAGAAACGGGTTTTATAGATTCGTCGATTGGTATCTCCATAACGACATTCTTGAATTTCGGAAAAGGCGAACTTTTTATTTGATTTATGTATGTCCGCGCCTATTTTGAGAACCTTAAGCGTTATTGCCGTGTTTTTGCCTAAAAGATTACTTGTTTCGCCTGCAATGACGTAGAAGATATCTTCCTTTTCATGTTCTCCAATTACTATAATTGCTTCAAAACAACCCATAACATCCAAAGGAGTATTACTGCCATATGCTAAGAATTTTTTGTCAGGTCTTTTTTATTTGATTGTATGCATGTATTTTAAGTATTCCCATGTCATGTCAGTTAAGAGGTTATGTTTGCATCCTGAATCAATTATAATTCAATTGATGCCTCATTGTTGATGTGATGTACATAATCTACTTCATCTTTTTCTATGCAGTCAACTTCTTCCCTTTCTCTTATTTATTTTTTCTTACCTTTGAAACTCTCTTCTGACCTTGGCAGCGTTCTCTTTTGCGTAGGTTTAGTTCTACAAAGTTGGCGGAAATGACCCAAGTGACCACAGCCGTAACACTTTTTATCCCTCGCAGGACACTTTATATCTTGTGAGGAATGTTTTTTACTTCCACAACGTTTACACCATATTTCTTTTTCGTCCTTAACCCGATAATTATTTCCCCTAGCTCAACTTGTAATTTTGTTTATATCCTGGCCGAGAGATTTATTTCCAAATTTGTCCAACTGTTGTCTTACGATTTCCTGCGTATTAGCTTCTCTTATTATGATATCAAGGGTAATAACGTCGCCTATAGTTAAAATCTTTTTCCTAAGGTCTTCTGAGTTCCATTTTTCTGCAATTTGGTCAATTAAATGCTCCTCAACTTTATTAAAACCAAACTTTTCAGCCTGATTCCTTAGCCTAATTAGAAATTTTTCAAATTTTTTATCTACTTCTTGTTTCATAAGTCTAAAAACATGTCTTTCAAAAACTTTGCTTTACATAGGAAGAAAATAATCATAAAATTTCTTAATAGCTATGTCAAATACATTATTTTCTTTTGTTGGGTGAGCATTTGCTCCTGGTAAATTATAAAAAATTTCTTGTATCCCTAAACCACCAAAATGAAGCAGCACGGCTCGTTTCCTTGATTCTACTCCCATCCCAGGCCAACTGAAGCAGAGTCTCCATCTACGAAAAAATTCTCCAAAGGCGATAAGTTAGCTTCCATATCTGTTGCAAGAAATGTAAGTGCAAATTGTTAATCCGAACTATCGTTCGATATAATTAACCTAATATATATAATCATGCTTATATCACTCTGATTTAGAATAAACATAACATACAAATATAAATAATCTCATATAGATGTCTGCACATGCAAATACTTGCTATACATATATTTCCAATTCAATAGAACTACGCAAAGAACACATTTCCCCTAATTTTTCTTTAATTTATCAATTTAATGATATGTTTTCCTACCGGAATATTTCTCATTTGAGAGTATAACAGTAAGATACATATGTATGTGCGTATATGTATTAATTCCAATTTAACCGAAAAAAAATATACAGCTACGTATGACCAATTTTAGGATTCTTCTGCAAAAAAAGAAGGAGCATACCTTCTGCTCTCACATTTCCTTATATTGTTCTCGCACTTTATACCAAGTATATTTTTAAATTCACTTTACTCACCCGCTATCAATATTAGTTGCCTTAAAAAACGCAAAATTTGGAAATAAAGCACTCTGATCCACTTTTTATTTTACTTTTATATGTACTAGGCTCTCCTGTCGCCGAAATTCGACGATTCACAAAAGCAACAGTTGTCGTGTACACAACAAAAGTGTCGTCACTCGCCCCAATGTTTCTCTTTTTTGCATTTTGTTTAGTTTCTAGCCCACTTAGAGTAGGGAAACTCTTTAGCAATCGTAGTAGTGACTTTCACAGTCACAAAATTACATAAAAAAAACAAAACAATACATTTCATAAGTCAAGGCAGTCAAACAAATTCCTTATGTAGAACCACATGCACCAAAACGATTCGACTGTACGCTTATCCCTAGCATCTTTCCTGTTCCTTACTATTGACTTTCAAAGGCAAGCAGACTTAGAAATGTATGTTTTTCTCTCACTAAAGCTGGCCATACACGACGAACATGTTCGTGCTATCTGTTCGTGTTCATGGTCTTATTCGACGTTTGTGGTTCTCTTGACGAACCGATCCAATGTTTATGAAAAATTGCAAAATTTGTGGATTTGTTCGCGAGCATGTTCGCCTTTTGTGGCGTTGTTCGAAAACATTTTCTTTTTTAAATACTCGTAAATAAATGGAAGATAAAAAATGGAAAGTTTTAGCAAAACGTTTCTTTTGGAATTTTTCGAAATTCTTAGAAATATTAAAACTTTATTTCCTCGAAACTTTGGCCAGCTGCAAGGAATCTTGCATTGCTTCTCGCATTCCTGTGTTTTGTTTTCCAATAACTGGACCGCCCAAGCTCAGCCATTCAATATAAGTTTTTGAATCCATTCTAAGATATTTTTAAAAATCTTCTGGTGCAGACATTTCTAATTTTCTCAACAATTTAGTATGAGTGCGATGATTTCTATCATACAGCCAGTCGTTTCATCCCCTCTCGCCTTGTTTGTTTATTATTATTTTCTTGCTTTCGCTTTTTGCATATACACATTGTAAATAATGCAAGCATCATCCGCGTGTGCGTTCTCCATATTTTCTTGTTGAAAGTAACAGCAAAAGTGATGTTCCGCAAATCGGTTCATTTGTGGCCAAATGTCAACGAACAAATCGCACGAACATATTCGTCTTGTATGGCCAGCTTAAGCTACGTAAAATTGTAAATATTGTAAAATTTCGGCTAGTGTTCGAAATTATAAAACGTTATTCTATTTCAAAACACTCAATTAACTATTATTTAAAATAACTTCCAAGTAATTCACAACCGATTTTACTATCTCAATTCAAATCTCTTAAGACTTAAGGGCTGAACAGAATGTGAATCTGTATCTGTATCTCGAAGTTGGGTGTTCATCCATGTATTATCCATGTATGTTCCTTTTCTGTCGCTTTCCAAAAATCAACTTAACTCACACTGTTTCTCATCCTGTATTTATACCACATTTGTAGGGTTCTAGTTCTTTCTCGTATCTTGTGGTTTGAAACTGGGGTAATAAATGAACTCACCAGAGAGACAGAGAGTTAGGTTATGCAACACTGTATTCCTGATTTTACAACATCTATATCTTTAGATATACTCGTATGTAAAATAACCTAGTCTTTTACATGTTTTACCAAGGTTTGGTAAGACCGTTTGGCAAAAACACATTGTGCACATCTATGCGAAATTACCTTTCCAATGGTGTAAGTATCATGCCATTCGGTTCAATAGAACGGTGTAAAAGTGTACGACAAAAATAGGCAGCGCATATTTATATATAGATATATACGAGTATGTATAAATTTTGTTACAATATTTACTATTTCCTCGTCGCCAAATTTAGTGTCGGCTCGCCAGTACACGCACTATCGTAATGGTGGTCTGATAACGATTTCCCCGATACCAGATTGCACATGCACATGAGACAACAAGGACAAGAGTTAAGACTTGAGAGAGCGCGTATGCAGACTATTGCTGCACCTGTCTCACTAAAGATACTTACGCAAGTCATGAGTATTATAACATATCAAAAGAGCATATATCCATGCTCCGCCGTGGTGTTGCCAATACACTACATTCACCTTCTTGTTTTCTCATCAAAATAACTCCATTATTAACCCATAAATGAGCAATATTTTTATCACGATGAGTTTGTTTTGCCTTTTTGAATAAAGCCCTGTTGAAGTGTGTTAGACTCTCATTGATGTAGATGGTGTAGATGATGTAGATTTGTTTACATTCCTTTCGCCGAGTATGCACGATGTTATTTTCGTCTTCTTATTAGTAAGAATATTCTGCTTAAGTTCTATCGATATTAGTTTCACACACACAATATGTGATGTCTTCATATAGTACTTATGGTTGCAGCAGGTATGATGCTGTCTTTGCTCCCAGCTGTTCCACTTTTGACAGATTTAATATAATAGGATTCCTTTAGTGATGGGGAGAGGGAAGAAGATTGCATCAAGTCAGTTGTTGATAGAGTGGAGGGCTGAGGCTGAGAATTCGTATCACTGAGAGGGGGTGAGCGTAGAGAGTTGCGTCTGTTCGTCTCACAGGAAGCACAACGAAAAGGCAAATTGTTTTTCTTCAGGTAGGCCCAGTCACTCGGTTGTATATTAACACAGGTTTGATGGAAATAAACTTTGCAATTTTCGCATTTAATTTTTGAACTGAATCGGTCAACTTTTAAGCCACACTTGCACGGCATTACGAGATTAGAAATCAACTCGACTTTAACACGACTTTCTAGACTTAAACGAAAGATTTACTGATGTGATTCTATGCACCTAATCAATAGTTAAGTGTTTGCTTTTTAATAGAAAATCATCATTCATTCAATCCAACAAATCGACTCGCAGATATTAAAATTCTTTATCTAAAGCAGATCCTTGTTGAATATCCTACAAAAACCATGTTCGTACATTCTTATGCTTTGTTTGCTTTTACATATAATTAGTAAGTTAATATTTAACTTTAATACGTATCTTTTACGTATCTCTTAAGAAAATAATCAAGAAGCGTCGAATCACAAGATCTTAGAGGTCAATAAAGCGGAATTATGCTTTTATCGAATGTTTCCTTCAATAAGTTGATTGTTTTGTTTGCAGTATGGTACGTTACACCATCTTTAATCATATTCATGATTAATACTGTAACATGCTGATTACGTTCACTTTTGAAAAATATATGGTTCAATAACTCCACCAATCCTCAGATCGCAACAAACTGTGCATTTTCCGGATGTACGGACGTTTCAAGTATCCCATGTAAATTATCTTCGCTTCAAATGAAACAATTTTACTATATTTATTGAACAAAATTTATCGATAAAACAGTACATTCAATGCCAGTTTCTTTTGGGCCCATTCACTGAAATTTTGAGCAAACAGTAGTCTTTCGGCTTCAATTCTTTCACGAGCTGAATCCTATAATCCTTTAAAACAAAATCCGTGCGAGAAATGTTCCATTGAGTGGGCGTACAAAGACCAACCTGTTGTAAACGACGTTGTATCGAGATATTAGGATCTTCTTCAATGCTCTCCTGAACGGGCATACTCTTCTAATGCGTCTTGGTGTTACTTCATCTTCCAAAGAAAATGTTGCGCAAAAATGGTCAACAATACGAGACATAATAGTCTCAAATGTTCGTTAATGTCGCCCGTAATATGGTGCAAGTTCTCTATGATTTGGGACCACAGTTTTGAAACCAAATTTCTTGAAATCGCGATAAAATTACAAAGACTACTTAATACTCGTACAATGTCACTGATAGCTGGTTTGACAAATAAAAATTACATTGGCAGTTTGTAATCTGAAAACTGGTTTGAAAAACATAAATACCTCAAGTTAGTTGGGGGTTAGGAAAACAGCCTTAACATACGTTTACGTACTATGGCCAATATGATTTATTTTGATGAGCATTACGGGTGGTGTTTGAACAATGACCGGAGTAATGTTGTGCTCCAATTCCTCAATATTAGCCGGCTTATCCATTTAGGCTTTGTAAATTACGTAGCCCCAAAAATAGATCTGGAGGTGTGTCACAAAATCTTGACGGCAAATTTACCAACCTAAAACGTGAAATAATCTGTTCACCGAACCGTTCACGCAATAAAGCCACGGTTTCACCGGCAAGTGGCGTCGCATTGTTGGAACCAAATGTCGCCGAAACCACAGGCTTCAAAATCAAGGTGCAAATAGCCTATTACCATGGGGAGAAAATGGGTATCATTCACAGTTACATTCCGCCCGGCCGTAGTTTTGAAGAAATGTGGATCGATGATTTCACTAGCCCTTAAACCAAACCAAACCGTTGTTTGTGACAGCTGTAGAACCTTTTTCAGGTTACTCGGCAATTTGGCATATGGACGTAGCTATTAAACCAGAAATTGGCCTCGTCGCAAAAAGAAAGTGTTGATCGAAAACAGTGGAGCTTGTTTCAAGATCCTCACGTTGCATACTATAAGCAATGCATTAACTTGTATAGCCACCGCGTTGTTAAAGCTGTATATATAATATATAGAAATTATATGGACTTAATATAAAATTGGTAATTAAATATCGGCAATATCAATCAAAAAATGCGTTCAAAACATCGACCAGCTGTCAAAAATTATTAATAAACTCTTAAAGCTGCATTGTTATTGAGTACTCAATAGAAAAGCCTTCAATTTAAAGAATTCTTCATAGCCATCAAAAGAAGAAACAACAAACCTTTTTTTAATATATTTTTTTATATTTAATTTAATTTATTTTACTTATAGTACAATATTATAATAAATTAATTATTCATCTAATAACAATAATTAAGTTAAAGATTTTTTTTCTTTTTGAAATTTTGTTTTCATTTTGAATTTTTTCCCAGAAAATTTTCGTACTAAAATTTTTCACAAAAATCTTTTATTTTTCTTTTTACCAATTAAATACAATTTTTAATTTTTATAAGTACAGCATTTAAAAAAAAATATAAAAAACCGAAATACTGGAAATACCTTGAAAAACAAACTGGATTATTATTGGATCTGGTTTTTTTTGTTTTTGTTGTCCTTAAATATTATTTTTTGGCTATTAATATATATATAATTAAATTTTAATATATATACTTTTTTATGTATAAAATTTTTATTTATTCCGTAGTACCCTGTTCTGAATTATTTGTTGGTTTTCTTTTGTAGTTGCGAATAATATATTTATAATTTTTTATTTATATTTTATTTCTTATATAGAACCTGTTTGAGTATTAATCTTATAAAATACTTTTGTGTATGTGTTTGTTTTGTGGTATATTCGTTTGCGTAGAAATTGCCGTTGTATGGTAATTGAATGCAATTCTCAGAGTGGTTGCTTACTGTTTCTATTTTGTTTATATTTGTTTTAGTTCTATATGCCTCTGTTGTCGATTTTGTCTTTATTTTTTATTTAATTTGTACATTTTGGGTTTTTGAGCGTATACAACATTTTTTGAAGTGTGTGAAAAAAAAAATAAAAAAAAAATACAAAAACATAATCTAATTCAAGAAAGGATGCAATAGTAAGTATACAGAGTATAAACACGTTTTTCAAACGGAAAATAATTAAGTACAATGTGAATTTTTACATTTGCGAGTAATTATTTTCTAATTTCCATGTTTTTTTTGTAGTTGTTTCATTTTCCAAATTCTAAATATCTGTTTTTTATTTGATCTATTTGTTCTTTTTATTTTTTTTATATATGTACACTTATGTAAACTTACTTAGCTCTATATTTGCTAAAAAAACAATGGTTTACTTAGATTTACTAATGAATTGTGGAATGTGTTTATGCCTTTTTTTTATTACTTTATACAGTTTTTTGTATATGTTTTTCATGTTAAAACAAAATGCAAAAACTAAAAATCCATGCAAATTCACAAACAAAAACAATTACAAAAAACAAACAAAATTAAAAATATATATTTTTTTAAGGAACTGTATTTATTTTTTTAGTTTATTTTAGAGCGTAGGATAAATTCTTTTCTTTAGTTGGTATTATATAGGAGGTTATTGTTTGTCTATTGTGTTAGAGCTGTTGCTTGAGTTTTATTCTTTTGTTTTCATCTTTATTGGAAGAATTCGTTGCATATATTTAATAAATTTTTAAATAAAAAAATTAAATAAACATTTAAAATTGTAAAAGAATAAAATAAAATACTTTTTTGTTATCACATATTTAAGATATTGCAAATACAAAACACAAATCAAACGAATTGTTTTGTAGATTTATTATTTCATAGTCTTCTTGCGGGTTTTTGTGTATACAAATTAATTTAATATTATTTTTACAATAATATCTTTTTTAATTTTTCGTTTTTCTTTTTTGATTTTATGCGAGTGTCGATTCCCACTTTTTATTTATAAATATTTTTATTTTTTTTTAAATTGGGAAAATAATAATTATAACTGATCAATTCTACATGCAATTAAATGTTTGACAGGAAAACCGAAATATAGTATAAAAAAGATATACTGCTTCGTGAAAGAAATTTGAGGTAGCGATGAAATTAGAAAAATAACCTGGCGCTTTTAACTGGGAAGATTTCGAAAATCATATTATGGCAAAATATTAGAACAATACAGGACATGTTCTGTGATAAAGTTATAAAGAATAACATTATTGGCAAAAGCGTGTGTCTTGTAAAAGTCAACATTAAGACGCAGATGAATATATGGTCCCAGCAAGAATTTGTCCTCCTCTAATGCATATAAAAATGTTCCTTCGTAGTACGTTATAATAAAATTGGGCTAAAAGCTTTTTGTTGCTCATCCACGGAGGCCAAATAACCCCTTACAATCTATTGTATCTTTGAAGGTTAAAAAGTTTTCTAACGAAAATAGAAACGAATTAACAACCAAAACTCTTTTCTATAAAAATGTGGTGTAAAACCAGCAATGTTAGTCTCAGAGAAGCAAGGTTGAGGAAAACCATCACATGGTTTCTATATTCAGTTTTTTGACAAAATCATCTGAGAAAAAACATTCTAATTAGAAAGTCGTTGTGGACTAGCCTTTGTTATCCAAAAAGCCCCTTCAAAAACATTTTGAATATGTTCACACTTTTTGTAACGGTTAACCAAAAATATTCTCATTGATAAAACTGTTTTTTTTTTTTTTTTTTTTGTTAACAGTCCGTGGAGACGTATGGTGTGTGAAATGGAAGAGGAATTTGGAAAACTGGTGCATCAGGAAAATGAATGCCCACAGATTTATTTAAATTCGCAAAAGTGGATTGTTGTCTCTCGCTGAAATGCTGTTTGGACGTGAAAACTGGAATTGGCTCCTACAAGTATCGTATCTGTCAAAGTTTCAAAGAGAAAAACGACGTCCATCTGTTGAACTAGAAACTTACCCAGATGTAAATCTGATTAAAAATGTTAAAGCAATTATTAAGCCAATGAATCAAAAGAAAAAATAATCTAAGGATTATAAGACAGCTTAAATTGTTTTTAAGAGAAATTTAACTATATTACCGGCCTATACAGAGAAATTGATAGTAGGCTTCTACAAAGTCATTAGGCAATGGACTAGACAACTTACTATATTTGAAAACTTTCACATTAAGTAATTTAATTTTTTCAAGTCTTACAGAAATATTTTTAAACAAGGGTGTCAGGGTTAAGATATTGTAAATTGATTGAGATGAAGATACTTGCATAGAGCTAGAGTTTATTTTGATTATAGACATGATGATTCGGCGGTCTGCCGAAAATATTACTCATTTTCATTTTTGATCAATAAAAATAAGGAATTAAACCATATTCAGATATTGTGTAGAAATTGAATAAATTCTCATACCCTATAGTTCACTATTTTTTTTTTTATACCCAATGAAGTACCGATTAAAACTAAAATGATCACCTGCTTTAGTAAATGCCAAATTTAAGAAAAAAAAATTAAGATTGCTGAGTTAAATATAAAAGAACTCAACTAAGAGATGTCTTTTAAGTCATCATTTAAGTTTTGTAAAATATATCGAAGTAGGTTAAAATCAGAAAAAGCCATTTTGCTCAACTATTGAGACCAGGAATATACTCTTTTTCACCACAAATCATATTTGCCTCCCCAAACCAGTCTAGTTTAAAATAAATTTAATAAAAAAATAAAATTCTACATAAGTACGAAACTAACAAAAATATATTCAAAAGATTAGCGAAATCAGAATTTTGCTTTAGGTACATGTATTAAATTAGTCTATATTTAATTTATCTCTATTTATACACATATTATAAGATAAGTTTTCCAATTTTGTTATATTTACATTCAAATTTAGTACAATAAGATTGATAAATGCACTGCAAATTATTTTATTCGAATAATCTTTTTTGATAGGAGATTATTTACACAAGATGAACGAAGTACGAAGATGGAAGTTGGAAGCAGTTAAAAAATGTTGGCCAATATAATGGAAAAAAATAATAATAAACGATTTAAAACTTCAACTACTGTATATACCAAGGTCTTTGTTCGAAGGAATTCTTTTTTGTATCTACAACCCTGGTACACTGCCCACTTACGAGTAATGCTTTCAATAGTCTCATCCTCAAGACACCGCAATACTATTCGTCAAATTATATCTAATTCAAGGAATAAAATACATTCCTGACATTAACTCGATCGTCTGGCACATTAGATATCACCCTTAGTCTCCCAAATATTCTTGGTATTTTTTCGCAAACTCTTTGCCCAGCTTTTCAGTCAGTAATTTTACAAATTGGCTTTTTGTGGAACAATCTTTAATATGCAGCATGCTGAAGAGAATGCTAAGAGATATTTCAATCACACACGCTATCTTTTTATTAGCATAAACTATACGAGTAGAATAGATAAACGACTAACTATTGCAATTAGAGGGAAAGTCTTGAGCACAAAAATCTGTGGAAATAGTACTGAACCCGGAAGCAAATGCAATCAAGAAATCTCGGAAAAACGAAAAGATCAGTGTCCTGGACTAACAAAAAAACAATAAGATTCGTAATTGGTGTTTTTTGTTTATCTTCCAATTCAAATTAGTATGTTGAATTACCCTTCCAGAGAAATATATAATCACCACAATCACGATGGTGGGAAGTGTTTCTGAATTGTAAGTGTCCTTACGGTGATTGTTGTAAGGAAGTCAAATAATTGGGAAAATACGACCAGTTTAAACTTTATCTCATTAGAAACTAGATTTTTATTAAACTACAATAGAATACATATTCAGCTTTCAAAAAACATGAAACAAGAGTGCTCCCATCATGTCAAAAACTTGGATCGAATACTAAATAGAAAATGCAATATTCCAGAGGAGGTAACTTTTCCTTTTCTCTTGCAGATAGTCTGAGACCTCAAGATAGGAACTTCTATAGTCATAGAAAGATCCATATTGATGCTCATAACACTGGGCACATTAAGCTATTTTTGAAATAAAAATCGGATGGAAACAGAATTTTCATTATTACTCAGATTTCTCCCAATTTACACTTTAGGAAGAAGATAGCTTCAATAAACAAAACCTTAAATCTAACAGATTCTTTCAAGCAAATTCTTGATATTTAAAGTGGCGCCAGGATTTGGTGTGCTATTTTATTATTGCACGTTACGGACAGCTTGTTTCCGTGAAGTGAGTATAGAAAAACTGCTGGCGAATTTTATAGCAATGACAATGAATCAGCACTAAATAGTCCTACATATGTATTATGAAAGAGGATTCAAAGTTTTCTCCACCTCGATGTATAGTAAGCTATCATCTGGTTCAATCACCACAACCGTTGCTTCGTCTCTTTTAAAGCCTTCTAACAGATAAGAAATAGTTAGTGGAGTCTTTTATGTAACACACATGACCAATACCACGACTGATATTAGTGAATTGGAAAGTGTGAAAAGATTCGTGAAAGCATAAAAACTGTGCTGTAAATGCACTTACAATCTAAATGTGAACTATCACTTAACTATTATCTATTCTGCAGATCTCTGATTCAGCAAAAAAGAGGGAAAACTAACAAAAATGAAATCTCTCTGACTATCATTTCTTGCAATGTTGAAGACTATTACTTCAACCTTCCCTAAACTAATTAAATAGAAGGTGTCTTAAAGTGCTTCGATGTTAAGTCAATTCACTTGCATATCAAATTAGCGTATGGAGTCTTAGGATTGTAACTCAAAACTCTCCAGTGGATAGTGTTGGTAATCTTCTTTTAAAATTCTGAATCACAGCGACTTTATGTGCACGAGATTTTGCTTTTGCATACCATATACCATACTTTTATTAAACACTATCTTCTACATTCAAATCACGCCTTTCATAAAAATGATTCTGCAAACTACGGGGTCATAAATTAAGTCATATCCTGACATAATTAAATAATTAAAGGCTTTTGTAATACCCATTTACTGATGTAAGTGTCTTAAACTCAAAGTCAGCATACAAATCTAATCGACTAAGTTTAAGGATGAAAGAAGGAGAACCATGGCTACGTCGATGCAACTAATAGCCTACCTTAAACTCGACTGAAGTTATTCACTGTCATGGATAGTCATATGATAGAGAAATGGATTGCTTATAAGTAGCAAATGGAATATACGGCTAAATCCTCAATCGTCAGCAAACTCATATTCAAATGAATGAAAGGGTACTCTGAGGAAACTGTGAATAAAGACACTTTCACACCCCTTCAGCAAGCGCTAAAATACTAAGCCCAGGCAGAATTGTAAAGGTAATACTCCTTAACTCGTCCATGACAGAATGATTTTAAATCATTTTTCAGATTTATTGAAAGAAGAATTCTTACGATGATGAAGAAAAGCTGTCATAAAATTTGAACGATTTTGTCTTGTTCTTTTCTTATTTTCCAAAATATCCCACCTCACTTCGGACATTTATTTTTATATTTTCTCCATTCTACAGATAATGCTAAACTTTTTACAATTAAAATTAGAGCCCACATAAATATTTATACATCAAGTACTTAGTACAAAAATTAAATACTTTAAATACATACACAACCCATAATCTCGAGAATGAAATCTTAAATAATTGGTATAGGAACTAAAAGCACCAAGAAACTAAAATTTTAAAATAAATCATTAAATATATTTTGAAAAAATAATAATAATATAAACCAATTTAAATAAAAGTAAAAAAAAAACACCTCTGTAAAAACATTTTAACAAAACGTAAATATTTTCTTTTTTTTTATAAGTAGCTCTCGTAATAATATTTTTTAAAATATTGCCAATTGTTTTGTGTGCCTCTTCACAGTTAAGATTCTAAAATCTAAATTACTCTCGTCTCAATCTACGTTCTGATGACTGGTGGAGGAATAGCTGCCCCAGAAGCAGCTGCCTCCAGCCGTCGTTTGCGACGAAAACGTTTCAGTCGTCGACGCTCGTTGATGAGGTTTTGATTGAATTGTCTAAATGTATCTGACGCTGGCGGTTCGGCAGGAGGGAAGAAGATCGGGTTTGTTGCCCAATCTTGCCAGAAGTTTCAATCCTGCCCGTTCTGTTGCGTCAGCTCTCGACGATCGTCACGATTCAGGGCCAAGGGTTGAGGGAAATCTTCATCCATGGATTGCTTTGATCGATCGGATTTACAGTCTTCGTCAATTGCCATGTGCATGGCAGCTGCAGCTGCGGCCGCTGCTGCTGATTGCTGATGTCTTTCGGGCGGGAGGAGATTTAACATTCCGAGTGGTAGTCCGGGGAAGCCTCCCGGAAAATCTGGATAAAATCCTTGCTGGAATGGATTGAATATTGAATTCGGTCCGGAGAGCAGGTCTGGTTCGGAGCTTGAGCTGCGTGGACCCAAGGGACCACCAGGTGGCCCATTGCCACCGTTTCCACCGCAGTCTAAATCGCGCGAATCTTTGCTTCGATTTGAGTCGTGGTTTTTATTGCCGTTGTTGCCATTATTGGAGTTTGAACCACCACCAGAAGTGTTGTTATTGTTGGTTAGACCCATGGTGAGAAGTTCCACTGGTGGTCCAGATATACAATCCTTGCGAAGTTGCTCCAATTTTAGGCTTTTTCCGTATTTCCCCCGGACATACATTAGCAGCGAGTTATAGGGGATACCGAATATCCGTGATGCCTGACTCGTTGTCATTTTTTTATTCCATACGTGCTGAAGTGCTTCAGTTAGTTCAGCATTTGTCCAAGACCGGGGTGGGCCTCCACGGGGTGCTGAATGCTGACCTTTTGGGCGGGACACTGTAATTACAGAAATGATGTTATAAGTAAAAGTTTAAGGTAAATTCAAATTGAAAATGAAAGTTGAATCTACACTGTTGGAAGTTATTTTTGAAGAATTCTCAAATTGGAATATTTTAGAACAGATTCAAGTCATCTGTATACATACTCGTATGTTAGTCCCGAAATCACTGTGTATGGGCTCAATAATGAATTAGGCGCGGTTTCTAGAAGCAATTGAGAGTTTCGAAAATGAGCGGAACTTCTTAATGATGAAAGGAGAAGGACTGAACAAGTTTCTAACAGACGATGAGCTTTTCTTCGACTTTGTCAAGCACCATTTAATTAAACTTATATACGACAAGTTATGCTAAGAAATTTAAAATTGTTTGCTATCAGTGACTTGCAAAATAGATCCCAAATCAATTGAGTTAATATCCGTAGGTCTATCGATTACCTTTCGACCTCGGAACCCAAACGGTTGACTCTAGACGTCACAAAGAACATTAAAAGAATCAATTCGTGCATACGAGTGCACTGTATGATCAGGGGAAACAACACTAACCACAAGCCCCCATCGAAGATGAGGAACAATTCCAAGTCGTGATCACATGACACAGTTCTTTTTTTTTTCTCTCTCTGGAAGTTGTGATGGTAGTATGGTCGTTTATCGGTTTTACTTGGCAATGCCAGAAGCAGCAGGAGCATTTTGACTCAGCACTACATGAACAGGAAAAGCAATTGACTTTCGAGTAAAAATTAAAGTAAAATCCCATAGTGAAGGAGTGGAGAGGTGCAGTAGGGAGATCATTTCGGATAGCATATCGGAAGGCGTTCAACGACCACGGATAAAATCAATAAATCGTGGGTGTGATCTCTTCTCACTCACTCGCATTTCGTGAGTCAGAACACAAAACACTGAACACTGAAAAACATCGAACACGGAACACAAGTAATCACTAGTACTTGTACTCGTACCTGTACAAGTAATCGTATCTGTACTCGTACGAGTATGTACTCGTATGTTAGATATTGGTATCCCGCTGAAAATATACATTACGACGACATGCGCTACCATCGTCGAAATCGAAATCGAAATCGAAGTTCAATTTGTCCATTCGGCGCGCAATCCACCAGATGATATTACACATATTAGTGGAAACGGTAATAAAACAAATGCACTGTTGTTTCTGTATCTACAAATTGTAGGTGGAGGAATCCCCCATGTCTGTGAAATTCCAAACAATAACGTTCCAACCTGCAGCACTCGTAGATACTCAGAGTTCGTCGTATGGTACGGATATCTTCAAGACTACCCACCGTGGAGTATGTGTATCTGTTGTCTTGGATCCGATGTGGATCTCTTTGTCCCACATGCAAATTGAATAGAGAGACCACAGAACTTAGTATTCAGATCGACGACAGGATCGAATCTCATGTAACTTCACATACTAACCAAACTCTATGATAAAAAAAAAAAAAAATATCTGAAACAATACGCCATCTAGAGAATGGAGGAGGGTGTGTGTTTAGAGCACGTTGCGGCCGGGCTGTGAGGTACCATTCCGGACCCGAAACGTGAACAATTCGACAAGATTGAACCATTATCTGATTGTGACTGATAACCTTTTTATCCAGGTGGAGTAGAGCACTCTGCAACGTACTGGTGGTTCCTAATCCATGCCGGAGCTGGTGCTTTCAATTCTTCGATGGTGGTGATGGTAGTGATGGTGGTGGTGTTGGTAGTTGGATTAGAGTTTGGCAAGTCATGATTTAGATTACCCCCTTGGAGCAATAGGTAAATGTGCAACATACAAAACCGAAAAGACACACAACAAACAACAAGATTGAGAGAAATTAAGAAATGTGTGGAATTGAGTAATGGGTTTGCGGTGCTTAGAGGTGGCATTGCGACGAGACTTTGTACTTGTTAGGGTACTTGTACAAAAGCGCATGTGGGAAGGTTGTAAATTCTCCACTCACTTTGAATGGCAAACTCTATGGTTGCTCTTATACTCGTGGTCTACCTATATCCGTATTTTTATCTGTACTATAGAGACAATCATGTGTATCCGTATGGGGGTTCAAAGTTAAATTTGCATAGATTGTTATCGCCACAATTGCTCTATTTTAGTATCTAGAGAGGGGAAAAAAATAAACTCCTGCCTGGAGGCATGTTATTTGCTGGGTGAATTTGTGTGAAATATTACAAGGGAAACAAAATAAGTGGTTGGAGGGGGGGGGGGGGGGGGGGGGGGCTATGTCTATGACTATTTATTAAATGCATAGATCGCAAAGTTGGAATTTTATCTTTGAAATATGTTGCGACTTTAACTAGATACGGTCCCACAAATGGCATCAGAAGACGCACAAATTAATGAACAAAATATGACTAGGTCAATGAATGAAGTCACAGCGTCCTTTGCCGGGTTGTCAAAGAGAACAAGCCTCTGTATGAGTTTCGATATATGTATGTACTATCAAAACTCTATCTTGGCTACTAAATGGTGTTAACCTAACCAAAAATGCTCGAATGGATCCCATTGCTGCAGACAAACGAGAAACCGATTTAACGTATGGGGGGGAGGGTAGTTTGGTTATTGTTATTTTATGACAGGTCGAGAAGTCCTTCTATACACAATAGGTTGTGTCGCTATCCGGGAATGGATGCACTATTTTACCGCAGTCAATTAATTGGTAGCCAAAAACCAAAGGTATGGGCGTGGCGATGTTTATTCCCAAGAAGATCGTGCTGCGTACAACACAATTACCAAAACGTTGATTATTTTACAAAAAAAGTTTTTTGGCCTTGTAACTTTTCGAAATGGTGATTGAAATTGGCCCCCAAAATCATGCGCTTCAACACCGTGTGACTTATTTCTTTGGGATTTTGTGAAAGTGAAGAATTATGCCAACGCTCTCTAGTCGGTTGAAGCATGTAAAGGTATATCGTTTCGTTCCATTACGGAATATTCTCTCTATCAATGAAATTCATTTCCAACTGTCAGGATAATGGCAACTCCTTTCTTATTTTACCCCGTTCGGTGACAGTACATTATTTCACCATTTTCTATGGATTGCTACTCGTATAAGACGTTTTCTAGTTCAAAACTTTAATTCGTCATCCTGCCGACGTTCCTTCGTGTGAAACGTATTTTTTTAACCTCTGATCAATCGATAGTCTCCAGACATTTGTATTCGAGTACACATTTTGAGTAACTTTGTTGGATATTAATTCATCTGAAGTTCAACTAAAGTGTAAAAGAGCCTAACTAACGTTTTTCGTTTAACGTTTTTCCCATCAAAGCACCCACACTCGTATATTCTGTCTCTAAAGTGTCTTGCTTACTGACCGAAATACAACCTCGGCAAAACTTTTAAAAGGTGTCTTTAATTTCTAAGTCTTATATCTAAGTTTTCCTATGTAGTTCTGAAAGATGCAGCAACATCATGCAAACAGATTGATTATTTTCCAAATTATCTCAACAGGCTTATGGACGTCTCTCACCATTATCAATTTTTACCTATAGATGTCTATTGTATGTACACATAAATGTATAAGCCATCAGCTTGTCTATCGGAATAGATACACTCGTATCTCATGCACTTAAGAGCGCCTTCTCTAACAATTCTTCTATGGCCCGCTTGTACTATCTGTCAAAACTTATATGACCCAGGCATTAGGAAATATTTGAAATGTTTAGTCGTCTTAGTGGTTTACTTAAGTTCTCTCACTCACTCAAGTGTCTAATTAACCCTTCGATCTTTGATCGCCGTCATAGTCACGCCGCCATATGGAACAACTGGCACGTAGCAGTTGTAAGTAGATTCGTCCTACTACCCATTTTCATTGTAACAATTGCCACTGCATTCTTTGTTTCTTGTTGGTATTTCTCTTGTTGTTGTTGATGTGCCTCTTTCTTTTGTTGTATACCTTTTGAAATGTATTTTCACACCTGAGTAACGTAGTTTCTATCCATCATGCCACCACTTGCTTCACCTGTGCCTGAATCCATACCTTCAGACTGAGACTGTATACATCAGTACAAGTATGTCTATCATAGATGGTTGCTTTAAGAAGGCTAAAACAAAGTGAACATAGTGCACTTAATCGACTTTTCTTTAAAGTTGATTTCCCTTGCCAAGCGTGTTGACCACGCTTGATTGAATGGGATCAGCACAACGATCGCAGTGATCGTACTAGTCAGCGGATGAGAGTAGATGATGGTAACGAAAAAAACACAAAAAAAAACCATTTCGTGGTTTTCCTGTGATCATGAACATGTTCACCTATGCATATCGCACCTGGTTTAGCCTGTACTTTGTTTTAGTCATTTTCAGAGGGCTTCGGATGTCAGAGAGTAGAAGAGGGTATAAGACATGAAAATTAATGAGACGAAAAATTGATTTTTTTTTTCTGTGTGTTACCTCTTCGGAGATACTCTTTGAAAGTGAAGTGCTAAACCGCACTTGATTGACATGATCATTGGTGATTTTAATTACATTGAAGTTGTTGTTGTTGTTGTTTTTGTTGGTAGTTGGTATGTGACAGCATTTATGAGATAGAGAAGGACTATGGAATGTAAAACAGAAGTTGTAGAACGACTCTTTTATAAATGATTGGCATTTGCTAGAAAGACCTCCATATGACCAGAATGTGAAGGCACTATAATATCTGTCTGCTTAGGCACTTACAAAAAAAAAATGCACAATTGTCAATTTTAAGTTGTCATCAAGAATGATTATAAATGAACAAAGGTCGCAATATTGTGAGTCAAATTAGCTTTGATTATCTAAAGTTAAAGTTAACCAGGTATGTCTTAAGAGAAAAATAAATCAAAATTATCTGGGTACTTACTTTTCTTTTTGAGAAATGGCGGGTGATCACCGCCTAATCCTCGCGGGTCGGACATTTCCATGAGGGGGTTATACAGTTTTCCAGGATCGATTCCGGGCGGAAAAAGCCCAAGTGGAGAGTCCAAGCCAAACACTAAAATAGAAAATTCAAATATAGAATTGTATTAGTTTAGTATTATAAGAAACGTAAATTCAACTTTAACAAACAAAAAAAATAGATAAATCGATGCATGCGACTGCTAAAGTAGTCATAAATGTCACAATTCCTAAATACGGCTGGGTAGCGTTCAACAGCAACAGCAACGCTGAAAAAATAAACCTACGTAACTCCCAGTTGTAGCTGTTCATTTTGTTTTCCGCCAAAAAAAAAGAATAATACAGAAATGATGAACAATTTAGTGCGCGGTCTGGGAAATTGAGAGATGCTACTCCTTGAATGAGATTCGGAAAATTAACCAAACACACCATATCTAGGCTCAAATCAAATAAAGCTGCTGGAGCAGACGGTTTCAAGGCCGAGCTCTTCAAAACGGCAGGCGATAACTTGGTTAGGTGCATACACCAACACATCTATGTATATATGAATGAAACCTCAGCATTGTTTATCCGATCCTTTACAAGCGAGACTCTTTAAACTGCATTAATTACAGAAACATCAGTCTTCTCGCATGACCTACAAGATCTTATCTGGCATATTGTTAGACCACCTGAAGCCATTCGTCAACAACCTGATTGATTCATATCAGTGTAGCCTCAAGCAGATCTTGGAGAAAACCTAAGAGCTTTAAATCGATACACACTGCCTGTCCATCGGATTTAAGGTCGCGTATATCAGAATCCCTAGAGATGAGCTGTACAGAGCAATCCCTAGTTCTATCATCCGTTTGCGCAAGATGACGATGGAGAAGGCACGCTGCTTCATCAAAGTCGGTAAAGATCCCACCTAGACATTTGATCTCAAAAAAGGATTTAGACATATCATTGATATACACGATATCTCTTTAACATCATTCTTGAAAAAATAGTGCGAAATTCACGCCCGGAGAGAAGGGGCATCATTCTTTGATAGTCCGTCCAATTACTTGCCTTCGCCAATGATATTGACGTATTCGGAATAAAACAGCGTGAAGTCAGTGGCACTTTTGCGATATTGAGACAAAAGCGGTGAACATGGGTTTAGTAGTCAACGATGGCAAAACCAAGTATATACTTCAAGTGAAGGAGGATATACGACAATCAACTGTATGGGCTGTACAGCGACAACGACTTCGCGATAAGAGTGAAGGTCCAACGACTGTGATGGTAGAGTAATGTAGAGTGAATCGGCACCAACACTCTCGTCCAAAAAGTCTTCGAAGACCGAGACTCAGGTGGGGCAGGTATAAGTAGGACTTCAGAAAATAAGTGTGCGAAACTGTAGACAACCAGCGAAAGATCGAGCTGGCTTTACGTTAACCCAGGACTGTAGCGCCACCTTAAAATAAGAAAAATACGATTTTTTTGGACACTTGAAATTCAGCTAACACATTTTTTGACGTCCAGTTCTTTATGTGACATTAAATTACGCTTTTTTATATACTTAACTCTGTAGAATCGACAATTCCCAGCCCAGTTGCTTACTTCGATTTATTTTCTGAAATTTCGGAAGGAAAGTGTTATACTGATCCAGTCATCGTCTCATTGTTTTTAACTTTCGTTAAGCATGCTTGAGACCATGAATGTTCCGAATTTGTTCAGCCATTGGTCGTTGCTTTCAAAGTTGAAAATGATAAATCGCTGTGGAAATTGAAGTCTTCAAAGGAAAGAGTATCCAAAATCGTGGTCAGGATTTGACAACCTTCTTTCAATCACATACCATACCACTATAGGCAAAACTCTAAGAAAAACTCTAAGAGACCATCATCAAAATACACGTTGTAGAGAAAATATGGTTGCCGTCAATGAAAGAGCACAGCATTTGGGCTCGCCTTACAGTACATTTCGTTTTTTAATTCTAAGCCCTCATAAAGTTCAAGTCAAGAATTAAGGCCAGCTGTCAATGGAATGCGTAGAACATACGCCGATCGAAATCTAAATCATAGATTTGTTTGTTTTTTTAAATTTATTTTCGGCACAACAAAATTTATGACGTTTTACTTACAGTTGTAGTAAAAAGGATAAGAATAAATAATGATACAATCGTACCTTCATATAATAAGTATTATTGTTATAGCCCATTCTATTAAAGCTAGCAAGGTGTATGAATTTCCTTTAGTAGGTAAAACTATTTCGTATTTTCAGTGCCATTGGTAAATTTGGGTATCTGTTTGCCACTTTAAACCAACCATCAGCGAATAAACGAAATTGAAGGAATGTTCTATTCAACGATTAAAAAAATAGTGGGGGCATGTATTTACACATTTAAGGAGAAGCAAGAAGCAAAAACTGGACCCTAGAAATACCAGGACAAATCATATAAGTTAAATCATATAAAATGATTTGTCCAAAATATTTGGATAAAGTCAAACATGTCCAAAGAACATCTCGGTAGGTTATAGAAGGTATTTGCTGCCTTATTTAGACGTACGAGGAAGATAACGACCACATACAGCCAAAGTTATGACTATTTGAGACAGAGCAATATATTGAATTTATCAAAGCGCTAGTAATCACCAGAACCCTATTGAAAACTATGCAAAGAAATGAAGAATAGGGAGGAGGGCAATCCAAGACGTATGTTATTCTTCACCCGTAAAAAAATTCAATGCCTTATCAACTCTATGTTAAAACCATTTAAGGCGGCTCTAAAACACAAAGGACACGGAAGTGTTAAAGTCAACAGATTACACTCATTTTATCAATTAAAAGTTTTTTTTTTTGCTAATTTTTAATTTTTCTTTTACACAGTTAGGGGCCGCTCAGATTTTGGTAAAACCAACCAGACCTTGTACGAAATAACTCCGTAATGAAAAAACATTTTTTTATGTCCATATTACGTTGATATTGATACATTTTCAAATATAGACTCTATACTAAAGTTGGTAATCAAGTAAACGAGTTTCACTCTTATTATTTTGACCACCATGTAAATGTAAATGTAATGTATATGTAAACTTCATACATATTCATACCATATATATTGCGTTATATTAAATGACGCTTTCACTTTGAACCAAAGCGGCCTCTTCGTCCACATCGTTGTTATACACTGCTTCGACCCGATTGCTTGAAATATTGACAACTTTTGCTTCCCTTTTGAATGATCATACATTTCCATTCGATTCCGATGTATGGGGGTGGAAAGAAAGAAAATAAATCGTTTAGTACAAAAATATACTTTTCGACGTCATCTGTGGGAAATGGATTGCAGCTATTGTGTCATTCAATGACCGAACAAAATCTGTTTCGTTTCTTTTCCGCTGTTGAACGTCAAACGCCTTAGCTCCTTAAGACAGAAGGTCGAATTTTATTGGCCGCTATATCACAAAATACCTTTTTTGTTGGATTCAGTGATTGCAAACCCGCTGTAATGATGTTGACTGATTTCATCTTATTGACTGCAACTCTTCATCCTGTTTCTGCCCGCTAGCTAGCTGGTTGTAGTCTATTATAGCTGTTATAGCACTTATTATACACTCATTTGAGTTGCATTCAACTTTCCTGAAAAATATTCTAATGACTGCCAGGATTTGTCGACAAGCCGTTTTATAAAGCAGAGTGTGATGCACCAACGGCCTGCTTATATCTCTCAAAAGTTGTGTTGGCCTCTTCCGTCCACTGAATTATGCTGTAGTCATTCTTGATGTTGCCGTTGAGGTGATACTGAACTCTAGTTTCAATCTCGACTGCTTTTGGATGTAATCTCTGATATAAATTTATTGTTCCAAGAAACCGAAGTTCACTTATGTTCGAGGCGCTTAAAATTTCGAATGGCATGCACTTTTCCGGAAGAGGTCTCATCTCATGAGCGCTGATGGGATCACGAAGAAATTTCGTTTTTTCAAATTGACACTTGCTCACATTGATGAATACTCACATTGAGGTCCTGTTGGTGTTGTTTTTCGTCGTGAAAGACGATTAAGATGTTATTAATATGATATATTCATGAGCGGAACAAAAAAAATTATCAAATAATGTACATATGTACCTGCCGAAGAAATATCGATGTCCAAACTCATTGAACCGGTCAAATAGGTAAAATGCATTCCAGATTAACGCAAAGACTTCCTATATTATTTTGGCCATTTTGTAAGATAACCGAAAAGGATAAGGAATTGTTGGTTGTAATATGAAAAGCTGAAAAGAATCCATGGATCAAGCTACTAACTTAAGTTAATATAGAACCTTCCAAGATCTGACTTAATCGCAACGATGGGCTAATCCTTGTGAGAGTCAACAGAGCAAAGGTTGTTTGTTGATTTAGGCCATAGTATCATCGTTTTATTAAATTATTTTTCCGACGGATTTTAAAAATTTTGGAACAAAACTTGCAACAAGATTTTCAGCTACTCGACTCGAATCTATAGTAATTGTGGTGAGCACACAAGAAAGAAGAAAATGACATGTACCTGTCATCCAATGAAAATCCGACTAAAAAAACGTTCATGATATCAGAACACTATATGAAGCGAACCTTAACTAAGAATATAACCACTAAGTAGCCAAAATACGTCTATGAGTGCAAGGAGCAGAAACTAACTTGTATCACTTAACATCAAAGCCGAATCCCCTTAACTACAATTAAGGATTGAGTAACACCTGTGACAATTCCAACACTTACCACGACAATCCTATTCCTGTACTAAGTGTCACACACCGTCCGCGTATCATTTATCTTAGATACAAAAGGAAAACAATTAGTAACTCCAAGGCAGGTGTTATGTCATGATAAATGTCCAACCTACTACCACTCCCGAAATAACTTACGAAACCTCCAACAAATCACTGCAAATAAATCTGCCAAAAAAAAGAAAATCTATTTTTCTTTCACTTCTAGCACATAAGCAAAATAGTCAACGATACACCCAACGATCACCCAACCCTAACTACTCCCTTCTCGGATCCCTCTATACGTAGAAACAACTCCAAGAAAAATATGTTAAGAGAAAAAGCAAAAAAAAAAATCAGCCGAGGCGAAACCAACCCTCTGGCAAAAAATTGAAACTCCTCATTCCATATGCGTGCGATTAAAAACTCCTTTCTACGAATAGGTACCACCACCACCACTATCAATGCCACCGTACGAAATGCATTTTTAACTTGTTGGTATCCATAGTGCCAGTGACTACTCCATATGCCGCAGAGTAAGGAAGGGGAAAAACAATAAAAACGAGTAAAGAAAAACAATTTGCCTCCAAAAAGAGATATTGGAGTCATTAAGAAAAGTTTTTGCAGCTCCCTTCTCAACTAATGGGTGACAAACAAATATATACGTGATCGCGTACGTGCATGAAAAAATAAGCCAGCCAAACGTAGCTTTTACAAACCCATCCCCACTCCCAAGCATCCTGCCTCCAATAAACTGCAATTTATGACGACTGAGTGAAAAGTAAGAAATCACGGAAGTCTAGTATAGAAAGGCAAAAAAAACAACGCAAAGGTAAACTTACAAGGAGCTGTTCTAAAGCCTTCTTCAAGACACAGCCTAAATAGGGGACTAGGGTGAGTCAGGATTCCGTACAGAACCATAGAAGAGGAGAACCGCACATTTGCAAACATAACCTGTAATTTTCTTTTACTTTTTTTCGTACCCGTATGCATACACTAACATTCTGTTTATATGTATATATGCGAAGTAGGACTATATGTATAATAGATGGAGTGCATGCTTATTTTGAAGAAATAGAAAAATAGTCAGAGGCAACAGGAACAGAAAAAAATCCGTTAGCAAGGAATAAACTTCGTTAAAATGCGACAAAGTCCAAAACGAATAAGAACGCGAAAGAACGACATCGTTTGGATCTTAGTTCCAGAGGGAAGAGGTAGTTTTGGAGAGAGTTTTTGCGAACGGAAGACACACGGAAGTCGACAGAGTGTCTCCACACTCCAATAGGTTTTTTTAGTTTTTTTTTTTCTTTTTATCCTCCCAGCTCACTCGTCGATAATTCCATTGTTTCGTTTGCATTCGAAGGATCAGATGCAAAAAGAAAAATATTATTTCTGGTATTCCCGCGTGTATCCTTTGAACAAACACGAATATGAGTGTGGGTACTCACTACTCCCACTCTATCTGCTCCATCATACATTAATCAGAGCCAGGGAAGTAGAAAAAGTAAATGTCACTATTGAGGTTTGTTTGCGCTCCACAATCATCAGTACGGATAGTGGCATGTCAAGACAACCCTCTGCCGCTTGGCATATCAACGAAGATGCAACAGTAGAAGTACTTAATCCTGCCAATACACGCAGTATAAATCTTTTATACGAATGTCAAGTCAAGTCTTCCACATCGTTCCACATCTACTCACATCCTCACATACCCTAAATCGTATGCAGCACGTTTATGACAAAAATGGAAAAAAATCACAACGACTCTACATCCAAGAGTGGATGCTTTTGCTACAGCTTAAGCTCGTACTACCACTTGCACTCGTCATCGTAATCGTGTTTGTTTTTTGTCCTTTCACAGTCTTACTACCCCATCAAGGAAATTATCTTCACGATTGGCATGTGACCTCATACGTTTGAAGCGCTCGTCATAGCTTTCCCCAGCATCCAGGATTCAGCCCTCTGACTACGACTCAAACAAATTTAATAAGTCCTTTCGCGTACACACGAGATGGAGAGTGTAGGTAGATGGATACAAAGTGCAGAATTTACTCGCAGTTGGTGTAGGATTTGCATTTTTTTTCTCCACATTCTCAAGAAGTCAAGGATCAAACAAAAGTCATAGGTGGTGGGTGGTGGTTCCATAGATGGAACTAGTGGTGGTGGCAGCGGTGGTACACATGCAACATTATGAAAATATTATTTTTCCGCCATGAGTTTTGCACAATCCATTTCCACTCAATGCATATGATGTTACGAATGGATGCGGTAGACTGCGATGAGGAGGATGTATGATAATTACAGGGAATGAAGGAAAATCGAATTATAGGTAATTAGTGACACCACTTTGGTGAGTTTTCTTTTTTCCCACATACACAAATCTACTCGTATCGTGCCATTCGGTGGAAACTTTTTATTTTTTCAATCGATTTGCGGTGCAGATGATTTGATTCGAGTTTATAGCACACCCAGTGAACTCGTGTGAGGTGTCATTGGTTCGATTCTGTTTTTTCTGATTTCCTTTGATTGATCTTAAACTGCTTTAAAAATGTTTATTAAAGGATTTTGCCGATTGCTCTGGTTCGAGATGTAACCGAGACAAATTGAATACAACTTTTATGAGCGGATTTTACTTAAGAAACCTTTTCCACCGACAGCTAAACTACATTTAATTTCTTGACCCTGTAACCACTTTTGAAACATTGCATGATGTCAACATTTCTGTTAGGTAGGCACAAATCACTGGATCTTGCCAAAATGAAGCCGTTGATGCACATATTTTTTAAAGAAAAACTTTAAAAACTCCCAATCGGGTCCAGGTAAATCGACTTTTGACTATCGATACAGTTTTATAGAAACAAAATGCCCATATTAGAACTCTCGAAACTCTTGAGAACCTAAAAGCAGACAATTAAGAAACTACAATAAATTCCTGGGTCTCTTTCTGTGCTCAGTGACCTCGAAACGATTATTTATTGTAGATGAAAATCCCCACGAACCACTGTTAAATAATGTTTATAAATGAGATCGTATAGTTAAAAAGGAGACATTTAAGGCAGTACTGTATGGGCGGATAATAGTCTCTTCTAACTTCTACGGGTGTAATACAGGAAATAAAGCGCGTTTTCTAGATTTAAAAACTAAGGCATTTAAGATGTTCTACCATGGAACAGTCAATGGACGAAACGGTGTTGGAATCGTTATTGCAGCCGATCTTCTAAACAACATCGTTGGTATCTTGAAAATAAGCGACCGCTTGATGAGTGTTAAACTTGTCATACACAATGAAACGTGGAACATTTTTAGCGCGTACGCTCCACAAAATGGATGCGCCCAATCGGAAAAAGATAAATTTTGGTCAGAGTTCGGTAATTTGCTTAGAAATATACCTATCGATGAGATGCTCTTCGTAGGCGGAGATTTAAATGGCCACGTCGGAGAAACAAATGTTGATTATGAGGACTGCCACGGCGGTAAAGGCTTTGGAACCAGAAATCCAGCTGGCGAAGACATCCTTGTAGCGTGTACGGCTTACGGCTTAACCATCTTAAATACATTGTTTATTTAACATCAACGACATGTTATCACCTATAGCAGCGGAGGCCACGAAACGCAAATAGATTATCACCTCTGCAAAATGTCGATGAGAAACCGTGTTAAGGACTGTAAAGTAATACTTGGAGAATCGCTAGTAAGCCAACACCGTCTGCTCATTACAGAATTTTTCACGGCGGAACCACCGAAAACACGGGCATCGTTTGGAAAGCCAAAAATCCGGTGGTATAATCTGGCTAAAGAAGTACTTCACAATATAAACGGTACCGCAGTCTCACTTAGCCCGCAAGAAATGTGGAACAGCATGCACGAGGAATGCATAACACTCGCAAAGTCCCATCTGGGGATTATATCGAAATACCATCACGTCGGCAAAGAAACATGGTGGTGGAATGACGAAACCAAACGAGCTGTGGCCGACAAGAAGAGTGCATTCCAAGCGTGGACAAAATGCGATCGGAGCGACGATATCGGAAAAGCTCGACTGGCTCTTGAATACGAGCTTCTTAAAAAGATCGCAAAGAAAGTCCTGGCTCGAACTCGAGCAGCAGAAGCGGAAAACCTGTACCAGGAGTTGGAACAAATATCCTCACGATCGGCGGATAGAAGACAAGCTATCCAAGAAGTTCAAACGTCGTACAATACTAAAATGCCAAATATTTTTAAGCTCGCTGCACAGAGGAGAAAAAATTCAATGGAAATTACCTCGCCGAAATACATCAAAAACGCAGACGGTCGCTTACTAACAAATGAAAAGGAAATTTGTGACCGGTGGCTTGAATACTGCAAGGAGTTGCTTAACAAACAGTTTCCACGTGATATCGTGCCGACAGCTGGTCTATTCGAGGAGGAAGTTTCGGACTTTTCAATCGAAGAAATAAGTATAGCAATTGGAAAAATGAAGCGGGGGAAAGCGGCGGGACCAGATAGCATTCCATCAGAGTTTTGGTCGAAGATGGAGGGGATCGGCAGCGTTTGGCTATCGAAACTTTTAAATAAATTAAAATGTGGACAACCGATGCCGAATCAATGGAGAAGTAGCTTCTTGGTTCCATTATACAAAGGAAAAGGCGACACTCGGGAATGCAACAACTACCGTTCAATCAAGCTTATGTCACACACAATGAAAATCGTCGAAAGAGGCTTAAACGAACGTCTTCGGCAAATAATAAAGCTCGATAATAGCCAGTGTGGATTTGTTGAAGGAAGATCGACGGTGGAAGCTATCCAAAGCCTACGAATAATAATGGAAAAGCACCTAGATTCGTCTAAGGATTTACACATGGTATTTATCGACCTCGAGAAAGCATTCGATCGAGTACCTAGAGATCTCATATGGGCTGCGCTGAGGTTTCAAAACGTACCGGAAACGTATGTTAGAATAATACAAGATATGAACGGAAACGTGAAAACTGCGGTTAAAAGCTCTGCTGGACTAACGAGAGAATTTCCAGTTAATGTCGGAGTGCATCAAGGAAGCGTACTTAGCCCTTTCCTCTTTAACGTAGTATTCGACTATCTTTTAAAAGACTGCATGCGCAAAGCAAATGTAACGCCAATTCTCTTCGCTGACAAGGCAGTTATACTAAGCGATAACGTCGAAGATTTACAGAACGCCTTGGATTCATGGAGAAATGCGCTAGAGAGAAACGGGTTTAAAATAAGTTGTTCAAAGACGGAGCATTTGACGTGCCCATTTGCGCATCCGTTGTGACCTGTTCCGGATATAATGTTAGACGGAATAGTTCTTCCGAAAAGCACTATCTTTAAGTACTTAGGATCAATCGTTAACATGGAAGCGAAATGTGACGACGACGTAAACCACAGAGTGAGTGTGGGGTGGATGAAATGGCGGGAAAATTCGGGAATCTTTTGCGACCGAAAATTTCCACTTAAATTAAAGGGGAAACTCTACACCACGGTTGTTAGACCAGCTCTTATATACGGTTTACAGTGCTGGACAATGTACGAAGCGTTTAAAAACAAAATGACGGCAGCGGAAATGAAAATGTTAAGGATGTCTAGTGGAGTCACTAAACGCGATTGCATTAGATCTACGCGTATAAGAGGAAGTCTACATATAAAGAATTCGGTAACCGAACAGCTTGCGGCGAATAGAATAAGCTGGTATTGCCACGTTCAAAGAAGATCTGCGGAAAATCCGGTTAAAAAGGCACTATCAACTACGGTCACTCCAACTGTAAGAAAACGAGGTCGGAAAAAGAATTCCTGGATTTCTCAGATGGCAAATGCGCAACAACGCCTGGAGCTAACCACTGAAGCGATCCAGGACCGAGCATTATGTAGACGCGTTCTGCGGTCTGCGACATTAGCCAACCCCATAAGCGGAGCAGCAGCGATGCAGTAAAAATAGGAAACTCGTTACGCATAAGTTCGTATAACTAGGAAAGGGTTAATAAAAGGATAAGAAGAAGAAGAAGAACTTCTACGGGCAAATGGAGCAAGATTGCTGAGAAGAACATGTTTTAGAGCTTTATCACTTACTAAAGACGTGAAACACCACTTCTTATTACTGTTGGCGACCTAAATGAACATACAAGGATAAACCTTAATGATACTGGATTGCTATGTATCTATGTATCTAGACAGAGCCATGTCTTATCTTAACTCCTGCTGGAAGTCAAGACAGTGAATGTTGTCATATGCGACCTATAAGTTAACAAAAAGATGATGATTATTTCTTAACAGATGGTATTATACCTTAATTTGGCTAGTTCAGTGAACCCCTGCTATACTTGTTGGGGATGACTTTTTAATAGACGCGGGTTCTGTTCTTACGCTATCACTCTCTCTATCGAATGTAAATTAAAAATGTACGTACTAGAAGGGCTGCATCGTATATTCCTTTCCCTCCAGTGAATACCTTTGACTCACTCTGTTTCGTGTTTAAATTCAACTGCTAGCTTCCTACCCATAGCAGGATTCTTTGAAATCATTGAGCAGGATCTTCTTTCCTTCTCACCCGGTTCTCTTCTACCGCTCCTTTTGTTTTGCGACGCAACGCTTTTAGATGCTTCTTTTCATTCCCATGTTTTTCGTCGTCCGCACGCATCATCATACAAACGGTGGTAGCATACAGTGGGATCGGCCACCTTTTTGATCATGTCGTTATGGTGTATGCTCAAAGGAAAGTATCCCCAAATCCGCCGCTCTGGTTGTTCCAGTCGTGCTAAAGCCAGCGTCGAATTTATTGTCTTTCTGATGGGTTTTCTGTTGGATAGAATGCTAAATATCTTTTTACCATCAATAACTTCGGGTTGATATGGTTTTTGGATCGAGTATCTCAAGGAAGCTAGTTTGTTGTGTGTGGCTTTTTAAATTTACTAGATAATTCAGCCTCTGTCCTGAACATTCAATACCTAAAAAAATATGGTCTTCCTTAAAGGACCGTTATTGTTAGACGTAAACATTAACGATGTTCATATAATCGAAGTCAGAAGAGAAAGTTTAACGGGTTAGTTGCCACCTGTTTATGAACTGCACCAGGGCTTGTAAAACGTAAAAAAACTCCGATGCTCCATAGACTAAAATTGTTAAATCCATCTAAAGGAAAAAATGCATCAACACCTCACTTGATCAAGACTTTTATACTATATGAAATAGATCCCAACTAATGTGAGTTGCCGTAGTTTGAGGCGGTTTATTCAGAACTGTGATGCCATGTAGGCAAATTAGATACAGCTTGTTTGAGCCAGCTTTTAAACAAAAAAACGATAGTTTGCATTGTTTTTTTTTTAAGGAAGACGTACCAATTCTAAAAGTTTCCCATTTACACTCTATGTCAAGACATACATATCAATATCTTCTAAAAACCAAAATTACAATCTTCGCAATACAGTTTCTTGCTCTAGATTTCATATACCATACATTGGCAAGGCTGCAATCTATAAAGCCCGATATTTGAGTGAAAAGCGAATTTCTACGAAGGGTTTCTAATAACATGACCGTTTAAGATAACCATCGGCCGCAGAAGTTGAATTCAAAAACTTGAAATATACGAACAATTTGAAGCCAAAACTCTTTATCTTGAAAAGTATTGCTCGTATTCAAAACTGTTGCATAAGTAAGTCGGTACAGATATAGAATAATATAATTTACAAAATACATATTTAAAATCATGAAATGTAAAGCTATATACTCGTACCAATACAATCATAAAATGCAACTTACTGTGCGGCGGAGTTAATGTCAACGCCGATGACATGCCAGGAAAGGGCAGTGGCGATGGCGGATGTGGTGGTCCATCGGGTGGATTAAAATGCGATGGCAGACTCATCGGTGAACTTGGTGTAAATTCTTTGCTCATGCGATTCATGCTATCCTCCAGCCGCTCATGCCCAAACTGCCCTGGTGGATGAAGACCTGACATTCCCATTTGTCCCAGCAAACTATTGGCATAAGATTGATGCTGTTGTTGCACTTGATGTTGTTGCTGTTGTTGTTGTTGAACTTGTTGTTGCTGTTGTTGCTGATGATGATGATGGTGATGCTGTTGTTCTTGTCGATTTTGATGATGGTGCGCTGCCGCTGCCGCTGCTGCAGCGGCTAAGGACAAATCCATTTGTTCCATGTGGAATTCCGTTGCAGCAGCATGCATTTGTGCGTCTAGGTCTCGCAAGTTTGGTGGAAAAGGATGGCCAGGTCGACCAATTGATGGTGGTTTGTTTAATTGACGGATGTCCTTCAATGATAAGACTATCCGATTATTGTTGAGTTTGTTGATGTTGTTATTGTTATTGAGAATGCTGTTGTTATCTTCAAGTAGATGAGACTCACTACTGCCACTTGTGTCCTTTTTTGTGCAAAGATCTTCAGGACCTTCTACCGGGCTTTCAGCATCTCTTTTGTGCATCTCTTCCTCTTTCTCTTCAAGATTCTGCTCAATTTCATCTTCAGCGTCTACGTCCCCATTTAAACTTGATTCTGGTCTTTCCTCTGGGTGGCGTTGTTCAATTTCTTTCAGGTCATCATTTTCTAAGTGTTCCTCTTCGTTTTTTATAACTGCTGTGGCGGGTTCATCGGGTGGGATTGGTGTTGTTGGTTTACTCAACTCATGTGGAGCACATTCTCCTGATCGGCGACGTGGTCTCGCCTGTTTCCTTCGCGGCAACGGTGATGTGCATAACTCTGGCTGAGATCCCGTCGATGTATTATGCGCAGCATTCTCATTGTGTGATGAAGCGAAAAGGCGGGATGGTAGGATAATTTTTGATCCAGACGTCACCATCGATGGAGACTCATCATCAAAACTTGAACAGCGTTCTAATTCTGAGGACATTAATGACGTATCGATCATTCCAAAGTCATCGGGTGAGGCGGCTGGTGTCGGTGTAGTTTCTGGAACCGAACTTTCAACCAAACCTCGAACTTGTAGAGATTCACCAGCTTGAATGAGTGTTTGTAACCTCTCTTGTGGAACACTAATCTCACCGCGATACATAAAATCTACAATTGCTTGTACAACCCATCCGCGAAAGTCCTTCAAAACTATCACCGGATGTTTGCAGGGAGTTTCGGCAAAAACACGCTGGAAGAACGGTGAACAAGCGGACAGAACCATTTTATGCGCCCGGATGCTTGTCTCTGCACACACCAATGTTACATCGACCAATGTCTTAGTTTGGAGGAGTGCGTCAAATGCTCTTAGGATGTGATTTTGATGGTTGTTCCACCGCAAACTGTAGTGGTCCTGATTGCTAGTGTTGTTTGTCGTCATGTTGGATTTGACAATCGTCGTTTTCGTATTCGTAATCGTTGTCGCAGTCGTCGTCGTCGTCGACAATCTCCTTCTACGTTGTCTTGCTCCTACGCCTCCGGAGTCGTTTAACATTCAAATAAAATTCTCGTCCTTCCTTCTTAACGTTCTCTGTCAGTTTTTATTTTATTTTATATTCTTGACTGCGTTTTCCAAATTCACACTCGTAGAGCAGTTCTATCTAAAGTGTCCTTGTTGTAACAATTGCCGTGATTTTTGTCCTCTTGATGCTGGTGGTGATGCTACTGCTGGTGGCTTTACACTCTCACTCATACGAGATGAGGTGGCCCCCTAGAAGTATATCTGCAATGAGATAATAGATGGATGAATGATTATAATGTATGCGCTGTAATGTGTTGTGTTGTTGTCAACCTAAGGGCATATATATATATATGTGTGTATGAATAGGATAAAAAGTATCTGCCACGTACGCGAAAAATTTCCAAGGACTCGACACTCTGCTCAGGGAGGTAGAAGAAGCTTTAAACAATCAAAGAAACGTGTTCAGCGAAGTTAAAATTCACATTTTTGTCAATCTAATTAACGTCGCATTTATGCGTATGTGTCACTGGTTGGGTATGAGATGCATCCCTTCCATGAAACAATAAAAAAAAAAAAACCATTTGAAACTCAAGGTCGGATAAAAGGCAAGAGACTAAAGAAATCTTTTCTTTTATAAGTCGAGGGATCAGAGGAGTTCTTTATACTGCAAGGATCACTTTAAATTTAAATATTTCGCATACCTGACAATGAAAGACTGTCTAGTGGAACAATCGCCGAGTTAATTGTGAAATGTGAAATTTCAGCGTGGGTTATACATTAAATTACGAGTCCCCATACGAATGTGTGTCGGAATTTGCAGGTATAATTTATGTATCTGAAGTTCTCATGAAACAAATTCAATATGCTTAAGATTATCCAATGACGAAGTGTGTTTATTAATTATATTTTATAAAAAAAAACTTTAATGAAAAAACACCTACTCATTCCAAAAGTTTATTTTGACTTTCATGCTACATACAATCAATCCCTTAAAGAAATTTCAAAATTGTGTTGGTATTTTACTGAAAAACTGCATATCCACGTGATAAAGAATCTCAAAGTTCGGATTTGGCTCGAAGTACAATATTACTAGTCTATTTTCTTGAAAGCTTTAAAGTCTCCTGAATTTACACTCATTGCTGCAATCCATATGAAAAGTTTTACTTCTTAAAAGAATGGAAAATGGCCATTTATAGATGAACAAAGCTACAATCTCTAATTCGCAAGCTTAAAGAAGGGACAACTCGTTTAATTTTTTAAATTGACCAAATGATTAAATAGGGAATTTCCGATACATATATGAATCGAAAGGCTGATTACTTTCGCTCAATTAGCCGAAAGCCGAAAAAATAGAGCATAGAGAGCTCAAAAAAAAGAATCAAAATGACAGTTATGCATATCGTTATAATGGCGCTACAATGTTTCAAACAATAAGCATGTCTCAGAATTACAGGCGACGGGTGAATCCACAAAAACCATGAAGTCATTGATCCGATTTGTAGCAAACACTAGGCAATACAGTAGGACTCAGCGGAGAGCAACAGAGTAAGCAGTTCAGACTCTTGCCAACTCATGTCGTGTACAATAAGTTTAGGTACAGAATTTGAAATAATTTATTTATTTTAGGCTGGACAAATTAGGATCCCCTGTTGAAATTGAAGCTCCAAAAGCATAAGTAATTTTGATCAAGACGGTAGTCTATAAAAAGTTGTCTTCCACTTATCAATACATCACTAATATCAATAAAGCAGGTTTCCGTTGCATAAACTTAAAATTATGGCAGACTATGACTTTGATGCTCTCCAAAACCTAGTCCACAAAGCGAAATATAAACAAACTGGTCACTAGGTTCCAGAGCCATTAAACTGTTCAATCAAACGCTGCGTATGCCTCTAACTTCTCTGAGCTACCTCCCACCATATCCTCAGCAGCCTACCTAGAAAGTACGGAAAAAGAACTCTAGTACTTTGGTGACGTTCAAGGAAGTAGACCATGAATACGTTGATCAAAAATTCTTCAGCTATGATACAACAAAGTTAACATCCAATTCTTATTATCTTCACTGTGAAACACAGTTGCCTAAAATGTTATCTACATGAAATTACCTTACCTTCCAAAAGTGACCCCGACTTTGTTAAAAGGATAACAGAGTACTGGCTGTGTGAACGTGCAGCTCTTTATTACTAAAGGAAGCATATCTAGGCAAGAGTATTATGCCCACTATCTACAGTACTGCTGAGCAATGGACTAATCAATTTCATAAGACAAATATTGCAATTTTGTAGTAAAGTCAATTAAAAGAAATTTTTTTTATATAGGATAATAAAGCTAAAGAATTCGGTCAAAGCAGTACATTTGGAAAGCTTTTTAAGATCTTGAACTTCATTGAATGAAATCCTATTAAGATATAAGGTCACAGATGGTCTATCAACCGCCTTCTGAACTACTTCAAATGGTCCAGCAACAACTGCAGGTTAAATCATCAGCATTCCTTAGGGTTATTAATTGGCATTCAACATCGACAGTGTAAGATGTAAATTCATTTCAAAAAATTCGACGAACAACAATCTCTTGACGTCAATCTGTGTGCAAAATATATATAAATGTGTAGTAGGTTTAAGTGGTGAAAGATTTATCCTGGCCAATGATTAAATACTTGCATTTTTGATGACTTAAAACAAAGTTTTGGTATCATTGATAATGTTCTCTCTCAAAAATTTCGGGTTTAGATGCCTATAAAATATAGGAACCTTCTATATTTCTCTTTAGAATTCTGTAAAAAAATAAATTAATTAATGGAGCGAGGGTTCGTAACAAAATATTTTTTCTAAAGTTTTTGGTATGTGAATTGGAAATTGAACCCAAACTTTTAGAGCAGAATCCGACTTTTTTAACCACTTAGCCATTTAGACAATTTCAAATCTGCCTTCACTTTTGGTTGACTGGGTGAAGGATTTCATTTGCACAATACAAAATCTATCAAGCAACTCAGACAAATATATCCACAAAAAAATTAACTCGAAAAACCAACAAAAATTCTGAGTAACAGCGAAGAAAATGTAGATACCAAAAATTGAAGAAAAATTTGAAAATTCACAAAATGATTTAAAATCTAACTGACAACAAGTTACAAATTCAAAATAAGCGAATACAGATAATCAAATCAGAAGGTTGTCAGGATGAGTTCGCATGAACAATATCTACTGAGTAAAGCAATATTAAGGTTTATAAGATAGTTGAGATTTATACGCACTGGTGTAACAAATTGGAAAACAAGTTAAGTGATGTTCAATCGCAAAGAATTTCAGTGCCGATTTATAAATTTGTTAAAAAAATGAATTCATCATATACTTTAGTAAGCTGACTAAACAGCAAAATCAGTTAACTTCTCTCAGCGAATCTAAGCCGACATAGAAAAAAGTTTTCAGATATGGCCCAGTATGATTTGTTTCTGTTTTCGAATTTGATACAAGATACTCGTTTGAAAGAGATTTGGCTCTTACATATGTTCATCTTGGAAACGAATATAAACATCTCAAAGATTAAAAAAAAATGTACCTACCAGAATGGATATATAAATTATAGGAATGTATGATAGAAAGAAGTACATGTCTATATAAAAAGATTTTAATAACAACGACAAGAGTTAAATTTGGACTAAGAATCTGAATTCATTTCTTATAACATTATGCCTACAAAGAAACGCATCCTGCCACTCTTTCAAGCATTTAAGCCTTAAGCTTCATCCAAGGAATGAATAAGTTGCACTTTATCAGAACACACAAAAGGTTTTACATAGCTCCATGGTAATTAATCAATCGGCGCAAATCTTACGACCTTAGAAGCCGATGCACTGAGCCATTTCGCGATATAATGCCATTGAATCCACAGTAATATTGACATTAAGTTCATGAATTCATTGGCACAATTTATATATTATTTCCCTAATCAATGTAGGTAATGCGAGCCCCATCCTCAGTTTTGGAAAAACAAAAAATAACCACTAATGTCAATTACGTGTCGCCCAAATTGTAATTGGTTTGCTTCACTAAAGAAAAGACAATTTTTCTTACTCACATGTGCATTGAACCAAATGTGAGCCTTTTTTTATAGAAATAATTTATTTAAGAGCCCTATAAGAGACGCAAGATATGATCATGTAACTTCCCTACCCGCAACAGCTGGATACAGATGCAGAATGAGATCTTCTCGTAAAGATTTCTTGGTGCCGTGAAATAACGCGGAATTAAACAGAGAGAAGTATACTGCTAAATACCACAAAATAAATATATTTAAACTTTAGCTCCAGGCGCCTGCCTGACAGTTGTTGACATACCCTTAGCGGAGCGACGAAGTCGAAGTGAGCGGCCTAACCCTGCGGAAAAAGGGTTAAAATCCTGTTAGCGAGCGAAGCGAGCCAATCACTTCATGCTTTGAATACACCAGACTTTCGAAACAAGGACAAAAAGAAACTCTGTTGTATTTAAAGCATAAGGTGGGTGGCTCGCTTCGCTCGTTAACAGGATTTTAACCCATTTATCCGCAGGGTTTAGTCGCTCCGTTAAGGGTATGTCAATAACTGTCAGGCAGGCGCCTGGAACTTACATTTTGATCTTATTTCGTTGGGCCTTATTTGACGTCACCTTATCTGGATGTCTTTATAAATGAAAAGTGAAATAAGGCCAACTCGGCTTTATTTCACATGAAAATTCGGCGTTATTTCGCTTTCATTTCGCTCAGCATTATTTCACGGCACCAGATTTCTTTGTAGTTGAAGAACAATTGTCAAGTTTTGGTCTTGTGCCACAGGTTTATTTACAGAGGCTACAATTTCTCTCTTTAGGCAAATAATCCTGACATCTTGTTGGTCATGTCATGTCAAGTGGCGAATATCAAGCTTTTCTAAATTTCGGAATGGAAGAAAAATTTCTAAAATAAGTTCGAATGATATGAAAGTTCTTCTTGTATAAGTATCTTGACTGATTGATGACTGAGCGTGAGTGCCGAAAACTGTCAAAAATAACAAAACGGCTTATCCCTATTGGAAGATCCATACAACCAACATCCTTTACACTTTCATCAACCTAAAATGCGACAATATTGAAAATTAAAACACATTTAATTTGCTTGTCAATACTAGGCAACACTCTGTTTCTGTAAAAGCTGATACTACGTCAAATGACTGATTTTTTAAATTTGTTGAGAAACTTTCCTTATTTTACGAAACTATTGCGAATTTAATAAAACACAGTGTTCGTGAATAAAGAAGGTAATAATCTCAACAATTCCATGATCTTGAAATTAATATTTTTCGTAAGTGTCATCATTTTTCAGATGTTTTTTATAAATTTGTATGTCCATTAATACTCGGCGAATTATTTATCTCCAAAAACCAAAGACAATGTTTTAGGTATTGGTGAAAAATAGCTATAAATATGAATTTATCAATTTGAAGTAAAACTTTTAGCTCCTAGTCCAACTTTAAGTAGGTTATCAAAATCTAGAGGGATAAAAACTTAATCAACTGAAGAGCTCCTGCAGAATTTCATTGAAAAATTCTTTTAATTTTTCTATATTTGTTCCATGTGTATCGAGAAAAAGTAATAGCATAGTAATAGCATCAACAGGGTTCGGCTATTCATTGCTAAGAGAAACAAAAATGTGGCCATAGGGTTATTTCAAAAGATAGTATTTTAAGGCTACCCCTTTTATACAACTGGTCTAAGTTCCCTTCGAATAGAAACCACTTTAAGTTGATTTCCAATATTGTCTGACGAAATACTATCCAAGACAAATGATAAACGATGATGAACATTTTATTCATTCTATTCAACATACTCGTATAAATTGTTTCAGTCAGTTTTTTGCATCGTTCGGTAGGATGTTATAAATCAAGTTTATAGAATTTACTATAACTGATACTTTCTTTTTTAATTTAAATTTATCATTTAATTGAGACGGTCGTGAGAAAAAAAGAAAATTAGAAACATGCGTTACTGTTCAAGGCTGTAGATAATGGATACAATTATATTGTATTTATAAAATATAAAAAGATATTTGGAACGACTTTGAAACCAAAAACCAATTTATAAAACAATTCAAAGAATACCTTTAGCCATTTAGAATTTTTTTTACATCAAACGTTTAGATTTTCATTGTCAAAAGTTTAGACTATAAATCGTTATATTACCCAGACTTTAAAATTCATAGAAATAATTGTCTCCTACTCTCGATAAGGGTGCATTACGGTTTAAAAACAAATTTCCATCCCCTAATTAATTTTCTTTCGACAAATACTCGTATTTCTAGTTCTAACAACAGAGTTAAAGCATTTGAAACATTTTTATTTTCGTAGAGTTATTTGATAATTTATTTTATTTAAGACCTGCTACCTGCTTCGGTTCCTTCTTTTTAAAAATCCAACATTTTTGCTGTCTAAATCAATTTTTAAAAAAGTCATTGTTAACAACATAATTAGACACATTTTAACGTCTTAAGAACATTAAATATTACAAAAAGCTAATTGACCATATTAAATATTCCATTCGATATCAGATAGTTCGCTGTGGTCAACTTTCATTTTTTTTTAACTAAGGACTGATTTTTCAACTAGAACCTTAATCGTTTTAAGGTAAATACAAGCTTATTTAATTACAAGTATTTTATTTTAGTGTCCCAAATCGAGCTTATTAGTCACTCATTCTTCCTAGCTATACCCTGAAGGCTTTGAATATCGTACAAATAGTTTTCTATTTAAAATTTGTATTTCCTTTGTGAAAAAGTAAAATAAACCAACAAAAATTATGAGGTTTATTTACATCTTTAAATTTCTTTGCATACAAAAACAAAGTTTAATATTTAAATAAATTTATAAATTTTGTTTCTTCTACGTACCAATTGAAATGCGCATAAAATGAAATGAAGTATCTTCTGAATCACATCCTGTACTCAATAATCCCAATTAAATTGTTCCCTATAGCACTTTCCTTTTCTTACAATTACTTTTTAAATTTCTGTATTACAAATATTTTTTTCCTTTATATTTTCGTTTAATTTTATTTGCTCTTCCAAATATTGCACTTTTTGTTTTTCATTCAAAATAAAAACTGACGTTTTTCCGAAAATTTATTTAAATCTCAACACAGTAGATAGGTAATATTTAAATTTATTGTAAGTACCGCTTACACCATTGTACAACGTTAGACTGCATTCGCACTCATAACACACTGAGGTAAAGGCATTGAATGTAATGAATATTCCAGCACACAGGTGTATCAGATCACAGGTAGTTAAGACCCCAAAAACCCACAGGTACCATATTGTACCGTACCGACAATTTTTTATAAAACACCACTCACATTCACATATGCTGCAGGTTCCTCATCATCATATACCGATCACATAACAATTGATCCTAGTTCTTGTTCGTTCGTTTATATATGTATATCTATGTTTTATGAATCGTAAATGGTTGAATTCAGGCGAAATGCCGAAGGATCGCGCACCACCCCTCGCGGATGATGCCATAAAACAAGTGCACCATACCTCGTCACGAGATTCTAAGTTACTAGTACTTTGCTACTCCGATCACACACTCTCAAATAAAATTATCGTTTATTGTTTCGAAAAATAAAAATAAATAAAATTGTAATTTTCTTTTGGACTTTTGATGTCTATGTGTGGCTAGGCCATAAAAGATGGTAAACATGGACTTGACAATAAACCTATCCTGAGAATTCGTAAATCCGATTGTTAAGCGATTACTTTTTCCAAATTTCAAAAAAAAGAAAAAAAAAAGAACTATATATAACAAAAACTATATCACAACCGTTTTTTCATGTTAAGATTTTTTTATTTGTTTGAAAAAAATATTTTCACAATCTTGCACTGTGTATCTTTTTTTTATCCACCCACTCACTCACTTGTTCTTGGATGTAAAATGTATTTATTTTTGTTGTTGTTGGTATTTAGTCGTCCTTATTCGGAAAAAAAAACACGAAACAAATTAATGTATGTTATCGCCGTTTGACTGTTGTTAACCGACTGAAATGTGAATCGAGCAGCCAACGGACAGACTGAGAATTATTGTCTGTATATCATCCTCCCAGAGTCGTCCTCCTTCTTATGATATTTATTTTATTTCTTTTTTTTTCGTAATCAATGAGCAGCAATAGCAGCAATGGATGTACTCGTACGCTCATAAAGAAACACAACATAACATAAAACACACCCGATGACGACGGGCGACGAACGACAAACGACGACGAAAGACGACGGCACAACTCAATCCTCATATCCTGTGGAACGTATGAATAAGAACGAAAACGGAGCTTTAACGGCCACATACAGTTGTAGTCCTGGATAGATGGATAACTCTGGTTAGATGTGAGGGGTAAAATAACTCCTACTCGTACAACTCTTCTTCTTTTGCACACATACGAGTACACTACACATCACCGGCCGCTTTTACCGAATTACCGCCTCTGCTGCTTTTATCGTCTGTACCTTCAACGCCCGTCCACCACACAGCACCGCACCGTTTCGAACAGCTACGAATCGCTTCGTTTTGTGTAGTATCCATGCACATGTGTCGTACAGTGTACGTATTAGTTTGTGTTGTGCTCCTGTGCTTTCCTCTTTTTTTTTTTTCGTTTTTCTACTTTTTTTTTGTGCTGGGTTTTGAACGTTTTTTGTTGTATCCTTGCGCCAATCGCAACAGCAACATATCAAGTTTTCCCACCACTCATGCACGGGGTGTGTAGCAAACTTTCTATGTACACAGAATTCTAGTACATCCCGGGGGGTGGTGGTGCTGATGATAACGGCGCTCTCACGTGAGGAGAAAAACAAAACATTCACCTTCCACCCCCTCAACCATACACAAACACATATCGTTTGCCGCATACACCCCCAAACACGTATAATAACCCGGCGATATGCGATTTCTCTCACTCATACTTGCACAATCTCCTTTCACCTCCTTTCGTGTTTTTCCTTTGCTCAGTTATATGTTTGTGTATGTTGTGTCACATGGAAAACGAACAAAACCAAGACCAACCCTCTCCCGGGTTCGGGCTGAAGGGCCAGTTGTGTGTCATATTTGTACACAGTTTCTATCGCATTCCAATATTAGAATATTTTATGTTATATGAAAAATTTACTTTTTTGACTTCACACGCACACCGGCGCACATATAAGCCTTCCATATAGATACACACCCAGCACATATACTTCTAAAATCGGTTAACAGCAACCGTTTTGTGTTGTACAACATATCCTGCTGATACAGAGTTCAATATTGTGGTACCAGTCATTCGTTGTGTGGTGTTTTCGTTTTCCTATCTGTTAATGAATTCAAATCTACGCGGTCATCATTCAAGCCACACATGTGTTTGGATCATAGTTATGCAAATGCATAGTTATTGTTATATGTACTTATATGAAAACCTTCAAGGATTTTAGGGGCGAACACAATCACCATGTGTGGGAAACTCAAGTTTTTTTTTTCAAAACGTATTTCAAGATAACAAAATTCATCGGGGTCAACTGACTACGTATGATTTAAATCGGCTAAAGGGACCCGTGATCCTGGAAGGATTCTACTGCGCATGAGTTGCTCTATTGGAAATTATGATGTGTGAGAGATGTCAGGAGAGAAAGTGGAATCTGGTAATAAAAGCGGGGTAACATTCTTCAAAAAAGGGGTAAAACGTTGAAAGCCCGTGTGTGTAGCGTGTAGCGGGTACGAAACGAAGTCGTGTAGTCGTATTCGTATGTGCAAAACGGTTTGAAACAACTTTGCGATGTGGGATACCTTTTTGCAAATAAATTTGAGATTGTATTTTTTTTTTGTTTATCCATAGAAGTCTGTAACGAATAGGAGATTAGAATATTTTTCCCTGGACCTGTTTTTGGGGCAGGTTTTGATTAATAGGTAGATGCACGAAAATGTAGAGTTGTTTACGGAATGGCAGATTTTTAATTAGTTAAAAATGTTTTTGCTAAGGCTGCGTAAGATTTATAGATTATGTTTTGTAACTCCTCCACGGATGGACACCTTTAAACAAGAGAGTGTCATCTTTTCAAATAGTGTGTCAAAGCATTTTCTTCGAAAATCAAAAATCAACTAGAACTGTTTTCAGTTTATTGCTCCCAAAAAAGTGAACGCTTCGAGAGTATAGGCACAACGCATTTGTCTATTAATCTTATAGTTAGATAGCTATAAGAAGTTCTTAATCGATTTTAAGTGATCAAGAAATGGTTTGCCGTGCTTTTATTATTAGGTTCTTGCTATCGTTTCCCGACTAATGGATCAAAGAACTTCTAGGAATCGGAGTAAAAAGAATAATCTAAGACACAGTTGCATATCCAATCAGTTGCATAGGCAATCATTTTTTTGAATCTGTTGAGTCAATCAAGACATGAAATGGTGTAGATCCTAACTCAACAGAGGAACGATAGCTGGAACTTACTAGTCATTAACACTACTCCAAGTGAGATTGTAATTTTTCAAGGTACGAATTCAAAATATATCATTGAGCATGAAAACTATGCATTATTTTCATAGGTGCCATTGGTGTTTATTCACAAGAAAATGTCAGATCCAATGGAACCTATCTTTAAACAGACTGATATACTACAACATTCCATACATCTTGGAAAAAATATCATAGCTATTGCCATAGGCGAGATTGAATAGCTCAGTCAGAAACTAAATGACCAGTAGAACAAATTTTTGAAGCGAGCCGCCCAAGTAGTTTGATTTACTTTTTGTGGAACACTTGCAGCTCAGACATGAAAAGACTGAGAGTAAAATTCTTCACCCAAATTAGTCCTGAAATCAAGAAATATGTAGTTCTAACATGAGTTCTGACATAAGTTCAAATCAAGACAGAATACAGAAAAGTAAAGAAAATAATTTCTGAGATCTTTAATTTTTCGATATGCCAAACAACCAAAAGTCTAACATTAAATCATGATAAAAACGAAACATTTCTCTTGTCTAGTCGCTTTGTATCTAAAATGTCAGGAAATGAAGGCAGTTACTGGACAGACTGTGCAAAATCTAGCGCTATAAATTTTGTTGCTATTTTCTTTGAATAACTAATGTTTTCGATTCAAAATGAATCAGAGGCTGCAGTGCAGCGCATAGAATGTAATCGATTGAGATTTTTTTTTCACTATGCGGCTGTACCCTTCTGACAACGGCTAATCGTCAATGGGGATTGTACAAGAATTCATTAATACAACCGGGAGTATGTATGCATGTATATGCATTGATAGATGCCATGAACTAAGACCCCTAGACCCCTACATTATAGTTAATGGTCATAATAGAAATCGACGACAGAGATAAATAAATTTGATACAATGCGAAGAATGAATGCCATTCTGCTTCCATGCTAAGGATAGCCGAAAATCCGAAAGAAATTGTAGATGTGCTAAGACAGCACTTTCAGAACCAGTGAATTCCAACGTTTGTACGACACAGCAGTCATACACAGAGCCATATAAAATTCTGTTCACAGAGATTGTTAGGTTATTGTATAATAATATTGTAGTTGCTAAGCTAGGAGTATACTAAGGAGTCGATTACTTCGATTATGAAGTATATACAAACAGGTTGAAGATTGTTCAAGCTAAGAAATTTGTGAAAAAAAAATGCTTATTGTAATTTTGAGTTGTGATACTCCCTGATTTTATCAACAGTTTATTCCTAAAAAATGGTTACATTGCAATCTTTATTTTCATTCTTGCCGTAATTAGAGTCTTACAGTGACTCTTGAAACTGTAATGGTAGGATTTTCCCCAAAACTGCAATCCTTGCTGGTTGTCCACGTAAACGAGCAATGAAAATAGCCCAAGGCCTTTAGATCGCGAGGTATAAGTGGCCAATTAACACGAAAACGAGTATGAGAACCCGTGTTGGGTCTTGAATTAACAAAAGGTGGGATATGACACCAGCGTACAGGAGTTACTAATGGATTTCTTTCACACCATATACAGGAATTTTAATTCATTTTGACGCACTTGTTAGACTGAGTACTGTCCTTTATTACTGAACACAATGTTGCAATAAACTTCAGATTATCCAATGCCCTGATGGATGATATGCTTGATGAGTTCATGCAACATAATCGATTGAAACTGAATCAGCATCAGCTTCATGAGAATTTTCAAAAAAGTTCTCGGATTATTCCCCTACACAGTCCAATTGTATCAGCAATTGAAGGCAAACGACCATCAGTTTCGTTATCGCTTCTCAGTTTGGATTTTACAGCTCCTTGAACTGGACGTCGAATTTGTACAAAAAATTACTTTCTCTCACAAGGCATATTTTCATCTTGGCGGCTATGTCAACAAACAAAATTGCGGCATCGGAGGATGGGAACGCTCGCATGTGATTGTCGAGAAGCCACATTAGGTCCTGCGCAAGATAATAGTCTGGTGCGAAATCTGGAATGGTGGCATCATTAGCCCACTTCGATCAATTGTTAGCGCTACAGAGCCATGATTACCGAATTCTTGTGGGCTGTAACTGAAGACTTGGAGTTGGGCCATCTTTGGTTTAAGCACGACGGCATGCCATCAAACAGTCGATCTTTGGCGGGCTGAGTCCTGTTATAAGCCGCCTTGGCGATGTCAATTTGTCATTGTTGAAATTGCAACTTGGATGGCTACTTGCATCTCTCACACCTTGCTGAAAATTGTAGAGTTAAAATTGAACTTGGCAATCATGCATACGCAACACTATGAGACGCAGAGAAAAAGATAATGAGCAAGTAGCTAAAGAAGCTCGCCTCCAAATGGTTGCAAAAATTAAGCTGGTGAAGTGCAGAAAGTGGCATTCGGTAAAACGTTTGGTCCTAACATCGTTTACTTACGAAAATAAGTTTAGAGAATGAACTTCCTGTGCACTTTGAAATTGTGAATAGAATTTGGTGTGGGCTTTTGCGTCGCGTGGTTCAGTAGGTACCTTTCATACAAAGTATGAATACATGGCCATGAGCCGATTTTGACAGAAGCGCAAAGCATACGTTATACCGGTTGTCGCCGGACTTAATTGTATCACATTGCTATAAATACCAAGTTCCGAGGACACCATATATTTAGCAGTTCGTGTTTAGATAAATAGAGGCGAAACAAGATTTGCAATCAGTAGAACATAAACAAGTTAAGCTCTTTAACGACATTTAAATTTATAACTTTATGATGATTAAAACTTAGTTCCTCTCAGTTCCTAAAACAAAAAAATCATACTAGGGAAGAAAATGACGACGCAGGTTCTCAATTCTGGACTCATGCTCTCGCTGAAAGTCGTACTCAAGTAGAGAGCGAATTTATTAAATCTTGATGGATCTGGTCACACAGGGGTTTGAAAATTCATTGCAAAACTGTTTGATAAAGTCAACAGATGAGAATTTTATCCCCATGTGAACGAAAATGTAACTCCATGTTGTATATAATGCTCTTGTCCCGGAGAGATTGAACAAAACCATTGCACTAACAGTAACTGATAGGCGTCGAAGAAGTTTCGTGATTTTTGGTGAAGATATTGCCATTGTTTGTATTAGCGAGGGAGAGGTATTCAATAATCTAGTCGAGCTCGCTGAAAGGCTGAAAGACGAAAGATGGGGACTAATTTAAGGAATACCAGAGGTGCGCAAAATACAGGCTGAGTCATCTTATTTGAAACCATAACGGTTTCCTAAATATTTTTATGGTATTGGTTCAAGTCGAAGGCAGACAAATTGAATTAGGGAAAGTTGCTTCAGAAAAAATATTTTAAGGACCAACCAAGGAGAAAAACGAGGATTTGGTTAAAGACCAACTTAACACCTATATATGTATGTACATATATGTATGTTAATATATACATAAGCAACATGAATTTAACTATTCTTTTCGAATGATAAAATAGATAAAATTCGTTAGGTAAGTGAAAAAACTTAAATTTAGTAAGCAACAACTGTCTGAGCTACCTATTCTTGGATTATATTGTGGGTGATAGACAGATAATTTATTCGCAAAAAGCAGAGCCACAAACCATAGCCATAGTGTACGCAGACGGCTTTATCGCATACAGCTAAGGTCCAAAGATTGACGTTATTAACATACTTCTGCAACTTGACTTCGATAAAAGTTAAAATTTGTGACAACTGGAAATTGAAGAACAATTTTCAAAATTCGGAAGCAATATTATGTAGGTTCTCTTACGACATCAAAAAGCAGCGACTTCCTTGTCGAAATGTAGTCAGGTACCATGGGATCTGGCTAGATCAATATCAGTATATCAACAAACATATATGTAGATGTTAATCTGGCCAGAGCCAAATGTGATTAATTTTTAGCAGGCAAATTGATCAGAGGGTGAAGGTGATCTGCTACAAGCCTACGCTTGTATTTGGTTGTCCCGTGTGGTTCAACGTGAGAGCAAGTCTGTTGAAAAAGATTCGAATGTTCAAGAGGACTCGCCGTCGTTTATACAGAACACCAGAGTTAGACTCAGAACATAAAATTATATCCTAATGTATTGTATACATTGCAAGAGAAATGACCTCGTTAAACAACCTGATCTCCGTGGCTTACTACTCCGCCTATAATATGTATCAATAGAGAATACCCTTAGACGGCTTTATTCCTCCAGAAGTATTCCTCTATCTCGATAAGAACGATCTGATCCAGGACACATTGTTCAAACAGCTGTAGACAGGCAACTCAACAGAGACATCGCACATGGCAGTACGGAGGGTCTGCGACTCAGTAGAACGGTATTGGATTTTGTTCGACAGCATCAACCAAATGAGACCAGGATTGTCAAATCGAAATAAAAGCCAAACAAGCCACCGTTCGGTGGTGTTGACCATTCATATCAACGCTTTTGGTTCAGAAATGCTCACCATCATCAACCCTGCTAATGAACTGTTTCAGGACAAGGAAATAATCTCTAATAATACAAAATCTCATCCCGTCTGCTCTGGAGATCGAAATGTAAATTGTTGAAGGCAACATAACTCAGAAATTAGATCCATTTCCCCGAAACTAGTAAGGTATTGAGTTGAAATATAGAAAACAAGCAGACTCAAAATATTCTGACTTCGACGCCAACTCCGTGGGTTCGGAAAAAGCAAACAACCCAATAGTATTTTTGATGAGTCAATGAATGATAAGATGTGATTGTGATAAAGTTAAGACTGCTTGGGAAAATCCTTAGATTCCGCGGTATTTTGTCAACCGAATCTCTTAGCCTAGCATTAGAAATGTGATTCCGAAAAGACGCTTGCATTAATTGCTTATACCAAATAGTAAACTGGTACATGGTTAATCATAGCAAAAGTCGGAATACGGCAATCTAAATCTATATTGACCCATAATCTCATTTGAAAGCAAAGAGATCTGTCACTCTTGCAAATTAAACATCAACTCAATTTCATTCAAAAATTGCTACAGCTTTAAAATTTCATCTTAAAGTCGTGGTCGTACGACAAGATGAAACAAACACTACCCCAAACCTTAAGTCCTTTAAATATGGACTTCCTTGAAGCAAACAATTTTGTTCCATTCTTCTCCTTAGAAACAAAAGATTTATGATGTCCAGTCCGTCGGCATTTTATTCGCGCGACAAGGTATTCTTATATTCGTACCTATACATTCCCTTACATCGGCATCAGTACTAGCAACAATTCAACAAAACCAACCCTCAATTTTCCAATATACAAAAAATAAAGCTCTCGATTTCGGTCAGCACCAGAACACCACTACTAATAAACATCGAAAGGACATTATAATACCACTGCCACGTGCTATTTTTTTTTCTTCTCATAATCATAATCATTCTCTTCCCCGATTCTGTACATTCATTGCTTTCTTATACATACCTTTCTTCTGGACTAGAGTAGAAGGTGAAAGCTAGCCCAGCTCAGGACGGTTCGGTTCAGCCACAACAACCGAAAAAATAATAATAAAAAAATCGTTAAAATTAAAAGCACATGGACAAGAAGAAGGACACTATGCTGTAAGTTATACCTACCGGACACAACCACTGCTGCCATGCTGCAAAATACAATACGGTTAACGGCATGGCAATGGAATGGAATGACTATGGCAACAGCGACGGCAACGGCAACGGCAACGGCAATGGCAATGGGAATGGCAATAGCAACGGCGACGACGACGGCGACTATCTATTGTTCTTCTTTCTTCGGACGAATGACCGAAGGCATACCTTCACAAGAATAGCCACCCCTACAACCTTCAACCTGTAACAACCACCCACTTCTACAGCTGCTGTCGTCATCACACCGATGGACAGCGAATTTCCTCGCTAAACAAGAGAATTTTCTTTCAGTTAACTAAAGGACACTACCAAAAACGGAACCAAGACTGGACATATCGAAACTAGCTACGGATTAGAATTAGCAAAATTAGTTTTTCTTAATTTTCCTAAGGTTTTTTTTTTGGTTTCGTGATGAAACATTTACAATTAGAAAAGTCCTTGTGTGGAACTCAAAACGATGTGTATCATACGTCATACGAGGAAAAGGATACTCCCCAAATGTGTGAATATGTGAATAGTTTTTTTCCAAGTTTTTCTTTTCATTTTCTTGTTGTTGCTCTCATTTTTTATTTTGTGTTCAGTGCACATGTGTGTACATATAATGTATGAGGAAGAAGATGATAAGTTTCTTGCAAGCTCTGTGTATCTTGCAGGATTGTGCGCGTGTTTAGAAAGGATAGTGTACACGACAAAACACCCCTTTCCTAATAGAAAAGAATAATAAAAAAAAAATATATAATGAAATAAACCGAAAATACGGTGGTGTATCTAGTTGCAACTGTGAAATATAAGGACAATCATTTCAGATTTTGCATTCGGTCGAACTTCATGATTAAAACGAAACGACACAAAGCTCCTAACTAAGCTCACCCCGTTGATGGTTTGTTTTATTTATTTTATTTGATAGGATAATGTGAAAAGTTCGATTAGTGTAAAGGATAGAGGGAAAAAAGGGCATTTCATCTACTCACATTCGCAGGGAGAAAATCGAAAAAGTGAAAGTTTTTTCCTCTCTCGCGTGCGCACATTTTATTCCCACATTTCATCCCCCACCCACTGCGGTGGGTTGTATTCTGCTCTGAAGTACTCATTCCGGCAAGGGGTAGCCCGCGCGATGTGTGTGATTATGCGATTGTGTGATTGTGTGAACTTTTTTCCCATTTACTCTTGTGTTGACTCTATCTGTATGTGTGGTAGGATGATGTGCTTTTTATTTTGTTTCTTCCCTCTGAGTGATGTCGTTTCGAGTACGAGGCATCCACCTAAGCATATACATACATATATGTACATACATATATAGTTGTACCCCCATCCCCCAACATCAAAATAAAAATAGGAAGAATCAAAGCAATAAAGAGTGGGTAAGGCAAAATGAGAAAGATAGACATTGCATTTAAGAGCGAAAGAGAACGAATGAACAACCCTTATGTGCTAAATTTCGCATATGCGCGGGAGTATGAGCACGCGGCGGATATAATGTATCTAAAATATATGTGACATACATAACCAGGAGAGCACGACTAGAAGTGCTCGTACTCGTACTCTTACACCAAATAGCTATAGCAATATAGCAATAGAAAACAGAAACAGCAATTGAAGGTACAGAGCACAGTAGGCAGTGTATGTTTTGTTTGTGGGGTTATGTGGGAATGAAAACGACAAGGACACGACACGATGACGATCAGGACTGGTTGGAAAAATTTCACTCCTTATATGAGTCGAATCGTTGTTGAAGATATTCGTATTCGGATTCTTATATATGTACACACACTGTCGTATAGTCATTTTAGTATAGTATCTCATGTATAAATACGAAAACGACACACCAAAGGGGGATGGCGCAAAAAACATAACACAATTGGGTAACACAAAATGTTTCACAGTTTTTCTATATTTTTGCTTTTTTTTTTATTCTTTTAACATTCGTTTCTACGGTATACGGACGAAGGACTCAAACTCTTCGTAGATAGAGATGTAGGGAAAGCAATACAAGGCGCACATGAATCCTTTTTTCTTATTGGGGGATTTCGTTGGGTCGTTCTTCGTACCCGCACTTGTAATGTGTTTCTTTGCTCGTATGGAGTACATAAATTTTCAAATCGTTGGCCGTCGACAACGAACGACGACGACATCCCCCTGTGTGTACTCAGGGTAGTCCTTGGGGAATAGCATATCCCTGCATGTACATATGAGATGAAGTATGAGGTCTAGGTATTCGAATAGGTGTAGGTACTAAGCAAAATGACACCCTTTGTCATCTGACAGTAGTCCACCTTCTACCCAACTACTTGATGTACTTGGGTGAATTGGGTGAATTGGGTGAATTGGGTGGCGAAGGGTAGTGTGGATAAAAATGTTTTAATTAATTCTCGCGTAGATCGAGTTCGCTCTGGCTTTCGCAAGCGATTCGAGTTACCGACGATAGAACAATGTATTTTAGAGTCGTTTTCTCTTCTATTTTATTTTCTTCTCTCTCTTGTTTCTTTTTTTGTCCCTGACTATGTGCTGGAGGGTAATAATGTCGCCGTCTTTAAATGGGAAAATGGTCATAAAGCTAAAAAAATTAAATAATTTCTATTGTTGTCAAATGTCGTCCTGCAAGACAAGGAATCTACACGGAAACTTCTTATTAATTTTCATAGTTCTACCTAGGTATTTAAATTTGCTCTTTTTTGCTTTTGTTTTGTTTTTCTTTTGCTGGCATAATTTGTTTAAATTAGTCGGAGTTAGTAGGTTCTGCCTTCTTTTTCCCTGCTTACAGGGTAGGGAAGAGATAGAACTTCAATTTAGTCGCTGGAAGAATAAGGAAATGTTATGGAGCAAGAGCGGGGATGGCTTTTCACGGGGGTTTTGGTTTGACTAAATCAATTCTAAACTATACAATTATGCTCTTCACTAGCTTAAAGAGCAACTTTCTCCCATTTCGAAGTTCGTTAATCACAGTCTAAACTCTAAACTATTGTGTATTGAATTTGTAGGTACCGGATCGACTGTCCGGATCTATTACGGTCCTTCATCTCAAAGATGAATGTTGGATCTCCTCTGCAAATATCACCATTTGTTTGAAAACACAGCTTTTATTGTATAACATAGTTTCCCAAAACCCTTCGATCCCTTGTCCTTGAATGTGGCTTACTGACCTGAGAAAATAGCTTCAAGTATAACAACAATTGAATGGAATCAAAGATACTTTGGCAAGTGTAAATTCACATTGGATTTAAATTTTGATAACAAAGAGAAAAATCTGCCTGTTGCAAGCAATCATGTAGATATGTATTATTCTGAAGAACCACCAACTATTAATTAAAATGAAAGTTACTCGTACGCACTATAATGTAATGGAAAGCAAGAAAATAGACATTTATACTTTTCAAATTCATGCCCAAATCAAGGCTTTCAAACTAATGGGCTTCGGCGCTCAAGACGGTCAGCCTATCTCCCATAATAGTGCTGGAATCTTGTTCCTTGAATTGCCCTCAGCAGATCGCTTGTGGATTTTTTAGTGCACCAAAACCCTGGTTAAAATTTATAATTTTTTTTAATTTCCAAACAAAGTCCCAAGGACTCAAGTTTGATAAATAAAAGGCTGAGACTCAAAAACTCGTTAAATAAAAGCGCTCTTTACAAATCGCATTATTCGGATGCAGTACCCTAATGTTCCACATGTTCGGTTTCATACGAATGACCTTTTCAAGGATTGTCTAGTAAAAATGATAATTTAACCCTGATAGAATAATCCTTGGTCATCAAAAACAAACAAAACAAGCATCCGGTTGGTCTCCAAATTGATCATTCTTACTTGTGTGATGTTTCGTCTTCCAGTCGATACACTCACAAATCTGGCTTACTCCTCGGATATCCTGTTCCACTTCTGCTGCGGGTGGGCTTCGTCTACCTGATTGCAGTAGTGGAATGTCTTCGCGCCAATGTGAACAATTTATTGGCACTCGCTTCTGCTTGTTTTTAAGCCTATTGGTTCGTGGGATGTAGTTGGAAGTTAAAAATACTGTTTGTTTATAAAGGTTTGCAGCTCCAATGTGACGATTTTGGTCTTTCAACTGATACAATACCTATCGATAAAGTAGCACTGTTTCCATGCTTAATCAGAACAGCTTAGTTTTTGTACTAAAAATGTGGCTGCACTAGATTGTAGAAAGCATACTGAATACAGATTTTGCATTGCCAATTCCGCTGTTCACATTCAGTTCGGTATCATTATCTTCTGAGACCGTTCTCCCTAGATATAGAAAGCGGTTTATCTTCTCAATTTGCTGTGCGCTGACGTAATGCTGAGATATTAAAGTGCACATAGCTTCGAAATAGCAACACGGATACGGACAGTCAATTGGCCAGAGACAACGAATAGAATAACAATCGAATAACAATGTTCTCCTTGCGACACAAAAAAGATTCCCAGAAATTCTATATTTCAACAACTACAGCGAAAATTCGATTTTAAGGCAAAGGAAGGGAACGACAACACCAACCAATGGGAATGGATCACTTAGCCTTGGGGACATATGTAGATAGGTGATGTGGTGCGAATACTTACTTACTTAAGATGGCGTTTCAGGCCGGGATAGCCTACAAGCGTCTCCAGCTCTTGTCTATCAGGTTTCAGAAGTTTACACAATACAGCAGATAAGATCTTATGGGCGATGGATGTTAAGAAAACTGATGCCAGTGACGCAGTTCAGAAGTTCTCCTTTCTTAATGGTCTGGCGAACATTGCTGAGGTTCCATTAATTGGGTATACCTTCGTCCGAACAATATAGCTGACAGCTGATTGACCAGGAGTTCTCCAAGTTTTCTTGGGAATATTGAAGTGCATGAACCGCGTGATAATTACCACAATGATTTTACCCATCGCAAAGTCAGGGTGGCCTGTTAAGGAACGAAACCTTCCATGTTTGTTACTTCGAAGTTTGTTACCCTTGATTTGTTTGCAAGGGTTGTCGACCGTAGATTCGTCCGTATCCGAAGTTTCCCTTCTTCCATGGCCGGGCTTGTCATCTATTTAACCACATAACTGAATTGATGTCATCATAGTTTGGTGTGAATAATGTCCTAGCCTCCCCACTTACTTTATTGTTCTTTTTGCCATTTTTGTGCACAAAGCATGGGACCTACCTGTTGTCGCACAATCAGAGAAAGATATCAATATTGGTTTGTTAAGACTTACCATCCGCAGATAGGATGATGACATAAGAAATCAATTTCTTATTGTTGACGGCGAGATATGAACCAAAATCGCTCTAATATCGCTAGTGATTTGTAATAGTCCATTTTACCGCCTACCGTGAGATGATGGTCATAAACGTCCTGCTTACAATTTTGTATTTTTTATAACTTTTCTGCGATCAACAATTTAACAACAGTCACCATTAAAACGTTTGCACATAGCACGAGTTTTCTGTATTTAGGACTCCTCTAAGAGTACGCTTCATGAGCAAATTAAACTATTTATTTTGCAATTGTTTTTAAGGGTGTTAGCCGTGTTGAAGTCCACTCACTTCATTTCTCGCCAGTTAATCTGTCTATGATAAGTCTACGAGTATTTCTCTGAACAACATTGTGTGCTTTAAAGGATTGCAGTGATTGAACTAGAAGGCATTTTTCACTGATGCGAATTTATTATTTAAACAAGTTTGATGATCCATTTAAATGCAAACTCGAAAATACTCCTACGAAGATGGCCACCACATTCCTATCTTGTAACTTTCTTGTTATAATATAATTGACTCGTTGAAGGAAACTACATTAGATCATTACATAAAATTTTAAAATTTAATTTTTTTTTTCTCAATTAACATACTTGAATGAAATTAAAACCGTTAAACTCATCTTCTTCCCACAAACATCACATGCTCACATCACTCTGGAGTTCACAATCAAATGTCCACTCTAAAAGTGACTTCCACATCGCCCCAAAACTAAACTTTCCACATACGAACATTCGTTGTTTCCCATTTTAAAGTGATAAAGATGATGTATCTCAACCATTAGCCAAACGTTATACTCTTTAAGATACACACACGAGCACATAATGCAAAATCTGATTACCTTTGTCGACCATTGTTATCGGGCGGCCGTTTTCCCACGCTTAACTCATATTTCGTCTATTTACGATTTTTTCCCTCATTTCTAAGTTTTTATGATTTTCCACGCGATTTCTTATGTTTTCACACATATATCTGGGTCTGCTCTGGACACTCTCTGGCCACATTGGACTATTTGGAGGAAAATGACCCCACCTAGACAGTAGACAGAGAAGACGAAACCTAAAATGAACCCGAACGAACGGGCAAGGAGGAGAACGATGACAATGTGCCATAATTTGGAGGAATTGGAGGAGTTTGAGTTTAGAGTTAAAGAGGACTCTCCTGATGTTGTGGTAATAACGAAAAAAAAAGTTCTAACGTCCACCGGGGGACCATTAACCGTGTGCTGATATCGAAAAAGAAAGCCAAGAAGAAATGTGAACAACAAATGAAAGAACATGCCAAACAAGTGAAGAAAAATTGTAATAAGAACACTAAAAATGTTGTGAATAGAAGGAGGAAAAAAAAAGAAGATGTACAGATAAAGATAGCGAACGAATTTCGGTCAATTAAGATACCATCGAGTGCGTGTGGAAGGTTTTTGTTGTTCTTATTGTAAAGGTCACTCTTGGTAGATGGTTATCAATTGGGAATTCTTCCCCCACTACTCTTTACAACGGTTCATGTGTAGGGTAATTATCCTATTCTTCTCTTGGGGTATAAAACGCAGTTTTAATTACAATATTTGTAGTTGGAATATACTCGTGTTAAAATTTAAAAACTTTGCCGAAAGTGTTATTGAGTAATTTTGCACGCCCTATGGATCTATTTTCACATGAAAAGTTTTTCGTTCTGCCTTAACGCAGCCTTAACGGAGCATCGTGCAATGTTGAAAGTCCGACATACCAATTTAGCTTTGGAAAGGAATCAATGTCAAAGCTAATTTCCAAACTGTTCAGCGCAAAACATGTAGTACCTGACCAACTAATGACATTACATTCAAAAAATCAATGTTGAAAATTGTGTGGAAATTTCCTTCGGTAGACCGGTGAAAGTCGACAGAGGACACCAAATGCGAGCCACGGATTTATTTCCCTTGCATTACATGTCTTCTCCAATTTGACTATCTACAAAACCGTCTGTTGTTGTCAATTTATAGGCTCGGGAATAAGTTTAAATAAATACACACATCTAAAGAATGCTTTTTAAGATTTTTTTTCAGCATTTAACATTTAAGGGATATTTCAGGCACAGTGCATAGCGACTAGTTATTTTAAGTGTATCATTTTTGCTCAATTGTGTGGTTTAACAAGAATCGCAGACACAGCAACTCGTCTTTCAAATTTGGGCTTTTTTGTAGTTTGTCCACCCAAACAATGAATCTCACTTACCCCCATATAAAGCAGGGTTAGATCGAAGGATTCTGGAAGCTAATTTTTAGTCCCCAATCTTGAAATCATTCTTTCACCAGGTTGTGACTTTATAAATAGATGATATTGGTGGCAGTATGTCACGTAGAACTATTCTGCTGAGAGCACATACTATATTGTCTACATGGATGTCACGTAAATTTGAAAAAGAAAAGTATTTGTTGATGATTTTTCTGTACGAGTCACAATTGATTTAAGCCTCAGGTCCTTCTTCATTTTAAAGGACCTTTATGCAGGGCAATTCATACACACAATATCCAGTACGTTTCAGTGGGTAAAAATTATGTACGACTCTACACATGTCTCAATTTGACAGGACAATCTGAAATTTCGCATGCGTACGTAACACATTCAGTGTAAAATAAAAAAACTTGAAGGTATTGGATAAACAATTTATTTTTGAAAAGCAAGCAATTGTGTCACATAAATGTGATGAGCCATCTCGGATCCAAAGGATCGCAAGAACTTCTTGAGAATGGATATAAGTAACATTTTTATCGATTTTAGAATATTTTCCTAAATAGATTTTTTTTATCCCAGATACAGCGCATTATAGCCTATACTTATAGAGTTCCACTAACTGTATTCAAATTTGGTTTTTATTTTAAAGAATGTTGTTATCGGGGTGCAACAAATCATAACTAGATCAATATCAGATGAATACTGTGGCAATTTCCTACACACGACAGAATGCTTAGGAACTTGTAAAGGGAAGAACAAAAATTGTGAGATTGGCCGGGTAATCTACCAACTTCCCACTCCAAATTCAGCTTGCTTTCGTATCCGTTGAGCAAAAGTAACCCTCATCTCTGACAAAATTTTGCTATATGTAAAACTCCGAACCATTTTATAATTGGTTTTAAGCCCATTCTAACGCATACCAGGATCTAGTATCTTTAATTCTTGAATTCGGGAGCCCAGTAGTACTGGTCTCAACTGCGGGAATGTGTTTTTTGTAGAACGCACTGATCTAATCCCTGCTGCTGGCGAATAGAGGCGTGTAGAGTTAAATTAATATAATCTACTAACAATACTACGAATAATGCGTTCAGAGGAGAGGAGTGATTAACTTGCTGAGTGTGTGTAAATGAACACTTGTTTATGAAATAGTATTGCACGATTTGTTTACAACAATTAAACTGGTTCGGTAACTATCCTCATTGGAAACAGTCATTAGAAATCCATTGATAGACTAAACAGCCCACAAACTTTCTATATTGAAAATTGCTTTAATAAAGCCAAATGTTGACGGCAATGCCAAGGAATGCAAGAAGAAAACTAAAGTTTAAAAAGAAGAAAGCTTTCAACCCTGCATCGAAAGATTTTTGGATCGGTGGTGGCTATTTCGCTCCATGGGTACCCATCTTACGTGATTGTAGTTCTTTAAAAGAGAGGGTCTCTTGGGCGGTCAAGCAATCAGAAATGAATTGGTTAGTTTGGAATACACTATCACTTAAACCATGTCACTGTTTTGAAGAGCACGATTTTGGCTGTCCAAATTAGGGATCCTTCACTCAGTTGAAAGGAATTACCTAATAAAAGTCCACCATCGATCAACTATTCGCACTGCAGTAGATCTTGCAAAGGACCAGGGAATTTTAGATTGACAATCATGATCTACTTTTCAACTCTAAAGCCGAAAATGATAACATGCATGGAGAAGAGGAACACCTAGTCTAGTTTTTGTTGAATTTAGAGAATTGTTGCAACTGCATCAAGCTCGGGAATGAATTTTTTGACAGCGCCTTTGGAAGAATTGTGCAATTGTCATCATACCACTCCTCTGCTTTATGATGGAAATCCTTGAAACAATTCCAAAGAGGATAAAGAAGCAATATGCCGTTTCAAGAGAAAGAAACTGCAAGTAATTTTGACTTCATTCTAATCAGGGGTCTACGCACCCAACATCTGATATAGCGAGTGTGAACCCAGTGGACCCCAAAGCTTCGGTTTGCAACCCTGGGAGACGGTGTTGTGGAAAAAAACAGCAATTGAAGTGGCGCTCGCAAGTTTCACGGGACCTCAGGCGACTTAGAGTGCGAATTTTATAATGCCGTTGGCAGGCATTCTTCTATGGGCTATTCTCTCCTTCATGATAGTGCGTATACAATGCTATCTCGTATATTAGTGGCTTATTGAAGGTGTGATGAGGCGTTCAAAACATCGATTTGGGTCCTCTGATGGACCTCGGAAAATTTGCGGATAGATACAGGGTATATGCACGACTTTCTTCGATCAGCACTTAATCGATTTAATTGCTGTTCTTGAATTAAGCTTAGGCCGCTAAGTGGATAATTTTGTGGGCTAATCTTGTACACAATGATATAACCGGCTTTAATTCAACTACAGTTTCTACCAGCTAAAGGCTGATATTCATATGTCGCCTTTCTATATTCTTCCCAACTACTTCGGCCTCCACTACTTTTGAAATCATTAAAAACCGAAAGCATGAATATGCCGTTTCAGAACTTTTTCAACTCCGATTATAGGGTCGCCTGTCTATATTAGATTCAAGTCAAGGAATTGTCGGCCCTCTAGTTTAACATTTACTCTGATAGAAACGCACGCTCTCAGAGCTCAGAGTGTTAAGCACATGATCTTGGTGCCGTCCATCTGAACGATAGGTTCCGCTACGGCCCAGTCAAGTCTGAACTCATATTAGGAGTTTCGAGCACTGTTATTGACCAAATTCAATCCTTCATGGATAAAGGAATGAAAAAACTTACAGCTCTGTTAACTTTTGCAGAAACTATTGTATCTGAACAATTTTTGTAAGATTTTTACCCTCTGACTTCAGTCAAACTAAGCACATAGTCATCCTTAGTTTAGAATAGCTGTTCAACAAACACCAAACAAGATTTTACAAACATATTTTCAAGCAATGAAACCCACAATTAAAGAGGGAAAAACGCCTAACATTCTGTGGAATCACTACGAGTGGCACATAACAACAGTCTCTATGATCTTAGAGCACGTTTGAGCTAATCGCACCCTATGACTAAGCAAATGTCAATCCACCAATCTCTATGGAATAACTTACTTAAAAAAACGAAGCCCCAGGTCTAGCTTCTAAAGTATGTATGCGACGACTTACTTAAATTAACCATTAACCTGCCTTTAGTCATACTACAAAATCAAGCAGTGTGGCATCAGTTGCAAAAGATGGGAAAATTATATTTTGGATCACTTGGTTAGTGAGGACGGGAGCTTTTTGATTTTTTTTTTTTGCATTTAAGAAATCTAGTTGTTTTGGTTTTTGTGTCGTCATCTTCTCCTAATCTTGAGTGGAACTTGAGCCTCCATTCTTTTTTGGACCGGGTTTTGTGCGAGACCTTCGATGAGCATCACACAAACGCCTCTTTTCTGCACCATTCATAGTCTAGTTCGGTGTAAGTTATCTCTTCGCTGTTTCTGCTATACTAGGTCTACACTTGCCCCCTCTGCTCTATAGCCATTTCCATCCTCACATGCTTTTATCACCACGTTCCTCATATAAATGGAATTGATACTCATATAATGGCCACAACTCCTGTTTGATACAAATTACATTTCTCAATGGCAAAGACTAATGAAAAAGGTTCAAATATAGGTTAACCAGAAGTTTCCTACCCCAAAGCCAAGCTAAGGAAGAGATTTATATCGACACGAGTAAACCAATAGCTTTGAACCCCTGCGCCAAAATTTGATTTTCGACCTCCACCCATTTTGTGATTTGCTCAGACCACCTCTATACTTTTCAGTTGCAAACAAAAATACAAATAAATACAGCATTTGCACTTCACCAGAGAGCCAAAGGTGCAACAATTTTATTACCCACACACAACAGTATTGCAATCCACACATAAGGCTCAAGCCTCAACTAAAGTCTTAGCCACTTTCTTTCATCAAATCGCAATCATATAATCAACCGCAAAACATTTTATCGTGCACACCTTATTCTGTGGATGCCCTTAGGGGGGTTTTGTTATGCATATACATCTACCACAACTACTCGTACCATCACCACCGCAACACCGCAATGCCATCACCAAGCAACCAGCCATTGTTATCTGAAGGAGATCTTATAGCATCACATCACCACCTTCATCTCCTCATCTCCGTCATCATCTTCATCTTCATTATCATCATTATCATGGCTTGTATCTGCATTCAAGTACTCTTACTCGTACTCGTACTCGTACATCGTATCGCATATCGTATGCATATCGCCGTGCAACTATTTTAAGGTCACTTGATGCAAAAAACAAACAGGCAACTACTCAGCTAGTCAGGCATACAATTGCTTTACCGTAGATACTCGTAAAAGCCACAATACGCCCATTATCGGCGGGGATATTCGTATGTAAACGCTGCCAGACAAAAGCTATACGAGCATGGGACCAAAACCCAACCCGAGCATCCCAAGCCCAAAAACTAAACAAACTTTGTTACAATAATAAATTGATTTGCGGTTTTTTCGATGCCCCTCAGACATGCTAGTCAAGGCAGCTACTTTGGAGTTTTACGAGTACTCCTATAGACACCACCAGCAGCAGCGGTGGTCGGAAGCATCAACATCATCATTACTCATGGGACTCCAATCGAATTCAATTACTAAGACAGCAACACATCCCAGCAACAAAGTTCTGGTGGTTACAGGTTGCCGGTTACCGGGTACTGGTTACTGGTTATGGTTACCACCTATCATCTATCCATGTGGCAATTGATATGACACGAAAATCAATTTGAATTTCATGTGAGCTAGGTAGCTTGGTATGTGTCAGTAAAAGATACTCTTGTCCTAAGGCTTAATTCTCCTCGATCTGAAGAACAATAGCCTAGGACATTCGAAACCACATTCATATCCTTCGGCCATTCAATTTGTATAGTTCTCTTTCTCGCAGAGGAAATGACCTTTTGTCAGTAGTCTCTCAGCATCTAAGTACGAGTATCTATGTCATAATTATCCTTTTGCATACAAGAATATTCTTATACTCAAATCCATAATCGTATTGCTTATCCAGGCGCCAGCGCAAGTTTATCTATATCCTTTTGCGAATCTTAAAACGAAAAAAAAAAAAAGAAGAAAACTATCACACTCAGGTATCCGTATGCACATTGACACCACCAACATGAACCAGGATTCGCTCTCCCTCTTGAAAAATCCAAAGGATTCAATTCGATTCGATTACGAAACGACGTCATTCTTGACCGAAGAAACCATAGTGAGATGCGTGATGATTGTGTGGTCGGTCGATATAAATATCGAATACCATCCAGAAATTCTCGTCTGTCGTGGCAAGGGATAATCTCCAGGTTTTGCAAATCTCCATGTCGTGAAAAGATAATGATCCAATATAAGGATCAGACAACGTTCGGTTAATTTCTCTGTTTGTGCGAATGAAAATATTTTGTGGATTAGAATTGAACAGGTACACTGGGGCGCCACTTTCATCCAGACAGGGGCGGATAGATGAGAAAGGATTTTTCCAGACGATACTCGTATAGTAGTTGAATGGTCATTATGATGAAGGCGTGTGATTTGTCATTGCTTTTCTTTCTCTAGAGGTTAGCGCCAGAAAAAGTAGACTCTTGCTAATGGGTGTTCTATGAATGTCTACGACATTTTACTGAAGTAGCTTACCTGCTATTGAGGTGATTACGTAGATGATAGTCGTTTGGGAAATATGATTTATGGATTATCCTTAAGATATTTTTGGAAATCAAATTTTGAGTTATTTTTGAGATATACGAGTACTTAAGTACTGTGGATAGTTCCATGTCCTCTTGAATCTGATTTTGTTGCCATTAGATATGGTCTCTACTGGGTTTCGAAGAGTACCTGTATGAGTATCAAAATATTGTACGTATGGATAGCTACAACCTAGCGATGGTCATTAAATGTGGTGTGTACATTGTTCTTTTGCGGAAGCAAACAATTTTTCTCAGAAGCATTGAGATTTTATTTTTAAGATTTCGACGAAAGAAAGCATTAATCTAGAGTTCTACTCGTACAATCTATTACGCTTTTTTAACAAGGAACTGCTTGTTTTAGTTTCATGCGAGGCTGAAGTCTAAATTCATTTTTAAATTTGTCCTGTCTTGATATTCTGCATTCTTCGGCTAAAAAAAAAATAGTCTTTGCTATAACATTATCTGGAGCTTCGATATACCTGCATGCTGCGTTCTTTTAAGCCTATGATCACTAAAAAATGCCATCAGAATCAAAATAAGAATAAGGATCAAGTCAAATCTTCTTGGGTATCGCCAAATCAAAAATGCGTGTCTTTTTTTTAAAGTGTAAGCATTTGCATGATAATGGTAATGAACTGTACTGTTCAGTTGGAGTAGACGAAACATCTCCCCCTAAACAGAAAGCAAAACTCAAAAATGTCCTAGCAAGTTTGAGGCTGTACAACTTCTCCAAGTACAGATGATTCATTTAATCATGACAAGGCCAAGATACGATCCCACACGATCACGGTAAATAGAATTGCTGATAAACTTGGCAGGCATGGCCAAGCGTCCTCATTCAGAGCCTTTATTGACATATACACTGCATAGCTGTAGATGACATGAACATGGCTTTTACGATACAAGCCGATGTAACGAATCTGTTAATGCGTTCATGACATTTTTGCTGTCCATCCACAGTAACAACTTAACGGTTATCTGCACTAAATCGCCTTAAAAATTTTATTTGGCAGTCAAATACGTTAGAAAAAATGTCACCAATTATGTACCGCTTGGTGTTGGTACGACGAAACTTAAGATCACTTTCCTTGTGCCCAGCTTAAGTGTTTGGCTTAATCTAATATTCAGTTGTCAGCAGAAAGCTCCGGTATGGTAGATGCTGGTACTTCAGCGGATTACATAGAACGATAATCTGTTTATAGTTTTACAAAGTTAAGCAACTACTTGAAGGCGAACATAGTAGTACCAAGAGAACAATAGATCAAGGGGTCAGTTCACACAGAAAATAATTTTACTTGCCTTAACTACTCCGATTTCTCATATTGCTTGGATCTTGCCATTATTATTCACAAGGCTTCCGCAGGAGTTCCTTCAGAAATTGATTCTTACATGGTATTTTTTAAGTACTTCTCGAAATGTATCGAGCAAAAACTAGGCTATTACTTAATGAATATTCATTTTCAAAGCGTTAACAGTTTGCGGATTGTGTGCACAAGTACGATCTTTTGCATAGCCCCACAAAAATATCCAACGGCGGACGATAAATCACATTGCCAAAATGCGAAGTAACTCGTCCAGGGAATTTTTGTTACGTGAGATGTGGCATCGTCTTGTTAAAACCACATGTCTTTTACACCCATATCTTCGATTCGAGGCCAACGAAATTCAGCTAACATTTGGCTATAGCGATGAGAATTGACGGTGATGGTCACATCTCTTCAAACTTCTTCGAAGTATGTGGACCAGTGACACTATCAGACCAAATTGCACACCAAGCAGTAACTTTTTGCGGATTCAATGGTCTTTCAACGGTTACATTTGGATTTTTACTTCGCGATATGTGACAATTTTGTTTGTTAACATACTCGTATCCAACGAGTAAAAAAAATAAGCCTTATAGTTGAAAAAAATGTTTTGTGAAAATCGGTCATCCAAACCCCGATGTTCAAGTACCCAATCGGGGTATGTTCTATTAGTTCCGTGGTTGGCTGGCTTGAGTGAGTTCAACTTTATAAGATTGTAGTTGCAAATCCAAAATACGCCACAATTTGCAGAAAGACAAGCCCAAAACTTTGCTTTCCTTGAAATCGATGGATTAAGGTCTTCTTCAACACTTTCACTAACGACATTTTTTTGTGTAGCGTCCATTTCGATGATGAATAGAACTTAAGATATCGGTAAAAGAGCCAGTCTCTTTGAAGTTCTTTTACATTTTTGCCTATAGTTCGCTCATATGGACAATTATGTCGACCATGATCTGTTTGTAATGCGCGAAACGTAGCTACTACTATTTTAACTATTTGACTAGTGTTTTGAGTAGTTTAATGAAGTTCCAGATAATTTTTGAGTATATCTCACATGCATTGGGAGCAAGTAAGTCCTCTTTGTAGTCAAAGAGAATGTTAATGTTGTAATTGGTCAGAAATCTGTTTCAGTTCTCTCAAGTTCAGAGCTCAGCTTAAAATATAGACAAGCCATTGTCTAAACTTGCGTGCAATGAGTTATTGGCAGTTTCTCCGTATATCCCTTTCCAAACTCCCTCGCCTGGTTGGTATTCATCGGTATACTACACCAACTAATCTTTTGTAAACAAAGGTTTAGGTTTAGGTTTTGTTATTCGAAACTATTTTGAAGTGACCTCGCAATATAATTAAAGACCTACTGACGAATTTCAAATTTTAAAATAAAACCACATGGGGAAGTATCGGCATTCAAAGAAGAAAACTTGTCGCAAATGAAAATTTATTGATAGACGCATACTAATAAATCGGTGAGTACTCAATAAACAAAATACCGAATTAGGTTCATAGTATCAAAAGTGTGTCTCTATGTCACAATAAACGAGCTCAAAGCAGTTGAAAATCACTGAGCAATACAAAACCCAGCTTATTCAGCAATCTGAATAGCAGATACAACTCTGATATATGATATTTAAAAAAAATTATCAATTTCAATCGATATTTAAGTTTGCTGATATGTTTGCCTTTGACGGTTACAGGTCTTATGCCTTCAGACGCGATTTTCTTTCAATATGTTTTGCATTGCGAATGCTTAAGTTGGGGAAAAACAGATCAAGTTTTTAGTTTTAACCGTTATTTTCCAAAATCCAATCTACAAAGTCGATTTTTCTGAAGGGCAGGCTTATGTTTGTTAAAGGAAGAAAAGTTGTTATATTGTGCAACATCTTAAAGCGAGGTATATTTGATAACGTCCTGTTGTTTGCCACAGCCGTGTATTTTCATTTTATTTGATCATTATCCAAAATGATTCGATAGTAATTTTACAAGTAGTGCACACTATTTTATTTAACAAACTTAAAAGATATTTTTTGCAATATAACTATAAAATCCCTCAATGTGGTTCACATACTTCTCAATAACTGATTCCAAACATCTTGGAATGTCAATAAGCTAAATATTTATGTTTAACTAACGAAAGCATTTTGCATCGGCATCATGAAGCTCTATGAAGGACGTAAAATACAACTCACGCATTGTTGGCTCCTTTGACTAAGGATGAGAATCTGATGAGATATGAATATAGTGCATGAGGTAAGACACCAACTTGTACTGGCGCAGTTAATTAACCATAATGTTTATAACATGACAGCGTGTTTTGTCATCCAAAATCAGTGGCTTACGAGTGATCATGTCATGACGTTTAATTCGCATCGTTCTTTTAAATTCTTGTGACAAAGCTGTCGAATTTGTTCCACATAGGACTCGATAAATCATTATGTGCTTACCTTTTGCTTACGCTCGCCGAAATTGTTTGGGTCTATTTCATCTCTGCTTCGAACTCTCTGGCCCCCGTTTCTTAAAAAAAACAACTTGGGTGTGGGATATATTAAGTAAAGGATGTATATTCCCTTACTCGTTGCTCGAAGATATTTCATGGCGTCCTTGTATTATATTATTTATTCACTGCACTGGTCTTAAGCTTGAAATTTCATCGCAGTTAGGTTACTGTTGCTGACAGTGGTCTCTGTCAGTAGTTTAAACAGTTTGTCGTGACGACTTTATGCAAACGTATCATATTTCATGTTCTTACAGCCTCTCTTTTTTAAGTAGCTTAGGGAATCTCATTCTCAACTTATGCCATCGTCTGTTATTTTCAGTTATAAAACTACCCTATAAATCTTTTAAAAGTAGATACATATGTATTCCCGATTTCATTTCATATTTAACTCGAAAGTTCTGAAAGGAATATCTCCAGCTGCAACGCAGCATCATTTTTGGACAAAGAACCAAATTTATAACCAGTGGCCAGCTAACGCATGACGTTAAGATTGTCCTTGGTCCTTCCTTAAACCAACCTATGTAAAGAGAGTATCCTTCGTTTAAGAATTAGGAAAGCTAGCTGGCGTTGCATCACCTTCGAGACCGGACTTACTCTGATAGATTTTGCGGCGGCGCAGCAGCAAGTATAAAAGGCCAATGATGATATATTAGGTTTCATTCGACCATAAAAAAATATCGGAAGCACGTGAAGCATATAAAGCGCCGTGAGAAAGCAAGGTCTTGAGGCACTCACGAACCCTAAAAATAAAAAAAATGGAGAAAAAAGGGCCCATCAAAAAGAAAAAGAGGGGGAGTGCTTAATTGAGCCATTGAAGAGAACTGCGAGAATGATATTCGGAATTTCTATAACAAATTAAAGAACATGTGAAGGACACAATTCATTGATAGAGGCATACAGGTATAACATTGAGAACTTAATAGTAGATCACAGTCGCTGCCAAATACTTGGAAGTATTACCAACACTCCGAAATCTATTAAACTTGGGCGACGACCCACAACTAAAGCGTCCACCTGACCAAAAAAAAAGTTCGATGTGTACAAATCTAAACAAATAAGGCTATTCAGCGAAGATTATCTAGTTTCTAGGTACGACATGTAACTTGACTCAATCTAAAAATAGTGCTTAATTTTTACGCCTATGCGCTTTGAACTCACTTGAAAATATTTGTAGTTTTCCATTTTGGATGCATATTGATCGAAAATCCGAGGCAATTTTACTTTCGGGAGTTTGCCATTGCCCGCCGAAAGGGTGATGGCGATTTGAAAAATTGTTGGCGATCCAGCCAGGATTCGAACCCAGACTCTCTGCGTGATAGCCCAATGAGCTAACTATCGCGCCATCGCCATCGAAAAAGATAAACACCACAGTAAATATTAGACTGTGATCTACAAACGTGACAACCTATCATGAACACTATTCATGAGATGCTCATACATCCATGGTGGCCAGGATTCGCCTAACCATCGCTCCCTGTCATTCATTGTTGCACCTAAGGTAAGAATCTAAAACTGCTAGCAGATCTTAGGATCACGGCGCGCAGTGTTTTGTTTTTTTTGCAACTCTACACGTATATCGTATCAACGGCGACTGGAAGACCCTTCCTGCAAATGTTGGTATAAACTACAACCACAATGAAGCTGTTAGTAGGGGGCCTACTTCTACTATCCTTGTTACCAAGTTTTAAGTCGTGATAGGGCTACTGGTCGTCCATGCCATAGGACCTTATGGCCGGCCACTTTTAATACATTTCTTCTATTTGTATATACTGTTCCTTGTGCTTCCGGTTTATAAGGTATTTGTAAAAAAGTATTAAATAAATAATAATAATAATGTTACTGGTCAAATCGTAGCAACCTGCGATAACGTCAGTCTGAAGATGCTTCCGATAAATCGAGAATATTTCACTGCCCTTCGACATTATTAGACTACGTCATTGATTGGGGAAATTTTAAAAATTGAAAGGGGGCCCAACTGTGATCTACACTAGTCTATTGCGCAATCAATTTATTTTAACTTTTAACAGCCAAAAAGAGGGTAAATAAATACTTTTGGGTAATATATTCGACGATGCAATGCTATGTTATCCATTGACGGTTAAAATTAGATTCAAGTTTTGTATTCAAATGGTCACTTAATCTGACTACTCAAAGAGCTTTAATTGTAAGATTGTGAAGACTCGTGTTTATTACGTTTATTACTCGTATATATCTACACATTCTTGACCTTGTGAGCAGAAATAACTTTTGCCTGATATCTGCGAAAACACAGGACGAGTACCTTCTGCTTTTCTTAAATAAGATCCGACTGATTAAAGAATTTCAATTTCCAAAATCGTTGTAAGTAGAAAGAGTGATTCAAAAAGGTCTATTAAAATGCACTTTATCCTCAGTTTTTGTTAAAGATACAAGTTTCGCTGATATGCCTTTAATTGATGGAACAACACTATCGATTACATACATTTACTTAACATGCATTACGTTATAAGCATCGTTACTCACTTCTTAGTTGTTGATTTAAGACAGCTTGGCATCACTTCTATCTTATCCTCCCCCGATAAACCCCTCACTCTGCGAAAATATATAAATAATAGTAACCCTCTCAACAATAGTATTAATCACTGCAACTTTTATTCAATTCCGTTGCTTTGTTTTTAAATGCTGATTTAAGAACAACCGATGTCGATTACAGATGCACGGTAATTAAGAAATTAACACCAAATTACCATTCCCGATTACGAGTACGATTGCGTTGAACACGAATTGAAAAGAAGAAAAAATAAAGTAAGAAACTTTGAATATAGAATAAAATCTCACAGATTCATGCACATTGCCAAGGAAATTTTAAGCGGAAACTTATTTTTTTTTTATTCTTATTCGATTGAATAAAAAACAATGCACCGCTGATTTAATTTTTCCGATGCAACCAGACTCTAGTATTTCGTCAAATGATTATATGCATAATCGTGTGTAAATAGTAAGTTCTGGTGATATCTCGATATGAGTGGTAGTACTTTACCGTCGCGTGTGTCAAAATTAATTGTGCGCCATAATGTCACGCTTCTGTCACAAAACGCATCTCCCACCTACAGAACGGGTACTGTGCCTGGGGGCACCAATTAACGCCTGGCGCTACCGCACAAACGACGCACTTCAACAATCCAATGGTAGTCGTGGTTGTTGGTCCAATCAGTCGCGTGTGCCTCCAGAAGAGCGCCTATTTTTCTTTCTTTTTATTTACGGATTCTTTAGATACTTTTTTAGTTCGCGTGCGCACACACCTCACCTGTGGCATCGAAATTCACTGACTGACGTTGAGTTTGATGAAGTTGCATGGGCGCCCGCGCAACAGTTTGCAGCATATAGTGCTCGCGAACTGGAAAAGATACATAGATACGGGTATTCGTATACCGCGAGAGTAACTTTAAAGCCATGACCACACTAGAAGAGTGGAGGTTCATTTTGAGAATCAAGACCATGTAGTGGGTTTTCGTATTCAATTACATAGCACAAACGCCGCTGGACGGTAATCCCAAGGGGGTGATATCCCCATTTAGTGTGAGAGAGACTTACATAAATGTAGTTGGAGACTGAGAGATTCATCGGCGGGTTTATCGTGGTGGGAAAAGGTTTAGAGGTATGTGTGGCCAACTTGTGGAAGGCATATGGAAAGTGTTCTTCAAAACCCTCAATTTTAGAGTATATACATATGTTAGAATTGTTTATCTGTATCTCTGTAATCCGTACGCATGGTTATTTGATTTTATTCGAATTTTTGTTATTAATGTGAGGATCTAGGAGCCAGACACTTCAAAGGGCATAATGCCGCGTTAAAAATTACACAATTTCAATAAAAAAAAATAGAAGAACATAAGACTTTATATTATCGTCTAGTCAAGCCATTTACATTGTAGCCCAATTCTGCTTCCAAAAAAAAAAAACAGTCAGCTGTTAACTTTACTCTATCTAACAAGTACGGTAGGGGCCTAGATACCTGCGCAACTGTTCCGTCAGATGAGTCTTACTGAAGATCTTGGCAATTTTGAACTCAGAATACAAAAGAAAATATAGAAAGATCAAGGTGTAAGCCCTGAATAAGCAGTTAAGACTTAGGTCAGCAGAACCAGATCTGGGAATAAAACCAAGTCTAGCTTATTCAGAACTACTTTACAACGCAAGTTTCTCTAGATGTAGATAGTTAATGTTAAGTGCGTTAGTTACAGTTTATAAAGTGAAAATTGTTATGCCTGGAACAAGGAAGGAGCTGAATAGCGTTATGGGAGATAATTAAACGCTCTTCCGACAAAGCCTAATTTGTATCATCCGCCAAGCTATGAAGCTTATCCATGAAGATGATTCTTCAGATCTATATGGCGAAAATATAAATTGCAATATCTTACCCAAAGTAGATCCGTGGCGCAATCATTCACGTAAATGCTATCGATTTCTTTAATTTCTTTAAGCGGGACCAGAAGCTATATTTTAGCTTAAAGGAGATAACTTCTTTAACAATATATTCATACACCAAATTTTTGATGCCAATACTAAGAATATCGAATCGACTTCGTGTGTAGTAAGAATTGGCCTTGTCAGGCCTAATCTTGTCAGGCAGCTTCTTTATAAAATCATTAACTTAAGAATTCAGTCTTTATTAGGTAAACATGCACCTATCTTTCAAGTAACTTATTAGTTGAAAGCATTTTAGCGTATTGAAACCTGTAACAACTTCCTAAGTAATTCACAAATTTAAGACTTCGTTTGATCTTTTCTTTACTCACAATGGAATAGAAAAAAGAAGGTTTCTAATAAATTTGCTAGAAAAACTTCTCAAAAAGAATTCTATTTTGAGATGTTGGTCCTAAAATATTATTCTTTATTTGTTAATAAAAGAAAAATGAACCGCATAAGAGACTCTTAACTTACTGGCACGACTATTTTAAAACCTAATTCAGGCAAAATAATAAAGTCGTAGGTCTTGGAAAAGGCAAAAGAGCCAGTTTGCACTCGTCCCTTTTGTTTTTTGTGGTCCGTGGAGCGAGAAAGTGAAATGTCCAATGGAATGTCCTTGATCCTGAAACCAGAGACTAGGTATTATCTTATATCTCCGATCAGAAGGCTGGGATCCCAAAACCTTAATTACTCTTAAATTTATCGGAACAACCCATAAAGGCTGCTTCATTCGCCTTCTTGCAATACCGAAGTCGGTCGACCGCAGTACGCACCTCATGCATTGGGAAATTGTTCACTACTTGGCCAGGGGATCTGATTTGCACTTGGATGTCGAGTAACGGGAGCCATAGTCCCCAGAACGGACTATCGTTTGAAGACTAATGGATCGAGGTTTTGGCTACCAGATAGGCAATAGTTTGTGGAAATAAGGTTCGTAAAGTGCTTTTACTTATGTTTGATCCGTTTTTGCTTTATGAGTTGGAGCGGAGTCCTGTTGAAAAGGCCATGATTTGTTTGCGAGTAGTGTTTTGGAGGCTTCACAGCATTCTGCAAATCGTCCGCTTATAATACTATCGCCGAGGTTTTAACATTTTCCTCTAAGAAATGGGGCCGACCACCAACCAAACCATCACAGAAGCTGGGAAGTGACCACATGTAACTCACAAGTTCAGGCACATGACGTGATAACATTACATACATTATTTCGCTTTGTTTGTTTAACAATTCCTTAACGGTGAAAATTTTTTACTCAATTCTACAACATTTCGCGTACTGGAAAAACAAGAATTTCGATTTTGACTTAGTTTCTGTTTTAATACTTCTGTGAGTAGGCAGCAACATTCAGATGAGCAACATTCAGTCTTTGGCGATATCCATCTCCCGAGAAATGATTTTATGCTTAAATAGCTTTAGATTTAGACGAGTTCTAGATCTGATGACTTGTGGCGTTCACACACTTCGCGGACGGTCGACTATTCCACTAGTACACCCAAATAACTTCACGGTGGGATACACAAAATTTGCAGTGACTGGCCAATTACGAAGAGAACATTTTTGAGCGAGCCCTTTCCATGTTTGCAATCAACTGTCTTCAGAGGCTATAACGCGGGAGCTTAGCACAAATGTCACTTGTCAAGTTAGAGTGAATGCCCTCATTGGTTCTTGAGAATTAATGTGTTCATTTCGTGTATCAAAACATTAACTAGTACTAGGTACACATGTATACTCGTAGCAAGCTGACCGTTGAAGTAGTCTGCAAGATTTAGTTTTAAGATTTCTGGCAGTCATAAGTAGCAATATTTTTTCGATTAACTATTTCGCGCTTTTCTTAGATTTAAACCAAGCTTAAGTACTCGATGAACTAACTGTACAATTCTGATTCACTTGAGTAATTCTAGTTAATCTGTGACAGTAACTTCTACTGTGAACATTTTTTTGACTTTATTTTAAAAGAAATTGAAATTTACCATATAGTTACGTCCATCCTTTTTATAAGACCTTCTAAAGACTTGGTCTTTTCTTTTAGTTGGACAATGAGCTCTGAAAACCACTTAATACGGCATTCACACTCTATCGGAAATGGAGTTTTGGCGAAAACTCTCGAAATCTCAATTCAAAACAGAAGATATCTCTTAGCAAAACTAGGTTTTGATAAAATCTCCTAAAAACTTACCTGTGAGTTTGTTGAAGTAGGCACACCTTTTCCAACATTCAGCATGTCAGCAAAACAGCTGACAGAGTAGTTGTAAGAACAAAATTGCAAGATACAACAATTCCACAGCTGGTAGGCATTTGCTTATACGCTCAAATTTTCGTGATTTTTTTTTTTACATAAAAAAATTAGTTGGCTTAAATAATTTTTAATATTTAATTTATTCCCTATTAACTGAATAAAAGTACAGTTCTGTCCCGAAAATTCGTTTGGATCGTGTCACTTCATATTGACTCAGGTTTTTATTATTTAGAAATAATTGAAAAAATTGGAGTGTTTATAAACGAATGTCTACCACTGTACAAATGCCAAACAAAACCCAGTCGGTATTCAGTGGGAGCGCCACAGTAAGGTTTCGTAAACTTTTATCAAACGGTGTGTTACCGTATAACCTACAATTAATTGGTGAACCTCTAAACAAATTAGCAGAAAAATCAATTACGCTTTGGTTGCATTTAAACCAGGCATTGGTTTGATAAGACGATGCGTCTATCTATTTGTAAGTACGAATTCTTTCATAATTCATTTACTAGCTTCGCACGAGTGTAATTTAAAAAATAAAAGACGCGAAGAATGTGAAGTACAGCCTTTGATTATAGAATTTCTTTATAAACAATGTTTGTAGCTGACTTTTGGCTACACAATACAAATAAATTTTGTTTGGAAGTGACGCGCGGAAGAGCTACGTATATCTGTCCGTCGGGAAAGCACTCAACGCTTAAGTCTAAGCACGGAAAGTTGAATGCCTGAAGTTGTGATTTGTTAATAGTAATTAAAAATGACATTTTATTGAAAACTGCAATCTTTTGAATTGGGATGGTAGATCCGTTGGTATCAATGGAATCCGGGGGATAAGCACGACTTCTCCAGTTCCACATCCGGTCACAGTTTTGCACTCCATAGGAAAAGTTCTTAGACGTTTAACCTGGAGAAGTGTACCATTGCACAATTTGGGTGGATTAAGGTTTCACAATAAAATAACAGGACACGCCTTTTTTTAAGACCAATTTATGCGGGGGCAATCCAGAAGGCTGCAAGCAATTTGAAAATTCTGTTGGAAAATGTACAGTCTCTTCCTGGTCCAGCACGGTGTCTACGGAGTAGTATGTTTGCGCCTGTCTATTAATTTTAGAGATAATCAATTCGTTCACTTTATCCAAGTACTTGATCGTTAGTAGGGGACAAAAAAGCTCTTTCCTTGAACCAAGTTATAGTCTTAGAACTTATATTAATAATTCTGGATAAACATTTTTGACTAATTGTTGAAGATCATTTACTAAAATGCAAAGGTTTTGATTATCTAGATTACCTCTCTCATTGTTTTGTGACATCTGTCCATTATCTATTTTGAGCAACAACTCTGCAAAATGCCAGTTTTCGTGTGCTAACAACTACACTCACTTATATTTTTTGAGTGCTAATCTATTCATACATGACCAGAGAAAAGATATTTTCAATGAAGCATTGATTTCACGTGTCCCTCTTGTTACCACTGGTAAGATTTGCCAAAAGTCACCATAGAGCAATATGTGCATCCACCCGTGGGTGAATCCGTACTGCGCAGATTGAAAACTTGTTCGACATGGCAGCTTCGTCCCAAACTATTAATGAGCAGTCACATACTAATTTTCCAGTATTACTTTGTTATGAAATGCTAAAAACTGTGCTTGTGTCCTCAGTAGAAATAGATAGTGGAAGTTTGAATGTTGCATGAGCGGTTTGGCCTCCCTCCAAAAGTGTGGCTGCAATTCCGGATAATGCTACAGCTATTGCAATTTTGCCCGTAGATCTTACTTTTCCAAGGAGCACGTTGATAAGAAATGTTTTTCCTGTACCTCCAGGAGCATCAAGAAAATATAAATTTTCTTCGTTTCTGTCAATTGATGTTAATAGCGCATCTTATACTTTCCTTTTATCTATGTTCATGCGATGTTATCTTGAGCAAAAATTTGTTTAAACAATTTAAATTGATCGTAGGAAATTTCTTTTGCGTATTCAACGTTAGTTAAATCCGGGTTAATTATAGTTAGTAGGCATCGGCAGTCCAACATCTGAAATGGATTTACCCGAAAGTTTTTCTACTTCCTTATACAATTTTAGCAACCCTTCGTTACAAATATTTTGATCATATTGGACATGATCTTAACTCTCTCCGTCTTCGATTAAGTATATCTTTGGCCATATTTTGCTTATACATACTTGTTCCAGAGAGATACAATATACGAGTACTTGACAAAACGGTATAATAATGGCAAACAAATACCTTAATAACCTCTATGAACTGCAAATACTAACTTCCGTTATTGCGTTGTCCTACTGAGAGTCGTCTTCTTAAGTATGTTATAGGTATTATTAGTTGCTTCTTGTATAGTTCTGAGGTGAGAAAAATATGATCGGCCCCATACAATGTGGAGTAGCATTCTCAAGTGATAACATTTACTGTTGTTGGGATGTATTAGTTTCCTTAAGGGAGTCCCTTGTTTCTTCCGCTGAAATTTTGTTCACTAACCATACCAGAAGATGGACATGTGGCAACTCACGTTTCTGCCACTCAACAGAGTACATGTGGCAACGTTGTAAAACGTTCTATCCCGGGATAAAAATGGTCTAGTGTCCGATGGCGACTTTAAACCAGCAGGAAAATATTCTGGTGTGGAGGGCTTCCATCAAACCGAATCGGCAGATTGGCTTGAGCAATCTCACAATTTTTGTTCTCCCCTCTAAAACTTCGTAAAAATTATGCCGTGTGTAGACGATAATTCACACAATTCTACCGTCAGAATTCATTAAATACAAATTTGTTGCAGGTAGAATTACATGTTTGAAAATGAAAATAAAATTTGGATGCAGGTAATTCATATTTTTTTGTTTTTCGACAACAGCAACATAACTACCTACTCGTACGAAATCCTAGATTGGACTGGCAAATTGGGATGTGTGTAGTGTCGCCCACAATTTATCCCTACTCAAACGTGCTAGGAATTGTGTGTACCTCGTGTGCCTCGTGTGTAGGCGCTTTTAAGTAGGTATGTAACTCTTAAATTTTAGCAATAAATTTTAAATTTAGTAAGCGATGTAAATTTATTTTTCGGCGACTTGGTATCAAAATATTGCATTTTTCTACTTACAAAAAAACTTAATTAGGTTTTATTATATATATAAGCCTTCCGTGAACAATTATCTAAATGATGGTGAAGACCGCATAAAAATCCGTTGTGGGGCTTAGGAGGAGTTAGTGACCAAACAGACAACCACGGAAAGCGATTTTGTTTTATACTATGTTATGATGATAAAACAGTTTAGCATCGCTAAAACCAATTCGTGACAGACAAAAAATTGTACAAAATTATGCTAAGACAATGAACAGAAAGAACAGAAAGAAGTTTATTTCTACTTTGCTTTGGGTCTGCAACTATTGAATTAATAGTTTTAAATGCGAACAAGAAAATAACACTCGATCCATGCAGGGGAGAAATGCTTCTGCACAAATGATGATAAAAATGTCTACGAAAATTTGAAAAAAGTTAGCCAAGGTTAAAAATATCGAACAAAAACATTCAATGATAAGGTCAGGTGAAGCCGAATAAACCATGCGACGTAAACGATGAGCGGTAACACCTTTGGTCACCTGACCAACCAGTCCCCGTAGCGTGGCACAATTTTTCAAAAGTTTGTTGAATTGCCAGCATCTTTGACGATATTGATTTTATTAAAAATATCAACAAGCTGTTAATGGAGCGTTTGGAGTTTTTGATTTGCATAGATAAGCGAGATTTTGCTGAGCCCCGTCTTGCAGACATAATTTCCTACATTGCCTGGAGTCCTTACTGACACTTCTAGGTATTTTTGAAAAACTTCTGTTCAGAATTCTAATAATCCATTAAACGTCTAAGTTTCCTTGCCGAATATTTACTCCACCGTTTATTATTCTAAGTTATATAAGTAGGTGTTTGAGATGAATTATATTTTGCAATAAACTGAGTGAAATATTAAGTTACTTCCAAAACATCAATGAATTCCTTAACATTCAATCCAATTAACTTGGTTTCTAACAGAGAATGATTCTCGAGGTATCTTCTTCATACTGACACCTACGAGTACTTACCGAAGTCGATTGGATACCTGCGTGTATTATTAATCGTGTTTTTATCCGCAGTCTTTTCTAATAGAGTTAAATACATCTGCTCGGAATCAAGGAAACATATGAGTGATCATGTATATCCAACCCTCCCACACTACATGTGCTGCAAGGCACAATAGGTATGCCTGAGTCATATTACTAACGTCGCCAAAGCTGCTGTCATGTGTCTCCATATGTCTATTCTACAATTAGATTCAAATTGGAGCATCCAGTGAAGTTGCCTCAACTTCAGACGCCAAGACCTCAACGAGGTACAAATATCGAGGTACTAGACTGGTAGAAAAACCTATGAATACGGGATAAATAATTGTAACATTGCTGTTGGGAGCGCAAAAGACACAAAAGGTTTGACCACACGATCACGATTTCCGCGATGATGTGAATTCACATAGCCTCCCCTTCTGCGCCGACTACAAATCCATCGCTACTTCCACCAAGGAGAAGTAAATTCCCTTCTTTTTTTTAAACGTATAGATACACGATCTGCGCCGCATGTTGCGCTTCTACTCTCAATTCTCAATTCCATCCATCGGGATGCGCACAGAAATAATACAAAAAAGATCTCGCCAACTGCGAGAGATGATCTTCATTCTGCTCCTAAGCAGAGATAAAGATTGATTAACCTTTTTTTCTTTCCTCATTTGTTTATTGTGTGTATGAGTATGTGTGACTCCCGCATGTCCCCCCTTTTAAATAATTGGCGTACTTATATGATCTGTTGGCGAGGTTCATCTAGCCAGTTATAGATTTGTATGTGGATGTGGATGAAACGATGATGGTGAGGACGAGGGTGACGGTGAGGATGACGCTGGCGGTGAATAGTGATAGCGATAGTCGTTGTATCGAAGTAACAATAGGTCCGCGCACAACAATAACACGAACAAATTGTGTTCGGCGCGACGAACAACAACAAAACACAACAAGAGCAACAAGAACAACATACGAGTTACTCGTAGTCGTAACGCTAACGCTGTAGATCTATTGTGCGACCATTGGAGTCATTCCATAGTCTGTTCAGACTGTTAAGCATGTTTAGGCTGTTGAAGTTACAGAAAGAGTGGTGGCTTCGATGTACGTGGGGAATACGTGTTTCTTTCTGTTTTCCTCTTGTAATCTCCTTTTATCTGGGCAGCGTGTTTTGTTTTCCTTTTCTGCCCCCAAAAGCGATCGTGCATCATGAAAATTGATCCCGAACTTACCGCACAATTCGGCAGAGTGCTGTAAGAAGGGAAAAACTTACCTACCACCACCAGATCATAGTCATGAGCTCGGATTTGGAATGCCCTTTATTTAGATTTGCACACAAATCGATTGACCCTATCACACAGATATCAGACGGATGGACGGACGGACAACAATGGTATCCCCTTCCACTTAAAAAGATTGTTGTTGTGTCTGTTACTGGCTTGAACTTACCACATCATCATCCTCTTCATATGCTTGGTAGTTGCGGCATTTTAAAACGAAACATTATAACGTTGGGCGCGAGTTCGTACGCCAAAATAATCGTTTAGCGTTTATGTAGCCCCTAACTGAAGATTGATCGTTTAGCCCGCAAAAGGGTGCAAGTAAGGCGGTGCGCAACTGCTGCACTCTGGTGGAAATTTATTGCGTTGGCGATATTTGGCGTGAGTACATAGCTAACCAGTCGGCCAGTCGGCTAGGCAGTAAGACAGTCAGTCAGCCAATATGCAGCAACAAAGGTTCTTTCTGTTTGTCAGTCAGATGGCAGGCGACCGACAGGGGCCGACAGGGATATACGCTCGTGAACTCATTAGGCAATATGGCTGATTGGTCGCTTATTGGCTTACTGCCTCATTGCCGGCAATGCGATATTTTTCGGGGTGATAAATAATTTGGCAATCAGTGATTTATGTGACACCTTATAGAGGGCAAACATGAGGGATATTTCTTGGTTAAAATTTGCAAGCATGATATCTTTGGTTGTGGGAAACGAATTGGTAGTGGTAGTGGTAGTCAAATGTAAATGTTATGCGGATAGATATAATAGACTCATTAGGCAAACGGATCAATCAGTCAGTTATTGGGGCTAATCGACATTGATTGATGTGGGAATAATAACGGAGGAGATTCTCGACACCAGATAGTAAGTAGACAAGCATGTTTCACGGTTTAAGCATCATGAGAAGATTCGAGTGTGCTGATCTAGTTCTGTGCAGAGCTCTGATGAAGTTACCCTTTTACTTAAATTTACCATTTAAGGTGAAGATGAAAGCAGTAAATTCTAAGTGTTAATATATTAACTGAAGAGAGTATGAGCGCCTTTATCTAGGCACATTTTTAGGAAAGATATTAACGTTAGATACATAAATTAACGTTAGAAAATCAATTTTGGTTTTTACAAAACAATTATTTAAATGTAACATGATTGGTAAAATTAGTATTCTTTTACTTAAGGAAATGTGCAGTGCAGGTCAAAAAATGTAATCCAGCTCAATATCCCGATCAGTGGCAAGATCATTGCCAGATCAACAGGCAGGTCAATGGCCAACTCAGTTGGCAGATGAGTTATCAGATGAGTGGCCTAATCAAAAATCCGATCAGTAGTCAGTACAGTCTCCAGATCAATGGTCAGATCAACAGGTAGATCTGCGGCCAATTCAGTTGTCACATCAGTTCTCAGTTGCTAGATCAGTTGCCAGATCAATAAGTAGTCGCGTTAATAGCGAGAACTGTGAATAATTTATTTGCCAGATCAGTTGTTAGATCAGTAGATAGTTCAGTAGTCAGACTAGTTGCCATATCTGTGATCATATCGGATGGCACATTAGTAGCCAAGTTAGTAGCCAGGTTAATTGCCGAGTATTGCCTAGATCTTCTGGGATTCACATTTTTTTACAATTTCTGAACACGTAAAATATAAAGCAATTTTAAGGATTGCAATTTGGTGTCAACTATGCAGTTTTGCTTCAAAGATTTTTATGGAGTATTCAAGTTTTACTTTAAGGATAAAAGAAAACAGCAGCTATCGGCAGCATTTTATTATAAATTGGTTCTCTTTAGAGAATATTATTAGTATCAGAACTAAATGCACTTAAGGTACTCTACCTATGTAAAAAATTAAAATAAAAACGATACACAAAAGACAGAAGAAGCCTATGAAGCAGAATTGATGCCGAGATAATGTATTGTAATGAAGTTTACGAAAATGCAAAGCAGATAAAGTAAAAAGCAGGAATTTTAACCGATGCATGAGGGTATAAGAATAGGAAGTTGTAGTTGTAACCATGTCAGTTAATTAAATCTGTTGAATAAAAGAAGTATACCATGAACGAAATGGCAGCGGAATTCGATCTATTCCGAAGAAGAAGCCTGTCTGTACTGAGCCTACAGAAAACCCATTAGTATTTAGTACTTGTATTATTTATTAATTAAGTAACATCATTTATAACAAACTCTACATTAATGGATAATATCAATGTATATTCCGTTTGATTGCTTCAGTTTCTATTTCAACATTTTGATACTTCTTATGACTAACCTTGCCATAAAGCAGATATTTACTTTATGCTTTAAGAAAAGGACCACGTTTTCATTAACTTAAAAATAGCATATAACAGCAATGACCTTCCAGATCAAAACAGAAGAATCATAGAGAAACAGCATGTCATTCCCGCCCTTCATAAGTAGGTGCTTATCAGTGTTAAGGAACTCAGATCTCAAAATGAACTTCAGGATACAGTCATATGGAACTAAATATAGTATAATACATAGTTCGAGAACTAGAGCTGCACATCGATGATTTTATCAACATATCCATTTCTTAAGAATCTGGGGCGGAAAAAAACATAAAAACAAATAATTGCTGCTCCATAAGATTTAAAATGTTAAACAAAGAACTTGTATCCAAGCAATCAAATACTTTGAACCATTTTTGAGTTCTGGGTTTTGTGTATCTTATTAAAAGTTGTTGACTACGTGGCGTACTAGAACCGATTCATACGATGCCATCTGTTGGTATCTTTTCGAACACTGACACTGACAGCTCTTATGCTTAAAAAAAGTGTCAGAAACTCAATATTATATTTTCACTGTACAAAATGAATCAATTTACTCTTGAGAGATTTTGGGAAATATTGTGATCATACATCCAAAGTGGATGCCGTGTTACTGAAACAGAGTAAATAATAAAAAAATATTCGGTCAAAAAAGGGTCCCAACTGCAGCTGGTGTATGGAAATTTGCGAAGTAATTTTCTGAGACTCGTTTGCTTATTGATAACAGAATATATTTCCGATTGCGTCGGAGAATACTGAAAGTCTGCAGCATTTTGTATAAAGACCTCGGATTATTCGCTTAAAAGATCTAAATTCACTCGGGAGTTAAAGCAAAATGACCACCTGCTTCGAAGCGTTACTTCTCTGTTTAGGCCTAAGAGCAACTCGAAATTAAAGACAATTTTGCTAAAAATTTTGACCTTCAATTGATGCGCATTTCTAACCAACAGAGGGTTATCGTGTAACAATACATGCGCAGTCGTTAACAGCAGACAAGAAAAATCTAAAACAAACTATTCGAAAGGAAAAGGGAAGGATGCATAAATATGAAGCAGATACGAAAAACGTGAAAATGGCTTCTGAAAAAATATTATAGAGGCACTGTCTGAAAGACCTAATTATCCAGAGTAAGAGAGCGCAAACATAACGATACAAGTCTCGAATCCTACCATCTAACCGACCGAAATGATTTGAGTATAGCAATACCCAAACTGCAATTCCAATGAGCTAGCCACTGAAAACGCTAGAAAAATAATTTTGTGAGATGTATGCAGTAGCGCATCTCTAAAGTTTAGTCAAACGAACGCATGCGAGGTGAATTCAAATTCAGCAAATAAAACAATTTTGGGAATTGCGAAAATTATACCGGCCAAGCCTGTCAAATCCCGCATAGAAAATCCTAGATGTCGTACTATATGAAAGCCTAAGCAGATCGTCTCGTACTTTTAAATCCAGGTTAATGTAAGGCTAGAACTGGTAGGTCCACAATAGAATCCTTTATCGCCATCTGTTTACTCACACCTAGAAGAACAAGGTATGTAGAACCCGTTTTGGTTTTGCTCTTAAAAAATGTGGAAGAAGAACTCTCGTTGCGGAAGAAGTATCGCCATACCATCCTTATTGCAATTGCCTTAAGCACCACACATTCAGTCCGCAATTACTAGACCAACAACAGAAAAATAACTGGATATGTAGATACATTGAAAACTATAAAGCTTTGCTGTCTTTAGGAAAGGGAACCAATACCTACTGACACCTAGACACACCAGATTATAGTAATGGATAACTGCAACAAGGATCTGACTAAGATAGCTAAGCCATGAGGACCAATGCCCGAGCAAGAAAAATATTCGAGTCCATTCCATGGGGGAATCTTAAGCGGTCCCTAACTTATTCGACGTTAGAAGTGGCTTTCGGAGAACCGTGCTGCTTTGAAAAAAAACGTCGGCTATGCCGCACGAGCGACCACCTCGTTCTGCAGGCAGGCGTTCAAAATAGTGTAAGTAGGTGAAGGTAGCAGCATGCAAGCTATTAATCTTGGACCTTAAGTAAACATTTTAATCGACAGCAAGGTGCTTTAATAAAGTACAAGCTTCTCCAAACTCAATGAAGTTTGTCTTAAGAAAAAAACATCCAAAGTAGAAGATAAGTTTAATTTCACTCTTGCCTGGTTTTCTGATCACAGTGACAAAGAAGAGGGGATTACTCAGTTCAACCAGCTAGGCAGGCGATATTCCGCATTTTATGGTTAACTTGTGAAGGTAGCCAAGTGCAAAGCCTTCCAGCTTTTTTAAATTTAGGCGCATCTTACAGGAAAGAAACTTCAAAACAGTATTGAACCTTATCAACCACAAGAGTCAATTCCCTGTCTCTTTAGCCCCTTTCCTACGAGATTAAAGGAGTTCTTCTACTTTCTCTGAACTGATCAAGTTAGAATTTAGAATTGTTTCCATATACATAGTAGCTCTCATGTCTAAGAAGATTGACAGCTTTATGAAGACATAACGGAAATCCCATTTACTATATGAAGGAGTATGCCTAGAAATATTTAATCTTTCACTACATCGCAGGTTTTCCAATGAAATATCTAACCATCACAACCTTTGAAATATGTAAGTAGGTATCTTAACAATTTCCCTCTCTCAACGAATCGTTCAATTATCAACTTTCAACTTAATTCCCGACCATCAGTTTGTATCTATTTTCTCAGCTTAATTACACCTGGTGCCAAAGTTCAGCCAGAATTCTTGACTGACTAGGTTGATATGAACGACGAATAGCTAGATTGTCTGTGTACTCGCACTCCAACCAAAGTTGAAGCTCTTTGGTGGACTTGAATAATATTATCGAATCATTCATGCCACAACTTATTGTGTTTACCCCTTTTTGTGATGCTTTTTACGTTAATCAGCTTTAGCTCTTTTCTCCGCGGCCAGGTGATTTAAAGTCCTTTTTCCTTTAGAGTAGATACCAACAAAATTCTTCACTACTATACAATTACAACTACACTGCCTGGTTCGTCGTCTTTCGCTACATTAATCAAATTTACTTATCCGCGAGTTTTACAATTTTTTTTTTCTATTCGTGGCCCCTTCCACCTTTGGTTTTGTTGGAAAAGTTGTGTTTTAAATAAAAAAAAAAATACCGATCTCTCCAGGACGAAATCAGAATCAAAATCCTCCCTTATAGTCCTCCTTATTATCGTAGATTAATTAATCCCCGGGAATTTCTATTTCTCTACCCCTCGCTTGTAGTATTGGTATGTTATAATTTTCACCACCCCCTGGGTTGACTGTTGGTAATAAGTTTTTTTCGGTTTTTTTTTCTACTTCATTTTGCTGTAAATACCCATAAATAATGTAAAATAGGCATCACTCATGTAGTTTACTCTTGTCGTCTCCTTGGTATATAGATACGAATACCAAGCATGAAAGGGTTGAAAATCATCATGCATCCACTCCTCACACTTGTCACCCGTCGGTGGAGCGAGTGGAAAATGGAAAATGGAAAATGGAAAAGGATAAAGGGTTGTTCGCATTCACATACATTTGGTAGTTGGATGGTATATACGAATGTGTATGTATGAACATGCAAAGCTTAATTTTAGCGGGACAAAGTAAAGAAAATAAATCTACCACGCCCGAGAAAGGATACATCCAACCCTTGGCATAAGCACTAGTACTAGCAGTAGCAATAGGAACTGAGCTCTAAACTTCAAACGTTAGATACTCGTACATACTCGTATGTGTACTCGTATACATGGAGGAGTTAACTCAGCCCCATAATCATGAACGATCGTGTGAATGGGAGATTTTTTCACACGACCCCCCTCTTGATAGTATGTTTATGTACGAATAAGAGTTCCTATTCTGGTCCTAGTTCCGTTGGGTAATAAGAAAATAATTTAAAAACAGGTTAGCATCCCTTAGATACAGTTCTACACTACCTACATATAAAGAACTGGATGGAGGTTGGTGGAGGGAAATCGTTCTACATCCGCCCACATAAACAAAAAATAATGTTCTATACAAGCGAAGGGGTTTTTTAGGGGTACATCTTGTGGCACCAATTTACTCTGAACATCTCCATCTAACGCCAGCTACTGGGGCCCAGCACCATCGGTAGTTTGCTTTCGCGCCGCGCAACCCTTCAACGTGAGTTTTTCAAAAGCACCCCCATGCTACATTCTCTGTGAGGCAAACTAGAAAACAGAAGCACGGCAAAAAAATGATGGAAATAAGCGAGCGAATTTTTCATGCCAGAATGTTGGGATGTTGAGATGATACTCAGATACCTACTCAGATGTTCAGATGCTGGGATACTAATGGGGGCAAAAGCAAAAAAAGAAAAGAAGGAAAATCTAAACCAAAGATGAAGAGGAGCCAAAAAGAAATGAACAGAAGCTCCAATACAACTGTAGGACTGGAATAGTTGGTGTTTTCGTTTGAACGAGGCCTCGTTGCTTCAGTGATTCGAACTCGGTTTAAAGTCGGTCTCGGTGGCTTACTTTGAATGTGTGTTAGTGAGTGTGGTTGCTTTTTCTCTCTCTCATTTTTGGTTTCATCATTTTTCGTTGCTTGCATTCATTCGGAGAATGTTCATTCCATTCCAGTGGATACACGGTTTTTCTCATTTTCATTTTCGTTTTTCCTTTCTTTTTTCTTTGTGTGTTTTGTTTTCTTTTTCGATCGCGTCGTTTTGTGTGTTTTGTTATTTTGTTGGTTTTTGTTTTCTGTGGGTGGATGGTGTGTGGCAGAGTGGGAGTATTGAGGTCCCCACTTTTATTTTGAACCGGCTTTATCTTACCACCACCACTAGCAGGAACATTACCATCCATACCATCCATACCATCCATACCACCCACTTTCTAACTGTGTGTGCCTTAATGGTGGTTCATTTGCCGTTAGAAAACACAAATCAGGTACGAAACGACCGACAGAGAAAAGTCGACTCGACTCCGAAAATAACAACGCCAACGGCGAAGGTGACAAGGTAACTCATTTCTAATTGTTCGCCATATGATTTCGAATGAGGGGTTCCCGGGTTAAAAGCAAGTAGGTACGAGTATGAGTATCTCACAAGTCAAGTACGAGTAACTTTTTTCTAATGTGAGGTGTGTACGAGTCCACCAGTTCAGAGTATGTGTCTGTGCATGGTGTATCTATACCGTACCAGTCCTCCCAATACAAAGTCATACGTGTATGAGTACTCGTATACATATGTGATTGTTGCATGATGGGGCTCCCCCATTTTATGGCTCCGCCTTCAGAACTTCAGCTTCAGCGCTCCACTGGGTATCACTAAGTGTCTTTTGGGTATTTTTTTCCCAGTTTTTGTTGTTTCCTTTCATTTTCTTGATAAGTTTTTGGGATTCTTTTTTTCTATTCCGTTTCGCATTCGATTCGGTGACTGGTTGACAGTGTGGGTAGTGTGGGTAGTGTGGGTAGTGTGTATGTGTTTTTTTTAAAGGGGGAAACCTACGAGATGTCATCGGATTGAATCTGTATGTAGGGAACTCATATGTGGGATGTAAGATGTGGAATTGCTTAAGAATAGGGACTTTGGATTTGTCGCTTACTCCTCATGAGATACATATATTATTTACTCGTATCTACTCGGCGGCATTTGGTGGTAGTTGTGTGTGGAAGTACATGGCGTTTGCAGTGCTTTGCCCGGCGGAAGGATGCTATTTTTTGTTTTAAACATTTTAAATGGATATCTAGTGGATATGGTTCGAATGACAAATGGATTCAAATATTCATGGGAGACCAGGCCAAATATTTGACACTAATGTTGGCGAAGAAAAAATAACAAGTTGATGTAGCGGTACCTTGGAGAACTGCTGCTGGGAGAGGATATCGAATATGGAATTTCATTGCAAGTATTTTGAAATTGTTAAAAAACGCTGCTGACGACTAGGCAAATGTAACTAAGTATTGGATATTAAGTCTGCAGATCTCTAGCAACTTATGGAATAGATAGCTTGATCTTACTTTTGTATCACTATCACTCTAATAAAGATACACGCTCTCTACATACTTATCTGGAGTTATGTTTATATGTTATTTGTCAAGAATTGTTTTCTTAATTAGACCCTGCTGTTTCCGCTGCAACATGCTCTCTCCACATCCCCAGCTACGGCGGGTAAGTAGTTCATGTACATACAAATATCGGGTTTTCCAATAGGGACTTGACAACTTTGAATTTAATTTGTGAATGCACTTAACCACTAATCATCAAACAGTCACTGTCAATTTATTCAGTAAACTCAACATTTTCATCATGGTAAAGTACACGAACGAGCAACGTCTGCAAATTATAAAAATTTTCTACCCAAATTCGGAGTCGGTGACTGCAACTTTAAGAGCGTTAATTATAATTTTTCATCGCAAAATCATCTTAAGTGATGAATCTCATTTTTGGCTCAACGGGTTCGTCAATAAGCAAAATATGCATTATTGGTCGGGTGAAAATGCACATGTTCTTCATGAATCACCACTTCATCCACAAAAAAATAACTGTTTGGTGCGGTTTGCATCCCGGCGGCGTTATTGGGCCATATTTTATCGTCGACGATAACGATCGTCACGTTACTGTGAATGGTCAGCGTTATCACGCCATGATCACCGATGATTTTTGGCCCGAATCGGAAGATATGGACTATGACGACATGTGGTTTCAACAGGATGGTGCCACAAGCCACACATTACACGTTACAATCGATTTATTGAAGAGTAAGTATGGTGAACGTGCTATCTCAAGAAATGGGACAGTCGATTGGCCGCCTCGTTACGAGTTACCAATTCGTCGGGGTTGTGTGTCCTTTTTTGTTGACAGCAAATACTTGGGTTTGCCTTCGTTTATCGCCGGAACCATTTTGGCCGCTTCCGTTTCTATACCCGGAAAAGAACCCGTGACGTCTTCATATGCGAGTAGTTGAACGGATTTTTAAAAGATTGTACTTTTTGTGTTGGCTTGGGAATTTCGCACGATTCTTTCAAGAATGATGTTAAAGAAATCGCATGACAATGCATCACCTTGTCTAAATCATTTTTTGACATCAAACGTCTCCGAGAAGTAATTCGCATATCAGGCTAATGTTGGTAAATTTAGCCTTTATGTGGATTGCTACGAGGGGCTCGTTCGCATGCCGGAAACCCAAGACTTCTTGCCTATGTCTGCCTCCAACAACAAATCCGCATCCAAATAGGCGCTTCTCTTGCCGTCGATAACAGTCGTAGGTTTTCATACTCTGTTTGTCTGGCCCATTCCATCGCATTTCCTGGATGGCGTTCATATCCGCCGCTAGTTTTTCGGCTGCACATGGCCTGTTAACCCTCCGATCAGCGAAAGCTTCGACAGCGTTAAATTAGCAATGAGGTCCATAGGGACTTACAAGGATTTCTGTACAATTTTACAAGAAATGTACGGTATTATCATTATGCAGTTGTGCCTGATTGTTTTGTTTATTAACTTTCAGTCCGAAAATGTATATTTGTAAAATTGTAGAGAAAAAACAGATAATAAACAAGAAATTTATAGTTAAAGTAATTTATATATTAATTAAGTATTTATTTTATCTCTGTAGCTAGTACAGCAGTGCAGGTTTTGTCAATACGCTCGGGTATTCCGCTGGCCTTTGTACTCCGCACGATATAAGTGGCATGATGGCCGATTTGAACGCGGTACAAACGAAGGAGCAGGTCCTGGTGTTGGTGTTGCTATGTGGCTTTCAGTTCAGCTTACCACAACATCAAATGTGCTTCCATAGCACTTCGAATTTTGGGATAGCACGTTATTCGTAGATTGGTGGCTCGTTCTTCAATGTTTGAAATGTTTCAAAAGTAATAGTCGTTTGTCCGATTTGTGGACTAGATTAATGTCATCGTATATTATTATGGTTGAGGCCAATGGAGCAATAGGTATCGATCATTTTGCGAAACATTGCAAGCGAAATACGTTATTTTGCCCTTGATTGATCTCGCGCTCCCATTTCGACATCCTTCCACTATAAATCATACCCTTCGAATGACACAACTACCATACATTTATAGCGTACTTGGCTGGCTTAGATGGAATGTGAATGTGAAACGTGCTCGTCCTCGATAAGGAAAAAGTTGTTCGTCCACGGGATCTCAAAAATCTCAAAAGTGAGTATGAATCAGATTTGTCTTTGCAGGATGAGTTGGGCTAATCACAAGCAACACTTTACTGAATTTCGCACATAAATATTTACACCATTAAGCTTACTAGGTGGATTGCGAATCACTTTAAGGACTAGCTATCTGCCTGCTGACCATCGCTAAAAATCGCTCATCTTCATCTTCAAGGGGTTCTTAATAAATAGATTGCGGCATTTGAGGCCTAGAAGATTCATGAATTGTTGTCGAGAAACCGCTTCATCCATATTATGCTACTGTTTGATGCAGTTCTTAAAAGAAGGCATCTCTGGACGTTACTTTTCGAAAATGAAACTCGTATAGCTGTCACTGTGAAATGAATTTGCTATAGAACTGCAGTCAATTTGTAAAAGTTAAGCCCCACAGTTAATCGAGAGTCACAGAACCAACACACATGACGATAAAATACAACAGAAGTCGTGGAGGTTAAGACTAATGTTGTTCTTCGACATTAATGGCAATCCATCTTCTATTAACTGAAATAATCATCAAATCTTGTCTAAGCAGAAATAAGTGTTTTTCTGATATATTAAACATTTTTTCGGTGAGCCCTCTATCTGTTACCTCTAATATCTTTCGAGTAGTTTTTTTTTCTTTTCCAGATAAACTTAATTACGCTGCGGACTGAATGTCTATGATCATGAGTATGTAGTTCTTGTTTTCATACGAATCAACTTGTCAAAAATATATAGCATAAATAAATAAGAATTAAATAAATTTTTAAACAACTCAAAACGTTTTTAATATTAAAAAGAACTTAAACAGGAAAATCAGTACATCGTTCAGAATAAGCTTCCACTGTCAAGTAAATGTCAATTTACCGACTATATATCCAAGTACAACTGCCACATTAATTTCCAAAAGAACTCTCAGAATGCCGAATTTTTTCAACTCAGTGACAGATTTTGACGTAAATCTTCAACAAATGGGAATAAAAATAAGTGTTTTCCAAGGAACCGCACGTGTCAATAGTGAACTTAAATTGAAATAGCCACCCTTAAAGTAATCGAAAACTCAGTTAAAAAAAAAATTTTTACGCAGTGGTTTAAGTTAAATAAAAACAGACATCAGGCACACGTGTCGAATCTATAAGTAACATGAATTTCGGATTCTCAAAAAGGTATATGAAAAAAGGTAAGAACCGTACTTTAAAGGCCGACAGAGTCGTTGTTCCCCAATTTTGTAAAAGTTAAAAAGGATTGGGAAAATCAAATTACGACATCGGTTATATCTAAGCCTTAGAAAAATGCGAGTTCTTCAAATTCATCTCATGAAAGGTACAATTGCTTAGGTACAATATGGAAATCATTCTTAATTTAATCTTTCTATGCAGACTTTTAAAAGAAAATTTCCAGATTCAATCAAAATATGTCCAAAATTTACAAATCATATGAACTATTAAAAAATATGTAAAAAAATTACACCAATTAGTTGTAAGCTTAAGTTCTGTAAATTTTTACCACAGGCTATACGTTCCCAACTATTAGTAAATAACTTGAAGTTAGTGCTGTCACTAAAAAATGGATGGAGGCGACCCGACCATTTGACCTACCTAAATCGTATCATCATCAGCCTCACTTCTTTTATCCTTAAACCTATGGAAAAAATAATTAATAGACATATCAGAGACGAACCACTTCAAATGAACCCCTTCCACAAATATCAATATGCCTATCATCATGGAAAATCTTCCACATACGCTCTACATGATCTCACTAGAAGAATTGAAAAATCTCTTCGAGGCAAAGAGGTAGCGATCGTTTGTTTCCTCCATATAGAAGGAGCATTTGTTAGCACCGAATTCTCCCAGATATATAGAGATAACCAAAACATGGGAGTTGACAATACTGTTGTACATGTACATATATAATTAAAATGTATGCTTGAGGATAAACTAGTAGCAAAAATAGTAAAATGGTAGATAAAATTAGGCAGCAATAAACTCAGTGTGATAGCTACGAAAGGACGCCCCCAGGGAGGAGTAGTCTCACCCCTACTATGTTCCATCGTGGTTAATGAATTACTGAGTATTCTCAGTAATGACGGTTTCTATGTGCAAGGATATGCAGATGACATTGCTATTCTAAACAGATGTAAATTCAAAGACACAATCTTGGATCGCCCCCAGAGGACCCTGAACCTAGTTGCTGAATGGTGTACCAAGGTTGGCCTCAAAGTCAATCCCAAGAAAGCACCATAGTTGCTTTCACTAAGAGAAGAAGTCGAGAAAGACTCAGAAATGCCACACTATTCGGTGAAGCAATAGAATTCTCAACGGAAGTCAAATATCTAGAAATTACACTGAATTAAAAACTTAAGTGGAACACTCATATCTCCAAGGCCAGGAAAAATTGGCGACCTAACCCCAAAATGACACTGTGGATGTAAACGGCAATAATGAGATCTATTATCACGTATTCAGCCGCCGTCTAGTGGCATAAAGCTACGAAGAGGGCAACACAAGCTAAGCGAAACAAATTACAGAGACTAACCTGTGTAAACGCAACTGGTGCTATGAAAATTGCACAAACAGCTGTGCTGGAAGTTATCCTAAACATCCCACCACTTCATCTGGAACTCATGAACAAAGCAATGGTAAATGCCTACATGCTTATCACAGAAGATGAAACAAACTCCAAGCTAGTTCATCCTGATATCCATCCATCCTGACATGAATTCAGGAAAAACGAACTACTTGGAATATACCTAATAGACAAGCGTCTATCATGCTACAACTTTCGGCACAACCTTAGAGTTACATTTCCAGAAAGTCCTTGCATAAAAACATCCATACACGCCAGTATGGATATAAGCAGCACCGTTTTTCAGGCAGAAATTCACACAATAGAGCTCTGCATCTGGGAGAATCTTAACAGAAAATTTAAAAACAAAAACATTTACATTCTCTCGGATAGCAAAGCAGCCCTGCTTGCAATTAACGCCTTTAAAATTAAACCAAAACTGGTCTGGGAACGCCAATAACTCCTACTACTACTGGCCACGACAAACAAAGTCCATCTGATATGGGTGCCAAGACATAGTGGATATGAAGGCAAAAAAAAAGCAGACGAATTAGCCGTAAAAGGATCCGCATCTCAGTTCATGATGGCAAGACCATTCTGTGGGCTATCAACAAAACCATATAAAAAAGGTTACGTTAAAACTTGGCTAGAAGAAAAAAAGCTACATTTCTGAAGGGAAACCGAAAGAAACTGACGAGCCAAAAACTTTATGCCAAACAGTTGCCACAAAAAAAACGAAACAACTTCTACAACTTAGTAGAAATCTGAGTCGTCTAATCACAGGCTTCCTCACATAGCATTGCCGTGTGAGAAAACACCTGTAGATTGTGGAACGAGGACGTGGAAACCGTAGAACACATATTATGTGACTGTTATGGTTTAGTTACACGTCAGCGTTACCTATGTAAATTTTACCTCGAAGCGGCGAACATCGCCGCCAGCTCACTTAAGGACTTAGCCGTTTTTCTAACAAACTCTGGCATCATAGATGTGCTCGTAATGGAGGACATCACAATAGGCTCTCAGCCAGCTTTTGTTGCCACAGTAAGGTCGACCTTACTTCATCCAACAGGTATGCTAAGGGGATTGCTTGTTGGAAAGAACGATCAAAAATTTCCATGTCATACAACAAGTACATCAGATGCAAAGTTTCGACCTTGGTGAAGAGGAGCATTTCGCAGGAAACCAACTGGACACGATTCAAGTAGCTAAATCCAACAGTGCCTCCCCTAAGCTCAGGACAAAACAAAAGTAAGAGGAAGCTCATCAAAACGAAACGGTACCCTCACCAAGTTTTTTGAATTACAGATCGCCCGTACCTGGATTGAACGCAATTCCGTTTGTGAAGAACTCAGAAAACACAGGTAACTTGAGACCGGATTTGAAGTAAGACTGGAATCTTTTCAGATAGAAGCAAAAAGAATATCAGAATCTTATTCGGTTTTCGGGCATTGCCCCTTATAAAAACTTTTGAAAAAAGATCGAAACTGTCGGTGAAACTAATAAGCTGGTTTAAGTCCTAATAAGGGGAAGACAAATGGGCCTAAAATCGAATGGCATCTAGGCTGGGACAAAAGTAAAGACTCCCCGGCTCATGTCTGGGGATCACTCCTCATATAACTCATTCAGAATAATACAACACGCCGTACCTGGTATATCTCAAATATAGTCCTTGCGAAGAGCTTCAGACCTATAAGTCTAACTCCCTTCATATTGAAGAGAATGGTCAGGATGCATCACCGGTAGAAAATGCAAAGCATCTATCAACGTGGAAGATGTTGCGAGAGCGCGCTTCAAAATCTGCTACGAAGAATTCGTCTACACAACGTATATGACTTACTAGTTTTGTGAATTAAGGCAATGTTGCTGACTGTGGTCATTATGTGATGGCGGAGGTAAACGTGTGCTATGGAGCATGTGTGTCGACTCACTGCTTAAATCCTCTCAAGTCTGAGTTTGTTCTTTTAAAGAGAAGAAGGAAACTGTATGGACTGATTTATCTAAGGGCATCAACATTCAATTCTCCAAAGAAGCTTAGTACACTTGCGTGTCATCTTGTATAACTATGTTCACTTCTATAGACTAAACAAGTTATGTCGAAAACATCAAAGGAGCAGTCGGTCTTCTGGCAGTGTACAGGAGCTGTTGGAAAGACCGTTTATATCATATGAGTGAGTTGTCTGATGGAATAAGCTCTTACGAAAATACGTAATTTCTGTTTTTTATTAGGCTCCAAAGAGTAAACTGTCTCAGCTGCATGGGCTAGCATACTTGGCTCTCCTCTAGTCACCTTGAGCATCGGTTGTCTTTAAATTGTGGTCATATGGACATGCCATCTGGTGCAATGACATCAGAACTCCTGCTACGGAAAAAAAAGAAATCGACTTTCCCTGTGCCCAAGACTGGTTTTGGCCAGAATCTATTCCAGGAAAGGTGTGCAGTGAAGCATTCACGGATGGCTCCAAGACCGATATAGGAAGCGGCGCTGGTGTCTTTCTGGAGGACGACAACATTAAATTTCACTCCTCGTTAAGAAAAACTGCGCGTGTCTTCCAATAGAGATTTACGTCATACAACCAAGCCGAGCTTCGAGCCTTGTTGTCCCCTTTGACGACTTCCAAGCTTGTTCGAGAATGCACGACACCATATAACGCAGATGGAAGGCAGATTTCACAGAGCTTTGTATGGGTCCCAGTTCACAATTGGATTAGTGGAAATAAAATCGCTGATGAAGTTGTCAGGCAACGCTCAGAATAGAGTTTTCAAGAACCCGAACCTATGTTTGGTCTGTCTGCATCTTCGATTAAGGCTTTCATTGACAGTTGTGTTTCATTTGAGTAAACAGAGTTAATGAACGCAGCCAAAACAAACGAATGGTTCCCAACGTCTCTCAGATCTAACCGGCCTTTCTTCCGTCCCTCAGCAGGAAAGTTGACAGTTACCTACTGGCGTCGTGCCAGTGAATTAAACTTAAGCTAAGCACTTCAGCGTGCTAGGCATAAGGACATAATATAATATCCTGTGACGCTTGCTGTGAAAGTGATGACAAATCCTATCTCTGTAGTGCGGCTTACGTTCGCATCAAGCTACAGGTATCCGAATATTTTATACTCTATGAGTCCTAAAAAGGCAATGTGGTTTTGCATCCAGAAAAGTGTTTGGAAAGATCGCAGTAAAAGTTTGAATTTGTTATAAGTAGCTTTTGTAATTCCGTTCGGGTGACTTCTCCTTAAGGGTGAGCAGAAAAACCATCACCACCAGAGGTTAATCATGAAGTGATAAGCATGATGATCACGTCAAATAAAATATTTACTTCTACCAATAGATAAGGCCTTCAAGCTTAGAGTTTCTCAGAAAACTTTTTCTAAACTTTGAATTTGGGCACCACACTTCCAGTCGCAAAATGTAGCCGTTCTTGGACTGTTGGCGATGATAGATAGAGATGATTGGATAGTTTGCAAACATGTTGTAGAAAAAAAACACTTTTGCTTACAGAGGGAAAACCACACCGTCAATATTACAAATTGAGAATGGGTGCAAGAACTTTTTTCCCAGCGAATTGAATGACCTGACAAAAAACATTTTATGTATATGCAATTTCTAAACTTTGTTAAATGACGAAAAAGACAATATGCATCCAACAACCTTGCAAATGTAAGTTGAATTTTACACCTGAGAGGATTGACTGAGAATTTCTAATGAGACTGATAAAGTGAAGAGGGAGGGAGTGCCAAGGATCCTGCGCAAAAAACAGAAACTTGCGAAACTCTAATAGATCCGATATAGTAATAAGCGACCCTACAGCGTTTGGTTTTCAAATAAATTGGATCAGATTTCTTCTCGATTGACAGTCACTATGCTTATGTCAACTTAGAGCTACTTAACGACATACCCTGCAATGCAACAACAACTTTGGGGGAAATTTCAACTTTGAAATGGAACTAGTGAACGATTATTAGAGTCCAATCATATTGCTACCGAAGGGCAGAAATACATAAGTCGGTAGGTGGCAGAGCAATCCAGCACATGACTTTCAGTAAAAGAATCAAGGAGCGTAATCCACGATTTAAATTGCTGCAGCATCGGCGGTAAATGGGTATAGATATGAAGCCCAGTACCAAGTGAAAAGACAAATATAAACACATTGACGCTGCCTTAGTCAAAGGTGCAACAAACCGTGGGTTAGTAGCACCACTAAAAACTATACTGGGTTACACAGTTCTAAATAACATTCCCCAAAAATGCCAGCGAAGAAAACTACTGGATATGCACCCACACAATAGTTCGGCGGAATTTTCAAACTGACTAACAGATTTATTGAAACACATCATATCATCATGGGAGATTGAGCGTTTACTATAAAAGTGGCCTCAGGCAGTGATCGTTTAGTTACGAAATAAGGGCAATGTGAGGCACTCCAATATTTAGTGAAGTATATGTTGTTTTTTTGGGACAATAATAGAAAATTATGTCCTGAACATGACTAAAAAAACAAAAAACACTGTGACGCTGGCAGCCTGGTATGGGCCATGGCCTAGCTTCTTGACACTCATTTGTGTTGCTCATGTTTTCATTTTTGTCACATCTGAGTGGTGTCTACGGTTTATCGCCGAGTCCGAACGGCACTCCTTAGAAGCTCTTTCGTAGGCAATTTTTTGCTTTCGGGAGTTTGCCATTGCCCGCCGATAGGGTGATGGTGATTTGAAAAATTGTTGGTGACCCAGCCAGGAATCGAACCTAGACTCTCTACGTGATAATCCAATGAGCTAAATATCACGCTATCGCCATCGCCATCGCCATCGCCATCGCCTGAACATGACTAGGGAAAAAAAATTCACATTAGGAAGTCGAACAAGTAGGTTTCCGCTCTCAATTCTCCTACATTTACCATACGATCACCTGTTAGAAGCAATGTTATCTGCATTTCACCGCCGGTAAAAAAGACGGGAACATGCAGTTCAGTTTTAAGACAGCTAGTCTATGATGGGTTACGTATCTTCGTTAGATAGTCCCTAACCTAAAAGTCAATGCAAGCAGAAGAGGGCTTAAAATATATTTTATTTGCCCAAAAATCTAGACTCATAGTCTTTTAGAATCCTTAACAAACTATAAAAGTAAAACAAAGTAAAAAAATAAAAGTATTGCTAGGCAGACTGTTAAGATATTATTAGGTATCCAAACTTGGTGGTGAAGAAAATAAGAGTGTCGATAAAGAAAACTTTCGTTTATTAATCTGGAAAAGCAATGATTTGAACACTAAGAACAAGCTCTCGCTGCTTTGTTACAACGTTCCTTCTTCATCGGACCTCAAGTGAATTATGTCAATTTTTATCTTTAGACAAAAAGACAAAAAAAAAAAAATGTTCGTGGATCGACAATTTGTTCACCTCCTCGCTTAAACAGCACAACTTGCTGCAAAACATTTTAAAAAGTTAAGTTTCCACTGCAGAAGAACAGGAAGAGCACATAACCTATATTTTGATGATATAGGTATGCACTTATTCACATTGTGCTCTGTGTATCCTGTAAATGAGTCCATTAATCCAACTGATAATCGTGGTGGTACCACATGCAACCCTTTTTCTTCTTTTACGAACACCACCATCAACTTACAAATATGATGTATCCACAAAGGTAAGCAAATTACGCGCTTCGTAAGAAATGAGCGGTCATAAAATGTTTGTTTACTACGTGACCCGGTACGATTGTTCAATGTGGGCACATCCATAGTCCGAGACCCCAGAGCCACTAACAACCACAACCACGGTGCACTAGCTCATTGTTTACAGTCACGTTCGAGATCAAAAATTATTCATATGTGAAATGAAAATGATGTTGATCCCTGTGTGCTCTGGTTTGGTGTGTTATTAGTCGTCCCGACGACCGCGACGTCTCAAGCCGCTCCAGTTTCAGCTTTAGATTTAACTTTATACCATAAGTGCTCACTCTCGGTAGTGAGAGGATATCCAATTTCCGACGATTATGCGCATTGTGCATATGCGCTTTGCAATCATCATGCGAGCTGAAGAAACCTGACGCAACAAGTTGAGGATAGATCTGGTGCTCGTATCTGGTATCTGGAGCGCGTTGGAGTTTAACTTTGGTCTTGAGAGCTCTATGCTTGGTCAGAGGCTTTGTCATGGTTATGTGAGGTTTGTTTAGATCTGCCTCAAAGGAGCTGTTTGTGGATAATCATAGAATTGGAATCGCACATGCACTGATGTTATAATGTAGCAGTTGTATGCTCGTATTGTGGTTCCCATTAATGGAGTTTAGTTTTGGTATGTGGGATTAGCAGGTAAGTTATCCCTATACCAAAGCCAAGGCAATGGATGAGTTGGCGACCTTGTCAGATTGGAAATTACACTCAATGTTGGTATAGATTTTAACGCTGAAACTTCATTGTTTGGCAAGTGATTGTTGTATAGTTTGAGATTAAAATTCCAAAGCATGCGTGTAATAGAATTTGAACGTAAACGAGTATAGTTGATGTCTGAGTCATCAGTTCTTCGATGATAGTATGATATTAGATTATGGAACAGGATAGGTTAAAAGGATAAGGTTCCCTTCTCTTACAGAGTTACCTATAGAATCATATTTGGAGAATGACTGTTTAATAAACAAACAAAGCAAAATATCCGAAAGCATTCGTGCTTCTGTTCCATTGAAAAAGTCTCCTAAAAGAGCATTAACACTACCTCGAGAAATACTCAATTCAATAAAGATTAAAAATCGTTACAGAAGGCTCCGGCAGATTTACAGATCTCCTTACGATTTCTATCAAATGAATGTATTCAGTCGTTTAATTAAAATTCGAATAAAAGAGTATAAAAATTAAGTTTACTCGATTCCAACTCTAGACCTTTCTGGAATGTTACTAAGATACTGCGCAAGATAAGCTATTACTGTCCTAACTTCGAAGTTAACGGGTCACTAGTATCAACTAATGAAGACAAAGTGGAAATCCTAGCACAAATATTCTTTAAAAACCATACGCCGACAAATAGTTTATTATCTCCTCTTGAACCGAAAGTTGGAAACGAGATAACTGTTTTGAACAACTACACTATTTCCCTACCCTCTAATGAATTCACAACTGTTGAGGACATACAATTTATAGTTTCGGACCTAAAATATCGTAAGTCCCCTGGTCTTGACAGCTTAAATAATCAAGTGATAAAGCAGTTGTCAACTAGTGCCTTGATATATTTAACATTCATCATCAATGCCTGCCTAAAAATGCTATACTTCCCTGATTTATGGAAGAAAGCCAAGGTAGTTCCACTCTTAAAACAATCTAGTCAATTACAGACCAATCAGTCTTCTAAATGGCTTTAGCAAAATTTTTGAAAAAGTAATCAAAATTAAAATTAATGCCTTTTTGAGTGCTACTAACATTCTTCTTCCTGAGCAATTTGTATTCAGAAAGAATCACAGTACTAGGCATCAAATACTAAGAATTTGTAAGACTGTTAAGCAACAGCTTAGTCGACTGGCCTTGTCCTCCTAGACATTAAAAAAGCTTTTGATTCAGTCTGGCACAATGGCTTTATATACAAACTGATAAAATTAAATTTTCCTGAGTATCTTATAAAAATACTACAAAGCTTTTTGTCCAATCGAGTCTTTAAAGTATATCTTTTTGGAACCTTCTCCTCAACAAATCCTGTTCCAGCCGAAGTTCCACAAGGCTCAGTTCTGGCCCTAGTTCTCTTCAATGTTTTTCTTGCTGATTTACCCAGAGTTCCCAACTGTGATATTGCACTCTATGCAGACCATCTGGCTTTATAGTCTTCCCACGAATATGGGCCAATGTTAGAAAATTATCTTCAAATTGGAATCCAAACATTTTTCGATTACTATAAATGCTGAAAAATAAAAATAAATGTCGATAAGTGCACAGCTATGTTCTTCACTAGAAGAAGGCTTAGTTGCTTTTTGCCTACTGGAAGTCTCAATTTAGACAACTCCAATATAACGTGGGTCACTACTGTAAAGTACCTAGGGGTGTATTTAGACCAGAAATTGACCTTCGGGCATCATATACGAGAAACTTTAGCCAAGATAGATGTTTTAATAAAAATTCTTTACCCTCTTTTCAATCGGAAATCACTCCTTAATAAAAAGATCAAAATAATAATTTTTAAGGTCGTTTTTCAAGCACTGATGACTTACGGGTCTCCTGTATGGGGTAATTGCGCGAAAACTCATATTAAGCGGCTTCAAGTTGCACAAAATAAGGTGTTAAAAATGATGCTCAACCTACCGCGAGACTTCTCAACTCTTATTCTGCACGAAAGAGCAGGTGCTATCCAGATTGGTAGAAGGATTGAAATTCTCAATGAAAAATTCATGTCCAGATTAATTGTCCTGTTATAACCTTTTATTTTTATTTTCACCTTAAAGCTTTATTATTTGCCTATTATTATTATTTATTTATTTATTTATTTATTTATTTATCTATTTACTATTTAATTTCTATTTATTATTTATTATTATTTATCTCATTTGTAACATTATTTATTGTTCACTGATTTATTTGTTTGTTATCAATTTATATTATTTATTTATTTATTTATTAATTGTTTATATATTTACTAATTTTTTACTTATTTATTTATTTATTTAACCTAAATGGAGGTTTTTTCGATAGTTTTCCTCCGATTGTGCATTTAATTACTGTACTACATATCCTCACTCATTAAACAATAATATTTTCAGCTGTAAGGTTCTATATAGACAGTTTCTCTGTGCAAGCTAGAACAAATTGTACAAATATTGTTAAACCATTGTTACACTTTGTAAGAAATAAAATATATCTATCTATAAACAAAGAAATATATCGTTGGCGCCTGGTGTCTTCCACTCAATATACATATGGAATGATATTTCAGAAAGACTAAACACACTAAATATTCATATGGAATGATATTTCAGAAAGACTAAACCCACTGAATCACTAGAAAGCCCATATAGTATATACCTCATTATGGTCTATTCCACTTCAGGTAATGAAGGCCAACAACTTATATCATGGGTTTCACCCGACCACCTCCTATGTTTTATGAACGTTTATGCAGGTATGTACATGCAGGGACCTCGCCCACATATCTAGCCGAGACCTTTAAGAGCCGATTTAACCATAAACTCTATGAGCTGTACAGTGACATTAAACTAATCTGAAAATTTCACATTAGTCGTCTGAAATGGCTTAAACTTGTTGAGAAGATAAACACTTACGCTTCCGCCCTAATAGTCTTTGATTCCCATTCAAAAGCACAACACAGTTGTAAATGGTGAGATTAATTAGAAGGAACTTGGAGTCATGAACGAGCACTTAGATTACGCAACCGGAGACAGTAAGATATAGAGGTCTTTTGATTAAGGTCCACCAAAAACTTCAACGGCATCCAAGTAAGTAAGTAATTCCTTGAATTTACAGTAAAACTATTCTTGAACTTCCACGATATGAGAATTCGTTTGAAGAATCGTTAAATACGAAGCCGGAGAAAACCGTTGCAGAAAGAAAAACCTATATTAAGGGTGGAGTCTCTGGTAATAGCCCTTTGAATCCTTTTGTTATTTAAAAACTGATAGCTTCTGCACTCAAAAATTGACTCAAACTCAGTATAAAATGTTCGCGGCACAAAATGAATCGATTTACTATAGTTGGGGCAGCGGGAAATTGACCACAATTTTATTCAAAAAATTATCTTTTCAGATAAGGCATCTCCATTTTGACGTGTTTGTGGCTCGGAAATTCCGTAGTCATGCGACTATTTGTTGTGGTTTATGCAGTGGGATTATTTTTGGCTCATTTTTCTTCCAAAATAACAATGGAAGAAACGTTACAGTAATGGAGAGCGCTACTGTTGTAGCGCTCATGGCCGACATGGCCACAAATTGAGGATTTGGACTTGACCGTACACCGCTTACACACTTAGTTCAATAATCGTGTGGTCATTCATTTTGGTATTTTGGTGATGTTGGTTGGCCGCCACGAATGTGACACTTGACCCCGTTGGACATTTTTTTGTGGAGTGCCATGAAAGATCGATGCTAACTATGCTAACAATCCAGAGACAATTGGGGAACTCAAGATCCACAATCGTCAAGCTTATCGTGATGTAGAAACCGAAACCATGTAAAATAAGTTGAAAAATTTGGTTAAGATGGCCCACCGTTTACATATACGTAGGTAAGTATGGTAGGGGATTAACGCGAAGAGACAAGTATTGTCCAAACTATGTATCACCAGCCTTACCTTTGGAATAAGATTTAAATAGTCAGGAAGCTTTAAAAATAATTTGGTACACATATTTCAGTTCCACAGCTTGCGTAAAAGTTTTCATTAAATTAAAAACATATTTATTGCGAAATCAATGTACAATTTTATTGACTATTAAAGTTCGGCATTTGGTAATTACAACATTGTTCGTGTGGCCACTACGGCTCTGTTACAATCGATCATCCGAACTTCAAAATTATCGATGACTTTTTGATGAGTGTTTGTCGCTATGTTATTGGCATAAATCTTACTCTTCAAATAACCCCACAGGAAGAAATCTGAAGGTGTCAAATCGCATGACCTTGGAGCCCAAACAACTTCTTCCATCTAACCGATAAAGTACGATTTTCAAATTTCGTACACAATAAATTGTTTGTGAACTTGTGTGGGCGGTAGCAGCATCCTGTTAAAACCAGAGATCATCCAGAACAATTTCCATTCACTGTAACTGCCTCTCCAGGCTCATCTTCGAAAAAGTGCGGTCCAATGATGCCGTCAACCCATAATCCGCACCATACAATAGTTTCTTTGGGATGCATTGGTTTTCGTATGGGTTTTTCGGTCCCCAGAAATGACAATTTTGTTTATTTATGTACTCATCCATCCAAGACTGGGTTTCACATAAAAGATCAAATTCAATGACAAATTTTCCTAACGATCCAACATCCAATTAACAAATCGGCGACGTCGTATATGGTCCAAAATCTTCAATTGTTGTGTAATTTGGATTTTATATGCGTGCAGATGAAGATCAACTTTTATAATTCGCTGTAAAGTGCCATAAGTGAGGCCCAATTGTTGACTTCGGCGACGAATTAAGGTGCCTAGCTGGTTTTGAACATTTTCGCTCACAGTGGTAATGTTTTGGTGTGTACCTACTACCTATACATGCTGGCCAAGTATGCCGATATGGAGTTTGACCCATTTCTTCAAAATGTTTCACCATTGCACGAATTCCGGGCTCACTAGAGCGATTGTGTTGACCGAAAAATTCATGAATTTTACGAAATGCTACTTGTAATAAGATTGAATAACAAAAATGCATTGTTGCGTGGTAAAAGACTCAAAGGCTGTAATTGAAAATGATGGTATGACATCTTTAAAAAAATATCAACCACATTGAATTCAGTAAATAACAGCTATTGATAGCCAACATCTACACCATCTGTTGGTTGACCCTTTATGATCAACCATTCACTTTTATGTCGATTTAATTACAGAAGCTTGTTCCGCATTAATGACAGTCAGCACTAGGACTTTAAAAGTACTCTCTGACGCAGACATATTCTCACAGTATGGGGTGTCGAAAACTAGTGGCGGAATCGTCCTGAAGCCGTCAAAGATGCCACATTAGATGTGCTTGGTGCCACCACAATGAAACCTATATACCTATGAATATATTAAAGCAGAAGCTGTAAAAGGCAACAATAAATAGCCGCTCGCAAACTCTATGGAAAAAAAAACAATAAGAAGATGCCAGAGAAGCAATTGCTGCGTTGAAAATCTCAAATGATTACTCTTACTTCTGCAGGAAATTTAACGAACACAATTATCAACGAATGCAGGTGTAGTCCTAAGAGGTGGTTCGCTGTGGTACCTATGCTTTTAATTTTTAAAAGACAATCATTAGCCAAAACTTCACCTCTTACACGTTTTTAGAAAAAAAATCTGATTGATTTTAGGACCGCATGTGACAAAATATGCAAAACCTTTTCTGTTCCAATACCATTGACGAAGAAAAATAATATCGATGAAGTGAATCGTTATCAAGCAAATTTCTTTAAAATAAGGCATGCTAGTAAGAAGTGTGCGAATCTCACAGTTCAACCTTATTGGCATAATTTTCAAAAGCCTGTACAACTGTCTCATACAAACTAATGGCATTGTCATTATCATTATGTACCTGCAGATTTTGAAAGCTACGTTGGATCTATTTAATATGAAGTGCACAGATGCTTTGTTAGGTAGGTGTATTAGTCTTTTAAGAACGAAGACTAAAGAGTTATCTCGTCATACATATGTAGGTAGTCTTCTCAAGAATTAAAAAGGATAAAAATGTAATTTTGGTCGTTTTCGGTGGAAATATGTAAAATAATAGGTCACTTTCCCTTCTTTCTTGTGTCATGTTATCGTACGCTATCGCAGGAATAAGAAAATAGAAAACAATTGCTTAATTCTCTATTATAAATCTATTTCCGAAGCAATTTACGGATGCATAACCCTGGGAGCGACATACATATGTATGTCTTCACAAGTGATATTTTCTCTCGTTAAAAATACTCCCATTTCAATCCATGACGACAATCACCAAAGTACTTTCCTTAGTACCGTACCTGTCTGTTTCTTAATTCAATTTTCGTAACCTCACCCACAAAGTTCTGTGCAAAATTTTGCAAACATTTCATTCGTTTTGCCAATTCGACTTTTCAAATGTTATCTACACATCAGCAAGCAACATAAAGTTCTACATAAAGCTCCTCGAATACATAAAATCCCGCACCATCCAAACATATGTGCCCCCAACACTCATATGTACAAGAAATAACCGTTTCTGATTCGTTACGAGTGTGCACCCCCAAATACACCATCTCTATCCATAGGATAGGATATAGGAATATAAACAAAAAAATAAACACAAAAGCTTCCCCCAATGTGTATCCGTATCCATCTATCCACCACATATTGCTCTCATTCATCCCTTGCGTACTTCATCCGAAGGATATGACAACACCAACAGGCGCCAGTAACCATGCCATATACTCGTACATACGAGTAGATGAAGGACGCAGTTCAGAGTTACAAAAAAAAAATCAAAAAATGTATGTGAAAGCGTCGTGTCGCATTCGTACGAATATGATACGAATAGATGTGAATGTGAAGGAATAGCTTGATGTGGGAAATTCCCCTACTACGGGGTGTAGATTGGAAAATACAATAATAATAAAATCTTAAAGGAAAAAAAGCTCAGCTATATTTCTGAGTAGAAGCGAGAGATGATGAAGAAATTCCGATTTTTTTGTTGCACGAGATACTCGTACGTATGTATCTCTGTTTTATTTTTCAACTGATATCCTTGTTTTTTTTTGCTGTCATCCTTCACCCCCAACAAAAGTGCTACACATGACAAGCACGAATCAGAAAAGGGTGGAGCAGTTGGATAGCGATTTCATTTGTATACGAATAGATACTGCTGCATATCTATCATCTCTTGGCGAAATAAGGGATAGACGGGTATGAGCAACATACATACATAGTTGAAGAGAAAAAGTTGCCACAAAAAATTTAGAAATAGTAAAACAAAATTACACAGCAATGCATGATTCGAACTGATTGGGGATGGATGATATTTGTATCTATCAGTCATCGATAGGACAAAAAAGAAGGGTTGATTGGTTAAAGTTGCAACTTGCAAGTTCCTTTGTTCCCCCATCAATAAAAAGCTATCGTCATCGGTTGTTTGAGTACATATGGGAGTCGTTCTCCGTCATTGGCCAGCAATCGTTGGCTTCGAAAGGCGCCGCAAAAGGATCTCTTATTGCACTGCAGGGAAAAACTACAAATACAAATAAACCCTTTGATAGAGGGAAAAACAAATCCCTTTGACAATTTGACAAGAAACAGACGAATTTATCTTTCAACCGCATCGAATATTCCAATTGAAAGATGAGCGTCCTCAAATAGAATTATGATTCTGATATCCTTTTGCGTTTGTTATTTTCTTTTCGGCTTAAACTTATTATTTTGTTTTGTTCCAATCCTTTGATGTGCGTAGAGTTCCGCTTTGCACCTTTTATTCATCCTTTTTTCAATTTTTTTCTTCTTTCTTTCCGTGTTCTCCTTTGGTGCATTTTTTTCTAGCTTTGGATTCTTTGGCTCCTCTTGTGCCGACCTTTGTGTACCTACATCTATAGATGAACTATTCTTCCATCTACAAAGTAGGTCATTTCTTCTTCTAACTGTTTTTGTCTGCAAAGCCACACTAAAAGGACGAACGTACCTACATATAAAAAAAAAACTTTAAAAAAACGTAAAACCACTTTTAAGAATATTTTTTTTTTCAACTCAGTCTATCCCCATCCCTTGAGGACTCTTCTATCCTTTTTATGGAGCACTTTGTGCAAAAGACAAATCATTAGGGAGAAAGAAAAAGAAGTGGAATGTACCGAAATTGCGTGGTCAATGGGGCGCAAGGGATGATTCTAATTGCTGACGATTTTTGTGGTTCTTTAATCAAAAGAAGATTTTGTACTGCACCTGGATGGAAAACAAACGACTGGGAGTACTGCATCAACACAATTGAGAATGGTGACGATTTTAATTGAACACACAAATTTATTATTCTGTTCTTGTAGTTGGACCGTCATTATTATTTTTATGGTGGAGAAATTGACAAATATTTACACTATTTTATCTGTCTACTGCAAAATAAATGACGTCACTAGTGCGAACCTTCTTGCACAGTTTCCATTTCCCAAAGTTGGCTTAATACTTAGACCTATAGAAGTGACGTCATTCATAATAAATACGTTTAAAAACGAATGGTCACTTACAACTCAGGATTACCCATAGAGCCCTATACGTATGCAGAATGCTAAAATTAAGGAAAATTGAGTAGACAAAATATCTTCTACGAAGACCTTGTAACTGCAATGTATCTATGATGTCAAAATATATCAAAGGACTTGATAGTATTGTAATTCAATTTTTTGCGATAATATTAGTCGCCAGTTAATACAAAGAGGCAGGCCTTAGCATGTGTGTCTTTGGGGACAACCCACATAGAAAAAAGAAGCTTGGAACGTTTGGAAATAAATTAATCATTCAAGGACAGTCAGCACTCCTGTTCACATATTCTATGGTAAGAACACCCTTTCTCGACTTTAAAATACAACTATTTAGTGGGAAATTACAAATGTTGACTCCACATTCCTCCAATGCTGATAGCTTATGGTAAGTAGGGGTGTAAAAATAGTTCTCCTGTGCAAGTTATCAGAATTGATCACAACTAAATCACAACTTTTTTTTCCAGTGAAAATAACACCTTTATGCTATATGTCGCGAAGATCTAAAGGATCCTGGCAGGTAGCAGTCACTGTTATAATGCACACTTGTAATTTGAAAAAAATTGATTTCCATGATGACAATTGACTCACAATTGAACTTTAGTGGTCGAAAACTGGTTTAAGTGTTTTAATCTATACGAACCACGATAGGCACTTAGTAAAATAGTAGTCCGTAAGAAACTTCTAAATTGGCTACAGAGCTACCTAAGTTGTAGGTTTTTGTATTTGCAGATAGAAACTTTTGCAGCAATGACTAGCCTCGACTTTGGTGCCCCCAATTTTCGTCAAATATTATTTTTCCATTTTTGTATATAGTTCATTGAGCCATCTATATTTATGTTTATTCAGATTTCATTTGATTTCGCAGATTCAAAATGATGTGTTGTATGCCTTGGGTGAATATAAAGTAAGATACTGCAAAGTGCCATACTAAACTCAAAAGCTGCAAAAACTGTAAATCTGTATTACAACGAAGATACTACTGTAACCAGAAAATAAGGCGAAATTGTTAATACTCTTTATTTATTCTGCTAAATCTATTTCATCACCTTCAAAGTACCGCCCTCTCCATACAATACCCTAATGCTAACGGTTTTCCAATCATCAAGACTATTGTTAAAGTCGAATTCCGAAGTGGCCTTCTAAGTGGGCAGCGATTCGATTTTAATCTCTTCAATTGGTGTCAAAACAGTGTCCCCGGAGCGGTCTCTTGAGTGGTAAATCAGACGAATACGGTGGTTGTGATACTAATAAGTTGAATTTTTGGCGAAATGCGACGCTCTCTTTTAAAAACTTTAGTGTTTTTAGAACCGAACGAGATTTGTTTTTTCTCTGGCACAAAACATCTTTCGAAACGATTTAGACTGATGCAAATGAAATGTAAATAGTTTCAGCTAGGTCTCTTATTGTCAATCGACAACTTTTGAGCACCAAGTCTTTGATTTCCTTGACGTGTTGTTCATCAGTTTACATTAATGGCCGTCCAGGGCGAATCTTTGTCTTCAACGCTTTCTCTGCCTATGGATGACATTAATTTGAATTGTTTGTACCACTTGTAAACATTTTTTTGTGACATAGCCTCGGCACTGTAGTCCTTCTGCAACACTTGCGACGTTTCTGCATAAGAAATTTCATTCGGCAAACAAAATTGAATGCAATTTCTTTGCTCAACAAAATCAGACATTGCAAAATTCGCTTAATTCACTTTTTTTTTTATAAACAAAACATGTACGTTACTATCTAGATGCAGATTTTGACAAGAAATTTGACACAGATTTCAGTGTCAGTACTTCTAACCTAAACTTTTAAACAAGTATTTGCCAGAACTGAAGAGCCCGCATATTTTAAAATTCACCTTATTTTTTTTCACAATAGTACTTGAAAGCAAATGTTGTCAGGTAGTATTTCAAAGACATACATATATGATACAAATGCAGTGTTTACAGAATTCGATGTAGCTACAATAGCTGCAAATCCACGACGGATCATTTTCTGTAAGGTCTGAATCGTTCGAGTATTTTTATGTAAACTTTAAACTTCAGCTGTCCCCACAAACAAAGTTGCATGATGTCATGCCCGCCTATGGGAAGTTTCCATACTTTCTTATTAATTTACTCGGAGGAAATGTCCTCAACTTTTCAATGGAGATGTATGCGGTGTCCGGAGTTGCATAAACAAGGTTATGTGTTGAACCCGAGAAACAATCGTATGACATTTGACAATACAAATATATGCACTTCAAGATTAGGGCTTACTATCCTTGGACACTGTAAACGTTTCTGTTGGGTTGTTTAAGTTTAAAACATATCTTCAACTTAAATTCTGTTTATTCACAGAAGCATCGAAATGAGCACCTGCTTCATCACTAAACAGTGTGTTTTTAAGCATTGTTGCTGCTCAACAAAGTTCGAGCATTTATCTCGCGTAAGTTTAAAGCATAAGATAGTCACTTTCCTTTATTAGTACAATACAATTTTCATTTTCTTCTCAAAATGACATGTACTGCTGATTTCGTCATTCCAGAAGAAATCGTTTCTACACAGATTCCGTGTAATTTTGTATCAGGCGTGAGCAACACGTTCTTGCGACGTTGATGCTACCTAAAGAGGTCTGTTGACTATTGCTCTTTCTTATCTTTACTTTTCCGACTAGATGAATTAGACGATACACCCACGAACCAGCTTTTTGAAACCAAAATTAAAAATACCCTTTCCACAAGTCGATAGCACACATCTTAGGCATAGAAAAACATTACAGAGATAAGCCCGCACTTTGATAATTTAGAACTTGAATACCGGGTTCAGAAAAAGTAATAAATATGCCTTTAATCTGACGGATTGAGGTTTGATCGACTACCTGGCTGGATCGAATAAAGTTACTCTAGTCTATGCTATACACCTTGTTGCTTGTTGAATAATTCCTTATCGGAAAGCAAATAGAAAATGTTACCTTACATTTTGCTCTTGTTTAATTTGGTCCGGCCGCAATTTTCGAGCCTATTTTGTTCGATCGTGTACACAATTTTTGATACTAGAAAGGCTTTCACCGAACTTAAGCTATTGGCATGGAGCAAGCAAGAAAGGACATTCATTTACGAGTTACTGGACTAAAGTTCAATTTCAATTTTACCTATACCTTTTAACAAAAATGCAGTTCTATTTGCTATTAACGTGGACGAACGATGAACTGACGCTCCAATAGAGGCCAGCACATATTGAACCTCATTTAATTTTGGCAAAAAATAATAAATTTTTTATGAATTAAAAAATGTGGAAAAAATCTTTCTAATTTATGTAACTCATATTGTAAGGGTCTTTCAAAAGACGCGACTAGATGTTTTTTTTTAAATTAAATATAAAAATACTTTTAGAACGTGAGAAACATGAATCTTAACAATCACGAGTACAAATAACATTATTTAAATGCCCTCATACGACAATCAACATTTTCAAGAATCTTCTCACACATTGAATTAATCAATTTCGGTCCCAATGTTATTTTTCACCTAGGCAATTGTTGTTGGCTTACCCACACGTTTAAAAAAAAAAAAAAAAAAGAGTCTAATGGTGTTAAATAGGCAGATCTACGAATCCGGTTTATGTCACCATTATTTGAAATTAACCGAGCTGGAAACTTAGATGGCTATAACTCAATGTTTGCCTGTGTTGTGTCGCTGAAAAAAGAGATCATTCGCGTCTTTTTCGTCAATGTAGGGCCGTAACAAAAGTCCAATCATTTGTCCATAGCGCTCTCCGTTGACATTAAAAGAATAACAGCATACTATTTGCATCTTTGATGAAAACTGGAACCAATCAACCACATCAAACAACATATTTTGTTGATGTAGATTTCAATGAGAGGTGGTATAATATATCTCAGATCACTGCGGCCACAGATGGGCCTATTGTGATTTAGATGTAATGATTTTTTAAATTAAATAAGGGTTTTCTTCTCCCAAGATGCGGACATTTTTTTTACGAATCTATCTAATGAACTAAATATGATTTTGCATGAAAAAGCGGCATCATGTTCTAGCAACAAATTGATTATTTTATAGCATGGTTAAAATTGTAAATGTATCTATCTCACAAATCTCAAAGATGGTATACGAGTTCAGAAATTATGTAATACTGGCATCTATAGTAGATGCGATTTTTGAAAGACCGTTTACTAGCAAAGGTAGTATCCAAAAGCAGGAAAAATAAAGGTAGCTTAAAACCTTTCTAGGCCTAGTAATTCAGGCCAGGAAAAAGGCTGAAAGCAGTCCTCTACGTACTCAACTCCAGCGGCACAAACCTGACAGTAATTAGCCCCTTATCATTACCCTCTCAAACAGAGTTAAGCAATAGATACGATTTTATATGCTGACGAATAATGGGGATCTAGTGAACTTTGGAGATTCGAACAAATTTTTCATGTCTAGATTCGAAAAATTATTTGTTATTTATAATGCTCTGCATTCTTAAAAAAAGAGCCCACGCTTTTTATCTCTCTTTTGCAGTAAAAAGTCGATGAAGGTTTGAAATTGTTTCGCCGAACATCACTTGAGAATTTTTTACTTATTCATCATAGATGAAAATTGTTAGAGTCCATTAAAAAGTGTCGTTCTTGCTTAATAAATAGCATATGTATTTGGTTTAGTATAGCTGCGTGATTTGCGTGTGTTTAGAATATTCTGCTAGTTTTCGTATCAACCGTTCAATTTTGGACTTGCCTCCAATAGGCACTAGGATGGAACTGCCGAATACAGACTGCCACTAGTGGAATTTATTGAAAGCGTTTGACCACTACGGACTTGTCACCACAATACAGATCCCAAACGAGCAAGCGCAGCTGAAGCAGTATGATCAAGTCAACTAATACGTTTACCGTAGACTCCAACGGTAGTACCTCGCTGGTATTCTTAAAGCGTTATTTGCATTGGAGTGATATCGATCTGCCGACTAATAGTAGTATGGACAACGTCATTAAACAAATTAAGACGACGATCAGAGCGTCTATTACAGAATTCCACAAATCGACGAATTGTACGTACAAAAAAGTATATTTCTCTCGAAAATTAAATTGTCTTTCCTTGGATTTGGATACAAATAATCTATGTAGTTGGTTCACCTAATCACGCTATAGCAAACGTAGAAGATTAAGTGACGTACTGATTGAATCCAAAAATCGAGTTCATAAATTCGCGTTTACATATCTTCGATCATATTGAGCGGCATTCCGATGGTTTGTAATTGATAATGATTTTTCAAAATAGAGAAATCATCTGGACTTCAATGAACATCAAAAATAATAGGCAACATTCTGCCATAGGCCCGATAAGTATCTATACTTTGGAAAACATGTAAATACTTGGCTTGTTGGGGCCTAGAAGACTTGACTCTGAGAAAAAGACTGTTTTATAGAAGTCAAATCGACTCAAAGTTAAAGGTCACAGGATACGTTGCTCTAATCAGGCCAATAACTGCATATGATTGTCCTGTGTGGTTTAATGTAGCGCCGTTTTGTTCAACGAGTATGTGCCTTCAATATATCTGGGTATGCTGTATACAGCAGCGGAATCAGAGCACAAAATATACTTTTGCAATGTGGCCTTTGGCCCGTAAGTATTTTTGTATACATACATATATATATATTTGATAATAAATCTTTATTGCAGGGTAAAAATGGTATTCTGGTCTACCATCGCCAATGCGGTGTAAGAAAAACTATTTTGGATAGAAACGTCATTTTTGCATTGGAGATCTTTTGTTTTGCTATCAGTTGATGCAACGCTTAGCGGCCTGGTTAAAGTTTCGGCGGCGCTTGTGCCAAGAATATCTGTGAATTGAGTGCTTGCTATTTCGATCATATTTAGAATAAGTTGAGTAACTTGTTTCATAAGCAGATTTGATACTCAAATCGAATATGGCGAAATGTGGGAAGGTGAAATTTGGAATTATGAAGAAGTTAATTGTGTAGGTAGGTACAGGCTATGAACATCGATATTAGATACAATTATCATTGAAATATTAAGTGTTAATATATTATTTTGATTTTCCATTAATTTTACATCAGGAGTTGTTAAAAAAACATCATATTCCTTTAATCGCGCTTACATTAAATTTTAAATGAATTTATCTTTGCAATCTACTTCTCTGGTTCTCTGAATTCTCGACACTCTTCTCATTTTCCAACTTTCTCCGTATTCCTCGACAATTTATTTGTATTCCCCAGTCACAGTCATACGTACACTATGTTTCTCCTGCCAGAACGCAGTGCAACGGCATATTCATTAGAAGTATTCGTACCATCCATCAGTTTGTATGGAAATATTCTCATTCCTCTCCTTTTCTGTCGACCATTTTTATTCGTTCAATTTTTGTTTTTATTTACATTTGGTCGTTAGCTAAGACCAACAACTAACAACAAGGAAAAGCAAACAGCAACAACAATCCTACAACCCAGAAACATCTCAATAAAGGGAATGCTGCAAAGGAGCTTGAGAAAAAGTGTCAACTTGTATTAAGGCGTTTTAAGTTAGTCAACCCCTTTTTCCATTTACACTGCCACCCCCAGACCCCTTCTGTTGTAGGATGGTGAAAAAAGCAAGAAAGAGGAAAAACATCTAGATACCGCAAAAATTCTCGTATTCCCAGGACAACTTGCTGCTACCGAAGGAAAGTCATTATATTTAGGCGGGGTTTTCTTGTTCTTTTGCGTCTTCATCGTCTTTACCGTCATTCTCGTCTTCCTCATCGTCGGTTCCACTTCTTGGTGTTGTATGAGTTCTGTCTTCTTCTACTCACTGCTTCATGTTGTATTGGTTCTTGTTAATTTTTTTTTTTCATTTACGTTTGCCTCTTTTTTATTTTTTTCTACTACCATCATAATTATCACAAAAATCATCAACAGCAACAACATCTTATGTCGTTTACTTTGGACTTGGACATTTCCATCGTCGTTCTAGTCGGCTTTGTCCTTGTACAAAGCTTGCCATCATAATACATAGTCATCGAAACAGCCATAGTCAGCATCTCGGCAACATCATCAACATCAGTGGTAGTCCAACTCAAATAACTCTTCCAGGACTTGCATTTTTTTTATTTTTTATTTATAAAAAAAAAATTGAAAAGCTTGAGGAATGAAAAAGGCAAGGCATAAGAAAAAGAAGCGAGATGGAGAGCTACTTCTTTGTCTTGGAACACGGACGGTCGTACTTGTACTCGTACTCGAGTAGCGAATTTGATTAGGTAACTAGGGCCGCAATATACGTTTCAGATCAGGTTCCATTGCCCAATACGCCAGTACCAGATGTATTTGAATTCAACTTAAAGAAGGAATGCGAAAACTTATTCATACATACGAATATATTGTTATGCAGGATGCAAGAAGCAAGTGATTAGCAGCAAATTTAGGTAAAGATACATAGATCAGGACATGTGAGGTAAAATGTAGCATTGAGATCTTAAGAAAAGACAAGAGTATATATCTGTGGAGTTTTTAATATGTACATGATTGTGTTAAGGTTTGAGGCAAAATGATTTACGTTAACGCCTCCAAGTCTATGCTTATGGTAGATGAGCTCCCAATCATAGGTACTCAGGAAATTGATAGATAGATAGGCGTTGCAATAGACTTACAGAACGTCAATTATGTTTAACGTGAACACCTGTCGTGGAGACTTAATTTCACGGGATGCCCATGCATCCATGGGGGGCAAGGATACGCTTTGCCATCGCTTATTTGGTACTTGGAATAATACCAATGCGGAACTATGTTGAGGGCACAGCTCTACCATTGGTATGAGTCGAGGCCTACCTAAAACCTCTTACTGGTCTTAAGGTCTCAGTACCCAGTTTTTCATCAATTCCACTGCGGGTATTGAGCCCTAGCAGGGACACCCTCCCTGCGTTTTAGGTTTAAGCCACAGCCACCGTGGCGCTCCCACAAGGGGCCTACGTTTACAAGTTAGTCCGGCGGGTACCTAACTCCCATGGTACCATGTTTTAAGTCCTGGTATGGACTACCGGTGGTCTTGCCGCTCAACAAGACCTATAACCGGCATCTTGTAACTGGACAAATCATAGCAACCATCAGTGGCGAAAGGTCTGATTCCCCGCTTTTTATTAAACAATGTCATTGGGCGGGGGCCCGCAATAGACTTAGAGTGGAACCCTTTCTGAGACTTACAGCCAGATTATATTATATTTGTTTGCAAAAAATTAAACAGCGCTATTTGAATTCACGGATTTTATGGCATAAAACTATCTCCAATGCTCAACTAAGGCCCACATGTCCTTTTTAAAGAAGTTTTTATACTTTAAGCTCAAATAGCCTAGCTTTATGGTACGTCAGCTTATAAAAATCCTATTTTGGAGTTGATTCTTGGCTCAGGTCTAGAATCGATACAAATCGGATCGATCTACACGATGTCTATTGCAACTTTCAAATTTCATAAGAAGAAAATATATCCCTCTAAAGAAGCTTCTACTGTTTAGACAAAAAATGTCTGCTATCGCGCTCAAAAATCAAAAAACCCAGTAATTTTGGTGATTTATTTTTACAACTTTCGGCACATGTGTGAATTAATCCACAGACTGAGTCAAATATCTGATGATATTGAAGATTGTCAAGATAGTAGGCCACCATTCGTATTTTCAAAAATTATAAAAATTTTCATTGTGAGTATATTTTTGAAAAATATTGTAGAAAAATAAAGAACTGACAGAAAAATCAAAAAGATAGTAATGGCTGGTCAATTAACAATTTTCTTTCAGGCTACTTCAAATGTCAAATGATTTCGTGGCACTCCAAGCGCTGATGAGGAAGAATAGGCAAATTAGCAAGGACGTTTCAATTTACTTTCGTAATTGAATCCTATTATGAAATTCTTTGCTTAAGAACTCGTCACCTTCCGGCTTCCTTGATCATAGACACGCAGTTTCCTGTTTATCAAGCTAAAGTTTGTGATATTCACGATTATCGAATTATTAAGGTACACTAGTTGACTTCTATATGGTTTAGTTGCCCACAACTACAATTAACTTTGGTCAAGAATTAGTAGTTTTAAGTAAGTTTTTTTGACATTTTCTCATCTACTTTCAAACCAGTTTGTTCAATTGCTGTTAACGATGTCATCTTTACCTTAAGGTTGGGCTGCATCCATGCAAAGTCTGAATGTTGTTTGTATTTCGGGATAACCTTAATCAGCTACGTAAAGCTAAATATTTTCAAATTGGGTTCTTCCTTGCTCGATACTCTTGTTTCGCCGTGTTAGTTCTACTTCGTTTTAAAGCTTGGACTAAATTTAGATCCTCCACTTCTAGTCATTTCTTTTCGGTGTTTTGAATGATTTTAGTCCCATCTGCAACGGAGCACGGAGAAGAAGGTACCTATAATAACGAAATGGGTTATAAAGTGCCCAGGAAAAGAAACCAAATCGGTTCCCATAGCAAGGACATGTTGAGCCAATTAACATGACCCTTTTGGCACGAAGTACTCGTACCTTCGAATCCATTCTAGAAAGGCAACGTGGTAAAAGCTGATCTCGCCCTAGATGGCGCGAACTGGTGGAATACGGTTTCGAAGATATGGAGAAGACCGTGGTCAAAGAGCCATTTATAAAATTATTATTCGAGTCAATTGAACGGAGTGTAGCAGTCGCGAAGGCATCCGTGATGCAGGAGTAGACGCCAGTGGCACGCTCGCGGTTGCTCAGCTGTAGCTCGTCGGACGGAGTTTGTTCTTGCTACTTCTCCATACATCTTACCCTTTTATCTCGTGTCAAAATTGTACAAAAACAAAAAAAAGCAAGAATAGAAAAAGAGAGTTACGTTACTTTGATTTGAAAAAGGTCGACCACATCTGAGTGCCATCACCACTGTGTATGAAGCCATTAGCTAAAAAGAAATTCAACCTAAAACTAGAAAGCACGGTGCAATGTAATACACCACGGAGAGGATCGCTAATGCCACATATTAAGCTCAACTCTCATCTAAACGCCACACTAATTTGGCCGCGTGGGCTATAATTGTAGAACATGCCCTTTTAAACCGTTACATTTCTCCATTGAATACTTTCTATTCACTTATTTTTCTGTGTACCTTAAATATTTAAAATCTATCTGCTGACATAATTAGTCTCTTGTTCGTATTTGATATAGGTAGTAGTAATATTTTTTGACTGGGAAGGCGACTGGTCTACTATTGTAGACCGCGCGACCCAACTAGCCTACTGGGCTAACAATACTTAAATTATGCCTTACGCCAGTGTTATTGCTAAAACCTACAATGGGGAAAACCATTTGGCGAAGTTGGATTATGGGCCCAGATTGGCCTGTTGAACTATGAGAAAATAAAATGGTATGAAGACTGTGCCCCAACAAAACAAAACTTTTCTTAATGCATTGAATTGTGCGTAGGCTGTGACAAATTGAAAAAGGGGTTATTTTGCCGTGACTTTATTGAGCTTTAAAAACAGCTTAGAGGAAGGAAATGTCTCTCATCGGGAGGAATTTAATTGGAGGTTTGAAAGTCGAGCCACAAATCATAAGATTTTCATTGATGAAATGCTTTGGGACAGCGAGTTCGGCGAGAATAAAAGACTGTCAAGAGGGAACCAGTAACGTCAAAATATTTTTTTTTTATAAAAAAAAAACCAAACAAACATCTATTGACGGGGATGATACAACGGTACAAACGAAAATGCATTGTGCAAGAATAGCTTTTAAATAATAAAGATAGAAGATATATCATTATTTCGTATACAAATTTTACAAAGGTGTGGTAACTACCTCTTACGTTACAGAGATATCATATTATTTATATCTTTCTACTGAAACATTTTTTTTTTTTTTTTCATTTGTAATGTTGTTTGTTCAAAAATTTGTATAAATTTGCAGAAAAGTACGACAAAAACCTCAATCGAAGCTCAATGAAAAGGAAGATTATATACATAGCTATTTATTTATTATTATAATTATTTATTTATTTTCTAAGTAAATTAGCTGGACTCACCTGGATGAAGTGTAGATAGCTATATCGAAGCTTACTCGTAAGTCCAACAAAGCTGCTGGAGCGGACGGCCTGACTGCCGAGCTCTTCAAAGCGGCAGGCGATAAATTAGTAAGGAGCATACACCAACTCATCTGTAAAATATGGTCGGTCGAAAGTATGCCCGATGAATGGAAGCTCAGCATTGTTTGTCCGATCCTCAAGAAAGGATACCCTCTGAACTGCGCCAACCACAGAGGCGTCAGTTTCCTTAACATCGCACACAAGATCTTATCCGCCGTATTGTATGAACGCCTGACGCCGTTCGTCAACAACCTGATAGGTCCATATCAGTGTGGCTTCAGGCCAGGAAAGTCCACCATCGACCAGATATTCACACTACGGCAGATCTTGGAGAGGACCCATGAAATTAAGATTGATACACACCACCTATTCATCGATTTTAAGGCCGCGTATGACAGTATTTATAGAGACGAGCTCTACAGAGCAATGTCTAGTTTCGGCATCCCTTGCAAACTCGTCCGTATGTGTAGGATGACGGTGGAGAATGCACGTCGCTCCATCAAGGTCGATAAAGATCTCACCGAGACCTTTGATGTCCAGAAAGGATTTAGACAAAGCGATGCGCTGTCATGCGATTTTTCAACATCATACTTGAAAGAATAGTGCAAAACTCACGAGCAAACACAAGAGGCACTATCTTTCAAAAATTCGTCCAACTACTCGCATAAACAGACGATATTGACATAATCGGGAGAGAGCAGCGTGATGTCAGTGGCGTGATGTCAATGAGGGCAAGACCAATTAAATGCTGTCAAGCAAAAAGGACAACCAACATCGACGTCTCGGGCAGAACATCACCCTCGATAGGTATGACTTTGAGGTAGTTAAGGACTTTATGTTCCTAGGCTCCGCTATAAATATGAAGAATAACTCTAGCCAATGCTGTTTCTTTGGGCTAAGAAGGCAATTGAGTAGCAAAGCCCTCTCTCGGACAACAAAGTAACCCTTTATAAGACCTTAATAATCCCGGTCCTGATCTGTGGCGCAGAGGCATGGAAATTATCAAAAATGGATGAGGGTGTTCTTCGTTGCTTCGAGAGAAAAATTCTTCGGGCGATATTCGGTCCCGTCTGCATTGACGGTGAATGGAGGAGGAGATACCATTATGAACTGTACGGACTGAACAGCAACATCGACCTGACCAGAAGGGTGAAGATCCAAAAACTTAGATGGCTGGACCATGTAGAGCGTATGGACACCAGTGCTCCGGTCCGAAATGTTTTCGAATCCGCTCCCGAGGGACAGCGCAGTAGAGGAAGGCCAAGACTCAGGAGGCGCACGCAAGTGGAAGAGGACCTCACCCAACTTAGTGTGTGAAACTGGGGGCAGCTAGCCAGGGATCGAGCTGGCTGGAGACGCTTGTTGACTGAGGCCCAGGTCCAACCCGGACTGTAGCGCCACTTAAAGTAAGTAGGTAAGTTAATTAGAAAATAAATTAATAAATATACAGGTACATAAGTATGTTAGTAAATATATATATCTACATGTATTCGAAAATAAATACATAGTTAACAATAATAAGTAGTGACTCAAAAAATTAATGAATAGATAAATAAATTAAAAAAATTAATCAATAAATAAATAAATAACAAATATAAATCTAAATATGTACGACATATAAACTGACATATCAATAAATAAACAATAATTACAATATAAATGTACATTACATTGGCGATGGCGATGGCGCGATAGTTAGCTCATTGGGCTATCACGCAGACAGTCTGGGTTCGATTCCTGGCTGGGTCACCAACAATTTTTCAAATCGCCATCCCCTTTCGGCGGGCAGTGGCAAACTCCCGAAAGTAAAATTGCCTACGAAAAAGCTTCTAAAGAGTGCCGTTCGGACTCGGCGATAAACCGTAGGCCCCGCTCAGATGTGACAAAAATGACAACATGAGCAACACAACAACAATGAGTGTCAAGAAACTAGGCCATGGCCCATACCGGGCTGCCAGCGCCACAGTGTTTTTTTTTTTTTTTAAATGTACATTACTGTATATTATAAACATATTATGCAACAATTTTATGTAGATAAATCTTTAAGTAACTGATTTTTAGCGTAAGCACATTTTTTTTTTAAATTGCACGTAAGTTTTTTAATTCTTCTATTCAACATTCGCTCTTCAATGGAGATTTCAATAAAAATGGTGCCATGGAAGGTTAAGCGTCATTTTGAGTGGCTTATTTTTAATGTGGCACTGAGCACAATTTTCCTACTCCGGTGACGAATGGAAAGCTATTTTGTGTATGATCAATTTATTTTCCCTAGATAGAACAGATTTTCTGTATATAAAAGGATATAATTTCTTTATTGCTATATTGAACTTTTGTAGGGTGATAGCAAATTCGTGGGAAAAGAGTAATGCAGTATCATCTGCAAACATTGCTACTTCACAGTTGAGTAAATTTGGAAACTCAGACATTAACAAATTGTAAAAATTATACCAAGAATAGAACCTTGCGGTGCACCTGACTTAAAACATATTAGACTTGAAACGCTACCATTAACTTGGACTTTGAAGTAATTTAAACCAACTAAAGAACATTTCTATTAGAGGTATCTTCTTCAAAAATAAAAAACCATCTAAAAATTCAATTTTATCGGGTACCTGTTTATCATATAGAACCATTCTTTACATTCATTTCTTAGGTATTATTTATTTCAAATGTTGGCCGTGACTATGGAATAAATCGTAGCCTGCTTAATCGTAAATATTTTAAGGTTTACGTAACCGAAAAGAAAAAAAATGTATAGATGTGATGTCCCTAGATCTACGCGGTAAATTCACCAGAAATTAGCTAAGATTCTAAGGTTAAATATCCGAAATTGTTGCATAGGACAAGCTATGCTGTTGAGAACATAAAGGCAAAGATAACAAAAAACTTGCAGCAATTGCCGATCGGTGAAATTAATTTAGCATATCTACCCTATATGATCGAGTTCTACATAATTGTCAGTGCAATATAATTAAACCCCATAGCGTCTCTGAGTGTGGCAGGTCGATATAAACCCAGTTCAAACCTTAAGGCTAATGATAGCAGTTAGATGATAGATGTAGAGAAACATATTTACACATAGTTTTGAGACTGTATTGATTGATGAAAGTATCGAAAGTGCATAGCGAATTACTTGAGTTGGAGTACACCAAAGAAGTTCAATATTCTTTTCTTTATATATGGCGCAAGATTTTCTATTGAAGAAGCCCTGGAAATGTATTCGAAATAACTTCTGTTTTATTAACTGACGAAAGCAATATCATAAAACTTCGAACTAATAAGAAGTTCGCATATTCGCGAAAGCCTTCATATTTAAAAAAAAAAACTTTAACTAAAAGTTTCATTCAATTTTGAACGGTACAAAAACGAATACAGTCCCAAGTTCAAGCCAGAGTGGACGAAAGAAAAGTAAGTGGGTCAATTAAATGTAAAAGCATTAATGCCACCTAGCTTGCCCCACAAGTGGTGTAAAAGCAATGGATGATATGCGTATGTAGCAATATAAGCTACTTACATATATGTGCAACATATTACAACAGCTTACAAAAAAAAGGAAGTGCGGTATAGGTATTTAACATAAAATCGTATCTTACTAAAATTTTAGTACAACTTTAGGTGTCTCATTGGGAATTTGTCTCTAGATAATGTACTGGCGCTGATTAGTTATCATTATAAATGGTAGACAATCTGTTTTTTTATTTTGCCAAAACTATAAAAAAGATATTATCCAACGATTGTTGCTTCATCAAAAGGAGTAAACCTTCCGACGCCAGCCTGATGATGAGTTACACTATTTAATGGAACTAATTCTGTTGCTGCAACCATTTTTCCCTCAAGTTCAATTCCTTATTTCGGCAATCAAAAATGGGTCATACCGTAACCACTTCACTCTAAAAACCACACTATTGCATGTTCTGGATGCATTTGTTTCTCTATGACAACGTGTGAATTTTCTGAGTTCCAAATAAAGCAGTTTTGTTTGTTTATGGTGCCGCCGAGATGGAAACCTTTTTTCTAGCAAAATTGTGGTCAATTTCGAGCTGGTCTAAAGCCTAAACACTAAACAGAGAAGCGTTTTGATAGCACAGCACTCATTTGTACCGCAAAAATATGTTACTGAGTTCGGTATATTTTTTAAGCGCATAAGAGCTATCAGTATCAAAATAAGATAAAAAGATGCCAACATATAGCCCACCCTTTATTATGTATGTATGACACCATAGTCTTGTGGAGAGCATTAGAAAAGGATGATAAAGCATTAGTTTGTCTTGGCGTAGTTTGGGATATCCGCAACCGTACATTGGCTACAACAAGGTAATGATCCGAGTCGATGTTGGCTCCTCGGAACGTACGGACATCCATAATTTGTTCCACCAAAGATACCCTCTCTTCCTAGCTTAGCATTAAAATCACCGAGGACAATTTTAATGTCATAGCAAGGGCATTGCTCGTAGGTCTTGTTTAGGAGCTCGTAGAAGGCATCTTTGGTGTCGTCATCTTTCTCCTCTGTGGGGGTATGCGCGTATATGAGTCCAATGTTGGCGAATTTAGCCTTGATGCGGATTGCTACGAGGCGCTCGCTCACATGCCGGAAGCTGAGGACTTCTTGTCTTTATCTGCCTCCGACAACAAATCCGCATCCAAATAAGCGCTGCTTTTTCCGTCGATAGCAATTGCCGTAGTAGATGTCGCAGTTTTTCATCTTCTTTTTGTCCGGCCCATCCCATCGCATTTCTTGGAAGGCGGTTATGTCTGCTTTGCAGCAGTCTAGGGCCTCCGCTAGTTGCTCGGCTGCACGTGGTCTAATAAGGGATCTAACATTCCACGTGCATATCCGAAGCTCATTGTCCTTAAATCGTTTGCGTGGGTTGTCAACAGTAGATCCGTCCATATCCGACGCTTGTTGATGCTTCGTAACCTATGCTTTTTTTTAAAATGGCCGCACAGTTACTCCGGCGGCACAACCCCCAACCTGGAGGACCAGTTCCATTTTTAATGCCCCTAGGGCGAGGGGTTGGTTACACCGAAGCCAGTAACCCGTTTCGGGATGTGAGCGCTGCCGTTGGCCCATATGGGGCTCGTCCACTACCATCTCTTTTCCAAGACCCTGATTAAGTCCTGGAAATCCTTTCCGGTCTGAACTCCAAATATGTCGGAGTAGCCCGGATAAGGTCTTGTTTTGTTTTTCCGACACTAATCCTGGTATATGGCGCGGGAAACTCGCCATTTGCCCCCTTCACTTCGCAATTTCTAGTGAGATTTCCAGATGGCGCCACGGGGAGGCGTGAAGTAGGACTTATTAGCAGAGCTGCAAGATGTTCGGCTGCAGAGGCTCATTCTCGTCATTTAAAGAACCAGCACCTGTTGGAAGATGCTACTTCTACGAAGCCTTATACACTAGGTCCGGTACTAGAAAATTTTTTTTTATATTTTTTTGTGTTTTTCTTTTGCAGGTACAACCGTTACGTGTTCTTTTACCGAATGCTTGTTTTAAATACCTGGATAACTTCAAAAAATAGAGAAAATGAAGCAGAAAGGTTTCGGGAAGTGTTTGGATCCCTTGCGAATCATTTACCGGGTGCTGAAAATATCTAGACTGATTGCTTGAGAAATCTCCTTTTGAATCTCTGTAAACGGTATGCCGCATATTGGAAGCTACGAGTATTTAGGAGATCAAAAGCTAAGCTAGTGGCCAAATAAGAAAGCTGGTTAAATTAGACTGAAGTTTGCATACTTAAAGTATCTGATGGAGAAGTATGTGGAAACTACAACGAGGAGCAAAAGGAATCTCTTCAATCTACAAGTGGAACACGATAAAGGAAGGAGTTTGGAGACTGCAGTAAGAGGTCCAAACGTCGCAGGTTAGCAGTTTTATCACAGATGGACGACACCGCTGTAACTACTTTACTTAGCAGTTCAAATCAACCAGAAAGTTCTTTGGAATTTAGCACGGGTGAAGTTGTTTCATTTATTAAAAACTTACTAAAAACCAATATTTATTATTAAGAGAAGTGATTCATTCTAAAATACCAAACGTTTTTCTGTCCTATCATAAAGTGCTGGAAACCAAAAAACGTTGCTATCCAACTGATATTCCCGTGACGGAATCTTGTAATAAATTAGTCAACTATTCAGACGCCATAATACTAGGAAACATTCCCGAAATTTTACTAACATGGATCTCTTGCACAGGCTTCTTCTTAATTCAGATCCACTCATTTCTAGTTTCAAAAAGTTTCAGTATAAAAAGAAATCTGCGTTACGAGTAGTAAAAGAAGTGTTGGATTTATTAAGTTGTTGAGCTTTATTGTAACTTTGTTATATTATATGACTTGACATTTTTTATACTATGTAAATAGCACTTGTTTCATGTAAAATACTAGGTTTTGATAAGATAAACAAAACTAATTTTATTGTTATTATAATCCGATTTTTTTTGTGAGATTATGTTTTTTATCTATGATGAATATTTTATGCATGAATATACTCTGTTAAAAAAAAATAGCATTTTTGTCTTGTTCTAACCCTCTAGTAATCATAACAACCATTTTTCAGGCCATAATGATATTATTTCATTGTAAATCTGCCCAAAAAACCCTATGACCGCTCTTCTTTGGAACCTGAACCACCGTGCACTGGAGGCACGCGAATCACCCTATATCTGCCATTGGCTTTTACGTCAAGGATTTTACGAAGTAATAAAAACAGTAGGAACAATATTTTTCACAGAGGATCACGCCACGATACTTTAGAGACTAATTTCCAAGAGGATCTGCGGACTGTCTTATCGCTTTCCTAAATTAATTTATTTGTCCAGTACGAAAGGCCCTTGAATAGGAGTTCAACTTGAATTCGGTTGGTTGGTATGCTATTCGGCTACAGAACATTATGTTGTATAGATTTTCGTCAACAAAAACAACTCAAAATAGCAAACAATTTAATTACACATGTACACATATGTATATCACTAAAGCAAATTATCGTCCCTAACCCTTAACGTTTCATGTGTTGTGATATATGCCTATTCAAAGCTTAATAATCCCTTCCTTCATCGTTTAATCTAATATCAAAGCCACTACAGATACGTAAAGAGTAAAATCTAGTTAGTTTTCCCTTCACCCTGGTTCTTACCTTCTTACAAACTGACCAACAACCCAATTAGTGATGAAAAAAACATGAAACCAAAACAATCCAAAAGAAAAATAAGGGTAAGTCCAACCCTTGGAAGAATTTTAGCTGTGGAATGCATTAATCGGTGTTCATAAAACCGTAACACCAGATCATGACCTAGACAACGGTGTAAAGAAATATAACGACCACAATAACAACAGCACCAACAAAAACAACGACGCCAACAGTTTTCCTTATAAGGGTCATTGAATGTCCACCCTGCAGGGTGGAAAGTGAGAGTTAGAGTAAAGTGAAAATATTAAATCCTTCTCGAAACTGAGGGGTGATTTTCGATTTATTTTATTTCTCCTTGAAACCATGGCAAGGACGAACGCGGCGACAGTGAATAGGATAACAAAACAAAACGAACTGAAAACCCACCACCGATGACCCAAGGCGAGGACATTGGCATCACCGTAGCCAAAAGTCCACCTTTAATGTCCAAGTTTTGGTTTATTTTTTGTTCTTTTTCCCCGGCTTTTTGATTTGCCTTCTTTTACATCCTCTTTTGTAATGCGGAAGAGAAAAAGAAACGTGCCGCCGAAGTCTCGTCGTTATTCTATGACCTTATCCTGTTGCTTCACACTACACCATCATCACGAAGGATATGCTCGTAATTGAATGAAAATGGCAAATAATTTATATATCTTGTGATAGCGGCAGCAAAGAGGAAAAGGAGGAAAGAAATCGCAGACATGTCAAACTTGGCAAAAGTCAAAAGACAACAAAAAAAGGCCCAACAGAGTCAAAAGTCTAAAGGCAGTCGATTTTTGCAAAACCGCCTATGCTTCAATACTTTAAATAGCGTTACCAAGTCGGAGAGCAGGAGAAAAAAAAGCAAAAAAGAGCAATAAAATTGCAGATTTTATGCGAACAAAGTCCTAATTCCCACAATTTGTTATTCCTGAAGTGCTACCGTGGCGAGAGATGAAAGCACCCCAACCTTTAGTCAGATCAACCTGTTGCAGAGATTCTACGCAGCACGCAGTCCGTTTGATAGTCTTCCTACTTGGCAGCCAACAGCCAACATCCACCATTTACCGTCACCGGATGAATGGATGACTGGATGACTGAATAACTGGATGAATGGAAAAAATAAATGGCCTGGGCACTTGAAGCCTGGACCTAGGAAGACAGTCATCCACCTTGCCCCATTCCTTCCCTTAATCTATCGGTATTATTGCAGCAGCAAAGGAAACAACGTTTTGGCATACGACCATAAGACCATACGACGACCTCTGAAGCCATCATCGTTCTGTGCGAAACTTCAACGCATCGATTCAACAATTCCACTAGCACAACTCTCTAAAGTCAACGGCAGAGGCAACAGCAACGCCAACGACAACGGCTAAAGCAAAAGCAAACCACCCCCTCCTCCATGTCGGGTGGTAATATTTTCATTGGATTTTATTTTCCTTGTTGCTGTCATCGAACAAGTGCCCCGGGGGTTGATGGGTAAATGGCTAAAGGGAGTGGATGGATACTTGACGACGCACCACATTGCAAACGATGCAGAAAAACAGGCCACACAAAAAATTGGCAACCGAAAAACCACCCCCTCAACACTGTTATTGTATTCACCCACCGCACTGACTGTGTTTACAAATGGCATTATTGCTGTTTTGGTGGTTTCGCAAAAGTATCTTGTATCTAAGTGTCTATCTTGCAATGTCCTTGGGGTGGCTGTATCAGTACCATACCGTACAGTACACAATGCCAACACTACACGAATGTGCAAAAACATGAACTATCGATGAGGATTATCTGCCAACACCCACCCCATTCCATCTGCCAGCCACCAATTGCCAAACAACAGAGATTCTACTAGTGATCCGCCAAAAAGGTGATTGTTCGTTCGTTTAGCCTGCAAATTGGCAAATGCGATTTCCCCATCCTTTCCCATAAACCAGCACGCAGTTGGCAGGGGGAATTTTCCAAATGAAAGCCACAGAGGGTGCTGCATTTGCAGAATATTTTGCAAACAAAATCCTATGACTGAACCACCCTCCGCATTTGGTAAAATACAAGGGGCAGAGATGGCTTACTGATCTGCTTTGTTGTTGCTGTTATCCTTTCAAGGAAATTGGGTAATAAATAAATTTGCCAAAGCGGTGACATGTCATCGATGAAAGAAGGGGAGGGTTGTTACCGCTGTTGACTGGTGTATGTCATCTACTTTCGTGCAAAAATAAAAAGAAAAAGGCAAATCACTGGTGATACGAGTACACTAATAGGGTTTGTATTACTGGCGGGGGTGGGTGGTTTGTTTTGATAATACGATTGCAATTTTCCATGTGATTGGGTGTAATTTTGGCAAATTTGTCATATGCTTGTCGATGTCAAGAGCGAACGGTGACACTTCTCTCATCGAGGGGAGAGCTTACCAGGAGCACTCGACATTCCCACGATTATCTTGGATCTTGGCAATTTTAAGATGGTTTCTTCTCTCCTTTCCCATGTTCGCGACTAACGATTTTGGTGTGCAATTACCCCCGCGCATATGTCCGAACTGTGCTGTTATTATCGACTCAATGGCACTTAAAAGGGCATAATTCATGGGTAATAAATTGATTGCAACTAGGATTGCAGTTGGATTCAGTCGAATCAGTTGGTCTCAGCTTGGGATGGAGTTGGAATCGGTCGGATTGGGCGCAGACGGTCGGGCGAATCCCCCCATACATTGGATGAAGTTGAAGTTAGAGTTGAAGTCGGATCGCTGGCCTGCTCAGTTTATCACCGATTAATTAGAGTTTGATAAATATACACGCCGTGAGTAAATAAATCAAAGCTTGCCAGTCTCGCTCTGGCTTGTTGGGGGCAGGAATGGTGTTGCAGCGATTGTCGGTTCGGACAGGCATTTATTTTATTGAGGGAGTATTTTTCCTGGTTTTAAGTACACGGATCATGTATCTAAATTTACACACACGAATAGTTGTGTTGCCGATGATTTCTTGTTTTTTGTTTTTTGTTTTTACTTCGTTGCAAGAACTGAAGATTGGTGGTTTAGGCTTTATAGTGGAATATGACTGCGGGAATAAGAAAGATGCGATCTTTATTGAAGGTTGTATGCAATGTAAACGATTTTGATTCAGTTGTGGTATTTTCAGGTGCTAGACATTGTTAGAGTTTGCACATGTTCCGTGTGAGTAAGTGCGAGGACGAGGAGGTTTACAGTGTAGATGTGAAAAATGAGAAGCAGAGGAAATGTGAATTCCATTGGAGATATACGTCGCAGATGGAGTTTCTGGAAGATGATTAATTCCTATTATTATTCTTCATGAGGAGTGGATGCAGTGGCCTTTGAATTTAGTATAAGACAACAGAGCCTCAAAATAACTTCAGCTTGGAAACATCGAAATTTAAACCTTATGGTTTCGGACCCTGCCGACAGTACATTTAAAAAGCCCTTAAGAAAACTGTGGGATTTCATCATGAATTCTTGTATGTTTAACTTCTTGTTATTTTGTAAGATTATCTTAAGTTGGATAGTATAATATTACTTATAATAGTACTCATAATAGCACACATGTAGGTCAGAGATTTGGCTTATAGCGATGTTTCGAATGGGAATATTTCCCACACTTTGTGAGGGGATTGGGCCTTTTGTACCTCCTTTATGTTCGGACACCTACATATTACCTGAGTTCCTTTTGATGGCAATGCTTGTAGGCGACTTTACAACTCAAATATTTTTTACATGTAATTTTTCTCTTTTTCAGAAAGGATATTCGTAGTAATGGGTGTTTTCTTAGGATCTTTAGAATGCCAGGAATTAAGTTTGAATCAACGATTTATATTCAATGTGTTTGAAGTGTATGAGCCCCATGGCGAAGCGTATACTGTCGGTCTTGTTTTGTTGTACTTTAACGAGCCGACAACGCTCTGAATATTGGTCTCTAGGACTTAAATAATGTGCGCCTTATCAGTCTGTACGTAGTGCTTGCAACGATGCGTAAGAAGGATTTGGCTGGCATCCGATCCAATTCTAGTTGAATAGTTCATTCGTCCATTTCGCGATACAACGTTGTCATAGAATCGAGTCCTCAGAAAATCGATGGTTTCAAGTACTATATGACAAGTAGCACGATTATCCTGAGATCCATAATATGTTTGAAGAAATAAGTACTGTTGATTGGCCGCCAAATTCGCTATTCAGTGTGACGAGAGTTTGGCTTAAAGATCAAGCCAAATTGTTTTAAACTGACTGTTAAGGGTGTATTGGCGTATCAAGAGTGACTTCTCTATTCGTCTCAATACAGAATTGACAATTTAGTTTGTTCAGTAATCCAAAAGTGTATTTCGTCACTAAACACGATTTTGATAAAAGTTGGGGTGAATTTCCAGCTGTTTAAGTAGCCAATCCGCGTAGCAAGCCAAGGTCTCAATGCCTTACTTCTGGCAGAGATGCTTTGACTGGGAGGAAGTTACAAAAATTTGCTTAAAACAAAGTGTTAATTCTAAAAGAAGCAAATTAGGCACTGGCAAATAAAAAAAAAACAGATTGGTTATTTTTAAATATTTGTTTATTCAATCTTCGATTATTCTCGTCGTAATAGTCACAGTGGTAGAAATAGAATAGAATAAATACAGAAGATCCAAATAATATTAAGGAGAGAGAAGTGTGGAAATTAAAAAGGGAGCCGTGCTTCATGTGCTGTTTCTAAGCAAATGCTTATAATAATTCTGAAGCTCATCAACTTCCAAACTACATCGTTGCTAGCTCGTCTCTACGATATAGATGCTGTTATATGCTGTCTTAATTAAGGAGATCGATCTGTATCTCTTATGTTTTCTCTTAATCAGATGGTTAATAAACGGTCAACACAATGGCGCAGACGGGATGTTGTATCCGATATTAAGGAGATTGATGCCTCTGTAGAAACACTCTTTCCTCTATGTGAACCACACAAACAATGTTAACTTTCCATTGAGTAAGTCATACATTCCTTCCACTAAATCGTTAAAATGTTTTTAGGTATGTGTTCTCTCTACCAAACCATCTTATGCTTCCTAAAATAACGTATGTTTAGGTACAAATATATGTAGTCTTATTTACTGGATAGGTCGACTTTTATAGCCCAAATGGAGTAACGCATTAGCTTGAAAGCTGAGTTTAGATCCCCCCGATGATTAACATCCTTCAGAGCTACTATTCAGTTACCCAACTCATTTTCTTAATTTCGAAGTTCCGTATGTTGTTCATGAAGGCTTCTCTACCTCTCCATTTCCTCAAACATACGAGTAACAATAAATGCTGAGAGGAAGGATCCGAGGTAGAAAAATTAACCGTGAGTTACTGGCAGTTATTATTACAGCGAACAAAAGAGGCTAACTGTGAAACCAGAATGGAGAAGGCGATGGCGCGATAGTTAGCTCATTGGACTATCACGCAGAGAGTCTGGGTTCGATTCCTGGCTGGGTCACCAACAATTTTCCAAATCGCCATCACCCTTTCGGCGGGCAATGGCAAACTCTCGAAAGCAAAATTGCCTACGAAAAAGCTTCGGACTCGGCGATAAACCGTAGGCCCCGCTCAGATGTGACAAAAATGACAACATGAGCAACATAAATGAGTGTCAAGAAGCTAGGCCATGGCCCATACCGGGCTGACAGCGCCACAGTATTTTTTTTTTGTTTTTATGAAACCATAACTGAACACAGCATTCCAGCCGACATGCACTAATGCACTTCTCAAAGCGCTCAAAAGTTCTGACGTCTGCAGCACCATCCAATGCTCTTTAGAAGCTTCGCATTTGGGTGTCATCATCATCAAACTTCAATGGACTGAAAACCTCTAAAACGCTGTCGGCCTTCTGGCAGACAAACAAGCTGTCGGCAAGACATGAGACCTGCCACTGACTATATCACTGACATATCACAACTATGATAAAAAAAATCATATCATATGCGTTGGTTATTGTGAAATAAGCCCTCACGAAAATATGTCAAGATCTGATCTTACCAGACTCCAAAATTATCTGAAAAGTGCTCTTTGATATAACACGCATTGGGGCTTTGATGAACTTGCGCGCATACTATCTTTTGACACTGGTCTTATGGATAAACTGTCAGACACAGTGACACCTAAAGTCCTGCAACAAAACAAAAGGAAATTGACTTCCCTGTGCCCAAGACCAGACTAGGCCAGAATCTAAGCCAGGAAAGGATGGCAGTAAGTTCTCCATAAATATCTTCAATGCCGATATAAAGTGTGGTGCTGGTGTTTTTCTTAAGGACGACAACCTTGGATTCAGTCCCTGTTAGAGAAACTAAAGTGTGTCTTCCAAGCCAAAGCCATATTGTAAATAAAACCAGTGGAGGGGGAGAGGCATTTGTATCTATAGCGACAGCCAAGCTGCGCGTAGATTTTTGTAAAATCTTCCAAGCTAGTTTCAGAATGCAAAATTCCACAAAACGCAGTCCTAGGTAACAATAAGATCATGGGTAATGAAATCGTCTACGAATTTGCTTGACAAGAATCAGAGAGACATTTTTCAGGACCGGAAGCCTGCGTCATCGTTAAAGCTACCACCGACCTTTGGGTTTCGTATAGTTACAACCGTTGATGGCGTGACTTTCGTTGCTGCACGCAGTACAAACGAATGCTTCTAACGATTTGCAGGAATCAACGGCCTTCCTCTTCTGGCCACACAGCATACACTTTGAAAGTATCATTGCAGTATTTCGCAACGTTGGTCAAACGTAAATCGACAGTAAAAATATACCATATTACTGAATATGATTCAAGAAGATACCAACAGATGGCCCACCTCTCATATTTCTAAGATTCGATTATTTAACATCTACAAACTGCAACACCAGAATAGCTCTCCCGATCCAACAAAAGCTTCACTTTTTCAATTGTTAAAACTTACAGGTGAATCTCCTCTCCTTAACTCCGTTGGCAATACAATTTAGACACCGGAAAACGATGAAATTGACAGCTTAAACGGTATGTTGCCGCTAGCCTAAATTAACCAACTCTACCACCACTACAACTGTTTCCATCAGTACTGTGAACACGATCACTACCGTGCATCGTCCAAACTAAACCATCAGCAGCAACAGTCAGCAGCGCAGAAGTAGCCGCATTTCTCCAAATGGAGAAGAGAATCCGTAGAGCGCCTGGCCCAAACCAATCTTCTAGCTCATACTTAGGAAACATAAGCCAAATCCTCCCACTTGCATGGATAATTCACATCCTCATCTGGTTGCGATGCCATGCAATATTGGGTCTCGCGCCCGTTCCTTGGATGCTTGCATGCATGCGCCAGATCAAAAGCGGTCGCTAAATTACACACTAAACGAGATTGTGATAATTCTATCCGTCTGTCCGGCACAAGGATCTCCTCTACCATTCGGACTCTTGACTTGATATTGTGTTTTGCAAGGTAGTGATGGAATTACGAGTATGAATGCGATTTCTCGTCTCCAAATCCCCCTGGTCTACCGGAGTGGAGCTTTTGTGCAAATATACATCATTTAGCGAAGTGAAAGAGTGTGAATGCCGCAAATGATGATGGATACGGACAAAGCGCTTATGGATCGCGATCACTCGCACCCCCTTAAGCACCATCATACGTAGCACTAGGATCATACAACAACAAATTACGGTGATCGCAACGAAATGAATTACTACTTTGGAATTCGAGAGCGATCGGTGGCTTCATGAGGCTTACCAATTCACCTTCACCATCACCATCATCGTAACCTTCTCCGCGTTCGTCTTCGTTTCCATTGCCATCATCCTCCTCCTCATCGTGTGTCGATTGGCGATCTTGAACGTGTTCTGCATGTGTACACATCGTTCATCTCATTCGCCTTACAGCACGCACTCGGTTAACAAAACTGCTGCTATGGCCCCCAGATATATGTGGCCTAATCTGTATGTTTAACGCCAGTCGTAGTTTGCGTCGTGATCCGCAACATAACACTCTTTTCGGAGTACCTTGCATCTTGTTCCATTCCAATTTTTTATTAATAGGCTCCGTTTATCGTCCGTTCCCGCATACAGATACTAAACACTCGTACTGCGCTGATACTGCAACTGAGATTCGTATTCGTTGAGCTCATAGAACTGGTAGAGTCAAGGCGTCTATGATCGCAGCCTTGTTATTGAACTTTTATTGAGTGCAAGTCAGGTTAATAGGATGGCAATTAGGTGTTGCGGGAGACTTTCCAAACGCAGACCGCTCGCGACACCGGTAATTTCCTTTCACGTCATCATCATCATCTACATGATCTTCGTCTGCGCAATGTCTTAGCCCCGCTTGGATGTATGTATCTCAATCGATTGATCGTTATCACTAAATCAGAGGTTAATAGAGCTGTGCGATGTTAGACTGTGATCTTATGATGTTGTAATGTTGTTGGCATGATGGTGTTCAGCCAGTATAGCATGGATCTTAATATCGCACCGTTCGATCGTTCGGTTGATTACACTTCTCGAAAAGTGGACATAGCCACTGATGTTGGAGTTGAAATGCGCCTGGTGGCTGCCGCTCTGATGAGCTTCTCCAAATCCCAATCACAATGGTAACGGGAAAATTGAAATTGTTATCCGAGTTACGAGTAACGAGTTACGAGTCAGATAGCTGGCGCGCGTGTGTATTTAAAGTGATGTTCACACTTTTGAGGAAGGCTGTCGGGTTGATGTGACGTGTGGCAATCACTAGCAAAGCGTTTACTTTCCAATTACTCTCGATAAGATGTCTATAATTTTGCCGAATAGCGAAGGGCGATTGGGCGGCAATTGATTGGAACAGAGTTTTACCGTAAATTCAATTTGTACCAGAATTGAGGTTTTTGTTTTTTTTTGAAGGGGTATAGGTACGAGTAAGGATATAGGTACAATAATGGGCGATTTTAAGAACTTCCGCATGAATTTGTACTTGAAAATCTTTTAAGTGTTGTTTATAGGTTAGGGCTAGGATTAAGTGGAATTATGATCATTTAAGTCGTTGAATTACGAAAGCTACTACCCATGTATATGGCCAAAATGAGAACCCATTAAAAGCGAGATATGTTAAGACAATTCCACCGAAAGGTTCTAGAATCAATAGGTTATACACCAAACCTAAAGATCGCTCTAGGTGCAGCGGTTAGGCTTTCAGATTCCTTGATAATACAGCATTCGATATGTTTCTAACCTACTGCATGCGGACTTATTTGGTTAGCAAATGCTGACATATGATTGTACATATACTCCATATATCTGATAGTTACCCTACAAGTAAATCAATTTCGAAGTTTAAATGTTGTTCATTCTTAAAGACAAGAAGACAATTAGTCAAAATATTAGCCACCTCTTTGCAGTTTGGCCAACAGCTCTGAAAGCGGACTGGATAAACTGACGACCGCATCCCCATCTTCCTTATAGATGGATACAAACTACTCAAGACTTCTTCAAGCAACCTGCATTGAGTATTTTCAAAAAGACGAAATTTTTGGCTGAAAAAGTTCTTTCGAGGACTGAGGTTTCAGTCGGATAAAAACAAATTAAAAGGACAAGAAACATCGACTGTCGAGAAGCGTCGCCGAGACCAAAATTCATGCTACGCGTGATCTGATGGGAGTTGACTAGCAACTTACAGTATCGGAAACTGCCGTACAAGTCGTTATATTTCATAGGAGTGTCAAAACAACACTCTTCTGGTTGCCGGCAGACTAAACACTAACGATGTTAGCGTCCTGGCGTCCCTCAGTGGACTGCAAGCCGCTTACTGGCGTCGTGATTGGGCACTACTTATTTCGCTGAGCACTTACATATGCTGGGGAAAAGTGACAAACCATCCTTCGATGCTTGTTGTGAAAGTGATGGCGACACTACGGAACACTTTCAATGTGAACGTCTGGCTTAGGCTCAAATCAGGCTGCAGGCTGTGGACACTTTATCACTTACTCATCTTTCTTCGAACGACTACTGGAGTCTCGGCATTCCTTTACTATGCTGTCCCTCGGGGGCGAATTCGAAGACTTTTCGGAGTGGAGCTTTGGTCTCCATCCGCTCTACATGACCCAGTCATCTCAGTCGTTGAATCTTAACCCTTCTGTCTAATTTGATGTCGCTGTACAGTCCGTACAGTTCGTCGTTGTATCTTATCCTCCACTCAATGTCCATTCAGACGGTACCGAAAATCAGTCGAATAGCACCATTATCCACTTCTGATAATGTCCATGCCTCTGCGCCAAAAAGCAGGACTCGGATTATTAATGTCTTATATAGGGTAACTTAAGTTGTTCGAGAGAGGGCTTTACTAGTCAATTGCCATTTTAGCCTTAAGAAGCAGCGATTGGCAAGAGTTATTCTTCGTTTTATCTCAGCGCTGCAGTCGTTGTCTGAATTCATAGCGAAGACTAAGTAGACAAAGTCCTCAACTACCTCAAAATTATACCTGCCGAAGGTGACGTTCTGTCCGAGATGTCGGTGTTGTGTGTCCGTTTTGCATATACTTGATCTTGCCCTCGTTGACCGCTAAACCCATTTTCGCCGCTTCCGTCTCAATATTTGCATAATACGGAAGTCTAGTACGCAGAATATCGCAATCTAACTCACATTCTGGCGATGGTCAATGAGTAATGAAATGGATAAACAAGTGTTTCCGTAGAGGTCATCCTGTAATTACTTCTTCGTTGCGTTGGTTGAAATGTGTATGCCCAGGTAGTAATATATTTTTCAGCAAGGAACTTAACATTCAACAAGGTGTTCATAAACTCTCGATGAATGTGTTTCGATTTTCCTTCGCTTCTTTTGTGACATCGAACTACATATACTCGCTTTAAAAAGCATTGCGTTAACATTTGAGCCACAGTATACTTGAACATTTACGAAAAGAGTGAAACACAATAGTCTGACTCTTGCTATGGTGTCTTATCTAGGTGTTATCCTGGATAAAAATGTCTTTTGTTCCAAAAATATTTGGTGTAATTTGCCTACGCGCATCTTCACTGATGGATTCTCTACTATGTGTTTGTGATATATCGTCACAGGAAGCTTTAACCGTAGTTTTTTTTATCGAGCGTCAACGGATTATGTTACTGATGAAACTTAAAAAATTAAAACGAAAGATTAAAAGTTACTACCGTCTTTCCTATCGCATGTTGAAAAAAAATCTGTCTCTGTCTATTACTTCCTCAACCCAGTCCACCCACTTTTAACCGCCCAAAAACCAAGTTTTCTTCGGCTAAATAAATGTCTTCATGACGAAAAGACAAAAAAGAAAGGAAAATAAATAATAAGAAAAATGTTTGTAGATACGAGTATACCTACATATGTATGCCATATTCGTATCTCCTGAAAATAGAAAAAGGATTGGGAGGTTGGTGTTTAGCGCAACACAATTTTCCTACAAGTCTCATAGTCGGTATTCAGCTACATAAAACTTCCAAACGTTTGTAAGGAAAAGGACTAAAAAAAAATAAGACCGAAAAGGAGGAAAAGAAATAGACGAAGATGATAATTAAGATGATGATAGCTGTCTGAGACGGCAAGAATAATTAAGTGGGTAAGTTCTCGGGACTGACGGTGAAGAAAGTTATGCACTCGTATTCTCACAAATGGTGGCGACTCACGACGTTAAGGTTGTACTTTATATATGCATGTATATATGTACCAAAGCATACTCATGTTAGTATGTAGACGATACCAGAATTACAGCAAATTGCCTTAAACTTGTGATTGTGAGCCTTCACTACCTCAGAATAATGTTTGTATAGATTTTTTGTCCGATATTTCAGCTATAATGAATAAAATATACTAACATATATCCAAATACATAAAGTTATGTCTATATTGTATATGTATGTACATATGTACTGAGATAAACATGAAGAAGAGTAGTTGCCAGGTGATTAAAATGAATCCGAACAAATCTCGTTAACTTTTCGTATTTTCTTACTTTAGCTTGGTTTTCATTTTAAAATAAATTTAATGGTTTCGCGGAGAACGCCCTCTAAGGAAGTTACTCGACGCAGCAACATTAAGATACATCTCAAGAAAGTATGGTGTTTCAAAAAACTCAGAATACGAATAACTTTTAACAGAGTATTATATACTATCAAGCAAAAATATGGTTATCTCGTTTCGAACGGAATAGTAAAAATAAAAATATTTTCGCAAGTCTTCTTAGCCCATAGTCCACTCTAGCTATTTTGGCGTATTTTTCTAGCCTGTATTGTGTTAAGCAGAATCAGCTTAAGGATACACTATTTAAGAGAATTTAGCAAGGCAGATACATTGAAGTAGTTTTCTTTGTTGTTTCTTCTTTTAGAAAAGAAAAAGGCGATAAACACGAAAACAAACAGATGCTTCTGTTACGATGAGGCATCAACGGACACCAGAAGATCTCCTACTTATCATTCATTTGAAATTGGTGCATTGAGGTACGGAAACCCATAGCGTATTTGGAGACTAGAAACTATATGCATTCTAAGACAAACAATTTTCAGTCCGAAGTTTTCGATCATTTTTTTAGTATTTGTGGCCGTATGTCCTCAATAACACGAATAATGTTGGCCTCTAATGCGTCGATTGTTTTTGATTTGACAGCGTAGACTGGCGACTTTACGTATCAAAAAAAGAAAAAAATCAAAAGCCGTCAAATACAAGATCTTGGGGGCCAATTTACAGGTCCATTACGCGAAATTGTCCAAACACAAATTATGAATTTTGATACAGATTTATTTGACGACTTTTCCAACACCAATTTAGATAATTCCAACTGTGATAATGTTTTTAAGAATAGTTCCTTCTGCAATGATTAATTGTTAATTGCACTAAAACTAGAGGTTGTGAATTTTCTAATTCCACTCAAAGAGAGTGAGAGTTGACTTCAAAAAGCTTAAAAATCATTTATGTTGCGAGTCGTCGAGAAAGCATATCTTATCATGTTCCTCATGCCTGCCCTCCACTTTCCATAGCTTATACTGTTGCCACATTTTGATAAGATCTGACACTTGCTATGAATCTGTTACTTCCTTTAATACTACTAATGACTGCTCTATGAATTGTTTTGTTGTTCGCAATATACAGGTCTTTAAGTATCTGGGGATTGAAATTGATAGCAAGCTGAACTGGAGCCCTGATACCACTTCCCTAAGAAAGTACTTGCTAAAAACAACTAAAATATTATACTACTTTAGATTATTTTGCGGAAGGAACTTCCGACTTACAATTTATCATGACCTGGTCCATTCTAAACTTCAGTATGATTTCACTTGTTAGGGCGGATATACAAAAACGAAATACAATCTTTGCTGGCGGTACACAAACATTCGCTTGGAATTATCTGGAAAAAGGCGCCAAAAGCATTGTTTCCCACATCAAACATTTTTACTACTAGAAAAATTTAAAAACATTTTTTTCAAGAAGCGGCTGTTCTTTAAATCCAAATACTAACGGTCTTCGTAGCACTGCTAGTAATCTTGCATCTGCCCCCCCCCCCCCCCCCCCCCCACAATACTCAACTTTTCCTAAGTTATTATTCTTCTGTGGGACCTGGTATCTTCAATAAATTACCCAATGAATTAAGGCATTCTCGGAATATATTCTCCTTTTGCAGAAAGGTCAAAAACTAAGACTTCAATGAGGTAAATAATCCCTCTTAAAACTAATTATTTAATAATTCTTGTTTATCTGAAAATTAATTTCACCCCACAACAATATTACCTTGAAAAATATCTATTGGTACTTAATTCGACACATTCGATACTAGTTTTCACTAACTAAGGAATGCATCTATTTGTTTATTTTCTGATTTTTTTTTTTTTTTTTCCGGCGAGGGCAGGTGAAAATCTTCCATCAGACACTATGAGGATCAGAAGCGCGTGCTCATAGTAGTGTGAGATTCTTACTCACTAAAAACACCTCCCTTCATTGTTGATTTTAATACCGCAACTAAGTAGAACTTATCAAGCAGTTTTTATTTCATAAGTTAGTCACGATTGGTAGGACACTTTCCAATGGAAGACCCAACATATTCCGCTTTCTTAATGCGGTTTCAATTTATCGCGCAAGGTCCAACGGTTTAGTTCGTTGAAGACGGCGTAGTATGTTTCGTTCGTCCAAGACTTGTATTATTGATATGGCCGCTTAACCGGACTTTATGTTTTCGTGCGCAGTTCCTGACTTCATCTTCCACGAAAGGAACTCCGAGGTCTCGATGAAGGTCATTATTTCTTATAAACCATGGGGCACGCACAGATTGTCGTAGCACTTTATTTTCAAAAGTTTGTATTATATTTACATTTGATTTCTTAGTACAACCCCAGAGTTGTATACCATAGGTCCACACCGGCTTTAGCACTTGCTTATAAAGAAGCAGCTTGTTTTCTAAGCTTAGCTTGGAATGTTTACCAAGTAGCCAGTACATTTCTCTGTATTTGGCCTCTAGTTCTTTTCGTTTCTTTCTAACATGCATTTTCCATTTAAGCTTCGCGTCAAGTGTCATTCCCAAATACTTAGCCTCGTTTGCAAAGGGGATACACACCGAGTTTATAGAAATGGGCAAGTGATTTATCTTTTTGTAGGTGAAGTCAACATGTACAGATTTTGTCTCATTAAGGGTAATTCGCCAGATCTTTGTCCACTCGTAGACTTTATTTAAAGCAGTCTGGAGTTTCGCCGTTGAGTCTTCTAATGATTCTCCAACCGCTAAGATAGCGGTGTCGTCAGCAAAAGTAGCGAGAACAGTATCCTCGACGTGTGGTATATCTCTTGTATATAAAAGGTACAAAAGTGGGCCCAGTACGCTTCCCTGCGGTACTCCGGCTAGGATATCTTTAAATTTCGAAACATCATTTCCGTATCGAACGCGAAAAATTCTATTTTCAAAATAGCTTGTCAATATATTATAAAGCTTTAATGGCAAAATTCGTCGCAGTTTGAACTTCAAACCTTCATGCCATACTTTGTCAAAAGCTTGAGAGACGTCAAGAAATACGCTCGAACAAATCTTTTTTTCTTCCAGGGATCTTTCAATTACATCAGTAATTCTATGCACCTGATCAATTGTTGAATGCTTAGTCCGAAATCCAAATTGATGGCTGGGAATAAGATTTTGGTTTTCGATAATTGGGAGAAGACGTTTAAGCAAAATCCTCTCAAAGATTTTCGACAGGATCGGTAGAAGAGAAATGGGTCTGTATGATTTTTTATCGTTTGGAGGTTTTCCTGGTTTTAGTACCATAATGACTTCTGCAACTTTCCACTGGCTTGGCACGTATTCAAGCCTCAGAGCCGCGTTAATAATGTGTAAGAGCTTTATAAGTGCTTTTTGGGGTAGCATTTTCAGAACTTCTCCGGTAATAAGGTCATACCCCGTCTACCGATCCGGAGGAGCTCCTCGCACTGCTCAAAGAGAAAGAGTGCGAAGGGCTCACTTTCGTAGGGGTCAAGCCATTTACGACAGCCAGAGCAAAAAGGGAGAGCCGGAAATTACCGTTCTTCCTTGTACAGCTTAGTCCCAACAGTAAACTAGATAGTCTAAGGAGTATTAAAGTCCTAGACTACCAGGTTGTACACTGGGAAAAATTAAAGAGGAGCGAAAACATTTTACAATGTGTTCGCTGCCAAAGGTTCGGGCACGCCGCGTCGAACTGCGAGATGCAGCCTCGATGCGTGAAGTGCGGAAAGGACCACAAATCGGAGGAATGCGCTCTAGGTAGGGATGGGGCGACGGAAAAGAGCCAGCTTTCGTGCGCTTTGTGCGGGAACTCGGGACACACCGCAAACTATCGGGGTTGTCCTAAGTTCCAATACATAAAGAAAGTAAATCTGGCCCGGCAGCAAAAAGTGGAGGTTAAACGCCAACCTCTACACATTCAAACACCAGCCGTCACTCCTCAAATTACCTACGCCCAAATGGCGGCAGGTAGAGGAAGTACTGCACAACAGGCTAAGGTTGTTTCCCAGGCCTCAGCGTCCAGGGGACCTGAAGCTGCTTCTGACATGCTAGCTATTTTGCTCTCTATACAAGGGCAGATGGCTCAGCTTCAACGTCAGATAACAGAACAGACCACACGTGTGGACCGAATCTTCGCGCTGTTGCCGGGCCTAACGCACCCCCAGTCGTAATGGGTACAAACATGGCGGAGCAAACCCTTAAGATCCTTGCGTTGAATGTAAATTCACTGATAAGGATTGAACGAAGAGCCACGCTGTTCAAGTTGCTTAAAGACCAGGCCCCTGATGTGCTTTTAGTAAGCGAAACTAAGCTTACCAAAAAACACAAAATTAGGCACAGCAAGTATGAAATAGTAGGAAGAAACCGACCCAACTCCACACAAGGAGGTGGTGTTGCGATCTTCATTAAAAACAATTTGCCATTTGAAAGAGTTTACAGCAATGAAGTACGTAGGTTCCAGGTGCTAGAGGCATGCATTGTGTATATCCGCCTCCGAAGCGGAAAGCGGTTGTACATGGTCTCTGTCTATGCGCCTGAAGCTACTCAATCCACCTTATTTATCTCAGAACTCGAGATACTTTTTCGATATCTAAGACTGGAATTGGAGGAGAATTACTTTATAATCGGCGGAGATTTTAACGCTAAACACAGAGATTGGGGAAATAATATACCAAACACTAGAGGGAACCTACTACTCAATTGGTGGGGTCAGCATAGTGTTATGTATCGACTCGGTTTAAAAGCGACGGACAGTCCATCGTTTCCCAGATACGGTTCCTATCTGGATCTCCTGTTATTCGACACACGGATACAACTGACAGTTACGAACCAACAAACTATCAACTGTCTACATACTTTTGTATATGACAGCGACCATTGCGGTCTCAGTACCGAAATTACTGTTCCAAACGAGATTGCAGAATTAGATGAGTTTGTCCAAAGACAGTCGTACAATTATAGTAGGGTGCGCTGGACGCAATTCTCCAGAAGACTTACGAGAGCCATCTCCTCGAATTCGCTCTACCCACAGTCCAATAGAAATCTATCAAACGAGGAGATTGACAGGTATCTAAAACTAATGGACGAGACAATTAAACGAACAATGGACAAAACGATACCTCGGTATCAACATACTGACAACGAAGACCTATTCCGCAACGCAACTATTGACGTATTGCACCGACATAAAAGTAGACTGCTGTCAAGACTAAAAACATTATACAGACAGTTTACTGACAGACATAACCCGGAGATCAGGACACTGAAGTCGTCGATCAAAAACCTCCAAACATTAATAAGAGAGAATTACAGGGCTTCTGTAAGTTTGTATTGGAACAATAAAATTCGGGCTGTAAACACCAGCAACCCGAATATGTTCCCGCAAATAAATAAAATATTTCGGAGGAACGATCAAAATGACCTTCCGTGCCTAAAGATCGCCCGAACGACGGAAAATGAACGAATACTGCTAACAGCCGGTATAGATCCACAAGAAGCTGTTGATGATGATGACTTCTTTGTGATCGAAGATCCGCAGGAGAAGGTAGAGGCCATAGGAGCGACTTTCCAGAATGTGTATAAAGCAAATGAGGTCACTTGCTTGAACGCGACCTGGAGAATCGGGTCCTTTCGCACAATTTCTGCCTTCGAAATGAAAATTTCTAACTGGCGATTCGAGAACCCAGGTTTCACTGAGTTCAATGACGAAAATATGGCAAATAATGTCATCGCCGGCGTGACGGAGCTACCCCCGTTCGTTTTGAAGGCAGAGCTCCAAACGATCTTTCAATCACTTAGAAATAAGAATCAGTTGGAATCGATGGGATACCAAACATTGTGCTTAGACATCTCCCAATAGAAGCGGTGGACATTTACACCACACTGTTTAGTAATGCAATGAATAATGCACATTATCCAGCGCATTGGAAGACAGCTGTGGTGCATCCTATTCCCAAAGGGATAAAGACACGTCCAATCCGGCGAATCTTCGGTCGATAAGTCTCCTACCGAATATCAGCAAGGTATTTGAAAAAGTGATCAATAGAGTTCTGACTAAGTGGGTTGAGGACAAAAATATAGTTCCGGGATAACCAATTCGGTTTTAAGGCGGGCATGATATCTCACATGCCGCGTCTAAACTGGTATCCGATATCCAATGGAACAAAAGCAAGAAACAATGTACGGGTGCTTGTTTGGTTGACTTGGAAAAGGCTTTTGATACTGTTTGGTTAGAGGGACTTTTCTACAAGTTGAGCAGGCTGGGCATAAGCAAACCACTACTGTACATTCTTTTTAATATGCTCACTAGCAGGCGGTTCATCGTGAAAAATGGCGATGTAACTTCTGCTGGGAATATTTGACATTAAAAACGGTCTGCAACAAGGTGCGGTTAATTCGCCGATCCTATTCAACATCTACACAAGCGATCTTGTGAGTTCACTTCGCCATGCCATAGCGTACGCAGACGACCTGGTAGCGTACAGATCAGGTCCAAAAATCGAGGTCATAAATATGCTCTTACAAAGTGACTTCGATACAATTAAACGATATTGCGATGACTGGAAGTTCAAGATCAACTTCAGAAGTCGGAAACCTTTCTGTTTAGGACGCCTTTGTCTGGGGCCTCTGCAGATACCAGAAAGAATTGGCGAAAGTTTCAGATCGTTGGACAACACGGGCAGCCACTTGCTTGTCGAAATGTAGTCAGATACCTTGGGATCTGGCTAGATCAATATCTGTATTTTAACAAACATATAGATGTTGCTCTGGCCAGGCCCAGAGGTGCCTTTGCCCTTACAAAGAGGCTTTTTTATAGCAGACAACTCGATGCGAGGGTAAAGGTAATCTGCTACATGGCCCTCATCCGGCCTATGCTTGTATTTGGTTGTCCCGTGTGGTTCAACGTGAGAGCAAGTCCTATTGGAAAAGATTCGGGTGTTTGAGAGGGCTTGCCTTAGGGCTTGTCTTCGTTTATACCAGAACACCAGAGTCTGAGTACATAAAATTCTATCCTAATGAAGTCTTATACAATAGGGCTAACCTAATAAGAGTGGACAATTTCGTCATTAAATTGATTCGAAGGCACATTGCCAGAGCAATGACCTCTACGAAGAATCTGATCTCTGGGGCTTATTACCCCAATGACCTATATCACGAGAGCGTGCGCTTTAACGGCTTTGTGCCCCCAGAGGCGTTCCTCTATTTTGATAAAAAAGAACTGATCCAAGATAAATTAGCGGTACCGCTTATCTTCCACGTCGCTCGATCAGCTGCGGATAGGCGACTCAACTACGACAGAGACGTCGCACACGGCAGTGCGGAGCGTCTCCGGTTCAGTAGGGCGGTGGGGAGTCGCGACATTAGGGATGTTGTTCGGCAGCACCATGAATTTTGGTGGCTTAGTGAAGATGACCGAATTCCCTCGTCGTTTCCTTCTAGTTCAGTGTAGCGCCATAAGGGCGCAAAGCCGGTTTGTTTTAATAATGAAACCATGGCCGGCTTACATAGTCTAAGTAGATTTAGGGTAGCATTAAGTTAATATAAGAAAATTTAAAAAAAATGTATAAAAAAAAAACAAAAAAAAAATAATAAAAAAAAAAATAATAAAAAATAAAAAACAGAGATGGGTAACAAAAAAAAAAAGAAAAAAACTTATAAAAAATATAAAAAAAGTACGTATTTAATAACGTAACGTAGATTAGAATAATTTAAGTAGACTTAGTATTATATTATTATTTTTTTCAATTAGTTTTTAGGTTTTACTTTATATCTATATATATATTAAAAAAAACATAAAATAAGTTCTAGTTACTAAGTTTTTTTTTTTTTGAACATTTTCTTAGTTCTCAAGCTAAATAACTCATTTAAAAAAAAATTATGTCAGGTAGTCGAAAGTCTTATATTAAGTGATAGGTGTAGCTTAGAGTGCCCGCAGAGGGCCAGTAAGTAAAATTAAGATTGTTATGTAAATTAGGCTAATTTTTAAGCATTTTTTTTGTTTAGCATTAAGGTATTACTGAATTAAAATAATAAAAATGCACAACAAAAAAAAAAAAAAAAAAAAAAAAAGGTCATACCCCGGAGCCTTCTTTGGTTTTAATTTCCTTATTACAGTTTTGATTTCAGCAAGAGTTGCATTTGTCATTACAAAATTACTATATGCTATTTCTAAAGAATTGGTGCCGGGTGCCAGTGTCGGGCCGTCGGAGGGCTTGAAAATTTCTTCAAGATAGTCGGCAAAAACCTCCGCTTTTTCCTTATCCCCCTTAGCCCATTCGTTATTGCCGACCTTGATTGGTGGCGCGGGGATTTTGGGCCTTTTTAAGCATTTTAAAGCCTTTCCAAAGCGAGTAATTTGTTTCTTTTCCTGCCGTCAGGTTTTGAACATTTGTATTTACTTCGGAATTTCTGTAACTTTTAAGAGTCTCCTTGAGCAGATTACAGAGCCTGTTTAAGCGTGTTTTATCCTGCGGCGCTCGAGTTGTTTGCCATCTTTTGCGAGCTTTTCTTTTTTCTCTTATCATATCTTTTACCTCAGGCGGGTAGTTAAGTTACGTTTAGCCGTGTTTTTTCGTTGACAAGGTGTATTGTTCCACGCAGCACATTGGACTATTTCAACGAAAGAATCCACTTCGATTTCGAGTTCAAGTGCTGCTTTAGTGAAACGTCTAGTTCTAGGTTATTATTAATCTCATTTCTGAATCCTTCCAATTAGTATTTCGTCCAGTTAGTCTTAATGGTCCTTGTTTTTTAATAAACGTGCCGTTCATTGTCAGTAGGACTGGAGAATGATCGGAGGAAAGATCGAAGCTGTTCATCAACGTTTATATCCGAGTTACGAATTCCTTTAACAACGAAGAAATCGACAAGATCGGGTATTTTCGTTGTGTCTGTTGGCCAATAAGTCGGCTTGCCCGTTGAATAGAAGTCACAATTGTGTTCCATACATGCTTTATAGAGTATTTTGCCCTTTTGGAGACACATCTGATCCCCAAAAGTGTGTTTAGCATTGAAATCACCGCCAATCATAAAAGCCGATCCAAGAGAATTGAATATATTTTAATTATATGTTTTGAAGGCGTAAATCGTGGAGGACAGTAGATGGCTGAAATAGTAAAGGAGTTTTCTGATGACAAACACTTATAATTTACTTCACATTTACAGATGTTAATTAACTTGTTTTTGCAGCTCAATCCTATATTTGAATTAAAATTTTAAATCCTTTTTGTAAATTTTAAGTATATTATGTATAATGAATTGTATTATCTCGCTGAATGAAGAAAATCTAATTAAATCTAAAATCTGATTCATTACAAAAAAATAATTGAAAAACGCACTGAGTTTCACGTCCCATGTCGGTGTTTGTTGAAAGATTTAAAAAAACTGTAGGGTATTCATTTGCTTTTAAAGTCATATTTTGTCTGCACAATAAGTCAATATGGTACAATTAAACTAAGCAGTCTAACTGCACAAATTAAATTCATTTTGAATCAATGGATTTAATAATATCTACAAAAACAAAAAACACTGTGGCGCTGGTAGCCCGGTATGGGCCATGGCCTAGCTTCTTGACACTCATTTGTGTTGCTCATGTTGTCATTTTTGACACATCTGAGCGGGGCCTACGGTTTATCGCCGAGTCCGAACGGCACTCCTTAGCAGCTTTTTCGTAGACAATTTTACTTTCGGGAGTTTGTCATTGCCCGCCGAAAGGGTGATGGCGATTTGAAAAAAAAGAAGAATAATAATAATTCATTTGTCCATTGATCCAACTTTTGTATTTGGGTTGGAATTGCAAAGGACCAGGTCTTGCAGTCTAGTTAACTTTTGGGCAAAAGTATTTACTAAAAATATCAGGGAATGCTGATGAATTCATCTAATGTACAGAGATTTCGTCCTTTCTTACAAACCTCTAATGATTTCAAATTGCACTTAAAATCACCCTTAGTACTGCCACAAAAAAAGAGGGTTAACCTATCATTTGCTGTTTTGAACCCTGAAGCTCTTTTTCCATCTTCGAATTTATAAGTTCGGCTAGGCATGCACTTCCATTAAATCCCAGTTTAATTAGCATTGAAAATTAGTTGAGCTATGTATTCACCGCTTTTAAAAATTTCCTTGAATTTAATAAGGGCCTCTGTGGCGGTGTATGCCGCTTCACACGTAAGTGTTGTGGGGATTGTGATTATTCCACATCACCCTCTACTTGCTGCAAAATTCGTTTGTTCTGCTCTACTCTCTACTAAAATTTCCCGCTGATTTGATATTGTAATAGAGTTGACTCCAATTTTATTGATTAACTGAGCTTTCTATTTTTCGTGTTGTCTAAACGACGGCAAATAATATTGTTTATCAAAGTGATATGCGTTTAGGTGCATATCTAAGAAATACTCGCCGTTGTAAGTAAAAGTGTGATGAAAGAGGCGGAATTTACAATTCGGCGCCATTTACAACCGTTTGGACTTTGTCCACAGGAGTTGGTGACGGAAAAGAAAAAGAAAAAAAATAAAGAAAAACCTTTATTTTTATCAAAAAATCGTATATTGTGGCGGAGCTCACTCTTGGCTCAACAGGTTTGCAAATAAGCAAAATTTACAGATGGTACTCATAAAACTAAATAACGTGTACAAAAATAAATTGTTTGATATTACCCTAATGCTGGTGACATTATCGATCAAAATTTTGTAAATTTGAGATCGGAACTTTGTTCAAAAGTCAACAACAGCTGAAATAAAACAAAGAATCACTTTTGCTAATCGTTGTTTCTTTGGGCTAGCAAGGCAATAGTGAGGCCCTTTTCCGAAAGACTAAGGACTCTCTATATAAGACTTTTATCATCCCAGTCCTGCTTTATGACGCTGAAGCCGTTGTAAAAAATAATTGTTTCGAAATAAATTAAATTGGGAAAACGAACGCCTAATTTGAAGTGGAGAGGACTTTAGTCGACTTGGAGTATGCAACTGGAGTTAACTAAAAACCGGGCTAAATGGAGACGCCTATAAGTTGAGGCCCAGGTCCAATTTTGCTAAACAATGATGATCCAAAATATTGGCTACATTGTTCCGGACGATATGTTTTTTTTGGCAGGATGCCACACTGCCAATGAAACTTACTAAGCATTCAATTTTACGATCACACTATGTCAATGATCGCGATGGTGATGGCGCGATGGTTAACTTATTGGACTATCACGTAGAGAGTCTGGGTTCGGTTCCTGGCTGGATCACCAATAATTTTTCACCCTTTCGGCGGGCAATGGCAAATTCCTGAAAGTAAAATTGTCTACGAAAAAGCTTTACCAATGATCTGTGAAGTGACCGGAGGATTAGGCATTGAAAGCCAAAATTAATTGCGTTATGAGTGATATAGAGCCCTATTGGCCCTGCAGCATCAGTAACACCTGAAACGCGGAGGTTTTTCTTAAGCACTAAACAATTCGTAAAGAAACACCTAAGAATGATGTAAAGTAATTGATGAGAGTTCAGAAGAAATCTGTCTCTTTCGCAGAAGATGAGGGGGCTTCAGCTCCTAGCTAGTAATTAAAAAAAGGCTGCTGGCTTCATATTAATCTTGTGATTTGGTTTAAAGGAGTGCAATGTATTTGGACAAATATACGAAAATTGCAACACAATGTACTCAAAAAACCCACAAAGTCCCTCAGATGTAGATGGATAAAGTGCGGATAAAGATTTTTGAGTTAACGTTTATATTGTTTAGGGCATAGCATCTTAGAAAGAACTGTTTTGGTTTTGAACATTTGAACATGAACATACATCTTACGCAGTTGAAGACCAATTCGAAAACAAATTTAAATAAATATATTTAAAATATGAAACAGGTACTATCCTGTATCTCTTTGTACTGTAAGATTATATTATATAATATATATTATAATTAAGAGAAGATTTGCAGCCTGTGTAATACACAGAAAGTTATTAAGCATTATTAACGAAATCACATCTAAGAAACACCTGGCTGACACCTAGTTAAGACACTAACTTGTCATTTGAATGAGGTAAGATATGAACGATGGTTAAGATGTTTTCAATAACCCCCCCGAACCAAGCCTTCGAATTCTTGCCAGCAAGACATAAATTGCTAACACAGTCAAGACTGATAAGAAAAAGGCCGAAAAGAAAAAACAAAATGCATATTCGTCCACAAATAATAAGTCTGCTGAGATAAAATCAGCCTGAGCCGACGCAACTATTCAGGAGCCATGCAAACATGAGAATGACAGCGAACTCCGGAAGTGGTAACTCTCAACAGACCTGATGCTCCCGAATTCCTAGTGGATATACTGGATGCTTTAAAGAGGATTTTCCTGCTTTTGCAGCTATGATGTTCAGATATTATAAAAGATGGGAAATGGATGAGTTAGATTACCAAAAGCCTGGAAAGGCAGGCAGTGGAACATCGTGGTAAGGCGTCTCTAGTGGTAAACATTTTGAAGAACTGCTGGCAGCAAGGACATATCTCTGAACCTTAACAAGGACTGTGAGCCGTCCCTTTATTAAAGCCGAAGTAAGAATACCATTATCAAATATTTTACCAACAAATTCGTAGCAGCTGCTGCCGAAGCCCCCGAGTCTTTTAAAGCTGAAAGACATGATCTGTGAGTTCGTCTGTAAGATTTAATCAAAACCCCGCATATGCGATGAATTGGGTTTCAACATCGTTTATGCAGTCGTGAAAAATAGAGATCCCCAAAATTGAAAAACCATAGGGAGTGGCATGTAAATCCTTGGTGCTTATTATGTGAACAGCTAACACTAGTGTCAACAACTTGATAAGTCCACTCCACACTAGTATTGTTTTAAATTTAGCAAGTCCGCCATCGACCAAATATTCACAGAAGAACCAAGAATACCAAATCGATATTCAACACCTCTATACCGTTTTTATGGTTGCTTTTGGTACCACCTATAGAGACGAGCTGTGCAAAATTATTCCTGCTCTTGGCGCGCCCTCTTGAACTCGTTCAATCATGCAGGATGTCGATGAGGGGACTCCCGCTATTCCATCGAAGTTATATCACCGAATTTTTTGATGTTAAAAAAAACCTTAGATATGGCGACACGATTTTTCGAGTATAGTGCTTAAAAGAATTGCGCGTAAGTCTCAAGGTAACACCAGAGGGATGTTATTTAAAAAGCTCCCCAAATCCTTGCTTATGAAGATGGAATTTACACCCTTAAGAGTGGATGAAACTTAGCTGCTTTTTAAAAAAATTCTGAGGACAATCTTAGGCACCGTCTGCGTGGAACAACAGATAATGAATATCTACGACATAGGTCTAGCACTGCGTGTTGGCGTGCTTTGAAAAAGAACTCGTTTTTAAAGTTGGCGAAGAAAAATCATTTCACGTGGCACAGATACTCGTAAGTTAAATATGATCTCAACTTTCTTGGATTGTCGAGTCGGAAATAAAGAACCTAGGACCTGATCATCTAACGATGCCTACTTATTGAATTCTGTGTAAATCCTTATACTTTAACCAGCAATATTTAAAGCTGTTAAAACCGTTAAATTTACTCCTTCCATTTTATAACTCACAAGTTGAGTTTCTCAATTCAAATTATTCTATATACGACTGTCTCATTCTGCGAAATTGCGGTTTTCTCTCAAAAGTCAAATCACCGACTTAATTACTGTTTCTACCAAAGAGGAATAATATCCATTTCTTTTAGCCAATTTCCTAAGATAAAAGTCCTGCATTTGTATTCTCTGATGGACATTTCTTACTTTCTTTCATTTCAAGTTCCAAATACCATCACCCAGAGCAACAAAGAACAATCAAAGACGACAAAAACAAATGTCTCTCCTTCATTCATTAGAAACAGAGAACACAGAGAGATTCCCCTCCTCCGCCGTTCGTCTTCAAAATTAAAAACAATCTCAAAGTGAATCCCATTCCAGGTGGCATTTCTCAAACTCACCGACAACGGCATGAGTAGATAGAACTCTCACTCATGGACTATCTTGTAGGCATTCTCTTATGTATGACTGACAACTGGTTTCACAAGGATTTGTCCGAAATAACAGGAAAGTAAAAGAATAAGAAAAGGAAAATAGAAATTAATATGGTTGTTTGAAGGTAATAGTAGGTATATGATTCGCCTTACCATCACCGACTTAGTCTTAGACCCCCTGTTCCAGTCCAGTTCAAGTCCTAGTCCCAGTCTCAGTTCCAGGTTCAGTTGCAACCTAACCCCCAACTCCAATTCTATGGCAACATGTAAATTTTGCCTCTTGAAGGATTTAGCTGTCTAGTTAGGACCAAAGCCGGGGTGGGTAACTCTCCTCATATCCACATTTAAATGCGTTCAAAACAAAGGACAACGGCTGGAAACCAGAAAAGTGGAAAATAAAAAAAAAACGAAAAATTGAACAGAAAACAAAAGAAAATCCTTAAGAAAAAGGACACGCAAAGGAGAAAACTTCTTCGACTTCATCCAGGGGGTGAAAGAGACATTTGTTGGGTAAATTTTTATTTTTTTTTATTTTTGTCGTTCTTCCACAGCTTCCTTCTTCCAATCCAAATTAGTCCGCGGACTTTGTGCTGTCTTAGGTTTTTCTTGCCTCTCCCTTCTTTCTGTCTTAGTTTCTTTTGCTGGTCTTTCCTGCCTGCTGGCCCTGTTGGGACATTGTATTTTTACTCAGGCACTGAGTGTGTTTGTTGTGGCAGTGGCAGCTTTTACATCTACATACTCTTGAACAACGACTGGGCTTATACAAAAAAAAATAAAAAATACGAAAAGCAGGAAGAGGGTTGATTTTTCAATTGTTTGTTCGTGCTGCGTTGCCGAGAGCACGGACTGTATCCTATGGACTTGTAAGGACTATGCGTGTGATGGGCTTTGAATGTCGCCTTGAAGAAGAGTACGCGGCCTCTTGAAAAATAATCTCAACCCCAATGCCACCCACTTAATCATCCCCTTGTATGAGAGTAATTTCGGGAAACTCGCCAGGGAATATTAATATGTGAGAGAGACACGCGGTACTGTTTCGCGTGGGTCCCTTTTTACCGTTAATTTTTATTGGATACTCTGCAAAGGAATCAGAAAGTGGTGGGTTGGGGAAGAACGGCTGGACAAAATGATGCCACAGGGGATGAAATAATGTGAAATGATGTTGGATATAGACGGCGGACGGGGCGACATTTTAATGGAGTGAGATGGATGTAGTTAAAGAGGTGTTCACATTCTTATGTTTGAATTTTTTATTTTTATTTTTATTATTTGTATTTCCTATTCTGCTTTTGTAGCTCCTTTGGGCTTTTGCTTCGACTTGTTTGACAGTGCGACCGATCTTAAGTGATGGGGAGAAACTCAATAAGAAAAACTTGAGTTGGGGGTTGTAATCAGGAAAGCTCTTAAGACACATTTTTCGCATACGTTTAGCACAAATGCCTATCAATAAATGATACCATTTTGTCCCTGAAATTGAGCTTGTTGATGACGTGCATAACTTACTGAGTAACATATTTTATAGTGGTATGCATATATATTTAAAAGTAACTACGAGTAAAACAGGGTTTACTCTGGAAGTTTGAAATACTGAGCTGCAGCTTGAAATGATTCCATATCTGACTGAGGTCCTCCTTTGGGCTAGGCGACTTAGTATCAACACTGAGATTGGTTTCTGAATCTACTGATAAATGGAGTCCAAACAAAGTGTAAAGAAGCAAACACGCAGATCAAACAGAGACCTATGGGACAAAGGATTGTTACTTGGATTTTCGGGCCTCAAAATCAGAGGCTAGTTAGTCAAATTTCAAAAGATCACATGGTAGAAATTTGTTGAAAGCTGAGAGGGGGAAAAACAAAAAACTAACACAAACTCTAAGAAGTAGAAGAAAGAAGCAAAACGGTATAAAGTGTGGTCTACGGTGAAGCATTTTTGAGTTGTTAATGATATATGGTATAGAACAATAGAAGAGGACCTAGTTCTGATATTCTTGATCAGAGTTTATGAGGTCTAGAAAGACTATGATACCTTAGAGGGAGGTTGACAACCGAACCTTCATTCTTCCCACACTGCTACCAGAGGCCCCAGACTGCTGTAAAGCAGATATAACCGCCATCCAAGTAATGCGATTGAATGGGCCGGAAAAAAAGAGTATGAACAACTTGGACATCTACTATGGCGATTGTTTTAGACGGCAAAATCAGCTCCTATTTGGATCCGGATTTGTTGCTGGAGGCAGACTTAGGCCTCATCAAGGCTAAATTTTCTAAAATTGTCCTTGGCGATTTTAATGCAAAGCAAGGAAAAGAGGGCGTTTTTGATAGCACTGTTGAAAGATATAGCCTACACGACACCACCTCCGATAACAGATTCAGGCTAATCGACTTTGAGGCGGGACGAAACATAGTCGTAGCTATCACGCAGCTCTCCCATCTCGATATTAACAAGGAGACTTGAAGAACTCCTGATCAATCAACCGTCAACCAGATTGACCAGATTGCGATCGAAGCAAGACACTCGTCCAGTATTATATGTCTGTGCGTTCCGAGGATGTAACATCAATAGCCAAAGTACTATTGCGGATATTCCGAACAAAGCCAAAACAAGCTAATACTGTGAGAAATTTCGACGTCAGTCGCACAATCTTACAATCGCAAGAGATCGCCAAATCCTTTTCCGATCGAGTCTCTCTTAATCTGTTCAGAGGTCCTTTGCCGCCAGCATCGAGCATCGAAGACCAGTGGCAACACTGCCAAAAACCCATCAGAGATTCCGCTACTGATGTGCTGGGTTCTACTCGAACACCACTACAATACTCCTGGTAATGCCGGTAACAACATGTAGCTAAGCAAAACGCACGCAATGCGGCACTGCAAAGGGAGACTAGAGCTGCTCACGAGCTCTATGAGCAGAAGAGGAGCGACGAACACCGGCTTCTCAGGAGGAAGAAGAAAGTGCATGAGAAGCGCACGGTCGAGGAAATTGGGAGATGCTACTCCAGGAATGAGAGTCAGAAGATTTACCAAAAGGTAAAAAATCATGCCACGGACACAAGCCCCGAGCCGAAGCCTGTAGAGACGAACGAGGGAACATCGTAGTGGAGTTGTAGTCAATACTGAGGATTTGAAAATATCTTTTCTATAGACTGTATAAGGGCTATAACGAACCAAATATCGCTGTCTGGCAGAGTGAACCTTTTAATTTGGACGATGTAGACCAACAATTCCGTCGGCCCGACTTGGATGAATTGAAGATAGCAGTATCTAATCTGAAGTCCAACAAAGCTGCTGGAGCGGACGGCCTGAATGCCGAGCTCTTCAAAGCAGCAGGCGATGACTTGGTTAGTAGCATACACCAACTCATCTGTAAAATATGGTCGGACGAAAATATGCCCGATGAATGGAACCTCAGCATTATTTGTCCGATTCTCAAGAAAGGAGACCCTCTGAACTGCGCCAACTACAGAGGCATCAGTCTCCTTAACATCGCATATAAGATCTAATCCGCCGTATTGTGTGAACGCCTGCCGCCGTTCGTCAACAACCTGGTAGGTCCATATCAGTGTGGCTTCAGGCCAGGAAAGTCCACCATCGACCAAATATTAACACTACGGCAGATCTTGGAGAAAACCTATGAGCTTCAGATTGATACAAACCACCCATTTATCGATTTTAAGGCAGCGCTTGATAGCATTTATATAGGGCAATGTCGAGTTTTGGCATCCCTGTCAAACTCGTCTGTCTGTGCAGGTTGACAATGGAGAATGCAATGGTCAGTAAAGATCTCACTGAGACCTTTGATGTCAAAAAAGGATTAAAACAAGGCGATGATCTGTCATGCGATTTCTTTCACATCATACTATCTTTCAAAAATCCGTCAATTCCTCGCATACGCTGACGATATTGATATAGTCGGAAGTAAGCAGCGTGATGTCAGTGACGCTTTCACGAGTATTAAGACGGTTTATGCTATTGAGCAAAAGAGACACTCAACACCGACGTCCCAAACAGAACGTCGTCTTTGACAGATATAACTTTGTGGTAGTTAAGGACTTTGTCTACCTAGGCTCCGCTATAAAATCAGACAACGACACCAGCGCTGAGATCAAACGCAGAATAACTCCTGTCAATCGCTGCTTCTTTGGGCTAAGAAACCAATTGACTAGTAAAGCCCTCTCTCGAACACCAAAAGTTACCCTATACATATAAGACCTTTATAGTCCCAGTCCTGCTCTATGGCGCAGAGGCATGGACATTATCAAAAATGGATGAGGGTGCTCTTGGCTGCTTTGAGAGGAAAATTCTTCGAGTGATTTTCGGTCCCGTCTACATTAACGGTGAGTGGAGGAGGAGATACAATGACGAACTGTATGGACTGTACAGCGGCATCGACCCAACCAGAACACTGAGATTGCTGGGTCATGTAGAACGGATGAACACCAATGCTTCGGTCCGAAAAGTCTTTGAATCTGCCCACGAGGGACAACGCAGTAGAGGAAGATCAATACTCAAGTGGTGCACACAAGTGGAAGGGCACCTCAGCCAACTTAGTGCGAAACTGGAGGCAGCTTGAAAAAGATCGAGCATCACAGTGTTTGTTCAGCCTTTATCGCACCGGTTCGCGTTCACTTAAGAAAATCTCTTTGTAACTCGCTGGTTAAAATGTTTTCCTTTATTAAACCTGATCTCGGACAGCAGTGTATAACTAGTAATGGTTTGAGCTTACTCTTAAGTATTTTAGTTATCTATAACCAATAGTTTTTCAGCTAGCAGCTCTGATCTTGCAAATCCTCGTGACTGTTTCATCTGTTGTGGACATTATTTCAAATTTAATAATGCTATATCTATATTGCTCATCGATCATCTTAACACTTTTGCAGAATTAGTCGCAAAATTCCCTTTTATCTTTTGATTTGTCTGGAACCTGGCACTTCCTGTTACTGAAGTTATCCATGTCAACCTTAAGCAAATACAAGGTGGGCATAATGTGTGACCCTATCGGAAAGTTTCACTTCGATTTCACAAGTGAAGTCGAATGATTTTGAATTCGGTTTTGAAATTTGTGAAAGACACAGAATTAGAATTTGTGCATTAGCAATGAAACGCCTTAGTACTAAGAGCGCGAAATAGTTGTTACGATTCTTATCAGTGATTTTGGCACAACGTGCGTTTTTGGCCCGTTTTCTGGCCGCTCTGTTTTCACTAATCGTTAAATGCGGCGTTTGGCCGCACTACTCCTAGGAATTATAACAAGACGAGGTCTTGTAGTTCCAGCATGATAAAGTAACGGGGCATATTAGATGTGCCAAAACCGACATTTTAACGCATTGCTATTCAGTCATCTGATATTGCGTTTTGGCGTTTTGGCGTTTTTCACTTACTCTTAAAATCGCCAAATTCGACTGCTACGGTTATTTAAAGTCACTTGCTTATGTCAAAAGGCCAGAAACACGCATCAAGAAGTCGAGAGCCTATCACCAGAAGTTCTGAAGAAAACCATGGAAAGGGCAATATACACCAGACAAGCTGGGCGTGGTATAGCGGATATATTCTTGTCAACATTTTTACTACTTAATGTTCCTGTGCCAGTGAGACATCGCACCGATCGAAGTACAAAAGTAAGTACTTCGGTTCAAAATGAACAAAACAGTCGATTCACAGAAATTGGAAATCTCTCAGTCTGTACCCTTACATGATCAAAATAACTCACCCTGGCCATTTTATCTTTGCTGTTTCACCAGTGATAAGATTCGCTACATCTACAGCTGATCTTCAAAGCGATGCTGCACTCAATGCTTTGGTGATTGCTGGGACCAGTTTATTTTCGAACGCTTCTTTGTAAATAGATGTAGCATTCTACTTAGGTCCTGCTTTTTTTGTTTCGAATAAATGAGAAATTTTCAAAAAATAAGCACTTAGTGAAACGAGATTTTTAAGAAGTCTTCGTGAGCTTGATTGATTTATTTTAAGTTATGGTAACACATCACTGAGAATTTACAATCGCTCTTCGCGAATCAGCCCCAATTACGGTTTAATAGCTTCAGATTGTTTTTTTTTAATTCCTAACTCACCAAAAGCCAAATAAGGGACTTTGAGCTAAAAGATCTTTTGTATTGGTCTGTCAGAACTGTGGTTAGGCTGAAAGGTTTTCTGCCTTGCGAAAGAAGTTAGCAACTGTATCAGCAGAGGAATTCATTCAATGGTGTCGAGTTGTTCTCTAAAGAAAATATTCCGTCTGATTCCCTTGAGGGCTTTAGATTAGGTAACATTTTTTGGCATTTTTGCTGAAGGGCAGGCTGGTTCGTTTGGCCTGTCATGGACCTGGAGTATCCTCCCAATATGAAATACATTTCGAGTGCTCCCAACTATTGGTAGCTAAACTGACTGCTGTTTAGGAGTGCAGCAGAAGGGTTCAGGTTCATTAAGGCGAGTTTCTGGACAGTTTGTTAACTTCCATATTACCATCAATGCCTTATGCCCAGGAACCCACTTAAGTTTGGCCTTGTTCCTTAAGCTAAGTTTTTGTACGATTTTGAAGTGGAACATGACTTATTTGGAGTCAATATTATGCGACCTAAGGGCGTTTATAGCTACATGACTATCCGTGAATATATGAATATTTGCGCCTTTGAAATCGGAGTTAATACGGTTGGCGCAGCCTTGGATGGCTGAAGTTCAGCCTGAAATATATTAAGACTTTTTCCCATTCATATTGCTATGTTTGCCATTGGTCCTGAATACCGTCTCCCTCTTCCATTTCAAAACCATCCGTATATAACTCAATACCATTTTGGCTGCTTGGTGGGTTTTTTGCAGGAAGCCTCCGTGCTCTGACGAAGCATAATGTTTTTTGAAGGCCGTCTGTTACCGCACAGGTCATATCAAGTTCCGTTATTGCAGACAGCAGGGTCTTTAATTCCCGGTGATCACAGAGATCTAACTCTTTGGTTTGTACCATACTTGCTGAGCTGCGTAAAGCCACTTTGTTGATAAATAAGTTTAAGGGCGTTAGTCCTTTTATTGCTTCTAAAGTAGCTGTTGGGCAGGTCCAAAAGGCTCCGGGGATGCCTAGACATGCAAGACGTGACTTAGTCCACTATACTTCAGAAGTTATGTTATGATGGACCTGATTGTATAGATCCAGTGAGAGATCCATTATGTGCTGCCATACATGCGACGCCAGGCATATAAAACGTTGGTTACTTTAATTATTTTATTGTTCAAGTGAGAGTTCTAACTGAGCGCTTTATCAAGGACCTCTCCCGGATAAATGACCTCATCAAAATACTCAACGATTGTGCCGTTAAGTGAAACTAAGCCTAGGCTCAAGTGAAGGGAATAATGACAGTGTTTGTTTCGATTTATGGAGAGGTTCTTGCTGGTGCACCAATCTGGGACTATCTTAAGGGCATTTTGTCTCTGTACAGTAATTTTGGTAGCTTCTCCACCACTAATAATAATGACTAGTCATCGGCATAACTAATTGTATTGTATGTAGCCTTGGTTGAAATATTTGTTGAGCAAGTCATCTATGACCAAATGCCACAAAAAGAGTGATAGCACGCCTTTGCGCGGATAGCCTAATACTGATGCCGAAATCGGGCCAGGTGAGATAGTAGTTATCCGGCTTTCTAGCATCGCTTTGATCCGATTAATAGTCGCTTGTTCGATATTTCTGTTAAGCAAAGTATTTGGTATTTGATATATCCAGTATTATTGAAACGCGCAGAGTGCAATTTGCTCACTAGGCTGAGGTGGGAGGCAAGCTACTCGTATTTTCTTAGTTTCTCAGATATGTTTTCAGAAAAAAAAAATGTTGACTTTCCTCCGAGCAAGTTATATGTAGCCCTAGTTTTAGAAAGTGGCAAAATGTCAGACTAGTAGATGTAGTTTTAAAATTTTTTTTGCAGAGCAATGCTTTCGTTTTCTTACTTTATTTACTTTGCCCCTGTCAGAACTAGGAAGCCTATAGAAGAGTCATTATTAGTGAAATATATTTTCTATTACTCTTCGTAAAAATGATTCCGCTTCGGAAAGAGTATGGAGTATGAACGAGACTTTCGGTATGTAAATCAAAAGAAATATAAATAAATTCTTTGAATTTTGTAAGTGTCCACCTTAGTGAAAGACCCCTCTCTAAAGAATCTCTAGAGATTTGTGTGGCTGGTCAAAGACACCTAACAAATACTACAGGAGGCTTTTCATGGCTTGACATAGATTTAAGACCCTTGGAATATTTTAAAGCCAAGATCCCCCTCTACATAGTTTTGCCGAAATGAAGAGGTTTTATTACAAGGCGCTTTGCATCTAAAAGGCCTGTTTAGAGAAAATAAGACAAATATTTTCGAACTCAAATGTTCGCCCCATGAGTACGAATTTGTCTGTAAACCCAAGACACCAACAGAAGTGAATCCACTCCATTGTCAAAATAACTCCCATCCTCTATGCCCAAAGGTGTCGATACAAACATTCTGCCTTATTCAAAAAGGGTGTGAGTTCTTATTGGGCTACGTCCACGTTTCCAAATTCAAATTCAATCATGGGAGGGAAGTTTTCTCAAGCGAACTGACATCTTTTCATTTTGTTTGCTTTTCTTTTTCTTGTTGTTGTTCTCCACCACTTTTCAAGTCATGATGTCAATCTAACAGATGCGCGCTGCAAAGGATACAGAATAGAAATAAAAAAAATAAAAAATAAACTTTTCCAGAGCGAGTAGAGAAGTGGACGCGAAAGCGGGCATTTTTAAGTGGATTTTGTTTTTCCAGAAGCAATGAAGAATACCAATATGGTTGTGGGGAACAGGAGGCTACTCCAACTGCTTCCACTAAGCCGAATTTCTTCGAAGAAGAAAAGGAAGATGAGAAGGATTTTATTTATACACGCTTAACCTGTCAATGTGTATTCGGAGGAATAGATTCCACATCCCGGAAAAATGAAAATAAAAAACGAAGAAGAAACAAAGAAGAAATTGATTTCTTTTTTTTTAGGGGGAGGGGGTGTAAATTAAAATCATCATCAGCATGCGCCCCTTTATTCTTCATCTATGCCAATACACTCCCATACTATCGCAGTATCCAAATCAATCACACACACTGTTCATTGGGGTAAATGCCCAAGCCTTTCTCCTTCGTACATAGAAACGACCGAAAATGAAGAGAAATAAGAATTGAATTGAAAAAAAAAGAAAAACTCCTCGAAATGGAATAAAATTCGATTGCGAATGAGAAGTGGGATCCGTACACATAAAAATTGAAAAATATCGTATACTCGTACATGCCCCCACATCCTTGGTGGATTGAGAACTGAGGATTACGGATTGCGGACTAAGGATTGACTTGCATCCTCCTATTGCCTGCCGCTGACTTGAAAGACCGACTTGGATATGTATATTGATTCTAATCGATGGATAAGACAAAGGCACCGCTTTTAGGCGTGCAGTTGGCCGATCTAGAAATCTTCAATTAAAGTGCAATCACGACTTTTTGGACGCTTGCGGGATATTCTCTATCCTCTAGGGAAGAGGCATCGCGTACTGGACATAGAACCTATGAAGCAAGTGTCTAATGCATGCGTTAGTACAAGTAAACAAGTCCTGTTTTGTGTTGGTAAGGAGTGCGTGGGGAAGGAGGAAAAATCAATCAGTCTATGTGACTTGTGAACTTTATGGAAATTACATCAAGACTAGGCGAGCGGAAGGACCATTTTCATTTGGCAGAGCGAAGGAGGTTTGCAAAGGCAGTTCCATTTGGGACGCAATTACATGATGAGTGAGCAATTAATTATCGTAATTGTTACGAGCACTAGAATATAGAGTTGGGGACACGAATTGGCACATTGGAGATACTGGTACATAGTCGAGGTTGTGGAGTTTCAGTGTCAGCGGTTAAAGAGAAATCTTTTAAAACTGGTATTTTGCAGCCCTTTAAGGAAAACAAATGCCCAGTGTTGGCTTCATAGGACCGATTCAACGAGAATTGATGTCTTTATAGACGAGTTGTTCTACTACTCACATTATTTGCCCTCATGGCAACCATTGCTTTTTCGGAAACTCTAAAGTCTAAGGAGGGCTCACGAGTGCAGTGATAACAGGAAAATTAATTAATTAATTGCCCTTGGGAACTGGGAAAACAAAGTGAGCTCTGAAACAACAAATTACTCAGCGAATACGAATATACGAAAACGTGCTGTATTGGTAGCGACGATCTGACAGATCCCTTTCATAATACGATTTCGGTCGCGGCGATCTATCAGAACGAATTGGTCACAATAACACTATAAACTGACTCTACCTAGGTCGCAAAGGCACTAAATTCTTCCGTGTCATCCATCAGACAGCTATTAAGAAAAAGAGCGCATTGTTGCGAACCCTTAGTGAGAGGGAACAAACAATATTCCCAGGTAATCTGTCAGATCGCCCGCGACTAACGGTGAATTAATGACAAAACATTAGAAAAGTGTACTCAGTTTTCGAACTGTAGCAAAATTTCTAAAGCTTAAGTACTCGGATATAGATCTTCCAATGAAGGTCGATAGTGTAAGTGGTTATCATAGCCCATGCTATCGGATGTTTACTGCTATTTCAAAAAAGTTGTTTTTTTTTTGTATGCAAAAAGAAGAATGTACTCGTAAGTTATGTTTAAGTATCTATAGTTTTATAAATGCAAATATCTCGCACTTGAAGGAAGCACTGCCTGAAAGCAGTACTAATGAAATATCCACTGCAAACATCGCACCTGAAAATACTTCAAGGCATATCATCAATCAATCCAGTGTTAGTCTATGCAGATTCAAAGGGCAAGAAAGAAAAGGTCATATGTGGCCGAGTATTCACATTATGTAATATGCAAAGCTATACTTCTTGGGAATGATGCGGTGTGTGAAAAATTGATAGACAGCTCCGAATACGATGAACTGGAGCACCACAAGACATGTCTTGCTAAATTTCTCCAAGAAGTCAATAATTTGGAAAAGAAAGTTGCAGCGAAAAGACCTGGTTACACTCATGCCCAAAAATATGCTCTTTCAATTGTTTGCGCATTTGTAGATGAGCGCATATTAAATTTAAAAGAAATACATCCATTCGATGATATTGCTAGTTTGTACCATCAAAAATTATGTGAGAAAGAACATACAATTATTTTTTAAAAAGTTTGTTTGAAATAGAAGCTACTGACTATATATCGGGTTTTTCAATAGGGACTTGACAACTTTGAATTTAATTTGTGAACGTACTCTTTCACAAATCATCAAACTGTAGCTGTCAATTTATTCAGTAAACTCAACATTTTCGTCATTGTAAAGTACACGAACGAGCAACGTCTGCAAATTATAAAAATTTTCTACCGAAATTCGGATTCGATGACTGCAACTTTAAGAGCGTTAATTCCAATTTTCGGTCGTAATTCTCGCCCTAGTAGACAGGCAATAACAAGTTTAGTGCAAAAGTTTGAGTCTACATATTCGTTGTGTGATGTTGCCGCGTCAGTGAGACAACGGGTTGGTCGAAGTGCCGAAAATATCGTTGCCGTTCACGCTTTCGTAGCAAACGATCCAAATCAGTCAATTCCACGGCGTTCTCAAGAATTGGGCATCGACCACATTATGGCTTATTTTGCGTAAGGATCTTAGTTTACACCCATAGCTGACTCAAGAATTGAAGCCGATGGACCATTTGAAGCGACGTACATTCTCCGATTGCGCTAAGATGGTGAATTTCATCGCAAAATCATCTTCAGTGACGAAGCTCATTTTTGGCTCAATGGGTTCGTCAATAAGCAAAATATGCGCTATTGGTCGGGTGAAAATCCACATGTTCTTCATGAATCACCACTTCCTGCACAAAAAATAACTGTTTGGTACAGTTTGCATGCCGGCGGCGTTATAGGGCCATATTTTTTCGTCGACGATAATGATCGTCACGATACTGTGAATGGTCAGCGTTATCGAGCCATGATCACCGATTATTTTTGGCCCGCATTGGAAGATATGGACTTGGACGACATGTGGTTTCAACAGAAGGTTGCCACAAGCCACACAGCACACGTTACAATCGATTTATTGAAGAGTAAGTATGGTGAGCATGTTATCCCAAGAAATGGGCCAGTCGATTGGCCGCCTCGTTCGTGCGATTTAACGTCGCTTGACTATTTTCTGTGGGGCTACGTTAAGTCATTGGTTTATGCCAACAAGCCGACGACTTTGGAAGAGCTCAGAACAAACATTGAATGAGAAATAGCGGCGGTTTCAGCCAAAATGTGTGGCCGAGTCGTTGAAAATTGGGTCCAACGAATCGACCGCTGCAAACGTGCCGCGGTGGCCATATGAACGAAGTCAAGTTCCATTCATAAATGTTTTGATTGTACTTCAAGCCGATAATAAAATTTTTGAAATATCTCAAATGGTTTGCGTTTTATTAAAAAAAAAAGTTGTGAAGTCCTTATTGGAAAACCCATTATAAGGGAAAAATTGTCGTGAAAAAGATTCAACAGAAATTGGTTATTTTGAATGCACGTATGAATGATTGCCAGGAAAGTTTCCTAAACGATGCATTTATATCTATTAATTTAAAATCCGCTATGGGGTACAACTTATAACACATTATGTTATCTAAGTTATTAGCACTTATGTATTAATCAATGAATCGGATAGGTTTGGGAACAAGAAGTAGTCGCTCGGAGCCAAATCTGGAGAATAGGGTGGATGAGGGAGCAATTCATAGCCCAATTCATGGATTTTTGCCATTTTTGCCACGATTGCGTTTGTGGTCGACTGTGAGCAAACGCGGCACCCATCTTGCGGAAAGCTTTCTCATGCCCAAGTGATCATTCAAAATTGAAACCACTGAGCCATGCGAGATCCCTACGGCTTTCACAATCTCTCGCACTTTCAATCTTCGGTCGGCCAACACCATATCGTGAATTTTTTCGATTGTTTCGGGTGTAGAGACCTCAACTGGGCGTCCAGGACGTTCGGCATCTTCAGAGCTTGTACGGCCACAACGAAATTCAGTAAACCACTCTTTTACCATTGAAATCGATGGTGCAGAGTCCCCATAGTATTTATCAAGCTTAGCCTTGGTCTCGGTAATGGTTTTTTTCGCAAGAAATAATGCTTAATAAGCACACGAAATTCACTTTTTTTCCATTTTCTCCTCAAATTAGTGAGAAGTCTGATAAAAATAGCTGTCAAACACAAACTAACTGACGCAGCAAGTTTAAATTTTGACAGGAGTCAACTGACAGATGCCTGTTGACAGGAGCAGTGTTGCTGTTTCAGTAAAGAGGTCAGAAATTCAAAAAGTCACGGACTTATTGACCCGCCCTCGTATGACACCATATATTGCAATACAAAAAGTCGAGTTAAACCAGGAAAACACATTCAATTAGGTTTGTAAGCATATTTGTTTAAGTTGCAGTTCCCCTGCTGTGTCCAAAATCAATTGGGGTAGGAGTGCTTGATATCCCTCTTACATACGAGGGTTGTCTGAAAAGTTTCCGACCGCAACGTAAAGATAGCGGCACTCGTCAATAAAAGGTAGTGAATGTTAGTTGCGCATCTTTTGACAGTTACTTACCGAAGTTTCAGTCATTTTGGACGCGCAGTTTTTGGTTGACAGTCGTTTGAGTGAGTCGATGTAAGCGTTTTTTGTAAAAATGGAAAAAAATGAGTATCGAGCTGTTACTAAATTCTTTTTTTTGAAAGGCAATACGCCTACGCAAATCAAAAATGAGTTGGACTCTGTGTATGGGGACTCTGCACCATCATTTACCACAGTGAAATTTTGGGCAGTTGAATTTAAACGTGGCCGTAAGAGCTTGGGAGATGATGTACGTTCGGGACGTCCAAAAACTGCAACCACTGACGATAACATTGCTAAAGTTCACCAAATGGTGTTAGACGACCGCCGAATTAAAGTGAGAGCGATAGCTGAGGTTATAAAAATGTCCAAAGAACGTGTTTGTTACATATTGAATCAAGATTTAGGCATGAGAACGCGGTCCGCGCGTTGGGTGCTGCGTTTGCTTACGTTAGACCAAAAACGTGTTCGAATGAACATTTCCAACGCTCCCTTGGCGCAGGTAAGGCAAAAAAAACCCAGTTTTGGCGCCGATTAATTACTGTAGATGAAACTTGGATACACCATTATACGCCCGAAACAAATTTTCAGTCAAAACAGTTGACTGCAAATGGCGAGCCGGCTCCAAAAAAAGCCAAAACTGTTTTTTCGCCTAGGAAAGTGATGGCAACTGTTTTTTTGGGATAGTAAAGGAGTTATCTTAATCCATTATCTTTAAAAAGGAAAAACCATTACAGTGGCATACTATACGTCATTACTTGCCAATCTGAAGGCAGAAATTGCGGAAAAATGGTCACATTTGCAGAAAAAGAAAATCCTGTTCCCCCAAGACAACGGGCTGTCTCACAGCTCAGCGGTTGCCATGGCGAAAATCCATGAATTACGGTTTGAACTGCTTGACCTTACGCCTTATTCACCAGATCTAGCCCCAAGCGACTTCTTGAGGAGGCAATCACCTTCGTGAACAATTATTTTGCAGAGAAAAACGGCAAGTACTATTTGGACAAGTAAGAGAGATGGGAGCATCGCTGGGAGAAGTGTGTAGAGTTACAAGGAGACTATGTAGAAAAATAAAAAGAAAATTTGATAAAATATGTCTTGTATCATTGTTAGATCGGAAACTTTTCAGACAACCCTCGTATATTTTTTTTTTTAAATAAAGAATATTTATTCCTTATTTGGAACTACATATATCCTTGAAAGTACTGGTTATGGAAAAAAATGGGCGAGTTTTGTCCTATTTGAACCTTAACTTTTACTTTCTCTTATTAAAAACTGAAAATGGAGATATTTATATGTATAGAATCTCTTCTTCTCGGGTTTTGCTATGAAAAGTCTAACTACATAGCAGTAGAAGAGTTGTAGAGATTTTGAACGAACAAATTGGGCCATATTGTCAATAACCATTATGTTGTTGAACTAGAAACTGACCTTGCTTTTCCCACGACAGTTTGCAATCATCAATTCTTCTTCAAGGAATGGTTAACGTTGAAAATGCTGGCACTGGCGTAGCATTCGACAACTACGACCGATTCCTTAAAATAAATAGTGAAAAAGAAACAGCATGACACGGTGGGAATAACTTATTAGATTATGAATCCGCAACATTCATTCATTCACGAGCGGGAGAAAAAGGCGAGCGTACGTGCTGACAAATATTGAATTTGAATCATATTTCAAAAAGCCGAAAATAGTTTCAAAATTTTCTACTTCGATTATTAATAATCTATGCTATTATCACGTCTGGCAACGTCTGGGACCTATATTTTTGTAATCGGAGCTGTCATTTCTTTCATATATAAAATCCATATTTCTGAAAAAACACGTTTTACACGTACTATTACTAACCTCAGCTGCGGCAAATCGCTGCCGGACTTCCGGATATGATATAGTTTAATGAAGACTTTTATGTTGATATATATACGTAAATCGATTGGTTATATTTTTTCACACTCAAATTTTTCTGTGGGCTCTTAGTCTATTAGAGAAGGGTTTCTAAAGACTCTAATCTGCCTTACGCTCCCTTCTTAATAAAGTTCAGTGGTGGACCGGGACCCCCAATACAAAAGGACAACGTTATTGTTATTCAATGTGAGCATTCTTGGAACTCATCTTGCACTTAATTAATTTATGGCGCGAAACTACTCTGTAGTGCTCCTAACTGAAATTGTTGTTGTGTTTTCTAATTTTCATTTTACTACTTTGATTTTCATCGCAATAGTCACCAATTATAACGTACTCCTTGATATTGAGCTCTTCATCGATAATTGACTGTTCATTTATGCTCTCACAATCGTGAATAAGAAAATTTCCTTATGGCTTCAAATGCCTCTTGCTGATGGGTAGAGTTTCAACTGTTTCAGGTATTCCATATGTAACATATAGTAGGCATTATTGACTAGACACCTTACTAGACACGTTTTCAGTTTATCCCCAAAAATATGTATATTTTCACCATCGTACGACTCAGCGTTATCATCCCGGCAGTAGGTAAGCAAATCGACTGTCATGTATCTGTCAGTCTCAGGAATACAAACAAAAAAAGAACATGCAGCATACCATTTCCCCAATCCGCATTGTACTCTCGTTTCGATGTTCGATTTAAAATTTCATTACGATGAGCGCCATCAACCAACCGGTGTGCCTAAGAATTTGTTTATCGCACATGATGATGCACCGCTTAAATTCCCATTGATGCCTCTTCCAGCGAAACGTCTGCCTGTCGATTAAATGATTTCCCCCAACAAAATCCACCAACTACCCGTGCCCCGCACACGGACTACGATGACGATTTATTGGAAGGAAATTTAATTGCAAACATGTTGGGGCACCCACCGACGCGATTGCAGCCACTGCGCCGGCTTTGGTTTAGGCATATGATGATCATCACCATCATGAAGCTTCAGTGGATACCGTTGCTGATGGTGATGCTGATGATGATTCGAATCACTGAGCCTGATGAGCAAACAATTGAGCGTGTCGGTCGATCACGAACTTTGCACACACATTCTCAAGGACTATGCGAGTATCTGTATATCGTCGGAATCACCATTGCCATCGCCACCACACAACAAACTGGCCACTTGGACACCGACAACAGCTCAAAGCGCCATGATCACTGGGATATATTGAATATTAGCTTTCAGCTCGCTTTGGAAATATTTCAATTAAACCGAGGACCGCACAGCCTACAACCGCGGCCCCATGGTCATCATCACTTGTGTGTGTGATATATTTCAAATTGAGTGCGGGTCCGTTCTAGAAATGGTATCATAATTGCCGAACGTGCAAAACACACAACCAGTCTAATGGGCGCCGACATGCGTTCGAATTTTATATGACCGAAACAACGTCCAAACGACCGGCACGACGGCCCACTAACCTAGGCGAAATGAACATATAGATATATATGCGTCCGCGCGTTGTCATGTTTGCTTCGTGGGATAGACATCCTACCAGCATTTGCTAGTTGTGGCTTTACAAATCGTCATCATAAGAGGAAACATCGTAGAAATGCTGTTCCCGCAATGTAGCAAAGTTGCACGAGTACTCGTCGTACTCGGACATAGTGCGTTCTTGTGGTGCGCGCGTGTAGTCATTTGTCACTATCGATGTCCATGTGCCCACGTTTGTTTATTTTATCATTCAGTGCAGCCAGGTAATTTAAATGTGGATAAAGGATTAAGACATAAACCTCAAGTACCCCCGTAATTAGCTTATCCTCGGTATTACGGATAGATGCGGTATTTCTAGCGAAAAGCGAACGACCCGCAAAACCTTTTAGCATTAAATTTTCATATTTTCCTTTGCCGCGAAGGGTTTCGGATAAGTACGAATATTCGTACTTCGAGTATTTTGTCCTCGACTGTGTCACCTTTGCTACCAAGAGGGTATAGATAAAAATGCATTATTGCTATACGCGGAGGAGAAAGCATCCTTTACAGATGATGACTGCGATTACGGTGGATACCGTATCCAGTGTCAAATTTCGTGCTTCATAAGAGACGAGGTTGGGTTTACTGGTTACGGGTAATGTGACTTGTAAATGATGGTTGAACTTTACGAGTATATCGCAAGATTAAGCCTTTCAATTGGAAAGATACGAGTATATTTTGGAAAATCTCTTAATAAGCCAGTCGGAGATTTTTACTTCTATACATCCTTCTCAGGGTGTTGTGTACTGGAACACATGGTGGCTCATATTTGTTTGGTGATTTTCCGCTTTAGGGTGCAATTTTAAAATAGCAACGCTAAAGCTTTTCAGTTGACACAAGATTTAAAGCAAGAAGACAATACGCATCGCCTTTCGTTCGCAGATAGATCTTGTACAAACAACAAGTGAATGGTGATTTTTCGAATGAAATCATCTATATCGGTGAGATGCATTTCGAACTTGATGACAAACAGAATGGTCACATTTGAAAAGCTGGTAATCCAATAGTAATCCATCAATATCTCGTACATCTACAACAAGTCATTGTTTGGTGCGCATTCTTCTTCTTCGAGAATGTGGTCACCGTCAAAGTCGTTTGTTAGGAGAGTGTTATCGAATAGAAGCAATCAAAACAATAGAATTGTTGAAGACGAAATTTGAAGGAAGAGTTATTCTGCTCCGAAGCTATATGAGTGGCCACCAAGATCATGAGATTTGACTTAGTTGGAAAGATTCGATGAAATTGAGCCTACTCAATGCCAATTTGTTATCGAAGATTTCGTCAAAGGGAATAAAAGTGTACCATCAATCACGATGCGGCCTTTTATCAATTATTGTAATCTTTACTAAAAAAACTTTCTAATTTTTCAAAAAAACATTGCTCTTTTTTGACATTTCCCAAAAAGGCGGAATGGAACACAAATGTCATGATCGGCTTACAGCAATGAACGAGTATGTGGGTTAATGTGGCTCAAGTGGTAATGAAGTGGCTTTCAAATGGCAAAATTCGGTGATCGCATGTTAATCATGGCCGAATACATTCATTTTTTTTTTCAGTCAACTAAAATCAAGTAAGATACGAGTACGTAGGTGACTGGAGAAACAACAATAAGCTGACTTCTCTAACAATTAAGTCTCCCAACATGGTGCTGCCTATGATTTGATTAGATGACCAATGACTCTTACAACTTTAATATCAATCTAAGCGCAGCCAGTAATGCAGCACTTGGTGTAGAAACTATTTTTATCGACCAAGAACGTATTCTTTTAATTTGTATAGTCTTATCATAGAAGGCACCATGCATGACTACAATTCTTACCTAAAGCTGAGCCGGACAGAATCTAAAAAAGTAGCAAACCAATTCGATGACTTGGCTACAAGTCATTGTGAAGGAAGATCTGTCATTGAGCTCGTATCAAAATAAACCATTTTTACTTCAATAAATTTAATTTCAAGAATAAATCGGCCCTGAATAGTTGAAAGAAATTTCACAAATAAATTTCAAAATGTGCAAAGCTCATACGTCTACTATCAGAGTGAGCATTGAAATTTGTGTCGGGCGCTGATAAAAGTGGAACGAAATAGTAGTTAAGCACTGTTTAGACTTCACTTTAACGAAAGCAGATATCATTTTGAAAGCTGTTATGCTGTTAATATCGGAATATCGAAATTTAGTTAGCTTAACATACACACTTTGCCATTCCTGTTCTAAAAAAAGAGTTTTGGAGACAAAACCCAGCCCTGTGGTACACCAGCATTTATAATGCGAATATCATAATCAAACTGTAAAAGTTTTCTTTTTATAATTTGGGAAAGAAAAAGAGGGGAAGTGATATGAATTGGCCTTAAAAGTTTGGAGTTATCATGATATTTCATAATACGTGCAAAGCAAGGCAGGTGTTAGGGTTGAACATTTGAAGGGGCGGAAGGCCGACGAAGCTTGTCAAAGTTGTAGAGATGTTTTACTAAAAACATAAAAACCAGCTCTGATACACGGTCCAGCACCAGAAAAATGTACTCTACTTCACAATAGATAATATTTTGCGGAAAAAGAAGTATAAAGAGAGGGTTGACTGAAACGAACATGGCGAAAAGTTGCAAGAGATAAGGCACGATTACGAAAATCACATATGATGGCAAATAGGCATACTGTATGTTCCAGGTAGTGAAGCTGCTCATGTATATGGTATAGCGGTAGTAAGAGTAAGAGTAAGAGTTAGTATTTGTATAAAGATTCCCTGTAATTTGTTCTTGTCTATGCTGCGCTAGAGTTCCCAAAATAAGAATTGCAATATTGAGTTTTGATTCACTCATACAGTCGAATGCGAACCAGAGACGCAGATCTAGTTTCAAAAGAAATAGTCACTTTTCAATTTTTATTGTGAAAATTCTCAATTCTCAATTCAAACTTAACTGAGTGAACCCGAAATCTGATAATAAAACCCTTAGTTGAGAAGTGAAAACCCTACACCCAAAACTCAAGAAACGAAAATTCGCAGCAGAACAGAAAATTTGAATCTATGCATGTGTCGTACCTGGGATTTGAAGAAAAACAAAGAACCTCACACTTATATACTTCTTCTTGACGTATCTCCACGCGATGAACTATGCGCTACCGTTTTACCCCAATCCATTCCATTCTACCTTCAACCACCAACACTTTCTCTCCATAAATTTTAGATTTATTTCATATCTTAAAAAAAAGGAGTGCAAAAATGGACGAATAAACCGATGAAACAAAAGTGCAACCGCCCGCGTCTTCTTTGCAATAATAATGCTTTCCCCATACACCATCCTAGAATTGCAAGGATTTTTCCAGGACTTCTACGAAAGATTGAGTCCCGGGTTCACAAAAAAAAAAATCAAAACAGCACTAAGTAGAAAGGAAAAAATGAAAAATGTTTACCTAACCGCTGTCTCGTCGGCAATTATTTATATAATTTCATATATCCTGTGTGCTCTGGATGCGGTTAGCAGCAGGAGTAACAACTCCAAGCAGTCACAGCCGCTTATCATCACCTTAGCCCCAGACTGTTTGGTTTCGGTTTTCAGTTTTTTTCATTTCTACTTTTCTGAGCTAACTGTGAAGTTATACTCGTAGATACAATCCCATCTCGAGACGACTGCGCTTGTTTTACTTTTGGTTTTGGTTTATTTTAAGGAGAAGGCGATACTAGTACCACGAGGGATCCTAGACTTCTGGATACCTCTTATGGTAATTTCCTCGATTCAGGAACTGATTCAGAGTTTGACTCTAGATGCTAGATACGTGGGTACATATACATACAATGGTGAGCTGCATTGTTGACGTTCCAATGGATTTTAATTTTTCCGTGCGGTTGAGTGGAAATCAAGTGTTTTATTGCTTTGTTCTGGCAGGAACTCTAGCAGTATTACATATGTGGGTGAGAGCTGTGGAGTTAAAGGGGACTTCTGGTAAACTTGTTCGGGTGAAATTGAAAAGAATGCCAATTTGCAGATTGCTAGTAAAATTGTGGAATGGGGACCGGGTAATCGTGTGCGAAATTTTAAATTCCACGACTTCGATTTGGATTATGATGTTGGCTTTAAATGGGAGCTGAATAGAGAGTGGATGCGGTGTTAGAAAGAGAACAGTAGGAACTTTATTACAAGCCACTGGGTTATTTGACCACATAAGTGGTTTTTACTAATGTCGGAGAACAATCAACTGGGGAAATGGGATAAGCCACTTGAACAGCAGCTCGGCGGCTACAAATTTGAATATTTAGTCTTTGTCTATGGTGTTTTCCTTAATTTGTTTCAAAAAGCCTTTAGCTGCAGACAATGGCTAAACCTTAAGAGGAGCGACCTTCGATGATCTGAGTATAGACAGGCGATTACAAACAAAAAATAGATGGGTCGATGAGAACTATCAGCGGGTGCGGAAAAATAAAGGCTAAGCTAAGGACTACTTGGGATACACAATTGCGGAAAAGAAAGGCAAACACAAGCTCACTATCGTTTGCTCGGTATCTATGAAAGTATTGTAGGTTTAGCTGCCCTAAACTGAAATTCTTTTTAAAGCCTTCCCATTTACCTTAAAAGATTTTTTGGAGGAGAGGTACTTCGAAGAAATATCGCCGTACAGCATACGTGATTAAACACAGGTATGAGCGTTTGATCGGAAAAGATGGCAGGTTTATTTGAGGGGAACATACAGTAGTGTAAAACTCCCTCTTTCCGAATGACTTCAACCCCTTAAACCCCATTAGCATTACTTTGGACCTCTATTCACACCTCCCTATCCTTCGTTCCGATGTTTTAAACTGCTTCCAAATCGGCTTTGTATGAACCAAATCTACGCTTTAGGAGGCACATGCCCGCCCAACGCCTGCTCCTCTCTTTTTTTCTGTTATCCCCGACTGGGCGTAGTTATCTATGGTTCTCCATGTATTTTCGCAGTTAAACATCATGTAAACGATATTTTCGGGCAACCAACTAATCCGCTAAGATCAGTCGTTGCTCGTGCTACCTTGCGGCAATGAAGAAAGTGTGCTCCGCGGTATCCTCCACCTCTGGGCAGAAGTCGCATCTGGCTGATTTTTTCACTTCCATGCGGTGCTGGGTAATATAGTAGTTCACCTCACTCCAACCATGGATTTAGCACCGGTGCGAGTCAATGTGTCCACCTGCCCATAATATTGCCATTCCATTCCTGTTGCCAGCACGCCAATGATCTACTCTTGTCGCTATCTTTTTCAGATTCCGGAGATAGAAATTTATCTCTGCGTTTCCATGCAATTAAAACGAAGAGTACGGTTCTCGCGATCACCATAAAGGCTGCTGCACAGACGGTGCGATAAGAACACGTGATTCGAAGGTACTCCACGCGTCGTACCGTAATAAGTCGCTTTCGGAGAACCCGTCTCGAGAGCGCATCCACCCACACCTCAACGCCATACACCAAAAAATAGTAGGCGACGGTCGTGATTATCCATATTTTGACCTCTCTCTGGCCGCCAAAATTGGGCATCAGCCTAGGCAGTACACTTGCCACCTTGGTGGCTTTATCAGCCGCACTGCCTATGTGCTCCTCAATGGTAAGTCTTCCATCGATCCACATTCCGAAAAATCAGGTAGTCTGCGGAAACTTGGGAAATATCTGTTTTCTACTTGCTAGACATGTCTAATCGATTCTAATGAATTATAAAATATTGTAAAGTAGAATTGGACTCGATAACAGTTTGACTCCGTTGGCGCCTGTTTACGCATTAAGTTTAAGACTTGTAACAGACGATCTAATGCTTAATAGGAAAGAGAAACATTTAGATCAAGAGATACATAGGAACACAAATCTACCCGGGTCTTCAGTATGATTTGACGACCGGTTCGTTTGGGATCATGTTACTAAAGATGGAAGAGAGTATACCTCTTTGAAGTGGATCAGTGATCAAAGGTTAAATTAATAACTTTTTCTGTTAATAAGCTGCCTGCAAAGTCATTTGTGTCAAGCTCTTGAAATTCATTTCTGTCAAGGCCTTGAAGAGAAATGTTGCTCGAACATTGAGAATTATTTTATTAGACTAAGGATAACGGACTGATAGGTTTGATATCTTTCGGGATAACTAAGATAGTCAAATAACTCTGAAAAGCATTCTTCAATTGTGCATGATACGATTCATAGTTGCAAACTTCCCGCTGTGTGGCTGATGTGCAGATGGGTGATTTCCCGAAAGCCGCGCGAGATCTTATTTTGGATGCTACTGCTTGTGGCAGGTATCTTTAAATTTATCCAAAAAGAAATCCTGAAACTTTTTCTCACTCAACCCTTACAAACTATCATTGTCGCATAGGTAGAATTATATCTAAGGCAATAGTGCACCTATAACAGTTAGAGTGACATCAAAAGTTTTCTCATTCCTCAAAGGTGACAATTTGATAACTACCTACCCCCCACAAGGATTCCAAATAGCCATAGCTTCATAAGTGGGTGGCCGTGGACCAAATCGAAAGGTTCGGTGTTCGAATCCCAGCCGTTTCCGAAAAACTTGCATTGTTTAAGTCAACAGCAATCAGGTAAGATGTGTTGTTGACAAGCCAGCTCTCACTAAAAATTAATTCTCCCTATTAAATGTTGAATGCCAACCATTGAGGAAAATACCCACTGAGTCTAATATCTTTCTTCTCTCTCTGTAAAAAAAAGTTCTTATTATCCCTAAACTCAATTCTCTTCGTTAATACTCGTATAATACTAATAAAACCTCTCCATGGTACGCCAAGAATACTCCGAATCAATTAGGAAACCCTTTTAAATTCAACATCTACACACCCGAAAGGACCAATCTCTCATCCCATCCGTCAATTAAATGCATCTCAAGCTCAACCGCCTGTACCCAAACAAATTATCACCTTCAATCAAGCATAACACTCGTACACTTGTTGCACCACACTGCACCAATTGGTGGCGCCTCTACTCAGCTCATATTACATCGCTCAACCCTTGTTTGCTATGAAAAAAAAATTGCATCCTTCCAAATTCTGCAATTGCACTCAAATGCACTTGGCACCGCCATGGGGCGCCGCGCTTACAGGAACATGACTCTCTTAACTTCCCGACACATGAGCTCTGCCGCCCACTTAACCCAGGCGCAAAAAAAAACAAATTGTTGCATACTCCATGCATAACCATGCACCCACTTTACCGCTCATTTATGACGACGCTTAAGCCCACTTCTGGATACGAGCAGCCTCAACTCGCACTTGTGAGTTTAGCAAGAGGTTACCAAAGGACGCCACTCAAAGTGATCCTTCTATTCATGTGCAGCCAAATGCAGCAACTGACTCCGGCTTCTAGGAGCATATGTTACTGAGTAACTCTATGTAGTGCATTTGTTGCATACTCCTTGAGTCGACCGAACTCCATTTGGAAGCAGGCAGCAGGGTTCTTTTACCAAAAGGACTGACTTCAAGGGCGCTGTTGCTGATGTGATGCTGATGACATACTGTAGTGCAGCGGATAGATACCCATTCATAGAGATGCAAATGAACAAAAAAAAAAAACATGACACAACATACGGATTCGGATACGGATACGGATACACAACACAACAACCCTACGGCTATGATGGAGGGTGCGAAAAACGCAAATTGCAGTGTTAAATGCTGGGAAATTTGCAAAAGGCACACCACCACAGAGAAGGGGACTTAGCCCAGGATGGCTTTTATGAGGTGCAACTTGCATACTTAGAGGGGTTGATGCGGCATCTCTGCACTGCTGCTGTTGCTGTCATTGCCTGTGACGTGATATGTCTATTTGCGAATTCTTTCCGACCCTCCCCCGGGACTCGAACTCGTCTTTCTTTTGCAATCTTTTTTCTGCATGCATGCTTTTGGGTTGTGTACGAATACATGAATGCAAAAACGGTTAAAGGGATATGGTACCGGGATTGGAACAAGGACTGGGAGATTGCGTTTTATGCAAGGCGGTTTGTTTTCTGTTCATTTGTTTTGCATTTTAATGTTTCTCTTTGTGCGATTCGCTTTGTTGCGCATTTCTTTTTTCCTTATTTTCTCCTGCTTTCTGTTTGCGGTCCCGCACTGCACACTTGTTGTTGGTGTATTGCGTAATATTACGCAGACAATGGGTGCAATTGCGTGATTAGACGTGAATGGGGATAATGATGCATCTTTTGATTTTCTGTTTTCGATGTAAGCGATTTGGCAAAATAGGGGTTGCCGGTGCAATTATTGTATACCGAATTGAGGGGAGAGAGCGTGTGAAAGTTGATTGAAGATTTTCACATTTGCATAGGTATTTCGCTTTGGTTGAAAGAAAGGGGTGTGAGTCTGCGAATTCGATAAAGAAAAACTGGATTACAGTTGAGATTAAGGAGAGAGTGAAAGTTAATAGGCCAGAGGCAATACAATCCAGGTGCTCATTGGTATCGCGATATGAGGTACTCCTTTTATAAAAGGAAAGAGCCTGTTGCTAATATATGTAGATATGTAGGTCTGTATAAAATAGTTTGCTCTGTAAGGACTAGGCCATTCAGGTGTAAGGGATAAAGTCTAGTTTAAAAGAGAAATCTCACTTAATTGCCTTTGGCTACTGTTCACGAACAAGAACACAGTCAACTTTATGATGCAACAAAATCCTCAGTATCAATTAGTTCAGATTAACATGCACACGAGCTAGAACTAACCGTAAGCAATTGGGATCAGGCTTATTCTCGACTGTACAAGTGATCTAGGTTTGGGTCTATTCCCAATACAATTGGAGGGATTCCAGGGTACTCGACTTGCGTCAAGCAATACTCTTATACCGCTAAGGCATTCACATCGGGATTGCAAGTTACTTGCTTCTAAGAGTAGTTCAGTTTTCAGTTACATTCTCAAGCGCTTCAATATAATACAGCAAACGAAATAATTTAAAATGTCGTCAGAACTTAATGTGGCAGTATATGGAAAGGATACAAAAACTGACGATCATTCCAAGTACACAAAGAACAAAGTTGTTCGGTTTTACATGGAAAAGAATGGTGCGATAAGTTTACCAAATAATGTCGAGCAAATGTCAGGGGCTTTTGATACCACTAAATAGGATCTGCGAACGCTCAATAGAATGCACATCAACTGGTGTCATTTCACCTTTGAAACAAGCTTACGGATTTGGAATCTATTTTTATCCTTCGATCTGATCAAACAATCTGTAAACTACGGTATTTTTAAGGCCGAAAACCTTATCATTTAAGAAGGAAGCGTCATGGAAACAAAGTGTGTTGATCTTATTGGCAAAATATCTTAAAACTTTGATAGGACCTCAAAATAAGTCCAAGACAATAAATGAAGACGAACTAAATCCAGGCGAACTGTTAAGCTTAACTTGCCACGCAGCTGGGTAGTTGGTTGGCACAATCAGTTACCTTACTAAAATCTGGCCCAAAATGGATCATACAAAGTATTTTACGAGTACCTGTAAAAGAATTTTAAATCTTCATACTAGTCGGTTTAATAAGGCTCATTTTGGCTACTACTTCTTCACAAAAAGTCTGTGATTCTCGAGCTCGAGATTCCATTACCCTCATGTCTTCACATTAACCGGGAAAGCATTACGAAACAGATGTGCTTTGGCTATAATTTTCTAAGATTCTTTTGTAGGATCAAATTTAACAATTCTTTTAGAAGATTTCGTACTCCGTTTAGACACGACTAAGAAAATTAAGTAGATTTAGATAATAAGGATTTAATAGAACTACTTATTCCGACGTCCTATAAATGCTCAATTACACGGAGCATGATGGACAGTACTCTCGTCCACCCGATTTAAAGGATTAAGATAGCAAAGATTAAAGTTAAATAAGTCTGCAGGTTAACTTAACAACGTAGCCTCAAATAGTGACCTTGGTAGTAACAACATTTCGGTTATAACGACGGACTTAGCAGCTTAACTACTGAAAACAAAATAAAAAGCAAGCATTTTCCTCTAATTTTGCTTCAACTGTATCCTGTCTTTAAACACTCAACAAAAGAATGTTTCAATATATCTAGAGTTAATTTTTCTTTGATTTTTGTGGCAGTTGTGTCATTAAAAAGCACTCCACCTTAGAAAAGTGATAGTTTGGAGTGACTACTTTGTTTACAGAGTGTAAGAAAACGATTTTGTTCTTTAAATTTCAATAAAAGGAAAGTTTATTTATGTTTTAGAATGGAACCTAAATAACGAAAAACCTTTTACAATAGAAGAAGAAAGAAGGCTGCTATAGTTTAGAGTATTGAGTCATGGGAATCTAACTCAAATTTGGCAAAAGAATGTAATGTTTCGCATTTAACAATCAGTGGAATGTGGGGAAAGCAAAGAAGCTGTTCGCATAATTTTGAATTGAAGTTAATAAATGTAAAAATTGATAACGTCAAACAGGTGCTGAATAGACTACTAGCCAATGGGGGCGAAAAGAGTGTGTCGGGTGCGGTGTTTTGTTTTTATTCATAAATAAATTCACCACCTTGCACCTTCTCCTTAACAAAATCTTTCTTTTAAAAGACTGCATGCGCGAAGCAAATGTAACGCCAATTCTCTTCGCTGACGACGCAGTTTTACTTAGCGATAACGTCGAAGATTTACAGAACGCCTTAGATTCATGGAGAAATGCGCTAGAGAGAAACGGGTTTAAAATAAGTCGTTCAAAGACGGAGCATTTGACGTGCCCATTTGCGCATCCATTGCGACCTGTTCCGGATATAATGTTAGACGGAATAGTTCTTCCGAAAAGCACTACCTTTAAGTACTTAGGATCAATCGTTAACATGGAAGCGAAATGTGACGACGACGTAAACCATAGAGTGAGTGTGGGATGGATGAAATGGCGGGAAAATTCGGGAATCTTTTGCGACCGAAAATTTCTACTTAAATTAAAGGCAAAACTCTACACCACGGTTGTTAGACCAGCTCTTATATACGGTTCACAGTGCTGGACAATGTACGAAGCGTTTAAAAACAAAATGACGGCAGCGGAAATGAAAATGTTAATGTCTAGTGGAGTCACTAAACGCGATTGTATTAGATCTACGCGTATAAGAGGAAGTCTACATATAAAGAATTCGGTAACCGAACAGCTTGAGGCGAATAGAATAAGCTGGTATTGCCACGTTCAGAGAAGATCTGCGGAAAATCCGGTTAAAAAGGCACTATCAACTACGGTCACTCCAACTGTAAGAAAACGAGGTCGGAAAAAGAATTCCTGGATTTCTCAGATGGCAAATGCGCAACAACGCCTGGGCCTTACCACTGAAGCGATCCAGGACCGAGCATTATGTAGACGCATTCTGCGGTCTGCGACATTAGCCAACCCCATAAGCGGAGCAGCAGCGATGCAGTAAAAATGGGAAGCTCGTTACGCATAAGTTCGTATAACGAGGAAAGGGTTAATAAAAGGATAAGAAGAAGAAGAAGATTGTTAACAAAATCTTTTGATTTTAGAACAGAATCAAGGAAAAATTTAGCATCATATCGAAAATATTGAGCGATTCCCAGTGAATAAATTATAATGCTTTACCCATAATTTCATCCTCTTTTTGCTGTTTAAGACCCTGCAATTATAAAAGAAAATGTTTAGATAGACTTGATTTTTGTAACTCGTTTACTCCCAATTTATCTAGATATTTAACAAGTTTTTTTCTCTTTTCGCTTACCTTTAGTAATTTTGTATGCAACGCAGAAACTTATATATTTATGAGGTGCATAAATTTATCCGATTTAGTGAATGCCCCTATTGTGTTTGGAAAAATTCGGGAGAATCTAACAGTGTTGAGGTAAGGCAATGTGATGAATGGTTTGCAATATGTGTGACCAATAGTCCAAGGAGAGTACAAAACCTAAGAAATATTTTATATAGACAAACAAACAAAATATAAATATTTTATTTAGATTCAGGTCAGAGGACAATCCCTGTCTGATTGGATTGCACTAATGAACAAATTTACCGTCGTTACTACAGAAATAGCATTGGAGGAATTAGTAACCTCTGATTACAACATTTCAACCTCATATGATTCTAATTTAGAAAAACATAGTTAGAACTGCTGCTGTAGTGAAAAATTCTATTCTTTAAAATTATGATGGTGAAAGGGGTCTTGAAAATCAAACCAGCTCTTTAACACTTGTGGCATTAAATGCAAAAGGTGTTGTTAGAGAATACTGTTATTTTGCTTACTTCAATGAATTATGAGGATCGTGAAGCCAATCTTTACTTTATAAATTATGGATAACCATCCAGAAAATTTTCAAATGTTTCGAGCAGAAGAAAAGCAGAGCAGATCTTTAAAAAAATCAGTAAATTGTAAATTGAAAGTCAATCATAATCACAAGCAAGAGCGAATTGTTCCCCTAAAAAATTTTACTGTATAGAGAAAGTGCATCAATTTCCATCCCAATAGATCATGCTACTTTTTTTAAGAAATTTTCTAACAACAGATGCATCAGTCTCGTCAACTTTCCTACAAGCCTTTTTTTCCTATCAGAACAAATAACCGTTGTCATGTGCCTCTTATTTGAATTTCTTATTACGAGTAGTTCTTAGAAAGATGTATAAACGCTTTAGGTCTCATCATTTCAATGCTAAGTATCTGACACCTGATAAGAGTGTAGACTGGAAACTCACAGAGGTAGTGATACGCAGTGTCGTCATAGCTCTCAAGCCAATTGTCGTAGAATGTTGTGTTACTCGTAAGAACAATAAGGTACTTAGCAATACGTATCTTGGTGAACCGTTATGACTGCAGCAAGCTATCTATAATGTTTCCTACTTTAAGTCGGCATCAGGAAGCAATCTTTTGTAGAGGCATGGCATCCGTGGATAAATCTCAACTGCTAATGGAAGTCATAAGCAAGAGCGAAGGCAGTTCTAACGCAGGTTTGGGTGCTGAGAAACTTTTATAACTAAATTAATATGCGATCGCATTTCGCACGGTGCCGTTCAAGTGGAGACTTAATCAAGAAATAATGATTTCAATCTTCATATTGCATTCCAATAAACCTTTAACCTGGCTTGGAAAACGCTGCATGGCTTAAGCATTTTCTGAACAGGCTTGCCATTATAGTTGCTTAAAAAATAGACTAAGAGTTGAATAAAACGAGACCAGCACTGTTTCCCACATTCTTTTTTGCCTCATATTCTGGCCGAAATCATTCCTGAGGACATGGAAAGTCAATTTCGTATTTTCGCAGAAAAAAAGTTCCAGCACAAGACTAGTGTCAAAAGACACCAAAGATCATCATAACTGCTATGTCTGTTGAACCAAAAATCGCTTCTATTTAAGCGAAAGCTGGCTTGGAATTCCAGCCCATGGCATAAATATAAATTATCTAGGGTAGGGTTAAGCTTGTCCTTCTCACAGTTACGACATACTGCACTTTCTGATATAAAAGCCAGCAACGATATGTTTTCGTTAAAGTTGGTTCCACCAGGCATTCGATGCATAGGATTTATTTAGACTTATCATATCGTATAGATCCAAGAGGCAAACCGACAGAGCGTTGGAAGTTTCGCCGCGACATATTTAGTACAAAGAAGGATATTATCCACGATGGCATCCAAATTCGAATACAAGGTTTTGTTGAAAAAATGGATGGTGGTGACTTTTAGCACTAGACGAGTCAAACAAGTCAGCTTCTCCCACACCAGTGTGGTTGCAGACATCATAAATTCATCATCCACCGACGTGGTGCAAATCTTAGGAAAACATACGAGTAGCAATTATAAAATGAACAAATCTGTTTGCCATATCTGAAAAACTCGTTTGTCTATCCAACATGAAAGAAGGGAACTTGAACAGACTCCGACTAAAAGACGTGTTGAAGTTCGCACAACCGCAGAAGAAATCTAAGATGATTGTATCTGATGCTTAGAAACAGAAATAGATAGTCTTCCATGTACCCCTATGCGAAAACTTGGTAACGTAACGCCTCTCTTTAAATGCTCGAAGCTTAAAAAGAAAGGTGTATAATCAACCTGGTTCCCAAAAAATTTACTCATAGTTGCAAAAATACTTCTTTCAATGAAAAAAAATTCCGACGGAACGCAGTTCTTTTCAAGAAATGAAGAGGTGTCTGAGGACACTGTTCTTGACAAACCATTAAAATGTTTCTGATATCGACCCATTTCCAAAGCGATCTGGGTCACTCAATTTATCTTAAGAAAATAAGAATTAGCGAAATCAGTCATTGTCCACACTGTGTCGTATATTCACAAATGTCTAACATAAAACGTTTTAACTTAAATAGTCATCTGACATCAGCAGGAGTAATATCCTCCAACTGTTTATATATCATCAAAGCTACTTGGAAAACTCTCACGAAGTTGGTATAGAAAGCATAAATACCCAAACCTTCTGAACAAAAAAACCTCTATTTTCAACGCAGTGACTAATCCAAAAATGAGTTTCCAGTAAGTGTATGACCATCACGACCAATATAAACTCACCAGCCGCTCGCATGTTCTGGCCAAATGACTTTCCGACGAAAACGTTTCCCATATCGGCTTCCCAAACCGAATATTCATAACCTGTACACCAGTTAGCCGAATTAGCTATCACAAATTCATTTTCACTGATAAAACACAAATTTCTGTGATGTAGCATTTAACATGCTAACGAGGAGGGTATGGGTTATGAGAAGGACGACCGGCCGACTACAGTTCCATATAACTAAATAAACGAATTCCATATTAATATTCATTTCAGGTGCCATGCAGGTCGAATGAATGACCACGCCATTAGGTGAAGTCTAGCACTACAGGACCGCTCGTAATGGGCATGTGTCCCATGTTGAACTACTTTAGCTCAAATACGCACACCCATTAGGCTGAAAGGTCATTTGATAGGGATCGAAGTGTGTGGGAGAAGTATTCCCTTCAACTATGTATGTGTATAGTCGTAGCTGTTGTAGAGCCGTAGTCCGATAATTTGTTAGCGAGTTCCGTAGACAAGGGCGCGCACATATACCGGCAACCGATTGACGTGTCGATAAAGTCGGAGGATTAATCAAGATATACGTGGCCAAAAGTCCTGTGCGTAATACGCACTCCATGTGAATGTGACTACCGCATCCGGTTGCTGTGAAGCAAATCAAGGTTTAACATGACGTCGGATTCCGCAATATGTGGTCTTTGGTGGAATGGTAAGTTGGAAGTTGGATATCAGAGCTCTGGAACAATGAGAGTCACATTAAGTCGGGGGATATTAAAAAGTCATTTTTAGCGAGTTCACAGGAAATGCGTGTCGCTGAGAATAAGTTTGTCACAAGAAGTGCGTCGGCGGTATGGGTGACTGTTGGGTAATTTGAGCAAAAACTTTGTCCTTTGACATATGTATTGCATGGTGGGGACAAGTAGATTTACATATCGCTAAACTTCCGGTGCGTTGAATATATGTAGCCGAGTGATGGTGTGGGTGGGTTCTTAACATTATACTGCTGCCATTACTGTGGACAAAGTGGAATGTGGTATATTTGACTTGATGAGTTTGACCGAGTTTTCAAAGCATTGGCAATTGTAAGGAGTCATCTGGTACCTTGACAATTTACCAGATGATGGACTTAATTTGTATGAGTCTGAAATCTATGTTCTTTCTTTAGAACTAAGGCCCATATTGCGGTTGCGTCGATTTTTAATTTCGGTATTATGAGTGTCGATTGTGATCGACTATTTTCGATTTGACAGCTGTTTTTAGTCGATCGCAATTTCCTGATCGTTGCTCTGTGGACAGCAGAAAAATAAATTGAAATGTGAGGATTTGTATAAAAAATCTGAAGTTTATGTAAAAACAACAATAACTTGAATTTAGGACGAAGCAAGTGACCAGTACAACACATCCAGTTTTAAAATATTTGGAATAAAAAAGTTTCTTACAGTTGACTTCTACTTAGTTTCTATTTAGACAAACAGAAATATCTTACAGAAGATGTGTGTGGGTGAACAAAATACATACACCCTTTTTCCAATTCTAAAGGGTTTGAGGCATTTCTTATCCGTTTTCTTTATCTGGTCATTTTAAACAATTCGCCTGAAACACATAAACAATTCGATGGAGTTCGTTTTATTAAGTTTTATTGCGGCAGTGCAATAATAAATAAGCAAACAACTGTCAAAACAAATTGTGTTCATAATAGTCACTTTTATGGGTTTTATTTACAATAATACAATCCCTTGTCGATTGAGTTACACAACACCAAACATGAAATCAGTTGAATCGACGATCGACAACCGCAATACGGGCCTAAGTTTAAACAACTTGTGGCACAATTATAAGGAGCTTTGTAAATATTAACAGAAAATATGAACCTTTGTTTTGCCAACGACGTTTCTTGGCCAATATTGAAAGTTTTTCAAATCACTACTTGCACTGGTACAGAATTTTTGCATTTTTTCCTGTTTAAAGGACATGTGGTCAGGCTTTTATATTTGCATTCCAATGCTTTCTAAATTTAGTGTTCTCGCAGAGTTTTTTCTCTTCCGCCAGCAAATGCAGCACTCGAAACGGTTGTTCAATTTCTCAAGAAAAGTCAGTGATTCTCTTTTAAATACCTCTGGGGTCGATGTCTGTTTTTCAAAAAGTTAAATATTGAAATAAATTTGCCTTGTGTATTCAACTATTTCCTGTTTATCACCTTCCAGTGATAAAGACAGATATTGCCTTATTTACTAACATAACAGAAATAGCTGCGTAAATTTTAAATTTCGCGGTAGTGAGTTCCACAATCGGACTGAATTTACGAAAAATTGATGTTTTGATGTGAGGGATGTGTATTGGGGGTGAATTAATGGACCTGACCTGTGCGGAGAGGCAAATCGAATCTTTTCGTATAAGTATTATGGTTGACGTGTTACGAGAATATCCGATTGCAGGGCTAGAGTGCGAAACTTGAGATAGCTCTCAAAAGGCATGTAAAGCAAACGGGAAGAATAACTACTTACTCTGTCATGTTTACGTAGCCCAAAAACATAACGTACTGTGCTATTAAAAGCAACATTGAGCTTTCTTCTACTGATCGAGTCACAGCTACAAAATATTTCACATCCGTAGAGTAAAATAGGAATAACCAACGATTTAGCTAACATCAAGCGCGTTTTAGTTGGAGTAAAAGTCTGTGTTACCCATAAATTCCGTAACACCCCATACACCTTTTCAATGGCAGCGCTGATGTGATTCATCCAAGTTAACTTGCGATTAAAAGTGACCCCAAGATTCTTTGCAGTCTCAACATAATCTATTGCGGAGCTTTTCAACAAAATAGGTGGAATATACGAAAGATCCAGTGGTTTCTTCGATATGACTAGGCACTTCGATATCTTAGCGTTTAGAGGAAAACCATTAAGTTCAGACCAACGTGAAATTTTGTCAAGATCTTCATTGATAGAGCAAACTCCGTTCTCAATTAAACCATGTGGACAGCTCATATACAATTGAATACCATCAGCATACATATGTGAAGAACAGTTGTTTATAATGGGTGGAAGGTCATTTACATATAATGAGAAAAATAAGGGGCCAAGTATAGAACCTTGAGGGACACCACTAACAGTTGCAAGAAAATCGGATATATTGTCATTGAGCAGCTTTACTGCATCTAATGAAAAGTTATATTGCTGAATGAGCTTTTTACATAAGATATTGTGATTAACCATGTCAAATGCCTTAAAAAAATCTAGGAGCACCAAGAAAGTTACTTTTTCTTCATCCAGTGCTTGTCGTATATCGTCAGTAACACTCAACAGGGCGGTGGTACAGCTGTGTTTAGCACGAAAACCAGATTGCTTTGGTGTGAGCATGTTATTATTTTTAAGATATGTGCTCATCTGTTTTTGCAATATACGTTCAAAAGCCTTGCACAGAAAGGACATAATCGAAATTAGTCCAAACTCATCAGCTTTAGCACTTTTGGGAATAGGTATAATTTTCGCCAACTTCCACTCCTTTTATCAAAATAGTGTTAAAAATGAAGGTGATAAAAGGCAATATGATTGGTAAGAGTAACTTAAGAAATACAGGGTGCATTTTGTCTGACCCAATGGCATTTGACTTAATCGAGAGTATACTTTCTACCACATCAGCACTATCGACCAATCTAAAACCAAAACTATTAACACTTTGATGATTAACAGCCAGGCTCGACAACGGTTCAGTCACACCTAACGCGGATGAGAAGGACCGAGACAAAAAATTCCGGTTTAGTGAAATACAATCAATGCTGTCACTACTATCTGCCAAATTAAACTTTGCCTTGCCATACTTGTCGACCAGTTAAGCAGATGTTCAGCTTGCTCGCATTCACACGTAATTTTGCGGAACGGATCTCCGTAACAACTTTGTTACGAAATGAACAATACATTTGCCGAAGCTCTGGAAGTCTATATCGCTTCCAACTGTTGTAAGCTCTATCGCGCTGCTGCATTAAGGAACGTATTTAGCTGGTAACCATGGATCACTTTTGTCCTTAATGGTCTTGCTTCTCAAGGCTACGTGTGTGTCATAGAGATTTAAAATATTTGCATTTAAGAATTCGACTTGCTCACTGGACGACGACATGTAGAAAATGTTATCCCAACATACGAGTACGTTTCTACTATTCGTTTCCAACAGGTTATTATCTATGTGTCGAAAATCTCGATACTCAGGAGCTTGAATGGTATAATTGATGTTAAGATTAAAAGTAAGAAAAATTAAATCATGTTTTGAAAATGCAGGCGCAGTTGGCAGTATAAGCAGACTTTGCTTAAATCACTTACAAGAAATAAATCTAAAAGCGTCGGTGTGCCGCCGGAAAAGTGAGTGTGAGTACTAACATTTGCTGGTATTAGGTTGAACATTCTCATACTACTGGTCAATAAATTAGAAGTTAGGAGATTGCTGTTGAAGTCTCCACAAAGAATAATATTAGAATCAACGATATTTCCTCCAAAAGAGTTAGAAAAGGAGACATGTTAATATATTGCTTGGGCCTATATATTGCACCTATTCAAATTTTGCCTTCGTCACCTATCAAATCAATGAATAAATATTCTATCTCACTGTCTGATGAGGATGAACACCTCGGCTTACGCTTGATTGAATTCTGGACATATATTGCAACACCACCACCACTACGGAATTTCCTGTCCGAACGATAGCCACGATAGCCACGATAACCCATAAGGCAGCAGGAAGTATCACTTAAATCACTCGCAAACCATGTTTCAGAGACACAGATAATGTCCACATTAGAACCCTCAAATAAATCGCGAAATTCGTCAATTTTTGGCTTTGAGCCTTAATATGGCAAACCCGAAGGCCATTTCGCTGGCTATTTAGAACTCGACTCATAGAACGCAGTGTTCGGTCTGGATTCTGGTGATTATTTGCCATTATTTGTATTACGAGAAAAAAGAAAAGTAAAATAAATGATTGCTGCACAACAAGATGAAAAAAGATTACAGAAAAAAAGAACAAATACTATAAGTTTAAAATTCAAAATAAAATTCAATTAAATTTTATTCTAAATTCAAACAGCAAAATAATATACTATTTGTGGAAAGTTTAAAAAGTGCTACTGTATTAATTATGTTCCATCTGGCAAATTCTTCTAAGCTCTCGATGCAGTCAACTAATACAGCTGATTGGTTTCGATGACGTTTCACAAATACAGCTCCTCGTGTAGTAAAAAAAGAAAAAAGTTGTTTACATTTCTGCAAGTGCAAAGCGTGTTTGAGAATGGATCGGTTATGCTGTGATAAACTCTCCCGTATGTAAATATTCGTCGATGCCGTGATATCAAAGCCGATATCTTTAAGGCAAAGTGATTGATTGCTATTTTTACGATAGATCGCGTTAGATGTTAATACGTAGTTTTTATCATATGGTGAATTAAATTTTAGCATAACAGCGGAATTGTGTGAGCATATTCTTAGAATCCAGATGTTTTCCATTCCATATACCAAATTTTACAATTGCCATTTGACATCTTAACAATTATTCGTTCATTCTGAACTTCGGAGAAACCCTCATATATTCCTGAGCCCCCTATGATGGATTTCAATAGCTTTGCTTCTGCGTCCTGCATATCTTTCACCAATTTGGCATTACTGAATGTCTTGCTCTACTCGAAGACCTTAATTTCGTATAAAATCTTTGTAATACTTAGGCTGCAAATATGTATTTAGAAAAGTTTTTTACTTCGAAAGGGGCAGAAACACTTCAATTGCTCAGCTAGCCCTTATATTAAACCACTAAGACCTTACCTATATAAAAGGTAACATATATATATACCGTCTTAGTAGCGAGCCAGTTTGCTGCATTTTCTGTCATAAGTTCCATCGCTAAGTTGACACTCACGCAGTTATATATTTTTTCACTTAGGCTCTTCGATTCGTCTCTAATTGTGCGCTGATATCCATATGTTGTGGCTTCTTTTATTGTTCAACCCCCTACAAAATTTTGGTGGTATCTGCTGATTGTTTTCGTTTTTCTGACGCCTTATTCTAGTCATTGTGAGGACCTGCGTGAACCTTAAGATATACAAGTATATAAACAAAATCTGATAAAATCTAAACAAAAATCACTGACTATATATGTAGGTATACTGACAGTCAAACTAGTCTAACATCGATCTCCACTCTTTTCGCTATTTAATAAAACTGAAATATTAGCCATAAGATCAATTTCTAAGCCTGAATTTCAACTCAAGCTTTCAGTTCCATGCGATGAAGACAGGAAAGCGGAAAGTTGGTTGTAAATTACATTCAGTACTAAAAATATGGGAAAACTTTGCCTGCAGACTGTACAACGGCGAGGAAACCCAACATCTGTCAAACAGAATAGGCAATTTAACTTAGACGATGATAGCTATAACTTTCATTCACGCTAACGAAATGATGTACTGATGCTTATAGGGCGAGGTATTCAAAGCTGCGGGGAATGACTTTGTAGAAAATATACACCAAATGTGGCCAAGTGAGTGAATGCATGATGAATGGAATCTCACTATCGTTTCCTCGATTCCCAAAAAAGGGCAAATCGAGAAGTATAAGTCTCCTTAACATCGCGTCTGCCATATTGTGCAAACTTCTGAAACCCTTCTTGAACGACTTAATTAGACCCTGTCAGTCCGGTTTTCATCGATTTTAAAGTCGCATACGACAACATTTATAGAGACGAGCTGTACCATATAGAGCCATATCAAAAATAACTTGCCAATCACACCCAATTTGGTCACTGCTCTGTCAAAGTCGGTAACAAGTTAACTGATACTTTTAATGTCAAAAAAGTTTTAAGACAATATAACGCACTGTCATGCGACTTTTTTAACATTATACTTAAGGAATTGTGGCATACAACATCGACGAATCAGACAGTGAACTTTGAGGAAGTGAGGGACTTTGTCTACATACTTTGGCTCTACTATACATTCTGCCACAAACACTTCAGCAAAAATAAAGCAAAGAATTACTCTTCCAAATCGTTGGACTAAATAGACAATTGAGTATAAAGGCCCCATTGCAGAAAACTAGGAAGACTCTTCATAAGATTTCAATCATCCCAGTCCGAATTTATGGCGCAGAGGCATGGACTCTATTGGAAGTGGGCTTTTGAGGAGAAGATTCAACGACCAACTATACAAGCTGTGAAGCGATACTAATCTAGTCAAAAAACTGTACATCAGTCACCTGAGAGTCTTCAAATCATGTGGTCTGCATAAGTAGAAATGGATTTGGTTTGCGCAACTGGAGGCAGTTAGCTATAGACCGGACTAATTAGAGAGACTTGTTAAGTAAGTTATGAGCATGGAGAAGTCAGAGTCTATAAAGATCCCTAAATGAGAAACCTGGCAAGTGTTGACAAGGCATCATTATCGAAGGGAAAGCCGAGAGACGCAACCAGAAAGAAGGCATTTCTTAAAATAAAATTTAAATAAATATGGTAGCTTACTTATACGATTTCTAGTTATATGAAAAAAGTCATATTATCAGCGTTATCCCTGGAAAATAGATAAATTAGAATACGAAAAGTCTGAGCGATAACACAAAAATGGAAAAGACGCAGTGCTAGGGGTCATAAAGTATTTCTGCCTGAAGAAAAACGTCTACTGTAGACAAACGTGCTGAATCGGTAAAAATACTGGGGGACTCTGCTCCTCCATATTCTTGTTGCACGCTGGTGTAAGGAGTTTAAGCTTGGCAGAACATCCACGTTCCACACCGGAGAAAACGTAATAAAAAAATCAAAGATCTGGTATTAGTTGACCGAAGAGTGACCATCAGACATTTAGTTGATGGCACAGGGATCTCATATGGTAGCATTCAGAGGATCCTTAAGGACGAACTTCACATTAACAAGATATCGGCGCCTTGGGTACCCATAATTTCATCAGCTGAACTGATGAAGCTACGAGCTGACATCTCAAAAGCAAATCGTGCTATTTGAATTGCCTGAACACCCAGCCTATTCTTCAGATCTGCTCCCAGCGATTTCTATCTCAGGCTTGAGGAACAGCTCAGGGGTAAGAAATTTAAAGACAACAGCGAGGTGAAGATTTTTTTCAAAATTATTTTGCGCATTTGAGAAGAGATGGACTAAATGTATTGATTCGTTGAAAGATTACATTGGAAAACAAATAAAATTTATTACTGCCAGACATTTGTGTTATACGAGTATATCGATTATCATTACTTTTGGATCATCCCTTATATTTCACGTAAAATAGTGCAACAATTACTACAGCTGTAATTTGAAATTCCTCCTCATCTACTAAACTCTCTCTATGAGTATGTTCCCTCAACGGATTACCATCTAGTCTACAGCCTGGAAATAATCTTCTCAACAAATTTTTCACATGACACCCCTCGGGATTGGAATAGTCGTAAGGAAAACCAATTGCAGACGTCATGATGGTTCACTTCGAAATGGAAGGCTATACTGTCACTAGAAGAAATGCCTTTTAAGGTATTAGATAAGACGTTATCGGTTTCTAATTCACAGAAAGAACTTATTTAGAAAATAGTCTCGTGGTTACTCTCTTCTGGGTCAATAACCGTATGATCCCGCCAAGAATAAAAGAGCATTGTACCTCACTTCTACACTCGTAAAAGGTAAGAGCATACCACAATTAGATATTCACCAAGCAGCGGTTGTAAGAAACTCACAGAAAGAACTTATTTAGGAAATTGTCTCGTGGTTACTCTCTTCTGGATCAATAACCGTATGATCCCGCCAAGAATAAAAGAGCATAGTGAGGTATACCTCACTTCTACACTCGTAAAAGGTAAGAGCGTACCAAAATTAGATATCCACAAAGCAGCGGTTGTAAGAAACTCACAATACAGTTTTGTCCAATGGTGCTTTTCTGTTCTGAAGGCCTTTGGTTGGTTTTTGCTTTATCTTCTCATGCTCCAAAATTTCAATGGGCCTGTCATATTCCTTCATACAAACAAATATGTAAGAACCTTTTATTCTTGGAATATACTCGAATAGCTTTCTAATCGGTTCCTTGCGTGATGAACAAAAATATATTTTAGATGATTACCAAAAGATTTCTTAGACGTCCCTGGTCCCATGTGTTGCTCAAATATACATACATAAACTAATACGACAAACCCAACCTAAAACACGTGGTATTGCATTCCATCCCAATGTCAGCAGATTCCTGAAATTGTTTTGAAACTAACAAATGCGAGACACACATGAAAAAGGGTTCAATTATGCAGACCTAAAGTTTGCAGTGATATTAGATAAAATCGATTTGGAATCTTGATATGAAACATGATGTGAATATGTCATGTAAGTTATTAGTGACTTTGGGACCAGACAACATTATGTCGAGTAGTCATGATATGGTTACAGTGACAGATGTGGGTTCAGTCGTATTAGGAGATTCCAAGTGTGAAAAAGGGGGAACTAAGGGCCATTCTCATCGTTCATTTGCTTTGTATAGGTATAAATATCCATTCTTCTTTCAACTAATTGTAAGTGGAATTTTCCTCGACTTCTTGGAAATGGCAGGGAGCAAAGCTAAGTTCTGTGGTATGAAGTCATTTGTGAAGGAGGAAATAAGAGGTCCCCAGATCTTTATGATCTTGGATATGTCACCTTGGATGTTTTCTAGTGGTGGAGAAAGCAAACATAAGCTCTTAAAGAATTTCTAAATTTCTGAGGGGCTACTTTCGTTCTCCTGTTGAACAATGTACCTGTAAGTGGCTTTCAGACGTCGAAGTTTCTTTGTTTTGAAAAGAAAAACTCTCCTGTAATCCCATTGAAAAGCTATAGTCATGTTCCGTGAAAATCCACTATTGACCGTCATGTACAAGGAGTCTGCTCCCAGATTAAGAAGCAAAACAATTTCTTATCCCATTCACCTAATAATCACATTTGATCCCACTCCAGCCCTAATCACAGGAGAACTTCTGAATTCAAGTGGTAAAATAGCTACCTTTCATTAGGCAATCATTAGTCTACGCAGATACGTGTAAGTGCAACTTCATCGACCTCTGCTCCCGTTTGGTGTTTCTGATTCCAGCATATTGAAAGCATTATCCAGGAAATCCAGATCACCTTCTACTCGACAACATGACTTTACGTAAACCCTCACAATCATCATCATCATCATCATCATCATCATCATCATCATCATCATCATCATCATCACCATCGTCAATATCATGGTAGGCCGTCTTCATCATTCCCAGTCTCACAGCTAGAATCAGCCTCTGTTTCGGTTTCGGTTTCGGTCTCAAATAAATCGAAGGTGTAATTACGTTTTGCCCTGTACGTGTTGCTTCAGAATGATTCTGTTAAAAAATATCTGGCAGCACGAAGGTCTATGATATGAGTTTCTTCCAATATACAGACATTCGCACTCGTATAAATGTATGATTTCAGTTCCTAATCACTTGCAAACACACTCGTCAGCCGTCACGTATGTGGGATTCGATTTTCAAACAAGAGTGCAGAGTGCTTTCGTACAAACTCCTGAATTGCCACGATACGGATGTGATGAGCGCGATTTGAGATGAGCAATTCAAAAGATGAACTCAAAACTCTTGTCACTGATTGCAACTGTTTCAACATCATCCATCGCTATGGCAATCTTTATCGATTGCTATCGTTGCCTATTCTTGTACTCGTAACTCGTATATCATATCGTGAGATAGGTCGACATTCATAGGCATTCAAGACGGATGAACCAACGGACGGATGAACGAACGGACAAACGGAAACTCGACATTCAACTCAACGACGAAACTGATGACTGACTAAGATGGATTGCCGTAACATTTGCTACCCACCATGATGAGGAAACCTAATTTTATTATTACCGTTCTATTGGGTATATAATTTGGACCAGAATTGAGAAGCTACTTGCTGTAGAGGGTTCAATTTCTTTTTAGTTTCTTAAGTCTCTGGTTCGTCAGTGTTTTCTCGTCCCACTTCATACTCGTAGAGCTATTCCTTCGATGGCTCCGTGGTATTTGTCTAATTCAATGTTTGCATAAGCAAAGCTGATGCATGTGAATTATGAAAGATGACTTCGTAGCTCCTTTGGGGCAACCCTCAATTCCCCCCCAATCACCCTTTTAAAAAATACCACAAATTCGTCCCATAGTGGTGGTGCTGCTACATGACCAAGTCATGGGAATTGTATCGATTTCGGTGGGATGATGAAGTTGTAGCGCATCCACTTAGGGGGTCAGTCAGTGAGTACATGATGCAACCGCCAAGTGGACACGTTTCAAAAGAGGGGCAACAGGGTATTCCTCTACTCTATGGATCGACCGTGTAATCTCTGCAGGGTTAGTAATTGACTTGTGTCGTGGGGAAATCATCGAACACACGTTCTCTGATTACCGATGTTAGAGGTTATTCCAATGAAAAATTAGCACACACCGTTATGCATATATTTGTACAATAGTTCGACATGAAGGTCGATTATAAAGAACATCAATCGTGAATAGTATCTCAGAGTGTCCATTTTTGTTTTGAAATTTTAGTATGAAGTTAACTGTATATCAAAAGGAGAAGCAGTCTATCAATTTTGGGTCCCAAATGGGTTAGAAATCCACTGCAGTTTCTTAATTCACAAATAGAATCCGTGAAAAGTGAAAGAGTGATTGGTTTTGTACAGATTTATCTCTAGCAAAACAAACTCATATGTGTAGCCCAAAATCATAAAATTTGTTTGTTTTCTGAGTTTCCCTCAGAAGTCGATAGGAATCTGATAGGAATCGAAGAATCTTCTAGTCACAGAACTAATATTCATTATCCATTTTTATGACCTCCAAAGTTAGTTTCCGCACCGAAAATGTCTGTGCATGAACGATGCAGCTAAGCGAAAATTAAGAGCCTGAGTGAAACTTCGGTGTAGGCTATCTGAAATTGAAATACTCTGCGAAGAACTTAAGAAAGAGCTGGGAAGATCAAACGCAAAAAGCGAAACTGATAATGCTATAACTAACTAACTAATAATGTTGTAACTCGTCAGGCAAAGCAACCTATAACACGGATGAAGGGGATTTTGGTCGTGAATCGGAATGATCATTGCAAAACGACCAGCCAACAAACGAAGAGCTGCCTTCCCACTGAAAATCGTCACAAAACAAGAAGTGAAGAAAAATAAGCCCTTCAAAATTACGTATTAAGCACTCATTCTTAAGAAAACCGAAATTCAAATAATCGACCACCACCGCTAACTAACGTGATCGGGATTGTGGGTAACAACAAACTGCAAAGTATCTTGAACCTCTGTTGCGATTTGAAATTTAATATTGTTGATGCCGTGGTTGGGTGCTGAAGAAATAGGATACGCACTGAGAGATGTCGACCTGGCGATATCCAGTTTTGCAACTATCTTCTACAAATCAGTTGCGATTATAATACCTCCACGTGGTAACGGCAAGGTACTGATCAATGTACATCCGGACTGGACCTGCTAAGCTTATAAGTGCGAGTGCTGACCAGCAGATAAAAATAGCGGCACTGTAAACGGGACAGCGAATTAATTCAACGGTGGGAAAAAACTTTCGGAACAAATGAATCCTTATTCGGGCTACTTCGACATATTTGGAGTCCGATAAGGATCTTCGAGACTAAGTCAGAGTCTTAGAAAAGAGATGGTGGCGGAAGAGCCCTTAATGGGCCACCGGCAGCACTCACTTCCAACTGAGGGTCCAACTGACCCCTCATCTTAGGGGTGTCAAAAACGGAACTGGCCCTCTAGGTTGAGGGTTGTGCCGCCGGGGTAACTGCCTGGACATGAACAAAATAAAAAAGTTACGAAGCAACAAGAAGCCACGGATACACATGGATCTACTTTTGACAACCCGTACAAACGAACTAAGGTCAACAAACTTCGGATATGCACGTGGTCCCTTAACAGGGACCTGCCGGACAAGTAGCGAAGGCCCTAGACTTCTGAAGGCAGGCGATGACTTTGTAAGGAGCATACATCAACTCATATCTAAAATATGGTCGGACGAAAGTATACCCGATGAATGGAACCTCAGCATTGTTTGTCCGATCCTCAAGAAAGAAGACCCACTGAACTGCGCTAACTACAGAGGTATCATATAACATCGCATACAAGATCTTATCTGCCGTATTGTGTGAACGCCTGAAGTCGTTCGTCAATAACCTGATAGATCATATCAGTGTGATTTAAGGCCAGGAAAGTCCACCATCGACCAAATATTCACACTACAGCAGATCTAGGAGTAAACTCATGAACTTCAGATCGATACACATTACCTATTTATAGATTTTAAGGCCGAGTGTGATAGGATCTATAGGGACGAGCTATACAGAGCAATGTCTAGTTTTGGCATCCCTGCCAAACTCGTCCATGTGATTTTTTCAACATCTACTTAAAAGAGTAGGATAAAACTCACGAGCAAACACAATCGGTCTAATTACTCGCATACGCCGATGATATGAACATAATCGGAAGAAAGCAGTGTGATGTCAGTGGCGCTTTCGTGAGTATTGAAACGGAAGCGGCGAAAATAGGTTTAGCGGTTAACGAGCACCAACTTACCGTGCGAATCTGAAGGCAGTTAGCCAAAGATCAGGCTAGCTGGAGACGCTTGTTGTTTGAGGCCCAGGTCCAACCCGGACTGTAGCGCCACCTTAAATAAGTTAGTAAGATGCCGTAAACAGGGAATAACGAGACAAACAAAAATTGGAAGAGAATGGAATTACAGCAAAACGCAGTCTTCCTCTTTTCATGCATATCTTTGATGAGGCCAAGAATCCTCAAGAAAACTTATTTTCGAAAAGTTATCCAAGATCGAAAATAACTGCAATGAATACGAAACCTATACTTGAGTACACAATTAATGCAAGAAGAATTAGAATAATTGATCTCTGAAACCTATATGAAAAGGAGATCGTGTACAAAAATAAGAGGCTTTAGTGAGTAAGAACCTCACACTACTATTAGTACGCGCTTGCGACCCTCATAATGTCCAAGCGAGGAAGATTCTCACCTGTCCTCACCGGGGACAAATAAAAAAAAACAACGACGAATACTATTTTCATCCGCGTAGAATAAAGCATAGCCTCCAGCGTTACTACAAACAATACAATTGATACGACATCATATCGTTATCATATTAACATTTTCATATATCACCCTTTGAAAAGTGAGTTTACATAGTATAAAGTGTTGTTGGATGCCAATGAAGTCGACTGAACAGTTAGAAACACTGACGTGTTTACCGTGAAGCAGCTATAAAAGCTAAGGAGCTTGGAAATATCAGAAATATTAGCCACACAAAAATAGATCCATAATCTTGGTGGCCAATTAACATTACCAAAACGCGAAATAACTAGTCTAGGATTTTTTTTGCAATAAAACCAAAATGGGTCGTGTTGTCTTTCACATCTTTATCTTTGATTTGAGGCCAACAAAATTAAGTTAACCTTTGTCTATATCGATGACAACCGACGGTCACGGTCATATTTTCGGACATATGGACTAATGACAACGTGCAGTCACTTTTTGCGGACACAGTTGTGGATTTTCACTTCCTCATGTGCGACAATTTTATTTTATTTTATTATTATTTTATTTATTCGCTAAAGAAAATACTGTTTGAAAACTTGTCATACAAACATTAATGTCGAGCACCCATTCGACTGGCTTCAATTCTCGAGTGAGTTTAACTTCATAGGGGGGTAAATGCAAATCCAAATGCAAAATATGACACAATGAGCCGTACTATACTGCAGTTTTACTAGCAAAGGGAAGCAATGAGATTCGTTCACCACACCGAATGAATATCGGGTTTAAGCTGAAAAAAATGCGAATCAGTTTAAAATATCACCAATAAACTGATAGCTCACCAGAGTTCTGGACAATATACGGACCTCTCTATACATTCTGAATCAGGGCCACCTAAGGAATGACGGAAGCAATTTACCTCAAATCTAAATGGTGAGTTACACAACTACGGACTTACATAATTCAGGTGTCAATATACTCTAACATATTCTGAAGATACGACATTTTATAGTCCTACCCATTTAGGACAAAACTTATTATAAAATCTGCAAATTTAAGACAAAAAGGGTTATAAGTTATGAGTAGTGTTATAGGCGTTGCATTTATTATCAACGTCGTATGCATTAGATGGTTATTAGAAGGTTTTTCGTTATTGAATTTAAGACAACTTTTTCCATTTTTAGCAGTCATAATCGATTTACCAGTGGAGAACAGGGTGAAAGCAATTTTCTTTCGGCGCAACATTCATACACGAAATATTTTGGTATTTTTGTCTTCCCCGATGATGAAGATAGAGGCGAATATCTATTAAGAAAGTTGTGATGTGATTGCAGCTTACCGTCACCTTAGCCAGGTCGTTGTTGTATTTAATAGAAGTACCTAACTAGATTGAAAAGATCTCTGAGCCGAACCCTTTGCAGAAGTATGGAATCGGTTTGTATTCTTCTTTGTTGGTCTGTCCTTTTTTTTTGGTGTTTGTTTAATCCTTTTTAGTATTGGTTTTGGATAAAAACGTTACCAGTACCAATTTAACAAGAGAATTCAGTTTTTTTTTGGATTCGATGTCAAGGTTCTTCTCGCATAGGACGTAGCCCTAGCCGTACAATTTCTTGCGATTCCCGTTTCGACTTGCCAAACATAAAATGTTCACCATTTCCAAGGTACTGAGCAGTTTAATACCTATGAGCGATGGTATACACTTTTCTGAAAGGTATAAAGTGTTTTTTTCATCATCGTTGCGGTTTGTTGAAGCAAAACGAGGGGTTAAATTGATTTCAACATCATTATGCCCACACTTAAACTGATTGAAGATTATATAAAGACTTATGAGCATATTTTTGATTTAGTTCCGTAAGAGAGTGGACTTTCGAGATGAGACAGCAGTTTGGTTAAAGTTGCTCTGAAGGAGAATTTATTTAAACTCTCTTTAACAGAGATAGCACATACTTCAAAACTTGAATCTCTAAGTTATTCCAATAATTTGTCGGTGTTTTTAAATGAAGATAAAAGAAAACACTGTGGCGCTGCCAGCCCGGTATGGGCCATGGCCTAGCTTCATGACACTCATTTGTGTTGCTCATTTTTGTCACATCTGAGCGGGGCCTACGGTTTATCGCCGAGTCCGATTTGAAAAATTGTTGGTGACCCAGCCAGGAATCGAACCCAGGCTCTCTCCAATGAGCTAACTATCGCGCCATCGCCATCGCCCGATTAATTCAAGATCAGTGCCACCATCCTCTTGTGAGGTCACATTAAGATTAAGTCTGTAGAAGAACCGAGGACCATAAGTAGCAGGATTCATATAACTTCTTAGGTAGAGCTTGTTCAGAATACGGTATCAAAATCAAACTCTGGATCATCAATGGTTCAATCGTTCTTAGTGAACCATTTAGGATAAAAGGAATTCACTATTTGGCAATGAAAAGCAATCATCTACCCCTATTCACGGCTACACAAAACACGGTTACAAATACAGAAAATCAACTTATTGACCTGACCAGTTCCAAATAGTCAAACTGAGAACTTAATCGATAGACGGAAGACATATAATACAATGTCAATCTGGTTTCTGTCCAATAAGGAGTACGACTTTGTCTTACAATAAAAAGATATGTAAGGTTTATTTACAGGACATTGAACTTGTGTCGAGTATTGATATTGGTGTCCTTAGAAAGAAAGACACTTCATAGCATATGGAACACTATGAGCCATAGGAAGATGTGGTTGTTAAATATGTACAATCGAATTTCCTAGAAAACAAAATCTTCGAGTTTTAGCCCTTTTGGTTCTCGGTTTAAGTTACAAGGTAAATGTCCGGTTCAAGGGCCAAGTAAGCACGTATGCGTTTGACAAAGCAGTTCGGATGATAATTCCTTAATTGTCGTTGAGATCCACTGTATATTTTGTAGAAATAATATTCATCTGGCTTATTTCGCTATGTATGTTATATACACACACTTAACATTGACACTCATACACTTTTCTAAGAGAAAGCGACCCACCACCCTGTCTGCCGCTAAAAATAATCCATATTTATCACTTTTTGCATCCACACACCCATACACTCAACACTTTATGCCTTTCAACATCCTAACTCCCCTGTCTATAACACCTATTTACAAAAACACTAAAAGAAGGGACAACGGCTGGCAAAAAAAAAACTCCTTGAAAACTTTACAGCTCCACTTTCTCTCATATAATTTTATTATCTTCACGATATTCGTCGTCCTTTCACCCGGCAGGCGAGTTCCGAGAATACGCCAGTTCCTTCATATCCCAGTAAGAAAAAAAGGAAAAAAACACAAAAACTTCAAGTCTCATGGAAGAGGAGAAAAACGTTGAAAATGCTCGTAAACTCGCCATAGCCCATATAGCACCCATCACACCGTACCATATTGTAAGGATAAATCTCCCAATTATTGATTAAAAATGCTCACGTTCATGGTATTAGGGGGAGTATGAGTTCGTGTATGCATGTATGTGTGAGTTAATTTGTAATTACACATAGTCCTATATCCTGGGGATGAAAACAAAAAAAATCTACAGAAACAGTGCCCAAATGAAAGAGGATGAGAAGTCAAATAAAATGAAACACGCTAGAAGGAATGCGTGCAAGTTTAACTACAAAATTGTTCCAATTGCGACTGTGGATATGAGCTAACGACCAACAACTAACGACTACGACTACATTTTCTAATTAAATTAATTCGCTAGGACGTCGAACTTAGATGCATTTCACCTCCTCTATATCTCTTTTTTTTCTGAGGAAAGGGAAATTTTCCTACCTGCACACATACAGTTGAACAGAGTCCTTTGCAAATATATGCATGTACTACAACCCCTCCCCCACTCCGTTCCAAATGAAAACAGATCCAAAGGAATGAAGAAAAAGTCATTGCTTTTCTTGATTTGTATTCTTTCGTTTTCTTAATTAGCATTTTGCATCTCTTTTCAATTCGTATGGACTTGTACACACGCAGCATATTCGCGCGCATCCTTGTGTTGTATGTATCCCTACGAACTCAGGAGTACAAATCACTCGTTCCTTATTTGTACCTACTGCCGTTCTCTCCGATTCTACAGGATATACAGCTCGTAACTTATTTTTTTCTCATTTAAGTTGTCCGTTTTGTATGGACTCTTTGGTTGTACTGTTTACTGGCTTACGAATTTCTCAAGCATCCTGTGTTTATCCGTTGCTTTTTATTTAACATCTTATAGGACCTCCACTTGGTCTTGGTTTCTTTCACTACTATAGTATCATCAGCAGAGACTTACCATAAAAGGACGAAAAATAAGTTGAAGAAGTGAGAAAAAGCCAACGAAAAAGTAATGAATATGTATGTAGGTCTAGGTACCAGATACTAGATACCGCATACCGTATACGAGTACACATTAAAAGGAGAGAGAAATAGCCAGGACCTTAGACACCCAACCCAACCACCCACCTAATAAGTCGGGTGCTTAGGTATCACGGTAAACGAAGAGAAAAACCATCGAAAAATAGAAAGCACAACAATGATGAACAATTTACATATACGGTGCGGTGGCGGCGATACAATTCTAAAGGATCAAATTATTTGCCACCATCTTCAGGACGAAACTACACTCTGCAGTCAGAGGCCGAGAAAGAGAACTGTTTGATTTGTATGAAGCGAGAATATGAGTATATGCAAACTCTAGAGATGAACATGAAGATGAAATTGGAAAAGGACTTGAGGGGAGTAGTTCGCGTTTTCGCGCGCTCCGCAATAGAATGCTCGCAAAGATTAAAAATAGAAAAACGAGCACGTTGGAATGAATGCTACGGCTAGGCCGGTTGTTTTATAAAGAAACGATGTTTGAGGTGGTGGGCAGTCGGCGGTATAGTGGGACTATAAACAGCTGAAGAATAATAGAACAAGAAAAAAGAAGGCACATATACTCGTACTGGTACACACCGTCCACTTATAGAAAATTTTATTTTATATTCCCTTAAGTGCAGCGTTTGGTTGATGCTTCGGGGGGGGGGGCTTGAAAGAAGGAACAGAACGTGGCGAGATTTTTGGAAAGGGAGATCTCGTTTTGCATAGGGGATAACCGATGGCAAAGGACGACCAAATGGGAAGCAAATGATGAAAGAAAATCTCGAGTTTTACGTGCTTTTTTCCTTTTTCCTCTTTTCGTAGTCTTCTTCGGTTCTTTTTCTCAAACTTTAAGAGTTCAGTTTTCCATGTATTGATTAGTGATTTGGTTATTTGAAATAGGTATTGGATATCGGCTGCGAGAGGGGCAGGTGGTAGGGGTGTCCCTTCACCAATACATAAACATTGGCAGAAAGTTTTTTTGATAAAAGTCGTATCTGTTAGTAAATTAATTTGCTGGAGAATAGGAAATCGAAGAAGTGAAATGGAGAAATGCAAATGCAAATGCAGATATCGAAGGGATTGACAATTTCGAACTGATTGTGGTTTCAAGGTGGAGGGTGTTCCTTTCTTTTCTCGTAGTTTCTTGAAGCAATTACGTTTCGTTTTGCATTTGTATACGTGGTTGTGTGGAGTGTGGTGGGTGTATAGGATTTGGGTTTCTGAGAGTCGATGCATATATGCAAATATAGGTAGGCATCTAAGCCCGGACTTATGATCATTAATTGAACTTGCTTTAGTTCCGATCTGTTTGCTAGGTTTTCGGTAGTTTTGGTTCAAAATATTATCTTTACATATGTATTATCCAATTGGCTCCAATTGGCTTTACATATTATCTTTACATATATATCCGACCACGGACAATCATATTGCATTAAGTTGATGTCGTGTCAATCCATAAGGTGAAATAAGTTGGTTGTTGTATAAAGCCAGACACTTCTTAGGTGTAGGGAAAGAAACTTCGTGATAGATTCGCTGACACTGAGAAAATGAAAAGACATTTTCCACAGGCGTTGCAGGTAGATTAAATCCTTCAATTCGTATAAATAAAACCTACATATAACATACAACGAAGAGCTGAGAATAAATTGATCAGAGAAATATATGCCCAATGAATGGAATTTCCGAAAATCTTTCCCGCTCCATATCAGAGCAGATGGTATTAAGTGCGGCAGATTTAGTACTCAGTACTTCAGTACTGTCTTGTGTGAACGTTTGATATCTCCTGTTAGAAAGGTTTGATGCCTGGCAGACATTGAAAAAATACCCTATATAAAAATAATTCTCATCAATGCTGTCTTGATTTCAAATTCGCCAATCTCCACTCTGTTCAGAACAAAAATCAAAAAAGTAGATAACAACCTTTACAAAAAAATTTCGCCAAGATAACGCCCTGTCTTTTTCAACTCCGATAATAAAGTTAGGAGCTGTGTATAAGACTTTAATAATCACAACGCTGCGCATGCGCTTCACCGACAAGATGACAGGGACACGATTCTTAAGAATATATTTGCTCCTGTGTACAAAAACGTATTCCGGCTAAGGAGGCTTATAGACGAGTTGAATGGACTCTATATTGAAGGCGATATGAGCAAACTGCAAAAAGGATAGTTTTGATTCAGAGAGAACGTTTAATTCTTAATCCGAAAGTTAACACGGTAAAAAGCACTTCGTTTAAGTGGGCATGTGACCCTACAAATTATCTGAACTTTAGCAAACACTTCAAGGCAATCAGTTAAAGTCCAGGTTAACTGAAAAGGCTACTTTTTAGCTCTAAGTTTATATAAAATCAAAATGAAAAAAGAAGCGACAAGTTTTACAACTGCCACGTTAAAGAATATAAATACTTGGAAGCAAAGGAATAGTAGATGTTTTTTAGCAGCACTTTCAGCTTTATAGCTAGTTCATGAAGGTCAGGTAGGGAAGGTGGTAGATACATATATAGGCACAGAAAATACCTATGTAGATGAAGGGCAAGCACTTATTGTAAAGTGTGAAGCAAACAGATTGGCCTTATCCAAAGAGCTAACAGCTGGAATGTCATTATAAATGAGCGTTGGGATGAAGGATGGGGCAGAATTTGTAATATCTTTTACGAACGACCAAATATGTTTACTACCTTTGGGACACTGTAATTTGTTTTTGCCTCAGTTTTTGGTCGTATTGAAATTTTACGCGTTTAGGAAAGGTGTTGCAGTCATTCCTGGCCCGTTTGAACTTTTTTTGGTTTACCTCTGTCGGGTTTGTCTCGTAAGACCGAACAAATATTTTCTCGCCCTGACGGCGTCTTTATAGCTCTAGTCTTTTCTTTTGATCTGATACTCTTAATCCGATGAGGGATAAAGGATCAATGCAAAGAGATTAGTGTCTGTGATCATATCAGCACCAACAACCACGTCGTTATCGAGGAAACATAACGACAAGTTGTAATTCCTAAAAAAGGACTTAACACGCTCCAATTGGCTTTCTCGTATTGCCATACGGTTCTTTTAGGAATCTTTTCTCTAACTGTCAATGTACCCTGTACTTATCAGGGTGCGAAGTGGTATTCGCGTGGGTTCATTTATAAGCTGGGTCGAGTTGTTTTCCGCAGCGAAGATCTCAACAAACCTTTCTTCGGGTGTTGTCTGTCCAGAATGTCGAGGCCACCAGAATTGTATATATTGAAATCGCTCGCAATAATGATTTCAGTATAAGGATACAGGATACAATTCTTTGTATGGAGTCAGACGCGCATCAAACTCGTTAAAGGTTGAATTGCTATCGAGTTTGGGGCTTCTGTAAATAATACAGTAGTGAATAACTTGCTTCTGGAGATTGAATTTTAGCCAGATGAAATTGAATTCCGGATTGGAGCAGGCATTTCATTGTGGTGGAGTTTGGAAAGCTACACCACTTCGCATGTAAATGGTACGCCCGCGGTGAAAAAAGAATAATGACACTAATTCATAGCCAGGTAGTTTCAGGTCAAAATGATTCGAGAGGTGTGGGCGGAAATCTACCTGTGTTTCAATTAGTACCGAAACAGCTGGCCTGTATTTACAGAGGTGGACATACGCAAGAGAGTGATTACTTTTCAGCTTTTGGCCTTGAAGTAATCGAGGACAAGACTACTAATTACATGCCATTTACATACAAACAAGCAACTGTTCACCGCCTGGGAAAAAATGTCACTATTGATAGAAAGAATTTCGAGGTAGTAAAGGAGTTCACCTACACCGGAGTAAAAGTGAACTGCATGAATGACTCCTTAGTGGAGAACTGACGAAGACTTACCCTAGGAAACCCTTGCTACTTTGGCCTTGCAACACAATTGGGCTCAAAACTCCAAGCCCAAAGGACGAAAAGTATGCTTTACAAAACTCTTATCCTGCCAGTTCTGCTGTATGGCACCGATTCTTCAACGAGAGGCAGAAAGGGAGAACTGATATTGGGCTCCTTTGAAAGAAAGAGGATTTTTAGGCCTGTGTGCGAGGATGGCGAATAGAAAAGAAGATACAATCGGGGACACTATGAGCTGTATCAAGATGTGGATATGGTCCAAAAAACCAAAATACGTCGACTATATTTGCTTAGCAACATCAAGCGAATAGACAATGATGCTTCAGCTAAGAAAGGCCGAACCTCTGTTTTAAAGACTAAGCCATCGCAGATGCTAGCGCGCTTTGTCTGGATAACTGGAAACAGCACGCCCGGGGTCGAGGAGGATGGAAGGCTGTAGTGTCTCAGGTAGAGACCATTCACTGGTCGGCAGCCCGTAATGTGAGTAAGTTAGAAATTTGCAACTTTGTCAACATTTTCTTGTTTGACTTTTGGGACTCATGACCGTTGCAGTTTAATCGCAACTGATGCAGTTTTTAACTCAGCCATACCTTCAAAAGTTTTGGTAAAAATTAATGAAAACTAATTTTTTTATTAATTAAATAAAATTAATAAAAAAAAGTGCCTTTGTGTGAGAAAAAAAAGAAATATCTGGGAAAGACAATGGACGAGCAAATATACGAATGCAAATTGGTTTTCATTTGGGCCGAGTTAAAATTCGCCAAACGCTGCTGAAGAATAAATAGAATCTTAGGCATGCACCTAAGTCTGTCAACAGATCCACTCTCTATTAAATTGTCATTTGGGTATAGCTCATCCGAATACACATTAGCGGACTTAGATTTAAAAAGAGTCAATACTGTGAGAGATGATCTATAGGACTTCTCGTCGGGAAAGCAAGCTTTAGGGAGGATAATGTTGTAATCTCGAAAACTCCTGGTTCTCTTTGTCCGAATCAAATATGTTTCAGTAAGTGCAATAATCTTAAAAGGGAGTGCAGGAAATTAGAAGGCAGTAACAAGTAAGAGAAAGGTTGTTGTGAGAATGAGTACGGGAGGGTGGTTTAGATGCAGACAAAAAAGTAAGACACAAAAGAATTCTAAAAAATTTCTGTCATAATTCGACTGAATTGGGCGTGTGGTACCTTTTCAAATTTGGTTACTTTGCAAAGGCAGCGAGATTGCCCTTTAGTTTTGTAGAAGACAGACTAAAAATCTCGTGGCACCTGACATATGGATTTCTTAGACTAGTGACGTCGTTGGAAAAATTGTGACATTTATTATGGCATTCGTTTGTCTTACACGTCGCATCCCTTTTCGAGTTGCCGCTCTGCAATGTAGTTAATGAATGTTGCGCTATCAACAACTCGTGTCTCGTCTATTTTTCGATAGCGTGTGGCATTAGTATTTCTGTTCGGTAGTTGTTGGTATTTTTCGTGTTACCTTTGCCTTAATTCCGTAGAAGAGAAAATCTCTGCCTCCACTAGGAATTTAACCGATTGCCTTTAATCATTTTAATGAACAAAACATATCTCATAACAGTAAATATAAGGTATTTGAAGCAGTTGCAAAGAGTATACTTATGTTTGGCCCTCATGCTTGAGGATGTACAAAATTTAACACTCTGAGACACTATTGAAGAAGATATTTCAATTACAACCTAATACCAAGCTATGCTATTATGTAAGAAACAGGATTTTCACCTCTATATATAAAATCCTTAAAGCTGCAAGCGGACTATTTACTAAACGTCTTTCAGGCGCCTGAATCCCGCCTTGTCAAAAAACTAAAATATCTGGTACAGAGAGTGGATGTGTTTAGTTAGTTAGTTTCAAATGCATTTTATTTTCTTAATCATTAATTCTTACATACTAACAAAAAATGCTTAAATGCTAGCTTAAAATTACTAAACAATCTCATACTAACTTACTGGCCTTACAAAGGCACTCTAAGTTACTCTAAATTCTTATATCTATGTCTTTCGACTTTATTTACATTTTATTTATGATTACTTATTTTCTAAACTTAAGGCTAAGAAAAAAATTTGTTTGATCAAACACTTAGCATATGGACATTTTTTTTTATGTTTATAAAAACTTAATATCTAACTTAAATTAAACCTTAATCTACTTAACCTACATACAATACGTACATACACACATATAGACATTATACACAATTATATACATTCATTAGTATATACCTTTGTATATACTTATATATATATATATTACTTAAATGCTAACCTAAACCTATGTAAGCTGGCCATCGCTATTTACAGAGCAAATACTCGTAGATTGGTCAGCTCTGCCTCATTAGTGAGGCTGGTCCGTAATTGACGGAAACGACGACGAAACATCTTCCCCATCATTCAACCACCAGAAATGCTGGTGCTGCCGAACGACATCCCTCTTATCGCGATTCCCCACCGCCCTATTGAACCTGAGACGATCTACCCTGCCGTGTGCGACGTCTCTGTTGTAGTTGAGTCGCCTGTGCCCAGCTGTCCGAGCGACATGGAAGATTAACGGGAACGCTAATCTATCCTGGATCAACCCTATCTGATCAAGGTAGAGGAATGCTTCCGGTGGATCGAAGCCGTTAGAGCGCACACCCTCATGATAAAGGTGATTGGGGTAGTAAGCCCGTTGAGGCCATTGCTCTTGCAATGTGCCTTCGAGTCAGTTTAATTACGAAGTTGTCCACTCGTATTAGGTTCGCCCTGTTGTAAAGGACCTCATTAGGATAAAATTGTTTGTACTCCGAATCTGGTGTTCTGTACAAGCGAAGACAAGCCCTATAGCAAGCCTCTCAAACACCCGAATCTTTTCCATTAAGCTTGCTGTTACATTGAACCACACAGGACACCCAAATACCAACATAGGCCTGATAAGGGCCATGTAGCAGATTATCTTTACCCTCGCATCGAGTTGGCCGCTATAAAACAGTCTCTTTGTGAGCGCAAAAGCGCCTTTAGCTCTGGATAGAGCAGCATCTACATTTTTGTTAAAATACAGAAACTGATCTAGCCAAATGCCAAGGTAAGAGAGTGGATGTGTCTAGCACAAGGATGCAACTTAATTTTAAATATAAATGTTAAAAATGTAACAAGCAGCAAGACCCACCTGTACGAAATTATAGCAAACGTAGATGAGAAGTATCGACCAGAATCTGAAGCTGAAGCTTCCCGCTCCTTGTTTAGGACAATATACAGCAGGCTTTACCATGATTTCATAGAAAAAAAAGAAAAATCTATTTTGTTTGTTAGTGTTACTTTGGTTTCATCGTTTCATTACCGCGTTTCCGTGAAAATTCAAACGAGTTTAGTTGTTACTTTTACATTATTCGTTGTAGTTCTTCACTATATTTTACGCAGCGACATTGTGGGTGCCAGTGATTCCGCCAAGATCGCTTTTGAATTTTTTACTCGGCGTTTCTCATTTTTTCTACAAAAAAAAGTCACCAGTCAGCGTTTATCCAACGATGTAGCACTTAATTAAATGTCGCATTCATAAGTAATGCATATTCTCTCCTTCTAAGACACAAATATTTCTTTAGAGACATAATGTTAAATTTATTATATAGTAGATCTTTGACGTAAAAATGTGATAATCTTATAGTGCATTTAAAAAGATAACTCTGTAAATAGTTTTAAGATTACTTTTGTTCAAGATCAAAGTAGTTGGGAATCAGTAACGCACTTGAAGGCAAAGAAAATCCAATAATAACGTAATGATTATCAAATATTGACGCTCCTGTGGGAAATATAAAAAATATTGTAATAGTAATTGGATAGTCATCAACCCTTCTAAGCGGACTTTTCGATTTTAAACCATGGGCAGTAAGGTAAAGAAAGGTCGGACTAGTTAGAGAGGGTTTTGTCTTTGAAGCGCAAATCCAGAAAGGACTTTAGAGTTATCTCCTAACGTAAAGTGTGATTCTTTTTGAGCTATAACGAACTCGAAGGGACTGAGAATTAAGTTCGTAATATCAGATATTTCATTAGAATGTGTACGTCCACCTATAAAATACAAAAACAGATCTGAAACTGTAGTTGAATTAATCAAAATATTATTATTTTTATTATTTAATTATTGTTTATTAAAGTAATCCGTAATTTTTTGCTGTTTACATTTTTCTTTTAAAAATTCATTTTCAATTTTCAACTCCATTTTAGACAGAAAATGTTTGAAGGAATTATCAAATAAGTCATTTAATAAAACATACTCCTGCAGTATATTCACTGCGGAAAGTGCATCTCCGATTGTTGGTGTCAAAATCTCACTTTCTGTAAGAAATAATCATGTTTGTTTTTAGTGCTCCGAAAAATCTTTATTACTGTGAATAAGGATTTGTTACCTTCCCCGCAGTTATCATTCTCCAAATTCACATCGACATTCTGCACAGATTCCAAAATTTGTTCGTCTGTCAAACGTTCTGAAGCTACGACATAATAATCGACATGAATGAATCTGAATTTTATTCAATGAGTGGACATGCCTTATCCAATGTTGTAAAGGCAGTTCGTCCTCTTCAAAAGCTTCTGCTCGATTAGCTAATTCAAGTGAGTCAAACCCAGCATGTCTGTAACAATTTGCTATTGTTGCTACTGAGACCCTTTCCCAGCCCCTGGAAACTAATAGAATCGCATCTAACTTAGCATCAAACTTATACAACACAATCCTCCATTTTTTTGATAATGTTTAGCACTTGAAGCTTTATGTATTGTTCCTTTAAGGAGTTTTTTATGTCTTTGTTCATTGGCTGCAGGATAGCCGTTGTGTTCGGTGGCAAGAACATCAGCTCAATGAAAAAGAGCCCATTAAGCATTGGATGCGCAAGACAATTATCCTTAGCCCTTTTATAATTTTCGTATAGTACTGGAAGCACTTTCACATCTTTGAAACAACTTGGATTTTTCGACTTACCAATAATGAGAAGTTTTATTTTCTCAGTTCCAGTCATATTAGCTGCAACCAAAACACTAATTCTATCTTTTCAGCAACAATATCATGTCGCCTTTGAAAGCGCTGAATCCAGGCTGGTGAGCAGATAAAATCGGGTTTTCCTAATCGCTTTGCAAATTCGTCCGCCTTACTGTGCAATATTGGTCCACTAATTGGATCATTACTTCTTTGGTTCTTTGAACCAACTAAGCATAGGGGCTTCGATGTCCGTATGATGACTAGATCCAACTTTTTTTGCTTTCAAATGGGAACTCTCAAAATTGGTTTTGACTTAAGCTTCGTCCTTTAAAATCGTCAAGATGGTTGAGGGCGACACAGAATATTCAGCTGGCAATGCTTTATAAGAGTAACGCGCTTCCTGTCTCCAAATGATTGAAGCCTTCTCTTCTATGCAGAAAATTCTTCTATGTTTTGAACACATAATTACAGATTAAAACACAATAGCATAGTAGAATTTAGCTCTCTTTCGGCAAGTGTTCGCCTATAAATAATGAAAAATCCTAGGAATGAAATGAGAAAAAAAGAAACTGCACTAAACAGGAGAAAACTCAAAGCCTACTATGTTTGTCCTTTGCCGATATCGTTATAAGCAATTTTCACTGCAGTAAAGATTTCATGAGTGATCTTTTATACTACGTATAACACATATAGAATTTATATTCATAATTGTTCGATATTTTATTATTAAAATACTTAGCCCGGCTCAATGTCTACAAATTATTCAGCTGTATTACGAAGTCAGCGTTCTACGAGGAATATGTTTCGTACAGTGAGGGCATAGTGGTGCACATAGTCGGCCTATCAGCCGGACGTATTTGAAACCCAATTTTCATTGCGATGATCGTGATGAGTTGATTCGGCTCTATTCTCAAGAGTTAAGCTTGTCGTATCCAACAACTTAACATATTTTTCGTGAAGAAATTGTACAGGAACTGAAACCGCATGAACTTCCGAATACTATAGTACTCGTATCTTTTTCAGTGGTTGGGTTCTTGAAAAGCTTCAAGAAGATCCACTGTGTTCGGCCAACATTTTGTTCAGCAATAGAGCCCATTTTTGGGAAACGCGGAGAGGTTCGAGAGCTGCTATTACAGTTTATGCGCTGGTGAAATCAATGGTCCATAATACTTTAATAGCCGAAGGCCTTCCATTCTTTGGCTACCCAGCTAAATAATAATAATAGTTGAGGTCTTAGCATTATAAGTACCTACGATCAAATCATTAAAAAATTGTCACTTGGACCACACTAATACTCTCTAACCTTCCAGCACTCCGCACATTTAATTGCCTAATTAGATTTTCGTAAACCTCTTCAAAACGACATACAAATGGTAATACTTCAGAAATAGAACCTACCTATAATTTAGTACGTCAACTTTAAAAGGGAACCCTCTCATGACGATATGCCTCAAAAAAATCTTCAAATATTAATTGAAAGCAAGAAAAACACAACCGTTATAAGGATACGTAAATACGTATTACGGAAGTACGTGGGGATAAGCACTATTAGGTTTGATTTTTTTGCCAATAGGCAAAAGCATGTAAGCATATTTCTAGACATTTTCGGCTCCTTCTCAATCGACTCCTTCTCGGCTTCTTCTGTATTTCCTTACACCCTTTCTATGGCATGTATTTCACAAAAAAAAGGATTACGTTTTTAATTTCAAAAAATTCAAGGATGCCTACTAAATCAAACACTCATGCATTAAGTAATTTTTCATTCCACTTCTGTGGTATCCTACATCCATCCATGGACGATTGCTCTTCATATAAGATTGTGGCATGAACCAGTGTAAGATGTATGTGGCATTGCTAAAGTTAAGGCAGAAGCTTTTTTTCTTTATTAATATTATTTTTATATTTTTAAATGCACTCAAGCGGGTAGAATGAATTTCATGGTTGCGTTTTCCATGTCTTTCGTTTTGGCACAAAATACACACAAAGTGAGCAATGAAAAGGATGCTAAATGTAAAAGGACACTCGTCTTTTACCAAAAAAAAAAAAATTTATATAAAAATTTAAAATGAGTAAAGGAGTGGATAATCAACGAAAAGGAAACGAAATTTTCTTTTGAAAAAGAAATTAGCAACACGAGGTTTTGTACTTCTTAAAAGGGGGAGCGTGGTTACAATTAATAGGACTACCGGGAAGTGCAATTTTAATCAGCTAATTTTAGGAAATGTTCATGTTTGAGGCTTGAAAAGGTTGATGAAACATGAAATGAAATATAATTATGAGGAGAAGGGGAAATGGGCCAAGGTTACCTTGTTAAATATCAGTGAAAGAGGTAAGCATCTTCGAATACCAACAACAGATAGATCTATTGAATTCAGTGCGATATGATTGCTCCAAAAATAAAAAAGGGCCGTTAAGTAAAAGGGTTAAAGCCTATTCTAGATATTACAAATCGGGTGAAATTGTGTCGAGTGTAGTCAAACGAGATTCACAAAGAATACCGATTAATACTGAAATGAATACGCATTTTCTCTGAAACGCTTTACCATTCTTTGCTGTCTCTGGTCAGAGACCCGTCATGTTCTTTAAAAGGTTATAAACCATGCTTTTGACCTGGCAAGGGTGATCTTTATGTCAAAGAAATGTATTTTTTTCACAGCTCTCCCAGCCACTTAGCCTGATACTGGAGGTATGAGAGCCTGCCTTGAAGGGAAATTGCAACCGTTAGCTTTTGGAAAAATCTAAACACTTGACAAATCTCAACACAATTAGTCCACTAATATCCCCATCAGATTCTGCACTAACAAATCATGATATCAATTTACACTCAACTATATATCTCGCTGCATGCTTAATATCTTGAGTGAGTAAAAGAGCGGTCTAAGAGTGTGTCACTTAAATGCTCAAAGTTTCTTTCCCAAACTTGATGAGTTTAAGGATTTGTTTCCAGGTTCAAAGGTTCATGTCGTTTGCGTCAGTGAATTCTGGTTCAAAAAAGAAGTTGGGGATGATATTTATAAAGTAGACGGCTATAGACTTTTTCGAGGGAATCGAATAGGGCGAATGGGTGGCGGCGCTGCGATTTATGTAAGAGCTGTACAAAGAATTGCTATTATCATCTCAGTTTGAATTCTCAAATTCTACTGTGATCATTATGTCGTCATATCTGATACACAGGAAACAAGCTGTCTCTTTCGGACCTTATACGTCAGATTTCCTTCACAACAGTAGAGGTATACCAAAAGGCTTTATTTGGGCCCTCTTCTATTTTCGCTGTACGTGAACGAAATCCCTTCAATTGCAACATCCTCCATTCACAAGTTTGCCGATGACGTCCAACAGCATCGAAGTTGCCGACTAGGGATGGTCTAAGAAGAATGGGCTCTTTCTAAATCCCTCTAAAACGAAATGTATAGTTATCAGCAAGAAGTCAGTGGGGCTCTCATATTTTCCTGAAATTGTGTTAAATGTCTCAAAAATAGACTTCATGGATACTGTAAAAAATTTAGGTTTGACTTTTCATAGGACCTTAACTAGGAACAATTATACTCGTACTAACGCAGCCGTTGGCAAAGTGTATGGCGTGTAACGCCAGCTCTGGATGACACATAACTCTACTCCCCTTAAAACACGTATGTTGCTAGCAAAAACGCTCATAATTCCTATCCCTATCCTAAGCTACGGCTGTGAATTTTTCTGTAAATACGATGCAACAAGCAGACGAAAGCTTAACGTTTAACATTTAACAATGCTGCGAGTTATGTTTTCAGCTTTCCACGATTCGATAGGATCTCTATGTACTCAAAATCACTCTATAACATGACACTCGATCATCTTTTACGCTACAGAAGTCTCATTCTGCTCTCAAATGTGATTCAAACCAACCACCCCAGCTGCCTATTTAATAAGTTGCGTTTCAGCACCTTAAACAGATCACACCAAATAATTCACCCTCTTTTTTTGTGTCTTGCATCCGAGCAATAGTTTTCATTAACTCCATCCGCTTATGGAACTCTTTACCGCAGCATGTTCGACAGACTGGTGGCACCAGGCGGTTTCGTTTGGAGCTTAAACAATTCTTAATAAACAACCCTGACTACTTTAGATTTTGAGGCCATGTCGTTTTATTATTCTATGGAAATGTATGCTTGTCTTTCCTTTTTTCTGAGCATAAATTGGCGTTGTTTGAATATCATCTATATTTGATGATTATTATATAATTACCATCATCATAAATTTTGCCTGTCTATTTTACTAGTACGTTTACTCAGTAGCCATTTTCAAAACTGTAACTAACAACTTTAAACTGCATAAGATATCTACTTATCTACTTATCTTATTGTGTATGCTTTAATGAAATAAATAAAATAAAAAAATAAAATAAACAGGGCCATCGACTGAATACTGACATCCTAATGAGGTACAATGCTTTTCGTCAAATTCCGAGTGTGCCAGACATATGCAAGTGCCGCTTACTGTGTGAATGATAATGATGGCGATTCTATGGAACACATCATTTTTACATTTACATTATATGTTTTATTGAGACTTTTTCCAATCAATACATTTGTGTGTGTATAATATTTTTTTTCTTAAGAGCTATGACTAAAATTATGTCTGGCTTAAAATAGTGGTTATATAATACGAGTAGTTTTATAAACAATTAAATCAAGGATGTAAATAAGTTTATATAGCTTTGAGGTATACGCTTGCTCCCGGCGTATTACATCGACGTTGCTTCACAAGGCACTTAAAAACTAAAAACTAAAAAATAAAGAAAAAACAAAGAAAACAAATGACTAGGTATTGAAAATTCTTAACAATAATTAGCATATCCCTATACTAATTATAGCTATACACTTAGGCCTTTGGTCCGCTTAATGTTTATACATATATGATACTATATAGACAGAAGCAGATCACTAGCTGTAGTGATTATAAGAAAAGTAGGATTATGAGCTACCCAAAAGCAAAGGAAAGTTATCCGCGTAGATTTAAAGGGGATGCTTTTTCGTAAAAAGGAACTGAAAGGTTTCGATTCCCATTTGGTCTCAACAAAGGAAAGGATCTCGGGTTTAAAAGATTAAATGGAGAAAGGTAATAATTTTCCTCCACACTATCGTTGATATTTGAGTCCAGCAAAGATTTAACCATTGCATTAGGATGATCACATATACGCTCTAGCTTTTTTTACAAATAATTCAGTTTGGTATGTCATTATGGGTGTAATGTTCGTTTCGGAATACATGGTCTTATTAGAAAACCATTTTTTATCTGGCCTTCTATATTTACCGCAGCAGAATCTTAAAATTTTTCTCTCAAACATTTGGAGCTCTTCGGCTACAGTGGGCGAAATTGTAAAACAAGTACAAAACCCATATGTTATTATTGGTCTTATTAAGGTCTTGTACATTAGCATCTTGGTATTCGGCGAAACTTGTTTAGAATTGAGCAGTGGCTTAAGAATTGCTGTGACCATTTTGGCTTTATTCAATGCTCTGCGGGCATGTTTGTTGAAACCGAGTGTTTTATGATAATTAATACCGAGGTACTTGACTTCATCTCGTAGTGTTTCCATTGATCTCTAGTGTCAAGGTCTTACTTTCTTTTACTGCAAGATAATGTCCTTTCCCGCTTGCATTTCTGAAGCAGGTTATGCCACATTTAGCTGTATTAATTTTAGCTTACACTTTTGGAAGTATGCTATAAGAGTCGGTAGTTTGTCTTTAATCTTATTAAGCGCAGCATTTGGTCTTTTGTCACTTGCTAATATCAGACTGTCATCTGCGTATAAAATAGCACTAAGGTCATCTTGCGATGGGTTATGGAAAGGAAAGTCATGTATATACATATTAAACAGGATTGGTCTTAAGATCGATCCTTGAGCCACACCGGAAAGGACTGAGAAATAGTCTGAGTGCTCATCACCTATGATAACAGAGCTGAGCCTGCCTTTTAGGAAGCTGGAAATGATACAAATTAACCACTTAGGAAGATTTAAACCAATTAGTTTATAGATTAATCCCTTGTGCCAGACAGAGTCGAAAGCTTTTTCTAAATCTATATCAAGACCTACCGTGCATATTCTGGTTCTTAAGTTTTGAATAATCTTGTTGTGCAGTACAAGTGAGGCATGTTCCGTTGAATGACCCTTTTTGAAACCAAACTGGTTACTTGGAATAATGTTGGAGTTCTCCAATTTGATACTTAAATGCCCTGCTATATGCCTCTCGAACAGTTTTCCTATATTGGATAGCAAGGGTATTGGTCGAAAGTCTTTTATATTTCTTGCTCTCTTAGACTTAGCTACTGGGACTATTTTCCCTTTTTTCCAAATTGAAGGGAAATATCCATTTTTCAAGCAGTGGTTGAATAAAGTAGAGAAAGATGTGTCAAGAGAAATGGGACATTTTCAAAGAATGAAGTTTGAGATATTGTCTATTCCAACAAACTCACACTATTTGGGGATGTAAATGCTTGCGCATTGTTGGGATTTATCGCAGTTCTTGAATGCGAAAAGATTATCAGGGTTTGATTGAACTCGTTACTAAAACTTGATTCTACTGTCGGGCAGATATCATTCTCCTCAGATTGATCTGGAACTGTTTCCATATTCGAGTAAATGTGTGAGTAATATTCTTTAAACGCGTTTAGTTTACTTTGCACATCATTTAGGTTACCTCCGTTGTGGACTAGAGTGTCTTTCGAAATATTAGTTCCGAAGAATTTTCTTCCGGTTATCCTATCATTTTCTTTAAATGCTTGAGGCGAGGGTCTTATCTGGTTCAATCTTCCCTTAAAAGCAGTGTTACTATCAATCCGAACCATTTCTTTAATTACTTAAGCACTGAATCCTAGCATAAAGTTGGCGATATTCATCATTGACACTGTTGAGATGTCGGTTATACAGTCTTTTCAATTGTGTAAGTCATGTACAACGTATCTTAAGCAAGTTTTTTGTAGTGTCTGAGATATTGTGATATTTGAAATTTTTCACGTTGCGAATGGAGGAATGCAATTGAACGTTGATGTTAATTTGTTCATTTAATTTTGAAACCCAGGTATCTATTTCATCGTTTGAGATATTTCTTTCGGTTGGGATATTTAAAGCGGACAGTCGATGATCAAGTCCGGTTCTAAAAGCTTCCCAATTAGTGAGTTTGAAACATCTGTATGTTGCTGGTGGCTGTAGGATTGGACGGAAATCAATTATGCTTAGTAGTAACTGAATCCCAAAGTGATCCGAATTTGTTGCGAATGTTGAACAAACTGGAGAGTTCACATTATTGCAGATGAGAGATGAAGATATAGGAAAAAAGTCAATTACAGATGATGATCTAGGGAATGTAGGGCTGTTGGGAGCAACTAAGTCTAAATTCAAATATGGCCCGTTGTAAAGCCAGTTGTACATCGAGTTCCCATTTTGGTTATGGACTGTGTCACCCCAATCTGTATGGCGTGCGTTGAAATCCCCTCCTAAAATGACTGCGTCAAATGAATTCATAAGCGTGTAAAGTCCGTCAAGTTCGTTTGGCAAACGTCGACCTGCATTGGAAGGAATATAAATGCTTCCTATCAAAATAGTCCTTTGTAAACCAGTACTACTACGTGATGTAATAGTGACTAGGCAAATCGAAAAAAACGGCACTCTGAAAAGGGATTTTACTTTTGGTCTAAGATAACTGCTGTTCCTCTACCTGAGTGACAAGGGATGAAATTAAAGCCATCAAAAGCGGGCTTATGGTACGAGGATAGCCTTGTTTCCGAAAGCAGGCATATTTGAGGCTTTTGGGTTTTTAGTTTAGACAAATCTAGTCCTCTTTCAAGGGAAATTATGGAGTTAAAATTTATCGACATAATTTTGAAGTTATTTGTCTGCATTACACCATTATAGAGGCTAAAAAATCAAGATATGCGAACATTTTGTCTTCTGTAGACCGAAGTTGTTGATAAGTGGGCCAGAATTATCTGATTTTTGTTAGCAGTTCCTTAAAAGATATGTTAAAAAGATCTTTCGCCTCGTTTAAGAAATTATTAAGATCACCAGATTGTTTTTTGCCGTAAAGTTTGTTTGGGTGTCATTCACGCGACGAGAGAAATTACTCTTTACCATGTCAGCATATGTAACGTGTTGATTCGTAAGCGTATTTATAGCGCCTTGTACTACCGCTCTATTTTTGATCGCAACCTGCCTTGCGCCTTGTGTCGATATATCTCGTTTCCTTTATATTTTAGATATGATGGGCAGCCATGATAACTAGCCGCGTGCCTGGTTTCATTACAATTAACGCACTTAAGAGAAGAAACTTCTTGATTGGATTCCCTGAGCGACTTAAATTAAGCGATGCACGCTTCTGAATCATGAGAATCGCCGCATAGAACACATCTATTATTATGAGCAACATTCACCGGAATGACAGAATCTTTGACACCTATAACACCGAAGTACAGCTTTATTAAAAAAATTTTCCCAGTAGACATGCTGGTGGAGCAAGTATCTAATACTAATTAAATCTTTGATGGACTCACCTGGTTCTAAATGAACAATAAACATATTTGATTTCGTACCCATTTCTTTTGATTTTGAAGTAGAAAAGGGTGTTATCTTACAAATTCTAATTCTAGGAGATGTAGCTTTTACAGCTTGTCCTATAACTTTGACAGGGGTATCACCCTTAAGGCCCTTCAGCATAACTTAAACCTGTTCCGTTTCCTTACGCGCAAAAGAAAACCCACCAATACCCGTCCCGCGTAATCTTTTAATTATAATTGAATGAATTTTAGCGTCATTTACGTATATCTTTATTTTTCGATAGCTCAAATGTACAAATTTATGTTTTACATCCTTAACCTTACATAAGCAACAAATACCGTTCAATCAAGCTTATGTCACACACAATGAAAATCGTCGAAAGGGTCTTAAACGAACGTCTTCGGCAAATAATAAAGCTCGATAATAGCCAGTGTGGATTTGTTGAAGGAAGATCGACGGTGATAGCGTCCAAAGCCTACGAATAATAATGGAAAAGCACCGAGATTCGTCTAAGGATTTACACATGGTATTTATCGACCTCGAGAAAGCATTCGATCGAGTGCCTAGGGATCTCATATGGGCCGCGCTGAGGTCTCAAAACGTACCGGAAACGTATGTTAGAATAATACAAGATATGTACGGAAACGTGAAAACTGCGGTGAAAAGCTCTGCTGGACTAACGACAGAATTTCCAGTAATGTGCATCAAGGAAGCGTACTTAGCCCTTTCCTCTTTAACGTAGTATTCGACTATCTTTTAAAAGACTGCATGCGCGAAGCAAATGTAACGCCAATTCTCTTCGCTGACGACGCAGTTATACTTAGCGATAACGTCGAAGATTTACAGAACGCCTTAGATTCATGGAGAAATGCGCTAGAGAGAAACGGGTTTAAAATAAGTCGTTCAAAGACGGAGCATTTGACGTGCCCATTTGCGCATCCGTTGCGACCTGTTCCGGATATAATGTTAGACGGAATAGTTCTTCCAAAAAGCACTATCTTTAAGTACTTAGGATCAATCGTTAACATGGAAGCGAAATGTGACGACGACGTAAACCACAGAGTGAGTGTGGGATGGATGAAATGGCGGGAAAATTCGGGAATCTTTTGCGACCGAAAATTTCCACTTAAATTAAAGGGGAAACTCTACACCACGGTTGTTAGACCAGCTCTTATATACGGTTCACAGTGCTGGACAATGTACGAAGCGTTTAAAAACAAAATGACGGCAGCGGAAATGAAAATGTTAAGGATGGCTAGTGGAGTCACTAAACGCGATTGCATTAGATCTACGCGTATAAGAGGAAGTCTACATATAAAGAATTCGGTAACCGAACAGCTTGAGGCGAATAGAATAAGTTGGTATTGCCACGTTCAAAGAAGATCTGCGGAAAATCCGGTTAAAAAGGCATTATCAACTACGGTCACTCCAACTGTAAGAAAACGAGGTCGGAAAAAGAATTCCTGGATTTCTCAGATGGCAAATGCGCAACAACGCCTGGGGTTAACCACTGAAGTGATCCAGGACCGAGCATTATGTAGACGCGTTCTGCGGTCTGCGACATTAGACAACCCCATAAGCGGAGCAGCAGCGATGCAGTAGAAATGGGAAACTCGTTACGCATAAGTTCGTATAACGAGGAAAGGGTTAATAAAAGGATAAGAAGAAGAAGACATCCTTAACCTTACACTCATTTGCAGCGAGTTTGATAACTTCGCTTATAAGTTCACAATTGGCACCGAATACAAATATTGGTGGGCAGAAAGGGGCATTGTTAATGATTATAGTTGCATTGCCAGCGAGTTGATTATCGATTTCAACGGACGACGTGTTGGATCTATGATTAACGGGGGTGTTGGTTGGCGTATTTATGTTTGACACAGGCATTTGAAGTTCCATATCATCGAGTGAGGAGAATCTATTTTGCGACAAAACGTTTCGCTTAGGCGATGGTTCACCCTCACGCACGTTTCTATTTCTTTCTTGCCATTGGGCTGATAGTTGCTAGCAGCACGTTTGAGACTCCCGACAACCTTTGTCCACTCAGTGGAGTGATCGATGTTTACATCCATGGTGGTGATTTTGTTATTGGAAATTGAACCGCGCTCACTTGCATTAGCTGCAGTGAGTTCACTGGTTGTACTATTGATTGCGCGTTTCTCTATTGAGAGAGCGCTTTCTACATTGAAGCAGTGATGATGGTTTATGCAATCAGGAAACACATATGCGTTGGCTTGTACTTTGCCCAAACGATCACTATTTTTATCTTCCAGCAAAGAAGCTGGAGGGTCACTTTTGGTTTTTTTTCACAAAAAGCCACTTAAAGGAGTCACTGTCTCAAAAGAATGGAATTAATGGGCTAATAAATTAATACGGCCTTAGCCGGTTTAGGGGTCGGTTGAGTTAAGCACTTGACGATTTTTAATCGATTTTAAGAGCACACGTCTGTTCACGACCGAGTTAACCGTTCCACACTTCCTACGGAACACATCGTGCTGTGGGTATGTGGGGCTGACGTGATAAGTGCTAGCACCTTAAGGGCATAATTGCTGAAGACATTGCTCATTTTGGGCAAACAGGAAGTACTGCTCTGTTTCGATAGAAGAAGAATAGCAGATCCAGAGAAAGGATTGCATAGAATCAATTGAATACGTAAAAGTCTTTTTAAAAAACTACCGCATTCCCAGCATCATTAGGCACTTTGGATTTATATTCAAAGTAAGTGTTAGTGTTAGTTATTAGGAACATCATCAATTCGAAGTTGCGCGAGAGAATGGATCAGAAAATTCCTTCAAAGGTAAGAAATCAAAATGTTAATATATAACCACCAAGACGCTCTTTAAATAGCGTATATTGTCGGGACGTTGTTTTGTCTGGTTCTGTATGAATATATTCACCTACATTTCCTTGTGTAACTCCCTTATTAAAGATCAACCATTCAACCGGTTAACACTCGATTGTCTGTGGAAACTGAATGATTGAACTGACCTTTAGCAGCAAAGTACAAAAGATGGGTAACCTAGTTCTTACCACCCATACTATCATCCTTCTTTTCTGAAAGGCTTTTCTGAAAGTGTGTCCAGACCTAGGATATACAAAACATGTTCAATTCATCACTTTATCTTTCATGGCTACTCATTTAACATGAGAGATGCTAATTTCATCATCTTACAAGTCTGTGGACAACAGTAACAAAGAAGCACCTCTGTAACTTGGTTGATTTCCTATGTTTCTTTGAAGTATAAGACTGCCCATTAAGTAATCGTTTTCATCGTATACTATCAAATAGTATCGATATCGTGTGCAACATCCTTCAGACCAGTTCTGGTAAGACCGCACAGATTGAGTATGTACCTATATATTCTTTTGGCTCACTTTGGCAAAATACTTCATCTGTCATTGAAGGCTTATTTAACATGTTCTCGTAAAAAAAAACTCTACTACATGTCATGTCATATCCTTTGACTTTTACCATATCAAACCACAGATTCCTGTCGTTAATTGTAAACTAGCAACCTTCTATGACACTTTCAGTCATCTGTAGAAGCACTCAAACCTGAAGAAGGCTCATATGTTATTTTTGTTACCCCTAACACAACTGACCTCCTTGTCAGATCCGCCCTTTTCATTTCCACCAAGTTCAGCTAGCGACTGCAATGCGGAGTTTTATTTCGCAACCCCTCATCCCACACATACGCGAGGACTAAATAGCCCAACCTTGAATGCACTGTCAAGTGCCAGCTTTCGGGTAATTAATTGTCAGCATGCAGGGTAATCATGATACACATGGCGTACTTATAGCACACCCGTCACAAGTTCAACCAAAATAAATACAAAATTTACCAAGAGGCCCTAGAGGCAGCTTTCTGGCAAAAGGTACAGGTGATGTGATTCGCAAAGAAAGCTAATTTTTTGACAACCCACTGAAGCCCCATTGAATCTTCCATCCCCCCCTTAGATGAAATAGGGTAGAAAGCTGCTGAAAAAAATGTTCGGTAATATGCGCGCCTGAATTGTTTCTTTTTGCTGGCTCTTGTTTTGTAGTGAATATAATGTGAGACTGCAAGCAGCAAAAAGGACACAAAACGAAGAAATAGAAATGGTTACGGCATTGGCACTGCTAACTCAAGTGCAATGGAATCCTTTTTAAATGTCGAGCCGAAGGTATATGTAGACGGATGACTTGTTCTATTTTTTGGCAATAATAATCTCGCTTGGGTCTGAGAACAGCACGAGCACATAACCAGGATTCATCCTCTTCAAACGGAAAGAAATCAAAAGGATTTTGAATGTGGGGTCCACATTTATTCGTACTCGTCTATCCAGACTCCCGTGTCATCGTTTATCACGATTTTGTATTCCTTTTTCTTGATTTTGCCCAGTTTTGTCAGCAAAAGAAAGGAAACGACAAATTCTCTTTGTTGCGTTCGTCTTTTCGATGGTATGTGTGTGTCCTAAGGTAAAACTGCACCTGATTCAGTAAGGATCCCACCCCTTAAAGCTACAAAAAGAGAACCACAACCAAAAGAGCATCCTTATTTTGTTTTGTGTGGATGATACTTCTGTACCATGGCACAACAAAGAAGTCCGACAGACCGTCGACCAACCAACCGACGATGGTTGCTTAATTAACACACGAGAGTTCTATATGTGGGGATTTCTTCTTTTTATTCTTCTTCTTTTTGTTGCATTTCCGAACTGCACCCAGAATCCTGTTGTTCATTTTTCGAGGAAAAGTGTTTTGTTTTGGCTTATTTTCGGGAGGTGAAGTTCGCCAAAGAAAACAAGAAACAAGCAAAATAGTAGAAGAATACATGAATACCGTGCTTACAGGTGGGGTTGCCGGGGGGTTATGGATGCAAAATAATAATAAAAAAAAAAAACGAATACGAATACTGTATACAAAATTTTTGAATTAAAACGATTTTTTTATTTTGTTTTAAATCGCATTCTTCCTCTTCAGGTGAAATTTGAAAGGAAAAAGATACGTTGAGGCCGAAAAAGAAGGTACTAGTATAATGGGTGGCGTGTTTTAACTTTAGCCCCGGGGTGAGTTGCATTTGTGCAAAGTGAAAACAGAAAAAGAAAGTTAGCCAAGATAATTGGCTCGACTGATCGTCTGGTAATTAACGTTCGAGTGTCTTCTTGGTTCTGACATCCATAGCTGGGGTTTTTGCCCAGAAATAAGTCAAAATCGAAGTAAGGATTATGTTATGAAGAAACTAAAAAGAATTTCACTTGATTCGTTTTTTTTTTTTTTTTTTTTCAATAATGTGTAATTGTATGTTCTTATTACTCATGAGGCAGATGTATGAAAAGTTAGACATGTTGCGGGTTTTCGAAGGACGGATTCTAAGTGAAGGCGATCTTAAATACAAAAGTCTGCACTTATTATATGCGACCGCTCTTCACATCAACATTAAAGGTCTCGGTAAATATATCAGCGACCTTGATATAACAGCGGAAATTCTCGATTGAACATGGACAATGTATTTCTCATCCCTTTGCACGCTGTCACACTGAAATTGACAGCTAGATGGTAAGTGAATCGATAGTGGACTTTCCTGGAATTGGAGTGGATTACCCAGACTGTTAAATGCATGATAAGGCAAACGGATCTTCCAGGCGATGTTTAAGACCCTTGTTCATCTATATTTGGTGCAGTTAAAAGAGTCTTTCTCGCAGATCAGACAAATGGATATGACCTTCCTGCTACAGATGGAACAGCCTTTCGACTGTCAAACAGTGCTTAATACCTATTCCTTGGTATCGTACTAGATAATAAGCTGAGTTAGAAACTTAATGCCAAAGAACGAATAAAAACAGACCGTTTTCTACGCTTGCAGGCGCACATTTGGGAGAAATTCGTACTTTTGTGTATGGTGACAATATACAAATAAAACTAGCAACATTGGGCTTATGACAAAAGTACAGAGCCTTCAATATATAGGCACGATTCAGGCTATGAACTAAGATCTATAAATACAAGAATCTGCAGCGAAAAGCGCTTTAAGACTGAATTAGCTTAAGGGGCATATTTTGATCCTAACCTGGTTTTATGCTCAAAACGAACTACATAACTTCAAAACAGAGGGAAATGGGACAGGAACTAAATGGTAAAAGACTCGATATCAATTTTCGCCGATGGATCAAATATGGAGAAAGGAACCTGCACCTGGATCTTTTCCGAGCAATTGAACGATGCCTGCCAGACTACAGAATCGTCTTCCAGGTCGAAATATTGTCTGTAGCAGAAGCAATCAAACTTGTGACAATAAGCGAAGATATTACTACATTGATTGACAGCGAGGCTGTCATCAAAGCTATCGCACCAGTCAAAATCAAATCGGGGTTTGTGAACGGCTGTCGCAAAGAGCTTTTGATCAAATTGCAAAAATCGGGAGATGCAATATCGACGGCACAATTTCGACGAATAATCAGGTAGATTCCAAAACATCAATGCCCTAGGCCTCATTCGTGACCACAACCGATAGGTAGGTTTATTGTGCTATTAAGCTCACTACCACCTTCGTTAATACAAGCTGGTTGTGCTAATTCTGATATGCCCATGCCCTTATGTATTAGTATTTCACTTACAATAATAAATCCCTTCAGTTAGCAATTTTGTTCATTAAGCTATTTCTTGTTGCTCTTGGTCTACTTTCAGGGAGCCTATAAGTGTACGAATATGTGTATCTCCTACTGACATATAATTGTACTCATCCCACAACAACGAATGACTATCGTGACACACTCTCCTCATCTAGCGCCTGGCGATCATGTTAAATCAATTTCAACTATCGCCCCGTCGATCTTCGATATTGTAAACTATCTGACCTCTCAACCCCCTTCTATACCATTGCCATCACTTCTAAACTATGAGCAAATACCAACTAAAACTCAATTGCGGGGTATCAAATATCTTAGAGCAGAGAATCATCCTAACGAGCACGAGTCGTGATCTTGTGTCTTACCTGGCAATCTCTTCCATTCCACATGGACTGAAATGAAGCCAAAAATAATTATCAGTTACTCCAGAGCGGGCGCGCTCCAATCCAATCATTGCATCATTGTGTTCAACTGATCTGATTTATATCCAACGTTTCGATGAAAGGTCTTCCAAAGGTGGATACAGGTAGGAATGCAAAAACAGCGGAAAAAAAACAAACCAAAAGTATGTATGTATAACATGTTACCATCTTACCTTACCAAAAGTAAACTGTTTAAAATTCCTGACCAGTTGTTGAGGGCGGCCTCTGTTTGGACGTTTCTTTTCCACTCTTCATCGCTGTTTCCGTCACCTGTTTGCGGATGAAAGGAAGAGACTGAAAAAAAAATATTACTTTTTCCTGATTCGATTTAGGCCCTTGTCAAAATTCCGTTCTCGTTCTTGTGAGACATTTCCGGCACGAATTCATCCCAAAAAACGACAGCTACACACCCTACTGAATCGGTGCGGTCGACAAAGTGCCAGAAAAATGAAAATTGTTCTGAATATTTGCTTAACAAAAAAAATCCCAGCAAGGAATAATGAATTAAAGGATTTCCTCACAGTTTCGTTTTCTTTTCTTTTTCAGTTGTGAATAAAATAGGAACAGAAATTTGAGTAGGGGTAGGGCTATGGTTATCCTCACACCGAAACTTTAAAAAAAGAAAAGGAGTGAGATGACGAATATAATTTCATTATTCATCTCGCGAAGCACGAAAGTTAAGATATCACAGAAGAAAAAATGAAAAAGAATAAACACTCCAAACGCCAACACCAAGCATCTTCAACTTTCCGGACATGTCCTGCTGTTCGATGAATTTTACAGTTTTACAACATAGACTTGTCTTTCTCTGTTTTTTTTTTTTAAATTTTTGTCCAAGGAAATATTTTCACTACACGGAGGGAGCAAGGATTTTTGAATTCCGCTGTCTGATTTCACAGAATTTGTACGTACTTATGCAGAATATCCTTTACACGCGGACAGAAAGAAGTTTAAACACCATACCATCATCCTATTTCACTCAAGCCACCTCCTCAACTCAATTCAACTCAACATCCAACGGAAATAAACATAAACACATAAATATTTTGAAATGGAATGACAGTTGGGTCCAAAGGATAAACAGATAGACACACTATACAGACACACAGGCAGATAGAAAAACTCATCTCCGCTTCACTTTACTCGTATTCCGCGTGTTATGTTTTCTGGAGCTTTTTCGCGTCCACTAATGGAATTTGATGGTGACATCCGTGGTGCTCCCACATAAATGGCGAGAGTTAGAAGGAGAAAGTTCTCAGAAGATTGACAACCAACCCCGATGGACCAGTTGTTGCAGAATGAAAAACCAACCATCACCCATCAGAGGACATTCCCCACAATTCACTACCCAAAACCCACCACCCACTCCCGCCATCCCATCAACCCTTAAGATAAACAGTTTTTTGTTTTTCTTTTCTAATTGGATTAGATCATATGAAGGAAGGATTTTTAGCCTCAGTTTTACCGCGTTCTCCCCTCGAAAGCTCCTTCTTTCAGGCCGAGTCTTAGAGCCTCAATTCTGATCCCAATGGCGAACGGAGAACCACCAAAAAATGCTTCCCGACTGCATGCGGGGGATGAATATTAATGATTTTTCATTTTTGTTATGTCTGTCGTCCTTTAGTCCTTTAGCTCCTTTCTAGTCTTGTGTCTTGATGTTTTGCTGTGTTCCGAAACTGCTTAGAATGGGGAAGGTCCCTGCTTACTTACTTGACGACGAAATCCTCGAAAGACATCCTGGGACGACCAAAGAAGATACAGGACAAGGATAATGATGAGAATGATTATGGGTGACAGGCGCGCGCTTATGTACACACACCCTCCCCCTTTATGAGGCGACCGCGGCCGACAAAATCAAATGAACGTTATCCTTCCCTTTGTTTTCGCTTATGTGTGCTCTTGTTGTATTTTTTTGTTTTGTTTTCTGCATTCCACGGGACGACTATGTGTGTCATCTGGTTAAGCTCTAAAAATTAATGATTCCAGAACGAATTAAGTTCGCACTTTCGGTCTCTGTCGTTCTTTCTACGTATTTTCGGTGGCAGCCAGTGTGGCGGATAAATCCAGCAGAAAGGATGAGCGCTTATACTCGTATGTACGAGTATATGTATGTGTGCAAAAATGTATGTACGGCGCGGCGGTACAGAATCGCGGCAAATTAAAAATGGCGCCCGTAATAAAGTATCACATCTCGGTTCGATGATAGCGCCGGCCGTGGAAATGGAAAACGCGCGCGAAAGCGGTATCGATCTATTTCAGATACACAAGGGATGCTGGCCTTAACGGGATGGTGGACAGGCTGCTTGGGCTGGGGTGGACTCTTAGATTGGGTGAAAGTAAATTAATGAATTTTATTTGACTGTTTTCGTAGTGTGTTTGTGCACTCGTATTCGTGTGTATTTTATATACATACGAGTACATACATATCCATATACTTTTCACGTACACGCTCTGACGTTCTGGCTATGGTCTTGGTCCTGGTGTCCTGGCATTGTTCCTCTTAGAAGGATATAAGGCTTCCCACCTACAAATTGTGGCCACATCAAATGGCAAAGCAGTAGGCCTAAGCTAAGCTCTCAGCTTGTAACGCACCGCTTCTAATATTTATGATTAATTTTGGAGGCAACTAATTGGAAATTTTATAATTTATGAGTTAGGTAGCTGTGATTTGTTTAATTACAGTCAAATTTTTGGTTGTTTTTGTGGGCTTTCGTGTGATGGTTGTCTTTTTTATTTTTTCATTTTTGTTTGGATTTGGTTGGTAAATATGTGGTAGGAGATGATGGATACTAAAACCGGATATTACTCCGTAGGGATTGAGGAGATTTATTATTGGATTCTGGGGTTGTAAAATATGGAAATTTTAATTGACAGAGACGGTTTCCGGTGGTGATGGTAACGGTGGCCCATCATTTCGTAACTGATTTCACAAAAGCCGCCGGATTTTATGTACCTAATCAGTGGTTACGCTGGTTTTTTTTTTCAGTTTTGGTTGCCGCGGTGATTTTTGGTGAGCAGATTATTTTTTTTTTAAATAGTTAATGTTCGATATAGTCCCTGAGTATTTTGGCAAAGTTAAAGAAGGGCATCATAACTTCGGAAACATGCCATTGCATAGAAACAAATCCATTCAAGAGAATGTACATAAGTATGTACGCTGATAGAAGGATTTCGATTGGCAATCTTTTAATTTCTACCAGATACTGCAGCGATAAGTTTAACCACTTATGGCGGACTATCCACCTGTACATCAAGGTTTGTTGCCTAGTGAAGAAAAATTCAAAACCCATGAAGATGAGATAGCATATAAGAGCATTGATTTAAGACAATCTGCCAGTTAGTCGGTCATTATAATCTAGAGATCTACAGACTAAACTCTGATGTGTAATCAACAGCTCTTTTGTTTTAAGAAACTTAGTTGGAAGCACGAAGTTCCAATAATGTGAACCAATCAGTCAAGCAATAGGTCTCCCTTTTGATAATCTTACATCAGTAATATTATATGTGTTTAATGGAATTACGATCTGGCCAATACTTATATAGAGATAAAAGTACCCAGCGCACTATTCTTTCAGATTTCTCCTGTATGTGACAAGGCGAGTTCCGTCTTGTATCAATAGTCCCAACTTAACTTTGGTTTTTGTTTATATGTTGCAGGGCTACTTACTAATTTCCTCGTTGAATCGTTGAAATACGAACTCTAATTCGAAGACTTGGTTGGGAAAGGCTTCTATTCTAATTGTCCGTTAAATTTAGACTTATTAAGTATGAAGTATTTCACCACTCTTTTAAGCCAATAACACGAATAATGTCGACTTACAATGCGTCAGTTGTTGGCTTGCCAGCGTAGACAAGCAACTTTACGTATCCTTAACGAAAATAATCAATAGGCGTCAAATCACAAGATCTTGGCGGTCAATTTACACTCCCATTAAGCGAAATTATGCATTCATAGAATGTTTTCTTCAATAAGTTGATTGCTTCGTTTGATTTATGACATGTAGCGAAATCCTGTTGAAACCACATCGCCTCCACATTCATGTCATCCAATTGTGACTCTTTAGCGAATAGCATTGACCGAATACGAGTATGTTCCGATGAATCTATCGGCCCACACCAAATGTTACAGCATTTCGGTAATCTCATGTGCATTTCTTCTGGCCGAATGCGACAATTTTGCTTTTTGACATATCCATTGAGCCAAAAATGTGCCTTATCGCCATACAAAATCTTTCAAAAAAAAAAACATTGGATTCAATTATTGCACGAACTGGATCTTGTAAGCCTCCGAACCAATATCTTTGGGTAAAATTTTCATAAAATGGACAGACAAAGACCAAGCTCTAGTGAACGACATCGAATTTATAAATTTGGATCTTCTTCAACGCTCTCCAGAAGAGATGCAAAATCCCCTTCAATATGAACTCTTATGTTGGTGCCATTGCTTTTGCTAATGGTCAGATGGTTGATTAAGACGGGGTTAAGATGTAGTATCTATCCTTATAGCACAACGTCTCTAGGGTTCTACGTGGACCATTTGTGGTAGGGCTTTTTTTTTAAGCAGCGCTTACGCTTATATTTCGATTGAAGTGTGTCAATCACCACCTTGGTCTATAATGGGGTGAAGTCCCCATTTTCGAATTAAATTTTGGTCGAGGGTGGGTGAAGCCTACTTAAAACCTCCGCTAATCTAAGGGTCATGGCGCCCTAGTATTTCATACATTTTAGGCACTTTCCAACAACGGATCTTAGATCTTTAATCAAACCTATGAAAAAAACGAGAGTTTCCTCGAAAAGTGCATTTGAGGGATGATTGCTAAGTTTCTTAAGAAGGACAATCTGAGGATATGTGTTCTTTTAACTGAACATAATCAGAAAACATTAGATCAATCAATTATATGCTCGTACACACACTGGAAATCTTTTTAAAGCAATGTATCGGGTATATATTTCCACTTCATCTACTGTTTTCAGACGTCAAAGGCACTCACTTAAGTTAAAGAAGCATTTGATTTTCCGTTCTCTTATTGGTAATAAGATATCTGCGCTGCACAGCTAAAATGAAGCAGAAAATGTTACAGACCGATTCGTACGCCATTGGATACAAGACTTAAAAGCTGCAATCAAAGTAAAGTAATTGAAAAATGCCTGTAAAACCGAAGCTTTCAGCCTTTGAAGTTCTTTCCCAGACCAGGAAATAAAATAAAATAATTAAAAAAAAAAAAAAACTTCAATCGATACGGTGTCCAAGGTTTGGTTGAGCAAGTGCAGCTCTTGTACAATAATGGCCACAGTATTTTCAAAGTTGAACACCCTCATTAGTATACGTTTCCATATAAATCTGTGAGTCTTCGGACAAGATGCATTTCAAACAAACCATCTCTAAGCGAGAAGATTTATTGAGACAATACGCTTTGAAATCGAATCGGGTATCCAGTCAGTAAGGCTAAGACGCAGGTCTCTTTAAAAGTCTCTTTTTAAAATTCGTTAAAAGTCGTGTGGTTTTTTCTGCTGAAGCAACTACGAGTATATAGATACCTATATTTTGCTTACTGTGGTGAAATTTTAACCACTTGGAGTTGAACTACGGATTGGAATAAGGACTATATTGTGATTGAATATAAGCTTCACATCTACGGATATAAACAGGGAAATCATGAAAAAGAAAGAACAGCGATAAGAAGTGCCACTTGATAGTTCTATGATATCCATAAAGTCTAATAAGACGAAACGTACAGTAAAAATTGTCAAATTCGTTAGTCCTCAATACCGACCAACCAATTTTGCTTTCGTCAAGACTAAAAAATCAAAATCTAACAGCGAATTCAAATTGAATCGAATGACAAACCCTCCCGATATTTTTACAGTGTTCTGGAACAGTTTAAATTTGACCCACCAAGATTTCGCCGTGGCAGCACATGCCACGATGGACATTCTTCATAAGCAATTTGACGGCATGATTATCTCGCACCATGGTGACGTGAACCGGCCACCGAGATTATGCGATTCAACGCATACTTGACTTCTTTCTTTTAAATCACAGTCCTATGCGAATAAGCCAGAAAAAATTAATGCATACAAAGACAACATAACGAATGCCAAGTCGTCGAAAATTTGACCTTATGAAACCATGCAACCAGAAAAATCGAGGCGGACATTTGAATGAGGATTTATTCCATACTTACTGCAATACCATAAAATGTTATTTCAAATAAAAAAGGGAAATATCTCAAACAACTTTTTTTATTTAGACTTTGAAGGAACAGCCCCTGTTCTGAGCCTTACGTCCTGTCATCTTATCTTCTGGCAGCAGGTCCGCCATAATCCACCAAAGGTCATTAGGCCAATTGTAGATGGGAAGGTAGGGGTTATCATATTGAACACAAGATGACAAGAAAAGTTTTTAGTTTAGTTTTTTTTAGGAACCTGTTTGATAGACAGATAGATCTCAAGTTTTAAAAATACAGCAATTAGGAATGAAAGAATCAAAACTGTATTCAACGAATAAGTTAAACTTCTGCCGTAGCGTGCAGCCTACAAGCACAATCGGCTTAGATTTATGTACTTACACCTAAGGTTGTTTTCTTTTTCACATACACATCACTATAAATGCTCTAAAAAACATACCACACACACGCGTGGAACACTTCCAATAAAAAGTGAATGTGTTTTTGTATAAGGATTTTTTTGTATAGCCTCACTTGTATTCGTATCACTCACGCTTCACGCAGAGCAGTTCTACGCTCTTTATATGAATTCCAAACTAATTTGCATAATTATGTGGATGTGACGAGGGCTAGGGAGAATCTAAGTGCGTATCCTTGCGTACAAAATACACAACACCACACATAAAATCCAGATCCGTTCCCGGGCCCTCTAACATTCACATGCAGAGAGGTTTAATTCGTTTTACTTTTTTTCCATCGTTATTATTCCTTATCCCATGGCTTTGTTTCCACTTCTTCCTATTTTTATGTTTTTTTTTTTCGACAGTTCTCTATCATTGACGTATTAGTGTGTGTACTCGTATCATATATTAAAATGAGCTTATGCGTGATTTACACGTGTAAAGTGGGGGGTTTTACGTATTTTTAAGGCAGCAGCTGGAAAATAAATGAAAAACATTAAAAAAAAAGAGAAGAAACAGTTCACGTTTCCAATCCCGACCCGTCCTCATTCCCGGTGAGTCCTTGTGATGTTAGAAACAGTCGAAAGTGAATACCTATTCCCTCTGTTTTTTTTCTAATGAATGCGGATTTCGTGTTTATCTGCATTTGATAAATGAGGAAGTAGAATGCATGGATGGTTATTTGCGAACGGGAAAATTCGAGAAACAGAAAAAGAAATGAACAATTTTCCGTTACGCAAGGACGAGCAAAACCAAATACTTTTCTATTACTCTTCTTGAATCGATGTGTCAGAATGGCAGACAGGAAATACGAGTATTAGTTTTTATTTTGACAAAGAAAAATAATGAAGATTGAATCACAATAGGCAAACGGGTTAATGCAGAATTTAAGAATATGTTGTCTCTATGAGCAAAATCCTACTAGGCCATTTCAGGTTCACATTAATTTAGTTAGAATTCATACATTTGCATCTTTGCACTCGTTTCATCATTTTGTCCTCAGTGAACATAGCGGGGCACACAAAATGTTGGTGTTTTGCCATTGTTTACCTAAATAATGATGACGTAAGGAAGTCAATTACTTTTTTAGCGTTTTGTGTGTTAGTCAAGGTTGGAACCCATTACGACTTGTGCTGTAGTCAGAGAACTTAACCACTACGTCACATAACCTCAATTCGAGTAATTAAGTTGATCAAAAAGCACTTTGGGTCAGTTCAACGTTCCTTGAATCTTTGAGGAAACAAACATGTTGATAGGCCTTGGCAATATCACTATTTGGGTCTTTTTCTATCTGTGTTATGTTCAATATCAGTGAGGTCCCACCCATGTCACGCCACGAGGACAAAAATAACCTGATCAAATTTGCCGAAACCTTTTTCTCAGATCATGTCCTATTTTTTTTTTATACACAAAAGTGCATCTACTACGGTTTTATTGAATGGCCGATAAGAATGTATTCTCTCAAGGCAGGGTCATCCATTAGTTGGTCTCTTAAGAGTGATTTGGTCTCGCACACCCAAGAACATTGAAACATGGTGTATTTTGCTAGTGGCATATGAGGAAGATAGATGTGTTTTATTCCCTACCCCAATCGTATGATGATTTGATCATCATGGACTGCTAAGATGCATTTCCAATGCTTGTTTTGCAAAGTAATAAGAGAAGCACTTCTCTCCTCCTAGTACCCTTAAATTCATCGAACATGGCATGACAGGGCTTATGGGTAATATGCCTCAAACATCTCAAGGCTAGTAGATATTAACAGATATTAAGGGTAGAAACCCCATTACTTGGGATATAATACGCTGAAGGTTAAAACAACTTGATGTATACTCTATCGCTTATACAAAGAGTTGTGCCCATGTCTATTCTTCTACTTGTCTACGTGCTTAAAAGAAACCCCATTCTGTCTTCCACTTTAATTCTGTCCGGGCATTCCTTCGTAGGATCAAATTTCATCCCATGCCTTTGATTTTTACATTCCAGAGTGTGTTTTTTTAATTTAGCTATCGCCTTGCGAAATAGCAATATGGGCTATCTTCAATGATTGATTCTTTCGACAGAATCAATTTTATGGCACAATGGGTCCTTGCAGAACTACACGCTCTTGGAATATTGGTTCTTGATGGCGGTAAAGCACCGTATAAGCCGAAGTCTTATTCAGTGAAACTCTGGAAATAGCTATCGATTCCAGACACCACCAATTTCGCTAATTTGAATAACACACTTTTAGAACGGTGTACGTCACCTAAGCATAGGCACCATGCGTTCTACAAGTTATATGCATATTCCATATGTCCATGCTGCCAAAAATGTTAATTGTCTACCAATATGGAACTCGTGGGTTTTTCGAATATTTGCCTAATCGGTTGCCGTCTTGAAACTTTACCGACCATACTGAGGAAACAAATGAAAGCTTCGTATCTTTTCTTATACATCGGGTTGATCAGACAAGCGATTCTTTGAACAAATCAGTGGTAGGACACTCAACAGTAACTTTTTGTTTTCAAGGCAGACAATCATTGATTCTACTGAGGAGACCGCTATATCTGGTATTGTCTGTTGAAGTATTCTTTCTTAATGCTCAATATCATATCTGAATGTAAGTGCCTTTGCGTGCAAGCAGATTCTGAAACAGTGAGAATTTTCAAATTAAGTTTCGGTCGACATAATACACCAACTGCAGTTGTACGCAAGTTTGTAAAGAAAGATCGTGAAACTGGTTTGCTGATTGATAACCGTACATATTTTCATATTCGTCCTGTGCACTCAAGGGAAAATTTTGCAGCCCAAACTAGAGAACCTTTTGGGCCAAAGATTTCAGCAACTTAATATCAGTCCCACTAGCCTGAGTGGAATTTTGTTATCGTTTCTCTGTATGGGCTTTAGAGCGGCTAAAAATAGACGACAATTTTAGTCAAACAATTTCAGATGAGGCGCATTTCTATCTTGGAGGCTACGAAAACTAGCAGAATTTCCGTATTTTGAATTCAATGAATTAAGACATGTCACTGGTGCGTTTTTTTTGGAGTGGGGTTATTATTGGTCTATTTTTCTTCACAGACGACAATAGAAGAAACGTTAGTCAATGGACAGCGCTACTGAAGCGATTTATTGTAGCCAGAAACTGATGATTTGGACTTGGGGGTGCTATGCTTTCAGCAAAGTGGGACTACGTGCCACACAAGCCACTCAACAATCGATTTATTACATACACTTGATGATATGCAAACAATCTAATGAAGATTTAGGCACTCTTGAAAAATTCGATTGACAGGATGGCCTACTACCATGCCAGCCAAGGCATTAGATTAAGCAACAGTCGATTAATAATATCGATCAGTATTTTTTAAAATTAATCAACTGATTCCCACCCTTTATTTGTAGAACTCCCAAGTCTTGAAGTTGTAGTCGCATCGGCAATAACTATATCTTCTAAGTCGATATTATCAGTTTGAAAGTTCGGGGATCTTAAATGCTGGAGACATGTTTATTCTGAACATCTGGATGCTGAAACAGAGTAATTGCTTTCATAATACTTCGCTCAGGCTCACTAGTTGATCAATCAAAGTTAGCCTTGCTATCATGATTCTCGAATGGTAAATTAGGATAATTCTTAAGATGACGATTGTTGTCTGGCGTTTTTGGCTTCGTACTGGAATTCAAATGATTCACTGTCATCAGTTTGACACAACATCTGCATCTTAATGAGGAGTTCCCGTTGTCAATATATTGCTAGCCAATCTGACTGCATATCTAGAAACTTATTTCAGACGTCCTTTTTGATTAAATCTTTCGATGAATCGAAAAACCTGAACTAATCGTAAAAACAAAAACCCCTCTACACACTTCCTTATTCAAAAAGTCATAAAGCCAATTAAGTTATCTACTATTGAGATACAACCCCAGCGAGCAATTGTTAAATGACCAATTAAATATTACGCATAACAAACTCATCATCCTTACCCCCGACAATGACCATTTAGCGACGATCATCACCCCTCTATCAAATAGATAATCACATGTATGCTCAGTAACTACTTATTTTGATGACATTAATTCGCCTTTAACGCATCCGGATAAACCAGCACTTCCTCTACTCCATCGGACATAATTCTCTTTCAACTGACCCTCTGACCAATGGTCAACAGGATTATGCCTCTAACAACCCTAATTGTGATCTTCATTTACTACCCTAGCCGTAGCGGAATTTATTCCTCCGTTTTTTTTCATTCACCCTAAATACAGGAGCAGATAAACTGACCATAACAACCCATGTCCAATGGTCAGTTAAACCAATTATCGACCCTTCAAGGATAGGAACATAAAAATGGAAAACGAAACACCATGAGCCCTTGGATTTTAAAATAATTTCCTGCTGTTGACTTGTTGCGTCTTCATCATTCCCTTCCCTCGATTGGTATTACAAACATGGCTTGACCATTGTCCCTTTTTTTGTGACTAAATCACAGTTAAGAATCCCCTCAATTGGTTATCATTATCACAGAGGCTATTAAAAAGTCATTTGACTGTCCAACATTGTTCTGATCCTTGTTGGATAAGGGGTTAGATAAATTGTTGTTTGCCTGTTCCGGTGATTTGTTGATTTTTCTATTTTCCACCGAACAATGTTATGACATGTGAAAATTATGTCCAACAATACGGGCGGACAGTGAGTGATTTTTCAAGGGATTCCGCACAAAAGAATGTAGCACGACAACGGCAAGGATGATTTCTTATTGTGTTGTGCTGCCTTGTCGTATTTAACGATCTCAAGAATGTTTGTCTAAGAATTCAACTGCAAGATGACAGTTCCAAGGGTAACAAACGATTTGTTACATTTATTTTTTTCCAACCAGAGGAAGGTGAATCCTTGTTTAAATGTTCCATTACCAAATGCAGAGACTTTAAAAAGCAAAATAAAACCAACACCGACTGCAATGAAAGTAGCACCATCAAACCTTTGTTGCGGTTAATTCCACTTTTTTATGATATTTTTCTTTAATTCATTTTCTTCCGCAGGACTAAATTTTATTTCGCGTGTAATTTACATTTTTCCATTCGAAAGGATTCCCTTCCGTTTCACTCATCTGACGACAAAATCTTCACTGTTTGTTCCATGCGAAGGCATCATTATTTCCGTGACGTCTCGTTGTTGAGAGAGCAAAAAATATAAAACAAAAAATTGCCGCATCCTTAATTTGCTGTTTTCCTCTTAATTGCAAGATACGTGGGTGTCCTGCTTCTTTTTTTAATTATTTTTTTTTTCTATCCCGCACACGGAGGGATACAAATGAAATCTCATTTCCTTATCTGAGACTGAGACTGAGACTGAGCTGGAAGTTGGAAGTTGGAAATTTAATTCTCGAAAATATGCTGACTTCAATATTTTGTGGCATAATATCCGTTTAGAAGGATAACACATTGCATCCCTCTTCAGGACACAGTCATATACAAAATTTACAAGATAAATTCTTAAACCAAATATTCATTATCCTTTGGATGGGAGAAGTCCACTTTATGTAGAAATTGTTATTGAAATTGTGAAATATCCTTTTGACCAGTTTCCTTGGTAGCTGAAACCTCAAACCTAAAGAGAACAAATACAAGTACCAATGTCCTTGGTAAAGGATTTTGCTAAGAATTTATTGAGGAACACCAAATAACAGTAAAATTTATTCGTCTTGACCACCTTTTGACGCAAGAAAACACATTAATCCTGACATTTCAATAAGACAAAATCAAAAAGGGATTGCATTCCTCTTCCTGTTTTTGTTATTATACATAGAACGATTGAGGACGAGGTGCTCGTATACTGATGATGGGGCAAGGATTTTCGAAATTCGAATGCATGCAATGGAAAAACAAACACTCAGCAGAAAACAAGACGAAGATAACGAAAGTGGTCAACTGGGGAATTTGACCATTTCTGCTTCTTCTTGTTTTTTTTTTCTTGAGAAAGGGTCCTTTAAGTATAGATACGAAGTAAATGAAAATATTCTTGGGAAAGAGGATTTTTGGTTTAGTCAGGTGTGGTCGGAAGCAGCTCTGAGACTAAGAAAATAAACCAAACGAAGGAATGTCTTGGGATCAGCAGCAGAACAATGATAAGGTATTGACTTCAGTAAGGATTCTTGTGGTCTATAGCACATTTGATGTGCACTAAGCGTTGTGTCGTCAGATCTTTTCTTCAGTCTGAACAAACAGTGTATTGGAAAACAAAAAACAAAAGATCTGATATGTCCGAATGTGATTTTTGTGAATTCTGATATCGACCAGGTACGTAGTTTTTTTTAGTTTGTTATCTTCAACCGAATAATTGGGTATATCCAGAGACAACAATATAATAAAGGGTCAATGCAATGTTAATGTCTAGCACTGGTCTACTTTAGCACACACTTTGCTTTTATCAAAAAGAATAATTTTAGCGCTCTATATGTTAACGCCTTTAAATAGTCTATAATGCAATAACTGGCGGGCTTGCGGATATAGACTATACAATTTGCTTTAAAAGGTATTATCCTGCAAATGGAGAAACTTTTACTTGCGTGTAATTAAAATAATCAATAACCGCCTTCAATACAATCCTGCTCATAGGACAGGGTTATATTAGAAAATAAGTCAGTTGAATTCATATTTTGGCTAGTTAACCTGAGACGTTATCCGATTATCCCTTTAAGGAGTTGTTTAATTTTTGTTCGCTCTGCCGATGCTTCATGCGTTATGACTGCGGTAATAAACGTTACCAACTGAAAGCTTCAGTAAGCGCTTATCACTTCTAATTGGTTGATGTTCCGTTTTATTATCCTTTATCGCGCTGTAGCTTTTTCTTTCTATTTACTTCTTGCTTTTGTAGACTTGTTAAATGGTACACTCGAAGTCGAGACTGTTCAGATTTTAAGTATTTCACCGATGGCGGAGGGGTCGGTGAGAGAAATCGCTCCGCTTGGAATGTCTTACGTTTGACTATCTTATTGAGATCGCTAGATTTGTCATTATAGCCTTGATACGAGTAGGTACATTCCTGTTAAGGTAAGTGATTGAGAGGGAGAGCCTCACAAAACTCTCAGCATTTCTAATTTGGTCGGAAACGCTAAAAGTTTAGAAAAATTAGTTGCGGAAAGGTGTCTGCAGACTTAACGCAATACGATTTGTATCGGTTTGGGATGCTTCACACAAAGGAAAGTGGACATACAAGCTTATTCCGAAGAAAGAATCATGGATAAATAGAAGCCATGGGGAGGTAAGCTACCTACTGATGCAAATCCAATCAGGCCATGTTGGGTATCGCCGATATCTTCACCAGCCTTAGACCTGACGTCACTTCAGAAAGCCTAGTATTTCCTGGATATAAAACGGCCGGAACATGCCATATTTAACTACCCAAGGTTCCACGAGAAAAAACACAACCTTTTAACAACTATGGATCGTTTAATGTGCTTACAGCTTCTTCAAATTGTCGACTTAAATAGTTCTGAATAATTTGCCAAGTTCACTACTCATGTAGAAGAAGACAGAAATTATTACTGCCTAATTTTTCTTCCTACAGCTTCACTTCATTGGCCCTCCAGGACAGCTTTGCAGTCGACCCCGCGAATTTAGAAAGATCATTTCTGTAGACTTTGTAACGGCGATGAGAAAACAAATATCGCTGTCAGGCAGAATTAACCTTACACCATGGACGATGTAAACCAACAATTCCGTTCACCCGACCTGGATGAATGAAGATAGCGATATCAAAGCCGAAGTCCAACAAAGCTGCTAGAGCGGACGGCCTGACTCCCGAGCTCTTTAAAGTGGCAAAAGATTTTGAGCTGCATCATCGAAGTCTGCTTAACATCGCATACAAGATCTTATCGGGAGTATTGTGTGATCGCCTGAAGCCGTTCGTCAGCAACCTGATTGGTCCATTTCAGTGTGGCTTCTGGCCAGGAAAGTGCACCATCGATACAAGAATAAAAAACGTATCAACTTCAAATCGAAGCACGGAACCTATTCATCAATATAAGGCCGCGAATTACAGCACCTATAGTGACGAGCTATACAAAGCAATAACTGGTTTTGGCATCCCTGCTAAATTCGTCGATCTGCACGCTTCTTCATTAAGATCGCCAAAGATCTCACCGAGGCTTTTAATGTCAAAAAAAGAATAAGACAAGGCGATTATGCTGTTATGCGATTTCTTTTATAGTGTAAAACTGACGCGCAAACACAAAAGGCACAATCTGTCCGATTACTCATATACAACGGAAGCGGCGAAAATGCGTTATGGGTTGTACGGTTAACGAGGGCAAGACTAAGTATATGCTCTCAAGTAAGAAAGACACCCAACACCAACCAACACCAACACGTCCCGGATAGAAATTCGACAGATATAATATTGAGGTAGTTAAGGGCATTGTCTACCTAGGCTCCGCTATCAATTCATACAACGACAACAGCACCGAGTTCAAAGGGAGAATAACTCTTCCCAATCGCTGATTCTTTGGTCTAAGAAGGCAATTGACTAGCAAAGACCGCTCTCGAATAACAAAAGTGACCCTATATATGAGCTTAACAATCCCAGTCCTGATCTATCGCGTAGAGGCATGTATTTTATCAGGAATGAATGAAAGTGATCTTGGCCGTTTTGAGAAAAAATCCTCCGAATGATTTTCGGTTCCGACTGCATTCACGGTGAGTGAAGGAGGTGGTGCACCGAGTAGAAGGGGACCTCGGGAGGTGCTTGTTGACTTCGACCTAATTCCACCTTGGATTGTAGAGCCACTTTAGTAAGTAAGTAAGCCTCACATCAGATTGGATATGGATATGGAGATCTCATTTGTTTTGTCATGAATCTCTGTTACTTTTTTTTTTGCATGAGTTGAAAAATCACAACTCCTTATCTTAAATTACCGACTTGCTGAGATAACACGATTCTTTGTGTACCCTGTAGACTTTGCTTGGCCACCTATGGTAGTTCTTTGAGACTGGCTAAAACCCCAATCAATCTGAATGATAAAACCATGTTTTAAGCACATATTTGTAAGCTTCTCTTTTATATCCCACGATTCTTTATCGGTTTTATGGTATCAATCATGCTCACGCCTTCTTGTTCGGTATATACTTGTAACAATCTATTTTTATTTTATTTAGATGCTAATTGTCGCAGAGCACACGTCATATGTATCCAAATATTTCATCCATGGCTCAAAGACTTTATAATAATTTTACAATTAAAATCACAAAAATGCTCTTACATTTTTAATATCTTTTTGATTAGCCTAAAAGTAATATTATGAGACTTTTTATAATGAAACTCTCACCCTTTTAAAATAGAAGATTTGCCTTGTCCCGAGAAAAAGTTCCAACCTTAACAGACTGTGGTTTAATTAGTTCCAAAGCATTTTGACTTTTCTAAAAAAAAAACTTTTATCACTCCCTTAAAAATATCCACATCTATCAATTCACGCATAGAATTTAAATGTACACATGACATGAGCACACTTGCGTGGATTTTAATTTAAAAAATGCGTTTCACATCCTTAAATTTGAGTTTTCATCTCACTACCCCCAAAGTTTCCGTCTACAAAACAATATAAAATAGAAAATTAAAAAAAAATTCCCTCATGATATATCGTTCTAAATACCCTCGCTGTCTTAAAAGCGACCTTTCTCTTACTTTAGACAAAAACGTTAAAAGGCAGAAAAAAACATGCAGGATGTGAGCAATGAAACGAAGGATAACGCACAAGAAAAAAAAAAATCGTAATAACCCAGGACAAGTAATGAGACTTACCGGGCATCGGATAGTGTGAGCCAGGATGGTGACTCATACCGAATGTACAAATATAGGTATGTTTAAGCATATATACATATGGATACGCATTAAAAATAAAAGAAAAGAACAACTTTATAAAATGGATGTGATATCCATCCCCCCAGTCATGAATAACCCCACTTGTCCCCTTCATTTACCAAACCGGGTCTCTGCCCGCTCTTCTTTGTTCGAGGAGGTTTCCTTCGGAGAAAGCTTTGCCATGAGTCTCTGACTCTCAGTCCATATCCATACAGAGTTACTCATTACCAAAGATGGAAATTAGGGATAAGTACGAGTAAAAAACAGAAAAACTTTCGTGTGGATACGAATTTGGGAAAAAAAATAACGTTGAATTTTTTTTAGCTGAATTTTAAAAATTCACCCTCAGGGTGTTACACACTGCTGACGACATGGCGATACGAATAAACGAATAAACGAATATACGAATATGTGCGTGTATAGTTTCAACCCATCTTAAGACATCTTCCAAGGCAATGAGGAGATGAGGCGACCGACCCATAGAACACAAGGGTGATTAAAAGTTTTGTAAAAAAAAAACACAGAAGAGTAAAAAACAAAAATGGAAAAAATGTAAGGGGGCTAAGACTTGTACAATATGTGAATGGTGTAGACGTCTGGTATGAACTTTTGTAATTATCGGATCGGGGTTGAGTTCGAATGTTGTCTTAGGAAACGTAGCAACAGTGCGAGACGTATCGAAAGTGGCCTGAAAATAAATTATAAAATCTGCATTTTTTCTGCCTTTCATGTCTTTTTTTTTAATCTTTCGTAAAAGGATAAGAAAACACTTCATAGATAAAGTGGTGATAGTACCCCAACTACAACAGGTTGTACCTAGGTGCTTAGAAAAAGTGTGTAGCGTAGTGCCTCGTTACGAAACTATTCGTCTGAAGTCGCTCCTACTGAGGAACAGCAGAAAAATCACTTATCTCTTACAGACACCGGAAAGTACTTGATTGTACTGTTGGCATCGAAGAGGGTAATACCATCTGAGTTTTAGACGCAAACCAAACGCAACTGTCAATCGATGCCCAAGTGTAGTACGCAGGCAGTACTGATGAGGATCCGAGTCCTAAAATCAGGCCGACCTCATTTTTGTTGTCTAATTATGACCTCAAACTCATTGAATTATTCCTTACTTCAGATAAGCTTTCCATATAAAAAATTTAGCTGGGTACAGTAAGGCCCTGCAGGTATAGCTGCAGTTGCATATACTTCAGCTCCTTACTATGATAGAGTTATTTGCCATCATGGCTTCGTACATCTTTCCTTGAAAAACAGACGTTAGTTCTTTCTAAACCAGAATACAATCTTACTTTTTCGTGTTCCAAAGGACAAGAAAAGTTGATTTCGTATTATACTTTTGGAGAACCAGGAGTTCTGCTGTCATTCTATGACTCTACATCTCTAAAAAATAATATTGAAAGATAGTCCGCGCTCCAGAACTTATTGTATCAAATACCACTTCTATTTGGTTGAAAGATGTCTCCGAGAATGAAGCTCATGATAACAATAACAAGAGTCGGATATTAATTAATTCATGTGGATCGTTCCAAGGCGAGCTTAGAAAGCCCCCATGCAGCGAAGGCACACAAAGGATAGCCGTGAAGATCCAGAGGCCTCTTCTCGGTGACGAGTCCCACGTCTGCTGAAAGCTTTAAGTGATCAACTCAATGAAAATGACTGATTGATACCCAATTTATAGTGCACTAGTCGCCATGCAATCTATCAAACAACCTTTTTATTTAGAGCTACAAATCATTCTAATTTAAAAAAGTCGCGGAGAATATATATATATACTCGTACGAAAGTCGAAAAGATTGTTCAATGAGAAATCTGGCTGGTAGAAATCAAAGCAGAGTGACTCTGTCACACCTATTGGAGCACATCTTTCATGTTAACTTTGTATTTGTCTCTCAATCTGAGTATGGTCAAACGTCACTACATCCTGTGATAGACCTACCCCTCTATCAACCGCCCTTTCTAAGCTGTACGATATAAGCCAGTAGTCCCAAGGATAATTTCCTTGCAGTCTACCTGGCACAAATCTTTCGATTCGATTTTTAATTTTGATAAGATCCACATCGTGGTTCGAACTATGGTCTCAAGCACGCGTATATGGAACTGTCGCGTTATTAATAGGAACTTAAGAAGGCTTTCGCTTATAATGATAAAATAAGTTCATGCTACGTTAGGTAGATAAATATGACTTACTCGTAACTTAGAGGTCCCTTCGTTAGGATAAAATAACTGACATTTAAGTTTCTTTGATTAATCACAAGTTCCGTTCGCAAAGAGCTTGTGTATGTTCTCTAAACGAACCATACTTTGATATGATGACAACTTCTAAATGGATTTTAGAAATTAGGCTCGCAAGTTCAGGAAATCAGCAATGCCAATATTCAGTCGGTTAATGCACAGCTTCAGTAGAAATTCGCCTTTGACCTTAAAAACCACAAAATTTGAGCCCTAGTTTGGAGTACTCCAAATTTAACTTCCAACCATATAAGCGTTGTGCATTAAGCTTTTGTTTAAATATCATCATATATATGGCGCACCATACCAATATTGACATATCTTTAAACCATGAATCGCGTTACATGTCGAACTGCTTCACACAAGTCGCATTTATCGATACAAAGCTTAAAAATATTGCATTGTCGACTGCTAAGAACTCTTACTTATTTTCAAAGAAGCAATTAAATTAAATAAATAAATTGAAAGGACTCCCCTGACTGGTAACGCCTCTCATGATTTTATTTAAAAAAACAGCGAAACATTTCAATTCAGGATTTTCAATTATAGCCTGATGGCAACGATTAGTAAAAGGCCTCGTAGAAGTAGCGTCTTCCGACAGGTGCTGGTTCCTTAAATGACGAGAATGAGCCTCTGCAGCCGAACATCTTGCAGCTCTGCTAATAAGTCCTACTTCACGCCTCCTCGTGGCGCCATCTGGGAATCTCACTAGAGGTTGCGAAGTGAAGGGGGCAAATGGCGAGTTTCCTGCGCCATTAACCAGGATTAGTGTCGGAAAAACAAAACAAGACCTTATCCGGGCTACTCCGACATATTTGGAGCTCAGGCCGGAAAGGATTTCCAGGACTTAGCCAGGGTCTTGGAAAAGAGATGGTGGCGGACGAGCCCTATAAGGGCCAACGGCAGCGCTCACATCCCGGAACGGGTTACTGGCCTCGTCCTAGGGGCACTCAAAGTGGAACTGGTCCTCCAGATTGGGGGTTGTGCCGCCGGGGTAACTGCCCAGCCATTTAAAAAAGATTAAGTTACGAAGCATCAACAAGTCTCGGATATGGACGGATCTACTGTTGACAACCCACGCAAACGATTTAAGGACAATGAGCTTCGGATATGCACGTGGAATGGTAGATCCCTTAATAGACCACGTGCAGCCGAGCAACTAGCGGAGGCCCTAAACTGCTGCAAAGCAGACATAACCGCTTTCCAAGAAATGCGATGGGATGGGCCGGACAAAAAGAAGATGAAAAACTGCGACATCTACTACGGCAATTGCTATCGACGGCAAAAGCAGCGCTTATTTGGATGCGGATTTGTTGTCGGAGGCAGACTAATACGAGAAGTCCTCAGCTTCCGGCATGTGAGCGAGCGCCTCGTAGCAATCCGCATCAAGGCTAAATTCGCCAACATAAGCCTCATATGCGCGCATGCCCCCACAGAGGAGAAAGATGACGACACCAAGGATGCCTTCTACGAGCTCCCTAACAAGACCTACGAGCAATGCCCTAGCTATGACATTAAAATTGTCCTCGGTGATTTTAATGCAAGGCTAGGAAGAGAGGGTATCTTTGGTGGAACAATCGGAAAATGTAGCCTGCACAACACCACCTCCGATAACGGATTCAGGCTAATCGACTTTGCGGCGGGGCGAAACATTGTCGTGGCTAGCACGCGGTTCCCACATCTCGACATACACAAGGGGACTTGGAGAACTCCTGATCAATCAACAGTCAACCAGATTGATCACATTGCGATCGACGCAAGACACTCCTCCAGTATTATGGATGTCCGCACGCTCCGAGGAACCAACATCGACTCCGACCATTACCTTGGTACCGTACGGGCCAAGGTACGGTTGCGGATATCCCAAACTACGCCAAGACAAACTAATGCTGTGAGAAAATTCGACGTCAGACGGCTACAATCGCAAGAGATCGCCAAGTCCTTTTCCGATCGAGTGTCTCTTAATCTCTTAAGAGGTCCAATGCCGCCAGCATCAAGCATCGAAGACCATTGGAAACACTGCCAAAACGCCATCAGAGATGCCGCTTCTGATGTGCTGGGTTTCACTCGTCCACCACAACGAAACCCCTGGTTCGATGATGAATGCCGGCAAGCACATGCAGCTAAGCAAGATGCATATAACGCGGCGCTGCTTAGAAAGACCAGAGCTGCTCATGAGCTCTATGAGCGGAAGAGGAGAGACGAGCACCGGCTTCTCAGGAGGAAGAAGAAAGAGCATGAGAAGCGCGCGGTCGAGGAAATTGAGAGATGCTACTCCAGGAATGAGGTTCGGAAGTTTTACCAAAAGGTAAAAATAACATGCCGCGGAAACAAACCCCGAACCGAAGCCTGTAGAGATGAACAAGGGAACATCGTAGTAGAATCGCAGTCGATGCTGAGGATTTGGAAAGATCATTTCTGCAGACTGTATAACGGCGATGACGGACCAAATACCGCTGTCAGGCAGAATCAACCTTTCAACTTGGTCGATGATGACCAACAATTCCGTCCACCCGACCTGGATGAAGTGAAGATAGCTATATCGAAGCTTAAGTCCAACAAAGCTGCTGGAGCGGATGGCCTGACTGCCGAGCTCGTCCAAGCGGCAGGCGATGACTTGGTAAGGAGCATACACCAACTCATCTGTAAAATATGGTCGGACGAAAGTATGCCCGATGAATGGAACCTCAGCATTGTTTGTCCAATTCTCAAGAAAGGAGACCCTCCGAACTGCGCCAACTACAGAGGCATCAGTCTCCTTAATATCGCATATAAGATCTTATCCGCCGTATTGTGTGAACGCCTGAAGCCGTTTGTCAACAACCTGATAGGTTAATAACAGTGTGGCTTCAGGCCAGGAAAGTCCACCATCGACCAGATATTCACACTACGGCAGATCTTGGAGAAGACCCATGAGCTTCAGATCGATACCCACCACCTATTCATCGATTTTAAGGCCGCGTATGACAGCATCTATAGAGACGAGCTATATAGAGCAATGTCTAGTTTTGGCATCCCTGCCAAACTCGTCCGTCTGTGCAGGAAGACGATGGAGAATGCACGCTGCTCCATCAAGGTCGGTACAGATCTCACCGAGACCTCTGATGTCCAGAAAGGATTTAGACAAGGCGATGCGCTGTCATGCGATTTTTTCAACATCGTACATGAAAGAATAGTGCAAAACTCACGAGCAAACACAAGAGGCACTATCTTTCAAAAGTCCGTCTAACTACTCGCATACGCCGACGATATTGACATAATCGGGAGAAAGCAGCGTGATGTCAGTGGCGCTTTCGCGAGTATTGAGACGGAAGCGGCGAAAATGGGTTTAGCGGTCAATGAGGGCAAGACCAGGTATATGCTGTCAAGCAAAAAGGACAACCAACACCGACGTCTCGGACAGAACGTCACCCTCGACAGATATAACTTTGAGGTAGTTAAGGACTTTGTCTACCTAGGCTCCGCTATAAATACAGACAACGACACCAGCGCTGAGATCAAGCGAAGAATAACTCTTCCCAACCGCTGTTTCTTTGGGTTAAGAAGGCAATTGAGTAGCAAAGCCCTCTCTCGGACAACAAAAGTCACCCTTTATAAGACTTTAATAATCCCGGTCCTGCTCTATGGCACAGAGGCATGGACATTATCAAAAATGGATGAGGGTGTTCTTGGTTGCTTCGAGAGAAAAATTCTTCGGGCGATCTTCGGTCCCGTCTGCATTGACGGTGAGTGGAGGAGGAGATACAACGACGAACTGTATGGACTGTACAGCGACATGGACCTAGCCAGAAGAGTGAAGATCCAAAGACTGAGATGGCTGGGTCATGTAGAGCGCATGGACACCAATGCTCCGGTCCGAAAAGTCTTCGAATCCGCCCCCGAGGTACAGCGCAGTAGAGGAAGGCCAAGACTCAGGTGGCGCACGCAAGTGGAAGAGGACCTCAGCCAACTTAGCGTGCGAAACTGGAGACAGCTAGCCAGGGATCGAGCTAGCTGGAGAAGCTTGTTGACTGAGGCCCAGGTCCACCCCGGACTGCTGTAGCGCCACCTAAAGTAAGTAAGTAAGTAAATCCTTTACAAATTTCTTAAAAATGTTATTTTTTTGCTGTGCACGGATAAAGATAAGTACCTTTATTATCGATGCAATATCTGGTAGAGACCTTGTATTCTAGCTACCAATTAATTCGCCTTATTTTTGTACTAACTCAAGACGTACTTAATTGGTTTCGCTATTTCTGCACTACACTTATCGCAATTTCCGTCGTCTTATCGATCCCTAACTATGTTTTTAGTAGGCGTAAAGCTGCAAATTATCTCCAATATTCTTGAAAAGTAATTTTATCTCGTGGCTTAACAGATAAAATGTTGCTCCCATGAAGGGTGGAAGTAAATCTTTCATATGACCATAGTCGGTTTGTATACGTATTACCTTTCCTATTTGTTGTTAGCCGATTGTAACACTTGAACGTTGTATCTTTAACGTGAACCCGAAGAAAATTTGCAGTTCGAGTAAATCTTATATTGTAGTTTGTGGAGCCATCGATGCCAAATCCCGAAAAGACCTGTGAGACTTACAGCTACCAGACGTCCATAATTTATGCCTTGAACAAATAGAAATTGGTTTCCGTCAAGCTTCCTGGAAAATGGACTCCTATGACTTGTTAAATTTTGGCAGCGGAAAGCTGCGTGCACGCAGTGATATAGTGATGCCACATGGAAACATTTTCATTGCAAACAAACTTTCTTACATTTTCTACCACTGAGCACACTTCTCTAGTATTTCGCCCGGGATTTTAATTTCTTTCGCAAAAATCTTACCTGCTACTTGCAGGGCCTGATATCTAATTTCTCTTATAGGGAATGAAATGGGTAAATAGACTATAATAGTCCGCAGCCTCAAGGATATTAATTTTAACTGGAAGAACGACTAATATTGTAAGCTGATTCCTGAATTGTTGTCCGAAAATAGCTAGTGTGTTACAAAGTGAGTAGTACTCGTACTATTAGTGCAGTGTACACGTTCATTTATTTTATTCCACGGGATATACAGATACAGGCTTACCATCGAATTTATTCTAGACAGATGATAGGTGACATCGGTATGTATGGGTGGCCGTGGCTCAAGGGGTACGGACCTGGCTTCCAATTTAGAAGGTTCGGTGTTCGAATCCCAGCTAAGCCCGAAAGACTTGCATTTTTTCAGTCAACAAAAATCTAGTAAGATGTGTAGTTGACTAAAATGCAACAACAAACCAGCTCTCACTAACAATTTAGTCTACCCATTAAATGTTGCATGCCGCCCATCCATCATAAGAATCAATTAGCCCAAATTTTTACTTCTCTCCAATGTTCCAAAAAACTTATAATGCTGAGGCTTTATAAGTGTATTCATACCGACTAAGTGTTAAGTTCTTTAAAAACAAAACAAAAAGTATAGACCGTATACGCCATCACTGCTAAGTCATCAATGTCATCTATTAGATTGTGCTGTAAACGGATTCGGAAATTCAGGGTGAACGTAGCTTTATTCGCTAGATGGCTACGTAGCCTACCAAACTCAAGCATAATGTTAGCTCTGCTTCAATTCAGATAATTCAATTCAATTCTATGTGGTTAAAATTCCATATCCATAAGCAAATTATCGACTATTTCTTTATTTACAATTCAATGCGCCCTTAGACTAAAATCGTTATTGCGCGAGGTTTCAATGTACACAATTCTGAGTGGCTTTAACATTCTTTTCAGGCAACAGCCGAAGGACGGTATGTTGACGCCGATAGTCATACCGCCAACAATCTGGACTTGATTTCGACTTCTCACCCGGATAAGTACAAACATGATCGATGTGCTATTCCCACTAGGCTCATCCGACCACTGTGTCATATTAGCTAATTTCTCGTATTCTAACCAGACACTTCGATAAGAGATACTAAAAAGAACCGTAAGAGAAAGCCAATTGGAGCGGGCTTAACAGTCTCTAAAGGAATTATAAATGGTCGTTATGTTTCCTCGACAACGACGTGGATGCTGCTCCTGATATGATCACAAGCACTATGCTTTTCGGAATGAGATCCTTTATTGTTCATTGAATGAAGTAGCTCAACCCAGAAGAAAAGGAATAGTTCGACTCGAGCTGTATAGAAGCTAAAAAGGTTAAGCTAGAGTTTTTCGGTCCTACAAGATCGAACCGTCAGAGGAAATCACCGAAAAAAAACTCAACGAGCCAGAAATAACTGCATCACCTTTTCAAGATTATGAAATACAAATACGACTAAAACTAAGGAAAAGTATCCAACAATGTCCTAAAGGTAGTAAACAAATTTGGACGATCGTCAAAAACGTTTAAAATACTGCCTCATCCTCCATCCCAATGCTGTACCCAGCTTAACAATTTCAGATAATGCCTTGTCTCCTTCTTGAATGCGTCGAATCTTCGCACTGCTTCGAGTTCGAAACGAGCATTTGTCCAGCCGGTCCCTTAAATAGACTAACTTTCCTCTCACTCCTCCTACAGGTCCATCTACACTTTTAAACCACTATACTCCCTTTCTGACTCTTCGGATGTATGGAGAACAGGCATGACAGCACATTAATCTCATTAAATTTTGAAATTAATAACATGACTCTTTGGAGAACCAAGCGAAATTTTAAAACCTAGCCCTTATCCATGAATGGCACTTACATCCCCCAAATCAAAAAACTTTCCATTGTCTTGTGTGACTATTGAATCTACAATGATCACATATTTGATGTCCCTAAAAATAGCGCGAAATGTCTATGTTTCCTCGAGCGATGTAAGAAATATTTCATCCTCTCTGATCCGGCCTCATAGGTCGTCCTAGTGCTTCCGAAAATTAATTTAGGGTTAAGATTTCCATCAAATTTGTATGTCAATATATTGGATGGATCTTACCATTAATGGAATATAGCATCATTCCAATGTCCTTCACAGAAGCTCTTGGAGGACCTGATGTTAACAAGATAATTACATATCGGCCAATAACTCGGCCATAACTTAACGGATACTCATTTTCAAAGCATCAGGAGTTCAAGGAACGTTGTTTTGCATAGCTATACAAAATTTAATCCAGTAGTGACAAATTACACGATCTTGGTGGTCAGTTCACGTCATCAAAACGCGAAATAACTCGTCCAGGAAATTTTTCTTGCGATAAAACTTAATCGCATCGTGTTGTGTGAGATGTGCCACCGTCTTGTTGAAACCACATGTCTTTCACATTCATATTCTCGATTCAGGTCAAAAACACTCGGCTAACACATGCCTAATTTTTGAAGAAGTATGGACCAATGACACCACAAAAGAAAGTTGCACACCATACAGTGACTTTCGTGGATACAAGGGTCAATGGACAATTGCATATGGATTTTCATTTCCCCATATGCGACAATTTTGTTTATTAACGTCTCCATCGAGTGAAAAATGAGCCCCATCACTGAAGAAAAGGTTGTGTGAAAGTTGGTTTTTTTATTTGAACTTATGCCGTAATAGTAGTAGTAGTACTCTTATTTTCGACTGAATTGAAATTGTAACATTTCATGTGCGTATCTGGTAGTATTCCCTTATAGAATTTAAGGCAAAAATTCACCCTACAAGCTATGCATTTAAATAGTTATTCGTATCTGAAAGTCAAGCACCAAGTGTGTTGGCTGGGATTTTTTGTTTAATTTAAAAATAATAATTGAATTAAAACATTGAAACATGAAAACACTGCTATGTGTTTTCTATTTCCGAAAACCAAAATTCATTAGAATTGAAGTCGACTGATTCCTAAGATATCCATGAAATCACTTGGTATAGTGCATGCGTCTTTAAGTCAGTATCGCATCTTTACTATAGGCTGAATTCTATGGTATCATACCGTCGGCCTAGTGATACAAAAACATAACTACATTTTAAACATATTAAAAATTAAACACATTAAACACAAATTATAGTAAAAAATATTTTCAAAAGTATTAACACACACATCGAAAAATTAAGAAAATTAAAAACAAAAAATACACAAATGTCTCTCCTGAAACATTGAAAATTTTGACATACGTTTATGTATCACTAGGGTGACAGTATCCAAGAAACGAGTATATGTATATAAGTATCCAACACCCGCACCCGCTGGGCTCACCTCATGTAGAGTTGAAATTAAGAACTGAGTGCCGAGACCTTAAGATCAGTAAAAGTATTTGGATGGGCGTCGACTCATACCAAGAATGGAACCTGTGTTCGAATTGGTAATATGTGTTCACGAAAAAAACTAGAGACGTTCTGTGATTCCAACATTCACATGTGCTGAACACCTTACGAGGGAGAATTTCTATGACCTGCTTTATAGTGCCGATGGAGCCTGTTCGACCTATACTGGCAAAATCGTACTTTGGCATCTCAACGCCAAAAATGTTGGAGGTTCACATTCGTCTATCGTGTCTACCCCTATATGAGTAAGTTGGGTTAAAGCCCTGAAATAACCTTTTAGGAATGGAAATGTATTCAAACATCCTTTTCTGCAGTTACTGAATGGTTATGCTATTTCAGGAAAAGGCCGCATTGTTTTCCACGAAATTGTAAGACTGTTATTATTTCTTAAGCTTTCAGCGTGCAGTTTTGACATGTGTTCATTCTTTAATCAATGTCAAAAGGCAGAGAGTGTAATGCGTCAACACATCAGTTTTTGTTTCGCTGTTTTTTGACTTAACACGGAATGCAAACAGCTTTTGGTAAACTTTGCTAAATTTGCTTGTATACGTTGACTGATGTCCACTTTCCCATTATTCCCATTTTTGAGTAGATATATGATTTTTACAGTCATGTACTTCACCTTTCTTTCACATTTCAGTTGTCCATGCCCTCAGGATCCTACAGAAAGAAACCTTAAAATTCTAGTCAACAAAACCATGATTAACGATTTTTTTCACTCCTTCATCTTCGTCTATAAATCAAAGTCTAACAAATGTCCACTCCCACAAATATAAATCAAGAAAAACTTTTCCAAAAACTTTTGCAAAAATCAAATTTTTCTCTGTGTGAGTTGGAGACAGAAAAAAAAGGATAAACGAGAGTAAGGGCAAAAGTACGACAACAAAAAAGGAGAAGCAGTGAATAATTAAAGAATCAAATCTACATGCGCCCCAGTGCGACAAAACAGATGAAGCAAAATGAAATCTACACAGAAAAAAAGACCCCAAAGAAGGGGGTTTAGGTACACTACCCGCCCAAAAACAGAACACAAAAAAGGAAACGAAATCAGAAAGGATCAGAAAGGATTTCTCCCATCAGATCTCCCAAGAAGTTGCCCCACATCCGTCGTCCATCTTGTGTTGGTGTATGTTTTTTTTCTTTTTTTTTCTTTCTTGTCTTGTGTATATCCATACATTTCATTATCGTTCACACAACCCCCAACCCTACCACAAAATTATCCTTAAAATTTTACTTCCATTATTAAAATGAAGAAGTAGCGTGAGGTGGACAAAAGAAGATACAGCGACAACGACGACGCGATGAAGATGAGCACAACAACGACCGATGGGTTAGTATGGCTCGGGTTAGAGGATGGATGCGGCCCATAACAAAAAAGGAATAGAATGTATTCTTCAATACGAAATCCACACATACTCGTACATAAAGCCGCACACACTATAGGATAAATCTATGAAAAAAAAAAAAATGAAAAACGGAGGAAAATGAAAACAATGAGTACAACAAAAGGATGGAATTTTCAGAAAACCCAGTCAAGCCATCTTAATGATTTTTCTTCTTCTTTATACCTCCACTCACTCATCCTTCGTTGATGAGATGTTTTCCTCCTTTTATTTGCTTTTGCTTGAGTGAGTTAAAATAGATGGAAAGATATGTTGCGTTGCGATACATTTTTCTGTTCTATATGTCCTTTAACAGCAGCCAAGGCAGCGGCCAGCAAAAGCGCTAGTTGATATCCTTCTAGAAATGAACGAACTAACGAACGAACGAACAGGGAGTGAATGAATTCTCTTTTCTTCGACCCCATCCGCTTGAAAGGATGAAAAATCTAAATATAAAAGGGTTAGTCCCGCTTCTTGAGGTTGCCTGAACTGTACCTCATCTTCTTAGACCTGACTTTATGGTACTCGTCCTCGTAGTATGTACATGAAAGGCTTTTCAGCATGAAAAAAGGGTTAACATTATGAATACATCGAGATGCCCGAAATGTCCTTAAATACACACGCAGAAAATAAATAAATAAAATGATCTAAACACTGTTAGGCCGAGGCACACAAAAATGCCGCAGGACCATACAAATCGGTGGCGAGGGGATGCCATTATCCATTTGAGCAATTTTCACTACCCCCTCGAGATGCTGGATATTTTCCCTGCCGTTGATGCTGTCAAATGGAATAAACAAGAAAGAAGGTCCTTAAGACGGAGGACTTCTTAAAAAACTTTCTTAAGGACAGTAGCTCCGTCAGAGTTATTCGTACACGAATACGAATGAAGGAATGGGGGATTCCCCCTTTTTTGATTAGATATCTCGGCTGAGACCTGACAGGAATGGCCCGTATACCCACTGCCCATCGTACTCGTACTTGTACTCATACATACATAAGCGTACGCAATTTCCCAGAAATTGCTTATTTACTCTTTTGGGCCGAAAAAAGGGTTAAAATTCAATGGTGGTGGTTGGGCGGTGTGGCATGGCATGGCGCGGCGTGGCGTACGCATATCACCCCACATACAGTCATACATAGAATCCGCGCGAATATATTCCGTAGAATGGAGTATATAACGCCTCGTGACTGGATTCGTGCGTATGAATGCGTACCACTAAGCCAGGGGGTGGTAATGCTATGAATGGTGGATGTGTGCGAATACCCATGTACAACTCATTGACGTTATGTTACGACACGAGCACGAGTCAAATGCGAGTTTGTATGGTTGTAATGGGTTGGTACACCGATCAAGGGGGTGTTATTGTAGTGGTGGTGGTCATGTTGACGATGGTAGGAAGGGTGAATAAAAACCCTTTTATGTTTGCTGATGCTGCGACATTGACAGCGGGTGGTGTGGCACAGAGAGTATTACGCGTCCGCCATTTTTATTTTCACAAACGAATCTAATACAGTTTCCACATCGACGGATAATTACTGCAATGGTGGCAACGTTACAGTTTCATTATCTACTTTTTTGTTTTGTCTTATTTTCTTAGTTTTTTTTTTTTTTTGTATGATTTCGTCCGCCACAACTTGACAGAATCTCTGAAAACTTAATAAATGGCATTTGCTCTGATTAAGGATATTAATGATGAAATATACGATGAGCACTTTTGGAAGACACAAAGTACATAGACTCGCTTAAAAGCAAAATGATATTTGGGTAGAATGGCCGCGAAATGACACATTAAACATATTTTGGCAGATTTGATTAAGTTTTGACACTAGTGGTTCGTTGCAAACGATTTGGCGGCAAATGAAGGGTAAATAAGTTGTTTTGCTTTTAATAGTTGCCATCAGATCGAATTAGTCCGTTGAATTCAGACCAAATAAGAAATGAAACTCTATATCGTTAGGGACTGAAAATGATTTTAATATTAATTGCCGACGGCAACAGTCTTTTAGGTTACATTGCTGGGTTGTAACCTAAGAAAAATGCCAAGGATCTTACTAAAACTATCACTATCTTTATATTGTACTGCTCTGAAACATTCATGTTTTAGAGAAAAAATCATACACAGGTCTTATTAAGACAGTAAATAACTAAATTAAATTCAGGCGTCTTGATCTGTTTTAACATTCTGTTATTCTCTGATACTAGATCGAAGGCAGGAACCTTTTTTCTCAATAAAAAAAAACTATTAAAGGAGTTCTCGTCCTTGTAATACTTGTTTATCCCACTCGTATGCTCGCATTCGTTTTATTTTCATCGGAGCGAAATCTTCATCAAAAATATTTTACTCGCTAGTAAATTGAACCTTTTAATGGCTTAATTGATGTGTATAGAGACGATTTAGCTATACACATGTACTTCCGTCGGTATACTTTCAAATCTTGTTGAAGAGAATATTTGAAAACTCTATTTAAGGTCCATTTTTCAGCCTGGCTTCTGGAAATAATACAATACATACAGTGTTACAGGCAACCTGTAGCAAATTATTGACTGGAAATGATTACTACAATAACGGGGAATAAAGGAGCAAATTTAACTACGATCTGCACGTGCGGTACAGCGAAATCGGCTTAGTCAGGCATCTACAGATTCAAAGCCTAAGAAGGTTGGGTCATATAGAGCGAATGGACACCATAGATCCGGCCCGAATAATCTTCAAATCTGAGCCCTAGGGACTACGTAGCAGAGGTCGGCCAAATCTACGGTGGTGCAAACAAGTGGAAGGTGACCAATTTGGAATGCAGCATCGATGAAATCAGACCCTGTCTGGTTGAGGCTCAGGTTCACCCAGCTTTGAATGTAGCTTGTTAAATTCTCAAGTCTCGCAATCTTTTATTGAGCAGTGATTCCTTAAGAATGATTTCCTTTTAATATTTCGTTTAAAAAGTTTATAAGTCGAAAAACCAGAAAACTACCTAGAGCATCCAAACAGAATTGAATCAAACTGAGTTAATTGCAGAATAGTTAACAGAGAAAAGTCACTTTTTGATATTATGAAAAAAAAAACTGTTTTAACTCATTTGCATTTAAGGATTAATGGTAAAGAATTAAACAGGTGAGGTGCAGCATAAATAAAACACTGAGAAAAGTATGTTTTTTTTTTGTGTAGTACGACGATGTTACGCCAACAGGATAAGCCATACTATAGCTAAGACTTAAGTAGACCATTGTAAACCAGTTTTAACACAGGTAGACTATAGAAGAGACTTAAATTGTAGGGCTGTTTATATACACTACTTATGTATAGTTTTAGAGAGGAAGTCTGTTTCTGCCAATTTAACTTGTAAGCCAAAATAATACCCAAGTATTTGAATTTTTTCCACGTTCGATTTCAAACGTTGCAAACAGCAAACATAGAAGAGATTTTTGTGAACTAAACAGTTTTTGACTTCTACCATTTGTTTTAGATTTTTAAAATACGTACGTGGCAAATCATTTATAGATAAAACTCCTAAAACAAAGCGTGTCTAATAAAGCGTATCCAACAAAAAGGTGTGGTTCACCATACCGAACGCTTTGGTGATATCTATATATAACAGCAGCAAAAGCATTAGACGCTGTTTTCAAGCATTCCGGAAAGATACCCTACTTAACACAAAAGTCAAAGACGAAGCTTATCTGTATCTTTTTATTTGCAACGTCAGACCATATTTGTACCCCGTACAGCTGTATGGAGGCTACAACTCTTGTAAGCATAAATCGTTTGCCTTGCTTCGGGCCGCCGATATGCGACATGAGTATCGAAAGAGCGCCTATCGCTTTCGACTATTTCTTGCAAGCGTATGCGAGATGATGTTTGAAATTAAGCCGAGCTTCAATCATCACTCCCAGATATTTTGTAAATGTGCTGGAAATAATTGTGTGCTCTCCGACTTTTATCGTTAACGTCTCAAGCACCCTTCTACTCGTGATGAAAACAAATTCCGTTTTATGTTCCGCGAGGTCTTAACTCATACCACGTAGCCAGTTTTTTATCAGTGATATTGCTTCGTTGCAATACAACTCGATTTCTTCAAGTCATTTCGCCACGACTACAAGAGCAATATCGGCCGCGAAACCAATAATGGTGATTTACCTGGGGACTGGGAGCCGTAGAATGTCACCATATATCACGTTGCGCAATAAGGGACTTAACACTGATCCTTGGAGCACGCCCCCTGTAATATTGTTTAATTTCGTTCCGTCGTCGGAGTCATAAAGGAGCAACCTATCGGTAAAGTAGTAATCCATTGTTAATTGGATTGTTAATTCCATTGTTCCGGAAATATTCCCCCGCTTAAACATGCATTATATATGCTAACGAAAACGTCTAGGTGGGCCTTCATCCCTGTTCCTAAGGCTCTATTTGGTATGCCGTATGGACAAGGAGCTTTTCAATCTTCTACCCTTTCGAATGCCGCGGTGAGTTCATCAGTTGTTATGGCAGGAATGTGTTCGCGTAGTTCTCCGATCTCGCTTAGTAGAACTCCGTCATGTTGAGAACAGAGTTTCTACGATTCTGCTAAGTAATAGCGGGCAAGTTGGAGACGTTCTCTGAGGCGTTGAGCCTCGCGGTTATAATTTTGCACGCTTTACCCTATGCAGTTTTATTTAATTGCGTACAAAGATCCTTAAAGCACTGTCTTTTGCTAGACTAAATGGCGGGTTTGAGTGCGGCGAGTGCTTCTTTATATGCTGTCCTCAATATCAAATGTCTATCCGTATCGCGTATCCAACATCATTTTAAAAGAAGTATGGCCTAAGTTTTCGTTGAAAATCGGCCACCTTTAATATATCCTAATCAGCGAAAATTTGATTTGAACGATATTGATTTCACCTAAGCTCTTGGCTTAATATGACTTTATTCAGAGGGATAGGCAAGTTACGTCACAGACACGTTTGAATGGCGTATAATCGATTGATCGCGATTTTGACTTACCCATTCACGTATGGCCGCAATTTTCTCTTCAGTACTGGCGTTTCGCTGTATTGCTGGCACAGCATTATTTTGGATAAAAAGTCAATCTTTGCGGAAGTGTATTCCTATCCATATTTTAATATTCGTAGTTTAGATAATTCCTATCGGAAAAAATTGAACACATTAATATTTACATATTTAGATTAAGGGAAAGCGTATGATCCATAGCTACGCTAGTGTTAATCACATTACAATCATCCATTGATAATCAACTCCACAATACTACATTACCTCCTCCGTACCTGGCAATTAGATTTTTTTTTTTACATTTTCGGGATGTTTTCTTCAGGTTTATTTTGTTACTTCATGGCCAAACAAAATGAAACTATATTGGTTGAATGTATTTTCTAGACGCCTTCTACTCCATTCTCCGATCTCCGTTTATTCATTATGATCATATGACATGTATTTAGTATTAAGATCTTAAGAATTTGATCATTACACTAATCTTTTTTTTGATAAGATACAGTACATAAGATTTATGTGAGATGATTAATATTGAATAGATTGTAAGGTGGTTGGGTGCTTTAGAAATCGGGTAGGCACTAAGAAATGTCAACCTGGCCATATTCAGTGTTGCAACTATTTTCTACACATCAATTGTACTTATAATACCTCCACCTGGTAACCGCCGGGTACTGATAAATGTCCAGCAGGTCCGAGGACTGGACCTGCTAAACTTATAAGTGCGAGTGCTGACCAGCTGGAAAATATAGCAGCACTATGAACGGGACAGTGGATGAATTCCCCAGATGGAATCAACGGTGGAAAGAATCCCGAAACAAATGGGACCTTATTCAGGCTACTCCGACATATTTGAAGCTTAGGCCGATAAGGATTTCCGAGACTAAGTCAGGGTCTTAGAAAAGAGATGGTGGCGGAAGAGCCCTCATTGGTCCAACGGCAGCACTCACATCCCAGAACGGGTTACTGGTTTTCGGTCCCACCGACCCTTTGTCCTAGGGGTATCAAGAAATGGAACTGGCCGTCCAGGTCGGGATTTGTGCCGCCGGGGTAACGGCCCGGCCATGGAAAAAATAACAGGCCACGAGCAGCCTAAGAACTAGCGGAGGCCCTAGATTGCTGTAAGGCAGACATAGCCGACATCCAAGAAATTGCGATGGAATGGGCCGGAAAAAAAGAGTTTGAAAACCTGCGACATTTACTACGGCGATTGTTATCGACGGCAAAACCAGCGCCAATTGGGATGCGGATTTGTTGTTGGACGCAGACATAGGCAAGAAGTCTTGAGTTTCCAGCGTTTAACTAGCGCCTCGTAGCAATCCACATCAAGGCTAAATTTACCAACATTAGCCTGATATGTGTGCACGCCAAATGACACCAAAGATGCCTTCTATGAGCTCTTGAACAAGAGCTATGAGCAATGCCCTAGCTATGACATTAGAATTGTTCTTGGCGATTTTAATGAAAAGGTTGAGGAGAAGGTACAATGACGAATTGTATGCGACATCGACCTAGCCAGAAGAGTGGAAATCAACAGACTGAGATGGCTGGGTCATGTAGAGCGGATAAACACCAATGCTCCGATCCGGAAAGTCTTCGAATCTGCCCCTGAGGGACAACGCCGCCGTAGAGGAAGCCCAAGGTGGCGCACGCAAGTGGAACGGGACCTCGGGTAAATTAGCATGCGAAATTGGAGGCAGCTAGGAAAAGATCGAGTTAGCTGGAGACGCTTGTTGATTGAGGCCCAGGTCCACCACGGACTATAGCACCACTTAAAGTGGTGTAGTGAAGTAAGTAAGTTAGATTATAAGAGACTTTTATCTTGTTCTGGTCTGATCATTAACCGTTCAAGAGATCAAATAGTGAAAGATGGTATGGGTAATTGTTTTCTAAAATAAACCTTTAGTTTTAATAAGGGTATTTGGGAGAGATTTTGTTCACTTAAGTTTATTTGTGGCACAATGAAAACATAGAAATAATCGTTTATTGGCTTTCCTATAATTTTCACGACAAAACAGTACGTCCTTATTCTTCTTAAATCCAAATAGGTTACGTATAATGATATTGAAATCATTCAACTAATACATTTTTAGAGAGCAATGATATTTGTCGAAATTCCTTAATTTTTTTGAAATTAAAAATAACTTTGCTTCTTTTTAAGCTGCGGGAAAGTAACCGGTATTAATGTAATTGGTAGAGAAAGATGAAAATGAATTGTCTAAGGATCTGCAACATTTTCACTCTCCGGATCAAACAGTACCAGGAATTCTTCAATAAAACGAAAACGGTTCAATTATTCATCAATATTCATTTTATACCCTTCAAAATAATCTCCAATGCAAGCAATACAATTCAAATACATCCTCCAATCTTCAAAACACATTTCGTAGGCCAGTTGTGGAATCGCCTTGAGCTTTAATATGCTCACCTAAGTAATACTCCTTACTCACAGTCCGGACCACACCACGGCAATCAAAAAAACCGTAAATAAAGCCTTGAATTTGGACTCGTGGTTTTTTGTTTTTGGCTCGTCTGAGAAGTGCCATTCCGGTAATCATCGGTAATGATGCCATCGATAACATTTGAATGCGATGCTGATCCTGCAAACACATCGTGATCTGTACTGATCTGAACGAGACTCCAAGATCAGGATGGCAACGATTAGTATAAGGCCTCTTAGAAGTAGCATCTTCCGACAGGTGCTGGCTCTGCAGCCGAACATCTAGCAGCTCTACTAATAAGCCCTGCTTCACGCCTCCCCGTGGCGCCATCTGGGAATCTCACTAGAGATTGCGAAGTGAAGGGGGCAAATTACGAGTTTCCTGCTCCATAAATCAAGATTAGTGTCGGAAAAACAAAACAAAACCTTATCCGGGCTACTCCGACATATTTGGAGCTCAGGCCGGTAAGAATTTACAGGACTTAGTCAGGGTCTTGGAAAAGAGATGGTTGGACGAGCTCTATATGGGCCAACACAATGGGACATGGAGCTCTATGAGCTCATGAGCTCTATGAGCGGAAGAGGAGAGACAAACACCGGCTTCTCAGGAGGAAGAAGAAAGAGCATGAGAAGCGCGCGATCGAGGAAATTGAGAGATGCTACTCCAGGAATGAGGTTCGGAAGTTTTACCAACATGTAAAAATAACATTCCACGGAAATAAACCCCAACCAAAGCCTGTAGAGAATTGCAGACGATGCTGAGGATTTGGAAAGACCATTTCTGCAGACTGTATAACGGCAATGGCGGACCAAATTCCGCTGTCAGACAGAATCAACCTTTCAACTTGGACTATGATGACCAACAATTCCGTCCACCCGACCTGGATGAAGTGAAGATAGCTATATCGAAGTTTAAGTCCAACAAAGCTGCTGGAGCGGATGGCCTGACTGCCGAGCTCGTCCAAGCGGCAGGCGATGACTTGGTAAGGAGCATACACCAACTCATCTGTAAAATATGGTCGGACGAAAATATGCCCGATGAATGGAACCTCAGCATGGTTTGTCCGATTCTCAAGAAAGGAGACCCTCTGAACTGCGCCAACTACCGAGGCATCAGTCTCCTTAACATCGCATATAAGATCTTATCCGCCGTATTGTGTGAACGCCTGAAGCCGTTTGTCAACAACCTGATAGGTGCATATCAGTGTGGCTTCAGGCCAGGAAAGTCCACCATCGACCAGATATTCACACTACGGCAGATCTTGGAGAAGACCCATGAGCTTCAGATCGATACACACCACCTATTCATCGATTTTAAGGCCGCGTATGACAGCATCTATAGAGACGAGCTATATAGAGCAATGTCTAGTTTTGGCATCCCTGCCAAACTCGTCCGTCTGTGCAGGATGACGATGGAGAATGCACGCTGCTCCATCAAGGTCGGTAAAGATCTTACCGAGACCTTTGATGTCCAGAAAGGATTTAGACAAGGCGATGCGCTGTCATGCGATTTTTTCAACATCGTACTTGAAAGAATAGTGCAAAACTCACGAGCAAACACAAGAGACACTATCTTTCAAAAGTCCGTCCAACTACTCGCATACGCCGACGATATTGACATAATCGGGAGAAAGCAGCGTGATGTCAGTGGCGCTTTCGCGAGTATTGAGACGGAAGCGGCGAAAATGGGTTTAGCGGTCAATGAGGGCAAGACCAAGTATATGCTGTCAAGCAAAAAGGACAACCAACATCGACGTCCCTGGCAGAACGTCACCCTCTACAGATATAACTTTGGGATGATTAAAGACTTTGTCTACCTAGGCTCTGCTATTAATACAGACAACGACACCAGCGCTGAGATCAAGCAAAGAATAACTCTTGCCAACCGCTGTTTCTTTGGATTAAAAAGGCAATTGAGTAGCAAAGCCCTCTCTTGGACAACAAAAGTCACCCTTTATAAGACCTTAATAATCCCGGTCCTGCTCTATGGCGCAGAGGCATGGACATTATCAAAAGTTGATGAGGGTGTTCTTGGTTGCTTCGAGCGAAAAATTCTTCAGGCGATCTTCGGTCCCGTCTGCATTGACGGTGAGTGGAGGAGGAGACACAACGACGAACTGTATGGACTGTACAGCGACATGGACCTAGCCAGAAGAGTGGAAATCAACAGACTGAGATGGCTGGGTCATGTAGAGCGGATTAACACCAATGCTCCGATCCGGAAAGTCTTCGAATCTGCCCCTGAGGGACAGCGCAGTAGAGGAAGGCCAAGACTCAGGTGGCGAATGCAAGTGGAAGAGGACCTCAGCCAACTTAGCGTGCGAAACTGGAGGCAGCTAGCCAGGGATCGAGTCGGCTGGAGAAGCTTGTTGACTGAGGGCTGGATCCACCCCGGACTGTAGCGCCACTTAAAGAAGAAAGAAGAAGAAGAATTAAATGAGGACGATGTTTGTGTCAGTCATACTGACGACCGGAACGAAGCAAATCAACAGTACGTACAGCCCGCTCAAACAGATATTTCAACGCTAGATGACAGATGTACCAACCTTAAAAAAGCTTTTGACAATATCCGAAGCGCGGTTTGTTTGAATGAGAATTTCTGGGTACTTTTTGATCAAAAGTAATTCGAAAGGCTATCAAAACCTGCGGTTAATTTTTTTCTTAAGGTTTGTTCTGTGAGATTGGGTCTTTTCAAAGGAAGTAAATGGGTATACAGATTTTTGATCAAGAAACCAATTGAGATAACGAAGATAGTGGGGCAAGCAAAAAAGTTAAAAATCTACTACAATAGGTTTGACTGCGCTGCTAAAAAGGAGCAAGCATACCTACTCCGTACTCACATGCTCAAATAAATAAAATTATGACATATTTCAATAGATCCTCGTATGAGAGAAAAATATTTCAATTTCAAAATGTTAATTATCTCAAAACTCATGCACCATAAGGACAGACCTCGTTGGTTTTTTTTTCACAGGATCACCGAGCATATGCATTCACACACATGTATTATACAAATATGCAAATGAGGACTAAATTGGAAGAAAAAAAATTTCAAAATTCGTTAGGGGAAGAGAATGAACTCGAAACCATCCCAAGGTGTAAAATATTTTATGCAAATCAGCCAACGATAATCCATTGAATAAATCACGCACGCATCGCATATCAATAGATTTATGCGAAACGTTCATTTGCTTTTGCATTTGCATTCAATGGCAGGAATATGTGCGATTTTTTATCATCATAAGTATTTTTCACACACGGTTCCAGAATTCCATCGTACGCACATTAGCTCCTGTGATCAACCTTCTAAAATGGCATCAGTCAATGCCAGAAAAACCACAAATTCAGTGCCACCTTATCAAAGAATCTCAGATCTCCCACATAAAAAAAAAATTTGAATTTTCGACGAAAAAAAAATGAAAAATGCAATTTTCTCAAATTATGTTACATGAGCAACAAAATGGCGTCAACTCGAACTAATCCAATATATTGAAGCCCTACCGTACGAATTGTACTCCTAGTCGTGTGTTGTCGATAAATAAATCAAATCACCCCATCCTGATTGTGAAGATGGTTGTTTTTTTCGTTCATCCTTGTTTTCCACCCTCACTGGGGTTGACTTCAAAACGCTTACTCTATATGATGTCATCATGTACGTCGGGAGTACTCGCGTATCCGCACTTAATACTCGTATCTACACACAAATACAACATATCCGTTTTCATTTATTTACTTTACATAAACGATATGTGAGGTTTCCTCATCTAACCATTGTGGTACATAGTTGAGTTGCCAAAGCATATCCTTCCACCTTAGTGCAAAAATTACTAGAATTGAACTATTTTTCCGCCCTTCAGGGGTTTGGCTTGAGGGTGAATTGCTTCGTTGTTTCCTCTTACTCTTTTCTAAGTTGAAGATAAAAGGGATGATTTCATCTTTCTTTATTTTTGTTTTTGTAGTTCTTTTTTTTATATTACTTTCTTGTACGATTTGATGTATTGTTCTTGCTGTCTCAACAGTAGTTACAGGGATTCTCCATTACAATGACGATTGAAATGCAATTCATCTTCGATGTTTCACTCTGCAACCAAGCTTGGGCAAGGAGTCGAAGTGAATTCGAATTTGTAGTCAGAATCAGAAATGGAAAACGTTGACAGAATTTGCGGGGAGAAATGGTTTTTACTTTTATTGAATCCTTCCTTGAGTTGTTAATATTTTCGCTGAATTGTGCCCTTAAAATGTCATTGCAGCAGCTATTTACGAGTATTGGCAGTTTCAAGTGTTTTCGAATTGTTTTTGAATGATTCGATGATGTTTATTGCCCCACCAAGAGCATTCAAAATGCAGCTATGCAGGGCAGTAATGTTTAATTTTATGAAAGACAGTTTGGATATGTTATTGGGGCTTCTCAGTACGAATAATGCCATTGAATGGAATTTATTGATGATGCAGTCTATCGTTAGGGGTTCTTTGCGTTTATAGTCTTTCTTCGTTTTTATGTATCCTCTTACTATTATTTAGGTATTATGATGTTATAATGGAATATGAATTTCTAAAGCAACCTTCGCATATGGGTATATAGTACAATTCGCCAATTTTTGTCATAAAAACATAATAAAAGGTTTAGACAAGTGTGTATAGGTATGTACTAAGTTGACTATTAATATTGAAAAATTATTTAATTCATATATTATATTATTCATATATATTTCATAAAGCGCTTGTCTTTTGTGACAGACTCCCTGTTTCGCAACCATAAGAAAGTACAGGGATAACCAGTGTTTTATCCAGAGTTAATTTTGTCTTCGGTGGAGTAAACTTTTGAGCAGTCCATAGAGTTTGAAGAACGCCATATGTCCTAGCCACTATCGCATTTATGTGGTTGTTCCAAGTGAGCGTCCTTTTGAATATCATGCCTTGATTTTTAGAAGAATCAACGAATTCAATTGCTTTACTGTTTAATATGATTTGTGGAAATAGGATAGCTCTAGCTTCTTTTTTGAAATAATTAGGCATTTACATTACAGAGTAGATTGGTTGACCATATCAAAGGCTTTGAAGAAATCTGGAAGGGTCAAGAAAGTAACGTGGTCCTTATCAAGTTTCTCTCTTATATCTTCCTCCACACTTATCAAAGCAGTAGTACAGCTATATTTGGCCTTAAATCCAGATTGAACTAAAACCAGTAGATTAGTAGGTTTATTTGCTTAGGCATAATTCGTTCACATACCACTGTTTGGGAAAGATGCCGGTTGTTAAAATGAAGTTTATGACATGCGTAATATACGGAAGAAGTAATAAGAATATGGCTTTAATAAAAACTGGACAGACTCCATCGAATCCTACCGCATTTGATTTTATGGACAAAAAACTTTCGACATGGATGTATCCATGTTTTCTATTCTTGTAGAGAAAAATTGTGTCAATGTTCTTCATTTACTTCTGTGGTTATGGGATGTGGAATGGATAAGAACCTACGATTAAGTTCATTGCAATCGATGTCATAGGAACAGCTCAATTTTTGTTTTTTACCCCAATTCACGAAGGTCATCGTCCCATTTCGTTCGTAAAGCAAGTCCTAATTTGTTTTCCTTGCTGTTCCAGCTCTTAGTGGTGGTGGGTATCAAAGAGATGATTTACGTTCGTTTGAATAAAATCAACTTGATCATCGGGAGAAGGCATACCGTAAATGAGTTCCCATGGAACGCAATCTATGTGGTGTTCAAGAGCAGTTCTGTCTACATTTTTTAAAATCTATAAATCTAGCTGTTAGAAAGATGAAGCCATGTTTTGAAAATGCTGGTGCACAGATCAGCTTAAACAGGAGTATCTTATCAGTATTGTTTACAAAGAACAAAGTAGGTACTTGAGGAGTTCTTGAAATGAGTAGGGACCTGGGTATTTACAGGATGTAGATCGAATGCGTTCATGTTTTCAACAAAATGACTTTCAACCAAAAGGTTACTATTAAAGTCACCACATAAAATAACATTACTTGCACTGGTCGAACCTTCTTCCATTAAAATATATAAAGGGTCTAAATGAATATTCCTGTTTGATCTATTCACACTGCCAAATAGAATAGTATTTTCCACACAGACAATGTTTATAAAAAGATAATCAATCGGACATCCACTGGGTGACTTAAATATTTTTTTACCAGTCAGAGATCTTTTCTTAAATAAATTGCTACACCGCCACCAATGCGTTCAGTCCAATCAGAATGAAAAAGTTTGTAACCACTTAAGTCATATACGCTATCGTTTACATCTGGAAAAACCAAGTTTCCGACACACAGATTATTGCCCATCTACTTCTGAATCTAAAAAATTGTCCGTAAATTCATTTATATTTGGCATTAAACTTTGTACATTTAGATGAAAAACTTTGGCAGATCACTTTAATCATAGCGCGCAATAAAACATCACTATCATTACCAATGTGGTTCACCGCGCTAACAGCTTACTTAGTTATAGAGTCGTTCGGGGTTAGTGTGCCCAGCGGGTAAGTGTGCGCATATCGATTTTCTCGAAAAAAACGGATGAAATTCGAATTTCTATCGATGTACAATTGAGCAGGTATATACACTTCATTAAAGTCATTTGTGTTAGTAATGCTGACTTTTTTTGGTTTTCTTATAAAAAAAATAATTAAATTTATAAATATGTTTTCAGCAGCAAATCTGAACTAAACGCGGAAGATAAAAGACTAGTAGTTATACAATATAAGAACAATGCTCAAGAGTAGAATCGTAAGATTCGAAAGGTCGATCTGCCTTGACTTAGGTAAGCACGTTGCTTCGAATGAACTTTTATTACCACGTTCCGATTGCGCGAAAAATAAAAATACGATCAAACCCGAATCCACAGGAAAAATCCAAAATTTCTACGCGACAAGACGAAAGTTGTGCTGGAATAAGTTCGAAAAGGAAGGCCGTCATCTTCTGGCGGGCAAACGTATGCGCAAATTGTGTCGCAAGAAAATTAACAAAGTTGTATTCCTTCAGATCCAATCTCACACGATTTTACTTCATTCTATCGAAACTTAAAAATACTATAAACTCGATATGAAACAGTTGCTCAAACTATTAATATGGAACGCAAACGAATTATTGAAAAAAAAACCAAGAACTAGAAGTATTCTTGCACAAAAATAATACTAACATATGCTTGTTTTCAGAAACGCACTTAAAAAGGAAAGAAAAACTTGAAAAGGAATCTAGTGTAGAAATAAAAGGTTAAACCAAAAGGGTTAGAGGCGGATTTTCGCGACACAAACTAGAAAAGACTAACTTTATAAACCTTTTGAGCTCACTTGGAACGAATTTTTTTATTTTCACCACCAATGATTTCAATTCGAAACACACATTTTGGTGTCCAAGATGCGATTCAACTAAACTCCAGATCTCATAGACTTCTTCATTGCAGGAGGAAAAAAGAAGAGGCCCCAAGATTAGTTTCCAACCAAACTTGCTGGGATATGCCTTTTAGAAATACTGTGTCGCTTAAAATCCCGTATGAAATAGAAAATGAGGTCGACGGATTAATCGAAGTCGCACAAACCGCCGCCACGTGGAACGAAATTCCTGTTAGGAAAAAAGAGATCGTGAATAGCGAAGGTAAATATTCGCCAGAAATAAAAGAACTGATACGTCAAAAAAGAAGGGCCCACAACAGATGGCCAAAATCCCGAGCTAACCAGCACGAATAATTTGTCTAATAAGCTCAAGAAATCAATTAAAGATTTCAAAAATCCAAAGACCCTACGTATCTTAAACGCTTGACTGCCGAACAAAGTCCGAATTATTCATTATGGGAAGCTATTAAAAAAAACCCCAAATGCAACCGCTACCGATAAATACACGAAATGGCCAATAGGCAAGTGAAAACGAGGATAAGGCGGACTTATTTGCCGAACACCTGGAAAAAACGTTCAAACCATTTGACAGGAAAGCGCTAATAGAAAGCCTTGGTGGTACGATTAAGACACCTGACAACTTTTAAACAAAAAGTGTGTCGTTAGTCAAACTTTGCAGGACAATAAAAAATCTAAGAAAAATAACAAGGCCTGTCGTGATTTAATTACAATTTCTCAAAGACTTGCTAAAGAAAGCCCTGATCAAGCTTATACATATTATAAATATCGCGCTAAGATTGTTAAACGTTCCAAGACAATGGAAAGTCGTCGAGTTTGTAAAGGTTCCAACCACAAAAAATCGAGCAGACCAATATCACTCCTGCCAATTCCACTCGTTAATTCGGCTTCAGAGCAAAGCATTTCGAAATTTAACAGATTTATAGAATATCAAAAATAATAGAGAAATTTCTAGAAGAGAAAGAGATGTGTTCCAGCGCTTTCTAGACGTCTTTTAAGCCTTCGATAAGGTATGAAGGCCTAAAGTTTAAGTTTAGCCTGCTTCTTCCGAAACAATTACATGCGATTTTAGAATCCCACCTTGCAAAAAGACTACTCCGTGTTAAACACGAATCAGTATACTCCGAGTTTAAGGAAATCGGGGCCGGAGTACCACAAGGAAGTGTTCTTAGTCCAGGCTCGTTCTTACTCGACACTCGTCATATACCGCAAGAAGAAGGCGCTGCTGTGGCTACGTTCGAAAACGATACTGCAATATAAGCAAAACATAAATCTGTCGAGTTAGCAAATGTAAGCTCCAACGAGATTGGGACAAAATTTGCGAGTAGACAAAGAAATTAACATCCCACCTAATTTCATTATCTCGGTACAAATATTGTATGCAAACGAAGCAAAGTATCTAGGAGTGACGCAAAAGGCGCAACTTACAATGAGTTTGAAAATAAATTCAGAAAAACGTATTATCTACTTGGAAGGCATTCAAAATTAAGTCTTCTTCAAGACAAAGTCTCACTCCGAAGATTGAACTAGTGCTGTTTTGTTGAGGTGATATGTTATGTGATGTGATGTCCTATGAGATAATCTACTAGGTTTCTGGTATCGGGCCGACTAAGATTAAGACATCGATTAGCATTTTTGTTTAAGGGCAGTATGGCACGTTTGGCCTGGAGTATCGTTCCAATATGTATTTCGAGATGTATTTCGAGTGCTCCGAGCTATTTATGGCTACATCAACTACTATTTTAGAGATGCAAAAGTTCAGGTCCCTTAAAGGGAGTTTCTGAACCAATTCTAGCCAGTCTGCCAGCCTTTTCATTACCATCAATACCCTCTTGCCCAGACACCCACCATAATTTGATTTTGTACCTTGAGATAATTTTTTGCATAGTTTTGAAGCAGTACATGACTGATGTGGATACGCGAGCTATGGGCATTTCTAGCTGCTTGACTATTCGGGAATTTATGAATGTTTGCACCTTTTATACGAGAGTTGTAGATAAGGTTGGCGTATTTTTGAATGGCATGTAGTTCAGCTTGGAATACACTAGGACACAACAGGTGTTTTTGCTGCCCAATGCAGATTTTTTGAAACTAAAACTACTTGATAATGAATTTTAGTCGTAATTCCACTAGTAGAGAGGTCTTGTTAAGTGGGGTTAAAATCTCTCACTACTTTGAGCTAAGAGAAAATAGTGTCTATGAAGATTTTGCACCTACCAACAAAACAAAACAAAACAACAAAAAAAACGTAATCATTTCTCTATAGCGAATATATAACCCTTGACCGTAACACGCTGATTAGCTTCATTTTTGAAAAATGGTGACTCCACTAGCCCACAGGTCTCACCAAACTGTGCATTTTTTTGAAGGTATAAGTTATAGCGTTTCGATATTCTCATGTCTTCACTCCACTTATTAAAATTTCGACGCAAACGATGGGGACTTGGCTTCAATTCTTGCACAAGCTGTATCTATTAAGCCTTCAAACATAAATCTTTGCGTACAATTTTTTATACAGTGGATGGACAAAGACCAAGCTGTTACAAAAGACGTCGAATCGAAAAATGTGGGTCTTCTTCAACACTCTCCCGAACGGATTCAATATTCTCTTCAGTACGCCCTCTTCTTAAGCATCTCGGTGCCACTGTATCTTCCAAAGTAAATGATGTGCAAAAACTTTCGGTGAGTAGCAGTCTCACAATGCCGTCTATTTCGGGTGAAATATGGTAAGAAGTCTATAAGTTTGGGGCACAGAACTATAATTTCAAAACCAAGTTTCTAACTGGAATGTGTTTAGAAACAGTTTAATCAATTGCACAACTACCTTAGATTGGTATTCGAAATGTTCTTACCTAAGTTCTGCATCATGCATTCGTCATAACAATTTATTTAAACTCACTGCTAACCTAATGCCTTGAGCATTTCTTGTACCTCTTGCTATTCTTTCGAAACTTCCTTTCGTCCTTCCCTAATTCATGGACAACTCATCCTCATTCGCTCTATCGAGCAACCTAAAACATGAATTTCTCATTTGTCCTTTTTTGAAAAAAGTAAAACACCATATTTAATCAATTTTCTTCTTTCAAGTTGCTCGAACGTCGTCTGTTAAGAATTATTTGATAATATTAGTCTAATTAGTTTTATTCAATTATTTTAAAGTGTACTGGCAACTTTATTAGGTTGATCAGCGTATTGAAGTATTATTTACTAACTTTTACAGAGCTCCGCATACTCCGACATAAGATTCAACTCTTACTTGTATATCTGCATAAAATCAAGACTTGTTTAATCTTGCTTCTCGTTACTATATCTTTTTATGGTTTTAACACATGTGGTCTGTATCTGTAAGTTCAGCACTTGTATAAAAAAAAAAAAACAGAAAAACTGGCGCTGCCATCCCGGTTGGGCTATGGCCTAGCTTCTTGACACTTATTTATGTTGCTCATGTTGTCATTTTTGTCACATCTGAGCGGGGCCTACGGTTTATCGCAGAGTCCGAACGGCACTCCTTAGAAGCTTTTTCGTAGGCAATTTTACTTTCGGGAGTTTGCCATTGCCCGCCGAAAGGGTGATAGCGATTTTGAAAAATTGTTGGTGACATAGCCAGGAATCGAACCCAGACTCTCTGCACTTGTATAAGCTCTGAAATAATATTTCTAGTTTTTACATATCCGACAGGTACTCAGTTTCCTCTTTCTTTCTTTACTTATGAATTGTTTGCCTTTAACGATAAGATATGTACCTTGAGAAATTGAGTAATCGCCGAAAATAAATTGCTGCAGTAACATCCACAATGACGTGGAATGGCACAGGACAGTGTCAGTAACAACAGCGTACCGAAATAATGCTGATACTCATTTGTATCAGCACAAGAGGAGCATTTAACTCAACTACAGTAGCTTCTTTAGAATTCTGTTCAAAACTGTAGTAAACTTCTGACAATAAGGTAGCAGTTAGACCAATAAAATCTTCTCAGCTATCCCAAAACTTACAGACTGTTTGGTGCCGTTTAAATTATGATCTTCCGCTCGCCCCGTCTCTAATTGTAAATTACCCACATTGACAGTCAGATAAGAATAATTATCATAATTTTGATTTCTTCTTCACAACCACATGGTCATGGCATGGAAATGGAAAAACGGGATTAACTAAGCTGGTTCCCAAATCACTATACCAACTAAAAATCGAACATATTGACAGAAAAATGTGATCCGCAAAACCTTTGGAAAACCTCTGTCCTTTTTGACGACCTCCGTAGAAAGAATCAAAATGAGGAAGAAAAACCACTCAACCATTATCTAAGCGTGTTCTATGATATAGGCATTAGATGGCACAAGGAACTAAATAGAACCAAAAGGCATCGGTATAAAAATGATCGTGATATTACAATCAACAAAATATCTGTTTTAAATGAATCCTTGTATTCGCATGCACTACCCTCCCGACTAAATAAAGCCTAGTCTTGCCTTGTTGAGAAAATATCAACTTAGATGTCTCCTTTTGCCAACGATACGGTTAACGTATTTTATGTTGACATCCTGGGTCAATGCTTAAAACATAAGACAGACTTCTTCCTACAATTTTTACTTGCTAGGCTCTGGGGTTTTTGTTTTACAGTAATGCTAAACGAATGGCCTAGGCATAACATGCCGCCTTCTGAGCGAAACTGCAGCTTAGAGCTTTCAAACCTCGAACTAGTAAAGACTTAAAAATACCTTCTGCAGCACAAAACTCACATTCTTATAATACAAAGTTCAAAATTTACCTTTCTTCGACAGTTTACGAGTATATACTCTACATACCTTTCTTGGTAAATCAAAGCTAGCTCATATTTGCCACAAATCAGATAAATATCCCAAACGTCACCAAAGAACTACTGTAAAGAAATTGTACATCGAATTAATTAAAAAAGACTACTTGAGCCTTTTTTGCTTGGGTCTCCCAAAGTCTTATGTTCAAAAAATTGAGCGCAAATTCGAATAAAGGCATTCTCAGCAACCATTAGAGACGACGCATCCGATGGGCAAATCAAGGGCCATGGAAAAAAGGACGAAATCTCCTCACCCTATGAACAAAAGAGGCTAGAGGAACATCGAAGTCAGAGGTAAAGATGGGAACGTAATAGAAGAATCACATTCATGAAAATTCTTCATACAAATCACTTGCAGAATTATGCCTTATTTACTCTCTAATCTTTTTTAAATTTCCCACCACAACTAATGACTTTCTTCTAATTTGTTCGAATCAAATCACTCGCTAATAAAAATTCATGTATTTTTTGATGAAAAACTGACACCGAAGTGATAATACCACGTTACACGCTCCTCGACCAGGAGCAAGTCTCTATCTAAATAAAATCAATTTTTTATTTGTAGGCCAACCTGAATTTAATGTTGTTCTACTGGTCACCCTCGCACAAATTGAAAACATCACCGGAAATAACCATCCACCCATCATAACGAACTGATAAGAGAAACTCATTTAAACTCAACCTCGCAGCCAGTGTTTCTTATCAATAAGAATTGATTTTCAATTTCCATGATTGTGGAAAAAAAATATCAAGAAATACATAGTAAAAGAAAAAAACATAAAATATAAGCACAACCCTTATGAGCAGATCACCCACTCAGCCCGCTTGTCCTCCAAGTGTCTTTTACTTTATTTCCTGTTTTCCTCCACCCGATAAACGACACACCATTCGCTTGTCAGTGGCTATACTCGTAATGCCTGGTAAACATTAGTCCATTTCCAGAAAATGCGCGATTTCTTACCAATTTCACCATCCACTCGGAGTGTAACTGTATGCGCGTGTGTTTTCTTCCCCCTTTACCATAAAATCATCCCTAACTTACTCGTACTCTCTATATTGCTGCTTCTCATACACAACCATATACGAGTACCTAATAAATTTTTGCTCCTAATTAGCATATTTTTCAACTTCCATGTACCGCACTACATTGGCATGGTTTGCTTCGTTTCCCCCCGACACCCTCATACTCCCCCTTTAAGCCATCCATTTGCCTCACATGCGTTCCAAATCACTTCAATAATTCCATCGCACTCTAACAGCCAAACACTTGAGGATACTTGCCTGCTTCCCGGTTTTAGTAATCAGATGTTCAGATGGTCCACCATCACCATCGCCATCGCCATCGCCATTGGAAACCCGGAAAAGTATGCGGAAGATCCTTTTTCTTCATCTTCATAGAGAAGAACACAAAACGGACGAACAAAAAGAAGACGAAAAAAAAATCAAGGAAACACTTCTACGTGCGTTAAATACTTACCCTGTGTGTATTCATATAGCGTACTCATTTATTTGTGTTCTACTACTCCCACCTCCTTCTGCTCAGGAACCCTTCGCTGCTCCACAGTGTAATGGGCATACGTACGAATACGAGTATGTCTACTTATTATAAATGTATATACGTTTATCAAGGACCAACACAGGACTCCCGCACTACATTCATTCACTTCTGGCGCTTCCTCTTATCCTCCTATACGCCACCGACAACAAGCGAATAACGTCAAGTCGCAGAAGGAGGCATGTTTCATAAAATTTCCAGACGATGGAGTTTTCATTAAGGACGACGATGAAAAAAAACGAATAATCAAAAAATTCACCCCCTCCCACACCTCCTTGGAAGAGTGTGTGGGGGGTGGTGGTTTTAATGCCGCGGGGAACATTCACTTTTTTTCATTTTTTTGTTCCTGTAAATTTTTTAAGAAAGTACGAATGAATAGGAAAAACAAAAAAACAAACCATCACAGAAATTGGAAGGAAAATCTTTGCACACACATTCGATAAGGACATAGTAGAGGAATAGAGAAATTGTTGTTAAGAATGAAAAGTGGGACGGGGGGAAAGGCAAAGGGAAATGCGCCTCAAACGGAAAACGAAGAAATTAAGGATGTGTTATGGGTTTTCTTTTTTTTACTTTCTTTTCTTAGAGTCGTCTTCGTACTTCGTGTATGCATATTACTCATTTATGTATGCATACGGAAAGCGGAAGTAGGTGGAGGGACAGGCGAAAAAGTCATTACGGTAAGAAGCTAGATTTGGATCTTCTGGGGATAAACTAAGATGAAGAAAACAAAAAAAAAAGTATAAAGAACCGAAGAAAAACCATCAGCAGAATGGCAATAAGGATGTAGAAAGTATTTTCTTGTTTTCTTTTGTATCTTTATGCCAATATTTGTGCGTCTGGTCGTAAATTTTTAACTAAACTTGGAGAGGAGTAAGATTTTTGAATAAGTGGTTCGGTTAGGGTACGACCAAGGAGTTGATTTATTTCCATGCGGTCTTCTGAATTTAATCCTTTTTTCTGCCAAAAATTACGAGTAGCTGACCACGTTTCATCTTGGAAAATTTGTTTGTATAGAAGCAATAACTGTGCTTTAAGTTGATATCACCATAGCAACATGCTTCTTAAGAACTTTTCCTACCAAATCGCTCGGAACCGAAAGAGCTTTTAATTCGATCGTTTGGTTCTATTCATCTTATGTAGTCGAGTTTTGTCAATGATTTTGTTAAATATATATATTTTAAGAACACGCAAATCCAAATATTCAGTCGCTAACTTTCATTAAGAGGGACCCAATACCTACGGTACTCGCGGTCCAACTTTCTACTCCCGAAAAAACGACTATTACGATAAACACCAGTATGTTGGTTCTTCGTTTCAGAGTTTGACTTACTACATGAGCATTTTGGCTGCCTAGAGTTCAATCCCAACATTGGGTATTAACTGTTTTGCTTATTCAATGCATTTAGAACTGGCGTTTCTTCGATTCTCGCCAACTCTCTTTAAATGGGCTCATTCTACTTCGAGTGTCTTGGAACATTTGTGCCTCGGCCGACCCGTTCTTTTTCAGTCCTTGGTAAACCCATTCCAAATTTTGAATTTTTGAAGCACATGCTTGCCTTCATCTATTGCATACATATAAACTGTTAACATTCGAGTTAAGATAGCTAGATTTAGATATTCGAAGGCATTTTGAATACAATACTTCTTTCGACTCGAATAACTAAAACAACTCTTGCAAATTGTACAAATTGTTTTCGAAAATCGTTCCTCAATCGTCGACATAATCGTCTACTTGAAAAAACAATTCGGTGAGCATTTAATTTTGCAAATCGGACCTGGCCCCCAAGACCTACATATGAACAACTTAGAAAAAACTTTTTTGTTGATATAATCGTATTTACAACCCAAGATATTCGAAAAAAGGAACGATAATTGGACTTCATGTTGCAGCGGACATATGCTTGTCCGCATTTAAGGCGGCTGAATTAAGATTTGGCTAGGTAACCCAATTCAAGTTGATTTGGTTCTCTAAACTTTCGCCTTTTGAACAAACTTCCATCTAATTACGTTTTCTTCGCCGCATAGTTCTCTGTTCTTTTCTCATTCTTAATAGTAAGATCCCGATTCTTGTTGGTTTCGAATGTTTGCAGTTTATAATGACTGAAAATATAAAGCGTGGAAGGCATTCCAAACGTGAATTCTATGACTTCGAAAGAATCACGAGACAGGTGTTACGGTTGAAAGATGCAAGGGACGGAATGATAATTTGGCTTGTTGTTGTGATCTCAGCAACTGTTTAAATCCCATGAATTTTAATTGTAGGGTTCGAGTGACAACAGCTTTGACGCAGGCACCTATGTCTTAATGGTATCTGGGTGGTTCGAAAATAAACTTTTATTGATTTAGCCTTATTTCACTTGGTATTGGATTCACTTTAACAAATTTGGCTTTATTTCAGGGCACCGTCATGAATTATATCAGGATTAAGACCGTTAAAGACAACCAAAATAAACACACACTTTTTGCCAAAGCTCCTGATGTCAAATTCTGTCAATTTGCCGTCGAAGTGAAACTACATTTTTTGGCTTTAGATAAATTGGTGTAAGCTTAGGCTAATTTTTTCAGTAAGATATATTGCAGAATCATAAGTGGGGCGTTTTAGTGTCGCGAAATATGGATGACGTCACTCCTCTTTTTACCTTTTAGGGAAGTGTCTGGGCTTATGCAATGATCCCGTTATACGGTCAGAAGAAGGACAGATCCCCATCTGTCTGGACCAGTGAAGTTTTGTTACTTTTGCTCCGACAGTATCTCCGGCACATTAACTGAGGGTAGGACTTCATTCGGCATCGTTTTAAACGACCAATTATCGACTGCAATATAAGACCTTGCAAAGGTATCTTTATTATTATATTGTGACTGACACCCCTTATGCACTCAAATAATTGATGGAAACTCAGTTATATGTTTCGATTAACGTCTGAATTTTGAAAAGAATTTTTGGTCGAACTGCAGCTGATAAACGTAAGTTTGTCAAAAATTTCGTTAGAATAGTTTAGTAGTTAGAAAGCTAGCGCCTAAGTCCGAGTGTTTCATAACCTATCGTTGATCGATTGCGATTTTGAACATTTTGTGTTCTAAAATGTTCAGAAATCATTCATAGCAAGAGCAGATCTTCCTTCTTAAGAGGGGGATTCCAATCTAAAATTTTCAAAAATAAATATATCATGTTAAGAACTTGTCACCAAATTTTTAAAATTTTATTCAAAGTATTTCTCGTGTTATAATTTGTAAACGTGACCCTCCTATGCTTTGCGTTCGAACGCCGTCAGAAGTCAGAAGTGTAGTTGAATGGTTTTAAGAAAAATGAGTTCTACGAGGAAACCGAACTGCTGACTAGTCGGTAAGTCACAATAGTCAATAAATTGTTATATGCCCAAATTTTAAATGCAATTTTCTCAAAACTATAATTAATTTTTCAAATCGCAGAAAGTTTGTTATCAATCACGCTAAAGTTTTGCACACATCCTTTCAATAATAGTATTTTCTATATGAAAAAATCATTTTGAAAAAAATCATTTCTTCGAAGCAAAAACAATTAAAAATTTGGTTTGATTCAAATAACTTTTATAAAGTGTTTTTAATCCGCCATTTTTGTTTTTTTTAATTTTTTTTTATATTCACTCAAAAAACTCACAGTTTTTTTTTTAGATTAATACAACAGAAGCCAGAAGCTACGCCTGACAACAACTCTCACTGCGACCTTCTCGGAAGACTGGACTGTAAATCGCCCATTTTAAAATTTTGAAAAAAAAAATTTTTGTTATAATTAAAAATATAAATTAAATATTAGCCAAGTTTCAAAAACATCGAATGAATTATTCTCTAAAAAAAAGTTAATCAAACGCATATTTGTTAAATTGTATCTTTTCTCTAATTATGTCTTCATTGAAAAGTCATGTCTTAGATTCGCACACTTAGCACAGGAAGCGATCAAAGTGGTGATACGGTAAGTGCGGCAGAGATGTTCTTTGGTATCGGGTTAAGTCAGTCGTTTAACCTGAGCTTACTTTTAAAATTTTTTATAAAACTTCTAGGCCTTGAAACTTCACAATCCTAATCGGGGAACTCAATGCCTTTAAACATTCTAATAAATTATTGAAATCCTTATTACTCAAGGAAGGATGAATAAATCAATATGACTAGACTTGTTTTCTATGTTTTCTCTGGTGCGTAAACATATCCTCATACTGTTTATGAGGCTACACTGCAGCAAATCTATAAGTAGTGATTTTGCCCATGTTCAGAGGTGATTCTCAAGCGGTTCTAAGTAAATTCTGAAGTGGTTGTGAGCCATCATTGAGGTGAATTTAACGCAAACGTGAGATGATTCTGATACAGTTCTGCTTAAAAATAACTGTAAATTTGGAATTTTAAAATACGATTCTGACAAAAAATTCTTCTTAAATTCAAATTTCATGTCACAATCCGCTTTTGTTCGATAGTTACGCACGTATTTTTGAACAAGAAAAAGTGAATTTAGTGGTTTTCACAATCCTTGATTTTGTTGAGCAAAGAAGTTGCACTAAATTTTGTTTGTAAAATTAAATTTCTGTTGCAGAAGTGTTGAGAATATTGCAGAAAGCCCTCGGTGATTAGGCTATGTAACAAAAAAATATTTATAAGTGGTACAAACAATTCAGAGAAGGTAGAGAAAGCCCTGGATGGCCATAAACATCAACTGATGAACAACACGTCAAGGAAATCAAAAATTTGGTGCTCAAAAAACGTCGATTGACAATAAGAGACCTCGCTGATACCATTCATTTACATTCCAATTAAATTGGTCAAGACCATTTGAAAGATGTTTTGTGAATGAAGAAAATCAAATCTCGTTTGGTTCGAACAACACTAAATTGTTTAGAAAAAGACTTTGAATTCGCCAAAAATTTGGAGGAATTAATAATGATTAGAGAGATTATAAAGTCGATCTCTTTTGTCACAGACTACTTTTAATTTGCATCAAGTTTAAATGTTATTTCCTGCTTTATGAGACTTTTTGCAGTTTATTTTCAAGTCTGAATCACGTAGTGGTTCAAACCTTTCCAACTTGTACCTGGCGATAAGAATCATGATGTCAATGTCATCGAGCGATAGTTAATATCGTTTAGTCCCAAAAAATTGTTTAATGTTATATTTAATACCCAGCCTTACAGCCGCTCAGTACCAAAAAGAGTATATTATCTTCAATTTCTATCCAATGGAACGATGTCTATGAAGAGCGTTATTCTTTTCCTTTCTCATATCCTGGGCGTAAGTATACTGTAATTTAAATTAGCGATGAAAATTAACAGACAAAAGTCGACAGCTTCATCTCACATTCTATATCCTCTTCACGTCACTCATTCACCATATCGTCATCAACATCGAAACAAAGTCTATACCTTTCCAGAGACTCACATGAGAACACAAGACAAAATTCTATTCCCACCGGAAGGTAAAGATTCGGTGAATCCCAAGCCGAATAACGTCAAGTAACCAAATTCAAATTATTAAGGGAAAGTAACGACGAACAAGAAGACGATGTTCTGTTGCCTTATAATTCCCGATTAAGCCCTCCTATATCAGCGTCTTACTTCACTACCATCCACATCATCATCGTAATCGGGATATGCATGTGACTCGTCGATTCAATTTGATTGTGTCTCGCAGTTTTATTTTGTCTACCTCATTCCCTCCAATCTAACTTCGATTTAATTCACAAATTAAACGAATGACTAGCTGAGGTATAACTTGACAACCACCTTGCCACCCCACCCAAACCCAGAGGTAACATTTCCAAAAAAAATAAGAAAAACTCTCCCCGAATAGATTAAAAAAAAGCAGCCGAACTTAATTGCTTTTCCACATGAAGTCAGCTGCAAGTCACTCTCTCTTCGGCGGATTGCGTTTTGGTTTGGGCTCCGTAGATACGCATCTAATGCTATTACACGTTCTAAAGGAGGCATCTCATAGAGGGATGATACAGCACAGGTTCATCGTCAGGTCGATAAACTTTAAAATTACATTTCCCTAGGTTGGAGACAATGCTGCTGGAGTATATGTATGTATGTCTCTTTGCGTGAGCCGTAGGTGAATAATTTGCCAACTTTTTCATCATCCCTAATGACTGGCAATAATTATTTTAAGCGATTCAAATAGGGTTTCCTTTTTATTTTTTTTTGGTGAATAGTATATAAAAACGTTGTTGACAAATGAGATGTTCTTGAAAAGGTTTCGATTTTGGAGCAATTGAAAAGTCTACTAAGATGAAAGGCTTAAATCTTTAAATGCAGATATTCCCATCGGGCAACATAGTATGTATATATAAAAAGGTCGAGAGTCGAGATTTTTTCGCTGAGGTGAAGGAACAAATAATTTTTACTCGCATGCCCAAGAGAGCACCTTATTCTCATGTGGACATAGTATCGATTGATGGTTGTGTGTTGTAGCGTAGGCGTTGAAAAGTGCCAACTCTGTAATCCCAGTATTACAACTGTTTCTACACATCTACCCAGATTCGATTTGCTTAAGATTTGCGATTGCGAATAGCAGCGCTATAAATAGGATAGCATATGAGTTCCCTAGATGGCATCAACGGTAGAGTAAAATTCCGTAATAACCCAAATGATACCTTATTCGGGCTATATAGACATATTTGGAAATCAGGCCGGTAAAGATTTTCGTGATTAAGTCAGGCTCTTGGAACAGAGATGGAGGCGACCAATGGCAGCACTCACATCCTCGAACGGGTTACTGGTTTCGGTCTAACCGCAGCGGCCCCTCGTCGCAGGGATATCTTTAATGGTATTGTCCCTACAGGTTGAAAGTTTTGTCGGCGGGGTAATTTCCCGGCCATGCAAAAAACATGAAAGTTATAAGCCAGAGACAAGCCGCTAATACGGATGAATCTGCTGTTGACAACCAATCGAATCAAGCACAACGAACTTCGGATATGCATGTGGAGTATTAAGTTAAGGAGGCAATTGACTAGTAAGCCTCTCTCACGAACAACAAGAGTTAACATAAATAAGACCTTAATAATCCCAGTGCTGCTCTATGGCGCAGGAGCATGGACATTATCAAAAATTTATGAGGGTACTCCTGGCTGCTTCTTCTTCTTCTTATCCTTTTATTAACCCTTTCCTCGTTATACGAACTTTTGCGTAATGAGTTTCCCATTTTTACTGCATCGCTGCTGCTCCGCGTATGGGGTTGGCTAATGTCGCAGACCGCAGAACGCGTCTACATAATGCTCGGTCCTGGATCGCTTCAGTGGCTAACCCCAGACGTTGTTGCGCATTTGCCATCTGAGAAATCCAGGAATTCTTTTTCCGACCTCGTTTTCTTACAGTTGGAGTAACCGTAGTTGATAGTGCCTTTTTAACCGGATTTTCCGCAGATCTTCTTTGAACGTGGCAATACCAACTTATTCTATTCGCCTCAAGCTGTTCGGTTACCGAATTCTTTATATGTAGACTTCCTCTTATACGCGTAGATCTAATGCAATCGCGTTTAGTGACTCCACTAGACATCCTTAACTCTGGCTGCCTTAAGAGGAAAATTCTTCAAGTGATTTTCGATCCAGTCTGCATTGACGGTGAGTGGAGGAGGTGATACAATGATGAACTGTATGGGCTGTTAAACGACGGCGATCTAGCCAAAAGGGTTATACATAATTTCGCGACCCTTGCTGTGAGAGAGAAGACGACAACGCGGAGCACTCACTCTGTGAGTATACTTTCAATTGTAGATGCAAGAGATAAACTTTATCGCGATGAATGTCATCTGAGACTTAAGTATATCTTTGGCAGCATATTTATCGTTTATATTGGTTACTGACTCCTTCATATTTCGATTTTGCTGCTCTTTTAATAAAAAACTGACCTCCGCCGAATGCAACAGCTATCCAACTCTGAAATAACCACCTCAAATAAAATGTGAAAATTCAATTTCACACATCGCTACCAATGCTACGGGCAGCGAAATTGATCCAATGCAGCCCTCGCTTAAATATAAACTTTCTCGCTTACCTCTGTATTCTTCATTTAAAATGGAATTTTTCACAATTCACCTCCAGACAACTGCCACTCAAGGACTTTATCCACCAATTGAATGGAAGAAAAATGAGAACTTTTGTTTGTTTTTCGTTTTCCCTTTCGAAAACAATAAAACCAAAAAGAAAAAAAAAAGTTTTCATCTCATAAAGGTACATTCAAAGATGAGTCACTTTGTGTACGGCGCTTCGCGTTCCGTTTTCCTCCAACCCCAAACTGATTGACTGAATTCGAGTATTCAAATTTAAATTCTACTCCTTTTTTCCGAAAGCGCACCTTTCAATGATGTCCTTTCAGATGTCATGAACGCATCTGATCGCAGAGATTTCTGCCTTTGTGTATGCCTGCGATCCTTTCAAAAGGTGAATGACGCCTCTTAATTAATATTCTATTGAGATCCTCATCGTATTTATCGTAGCATCCCCTCACATTCGATTGCATGCTGCTTTTACCTAGAATTTGATTTCTTTATACGACTCATCCCCCGATTAAAAAAAAATTTACTGAATTCGCTTTCGGATACGAACACAACCCTTTTTTGCGGAAGTACATACGTATTGTGTGTGCTACAGCCTCGCAGCATCTTTTCCTACCATGTGTGTCATGTTAGTGTACGCTACTGAATATGCAAAGTAGCGTGCTTAGTGAATATTTAATTTTTTTTTATTGTTCCATCGGTTCATAGTGATTTTTTTTTTTGTTGTTTTGTTTATCATCCAAAGGCTTACCCCCTTTGCCAGAAAGAAGGTATTCATTCTTGGGATAGGTGCTGTCCCGACCCCAGCATGTGATACTTCATATTTGTCCACACATTTGTCGGTTAAAGCAGCTGCATATGATTGTCATATGCATGCATGCAAGGTTTAATGAGGAAAAGGCGAACTTTCGAATCAGAAGAAATTTTAAGGATGAGTTTCCATATGAGTCCCTGGAAGTCAGTGAGCCAGAATTACAAATGAGTTACCATTCTCGGGGTGATTTCCAACATATCCCTGATATGTTCGTGACTTAAGTTATGTAGTTTCAGAAAAGCGAATTTAATTTATCTTTCTGTCAGCCAGCGATAGGGAAGGCCTTACGACGTGTGTCCTTAGCGAGGATTTTGTTTGAATTTAGAGAATTCGTGTGACCGTTCTTATGTGCTAATGTGGTGACATAGTTGATTTTATGTGGCGTGCGGGTACGAAATGAAAAACGTTACCAAGTTGGCAAAGTGCTCTGAAGCTTCTATTTAGTGTGAACAATTTCATAAGTGACGGAGTGATGTTAAGCCGTGGAACTATTGGCATCAATACTGAGCTTGCAATAGTTCACTAGTGACTAGATGGATGGATATCTTGTACGTGAAAATATATAGATTACCGTTGAATGAAGTATTTTCAACATAGTAACTTCATTGACATAATAATAGCGAAGTGGTGGGTAAATTCGATGACCCACTACCAATTGGAAGTGCCAAGTTTATCAACTAAAGCCATCTCTCCAAATATGTTTCCATGCAGATTCACCATCTACAATAGTATAATTTTATGTGACGAAAAATGTTAAGGCGTAACAGAGCGATTTGTTTTCTAAGAATTTGACTTAAGACTATTTTGGCCATGTATATAGCATGCAAACATAATTTTTTACCCTCTGCTAGCGTTGTTGACAATAAGGTCCGCCACAGAGTCATCCATTTTGTTCTTCCGAAACTAAATTAAAATAAAATACATTTATAACTTAGATTTCAATCAAATTTTTAATTCAATACATTGTTTGAATCCTGCTATTATAAATAGAGTATAACATCATTTCAATGTCTTTCATGGAAATATTGCAGGACTTATTCTGACAATGTTCGATAACTATTCACGATATATCGGGAAATAACTCGGCCAAACCTTGTATATATATTTTTTTTTCAAGAGTTTTCGGATTCTGTACATATGCACATTTTTTTGCATAGTTTAACAAAAAGAAATCCACGATATTAGTAGCCAGCTCAGATCACTAAAACGCAAAATAACTCGTCCACGAATTTTTTCTTGCAATAAAGCCAAAACGGGTCATGTTGTGTGAGATGTGGCACCGTCCACACCTACATTTTCGATTTGAGACCGAAAAATTCCGTCAACATTTGGTTATAAGGATGAGAATGAAAATTAACAGTGATGGATACACTTTTCTCGATTTCAAAGAAGTATGAATCAATGACACCACCAGACCAAATTGCATAAAATTCAGGGTCCTGTTGTGGATTTAATAGTTTTTTTTTTATAGTTAATGTAGATTTTCACTATACCATATGCCACACATTTTGTTTGTTAACGTACCCACCGAGTAAAAAATGAGCCGTATCGCTGATTTTCTTCAAAATGAATGAAAATTCGTCATCAAGCACCTAATCGTCGTATATTCTAGGCATTTAGTGGTCAGCTGGCTTCAATTCTTGAGTGAGTTCAACTTTATAAGGCTGAAGATCCAAATCAAAATAAAGACTTTATTCAAAGACTTCAAAGTAGTCGAACACTACTCAATCCAGCAGCATCGGCTCTTGATCCATCTCAACACTTCACGCAGAAGCCTGTTCAGAATTTTAAACAGAGATCTCGAATTATTCGCTTACAATATCCAATTGATTCAGCAATTCAGCAAGAAGGTAAACGATCACCCGCTTGGCTATAGCTTCTCCGTTTGGGCATAACAGCAGCTCGAATTGGACATCAAATATGGCTACATTTTCTATGATGAGGCGCATTTTCATCTTGCCGTGGATATCTGAGGATCTGAAAACCAGCAAGTCATTGTCGAAAAGTCAATGCACACGCGGAGAATGACTGTTTTAAAGTGGTTATTTCGGCACTACAGAGTCATGGTAGGTGAATTTCCGTGAGCTTAAATTGAGGACATAGACTTAGACGATCTTTGATTTCAGCACGATAGCACGCCATGCCATACAGTCAATCAAACAATCAATTTTTTTGCGCGAGTTACGTACCCCACCACGCCAACCAACTCACATCGTGACTCAACACTTGTCACAATGCATAAGGAGATAAACCACGCCGAAAAAAACAGTTTGGTTTTTGTTTGATCGGCAAATTCAGGTGAACCAAGAGAAATAGTTATAACCTTTGCTGTGAAAGGTATATAAAAAGAGGGCTAAAAAGGAAAATTGTTCAGTCGATTATTTATATAACAAAAAAATACATTTAAATTGAAAAGGATTTAAGTCTTTAAAAAGACGATTTTTGGAATATGGATGAGATTTCAGGAAGAAATTTTTCGGGCGATAGTAGCAGCGATCACGAGCTAGAAGGTGATGTCAGCTCTGAAGATGTAGAATCTTCAGAACAAATTTATCCCATTTCCGCTCAGATAAAATTTTATTTCCGATTTTAAAGATTTTTACAGGGTCTTATTATTTTTATGCAGTGATTAATCTCGTAAAAAAAATTGTCCGCTAGGGGGCGTAGTTTAGATGATATTGGGCATACCCATATGGGTACGTCCATATCTTTATTTTCATTTCATAGTAAGTAATAATAAGCTTATACAAAATGCAAATCAAAAAAAAATATCTATTTATTTGGAATAATACACAGAGGCCTCAAGTACATTTATCACACGAAGTGCGCACCTTACTTGTGCAATGTTCACCAGCACATCGTAGGCGCTTATTTCCTTCATTTGAGACCACGTAGTGATGGTGGTAATCAAAACGAAGAAGATCGCTTTCAAGATGGTGACTTGAAAAACGGCGTCCTGAAGAAGTTGGAGCGTCCTTGTATTTGACGAGATAGGTTTGAACTATCGTCCGTATAAAATCTATTTTGGGGACTTTTTCCCCGATTTAGACTGTAAGACCAAAACATTGGGAATGCTTGCTCAAAAACTTCAGCAAAAGATGCTAGACGCAAGTTTTGTAACTATTCAAACTATTTCGGTGCAGTTCCATTGCAGCATTTGTATCTTCACGAACTATCATCATCAAGAACTAAACAAAATAATATTTTTCTTGTATATAATTCAAATTTTATTTTCAAATATATCTTATTTTCTATTTTAGTTCTCTCAAAATAGAAAAAACACAAAGACAAAAATACAGAAAAATAATTAACAATTAAATTTCTTTGTTTAACTTTGTACTCGTATATTACGAATCATTAAATAACTGCGAAAAATTGGAATAATTCCTTGAACTGCTAGAAGCCGGAATAGTTGGAATATGCTGTAATATGGATATGGAAATAATTGTGTTGGTGTTAAAGTTGAAGTCAAATCAATACTGTTCATATAACGTTGACCTAAATGCTTTGAAAATGCCCAATCATGAAGACTTCATCAACTACTTTTTTTGCAAAAATTTGTTGTTCATTTGACAATTTTCCAAACAAGCATGCCCAACCTTCTGCAAAAATGCTTGCGTCATCTCGGTGGGATTTAGTCTTATCATTATTTAAATTTTGACAGCTTTTAAAATTTTATTTTTTTCATCCAACCGACTTCCTTAAGTCCAACGCTTCTTTGAGCTCGTTTCGATCGTTGTGATTTCCTATAAATAAATAGTAAATTTAACGAACAATAGATATTGACTTCAGCCAATGTTAACCTGTATATATTCAACTTCATCACCAGTATATTCCTGTATATTCATTCATTGTTGAAAAGCCGGTGATTTTAGTTTCTTGATCTTTCAAAAACATCAGTGGCCTATTTCACCAACTTAAAAATTGTAATTTACAAGCACTTTTTCAACAAATTTGTAGTAAAATCGATTTATTCTGTTTCACAAAATATTTGTGCTACAAAATTGTAGTTGTAGCTTACAAAGGGAAATTTTCAGATATTTTATTATTTCCGTTTCACCAAATAATAACAATTTGTATTTTTCGAAAAAAATCGCATTTCAAACCTAAAAATGTCCTTACGTCGAAGGCATAATAGCACCGATAGTGATATAAGTGAAGATTTTATGCTTAACAGATCAATACAAATATATCGTCCGCGAATTAACTATGAAATTTCAGATTCTGTTGTTTTCAACGAAAAGTTTCGGTTAAAACGTGTTAAGGCAGAGGAAATAATAAGACAAATTGGAAAAAACTTTTCAGTGACATCGACACAGCAATTTCTTACAGCTTTACATTGGTTTGGAAATGGTGGACACTATCACGGGATCGCAGACATGCACGGGATATCTAAATCTACGGTATGCAAGATGTCCATCGTGTTTGTTCAGTCATTGTTGATGATTTCTTTGAAAATACTGTGCGTTGGCCAGAAGAAACCGAAAGCATTCGTGATCTACCTTAAAAATCAATGTACTTGAGATTATGATTATTATTTTCTTATGGTATGCCATTTGTTTATGGATGTATCGATGGAACGCTAATTAAAATTGATTCACCTAAGGAGTTCGAATCAGCGGATGTAGATAGACACGGAAACCACTCAATTAATTGTATGTTGGTTTTCGGTCCCAACTATACATCTTATAATGCATACGTTAATTGGCCCGGTAGTGTTCACGATGCGCGAGTACTCCGAAGAACCCCATTATTTTCAACATTTGAAAACGGATTCCGGCCTTTTCCTCACAGCGTTTTACTTGGGGATACGGGATATCCGTTAAAAGATCGGCTGATGACGCCTGTCACACGAACGCCATCTTGAGCAATCCATCGCTATAATAGAGCCCATAAATCAACGCGAAGGATCATACAGAATGCGATCGGTATTCCAAAAATAAAATCTCCTTGCCTCAACCATTTTAGAGTTCGACCAAGAAGGGCAATTCAAATTCTGAAGTGCTGCATAATTTTGACGAACATTTCGCGAAAAGATGAAACCAATGACATCATTAAATTCCCAACAAGCGATGAAGTACAAGAAGAAAACCTACATGATAACTTTGACAGCTTAGAAGGCGAAAACACATTGAGTTATATTTTAAACTATTTTTCTTGAAACTAAAAAAAAAATAAAACAACTCAAAAACATAAATACATATATTCATTTTGGAAATATTTTTGTACACTTTTTTTCTTATTATTAAAAAAAAATTTAACTTACTTCAAAGACAATAATATACCTATTCTTATCATTTTCCTCTTTTACACATAATAGGATAATTATTCAAAAATTATGAAATCCAATAATGTTTTTACTTTCATTTTCATTATCTCTGCACTCGTTACTCTTTCAAATTGGATATTCTTTGTCGATATCTGTGGTGAAGTGACTTCGTGGTAACCCCATTTCTTTTTCTTTTTTAAGAGCATCTAACTAAAGATTATAAATCTCCAGCTCTAACCTTCTTTTCCTAAGAGAGACGATGTTATATCGGAATCGTCATATTGTTGTTGCGTCTTTCTTTTCGGCGCTTGCGTTTGTGCACTGTTGTAAAGAAAAAAAAGTTCTTAATTTGACAATATAATCAAACTAAAAAATCAAGCATCTAATTTCTTGACTTACGTCTTCTCGTTGTCATTGGTGCTCAGATTTGATTGTTCCAAAGAATCATCTTCGTTGCTTCGGGGTTGCTCATCTTCAATTCCTTCGACAGTAGGCGAATCTTTGCCCTCAATATCGATTATGGTATTGTCTAGATCCGTCAACTTCGACTGCGGGCCACCAGCTGCCCAGCTACAAATGTTTTTGACTTACCACGGTTTTTTGTGTTACACGACATCTCTAAGGTATTTCCAATCATTATCTATTAAAATTCCATTAGATTTTAAAGTATGGAAAATCTTTTGCCACTCGCTAACTTAAACATTATGTGTAATGGTAACAGAAAATTTGCCGAATAAAACACATCTCCTTTCACGAATTAAACCGGCGATAAAAATTTTGTTCTGTTTATTCATTTTTGTCCTTGATGCTATCGGTTAGAGAGCTTACAGATTTGTAGAAAACAGTTGTTGTATACTTGTTGTTGGGTATACTTCAAGAATCACCAGAGGGAACTTTAGGTGAAAGAGTTGCAAATGCTTTAATCCGGACAATACCGGAACCCGATGTTATACTTTGTTTCGATAGATTTTGTACTTCCGTTAATTTACTGCAGGGCCTTAACTACCCACTTGTTAGAACAGATATGGTCAAAACAAAAATCCAAAAAATAAGCGAGAAACTCTATCGACGAGAGGCAATTTTTAAAACTAGTTCTTGGGGGTTAATATGTTTCAAATGGCAAGACACAAACGAGGTAATGGTTTTGAGCAATTATCGCAAAGCAGCAATGACATGAGTTGCGAAAACTATAAAAATTGGATAAAAAAAAACCAATACCTTGTCCACATGTGATAAAAATAAACAACAGGGAAATAATGGGAGAAGTTGAACTTGTTGATCAAATGGCTGCAGTTTATGAAATCAGCCAAGTGGTGGAAAAAGATTTTTTACCGTCTTATTATGATGGCCTCTGTCAATGCTTGGATCATAAATTCCGAGCTGAATAGAGGGAAGAATTTTTTTCATGGACTCACTTCACCCCTTGATTTTTTTTCAATAAGATTGTCGCCGACGGTAAGGGGATACAGTTTATATGTACGATCGAAAACTCTTAGACATGTATAAAGGAGTAAAGCATTTCCAGCACATGCTGGAGTTGCGGCCCTCCTCCCCCCTCTGCATCTGCTCGGATCATAAGCCACTAGCACACACTTTTAAACAAAAAGCAGACAAAGCCTCGCCCAGGCAAAGGCGTCATCTTAAATTCGTGAATCAGTATACCAACACTATTCGTCACATGTCGGGGAATGGCAACAGTGTGGCAAATTTTTTATCAATGATCGGTCAGCAAGGAACGTTTAAAGCCGGATGATTTGGCATGGAAGCAAAAAAAACTAAAAGGCGCTTCAACAGATTTTACGCAGGACCGATTAAAAACTTTCAATGCAACTTCAGCCGGACGTTTTTACTGCGACGTGGGTTACGTTCGCTGTCGACCGTATGCGCCTAAGACGCTATGACGACAAATATTTGAAAAACTGCATGGCTTATCACTTTCTGGGGTGAAGTCCAGTATGAAGATGGCATAACAAGTTCCCACTCTCACAAATTTCAGCCCCAGACCTACGTTTTTCTCATATATGTACATATTGTAGCCTGTGGTGATTCCGATGGAAGACATGTAAGCAGTCTCAGTGGCCAGACAACTTATATCCGAGTGGATTGCCAGGTTCTGAGTTCCAAGCAAAATCAAAAGAGATCTCTTAAGGCAATTCGAGTCAACTTTATTTAACGAGCTATCAAAACTTCTGGGTATAACGCGTATAAAAACTACTGAAAACGGCAATAGTGTGTCACGAAAAGCTGGGCTGATGTGAAGTTCTGCCCCAGCTTTTGCTTGGACTTGAATGTATCTGCAGCTGAACTTACCGTGAGGACTACTTTGCGCCTACCAGGTGAATTCTTCGTCGAGAATCAGCGATCTCAAAGTCAGAATAATTTCAGATATGCGGATTCGGCCAGCGCTTACGCCACCATACAACGACCCATTCAAAGTCTTGAGCAAATCATCGAAATATTACTGTGTTCTCTTCTAGGGAAAATAAGTCAAGATATCTAATGACCGGCTTAAAGCTGTCTTCGTCACGCGAGTGCATCCACATAGAGCGCCAAGTGCAAAGTGGTACGTGTGCTTGACGGGTTCGTTAAAAGTAGTTTGGAAAGTTCCCCTCGAGAGATGTGAGCCTCGAAAATGAACCACGTCGGAAGCCGGATACGTTAGTTGACCGCGATGTTTTAAGAGCAACGATGGATGCGGACTCAACGAAATCGGTGCGGTGCACAATGCATGGCAATATCCCCAATGACAATAAGTCGACATCGCTAACATTAAGAAACCAAACTGAAAGCTTTTTGCAACAGATAGTCACCTGCGATGAAAAGTGGATATTATAATCGTAAAAGATCTGGGCAGTGGTTGGATGTAAATAAAAAACCAAAACACTCCCCCTAGCCCGATCTTCACCCAAAAAAGGTTATGGTGACAATTTGGTGGACATCGAAAGGACCAATCCACTTTTCATTTCTTCAACCAGGAGAAAGGACAAACGCTATCAAATATCGAAATTGACATATTGCATGCTAAATTGACTAAAAGGCAAATTGCGTTGATCAATAGGCACGGTCCGATGCTTTTGCATGACAATGCTTGACCCTATACCTCATAAATAACAGTGCAAAAACTGTTGCAGTTGGGATTTGAAATTCTTCCGCATCCGCCGTACTCTCCTGATATTTCCCCAACGGATTACCATCTTTTCCGCAATCTGGATTCATTTTGCCGGCCGAATGTCTTCCGGAATAGAGCAGAAGTCATATATGCTTTTGAAGATCTCATTGCCTCAAAAGGTCAGCACTTTTACGAAAAAGGAATATTTGACCTTGTATCACCTTGGAAGAATGCCATAGATGCCAACGGATCCTATTTTGATTGAATAAACATTTACGGACAAATAATATTGGCTTTTAAATATTTACTATAAAATCAGACATTTCATGCGGTACAACACAATATATGAATTCAGATTCGAAAGGGTTAAGGCGAATATCGTCTGAGCCATTCGTGAGATAGGGTCAGAAACAGTTAACAAGGTCTTGCAAATTTTTCCGGAGCAGCTACATGAATAAAACTGTATAGTATGTAGTAGCCCGCTTAGAATATTCGGACATCTTATGATACTCGAAGGGTGCCATGCGTGGATCGCAGCATGATCAATTTTGTTGACTGTTTTATCATCAGGTGATCGCTAATTCCCTTACTTAATACTGAGGTCAGAAAACATAGTGTGTAAGCTATTGTGATACTCCGCCCGCAGCAAAGACGATTAGAATAGGTGATTTTTTGGACCTGATATCGTATCGGCTATGCAATGCCACTCTACTACCACTCAGTTAGAAAATTAAGAAAGTCAAGTTGAACGGAACCAGTAAGCAGTGGGTCCCACAGGAAAGTAAAATAGGTATAATGGGCGTGTATTTATGAACATAGCCCTGGCTACTGCTATGTTGATGCCGCTCATCGTCTGCCTTACTATCTGAAAAACACGTAAGAGTTAGGAGTATTGCATTGAAGCAATTTATAGATGAACTTTTGGCATAATAAAGAGATTTTGAGAAAAAGAATAGCACTTCATTAATATTTTCCTAAATGTTTACTTCAACTAGCAGTTGAGTAAGCCGATTGACTGAGAGGAAACATAATTCATCGGCATGAACTAGTGTCAAGTTTACTAGAAACCCATCCCTTAAGTTACTCGTCAAAGCACGTCAGCATATTAAATGGCATTTACACGATTCAATTGGTGATAGTGGCTCATTGATATTCCCCACTCCATATTAAGCCCCTGTATACAATTTTACGATTTTTTTTTCTATTTTTATCCTCCAAATAATTAAAGGACATTAATATGCATGTAGTTCGTTAGCTTTAACTTCATTATTTTTTATTTTTTTTATATTTACCTTTTTTTCGATAAACAAAACAGAAAAAAGGACATTTTCGTGTTCATTCGCAACTCATTGATTCATTACGCCGTCAGCGTCGGTCGGTTTGTTGATTGTTAAGGTTGAGGTTGATTTTGAGGTTTTTCTTTCATTTTGGAGCATGCACCCCTATGTGAATATCTAATTATCGTTTTTTTTTTCTTGTTTTTTTTTTTATACAATTTTATTTATTTATTTCCTTGTTGTTGCTTTAACCGATTTCTATCGAAACAACTTATCAATCAGACTAACTAAATGAGTATCGTTACGTTGCTTGTAATGAATCGATTTTAATTTTAGATTAGGAAGCCGCATGAATAAAACCAAAAAAAAAGGAACTCTTCGAACTGTGGAGGCAGAAAAAAATAAAAAAAACGCGGTTTTGTGAAAATGAAAAGAAAAAAAGAATATTTGACAATAAATTATGAGAGTCGGGGTTGGTTGTGTGTTGGCGGGAAGTTCCTTATAAGAAAGGGTTTTATGGATAGCTGAGGTGCTGCACCTGGGGTTGTAGCCTTGTTTTTCTTTTTTAATAACCCAAACATCCTCATATACTCGCATGGTAATTCCTCGTGTCTGTTGCATGTTACATGCACATGATATTTTTATTTGTTTGCAGTTTAAATATACGAAAAATATATAAAGTTAAGAAATTGTTTCGAAAGTGCTTGGTGATATTTTATGTTTGTTTATGTGCTGGTTTCGAAAATTAAAAAATATCATGTGGTTCCTCTTTAGTACCTTTAGTATCTTCTCCCATCCTTTCATGCCTATTCAATTGGAAACTTTTTGGTTTTTTAGTCCATAAAAATGCTGGATTGACAAGAAAATGCTGATGGCGTTGGCATCTAATTTGGGGGTCTGCAGAGATTGAAAGAAAATTTCGACAGGTGTACGGGTCCATTAAAGAACTGCGGTTCATGTGGATAGAGTGCCCCGAGATGTTTATCACGTTCATCACAAAAATGAACTGAACTACTGCATCAGCCATCTGTCTCACGGGAATGCTAGAAGGCGAAATAAGCTCTATGGAGCCCTTTCACTGACCTGATGTAAACGGCCTTTATAAATATCGATAAATTGTCTACCGGAATAATTTAACAATAAGTAAATAATCCAATTTCAATACAGCTGTGAATCTCTGTTGCATTCAGAGATATTGCTTAATTCTTCCATGATATCGACAGGGCATTTGACGTAACCTATGTATATCAAAGTCAGCAGTAGAACCAAAAGTCGTTTACGTTCATGTGTTAGCTACTCGGTTAAATACCAAGCCTGAGATCAAAGATGAGCCATGAGCTTAATATAAGCCCGGTGTATATGAAGAAAATCGTAAAGACTTTAAGCAAAACATGTACGACAGTGAAACCAGTCAACAGAGGTAAGAATATAGGACTAAAACTAGACAAAACTTTCCCACACATACGCCGATTCTGCGCCATATACGAGGGCGGGTCAATAAGTCCGTGACTTTTTGAATTTCTGACCTCTTTACTGAAACAGCAACACTGCTCCTTTCAACAGGCATCTGTCAGTTGACTCCTGTCAAAATTTAAACTTGCTGCGTCAGTTAGTTTGTGTTTGATAGCTATTTTTATCAGACTACTCACTAATTTGAGGAGAAAATGGAAAAAAGTGAATTTCGTGTGCTTATTAAGCATTATTTCTTGCGAAAAAAAAACATTACCGAGACCAAGGCTAAGCTTGATAAAACTATGGGGACTCTGCACCATCGATTTCAATGGTAAAAAAGTGGTTTACTGAATTTCATTGTGGATGTACAAGCACTGAAGATGCCGAACGTCACCCGAAACAATCGAAAAAATTCACGATATGGTGTTGGCCGACCGAAGATTGGAAGTGCGAGAGATTGTGGAAGCCGTAGGAATCTCGCATGGCTCAGTGGTTTCAATTTTGAATGATCACTTGGGCATGAGAAAGCTTTCCGCAAGATGGGTGCCGCGTTTGCTCACAGTCGACCACAGTTGCATGTGCAGTTGCCATAGCAAAAATCCATGAATTGGGCTATGAATTGCTCCCTCATCCACCCTATTCTCCAGATTTGGCTCCGAGCGACTACTTCTTGTTCCCAAACCTGAAGAAATGGCTTGGTGGAAAAAGATTTGACTCCAATGATGAAGTCATCTCGCAAACAAAGGCCTATTTTGAGGACCTCGATAAATCATTTTTTTTTGGAAGGGATAAAAAAATTGGAGAAGCGTTGGACAAAGTGTATAGAGCTCAAGGGAGACTACGTTGAAAAATAAAATTATTTTTTTATCAAAAAATCTGTGTTTTAATCCAAAAGTCACGGACTTATTGACCCGCCCTCGTAGCAGACCTAGAACGACTATAGTCTTTGTGTTTCTTATTTACTTACTTACTTATTTACTTTGGTGGCGTTACAGTTCAAAGTCAACTTGGACCTGAAAAAACATGTCTCTGCAGTTAGCCCGGTCAGTCCTTACCTAACTGCACCTCTCAGATGTGACAAAAATGACAACAAGAAGCTAGGTCACACTGGGCTGCCTGTTTTTTTTTTTTTGTACTTGTGGACGCCACCTAAGGCGAGGTCTTCCTTTACTGTGTTGTCCTTTTGGGTTAGATTCGAGGACACTGAGGGCCAGAGCGTTGGTCTTCATTCCCTCTATATGGTGTTTAAAATTGTTGAATGGGTGGTGTACTCGTATATCGTTTGCAAGATCTGCATTAATGTGAATATTCGGTCGATTGTGGACTTTCCTGGCCTGAAACCCCATTGATATGGACCAATCAAGTTGTTGACAAACGGCATCAGGTGCTCACACAATACGGTAGATAAGATCTTGGAGCCGATGTTAAGAACAGTAATGCGCTTGAAGATGCCCATTTAGAAGGTCTCCTTTTTTAAAGATCGGACAAACATTGGCCATTTTCTCGTACGAAGGTTTTTTCAGCTGCTTTGAATATTTCGGCCGGTAAGCAATCATATCCAGCTGTTTAATTTGATTTCAGCTTTGGCATTGCTGCCTCTGCTTCATTTTAGTCAGTTGGATGAAAGTTTTCGCTGTCATCGCCTAACGCACAATGGAAAATTACTGCAAAGCAAACTCTAAAGCGTAGTAGATTCAGTTTTTTTACCCGAAAGCAAGAGTATGTGTGCAAATGTCAAAGGAATGTTGCTCTTGCCGTTCCATCTTCTCTGTTACATGTGCTTTGCAGATAATTTTCTTTGCAAGTCGTGCGTTTACGAATTCGCCCTAATTCTTTGTTGAGGAATCCACATTAGGACCTTGGCTGCAACAAGGTGGTGATCCGAGTCAATGTTTGCTACCCAGAACGTTGGTACGTCCAGAATACTGGAGGCATGTCTAACATATATCGCAATATGATCAATTTGATCTATCGTTTCATGATCCGGATACAGGAGTTTCTTCCTCCATAGAAACCACCATAGTATATATAGCTCGGCTACACATGGCCTGTTAAGGGTCCACGTGCAAATCCAAAGGTTATTAACGATAAAACGTTTGTGAATCCGGTTACTATGATAGTTGGTTTGTCGCATTGAAAATCTCTTCCGTATAGAGTTGTGAGCTATATGACAGCGTAGGAAATTATAATGCTATTGGGCGAGCAATCCCTTGCCATATTATCCTGCATGAGTAAGAGTTTACTTTTAAAGTTGTGTTTCCTTTCAAGATATTGTAAGTCTCTAACCTTTTTATGACAGACGATTGGTAACTATAAGTGTGAGATCGCTTCCCCCTATCCTGTATCCCTCCTCGATTGCTTTAAAAGTGTTCCAGCCGCTGCCATTCTTCTATCCATTCTCGCTTCATGGGTAACCTCTTCTGATACAAGTACTCTCCTGCACTATTCATCAAACCAGTGGTTTCGTAAGGTTAGTTGATTGAAACCAGCAAATAACTTGCGGCCTTGATGTCGACGCCATAGAATTTTACAATTGCAGCCGCTAAATGTTAAATCTCTTCATAGTATTTCTCTGGAGTCAGAGATATGTACATTGACTGCAACTGGGTAGTGTACCGCATCAATATTGGCCACTCGAAGTTTTCGGGCATCTAATAGTACAGGAGGAGTACCTAGCATCGCAACATGAAGCCAAAAACTAGAACCGTTCCGTCTAGCCCTGTTCCATCCGTACCTTCAATTAATTCTCCGAAACACTTTGATATGTAAAACCAAGCGGAGTTTGCAATTTTGATTTCGATCTAGAAATATTGCGAATAGAGTTTGGACTGCACATACTACATACGACAATGCAGTCTGCCGAATTTTGCTTTTCAGGTGATCTAAGAAATTTTAAAATAACGTTTTGTCGACCTGAAGTGTAATATTAAGGATACCAATAGCATCTACTGGGAATGACTTAATGTGTCCTTGTCCTAGAGACGATGAGCTTTAATTCACCAAAATTGAAGCGCCCTTCTCCAAAATACTTAATCACAGTTAAAGTCCACATCCACGAAATCTAAAAACTTTTCAAATTGTAGAATCCGGATTCCGGAGACTTTCTCAATTCATCTGTTTTTTCGTTTGTCAAAACAAACATGAAAACACCCCGCATGTCATACTTCCTCATTGGAGTCTATTAAATCCCTCTTATGGATGGAAATACAAGTACAGAACATCGTGTTTAGATTTTCATGGTGCCAACAGAAGGTAAGGGAATGTGACAGGGAACAAATACGAAAAAAGGGAAAAGAAAAAAAACAACTTCTTAAATAAACACTGCAAAAGTTTCGATATTTTATTACGTGACATATTCCAAATCCAATGTTGATCCTTGCGACACAACAAATGAAATCCTTAAAATTACCAAACACCAAGCAAGCACACACAGTGAATGAATGGAATTCGTTTGAGATGAGTGTGAATATGTACGAGTAGACGAATACGACTGCGACGAGGACGTAGCCGAAGACAATTCTAGGGACAAGAAGATAAAAACGTGTTAAATGTTTATCTCTGACGAGAATGACGTTGATGATGATGATGGTGATGGTGATGGTTCGTTCCATGAGGAACAGTTTAAGACGGTAGCGCATACAGTTCTTTTGGTTCTATCTCACCCTTCAGAGCAATAGCACTTTGAATCATACTCCTCACGAGCGCTCAAAAGTATGCAAATGAAGCGAAATGGGCGAAAGGCAATTTATCTTTTAGCTTTGGGATCTTAAGTGCTGTATGTGTACGAGTATACCGAAGTGCAAATACCCAACTCGCATGGATATTAATGAGTTGCGGTTACTATCGCACACATTGTTAAATACCCAAACACGTACTGGCAATTCATCATCACTTTTATGCTGCCGCGATACCTTTTCTGATATACTCAACACTGGCGATACTCGCACAGTCGGATAAAGTCTGAGAAGGTCAAGATGCACGCCTCCATCTTTCACATCATTCACGTTAAAACTTTTAACCGTTTGAAGTCCAACTATGGCTACTAAGGAAGACCAGAGCACATGTGTGCCTGTTGAAGCTCACAAGTGAAAGAAAGATAGGGCACCACAGTGTGGATTAATTGATGATCCAGCATGATCCTTGTGACGGTTTTATCATTTATCATTGACGATGATCGCTCGTCGCGTCAGTCGTTGTTGTTCTCCTATTTTGCGCACAACAGATCACAATCACGCCTTTCAAATGTTACAGGACTGCTGGAGTTGCTGCTGTTACTACTCCTGTTGTTCGCATATGAAATCGCATTCATATTCAACTGGATTCGGGTAGATACGAAATGATAAAAGGATTGCCTGGTAGGTGGCTTGTTGTGTTGACGCGAGATTAATGGCTCGCTTTCAGTTTCGTTGAAAAGCAGAACAGATACTCATTCTCACACGCCCCAGGGTGGAACAGACTGTTTGTCCTAGCGATTGTGTCGGTAGTTGGTTTTGCTCATCCGCTACTGACAACCTACCGACGCGAAGTCGTGGTCGTGTGTAAACGGTGTTAATAAGAATCATTAACAGCTACCGGAGTTCGCTGATCTTAGATGAATTTCTGGATAATGGATGTTCCCGCAACATTGTTTGGATAGAAAATGAAATGGAAGAAAAATCGTCCACCATGGGCTTATAATTTTGTATGAATCCACAAGGTTCTAAAATGAGCTACCTGAAAGCTTGTAATTGTTATTAAAGACATAGTACAATACATGCATACATTCATACATAATAGCAGAGGTAGTTATAAAGGTATCTTCCTCCATGGAAGATAACAAGGAAAACAAAACACTCTTATTGATATATTGCTTTATATGTAAAGATCTATAAAGTGGGGTTGATTTTTTAAAAATACATAAATAAGAAGTTGCTGAAAAAGTTCGGTTACATTGAAAATCTGATAAATATAACTCACCACAACTGATTCTTATCCAACCTTAAGGATAATATTGCTGAATTTCAGCAATCAGGAGCAAATGGGCAAATAATTCAATGTACTTAAATTAACTTGTCAAGAAATGGTTAACTCGCAGAACACGAGACAGCTCGGCTATTTCCCCTCTCAACATAAGATACTATAAATTTTGATAGGCTTAAGGCTCCTTTTAGCTTCTTCCTCCGCAATACTTCAAGGGAAGTCGAAAGAACTTAACATCAATAACACGCGGGAAGGGGATAGAATATACCCGCAGTAGGAATGCCTGTCGTAAGAGGCGACTAAAATCCATCTGGGCCGGATTCCCAGATCCGTGAGGGGGCGAGTAAACGCCGCCACACAAATAAGTATCCCATCCTCAAGGCAAGGTATTATGCGACCCGTGCTTAGGCCTGAATGGTGCTCGGGATTTAAAATTAATAGAGCACCGCGAACGGAGCCCTCCGGATACCTGCCGTCCTCTGGTTGTAACGTAGCCTAACTGCATTACGGGGGTCTCTGATGCGGTGGACCTCCCTTCCCCCATACTCGTGGGATCTAAATATGGACCTAAACAAAAACAAAATAAATAGAAAAAATAATACAAACAACGAAAATAACGCAGTAAACTCAACGAATTTACCGCAGTCGTTTGATCCCTTCTCTAAAAGTTCAAGGGTATCACAATCTCCACCACCAAGATCGAATGTCTCCGGAAAAAGAAGTCCGCCCGAAGCGCCTAAGCGCGAAAAAATGGACTCAGTGAGTAATAAAAGCTTGGAGGAGGAAAACAACACACTCTGTATGAAGCTTAAGCAAATGGAGCTACTTTTTCAAGAGTTTAAAAAAGAAGTAGACATACTCCGAGAGGAAAACAAGACTCTGAAAAAAAAGTATGTAAATGAAGCCCAAGAAAGCAGTCCACTCCGCTCAACTAGTCGCGAATACCATACGGACAAAGAAGAGCTTACACGCGAAACAAATTGGACCCTAAAGAAAAGACCGTCTAAGAAACGTAAAGCAGGCTCTTCACCCGAAGTCGTTCCAGAGAAGAGTCAGGAGTCACAAAAAAAGCAACTCCAAACAAAATTACGTCTTCCACCTCCAATCAACGTTGTTGGGGTTTCGGACTACAACAAGTTGCATTGCTTTATCAAAGAAACGTTAAAATCTAAGTACAAAGTAACATCACTGCGCAACAATGTGTGGAAAGTTAACGTCGAAAACTCCGATGACTACCGAGCATTTTCCGACAAATTAATCACTGAGAAGATCCAATGGTTCACTTTCGAAAACAAGTCAGAAAGACAATTACGGGTAGTAGCGAAAGGACTTCACCCTTCGTGCACTAAAAACGATATTATAAGCGATGACTACCGAGCATTTTCCGACAAATTAATCACTGAGAAGATCCAATGGTTCACTTTCGAAAACAAGTCAGAAAAACCATTACGGGTAGTAGCGAAAGGACTTCACCCTTCGTGCACTAAAAACGATATTATAAGCGACCTCCATGCAAAGGGCCTTAAATTTTTAGACGTCGTAAATATTATTAAAAAAGAAAAGAGAACAACAGAGCAAGACGAGGAAATCTTGGTTAAGCGGGAACTTCCACTGTTTATGCTTAGTTTCGATAAGTCCGAAAATAAAGAAGATATCTATAGTATTAAAACTATTCTAAATATCGTAGCCAAAATCGAACCTGTGCGTAAGAACACAAGATCGATCCCGCAATGTAAGCGCTGCCAAGGTTTCAATCATACGCAGACTTACTGCCAAAAAGAACCGCGTTACATAAAATGTGCCGGTAAACATCTTTCAGAAGAGTGCAACTTAAATAAACAACTTCCACCGTCTTGCATAATTACCAAGGAAAGCACCCAGCAAACTATCGCGGATGTGAAGTGGCGAAAGAACTCCAAAAAAGGCGCGATACGCTTAAAAAAACTTTACGTCCCAACCCAAAAGCAACTACAAATAAACCAAATATTGCTAAAGAACAGGCAGTGAAAGAAAGAAAATCCGTCGTGGTAAAGTCGAAGGATATAGGTATACAAAAAAATATCGTAAAGGAAAAGCAGCCACCGATTGACGCGCTAACGTATGCACAAGCTGCGTCGCAAGGAAATAAAAAAAGCGGTGTTACGCCAGATCCAGTGGCACACGTTTTCTTTCTAATTCTCACGACTCTTGAGGAGCAAAGCAGAACAAATAAATTTTTAGTTGAAAAATTGAGCAATCTCGAGAAAGAAATACGTAAAACTCGATTTCAAGCATGAATATGAAACAAGTGCTTAAAATATTGACGAGGAACGCAAACGGCCTTATTAAAAAACTCGACGAACTGGAAGTGTTCTTACAAAAAGCCAACATTGACATTTGCTTGATTTCCGAAACTAACTTGAGGAAAGGACCTCGTGTGGAACTAAAAGGATACTGTGATTATCATGCATACCATCCATTAAAAAATGCCAGAGGCGGATCTTCATTATTCATTAAAAATTGTATCGAACTTTCAATCTTCATGAAAGCGATACAATGCAGTTAAATTCGGTTCGCGTTTAACATAACCACCTGCAGTACAACATTGCATCAATTTATTGTCCTCCGAGATGCATGCTAGAAAAGAATGACTTTAAAGGTATCTTTGATTCACTTGGACCAAATTTTATAATTGGTGGTGACTTTAATTCGAAACATACCTTCTGGGGCTCAAGATATAATACTACGAAAGGCAGACAACTCTATGAAGCCGGAATGAAATGTAAAGTTGACTTTTTTTCGACATATTGTCCTTCGGATATAACAAAGACCCCTGATCTTGTAGTCTTCTTTGTCACAAAGGGAGCAGCCAAAATTTCTACAAACATCGAGGAAAATTATGATCTCTCCTCAGATCACTCACCAGTCATTTTGACACTTAGCATACTCTTAATTAAGAAAGAAGTGGCGCCTAGATTAACTAACAACAAAACTAACTGGGACGGTTTTAGAAACTACTGCAATGAAAATATTGTTATAAACGTGTTGCTAAAAACACAAAATAAAGACAAAGTCGACAGATTCATCAAAGTCCTGCAAAACGCTGCCTGGAACAACACTCCAACTCCAACAAGAAAAGAGAATGCAAGTAGTGAAATGAAAGATTCGCCGGAAATAAAAGAACTGGTGAGAGAAAAGAGGAGAGCGCGCAAATGATGGCAACAATCCCGTGCTCCCCAGCATAAAACATACTTAAAATACTTATGCAACAAATTGAAGGAAGCAATACGAGATTGCAAAAGTCGGAATATCTCTACATATCTCGAAGGTCTGACTGCCGAAAGAAGTTCAAATTACTCCCTCTGGAAAGTCATGAAGGAAATCAAAAGTGCAATTTCTTCCCTTACTTACTTTAGGTGGCGCTACAGTCCGGGGTGGACCTGGGGCTCAGTCAACAAGCTTCTCCAGCCAGCTCGATCCTTGGCTATCTGCCTCCAGTTTCGCACGCTTAGTTGGCTGAGGTCCTCTTCCACTTGCGTGCGCCACCTGAGTCTTCGCCTTCTTCTACTGCGCTGTCCCTCGGGAGCGGATTCGAAGACTTTTCGGACCGGAGCATTGCTGTCCATGCGCTCTACATGACCCAGCCATCTCAGTCTTTGAATCTTCACTCTTCTGGCTAGGTCCATGTCGCTGTACAGTCCATACAGTTTGTCATTGTATCTCCTCCTCCACTCACCGTCAATGCAGATGGGACCAAAGATCGCCCGGAGAATTTTTCTCTCGAAGCAACCAAGAACACCCTCATCCATTTTTCATAATGTCCATGTCTATGCGCCATAGAGCAGGACCGGGATTATTAAAGTCTTATAAAGGGTGACTTTTGTTGTCCCAGAGAGGGCTTTGCTACTCAATTGCCTTCTTAACCCAAAGAAACAGCGGTTGGCAAGAGTTATTCTTCGCTTGATCTCAGCGCTGGTGTCGTTGTCTGTATTTATAGCGGAGCCTAGGTAGACAAAGTCCTTAACTATCTCAAAGTTATATCTGTCGAGGGTGACGTTCCGTCCGAAACGTCGGTGTTGGTTGTCCTTTTTGCTGGACAGCATATACTTGGTCTTGCCCTCATTGACTGCTAAACCCATTTTCGCCGCTTCCATCTCAATACTCACGAAAGCGCCACTGACATCACGCTGCTTTCTCCCGATTATGTCAATATTGTCGGCGTATGCGAGTAGTTCGACGGACGGACGGAATTTTGAAAGTGTTTGCTCGAGAGTTTTGCAATATTCTTTCAAGTACGATGTTGAAAAAATCGCATGACAGCGCATCGCCTTGTCTAAATCCTTTCTGGACATCAAAGGTCTCGGTGAGATCTTTACCAACCTTGATGGAGCAGCGTGCATTCTCCACCGTCATCCTGCACAGACGGACGAGTTTGGCAGGGATGCCAAAACTAGACATATATAGCTCGTCTCTATAGATGCTGTCATACGCGGCCTTAAAATCGATGAATAGGTTGTGGGTATCGATCTGAAGCTCATGGGTCTTCTCTAAGATGGACTTTCCTGGCCTGAAGTCACACTGATATGGACCTGTCAGGTTGTTGACGAACGGCTTCAGGCGTTCACACAATACGGCGGATAAGATCTTATATGCGATGTTAAGGAGACTGATACCTCTGTAGTTGGCGCAGTTCAGAGGGTCTCCTTTCTTGAGAATCGGACAAACAATGCTGAGGTTCCATTCATCGGGCTTACTTTCGTCCGACCATATTTTACAGATGAGTTGGTGTATGCTCCTTACCAAGTCATCGCCTGCCGCTTTGAAGAACAATGTGGCTTCAGGCCAGGAAAGTCCACCATCGACCAAATATTCACACTACGGCAGATCTTGGAGAAAACCCATGAGCTTCAAATCGATACACACCACCTATTCATCGATTTTAAGGCCACGTTTGAAAGCACCTATAAAGACGAGCTATACAGAGCAATGTCTAATTTTGGTATTCCTGCCAAACTTATCCTCTGTACAAGTTGTTGATGTTGACGATGGAGAATGCACGCTGCAGATGGAAGCGGCGAAAATGGGTAAAGCGGTCAATGAGGGCAAGACGAAGTATATGTTGTTAAGCAACCTAAGCTTTGCTATCAATTCATACAATGACACCAGCATTGAGATCAAACAAGAATAACTCTTGCCAATCGGTGCTTCTTTGGGCTGAATGGCCTTCTCGCCATTGACGAGCAAAGTCTGAGGGTCTTTTTTTTAAAACAACTCAACACTCAAGAGGATTTTTCGGAAAATAGGATAGAGAAAGAGAGAAAGGCCTTCGGGTCCACTGGTTATTTCGCTCGATGGTATTTTGTATTTTAGACAACCACTCATCTTACATAATTTTGGTTGGCTGAAAAAAAAGTGTCTTTCGGTTGCGGTTGGGATTGAACACCGAACCCTCCGATTGGGAAGTCAATACACTACCACTTAAACCACGGCCACCAACCTTTATAATCTCAGTCCCGCTATATGGCAGAGAGATATGGACATTATCAAAAATAGTTGAGGATGCTTTTGGCTCTTCGGATGATTGTATTTCGTCTGCATAGACGGTGAATAAGGGGCGGATACAACGACGAACTTTACGGACTATACACTGTACAGTGACATCGACTTAGACAAAAGAGTGAAGATTCAAGGACTGCGATATCTGGATTATTTAGAGCTGATAGATACCATCGCTCTGGTCCGAAAAGTCTAAGAATCCGCGGCGAAGAACAGCACAGTAGTAGAAGACGGTGTCTCAGGTGACGAAGAGGAAGGGGATCTTAGCCAACTCAGCGCGTGGAAATATTTTAATATTTTCCTCCGAACATATTTGTTAATAGATCAAGCATTTAAAAACCAACTGTATCTTCCAGTAGTAAGATTTTAGTAATCATATCTCTGTGCAAGCTGTGCTTAATCAATAGAAAATGAATGTAAATGTTTAACTATGAAAGTAAAATAAATATTTATCTTTCTATCTATTTTAATTTCAGTTGTGTAGAGCTCCACAATTGTTTAGCCACATCTGTTGATTCTTTTTACCTTACGATTGATATTTTGTCGACGAACAGGACATGTATACCAAAACTACAGAAACAAAATTCTTAAAGTCAATCTCAGTGATACAACGCAACAAAGACGACCTTAACCAGAATCAGATATGCATTTTGAAAAAGAATCCCACCAACTCGTCGTGAATGTTGCAAGCAACCAAGCAGACTAGAGATATACATTCATATGTTGGTTGCTGCAGAAGAACCGCCCTGGTCTATAAGCTGTTAAGATAAACGTAATATGCATAAGAAATTAAAAATGAAGTAAAGATATGTACACAGGCCGGCTAAAAATGAATAACGCATAATTTTAGTGTTTTCTAAACGCATGCTGCGAACCTTGTAGGTTAGCCAGCAATCAAAAAGGTCCTTTTTAAAAAGTCCTTATAGTGAGAATACTTAAAATAAGAAGAACGACATACTTGCTGTATTAGACCAGAGTCAAATATTACCATGTCGCTGCAGCGTACATTAATTCCTGCAATAGCACGCAGTAGCAGAAAGATAAAACTCAAATCATACCAGAGTCCAGAAGAAGCAACGTCTGCAAAACATCATCCCCGAACACAAAGCACACAATGGCTCCGCAGACTTCATAAAATGTAAGTGAGATCGTCAGAGATTACTTTAAACTCTGATTGACAGACGAGCTATCCGCTGTCATCCAAGTCAAGCTATCATCGAGAAGATAGTAATGCATCTCCTATCATCAAAGAAGACCGCTGCCAAGCTTTGACTCAGTCAAGGTGAGAAAGATCATCAACTGCGAGAACTGCCACTCCAACAAGTTCCTCGGTGACTACTTACTTTACTCAACTAGCTTCCGCACTGTGAACAGTCTCTACTAAAGACATTGCAACCTTCCATCCTCTGCGATCTCAAGAACGCTGCTTCCTGGCATCCACTATGGCTTGATTTGCTTTCTTTTCGTCTCAAAACCCGGGGAATGCGAATCGAAAACTGTCCATTCGCTCAAAATGGCTGACCCAATGTAGTAGACGAGTTTTAGTTCTATGGACTACATGCATATCTTTGTACTGCTCGTAGAGTACGCGGCTTTGTTCTTTCCCCCGTTCGCCTTCTTCGCACACGGGATCATATATCCGCTCGCGATAGACGCCATAAGGCAGAACTGGCAGGACCAACTTTTATAAAGCTTGCACTTAGTCTTCAGAGTTTGATTTTGTTAAACAATGAGTTCCAAACTCCTCACTAGCAACGGTTTCCCAGGGTTCTGCACTTAGGTAAGGCTGACTCCGAGGTAGATGAATACCTTAACTATTTCGATGTAGTGGTGTTTTGTTTTAAGCGGTGGACGTTTCTTTGTTTATTGATAGCATGTATTTCGTCTTGTCCTAATTCACTACGAGACATACAAACTTCGTCTGTTCCTCAAGGAGGAACTCCGCAACTACTACTATCTCTATCTCTATCTCTACTACCAAAGCATTCGCAATGGATGATAAGCTTTAAGAAAACAGCAATCGCTCCTTGCGCGTCTCATCAGGTTATAGACAAATTTGAAGCCTGCAGATTCCCAGAACTGATGTGGAGTCAGTATCTCAGAAGATATTTGCCCAAGAACTCACAATAGGAAGAAATAATACATATAATTGAGAACGGCGTTATCGTTTTCTTTGAAACTACTCTAGCATTCTTTCTGTCATAGAAATTAGCGCCTATTGAAATATAAAAGACGAAAAGTACTCCAGTCAATATCTGTCCACTACTGTCATTATCAGCCTGCCAGTTTTTTAAAATCTTCAATTTCTTTCCAGTTCTCGAGCAGAATTGAGAGACAATTTGTCTATTATCAGGTGATAGACATGTCCATACGCGGAGATTGAGGCACATCGACAGGAACAATCCGAGGTATAGGGTTTTACGCTCTTAAAAGAATTAATTGCAAAAGAAGAAGGTTACTCCCAATCCCTACTCTTTACATTCTTTGATACAAGAGTTAGCCTCTTTTTAGCATAAATATACTATTATCCAACCTGAATAACAAATTTCCACTTACTCCCACTTCAACCTCATCCCATTTGAAACAGCTTTCATATGTTCGTACCACGACAAGCAACTGAAATTGAAAAGATTAATCAAAGCACACAACAGACTCGTTTGCACTTATGACCGTAAAACCAAAATTCCAAAAAAGGGACATAAATTACGACACCACTAGCTTCTCCGAATGCCAAACTCCACACTTAGTCCTTGAAAATTATATCGATTGCCTAGAACGATACCCCAACCCTACACTACTCTCATATCCTTCAACGGGATGTCCGAGATGAAGAAGAAATTAAATAGGATCAATAAAAGCAACGGTCGCTGGGTTCATTCTGGCCATTTGTCATTTGTTGAATAATTTAAAGTTGCCCACAAAAACCGATACCAGAGTTGACCCTTTAACGTGTGCTTTTGCGACCAAAAACTATCATCGCCTAGAAGATGTGTACTTATTTTTGTTTGAGTTTAAGGATATGTTTATATGTGTGTAAGAATAGGCTGAAGAAAAACAATTTTCCATTTAGATCTCTGCCACCCTTCCCCTACATTGTGTAAGTCAAGTGCTAAGCTATGGTTAACAACACATTAAAAAGCGGTTTCTCACCCCCATGGAGACAACCTTTTCGACTGGCAACTGTCCCGTATGGAGACGTTATCAGCTTTTATAACCTAAAACAATCTAACCTCGGTCAATGACTAGAAATTTGAAAGTTTCCTTCTCAGATACGAGTAGTCGTCAAAACGGGGAATGGGCATTTTTCCATGCCAAGGGTTCATCCGGAATCGTTTGGTTTACGTTGGTCAGAGAGTGTGATGTGGGTACGACACTTAGTGTTCGATACTGATATCCAGGACCTTTGGCAGGGGAAGTGTGAATATTCCTTTAGGGATACGATTTTGTAAATTATTTGCCATACGCAAATGAGGATTTCTTGTCACGTCACATATGGTAATTCATTCAAGTAACGGGATACGTATCCGTATTGTATTTTTTGAGGGTGTGGGATGCTCTTGAAAGTTGAATTTTAGATTTTCGAGAAACTGGAAACAGATTTGTCATTTCGTGTCAAGTAAGTAGTTTTGGGGTGGATGGGGCCAGTTATGGGGTCGTAGGATAAAGTTATAATACAAATATGAATATAGACAGTGGCGTAGTCTGTTTTGGTTTATTGATTGAATTTATTTAAACTGAAAAAAGGGCCAGTTCAGTTGAAACAGGAGTTCAGTGTCAGCTTTTAGGCAGACTCTGGTTGCAACTGTAAGCCAAAGAACCACTGAGGTGGAGTATGGTGTAAGCTGTTGGAAATTTTTTCTGTAGAGAGCACAGACCAACTCATTTGTCAGATCTGGTCAGAAGATTTTATGGCTGATTAATGGATCTCAATATCATTTACCCGATCCACGAGAAAGGGGATCTTCCCAAATTCGCGAACTATAGAAGTATAAGTCTCCTCAACTTCATATCAAAAACTGTGAACGTCTGAAACCTCTCGTCAATAACCTGACTGTCTCCTATCAGTGCGGTTTTAGACCAGGAAAGTCCACAATTTAACTCTTGCCATCATATTAACGTACTAAAAAAGCATATTAACCTGTTAAGTCATTCTTCACTCTGCTTTCCTGAGAAAAATTTAGACTCACCTTAACCTGAATGTTTCGGTCTACCTAGATCGTATAGTTCAGCTAACAAGAAACTATTCCAATGCATTGCATCTTATGTGCTGTCAATAATTACAATACTTCCACATGGAAGTATGAAGTCGAAGCTTAGCATTGGGAAGTATACAACCTGTACAGATGATGCATTCGCAAAGCAGCTGTAGCTCGTCCTCTAGTTCTGTGATCTAATTGGTATAAAAAAAAACTTGAAGAATAAGAAGTCATATCAACCGACTTTTGGCATACGACATAATTAAACCTATTCTCACAGCTTGTAAGGTGTTTGGGATGCTGGCCCTTTTTCGAATGTTGTGAAGTATATTTTCTTCTTTTTTGCACTATGTCTGCTTGTAGCCCATCTTGTTAAGCTTCTCAAAAGTGTCAGCTAGATACTAAAATCCTCAGGCAGCAGCAACGACGCTATATCCACTGTTTTGCCGGAAGCCAATTAGACTAGAACTTCATACATTTTTCTTATAAAGTGAGTTAGGGAATCTTGAAACTCTTAGGGAAAATACGCATAAAATTACAAAAACGCCACACAATCCATACAAGGCTCTTTCTGTCTTGAAGATATTTTTGTTCAAGAAGAGAATAGTAATCTTAGCTTCTACAATTCCCTGGACTTTACTCCAACATGTTACGTGTTCTTCCCGTTTGCATCTATCCAGCTGACTGTTGCCCTCAGGTTTGGGTTAGCTCAAAAGGGTTCGGACGCTTTCATACTTTTCAGTAAAACCGCTTCATCATCTTTTAATACATCTACGGCACAGTTTCCAAGAAATTATAACCTAGTTGCGGTTGGATAGATTTTTGATGGCGTGAAAACAGTTTTAAGTTTATATAATGAGAACCAGTGCTACATGCGACGCTTAATTATCTTTCAACATATTTATTTGGGATTATTCCAAGCGACTTCAACATTTTGGTGTTGTGCCTTTATATGCAGTCTAAAACACAAAGTTCCATTTTTAACCCATCAATATTCCACATCAGACCCTTCGAGTCATACTGATGTTCAGTTTTTCAGTATACACCATTCGGGATCTTTGAAGCAAATCATTGTTCGAGTAAAGCGGGCTATACGCCCTCAATTGCACGAAAAGGTGGTTGACAATTTGATCTCTAGAAAGCGCTTTGTATGAGCCAAGCGAGGTGGGCACGCTCGTATGCCCAAAACTATTCTGCCTTAAAAGTGTGTTGGCTTTCAATAGCATAAACTAATCTTTGCCTACTGATTTCACATTATTTGCACCTATCATCGATCAGACTGCAGACGTTGCCAATTTCTTCTCTGTGGAGCTTTTCTGTTTCTAACGACAATTTCATCTGGACATCGTGAGCGACATTACTGCTGCTATAAGGGATTGATATGTTAGCGTCTGACTAACTTCAGTCGACTCTTTTATATATATTTTTGTCATTTCGTTCAACTGCATCACAGACAGATACCCGAATTCCAATATGGAATTGGTCGCATTTGGAAATAACACTCCCAGTTATACGCGCGAAAAGAATTGTGGTGACTTCAACCTAAGTTAATAGACAATTCAGAGTCATAATTAAGCATGAACTAACAAAATCGTTCCGTTTTCACATCCAGAAATCACTGTTTGTTAGTGAACGTTATGAAGGATAACAAAAACTATTGACTGCGTTATGGAAACGGTAAGGAGAGGGTATACGACACCCTTTAGTCCCCCACTAACCTCCGTCCTTTTAAGACTTATTTTTTTGGTATCGTACTTGAACTCTTTTCAGGAAACTTACATATACATACATATGTATATATCCGTATGATCCCATTTCAGGATTTTTAATTATAACGTCTCACCCTCTAGAATCGAAACAAAACCCAATTTCACATAGTCTTCCTTTATCACGTCTCAACTTCAGTATATGTACGAGTATATACATACATACATATACGCCAGCTGGCTGTTGTCCTGTAAGCTGCAACAATTCTCGTATTCCTGCTCCATTTGTACGCTGATTAATGAAGTGTTGACCAGAGGTCTAACTACCCGGGAAATGGGAAACCCTTTTCATACCCATGTAACACGAGTGTGGGGCAGAGTGGTTAATAACAACAAAAACAGGAATTACCATCATCGCATTTGACCAAAGTTTTAATTTATGAAAATTTATTTACGGTTATACTTTAAGTACTACTGGCATGTGTGTTTGTGTTGGTTTTTGAGTTTAAATCTGTGTGTCAAAGGACCTTCATCAAATTCTTAAGTCAGTTAGTATACGTGACATTCTTTAAAGTGATCCACATGAGTTGTGAGTTTGTTTCGGGGGTAGAGAGAATGCTGATTATACCCATTTAACTTGAATGTCAAAGATTGTTGAGCGGACAGGATAACATTCTGCAGTCTCATCATCACTCCCCATATCATGGTCTCGTTTATTCGCGTAGTTGGATCGCACCAGAATAAACGTATAAACGAAAAAGACTTCAAGGGCTCTAACTTCCACTTAAGCACTTCCAAAACCATGAGCTACGGACACACCATTGTTGGCATCGTGTGGCACAACAGAGGATAGCAAAAGATGCATGCTTTTGCCCTTAGGGAAAGGTAGAGTCTTATTTCAGCTGTCGTGGTGGTGCATTTGTTGGATACCCTGCTTCCTTCGTTCGTGCAAAATGCAGTGTGTGCCGCCTCATTTTGGTTCTAAATGGAGCGAATTTTTGGCTAAGAATCCATGCAAAATTCATGAGAGGGTGGCAGCAGTAAATATGCATTCAGGACAAAGCGTTGCTGAAGCTTTGTCTTCCTCAGCATACGAGTAGGTGAAGCGCTCTGTGTGTGAAGCTGAGCATCAAAGTTTAAAGCTTTTCTTACTTCTTTTGTTGCTTTCAGCTGCAGGGAGCAAAACCTAAGTGCATGGATAAATTATGCGATGCATTTGTACGAATAATATGCATAAGTATCAGTGCACGTATGTGTGAGTATTTGCCATCCTTTGGATACTTTTGAAAGAGAGAGAGTTGACTACAGTTTACTTTAATCGGAGTCGGCTATGTGGCGGAGTTAACTCTAAGTGGGTATTGCAATTGTACATAAATAAAGGATCCTGTGAAAACTCCCACGATACTAAGCTGATGTACCACGTTGGCTGGGGATGAAATGGAAGTGCCAGAATCTTAAATGTTGATGATGGGGGTTGGCGAATCGTTTGTTATCGGAGGTGGTTGGCCTTTGAATGGATTTGTTGGGAATTTTTCTTTGAGTGTACACAATCTGCGAGAAGGGAAAGCAAAACAGATACAATGCGCAAGCAAATAACTTATTGAAGTTGTTTTTTTGGGAAGAGGGGAGACTGTTTAACTTTTGACCGAAGTAATCGGTCAAAGAGACAATTGAAATGGAAAATTCTTAAGGAGGATTGTTATGAGAATATTTTTGGTTATTCCTTTAGTTCATTTAAACGGGAAGCCGTTCTTTGTTGTGGTATTTGAACAAATCTTAGGCAATATACTCTCAATTCAGTAGGAAATCTTCATCTTTGACTGCTAAAAATATTCAAAAGGTCACGAAATTTTTCACATTTAATTATGTTTATCTTTATTAAAATGGTTTTACAACAATATTCAGATACGAGGGCGGGTCAATAAGTCCGTGACTTTTTGAATTTCTGACCTCTACTGAAACAGCAACACTGCTCCTGTCAACAGGCATCTGTCAGTTGACTCCTGTCAAAATTTAAACTTGCTGCGTCAGTTAGTTTGTGTTTGACAGCTATTTTTATCAGACTACTCACTAATTTGAGGAGAAAATGGAAAAAAGTGAATTTCGTGTGCTTATTAAGCATTATTTCTTGCGAAAAAAACCATTACCGAGACCAAGGCTAAGCTTGATAAATACTATGGGGACTCTGCACCATCGATTTCAATGGTAAAAAAGTGGTATACTGAATTTCGTTGTGGCCGTACAAGCTCTGAAGATGCCGAACGTCCTGGACGCCCAGTTGAGGTCTCTACACCCGAAACAATCGAAAAAATTCACGATATGGTGTTGGCCGACCGAAGATTGAAAGTGCGAGAGATTGTCGAAGCCGTAGGGATCTCGCATGGCTCAGTGGTTTCAATTTTGAATGATCACTTGGGCATGAGAAAGCTTTCCGCAAGATGGGTGCCGCGTTTGCTCACAGTTGACCACAAACGCATGTGCAGTTGCCATGGCAAAAATCCATGAATTGGGCTATGAATTGCTCCCTCATCCACCCTATTCTCCAGATTTGGCTCCGAGCGACTACTTCTTGTTCCCAAAACTGAAGAAATGGCTTGGTGGAAAAAGATTTGACTCCAATGATGAGGTCATCTCGCAAACAAAGGCCTATTTTGAGGACCTCGACAAATCATTTTTTTTGGAAGGGATACAAAAATTGGAGAAGCGTTGGACAAAGTGTATAGAGCTCAAGGGAGACTACGTTGAAAAATAAAATTATTTTTTTATCAAAAAATCTGTGTTTTAATCCAAAAGTCACGGACTTATTGACCCGCCCTCGTACTCATAAGGAGTTCCAAAAAATCGATAGACTCTTAAGTCTAAATTCATACCCCAACGAAAATACTGAGACTCATTGATTATTTTTGTTAAACTAACTCTATTCGAGTATCCAATACATTTGAGATACTCTGACTGTTGAAACTATGGATATGCAGATGGATTAATACTTGCATTTGAAACTTAATTAATCTATTACCAAGTGCTCCTACGGGCCTTTGAAAAATAGCTACCTGGAGCTTCTTTCCTTGAAGTTAACTGTGTTCATACATATAAAGAAACTGAATAGTTCAAAACAAGCCAGTAATCGCCAAAACATCCTCACGCATTAGTGACGTGCCAATGCTTTTTAGAGATTACAAAATATAGTCGAGGCATTACCGACGCTATCGCTATCTCGCTATCGACAGTTAACATTTCAGACGATGTAGGGACTTTTTCAATTAAATCGAAATGTGTTAGAATTGACGACATCAATTTGGATTTTATCGAAGTTATTCTCCTCTTGTTAAGTATGCATAACACACATAATTCAGTATTCCCTGTATTCAGAGCTCAGCCAGATGAATATCAATCGCTACAAAAGGCAGCTCCCCGATTTCGGATACGTCCATCCTGCCTTTTCTCTCTAAAACCTTCGAATTAACAAATTAAAAATTATATCGAACAAGAAAATTACCTATCTCCCTTCCAATCAGGCTTTTGCGCAAGCTACAGCTGTACAACAGCATTATCAAATTTGAAATTAACTATGAGTGCATAACAACACGGACTTCTTGACTTTTCCACAGCTGTTGATTCAGCTAAACCAATTATTCTGCGCAGTTAACTCTCTAACTTATTTCATCTATCTTACACAACTGATTTATCATATCTCTGTGATCGTTTTCAAGCCGTGTCGATAATTGATGAAATGTCTTTGTTCTTTTCAACGGTGTTCCTCTTCACTTACTTTAGGCGGCGCTACAGTACGGGGTGTACCTGGGCCTCAGTCAACAAGCGTCTCCAGCCAGCTCGATCCCTGGCTAGCTGCCTCCAGTTTCGCACGCTAAGTTGGCTAAGGTCCCCTTCCAATTGCATGCGCCACCTGAGTCTTGGCATTTTGGCAATTAAATACTTTCAAGATCTTCGCAGCAGCAGTGTCGTAGTTGACGAAATCAAGGCTTCAATGCTTGCCTCTCTGGCTATGTAAGCTACAATAGACAAATGGCCAACACTCTATTGATAATAGTAATGCAAACCAGTTGGACGATTATGGTTTCATATCTTCTTTTTTTGTTGCCTTTTTGCTTTCATGCCTTATTGGCGACTTGTTTGATTCATGGAACGTTGCATTTTTGGGCACAATATTTCATATTCTGACGCTAAGTTTGATTCGTATATGATATTTAGACTCTGGCAGAAGTTCGTTCAACATTTCTTATTTCGTTGTTGCATCTTATAAGTCTCTAGAATCAGCTTATTTCCTTTCGCTTTTCTGTGGTAAAAAGCATTTTAGTTGCGGGTTTTGGTTTATCTCGGGGTGTTTTTTTTTCGGAGTGCTCCATTGGGAAGAATGTTATCAGAATAACAGAATAACCAGCATCATTGTGGGCTTGTTTACCTAAGGTGACGGTTTCTTAATTAATGTGTTCAGTTACATCTGCAATCAATCAATTAATCATTGATTGACAATCGCCTTGTATGAGTTGTACAAGCGAGGAAGAAGAGAATACAATCTTGCACTTCTTCCTCACTTGTCAAGAAGATTCAACTATTTCATCACGAGCCTTTATAACAACCTTAGCTATATCTCCCGGTGATTTCAAAAATCAAACAAGTAATAAGCTTCGCAAGCAATGGACCCATTTTGATCCTAGTCCAATACATTGAGCTCCAGTTCGAACTAACCAATGTCTGGTTTCCTGTTGGATTTCTGATTAGAATGCTCAAATGCTGTTTATATTTCTCTGCTTTATTACTGATATATTTAATAGTTTATGAGGCTCGGGTACCTGTTAACCCTATCCAACTGGCTCATTAGTTGCAGCCACAATTTAAAAGCACTTTAAACACTGTGGCGCTGGCACCCCGGTATGGGCCATGGCCTAGCTTCTTCACACTCATTTGTGTTGGTCATGTTTTCATTTTTGTCACATCTGAGCGGGGCCTACGGTTTATCGCCGAGTCCGAACGGCACTCCTAAGAAGCTTTTTCGTAGGCAATTTTACTTTCGGGAGTTTGCCATTGCCCGCCGAAAGGGTGATGGCGATTTGAAAAATTGTTGTTGACCCATCCAGGAATCGAACCCAGACTCTCTGCGTAATAGTCCAATGAGCTAACTATCGCGCCATCGCCATCGCCATCGCCATCGCCATCGCCATCGCCATTAAAAGCACTTTAATACTAAAAAAATCTCCTTAGTGGTCGATCACTAAGGATTGACCAAATATGCAAGTATGTCCGTTGCAATTTACCTCTGAGCATTTAAGGGCAATAACTTCCAGATTCTTCTGCTTTTGAGTTTATACTACTTACTCTTCCGAATCTCTCTCTTTTATTCGAAAATCATAAATCCTTTTTCCTGAATTCTGTCATGTTCCTATCACAACTGTGTCATGCTCTATTAGATTCTCAAATCAGCCCCTAAGGTAAACTCTTGTTATCCAGAAAAAATATCGTCAAGAACACTGTTGTACTCGCTTCAACCAAATCACAAGTTTATTTTAACAACCATTATCGACCAAAGTAACACGACATATACTGGTTTGATAAACTTAAAAAAAACCGAACAAGAACAAAGTACAAAGATTTCTTCAACTTCAAACACATACGTTGCCGAGACTTCAAAAACGAGACTTTTTCTGCGGTATGCTCCCAAATAAAGTAAACATTACCCAACCCAAGGAACGCACTTGAAAACATCACTCCCTCAGCCGAATTTATTCCCCAAAAAAATCTGAAACAATACCCAAATATGAAAGAAATAAAAAATATCCACGAATACCTATCACGATACGTACTCGTAGTCGTATATGAATTATGTCTTATGCGGTTTTGAATGTTCCAAAGGTAGAAATGGAAAAAAATAAACACATATCCTTGTAGAGCAAGGAATCCTTAAAATAAATTATTCAACAATCTGTGAGTAATTTAATGAGAGGCAACACACATCATAAATAAAATAATTCGCAGCTCCTTGTATGAGTGTTCCTTTTGTAGTAGCAACCATCCACGCGCACCGCTGAAAAATATTCAGAACTCTATGTCCTCATATCCGCAGATTGCATCCTTACCATGGAGAATCGTAATTAAATTTGTTTGTTTTTTTTCTTTTTGACTTCGCGTTAAAGATACATGTACTGTGCACCTTCTACCTCGTGGTATAATGCGATTCACGCAACAAGGATCTACTGAATCAAATTAGAATGATATGCTAAAGAAAATCTGTCTGAGTGATTCTCGAAATCCAGCTTCAGCTTCTCATTCCCCCTATACATGGCCAATTGTCGACATATGAGTCATGCATGCATGTCCTTCAGAGTAATCCATCTTCCTCCCAAAAGAAGCTCCTTGGCGTATATAATACGAGTACTATTTCGTTTTTTCTTTAACTTTTTATTTTTTTTACCTCATGCTCCCCTCACACCTGTGTTTCATATCATTTACGAGAGATATTCCATTTGGGGTGTCCTGTGTGTTTTAGGTTTTGGGTTTTTTTCCATTTGATTCTGACAGAAGTCGTCGGTTGTCGACGTCGTATGTGACGACGATGTGAGACATTGCGATGAGGTAGGTACACTTCCTGGATAAGGTATCCTGGATTGAGCATATCTATCTTCCCTGCTACCGTGCACACATAATGAAAAGCCTTCAGGATTTAACAGTGATTTTTTGGGGATACTGCAAATTTGACGTATGAGTTGCAGGATTTATTTATTTTCGTGCTAAATAAAGGAAAAGAAATATAATTCCCGCCCGGAGATGAATTTCTGCTAGAAATTTCGTGGACGGGGATGTAGCTGAACACTTGCCAAAAAATGTATTTTTTTTTTGTGTGTATGTAAAAAGGACCCTCAGACTTTTAGTAATTCAGCTGAGAGGCAAACAAGGCAAGGAATGAACAGTTATGATTCCTTTTTATGTTTTTGAAGTGGTGGCAGTTTGGAAAGTCGTATGTGGATTTTTTCGCATTTATTTTTTTGTTTGTCTTTACAGAGACAGTCGTGGTGTAGTTAAGGTGGTAAGACATATTAGACTAATGCATGATTGCTTTTCCCTTGAGTGTTGGACCAGGAGATGCCATTGCATATATGAATGTAAGAATGTGAAAGCTTAGGGTTGATTTTAAAGTATCCCTGAACTTTGGCGTACAGAATAAAAATTAAAGCATTGTGTGAGGTTTTACGGCTAAAGTAATTTATTAAAAATGAGAAGATGACCATTGGTAATTGGGTTGATGAAAATATCTTCATCAAGGTCTTCTTTGATTAGATGTCTTCAATGGCCTTATCATCGAAGTCGTCTTTAAACCCAGCCGGAAGGATTCATTCCTTTAAGACCTTTCTTTGTCTAAGATGGCAATGGGAATGTTAAAATTGAAACCCTATGAACATATAAAAATTTGATAAGAAAAGTCTAACTTATAGGCGCCTGCCTATCAGATGTTGACATACCCTTAGTGTATGCCACCTATCTCAAATTTGAATCGGACCAAATTTCTGGGGTGTGTGGCTCGCTTCGCTCGCTAAAAGGGTTTCATCCTTTTCTCCGCAGAGTTTAGCCGCTCACGCTACTTCGTCGCTCCGCTTAGGGTATGTCAACAACTGTCAGGCGGGTGCCTATATCTTCGATTTCTCTGAGCAAATTCTTACAATTTGCCCTATATTTATATGGATTTAAAAACAACTTTGTATATACCAAGCCGCGCACGTACGTACTCCAAATCCAACTCTATTTCATACTTTTGATATATATATATTTTCGTATATTAAATAAGGCCACATTTAGTCCAGTGACAAATTTTGGAACTTTACCTATTGTCATATTTCTGCTAAAGTGTTTTACTTCTCGAGTACATAAAGTGAAATAAGGCCAAGTCGGCCAGCAGACTTATACTGGCCTACGCCATCAAAGAGCTCACAGCCCTATTAGTAAGATGTTACGAATCACATAAAGGCATCGGATAAATATGGATTTTCAGTTGATGCCACTTAAAAATTTTAATGAACAACGACCATTGGATCTGCACGTGAAATGATCTGATCTTTGGAAAGGATAGGAAAGGAGAACATCTCTAGTAGTACAGAGACACGGTGTCTGGCAATGACTTAAACTTATTGACATTTGTGCGGAAGGAACTACTAATAAAGCAGGCACACGATTTTCTCATATCAATGTACACAAAGGAACATGGCAGTCTCTGTTCATGAAACACTTGAACATATTGCGACAAACATCAGTCAACAAAGCGACCACAATATTAAGAATAAATGCTACAAGAAAATATAATGTGGAAAAGCTGTAATCGCAAGGAACCACCAGTGGCAATGCTGCCAACGTTCCACCAGAGATGCAGCAACTGATGTACTGGGTTTCACCCGACCACCACCAAGAAATCCTAAGTTTAATTAAGAGTACCGACAAGCACATGCAGTTAAACAAGAAGCGTTCATAGGACTAGAGCCGTGTGTGAGCTCTACCACCTGATACGGAAACAACACTGACTTTTACAGAAGAAGCAAAGGAGCACGAGAATCGCGGGATCGAAGGTATTAAGAGGTTGTACTCCAGGACTAATGTAGAGGAAGATAAAGAAGGTAACCTTTTAATAGAATCACAGTTAATGCTGACAATTTTGAAAAAAGATTTCTGCAAACTGTGTAAGGTGAAGAATCCCAACATCCCGCTGTCAGGTAGAATAAACCATTCGATTTAGACGAAGATAGCCAAAACTTCAGTCCACCTGATCAAAATGAAGTAAGAATTGCAATATTCAAGCTGAATTTAAATAAAGCAGCTGGACCCGACGGCTTACCAACCGAAGTATTCAAGGCTGCTGGAAATGTCTTTGTTTAGAGTGCACCTGCACACAAACTCATTTCTCAAATCTTGTCAGAAAAGTGTATACCTGATGAATGGAATCTACATAAGTACCGTTTGCTTGGTCTACAAAATAGGAGCCCCCCTCTACTGATGCAACTTGAGGATGTCTAAAACCCTTCGCCAACAATCTGATTGGCAACTATAAGTGAGTTCCGTAAGGACTTAGTCGAGACCTTTGATGACAAATACGGTTTTATACAAGGCGACGCCCTGTTATGTGCATTTTTTTGCATCATGCTTGAAATATTTGTGGAGAACTCACAGCAAACACCAGACAATCTTTCAAAAGTCTGTGCAACTATAAGTGTACGCCGATGATATGGAAACAATTGGAAAAGCATAGATGCCTGTCACCGATGCTTTCGCTAGCATTGAAACATTCTTACAATATGACGCAGAGGTACGGAAATTATTTGGGTGATTTTCGGTCCCGTCTGCATTGACGGTGAGTGGAGGAGAAGATACAGTGACGAAATGTGCGAACTATACAGCGACATTGACTAAGGCAGCAAAGTGAAGTTCCTACGATTATGTAGAGCTGATGGACACCAACTTCATCTTCGAGGGACAGAGCAGTAGTGGAATATTAAGAGCAGACAGAACAGTGGTGAAAGACCGGCTCACGTGGTGCATGCAAGTGAAAGGGGACCACCGTCAATTTAGTGTGCGAAACTGGAAGCAGCTAGCGAAGGATCGAACTGGGTGGAGGCGCTTGTTATCACCAGGACTAACCCGGACTGTAGATAATGTCGAACTATGGACGCCAGAGTTGACGAAGGAATCTTTTACTCTCCTTCAGCCTTTGTTGAAAAGCTTTTTCAATAGTTCAATAGTCCTGCAGAAGTAATTAAGTTCGCTCGTAATTTTGTTCCATGATTTTATTGTTCTTGGTTTCATTCAAGCAATCTCTCCTTGTCACGATGAAACTTATTTACATTGACTATTAGCCTCATTAGCGAAAACTCGGAGAATATAATTGATTGCTTAAGAAATGTATGTTTCTCACCCTGATTCAGAACCATCAAAATCCTCTGACATATATTAAACTTTTAACCTACCATTCACGCAGGACAATCGATGATTCTATTAAAAACAGAAACAACTCCCCATGGTCTCATTTCATTATGAAATTATTCACTTCCATTCCTTGCATACCCCTTCTCCACCTCACAATGAAGATTTATTTCATCATATGCGTGCCTCTGATACATTACCGTTACGTAAATTTTCCTACTCAACAAGTTCAAGAAATCCCCAAGGGAAACATTAAAACTTTTTCGCAAACTCATTCCTCTGGGAAGAGCCGTCTCAATGCAATGTAACTACCCCACCAACTCTGAATATAATTTGATTGTGCAAAAATTCATATCAACCACTTAACCGCATCTACAAGCTCATTATGGTTTATTAAATCTTCCCTCCCCCAACAGACACAAAAATAGAGTACGGCACAACACCACCACGAAGCGTTCGCATACGTCTAGGTACAACTTTTAGTCACACAATTAGGAAATTGGCACGCACTTCACTTACCTAATCGTACTTCATGTAATTCCCATGTCCCACATACTTTTACACACGTCGCATGCGAAAAACACATTATTAAATCGTCAAATCATGTTGCTCGGCACCCATTTCCTTACCACCACCTTCAAGATTCACTCCATAAATTCGGTAAAACTCGAAAACAGGAAAAACACGGAAATTCAAAACTTTTTCGCAAGGGGTCTCGGTTTTCCGGTAAATTTTGCGAAGCGAAATATTTACTTAAAGTCATGATGCATGTTTACTTTGTGCTACAAGGCGACAAGAGTCAAAGCGAAGGAATTCTACCAAATCCTCCACCTTTCCATCCTTCGGCATACGGCCACCAGCTTCAACTTGTCGATTTCAATTTTCAATCCGTTTTCCAAATTTTTGTAAAAAATAAAAAAAATAAAAAAAAAATAAGCGAGATGAAAATGGAAAAGACGGCGAAGACTGTGCTGGAAAAGTTTTCACATCGTCGCATGTTGCATACGGATACGAGCTTAACACAGCCAGAAGGCCGGTACAAGGATCTTCACGTGCAAGAGGGTGATTTAGTACATACGAAGGGAATGGGCAAAAAGGATAATCGCAAAGTCTCATATTATTATGACAGAAAAGTTTTCCCGGAAAGAAGAAGATTTAAGAACAGATCTACCCCGCGAAACATTTAAGAATTAACTCCGCGTATGCTTAGGGACGAAAAGTTTCACTTACTCGCTTACCAGTATTTGTTTTTGTTTTGGTTTTTTTTTGTAACGTTTACGACTCACTTGAGACGAATGGAGATGGTGGCAGTGTTATTGGGACAGACACATGTCCTTAGAGACGCCACTCAAGTTTAATCGTGAGGCATATAAATTGCAAAGAATCTCTAAACACTTTATTCAAAAAAAAAGTCGGCACTTGTGTATCTGTTGATTTGTATTATTCAAAAGTGGTAAATTCGCACCTAAATAAACACCACAGTTAAAGAAAATTTCAATCTAACCAGTAGAGCGGCTGTAATCTTAAAAATCCTGTAGTTACTAGGCTTCAAAGTAAATGCAGAAGATTTTCTCTAAACCAAGGTATTTGAAATGCAACTCGTTATCCTCTCGAATGTGACCTAAAAATGATTCTACGAGTTCATACCAACAAATGTATAAGTCCCAACGGCACAGACCCTCAGCCAGGAGTCATATACACTGTGGGCTATAATGCATGACCTTAACATATCCGTAACATAGATTTGACAAATTACGCCGAATATTTTCTGGATAAATGAACAAATAAAATAAGGGCTTCTCTGCGAGTAATGCATGAATAACCATTACATCCTCTCAAAGTTAATGTTTGTTTACGATAGAATAGTCATAGAAGATAAGAAAATAGGGTTATACATTATGGTCCACTTTGTATCTGTCGACTGATTCCAACAATTTCGATTAAAATTAGTTATAATAAAGAGGAAATGATTTAAAAAAACAGACAAAATTGCTGTTACGATAGAGATTTTTTGTGAAAAAGGAAAATGGCTAGTCAAATCCGTGATGCCGATGGAATGACTTGAGACATAGACAAGATCGAAAGGGCTTCAGAAGGGGGACGGAATGTCATCCGAATGACAAGCATTTGTCGCCGTATGTCCCTCAACATACTCCTGAACGGATGCATTATTCTCATCAGTACGCATTCTTCTTATGCGCCTCGGTGCCACTGCATCTTTCAAAAACAATATTGTGCGGAAAGAGCCAATAAAACGGCGAATAGCGGTCTCAGACAATCGATCATCTCGTATGTAATATTAAAACAAAATACATAAAATTTCGTAACGTTCTTAAAGCGTGTATGTTTGTCATCACGATGAACTTGCGGATACTAACTTACTTACCTTAGGTGGCGCTACAGTCCAGGGTGGACCTGGGCCTCAGTCAAACAGCTTCTCCAGCCAGCTCGATCCCTGGCTAGCTGCCTCCAGTTTCACACGCTAAGTTGGCTGAGGTCCTCTTCCACTTGCATTCGCCACCTGAGTCTTGGCCTTCCTCTACTGCGCTGTCCCTCGGGGGCGGATTCGAAGACTTTTCGGAACGGAGCATTGGTGTCCATGCGCTCTACATGACCCAGCCATCTCAGTCTTTGAATCTTCACTCTTCTGGCTAGGTCCATGTCGCTGTACAGTCCATACATTTTGTCATTGTATCTCCTCCTCCACTCACCGTCAATGCAGATGGGACCAAAGATCGCCCGGAGAATTTTTCTCTCGAAGCAACCAAGAACACCCTCATCCATTTCTGATAATGTCCATGCCTCTGTGCCATAGAGCAGGACCGGGATTATTAAAGTCTTATAAAGGGTGACTTTTGTTGTCCAAGAGAGGGCCTTGCTACTCAATTGCCTTCTTAACCCAAAGAAACAGCGGTTGGCAAGAGTTATTCTTCGCTTGATCTCAGCGCTGGTGTCGTTGTCTGTATTTATAGTGGAGCCTAGGTAGACAAAGTCCTTAACTACCTCAAAGTCATATCTGTCGAGGGTGACGTTCTGTCCGAGACGTCGGTGTTGGTTGTCCTTTTTGCCTGACAGCATATACTTGGTCTTGCCCTCATTGACCGCTAAACCCATTTTCGCCGCTGCCGCTTCCGTCTCAATACTCGCGAAAGCGCCACTGACATCACGCTGCTTTCTCCCGATTATGTCAATATCGTCGGCCTTAAAATCGATGAATAGGTGGTGGGTATCGATCTGAAGCTCATGGGTCTTCTCCAAGATCTGCCGTAGTGTGAATATCTGGTCGATGGTGCACTTTCTTGGCCTGAAGCCACACTGATATGGACCTATCAGGTTGTTGACGAACGGCTTCAGGCATTCACACAATACGGCGGATAAGATCTTATATGCGATGTTAAGGAGACTGATGCCTCTGTAGTTGGCGCAGTTCAGAGGGTCTCCTTTCTTGAGAATCGGACAAACCATGCTGAGGTTCCATTCATCGGGCATATTTTCGTCCGACCATATTTTACAGATGAGTTGGTGTATGCTCCTTACCAAGTCATCGCCTGCCGCTTTGAAGAGCTCGGCAGTCAGGCCATCCGCTCCAGCAGCTTTGTTAGACTTAAGCTTCGATATAGCTATCTTCACTTCATCCAAGTCGGGTGGACGGAATTGTTGGTCATCATTGTCCAGGTTGAAAGGTTGATTCTGCCTGACAGCGGTATTTGGTCCGTCATCGCCGTTATACAGTCTGCAGAAATGAACTTTCTTAATCCTCAGCATCGACTGCGAATCTACCACGATGTTCCCCTATTCATCTCTACAGGCTTCGGTTCGGGGTTTGTTTCCGCGGCATGTTATTTTTACCTTTTGGTAAAACTTCCGAACCTCATTCCAGGAGTAGCATCTCTCAATTTCCTCGATCGCGCGCTTCTCATGCTCTTTTACCTTCCTCCTGAGAAGCCGATGCTCGTCTCTCCTCTTCCGCTCATAGAGCTCATAAGCAGCTCTGGTCTTTCTAAGCAGCGCCGCGTTATATGCATCTTGCTTAGCTGCATGTGCTTGCCGGCATTCATCATCGAACCAGGGGGTTCGTTGTGGTGGACGAGTGAAACCCAGCACATCAGAAGCGGCATCTCTGGTGGCGTTTTGGCAGTGTTTCAAATGGTCTTCGATGCTTGATGGTGGCGGCATTGGACCGCCGAGACACTCGATCGGAAAAGGACTTGGCGATCTCTTGCGATTGTAGTCGTCTGACGTCGAATTTTCTCACAGCTTGGCGTAGTTTGGGATATCCGCTACAACAAGGCAATGGTCCGAGTCGATGTTGGCTCCTCGGAACGTACGGACATCCATAATACTGGAGGAGTGTCTTGCGTCGATCGCAATGTGATCAATCTGGTTGACTGTTGATTGATCAGGAGTTCTCCAAATCCCCTTGTGTATGTCGAGGTGTGGGAACCGCGTGCTAGCCACGACAATGTTTCGCCCCGCCGCAAAGTTGATTAGCCTGCTGATTAGCCGTTATCGGAGGTGGTGTTGTGCAGGCTACATTTTCCGATTGTTCCACCAAAGATACCCTCTCTTCCTAGCCTTGCATTAAAATCACTGAGGACAATTTTAATGTCATAGCTAGGGCATTGCTCGTAGATCTTGTTAGGGGGCTCGTAGAAGGCATCCTTGGTGTCGTCATCTTTCTCCTCTGTGGGGGTATGCGCGTATATGAGGCTAATGTTGGCGAATTTAGCCTTGATGCGGATTGCTACGAGGCGCTCGCTCACTACTCAAGACTACTCAATAAAAATTACACCGACAGTTTTTAAATTTGTAATTTGAGAATTTGTTTGACAGATATAAATGTCTGAATTTAGAACCGAGTTAAGAACCCTTTATAAGAAAACACTGAAAAGAAAAGAAACCTTGCGGTTAACGGGGAACTCAAGGTGGCCACAGATGCAGACGAAGCCAGAAACGATTTAGGCCGACTCGTTTGAGAGAGGTGCTCTAAAGAGATCTACAAAAGAAAATTGGGTTTTCTAAGAGATAAGGCTGCGTTTCTTGTAGACAGAAATCAGCTCAACTGTTTCACTAATCTTACAGATGATAAGATCACAACCAACGTCTGTCACTGTCAATGACCTGAGCTGAAACATATTATAAGTTGCCGTGACGAATAAAATGTTACTCGTAACTACGCTCTGTATAAGTAGATTAGTATCTCCTTAAATTTATTTTTTAGCTATACAACAAAATAATATCAACTGGTTGATGCCAATTCTGAAAATGTTCCTATTTCTAGAATAACGCTAGTACTATAGATAGCAATATCTAGAGAAGATCGAGAGTAACTTTTCTATCAAAAAATAGGTAGAAGCGTGAACCAAGAATGTGGAAGTTTTTGTTGACTAAGACACATACTCGTATTTCATGAACCATCATCAAAGATCTTGATTGAAAATTAAAGTTAAGTTTTTGGCAGGTATGCATCGATCAGAAGATTGTTCATGTTACCACAGCGGCTCGGATCACTAACATACATCTGAAGGTACCTATACATATCTTGATGACTTTTTGCAAAAATACTGGATCAACAGCCTCAATCTCCATTCGAATGTTATGCTTGAGTACTAACAATCATTCTAAAATAACATCATACTTGAAACTCACGCGCAAACACAAGAGGCACAATCTTCCAATCACTCGCAAAAGCAGAGTGATGTCACTGGCGCCTTTGCAAGCATTGAGACGGAAGCGGCGAAAACGGGTTTAGCGGTCAATGAGGATAAGACTAAGTATATGATGTCAAGCAAAAGGGATACTGAACACCGACGTCTCGGACAAAACGCCACCAGCGCTGAGATCAAACGAAGAATAACTCTTGCCAATCGCTGCTTCTTTGGCCTAAAAAGATAATTAACTAGCAAAATCCTCTTTCAAACAGCTAGAGTTACCCTATACCTTAATAATCCCAGTCCGTCCCAGTCCCAGCGCAGAGGCATAGACATTATCAGAAATGGATGCGGGTGCTCTCGGCTGCTGCGAGAGGAAAGCTCTTTGATTGAGTTTCGGTCCCGTCTGCATTGACGGTGAGTGGAGGAGGAGATACAACGACAAACTGTTGGACTGTACAGCAACATCGACCTAGCCAGAAGAGTGAGGATCCAACGAGATGCTTTAGATTGAGGCACAGGTCAACCCCAAAACTGTAGCGCAACCTAAAGTAAGTAAGTAAGATATTGGCCTCTTGTCTTTATTATTGTCGTTAAACATTCTCTAAATTCATAGGTATTAGTGATAACATCCCTAAGATACTTGTAGTAAAGGTTTTCCTTTACTGATAGGCTTCAGGACTATTTTTGTAGCCTCTTTCCTATGTTTAGTTGAAAAACGAATATGACAATTCGCCAAACTTAATAGGAAAATTTTACAAAATTCTTAATGACGCTTCCCTCTTTTACAAAACTGACTCTCTTACATCCTCGATAATAAATTTCTTTAGACTAAAACTTTCCGTCCGGAACTTCCAAGGCACTGTCGGCCTTCTTCAGTTTCAGCGAGACATGGATTTACAAGATTGTCTGGCTTGGGCTGGCTCTCCTTAAAACGAGAGCGTGTCACACTGCTCGTTCGAAAAAGAGCACTGTTAACCTCGCAAAACATATTGTAATGTATAAGACCCACTCCCAAACTTGCTAAAAATATCAGGGAAAGGTATTTTGAAAAAAATATTCTATGTTTTCTCTTTCCCTAATTCGTTAGCTACATTATTTACATATCATTTTGAATTCATGTCTGCTTTATTACATTGTGCAAGAACAAGTTCCTTTCCAACTAACTGGCGATGACTGACATTACAGCTAAACTGCAGATCATCCTTACCATGCAGTCTGTATATTTTATATGTCCTGTCATTATGGTAGGTGCCATTAATTTATTATTATCAACAAAACGCCAAAAAAAAGTATTTGTACTACACAAAAATCGTAGAAAACATCTTTTGACTGCACCAGAGTCACATAACCACGCGCTGGCACCCCACCACCCAAGTGAGGAGAGTTGTCATTGTCATCCGGCAACAATGGGTCCATTATTCTCAATTTAGACATGTCGACCGAATGTACATGACGGAATTCATAATCCTCGGGAATTGTTCACTAGGATACAGAGATACCAACCAGTACGAGTACGAATGCGAATACATTTGGTTTGGCTCTGGTTTTGGTTTTGGTGTTGGTTTTACTCCTGCCTTTTTACTTTTTCTCATGGCTCACATTGTATACATATCTTTAACCTTATCGCGTATATTCAACTCAACTTTTGATCCTATGCATACTGACAATATTTTTCCTCCTCCATGCACATGCATGCGCTCTCTTTCTCTTGCCACGAAAAAAAAAATTGACAAAGAAATTAAATAGAAAAAGTGTCCTTCCTTATGTGGGTTCTGCTATAATAATATGTCCTTTGAGAATTGCCCGAAAACGAATACCGAATCTGAATCCGAATCCCTTTACAAACATCTACCCCACCATATTTCACCTTCTGCCAACTCTTTGGTCCTTGTTTAATATTTTTTGCCAAATATCCTTTTTAGTACTATGTTTCATCATGAATAAATCTTTTGTCATCAGCAGTGCGGATAGGATACAAATTTTTCGACTGTATGTCTGTAATAATTCTGGCATCGCGAGTGGGTCGAGACAGGGAGATCTATAGCTTCAGCTGAAATCAAAGATTTTTGTCAAAAAATTAAAAAGAACAAAAACACGAAGTACTTCGTGTTGTTTGAATGAGGAGGGGGAGCAATTTTTATGAAAGAAATCAATTTGCACAAAGTACGAGTAACGAGTATAGAAGAGACGTGTCGTTATAGTCCTTTATTTCTAAATGGACTCTACAAATATAGATGAATATTTTTGTTTTTTTTTCGTTTGCTTCTAATTTCTTGGACACAATGAGAATTTGTTAAATGTAACTTTTGTAATCATTTAACTGTTTGTCATGTAAATCCAGAAAGGTGAAGGAGAATTTGGAATTGCGATTGCAGTGGAACAGTATAATCAACGAAGATTCATTAGTTGGACTCTTATATCTGTTTTATGTACTATATGTTAAGTTTGGAATGCTTTTGGAACCAAAATAGAGGTGATTGATTTCTTTAACTATTCACTGCAAACACACCTAAAGGACGGTATAAAATGTCGAATACCGAGTGAATTTTGTTTGACATTTGTACGGTGGTAGACTCCAATTTTTGCCATTATTTTTTTAATAAAAGAAAAGTGGTTAGTTATTGACATAACCTAAGTCAGTATAGATTGGCACGATCGAAATGAAATTCCAAGGGCGGAACTGTATTTTTTTTACTACAATAAATAAGAAATAAATCAACTATCGCAAAAATTGGAGTGAATATAATTGAATGCCTATCACTGTATCAACTGTGAAATTATGTGTTTGGCAATTTTGTTTTGACAACTACTCTGAAAGCTCTGCTAATATGCTAAATGTTCGAAAACCTGTCTGCTTCAAGAAACTCATAATTGCGAATAGATTTGTTGGGAGATTTGCAAATCTAAAAATTGTATGGGAAGTCTCATGATTTCGATAGAGATTTCGCAAAATCTTGATTTTCGAAGCGATGTAAATTCCGTATTAATAAACAAAACTGTCATATTCGGGCCGATGAACAACCTCAGACAATGTAAGAGCTGCCAATGCATCCGGGAAAATGCAATGTTTGGCGGTATCATCGGCTCATATTTTTTTCAAAGATGACTTTCCCCGGTCAACGTTACCGTCAATGGCACCCGCTATGATTTAATGATTTCGAACTTTTTTTTTGCGCCTGGTCGACATGTGGCTCTAGCAAGACGGCGCTTCATGCCACACAGCACGCGAATCATTTGACCAATTGAGAAGTGAGATCGATGAGCAAATTATCTCTCGTTTTGGATCGGTAAATGGGCCGGCTATATCGTCCGATTCGACGCGTTTAGACTACTTTTTTAAGGGGATACATCAAATCACTCATTTATGTCGATAAGCCAGTATCAGTTGCAGCCCTGCAAGACAACGTTACCTTCATGTTGATTCACACTCGAAACTATTACAGCTGTATCTCAACAAAAAATTGACGTTAAGTGCTGAGAGCATCTGGGAGCGATTAGTTGCATTGTTCTTTGATTTCTTGTAGATCTTATTTTTTTAAAGAGATGTACAAGCTATTTTGTGGTCGGAATTCTGGTTCTGTAGCTTATCAAGCCACTCAACGAACATCCGGTTATCTGTTTGGCATAAAAAGCTATTGCAGCATTGAAGACAACAGTGAGTTTTTTTGACCCATGGTCTATATTTATGGATATTAAACAACTGTATAAAAAAATTCATAAATTAAACGATTTAACTAGCTTCAATTTCGTATTTATAGTGAGATAATCCTCGAAGTGCACCATATATTGCCCAATACTCAAGACACTGTTTTATTGTCAAGTGCATTCCAATTAAGATTTTGGCTACGGTAAACACCTATATTTTTAATAAGATTAAGATACTCTATTGAAACATGATTAAGATGCAATGGGGGCAGGGCCGCAATGGTTCTGCAACAATTAATGGCCATAGCTTTGGCTTTCGGCGGGTGAAGCTGAACTTAAGATTGTTATCCTCTGACTATTAATGAGTTTCGGTCAGTTGAATATTCATGTTAGTTGCTGCAAGACTTTTTTTTTGATTTTGAAAACAAGGAATACGTGTAAGAATTGGCCCACGCAATTTTGTTCTTAAGATTTCTCACTTAAACATGACTAGCGTTCTGGCAGATCAACTGTAGTTGATGATGACCAAATTAAATAAGATCGCCAAATGAAATTGCGAATCATTGCTGAAAGGCTAAATTCAAAAGGTCTTAGACTGGTAGGTTTCACTTAATACAAAGAATTAATATTTGCCGTATCCATCTCAAACCTCATGAAATTGATAATGTTTTTGAAACGAATCATTACAAGTGATCAAAAATATATAGGTCTAACCATGATAAACCAACGCAAGCCACATCAAAAGAATATTGTGTTGTCAATTTGGTATGCGTGTATTTTGAGCAACATTCAAGGATTAATCAGATGTTTGCTTTCAACAACTAAATAATCTGGAAAAACCAATAAAAGGAAAACGGTCAGAGTTGGCAATTCGTAACGGAATCATGTTCCTATATGCCGGCGTAGACCTCACAAAAAAAAAAAAAAAAAAAAAAACACTGTGGCGCTGGCAGCCCGGTATGGGCCATGGCCTAGCTTCTTGACATTCATTTGTTTTGCTCATGTTTTCATTTTTGTCACATCTGAACGGGGCCTACGGCTTATCGCCGAGTCCGAACGGCACTCTTTAGAAGCTTTTTCGTAGGCAATTTTACTTTCGGGAGTTTGCCATTGCCCGCCGAAAGGGGATGGCGATTTTGAAAAAAATTGTTGGTGACCCAGCCAGGAATCGAACCCAGACTGTCTGCGTGATAGTTCAATGAGCTAACTATCGCGCCATCGCCATCGGCGTAGACCTCATACAACTTTGTAAACGAATGTCATATTTACTAAAAAGGCCCAACCTTACACCTTTAAGGATCCTTAAGTCTGCAAAATTCTTTGAATAAACTCGCACTTGAACGAGTTTTGTGTTAATAATAAGAAGAAGTTATATGAACACGAAAAACTTAAATTGCCAAAAAGAACAATATGGTATTTAGTTGTATATACATAATTATATATATAAAAAACAACCCTTGGAAAAGGACGAATCTACTGTTGGCAACCTCTGCAATCGAAACTAAATGAAACTAGGGCATCGAACTTCGGATATGTACTGATATTAGGTCACCAGCAGCCGAAAAACCAGCGGCAACCGTTAACTACTATACAGCGGATATTACCGCCATCCAAGAAATGCGACGGGATGTGCCAAAGAAGAATGAAAAACTTCGACATCTGCTACGGCAATTGGTATTGACAATAAAAACAAGGCCTATTTAGATCTGGATTTATCGTTGAAGGCAGACTTAAGCAAGAAGTCTTGAGTTTTCGGGACGCAAGGAGCGCCTCATATCAATCGGTATCAAGACTAAATTTACTAAAAAACAGCCTTTTATGCATGCACGCCTCCACAGAAATATGAGATGATGACTTTGAAGATGTGTTCTACGACCTCTTGAACAAGATTTACGACCAATGCTCTAGCTATGGCATTAAAACTATCGGCGATTTACAGTTTGATTTGATAATGAATGCTGGTAAGCACATCCACCTAAACAAGATGTTTACAAAGCGGCGTTGCATAGAAGAACTAGAGCTGCTCACGAACTCTATGACTAGAAGAAAAGAGACTAACACCTTAATAATCCCCACTCTGCTCTATGCCACAGAGGTATGGGGTAATTTTCTGTCCCCTCTGCATAGACGGTGAGTGGAGGGGAAGATACAATGACGAACTATATGGACTATGCAGCGATATTTACTTAGCCAAAATAGGGAAGGTCCAACGACTAAGATGGATGGGTCATGTAAAGCGGATGGACACAAATGCTCCAGACTGAAAATCTTCCAATCCACCCCTGAGGGACAGCGGAGTCGCTATTTAGGTAGCCCACACAAGTGGAAGGGGACTGGAGGCAACAGGGAAAGGATCGCTGACTAGGGACGCTCATTGGTTGAGGTCCAGGTCCACCTCAGGCTGTAGTGTCGTCTTAATTAAGTCAGGACTTGCCTATCAGGAGATTTTAATTCTAATTATTTCTCGCCCAAAGGTGAATTGGTAGAAAGTAAGGACTACAAAGACAAATCTTAGGTTATGGTTTTTAGAAGCATGCTCGAAAGTTCTGTCTAATGCATAGCTAAACAATGCTTAATAGTTATATACATAGCTTATTAGCTCATTAGCCTATGCTGTAGAGTGCATTTAAATTGCTCACAACCATCTCTTCAAATGCTTCCCATCTATCTGACCAACCACTTTTTTTAAAGAAAGAACGCAAGTGAAATACGTATGAATAAAAGTTCTCGCCTAGAAGAAGGATTCGTCTACACAAGTCAGTCTGATTTGTTTCTTTTTTTGCTGCAAAATGCAATCCCTTCCCTAAATTCCCTCAGATTATAAGCTCCTCATTGGAAGGAGTTTGGAAGGCTTTTGAAATTAATTGTATAGGCAGGAAACCACAATTCACCACCAATTCAACAATCGAACGCAAAAAAAGTCTCCTTAATTGTTGCTGTTGCATCTTTTTTATCATTATCAACCCTTGAAAAAATGCAACAATTGTCCGCCTCGAAGGCATACTCCAATATCAGCCAACGAAACCCAAAGCATTTGCAACAAATTGCTATGGGTAAACTTTTAAATTAATTTTCCGACTGACCTCTGTCCAGCGCATCAGTGGAAGCCGTCCCAAGTAGTTAATATATTCCTTTAAGGGAGGGTTCAAACATTCTGGTGATTCTGGTGATTCAGCACTCGTACTAAAACATCCCTCTTGGGAATGACGGTAGGAAACCGGTCTCATTCCACGATGCTTATGGGGTCCGTCTGATGACAAATTGGTCGTCACTGATTCTCAGCAGTGATTTAGGTTCGTACCCTTGTTTGTTGCCATGTTGGCTTAGCTAATAGGATGACCTGAGGTCAGTTAAACCCCTGTGAGGGGTTCTTGTTTATGTAGTGTTTTCGCGTGCAATGATTACAATGTTTACACATTTGGGTAACGTGCCGTTTTGTGCGTATGACTTTTGGATTGCATGCCACCTCCTGGTGTGACCATTGTCCGGTTTACGTATCGCTTGCATAATTGTTCCTCTTGATTTGTGTGTCCAGTTTGCAAAGAGGTGTACATAAGTGCCTACCTATTCACTATTCAATTAACTGGGGTGAATATTAAAGCGATTTTTTGTTCCTTGCTTTCAATTGAGTTGTGTTTTATTGCATGAATGTGGTACTTAAATAATTTGAATTGAGATGTTGTGTTGTGGTTAGGTAAGTAACCGGTTTTCGTTGAGCTCTAATTCACACAATACCAAGTGGCGTTGTATAACTTTTGACAGCTAGACCTAATCGAACGGACTTTAATTAAGATAAGAAGAGAGAAATTAAGTGTCCCGGGCTTTCCAGTTGTACTATGTCTTATTCGACTTTATCAGGACATTCACGAAGAACATTTATAGTAGACGTTTCGTTTCGCTTTATACCGACGCAAAGGGGGTTAAGAGAACAGACTTTTCTACTTTACACACTACTTTCCTAAATCCATGAAGAAATTGAAAAGTAACGCGATACTACAGGAGATACATCTCCTAATGATAGCTTCATGTTGTTAGCCCAATTATTGTCGACCTCTGATAAGAATCTTTATCATCACAGTTATTTGTCTAACTCAATCTCATAGGAACAAGCCCGATGACGATTTATCAAATTCATTCAAAAGACGTTATTATGCACCATGGCTGCCTCGTCAAAGTGCATTCTAGACGTCAAATTGTAAACCAGTTTTTCGAGCAATTGGAAGCGTATATCGCCGTCATGTTGGTTATCACCTCGGATAAGTTAGAGTCGTCGCTACCCATTTTAGGTAAGTATAATGACGCTTCGAGGTCTGAAACTGAATTTTCATTTAAAGCCGGAAAATCACTCCGAATCATGCTTTGCGGTAAAGGGTTTAGAGATTCCTTATTGATCACAAAAAATGCGCTTCTATAAGCGGGCATAGTTCCTCTAGTTTTCAGAATCACGTTGCTGAGATAATGTACTGCAGGCTGATTTCTAAGGAGGAAAGTTCTGCTGCAATCCAGATGCACGTAGTCCCTAAAACAACCACCACTAAGTTGCTGTATTATTGTCACAACCCTTGTGGTCTAATTGTTGATGTGCATATGTAGACCAGCCAGAATTTGACAAAACTAAAGTTAAATAGGGGTTACTTTTATTTCGTGTGGTTCTAACATTTAACCAAGATATTTCTATAACACACTCGTTCCCTAGCTTGTAAAACGAGTTCGTAAAAAAATGTAAACCGAATATCTCTCTCAATGGCCTCTGTATAAGCAAAATATTGTTCCTCTAATTTTGGCTTGTGAGTTGAGCGGATTTCTTAAGAAGGCCCATGACCCAAGAGCCGGCGTATCTAAAACACTTTTAACATAGAACCAATCACTGATGTTTTCCACATTTAGAAAGAACTACTATTGATATCCCGTGAAAAAGCAACGTTTTATCCTAAATCAGTCAAGAGACAGTCTCGATTGATATTCTTAAATATTCTTCATATCTGCTGCAGAGAATTGGTCGATTTTTAAGTGCTTAACCTGCCTTGAGATAGACCTATACAGATGTTGATGATCGGTTAAAAGAATTCACATAAAGAAGGCTTGTCTGCCTACTAAAACGACTTATGCTCCTGAAATTAGTGGAGATCTTCTTTGCCACGGGCATAGAGTTCTATAATTTTTATCCAAATTGGCGGAACCTCTCGTTAAACAGGGCTTTTTCGAGAAATTTCCATAGTTTTCGATCTAGCCACTTCTAAAAAAAAGTCTCAAAAAGTTTTTTTTCTTGTTTAGTTCTTGAAAAATAGCCCAAACACATTTGGCATGTCCTCCTTCAAACAAATTTTATTGATGAAGTTTTGTATACTCTTCGACAGAGCGTTTTTTACACTAGTGAAAATCACGGCGGTTAAGCTATAGGCTCGGATTTGTTGCAATTATATTCTGATATTGGTATTCAAATTTCATTTAAGCTAAGCGGACAATAGTGTTTTTTCTTGCCCCTGTTGGATGATCCTACCATATTTTGGCCATCTATCGGTCTGTAGAAACGGCTCTTCATTGCAATTACAGACCTTGCTTTGACCTTGGGTTTGATTGCCCTCTTTCTACATTAGGTCAAAATTTCTGAACCTCTTTCCCTGCATTTTTTGAATTTCCCCTAATGGCCTTCTGCCGGGATAAGCAGAAAAAAACATCGGGATTATCACCTATCTCTGGCCTATATGCCAAAAATACAAGATTTTGCCTGTGTTCTTATTCTTTCAATAACAAATCTGCATCCAAAAATTGTTTGCATCGATCGCTGTAGTAGATGTAAACATTTTTGTCCGGTCTATCCTATCGATTTTAGCTTGTAAAATTCCATTGTCCCCACAAGGTGCTTCCGATCACCTAATCCGTTCAGGAACCCTTCAATTGAAGTACATACCTGAATGTTGGCTTCTTTGTCATATTTTCATAAGCCGTCCAAAATGAATTAAATCCTATCTGAAACCTTAGACCTAGACTGCCAACCTAATCTGTATAAACCTGGCAAGCTTCTTACATTGCCTTTCTAAGAATCATGTAACCATGTAACCATTATGTAAAAAAATGACCTACCTTCTGTTTAGAGCCCTGTACCTAGCTAAACGGGCAATGTTCGTTATATTCTAGTTTTGTAATAAGGAAAGTTAGACCCAATGCTACCTAGTAGAAGGCCAATTTTTGACGCCAACTAATTTCGTGACTCTGTTGTTACAACAGAAACTTACAGAAAAATGGTTTCACTCTGACGGGAATGTAAGCGAGAATTTAAGCACTATTCTTCAATTTTTATTTGCTCTTTCGTAGCAGTTCCAGATCTTGTCTCCCATGAATTTTTCTTCCTATTATTATTTAACCGAGGAAAGTTCCCTGATATCAAATATTTTTAACCACAATCTACGCAGTCTTGACAGCCTCACTCATAGTGTTAGTAAATTTCTAAATCGGCAAGCTAAATTTTGATAATCGCAGAACATAGGGCTCTTATGACATAGCCAAAAATCCATTCATACCTGTGATACACCAATATACCAATATACCAATATACCAATGATATCCACATTCAAATACATATGCACATACATTAATTCTAAACTAAAAACTCTTAACTAATTGAAAACGAACCGAAGGACCCTTGTATCCATGTCTGTCATCGTAAAAGCCTTATGAAACCCACTAATCAAGCTTCGCTAAATACAAAGTTAAGTGCACCTGACTGACATCCCCCTTAAGACATACCAAACTGCACGTCTTGGACAGAAATACCAACGAAAAACAAAAAGACAAATACCAAAAAATTGAAAAAAAATAAAGAATTACACATTTTAACATCTCGGGCAAGGGATGCATTATTTAACCAACCAACCATTCGTCCATCCAAGAGCGTCCTTTAAAGTCATACTTTTTTCGTACCGGATTAACAAACCCATTTTCTTTTTGCTTTTCTATTTCCCTTTCCGATAATTCTTTTTCCCATTGCTTTCACCGTGTTATATGCAAAATTCAAGTAGAACCAAAATTTAGGTTTATAGTCTACCCCTACTAACATCAAACGAAACTTGGAGGCAGGTGATATTGGGAAATGTAAGGTGGTCAGAGGGTGGATGAAGTTGTTTTTCCCCCGAGCTACTTTTTGGTTTTGAAAAGTATAAAACCTAAAACATACATAAATACCCGTCCGAAGGTGAGTGTTTCTTTTGTGAAAACCTAAATACAGAAAAGCACAGTATTCGCATTGCCCAGATCTCAGCCGAAGCTTCGGCCTTAGACTCGTACCTCCCCATTGAATGGCAAACAACAAAATCATTAAAAAATTACTAATTTTTTTCTATGATACATATTTTTCCATCACAAGTTTCTTGTTGCAAAATGCAACCTGAAAGCTGGACAGGACACAAAAAATAGAAAAAGTAAAACCAAAACCAGTAAAAAAAAAACTTTTAAAAAATAGAAGAATACTGAACGAGGTGAAGAGAGGCGAAATAGGGAAGGAGGAAGCAGGATATTTTCAGAACTCATTCGGTCCTTTAGGTTATTAAGTGCTGCTGCTGCTGTTGCTGTAGAACTGCAGAAAATAAAGTTTTTCCTCGGTTGTGTTATTGTAGTTGTTTTGCTTTTACTAAGGTTTTTTCAAGCGCATTCTCGTGTTTCTTCGTTTTTCCTTTTCTGTTACCAATATGTACCTACCCCAGTGCCATTCCCCTATTAAAATGTGAAGAGAAACAAACGGCAACAATATTTTTAAAAGAAAATAAACAGTATAAGCCAACATACACAAGGAGTAATGCGGAGGGGGGAGTGGGAGGATGGCCGAAGACTTCATAGAACGCTGAAAGAAAATGTAAAGAATATTTCTATATCCATGGGCCATCACTTCAAGGATAATTCACTTCACATTCATCGTTTCGGCTGTGTACTTACCTACTATGTGTTGCATGCAACAGCCAGCCAAATGAAACCAACAAACCTTCCTAGGATCTCTTATCTCATCTCATCTTTTGGCCAACACTACAAAACCGCAGATGAAATAAGCATCCCACGTTGCCCTTACCTTTAACTCATCTGGCTGACACTGCATGGATTCCGCTATGGTTTGGGCTTCCGTTTTTTTTTTTTTTTTTTTGGGGGGAGGTTCATGTGCTCGGGAAACACTTGGAAAAAGTTCAAGTGGAAAACTGGGCTGGTTTGGCTTGAACTTGTGTTTTCGAAAAAAGTTATCTTTAGCTAAAGTCAACAATTCTCCTCCATCCACCGGAGAAGTACTATCAACCGTCAACCCTCTAACCTTAGTATGAGTTTGTACATCTGCTCATAGCAATTGCTCTTCATCAACGAAAAATCAGCAAAACTTCTGTTTTCTTTTATTAAAACGGTGAAAGAAGAAAGACGAAAAATTCCAGGGTTGGCTTACGCTCCGACTATGATTTTGACTCTGACTTTGAATGTGAAGTCGAACTCTCACACCCCTTAGCACATGCATAATATATTAACTCGACTCAATACAGCACCGCTGCCACTCAATATGCATGTTCATCCATTATTACGAAAAGTAGCTCTATAGCCGTGCCGCCCGCATGTATCCCTTTTTTTTTTTTGATGTTCCAGTCTCCTCGGTTTGTCCGCCACCACCGCGATCGTCCTTCGGTGGCAATGGCATACAAATGTTTGTTTTTTGGATTTCACGTTGCTTCATTCTTTGCGAACCCTCAACATTCTTCGCTTTTCACTTTTTTTCGGCAATGAAATACGTAAACTCTGCCTCTCCTCTCTGCTCAATACCTACAAACCAGTGTGCAAATCCTGTTTTTGGTGCTCCTTCAATAAGGATACAAGTTAATCCAACGCCAAAATCCCTAGCACACATTCTTGTAACATTAAGTAGGTATAAGGCAGATGGGGATGGGGATGGGGATGGAATTTTCGCTCGATTACCATCACCCCCTTGCTTGTTATCACACATTGTTTCCTACTTCATACGATACGTCAGTGCCAGAAAAATTTCGAAGGATATATGCGCTCCAATTTTATTGTTGCTCTTGTTCGTATCAGGCGCGGCCGGCGTGTAAAAAGTGGAGCATGAAGTTTACACAAGATTGCGATGTTATTATGCATGTACGTCTTTGGAAGGGTGTTTTAGGGAATAAATAAAACGATAAAAGACTACTCGTTGCTGTGGGGGAAGAGCGATATGAAACGAGTATGTCCTTTTGGTCTTAGAGCGGTGCGCTTAGATGGCTTTATCGCTTTATGAAGTGTGGAAATTGTTTGAACGCTCAAGTGAGTCATTTGAATATGTCATTGGGATGTTTATGTGTCGTTTAGTGGATGAGAATTAATTGCTTCCAGCTTGTATCATGATAAAAAAAAGCATTTCAAAACGGCTAGCTCTGCAGCTACTAGAAAACATTCGAAAGCATTTAATAGATTTGGTTGGAAATCTGCTCGCCGTTAATAGTCTCTTAAGGGAGATATTTTTTTTTAAGAACATCAAAGTTTCTTCAGAGGCCAGTTTAGGATCAATATTTTGGTATCATTTATAAGAACAAATATGAACGTCCTCCCACGTCGATCCCACAGTGAACATTTAATGCGGAGTGTGGCTGGCTTAAAGATATAGCTTCGTTTAGTATTTGTAATTGCAATTATATTATATTGCAATTGCGACAATTTCAGTTGCTTCATTTAAGAACCGCTTTGCTAATATGGCTTTCGGGGTTTCGGATTCACTGTGAAACCCTAAACATCTTTATGTCGTGTTTAACATTTCTTGACACTGATGCCACTCGGAAACTTTCCAAGTTGCATCCGACTAATCGAGAAGATGCAGAGTCTGAATTCCAGGAATCTCAAAACGTTTGCCAATTACAAAGTTAAATATCCTTATGTGGTTTACCACATGCACAATCCCCAAACTGGAGAGCAATACCCTTTCTGGCATCTTATCGACGAAAGAAGCTGGATATATCAGAAACAGTAACCCACTTCTGTTTAATAAGAACCACTGTGGGTCTTTTTATTCCTAAGATTCGCTGCTGAGCTATGATCTCAGAAAATTTATGAACGACGTGCTCCTGCATCTATAAATGCTAACAGTGCTAGACTGATCAGCTTTGAGAACGGTGTTGCACTGGTCGCTACCAGGAGGGATCTTTGAAATATGAATGCTGCGGTGGTCCGCACATGGGCAATACAACGTATACCTGAACCACGTTGAAGTTAAAGCAGCACCCATATGCAACTATTTCCCTAAGGTTGGTGGTACCATCGAGCAGATCTTCTTCGGTTGCGCATAATAGCATCCAGAGCGAGATCTGTTAGTTAACAGACTGGGCCTGGTACTCACAGCCGAAATCATCGTCCCTGCAACATTAGGTTGCAAACACCCATGAAAATACATAAGGAAGAAAACAAAACACAAAACATGCTTAAACATCCATTTGTAGGGGGCCAAGTGGCTCTTGGTTATTTAGGCTATTAGTGAAACAGAGGAGTGGAGACGAACATCTTTTCCTCCTCTCTGTTGAAGGAGCATGAAAAAAAGATGCGCCCGGTCGAGGAAATTGAGAGATGCTACTTTAGAATTAAGATTCGGAAGAAGGGGTTAAAACAAAAAATCCAAAATCCCAAGCGAAGCCTGTAGAGACGAACAAGGGAACATTTTAGTAGAGTCACAGTCGATGCTGAGGATTTGGAAGGAGTATTTCTCGAGACTGTATAATGGCGATGACGAACCAAATATCACTTTAAGGCAGAAACAACCTCTGTAGAGACGAGCCATACAGAGCAATGTTTAGTTTTGGCATACAAGCCGCTCCATCAAGGTCGGTAAAGATCTCACCGAGACCTTTAATGCCAAAATAGGATTTTGACAAGACGATACGCTGTCATGCGATTTTTAAAACGTCATTCTTGGAAGAATAGCGCAACACAGGCGTCACAATCATTCGAAAGTCCATCCAATTGCACACATACGCCGATGATATTGACATAATCGGAAGAAAGCACCGTGATATCAGTGAAAGAGCTTTCGCGAGAATTGAGATAGAAGCGGAGAAAATGGGTTAGGCACATAACGAGGGTATAACCAAGTAAATGCTATCAAGCAGAAGGGACACTCAACTACGACGTCTCCTTCGACAGATATAACTTTGAAGTATTTAAGGACTTTGTCTACCTATGTGCGGAGCCTATCAGGCAACGACACCAGCGTTGGGATCAACGCGTTTTTAAAAAAAATTGAAAGTATGGGTCCTTGATTTTAATCACATTGATAATGAAGTTTTGCTGTCCTACATACATTGTTTGATTTTTAGTTTTTTGTGAATGCTCGAAAGTTCCCAGGTCGTTAATTTTTTGTTTTTTTTTAAGTATTTGATTGAATTATTGTTCACCTCACAATAAATAATTTAGTTTGGAAGTGCCATTTACAGTGCTGTTCATCAGATTAGTCTCACCAAAAATGTTTTCATCAAAATAAAATAAAATGATACATACGAGTATAAATCCCAGGAGGAAATAAATTGGCCCAGAAGAGAAAGTAGTAAATACTGATTAGATAAATGTAAATTTTTGATTTGAAATAAAACAAAAACTTGATTTTTATACCTTTTTTCTTAATAGTGTAAAATATCAGCTTTTTTTCTGTTCATCTGATTAGGCGCACCTTAGATATGAAAGAAAAACAGACTTCTAAACATGCATTTTTTTTTTTAATTTCCTTATTAGTTTTAGTATTTAGTACTGCCACCAGAATGTAAGATTAGGCCACGGAAATAACTCGATATTTTCTCTTTCAATGTAGGCTTTAACGACGCGAGCATTATGAATGGGAGCATTATTTTGCTGGAGTATCCACTGGAAAAGACGGAAAAGCTCGCGGATTTCGGGAAAAGAAGTTTCCAACAAGTTTTATATGAGTTCCCTGTCATTTTATTGAAAACGAAAGCCAATTCGAAGGCACCATAAACCTCTTTCAACATGCAAAGTCGGGGTATTAAAGGTAGTAAATGCAAGTAGAAGTATAGTTCGTCGCGTGACTCTAAAAGGTCCACATTTAAAATACAAAAAGCTTTAAAAAAAAGCCACCACTTAACTCCACATGAAAGCAACAGCGACTCTTATTCGCAAAAAATTACCAGACCTGGGATGTGCAAACAAGTGTTTCTAATGACTGGAAAAAAGTTGTCTTTTCAGATGAAAAGAAACTCAATTTGGACAGAAAACTTCTACTTTTATGATCTTCGAAAAGAAGGATGTTTTTTGAGCTGTCGTCATGCTAGACAAGGAGGAGTTAAGGTATGGGGAACCATTTCGATTTATGGTGCCTTCGAAATGATTTTCGTTTCCAATAAAATGTCAGGGAACTCATATAAAGCTTTATTGGAAACTTCATTTCCCGAAATCCGCGAGCTTTTTGATCCTCTCCAGTGGATATTCCAGCAAGATAATGCGCCCATTCATAATGCAAGCGTCCTTAAAGTCACATTGGAAGAGAAAATATCGAGTTGTTACCGTGGCCTCCATATTCTCCGGATCTTAACATTATCGAAAACATTTGGGATTGACTTACTCGCAAGGTTTATGAAGGCGGAAGGCAGTTCACAAATAATGATGATCTTACTTCAGCAATTAAAGCAGCTTGGGCTGAGATGTCATTAAATTTCCTAAGTTCTTTGTATGAATCTCTAAAACAAAGAATTTTTAACGTAATTTTACACTCTGATGGCAGTACTAAGTACTAAAACTATATTATTATTTTCAAATTAAATAAGGAAATTAAAAAAAAAACTGTATGTTTAGAAGTCTGTTTTTCTTTCATACCTAAGGGGTATATATTAGGGGTATTCAAGCTTTGTTATATTTGGTCTTGTAAAAGTGTATTTTTTTTTTTGCAAAAAAGAGTGAACACACTCTGCCATATTTGTAGCAACATAGAGTTTTAAGTCAAAAACAGCTGATTTCGTTTATAAAATAAAAGTGACTTTATGGAAATAAAAATACCTCTTTACTTCGAGATTTCCTGTTTCTTGAATGTAGTCCAAGATGAGACAAATTTCTTTTTCAATTAATTTTTTAACAGGCTTTTCCCTTCGGTGCTTTTTACTTACGACCATATTTTCCTCGTCCATATTTTTGTCAATTCCTTTCATTTACCGAAAACCAAACGACAACAACCAGCTCTCAAAAAAATATTTTCAATGCAATGTTACACTTTTACACTCTCCGTACAAACCGATAGCCCTGGTAGCAAGCGCTGTATCATATAGATTAAGATGTAAATTTACTTATGTTTTAATAAACAATAATAATAAAAATAATTATACACTCTCCGTAATAATAGGGTGGGAGCATTGCTAAAGTGTAAAAGTTTAACAAAATGACAGCCAGTGTATTTTGTTGTTGTATTGTAAGAAAATTATATATTTTTACACTTTTACAATGATACAAGACCAAGAAAAGATAAAACGAAGCGTGTTATTGTTTAATACTTAATGTCACTAACTATTCTCTTGTGTAAAGCAATTCTGTAATATCATAGTAAGCTCGAACATTTTTGTAAAAAGATAATAAAGAAAGAAAGAAAAACAAACTCTTGCCAAACGCCAAAACCATCCCCCGAACAAAAAAAGTTACTTTATATAAGACCCTAACAATCCCAAAAATGCTCTGGGCTGCTTTGAAAGAAAAATTCTTCGGGGGATTTTCAGTCCGTCTGCACAGACGGTGAGTGAAAGTCCAAAAACTGAGGTCCAACAACCAGCACTTCGGTCCGAAAGTCTCCGAATCCGCCGACTCAAGTAGCGCACGCAAGTGGTAGGAAACCTCAGCCAACTTAGCGTGCGACTCTGGGGGCAGCTAGCAAAGGATCGGGCTGGAGGGAGACGCTTGTTGACTGAAGCCCAGATCCACGACGACCTGTAGCACCACCTAAAAGAAGGAGTAATGTGAAGCAACGTACCAAATGCAACAGCGGCGCTCCCAAAATTAATAGTATAAAAGTGTTTGTGGCCGTATGGCCTCAATAACACGAATAACATGGGCTTCCTATGTGTCGATTGTTGTTGGTTTGTTAACGTAGTGACTAAGCGTTTGTCTTATGAAACTAATCAAGAGACGTCAAATCACAAGACTTTGGAGTCCAATTTACAGGTCCATTACGACAATTTACGCGCCTTTCGAATGATGTAACCACATTTCTTCCACGTACATGGCATTTAATCGGAGAACGGGAAAGTTATAAATTATGACTCTAAAGCGATGAGCAGCACCAAGCTGTTCATTTAAGGGATGTAATGGTGTTTCGATAATCTCATGTGGGACATACCCGTAGAGCCAAAAATTTGTTTCACCATCATGCCAGGTGGTTTTGGGCCCATTCACTGAAAATTCGACGCAAACGATGTTCCTTCGGCTTCAATTCTTCCACGAGCTGGATCTTGTAAGCCATCAAACCTGGAACTTTGCGTACAATTTGTCATAAAGTGGACGGACAAAGACCAAGCTGTTATTAATGACGTCGAGTCGATTAATTTGGATCTTCTTTAAAAATCTCCCGCACGGATCATATATTGTCTTCAGAATGCACTCTTCTTATGAATTTCGGTGCCAAAATGTTATGCGAAAACCGTCAACAATACGGCGAATAACGGTCTCAGATGGTCGATGGCATACATATATACTGCTTAAAATGAATTAATAGTCGGAGTATTCTTTAGTAAATTATTCTCATAAAAATGTAATACTTAAACGTATCAGGAGTCGCCGGGGGTACAACGCTTCCTTCGAAAAAAAAAAATACTTGTTGCTCTTATGACATGCTACAAAACACTTATGAACACCAAGAAACAATTGCAGAAATGAATAGATACATTTAAGCAGCATTTCTAACAAGTTCTTCAAGAAATTTTTTTTTTGGGTTCTTGTTTCCAAGGGCACCCTTCTTATTAGTGTCGAAAAATGTAGATTCCCAGGACATCTACTACATACTGGCTAACGCTAATAATATACACGAATTGTGCGTCTCCCCATTTAATTTGTTGATTTATAGAGCACCTTTTTAGGCTATCAACTATCCATATCTCAAAGTATCTCTAAAATAATTTCTATCCTCCTGAAGAAGCTTTCCACTCTGTCTGTCTTATAGTAACACTCAATCAAATGTCCTGGCTAATTTTATGACATTCGATAGTAAAACAAATTTTCGATCACGACACGACAATTTTTTGTCGTTGTCCGTAACGCATCAAACCAAACATTTAGCAATAAAAATGAAAATTAATTAATTTCAAGAGTTTTACACTAATTGCCCTACAAACCACCAAAGATATACGAACCTCCATATCGTGGTACCGACATTACTCTCTATCCTTTGTTTTTTTTTCTTTTCAACATTTGCTTACGTTATTCTTTTTCAATTACCCAAAACCTAAGCAGGACAGCGCAATAAAAACAAATCTACCACCCAAAGGGGCATGATAATTTGTGATGTCATGTTGAGCTCGAAGGTGAAAGCAAATATGAGTCAAAACAGAAAAAAAACGGAAAGTGTGTACCACGCGAACACCCTACACGGAAAGGGGTTAATTAAACAATTGGTCAGGGGTTGCCGACCCTCGACCACCGGCCATCGTCCACCGTCCACCGTCCACCATCCACCATCTAGTATCGCCATCGATTATAATTCGTTATTTGTGTCGTAAATGCTATCAATTAGTCCAACTCCTCCACCAGAATACCACCCGCGAATGTCCTTTAACTGTAACTGTAGGTAATGTGTGCAAACAACACTTACAACAAAAGTGACATGGGTAAACATGACCTCTGTTGGGTGTCACTTACAAATTAAGAAGAACCAGAAACCCAAAAAAAAAAAACGAAACCTACGAAACCACCCTTTTACGTCACATACAGTGCCAACTAAGGGTGAGGTGAGTGGCTAAGTTTTACGCGCGTCTGTACTTTATTGCCATCAAGTGACTCTTTCTCTTTTTGTGCCCAAGTCCACCACTATAAGAATGAAGGGGCCAATGTTTGCATGTCTAATTATATCGAATCGAATCGGTTTTTTCATCATCACTCCTTAATTTACATATGACACGCATATCCCCGAAGGAATAGATACTAGTTCTTGAGTCCTTTCTTCTCCAACTTAAACATGAAAGAGGTGTACAAATCGTACGCTCTGTATTTGTACTTTGTACTTGTATCTGTCTCTGTATCTTGTGCAAAATTTATGACATTGTAGCACGTCTTGGCAAACCACATCCTTAAATTCGAAAACAGTTTTCCTGTTTTGAAATCTAAATCCCATGTCACATTGCAATCACTTGTGGGCCAGACATTGCGTATTATCCATATCCAGCTATCTTGAGTTTGTCTACCCTTTCTCATCTTTAAATTGACCACAGCCGCGTCGGTATGTAGAATGTGGAGGAGGCATCTTGTGGCCTGCACACACAAACTGGTAGCTCATCATCAGCATCATCAACATTGTCCTCGACATCCATACCACACATACGAATCTTATATACAATATGCTGACTTTGTGAAGATTACTTTCTTGAAAGATGCTTGAAGTTTTGCGATTTTACTTGAGTGGCACAAGACTCTAGTTCCAAACCTCCCCCGGGGAAAATATGACTATTCAGCTCGCACATGGATAGACTTTCAAAAGCGATATGACTTGACATGAGCTGCTCAGTAACAAGACAAGGATATGGGGCTAAGATTTCATATCCATTGGCTCCTCGTGGTCTAATGGTCTGATGGTCTGACGGTCTGATGGAAATCCGATATGAGAGAGACCGCAGCGACTAATTGCTTAATTAGCATATGGTTTCGACATGTATGAGAGAATAGAGCTTTTGTTTTGTCTTGAACTTTTCTTGGTTTGTTTCTACCTTCCCTTTGACAAACATATCACACCATTGACAGAAACTGGTAATGTTTGTTCGAAGCAAACAATATGCCACGCGTCTATTGATACCTGTGTCCCGTTGCCGTAGCCAAATCCCCTTCCTTCCCAAAGACATGCTGAGAAAGTTTTAATTAAAAAATTCCATGCGTATGGGTGGAATTAGATTTGTGCAGAAGGGTAGAAAATGGAAAATCGATTCTGTTTGTCTTGGATTGTTGGTTTGTGGCACATGCTGATAAACAAGAAATTTGAAGTGGGAAAAGGTGAATGACTGTCGTTAAACTATTGAGCATTTCTTTAAAATAAAGCAAATTGAAATAAAAGCACAGAACAGTGTTCATATTTACACATTCGTAAAAATAAACATCTCAGAAAGAATACTTTTACAGATCCATTTGGTCCAGTCATATATTATGCAAAACAATAGAAGCGATCCAAAATCGATGCCATATGAACTGGCGCAAGGAAGAAAAAGAACTGGATCCGCTTTCCTAAATGCTAATCATAAGGTCAATTCGTTGTGCGTTCAAGAAAGCTTTTATTCCCCGTTTACTGGATGCAGCCTCGTCCATCTCAGTATTTAGTATAAAGTCAGATAGATCTTTTGAATACCAATGCTGATCATCAATCCGCGACCGTGTCAGTAGTCGCATTTCAGCCCCATTCTAAAACTCTCTTAGCTAAAGCGGTCTTGTCCATAAGTTCGATTGCCGTTTCAATACAATGTTTACGTTGTAACTTTTACTGTTGGTTGTGCCTTTACGTCCTTCCATTTTTGTTCTCTAATATTTCACTAGGAGTCTACTACTTCCAGTGCTGTCAAGACAAACTTTACTCTTGGAATCGTTTATCGGCTTTATCTAAAAATAGAAGGTAAGAATCGTTCTGAACTTCTGGAGTGTTTTAGGATCTTACATCGTGTAAATATTCAGTCAATAACGTCAATGAACAACTATAGAGAGTTGAAAAATAGAGTTCACATAGTACGGCAGATGAGCTCTTGTACGTGATGTTAAGAAGAACGATGTGTATACAGTCGCTGAACTTTGGAGAGTCTCCTTTTTTTGTAGATATGTAAGACCACCATTTACTGAAGTTCTTGAGGTTATGACTGCTCGATAGGTAGGCCGTTTAATCCGAACGCTTATGCATAAGTTTAGAAATTGCTATCTTGATTTTAGTGGGCTTGTGTTGAGGAAGATAGAGTTGAGAAGGGACCCGCAATCAACGTGACCTGAAAGGAGTCGGTGAATGAAGAGAAAGTCGACTGCATCTCTGCGTTCCTCAAGGGTATTTAAGTTAATAAGGTTAAAACAGTTTTGATAGGAGGGCAGAATAAACGGATCGTTCCAGATCGAAGAGATCACGCAAGGATTTGTGAATTCATTGGGTCACCGTTTAACAAAGCCCAGTACCGAGTTGGCTTAAAAGATTTATCTCATCCATATGTAACTGGAAGTTAAGCTTTCTATCACACAAAATGCAGAGGTCGCGAAGGGATTGAACGGAGGAGATAGGTTGGTTGTTGAGAGAGACAGACGAGTGCTTGATGATCCTAGAGATCCTATGAGATCGTTAATAGTTAATATAAAAAGAAGGGGATGAAAAAATGGCTGCCCTGTGGAACTACAATGGAAACGAACACCGTAAAAATGGCTTTCCAGGTAAGAGGATATCCATTTTAACAGTATGGGTTCAAGGCCGAGAGCAGACAATTTGGAGAGTATTAATCGGGACATCTTATCGAAGGCTTTGCTAAAATCAATTACAATCACATGGACTTCATGACCATTCTCTAGGGCTGAGAGCGCAAAAGATACGAATTCAATGAGGTTTTTTCGTCATTTAATTGGTGTAACTTATGTTCGATGAGAGACGGGTCCAAGGTGTGTGAGAGAAATTAGCCATTGGTGAAGTTCATTAGGTAATTAATATAGGATGGATCTGGTACAAAGGAGCCGTAAGTGAAGGCTTAGTCAAGAAATGTGGCAAATAGATTGGCAATGGTGAGTGGATCAGTTGATGACTTGTTATTGAAAAAAGGGGAAATAGTGTAACCATCGGATTTTCTTATAGTCAATAAGAAAGAACTTAGGGCCGTTTATAAGGTTGAGTTGCGCGTTGTTAAGGTAGCGCTGGTAAAGAGAATCGTAAAGTCCGGTGAAATGAAAATAAGTATCGAGATACTCGTAGTTGGAATAGTCGGAAGAGCATCTGGTATGAAAAAAAAGAGCCCATAACTTGTTTCTCTTATTTCGTAAAGAACGAAGCTTGCGATTATACCAAGGAGGACTAGTGGATGATGTTTTAAGGCGTGAAAACGGAACGTTAAGGGAAAACAAATTAAATATTGCTCTACCTCATCTGCTGAGGTAGTCACCGATTTTGAAAAAGTTTGCTTTATGACTATCGTAAAATAAGAGTGTTGTGGGTCTATTGCATCGATAGCAAGTTTATAGGATTCGATGAGTTGGGCTGGAGGAATGTAACAACATACTACGAGTATATAACGTAAAGGGACTTGAGGCGGAGTGTTATTTTAATAGCGACAAAGTCGACTTTGGTGGAAGAAGAAATGGTAATTGGAGAAGAGTCAACGCTAATGTGGATAGCCAGTATGACACCTCGACAGGGGAAACTATCATTTGGGCAGATAGGATCGTCGTCGCGAAAAACATTAAAAGTAGAAGGGATTAATTCCTGGTTCTTTATGTCAGGAATCAGATTGGTCTCAGTCATGGCTTCGCTTTTTATCGAAGGGAAGAGCATGCGATTGGTGTAGAACAGCATTGGTTTTATAACGAATTCTTCTTGCATTCTGGTAGTAAAAAGTAAGAGGGATATTGTGGGGCGAGGGAGTGAGGATGTTTAAAGCACTGACAAGGGAGGCAAGTTTTTGACGAAACAATTTATCATGGTCGGTACGGCTCCGTTGTAGGTGTGGGATTCGCTTAGACTGAACGTAATAGCCGATGGGATGCTGAGTTTTAAGATGTTGGCACTGTCAGCAAGGGAAGTTATATTGTACTCCCTAATTGTGGTAGCATTCTTCCGGTGGAAAAAATAACGCACCCAAGTAGCATCAGCGCGTTGAGAAGTACCTCCAACGTAGAATGCCGTGTAGTTTCCTTTATTCGTCTTTTAAAGTCTGCTATTCGATTCTAATACTACATACTAATTCAATATGAAATGAGACATTCTACGGCGAACTAGCTTGGAACTGAATTTGGTCGAGTAATCCATCGATTTTGTAGGAAGCCTATTTCACTTTACTACCGATTTCGGCAACGGTCAACCGAGTCGCTATGAGTTGCTCATTGACATCGATTCATATTGATGGGATAGATAGAAATCTTGGCACTCAAATGAATACACTTACAATGCCTCAGCATCTGTTAAGTTTTTTGGAAAATTGGATAGAGAGAAAAGAAAAATGTTGGACTCAGTGGTTATTTTTCTCCAACATTTAATGCGAGGGCATCCAACATTTAATTAGGAGAATACATTTTTAGTGAGAGCTGGCTTTTTACGAGTATTGTAATCTAGTCAACTAGACATCTTACTTGATTTTCGCTTACAGAATAAATGCAATGGAAATGGAAGCCAGTTCACTACCACTTCAGCCACTTCGGTATTTACAATTAATGCGGGGGAATGAGTGTTGCTAAGAGATCTTGGAATACGCATTCGGCGAAGATTCTGGCGGTTTCTTGCGGTTGCAGCTTTTTTACGTTATATCTTCTCACTGAAGTTCTTTTTTGTTGGGAAATCTGCGTTTTCACCTTGGCTGTAACTAGGTGGTGATCCGAATAAATGTTAGCTACCCCGAACGTTGGGACGTCCAGAATACTGGAGGCATATCTTATGTCTATAGCAATGTGATCAATTTGATCTAGCGTTTCGTGATCCGGAGACCGAAATTTCCTCTGCCTATAGCAATCACCGTAGGATATATCATAGTATTCAATCCTCCTTATGTCTGGCCCATCTCATCGCACTTCTTGGATGCCAGTAATATCTACAAGATAGCAGCCAAGGTGGTCTGTTGATGAGGAAACCGTATGCTCGCTATTGTAATATTTCACCTCGCCGCAAGGTTAGCGGGTAAGTCCGCTAACAGACGTGATGTCGCGAAGGCTATGGTTACCAACTATCCTACCAAAGATATCCTCTTTCCTTATCCTGGCGTTTGAGTCGTACTTCAGCCATACTTCAGACATTGCTTGTATGTCTTGTCGAGGAGCTTGTAGAAACATTGTGTGCGTGTGTATATTTTGAAATCAGTGCATGTTATAAGCACCTTGAGAGGTTCACAAACCTTTTGGGCAATAATGGCCTTAAAAGTAATAGCTGGCACGTGAAGAAACTAAGAGTGAATTCTGTTAATAAGTATAGCTAAGGGCATTTTTCATATCGTTTTATAAAACAACAACAGTTGACTCTTGACCAAATTTCTATTAAGGCCGCAGTTTTTCATCTACAAGCAATCCAAAAGCTTTATAGCAAGAGTCCATGCCAGGTGTTAACTGAACCAGTAAACTAAAACTTGAGTCAAAACTTTTATGGATTTTACTAAATGTCATTGACCCGCAAAGTCAATGTGTCATAATACATTTCTCTCACAAGAGACGATATTACTATTACCTCAGCAAACCTTTATGTCATAATCTTACCAAAATGCATCGTAAATTTATCCAAGGATAAGAGGTATTTTCGCATCTCTATCATATTCCAGATATACGATGTGCATCTCCATTCTCACACACAGAATGCTGTGGTTCCCTTACTATAGTATAACTTTCAAGAGGATTTAATTCGTTTGTGCAGTAGAAGTACCTCTCACAATGAATAGACGCATCAATGCCAAAATGTTTCTTCCAAAACTTTTCAACGTCTTCAGGCAGATTTGCTTTGGCGCCTTAACCATTGGCTCCAGTAAAATTCAAAATTACTCCCTACAAATAAATAGATGAACGCTTAGATAAATTTTTCAAAATTCATCATTTTCTCTTTTCGGCTTCATGAAGTGAAATCATTCTATGAAGCCCCATTCGTCTCTCATTTATTGTCTCCTTTATTGTAACATCTACACGTAAAGTTGTACACTGAATAAAAAAATTTATTTGTCTATGGATAAAAAAGAGATGTATGACAATTGATCGATGACAGACGACTAATTACAGCTGTTGGTGAATTAAAATTAAAAAAAAATAATAATACACTCTATAAAATGAAAATTGTTCTTTGAAGGAATGCCAGGTGCAAGACTTATCTTAGTCGCATCTCCTGGCTTAAATAATGTCTTATTGCTTATGATAAATATAACTTTGCACGTTTTTACACGGCAATTTGTCTCAAAATGGCGGCTAACAAAATGACACCCAAGCTAGCTAATAGCCTTGCGACACCGCTGTAGCAGCCTAGGTTTTGTACGGAGACTTGGTATCGAACTTGATCTGGATACTGACAAGCATCATACGAACAAGATGCCAGGATACTTGAAGAACTTGAAATTGATTGCACAGAAATATACAATGGTGGACATTGACCAATTGTGTAGTATCCATTGCAAGCATTTGACAGATCATAGGACATACTGTTGCCCGAACCTGTCAATTGCTGACAGGTCACATCAGTTTGGCCAGATGTTGTTGTGGCATTTTGCATGGGACGTTCTATGTATCGTGACGTGCAGACTGTAAGAGTTACGCCACTTGTTCCAGAGATTGTAACTGTACGGCTACTTCCAGCACCATAGAAATAATTGGGCACCATGCGATAGAATGTAATGTAATTCGGGCGAACGTATTGATACATTTGATCTTGTCCCCATGAAGCAGCAACCCAGTTTGATCCGCAGCGTGGATTTATGATGCGTCGTTGAACTGTAAAAAGTGAAGTTATTTAATGAACGTGAACTGTTTATAAGGTAAGAGTAATAAGATACTCACGATCCGTGATGCGTTGTACAACTGGTTTTCCCTGCGTTCCAGGATTATTCGATCCAAGAGTTATAGTGAACAAATCTTTGCTTGGATCCCGAACAAACGAGTTAAAACGAATTGCTGAGCCACCAGTATAGTAAAGGAACCTGAGATCGGGTATCTGCTCATAAATGTATTGAAGTTGAATTTGCACATAGTTTGAGTCGGCATCGTTGACAGTAGCCATGTTTGGCACGATCAAAGCAATCATCGATCGTCCACCTACTGAGGAGTTCTGCTGCTGGATGTTCATGTAGGTCTGTGTGAGGTTTTGAACCGACTTCAGAACAAGTGGAAGGTTCAAACCAGGACTATCTGTAAGCAAATATATGAGTGAAACAAAAAATCTTCATAAGCTTGACAAGTCTTACAGTTCGATTGAGTAGTTGCATTCCATTGTTGGTAGACATCGCTGAGGTAATTAGTGGTATTGACAATAATTTGACCATCTCCTGCGCCTATCAGAGTCACTCTACTTGCATACGGAGCAATATTGATGCGATCAAGAACGTATCTGAAGAATGAATACAACAAAAGATATAAACGTGTTTGGCACAAAGACTAGAAAATCCTTCTTCTTACCCCAAAATATTGACAATAGTGTTGTATTGCCATGAAACGTCAAGATAGACGTAGATATCAGTCATAGCGGTGACGTTTTGTGTAGCCTGTCCTGTCTGAGGGTTTGACGCTTGACATGAGACATCATTGAGGTAATTTGCTAAAAGAATAACAATAAAATCGAAATTCAAAATCGAAACTTAAACACAACTTACGAATATAGTTGACCAAAGCAGTAGCAGCCGATTGTGAGAACTGCTGAATGGCAGCTTGTTGCAGAGTGACACGCAGTTGCATTTCCGTATCCAAAAGTTGAGCAAATGCAGCCGTCTGAGTGACCATATCGTTTTGATTGATCAAATTGAATTGATTCTTTCGATTGCATGCCATTATACCTGAATTCAGAACACCATCGAGGGAGTAGTACATCGATAACAATTGACTTAGCTTCATGGTTGAAGATTGACTCTTCCACTGAGCAATATTCATGGCGATAATATATCCATCCAGATCACCACGGATTTCGGCGTCAGTCATTTCTAAATTATTACTACTGCTAAGGAAATACCATTTGGCCATGACGGTATCATTCCACGCTCCACCAGCTCCAACTGATGCTGTATTTGACGACGACATTGGCACCTGCACCAAAGCTACTTCGGCAAGATCACCAGCCAAGGTAGATGCCCATCGATTGTCTACCGTGAGGGTTGTTTGTCTAGCACCTGGTTGACCTGGCCGACGAGATAACGCCAGTAGCTGTCTCAACTGAATAGTCTGAGGTTGAAGACCTGTTGCAACACCAGCCAACAAATTGCCAACAGTAACTGATCCCCATGGTGTCCAAACGACACCGTTCTCCACCGGACATTGACTCACTTGATTTTGATCACCATATGATGTGACATCAGTTTCGCTCCAATAGTCGAAATCTACGTAAGGATTGGCCATAATTTTATCAGGAGAGCTTTGCTTCTGTTTTCTAGTCTCAAGAAGCTCTACATCACCTAGGAAGTTAGTTTTGTAGGGATTACTTCCAATAGCGCGTGGCAATCGGTTAGAACGGTATTGGGAAATTTGATTGCAGACTGTACCCTCGTCTCCACGAACTCGCAGATTAAACGAGCTCGATAACATGAAATGCATCGAACAGCGTTCCTGTTGTGTTAATGATGAATTCGGAAATGAATTGGCATTGCCTTGAATAAGACGTGTCAGTAGTAAACGAAATTTGGGAAATTGAAATCCAGTTGGACTGTAGGGTATTACACCGGGGGTATTTTGAACACCAGGTGCCCTTTGAATGCCATCCTGCCGGAAACGATATAACAAATTGACAGCCAGTGTACGCATGTCCATGTTGAAATTAGGACTGTTTTCAATTTTACGAATGAGACCGATAAATGTGTTCATTGTGGATGGTAACCGATTGTCGCGATTCATGTAGAAGCTGGTATTATAGCATTCAACCAGAGATGCTGGGATCTGTAGCTGAGCATTTTCCTGTGCGGATGTTAGTGGTACTGCAAGACAGAGTGCCACCACCGCAAATGCAATTAATTGTTTGTGCGGCAAATTTTGCACCATTATGTTGGCTATCTGCAATTAGAGGAGAAAATTGGATTAGAGTTCATAAGATAAGTAGATGATGAGTAAATGGATAAATAAGGATACTGATGGTAGATAAAATGGATAAGATGTATTAACTAAAGAAGCTTAGCAGTCACGTGTCAGTTTTGCGATGAACTTAGTGCACAAATCTTTTCTTATTCTGCCAAAAACCATTTTCCAGCTCAAAAACTACTTCAACGAAGATAGTAAATCACACATGAGGGATTATTACACTGTGTATGAGAAAGGCGACCAATCGGCAAGAATAAGTGACATAAAATATTTACAAGCGAGTCGATGGGGCAATGTGTGCATTATAATTTAGTAAAATTTAGTGGAAGATATCTGCCATGTACAGATGCAGTTAGTTTTCAAACTCATTTTTTATCTGAGTGCATATTTTTAACAGAATCGGTGATACTGCGAGATTTCATTTTCAAGGAGTAAGCAATAGTTATTTTATGTGAAAGGCACTTCTGGAAGTGCAACCTGCAACATGATGTGCAAGATTTTTTTGTTCTATGTCATAAATTTTTTAAGATGAAATATTGTTTTTATCGATAAGAACGATGGTCATGAACAATCCTATGGGAGAAGAACCTGGCTATCGGATCAATATGTCACTATTATTCATGGTGGTCGTCTAAACGTCCGTATTAGTTAAGGCCAAGTAACATTTTGTTCAATGACTTCGTCAATAAGCAAAAGTGTGACATTTGATTAATGAACAGCCTGAGTTGTCCCAACAGTACCTGTTTCATACAAAAAATTAATCGGCTCATCCGGTTCTTATGCCTGATGTATCATTGGGATGACCTTCTTCTGAAATATCAAACATAGGTGGTCAATTGATCATTCTGATCGTGGGATTTAGACTCTTTCCTTTGGGGCAACATTAAACTTCAAGCTACTTGCAGGCGAATATTTAATATGAAATTGCTGGAATACCCTCTAACTTATGCGAAAAAGACATAGATAGTTGGATCCAACCCATCCATTTAATCCATTTATGCATACAATTCCGTGAAGGACATTTAAATGATTTAATATTTCACAACTAATGGTATCAATTATATTTTAATCCAAAATAAACAAATCATGGATATTTTAAGCACAACTCTTTTAACTAACTTCGGGGCATTTAACAAAAAACCCTTTAGTTCTGAGTCATTCTGTTTATTAAACTTTTTTGATATTGGTATTAACGTATTGAATCGGTAGGTTTTACATTATTTCTTTCAATCATTTCAAAAAATCTATTAATTTTTGACATATATATCTACTGCTTTGGATATGCTAATACATCCTTCAAACTTTAATTTAAAAATCCCGCCATTGCAACAAATATTTGCGGCGTATTTTTTATACATTGATTAAGGTGTGGCTTAGCTACAAGAGTTTATCAAAAGCTTCAAACAATTCTGTTCACCATTTATTTCTTGTCGATTTTTTGTTATCTGCTGTCAAAAAGCTTATTTTGTTGTGGTCCCCTTTAACTTTGTCATAGAACCTGTGCCCATGGCCTAAAAATACACACTATTACTACACAAAGCACTTGTTTTAATTTACCCATACAGGTATATGCACCTTAAATAAGTTTTAAGATAAAAACCTTTACTATAGTTAGACAAAGTTCCATGATAACCTACAGACTGTACTATCAAAAAGTAAACAGAGAATTATATACTCATACTCATATCGAAAACCGCAAAGTGTTCGTACACTAGGGAACCTAGGGAAATTGCGAAAGATACGCACACAAACGCACGGTTATCGGTTTGAGTAAGCACTTTTTCGATCGAATATCATAAAAATGCCCAATACCAGCTATTATAGAAAATGATTTAATTCAATTTAATATAAAAATTCACACCGGATATAGCGACAGAAATTTTGAATTTCAACATAAGCGTAATCTACCTCTAATAATGAATTACACTTGACTTTGTAACAAGTCGGATGACTAACTTGCCAAGCCCTTTGAGACTCATGAGTATCAGGTTATTCCAAGAGTCATGATAAAAATGTTTTATACAGTGTTCATATTTTCGTGGACCTTTTAAAACGACTCGCCTCCAGCACATAAGGCAAAACAACTCAAACACATATAACACACAAGATTGGCCATATGGTCCCCAGACCAAAAGACTAGAAACTTTAGTCTGATTCTGAAGACTATGGCTTGCATTCCTCGGCATCCAGGTATTGAGTCTTTGAAACGCGCCATGTGAAAAAATTTCCAATACTTCATATTTTCTTTAGCACCTGGAAAATGGGAAGAACAACACTTACGATTGAAGTAGTGTTACGGTCAATTGGATCTGCGGTCGGCTAAGTAAATATTGAGTACGATAGACTGCATGACACTGAGACTACTCGTACTAAAGAACGCAAAATCAAAGCGAATCTTCTGAAATTCACCGGCACGCTGCTCATAACAGTCACTATACGTACGAGTAAAGTAAAATTACATATGCCTCTAGCTAATCGGATCTTATCACGATTAGATATTAATGAGAATTAGAAGTATCTTTTAGGTTCTTTTACTCTAAAGTTCCCAAATAGTCACTTTAACTCTAACTGTAAAATATTAAGCATGTCCCTACTGCGATATAGATTTATCGTGAGTCCCTACGCCACTCATAGCTAGAGTGTATGAATTTAGCTTAAATGAGTTAAAAAATGTCTGACGAATTCCTTTTCAGACATCAATCCACACAGCGATGTATTAAGATGAAGGGTTGGATAAGCGACCGGCACCGAGGATTCTCTAAGGTGTTATATAGTATACTCGTGTATACCTAGTACTAACAGATCTGTTGGTACACATCTTGAACACACTCAGTCTTAAAAGTCAATGAACATATCCACACCAACTTGACGGCTATTTGACAAGCAACATTTATGCAATTTCTCGCGTAAAATGTTTGCAGTCATGGAATGGTACTCTCTTTTAAATTATGCCGTCGTAATTGGCTTACAAAAACAGGCTACGCAAAAGGCGATATCTTGCCAATGTTGCAACTACTGAAAATCAAACGAAACTTTACGCGTGGAATAGTCGACCGGGTAAAATCCTGCCATCCGAGCACTGTTCAAACGCTACAGGTCATCAAAGCGGTGGAAAATCAAATTCAACGAAATTCCCTACACAAGCAGAAAATCAATCTATCAAGAGCATGTTGCGCATCTTGAAACGTGACCTGGAACGCAGCACGTATAAGTAAAACTCCGGCCACTTACTCACAAAAGCATTGAAACAGAAACATAAGCCTAAATTAAAGGTCTTGCTACACCAGAACACTACGAGAAAATTTTCACCGTTAAAGTATCGTTCAACAAACAGAACGATAGAGTGAATGCTGTGTCATCATGACATACATCTGAACTTGTTCCGAGTGTTCAAAGTAGCCTCCACCCAGCTTCCGTGATGGTTTGGTGGGGTCAGCGAGCTCTATTTCTGCGAAAAACGTGTCAAAACTTTAACGAAAGTATCATATATTTTAGAGAAAGTTATAGTCAACAAAGGAAACAAATCGTGGACCTTTTAAAACGACTCGCCTCCAGCACATAAGGCAAAACAACTCAAACACATATAACACACAAGATTGGCCATATGGTCCCCAGACCAAAAGACTAGAAACTTTAGTCTGATTCTGAAGACTATGGCTTGCATTCCTCGGCATCCAGGTATTGAGTCTTTGAAACGCGCCATGTGAAAAAATTTCCAATACTTGAGGTGCAAATGTGGCCAATTTCGAATGAGTTGGTCTACAAATTGTAGCCATTGATTTAAATATAAAAAAAAAAGTTTATTCGTTTCCAGTTCACTCTATGCATTTAGGCTCACAGATTAAAATGCTGCTTTTTTTTGTTTCTTTTCCACATAAGCCAATCAGCCGAAATCGTGGAGGAGGTGAGTGTCCTTTTTTACAAGGGGGTGTCTTCGGAGTGGTACAACTTACGTTCTAATGAACATTTTTACTTGAAATTTGTTTTATATATTTTTGAAATAGTAATTCATGGTAAATGAGTGGTAAAAAACCCAAAGTTTTATCTTTTCATAAGACCGTCACACGGGGAAATCCCCTTAATACCCCAACCCTTATGTTGGAGAAATTCTATCCTATTCCAAATTGGCATTTCCAATCGAAAAGACTGTTTAAATTGTGAGCGCAAAAAAGTTGGGGGTTTGTTTTTTATTGTATAGGTATACTCTTCAGTGAGCCTTAACAAAAATTCTACCAAATCATCACGTGAAAAGTTTTATAGGTACTAACCCCACATAATATCCCCATACGCATCTGTAGTTTTATATCATTCGATCACGAAAGGTCCGAAAGAGCTAAAATATGAATGAGAAATGTTGTGCTTTTGTTTTGCAATTTTTAAACTGCGATTCCAAGAAAATAAGACCTTCCAAACGAGCATGTTGCCATGCTTCAATGCGTAAATGCAACTGTGCCAGTATGTTCATGAACAATGTGAACCCAACTAGAATACAGATACGAATAAGATCTCAACTGAAAGATCTAATTAAAAATATTTATATGATATTATACCATTGGGTAAATAGAACTCTAAATGTGAACCTGCAATTTTGCTAAGAAAAAAGGAAAAAAACTGAAAAGCAATAAAACAGACACGCTGTTCACAAGCAAATTTGTTTTAACTCCGTCTTAAACCAGAATAAAAGTGAAGTACGATGGAATTCAACTAAACAACTAAGCAACTCTTAAAAGGCTTAACTACAAAAAAAAATCGTTGCAGTTCGAAAAATTTAATGTTTCATATAAGAAACCAATTACCCGGCCCGGAAACGAGTCAGAAAATCGGACAGTACATACACCAAATCGAATGGTAACACTAATTGTCCATCCTTAAGCCCCAAATGTCAGGCTATTATATCAAACTCTGCCCCCGGCAGCTGGTATCTATCTACATAGAAAAATTGGTTTATACTGCCAATAGCAATGAAAAAGGTTTTTATTGCAAGCATAGGGACCTCCTGAAGAACACTGAGAGTAGCTATTATATCAAAATGTCGGACTTGATTCTAAGTTATCAGCATAGAGGAAATGGAGAACGGGCCTTCACTTCTAATCAAAGAGCAAGCAGGCTAACTGGTCTGACTCATCAAGTGCTTAAAGACACTAAGAACCTTGCTCTATCTGTTTGCCAACAAATTAGTAAGAAAATTTGAGGTTTCTGTGATTGCACTCGGTAGGCTGAACGGATTGAATTTTGCTTGAGTTTCAGAACGTAGAACAGAATGAAGCCAGATGATCGATGTACTTTTTAGACAAAGCTTAACGTAATTTCCTCTGAGATTATTTGATAGCGCCAAGCTTTAAATATTTGCAGCTTTTAAGAGAAAGGTGATATCTTCTCATACTTCCACTTCCTCTCTAAATCGTTTGAGAAACTACATTTAAAGGAATATACGAAAAGAATAATATACTAGTTCTATTATAATGGCAATAAGTAACAAATTATTCCGTTCCGATTAAACTCCGACTTCATCTCAATCGCAACAGAAGATAACAGCTGGAAATCTCAAAGCTGATAATTCATAGAAAATTTTGTTATCTGCAAAGGTAGATTAACTTTCCTTATGGGCTTGATCGGTAGTCCCTTTTTCGTCACAACGTAGCCTTATTTTTCAACGAGCGTCGTTATTATGTATCCTAATGACGTCTGGAAAACTCTATAGCAAAGGCGTTAGAATAATAGCTAGCCATGAGTGTACCTGTACTTACATTTATTGGCGTTAAAAATTATTTCTAAGCTAACTTAATGAGACTTTCTTTAGGATTGAAACTAATATATCTATAAAACTTATTTGACATTATGAAGACAGAAAAATGCCCTTTGTCTTCGTGAAACTGTGTTTATCTGGTGTAAAAGACATTTACTAAACTATAGTGTCAAAACTACCAAATTCACTGAATCATTTAATAAATGCTACTGCAATTTTTATTACGTTTTTGCACCACATCTAATCTTCAAATAGGGAATTGGACTTGGACACAAAGGAATCAAACCTCTAAGCACACGTAGATAGCACACAACTCAACACGAGGACCATATAAAATTGCACAATTTGAAATTCTTCAATATCTAGTAAAGCTTGGGCGTGTCACAAAAGAACTTTTTATACATATACCTGTGTAATGTGCTAAATAAACTTATAGATACGCACTTAAACAGGTAGCACAGTCAAAATGTTCTATTATACTAATACGAATATGTACGACGAGAATTTATTTTTTTTTATTACAACACTATGATTCAACGTTTATCAATTTTAACTAACTCTATCCAAAAACCGAAAAAACATTGTAGCCACAGTTCAACATACATACGAGTACATGACACTAAGTCAACATGATTTGTTGATCTCTTTGTACAAAATGAATACGAGTACATCCAAAGAATTTCGCAGAAATTGTATAGAATTCGGTCGTAAAGTAAAAAAAAAATCCTCTTTATCAGAATACAAAACGGTTTTCGATAATTTTCGATAAGATAGCCTTAAAGCTACAGGTAATAAAGTGAATCATAGATATTTGTAGATATCGATGAAATTGCACAATGTATGCGAGTACTTCTAATCACCATGAATCACTATATCATTTGTTCATTTATATGCAGAATTAGAATACTAAAATTAATATTAACCATCACTCACTTAGTCGAAATCCAAAAAATTTGGTTAAAGTTTTTTCAATTACAATCTTTAGGAAAAAGTCCTTAAGTCTAGAAAAAATATCGAGCTTGTTCGTTTTTTTTTGGGAATCGCCCTATTCCACTTGTCGTTAAAATGTTACTAAACAGTGTCATGAAGTGAGTAAGCTTCGTGGGTTGGGATTTTTTTTTTTTTGTAATCGAAAGCCCTATAATTGTATCTATCATCCAGTGGTGGAAGATAAGAAAAGATAAGATAAGATAACGGGGAAAAATTATACATACGAATATGTGTACAGAATAGGCGTCAGAGAAACCTATTTAAAATAAAAACCTTTGCTTTGGCTCAGTCCGCGAAACTTTAAATTTGCTCAATTTGTTCATCTTCAAATGTAGCGGATTTGTTTGAATTGCGCATGATTATTAAGATGGATTGATAGCATTTTCAGTTCTGCTGAAGCTGATTTCTTACCCTGTCATAGTTGGAGTAATCCTATGAGGGTTGTGCTCATACTATGGTCCTAATAGTCAAAAGCCCCTATGCTAGAATAGAAACTAATGTCATAATATTAAAATATGAAAAAAGTGTACACTGCCCTTAATATGAGTCATAAGTTGGCACTGACTTTCACAACGAAAAGTAAATCTGTGAAAAATACTGCACTACTTCCATCTTTACTTATTTAGATATAGCTACTATCCATGGTGGACATGATGCTAAGCTTTCTATTTTTGGACGAACTTTGGCCAACAACCTCCAGTCACGCACTCCTAGATGATTAAGGTCCTCTTCGACTTACGTGGGTCAATTAAGACTAAATCTTTATTGTGTTGTCCTCTGAGAATAATCGTTAACACTTTAGACCAGAACGGATTATTCTCATTGGCTCTACATCCAACCATCTGAGATAACTGATGCACACTGATCCTTCTTAAAAGCATGACACGCACGCACAAACAGGACAACCCTCTTTCACTTGCCTCAAAGAAATAAATGTCAATTTTGACTTTTTGTCCAATTAGGCGTGTTACCACGACAAAAATGAAACATTGCACCCAGACATCCGAGACTTGTAGTAAAATTTACGCAAAGTCAATATCAAACAATTCACCTGAGCTGGCCTACAACAGCTGCTAAATAGATCGATCTTTTGCTAGCTGCCTCCAATTTTAATGGATACCTGCGTGTCCCACCAGGGTTGCAGTGTCCCTCAATTCCCCTGTCCCACGGTGGCTGATTCAAAGACTTTTCGGATTGGACCAGTGTCCGTCCGCCCTACATGATCCAGCAACCTCAGTCGTTGGACCTTCACTCTTCTGGCTAAGTCGATGTAGCTACACAAACCGTACAGTTCATAATTGTATCTCTCCCTTCACTCACCGTCTATGCAGATGAACCGTTTTGCACCCTTTGATAAAACTTCCGAATCTCATTCGCTTCCCGGCATTCATTATTAAATCAGGGGTATCGTTGTGGTGGTCAAATGAAACCCTGCACATCAAATGCGGCATCTCTGATGGCTTTTTGGCAGTGTTGCCCCTGGATTTCGATGCTTGATTTTGGCGGCAGTGAACCGACTCTATCGGAAAAGGATTTGGCGTCGAAATTTTTAAAACATTAGCTTGTCCCTGCGCTGTTCGAGATACCCGCACCAGTACCTTGGCAACAACAAGGTAATGGTCCGGGCTTTACATTCCAACAGTACTACCAAAGAAGCCCTTTCTTCCTAGCTTTGTCGTCGACGATTTTAATGTCAAAGCTAGAGCATTGATCGTACGAGTATGTCTTGTTTAAAAGCCCGTATAATATTATGCTGTTGTCATCTTTCTCCTATGTGGGGGTATGCGCAAAGCGGACGGTTATACTGAAGCCATTAACCCGTTCGGGGATATAAGTGCTGCCATCGGTCCATCATAATAAATTTGTAGATGCGGTCTACCTACCTTTGTGCTTATTGAGCATGATACCTCAGAAATTCAGCAAATTTGTGCGATTTAAAGCTAATTTCTTTTCTGTGAACTTGTACGCTGGTAATACAGGCCAGCTGTCTAAGCACGGGTAATTCCTCACTCTCACCTCTAGAATCACTCAGATTTTGAAACTGTCTGATACTTCGCCACTTATGTGCGAAGTGATGTAACTTCCCGAACTCAATAACAATGTGATCTCTGTTCTTACCCAGAATTGAAATTCGGTTGGGTAAAATTACAACTCCATAAGTAAGCTAACTATTGAGTGCTTCTTTACGAGTATTTACAGAAGCTCCAAACTGAACATCAAATTGACTTTAAATTAGTTTAATGCCCTGTATCAACTGTATCAATGTTTGCTCATACAGAAATCGTTTATGTTTTCTTAAGCGTCTGAAATTTGAATACGATTAAAAACTACAATACTATAGGTGCTATAAGACAAATTTAAAACCGATGGTCGTTTGTCAAATATATTAGAAATTCCTTCTCATCCTCCATCCCAAGGCTCATTTATTATGACATTCCAGGTGTCAGATCTTTCGGCAAGACCAATCTGTTTGAGGCCGGCTGCACATTTTCAGATTGTAATAAATCTCATCCTACACTTGTGTGTCGCACGTTCAATGGAACGAATCCACTTTCGCACTCTTGTAGTAGCAAGAGTATTCAAAGATCTAAGAGTACACAAATCTGCTAGTCCAAATAGTATACCGCCCGTTCTCTTCAGGATGTGTTTTTCCACCCTTGCGAAATCATTGCTTAAGCACTTTTCCTTTATCCAATGGCTTTTACAGGACGTAAATAAGCGACTTCTTTTCAAAATCATGAAGACGCTGTTTAGCCGTCAGTTTAGGAAATACCTATATCTTAAGACACGAAAACTTATCAAAGACCAGCAGTACGGTTTTCGTAGCAGTTAGCCCACTAATGATTTGATGGGATGTTTCACTGGAAAATGGAACCGTAGTCTACACTAAACTATCGAAAAGAAATTATTTGTATTTGATATTGCAAAGCCATATGGCATCCATGCATTCATTTGGGAATGACGCATTTCTTCCGCAATTCAATTTTTTTTTTTTTTTGATGAAATCTTAGCATTCATAGTTCAACATCTGCAGAAATAGTTTTTCAATGTTTTCATCACCGATTATGACTCTGCTACTCAATTTCCTCGCTCGTCTTTACAGACTGTTGTTCAGATGTTTGGCAAATAATACTTCCAATGGTGACATACGGTTGCGAGTTCTCTAAGACATCTGAGAATCTTCGAAAGAAAACTTATCAGAAGAATGTACAGTGCAAGACTAGAAAATGGAATATGTGTTACATCCAGCGTACGAAAGAAGAAATCAACCCAATAATAGAAGATGAAGACATAAATACTTAGTGGAATTCGTTAAAGCCCAAAGGCTTACATATCAAAAGTATATGATCCAAGAAAACCAAAAAAGAACACTCAACGACATTCCCGAAGGCGGAAGAACAGAGGCAAGATAAGGATAAGGATTAGGTGGATAGATTGTGTAACTAATGATATACGAAAATTAAACGTTCAAAATTAGAGAAATACAGCACAGAACAGAACAGAATGGAGGCGTGCAGAACGCTAAGACCTACCCAAGGATATAACAACATACCAACGAGAAAAAGATTTGCTCCCGAAAGCTCAAAATTCATTGCTTTAATTTTCCACATAAAACAAAGCCGGATCCAAATATGCGCCGCTTCTATACTTTAACCTCCATTAATTCTGTTTAAAGATGTTGAAATACCTACCAGCACATCTTGTTTTTCGGCCAGACAGAATTTTTTCTTTCGTCGTCCATGTTAAGCGAATCAATCTGCCTGGGATGGACAGATACAGGATAAAGTCAAAAGAAAATACACGTAACTATCATACAATAGAATAACCAGATTTGATATAAGAACTGACAGTGTTCAAAGTTTTGGAGACTTCGGATAGGCATCATATAATTCTTTTTAACTATCAAATGCCATTAACAAACGTGTTATCATTTTCGTGAATCTTGCTTGGTTGGGTAAGATTGTGTGGTATCTCTTATCACTGCGTCCACGGTTGGGTATATTGTGATATCCTCAAATTATGATTTTGAATTTGGTAAAGTAGTATATATAGCGTTACGAGCTTTGAAAAAATCGGACTATCTGAGGAACCTAAACGTGTGCTAGTGAGGCAATCGATATTGCATGTCATCCGAAATACAGTACAATGTTTTGGACTACTTTTTGAAGCATTTGTGGCCGTATTTCCTCAATAACACGAATAATATTGGCTTCCAATGTGTCGATTATCGTTGGTTTGTTATCTTAGACTAGTTACTAACCGTACCACTAATGATAATAATTAAGAGGCGTCAAATCACAAGACCTTGGAGGCCAATTTACAGGTCCATTCCGTCAAATTATGCGCCCATCGAATGCTTTCTTAAATAAGTTATTTCGCTTGCTGTATGGCACTTAGAGCCATCGTGCTGAAACCACATCCCTTCTACATTCATGTCATTAAATCAGGAAAAGAAAAAGTAAAATTTTCTATAAAGTGGACAGACAAACACCAAGTTGTTATGAAAGATATCGAATCGATAAATTTCAGCCTTCTTTGCGTCTCGGTGGCACTGCATCTTTCAAAGAAAATGTCGTGCGAAAAGAGTCAACAATATAATGTATGGCATAGCATCCTGAACTAAGTTAAAGCCGATGAGTAGCACTGAAAGTATCTTACCTCATGTAACACCGAGCTCGGTCAACTACGAATAGTCAATTGCATCGAAATTCAACATGTTGCACGTATGAAAGAAGATACTTAGCAAACTTGGGAACTTATGTGAGCGTCAATGAGGAAGTACTTGGATTTATTAATTGGCATCAGCACGCAAAGAACTGACACTAAGTCTGGCGCCTCTACAAAAGTTTTTAAGGTGCCTTATCAGAAATTGTCCACTGAGAACTTTTACGAACAGTTCGAAAGAGGCAAAAGATGATCAAAGTCCTCAATAGAGCAAATCAACCAGTTGGGCCCTGAATCACCCTGAAAATCTCGCTCCAATCACTGAAATTGCAATGAACATGGAGATTTTATACGTTGTCGCGTAGATTTATGCGCCTAGGAATGTTGTTAGGCTCCCATTGGTCTGCATATCAAACCCGACGTGAATATTGGACTCTTCTTTATACAGAAAGTTTGCAGAGATAGACCCAGAGACCGCAGATCAATTACGTGCTTAACTGTTTAGCTAATGCAGCATCTAACTAAGATGCAACATGAATACCAACGCAAAAATTTTATAAAAATACACTTCGAACTCTAGGTAACAAAAACGCATTTGCACTCGACATGAGATAGTACGAGTGGTATATTTTCTAAGCTGAGTCGTATCTTCACGATTGTTCATGAGAAGAAGATAATTAACTAGCTCTGCAAGGCCGCTTTAATCAGGCGCCAAAGAGCGGTATGTCTCGGCTGCGCGAGATATGGGTTAGTAATGACACCTCAACTTCAAACTCTGTCCTAGACATACGCAATCCTGATGACAAAAAAATAAATTGTATGTTGGAAAGGGAGTCGAGGGTCTACATCTGTACTGAAAGCTATCCTACACTTTACTGAACCCTCTCACGCATTAGCTGACTAAAGACAAATGTAAACAGAAGGCTTCAATAAGTCTTGCCTGGGTCCCAGAAAACAATGGGATCATGCGATATAAGATAATGAATAAACCTATTAGTCAAGACTTAAAACAAAAATTCCCAGGACCTGAACAAATTCGTTAATGGAAGAAGCCATGATAATTTCTTTCTTCCGTCAAGTAGATAAGTTTGAGTCTATTTTCGGAACTATAGTCATGCAGCCCATGATTTGCAAATGTGCCGCAAATCACCCACAAAGATCCTAACGTTCTGCAATTGATAGTGAAGCAATCTTTTAAAAACCCGTCTATTTCTCAATTCAAAAGTATATCATGTTTATTTTTCCAAATTTAAACAGATTGTACTCGTAATAAGCTGCCCGCTCAGGTGCTTGATGACTAAGACATCTTTTTAAAGTCTTCTTATTTTGAAAACTCCAAATCCGAATAGGTGCTGTCTACAGAGCAGAGTATAGCAACGGCCAACCAAAGTAGATGTGAAAGTTTTTAATTCTTCTTCTTGGATATAATATTTGGTAGTGATTAAGGTTCTCCGTCAATTGGTTTGCCATAAAATAGTTGATAGTATTGTAACATTAAGTGAATCCTTTTCGGAGCTTGTTTGTTGATCCACAACCTAAAATGTTTAACGGAATAAGTCTCAACATGGGAGGCCGGATCCTCCGGAGGTTAATGCTATCAAAATCGCCTTAAAGGACCGTGCCGCAGGCATTTTAAAACCTAAAAAACCTCCACGTGCGAACTATCTGCACTCGACTTGCCCAACTTATAAGCGTTAATGCTGTCCAGCAGACTTTAAGCGGGATGGCGGTTGAATTTCCCAGATGAAATCAACGGTGAAATAAAATCCTGGAAAGATGTGACCTCATTCGGGCTACTGCGACATATTTGGAGCTCAGGCCGGTAAGGATTTCCGAGACTATGTCAGAGTCTTGGAAAGAGATCCTGGCGAATGAGCCTGTTATGGAACAACGGGAGCGCTGATATCCCCAAATGAGTTACTGGCTCCGGTCTAACTTACCTCTCATCATAGGGGTATTAAAAATGGAACTGGCCCTCCACGCTGGAGCGCAACAACAAGCCTCGGATACAGACGGATCTGCTGTTGAGAACCTACAAAAACGAACTTCGAAATTCTCAGCCGAACAACTAGCGGAGGCCCCAGACTACCATCCAGGAAATGCGGCTGGAAAAAACAAAAATGAAAAACTGCAACAACTACTATGGCGATTGTTATCGACAGTGCCTATTTGGATGCGGATTTGTTGCTGGAAGCAGGCTTAAGCAAGAAGTCTTGAGTTTCCGGCATGTGAGCCAGAGGCTCATAGCAATCCATATTAAGGCTAAATTTGCCAACATCAGCCCTTATATGCGCGCACGCCTCCCTAGAGGAGGCGACACCAAAGATATCTTCTATGAGCTCTTGAACAAGACCTACGAGTAATGCCCTGGCCAAGATACGAATGCGGATATCCCGAACAACGCCATGACAAGCTTAGGTTTAGAGGAATTTCGAAGTCAGACAGTCTTCGTTTGCCATAAAATAGCTTGCCATAGGAGCTTGTTTGTTGATCCACAACCTAAAATGTTTAACGGAATAAGTCTCAACATGGGAGGCCGGATCCTCCGGAGGTTAATGCTATCAAAATCGCCTTAAAGGACCGTGCCGCAGGCATTTTAAAACCTAAAAAACCTCCACGTGCGAACTATCTGCACTCGACTTGCCCAACTTATAAGCGTTAATGCTGTCCAGCAGACTTTAAGTGGGATGGCGGTTGAATTTCCCAGATGAAATCAACGGTGAAATAAAATCCTGGAAAGATGTGAACTCATTCGGGCTACTGCGACATATTTGGAGCTCAGGCCGGTAAGGATTTCCGAGACTATGTCAGAGTCTTGGAAAGAGATCCTGGCGAATGAGCCTGTTATGGAACAACGGGAGCGCTGATATCCCCAAATGAGTTACTGGCTCCGGTCTAACTTACCTCTCATCATAGGGGTATTAAAAATGGAACTGGCCCTCCACGCTGGAGCGCAACAACAAGCCTCGGATACAGACGGATCTGCTGTTGAGAACCTACAAAAACGAACTTCGAAATTCTCAGCCGAACAACTAGCGGAGGCCCCAGACTACCATCCAGGAAATGCGGCTGGAAAAAACAAAAATGAAAAACTGCAACAACTACTATGGCGATTGTTATCGACAGTGCCTATTTGGATGCGGATTTGTTGCTGGAAGCAGGCTTAAGCAAGAAGTCTTGAGTTTCCGGCATGTGAGCCAGAGGCTCATAGCAATCCATATTAAGGCTAAATTTGCCAACATCAGCCCTTATATGCGCGCACGCCTCCCTAGAGGAGGCGACACCAAAGATATCTTCTATGAGCTCTTGAACAAGACCTACGAGTAATGCCCTGGCCAAGATACGAATGCGGATATCCCGAACAACGCCATGACAAGCTTAGGTTTAGAGGAATTTCGAAGTCAGACAGCTACAATCGTAAGAGTCGCCAAATGCTTTCCCGATCGAGTCGCTCTTAATCTCCTAAGAGGTCCACTGCCACCAGCATCAAGCAAGCAGTCCTATTTACTACTTACACCTTTTAAATAAAATCAACACTGGACTGGGATTGTCTTCAACTCCTTCAACTGCTGGCTACCACAAACAAAGTCCATTTGATTTGGGTGCCAGGACATAGTGAATACGAAGACAATGAAAAAGAGATGAACTAGCCAGAAAAGGATCTGCATCCCAATCCATGATACCAAGACCATTCTATGGGTTTTCGATAAACACAATAAAAGGAAGTCTTAAAACCTAGGTAGAGGAAAAGAAACTACATATCTGGAAGGAAGCCGAAGGAAACAGACAAACCAAAAGCTTTATGCCAAACAGCTGCCACAAAACGACACCAGGGATGAGATCAGGCGAAGAATAACTCCTGCCAATCGCAGCTTCTTGTGCTAAAAAGGCACAAAGAGCAGGGAGTCACTCTGTAGCGCAGAGGCAGATAGCTAACGGTCGCTTGTTGACTGAGGCCCAGGTCAACCCCGGACTGTAGCGCCACCTATAGTATCGCCAAATTTAACAGCGCAAGACTTCTTCCTTTGAGGCTTTTTGAAATCTTGCCCTTTTCCACAATAAACTAGAAACCTTGCGAGTCTTGAAAGCTTACATTGAAGAAGAAATCACAAATTTGGAGCCAAATGTTCCCCGAGCAACAATTCAAAATACCGTAAAACGAGCACAAATATGCACCAACTCAGGAGGTGGTCTTTGACCGACATCATTTCCTTAATAGAGCGAGCCCATTTTTTTCTTTTCTTCCAAAATGACAGTCAATTCACATTATAACGTCTCATTTTCCCCAGTTTGAATATCACTGGCATACAAAATCGGTTTGTACATTAGCTACAACATATCCTGTTCCTGACTCATATATGAAATCTGATTGCCGCAATTGGGTTTAAGTCCGTAATTTTCATTGTAAATTTTTTGTGCACATGTTGCATAAGATAAGTATGTTCATCAACCCTATGATATAAACCCAATTCTATTCCTACAAATTATAGCAATGTTCTGGTTACTGTCATGGATTAAAAAGTACGAGTATCTATCTGATTAATTTGAGATAAGTTCGGCTCTCTTCTTTAGTAATGAGAGTGAGATGATTTTCTCTCACAAAAAGCCCATCACTAGATGTCGACACGACCTTTCGTCAATTCACCTCTCGTCATGACGCATAAACAATTTGCACAAATTTTGCGCGCTTTTCACTCCCATTGGCCCAACCATCTCTCATCACTTCCCAACTCAAGCCATCTCACTCATTCTATCTATCCATCGGGTACGCGGGGTTGCAAATTCCTTAACCAAAGCATTCGGTTATTGTTGCCACTTGTCACCGCGCTAACACATATTCCATATTCGTTCGTAAGCCGTCCATCTCCGTCTCACTTTTGCCACCCCCCTAAACCTAAACGTGTTAGAGTAAAACAAAACAAAAACACGGCCCACCAGCAAGCACCATCACACGACACACGACACACAACGTCAAGGAAAAAGAGGAAAACTAACTTAACTCCAGAATGGTAGTCCGATTATTTTATTGATCGATTTTCCCTGCCACTGCCAGTTTGGGCATTGAGTTGAGTTAAGTTGAGAGTTGAGACGATATTTTCCCCAACGCACACCAGTCTACCAGTCTCGGGAAAAACGTCAAGTGCGGGTCGTTGTCGTTCGTTCATTGACGCGAAATTTTTCCTCTCCTCTTCTACAAATTGTAAAAGAAAAACAGCACCAACCCAGAAAAGAAAAGCAAAAAAACAAACAAATTCCATTTTGCAAGAAACCGCAAAAAAATAAATTTTTCACAATTGATTTTTGAATTTTGTAATATCTTTTTTAAAAAAAAAAAAAAAAAAAAAAAAAACAACAACAAATGTCGTCTTACCAATTGTGGATTCGTATTTGAAAATTTTTTGGTCACAAAAATAGAGGAAGAAAATTTTCCCAAAGTGAAACGCAAAGCGTACGGATAGAAAGATATTAGTGGTGTGTGTTCGTGTTGAGCTGGATAGAGGAGTACGAGGGTACTATTAGTGAGCAATTGAAGTTTCCTTTTGCGAACGGATATCCGTGAGGTGGTAGGGGCGCATATTTGGCAAATTTTCTTGGAAATCTCACTGCAGCTGATCATTTGTGATTCTTCTAAATAACGGAAAAAATGTATTTGCTGATGATGGTATGTAGAGTTTGAGAAGTTGAGTTTACAATAATTAAAATTGAAAATTTTCATTATCGATTTTTCGGATTGGTCCCTCCTTTGCGCGGCTGTGTGTGCTGTTGCAGTTTTTTCCATATTTTTCAGATTTTCCAATTTTGTTGTTGCTTTTTGAGGCATCGTAGCTACCCGTATGCATTTGTGTGTATTTGGGGGTGAGGATTGGGAGTACGTTCACACTACACTTATACTCCTACCCTTATCTATATTGCCACTGCAGGGCTATTAAAGCGAGCTCTCCGGGGGAGCTTGCATATAATGAAGCGGTAATCGAATGTAGGCACAAGTATTATGTGTGCTAGATGTTAGATGCTTTTTCGTACCTGCATTTCTGATTAACTCAAACCACAAGAATTAAGTGCAAGTTGAATTTTCACCCTTTTTAGCTCCTAAATAGAGGTTTTAAAACTTTTCTTATTTTCTTATATCTACCTTTCCCTCCAGGTAATGGGTGGTAGGTAACTCAATCGTTGATTAGGATAGACATTATTCGCAAATATGTACACATGTGCATACATGTGTAACACGCACACTAGGTAGTTGGAATGGGGATCGATTGGGTAGGGGTAGATGTATTGTTGAATATTTATTTCACAAATTTTTATTTACATTAACCCAATACACACGGACGCGAGACCTGATGACGACGGACAGAAAACATAAGTTCTGCCATCGCAACCACTGCCACTACTACCACCACATGTAGGCGACATGCGCCATAGCCCTCTATAAAATCGTCGTCGTGTTTTCATTGTCGTCGACCATGTCTCTGTCATGCTAGGCTAACAGCTCTCTTCTGCAATGGCAATAAATGTGTCCAAGAGCATAAGCACGAGCGTAATTTCAATTTACAATGCAAAATCCATTTAGGAAATAAAATGTTTAACGACTCTTTGAAATGATTTGGAGATGGCGATGGGGATGTGGAAGGGAAGGTGCAGTTTCACCCACCCCCTCGTGCAATGTACGAGTGCTCCAGGCTCTGGACTTAGCTGCTAGTGGGTGCAAAATTGTTTTTAATGGGCTATTCTGTTTTTTTTTTCCTTTTTTTCTTTTTATTGTTCCTTGGCTTTTTCCTTTCTGTTACTTGTTTTATTGGAAATCAATTGAATGGATTTGAATGGAATGAGGGTTGTAATTGTGCGAGAGTGTGAGTTTGCAGTTTGAGAGTCATTTCCGGGCTTTTTGTTGTTGTTTTTTGTTGAAAGTAAATATACTCATACTCACCACGAAGCCTTCTATGCAAGGGTGGGGAAAATCTCTTTTGCTCGTTTTTGGTAATCAACTAAAAATGTCATGGGTAAGGGGTTTTGTTGCAGAGCTTTGAGGTGGTGGGGGTGTTCGTATAGAAAAATGCAAATATGGCGCTGGGGATCTTGGTGTAGATAGGCGCCGTTTTAAATTGTTTTAGAGATGTTCCCATAGAATTTGTAATTAAGTTTGGCTGTTTGAAAAGTCGAACAATTCGATAATTAAATTTAAGAACGCGAATACCTGTACATGGCTCTTATATAAAAGAAATCGAATCTTCGTGCACCCCTCTAGAACCTCCGAACCGAATATAAGTGTCTTTACAAATAGAATTGAATTTAGAATTTGTACAACCAATAGTAATGTTTTGTTGAACACTGATTTCAATCTCAAACTTCATTAGATGCGCCCGGTTTCTGCACTACTGATTCTCTAATTCGTGAGAGCCTTCCGACTAATTATGGAACATTATTTCATTAAAATGACTGCCTTGGCTTGGCTATCCTGTCAACCCAATTTTTCAATACATTCCCAATATTGGTCTTTAGTGCCTATATCGTCTCTGGTTTGCTCGCACACCAACGATCTCTTATGGCATTCCACAAAAAAAATCCAACCGCGTCAAATTTCAGCTCCGTAGCGGCAAAGCAACAAAACGACTGATTAAACGATTTTTGCACTTACTGTGCATTAAATCAAATGCTGGACGAATTATATCGCAAGTAGCCTTTCTTGCTGGAACCAAATTTCACCCAAACCCAAATCGTTTATTTAAATCTGTTAAGCTGTCCAATCACTATAACGTTTCTTCCATTAACTTCTTGAAAGGAAAGTAGGCCAATAGTGCCGCCACTCCAAAAACCACACCAAACAGTAAGACGTTCAGGACACGTGGATTTTTCGATCCCCAAATACGATAATTTTACTTGTTGAGAATATTTGTTGAGAAAAATTGTTGCCAATCTCGAGCTGTTTAAAGCTCAAACAGAGAAACGATAAGGAAGCTGGTGGTCATTTTACTTCAATTGGCCTCTGTAAACGAATAATCCGAGATCTTTATGCAAAAATCTCCTCAGGCTAGTGCCTCTGATGTACTGTTGCTCAGATCTTTGGTGTAGGTTTAGGCGCACGCCTTTGGCAACAGTTGCAATATTCTACACTGAGCGCACAGGAGGAACAGGGAAATATGTTCGATCATCAATCAGCAGACCAGTCATATGAACTTTATTCGCAAACTTAAACAAACCAGCTGCAGTTGATGCATTATATCGACCGAAATTGATTTTCTAAATTCGCAATGTTTCGGCAACACAGTTAAAATTTTAATAACTTCCCGTGAAATTTCAGTATCCTACATATTGGGGCTATAACTTAATTCATGCGGTTTGCTAAGAGATGGCGTAACTTGTATTATTCCATTGGAACAAGCGTTGGAAAGCTACGGTCATTGTACGTCATTTCAGTATATGTCATTCATTTGAAGCGCAAACAACAATAATTTTTTTTCACTCAAATATGTCGAACTTTGTGCCTGAAAAAGTGTTTTTGCGGGGAGTTCTTCTTCATTACTTTAATATGAAGAAAACTTCTGCTGAAAGTCATCGTATTTTGGTGGAAGTTTATGGTGAATATGCGCTAGCTGAGCGAACGTGCCAAAAGTGGTTTGCACGATTTAAAAGTGGTGATTTTGGCTTGGAAGACGATGAACGTCCTGGGCAACCAAAAGAGTTTGAAGATGAAGAACTGGAAGCATTACTCTCTGAAGATTGTTGCCAAACACAAGAAGAGCTCGCAGAATCTTTGGGTGTCACTCAAGCAGCCATTTCAAAACATTTAAAAGCAGCTGGATATATTCAAAAGCAAGGAAATTGGGTTCCACATGAACTCAAGCCGAGAGACGTCGAAAGGCGGTGTCATTTTTGCATCGTATTGTTACTGGTGATGAAAAATGGATCCATTACGACAATCCCAAGCACAAAAAATCATATGTGAAACCCGACAAACCAGCCAAATCAACGGCAAAGCCGAATATCCATGGAGCGAAGGTAATGCTCTGTATTTAGTGGAATCAGATGGCTGTGCTGTAATACGAGCTGCTAAAACCAGGTGAAACCATCAATGGACAACGCTACCGAACATAATTAATCCGTTTGAAGAGAGCAGTAGCCGGAAAACGCTCGAAATTTGCGACCAAACACGAGGCAATAATTTTCCATCATGACAACGCTCGGTCCCACGTTTCCATTCCGGTTAAGAACTATTTGGAAAACAGTGGATGGGAAGTCTTACCCCACCCGCCTTATAGCCCAGAGCTTGCCCCTTCTGGCTAGCATTTTTTCCGGTCGATGCAAAACGCCCTCACTGAAATACGGTTCACATCAGAGCAGAATGTCAAAAATTGGCTTGATTTATTCTTGGCTGCCAAGCCGGCGCAGTTCTTTTGGGATGGGATCCACAAATTGCCAGAAAGATGGGAAAAAGTCATAGCTTCAGATGGGCAATACTTTGAATAATACTATTGTACATGTTTTTCTTAAATAAACGTTCAAATTTAAAAAAAAAAACGAATTAAGTTATAGACCCAATACATTTCTATGTATGTACTATATGTTCATGTTCAGCCACCATACATTCTCTGTAAAATCGCTGGAATATCGACCAAATTGTGCAAAAACTTACTCAACAGCTAGCGCAATCGGCTCTCTAAAGAATATTTAAATGATCTATGTTTCATAACTTATGCTTTTAATTAAGTTTCAATCGAAAAATGAAATTTTGATAGATAGATAATTTTATTAGTTAGAAATAACTTTAAGTATCTGAACAATTAACAATTTTGAAGTTTTTTCAATTTACATAAATTAAAAGTAAAAAAGTTAAAAATGACGTTTCTTAAATCGTGTTTTTTTTATAAATTTACAAGTTTTCCTTTTAAACCCAAGTAATCTTGTTTCGTTTTTTATATTAATAGGCAAGTTGTAAAAAAATATTATCCCTCGATAAAAAATTGATTGCTGTGTACTTGTCAATCTGCATCTTGATGTTCTTAGGTTTTTTTATTACTTTTCAAGTTATACAGCTGAACATCAGAAACTTGTACTACTCTATTAGTCATATATTGGGGTAACAATCCGTTCTTCATTCTAAATATGAATACCATTGTATGTCAATCTTTGTCTGACATTCATCCATTTTAAACATTCAACCATATGCATACTTGAAGTATAAATGCCAAGCTTTAGAATTGTCCGCATCACCTCGTTTTGTAGTTTTTGGAGTCGATTTTTAGTTTCCTGGTTGCACATGTACACAATTGTTGATCAGTAATTGAAGTGGGGCAATACGATTGCATGATAAATTAGTATCGCCTTTTTGATAGACAATGAGTTTCTAATTCGTTTAAGGGAACTTATTTTCTTTAAAATTTTACTACATACCGGACCAGAGATGGTCATTAACTTTCATCTGTTGTGCTCTCCCTGTTAAATAAGACTTGAACCACTTCTTTTCCTCCCCCGTCACACCATATACGAGGGCGGGTCAATAAGTCCGTGACTTTTGGATTAAAACACAGATTTTTTGATAAAAAAATAATTTTATTTTTCAACGTAGTCTCCCTTGAGCTCTATACACTTTGTCCAACGCTTCTCCAATTTTTTTATCCCTTCCAAAAAAAATGATTTGTCGAGGTGCTCAAAATAGGCCTTTGTTTGCGAGATGACTTCATCATTGGAGTCAAATCTTTTTCCACCAAGCCATTTCTTTAGGTTTGGGAACAAGAAGTAGTCGCTCGGAGCCAAATCTGGAGAATAGGGTGGATGAGGGAGCAATTCATAGCCCAATTCATGGATTTTTGCCATGGCAAACACGATTGCGTTTGTGGTCGACTGTGAGCAAACGCGGCACCCATCTTGCGGAAAGCTTTCTCATGCCCAAGTGATCATTCAAAATTGAAACCACTGAGCCATGCGAGATCCCTACGGCTTCCACAATCTCTCGCACTTTCAATCTTCGGTCGGCCAACACCATATCGTGAATTTTTTCGATTGTTTCGGGTGTAGAGACCTCAACTGGGCGTCCAGGACGTTCGGCATCTTCAGAGCTTGTACGGCCACAACGAAATTCAGTAAACCACTTTTTTACCATTGAAATCGATGGTGCAGAGTCCCCATAGTATTTATCAAGCTTAGCCTTGGTCTCGGTAATGGTTTTTTTTCGCAAGAAATAATGCTTAATAAGCACACGAAATTCACTTTTTTCCATTTTCTCCTCAAATTAGTGAGTAGTCTGATAAAAATAGCTGTCAAACACAAACTAGCTGACGCAGCAAGTTTAAATTTTGACAGGAGTCAACTGACAGATGCCTGTTGACAGGAGCAGTGTTGCTGTTTCAGTAAAGAGGTCAGAAATTCAAAAAGTCACGGACTTATTGACCCGTTCTCGTATCTTAAGCTTTGCTAGAAGTATTGATCGGTCTATTGTCTCAAAAGCGCGTTGTAAATCCAGGAAAACAGCTATAACCGAATTTCCGTCGTCCATCTGTTTTTTCCATTCCCATACTATATAATTTAGTGCAGTTTCACATGAATGTCCGTTTCTAAATCCAGACTGTTCTTTGATAAATATTTTATTTTTTTCTAAATAGTTCGAAAACAGGTCAGCTACAAACTTTTCAATCAGCTTTTCGCAAGTAGGAAAAGTATTTACTGGACGAAACTCCTCATATTTTATTGTATTATTTACTTTTTCTACTGGCACTACCATCGTTTTTTTCCACACATTTGGAAATATACCAGAACTTAAGGATTGGTTTATTATTTTCAATAATGCTAAACCTATAATTTCAATAGATTGATAAATAATGTCTCTATTGATACCAGCATCATCTCTCTTATTATTGCACTTTCTAATTATGTCCAAGATTGTTCTTATACCACAGAATTGAAATCGAAATCTAGTAGTCACATGTATATCTGGTAAAATAAAGTGAACATATGGAATCGACGCATTCATTTCACAGACACTCTCCACAAAATATACATTTAATTTATTTGCAACTTCCCCTTTATCACTTAGAATCTCGTTCCCGAATTGCACGCTTGATGTATCTTTGACTTTATAGTTTTTTATAACTAGCTTCTTAAGTGTTCGCCAAATTTATGTCTGATTACCACTTCTTTTTTAATTTCCGATTTATACAAGTTACAGATTAGCCTGTATCTCTCCCAGTTTTCACTCGTGTTTCCGAAAACCGCACTTTTATATACAATAGTTGAATTTTTTCACATTTCAAGCGTCTTAAATTGGAATCAAACCATTTTACATAGTCGTTTCTGTTTCTCATATTTATCGTTGTGGTTAGACTCTTACAACTCTCATTAATTTTTGCATGTAATTGAGACACTAGATGGTCAAGTCCTCGATAAAATAAAGGCCTGTGAAATTTGAATTATTTAAAAGATTGCCAAATTTTTCTTTGGTATGCCCGATAATTTTTATTAATTGTGCATCATTATATTTGTGCTCACTTACAGTTATCAGTATTTTAAATGTCTCATGGTCAGAAATTTTATGTTGTTCGTCAATTTTAACTAATACATTTTGTCTAAACTCTATATTTGCCATTACTTAATCTATTAAAGTTGCCGAACTGTCTGTTATTCTAGTGGGTTGATCTACTAGCTGCATGAGACCATGATCGACCATAAGATTTAACATTCTTTCGCGATTACTATTTCTTGTCAAGAGATCTATTTTAATATCACCGGCTATAATTATATGACTTTCATTTTCTAGGGACTGATCACACCAATTTGAAAAACTTAACAAAAATACTGAGACTGTGCTACTGGGGGATCTGTATTATAACACAAATGACAACTTTTCTTCACCACACCATACGTAAACTTAAACTAACCACGCAATGTTTTGAAAGTTTAAAATGTCTGTTACTTGAAATCGCAACCCTCTTTTTATATAAATAATAACCCCACCCTTATGTCTTGAGTGTGATGGACAAAAAGCATGTTCGTAATTTGCTAACTTTATTTCTGATTTTAATAAGTCATCAGTAAGATGTGACTCGGTAAGCAACAACAGATCCGGTTTACAATCTTTGACTAATAGCTCTATTTCATTTATGTTTGATAATAATCCTTGTATATTTAAATAGTACGACCTTAATTTATTGTATTTTGTTTTTAGTTGCTACATATATTTATTTCTAACAACATTGAGTCTTCGTTTATACACTTCAAATTCACGATCAAACGCATTATGATTGACATTCAGACTTAAGTTCAATTCCCTATTAATCCACACATTTAAAGCATTTAACTTTGGATTCAGATCCAATATGACATCCCCTACATTCCGAACACACTTTATTTTCACCTTGCAATCTTTGCTTGAATGATTAATGATTCAAATTGAACATAGGTTTTTTTTTTAATAGCAGATTAAGGCGCAATCAATGAAACAAGATATATTTTTTAGAATCTGTCAGCTTCCTTTTGTACACTGGCATACAGCATTTTTTCATCTTATAGTTTCTTCCATGTCTCGTTTATCCTTCATAATAACTGAGCCGCCTTACAACTCATGCGTTTTCATCTCGCACTAATAAGCTAAGGCGTCGGCATACTCGTATCATACTGTTTGATAATCCAAATTAAAAAGTTTTACTAGAGGTCATGTCATCAATGACTACAGGAGCAGTGAGAGAAAATCTGTTTGTGGACCACTTTTTAGGGCTGAGACAGAAATTTTAGTTTTACTGGGAGAATGTCTAAATGTGCTGTGAAAAATGTCCTTGTCACTGGAAAACAGAGATACATACATACATAAAAAGGTTAAAAAACGAAGACTAGCAGCCACCAGCCACATATAGTAATGCTTATATTTATGGCTATTGGAACATAATTAAATTTAAGATACGGTTCTTGCAGCAATCCCCGTAGTACAGAGACACAAACTCAAGGCCTATTAATGCTTAAAAAAGAAAGCAGAGAGCGGGTTATCATAGATCAATGCCTCAACTCAAGTATATGTATATACTATGCTATATTTTCTTTTCATCAATTTTGTCGTTCTGGCACAAAAAACGCTTTCCATAAAAATGTTCAACTACAACTAAAGATGCTTACGATATTAAGAGGTAAGTTTTTACAGCGTTAAGCAGCATAAAACGAGGCTGCATATTCTCAACTTCGCAAATTACTGGATGTTGGGTCGCGAGGACAATTTGTCTTCGAATTTGATGTTTTCCGATGAAGCTCATTTTTGAATGAATGGGTACGTAAATAAACTAAATTCTCGTTTCTAGGGGCCGAGAAACCCATACCGATGCATCCAAAAAAGGCATTGTATGGTGCAGATTATGTGTTGATGGCATCATTGGCCCGCACTTTTTCGAAGATGAGGCTTGAGAGACAGTAACAGTGAATGGCGAACATTACCACAACATGTTGACCGACTTTTTTTTCCAAAATTGAATGAATTTGGTCTGGGCCGCCCACACAAGCCATCAATCAATCAATTTATTGCTTACGAAATTTTAAGATCGCATTATTTCGGTTAGAGGAGAAGTTGATTCACATCTAAGGTCATGCGATTTGAGACCTTTAGACTTCTTCCTGTGCAGTTATTTGAAGAATCGATATTCTCAAAAGCCTTGACTTAGTACACATTAGAGACAATTTTGAATAACAGTTCTGTAGAGACATACATAACTTTCTTCCCGATATGTTGAGTATGTTGGAATCTGTTGTTGTTTCTAGATTCTAAATTCCCATTGATCGACAAAAATAGTTATGCAAATATAATGCATTCGATGTGCTTTAACATCTTCTTAGATCAAACAGCCTCATGATCATTCGCTCTGTTGGTACAACAAGTAAACGCAGAGAGGGTGCACCTCCTGGTCTCACCCGATGTAGAGTTGCAATAAGTACTGAGTGCTGAGACCCTAAGATCAGTACGTAAGAGGTTTTAGATGGGCTTCGACTCATACCAAGGGTGGAACCTGTGCCCTAAACACGGGTTCCGAATTGGTATCAAAGGAATTGACGGGGAGCGAGGGCAAGGTTTATCCTTGCTCCCATCGATGTATGGGCATCCCGTGAAAGTAAGTTCACGCAAATCACAAGGGTGTTTCAACAGGAAGTGTTAAATTTGTTTTTTGAATTAAATGAACAATAAATGAGATGTCTCCTAAACTATTATTTCTTTATGAAGTAGACACATAGTGATTATTTTATGGAACACAATGTCTTTCAAGTAACCGCCCTATCCTTTTCTCAAAATTTTTAATCACTCTTTCATACAATTGTTGTTCATTTGCGAATGGTTGTAACACAACTTGCTTTTATCACAGCCCGAAAGATAGAAGTCTAACGTTGTTAAGTCGTACGATTTAAGTGGTCTATTAATGACGCCGAGACGCGAAATTACGAGGTGCAATTACTCGATAGTTTCGCTACTTGTATGTTACGTGGCACCCAACAAATTTGTTTATTATTTCTCGGAAGCACACCCTATTTGCCGCTAAATTTTTGAAAAGTACCGCCCTATAACACCCCGATCCATAAACCGCACCAAACAGTAGCTGGTCCTGGGTACATTGGCATTTCAATTTCGCTTATTAACGTAGCCGGAAATGGGAAAATGGGACTCATCCGAAATCACAATTTTCTTGCAAAAATTAATGTGAAGATGAATGTTTTCCAGGACTTAATTCGATCAAGTACAGCGCTATTGAGGTCAAGCGGCTTGAGTTGCTTCTTGGACCCTTGGACAGCTAAATCTTTCGTCAAAATTCGGTGCAGTAGGACTACGAAGAGGTCAAGCTCCTGAGAACGAAAACGTATGGAGGTTTCTGGGTCGTTTTTTTGTATTTTACTGCGGGGATATCTTCCATTGAACATCAGAGACGAACACGTTTCGACGTCTTCATATCTTGTTCTGGACCAGTCTCTTGGAATTTCTTGAAAAGGAAAGGTACACACTCTCACAAGGCACATAATAAGTGCAAAATTGGCACAAAACACACACCTATTACGACAGATATGTACATATATTGTCATTTAACATGGGTGGTGATCTTTAGTTTGGTGAAGTCGTTAATGGACGCTCTGGAACTTTAAGTTTAGGTTATTAGCCTGTCAAGCTTATACGCAGATTATCCTCACTCTGTTAGCCGCCTACAATGTCTCCCTTGTATCACCACGATCTGTTGGGAGATGGACTAAGATTCCATATTGTAAGTACACACTTCTATCCCAATGTCGGACATGCTATAGAGACTTTGTTCTTCATATCAAGATATCACTATTGCATAGAACTAGGACAAACTTGGTCATGATTTTTAGCTAACTTGAATACCGAATTTGGCTCATTACTAAACCGGAAACCCACTTTTTTTGAATAAAGCTTCTAACCGATTTGTATTCATCAAAATGTGCAACAGATATGCATAAATACGAGTACATACACACAAATGTATTATGTATTATTATTATGTATATTTTAGTCATATGTCTATTTAAGTATATGGATATGAGTTGGTGTATACCTGCCGAACAATGGGCACACCTCATATCTGTTTTCATTTGAAATATCCAACGACGGAATTCGGATCCTGTTTTCCACTCTTCCTTGCAAAAGGTTTCAACATTCAAGCAACCTTGCATTAACAAAGAAAGGGGTGCAGATAGCTTCGTGATGTTCAAAACAATTTTTTTTTACTGTAAACGATCACTACCAATGCACATATATTTATGTATGTTCATAATAAACGTAAAAAAAACTCCCACGTTGTTTACCCACCACTCTGAAAATACCCTTGAGTAAACCCAACGCAAAATAAGCGTTAAAGCAAAACACAAAAATACAAGCAAGGATGCACGAGGAGACAAAATACGAATACACACCCTAAAACAACCTACGCTATGCGTTGACATCGCATTCACATCCTCTTCAAAATAAACCACCACTCGTACATGGTTTTTCTTGCTCTCTCGCCATATTCAACCTCTTCAAACTACCTAAAAACCCAAGCCCTGCAGAAGTCTTATCTATGTACAATTGCACACGAAGAGGACACAATTGAATGGTAGATGAAAAAAAAAAAAAAATATATCTCCCCCATTTCGACTTACTCCCGAGAGGTATGATTACCTCCTCACTTTTCGCTTTTTTTTCCTGTTTTGCTTTTACAAACACAAACAAATGGACGTACCCTCACCCAACGTAAACGATCGTTTCTTTTATTTTTCGTACACTATGCGATCGCTTGCAAAGCGTAGTCGTATCGTACCCAGTTTTCGCCCTATTGTCGACTTCATAACGAGTGACGGTAAGAAGAGATAATTGCTGACAATGATTGACAGTATTACCAGATTCAAAATACGACGAAAACAATTTTATTGAGTTAAATTAACGACTATTGGCGCGATCGTTCGTCAATCAATCGCATTTAGAATTCGAGAACAGTCTATGAATGAGGAATGTATCTATAGATAATATATAATAAGACGGCTATTTCACGATAATTCTTGAGTCATGACGAATAACCCGACCAATAACGTATTTTGCTTTTATATTGGCAACGCAAGCTCAATTTAGGAGGTAAACTTTAAGAAATCCTGAGTATTGATAATCTTCCGGCAACGTCGAAAGAAAAACCGAGTAAAAATGAACTTGTCTTCAACGTTGCAAACAAAAAAGGAAGTAGGAGTAAAAGATGGTAAGATTGGAACTCTAGGCAACGTCTGAACGCAGACGTGGTGGTAGAACTGACACTCGGAGTAACTTTACAAACGGAAGGTCATAGAGGAGTGTGATAGACTTGCGAAGGAGTGCTGCACTTACGGTCCTCCAAACGGAAGAAACTAACACAGGGGGCTTATATTGCATAGATACTAAAATCATTCATGGAAAACTGTGCAAAGGGAACCAACATTTTCGAAAAGGCATGGCCTAAGTCTGCTCCAAGACAAACTTGACATTACGTATCATATGTAACAGTCAGCCGCTATTAAATTCTGTCAGATCGGCTGCATTTATCTAACCTTGTGCTCGTACTTATCTTATAAAGGGTGCTAGTTCGAACTTTGATTTCGAACGAAACGCGTGAAATTTATTTGTGTCTAATCAAAAGAATAGATTCTGCAATTAGTAAAACTTAGGGCATATGACTACCACGAACATAAATGAAATGCACTGATTTTAGCAAATTCGAGCAATCTGCAGGCTTGTAAATGTGCTGATAATTCATTTAAAATGTACCTACTCGTATATTTTCGAGAAGACTCAGGGATTACAAATGAAATAGTAGAGTTTGCCAACTATGTAAGTGCATTTATGACCATGCCTGAAACTGATGAAAAAATGATAAAATGCCGTCAAATCAAGATCTTGGAGGTCAATTGCTGTATGACACACTGCGCCATCCAATTCAATGGGGAAACGAAAATGTCAATAATCATGTCTCAACAGTTAATAGCTTTGAACATAAAACGCTGATTACCTTCATTTTTAAGAAAAAAAATATGACCCGTTGACTCCACCAACCCATATACCATACCAAAATGTTGATTTTAGATAAATGCCACAATTTTGCTTATTGGCATACCCACTAAGCCAAAAGTAGGTCTTCAATAAAACAGCGGATCCCATGCCAGATTGTTTAAGGCCCATTCTCCGAAAATTCGAGGCAAATGATGGTCACTCGGCTTCATTTCCATAAGGTAGACGGACTAAGACCAAGCTGTTGTGAACGACATCGAATCGATAAATTTGAACGTATTCAATACTCTTTTAATCACTCACTCTTCTTAAGGGTATCGATGCCACCATAAGAGAACAGTCGATAATAAGGCAAAGAGTGGTCTCAGATGACCAATGTCGGGTTTAATATGGTGCAAGTGCTCTATAAGCTTAGAGCTTAAAACCATAATTTTTAAACCAAGTTTCAATGTTATTGATGCATGTACATATGTCATCACGATAAAATTGTTGATAGGTACTACTGAATAAAAATAACATTGACAGTTTGCAATTTGACAATTGGTTTGACAGATATAAATATATGAAAGTATAACCTACTACTTTTCGGTCAAAAAAAAAACACAGTTTTTAGCCACCTTATATTATTTCGTCAAACCAAGATTCACAACGGAAGATGACTGAAGATTGTTTCTGTTAAACAAACAAATTTGTATGAACAGAGCAGTAAACAGTTCCAATATGTTATTCAAAAGACAAGATTATCGATATTTGTATCTTAGCAATGGAGATCGATCATCACAATAAGTTAATTGATTGTAATCTCATATTTTTGTAGGTACGAAACAATGTCTGTCGTGTGTTTTTTTTTTTTCATTTTACACACTTGATTTACCAGTAGAGTTTGTCGCAACTCTCCTTAAAATCATAAGTACTGAAGCATGTTGTTATTTTAGTTTAGATACTATTGAACTTGAATTTCGACCCCAAGATGACATTCATTATTCGGTAATACCTATAAAAATTTTCGATATTCTCCAACAATTTATCAACCTGGCAATACTTAATTTGACACCATCCCTCTTTTTGTCATATTGTCTATTGGTATGCAATGCTGATGTACGAGAATTCCCGCCGTACATTTTTAACTGAAGCGACCGAAGGAAAAGTGTTGTTTTCTCTTCTTATTTTTCTTTCAGCGTGGGTGGATGAATTTCCGTTGTTGTCGTTTCGTTTGTTGTTGTTGCGTTGCTACTACACTAGCCACTTATCGCATTGTGGATTGTAGCATCAGTTCAAGACATGGTATCTGTTAGGTTTGCTAATTACTGAAATTCCTATCGTATGCACAAAAGGAACAGATTTTATTCTCTTATTCTCAATCACTACACCCTGAGCACCCATCGAAAGTTAAGCCTCCCTACATCAAGCCTAACCATTAGCAAACTTGGAATGTCCCCTTTCAAAGCCCACAACGAAATTATGATCGGACAATTCCACCCACCGCCAGTTAAACCGCTTTTCTTTCAATTCTATGACAGCTGCCAATTTCTCAGAAAAAAAATTGAAAAAAAAAATTGGCGCGATCATTCGTAAGTGAGTAAGGTTATGTGCGATAGTCACCATCAGCATACTTCACCTCCCACAGCTACCCCTCTGGGTTTCTTACTGATCTGCCATACACAGCTTGTTAGCTCGACTACAAGTCTTTGCCAAAAGTCCAAGTTACACTCTCCCCCATGCGGGTTGATGATATTGATCGTGATCGAGATGAGATCTCAGCGGAGGCTGTGATGAGAGAGAGAGAGAGATTTTGATTCCCAAGCGTAGACAACGACTCATTAATGGCCCATGGAACACTAACCCACCAAAGATGGGAGGGAGAGCTAGCAAAACAAAAAAAAAATAAAAAACAAAATCAGAAAGCGTATGTAGAGTGTAGATTGTACGTGCGACTGTCAATCTTCTGTGAGGGGCGATGCGAGGTAGATACGAATAGAGAAGCTCACACAATGAAAAAAAAGGTGGTTGGATGGATCATTGGTGGTGGTGGTGGTGCGTGATAATTTCGCCCTCCATGCGTTGTTCTTCAGTTTTTACCCTCTAGACTCCCTACCCTATCACAGGAAGAACCAAGAAGAAGACTGCTGCTGCTGCCGTTGCTACCACCACCATCACCACCACCACACAACCACCTCCTGTTTCTTGCTTATTCTTGTTTCTCTTCCTCTTTTCAACAAGAAAAATGAGTGTTTTTTTTTTTTGGTGCCGGAGCCAGTGCGAGTTGCTCTTGATGGTGTTCTATCAGCACAATGTGTTGTTGTAATCGGCCCTCTTTCCATTGTGACCTGCTTGCCTGGCTGTTTGCCTACCGGGGCCGCCAGCAAACCAGCCAGCTATAACTGAACCACCACCGCCTGTTTGCCTGTCTGACTGGGACTGCTGTGGGTTGCTCTTTGGCGTCGAAGTATGAGCAACACAACAACAACACCCCGCAGCAGCAGTAGGAAAGCAACAGCAGGCAATGTTAACGATGAGGCGCAGCGACAATGGTGCGACACGATCAGCAGCGGGTGGGTAGTTGTTGTTGTTGGTGTTTTTTTTTTCTGTTTTTCGTCGTTTTTGGGTTGTGGTGGAATTATTGAGAGTTGGGTTGATTGCCTGACGCCGAAATTCGCTCAGGCAGTCAGAAGGAATTTTTCATCGCGTACGGAGGTAGTTTGTGTTAAAGTGAGTGATTTAGTGAATGTTAGTGGAGGAATGGTGATTTTGTCTATTAAAAAAAAAAAATTACCAACACTAAATAAAACGTGTGCAAATTAATTTGTAAAAATTACAAACAGAAATAATTGAAAAAAAAAATTGTTTAACAATTTGTTAGTGCCGGTAGTGATCTTTGACAGGTGCATCCTGTTACACTTGATGCTTTTGACATTGTCTGAAGGTATGTTGAATTGAATACAAGTTAATGGGGGCGGACGATGGTGGTAACATTAAAATTGTGGGTGGTAAGGGATTGAGGTTAGTTAAGACCCCCGCCACCCCTCCTTTACTAAACAGTATAATATTTTTATGTGGTTCTTGTTTTATTTAAATTTGCATATGCCGTTGTTTACCCACCCTCTCGCACACACTTGTGGATATAACCATCCTTAACGTGAAAGGGTTATTCGTATTCTTAAACCTAGCAGCCGGCGAACGAAGAAGATTGTTTTGTTCTGTTTTCTTTGCCCCATTTTTTGCGCGGCGTTGCTGTAGGTTGTGTTAGTTTCGGGTATGTGCGCTTAAACAGGGTGGACCCAAAGAATACGATGTGAAAAAGTTAAGTGGGTCAAAGAGCAGGTGATGATTTAGAAGTTGTTGTATGAAGCAAGAGAGGTGTGTCTTAAATTATTGCATATAAAAGAAAATCATGGTTTTGGCCTTAAATTAAAAATTCCGTGGAAACTTACAATGCTATCTGGGCGATTCATGTAGCTTTGCCTCAAAAACTAGTCCGATCTGAATATCACAATTGTAATTTTTGTTTGAGCCAAAATTACTCTGCTGGGCCTAATATCTGATCCTCAGAAAACATTTACATTGCTTATGTCTGTCCTATTCTGTGACGCTTTTTAGCAAAATCAAAGTAAAATGAGCCAATTAGGACTTCGCCTTCATTTTCTGAATGAAAGCTTGGTTTGGAGTTAAAAATCAGCAACCCTATTTCCAGCCCATTTTATGGTTATGATGGATCAATTCCTTTCTTTCTATTTTGATTTAAAAGTGGGTTTATCGACATTCGATGAATTGTTGCGTATAAATTTTGTTTAAAAAAGTTCTTAGCTTTATGAGTTTGTTAAGTAACCTCGATTGCATTTCAGGACGTATTGCAATTCAAACTTTAGCAACGTGCATATATTTTTTTAAAGTTATATCTATATATTTTACCTAAGTGATTTCTTCAGTGATCTATCCATACATTGCTGTCTTTATTTAATCATTTTGATGAAGAAAGTCGTTCAGACGACGCTTATTCGAATATTACATGCATTCCCCTCATTAAACCTCCCTGGTATTCATAATAGCGTACATAAAGAGAACGTTTCTGGTATCATTAGAAGTCATCGTCCATCTTACATACGATGGAGGTGGTCTTCATTTCTATCATAAAAAAATCGATTGAAAAGCAAAATATCATGTCCTAATACTTAACTTAAACCAACTTCAATTCATATGGCCGGTTGCTGATCGCCCGGTTTCCACTTTAATAAATTGATCAACCCGAAAGAAACTCGAATTGACTTTTATTTTCTCGGGATTCCACTTAAAGAAGCGATGGAAAACAAAGCAGCTCATCTCTGTATATTTAATCTGTTCCACATGAATATGCAAAATAGCCAAGCAAAGTTTTACGCTGAAACCATTTTTAAGACCAGAAAACGTTTAACACAGTAACAAAACCTCAATCATCCGTCAACTGATCGAGACATACGGAGGATCAAATACATAAGCGGATCAAACTTTTTGAGACAATTTTTTCGAGCTGATCTTTGAAAAAATTTCCTAACCACCCTATGCCGTTGAATTCGCCACATCCGCTTGTATTTTTGTTGTTGTTATTTTGTTATGTTATTTCTAACCCCACTACGACTTTTTTTTTATTTTTAAAGCGACCAAATTCTAGGTTCTTTTGCTGCTTGTACCTCCATGTTCTGCACACACATGTTGAATGTGTTGCCCGTTTTTTTTTTTATTTATATTTTCGAAAACAAATATGTACATGCATGTGTGTGATTTCGTTTGCATGAGTAAGTCGCCCTTCTTGATGGGGTGGAAAGAAACGACACGTTCAAAAATGTATGTATGGATGTGGCAGAAGATATATATATCATCTGGCTGCCTGTAGCAAGTACGAATACTTGTACATCCCTTCGGTGGGTGTTTTCCTGCGTGAGTAGTGGTATAAGACATAATCATTCCAGAGTTTCATTAAACAGATATACTCTACTCCGATCGTACTCATATTTTACTCCATAGGGGTGGGAATGAGAATTTAATATTCTTTTTCCGTTTCTTGTGAATCCAAAAATTGAATCCCTCTGCGCCCACTTTACTCCTTATTGACGCTGAGCTCAAGAAAAGAACATTCACATTCTCCTACCCATTTTTGAGTTTCATTGTTGTTGTTTTGGTAGTTTTTTTTGTTGGGTTAGCCTTCGTCCCTTTTCCAAGAAATTTGCCTTTTGTCGGTATGATGAGCGTCACGGCATCGGCGGAGACCTACCTAAATTAATGGCAAGTTACGGAGAGTAAAAAAAAATGTAGAAACACGTTTTTCCTTGGTGTATGCGTGTAATTCCCTAGCTGACTAAAATGGGGTTGATGTGTGCAGCCCGTTTTTTGATCTTTTGTTCTTTCGCCCTGAATTTCTGCGCAGGTAGGTGTAGTGGTATGTATCTACATATATAGATTGGGCGCGCAATGTCAGGTAAAATTGTGGGATCGTTGCGGTTCATTTAGTTATTACCGCTGGAACAGTAACTGTTTTGAGAGAAAATTGGAATCAGGTGATCAGGTTAGATGAAGGGTATATCTTTTAGTACAGGTTTTTTATTATATTATCCGTAGTGGTGTGGATGAATTCTGTAGAAATTGGCAGGTTCCATCAATGGGTTATGGTTTTATGATTTCTGACATTGTGAAAAGGGATTAGGATTTAGCAGAATTATTTGCTTCAACTAACGGGGGGATTAATTGACAGAAATATTAACTAAAGCTTTCAGCTGCTCTTAAACTTCAAATTGAGTATGCTATGGATTGCGGAAGGAAGAATGCTTTGGTGAAGCGATTCTCAGACAAAACAATTCTTCAGAATTGGTTTAACTAGGGCTATAGATGTTTAGGACATCTCTCACATCTAAATGGTAGATCAATATTTATTTGGTGTAAAATCAAATGTAAAATCTGTCAATTCATATTCTTCCACCTATTCGGAAGATGAATGATTTATTTTAGTGAATGCAAATGGGCATATGATTCGTAATTCTCAACAGGAAATTGATCTTTGAATGATTCGTGAGTTTAACTTCTATCTATCTTGTTTAGGGGAACCGGCCACATAATATACCAAAAACACATTCTGATCACCTTGATTCGATAGTTATGAGAAATTTTTGATATAATTTATATGTAAGGTGGGGTGGGAGTATTACTCGTAGATTCTCGAAAATAACCAAGGTGATTATAGTCAAGATCAATAACGAAAAAGAAAATTTCGATATACTGTTTGGCAGAAGATTTTACAATTAAAACAGATCATCAGTCATCAAAAAAAAATTAAAGAACACTTGTTCGTTCCGATTTAATGAAATGTGATGATAAACCAGTGATAGTGTTTCACAATCATAGTGCTATCAAGATCAGTATGATCATGTTCCACTTGTCGTTAAAATAATCTCCTAGATCGCAACTGAGTATCGATTTAAGTTACATATGTATATCGGTAGGAACCGAATAAATAAAAAATTTGCTTACTACTTCTTATGGTCGGCTATTGATCATATAAAGTGAAAATCAGCTGAATCGGAATAAGGATTGAAGTTTGGAAATCAACATAGAAAAGAGGTAAAGAAGCGAACACGTTTGAGAGAGATTATCTTCAAGGTCGAGTTTAGCTATTAAAAATCAAATCATAGAAATCAGCAAGGCGAATTATAGAATGAAGAGTGATCGTGTCAAAGACAGTAGGAAATGGACAACTACATGGACCAGATAAGTTACAAGCAACTGAAAGAGTGGTGTAAAATACTTTCCCTGTTCGTGAGAAAAACAAACATGATTCAAATCACTTATTTTCTAACCAAACTCACAAGATAACATTGAAAAATGAGTAGGCGGTCACGCTAATAAAAAATAAAGTGTACTTCGAAATAGATAGCTGAGAGTCCTTCAAAGTTCATAAACCTGTCTGTTAACATGCGTAGATACCTTCACATACTTGGGTTATCTCTTCTAGTTTTGCATAGACAAAACGATCGATAGGTATGTTAACCGTACTTTCGACACATGATCACATTTTTCATTTTATTACCAGCCACGCATCTCACTCAATAAAGACCTTACAAATCTGAATAATCGACCGCACAAAATAAAGAGAAAAAAAGGCAAGTTCACCCAACCCAACCTCAGCCCATTCATTTTGGAAATTTATACCACCACCGCCACCATGAGCAGCATCACCGACAACAACAACAGCAGCAACATTCGCCTCACAACAGAGTAACAGAGAGCTGCTATGTGTTATTAAGAATGTCACTGCGAAATTTCGGAAAACCTGAACTCTTCCTTTACGTCGCGCACGTATCGGCAAACGCTGCTGGTAACCCCACCGTTGCCGCCACACCAATCAACCGATCTCTGGCGTCCCACATCGCATGTGTGATATGTATGTGTGCGCCTACTGCCACCCACCCACCATAGTGAGGAATCAAAAAAAAAAAAAAAACTAGTCAATGCGACAACGACACAGATATGAGGAACCTTTCACTAGCGTTCGCGCGTGTGTTTCCTAATCACCCTGTGTGTGTCACCACCAGAGCACGCCAGAGCTGATGATGTGAAGATGAAGAAGAGATTTGCGTTAATCAGCAAATGAGGGAAACAACAACAACAACATAGCGGACCAAAACAAAAAAAAGCAAACAGAAAAAACAACGACGACCCACAAAAAAAAACTAAAAAATCCACCGCGCGTTGCCACCACCGCTGTCGTTGTCGCTCGTCATGTGTCGTTGTCATTCCTAGGGACCAGTTACAGTGGGAGGGCGATCGACAAAAAAAATGCTGAGACTGACCATCCGCCTGACCGTCAGACTGGTTATTAATTTCTTTGTTGGTGTGTTTTTGTTTTTTTTTTTAAATTTATTTTTGCGGCCACTCGGCGAGTTGTTGATTCTATGGGGACTGGGGCGCCCATTTGCAACCCACTCCGTATAATTAGCATCATTGCTGGGCGTGTGAGAGCGCGCATATGTGTTGGGTTGGGGATTTACTTATTTTTTTTTAAATGGTTTTCTTTAAAGAGTGCGCTTGATGCTGAACCTGAAGCTGTGTCAATTTTCTGTTCGCGATCGCCCAAGATCAGTAGAGTGGATGTGTAGCGCCAAGAAACACCCAACACCACATCAGAGTACAACACAGCACATGGACCGAACAAAAGATTCGAATACAAAACAACAGGCACAAGTTGATTGCCACCACACATCATGCTGTGCGCGATCAATGTCAGTGGTAACGACAGTTTCTCCCCTCACTTGGAAATGAGGTGGGGGAGGTGATTAAGAGTTGCCATACTACTGACCTGCCTTTGATAAATAAACAACAAGTTAGATCTGGGTTATTTCGTTTGACAGTTTATTCTACGTAGTTACTTATATTGAAAATCAATGATTGTGCTACTTGAGCTCTTCCGATTTAATCCAAATAAACATATGATAAGCAAATTCAATGGAAATGAGTAATTAAACTTTTCACTGGTATATCAAATGCTTGCCCAAAGACAGAATTCAACAAAAAAAAAAAAACGTAAATTGCTGACAACTCAGCCTAGCTATTGTGAGAACTGGACGATATTTAGACGAGTCAAAGCTGCACAATAAAAATACAATTTTCCTGGAACTTGAGACTCAAGATGAAAAATTGATGTGTCTTTAGATAACATTTAGGAGCACCGAAATGATTACGTCAACTTTTGATCGATCATGATAAACAAACAGATCAGAAACAACATTGAAAAGGTTGTAGGTATGTACATAAACATATAACTATAGAGCTTTTGACTGACTGGTATATGGATACGTTGGTTTTGTTAAAGGGCATCCTTTCATTGTGATGTCGGGTTCTATAAAAAAAAAAAAAAAAACACTGGCGCTGCCAGCCCGTTATGGGCCATGGCCTAGCTTCTTGACACTCATTTGTGTTGCTCATGTTGTCATTTTTGTTACATCTGAGCGGGGCCTACGGTTTATCGCCGAGTCCGAACGGCACTTTAGAAGCTTTTTCATAGGCAATTTTACTTTCGGGAGTTTGCCATTGCCCGCCGAAAGGGTGATGGCGATTTGAAAAATTGTTGGTGACCCAGCCAGGAATCGAACCCAGACTAGTTTGCTGTTAATCGTCATAAAGCACAGACTTTACATAGCTCTTAAAGAAATGGCGTAAATATTTAGCGATATAATGTTACCGTTGAATTGATTGGATGCACGAGGTGCTTCATGCTGAAACCTTATACCGTCGTTGAAGTAACAATAACTAACACTGAATTAAAGAAAAGAGGTTTTGCGGAAGTAACCGATCGCACAATAAGCAACAGACTAAGGGAAAATGAACTTTTCGGAAGATCTCCTTTGAAGAAACCAGTGTTATAAAAAGTGAATATGGTAAAGAGGCTCGATTTTGCTAAGGACCATGTTTTTTGGACTCTAGGAAAATGTAATACAGTCTTGTGGAGTAATGAGTGTAAATTCTAACTATTTAGAAGCGATAGAAAACATTACGTGAGGCGACCAAATGGTGAAAGATATAATGTAAAGTATCAATTACCAACCCTTAAGCATAGATAGCTGAGGTTCGGTCATGGTCTGGGCATGTTTTTCACGATCTGGAGTCGGGCCAACTGTTCGCATAGGATGGAATAATGGATCGGCATCGTAAATTGGAAATATTAAAAAACATTATGCTTCCATATGCTGAAGAAAAAATGCCAAATATGTGGATTTTTCAGCAAGATAACGATCCGAAGCATTCGGCTAGGTTAGTAAAAGATTGGTTCCAACAGGAAAAAATGAATGTTTTGGAATGGCCGTCTCAGTCCTGGGATCTTAATCTAGTAGAGCACTTGTGGGAATACGTAAAAAGACAACTTCGAACCAAAAAAATTCAAACAAGAATGCGCTCTATGAGGAAATTGCATATGAATTGCAGAACATCCCAGTTTCAAATTGTGAGAAGTTGGTAGGTTCTATGGAAAGAAAATGCAGAGCAGTTCTCAAAGCAAAAGGGGGAAGTACTAAATTTTAAATTTTTACTTTCATAAAAAAACTACATGTTTCCATACCTTTTTCCATAAGTTTTACAAGGTGTTGTCTCAATTATTGGTAAATAATTTTTCCAGTTGCCGTACACCAATGTTCTTTTAAAATTTCGAAAAAAATATTAAAAAATATTCTTATGCCAAGTTTGATCAATGTAATTGTAAGCGATTTTCTGTTAGAACTGAGATTGTGAATCTTTAGACCATGTTTCCAAACTTTTTTCCGACACTGTACATATTAGGGCGGTACCCCGGTTCCATCAGAATGTCGTGCTCTACTTACTTTTTAAATCATGATCGGACACGAAGCTGTAAATATGATAGTCATCGAACCGCACAATGGACAAAATAACATAGGTACGTGATGTACGGGTATCCACAAAAAAAAAAAAACGGTAAATACATTTGAGAGGAGGAGAGGAGGGAGTGGGTTGTATAAACTAACCACATGTCTTGCTGATATCAGTGAGATAAGAGAGAGATCGACTGCATGCCATCTCTGACCGAATCTTTCAGTCTTTAATGGGGCTATCCTAAATTATTCTTCACTGTTTACTATTTTTGAAGTACTTTTGTAAAGAAGAAAAACGCAGATTATTATAATTTTTGTTTTAAATCGAACCAAGACTGTAAGACTCAATGGAACTCCTGGCAACCCTAAATCACTATCACTAACCAAGCTAACTCAAGTGAGGTGGACATTTCTTCACAGCTGTTGTCAGTTTACGAAACATCGCAAAAGAAACACGCGAACCAAACGAAAAATCTCACTCATCATCGTTTGTACGTATTTTGGATATGTTTGTAACGCTGTGGTACTAAACCACACACTTGGCTGCTGGGGTGATGGGAGATGTGTACCGGATAACAAAAAAAAAAAAAAAAGAATACCCAAATAACGTAAAAACCCATCACAGCCAACATTATCATCTGGGACGCCGCACAAAAAAGTGGGTGGATTATGAAAATGAGAAGAGCGGAAAAAAATTGTGAAAAGATAAAATAAAGGAAAAATACCACAACGACTTGTCGTTTTCTTTTTATATATATTTTTATAAACGACACAAAGAAGGGTGGTTGCAGAATCTTTAAAACAACTGTCAAAGACGAGCAGTGGAAAGAAATTTTTTGGGTGTCAGGCACCGAAGATCACCCATCCGCGCCGTTGCCAGAGGGTAAGGATTTGTTGGGATACATTCATCGTGCATGCAGAGTGCAGGAGAACAGGGCAAAGTAGGTATTCGTATTCCTTTCTTAAGTGCCTTTCGGTTGAGTTTACAACATCCTTTAGTATGTCCTCTTTTTAAAAGTTTTTTTTTGTGGTTCAGTTCGCCTTAAAAATATGTAGCTATGGGTGTAGTGGTGTAGTGGGTTCGGCAGGTGGTCACAATACTATAGTCAGCGATGGCAGGCAGGTAGGTAGGCAGAGAGTTGCTTGCTTGATTGGGTTACCTTCAACCCAAAGACACTTTATGATCTCATGGCTTTGGCCTTCGGAGAGTTTTTGAGTTTCACCATCGTCATCATCATCATCATCATCATCATCATTACCATCATCATCATTACCATCATCATCATTACCATCATCATCATCATCATCATCATCATTGCACGTCCGAAATACTCTTACTCGAATTCGTCGTATCGTTGTGTCCCAAGTCGTAATCGTATTTGTAGTCTACGTTGTGTTTTGCTCATCTCTCGTGTTTTGTGTTTTACTTTGAAAGTAATCTGAAGAGTAGGAGGACAAGGCGAAGAGAAAAGAGCGGAAATCCCATTACTCCCCTGACAAACGAGCTATGCTGCGACTGCTTCAACTGCTTTGACGACGATGACGGTAACGGCCACAACGATGGTGGCGATGATGGTGCCGGCGGATGTGCTCTTGAATGATGCTGCTGTTGCTGCTGATATTGCTGGAGCTGCGGCTTGGCTGCTATATCACTTGGACCTGTTGAATAGAAAATTACAAATGAGGGCGGTCGGTGGTAGATGGACATACACTTCCATATGTATGCTTGTACATAGATTTGTGTGCGTACTGGCTGCCGACTGTGGGTGAGGGTTAGGAAAAGAATGTAAAATCTTGTATTATCTATATATCACTTTGGTTTCGCTGTTAAGGCGGCGACAACAGCAGTGGGTGAGCATGACGCATTAAATTCTAGGAATATCCATCCAGTTCTCCACACAGACACACACATACATATACATATAACACCCCTTAGGGATTGCGTTCCGAATCTAGTACCTATTACATGCATTTCTATTTACTCTCTTTCCTCTCTACATACCAACTTCATTTGGTTTGGTTTTCGTTTGGATTTTTTGCAGAATTTACCGACCAGTAGTGGGACTAAGCTATATGAGACATGGCAACACTAATACCATCCGCAAATGTGGAGGCTGCTTATGAAGATATGTTTAAGGAAATCACACGCAAGCTGTATGGGGAAGAAACCGGAAATGGGTTGCATACGTTGGGCACACCAGTTGCTCAGGTGGCTACTGGTGGACCCACAGCACCAGAAGGCGAGCGTTCTTTTACGAATTTGGTAAGATTGCCCGTAAGCCATTTAAATTTCCTTAATCCCGTATACAAAACTCACTTAAATTTTTTTTTGTATACAGATTGATCGTTCAGTCGCACCAACAATTGAATATGAACACAATGGTGGAGCTGGAGGAACTGGTGCTGGTGGAGGAGGTGCTGTACCAACAGATGCATCTTCCGCAGCAGCTGGGCCTGGGAATTTCAAGTCTGAAGACCAACTAAGTACTGCATTTGGACTTGCAGCTCTAATGCAGAATGGTTTTACTTCAGGCAGTGCAATTCTTGGTGCACAGACAATACAAAAATCTGTTAATCCATCTACATCAAATCCAATTGTTGGTGGTAACCCCGGCGCAGAAGCCAGATGGACCGGCGCTATTCCTGTCACAGTGCCTGGTGGTGGTGAGGAGATTGTCCAATGGCCAACAAGTGGAAAATTGGGTAGTTACAATGGAACGCATAAAGCTTCGAAGTAAGTTCAAGTAAAACAATGAAACATATTCTCTTTGTTCGTCAAACGTTTATTTACTCGTAGTTTGGAACTTTTGACGATGCTTTCGTAATAATTTATTCTTTGCAATAAAGGCTTCTGTTATTCCGGCTACTGACACAGATCGTGTTTGCACCTCGCGTTCAAGTTGTTTCTTACATTTCTCAATCACATCGATTACAAGGCCTCCATTTCGAATATATTCAATGATTTGATCGCGACGTTTCCATTTCTTAATTAATTCCTTATCGTACTTAAATCGGGCATCTTTGAGTGTAAGATACGCTTCTAAATGCTGAGGACTCATAGCTTCTAATGCATCTAACTTAGGAATTTCTAGATATGGCCGCCTAAAAGCTTGATATGGATCATACATATTTGAGTAGCGGTTCTTCCGGACACTATCCCAAACAATTTCCAACATAGTATTGTACAGTGCTGTTGGATTACCTAGAATTCCGTGTTTAACATCGATCAAGCTGAGATCACCATCTGGAACTATAAATTCCAACTCAAGCTGTTGTGTTCGGAGGTCATTGCCGCGGTATTTTTTCTTTCCAATCCAGAGAATGTGTAAATCTTTGCGTTGAACATTTACAATTTCCTGGACGAGAGGAGATTTTTGACGGCGGAAATTTTGACGCTCATTGAATTTTCCGTAGAGCAATTGTTTTTCGATTTTACTCAAGCGTATGACATCTTTGTGTGTTAGTGTGAAATGGTCGGATCGAAAGAGCCGATTAATTTCACCATCAATTATATCAAAAGCTCTACGGTGATGGGCTATCCAAACAACTTGTGTCGAGAAGGCTAGCAAGAATTCATAGAGTTGCCGATCGGAGGAGGTTTTGTTGAAGCGCATTAGTGTCTTACAATGATAGTACGGCTCCACTTCGCCATTTCCCATTAGAATCCAACTGTACTCTCTAGCCAGTAGTATACGATATTGTGTAAGATATGAAGAATATATTTGTTTGATTTTTGTGCTCTCTATACTCTCAACTTGAGCTGACTTGCCAAATGTTTCATCCCTTCGGATAAGAATAAATTCGACAAGTCGGAGGAAATACTCAAAGTAGATGATTAAAGCATTCAAGAAGCGATCTACAGATTTTGTATGGATAAAGTGTATAAATGTTTTGGTCAGCAAATCTGCTGGAGCAAGGAATAACACCAGATTCTTGATGTCCTGAATTGTAATAAATCTATCCGTAGCATTGAAATCGATACCTGCGAATTCCTGCCGAAATATAAGCTCTTCTATTTGATTCATTCTGGCTTTGAATTTATATCCACTTGCAGTTTCGATGTATTTTTCACGTTCTAAAACCTCGTTTTTGCACGATGAAAAGTTTAATTGTTCTCTGTTCTCATTCCAAGACCAATGACCCGACAAATACGTAGGTACAATGCTATCCTGATGAATTCGAATCATGAAGGGGCTGAAAATATATTCGTTTATATATCAATGACTTATGAGTAATGAATAACTTTGTTTTTCTTCAAATTTTAGATCATCAAAAACACGTGATCAAACGCCTAGTGAAATCTACACAAGTCCAACGAGTGTAGCAAATAGTAGCACACCGAATAACGGTAATACAAACACACCAAGTGTAGTTCAGCACTCTCAACAACATACCACAACACCGACTACATCATCGTCTGGCGGTAGCCGTAAAAAGAATTCAGCAGCAAACTCAGCTGCATCTGCAGCTAATCAACAAAATGCTCAATTGCAAATACCAAAACGTTATGCTTGCACCCACTGTCCGTATTCCACCGATCGTCGAGACCTCTACACTCGTCACGAGAACATTCACAAAGATGAGAAACCATTCCAATGTTATGCATGTTTAAAACAATTCAATCGCGCAGATCATGTTAAGAAGCATTTTCTTCGTATGCATCGTGAAATGGTTTATGACATAAATAAGACGCGACGCAACGTCCCAAGTTCAGCATCGGCGCAGCAACAAGCCCACCAGATCGATCAAAAGCCGAATATTTTCTTGCAACAACAGCAGCAGGTCGGAGCTCCTGGCGGTGTACATGGTGAGAATTTCATGACTGGCCAGAGACAAGAGACTTCATCTAGTTTGAGTATAGTGCAGACGATTGAATCCGTTGCGACAGCATCACATACAGATGCTATGCCAACTATGAAGCAGGAAAAGAATCCTGGCGACGATAGTAGTGGTACGGGTGGAACAAAAATTAAGCGTGAAAAACGCTTTACATGTTGCTATTGTCCATGGTCAGGAGCCGATAAATGGGGATTAAAACGTCATTTGAATACGCATACAAAACCGTTTGTCTGCATGTTATGTGATTATAAAGCAGCAAGATCTGAGCGCTTGGCTACGCATGTGTTGAAGGTTCACAATAAAAAGGCATGCAATAAGTGTTCGTTTTTGGCCGATAACCAAGATGAATACCAAGCCCATATGAACGATGTGCAGTAAGTACTTTTTATTTTAATGTTTTTCTTTTTTTCCTAATTTTGTGCTCTAAATCTAACAATTTTGATGTAATCGACTGTCAGTTTGAATAGACTATGGTTATGTTTACTATCAGCATGAATAAGTTTACCAATATGTCTGTAAAGGTGGTTAAGAAATTTAAAAATATAACTGTGGGTCTTTTCAATTCGGTTTTGTATGAAACGTTCAATCATCTTCGAATAGTCCTTGTAATACGAGTATCTGACAATTTTTCTTAGTATCAGCTACCCTACCGTCCTAAAAAGTCTCTGCGGAGTCTGTATATGCAAATTTACCTGAGATATACATAAAAATGTGCGATTTCTTTATGAGCTCGTAGTTGTGTATAAAGGCTCGAAATCATTCCACTTATTTTCAGAAGAAATATTTTATGGTGACAACTTGGGAATGCCTTATAGAAAACATTGAATACAGAGTGGTAGCATATTTAAAATTATATATTTTTTTTCTGGCTCTTTCACAACACTGTGCATTTGATTTTTAATTTAGCAAACGCTCTATATCAAAGCTTCGTACTCCAATTCATGAGCATAGAATCATCATGTGTCGTAGGAGGCGAAGATGCCGAACATCCGTCGCTTACTTTCTTTTGTCTCTCAAAAGACATTCAGCTTACAAAGTTGTTTTTGAGGTGATTTTATTTTTCCATTTCTTTAAACACTGTTATGAAACATTCTCTTGTGGTCGGTAGTCCCAGAATGTCATTATTATTGCGACACAGCTACTACTTTGTAAGCTTGTTTTCTCTCAGCAGTATTATAGAGGAGGTATCCGTTGGCAAAGTTTATCGTTATCCTGTTATGGAAAAAGGATACAAGTGTTAAAATAATGCTTTGACCTCTATATCAGCTTGTAAAGACTTCGTTGGTATTCGGGGAAATTGAGCTTATTAGTTAATTTTAGGTGTCGTAATTATGCTGAAAAGAATGTTTTTTCCGTTTTTGGAAATGTTTTTGTGTCAAGTCATGTGTAAAGTAGCCAAATTCTTGCGTTTTCAGTGACATGCTGAATCCTATACATTTTCCTCAGATATTTACATTGCGATTGCGGCGCATATAAAATCTAAATTTGCGAACCTAAGAACCATTCTCCAGGCCGCCCCGTTCTTGTGGCTATTGATGTTCTTACTTTTAAACGATATCTAAAATTGTTTGCCGATACGGAAAGTCGGTGCTGCAAATATTCGGTCTCAGTATAACTGATTAATGACCTGTTATCTCCTTGCAGCCTTATCCAAAGAATAAAGATTACTTGAACAGATGACTTATTGTTGCTCATTTAAGCGCTTTCATCGTCGAAAAAAAAAATGTCCAGGACAAGCTCTTGCATGACATTTAAAAACAACAGATCTTGTACATCGCCTTGGTATACACCAGCTTAAGCAATTTTCCTGATTTTGCCCGTCCCAATTTTCAAGCCCTGGATAATATAATTTGTATTTCGTTACATAACGTAATCGTGGCTAAGATGCCTTAGTTCTGTGATCGCAGTGAAATCAAAAGCAAATTTATTCAGCAGAACTATCATATTACTGATTCACCTGCTTCTTTCGATTGCGAAGGGGCTTAGGACTCAATCAGTATACCTTTCTAGTTAGCATGGTCTTTCGCTAACAGCTTCCAACATTCCAAGATGACTGGTGTCTATTGAATTTATGCGCACTATCTTAGTCAACGTTTTCTTCTACTGAATAGAAGCGTAAACATCAAGGTCGTAGATCAAATCACGGACCGGTTGATATTCGATGTTATATCTTTTCTTCCTAAGCCCCATGTGCTGCGTTGACATGTTACTAAAAATCGCCTAAAAAATCTCGTGCTGGTAATGTCCATGGATATTTTATCCGGTTTTGCATGCGTTTCAACTTTTGCAGAATAGACTAAAATTGAGATAATAAGGGTCTTCTTAATCGTTCCTGTAAACTCATCGCCTTACATCATACCGAATTAATACCAAATGTATGGTAAACAGAGTTGTGGTAGAAAAATAGTATCATTTAGGTTTGGAAATTATTTCTGTTGAATCGTTTCTTAATTTACCAACAATTAAAAGAGCAAACCCAACATTTTGTCATTTCTTAACCACATTTACCTATGTATTCTTTAACTAACTAAAAAAAAAATAATAATTAAAAAATAACAGACTAACTGATAATAACTCTTTATTGTCTTAAGCAATTTAAATTCTTTCCTCTCTCTTTTTCGCATGCAGCCCTCATGATAATAGGCCACCAAGAAACAATAGCACTAACAATAACAATAATAATAATTTAAATGTCCTAAGAACAATTGGCAACACTTTAGTATCAAATAACCAATTAAGTAACTTCCAGAATCCTAGCACTTCGTTTGGGTAAATATAATTTTTAAGAAAAAATCAAAAATCTTTTTTTTTTTACCAAAAAAAAGTATCTAGATAAATAGATAACTTTGATTTTTGTTCTCTAAGTATATATGCGGCGGGTCAACAGAGTTGCCATGTTGCATGTTATTTAAATACAAAATTCTATTACTTGTAAATATTGAAATCAAAACAGAGCTTATTCCATTTCAAAAAGAAAACAAAAGAAGACAAGATACGCAAAATAAACGAGATTAATTGGCAAACTTAAATTTATCTATTGTTGTCTGTTTACAAATGAGAAATAAGGTGCATTCTGGCGCAGATTGTGGTTTGATTAAAACAGAAAATAATTATTGAACAAATTCAAGACATCAATCATGGCTTCCGTTAATCCTCCTTTCTAACAAAATAAATAAAAAAAACTTTAAATATTTTTTTCTAATTTTAATTTAAATTTTTATATCTTTGTCTTTGTCTTTTTCATTTTCATTTCCAATTTGCTTTTTGCTCAAACTGTGTTTGAACACGTACCCCAGGCGGACATAAATAAAAGCAAAGAAATTAAAAAAAAATTAATAAGAAAATACAAAACCATCCGAAGCACATACAGCGCAACAAAGTATTGTCTACAATTGTTACAAATTTTGTTTTTTGTTTTTTTTTTGTCCTAAATCGTGACGCACGCACATCATCCACCACAAAAGCCCAGAATTCACCTTTATTCCTGAAAATCATAGCAAAACCAAAAAGCGACAAAAGAGAGAGATTGTGTGTGTGAGAAAGAGAGAAACTAAACATACATTATATGTTCTTATGTTTTAAATTTAATTTTTCTTTTTTCAAAAGCTTTTTTTTCGTTTGATTAATTATCTATTGTATGTAAATCTGTTATTAAAAAAAACTACACACTGACAACTTCAATCTTTTCCGTATTATAAAAAAAAATACTTCCTTCACATTTTACCCCTCATATCCTCAAAATCACAGTGCCCAATCAACAACAAACAGCAACAACAACAATAGCGGAGTTAGCACATATGGGACAAACGATTTGAATGGCACTAATAACGCCATGAATAACGGCAGCACTGGACCACTGCAGGAGATCATGGTTAATCCAACTTCCATGGTCGGATGGCGTTTAAGCGCCAATGGTTCACTTATACCGCCACATGATCTAATAACCGGTGGATTGGCGGTAAACGCAAATCAAAAACGTGGCGCTGAAAGATTATTTCAATATCTGGAGGCGGATGGGAGCGATCCTGAAGACTATGCGCGGTATACAAAAAAAAAAAAATATAATACACAGGACTTGATCATTTTGTTGTTCTGTATTCTTGTTATATTGTTTTTTGTTTGTTGTTGTTCTTTTGATTTCGCGTTGCTGTGTTTTTCAATTTGTTCTTTTCGTTAAGTTTGCCTGTTTCTATTTTTAATTATTTTGTGTGATTTTCTTTTGTATACACTTAGAAGAACTAAAAAAAACAAGAGTTTTCAAACATTATGAGTTAGAGGCCGTTGATTTAGACACTTATTGAGTTAGCCATGTATTTCTGATTATTTAATGTGACTAGGAAATGCCAGATAGCATTGAATACTGCCATTGTACACCATTGCAATCATAAGTTTTGCTAGATTACTTTTTTTTTTAGACTTAATCAACCATTTGTTGTTGTAGTTTTGTTATTTAATAAGTTATTTAGAAAACCTTTTTTTTCGAAACAGTCTGTAAAGTTTTAAAGTCTAAAATTCACAAAAAAGTCTGGTGTCTCGCATGCTGGGATAGACCACTGCTTTTTAAAGCGCGTAGAATATAGTGGCACCGTTAAAGCAAAGCCTTTTGTTTCAGGGATTTGTATTTTCTATTCTCCTCACAGTCTACAGTGGAATTAAATACAATCAATATTGACGGAACCAAGAGATTTCTGTAAGAAGTCTTCGAAGACAGCTTACTTAAAGATTTTTCTGCTTATTTTGAGCCTCTAAAGCAGATACAGTTAAAAAAAAAAAAGATTTAACAATGAAATTACCTTATCCGCAGATACATATGTACAGTGAAGCTTATACAAGACATAGGAATTAAAATTTATGTGAAGTGATCGACAAATATCATACTTCGATTAGAAGTTCACTAACCACTCCCAAGCGTACACTCTTCATTTGTAAGGGTATAGGTCAAAAGCTCTTTGTTGAAAACTGTTAAGTGGATATTAGACAGCAAAAAAATTGTACACGAACCTTTGAATTTATGAAAAGATTCCAATCGTTGCCTTTTGATCAAATTGGCACATTGGAATGCAGAGCTTAGGTCTCCCATTTGTGAAGTCTTTGCAAGAAGCCCACTAATTTTTTAATGCCAGTTTGGCTTCCTTCGTTTTTGTGTACTTGTATACTTCTTGTGAATGTTATGTATCCTGTTTTTAGCATGGACACTCTTTTTCTTGAGTGAAACACAACTGATGCGGTATGATTAGTTTTCATATCCACTGCAAGAGTTTGCTGAGCAATATATGTATTAACTTTTTTCTTACGGATCTCAGCCTGGTTCAATCTTGCACTGTAAAATACCTAATAGTGACTTAAGGCTTGTCGCTAAATTTATTTAATACCCACAACTTATACAAAGAAAGGAAACGGATTAAATCCAGGTTTTTTACCTTACTGAATTGTAAGAAGCGAATTTTCAAAACATAAACTGGACATATAAAAGAATCATTATATAAATCACTTTCATTTCTTATTATTTACTAATTCTTACTAACCCTTATAATTTGTTTAAATGCTTTTTTTCTGATTTTTGTTTGTTGCTTTTATTGTGTAGTTTTTGTTTGTTAACTCCTCTATTCCAATGATTTGTTTATGCATACATAAGTGCTTTAATGTATTTTTTTTTTTATAGTCTTCTTAAAATGGATGCAATGAGTCGTAATACAGCATCTGTCGCTCAGGATTTTCATAAAGCGGGAGGCGTTGATCTGAAAAATCAACATCAATTTTTCAACAACACCATCACCTCGAAACAAGCTGCTCTGCTACAAAAATCACAGCATAATAACTACAAGCAACAACAACAGAAACCATATAAATCGCATAATCTGAATCTTCGTTCAAAGCAAAAAAGCTTTTATAGCAGTGGGACTGGAACATCATCTGATGAAATCGAAGACGATTACGAAAATATGGAGAACGTTGAGAATTTCAATTCATTAAGCGACCAGAGAAAGGCGATGTCCGCATTCTTAAGTCGGAATTTCGGTTTACAAGAGAAAGTACAATTGAATATTGATACAAACAATATGAGAACGATAGAATCAACATCACCAATAGACCGAATTAAGGTCGAATCTTGTAAAACACCACCAAAGAAACAGGAAATCGATGTAATTAAGCAGCAGCCAATGAAATCGCCTCCCGCGCAACCAATAAATCTTACCAACAACAATCATAAGAATCAAAATAACAACTTCAATAATAATCAACTTAAAACAAATTTAAAAGTAAACAACAACAATAATGGTCGTAAAACAACAAGAACGACAGTGAATAATAATAACAACAACAATACGACTTATAAAGGACATCGCCTTGATCTGATACGTGACAAAGAGAATTCCAATTCGATTTTCTCTGCCATGGAATATCAAAATCTATCCAAATTCGGTACACAGTTCCAAAACTACGTTAAAGATATAATCAATAAGTACTATGCTGAAACGCCGCTGCTCTTTCCGATAGTTTCCCCTCAACATTTACATCACAATCTCCCCCCTCAATCTCAACAACAAAATAATCAACAGCAACACCAGAACCAACAGCAAAACCAGTCATCGGTACTACAAACATCACCGAAACGCCAAAAGTTAAGTGAAACTGAAGAGTACATTGAGTACCTTAAGAATAAGGAAGACATAACACTGACTATAACGCCAAAGATCAACAACAATGGTTATAGTAGTAAATTAAATAATAATAACAACAAAACCAATAACAATAACAATACAAAAACACACAACAACATGAACTACAACCAAATGCGTCCAGCTGTAATAGTTAAGCAATCACGCTCCTCACCCAGAATCGTTGAAGAAGAACCCAAAGTTCAGGTGATACCAGTTATCAATTATGCTAATGGAAAATGTCAATCACTAGTCAATGGCATGAATTCCCACCAGTTATCATCCAATTGTATACCTAACGCTCCGTTAGACATGTCATCTAATTCATTTTCATCTGTAACCGCATCATCTGCCTGTGATTCAAGACGCAACCATCGAAAGCAAGCCCAGCCAAAGAAAATCAAAACTCCACCCGAAGTAGTAATGGCACAATTGCGTGACAAGTATCTAAAGAAAATGGTTGATCGCAAGAAAAGCTGCGTCATATGTACGAATAATTCCCGTAAATCAATGCTTGTGTTTCCTTATCATACGCCCGCTTCACTTTTGCTTCATCGCATGTGGAAGCATACCGAACGATCGCAGAAATGCTATCACTGCACCGCGCGCTTCAACAAGATGTACAGCCTTAAAATTCACTATCGGCGTACGCATGCGCATCGTAAATCGTAAATGATCTCATTTAGTTTTACAGTTTTAGAACGCGAATATGATATGAACAATGAACATCAGAACACGCATAAACAAAAAAAAAAAAAAAAAAACAAAGGATGTGGAGATGGATAACGAAAATCTAGACTCGTACTTCCGCCGCCCCGTATTTTAAAGGAGAAAAAAAAGTACTTTTCTTCCTCACGATTTGTTTATTTTCAAATATTTATCTGTTTAAGTTTTCTATTTTAGTTATGGAGTACCTGAAGTATGATTTAAATTAATTTTTTAATTTTTTATATTTTTTGTTAAATAACCTAAGCCTTAAAAAATGAACAAATTCGCATTTACTCGCTCGCGCGCCAGTGAGATGAAGAACAAATTAAAATGACAAAAGGCACACATTTGTAAGCTTTATTTTAAAGAAGAACTCTAAAAACAAAAAAAAAAAAAACAAAGAAACCAGAGAAGAAAAATAATAAAACTAGGAGTAAACTAGAGAAAACCATGCCATTTTATGTTTGTCGAATGATTTTTTAATTGTTTGTAATTTAAACGTTGAATTGCCATTTATTGCTTTAAGTCTATTACATAGTTCTAGTTTGTAGGATAAGTTATGAAGTTTTCATTATGAATGCTACGAGTATATGGTAATTACTGCTATTTCCGAAGGGAAACCCTTAAAAACACACAAAAAAAAATACAGAACAAAATCCACATATAGTAAAGTAATTTTAAAGAAAAAGAAAATGTTCTCGAGTATAAAAAAAAAAAGAAAACAAAAACCACATTAAAGTAATCGACTGAAACATATAATAAAAATACTTACTATACATAAAATTTAGCGTAATGTGAAAAATTATAATTAAATAAAAAAAAAAACACAAGTGAAACACGGGAAAGGAACCCTTTCTAATGTTTAGTTAAAGTTTCCAAATAAAAAAAAGAACGAACGTAAATAAAATTTGGTTAACATAAATTGGAAGAAAGATTTTATGATGTTTTATTTGATGTCTTTTGGAGTCCAAAATCCCACAACTCAGATATGTTTTGATGACAAGGCCTTATAGCCTCCACCATTATTTTTTTGTCTTTATCGATATGAAGCCTTTACCTCAGTGCTTGATATCTTCTTCTAAAATATTCAAAGAGTTCTTCCATAGACGGTATTTTGTATATATTCTACCTCCGCTTTCCGCATCTAAAGCGGTGATGGCCATAATCGAACGATTTGAAGAATCGAATGATTATTCGAGATACGGGTAAAAAAAAAATTGCATGTTGTTTCGATGCACTGTTTTTGTTTTTTATGTAAACATACATAAAAAAATAAATACGAAAAAATGAGTATATTTAATTAAACGTAAAAATGTTTATTCGTTATTTCGAACTCTGAAAGTTGGATTGATATTAAATTTAATCATATTTATGACGGGAAAAAATGCCGGTGATTCCTCGTCAAGATAAATAAATCATCGTCTCCCGCGAAGTACGCCGATGCGATAACACATTTGTGTATCTCTTGGCCGATGTGGCGTTGCACATGAACAGCCACCAAGTCTCTGGTCTCTGAAACCTGGATTCTATAACTTTCGTTATTGGTCTAAAATTACCCTTGGCAAAAATAATCTTGTTGATGTTCCCTTCGGCACATCGTTGGCTGTAGACGTCTGAAGCGCCCTTAGCTCGTTCCTATGTGCCTTACCAGGGTTTGTTCCCCTTTTTTTATCACCTCGGCGTCTTTTGAGACCCTTGTGAGAGAGACCATGTTACCTGCCTCTCGGACTTTTCTTCATGTATCCTTTATGCCCTGGTCTTATACCACAGTCTTTGGGCAGCTCTGGCCTCGTTTTATTTTGACTGGTGTTTGGACAGTCTGCGTCGTCGATTGGCTTTATTTGTTCCTCAGGCGGTACATGATTGGACACGGATGGAACATTTGTACTAGCTTTAGCTGCCAATGCCGCAGCACTGGTACTGGCTATCGGCATGTATCGGCATGTCAGCGCACTTCTCAACGCTAGTGCTGTTTGTCGTCCTTTTATTTTTTATTGCAGTATTGATTTGACCGCTTGTCTGAGCTCTTGAGGATTAGCCTGGTCTCTCGAATGCAGAATGAGACCACCCCTTGAGTTCCACAAGCCGTCTCATCGTGCTGTCATTAATGGCAAAGACCAGATAAACCAGATCTTTCTCATCCGATCTTTGCAGAACTCTCCACGTTCTGGTGTTTAGCTCTTTATTCTGGACATCAAGTATCGCCAGAATACGTTCGCTTGCCACTCGGGTACTATGTGGAAAGAAAACACTGATGGCATGTGGTTTTGGAAAATGGTCCTCCTCCACAAGCATCACCTCCAACCCACATTTCCTCTACAGCAAGTCGAAGTTTTTGTGCAACCACTCTGCGGTGGTGGCTTGCGCACAGACTAACTTTAGCCATCCGGCTTTAAAAGTCGTGCCCCGAAAAGTAGGCTTAGTACCCTCATCACGCTGTTGTGATGTCCACAATTCTTTCCTGTATCTGAACCATTGGTCATTTCTGAGAGGATAACGATCGACATCCATTAGGACTATACCTAGTCTAACATAGCTCACAATATTACTATATGAGACTTTGTTGACAGGTGTCTTCCCAGAACGAGCTCGTTTCGCATCGGGGTGAGGTGGGGTATCTACCTTGGATCGCGTGCAATTCACCTCAGGACCTTTTTTGTTATCGTTTTCTTTCGCAAGGACCCGTGCTTCTTCAATACTAACGCCACTTTTCAGCGCTCGCTTGAAACGGCGTCTCTCAGATGGTGTGAATCTGATAAAACCGGATTCTTGTGGGACCTCATTGTCCGAACTCACCGGCATGTCCATGTCCAGGGATGATAACTCATCCGACATGATGCTTTGGTTGCATAGAGTGCTGGTTTCTGAAATTGAGTCTCTGAGGAGTGACTGATTCCCTTCCAGGTCATCTACATCAGAGTCCAGGCTAAGTGACCTTGCCCGAGTGGCAGAGTTCATGTCGATGTCGACAGGTTGTTCTGAAAGATCCCTTGTTGATGCTGCTTTTATAGAGGCAGCATTCTCTATTGTTAAATTAATTTTTAAATCTATTTTGATCCCACGAGACAGGAAGGCTGGTTTGAAATCAGAGGTCGCCAGGTATCCGGAGTTGGTAAACTAGCGACTAAGCACCCTTTTAATCATTCATCCCTCGGCGTTTGCTGTTCCACCTTGAATTTAGGGATTTATTTTCGAGGTTTACTCCATTATCCACACTGGGATATCCCTCCTTCTTTATCGGGCTTGGGACCGCAGATTTCTTAAGTGCCAATTGCACAAAAGTCATCAGGCGGAGTATACAGCGCTATTAACTTTGCAGTTTTCTTCTGGTATTTCAAGAATTTTGCTGCATGGTCCACTTTCGACTTAGGAGTTTTCACAAAAATTGTCGACAATCCCGTTTTGATTACTATCATGGAGTTGGGCGTATTTCTAGGTAAACGGAAGCACCTCTTTACATAATATCATAAAGTTGGTAGGTGTTTAAATTCACTTAACCCCCTAGATTGTATCAAAGAAGTGCAGAGAGTAACCATCTTAACTGAGTTCACAAAATGACAAAAACTAGTTCCCACAAAGGACGAAGTTTAAGAAACAATACAGGTCCGGTAGTATACACCAGTGGCGAAGCGTCCATATAACTCGATTCCTACCGAGTTACCTTTCAAAATTCTACTTTTCAACAATGTATCAATACAGAAAGCAACATGAATCTTAATATGTGCATATAAACATAATATTTGTGTGTTTCCTACTCCTGCACAAGCAAGCGTCAAATTCTACCAACCTACAAGCCCCTGCTAGTCTTCCGCTTCCATATCGTTCTACTGCTTTACGTCATTGTATGCCTAATTTGCAACACCGCATACTCCATAGCCCATAAGAAAGCCAAGCGCAAAGCGATTGCAAAACAAAGAATAGTTACCCTAAAAATTCGTTTTCTTTCCTTGTTTTCCCTTTATAGTTAACAGTGTTTGACTCCTCTCTGTTTAATACACGCTTTCTTATGCAAAAAAATAACCCGCTTTTCTTCGACTTATTTGGTGAATTTCTTTTTGAAAAATTCAGATGTGAAGCACATTGTAATTATTGTTGTGAAAAGTTTGAAAAGTTTAAATTGTGATTTTTCAGTTAGATTCAGCTAATTTCAAATAATTATTAGATGAAAATCAAAATGGCATTATTAAGTGTAAATTGTTACTCGTATTTGGTAGATTTGCTTTTGGAGGAAGAAAAGGATTTTTGTAAGCTGAATTTTCTTTAAAAGAAAATAAGTTATAGAGATAGGACGCTCTCTCGTTCTATGAAAATAGATTATAAGCGCAAGGATGGTTTTGTTTTCCATTTCAATGCACCCATACACCAAAAATATACTTCGTTAACTGGTAGTTGTAAACTTAACAAAATGTTTTGTTTTTCTTGTCCTCTTTTTTCAAATTCCCCTAGTGTTGGGAGCCGTACGGGCTACGCTGACATAAACTATTTAGTTAATTCGGCTAAAAACATGTCAAAACGGAAAAACATATTCGTAGCTCTTTAGCTTTGCACGAATTCTGCACTAATCTCGTCAAAACTTCCTAAGGTAATTCCTTTGTAGCTCACAACAAAAAAGCTGATAGAAACCTTAAATTAATGGAACATTTTAAAGAAACAGTATTTATACTTTAGGTTCATTGTAAATTTAATCTTTAATGAATGACTTGAAGCAGGTAAATATAAAAAAATGGCTTGAATTCATTTACTTACATATATGCGATTTGCAATACCCAATATAATTTCAGAAAGCGTTTGCAGGTGCATATTTTTTCCGACTTACCATTTAAAATTCTCCACGCCACACCACTGGTACACACCACTTGGTTCCGGGCTTGGGTCAGGCTGGGATAATATCGGATTGTTTGAGGAGTTACAATTACAATGTAAACCAGTGGCACTACAGTGGAAATTTGCAGACGAAAAACTGAAAAATACCTTATTATACTTTCAAAACCATGCACCAAATGGCCCGGGGTGGACCTGGGCCTCAGTCAACAAGCGTCTCTAGCCAGCTCGATCTCTGGCTAGCTGCCTCCAGTTTCGCACGTTTAGTTGGCTGAGGTCCCCTTCCGCTTGCGTGCGCTACCTGAGTCTGTCCCTCGGGAGCGGATCCGAAGACTTTTCGGACCAGAGTCTCTTGTGTTTACTCGTGAGTTTTGCACTATTATTTCAAGTACGATGTTGGAAAAATCGTATGACAGCGCATCGCCTTGTCTAAATCCTTTCTGGACATCAATGGTCTGGGTGAGATCTTTACCGACCTTAATTGAGCAGCGTGCATTCTCCATCGTCATCCTGCACAGACGGACGAGTTTGGCAGGGATGCCAAAACTAGACATTTCTCTGTATATCTCATCTCTATAGATGCTGTCATACGCGGCCTTAAAATCTATGAATAGGTGCGGTGTATCGATCTGAAGCTCACGGGTCTTCTCCAAGATCTGCCGTCGTGTGAATATTTACTCGATGGTGGACTTTCCTGGCCTGAAGCCACACTGATATGGACGTATCAGGTTGTTGACGAACGGCTTCAGGCGTTCACACAATACGGCAGATAAGATTTTGTATGAGATGTTAAGGTGACTGATGCCTCTGTAGTTCGCGCAGTTCTGAGGGTCTCCTATCTTGAGAATCGGACAAACAATGCTGAGGTTCCATTCATCGGGCATACTTTCGTCCGACGACATTTTACAGATGAGTTGGTGTATGCTCCTTACCAAGTCGTCGCCTGCCGCTTTGAGGCAGTCAGGCCGTCTGCTCCACCAGCTTTGATTGACTTAAGCTTTAATATGTAGCTTAAAAATGTTGGTCATCATCGTCCTTCTTCTCCTTCTTATCCTTTTATTTACCCTTTCTTTGTTATATGAACTTATGCGTAACGAGTTTCCCATTTTTACTGCATCGCTGCTGCTCCGCTTATGGGGTTGGCTAATGTCGCAGACCGCAGAACGCGTCTACATAATGCTCGGTCCTGGATCGCTTCAGTGGTTAGCCCCAGGCGTTGTTGTGCATTTGCCATCATCGTCCAGGTTGAAAAAAAGGATTACATGAAAACCATAAATTTCCTTATAAAATAAAAACTTGTTTTTTTTAATATAATTTTATTTATTTATAAAACTGTGTATGTTAAGATATAAAAAGTCTTAAAAAAAGTGTAGCTTAGATACATGTGTAATTTAAGTTTTTGTGTAAACGTTGTTTGGGACGAAGGGTATCAAAAAAGTATGAAATAATTATATTATAATGAGAAGGAAATGATATAAAAGAATTTAATTTTTCAATCGTCTTCATCTAGGTACATAACATATATAAATCTTTTGTATATGTATAATATATGTGAATATAAAAAGAAGACAAATAGAGGAAACAAAAAGAACGAGATATTAAAGTTATTTTCTCAGTTTCGACCTAATAAACTTTAGAATCACTGAGCGTTATATCAGGAAAATAGCAAAGGCCCTAAGTGTTTCTTGCTGGCAACAATACATTTGGTCTTTAGAGAGTTAAGGAGGAGGCCATTTTCTCACTTTTTTCCCACATCGGATATTTTCTCTTAATTGAGGTGGACGGACAGTCTTTTATTAATCCAAGTGAGTAGCTGCGATATAATTGCACGTCATCAGCATACATTTGCACAGAGGAGGACGATGATATCAAGGAAGGAATTTCATAAATAGGAACAAGGATTACTTTTTATAACCCGCTATCTCACGTGTTCGTGCCAAATCTTTCATTAAAAGAAATTCCCCAACAACATCCGACAAAATTTAACGTTCTGGCAAACTCTATCAGAAATCAGATAGCAACACTTTCAGCCATATGTCTGAGCAAGAAGAAACCGCTGCTGGCAGCAATATAGCTATGAACAGGGAAGCTAGAAACAACGCTACTTCGGCGAGTTCAACGACGAATGGCTGCAGTGGTCGGCAACTTTTAGCAAAATTTTCTGGACATAAAACTGTCATTAGAGCTGACCTTTGGTGCAATCTCTTCGAGGTGGTAACACGCGGAAAATCCTATGAAGAACGCATCTTTGAACTCATGGCGTATCTGGTGGACGATGCACTCAACGGGTTTGCGTCAGATGTACCACAAAATATGTATAGTCTTACTTGGACAGCAGGACGTGCGTCACTTATTGCACGATTAGGTCCAGCTATAGCAAATCCCTTAGTCGAAGCTCAACATCGTTTCCTTAAAACTTCAGAAACGGTAACATCCTACTACGAAGACAAAATGCGTCTTCTGCACGTAAACCTAGCAGAAGCTGATGTAGTTAACCGAGGGGATGCCTCAACGCTATCGTGGGTTTCTGTTTTGTGCGAAGCCAGCAACACCGATAGATTGGCTTGCAACTGCACTTCAATTAGAATCAACTGTTGGGCGACAGTCAACAAATCCACCGAAGACACAACCGAGTTCACAAAAACAGCGAGAGTATGTATTCAATACCCAAGGCTATGTCAAACAACGGTTTAAACAAAAACCACCAAGCCCATGTCGTCATTGTGCGCAAGTAGGTGAAACACAGTGGCACTGGAATCGAGAGTGTCCACGAAGACGACAACCGGCAGATCAGCAGCAAACGACGGAGAATGACCAACCAGCGACGACACTTAATACTGAAGTATCAAATACCGAAAATAACGCCAACCAGGAAAATTTCCTGGGCGGTCGCCGTTTATCGATATAGCGGTGCGGATCAATAATATCAATCAATCAATCATTGACTCTGGTAGTACCATCGATGTCATCAGTTCATCACTTGCCGAACATCTAGATTTAAAACCACATCCGCACACATCCATTACCATTGCACACGTAAATAGCAACACGAAAAGCGACGGCCGCCTTACCGTACTTCTCACAATAGGCTCAACAACTTTAGGAATTGCAGCACACGTCATACGGCATTTCCCACACGACTTCATCATCGGCTTTAGCACAGGTCAGTGTTGCCAGCCGCTTTTAGTGAAATTCCCCATCACAGACCTTAAAATTCCCCTTTTTCCCCATTTTTTGTGGTGACATTCCCCATGGATTCCCCGCAATAATTTTTCAAAAAGGAATATAGGTAGTTCGAAATATTATAATCAAAAACGAAATAGAAAACGTTTTTGTATTGTTTTCTTTTTTTTATTAAAAATAAGTAGGTGACAAAAATTAAATCAGACAAACATAATTAAAAACAGTTCTCCAATAACCTCACTACGCAGGAGTGAAGTACAAGCCACCTTTTCTTAAATGAACTTAATATTTTTTTTCACCGTTGAAATAATCTTGGAACTCCTCCAGTATAGCACAGCTTTTTGGACTCTCCGACATATACGTAGCTACCATTGATAAAAGATTTTCACACTGATCTGGAAGATCTGCACATCCGTAGCTAGCTACAAGTGCAGAAAATGGCATATGCATCTAAAAAGAGATACACCTGGTACGTCTGCTTGATGTCTCGAAAAAAAAGAGTTTTCCAATCAAGCATATGTATAGGAGTGCGCACGAAGAATGCATGCGCGTGAGTTACGTTTACTAGGTATGCGTCATTCACGTCATTCTCCTTTGTTATTGCTTTGTTTGTATTTGTAACTCAATTAAGAGTTGTTGAGATTCTTTTTGTATTTTCCCCTCATTTTGTTCTAAAAGAGAGAAGATTCCCCTTTCATCAAATTTTGGACTGAAATTCCCCACGAACTGGCAACACTGGCACAGGTAAGCTATTTGGTCTTAAACTCGATTTTCCCGTAAACTTGTTTACAGCACCGATCCCATCGATAAGCGTCCCAATATGATCAACGAATTCAAGAAATATTAAAAGACTTTCGGCAGCTCTTCGCCGCAGAGAGCAACGACGTTGGACGGATTCCAGGTGTCTTGCATCACATTCGGCTGCTTTCACAGCAACAGCCCATCGCTCAGCGTCCATATCGTCATTTAAATGAAGAATCAAAGAAATAAGACAACAGATCGCATTACTACTTCAGAGAGGATTTATTAGGAGATCCATTTCACCTTGGGCTTCACCAGTTACGCTCGCTCCATAGAAGGATGGTACACGCCGGCTTTGCATAGATTATCGTCGAATCAACGTCGTTACAGTAGACGAAAGAGAACCCATTCCACGCATTCAGGATGTAATCAACCAACTTTCAACCTCGCGTGTTTTCTCAACTCTTGATATTACATGGGGTTACTGGCACACTGCATTGGATGACGAGTCTATCGAAAAAACATCTTTCGCGACGTCAAACGGACAATTTGAGTGGACTGTTTTACCGTTTGTGCTCAAGAACGCACCCCGTACGATTCAGCGAATCGTTTGACAAATTCTTGGCGACTTAATCAACGATGGTGTTATCCCATATTTAGACGATATCATTGTCTATAGCAGTGATACCAAAGCCCATGCCGAACTCCTTAGAGACATTTTCAGACGTCTTACAGCAGCTAACGTCAGACTCAGAAAAGAAAAATGCCGCTTTGCTCAAGCCGAAGGCGAGTTTCTAGAGCATGTTATTTTCAATGGAACAGTTCGCCCTTCAGAACAGAAAGTAAATGCCGTCAAAGAGTACAAAATCCCCACTGAGGTGAAATCACTCCAGCGTTTCCTTGGCTTGGCAAATTATTACCGAAGAAGAATAAAAAACTTCAGTACCATAGTCGAGCCACTTACCCGGTTAACACGAAAAGCCGTCAAATTCGAATGGAACTGGCAACAACAGCAAGCGTTCGATACCATCAAAGAAGCGCTCATAACATCACCAATTATAGCGATCTTCAGAAGCGATCGTCCAGTTTTACTCCATACAGACGAGAGTAGTATTGGCATTGGAGCAATTTTGATGCAACCTGTAAATGATGGTAGCATACCATTTACCACGCCTCAACACACACGAACAGCGATACCATACGACGGAATTAGAGTGCGTTGCAGTCGTTGATGCAATGGAACGTTTTCATGTGTATGTGCATGGCCGCCATTTTGACATCTATACAGATCACTCTGCGCTACAGTGGCCCTTCCAGATAAAAAATCTGTCAAATAGACTTTTTAGGTGGTCAGTTCGTCTTTCTGTCTACTTATACACTATACGCCACCGACCAGGAAAGCTAAATGCCGCTGCAGATGCTTTGTCTCGCCAGCCAGTATCACTACTCATTCGACCAGCTGAACTTAAATGTGCTCAACAAAGAAACCCTTCAAGTGACCCTACTGTTCGAAAAGATGTTTACGGATTTGAAGTTCATCGAAATCGCGGCATAACCAGATTTGTCGTTCCGGACAAACTCCGAATGAAAATTCTAAAACATTATCACGATGAATATGGTCATCCAGGAATAGCAACAACAATACAACTTATTTGTGGGCACCATTGGTGGAGAAAAGTGTATTCCGATGTGCGTGATTATGTGCGAAGCTGTGCAGCATGTCAAGTAGTTAAACCAAGCAACCGTCCAGCAACACCAAAAGTACCCAACAAGGTCTGGGCAATTGACACTATTGTAATGGGCGTAACTTCTGCGAATACAAGCGAAAAATATATTCAACTCGTAGTGGACCGTCACTCAAGATACGTTTGAGCTACGGCAACTCAATGGAATACAACCAACACACTAATTGAAGTCATAACAAACATTTGTTTGGAGGTTCCAACACCAGAAGTTCTAATCAGTGATAAAGGACCGAATCTAACTTCAAAACATTTTCGTAAATTTCTCCGGAAGTCATCGATCAGACATCAAACAACATCACGCTACCATCCGCAAGCAAATGGTTTATGCGAGAAGGACAATGACACAATTGTTCGGGGTTTGCGCCTGGCAACCGTCGACTCACCAACAAGACTATGGACAGACCTACTGCCAGAAGTGATTTAAATTACAACCGTACACCACACAGTGCGAGCGGGTTTTCGCCACAGTTTCCTCATTTTGGAATTACTCCGGATGCTGCTAGGCTAGGCACATCTCTCTAGTTGATGCTCTATCTGAAGCTATCAAACGTTCGGACGCAACGAAAGCCGTACGCAAGGAACACCATGACTTCGTTCATCCGCCATCAAATTGGAAGATTGGTGACCTTGTTGTACGAAAAATTGCTGATAACCATCAGTCACGACATAAACTTTCGGCAAGTTATACTGGACCATATGTAATTTTACGTTTACTTGGATCAGAAACCTTTCGAATAGGATTTATCACAGGAAACCAAATCACGAATATTTCATCAGCTCACTCTTCACAGCTGCGGAGTTTTCGACCATGGGTCGAAAACCTTTCAACGTAGGGGGAGTGAGATGGCACTACTTCTAATAGCTTTAGGTAGGGCCCAATAGGCGGCGCTACTAACGATAGAGAATCGTGAAACGTAATTTTCCCATTTCTGACATTGAGAATGGACGTAATCTGAAGTTATAAACAAAAAAAAAAGTTTCGTCTAATTTTTTAAATCTCTTTTTTCATTTTCCAGGCATCAGAAAATAGCTGGCGCCTCAATATGAGGTATGAAGGAATAAGATTGGAAGCAGAATTTGAGAAGACAAACAAACAACGAAGCTTATAGCACAAATTTGTGTGATCAACACTGACGACTGGTTTAGAGAGGTCTAGAGCAACAGGAAGGTAACTGTCATCACCGAGGGATTCCCTAATATCGTCTACAACTTTCGTAATCGCTCTTATATAACTGTCATTTTCCTGAAACCAGATTGAAAGTTAAAAAACAGGTAAAGAATGGGGTAAGTGGAGATTTTTGCAGATGTTCATGGAGTTTTATAAACATTAGTATTTATTGTAGTATATAATGAAATATGTGCGCTAAAATGGGTAAAATGGCAAGAAGGTTAATTTTTAACAAATTTTGGATTTGTATCGCCACAAACAGCGGCGTTGGATTTAATGGGCAAAAGACAATCAACAATTCTGATATTATCAACAGAGGCAAACTTATAAACAGTACGGTATCTGAGGTTTGGAAAGGGAGTGATACAATACAAAGTCCGAATTTAATTTGTTTTGATCTAACCGTCATTTAATTTGGGTGGCATCTTTCCAATATTGTTTTGACAGCTGCTTGCCCCTTAAAAGTGGGTTGATTTTATTGCATTTTGCCACTTTTATTTTATTGGCAATTCGGTTTCGCAGATACCGATGTACGATAGTTGCTTATATGGATTAAGTCTGTAACGCTTTAAATCAATAAAAGATTTATTTCTTTGTTCAATAAGTATCCGATTTTCGGAACTAAAATACCATGACAGAGATATGATTATCCCACTATCACATGTCGGACTGATATATTGTAAAGTTTCAAGTCAACAATAAAAGATCATAAAATTTAATATTATGTGAATCAGTTACAAAAAATACATCCAATAGAGTACTTCCTTCGTCGGAATAATGTGCAGTAGTCATTGCATTGACGGGGGAAAGGTTTACTCCCCTCATGCCATCTGAATTGATTCGCTCAACTTATTACTTACAAACAGATTTTTTTTATGAAATTTTTAGTTATAAAATTTGTTTTAATTAATTCATTTGAAGAATAGAGCATTAAAATCGTATATCCATAATAGTTGGGGCAATAGCAGATTGTTTTTGTTATAGTCGTTCAAATTAAAATAACAATTGTTTTATTTTATACAAAGTCTCAATTCTTTTATAGTACAGGTTTAAAGTTGTATTCTCTATTAACAGTAGTGGTTTTACTAAGATTCGCCAAGTATTGTACATTTGAGTTTTAAAACAGTATTTAAAGATTAATGTTATTATTTTTATTGCTTAAGGAGGCACTTTAAATCATATGTATATTGATATATAATTAAATGTATATAATTTCTTTTTTTTTTAGGGTATACCTGCAATATGTTTTGTTATAAAATTAGAAAAACTTATCGTTAATTTTACTTTTGTCAAACACAGCCGTTGTATCAAAAATGTTGCAAAGTACATATTTTGTAAAAAAAAATCGTTTCTAATATTGATAGTTGCTATATTGAGTTTTAAATTCCAGAGGGAGTATATGTTTACTCATTTTGCACCTAAAAATGTTTCTTTATTCATATAGATTTTACAAATTACAAAACTGTAAGTAATACTGAATGTTAAATAAAATTAATAGTGGATTACACTATATTTAGTGTAATCATAGGCTTTGGAGATACATATGGTTATATATGTGTATATTGTTTTGAAACTATTAATACAAGTGTATTAAGAAATGAAAATAGGTAAGTTGATTATGACTCTGACTTTATCTATAATATCATGTATTGTACACATTTAAGCATTGAGAAAGGAACAATTTCAATATAATATTATGATGATATTAAATGAACGCCAAATTGATGAAACATTCCAAGTGGAATTAAATGCATAAAGTCTTAAGTTAACAATCAACTTTTAAGCTTACGTTATACCTATCTAAAATTTTCATTTTTGGTAATATCTATAAAAATAAACTTGTTGGTTAATCAATTAAAAAGTTAGCTTTTCAATGTAAACATTTACATAGGCATGACGTTAATTAAATAATGATTCCATGGTACCTGAGTTGCAGTAATCTTTGATCACGGATCAGCCAATATTCCACTCATATACGTGTTTTACATGCTTTCCCATTGTTTGATCGTAAGATGTTTAGACTTAAAATTCTCATATGATTAAAAAAAAAGAAGTTAGTTCCCCTTTTTTTAAATGTATGTATAGTTACAGTCACAATTTCAATAAAAATAATCAAATTAGCTGCTTAAAAAAATTAACTTAGTAGATACTTATATGTACGTTAAAATTACAAATAAAAAGTATCGTGTTATAATTTTTTTTTGAAAATAAATAATTAATGTCTTTTCGTTCATTTTAAATATTGTAATTAGGCAAAAATAAAAATTATTCTGTTTTATATATTGCCATAATATCATTGATTGCACTAATTGATCCAAAAATAAGAGCGAACAAACCAAACCCGATGGCAAAAATATTTTTCCAGATAATCCAATGACAGGGGCCAAATCCAATCTCCATGCCAAGAACAATTTCAAGTATAGCCTAAAGAAAAAAAATAAATTGAGTTTTTACACGAGATTATTTAAAATATTTAGGTTTCTACTCACGGGCATTATAAGTCCAAGTATTGAGAAGCAAAAGGCACCAATAAGACCGATAAATGGGGCAATTGTTGGCACTGCAATGGCCATTACAACGGAAGCAACAACTAATGTAGTTCTGTAAAAAATAAAGTTCTTTAAAATATATGTATGTATGTTTTAAGATTCAAGCTCCTATATAGTAGTTTAATTCAGTCCCACTTAAGGGGACCCGGTAGTCTAGAATTTCGAAAGTATAGCCTTTTGAGTGATTGCTCCATTGTTCGTAGCAATTCTGCTGTTTGGGTCTTGCAATAAAATTTGAATGGGTTATGTATACCTGACTCTAAAGGAGCAGATGAATATGAGCGAACTGAAAGGATAATGTATGGTGCTGGTAACGCAGATTATATAAATTTTCTTCGAAAATATACATTTCAAAACAACTTTTTTCTACACGAATGGGAAGCAAAAAATCTATTCATCATTTGAATAATCTCAATTTTTAATATGTTATTCAGTATACCGTAACCACCTCAACTTTTTATTTTTTTCGTAAAAAATAATAATTTCGGAATTCGATTTCAAGAGAGAGCCATTTTGTCCAAACATTTTTTTTTTTAAATTAATAAAGAACCAAAACCAGAAATGCCACCCAGGTTTTTAATTTTATTATAAATATGTTTTTGTGATGGCGATGACGCGATAGTTAGCTCATTGGACTATGACGCAGACAGTCTGGGTTCGATTCCTTGCTGGATCACCAACAATTTTTCAAATCGGCGGGCAATGGCAAACTCCCGAAAGTAAAATTGCCTATGAAAAAGCTTCTAAAGAGTGCCGTTCGGACTCGGCGATAAACCGTAGGCACCGCTCAGATGTGACAAAAATGAAAACATGAGCAACATAAATGAGTGGCAAGAAGTTAGGCCATGGCCCATACCGGGCTGCCAGCGCCACAGTGTTTTTTTTTTCTATAAATACGTTTTTGTATGAATTTCAAACATTATTATTGTATTGTAATATAGGCATTCCTAAAGTTAAAATATTCATCGGTGATTTACTTATGTCAAGGAGAAACAAATAAGCAAATGTGAGTGTTAACAATTTTCGGTCAATTATTTGGGGCACATTTTAATAGTGAGGATCTGCATAAAGATAAGACAAAGGTTGAAGCCATAACAGCGTTATATCCACCTAGGAATATTTCGGAATTATAATCCTTTCTACGGGTGGTTACCTATTATCTGCAATTTGCACCTAATATGGCAACATATATGAACTCTTACCATATCGTTTTTGATGGGAGTCAGAACAACAGACAGCATTCGACGATGTCAAAGAAAAATTATCTCGTGACATCGGTTTAGCGTACTTCGATCCTTAATTACAATTAAAACTGATTGTAGATGCAAGTCCTGTGGGCAGTTGGAAATTTACCCAGTAAGGAAATTCAAGTCGGAAGCTTATGGGCAGTCTTTGTTAATTATATTAAAGATAAAAGTGCAGAGATATATTTTAAGAGAAATCAAGATGAAACGTCGAAAGACAAAATTCTAAGTAAGGTATGAGAATTTTTATAGAACGGCTGGCCATTGTTTCCGATTCGAACTTATTTCCGTATTTTACTAGGAAGAATTAACTTTCTATAGAGTCGGGCGTGATTTTCTGGGGCTATATAATAATAATTCCCAATGGCCTAAGGGATGAAGTTTTAAAAGTAATACACCAATCGCATTTGCGTTTTGTAAAAATGAAAGGAATGGCTAGATCATATTTTTGGTGGCCTTCACTTAACAAAGATCTAGAAGAAGTTCCCAATTTATACGAAGAGTGCTTACCTATTTAAAAACAACCCTTAAAAAAATGCCCATGGAAATGGAAAAATCGTGGGAAAGGGTGCCTTTAGACTATATGGGTCCCATATATGGGCATTACTTTTTAGTTATGGTTGATGCACAAACCAAATGGATTGAATGCATCGATGTGTGCCAAAACAGAATCAGCTCCAAAACCATAGATCTTAAGGGCAATTTCGCTGGCTTTGGGCTGCCCGAAATAGTTGTTTCCGATAATGGAAGATCTTTCACTTCTGAAAAATTCAAACAATTTCTGAGCGGAAATGGTTTTGAGCACGTGTCACCTCCTATGGGACACCCAGTAACAAACGGGCAAGCGGAAAATAGTGTAAATATAGTAAAAACGGGTTTTAAAAAGTTCGAAGAATTAAATGAGTGCTTAAAAGCGTTTCTTATGTATTATAGGAATTCCATTCACACAGTATGACAGGTTTTTCTACGGCTCAGTTAATGTTCAATAGGAAAGTTGGATTTAATTAACCCTTTCAGAAAGGAGAGTGAGTTTAACGCAAGTCATTTAAAGACCAAAGTAGAACCAAAGCAAGGTAATCAAAACGAAAATTATGTCGGTAAAAAGGAATAAAGATTGTCATTTCATCATTTTGTGATGGCAAAAGATTTTAGTAATAAGGGGAAAGTTAGTTGGATTAAAGAGAAAATACATCGCATATTACTTAGTGGAAATTTTTAATAAAAATGTACTATGGAATCGACATATTAATCAATTAAGATTTTGCTTGTGTAAAAAAGTTAATAAATATGTTCCCGAAACTTTAAATGATGTTAACCTCAAAATCAACATAAACGAAAAATAACACATATAATAAATCTACAAAGTTTAATTATCGTTGTTCATTGATTTCATATAAAAAAAGGCATCCTGAAGATGCCTTAAAATTATGGACGCTAGACCACCGGGTCCTGTAAAAATTTTTATATTTTTTATAAAAGTAATTGAAATTCAAATTTATTATTAATAATACAGATTATAGCGTTAGCTATCGAGACAATAAATAATAATAAAAAGAAATTAAATTAAACGGTGGTGAACGCCATACGGGCGAACAGAATTGACTGTGCCCAGGAATTTAATACTTAATAAAAATAAAATGATTTAATCAAATCAGTCAAGCACTTGAGAGTAAGTTGAATTGATTTATTTTTATTTTATGCTACATATGTATATATTGTAGTACATAATGTATATGAAATTCTTTGTTTTTATTTCACACAAGTGTAGTGTGTATACTCTACAAATGTTTCATTCTGATATAGAGAACTATAGTATAATAGTTGAGCTGCTGCCTCATGAAACAGTTATCGTACGCGAGATATTCGTCGCAAAAATGTACGACCTGGTTTGAGGATCGGTGTAACTGTAATGGTGAATGATTTCGCGCACAGTCTATAAACCGTTTAACCGTAGACGATTTGTGAATCGTACCCGCAAAATAGATTTTGTTTGAAATTTAAACACAGACATTCGTACTTCAAGATATTTTTGTAATCCATAGTATTTCTTAAAACACATAACCCAATTGTCATAGTCAAAGTCATGGAGCTTATTAAATCAGATGTTTAATATTGTATTCCCTTTTTGTCAAATTTGCTTAAGTTGATATTCTGTCGCAAATGTACCGGATATTGTTCGTAAAATAAAACATAAAATGTTCATTATTTAATCAATATTTTCCTGTTGCAACACATGTCCCATCATTTTTTTCATTTTTCAAAACACCTCTATGATCGGTATGATCTCAATCTCTTTTTTCGAATTTAATTATATGCTAAATCTGGTGAATACGGTGGTTGATCGATTGCCTTTAAGCTTTTGTTCTTAAATACGATCACAAAAAATTTCACGAATTATTCTTCAGCAATACAGCCTAGGCAAGCGATTCAATACAGCCAAATAATATTCTTTATTGGCCATCGATTAGTTTTAATTAAATTTTCTAAAACAATTAACGCGCCTTTAAATTTCAAATTCCTGGTACTTTTTTGAATATACATACCTCAGAACTATAGGTTTAACCCGTTAAATTTATATTCATATTATTACAGCAATTTTTATGTGCAAGTTTTTGCTTTTGCTTGCACATATAAAAAAAAAGTTGCTAAAGTAAGTGTTTGGGGGATTTATGTCATTGCACTTTAAAAGTGGTAAATAAAGTCGTCAGCATAGCAGGTATGATTGATTAGTCTTGCGAAAAGTATAAATTACCTTATTTCACTTAAAACTACACTATAACTAACATTGCCAAAATTGAGGTATGCTCTGTTTATATAGTATATTTTGCATAAACTCGAAAAGCGATCTTTGGTTTAGGACTTGAATTTTCTTTCCGATTAAAAAGTTTTTATGTATGAATTCATTTAGGAAAGCTGGTTCAAAACAATAAGAACATCGATGCGATTTAATACAGAATTTGGAATAATTTCAAAAATAAAAAAATTTTTTCAAAAAAAAAAACGAGAAATTCTTCTTAAACAAATTTGTAAGCGATTTGTATTCTTAAAAATTTGCTCTTTCATATGTTATATATTCTTTATTTAAAAGATATATTAGAATTTATTCTGGATGCTTTCTGATTGTGTCCCTACTCCAAGTATTAATTATTCATCTATGTATATTTATACGAGTATGTATAATAGACACGAAACACAAGTTCACCTTATAGTTTTTTGACTTGAACTTGACTTAGAAGATATATATGATATTTGGTGTCACTCGGATTTGCGTGTTGCAAAACAACTCTGTGCTTTTGAGCATAACTATGTACACACATTTGTATCTATATTTACTTTAATTTCAATCCAATATAAGTTTATAAGACTACATTCATAATATTATTGCTAAATAATTAGTAGCATTCTCCTTACCTCACAACATAATTTGCTAAGCGGGGTTTTTTGTGGAATCTATCCTTTACACCATCCCATACGATTTCCAGGCATACGGTAAATTGCAAACCATAAGTACAAAACACGCTTAAAGCAATCAAAACCTTAACAAGTTGTGCCGGTCTATAACAGAAATAATAAATAAATAAGCCATGCTTTAAAATACAACTTATTTTGAATCTTACAATTCATGAACTGGTAAGTTTAATGTAATACTGTCTGCTGTATCACTTCCATATCTCCAATAACCTAGGAATCCAAGAAGCGCATACACCAGGGCAACTCCCGTCATTCCTTGAGAAAGAATTCCCCAAGTTCCAAGGAAATTTCTTGGCGTTCGCATGTTATTTTCCAGTGGCATAATTACACCAATTGCTTCCATAGCAAATATAGTTATAGAAAAGAATGCGGGTAAAGTAGAAAATTGCACATATTCTCTCTCCTCAATTGATGGTAAGCCTTTCGCCAAATAATAAAAGGTGATGAGTAGGCCAATTGCTGTCAACACATTTGCCAACATTGATACAGGTGCCAAGCTTTTGAGATTTGGAATCCATGTTAAGAGAACCAGTGGAATAAGCAATGCAGCAATAAATAGCCGAGTATTTATATTTATTCCTGTCCAATAAATTAGTACCTATACATAAAATTAAAAAATTTTCTTTCAAAAAGTTGCTGAATGCGTTTACTTGTTCAAAATTTTTCGCTATAAGGACTGTATAGACAGAGCAGGCTCCGAAATATGATAGGAACAACCCAGTGGAGACTAAAAATCTTGAGAACCCAGCAAAAGGTCTCAAGCATTCGGGACCAGATTGAAATATTTTTTCGGATATTTCGGCAAAGCTCATTTTCATTTTTTTTTCTTTGTAGTACAACACATGACCGCATTTCACCTGAAAAGATAAGAAATATGTATATAAAAATATTTCATAGAATCTGTTACAACAACAAATGGTAAATTGTAAAATACACTTAAATATTAACTAAAGTATTGTCCCCAAGGAAATATCCTTTTTAGCATTGACTAAAAGTGGTATATTCGAAATCACTTACATAAAATAAAAGACCTCATTTAAATCCTTATCTCGAATTTCCTTTTAGGAGTTTAGAACTACATTATCCCATTTAAAATATTCTCTTAATTCTTACACTAAAGAAATATTTAACTTGTAATAAAATGTAATAAAAGGTTGTAGTAAGCTTGCTTGAAAATAAATAAGAGTATATCTATCTGAAAAATCAATATTATTTAATTTTAGCGTTTTATAAAATAAACTCCCTACATAATTATGAAAATGATTTTATTCACCACCCAGAAATAAAAAACGAAGGGAATTTTCGGTGTACACACAGCATATACTATTTTTGACAAAATAATCAGAAAAGTACTGACGTGTTTATCAAATCGTATACAGCGAAACTTTCGGAATTCTAAAATTATTTTTTAAATCGAATTTGATAAACAATTAAATGATGGTTAAGGTCTCAAATACTATTGAAATGTTCATAAAATTGATTTTTTTTAACAGATTTTTATTCTATATATTTTGAGAATTTTTCAAAAAAAATTTAAGAAAATTCCACTTTATTACAAAGTTATAGTAATAAATATGACCGGACAACTGGTTGGGATGACTACCTGGCTAACAACCGCGACCCTCTCGATAGTTGCGTTTCGTATCGTATTTCTTTTGTTCACAAAACCTGGGTTTCATAGAAAATAAGGTCATTTGTAGAACTATCTGTGAAGTTAAAGATCAAACGGACGAAAGTAAAGGAGGAAGAAGGGGTACAGTAGGAAGCTGGAATGGGGGACTAGCCGTAAGTTCACGTTGTACCTTCTAGAAACTCTAAACACATTTTTATTGAAACTATGTTTTCAGACAGTGTCAGCATGATAGATTCGTCAATTTTTAATATTTTGTTTTCTTAAAACCTTGATAATTATTTCCTCTACAGTCTGACGAAAGTTTTTTTTTTAATTTTTTATATTTGTTTTAATTGCATACATACGATTAAAACATTGTAATTTCTTTATTTTTGAAAAACAAAAAAACAAAAAATTCCCTCCGTGAGACTATAAGTACTACATTGTTTTACAGGATTATTTTTTAATTTTGCAGATTGGATATTTTTCGTGACGTAGTGATGTCGACAAGGAGGTGCCATGGTGTTTACAGTATTTCAGTTACACCCATACAAATTAATCTTAATATGAAAAAAAAAAATTATATTTTTTTCCTTGTTGTAGAAATGTCAATAAGAAATGTGTATTTAACAATTAAATTTTTATTCCACCATAAACTCGTATTCAAATTTATTTGGCTTCCTGGTCCCGCAGGGGTATGAAAGGTATTAAAAGGTGTACTACGAGTATAAGTTGTATAAATATAATTGCAATAAAATCATCAAATGAATTTTTTTTTTATGGAGAAAAATTGTACGTACGTATATGTAACATATATATTATTACTTTGAATTATTTGTATATTGAATGTTCTTCATGCAAGTTTACTTTGTTAAGATTAAATTTTGGCATAAGACTTATTAGTCGAAGATTTGAATTTTAGTTCTTACCCAAATGGTCAATTGTTCATTATATTTTATGAATACTTTTGTTATTTACTGTCAGCTTCTTCATAAACAAAAAAAAATTTTCAAATATTTAACAAAGAAAGATACAAAGCAAAACTATACGAATTCGTTCATCAAAGTGTTTAAAAGACTCAAACTTTGACTTGAGAAACATAATTTTTAACTATAATCAGACTTACCAAAATATAAGCACAGTGTGTGCAAATAAGAGCTGTGAAAAAAGTTGCCACTACGCCCAAAAATATGCCAGAATACATAAAAGCTATAGGCATCGATAAGATTCCAGTGCCAAGTGCCGCTTTAAGTAGATGCGTTAGCGTTTCAGTGTCACTTCGTAAAATTTAAAAGAGAAAAATAAAGAATTTATGAAAGAACCTTTACTATTAGTATACTTTTATCTACTCACGTAGTTGCGTTTTCCATTGTAAGGCGCTCTGCAAAAGGGTCATATCCTTCTTTGCCATTTTCAGCATCTGACATTTTTGTCCTTATTGCGAGATAAATAAACAAATAATAAACACCCAAATAACTTCACATACGAAACCACACTGACTGCCCATGCTTTTACTTCGTTTATGTTTACTAGAAATATTACTCAAAAAACTGCGAAAACAAGCAGTTCTGTATACACTATATTTTGGAATACCTAAAAATCTGCTTAGCAAGGCATATCGTATTACTAACATCGACAAACTCTACTCTATTCAATTTATTATTAAATTACATCAGAAAATTTCAAAGCATGCACCTACGTTGGTGCATGCAGTGATATTGGTATAAGCTGAAATTTTATTTGGATACAATACGTTGTTGTAACCATTTTTATGTGTTTTACTATATACATATGTATGGATATCCACGAAGTCCTTAGTTTACAGATGAGTCATTGAGCTTTTCTTTTGAAAAATCGAAAATTGAATATATACGTACATATATATAAATGCACGATTATATACATATTGTTAAAATGCTTTTGTAGATAAAAGAATTTAGTAAATTATTTAACATATACATATGTATTCAGGGTACAAAAATAGATTGATTGTTAATAGAACGAAGTCAAAATTTACTGAAGAAAAATTAAAGACTCTAGTTAAATTATGAAAAAGAGTTAATGGTAGCGAGCATTAGTTTAAATATAATAAAGTTGGTATATTATATTATATTTCTTTAATAAAATAACTGTTGTACATTGTAGAAACAGATGTATCTAAGAACCAATATTTCTTTATTTCATATAAGGTTAGAGAAACTTATATGCTTTTTTAGCAGAAGATGATTTTTTGAAATAATTCAATAAGAACTGAAATAAAAATTAAGTATCAAAAAGTATCAATACTCATTAAATACCTATGAAATGTAATATATATGTATATACATTGTCATTTTCTTTAAACAAAGCCTGTAATACCACAAAAGTGAACAAAGGGCAAAAGACAGTTAAATAGGAGCTTTACATTCTAGAGCACTCAAATTGATTCTCAATACTTCATCAATTGCAAAATAAAATGATGTTATCGTGTAATGCGACAATGCATTGCAATAGTTTTCCCTATTTACAATTCAGCAGAATACTTAGGACGATTTTCATATCCGCGATGACTTCATTTTAAAATTGAACAAGTTTAAAATATGCTCAGTTCAGTCGTGCGTTGCCCTTTTAGACTCCCTCCGCATTGCGGCAGTTCTTAGTTGTTCTAAGAACTCTGTTCCGCCTTTTCGTGCTCAAGGTCACCATTGTTTTTAAAAACTTCTAAACAAAACACAAAATGTTCAGATCGACCACAATTGCATCAGTTTGAAAGCTGCATATATAGAATCTATACACACGAGCTATACACAGCCATGTTTAGCACTGGCATTCTTGCCAAATTTGTCAGATTGCCTTGTCGTGACTTTCTTAAATATCTTGTATAAGCTGGTAACACTAATTGGCATTGGCAGAACATATCGAGCTTGCGTCTGCATGAATTCAAATAGAAGGGGCAACAATTGGTGTACTCTTAAATAAAAACGAAACCAAGAACAAAGTAATTGAAAATAGCATCTCATTACAGATTAAGCAAAGATTTCCATATGCCAATCGCTGGTTCTTTGGTCTTATAAGACAGTGTCAACAAAGACTAAGGAATTATATAACTGTCATCATTTCTGTTTTGGCGCTGAAAAATAGACTTTGCGAATTTCGTATTTTTGAAAAGATTCTTCGATAAATGTTCGCACAACGAGCTACGGGCTACAGTGCGAGTATCATCAGTCGCCTGAAATGGCTAGTATAAACAATATAAAATGGATAGATACCAACACTCCGACCCGAAGAGTGCTCGATTTGTAGATATGGAGAAAGATTTCATCTAAGAAATGGAAGGAGACCTTAATGAGTTTGGAATGTAAACGTGGAGGCAAAACGCCACTATTTGAAGAGGTTTATAGTTGATATTGAACTGAAGTGCAATCTTAGTAACTTGATAATAATATATTGAACTCACAACTGGTGAAACTTTATAGTTAGAAATAGATATGGTATTTTTTAATCTAAATGTATTTAAAATATCGGCATCAATCGTATTTCTACATATTTCTTTCATGTATCTATACTTGCTAACACCATCCAATTTTTGCATTGAAACCCGACTGGTTAATCTATTAAAGGCTATTGGAAAGCCACATATTTTTCACTTAACAATTCACAAAATACGATTTAAAAACCTCATATTCATTTGTATACGTATATACATGCGTGTAGCAATTATTTAATTTTAAGCAAGTATATTTATAATTTAGTACACACGCAAGCCCCCACAAAAGAGAAAGAAGACGACACCAAAAATATCTTCTATGAGCTCTTGAACAGAACCCACGTGTAATGCCCTAGGTATGATAATAAAATTGCTCCGATAACGGATTCAGGCTAATCGGCTTGACTGCCGAGCTCTCTATGGTGATTTGGTACACAAACTCATCTACAAAATATGATCGGATGAAAGTATTTGCGATAAGTGGAACCTCGGCATTTTTTGTCCGATCCTCAGGAAAGGGGAGGCCCTCTGAATTGCGCCGGGAGCATCGGTCTTCTTAACATCACATACAAGATTTTACCGTGTTGAGTACGCCTGAAGCATTTCGTCAAAAACTCGAATTGTGCATATCAGTGTGCCTTCAAAAGTCAACCATCGACCAAGTATTCACATGACGGCAGGTCTTGGAGAAAATCCATGAGCTTCAGATCGATACACACCACCTATTTATCGATTTCAAGGCCGCGTATGACAGCATCTATAGAGACGAGCTATACAGAGCAATGTTTAGTTTTGGCATCCCTGCAAAAGTCGTCCGTCTCTGCTGGATAACTATGGAGAATGCACGCTGCTCCATCAAGGTTGGAGGGATCTCACCGTGACCTTTAGACATTTTTCATTCTTCAACATCATTCTTGAAAGAATAGTGCAAGACTCAGGCGCAGACACAAGAGGAACAATCTTTCAATATCCGTACAAATACTCGTATATGCCGATGATATTGACACAATCGGAAGAAAACATTGTGATGTCTGTGGCGCTTTCGCGAGTATTGAGGACGAAGCGAGAACACTCAACACTGGCATTTCGAACAGAATGTCACTTCGACAGATATAACTTTGAGGTAGTTAACGACTTTGTCTACCTAGGCTCCGCTATAAATTCAGACAACGACACCAGCGCCGAGATCTTTGGGATAAGGAGACAATTGACAACAAATACCTCTGTCGAACAACAAAAGTTACCCTATATAAGACCTCTATGGCGCAGAGTCATGAAAGTTATCAAAAAATGGATGAGGGCTATTTTAGTTACTCTGAGAGGAAAATTCTGTTTTCGGTCGTCTGCATTGACGGTGAGGAGATATAACGACGAACTGTATGGACTGTACAGCGACATCGGCATAGGCAGAAGAGTGAACATTAAACTTTCTGGTCCGAAAAGTCTTCGAATCCGCGCTCGAGAGACAGCGCAGTAGATGAAGACCGGAACTCGGATAGTCACGCAAGTCGAAGTGAACCTCAGTCAACCCAGCATGCGAAACTGGATAGAGCTGGCTTGAGATTCTTGTTGACTAAGGCTCACGTCCACCCCGCACTATAGCGCCACCTAAAGTAAGTAAGTATTAACGTCTTTATAACTTTCGAAATACTCCTATCAATGGGTTTTGCGTACGCAGTTGGCCTCATTCTCTTTAAAACTATTGTATAACATTAAATGTTGATTTACTGCCAAATAAAATCCGATCAATGACGGATAGCCCCAATAACGGTATTCAATATAAAATGAATCCACAATCTTCTATTTGTGAGCACAGTTTAAATATACCTACATATGATTAAACTGATAGCCTCAAATTATAAGCTCTGAATTACAAATTTCCTGTCACGCCCTAATTTGTTGGTCCATGCTTAATTTCGAATCATTGTTCTGTTATATTATATAATTATTCTATTTGCTATATAATTTACTCAAGTGAATAAACAAATCTAGTAACAAACAGCGCAGCAACTTTTACGACCTATGCCGCTGTCACTAAAATGCAACATTCTTAAAAAAATGTAATCAATTAATTGTGTTCTTGTGAATTTATACATCATAACAAAAATAAGGTCATCTTTGGAAAGTTCGATCTATATGCTATTTAAATTTCTTTGATTACTTTTATGCTATATTTTTTTGCTAAAGTCTTTATTACACTATTCAGATAAGATCGACTGAACGATATAATATTATCTGTAAAAAAAAAAAATTTACAAAGTAAAACAAAGATCAGAAAGCAAATAGTAAAAATCTGCATGAACTGAAAAGGAATTGTTAAGCTTAAAATACACATGCTGTTATCAAATTTCAAGATAGGAAGATTGCATGTTGAAAATTAATTGAAAAACTTCAAAGTAATCTGTAAAGATCTTCTCTTTAAAATAACATTTTAAATTTGGAAAAAAATATTTTATTATGTCGAGATGAAATTTGCAGAGAGAATAAAATAATTGCTGAATTAATTTTTCATATTTAAGAGTTAATCAAAAGGCCACGAAATGACACAAATTGGTTTTATTAACTAATTAAAAATGAGCAATATTAAGTTTTTGTAATTTATTTCTTGACCTATTCAATAAAACAATGTACGGAAGCGAGCATGAGCTTCCAGAGTGGCGCACACAATTCAAATTCAAAAAGATACTTACACAATGACATGTATCTTTTCTCCCCGCGGGAGAAACTGTTCCATTTCATTCGGCACATTTTTGCCGGCATCCTGAAAATTGATGACATACAAATTTTTATCTAATGCAATCAATTTAAGTTGAATGAACCAAATACTTACCGATATGTTAACCATGATGCCTTTTGATTTTGAGTTAAATGCTCTAAAGTAAAATAAAGGGAAGAAAATATTCGTATAATAGTTTAATTCAATTTGTTGGATGTATTGAAGTATACATAGATAAGTGTCTGTATATATAGATACATACATATGAATATGCATTAACAAAATCAAGCAATTTTTTGATTAAAGACCCTTGTGATCAATTAAAAACGAATTAAGTTGCAGACGGCACGTTTGCATACGCTTCAAAATCATTTTAATAAACTAAATTGTTTGGCTTCAAGAATACAAGACATTATGTATTAATATAATTTTTAGTTAATTTAGTTATAAAACCAACGTTTGCTTGTGAATTTTGTACATAAGTTTATTATTCTTTTTAAGAAATACGTGACGTGTGTCCCATGGATATATATATGCTTATGTGGCGTTTCCAAATCTGAACAACACTAAAAATTTGTGGATGTTAAATGTTATTTTTAAATACACTTCATGAATTGTTTTTTGAACTGAAATCCAAAAATATATTTGAACTTTTCATAATAATATTTTAAATTGTTACCGAAAGCGGGTTTTGAAAGGTTTTGTTTTAGCTATAAGCAAATAACACGTTCCCCAAGGGGAGACTTTAAGTCTGGTTGAATGGATCACATTGCGATAATATGTTTAAGGATAACCTTAATATGTATTTGACCACGAACCTTAGAATTTATTAACCTCAAAGAATTATTTGGAAATAATGTTTTAGTGTTTACCAGCGAACGGTCAGCACATAGATCCATCCAACAAAAAAATCACCACCAGGCTTTTTAACCTAGTACAAAATTCATATTTATATTTGGTAAACCAATTGTCAGGTTGCAAGCTTACAGTGTCATTTTTATTAAGTAGTTTTTGAAATGTTATCGTGATGATTTACACGCTTTAACAAGTTTACCAAATTTTAAATATGGTAAATTTTAAATATAGAATGATAGTTTTGTGCGCCAAATTTTTATAGAGCACTTCCATCATATTACACCCGACATAACTGACTATCTGAGACCGTATTTCGAAGACAATATTGCATCCGTTCAGGAGAGTGTTGAAAAAGGCCCACAATTATCGATTCGACGTCTTTCACAACACCTTGGTCTTTGTCCGTCAATTTTTTTTGGAAAATTTTACGCTAAGATCTTGGTTTGAAGGCCTAAACAATCCAGCTCGTGAAGGAATTGAAGGCGAATGACAGCGGTCATTGCGTCGAAATTTCAGTGAATTGGTTCAAAATCAACTGGCCTTGGATCAGCTATCGAAAAATTATGTTCAGCGGTGAGGCTCATTTTTGACTCAATGCGCCAGCGCATACTAGACTTAATACCTCGGGCTAAAATTGGTTTTATAGAAGAGGGAGATGAAGTGTGAAGATAAAACGGGGTACAATTAAAACTCGAGATTAAGCGGTTGAACATCGGGGTAAAACATATACACACATAAGTTTATAATTTAAAGGGTAAGAAAATTATGAAAAATATTACTACGAGTACAAACAAAATCGATTAATATGTACACACAATTTTACCCCGAAATATTCATCCCCGGTTTAGTCCCGGGGAAAAATTAGTCCAGTGTGCGCTGGCAAAATCATCTCATTTGAAGAGTAGATAATTCACATGTTCATGTTATTGAGAACGTACGGCCGCAAGCTTTGTCATCGAATTTAGCCATGGTTGGCATATGCCCGAAGTTGTGTTTAGATATTATTTGCAGAATGTGTTCTCCTGAACTTCTACTGAATGCAAATAAATGTCTATTGAATCAAATTGCATGTGTTTTGTTTGAAAATAAAATTAGTACTGGTTTAAAAAACACTTTTTATCAGCAACAACATCAATTTACAATTTTAATTTTATGTAAAGTTTGCTTTTCACATGCTTTATTTTTTAAAGGGGGGTTTAAGAAATCTTTCTCTTGTGAACATTGTTCGTCAATTTTTGACTCGAAATCAAGTGTGTGTGTTAAATCGTCCGCCAAATTCACCTAATTTGGCAACGTGTTCCCAAAATTGAAGTTAAAGTTGAAAATATGCTTTGGACGACATTCCGACCATTATAAAATAAATTAAAGTAGTGTTTTAATTATGTTTTCTAGAGTCAGTCAGGGATATTATTTGCCATACTGTATAAAATCTAATTGTAAAATTAGAAAAAAAAAATATACGAAAATCGGGTATACCGGGCAATGAAAGCGCGCAAAAGTTGTCAAGTTTTTGATATACTATAGTCTGATGCTAAGAAAGTTGGTGCCGATTAATCAAGCATAAGAAATTGTATGTTCTGCCAGGAATGTCGCATGCCATCAATATGGTGAAAGTTGCCTTTCAAAAGCCATTTCATCAGCATGTTCTGTGAGCATTTGGGAACGATGAATCTGTTTTAAACGAATGAGAAATTACTTTTCGAAACGGTAAGTTCAAGTCGCTTTTAATGATTCGAAGTATGATATGCACGAAATAAATCATAAAGCAATTTCAAATACGAGTACACTCTGCTTTTCATATTTGTAAAATAGTCCAAACATTTGGAAAATCAACAACCTAGTAAAACTCCATTGTACTTAAGCACATTGATGGTTGCTGCCGTTTAAGTGATTATATTCAGAATTGAAGTACAATGCTCACATCTGATTATGTGCTCTTTAGCTCCCTCTGCACTTGATCGATAGAAAATGTAAATATATCAATTGTAAATGGTATGACACGATCCTTTAAGATACTAACAGAAATGTTGCTTTTCTTGTAACCTAAATTTGAAGGAATCAAAAAGTGGGACCGGCAAGGATAGGACTAACAAGTGATTAAAATATGTTAAACACATATGTACAATATATGTCTCGTCAAGATTGCATACAAACAAACACGTACAAATAATAGCGGACTTTTACGAACTATTCAGTAAGCAAAATATTATATCTTCTTAGGAAAAATCATACCAATTTCGGAACAAAGGCTGCACCATAGAATTCCACTCATAAAAACAAGCTAAGCATTTTCTTTTGTTTTATAAACTAGATAATGTAATAATGTAATGTAACGTATGGATTTGTGAACATACATATATACCCCTAAATTAATGCGACGCGCTTTGCAGCAATGCAAATCGGATATGCAGTACAATTGTTCTATTTTTAGATAAAATGCACTAAAATATATACAAATATATACAACGTGTCTTAAAAATAAAATTCACTTAAATAGGTGCAACGCTAAAGAAGACATTTTATATAGGGTGTCTGTATTATGGTGTATTACAAATTAATGAACAGTAACAAAAGATTTTTGTTAAAAGATAAAAGCTAAAAGGTACGAAATAATTCAATTTACCAATTGGATGAAATAGTGTACCAACTGCAGATATTGCACGCAAGTTAATGAGAACTGAACCCGAGAACCTCAACGTGCCAACGATCTCCGCAACTAAACATCAGTCGCAGTAGCCTGAAGAGAATATAACATTATACATAATTTTTCACTTACAACTGACACAGGAACTGAAGTAAAATGACCAGCTGCTCGGATATCGCTTCTCTTTTTGAGCTTAAGAGCAGCTCGAAATTGACGATAAGTTTGTTCAAACATTTTAGGTGAGGCCATATATCTCAGTAGCTACGTAAACATGCAGGATTGCCGTGTTTGGCTGGGAGAATTCAGACGTAGTCATAAAGAAGCCAATAAAGAGCGATGTTAAGCGAAGTATCTAAAGACAATTCAGATAGTACCAAGTTTTAGGTGCTAATTATTTTATTCTTCGATTTTTTTCTTTCTGTACAGAAGTTGACAGGAGTTTGCTTGATCCTGTGAAAAATGTGAATGACGCAATTTGCCATTTTCCCTATTCCCTTTTACTTATTTGTTTTTGACATCCACATGACTGCATTGAATATTATTTCAGATATAAAACACGATAGAATTAATTAACAGCTTTGCCCAAGCCGATTTGAAAGTACTCTTATTTCTGCGAAACAATCTCAAAATATAAACTTATTCGGTTATCAACTGTATACAAATTTGCCTAACTTTGAAATGCGCAATTACAACTGGACTGTCAACTCTGAAAGTAGATGACTCAATTATGAAGCTAATAATACTGCTAAATAACAGAATAACCAACTTCAAACTGGGTTGGACCTTCTGCGAAAAGATGTGTTAGCAGAGATATGCCTAAGACTGTGGCTTGTCACTCCTTCTCTGGAACTCAGTGGTCAACGAGCGACTGATATACCTGGAAGCGGGTGGTAGCAGAGTGGTTGCCTATGCGGATGACTTTGCCGTAGCCTTCTCAGTAGAGCTACTCAATATCATTAAAGAACTCTTAACAAGTCACCCTCTTGGGTGAATTGCTATGAATTTGGACTAAGCCGCTATAAAACTGATCCTGTCACCTTGAAAATATGGTACCAGCTTAGGAGTTTCCGTCACAGCGAAATATTTGGGTTTTATTTTTAAAAGGAAAGGAAAACTATACTGGAAACCTAATATTCAAGAAACAGTAAAAAAGCTATATTAGCTTTATTCTCTGGCAAAAAAAGCCATTGGAACCAAATGGAGTCTTCAAGATAGCATTACCCACTGGTTAAACTTTTTAGTTATAGTACCGATACTCACCTACTAAGTAATATAGTGAACTGCAGCCAAATTCCAAACGACAGCATATAAAGAATGTGCATAAATGAAGCTTTACGCACTTTTCACGCCGTGGCACTGGGTAATCTGTTGACACCATTTCCACATATATTCTCAGTAGCAAGCGGGTACTACTCGTAACGCAGCTATTCCCCTTAAATTTGATATATCTTCTATTTGGCCACGCTAATATGTATTCCTAATAATCGTACATTAGGAGTACTTCCAGGGAACATCAATTACATTGTGCCTCAATCAAAGACTTTCATGTAAGTATGATCTCTAGATTATTTTAATAGGAATGAGGAAGATGATTTCATAGACAATAAGTCAATCTATTTCTATACAGATGGATACAAGCCACAGTTGATGGCGGTGTTTTCTCAGATAAGCTTAACCCAAACCTCTTCTTCTGCCTTCCTAATCACTGTAGCACATCCCAGGTGGGAATTTTAGCAATTGAAGAAGTCTAGTCCTGGCTGAAGAAACACGTGGGACCTGCAAAAGATATCCATGTCTTTTCGAAAAGTTATGCCACTATCAAATACATGGAATCAGATTCATGAAATTTTTAAAAACTGCGATTGATTGCTGTTCATTTATTAGGGAGATAACAGAGCAGTTTAACATTCACCTTTGTTGGGTGCCGCACCACAGAGATTTTCCAGGAAACTATAGGGCCGACGAATTCATTAAAGTTGCAACTATTCTTCCTATCTAATCTGAATGGATATTATACGTATATCAGTCGTTACATGCAAGCTTATATTAAAGCTGAATGATAATACAAGAACAAACCTTAAGGCTCAACCATAATAGGTGAAAGTAAACTGAAGCTACTGTCAGAACTGGACGAAAAGTTTCTCTACGTTACTTCAAATGGACAAGTTGCCCATAATAGGCGTTTGAAAACGTATCAATCTATCAGGTCATGTTGTCATTTGTTTTGTTTATGTGTTTTGCACTTGTGAAAACTTTTAATTCGGTGCCGGTTAAAATTGGGAAATTTGTTAAAGTAATTGTTGTTTCTAATATTTGTTGAAGTAAAATGTTGAAACCAAATATGTAAGTTGTGAAATAAGTGCTTGTACTATAAAGTGTTTAGAAATTTCGTGCTTTAAAAAATGTAAACAAAAAGTAGGATTCAATCTATGAAAATTTTCAGTCGCATTTCACTGTCTCGGTTATTGTCTTGTTTAACTATATATTAAAACATAACCTTCTTTAAACACTTTTTACTAAATATTGAAAGGAAAAAAAACAACACAACAATTTCTTTATGTTCCACAAGTGCTTTGTTTACATTTTTTAAAGCACGATTCTGTTCAAACCAAAATTTCTAAACACTTCACAGTCAACTATTTCTAAACTTACACATTTGATGTCGACATTTTAACTCAACAATTACTTTAACAAATTTTCGAACCGAATTTAATTTTTTTACAGCAATTTGTTCCCACACATAAGCTTCCTGGAATTCACCTCGCAAGAAAAAGGCACAAATCCACAGTAAAAGCACTTTGGATGATTTTGATAATCAAATATATGTGTTTCCTTCTAATGTAAATGTTTTTGAAAGAAATTACACATTTTTCGCAAAAAACAATTATTACATTCAACAGATGCTTAGCTGTCAAATTTTCATACGAAATGCGATCCTGATCGCAATTCACGTACGAAAGCAAAAGTGATCGAAAAATCGACGAAACAGAGCACTCCGAAATTATGGGTGAAAGATACAAATCACTTGTAATCGCACATTTACGTACGTAGTCGTACGGTTCCTTTCGCCTATTATGGTCTGCCTTTAGATGTACTATTGGATCAGTATGCCAGTATGTCAAACAAATGACCAGAACTAGTTCTAAATAGCTGTAAGAGTTCGATCTCTCATTTAAGAAACATTTACCTCCAAGCGTTTGATTTTCAAAGACGGAAACATCTAAGGGCTGCCATAGGTTTCATCACTGCAAACTGTCTTAAAGGCAAGCATTTGCCTGAAAAATATTGAATTTTTCCCTCTACCACCAATACCTCAATTGCCCTCTGCCCCCACTTTTGAACAATCAGAATGGTTCGTCGAACGAGGGTCCACTTATTTAGTCATTTGCCCATTTCTTTTACTAGCCACACTAATCACCAGATAAAGATCCAACCAAGAATTGTTGGACGTCTCTAAACAGGAGAGTCTCTGAACGCACGAGAACCTTTGGAATATGACCAATTCGAATGAAACATGTCGAAGAGACAGCCAAAATGCATGTATGTATATGCGACAAAATAAACAAATTTTGAAAGTAATTGAAGAAAAACTTAAGCATACGAGTATTATTGTACGAATATGAATATGAACGAACACAATGTATCAATATAAAGAGCGATCATTAAATACCACGCAAAACTTGGTTAAAATGCACCAAAAACGATAATGCACCGAGTTACACAGCACTCATTGTTCGTTAATTTTCGGCTCGAAATCAACTGCGTGTGTAAAATCATCAGCCATATTTGCCTGATTTGGCACGATGCGACTTCTCTATGTTCCAGAAATTAAAATTGAAATTGGAAGGATGCTTTTTTGAAGACATTCCGAACATTCAATCAGCACGGGAACTGAATTCAATCCCGCAGAATGAGCTAGAGCAGGCATTTGAATCACTATTTAATCGTTGCAATAAGTGTATTGAATCAGGGGGAGAATATTTCGAATAAAAAACACCCGAAAAAAAAAAAAATAAATCTAGAGCCAGTCCGGGATATTATTTGCCATACAGTGTATATTTATTTACGAACTAGTTCTTATCAAAATATTAGGATTTAATGTTTGTTTTTTTTTGCTAAATAAATTGTTTAAGTTAATATGAATATTTTGAACGTTTAATTGTTTTATAATTCTTATTATTTCCATTGTTATAGCAAATTGCAAGTTGCAGAGGCAAGGAGTCGGCCCGAAATGCAGGTAGTGAACGGACCGGCACGACCGGTCAAAGCTTTGAAAAAGGGTATTGTTCAGTCAGTTCTTTAGTAAGATAAATAATCAGGCACATACAATTGGAACTAGTTTAGACTCGCTGAACATTCAACGTCACAGAATCAGTTTGCTTTGTAACGCCGCCGTGCGTTTTTTGTTTTGAGTTTTTTTCAAAATTACTTTTATAAAACTGGTGCAATGGGTAGTACGCTCATAAATTTTCAATTTTGAAAGCTTCGTGTTTTTACTCTTCCTTAATTTATAGTAAGTAACACTGTGAAACACAATATCTTAAATAAGAAGAAGAAAACGAAAAAACAAAATGGTAAAAGGGGTATTTAATGAAACAGATCGTATTAATAGGTACAAAGCAAAGTGTAAAATATGCCCTAGGTGTTGATGAACTCTATTTCTACTCTATGCTACAGTAAAAATGTAAACATATTGCATCAGATTTTGAAGTTATGCCATGCGGAGCATCTTTTACTAACACGAACGAAAAATAAACAATCGATTTAATTTGTTCATTTTGCTAAATTTGTCTTCCACGTGGTCGTACTATTTTGATATGCTTCTACAATGCATACAAGTATATATTATACTACGAATTCACATGTGCGATCACAAATAAAATCGTTTATCGATATACACTCATGAAAACAAAAACAAAAAATAAAACGTGATGTGTTTTTTATTTTTATTTTCCTTGATTCATCACTCTTTTTTATTGCTCTTAAATTCGAAAACTAAGTTAGTAACGTAGGGTATAAGAGAACAAAATTACTCGTTTTCAAACACTATGTAAATATAATTACAATATACAATATTATATCTATCATCTATGTATGTGCCTGGTGCACTTCTTTCATTATGGTATTGTGATGAAGTTTATAGTTATAGTTATTTATTGTATTTTAATGAATAATTCGTCGGCAACTACTTTAAAATAGTAAATTGTAAAGATCACTACTTTTTCATCAGACAATAAAAGCAGCGAAGTTAAGGATCTCTACCTTAAATAAGCTCACTTACTCTCTTGCCAATCGCAATCCTCTCACCTGTGCATAAGAACCGACGAACAGAACTGGACTACCAGACAGTATATTATATTTATTTATTTTAACTCAATAAACCATAACCCTATACTGTATTAATGCTTTCTAAATTTGATAATTTTGAATTTTTTTTATATTTAGAAAATTTGTTAACGTAATTAAAAACGACAACCTTATCAGTTTACTTTAGATTACGTCAGTGGTATTCCCTAGGTACTCGTAATATTGCATAGGTAGCGTGTACTCATATGTGTTGATACGCAGAGAACGAACAAATATTCAATAAGCTCCTGAGTGGTTGCCACATGGTGTATTTTGCTATTCCTTGAAATGGATTTTTGTTATTATTTTATCGTATTTAAAAATTTCGAAAAAATTTTCATCAGCTATTTTTCACAAGTCACCGGGTTATTTGGAATTTGTGGCGAATCGGAGGATTATGACGTCACACTTTTTGTTTATTTATCTAAGCATTTACTCGATTATTTTTAAGTATCTGGAATTGCTGGAATTATGTAAAAATGACAGTGTGTAGCTTGAAATAAACAATGACGATTGTAATGTTGGGAAAATTATGAGGGAATAACGGAGAATAATGTATTAAAAATGCTCATATTAATTGTGAGTTTTTTTTTAAAAAAAAATAGGGCAATCCGAATCCTCTGCCGTTGGGTTAGACGACGTGTATGTTTCTTTTTGAATCGATGCATTTCTTAAGTCAATGATAGTGTATAGCCTACTTACATTATATAGGTACCTAGCCTTAATGCAGATGATTAGAATATAGAAGGGTAGTAAATATATTGTACGTTTTCTAAAGCATGCATTTCAAAAAACTTTTTTCAACATGCACATTTGGTGTACGAATGTACGAGTATATCCAGGTGTACAGATATCCGAATAAATTACGAGAGCGGGTCAATAAGTCCGTGACTTTTTGAATTTCTGACCTCTTTACTGAAACATCAACACTGCTCCTGTCAACAGGCATCTGTCAGTTGACTCCTGTCAAAATTTAAACTTGCTGCGTCAGTTAGTTTGTGTTTGACAGCTATTTTTATCAGACTACTCACTAATTTGAGGAGAAAATGGAAAAAAGTGAATTTCGTGTGCTTATTAAGCATTATTTCTTGCGAAAAAAAACCATTACCGAGACCAAGGCTAAGCTTGATAAATACTATGGGGACTCTGCACCATCGATTTCAATGGTAAAAAAGTGGTTTACTGAATTTCGTTGTGGCCGTACAAGCACTGAAGATGCCGAACGTCCTGGACGCCCAATTGAGGTCTCTACACCCGAAACAATCGAAAAAATTCACGATATGGTGTTGGCCGACCGAAGATTGAAAGTGCGAGAGATTGTGGAAGCAGTAGGGATCTCGCATGGCTCAGTGGTTTCAATTTTGAATGATCACTTGGGCATGAGAAAGCTTTCCGCAAGATGGGTGCCGCGTTTGCTCACAGTCGACCACAAACACATGTGCAGTTGCCATGGCAAAAATCCATGAATTGGGCTATGAATTGCTCCCTCATCCACCCTATTCTCCAGATTTGGCTCCGAGCGACTACTTCTTGTTCCCAAACCTGAAGAAATGGCTTGGTGGAAAAAGATTTGACTCCAATGATGAAGTCATCTCGCAAACAAAGGCCTATTTTGAGGACCTCGACAAATCATTTTTTTTGGAAGGGATAAAAAAATTGGAGAAGCGTTGGACAAAGTGTATAGAGCTCAAGGGAGACTACGTTGAAAAATAAAATTATTTTTTTATCAAAAAATCTGTGTTTTAATCCAAAAGTCACGGACTTATTGACCCGCCCTCGTATAAATATCTATGTTTCTGTATGTTATAAACATCGGTTGTATAACAATATTATAAAATGCGATATTTTATTTTATTGAACTTAAACTTAAAGCAACCGTCATGAGGAAATTACATAGAATATGTGACACATCCTCATCACTCGGACTTTAAACTCAAGTTACAAAATAAATAACTGCTTAAAGTATGTTTTACAGTTATCAATAGTTTGAATTTCCATAAACCAAGAAAGAATATAATTTTAATTAGTCACTAAGCTCTTGGCGTGACCTGAAGACTCACACTTATTACCACTTACATATGCACATATTTTTCCAATATCATTGTTATGCTTTCCTTTAGAAATACAAATAAGAATAAAATAAATGTACAGCAAAATTACACATATTAATATGTTGTATATTTTACTCCAATTAGTTCAAAATTTATTAAGCATTGTATATCATGTTCTAAAGCCAAAATTGCTCTATGATATATCAAATTGAATAGAAGTATCGATATACATGAGTCTACTTAAAATGCTTCTAAAATAATCATTTACTTCTTTTGAATTGCAACATTCGCAGTCGCAGTAATTCATGTGTATTTTGTCTCGATTCTCAGATTAAAAAATAAATCTAGAGCCAGTCCGGGATATTATTTGCCATACAGTGTATATTTATTTACGAACTAGTTCTTATCAAAATATTAGGATTTAATGTTTGTTTTTTTTTGCTAAATAAATTGTTTAAGTTAATATGAATATTTTGAACGTTTAATTGTTTTATAATTCTTATTATTTCCATTGTTATAGCAAATTGCAAGTTGCAGAGGCAAGGAGTCGGCCCGAAATGCAGGTAGTGAACGGACCGGCACGACCGGTCAAAGCTTTGAAAAAGGGTATTGTTCAGTCAGTTCTTTAGTAAGATAAATAATCAGGCACATACAATTGGAACTAGTTTAGACTCGCTGAACATTCAACGTCACAGAATCAGTTTGCTTTGTAACGCCGCCGTGCGTTTTTTGTTTTGAGTTTTTTTCAAAATTACTTTTATAAAACTGGTGCAATGGGTAGTACGCTCATAAATTTTCAATTTTGAAAGCTTCGTGTTTTTACTCTTCCTTAATTTATAGTAAGTAACACTGTGAAACACAATATCTTAAATAAGAAGAAGAAAACGAAAAAACAAAATGGTAAAAGGGGTATTTAATGAAACAGATCGTATTAATAGGTACAAAGCAAAGTGTAAAATATGCCCTAGGTGTTGATGAACTCTATTTCTACTCTATGCTACAGTAAAAATGTAAACATATTGCATCAGATTTTGAAGTTATGCCATGCGGAGCATCTTTTACTAACACGAACGAAAAATAAACAATCGATTTAATTTGTTCATTTTGCTAAATTTGTCTTCCACGTGGTCGTACTATTTTGATATGCTTCTACAATGCATACAAGTATATATTATACTACGAATTCACATGTGCGATCACAAATAAAATCGTTTATCGATATACACTCATGAAAACAAAAACAAAAAATAAAACGTGATGTGTTTTTTATTTTTATTTTCCTTGATTCATCACTCTTTTTTATTGCTCTTAAATTCGAAAACTAAGTTAGTAACGTAGGGTATAAGAGAACAAAATTACTCGTTTTCAAACACTATGTAAATATAATTACAATATACAATATTATATCTATCATCTATGTATGTGCCTGGTGCACTTCTTTCATTATGGTATTGTGATGAAGTTTATAGTTATAGTTATTTATTGTATTTTAATGAATAATTCGTCGGCAACTACTTTAAAATAGTAAATTGTAAAGATCACTACTTTTTCATCAGACAATAAAAGCAGCGAAGTTAAGGATCTCTACCTTAAATAAGCTCACTTACTCTCTTGCCAATCGCAATCCTCTCACCTGTGCATAAGAACCGACGAACAGAACTGGACTACCAGACAGTATATTATATTTATTTATTTTAACTCAATAAACCATAACCCTATACTGTATTAATGCTTTCTAAATTTGATAATTTTGAATTTTTTTTATATTTAGAAAATTTGTTAACGTAATTAAAAACGACAACCTTATCAGTTTACTTTAGATTACGTCAGTGGTATTCCCTAGGTACTCGTAATATTGCATAGGTAGCGTGTACTCATATGTGTTGATACGCAGAGAACGAACAAATATTCAATAAGCTCCTGAGTGGTTGCCACATGGTGTATTTTGCTATTCCTTGAAATGGATTTTTGTTATTATTTTATCGTATTTAAAAATTTCGAAAAAATTTTCATCAGCTATTTTTCACAAGTCACCGGGTTATTTGGAATTTGTGGCGAATCGGAGGATTATGACGTCACACTTTTTGTTTATTTATCTAAGCATTTACTCGATTATTTTTAAGTATCTGGAATTGCTGGAATTATGTAAAAATGACAGTGTGTAGCTTGAAATAAACAATGACGATTGTAATGTTGGGAAAATTATGAGGGAATAACGGAGAATAATGTATTAAAAATGCTCATATTAATTGTGAGTTTTTTTTTAAAAAAAAATAGGGCAATCCGAATCCTCTGCCGTTGGGTTAGACGACGTGTATGTTTCTTTTTGAATCGATGCATTTCTTAAGTCAATGATAGTGTATAGCCTACTTACATTATATAGGTACCTAGCCTTAATGCAGATGATTAGAATATAGAAGGGTAGTAAATATATTGTACGTTTTCTAAAGCATGCATTTCAAAAAACTTTTTTCAACATGCACATTTGGTGTACGAATGTACGAGTATATCCAGGTGTACAGATATCCGAATAAATTACGAGAGCGGGTCAATAAGTCCGTGACTTTTTGAATTTCTGACCTCTTTACTGAAACATCAACACTGCTCCTGTCAACAGGCATCTGTCAGTTGACTCCTGTCAAAATTTAAACTTGCTGCGTCAGTTAGTTTGTGTTTGACAGCTATTTTTATCAGACTACTCACTAATTTGAGGAGAAAATGGAAAAAAGTGAATTTCGTGTGCTTATTAAGCATTATTTCTTGCGAAAAAAAACCATTACCGAGACCAAGGCTAAGCTTGATAAATACTATGGGGACTCTGCACCATCGATTTCAATGGTAAAAAAGTGGTTTACTGAATTTCGTTGTGGCCGTACAAGCACTGAAGATGCCGAACGTCCTGGACGCCCAATTGAGGTCTCTACACCCGAAACAATCGAAAAAATTCACGATATGGTGTTGGCCGACCGAAGATTGAAAGTGCGAGAGATTGTGGAAGCAGTAGGGATCTCGCATGGCTCAGTGGTTTCAATTTTGAATGATCACTTGGGCATGAGAAAGCTTTCCGCAAGATGGGTGCCGCGTTTGCTCACAGTCGACCACAAACACATGTGCAGTTGCCATGGCAAAAATCCATGAATTGGGCTATGAATTGCTCCCTCATCCACCCTATTCTCCAGATTTGGCTCCGAGCGACTACTTCTTGTTCCCAAACCTGAAGAAATGGCTTGGTGGAAAAAGATTTGACTCCAATGATGAAGTCATCTCGCAAACAAAGGCCTATTTTGAGGACCTCGACAAATCATTTTTTTTGGAAGGGATAAAAAAATTGGAGAAGCGTTGGACAAAGTGTATAGAGCTCAAGGGAGACTACGTTGAAAAATAAAATTATTTTTTTATCAAAAAATCTGTGTTTTAATCCAAAAGTCACGGACTTATTGACCCGCCCTCGTATAAATATCTATGTTTCTGTATGTTATAAACATCGGTTGTATAACAATATTATAAAATGCGATATTTTATTTTATTGAACTTAAACTTAAAGCAACCGTCATGAGGAAATTACATAGAATATGTGACACATCCTCATCACTCGGACTTTAAACTCAAGTTACAAAATAAATAACTGCTTAAAGTATGTTTTACAGTTATCAATAGTTTGAATTTCCATAAACCAAGAAAGAATATAATTTTAATTAGTCACTAAGCTCTTGGCGTGACCTGAAGACTCACACTTATTACCACTTACATATGCACATATTTTTCCAATATCATTGTTATGCTTTCCTTTAGAAATACAAATAAGAATAAAATAAATGTACAGCAAAATTACACATATTAATATGTTGTATATTTTACTCCAATTAGTTCAAAATTTATTAAGCATTGTATATCATGTTCTAAAGCCAAAATTGCTCTATGATATATCAAATTGAATAGAAGTATCGATATACATGAGTCTACTTAAAATGCTTCTAAAATAATCATTTACTTCTTTTGAATTGCAACATTCGCAGTCGCAGTAATTCATGTGTATTTTGTCTCGATTCTCAGATTACATATTATTAAATTTTGAGCTGTGCTGTATTCTAATATGGCAGGAGTGAATAATGATCTCTTTTGAAATTGGATAAAGGTCGTGGAGTTCAAATGCTTTAGTCACTACACAATGACTTCTATTTTATGATTGTGCACAAAAATCTGATAATGTATTTTATTTACACATGAATGTTGACATACGTTTTGTACAGCGATCTCCCTAGTCAGAGGTTGGGTAGAGGCAGCCAGCCTGAATTTAGCCGAACATAAAACACGCTTAGGAAATCAGGTAACAGAATCAAAGCCGCCATCCGAAATATCTGGGCGTTATGATTGATAATAGGCTTAGCTTTAAAGATCCTGATCGAACTGAGAAAACTCAAACTTCAAAGAACGCAAAATGATGGAAAAAAATAATATTGCCCGAGATAGAAGACGAAGGCAAGACAGAATTAAGGAAGATTCACAGGGAGGGTGGTAACAATCAAGAATTCCACAGCAGCGAGATCACACGCGCATATTGACCATACATGAACTACATAGATGGCAAATTCTACTATTGCATTTGCAATTCTTGGGCTTTTTCACAAATACACTGTAAGTGAGTCTTCAACACCTATGCAAGCAAAATGAGAGGGGATTTCATATTGTTAACAATTCAAACGCATTCCCAGACAGGGTAAGTATAAATCGCTTTTTAAACGACCAAAATCTGGAAAGTTTGCCAACTATGTTGGTTTATTTATGACCATATTGACAGACACAAGCCCATGCACGAATAAAAATCAAAGCTAACACGCAACATGCAGAGACCCACAACTCTTCCTTTTATTCCCTTTATCCTGACGTACATACGTATACAGACTAACATCCCCACACCTTATTCCGAATTTTCGTCGCACATATACTCGTAAATATACTTACCCAACTAACACAAATCCACCCCATCGCAACACATCCACCTAGCCAGACACACAGGAGACCGTCGTCGTCTGCCTCAAAAGCCAACAGCATGATGAAATACAAGAAATCGACCAACAAGCCATAGCTTTATAGCGAAAGGCTACCCCCTTGCCCCGTGAAGTTATGCCTTTTCCTTATGGCGGTTCCGTGGGGCGAAAACAGGGACGCCGTTTCTTTGCAGAGGTAAGGTTTAGCGAATAGGAGCCTCAGGGACATGCAGCTTCCACTCCGACCAACAAAAAAAGAAAGCACACGGATTTTGCACCTACCATATTAGTTAAAATACATAGAAATTGTTTATATGCATGCATTCGTTAACTTGTAATATGATCATGCTTGCACAAATTTTAGGAACACAATGCGATAAATGTTACCCAAATTTAGTCACTCAATCAGAATAGAATCTTAAATTCACAAATGAATGTGGGCCTAAATTAATTTTAAAGAATACACAAACAAATAAACCTATTTAATTAGAAGTGTTAAAAAATAAACACGTTCATATATATGTACTCCGTTTGTATATATGCACATATCTATGTAAGTATATAGTTAGCTACGAAATGATCAGTTGACAATGCGCTATTTCATCATCAAGAGTCATTTACAAATAATTGATAAACACAATTAACTATCATCTATTTATTTTCTAAGTAAAAACAGAGAATTTCATGTTCAACAGTTGTAACATTCGTATAAACATAAAAATTGTTTTTGTTTCAGTGTATATCCGCTTTGCAGAACATTACTTTAGAACGCATTAAGTACATTAAGGGCTCAATGAGTCAGGAAACACGTGAAAATACTCGTACACATTTTGCCGGTCGCTCGTTTTTATGATGCAACTTTAATTATTTTGATTTGTCTCAATAAAAAGAACAACTTAACATATTTTGATTAAGTAAATAAAATACATACATATGAAGGTAGATATTTATTTAAAAAACAACACTAAAGGGGAATGATTTTATATTAAACCATTCAAATATCATTTTGAATTGAACTTACATTTTATAACTATTTAGGAGTAGACAAAACCTTTTTTTTATTACACGTATTCAATAAGAACGCAAGGCACTGCGTACTTACTAGAATTAGTCTTAACTTTGAATTTTTTTAAAAACGCACACTTTCCATCACCGACAAACTCCTACACAACACTGCTACCACAACGGTCAACGAATGAAATGATTATGAGCGATTGCTGGTTGAACTCTGAATTTTATAAACAAAACGTCACGGTACTGTCACTACTGGTGGTAGAGAATGCGTTGCCATTGGAGTAAATATCTGAAATTCTTATACTCGTATTGTTTGTTTCTGAATATACTCGTACTATAGTCGATACGTACAAGTATTTGTGTGCACTCGAAGTAAATGTAAAATGTGTGTTTTAAAATAAAAACCTCTGTATATAAATGTTTCTTTTTTGTGGCATTGGTAAGCAATAAAAATGACTTTAAATCTATTTTCTAAAAAAAAAAAAATAACATCACATACCAGAATCGTTTATACAAGGGTAACACTTATGCTTGCGTCTACATTAAAGTTGTTTTATGTTAGAATAGCTGTTTGTATGATCTGATGCAACTCGAGGCCATAGTGCATCATGTAGATAATGTTAACAGAACTTCCCAAACTGTACTAGGACTTAATAAAAGGAAACGCCATTTACAAAAAATAAAAAAAATAAATGAAATTTGCGAACAAAACTATTTTGAAAAAATAACAATAATAATAATAAAATAAATATTTATGATTATTGAAAGCTGTCGTAAGCTTTGGGGAGGGTATCATAGTAAGAAGTATAAAATTTGTATCTAACGCATTAACAACTACTGATACTATAATATATGGTATCACGAAATGCCTCTAGTAAAATATGCTTATCAAAAATTGTTTCCAGCGCAGATGTCTGCAAAACACATTAGCTTTGTTTATATGCGTATCTTGCAGCATGCAAAAAAAAATATTTTGTTGTCATTGCTCGTAATGAACTTCATTTGTGAGGTGGTTTTGTTGGAGCACAGTTCAAGGTTAAGTGAAAATTGATTGTGAGCAGAGGTACATAAGTCCAGATTTTTATTTCTTTTTTCCAACAGATACAAAAACTGAATAATCTATTGTTACGTACTATGTATGTTTTTATACATATAAAGTTCATTAAATGCCCAAAAGAGGATTAAAAAAGGGATATCTACTACGGCGATTGATATTAACGGCAAAAGCAGCGCCTATTTGTATGCGGATTTATTATTGGAGGCAGACTTAGGCAAGAAGTCTTGAGTTTTCGTATTAAGGCTAAATTTGGCAACAAAAGTCTTATATGCGCACCCCACACAGAGGAGAAAGATGAGGACACCAAAGATGCCTTCTATGAGCTCTTGCCCCAGACCTACGAGTCCCTATCCATGACAATAAAATTGTCATCTTTGGTAGCACTGTCGGAGGATATAGACTGCACGACATCACCTCTGATAACGAATTCAGGCTAATCGACTTTGCGGCGGGACGAAACATTGTTGTAGCTAGCACGCGGTTCTCCCATTTATGGATGTCCGAACGTTCCGAGGAGCCAATATCGACTCGAACCATTAACTTGTTGTAGCAAGACAAGCTAATGCTGTAACAAATTTCGACGTCAGACAGCTACAATCGCAAGGGATCGCCAAATTCTTTTCCGATCGAGTCTTTTTGGCAAAACTGCCAAAAAGTCATCAGAGATGCCACTACTGATGTGCTAGGATTCACTCGACCACCACAACGAAAGCCCTGGTTTGAAGACGAATGACGGCAAGCGCATGCAGCTAAGTAAGAGGCACGCAATGCGGCACTTCAAAGAAAGACTAGACTGGTCACGAGCTCTATGAGCAGAAGAGGAGAGAGACGAACACCAGCTTCTCAGGAGGAAAAATAAGGAGCATGAGAAGTGCACGTTTGAGGAAATTGGGAGATGCTTCTCCAGGAATGAAGTTACAAAAGGTTAGAAAACATGTCACGAACACAGACCCCGAACCGAAGCCTGTAGACACGAAGAAGGGAACATTGTAGTAGAGTCGCATTCGATGCTGAGGATTTGGAAGGAGCATTTCTGTAGACTGTATAACGGCTATGATGAACCAAATATCGCTGTAAAGCAGATTGAACGTTTCAACTTGGGCGATGTAGACCAACAATTCCGTCCACTCGACCTGGATGAAGTGAAGATAGCAATATCTAAGCTTAAGTCCAACAAAGCTGCTGGAGCGAACTCTTCAAAACTGCAGGCGATTAATAGGTAAGGAGCATATTGCATACACCGACTCATAATATAAATGGTCGGATAAAAGTATGCCCCTTGAATGTAACCTGAAAGGAGACCATTTGAACTGCGTCAACTACAGAGCGAGCAGCCTTCATAACATCGCTTACCAGATCTTATCTGCCGTATTGTGTGAACGTCAGAAGACATTCGTCAACAACCTGATAGGTCCATATCAGTGTTGCTTTAGGTCAGAAAAGTCCACCATCGACAAAATATTCATACTACAGCACATCTTGGAGAAAACCTATGAGCTTCAGATCGATACACACCGCCTATTTATATAATAGATTTTAAGGCCATGCCAAACTCGTCCGTCTGTGCAAGATGACGATGGAGAATGCACGCTTCTCCATCAAGGACGGTAAAGATCTTACCGACACCTTTGATGTCAAAAAGGGACTAAGACAAGGCGACGTGATGTCATGCAATTCCTTCAACATGAATATATCAATAGTCTTTCCAATTACTCGTATACACAGATGATATTGACATTAACAGAAAAAAAGCAGTGGCGCTTTCGAGAGTATTGAGAGGTATAAGTAAATATACTATATGCTGTAAAGTAAAAAGGAAACTCAACATCGACGTCTCGGACATGCTCGGACTTCGACAGATATTATTTTGAGGTAGTACCTAGGTACCTAGGCTCTGCTATAAACTCAGACAATGAATACGAAGAACAATTCTTGCCAATCGCTGTTTCTTTGGGCTAAGAAGGTAATTGAATAGCAAAGCCTGAAGTTCTTATACAATTGTGATCCTGTATAAGACTTTAATAGTCCCAGTTCTGTTTTATGGCGCATAGGCATGGACATTATCAAAAATGGATGAAGGTGCTCTTGGTTGTATGTGAGAGAAAAACTCTTTGAGCGATCTTCAGTCCCGTCTACTATACAATGACATAAGTGGAAGTAAGGAACTGAATGCAATATTTATTCCAGACTTTAATGTTGAAACTGACGAAGACTCCGCAGATAAGTATGAAGGAGATTCTCTGAACAATTTAAGTGGTAAACAATTTGTTGCTTCTCCGGAAGCAGTTTTTTTTTAAAAAGAAAAAGCGAATTGGAACATTTGCAACTGAGTTAATAAAGCAAATAGGATTTCGAAAAGTTGTACTTTATATGCAATATGAAGAAGAAACTACGCGGATCTTATTTAGCTCTAGGGATTCTTGTATACCAGATCACTGAGTGCAACGCACACAAAATAGGCGTCGATGTTCCATGGAAAATTGTGTCTTTGTGCAATGTTGGCCTTTGCGTTAACTGTTTCAAAAGTTTCCACATCACCTCTGACTAGTATTCTTTCTCCGCACTATTACGAATATTACAAATATTATATTTTTTTATGACTACTCGTATATATTTGAATAGCTTTTATTTAATTATTTTTAACAAATAGTAACATGAGTGAAGAAATAAAGTACGAATAATAACTGTATGGCTAAAAAATTTACTATTACTATGATATCAAAGTATAATTCTTACACATTTTCGATATTTAAATGCTTAAATTATAAATCAGTTACTTACGTTATACATATTGTTATTCTTATGTTAAATTACTTAAAAATAAGTGGTAAATGACAAAAAGAAAGAAAGACGTTGTTCAACGGAATTATTCAACAAAGCTTATATTTTTAAGTTATGTTATAAAAAGTCATATTAACTTTTCATATTTAAATTTCTGGCTTTCGCATAGCAACAAATTTTTACCAAAAAATAAGAAATAAAACCAACTTGATAAATTGTAGTACTCAGAGCTCATCTAAGCTCTACACATAAGCTCTGTGCTTTTTGTTGTTGTTTAAATTGTCTAAATTGGTCTAAATTTAATTTACTTATTTTGGATGCGCATAGTTCGAGATGAATGAAAACGTGTACATTTGTTTGTGAATGTATGACTAGTGCTCTTCATATCTATCTTGTTTAGTTTATATACATATATGTAGGTTCAGATATATATTAAAATTGCGGACTGCGTATAATATTTTCATGGAAATGCAAACGCTTCAACAACGCTTACAAATCAGCAGTTTCTTTTTGTCCAAAATTCACGATTGGTTATGACTACGTTACATGTGATAACTAAAACTGTTGGCTCTTATAATCGGCTAACTATAAGGGATGAGCCAACAGATGGTGTGGATGTCAATTACTGTCATTTACTGAATTCAATGTGGTTGATCTTTTAAGCAGATGTCATCATTGGCCCGCACTTTTTCGGAATATGAGGCTGGAGAGAGTGAATGGAGAAAGTTACCGCAACATGTTGACCGGCTTTTTTTTTTTCCAAAATTGAATGAATTGAGTCTCGACGATCTCCGGTTTCAACAGGATGATGCTACTTCCCACGAAAGCCATCAATCAATCAATTTATTGCGTACGAAATTTGGAGATTATTTCGGTTAGAGGGAAAGTTGATTGACCTCAAAGATTATGCGATCTGACACTTAGACTTCTTCCGGTAGGGTTTTTTGAAGAGTAAGGTCTATTCCATTGACCTAACGACAATTCAGAATCGTAGCCTCCAAACTGGAATTACGATCATTTACACACTAATTCTTCAAAAAGTCATCGATAATTTTGACCTTCGGATGGTCGCTTGCAACGGAAGCCGTGATGGTCATATGAACAATATTGTATTCCAATCATATTTGCCATAGACCGAAGTTTATTAAGCAATAAAATTGTACAATCATTTTATAATAAATGTGCGCTTAACTTGATGAAAACTGCTACACTAGCTGTTGATTCACCCTTAACGAAGAATTGATTAGAGAAACAATATTGTCGTGCCACTGAAACAGCAAAACTCCAGATACGAGTAAATAAAATATTACGGCTATTCGCGAGTTGGTAATCTTTTGATTTCGCGATGTTCTTAAAATTTATTTATCGCTCGAACTCCACTGTGAGCCTATTAGCAAAAAGATTTTCTTATACGTTCGCATGGGATCATATTGGCCAAATAACTATGGTGCAAGCTATGTTTTCGCTCAGTCTTTTGGTTGAACCTGTAATAATATTCACGAAAGTGATATTGCCTTTGTCTCGCTCTGGGTATTTTTATCATCAGATTTGCAAAATTCACATTTTATATTTAGATTGACCTTGAACATTTAGAAATCAAGTAATTTTTGGCTATGAAGATATATGTAACCAAATGACTTAGCACATTATTATGACTTGCGCAGTCACAACCGCCTGTGAAATGTCTGGAACCTATACATACTCATATACATATTTTCATTCATTCGGTTAAAATAAAGAATCCCAATATGATTTCATTTAAGATTAATAATTGAATTTCCAGTAGAAAGATATACTTTTGTAAATCATATCGCTGTATATTTAATGTGAATTGCGCGATAGCAAAATGTAATTTATGAACGAAATAAAATAAAATCTAAATAAAAAAGTTAATTAAAAAAACCAAAAAACCCGACAGACTGTAAAAAAGAACTAAAAATATGTATGCAAGACACATTCATAATTAAATCTACTAATAAATCAGTACTATTAAAATTGTACTTTTGTCGTTCTAGTTGTACGCTGATAGTAAGTGCACCTGAAGGTATATTATATTGCTAACATAAGTACTGATGTACCTAGGGATGTAACTGGTTAATATTTGTAATAAACTGACAAAGTATAACTAATTGGCAGTCGGAGGCTACTAACACAGACTAACAAGATATGCGTAGCTCCCGAGTGCCAATTATTTATACTTTGTCAGTTTATTACAAATATTGACAGTTAGATACTATATTATTATTAATAATAATGATTAATTAACAGATTTAATTATGTATGTATCTTGTTTACATCTTTAAGTTAATTTTTATAGTCAGTCGAGTTTTTTTTTTAAATTAACTTTTTTTTAGCTTATTAACGTTGGTTTTTTAAATTGACTTTTTTTTTAGTGCATTTGCTTCAGCTGAGCAAATTGGAACCGATGTGAGAGTAACTTCATAGACCAAGGTTTTCTGGAAGTTTGACGAAGTAGGAGGCACTCGCTAAAGTTCCTTTGTTATCTTACACGGTGTCTCCATTAACTATAAACTCATAGCATGCTATATTTATAGCTAATGGCGGCTATAAGTCTATAGCCTCCTATAAAAGTATGTTTTAAACGTCACTATTCGCACTCTTGCACTAGACATGTGGATACAAAAAAGTGTACGAAGAAAAAAAGCTTTAAACGGAGGCGCTTGAGGCGCTTCAAAATTTCTCATCAGAAAACACTGTATACGCAAACTGGCTTTTTAAGTTCGTGCCGTCTATTTCCTTTAGGTTTTCGAAAAAGTATGTCCCTAAAAATTTACCTTCGCCTACATTCAACTTTAACCGCTTGTGGATCACTATCCGTAACTGACAACTTGAGTCTCTTTGCTTGTTTTAGCAGAAGACAGGGTCCTGTCAGGTTATTGTTCTAAGCTTGTCCATGTTCAATTTCATTAACTCCCTAGATCTTATTTTGCAAGAAGTGGCCATAGAGACTTGGATACCCTACGTCTTTCAAAACTTGACCCCATTAGGTTGACAGTTTTTATGATTCTTTCCTCGATAGTGCGAAGGGGTGGTTTGATGTTAGCAACCTCATTATTATCAATTAGCCCTCCTCTTTTTGGAAGCTCATCCGCTTGTTCATTTCCCTCTGTACCGCAGTTGTCTTGGCACCCAGCACAGTCTCATCCGGTTCTGACTGCATAATGCCTTGAGCATTGTACGAAAGCCCCTGACTATATCGGAGTTGATTTCGGTTAATTCCATTGCGATATCTCTTCCGGATACCAATCTCAGCTGCATTAGCTCAGCCACGTCTGGTAGTCCTATAGGTAGACACTCTTAGTGTTGGATCTTTTGAGAAGATACCTATACATTCCTCTCTTTTCGAACCATACGTGAAAATTGAAAACTTCGGAAGAAACTCTGCAATATTTACTGACAATGTTCCAGCGTAAATCGAGCCAATACATGTCGCGAAAATATAATACTCATTTTTTGTCAATTTTTGGAGCACAGTAGGTCTGTCAGTGTCAAAGTAACATATGATTTAAAAAGAAACCAGCAGATGACACATGACCAAAATATTATAAAAAAATATTTACATGATGGATGTTGAGGCATTTGTATGTTGTTTTATCAAATTTATTTAGCTTTAGATTATAATATCCTCAACTTTACTTTATCTTTACACGCTTTTGAATTTTTATTATTACTATTGCCCATTCAAATGTTCAACACACAACAGTAATTTTATTGAACTGTAATTTTAAAAGTCCATGCCAGTTCCAGATTGTACTTATCAATTAAATTTTTGTCTGGAAATTTAACTTGAACAAATGATTCATTTACAGACCACTAAGAAACAAGGGGAAAAAAATATTAAAAATCTTAATCCAAAAATCATTTTCAATAGTATTACCTTTATAGTGGTGTTTGGCATTCCAAGCAATACTATTTTTGACGAGCCGTTTACTAGCCCTCGAATGGAGTACAAATAAATTTCATTGTTGTCATATGGATAATCTAAAACAATGGCGTAGACGCTTGTGTCTCCTGGTGCCTTTGATTTACTTGTATACCATACTCCAGGAGTAACAGAGTCATTTTGGAATGACCAAGGTTTACTACTGTAAATAGCATCACCATTAACTTTGAGCCACTTCCCCATATCACGAAGTCGTTCTTCAAAAATCGGCTGAATAGTTCCATATTTAGTTGGTCCAACATTTACGAGTATATTACCACCACAGCTTACTGTTGTAACCAGTTCTATAATAAAAGTATAAAATATTTGATTTTTTTTAACATATTTTTTTTTTATATAAATTCTGTTAAACCTTTTATAAGTTCCTTTGATGTCATGTAATCAGCCAATACTGTGTCAAACCTCTGACCCCAACTAGTTTTGTCAAGTGTAAAAGCGTTTTCCCATTTGTGCTTTTGTAATACACCTTAAAATGAAAGTTGTATGACTATATTATAATTCTGATGAATTCTTTGTTGGATAATTTTTCTCCTTAAATTAATTTTTTACTTAGGTGTACTTTACTGGTTCTAAATACTAAATTCGATTTCGTAATACAAATGTGTTCACGATTTTCGGAAGTTACAATACTAAACAAATTCTCAATATGTAATGTAATTTCTGAAAATGTTGGCAACTGATAATTGCCTTTTCTAATAAAAGCGTTTTTTATTATAAATATATACACAGTGTGGCAAATAATATCCCCGACTGATTCCAGAAAACATAAATAAAACACGATTTCTGATTATTTTTCTCCTCTCGATTCAATACACTTATTACAGCGATTCATAGTGATTCAAATGCCTGCTCTAGCTTAAATCTAGTTCCCGTGCTGATTGAATGTTCAGAATGTCTTCATAAAAGCATCCTTCCAATTTCAATTTCAATTTCCGGAACATTGCAACCCAGGGTGAATACCGCGTATGATTTAACACACATATGATTTGACAAACAATGAGTGCTGTGAGATCAATTTTTTGGATCGCGATATTCGGGTCAAACTCTTCAAAACTTTAAGATAATATATTGTAGATCAGTAACTCTTTCACCAGTTGGAAAAGTCTCTGTAATGTCGGATTCTCATCAATTTTCGATGATCATCATTTAATGTGTGTGAAACAAATACTGCATAGACCTTTGCTTTGCCCAACTTCTCGTAAAGAATGATTAAAATATTGTAGTATCTTCGTTGATGTCTAAGGCCTCTTCCATCATTCGCAGTGAAGCATTGCAGTCTTTTCCAACAAATTGTTGGATCATTTCTTTTGTTAATTGTAAACCAAATGACATGAAATTTTGACAGATAGTAGAGAAAAAACTTTAAAACGCATGTTCGGAGAAATAGATGGCGATCTTAGTTGCTGAGATATGCCTCGTGTCCGGGATATATTGTCACACTGTGTATTTCCTGAAATGACTTATTGTATTAAAATTATACGGATAAGTAGAAAATATTGTAGTTTTTATAACAAAAAATAAAATCATTGCAATGTACGAGTAGGATCGTAATGTAATGTAATAAAATTCGTTGTGCCATTTTAAAGATATAAGATTTATTGAAAGCTTATCTATTAATTAACTGATTTTAAGGTTCCACGGTTTCGCTATTTTTTCTAGTGCAGGGCACACAAGAAGAAGACTGTTGAAATTCATTTTTAAAGAGCGAATTCAAAACGGAAAACAACTTAACTGAACAACTGTATAACAACAGTCTGTTCAAGTATTATTCTGATGCACACATAGTATACGAAAAATTAAATTCCAATTGGCAAACAAACAGCAACAGTTTGTATTTATATGTATATGTATACGTTCATCCATGGTTTTGGAAGCTTTGTGAATTTTGAAATAAAACAGGTATTCGAATTCAGTAAATGTACAAATTTCTTCGCTGCGGAAGGCAAAATGTGTGCCTATTTCATAACTATTCGTACATACCTATATGTACTATATATCAACCATTCAATAGAGAATAAAAAATTCGGGCGATATCTACAATACAATATTATTATTACTATTATTATTCAAACTAATCGGAGCAAAAAAGGCCTTTGTAATGTTTGTTATGTTGATATATTTAGATTTGGTTAAATACATTAGTTAGTTTGAGAAAGTTTATATTAGTTTGTGGGTTGTTTTTGGTGTGGGGTTGGAAAGGAGATCTTTGCGGTTGTTTTGGGAAAAGGATTTTTGTCTATTGCTGTGAAAGGCCGGATAGTCGAAGAGGATATGATGAACACTGATTTGTGGTTAGCTGCAGCACGTGCATTTAAACGGCTTGTTTTCGTCTAGGCGATGGCGATGGCGCGATAGTTAGCTCATTGGACTATCACGCAGACAGTCTGTGTTCGATTCCTGGCTGGATCACCAACAATTTTTCAAATCGCCATCCCCTTTCGGCGGGCAATGGCAAACTCCCGAAAATAAAATTGCCTACGAAAAAGCTTCTAAAGAGTGCCGTTCGGACTCGGCGATAAACCGTAGGCCCCGCTCAGATGTGACAAAAATGAAAACATGAGCAACACAAATGAGTGTCAAGAAGCTGGGCCATGGCCCATACCGGGCTGCCAGCGCCACAGTGTTTTTTTTGTGTTTTCGTCTATGTGAGGGAGCTGTGTCCGAACCTGAGCGTAAGTTTTTTAGTTACGTCGATAAGGAGCATTCTAGAAGCTCCTATAGTGCTTAAATAATCTTTGATGAGCAATTTTTTTTTATTCTTGATCCTGCACTATTCCGATATGTTATTCCAGACGGATAGTGCTTGGAGGTACCTGATTTTACTGTAAATTTGTTGAGATCTAGAGGGTCTGAGGTTGGGGGATGAATAGGGTTTTAAAGTGTTTTAGCAATTTTGCCAGCTGATTTATTGCTCGCGATCTTGACGTGACCCGAGACCCATATCAGATTAATATTAAGGGATTGGTTGTAGAAAAGGTTACGAATTAGTAGTGGGGGGGGGGAGTTAGTGTTGAGAATAGATGAGAATGAACCAGTGCAGATGGAAAACTTTTTGTAGCATGTTTTAGTGTATTTCAAGGCTTTCAAAATGGCAATTATTTCGGCAGTTAATGTCGAAGTGTATGTAGGGAGTAAAAAGGTCAGAAGTGGCACTAAAGCAGATGTTATCTCATGCCTTGGAGCCATCCTTTTATATGAAGGAGTAATCTTTTAAGATATTTTTGAGTTCAAGAAAAAAGGAATATCTCAGGGGGGGGGGAGGTATAGGCTTCTTTGTGGGTTCTTAGAGAGGAGATAATGGAGGGAAGTTTAATTTTATTACACAGGAATGGGGAAACTTCGATACAGGACTGCACTTTTTTTCTGATTTTTTATTACTTTGCTTAGTATTTCACAAATAGGGGTGTCTTTGTAGAATAAGGTGGATTTGTCTAGCTTAAGAGTGGATTGACTGCATTTCAGTATAGCTTCGAACAGTAGGTGACTGATGGTGTTGTTCCGTATGCATTGAGAGCTTGCTAGGGTGCGTTGTAAATGGTGCTGATTTTGCCGACATGGGTTTTGGGAACTAACCGTAAAGAAAATGGCTATATTCTATTTTGCTGACTATAATTGATTGAACGATTGATGTAAGAGTATATGGGTTGCAGTTAAATTTGATGAAAAGACCGTTTTGATTATATTTAACTCTTTTTCCAAGCCTGGGTGAATGTATTCGATGTGCGGTTGTAATACCTAGAATTTTAAGTTTATCAACTTTTTCTATCGTAAGATCGCTTGATAGAATATTGCATGAACATTTGTGCTGTCGGCAGATATGACGGTGTTTGCTTTATTCTATAGAATTAAAAGTTGAGTTAAGGTCGTTGTTGGAGTTCGTACTTTTCTTATTTAAGCTTTTAATAATTGTTAAATCGTCAGAATATGGGCAGAGTTTTATTTTTTTATGGAGAGATAAAATGTGAGAAAGCTTATTAAATGCTATGCAGAAGAGGGGGGTAAATAAAGACGAGCCTTCTGTTTAAAAGGGGTAAAAGTGACCTTAATGAATACGGACTGAAATTTTTCTTTCTGACATAAAATTAAATAGGTATATATGTATCTGATGATGGGTGTTATTTCTTTCGAAATTTTGAATTGGCCGATGATAGAGTGTATGTCGATTTAATCGAAGGCTTTCAAGAAGCTGAGGGAAATAAGGGAAAGGTGGCTTGTTCTTGATAGGGGCTCCGTAATATGATGATCTAGATATAGTAGGATTTTAGATACAAACTTAACTTTTTTGAAGCCCATTTGATGACTACTGAAAAGCTTGTTATGGGAAACAAACCACCGTAGTCTATTGGCTTTTATTTTGTCAACAACTTCGGCGCACCACGGATTGAGGGAGAGGGATTTAGAGAGTGATTTGTCAGAATTAGGTTTAAGGATAGGTATATTAATACTGTTTTTGTATAGCTGGGGCACGTTTCCATATATAGGTAAAAGTGTATTATTGTAATTAAGGAGTCCAGCTTTTTTGTAGGGAAGATGATTTCTATGATAAGGTACGAAATTCTTCCGTTGGTTGGGGTTTTGCCTTAAAGTTGGTTTAATGCCAAGTTTATTTCAGGAGGGCTGATGTACCTGTCGATGATTTTAGGGGATGGTGGGGTAGTCAAATGTTTGCTTTGGCAGAAAGCCAGGGGAAAGTTAAAGCCGGGGATTATTTAGGCTCAAATTCGACGAAGTGATTGGCTTGGTTGACTGGGTTAGTAATGTTGACGTTGGAATGATTTGTAGGTGTAATAGAGTAGATAGGATACAAAGATTTGATGTCGCAGCATCTTCTTATAATGGACCAGATTTTGGTATTGAAGTGGGAGTATGGAGGTTGATTTCGGGTTTGAGTTTATTGATGGATTTGGTTTATGCAATTTTGATTTTTCTGTTTAATCTATTTTTAAGATTGCTCAGACTAAAAATTTGTGTAGTTGCAATATAGGCGTTTATTAATGAAAACCGAAGTTAAGATGCAATTTTGATACCGAGAGCATCGAAATCATTGTTAAAGTCAATTGGGTAGTGCCGTATTGATGTATGGATTAGGAGTGCGATTCCACCATAAGGCTTTAGAGATTAGTTTTGGGGAATGAGGAGGTATTTGACTGGAATGGGGATTGTTTTTTGTGAATAAGGGTGTCTTTTTTGTAACGCTATTATTTTTAGAGAAACCGTTTTTATTAGTATAATTTAATTATTAATTTAATTCGGTGTGAGTGGTACGACTCGGTCCACCGGCAGGAGAATCGTAATGGGGATCAATATTATTATAAGACTTCAACATCATCCAATTCGGTGGGAATAATGAAGTAATTATTTTTTTAAAAGTGTTTTAGTGATAGGGAACTGTATTGATGGGGGATGAATTTCATATTCGTTTTTTGTAAGATAGAGTGGGTGACGTTTGAGCTGCTTTAATTATCTAGTGGAGGAAGATGCTCACTTGTATGTGGATGTTCATTTTAAGTGAGACTCAGAGTGGAGTTTGTTGGACTTTTACTATTTGGAGAAATGATTGCTGTGGTTTCTGATTGACGTTGAGAGTTCGTAGATGTGGAAGGTAATGAGAGTGTATGGGTGTAATTTTTTTGGGTGGGACCGAATGGAGATTTGATCATTTTCGCAAATTGATTTGGGTTCAGTGTATCTTCTAATTTAGGTGCAGGGGTGGCGGGGGCTCGAAAACGGAGGCTGTAGTGGGATAGCGTTGTCAGTTGGAGTTTGTGGTTCGTGTCGTTTGCTTTTTGATTCGGTGTATGGAGGTTATTTATGGGGATATTAATTGATTGTGCGATATGTGAGTGTTCAGTTATATTTAAATTTGAGTTGAGAGAGAGGTTCTCGTAAGTAGGACTTTTTTTTTCTGTTATAGCCTAAAGTACTTTTGTTTTGGTTTTTATAGAGAATTTTGGGCAGGTTCTGTCTAGTGAAGGGTGACGGGCTTATTAGTTGGCTCATATACAGTGATATGCAAAATAGTAGGCACACTATTGCTGTCAATTTCTGTGTGCGTTGCGTGAAAAAAAGAAAATTAAAGGGATCTTAAGGTTTAGTGTTTGCAAGGACACAGTTCCCCCATCTGCGTAAATTCCAAATTTTGTCATTAGTATGTCGAGAGTGGTTGGTTTCGACTGTGCAAAATAGAGATAATTAGTTTTTTATCTTGTAAACTAAAATTGAATTTTAAATAAAAATACAACTTGTGAATTTAATAGAAATTAGTGCGTAAGAATGGGTTGAACCCATCTATCGAAGAAGAATGCTGAAGAATGATTATTGCTTGCAGAGGAACATTGCAATTGACCAGGATCGCAATGGCGCAATATCTTTTGGTGTGATGAAACTAAAGTTAATTATTCAACCCGGAATGCTATTCTTCGTTGATTCGGAGGCCACCCGATACGGCACATCGTGATAAATGTGCTGTCCCTATTATTTTGCACATCACTGTACACATTTTGGAGGAAGGTGTGATGGTGGATTACAGTTTTCATTTGCTGCTTTACCAGTACATCTCTTAATCGCGTGACCGCGGAGCTGACAATTTCGACATCTTATGAAATTCGCTATGTACTGCTTCACTTTGGTATTAAATCAGCCTATTTCCACCGCACCGGGAGTTTGGAAGAGGTCAAATGTGATTAGCATAAGACCTGTGGTGCGTTTAATACCTTAATTCTTTTTAGGAATTTGTACACTGCCGCTAGCTTTTAAGTCTTCAACTCTGAGACTATTTCGGACTCGAATATTAAAGAGGCAGGGCCATAAATGATGCCTTTGCAGGAATTTTGTTGTATATGGAAGGACACCGATACAGGACATTAATTAAGCAGAATTTTTGGCATTAAGAACTTGTAAGTTAATTTTGCAACGATCAATAGGTTGCCGTCTATGAGCTGCGATATGCTATCGTATTCGGTGCCTATGGCATCGATGGTTTTTCTAAGGAACAAAACACTTAGACTAGTCAGAGATTTCTCGAGGATTCTTGGAGCGATGAGTACGAATCTTGGTTTTTTTGCGCTGCACTTTTGGGGAGAGTGGAATATTCATCGAGTAACGAGGGGAGAGAATTGTATTTCTTTGCCTAGGGTCTGGGACGGGGATGTTCCAAGAGATCGAGTTCCGGGCTTTTTCTTTGGTTCCGGAACCATGGCTTTAAGAACCGTTGTCACTTCACTCGCGAGGAATTTATAATAACTTTTTCGAAAGAAATTATTATATATATTTTTTTTTTGACAAGGAGAGAACGCGATTTGTTTACAAAACGTACTCAAGGGAGTGAGTGAGAATAGCTCATCCTCTTTCCGCAATAGCAAACGATGTTTACTGCTCGACAGCTAGTCGGAGACTGGAGGCGATATCTACAAAATTTTGTTTCTTTCAGCGCAATATGTAAACAAAGACATATGTATATATTTTAAAGTTCCTATTCTCCTCATAGGAAAAGAAATTAATAATAATTGGAACCAAATAGATCATAAATGAAAATTAATTGAAGTATATTTTAAAATGTGCTTACGTCTTCTAAAGAAAAAACACGTGAACAAGAATTGCGTGTGAATCGGTGATTCTCCTTTATTCCTTTTTTACAGTAATGCTTCTGTTTTCGTAAGGCTGTGATGCTGATGAGTTTGATGAGTTTAATACTAAGGATCTACTATTGTCAATGTCTCCAAATGTATGCGCATTATGTTCAGGGTTTTTTAAACATCGATGGCAACATATTTCCTGAAGACAACTGCTTGGAAATTGATTTTCAAAATATATATGAGACTGAGGAGGTACTTAGTTATTCAGAGGAAGAGCTAAATGTACAAACAACTGATTCAATAAATTTATATAATGTCGCATTGAAACAGATTGCCCTTGCCAATTTCGAGACATGATTTTGTACAATAGTATTTCAACAATTAAACAATTTAGAAAGAAATGGAAGCAAGTCAACTTTAAATAGCAAACAATTAGCTATTTTTGTTGACCCAAATAGATTGATTCTCGTTAAGTTTAAAACCAAAATGTAGAATATGTATACACAAATAAACTTAATTGATTTTATTGCAATATATAAATTTATTTACACATCCTTGTTCTATTTTTCGACATTTCCCGTGGCTGGACAATAGCAATGAAACCATGGGTATTCGCCTTTTGAACATTTCATCGAATTGCATATACATATGTATGTATTTATACCGCATTTAAAAGGAAAACGTAATTTATGTGAAATTTGCAACATGGAAGGATAGTAAAAGTAATAAATGAACTAAAAAGCTAATCGCACCACGTTGGCTTCCCCTAAAGCTTTATTTGAATCTTAACCAGGATTAAGATTTTTAAGAGCAAGAACTAATTAAGGATATTATTTACTCTTCAGGAAAAACGTCTTTGCATTCAATGCAAGAGTTTGCTTTTTGAACATTATGAGTATGTGTCTGTGATACCTAATTTAATACTAGAAATAAAAACTTAAAAATATACATTTAATTTTTTTTTCCAAACTAAAAAGTTGAAGTAAATATTGTGACACACTTTCTGGCAATAAAAAAAAATTCTTTTCAACAAAATAGGTTCAATACTCGTAGTTTTATTTTAAAAAAGGAAAAAACCGCTGACATTGAATCACTTTTAATACAATGTTGCTAGAATCAAAGTTATATTCATTCACTTACAGTGCCCGAAGAGGATACATTTTTGACACACTCATTCCCACTCTGCACCTCTGCATTTATTTATTTCATTTTTTTCAAAAGATGTCAACAACACATTTACCCGATGTATATTTATTTACTTCTAAATGGTAAATTGTTGATCAAAGTAAAATATGCTTCTTTTTGTATAGGCGTTCATTATCAATGATACAATCAATTTTCATTCCATGGAAAAAAAAAAATATTTATAAGGCACACGAAATTATCTGTCATTTTTAGTTTGATGTTCTGATTGAGAGTTCTGAACTTAAAATCTGAATCGAAATATGATTCTGGGAATGCAGATAAGATAAATAAAATTGAAATTGTCGTCTATTGAAAGATTTCATATCTTCCCTTCCATATCTCAGTTTAAACCTTCTTTTATACAAATGCCTATTAAACACTTTTATACTTTTTTACCTGGATTATATCTATCTGAACAAGTCCAAAAGTCTCCGTGTAAACAGTTAGTTGCGAATCCCCATCTATCATTCGTTACAATCGTATCTCGCACAGGACTTTCATTATAAAGCCTGCATTAAATCAGGGTGTACAGCATAAAGATTTTTTTTTTAACGATATGAGTTACCTTGCAATACCTACCAAGCAATGAAATTTGTAGAGTTCCAATATGGTGGTGGTGCTTCCCAATCACCGTCCGACCAAATCACCTCAGGGCGATACTGTGTGACCAGTTCATATAATTCAGGCAGCATTTTATATTGCACATATTTATTTTGTAAAAATATATGTAACTTATCCTCTATATAGAGTCGGTTAAACCACTCAAACAATGAGTAGTATAGTCCAAACCTAATGGAAGTTTGTTTGCGAATAGCTGATGAAAGTTCACCTAAAAGTGATAAGGTGATGTACGAGTATACATATTTGTTTTATTTAATATGGAGCTTCCAGTGTTAATATGTTAATCCATACCTATGAGATCGATCCCTGGACCCACATCTTTGGCATTCCAACTAAATGATCGACTTGATGGCCATAATGCAAAACCGTCGTGATGTTTACTAGTTAGAACAACGTACCTTAAACGCAAATACATGTAAATATAATATAGGTATGCACTTCTTTATGAATGCAAAAGAAGAGTTTTCAATTTTACTTACTTTGCACCACTGTCCTGGAATAAAAGAGCCCACTGCGTTGCATTAAAGAGTTCCACAGTAAAATCCTTAGCAAATTCCTGATAAGTGAATCCAGATCTGTAATTTCTCTTCATAAAATCTATATACTCGGGAATCTTCTGTCCTTAATTCAATAAAAGTGATGATTTACTACTAGATTTATTTTTGTTGTGTGTAATTATAGTCGCAAACCTTGCCAATCTGTCCAAAACCATTCTGAGCCGAAACTAGGAACCGAATACACACCCCAGTGGAGAAAAATTCCAACTTTAGCATTATCATACCACTGCGGCAGAGGTCTTTTGTCTAAGCTGTCCCATGTCGGTTCATATTTTTGCCTTATTTTATTATCGCACTTGTTATTCGCACAATCAAAATTATATTTAATTGAAAAACCAAAACGTAAATATAGTATACAAATTAATAGAGGAATTTCCAGTAAACGAATCATCTCCATATTCAAAGAAGATTCAATTAAAACTAACTAAATCATCTGTCAATCTATCTGAAGACCATAAAAATAAAAACATTCGCATCGGGGCTATAATCTGTTCTGACTCCGAGTGAGTTTTCAAATTGCTTTAGTTGAGTGTTCGCTTTCAGATGGCAAATGAAAGAGATATGATCGATTGAGCTATATACAGATACTTAACAAAAGAAAAAAAAATGCAGCTGAGAATTACATGGATAATCATGTGTTTGTTGATAACGTAGAGTAAAAGCAATAGAAATTAATATACGAGTATATATACTATACCTAAATGTAGTGGAATATGCTTATATTTTTTTCGTTTGTTGTCTTATGATTAAAAAAAAAATAAACACTTGTTCAAGAAAGTAAAGATGGAAGCAATGATATAAGAAAGTGAATATCACTAAAATTGGGTGAAAAATATCACAAGCGAAAATTATTCTAAATTTAAAAGAATTGGAAATATAGAACTTAAAAACCTTGAAATCATTATATTGGGCGCATGCAAGCTTAGTCAAATAAGACTTACGTCTTCCATTTTAAAATAATTTTTAAAACTTGCTCTTTAATGCATCTACAATAAATAAACGATCGCATACATATTTGCAATTCGATTTGAAGGCAGGCTTATTTTCTTCAACATTGTTAGTTCATTTAATTTCTGTTTACTTTAAAAATAACAAATCACCCAATAATCGGTTTGAAATCTGGTTTGGAACTGTTTTATTTCTTGTAGTCAGACGTTGGTTTTTTCGTTTCAATAGTAGTGATTTTGGCATCGACATCAAGGCTGTAGAAGTTCGGAGAAAAAATTGGAACATGTTAAATTGCAAGCATTATTAGATGCAGGTACAGGTCGTGGAAACATTGAAAGTTAATCGTACAACTGTTTCTAAACATTTACATACTCTGGGAGCCAAAGGAAAATGGATTCCTTATCAATTGAAAGAAAGATACATCGAAAGGTAAAAAGCTATTTTACACATTTTTCTAAATCGGCACATCGAATTGTTATTGGGCATAAAAGGTGGATCTTTCGACTATCCCAATCACAGAAAATTATGGGTAGATCCAGTTAAAAGATCGACCAGACAGAAAAAAAGAAAGTAATGGTAGGGACCAACAACGGATGGTGTACTATGAACTGTTAAGTCTTGGCGATAATCCTGATATGATTGAATATTTCAACAAAGACACTCACAAGTTATTTCCGAACTCTGTCCCACTTACCGGATTCACCAGCCTTAACCCTTTTTGATTACTACTTGCATCAGCATCTGAAGACATAAAGAATTGGCTTGACCAGCAGTGGTATTGGCGCGGAATCTATAAATTGCAAAAAAGATGAGAAAAGGATATAGCTTACAATGGCAAACACTTTGAATATTGAATTAACTCATTATGTTGTTTAAATAAATCAGTTTTTGAATCAAAAATATGTACATTTCGGTTCACATACCTATTAGTTACCAATAATAATATACACATATTTTAATTTTTCTATTTATTCTATGTTTTCAAATTGTTATTGCAATATATTGAAATGTAATTAATTTAGAAAAATTATAATGCTTATCTTTAAAATAGTGTTTATTTTTTTGTTTTTAGTAATGAAAGACACTAAGGGATCCGGAATACAGAGTAGTGTCGGGTTCTAACCACACTAAAAACATCTCCCGAATTATGACCGATCAATGCAAGATCGACAAATGATATTTTTTCGGTTCGAATTAAAAGACAAATCAATTTTGTGGAAGGTATTCAAATTTGAATATAAATTCTCATAACTTTCAAATGAGTTCGTGAGGCTTTGTTCTTCTGCAAATGGTTTCTATTGCAGGATTAACATGCACCTGTAAGCGCTGGTTTTGATAAATATCCTTTCTTTTTATGACCTCTGTTATCAGGTCAATCTGCAAATCACGATGCAAGTCCTTATTTCTAATAAACCAAGATGCATTAACATTCCACGAAAAACTTTGTTTAAGCATGTTTGGATTATTTGTGGATTCGTTTTTCGTACAACCCTATAGCTGGATACCAAATAGGCTTCAGTATCTGATTATACAATAAGATCTTATTCTCAGTTGGCATTTCCGAATTATGTACGTCCCAATAATTACTACCGTTTCCTATATCTTATATTTAACTCCTTGCCTTTTTTTTTATTGATTACTATAAGGAATTGATTTCACTCCATTTAGTTTTACTCGCCAAATTCCTATCTTGTTAACTGTATTTTGTAAGTTATCTATTACTTTTACCACACAGCCATATAATGCTAAGATTGTTATGTGCACTGCGAATGTGGCTGTCATTGTATCATTCCTGCATGGAATATCACAAGTTTTGATGGAGTAAATACAGTATTTGCCCTAGAACACTCCCTTGTGGAATACCTGCTTGTATTTTTTTTTTAAGATTAGAGCACTTTTTCCATTACAAACTCGAAAAGCCTATTTGATATATAAGATTTGAGCATCTCAAAATATTGTCTACGTAGATCCCTACAAAGTTTATAATCTAAGCCTTTATGCTAGGTCTAGAAATACCGAAGAGCAAAATTGTTTTTCCTCTAGTGTCCTTTCGATTACATCAGTTTTACGATGCACTTGGTCAATTGCCTCCTATCAATTTCCCATCAGATGTTTTTAGTGATGGATCTTGTAACTGGGGTCTTTTTAAACGTTTTGCAGTCTTCCACAGCGAGTAGTCAAAGGCTTTGTCATACGTTAAATTGCGAAAGTATTTGTGGCAACTTCACCACAGAATTTAGTGTCAGCATCTGATGTCTACAAATCTTTTTACTTTAAAATACCAGCACACTTCGGCTTAGTGGCGCTGCAGAAGCAAATATCCATTTATATACGCATTTGACATTTTAGATTAAATAAACCAATATTTAGAACGTAGCTGTGTTTTAAATATTAACTGGCAACTAATCGCCAAATATTTGTTTGGAGAATCATATTTAAATTCACTGAGTTCGCTTTTTTTTGAACCTGTTATTAAACCTATTAAAAATTGTTCTATCCCGTTTTTCAACGATTTATTATTTCATTTCCTTGGGAAACCCTATGGTACTATCTTCTGTTAATCCCTTTCGTTATGAAGAAGTCAATTATATTAGGTATTTTATTTCAGTCATATGGCGAATAGGTTGGGCATCTAGCCGATATAAATTCACATTTAAAATTTGTGTCTGCTCTGTAGGGCTTCATATCTTTTTGACGTTATTAATCTTGGCCCCCAAAATGTGAGTCTCCTTTGGTCTCTATGTCGTTATTTGCATGGATTGCTTTGCTATTTTAGGCAATTCATAAGGTTCCAATATACTTCTTACAATAACACCATTTCCTCCTCTAGCACTTTCTGCTGGGTGGGGAGAGCAGTAGCCAAGGTAGTAGGAATTTCAATTTTTGTTCTCTGTTGGAAGTGAGTTTTAGGTGTTTACCTCATAAAAATATTTCTCAATTTTTTCATTGCACAGAAGCACTTGTAATTTAGGTAAATGTTGGAGAACACCGTTTGGCATAATTACCATGGATAAAATTCCGTCTCCTTATGGAAGTAACCCACTTAAGGCGCTTTTACAGATGCCTCAAACTCGACAGTCTGGCTTCAAACGAGTTTGATGGACTTTCTGAATGTCTGAATGTATCTTAAACTTCTGTATTCTTAAGAATTAAACAAAAACTATTCTGTTGGCAATGCGTTCTTTTATTCCTCATTAGATGAAGGGTATCAAACAACCGAAGTGAAAAAGTGGTACGACATTGAGCTGCCAAGAGCTTTCAGCGATGTGAAACTCCAACACGACCAGAAACAGGCCATAATCTAAAGTGTCTGAAAGATAGTTAAAATTGTTAATCGTTCGTGAGAAACATTAGGAACTTTGCGTCATCCTTTACCCCAACGCTTATTTTTAATGACATGCCTACTGTCAGCTCTTTAAAAAATTATGTTTGCTCACTTTACAGACAGCTTAACGCTTCTAGATTGTGTCATGTCTCAAATCCGCTCAGTGACCTGTTGTAACATATTGTTTGATGGCATGTTTCACCGAGAAGTTCACCCATAGCTTACATAAAGCTAAAGATAGTTTCACTTGACATTTGAAAGCCATTTGGCGTCAGTTGAACATATGTGCAAATTAGAAATTATCATTCAGAACGTTCAATTCAAGTTTTCTTGTATGGTTTCAAGTCTGATATTCGCAAAATTAATGTTGCTGTGTTCCAAGGCTACATTCTGTCTCCGACATGTTTTCTGATTTTCATCAATGATGTCTTGTCCGCTACTTCTAATCTTATATATTCGACGACAGTACCTTTTGCCCTCGTGGCTGATCGTCGGCTGTAGAAAGGCAATAGCAGCGTATTTTAAAATCATTTAATTACTTTATTGAGGCAATTATTCGGCTAATATTTGAATACAACACCCACATCGTATGAAGTGCGATAAAATTCTTAGTTGACGCTAATTTTCTGAAATCAATTGACACCCTCCACATTAACACTGTCTTTCTATTTCACTACGAATGCCCGTCAGCTTACCCTCAAGTCCACTTTCTGACATAAGTACTCTGCAATACCGTGATTCTCCCTAATGGAATACCCTGCGAACTCTTTATTTGTTAGTCGTTACAACTTGTGACCATATCAAACCAATCTGAAACCAACACAAAATTTCTGGAGCGGGAAGGTCTCGGTAATTTCACGATCGAACAGATAAGATAAGCAACTAATTGCTCTATAAATCATCGAGAATCAGCGTATTGGGCAGCTATACGATTACTGAAAAATCTGAAACACCGTAGATGATCCGATCAATTTAACAGCTAAAGGACTGAATACATCGACATATTGATCCGAAGCTTCTTGGAGATGTTTCATAAGGCACAGTTTACGGCGGCATTGCTAATTTTATAGTTTTCATTGGGCTTGACTCGCAAAACAGTCGTTTGAAATCATTAAAATCAGAAACCCAATGATTCCACAGGGGGCTTAATTTGCCATTCAAAACGTATCCGCTTAGCTACCGAATTGTTGCACCCACTCTGACATTAACTAGATACATAGGGAGTGCATTTTGTGTCCAGTCTACCCACAAAACTGTTATTTCGACGTCATGAACTGTAATTTGTTTTCATATGAAGCTCCGTTGTCTACCTTAAACACATAACACTTCATCAAATGAACCGAGAACTTGGTGCGTGGATTTTCTTGAATTGCAACTAGAAACCTTGAATAAGAATTTCCATCTACCCACATTGTGCTTCGACCCAAAAAGCGTCTTTAACTTGAGCCGATAAAAAAATTATAATAGAAAAAAAAACACACATTTGCGAAATGTTTACAATTTATTCACAAAAGAAATCTACAAAACCTTAAAACATAAAGAATCACTTTGTAAATTTGGGAGTCCGTCTTTAGCGCGCATCAAAGACAACCACTGCAAGGAGACAATCGAATTAATGCTCTGAAACAACTAAAGATTGCATCTACTTACATCTCTTCGTACGCTTTTTGTACATAATTCTGTAGCCACATTCTCGGCAACGGATGGGATCCCTGGGACGCATCTCATTTTCATGATGGCATTCTGTAATTTCATATGAAAAAATAAATGCAATTTTACTCGTGAGCAATGCTGTTCAGCAAGCATGCTTCAGTTTAGAAACGGGAACCATAACTTACCACCGCAGATATAAGTCATTGCTGTTTTCAAAACAGTGTCCTTGGATCCTGTTTCAGACATTTTTCAAGTAAATATTTTTGTTTTTCGAATTTAAATTTGCGATATTATGATTCAATTCAAAGAAAACAATGCGGCACGATTCCGCGTTGCAATGCTTCTGACTTTGACAGATTTCGTGGTTTGTCTGATTGTTCTATCGATTGCATAACTTCGTCTCACCTCTAGATGGCACTGAACAACCATCGACATGCTAACAAAAAATTTCGTTCAAAGTGTATCTTTGACACAAAAGTCTAACAATCTGTCAGATACTTGGAAATTGTATTCAAACAATTTAAAAAGATATCCAAGATAATTCGAAAATGTCTCGTAACAATCGTATGCATCCGAGAAATATATTCACAACTCCTCCGGATTACACGGATTTGGCCATTAAGTACCCAAACTTTCGGAGAGTGTGCAAATTGGTGAGCGGTAGTCTGTCTTCAAATCTCCTGTAACGAATTGTTTTTTAATGCTAAACTAGGCCCTAAATGGAAAGGTAAACATCAATCTCAAAAGCGAAGAAACTCTACGCGCTCTAACAACAACGCTTCTACTTCACTACTTCGATTTAAAAGTGGAATTCGCTCCAAGCACCTTGATTCCAACACTTCCCCTGCGTCTAAATTACATCCTCTGGATCGAAGACATTGTGAATTGTTTGGACCTCCGGGATATACATGGAATCGACATTGGTAAGCAGATGAATTCAATTCGTATTTACCAAGGTTGATTACTGATTTTCAGGCTGCGGTTCCTCTTGCATTTACGCTCTACTTGCAGTGAAAAAGAACAACTGGAGGATGAGTGCCTTAGAGGTCAACAGCCTGAATATAGAATACGCAAGGAACAACATAAAACGAAACCAAGTGGAGAATTTAGTTCAAATCTTTCCGCAAACCACTAAAACCGTAATTTTGAGAGATTTCCTGGACAGCACAACAGACACTGTCTTTGATTTTTGCCTCTGTAATCCTCCGTTTTACGATGTGAAAGAAAGTGATCTTAAAGGAGACCGAAATCCAGTAGGACGGAAGGAACCGAAAAACTGCCAAACTGGGACTTTTGATGAATTGTATTGCGAAGGCGGAGAGGTGGCCTTTGTCGAGAGAATCATTGCAGAAAGTGAGTGCTTTCCGAGAAGAGTGAGAGTGTTTACCACGATGTTGGGTCACAAAAGTAGTGCGGCGAGAATTGCTGAAGTTTTGAGGAAGAAAAATATCCAAAACTTTATATCAACGGAGTTTTGTCAAGGCAATACAACGCGATGGGGCATTGCTTGGTGTTTTGATGCTGATGTAGATCTTGTAAAAGTCACCACGGCTAGCTGTATCTGAGAAAAGTAAGTGCAGTTATTTTATAATGAGTGCCAGGTGGTAATGGTTTGGGTTGTGATTTGGTATTAAAAGTAGGGAAATAGAAATGTTTGTTTTATTTCATTCAGCATGACTAGTGCCTATGTAGTGTCACGAAACTGGGTACGAATCTGTGGTTTTTAACTGGAGCTCACGCGCTTTTCCATCGTTAAATTGTTCTATATTTGGTTGTGCGGCTAAAAATTTTGAGATTGCGACTAAGTGATTATACTCGTTTATCGGAAATATGCAAATGATCTGTTGGTAGTGTCTTTTTTCTCTCTGTGCATCTTAAGTGTGTTGCGGTCCTCTTCGGTCTTCCTCTACTGCCTCACCTTTCCGGGGTGGACTTAAGAGTCTGCGAGCTGGAGCACTGGTATCATTCTCTCTATATGTCCAGGCCATTTTAAGCGGCTGATGAGTAGTTTTCTCAGTAGTTCAATGTCGATGTACACATCTTACAGATCGTCGTGAAGTCAATTTGTGCTGGTGGCACAAGAGATCTTCGTAATAATTTTGTTCGATATTGCTTTAATTGGAGTCAGAAAAGCGGAGATTTTATTGATCAGAATTAGTAGGCAACAACCATTATTTTTAGAGGATGAATTCGTACTGCTTTGGACAATACCTATCTGAGGCAAGGGAATTCTTCTAGAGTTTAAATGAAATGCACATTAATACAAGGCTCAAAGAGTTAGGAAAGAAATTTCGAATTGCACTCTACTCCTGTCGTAAGCACCTGTACTTTATCCGCTGATGTCGTAGAGATTTTAGAATTTGTCTTGGATATCATTTATAGTGTTTTTTTTTACTCTAGCAGCTGGGTGATGTCGTTATTTTTGCTGTCGTTATTTTCAGTGGCGCTTTTGTTAAACGAGCCGGTCCCGAAAGGCTTCGAACCCGACCTTACGGGGCAGTGCAGTAGAGGAAGACCGCGACTTAGGTGCCGAACGCAAGTGAAAGAGGATTTCAGCCAGCTTAGCGTGCGTAATTGGAGGCAATCAGTGAAGGGTGGAAACGCTTGTTGAATGAAGGCCAGGTCAACCCCGGACTGAACCGCCATCTAATGGTTTCGCCTCATATTTCACGAATAGCTTGGCCAATATTCTTCTTGAGTGCTTGAATTTTCACTGGATTTTTCGCATACCATCGATCTTCCAGTCCAATGGCGTCAAATTGCCAAGCAACATCACCAAAACGACCGATAATATGATTATGGATATCCAATAAATCGAATGTTGGGCGGATTGTGTGGCACGTAGTCCCATCTTTCTGGATTATGGTTCGCCCAAACACAAATTCTCTTATATCTGGTTATGGATAGTCCATGACTACGTGTTGACTTTGCGAGTCTCAAATATGACAATTTTGCTTGTTTACATAGCTGCCAAGATGAAAATGCGCATCATTTGAAAAGATGATTATTTTTGACAAACTTGTCAATTTCATGTTGCTCACAAACCCAAACAGAGAAGTGATAATGAAGCGTGTGATAATTTTGCTTCAATTTCTGAGTTGTAAGTCGATCCGTTTCTATACCGCGTACATAAAATTACTGAGTTTCTGTCTGTTTTTTGAGCGTATTAGAGCTGTCAGTGTCAAAATAACATATAGTTCAACAAAAATATACCAACAGATGGCCCAGCCTCCACATTCGTAAAGTAGTACCTCTGAAACCTGTTAACATTTAACGACCTGTAGAGAACTAAAACTTGGCCGAAACAAGGTACGGCGCCATCCTCACACTCTGGGAGACAACGAAGCTTAAATATCAATTTTCTTATAGGTCATACAACATTTGTTAATGCTGTCAATGCTATGCAAAAATAGTTGAAATTAAGTGACCTCCCAGTCCCAAATTGTGCCAAATCCGCGATGAATGTTGAAGTTATTATTCTTATTTTCTTTCATTGACTTTACGAGATGATCTTTTAAATATGATTCTTAGATTAAAAATCTGGGTAGTTGTTATAAATATCAGTCAGTCTTGTCTATGCTATCCTAGTAGAGTTTATCATACTTAAAAAACTCAAATCCTCTACGTTCTACATTTCTATCCAAACTAAGTAGCTTACAATTCTTCTCTGACGTTAAAAGAATAAAGAAATCATTTGAGTTTGTTTATTCATATGATCAAGGCAGCAGAATGATCCGTGTTCACAAAAGTGATGTCGTGCCGAAATATCGATCTGGTTACTGGTTTTGGAATGCGCGCTACGACAAACTTCACCACCAGTTCTACGAAAGCGAACTAGACATCAAGATACAACCCTCAAGCGATTTTCATTTTAAAACTACGCTGAATCAAGAAGAAGAGGTACTCTTTCGGCAAGAATTCACAAGACCAGATAATACCTTTGACGCGGATGTGATTTTAATTCAGGATATCAAAAATCTCGTGCTTTTCCTCGCGCCTTCTGAAATTCTAACCAACAAATTGATAAATTTCATCCATACCAAGACTGCGGATTGGTTTTTAAATGCCTTGATCATTTATTTCGAACATTTCATCCGTCTTGTTGAATTCACTCTTATCCGACGGGATGAGACATCCGGAAACACAGGCCAAATAGAAAGTTCAGAAAGTTCGGCAATCAAGCGAATCTATTCGGAATATCTTTCACAGTATCGCCTAATCCTTGGGCGGGAGTACAGTAGCATTTTGTTAGGTAATGGAGAAATGAAGCCATTCTATCATATCAGGCCAGTGGTGAATATCTCTAAGACAAGGAAAGATCAATTTTTCCATGAAGCCTTCCTAGCCATTTGCACCCAAATCGTGTGGATCGCTCATCATCGGAAAGCTTTCCATGTTATTGACGATGAAATGAATCGACTTTTTCGTTCGGAACTCTTTAAATTGACCCGAAAAAATGCAATGAAATTTAACACAGTCGAACAGCAACTGCTATTTGGTAAAAATTACAGGCGCACCAATTTTCGATACCAAAATTCACCCCTCATACAGGAAGTGCTGAATGTGAATCTTCGAAATTTACCTGTTCTTTGGATGGGAGAGAAAAAATATCGCGGAAATGATCTTCGTCTTCAGGAACTTGAAATGGAAATAATTATCCCTGATAGTCAACTGACTCTAATTGACGTGAGTCATGGTATCTTAGGTCATCCGAAGGGTCTATACAATACATTGCTAATGCTGGATCCCGACCAAGTACGAAGGAAAGGTTATTCAGAGAAGTATGACCCATATCGGTTGGTCAAGCATCCAACTTTAAGAATTCCCAAACTAGACGCATTGGAAACAACTTATAAACAGCTCGAGTCTCACTTTACATTGAAGGATAACAGATACGAGTATACGGCGGAATTGATAAAAAAGTGGAAGAACCGTGATAAAGTCATAGAAAATGTGAAAAGAAAGGGTCTCCTCATAAATATCGTGTCGAAATGTCGGAAAGAAGTTGAACAAATCGGAAGGAGTAAAGGCCGAACGATTATGCAAACGACAGCTCAGTTTGTTGCACTCACACAGAAAATGAGAAAACGAAAATAAAGTTATAAAAAAATATTTGGCGAGTTTCCAAGCTTGTTTGTGCTTTTAAAAGGTCATATCATATCCTTTGCTGATGAGCATGAGCTGACTTTATCGCCCTCGATTATGAAATGGCCCTATCGGATAGAGTAGTTCTAAGCCCTGTAGAGAATATACTCGTAGTATACATGTAGTGTATAGGGTAGGCACTGAGAGATGTCAACCTGGCGTTATCCAGTGTTGCAACTATCTTCAACACATCAATAGTGCTAGTAATACCTCCACGTGGTAACAGCCGGGTAGTGGTCAATGTCAATCCGGACTGGACCTGTTAAACTTATAAGTGTGTGTTTTGACATCCGCACACAGCGGATGAATTCCCCAGATGAAATTAACGTTGGAAAAATCTCTCGGGCTACCCCGACATTTCTGGAGCTCAGGCCGGTAAGAATTTCCGAGACTTAGTCAGGGTCTTAGAAAAGAGATGGTGTCGGAAGAGCCACCATGCTGTTATGAAGCAACAGCAAGCCTCGGATACGGAGGGATCTACGGTTGACAACCCATGCAAACGATCTAGCTAGCTGTAGACGCTGATTGAGGCCCAGGTCCATCCCGGACTGTAGCGCCACCTAAAGTAAGTAAGTAAGTATAGTGTATAGACTAGGTCTCTATAGTATATAGGCTTTGGGGGTAGTAATCGCGGTGTTGTGTGCTGCTGACAGGCGGCTCCTATTTCTTTTAGGCATGGTTGTGGCGAAATGGGATATTCGTCTCGCAATGATGAAATCCTCAAGATTTTCGGACTTTTAATTAATCGGTTCTTAGCTTATATTTAACCTCTATATAGCCTAAGTATTTTCAAAATCTTCTAAATGTACTCAATTATTTTTCACATCAGTCGGGCTATTTTTGTGTAGATGACAGTATTCACTGTTGGGCACTTATGCACTTCTACTTACTTCTCTTCTTTTCGAGGTCATGGAAACGCAGCTTATAAAATATCAGCGTATTAAAACCACTCAATGGCCGGTATTAATTTTTATAGCAACGAGTACTGATGATATGATCACCGAAGTTTACACTAATATTCGAAAGTACATTTTAAAGTGATAAAGTGTTTGGTAGACTTCAGCATTTGGTCCTTTTGTCGAAATTCGTGCATCTCCAATCTTTTTCAATGTATTAGATTGCCTATGCCTTTCAGGATGTTCTAAATAAGTGGACATGGACGGCTTTATGTCTGATAACAACACAATAAACGCTGATATGTCCATGAGACATCAGTACATTTTTTGCTAAAACTACTACATTTTAAACGGAAGATGGGCATAAAATTGATATCAATATGAAAAAATTGAAACGCTTCGAAGAAACGAGGCAAGCCGCTTCCTCTTTCCTGTAAAGAATATCATTTCTGTATTAAAAGGATTGACTTGTGCTTGTTTGATTAAATGTAAGGCATTTTAAAGGGAACAAACGATTCGACAGGCAGTAGTATATAGCTACATCATCTGCATATACATATATGAGTATACATATTAAGTAATCCATCACATACGAGTACATGCATCAAATACTAACCGCAATCAACATCATCCACCAAAGTTCTCTACATAATAATGTTGTAATACACAAAGCTTGTTATTCGAGTACACACAGTTGTTTTGCCGAGTTACACATGCCGTCAAAAGTTATATTATCGAAAGCACCCTTTATGTTAACAAATATTTCTAACGCGTATCATTTATTTTATTTTGATAATTTTATAATTAGTTTTGATGTTTCTTATGCATCTGGGCATTAATTTAACATTGCTTATTATATGGTGCCCTTTCCTTTTGTTTCTGTTGTTGCTGCTGTTGTTACTACAGTAGTTTTTTTCTAGCTGTTCTGTTCGTCATCATTCCCTTTTTTCAAAATTCTCTTAGGCTTAAATACGAAATTCCCTTTAAAATTGCAACCAACACTTATTTAGCTCTTAATCCATTTTACCAACTTCTGTTTTGATACCAGCGAACGCACAAGCCGCTATCTTCTTTCAGTTACGTTGAACGATATCACTTGTAGACGCACAGAATTTTAAAAGATTGTGCCTCCTGTGTTCGTTCGTAAGTTTTACATAATTTTTTCAAGTATGATGTTTAATACTATTAGTCACATGACAACGTATCATCTTGTTTAAAACTTTTTTTTGACATCAATAACATCGGTTAAGTCGTTATCGAGTTCGACGGAGGAGCGAAAGTCCTCAATCGTCACTGCACAAGCGGACGAAAGTATTGGATATCATCGTTTATTCTGCCTGACAGCGGGATGATGGACTTCTTCGCCGATGTGCAGTCTGCAGAAATAGGTTTTTTCATTATAGAGTTACTGACTGTAACAAGGTTTATCTTTTCATCTTTACAGGCTTCTATACGGGTTTTCTTACTTTGACCCGTTCTTTTTACCTTTTGGTAAAACTTCTGTATGTTATTCCTGGAGTTCAACCCCTCAACATCCAACCCTTCAGCGCCGCTTTATATGCTTATATGTTAAAAAAATCACATAGGGAGGGTGGCTGAAAAAGCTATCAAGGTAACAGCCGCAATGTCTGGGCTGATGCTTAATGTTGGCGGGCCGAGAGACGTCAAAAGAAAGATACTAGGGTTGGTCGCCAACTCTATATAGCTGTACGACACTAAGTTGTGGGCGGATACGCTGACGAAACGTGTTCTTCTCTGAAAGTAGATAATTATCGTGCTGACAGCAGCCAAGATGGAAATTTTGCTCTTAGGTGGAGGATACCGAGCAGGCTTTCTTCGTTTGTGCAATGCGGCATCAGCAACATCAGGTGTGAGAAGACCGGCTGAAAATATCCAGGAATGCAAAGAGGACCGTGGGTAATTTTAACCAGTAGGTAATAACAAAAGTGAGGAGCAGGAGGTGGACAGGCCTGTACTTCCTCATGGGTAGATTTTGTTCATACAGCCTCCGAGTTGTTAGCAGATTGAAACATCAGAGATTATGGTACCCTTAGGTGCTTGCTTTGGGTGGCTTTCAGGCTGAGAGGCGAGCTTCCCCGTTTTTGTCGCGGGGCTTCACAAAAACAAACGGGGGCTTTACTCCGAAGTAATTGTAACGCGGCTCCAGGCTGGATTAAAGCTATGCGTTTTATCAAATTTGTTCGATCCAATAATTGCACGAGTCTCACACTACCGTAAGTTACTACAGTGTCTGTAAGTAGGATTTAAAAAAAAAAAAAAAACAGTTTTTCCTGTAACTGAGTTCTTCCATTTTTGTATGAGTATCACTTGCCTTTTTAAGCAGTTAAAGCTGATTACACTTTTAGTACTTTGCTCAAAGTTCATTGCTCATCTTTGTTCTTTCATAACCTCAATGTTACCTCTGCAAAGAATGCATCAACTTTCAGCAATAGAGTGGTTGAATGCCACTTTAAAAAAAATACAATAAACTTAAAATGCAGATTTGTTTTAAATTTGTTTTATTTCTTACTATTTTAGACATAAGTACGATTTCCGACACAGAAATTGCCACTTACTTAACAAAATATTCTAAGGGTTCACATTGCTACATTTCTTTTTGTTTTTTTTTTTTGTTAAAGTTTTTGCAATCTTTTCACGGTTAGGTTAAGTGTTTAGTTTTTCGTTTTTTTGAATCTCTGGAACGATCTGCTCATGTGTGTACTCAGTATTTCAACAGTTACATATTTTATTTAAAACTTTTTATATTCTCTTGTTTTATTAGTTTAAATTTTTCAACAATTCATTTAGGTATCTTAGTCAGCTTTTCCAAGTGTTAAGTGTTGTAATTTTATTTTTTTTTATTTTTATGTAGGTTACAATAAATCATTTCAAGGCTTTTTTGTTTCTTTTGCTTTAGGTATTAGTGTTTAGTTTTGTTTTATGTTTACTCGTACTATGTAATAATTTACAATTGAGTGAGGATACTGAATTTGACTAAAGAGATCATTCCGTTGATGTCACATTGATTAGAGTTGAATGTGACCTCAGGTTCATACACACGACTGATTCTAGGACACTTATTCGAGATGACTTGCATGATGTCAAGCAAAAAAGAGATAACCATGCCTTAAATGTACTCCAAAGTAATGGATCTGGCATGCCAGGACTTCTCTTCTCAGATCATTTTGAAAACAATTAAATCGGCTTCCTTTGATTGTATAGTATTCAGAAAACTTCCATAAGGGTATGTACTAACAAAAAACAACAACCAGGGAAGTTTTATTCTGTTACAGGAAACAATATTTAAAATGAAAAAATACAGACTTGATCGCTTGGAGAGGTATTCTTCGGTGAATCTGTTCGTTTAGTCGCTTCAAGAAGAAAAATACATTATACAATTGTAGTTTCAATTCGATTAATAGTAGGTATAAGAGAGACAACTCTCAACATTTTCCCTTAATGTTATTCAATTTGTTTGACAAGATCACAAAGTCGATATTTTAGGTTTGGCTTGAGTAGATGAGATTAAACTATGAGCGCAAGCTGCCATATATTTCTTGGCACCGATGTTTTTTTTTGGAAAGAAAACAGTCATGCACCAGTGAGTTAAACAGGTAATCGTCATTTTTTTTTTTTTAAGATTTTGTGATACTCGCATCAGCGGTAAGGAAGTTCATAATATCGGAAGCAAACCAATCGCAGAATGATTCGACAATGGAAGTTCTTTAGAACGATAACCGATTTGAGTCACATTGCTGTGTGGGTTGGGTAGCTCCAAGCGCAGTTCAGCAAACAATCGCAATATTATTGACATGCTTTGTGGCACTTGTGTTTAAGGGAAAGCAGTTCATGACATCGAAGGCAAACCAGGAATATCTCTCGATGTTGAGTGCGCCAGTCAGCGAAAGGTAGGCGATTATGCACATTAATGAGATTCATGCGAAACCTACGTATACTCGCAATAACCTTTGTAGTTGATAGCCAAAGTACCCCACTCAGTTGCAACTTATGTGATATCCTAGTTTTATTTATTTTCTTTGCATTTATTAATCGGTGATTGATACTTACTAACCAGTTAGAATAGATAAATGTTCTTTAATGAATTAATAAAAAGTACAAACTATAATATAATAATAACAGTAGTATTTGGCAAAAAATTTTCTTATTATTTTTTTTTTTTTTTTACAATTCTTGATCTATAGAGATTGACGCTTCACTTAAAGTAAAAAAAGGGAAAAATGTTTCTAGCGCAAGTGCAAAACTGTAAAAGTCACAATACATTGTAAATGTAATTTTTAAAAATTTTTTTTAACGACAAAGGCGTTTTTTTTTATGTTGACAGGTGAAAAACAAGTAATTGGTTCATAAGTTTTTCTCACGGTAATAACTTTACAAGCTTTATATTTATTGCAGGTTAAAAATTCTATGCATTTTTTCTTTGTTCACAAATTCAGAATTGACATGGAATGTGGCATGTGGTATTGCATTTTTTTTTTTGTTATTTTTGTCCAGTTTTTTTTTTAACATTTCGCATTAAAATTGGTGTTTTATTATTGTGTGTGCGCTACGATTTTTGGCGCATTTTATTCACGAAAAATAAGAAAGTGTTTAAAGTTACAACATGTGTTTGTGGGAAAAAAAGAGTAAAATTGTCACCTAACCAATGGCATGGTTTGAGGTTTTAAGAACACATTTGACATTTTCTTTTCTTTTTTTTTTTCAAAACTCTTAATTTTATTGAAAAAGTTATTAAAACTAAAAATCTGCAAGGACCATGACAATAGTGTTTGTAAAAAAGTTTGTTTTTTAAGCTCAATTGATGGGAGATGTGGTAAATTTTTATTATTATTTTTTTATATAATTGATTTGTTTTGCAAAATGTTTAATGTTTACCTTGCCTTACTATTTTATTAAAGCCAAAAGGAATGTGATTTTTATTATTAAATGGTTTCCATTTTTTTGTTTAAGAAAAAAAATTGTTCATATAATGATTCACATATTTGTTCAAAATTGATTTTTTTCTAATTTTTTTTTGTTTTTTTAAGACTTTAGGCAGAAAATGGACTTTTTTTTTTTTTTTTTAAAGAAATACTTTGCTATAATTCTAATTTTAAATTGTTTGTTTTGTTTATTTATTTCTTTTTTTATATATTGATTTTTTTGTAGAGATGAAAAATGTTGTTTAATTAGTTCGCTTCCTTGCGACTTTTATGACCACGGAATGAAGCTTGAATTTTTGTAGCTGCTTTATTGAGCTCTGGATCGGTTAGATCAATATCCAATTCTTCAGCGACTTTTTTAGTTATCTCTTGGATATCTAAATCTTCGGCTGTTTTATTGCCAGCTAGCTTTCGTGATAGATGACCACGGAATGTTGCTTGAATTTTTAAGGCTGCATCGCAAAGTTCTGTAATGAAAAAATGTTGAATTGGATTTAGTTTTTATGTGAGAGCAGATGTACACCTAATTATAATATTTATAGTTTAAGCAATTAAAATGAGGAATTTTAAATCTGTTAAGCTTTGTCTGCCTATTCAAACAGCTCAGCCCAAAAAGAGTGGATTTTTTCCTTGGAATACTAAACTACTGCCTATTGTTGCTACTTGGTCTTTGAATACGCAGACAGTTGTATTGGTCCATTGTATTCCCTGACGGATACTTTTCTATACCCATTCTATCTACTAACTTCTACTAACTTAGAGGATGAAGACTCACCATATTAGAGAATATTTGGCATAAGCAAGAGAGATAAGTCCAAATGGAAAGTATACTGATGTAGTTTAATCGTTGTGGCCAGTAAGGATATCTTTAATCCAGCTGCAGTCAGATGTTCAGAGAGGCAGGAGAAAACTGTGAGCGGAAAGGTCCAGGATCTGGTTCAGCTCCAGATGGTAGCAAATTCATAATTTTACACGCATTACACATGCATGTTCCTAGGATTCACAAATCTCTTGTTCAATGTTCATTTAAAATTGTCTTGGACGGTTTGAAATGTGGTACATACTCGTATCACAAATAAATACTTTACTGATGACCATAATTTTTGCTTTTCATATCTGTTTATGGACTTATAGTACGGCTCTGCTCTTTGGCTTTCCAAAATTGTGATTCTGTGTGCCAAACTTAAAGAGGACTTGCACCATTTTACACCCGACATAATCGATAGTCTGAGGCCACTATTCGCTGTATTCATTCTCGAGAAGCGATTAAAAAAATCGAGTGGATTCAATTAAGGATTAAATGATAGTATAATAATTTTTTAGTAAAAAGTTTTTACGGGTGGCTGTGGTGTAGTGGTACTAGCCATCGCTTCTCACTCGGAGGGTCAAGGTTCGAATCCTACTCATGACAAGTTTTTCATTTGTGTAATTGGAACTCAGTCAGAAAAATCTGCGTGTGAAGGCGAAGGCATAACACTGGCATGTAGATTTGGCTGTTGTAGAGTTTCAAACACAAAACAACTGTTAAAATTTATAACCTGAATCATTCCGGGTGAAAAAAAACTAAACTCTCCGTCCTATTTGGACTCCCACCCCTGGAGAGTCAATATCGAAACCAAATATACCTGAGTTTCAAACCACTACATCACAACAATGCTTTCCTTTCTCCGCCTTTTATTTTTCCGTCCACGCCCTGGCAACAGTAAAAGGGTATCATAACGAGAAAAAAATAAAGAGAAAAAACCTTTTAACATTTCTGATGATTACAATTTTTTCTGGAGAAACGGTTTCCACTTGGACATGTTATTCGAGTACTATGGAGGTATGAGTATGTATGAGTTCCAATACCTTTCTGAAGTGCTGAATATTAACTTTTCCATGATACGAATATCCTCACGTAGGGGATTGCACCAATTAAGTTTGAAAATTAAATGAAAATAGAGTGTTTTTTTGGGTATAGATTGGTTTGGCAAATCATTAAAGTTGAACATGATAGCAGTTGATTGATTTAGTCTGGGTGACACCATAGATGGGTTTAGGCTGCAAGATTTATATTTACACGTAATTGTTTCAATCATTTTAAGCAATAATACATGTGTACGTCATGCAACATATAGATATTAAAGTAAAAGTAAGATGTGTATGAAAGACGACTTCTTTAGTGCAGTTTACCGTAAAATGGCAAAAGAAAGAGAAAAAGTCGACAGATTGGGTAAAATGGGAAAACTGGAAAAGTAAGAAGTCTATTGACACTCCACCAGTATTATGGATGTCCGAACGTTCCGAGGAGACAATATTGATTCGGACCACTACCTTGTTGTAGCCGAGGTACGGTTGTGGATATCGCGAACAACGCCAAGACAAGCTAATATTGTAAGGAATTTCTCTTTCTCAATCGCAAGAGATCGCCAAATGCTTTTCCGATCGAGTCTCCCTTAATCTCTTAAGAAGTCCTTTGCCTCCAATATGAAGCATCAAAGACCAGTGGTAACACTACCAAAAAGTCATCAGAGATGCCGCTTCTAATGTGCTGGGTTTCACTCAATCACCACAACAAAACCCCTGGTTTGATGACGAATGCTGGCAAGCACATGCAGCTAAACGTACGCAATGCGGCGCTGCACAGAGAGACACGAGCTCTGTGAGCAGAAGAGGAGAGACGAACACCGGCTTCTCAGAAGGAAAAAGTAATCCCAAACGAAGCGCGCGGTCGAGGGATGCGAGATGCTACTCCAGGAATGAAATTCGTAAGTTTAAGTTTTAAAAGAATAAACCTTTCAACTTGGACGATGTAGACCAAAAATTTCGTCGACCCGATCTGGATGAAGTTAAGATAGCAATATCTAAGCTGAAGTCCAACAAAGCTGCTAGAGCGGACGGCCTGACTGCCGAGCTCTTCAAAGCGGCAGGCGATGACTTGGTAAGGAGCATACACCAACTCATCTTTAAAATATTCACACTACGGCAGATCTTGGAGAAACCCCATGAGCTTCAGATCGATACACCCCACATATTTATCGATTTTAAGGCCGCGTAGGAAAGCATATATAGAGACGAGCTATATAGAGCAATGTCTAGTTTTGGCATCCCTGCGAAACTCATCCCTGCGATGGAAAATGCACGCTGTTTCATCAAAGTCGGTAAAGATCTCACCGAGATTTAGGTGGATTTAGACAAGGCGATGCGCTGTCATGCGAAAGTGCAAAACACACGAGGAAACACAAGAGGCACAATCTTTCAAAAGTCCGTTCAATTACTGGCATATAGTATGCCGACGATATTGACATAATCCGAAGAAAGCAGCGTGATGTCAGTGGCGATTTCGCGAGTATTGAGATTGAAGCAGTAAAATGGGTTTAGCGGTCAGCGAGGGCAAGACCAGGACTTAGTATATGCTACTAAGCAAAAAGGACACTCAACACCGACGTCTTGGACAGAACGTTACATTTGACAGATATAACTTTGAGGTAGTTAAGGACTTTGTCTACCTAGGCTCCGCTATAAATTCAGACAACTACATCAGCGCTGAGATCAAACGAAGAATAACTCTTAACAATCGCTGCTTCTTTGGGCTAAGATTGATTAGCAAAGCCCACTACCGAACAACAAAAGTTACTCTAAAATAAGGCCTTAATAATCCCAGTTCTGCTCTATGGCGCAGAGGCATGGACGTTTTCAAAAATGGATGAGAGTTCTCTTGGTTGCTTCGAGAGGAAAATTCTTCGAGTGATTTTCTATTCCGTTTGCATTGATGATGAGTGGAGCAGGAGATACAACGACGAACTGTATTGACTGTACAGCGACATCGACCGAGCAAGATCCAACGACTAGGACTAAGACGACCGAGATTCGCACCGGCGCACGCAAGTGGAAGGGGACCTCCGCCAACTTAGGGTGCGAAACTGGAGGCATAAGATCAAGGTAGCTGGGGACGCTTGTTGTCCACCTCGAACTGTAGCGCCACCTAAAGTAAGTAAGTAAAATGACTTGCCTTATGGCGGAGTTCCATGTTTTTTTAATTAAAACCAGGCTTCGTCCGCTGTGAATTAAATGACTTTACACGGCAATTTAGAAAATAAAATATACGATTAGGAATAACATATTCTTACTGATATCTATATCGGGTCTGAATTGTATTCAGACTGTTCGCATAGCCTCGATGTTCAATGTGTGATGATGATGTTCTCACAAAATCGCAGCTCCGTGGCGGTCAAGCAACTCATCAAAACGAATGATTACGCGATTATTGAACTCAGTCCGCAATAAATCGATTGTTGGATTGCTTGTGTGCTAAATCCATAGCTCACCCAAATCCAAATTCTTAATTTCTAGCCTTAAAAATCGGTCATTTTACTTGAATTCCTAAGTAATTGGGTCTTGTAAACGAATAATCCGAGATATTTATGCAAAAATTCTCCCCTGGCTAGTGCGACTGATATTCTGTTGCTGATATCTTTGACGCGAAAGGACGAATACGGGACTATGCTCCACTTTATAATAGTGTTCATCTTAAAAAATTGTGTGTGAACAACCAAGTGAAATATATTTCTTTCTACTTAAATTTGTTTTATAAAATGTTTTTGAATTTGGAAAGTAATTATGAAAATATTAGTGACAAGGAAAATGTATAATTTTTTGTGAGAGTGGCAAGGGAAAAATTCGTCCATTGGAGAACAAATCACTTCAATTATTGCGACGATGTTGAATTTTTCGAGAGATTTCGAATGTCGAAACAATCAGCTTATCTTATGATCTTATCTATCCTATCATTTGAGGAAATTCGGTCCAAAATTGAAAATACTACCAAATGGTAAGAAATAATATAGCAATAGAATGAAAATACTTTCTAAAAACAATCCAATATCTGCAAAACAAAACTTTTATAAATCTTGGTCTTCTATGACAGTAGCACCTTGCTCATAACTGAGGGAGACTTTTGCAGTATATCAAAATCATGTGCAAGCAGAATTCGAAGCATTATCTCTCATAATATTGCTTTTCTTCGAGAGGAGTATGTAAGGTTTCCGACAACGGATAGGGAAAAATTGCAATCTGTAAATGGCTTTTATGAATTTGCAAGATTTTCTCGAGTTATATATAGCTGCTTAATATTGTACACATGTACGGATTCAGTCGCCAGGTAATGTCCAAATTCACTAAAATAAGCTATAAATATACTAATTTACTTTAACTTTATTAGGAGGGGCAAATGACCCAATATTTCGAAATTCCAACAAGAAATTGTGTTGGGCGCTTCTGTGGCATATGGAAAAGAAGATTACCCATATTAGCCACTGGTATAAAAGTAAAATTAACGACAATCCAGAGCATCAATACTGTATATTGTGCATTTGCTCCACCGGCCGATGACTTGAGTAACTTATTAATGAGTATTTTAGAAGTCTTTTAGGCGAGCAACAGAATTATTAATGTTTTTCGGAATAACATAATAAATATTATTTCATTTATTTCAATTGCAGCACATTGCTGAAATTAAAGTTTTTAAATTAATTAAAGAGACAACAAAAAATAAAATAAAAACTAACAAAACTAAAATCTGCGTGTGTCTGGTGTTAACCGAATTCTTAAAACTCAAAAGCAATTTTACCTCTGTTCCTTTTTCATATGCTTCGTTTCGAGTGCATGTTTGTCTTCTGAGACTTTCTGTTATAGTCTCACAGTTAACATTTTTCTTTTGCTACCGCCTTCCACTTGGCGGAAGTTAAATTTCTTATTCGATGAGTAAGAATTGCAGATTTTTTTGTTGCATGAATATTTTTATTCTTTGTGTCTGTCCTATAAGCCTCTGTTGTAACCATTTTATCCTGTTTTTCTTTATCTTCCTAAGTTTGTACAAATGTACTTTCTCTAGGTTCTTTCTCAGCAACATCGATATCATCTAAAACAAATTTAAGTAACGCTTAAAATCCGTTTTTTTTTTCAAAACGATTTTGTCCTATGGATCCGTTATAATTTCTTGTGGACCACCACCAGTTTTATAAAGCTTTTGCTTTTCGGAAGTTTAATTTTATTTTGTTCTTTTTGTTATGCTTTTTTACTTTGTTTTTATGAAGTCTGAGGAACGATAATGCGAACCACTTTTTGAATTAAATTCTGTTTTAATTGACTCCCAAGCCACATCTTTTTCTTTCCAGTGCACTTTATTGTTTTTTTATTTCCGACAATGTTCCTGTGCTTCAAAACCAGCTCCATCAATAAATACACGTCCGCGGTAGAAAAATTATAACTGATTTTATTTTCCACAACAGTTTTATTTTCCAATTAATTAATTTTTTAATATTTAATTCACTAATGGCTTCCAGGAAATAATCACAGAAAATTTTGTAAACAGTGTTCGGATTTTAATTTAAACCCAACACTGCTGCTGAACTTGAGTTCAGTTTACACTGTGAAACCCAACAAGTTGAACTTGAAATTTGAACTGAAGTTCAGGTTCGGCTGATCTTAATTTTAAGCTACAACTGTGAAACTGGCCATAAGGACTTGAGAAAATCTGCTACGAATATGAGACTATCAGAATAAGATATACTAGATGTGGAAGCGATTATGTAGTAAAGTCCGTTCTCGAGCAACAATGAAGTCATTATATAAGACACTGATCATCCCAGTTCTGGTTTATTAATCAGTTATGCTTGGACACTGACAAAAGTGGATGAAAATGCCCTCGTGCGTTTTAAGAAAATTTGTGTAATTTTCGTTCCAGTTGGCATCAATGGAGGGTAAAGGAGACGTTTCAACGTCTGCGTACTCTACGAGCTGTACAGAGATGCCGACCACGTCTGGCTCTAAAAATTTGTGAATGCGTAAAATGTACCCGTATGTTCAACAAATTTCAAAGAAAAATTCAACAGGAATGCAAAAACCCGCTTTGACAGGCTGATTCCACATAAATAATGAAATCTCCAGTTAAAACTTGGCGATAGTTGGATAGTCCTTTTATTTTTATGTCGTCACAAAGAAGATATTCATTGGCAAACAATAAATAGTTAACAAACTTCTAAAGAGTTGCAATGCTGCGGCACTATAAAGCCAAGAACAGTTTCGTAAGTAGTTAAGACATGGAAAATGATATTGAACAAGTTCAAATCGACTCTGTGGCCATTTGGACGATATAACCTTCGCGATCTAATAAAAAAAAAACAAAAGGTCTGAATTAACATAACTTACAAACCGAATCAATTTATATGGAAGTAATTTTTCGGCTCTCTGGCATACTTTCCTTCAGTCGTCCTCCATTGAAGTTTACTGCAGGCATATCAAACTTTAAAATTATCTTACTTAAATATCATAGCCGAAATACCTGCTCGATGACGGAAAATACGAATAGTGAAAGTCTAAAACTCATTTTCACCATCCTTACCGATGAATACCAGTGAAGATTCCGCCCCGACAAATCGTACATAGCTCAAACTTTCCCATTTCGATAAACCCCAGAGTATAGAAACAATTTTAGTCTTTTTAATTTGAGATGAAGAAAACTTAATATTTGGTTAAAAACTTAAGAGATGGCGAATAACAGAAAGTTCAGTGGAACAAATAAAAAGGACGCGTACATGCCACCAATCGAGAAGGCGATGTGTTTTCAGCAGAAATTTTCAGTGGAGACTGAGTAAGCTTAAGAATGAAAGAAATTTTTTGGTGTTGCCACAGTGAATCTAATAGTATCATAATAGCTTTGTCTTAAAATTCATCACACTTCCCTTGAGATGATTGAATTACACAGAATTAAACAGAAATGAAAACGATATGGTGCCATCATGCTGACCTGGCTAAGAGACAAGAAACTATAACAACTCTGGATTTTTAGATCTGGGATTCCTTGACGAGTGTGTTTACTGCGAGATGGTCAACTAATTTTTGACCACTTACTATACATCATCAATTACAGCGAAAGATGCCGAAATAACTGGGAAGATCTATATACATATATTTATATCTTTAGAAAGAATACATTTCCACCCAAATTTTTAACTGTCTTAGAACCGCCAATCATGCTTTACTTCAAATGCATCTCTTTACAATTATGTTCCATATACGAGTAGCTTACATTGTTCCTTTCACATTTTATTTGCATTAGAAATATTGCGTAGACAAAGTTCTAAGTACAAATTATTTACAAATAGTAAGCCTAGGAAAACTTTTGGCACACATTTGTGAGTGCAAAGTAAGTTGTCTATTTGTTAATATCATCAATTCCATCATCGCATGTTTTATTTAAACAGATACAAGTTACATAGGCAAACTATGATCTAGGACGGTCACGTTTTAAAACCAATTATCCGAAAATATTTTCTATAACCCGCACACACGTTATCCACACGTTGTCAGGCATTGTAGTAGGCATAACTTCCGAATAAGCAATTTTGTTTTTGTTTAGTCAACATCTTATCTGCTAGATACACAAATAGAATATCAAATAATTTTTGGGGAATAAGTAAAGGTCAATACCAACTTTCAAAGTTATTTCAAATTTCAGAGATCTCAAAATAATAATTTGGTTTCTCATTTTTTTCTTTTAATTAATAACTGCTGGTATCCCTAAACAAGACAAGGCTGTTTCTTGTATCTATCAAATACAAACTTAATATCGAATCAAATCCTTTTTCCTTCGACTGAGATATAAATGATGAGGGTCGATGGCAGCTCAATTTATCTATTGGGCGTCTTCAATAGGAAAAGGAAATGCCATCCCCGTTTCTTTAACTTTTCTCAATTACAATGTTCGTTTCATCCTATCTAAGGAGAAGAAATGACAGGCATACCATAAAACAAACGAAAAGTAGAGAAAATGAAAATGAAAATGAGAATAAAAATAAAAACAAATTCGAATATTTGGATACACAAACTTGAATATAGTCGTCGAAGGGCATTTTAATACTACTATACAGCAGCACTTACTACAGTCGTAGTCGTTATTTGAATACGAGTATAATACCAACAGCTGCTGTCAGTTTGCCTTATCTGTCGGTAGCTACTCCTATTTGACTTCCGTTTTTTGTTATACTAGAACAAAAGGAATCCAGTCTGTTAGCTTGAAAAAAGAAAACAAGAAAACCAGTTCGTTTAGAGCTCTCTTCTTTTCTGTATCTGTACAAGCATAGAACGATTGTTCTTGCAACGACATCCTTTTGTGCTGTTGGTTGTCTGTTTAATTATTTTAACTGCGACAATTAAGTCGCTGTGATAATATTGTAAAGAAGAAGCAAAAAACTGGAAGATAAACGTATTCATCATTTAAATTTATCACTAATAAGTAGCATTCGCAGTATATCGTTTTTTGTTTTTAAAGAAAAGTATATATGTACCTACCTAAGCTATTATAAAATCCCTTAAGATAAACTGAATATAAGGACATTTTTTTTAGAAATGTGATGGAAAGGGAGCACTACAAACCGTACCCCTAAGAAGCTTCTTAGAGTTTCTGTACAGGATAGTAGATTCCATGCGAAATTTATAGCTTGACACGTGCACTATGGAAATGGGTCAAGAACAAGACTCAAAGTCACAATTATGCGAATGCACAGTATGTACGTACATACAGATAGCATGGTATCCTCGTTCTAGACCCTTTGTCTTTTTCTAGCTGTCACCTTTTGCCATTGTCATCAACTAAAATGTCTTTGTCGTCGTGTCGTCATAGCCACCATTCTTATGGCTATACTATAAACAGCAACATCAAGCGACAGTTTGAATGCAACTTGAGGCGTCTTAAAGATGCAAAACAAGAAGATAACATAAAAAAAATATTTCAATGGTACCCAGGGAAACCTTAGCTAAAATAAATTGTTCTACTTCATGCAACATGACTGGCTTGGCACCCATTCGGTTTTCATCCTTTTCCTTCGCCTCTATCTACTGCAATACAATATTCGTACTTTGCCTTGATTTGATTGTTTTCTTCTCTGTAAAAATGTGAAAAAAAAAATAGTAAAAGGGGCAGGGGGTGGTTCTAGGAATGTTGTTGTTTTAGTTCCAAGCTAGCATTACTTCAGAGAAATGTTTAATTGCATAGGAGACTCATCATTTCTAAATGTTGCATTAAGTTGATTTCGAAATTTCAATTTTAATAATTGCATTAGGGATTTCATTTTCGAAACAAATGATGCGGACAAGCAATCGATGAGGCAATTGTTGCCTCTTGCTAAGATGTATCTCTGTGCTTTTTAAGCCGAAATGGTATTAGGAAACTCCAATGAAATGTTTTAGAAATCTACTTTCATTGAATCCAAAATTGTTCACCACTTCTTAACTTAGTATTTTGAATAATCGCTTTTGGGCCACATAAATCCAGGTCATCATATTTCGAAAAATTATATTTCACTTTCTATGCTATGCTAGGTATCGCAATGGAACAGATGTCAAAATAACCAATCTTAACGATTTGATTTTTGATTTTCTAAAGCTGAAGAACAACCTGAGTTGAGTTTGAGTCAATATGTTATATTTAAACACGACCTCAGGTATAAGGTTTCCATCTTGTCGGCACAAATTTCTGGAACTAAGGGGTCTGTCTCATTTCTAATACAATGTTTCTTCCATAAGATGGTGCAAATATCTTTTAGAGTACGTTCGACAGTGAGCTTTCCGTCTGTTTTGTTCCTGTAGCTGCTTGACGTTTGAACTTTTTCGATTCACAGTTCTCTTATCTTCATATCCTGTTTGTAATTTAAGTATTACCAGTTTGCTTTGATACTCTTCATCGAACATTGGATGAAGTTTGACATTTGTGTTTATCGCTTTACACTCATATCAGCAAAGCAGCTCACATCGCTATCTAGAAAGTCCAATATCCAGCTTCCCACAGATGCTATTAAGTAGGATTCAATTAGCTCTCGGCCATACGGTTCTTGGGGAAACTTTTTAATAACTGGTAGTAAGTTAACGAGAGGTAAGCTGATGGTCAGACGAGTTTTGTAGAGGTACCTCAACAACCTTGTTCTTATCAATAACTATTGTTTAAGGTGACAAAGCCATAATTTCACAGGATGCGTAAAATGTTGCGCCGACTTGTTGGTACCAAATGTCAGGCAGCAATCAGTCTGTTATCATGGCGCAATAACGGTCGCCATTCATAGTTGCGTCCCGGTCGGCCTCCGTTTTGAAGAAATATATACCGATGATTTATTAGCACATACGCCACACCAAACCGTTGATTTGTCTTTGTTTTTGAACCTCCGTACCATAAGTACAGCTATTTTGCTTATCCTTTAGGGCAGAAATGACCCTCTCGCTGAAAATTTTGGATGAAAAACAGTGAATCATCTTGAAGCTTTTCAAGAGCCTAACGACTGAAACGGAGACGATTCGAAAGGTCGGTCAGTTTTTGCACGAATTCAATTTTGTATGCTTTTAAATCAAGATCCTCGCGTAAAAACGCCAAGTTGTTGAATACGACAAGTCAAGCTGATGAAAACGGCACCGAATTGATTCATCACGTTCATTGCGTACAGTCTCTGCAACCTCCGCTGTATTTTCCTATAGCGCACTAGATTTGGTCTATTTGGTCGCGTATTGTATAATAATAAAAATGCTGTTTCATACTTTGCAATTGTATAGCGAATCGTTCAGTAGGCCGATTATGCAGACCATAAGTTGTTCTAAGGGCATGAAACATATTCCTCGTAGAAAGCTGTGTCAAGCTAAGTCTTTCTATGATGAAATGTCAAACACTATTGAACAAAAATACCATATTTCTTTGTATTTGTATTTGCACATATTTCGCATATAAAGTTTTCCCCACAAATTTTTTTTAGAATTATATCAAACGTGGTGATTGTAACCCTTATATTCTTAAATTAAGATAACCTCCTAACAACAAAGAATGTTATATAACTATGTTTAATAGATGCGATTAAAAATAATTTTACTTTGCGACTCTTGCAAACGAAATAAGAAAACTAGAGCATAAGCAGCTAGTAGGATACATGCAGAAAGCGGTGTTCGGTCGCATCTGGTCTGATGCATAGTGATAACCTCTTTTCATTTACGACTCAACTGGTACTAGATGCGATTAAGAACAAGAGCTGCTAGAGACAGGCCCCTAGTAAATATAATTTTTTATACGAAAGATAATAAAGCGCTTAAGTCGAAAACGCATTAAGTCGAAAATGCATTAAGTGGAAGAATTTTGAATTTTCAGAGATTTTTGCCAAAATAGCACACTCACGAACTTTATGTGTTGTAAGATTCTTTCAGTCAAAGATATTGAATCCTACCTATTTCTTCTTAATGCAATCGACATGCTAATTAACTTGTCTGATGTCCTTGTAGCTAAAGTCGGCTTTGTCACGTGATAAATCCCCTTTCATCGCTGCAAATGAAAATTTGACTATATAGGTAGAATGGCTGTTATTAGATCGACTTAAGACTCAAGTCTATTTCAGGGATTAAAGAATGAAATATCCAATTGGAAATGTTGTCATCAAGTTAGTTTTTGCGGCAGTCTTTCAGTCTTTTCTTGAGCCATCTCTGGCATTGTAATTCCAATATTACAAATGTTTACTTGCTTGCCCGAGCTCCGACGTCGCACTTCTAACTAACGACAAGCAAGTCGTCTGTCTTGGTTTGTGAGAATAGTTCTTCTTGTGCTTAACACCATGACTCTACTGCTGTCGCGTGTGTCTTAAATACCAATTGGTTGGCTTCTTATTTACAGCTCAAGACACACTTTATCAGGTTCTCTCTCAGACTTTTCTCTTGGCCATTTTCACAAAAATTAGCAGCCAGAGCTGGCATCTTTCCTTATTTAAGTTATTTTATTTAATTTTTCCGACAAATACCGGTTTTCACTGGTTTCTTGTTTTTGTCAGAAAAGATCAGTGCTGACTGGCCAAGATCACTTAACGTGTTTTAGTCTCTATTTCGCCATATTCGGGAATAAATGGTAAATTGCAAAGTTTCCTTTATGGTAGCCTTGGTATTCGTGACTCGAAAGTACATCAAAATCACGCTTACGTATTACTTTCTTTGGATGTTTGTTTCGCTCCACTTTTTGCGATTTTTAATATACTTAATTTTATACGCTTTCGTTTGTAAGTTGAAGTAGCGGACCCTGTTTCCGACGTTTCTCTAGGGTTTTGTTTTTAACCCTTATTAAACATCGATTTTCGTTGCCGTAATATGCTTTCTAGTTCCAAATTTTGCTCGGTATTGTGCCGAAGTTTAAGCTTGTGCTCGTTATTGCTTCCTCTTGAAGACCGTCGGGCTCTAATACGAATATTCGCCGAGCTCACTCATTTGCTGCGCATTGAAACTGCCGGGAGATGAGAATGTGATAGTGTGTATGGTATTCATATACGTTTACTTCCTTGGTGCTGTACTTTCGACCTAGTTGGAATGCAGCAGTATTTGACTTTGCCCCATCGGACACCGAGTGGTCTCAGGCTCATTTTTGTTGTCTGATCGCCGAAGAAGTGCAATGTCAAATTCGAGGCATTTTGTCACTCATACTCGTACATTCACAAGTGGTCCGAGTACCACCATAATGCAAACACTTATCCTTAACGAGAAAGAAATGTATTGCCCAAACCTTGCAAGGTTAATTTACTCAATTTAAAAGACATTTATTTTGCTTTTTTTTCAAGGTTTCTTCTGTTATTTGTTCTTCTGTAATTGAGTCTCCAACTATTGCATTTTGTGTACGTTTATGTTTCATGGAAGATTCCTTATTTTTCTGGATTCCTTTAGCCAGCTTCTAATATTTCGTCGTAGTACTTTTTTAATGTTCCACTTCAGTTGAGTCGGTTGTTAGGGTTTTTTTTCTCTTGAAACAATTATTCTATTTTCCAAAAGCCAATTGCATTGCGTTCTCGAGTATTTCCATTTATTACTATGCCAACATTTTTCCGGGATATTCATTTGAATTCCATAAAAACTGCTGTGTTTTTTTTTAAATTTATTTTTCTTGTAATGAACGAGTTCTGCTGAATTCATTCAATGTCAACTTCACTTCTTCGACTTGTAAGGTTCACCAGGTTATTATGAGACGATATATTTATTACGAATGCCTTCAACACTTACGATCATCATGTCTGCTAAAAATAACTCTTTTCAAATGATCATCATCATTCTCTTAAACGTACAAAAGCGTTAACTTTCCTTCAACACCACCATCCTTACCAGTGTTCATTGTGAAGTACTCGTACATCATTAAGAACTGACAGGCTATGTAATCAATTACAAACCCAGCTGCTAGACATAAAATGCATTCTAACGAAAACTTCTATTAAAAACAAAGCTGGTACATGTAAAAATGCAACAAGTGACAGAAGAACCTTTCATGTTGTCTGTCAAATAAGAAAAACCCTACAATTGCCAACTTCAACACACAGACCAACCTCCTGATGACACAATAAATTTAAATGTTAGTAAGGATCGCGCAACTTTTAAACTCTACCAGCAGTTCACTGAAGGAATCACATACAAACAAAAACCATTCGCCCAAAACCGACATGCAACTTGACTTGAGTAACTCTACATGACACCAGAAAGCGAATACAATTTTCCCAAAATTGTTCTTCCCTCAAACATACTCGTATTTATTTTAACTTTACGAAAAACTTCCTTAATTTTGGATTGTATCCCATTCCTTGGAGGTCGGTTAAGAGGGAGGGCAGATCTGACAGTCTAAGGGGCTATTTTTCTTGGCAAGTCTTATCGCACGCTTTCTTGTTCTTCTAGTTGTACCTGTCAATAAAATTACGGAATAACGTGACAGAATTTCGCATTCATGTGCTCGTACAACGGGCACACGGAAACTGCAAAGGATATGTGAGCATAAAAACTTGTACGAATAGAAAACTCTCGAACAAATGGATTAATTGTATGAGGAAGAAAGTTATGCACGATTGAGTTAGTCGGTAGTCGTGTAGTGTGCTGAGATTCTCTGCACCTGGCAATGACATAGAATCCAGTTTTATGAGCTTGAATTTAATTCCTGTCCGTTCATCCTTTAGGCCGATGTGCAGTTATCATATGGCAATTTGTGGCTTGCATTTGCCATGAATAAGAATGACGAACGTGAATGGAAATACGAAAAAGAAGAGGGAAGCAAAACTTGATAAAGTTTTTGATTTTAGTTGCACGAGTAGTTAATAGTTGGCAAAAAAAAAACTTATAGACCGGAAAGTTTGTAGACCGAGACAGTGAAATGTCTTGTTGTACGAGTTAATCGAAATTTTTTTCAGGAAAAGACAGACAGCGGATGACCAATACTTTTAAATGGGGGGTTTTGCCTTTAAAACCAAAGTGTGCACCCGTATTATTTGAAGAAAATGACACTATCTTTGCATGAACCATCCCCCATTCCTTATGTTGTGAAGAAGGGTAAACTAGCTTTAGATTGTGTACAGTTGAAGTAAGTTTGTTGGCAAGATATCAGATGAATTAAAATTTTTCATATGCTTTTAGGAAAGTTTCAGACCAGAAAAAGACGGAATTTCGTGTGTGAGATATGCATCAGTAGTTCGCATTGTCGTAACTGCTGTCATAACAGGCGTCACAGTAAGAAGAGAAAAATAACAGTTTACTTACCACATAGACATGTTGGAATAGAAAGAATTAAATTCACTCCCCTGGTTGGTTCTGGGGAGATAATCGATTAAAGACTTAAGTGAGAGCTCTGCAATTCTGTTGCTCCAAAAAATTTAGTTTTTTGCTTTTTCTTGAAAATCAAAAGAAAAAAAAAAACATTTACTCTGATCTGAAGCAGTAAAGAACTCTCGTAAGTGAGCGCTCTGCTCCTTTTACGTTGGAGTGGCCATCCGATTATAATTTGGCTCCAAGTTTAAATAGCAAACTTATATGTACATTCCCGTATTGGTCTAAAGGCCACTGGCTACTGTGCCGTCTATTTGAGAGTTATTCGCGATACTTTACTAATGGGCTTCGGTCCCCATATCAAAAATGTCTGTGTCCGATCGAAGTCAGGTGATTTGCATGTGATTTCCCAGTGCAGGTGCACAAACATTTTCAGAATTATCGTTTAATAGCGAAACGTTACTCTGGGATTTGTCGGCACTTGGCTTCTTCTTTTCAATATTCATACATATGCTGGTCTTTGAATCCAAGAAAAGAAGAAGGCTGTGTCACTATTAGTCCTACTTACTTACCTATACTTATACTTAACGGGCTCCCGATCATTGTAGAGTCTCTGCCTGAGACACTGGAGCCTTCCATCCTCTACGATCCCAGGCACGCTGCTTCCAGAACCTTTAAGCGAAGGTTCGGTCTTCCTAGTCTTCTCGAACCTGGGGGCTGGGATTCAAAGATCCTCTTAATGCATTATTATTATTATTATCCTATGCATTATTGTGCATTCGCTCGATATGGCCGAGCAAATGTAGTAGACGTGTTTTGGCTTTTTGAACTACATCAACATCTTGGTACAGCTCATATAGTTCGCGGTTGTATAGTCTCCTCCATTTGCTCTCCTCGCACACAGGACCAAAAATCCGCCGAAGTATTTTTCTTTCGAAGGAACCCAGTATCAGCTCTCCCTTCTTGCTTATTGTCCAGCACTCCGTGCCATAAAGCAGAACTAGCAGGATAAGGGTTTTATAGAGCAAACATTTCTCGTCCTTCGGGTTAGGAGTTTTGAACCCAATTGTTTGGCCAAGCCGAAGTAGCAACGGTTTCCTAGGGTAATTCTTCGCCGGATCTCCACTAGGGTGTCATTCGTGGAGTTCATGTTTTCTCCGAGGTAGGGGAACTCCCTAACTACCTCGAAATTTTTGCCATCAATAGTAACGTTTTGTCCTAGGCGGTGGGCAGATGCTTGATTTTTTGTTGATAGCATGCACTTAATCTTGTCCTCATTTACTTCAAGGCCAACGGATTCCACCTGTTCTTCAATCGCCGTGAACGCTTCTATCACGGCACGCTGGGAGCGACCGATGATGTCAATATCGTCCGCATACGCCAGCAGCTGAACGGACCTGTTGAAGATAGTGCCTTCCGTGTTGACACCTGCTCTGCGCACTATTTGCTCCAGTACAAGATTGAAGAAGTCGCATGATAGCGTATCTCCTTCCCGAAATCCGGTGCATGTTTGAAATAGTTCAGAGGAAATGCTTCTAAACTGCACGTTGCAGCGCGTGTTTTCCAGCGTCACGCGACACAGCTGAATCAGTTTTGCCGGGATTCCAAATTCGGCCATCGCTCCTGACGATGTATGCTATCATACGCTGCTTGGTGTGTTTCGATTTGAAATTCGTTGGTCTTTTCCAGGATTTGCCTCAGTGTGAAAATTTGGTCTATAGTCGATCTGCCGGGCCGGAAGCCACACTGGTACGTGCCGATCAGTGTGTTGCAGAAGGGTTTAAGACGTTCACACAGTACGTTGGATAGGATCTTATATGCGACATTAAGCAGAGATCGATAGTTCTTGCAAGACATATGATCGCCTTTTTTGTAGATGGGGCATATGGAACAGATGGTCCAGTCATCGGGCATGTTTTCTTCCACCCATACTTGGATAATGATCCGGTGCATGCTCGCTACCAAAACATCACCAAAGTATTTAAAGAGCTCCGCTGGGAAACCATCAGAGCCTGCGGCCTGGCTGTTCTTAAGCTTTTTTATAGCTAAGCCAACTTCTTCTATACTAGGTGGCGGAACTGGCTCTTCATTGTCTGGACGTGGGAGCCTATCACTCGCTCTACATGATGCCCATTAAGCAGCTGCTGGAAATGCTGCTTAAACATATCTGCTATTTCCTGCGCTTCGGTGACTAGATTTCCTTGGCTGTCTCGAAGAGCCTGAGGCTGCCTCCTTTGCGCTGCAGCGCTTTCTTGTGTGCATCTTCTATCATCTTTTTCCTGTACACGCATTCATCATCATACCACGGGCTCTTTCTCTGGGGAACCAGGTACCCTACAGTGGTTTTGGCTGCCTCCTTGATGATACTGGCACCACTGATTGTTGGCGTTTGTGGCAGGTGAGTGCACAGCGGAGAGTCTCATAGTCAGGCGCTCATTGTAGACTCTGGCTACTCCAGGTGTGCTAAGGCGTCCAACGTTGAATTTCCTCTTCTGAGCGGTTCTGAGCTTCTTCTCGTTGGACAGTCGAGCTCTGAATTTAGCCGCGACAAGAAAATGGTCAGAGTCGACGTTTGCCCCTCGGAATGTGTGCACGTCGAGGATGTTGGATGCGTGCTTCGCATCGATTAGCACATGGTCGATTTGGTTGGCGGTTCGACCGTCTGGAGAGCGCCAGTTTGCTGTGTGGATCCTTAGCTTTGGAAACCTAGTGCTAATTATCACCGTATTACGAGCTGCTGCAAAATCGATTAGTCGGTAGCCGTTATCTGTTGTCGTTTCGTGATTTGTGTGCTTACCAATTAACCCGCCAAAGATGTTTTCCTTTCTGACTTTGGCATTGAAGTCCCCGAGTACAACTTTTACATCATACTCTGGACATTCCTGTGTCAGTAACTCAATTTTGGGATATGAGCGCTGCCGTTGACCCATTTAGGGTTCGTCCGCCACCAACTCTTTTCCAACACCCTGGCTCAGTATTGGAAGTCCCTATAGACCTGGTATCCAAATATGTCGAAGCAGCTCATATAGGGATTACACTTTAGCTCGACCTGACTGGAACTATAGACGGCACCGTTGACTCCATCTGGGGAGTTCATCCGCTGCCGCCAGAAACAAGAGGAAATGTCTTAGTGCGTTGACTCTCCTCCTCCCCTCTCTCGTCCGCTGCCACCAACGACCTTCCACAGGGGTTGGTTACCCCATCTCCGGCCGAGGTACTAGGCACCCACTAGTCACCAACGCGGAGGTGAGAGTAGGAGTTGGTTATGAGAGGCTAGAGTGAGAACGCTTGTCTTCTCATGTAATCGCATCACTTCCCTTAAACCAGGTCCGCTTGTCCAAAATTGTCTTGCAGTCAAAATTAATGACTTTAATGAAATTAAAATGACTCAGCAACCAATAAATAATGCGTGAAAACCAAATATCGAAGAGTTGCAAATACAAGGTAAGTCGGTTGGAAAACACAGTAACTGACGTCCTTGATATCAAAACCAACGAATTATCCAATGGCACAAAAGAAGGACGAGATTTGTTACAAAATATAAGCTTCTGGGAAGAAAAAAGAAAGAGCTTCAGAGTTTGGCGATTGACAACATTAAGAAACTGTTCTACGCGAAAAAGGATTTATAAAACTGTAGTTTGCCATGTTAATTTTGTGCGCAGTGAACGAACACCTGCGATTTTTCTGATTCTTTCGATTTCTTTTCGATGGCTTGTCATGACCCAAGGAAAAGATAGTAACGCAGAAAAGTAGAATGCATATACTTTTTTGGAGTTGGCAAAGTTGTCCACCCTTAACTTTTTGTGTATAGGATATTGGCTTGAATTTGTCGGGGATTGTTACTGTAAAATCTCGATTTAAGTTTTTTTCATATAAAAAAAGAATCGCACGGTGAAAAGGTATGTCTCCGTATTTACTGATTAATTTATTTGGAAAAATTACTTTCAGCTTTTCCATTGAAACTCTGCCTGTGTGTGGAGTCAGTCTTGCAGAAAATTCATTCTATTGTTGAGCCCGGGAAAAGCTGCTGATGCCGTACCAAAATCTCGTATCATCGTTATTTAAATATTTTCCAACCCACGTAGTTGGCACAATAAAAACTTCACCAACAACAGCGCTTCGAAGAGAAGCTGCTTATATATCCTTCGAACAACTTGCAAAAAAAGATCAGCAGCATTTACAAGCATGGCACTGGGATATCCATTCTAACTACTTCACAAGGCAACTTAGGAATCACTTGGCATGGAAAACCTCGGATGGGCACTACTTCTGCAATAAGAAACGTGACGCCCTCACTATCAGCCCTAGGAATTTGCCGTTACTGTTTTTTTAAAGCGATATATTCAATTCTCCACCAACCTGAAAAAAAATATGTTTACAATCCATACCAGGTTGACAAATCGTAGGAAAAATTAAACACCGGGTGGACAATTGAAAGCGCTACACTATGAGATGATCGCCAAAGGGCAAGGGCTCTGCTACGTAGCGCGAAGCGTAAGGTAGCAAAGTACGAAGGCTGTGATCTCAACAGCCTTAGTGAGTGGGAAAAAGCCGCCCTCGAGAGAGCGAAGGTCATCCTGGCCAAACAATCGCCCACTCGACAGGTGACTGGCAAGGGAGATGTCGCGGCAAAGGCGGGAGAGGAAACCGATCAGGCGCCCTCTACCTCCTACGCGGCAAAATTAAAAGAGGGAATCTCTGGACGGAAGGGAGATCTTGGTGGCAAGAGAGGCAGATCTGACGACGCCGCGGAGCTGAACAACGCGAAAAAGGTGAAGGCTGGTACTTTGCCCGCTTTGCGTCGTAAGCGAAGCGACCGAAGGACGAGCTTCTCATTGCTGTCATAAACGAGCCTGACAATCGACCAGTGGAAAAACGTCGAGGAGAAGTTCCAAGACGCCCTATGGAAGGAGCTATCCACCACAGGAAACGGGGAACTTCAATTCGATGGCGCTGGTTGGGAAGCCGGACGCAAGGTTGTAGCTTGTGGGAATAAGCCTTCCATCGACTACATAAGGCGATTTATCGAGGGAGTGAACGATGCCTGGGAAGGCATCAAGCTAAAGTGCACAACGGTGGCAGAGTTGGATTAGTACACTCTGCCGACGGCTTGGGTATGGGTTCCGTGTCCCTACACGTACCCTGAAAAGTTCCTAGGACTGCTCCATGTGCAAAATCGGGAGCTAATGGCCGATACATGGAGAGTCCTTAAGACGGGGCCAAGGCGGCAGCATGGCCAGCATTTCCTGCTATCCCTGAATAGGGATTGCCTACCATACCTCGAGAAATCCAAGGGTATGGTAAGGTACAGTATGGGCAGGTTGATGGTCAAGCCATCGACCAAGGGCAACGATGAGGAGGAACCAACCCCCCAAAGATGATGGAAGTGCTGCAGATAAATCTGCACCACAGTAAGGCAGCGACGGCCTGTCTGGTGGAGTATATCGTCAGACAGGACGTCACAGCCATACTCATACAAGAGCCCTGGATTAACGAGAATGTGATCCAGGCGCTCAGGCTAAAAAATTATGACTTGTTCTTCAGGGCAGAAGGTAAGATTAGGATTTGTATCCTTATCAAAAAGCAAATAAAGGCATTTCTTATGAATCATTTCAGCTCAGGTGATCTGATGACGGTAATTTGCGAGAGGGAATGTGGCAAACCACTTTGTCTGACCTCAGCCTATCTACCCTACGACTCTGAGGTAGTCATCTCAGAGAAGTTAAGGGACTTGGCGAGGCAGAAAGACCGGATGCTGCTGGTGGGCTGTGACGCGAACGCCCATCACACACAATGGGGAAGCGGAGACACCAACACAAGAGGTGAGTGTTTGTTTGATTTTACTCGTATTTTACTATCCAACCTCACTATTTGCAATAGAGGGAATTCACCCACTTTTGTGGTGAAAAACAGGGAGGAGGTGATAGATATTACTCTTGCCTCGGATACAGAAGGGTTAGGTATCACTGATTGGAGAGTAGTCGACGAAGCGTCAATGTCTGATCACAGATGGATACGCTTCAAGGTGAACTTCCAAAATCGGGCATGTATCTTTCAAAGGAATCCCAGGAAAACTGATTGGGTCAAGTATACAAGTGTGGTAAACACACATCTGGAGACCCAATCAACCACCTGCGATAACATTGATAACTTAGATAGGGCACTAAAAATGGCGTTCCAGAAAGCTGGTCCTGTTAACCGAGCACCCAAAAGGGCCCAGCTGAGATGGTGGAATAGGGAAATAGGTCTCAAAAGGAAAGAGGTAAGGCAGCTCTATAAGGGCGAAGCTTTTTAAATGTGACACTACGTGGAATGAGTACTACGATCGCAAAAGGCAATTCAAGCACCTAGTTAGGAAATCGAAAAGGGCGTCATGGCAGAGGTACTGCGAATCCATAATGGCAACAGACGAAGTTTCAAGGTTACGCAAAATGCTTTCAAAAGAAGCGAGCGTCCCTAGCTTCCTCAGGAAAAATGACGGAACATGGGCTGAAAGCAGCCAGGAAGTCCTAGTAACGCTGGTGGAAACCCATTTCCCTGGATCCACATTATCAGCTCACTCCGGCTTGCCACGGCACACTGATGACATCAATCCTTCCCTCTCTGAAGGAGAGATTGGTGTTCTTATAAACCAGGAAAAAATACGGTGGGCAATTCAATCCTTTAAACCGTATAAATCCCCCGGCACGGATGGCACTCTACCCATTATGCTGCAGAAAGCGCCGGAGGTAGTCATCCAAAACATTATGGAAATTCTGAGATACAGTTTAAAAACGGGCTATATTCCAAAAGCATGGAGAAAAGTTAAGGTAGTTTTTATACCTAAGGCCGGCAAGCAAGGGCACACAACAGCTAAAGACTTCAGACCAATAAGTCTGTCATCTTTTATGCTTAAAACCCTGGAGCGTTTACTGGAAATTCACATCAGGAACAAATGCGGTTACAGTTTTTGACCGGGTCACAACATGCCTACATGAACTGCAAATCCGTGGAAACCGCTTACATGAGGTGGTAGGGCAAATCGAAAGAAGTCTAAACTTTGGTGAGTTTGCGATGGCGGCCTTCCTAGATATAGAAGGGGCCTTCAAAAACGTAAAGCTGAGCGCTATCAAAGGTGCTTTAGTAGACGCAAACATAGAACAAGGGATAACAAATTGGATCTGCAACATGCTTACAGGTAGGGTAATAAACTGTTCCATTGGAAAAAGCTCAGTTAGAATGTCTGTGACCAGGGGAACCCCTCAAGGGGGAGTTATATATTCGCTCCCTTGGGCACTGGTCATAAATGACATTCTCAAAAAGCTTAACTCAATGGGTATCAGCGCCACGGCATACGCGGATGACGTGGTGATAATAGTGCAGGGAAAATACTTAAACATTTTAAGTGAAATCATGGAGCTTGCCTTGAAGACGATCAGTACCTGGGCAGGCAGCTGTGGTCTCAATGTCAATCCCTCCAAAACGGAACGGGTTCTCTTTACCAGTAAGTACAAGATACCGCAATTCACACTGCCAAAACTCGGTGGATGATATACTATATCCGGAGAGGAAGGACTGGCAAGAAATTAGAGGTTCTAGCTGTCCTCAGGGCGGCTGAGCTGATGCAGATGAGATCGGTATCCGGCAAAGATATCGCTATCTACACCGACAGCCAGGCTGCTCTTAAGGCAATGGAGTCAAACAACGTTAACTCTGACACAGTCAGGGGCTGTCGCACAATGCTCAAAGCATTATGCGTTCAGAACAGGGTGAGACTGTGCTGGGTGCCAGGGCACTGCGGTATAGAAGGAAATGAACAAGCAGACGAGCTTGCAAGAAGAGGAGGGCTGCTCGACAATAGTGAGGTTGCAAATGGCAAACCACCCCTCTGCACAGTAAGGGGCACTATCGAGGAAAAAATCATAAAGACCGCCAGCATAAGGTGGCTGAACCTGGAAGGACATAGGGTATCAAAGGCTCTATGGCCACTTCTCGACGGTAACAGATCTAGGAAGCTTATTAAGCTAAATAGGGAAAAGCTAAGGACGCTAATAGGAATACTAACAGGACACTGTCTACTGCTGAAGCACGCAAAGAGACTAAAATTAACAAATACGGACACTTGTAGATTCTGCGGGGATCTACAAGCGGTTGAGGATATAACACACATTTTATGTGAATGTGAGGCAATATCGCGCAGCCGAAGGAAATTCTTGGGAAAATATTTATTTGAAAACTTAGAGCAAATAGACGGCACGGACTTCAAAGGCCTTCTTGGCTTCTGTAGAGAAATTGGGTGCCTTAACAGGGAAACAGTTTAGGTTTTCTGCTTTTTGGAGTTGGTTTTAACCCACAGGGGATCGCGATGGGCCCGTTCAGGTACCTAGTGTCTGTGTCTTGTGGCACACCCTATTTTACCTAACCTAACCTTGATAAGATGAATAAAGAAATATTCCTCAAGCCGTCCCAAGTGACATTGCGACTGACAAATTCGCAAATCGCGCGCGTTAAACGATGCCCCTCTTACTTACCTCACACAGTTAGTTTACAAGCAATAACTATCTAAACTTAAAAATTTTTCACCGAGACCCTTTATATGAATTTAGAAACAGAAGTGGCAAGCATTTAGAAGAAGATTATAGTTAGTATTTCTAAAAGGTTAGCAAGTCATGCAGGTTACATACATTAGTAATTTGTTAAGTAAAACCCTCTACTTAGGTGTACGATGGACCTTAACAGAATGGCACAATCAAAACTAGAACTTTGAGGCAGTAAGAGACTTTATCATTAGCCTCTTTTGCTTCTAAAAACACCCACAACAAATTAAATCGTTTCTAATTCCTTATTCTAAAAAGCCAAACGAAACCATATCCCAAACAACTAAGGAAACTCTGTTCAATGTCATAATTTTCAAAGTCCTAAACCAAAGCCTCTATCTAAAGCATATCCTTAGTCGATTGGAGAAAAATATTGTCCGTGTATGGAAATTTTGATTATCTGGAAGAAAGATTAGAAGCGTAGGTCTTCATGTGGTTATTTGCCGGAGCAGACAGACTGTCTTATATCTGATCTACTGAACAGATTGATATATATTGTGCTAAGCAGATAGTTTTTACGTGTTAAGTTATAGCATTAATCACAAATCTATATATCATATGGATACCATATATAGAGGAAATCAAAGTGGTCCTATATCATACGAGTATTTGAAACTGGTAAATCCAGTCACACTAATGCATAAATCTTTAGATTCATTATTTTGACATCGTTTTAAAAAAGAGTTCACATTCACGTCGGTTCTCTTCCTCAATATTGAAGAAACATTTAAAAATATACGGATCAACTGGGCGCTAACGAATTTGTAGGCTCAGCTAAATGCACGCCAATGCATACCAAACTATAGGTCACTGCATTCTAAGGAAACACAAAAAAAAAGTCGTCCTTATCACAAACAAATACAAAATTTAGCAAATTTGAAGTTACGCTTTCTTCTGTGATGAGATGTTGGAAGCAGATTGTAGTGACTAATAGTGATGCAATATCTCTTTCCGAAATAGTTTGAAATCCAATCAACATATGCGTTTGAAAGAGCTCCTTTGATAAGAATTGGTGTGACCGATTGGATTTTCTTGGTCTATGCTGCGTTGCCGCAATATACTAAGATGTAAAGGCGGGCGATGGCGATGGCGCGATAGTTAGCTCATTGGACTATCACGCAGACAGTCTGGGTTCGATTCCTGGCTGGGTCACCAACAATTTTTCAAATCGCCATCACCCTTTCGGCGGGCAATGGCAAACTCCCGAAAGTAAAATTTCCTACGAAAAAGCTTCTAAGGAGTGCCGTTCGGACTCGGCGATAAACCGTAGGCCCCGCTCAGATGTGACTAAAAATGACAACATGAGCAACACAAATGAGTGTCAAGAAGCTAGGCCATGGCCCATACCGGGCTGCCAGCGCCACAGTGTTTTTTTGTTTTTAAAGGCGAGCTAAAATCGACTTCGGGTTTCATTAATTCATTCAAGAGTGTTGTATAACAGTAGACATTCGAATAAGGCAGCGGTCTGGTGTGTCATCGATTTTGCTGTTGATCGCTGCAATATCGTGTTCAATATCAAACACGAGAGATTGAGTTGCAGTTATATTAGTTCATCACCGACGTCATTCACTTTATCGATGATAACTTCGAACATAAGATCAGACTGTTTGAAGGAGAGTTGTTTGTTCGACGATTACTGGAGGTGAATTTCAATGTCTTGAATTTAATTGAGCATATCAATTTAAAAAATTGTTGGATTAAACTTGCTCAGGACAGATAACTTTGATGTCACTCAACACTTTATCCGGGACCTGGGTCTCATGGAGTCTAACTGAATTAGACCTGCAATTTGCTTATCCATGTACAATATGTTAGATTTTACAAAATCGGTTGAGTTCTGAGCCGAGTTACGTAACTTTGGAATCGCTAGGGCATTTAATTGCCAAAAGGACGTGCGAGACTGAGATACTTTACACTCGTTGCCGAAGAAAAGGAGGTTATCGGAGAATTCTCACATACGAGTATATGATATAATTCTCAGAAATGGCTTTTAACGAAGCTGCATTTTAGTGATAATAATCTTCGCGGGGACTATTAAGATGAGGATCAACGAGAGAAAACTGGAACAGGAAACCTAAGAAGATATAACCTCATTGATCTGTGGAGTTATCAACTGTATTAAACACTAATCTCTCTACATTTACGAATGCAACAAAACCCATTCAAAGACTCACATCAGGGCCAAATGTTACCTTATGTGAGAAGAGATGCAAAATCATTTACTAGAAACCACATCACTTTCTAATCCATTTATGTAAGATATACGTACACCTAATTGGAATGAGGCGTAGTGAAGATGCATACAAAATTAAAAACTGTAGATATTAAAAAAGTAATCCGAGTCTTTAAGAATGAGCTTGAAAGAGTTTAAGCTATTTACCACACGTGGGATAAAATTCCCACAGTAAGCTCCGTAGGAATGAATTACTTATAAACCCGTCCTAAATCTACAATTTAAACAATGGTTTAAAGTTCAAAGAAGTTTTATTTGAATATTCTTCGACTAACAAGAAAAAAATTTAACAAGTACACATTCTCGATGGCACAGCAGCCACGATGTGTTGTACAACGTTTTGTGTTTGAAAATTGTTTTCTCAATGTCTGTAGACTTGGACAACCCAAATCATCCACATCAATCACTTCCATTTCAATATCCACATCTACAATATCAATAAGCCACGTTTTCTTCTCCATTCCCTTGACATAAACTGTTTTCTCAGCCAAGTCCTGCAAGAGCAATTACTTGACTTTTTTGAACTCTGTGAACCCTTCATGCCACTGGAGTCCATGGTGATTCTCAAAAAGCCATTTTGCCTGCTTCTGGCAACTGATGGGGAGAGTTTTGAAGCTAAATGGTTGCTGAAGCATAAAGCTCTGATGACGATTTTCGCCGTTGTAATATAACGCAATTTCTTTGGCGACGAATCTATTGTTGGCAGCCTTGAAACCTTGCATGTCTACTACAATGTACGAGTGCATGATTATGGTAAGTGAGTTTTCGAAGAATTCAATTTTCCACCATCTACATGAAGAAGACTGAAAAAGAAAATTCAATTCTGATTTACGTTAAGGTTTGACTCTTATTTTATTTTTGTTTTTAATTAAACTCATCCCGTTTAATGTGAACTGTTATTTTTCTTTTATTCTTACATAAGTAGGTTGTTGATGAGCTTTGTCTATTGTTGTATTGATTTTCGCACTTGGCTTCATTACCGAGTACCTGAGAAGTACGAGTACCATCAACCTCAAATGGGGACAATTTTACACTGAACTACCTCGTACACAAGTCATTATAAGTGCCATTCAAGGCTGGCTGGCTGGTGCACGTATACTCGTACTTGCATCCGATTAAGGCAGCTTATTTAACCTGGTTCTGTTGCAAACAAATTCCAACCCGTTCCAGCCATTATACGACCTACTACAAGAGCAGCGCGAGTATACCATCACTGGTATGTGTACTTCTTTGTACGTGATATATTATAAATTTCCTCCCCAACTAATTAAATTAAATAAAGATTTTGAAATTAAGACGAATGTCTGTGTACTTTCATCGATTAAACCCCCGTCAGTCCATCCGTCAGACATTTGAAACAGCAAACACCACCACCACTCACAGTAGAAGAACAAAAGCTCTGTTGTAACACACGCTATTCTCCATAATCCGATTAGAGGTCCTCCCATCGGATGAAGTGGAAAATTGCATTGGATAATGGGGCTGTTGGAAAAGTCACTTTTCGATTTTCTTATAATTTTGCTCAGTCAGGCGGATTGCGGATTCTTAATGAAGACAAAGCGGTTTGCTTGTTCGCAGTAAAAATAATAGCTTTGGATGAATCTTTTGTCTTTTGGAGTTCCCGTTGCCACTTCTATTCGACGGACCAGATAGCTATCCGACCATATAAGGCAAAGATAAATTGGCAGATATTGTTATTAATGCTCGAGAATTTCTTATGAAATTGTAACGTTTTCCATTTTCATATTCATTTTGACGTGGAGTTTTATTTTTCAACCTCACTCTTGAGATATGGGATTTTCTTCGACTTTTAGTGTGCAAGGATAATGTATCTTACAAGTTTCAAACTCTTAATGAATTTCATCTAATTTCAAAGATTGAAACAAACTATGCCACAGTAGATTGGGGTTAAACTTTGTCTACTAAGTTTGATGCATTTCTCAACGGAATTTACAAATTTCCAGCGAAGTTTTAAGAAATTCTTTTATAAGACGGATCACAAACAGAATTTCTAAATGAAGAGAATGCTTAATGATTTCGAGAGTTTCAAAAAAGTAAATTTATTCCCAAGGGCTTAATGCAATTCAAGAAGGTAATATACTATGCACTAAACTAAAAACTACTAACTTGGTAATCAGCAACAAGTTGACGCAGTAGTGCAGGCGTATTAACCTCATTAAATTGAATTACTACACTTTATAGAATATTGTCTGTCTGTTTTCGTAATGAGATCTCTTATTCTGCGCAACCGTAAATTTTGTCAAAGGGCCAGCTATTCTTTTGCAATGTGCTTAGTGATAGGAGAACCACCACTGTTTGACTACAAGAATCCAGCTGCTCCTTTGTATGCAGTTCTATAGAATGTCCTTAAAGGAAAGATAAGCATTTAGAAGACACAACAGAACCTTACAATTTTTCCTTCCTTGTGGCTATTTGCTGTTTATTCCCAGTGTTCTCTGCCCGGTCGCTATGTCCCAGAAGCACAAAATGAGCCTGACCATCAGTGTTGAGCATTGTATTAGTACACAAGTTTCGGCCTTTACTACTCTAAAAAGTAAACTAATCAAAAAAAAAAAAACATCTGCAGGAAATTGACTTGAATCAAAGATCATGATCCCCCGTAAGCATGAACTTTAAGTTTCTAAATCTTATTACTATGTGGTCATTTGGTCGGGATAAAATGAAAATATTGAAGAATTTAGAGCCAGAATCAACGATGGAAAATGAAATTCTGCAGTATGCTACGAGCACGTCTGACAAACGTCAACGAACAGTGGGTTTTGCTTCGCACAACATTCAAGAAAGAAGCTGAGAAATGAGCTCAATGCTAAATTTGTATTTACCGGAGACCATAACTCGACTCACTGTAGAACAGCCGATACCCAATGATGGTACGAGGGCACATTTTCCTTGTCTTGCGTCGATGAGGCTTGTGTAGGTAAAAAGATTTTAGACATTAAATAAAATTAATTAGGCGCAGACAAAATTTTATTGCCTGTCGTACTACTCGTATGTCAACTAACCCACATTTTTAATACGGTAATAAAAACCTCAATATTTCCTGAATGTTGGAAAATTGCTAGGGTGTTACCAATCCCAAAGTCTTCGTCGTTCCAAGTTAAACCGGAGTACCGTCCCATTGCCATCCTCTAAGCAAAGCCTTCGAGACCATTGTAAGCAACCAAATTAAAGTTATTTTAAGTAACAAGAAGCTCATCACGAGAGCCTAGTCGGGATTGCGCGCAAAACATAGCTGTACCATAGCGTAACTAAAGGTCTGCGAGAATTTATGTGGAGGTCTCGATCTCGATCAATTGACTATGCGTCAATAGTATTCTTAGACTTTTCCATTTGATTGTGTAGATCACAAAATACTATTAGAAAAACTAATAGAAAAACTAAAAACTCAATTTTTGTTTGATAGGACTCTATGTAATTTAATATCATATTTATGTTGTCGCTCGCAGTGTGTTCCGTCTGGTGTCCCCCAAGGATCAGTTCTAGGACCGCTACTTTTCATTTGTTATACAAATGACTAAGTGCAACGTCTTGTAAACTGTGAACGCCATATTTATGCAGATGATGTACAGATTTATTTTGTTTTTCCAAAGTCGGAAATAAACCAAGCAATAAATAACTTCAACGGACAGCTCACATTAATATCTAATTGGGCACATGAAAATAAACTTAGCCTCAATGCATCGAAGACTAAAGCTATGGTTATTAATGTTGGCCGAAATAGAGTAACCATTCCACCACTGTATATAGATCGAACCCCAATTGAATTTAAAAATCTCGGAGTTCACTTGAGCCATAACTTTGCTAGAATACTCATATTATTGTACCTAAACAGCATCAAAAATTTACGGAGCTCTTGGAGGCCTAAGTCCAAACTCCAAGTACATTCCAATCAGCGTTAAATTATAACTTGTCAAGTCTTATATACTTCCTATCCTACTGTATGGCTGCGAAATATTCTCTAACATGGCAATTGAATCAAAACGAAAACTGAATGTTGCCTACAATAGATGTGCGAGGTATACTCATGTATTTGGTATCGGAAGATACGAACACATCTCCTCCTATACCAATCAGATTGTAGGATGCTCATTAGATGCAAGTATGAAATACCGCACTGTGCTGTCACTACACAAAATAATAACAACAAAAGGGCCGGAATATCTATATTAAAATATTTCATTTTCGCGAAACACGAGAGCCTTCCAATCAATTATACCAAAATGCATAACAATTTTTTGTAAAAGCGATTCGGCATGGGAACACTCGACCGATCGACATTAAGCGTACGATTAACCGAACCGCCTTAAGCAAAAAACTGTTCGAATATGATAAAGACATTTCTTTATAAATTTGCCTATCCTCTTTTCTACTTTCTCCCGCTATTCTCTCGCTATCCTATACTAATTCTTCGTTCTGTTTTTGTGAAATATTGTAAACTTAATTTAATTTTTAAAGTTTTTGATTCTTTAAAATTCTTTTATTTTAATGTTTAAATTGAAGTTTTTTGTTTTTCTTTTCTCTTTGTTTTGTAATGTGAATAATTGTAATATTTATAAGCATGTTCTATTTTAAAAGAAGTGTATTGTGCACGTGTCTTACAAGAACATTGAATGCAAATAAATGAAAATAATATCATTAACTTGCAACCATTTTCAACATAGGCTCACCAAAAGACGAAAAATAAGCGGAAATAAGATCGGTTTCAGCAGAGCGTTGCATAAATTAATTCGATTTAAGGCTAGCACATAAGAAAAAGGGAAGAAAAATAGATCCTCTAAAAGAAAAAGAAGCGCCTACGCATAACTCTAGCTCATACCTGCTTTTCATCTTCCTTAGATTTTATCACCGTCTAGAGTTCTATAACAATGACAAACTTTTGCATCGTTGAAGAGCTGATTAAATCATTCCGCGTTACGCTGGAAAACACCCGGCGGTTCGTGAGCTTCCCCCAAAACTATAGGTATTTTAGATATGCATAGGATTTCGGCAAAACCGCGAACTGTATGGCCTGTACTGCGATGTTCAATTTGCTCTCCTTTTAGCTCCATACACTTTTCGACGATCATACAATCCAATTTTGTTGATTTTTTAAACATTTTCTGGCGTAGTGACTTCATTCGGCCGTACAGCCCGTCCGCTTGTCGCGGGCGTATTGATACCTCAAGATGTTGTTCATCATCTTTAAAAGCAGCCTTCGTGTAAGAGGTTAGAAGGTGATTGTGTTTCAGGCAGAAATTTGTCAATATCATAATAAGTATCAAGAGAAAAACGCGAACAAGTGTGAGTTGAATATGTTACCATGTTTTTTTTCAATCTGATTCAAATTTGTTTGATGTAACCAAAAAAAATTATCCTAAGAACAAAATAAACATTCTAGTTGAATGAAAAACATGTTCTCCCATACATAAATTATGGCAAATATAAATTTTTACACACAATATTGAAAGATCTATCACGTTATGTTTAGACCATAGACTTCATGTAGATTTTGCTGCATTGGTAAATTTTCATCTATTTTCCTAAAAAAATTTCAAATTGTTTATTTTAAAATTATAAAAGAAATATATTTGAGACCCTTACGACAAGCCTTTTCATTTTATATGACACATGGTACGGTTTGCCACAATTTTTTTTTAGTTTCCTAATTTGCTCCCAAAAATGACCCCCATTTTCAAAACTGATTTTGTTACGTTATGCTTCCGTGTTTGGGTGACAGGAATACATATGTGTACCGGATTTTGACTTAGTCCGTCGGACAGACAGATACATGAGTGATCCTTTAAGGGTTCAGCTTTTCATTCGGATGTACGTTACCCTTTGGTAACTCTTTATTGAAACTTGACTTGGTAATATCAATAAGTGCTATCAGTACCAGCGAAGTTGTTGGCGGAGTCAACGAAGCCTAGGTCTTGCAAAACAATATTCTTTGCACTTTACAACTTTTCTGTGCGACAATCTCTCAGTTGATACAAGCTTTTTCCAGTCAATTAAAAACCTCCATAACTAACGTTATGTCTTGCCTTACATTGTTTTATCGCTATTTCCACTACTAGTGCTCCAACAAATTCACGAAGAGCTTTTCGGTCTTTCGAACCTTCAACTGCTACATCCGTTCCGCTAAGAGTCTATTCTCAAGCCAACCTTCGGACGTACCTCTTATGTTCTTTTTGCCATTTTCTGTTAATTAGTCTTCTTCCAAATTAGTCCTCAACACCGGCTATTCGCTGCTATTCTGCATTTAAAACAGCTATTTGTCACAGCTGTCATTTGGTTAAGAAACTAGATTTAAAAAAAGAAATTGTCAAATTTCTCCGTAGGGCATGTAGAGTGAGGTTTTTCCTTCAGTAAAGCTCTACATTCGATTCGATCAATTCACGAAAATATGAAGGCCAGAAAGATGTTAACGCTCGCATAGAGCAATCAGTATTGCAACCTTCTACAAGCCATTTACTCCCTTTAATGCTGTGTCAAATCATAGGAGAAATAAGCAAACGCAACGATAAATTTTTGCCATTCTCTGTTCGATTCTAAGCATATGACTGCGAAAACAATAGAGTTGGCCAAATATATGTTCCAAGAGCGATTTCGTCACATGTCTTTACTTTGAACCTCTTGTTATGGAGTTGGCCCCGATCACCCTTACTCAAAAATCGCAGGTAATTTTCTTCTTTTATTAACCTTTGAAATATGAAATGCGAATTATAAAATCAGATGTAACACAACATATTTCTTCTGTGTATCTGCATTGCTAAAGCGCCGCTAAATTTACGATCACTTTGCCAGTGAGGCCAAGGATTTGTTGATGTTTTCCGATTTAAATGATCAATTTTCTTTCGGTCGCTTTTTCGATCCTCCACTTGAAGTTACGACTCCACTACTTTTTGGACTGGATTTTGCGACGACCTTTTTTGAACATGGCAATACAAACTGATTTGCTCAAACATTTTCGTCGCTGTAATTTTTTCTTTATATTTTTCACCGATTAATAGTCGTTGGAATTTCCCGTGCCGCCTTTGTCTTAATATAACTGAACGTGAAAGCCCGCATTTTTAAAGCATCGGCTCTTATCATTCGTTTGAATAAAATCGTGGGCCATTTAATTGACGATTTCCGATACCAGCCAAGGCGTGGTGCTTTTTTTTTTTTTTTAGAACGGCGTTAAATATGTCTTCTCATCGATTGCCAATATTGTGGTTGCCCATATGTGGGTCTCTCGGTTTGTTTTAGTACAGGATGGGGCAAAAGTAATGTCGTAATGTGAATGTGCTATATATTTTGCAAATGGCATGAAATGTCATTGTGCTTTGACATTTACGAGTATGTAAAAGACGGATAGAGAATTATTTGACAACAAGCAATATTGTTGCTGCTTATTTTATTTTAACGAGTGAATTTCGTCGTTGTTTTCCTCGTCATCCTGCACCATGTGGGCAAATAATTGCCTGTTTGGCGTCCCCCTTGGCAAAATGGGTCCACTAGAGATGTGGCCGGTCCCGTATTCCTCTATCAACCGCGAAAATCATTACTGGGCCGATGGAGTTCACAAATATCGATGAGACAAGGATGCACAAAATTTGCCATCGTTCTGTGAATTTAGTGAGGTTAACTTACTTCCATGCTCCGTTAAACCTGGTGCAAGAAGAGGAAGATTTTGTATTCAAAATGATTCGAACGACAAAGCCCATTTCCATTTAACTGTTTATGAGATAAACAGAATTTGCATTTCAGATAAGACGTTGGACTTCTTTTTTGTGGTGTGCCATTAAATATCGATGCTATGCGAACAATCCATAAACGATTAAAAACAACATCGATCAACCTTTTGTGAATAAGGAGCCGAATGCATCGTAAATCAGAAAATTGCAAGCCGATTCTGTAATTTGAATGAAATACTATTATATATTTAGGGACGGTTTACTCTTTTCAATAAGGTAAAAATCGTTGAAAAACATTGAACGGTGTTTTTTACAGCCTTTTGAAAAAGATACCAACAGATGACTTACCCTTTCCGAGTAGCTAAGCAATCTTTTGCAATTTTTTTTATTAGTTACTTCGCAATCTTCGTAGTCAAATCCCATCTGAAACAGTGGTGCTATCTAATGAGAAAAAAAAAAGTTAAAAAGGCACGCGTGTGAGATAAGCTGCAATTAATTCATTTTTAAATTGGGCCTCAAATTACTCGTACATACAATGTATGCCTGTTCTTATTGAAATTGGCAGTATTAAGTTTGCAAATAGTATAAATACACGTATGCACTGCTGGTCAATTTTCTCATATTGCTGGTGAGTTTGAATAATGTATTGCATAATTTTTGCAGTCTTGACGGCTGTCAGGTATTCTCACTTATCTTTGGATTTAATATTCCGTCGATGGATTGTGCAAAAGGAACACATTTTGTTCATATGCTGATTATTTATTTGTTTCTGTTGATTTGGTTTTTGCTTATAAATACCCTCCTACATACGCGTATTTAACACTTGTACTTGTATGGAATACTGAACCTTGTCGTACGGCTTAAGTGAACTTCCAGCAAAAAGGCATTTATCGCCTCAACAAACTATTGTCAATGCATGTCATTCTAATTAACATAACATCTTCCGTGACTGTTAATACTCTTAAAGCATCTGCTAATAAAAAGCTTCCCAGCCAGTGTTGAAGTTTCAACAAAAAGGGCACATCTCACCTTTAAGACCAAATTTCTTAAATGTTGCTAAAGGTAAAAAGCTTAAAATATTTACATTTGTACCGTCTTAAGAAGTGTCCAAAATTAACCTGCACGGTTTCTGCTTATCTTATTTCACCGATCCGTCCCAACCTTGTTGGTGTTATTATTTTAAGAAACTATGTTACATAAAAAAAGCCAGTTGTAAACGACTTTTTCAAAATCCAGCTTCCGCATAATTTCCTCATTTTGTTGTAATCTTTATTTCAACAATTAAAACTGTTCTCATTTTGTACGTCTCTCTCTCTTTGTTTGGCTTCTCTATCCCCTTCATTTTCTCGCCGTGACTTGAATAATTTTTGTTTTTAGTAAAAGGAAAAAGGACCCGTCTCTCTAATTATACGACACGTCTGTAATAGCCCCATTCAAACTCAAACTCATGCTCAAATTCAAAACCGCTATACCCTGCCATGTCTACTTTTCACTTCAAAACAACCTTGTAAATACCTTTGTTAAACACTTTACTTATAATCGGCATGCGAATCCCAAACACAAAATGAAGGAGAATAAGAAAAGCAGTCCCATGCCGTCAAAAATAAAACCCCCTTAACCTTTTATATAACGTGTGTAGGTTTGTATCCATCCATACGTCAGCACAGCGTCACGTTCTATTTAATTCTTCGGACGACGAAGAACTGTCATTCGGCCAAGTATTCTCTCACTTTTGCCTCCATGAGAGAGCACACTTGAACACTTTTTGCGAAAAATGTAAATATAAATAATTTACCCAGACTCATTCGTTGTCATCGTTGTCGTTTGTCGTTGGGTTGTCCGTCTTTCATTTGCCCGAACGAGCTTGAAAGGTTCCTTGGTAAGGGTAATCATTCTTTCGTTCTGTCGTTCTTTACCTCCCTGAAATTGACATCGACATGGTGCCACATTGCAGAGGCATGATAAATATTCCATGTGCCTGAGAGGGTGTGGTGTGTTCGTTGTTGAAAGTGAAACCCACACAACATGCAATGGTAGAGAATTTGACATTTGGTCTAACAAAATTTGTAGATGCTTGTCATCATATCTCTAGCAGACTCTCAATTATGGTAAAAAATTATCCACCAACCCATTCTGGCCTAAGATTTTGGTTGTTAATGATGTATGAGTAGAAGTTATAAAATCAGGGAATTGTTATTCCCAAGGATGCAAGGAATACTCTTCACAAAAACAAAATCAGTGAGAAGCTTTCAAGTTGAGTACTCGTAGACTAGAGAAGAAGGTGTTAAAATTGATCTAAATATAGCGCATTGATGTTCCTCTTCAAGAAGTCTACTCTTGAAAGACGGTCTTTTGAATACTATTGAGAAAGTTTAACATGTTAAGCAATACCTATATATGATCAACGATTTCTTTGTTTATTTCTTTTTGTCACATAAGTTGTACTCCATTACTGAATAAAGGTCAAAGAGACGAATAGTATATGGTGCGGCGGGATAACTTCCTTATTTTAAACGAGCGCTCTCAGCCCGATGGGAGTCCCAGGCGGCTGTGCGTGGTCTCGTTAGAGAGAGGAGATGGTAAAGTTTTTTTTAACTTGTGTCTCAGTCTTCATTATGCTCGTTGGAGTAAGAGACGCAATTTCAACCCAGTGCGCCTTCCTAAATCGCTTTAATATTGTGCCATTGGGAATTGTCCCGGACCGAAAATCAATTTTTGTTGAGTCACAACTTTCAGGAAACAGGTTCTGTGCAAAAAAAACAAACAAACAAACATCAGAACACTTTAACACATCAAAGCCGTAACGGTGGCAGTTTTCTAATCCCCGCGGCATTTGGCCAACAAACATGCGTCTGCTCTTAGAATTTCCAATCGTTCTGTGGGACTTAGGGGACATATAATGATTTCAGGACGGAGCAACGGCCCATCGATTACTGCGAGAGCTTTCTTCAGGGGTCCTTATCCCACTCAGGGCCGATTGAAGTTCATCCGATTTGGCCCCTCCTGACTTCTTTTTGCATGGTTAATTGAAACCCTGTGTTTATATCACCTGCCCACAGATTTTGAAGGGCCTGGAAAGAAACGGTCAATATACCTTTTAATTTTCTGGAGATGGTTATCAGAAATAGCGAAATTCGATTCAATTGGGGTGTGTCACTTACTTTATATGATTTTTAAAACGATGTTTACCACAACTTTAAATATGTATATATCTTTATTCCTTTTTGTTTTATTGCATTGTGGAATGCCGATATTATACGAGAAGAGGTTAAAGTGGTTGCGTATGGAAATAACGGGGTGATACTTTTGTCAGGGAAGTTTTCTTTTTGTGATAAATGAAATCATGGACGTTGATCTAGATAAGGTAAACACTTGGGCCGCAAGTTGTGGCGCTGGTGTCAATCCGAGCACAACTGCATTGGTGCTTTTCACTTCCAAAACCAAAATATCTGATTTTGCCCTTCCCTGTCTTAACTGTCAACTGCTCGCATTACCCTCCGCGATAGGTATCTCGCTATCATGCTTGACCCAAAACTTAACTGGAGGCAAAACATCGAACACAGCTTAAGGAAGGAATATGTCGCCTTCTATCACCGTAGCAAAACCTCTGGAAAAAGTTGGAATGCGTTCAAAGATGACAGCCGCAGTGAGTCAAGTTCTCACATACGGGTCACTAGTATAATAGCTCGCCTTGAGTTCAGGGTGCAATCCCAATAAAGTTAAAAGGCTCTAAAAAAACAGCCAGTCGAGGAACCTCGGGCGCATTGAAGTCGGCTTAAATATATGCCCTTACTGTACTCTTGCATCTTTGACCTCTCTCTGCAGTCAGACTTAAAGAATCTGGCTGCTGGTCTGCACGGCTTTACGGAAACAGCAAGATCCTAAACTCGTTACTAAACGGCAAGGTCGAGTTACTAACCAACTATATTACATCACACCCAAACTAAGCTTCATGAAAAACTTCGACGTATGATTTCCCAACAGAGCTTAGTGGAAGAAAGACGAAATCGAAGGCCTTTGATCCGGTCATCTACACCGACGAATTAAAGATGAACCGTAGTGTGGAAGCCGTTGTAAACTCTAAACCACTGAAAATGTCAATATTTTACTCGGCTATCGTACCCTCAAAACTAGATCTAGGCACCAATATCTACCCTACCCTATGATAAATGGTATACACTACCACCTGGATGCACTTATTGCTTGCTCAAGCAGAAGTATTGATAATTCGGGGAACTATTGCTCTCCTTACAGCAAGCATGGCTGGACCTAGTGTCGTTTATTTTAAATCAAAGAATATCATAGTTAAAATACCAATAACGCGATGTCGTTTTTTCTAATGAGAGACAGTACTAAGTACAATAAGTAGGTCTACGACACAGAATTATGCTCAAAACGGAACTCAAGCAAATAGGAGCCTTTATCTAGTATGCAGGTAATCCATTCAAGTCTAAAAAGAGCAAATCCAGTATTTTATGGGGGATGGTTATCCAAATATGCTTGCAACTTCCGGGCAGTGTCTTTAAGAAAACCTTATGGCATTCAATGAACACTTTCAAAAGCGCTAATGAGGGAGCGCAATAATTAGAAAACAAAAAATATTAATTTCAAAAGTCATCCGTGAAGTAATGACTTTGATCCAAGAAGCAGTTATTGTGCAAAATAATACTATGTGACAGCAATGTTTAGTCAGAACAAGGCTAAGTTATCTCAGTCTCCTCACCCTAGATATCGGACACCTTGGTTTTGAATGTTAGTAAATTATAATGACAAAGAAATAAGAAAACAGTATTCTCAATGTTAAACTTAACCAATCGTGTTCATTGTATTGCAGCTTTGGTTGGATAAAAGACTTACACTCGTATTTTGAGGAAAGATCAGATAATGAAGGTATACTGTACACTGCGTCGACAGCGAATATGTGATAATCGCAACTCAAGTTGTTTCTGGCGTACATATCGAGAATCGAAAGTTTTCCAGTATCGGCAATTCAATTAACGTTCATGATTAATTGCTGATGATTCAATTTTATCTTTTCCGCTAGAAGGCATTAGTGTGACGTTTCTTGCCAATCACTCATTATCCTTTTGTAAAAACGTTGGAGGCAAAACAGACCGCTGAGGAACATCACCATTAATTTTGTGACTACCAACTCTAAAACTGACTTAAATTACACATTCTGACAAGTTATTTTTAGTCAATTGAAGAAAAGCGTGAAAGAGCACAGGTATCTGTCTTTCTTTAGATTAAGGCTGAGTTTGGTGTATTTTCCTAAGATATTGGATTTTTCCCATTGAATATTCTACGCTCTAAAGTGTAGATGGATACATGGAAAAGCCTGGAAGCGTCGAATTATCTACGTAGTGGGCAATGGATGGATTGGTCGTATCCAAGTATCTGACAGATAGATTGTCATTGTATGCAAAGTCATTACAATTTTTTGGGAAAAATTCTTATAACTTAAATTTACAATTCTTAAGGAGGACCATAGTTAAGCAAGCAGAAAGCTATGCAAGAGAAACTAAAATTCGTTTTAAGCCTTTTTTTGATGAACATAAGTTTCACACTTTACACGTAAACACTTTGAAAATGGCTGCTCCTCGTGGTACTCGTATGTATATATTTTCTTACAGCTTGGATCATCATCGTCAGACTGGCATTGTTGCTTTCGTGCTCTTCTAAAAAAATAAATAATACTGACTCACTGGTTGTTGATTTTTTAAAATACTTTTAAACACAGCTTCTTAGCTTATTGAAGTTTGCAGCAGGTTTGATATCCTGATAATAACTGAATTTGGTCCTTACAAAAGCATACAATGCGTATCTATTCAAGATCCTGTATCCTGTTCTTTCTATTAACAATACCTGACACAGTTCCCCCCGAAAAATGTTAAATGACATGAACACTGCCAGATTGATGGCATTAGGTTATATTGACAGGAAAATCCTGCTGCCAAATGAAGTGTACTTACATCGAAGGACACCCACAGAGCCCACAAAACCGACTAAACAAAAATAGAATAGGGACATAAAGTATCTACATACATATATGTACATGAACATATGTATGTTTGCTGTAATAATGCATTGACATAGTCTTACTTCCGTTCCATGTCAATGGGTCTCGTGTTCGTATTGAAGCTTCACACCCTACATATGGGGTAGCTTTTACAATGGTACTAGTCTATGTATAGGTAGTACAGCGTAACTATATTTGTACGTACCTTTGTCGTTAGGATCAAATTCCGCCTCAAGTTCCTCTTTGGTTGGATCGACATTTTCCGCCACCGCGACTTCAGCTGTTTTTGACTTACCAACTGCTTCAGATGGTGGTGGATTCTTATTGGTAGTTGCGGCAGCTACTGCTGATGTGTCGGCGGATTTCTTCATGGTTGCTCGTACCTTGTGACCTCGGAATGCGGCTTGAATTTTTGTTGCGGCCTTAGCTGAAATAAACAACCAATGATGTATCTTTCAGTATAATTTATGCTTAGTTAAATACAAAAAGGAAAAATTAGACTAACACTCAAATACGAGTACATATACACATACAAAGAAAGAGAGTGGAAAGATAAAACCAAAGTTCGCTTCGAGTAAAAATGTGGTTTGCAAGACTATCGATCCGCGAAGGTCAAAGGCGGTGGACTACATAAATTCCCGGTTGAAGGAAGCAGCTGAATATCCTTCCAAAAGGGACAAAACTAAAGTGGTTCATTATTTTCCAAGAATCTACAAATTTTTCTTTACGTTGGGTGGTGGTGGTGGTGGTGGGCAGTCCCATGTATATCACAAGTTCCACTCAAAGGGCAACAGAGGAGTAAGTCCTTTTTTGTCTACTCAACGAGCGGATTGTTTGAAAACGTCATGAATAATTTTAATCGGAACTGTTTTGGTTTCACGGATGAAGGTTTTCCCCCGTGGAAAAAAGTAGAGAGGACAAAAAATGTATATGAAAGAATGGGGATAAATACTTAACTGAAACGACGTTTAATCTCTCAAGCGAGTTAAGATAATGGAATTAAAAAACAGTTGTCCCACTGGGTGTGCTTGGGAATATTTTATTTTCTCTGAAAAACACGATAATCGGAGGAGTGCGTGGTAAATGTTGTAGAATCTGGTATTAGTATTTTTTCACGTTAAATTTAATTTTTCACTTGATAACCAAATAACGAACGGAAACTGTTAAAATTGAAACAAAAATCGAAATTTTACCATCGAAAGCTGGTGGCTAATTTGATTATTTCAAATTAAAAACGTGCTTGTGGATATTGAATTTTCCCGCTGCCCACTTATGATCAAATTCAGAGCACGAAGATTTGGGTGGTGAAATCAGGTCACAGAATGCAGAAACCCCCTTTTCATAATGAGGAAATGAGCTGAAGAGGAGTTGCGATTCGTTGACGGTTTTTCGATATTTGTGGTGCATTATCAAGCTGTTTTCCGGTATAGCCCGACAATGGTATCAACACCACAGTATTTGTATTGCAAGAGCACGTATGTATGATACTTGAAAATGTGATTAATTGCCTCGGAGTGTTAAATAATTAACTTTTTACGGACAGGATAAAATCGACTGAAAAACGAGTATTTCTCAAATTCAAAATTATCGTGATGTTATGTTTCTTGAATAAAAATATAAAGAAGCTACTCGTCAACCTGAAACAAACAGTATCCAGACGATCGTCTATGCATATGACATCGGCACTTACGCAAATACCCAAATATTTTTCAAAATGCTCTCTTAAAACTTTCTAAAATCGTAATATTTTCTTAACGAGCGGAATTTCATCCGTTTATTTTTGGTAATAGTTCAACTCTCGTAAATAATGGGGAATCTTAATTAGGAATCTGCTACAAAACCTAAGAAAAGCAAATTGTACTTTCGATTTTTATCAAAAGACTAAGTAAGATCTAAGAAATCCAGCTCCCATTAAACACTAGCTGATGCTGTCTACTTTCAGGCCTGAATTAAAATAAGTTATTTGGAGACAGACTCTTAGGAGCGCTGCACTTCAAACAATTAGCAAGGTAGGTCAACAAGTCACTGAAAATCGAAATAAGGAAGACTCTTCTCATTTTATTCATCACAATATTCATCAACGTTGCCTTAATTTTTTAAAGCCCCAAGATAATACGGTTCTCCGAAGCCCTCAGGCCTTTATTTTACATATGACATATCTTACCGCCGAGCCATTTCTTTTTTTTTTGAAAACAGTCGCAGGGAGCTAAATATGGAGAAAAAAATTTGATGAGGGAGTAATTCGCAATCTTGCGATTTTTTGCAAGTTTTGCAATTTTGCGACTGTCGGCTTGTCCGCCGGTGCGTTGTCCTGTTGAATAAAACCACAATCATCTAAAAAAAACTGTCACCATGACCTTGTTGGGCGACAGGCGTATCTTCGCCTTCTTCGGCTACGATTCACGAAGAAAATTCCTCTGCCTCGAATGTTCTTCTGTCTTTGGTATATTGTGATCTATCCATCTTACGTCTACTATTGCGAAACGAAGCAAAAATTCGTTCGAATTTTGATTGAACAACGCCAAACACTCCTATGAAGTTGTAAAAATATTGCGTTTGTTGTTAATTGTGAGCAAACGCGCCACCCATCTGGTGGATAGCTTTTTCAAATTTTCTGCGAAACTGAAATTATTGATCGCTGTGATAACCCTGTAGCTTCTTCCAATATCATGGATTTTTATGACTATTTCTGGTGGGGTGACCTCAATTGTGCAATCAGAACGTTCGGCGTCACTTGTGCTGGTACGACCGCATCGAAATTAAGCAAACCAGTTGTGGACGATTCCAATCGATGGTCCCCATAATACTTTTCAAACTTTTGTTTGGTTTTCTATTGGAGAAAGATTTTTGCGCAAAAAATTGTGTTTAATGAGCACACGAATTTTTCCAACTTTACGAAAATTCTCATAGGCGTCTGTCTGTATGACATGACTGCCGCAACAGAAATATTTGACAGATATATCGGAAAAATTGGGTGCGTTCTTTTGATTCTTGAAAAGCAAAATGTTGGATTTGAGGTATCGACGTCACTTGTTTTAATCTTTTAGGGGTATGGTGAAGTATGTTTTTCGTGATTAATTTTGAACCACTCACCTTTCGAGCGGATTCTATACTTGGCTCTGCTACGTGTTTTGCGACTAGAGAAGACTATGATTAAGTTGTGGTCGGACGTATACCTGGGCCTTAACCAGCAGTTATTTTCATTTTTTAGTTTCGGGTTAGAGGGATTTAATTTTCAAATGCTCGTGATCCAACAAAGGATGATCACATGGTTTGTGTTCTGGGCTTAACCAAGTTAAACATAGTATTCAATTACAACTATAGCGTTCCGTTGTGTGGTACGAGTACAATCCGTTTATTTTACAGGAGGCGGTTTAACGAAGATTGTACTCTATGTATACAGATGACCACAGTTTAGTGGTTCTCCCTTCATAGAGATCAGACAAGCAATGCTTAGAACTCATTCGTAGCACATACTATCAGCATAAACTTTTCTGTACAATGGCTTATCAGTCTGGCCTTTAGTTTGGATATCGATACCTAAACTTTTTCTGAAGTAAATTAAATACTCTCAACAGCAAAACATTGGTCATCATCGACAAAGGCGAGTAATCAAGGTATAAATCTTATAATACTTTCCATCCTTATTTCTACAAACGTGTGTTGGGGATCTGTATCCTTGGCATATTATCTCTTTAGTAGTTGAGAGATATATTGGACTTGTTTTAGAAGGGATAGAGCTCTTTAAGTTTGTCGAAGACCCGAAATTTTCTCCTAGTAGCATATACATAGGTATACATAATTTGATCTTTGAATTTATGGCTGAAAACGGGATGCCACAGAACGCTCTGGGCCGTTGAATGGATCAACCTTACCCTTTCTAGGCTGTTCATCAGTTTTTCATTTCATTCAATATCCTTGTAATCTGGTATCCACAAGAACTGCTGAAAATGTTCGTAAGAGCATCGAAGCAGCGTAGCACCGATTTGAAACCAAACTGATCTAAGCTGCTTGACCATCCGTAAGTATATTGAAATGGCGATTTTCATTCCATTTCCAAGATACTATCACATTCTTGGATAGCATGAAAATCATGAAAATGATCTTAAAAGACATTAGGATAATACTCATACCTGCGCTTAATTCAGTGTACATTTTGAACCCATCCGTATACCACTTATTGCCTTTAAGGTTTGATGCTGGGTTTTGGAATTCTTATGTTTGTCGATTTGGATTTTAATTTTGTTATTCATATGTTATTTTTCAAGAACTACTCTTGCAAATACTACTTAATTGGAAAACTCTTTAATTGTGTCGTTCAGAGAGATATGGTCAAGACTCAGTTTCATCTACGACTGAAAGCGGCTAGTATTGTACCTTTCACGATAATGATGAAGCATTGCATATCGCTTTGTTGAATAAATTTTCAAGTTCATCTTATAAGTTGTCGATAGTAAGTGACCACTGAAAATTGGTTAGATAAGTGAGATCCCATGCTTGCAGTTACAAATGATAAATGTAGTTTGGTTAACTCTTCTTCTTTAGCGAAGAAAATATGGCCACTTTAAAACGAATAAACAAATTTTGCCAATTTAGCAATTTGTCTCTATCAGTGGACATAAAATGTTGAGGAATCGTACGTCACAAAGTACACGAAGGTACCCCATTCTCTATTTATAATATCTTTAAGAGAAGAAAGAAAGTTACAAGAACTATCCGGCAAATCTGTTCAATTTTTAACCACCAGGTTGTCTTTGTTGTTGGATATATATTGCATAGCATGAGAGCCAAAAATCCTAGTACTTCTCAACATTTATCTTAGTTTGGCAAATGCAAAATGCTCATATTTCATCAACCCATCAAAGAAACCTAACTTAACCAAACAGCAGATTGTAGTTCCAGATTCTTCAAAGGATAGTTCTTTTTTAAGAGTATGAGTCCTTCCGTTCGATTCCAATACCATCTTTACTTTCAAAACTGCTAAACCTCAATATCTGAATCAGATACCATGAGATCTGAATATGTCCGAGTACCCCAAATGAGCTGCAACCTCCCACTCGAGTCCGAATTTTTTTTCTTTTGCAAAACAACCACAAATATCGCTTTATCTCTCAAAGAATCAATAGCAACTGCAAAAGTTTCAAGCTTTTGGTTCATTTTGGCGTACTACTGATGGTGGTAGTCGTATACCAAATGGAAGCGCTCTTACAAGATAGTGTAAGGACCATCATGCAATATCAAATACTTAATAACTTGGCATCAGATTACAAAAAGTGTTGGAAGGTCACGAAATCAATAAAGTTGATTGATGAACTAATTTCCCACCAACCCCTTAAATAAACTATCAAAAGCGGTTCCCTTTAAGCACATTACTCGTAAAATTTAAAAAAAATTACAACAATCCTTCAATTATACAACTTATATTTCACAAGATTTATAGTACTATTATTGCACGTTTAAAAATTACGACACGCAAATAGAATATAAATTAACCACGTACTACCACCTCTTTCAAATTAATCAAAATTTCTCTAAAATGTTCCACCTTCCTTCCTCCAAATATCTTAAGTTACTTTTGCCAATGTTGTGCCAACAATTTAAGTATCAACCAACAAGCTCCTACACATTTAGAAACATCAAAACAGTCGTTAACAGGCGGGGGATGTTGGTTTTTCTTCAAGTCTTTTGGAGGCATAAATCCATAAAATTCAAACAAACGGCAATAAAGCAATAAAAGAGCAGACAACGACAGAAACTTGCATGGTAGTCATCTTAACTGAAAGGTATTAACTGTGTCAAAGCACGAATATTCATATCGATGAGATCAATAAAGATTTCTGAATTGCATATTTAAAGTGCTCTCAAACTTTCAATCGCTACTGTTGACATGTGCCTACCCCTATGAAAGTTTTTTTTTTTTTTTGTCGTATTTTTACATAAGTGAACGGATGTGGAAAAAATCGTAGAGAAAAAAAATTCACCCTTGAGATTTGCAAGTCACAGTCGTTTGTAAGACGATAGGCACCCTCACGTACCACAATGATTTTCCAATATAACCCTCTTAAGAGGTTCTGCCAAGGCAATAAGCCCTGACTATGAATATCATTTGAAAGACGTGTGAATTTGAAAACCCGTTTTCATTTCGAAAGATCATACCAATTATGAGGGCAACACATGCTGTCGTCGCCTAACCAGATTTGCATAGCGTCAAGTCATAAAGTTATAAATAAGCGCAGTCCGGGATGAAACGTAGTTTTTCAAATGTGCCACTACTTTCGTTGACATTACACCACCATCAACCTCAGCCCCTGCATATAAGTCCGTCTGTTTGCTGCCTCAACTACTGGCCTACAACGAAACAATCTTTTCTTCTTCGTATATTTTGGAATTTACGAATTCACACAGGCAAATTAATTAAGTTATAGTTTGCATGTTAACTTACCCGCCGCCGTCCAAAGGAGGGAAGGAAGTGGTGGCAACACTTTGTCAAGATTTAATTTAAAGTTCCACCAAGTACGGAGGGGGCTTTAGGTTCTTTTTTTTACAACATAGTCCTTTCATAACTCATGTGCTGTTTAATTAGTGAATATGAGGGAAAGTGATTTTTTTTCTTTTAACCCCTCAAAGTGTTTTCGGGGTTGGATATAACAAAAAAATGGAAGAACGACAATAGTTGGTTGCTAATTACGTACTCATATTCACCACCAACAAAAAAAAACTTGACTTAGTTGGGAAAAATTTGATTATTCGATGGTTAAATTTACAACCCTCGTGCTTTGAGCATTGGGTTTAATATGCAAAGATATTTAAGTGTACCACAAACCTAATCAGAATCCTATGGCATTGTACACCATCAATTCTAAAGTGACAGTGTTCGATCAATAAGTGGAAACTTCTTTGGCTTTTGGGTAATTTTGGGAAAATTTTGCAGGTAAATCCATGTAGATGCTTCCCATTATAATGCCTGGAAATTTGGTGGTGAATGTCAGCAATTCCCGCGATTGCTAAGCTGAAAATGTAGAACTACGGCTGAAGGCTTATTTAAAACTGTCAAACCTCATATCAAACTAATTGCTTGTGCAATGTTGGCGGCCGGATATGTATTGAAGTCTACTGGTCTCTATAGCAATAACTTGAATCAAAATAAATTTAGTGAACTGCTTATATGTGTTGCAATGCCATGGGCTATCAATGTGGTATGGAGCAATTATTGCTCTCAAATACAACTGAGGAACACAACACAGTGGTTTTGATGCCACAATAGCTTTATGGAGGACTTTTCGTACCTACATACGTTGAATAGTCTCGGTAAATTGCACAATTTTCACGATTGTGTATGTAGAAATATATGATATGTGTGCGCCCCGAATTCAGTGCTTTATGACGACAGCGGTTTTTAAGGGCTAATGCCTCATAGCTAATTCAGTGTGCTATTCAACTAACTCTTCATCGTGACACTGTCCAGTCTTTGAGTTTCAGCGAACAATACTCGTACAAAAGTCGATCCTTTGACGTGGTATTCATGTACCATTCTCAGGGTTGTTAACTTACTAAGTCATTTAATGACCAAAACTTTAACTAAAATTTAATCAATGAGCTCAGATGTTTTATTCATCATTGCGATTGATGCGACACGGGTCTTCAGTGACTCAGGTTAATTGATTTGTTATCAAGAGACTATCAGATATGCCGCCAACCACCACAAAACCTTTGATTGTACGCACAATTACTATTTTCTCAAGAAAAAGAAAACATCAAGATCACTGTTCGGTATTCAGCAGGCAAATCGTGTACAGAAATCTGAAGATATAAAATCTAAAGTATGGAGAGACACCTTCCTCAGTTTGTAAATAAACGATGAAAACCAATGACTATGACATGCAAGGAAAACCAATAAATCTAAGTGCGTCAGCAATTCTTAAACAAAGGTCTCCGTTTTAGTGCCTCTGCTACTTTATATCTTTGTTTTTAAGGTTTTTTCAGCATAATGGAGATAGGTGAATGAAATTTTTACGTCATTTGTCCGATCTACAAGAAAGACAATTTCCTTGACTGTGTATTATATGCAGAAGCATCAATTTCTTCAGTGTCGCATAGAATGTTGCGATCTGCTGTGTTGTGGGAACGGCTTTAGCTTATCGACAATGTGATTGGCCTCTGTAAGTGCGGTTTAATATCAGTAAATCAAATTTTAACACTAGAGAACATACAGAACTATATCTGGGCTTGGTGTCCTTGCTAAAGCCGCCATTCTGTATAGAATCGCAATACAGACTGTTTGCTCCTCTACAATGGAGCTTTTTGATATCTAAAAACGGACTAAGACATAATGGCTCACTTTTATACAATATTTTTACATCATGTTTGGCTTAAAAGAATTGTTTTAAGTCTACACAATACGCCAAAGATATCAACACATTTGGTCAAACTTATCGAATTGAAGTTGGTGCGCTTATTTTCGGTTTTGAAATTAAATTTGTCGATTACTTCCCAAAGGACCTAAGTTAAATTCACCCTCCACACATTGAAAAATAGAAAGAGAAATTTTGTGACGTCACCACCCTTCGACAGGCAATAGCTAACTTCCATGAAAAACCTTTTATTCTTTTACCGTTTTAATCGTCAAGAAATCATACGTTCGTCTCTCTCTGCGTACGAAATGACAAGGCGAATAATAAAGAAGAAACTATGTATGTTGTGTTAGCAATAAATATTAAATAAGGTTTTAAAAAATTGAATTTGATGAATTGAAACTCAGCTCCGCGAAAGACTTATATGATGATGCTTAATGATATCATAGAAAAGTTGAATAATTTATCGAGCAGTGTGAGGCTTCAATTATACTGCTAAAGCTTTAATTGGAAAGGTAACATGAATTCAATAAAAAGCGATCTTGATAAGTCTTTATTTGACACTGTCTTTCAGGTGATCTGCTATCAGCACTCAGGTAAAACATATTATAACATAGGCGGCGGTATTTATTTTTTTTATACACGAATACTCGTACTAACTACACAAAGCAACGAAATGAAGAACAGTGAAAGAAAAAATATTTACAGAAGCAATTCAACCTTTAACGAGTGTGAGGCGCTGTCTCACTCCATTCAAAGAATTGTATCTTTGAATCCTCATACTGAAATCGTTGTTAAGGGCGACAGTTCTGGGCGGCTTAAACATTTTGCAACACCCGAAGTTATTTTTTTTACATCTTCGCTGCGAGCACAAGCGAAAATCAGATGTTGTTGGTCGTACCACCAAACACACAGTAAGAGAAGATATTCCTAAAAGAACCGTATGGCAATGAGAGAAAACCAGTTGTAGATGACTTCACAGCTTCTTGTGAAAACATATATATTTTCCCGATAACAACACTGATGCCGCTACTGATATGATCACAAACACATTCTGTTTCAAATGAGATCCTTTATACCTCATCGTATCAAGAGTATCAAACCAAAAGAAAACACTTTCGTAAAAAATATAAGAGTTTCTTCCTAATTCTCTCCATTCTTAATTATAGCTACATTCCAGCTGTAAGCTCTTTAGATAAGGCGAAAATTGTTGCACACTTTGTATCTTCGAATCCACTTTCGCACTCGTGTAGCAGCAGGATCTTAACATTCATAAATCCGCTAGTCCAGATAGTATATCGACAATACCGCCCGTATCAATTTTTTTTTTTTCAGTTTTAAATGCATTTTATTTTACTTATGGGTACATCAATCTGGCGCAAGCAACATAGTTGAACTGGATATTTTTAAGGCATTTGGCTTTAGGCTCTTTTGTCGACAATGCGCTCGTTTGGGATCGATCATTTTTTCTTCAATGGATTCAAAACTATCTTTTGAAACGTTAAATTCAAATTGTCCGGAACTGTCTCAAATCTGATATTCACAAAATAAATGCTTGTGTGCCACAGGGCTGCGTTCTCTCTCCGATATTGTTTTTAATTTTAATCAATGATCTCTTGTCTGCTACTTCAAATCCAATATATTCCTTCCTTCCCAAACTCACGACCCTGCTATTTGGCTGTAGCACAGTAACGACACTGTATGTTAAGCTCATTTAATTTCGACATTAACCGGATAGGGGATTAGTCTTGAATACTTCCGGAACCCAATGCTGTCTGCTGTCTTTGAAGAAAAATTTAATTACCCAACCATTCCACTTCGTCTTACAAACGTCAATGTATACGTCGTAGAATTAAGTGTTACTATCTTTGATTGATTTTAGTCGGGTTCTCATTTGTTTTGTAAGTAAACAGGATTTGGAGCGTCTGCAGAGGTGGCTTTTCTAGATAGTGGTCATAGTGACGTTGGTCATTCGGAATTTTAAGAAATCGATAATACTAAAGGTCTACTTGCGTCGATCACAATCTGAAATATATGGACGACTTTTGGTCTGGTGAGCACTTTGTTCTTTTGTGAATATAAAGATGAGTAATTGTGCTGCAACCATAAGAATATTCCGCAGCAAAATAAAATCAATCAGCCCAAGTCCGTTTCCAGACCTGGTGTCGTGTAAACTATGCTTTCCGACTGAACTATCTTTATCTGTCACTTACAAAAAATCCGAATCTGCTACTTATGTTTTTTGTAGCAATCGTCCTAGTGTTATTCACAGTTTCTTTACTCTCTATTTCGTCGGTCCCGTCTACCAGAAGACGCTGATATCACCTTTAAAGCGCGTTCTATGCAAGCTTTTTAACTTTACATACCGCGTTCAAGGTACGTGCATTCCATGTGCAGATCCGAACGTTATAGTATTTTTTTTGTGTTTTCGGGCTTGTCAACAATATATCCTTATCCAAGAGTATCAGCTATCCCGAAACTACATTATTTTAACGTGGGCATAAACATAAACACATATCTCTGATTTTTCAACATGCACACAACTTCTCCGTCAAAATAGCAATATAGCACATTCGGGTAAGTGTTGAAAGCTGAAATGAATTTACTATAACAATTGTACCTTCATCCTAATTCACAAGCTTAATTGGAATTTAATTGGATTTTAAGCAATCCTCATCCTAATTCGGAAAACCAGCTTCCAGAAAAATATATCACTGACACTCCCACTTACTGGTTTAAGGGTAGTGATGCGATTACATGAGAACACAAGCGTTCTCACTCTAGCCTCTCATTAGCAACTCCTACTCTCATCTCCGCTTTGGTAACTGATGGGTGCCTACAGTTCCAGTCAGGTCGAACTTAAGTGTAATCCTTATATGAGCTGCTTCGACATATTTGGATACCAGGTCTATAGGGACTTCCAATACTGAACCAGGGTGTTGGAAAAAAATTGGCGGCGGACGAAACCTAAATGGGTCAACGGCAGCGCTCATATCCCAAAATTGGGTTACTGACACCGGAATATCCGGCCCGCTGTCCTAGGGTTAAAACAGGGGCCTGGCCCTCAAGGTTGAGGGTTGTGCCGTCGGGGTAACTTCCCAACCATGGAAAAAATATCTAGTTATGAGAGAGACGCAACCAGCCTCGGATAACGGAACTCCTCAAATGGCAACCAAACCCGGAACTTCAATGGACTATGATATTAGAGTTTTTACCTGGGATGTAAGAACATTCTAAACCCCAGGTGCCACTCAAAAACTTGAGTCTGTCCTCACGGGATCCAAGGCAGGCATTACCGCTATCCAGGAGATACGATGGATAGGAACAGGTATGATGAAAAAAGTCCCGAAATTTATTGCAGCTGCAACAAAAGACTGCATGTATTAGGATGTGGATTCGTCGTGGAAAATCGGCTTAGGACAAAAGTCATTGACTTCAAGGAGATTATGTGATCGCTTCTCTGTGATCCGCATCAAAGCTACTTTCCAAAACATAAGCCTAATATGTGCATACGCCCCTACCGATGAGGCTGAAGATCCCCTCAAGGAGGAGTTTTATGACTTCCTGGATGGAGCCTACGGAGCCTGTCCGGAGTACGATGTTAAAGTTGTACTCGGGGACTTCAATGCTAAAGTCGGAAAGGAAAACATCTTTGGCGGGTTAGTTGGTAAGCACACAAATCACGAAACCGAAATACCGACTAATCGATTTTGCAGCAGCTCGTAATACGGTGATAGTTAGCACTAGGTTTCCAAAGCTAAGGATCCACACAGCAAACTGGCGCTCTCCAGACGGTCGAACCGCCAACCAAATCGACATTTTGTGCTAATCGATGCGAGGCATGCATCCAACATCCTCGGCGTGCACACATTCCGAGGGGCAAACGTCGACTCTGACCATTTTCTTGTCGCGGCTAAATTCAGAGCTCGACTGTCCAACGAGAAGAAGCTCCGAGCCGCCCAGAAGAAGAAATTCGACGTTGGACGCCTTAGCACACCTGGAGTAGCCAGAGTCTACAATGAGCGCCTGACTATGAGACTCTCCTTTGTGCACTCACCTGCCAAAAACGCCAACAATCAGTGGTGCCAATATCATCAAGGAGCTAGCCGAAACCACTGTAGGGTACCAGGTATCCCAGAGAAAGAGCCCGTGGTATGATGACGAATGCGTGTACAGGAAAAAGGTGACAGAAGATGCACACAAGAAAGCGCTGCAGCGTATAACAAGGGCAGCGAGAGAAGAATATCGAGCTAGGAGAAGGGAGGAAAAGAAGATCCTGCGTAGAAAGAAGAGGGCTTACGCAGCTTCCCAACTCAAGGAGATCGAAGAGTCGTGTGATCGTAATAACATCCGGAGGTTTTATAAGAAAGCCAAGCAACTGGCTGCTGGCTACAAAACCGGGACGCAGGCTCTTCGAGACAGCGAAGGAAATCTAGTCACCGAAGCGCAGGAAGTAGCAGATGTGTTTAAGCAGCATTTCCAGCAGCTGTTTAATGGGCATCATGTAGGGAGAGTGATAGGGCAAGAAGAGAACCCATGTCCAGACAATGAAGAAACAGTTCCGCCACCTAGTATAGAAGAAGTTGGCTTAGCTATGAAAAAGCTTAAGAACAACCAGGCCGCAGGGTCTGATGGTTTACCAGCGGAGCTCTTTAAATAGGTTGGTGATGTTTTGGTAGCGAGCATGCACCGGATCCGATGACTGGACTATCAGCTCCATATGCCCCATCTCCAAAAAGGCGATCCTATGTCTTGCAAGAACTATCGAGGCATATTCCTGCCTAATGTCGCATATAAGATCCTATCCAACATACTGTGTGAATGTCTTAAACCCTTCTGCAACACACTAATCGGCACGTACTAGTGTGGCTTCCGGCCCGGCAGATCGACTATAGACCAAATTTTCACACTGAGGAAAATCCTGGAAAAGACCAACGAATTTCAAGTCGAAACACACCACCTATTCATCGACTTCAAAGCCGCGTATGATAGCATACATCATCAGGAGCTTTATATGGCGATGGCCGAATTCGGAATCCCGGCAAAACTGATTCAGCTGTGTGAACACGCTGACGCTGGAAAACACGCGCTGCAACGTGCAGTTTGGAAGCATTTCCTCCGAACTATTTCAAACATGCACCGGATTTCGGCAAAGAGATGCGCTATCATGCGATTTCTTCAATCTTATACTGGAGCAGATAGTGCGCAGAGCAGGTGTCAACACGGAAGGCACTATCTTCAACAGGTCCGTTCAGCTGCCGGGGTATGCGGACGATATTGACATCATCGGTCGCTCCCAGTGTGCCGTGATAGAAGCGTTCACGGCGATTGAAGAACAGGCGAAATCCGTTGGCCTTGAACTAAATGAGGACAAGACTAAGGACATGCTATCAAAAAACAATTAAGCATCTGTCCACCGCATAGGACAAACGTTCACCTCGGAGTAAACATGAACTCCACGAATTACACCCTAGTGGAGATCCGGAGAAGAATTACCCCAGGAAACCGGTGCTACTTTGGTTTGGCCAAACAATTGGGTTCAAAACTCCTTACTCGAAGGACGAAATGTGTGCTCTACAATACCCTTATCCTGCCAGTTCTGCTTTATGGCGCCGAGTGCAGGATTATAAGCAAGAAGGGAGAGCTAATACTGGGTTCCTTCGAAAGAAAAATACTTCTGCGGAGTTGTGGTCCTGTGTACGAGGAGGGCGAGTGGAGGAGAAGATGCAACCCCGAACTCTATGAGCTGTACCAAGATGTGGATGTAGTTCAAAAAGCGTCGACTACATTGTCTCGGCCACATCCAGCTAAGAGGATCTTCGAATCCCAGCCCCCAGGTTCGAAAAGACAAGGAAGACCGAACCTCCGTTTCTAAGACCAAGCCATCGCGGATGCCAGAGCGCTTGGTCTGGACAACTGGAAGCAGCGTGCCCGGGAACGTAGAGGATGGAAGGCTGCAGTGTCTCAGGCAGAGACTCTACACGGGTCGGGAGCCCATTAAGTTAAGTAAGTTGACACTCCCACCTCGATGGGATTAATTAAACTAAGTTAAAACTAAATTCGTCCTCTTAATCAAATGGGCGCACCCACAGTACTCTAAGTTTCTCATTCAATAAATATGCTGAATTTTAATATATCTCTGTTGAACTAGTTCTATTGGCTGTCCTCCATTCGATCCGAGAAACCTAATCAACCCTTGTATACGGGACAGCTGACAAATTGATACGAGTAAATATCTATATAATTGCGAACGCATGCTTGACAAATTTCTTACGGTTGATTGCAACGATTTAAGAACTTTCTTACGTACAATGTGTCCATTTGTACATATAGTATGTCAGAGGGCTTTGGAAGATGATCGGATCTCTATTTCAAATTACCTGTCAGATATCCTTTTGTTTCAACTAATTTACTCTTTATCTCTGCTAATGGCAGGACACAGCTGTCTCCCTACATTTGAATTGATGGATTTGTCATCGTCAGATTCATTTGATAAAAATAATTTCAAACTCCTTTTGTGGAAAACTTGAATTTTGATGATTCTATGCTTATTATTAAGCAGTCCACTTTGAAAAATCAACAATTTTTGACTATTGTTGACTATTATTGACCGATGATGCTGAACTCCGGTCGGTCAAAATCGATGGTTGTTCCGAAAAACATAAAAAAAACGCCCAGAAAATAGTTTTGGAAGATCGTATAGTGAAATTGCGTGAGATAGCTGACACCTTAAAGATACCAGATTTAGAAGTGGGTGCCGCACTTTTTCACACTGGACAAAAGTAACAACGCGTCGATGATTCAGAACGCTGTTTGGAGCTGTTCAAGGTGGACAGTCACCGGAGGAAGCCGTCTGAAGCGACCCAAAACGGAAAAGTTGGCTGGGAAAAATATGACATCCAAATTTTGGGACACGCATATTATTTACATGGCATTATGGCATTGATTGAGTTTAGAAATTAAAGAAATTAACTTGAGCACCTCTACTGCATGCCTTTAAGCTTAATCCCGGACCCTAAACGTTTCAGACAATTTGTTAGTACAAATAGGATATCAGACGCTTACTCTTCTACTCTTTAATTGAAGAGTAGAGACAAACTGTTCAGAGGCGTCCTTCATTTCGTAAAATATAACAACATCTGATGGTCTATTGTAATGGAAGAGTATGTAAGCCATCTCGGTTCTCACCTGCCCCATATGTTTAAACAGGTCCCTTTCTATGGATGGAATCTTTAATTATCCCTATTCGTAGAAAAAGAAGTAAGGTCGAAGTCAGTAAATACAGGCCCATAGAAAACCCCTCTTGAATACCCTAAACTTTTCCAAAGCATACTACGAGTATATCAAGAATTGCTTCCGTACTGTAGACTTAGTATCTACACAAATCAGCCTTGTTTCATAAAAGGTAAACTTACTTAATTGAGTTCGTCTCTAGGACGCTTTATGCTGTAGAAGACAATGATGAAGTCGATTCAATTTCAACCGATTTCAGCAAGGCATTTGGTAAAATTTCTAACAAACTTATCACGTTTAAACTTTAAAAAGTTGGGTTTCCCTTCCAATTTGTGGCATGGATGAAATCTTTTGTAGAAATCTGAAAGTACAGATCCTAAATATCTGACCTCATTAAAGCAACATCTGGTGCCCCTTAGGGTAGTTATCTTGGGTCAATCATCTTTATCCTAACGATTAACGATGTAAATCTCGCAAGATGGCTTAAACATGTTTTCGATATGTAACTATTCCTTCAAACATCTGCCGACACCTCCAAAAAAAACTACTTCATCTGCGATGAGCCAATTCCTCCCACTGCCGAAATACAGGATCTGGGAAAAATTTGTGACAGAGAATTGAATTTCGGATCACGTACTGACAGCATTATTAATAAAGCTAACTCTACACTTGGCTTTATCCAACTTACGTTACAAAGCCTCTAAACATCACTTTTCTAAGTCATCTCCTCGAATACTTGAGCCAAGTGCGACTCATCTTAGAAGCCAATGTTCCAATGATCGCGAACGTGAGGACTTATTGCCTTCACCCTATAGTGTCAAGCTCGTCAGCTATATTGGCCTATGAGTTTCGCACAAGCAAATATGGTGGCGAAGAAAAAGTTCTTAGGTTTTTTTTTCCTAACATCCTGTCGTAAGCTATACGAGTATAAGTATTGTATATGGTCGATAGCAGACTTACTATAGAAGATATAAAATCACGCTGATACGTATCTATCAAATTTTTTCTTTTTCACACAATATGGTAGTTAAAAAATAAACACTGCTAAGGAAACTGATTTTTTCTTATAGTTGGGGCATTGAAAAGGGTCTTCAATATCGGGGAGGTGATACCAAGATTAGCCTTTAATTGAGTTATGAACGAGGTTAGTATTGATCACCGGGCACGCTAAATGGATAGCGGAATGTTGGTCCTCTGTTGATGTTTCTGTTCGTTATTTGCCTATTTGAGATCTTCTTTGTCTTTTTTTCTATTTTCTTCTGAGAATTCAATGCTTCTCCTAACTCCCTTAAAGTGGTCATGACTTGTTCTTCAGCTATCGTTCTTGTTGGCAGCATTGCCGCTGCATGATCTTGCCGGCGCTTTTTGTAAAATCAAGGACTTCATTGTGTTGGTCAGGTAGAACCTTAAACATAAGAAGCGGTGTCTTGAATGGCATACTGGTGAGGTCGCCACTGGCCCCCTTTGGATGCTGCAAGTAAAATTTTAAAAGCTACTATCGGATAAAATTTTTTCAGTGTCTTCTTTGGAAAAATAAACAAATTACTCAAATGAAAAAATTTCAACATATTATCGCTTTCTCTAGTAGCAGTGTGGATATGTAAAAGAATCATATTGCGTTGAATAATAACAATGATGGTATGATATGAATAACTTTGAAGATTTTGTTCTTTCTTAATTACTATAGCTGATTTAATATAGTGGCTCGATGCGAACCCTAGGACATTATGGAGTATGTATTTACACACATCAATACACTCGTTATCGTGACGTGAAATCGAGGAAAGGTCAAGAGTCTTGTTAGCGTCATATGTTGTTTGATTTACAAGCTGGGTTAGGTTGTTTTGTCTTATTGAAAAGCCCTTTTAAACAACCATTTCTTCGGGTATTGTTTGTCCGGAGTGTGCAGCCATCCGGAATTTAAGGAATACGGAATTTATAAATTTTTATAATTCAAAAAAAAATGCCTCTTTATGCGAGAACTTCGGCTTAACTTTTCCCACTATAAGCTGAAAGTAATCAAGAATCAATAGTGTTGAAAACAACCCCTTGGACACTAATGTGTGTCAAATAAAAGATAAGCAAGGCAGAATCCATACTTTTCCCGAAACAAATACACAACAGGAGTGGTAAAAATTCTGAAATTACATACTCTATGTACGAGTATATGAATATCTGAGTTTCCATTTTATTCATAAGAAAAATAAAAGTGAAAACTTTTCATAACATTTTTCAGCGCTCTGAAAGTTTAAAGGTGAACTTTGCTCGAAAGATTTCTCTTCAAATATTAATTCAGGCCAAACAGTGAGTGTGCCACTTCCTAGAGTGGTGTTGGAAGTGTTTTTCTTTTTCAAAACCAGCGCTGTGGTTTAATTTATCATCTGTCTACAAAACGCCTAATAATATCATCAGGACGAGATATTTAGTAATCCTTTTAGCATTTTTCCCTTCCTCATTTTTCTTTAGTTCGTTTTTCTTTTATCCTTTCTTCTATCAACTTTAAAAATAGATTAACCTTTTACGGGTGAGAATTCTGTCGGCTACGGTCCACCACCATATACTCGAAAGGTGAAGTACATGTGCATATGGAAAAATATCATCTCATCCATATCGTATATACTACATAATCTACATTGCCAACCACTATGGTGGTTCCACTCGTCGAAGACATATAATAGGACTTTCTCTCGACGAGGATCTGAAGGGATGAAAAAAAAATGAAAAATTGGAATATTCTAATTTATCGCGTTGCATGGTGCTTCCTCTTTCAACACACAATTCACTCAGGCGTGTGCATTTATTTGCATATAAGGGGTTCCTCTAGATCTATGCTGTAGATTCTATTTTTGGATATTTGTCAGAATCTCGAGAGTAATTTTATAGTTAAAAGCTAAAATGTTGGTGCATCTTTGAAATTTAAAGTTGAAAAGCACGAATAATTTTATAAAATAAAATCTGACTATTGCCTGGTTAAATATTTTTATAACATAGAATAGGATGTCCTCTGTTCCATGAATGCCAGTGCCAAAGCCTTTCTCTTTTTCCCTTAAGTTTTCATCACCTAAGTACGATGTTTGCAAACATTTTAATGGTGCTAATAACCCTTTGAGCGCGCGCTAATGATAAAAAAAGGGACGAAGGTATTCGACATTTGCATTCTAGCATGCCATTGATGCTTTATATAACATAGCACACACACCTTGGAACAGATTTGATTTTGTGTTTGCTTCGTAAGCTCCAGATGACTTGTTGAAGGCCACCTTCTTTGTATTGTCGTGTTCCATAAATCTTATCATAAAAAACTCTCCGGGTTTACTGGCCTTTGCTCATTCAGGTTTCATTCCCATAATCGTGTTAGATGATGTTCAAGTTTAATATATAATAAAAGAAATAACTACAGCATTGTCCTCTTACTTTATTTATAAAAAATGGAACTTGACAATGCGGATATTATGTTTTAAAAACAATATCGTCTAAATGTTGTCCACTCTTTCCACATTTGTGAGCAAGCGATGGGAAAGCGTTAAAGAATGGCAGGAACTTATTGGCGGATATGCATATACATACTTGAAAGCGCTTATTAGTTAGGGTGTGGGGTCTTGTTGAAATTGCATTCTATTGTTGAACCCGGGAAACAGCCGCAGTTGCGGTTCGGCAATACACGTCAGCAATGACTGCCTCACTAGTTAAAAAATTAAGGGTCAGTAATCTTTCGGGCGAAAATTTCACTCCACACTCTCGTTTTTCGACGATGCAATCGATTTTGATGGGTTATAGGGGCACTAGTATCTCATGTTCTTTTTGGTAACAAAGCCGTACGTGAAAATGTGTTTTTCCTTTGAATAATATGTGTCCAAGCGGTCATGCTGTTCTTAAAAGTTCCAGCGTCGTTCTCGCTGAGGTTTCTTCAAAGAATAGCCATTTTCGTTGAGAAACTGCATGATCTGTGTCTTGTATAAATGAAACTTTAGGTTCTTTTTTAAAGTTCCGTGCACTGTTAATTTTTTTTATTACAGTACAGGCCGCAATCTTCGCGCCGAATTTGAACGACATTTTCTAATGTCGCTGGTGACACTGATGTTCCCGGAGGATTTAGGTTAACCGTTGTTCCACGGCGAGTTAAGTTGTGTACACTTCTCATCATTTACTCGTCGAATACGTAATAAAAACGTATTAAAGACGTTCGTCGCACACGAAACAATGAATCATTGCAATTTAAATATTGCTCAACCGCGGACGCACAGTGTGCTTCCATTACGGCGGGCAAATTCTCAAATCACACGCGTTCAAGATTCCCGCCAGCTTGTCTTATCCTGTTTGTTTAAAAGCAATAATGAGTAAGATAAAAATTTCCACTTTAGTTCACCCTCACTTAATACAATTATCGGTTTCTCCACATAATTTTCGCCCAGAATTAATTTTGTGTGTAAAAGTTGCATTTGATATCCCAGACGAATATTTCGAAAAACCAATAGCTTGTGCTTACTATGTCGAACACACTCTTATTACCTTATTCTGGACGTGGTCAAGTTGGGTAACTTTAGTCATAAGATACGAAACGAAGTGACAAAACCAGATGTTTGTTTTTTTTTAATTACGGTTGCGTAGTTTCGCAGCCAAAACTTCCAGGTACAGTAGTGAATGCAATATGGACAATAACCATCTCCTGAACTTCATAATATTGTTGTTGTTGACAAGTAAATTGACAGCAGTGCCACTGTTAGTGCCTAGGTATATCGAGTTTAAACTTGAATCTTGAAGTCATTATTTTGCTGGAAAACCGCGAAACATCGAGCGGGCGTGCTTTCAGAAGGACCCAAGGAAGTTTGTCAAAAATTTGTCTTAGCTCGGAAACAGAGGAAAGAGCTGTTCCATGAAGAATACTGATACCTAATGCTTTGAACTGATATGTGTAGCTAATAAAATGCTATCAAAATCGCCTGCTAAGTGTTAAAACTCCGAACTGGAGTGATTGCCGTCAGGTAGATCGCTGTAACTGATTGCTACGGATTTTTGGTTGAAACATTTCTATGTGCTCATCTCAGAAAGGTTTTCCTGGCGTCTGATATCTGTTCTTGACTTGTGTTCAATATTCATATATGTAATGTAAGAATCTCTCAAACTAGACATTTCTAAATTGATTACTTGAAACTTATTAGGCGGAATACAGAAGATAAATCTGGTTAACGCGAATTAAAATCGGTTTTCCAAAAAATGGAAACAGCCGGTGCAATCTACAAATAGTAAAAGAAATCAAAAGTGGAGACTTTCATAAATCCATTCAAAACTGGTGCATTGCAAGCTCCTCTCACTGGAACTGCTGATGATGTGATTAATGCAACTCAACGTAGCTGGAGTCCATCATGGGTTCTTATGAGGGATAAGGCTACTTAATTCGCTATTGTGTTCTTTGATTTTACGGCTCCTGATACCTGTAACATATCAATTTATTCCAATCTCAAAATGAAATTGCAAAATAACTTCCTAGGCAAGGACATTTTAAGCCCCAAACATACATTAACTGGCTATCGTAGGTATGTGAGCACAATTATAGGTGATGACTCTCTAGAATGAAGAAAGACTAAATGAATACCTTTCAATTACATTGTTGGTGTCCTATCTAGCATACAACACTATTCTATGGTAGACAAAAAAAACTATAAGGGTGATTACGCTACAGTTTAATTGGCCTTTCGCCATGGTGTTGTCAAGATAGTTATAATGAATTGTCAGCCTTATTGCTATTATCATTATGAATGCTGCGCCGTGCGGTGCATTTGATGAAAAAAGGGAAAAATTCGTACATAGCTCATACGTGTAAGCTCTGTATACACTCAAATCAAAATATAACGCAAACCTAGTCTGATGCATTCTTTAAGAGTAAGTCTTAAAAAGAAACTTGGTCACATAAGAACAGAGCCCTTTTTAGGACCGTTTAGTTAAATTTAGTGTTTCTTGGCAAAGTTTTTATTTCGTTTTAGACGGTAGGAATTCCGAGGTCTCGATGTAAGTCGTTATTTCTTATGTACGACGGTGCATGCACAATTTCTTTTAACACTTTATCATCAATAGTTTGTAAAGTATTGGGATTTGTTTCTTGGCATACCATAGATCCACACTTGCTTATTTCAAAGCAGATTGTTTGTTTTCTCCCTAACTACTCGTATTTTAGAGCTCAATGCCTTTTTTTTAACGTGTGGCTTTCGTTTTAACTTTGCGTCGAGTGTTGAGAGAATACAAACCCAATTTATAAGAAGGGGCAACTGACTTGATATTTTGTATATAAAATTTACAAAAACATGTTTGATCTCATTGAGGACTATCAGCCAGGCTCTTATCCGTTAATATACTTTATCAGGAGCGCTCTCTAGTTTCCCTGTTGTTTCTTTAATCGTTCTACCAACTGCTAATATAGCAGTTTCATCGCCAAATCTTGCTAGAACCGTCCACTCTTTTTGGAGTATGTCTTAAGTATAAAGGAGATACAGAAGTGAACCGAGAACGCCTCCCTGCGACACGCCGGCTAAAATTTCTTTGCATTGCGATACTTCGTTTTGAAGTCTGACACGGTAAATTCTATTTTCGGAATACTGACAACATATTATAAAAGCTCAGTTGCAAGACCTGCCGTAAAATAGTACACAGCCTTACCTACACGGGAAAAGAATGCAATTGAATTTACTTCAACCTGGATCTCAGCAGAATTATCAGCAACAAGCTATTAAGTGACTTCGTAATAAAATGCTACAATTTTACTATGCTCTCCTATATGTTGGGTATAAGCGACACCATCTCCTGTCACCAATCTTTCTACAAAATACTGAATAGTATTTCACAACATTTTTAATAAACCTAAATGATTGCATCCCAAGTTATTGGGAGCAGCTTTATGCTCACTTTTGAACTATCCTTTATACTTGAGCCGAAAAATGCATCTCGGACCGATTGTATTACAAATTAAGCAAATTTCTAAAAAGGGTAAATAGTGGGCAGGACTAGAATCAATTACAACAGGACAAGGTCAAGATTAACCAACATATCTATCATGCACTGGATATAACAGTTGCACATGAATCGGGGATCAATGGGACATGGATATTGCCGTATGGCCTAAAAGATGCAGCCATAGACAATTTCTTCGTTATTAAGGGAACTTTTTACAGGGATCATCCTCTCTCTCTAGATCTTCGTATTTTCTTATGTTCTAAAGCATTAAAGACTTGAATCGTTTCTAGATTGTCAAGTTCTAAGACGGTCAATTGATATCGCCAAGGCAGCTAGTAACATGATTACCAAGCTTAGCGCATAGAAGATCGATTGGGCTGTGTGGTATGGTGCGCCATCGTGTTAAAACCAAATATTGTCCATACCCATGTCTTGGATTTCAGCTCACGAAAGTTCGGTTATCATAGCTATGTAGCGCTCACCAACTTAATGAAATGCCTTTTCCATTTGCACGGAAAGCATTCCAAAATCGGCATTGGCTTCTCGAATATAACTTGCGAGTTTTCCGACCCCTTGATTCACCAAATTGTTTGTTTGCTTTGCATTGTTGAGATGATAATGCGACTCACAGAAAAATGTTCGCCAAATTCGACGTCCAGTTCGAGCTGCTGTAAGACCCAAATTGAGAACCGATTACCAACCGGGTAGTCGCTTGCCTCTAATTGCTGAGTCAATGGAATAATTGAAATCGATGACGAGTCGATGTTCCTGGATTGAGTCGAACACTCTCGGTTATAGCAGCCACATTCTCGTCGGTATGTACCGGACGACGAGGGTGACCGTGCGTGTAGTCCACAAACAAGCCAGACTAAACAACTTTCTGCACAAACTATTTGGCCAACACAGTTATCACTTTTGAAATAAGTTTGCAATATTTCCTAAATTTGTTCCAGCGTAAAACACTTCATTTTATTTTGCGGAGGCATGATACTGACTGACAGTCAAGATCTCGACAGTGTCAGTGTCAGAAAGAAGCTTGTATTTGGACCAGCAGTTATATTGCAACTTTTGCCACCTTTTCGCTAACAACAATACCATTATCCTCCTTCGGCTGTTTTGTGCCATGTGAGTTTAGATCGATATCCTCTTTTTTCGTTGTGGTGTGTCGCACTAATTGTGGTCAACGAGAGCAGGGTTCGATTCTTTGGTTAAGTCCCGTCGATCAGACCCAAATTTGAACGTGGAAGAAAATATTTATCGATTCCAAGTATACGCATTTTCGAAAAAAGAACTAAATGCCAAACTTTGCGGGAAATACGTAAAACAATTCAAATTCAACTATTTGTTATCGATACATTGAGGTACGCTGTGATTCTACTTTTCAGTGAGACCTACCATCATACCCCAGCGGACTATTTTGAGAAGTTTTATGCCCCGACCGCTTAAAAATGTTTCTATTGAAGAAACTCCTACAGAAATATAGTGGGAATGTAAGAGGATATTAAAAAATATTTACCTCTAGACAAATGCGCTTTCCGAATGCAAAAGTTTATTCTTCCATTAGAATGCTCAATATTGATCGCCTATCCTGCGATACATGAGCCATCGTTGTTCGGGTTAGGTTGTTTATATTAGCCGTCAATTTTTTTTTTATTATATTCTTTTTCTGACACTTTTCCAATCTCTTATTATACATCCCAGCAAATTTTTACTGTTTTCCAGTTCTCAAGCTAAGGAAAACATAAAGCTTCAGGCAAGAGTTAAAAGTTAATTGAAGATCTGTTAAATAAATACAAAAAAGAATGTTCCAGAGAAGAAAGGTGTTTAACAGCTTCTATGAAATCAGCATCGGCATATATAATAAGCGCAAACCCCAACAGCTATTTCTGGATATTTGGAGGTCAAACCAAAACTTCTTGATGGTAAGTACCTACTTACAATCTCACAAAATCCATAAATATTTTTGTAGTAACATTTATCTATTATAAATAGCAGATATGTTTTGAAATTTCTTCTTTATCTTAATTTTTCATAAATTTAAATTATTCATATATCTTTTAAACCAAAAAACTTCCAATTACGTAAGTGCAACATACTCGCAAAGCTTCAGCAAACTTTTCGGTTAACATTTTCTTGACCTACTCAAGTCATGTTTTAAGGGCTTAGTTGTTATGCTCGAAAGTAAGATTACAAGATGCTATGAAAGCAACTCCTTGCCCATGGATATGTTACCTCCTTTAGTTTATTCTCATCCAATTTTTATTTTTCAAATGACTGTGAAAGACAATGTCCTTGGTCTTCATTGCAGAAAAAAAAACCTTAATCCTTACAAAAAAGAAAACATCTTGTTCCTCTTTTTCTTTTTCTCATTTTAAAATATTTTTAGAGCAAGCCTACGGATACCGGTGGGAGCAAGAATCTCCATAATACACTTTCACAATTGGTACACCCTATTTTTATTCCTCGTCAAAATCTACAAAGTGCTAACCGCACCATTAAAGTAAATGGAAAAGATACGAATGTAACGACAAGCTCTACCTGTAAGAAGTGCCTTCAAGCTTAGGGTTCACTTTTTTGTTGATAAATATTTGGCAATGACTTGCCATTAGTGTCAGGTGAAAGTGTTTTAAAATGTCACGGTGCACAGCTAAAATATCTACTTCATTTATTTTTACTTTTATTTTTATTTTGTTGAGCGTTGAGCTCTGGAACCTGAGGAGAAGTACAAATTACAGAGTACTCAGGAGGAAGAAGAAAAATTATTATTTGTAGGACATTTCACATATTTCAAATCTCCCACACAGGATGTTAGAAATGATTTATGCTCTCGAATTAAAATGTGTCATTGTGGAAAATTATATCGAGAGAGGGAAAAATTTCACAGGAAATTAATGGGGCTTAACTGTAGGGCATATCGCATATTGCCTATGTGAAATAATCGTATATACAAATCCACTCCTTATGACGAATGTACAAGGAAATGATGACAATTTTTCTCCTTTCGAATAGCCCACCTATTCTCTATGGTAATGCTTAAGTGACCCATTCGCCTTTAACGGAAAATAAAAATTACAATCTAGACAACCAGAAGAGTCTGGTTTTCCAGTTTACTAGAATCTCTGCCTTATTTACCCATTCAATCTATACCAGCAGTTCTGCACAGAACCGAAACCAATGCAATAACCAATATCCGTCATTTTATTTTTCAGAAGTTGCAATACCATAGGCATCGATAAATTAATCAAGATGATCTTCTCTTACTTAACCGATTGTACAGAATAACTTAAAACTATTCCTCGTTTTACTCGTGAATAGAGATATTTAAGTTTTCTATTTCCCTGTCTATCCTTTCTGCTGATGACTTCATATCATATGCTATAGAGAAGCTGAATAGTTTATCAAGTTGAACTTTTGCCGATCTTTGAACGGTCAGAATCAGTAAGTAAACCAGAACATATAACAAAGGATCTTGTTTGCAGTTTTCTGTGTACGATTAAAACCATTTGTTTACAATTTGATTTGCCCCTATCAGTGGGTCAAGAAGTCAAAATCGATACAATCCACATGGAGACTTGCGAATGACGACAGAGAACGCTCGTTGCTTCATCTCTATTTCTAGAAAGCGATTAAGTTTTGTCAAAAGCTATTGTTGATAATCAACATGGATAATCTTTTTAAGACTGTTGTCACTCAATTTTAGACCAAGTCCCTTTCGTAACACTGGCTGATACAGCGGCAATATTTTCCTCTGTATGCTCTCTACTCATATGGGTTGGTAGCTTGATGACCATAGTGTGAATTTGGTGCCAAAGTTTGACCCCATGCCTTGAATTGCTTGTTCAGTAGGTCGTTAAAGAAGAACGAAAGCAGCAGAACATTCGCCCGTTATAAGAAGCTTAACAAGTACAGGGGCTTAAGCCAAAACGCAGCGGAACTGTCCGTGAGCCTTAGGAAAGTTTTTCTATTGATTTAAAGAAAATGCCGAAATCACTTCCAAGGTGACTGTAGATGCATTTAGAGATCATTTAAAAAAGTTTTTATTATGAATCTAACATCAAGTGATAAACAGTGATAGAGTTCGAGTTACAATCTTGTTTTCAATGATAAGTTTTGTTTTATACGATTAAGGCGATTGGTATAAAACCGTTTACACTCGAAGTGAAAGAGCTACTTGTTTTGGACTTCAAAATGGATTGACATTCCACAAATCACCTATCAAATATTGATTATCGATTTCTGGGGCAAGGAAGATCTGCAAAAACTAAATAGAATGAGGGACAGTAGAAAGCTTTAAAGATCTTGTGGAGGGAAGCCAAAGGCCACAGAAACTGATAGGAGAAATAATTAAAATGTAAGCCAGGAAAACCCCTTTAAAGAATATAAATGGAAATCAACGATTATGTATAACATCAAGAACAGTTCAAAGGCGACGTAAAGAAACCGGTTTAAGAAACCTTTTGTGAAGAAAAGTCTACGCTGGGTCCTATCTTTATTATAAAATGCATGACTTTTTTAAGAAATTTCTTATCTTAATTGGAAACCTTGTCAAAATCGACATTAAAATAACGGGTTCAACCTACGTCAACATGATAATGGAAAATTTAGCTTCTTCTGATTCCTATATGTATGTCTTCGGAAAGCTATACCCTCCAACAAGAGACCTAAAACATACGAGCAAAGTCGGTAAGAAGTATTTTAACGAAAATATTGTTAATGTATTCAAATGTCAAGCTCAGTCATCAAACCTTAATCCCATTAAGGACACTTGGTCTATTTTAGATGAGAGAATTCCATTGGATGAACGTCGCAACTTAACATCTTGTGGGAAAAGTCTGCAAAATGAATGGAAGAAATTGCAGGCAATATATTATATTACAAAAATAAATTTATATTATAAACTAGCGACCCGCCCCGGCTTCGCACGGGTGTAATTTAAAAAACAATAGACGTGAAGAATGTGAAGTACTGCCTTTGATTATAGAGTTTCTTTATACGAGTAAGCAATGTTTGGCTACACAACACGAATAAATTTTGTTTGAAAGTGACGTGCGAAAGAGCTATGTACGTATAGCTGTTTATTGTAATTGAAAATGACAATTGTTTTTGGACACTGCAATCTGTTGTATTGGAATGGAAGATCCGTTCGCATCAGTGGAATCCGGGGAATAAGCACGGTTTCTCCAGTTCCACATACGGTCGGAATTTTGCACTCTATAGTGAAAGTTTTTAGGCGTTTAACGTGGAGACGTATACTATTGCACAATATTGTTGGATTAAGGTTTCGCAATGAAAGAACAAGGCACACTTCTTTTAAGACCAATTTATGTGGGGGCAATCCAGAAGGCTGCATGCAATTAAGAAATTCTCTTGGGAAATGTAAAGCCTCTTCCTGGCTCAGCACGGTGCCTTCAGAGTAGTATGTTTGCGCCCGTGTATTAATTTTAGAGGCAATCAAGTCGTTCACTTCACCTACTTGATTGTTAGTAGGTGACAAAATAGCGCTCTCCTTAATCCAAGTTGTAGTCTTAGAACTTATATTATTGATTTCTGGATAAAAATTCAATGGTTTTGATTATCCAGTTTAACTCTCCCATTATTTTGTAACATCTGTCCATTTCTTATTTTGAACAACAACTCTGAAAAATCCCGGGTTCGTTATATTTGTAGGCGTCGGCAGTCCAAAATCTGAAATGGATTTACCCGAAAATAATCTGAAATTAACTCTCGCCGTCGTCGATTCAGTATATCTTCGGCCATATTTTACCTATACTTGTTCCAGAGATATACAATATCCGTCACTTGACAAAACGCCGAATATTGGTAAACAAATACCTTAATGACCTCGATGAACTTCAAATAGTAGCTTCCGTTAATGTGTTGTCCCATTAAGAATCATCTTCCAAGAGACCCATCGCTTTGCATGCTGCTTTATAGGTATTTTTAGTTACTCCTTGTATGATGAGCCCTTTACAATATGAAATAGCATTCTAAAGTGAAAACATTCACTATTGTGAAACATAGATTCTCCCAAGAGCATCAGTTTTTTTAAACTCCAGGGAAACCTTCAACTTGTTTCCTCCGTAGAAATGTTTTTATCCGGCCTAATTTTGTTCACTAACCAAACCGGCAGATGGACATGTGGCAACTCACGTTTCTGCCACTCAACAATCAAATTGTACAACGTTGTATCCCGTGATAAAAATAGTCTAGTGTGCGCTGGTCCATTTATCCCCTACTGTAAAGCGCCTACACACGGGACAATTTCAGACACAATTTTTTTAAATTAGGCACTAAAAACTGGGTTATCATATCACAATAACGAACACCATTAATCCTTACTGCCCGACCAGCCGCATTTTCGAAGAAGAATGGTCCGATAATCCCTTCAGCCTAAAATCCGCACCAAACAGTCACGCATTGTGGATGCGTTTTCTTTTTTCAACAATTACTCTGAACCCCAAATGAGACAATTTTGACGATTAACGTCATCAAGATAAAAATGAGCTTTATCACTGATGATGATTTTGTTCGACTGTAGCTGACAAACCTTCATTATTTTTAGAATATTGCTCAACAATGAAATTACTTTGCTCTTTCGTATAGCGCTGTTTAAAAAAAAAAAAACCGAAATGTCAGTTTTCACATTGTTATCTTTTTTTCCGTTGTCATAACTGTAGTATTAAATGGCGCAAAATTAAAATTTTGCGTGAATTATGGGACACCCTTTATAAACCAAATAATAATTACATAAGAAACCTACAAAACTCCAAAGAAAAAAGAAGAAAAAAACGAAACATTTTTTTTTTATAAACATGGATATGCCCGCACTCCACTGATGGGCTGTTGATTGCAATGACATACGCATACCTGTGATTTATGTAAAGCTTAAATAATTACATTTTTGCTTATTACTTTCGTTATAAGAACCACAGAATAATGATTGATACATCAATCTCTTCACCAGGAAATGAACTAATCGAAAAATAAAGTCATATTCAAATGTGCTCAGCCATTTTGTAGTAATATGTGTGTAAAGCATAAAAAATGCGTTTTTTTTCAGTTAAAAAATCATATAAAACGGGTTTAAAGCCCAGTAACGGACTAAAACTATCCTATGTAATACCGCTACTCACGACAAATCGATTAATATAATTATTGTTGAGGTATCGTAACGTACATACTCACTACTTGCGGACAAACAGGAAATTATGTTCTTTTTAATGGACGTAGAGATTACTACTGCAAAATCAAGCGTCCATCATAATACCGCTTTAAAATAAATAAAAAACATTCAAATACAAATTTGCACTTTATTTTGTCCGACAGTGTATATGCTGCAAACAAGAAAAGGCGCACAAAATCGGTAAGTGAACATACATTCTGTGCGTACAAAAATAATTTAAAAGACTCGTGTTAATTATTTTTAAAAAAAATTGTTAAATTAGTAGCGCTAAATTTAAGTAAATACTATGACAAATACTATGAGGTCGATCGGTCGATTTATTTTACAAGAACAGTGGAGAATCGGGTTTTTTTAAACCCTGTGACATGACTCAGCACATACAAAAGATATACCAATCATCATTTATTCATGGAACTTTTAAAACAGAAAATGAAGTCAAAATCGGAATTCTTGCTTTCAAGAAGGTTTACAGACGATTTATTTTTACTGACGAGAAAATGTTCACCTTTGAAGAATTGGTCAACAAACAGAATGATAAAGTGTATGCTCAACAAAACACTGTTCGCAAATAAACCGTGGATCTTTTAACAAAACTATTCTCCAGCTCATCTGGTAGCCCAGACCTCAACCCATAAGACCACAAACTATGATCCGGTCTAGAGACTATGGCTTGCACAACTCGACATCCAAGTATTATGTCTTTGAAACCTGGTCTTATCCGAGCAGTGGAAAATTTCTCACTGCATGAGATGCGTATCGCAATCGATTAGTGGACGGATCGACTTCGCCGTTGCTGGAACGCAAATGTGGTTATTTTGAATAAGTTGCTCTACAATTTGTAGCCATTGATTGACCAAAAAAGTAAAAACACAGTTTTGAAAAAATATTCATTCGTTTTCATTTTATCGCTCCGTTATACCCGTTTTGACTCGATTGAAATCATAAAATGAATTTCGTCGATAGAACTTAAGGGCATTCCGGTATGCTTAAAAAAGTGTTTTGAAATATGGAACGATGGAGCCTAATTTTAATGTGACACAGTAGATGACAATTGAATGTTTTATTTAACAATTTTCGACAAAATGTAAACTTTGGAGGCCATGATAGACTGCCTAAACTTTATGCTAGAAAGAGATGTTCTCTACCTCAGCCGTATTCAAAAGAATCATACTTTTTACCAATTGGCCAATAAGGCGATTAAGTAATAATGCACTGCCAGTCCTGGTCTATGAAGTAGATGAAGATATACGAATATTAAGTGCTTTTTAACGCTGGTCCTTTTAGGCATCAACTTGAGAAGTACACATTAGTCGCCTGGTATAGCTTGGAAAGTTGAGCGAAGGGACGACACGTAGTAGAAGAGACTGCTACAATTGGAAAGGGTCATTGACTGAAGTTCAAGACTTTAGCTCTATCATGGAGATTTAATAGTGAGTTTAATTCAGATAAATCCTGGATAGGGGAACCTAATACGAATGCGGTGTACAATAGATGGATCGGACAGATTCCTCAATCAGAGCGTTGGAATCCATGAATTTACAATACACAAGTCAAATCTTTCTTTCCGAATTCCGTGGCATGCTCTTCCTGGACTATGATACCCATACCAATTTTAATGTTCCTTCTGAAAAATGGATATCCAAGTCACTGCGCAATAAACACAATAAAAAGTAAAACATTTTAAAGTCAATATTTGTCTGCTCGCATATCCCCTCCATTCAAGTTCTCAACAAAAGGCATATCTATAATGGATAACACAATTTCTAGACAACCTTGAGTTCCATAAATTGACACAAAAAACGTCCATTTTGCGTTGTCAGAATCAGATAACTAAAGTCGATTCATAGTTTACTTTAAGGGAAGTAATGGCCTAATCTTCCAACAACCACACTAATTACGCCGTAGACTAATTGGCCTTATGGTCTATCTCTGGTGTCGCAATTAATAGTATGCAGTTAATAGAGAATTATATTCCAACAGCTAGTCCGTCTGGTTCTTGGGAAATTATTAAAAATAAAACTTTAACTGAATACCTAGTTGACGGAGTGGAAAAAAAATAAACAAATAGAATGGCGTGACTTTCAGTCCAATCTGTAGATAAATCAGGTTAAATCGGAACTTCTTAAGGCGACCGTCAGCCCAGATGATTGCCCTAACAAAAGCCAAGATAAGCACCATTTGAATAGAATCGAAAAGTTATTATCCCTTCGACATGAGATATTCATATTTCGAAAAAGGATTAATTCCCAAAAAATATTTTAATCATCCCATCTGCTAACACAACTCCCACCTATCAGGTAAAGCTTTTATTCTGATTACTTCACTGCTAGCCCTACTGTTCACAGTTTCTCACCTTTGTAGGTGGATACAGAATTGCTAATTTCCTGCCTGCGGCAGATCCCATTAATTAACAATTAATGCCATTCTCCCGTCCCAAGTATTTTTTTTCCTCCACGTTATTGAAGTCATTTCCATCAATCCACTCTTCCCTTCCCTTTGACCGATCGACTCGGCAGTAGTGCTTTGAAACTATGTAGGTCCTGTTCGTGTCCCATGTTCGTTAACATCATAAATTGAATGGGAGAATTGAAAATTGTTTACACATCTCCGACACGGTGTTTCTGCACAAAGTATCGATGGATAATGTATCCGTACCTCCATCGTGTGCTATAATTGCGTACATTATGCAAATTGAATCGTATCAAGATAATTCACAACTTCAAGAGGATGAGCAGCAAGAGGTATAGATACACTCGGTGCTAATATATGGAATGGCATTACATATACGGGCATGGTAGAAAAAAGCGGAAAAATAAAAATTAACATAAGATACCCGAGTATCTCTACGCATACTCGTACATTATGCATGAAAATGTGAAAATGTGTTGTGTGCAGATGGAGTTGTCCTAGATTCGTGTTTTTTTTTTAAATATCAATATACATACATTTGTATGTTTGCAGACTCGCAATATCAGGATATATGATTTCTCCGAATGTGAAAAGGTCGAGCCGAGTGAGTGTGTAAGAAAAACATATATGAACTGCTCTCAAGCTTTACATTAAAGGAATGTCGAAATAAATCACAGGACACAAACAAACAAAACAAATAAAAATAAATATTTATGTTTATGGACCAATTTGGGTTGCTTCCGAGTGTAATTTTCTTCCTTCAAAATTACAAAACATAAAATCTTGTCTTCAATTTGCCATCCAGCTGTATTAGGAAAAGCACTTACAAGCTCATATTCGTTTACCGATACACCAATGCCAACACACAATTTTTCCGGATGAAACTGTGTCAAAAACATTAGAGGGATAATTTCTCAACGAATCAAATGGAAGGCAAAAATGACAAAATAGGGATTATCGCCGTCATCAGGGAGAAATCACAAGTTGACTCCCTTGGGTAAACCATCTGAATGATAGTACTCATATCTGGTTGGCTTTGAGATGGATCTCAGCCCTTAACCTTAGTGCATATAAAAATCTTTAATCAGATGTTTCGTTCGATTTTATTGGAGTCAGAAAGGCAATTTATACTTATTTTCTGTTTTCCGGGTATGTTTTACTGTACGTCTACGTATGATCTCTTATTAACCACAGTTCATAAAATAAAATACAGACAAACTTTTATCTGTGCAGACTTCTACTCCTTTGACCCCCTTCAATATATACTCCACAATAGCCCCCCTCCCCGGAGGGGGCTGGTATCAAGCAGACCAAGGAGTTTTCAAGGAAGGAGAATTAGAAACCTAGAGATCGGATGCCATGGTAGTTTTTTTCTCAAGAGAAGAAATCAAGATGTAGCTGGAAAATACAGAGAAAGAAATTAACAAAGCATTTCAAACATAAGTACGTGTGAAAAAGCTGTTTCTTCCTATCATGTTGTTCCTGATGTTGAAGCCAAATTCACTGCAGGCAGTATACGTACGTATAGACTGGTATAGGTATTATTAGGAATGTGTGGATTTTCAAAAATACAATTACAGAAAGAAAAATACACAGAACAAAAATCGAAAGGAATCAAACGACCTTATGGTGTTTTTGTTTTAGATTGCTGATAATTGAGCTGAAAGCTAGCGCCATCTTTTTATTCAGCATTGATTGGAAAATTATCATGCAAGGACTAACGTTCGAGAAACGTTTACAAATTTACTATTTATTAAAAACGGTCAACATAATCTAGTTGGTTGTTCGCAAAACAATTGACAAATTGCAGTACATTTACGCTTTTGATCTTCAAGCCAAGGGCAGAATGCGTACAAATGAAAATATCGGTGCCGTTGAAGCCAATGATGAAGATCATCCTTAATCATCGATTTGTCATCGTACGTATCGACTTTGTTCAAGACTTCACGAAAGGATCTTAGTTTAAATGTTTCAATTGCTGCAAGAATGTGACACTTGCAGCACCTTTCTATGACTGATTCCAATACGACTCAGACGCTGTATTATATTTTAACGGTACGAAATGGACCGATGTACACTTGAACAACGTTGAAAAATATACAAAATTACTTTGGAATGCGAATTTTGAAAATAAATTTCTACCAAAAAAATGCACCAAATGCAATTGGTGTGCGCCAGTGTGTGAAGAAAGTTCATGAGACTGGTTTGCTGATGTGTTTATCCTATACGCTCGGCGGAGAATATTCCAGCTGTTGCCAAAAGTGTACGCCTAAGCCCACATCAAAGATTTCTGCAACAGAACACCACTAGCCTGAGAACAATTTTGCATAGAGAACTCCGATTATTCGCTACAAGGTCCAATTTACTCGGGAATTGAAGCAAAATAACCACCCGCTTCGTTATAGTTCCTGTTTGGGCTTTATAGCAGCTCGAAATTGAAAACAATTTTATATTTATATTTATATTTATTTATTCTTCTGGTAGGCGACAGTAAAAAAAACTAAAAAATATCTTGAATCACTTCAAAGACTTCAACGACTTCACTGACTTCAAGTGAATGCAATGAATGCTAGTGACTTCAAGATGACTTCGATGAATGGAAAGCATTCAAAATATTTGCATTCATTTTGACTTCAAAACTATGATTGCAAAAAATGATTGCTAAATCATGACTTCAAAATGAATGGTGATTTATTTTTTTTAGGTCGAAGTCATTATTGAAGTCATTGAATTGAAACAAATCCATGTGAATTCTTAAGGCGACTTCAATGAATGCATTCCGCAATGATTGCATTATTTTACAGCCCTGCAGGGTGCCATTAAAGATTGGTGCTATGCGAATAATTCAGAGACGATTCAGGGACTTAAAAACAATGTTGGTCAAGCTCTTCGTGAAATAGGTGCCAAAAATTTCGAAAATTTATTGAAAAATTGAGTTGACAACTTTTTTTAACCGGGCATTTCCAAGTGAACATAATAATAATCGTTGAAAGACTGCATTTATCTGCCCACTAGAAAAATCAAAATATAGATTGCTAATTTACATAATACAAAAAACGTTTCAAAACTTCAAACAAATGTTCACTACATAGATCAGCGGTCATTAAATATATGTATGTACGTTACAGGTGAGATTAAGATCAGATTAATGGAACCCCATTTTATAAATAAAATCGTACGGTTATTGTCCTTATGTTCTATTCAATTCCTCTTTTGAAATAAAATCGGTCGGTTCAACTCGATCCAATGAAGTGTGCGTGTTTTATCTATTTGGCACATAACATTTTGGTACTTAGTTGCATTTCATCCAAAACGTCGGTTTTTCATTTGTCGACTATCAGCTTGACATTAAAATCCAGACCACGGGATATGGGTTCTTAGGTGTTAGGAGTATTGTCTGAGACCAATGAGTGTAAATTGAGTAAAATATCATGAGAGCTCGCCGTTTTCAAATTCAACATTTTACAAATGCCAGGAAAACGATTTCAAAGACAGATGGACATCAAATCAGTCTTACTTCCGACGAATCACAAAAAGCAAACAAACAATAATGCAATGGGCTTTAAAATTCAATGAATTCACAATGTCACCATTCTTTGAAGCTGCAGTCGATTAAGTCGGTGGCAATAAATTATTGTGACAGTCTTTAAATGTAAATCACCGCCAGTGTGGTTTTCGAGTTATGACAGATACAGAACTTCTTATGCCACCTCTCCGGCACGCATTCCGTCCCATTTAGTACCACCCTCACTGTACATACACTAGTTTTAATGCCACGTTTTGTTGCTGCTTGTGCTGTGTTTTGTAGCGCCCTCCTGCTGATCTATTCCCTAACACTGGGGAAGGGGTTACAAAAAAACTGATTCCAGTCCCAAAAGTTCTCTGCCAAAACACCATACACAACAAAACATAAAAAGTTAAGAGTTGCACAATAAATTTGAATTGATACACAAACATAAAAATAAAGAAAAACAAACCAACTACTCGTGCAACACCAATAGAGGGAAAAAGGAAAAAAACTAAAACAGAAATGTTACTTTTGTATTTGTTATTCGTTTTTTATTTTTATTTTTATTTAGTTTTCTTTTCTTTTGTTGTATTTTTTTTTGTTTTTATTATTTACTGCTTGGAATAGAGGAACTTTTTACACTTATTCTTAGCAGCAGTGCATAAAAGTTCATTAAGTTTCATGAAATAAGCGAAGCAATTAATATTCAAGGACAAGAAGATAATGGTCTACCGGAAGTTGAAGGACTATTTTCTAGTTTGTGTTGTCAAAGTAGGAAGGGAGAAAAAAAAAGTTAGATTTTATGGATGAGTTGCAGTGGTGTGGTAGTTAATTGACTCGGGTGATAGTGATATATGTACCTAGTACTAGAAAATGTTTTAGAACGTGAAATGAACACATTCATTCTCAAGGACCACTGAATGTATCCACCCCAACTTGACGGCTTTTTTGACAAGTGACATTTGTTCAAAGTTGATGCATGAAAAGTTTTTGACGCCAATTGTTTGCAGTCTTGGAATCGGGCTCGCTTTAAAATAGTATTGTCGTTATTGGCCCGCAAAAATAAGCCGAACTTTTTCGGATGTTGCAACCTCTGAAAATCACATAAATCTTTGTGTTTCGTACCGTGAAGTTATTTGAGGTTAAAAAATCGGCCGTGCAAAATCCGGCTGTACGACTTCAAAAGAAGTTGCTGAGACAAGGAAACGAACGACTCTTTTCGTAATCTGTTTCGTAACTACTATTTCTTGTTCGAAAGTCGAATGAGGACTCTGGGTGACTATTTTTCACAAAACAATATCTATAAAAAGTGGTCGACTTAACTTACGAGCAAAAATAGAAAGGAAAGGTAGCTTTGGTAGATTAGTCGGAAAAAAAAACCTACCCGACACTAGGTCTGCCTACAAAGAGAGTCCACTTTCAACCAGGACAACATTTGATTAAAGCCAGCACTACGTTTCTGCACCCCCACATGCCAAAATGACAATATGTTCGTATCGTTTAATTGGCAATGAGATTGATTAGAATATTACAATCTTGATTTTACTACTATCGCTTACTCCACCACATACTAGATCCTAAGGCAATGGCCAATGAATTGAAAAACATCAGAGCAACCCCTCTGCATACTATTTGATATCGAAGTCATTCTACTGGTATCAGGCAGAACGAACTCTTAGCATAAACGAAGACATTCAGCAATTCGAAGAATATGAAATGAGGGTAGCATTACAGAGTCACTTCTGTCACCTCCGCATGGATATATGATCATGACTTCTACTCTCTTAGAACTCGACAAAATATAAGAAAATTCTCTAAATGTTTGATAATAAAAGGTTAACAGCTCTCCAGCAAAAGTGAGTGATAGTTTCTCAGGAACATCATACTCACTTCAGAATATAACAACTGATTGGAAAATCCATACCTTTGTCGTTGAGATTATATCTTCAACAGATGTTGTTGGTAGTGTTTTTAGTAGCTTTAAGGTAATGCTTCAAAATTCTACTATTTTGGTGCGAATACCGACAATTGTTCGTTTGTTAGTCGTTGACAAATACATAATTTAGAATTGGTGTGAAAAAGTCCTTTCGTCTCCATAGTTGACCCAATCTAAAATGAACTGAAAGTCGTCTATATAGTTCCCGATTCTGTAGAAACAACTGCAGTCGCAAATATTTGGTAAATCTTCTACTCATGCCACCCAAATGATAATGTAATCATCTTGAAAATTCTTATAATTTGAGCACCTAATGGCTTTTGCTCCTGGATCAGTCTCAAGGAGTTTTCAGAAACTCAACGGTCTATCTTTCTCGCAATTTTTCACATTTCTTTTTCAATGCTTTTGATTTGTAAGGACTGATAGTCTTCTGTTTATTTTTACTTCTTACAAAGGATTGTTTATCTGTTATTGCGGAATAGTGAACCGTGCCATTCCTAGGTTTCGACTCATCCGTGTCTGTTTTATATGGGGGCACAGCGCCACAGTGTTTTTTTTTCTTTTCTAAGAAGCCCTCTCTCGAACAACAAAAGTGACCCTATGTAAGACCTGAATAATCCCAGTATTGCTCTGCGGCGCAGAGACATGAAGATTATCAAAAATTGATAAGGCTACATTTGGCTGATCCGAGAGGAAAATTCTTTGGGTGATCTTCGTTCTTGTCTGCATTGAAAGTGAGTGGAGGCGAAGATACAACGACGAACTGTATGGACTGTACAGAGACATAGAAGAGAGCTTCTAAAAGACGAACTTTAATCTTATCATGGACCCATATTTCTACTTCCCCTACAACAAGGATGTACTGTATACGTTGACAATTCAATAACCATTTTTTTATTTCTTTTGACGATGCCCCGTTCGGCCACACATGTCTAAGACTTTTAATGCTGTTCTGACCATGCTGACCACCCCAGCACCCTTCTGGGGTGCATTCGCTGAGTTAGATAGTATTTTAAAATTTAACCATCACATGTTACAAGCTCGTATAAACATATTTGTAAAAGCATTTCAATCTGTCATTAATAGTCACTCTCTTAACCATTTAGTTTCTTACTATTGAAATAAATATATATATATATATATATATATATATATATATATATAAATAAATACCAATAACTTCGTACTCTACGTAACATCGAATGACCCAATTTAGCAATTCCTAACCATTGCTAAATTGCTGTGCTTAGCGAAAATACTTTCGGAAATAGTCTCGTACAATTTTAAGTGGTTTGGCGTGTTAATGGCACTAGATTATTTTGGAAAAAAAGTCACCCCAACCATCCACCAGTTAAGGGTAAGTGGTGCGGTACTGACAGAAAATACCAACAAATTAATCATTTCATTTTGTTTAGTTTGTATGTCCAAAGAGAGTAATGAAATGACACAATGATGGATAATTAATAAGACCAGACAAGGAATTGGTTTTTAGTCATTAAATGTAAATCAAAATGATGTACGATAAAATATATAAATAGATTAACGAAAAACCGACAGTGACAATTTTGTGGGTGGATTTGGGACAGGGCCACTGAACAAATAATATAACATTTTAGTTTAATTATATTGGAAAGCAATTGATTTGTACAGAGCGGTATTACAAGTAGAAATTATTTTCTATACCTTCTTTCGAATTACATTACCTTAGTTCCTGCTACAAATATTAAAGATCTAGAGGCTTACAATCCACTCCAGCCCTCGGAAGATTGTTAGAGCTTTTCTGTTGCATCATTCCTCAGAACACTAGGTTTTCTATGGAACTTATATTTGGATCTTCGGTTGCTTACATTGTTTCCAGCTTTTCCTCGTAAGTGTCCCTGTCCACCAGACAGTCCACCGTTCAGTTTCCCACTTCTACACAGGTCGTCAAATTATCCCTTTAACCTTACTTTCTGAGGTGCTCTGCATGCTTTAAAGTCCAGTCCTTTGATCTATACAGCACTATCAGAAGTGCAAACGTTCTGTTCATTTTCAGGCAGCATTTGAGTTGATTGGATCAATGCACATTTCCTTAAATATATTATCGTGGCGGTAAAAATATGAGAATTCAGTATTGCCCTAGAAATTCAATGGTTATAGCTGATTCTTTGACCCGAACGTAACTGTTTCATGCGATTGAAGTTGTAAAGAACTTAAGAATGAAAAGGGTGTTGATGAAAATCAAAATGCAAAATACGTCATTATGTGTCGTAAATCGGTAGATTTGGATCTTCTTTAACACTTTTCTATAGATCATGCATTTCGATGGTGGATAGGCCTTAAGACATCTGCGACAGAGCCAGTCACTTTTTTACAGTTTTGTCTATAATACGTTCAGATGGACGATTATGTCAACCATGATCAGCTCGTATTGCCCAAATCGTATCTACTACAGAATCACTAGCTCTCACAGTTTTATCACGGTGGGCGACTATTAAATGATTCATACGCAGAACTTTGCTTTGGACATCTCTCCTAAGATCTGTAACCCATACGGACTTGCGTTTCGTGGGAAAGCCTAAACGTACCAGTCTTATTGTTGTTGGGGTTGTTGAACAAATCATTTTATAGAGGTTGTGCAGTAATCGATTAAGCGGTTTTTTTTGAGTCTATTGTACTTTTTGTGAGTTTATTTCAAAGGAATCTTCCAGTTTTTCGAAGAAACATGAGTAAGAGCTTCAGTGATATAGTGCCTACAGTACCAGCGCCCACCACGTCAACGCCGAATACCGGCAGTCTGATACAAGCGTAAGACAAACATTCGCAGATGTAGTGCTTCGAGGTGTCGTCCACTTTAACATGTTTCGAAAAGTGAAGGAGGGGCACAGATTGCTCGAAGACGTCGGACAGCATTCGTTTGGTCTGGCTGAAAGCTGGGAAGTCTGCAGTTGTAATCATATAAAACAGAAGTTTCAATGAAAGCCTTAACCGAGGGCGAGGTTCGAGTTATAAGAAACTCTCCTCCGAACCTTGCCTGGCAAGGTCGCGACGGTTTCTTTTTGCGGGATTTCATTATAAACTGACACCCAGACAAAACTCAGTAAAATTTTACCCTTTCAACTGCGTTCAATAATGTAATGGATTCTTGTACTAGTTTAAAAGTTGTTAAAATGTCCTGTAAGGTCGGCTCTAAGCGCAGCTTGACTATTGCTATAAATCCAAATCTTCCTCCCCCTCCAACAGTTCTTCACAATATAGTATTATACATCACCGGTTGGTAGACCGACGCAAGTTTTCCAACCAAGGGGTGAAATCTAACGTTGTCGTCCTCCAGAAATACACCAGAGCCGCATCCTATATCGGTTTTGAAGCCATGCATGAAGATCCGACTACAGATCCTACTACATTTTCCTGGCTTAAATTTTGCCGTAACCGAAATTTCTTTTCCATTTCCTTTTAAATGGAAGATGGCTTTGAGGGTGAAGATTCAAGGGGAGGAAGATTCATGAACACGTCTAGAGCGGAGCCAGGCGTGGTAGGGAAAGCCCTTGCAGCCGGGTCAGACTGCTCTATAGAGCCTCGTAAATGCAGCAGTCTTCATTCCTTTGTGTGAAAGCTTATTCTACCATACAACCAACGCAATAGATAAAATTGACCCTATTATGGCCGTGTTAATCCAGGAGACTTTTCGTTGCCCACTTAGTTGCAGGTTATTATATTAAATAGCAGCATACGCGCACTTTTTTCAGGTAGAAGTCGTCTATACACTTTTAGTACTGGATTTGCCAAGAATATGTTCGATCGCGCTTGAGCGATCATTGTGTACAATGATGTAGAGTAATGGTAAAAAACTCGATAATTCTGTTCTGCAAGGTCAGTGAGAGCATAATATTCGGCCACTAGATCTGCCATAAATCCGGTTCCGTTGTCATTTGTCAAATGGACAACCTAAGAATAAACATGGACACTTCTTGTTACCTCTATGTACAAATATCCCCACACATTATGACCTTATTGGAACCACCTTATAAAAAGCAAACAATATGGCAACAATTAAACAAAAGTTTCTTTTAAAATATGTAATCAATTAGAGCTGATTCAATCGTAAAGTACAAGAATGCACATGTGATTCGGAATTTCTGGAATCCTACAGATACTATTTCTCAAAGTTTATAACACAATAACTCCCTTTCGCCAGACAATTAATAGTAAAATGTCGTATGGTCAATATATTTGCTGCAGGTTCCGTCTTGTGGGCAATTTGCTTTCATCACATTCGAGTGTATTTGTATGTATGCATCAATACGAACGGGTAACATCCATATCCTGTCAGAAACTGCTTTAACTAGTAATCAAACTCTTTATATCATTTTTCGATTTATTGCAAGATTAAGTGGGTAAGTCAGCATATCCATTTGTCTCTTTCAGATACACAATGCCCTGGTTATTTAACTCATTACTTTCTCTGAACTCGAGAACTTGTGCATACATAATGATTTATACACACAGAAAGAGGTTTTGATGTTGTTTTGCTACGATATTTATTCGACGCATAGTTGCATTGTATTGAATTCGCTCGGGTGGGGCTGACATAAGCCAATCTTGGAAGGAGGTGATAGTTTTGATGCTTTTTCTGTTTTTATTTGCAAAATCCTTTATATTAGAGATGTAGAATTTTATTTACTTTTTTACATTTCCTTGGCATACTTACATAAAAAACATATTAGCACCGGGTTGGTGTAAATGTGTTATTGCATCTTTTGTGAAATTCCAGTCTCTTGAGTCTTTTTTGGTCTTGAAAAAGGCCTGCAAGAACTTCAGTGAAGAACATTGGAATGATGTTCGATTCATAATGACAAGATTCAAAGAATATATTAAAATAAAAGTTTGATCGAAACTGAAATCATAAATGTGTTTGTTTAAATTTACTTTCAAAAGTACAAAATAGATCGTAGTGCGGGGTCATATTCCTAGTTGCCACTAGTCACGTTATTTATGTTTTATTGATATAAGAAATCCAAGACATTCATGAACTTATTGCTCAACCCCAAAGCATATCTGAACTTAACAGGCGATGTATCTGATTGATCCAATTTCAGTATAAATCTATAATCTATAAATATTGTAAAGTGACCTTGAGTATCAACCGGATGGTGTAACTTTTTGCAGGATCTTTTGGACGAATCGTATTTCTTACAAACGAATTTTTACTTTAACACATCAATAACCTGGGAGTGGGTCGGTCATATTCATAAAGAACTATAACGTTTTAAGCTCTTCAATTACTATACAACTCGACGTAGATTCTGGGCTCAAACGAAAGCTCATGAAAACAATATCGGTGACTCCTTTAACCCTGGATTACTAACCTTCGTCGTATCGACTACGTCTGTTCCAATTTCTTTTGTATGAATTTAAAGAGGCTGCTTATAAAAGCAAAAAAAAAAGTCTGTGTAGTATTGTTATTTTTTATAAGTTATAACAAAAGGCAATAAATAAATAAATATTTATGAAGTTAAATTAATCGATTTTCTGTGAACATTTTTTTTTTTTTTTAAATTGGTTTTTTGATACGTAGTCGAATCGACGATGATTAATAATAACAACCTACTGAAATAGATTAGTAATCTAGGGTTAAGAGAAAAGTGGTGTTCAAGTTTTTAGCACGTCTAAATTGACGACGAATGTACAGATTTAAAAGCCGAAATCAAAAGTTAAGAGGGGTAGAACATGTGGTACGTAGAGACAGCTGTGCTCCGGTTTGAATAATCTTAAAATCCACATCTTACAGACAACAACAGGTGGTACGTCTTCCTGTTTACATCAACTAACTTGCAGTGTGCAACTGGAAACAAAAAGCTACTCATAATAGTAACAATTTAGGTGGAATGATCTCTTGATTGAAATCCATTCCGGAAGTCACCGCTACGTTGATATGAAACTGATGATGATACCACGCAGCATTACCTCTGTGAATGTCCAGCCCACGCTCGCTTAAGACTGCATGTATCCGACCCTGACGTGGTGGGTAGGCATTTTATTTAAGACGAACAACTTTCCAGTAAAGGAAAATACATCTTTATTTGTGTCCTATGTGCTCTATTTCGAAAAAAAAAAAAAAATTTGTGTAACATTGCGTACATTAATTCACGAAATTTTGCACAATTAATCTCAACTCACTTTCTGAGGATATACTCATTTTATAATAATAATAATAGCGAAATAAAATGTTTCCGCTGTGTCAGATTAAGATTCAGATCGATGGCTGAAATGGTACATTTAATTGGCGTTATAAGCCTCAAAGATCAACCTTATGTTGCAGGGTATCACTCTTTTAACGTGATAACCTATTGCGGCATATACGCAGGTCAAAAACTCTCCAGCATGTGAGAGTGTATTAATGAAAATAAGACACGTATATGTCCCGCGTCTGCTTTAAGCAAAATCAAAATGTTTGGATTTTTGCTCAATCGGGTAGATAGCCTTGACATAGTGTATATTGCTTATGGCTCGCTTGTTCATGCATATGTTCATTTCCGCGTGAACAGCGACGAATCAACATATGACCAATAGAAAGTTCAGATATATCGGGTTTTCGAATAGGGACTTGACAACTTTGAATTTAATTTGTGAACGCACTCTTTCACTAATCATCAAACTGTCACTGTCAATTTATTCAGTAAACTCAACATCTTCATCATGGTAAAGTACACGAACGAGCAACGTCTGCAAATTATACAAATTTTCTACCGAAATTCGGAGTCGGTGACTGCAACTTTAAGAGCGTTAATTGCAATTTTCGGTCGTAATTCTCGCCCTAGTAGACAGGCAATAACAAGTTTAGTGCAAAAATTTGAGTCTACATATTCGTTGCCGTGTCAGTGAGACAACAGGTTGGTCGAAGTGTTGAAAATATCGCTGGCGTTCAGGCGTCCGTAGCAAACGATCCAAATCAATCAATTCCACGGCGTTCTCAAGAATTGGGCATCACTCAGACCACATTATGGCGTATTTTGCGTAAGGATCTTGGTTTACACCCATACAAGATCAAGCTGACTCTAGAATTGAAGCCGACGGACCATTTGAAGGGACGTTCGTTCTCCGATTGGGTTCTGGAGAAGATGCTCCAAGATGGTGAATCGATAGGGCAGTCGATTGACCGCCTCGTTCGTGCGATTTAACGCTGCTTCACTATTTAAGTCATTGGTTTATGCAAACAAGCCGACGACGTTGGAAGAGCTCAGAGCCAACATTGAAAGCGAAATAGTGCGCGTTTCGGCCGAAATGTGTGGACGAGTCGTTGAAAATTGGGTCCAACGAGTCGACCGCTGCATACGTGCCCACGGTGGCCATATGAAAGAAGTCGAGTTCCATTCATAAATGTTTTGATTGTACTTCAAGCCGATAATAAAGTTTTTGAAATATCTCAAATGGTTTGCGTTTTATTTAAAAAAAAAAATTGTCAAGTCCTTATTGGAAAACCCTTGACATAGCACTGAAGAACTCTAAGGCCGCCAAAAAACGAAGAGTTATTGAAAGACGTTGACTGTCAGGTATAGCATCTCGCATTTGGGCATCTTCTTTTTATAATCTTGGGCGTAATCATTTCAAGACGTTGTTGCCTCCTCGTTAATCCAGAGGAAATTTCTTAAATTATTCGGCGAACTTACGAGGGCGGTCCAAGAAGTCCCCGACCTGATAAAGAAGACGATAAAATAGCGATGTTTAATAACTTCGATACCCTCTTTATAATAGGAACCGTCAAGCTTTTCAAAACAGCCATTAACCACAGACACTATGTCGTCATTGCTGGCAAATCTTTTACAACGAAGCCATTTTTTAGATTTGGAAAGAGAAAATAATCTGTGCGAGCTAGACCTGGCGAAAGAGTGCCTGAGGAAGCAATTCGAACTTCAACTAATTATTTAAAGCCATCGCAATGACGAACTTGTGGACCAGACTAGTGCGTGTTATTATGGCTGTTAAAAAAGTGCTATTCAACGTAGCGTAATCACCTTCATAACTAAAGCTTTTGAAAGATTTTTTATCCATCGCAGAAATTCCTTTTTAAAAACTTCCCGCATTTTGGGGTAGTCCCCAAATTCAGTTCATTCAGAAGATTTTCGTGTGAAAACTCGTTTTTTTTTTTCAGCCATTCCTTCATACAAACCGGTTTTTTCCGAACCTTTTTTTCTTTCATATTTTTTTAAAAAAAAACTGATTTAAATTGAAATCTCTAAAGAAACCGCATGTGCTTTCGTCTCAACATTTACGTTAAAATGAATGATTGAAGACTCAATCATGATGTGTGCATCGTCAACGTCAAAAAGAATTCACTTACTCACTCTCACATGCTAGACGAGTTTTTGACTCGTGTACCTATATAGTATGCCGCTTAGGAATCATCTTGAATAAAAAGTTTTCAATCCTATTAAGTCGAGCCTCATTGCGGACTGTTTTGTTCTGTGCAATCAGAAGGAAAAGAAGTCCTAAGGTACCCCATAAGCCGATTCATTTTCATGTTATAATAATAATATCACATGCAATATCAGTGTACTAGTTAGATTCGCCACTCTAATATCTGTGCTATTAAAAAAAAACTCTCTCTCTCAATCCTGCGATGTGCCTAGAAGTCATTAACTACAGCAGAAGACAAAAGCTCTGTCTTACTTTTAGATTGATGGCGACTTGAAAAAATAGTTTCATGTCGAGCAACTAAAAATAACAGCGAAGATATTTAACGTGTCACGGTGGTAAATTTTTTAAATCACACAGTAAAACATACCGAGTGGGTTTCTTACACTATTACCAGTCTCTTACGATCTTGTGTTTCTAAGTATACCGATGGGACAAGGGTTTTCTCTGCCATACAAAATTCAAAACCCAAATATTTAACGGAAGTCAACTTTCTGTTTAGTTTCAATAATCAAAAACTCCCAAACTAGGTACAAACATCTGAAAACTTTATATGCTGTCCACAGAGACACATCTTTTTCATCAATTTAGTATAAAATCCCCATTTCCACACTAGGAAACTGTCTCTCGATTTTCATCATAGTTCACTACTGCATAAATCAGGCTATTGACAGCTCCCCAATTCGAAGTCCCAAGGCGAGTTTTATTAATATGTAATGGGAAAATTCAATTTGCACTCAATTCTGTGTGTCCCCAATGCTCGTCGTAAACATCGAAAACTGGATCCAGCAAGTTTCTAATGTTCGACATGCAAAACTAAAATTGAAAAAAAAAAAAATAATAATAATAATTATGATTAAAGTATGCAAACTTAAGAGGGTGCGACCGTACTGTCGCCACCAATATATTAAAATTATAGTAAATCCAAACCAAAAAGTCCTTAAAAGCCTGGGGGTTTGGTAAAAATGTAAAAATGTCTCGATAAAAATCTGAACACTCGCCAAGTGCAGTGGAGCACACGCTTACTAGTACATCTATCCATACGATGGTTTATACCTACATACTTTTCAAAGATCCACTTAAGTGAAAGAGGGATACGGAGGACAAAAAGGATTTCTACTGTGTGTTGTTTCTTTCATATTTCGTCTTATATCCTTTCAATTGGTTTATACGTAGCTCGAGCTAAGCTTGTGTGCTCACGTCTATCTCCACTGTGCATATATGCATTTGCGAGACAAATTGGAGCCTTCATATGCGCCCTATTACGACGTTCGTTCGTTTTTTCTTCGTCCATCGAAAGCCATTTAAATTGTATGGGCGTTTGTGAATGTATGTGTATATCTCTACACAGCTCTAAATTGAACTACTATATATGGAACAGAGAATACATACAAGGTGTCTTCTTGGTTCCACATTCAGTTCGCTCAAAGGCTTTCTGTGTGTTTGCAAATTAAGGCATCAACGTCATGGACATGATACTTAGAAGGAGGAATAACGTCATGAATCAAATTGGTTGCCTCTGTGAAGGAACCCAGACTTACTGGATTTAGAGGCGTTGGAATTTTCAATAATGAAGTTTTCAGACTCCCACTCTACTCAAAGAAAACAGAAAACCAATAAAGACCTTTGTTTGGAAAACATTTTTTGTTCGTCCTTAAATTAAGCGAGCTTAACGAGTTACCAATTTTCCGAGGCGATATCAATGTTGGTTGGTATATTGAAATGGATTTCAAGGTTGTCCATCGTAAATTAACTTTGCGAAGGAGCCAAAAAAAAAATGACCTGTGATTTGACAAAATAAGATCTAAAATCCAAAGGAGGAAAATCGAAAAGTTGGGTCTAATTAACCCAATTCGGAGAAGGATAAGAAGATACCCATAATAGCTATGTATATCTAATCCCTCGCCTGGTCATGGTATTCGTGTTTTGTAATTTGCTCTTCAATTGAATTATTGATGCATTAAGATTGGAGCAGATAAGATTAATAGAATATTCAGGGTGGAGATGGTACCCAAAACCCCAATTGAGTGGGTATGATTTGTTTGACTTTATTTGGTTGCGTGAATTCCCAACAATAAATGGGCATGAAACAATCTACAATGTTAAGTGGTTTCTGTTGAATGATTTTGTAGTTTGTATTTACACAAAATACCCAGCTTAAATTGACAATTTTGGTTTTAATCGACCCAGTGGTTGCCGCAGTGATCTTTACCTTTGACACTTCCAAGTTGATTTTATGGTTTGTGGTTAGATATAGAATTCGAGTGAATCTAGGGATCTAATGAGACACATGAATGTATAAAACTGCTGCTGTACGTTCACAATATCCCCATAGAGATTTGCGCGGTGCTGTGATTATTGAAGATGGAAGAGATAATCCATAAGCATTGCAAAAATGGTACAAGCACCATGTATACGAGTAGCTTTATACGCTATTGAACTTTTGGCAAAAGAAAACCCTAAAGTCTTGTCAGGCAAGCTTAAATCGTCGACTCAAACCAAACAATTGGAAAAAATTGAATTCAATAATAAATGAATTCACTGGAGTTATTCTATTCGCAAATTTTCTTCAAAACCCACCAGTTAGAAAAACTTTAGGAAGCGGTAAAGCAGTGAATTGCAGTTAGAAGTCATTTTCGAAAAGTAAATGTATCGCTAAGACAAAATATTACATTTTCTAAGCAATTATAAGTTCTAAACAATGATATGTTCTACAAGCTTTTTGCATCTGGCAGTTGTGGGTGAAGAAGGATAAAATTTCGCAGATGCTTTTTTCAAAAAAAACCGAATCGCATGATTTTCATGGAAAATGGCCTACTTTTTTATGCACTCACATTATCACATATAAAATAAACTCTCTGCGCATCATGAAAGTAAAGGATCTTCCAAGATTTCCGTCTGGTTTTACAGCCGTAAAACCTGGACACTCAATAAGCTTTTACAAATTTTACCAGCGTCAACATTCGGATTTCAAGTGCGGATAAATGAAGCCTGATTGTGGTGTCGAGAACTCAGAAGCGAATCGCTTTCATGGCCAAGATATTAGGTTATTGGACATGAAATGTCCGAATCCGTGTTGATATGATGTTGGGTGCAAATAGGCATAGCGTTGTTGATTTTTGTATTACTCCGCGTTCCAGCAGCATCATTTCGGTTCTAGACGTCAAAATGATGGAACAGAACAACATGTATATTAACCAAAAATGATTACTTCTCCTTAACGAGTTTAAACTTGGCCATAGAGCAACGGAGGCAACCAAAAATATCAACAGTGGGTTTGGACCTTCAACAGTAAATGAAAAATCCCTAACGATGGTTCAAAAAATTCAGATCGGGCGACATGACTCTTGAAAGCAAGCGTACACGCAGCAACAGCCATCGACAACGACGAGCTTTGAGCTCCATCTGTCCATCGCTTTGTTATAAGCTACATTGTAGAGAAATTATTCGACTGTTTCCCGTGAATTATAATCACTTGGAAAAGTCAAGAAACTCTACAAATCAGCAAACTGAACAAAATATAGTGGGTTGCAATAATCGGCGGCGAACCGCACAACGGCTTGATGCTTATAAGGCACCGAAACACATGACAAAACCCAGCCTTTCCCCAAGTTAATTTCCGCTATGAACTCAACTCCCAGTGCTGATAAAAAAGCTTTAGGACGGTTTCTGCCTAGTTAATTTGCTATTACATTCTTGTCTTTGTGCTGCAGAAAAGCCAAAGACGTTCACATTCTACGCTGCATCTTATATTATTTTATTACACTGCTCTAATTAGCTGCCCGAACCTCTTTCTTATGGGAAAGTGAGTCTATTTGTACCTTGAATGGTTGTTGGCACCTTTTTTGAAACAACGTAACAATTCAGCAACAGTAGCATTTTTTCCCGCCTCAAACCCAACTAACTCACCTGGAAGGTAGTTAAGACAGACAAGTAGTATTTTTCTAATTGATTTTGACATTCAAGCTCCAAAGTACGATCCTGGCACCATATTCCGGCCATGCTCTATAGGGACTTTCAATTACGGCATAAAATTCCTCGTTTGTAGGGTCTTAAACCTTATCAGTAAGGAAATTTAGCTGGTCTTATTAAATGTAGCGCTGGTTTGATCACAGTCAGATGATAGCTTATCGCCTTAACGTCAATTATTTTCGACTGATGCTTTTCGATGCAGCTCGCAGATCCTTTTCTATCCGATGACATGAAATTACCCAGTTGACAAAACCCCCATTTTAAAGGATCTTAGTATGATAATATCGTATAAACGTGAACTTCTACAATATGATTGTTTAGCAATAGTGGAAAAGAAAATCTTTGTATAGTCGCGAAAGTTTACCTCACGTTCAATAGTGTTATTTCTATTCCTCTGTCTTTTAACACGGACCCAGTTATACAAAGGTGCCCAATCGGACTGCAAACAACTTAAGCTGGCTGTAAAAACAGTTCGTAAAAATTTGCGCCAGCACGAACGTCGCCAGTTGCCAAATATCGTGTTCTCTGCAGAGAAAAATCTCCCAATCAATCAATTCGTGAACAAACAAATCAAATGTGTTTGTTAAACAAAGGTCATATGAAAATTTCAACTTTCGATTGGCCACTATAAGTCAAGCGGCCGTGGCGACCGATGGACTTTCGCCATTTCAGTTTTTGGACAGTGGCGCCAAAGTGAATGCGAATGTTTACCGCGAATTTTTTTTAGACGGTGCTCTCAAGCATTGGGTAATAAAAAATTTCAGTGAGAGAGAATAAAAGACGTTCTAACAACACTCTGCACCAGCAAACAAAGCACGCGGCAACTAAAAGTGATTAAAAACAAAGGTTCTTTACTTTATTTCATCGACACAATGCTCTCCACAGTCTCTTGACATTATTATATAGGGCATTTTACTGACCAAGGTCACCATTCCGAAACATCTTATATATCTTCAAAAATGGGAGCGTGCAACTCGGTCTTCGACCGACTCAAGGATATAGTTCGCGCTAAAAGCGGCCATATCAGAAATTTTAAATAAATATAATAATAATAATAATAATTATTTTCTAACATGTTTTTTTTATATTTCAATGAAATTCTAATTCCCCTTAAAAATAATATGGCGTTTTGAAAAGTTACATTTCAGTTGTGGACGCCTCCATGTAGTGTTACCCATTCTAACTCTTGGCAGCGTTTGCACTAAGGTGCCTTATTTTTTGCACGACGGATGAGATCTGTTTATTATATGGAAGATGCTTTTTAACAAAAGTTCTGCAAAAAAAACATCGTCTGCTCTCTATCGAGGCTGGTGATGCTTCTTAATAGAAGGATCTTTGTTAATTAAAGGGAGAATATATCTTGGCTATGAACCATCTTGGTTATTAACTTGAATGAAGACAACTAATGGGTTTGAAGAGATTTTAACGAATATAGACAATGTTTCAATGTTTTTCTGTTTCAATTTAACAAAACATTTTTTTCTATTCAATAAATAGTTAAAAGCAGAAATTCTAAAATCCCACTTAACATACATGGTCCTTGACTGTTAGATACGATTAACATTAAAAATATCACCAAATGAATTTTTGCTTTAAATTCTATTGGGTAGTGCTATCTTCAGGTACGAATACCTGCAAAATATTTGATTCTGAGCCAATGCCCATGTGGATTCTGTTCATTGAATTTTACACACATGAAATGTTACAATCCTAATTCACAACCGAATACACGAATAGAACTAGATCTACAACGGCTATGAGTTCTCTCTGAAATAAACTTGTGATTCAATAAAATCAAAAAAAAAAAGGAATCCTCCTATGTAGATTTTCTGCAGCACAGTTTTCTGTAAAAGCTTTTACAAACGAGCGTACTTCCTGACTTCCTTATTTTTTTCACTCTGTTAATCAAACATAACAAGATTGAATACACGAATTCGTTGATGTTACATATTTATCTCATCCATTGAGAAGCTCTTGCATGCAATATGGGTTTAGAACTTCAACACAGATTATTTTCACCGGGACATACCGAATCATTATCATATCTTTTTTTGTTTTTATTACACAAACTCGTATATTGGATGATAGTAGTGCTCGTAGCCCTCTCCCATGGAACCACTCACAGCATGTCACATTCGTGAAACACAATCAAATATCTTTCACTACCCCAAAGAGAGCAAATAAACATCCAATCCAATCTTCGTCCTCGTGAAAGGATCATCCTCAATGTGATGTGTATTTACATAAATTCATAAATTGACAACATATGGGTGCAAAAAAAACAACAAACATTGTTTGTGCGCATAACGCACGATTCCGTGAAACAATGTACGCCAATATATATTTGACTGTTTAATTCAAAAATTCATGATTACATTCAAAGAGCAGCAAACAATCTCAGATACTCGAATATCCAAAAAGACTAATAAAAAAAATCGAAATAACAACAAGAAATATACTCGTATCCGTAACGTTTCCATTCAATACCCATATCCAATAACCCTCCGCAGGAAAACTCGTAATGTTTCATTTTTATTTACGACAATCCGAGAGCCGTGAAACCACTTTTATTGCGAATAAATTATGTTATACGCTTCGAAGAAGAATCTATTAAATATTGAGATACAAATGTTCGAATACCATAAATTTGTCACCTCCAAGGAGCCAGTCACATGCGATCAGATACTTATACAACACGACTTAAAATATGTAGCTAATAACTCTTTTAACTAGACTGGACATTTTAGGCCGCATCTGGTTTCCAGTCTTCCTCTGATCTAGCACTAATTATCAGAGGATAAAAGTGTTAATCTGCGACAACATTCATACAAATATTCTACTAAGGATATCATCTTAATGCTTTTCTATCTTTCCTCCAACTGCCGCCAGTCAAATGCTCGTATTTAGGATTAGAAATTTCAAGTAACTGTAATCCTCTTCACATGCATTTCCTGTGATAAATAATGCAAACGTAAGTGAGAAAGGTGGTATTCCTAAATCCGCATCAAGATTCTGATTAATGGCTTCATTCGGAAGGAAATGCAAGTTTTATGAACAGAATCAGGTACGTATCAGGTAAGTATCCTTCCAACAAACACTTACTATTGCGTTTCAAGTTTGTGTGAGTTTTCTAATAAATGCTTCCTGATTCTGACAGGACACACTGGCGGAGACTCTACTCGTATGTTTGTGGGTGGTGTAATGTACTCACTCATATGCCAGCAGAGAGTAATAATTAATTAAAAACAAATTTGTTCCTCTCCCATCTTGTTTGCAATGTAATCCAGATGACAAGTTCTTGCTAATATTAATCTGTCACCATGGAATTTATTTTCCTTTCCTCACGTCTCTCTTTCTCAAATATTATTGTGAGTTGTGATGAGATGTATAAGTAGGCACATAAAATACGAGTAAATACTAAACTTTATACCTACATATATAGAAGAGGATCTACAGAGAAAAGAACGTGTTTTGTGATCAAGGTTCACAACAGGATACTGATGCTGAAAATGACTAACTAACTGAGGGGTTGATGTTTTGAGGTGAATTGGAAATGAGATTTAACTTTAATCTAAATTTGGATGTAAAGTGAATGAACAAGAAAAGTTACAGGCGCGGTAGACGTTAATTACGTCGTTTGCACTGAACCTAGAAAATCATTTAGTCCAAGGGATCAGTTTTGAACGAGTAAAATTCAAATTTGAATTCAAATGACGAGTTTAAAATGCCAGGTGCGCGCTTATGTAGCTCATGCCTTAAAGGTACTTTTAAGAATATTGTCAATTAAAATGAGTTTTAGGTAATGCTTCTTAAAACGAGACCTTCACGTGGCATGAACAAATGCAGGAATATGTTCTAACTCGATTAACTAGCGTTTGGTTTATCCTCGGTCCGCTGCCCGCCGGATAATCGAGATTATACTGTATTCGATACGTCATCTTACCCACTCTTTCATAATGAGGTCAAGAACAAGGAACGACTGTTACCTCAGGGACAAAATTCTGTCACATCATGATAGGATTTGTTTGCAAATTAACCCAATAAAAAACAAAACACCGACTACTCATGTAAAATATTCTTCAACTACTTATCTACTTCGACTATTCTAAGTGCTACTTTATTAATATGGCAAACTGTGCCTGATTGATGCCTTCACAGTAAGTAAACTAACATCTCCTGCACATGGTAAAAAATGCAAAAATGCAGAACTGAAGCAGTAAAGGTTTTTTTTTAATACGAGTGGGAAACTCCATCAAATATTGAAAATAACTTTCACTGAAGAATTTTTATGAAAAGCAGTCTGATATCTATCACAGTAGTTTCTAATCTTCCGACAGTCTGTGAGAACTACCTGTTCGCTATCACTTATTGTTTTTTTTAGTGATATAAGTGAGATATCGGTTAAACAAATGTTGTATGCTTTTTTACGGTCTTGATAAAACCCCTTTACCCTTTGAGTTAGGTCTTTGGTAGAACGAGCTTTTCCGCCAATAAGTTGGTTAAAATGTTGCCTGCTTCTTATTACCTATATTAAGAAGATCATTACAAATGCTGTTTCTAAAATACCAATAACTATTTGGCAGTAAAGAAAAAACTATGGCTATCCTGGATTTTCAGGGCCCTAGAAAGCGAAATGGTGCATTGAATATGGACTTCCGTGGTAAACATATTGTTGCCACAAAACAAAAAGTTAAATAAAAGAATGAAAAACTCTTGAAAAACGTGACAGACCGCAACAAAAAGAATAACGCATCGCTTCTGACAAGTTGTCAGGGCGACAAACTTACCTAAAAAAAAAAGCTAAATGACAATGGTAACGTTACATGGGCTAGAAAATAAACGGGCCGAATGATAACCATAACCTTACATGGGTTGTAACAATATTAATGATATGGTAGGCAACCTCAAACTATTGGGGTAAGCTGAACGATTGAAATTCCTCAACAGATATACTGAAAACCTCTCCAAAAGTGATTCCTGAATCCCAACTTTGTACTATGGGTAAGAGATTTCCATCAATTGAGGAGATCATATCAACTTACATAGTACGAGTATCATAGAAAGCATACAGAAATACTCGTATATTCTCAACCTTCAAACACTAGCAGAAACATAGGAGGAAACGTTATCTCTTTTTTATTGGGCCGATTTCTAAAAACGACAAGGAGGGAGTTATTGCCGGCATTAACTCCAACAATGGCCATCCACATACGAACTATTTCATCATCTTTTATAATTAAGGATTAAAACTTGGGTGAACTATAGTTCCAGCAAGATGGGGCTATATGCCACGCAGCCGGTCCAACAATTGATTTATCGAGCAATAAGCTCAATAATCGTATAATCAGTCGTTTTGGTGATGTAACTTGGTCGAAACGTAACTGCAATATGACGCCGTAAAATTTTTTAGTGTAAGGTGACATTAAAGACCGATGCTACAAGAACAATCCAGAGACGATTTAGGTACTCCAGAATAATATTGGTCAAACTATTCGTGAAATAGTTGAGGGTCAACAGATGTCCCTTTAATAACATTGCGATCTAAACAGACTTGTTTTAGGCTCCTTAAAACCAATTAGCCCAGCACTGCATCAAATACACCAATTGCTGTGTCCATTTTTAATTATAATTAAAAAAATACATCGAATTACAATTTTTAATTCAATTAAAAAGCACGAATCGGTTAAAATTTAGGTAGGTTTGCTCAATGTGAATACAATTCGAAATCTACAAAAGTTGCACCAAGACCAAGACCATAGTTCAACAATTTAAACTCGTTTTTTACTTTTTTCTTATCAAGTGTAATTTGAATTGTATCTAGCACCTCATATATTAAGTTTTGAATTTCGTAAGAGTACGAGTGTGAGTAGTGCAAGTATCTTAAAAAGCGATCATTTCTGAATTTAAGGACTTCAAAAATTATCTTCAATGATACTAATTGTGAAAATGAAAACGACAAAGAAACTCTACTAATCAAAAGAACAAACAAATTGAAACTTTAAAAAGCCATCATGTACGCCCTCCAAAAAGAGTTCATTAAAAAACTTTTTAAACAATAAAAATAAATAGAAAAATGAAAAGAGGAAATATTTAACGCGAATTTATGGACGTCGTTGGTAACAGTTTTGCCTTGTAGTAGGATCCAACTTTGTATCCTTCCATGTTTTTGGGGTTTCTACGGGTGGTTATGTTATAAAATATGTTCCGTTTTATCTCCCCTTTTTTTTATCTGAAAATATTTTTTTTTCTCTGATTCTTTTGAAAAAATGTCCTGTACTGGAGAGAAAGTTTTAAAAATAAATGAAAATGAGTTAAGAACCATTAGAAATCATAAACTAGAGAAAATCAGACGACGACGTTTTCTGTTGATTAGTGCGGGTATAACTTTATAACTACTGGTATCTACTCTGCAAAAATATTGATTGCGGTAAGGTAGGGACACTTTCCTTTTTTTATTACTTTCATGAAGTTGTTTTGCTAAGTTTCAATTGTAATAAGTTAAAATATTTTCTTTGAGACATGTTCTCACAGCTCTTGGTGGTCATTTTTTCTTCACTTTCTTTCTATTGCTGGCAATCATCTGGTGAATGTTTTTGATTCACGTTGTATGTACTCTAGGCATTTGTATATACAAATTCTTAATAAAAGATGAGAATTATTGTGCACTGCATTGAAGCTTAAACCTTTTTTCGACAACTTGGTTACAAGTTATTTACTTTCCGATTACAATATATTCAAATGTAAACAACACAATAGGTTTGAGAGGTAAGTCTAAAAAAAATGTACGGCAGTACTATAAAAAAAAAAACACGAATTCGAGAAGTCTGCTACTAAATGAATAATCAGAAACAGTAGGTACTCGTACTTAGAAATGAATTGTTGAATTTCTCCAATTCTACTTAGCTTATTCGTCTATGCAGGACGATTACATACTCGCTGTCAAGGTCAGTATGCAACAGGGCTTGAAGATATTTATCCGAAGTACCACTCCACTTTGTTCCCTTTTAAATCAATTTGGATATAATAGAAAAAAATTTAACCTTTCAGGAACAAAAATTTAATGATCTCTTCTGAAAATTCCCGATCGGAGTAAATCCCTAGGATCAATATTTTTTTTCATCTTTGCAAATTTATCCGATTCGGAGCAAAACAAATTTGATTTTGAAAATATTTTTCCGATTAAAAGAAGTTAGTATTTATAACTATACTCGTAAATAGAAATGAAATAAAGCGAACCTCTGAACTAATTTTTGCACAAAGCTAGTAAAATGAAAAAAAAAATTAATGACCTTGGAATTCAGATTCATTTCTGCCTGTGTAAAAGCCTCTCAGCCGTTTGAATTGAATTTGGCAAAAAAGCAAAAGACCCTGCACAGGAGTGAAAAAATAATAACGCGAGCAGCACAAATAGGTGCGTGAAGCTAGACCCCGGCTTGCACTGGGCTAAAGCACCAATAAAGTTTTTTTTGTTATAATGTATTAAATGACATGTACTCTGTTTTCATTTCTGACTCCTACTTATTGTTGCTTAGAAAGAATTTAACGTTGATTTATAATTTCTGATAAGTTGAATAAGAAAATTACACTGTTTTGGTGGCTTTTGTTTTCATTAATAGCTTAATTTCGTACAAAAAATTAAAAGGAGCAAACAATTTTCCGAGAAATATTTTTTGTTCCGGGGCGGAGCAGTTTCTTACTCGAAGTAAATGAATTGCTCCGTCCGGATAAATATAAAGAACGATAGAAATTATTGGAAGCGAAATTATTTCCCTATCTGTATATTAGTTTTATGCAATCAATTAATATAAATATCCACAAAAACCAATCCGTTCGGAACTTTTTATTTTGATATACGAGTATATCTATTTCAAGCCCTGGTATGCAATTCTCACTATAAGAATTGGCGGCGCGAGTAACGTTATCAATAAATTCCTACCAATAAAAGTGCCGACTTGCTTGTCTGTGGCAAAATCGTTTAGACGTCGGATAAGAAGTTTTTCTATTAATTCCAGATTTGGTAACGACTTCTAACAAAAAAAAAAGTCTTTAACATTTTATCATAAAAAAAGTGTCTCATGATTAGAAATTCAAGATGTCTTAAAAACTTTATAGTATGCACCAATCTGTTAAAGTTCCAGACTTTTCCTACTGCACAATTAATTACTGAAGCTTTTTTAAGTAGGCATTTCCCCAACTTGCTTTTCTCAACTTCATTTTGACTGAAATATGTCACGGTAAATTATTTTTAATTTTTTAATGTGAGCAAATTTTCCTCAGTCGTTAGAAGCATCAAATATTGCCTAAAAGATATGTTGTTACCAACTTAAATATTCATCGAATGTGTCGTCTAAGTTCTTAAATTGATTAACATATTGATTACAAAGTAGCTAGAACTACATACATCATTAGCCGAACAAACAATTTTTTTTAACAGTTGGATACATGGAATATTACTTCCATAATCGAAGTCTCTTTCAGACTGAGGCTTAAGAGCATAAATTATGTGTTCTTATTTACTAATAATTTGTGTTTTACAAACCGTAGTCTTAGCAATAGACAGACTTTCTGATAAATATACAATACAAAGATTATCTACAAAGGCTTGAATTTTTGCAGAAAATATGTTTACTAAATATAGGAAACAGTCATTATGGTCCAGGGTATATCCTTGGGAAGCGCCGAGGCAAACTAGCTAGCTGGACTTAATGTTCTTCCTACCTAGACTTCTGCTTTCTAATCTGTAGATATTATGACACATAGTGACACTAGTGACACATAAAACCCGCTTGGTATAGTTTATTTAATAACCACATCGAAAACTTTTGTAATATTTACAAAAACTGTTATGCTTCCAACCTCTATAGACAAAAAATTAAAAAAAAAAAAACTATTTGAGAAAGCCCGCTTTAAAGTTATATGTTAACGGTGGGCCATTTGCTTATATCTTTTTAACAAGGCTATAAAAATAACTTTTTAATATTTTTCAACGATTGTTGCTTTATTGAAAGGAGTAAACCTTCCGACTAATTATTAAACATTATTTCATGCAAATAACTGCCCCAGCAGGCTTAGCAGTAAGCCATCCTGCAACTAATCTTCCAATACATTTTCGATGTTTTCGGCACCTATTTTGCGAACAACTAGACCAATTTGTTCTTGAGCGCCAAAATCATCTCTAGATTGTCAGCAGTGCATCAGTCCTAAATGGCACACCACAAAAAAAAGTCGAGCGGCGACAGATCTTCGAAAAGATGATTTTTTTTGGGCAAAATTGTCATCAATTTTGAGCTGGTCTAAATCCCAAACACAGGAACAATAACGAAGTGTGTCGTCATTTTGTTTCAATTCCAAAGTCAATTAGACCTTGTAAGCGAATAATCCAAAAAATTTTAGCAGAATTCTTCTCCGGCGCACTCTTTCAGCAATATGTGCAATATTATCCGTTGAGCGCACAAGACAAACACGGGTACATGTTTGGTTGTCTATGAGCAAACACTATTATTTTATTATTTCGACCGAAATTTCTTTTTAAAATTCGCAGTGTTTCGGCAATGCACCATCTACTTTGGAAGTAACCTTGAAATATAGGGGAGAGGTGCGAACAGTAAAACACGTTTTTTTTAAAATGTGTATATCTTAAATGCTTGCAAAATAATCTTAACCAAACTTTTAGTATATTTTAAGGCATATTTTACCCTAACGTTGCAAGAAAAATTTCGGGAAAAAAAACCATAAGAAAACCACAACAAACTAGGACATCAAAAAGTCAATCTGTCTCATTGTGCGCTACCAGTTCGAGACATTGTAGGTCAAACTGTAAGACGTGTGGAAAAAAAAACAACAACAAGTTTAACCAAAACGAATGTGCCGGAAAACACCGTGTTCCTTTCCATAATTGAGAATGGCAACATTGATCTGGCCTTCGTGGTTATCCATTAAGAGAAGAGTTGAATTTACACGGGAACTTGATGTGAATTTTACAAAATGTTCCATCACTTTCACAAAACACATTGAATTCATCCAGCCGAATGGATTTTCCAATCCAAGTGTTCCCAAAAGGCATAGGGTCCTTAAAATGAACCCTAGAAAAAATCATAATTGGAGGAATGAATTGACGTGTTGCACTTACAATGCAACATAAGTTGACTAGCGAGCCTCTTTCAGCGCGGTTACTTTATTGATCTGTTTGAAACCTTTTTCTGCCAGAATTTTGCAGAAGTCTGGACTATTGTTAACCCAGTTATGTCAAGGTTATATATGCGAGTTCCTGACGAAAATTGTTGGAAGATCTTAAAAAGACGTCAAATAAATTGTCGTATAACTTGCTTACATTTTGTTTGTTAAACGAAGTTGCCTAAAATAGGCTGCACGCTTCTAGCGTGCGAAGGGCAAGCTATGGATTCCTTTTTTTCCTGCGGTCTGGTAAGCCAACCGCCTTACATCTTACAACATCAATATGTAGAATATATAGAAAAACCGTTTTATATATAGGTCATCAAGAATTCTTCTTCTTCTTTATTAAATACAGCATTCACTAATAGGTGATGGCGATGGCGCGATAGTTAGCTCATTGGACTATCACGCAGACAGTCTGGGTTCGATTCCTGGCTGGGTCACCAACAATTTTTCAAATCGCTATCACCCTTTCGGCGGGCAATGGCAAACTCCCGAAAGTAAAATTGCCTACGAAAAAGCTTCTAAGGAGTGCCGTTCGGACTCGGCGATAAACCGCAGGCCCCGCTCAGATGTGGCAAAAATGACAACATGAGCAACACAAATGAGTGTCAAGAAGCTGGGCCATGGCCCATACCGGGCTGCCAGCGCCACAGTATGTGTGTGTTTATTCACTAAATAGTTCAGGTACTGTTTCTTCTTTGGAACTGTCTCACTGTTCGCTTTTTGTTATTTTACAGAAAAAACAAATTACCAAATAAAAAAAATTTAAAAAATGATTTTAACACTTTCTTTATGATTCAAAATGCACCTTAACTTTGTAAGCAAAAAGATCAAAACACGTGGAGGGAAAAATTGATGTTGCAACCGATACAGAATTTTCTGCGCGTGCTTTAGGAAAGGAGAAAATTTAATTGTTTCACTGTTTGCGCTGTCCCACTGTTCACACCTTTCCCCTCCTCTAACGTTGTTCAAGTGTAAATTAATTCATTTCTTAACGCAAAAATATAATACTAAGTTTCTGTTAGTTTTTGGACCTCAGTGTCAAAATAATGTATGACTAAAGAAAATACCAACAGATGACCCAAGCTTTACAGACATTCAACTTTTCCCTACTTTCTGGAAATTTTTTGACGATAGTTACTTCCTTGTAATGCGAATAAAAAACAGTTGTATTCCGCACAACTCAAAGTTTAAATGTGTAAAATGTTAACACATACTTAGACATTTTAACTGTATGCAGACGTTAACTATATGAATGTCGTAAACAAAAACAAATAAAAATTTAAGCGCCTAGTTTCTCCTCTCACTGTATTGTTTATACTTTCATTTCGCGCATATTAAGGACAAATTTTTTTTTTGTATTGCTGGATGTTTTCCGTTGCGTACTTCAAGCATTATTTCATTCGCTTTCGAAAAAAAAATCCAAAAGAAATTACTAAAATGTTTATTGCTTAAAACCCTAACATGAACGCTTTCCCTGAATAAAGTAATTTCTTTACTTACTTATCGATGATACAAATAGTACCATTGAGCATGGTTCGCGCAAAGAAATGTTCGTATTGTATTTCTTTAGTTTGGTTTTGCGTAAATCGGCATATCGACCAGTTAACAGCAAGTTTAAAATTATTCAGATAATTCGAGACGTGTTGCGCACAATTTTTTTGCAATTGTCATTAAAAAATGGCATCTTTGTTTCCGTGTGGAGTGTGTATTCTACTATTACGGTCAGAGACGAGAGAAATCTTGAGTCTCTACTGGACTTATTCTTTGCTGACTTTGAACGATTTATCAAAGTAAAGTTCCGCAAGAGTGTAAACTTGTACCATTGCTATTTTAACGAAATCGAGAATGACAACTCTTCTAAGACAATTGAACTACGCCACCGGTGTATGTCGTCTATCACACAGGACACGGATTATGAAAATATGTTCCATGCGCAGCAGAAATGCCAAAATAACATCTAAAAATAGAATAATAAATCAAAAAACTGGAGTGGCAGTGTGTTTATCCTAAAATCCGCGCTGCAGCTGTTCCATTCAGGAACTGACCAAGGAGTACGTTGTGGGTGTTGTTTTAAATCAACAGATCATCCACATTCTGCAATCCTTCGTTTATTGATGATTTTATATTTCCTTCAGTCCCTATGGACAAACTTTATCTTTAACATAGAATATTATAGAAAACGTGCGAAATCTCGCGAAATTTAACAATAAGACTCTTATTACAAGAAAAAAAGATGAGTAAGTAATAACAGCCTCACGTTACAAATAATGGTAAAAGGTAATCTGGTTTTCTAAGGAAGACTTAGATGAAGCTAAAATACATTGCATGAAATGTGTAACGAAAAACACGACTGTGCGCATGTATGTCTCTTGACGGGTGCTCGGAGCTTATTAACCTACAAACTCAAGCGCGTAACACATACAGACGTTGGATCAATAAATCCGCTTTTAAAAGGTTGTGTTGGAAAGAAAAGTAGCGTTTATCATCTTTGAGACAACACTATACAAATTTGATTGATTGTTTTGAATGCCATTTGTGTTACAAGTGCTTGGTGTTTTTTAATACAATGGTAAATGAGCAATATTCTTAGTCTAAAAACGTGCGAATTAATCAAAGCGAAGTAAAATACTGTCTATGGAGATTTTTCACAATCTATGACAACCATGAGACATTGGTTCAACGAATTAAACTTCTGTTTTTGATGAGAGGTATTCAGGCTGCCCGGCAGACATAATTACTGAGAATATTTTTCGAAGGGTCCGTAACATAATTTACCCAATGCTGGTCACCGAATGAAAGTGCGCAAAGTAACGGGGGCAATGGATATGGCTACCAAAGCAGTGGTTATAGATCTTTAAGGGAGATAAGCAGGAGTTTTTGCATCGAGTCGTCATCCTTACTAAACTCCAAAGACCAATTGACCAGCCGTATCTACTGTAAAGAAGGGAAAGACGGTCCCATCGGCTGGTTAGATCACGGCTATGATTTTTTGAGGCTTGAAAGGAATAATCCTCACGAATGATAATATAACGGGTGGTCCAAGTACAAGTTTGTTTTTGAGTCGTATGTTATTTTGACACTGACAGCTTTTTCGCCTTAAAATTTTGACTATCAATCAGCATTATACCTCCGCAGAGCAAAATCACTGCTTGAAAAACGTTGAGAATGTTGTAAACTTATTTCAAATCTGAGTGCTTTATTGCCCGAACGGCGCGTTTAGTTATAAGAAGCTTTAGCCAAAATGAAGCACCCACCGCTTCTGCTGTAAACATTTTTGTGCAAAAGGTTCGTTAGACTGACTGGCTTGCAGACAACACTCTCGGTTCTCGTCGTATCGACGAGAATATGGCTGTTTTGCCGAGAGCGTTCAAGTCAATCTAAGAACATCACACACCAGCCTGATGAAATTTTTGAACAAAAATATCAAATTACGAAGTCTAATTGACTCAGCAATTAAAGGCAAATCACCATCCGCTTAGTTATCGCGTCTTAGTGTGGGCCTTACGTAAACAATTAAATTGCCACTTCTGAGGTTCGAAAAACCCGCACATGATTGTCAAGAAGTCAATGCATCTGGAGTGGTGGCAACATTGCCCATTTCATTTCGAAAATGCTGCTAGAAACACCATTTCGGTCAACAATAAGCGTTGCAGAGCTATGATTAGCGAACTTTTTTGGGCTGAAATTGTAGACATGGACTTGGACGATCTCCGATTTTAGCACCTATCCCACACAGCCCATCAAACATTCGACCTTTTGCGCGGTAAGTTATATAATCGTGTTACCAGCCGCCTTGGCGATGTCAATTGGCCGCCTCAGAGCTGCGATTTGACCCCGTTAGACTTTTTTATGGGGTGCCCTTATAAATCGATGTTATGCGGACAAGAACGAAATTATAATAGAGGTGGTCGCACTTTCAAATAAAGCCGTGAAATATCGAAAATACTAATGTCTCTTCATTTTATTCTATTTTTAGAAATAAACTTGTATTTGGGCCATCTTGTACAAAACTTCAACGTACGGTCTGCATAGCGAAATGAACATTTTTGAAAATAAATAATAAAAGTAACTGATTTGCACGAATATGAAGTTTCAAGCAAACAGTTACGGTCCGTTTCAAAGATACATATTTTAAGTTCCCATGTAAGAAACGAAACACAAACGATTATGGCATCGCACCCAGATGAATAGAGGTCTACGGCCTATACAGTGACTTAAACCTTGTGGAAAAATTTGAATAAAAAGACTTAGTTTCTGCAGCATGTAAGGCGAGTACTCAATTACGCTCCGTTCCAAAGAAATTTTGTAGAAACGATGCGCATAAAACTACGAGAACAATTAAAAAGCATCGTGCCACGGTCGAAGAGGCTGGAAAACTTTTTTAAATTCAGGGCAAATTCTTAGTTTATCAGTCAAAACAAAACATTGGCCTTTTTAATTTCTATTGGGGGAGTATAAATGGTTAGAAAAACCTGCTTATACGAGTATAAAACGGAAGCAACCCAGGCTGAAGCAGAGGTAGGAAAGGCACTATTTAGTGTTAGATTTATAATTTAGGAGCTTGTGGCTCAAACCGTTTCCTAAAATTGACCAATATCTGGTCTTATCGAATGAGAATGAATGAGGTACAACACTTAATCAAAAAGTGAGACTCCTCAAAAATGTATTTTGCTTTAAAGCACGATCTTTGGAATTTTATGTTTGACCTTCCATTATGTCCTTATATATAACATATACATATGTACTTCGATTTCTTCATTTTCTTTGGATCTAATATTCCGTAATCCAAAAAGGTTTACCATAAAATAAGAAAATCTTCGTTTAAGTCTTACAAATGATTTATCTCGATCTCTTTCAATGTCGAACCTAAATTGCTGTGGGAATTCCTCAGGAAAAATTCCCATTCCCAAATCGTAATCCTACATTATCAACATGAAGATTTAACACCAGTCTATTCTTTTTCAAATCTGTTTCCTGAATTCTCTATTTTCCCCTTCAGCTTTATGGATATATCCTTCTAGGCTGGGGCCAGAAAATTACTCGTAAATCCCTGCACCTAAAACTGTAGGACATAATATTTCATGATCCGCAAAAGAAACAGAAACCCACAAAACTGAAAACAAAAAAAATCAATTCCACCACACAATCAGTGTCAAAACGTCATGTGTACGAAATAAATAAGCCCAACGGCCATTTGATAGACGTTCTGCCATAAAATTGAAATTAATTCTTCCTCGTGCAATGTCTGTTCTAAAATAAAGAAAAAAAAACAACAAAGAAAATTTTGTTCCATCCCAGGGAGCAAAAGAGGAAATGTTTTCCGTTCAGTCGTAACCCCGATAAAAATAAATAACCTTCGCCCGTTCCAGCAGGAAAAATTATGGAGGTGGTTGTATTGAGTTCCTGTATTTCATTATAATTTTTTCCTTCAAAACTTACGCCTTACCCCAAACCAACTTCCTAAACACGACAACCCCATTAGCCCCATTGTACTCGTATTTGTATGTTTCATAGAATAATTTCAGCCCACCAACAAAAAATAAAAAAAAAATTGGAGCGTATTATAGGAAATTAAAAAAATTATCGATTTCAATATCGAAAATTACATACAAATACGAGTACGAACAGTAAGTCGTATGTATCATGAATATATGCATTGAACTTCAATACCACAAATCCTTTCGGAAACCGTTAAAACTATGAAATTATTTCATTTTTTATTAACCCAATTATGGTTTATTTTAGGGAGCACCTATCTAATAAACTTCGCGCCAATATGGATCAAGGACTCCTTCCAAAATCGGAAATATGAAATCCTGTGTCACAACTTTTACAAGAAAAGAAAGTGTTGTGGAAAGTCTTCAACCGAAGGTTTACATTAACACCCCCACAACCATCATCACCACCACCACCTGCTGAAAAGGTGAAATATAATTTCGGTCATAGATAGTGTTCTTAAACTGACTGTTTCCAGTTTTGTACGAGTATTCGGTTGGATTATGAATTATTGAATTGTAACTGTGAAGCGTTGTTACGTGTCCTAATCTCCTTAAGGATAATAAGTTTCCTTCCTTCATTGCTGTAGCCATTCTCACGTGATTATATAATGGAATAAAATACGACTCAGGTGGATTTTATCCTTGAATAGCCCTTAAGGCGCTACCCATACCCACCCTTAGTGAGTGGGCGATTGATTTTCAAAGACCAACCTACAAATCTGAGTTTTCTGATATTGTATCTAAATTTAGAATGGACTTGGTTTCACTTGTCAGTAAATTAGAACAAAGGACAAGTCTACTTCATGATTAACAAGTAATTCATGGTTAACTCTCTCAAAAATCAGTTTTACCAGCCCAATACATCACAAATATAAATGGTAAACTTACCGTTAAATTTGTAATTTCACTTGAAAAAGAAGTTGTGAGAAGACTTCTCTCCGAAAAAGCACTAGTTTTCCTTTAGATTGATTTGGAATTTGTTTCTTTTCTTTTTTCCCTTAGCACTTACTAAACTTACTCTGAGATAATTTTTTAAATTGATTGGAAATCACTCAATTACACCGTTAAATCAACGCGATATCAACTGTTTTCATCGATCACAATTTAAACGAATTAGAGACCTAGTTTCTCTTCGGATCCGTTCGAATCAAGCTCTGTTTTTGATTTGAATGCAAAAGTCAAGGCTTCCGTGTATCGGTGTTGTTTGGAATAGACAGAGCTTACAAGTGAGCGCCAGAGATTTTCCCAGAAATTGTCTGATGTTGAAAACTCAGACTCTGAAACAGAATCGAAATCGAAATCAGTCCTACTCACTCTTGTTGGTTTATGGATTTTCTGTAAACAGAAGGGATGCATTGGCAATGCAATGGTCTCGTCTCCCTTGCTCTTCTGGAGGGTGAAGAATTTGAAATTTCGCGCGATTGGTATACAAAATTATGCCAATGCCAATTTTGTAAAGAAGATTGAAAGGGATGTATAAGTACACAATTTGCTTGAAAGTGCATTCGATTCGGTTTCTCTAACGGTAAGTAAGTTGTACGCATGTGGCTCTTTGTAGGGACAGTAAGAGCTATTTTGAAGCTTTTTCAAGCTCCCCTTATTATAAGAAAGAAGCTTTTCTTTCGTTTTTTATTCTACTTGTTTTTTTTTTCTGTAGTCGATTTTGTATTCTTTGATTATATACTAACAAAAGATTCGTTTTGTACATTTCCTTTTGTGACTAAGCCATCCCTAAAGTTGGAGAATGTAAAGGTATAAAATCTGATTAAAATTAAATTAATTTCCCAAAGCTTTTTTGAAGAGAATGGGAGAGAGAGAAAGAGAGGGAGAGCATTTGTTGGGCAATATATTTGTAGAGTTTAAGACTTGTAGAATTGTTGAGCGGGGGTAAAAAGAGCAGAATTTCGTGTAGGTATCTGACGACAGGAATTTATTCTGTTTGGGTTTTAATGGACAAGGTGTGGTGTGCTGGAGCACATTTAAAGGTATTGTGCAAAATGTGTTTAGCAAGCAATTTTCATTGATCTAAGGGTACATACTTAAAAACTCGCATCGATTAGTCTAGAACACATGTCCTTTGTATCAGACCAGTAAAAAAAGATTGAAAATTAAATGCATTAATTCAATGTTAAAATTTTAAACGATAAATATGAACATTGACTTTATATACAATAAAAATAATCGAAAATATTTCCATGCAGAAACCCCTCTAAAGTGAGTATATTGTAAAAGGAAACTTTGTCAAAATCGAATATTTCCATTTTATAAATTCTAACATCCCACAATAAACCGAAATCTTGCATTCACTGCATCTATTAATACACCTTTCACTTAAGCTTCTCCTATTATTTGTTCTTTCGATGAATATCTGGGCCGAAGTGTTTGTCCAACCTCTACAGATGAGTTGATTAACGATATAACTTGCGTTTCAAATAGCATTAGAGGAAGCCCTATTTATAGTAAGGCAAATATTATTTAAATATTTAGTCGCGACTACGATTTCACACCTTACTTACTAACTTAGATAGCTTAGATGGTTGGTGCAGTTTTTGGACCACTGCCCTCAAGATAGTGGACGTCCCATTCACTTTTACACACCAATTTTCCTACTCCCTTTGAATAGCAAATTTCAAGTTTTCATTCATTTTGTAAAAAGGACAATACTGGATATTAAAAAAGTCTATATTGTGCAGTCGAGGTGAATAGAGATGAATGTTTTCTGCTTTAAGTTCTCAAAAACTATTTCCTAGATCGTTAATAAGCGTGCAAAATAGAAGAGTATCTAAGATGGATCCCTGAGGAACACTTCGCTTTATATCCATGAGTTGGGAAGAAACATCACCTTTTACAACTTCTTGCATTTTACCAGAAAACAACATTTTTATGTATTCCTTTACTGGAGCCAAAAAGATTTTAAAATTTCTAGCAAGCGTGTAGTCATTTAAAGTTGAGTTAGCATTCTTGATTTAGGATGTTATGCAGTGTCTGATTATGTGGGTGAAACAATTTATGATAAACATAGGAACCAGCTAAACAAAACCACAGGAATTCCATCTACTTGTTAGCAACAACATACTTAATCACATCGCTTTCTCTTTGCACCTCTAAATCAGTTAGACTAGGGGCTGATGATTCTATCCTTGAAGAAATAAATTTGTCCATATCATGGGCTGCAATCTCAAAGCTATCTTATGTTTAAAAAAAAGTGGTCTTTGGAACAACACTCACGGGTTCGGACAGAATCTAAACCAAGGGATAAATGTTATCGGGTCTTCACTGATAATTTCAAAACCAATATAGGATGCAGCACTGGTGTTTTCCTGAAGAACGACAATGTTTTAACGATTTTACTGCTCTTTAGGAAAGCTTGCGTCTTTCTTTCAAGCAAACATTTAAGCAATGCTGATTGCGACGAACTGTATTGTGAAGACAGCCAAGCTGTGCTAGGGGCCTCGCTAAACCCTTTCACGACTTCCAAAATAGTTTCAGAATGCAAGACATTATTGAACGCAGCCAGAATGCTTAATTTATTTAATCTTGCCTGGTCCCGGGTCAAAATGTGGTCACGGCGAAAAAAATCGCCGACGAACTTGTTGAACAAGGCTCAGGAGAGTTTTTCAGGACCCTAAACCTACATTAAGTCTGCCTGCGCCCTCCATTAAAACTTCCATTGACAGTTGGGGTTCTGCCTTTCTAGGTTTCAATGATGGCAGTCTTCCAACAGGAGGTTCGCAATTTTGGGATGCTAAAGTGACGGATGCCTGTATAGTTGGTGCAGTTTAGATGATCTTTTTGTCGAGTGCACAAACGAGGTTGACATCCCATTTCTTCCTTCGAAGTTGAATTGTTCGGTCTGGCTGACGGCTAAGTTTAATAGTTAACAGAAGTAATATTTTCATATCCACAACTTCAACTGTGACCCTGCGATTGATTTTTCTTGCTCATCTCCACATGTTCCGGGTTGTTGAACTTATACTTATGGTCGTTAACGGCCACAGCATATCTGTTGCGACATTTTTGACTCGCTTCTTGGCATCCAAACCACTGATTTTAAGCACGTACTGCAGGTTATACTCGTAAGTAGACAAGTAGTTAAGGGAGATGCGATTCAGAAAGAAAGGTTCTAAAAGTTTAGGCCGAAAAAGAACTGTTTAACGTCGAACTTCCTCACAGTATTTCTCCGTTCTTTTGATGTCTGAGGTATACGTACATACAAGATGACGCAAAAGTTGTCACCCGATGCTCTTTGGCTTTAATTTATTTCACAGTGGTTGGATTATGTTTATTTGATGACTTAAAATTGTTTGTATTAAGTCGAGGAAACGATATCGGATAAGTGGCCGCCGCCAGAATTGATAATCATTCGGGCTCGATTTATGGGATTTTCCATCACTCTTATCAGATATAGACAACAAGCGTGACTTCGAAAAACCCCACAAAACGAAGTCTAGAACGATTAAATCAGGCGATCTTGCCGGCAATTGAGCAAATCGCCAAAACGAGGGATTAGGGGACTCGGATATGTGGCCATCAGAATTTCGGTTTTGGCTCCTGCAGTATGCGCAGTTGCTTCATCATTTTTGAACCACATGTTCTGCAGTCCCAATTCATCCAATTGAAAGTCGAGAAAGTCGTCTGCCCTATAACGCTCGACGTTCACAGTAGTCGTTTGGCCTGCGACGTTTTCCAAAAAAATAAGGCCCGATGATGCCTTCAGCGTAAACTTTGAGCGGGTGTAATATCTCTTCGTTAGTTATACGAGGATATAGGTGCCCCAGATGCAATAATTTTGCTTATTCATATATCATGATGATTTTCGAAGAAAAGTTGCCTCCCTCGTGGTCGAGATTCAGGATGACTTGAGCGTGGGTTACGACCACTTGGCGGTCAACAGCTAACAGCTGATGCACTGTCTACACTTTGTTAGGGAACATCTTACAGGCTTTCACCAAAATTCTCTGTAAAGACCGCCGATTGATGCCCAATTCCGTGGCACGTCATCTAGTCGATACTCCGGTCCTCTGCGACATCTTCAACCACAGCTGCGATATTCCCAGCGGAACTGCTGACCCGGGGCCGCCCAGACCTGACAGCATCGCATGTTATCCCATACTCCTCTAGGCATGCAGCTAAACGTCGTAGTGTTTGCCCAGTTGGTGTCGTACGACCGAAAAATCTGCACCGAAATTCGCGCTGCGCTAACACCACCGACGAATTATTCCGCAAAAAACTCGTAACAATTATTCCGCGTTCTTTAGGAGTGCAGGTATTCACATCTTGTTGATGTGTATTTTGTATCTGTTTATTTTACAAATGTAAATTCCACTTTGACATAAACTCACAAATGTCAAAGTAATATTGACATTTGCCCCATTTGCAAAAATGTTGGCATATACTGATAGAGGATGACTTTTTCGCTACCTAGCACATATGAAGACGTACTTCGGCTGCAACTACGAGTATCAAAATCATCTTAAACAATTTTAATGTGTTAATGTTCTTGGAAACATTTTTAGTTTACTTGTACAAGATGGATCAAAATTATTGTTATAATGGGAATGTGCCGTAATTTGCTTATTTAACCAATTTCTGGTCTCTTGAGTTTAACGCAGCATAAGCATTTGGCTGCGCATCTCGTGCAAACTGGGTCTACTAGAGATGTTGTTCGAGCGCGAATATCACTGCTGTAGCCGAGAACGTCCGGGATAGTCCACAAACATTTTGCATCAGCAGACGTTCGTTGCGTCGAATTTTTCTAAAAAACCTGAAGGTATTCGCTAATAAAGTGCAAACCGTTCATCAATTGATGCCCGTTGAGCAACAAGTGAGGTTAACATCCTCAAATGCTCTGTTCAACCTGATACAAGAAGAGGAAGAATTCGTATTCAAAATCATAATTTGTGAATAAACAAAATATGCATTTTTGGGGTACTGAGAATCCACATGAAATGCACGAAGAGCCGTTACATCTCCTCGTTTAAAAAGTGATTGGTGCTTGTTTTTTGAGAACACCGACCTCAACACTCCAACCCGTTGGGGTTTTTTGAAATCTCACTTTTACCACAGCAAACCACAATTATTGCAAGTGTTGACCGCCAACATTGAAGAAGAAATCACCAATATGGAGCCAGATGTTATTCGAGCAACAATTATTAAAAATGCCGTAAAACCTCAACTCAGTCATTTGACCGATTATTTTGTTTAACCTTTAAAAAAACTTTTCGTGAAAACAGACCCCAATTTTTTAAATTTCTGACAAAATGGTAGGCAATTTACATTCTGACAATACCTCCCCTGTTCTTACGTTGGCCAACCTCGGCTGCAACAAGGCGATGATATCTATATATAAATACGTGCTGCCTATTTTTGTCGTACACTTTTACACCGTTCTAAAGGTAATTTCGCGTAGATGTGCACAATGTATTTTGTGTTTTGTTTTGCCAAACGGTCTTACCAAACCTAGGTAAAACATGTAAAAAATTAGGTTATTTTACATGTATCTATAAATATGATGTTGTAAAATCAGGAATCCAGTGTTGCATAACCTTAGGATCATACATCATTAATAAACTCTCTGTCTCTCTGGTGAGTTCATTTATTACCCCAGTTTCAAACCAGAAGATGCGAGAAAGAACTAGAACCATACAAATGTGGTATAAATACAGGATAAGAAACAGTGTGAGTTAAGTTGATTTTTGGAAAGCGACAGAAAAGGAGCATATATGGATAATCTGTATCTCGAAGTTGAACACCCAAGTTGAACACCCAACTTCGAGATACAGATACAGATTCACATTCTGTTCAGCCCTTAAGTCTTAAGAGATTTGAATTGAGATAGTAAAATCGGTTGTGAATTACTTGGAAGTTATTTTAAATAATAGTTGATTGAGTGTTTTGAAATAGAATAACGTTTTATAATTTCGAAACCTAGCCGAAATTGTACAATATTTACAATTTTACGTAGCTTAAGCTGGCCATACAAGACGAATATGTTCGTGCGATTTGTTCGTTGATATTTGGCCACACATGACGAACCGATTTGCGGAACATCACTTTTGCTGTAACTTTCAATAAGAAAATATGGAGAACGCACACGCGGATGATGCAACTGCATTATTAACAATGTATACATACAAAAAGCGAAAGCAAGAAAAAAACAATAAACAAACAAGGCGAGAGGGGATGGTAGAAACGATCGCACTCATACTAAATTGTTGAGAAAATTAGAAATGGTGCACCAGAAGATTTTTAAAAATTTCTTAGAATGGATTCAGAAACTTATATTGAATTGCTGAAATTGGTGGGTCCAGTTATTGGAAAACAAAACCCAGGAATGCGAGAAGCAATCACAGCAAACGAGAGACTGTCAGTTTTAATCTTTCATAAACATTGGATCGGTTCGTCAAGAGCACCACAAACGTTGAACAAGACCATGAACACGAACAGATCGCATGAACATGTTCGTCGTATATGGCCAGCTTTACTGAGAGAAAAAAAAACATTTTCAAGTTTGCTTGCCTTTGGAAGTCAATAGTAAAGAACAGGAAAGATGCTAGGGATAAGCGTACAGTCGAATTGTTTTTGTGCGTGTGGGTCTACATAAGAAATTTGTTTGACTGCCTTGACTAATGAAATGTATTGTTTTGTTTTTTTATGTAAGTTTGTGACTGTGAAAGTCACTACTACGATTGCAAAAGAGTTTCCCTACTCTAAGTGGGATATAGACTAAACAAAATGAAAAAAGAAAAACATAGTGACGAGTGACGACACTTTTGTTGTGTACACGACAACGGTTGCTTTTGTGAATCGTCGAATTGCGGCGACGGGCGAGCCTAGTATATGATAATAACGGAATGCTTTGCATTGATTGCAACATGATCAACTCCGTTGACTCTTTTATAGTTTGGCCATCACTATGTTCCTTCGTGAATTTTGGTATAAAGAAATCATATGCTAGCTTTAGTGATATTACACCCCCAGTCAGAATCAAGTAGGCTAAGTCCGCTTGCAGATGTCGTCTGGTATAAACTATGCATTCCGACGGCGCTACCAAATATGTCAGCTTTTTTAAATTTCGCGTTAAAATTATCTTGAACAATTTTGATATAATACTCGTAATTAGCCCGACCCTTCCATGTACCGATATCAACGTTTTTCTCTTTTGTTTTCTCTGTTGAGGACCCTCAACAATGAATTCATTTTAATTGACATATATACTGGTTGTTTTAAACCATTACAATTCTTACGTGGTCGGGGGATTTACTCTGGGCGCAATTCTTAACTTAAACGGCCCCGCTCTTTCTAGAATCACTTCGGCAAAAGACACGGAATATTCTTGAGCCGGTGAACTACTTCTAGGGGCATAAGAGGGCCACTAATCTATCAGAGGCTTATCCTTATCATATTTTTCAACACCCTAACTAGTCTTAAAAAATACTCATTGACCTCGGTTCTGAGAACGTTAAATGAGTTTATATGAAGAGTCGACTTACTGACTGCGCCAAGGCTGATATTCAAATTAAAGATTTATTTATTATTGTCAGCCTAAACTCGAGCCTTCAGCAGTTTCTTAGGACTACTGTTGATTAGAAAGATAGATATGGTAAACCCTATTTTGTATAAACACTTTTATAATGGCTAGTTAGCACAAATTTTACATTACAAAAATATGATATTACCTTTCTACTCGAACATTGTTTTGCTTTTTGCCTGGACCAAAGAAGATTCATCTTGTTTGGATCCGCCATCTGACAGTGATATAAAGAAAAAGCTTTTTTTTTCTCTAGTACATACGTCGCACAAAAGAAAAAAAGCGAGGAAATAAAACATACCATTCTTAAAACCTTAGATCCACATTCGAGCGGTTTGTTAGAGCCTAAAATACCGCTCTTCACGAGGCTGTGCATAAGAATGATAAACCATTTACTATCAACAATATAACATAGCCGCCTTCTTGAACGTTGTGGTGTCTTCATTAATATGCACACAAAATTCATTAGGCTCCCTTAGTACACTAAATGTAAGAGGTTTTGTTAGTAGTCGGATTATTTCACAGCTCAAACCCAAAGTTTGTCAATTTTATTAACTTTTCAATATACGTTTATATACGTGTTAGTCCGGAAATCTTGGATAAAATAAAATTTATTCTGTTAAAAGTTACTGATCGCTCTACGTAGTACCTTTTTGGTTGTCCCTGCACTTGCACCCCAGCATTGCACCAGTTAAGTAACACTTTATGACCACATTATAGTTTGCACCGACTTCAACGCTAACTTTTTAAAATATGACAACTGACTTTATTAACCGTTAGTCTGTGCTGCCACCGCTGAACTATCGATAACTAACTCCTTTCCTCCCAGATTTTTCAAATTGCTCCTCTTAGTTTTCTTAATATACGAGGACGGGTCAATAAGTCCGTGACTTTTGGATTAAAACACAGATTTTTTGATAAAAAAATAATTTTATTTTTCAACGTAGTCTCCCTTGAGCTCTATACACTTTGTCCAACGCTTCTCCAATTTTTTTATCCCTTCCAAAAAAAATGATTGAGGTCCTCAAAATAGGCCTTTGTTTGCGAGATGACTTCATCATTGGAGTCAAATCTGTTTCCACCAAGCCATTTCTTCAGGTTTGGGAACAAGAAGTAGTCCCTCGGAGCCAAATCTGGAGAATAGGGTGGATGAGGGAGCAATTCATAGCCCAATTCATGGATTTTTGCCATGGCAACTGCACATGCGTTTGTGGTCGACTGTGAGCAAACGCGGCACCCATCTTGCGGAAAGCTTTCTCATGCCCAAGTGATCATTCAAAATTGAAACCACTGAGCCATGCGAGATCCCTACGGCTTCCACAATCTCTCGCACTTTCAATCTTCGGTCGGCCAACACCATATCGTGAATTTTTTCGATTGTTTCGGGTGTAGAGACCTCAACTGTGCGTCCAGGACGTTCGGCATCTTCAGTGCTTGTACGGCCACAACGAAATTCAGTAAACCACTTTTTTACCATTGAAATCGATGGTGCAGAGTCCTCATAGTATTTATCAAGCTTAGCCTTGGTCTCGGTAATGGTTTTTTTTCGCAAGAAATAATGCTTAATAAGCACACGAAATTCACTTTTTTCCATTTTCTCCTCAAATAAGTGAGTAGTCTGATAAAAATAGCTGTCAAACACAAACTAACTGACGCAGCAAGTTTAAATTTTGACAGGAGTCAACTGACATATGCCTGTTGACAGGAGCAGTGTTGCTGTTTCAGTAAAGAGGTCAGAAATTCAAAAAGTCACGGACTTATTGACCCGCCCTCGTATAATAATGTCGAAAGATTAGTTGTCCGTAGCGATGTTTTTCATACTAACGATGTAAAAAATATCTCATGGACTTGACATAGTCACACAAATCATACTTCAAAAATGAAGTAGATTGTATACTGTAGAATTAGGTATAATTATGTGACAAAAAGGATGGAGTTATGTAGTATTCATTTCAAAAAAAGGACAGATATGCATATCCAAAATACTTGTCTGCATGAAATTGTCAGCACGATTGAAAAAAGTCTCTACGACAAAGAATACACAATAACAGTCTTCTTCGAAATTAAAGTAGCTTTCAACCCTAGATCCACACTGTTAGAATACATGCGGAGCGAACATTACAAATAAACATTGATAGGTTGAAAATGTGAAACTTCAATTCGATAACGGCCGGACCTCAGCAAATCCAGAACAAGAAAAACAGAGCTGAGTCTCGAAGCTACACCTTCCCGACTATGATCGCTGCAGTGATTGTGCATACATATTTTCACGTTACGAATCCCCTTTTCTTTCTGTTCTACTGTCTCAGCTTCCGTAATTTAAAACAAAGAACTTTAGTATATTACTAATGGTGGGCCATCTGTTGATATCTTTTTGAATCATATGTTATTTTGACCCTGAGCTCATATGTGCTCAACAAATTTACAGAAACTCAGTATTATATTTTCACGATATGAAATAGATCTCTTTATACTTAAACAGCGTGGGAAAATAAAAAAAAAAAACAGTTACTTCCAAAGTGAGTGCTGTATTGCTGAAACAGTGCGAATTTTGGAAAGAAATTTTGATGGACATAATGCACCAACTGCACCTGGGGTACACGAGTTTGTGAAGAAAGATCGTGGTAACCACATATATACCCGTGTTCGTCCTATGCGCTTAAGGGAAAATATTCGTAAAATGTGCCCCTAACTCTAGAACCTCAAAGATCTTAGCAACTAAAAATCTGTCGCCCTAGCCTGAGCAGAATTTTAGAGATCTCAGACTATTCGCTTGATCTAGAATGCTGTGTTTTTCGCCTTGGATTATTGGAATAGCTTTAATCTCTCCAGTATCTTTTAAATAGAACTTTAACAGATTTTTATCAAATGACCTCGTTAGATAATCAAACTCTTCTATTCCGTTTGATGAAATGTGTGTGCCATAGCACCATCTTGTTGAAACCTAGACCGTCTCCCTTTGAATCTGTACAATTTTGAAAAGAAATCTGTCAATAATATTCAGCATTCACTTTAATTGTATTCGAAAAAAAAACGCCTCAGTGATACCGATCACAAACCATACAAAATAGTTGGTTTCTTTTTTTCGTTTAACCATTCCTAAAATTCCTCAGAAAGGCGATTATATTGACTAAAAAATTCACAAATCTTCCAAATGTCACTTTCATAAAACTAATTTGAATTAAACAAAGGGTTGTTGTGTGGTAAGCGACTTCTTGACCACAAGTGTCTTGGTTTTGGCTTGACATCTGTCATAAAAATCAGCCACTATGAGGTCATCTTTTGACTTATTTTAGTATGTTCGTGTAAAGCGCTTACTGTATGTAGCAGGACATTAGCATTTCTTCACATCGAGATCCAGCAAGTACGCGGGGTGCTATATTGACGTCTATTTTGGACGTCTTGTAAAGAGTGACAGCTTTACTCTCTGAATAATCAATATCGCTTCGAAATATTATTAACAAAGAGGATAAAGAGTAATTATAAATTATAATCTTATCATCATATTGTCCTCGAAGATTCAAACCAATATTCCGTGGTTACCCTTACAAAAAGCCTTAATAAAGGCGATGAAAACAATACCAAAACGGGTGTTTTCTAAATTTTTGACTTCCTAGTAACACAAAGTTTCTACAATAAATTAGTGATTGCGATTGTAAGAGTGCGTTTAATAAATTCGTGTTAAGAAACGTATATATAAAGTATATTTACATGATACTTAGAAAATAGGATTACAGTTATAAACTTGTTAAGTTTCTGTTTTGAAAACAGATAGAATATAAGACACTTTCCACTCATCTGGGAAGCATATACAGATTTTTAATGTTTGGCAAAAATTGCAAATAGTGGTTACTTCTTGGGACAGACTTGTTTTTGTTTATCATACTCGTAAAATCAAACAAGTTTGCTATTGTTTTTCATTTTAGTTTTAATCAACGAACGTTGATATTTTATATAACTTTGTTAAGATTACTCATAACTTATAAAGAGCTAATCAGGGAGACGCTGCTGTTAGTAAAAGTAGGAGCTCTTAGCACCAAATTCGCAGCAACGTCTGCTTATTTAGTACCCTGTTATCCTAAATGATCCTCTATCTTGATTTATTATGTCTTGTATTTGGCAAAAATAATTGTCTCAATACGAAACTTATAGATGCCTTGCAGCGCTAGTAGACTATCAGAGAAAATGGCTCATTTACCTGCTGTTTGAAAACTTTTCTTTTTAAGTAAGTAATCTATCTAGAGCTGTGCATATAAATAAAAGGAATTTTTGATAGAATACCTTTTATGATTCATAACCTTCTTGATTAACAATGTGTCTCTGTTTTATAAATATACTTTTATTTTTCAACACAGTTGAAATTTTGAAGAATCACGATTTGTAAATAACATTACTTTGGAAACTCGCGTACTGATTCCTAATGAAGTGACCATGGTGGTTGCAGCGGAGTAAAATTGGCTCTTCTGGATTTCAGGATGCAGTTTATTTCTGTTGCATTTGTGGGTAATGACTTTTTTCTATTGCTGTGTTTTACTGAAAAACTTTGCTAATAAACTTGACACTGAACTTTCGCATTAATTAAGATCAGTTCAAAACAAATAGACTTTTGTTTCCCTATTTTCAAAGTTGAATAAACTTTGTCGTTTCAGAATGCATCTCATGTCCTGACTGCATGTGTTTGTTCTGATTTGAAGCCATTAGCACATCGTGAATAACTAGCACTTCACAATAATCAACTTGGCCTCTGAATAGAATTTGGAGATATTTTGTTAACATTTGCGACTAATATATGCATTTCCATATAGTCGTTTTTTGAGTCTATAACTATAACTTGCCTTACTAACAACAATAATCTTGTATGGTAAGTTCCACCCATTTGGAGGATTTGCCTTGCTTATTTAGTCTTTCAAAATCTATCACATGTCATTCTATCAGCGTGCTCTACTTCTTAACTAAAGATAAGCTATCTTGTCCTTCTTTTCAATGAGTTTGGTTCCTACCTTTCCGACTAAATTACTTAAATCCACAAAAAATCATTAAAACGACGAATCATCATTCCAAAAACAGAAAAGCAGTGACGTATACGCCCTGGTGACATAAATTTGTCGGTTTTATTTCTCCCATTAATAAGAAAAATAAATGGACGAAAAAAAAGGACGTTAAATGGTTGCGCGTTTTGGCATATCGCGCGACTTCTTATCTACTGTCATAGACACTGGCCCCGTGGATGATTACTTTCTTAACACTCAACTGTTGATAGGTCTCTCCAACTGGTATTATGCCAAAAGCTTCACTTTAATTACTCCGAAAAAGTGTAAACGATAGTTAATCACGCATTTGTTGAATGAAGAATCCTTCCGCCCACATCGTCCCTGGTTATTAGGCCGCTTCTATACATTGTATTTATTAGGCATGAGCAAGTACTAAAAAAAAACACCACAACCCTATTGGGAAAAAGTCCATATAACAGGACGCTTCCTTGTGAGTTAGTTTTTTTTTCATTAAATTACTCATCCCTGCCAATTGGGGATGGGGAATAAGTGATACGTCAGGCACAAAAACTGGGTATATCCAGTGACACTACCAACAACATGGATATACCGACACTATACACTTATGCATATATTTATGTATGCATGCATATATAGAAACAGTTAATTAGAATTATGGTAATTTTCTAATTTACCAGTCAGAATTGCCTGCGCTGGTATAAACAGGCTTTACTCGTAGCGTGTGGATGGGTGTATTCGTAGCGGGTGGATGGGTGTACTCGTTTCGTTGAATGTACACCTATATTGATCTTAATGAGTAAAACGCTCGAAAGTTACTACTTACTTTTTAAAGGTTATGTTATCAACGGCTCTATTTGTCAAGATATTGCCTAATGAGGATAGAATTCATGTTGAAGAAGAATTCGGTCTGGACAAATAGTCTGAGTAGCTGGCACTTGGCTTGAGTTCTTAAGTTGAAACTTTGCCAACATTTGAGAATGTAGAAGTTTCGGAGTGAAATGAAAAAGTTTTAAAATTTACGTTCTATAAATGGGGATGGATTAAGTGAGATTTCACTATTTACTCATGTAATGGAATAAATTGAATCTTACTCGTCTTGTTGTTTTTTGATGCAAACGAAGTAAGTTTAAGAAACTTCGTGTAGACAAGTAGGAAGAACGTTAACGTATTTGTATTAAATCATATTGAGGTATTTGGTTATACGTAAATAATAGTTTTCTAACCACTCAGAACATTTTACGGACTAGGAGAAATAAATATAATTGTATATCGTCCAAGTAACATTTTATTCGTTGGTGGATTGTCTCAAATTACAGATCTAAACATCGTTCTACAGGTACCTCTATTCAAAGCACCATAATTTGGGCAAGTAGTTCCCAAAATGTCGATAAAAAGAAAATGTCTCGAGGTCTCATAATATTTCTCCATTACTTTAAGCTTATGAACTTAATTTAATCGTGGTTCGGATTCGGCATCCCTGTTTCAATCACATATATCAAATCGAATTATCATCCGAAACTGTAGATGTTTACTTTAAAGCTTACCACTTTACAATACTGATCGTTAAACAATCACTGAACGTGTTAAAATTATGAAAACTCACTTTAAAAAAAAGTGATTCTGTAGTATTGTAGTTAATTACAAGCAGATTATGGTCGACATAATCGTCCATCTGAGCGTACTATAAGTTAAACTGTAAAAGAAAATCTGAAGACTGACTCTGAAACAGATATCTTAAGACCTATGCATCAATGTACGATCTACAGAAAATATGACTGCCATTATTGAAAGCGTTAAAGAACATCCAAATCTATCGATTTCACGGCGAGCACAGCATTTAGGTTTGTCTTACGTATTGGCGTATTTTGCATTTGGATCTCAATTTCACCTTTATAAAGTTCAACTCACTCAAGAGTTGAAGCCAGCCGATCACGTATGGTGCAAAAACATACGCCGATTATATGCTTGAAGATCAGCGTTTGGATGACCAAAAACACAACATTTTCTTCAAAGACGAAGCTCATTTTACGATCGTTTTATACAATAACAAATAAAATTGTCGCATTTAGGGAAATGAAAACTCACAGGTAACTGTCGAAAGACCATTGTATCGACAAAAAGTCACTGTATGGTGTACAATTTGGTCTGGTGTTGTCATCGATCCATATTTTTCACGAAATAAGAAAAGTGGAACCGTCACGTCGCTATAGCGTTGCCTGCACTCAAAGATATTGATGTGGAAGTCATGTGTCAGAATCGAGTCCTGCATGCGTGTATATCTTGTATTATCCCGGTTAACGTGTTAGCTAGACCTGCTTTTGTCGTCTTCTTTCAATGCGGCCTTTTAAATGATGTAGTCCGGGGTGGACCTGGGCCTCAGTCAACAAGCTTCTCCAGCCAGCTCGATCCCTGGCTAGCTGCGTCCAGTTTCGCACGCTAAGTTGGCTGAGGTCCTCTTCGACTTGCGTGCGCCACCTGATTCTTGGCCTTCCTCTACTGCGCTGTCCCTCGGGAGCGGATTCGAAGACTTTTCGGACCGGAGCATTGGTGTCCATGCGCTTTACATGACCCAGCCATCTCAGTCTTTGGATCTTCACTCTTCTGGCTAGGTCCATGTCGCTGTATAGTCCATACAGTTCGTCGTTGTATCTCCTCCTCTACTCACCGTCAATGCAGACGGGACCGAAGATCGCCCGAAGAATTTTTCTCTTGAAGCAACCAAGAACACCCTCATCCATTTTTGATAATGTTTATGCCTCTGCGCCATAGAGCAGGACCGGGATTATTAAAGTCTTGTAAAGGGTAACTTTTGTTGTCTGAGAGAGGGCGTTGCTACTCAATTGCCTTCTCAACCCAAAGAAACAGCGGTTGGCAAGAGTTATTCGCTTGATCTCAGCGCTGGTGTCGCTGTCTGTATTTATAGCGGAATGTAACATTCTTCATACCTACGAGTATTATTTGCCTCTTGTTTGATAGTTTGGCACAAGATATGAATACTCTTAAAATGCCGGAGCACGTGTTAAGTTTTAGACTTTTTTTTATTATTAGCTCTGAGATTTCATGTCAAATTAACTAACTGGAACTTCGTGTTCAAAGCTGAACTTAGACAATGCAAAATTTCTTCATGGGATACTGAACACCTCTATTTTATTCTTGAATCTTATTTATCTTGATAGAATATAATCCCAATTCTGTGAACCTTGATCTACAAATTAATGCTGCCAGTGAAGAACATTGCAGTCAGGTACCATTCAAATGGGATCTTAATAATTCCAGATCTACAGTGGACTTAGCTTGCCGCTCCGCACACAAGTTAGTACTAGAACAAAAACTAACCAAGCTTGACCAGTTTTTTTGGATGACATTGGAAAACTAACACTCTTAATCATTGTAAACAATCAGCAGAGCTTCGCCAAATAAGCCAATTTGATAACTTTTGGGAAAAAGTCAAAAAAAGTGGGCGCTTTTCTTAACTATAATCTTTTTGATTTTCTGAAGTTTACGCGCGCCTTAAGGGGTTTTTGATACCCTTTTACTGTTGCCTGGGCGCGGGCGGAAAGGTAGAAGGAGGAGAAAGGAAAGTTGTTGTGATGTAGTGGTTTAAAACTCAGGTGTATTTGGTTTCGATATTGACTCTCCAGGGGTGGGAGTCCGAATAGGACGGAGAGTTTTTCTTCACTCGGAATGATTCAGGTTGTAAATTTTAACGGCTGTTTTGTGCTTGAACAACAGCCAAATCTACATGTCAGTGTTATGCCTTCACACGCAGATTTTCCTGACTAAGTTCCAATTACACAAATGAAAAACTTGTCATGAGTAGGATTCGAATCTTGACCGTCCGAGTGAGAAGCGATGGCTAGTACCACTACAACACGGTCACCCCACTTTCTTTACAATACTCTCATAAATTGCAACAAGAGGGTTTGGCAGAAGTGGTCCCAGAAATAAAAAGACTTTTCATCTTGAACACTCATTTCTAAAAAGAAAACGAACCTTAAGAACAACAATTACTAAGCGTAAGACATGAATTTTCACTTCGGTGAGAGCTTGAATCCTTATACTTAGCCAGCCTATGGGCCATTGCATCCGGTTGCAATGCAACTCCACAGTAAGCTGAAATACTACGTGAAACAATTTATTTCATTTTAACAGCTTGTTGTAAATCACGAGATCGGTAAGCTACATACGGCTTGACTTTCACGTCGATTTAAGAACAATCACACCATGCTCTCGTAAAAAAAAAAATTAATGGCATAAGAATGCACTAATCGCAATCTTTAAAATAATTCCGTCCTTTTTAGAAACCTTTCATCATATCATGAGTGTGATTTTTAGCATTACCGTGGAGCTGTCCGATCGGTTTTAATCTAAATGAATACTGAACTAAAGAGATGAGCATATTCTAAAACTGACTGTGCAGGATTGTTAACCTGTGAAACAATTAACGAGTGAACTTCAGGTCACGTATACGAAAAAGATGAAAGTAATTCTTTTTAATTGGATTTGCAGGAATTCCCTTAATAGCCTTAAAGATGACGTCTCTGTTAAGTCACAAAAGCCAATGTCTTATAGATCTACTATAATTTGATAAATTCAAGGCTACGTCAGAGTTTCAAAATACATACTGTGACCAATGAACCTTTATATTCAAGAGCTTATATCCGTTATTAGAGCTAGAGACAATGTCTCATTAATTTCTTATATCTGAAGTGGCTTGCACGTGCTTAAGTTCGTCGACTATTATACCAGGGCTTGATTCGCAGCTCATGAACCAAAAGACAGATAATGACAAACTTCCGAATCGAAATCTTTGCTATGTATCGTAGAGTTCTCTCTTTACACAATATAGGAAGACACATAACAGAGAGAGAGAGAGAGAAAAGAATAGACTTTGATCATCCCCGACCGCTGCAACATAAATTTATTTATTACATTGCTACTTTGTGAACTATGAATTATGTTTCTAATTCTATCGCGTATAATTGCAGAGACTTTCGAACAAAATGTACGTTAATATACTTTTTCACTATGTATTAGTGCTACTTAAAAACAAAATATCGTCTTATAAAAACACTGGATTGGAACAACCATGCTTGAAAGAGCAATTGCTAAAATTATCATTGAACACTGCACATGTTAAAATTCGGATTCGTTGAAATATCATATGCTTACACGTTCCAACCGACAGAACTAAAAGCCCTAAGAAGGAAGTTCGATCAATAAATCTCAAACCTCTTGCAAGGTCCCACTATCTTTGACTACAAAACGGCTTCAAAATCGAACTCAAAATTTTCAAGCGGACTAGGCCGAAATTGCACTTGGTAACTTGATAATAGGTAAGTAAGGTAGGAGGTGTTCCTTGCGGTATTCTGGCTTACTCTGGATTTTCGAAAATGGAACAAAGGATTGTAGGTAGGAGGTGGGCGCAAAAAGAAACACTTGTTTTGACAGCGATGTTATCTTTATTTGGTAAACTAGGAGAAGAGAGAAAAACTGCACTCTGCTTCTATTTATATCAAAGTGAACTTCGGGTCAATAACCTGATCAGGTGGTCCGAATATTATTAGTTTTGCTAATAGATGTCGTTGACTGAATGTTCGAAAACTTTAGTTTTGCACAGGGTGCTTTCTTATATTTTTTTTTTTTATGATTTGTGTATTTTCTTTTTACTTTTGCCTACAGGATGTATATTGAAGTACGCTTTTCGAAAGGAAGAAAAAAAACCACTTAACCCTGCTCAATGAAATCGAAGAAGGGACGTTAGTGTATTTAAACATTGTTTTGACCAATTCCTTTTAAGAGTACGAATTCGAATAAAAAACTCAAATTCTGTTAACAATAAACAGCCCCCGAGAAGTTATAAGCAGACCAATTACAAGGCAATAAGGCCGACAGCACTGGAAGATTACCTTTATTTGAAGCATCAGCTTTGATGGGGACAAAACATCTAATAGAATATAAGCTTTATCTAACACAAACAACCGCTTATACCCATATCAAGTGTTGCATTTGGAAACCTTCCTCTGACATTTCCAGACATGCATAGAATTTCGACAAATAAATTCCGCTGTAAGGGTACAGATTGTGCGTATGGCAGGTTTCAACAAGTAAAGCACCATCTTTAAGAAATCCTTCCACCTGTTGGGTTACGCTGAGATATCGACATCATTATTTACACCAAACAACTATACGAATTGTATAATATATTTCACGGCAGTATAAGAAACACCGAAAAATCCAGGTCTGCAAAAAATGAGAATATGTTTAACAAACCTTCGACAAACTTAGGATTGGTCCTTATGAAGATAAAACTTCACTTTCAGCACCTTCAAATTTTAAGAGCAAAGATCTCATAAAATATAATCTTCAGCTTTACAAAACTACTGAGTTCAAAACTCCTCTGTCCAAATTCCAAAACTATGGGATCTATGCGACTATCCGCAGATGAACCAATAGCAGAGAATGAAACATTTTATAGCACCTTTTGCGCAGACCCTGACCAAAAAGTGTCCATGCGACTTCTGAACACAAGTGGCCTCTAAATAATCTACAGTCAGGCTGCACTTAATTAGGGCACTGAAACTCACTGACATCAATTCTAATGCAGTCCGGAGCAGTCACACACTGCTTAAGGGATTATATCGTCAGAACTGAGTTATAACATATTTTGCTTAGTACCAGGACACTGAGGTGGTACGAATATTAAAGAAAATGCTAGCGAAGAGATGAGTGAAGGATCAGTTCGGTGGAAACGAGCTCTTGCAAATTCTACGGTAACCTGCGAACTGAAGAAAATATAGCGCATTTATTAAGAGGTTGTCTAGGTGTCGATGAAGGTTTCTTAAAAAATATTTTTGTGAACATTTTGAACTTAGAAACCAACTTAGTTTCTTTAGGAACGTACCACGAAGAGTACTATTGTGCCCTACAATTCTCATGTCCTTTTTTTAATTGGAATTGGAATTTTTACAATGAACTATGTGGACTAAAGCCTATGTTGCTCGTCGTATCGTTTTGTGCTTTAAGAAAATGGCAAAAGAATGAACGGTTTTACATCGCCTGACTAAAATTTATTTTTTTATGCTTTTTGGTATATGGACCGGGAACCAAACCCAAACCGTTTATTATGATAATTAACAAATTTAGGCAATGAATTTCGCCAAATACATACCTATGTCTTGACTTTTCTTAATCTTTTAATTGAAGACTTAAAATATTATACAAAGGAGAATCTATTCCTCCGTTTTGTAAAAGAAATTACCCTGTATTTGCAGTTAAACATGTTTTGAATTAGTCTTTAAATTCCATAGACATTACTCAAATACCTGATAGTGATGACTCACCTATGTAGTGAGATCACGTCAAGGGTCAATTGAATGAAACTTTGAACCAAAACAGTCGAATATACACGTACAAATGTCCACAAAATGACAAAGTTTTTGATGTCAAGGAAGGAATTTCGGGTATACACTTTGAGATATCTTGAATTAAAATGTCATCAAGTTCACTTGTTCCAACTAAATTAGACTTCTGTCTCTGACGTTTTAAAATAAAACACCCTTGGTAGTACATGGATACATGAGTGTTTATATGAGAGGAACTCAGTAAGTCGCAAAATATTCCCTTTTCATAATGTAAGGCACTTCATCGAATATAATGAGTTTACTGTACGAATAAGTATGAAGTATATCCTAAACATTCTTCAATGTTATTTAGAATTATGATAGTTAAATACAATAATCATAATACCTCAACAATGAAATGTCAAGGTAACTTTCTTACCTTCGTCTTCGGCATCGTCTTCTTCATCGTCATCATCGCCATCGATATCCACGTTATTCAATTCGGTTATCTCGGCTCGTCCACAAAGTTTCACATCTTTGATACCACCATTCACTAAACCATTAGGAGTGGCAACATCTCCAGCTGTAGGAGACAAAGACTTTTGTTGTTTCGTATTGTTTTTCGAATTCTGTTCACTCTGGTGGTTAGCCACACTTTTATTGTTGGTGGCTGCGTCTGATGAAGGCACAACAGATTTATTAGCAAAACTGTCCTCAACAGATGGCGTCGAATGAGTACCATCAGCTGAAGCTTCACCATTAACAGCTGGCGTCGTCTGTTCATTGGCTGTTGTTGTTGGGTTACCCCCCTCAGCTGAATCATCTTCTGGCTTTTTTGTCTTCAATTCCTGACTAGTATTGCAACCCATTTCGTTCCTTTTTTTTACAAAGGGAAAAACAAAACGCAAATTACTGCGACTTTGACGATTTTGAATATGACCACGACGTTGAAAAAAAATTGAATCAAACTAATTTCAATTTAATTTGTTTACGTGAAAAAAATGAGAATCATTTATATTCGTTGGATATCCGTATCCTATGAATCACAATTATCTACGATTAGTTTGGTTATAAATAACTGCCAAATACCAGGGTAACATAGAAAAAGTTTAATCAATTGAAGCACAGCACGTGCGCCTGCCTTCCGCTTTCCTCAAACGCACATAGGAGTATTCTTAAAATTCTGCCAAAACCAAAAGAAGACAGACAATCAACAACAAATTAAATGGAATCTTTCCTGACTGACGACCACACAAAAAAGAGTTAATTAAATAATTAAATTAATTTCCTTTAATTCACATACATACATATAAGGGGTAGATAGTTAGTGATTCGTGAATATTTTTTTCCCCCCGATAAAATTCAGGTCTGGCTTTTTACCATATGAGTATAACAATGTACAAAAAGTAGATTTCCACAAAAATTCGAAAAATTAGAAAAATTTAACAAATTAACCGAGATTGTCGAACCGAAATGAATGTCAAAATGTCGAATTGTTCTCAAAACCGAAAAAAAAACTTTTAAATTGTCGAAGTAACATTCGGCGGAGGCGGCTATTACTCTTGTGTCAATATACGCGAAAACAAATAAAGTCCAAGCTTTACTACTGATTACTATACAGCTACTACTACGGGTATTTACTGCTGATACTGGTACTGGCACTGGGAATGGTACTAAGTTAGTTAGTGGGTAGTTCACAACCGGTTTAAGAGGAATCTGTCGCGCGCGCCACACTGTAAGGTATCTACATGTAGAATGCCGTGCTATGGTAGTCTGCATACGAATGCGAGCTTCATATTATCATCATCCCTATGGAGTCACTTGGCTGTCGTGCCTCGGTTGCCCCATGCTCTGGTCTATTTCACTCTTTTCTTCTCTGATCTGCTCCACTCCCATGTTATTATACACTTTATACGTTCTATACACACACCGAACAGAACAGGACACACACCCTTGTGTTTTCTACACACAGCATTTCCCCTTTTTATAATTTAATCTGTGATTGTAAATTCGGGATGATATCGACCCGCATCCCACACAGCACTATCCCCCTACGTCTTGTTCATCTTTTGCTGCTCTTGGTACCACTGATACTTCTGCCTGGTAGAGCGGCGCCCGTTTTTATTGTTGTCTTCATGTTTTTTGGGGGGTTGCGCACTCCCAGGCTCAATAGTAACCCACCCAGCTACCGAGTCCTACCATCAATATCGTTCCACACACGCAGAGGGTGCCACGCGAAGGGCAATGATTTTGGCTCTAGGTCTGGCTATGGCTCTGAATCGGACTCCGACTCCGATTCCGTCTCTGACTCTGCGTCTAAAACTGGCTATGTGTACAAGTATTATACATATTCGTATACATGCTTTCGTCGTAATGTTCTCGTTTAGCTTTTACCAGGAGCTTATTGTGTTGTCAGTCGTGTTTGCGTTATAGTCGTACCGGAGTCGAGTCGAATTGAGTTGAGGACACAACTGTATCCTCCGTTGCACGAGTACTCGTAGATGTAAATATTCCAGTAGATGTGTTGAGGATACAAATTTTAGGGAGTGACACGGGCGCTGCTTGTTTGTTTGCTTCATTCCGTCGTGCTTTCAGCTTTTAGGAGCGGGGATACTTGGATTTAGATGTTGCCATACGAACTACTCTGCTCCCCGTGCAAACGCGTAGTCTTTCTGAAATTGTTCGGAGTGGTTTTCATGAAATCATCTTTGGCTCCTGGATTTGGTGGTATTCGAACCCCTACTCCTACTGTTACCACCACCCCCTGGCTGATTGTGAATTGAGGAGCGTCATCATCCTCTGACTGGGTGGCAGACAACGCCTTAGCAATTTTTTTTTTGGTCTCTCCATAGTGTTTTCTTCTTTTTTTGCTTTTGCTTCCTGCCCTTTGTTCTCTTTGTGAATTTTTATTTATTCTTTTTTTTCTGTTTCCGCTTTTGGTTTTTTTTATTTTTTTTTATTAAACCTGTTTGCCAAAAGAGGGGAAAATGCCAATTCATACATACACAAGGACTTGCCTTGTGATATACTTAATTTCTTCTCTTTTAGATTATTTTAGTTTTTCTTTTGTTTTTGACAGTGCTTTTCCACTTTGTGTATGTCCTTTGTTTGTGACGCTAAATGAAACACCTGTATGTCACCGGAGCTATGTTTTAATTAATCGAAACGAACAAGAAATTTGCATAAGCGATTATGGTCGTAGTAGTTTCATTAAAAATTTAAAAATAAAAGGAAAATAAAAAAAAAATTGCAAAGGAAATGGGCCTGAAAGAGAAATGTTCCAAGCGCTGACAGATTATTGATGGCCGAGCTCTCGACGGGCTATCCTTTAGTGTTGTCGCTGTTGGCTGGATATTTTGCCAAATGGTTGTTTTGTTGCTAGGTTTTGACCTTTTTTCGATTTAATGTTTTTTCTCTTTTTATGGTTTAGAAAAGGATCGAAATTTGGTTATAGTGTTGGGTGTTTCTAGCTATTTATCAACAGGGTGGTTTTTTGCTTTTGTAAGCAGACTTCACAGGACAATTTTATCATTCTTTGACCCCATCATCACGCTTCTTTAGAGAGAACAGATGGTTTTCTCAAAAACCCATTCTTACCAACTCATTGGGGATACTAACAACCAGTTGACCAAGCGTGATCTCATCCTTATTGAGTTAAAAAAGGAGCCATTTTAATTGTTATATAGCGATAATTTTTTTTGGCTACACTTTTATTTCAATTAACAAACCATTGCGATCGACTGAAAATGTTCCAATATCTCGAATGTCTGGAGCCAACCCTGCCTTGAACCGCTGTATTTACGTATAACTCCTCCTCCACAATGGTGATTTTGCCAACATCTTTCCCCATTTATTATGGTAAGCTTCATTCGACTCTACTTAACTTTATCTTTGATGGATCTTATGATTTTGGCTGGGCCAAGGTCTCTTAAACCTACTCGTTTCCTAGTCATGTATTGAAGAAATAACTTTTTATTTTAAATCATAGCCTGCTCCGTATTATAGATATGTCATTGCTACTCCTTTCGGCTAGTTTAGCTCAAAAAAGCTGCGGATTCGAAGTCTTTTTGAACCGGAGTTTTGGTGTCCGCTCTACAGCGGCCATCTCAGCCGTTGGACCTTCAATCTCCTGGCTAAGTTGATGTCGCTGTGCAGTCGGTGTACTCTTCGTTGTATCTTCTCCTCCACTTACCGTCCAAGCAGACGGGACCGAAAATGTCCAAAACAGCTCCCTCATCAATTTTTCATAATATCCATGCTTCTGCGCAAAAAAGCAGGACTGGGATTGATAATCCCAAGACTGGGATTAGGGTAACTTTTGTTCGAGAGAGGGCTTTGCTATCGAATTACCCTCTTAGCCCAAAGAACAAGTGATTGGCAAGAGTTATTCTTCATTTGAACTCAGCGCCGATGTTGTTGTCTGAATAAATAGCAGTGGCGAGGCGTCCATATAACTCGATTCCTACCGAGTTACCTTTAAAGTTAATTTGAATTCTACTTTTCAAGAATGTATCAATACAACAAGCAACATGAATCTTAATATGCGCATATAAACATAATACTTGTGTGTTTCCTACTCCGGCACACGCAAGCGACAGATTCTACCAACCCACAAGCCCCTGCTAGTCATCCGCTTTCATATCGTTCTACTGCTCTACATCATTGCATGCCTATTTTGCAACATCACATACTCCATAGCCCATAAGAAATCCAACCGCAAAGCGATCGCAAAACAAAGCATATGTAGTAACCCGAAAAATGTCGTGTTATAAAATATCTGGATGGTTAGAACAAATTGGTTTTCTTTCCTTGTTTTCCCTTTATCGTTCACTGTGTTTGACTCCTCTCTGTCTAATACACGCATTCTTATGCAAAAAATAACCCGCTTTTCTTTACATATTCAGATATGAAGCATGTTTTAATTATTGTTGTGAAACATGTCAAAACGGAAAACATATTCGTAGCTGTTTAGCTTTGCACGAATTCGGCACTAATCACATTAAAACTTCCTAAGGTAATTGCTTTGTAGCTCACAACAGAAAAGTTGATAGAAATCTTAAATTAATGGACCGTTTTATAGATACAGCAGTCATACTTTAGGTTCATTGTAATTTTAACCTTTATTGACTTGAAGCAGGTACATATAAAAAAAATTGGCTTGAATTCATTTACTTATATGCGATTTGCAATGCCCAATATAGTTTCAGAAAGCGTTTACAGGTACATATTTTTTTCGACTTACCACGCCATACCAAAGTCCTAACCACAAAGTTATACCTGTCGAAGGTGACGTTCTGTCCAAGACGTCGGTGTTGGGAGTCCTTTTTGCTTGACATTTTGGTCTTGCCTTCATTGACCCATTTTCGCCTTCTCTGTCTCAATACTCGCGCAAGCGCCACTGACTTCACGCTACCTTCTTCCTATTATGCCAATATCGTCCGTGTATGCGAGTATGATGTTGAAGAAATCGCATTGCAGCACATCGCCTTGTCTTAATCCTTCTTTGACATCAAAGGTCTCGGTGAGATCTTTACCAATTTTGATAGAGCAGCGTGCATTCTCCATCATCATCCTGCACAGATGGACTACATATTCCTCTATATAGCTCATCTATATAGATGATGTCATACGCGGCCTTAAAACCGATAAATAGGTGGTGTGTATTGATCTGAATCTCATGGGTTTTCTCCTAGATCTGCCGTACTATAAATATTTGGTCGATTGTGGACTTTCCTGGCCAGAAGCGACGCTGATAAAGACATATCAGGTCGCTTCAGGAGTTCACACAATGGAAGACTGATGACTCTGTACTTGGCGCAGTTTAGAGATTCTCCTTTCTTGAGGATCGGACAAACAATGCTGAGGTTCCATTTATCGGGGATACTTTCCTTCGTCCTAACCAAGTCCTTCCTACCGCTTTGAACAGTTTAGGTATAGCTATCACTTCATACATCTTGCAGATTAAAAGATTCGTTCTGGCTAACAGCGACTCTACTACCATGTTCCAGTTATCACATTAAACATGCATTGGTCAGCACACGCGCCGGCAAAGCTGAAACATCAAGATAGCTAAGTCAGCACACGCGCTAGCAACCTGTGAACTGCAGCGGATACGGATCGAATATCCGACTGCAACATATTTGCTTAGTCATTATAAATTCCATAACCCATTCCCACAAATTTGTTATACATTTTCCCACCATAAATTCAATAAATAGAACCAAATGTTAAAATTGTAATTAGATTTAAGTTGGCAATAAAGCGAGACACTTGTCTCAGAAATAAATTTTTTTATTTAATTTATTAAAAGAATTTATAACTGGCGCCCGAGCAGGGACACGCGTTTAATAACCGTAAGAACATTAATACGTGTGTCGATAACATAAGAACCAGAAAAGAGTGAAAAATCCTTCGTGTTTTAATACCCGTTAGATCATTCGAACGCGTTGCGAAAGGTTTAATGTTGAAACCTTATATAATAGACAGTCACTCGTGTTTTAATACCCGTAAGATCATTCGAACGTGAAGTGAAAGGATTTATGAAGAAACCTTAAAAACAGACAGTCCTAAGCGTTTAAATACCCGTGAGAACATTAAAACGTGATTTTAAAGTTAAAACTTTATAAGGACAGAACTCTTTCGCGAGTGTTTATACATACAAATTAATGTCGCGACAATACTCGCAAAAACAGAACTAAAGACAGTGTCAAGTGATTGTTTCGAGTACCACTAGTAGACTATAAAAGGTCAAAAAGGAAAATATATCGAACATCCGGACAGCGCTGGATCTTGCCAACAAGTCTCAATAAAGAAGATGCTGATTTTACTCATGTGAGTACAAAATTAAATACATAATATTCAATTAGTAAAACTACTTACCAATATTAAAAACCCTTTTTAATTTGAAACAATCGAATAAATCGAATTTAATTAAGTAACAATATCAATATCAAAAACCCCTTTTTCACTTCAAACACCAAGAAATTGAATTAAATTAAAGCAATAGTTTAAAATATATACTAATAATGGAAGCGATTCACTCCGCGATTACTCAGTTAACCGGTGCACTTAACGCACAAATTGAATTAGTTAAGAAAATAGATTCAAGGCTTTCGACATTAGAAGGAAAAATCACAAGTGATCCTGTATCACCTCAAACCCTTCAACCACCCCTCACTGAAAGCGACCTGAAGGAAATAAGCAAACTTCCAGATTGCGTCAGAGAATTGCAAATCTTTGACGGCAATCCAGTACAGTACCTTTCATGGATACATACTGTAGAAAACATACTTAAGGATTACGAAATAGTCCGACAAAAACCGATTTATAGGTCTATACTGCAAAGTATAAGACAAAAGATCAGAGGACATGCCGATACAGCCCTAATATCCTATAATATATTTGATGAGGACTGGGCATCGATAAAAAGGTGTTTATCTCTACACTATGCCGACAAAAGAGATATTAGGACACTAGAGCATCAACTAAGCAATATGTCCCAAAGAAGTTCGACCTTAGATGAATTTTATGCTAGTGTAAACCACCAGCTATCTCTCATCATCAACAAAATTAAATCTGAAGACTATTCAGCCGAAACTATAAGAGCACTGACCGAAAATTATAGAAACCGCGCACTAGATGTGTTTGTAAGAGGACTAAATGGTGATCTTAGCAAAATGCTGATTATACAGAAACCGCAAACCTTACCAGAAGCCTACACATCTTGCTTGGAGATACAGAACTTAAATTTTAGAAATGTAACCATTCATAAGAAAAACGTAACTAATACCATCTCAGCTCCTACAAATCAAATTTTTACAAGCCAACAAGAGCATAGGAAGCATCATCTACCTCCAAGGTCGCTCCCCATACAACAAATGATAAAGGCTTTTAACATACAGCAGAATAACCAACATCAACGAAACAATCCTCCTCCACCAAGACCCCCTAAGCCATTAGAGCAAATGGAAATTGACAGGTCGATCCAAACGAAACAAGTTGACTATTCAAATAGGCCGGCAAATCAAGGACAGAATTTCCAATTTAAGCGACCAAATGGTTCAGAAAACTTCCGTCCCAAGCAACAAAGGCTATTTAACACAGTCACGCAAGCAGAAGACCCTCAAAATAATGATAACGAAGAGTTGGAGGATAGTTCCCAAAATTATGCTGCGGAAATGGAAGCTTATTTGCAGTACCTCCAAGAATATAATCATGAAGCAGAAGAAGAAGAACTGACCACCGAAGCAAATTTTATGACAGATGCCTCTCTAGCATTCCATACCTAGAGTATAGAACCAAAGAAGGCAACATCCTAAAATTTCTTGTGGACACAGGAGCGAATAAAAATTTTATTTGCCCCGCATTAGGCGAAAATTCTATTCCCGTAAAAAAACCTTTCAAAATTCGATCTGCAGGCGGTGAAGTGACAATAGAACGCAAGGTGAATGGTAAATTCTTTAAAAGTGTTGGTAATAACACAGATTTAGAATTCTTTATTCTACCTGGCTTGAGATCTTTCGATGGTATAATCGGCGATGATGCATTAAAAGAATTAGAAGCCGTTATAGACAGAAAGAATAATTTACTCACCATAAAACCAAATATAAAATTAAAACTGAAAGAAAAACAATCCACTCAAGTTTACAATATAGAAATTAGAGATAATCATTTGACTGAAAAAACTAAGAAGGTTCTCCAATCCGTGATGAAGAAATATAGCAAAATATTTGGTCCGATTAATGATCAAGAAGTGATTGAGACAAGCGTAAGAGCAGAAATAAAAACAAACACGAGCGAACCTATATATACAAAATCATATCCTTACCCTATAAATTTACGGAGCGAAGTAGAGACACAAATTAAAAAGTTGCTAGAAGACGGCATTATAAGACCATCTAAAAGCCCCTATAATTCGCCTCTATGGATAGTCCCCAAAAAACCGGACGCTTCAGGGGAAAAGAAATACCGTATAGTCATTGATTATAAACGTCTAAATGCAGTTACAGTCCCAGACACATATCCGATCCCAGATATTTCAAATACAATAGCCAGTCTAGGAAAATCCAAATTCTTTTCGACTCTAGACCTGACCTCAGGGTTCCATCAAATAAGAATGAAAACTTCAGACATACCAAAAACAGCATTCTCTACAATGAATGGCAAGTATGAATTTACAAGACTTCCATTCGGATTGAAAAATGCACCCGCAATTTTTCAAAGAACAATAGACGATGTCTTACGTGAGGAAATAGGAAAAATTTGCTTTGTGTATATCGATGACATTGTTATATTGGGCGAAACAGAAGAAGAAAATATAAAAAACATTGAAACGATATTTGCAAAACTAGAAAAAGCCAACCTTAGAGTAAACCTTAGCAAAACAGAATTTCTAAAAGAAGAAACTGAATTCTTGGGCTACCTCATAACGAGGGAAGGAATAAAACCTGATCCTAAGAAAATTCAAGCAATCCGTAATATTAAACCCCCAGACAATCTTAAAGAGTTAAAAGGATTCCTTGGCCTCGCCTCTTATTACAGAAGATTTATAAAGGACTTCGCAAAAATTGCAAAGCCCCTTACAAATCTAACGAGGGGAGAGAACGCTCAGATTAAAGCCTCCCAATCAAAAAAAGTCCAGATTAAACTCAATCCCGATGAGAGGAAAGCATTTAATAACCTTAAAGAACTTCTAACATCATCTGAAGTACTAATTTTTCCTGATTTCGACAAACCCTTTGTTTTAACAACTGATGCCTCAAATACGGCAATTGGCGCTGTGTTATCTCAAGGCGAAATTGGAAAAGACAGGCCAATTACTTATGTCTCTAGGTCGCTCAGTAAAACTGAGGAAAACTACGCTACAAACGAAAAAGAAATGCTAGCGATAGTTTGGGCCCTAGAAAACCTAAGGAATTACTTATATGGAGCTAAGAAAATAAAAATACTAACCGACCACCAGCCTCTAACATTCGCTTTAAGTACGAGAAACACTAATGCAAAACTAAAGAGGTGGAAAGCCAGAATAGAGGAGTATAATTATGAGCTTATTTATAAGCCAGGAAGAACAAACCTTGTGGCTGATGCATTGTCGAGACTGAAGACAGAATTAAACAGTTTAACCTCTTCAAGTGCAGCAACAATGCACAGTGCAGAAGAAGATAGCTCAGAATTGATCCCATACTGCGAAGCTCCACTAAACGTCTTCAAAAATCAGTTGGTCTTTAAAATAGGGAAAGAACTATACGCTCTCGAAGAACCCCATCCGAGTTATTATCGCCACTACATAGGTTTAAAGGAAATAAACAAGGAAAACTTACTGCAAACGTTAAAGGAGAAACTTAACCCCAACATTCTAAATGGAATTGCTATTCCCGAAGAATACGTACAATTATTACAGGATATATATAAAGGAAATTTCAGGAAATATAAAATTCGACTAACACAAAGGATCGTAGAAGATTTGGCAAATGAAGACAATCAATTCAGAGTCATTCAACAAGAGCATAGTAGAGCCCATCGAAATTTCAAAGAAAATAAGGATCAAATTTTAGAAAAATACTATTTCCCGCATATGAGTAAACTTATAAAAAAATATACCAAAAGTTGCGAAACTTGCAATCTAAACAAATACGACCGCCACCCTCTTAAACCTGAGTACCAAGAAACCCCCACTCCCACATATCCTTCAGAAATAATACACATTGACCTCTTCGAAATAGATCATGAAAAATATATAACCTGCATAGACAAATTCACTAAGTTCACGAAATTTTTCCGTATAAAGGAGAAATCAGCCCTATACTTAAGAAGCAAACTAATTAAAGTATTACATTATTTCACAGTGCCAAAAATCGTAGTTATGGATAATGAAAGTGGATTTATTAGCCCGATCGTCTCAAACTATATCAAAACTCTAGGAGTTAAAATATATCTAACGCCTTCTCAGAAAAGCGAAGTGAATGGCACAATCGAACGAGTACATTCAACCATACTTGAGATGATTAGGTGCTTGCGCACTGAGTATCCAGACTTTTCCACAAAAGAGCTCATAAACATTGCAGTCGACCGTTACAACAATTCTATCCATTCCGTCACAAAGAAAAAGCCAAGCGATACTTTTTTAGGCAAAATTCAAAGGATAAATTATAAAAATTTAATGGATTTTCAGGAAAAAGTAAACGAAGATTTAACAGAACTGATTCGTAAGAATCAAAGAAAAAGGTTAAGAAGAACGAATCGGACTAGAACCAAACCTCGAGCTTATCAAGAAGGTGAAACCGTTTATGCTGCTATTAAACGACGAGATGGAAAGAGGAAACCTCTGTTTAAAAAGGAAAAAGTTCAGAAAGATAATCGGGTCACAATCACAACAGAAACTGGAAAAAGAATCCATAAAACGCAGATCAAAAACATAGAACAGTCACGATAATTCTCTTCTTTTTATTCTAGGTCAATAGGATTGGCTTCAGCAACCCTTAATATATTTGAGTACAATACACCACTTATAACAATAAAACTTGGCAACGGTAAAATAATTAACGGAAATTTTAAAATGGTCCACTTGATAAATCTCACATAATAGTCAGCGCCTCTATCCCCACAATCGAACAGATGGACAAAAGCAGTATACTCAAGCCTCAAATTCTCTATCAACTACATCAAATTCAAGAATCCCTAAAAAAGCTAGATGGCAAAAAAGCAAGAGCAACCAGGTCAATAAATTGGTTAGGCTCTGCATGGAAATGGATTGCCGGAACCCCAGATGCTTCCGACTGGGATAGTCTTTTAAAAACACAAAATGTAATTATTGAAAACAATAATAACCAATACCAAATTAATAATCGCTTAACAGAAGTAACTCAAGGAATTTTGGAAAACTACAATAGAATCATTCAACGAATCGATAACACAAATATAGATAAATTTGAACAAATGATATACAACAAATTAAGCATAATAAAAGAAGAAGTTAATGAAATTGTTACAGCCATTCAATTAGCTAAAAAGGGAATAATAAATACAAACCTTTTGGACAAATCTGAAATCGAGAATATTATTGCACAAATGGAAACTCTACCATATAATAATGAAATCGAAGCTATTGAGTATGCAGAACCAATGGTGCTTCAGAAAAATTCAATTCTGCTTTACGCCATTTCCTTACCAAAAACAAGACTAACCGAATTTAACCATATTCTTATTAGACCTTCGATCAAAGATAACAAGCGAATATATCTAGAAACAAACGAAATTTTAATCAATCATGAAGAACTATTTGGAATCAAAGGACAGTGCATACGAATGCGAGATACATTAATATGCAACAGTAACCAGCTTCAAAAACTATCTTCAACCCACTGTATAAGTCAGCTGCTTAAGGGAATTAGCGCAAAATGCGATTTCAGTTTCCAGTTTCACAACAAAGAAGTCATTGAACTCATCAATGAAAATTCCATATTCCTAACCAACTTCCACGGGATCATCAAACATCAAGAAGAAACCAGGACTTTAAATGGAACGTTTTTGTTGCAGCTCAATAACGACTCAGTATTTATCAACGATAAAGAGTATACAAACCAAGAAGTTACCACATACCAGATTCTGCCTCCGATCCTCCAAGCTAACTTGACAGTTAGAGAAATAAAACTAGATTTAGAATATCTTCATAGTTTGCATCTTGAAAATATTAAAAAAATTCAAAAATTTGCATTAATTAATCAGTTCTCAATCGTTACAGATGTAATCATCTTTCTTATTTTAAGTATCATCATTGTATTCATTGTTAATAGATGTAGATCCAAAAAGAAGCAAGCAGCATTTCAGATCAATTTATCATCAGCTGTTCCACAAGTGAATGACCTTCCGCAACAACCCATCAAGCTAAACCTTTGATCCACGAGACATGGACTTTTAAGGAGGGAAGAGTTATCACATTAAACATGCATTGGTCAGCACACGCGCCGGCAAAGCTGAAACATCAAGATAGCTAAGTCAGCACACGCGCTAGCAACCTGTGAACTGCAGCGGATACGGATCGAATATCCGACTGCAACATATTTGCTTAGTCATTATAAATTCCATAACCCATTCCCACAAATTTGTTATACATTTTCCCACCATAAATTCAATAAATAGAACCAAATGTTAAAATTGTAATTAGATTTAAGTTGGCAATAAAGCGAGACACTTGTCTCAGAAATAAATTTTTTTATTTAATTTATTAAAAGAATTTATAACTTTCCCTTGTCCTTTTATGTTTTGCTTTTAGGAGTACCACCTGTCTCTTATATTCTTAGAGATCTTTTCGAGAATGGTACATAGTCCTGTCCATAAATGAACTAACATAGATGGCAAACTTTCCAGATATCGGCCGTTCCAAAAACCGGTTTCTACTGAGGGCCACTATCCGTGTGAAACCTGTCCGTGAATATTATTCATAAGAAAATGCCGAGGTGAAATCTTGTTTTGACATTTCTAATGTTTACAACTTTAATTTCGTGTAAGTTTCAAACAAATTTTAATGTTGGACAATAAAGCATTCTTTCTTATATTTTTCAGGACAACAAATAATTGTTTCGATTTAGCCGTGAATTTAATGCCTTTTTTTCGCAGATTCAACATTTGCAGTTACAACATCTTGGCAAATGCGTCTGAACAGTCGAAACATCGGAATCAAACAAAAGACATGTGAGTAAAATGCAATTGCTCTAGTTTAGCTGTGAATTGAATGCCCTTTTCTTCGCAAGTTCAACATTTGCAATCCCACCTTCCTAGCAAATACGTTTAAAGGGTGGGAACATCCTATTTTGACCAAAGACAACAGAAAATTTGGTGTTTTATGGTTTGGAAACATAGAATGTATTTTTTGTTTGGTTTTATTATTTAATAAATAAAATATATTTATACTTTAAAAAAATTGTGTTTATTTATTACTTTTGATTATACATTTCCAAACCACCCTTGAGGTATGCATAGTGGTTCATTAACCGATTTCTTTTTGGTTTACTCTTCGGTTTCCCCACGAGGCCTATTGCACCCATTTTGCAATTTCACTTTACAGATACACTCACATAACATAAATTAACTTCTTTTAAACAAAGTACACAAGTATAAAGAACAAAAGCTGTTCATATAGAGTTAATTTTTTTTCACGAACCATTAAATTTATATTTAAGGCGCAAAAAAATGCAAAGATTTGTGTTGATCATCTAGCTTCTGTCAATGAGAGAAAATTATTAAAAAATGCAAATATATACATATATTATAATACCACGCAAGTGGAAAAAAAGTTGTTTTACTTTTTATTCCACCCCGGTAATATAATTATTAAATATTGTGCAAACGAATTTTTTTATCCCATGTAAACTTATGTGGATTCCTCGCATCCTGGGCGGTACAAATGCACATCCATATTGCATCCTTAACTGCATTTATTCCAGTTTGCCATATTAGTCCGTCTATAAAATAAAAACTTATTTATTTATTAAGTACAAAGTAAATAATTTTTTTTTCACTTACAGTTTTGCTCCTTCTTCAGTACAATATTGACATTTCATAATTTCACCCCGGTGTGGGACAATTTAATCAGAAGGGTATGATCCGAAAAACATACCCCGAACCGAAGCCTGTAGAGATGAACAAGGGAACATCGTGGTATGTATAATGGCGATGACGAACCAAATACTGTCAGGCAGAATTAACCTTTCAACCTGGACGATGATGACCAACAATTCCGTCCACCCGACCTGGACGAAGTGAAGATAAGCTATATCTAAGCTGCTGGAACGGACGACCTGACTGTTGAGCTCTTCAAAGAGGCAGGCGATGACTTGGTAGCATACACCAACTCATCTGTAAAATATGGTCGAACGAAAGTATGCCAGATGAATGGAACCTCAGCATTGTTTGTCCGATTCTCAAGAAAGCAGACCCTCTGAACTGCGTCAATTACAGAGGCATCAGTCTCCTTAACATAGCATAGCAGCGTGATGTCAGTGGCGCTTTCACGAGTATTGTCAAGCAAAAAAGACAATCAACATCGACGTCTCGGGCAGAATGTCACCTTCGACAGATATAACTTTGAGGTAGTTAAGGACTTTGTCTACCTAGGCTCCGCTATAAATACAGACAACGACACCAGCGCTGAGGTCAAAGGAAGAATAACTCTTGCCAACCGCTGTTTCTTTGAGCTAAAAAAGCAATTGACTAGCAAAGCCCTCTCTAGGACAACAAAAGTCACCCTTTATAAGACCCTCCTGCTCTATAGCGCAGAGACATGAACATTATCAAAAATGGATGAGGGTGTTCATGGTTGCTTTGAGAGAGAAATTCTTCGGGCGATCTTCGGTCCCTTCTGCATAGACGGTGAATGGAGGAGTAGATACAACCATGAACTCCACGGACTGTACAGCAACATCGAACTAACCAGAAGAGTGAAGATCCAAAGACTGAGATGGCTGGGTCATGTAGAGCGCATGGACACCAACGCTCCGGTCAGAAAAGTCTTCGAATCCAACCAACTTAGCGTGCGAAACTGGATGCAGCTGGCTAGGGATCAGGCTGGCTGGAGAGGCTTGCTGACTGAGGCCCATGTCCATCCCGGACTGTAGCGCCACTTAAAGTTAGTAAGTAAATATGTTCCGAAAAATATTAATTCATAATCTTAAAATAGAGAAATAAAAATGCAAATGGTGTTTTTCTTACTTGAATTTCTAAATTCAAAGAAAATATCTACTTCCAATAAATTGAATTTTAAAATAATACCTAACCTACAAAGTTCCCAATTGATCAATGCCTGACATTCTCGTTTGACCGATTTTGAAGATGACATTTTAAAGCTACCATTGTTCATGTTCTGATTCGAAAATAAAATGCGCAATTATTTAATGATTTGTCTCGGAGGCAGAACTCGAGCGATAAAATTACTTCAAAAGATTAAGCAAAAACTAAAGTACATGCAAAATTATATTAAAACTTAATCATTTTCAAAGAAAGAAATAAAAAAACAACTTTTAATCGGTTTTTTATTTCAAACAGCAATTTATTTCGATCCCAAGATCCATTGCCATTGAACAAAAAGACATAGATTTTGCAAAACAATGCTTTTCAAATCTGAATAGTATTGTTTTTTAGGGATTCGTTAGTGTGCCATTAATTTTTACCAAATTCCAAATTCTTTGCTTAGTTTTTGTATTCATTTCAATAAGAAAGAAAGATAAAAACTAGGTCAAGAAATATTATTAGTTTAACACGTTGGCTATTCCGGGATATGAAAACTAACATCAGAAACCCCATCCTTTTTATTATTTATAGCAAATAAAAAAACAACCTTCTTGAAAAGTTGGATAAATATCATGGGGCTAATGCTGCTTCAGATTACACTGTCATATAATGGTTTCGAGAGTTTCGTGGTGGCCGCAACTCCACTACCGATCAAGTCCGCAGCGGCAGATCCTCCGATGCGGTTACAGAGGACAATGTCAAAAAAATACATGAATTGGTGTTGGCTGACCGGAAAGTGAAGGTGCGCGAGCTAGCAGATACCACAAGGATAAGTACTTAGCGCGCACGTCATATTTTGGGCAAAATTCTGCATATGAAAAAGTTATCTTGCGGCTGGGTGCCGCGCATGCTGACTCCTGACCAAAAACATGAAAGCGAGAGCACTTCGAAAGAGTGTTTGGACTTGCTGATGCGGAATCGGGCGGACTTTTGGCGCCGATTGGTAACTGTTGACGAAACCTGGATCCACTATTACACACCAGAGAACAGAATGAGTGCCCGGCAATGGACTGAAGCCGGCACGAGTGCTCCAAAGCGGCCGAGGGAGGTTACTTTTCACCCCACCTAGTATTATGCACTTAAAGCAAAACAAAAGTCTTTTTTCATTTATTCTACTATAATTTATTATTTTTTCGCCACAATGAAATAAATATTGACCACGTCAAAATATTATTTCTTTTAATTTTGCCTTTTTCATATATACCTAGTTGGCATAACGTGAAATTTGCTGTTTTAGTTATTTGACAGGTATCAGGCTTGCATTAGTGTTGGTGATTCACTTACAGCGTATTTGTGAAAAAGCCCAAGGCTTGCAATTGTAATAGTAAAGTTTGCCATCTATGTAAGTTCATTTATGGTCTTGTCTGAACCTATTCTAATCATTGCATATCTGTTCCCAGTTACGCACTCCACGTTGATTGAAAAACTTTTCTACCTGTTTGCACCACTTAGGCACAGTTTTCGTTCTACCTCGAAGATTTGTCGCCTTGAAACTTTGCATTTCCACTTTACATTTCAAACCCTCGAAGTCATTCTGGTCGAATTTAATCTGCGTCTCCACCAACGATCAACCCAGTTTAGATCAAAGACCTCACAGACAATCTTCCTCACAGACGATCTTCCTATTGATAAAGTCGACGCCCCTGCATCACAGAGTAAGATAGTAATGATTTTACGGAGTCACGTAGCTGATGTTATTGTTATGATAAGCTGTCATTAAACGCTTGCCTACATTTATAAAAAAGTCAAGGTTTGTTTAATGCCTTCAAAAGTAGTCTTTAAAATTTAAGACCTCTATCCCCGACTTTTCTTCATAGGAACTGTCTGTGACAAAATAACATATGATTCTAAAAGAAACCGACAGATGGTCAACACTTAACTAGCGTACGTAGGTGATGTAGACATGTTTGAAGAAAACAGTGGGCTCTCAAAGTTGCGTTCGGTAATATTGAAGCAGAAACTACCAAAATGTTATAATTTAGTTACGAACTTTTTCTACCTCGGTTCTGCTGTAAATTCTGCCAACAATAACTCAGCTGTTTCTTCGGGCTAAGCAGGCATTTTAGTAGTGAGGTCCTATTCTGAAAAACTAAGCAAAGCTCATATCAGACTTACAGAGGATGAAGATATCGTTTGGCTTTGGAGAGGAATCAGTCGCTTAGATGACTAGAATTGAAGAACGAATGGACTCCAATGTCGGAATCGAAGCCTTCGAAGTTTTCAAATCGAACCCGGCAAGGGCAACGCAGTAGAGGAGTACCTCATCTCATATGTCGCGTCAAAGTAAAAGGAGACCTTAACTGGCTTGCCGTGTGCAACTGGAGTCCGTTAGCTAAAGAGCTAACTGGAGAGGCTTATTAATTGAAACCTAGGTTTACCCTGAACCCACCACTTAAGTAAATAGCGAAGGCCATCTGATTCTGCGGCCGATCTTAAAAAAATAAATATGGCGAGGAACTTTATTTGATTAGATAGGCAAAATTGTTGTCTATCATGTTTCCCCCGAGTGGATAATTCTTAGTTGTTTTAAATACCTTAATTATCAGTTCACTTGAGCCGGAAGCTTTATCAGCCTCGATATTGCTATATTAATACATACAATCCCCAAAAGTATTAGAGTTACTAGGCGTCCATGTCCACCTTATCAGGCTTTCATTCGGTCTTTGTAGCATTTGCATTTTCACTTTATTCCTTTATAGAACTTTTAACCGTCATGCATACGGACTTTTGTTTATGCGTTCGTGATTGGCTGCCCCCGACACTTTTTACTATGAGTAAATGCGTGTAAATGATTGTCATCGTATTGTATTTGCTTATACCCTTTTTCAATGTTTCCGATTCCAAAATGTGTGTGTTGCTTTCAACTTCTAACATAATTCCAATACACACAAAGGATAACTGTACCAAGGTCACAAAAAGATAAGGAAAATATTGCGCTATGAACCTATTGTCTGATCAATATACTGTGATATTATATCAACCATCCTCCAGTGTGTTGTTTGTAACTTCGATATTCTATACACACATTTTTTTCATATTTCGTTTTGCTGCAACCCTTTATTATGTTATACGCCTCAATCGATCCTGCAAACGAACATATACGAATGACTGACTGTGTAGCTGGTGTTTATCTGGATCTCTACACTGTGGTGTGTTTGTGTGTGTATATTTATTGAGGATATGCACATCGTACATATCCATATGTATATATTTTGAGAAGGACGCCAATGTCCGTTTTGTTCGATTTTATTTTTCAATTTAATTTTCATTCGCCGTCAACTTTTAACTTTTCGAGCGATTTGACTGTTTTTGGTTTCTGATGGAGCGATTTTTTTTCAGCGGTATAATTCTTCCCTCCATTCCTTCCATTGAATCGCAATCAGAATCTGAAATACAAAAACAAACACAGAAGATACATGAAAACAAAAACCGAAATAATGAAAAACAACACAAAGAGAAATAAGCAAAAACAAAAAGCAATTTGTTGCTCCAAACAAATTTAAAAGAACATCATGTCTTATGCACGATTCGAACGAGGTCGATCAAACTGGGACGTAGTAGTAAATCCCATTCGTCTGAAAAAGTGACATTTTTTTACTCTGCATGCGAAATCCATGTACTTTATTATCTGTGCTTGTACTCTTCTTTTTTTTCCTATAACTTACGAGCAGCTCTTATCCTTTAACGCAGCTCAGCTTTATATGTGACAATATTGTGTTTTGTTTGATCGTAACATTTGGCCCAAAAATTTGTGAAAAAAGTAGTCTATGTCAGAAGTGCCACAAAAAAAATTCTCTGCAATTATAAACTACAACGATTTTATCTCCAATTTAATAAGCTCTTTGCTACAAATTTGTTGGAAATAAATTAAGGAAGTCGGTTTACAAAATTGTAATTTTAATTTACAAGTTGTGATTTTAAATTCTTTAAATTTAAGATTAGATAGTTGAATGGCAGGAAGGGACAATATATTGCAGACGTACAGATAAGTACCAAGATTCTGCTCTTAGTCGAAGGAATTTTTTGTGCAATATTTGCCTAAACCTTCAAATGCAATGTACGTAAATCTAACGGTATCTAAACAACAACAAGCATATTCCCCAAACCTTTTTATTACTATACGATATATACACTCTACACTATCTGAAAACTGCAGTTAAATAATAAAATTCCCTTATTCATAGGTTCCCGTTTCAGTTCCATATTGTATGAACCATACGTTGTTTATGGGTGTGTACTGTGTACACATTAAACAACCATCAAAGGAAATCCTCGTATGTTTTCTGTATTCAACAGGATCCCTTCGCTTGAAAACCTCATCGCTTTTATTTTCTGCGCTTAAAGAATGATATCACTGCGAAGTGTAACAATTTCTAATTCAGCTTCCGCTTTGCTTATGAAGCAATGAGTTTGCATTAATGAAGCTAGCTTCGAAACATCGATATTGATGAATGGGTTTTTGACAAAATTGAAGAGAGGTTCCATACAAAACATGTTGTCAAAACGAGTTTCGAATTCCGATTTTGGCTGATGGAATAGCTCCAAATGTTGAATTGGATTATACTCGGCAAGATAATCAGCGTCCAAAAGGAGAGTAAACGAAGGAAAATGTTAAAAATTGTTCTCCTCTAACTGCCTTTTACATAAATCGATTTAGTTCATGAATGCTGAAATTGCGCTCATCATGTCTGCTTTGTGTTTTTCTCTTCCTTGCGAAAAAGATTTTTGTCTGAAGTTTATTTCCTAGTTATCATAGCCTCCAAACATTCAAGGCCAACGTACATCGGTACCTCTCTTTCCTTCCTCCCTAACTTTCCATCGCCAGCGCTGTGTGCAATCATTTTAAGGGTACTAGCGCACGCTAGTTATAAAAACAAAATATTTATGAACCGGAATAACTTTAAAAAATTGTCAGTGAAATTGGCCATCCAAGTTTTAAGTGCTAATGTTGCTGCTGGAGTCTTCAACAAATTGTTTTAAAACTGAAGCCGATAAGAGGGTAGCTGCCTCAACGGCAACTTTTTTAAGCAAAATGAATGATCTTTTCGAAAACTTAAACAGTTACAGTTTAAATACAAGCAGCCCTAATCGACACTCTATTCCACTACATAGCGAGATTCTGAAGTCGATTAAAACTGCTAGGCAGTGGATATCGTTATGTAAATCTAAGATGAAGGAGGCATATTTCTTTGGCGGGTTATTACAAACTTTACTTGCTATATAACTAATATGGGAAACACTTAAAAATGACCAGCAATTCTTTCTAATAGCACATCTTAATACTGATGTTGCAGACAATTTATTTTCAATGGCTTGATCAAATAGGGGATCATACGAACGGAACCCTTCAGCCCACAGATTTATTCGTTATTTGAAGTAAATTATTTTCAAAAATTTAAAGTCGCCAGAAAATTCAAGTTACGAAGATTCTGGGGCTGAGTCGTTATTGCACGAAGCTGATTGCGAAGATCTTAAGTGTGATGACAATGAAGAATTCCACACTGAAGCTCCAGGAGAAGATCATTACATGGGAAAAGATATTCTAAGCACTATCGAATACCATACCAATAGTTGCGATGATGAGTTTGATGGTGATGCCAATGAGACAGAAATAGTTGTATCCAAAGGATGTTCACAGAATCTGCAAGAAGTCGCACTTACATTTGATATCGGGTTTGCAGCTTTCGAGAACAAGCTCTGTTAATATTGGGAAATTAACTGTTCCTTCTCTAGCATTTAAAGCTTATGTCAAAAATATGCAAACACATTTTGAAAGCCAATTTCCAAAAATACGACACGAAGAACCCTTGATTGAAGCTTCTTTTACTATTTATTTTATAAATATTTTTATTTCTTTAGTACTTATTAAAGAGCAAGGACTATGCGTACAGGAGCCACCGTAGAAAAAACGCGTTTAATATTCTATCTCATTTGGTGACGTGGAAAAAAATATGTATTTGAATTATAGTTGTAGGAATCGGTTGTAGATAGGTACATACGGTCTTCGGTAGACACAGTTCTTGTCGTTTAGTCAGTTTCTTTACTCAATTCCTTGGCAAAGTCATTCACTCAGTTGCGTAACATGTGGATTAAAATTCAGAGTGGAATGGAAACCCAAAACAGGTTTTGTTTACTTTGTTTGCACTCATCACTCACTCATCCTGTCAAAAAATATCGCTTGATGATAGTACTATTAGTTTCATATACAATGCTTATACCCATGATACACAGAATACAAGGTATCATACTCAATGGGCCAGCGCACACTGGACTAAAAGCTGGTTTTATAGAAGAGGGAGATGAAGTGTGAAGAGAAAACGGGGTAGAATTTTCATCCAGAGATGAAGCGGTTAAACATCTGAGTAAAACCAATACACACATAAGTTGTCAATTTTAAGTGTAAGAAAATTATCAGAAATACTACTACTAACAAAATCGATTAATACGTATACACAATTTTACCCCGAAATGTTCATCCCGTGTGCGATTGAAGTAAAAGATACCCCGGTTCAACCCCGGGGTAAAGTTAGTCCAGTATGCTCTGGCCCTTTATCTGTCAAATCATGTGACGTCACGTGTATTACTCGGCAATATCATAATAAATGAAACTCAATTTGAAATTCAATTCTCATGCAAAGATTTTATAATTGAATGTACGAGTATATACAGCTATGAAAGTGTTTTTATTTACATACTATATTTACATATTCATGAACAAGTTTTATTTAATTTTCTTTTTGCATGCAATTTATTTTGAAAGTTATCGGAAATGGTTCCATTTTGAATTTTACATCTAAAAAAAGTTTTAACAAATTCCGGGCTTAAAATCGAATTTAAACATTCAAACATAATATTTATATAATTTGTACCCGGTCTCAGTGCATAACCTTTTCCATTATATCTATTAAATACCTTATCTAACTTTTCCAACTCTGTCATAAGTTTTTCGTTTGGCTTATGAAGACCTCCTTCAGTTATCACGTTCGTCCACGTCAGATCAGTGCCTTTTTTATCTATCCTTTCCGCGTACGTGCCCACTTTCGCCCTTAGGAGGAACCCAGCCAAATGCTCCAGGGTGTACGTTGTCCATCTCATCAACTACAACATCTATGTTCTCTTCTGTGTGGCGGAGAATATGCTGCTCGTTGTACTGCATTCTTGTTGCAGCTTATAGTTCTCGTGGCTCAATTGAAAAACTTTTGAGTTCAGTGATTCATTCTCGTTTTTAAGAGAGTCAATTTGTTGTTGCATTTTCAAAATTGTTTCTTGCAACTCCAACTCCTTAGGCCTAAAAATGTGGAATTAGTTATAGTAAGAAAATGTACATGTTTAAATGTAAAATATCAAAGTTAGTTCCTGTGTCTAAAGCTCGTCCACGCTTTCAATTAATCTGCCTTCCTGGCTAATTTTTGTGCCCTTTCACTTCTTCTTCTATCTTTCTCTTGATGTATGCTCGTGGAAGCACTGGCAAGCGGAAGATTTTCTGTTGGCACAGCATGAAAGCTGTTTCAACATTCAGTTTGTCTTTTCGTCCACATTTGTGCACTCAAATATTTGCTGTTCTTGGGTCCATTGTCTGTATTTTCTCGCTTCTTATTATTATTTGAATTACAATCAAATATTGCACAAATTGCCATTTAATGTAATTTAATAATATAATAACACTGCTTAAAGCCGCGAAACTGAACCTGCTTATACAGCCGTCAGATTTGTAAAATACGCGTGACGTCACACAAAAAACCAAAGAAAAAAATAAGGTTCGGGAAGAGGCTACCTTGTATTATGTGTATCATTTTCAAAAACACTGCATAGTGATGTTGGAGGGACTTGTTTTTTATATTTCTTAAGACACCGCCTCTTATGTCGGAGCTCAGTGAAACAAATTCAACCAGATGTGTGATGAGAATTAATTTAGAATTTTACTTTTTTTCTGTCGAATAAAAACAAATCATTTTAAAATTGGAAAGTGAATAAAATATATATTAATCTTTATATTTTATAGATATTTAATTTAAAGTAAAACACTTTGGATAAAAACTGGTTACATTTAAAGCATAATAATCAATTTTGTTTAAACACTAACATTCTTATTCTAATGTGGAATCATAATTCCATGGTTTCTGTGATATATACAACACAACAATTGTTGTAAGAGCACTAACTAAAAAGATAACATCGAACCATCTGTGATAGAAATTAAAATGCAAGCTACCCAAAACTTCGGTGATAATTACTCTGTATTCGGCTGGCATATTCATTCGCATTAACAAAACTGATGAACAAAAGTACATACCCATTATTTGTGCTAAAATTAAAACTATTATATTTGATGATTTACTCGATGAAATTCGATAGAAAAACTGAAAAATAAAAATTACACATTAAATATTTTTATTTTGTTGCTCTGTAAAATGTTTGTATTTGAAAATTACTTTTGTTAAGGTTAACAACAGCCCACGAATGGAGGTGACTACAATGCAACCAACTAGTAAGAATGAAATGTGTTGATTCCAAAATGCTAGGTCTATGTCAAAACCGCACCAATGCACGGCGATTTCAAGCCCTCGAGTTACAGGATCCTTACGACCCACACGGTCGAATATTATGTTGACTGTGCACTAGAAAAAAATCAAAAATATTAATTTTATTCATTAAACTATTGTTCAAAAATTGTTAACGTAGCAAAAGATCTTTGTCAGGTTATTACTTAATAAAAGCTAAAGGATGCCTAGGCTCTTTTTAGGGAAGGAAACCCATTCATGCAAAGCTGTTGATTTCAGCAGAATCCGAAAGATACTTAACAAATCAAATCAAAGTATGTATGACAAAGGATAATGGTATACATTTAAAGTGTAAGAGCCTTGGAACTTATTTTTAAAAGAAAAATCTTTGTTCAGTATGTGAAATAGTGCCCGACACAATGACTGGTCACACATAATGGCCACTGACAGCTTCTAAGTTTGCCTTACTTCAGAAGCGGGAATTTTGCCAAAAGTGAATTTCAAGCTGTCCAAAACCCCAATCTGTGAGATCCCGTGGCAACACATGTTATCATGGTTTAAGTCCATTCATGAGGTGGGATTTATACACATGCGAGCTGAAATATTTTCGCAAAATTTCCGAAACTTTCTCCGTTACAGTTTCTTCAGTACAAAAATTATGTTGACACGTTGTTGGCTTTGCGTTATGAAGACGAAGAACAGCGAGCTGAGTGAGGTGATTATGGACCAAAAATTCGCGTAATCTTGTATATGTTTCGCGAACTAAAGGCCGATTTTTGCGATAAGTTTCAATGATACGAAAGGGTTTTTTACTATTTCTATTGAATCAACAATTCTGTAAACTTGATTGATTGACTAACTTTTTTTGAAGCCAAGTTGATGATTGCGATTAGTTGTTTTTGGTTAACTTTTGGTTCCGATCGCTGTGATATTTTTCTTTCGAGCAATTTTGAAATTATAGGTCGTAGATACAACGATTTGTACAGGCCTATATCAAAGAGCGATCACTTCAGCTACTTTTCATTGGCTTAAAGTATTCTAACCGAATGGTATTTTGTGGTATTCGATCCAATTTAAAACTTATCTTATCGACATTCTTCTACATTCTGTTTTCAGCACAAAAAGATCTAATGAAAAGTTTTCCTCAAGGCCACTTCAAAACATCAACAATGTTATCGAGTTAGACCCGATAGCTTCCTTTTTTAAAGGGAACAACATCAGTTTTGATAGGATAGACTGAAAGCCCATCTCTAGTGCACCAACCGTCGATCACATCTAAGGAAACTTTTGGATCCAACAGACAGGAGAGCTATGCCCTCCGCGTATGGTTGTGCATAGACGTCAAAACTATTGAGCGCATTGGGAGGTGAAACGCCACTTTACGGACATCCCCCGTTTACCCCCGCCATCACATATTAGCCACAGAAAACATCTACAATCAATGTTCTTTTCATCATCATCTTTTATATACAAAACCAGTGATTCGTCAACCCCGTGTTGTCTGGCCTTTTCTAATTTTCGGTTAAAAGGTTATTCAATCAGAAGACGAAAGGGTCTCTAGTTTCATTTCAGTGTAGATACCATCAGATTTTCTGAATGGTTCCAGCCTGATTGATCTTCTTCTTTTGAGGTAATAAAGAACTTGTCTCTTTATACGTTTGTTTTGTAGAGTATACCTGTAGCAACGAAATCGTGGTTGCAGAATTGCTCAAATTAGATGGTAAGAGTGAGTTCGCCACATACAGACAAGTTTTCGGTCCTTCTGATTGTTCGTCATATAGAGGTGCGAAGCCTCTTAAACGTCCTAAACCACAGATGCGTTCATTTCACAACCATGGTTTCTGTATGGATATTATGATAGGTTTTGTATTCAACACGGAAAGCCTCCTACATTGGGATGCAGTAGCAGACTTGAAATGTGGAAGGTTGATCTGTATACACAAAATATATATGAGTACTGAGTTGGTCGTCTTTTATTTCTACTCATTTGGAAACAAAGTGGAAATTAAACTTTTCAAGATGCAAATAGGGACATAAGTCATACCTAGGCTTAATGGTCTCGACAGAAACTTTTTCTAAGTTCACAAAATGAGAAGAGACTCTCTTATTTTCCCGGTTTTTCTCTTCTTGTGAGAGTAGATTTTCAATATCGAGCGCAGGGTTCTGGGTATGACGACGCATCGGCAAATCCACTTCTCCCTGAATCGCCCCGGAACCTATAAGATGGAGCGCATAGATTTAAATTTTCTAAAAACCTCGAGAGTCTTAATGCAGAGGGGTGAGATTTTCGCCACACACTAGTTCAACCATTTAAAAGTTTGCTGCGTCGAGCGCCCCACTCTAAAAGTTAAGTTTTCCTTACCGTAGCCCTCTCCTTGGATCCAAATATTCGCTGCCTTGGTAAGCTCCTACAGTTGATCGAGACAGTGTTTGCACTCAGCGTCGTTTAGACTGTTGTCATTGCCAACCTTCCTAATTCGAAACAGCAGAAGAAGGATAGCGGCATCTCTATAGGTGTGCCGGTCTCGTCCCTTGCGGCATGTTGGGGTTTTCTTGGAGGTTGCTTTTCCAGCGACATCCAAGTTCCGTCCACCAGAACAGCAACTTGTGCTGGTTCCAGCACCGGTTTCACTCGGAAAGAAATTACCGCAGTTATTTCTCGGTAGGGATTTCGACGCATTAGCGAAATCCCGTCGACATTTACTGCTTGTAGCACTGGCCTTATCGTGTGCGTGTGAAATCAGCGCTGATTTTGTTCTCATCGATGGGTTTCACCTTCTTCATGTATTTCCATCCGCTGTAACTGCAGCCTTTGTTAGTTGCAGCACCGGTTTCATTCGGGCATCGTGCGCGGATGGCCCTTTTCGAGACAAAAGAAGACTAATTGACTTAAACATAACGATTAGATCGCCACTGATAACTTTACAAGAAACAAACAAAGTATGGTATTTTTGGCACCTAGTATACTTTACAACGCAGCCGAAATGCCATCACAGCTATTACACGTCTATTATAACTCAACATCCAAAATGCAACTTAGACTCTCATTGATCAAAATACTATAAACTGAATGTTCATTCGGCGATGGCGATGGCGTGATAGTTAGCTCATTGGACTATCATGCAGAGAGTCTGGGTTCGATTCCAGGCTGTGTCACCAAGAATTTTTCAAATCGCCATCACCCTTTCGGCGGGCAATGGCAAACTCCCGAAAGTAAAATTGCCTACGAAAAAGCTTCTCAGGAGTGCCGTTCGGACTCGGCGATAAACCGTAGGCCCCGCTCAGATGTGACAAAAATGATAAACATGAGCAACACAAATGAGTGTCAAGAAGCTAGGCCATGGCCCATACCGGGCTGCTAGCGCCAAAGTGCTTTTGTTGTTTTTGTTGAATGTTCATTCAATATTCTCAATGTCCGAACGTTCCAATTAGCCAAATTTGGCTATGACAAGATGCGAGTTTTACTTGAGGAACATAACATAGTTTAGTCAACTTGTAAAAAACACAAAGTTTGAATTGAAGCATACACATATACTAAAATAAAGGTGTTAGAAATTAAGTAAGAACACTGATAACACATAATCGGACATGTGTTAAAAACTTAAAACTAAAGTATGAAAAAGTCCGTGGGGAGAACTTCTTCTCATACCTGTGTTATTTATACCATTTATCTTCATATAGTGTGATGCCTTTCTAATAAAATCGAGCAAACGAGCACTCGGATAACATACAATAAGTCAATAGTGAAAATAATGTTTAAAAAAGAACTTACGATGAAAATCTTCCACAGACAATAAGCGCTAAAGAAATGCCCAATCACATTGAAGTATTTCCCCTTAAGAGTCCGCGACCACTTCTGCCGTTCTTGCATGTTCTTTAAAGAGCTGATCTCTAGGAACACTTGTCTTAGAATCTCCTCACAGCCAGCGATTTCTAACCGCAGTTGCCCAATATCTAAAAAAAAAAAACATTATACGAGCATGACTAAGATTTTCTCTGTATAATATTGTGTTCACTTACTTTCGCCCCCTATATCCGTTCGATTGGCTACAGAACTTAAAATATTCCACAGTCTTGGTTTCGTATTGTTTTTGTTGCGTTTTAATTCCAAAGCAATGCGCTTCTTTTTGCCCGTAATCATGTCTACAGTCAGAGCTAACCGTCTTTCCAGATTGATGATGTCGCTTTGCGAAACAGGTCTAACACAAACCAAAACCATTTAGTATATGCATTATAGTCGAAAATTTGATAAACATACTTAATAAAATATGTCATGCTTTGGTAAGGATAATTCACAGCACCGAATCCAGAGAGAATAGCCATAACCGTCACTCCAATCACACCAATGCGTGACACTCCCTAGAACAAAAATAAACAAAAAACATGTATATGTCACACTCTACGCAAAGATCTGATTTATTGTACCTGCTCAATTGTAAATATACCATGAGACACACTCAGCAACGGGAAGGGATCTCCTATTTTCCACAGCCCATAAAGGAACACAAAGTAACAAAATACTGTCATGATTCGCACCCATTTCTCGGATACTACAGTTAAAAAACTTTTCCAATTAATATTCTTATTTAAAAGAGTACTACAAAATTTACCAAAGGAAATGCTATGAATAACCGAATGGATAATGTACAAAGGGATAACTGCGATTACCATTAGCAGTAAACATGTTAAGCCCAATCGCCAATGGAAATAACGTGAAGATGACTCCAATACACCAAGGATTTCAAATATTATCAATTCAAACATTGTTATCGACAGGGCAAATGTTATAGAGAAGATCAATTGCACGGATATATGACGAATTTCATAGTTTTTAAAAAGTTGCTTTACGAAAAACAACCACCCACCGGCAAAAAATAACAACTAAAAGGAACATTCAACAAATGTTTAAATAAGTTATTAACTTTCTCAATTAAAAGTAAACTTACTTGCGAAGCAAAAACAATTAGACAGTCTTCGAAAAATGCCATTTTGTATTTATTTTCTATTTGTGATTTGTTGAATTATCATTTTTCGGCGGATTTCTCGATAGCAAACCAAAAAATCGCCAACAAACTATAAACAATTAAATGACAAGGTGGATGACAAGTTCAAGGGTTTGTTTGTTTAAAACTAAGGTGAGAATGAGAGTGATGCCAGAACGCGTAATACGAGCAGAACGAAAAATCAAATAAGTTGATCATATATTAGCAAAGCCCGAAGATACCGCATAAATCCGCTGCTAACATTAGATGCGTTTATTTGCGCGCATGTTAGCTAAGTTCGCAAAAAAACGACTCATCCCCGCTTAAGGGTTCATCATTGTTCATTGTTGTAATTAACATGCAAATTGCTTTTTAAGCGGAAAGCGGATCCGCAAAAAAGCACGACTTTTATTCGGGAAACATTTAACAGTGATTTATTTACCACTTTTCATAAAAAAGGAATATAGAATGCCATATCGTCGAACTGACGTTTGATATTTGGCATTGGACAAGTATCATCTTCATTTAAATACATATAGTAATGAGAATAGCAGAAGTTCCAAAATTTATCCCAAGGGTCCTAGGGGGCTCCAGAGGAATACTTGATAAAATATTGTTAACCCTTTCCTTCCCAAATTATTAATGTTTTGGTAAAAAATTCACTTTGATATGTCTAGGGATAATATGGGCATTCTAAAGATAACTGCATAATTTTTTTTTGTCAAATTTACTATTTAGAATTTTTTATTTATATTAAGAATTTGATAAAAAAAATGTTTGGCCACGTATTTATTCATCTCACCAAACATCAACAACATGGTCATCGATTGAAACAAAACATATGGAAACTTTTGTAATCACAAATTGTGTGAAATGCAATACTGTTTGCACTTTTCTTACAAAAGCAAACGTGAACAAAAAGTGACGGAACTGATCAATTCAGCATTATGCGCCTATATTTGCACATTTACGTACGTATAGGCCGGATCCTTCTTCTAGTTGTGGGTTTGGCTTAAGGCGTAGAATTCTTCAACACATTTTTTTTATAATCATTCATAATGGATTCTTGCAAAACAGCGAATAATCCGACAAGAGCTGAGATGGACAATGTCATTTTATGACATTATGATTGGAAGGCACATCTTTGGAGCTTAGGAAATAGGACCAGAATTAAAAATAAAAAATAAAAATCAGAAGTACAGGCCTACATATCTAACTCTAACGCTGTAGAAGACAATATTGATTATAATTGCTACACGAAGACAATCGAAATATTTTACCTCAATCAGGATCATCGGATACATACTTATAATTACTCTGAATCAGTGATAAATACTTTTGTATTTAAGTTTTCCCATAGTTTGGCACCACCAAAAGTTACCTCTCAAATAACTGTCAGTGTCATAGAAATATTTTTATCAGCCGACGAATTATTTAACATTAATCCAATTGAGGAAAAATGGACAAATTGAACAAAGTCCTCGCTTTAGGATGGCGTTCCAACCAACGATCGATCTCTACATCCGCTGCGTTAGCCGGGAAACGAAACTTTCGTAAATTTCCCACTTACAACAAGCGTGGCACACGTTCGCTCAAGGAGGCCCAACAAAGCTCACTTAACCCTCCAGTACCTATACACAAACGTGGTGTTCGCGATACGGGTCACTATGTCAACAATAAATTTGAAACTATTCCTCAACGAATTCCTGAAATAATCGTCCCCAATTTGCAGGACTGCAAACTCAAGCCTTACGTCTCCTACAGAGTCCCAGATGTAGTGCAATCCGAATTCACCAGTTTGGATCTGTACAACGCCGTCTACGCCCAGAAGGTTATTGACGACTTCAAAGCAGGCAGACTTGCAGAAAACGGCAGCCCATTGGAACCTTCAGAAAACGAACTACTTACTCCAGAAGAGGCTTTAATCAAAGCAAGAAAAACGGGATCTGATATATTTTAGTCTAGTTTATTCGGTTAAGATTCACTCCTGGAACGCTTTTTGCCTATAATTGTACAACTTCTTCACCCATTTGTCCAATTTTCGTGTCGGGTCGCCCAGAAACTGCAAATAAAAATATTTAAAGTTAAATTGCTTGCATTTTGTTTTAGTTGTAACTCACATCTGGATGAATTAACTGAGGTTTTTCGGGTGAAGCCTCCTTGACTTCTACTGATATCGTGTCGTTCTTCAAATCTATGATTACTTTCTCTGGAATCTTCTTATTCTCCGCCGTACTAATGAAAGGCTTTGCGGTGAAGGTGTCCTCTTCGATGTTATCTAATGTACTTTTGTCAGGAACACCAGTCGGCAAGTTGAGATCAACTTTCTGTGTTACTTTATTTAATGTGGCCGAGGAATATTTCTCCGTACTTGTCGTCTGTGATTTATAGCGAAAACCAGAACCACTCGATCTCATGGAACCACGACTGCGACCACTGGTTTTACTGCTTCTGCTGCTGGTGGTACTGCCGCTACTACTACTACTACGGCGGTAACGCTTCTTTTTGGATTTCTTCTTTTTCGGTTTGGACGTTCTAGAGCGGGATTTTGAACGTCGCCTTCTGCGAGAATAGTAGTCTCTGTCACGGTCGCGATCCCGCGATTTTGAACGAGATTTATGTCGTGACCGGCGCGAGGATGAACGATGGTCAACGTCTCTCATTGTTTGACTTAAAAAATAAATTATAAAAAAAGTACAACAAAGTTTAACAAAAAATACGTAAAAACCAAAAACGGTTTGACAGTTGTTGATTGGTGGTGATTGTTTTTTTCCCCCGTTTTGTCAAGTTGACAGTCGAATGCAGGGGTGCTATTCGAAATATGGCGGGTAATAACCTTCAATATTTATGAAATATTGTTTTAATTAGAAATTTAGAAATTTACAAATACTTTGATTTTTTTCATGTGCTATTCGTAAATATAAATTGAAATTTACATTATTTAAGAAATAATTTTATTTTTCAACAATGTGAATGGAATGTCATTAAAAGATTTCGTTAAATCCTTTCGTTAACTACGCTGGCAGAAGTTCCTTCAAAAATACAACGAAAACAAGCAGACCGCCATTTTTTCATGCAGCAGCAAGTGTAGGAAAATATTTTTATAGCGGAGAAGTGTATTTTGTGTTATTTTTTCTTAAATTCTAAATGTAAAATCGCCTCTAAGAAGCAAAAATGAAGAGTTCCAAAGTCGATATATATCTCGATCTTGACTGCTGGGTGGAAGAACTATCACCGGCACAATTGGCGGCTTATGAAAAAGTCGCCAATGAACATAATGCCATCAAGAACTCGTTAAAGTCTTTAATGGGCACAAATGAAGGAAAAGAACTATTTAATGGTGAAGTGTTTACAGCATATTCGTTTAAGGGAAAAGTGTTACAGGAAATCAAGGAGGCTACTGTGCCGAAGAAACCTCAACCGCCGCCAAAACCACTTGAGAGAACAGAACGACGTAAACGGGCCTCCAACTATATGTATATGGAGTCATCCGATGATGAAGAAGACAATATTCCACTAGCAAAACGCATCTCAACACCCACACCAACAACAATATCACCAGCTCAGCCTGTAGTAGCTCCAAAACGTGGACGACCATCGGTTAAAGCTACTCTTGCTGCAGCGAAACAAACATCTCTGCCAACTCAAGCGAAAGTGTCACCTTCAGTAGTACCATCAAAATCATCACCTCCAACAAGAATAACCTCCCCAAGTCCAACCAAGACAAGTAAATTACCAGTAAAACCAGCTTCTGGGTCTAAAAGTGGTGGTTCAGCTATCAAGAATTCGCAAGAAAAGGAAAAACTTACATCACAGAATTTCCGGCCATCGGAGATCACATCGGTTGGTGGTTTAGTTATTGACTCCGAGTTAAAAGATTCGAAAGCAAGTGCTGCCGAGAAGGAGGGTAAACTTCAAGGAAAGACATTCCCGTCATTGGTTGTATTGGCTAAGCCATGGTTAAAAGTGAAAGACATGTCTTCGACAAGAAGCAAATTGGATTCAAAAGTGAAGCTAGTGCTGATGTTGACGCCGAATAAGTTTACAGAATGGTTGATTCAGGAGGGACTACTAAAGTCTGAACAAAAGTGCACCAATCATAAGAGTAATGAACTCAAACTAGGTGAGTGATCGTTATGTCAACAAGTTGATTCAGTGTAAGCAGTGCCTTTGCACCTTTTAATTCAAATAAAATGTTTCGACGAATATCTTTATATTACCTTTATAAAATCTTTGGTTCAATTCTAGGTGTATACTCTGACGTAACAAAGTTTCCCTACTCCGGTGGTTATGTCTGGATAAGTGAATGCTGTCCCACTCGTTTTGTATCCGTTTTTCATGGCTCCCTCTTTGAAGGTGCACCCAATCCACCATCGTGCATTCTGAAGCTAATCTACCACTGGTCTTGTCAGACAAATATTCAAAATGTTGTACAATGGGTTAAAGTTGACAACGTGTACATTAAAGGTGTCTACACGTGGTTGCGAGCTGCTTGCACCTTGGCAATACATCAAAAATGTAAACTTCTAGGGGGACCAGAGAAGTTCGTCGAGGTAAGTGAAGTAGTCATTAATGAAGTGTATAACATTTTAATTATGCCTTTTTGTCCCTCTTTCTTTTGAAGGTCGGTGTGATTTCCCTGGGAACAACCAGCCAAGATGGTCAGCAACGACAAGTCAAAGTCGAAGTTCTTGGTGTGTTAGACTTTGCGGAAAAAACAATTCGTCTTCGAGCTGTCGAACCTGTATCGGACGCTGATAGAAATTACAAAAAACGTTTCCAAACAATTCTAGAGCCACTTTCGCGATGGGTAAACAAAGACAGTATCATAGCAATCGATCTTACCGTCGACAAAATGACTCTCTACCAAATGGGTTTCAAAAACATCGTCCAAGCAGCTGCCAATGACTCGACAGCAAAACATACAAACTCTTCTGTGATGGACTACCTGCGACGAATAGTACCGAGAATGTTCCAAAACACTTTAAGCCTTCTATCACGTCAAATGATCCAACAGTTCCTCGATGAGTTAGTGTGGAGAGAACAATTTGGTACATATGCCCTACAGGCGTTTAACAATATTACAGCACACTTGGCCGAGCAGACAAGACTAAACACTGGCGACACATTAACTCAGAGACTGTATCAGGTTTGGTTATTTTAACATGCATGTTTTTTTTCGATTATTTGAAGCTCTCTTGTTTATAGGTCGCTACAAATCCATTCAAAGATTGGAATGTTGTTCAAGCTTCAACAGAGAGTACAGCTTCGACGTCTACAACGCCAAAGCGTCTAAAAAAACGTTAGTAATTTTTTCATACAAAGTTCTTTTTAATTTTCTTTTCTTTTTTTCTTTTTTCTATTAAACTTGAAACGTTTTACATATTTTTTTTTTCTTAAAAAGATAAAAAAAAACTCTAAACTGGTCAACGTCAATCATTCCAGGAAGAGTAACAAGTCCACTGTTTGTTCCTTCTAATAAGTTTTCTTAGACTTTCTTTATTTAACTTTTAAGTTTGTTTTGTTTTCTGTTTTGCGTTGGATATAATGGAAAATTTGATTTGCATATTAATAAAATCGATTTATTGTTACAACAAAAACAAAAGCGTGCATTATTTCAACGAATAAGTCGTTTTGTCTTTCACATATTCCTATCTCCATTCGTTTTATGCTATATTATAATTGCAGTTTCATTTTTTAAATTTTGCTGTCTGTTTTATCCTTTCTCGATTTATTCTTGATGGTGCTTTTGCTTTTGTTGCAACACTTAATACGATTTTTTAGAAAAATAAAATCATTTACATTTGTTGTGTGGTGCAACTTTAAATGGTTCGAAATTGAACCTAAAGCAGATGGAAGTGTAATTGCCCTGTGTTGGTATATCTTCTTAAAGCCCTCGACCGTATTTGCTGTGTTTGTTCCAAACAGTTCCTTTTTTTCAAACACTGTTGATCTGGTAGAACTTTTTTATTTTTTTCTGGTTTGCAACGAACATCAGTAGATTACATGTAAGCTTTTTTTCTTTGGGAGGTCAATTACATATCACTGTCTTTCTTTGGTTAGCAGCCACATTTTGATTTGATGTATTATTTTTCTTCATGCTTCTTTGGCTGAAAACTGGTATGCAACATCACTTTCTTTCCCATTTAATAAAACATGAATAATCTACGATGTGTAACATGAAGGTGACCGGGTCCCACTGACATAATGGGACGACGAAAATAATCATGGGTAAGAAGAAGATTCACTGATGCGATTTCCACAGACAGATTGAAGATCATGTCTTTCAGTCGCAGCTACTGGTAATACGCTCGACAAAAAGCCTGTAGAGCCCTATGCCGTGACACGAAAATAAAACGCAGTCATGTCCCGTCGCTCTACCTTCCAGGAGGTGTAACTTTTCGGAAGATTTTGAACAAATAATAATGCAGACAATCTCAATTCATATGCCCGCCGTCGATGTTTACAATCACTGTCTCACTGCATCAATGTTTTCTGCCTACGTTGTCACCTAGACGAATATTCGAAATTGAATAATTATTTAAATTAAATATTTTAATAATTCCAACAGGTTTTTGCAACCGTTAGATGCTCCATATTTATTTTTAATCGACCACTTTTTGACCCATCATATTTAAAACGAGAAAATGGCAGCCAAACAAAATCGGGCTGCTCCCACAACGAAGGTATACTTACTCTACTAGTTTCAGCTTCTCTAAACTAAAAAGTTTTAATGTGATTGATTTTTAGTTTCCGCTTATTTGAGCAAATGCGTTGTTAAATCATGAAGTCATAAGCCCATTGTGCTCACTAATTTGTATGATGTTTTTCATGTACACAGCGTTGATGGAAAAAACACGGTTTTCCATTTCATTTATACAAACGTTTTTGCGAGAAAGTATCAGGTTGTAACATAAGTTTTGCGCGATTTTTGAATGTTATTATTGGCATCAAATGGAAAAATGTTGTCTTCAATGTAATTTATTATTATATAATTGCCCACCTCTCAGGCAATTTCTTAATGCCGGCACTTAAAATTTGTTTGTCTTTGACGAAAAAAAACCCCAATAGCCTCTTGGGCATCATACCTAGATCTAAATTTTTTCAATCAAGGAAATTTTGCAAACCTCGAAACAAGTGGAAATCTGAAGGCGCTAGATGTAATGGTACAAGCTTTATGAACGCGAGCACTTTCCTTATGGAATAGAACACACCTATTTAGCCAGACCTGGCTCTTTTTGTTCTTAGGGCAGATAATTTAGCTATGGATTGTTTCCTCACCTTGCCATCATACAGACAGTAACACATTGAGTGGATGAAACTCAATGTGTTGTGCTGGTTTGTCTTCAGGACTATGCCATTGGTGGTGACGTTTAATGGGAATAACTCATTTATCTCCGGTAGCAATCCGCTTCAGAATCGACTTTTAATTGCAACGCGACAGAAGCGCAGTGTAATATTTGATGATTTGCTGAAGATTGCGACGGCGACAGATGGTGTACTAACCATTTTCCCATTTTTGTTAGGGATCAATGGATGGTCATACGACTTACGTTGAGTTCTCTTACCATAACATTAGCTGCTTTAAGCATATATATACAAGTTTTTGGAGCGCTTTGGCTTAGGTGGAATGCAACCGCTTTAACCTCCAATCTCGCGAGTTCGTTTAGTAAAATAATGCGAGATATCGTATACTAACTCAAATATCTCTGAATTTTGAATTCAAAGGTAATGTGGGCATACACAAATGCAGTGTGTTCAGTTCGATAGTTTTCGATGTTGTGCAAAATGTTTTAAATTAAGAAGCAAGTCGAGTTGTCCGAAATATTCTTTTTGCCGACGACAGCGCTGTCAAAAGTCACGAGATAACAATATTTCAGACAATATTCAATATTCGGTATTCTTAAACCCGGATATACAGGTCCAGTAAAGGTATCTATGGCGCGCTGGCGTTTCAGCACAATACAGTGTACAGTGTAGGAGGCACAGAAAACTCGGCATTCTTTGCATACAAAAATGTTACCTAGACTCAAGAGTTTGCTTCTCGTAACAGTGAATATGACGCACGCCCGCAAAATTGCAATATGTAAAAGAAGTATGAATAAAAAATAACTACGACGTTTGTGCAAATATTGCGATTAGAGCAGACACATCAAAACATAATCTTATTAAAAGAAGGCGTATTTGTAAAAATTTCCGTGTAAGGAAAGCAATAATTGAAAATCTCCAGCTTACACTGGTAATTTACAAAGATTTTCAGGAAACCCGGTCCGAAAAGCAATTTAAGCTCTATCAAACAAAGAGCGCAAAAGCAGTGTGTTCGCGTGGCACAAATACTTAGCATTAGATCTTTTTGTACACTTTACATATTTCAAAGGTGATTGAAAAACGAGGGTGAATCATTTGCATTGGTTAAAGATCAGATTGTTCAAATCAGAACCTCATAAATGATACATGATACATCATTATGAAATTTGCCATTTGGTTTGTAGAAATGCATTGATCACCAATCAATCATCATGAGGGATGAGGAACCGTTCTTAGAGTTGTTATGACTTATCGGAATAGCTGAATTTATGGCTACAAAAATCTAAGAATGTTCCGGTGGAGTGTTTTGACAGAAGCATCATATGACGGTGCATCTTCGAAAATAAAGCGGCTGTGGCTTTGAATGGATTGTGCTATCGATCAATGAGTTTGAAAAAAATTTATGCTTCTGTTTCCACTCCGGCGGCTTTGATTTATGTCAATTATTGTATTGTAAAGCTTGTAAGCGATCTCAAAATAATAACAAAAAAAGCTCCTTAAAGAGGTTTAACCATCATTATTATACAGAATTTCTTGGTGTTTGGGGGTAGAGGAACACATAGTGTTTTAACCAAAATCTAATGTTTTCCTGTTATTTTAGCAATTAACGAAGCGGACTATGTTACCCCATCAGCAGTTAAAATTAAAACTGAAAAGAAAGATTTGCCTAAGCGTAAAGCTGAAGATGTTGTTAAGGTAGAAAAGGAGAAAAAAATGGGAACTCCAAAGGCAGCGCCACCACCTCCTGCTCCAGCTCCAGCCGTGAAAAAACTAACAGAACCCAAAGTGAAACAACAACCACAAGCACAAATAGATGATGATCTAAAGGGTCTCGAAGAGATGTACTATGGTGTTAAAAATGGAACCCAAAAAAAGTATGAAGTCTTTCCTCCAAATCAAACATTAGACTGTCCATTCTGTGGAGATTCTTTCGATTCAAATGAGAAACTTCAAACCCATTTGGTGGTGCACATATCAATCGATGGTAAAGAACATCAGTTCCAATGTTTATTTTGTCTGGAAAAACATCCCAGCGAGACGGTGTTGTCGAAACACAATTTAATCATGCACCCTACGGAAACGAAGACAGCGTCATCAGCGTCATACTATTGCTTGATATGTCAACAGCGGCATAATAGTTTACACTTCTTGACATTGCATTTGCAAAAGACTCATAATTTCTTAGAAATGCCATATTTTTGTGAAATTTGTGAGTATCGTTCTTCATCGCATAGGGATTTAGTGCGGCATTTTTATGATGATCATAAGAAGCAGAACTTTTTACAATGCCCGTTTTGCTTGGCCGTAAGTTGAATTACGAAGAAGTATTGAGAATAAGAATTTAATCTGTTTTTTTTTTTTCGCAGATATTTAGACTTTCTGTGAAAGGAGAATTGAAACCGAAGAACGTTGAGGCTTATTATATGCATTTGAAGGCCCATTTACCAAGACATGAGTCAAAGAAATGTCCCAAGTGCGCACTGACGTTCCATGAAAAAGGTAATCGTTGTTTATTAAAAATCTTATGCATATAGCCTTTATTTTTCAAATTTCTATTAAACTAGGTCTGCTGAAAATGCATCTTTCTTACCAGCATCAAAGTTATTCGAAGAATGCCCAACAAGTTCGTCCGCTTCTGAGCAATTCAATTTTAATCGAAATACCTAAGGTGAGTGGCTATTGTTTTCAATTGAAAGTATATATTGGAGTTATTCTTTATGCTTTTGTGAATACTTGATATTTAGTTCAGATGGAATTCAAAATAATGATTCTTTACATACGCACCAATTCTATTTTCCATAATTTTCTTATTCGCACTAATAAATTGATCAAAATCAACGAATTAATTCAATCTAGATATTGAAGTGAAGACGGTTGATTTTGCACTGATAAGGCAAATTTAAAACAATGATTCTGATTAGAGTTCCTTATTGCATTAATCACTGACACGCTATCCGAGCAGATGACATGATTACCCCGATCTTTTAGTCATAACGTTGTAGCTTTATAGATGGCTACGGCTTTGCAGTAAAGATAGATGCATGTGGTGAAAGTATGCCTGTGATAACCAATGAGCCGTTTTCCTTGCAGGCAGCGAAAGATGTTCAGTCGGTGGTTTTGGAACCGTCTCTATAGACAAGAACCCATTTATCCGCTTTAAGCATTGTAGAAATGCGAAGAAACGACGCTCGAATTACTTCGTTTGATGTGTTGGTCTTGTCATACTGTGTAAGGTCTAAGATAAATGACTCAGGGTTGATGCTCCAGGGTGGAGATAGTGAGCCATCTTTGTTGGTTAACTCCATAGGCAGACCCAGGTGTTTGGCGACAAGAAGAGCTTGTGCTATGGCTGATGGAATGCGTTTATGTATTTTCCTGTTCTTTGATAAAGCGAAGTGCTTGTACTCCTCGTACGTTTTTTATCGGATTTGTTCGGAACGCGTTGATACTTTTACGGGCCGCTTGATGGTATGGAGGTTTGATTAAGTTGATTGTTGATATCGGTGAGTTGCCGTAGATGAATAAGCCGTAGTCAATATTACGTAGTACTAGTGATCTGGTTATATTACATAATGTGTTAATGTGAGTGTTACAGCGTTAATCTCTAAAATTGTTTGATTAGAGTAAAAAAAAAATACCAAAGTCATGTGGATTCCGAGTCATGTCGGCATAAAAGGCAATGAACTTGCTGACTAAGAAAGCTAGTCTCTCTCATCGTGCCCCAGTATACCACTTTGACTGTTTTACTGACCTCGAAATTTTGCGGTTAAAAAAAAACTCACTCCAAGCTGAATAAGAAGCTGATTGGCGTAATTACCACCATCATTACGCTTCTATAAATCCCAGACGCTCTTATCCGTTCTACGCTAACACTACATCCAAGTTTGCAAACACCACATTTACAAAGCTACGTTGGGGACATACAGCTTTTACGCATAAGCATTTATTGAAAGGACAACCTCCTCCAACAAGTATCTTGTGTCATTCATGCTACGATGTTGACTATGTACGAGGTACATCAGCCTGCTCAGTCAATAAAACGAACACTTCTCCACCACTTAACCACCTACTAAAAACTCCTAGTCATAGAAATATTTGCATTGTTTTCAATTTAGCTAAGGAACTTAATATAGAAATTAAGAATTATTTATATAAAACTCGGAGCCAAAAGCCTCAGCAGCTAGCGCTCTCTCAATGTTACCTATGTAATTTTAATTACGTACTATAGGTAATAAATAATAATAATAATAATGAAACAACGATGTGATGTGACCTTTATTCGATAGTACATGAACCTAATTTCACGTTACAAAGAACTATATGCAAACAAGTACACGGAGTACGCAAAGAAATTAGTTACATAATTGTTAAGGCAGCCAGTTTTGAACGGAAGTGTGTGGGTTTGGTTTTTCAACATAGAAGAAAAATATTATATATATATTTTCTTTATATTCTAAAGTCACTAGTTAGCGGACACTAGTTGAACCATTTGCTATAAGAAGAGGGCAAATGAAACGTTCAGCGATTTGCTGGATATTTGTCTATCTTTTGCTGCTTTGAAAAAGCGTTTTCCCACAACCCAACCTTGAAAATAAATCAGTCTTCTCTGTTGTCTGTTATTTGGATTTAATAAGGTCCAGTTCTTTAAGTCTTATGTTTATAAAAACAGTTTGTTGTAAGTGTTAGTCGATTATAAAGTTATTCGTCTTTCTGTTTTATTTTTGATTAATCTCGTATTAATTTACTTGCTTATCCTGAATCTGAATCAGTGCCCTGATGAAAATCTAAATGATTTTTTCACCACAAAGTTATGGTTTTCACCAGTGTTAAAAATCTGTTCACATCTGAACAACGAAATTCGTGTTGGCCGTAAAGATATCTTCATGGCCATCCATCAAGATTATAAACTTTAAAAAAAAATCTGGCTCTTCGTCGATGAGTATTACGACTAGTGAGGACCAAATCGCATTGGAAACAACAACACAATTTACAATTTACTCCTAATATCTTGAAAATCTATATATATCTTGAAAATGACTACCCGCTTCGTTTGGGTTTTAGAGCAGCACGAAATTGCCGAGAGTGACTACGTGAACAAGCAAAATCGTGTTTTGGGCTAGGAGAATCCGCAAGTATAATAGTTACAGAAAGGCCAATGCATCCTGAGCGTGTGACTCCAAAATTATAGAAGACTTACTCTTTCAATAAAGCAACAATCCTTGCCTTATATAGGATACCAGGAAGACGGGTTACCCTTTATTATATTTACATTGGTTCTATAACAATAAGTTGAATCGATCTGTCACAGAAAAACCCAACATCAATCCATTTTAAAGTTTTAAATCTGCAGACAGCATCTTTAAGGGAGTTTTAGATGTTTTGAAATCTCGTTTATCAGCCAAACCAATTCGGAGTTGTTTTGGATTGGAATTGGTCCTGTACCAACTATTGCGGAGCCTGGTGTTCGTTAAATCCAGAAAATTTGTTAGAAACAAATCCAAATACTTTTTCAATATATAGTTTGACTTTAAGTAAACATAAGTATAAGATCCTATGTTTTACGGTCTTTCTAAGGCAGAGCCAGATCTCGCAGCTTTTAACTATCAAAAATTAATTTCCATTCAATTGTGTATTATATATCGTAAACAGAAAAGTAAATACAATGGAGTATATCACCAGCTCCCGTGGCGTTATAACTGTCAACGTGTTGGAGGCATTCTGACAAACTAGAAATCATAATTTGTCTTGTGCAATTGTCTGCACCCATTGTTCGAATAAAGCTCACAACTCTGAATGTCTGAAATTTTTTTCAATATACTAACTCGTTTTCAGGTCCGTATGCAAAGCAAGGAGCAACTACCCTATACCGTGCAATCGAAATTTAAAGAATTATTCATCTACCTGAAAGCAGGTAGCATTTGCGCTGAATGTGACACTGAAATTTTTAGCGAAGAACACTTTCTGTAAGTATTCAATACGAAATCATAGTACGAGTATCAATTTTGTTAATTTTTTTCCCTTTACAGTGGTCAATTAAAGTGCACTAAATGTGCATACAAAACATGCTGCGAGCGTGCGATTTTCCAACATTCTACTGTGTGCCAAAACTCTAGTAGCAATAATCTTCCAGGAGCTATCGAATTACCCACCGAAGAAGAAATGCACTGTGTATGTGGATTCTCTACGGCAATTGGCAATAAAATGGCACGTCACTTGGCCATTTGTGGCCATAAATCGGCTTATTTAAGTGTCGAGAATGCTCTAGAGAATACAGTTAAAAGAAACATGCTCGATATGTTAGGGTTAGTACGCCGTGATGGTGAGCAAATAGAAACAGCTGGAGAGTCGGCAGCAGCTGCACCATCAGATGATGCATCACCGGTTGATGAATCTCTGGCGGAATGCGCCGTAGAAAATGACGAATAAAATAATTTACATCTTTTTTTTTATGTACACGTATGTATTATACATAAATAAACAAATAATAAAACAAAGTACAGTTAAACAATAATAGAATAAAATATAATACCAAATGTTTCATTGTGGCAGTTTTTTACCAGTTTTAGATTGATGCAATGCAGAGAGAACCAGCGCTGTGTCTAGCTCTTTATGCGAGCCTTTTTCACTATCAAGCGAAATCTCTGCAGCTCTGGCATGGAATCTAGCAAGGACACGCGGCCTATAATCTAAAAATAATTGGAAGAGAACAATTTTACATTTGCAAGTGATAAACGATTTATAGAAATTTTATATTTTTAAACTAACCAACACTCCCAGCTAAAGGATTTCCAGTCAATCGAAGTGTCTCCAGCATCGGTAAACACGCGATATTTTCCACTTCATCTAAATCACCGATGAGATTGCAGCTTAAATCTAAATTCACAAGTGAATAGAGTTTTTTAAGGCCAGATAGTTTCTTAAGTTTATTCTGAGCTAAATTCAATGTAACCAAATTTCCAAGTTCAAGATGCCAATCGATGCATTCACTTATAAGATTAACGGCTAGACTAAGCGACTGAAGGCGTGGCAATTCATTTAAGTTCTGTAAGCAATTGATACGATTTTGATCGAGAACCAACGTACTGAGATTTGGCACAGTTTTAATACTGGTGTCGATTGTTGTGAGAAGATTGCCAGAGAGGTCTAACTTTGTTATATTGCTCCAAGCAAGGCGATCTTCTGCCGTTTGCTTCGCTGTTAAACTGCTTTTGATGTCGATTTTATGGAGATTATCACACATGAGTACCTGATTGATTCGAGTGATCGTTGTATTGTGAACAGAGATGTGTTCTATGCTTGGTTTCAGAAGAGCTGTATTATAAATAAGTGAGAGATAAATTTGAATTGAGGGTGAACAACTTACAAATATCGACAATGTTCTCCGCTGAAAGACCATAGAATTTGATTGTTTTTAAACTGCGAAAGGCATTTAGGTTGAAGAATAGATTTTTCGGAATTATATTGCTACGACCAAGTGGTACGTCAATGGAATTGTAATCACAGCCAATAACTCCAGTGTCCTAAAAACAAAAATCTATCTTATTCACTAAAAAGTTCAATTAATTTAGTAGTATAGTCTGCACAAGCGAAAAAGGAAAAAACAAAGTTTTTGGCGCATGACTAGATGTTCGGAAGAACGATAAGAAATATATTCGAATACGTAGAGTTGCACTCGGTGCTAAAATATCAAATTAATGAAAACTAATGAATGGAATTTTGTAGTTGATTGCCCTCAGCTGCGTCAACTGTATAAACAGCGCTTTACTATTATACGACACATTTTAAGATAAGCCCAGGAATGTAAAGTCAATCACCGTCGCCTGTTACATGTCAACTAGTGGATTATCGCTCTTAACGAAACGCTCTAAATTCTTAACGCTCTGGTATGCTGGATTGGAATTAAACTTGAAATACCTAATGCAAACACTGTCATTTTAATATTTAGAGAAAACAGAGGCTATTCGCCAATAAGATGCTTTAGAGAAAAAAAAATAGAAATAAATACCAAATATCTCCCTTTCACTTCAGTATTACAAGTGAATTTTTTAATGAACAGATTGCAGAGAGTGTCAAGGCGGTGTACACCGAGCGAATTCTAAGGTAAAAAATCCTCCACTGGCACTGTTTTGCTTTCATATTTCTGACTTTTCATATTTGCAATGGTTCAATGTTTTGTATTGGTCAATGGCGACTGAAATAGAAATCCGAATAGCAGTTAAGTCCTTTACTTTTGGAAACAGGTTGAGTGACAATCAATTTTGAAATCAGCCGAATAGATTGTGTTATAAAAGATAGGCTATATACAAAGTGGCGTCGCATAGAAAGACTAGAGCTGCTCACGAGCTTTATGAGCAGAAGAGAAGAGACGAACACCGACTTCTCAGAAGGAAAAAGAAAGAGCATGAGAAGCGTGAAATTGAGGAAATTTAAGAGATGTTGATACACGGACACAATTTCCGAACCGAAGCCTATAGAGACGAGCAGGAAACATCGTAGAAGAGTCCAGTCGATGCTGAGGATTTGGAAAGATCATTTCTGTAGACTGTATAACTGCGATGACGAAACAAATACCGCTGTAAGGCAGAATGAGCCTTTCAACCTGGACGATGGAGACCAAAATTTCATGTTAAGATAACAATAACAAAGCTCCTGGAACGGACGGCCTGACTGCCGAGCTCTTCAAAGCGGCAGGCGATGTTTTAGTAAGGAGCATACTCATCTCTAAAATACGGTCGGGCGAAAGTATGCCCGATGACTGGAACCTAGATTAGATGGATTTTCTTTAATGAAATGATGATAGGTGAATGTATGCCAAAACCCTGGTTAGGGAGCTTTCTTTTTACACTCTTGACATACAATGCAATTTAAAGTTTACGGATGATGGTAAAGAAACCTCGCGAAAACCACCGCTAAAAGCGTTTGATAGAGTTCATATGAACAGCGCTAAAATATCAAAATGTATAGATAGCCAAAGAAATTAACACGAAAGTTTAATGCACAACGGGAGTGGCTGTGGAGGATTCGAAGTTTTAGTTAAAGTGTAATTCCATGCAAAACCTATTATTAAAGAAGCAAACCAATCTTTAACGAAGGCATTTAAGATGTTCTACCATGGAACGGTCAATGGACGAAACGGTGTTGGAATCGTTGTTGCAGCGGATCTTCTAAACAACATCGTTGGTATCTTGAAAATAAGCGACCGCTTGATGAGTGTTAAACTCGTCATACACAATGAAACGTGGAACATTGTTAGCGCGTACGCTCCACAAAATGGATGCGACCAATCGGAAAAAGATACATTTTGGTCAGAGTTCGGTAATTTGCTTAGAAATATACCTATCGATGAGATGCTCTTCGTAGGCGGAGATTTAAATGGCCACGTCGGAGAAACAAATGTTGATTATGAGGACTGCCACGGCGGTAAAGGCTTTGGAACCAGAAATTCAGCTGGCGAAGACATCCTTGTAGCGTGTAGGGCGTACGGCTTAACCGTCTTAAATACAATGTTTATTAAACATCAACGACATCTCATCACCTATAGCAGCGGAGGCCACGAAACGCAAATAGATTATCACCTCTGCAAAATGCCGATGAGAAACCGTGTTAAGGACTGTAAAGTAATACTTGGAGAATCGCTAGTAAGCCAACACCGTCTGCTCATTACAGAATTTTTCACAGCGGAACCACCGAAAACACGGGCATCGTTTGGAAAGCCAAAAATCCGGTGGTATAATCTATCGAAGGAACGAAGCGCAAGATTTATCGCACTGGCTAAAGAAGTACTTCAAAATATAAATGGTATAGCAGACTCACTTAGCCCGCAAGAAATGTGGAACAGCATGCACGAGGAATGCATAACACTCGCAAAGTCCCATCTGGGGACTATATCGAAATACCATTACGTTGGCAAAGAAACATGGTGGTGGAATGACGAAACCAAACGAGCTGTGGCCGACAAGAAGAGTGCATTCCAAGCGTGGACAAAATGCGATCGGAGCGACGATATCGAAAAAGCTCGACTGGCTCTTGAATACGAGCGTCTTAAAAAGATCGCAAAGAAAGTCCTGGCTCGAACTCGAGCGGCAGAAGCGGAAAACCTGTACCAGGAGTTGGAACAAATATCCTCACGATCGGCGGATAGAAGACAAGCTATCCAAGAAGTTCAAACGTCGTACAGTACTAAAATGCCAAATATTTTAAAGCTCGCTGCACAGAGGAGAAAAAATTCAATGGAAATAACCTCGCCGAAATACATCAAAAACGCAGACGGTCGCCTATTAACAAATGAAAAGGAAATTTGTGACCGGTGGCTTGAATACTGCAAGGAGTTGCTTAACAAACAGTTTCCACGTGATATCGTGCCGACAGCTGGTCTATTCGAGGAGGAAGTTTCGGACTTTTCAATCGAAGAAATAAGTATAGCAATTGGAAAAATGAAGCGGGGGAAAGCGGCGGGACCAGACAGCATTCCATCAGAGTTTTGGTCGAAGATGGAGGGGATCGGCAGCGTTTGGCTATCGAAACTTTTAAATAAATTAAAATGTGGACAACCTATGCCGAATCAATGGAGAAGTAGCTTTTTGGTTCCATTATACAAAGGAAAAGGCGACACTCGAGAATGCAACAACTACCGTTCAATCAAGCTTATATCACACACAATGAAAATCGTCGAAAGAGTCTTAAACGAACGTCTTCGGCAAATAATAAAGCTCGATAATAGCCAGTGTGGATTTGTTGAAGGAAGATCGACAGTGAACGCTATCCAAAGCCTACGAATAATAATGGAAAAGCACCGAAATTCGTCTAAGGATTTACACATGGTATTTATCGACCTCGAGAAAGCATTCGATCGAGTGCCTAGGGATCTCATATGGGCCGCGCTGAGGTCTCAAAACGTACCGGAAACGTATGTTAGAATAATACAAGACATGTACGGAAACGTGAAAACTGCGGTAAAAAACTCTGCTGGACTAACGAGAGAATTTCCAGTTAATGTCGGAGTGCATCAAGGAAGCGTACTTAGCCCTTTCCTCTTTAACGTAGTATTCGACTATCTTTTAAAAGACTGCATGCGCGAAGCAAATGTAACGCCAATTCTCTTCGCTGACGACGCGGTTATTCTTAGCGATAACGTCGAAGATTTACAGAACGCCTTAGATTCATGGAGAAATGCGCTAGAGAGAAACGGGTTTAAAATAAGTCGTTCAAAGACGGAGCATTTGACGTGCCCATTTGCGCATCCGTTGCGACCTGTTCCGGATATAATGTTAGACGGAATAGTTCTTCCGAAAAGCACTATCTTTAAGTACTTAGGATCAATCGTTAACATGGAAGCGAAATGTGACGACGACGTAAACCACAGAGTGAGTGTGGGATGGATGAAATGGCGGGAAAATTCGGGAATCTTTTGCGACCGAAAATTTCCACTTAAATTAAAGGGGAAACTCTACACCACGGTTGTTAGACCAGCTCTTATATACGGTTCACAGTGCTGGACAATGTACGAAGCGTTTAAAAACAAAATGACGGCAGTGGAAATGAAAATGTTAAGGATGTCTAGTGGAGTCACTAAACGCGATTGCATTAAATCTACGCGTATAAGAGGAAGTCTACATATAAAAAATTCGGTAACCGAACAGCTTGAGGCGAATAGAATAAGTTGGTATTGCCACGTTCAAAGAAGATCTGCGGAAAATCCGGTTAAAAAGGCACTATCAACTACGGTCACTCCAACTGTAAGAAAACGAGGTCGAAAAAAGAATTTCTGGATTTCTCAGATGGCAAATGCGCAACAACGTCTGGGGTTAACCACTGAAGCGATCCAGGACCGAGCATTATGTAGACGCGTTCTGCGGTCTGCGACATTAGCCAACCCCATAAGCGGAGCAGCAGCGATGCAGTAAAAATGGGAAACTCGTTACGCATAAGTTCGTATAACGAGGAAAGGGTTAATAAAAGGATAAGAAGAAGAAGAAGAAGAAACCAATCTTTAACGATTTATTTTGCTTTAGTCGATGAAAGAGCTATCAAAAGGCAACTGTTACGCGTACGTAACTCCTGACATATTTGCCGAAGTGCGATGTGTTTTAATACTTAGGCCCTGTGGTAAACAATCAGAAGAATTGTTACGATGATATCGCATAGAGTTAGCATGAATAGTTTTAATGACACGAAAACTCCAGTATTTTGTGACAAAAGGGCATAGCAGTGTTGCGCTATGAACGAAAAGTATAATGAATGAAAATCCGACAAAACCTGATTAAGAAGTCAATTTTACTTACTTTCACTGGAGTCCCCTTAAGTATTTCCAATTGGCCACAGAAGTCAAGAACGTGGGAAAAATCATATTTGCTTTGTTCGTCATTCTCCGGACAAGGTAAACACAAGCGTTCACTAATAGCATAGAGCTGTAAAAACAATATAAAAAATAAAAAAAACAAATAAGTTATCCATACACATGAAGAAAAGAACGAAATGAATCATTTTCCCCATTACCTCCAAAGCTGATAAACTATACTCCCTCTTAGCACTGAGAAGACTGTCTCCACTTTCGTTGAAATATTTAGCCAAATCCTGTAGTAAATATATTATGTCATATTTATTGAAATCCAAAAATTCCGCAAGAACTCTTGGCATTGTGACTCGAAATAGTATGAGCAATTCTTGAAGATATTTCTCCAGTTGTTGCCTGCGTTGCTCCAGAAATGTTGGATTCTTATTTCCAACAAGCTAATCCAAAGGAAATTTCTAATTTAAAATTGAGTCATATACTTTATTTAACCGATAAATCAACCTTCTTCGGTGGCAAAAGCTTCTTGGAAATCAAATTCTCATTGACCAATTTCTCGTTTAGCTGATCGAAATCCCTGTAACGTCTCTCCAATGTCCACTCTACATCATGAATCTTGACTTGAACCTCATAATAGACAACACAGGATTCAATAAATTTCGGAATGTAAATTTCTGTGTCTTGATTATGATTAAAGTAACAAGACATTGTTATGTCTTGAAATTGTTATCTCATTTAAACAAATTTAGGTCGCTGATCAATTGCTGTAGAGTATCTGCTTTTAACCAGATCTGAGGGGAGGAAATACTATATTGTAGGCGTCTTTGGCTTAAACACTGGCTATTCCCAATACATCGAATTACTAATAGAAAACATTCCAAAGGCACTTTTGAGGCGAAAAAATGTTCATCTAACTGCGTAGTTATATTATACAATGAGAGACATGGACAGAGACTTTGTGTTCATGACTGTTAAACAGGTTTAATAAAGTTTACAGAAGGCAATTACACAATATTTGATTGATAAAAAATTTGCTTTAACTAGACATTTGTTTATCGAAAACGTCAGAACTCTGTCAAATGCAAATTTTTGACAGCTTGCATTGGGTTGCGCTCAGGCATTTGAAGTGCTCGGACGTGTGGTGAATTTCTCTGCCTGTGTTAGTCAATTACAACCCCTAAAAAGTGTACAGTTCTGAATCTGTATATAACAACGAAAAATACATTAGTGTTGTAAGTGATACAAATCTTTAGAGTGATACAAGTGTTTATTAAATTAATAAAGTGATTGCTTAAAAGTATTCAAAGCAATGATACTCGGTAAAATAGTAGGGCTCCCTCCGAAACCTCCTGACCAGTCCTCTAAACGATCAGTGCGAAATTCAAACTCATTTAGTGTCCAAATCGCAAGCACGCCAATTTCTAAGAAAAATAAAAATCAACTCGTGCTACCATCTGACTTACTAAATAGCGAAGATATTCAAGCTATAAACAAATCTGTAAGCAGCTGGGCGAATGATAACATTAGCACCACTACTAACACCAATGATTTACATGTCGCAATGGATGGAATTCACCACAGCGACACAATCGATACAGTGATGCCATCCTTACACGTTAACAACAATTAAAGAACTCTTAACAATTTATTAGTGAACGACCAAAAATCGTTTAAGCTAGTAGTGGAAAGAAGAAAAAGAGCACCAGGATTGGACAATACCACAAACCCCAAAAAAAAAATTACACAACAAGTAAAAAACTTAGGGCTTCACGACACCTTCATGAAACATTTCAAAGACTGTGCAGTTGAAGCTTATTCGTTCATGCCTAAGCAACTAAGAAGACCGTCCGTCTTACTAAAGGGATTATCTGTCAGGAAGTTAGGGAAGAGCTGGGGAGACTAGATCCCTCGTTCAAGGTCGAGGTAAAGCCCTTCGGTACAAAATGGTCAAAAGAAGTAGGTATTGACCTAGGTTTTTTCTCGTGCTCGGTCCAGGACATGGAACATCTTGCCTGGCTTAAAAGTATCAAATTTGTTCTGCAGCACAAAATCTGGTGGGATTCCTTTAAAAGAAATGGCCCCGTACAATGTTTCAGGTGCCAACGCTTCGGGCACACTAGTTCCTACTGCGTTTTTAGGGCAAGGTGTGTAAAGTGCAATAATGCGCATGATGAAGGCAAGTGCATCATAAAAAGAAAAATCTGAAGAAGTCGCGTGTGTAAACTGCAAACAAGTTAGACACCCGGCAAACTTTAAGGGCTGCCCTAAGCGGGTTGAGTTCCTACAACGCAGAGAGAAAATCAATCACCCAATTTCTAGTAAAAGGCTTACCAACCAAAGTATCCCCCCCAACTAGCTACTTAAGCTCAGTTTCCTACGCTGATGTTACCCGTGGGACCTCGCACCATTACCAGCCCTCAAATGACAATTTTGGAGCTAAAATCTTCTCCAATTTCTTAAAAGAATCCAAGAAATTATTCGGTCTATCTATCTCCTCTTTGATAGAAAAAGTCCGTGAATTTTGGCCGACATATTCAAAACTAAGTGATCCTGATAAACCTGGTGCCTACCTAGGCTTCATTGCGTCTCTTTCACCATGATAAATATACTGTCTTCAAACGTCAATTCGCTTGTTGCTTTAGACAAAATGATCGAGGTAAGCCGACTGCTTACTGATTTTTCACTAGTAGCCCTTCTCCTCCAAGAAACATGTTTGACCAAAAATCACAAAAGATATTTCGACGGTTATCAGTTTATTCCAAACCCCTCAGGTAGAGGCACAGGCATTTTTATTAAAAACAATATAAAATATTCTGAGATCTGCTTTGTTAACCGGCTCTGAACTAACGCCAGCATTGAATGATCTACTTAATTTAGCGGGAACGAATGAGCACTACATACTGGGAGGCGACTTCAACGCTAGACATTAATACTGGGGAGATAAGACCAGTAACCACAACGGACAGTTGTTATTTAATTGATTTCAATCTAGTCACTTTTTAAATCTAAACTCATCTTGATTTCTTCTTAATTTCCAACAACACTTTATCCCCCCCACATTTAAACCAAAACTTCTCCTGCGTGACTCTAGATGCTATTTCCGACCACTTTACCCTACAACTCTCCATCAAAATGGAAATCTCGTTTGTATCATTTCTCTCAGAGCCCTTCCCAGTCACTCTAAAAAAAACACCGATTGGGATCTGTTCAACTTTGAATTCTCACAATTAATCTCAAATAATCCTATTCCTCTCAATCGCAACCTCTCTAACAGTGAAATAGATACCCACGTTGACCACCTTTCAACCTCACTTCAAAGTTGTATTCATTCCCATTCTAAGCATGTAATCCTTAAAAAATACTACCTAAACATCTTCTCTGACACATTAAACCTATTCAAAACTAGGAAAATCTGGAAAAGACAATTGAAAAGAATCTTTCATCGCTCTAGTAACAGAATAAACGATGAGTATAAGTGCCTCTCCTCACAAATAGCCTGTCTCTCGAAAATCATCAAAGACACCGTTCGTAATGAGCTAAATGAATGTCTTAGGGAAAAACTTGTGAACCTTAAACCGTCGCCAACAGTATTTAAAGTAATCGATCAGCTTACTGGCAGAGAAAAAATAAACAGTAGGTAATACGTAGCGTCCTTCACGACACGGAAGCCAAACTATTAGCCTTCCAAAGCCACTATACTAGGATCTATGAACGTGTCACGCCTACTGCGAACGAACCTAACACCGCCGGAGTACGCACTCTGGTAAGTGTTTTTCTTGCCTGGAACCGGGAACAAAGAACATCGAATTTCTCAGCCGAAAACTTGGCTAGTCACTTGGTGAGCAGTTCACCTCCGAAAGCTCAATATCCCTCATTATAAGCAATACAAACAACAAAAAATCCTCAGGCCCAGACGAAATTTCCAACTTCGTAATTAAAAAATGTATCAATTTCCCATCCTCTTACAGTGATAATAAACAATTGTGTTAACAATTCTTACTTCCCCCTTTCCTGGAAAAGTGCCACCCTCGTTCCTATTAAAAAAAAAAACAATACAAGTTATATAGACAATTTCAGGCCTATTTCACTGTTATCTAACCTAGGAAAGATTTTAGAAAAAGTCCTTTACAATAAAATCAGATCACAATCACAGAAAAATCACAAAATCAGAAAAACAATCACTCAACAGAACATGCCCTAAAAAACATTATCTTCAACAATTTAAGACAGCAAAAATGTACCCTCGCATGCTCACTTGATCTGCGTCAGGCCTTCGATTCAGTTTGACACGATGGTCTACTCTCTAAGATCATATCATTAGGCTTTCCCACCCACTTCTGCAGAATCATTTCCAGCTTTTTAACCGACCGAATCTTAGGAATAAAATTGATCAACCAACTTTCAGAGACAGTACCTGTAAACGCGGGAGTCCCTCAAGGTTCTATGGTCTTGGTCCTCTCCTCTTCAATATTTTCCTTAGCGATTTCCGGTCTCAACACAATTCCAGCAACTCCATTCTATATGCAGATTATACCACTTTGATTGACTCTCACAAAAGGACCCATGTAGCGCTTCGGGGAATCCAGTCTCACTAAACAACATCCTCAAGTACTACAAGGACTGGGGAATAAGCCTGAATCATAATAAGTGCGAGCTTATTTGTTTCCGAATGCCTCATCAAGAGGTCACCATCTAGCCGTCAGAGAGAGCAAACAACTTACGCTATCCATTGAGGGGAGAAATATTCCCGTGAAAACAAATATAAAATATCTGGGTGTCATCCTTCACGAACGACTAAAAATGAATCCACAAGCCAGGAACGCACTTACACTGGCTAAAGCCGCCGCCGCAAGGCTTAAGTCACTTTTGAACTCAAAAGCAGTGAATACCAAAACAAAAACGCTTATATATAAGACACTAGTCCGCCCAGTACTCTTTTATGGTTTCACAGCCTGGTTTCATATCTCCCCAAATGTCGCAGAAGAAATACAAAGATTCGAAAGAAGCGTGCTCAGAAAGTGTGTTTACAAGCACAGAAGAATGTCCGGAAAATGGTTTAGAAACGAGACAATCTACACCACTGCACAAATTTCACCTCTGCTAGAATATTTAATTTTACTGTCCAAGAAGCGCTTGAAACTACTTAACAGCCACGAGAATCCAATTCTAAGGAACTTCTTTTTAGAAAATTGCGACTCGCCAGTAAGCATCATAAATGAGGAATCGACTCCTCAGTTGACCTTAGCACCGGACAACTCATTTCTGCCAGTTTTCTATAGAAGAGCGAATTCCTCTAATTATAGAGGATAATACCTTGTCCCCACCGAGACTTTAAGACTCATCCCAAATGTAAATATCTGTAAATTTGTTACTATAGACCTAAGCACAAGACTGAATTATGTAAATAAGGAGTTATTTAAGATTAAGATTTAAGTTATTAAGATATTTTTACACTATAAAACCAATGAACACTTTTGTTACATTAAGGTTTTACGATATGAACCAAAGTATTTTTATTTTTAAGCAACCTGATGTACAAATAATCTCATGTGAATTATCCCCTCAGGATTTTATACAATATACACTATATCTATTAGCGTCATGTATACGAGTATAAGTACATCCACGAATCTACAAAACGAGGTGATAATCCTGCCTTAAATTTTTTACTCAATTTTTGTAATACTGCATAGTACTAAACATTGTTTTATTACTACGTTACCATTATTAACTAGACGTATGATTAATATCTTAATTTGTATTACTATAGTATAAAACAATATGTACCCCAGCTGTAAAGGGTCGGAATTGGCAACTAGCACGTCGGAAATAAGTGGCCTCACTGTTTTCAATTCCTTCTCTCATTTTCTAAATTCACCACACTTAATGTCAGTGTTTCTTTTGAGCGAACACTTATCGTATGAATTCATTTCATTTAAGTAGTTAAATCTTAATCTGTTATTACACAAAAATGTCTTAATAATTGAAATTATTGTTATTGCCAGACCAATTCTAAGTCGGCATCCTTTTATTTTAATTTTAACTTATCATTATATGTAAAACAAAAAGGAAGGCTCAATAAATAAAGTTACAAGTCACAGCTTGCATTGTTTTGTTGGTTTGGGTTTTGTGCTGAATGGGTCCAAACCTCTATGCGAGGAAGTGTCAATACAGAACTATTTGCAAAACGTTGTTTTAGTTGTTTCAAAATTGATTTTGTTAAAACATTTTGATTAATTTTTTTTCAATATATTTTCTCATTAAATGAAATGGAAGGACTATTAAAATCGTTGAGCATGCTGGTTCAAAAACAAGCTAGGCTTTTTTCGAAATCAACTACCTAAAACGTAATTTTATTCCCAATAACAGATTGCGCTATGTTTGTTAATTTTTACTTTTGTCAATGTTTTTTTTTCCATCTGACATTTGATGTCACTCTGTGCTTACTTTATAGATAGACCAACTGATGTTGGTAATGACCGAGGGTAAGTCATAATTGAATTAGATCGTCATATAAATATGCGAGATATTGCAGAGAAGTTAGATGCATCACATACAAAACTGAGAGATAAATAAGAATGGATGTAAAGAGATTCACTTTACACGAAGAATCTATATTTGTGATTTGCCTTTCCAAAGCAATGAAATTTATCATTTTTCAAATGTATTAACACCTGATGAAAATTGAATGGTGTAGATCAACATCAATCGAAAACAATCATGGTATAAGCATGATGAACCGGTGCAATGAAAGAAAACTACTAGAATTGATAAATCACTGAACCACACACATATTCGGATACTTGTGTAATATTATTAAAGCTTGCTTGAGGAGTGACGTAACATCCACAATGCACCCTCGGCGTTGCACCATTAGATTTTCATTTTTTTCGAAGCTTGCTATTCAATGATGATGCAGTGAAAATTTTCACTTGGTTCAGTTTTGTCCTTATTAACGTCAGGAGTTCTATGAGGATGTAATTATAAAATTGCCAGAAAGTCATCGAACAAAATGGAAAATATATTTTAATGAAGGTTGATTTTTTTTTCAACAACAAATCTCCGACTACTTAGGTATTACTTCTTATGACATCGTGTGGCGCAAGACAATTTGTTCATACGTCAATAATATGACCCTTATTTATTGCCGGCAAATATTGTTGTTATATCATATGAAAAACTGATTCTTACTCAGAACGAACCGTAATGAAATAAAAAATTAACAAGCAAAATATTTATACCTACTTTCAAAATTGCAGTAATTACGAGTAGTAAAAAATGTAAAAATTATTTGACATCTTTGTAACACAGTCAAATTAAAGAAATCACCAACTTTAATAACATGTGTCTAATTGTACAAGGCAAAATATTTTGGCATTCTTAGGGCGCATATTCTACTAAAACTGTAAGTCAGAATTTTATGTTACTAGATTTTTCTGATCACCCTGTATTTAGAAGCTGTAAATCATATGCGCTCGATAAAATACTGGAGGTTGGCATCACTGCCCTGTGTTATTTATTTCTTCATTTTACTTTTTCTTTTCGTTTTCTTACAACATCTAGTCTTTTCGTGTACTGACTGCTGACTGTGGCTAGTTTTTCTGTTATTCCATTGCGAAGTGAACGAAATTTTTCACCTTTCTGTGTTATTCTGCATTAGTATTTTCCCCAACGCCTGTACAAAAGAAAAAAAATATCGAACGACAAAAGGAATTTAATGGAAAAAAAGAAGCCTTTATGAATGCTTGCGCAAATATTGAAAGTAAAAACCCAAATCCGGATTGATATTGCGTGGCCCATCGTCGGAGTAATAATTGCCTTCGCCGTCGTCGTCGTCGTGGTGTATTTTAGTGCCTTCAATCGGATAACTTACAAATTACCTAGTTTGAAACGAACGAAACAAAAGAAACAAACAAAACACACGTACTTCGTATCCGATTGTATGAAAATATTTTTATAATGAATTTAAAACTCCAATTAATTTCTACGCTACACCTATTTGCTGGATTAATTTTATTCAGTTCGTTGCTTTCTGAGGCTGGCCGTCCTCCGCCTCAAGTGAAAATAAACAAATGTTGTCGCATCGGAGAATACTTGGATCGTTCGAAAGTATGTCTCGCTGGTAGCTCAAATAAATGGGTGCCTACGGTGTTTCTTGTAAATCTTCGCAAATACTTCGCAAGCAAAGGTGAAAGCCCAAAATTTATAACATTCGAAGAAAGCACCCGACCGCGAGAATGCCAAGGTCACCAGCTGGAATTGTTTCTCGGTAATGATAAAATCGTAATTTTTTCCAATGGATCTCTCTTTTTACGTGAAAAAATAAAGTTTATCGGTATCGACGATTATTGCGTTGACAAAGAAGCTGCCCTGGTCTGCTTTCGCCATCTTCATGCAGTGGACTCGCTGACTGCTCCCAAGAAATTGAATAAAGTGAGAAAGTGTTGCGGACCGAATGCAGCATACGACAGTAAGCAAAAAACGTGCATCTATCAGCAGAATACCTCAACATTAATAACAGCAACAGCAGCATTATCAACAGAAACACTAGCGGAAATGACGCCTAACCCAGGAGATATCTTTAATTCCACAGATGTTGAAATAGTATTCGGTTTTCCCGATTGTAATAGTACGAATTTTGCCATTGTCAGTAATTTTAATTCGGAGTTATTCAACGTTGAAACTGGGAAGTTGACAATCGATTCGGGGAAGGAAATATCATCGGATGAATTCTGTTTGGAATATACAGTGGGTTCGGATGAAAAAATATCATCGGTGGATATATTTACATGCTCCCATCATATTTCATCTCAGCCAGCCATGTGGAATAATACAAATGATGATATTCACTTTGCCGTACTTTCAACGGGTCTGTTTATTTCGGTTCTCTTTTTATCGGCCGCTCTGGGTGCCGGATTTTTAATGCCATCCGTCCATTACGTACTCCATTGGAAGTGCCAAATTTACTATATAGTCTGCCTTTTGTTTGGTGATCTACTATTGGCTATAATACAGATATCACGGGATGCTCTTACTGAAAGTGTGTGTATGCTGCTAGCTACTGGCACCCATTTCTTCTTCCTAGCCGCATTTTTCTGGCTCAATACGATGTGCATTAATATTTGGTGGACATTCAGAGATTTTCGACCGTCATCTCTGGAGAAAAATCAAGAATTATTCCGACTTAGATTGTTTAGAGTCTATGCTTGGGGATTATCCGTCATCATTGCTGGAACCGCCTTCATTTTGGAGAAAACTTCAGAGAATGACTTTTTGAAACCGGGTTTCGGAAAACATTGTTGGTTTAGAGGAGATTTGGAGATGTTTGCCTTCTTTTTCGGCCCAATTGGGATTCTACTTTGCATCAATTTAATGCTTTTTGCATTGACAGCAAGGCAGTTAACTTGCGGACTGTGGAAACGTGACGATGTTAAATCCACAACTGAGAGAACTGCTTTGGGAAAAGTCTGTCTCAAGCTTGTTATCGTTATGGGTGTTACCTGGATGGCTGATGTCATATCATGGCTTGTTGGTGGACCTCAATATTTGTGGTATTTCACAGATCTAATCAACGCATTGCAAGGTGTATTCATATTCATTGTTGTCGGTTGTCAGCCACAAGTTTGGGCTGCCGTCAAACGAATTTGGACAACAAAAACCAGACAAGAAGCGACCAACACAACAAATGCTGTTCAACATTCAAGCTCATCAAATGGTCTTCCATCGATTGGTGATACTATTACCAACAACACAGTTGCTTCGGATAATGCGACAAAGATTCCAATGGAAACTGTTTGTTAAAACGACTATTAGGCCAAGCAAGTATTTTTTTTTTTCTTAGCATACGCTGCCAAGTATTCAAATTTGAAAAGAAAAACAATTATAAGACTTAGTATACAAATGTATTTAGACTTAGACTATAAACTAAAGTGTTCTTAACAAATGAAAAGTAGGAGTACGAATGCGGATTTGATTAGGTTACAAGTAGACAAACTCTCTGAAAATTGTCTTTTGACTCAATTCAATTAGAATTTTTGTAATATATGTTTTGTAACGAAGAGTGTTCCTGACTCTTAATCAAATCCGTCTGAATAAATGATTCTTAGGCTACAAAAAACAATGACAATGGTTGCTGGTTTGAGAAGTATTCCTCATTAACATCTCAAATTCAAAGGATCAAAGATCTCCTCCTTTTCTGTTTGGTTGTATGCACTTTAATTGTTCATCTTGGTTTGATTTAACTTAAATTAATCTATTGTAATGCTGAGAAACGACACCGTATACTGCTATTGTGCCTTAATTTATCCGTTCAGACACAAAATTGATGCTTTCCTTTGTGGCTTTTGCTTTGACAAATTTCATTCAACAATTGTATGAAATTTATATTTGATCTGTTTGGGAAGTATCAAGATACAAGTTGATGCTAATATGATTGCATAAAGGCGTACATAATAATAATAACCATGAATAAAATGCCAGCACGACCATGGTGCGGTCATTCATATATCTTCCTTGGTGGCATACATTTCATCCCACACACTGTTGATAATATTATACGTAAGTGCTTCTCACTTGGTACTTCTTTGTTGAACAGCAATCAAGTTGAAGGGGGCTATTTTCAATGATAATCTTGTTACATTTAACATTTAATTGCTAGGAATGGTAATCGTTTGTATTTTTCTTTGAATGACAAAGCGCCATGTAATGGTTCTTTTTTAATTTTTTAACTTTAGTATAATTTTCTTTTATTAATTCTTCGGTGATACATCTTTACCGTACTATTTGACTTTTTTCATTTTTACTTTTTCCTTGTTTTACCCTTTGGAAACGCACCGATATATCTATTAATCAATTAATTCAGAATCCAAACAAAAAGTGTTCAATGCAAATAGAACATTGATCTTCAAAGCAATCTCTCACAATATACTTTTCCAAAATGTCTTCAAAGGCATAAATTGCTTTGTTAAACATACATATGTATGTACCCAATATCTTAAACCCGTTGCACCGATTTGCTTTTGTTTTTGCTACCTCCGCCAACATGGAACATATATGAAAATTCAGAGTAAATGTTAGAAAAACCTTTTTTGAGTGTTGGCAATGATCCAATGAGAATAATGGATAAACAGTGTTCAGACTTCACACCTAAAGTGAATGTAAACCAGCTATTTTCAGACATTAGTATGCGGAAGGGTTATTTATGACATTGAGTAGAATAATTCTCCGAAAATCATTGCTAAGGATCCCTTTTGTGGAGGGTGGACTAATAAAAGGAGATAGTCAGAACATGCGTACATACATATGTGCGATGAAATCTTTGGAAGCTAAACTTTAATGCAAAGCCTAAATCTTTGCTTTAATTGAACATTGTAATGGAAATATGAGTCCAATTAAGTATGGCTTCAATAGCGCTTAATTGGTGTAGTTCATTGTTGCGAGAAGAGTTGCTGTGTAGTTAAAAGTGATAAATTGAAACAAAACTAACTCTTCGAACATTTCGAAAAACCGTAATTTTGCGTCTATTTTAATATTGATGGTTTTGCCGACATTGCTGCTCTCAACAGTTTTTTTTTTTCAATTGAGTTTCTTTTGTCTTAATGTATGTAATTATTAAATAGCTTGACACAATTATCCTTGATGGTACTTTAGCGATTTTAAACTTTAACGTTTTACACATTTTTAGCGAATATGTTTTATCAATTATGACAGTTTAAGAGAACTTAAGTATAGATAGATTGTGTTTTGCTTAAAACCGACTAAATACTCAGCATTACTAGTTAAAGAAATCCTTCTAATATCTGTAGAACTATCTGCACTTATTGCCTTATTTAAACATCCATAAGAAAGTGTATTTATGAGCTGATTAAAACTTGTTGTATGTACGTATTTATGTGCTAGGGATTTTTTCAATTACGCACTTATGCCAAAGTTTATCTTATTTGATTGTTTAAGAGTGAATTGGATGCGTACTGTTCAGACCTGCTATGCTTGCCAGCCTGATAATAATCTTTACTTGGGTGTGGCTGACTTGATATTTTTTTTTTCCGCCTGTAATTTATCAGAAGCAAGCCTACTTTATATAAATAATTTATAATGTTAGATAATGTTGATATGCGACCTCTAAATCAATATCGTAGCCTTCCAATCCCGTGATAATCTTTTGGACATTTTCGATGGTTTTCTCTCTGAAGTCATCTCGCGGAATGATGATCCGGAAAAAAACGTTTTTTGTGTAGAGCATTTTTTTTTATGTTGAAAGTTCAGTGAAACCCTGATATATTTTCCAAACTGTCGCTAAAATAATCAACATTGACTCAGGCGACCTTCTATTTTCTTATAAAGATTGCTATTTATGTAATGTTTTTCACACTTTAAAGTATACTTATATACCTTGTGGCTCTTGGAAACAATCTAGCTCATACACGTATATGTATATCAAAGAAGGATATGTTAATCTGTTTACTAGCCCACACTATGTTCTCTAATATCAACCGCTTTCGTATATGGTTCCCAGATCTCAAAATCAACATTTTTATTAGCTTATTAAAACAAAGAGGAATAACTTTAAGGTGATGTTGTATATTGAACACCAACACATAGGTCTACACTTTGCAGAAGAAGCAATTCGAATAAATGTCCTTAACATCCCTATCGAGTTCATAAAGTTGACATTAATCCCACAACTGTCTGAAATTTAACTGTTCAGGTTTTGCATACATTTTGAAGCAGGTTTATTTGTCAATGATAAATGCAAATTTAAAATATCAAATATGCAAGGTCAAACATTTTTTTTATAATAAATTCGAAATTTAAGAGCCAATTTTATCGTTTTGTTCATGGACAGGCCTAACAAACATGATCGCCAAATTATATATTTCTTTTACAGGCTAAAAGGCTTACTTACAGTCACTCAAATCAAAGCAAATATTTTCTTTAAACCGAATCACTTTTTAGCTGCACATAAATCCCCTTGAAACGAAAGACTCATAAAGACAAAAATCAGCAATTGGAATTTAGTCTTAACGCAACATTGACTGGTGATATTATCATACACAACAAATTCAATATTGACGTTAGCGATAAATAAATTAAATTCACATGTTTTCTTTTCACTTTTCTACGTGTGCAAATTTTCCTTATGAATTTATTATGACTCAAATTAAATGCCTGATTGTTGTATGTGTTTTAAAACTCTTTAACTGAGTTCTATACAGTACTGGATTAAGTTATTCTGCAAATAAAACCATATCGTGTATTTTCTGGCATACATACATGTCTCCATTTCCTACTTCCCATTGAATTTCTGAAAATGCAGTCATCATCCAATCATTGCAGTGCATAAATAATAATGCGTCACAAAGTATTTTAGCCTTTATTAGAATTGACACACAATTAAGAAAAGTTATTGTAAGTTATACTGCCTAGGACTTACTCGTATGTTTGTTATCATTTGACGTAGTTACGCACGAGTACTCATTTTAATGGGCGAACATAATACAACATTTATTTAAAGTGAGCGAAAAGATTTCTCAACATTTTATTTAACCTATAAAGAATATCGGGCATATTGTCTAGGAAGAGTAATGCAATTAAACGAGAGTTCTGTCGTATGTATGTATTCAGTTGCTTAATCTGCGAAAATCAAGCTAAAAGACAGGTAGAACTTGTTGAGCTATTTGTTTCAATCATTCTTATACGAATCATTTTATTGTTCTCTGAAGCAGAATGCAAAGTAAAAACCTGTCTGCGAAATTTTTTTTTGGGATCGTTGATAAATCAACACTGGCATTTAACTAGAATAATCGCAACTAAGTTTCTCTAATAATATATCTCCTCCAGATGTTACTCTACCAATAGCAAACCGAATGCAGCTTTTGATTCGTAATCTTTGCTGTCTATATCAAGGTCGATGCCAAGAAAAACATAAATTTTAAAGTTGTTCGACCAGCTTGGTAGCCATTTTTTCTAGAAATTGTCTTCATTATGATTCTCAACCCAACCCTGTTTGTGACAATTCATCGCAGCTCAGCCGAATTGTTTTAAATTCGTTGGAATTGTCCATTTCTTTTGCTTTTTGTGATCAAGTTTTCATGTCGCAGTGTGATGATAATATTGAGTCTTCTTGTGCTCCGCTATGAGCAAAAAAAAAATATGTCAGTGGCAATATCACTTAGCACATAATTTCATTATGTATCCAAAATAAGTTCTAGTTCAAGGAGGTTTTGCTATAGGATCTTATAATTCGCTATTTTCAATGTCATGTCACGATAAAACCATATGAAAAAAAGTTACTGAGTTTAATTATCCTAACATCCTTATGCATGCATTCTGCTCTATATAAATAATTCCAATCCCCCGATTGATTTCATGGATATTTACCAAGTCGTTATAGCACTATAAAAGCTGGGTTTCACAAAAATTTGAAAAGTTTTCAATTGATGTCTTATTACTTTAGCGCGATTTTGACATGCGGGTATATTTGTAGGGAATATGAAGGGTCCAGAGACTACAGATATGTTCAGACAATCATTGAATGTTTTGCGATGGAAAATATTGTTTTTTTAATACGCATTTGGAGGGTGTTTTAGGTCATCTTATTTTCAAAAGTACATCGCGCTCCTATGAATTTAAATTTAAGCTCATAAAATTCACTTTTCCTTGCCACGAAAATATAATATGTGTCCGTTCCTGATCATTTATACATTTGCTTAGAGTGTTTTGTTTTCTTTTAAAATGACTTATACAAGTTTGTTTTGTCTTAAAACGCTGGCGCCAACTATTTTATAGACTAACCTCTCGCATTTGTCTCCTAAATTCCCATCATTTCAAAAGCATTCACGCAAAGCCCACCATATTCGGAAGTCTCATGAATGTTGTCATTTTACTTTATTTGTTGGCATAAGTTCAACAATTGGCATAATACTCGTACGCGAGTCTATTCTCAACATCAGCAATTTATTATAATACTTGGAAGCGCCAGCAAACCAACAAAAAAAAAAACCACTGTCACTGTCCTTTTGTACCTATGTGGGAGTAAAAAGAAAAAAATAATGAATTAATCTGAAATAATAAAACAAAATTTTCTTTTATTTATTTCTTTTTGTTCTCTTCCTATTTTATTCTTCCTTTTCTTAAGAGACATTTATTTATAGCTAAAATGGCAGTTATTTTTATATTGTATAATTCTTGTAAATTATATCGTTTCGGGGATATTTTATTTGATTCTAAAATAAACGAGCAAACATACAAGACTATATATAACCTAGCCTAACCACACAACGAATACTTAACATATTTATTTATGCCTACATGGTGATCGTTTTATTTGTTAAACATTATAAATACATGTTTTTTTTTTGTTTTGAATTATTTTTTATTTTGTACATTTTGCTAAGAGAGTCTTTTAGTTTTTTACATAAATTACTCGTATGGATTTCTTTTTATAAGCGAACAATTTGTTATTTTTCAATTTGTAAGTCATTTTTGTCTGTCTCCAAATTGTTTTCATTAATTTTTCATTAGATACATTAACTAAAACCGCATCTATTATTATATAATTTATTTATACAATTTAAGAAATGAATTAAAACAAACAACGAATATTAGAATTACTAAAAAAAAAACAAATACGTACAATTTATCATATTATTATTAATTATTACGTTACTTTACAAATCAAAATTCTATTAAAAAAAGAAAAGAACAAAAACCTTAAGACTGTATAAAATTAAACTCCAATTTCGAATATTTTTTAGGAATTGTTATTTGATATAAATATATATACATACATGTTTTGTACAACTAATATTAATGAGAGGATAAATTGTTTGACTTGAATAAAGAAAAATACTCGAATATACAATTAAAATTAACACAAACTAATTTATTCTTAAATTTGATTTTAAGTATTAAATAACTTTTTTTGTTTCGGCATGTATCAAAGTATTTAGCAGTTTTTGCACACACATAACGTGAATGAACGTATATGAAAACCTACTTTTTGGCAGCTTAATATACAATTGTTTGTATACTCTTGTAAAAGCGAACGAATTCTTTTTTATTTTGTTTGTATTAAAGTCATTATTAATTTTAAGTGTTGTGTAACCCTTATACAAGTAAATTTTTTACTTAATATATTATTTTTTCGTATTCTTTATGTGAAATAAATAATCATTATATTTAAAAAAAAGAGGAAATAAAGTTTTGTTTTTTTTTTCATTTTTTTATTGAGAACGTATCTTACTAAGTAGTTGTTATATCTAATCCTTTTCTGGTCACCTGTTACGACTCGATTCAAAAAAGGTTTATTTTCATAGTGCCTAAGCAGAGACATGGCCATGGAAACGCGGCCCAGGTTATTTTTTTCGTCAAACAATGGGGCACCCACATGTCAAGGTTGGAAGTGAATCCAATTTTCTCAGCAATCTCCGCAGTTGAGATCTTGGGGTTATTAAATCACTAAGGCTGACCCAATTTCATCAATCCCAAAGCGATATCACCTACTCTTAAGTTACCAAACCACTTTTAAACGGTCCTTACAGCAGGAGCTGTATTGTTGCAGTTTCGACACTCATCATTTTCGAAACTTGTGCAGCATTACATAACGAAGGTGTAACTTCTCGTTCTCTATTTTAGATTTGTTTTTTTCACACACAATTTGACTTCAACTCAACGGGTTCTAGCGATAAAATGAGTTGTGATGCAACGACGTATCCATTGGCTTACAACATGTCCCTAAGGCAAATAATTGCTTCATACAGCAAACATTCCACCACGTTTGAACACCGTGCAAGAGCTTTTGTAATGATCCAATAGAAATAATTCGCTCGGAGTTATCCGGCAAATGTAGTTGCTAGATGATCACAGAAATTATTTTTTAGTAAAAAAAATGGTGTTACTACCAATAATGACGATTGATGAATTACGATTGATTGGATTAACATAAAGTAGGAACTAGTCACCCCAGAAGTACTGTCATGAGCCGTATTTGTGTCAAGTTTCTTTTGACCTTAAATTACGAACATTAGCCGACCGCCCTTGGTTGGGACTGCGTAATTCTTCAGTTAGACCCATTATGGGAGGATCGTACTACTGAACACCACGATTCTTCGCCTGTCATAATTTTGTTTACAACATTTTCATCTTGGGCTCACTCGTTAAATAAAATATTAAAAAGTATCCACACGACATTATTTTTAGTTCTTTGTTAAGGTGCGTGGTAAAAATTTTGCTCATATTTCTCTTTTGCCAAGATTATTGTGTAATATATATGAGCATAAGCGGAGAAATACGCACAGCTCCCTCCGCTGGTCTGGATGTTCTGTTTCATTTGACGTCCCTCGACTACTAACGCAGTTATTCGCATTAAAACAATTTCGAAGTGGACAAAATAAATTGTATGGCCACCCAGATATTCTTAACACACTAGGAATCCTACCAGAGAACATCAACTACACTATACCCAAACAATGGTTTGACAAAAAGTTCCACGTAAGCATTCCCTCCAGATCCTTCTGGGAGGAAAATGGCTTCTTGGACGATAAATCAATCAACTTCTACACTGACAGTTCAAAGACCGATAGTTGGTGGTTGGTGTCTTCGCCGATAAGCTTAACTAAAACCTCACCTTCCGCCATCCCAATCACTGTAGCGTGTTCCATGCGGAAATTGAGACAATTAAGAATAGAATAGAAAATTAGTGAATAGAACACCCCACCGTTTTTCTTGACGTCTACCTAACATCACTGGCATCGGGCCAAAGTAATCTACACCCATAAACGTGAAAGGTGCACTATATAGCGATAATCTGGCTGCAGGAAATGAAGCTATTTCTGGTGGTTGTGGTTTTGCTCTTGTGTTCCAACAAACCTGGCATTTGTGTATCAAGGACTTTACCAAGCATCTCAATTTTGGAATAAAGAACTTTTGTCTCACTTTGTTCATCACTTTTATTATTTTTATAAAGGAACTCTTCATGGATTTGTTTGACGACAAGATGAGTTACACAATTATTTCTTGAAAGTATTATTGGTCTTCTCATTCTATCACTGATGTAACTAATAGCATCAATTCTTCCTCGAACTCGCAGGATTCCATCTGCATCTGTATATGGTGACAGGTAAGTGTTGTAAGTTTTTAGTTTCCTTATTAACTGCTTGGAGGTAAATTATTTCGTCGCTGAAGTTTTCGCCTGTGCTGTTCGCAATATAAGTAATTCTGACAGTCGAAGTTCCTTTTGCGTTAAAATTCCTGTTCGAGGTCGCTATTGCCGAATTTTTGACTTGACATTTCTAATAAGACGCAGCACATACTATATGCCACAGCATTCAGCAAACGTTTCCATTTAGAAAATTTAGTGCCATTAATAAATCGTTCTTTATGTACTTCTCTATGCAAAGCTATTAATTCTTCCTTTGTCTGCCATTGTATTGTAACATATTTTAGCCAATCGCTTTCCTCCTGATAAAGGTAACTTGGTCCACGATACCAACGATTTTCAGCAACTAGCTTCGGAGGTCTTATCCATTTTGTAGCATCATCGGCAATGTTGAATTTTGAAGGTATGTAGCGCCAATCCTTTATTTTTGAAATGTCCTGAATTTCTACTGCTCGAAAGGCGACAAACTTACTATATCTATGATGACTTGATGACCTTATCCAACTAAGAACTGCTTTGGAATCGCACCAGTATGTGATTTTCTCCATTTTAACAGTAAGATGTCCTTGATTTTATTTATTGAATCTGCATCCCATTACAGCTGCATCAAGTTCCAGACGTGGAACAGAACGTAACTTAATCGGAGCAACTTTCGTTTTCGTATCCAACAATGAACACTTGATTTCATGGTTTCCTTTGATTCGTATGTATGCAACTGTAGTACATGCTTGTCCGCTCGCATCAACGAAAACATGTAATTGGCTTTCTACTTCGGGCCATTTTGAAAAATCACTTAGATGTGATTGTTCAACTGTGATGTGACTGTTCAACATGCCATAAATTCTTAAGATTAAATTCTTCTTAAGACTTCACGTTTAGAAGGCCTTTTCTTACCTTGCTGATTAACTTTGTTATATCGAAGGGAGTAAGTGTATTCATCACTATGAAGACAACACCACCACATTCCTAGGATCTTCTCTGCTGACTCTTTTGGACTTAAGTTTATACTCATATTTGTTTCGGCTGATAAATCGGGATTTAGAAGTTTCATAACTTTTGACGAATTCGACTTCCAATTGCGGATTTCAAATCCTGCTTTACGGTGACTATCCAATAAATCGTCGACATAGTGGTTATCTACAGCACACTATATGGGTCTTGGATAACGTCCTTTGAATTGAATTGCGGTTTGAGTTTTAACATATTGTGCAGAGCTTGGTGAACATGTAGCTCCAAATGTCACCATCACTCACATAACATAGGTATCAGGTTTAATTTTGCTTTCGTCATCCCGCTACAAGAACCGTAGTACATGTTGGTCTTCTTCAGCTATATTCACCTGGTAGAATATTTCTTTGATGTCCGCTGAGATGCATATCTTTCTTTAACGGCTTCGAATCAGTACACCAACCAAAGAAGAATTTAAATCTATGCCTTTCATCAGTAATGCATTTAACGAGATTCCGTCGACTTTTGCAGCTGCATCCCAAACAATGCGTATCTTTTCAGGCTTGTTGGCATTCCGCACGGGAAAAATGGGGGGATACCTTACCTTGCCCCGGGGAACACATAATTCTAATTTATCAAGTTTGCGAATATACCCTTTTTCCAAATATTGTGCTATTTGCTGCTTTATTTGTTGTGCCAACTGGGGATCCAATTTCAAACGATTCTCTAGACATCTCAGCCTTTGCATTGCCATACAACGGCTGTCTGGTAAACTGATTTTAGAATACCGCCACAACAGTCCTGTTCCTGTTCACCTATCCGCGTAGTAGTTGAGGAAAGAAGATTTTGTTCCTCCAGTAGTTCATCCGCAGCTTTTGGCCCTGCTACACCCAGGTTGTCAACAAAAAAGTAATCTTTTACTTGCTGGCGTGGATTTTCATCTGTTTTCACGCACTCACATAGATGGTTGTTGACGTCGAAATTCGGATTGTCCTTAACTGCGTCTTCTGTTGTAGTAAATATTGTCCATCCTAGTTTTGCAGCCAGCGGCTCATCATCATTACTTCTTTAATGCGAAGAGGGACTGCAACTTTCCAATTGCGCGGACCTATCAGTGAGCCGGGTCTTATCCCTTTATAGGATTTGATGGGTAAGTTTTGAAGATGTTCATACTTCCTCGCTAGTTCTTGGTAGTTCAGTGACTGTGACGGCAATTTTAAGTCTTGAACGGTTCTTACATTTTTCAGGATAAAGCTGGTCGCGTTTCGAAAGACTCCAGAAATACTTACTTTCACCCTTTTTGAACTTTTCTCGCATCGGGACTCACCTGCTGTCCACCCAAAACACAAAATGTTACCTTGGAGCTGCAATTTGTTTGCGATTTCTTCATTTATCAGCGTACTTGATGATCCTTCGTCTAAAAGCGCATATGTCATTTGCTTCTTTCCGTTCACCGTAACAATTACAGGTAGAATTCTGAAGCGGATATTTGCCAAGGTTTGATGGGTCATAGAAAATTTGTATTTTGATGATGATGAGCTACTTTCGGTTTTGCCATTATATAGTAGTGGATGATGTTTTCGTTCACAATTATTTTTTATGCATGGCACTGGCGATGAGCATTTGAAAACATGTTTACGAAGACATTGTAGATAAAGCTTGTTCATCTTTACACAATCCCAACGCTCGTATAATTTCATATTAATACATTTGCTACAGTTTGCAACAGACTCACAACTACTTTGGCAAGCCTTGCATTTTTAGGAATTCGAACCTGTTGCAGATAAGCTTAATGTGCTCTTACTATTTTCCCGGTTATGCACAATTGTCGTCTCCTTCTTTCCTTTAAACGGTTGCAATTGAGGTTTAGAAATCGACCAGGTTGTTGCCGTAACACTGCATGCATCTATTGCAACATTGTTGATCCAATCTCCTAATGTACTCAGGTTATTTGGATATAGTGCCGTGCGTTTGTGTGTAGCCCAATTTAATTTTAAAGTCGGGGGCGGTCTGTCTACCAATTCCCTTATAAGCATGGGATTATACAAATGATCAGTCATTTGCGTTTGTTGCAACGTTGAACATAAATTTTAACAGCAACTGAAAATCCAACAATTGTATCCAGCTTTTCCATTTTTGGCCACGGCATTCTTCGGACCTTTTCTATGTGATAGTTCATTACTAATTCAGGTCGACCAAACATAAATCTTAATTTGTGGCACGCATGATGGCATTGTTAATTGTGCTTCTACTGCTTCCTTTGCGTTGCCTCTTAAAGAGCGTTGCAGCCGTATTAAATGTTCGGTGTCTTATGTCTTATATAATAATGAATTCACGTTTTGCAGTTTGTACATTCCGCCATCTTATCGCTTTTACATACGTTCTCCTCCTTTTTTCTTTTCGCCTTTACATTCATTATCCTTCGATTTTACATTTTCTTTTCTTATTTATCTGTAGTGCTGTTTGTTTTGACTATTCAGTTCTTAACAGATACAATTATTCGACTCCTATCACCCGTGCTATAGGTACTGAATTCTTTGCCTCTGTTTTGCACCGTTCGAAGTCTACCAGGTATGTGAAGGTGAAATTGATAAATAATAATTTTATTCGAGGTATTGTCCATCGCTAGCTTTACATTGTTCCAACCTGCCCGACAAGTTGTGGATTCCACATCAAAACAAACTGTTGCTCTTTCAAGGCAAACCACTTTTGTACATTTTAAGATGAAACTCTGCTCAGCATGTGCGTGTCCCATCGGTGCAAAAAAGTACTCCTTGTAATTGTAGGGAGTCTGATGAGTACCTAAGCCGCATGCGAAAGTATTTCCCACCTTCCTTGTAGATGTTTTATCATGAAGTGAAATCACTTTCCGTTGCCTCTTTTGATAATCAACGCAAAGCTTGATTCAAATTGATCATTTGTTATCAGTAGGGTTCAGTTTCGCCAGGTTTTGTAAGCTCATAATGCATCACAGCCTTGTGATACTACGAAATACAGAAAATTGTCTTCCTTTCATTGCGATTTGGCCTTGCAGTCGATGTCAATAGTTCGCCTGCAATTACCCATGATCTTTTGCCCTTAGGATTCATAAAGTATATCCACTTTTCATCGCTAGGAGCAATTTATTCGAAACATTTTTTTGTACCTAGTTAACTCGTCAAAATCGCCACTTTTCTTTTTTTTTTGAAACCATTCTAATTTAGCATGCTCACCGTTAACTGCGACAAGCATTTGATGCGAGTCTGTAGCAGTTTTGTACAAATTGTAACAAAAAATGAATCCTGTATTCAAAACTTAGTTTAGTGCGACGCGCATAAATTCCGATTTAATATTTACAAACCTGGTAAAATAAGACGCGCGAATTCGTAACCAAAAGTCGATGTTGTCTTACTAGTGGTTTATAAAAATCATCTCATAACCTCTTACCCGCTTTTTCGCATTAGTCTAGCATAGCATTTGATATTCACCAATGTGGTACGAAACTATATCACTTATAATTTGATCCTTTGATGTTTTATTTATCTATCGACATATTTATTTTTCCAGTGCCTTCTTGAGGTGTAACGAGTTTTATGACCATTAATCGGTTGTTGAACTGTAAGATAAGATCATATGCGTATCAAACTGTCAATATAATAGCAACTGCGTTCTAATTTCGTTGCGTCATTGTCCCGATGTTCAAACTTACAATTCGTTATTCATTCTCGGAATCATATTATCGTTCGTTCGCGGTAGACAACTACACAAAAATATATCTATTCTCATCGGGATAATTTTTTTGATATGCAAAATAAATATTCCGAGGAGAAGTGCCGTTCACTGTGCATTCATTTTCATGATGTACTTTCGAACTTGTGGTGGTGGTATGGGCAAATACAGAGCAAATACTGCTCCGAAATAATTCTGCTGTAGATATACCGCATTTATTGCGTTCTGGTTAGGAAAGAACGACTATGTTTTAGAGTGATAGACTTTACTTAGACTGATGCGCAGCGAAAAGCGAATTGCTATTGAACGTTTGAACGATAACTTAATCGAGGATTCTTATTTTGATGATGAATGTCTTCAATTGCCTTATTGGCAACGTCTCATATTTGGGTTCATTGTATTTCAATTTTGGGCGGATAAAATAATTATTTACTGAAGCCATATCAGAAAGCTATGTAATGTATTTTTTACATTGGTTAAAGAAGCATGAACATTATCAATTCGCTCAAAACTAGTTACATGGGAAAGTTAATTTAGTAGAATTATATATATTCTCAAATTTATTTATCATATTAAGTTTTTGCACATAAAGAATATATCAATAAGTTTGACAAAAGTTTTTGCTTCTCAGTTTTAAAATAATTTTAAAGCTAAATGAACTTCAATATCTTATACCTTAACATCAATCGAGTGACATAGCAGCACAGTCCGCCAAATATTATAAAAACGACCTACAAAATAACACGTAAGTAGATTGATTTATTTTTCTCTTACAAGTTTTTTTTTTAATTTATTTAATTTAGAATAAGGTCCCAATGTTTTTGCTTTTAATTGAATATGTATTTCCTGTTCTATTATTAGCAATCACTCTTTTCTTCTGATAGTCTCGATTTTTCAAAAGATTTCCTTCAAAGAAAAATATAGCAAATTTTAATTTATCGTAAATAAACAGTTATGTAGCCTGCCCTAAGGATCCCTCAATTACGAACTTGGTGCTTTGACATAATCAAGTCGAATGGTCAGCGATGCTTCAAACATCCGATTCTAAGCAAATGTTAACTAATTGTCAAAGAAGAAATATTTCATCCGCGTTGTAAAGTGTTTTATTGTGATTTAAAGCCAAAATAATAATTCAAAGTTACGAATAAGTTGCAAATAAAGGGTGGACATTAAATAAAAAAAAAACTACAGCGTTATTCTCATACAATATGTCAACTATAGCGGATATTTTCTTATAGCGTCTGAATTGTTCTTGAATTTTTGCCGTAATCCCCATAAAAAAAAGTCTAGAGACAGAGGTGCTCATGGTATGTCCCTGTATTTGCTGATGAGTTAATTGGAAAAAATAACCCTAAGCTTCTCTATTGCTTCTAGCAGTACGAGTATGTGGAGTGCCCTCGTCTTACTAAAGTTGCGTTCTGGTGTTGAACCTGAGAAACGCTGCAGTTGTGGTACCAAAAACTTGACGATCATTCGGAAATATGCGTCGGCAGTGACTGTCTCATGCTAAGGGCCAATAATTCCTCGGGCGGAAATTACACACCACACTGTCGTTCTTGGACAATGCAAACGTTTTTTATGGCGTTCCTTGGGCTTTGAAGGCGACTGTTTCTGTTCTGTTTACTAACACAGTCATAGATATGAAAGTATGCTTTCTTAGTAAACAATATATTCCAGCATCGTTTTCGCTAATGTTTCTCATAAAGAATAGTTCTTTTCGTTGAGAAACTGCATGATTTGCATTTTGTATGGGTAAAACTTTAGTTGGTTTTCCAAAATTGTGGATTTTCATATTCTAGTACAGGCCGCAATCTTCTTTATCGATTTTATGCGGATTGAGCATTATTTTGCGTCCAACTTGGGCCCCATGTTCTGGCGTCGATTGTGATGTTGATGGTCCAGCAAGATTTTAGTTAATAGTTGTCTGTTCTTGTCTAAACTTTTTAACCCACAACAACATTAATTGCGTGGTCGGTTTATAATAGTGTTTTTCTCACTGAGGTATAGTTTCCCACCATGTTAGAAACTATCTATACTATTGTGGCAGCACCACATATAGGTAAAATGTGCCCTATACATACTTAACTGCTTTGGTGCTGCATAGATTCCGATATTCCCCTCATTCGTCTTTCGCTGACGTCACCACCAAACTTTATAACGATCACTGAAAATCGATCGTTTGCCTTCGACACACCGAAGACTTTGAACAGCATATACATGAGTCACATCTATTTTGTCTCTTATCTCAACATCTTAAGGCGAATTCTCGCAATCACACCTGTTGAACTTAAAAAGTGGTTGATCCGTAGAAGGGTTTTTCTGCAACAGCGTTTCCTTGCTCGATGCCTCCGCTATCCAGACTAAGCGCACCTCAATAGAAATTCGGTTTTTCATTTTATATCGAAAATTGGGGCTGTAATATTCTTTAAAGTTCAGAATAATTCTCCATTCATTCTCTCAGTGTGGTTGAGTTAAGTGTTGGCAGCATATTGTTAATTTGTTATGCGGTCATCAGTCAAAAAAAAATTGTCTATACCTGTGAGCTTTTTTAACAAGGAGACTCGATGCAGCATGCTACAAGACTCTGCTTGGATACAGTTTCCAGCCTCGTAGGTTGAAAATTATAAAACTGTTATTACAGAACATGACTCGCTTTTTGACTTAAAACGAATGACATGATAGAAGAAAATTTTCCATGCCAATCCTAGCATGTGCAATCTTTTGCAACAACTTTAATAAGTGTTCTCTATTTGGTTATCTGATTATAATTCCAACCAAGTATTTCCTGGGTCGTCGTGGCATCTGTACTTGTACTGCGCAAGATAGGTTCACATTCCAATGCATGCTCCCAGTTCATAATCCGTAAAAGTTTCCGGTCGTTATACAGCTGCTGACAGGTTACTGGTGCCAGTAATCCGGATTATATTTTTTTTCAAATATAACAACAATTCTTTTCTTGACTGTAATTTCTTTTTTTGAAATAAGTACGAGTAATTATAGTATAAAATTAATTAAATTAAGGTAAAATAAAAAGAGAACATTTTTTAAGCTTTCAAAGTTTCGGTATACACCTGAAAGGTAAGCGTTTTATAAATATACACATGGAAATATACACATGACCTGATTTAGCCAAAAATAGTTTCTTATTGTTGAAAAAATGCAAATCGCATCCATTCTGGTTGCCAGTCTTTCGTTTAACCGGATTGATAAAGAATCTTGAAGAATTTAATAACTTGAGAATTATGGAATGTTCGGAAACTTGTTAACTTAATATTAAGTAGTGAAAACATAGTTTCAATGAAAAGCAAGTTAATAAGAGTTTGGATTGTAAAAGGTTTCACACTTTATTAAAAAGATTGTGCTGCGAATCAACTACAATTTGTTTTAGCAGTGAAATAAGTTATATAACAATCAACTTTAACTCTAAGAATGATGATAGTCGGATTTCACATCAGTTTAAAATGTCTACGAGCTTAGGCATATAGAATCCTCTTTCAAGGAGAAATAGATGCATACTTGTATTGCTGGCACACTTCAGAAATTTGGTCAAATTTTAGTATTCCGTCAAGACATCTGAAAGTCAAGTGTGGTCAATTCTTCTGGAAGACAGTAGAGAAGCCTCATTTGTTACCTTTAACCTTTTGCTTTCGACCGTGCTGACGTAAATTCCCCAGAAGTAAATAAATCAGTACCTAAATAATTAAATGACAATAATAATAGTTTCCCTTTTGGAAATCTACTACACTACACTGGTGCATCTTAAACTCATGTGTGGATATATTGAAATTCTTGATAAATAAAGGATCTTGGTCTAAAACCGTACAAAATACGTCTCGTGCAAGAGCTAAAGCCACAGCGTTGAATTTTCGGTGAGTGGCCCTTAGAAAAGTTGGAGGAAGATCCCCCTTTTATCGAAAAATCACTGGTCCGTATTTTTCTAAAATGACCGTGAGAACAACATAACGTCAATGGCACCCGCTATTGTTCAATGATATCGAACTTTTTTTTTGCTCAAAATCCACGAGCTGAAACTGGTCGACATGTGGTTCCAGCAAGAAGGCGCTACATGCCACACAGCACGCGAATCGATAGACCAACTGAGAAATGAGTTCAGTGAGCAATTTAAAAGGTTAATGGCAAGCATTATTGATTTATCAGCTCAAATAAAAATTGTATACACTTTTGTAATTTTCCTGTATTGTTTTGACAATTAAAATCCAAACATTTAAAAAATCACATATTGTAATGCTTAACAGCATTCATCGGCAACTAAACTGCACGACGAACAAAGAAAATTATTTAATACCAAGTGGTACAGGAAAAAATTTCACTGAATACGTACACCCAAGCTTTCATTTAAAATGAAAAGGGGATCAGACACTGTTATAAACGATTTTGAAGTATGTAGGTTCACAGATGGCTCCAAATACAACGATATCAAAATTAAGTCCTTAAGCCCCTCTGATTTCTCCTGCCTTGAAGACTTGCGAAAAAGAATACAGAAAATGGGAACAAATATTCACTGCACATTCATTTGTTATAAAATTTTAAATGACACTTAAGTAGTGGCCCTAAAATAACGTCTGAAAAAGATAAAATATCTACCTGTTGGATGGATAAGAAAGATCGTTATTGACCAAGACGCGAGACGGAACTATGAAGTAATGTTTTTTTCCGCATTTTACTGTCCTTTAAAGTCCACAGAGCAGTGGTATATTTGTCTGGTTCTCTGAACACAACAACTTGAATAACTCCTTGTTAAAGTGGATGTATGGAATCGTTTTTGAATGAAGCTCTTACATTTAAAATCATCAATTTAGCTTGTTATATAAATTAAAGATTATAGACAGAAAGCTGTTTTTCCATGGTGACCTTGGGCTGACGAACTATACCCACGTTTTCTTAATGGGGATTTATATAGAATTGGTTCGCGTCTAGCTCAGTCAACTTATTTTAGCTTGTTAACTAGCGAAAACTTTAAATTCAGACATAAAAACTAAATAAAGAGTTCTTTCAACTAATTGACTTATACGTTTCTAAAAGCCATGAGCTTCCTGAATTTCAACAAATACAGTAATAGCGGTTTCTTAAGAGCTTCAGCATGAGAAAACCAACAAAATCTTTTTTTTTGTTAAAATTACACCGTTTCACCTTGTTCAATGAATGTACTTCTGTAACCAGCTCTTTTAGATATATTTTCTAGTAATTATGTCGCTGACATTGACAGCTTTCTTTTTACTTATTTGTTTTATATACCACTCAAAAGTTTGCGGTCATTCAGAACTCATTCTCTATACTGTTATTGTTTGACTATAGTAACTAATTCAAAATTCGATTTTTACAATAGCCGACAACAAAAAAAGTTATAAAGCTTTTTTATGAGACAATGGATTTAATTAATTATTTCTTTTATGTTGGAGTATTCAACTTTGAATTACCTCTTATCCCATATGTCCGCTATATATTTAAATAATGGGTCATAAATATTTGATAAAAAAAGGCATTATTATTCATTCACTTGGAGTCACTGGTTGTGAAAACAGTGTTATTTGAATCAGCATTATTTTTGAATTAAAAATGGCACCAACACACAAGATTTCTATAGAAAATATTTGCCTAAGGAGAATAAAACATTACGTACATAATACAAGATTAAATATTCCAAAGAATTTGGTACCATTCATGAAAAGGAGCTCTTGGGCAGACTTAAAGTCACACCAAATTTAGAGGATTTAAATATTAGCGTTTTTTCAAAGAGGAAACGCCAGCTTACAGCCCCTATAAAAAGGCAAGAAACGGCAAGAGTTAACCAGCTATTAAAAAAACAGGTCCATTAAAATGTTGAAGTGTGAACTTCAAGTGTTTAGAGGAAATAGGCAGATTTTTGTCCGTAGATCGAACCAAGAGAGTATGGCAATGTGTAGTTTCAATTGTGAAGCATGGTCTGGGGTTCGTTGTGTTATGAAGGACTTGGGGATTTGGTAAAAATCGATGACGCATTGACGAGAGAGGGATATAAAAGCATTTTGATGGACCACACTCTTCCATAAGACCGTCTTTTGATTGGGTATAACTTTTGAATCCAACAACATAACGACTCCAAACATTCCTCAAACCTTTGTTAAGGAGTACGTTAAAAATAGTTCGAAATATGATATGGCCATCATCCCTAGATTTAAACCCAATAGAACTTCTATGGACCAAACCAAATCTCTTGTCGCCCTATGGGTGGCAGGGGCTCAACTGTTGTTCCCAATCGGAATGGCGTTCAATCCCAACCGCGCCCGAAAGACATTCTTTTTCCTTGCAACTAAAATCAAGTGAGATGAATGGTTGCCTAGAATACAAGAACAAGTTAATTTACACTAAAAACTAATCTCCCCATTGAATGTTGGATGCCACCCATGGAGTTAAATAACCACTGAGCCCAAAGATCTTTCTCTCTCTTTCTCTCTCTCTATCCCATTTTCCGAAAAACTTAATATGTGCTCCGGCATTTTAAGAGTAGTCGTATGCTCTTGAGTGTTAAGTTCTTAAAAAAAAAATTACCATTACCATTCAAGCAGCTTCAACACGGGCACTGGAGGCAATTCCGCAAAATTAGCTTGTTTTAGGAAGTTTACAAATTTATAAAAAAAAGGAGCAGGGCCCAGAATTGTAAGCCCTCTTCAAAAATTCTAATAAAAATGGTATTGCCATTCTATCTCGTCATTTAATTTGGGTGGCATCTTTCCAATATTGTTTTGACAGCTGCTTGCCCCTTAAAAGTGGGTTGATCTTATTGCATTTTGCCACTTTTATTTTATTGGCAATTTGGTTTCGCAGATACCGATGTACGATAGTTGCTTATATGGATTAAGTCTGTAACGCTTTAAATTAATAAAAGATTTATTTCTTTGTTCAATAAGTATCCGAATTTCAGAACTAAAATACCATGACAGAGATATTATTATCCCACTATCATATGTCGGACTCAGGTGATTCCGATTTATTGTAAAGTTTCAAGTCAACAATAAAAGATCATGCTTGGAATAAGCAAGTTGGTCATAAAACTTATTGTTTTAGTTCTTTTCGCTGCATTTACTCGTCAGTTATTGAACATTCGTACGTTTAGAAATAAATTCAAAATAAATAAATAAATTGCTTTGCACTCATGAACCAATCCAAAGAGCTATTACTAATAAAATTTAATTTCTTATCGATTACTCGAACCCACTCGATGGTGAAAAAGTATCATAAAACTCGTTTTAGTTCTTTTGTCATATATCTACCAGTACAAAGCTCTATAGCACGAATATATACATGATCGACATTTTTCTCGGTGAGGTCTACAAGTACAAATTGTTAACATAATAAATCTCTTCACACACATAATCAGGGCACGTCTTTTGCTTCATTTTATGAACAGAAATTATCAAATTATAACCTGAATGTAAACAAAGGCTTGATCGCGCTGACAGCGAGTCAATAAACGATGAATCAGAATAGCTATTGAGCCACACAATTTACGAGTTCATATCACAGAAGTTAGATACTTGTATCCTCTTATGTCGTAACACATAAAGCGTTATCGTATGTATTAATGGCAGATATTCGAGGACGCTTATATGACTCTAGAGCATTACTTAAGACGAGGCCGTTGTTGGGCAATTTCGTTTAAATTTAAATTTGTCTCTACAATGAGTAAACTTATCGTATGTGCAGGTAATAAGCTGGTTTTTTTTACTCTATTCTATGTCAAGAATGCTACTTATAATACACATCTAAGATGAACTTCAAAGACTTAACCATCTATTTTCAATCAAGTATATGTTACATTTATGCTCTTCGGGATTGCCCATCTAAATGGAACTGAAAGTTACTTTTTTTTTCATTCTGAAAACTTGCTCATTAGATCAAGTTTCTAATAAAGACAGTCCATTAATCATTGTCTGTCTATAGTATTCCTTTACACCAATTTCTTAGTTTTTTTTGTAGAAAAATGAGAACACGATTAAATGATAAAGTGCCATCACATCATTGGCAAGTATCTTCAGCCTGATGTTAATGTAGGCAGGCAGGATACTCACAGAGGAAGTGCTGCGCAGTGTTTTCAACACTTTTAAGGCAAGCGTTGCAGATTGTGGTTCCAAGCATATTTCGTAAATAATATTATGTGGCTAATGAGCATTCTACAGTATTTTTTATTATAGGACAACATGAAGTTGCTGACCTTTTGCAGATGTTGGAAAGCATTCATTTAGACCGCCAGCATCCAGGGGAATCATATTGTACAATCTTTAGCTGTGCTAACAAGAAACCCAACTGGGAAGGGAACTGAGGACACAGGTGAATCCAATGCAGGTTGGTGTCTTGAGACACTTACCTTTGAACCTTGCAGACTTATCGCAAATTTCATTTCTTGGAATCCCATCGTGAACCAAATAAGACTCTGTGAATAGAGCTTCATACAATGCTCAGAGAACTTTCGCGTTTTCTTACAAGCTTGGAAGTAGTAAAAAGGTAAATCAAGATCAAGGCCTAAAACGCTTGGCGTTGGCTTAGAAGCAGAAATTGCCCCCCCCCCCCCTCCCTCTTCCAGATTTTTTACTATATGCATAGTTCATGTTCTCAAACTCTGTGTATCTCCCTTTGAAAATCAAACACCTATTTCACCAATAAGAAATAAAATCTAAAGCTGTCATTTTGCAAAAAGACAAATGAGATTCACCGTTTGGAGTCATTCGCGAGGACCCGAGTACAAAAGTAAAGCCGATTTTTTACTTTCGGAGTCCAAAATTGAAATTCACATCGAATTGCATTAATCAGCTAATTTGCAACTTCAGTGGAAGGCACTTTTCGATATCCGAAGAAACTTCAGTATTCAATCCGTGTGGCATCGGTTAAAGAATAGTGCCGCAGTGCGTCCCAGCTTGTTGTAAGAGGTGACTAAATGGGACACCAATCATTCACAGGCAACTATTACACCAAAAGCCTGTGACACTTTAACACCTTAAAACTTTCCCACAAGTTTGTATTGTTTGTAGTGGGTTCCCGCGTCTGGAGACTACCGGTGGGGTAAAAGAACAGTCAATCAATTTGAAATGAGCATACAAGTGTCAAACCACTCAAACTTAAGATACACTTCATGGAAATTATCGCAATTAATAGCACTACCCCGCTGGGCACCACGCTTGCAACGCACTCGGGTGATTCCAAAGCAAGCAGAAGTGCTTGTGTCAGTGCCCGACGGATTCCGGGGGCGGGCAAAATGAAGTTTCCAAAATATTTTCCTAAACCTCGGTTTGCAAGTTGGAACCTCGGATCGATGACCTCAAAAAGTTTAGAACTGGAAGTGATTATGCGTCGCAGAACTTTTCAAATCCTGTGCGTACAGGAAACGAAGTGGTGTAATACAGGAAATAAAGCGCGTTTTCTAGATTTAAAAACTAAAGCATTCAAGATGTTCTACCATGGAACGGTCAATGGACGAAACGGTGTTGGAATCGTTGTTGCAGCGGATCTTCTCAGCAATATCGTTGGTATTTTGAAAATACGCGACCGCTTAATGAGTGTTAAACTCGTCATACACAATGAAACGTGGAACATTGTTAGCGCGTACGCCCCACAAAATGGATGCGACCAATCGGAAAAAGATAAATTTTGGTCAGAGTTCGGTAATTTGCTTAGAAATATACCTATCGATGAGATGCTCTTCGTAGGCGGAGATTTAAATGGCCACGTCGGAGAAACAAATGTTGATTATGAGGACTGCCACGGCGGTAAAGGCTTTGGAGCCAGAAATTCAGCTGGCGAAGACATCCTTGTAGCGTGCAGGGCTTACGGCTTAACCGTCGTAAATACAATTTTTATTAAACATCAACGACATCTTATCACCTATAGCAGCGGAGGCCACGAAACGCAAATAGATTATCACCACTGCAAAATGTCGATGAGAAACCGTGTTAAGGACTGTAAAGTAATACTTGGAGAATCGCTAGTAAGCCAACACCGTCTGCTCATTACAGAATTTTTCACGGCAGAACTACCGAAAACACGGGCATCGTTTGGAAAGCCAAAAATCCGGTGGTATAATCTATCGAAGGAACGAAGCGCAAGATTTATCGCACTGGCTAAAGAAGTAGTTCAAAATATAAGTGGTATAGCAGACTCACTTAGCCCGCAAGAAATGTGGAACATCATGCACGAGGAATGCATAACACTCGCAAAGTTCCATCTGGGTACTATATCGAAATACCATCACGTCGGCAAAGAAACATGGTGGTGGAATGACGAAACCAAACGAGCTGTGACCGACAAGAAGAGTGCATTCCAAGCGTGGACAAAATGCGATCGGAGCGACGATATCGAAAAAGCTCGACTGGCTCTTGAATACGAGCGTCTTAAAAAGATCGCAAAGAAAGTCCTGGCTCGAACTCGAGCGGAAAACCGGTACCAGGAGTTGGAACAAATATCTTCGCGATCGGCAGATAGAAGACAAGCTATACAAGAAGTTCAAACCTCGTACAATACTAAAGTGCCAAATATTTTTAAGTTCACTGCACAGAGGCGAAAAAATTCAATGGAAATAACCTCGCCGAAATACATTAAAAATGCAGACGGTCGCTTATTAACAAATGAAAAGGAAATTTGTAACCGGTGGCTTGAATACTGCAAGGAGCTGCTTAACAAACAGTTTCCACGTGATATCGTGTCGACAGCTGGTCTATTCGAGGAGGAAGTTTCGGACTTTTCAATCGAAGAAATAAGTATAGTAATCGGAAAAATGAAGCGGGGGAAAGCGGCGGGACCAGACAGCATCCCATCAGAGTTTTGGTCGAAGATGGAGGAAATCGGCAGCGAATGGCTATCGAAACTCTTAAATAAATTAAAATGTGGACAACCTATGCCGAATCAATTGAGAAATAGCTTCTTGGTGCCGTTATACAAAGGAAAAGGCGACACTCGAGAATGCAACAACTACCGTTCAATCAAGCTGATGTCACACACAATGAAAATCGTCGAAAGAGTCTTAAACGAACGTCTTCGGCGAATAAAAAAGCTCGAAATAGCCAGTGTGGATTTGTTGAAGGAAGATCGACAGTGGACGCTATCCAAAGCCTACGAATAATAATGGAACAGCACCGAGATTCGTCTAAGGATTTACATATGGTATTAATTGACCTCGAGAAAGCATTCGATCGAGTGCCTAGGGATCTCATATGGGCCGCTCTGAGGTCTCAAAACGTACCGGAAACGTATGTTAGAATATTACAAGACATGTACGGAAACTTGAAAACTGCTGTTAAAAGCTCTGCCGGACTAACGAGAGAATTTCCAGTTAATGTCGGAGTGCATCAAGTAAGCGCACTTAGCCCTTTCCTCTTTAACGTAGTATTCGACTATCTTTTAAAAGACTGCATGCGCGAAACAAATGTAACGCCAATTCTCTTCGCTGACGACGCAGTTATACTTAGCGATAACGTCGAAGATTTACAGAACGCCTTAGATTCATGGAGAAATGCGCTAGAGAGAAAAGGGTTTAAAATAAGTCGTTCAAAGACAGAGCATTTGACGTGCACATTTGCGCATCCGTTGCGACCTGTTCCGGATATAATGTTAGACGGAATAGTTCTTCCGAAAAGCACTATCTTTAAGTACTTAGGATCAATCGTTAACATGGAAGCGAAATGTGACGACGACGTAAACCACAGAGTGAGTGTGGGATGGATGAAATTGCGGGAAAATTCGGGAATCTTTTGCGACCGAAAATTTCCACTTAAATTAAAGGGGAAACTCTACACCACGGTTGTTAGACCAGCTGTTATATACGGTTCACAGTGCTGGACAATGTACGAAGCGTTTAAAAACAAAATGACGGCAGCGGAAATGAAAATGTTAAGGATGTCTAGTGGAGTCACTAAACGCGATTGCATTAGATCTACGCGTATAAGAGGAAGTCTACATATAAAGAATTCGGTAACCGAACAGCTTGAGGCGAATAGAATAAGCTGGTATTGCCACGTTCAAAGAAGATCTGCGGAAAATCCGGTTAAAAAGGCACTATCAACTACGGGCACTCCAACTGTAAGAAAACGAGGTCGGAAAAAGAATTCCTGGATTACTCAGATGGCAAATGCGCAACAACGCCTGGGGCTAACCACTGAAGCGATCCAGGACCGAACATTATGTGGACGCGTTCTGCGGTCTGCGACATAAGCCAACCCCATAAGCGGAGAAGCAGCGATGCAGTAAAAATGGGAAACTCGTTACGCATAAGTTCGTATAACGAGGAAAGGGCTAATAAAAGGATAAGAAGAAGAAGAAGAAACTTCAGAATTCATTTCACCATTCTTCCTGCTGATTAGCTCAGGATAGTGAAATAAGGATGGCTTCTAGTTTTTTTAAGTTTTTAAAAACATTCGTTTTGTCAAATTTATGTAGCAGGGGTTTATTGAGTGATTTTGAGCTATGATGACCAATAATATTTTATTTTAATACATAGTCCAATCCTTTCGATCTCTATCCTGATTTATTTTTGAAAGTTTTCTTTAAAAAAATTGGGAAAATGCCAAAAAAGTGTTTCACAAAGAAGGACTTGCCTACAATTGAATCCTTAGCCGAATTGAATCCTTTTCAAAGCCGAGAAGGTGGTATCTAAAATTTTGAAATGAACTTGTGTTTAGTAGGCTAACGTCGCTATATGGCTAACGAGTATATGCTCATAGTTTTTTTTATCCTTAACGAATAACTTCATATTCGAAATCTTTATTTGATATATCTTCATTTGAGTTCAATATCATGCATTATTCAACGATATTGATTATCCTGGGGGGATAAAGATCCCACATAAAATTCACTTAGTACTTTCTCTTCCTCTTCGATATCTACTCGCATTTTCTTTTAGTCGCTTTGTTGGATATTTCGGATATTAAGTTCTTAATCTGCTTCCTTGATGCAATATTGTTCGCTTAAATTTAAATGTTCTATCTACGTTGCTTTTGCTTATAGGGATCCTTACGCAAATCATCATTATTTCTAGACCAGCACGTCTACTGTGGTGTTTTTGAAAGGCTTTTAGTACAATTGCCACTTTTATAAACTATAGCGCTTAAATTAGGTGTGGCAGAATCCATTTTTCTTCGATTCAGCACTTTCCCGTGCTATGATTTTAGATTTTTGTATTCGTGGGTATTTTGACCTCAACAGATAACCGAGTCAATATTGGCCATCCAAAAAGCTGGAAACGGCACTGTATTTTATTGATTGCAACAGAGTGAAATGCCTTTTTAGCTGGAGACTCTTTTAGCATATTTTAAGTACTCGTATATTCTAGGCAGCAAATTACTAACTTGCTTCAAAATAATGTCTTAGTTTCTTTATTCCTAATTTTTCTAAATACTTTCTCCGATTGGGTTAAAAAGATACTTCAAACAAGAGCACTAGTATATTTAGGTACACGCTGCTTAGAATGCTTAGTAGATGTAATGTAAATCCAGCTTCCTGATGGAACCTACGACACTGTATAGATGGTACAAATTATTGATGTCACTTTTACTCCAAACTTCGACACCAGAGATCAGGCAGACAATATTTTACTAAACGTCTCCGTCTTCCGATGTCATATCACTCACAATCAATAATTGGTAGATATCAAAACGGGCATCGATTATTGGGTCTTTATCAAGATAGCCCGCAAAGTAATTATTTGTTAGATGGTCGAACTGCAACTGAACTTGACTGAATTTTAATGCAATGTTTCGCATATTTATACCACTGTCTCATATAGGGTAATTAGTTGCAATTGACAACTCTTTTTCTATCTATTTAAATTTAAATTTAAAAATACGCTGGCTATTTCATTACCAAATATTTTTTCTCTAGATTGGTAGTACTCTCACTGACGTCTGTTTCAAATTTCATAGTAAAATCTGCATTTTTTAAAAAGTTACGCACGTGTTTTCGGAATAAAGTAATTTAGCGATTTTATTAGTTATTATTATTATAATTTTTTATTAGTATTGAAACTGATTTTTTTTTTAATTATTAAATTTATTACCGAATTAAAATTTCTGCTGCAGAAACGTTGAGAATGTTGCAGAAGACACCGTTGGGTGTTGTCACAAAAAAATGTTTACAAGTGGTACAAACAATTCAAACAAGACAGAGAAAGCGTCGAAGACAAAGATAGCACTGGACAGCCATAACTGATGAACACCACGTCAAGGAAACCAAAAATTTGGTGGTCAGAAATTGTCAATTGAAAATAAGAGACCGATACTGCTAAAATTTCATTTGGATCGGTCCAGATTATTTTGAAAATTGTTTGTGCATCAAAAAAGTCAAATCTCGTTTGATTCCAAAAACACTCAATTTTTTGAGTACGTACATTTTTCGCCAAAAATTCATTTCATGTTGTCCCACAACTAGCATATTCGCCTAATCTAGCACCGTGTGACAAGGGAGGCCTTTACGATTACAGTAAAATCAGATTAGATAATTTCAGCGCTAGCTGAGAAAAACTTCTCTTGCAAATTCATCGTATGGCCTTTGATTTTAAAATTCACTGTGTGCAGAGTACTGCCTGAAGTATTGAAATCTAATTTAACTGTGTAATCTTAGTTTAGGTCCTATTTACTAGCTCTGCAGGAGCGATGATGATAGTGACTTCCACTATCATTCCAGCATCACCCCTTTGACCTAAAGATTAATCAAATTCAACAACAGTTCTCGCCGGAGGCACTCTCAAGTGCATATAGGTAGATTGATTTAAATTGATTCCTCATTGCCAACAATAAATGATGCATCTCAATTCACAATACCATGTCGATAATATTTGAATCGTAATCGTCTGTTTGCTGTTTGGCAGTCTCAGTTTTAGTTTCGCCCAAAATGGTGCCAAATAAACTACTCGTAATAATGATCATACAAGTTAAATTATTAGTGACATGCAAGTGAATTACTAATTGTGCAAACCATATTATCACTCTTAATGTCAACAATGGAATCCAAAATCCAAAGAATCCTTCAAAAGCTGTATGATAACTCTGAGAAACATTCCGATGTTAATTTGGTTTTTATCACATAATGCAGTAAGCATTGAATAGCGCTTGGCTATACTGAGAAGCGATTAACTAAGATCTACCCACCCCTAATTCAAAGTATTAAGCGACCCGTGCTTGTTGAATGGTTTGCAGCCAGGGGTAACCGGCTGTATTTTAACGGAGCCTCCTCGAAACAGGGCCGCCTCGGCGAGTAACCATGGCCTTATCACGCTAATGCGGGGCTCTGGCGTGGTCAACCGTCTTTCCCGCGCTTCTCGTGGGAATATGAAACACAGTAAAAGTAAAAACAAAAACATTTTAAACAAATTGCGAAGACAAACCGCATCAGAAGCTGCCGGGCGTGTGGAGCATGACATCACACCCCCTAGTAACGCCAAAAAACAAAGGGTGGAAGAAGGTGCCACGAGGGCAAAGTGCGTGCCTGTGAAAGTCAATGGCACCGTGGTCGGTCACAGCCACGCTGCAACGGCGTAAGCGGTGGCTGAGCAGGTAGCGGTTCTCCCGGTGAAATATCCCCAGGAGATGCTCAGCAGCGAAGATCTCACAGTACTGGAAGATGCCATTGTGCATGAAATGGTCCTAAGATAGGAGCATAAGCTCAAAGTTCAGGGCATACATTTCAAGCCTGGGATGCTACTGGTGGATTGCGAAACTCCACAGGCAGTGGACTGGCTGAAAGCGGTAGCACCCAGTTAAGCAGATGGAACCGGTCAGAAATAATGGCCTGCAGTGGGGAAAATATACCACGGGGACATTCAGTGACCATCTTCCTACCTAGAAGTAGTCCAAAACTTCCTTAGCACTACCGGAGTCGCAAAATGAAGACCTAAATACAAAGGTGTGGAGGGTACTCCATAGTCGAAACGAGGGCAAACTTCCGAAAGTAAAATTGCCTACGAAAGAGCTTCTACGGAGTCCCGTTCGGATTCGGCGATAAGCTGTAGGCCCCGCTCAGATGTGACAAAAATGACAACATGAGCAACACAAATGAGTGTCAAGAAGCTAGGCCATGGCCCATACCGGGCTGCCAGCGCCACCGTGTTTTTTAAACGTTATATCAGATAATGAAATAACCGGAACGCATTAGATGCTCCCTCATCATTGTATTTTTTAAACCTGAAAGTTCATCAACAAATCTCGTGTTGTCTTTCATCCATCAGCAAAGAGCAGCAGCGGCAAATCTCTCAGCGATATTTTTATGGTCGGTCTAACTGTCCAACCTGATTTGTTTTCTATCATTATTAACTTTAGAATGCATAGATATGTTTTTACCTGTGATATAAGCAAAATGTACAAGCAGATTTTGGTGAAACAAGAGGATCGACCTTACCAATTAATCGTGTGGAGACCACAATTAAATCATCCGCTAAAAAGGTATCAATTAAACACTTTAACATATGGGACAGCCTCTGCACCATATTTAGCAACACGATGTCTTAATAAATTGGCAGAAGACAACATACAAAAATTCGAAAAAGCGTCATTTGTTATCCAAAATAATATCTACGTAGATGACTGTCTAACAAGTGCAGAAACAATAGCTGACGCTCGTGAGTTACTGAATGAAATTAAACAAGTGCTTCAAATGGGTAACTTTGAGTTGTGGAAGTTTTGTGCAATTGACCCAATGATCTTAAAAGAAGTTCCAGAAGAGCACAAGGAGAACCTAGTTACCTTTTATCAGTCAGAGGTAGTTAAGACTTTAGGACTAATCTGGGAACCATCACAAGATGTATTGAAATACAGTTTCAAAACCGAACTAATAAGCAAAGCGAGTGAAAAAATATGTAAAAGAACGGTTCTCGCGGACCTCACAAGATTATTTGACCCTTTGGGATTGGTAGGCCCCGTGATTGTGCTTGGTAAGTTATTTCTGCAGGAGCTGTGGAAAACTAAACTATCGTAGGACGAAACATTGCTACCTGAACAGGCTCATAATTGGAGGAGATATGTGCAGCAATTTTCAGCATTCCACGTTATGTTCTTACACCCTCTGCAAAGGCAATTGAATTACATGCATTTTCGGATAGCAGTTTTAGCGCATATGGATCGTGTGTGTATATCAGATCTATTCACAAAGATGGCAAAATCTACTCCCAACTACTTTGCTCGAAACTTCAATTAACCCAGATCCAGTAGAAAAGCTTATTTAATTCCTTTAACACTATAAAAAGAATTTTCTCGTTTTGTTACCGATTTTATAGCAATTGCAGGAAACATAGAGAATTAAGAAGTTTTGTTCGTCTAACAGTTGAAGAATTATATCAAAGAAATTTGGAATGGTAAATGAACGATCAAGTATATTGTCGTTAGATCCGTATTTCGATGAGAAAATCAACTTAATAAGAGTCGGAGGCAGATTAAAACAAACGCATAAGAGTACGCAAGATGGCTAGACATGTTATTTCTAAATGTGTTAAATATTTCAGATTGAAATCAACAACGATTAATCAACTGTCCGTGCGGCATCGGATAAAGAATAGTGCCGCAGTGCGTCCCAGCTTGTCGTAAGAGGCGACTAAATGGGACACCAATCATATACAGGCAACTATGACACCAAAAATGAGCCTGTGACACTTTAACACCTTAAAACTTTCCCACAAGTTTGTATGCAATCAGTGGGTTCCCACGTCTGGAGACTACCGGTGGCGTAAAAGAACAGTCAATCAATTCGAAATGAGCATACAAGTGTCAAACCACTCAAACTTAAGATACACTTCATGGAAATGATCGCAATTAATAGCACTACCCCGCTGGGCACCACGATTGCAACGCACTCGGGTGATCCCAGAGCAAGCAGAAGTGCTTGTGTCAGAGCCCGACGGATTCCGGGGGCGGGCAAAATGAAGTTTCCAAAATATTTTCCTAAACTTCGGCTTGCAAGTTGGAACGTGGGATCGATGACCTCAAAAAGTTTAGAACTGGAAGCGATTATGCGTCCTGTGCGTACAGGAAACGAAGTGGTGTAATACAGGAAATAAAGCGCGTTTTCTAGATTTAAAAACTAAAGCATTCAAGATGTTCTACCATGGAACGGTCAATGGACGAAACGGTGTTGGAATCGTTGTTGCAGTGGATCTTCTAAGCAATATCGTTGGTATTTTGAAAATACGCGACCGCTTAATGAGTGTTAAACTCGTCATACACAATGAAACGTGGAACATTGTTAGCGCGTACGCTCCACAAAATGGATGCGACCAATCGGAAAAAGATAAATTTTGGTCAGAGTTCGGTAATTTACTTAGAAATATACCTATCGATGAGATGCTCTTCGTAGGCGGCGATTTAAATGGCCACGTCGGAGAAACAAATGTTGATTATGAGGACTGCCATGGCGGTAAAGGCTTTGGAACCAGAAATTCAGCTGGCGAAGACATCCTTGTAGCGTGTAGGGCTTACGGCTTAACCGTCTTAAATACAATGTTTATTAAACATCAACGACATCTTATCACCTATAGCAGCGGAGGCCACGAAACGCAAATAGATTATCACCTCTGCAAAATGTCGATGAGAAACCGTGTTAAGGACTGTAAAGTAATACTTGGAGAATCGCTAGTAAGCCAACACCGTACCGAAGACCGTGAAGAAGTACTTCACAATATAAACGGTATCGCAGACTCACTTAGCCCGCAAGAAATGTGGAACAGCATGCACGAGGAATGCATAACACTCGCAAAGTCATCAAAAACGCAGACGGTCGTTTACTAACAAATGAAAAGGAAATTTGTGACCGGTGGCTTGAATACTGCAAGGAGTTGCTTAACAAACAGTTTCCACGTGATATCGTGCCGACAGCTGGTCTATTCGAGGAGGAATAGTGTGGATGTGTGGATTTGTTGAAGGAAGATCGACAGTGGACGCTATCCAAAACTTACGAATAATAATGGAAAAGCACCGAGATTCGTCTAAGGATTTACACATGGTATTTATCGACCTCGAGAAAGCATTCGATCGAGTGCCTAGGGATCTTATATGGGCCGCGCTGAGGTCTCAAAACGTACCGGAAACGTATGTTAGAATAATACAAGACATGTACGGAAACGTGAAAACTACGGTTAAAAGCTCTGCTGGACTAACGAGAGAATTTCCAGTTAATGTCGGAGTGCATCAAGGAAGCGTACTTAGCCCTTTCCTCTTTAACGTAGTATTCGACTATCTTTTAAAAGACTGCATGCGCGAAGTAAATGTAACGCCAATTCTCTTCGCTGACGACGCAGTTATACTTAGCGATAACGTCGAAGATTTACAGAACGCCTTAGATTCATGGAGAAATGCGCTAGAGAGAAGCGGGTTTAAAATAAGTCGTTCAAAGACGGAGCATTTGACGTGCCCATTCGCGCATCCATTGCGACCTGTTCCGGATATAATGTTAGACGGAATAGTTCTTCCGAAAAGCACTATCTTTAAGTACTTAGGATCAATCGTTAACATGGAAGCGAAATGTGACGACGACGTAAACCACAGAGTGAGTGTGGGATGGATGAAATGGCGGGAAAATTCGGGAATCTCTTGCGAAAGAAAATTTCCACTTAAATTAAAGGGAAAACTCTACACCACGGTTGTTAGACCAGCTCTTATATATGTTTCACAGTGCTGGACAATGTACGAAGCGTTTAAAAACAAAATGACGGCAGCGGAAATGAAAATGTTAAGGATGTCTAGTGGAGTCACTAAACGCGATTGTATTAGATCTACGCGTATAAGAGGAAGTCTACATATAAAGAATTCGGTAACCGAACAGCTTGAGGCGAATAGAATAAGTTGGTATTGCCACGTTCAAAGAAGATCTGCGGAAAATCGGGTTAAAAAGGCACTATCAACTACGGTCACTCCAACTGTAAGAAAACGACGTTGGAAAAAAAATTCCTGGATTTCTCAGATGGCAAATGCGCAACAACGCCTGGGGCTTACCACTCAAGCGATCCAGGACCGAGCATTATGTAGACGCGTTCTGCGGTCTGTGACATTAGCCAACCCCATAAGCGGAGCAGCAGCGATGCAGTAAAAATGGGAAACTCGTTACGCATAAGTTCGTATAACGAGGAAAGGGTTAATAAAAGGATAAGAAGAAGAAGAAGAAGAAGAAGAAGAACGATTAATCAACTGATGAGAAATCTACCAACAGAGAGAGTCAATCCATCACGACCTTTTTATCGCTCAGGAGTTGATTTTTGTGGTCCCATTAGAACGCAGCAGAAAGTAAGAGGTAAAACGCCTTCAAAATCCTATCTGGCAGTTTTTGTTTGTTTTTCAACTAAAGCTGTTCACATCGAAGTTGTTGGAGATTTGTCTTCCGAAGCCTTTATAAATGCGCTTAAGAGATTTGTCGGCAGACGAGGTGTTTGTCAAACCATATTTTGCGACAATGCAACTAATTTTGTTGGCGCTAAGAACGAACTCGCAGAGTATAGAAGGGCTTTTCATTCGGAACGCATGCAATCTACAATCGAGGACACATGTTTGTAGGATGGAATTATTTGGAAATTCATTCGACCTCCATCACCGCATTTTGGAGGACTTTGCGAAACTGCTGTGAAATCGGCAACAACGCTACTAATTCGCTATCTTGGGGAAGCTTCGTTAACATACGAACAGCTTTCAACATTAGTCGTTCAAGTGGAGGCTATATTAAATTCAAGACCTCTGACTCCTATTTCGATAGATCCGAATGATTTGGAAGCTCTCACCCCTGGGCACTTTTTAATAGGCACATCGCTGACAGCGCTGCCTGAACCAGATGTTAAACCGCCTGGATAAATTTCGACAAATACAACACATACAGCAACACTCAAAAGAATATTTGCATCTGTTGCAACAGAGGATGAAGTGGAAATGGAACACAATATTCTAAGACCTGGGACAATTGTTGTAATAAAAGAAATGAATGCTCCACCTATGCGATGGAAACTAGGCCGAGTAACCGAAGTTGTTAAGGGAAGCGACAATCTAATCCGAGTAGCCACTGTTAAAACAGAAAATGGAACATACCAAAGAGCCATACACAATCTTTGCCCATTGCCAATAGAGGACCCGATTGCTGAAAACGTTTATCACGATACAAGACCAAAATCAAAGGAAACCAGTGCGAGTAAAGAAACAAATTCGGGTTGGAAAAAATTTAACTTAAGTAGTGTGCTTTCCTCAATATTGTGCGTTTTCTTAGTGTTACCGGTATGTCTGGCACAGACAAATGAACAAGTTGCGGTGACAAAATTAGACAACGGCATTGGTATGTATTTACTTTGAAGACTTTGTTAAGGTAAAAATAACAAATGCATTCTGGAACATTTATATTTATTACAATTTAACAACATATATTGGTTTGAATTTAACGAAATAAAATCACATCTTAAGCTGTTAGATGGAATATGCACAAAAGATATGGCTAACAAAGCTTATTGCAGACCCATAATAGATAGCCTTCAACATCGAGTTATGGTGATAGAGCGCAACAATGAGCTGCTGCATAGTTCCCAAGGATCAAATTATGAAAAAATAAGAGCGACAAAATCTCCGTTTGACATCGTTGGACCACAAGCATATAGTTTGTTTGGAATTTTGGATTAGTAAGATGCTAATCGAATCGAAGAACAAATAGCGTTAGTCAAAGGAAATGAACGCCATGTTGAATATCTTTTACAAAGGCAGAATTTCATATCAGACTCTATGGTCAGCATTTTGAAAAGAGACACCTTTGAAATCCAACAACAATTTAATCCTCTTCATCATCATTAAATGAGAACGATTGATGGAATTCAATCAAAGCAAACGTTGCTCGAGCAAAAACATTAGTTGGCAGCCCTTACTTCATATTTAATATTGATTATTACAAATTTTGAACGGATTCAGGAAGTGTTATTGGGCGTTATGTTAAACTTGAATCATCCCAATCCAAAGTTGTTGACACCAAGACAATTTAGTGAACAGTTGCAGCTGATTGTTGGTAATTCACTTGCTCCAACACTACGATTGCCAAAGGGATCTATAGTAGATATGTACAGAATGGCTTCAATCAAAGGCCGTAATTTGAACAACTCAATCGTTTTTAAGATGAGGCTACCCATAATAAATGCTGAAGAATTTCAATTCTTTAATTTGATCAAGGTTCCTATACTGCATGAGAATTCGAGTTATTTGGTTGACTTATAGTACTTGTATCTACTCCAAATCTTGCAGTTTCGATGACCAGAGATAAGTTTTTCTCTCTGCAATTGCAATTGAGTTGGCATCATGCAAGTTAATATCACCCAAAAATTATCTACGTAATTAGCTCCATTCAACTAATACGCAGCTTAATAAGATGAACGGCTGTAAGATGGATCCTCTGAATCATGTAAAAAACGCTTTATCTCGATGTGAAGTCAATGAAGTTAATTCACAAGATCAATGGATAGCTCTCAGCAAATCTCAGCTAATCTAATACACATTCAGGGCAATGGTTTGCTGGAGTTCCGTAAGTCATGTACACTCAAAACTGCCATATACAATTCTCAACGGTCAACACGAGTACAACTATTCCATCAACAAATCATTCATTCTAAGTGCAAACATCAGCAACTGGATATTTAAAAGAAATGGAAAAACCACTTCTACGACTTCAATACCACCCGAGGCTCATGACATTGATAAGAAACAGCTTAATGATCTCAGTACTAGAATTAAAGAGGTTGTGAACCAAACAAATGCGTTTCCGATATCCCCGTCTTTGAGCGAGCATGACTATCATTACTATGGGTTGACATGACCTTTAGCTGCTGGCATGATCGGGATGGGCATTGTATATTGGTTTCGTCATAGGAAACCAACACCAGCACCTAGACGCAGAGTTTCACGTTTTGAAGTGGAACCTTAGTTTAAGAACTTATGTAGCTAAAAATGTAAAATGTAGAAAATGTTAATGTTCTGATCGCATAAATGTCAATGAAGACAACTTAGTTTAAAATTAGAGAGTTAAGAAACCTCTAAAGGGGGCAGTATGTTATGTAAGAATTTTCTCAAGCTACAATTTTGTCATAGACACAATTAATTTATAGTTCATGTTTCAAGCGTGAGAGCAGATTCAGAACTCGCAGACCACTGTGATCGCATTTCAATTTGCTTCCGTCTGATCTCACGCCTAAAATATGTACCTGATTAAATTGCTACTTTAAAGTTTTCAGTTGCAACAGAACCACCAAACGACGAAGTCGTTCATTTTAGATAATTTTACCAAAAACATCCAAATTTTAATGTGGTCTATTTTTATTTGTGTCACTATAAAGTTAAAAGCAATACTATAAAAAACAAAAAAAAACTAAAAATGATCCCGGCCATATCGAACGAAAGGTCGGCATGTTTCGAGCTGACGTAGTAAATGAAAATGTAAATGAAAATCAAATCGCAAACGTCAGAAACGTCATTTGTATAAGATGTAGCACCGTCTTGTTTATATTTTCCCCATCCATATCTTCGATTTGTACCTATAGTAAAAATATTAGTTTACGTTGGCTTTATCGATAAGAATTGACGGTGATGGTTACACATTCCTCATTTTCAAAGAAGTTTTGGATCAATGACGCCATCATACCAAATTTTACCCCATACAGTGACTTGTTATATATTCACTTCCCCATATTGAGCCTCATCGCTGAAGGATATATTGTGTGAAAATTAGTTATCCAAACGCTGACGTTCAAGCACCCAATCGTCGAATCTAGACATTCCAATTCATGAGTGAGTTCAACTTTATAAGTTGCAAGATGCAAATTCAAATGCACAATACGCCATTATATGACATTTGACAAGGTCAAACTCGCAATGACATCCATAGATTTCGATTTTCTTCAACACTTTCACTAATGGCAGCCATTTTTTTCTGTAGAGAGTGCACTGCGATGATAGACAGACCTTAAATAACTGTAACAGAGCCAGTTTCTTCGAATTTTTCTTACAGTTTAGCCTATAGTACGCTCAGATGCACGATAATCGACTCGTAATGCGCTACAGAAACATTTTTCGTGTAGTAAGTTTTCACAATTTCAATACGTTCAGCAATTGATAAACGATCCATATCGTATGAGGGCAAACCTAAGACTAAACATATGAATTTTCGGATGGTGTATGTATGTGATTGAAACAGGGATGTCAAATCCCGACCACGAATTGGATGACGGTGTACTATACTCCAACTAAACTGTAATGCAATTCTAGCCTAATAGGGTATATTTCATTTTTCCTTAACGACCCACAGTGTAACCGTATTTCTTGATGTTTCTCAAAAAATTTTGATATATGAACGCTTCAGTAATTTTTAGCTACACACTTATTCGTAGTTTCAATGACAATGTCAAATTCAATGTCTTATGTTAAACCCATAAACTTAAAAGCACCATAAAAAAAATCTAAAAATTTTTAATATTTTCATTTTTAAATAGGTATGTATGTTGTATCTTTTCTTGCGAAAATACTTTCACTCATTTCTCTAGTGGTCTTTAATTTGAACGGAAATTATTTAATTACTTCTGTCGGACTTTGTTGGCGTTGGAATCTTAAAATCTGTTTTTCCTCGCTCCAGAACGTAATGAACAATTATTATTCTTTATTCACTTGAGTGTATCTAACAGATACACAGATCGCAAGTGGGTTTCTAAATTTGTTCTTCCTTCTTCGTACAAATGCAAATATTGTACATATAGTACTCTTACGTACATATGTAAGTGATTCAGTCAAACATCCGGCCTCAATTTTTTTATCCGCAAATCTGGATGAGTAGCGATTAAATTCTGATAAAACATCTTGAATTTGAAAATTGACTACGAGTACGCGAAAACGAAAGCAGCGTACGGATAGTATTCAATTAAATTGCTTTGCATCTAAATGTGTTAAGAATTGATAGTTGAAAGCAAAATGGTACAGCTGCTTGTATTTGCTTAAATCTGATTTTGTCAGTATTTGTTTATTCTAGAAACTTGCCTTGGATGTGATGGGGAATTGGTTGGGACGGGTATATACGACATTTGGATTGGATTTAATTAAGATTGTCTTAATTAAGCTAACTGACATTTTGCAGAATTGCTAATTGATCTCATTAAAGCATACTCCATGTCTTCTAATCGTTTTGTTTTCCATTAAGTTATATAAGATTTTGCAATGTTTCCAAATTAGAAAAGGATTCAATATATAAATATCTTTTGACGAAAGTTTGCAGGGCTGATTGGATGTTGTTCTTTGAAAAATACAATGAAGTCGTGTGCTTAACATGGGTGTGTCATTACACTTGGGAATAATTTTTGCTTCAATCATTGGCCTGATCGTTTTGGGAAATAGTGTGCCCATTCTCGATCTTTAGATCATCCTGCGGGCGTACCAAATTTGAAGTCATGTGTAGGCAAGAACTTTCCACTTGGTAAGGGGTTTGAACCGTCTAAAACCTCCTCAAATATAAGAGTCATGGCGCCCTGTACTACTTTCTACAATCGCTAATGCTCCCACAACAAGATCTTACCTTTTACCTAGTTTCAGAGTCTCCTAACTGCAATTGTCCCAGAATTAAATCTTTGGTCGTTTTAACAGGGTCTTATGTCTTATCTCTTTTTCGATTGTCCATTGAGGTCGTTTTAAATGTTGCTAGTCATCATCATGATCATCAGTCACAGGTCTGATGTCTTTTTATGACCTATTGTTTTACCCCCGTTTTTTATCAGACTACGCAATAGAGAAGACGTAGGCTGTGTAAATAAGTAGGTGCCCCTGAATCACTTACTGGTTTGCCGCTTCTTTTTCTTTTGAAATATGCAACAAGCATTTACTCGTATATAGTAGTTCTATTGGCCCTGGGCTTTACCCAACACCATAAAATACCTGGTTTAATGAATAGTGCAGGTAGGAACGTGTAGACAGATAAGTGCTTATTAACAAACATTGCTTATAAGGTGAACATGAGAAGCGAGCTTTGGTGCAAATAAATATGTGTTTATCAAGAAACAACGGTTTATGAACGAGTTGTAAGATTTTTGTATAACCAAGAGTTTATTCAAAAGCAGGCTTGAGATTCTCAGAGCGAAAAGAGTGTGGCGATCCAAAGTTTGAAGGAATAGAATACAACTAGCGATTGGTAAAAGAAAAGTCGAGGAGCAAGGTAAATTTAGCGATGTTAAGTTAAGACAGAGGGTATCTGTTGACTGGGAAATATTGCCTCTATCTATGAGTTTTCTCGCATTGCTTTGAATTTTAGAGAACCTTGCCAGATGTGAGCATTGTATTTTGATTCTGCTCGGATAAATGCAAATAATAGACAAGGTTAATAACTCTTGACATTGATTGTAGAAACCTAGACGTTTTTTTTTAGCATTTTTGATGATATCGAATATGTTGTCATTAAAACGGAGGTTTTCGATGAGATATGCCGTCAAATAACCAATGAATCTGTTGCTACAAAAAAAGTACTGCAGGTCATTGAGAAATTTTCGTTTTTCTAATCTTCATGAATAAATATCCTTTAAACTTCTCCAACTACAGATGTATTAGTCTCTTTTGCATCGCGTACAAGATCTTGTCTGTCGTATTATGTGAACATCTGAAACCATTTGTCAACGATCTGATTGACACCTATCATTGCAGTTTTAGACTCTATACGTTCGCAATTGACTATAATTTAACTACAAATCCCAAGGAGAGTCTTAAGATCCCCTTGAAGAGATATGATTGACGGATTGGTACCACATCTTTACCAATTTGCTGCCCATGCCAAAGAGACGAACCGTTTCTTATTTTGGCTCCTTTGCAAAATCAGTGAGATTGAGGTCCGTAAAGCTCGGAAGCAATCTCACCAAGATTTGTATGTGGAAAAAGGAGTTAGGCTGTAATCTTTATATCACACTTGAAAACTATGGGAAAATAAGGGGTAAATGTAACAAATGACATAATCTGCAGAGCACAGCTAGCTGTGACCGTCGCGATAGACAGCTATATAACTATTACTTCAAGAAAGTAAGGTTTTTTTTTCAACCTCGGCTCTGCTACGAGAATTAATTTAATATTAATAATTATTAATTAAATTTTAAAACGTCAGTGAAGTCAAATGGAGATATTCTTGGTCGTTTTAAATGCAAGATTCTTCGAGTGACTTTAATTAAGTTTGTGTTGAAGGGCGCAAAAATCTGCATCAGTTGTCTCGGATAGCTAGGACAAGTAAGGCGAATGGATGGCGCAAACCATCTTGGAGCGCGCAACTTGTGGCAGTTAGTCAAACACGATGCTCATACTAAGAAGACGCTTATTACTCGAAACTCAGGCTCATCTGGCTCATGTTTTTTGAAAACAACAATTTAAATTAATCCCCATTGTTACACATAAAGAAACGTACATATATGTACGAGTATGTACAAATGTAGCTGCAACAATAAAGATCATTAATTGAATTTAATTCTCAATAAAACAAACAAGGAACAACAGAACGCGCCAAAAGAGAATTAAAAGCATCGCAGACAGATTTTCAGGTATTTATTGTCTATCGTTCTAGTTCCATTAAATCTTTTTTCTTTTTTTGTTCATGGAATCAATCGAGACAACATCGAATGCGCTGACGTGCTCGTTGATCTTTTGATATCCATTTCAATCCAACACCGGCTTTTCACTTGTCGGTTTTTCTTCCAACAAATTTCAGAGAATTTAAATATCAAATGACACGTTCCGTTCAGATTGTATATATGTATGCACTTTTGTATATATAGAGCGATAAGCAAGAACAAACATATTTTTTAAATGAGACAACAAAACGATCGTTTATTTGGAATTGCCTTAGCTCAGTTTACAATGTGCAGTCACCGCGGTACACTTTACAACGAAGTGATATTTTTAAATATGAGGCAATCATATCTCTATACATGGAGGCAATTTATCAAACAAAAAAAAATTCCAAAAAACCTAAAATAGTTTATCTTGTCTTAATCACCTTGAAAAGAGCGCACTGGAAGACGAAATCCAATGTTTATACAAAAATGTGTAAACAGAAAAAAAAGAAGTTGTTATTGTTGTTGTTGTTGTAAACAAAACACATAGCCGTACCTGTTTACCTTTGGTAAAATGTTAAGGGGGCCGAAGCACTTGAAGTTTTGAATTCAGATTCCAAAGGTGTTAATTGAAGTACAGTGACTGAACAAGATGTTTTAGGAATGCTCCTCATTTATACAAAGTGATTGTTTTCGCTTAAGAAAACGACTACTCGTGTTTTGATTTTTGGAAAATAGGTGCGTTTATACATCTTCTCTTTGCAAGGGCTGAAAAGCAGATGCTCATAAAATTTGCATGTCCATGCTGTTTATTATTACAAAAATTCTATATGAAGATCATTTTGAATTTGAAAATGTGAACTTCAAAGCGCTGGCACAATAAGTTTGACTGTGTGTTTTCACAGCAATGCCTTTACGGGGATCAAATATAGGGAGATCTTCAATGCAGTAAACCAAAAACAAGTGCAAAATTGGTGGCGGAAGTTTATTCATGTGTGAGATAGTTTCCTGGTTTAGACTTGCAATAATGCCAATCAAATGCAATCAACTCACCCATGATATATTCGTATAAACGTACTCTGCTTCTTCTTTTATTCTGTAATATGTTGATGTTCTTAGAGCCATTTAGAGTTTATGCAACTAATAGCATATGACGGCAATATTGACATGCTCGGAAGAACTCAGCGGGCTGTCATCGGTGCTTCCTCTAGCTGTTAAAATTTGCTAATCGGAGTCTTCTCATCTAACCTGCATGTACAGCGCACCAAAAGTCGAAGGGGATCTTTACCGCATTGCATGTCCAACTAAATGTCGGGTGTACATTGTACTAGTGACTGGAATATGATAATAGACTGCAATTCGTAATTACTGCAATACGAGAAACGTAGAACACGAAAAAAACAATCACACAAATCAACGATAGATAAACAACCAAAATTATCACTGAACGTAACACGGCATAAACATCCGGCTCGAAGGACCATAGAAATATTTCCAGAGACGGCGTCTCAGTTAACTCATTTCGCATTCGATTTATGTACGATATGAAAAATTAAACACGCGGACGATGGAATTGTAAAATTGTGAATTTGAATTCTAACAAAGCAGAATTAAAAACGTTCAGCAGACGTCCGCGTATTTTATTTTTTCTGTCAAAGAAATCTGCTGTGAAGTGAACAAGTTCTTCACACTTATTAAGGCGCCATCTGTAGCATTATTTCCAGACGTAAGGAATTACGTCCTCAACAATGCTGTAGAGCTAAAAGTTGAGGGTAGATATACCGTAGGAGTGATCAAACCCTTTGTTTGCTGATTCATCAGCAGCTTGCTTGTATTCAATGCATCAATTGACTGGCACCCGTCCAAGTAGACTACAGCACCTTAAGTGCTGTTTAACTATCCATGAATATATAAATCATATTTTAAGGTACATCTCGAGGTTGACACTAGAGCTCGTATATATGGCAAATATTGTATATTAAATGTTTTTGAGTCCTAAACTACTCATAATTGCATCAACACAAATCAAAATATCCTCAGTTTCCAAGCATACTCGTTTTAAGATCTTTGTCTCATCGTTCCCTCCAAAGAAGTGTGTGGAATATGAAATCGAATGACTTGTTGATTTCTTACTCAGGAATACATACATATAAAAGAGAATAACAAAGAGATCCTAAGCTAAAACAGTAGATTCTTTTAATTACCAAATATTGTGATCGAAATGATATTGATGATTGATTATTGTCGTTGTAGATGGAAGCATCGGAGGATCGGAGGATCGGAGGAACTTTAGCTCGACAAAGATAACCTTATAGTTTGGATAATGGAACAAATATTGTACATATAGAGTTCTGCCTTATTCTTTTTTATAGAAATGCCCAAGACTATGATGTCTACTTAACCAGAATGGCTTGGTGGATAGGTGTTTTTTTCATGCAAAAAGTATCTTTGTTCACTGCACTACTATAGATTAAGCTTTTTCTAACTTTATTTCTATCTGTTTCATGTTTAAATTTAGAAAAAAAATTAGAATCATAAGTCGCTGGAATCAAATCAAATTCAACCCAGCTGCTGACAATTCTCACAAATCTGTTCCTCTTCAGGGATAAATACAGAAAATTATGTTCCAATCTGTTTAGAATACACTCATGTGTGTTTACACAGAGCAGATTCGGACAGTATTTTTTCTCATTGGACGCATAAACTTGGACTTTCCTGTTCGGGACTACTTAGAACAATGTAATTGAACAAAGCTAGTATGTTCTAAGTTTTGCCCTAGCTCAAGGTAAGATCTATAATTGAAAGCCGCTATTGCCTTTCAACACGTACATACCTCGACCTATTGGTAAAAATATAGTAACATTCATACTTTGTATGAACAGCATTGTTGTGCATGAACAGATGTTTAACATATATCGCATATGATAAACTGCATATTGTATAGCGAATCAAAAACGCAACAAAATAATTGTGTCCCAAATACGTACATAGATGCATTTAGAAACATTGAAAATGTGTAAGCATGCCGCAGCTTTGAATAAGGAATTCATAAGCTTCCAGATATGAAGTGCCATAAATTTATTAGCTACTCATATTTTCTACAAATAAATTTCTTACGCAAAAAAGAAAGAAAAAAAACATTTTTAATTGGGTAAACATGTGTTAACCCCCTAGGGGAGAGGAATCTTCCTTTCAACAATAGAACCCCTATTAACAACGTGAATATTTTTAGTGATATTTTGCTGCTGCTGTACGTTAAAAGTTGATTTATTTCAAATAAAGGCAATACAATGAAATAAGTTTTTCTCCAAATGTTTAACCTTCAAAAAGTTAATCATGATGGCATTTCCATAGACAAATCATGGCACTGTAGGTTGGTTGATTCATATCTCATGTCTAACTGAAAGTTTGCAGCTTGTGCCCACGCGTTGTATCTGTCAGTTAATTGAATAGTTTCTTGACCTGTGGTTTATCGCCATGACTGAATTGTATCGACTTGATTGATCTGTTTTATGGTGGTCCATAAGTTCATGGAAAACCTTGTGATCTTGTTTGGTTGTTTGAGATTGGATTTGATTTCAGTTACGCAATCATAAAATTGTTGTTTTATGAAATATATATATGTTACTCTTCTTTTGGTTAATTGACCCTGGGTGTATCCAAAAACAGATCAAGATGTCAATAGTTGGCATAACATTCACAATCTAACCATACAGTTTCTACCAGGTAATATATACGAGTACAACACTCAGAGATGTAATAACATTCGTTTATAAGGCGATGAAGACATCAACTGGGAATCAAGATAGAGCCATGTAACTTTAGCTTGGACATAGGTAAAGACAACTTTCTGACGGATCGCTACGCTGAAATTACCTAAAACAGCAGCTAAAGATTTCGTCAAGAATCTTACTAGCATCCTGAGGCATTACGCTCGAACTCTAGCAGTTATTGAATTTCACCATATCGAGTCCAGGTGATCAATTAATGTGATCAACACGCCAATTCGATATTTTTATTTTTTATTTAGATATTCCTTATAATTTCTGGTAAGATTTGCAAAAAAAAATCTTTTACTATAGCGCCTCAGGGTTTTTTTCTTAAAAAAAAGACTGGTGTCTTTATATTTTCTTTGCTAATAGAATTCATGAACAGCTTGCAGCGCAGATCGGGACATCTCCTGTTTTTTTATTATATCCTGCGCTTTATCAAAGCGAATGGTGCTGCGCGGGAATTCTTCGTAAAGTACTCTGAGTCCGCTTATATTGTAGAATAAGTTCTATGTATCGGTTTCTTCGCCTCTCATAACCGTAGGCTAACTCAAGTGGAACTTCATCGGTTTCTATATTCTGCTATACTTAAGCACGCTTGAAAAGCCGGTCTTTCATTTTTATTTACTTATATGGAGCATAGTTTTTACACTACTCCTTGATTTGTCTTTGAAGTTGTTGAAATCACGTGCCAATCTTAACTTCGCTATCATTTTTCGTTTGTTGGTGTCGTCTCCATATTGAGGGTTATTGCCATTTAAAAACGCATTGGGCAGAAGAACTGCTTTCTTATTTCGACATTTGCTTGGATGGGCAAAGAATATGACAACGTAACTCAAATGATGTAACCGCTGTCGCGACATTGACATCGAGCTGATATTTTAGGTATCAGGCAAGAGCGGGGATCGATAGCTCGAAAGATAAGAAAGATTAGAAGATCATTGCAGATGCGTAGGAAACGATTATGATTCCAAAAATATTTCCTTTAATTTAGACAAATGATGCAGACCGCGGAAGAGCAACTAAATAAATATATAAGGGACCCAAGATTAAGGTACTTTAGGATGCGTAGATGTCCAAAGCACGGGGTTACCTCATCGATACAGTATGGGACTTGAATACCAGAAGAAACCCTCAGTTTAGGCAGCCTTTTTCCTGTTTCACTGTAAGATAACATAAAATTATTGTATATTTCGCCCATTCTTTTTGAAAATTTTAAATAACTAACTAAGCGACAAGATATTGATATTCGAGTATATAGTGAAAATATAAAAGCCTCTTAAGAATCAAAGAATGTGGGAAATTAATACTTCTTTATCGGAAGGGAGAGCACACTTTTCCAGCTTTATTTATTTATTTATTTTTTTATTTGTAATAAAATTGAAAGTATTTATAATTTCGTGTGTCTCACAAACATCAAACGTAACCGGTTACACAAATCAATAAACATACATAGGATATACAAACGCGTGCGTAGCTAAAATAAAACTCCAATTCAACTCCTCTAAGTCTTCAAAATAAGACAACTCTTAACTCCAACTGATCACGATACCATTCAAATATGTATGTAACTGGTCAAATAAATATTAGGGATCTTTGAATAATCTTAACAATTCTAGCTCCAGCAACATACTAAACGATTTCAAATTTTCCCGAGCAACATGTCAAATGGTCCGCAGTATTCACTGGAGGGATATCTTTAGTGTTCTCCTTGATTTCAGTTATAATATTTTGAATTTTCACAAGAATCTCTTTTGATTCGTTCGAATTAAGGCGCTTATTCATTGCAATTTCATCTACAGTGGCTTGCGGTAATAGCGTTTCGCGTTCGCCATCATTGCTTGTCGAAACATTTGGTTCAATGCAAATACTTTCCATCGCATTGGCTAAATTTTCGCTCAATCGTAAGTTGTTTGGAAGTTCTACTCCCAAATTTGAGACAAGTTTATTGAGAGTAGTAATTTTCTCACGCATTTCTTCACGTTCACCGAGAAGTATTTGTAGTTGAGCGGCTTTTTCGTACTCCCGTTGTTTGAGAATGCGTCTTTGTGTTTGATACAAGGCAATGTATTCGCCGATTGTTTCAGTTTCGCCTTGAAGCTGAAGAACTAAGTGTTCAAGTCGTTGTTTTTCTTCAGTCAATTCGGCTACTTGCACCATAAGTTTAGTGAAACGGCTTTGGAGTTTTTGTAGCGCCTCCATGGTTGGAATTGTGGGCGGTTCATCATTGCGGTGTTTTTGGCAGCTATGCTGATAATTGTGCTGCGGTGAAACTGGCTCTGATGAATATTTTCGTTCTTTTACAAAAGGTTTTTCGGAGTTCGTAGGAGAATGTGACTGATCGTGGCCAGGATGACCAAATGAACATTCGGAATGCTGTTCGTTGTAATGTTCTCCATTTTGATCATGATCGCGATTGTGATCATTATCGTTCTCGTGATCATCATTATGATCATGATCATAACCATGAACATGATGATGATCATGATCGAGTTCCTTATCATGATTGTGATCGTCTTCATGATTGTGATCTAGACCATTATCATGATCATGATGGTCAGAATGAGTGTGATTTGAATCACCGCCATTCTCATGTGATACCTCGTACCTATCGGAATATTCGCGAGCTTCGTAATGCTGCAATCTATCAAGCTGTTGTTTAAGAACTAAATTCATCCTCGTCAAATCATTATTCTCATGAGACAATCGAATCATTTCCTCGTCCTTAAAATGCAGTTTCTCACCAAGATTCTTTATTTGAAGATCCAAACTTGAGAAGTTATTGCGAACTTCTCGATTGGCGTATTCTTCGGCGTCTAATTTATTGACCAAATCTGCCTTGTCATTTGTCAGCTGCACGAATCTTAGTTCCAGTTCATCAAGTTGCTTCTTAAGCATATCGTTTTGAGTAAGAGCACGAGACGCTGCAATTTTGTCACTTTCCATTGTTGCTAGAAGTTTTCCGCTATCTGGCCGTTCGGAGAGAATATTTTGAATTTGTTCCTCAAGTTCCAAAATTTTAGCATCCTTTTCTAGGATTGTTTGATTGAGTGTTAGAAATCGATCCTCTTGCGACTTGATCTTCAACTGAAACTCGTAGCGTTCGGTTTCAAAATCACATACCTTCGCCTTCAGTTCGTCGATTTCTTTGACGTAGTTTCCATTAACTTCGGCGTTCTGAAAATATAAATTCTTTATGTTGTTTGCTGTTACCTAATGATTGTGTTTCACACCTGATTTTCCCGCAATTGATCCTGTCGTAAGATTGATTTTTGAATATCCTTTTCCAGTCCGCTGATGTGTTCAACTAATTGTCTTTCGCGCTCTTGAAGTTTTGAACATTCCTCAGTGAGTTCGCTATTTTTTTCATTTAAATTTGTTACTTCAGTATTCAGGTGTTGCACATAGGTCTGATATTGTTGATTGGCTTGCTCTTTGTCTTTCGTAAGTTGCTGCACCATTGCCTACAAGTCAACAAAGTTAATTAACAATTCAGCCAACATTATCAATACTTACTTGTAAATCACGAATCTGCTGTTCGTACATGAATTGTGTTTGGGTTAAGGACTCGACGCGATTGTCCTTTGTTATGCTCGCCTCGTCGGATACTTGATTGATACGAATTTTTGCCAACTCCAGTTCATTGCTGGTGTTTTTAAGCTCATTACGGAGTGACTGGTTCTTGTCCTTCTCAATTGCAAGCATTTTTTTCGTCTCTTCTAAATACTCAACCTGGTCGTCAGATTTGGATTTTGTTTCCTGCATCTGCACCTTTAGTGCCAAATTACAAGACTTCAATTCTTCAGCCAACTTCTGTTGAGACAAGAACTCCCGCTGAAGATCATCTAAACGCTTTGATGTCATTTGAAACTGCACCTGCAATTCTTCGTTCTCTAATTCCTTTTCTTTGCAAGCCGTACGGAACTTATTCAATTCCGATGACAGAGCTCCTTTTTCAGCAATAAGGATTTGAATGGTATTAATATTACTACTGCCATTGTTTAGCGAAGGAACAGAAGCATTCAAGTATGCATTTTCTTCATCATTTACTTTTGGTGGCTCCTCAATTGACACCAATTCAGAGATAGCGCAATCCACCTGAGGTGACGGAATAACGTTTGTTGTATTCTCACTCATAGCAGTGGCCGCCACCTCAGAATTATAGCCTTGCTCTCCCGAGACTCCTTCGACATCTCTCTTTTCCTTGGCTTGATACTCTTTAAGCTGAAAAGAAGGCAAACATTTGTTTTTTTTTACAATTTTGCGTGACGTGTCAGATGTGTTTTTGATTTATGGTTTGCCAAATACTCAGCGAAATTCTGGCATTTACGAACCTTTTTACGGGCCGCTGCTATTTTTTTTGCTTTGCTATCTTTTGAATCTTCAGGCATCGTTTCGCGTTTGAATTCGTGTACTTTATTCGTTTCGAAGAAGTTGATTATTTATTTTCGATAAGAAAACATTTTCCTGTGAAAATATCTTATAAGAAATTGATATCAAACTTTTTGACAGTTGTTTTGAGTTGGAAACCGGAACGTAATGAGTTGGAAATGGCATGACGAGCACAGGGTGAAACACAGGCAATTGGATTGTTTGTTTTTTTTATCCGCCGTTTGTGAAAGAAAATTATGAAATTACGAGGGCGGGTCAATAAGTCCGTGACTTTTTGAATTTCTGACCTCTTTACTGAAACAGCAACACTGCTCCTGTCAACAGGCATCTGTCAGTTGACTCCTGTCAAAATTTAAACTTGCTGCGTCAGTTAGTTTGTGTTTCACAGCTATTTTTATCAGACTACTCACTAATTTGAGGAGAAAATGGAAAAAAGTGAATTTCGTGTGCTTATTAAGCATTATTTTTTGCGAAAAAAAACCATTACCGAGACCAAGGCTAAGCTTGATAAATACTATGGGGACTCTGCACCATCGATTTCAATGGTAAAAAAGTGGTTTACTGAATTTCGTTGTGGCCGTACAAGCACTGAAGATGCCGAACGTCCTGGACGCCCAGTTGAGGTCTCTACAATCGAAAAAATTCACGATATGGTGTTGGCCGACCGAAGATTGAAAGTGCAAGAGATTGTGGAAGCCGTAATGATCTCGCATGGCTCAGTGGTTTCAATTTTGAATGATCACTTGGGCATGAGAAAGCTTTCCGCAAGATGGGTGCCGCGTTTGCTCACAGTCGACCACAAATACATGTGCAGTTGCCATGGCAAAAATCCATGAATTGGGCTATGAATTGCTCCCTCATCCACCCTATTCTCCAGATTTGGCTCCGAGCGACTACTTCTTGTTCCCAAACCTGAAGAAATGGCTTGGTGGAAAAAGATTTGACTCCAATGATGAAGTCATCTCGCAAACAAAGGCCTATTTTGAGGAGCTCGACAAATCATTTTTTTTGGAAGGGATAAGAAAATTGGAGAAGCGTTGGACAAAGTGTATAGAGCTCAAGGGAGACTACGTTGAAAAATAAAATTATTTTTTTATCAAAAAATCTGTGTTTTAATCCAAAAGTCACGGACTTATTGACCCGCCCTCGTAGATATTTTATATTCATAGAACCGAGAGGACAAAAGGGATAGCAGCAAAGTTTACGTACTGAGATCGGCTCGCTTACACATTTTTGTACAGTATTTTGGAGAATTTCGATAAAGTAAATTGCGTACCAAACTTGTTCCTTATGGTTTAGCTAATCTATCCATTGTATTGTACTATTTAAGCTTTTTTTATTCTATTCTTTCTTATTGATCATTGAATATGTTACGTGTAAAACTTATCTAAGGCTACATTTTTCTCTCACCTATCTCACTTTAAGGAATTTTAAATAACAGTACATTGAATTTTTTTTTTATTATTTCTAGAGCTTAATACGCTTAAGATCAGACAGGCCCTGTGATTGACCCGATGGAAAGTATATTTACATCTTCTTGCCGAGTCGAACGCAAGTTAAAATTTACATACTAGATTTTTATGTGGTTTCGCAAGTTTATTTGCGTTGATAGGCATGCTAAATCTTCAATAAAGTATATTCCCTCCATCCTATTCAGCACGGTGTGATCAATTAACATTTTCTAGTAAGCAGTCATGCTCCACAATTTTCGCTTTCTAACTATTTACCAGGCTTTTAAAGATTCTCTTCAGGGTTGACAGTAGCTGGTCTGCACCTTTTTGAAGTATAACTGGATAAATGTCCCATCCTTTCCCGATGACATTTGACGCTTGCGTAGTATTCCTCTGATCCAGTCAAAAGAGCTGTGAAGAGGATTTGGTGTGGCGCCCTTAGAAGTGACTTAACCACCTACTGGTTCTACCTAGTCCAGCCATAAGTTCTGTTACATTTTAAAAGTGCAATAAAAAAAAATTTATTTCTTACGCACTGACGCACACTTTTAAACGTTGTGGCAATTGTTTTATAGCGGGACGCACTGTCTCCTTGGGTGGAATCGACGATGCTGCTGTTATTAAAGCTGCCTTAAGGCTGTCCAAATTTCGATGGAGAGTTTTACAGGCCATGCTCTTCAGCCTTCAGCCCTGACCACAAAATGTAGTCCAGCATATTTAAATCTGGACTTTCTGATGGCCAATCTGCAGCAGCGATAAAGTCCGGAAAATTGCATCTAAGCAACTCCTGCGTCGTTTTGGCTTTGTGTGTCGGAGCAGAGTTTTGTTGGAAGACCCATTTTTACCCGTTGAAAAGGGTATTTGTTAAGCCCTTGAGAACACCTTCGAGAACATTCTCCTGGTACACTTTTGCCCCTATTTCACACCTTTTTTGTAAAAATGCAGTGATGTGACACCTTCATGCGATACCGCCCACCAAACCATTACAGAAGTGGGATGGTGTCCCCGCTGAACCCTCGGAATACCTTTTTTTGCCTTTTGACGCTGCCTAAACTTTGTCATTCTGTTTGTTATAAACTTCTTCTAAGGTAAAAATATTTTCATCAGTAAATAAAATATTTTCATGTCCATTAACCCGTGCCACTGTAACAATTTTTTTTCTCCTTGCGAGTCTTATTTTTTCTGGATGGGAGTTAAGAGATGTCCCGTTGCTCCACGATAGGCTTTTATATGGAGATCATCTCGAATAAGCCTTGACATGGATCTAGCGGATATATCCAATTCTCTGGACATTATCTTTTGTTTCCGAATAGGATTTCTGCGAATTCGTTCATGCACAGCTTTAACTTTCACACTCGTTCGAGCGACGCGTTGGCGACCACTTATTGGTCTGTCCTCTACTTCTGAAAGTCCATTAAAACGTTTTATAGCCCTATAAACAAACATTTTCGATATACCAAGTGGTTTGAGATGTTCGAAAATTTAGTTCGAATTTTTCCCACACTTATGAAAAGCGATTACCGCGACCCGATTTTCTTTGATGCCCCGCTCCACAATAACTGATCGAAAGCTAAAACCAAAACTATCTTCTATTCTTTACTTATAAGTACACTTGTTACACGGCGTCACCACGAGCAATATTTCATAGAATGCCATGTATCATTCTATGAAAATTGCCTGTGGAGACAACTAATAGCATGCTATAAAAAATTGCATTCTATGAATTGCTTAGCTCATAGCGTTCTATGGATATTGTTCTATGAGCTGTCATTTCTCTTTTTGTTTGATATTTGTGTTCATGGCGGATGGAGGAAATAATTAAATTTATTAATAATTATCGACAACCAAAACTTATGCTTACTTTTCTCCGTTTGTTTTTGCAATTTCTTTAATTCCTTTAATGCGAGTATAGACCGAAGTGCTTTGCTTTGCGACATTTCAACGAATGAAATAGTATTTTATGAAATGCCCACTCTAATTTAATATCATTATATCGATCTTTATTTCTATGGAAAGTGACGGATGGTATTCTATGACATATTTCCCGTGGAGACGCCGTGTTAGGAAAAAAAATAGTTAACGGGATTACTTGAAATCTTGTAACAGAATTTATGGCTACACTATATATTTATGGTGTCGATACATTCATAAAGTTGCACTTTACGAAATTCGAAATAAATCCTGCGTTTAAATTATTCTTAATTAGTTATAATTATTAGAAAGTGTGTAGTGATAATGTCTAGTGGCTCAAAAGAGCACCAAAGATTAATCCCTGTGGCTCGTTCAACAGTACTAGACATCACTCCGTTATGCTTGTTTTTTGTGATCGGTTATTACGGAAACATCAGAACCTTGTTGAAATTCCAGCATAAGAATGTTTCAAATGCCCTTTTGAAGTTAATTCAGGACTCTCAGTGCAGTTTCTGATGAGTATTTTTTCAAAAGCCTTACTAAATTTCAAGGAATAATCCATTAGTTAGAAGATTTCCTCACATTACGTTTACACATTTTTTTAATATTTGCTCATAGACTGGAAGGGTGCTTACTTGCTGGAAATCTTCACATTTATAGGAACTTTTCAATTTTACTTTCACTATAACAATTAACTTGCCGATTATAGGTATTTATTCTAACATCATTTTTGCATTCACATACTTTAAATCTCTTCTTTTTGTTGATTAACTTTAATACATTCTTTATGTCGTTGACGGTAATACTCTTTGCTTTAAATTTTAAAATCGTTTCATATAATAAATGTTTATATGCTCCATAGCTCTTACACATCTCTGACTATTTTTCATTTTCATTATTGATCTGCTTCAAAATATCTGAGTTTTTCGAAGCGGTGCAAAAGATGATGCAAATATTTCATAATGAAGTGAGGCACTCAAACATTGATGTAATGTCTACTGGCTTTCCCTGTTCTATTGCTATTGTAGCATCAGTACCAACTAAATTACTTGTAACATTCCAGCCCTTAAAACTTTTAACCGTAACACCCCGTTATGAATTTTTACCAAATTTAATCTTAAGCAAATCTTCGAACGTACTCTAAAATAACGTGATTCGCCCCAAAGACGCAAAGCCCCTAAGAAAAACTCTCATCTCTAATTTTACTTTGTTCACGCTGTGTGCAAACATTTTGAGAGTATATAAGGCCATTGAGCACTGTTATTAACCTATACCTATGGGTATTATCCTTAACTTTCCCAGTGATTATGTTGACTTAAGTAATAACTACGTTACTTACTTACTTTAGGTGGCGCTACAGTCCGGGGGATGGACCTGGGCCTCAATCAACAAGCGTCTCCAGCTAGCTCGATCTTGTGCTAGCTGCCTCCAGTTTCGCACGCTAAGTTGGCTGAGGCCCCCTTCCACTTGCGTGCGCCACCTGAGTCTTGGTCTTCCTCTACTGCGCTGTCCTTCAGGGGCGGATTCTAAGAATTTTCGGACCGGGGCATTGGTGTTCATCCGCTCTACATGACCCAGCCATATTAGTCGTTGGACCTTAACTCTGCTGTACAGTCCATGCAGTTCGTCGATGTATCTCCTCCTCCACTCACCGTCAATGCAGATGGAACCGAAAATCACCAGATTTCCTCTCGAAACAGCCAAGAGCACCCTCATCCATTTTTGATAATGTCCATTCCTCTGCTTCATAGAGCAGAACTGGGATTATTAAGGTCTTATATAGGGTAACTTTAGTTGTTCTAGAGAGGGCTTTACTAGTCAATTTTTAGCCAATTACTAGCCTTCTTAGCCTAAAGAAGCAGCGATTGGCAAGAGTTATTCTTCGTTTGATCTCAGCGCTGGTGTCATTGTGCGAATTCATAGCGTAGCCTAGGTAGACAGTCCTTAACTACCTCAAGTTATATCTCTCAAGGCTGACGTTCTATCCAAGACGTGGATGTTCAGTATCCTTTATGCTTGACAGCATAAACCCTCGTTGACCGCTAAACCCATTTTCGCCGCTTCCGTCTCAATACTCGCCACTGACACCACGCTGCTTTCATCCAATTATGTCAATATCATCGGCGTATGCGAGTAATTGGATGGATTTTTGAAAGATCGTGCCTCTAGTGTTTACGCGTGAGTTTTTCACTATTCTTTCAAGAATGATGTTAAAGAAATCGCATGTCAGCGCATCGCCTTGGCTAAATTTTTTTTTGATACTCGTAGTAAAGGTTTCGGTGAGATGTTTACCGAACTTGATGGAGCAGCATGCATTCTCCATCGTCATCCTTCACAGACGGACGAGCTTGGCAGGGATGCCAAAACTAGACGTTGCTTTGTATAGCTCGTGTCTGCAGATTCTGTCATACGCGGCCTTAAAATCGATAAATAGATGGTGTGTATCGATCTGAAGCTCATGAGTTTTCTCCAAGATCTGCCGTAGTGTGAATATTTGATCGATGGTGGACTTTCCTGGCCTGAAGCCACACTGATATGTACCTTTCAGGTTGTTGACGAACGACTTTAGCCATTCACACAATACGGCAGATAAGATTTTGTAGGCGATGTTAAGAAGACTGATGCCTCTGTAGTTGGCGCAGTTCAGATGGTCTCCTTTGTTGAGGATCGGGCAAACAATGCTGAGGTTCCCTTTTTTTTTTTTTTTGTGAAAGTTATTATTATTATTATTATTATTATTAGAGAACATGGTATGTTCATTAAGACATAGATCAGGCCCATTCATCAGGCATACTTTCGTTCGACCATATTTTAGAGATGAGTTGGTGTTTGCTCCTTACCAAGTCATCGCCTGCCGCTTTAAAGAGCTCGGCGGTCAGGCCGTCCTCTCTAGCAGCTTTGTTGGACTTCAGCTTAGATATTGCTATATTCACTTCATCCAGGTCGGGTTAACGGAATTGTTGCCCATCATCGTCCAGGTTGAAAGATTCAATCTGCCTAACAGCGCTATTTGTTTCGTCGTCACCGTTATTCAATCTACAGAATAATCTTTCCAGATTCGATCTTCGGCTCGGGGTTTGTATCCATGGCATGTTGTTTTTACCTTTTGGTAAAACTTTCGAACCTCATTCCTGGAGTAGCATCTCTCAATTTCTCATGCTCTTTCTTTTTCGTCTCTCCTCTTCTGTTCATAAAGCTCGAGAGCAGGTCTAGTCTAATCGCCGAGGACAATTCTAATGTCATAGCTAGGGCATTGCTCGTAGGCCTTGTTCAAGAGCTCATAGAAGGCATCTTTGGTGTCATCTTTCTTCTTTGTGGGGGCATGCCCGCATATCAGGCTAATGTTGGTAAATTAAGCCTTGATGCGGATTGCTACGATGCGCTCGTTCACATGCCGGACACTAACTACGTTAGCCTTGATAAAAGCCTTTTCCAAACCAACGGTGGTGAGCCTCGAACTTCTGAGAGTGTATCTAAATACTGTTACTTTCGGCTCTAGTTGCCAAAAACTGCAAGTATAAACTTAAAATTCAAATGTTTGCCACTCTGTTGGCGAAATGTATCACTCTCCCCACGCACTCAAATCAAGGTCAATACCGACATATCCACCCAAACGACAAAAAAAAACACAGCATCTCATGGCATACACATTAATCTGTAGAATATATTTTTTTAAATTACTATAAGAATATTTATCCACTAATACATCAACGCTATTAAAAAAAATATTCGACCCATCGAATGGTTTCGTTTGTTGTCTGTGGAAACTCCTTGACGTCGACGTCATCTTTTGAAAATTACAAAATGAAAAAAAAATCACTTTAGTTTTTTTTTTTAAATATATATAGAAAGTAATACGCTACACTAATCGTAGAAGTTGTTGTATGTTTAATAAATAGTATATGCCCTTACGATTATAGTAAAATTTGTTTTTGTCAGATGTTCGAGGCTATTTGTTTTAGAGTGGAGACTCTCCAAGGAGTTTTTTTTTTTGTTGATTATAGTGGGAAAGAAGAAATAAAGGCGAGTCTCTTGTTATTTCGGTTTGTTCAAAATTTGTTGTTATTTTTTACTTTCGTTTACTTGCAGAATGGCGACCTTAACCAGTTTGACAGACTTGTCTCATGGAAAGATCGCAATTTAATTTGTTTACAGTGGCAAGTTGAAAGGTTGAGGTTAGTTTTTTTACGGTCGTTCACTCGATAATGCTTATTTCTTCTTTAATCAAAAATTCAATAACTTCTTCATCAACATCTTCGGTCTCCAAGCTATCAGTATCGATATCTGTACAAATGATTGGGAGAAAAAAATAAAAATGTAAACAAGGATAAAAATATAAAAACTGATAGACTTACGATTTCTAAGTTGCAGACGTCTATTCTTCTGCTCTTTCCAATCAGCGATCCTCTTGTTGCGATATTCGGTGAATTGTTCACGCAATTGAGCGCGTTTCTCGAGCAATTCCTTTGAGGCGCGAGTCATACGGAGACGATCCTTGCTTTCAAATTGTGGATAGTACTTCTTGAGCGTTTTCTTGATTTCCTTTTGTTGGAGTTCGGAAAGTAGGGAAGGTGGACGTGGACGCCACAAATATTGAAGGAAATTCTTCAAACTTGTGCGCTTAATAATACGTCCTTGCATTGAGTACATATTATACCCCGTATCCTCTTTAACCTTCCATGATGACACACCAGTGACTACATAGCGACCAGTAGGATCCCATTCAACTTCATTTGCGCGGTGATGTTCGGATGAAGCCATTACAATGAAATCGTTGTGTGTATCAACAAATTCAAAAATGCCCGATGTCAAGCTGGCGAGAACAATGAATTGACCACGCGGAGACCAGAACAAATGGCTGCATGACTTCTTTTCTAATTTTTTTACCAAGCTCGGTTTTTGGCCCTTTTTGACTTCGTAGAAACTGACACTGGCGCTGCTCTGTTCGCCGTGAATTATAGCGAATTTGTTTCCGACCGGCTCCCAAGAGAAAGCCAGGATAATCTCTTTAATTTCAACTGAATCCACAGGAATGTCTTTTTCTCGCATGTGGAAAATCTCAAAATTGTAGAACATACCAAGGAATTTGACATCAAAGTCCTTCTTGTCCTTCTTCTGTTTGGAGAAGCGATCAACCTTAACACATAAGTAATCGCCGGATTTTTGCCAGTGAATATTACAGTCGGCAACATGGAAGAGATTTTTATTTCGAATCTCACGCTTTTTGGGTATTTCGAGAAGGATAACTCGAGCAGGAATTTGATTCTGTTCACCTACCCAGTAGGCGATGATGTTGTCGGTTGGTGACCAACTAAATCCTCGAATTCCTGGTACTTTGATGGATTTCAACTCCAACAAGTAGAAGCTGGGAGTCTCATATACATGGATGGCATTTTCACCCATACGAGCCACGTATTTATCATCATGTGACCAGCGGAACATGGACAGATTTGACATACCATCGGAAACAAAGCTACGCTTCTCCAAGCCGGTGCGAATGTCCCAGATGACGATTTTTTGTCCTGTCGCTGTGGGACCATAGGTGACAAGGTAATTCTCACAAGGCGAGAACTCCATAAATTGCGTACCAGGGTGAGGGAACTTATTGATTTTGTTAAAATTGGCTCCTCCCCAAATGGCTACACCAGGCTTATGGAAAGTGACAATGTACGTACCCAAAGGTGACCACTTCACAAGGGTATCGGTGAAACGATCACGTGTCTCCAACTCCGTTGGTTCTGGGAGAGTATTCTGCCAGAATTGAACTTGAACCGAATTGGGAGCAGTCTCTGCCAGTACACAATACTGATCGTATGCATCAGGTTCAGTGATGAAATTATAAAGATCATTGTGCACCTTAAACGGTTGAGGAGTTGGTGGCTCCCATTTCTCAGGGATGTTTTCGTACCTAGAAAAAATTATAACCGATTATTAATTTTTGGTATTTTAAAACAGATGATGGCACACTCACTTTTGGAAATCAGTAAACAAATTCACAGCGAATGTGTGATTCTTATCAAGGCGGTGATGATTCATTGTTTTAACGGCCTCTGCAGCACTTCTTGCGTTTTTATACTCCAAGAACGCGTATCCTTTAGTATTGCCTTCATCATCCAAAGGATGGAATACGTTCACAATGTCTCCAAAGTTTCCAAATAGCTTATGGATGACCGACTTAAGTTTCTCCATACGAGAAGGTTCTACTTTTGGGATGTTGTCAACAACTACAACACTTTCTACCCCATCAGTTTCGCATGGTTTCTGCTCAAGCATATCAGCAAGCAGTTCTGAAACAGAAAATCCATTTTAAATGTGAAGAGCAATTTGCATTTGCTAAAAAACTATTTTAAGGTTAGAAATCTGAATTTGCGGAGAGCAGCCATGCTGCGCTGGCATTGCTTGGTAATTTGGCAGTGGCTGTGAGGTGTAGCTTTATCCTTACCTTCATCGGCAATATCGTCAACAAAACCCTCGGGATCATCGAAATTCGGTTCGTCACTGTAATCATTTTCATCGCCGCTATCACCGGCATATTCTTCACTTTTCTTTTTTGCCATTTTGATGGATTTTAATACGGAAAAGTTAAGATGTAAGAATTTGAGCCGTCATCAAATGTACGCACACCGAACGAAAAGATTGTTTTTCACTTGGCAAGGTTGGTTGTACTGCTTTTGTGAAATGTCAAATCGAATGAGTGGGTTGTGCTATATTTTATGTTACTGTTGGTTTTACTGTTGGGGCTGAGAACAAATTGTAGTAAACGTTTCAATTAATAGACAATTTCTATTCTTTTATTTTATGAATATGTAATAAGCCGTACGAAAATTTCTTACGAGTGTTGCTTCGGAGCAGAAGAAAGATATGTACACCTGTTCGGACTTAAAAAAAGAATTTGTTTATGGATTTGGTTAAATACTTTACGAAAGTGAGATGAGCTCTCAATGAAAGTAGTAACTTTGATCTTAGGATTGATGTCAGGTTAAAGACAAACAAGTTCGACCTTCAAAAAGGAGTTGATCCTCCTTTCTTATTGACATGGCGTTATGATACATACCTTGTAACTAACCAATAAATCTTCCTAACAAGTTGCAAATTGTATGAGGTTCGTTTTCCGTTATAGAAACGCCTTCTTCTTGTGAAAGCTCGTAGAATCTCTTTGGATTAAAGTGTTACTCTGTTCTGAAAGTGCCAAGTCTAAGAACTTGAATAGGAGTATAATTTTTCCAAGTACATATGTCAGTACTTGAACTTACTGTTGTAGGATATTGTTCCTTATATATGTTGTAAAGTTTTGGACGACGCTTGTAAAAACCAGTATGAAAGTGTCGGTATGTATTATACATATTTCGAGATTAACGAAGAATATTGATTACGGGCAGTGGTACTCACACATATTACGATAAAAAAAGATATTGTATCGTTCCTTTATTTAGTAAAGGTATAACTTATACGGGATTGCGCGAGCAATGTTAAAGTGTCATTAGAGGAGCGCACTTTTTCTATATATTTTCTAATAGTGATTGGTTGGTATGGTAATGTTTGGAATATTCGCATCCATATGATGTTTTTTCCTCAAAGGAATCCGAGATTTACAATAACTCTCCAGTATTGTCTTGTGTTGATTTTAAAGATTTCCAAGTGGTTTGATTATATTTTTGTTTGCTAGCAAGTAGATTACCCTGAATCGGTATTCGAAATTTTCGGTGGGTCCACACTTTCTGTTTGTGGTATTAAAAATACCCAATATAGCGATCTCAGAAGTACAACATATAATGTAGCGAAGCAGCGGTAACAATTGGTCACTCAGATCGTGCGAATTGACATTTTTGGTCTTTTTTATTACGGTTTTATAAAAAAAAAAACTGTATGCCAATAAGCCAGAAATAACTCAAGAACTATAGGACAAGATAATATGGCATATTAGTGGAATATAGGAGCTATTATGGCACATTTAAGCCTAAATTAATTATATTATAAATACTACATATATTCGCTAAAGTCCTTATGTTATCGGAAAATCTTCAAACTGCCCGTATAAGCTAATGTTAGGAATTCGCATATATTAACCCGAAATAAAATCAAAAACATCTCAATCACTCAGATCCAAGAATATCAGAGAACTGTCGAACACCTGACAATGAAGGTCACATGTGCAATGGTACAAAGGTTCGCATGTATAACATGACCCACGAGCGGCGTGATAATAAGTGTGTTTTTTTGGCAGTAGTATAAGCATATAATTTTCAGAGCCCCAAAAAACGGCTATCGCCATTAACTATTAATATTTATATTGAACTAGTTCTGTGCATTACTTTGTCGCTATCATATCATCTATAAAGCTCCTAGCACCTGGTTTCCACTACAATATCTGCTATGTTATCTGCCGCTTAGAGTCAACTGTTTTAAACTTTTCCACGTAAACCTAAAACATAAATTCTGCTTCTTCATATGTCCATTTTGTATTTTCATCATTTGGCTATTTCAACTTGAATGCATATTATAACATCTTTATTCTTTTTTTTTTTGTAAGTGCAACGTCGCCATTATTCATCAATTTCGTTAACAATAAATGTACTAGATCATTATTACTAAGCTTTAATAGCTTCTCCTAAATATGACCATTCAACAGAAAAAAATACAAAAAAAACAACATTCTCACAAAAGAACTCGGCAAAAAATGAGAAAGGAAAATTTCATTGAAAAATACATTTTTGAGAATATGCGCAATACGGCACCCTTCGCTGTCGGTTATTCATTCAAACAAAAAATACCACGAACTCCCAGTACGAACAAGGCCAAACATACACGCCCAAAGCGGCATTTGAGCGCACGCAACAAAGACGACACTATCTGTTTTGCCATTCTCTCACTGACAGGGCTCCCACTACAAACAAATTGAACGCAGTCGAATTTAAGGAGTATACAGTACGAGTGTCTCATATTTTTACACCTGAATTTATTAAGAAGAGGAGCAACGTGTTTGAAAAATTCGACTCCTGTTCTTTTACAAAGATACTTTGGGCTAAAGTTGGCTGTGGATCTATGTAGCAATTTGCCTAGAAATGTAAAAGTAGTGTTCGTCTGTAGAAATTGCGATAAGAATAATGTGTTTTGCTTATCTGGTTTGCTACAAGCACTTCACTTTTTTTTTATTAGTTATGCATAATCTATACTTCTAATTTAATGTGTCAGCTAAACAGATTTCTTTTATCTACAATTTTAAGGCGGCGGACTATGAGGTGTTGTTTCATTTGATTTATTTGATTTTGGCCTTGAAGCTGTCAAAATCATAATTGTCCGAAAGGGCTCCAATTTGTTTTAACTTAAAACCCACCAACAAGAATCATGGAAAACATTAACAAATTATAACAAATACGCCCATTATAGTGAGGATTAAAAGTCTGATATTTGCTTTTATGACAATTAAGTGACTTAATGGTCGTACCAGATCGTGTTTTTTTTTCTGTTTTCACTGCAGGCACCGTTTTAAGTGCATCTATTTCTAGTCCGCATCTTTCTTTCACCGTATTTCACTACAGTATAATCTTGTAGTGCTAGGCAAGGTGTTCAGATGCCTTTAAAAGCGTATGGGCATCATTGCACATTTTTAGACAAATTACTCGTTTGTTAGCTTAAACGAACACTGACTACGAGCACAACCAAACTAAATAGAGATAGATAAAGCATACCCTCAGGAAATTTCACAATGATATTATAACAGTCGTCAACTGACCGACAAAAATAGAGTCTAGTTGAGGTTCGATCTCATAATCTTTTGCCTGAGATACATCGGCGTGAACATCTGGGTAAACATTTTCTTCATTACTCGGCAGCAGTTTCCATCGATGTGTTCCCCGCTTTCTAAAGGTGAAAGCGATTGACAATGTCCATCGCATGTATTGGTTCATACTCGTATGTTCGGTTGTCGCTAAAGTTTGAGAACACACCGCTGGTAGGCTAATGGCCTAACACTGCTTCGACGTGTCTCTCTTATTTTTAAATTTAGCGCCTTGAGGATGATAGCTTCTTTTATATAGGTTCCAGTAGTTGGGATAACTGGTTCACAAATATTCAGCCTCTGTAACAACAACTGTTATTCTCTATCGTCTTTACCTAATTATTAAATATTGTTTAAAATTCATTCAATGCAATACTTGTTATTGTGATGTCGTCGGCAAAAAGAAGAGTGTAAAGTATTGCAGAATCATCATTGTGCATTTGCAGCTAAAAATTTTAAGGATATTGGCATTTTTTTGGACTCAAGCCGCGGCTTTGATGTACTCCGACTTTGCCTTGCAAATTCGCCAATATGAGTTTTACTTTCGATTTTACTACACCTATTTAGCAGTTATGAGATCTTACGAGTAATACCTCTATTGAGCGTTACAGATGATATGGAGATCGCAGTATTCATCTGTGATTTCAAAGCTTTGAATCGCATCGGGAGCGCTGTAGTTTTTCGGAGTTTGATTGTAGATGGATATTAGTTATGTGTGACATTATTATCATTATTTCATGTGACACTTAAATTTATACAGGGAGCTTTCGCTTCCCTTGTTTGTAGAGTAAATTATAGTATCTTTAGAATCAACATAATATTGACGTCCAGGCCGATTTTCGGTGCTTTTAAGTTAATAATCATAAATGTCTCACTGTCAGACCTCTGATTTCTACCTGTCAAGTTAGTTTCATCATCAAATTCTCCACCGGCATTCTGACATGATTTTATACAATACAACTTGTTTAGAGCATTTATAAAATATATAGACTTCAAGGCGATTTGCAGAGTCTTATGCTAATGTAGGCATTTCTCTTGAGCTTGAAAATGCTCACTACCAGACAATTTCCTTCAGCTTTGAAAAGGTTTTTTAGATTTGAATTAATATTTCTATTCTCGCTTCGTTTTAATGAAATGAACCTAAATTTTCGTGGTCCTCTTTCTGGATAACAAATTGTCTTCCCATTAAATATACTGTAGACAATTTTTAAAATTAAACAATAGGTTAAGGTCTATTTGCTATTTTTCCATTTTCACATATAAACTTGTATATTTTCGTAGTCGATCTAGTGAGTATTTTCATCAGCGACTGTAGGATTGCCTGCTTAATCATTTGCAAAAACTGTGAATTATAGCATACTAATACCAGCTATTCTTTTGATCTGTTAAGCATGCGGTACAAACTGTGTAATGGAGTCCAGAGTTTGTAACGAATGATAATCGATGGGGTATCAACAAGAATTTAAGCGCTGATGCAAATACTTCACCCCCCTGAATGGTCATTCAAGAAGTGTTTGTTGTTCGGGGTTGTTGTTATGGAGGACAACACCGTTCCTATTGGTCAATTCGGGTCGTTTTCTTTCAATTACCTTGCGTATATATTCGAGTTGTTCACAGTAGAACTGAGAATCAACCATTTGACCAGTTTCACCGTCATCATCTTGTGTTCTTCCAATCCTGGTATCGCAAATGCTTGTGAGGAGCTCCTTCATTTACAGTCTTTGTGTCACTACTGTGTCCAAATGTTGCACGAATTATCCTATGTCTTAGCATAGATATAATCAGATAATAATGATAGATATCTTGGCAAACATGTGCCACATACGGTACATTTTTTTAACAAGCTTGTACAAGGATGGCACATACAATCGTGAAGATTAAGAAAATAACAACAACGACCACTGAATCTACACGTATAATGTTCGTAGCTCATATGTTGTTGAACAATTAGCAGAGGTGGTTGACTGCTATTAAGCAGATATGACTGCCGTTTAGTAAGTGTGATGGATGAAACCGAGCAAAAGGAGGATGCAAAACTATGATATCTTTATTACTATAGGAAGCAGAAACATGGTTATGACAATCCGCATCAGGATTAAATTTGCTAACATGGCAAGTACGAAGCCACCAAAAAAGAGACATGTCAGTAATGTCTCAAGTATGTATGATAGAAAAGAGGAAGATCTTTGGTAGGACAGTTGGTAAGTACTGCTAATATGACACTATGTCTACGGTTTTAGTTTTATTAAATTTGCAAAACGAAACATCACTAAAGAAATCACACGGTTTTTTCATCTCAGCAAAACAAACCGACATGTCAGGTTTCCGAACCATGAGAAGCTAAATTAGACTCATTCCATTGAGATCGTTATAAGACAAGCCTCCAGTACTCCGAGCGACCGAAACTTCCGGGCAGGCAACATTGGCTCAGATCAATACCAAAGTACAGAAAAGCTGCAATTGCAAGAGACCATCAAAATCTTAGGCGAAAACGAATGTCGAAATCTCTCGACAATTCCTACGCTGCCATCATTAAGTATCGAATACCAGTAGCCAGGCTGCCAACAGAGACGCTACAACTGGTCTCTGGTTTGATGAAGAATGAAGAAAGCCGGCAAGCTGCACAAACAAAGCTGCAACAAAGAATGAGAGCCAGTTGTGATATATACGAGTTTGAGAAACGGGAGAGGGATTTGAAGCTGCTAAAAATAACATTGTGGATGTTTTGGCACACATCAACTCATTTTTTAAGTCTGATCAGAAGGGTATATGCCTCATGAATGGAATCTCAGTACAGTTTGCTCGGGGCACAAAAACGGTGAACCTCTCAACTGCGCCAGCTAGAGGGGTATAAGTCTTTTAAACATCAAATACAATGTCTTATCTGACATATTGTGTAAACGTCTAAGGCGTTTCTTCAACAACCCTACTGACCCTTATCGGGTGCGCTTTCAGATCAAATTTTCACACTCCGTACCGGGGTACACCGATGTTCTTGATGTAGTTGGCAGTAATCAACGGAAGCTCCCAAAGTAGATTAAGCGGTAAATAAGGTCAAAACCAAGTATATGACAGACACACAACATCGACGTATTGTACAGAATGTCTTAATTGACAGCTCAAACTTTGAGGCAGTAAGGGACTTTCTCAACGTTGGGTCTGCTATTGTTTCTGCCAATTACATAAGAAGAATTAAAACAAAATATCACTCTTGTCGCATAGCACCGTAAAAGCAGTTTTATAATTTTATTAGTTGCTGATAAATCTGAAGAGAATTTTCACTGCTGGCCTGGCACTCAAATACATAGAGAAACCTTGGCGACCAGTGTGAGTAGCTTTTATAACGAAAATTTGAAAAGAGGACTCAAGGGAGGGAGCTATAGATCTTTCGAACATACCTAAATTAGATCTGCCTGCGTAGTCGGTTAGGGGCTTTATTAACAATGTAACAGAACTCGCTATTTGCTCGACTTATTTGCTGTCGGTCAGTAGGAAAGAATACAGGCGTCGTGATGGGTCACTATGCTTTTGCTAAGCACCTAAGTGTGCTGGGTATAAGTAATAAGATATAAGGAGATGAGGACACAGTGGAGTACTACTTCTGTGAATGTGCGGAGTACGGTTTCATCAAGGTGAAAGAACTCGCCGATGACGAAATGAGTGCTAGTACTATAGGCAATTTATAACCTCATTGATACTCATTTACTTATCCTTCCTCAAAGGACTGAGCAATTTCATACAACGGCTACATTGGACTAGTCCTTTGTCAAAATGTTCTAAACAAAAATCTCGAGTAACTAAGAAGACTCTGTATAGGACCCCGATCATCCTAGTCTTACATTTTGCACTGAAGCATGTACTCTATCAAAGGCGAATTAAGATATTATCCGTTGTTTCCAGAGAAAATTTTTAAACGAGCATCCGCAGTTGTCGATGCAATCAGCGGCTTTTAAGTTATTTCAAATATCGATATTAGTCATCAAAAAGACAAGTAACTTTTTCCCAGACCCAGTATTTTTCCTTTCCGTTGCTCGTTTTTACAAATAATATTAAGTTTTAAAGGGTAGAGTTAAAATCAACTCGTCTCGCAACGGTCCCAAATGGTTAACATTTCAAACACAATATGGTAGTCTTTTTTTTACTGCGCAGTGAAGTTGTGAAATCTCCCTCACAAGGTGTATCGGAATGCTACTTCAAGTGGCATCTCTGCTCTCTTGATGCGTAGAGAAAAATTACTCAAAAAAAAATAAGAAAGAACAAAAAAACACCGAACAAAAAAAATGCACGAAACCTCCGAAGTTGGAAGCGAAAACGAAAAGTCTGTGCTTCGCAAGCAGCAGCAGCAGCAAATAATTCGTCGTCGTCGTTACTTGCAGTGCCGAACAGTGTAACCCGAAGAACCTTTTTTTTTATTATTATAATTTTTTGTTTGCCAAAATAAATGTTGGACACAAAACGAGAGTGGGAAATTTAATTGGAAAACTTCAATAAATCGCATCCCTATGTAAAACAGGAATAAAAATCGACAAAATCAAGTGACACAAAGTGCAAAATCGAAAAGGAAAATCGGTCGTCGCCTTTTTTTCTTTTTCCTTGAGAGTGTGTGAGTGTTTCGTTTTTATTATTATTTTTTCTTTTGCAATTTCGTTCGTCGATACTTCGCAAAGAGATTTTTCGCAAAAAATTCGAATAAAACAAAAAAAAATTAATAATATGAAAATAAAGTCAAATAAAAAATCTAATGAAAAGCTAAGGTGCACAAAGGAGGAGAGAAAATTCCAAAAAGGAAAAAAGGCAACTCACTGAAATTCGATTTTCCCACTAAATAGAGAGAGAGAATTTACAGGTTCTTCGGGGACAACAAAAAAAAATTACAGAAAAAAAAAAATATCAAAAAGGAAACCAAAAGGAGTTTTCCGTTTGTAATTTTTCCACCAAGTAGATTGATCGGTAACAAGTAAAGTAAATAGCTCAAAACTACAACAATAAATAAAAATATTTTTTCAAAAAAATCACAAGAAAATTTAATAGAATTACTGTTTGGAGGGCGACAAGAAAATCTGCGTGTCTCTTCGTTAGAGCAAATTTTTTTTCCACAATATATGTATGTACGAGTATGTATGTTTGGTGAAAAAGGGAGTGTATAGTGTGTTCTGCTCCACAAAAAAATCAAAAAAGAAAAAAAAAGTTATTTCCTTTATATTTTTTTCTAATTTTTGTTCTTGTGTATTGAGAAAAGGCAACAACAAACAAACAAAAAAAGAAGAAGAGAAGAGCATAAGCGAATTTTGTTGTTATTAAAAAATTGAAGAAAAAAAATTGTAGTAAAAGTGGAAACAAGGAAGTTCCTTAAAGAAATTCGCTGGCTGATGTCTTTATGCTTTAAACATGGTGAAACTGGTCGTGCTAAGCTTCAATATTAGGATATTTGTGATTACAAATCATGACAGACGGACATGAAAGGTAAGATTTCTATTTTGAAAAAAGAAACAAAACTCGATTTGTGATTGAAAAGGAAAAAAAAAGGAAAAATAGAAACTAACATGGTCTCTGTAGAAACGAGTGTATGACAGGACAGGTGCCCCTTAATCTGATCTGACACGATGGATACCTACTCACACACATATTTTGTTGTTGAGTCCCTGCGATGATGATGGTGGAACTTCAACTCGTTTAGTGTTGTCCCATCAATTTTGTGAGGTGTAAATAGTGCGTGTGTAGGTGGGTCGACTACTGAATGCAACATTTACCATGTTGTCGATGCATTGATATGAAATTATAAAGCGCCCCGCTTTGTGATCTGCAATAGGAAATGCACAATGGTACCGATGATATTCGATCTAGACCTCGCCATTCATTTGTGTTTGATCTTTCTTCTTAATCCAGTTGATGCGTTTGCTTAAAAAAAAAAATTGGTCTTAAAGTGTACATTTTCTTTCCAGTATTTCGCTAATCAAAGTTTCTTTTTTCTTAATGGGTATGATTTGTAGTCTATAAGGTGAGCGTTTGATATTGGTTTCTTTAGTTTTGGGGCACCGTTCTCTACATTTAGCGCTATCTCGCGTTACTTGTCTACAATTTCTTGTACGATGTTTGTTATGGTCCTTTTTGTCTTGAGCATTCTAAGTCGAAGGTTAGATAACACTTCAAGCCAATTTGTATGTCCTCTTAACACCACTGTGCGTATACCTAGTCGAGTTTTATTAATTGTTCTTCGTCAAGAATGCCTTCTTTTTTTTGTTAATTAAAATGCACAGAGCGATACTTCATTATATTTTTGATGTAATAATATTTCGGGTACACGAAGTAAGTCCTTTACTCCGGAAAAATATTAGCTGTCCTTCCTCCCTCGCCCATCCTTGGAGCTTCTGTCTCAATAACCGAAAATCAGTGACACACCAATTACATTTTCCCATGATATCTATGTCATCGGTGTATGGGAGCGGTTTTACAAATTGTCAAAACATTAGACGTGTTATGTAAGCAAATCATTTTCCCCACAATATTTTCATTGAAGAAATCCTTTGAAAACGCATTTTTGTCTTTCATTAACCATTGAAATTCCCTCACATATTTGCATTGCTATTGCGTCGCTTGTGGGGTTGGTTAAATTTCTGCACTTTAGTACCATTTTACAGGCATTTTTGTTTTGATTATCTCGTAAGTGAGGCGACGAGTTTGTTTGTGTTTTCGCAGTTGAGTGATCTAATTGTTTTGTTATCGGTTTCTTCTTTAAACATACATATTCCGAAACTTGACCCTCTATTGCTTTGTGGAGCGGATTTTGCAACTACCTTGGTTGGACTATTTGAAAGCATGATTCAATACAAGCTGAACAGAATTACAAACTCGATGTTATTCACAAAACTGCTTTAAGAGATACGAGTTAATGATATGGTTATAGTCTAATGCAGAGAAAACGCAAAAAAGGGAAGATTTTAATATCAGGGTGCAATATAATATGGAGCAGTTATCGCGTTGCTAGAAATAGATTATACGCCGAAATTGTAAGAGCAAAGAACAGATGCTTATACAAATATTTTATAAAAAGTGTTTTAGGCATTAAAAAAAAACAATATCGCACCGCACCAGACATACTATTGTAGATACAACTTTGATATTTATTTATAAAGTAAAATAAACCTGTGTTTAAGTTAAAATTTGTAAAGAAGCAAACTGAATTTCAATAGGAGATTTCTGATAGTAAATAAATGAATTAAATGAAAACATGGCAAAACCAATTGATTTTTATATCTGTTCTCTATTGTTGGTTTCTTAGTATGGAGACTTTCGCGGATGCGCGCACTTCTTATAAGATCATATTTTGTTACACCCGTTGACATTTGTAAGACTTTTATTTTGTCATTTTTCGTGTATATTTTTGCACGCATATCGTACAACGACTTTCGTATATAATGAGCCTTTAAGTTGAAGTGTCATTTTTCTGTCTGGCGGAGTTTCTGCCCCTGCTACCTCACACTGACTCTAGGGATTCTTTGACTTTGCTCTACGCATGATACTGTCAGCGCAATTTCTTTGCTGGTTAACGGCTAAGTATTCTAAATAGATATCAGAACTTGGGTTTACTGCGACGGAAAAAAATAGCAATGCTGATGTTCTGTTTTAGTGCAACTGCAAAATTCTAAAATCGCTCTCTTAGGAGGAGGAGATAATTCGTCTACCTGTTCTCTGCATGCCCAGCACTGTCTAAAAAGAAGCCCGCAATAGCTTTCTTCTGCTATGACTTAATCGATCTTAACAATACAGGAGTTAAGAGTGTCCTACGCTTCGCCAGAAGATTAATTTACTTTAAAAGTAGCAGGATCTGAGGCCCACGTTGTATCACAATGAGCCAATAGACCTTAGTTGGTTACTCTAAACTATCATAACCTAGTCGGTTCTTACCTTTAATACATTAGAATCTATAATCTTTTGTTTTCTATAAATATTTTTAAGCTAGAGGACACAAATTGTCATTAAGATGACAATATTTGTTTTATTGAATATCACCAACCATAACCAACGGCCTTCCTTCTCAAGTAGACGAAATTCAAATTGTTCGGAGATATCATGCTTATGATCGCCTTTTTTGCTCTTGAGTTTTTAACTTCTGTTAAATCTTCTGAAATTTATAACTTACATATCTATTCTCTTTGATATGCGGCTCACCGCAGCATCAATTTATGTAAAGTCTCTTGTATTGCAAGCTCGGCGGCAACAGCAAAACATTTATAATAACTATCGATTTTGTTCTGATCAAAAAAATCACAAGCAGTTCAAAGTCAAATTTTCATACTTAATTACGTATATGAATATGAACATCGACATTCACATTCCTATTCCTATCCCATCTACAAGATAGTGGTCCGAGGCAATGTTGGTTCTTTGCAAAGCTCGGACATTCAGAATTTCGGAACTGTGGTTTCATCGATCGTAATTAGATTAGTTTGATTGAAGTTTTTTTGATCAGATGATTATTGGGCTCCTTTGTTAATGCGGAGCTGATGGAAACCCATGCAATTGATGACGATAAGTTGGCGTCCATTTTTTGAGTAGGTCTCATGCAGCCCATATCTTATAACTGACCTGCCCAAGATACTTTTATTTTGTTGAGATAGCTTGTATATGCTTTGCCTCACATAATTTTTCTTCCCTGTTGTATTATAAAAATTGAGATATATTTTGTTGAAAATAGCTCAGATACGAATATTAATTATACGTTTTCACACATGCCATGCTTATGACTTTTTGCATTAGTTCTTCTCTAGTACTCTACTATCCGCATACGAAACATTCGGTAAATTTTCTCGTTTATTGTTCGGCTATATGCGGTTTGCTATGCACCCAAAGATGGCCGAATATCGTTGATTTTATTTCTTCCTAAATTCGTCAACAAATCCGTGTTTGAGGCTACATATCTTGTTGTATTTTGAGTCAACGTTAGAACTAGTAATCCAGATGGCTTGGCAGCAGGCCATCCTGTCAACTTAATTTTTCAAAGCATTTTCGATGATCTCGACCCCTTTTTCACGAATAACTTGGCCAGTATGCCTAAATCGTCTCTGGATTGTTCGCATAGCGTCGATGCGTCAAATCGCATGATCCCAAGATTATTAAACTTTGTTTGCAATAAATCGATTTTTGACTGCCTTGTGTTGCAACTTGCCTAATCTTTATGGAATCAAAGCTGGCCCAAGTCAAAATCTTGCCATATTATGCCTTGGTAGTGCTCTCCATTCAGTGTAACTCTTTTACCCTAGTCGTTTTGGAAGAAAAATAGGCCAATATTGCCGAAACTCCAAAAACCACATCTTTTTAACCAGTTGTGAATTTTCCGAGCCCCAAATACGGAAATTTTGCTTGTTTACGAGATTGGAAATGCTTCTCGTCTGAGAAGAAATTTCTTTGAGTAAAATTGTCGTCAATTTCGTGCTGCTCTTAAGCCAAAACAGAGGAGCGAATACCAATTCCCGAGGCAATTGGACCATGTAAGCCAAAAGTCAGATCTTTGTTCAAAAGTGTGCTCAGGCTTGTGCAAGTGATGTTGCGTTACTGACACCTTTGGCGCGCTGAGAGTCTTGGGTTTAGGCGCATACTTTCGGCACCAGCTGCAATATTCTCCGTTGAGCGCACAGGACGAACACAGGAGTGCACAGTTGCAGCAACACAGCTGAACTCCCAACGTTGTTCAAGCGTAAACCGCTTCATTTCGTACCGCAAAAATATGATACGAAGTGACTACCAATTTTTTGAGTGCTCTTATGCGAGCGCATCAGCTCTTGTGCTGAGATTCAAAATAACATAGGATCAAAAATAAGCCAACAGATGGCCCAGCCAATATAAATATCCTATCAGCAAACAACATCAACTGACTGCTATTGACTTGATAACTATGACTATTTCTAACTAGTGTAATAATGAGCCACTTTATGGCTATTCAACAAATTTGAGCTTAAAGTCAATGTTAATTTAATAAATAAATTTACTCTGAAAATCTTGGCTTAGAAGCCATCGTCATCAAAGTAGGTTGCATTGCTTTTCTTTTGCAACTCTTCATCTAAAATGTCTAGCATTATTGTCCCGAAATATGTGTTCGCTCGGAATGTGAGAACAGCTGCCTACGCCTGATGTTTGTAAAAGAAGACTCTTACCGTTCGTTAGTTATAGAAAAGACCATCCCCGATGAATTTCTAATCAATTAAGTTCTTTTTGAATTGATTTAAACTTGTAAGAAGAACTCCCGAACGGGTTTTGCATATTCCTTAACGCTACTAAAAGGTGTTCAGCTGATGACAATTTATTTGAGGCTTGACGTCACCACTGACTTAAGTGCGTGTTATAATTATTCGTTCAACATCTTCAGAGCATATATTGTTTGTAGACAACGATGGTAGAGGTAAACGTACTATTGAATCATATCTATCTAAAGTAACTTAATGCAGGCGTTTTATTTTGCAATTCTAGTTGCTCCGAAAATGCATAAATGATGCACTTAGGCATTGCCAGAACGCAAAGGAAAGGATTTTGCGCTGAATGTCGTGTAAGTTCATTGATGCAGTTGGAAGACTTTCATATTTTTAAAATGTTCTACGAATTTTAGGAATTCAGTGTTAGAATGTTTCACTAAAAATTATTCGAAGGTAGAATTAATTTACTTGACACATATATTCATATTTGTGTATTTTTGAACATATGTCTACATATACAAGTACTGTACGTTAAACCTCATAAATAATAGAAAAAAAGGGCATCCGTTTGTTTGCATGACAGGTGTCCACTTGACCACAGTTTTGACTCTTAAACCAAACGTTTACTTTCTTCACAAAAGTTTCAATTTGCATACAAGGCACCTCGACTACTTGTCTTGCACGCTTGTGTTTCACCCCGAATTCAGTAAAACACTAAAAATAAAATAAAAACCAAAAAAAAACTCGACTTCCTGCCTTCCTTACCAAGGTTTGAATTACATTTTAATTTAATTGTTTTTGTACTTTTCTTACTTGGACTCTACCGAAGGAGACAACCCAAAAACCATGCAAAAGAACAGCATACATATGTTCGACATATTGTGGTCGGTTTTGTATTGTGGACACAATTGCAAAGGCCACTTGAAAAAACACGGAGGAATTTTGTTATTGGTTTTTTTTAGGACACATACACTACTCGTTTTGCGACTTCCAATTGTCTTTTTCAACCGATTGACGCATTTGAGTCGAATCCAAATTTAAACAATTAAAGGTCAGCCCAAATGAACTGCCCTTATGCAAAAAAAAGATATTCAAATATGTAGGTACTTCAGTAGAATCTATATACTAATGGCATAACAATCTATAAGCTGGACAGTATCTAATAAGCAACAACTTATACCAAGGTTACCATGAGTAACAAACTTCAAAGTTGCAATAACTTAACTTAACTTCAATTAAAGAAAACCGGACTGAAAACCACCAGTTAACCATCAGTGGACAACGAATGAAGGTATATAGGCCCACCTTTAAGAATTGATAGTGAGTTAATGAATTTCGAAGACCTAGAATTCCTTAAAACCACCTCAAATGCACTGCATGTATCAGTGGTATCTTTGTGTGGGAATTAGTGTTTTAAAATGGCACTATTTTTATAAATTCTGTTTTCGATCTTAATTTGAGTAGCACAGAAACTGAATTTACTAATGATAAAACTAGAATTATGATAATTTATTTTATTACCAGCTGTTATTTAATTCTTTTCTTTGATATTTGACAGCAGCGCATTTTATGTAATTCTGAAATACGAGTATGTACCAGTACCATTGCTATCGCAACCTATAGTATAATGAAGAGAATAGCTGTATACCTCAATGCTTCAATATAATGAGAACTACTGTTTTTAAGTTTGAAAATAGATAGTGGAAAGATTTGGAAAGCACACAGTACACTTTTAAGATCTTATTTACTTAGGACAACTAACAAAATGTACCATCTGAGGTAATTTTGTTCTACGAAAGTACTACTGTTTACTGTGGGCTCGTGCAATTCAAATTACTATATATGGTTTGTTCTGTTAAGAACTCATAAAAATAAAATCAAAACTTAGCTTGTCGTTCAAAAGCATATCATTAGATAAGAAAGTGAAAGAGATTTAGAGAAAGAGACGTAACGAAATCAGTTATGATTTTCACGTTCTCACAGATTTTTCCGCTCAGACATTTTTACTATTACAAAGTTCTTAAGATATTTTTTTTTTAAATACAACTGAACATGAACTTCGGAGCAGTAACACTTCAGTAGGAGTAATTGCATCGTAAAATATTAGTCAAATTTTAAATTTCTACATTATAGTTGCACCTAGACTTTTTAATTCATTGTCGCTAAACCTAAGAAAAACCTGAAATCCATTTTTATAGTGAATTAAGAAATTGCCTTATTGGCCCATTGTGATGCTACGTGGATCTGTGATCCTTCTACTCCAGAAATTATTTGAAGCTCTTAATAAACAGTAGGAGGTTTTTGATGTCTGTGTTGCTTAAGTCACTTAAGTCATTGTGGAAGAAGACTCCTAGGTGGAAAATTCTTCTTTGGGAGAGGGCTGGACATGTACAGAGGAGGTGAGGGATTGTCGCCTCCTCCTCCTCGTCCATGCAGCTTCTGAAAAAGTCGTAAGTAAACATGCCAAGGCTTCTTGCATGTTTACCTTTAAGGCAGTGTCCATTGATGACACCTATAACGAAATATTTAGAAGTAATAAACTCATGGAGCGATTCAGATCTAGTTTTGGCCAGATTTGTTTGTCACTAAATATATCGATCCAACCGTCCACCTATGGTTTGGTCATCAATGAAATCAACATTTTAATAAGTTTTGCAGTCTGAATTGATTTTCTACCTCTATTTAATTTAAATAAAAAAGGTTTGTATTAACTAGACATTCGACACTAGTTTTTGATACTTAAAACTAATGAATTATATCTCTTTATCTATCAGATAAATGTATTGCTTTTATGTAGTTTTCCAGCAAGATTGAGATTTTGTACCTACTGAATATAATTAATGTTATGTTATTTATTAGTATTTAGAATAAATAAATTGAATTAAATTGAAGAAAAAAGAATAAAAAATTTAATCCTGGATATTCGTATTTCTTTGTCACAGCTTTTCACCCATTTGTGTATATTTTTAATATATTTTGTTTATTCAAAAAACATCGGATAGAACAGTTAAGAGCCAAACTTTTTTTTACCTAATTTGCTCATACCAATTGATTGCTTGTGCTCCCAGTTCACTATATGTCTCATTTTGCAAGTTGTACTGCCTTGTAGCGCGAACAAACAGACGGCCGTCTTAATAATGATATAGTTAGGAAGAACTTAAGTCCCTGCCTTATAAAGTCTGAGAAACTGCGTCTTGCACTATAAGTATTCGGATCTCTGACGGGTTGTTAGGAATTGCTGGAGCAAGCACCGAGAAAAAACTACCTAGCGAGGGAATGTGGTCAAACTTTTCGTAAATGAAAAGTAAGTCTTATCATGACATTAAAAGCTAGGTTAAGTTTTCTAAATGATTCTGCATCGTTTTTATCACTTTTGATTTAACTTTTAAATTGATTGGTTAATGATCCCTAACATTCGCAACCCAGTATACAAAAATGAACAAATGATAATGAATGTTAATGATTAGTTTAATGGGTAATCAAAGGGTGTAAGGATTAAGATGAAGTTGATTACAGATTGTCCAGAATTTTATTGATTCTTATCGGCTAACACGAGTGCCCAATTTACACCAGCTGCTATTGACGAAATTGGCTCTATTGGCTCTGAGCTCTTCCAATGTCGCCGGCTTATTGGCATAAACCAATGACTTAACGTAGCCCCACAGAAAATAGTCAAGCGGCGTTAAATCGCACGAACGAGGCGGCTAATCGACTGGCCAATTTGTTGAGATAACACGCTCACTATACCTACTCTTCAATAAATCGATTGTAAGTCGCTTCAAATGGTCCATGGGCTTCAATTCTTGAGTCAGCTTGATCTTGTATGGGTGTAAACCAAGATCCTTACGCAAAATACGCCATAATGTGGTCTGAGCGATGCCCAATTCTTGAAAACGCCGTGGAATTGAATGATTTGGATCGTTTGCTACGGACGCCTGAACGGTAGCAATATTTTCAACACTTCGACCAACCCGTTGTTTCACTGACACGGTAACATCACACAACGAATATGTAGACTCAAATTTTTGCACTAAACTTGTTATCGCCTGTCTACTGGGGCGAGAATTACGACCAAAACTTGGAATTAACGCTCTTAAAGTTGCAGTCACCGACTCCGAAATGCGGTAGAAATTTTTTATAATTTGCAGACGTTGCTCGTTCGTGTATTTTACTATGATGAGAATGTTGAGTTTACTGAATAAATTGACAGTGACAGTTTGATGATTAGTGAAAGAGTGCGTTCACAAATTAAATTCAAAGTTGTCAAGTCTCTATTGGAAAACCCGATACATATCTAGTTAGTAGTAACTCTAAACAGTCTTCACTACTAGCCTGGTAAACAGTGACAGTAGCCTTTATTAGGAAAATCTGAAAAGATGATTAAAAAATCATCAACAGCTTTAGGCCTATTAGTGCGACTTTCTTCAAGTTGAAGAGCATTCATATGTCCGAAATTGTTTTGCCAATGTATCCCCTGTCTAAGATGCATCATACCTACAAATACGAGATTGCACTTCAAAATGTGGTGACCAGAATTGAAAGCGCTCTTTACAAAGGAGGAACACGTGCTGGGTCTTTTCATTGACATTGAGAATACTTTCGACAAGGCAACTTCTGACGACATGTGCAATTCGGTCAGGGAATATATGGTGTGCAGTCAAAGCCATCTTCCGTCTAAAGAGAAATTGCCTTTGGTACAACACGCACTAAAGTCTTCTTCGTGTTCCAGGTCACAATGTAATTACGGGAAATGAAATCGATGACCTTGGTAGGATAGGCTCAGAGGAGAGTTTTTTAGGGGCCTTATCTGCGTTAAGACCACTTTCGTCCTCGGTTAGGGCTTCCACTAGATTTAATATGAGCATGACTTCGAATGACATGACTTTCCAGGGTAAACTTTTCCGTGATTTTCCTGCTAGCTCTCAGTACGAAAGATAAAAATGTTACTATCCAGAATTATGGGCTGTAAAGTGCTGACAAGTGTAAGAGGGGGTAATTGGATATGAACGAAATTGGACAACATATTTAGTCCTTTGCGCATTTACAAGTGTGACGAAAAAAAGTTTAATTTAGAATGTCCCGAAAGCAATCAGTCAGAAACATAGCCAGAAAATTGTTAGCCAGGATAAGTGATTGTTTGCGCAGCATTATTCCAACAGGGATAACACTCAAACCATGCAAACGTTTCTTTACCCGCTATGCTCAGTATGTTGTGCCTAATCGGTATGGATAGATTTAAGCCGAATGTTTTGGTCCCCCTCTTATCAACCAACTGAGCTCGATGCAAAGGAAACAACTTCAGAATGGAACATGTTAGCCGCTGTTAAGGCCAGGAAGAAATAATCTTCAAAAAATGCGAAATGCTTTTCGATTAGTCTATTTATGATTATTAAGGTCTATATCAGTATTTTCAGGTCTTTAAAAAAACAACTTACGAATCGTCGGTTATTCGCAATCGATGTTTGCTGCTATCATATAGACCTAGTCTCAGGTCAGGTCCAGTGCCCTAACAAAGTGCCTTTGATTTCAATAATAAACTACCTGATGTTCCCTGTACAAACTATCACCTGTTAAGAATTATGTGATCACGTAATCTGAAAATGTATCAGCGTCTTGAGCTCAAAATGTTCAAGCATGTAAGGTCCTCCCAAAGCTCTGCCTAAACCTGGATCTTTCGACGCAAGCTTCTTGACTGCTCCTAATGAATCTGTTGACATTTAGAAAATTCACGAATGTCTTAATTTTCTTTGGTTTGACTTAAATGTTCTCGGAAATTTGTTTCGCCAAATTTCTTTAAAAACATTTGCGCTATGGTTCCAGTATTCAGTTCATAGAATAAGCTGCTAAAAAACAAAATTCAATAATAAACTGCAAAAAGGCTGTAGCTATGAATTTGTTATGAAATTGATTACCGAATCATTTTACCGGAACAAGACGTTAAAAAAATCAATGAATAAAAAGAAACGATTACAAAAAAATAATCTAGTCGAAAAGACAGCTGCTCGTAAACACATCATTTCCCTTGAGCTGTACTCGTACAACATTGTTTTCCGAGAAATCTTTTTTGGCAATCAATTGGATATTATTGAAATAATTATACAATCACAGTTATTTTTTTATTTAAATGAAATTGATAGTTATGCTGACCGCGAAGGTCATGAAGGCACTGGTAGGCATGGTACTAGTTGCGAAAACATATTTATGAAGTATAACTTACCCGAAAACACCCTAAGCTAACGGATTTTAACATTAACTAAAAAAAGCGATGATTCAAATATTACCAACCATTTTGAACACGTCATCATAGATGCAAGGAACCGACGATCAAAAGAATTTAAGTTGTTGTTGATAGAATGACGGGAAGCAATTTAACTCTGAACTACTTGAACTTGTTATACTCGTTAATGCAAGCACTTCGTGGTTAAGATTGAATTCCCTTAAACTTGTAAGTCGCTGCCGACCAAATTCCGACTCCCTCATTATCTATTATTTAGTGAGAAGATCGTGTGGGCCAATAATATGTGCGTTCATAGCTCAACAGCCGCTAACAATATGAATGCTGGATTCATGACCCGTTCTAGTCGTAATATGAATATAGTTGATGTAACAGGAAAACCAATTTTTTATGGGCTAATAATCCGTACATATTGGGTTGTTTAATAAGGCATCACGTTTATTTTTTTGTTATAAATCTGAGCGTGAAATTTATTTTAAATGATTGCGCGCGTTTTGTTCTTGACACAAAACCGAAGAACAAAAAAAGTTTGCGCGATTTGTACGCGTTTTATGCTAGAAAAAGTAGTAATAGTAGAGCTTTCTGCAAATTTCGCTTTATTACTTCAAAAAAGGGAAGATAGCAACTGTGTCAAAGGAAAAGTCACGCGAAGTTCACAGAAGAAATGTTGCCAAACTCCGTGGTGATGATTTTTTATTTTAAAGTGATTATCGCTCCAGGAGGCATTCTGAAATTGAAATGAGGATTCAATAGGATCTTGTTATCGCTCTAAGAGTGTTCATGGTAAACGTTCATAGCCATTTGAAGGAGCTTGACTTTGTAAAGAAGCTGAATATCGTACGGGTTAAAAATGTTTGCGATCAATTCACTAAAAGTGAAGAAAACGATCTATTCTTGAAGCGTAGATGATGATGTTAAGCTGCTTTCAGAGAACAAGATGGAAAATTCCTATGCCTAGTGTGGGCAGTTACAGAAATTAAGTGATGCCATTGTGCAGGAACATTCCGAGCTGATCATTCGCATGGTATCATCGGGTGTGGTGCCATCACTACAGTGTGAGACCGAAAATTGATACAGCTTGGTAGGGATAGGGTGTCATATATACGGTGTAGGTCAGATTTTGCTCCACTGACCTGCACTTTTCTTGCTTAATTCCTTAAATTGTAGAACGTCTACTCCTAAAGACCTCATCAAACAGCACCTTGACAAAGGTTTTTATTAAATGTTCAATACGTATATGTATTTAATAAAGGTAGGTACCTGAAAATCAAACAAAAAAACACGATCACTTTTTGTACAATCCAATAAATGGATAAATCGGTAAAGTCCTTTTTTAGAAAACGTGTGGGAAAAACTATTGAATTATTGCAAAAGTACACAAATGTTTGTCTCCATACGTGGCGGAAAGTTTGCTGTATGACGCAATTATTGTTTGTTTTATGGACTTGTTGTTTATCAACAAGTGTAAGTCAAATTTTGCGTGGAAAAAAATTCTATATTGGAGAATGAATATTCGCCATGTAATGCTGCACGAGTTTCGAAAAGGAATGAGTGTTGGAATTGCAACAAAAAACATCCAGAGAGTTTATTCGGATCATGCTCCTGCTCTAAGGATGGTTAAAAAGGTGTTTGGTAGATTTCAGAGCGGTTATATCATATGACCATGAACGATTCAACCTCTTTCTGGACGGTCTGCCGAAATCGAGGAAGACATTGTGGCAGTCTAAGTGGAAAATAACCCTTAGAATTCGACTGATGATAATCAAAAAGTGAGTTTCCAATTGTTTGAAAGAAAAAAAAAAGGCATGGAAACGAACCTTGTTTGGATCGTTTTCAAATTTTCGATCCATCAAGAACGGTTAAAATGGAACGAAATTTGGTTCCGCTGAAGCTGTAAAACGTTGGGAGACAGTTGTTGAAATCAATTATAAAACTGTTTTTTTTTTTAAAATGTTTTGTGTCTTATGTTTAATCGGGCACGAACTTTTGCAATAAACCAATATGTTTTTCATACTCCTATTAAGCATGTTTTGATAAATCTAGTAAATTATGTTCATTTATATATTAGAATTTTCCTCATCGAATTACGGTATTGGAGCCGTTCAACCAAAAGCAGACAGGCCTAGAACTTACTAACGTTTGGTTTCTACGGTTGTTCTGTTATTTGAGTTTTTAGCGGAGATACACAGATCCCTTTACTACCAAAATGGTATAGCTTATATTCGTACCCCGTTCAAGCCGTTGTCATTGTGTGCCTATTCTTGTCGGCACCATACAAGTTGTTAAACTCACAATTGTAATATAATTACGTATGCATGGTCACACAGAAAAATAAACAAATCAAATTTAATTGCCGCGTGACGTTGAACAACCTCGGGGTTCATTCACTTTAAATGGAGTGAAAACTCAATTTTAGATATTCGATGAAAACTCAGCAATTTTCGATATTCGTTTTGCTCTTAATAAATTATTTGTAAACTAAGCATTTTTTGGTTTTTAAGTTAGTATAAATAAGAGGAATGAAATAAAGCAAAGCAATTGCTCATAAACAGTTACCCAAGACTTTTACTTCTTCAAGTGAGTCTGGTTGAAGGACTGTTTCAGCTATTCCGTACAATCGATACAAGAATCGACTTGCACTATTATCAACATCAATGTCTAGGTTTATGTACCTACTTATGATCAAATTCAGCACAGTTTGGATAAAATAATCCAAGCTCAAACACAAGTAGTGATGGAACTTTTGATCACGGTAGCAGATGTGCATATATGATATTTTTGTTCAGTATATTGTACCAAATCATCATGGTCCACGGACTTTTACGCCTCAAAAACGCGTGTGTTGTTTTATTTCTATGATTTTCCGTCTGATCGGAAAAGTTTTTTAGCATTTTGATGCATGTTGAAAGCTTATTTCAAACATATCCGTCAATTGTATTGTAAATGCAAGTTTGAGGAATTGTTAATTGGTTTGATCGGAATTAGTTAATTGGTCACAATTTTCAACAAACTGCCCTTTGCTCATTCACTAGGTTGGAGACTTTTTCGAAAGATTTTAATTCAATATAAAATACCATTTAAAGAGTTGTCTGTTAACTGATTGGCTTTTCAGCAGTTGGAAAAATCGAGAAAAATCTTATTTGTACAATAAATAAAATGAGAAAATGAACGTTATTTCGCAAAATGGATCCGATAATCGGGCACCATTGGACACTTCTCCCCTGGGACCTTGAAGGTATTATACCGATTAACTGGAAATTCTTACGGATTTTGGTCAACGACTAAGTCAAGCTCTTCTTCATCCTAGCATATTCTTATTATCTTCTTGTAAAACTTCCAACAACTTTTCTACAATAGAGCTTTTTATGGCCTCCATCGGTCCTTTTTTCTGCTGCTTCAGGACCCTTTTTCTCACCGCTTTGCTTATTGGAGTCGCATGCAGCTCTCGGGGTTCCCTGCTATGCCTCCTTGTATAACTGCTAATTTTCTGCACATGATGTCAACACTTTTATCAAACGCTCGGGGAAAACGTAGTTAAGACGCTGAGTCTTTGATGGTTTGCTTATGATGTTTCCACTAGTCGTATAAACTTGATGTCGTTATAGTACCGACTTCAAGAGTTTCTTAAGTTATTCAATCCAGGGACATCGATATCTTCAGAAGAATGCATTTAGTTCGTATGTAATCAGTTAGTTGACGGCTTTTTTTTGATCTGGAAACTGCCAGGACCCCACTGTAAATGTGTCGGAAACGAGTTCAAGTTAAGATAACATTTCGCCTTTCCACAAAGATGCTTAGCTAATTTTTTCTAATTTTATCGCCAAAGATGTCTTATTTTCTTAGCTATTTAATTACTAAGGAGGAGCTAAAACGGTGCAGGTATATTTGGTCAAGAAAGTCGTTGAAAAAATGTTGGGCAAACAGTCTTTCTCTGTTGCTATGGCATCAGTAACTGCATTGTTCGTTTTGGTTTTTTGTCGCAATCTCATTTTTTTTTACAGAACGTTAAGGTAATGAGAGGAGTTTATGGTCAGCAGTTTCCAGTTTTTTATTTTGTATGTTTCGTATAATAATACTTGTATTGTTTTTTATTATTATTTTGTTGTATGACATGGAAGCATTTGATAAATCAAAACGAGTGCAGATATCCTTAATGGCTTCAAGTGTGTGGCCTACTTAAGAGTTTCTGTTTTTTAACTCTGATGCGCATATTTTTCTAACCTCTCTATGAACAATGTGCTTTTGAACTAACCCGGTTTGGAGTTAAACGGTCACAATATTATAACTTTTGACCTGACAAGCAATAATATTGTGCAATCTGTCGTCTGATTTCTTTCCACGAAGCCGCTTATCAGCATAGACCATATACGACACAAGTCTTTTAATTCGTCAGTTTGCTTTCTGAGGCTTAAAGTGACAGAGAAGAAATTATCGACTAAGGTGACGACACATTCTGAATGTAAGGGCCCTGTTTGTTGGACCTAGGATCTAGGACCGTGGGCTTATTTGGGCTTCTCTGCGTGGTAGAGTACGCACTGTACGGAATCGGCAAAAACCGAAGGTCTCTCTTGTCTGTTTGTATACATGATAAGAGTAAAAACACAATTAATATGGAAAGGCTAAATCTTGATTAACTATACGTTGATCTGTCAGTGTCATCATTTATGAACACAATCAACATTCAGAAACTGTTGTCTTAACTGCGACTATAAACTTGTACCGCAAAGCGAAAACTTTAGAATAGGAGACTTACGTGGCATCAGAGGATGGCAACATTTTAGGCTCCCTTGGTTCGTTTATATTCATTTTTTCGTTAACATTCAATTAATAATGAACAAAATCATGATTGCCCTGCTCAATCAAACTAAACTGATTCAAAAATTTCCTACGAATGTTGGAAAATAACTAGAAATCAGTTCAGAATGTACATTTTCTTTTAATTAAAGTAATTTATAGAGAAGTGCATTAAGCCCGAAATTCTCGTATATTGTATTGTTTCGTCATATTAGGCGTAGTCGGCTAAAGGATTTAAAACTTCCACACTCTATGACCTATGTTTGTAATTCAGTGCCGTCATGTTTGGTGACATCAGTGTCAACTTTATTGCTCTTTTACTTTTGTCTTTTGTCACATTTTTTCAAAGAGCTCTGAAAAAAAGAATTGTTATTCTTGAAATTTGGCAATTGTTAAGTTTTTTTTTTTAATTTTCAAATGTATCCGAACGAAACGAAATAGTCTTCTTCTTCTACAATTTCTCCCCCTATATTCATCACAAAACTTTTAGTCTACATTCATTCAGAAAAGTAGGCGACATAAAGAAAATAAAGAAAAAAACGAGAAAAGCTCTCTCTCCCGAGAATATGTGTATGAGAAGCTTCCTGGCAAACCAAAGGAATATCGACGACCCAAACTAGGTAAGGAGTGATATCCAAAAGGGAAATAATACATATGTACATTACTAACTAAAAATTGCTCCGCAATCTTTTTTAGACATTTTCTCCCACAATTAGACATAGGTAATTTAAACATAAAATAAATTTAAAAAAAAAAAACACTGTCCAACACTTCCATTTTCGATAAGATAACAATAAATTCTCATCGAAGTAATGACCGAAAAAAACAAATACCTACGAAAAACTGAGAAAAAACAGCAAAAACCAAAAAACGCAAAACGAGCCAAAACCAATGCCAGCAATAGCAATTGGGGCCTGCATCAAGTTTTTCATCAATGAAAATTTGTTTTTTCATTCATTTCTTAGACATGACCTCTAAGAGACAACCTGACATAGAACTGAGAGAAATAAAATAAACATAAACAATATTCGGAGAGCGCCCCAGAGTGTACGACGAGTCGACAAGTATAATATTATAGCTGAGCTAGAGCTACTCGGAGCTCTAACCATGAACAAGGGAGTGGAATTATTATATAAGTATGTACGAGTACAAATATGTATGGGGGTATATGATGTATTTGTGTGGTGTATTGACAAATTGGCAAACTGGCAAACCTCCCCTAATATCGTACTTTTAGTACTCGTATATAATATATACTTTATCCTTCTATATATTGTAGAATGTCTCCTTCTTCGTTCGTATTTATATGGAAGTATAACAATGAAATTCTTTGAAACGTGCACAGTACTGATTCGGATTCCAATTGAAATACTGATACCAATTTGGATACTGAATGAGAAAGGTTAGTTTTGCTAAGTACACCCGACATTTTCTATGTAAAAGACACGTCTTTCGATGTATCTAAGTATCTGCGGGCAAGAAGTACACAGAAAGAGAACTGTGGGTATATTTGGAATCCATTCATGTTTTTTTTTATTTTGTATTTATTTCATTTTATTTCACTTTTATAATGTGGTAAAAGCTTAAGATATAAAAAAGCTCTCTATGAGCGCAATGTTTATGTTAAGATGACTGTATATGCTGAAGTAGCTATGGAGGAGATGAATGTACGGATGAGATAGTTTTGTCTGCGCACATGGGCGAGTAAATGGGCATTTTTCGAGTTGATGTGTCAGAATTGGTTGATGTCAACATTATTTTTTTTTTATTTTTAATTTTTTTGTTTACTCATTTTTATTAGAAGAACTAATCACTGCTGAGAGCAAAATTTCAATGTGATGTGGGAAAATTGATGCTTGTTGTGCCTTAAGTTGACAAGTCCTGTGGCTTGCCACCTCCGTTTATAAATACTCTTTGTTCTTAACGAATACTCCAATATATGTACCATTATAAAGTATTATTGAGAGCTAAAAAATATTCCGAATGTTAAAAACATAGTATGATATAACAAGCTTAACTATAATATTAGCAACTTTTTTGTTGGAAAATGTACGAGTATTTGTTTGAAACTACATAATTGCCAGATGGCAAACTGTTTGTGTAATTTCTATTGAGTAGTCTTAGCAATTCTATCGTTACCAAATTGTAGAAATTATTGTTCTGTGCGTTAAACTTATAGAGCACTTTCACCATTTTATAACTGACTTAGTCGACCATTTGAGACCCCTATTCGCCGTATTGTTCACGGTTTTTGCACAACATATTATTTGGACACCAAAACGCAACGCATAAGAAGAATACGTACTGAAGAAAATATTGCATCCGTTCAGGAGAATGTTGAAGAAGATCCACAATTTATCGATTCGATCTCGTCCGCAAAAGCTTGGTCTTTGTCTCTCCACTATATGAAAATTTGTTTGCAATAATCTTGGTTTGAAGGCTTACAAGATCTAGCTCATACAAGAATTAAAGCTGAATGACCACCGTTTGTGTCGAAATTTCAGGGCATCAATTGGGATTAGATCCCTATTCATGCGATAAGGCTCTTTTTTGATTCAATGTTTATGTCAATACGCAAAATTGGAGGAAACGTTTGATAAACGCATAATTTTGTGTAATGGATCTGTAAAATGGTTTCTAATATATTATGATTATGATTATGGCAAATAATATTCCGTAAAAGCTCTAAAAAAAAACATAATTAAAACACGATTTCTGTTTATCTTTCGATGTTTTTATTCGAAATATTTTCCTCCCGATTCAATACACTTGGTACAGCGATTCAATAATGATTCAAATGGTAACTTTTGTTCACTTTCCGGAATTGCCTCCAGTGCCGGTTTCCATGCGGATTGAATGGTTGGAGTGTTGTCAGAAAAGCATGCTTACAAGTTTAGTTTCAAGTTCGGGAACCAAAAGAAATCGCATGGTGCCCAAGCATGTGAAAACGGCGGATGATTTAACACATACACCTGATTTTAAAAATTGACGAACAATGAGTGCTGTGCGACTCGGTGCATTATCGTGCAACAAAAACCAAATTAGTGTTGCCCAATTTGTCGTGAAGAATGGTTCGAATGGTCTCTTTGTCGATGTTTAAGGCCTCTTCCATCATTCTGAGTGATGCTTTGCTGTTTTCTGCAACAAAATCACGTAAATTTGAAATTGGCCTTCCTGTTTATTTGCCATCCTGCGGCGTTTCTCTGCCGCCCCGAGAGTTCGTTTATGCGAACAAAATAAACTGTTCTACTCAAACAATCTTCACGGTACACTTGTGCATTCGGACAAATAGATGGCGTTCTTGGTTCCTTAGATATGGCTCGTGTCCGAGATTTTATTTACCATACTGTGTATTTTAAGTCGCCAGTATACACTGACGAACCAACAACAATCGACGCACTGGAAGCCAGCATTATTCGGATTATTGAGGACATACGGCCAAAAATGCTTGAAAAAGTGGTAGAGAACTTCGTCACTCGGATGACATTTATTAGATCCAGCCGAACTGCAGTATGTATCCTCTCGATTGAACCCAAACAACTGACTCTTTAATTAAATTTCTTTTATTTTAGAGTTAGAATGGCTTACAAAATTACCCTTAATTTTTCCGAAAAGTGGTTTCGCCAACACCGACTTATAGTTAGGATATACTAGATAGGAAATGATTTTGGCAGTATTATGGAAGTACGAGTAGTAAATAAATTTTTTTATTTGGTTTTATTATTTTTTATTATGCCGGATGTCGTGCAGACATTGTTGTGTTATTTGCTTCAATGTCTCAGATGGTTTGGAAAGCTTGGAGCATTGTGGTATGCTCCTTAATGCCATTTTCACCTTTATAATCGATTTCTTTATTGCCTTCGCCGATTTGCGACTCTGCGCAGAAGTCGAGTTTGTCTTGTCTTGTCAAGTTAAAGATACAATAAATTTAAAATAAAGGTATCGATCTTGTTTAAGAAAAGCAATCTGACAAAAACCCCTTTAGATTTTGGGATGTGCTCGCAATATTTGGACCTATCTAGTCAAGATGAGTTTCTTCAGATTGCTCTATCACTGACGATGCAAACAGATACTGGGATACATTCTCCCGATGTCGATGGTATGAATCCTGTTGTGCTATAAAAGTATATAAACCACCTCCTGGCAACTGTCAATAGAATTTTCACTGCTTTTTTGGTGCAGCAATATACATATAAAAACCACTGACTGGGTACTCTTAACAATGAAAGTAAAAAGTTACTACACACTCGTCAAGAACATCAGACTTATTAGATTTATTCATGTTGAGGAGCAGGGCGAGAATGGTTGAACAAAAGAACGTTGCAAAGGAACTAACTGCTTCATGTCGAAAGCTGATAAAGACTATTGAAAGCGAAGTAGACAAGCAGAAGTACGCGCTGGAAATTTTGCGTTTTGCAGATAAAAGGGAGTTCCGGTAAATAAAATTACGGATATGATAGCGAAGGTAAACAAGAATTTTCACTGTTATCGATATACGTTCTGCATTTACAAGTAGATGTTGGTTGACACTGCCTGATGTTCTAAATGGTTCTAACGGTAACGCTAGCGAATGAACAGATGACACAGCAGCTAGTGACTGGCGTTTCTTTGGTTTTCTCGAGTAATGCAAAAACACTATCCCGGTCGATCAGTGTTCGATTTATAAAGAATTTAAGTGCAATCCTTACATCTAGTCTTGTATTGTACTTACTAGCAATTGGCTAGAGTTATTCTTCGTTTGATCTCATCACTGGTATCCTTGTCCGAATTAATAGCGGAGCCTACCTCATCATCTGTCGGAGGTCACGTTCTGTCCGAGACTTCGGTGTTGAGTGTCCTTTTTGTTTGACAGCATATATTTGCATATATTTTTTGCCGTTTCCGTCTCAATACTCGCGAAAGCGACACTAACATCTCGCTGCTCTCTTCCGATTATGTCAGTCCCAACAACGTATGCGAGTAATTGGACAGACTTTCGAAAGATTGTGCCTCTTGTATATGCGCGTTAGTTTTTCACTATCCTTCCAAGTATGAAATTTCAAGAAGAAATCGCAGCGCACCCCCTTATCTAAATGACATCAAAGATGTCGGTGAGATCTTCACCGACCTTGATGGTACACCGTGCATTATCCATCGCCATCCTGCACATACTGACGAGTTCGTCAGGGATGCCATAACTAGACATTGCTCTGTATAGCTCGTCTCTAAAGATGCTGTCATAAACGGCCTTGAAATCGATGAATAGGTTGTGTGTATCGATCTGAAGCTCATGGGTTTTCTTCAAGATCTGCGGTAGTGTGAATATTTGGTTTATGGTGGCTTTCCTGGACTGAAGCCACACTGATATGAACCTATCAGGTTGTTGACGAATGGCTTCAGGTGTTCTCACAATACGGCAGATTAGATCTTGTTACCGATGTTAAGAAGACTTATCCCCCTGAAGTTTGCGCAATCAGAGGATCTCCTTTCTTAAAGATAGGACAAACATTGAGGAGATTCCATTTATCGGGCAAACTTTCGTCAGACCATATTTTGTAGACTTGTTGCTATATGCTCCTTCCAGGTCGGGTGGGCGGAATTGTTGGTTACATCGTCCAGGTTGAAAGGTTAATTCTGCCTGTCTCTTCAGGGTTCGGCTCGAGGTTTGTATCCGTATCCTACCTAGAGGTAGGTACAACTTCCTATATATATATAATGGAGCTTCTCTCAATTTCCTCGATCGCGTGCTTCTCATGCTCTTTCTTCTTCCTCCTGAGTTCGTCTCTCCTCTTCTGCTTATAGGGTGAAAAATAAAGCTTAATAAAAAATGTTCGCATATGGATGCTAAAAACATACTCATGATGCTATATTTCCGACCGCAGATGCAACTCTTTTGTCCCTGTCTGCATAAATTACTATTCAAATATGGATATTATCTTTTATCTAACAATATACATATGTAGTTTGGAGTGCCCAACACTAGGCTTAATATAATATATTTTCTTAGCCTTGCCATTTGCAAATCATTCAAACATCAAAGCCCTAGCAACATAAAACATGGTAACTTTTTCATTCACTTAACACTGAACCAGTAAAAATCCTTTTCAAACCCATACGAATAGATAAAATCAATTTTTGTCTTATTAGTAAAAAAATATGTAAGAGAAAGTACATATATTTAAAATAACTTAATTAACTCAACTAGGAGTACATCACCCAGATTGTATTGGTGTGACTATAGTGTTTTATCGAAACAATCAACAGTATAGAAAAAATTACCTACACACCAGGAATAAAAAATGAAGCAAAAAAATAAAAATATTGAGAAAAAAAATTTTTATCATGCTTTTGTGAATCACTGAATGGAAAGCTTTTCTACGATCTCACACCAACGCAGAACTTTTATAGAACAATCCTATATACCCTCGGACTCTGAAAGGTAAATTGTATTATAAGCAGCAACAACAGAGAAGAGGCGACAGAAGACAGGGAAGAGAGAATCCATCCTAGCGTATTTGAACTTGTTACCAACACCATTGGTGTATTGATGATGATGATAATAATGATGTTGATGGGTGCTACCGAGGGTAGAAAGGAAGCGCGCATATGCAACACCCTGTTATCATGTACCACCCAATTGAATGATATCCCACACACACCATTGGCACATACCGATGTACATCCATGTATACCAACCAACTTCCTTCTTATATAAAGAGGAAAAGTTGTTGAATATTTGGGTCAACTTTTAATTCACATTTTTCTCGCTAGGACACAGCGGCAACGTTTATGTTGGTCTTCAGTTTTTCGGTTTGCCTGCCTAACATCAGTTTCATTTGGTTTTGCGTCAACTTAATTATTTTATGTGGCAAATTTTATTAAAAAAAAAATAAAGGTATATAAATACGATTAAGTATATACCATGTACATTTATGGTATAGTTCATTCATAGGATTTTTATACCTACATATACGAATCTGTGCTGATATGATGCATTGCCAGATAGAGAAGTCATAAACATATGTATACATACATATGTGCTCGGGGGAAAAGTCTTGTATATTTAAGGTGTGCTAGCAGTAGCTACATGCTACAAGGTATACGCACAGAACTTGAAAATGGTGTAAATAAAAGGCCATATTACTCAATGAAATCGTCTGCAGTTGGTTATGAATTGAAAAAGTTGCAAATCGAAAGCCAATGAATGTGGAAATGCGCGAGAGAAATGTTATGTTATTTTGTTTCTATAGCGAGGGTGCAGATTTACTTGTACTGGAAAAGACAAAAGACACCCCATCGATCTAAGTCATCTTTTTATAGAAGCACCAGTATACACCGGAATGTAGGTTTTACAATTTTCAATTTTAGTGCAATAATGTTTGCTGAATGATTCCATACATTGTTTGGGACTTGTCTAAATATAATGAGTGGCTTTCTTCTCTTTTTAATATTCAGTATTTGTGCAGATCATTAGTATATTTAACAATTTGAAGATAAAATGAGAAGGCCTGAAGAGCTACCTTCAGGAATCTACCTTTCATAAAACGCGTATATATAACCAGCTTTGCATGTAACCATCGAAGACAAATCCTTACCATAACATTTGTAAGACATCTTATTCCTCTGAGACTATTTTCTTCTATGACTTTTAGAGCTGTTTGCGTATATGCGTACATATTTGCATTTTTATACTTTATAACTACCTTCATAGTCCGTCTTCTGTGATGCTCGACTGCGCCTCTGTGCAACGTTGGCCAAACACTTTTCTTGGGGTCACAGAACCATGCAGTTTTTGGTCAAAAATTGGCGTTCAGGGAGAGCAGTATCAACAGAGGCGTTGTCGTGATGGAAATGCCTTTTCCGCCAAAAACTGTTGCGTAATCTTTTTAAAACTTTGAAGTAGATAGCCTAGTTAACTGTCTGATCCTGTGCAACAAATTCTGAATGAACATTGTTTTCACGTTTGATTTCACTTGACGTTTCAGAATCGTAATCGCAACTCTTCTTTTAAAGCACAGCATGCTTCCATGCGACATTGCTTTTGTTCAGAAGTCATCAATGTTACAAATTCTTCAGAAATCCTTTTCGTTCAAAGTTTTTCGTTAAAAGCAACTCAATAACTTTTTCAATATTACGTCGTTGATCTTCCAGGATGATTTCGCTTAGGCCATTTTTAACATTAAAATAGTTTCCTCAAATGTCAAGCTGAAGGGTTTCTTTTTTATCGACGACGCTGGACTTACTGAGCCGGAGATACGAGGGCGGGTCAATAAGTCCGTGACTTTTTGAATTTCTGACCTCTTTACTGAAACAGCAACACTGCTCCTGTCAACAGGCATCTGTCAGTTGACTCCTGTCAAAATTTAAACTTGCTGCGTCAGTTAGTTTGTGTTTGACAGCTATTTTTATCAGACTACTCACTAATTTGAGGAGAAAATGAATTTCGTGTGCTTATTAAGCATTATTTCTTGCGAAAAAAAAACCATTACCGAGACCAAGGCTAAGCTTGATAAATACTATGGGGACTCTGCACCATCGATTTCAATGGTAAAAAAGTGGTTTACTGAATTTCGTTGTGGGCGTACAAGCACTGAAGATGCCGAACGTCCTGGACGCCCAGTTAAGGTCTCTACACCCGAAACAATCGAAAAAATTCACGATATGGTGTTGGCCGACCGAAGATTGAAAGTGCGAGAGATTGTGGAAGCCGTAGGGATCTCGCATGGCTCAGTGGTTTCAATTTTGAATGATCACTTGGGCATGAGAAAGCTTTCCGCAAGATGGGTGCCGCGTTTGCTCACAGTCGACCACAAACGCAATCGTGTTTGCCATGGCAAAAATCCATGAATTGGGCTATGAATTGCTCCCTCATCCACCCTATTCTCCAGATTTGGCTCCGAGCGACTACTTCTTGTTCCCAAACCTGAAGAAATGGTTTGGTGGAAAAAGATTTGACTCCAATGATGAAGTCATCTCGCAAACAAAGGCCTATTTTGAGGACCTCGACAAATCATTTTTTTTGGAAGGGATAAAAAAATTGGAGAAGCGTTGGACAAAGTGTACAGAGCTCAAGGGAGACTACGTTGAAAAATAAAATTATTTTTTTATCAAAAAATCTGTGTTTTAATCCAAAAGTCACGGACTTATTGACCCGCCCTCGTAGTAGCTGTATTCGCTCCTGTTGGAAGATTTGTTTTACAGAACACTTTTTAGATCTTTTCGCGGACTTAAAAACACGAGTTTTCAGATTTCATAGTCTGATCAGTTTACACTTAAGAAGCCACAAGCTTGGCCTGCGTGGATTTATGCTCTGTATTTGAGTTTCTTCTAACAAACCAGTTATTACTGTCTGGAAACAAAACAACAGCCTTAGTTAGAAAACAAAACTTTTTTTTTTATAAGGGATTATATACCCTTAAAATGTTTCAACAAAGCGCGGGCGAAGGAAATTTAGTGAAGGAGAAAAGAGAGGTACCGATGTACGTTGGTTTTAAATGTTTGAAGGTTGTAATGGCTAGGAAATAAAGAGATCGGCAGGGCATTCCATGGGCGAGTTGTTCAGCTTAGGAAAGAATCACGATATTTCAGGGTACGTCCGAAAGTGGGGTTGAGGGTGTACTGATGAGCATTCATAGCGAGGCGGGTGTTACGGTTGGAGGTTTGAAGGGGCGGAATGCTACTGGCAATTTCTGCGGAGCACTGGTGGTGAAAATAGCGATAGAACAGGGTGAGACAGGAGACATTACGTCGGTGGTCGAGGGTGTCAATCGACTGTGTAATATTAGCATCACCTATTAGTTTGATTGCACGGTTTTGAATCCTATCTAGTAGGCGCAAAGAAGTCTTGGGAGCACCTGACCAGATGTGAGCATTGTAATCCAATTTTTGGCGGATGAAAGCCTTATACCACCTTGATTAAAAAGTTCCCGGATCGTGTGGCGCTACCATTGTTCCGATTTGAGTTAAGTTTTTTTTTGTTGATATTCCCTCTAAATCTTAGCGTCATAGCTTGACATTTGCAAAAGTTACTTAGCCAAGCGTACATCTATCTATGTGTGTGTTGACAATTTTAGAAATGAATTTAAATTTTCAACAACGAACTTGTATTCAATTTTGCGTAAAACACAGATTTAATGGTGCGCGAACGTTGGAAATGTTGGAAAAGTGTTTCGGCAACGGTTCTCTAAAGAAAACGGTCGTTTACCAGTTGCACGAGCGGTTCAAAAGTGGTCGTGAGTTAATCGAAGATGATGAACGCAGTGGCAGACCATCCACATCGAAAACCGACGAAAACGTTGATGAAGTAAAAGAAATGTTGGTCAATAACCGCAAATTAACCATCAGAGAGAAAGCGGAGGGCTTGAACATTGCCTATGGATCCGTCCAAGACATTTTGGTTAATTATTTGGGTTTCCTCCATGTAGCAGCGAAGTTGGCGCCAAAAGACCTCAATTTCATGCAAATCAGAGACCATTTTGACGTGGCAAAAGAGATGATTTGCGAGGCTGAATCCGATCCCACATTCTTCAAAAGGACCTTACTGGAGACGAGACGTGGATTTATGAGTACAACACGCAATCCAGACATCAGGCAAGTGAATGGCGTTCACGAAATGAGCTGAGTCCAAAAAAACCATGTCGTTTTCAGCAAAAAAGAAGGCAATGCTCACGGTTTTCATGGATTACAACGGTGTAGTGCCTCATGCATTTTTGCCAGAAGGGCAGACAATAAACAAAGAATATTATTTGGGCATTATGAGACTTTGCGTGAAGCAATTCACCAAATGAGGCCAGAATTGTGGGCAGAAAACTCGCGAATTTTGCACCATGATAACGCACCGGCGCAGTGTCATCATTATTCGTAATTAATACCATCCAACAGCCACCGAATTCACCTGACTTGGCTTCCTGTGACTTCTTCCTGTTCAATCGAGTTAAAAAAAAAACTACTACGGGGAACGCGTTTCAGCAGCCGAGTAATGGAAAAATAGCAGGAAGCACTGATGGACATACCGAAAACCGAATATAAAAAATGTTTCGAGGATTGGATCAAGCGCTGGCATAAGTGTGTTGCAGTCGATAGGGAAAACTTTGAAGGGGACAATATAGATTTAGATGAATAAACTTGTATTTTTATTTTTCTGAATAAATTCCGGGAATCGCTTAAGGAAACCTAGACACTTCGCAGCATTTTTGGCGACTTCGAATATGTGGTCATTCCAACGTAAGTTGTCATTGACACACATACCGAGAATGGAAGGTTTTTCGGTTTCAACGATGCAAGTGCCATTCATGGATAATGGCTGGGTATTTGAATTTCGCGTAAGCGAGAGCAGACAGCATTGTATTTTGGAAGCATTAGATTCCACTCTGTTGGTAGTTCCCCAATTGGTTATGGTGTTTATATCGGAATTTAATGAGCTTAACATACGCAGCGAATATTAAAAGCAGAGAGTACTGTCGTCAGCAAAGGAGTAAATTTGATTAGAAGTAGCAGGCAAGAGATCATTGATGAAATTTAAAGAGTGTCGGAGACAGAACGGAGCCGTGGGGCATTTATTTTGTGAATATCAGACTTGAAACCATCCAAGATAACTTGAATTGAATGTTCCGAAAGGTAATTTCTAATCCATTGTAGAAAAGCACGCATTTTCGACAAAAGAGCCTGATGCCAAACTCTGTCAAATGCCTTAGAAATATCAAGTGCCACTATCTTGCTCTCGCCAGATTGATGTAACCTTTGGTTGCACTTTTCGGTGATGCATGCTATCAAATCACCAGTGGACCTGTTGCTACGAAAACCGTACTGCCGGTCACAAATTTATTTTTTTTATTATTATTATTTATTTTTGTTTTTTTTTTGTCACTGCAGATGGCGATGAAATATCGTGCGTACTCGACGGAGGTCAACTCGGTACTTTGTCTCCCTTTATTAATTATCTCCATACAGCTGTGTCGACAGCTTGCAGCCAATTTTAACTGGCCTCGTATGAGGTAGCCAATCTAAAACATTAAGGTTTTTTTCTCTCTTTGAAGCCCTGGCAGGATACGACTTAGATGTTTGAGGTCATTGTCCTTGTGTAGGATGAATTATGGTTTCCACACCCGAAATGCATTTCAGCGGATGTCAGTAACATTTTTTTTTTAATTTGATAATTATTCCGTCAAAGGTCGCCTGCGCTGTGTGGCAAATAATATCCCGGACGGGATCTAGAAAACATAATTAAGACACGATTTCTGTTTATCTTTTGGTGTTTTTATTCGATGAATTCTCGTCCCGAGAATTTCGCTCAATTTCGGGAACAAAAAGAAATCGCACAAACGAATATTCGAACGGTACATTTGTTGCATCTGTCGCAATGTTTCTGATGCATTTTTACCAAGTTTTGCGTGAAATTAAATGCTTTTTGTTCCATGTTAAAATGAAATGCCGTTTTGCACAAATAATTTTTATAAGTGCTTAATGTCAATCAAATGTCATGAAATTTTGACAGATAGTAGAGAAAGATTAAGGCTTTAAAACTTACGTTCGGACAAAAAGGTAGTGTCCTTGGTTGCTGAGATAGGGCTTGTGTCCGGGGTATTATTTGCAACACTGTGTATAAACATGCAATTTTTCTATTTTCTGGACAACAGTTCTGTGCAGTTGATTCACGCCGCAAAAGATTAGTTAAAAATGATTCGGAAGCGTCGTCAGTGCAAATACTGCTGTTAACAAAGGTTTGGCCGAAACAGCTTGGTTATTCACTGAACACTGAACCCTCAAGGGTAAACCAAACATTTTTATTATCTGTGAAAAAAGTTTTAGTTTTTATGCGTCACAAACATTTTTAAATACCAAGTTTCCAAGCTATGTGCCTCCCGTTATATTGTGTGGGAGGTAATAGGCCTAATAATATTAAAGGTCCGATTTGTTTAGGATTACAGTATTTCCGATATCCAATTTGGCTCTCGATTCCCATACGACAGGGCGCAGTATAGAAATATGATTGATGCATGAGAATTCGAGTCCAAAGCTTATTTATACCTCGTCAAGTTTGGAATCTGGTTCTTCTTAAAACATTTCAACTTTTGCCGGTAAAACATAAACAGCTCTCTAATTTGCACAGTCTAAACCTTTCTTCGATAATTCGATTCGATAATATAAAAGGCTGTATTAACTCAGCTGTTAAACCTAGCATTGCGTGAAGGAGTTTTGAAAAAATGCTTTGGTTATTATTCTTTGTTTAAAAAAGAAAAAAATATATTTAAAAATAGATTTTCGATCAATGGACTGAACTGCGATCAAATTCAGATCGGTTCAAAACATACCGAGATCAAAAAAGGCAAAGAAACAAGCAAACAGTTAGATTCCACAATCTCAGTGTTTTGGATTCTGGTTTGAGAAGAGGGAGTAAGAATGTTGTGCGATCCTGTTTCATTTGTTTGTGTATTTTCTTTTCTTGTTCCATAAGTACTAGGAGGGGTGAAAAGTAACCTCCTTGAAAATGAAAAATATTTTTTTTTAAATGTTTTTTTTATTTTATTCAATATAGTCCCCTTTTATCTTGATAAACTTATTCCAGCGATTTTCCAAATTCTTGATCCCGTCCAAAAAGTAATTTTCCCGAAGGTCTGCAAAATAATCCTCCGTAGCGTCGATGATTTACTCGCGTGTGCTGAATTTTTTATTGATGAGCCATCTTTTGAGGTTTGAGAAGAGATAATAGTCCGAGGGGCGAATACGGTGGATGCGACAGCAATTGGAGCCGCAAGTAATTGATTTTAGCCGTGGTTGCGATGCTCTTATGCGCCGGCGCATTGTCTTGCAAAAACAAAATTTTTTTCGCTTCTTGTGAGGCCGTTTTGCAACGATTTCGGCCTTCAATCGCTCCAATAATGCACAGTAATACTCGCTGTTGATGGTTTTTCCTTTTTGGAGGTAGTCCAAGAAGAGTATGCCATGACAATCCCAGAAAACCGATGCCATAACCTTTCCGACCCATTGAGCCTCCCTCGGCCACTTCGGAGCACTTGTGCTGGCTTCAGTCCATTGGCGGGCATTCATTCTGTTCTCTGGTGTGTAATAGCGGATCCAGGTTTCATCAACAGTTACCAATCAACGCCAATAGACCGCCCGATTCCGCATCAGCAAGTCCAAAGTGCGTTCGCGTTCGTGTTTTTGGTCAGGGGTGAGCATGCGCGGCAGGATAACTTTTTCATATGCAGAATATTGCCCAAAATATGGCGTGTGCGCTCAGTACTAATCTTTGTGGTATATGCTTGCTCGCGCACTTTCACTTTCCGGTCAGCCAACACCATTTCATGTATTTTTTTGACATTGTCCTCTGTTACCGCATCGGAGGGCCTGCCGCTGCAGACTTGATCGGTAGTGTAGTTGCGGCCACCACGAAACGCTCGAAACCAATATTTGACGGTGTAATCTGACGGAGCATTAGCCCCATAATATTTATCCAACTTTTCTTTTGTTTCCTTCGCCGTTTTGCCTCTCAAAAAATAATGTTTTATAAGAGAACGAAAATCGTTTTCGTCCATAGTAAACATGATGCCAAACACTTCCACAACAATCAGCTGCCAAAACAAAACTAAAGACAGTATCGCACTGAAATTTGGCATGTCTGCCTAAATATGAACGGACTTCAAGGCACCATAACCTTTTTTGCAGTAGCAGCGCATTCTGGCGGTCAATAAGGTTACTTTTCATCCCACCTAGTAGGTCGTTTTTCAGTATGTACATAGTTACGCAAAAGATCTTACGAATTTCTGAATTCATTCAAGAAAAGACCAACTTTCTTTACATAACTAAGCGGCATCCAACGTCTAGATCCGAACAGCCGTTTTTTTTTATCACACAGCCTAATAACCAGATCTCGTCGATTTACTTTATTAATATTCTCCTGCTAATAACACCTATTGTAATTCAATTGGTGCCTATCTATACCAACTAGGTTCGCCTGTCGCCGAAATTCGACGATTCAAAAAAGCAACAGTTGTCGTGTGCACAACAAAAGTGTCGTCACTTGTCACTATGTTTCTCTTTTTTTCATTTCGTTTAGTCTCTAGTTTACTGCGATGGCGATGGCGCGATAGTTAGCTCATTGGACTATCACGCAGACAGTCTGGGTTCGATTCCTGGCTGGGTCACCAACAATTTTTCAAATCGCCATCCCCTTTCGGCGGGCAATGGCAAACTCCCGAAAGTACTCGTAAAATTGCGTACGAAAAAGCTTCTAAAGAGTGCCGTTCGGACTCGGCGATAAACCGTAGGCCCCGCTCAGATGTGACAAAAATGACAACATAAACAACACCAACACAAATGAGTGTCAAGAAGCTAGGCCATGGCCCATACCGGGCTGCCAGCGCCACAGTGTTTTTTAGTCTCTATCCCACTTAGAATAGGGAAACTCTTTTGCAATCGTCTTTCACAGGCACAAACTTACATAAAAATACAAAACAATACATTTCATAAGTTAAAGCAGTCAAACGAATTCCTTATGTAGAACCACATGCACAAAAACGATTCGACTATACGCTTTTCCCTAGCATCTTTCCTTTTCTTTACTATTGACTTTCAAAGGCAAGAAAGACTTGAAAATGTTTTTTTTTCTCTCGGTAAAGCTGGCCATACACGACGAACATGTTTGTGCGATGTGTTCGTGTTCATGGTCTTGTTCGACGTTTGTGGTGCTCTTGACGAGCCAATCCAATGTTTATGAAAAATCTTAAAATGTGTGGATTTGTTCGCGGCATGTTCGCCGTTTGTGGCGTTGTTCGCAAACATTTTCTTTTTTAGATAAATTTTGTTGCGTGCACATCAGCGGAAAATAAAAAATGGCAAGTTTTAGCAAAACATTTCTTTTGGAATTTATCGAAATTCTTAGAAATATTAAAGCTTTAGTTCCTCGAAACTTTGTCCAGTTGCGATGAATCTTAAAGTTGCTGACAGTCTCTCGTTTGCTGTAATTGCTTCTCGCATTCATGTGTTTTGTTTTCCAATAACTGGAGCGACCAAACTCAATATAAGTTTCTGAATCCATTCTAAGAAATTTTTAAAAGCCTTCTGGTGCAGACATTTTTAATTTTCTCAAAAATTTAGTACGAGTGCGATCGTTTCTACCATACAGCCACTCTTTCATCCTCTCTCGCCTTTTTTGTTTATTATTTTTTTCTTGCTTTCGCTTTTTGCATATATACATTGTTAATAATGCAAGCATCATCCGCGTGTGCGTTCTCCATATTTTCTTGTTGAAAGTTACAGCAAAAGTGATGCTCCGCAAATCGGATCGTCATGTGTGGCCAAATGTCAACGAACAAATCGCACGAACATATTTGTCTTGTATGGCCAGCTTACGCTACGTAAAATTGTAAATATTGTACAATAAAATTTCGGCTAGGGTTCGAAATTATAAAACGTTATTCTATTTCAAAACACTTAATTTACTCTTATTTAAAATAACTTCCAAGTAATTCACTACCACTAACCTAACGGAGTTCGTATCTAGGACGCTTTGTGCTTTAGAAGATGGTGATGAAGTCGATTCAATTTCCACAGATTTCAGCAAGGCTTTCGATAAAATTTCCCATCAACTTATCATTTTAAAACTTGGGTTTTCCCATATGATTTCATACTTTCTTCTTGAATATATATACTTCCTGCATACATATACTTCTTGAATATAATTATGATTCTTCTCATTACATCGCCTTTTTGGACAAGTATTGCAACGACTTTTGACTTTTGCAATATTCTATAAGATATTACCAAACAGCTACGCCATTCGATAAACTTACAAATCAAGGCAAGACTTAGCACGGCATTTAAGGAGTTCAAATAAAGAAAATGCCTAGGTGGGCACTCACAGAACCCAAACTGTTAATATTTACTAAAAAATTTGATATTAAATTTACGATAGGGATAACTGTCAAGCTTTCATTTCTTTGTTTTTAGCAACGTCTTACAATGCATAATGTCAAGCTTAATACCCCAAGAACTTGAAATATTGTTTTCGAAATCTTATCTAGCAATTTATTAATTATACAGAACATACACAATATAAGGCTAACAACAATAATGAGACCAGTCCATTCTGAAGAAAATATCGCCGCAATTTTAATAAAGACTCTAATTTGGCAGGGCGCAAGAACTTGAAATTATTCCGTTTACAACTTGGAACATTTTGTGAAAGTACCTTGACCTGATCTTTTACACAGTTTAGTGTGTTGCAAAAATTGAATTGAGTCAAGATATCCGTCAGACCTTCGCTGAACAGATTCGAAATCTTTTGCAACATGATCCGGAATTCTATGATAAAAGTGTGTTAAGTAATGAGGCTTCAGCAATTGCTTCAGTACATAAGTCAATGCGCAAAGTTGGCATATTTGGATTTAGAACAATCCACAAGTGACTTTGAAAACATCACTACATTTATTCGTTGCTCTTAATTCTCAACTCATTCCTCAACTCAGTTTTCCCCTCCAATAACATAGTTTGCTGCTTTTACATTGATATTTCTTATACACTCACTCTTGAATACTTTTGCACTTGGGGTCTATTGGAATAATTTTTTCTGTTTTACTCAGAGCGGCTGGTCTGATCCTTAGTGAATACTATATATCTGTCTTACAACCAACAATAAACAAGTCTCTCCTCTTACATATGTAGTTTAATTTATAAAGTTGTGGGTTCTGAAATCTGAAATAGCCGTAGGCAGGGGTATATGATAAGATTGTTATTGCATTGGTTTTGTTGTTCACACTGTGGCGCTGGAAGCCGGGTATGGGCCGCCTAGCTTCTTGACACTCATTTGTGTTGCTCATGTTTTCATTTCTGTCACATCTGAGCGGGGCCTACGGTTTATCGCCGAGTTCGAACGGGACCCCCTTGGAAGCTTTTTCGTAGGCGATTTTACTATCGGGAGTTTGCCATTGCCCGCCGAAAGGGTGATGGCGATTTGAAAAATTGTTGGTGACCCGGCTAGGAATCGAACCCAGACTCTCTGCGTGGTAGTCCAATGAGCTAACTATCGCGCCATCGCCATACTTATATAATTCACGAGTTTTATGTGGTTCGTTTATCGGACCTCGATTTTTTCCAAGTTCATCATGTACATATAGGTATGTTTAGAAAGTTTAGTTGATAAAGTTTAGACGTTTAGAGAACCTACAAAAAATGAAACTCGGACATAAGTAGCGTCGTTTGAGATTTCGAAATTAATAGCGCAATCTGAAAAAAAACACACAATCGGAGAAACACTTGTAAAACCGTGTGTGATCAGAGCTGTCGCAGAAGTTTTGGGATTAGAGGCCAGACAAAAAAATACAAGGACTACCTTTATCGAACAATACGGTTAAAGCTCGAATTGAACTAATGTCGAATGATATCGAGGGAGCAACTTCTTTCAAAAATTAAAAACTTACCATGCTTCGCTTTGCAGTGTGATGAATCGACTGACATTTCTGACTGTTGTCAGTTACTTGTGTTTGTCCGCTTTTTAGACGACAACATAATCAAAGAAGAATTATTGATTTCACAAGAACTAGTAACAACATCAAAAGGTATCGACGTCATGAACATCGGAATCGGAATATTTTCAGAAACATATCATTAGCTAGGAAAAACTAGTTGGTTTCCGTATGGATGGCGCTCCAACAATGTTGGGATCACGCTTCGGTCTGGCGACGTTAGTAAAACAGAAGAATCCTAGGCAATTACAACGCAATAATCGTCATGCGTTAACTTTGAAGACTCTACCTGGATGCCTTAAGAATACAATGCAATTAGCCATAAACGTGGTAAATGTTATCAAAAGCTCTGAAATGGACGCTGACCATGAGGCGCTACTCTTTCACACAGAAGTTAGGATGCTATCGAAGGGCAATATGTTGTCAGGGCAGAGGTTGAGCTTTATCTAGCTGACAAAACATGAATGAGTTGGTGAAGCAATTTTCTGATCCGACATTTCAGATGAATTTGGCTTATCTTGTTTATATTTCCGGAAGCAAACAGTTAGAAGACGCTGCAAATGTATTTATCTTTGAAGATAAACTTCGCGCCTTTATGGTAACTCCGGTTATGGTAAGGCAAAATTGGGGCGAACAATTACTCTGCGTTTACGACATTAAAACAATTTTTGGAGGACGAAAAGTATGTCGTCAATCGGGCAAACATATGAGAAAACATTAAGAGTCATCTACAAGTATTGATTGATGAATTCAATCGTTACTTCCCGCAGTATTCCGAAATAGAAACTAAAGTTGATCAGCATGGATGCTGGTGAAGTTATAGAAGAAATCCAGGAAAAACTCATTGAACTTCAAAATGACAGAATTTGTAAGGACGCATTTGAATCTGATTCACATGAGAAATTTCGATGTAAAAAGTAAATTCTTACATAAAAACTCGAGAAATCACCTTGCTCTATGTAATGGTTTTTTCAACGACTTATTTATGCGAACAAGGGTTTTCTGCTTCGTTGGTAATTAAAAACAAGGCCAGGAATCGCTGAAAGTAAGTGATGATTTGCGTGTAGCTTTGAGTAATAAAATAAGTCCTAGGATTACCGAACTTGTGCAGAAGATGCAAGCTCAAAAATCACATTGATTTGATTTTCTATAAAAATGTTATATTTTCTATTAAAATTATATTGTTAATGCAAGTTACATTGAGTTTTTGATTAAAGCTTATTTTCGAGTTGATTCAGTTTATTTTTCTTGTACACCATGGTCCCTGCAAACAACAAAGAGATCAAAGTAGTCCCTGGTAAAGAAAAGGTTGGGAACCACTGTTATAGAGTAATTTTAAAATTGGGATCCGTTAACTGGCCGGGTCTTTATTAAGGATGTAACAAAAAGAAAATCCAACATTTTGTAGACCTTTTTCAGTAACTGCTAAAATATAATACATATATGTACATATAGTTGTTTGATTGGAAAGAAAATAATTTCTAATTTGTAGAATCAAAAAAAAGTCCTTGACGTTTATATTATAATCTTTTTAAATCCAGTATTAGCTTCTGGCATTTATATCTGTCAAACCAATTGTTAGATTGCCAACAGTGTCAGTGTCATTTTTATTTAGTATTGTAGTATTTGCCATTTTATCGAGATGGCATACACGCTTCAACAACGTTACCTAATTCTAGAATTTGGAGCAAAGATAAACCACATGAGATTATCGAAACGTTGATGTTGTTGATCCCGAATATGCATACTTGTATAAACAGACCGCACTGTTTATTGGTGGAGTCTTCGGATCATATTTTTTTCAAAAATGAAATAAATCCCCGTGTTACGGTTTAAGGGATTATATCGAGTACAGTCAAGAGGCCAACAACATTGATTTTACAACAATTTTTTTTTTTAGAAAACCTTTTAATTTGTTAACGTATAAATTTGTATATTATGGTAACATTTACCTGTATTTCATTTTTTATTTGTTGATCTTTAGGAGCTCTTTTAAAAATAAGGCGTTTTCGGTGAGCACGATATCTTTGGACTGGATCCATCTCAAATGAAAAAAAAAAAACAAATTTCGTTAATATTAAAACACAAATTTTTTGATAAACAAATAATTTTATTTTTCAACGTAGTCTCCCTTGAGCTCTAAACACTTTGTCCAACGCTTCTCCAATTTTTTTATCCCTTCCAAAAAAAATGATTTGTCGAGGTCCTCAAAATAGGCCTTTGTTTGCGAGATGACTTCATCATTGGAGTCAAATCTTTTTCCACCAAGCCATTTCTTCAGGTTTGGGAACAAGAAGTAGTCGCTCGGAGCCAAATCTGGAGAATAGGGTGGATGAGGGAGCAATTCATAGCCCAATTCATGGATTTTTGCCATGGCAAACACGATTGCGTTTGTGGTCGACTGTGAGCAAACGCGGCACCCATCTTGCGGAAAGCTTTCTCATGCCCAAGTGATCATTCAAAATTGAAACCACTGAGCCATTCGAGATCCCTACGGCTTCCACAATCTCTCGCACTTTCAATCTTCGGTCGGCCAACACCATATCGTGAATTTCTTCGATTGTTTCGGGTGTAGAGACCTCAACTGGGCGTCCAGGACGTTCGGCATCTTCAGTGCTTGTACGGCCACAACGAAATTCAGTAAACCACTTTTTTACCATTGAAATCGATGGTGCAGAGTCCCCATAGTATTTATCAAGCTTAGCCTTGGTCTCGGTAATGGTTTTTTTTCGCAAGAAATAATGCTTAATAAGCACACGAAATTCACTTTTTTCCATTTTCTCCTCAAATTAGTGAGTAGTCTGATAAAAATAGCTGTCAAACACAAACTAACTGACGCAGCAAGTTTAAATTTTTACAGGAGTCAACTGACAGGTGCCTGTTGACAGGAGCAGTGTTGCTGTTTCAGTAAAGAGGTCAGGTAAAGAGGCCCTCGTAGTACGAGTATTATCTCGTATTAAATAGAAGAAATAAGCAAAATAAATTTTTTTAACAAAATTTCGAACACAAAAAAATCCATTTTTGACAAAAATGTAGGCGTTAAATTGTTTATAAAATAGAAAATATTTATCGGTGAGCAAAAGCTTTCTTTTTTTACTTAAAAATATATATAGGAAGCTTGTGCTGATTTGAGACTGAACGGTTCAACCGTTTCGAGGAAAACGCAGGAGTCGTCTATTGCAAAGCCATATAATAAACCCTCCGGCCATACGGCAGCTTCTAATACATCGAGTTGATGTTTTCTGCAAACAAATCTTCCCTCTGGCGTGCTCTAATTCGCTAGGTAGCAGCTGCCGTTCTGAACTTCTACTTTCAAATGCTCTGACACGTCTTTACAAATGCGCGTGTAACTTCGAAAATATTTTCGGGATTGACTAGACATTTTCTGTGTACTTAAATATATGTACATTTCAATACATGTACATGTACAGATAATTTCAAAATATCTTCTCCTCGTTCAACACAAAAAATCGCTATTTAATTAATTACATGTGTTTTGTTCAAAATTAAAATAAGTAGGTACTAGCTTCAAGCATCTTTCTGGCAGCTTCATGATAGAACTTCTGCTCCTTATTAGCACAAAACTGTACCAAGTGCGATTTCGGGACATCATCACTAGTGAAAGTTATATCATTCAAAGAGTTTTGCAAACTTCGAAACAAATATAAATTTGACAGTAAAAGGTGGGTGGATGTGACATAATTTTCTCAACAAGATTCTGTAATTTTCCACGAATTACCAAAAATGTGTGTTGTGTACCATTGTCATAGTGGAGCACGTTTCCCTAAACGTTTGCCAATTCCGTCCGTTTTTCTTTATAGCTTATTTCAGATTCATTCATTGTTCACATAAACATCTAAATTGATCGTATGGTCCCTCATAAGCAGCTTAAAGTACATGACACCTTAATAATCCCATCATATTAACAAAATAACCTTCTCATTATGGAGTTAAACTTTCGATGTACTTGTTCATCAAGCTATCGATCATTTTCCGTCACCAGTTATGATTCGTTTCAAAAAAGATCAATTTCAATCCGTTTGAGATGCATACTGCAAATATTGATTGAGACATTGAAGGCAATGAATCTTTTCCAGTTCATTTGGGTCAAATATTACGTTTTTGAATAGTTTAACAATAGTGTTAAGTGATTTTCATTTTTCAAACCTTGTAATCTCCTAGATACTCACTCATATGGCTGTGCTTCAATAGTGGCTTTGAAGAAGTGACTTCGGTTCACCCTTGAGTAAAAATCTCCAGAAAGGATTTTTTTAGTCCTATTCTGATATGTTATGCTAAGCAGTAAACAACATAATAATCGTATACCTTTCTCTTGTCAAAGTAGCTTTCTTGCCTTTACAGAAATCTTAAATCAAAATCTGTCGAAATTGTCGAAAATTGGCACGTTTTTAACAGGTGAAAATTGAGTTGGATTTGCTTAGAAAGTCAGTTTTAAGTGAAAGCTTTCAAAAATTCAAATTGCCAATCCAATACATTTAGTATTTTCGTATGTCTTTCAAGTATCTGCATTGCTTCTGCGCCTCTAAATTTGAGCATCTAATAATTATTACATAGGCCGCTATAGATCGCTTCGTTAACAGACCAATATGTTTTTGCTTTCGAGTGTTCCGGTTATTTTTCTTATCTTTTTTAAATCTTGTGTGCCACTCTTTTGATTTGTGTGCTGCATTTTTAGCCGATTTTCGTTGAACATGACAAACCAGCTGATTTACTTTTCTCCCCGAATACGCTCACTTATTTGTAATTTTTGGTTTTGTTCATACCCGCTTACATTGGTAATATTTTCATTTTCGTAGCAGCGTATTTTCCTTTATTTATTTATTTATTCACTGACTATAGAGTGTTTTCATTCTTATATTATGAGTTTTAACCTTATGACAATTTAATTAATTTATTCGAAAATTATTTAATGCCATTTAATATTTGAAAATAGTTTTGGGCATCATGGCTGTCTCAAGCAAAACGCATTTTAGACGTCCAATTTTTGACCACTTTTTGAAGCTATTGAGGTCGTATATCGCGTATTGTTCGTAAGCGTCTATCGTTACTGTTTTATAAGCATAAATAAGTGACTTGACGTAGTGTCTCCTTTGCTTTGTAACGCTGAAACTACAAAGCTCACCCTCCACCCGTAAGAAGTCGGTTTGCCTCTCATCATTTTATTATAACAAATGACATCCAAAGCAATTTTCAGCACTACTACTTGAAAGATGAATTTATACTCGTATTCCTATCTAAAACCATGTTAAATCATAAAATCATATCTCACTATTTTAAGATACATATGGATTATTTGACTAATCATCTTAACTGTTTGTTTTTTTGTTTTTTGTAAAACAGCGACTTCTTAGTTAAAGTACGAGCACAGGTAATGACTAGAGACGAAAGTACTGAAGGTTGGTTACCACTTGCTGGGGGTGGTTTAGCTAATGTTTCAATACGTAAACGTACTAGACTATCCCCCGGCGCAGGTGGACATGAATACATTATCTATGGCCAAAGAATATCTGATCAAAATGTAAGTGATCATTATAATAATTGTTATACATACATTAAAATAAATTTATTTGTAATTGCAGGTAATCCTAAGCTGTGTAATAAATCGTGAACTAAAGTATTTTAAAGTAATGCCAACATTTCATTATTGGCACGCTGGTAAACAGCGTAATGGCTTAACATTTCAAACAGCGGCAGATGCTCGAGCTTTTGACAAGGGAATCGTACGAGCCTACAATGAGTTAATTGACGGTAAGACTCCTTTTGTGTCGATTTGAAACTTGATTTGAAAAAAATTGGAATTTAAAGATATTGATCGTTATTATTATAATTTAGTTTTTTGTTTTGTTTTATTCCTTTTATTATTTTCTATTATATTTTGTTCCTTTGATTTTGTTAATTGTTAATTGCATGATCGCTTTTCTTTTGCATCTATTCGTAAAGTTCTTTCTTTTTCTTTGATTAAATAAATAAATAAATTTGAAGAAGAAAAATTCGTAACCTTTTTAGATAGTTGAAGTCAGGTAGAGGTTTGTTTGTTTGTTTGTTACATCAAATGTAAGAAATAAGTCTAATGAATTGTTAGATGCAACTTACCATACAAAAATATAGAATTCAGCCAATTTAAAATTAAGACTTAATACTTTTGAAGGGTAGGCTAAAAAAATGAAAATCTTAACAATTAAAGAATTGACGGATTTGTTTAAAGGCGAAGAAAATAATGTTTGCTATTATTTAAAATAGGAACACCTAGTTACAACCTCTGTAACCCTTTTTTTAAAGAGATTTTTCTTTTTCTAAATATAACAATCTGACTTAACGAATGCGTAATTTGAATCATTTCAAGTTGATCCGCCGTAGGTTAGGCGTTCATTTTTCCATCTTGGCCAGATAATTATATTAGTCAGACCAGGCGCTCTCGGTAAGTTATTACTTGCAATAGGCAATGTGTTTCCCATTGCACAATAGTCTTAGAAGAAAGTCCATAAATGGTGGCTTGGTATTTGTACTAGTCCGCTTCAGATTTTTTCAATTTTCCGCTTCGGATAACTGGTCACTGAGTCAAACTAGTCTCAATATTTCAGTGTACTCTATTTTACTGAGAGAGTAACCGTCTGATGAACCCGAACCTTTCTGTTATCAGAATTCTTTCTAGCAACTTTTTTTGTAATTTAGTTTTTTTTTCTGCACTGCTAAGACAGCTTCTTCTTAAAACTATGGCCACCGAATCTCGGATCTAACATGTAACGCAAAGAACTATATGCTTAGACTGGGAAGATTTAAAAAAAGCCCCCGTCCGTTACCTGTGACTATGTGCTTATCCAGATGTTTCGATAATTCAATCAAATAAGGATTAACATTTTACTCATAACAACTGGTTGACTAACTATATTTCTACACAGTATCGATTTTTTCTACATAAAAAGAAGATAACCAGAATTATCATGGACTTTCAGATGTTCGAATAACTTTGGACTGCAGCCCTTTATGTATCAAACAACGCCTTATTATTTTTGTCCGGATGCAGGAACAAATGTTTTTTTACCGAGTACAAACTGAAAACGAATAAATGACTATTTCCTTTTTACGAGGTTTACCATTGCATTTATTTTGTATTCTTTAATATATGGACGAGGCTTTTGACGTAGTAGTCGAAGAACTTTTACACTGTTGCTCGCCGATCACCATTTATTGTAAATATATGAACATACGTGAACTGATTTTGTTTAATTTGTATTACTATGGGTGACCATTGTTGTATAGAAACAACATTCAGATTCTAGGTATCCTTTTGGCCTTTTAATTTTGTTTTCTTTAGTTTTGTTTTACCCTAAATAGGAAGGTTTTACAAAAAAAAAATGTTGGCGGTTCGAGTATGGGGTGCTATTATAGTATTTTTAAGATGACATTGCCTTTAGACCTCCCCGAATTTAAAGATATGACGAATGTAGATAACTATTATAAAAATGGTGTATATTATTTCCGTAAAGTCGAGCTCATGGTCTTGCGTCTATTATTGAACACGTTTCGTGTTATGGCTGAAGTATTTAAACATGTTCAGAGTCTCGTGCGGAAATCATTTACGCAATATTGTTGGCAGCTTTTCAAAAAAAAATTATATTTTGGGAAGCATATCATGTATTTGCATACCTCCATAGGAGAAAAAAATGTTGGTATTACAATATATCTAAAACATAAAAGGTTAACATAAAGCGATAGCGGTCTCTATTAACTATAGTCGTATCTCGGAACAAGAACGGCCCCGCCCGTGATGAAACTACAACAAAGGGTAAATTTTTTTGTTTATGTTTGCTTGACCAAATGTGGAAAGCCATTTAACGAAAAATGTTCCTCGGTGAATATTTGGATGTTTTTCTATATTTAATCTTTAATAGAACGTTGCAAGCGAAAGTCCGGCTCTTGAAAACGGGGCGAAAAGGATTTATTGTGACTTGACTTACCGACTTGCATACAGCCGCAACTTTCTCTTTACTTCCAGCGTTGCGCTGTCTCACTGGCACAACATTATGAAGTGAATAAGTCAATTCGAATATTTTCACTAAACGCTCAATCGTTCGTTTATCGGTACATTTATAGTGGGTGAAAATTGGAGCTAACACAAGTAACGAAGTCGTATATGATCAAGAGTTTTGATAAAAATCGTACTGTTTACGTTGTTGAAGCGTTTACACAATATGATGATATGAGTGAGTTCAAATTGCCATTGGGAAAAAATAGAGTATTTAATCAAGCACTTTTCATCCTTAGGAATTTCATTAAGTTAGCAAGTCACGATGTCGGTTTAAACGATCCGTGAGAGTTGTGCATATCGCTTTATATAAAGTTTAACTGTGGTCACATGTAGAATGCGCCAAGCAAGTGAATTTGTACTCATTCATCGGTTGATACATAATTTATGTCTATACCTAAATTTAAAAAAAAGGAAAAACTCGGGGTTATTTAAAATATTTGCTTAGAAATAAAGGGATCAATGCTTCATGTTCATATCTGTGTAGCCAAAGTGAATAAGAACACATTCCTTATCTCAATTGGTGTTGGAAACTCGTATGTATTTTCTTTTATATACATTCAATTTTATTACCTATTAAAAAAAAATACAACAATTAGATGCAAGAACTTAATTTGTGTTTTATTCTTATGTTTTGTTTTCGTTTGTTTTGTTTATATGTTTTTCGTTTTTGTTTTTTTTTTTATTTCCGAAATCTAACATCATGTGCTCTTCTTTGTTTTGCCTCATAATTGGACAACTTTTTTTCGAAATAAACAAATAATTATTGGTAAGTTCCATTTGAGTGTTAAACCACAACATTGAATGAAAAATTTGAAAAATCAAAAAACCAGAAAAAAAATATCTATAGAAATAGAATAGACAAGCAATAATAAGTTTTTGACCGTTTTTATTTGTAACTGTTTTCTTATGATTTGCTTGTACACCACAATTAAAAAAATATAATGATTTATAAATAGAAACATAAATAGTAATAATTTGCACATTCCAAAAACTAAAAACCGTTGTTTATTATAAAGAAAATTGATGATCACATCATTAAACCATTTCAGGATTGGCTAAATCAAATCCATCGGTAATATGGCCACCATTAACCAAATACGATTCAGTTGGTGAAGATGAGGTGTTTATGGTAAATGGAAATTGAAATTGTTTTGGCTATGGATTTGTTTATCAAATTTGCCTTTTGTTTTAGACATTGGATTTGCCGATTGACACCGAAACACAGACAAGTCCAGAAGGTAGCGAAAAAAGTCACAGTAAGTTGATAGTGAAAATCAATTTTATTTGTTACTGCAAATAAATTTTCCTTGATAGTTTCTCCGACAGGTAGCAATGAACGAGATAAAGACAGCGACAAAGAAAAGGGCAGCATTCAGTACATATCCAGTGATAAGCCACCACCCCCTCCATTAGCTAATCCAAATGGCGAGCAGCCAACGATAGCGCCAAGCGAAAATTATTCCTACGTCACTTTAACCGCAGTAACTCAATTCAATTTTCAAGCGGACACGATTATTAATTTTTTTGTTCTTTCTCTGCAGGTACATGACTATAACTATCCAGTTGTGGATCAACCAGCTGCGGCTCAAGTGTTAAATGCACGCCGCGAATCGATTTGTAATCTCAAAAAACGCACAGCACTTGAGGCTTCATCGGAGTTGACTTCAACAGATGGCGGATTGAAAATACCGGTTATTGGGAAGAATAACCGAGTACGCTGTCGGTATTGTCATGAGCTGTATTTGGACGAATGCAACCGAAAGGGTGCATGTGAATATGCTCCCGATCATTTTCGTTCGGGTTTTGAATGTATTTCCGGAATGGGTTGTGCACGCTGCATGTTATACCATTGCATGAGCGACGCTGAAGGAGAAACACCATCACATCCATGTGAATGTGTTAATGAGGCGGGGTGCATTAAAAGGTAAGAAATACAATTTTAAACGAAAGCTCTATTTGCCCATTATCGGAATTTTAGTCATAAGTCATAAGTTTTCAAAGGAGCAGAATTTTCTTTCGTTTAACAAAGAATATGACCTACTTTTGCGAAAAATTGTTTTCACTTTATGAGGATTAGGAAGGATCTTACACCGATAATTTTTTTTCCTGGTTGATTATAATTTTAACCTTGTTTTACCTATCCATGTATCCTAGCAAATTTACAGATTTCTTCCAAATGATACACACAATACGATATCGCATTTTCTTATGTTAACTTCATCGGTTTTATAAAACTATTTCAATTCGTGTTACCTATAATTATCTGTCTTTCTCACAGTCTTGGAAATTCAGTATGCATTGCTGTTTTAAGCCTCGAATAGGTTCTCTCGTTTGGGTGGTATTGATTTTAAATGAACAAACGTCATTTTACAGAATTCTTGCTATAGTTTTGAGATGTTTACTTCAGCCAATATATAATGTTTAATTCATACGCCTGGTTCAAAACGGTTTAAACTCTCAACAGAGTAAATTATGAAAGAAAAAGAAGGTTTTACGGAGGAGGACTGTGAATGAGGTAAAAATAGTTTTACATTGTCATAATATACACTAAACTTTTTTCTGTATAGCATTACTCCTGATCAGTCATCGTACCGAAGTTGTATATCTAATTTATTACTTTTTATGTAGTACCGGTAGTCTTAAATTATATCTGAGAAGTATTAAAGAATGAAGTAAGATAACGTTAAAATGAGAGTAAAATGCACAGCGGGTATAGCCGAACAATCCGAAGTCAAAGTTGAAGTGCTGCAAAGCAGTATGCAAAATTCTTTACTTTTTTAATGATTTTCTTGAGAAACGTTACATTAACGAGTCTTAAACAACTTTCTTTCTTATCGCCATCCAGGGAACTCATAATTGAAAATAGGAACTTAACGATAACTGGTTACGTATAACTCATAGTTAGATCGAATATCTCCAATGCCATTTTTACCAATCCAAATTGTAGTGACGATGTCGCACGTAATTAATGTGATGTGGTTTTATGACGGAAAAATGCCGCTAGTCGTCATTTCTGGTTGAAGAATGCGCATCCCAGTGTTGGACAAATCCCATGAATGTCAGCGGGCGATACAAATCGTAATATAAGTCTCCACATTAAGAAACTGTTACTAGACAAACTTTAGTAAATCAGTTTTGTTTTGCTATGATCAATTTAAGGACTCATATATTCCTTTGCTGATGACAGTTCCTAATTCTTCCTCTCTACATTTTGTATTCGTTCCGGGACTACACTTCTTCTTCTTATCCTTTTATTAACCCTTTCCTCGTTATATGAACTTATGCGTAACGAGTTTCCCATTTTTACTGCATCGCTGCTGCTCCGCTTATGGGGTTGGCTAATGTCGCAGACCGCAGAACGCGTCTACATAATGCTCGGTCCTGGATCGCTTCAGTGGTTAACCCCAGACGTTGTTGCGCATTTGCCATCTGAGAAATCCAGGAATTCTTTTTCCGACCTCGTTTTCTTACAATTGGAGTGACCGTAGTTGATAGTGCCTTTTTTACCGGATTTTCCGCAGATCTTCTTTGAACGTGGCAATACCAACTTATTCTATTCGCCTCAAGCTGTTCGGTTACCGAATTCTTTATATGTAGACTTCCTCTTATACGCGTAGATCTAATGCAATCGCGTTTAGTGACTCCACTAGACATCCTTAACATTTTCATTTCCGCTGCCGTCATTTTGTTTTTAAACGCTTCGTACATCGTCCAGCACTGTGAACCGTACATAAGAGCTGGTCTAACAACCGTGGTGTAGAGTTTCCCCTTTAATTTAAGTGGAAATTTTCGGTCGCAAAAGATTCCCGAATTTTCCCGCCATTTCATCCATCCCACACTCACTCTGTGGTTTACGTCGTCGTCACATTTCGCTTCCATGTTAACGATTGATCCTAAGTACTTAAAGATAGTGCTTTTCGGAAGAACTATTCCGTCTAACATTATATCCGGAACAGGTCGCAACGGATGCGCAAATGGGCACGTCAAATGCTCCGTCTTTGAACGACTTATTTTAAACCCGTTTCTCTCTAGCGCATTTCTCCATGAATCTAAGTCGTTCTGTAAATCTTCGACGTTATCGCTAAGTATAACTGCGTCGTCAGCGAAGAGAATTGGCGTTACATTTGGTTCGCGCATGCAGTCTTTTAAAAGATAGTCAAATACTACGTTAAAGAGGAAAGGGCTAAGTACGCTTCCTTGATGCACTCCGACATTAACATTCCCGGACTACACATTTTCTAAAATATATATCTTTCCTTGTTCTATTACTTTTATCACTACCAATACCTCGTCTAAATTCCAACTTCAAGTCTTGAACCTTAACACCCGTATCGCTAGGAGTACTCATCAGTTTACCATCAATCAATTCGGTTAAAGAATACCCTATTATTGTTTCATAGTCAAAATAACCTGCAAATATTTGCAAGTGGTCAAATGATATACAATTTCGCCAAGTTGTAGAATGATGCAGTCCCAACAAAGGGCGACCGGCTAAAATTCGCGCCGACGCTGAAACAAATTTCTTTCTTCGATTCCTGTGGTATTGTTTAAAACACATTTGTCCCTCTGCTAAATCGACTTTTAGAACTGACATGGTGCGTGCGTCCGGGCGAATGACCGGTTCTTTGCGCATCCGTCGTAGTAACCCAGTTTTAGGCTAAAAGAACTGAGTTTCCGTAATCAATTGCCTTACTCGCTGGATCTGACTCCGGTCGACTTTTTTCTATTCATTAAGCTAAAGACTGGCCATGAAGAAAACCGATTTGATGATGTGAAGGCTTTTAAACAAAATTTGTTGAATTAAGAAAATTTTTGGAAAGTTTCTAGAGGCTCTGCGACTGCTTAAAAATTTCTTACCAGGTGGCAAGATACTTTATTTGAAATTGAATGAACAGTTTTATCGTAGATTTGAATGTTTTGAATAAATTGTGTATGTTTCCGTTCATTCAGTACAAATCAGAATAGGTTGTGTCACTTCGCATTGACACCCCAAGCTCTAAGGTTAATTTGATAGATTTTACTTTTATCGCCTTAAACTTATATGATTATAAATAAAATTAATTGAAAGTGTATATTTGTTTCTTGTTTTGTTTTTCAGGTGGATTGGTCTCACACTTCTCTCCTTGGTTGTACCATGCCTGTGGTGCTATCCACCACTACGAGCTTGCCATTGGATTGGCGTGTCCTGCGGCGTATGTGGTGGAAAGCATAAGCCGCAGGTCTGACATTTGGAGGCTAGATTGCAGCAGTATGAAAATGATCATCTTTACCCTCCAAATTATCCACAAGAACAACAGCATTACCGACAAAAATTGCAACAACAATTTTCCGAACAACAATTTCAATCAACAGTCACCCGATCGCAGCTTAACGATTACGGTCGCCTTGTGTTTTAAATTGTTCTTTCCACTTAATTGTTGCAACACAAATTCTATTCGAATATTCAAATTCAAAGTCGAAATTTAAAAAAAAAAAACAAATGCAATAAGACAACAATAACAAAAAACAAAAACAAAACATAAAAATACAACAAAAATCAAATCAAATCCAGCTGAACGAATCAATACCAAATGAGAAAGAAGTACAACAAAACAAAACAAAAAAAAACAAAAATACGATTTCATTAAAAAGAAAACTAGTTTCTTTGTTTTTCAATCTCAAAGTAGATTCCTTTTTTTTTTAAATTATATTACCCATTCATATTGTTAATTATTATTTCCTTTTTCGTAATTTTTTTTATACAAATGTTTGTATTTTGTATGCGCAAAGTAAGACACACAAATATTGACTTTTTTTTTTAAATACAAACATGTTGATACTACTGCACAAGTACTTCTTCAAAATGTATGATTTATTTTTTATGCATTTTATATTTTTACATAATTTTTCTTTGATTTAATTTTAATATTAGATAGTTGTAGATTTTATTTATTGTTAATTGTATAAATTATTTTTTAAAGGAAAAAAAATTGAAAACCGATAATCCTAAGAACTAAGAATGAGGAAATAATTTTTTTTTTTTTTTAAGTTTACTAATTTCGGTATTATCTACATTAAGGAGTTTGTTCTTTTGTTTGTTTTGCTTATAAGAAACTGTTATAAGCGAAGGAAGTAGAAGATAAATTTAACTCAAGTGTAATTTTGGTGTTTATGTTTAAAGATTTTTTTTATAAATATAAAAAAATATTTTTTTAAACCAATAAATGAATTTTAAAACAAAAATATGCTAGATGTTGGTGAACGTTTTTTTTTATTATTATTATTTTTTTATTTAGAATATAAAATCGAATAGAAAAAATTCGCTTACAGTATTAAGATAATTTAATTGTATATGTCCAAACTTTTTTAATTTTAGTTTTTTTTTATATAAATATATATATAAATTGTATATTGTTTAGCACCAGAAAAATAAAAAACCGAAACGTAACATAAAGGAAAATTTAAAAGAGGAATCTGTTGCAAAGGAATTTGGATAAAGGCTCGTCTAGAAATGGTGATAGTCTATTAAGAAGTGATTTAGAAATTCATAAACTTCCTTTGGCGTGAATAAAGGGCACGTTATTGAAGTTGCACAATTTACTTTGTCAGTGTCAAGTGATGATTTATGTCTGGTCTGCTGCTTCATACGAAAACTAGATGACGAAGCAATCAACTGGAAATCCAAGCGGATTTCGATGTCTTATTCGTATCGATAATTTTTTAAACTTAGTATGTCGTAGCCCATCTAGATTGCACAAGATCTAACTAACGGCTGCTGAAAATGGTTATCATTTTCGATCCTTGAGATTGTCATAACTTTGAATTATAATTTTTGTATTTGTCTGGTGAATGAAGTACTATTTTTGTTTTATATAGAAGACTTTCCTTCGTTGCGTTCAAATTCCATCTGTAGTATTCTTCAAGCAACTACATATTGTAGACTAAAAAGCTTTTCAAATTACTGTACCTGATTTCATCCTTCTATTTCGGATACTTAATTATGAGTATAACTTAAGTGATTCCTTCGTTGCTTTTATTTAACTAAAATCACCGATTTAAATTAATTCTTGGTCTGCCTTTAGTGTTGATATTTTATCACTTTTCTTTTGTTTTGATCGGAACAAGTACTTCAAAATTATTTGAGTATGTAATATGTATCATATTAAATTTTTCTTACAATCTATTTATAGCTAGCATTGATTTCAATGAGATTATTCATTTTCGTACACTTATATTGATAATGATGTATCAACAATTCAGGATGTTAAAATTCGATTATCAATGCACTGGAGTACTAAAACAACTGGGCTGCTGCAAAGTTTGACCTCAAGAAAAAGATCCAGGGGGTTGCTGGGTCAATTTTGTGATTCCTGTTACTTTCTTCATAGCAAATCGATGACCTCTGATTTTATTGAATTTTTCCTATATGCAGAAAGGCCTGTTTGGGGTTTGAGGATAAGAGAGGACTTAACAGTTATGGTAACATGCCAGTATATATATATATAGCCATGAATGATTCTTGACGAGCATTTCTTCTCTGTAATTTTTTTTGAGATTCGGATAATAATTTTTACACGTTAATCCTATTTTGGAAGCATGGTTCAATAGTTGGTTCCCTGACTACTGCATACATGATCAGAATAATGAAGCAAACTCGTAAGAAAATCAATGAATATTAGAAATTACGTCATGGCCCAATGTGAATCACATTTACCTCTTTTCGAATAAGTCCTAACTAAATGTAAAACAAAATATGAAACAAAAAAAACTTTATGGCAGACAATAATAGCAAACATCCACAAAGTAAGTACCTCGTCCTATGGCAAAATCTTATTTTTGTTGTTCGATGTCGCAAAATATTCAAGTTGTAGGCTCCCAAAAATATTAAATTTAAACAAAAGGGTATACAAGACTCTAAAAAAATAAAAAAATATACTATTGTAACAAGGCAGGTAAAACATTGATGAGTAGTTTTTATAAAGTAATAGTTTGAAAAACTGACAAGATACAATTATATCTCCTACTTCATTCTGCATACGTACTTTATGGTTCATTAACTGATGTCGCATAAATGTGCTTTGTATGATCTCTACTTTTCTATTTCTTGTGTGTGATTAGTAAAATTCACTTAAAACGACATGTGACCAACTTAGATAACCAGTAACAATACAAAAACGAATTGATTCAACTAGTACCTCTTTAAATCTATACCTAGAACTCAATAAACCAAAGATTTTCTAAATAAAATTGGAATGAAATGCAATGCAACAAATCTAAGGGTAAGTGTGCCTCCACATATCCTGATCGGAATTGTGTTGGATGGTGGATCGAATATTAAAACCTATTGAAGACCAAATGCTTGTTAAATTTGCTGTTTCCATACAAAAATAAAATTATGCCTTAAATACCGAACTGTCTTGCAACTAGATTCCAAGCTAATCTTCATTCAACATTTTTTTAAATGTTATGATATTACTCGTAAATAACATTTTAATTTAAAAAAAAAAAGAGGAGAAAATAAATGAAAACAGCAATTAATTCACTGCTTCTAGATGCTAAAGTTATATTCAATTGTTTTTTATGAATAAAAAAATCGTATTTGGCTTTCCCTAGGGCTCATGGAATTCTAAAACGATTTTTTTAACCTTTACATATATTTTATAAAACTCCATAGTTAATTTTTTCGAATGTTATTTGTGTTATTCCAAAATGAAAAATGCATAACATATATTTATCTGTTGAAAATTTGGAAATGAGTTGATACAACGAGCATCTGAATCAATTGAATTGATTGAAAGTGAAATACAATCCAACTGTTTCTCATTTGATTTGATTTTCACTCAAAATAAATCAAATCATGAAAAACACTTAATTTAAAAAGAAAAAAATCTACATTTTTAATTTAACTTAAAATTGAACGATAATTTGCTTAGATAAGTAAAAAAAAATAAATAAATAAAAAAGAACAGAAAATTTATCAATAAATGTGCAGCTATATTATATATAAATCTAAAAAAGAAGAAATATATATTTAAAATTTATTCTTAGGTAAATATTTTATGTCATAAAAACAAAATACATATATATAATGAAAATCCTTGTAAAACACACGAATTGCCCAATATTCGTATTATGCAAGTAAACAAAAAATAAAAATAAAACTAAAATTGTTGTTATTAAAAATTATTGAATACTTAAAAATATATATAAAAGGTTGTGTTATAAATCACAAAGGAAACAAAACAAATACTTATTTGATAGTAAATTTGAAAAATCTATTTGCTGTGATTTTCAATTTTTTCTCCTTTTAAAAAATCTATATACTTGGAAAAAATGCAAATCACTCATGATAAATATGTGCATGATACGAATAAGTGGTGTGACTTTTTAGAAAAAGCAAAAATAATTTTCAAATAATAATGATTATAAATCTTTAGTACAAAACAAAAACAAACACGATAACAATTTCAAAATAGTAAACATTCTTAAAAAAAAAAAAAAACCAATAAAATAACACAAAGATACGAGTGAGTGACAAAGAAATTAACAGAACCTTGCCAAAAGTTAAGAAAACTCAAAATAAAACCCATTTGTTGTCATTTCTAAAATAATAACTCAGTATTAAGTAATTAAAGAAATAATAAAAAATCAACAACTGTTTTAAAGGAAAAATGTTTTCTTTTTAAATGAAAAAAAAACCCACGATACTTAAAAACAAAAACTTATAACAACAAATTTTAAATTTTGAAACGTTTGCAACTTAAAGTAAAACACAAACAAAATAAACAAATAAATTCTATTTATTTATTTATTCTATTGTCCTAATTTATATAAAATGGCAGAATTATGTAAATTTCAGCAAGAAAAATTGTTAAGAGAAAATTACAAAAAACAAACAAGAAACCAAATGACAAAAAACCATATATTGATTGAAATATTAAAAAAATCTGTATATTTAAAGAAACAAAATAAGAAATTGAAGTGAAAGAAAAACTGACGTAAATTTCAATAAAAAAAATAATATATACCATCATAATTTAACTATGTATGTATTTAATAACTATGTGTATTAAAAAAAAAAAAAAAACAGTGGAAAAATATAATATATATATATGCATAAATATATATACGAATATATGAACTCTCTTCAAATAAATAACTATTATGTATTATGTATATATATGTATGTAGATATAAATGAACAAAAAAAAACAACTTAAATGTTTATAAGTATAAATAATATATTACGTAAAATATTAACAAAATAAAAACAAAAGATAAACAGAATAAAATATTATAAACAAAATATCAATACAAAATCGATTTAGGCCTTACGATTGTTTAATTGTTGGATATTCAACTACCACTCTATACCAGTTATTTCATAAATTCTTTTCCACAGCATGAGGTGACAAACTCTACAAACACTGTTGCAACCCTCGGCACTGCTCAATAAAAATCCATTGAAAAAAACACTTCCCCTAGTCTAAGCCAGTGCACTACACTTGATTAGTTAGTTGGGCTTTGAGTTACCACAATTTTACTTACTTGCTTTAGGTCTATCTCCAGCTATCTCGATCCTTTGCACGCTAATTTGGATGAGGTTCTTCCAACTTGCGTACCCCACCTAAGTCGCTGTCTTCCTCATCTTCCGGCTTTCGGCCATGGATTCAAAGACTTTTCGGACCGGAGTTTTGGTTTCCGTCCGCTCTACATGACGCAGCTATTTCAGTCGTTGGACATTCACTCTTTTAGCTAGGTCGATTGCGCCGAACAGGACGCACAGTTCGTCCTTGTATCCCCTCCTTAACTCACCGTCTATGCAGGCGGGACTGAACATCACCCGAAGAATTTTTCTCTAAAACCAGTTAAGATTACCTCATCCATTTTTGATAAGGTCATTTTGCGGTTGTCGATCGTCTATTTTTAATTTCGGTATTGTGAGTATCGATTGTGTTCGACGGTTGTCGATTTAACAGCTGCTTTTAGTCGATCAAATTTCCCTGATCGTTGTTCTGTGGCTTGTAGAGAAGTAAATTAAATGTTAGTATTTTAAATAAATAAACATGAACTTTATGTACATATAAACAAATAAAACATTTAAACAATAAAACACAGCTGGGGCATATGGTAAAATATATGGAAGAAAATGTAGACATTTGTATTAAAAACCCAAGCTAAATTAATCGTGCTAAATACTCGTAGCTTAGTTTAGGACGTCCTGTTCGTACATGGGAGAAAAAGATCAAGGTTAGAAAAAAATTGATTATCAAATTATATGCACTTACAATATCAACTTGAATGTTAACTCTAGGTTTAGAGTGATTTTAAATTTAAAATATAAAAAACAAAAATTGAAAATAAAATCAAGATAAAGGCAACGGGTGGTGGACTATGAGCTCATGCCGTTTTCCATTGGTTTCACTTCGAAATAAGCACTCTGATTTTTCAAATTTGAAACGTCAAAATGTTTGTAAATGTTTATGTAATTCTGATAAGTGCTTTCCAAAATGGAGCAAATGATGAGAATTCTACGAGTATTATCATGTTTAAAATTTATTTTTCAATTTCTATTTAAATAAATTTAAATTTGCTCAATTTAAACGCAAATACATATTACATATTCTCAATTGTTTTGGTTTTTTTTTTTTAAATTTCAAACATCAATTTGGCGTTTCGTTTTTATATGTAGTGGTGCACTCTGAAATGAAATTGGGAGTGCAAAATTTCACTCTGAAAACGTCAAACAACTGCCAATGAAACATTTTTAAGAGTGCTATCTTCCCCCTATAGTTTGAAAAAGAGTGATTTTTTTGTCCAGTGGAAAACGCTATAACCACATCTGCGCTATTTGATCTAATGAGACGTTGTTGTTGGTTTTTTGTACGACGGGCGGATTTTTTCAGTCAAAGGGGAGTGATCCTACTTTCATCTTTTCTGTCATCTTTAACCAAGTATTTACCAGCTTGCCTATTTTTCTTAAAGGTTCGGATTGCTTCCTGTACAACTTTGTCAACTTTAAAAGTTTTAGACGATTTTTCAGATGGTTGATCGTTATTTCCAAAGTGTATAAACTTTAACAAAATCTGAAAGCGGTTGCGAGACATAACATAAGGAACGAATGAGTTTTTAAAATTTTTTGTTGGTTTCCAATAATCTGCGATGGAGGGGTATTTAACTAGACCCATATGATCTCCTTACGATCAGTGTCTTTCCATTCATTCATTCTACTACTTCTTCGACTACGGGAGACATATATACACGTGTTTGCACTTTTATTTTTTTCTTCAACGATTATATCTTAAGTCGTATCCGTTAAAAATTGTCTGTAATAATGAAAAGGAGGACCGCGTTCCTGTTGACTAATTTGGTGCTGCGTGAACATTTCTGAGAATTTCTGCAATGTATTTCCAGTTGCGGGAGAAATTCAGACAAACGAATTTTCTGCATGCGGTTCCTCCGTTGTGGTAACAAATTCTGCACCATGGGACTGACGGTTTCCATGTATATTGCAATAAGAAGTATTATCACTTGTCGTATCACAACTGTAATCCGGCAGGTAAAGATCGTCATCATCAGCACTAAAATCTATTGCACTTTCACTGAAGTTATCTATAGTTTCCAACTCCTCAGTTATTTGCTCGGAATCCATTTCTATGGATTTTTTTTTATAATGTATCAAATGCAATTATAAATATGCTTACACGTCCACCCCGAACTAAAATTATGTATTGAATGACTCTTTCCCCCAGAAAATCACAGGGGATACATGCGCAAAAAAATAATAATTATTTTCTTTTAAACGCAAATGCATCACCGGTGAACACCATAAAATTATATTATAACATTATAACATGCCCACTGTTGATGGTGCAAAAAGTCTCTGTCGAAAAGTCATCCCAACATGCATATTCCTGCTTGCCACCAGGTGGAAGATTTCTTATGTGATCACCGGTGATGCCGTGGCCTATGGGGAATGACTTTTGTCGTGATCACCAGTGATGCCGTGGCAAGAACGTGTTACAGTGATTGCGCATTTAAACTGCCAGTGTATGATATTGACTGTGTGTTTGGGCATGCGACATGTGCTATATCAAAATTTTTTGATGTTTTCTTGTTTGGGCATGCAAGTATGTATGGTATGTGTGCTACATTTGCTCAGTCAAGGGATGATTTTGATGGATTGTGCATGTAGGCATGTGTAGTGTATGGGCCCTATAAGTGATGTCATTTTATTTAATAAAACGCATTTGTTAATAACCGTTTCAGATAAATAATTGGCCAGCTTAACTTTAAAACGTATGAAAAGGTGAATTAAAAATAAATTCATTATCTCTTCTCTACATCTATAAAAGAGAACACATTTTTCTGTTTGTCCGCGAGTAGGGAGCAGGTACGCAACGGTACCTCAACAGTATACATATATATCAATAGATTTGGCGTGAGTAGCGGTATTACATAGGATGGTTTTTAGTATCCTAAGTCCGTTATTATGCCGTTTATATGATTTTTTAACTGAAGAATATATGAATATGACTTTATTCTTCGGTTAGTACCTTTCCTGGTGGAGAGATTGATGTATCAATCATTATTCTGTAATTCTTATAACGGAAGTAATAATCAAAAATGTAATTATTTGAGATTAACATAAATCACAGATATGTTAGGTCATTGCAATCAACATCTCACCAGTGGAGTGCAGGCATATCCATGTTTATGAAAAAAACAATTTTTATTTTTTTCTTTATTTGGACTTTTGTAGGTTTCTTATTCAATACAGTACAGTGATGACAACGAAAAAAAAGATAACAATGTGACAGCCGACATTTCAGGGTTAGTAAAATAGACCGCTATACGAAAGAGCAAAGCATTTTCATTATTGAGCAATATTTTAAAAATAATGAAGGTTTGTCAGCTACAGTTGAACAAAATCATCATCAGTGATGAAGTTCATTTTCATTTGGATGACTTCGTTAATCGTTAAAATTGTCGCATTTGGGGTTCAGAAAGCCCACGAGTAATTGTTGAGAAACAAATGCATCAACAATGCGTGACTGTTTGGTGCGGATTTTGGGCTGGAGGCTTTATCGGACCATTCTTCTTCAGTAACAATTGGTCAGGCAGTAACAATTAATGGTGGTCGTTATCGTAACATGATAACCCAGTTTTTAGTGCCTAATTTACAAAAATTGTGTTTAAAATTGGACCGTGTGTAGGCGCTTTACAATAAGGTCAGTTGGGGTAAATGGACCATGTACACTGTTAAGTGGCAGAAACGTGGGTTGCCACATTTCCATCTGCCGGTATGGTTAGTGAACAAAATTAGGCCGGATCAAACAAGAGACTTCAGTTGAAGGTTTCCCTGGAGTCAAAAAAGAACTGATACTCTTGGGAGAGTCTTCGTAGTTCATCCCAACAACAGTGAATGTTTTCACTTGAGAATGCTACTTCACATTGTAAAGGGCCCATCATACAAGAAGTAACTAATAATACCTATAAAGCAGCATGGAAAGTAATGAGTCTGTTAGCAGGCGACTCTTAAAGGGACAACACATTAACGGAAGCTACTTTTTGCAGTTCATCGAGGTCATTAAGGTATTTGTGTGCATTATTATAGCGTTTTGTCAAGTGACCGATATTGTATCTCTCTGGAACAAGTATGTGCAAGATATACCGAATCGACGACGGCGAGAGTTAATGTCAGATTATGTCCAATATGATCAACATATTTTTGATGAAGCGTTGTATAAGGTAGTAGAAGAACTTTGGGGTAGATCCATTTCGTGTTTTGGACTGCTGTTGACTACAAATGTACCCAAGAGAAATTTCCTACGATCAATTTAAACAAATTGTAGCTCAACATGAACATCGAATGAACACATATAAAAAAAAAGTATACGATGCGGTATTAACATCAATTGACAGAAACGAAGAAAAGTCATATTTTCTTGATGCTCCTGGAGGTACAGGAAAAACATTTTTTATCAACTTGCTCCTTGGAGTAGTAAGATCTACTCGCAAAATTGCATTAGCTATAGCATCATACGCAATTGCAGCTCAGTTTTGGAAGGAGGCCAAACCGCTCATGCAATATTCAAACTTCCACTAACTATTGCTTCTGAGGACACAGTTTGTAGAAGTTCAAAACAAAGTAATACTGAAATATTAGTATGTGACAGCTCATTAATAGTTTGGGACGAAACTACCATGTCGAACAAGTTTTCAATTTGCGCAGTAAGGATTCACCAATGGGTGGATGCACGATGTTGTCGGGTGATGACTTTTGGAAAATCTTACCAGTGGTAACAAGAGGAATATGTGCTGATGAAATCAATGCTTCATTTTCTCTGGCCATGTGTGAATAGATAAGCACTCATAACAAATATGAGATTGTCGTTATCAGCATACGAAAACCGGCATTTTTCATATTTGTTGCTCATATTAAGAAATGGAAGGATGCCATAAAACAATGGGAGAGTTAATAACTTTGCATTTTAGTAAATGATCTTCAAGAATTAGTCAACAACGTGTATGCAGAAATTAATAATTTAAGTTCTTAGACACTAACTTGGTTCAAGGAGAGATCTTTATCTACTTGATCGTCAGCTGTTTTGTCAACTTCTAACGATCAAGTAGATAAAGTTAAAGACTTGATTATCTCTAAAATTAATACACGGGTTCAAACCTACTACTCTGACACCGTGCTGGACCAGGAAGAGACTGTACATTTCCTAACAGAATTTCTCAATTGCTTGGAGCCTTCTGGATTGACTCCAAATAAATTGGTCTTAAAAGAAGGGTGTTGCGGGCTTCGACCTAAGCGTGGAGTGCTTTTCCCATGGACAACTACACGTAGCTCTTTCGCGCATCACACAACAAAATTTGTTCGTATTGAGTAACCAAAAGTCAGCCGCAAACATTGTTTATAAAGAAATTCTATATCAAAGGCAGTACTTCACATTCTTCACGTATTTTTCCATCATTTTTCTTTTTAAAAAGTAAATTAGTCTTCTCGGAACACCCAGTAATCAAATTCAATACGATGACAATCATTTGCAAACATTTACTCATAGTAAAAAGTCTTGGGGTTAGCCAATCACGAACGCACAAGCAAAAGGAGAAAAAACAGTCTGTTTCCACTTAGTCTGTATGCATTACACAGCGTTTTGCAGTCTGGTGAGGGAGAAAAATTACTCACAAAAATGTTTCAGGGTGTATTTAAATTCACATGAGGAAAAAAATGACGGGGCAGACTATCGTATGCATTCAGGGAGAGTGATCCTTCTTGTTATAGATATTCTTTGATCTATTTACTGTGCTACAAACCAACACTCCAAGACTTAAGACACAAAAAGACTTAAAAGCAGTTGCTATCGCAAGATATCCTTTCCTGTTAATCCCCTCTCACCGTTCTTTAAAAAAAAGGAAATAACCTTGAACAAGAAATTCCTTCCATTGAATCACAATCAGAATCTGAAACAGAAAAACGAACACACTAGGTACATGAAAACAAAAACCGAAATAGTGAAAACCAACACAAAGGGAAATAAGCAAAAGCAACAAGCATTTTGTTGGTTCAACTAAATTCGAAAGAACATCATGTCTTATGCACGATTCGAACGAGTGCGATCAAACTAGGATGCAGTAGTAAATCCCATTCGCATGAAAAAGTGACATATTTTTTTACTCTGCATGCGCTATCTATGTAACTTTATTATCTGTGCCATAACGCTAATTTTCTTGAACTGTCATAACTCAAAAAATGAGATTTTGCAGGAAACGAGTTTAAAGTTTTCAATTGACTAGTGGTACATATGAAATGAAACAACGCATATTCTCTTCTAACGGGGAGAGTATGCAAGATACGAATCTGAAATATTTACACAATATTAACCATGATTAAACAAATAATTCTACATCATTATTACAGCAAAGAATATATAAATATTATAACGAAGAATAAATAAGCAAAATCAAACTATCAAAACAAATAGTATTCACAATAGTCACTTTTATGGTTTTTATTCACAATAACACAATCCCCTGTCTATTGAGTTATATAATACCAAACTTGAAAACAATCGACAACCGCAATACGGGCCTATGCCTCTGCACCAACTTTTAATGTCTTATAAAGGGGTTTTTGTCATTCGAGAGAGGGCTTTGCTAGTCGATAGCCTTCTTAGCCCAAATAAGCATAGATTGGGAAGTGTTATTGTTCGTTGGATTTCAGCGCTGGGGTTCTTGTCTGAATTGATACGAGAGCCTAGATAGAAAAAGTCCTTAACTACCTCAAAGTTATATCTAAGGTGACGTTTTGTTCGAGACGTCGGTGTTGGGTGTCTTTTTTGATTGACAATTTGATCGTCATTGCAGCACTTAAAGTTTGCGATCGTCAAACTGCAAACTGTTTTTGCTATCGTTGGTCTTTGTTATCTACATGATTTTATTCTTGCAAACGCAAGCAAGACATTTTGAAAAAGGGCAAATTGGAGCCCTTAGAAAATTTTATCAAAACAAAGTGTGTCTTGCAGTCTTGTTTTTGTAAGAATTTTACTTTCCTTCGCGTATGTGATGCAGATGACGCTTTCGAAAACAGCCGTATACTTTATCTTACCCTCATCGACTGCTAAACCCATTTTCGATGCTTTCACCTCAATTATCGTGAAAGCGCCACTGACATCCTATTATGTCAATATTATTGGCGTATGTCAGTATTTGGACGGACTTTTGAATGATTGTGCCTCTTGTGTTTGTGCGTGAGCCTTGCACTATTTTTCCAAGAATGATGTTAAAGAAAATCACATAACAACGCAGCTTTACTGGCATCAAAGGTCTCGGCGAGATCATTACCGATCGATTCGGGTTTTGATGTTTGAAAAGTACCGTTTAAAAAATTTTTAACAGCTTGTATTGAAATCTTAAAGAGTATTTCTAAATTCTGCGAATTTTTGAGTGTTTTATATCAGAGTTACTAAAAATATAAACAAAAATACGAGTAAGTAAAATAAAAAATCTGCATTTTCGTCGATGTGAATTTTGAATTGACGTTTAGTGTGCACTGCTATATTTAACCAACAAACCACGCGGTGTGTCAGCCATTAATGGACCCTGATGACCAAAGCAAGGCATAAAAGACCTAGCAGTGGCTCCAATCCACTGAAAGGCAACAATATTTATAGCCCAACAAAAATGGAAGCTCAATAGCTGCTTTAGTTAAAAACTGGAAAACGAATTCATCAAAAATCGACTGAAGCGAACGCAATTAGACGTACATTCTGCGTCATCTTAAGGCACAAGTCCTCATAAACTTCAAGAGCACATGGACAACCAACCAGTTAAAATGCTGGGCAGTAGCTGGGCATCGAGGACAAGCAAACACAAATAAGCTATATTCAACGATGCTGAAATTACAGCAAGGAAAGCTGGCGGGAGATTGTTAACCCCAACTCAACCAACAATCAATGATAAAGCCAGCCCGGCTGAAAGCGACAAAAAACGATGTATTTACCAAACAACAGCAAGTGCTTTTGAACATTCAACTGAAGGCAGGCAGACCAACGCAACTCACAGCATTAACAGCTCTATTATCCAAGGTAGGTTTTGCCCTCCCATTTTCTTTTAAATTGTAGATATCCGACAGCTTGTAGCGGATCTTAGAAAGAAAAATGTCAGGTTTAAAGTTAAGAGCCGCGGCAATTCTTGCAAAGTGTATCTTAAAGATAGTGCGCTTCACAGGGAACTTTTGGAAAAACTGAGAACTAATACCGAGGTTAAGGCATATTCCTTCACGCTAAAGGAAGACAGAATAACAAGTGTAATCCTCAGGGGACTTACCTCCGATTATTTGGAGAGTGAGATCTTTGAGGAGCTCGAAGAGGTGGCTCCTGGATTGATTGAATCAGTCAGAAAATGCTCTACCTTACGATCTAAACGTGAGGGCCTTTACTACAATCTCTTGACCGTTTGCCTCCTTTTTGGAAAGCTTTCCTCCGAATTACTAAAGATCAAATTTGTATTTAATACTCAAGTCTGCTGGGAGAAACCTAGGGGTAATAACGGTCCCGTTCAATGTAGATGTTGCCAAGTGCATATAAATGCGTTAAATGTGATAATCAGCACCCTCCGAGTAGCTGTGGGGTGGTTAAGTCTGATGTCTCCAAAGCTGTGTGCGTAAATTGCAAAAGTAACCATCCTAGTTAGCGTCTGTGGCTGTATTGCATATAAAAATTACTCCCTACAAAGAAAGAAAATCCTCCAGGAGGCAAGAGACAATAAAGTCGCAGTTAAGATTGTCGACCACTCGCCACTGAAAATGACCAAACTAAGGTTCTGGCTCCTTTGACAGTGTCATTTGTTTGTTTACAAATATTTGTATATTATTTGTATACAAATAATACAAACAACGCAAATAACGCAGAAAATTCAACGAATATACCGCAGTCGTTTGATCCCTTCTCTAAAAGTTCAAGGGTATCACGATCTCCACCACCAAGATCGAATTTCTCCGGGAAAAGAAGTCCGCCCGAAACGCTTACGCGCGAAAAAACGGACTCAGTGACAAATAAAAGCTTGGAGGACGAAGACAACGCACTCCGTACGAAGCTTAAGCAAATGGAGCTACTTTTTCAAGAGCTTAAAAAAGAAGTAGACATACTCCGAGAGGAAAACAAGGCTCTGAAAACAAAGCATATAAACGAAGCCCAAGAAAGCAGTCCACTCCGCTCAACTAGTCGCGAATACCATACGGACGAAGAAGAGCTTACGCGCGAAACAAATTGGACCCTAAAGAAAAGACCGTCTAAGAAACGTAAAGCTGGTTCCTCACCTGAAGTCGTTCCAGAAAAGAGCCAGGAGTCACAAAAAAAGCAACTCCCACCAAAATTACGTCTTCCACCTCCAATCAACGTTTTTGGGGTCTCAGACTATAGCAAGTTGCATTGATTTCTCAAAGATACGCTTAAATGTAAGTATAAGGTTACATCACTGCGCAACAATGTGTGGAAAGTTAACGTCGACAACTCCGATGACTACCGAGAATTGTCCGGAAAATTAAATACCGAGAAGATCCAATGGTACACTTTCGAAAACAAGCCAGAAAGACCATTACGTGTAGTAGCGAGAGGACTTCACCCTTCGTGTACTAAAAACGATATTGTAAGCGACCTCCATGCAAAGGGCTTTAAAGTTCTAGACGTCGTAAATATTATTAAAAAAGAAAAGAGAAAAACAGAGGAAAACGAGGAAATCCTGGTTAAGCGGGGACTTCCACTGTTTATGCTTAGTTTCGATAAGTCCGAAAATAAAGAAGATATCTATGGTATCAAAACTATTTTAAATATCGTAGTCAAAATCGAACCTGTGCGAAAGAACACAAGATCGATCCCGCAATGTAAGCGTTGCCAAGGCTTCAATCATACGCAGACTTACTGCCAAAAAGAACCGCGTTGCGTAAAATGTGCCGGTAAACATCTCTCAGAAGAGTGCAACTTAAATAAAGAACTTCCACCGTCTTGCATAAATTGCCAAGGAAAGCACCCAGCAAACTATCGCGGATGTGAAGTGGCGAAAGAACTCCAAAAAAGGCGCGATACGCTTAAAAAAACCTTACGTCCAAACCTACACGCAACCTCAAATAAACCTAATATTGCTAAAGAACAGGCAGTGAAAGAAAGAAAATCCGTCGCGGTAAAGTCGAAGGATATACAAACAAAGATCGCAAAGGAAAATCCGCCACCGATTGACGCGCTAACGTATGCACAAGCTGCGTTGCAAGGAAATAAAAAAAGCGGTGTTACGCCAGATCCAGTGGCTCGCGTTTTCTACCTGATTCTCACGACTCTTGAGGAGCAAGGCAGAACAAATAAACTTCTAGTTGAGAAATTGTGCAATCTCGAGAAAGAAATACGTAAAACTCAATTCCAAGCATGAATATGAAACAAGTGCTTAAAATATTGACGTGGAACGCAAACGGCCTTATTAAAAAATTCGACGAACTGGAAGTGTTCTTACAAAAAGCCAATATTGACATTTGCTTGATTTCTGAAACTCACTTGAGGAAAGGACCTCGTGTAGAACTAAAGGGATACTGTGCGTATCATGCATACCACCCATCAAAAAATGCCAGAGGCGGATCCTCATTGTTCATTAAAAATTGTATTGAACACTCTATAAATATGAAGATTGAATGCGATGCAATGCAGTTAAGTTCGGTTCGCGTAAAATATAACCACCTGCACTACAACATTGCATCCATTTATTGTCCCCCGCGATGCAAGCTAGAAAACAATGACTTTAAAGGTATCTTTGATTCACTCGGACCGAATTTTATAATTGGAGGTGACTTTAATTCGAAACATACCTTCTGGGGCTCAAGATGTAATTCAACGAAAGGCAGACAACTCTATGAAGCCGGAATGCAATGTAAAGTTGACTTTTTCTCGACAGGAAAACCAACATATTGGCCTTCGGATATAACAAAGACCCCTGATCTTGTAGACTTCTTTGTCACAAAGGGAGCAGCCAAAATTTCTACAAACATCGAGGAAAGTTATGATCTCTCCTCAGATCACTCACCAGTCATTTTGACACTAAGCATACTCTTAATTAAGAAAGAAGTGGCGCCTAGATTAACTAACAACAAAACTAACTGGGACGGTTTTAGAAATTACTGCAATGAATAAACGTGTCGCTAAAAACACAAAACGAAATAGAAGACGAAGTCGACAGATTCATCAAAGTCCTGCAGAACGCTGCCTGGAACAACACTCCAACTCCAAAAAGAAAAGAGAAAGCAAGTAATGAAATAAAATATCCGCCAGAAATAAAAGAACTGCTCCCCAGCATAAAACATACTTAAACCACTTATGCAACAAGTTGAAGGAAGCAATACGAGATTACAAAAATCGGAATATCTCTACATATCTCGAAGGTCTGACTGCCGAAAGAAGTTCAAATTACTCCCTCTGGAAAGCCATGAAGGGAATCAAAAAGCCTCAAATGCAATTTCCTCCCATAAGAAAAAATAATGGCGAATGGGCAAAAGGAGATAAAGAGAAGGCGGATCTGTTTGCCGAGCACCTAGAAGAAACGTTTAAGCCTTTTGACGGACAGGCGTTAACAGGAGGTTCTAATTATATAATAATGGCACCGGACAATTTTAGAATAAAAACAGTATCCCTACGAGAACTTAACCAAGCAATTAAAAAATTGAAAAATAACAAAGCCCCTGGTTATGATTTGATAACAGGTCAAATTCTCAAGGAGTTGCCAAAGAAAGCCCTTATCAAACTGCTCCAACTTATAAATGCCGCGCTAAGATTATTAAACGTTCCAAGCCAATGGAAAGTTGCCGAAGTTATAATGGTCCCGAAACCAGGCAAATCTCTAAATGAAAAAAGTCCTACAGACCGATATCGCTTCTGCCGATTATATCTAAAATATTTGAAAAACTCCTATTGAAGCGCTTGCAACCGATCATTGAAGAGAGGCGTCTAATTCCTGATCATCAATTCGGTTTTAGAACTAAGCACTCCACAATTGACCAGGTCTTTAGAATTACGAATGAAATTGAGAAAGCCCTAGAGGGGAAAAAGATATGTTCTAGCGTGTTTCTTGACGTGTCTCAAGCCTTCGATAAGGTATGGCATGAAGGCTTAAATTTTAAGCTAAGTCAGGTTCTTCCGAGAGAGCTGCATACGATTCTGAAATCGTACCTGGAAAACAGAATTTTTCGTGTTTAACATGGCACCGAATACTCGGAATTTAAAGAGATCGCTGCTGGAGTTCCGCAAGGAAGTGTACTTGGCCCGGTATTGTTTTTACTCTATACTCGAGACATACCGGAAGAATCAGGTACCATAGTAGCCACGTTGGCGGACGACACGGCGATACTAGCTACAGATACTTCAGTCGAGTTAGCTACTGGAAAGCTACAAACGGCTTTGGATAAAATCTACGAATGGACAAAGATATGGCGAATTGTTCTCAATGAGACCAAATCTACTCATGTTAATTTTACTTACCGAAAAATAAACAACCTTCCCATTTTCATTAACTCGGTACAAATACCATATGCAAATGAAGCAAAGTATCTAGGAATGACACTAGATGTAAAACTGAAATGGAAGCCGCATGTTAAGAAGAAACGTGATGAACTTGAAAATAAATTCAGACAAATGTACTGGCTACTAGGAAGACATTCCAAGTTAAGCATACATAACAAACTGCTCATCTATAAGCAAGTGCTTAAACCTGTTTGGACGTACGGTATACAACTTTGGGGTTGTACTAAACCAAGCAACCGAAATATTCTCCAAGGCTATCAAAACAAAGTTCTAAGACAAATCGTGAACGCCCCATGGTATATCAGAAACAGTGATATCCACAGAGACTTAGGAATAGTTACCGTCGAGGACGAAATAATGAACTTTGCTCGCAAACTCCATATTCGTCTTCATGGTCATTGTAATAATAAAATACTCCAAATTCTGGACGAGACAAACTTAGTGCGTCGATTACAAAGAATGAGACCACTCGATCTGGCGCGATAAGAACTATCCGCATATAATAGCGGTACTAGAAGGTGCTTTTTCTGGAAAGCTACCTGCCCCACGCGAACGTTATTTGAAACGAAAACCACTTGATAAGGTAACTTATTTGTAGTCGTTAAGAAGGGAGGCGTGTTTTTAGTGAGAAAGAATCCCACACTACTTTGAGCAACGGGTTCATAGTGTCTATGAAGATTTTCACACCTACCCACCAAAAAAAAAAAAAAACATAAAATTTGTGAGCCTCTTCAAAAACCAGGAAACAAATCCGGAAGCTTCATTTTCTCAAGTGCCTCCGAGCCAAGGAACGAAGCTTGGGAACGGAGTTTCTAACAACCCTTTTTAATAACTGTATGAATAATGACTATTTTCCCAACGTGTGGAAAGTAGCCCGTATAATACCGATAGGTAAGAGCCCGCACAATTGTTACATTAATAATTTCCGACCAATCTCGCTGATCTCCAATGTTAGCAAAATATTGGAGAGAATTATTTCGGCTAGACTAGACTCACCAGAAACAATTCCCAAAGAACCTATCCCTGAATACCAATTCGGTTTCAAAAAGCAACAATCGACATTACATGCTTTGTTGAAATTTCATAATGATGTGACGAAAAATCCGAGAAATTAAAGGTGTACAGTGGCCTGGTCTCTCGATATAGAGAAGGCCTTTGACAATGTGTGGAGGGGAGGCCTCCTCTTTAAGATCTTAAGACTTGAGTTTCCGCCTGAATTGTTTTTCTTATTGGACAGCTTTCTTACTAAAAGACACTTCCACATTCAAAACAACTCCGACCCGTGCGTCTCCAGTTGTGGTGTTCCGCAAGTATCCATCTTAGGCCCAAAGTTACTCCATCTATTGATACATGACTTTCCTCATACCATTTTAAGGAGCAACTCTATAATCTCTAGAGTTATTCGTTATGCGGTTGATACGTTGGTTAACGTATCTGATGATTTCCCTTTTATGGCCCTGAGAAAGCTTTAAGAGCATACAGCAAAAATTCAAAATTATTTCAAAAATTGGGGACTTAAAATCAATGTCCCTTAATCTGATCTTATCTGTTTTCGTAACTCACGCAGGAAGGGTAACGGAGGTGTCCCCTGTAAAAGCAGAATCATTTCATTACAGTTAGATACCTCGGAATCCACTTAAATAATTTATTTAGATCTTAGAATCATGCTAGATCCACAAACAATAAGGCTCGCAAAATAAAGAACATTTTGTCCCCACTCCTTAATCACCCCGACTTGAAAAAGAGAACCAAGCTTCTTTTTTACAAAACTGTCCTAAGACCGGTCCTAATTTATGCGTTCCCTATCTGGTTTCCTATTCCACCTACTACTGCTGCAGAGATGGAGATCTTCAAACGAACAATTCTCAGGCGTTGCGTTAATCGGAATTTCGAATCTGAAAATAAACGTTACTCAAATGTAACAATTTATAAAGAAGCTAACATCACCCCACTTATCAGATATTCACTGATACTAATGGATAAAACGATTACAAAACTAATCCATTTAGATAATGATCTGATCAAGGACATTTACGAATCTCAAATTAACTCTAGCTGGTCTAATTCTGTGTATCCTTCTCCGGTGGGAATAGTGCCTGAAGGTATCCAACTGATTCCGCATGGATCGCCAATCCCGTACTACTGTAAGGCCATTCCTGATCAAAATAGAGGTTAAATCTGGAAGATAAATGAAAGTTTATAATTTCACATTTTTGAACTTGGTATATATACGTATATGCGTTGTTGCAATCAATCATTAGCTTTTCAGGTTTCGCACAAGTGGCTATAGACTTAGACTATAAGCCCGACATATTTCCCATTTTATATTTCATTTTCTTTGCGAGAGCAAAACCGCACAGATTATTACTCTAACCTAGATACACTTTAATATAACATTTACGCGGTACGGAATGTAACGATTTACGTTTGAACAACGTTGGGAAATATTGAAAAGTTACTTCCAAAGTGGATACTGTGTTGCCGAAACAAATAAAATATTAAAAAGAAATTCAGTTGAAATAATACACCTATTGCAGATGGTGTACTCAAGTTTCTGAAGAAACTTCGTGAGACTGGTTACTGTTTGACAGACGAACGTATTTCCGTGTTCTTCTTGTGCGCTCAATGAAAAATATTACAGCTGTTGACGAAAGTGTGAGCATGAACCCGAGAATTTCAATGCGCCAAAAATATCCTTAGGTTTCACAGTGCATATTATATTTTTAGGCTGTTTTTTAAAAAAATGTATACTATATGTTGTGTGTGTGTGAGAGGGAGGAAGAGACAGTAAATATATCCCTATGTGCCAGTTTTTTTTGGCCCACGATAACTCGCAAGGCAATAGTGCTATCGATTTGATTTTTGTCAGGTTGATTAGCACTGACAAATCAGGTCAACAGTTCTTTTATTTTAAAGTCTAAAAATCTTACAACCTCCCATACATATCTTAATTCAATAGAACACTGAAAAATGAATTAAGAAAAAGAAATGAAGGGCTAATGTTCCAAAACAAACTGCAGTCCGTACACTGATAACCATATGAACCCGCCTTCCACTCTCCTTCTTCTTAATCTTGTCTTAAATTCTAATGGGATATGAGATATCAAGAACTCGAACTTCTCTTTTTTAGGAAGGTCTTAGCCAGTTTTTTTTTTGGAGCTGCCGAGTGACATCCTTTATATCATAGCTCCCTACAAGACTATACCCCTTTTTTCGGAAAAGGTGTTATTGTAAGTAGGAAAAACCACTTGTCATCGAGCCACAGTTACCTTTTCTTTAATACGTAAAAATTGTAAAAGTATAAAAACAGTCCAAGCCCTCTGCATTCAGCCTTCATCACTTCCTTGTTAGCAAGGAAGATTATTGCGCCAGACGACTTAAAACCGCGTAGTGGAATTTTTGCTTCAACTTCTCGAAAAGAAATAAATTTTGATATTATTGGATTGGATTTTGTGCTTAAAGCTTTTTTCAGTTTACTCGGCTTTTGTTCCGTCCCGAAAGAGGATTGTAAGTTGTCAATATGGAATAGAATATGCGATTTGAATTTGCAGAAAATAAAATTGGATTCAGAAATAGTAAGCTGAAATTATTTCTCGAAAAGGGATCGCCGAGCCTGCTGTGAAACATAAATTTTATTTTAATCATCGTTCCTTTGTTTCTGTGGATTTATTTATCTGCTTTGGATTGTGCGCAAACACGCTGGTTTGTTCGTGTGAGTTGTTCGCAATCACAAGGTTTACGCTACACGTTGTTCGGCATATCAAACAACTTGGTTTTGCAGCAGTAGTTTGTGGCCTGGTAAGGAGTATAGCCATCATCCATCATGGAAGGTAAAAAGTTCAGTTGCAGTGCTCCTAGATGTCGCAAAGCAGATGACGATCAAATGGTATCGTGTGATCGGTGTAAGCGCTGGTGGCATTATGCTTGCGCCGAGTTTGGTATTGTGAAGACTCCAGTTGCAAAAAAGTCAAATCCGCTAACTTATCGACGGTTGAAGATGAAGGCGAGGTCAACACTCAAAAAACTGATGGCCGCAGTATACCAACTTCCACGGGATAAGGCGAAGGATTACACTCAATAGACCTTTTCATTGAAGCTGCGGCCCTAACTCAAGCAGCAGTTTTACAGAAGGAAATTTTGAAAGCGATCCACGCAGACCCTACGAATAATAGTTGACGTTCGGCTGATGCTAAAGACCATCACTATTCAACGACCACCATCTCGGACGACAGGCTGGTCATGATCAAGAGGATTCAGGCAAATCACGAATCTTTCCTGGATAGGCTTGCTTAACCCAATCAGTCGACGGTATCTAAGAGGTCAGATGAGACTGATCCGAAGATTCGACTATGGGCAGCTAAGCTTAATGGATTTGTAGCAGACCTTAAATCGCTGGGCCGAGAAGAAGATTAAAACAATGGCTACGTTTTAACATGCCTGGTTAGTGAACTGGGATCTGGTCTGTACCAGGATTGGACAAAAAAAAAAGCTTTTAAACCTCAAGCTAACTTTAGTGATCTGGCGGAGTTTTTGACCGAGAAAATCATCGATTTACCTCCAGAGCTTTCGAAACATGTGGATATGGATTCAAAGAGGTCGACTAGGTCTTCGAAGAGTTCTGACCCACAAGCCGGCGAAGTCAAGTGTTGGCATCAAATGTGTGAGGTGTGATCGAGATCACCCGCTCAGTGAGTGTGCAGAGTTCAAGGACATGTCATCCGAAAATAGACGGGCCTATTCAAATGAAAAATCAATTTGCTTTTGTTGTTTAGATCCGCTGAAGCATGACTGGAGAACTTTTCGTCAGAGGACTATTTGCGGTTCTGAGGGTTGCATTGGCCGTCATCACCCGTTACTTCATCTATCGTCGCCTGCCACGGGTACAAATACTGCAGAGGCCCCATTTGTGCCACGAGGATAGTATTTTTTCCGCACATTGGGGCAAACTAATCTGTGTTGCTCAAGATGGTACCAGTTCGTATCTACGGTAACAACGGAAAGTTTGCCGACACATATGCTTTCCTAGATGACGGCTCATCCATGTCCATGGTAGAGAAGGACCTGTTTGGCGATCTAGGTCTCGATGGTAATCCTGAGGAGCTTGTACTTTAGTGGATGAAGGGAAAGAAAGTCATCTCCTACATTGAATGTCGCAGCCATCAACTTAGCAGCAAAACCATCGATGCATTTTTGTTTCACGTCGCAATTAGGTCAGAAGATGAACTTCACGAGTTAGTCAGACACCATTTCACTTCAGAGAACTTTGGCGTTATGGCGCCCAAGAGTGACCTGGTAGGCAGAGAAGTAATTCAAGCCATTAATCTTATGGAACAAACGTTGAAACGAACTGATCATGGCTACAAAATTGGCTTGCTGTGGAGCGCGGATGATGTTAAGCTGCCTGATAGCTATCCAATGGCATTTAACCGGTTGTGTGGGCTAGAAAAATCCTTGAGAAAAAAGCCTCATCTGTTAGAATGGAAGAACCAATACATGCGAGATTTAGTTGCTAAATGATATGCGAGGAAGGCAACCGAGGAGGAGTTGCAGAAAGAGCTTGGTGTGCGCCTACGTTCATTGTGGGTAATCCAAACAAATCCCCATCGAAACCTCGAGTTGTAGCGAACGTGGCTGCAAATGTTCATGCTGGGCTGTTCAAGTTCCGAGAATGTACAGTAGCTGTCAATGCCGATTTTAAAAAGATGTTCTATAGGATTAGTATATCTGAGGAAGATCAACAGAGCCACAGGATTTGTGGAGTGACGGAGACAGTGCCAGAGGACCAACAGTCTTCATCATGCAGGTGATGATCCTGCTTGCTTTCAATTTGTGAAAAATCACCATGCAGAGTTGTTTCGTGAGGAGTTCCCGGAAGCGGTTGATGGTCTAACCAAACGCACATACGTGGACGATTATTTTAATAGTCATGATAGTGTTCAAGAAGCGTTGGCCGTTACCCAGAAAGCGATTCATATTTGCAAGAGGATGAACTTTGATTTGGTAGGAGTTCAATCCAATAATCAGGATCTACTCCGTCTGACCACAGAGGGCCATGTCAATCCTAAGCTGATAGGCATTGATCCGAATAGTTGCGAGTCTGTTGTATCCAAGGTATTGGGAATGTATTGGCAGTCTATATCGGATTTCTTCACCTTCAAGATTTCAGCCCTTGATGTTCCAGAAAATGTACTGGTATCTGATGCTATCACCACCGAGCGATAGATGCTGCGGACGCTTATGAGAGTTTTTGACCCACTCGGACTTGTGTCCTTCTACATCATTCGGGGGCGCGTCATTCTGCAAGAAGAGTGGCGAGAGGGTTTCGATTGGGATGAACCAGTGTCTCCAATGGCAGGAGTTTCTGAAGAAATTAAAGGCTATTGAGAATCTCAAGATCCGGCGTACATACCTGTCGTGGAATCCTCACGATTCTAATATTGTACTATTTTGTTAATCTTTGTAGATGCATCTGAGAAAGCGTTTGCTGCTGTGGCGTTTCTTCGTTTTGAAATGAATGGCGCGGTTGAGGTCTCCCAGGTTATGGCCAAAGCCAAAGTCACACCGGTAAAGAAGCTCTCAATTCCGAGACTGGAAACTTCAAGCGGTCGTCCTTGGTATTCGTTTAGCTACCACGATAACAAAGTTTCATACAATTCGTTTTGACGAAAGTGTGTTCTTCTCGGATTCGAGCACCGTTGTCTCCTGGGTAAATTCGACAAAGTTTAAGTTCCCGCCCTTTGTTGTCGTACGTGTTGAAGAAATTTTGGATGCTTCTTCACCTCACCAGTGGTTTCATGTGAGGTCTAGCGACACCGTTGCGGATGACGCTACAAAGTGGGAAGACATATCTGTGGGAGATGTAAATACGAGATGGTTTAATGGTCCCAAGGAAAGTTTTTTTTTTTAATTTTTTTAATTTTTTTTTTATTCTCAATTATGTACAATTAATAATAATACTAAACTTAATTAACAAGTAAAAGGAGAATAGTGACATTTGTATTTCAAGAGAAAAAAATAGAGCTATTGCCACTTCAGTTAACAATTCAATGTGGGGTGAGCAAATTGTAAAATTATGATTAAGAGAATAATGGAAGTAAATAAAGCAAAAGATAGTTATTGAGAGCAAATTCATGACAATAAAAAATAGTTACAAAATAAGTAAATAATTAAACCGCTTAGCGCATAAAAACTTGAATTTTATTATGGTCGAAGTCAAAAAGCCAAAGTTTAACTTTTTTCAAAAATGAGGATAGAGTTACTATGGTTCGTATGTCAACATGGAGTTTGTTAAGCAATTTGCATGAGACAATAGAATAAGAGTTGCTAAAGCTTGAAGTGCGAAAAGGAGGAACTGCGACATAATATTGGGAATTGCTACGTAAAGCATAACCGTTGGATATTGGACTTTGCAAATTCCCACCTCTCATAAAATAAATTCCTTAAAATAAGATAGATGTCTCAATGGGAAAACTCTCTTGAGCCTAAATAGCTCCATAAAATTAACTAGCCGGGGAAAATTACAAACTTTCCTTATTGCCCATTTTTGCAGGACAGATAGTTGCTGAAGTTTGTTCTGGTATGCGCCCCCCCAAACAGCTTATTCCATACGCAATTTAGAATGAAAAATCCCATAACACACTGTTTTTAAAATATTGTTAGAGCACAAAGTTCTAAGACGATCAAAGCAGCGAATAGTTGAAAGAAGATATTGCTTTAAACTTAGGATATGCTCAGACCAGCTGAAATTTCTGTCGATTATAAGCCTAAGTATTTAAACCAATCAACATTTTCAATTTTAAAGCAATTGACGCTAAAATCGGCCGACACATCAAAGGAGACCTTAGCAATAAGAACAGAACACATATTACTAGACAGGTTATATCTTGGACAGTTTGCATGAAACGTAATTTCAATATCCGGGCCCACTTCCGTATTAGGGTGAAGAACATGACTTTTGTTTTTTTACTAACTTATAGTTTATGTGCAGCAAACCAAATTTTCAACAGGTGAACATCATGATTTATATCAGATACTAGGTCCAGGGGGCTAGCTGATCTATAGGCAATACCCAAATCATCTGCAAAGGCCTAAGCTTTTCCAGCAACCGGTAATTAAAAAATGGAATTAATGTAAATTAAAAATAGAATAGACCCAAGAAAAGATCCTTGGGGAACGCCAATATCAATCGTTTTAGATTTACTAAGACTGATTCCTGTTTTGACCTTTTGTTTTCTGTCTTTCAGATAGGAAGCGAACCAATCATAGATACAGCCACGGAAGCCTGCTTTATACATTTTGTTTAAAGGAATTCTGTGATCAACCATGTCAAAGGCTTTGGTTATATCTACAAAAAGCCTACTGCAGAATTTTTTGTCATCTAGTGTCGAGTGTCAGGAGTGTCGAGTGAGTGTCGTGGGGTGCAAATCTCATAGAAACATTTAAAAAGTCAAAATGAATTGTCAAATTTGTGCAGAAAAAATTGACAGAAATTCCACAATGAAAGTATCGTGTGGTGAATGCTTGTGTTTTTTCCATGCATCTTGTGTTAATATGTTACAACAAGAAGTAGATTATTACAAAACAAGTGCCGTGCGCTTTCGGTGCGATAAGTGTTCAGCGCTGAGGCGCAAATCTCTTCGAATGCCTGACCCATCAAAGCATTGCAACAACAACAACATGCATACAACTGAACAACATGATACTCGTACATCAGCTAAAAGCAATGCATTCTTAACCGAAAGCAACAACAATATGCAGCCAACAACCGACGAGTTACCAGCAAGTAAAAAAGAAACCGAGGAGTTCACGTAAAAGTAAACAATCAGTTCCTGCTTACTATGACAGAACTGCGTCGCGAAAATGAAGAGCTAAAATCTAGAGTTTTTGCAGTCGAAAATAGACTCAATTGGCAGCAACAACATCAACCAAATAACTGCATTGAAATAACTGGAGTGCCCGATGTCAATGACAAAAATGCGAAAGCGGTAGCATAGCAAATTTTTAGTAATGCTTTGTCTATTGAGGTTCCAGATGAAAAAATAGACAAATGTTACTTAAAAAAAGTTCAGAAAAAGAATTCAAATCTCGGTGATGGTCGAAGCTCTTCTAACGAATGCATGTCGGTCATTTGTTTAAGCTTCTCTGATTCTTCTCTTAAGCGACGCATTATGAAGGAGAAGTCAAAGAAGAAGAGTAATATTTCGATATTTTTGGAAGATTTTTCAGCCTTTTTGGAAAGTGAAAAATCAAAAAATTTGATAATCCTAGGCGATTTCAATATCAATATCTTAGAAAATGGTGATATTGTTTCGGATTATTTGGACGTACCAGCTAGTCATGGGTTGTTTTCTTTTATAAATGAAATTACTAGAAGTAATTCAGGAAAGTGCTTGGATCATATCTATGGACGTTTCGCGTCCTCATCTATCAGTTCTTCTGAAAAGTGTGTCTTCGATCTGGAGATTACTGACCATGCCATGATATGTTCGATAATTGACATTAGGAAAAATAATGACATTTCAGCTTCAGGTTCTTCTAACTTAGCAAAGAAAATTGATTTTGATATGCTTAAAAATCATTTGTCTTTTGAGTTGTGGGAAGAAGCCTCGACATCGTATGACATATTTATTTACATCCTCAATAGGCATATAAGCAGTTGTACTTTTACGGTTAGTCCAGACAAATCTGAAAAACGCCTTAAACCTTGGATTACGCTGAGCTTATTAAAAAAAGTTAAGTTTAAAAACAAGTTAAGAAAAAAATGTTCAAGGCACCCTAACAATCACTATCTAAAAACAAAATACAAACAAATATGCTCCGAATTGAAAAGAGAAATCCCAATTTGTCGGGACACTTATTATAGTAACAAATTCAATCTAGCTAGAGGCAATCTATGATATGAATGGCAGTTAGTTAATAGCATCCTCAATAAAAAAAAACAGCCAGTAGACATCAAAGTGCGGTACGTGTTAATGATATTGTGGTTACGGACAGGCTTGACATTGCTAACTCCTTTAACAACTATTTTGCAACCATATCTGATAATATGCAAGTTAATTCTACCTACTCTAGTTGCACACTTTGTAGTCCTGTTTGCAATCCTGTTGAACCCTCTCAGCGACAGAGTTTTTTATTTGAGCCGATAACTGGCCTTGAACTCCTAAAAACAATTAAAGAAAAAATACTGTGGCGCTGGCAGTCCGGTGTGGGCCATGGCCTAGCTTCTTTACACTCATTTGTGTTGCTCATATTGTCATTTTAATCACATCTGAGCGGGGCCTACGGTTTATCGCCGAGTCCGAACGGCACTCCTTAGAAGCTTTTTCGTAGGCAATTTTACTTTCGGGAGTTTGCCATTACCCGCCGAAAGGGTGATGGCGATTTGAAAAATTGTTGGTAACCAAGCCAGGAATCGAACCCAGACTGTCTGCGTGAAAGTCCAATGAGTTAACTATCGCGCCACCGCCCCCTAAAAACAATTGGTGAGATAAAAAATTCAAATTCTTCTGGGGCTGATGGAATAGCAAACTTAGTTCTTAAAAATATTGCATGCTTCTTAGTTGATGTGCTGGCGCATATTTTCAATAAAAGCATTTTTTCTGGGATATTTCCGGATGCACTGAAATGTGCGGATGTTCTACCTCTCTTCAAAAATGGATCGACTATTGAAATCTGTAATTATAGGTCGATCTCACTCCTACCCTCAGTCAGCAAAATCTTCGAAAAGGTTATGAAAAGTAGAATGGTGAGTTTTTTTTTAAATAAAACAACTTTTTTCAGTGATGTTCAATTTGGTTTTCAGAAAAACAAATGTACAGAAGATGCCCTCTTACACTTACAAGTATTTGCAAATCTTGACAGAAAAAAGTGTACCGTCGGGTTGTTTGTTGATATATCAAAAGCCTTTGATATGGTGAACCATGATATACTTGAAAAATAGAAAACAAAGAGTGAAAATTGGTGATACCAAGAGTGAATTAAATATCTGCACCTAGGAGTTCCTCAGGGATCTGTTTTGGGACCGATCCTCTTTTTAATTTATATCAATTCCTTGTTTAAATTGGATTTTAAGGACTTGCTGACAGCTTTTGCGGATGATGTGGGTTTTGCCTATGGTTCAGAGAGTGTTTTGAAACTTACCGCAGACATAAATTGGGATCTGTTTTTATTAAGAATCTGGTTTGCAGAGCATAAGTTGGTGATAAGCTCTAAAAGTAAAATTATGTTTTTTAATTTGTCAGAGCATAACAATTTTGGTACTGAGGTTTACTTTCATGCAACTGACTGTCGGAGGTTTAAACTCTCTTATTGCTCTTGCAAGCCCAGTTCCTCCTCTCAAACTTTTAATAATTGTTTCGGTTGTAGCGACAAATGTTTTCAAGTTGGAATTGTGGATAATTTTAAATACTTGGAACTTATCATTGATTCTAGGATGAGTTTTTATAACCACACAGATTATTTGAGACATTATTTTCGTGGCGCACTAAGGAATTTTTATGTTCTGGGCAATGTTTGCTCTTTTAAACTGTTGAAAAAGATATATTATGGTATATTTCATTCGAGACTACACTACGGTATTGCCTGCTGGGGAGGTATATACTTCAGCAAAATTAAGCCTCTTTTGGTACTCCAAAAACACATCTTGAAGAAACTTAGCTATAAGCCCCGCATTTATTCCAGTTTTCCACTCTTCAGAGATTTGAGGGTTCTTCCAGTCCGTCACTTGTACTGTTATAAAGTTCTAAGGATATTTTATTTAAGATCAGGAAATCTAAACTTCAGACAAATCGTCAATTACAGTTTACGTGGCAATTTTTTAAATCAAGTCACTGTACCCGTTTTTCGTACAACCGCGTTTCGAAACTTTTATAGTGTTTCATCGTGTCGGTTATTTATCAAACTTCCACTTTTTATCCCAGCGATTAATTCTCATCTTGTCTTTGTAAAACTTGTAAAAAATTGGCTCTTTTCCCATGGTGTTGGGAGTGTTAAATTTTTGTTTAATATTCTTCTCTGATATTTTGGTGTAATGTTTAGTTTTCGATTTGGTTTTCATAAAAAATTGTGAATTTTTGTTGTCATAATATGTATGAATTAATTTATGGGACCACCCCACACATTCTTTTTTTTTTTTCTTTATTAAAGCCTTGAAGTTCAAATAAGCCTTGAAATGACATTATCTCTATTTTCCTTTCAAAAATACTTACGTCATTATTATTTCTTTTAATGTTAATGTACTCGTAACTGGTAAATTGTAACTGTAAGAAGTAAATAAATTATCTATCTATCTATCTACCTATCTAATCCTTTGTGTATAAAGGTACAAAATTTTGAAAAAAGCATCCTCTGTGGAAATGCCTGATCTAAATCCAAATTGGTTGGCACTAAAAAACTTTTAATATTTCAACATCCTACATTTGACTATTTTCTCAAATACTTTTGAAATAGAAGGCAACAACGAGATCGGTCTGTAGTTATTTTTTTCCTTTCTACTTCCCTTTTTTAAAAAGAGATATAACATAGGCACATTTCAATTTTTCAGGAAAAATTCCAGTTATAACACTCATGGGCAATTTTTTTCAAGACAAGGTTAGAAATATCATCACTACCACATGAATTCGGATTGTTAAGGGAATTTATAGTTTTCAATAACTCGAGACGCGAAATAGGCTTAAAATAGAAGCTATTTCCGTAAAGAACACTTTCTCTAGTACCATTTCTAGGCTCAGGATAATAAAAGTTTGGTCAATCGCTCGGAAATAAAATTTGCCCTACTGAAGCAAAGAACTCATTGAATTCATTTGCTACTTCTGTAGGATTTGAGATATTTACAATGCCGTTGATTAGTGTTAAGAAGTATAAATTTTCCTAATATTTCGATTAATGATACTATTAACCACCTTCCATTCTTTTTTAAGGTCACCTTGAGAATTTCTTAATTGGTTTTGGTAGTAACGATTCCTACACATACGGATTTCTTTGACTATATCACGGCACATGCGATTATAGCGATTTTTTAAGCACTCATTACGTGGGTGTTTGCTACATTTTATCCCTAGTTTATGTTTCAGCTTAATTTTTTTAAGGAGAGAGAAGTTCATCCATGGTTTAAGTCTTATTTCTGATCTTCTCTGCACAGAAATGCTATTGGAAGCGGCTATGGAGTTTTTTTTAAGATTTTTGCAAACAAATCGTAAGCCTTACATGCATCTTCTTCGTCATAAACCTCATCCCAATTATTTTAGCACAATAATCTATTCCGGTGTTTAAGTGTTGATCCGGTGAGTACAAGTCTCTTAAGTCCTAACGCATTTTTGTTGCACAATAAGCAAAATTCAGTTTCATTTGCCATTTATGGTGAACTGAAAGCTAGAGTGCATGCCAGATGGGGGTCTTCTGTCATAGTTATGGCATTTTTACTTCGAGTCAAGGATATTTTGCTGCATAGACCTGCGGACAAGAGCCCATTCATCACACCAGATGAATATCTTCGTGCAGAAAATTGGCTTTTTCGAAAAATTCAGCTGGAGGCCTTTCCCGCAGATATGCTTGCACTTCAAGTCAGGAAAAGAATCTCAGCTTCAAGTAATCTTTTGTGATTTTCTCCTTTTATAGACTAGGAGGGTACAATGCGGATGAGTTCTAGGGGCCTAAAGGCATATGCTTCGTACGCTGCTCGCAACCCGGCAATATTACCTAAGAGTCACCCTCTAGTGGATACACTTATTTACCATCATCACAAGAAGAATCACCACATTGGATCGGAGTCAGTCATAGCATCGATAAGAGAGCGTGCATGGATCATTAATATTCGAGTGGCGCTTGCAAGAGTGAGTTTGAGATGCTACATGTATAAAAGGCCAAGCCAGTGTTTCCGAAAATGGGTGAACTACATGCAGCCCATTTAGCATTCCATTTAAGACTAAATATGGAAGAGGGACAGTAAAACGGTATGGAATAATATTCACCTGCCCCACATTTCGCGCAGTGCAAATCGAGGTGCTCAACGACCTGTGCTTAGACCAGTGCATGATAGCCATTCGTTTGTTATCAATCGGGTTGTCACTCGCTAATTTTATAGTCACAATGGCTTAAATTTTGTGGGTGCTTAAAACCAAATGGAGAAAGATGTAGCAGAAATGGAAACCAAGCTCACCGAGTATGCGGCCAAATATTAAGGAATAGTATGGAGATTTATGCCAGCATACTGACCTTGGATGGGAGGGGCATGGGAGCGACTCATTCAATCAGTGAAGAGGAGTATTGAATTCGTGCTGGTAGATAACGTACTTTGAGAAGATGTTTTACGGAATGCCCTTCTGGAAGCCCAAGGACAAATTAATCGACAAATTCGATGTTGTTTGGCGATGACAAGAGGGATATCACAGCCCCAGGAATTTTTGCCGAAGGCGACTTACACAGCAAACTTTACAGCCGTCGTTGTCAGCATTTAATGAGTCAACTCGTAAAGCGCTGGTACTCGGAAGACCTTCCAGTAAAAACTAGGCGCACTAAGTAATAAAAGGATTCGAAACCAGTTGCAGTGGGTAGTATTGTGCTAGTAATCGACCCTTCGGAAGTTCGCTCAGCGTGGCAATTAGGCCGGGTCGCCACAACGTTTGCTGGGCTAGACGGTGCCGTTAGAACTGCAAACGTTAAGATGTCCAACGGATCGATGAAATTGAAAAGAGCGGTAGGTAGGCTTGCTGTTTTGGACTTGGAGTCTTCACCATAGAGCTTCAGACGGGCCCCGGAATGCCATCGAGACACAGTTACCTTTTTTGTATTTTTTTTAAATACGTAAAAATCGTAAAAGTATAAACACAGCCTTCATTCATTTAGCTTTATAAATTCAGCACCGCTTGTGCATTTATCTCTGTCTCTCTCTTTGTGCGGCAAAAATCACTTCCTTGTTAGCAAGGAAGATTATTGCGCCAGACGACTTAAAACCGAGTGGTAGAATTTTTGCTCCAACTTCTCGAAAAGAAATAAATTTTGATATATAATTGTATATGTACTTGGATTGTGTGCTTAAACCTTTTTTCAGTTTACTCGGATTTTGTTCCGTCCCGAAAGAGGATTGTAAGTTGTCAATATGGAATAGAATATGCGATTTGAATTTACAGAAAATAAAATTGGATTCAGAAATATACTGTCAAGCTCCTCTTTAATGCATTGGGAATGCTATTTATGGGTCGGGCTATATGAAATTGGACGTCATGATCCACACTTTCAAAAGCCTTCGAGAAATCAAGCAGACTGAGAATCGTCACAAGTCCCTTATCAAAATTCTGTCTCATATCATCGATAATGCCAATCATGGCAGTAGGACAACTATGATTAGCTCTGACACCTGATTGGCGCGACAGATGGTTCTGAATTTGGGACGCAATGAGTTTCTCGAAACCTCTGATAGACACGGCAGTATGCTAATAGACCTATTATCCGCAGCGGTTACGGCATTAGCTTTCTTGGTGATTGGCAAGACTTTTGCTCTTTTCCAACGTTCGAGAAAGGTCGGTGTTATCAAGCAGTGCCTAAGGATATGAGTCAAATGGGAGACGATAAAGGGCAAAATAAGTCTTGTAAAACGTACGGGTATTCCATCTCCACCTATTGCATTTGATTTGATTGGCAATCAGATAAGGTAACATCAATCTGTAAAAACAGTAAAACCTTCGAAAGATGGCACAGAAGCGCTGAAACTACTAAGCCAATTCTGAGAAGAGATTAAAATCTCGGTGCTGTGAAACTACACTCAAGAAAATAATTATTAAGGTCTTTCGCGTTTGCATGCAGCTTTCTCCTTGTTTGCCACAAGAAACACCGATCTTGAGCAAATTTCTCCAGAGTATTTCTAACATCGCTTAATGAAAAATAGACGTTTCGCAGCATTTCCAGCAATATAGAGAATAGAAAATTGTTTGGTTTTGACGATGCAAAGGCCATTCAAGGAATAATAATGAATGGGATTTAAATTTCGCTATGTATTAAGGAAGTCTTGAATTTTACTTTGCTGATGGTTCTTAAAACTTATTCTGGAATTATCAATGGACACGTTACTGTCAAAACAGTGCTGCCGGTCATTGAAAGTTGTCCGTGTCTCTTGAGCTAACGTTTCCACGAGCTTGAAAAAAAGAAGATCTAAATCCAACGGGTTTGCCGCAATGGAAAGAGATTTGCCTCTTTTTGTGGTAGAACCCTTGTTGTACGTACGTTTTGGTACTTGCAAATATTCTGCAAATCTTATGATCTATATGTTATAGAATACCTCGCATAAATCCGAACAACTTTGCATTTGTTTCCTTTTCCCTGATCGTCGACAGTGAATCTGCCGGAAAGCGGCGGATAAAATAATGTGCATCCATGTTGGCAAGTCATACACGTAGTTAGCCGACTGCTCCCATCGACAAGAGCTTAGTTAATAAAATATTTTCCCGTTATAAATAGTTATGATATGTATAACAAAAATGTAAAAAAAGGACTCTGGCCCATGGGGGGATCGAACCCACGACCTTCGCGTTATTAGCACGACGCTCTAACCAACTGAGCTAATGGGCCGTTGGGAAAAATTATCTCTTACATTGTTTTGTCATTTTAAACTACAAAATCTTGAAATTCCTCAAATTTCTGAAGTTGTATTTGAAATCATTTCTCATTCTCTCAAATATCTAATGATTTCATTTTTCATTAATTTAGTATTGACCAAAACTTTCAAGTCCTTCAAATTCATCTCTATTTCCACTTTCACTTCATTAATTTTGGTCGAAATGGCGAGTTGTCGATGCTGTCAATCTGACATTTCTTCGCTGTCACTGTCATACGAAATTGTTTACTTCAATCGATTCCTTTTCATTTCTGGACAAATTTAAGTTCCAACTCAAAAGCAAAACAATGGAGAAGCTGGAAGCTCTAAAAATTTCGTCAATGCGCCCGAGAACTAATATTCTTGATCGTCCTCTGGCCAAAGGTAAAACGGAAGTTTCTCAAAGCTTTGTCGCCTTGCTGTTTAGTGAAATTGTTCAATATTGCCAGAGCCGTGTGTACACAGTTCCAGAACTCCAAACAAAGTATTTATCGACTTCAGACAACAAAATTGAAAAAAAAAAAAAAAAACCATAATAAATTTTTTTTTATTATTTTATTTTTTCTGTTAAGGTTGCATGAAATGGGCCAGGATGTTGGCAGCCGGGTAATAGACATCTACTTCGTTCGTGAGAGGAGTTCGAAACGCGAAACTAAACTAACCCAAATGCTTCTCTTCGTCAAAACTACACTATGGAAGGTAGTTAAACCTTTTTCTAAATCTTAGTATGAATATGGTGGTAACTTCTCATTTTAGAATCTCTTCGGAAAGGAAGCTGAGAAATTGGAACATGCTAATGATGACGAGCGTACATATTACATAATTGAAAAGGATCCCTTAGTTAATACATTCATCAGTGTTCCCAAAGATAAGGGCTCATTGAACTGTGCAAACTTTACAGCTGGCATTGTCGAAGCAGTCCTAACGCACTGTGGATTCGTAAGTACTTTCAGACTATATAGTTTTTAAAAGTAATGTTAACTCCCTCTTAATAGCCATGTAAGGTAACCGCCCACTGGCACAAAGGTACAACATACATGGTGAAATTTGAAGACTACGTTATAGCACGCGACAAACAATTGGAGGACAAATAAAAACTCGCAACTGACATCGTGTCGATTTCTTTATTTGTAATATTAATCGCAAAATTAAATTTCAAATATTCGTTTAAATAAACTTAAAGTTACGATCTTTGTATGCAACCTGTCCGGTGCGGTATTTGTGTTCCCTTCCATCGCGTTCTGTCTTAACTGCATAGGCGAACAAAGTAATGGGCAATACCACTGTTAACATTCCCAACCTGAATGCCTTTCCAGTTGGCCTGAAATGATCATAATAGTTCACCCGCATCGCTTGAAAGCGTTGAATTCCAGCATCGAACTAAAAAATCAAAACAACAAATTAAAGACAGAGTTCTCGTTGTCTTTGGTGACATAACAGGCAGTGTGAAGCTATACAACTTACCAGAGTGCCACCTTCACCGGTAGCATGACGATGGGGATTGGAAATTTGCTTATTAAATTCTTCTCGCAATTTCACTGCACGCTGATGCTTCCTCAGCAAAAGATCCTTTTCAGCTGCAGATAATTCTGGCATTTTCAGCAGAGATTTCTTTTAACTATGCTTCCGAGCAAAATGGATTTTCCTGCTGACAAATGACAGAAGTAAATGTCAAAACATTGATAACATCAAAAAATTGTAGTAGATTTGAATGGTAATGAATAAAAGTAGAAGTGCATATAAAAACTTGGACTACAGCTAAAAATTTTTTTACTTTTTCATGCAAATTTTAACAATTTTCACTTGAATTCCAAATGTAAATCATTATGCGAGTCAAGGGCTGAACAGAATGTGAATCTGAAGATTGAATCTGTATCTGATATCGAACTGTCAAAAGTTGAATACATGTATAATAAAGCTTCAGATTCACATTCTAGTTAGCCCTTTAAACCACTAGCATTATGCAGTTGCCGGCATGGTGCCATTTCTTATAGTGAGTGCGCGCCTTTAAACAGAAGTACTAGTTCACCGAGGATTAGTCAAAACAATTTTTGTAAAGCGGCTAAATTACTTTATTTATACAAATTTTCGCTGTTTTATGTTTAATTTTGTTTAAATTTACCATTTAATATGAATGCAGCGGTAGGAAATTAAATACAGAAAATATCCATGATGATAATTTTGTTGTTTGCAGCGAATAAAAGTGGAAGGACTGGTGAGTGAATCTTCAGCTTTGCGCCTCAAAGTACTACAGCATGCTGCTGAAATATCGCCATTCGTGACAGAAAGGACTCTTGGTCCAGATAAGGAGGACTACCAAATCACAGTTCTACAAGAAATCGAAAGAATATCACTAGAAACCAAGGAATCTCCCAAGCAAATCATCAAAAGCTCGGAAGTAAAGCCACATCGCAGTCGGCCCAGTCTAGAGGTAAAAAATATTCAATAGGTTTCAAATGTTTGTTTTAGAAAGATTTTTCTTTGTAGAATTTAGATTACGAAACAATCAACACAACAATCCTCCTGCGTGAAGCCGAAAACATTCGTAGAAAATCAATTCGCAAGCAAATCGAAGAAATTCACCGGCATACACATTCAAATGAAGATCAGCTCCTTCAGATCCGTGCAAAACTGGAAGAAGAACGTGTTAGAAGGCTACAGGAACTTGTCCAAAATGAGCAAAGAATCAACGAAGAAGCAAAAAGGCAAACACAAATTCAACTGACTGAAGAAGAACGAGAGATCACAGAACTTCGGCAACAAAATCAAAACACACTTCAAATGATTACAGTTCAAGCAATTGTACAGTATCAGAAAAGATTTCGCATACGTTATGAGAAGGTAGCAAAGCTTCTAATATCTATGAATAAGCAAATTCTTACCAACGCCGAGGCATACAATTCGAAGTTAAAGTCTTTTGTACAGGCGTTTGATCAGCTTATAGGAAAGATCAGAGCGCAGGAAGCGGGAACAGCTGAGTTAAAAGTGGCAGAAAACTTATGTAACTCAATAGCTGAAATAGAGGAAAATATTATAAACGATGCAAAACAACAGCAAGGTCAATTGCAACTGCAACAAGAGAAGGAGTTGCGAGAGCAAGAAAAACAAGTGGAACTTCAAAAACAGCAGCATGCGCAAGCGTTACAACAGCAACAGCAGCAGGACGAAGAACAAAAAGCGGCCGCAGCTATTGCTTTGGCTACCCTAAATCAAAATCAAGCCGACGAGCAACAAAAATTGATTAATGTAACTACCAGTGATAATTCGGGTCAAACGACATCGGTGGACTCGAACACACCAATAGAAGCTTCGTCTCCATATGTTAGCAAGGAACGTTTTGACTTTTATTCATCGATCAACAAGTTCTACCTAGACAAGGTAGAGAAAGTTAAACCTCTTCATTCGGCTGAAAACATGAAAAAGTATCGTTTTGCGTGTCAGAAGGCGATCAATATTCCAGTGAATGCTATTTCCGCTGTTAGCCCGCAACATTTACAGGTAAAATAAACAGCAGGTTGCAGTTTATATTTCTTTCTTTTTTTTGACTTGTAACAGTGTGGAAATCTGTTATGCAGTTCCTAATGAGTTGTGTCTCTCCCTACTTATACCAATGATAACACTGCCAACCGATAGTAGGAGGTTAAGACTACTTTGTCAGAAAAACTTTCAATCAGAGCATTATTTTGTGAATTTTTTCGGAAATGAATTTCAATGTAGCTGCGATTATTCTATTTAAAGTAGAAGGGGGTTCGCAGGCACTATTTAAATAGCTTACCTGAATAATGGATAAAGACCAGACGATCTTCCTTAACCAATGCTTTTATTTAAACACAGATTTTAAAATCGCCATTTTGAATTAAACTTCAAAGATTAATTTTTTTTAAAAGTCTGCCATGTGTTCAACGATTTTTACTATTTCTCATTTGGGACTTCCGTTATTCACTTTCTTGATGTCATTTCTTTTTTGCTCGCTTTACAAAAGGCAAGGAAAATAATATAGATTTTCATAATGATTCACCAAAGTCTTCAAATTGCTCTATTCCACAGGTTCAAAAGGGGGCTTTCATAGACATGACAATTATAGTATATCCTTACGCAATCGCGTGGTATTGTATTTTAAGTAAGCCTACCGCTTATTTGCTGAATTCCATTTCGTTGTAATTTGGTTGCCAATTTACACGATTATCGAGCTAGTTTTAGTAGTACTTATCAGCAAGTTGATTACGATCATTTTACGCCGTCAAGCAGGACTGCTATTATTATATGATCTATTTACTATAGCCTTTTTCCATAGTTTTCATTTTTATGTAATTGTTTATGCTTATGAAAGATTCACATAATTTTAAACCATTGCATGCCCTTTTCCATTTTGCAGATTTGAATTAGTATGTATTTTATTAATCGAAGGCTCGCAGCCAAGAGAATGTAGGACGAACCTGTACGTTAGATCCATCTAAGAATAGTATGTGAAAAAAGACAAATCATGTGCAGGTTTTAATATAATCGTAACGATGACATTCTGTATGATGGCTAGTCCCAGGGTCCAGGGTAGGCATCATCTTATCGAAATCCCTTTCAACATCTTAAATTAATACCGCGACCATGTGCTTTATAACAAATAAGTATTGGACGACCCTTGTACTCACATTAGTCTACATTGCTAAAAATTCGATCCTTGTTGTAAGCGCTGACACTGGGCGAGTATCATGTTTGGCTGCGCAATATGCGGACAGACACTCTTGCTGCAGTTAAAGAATGTTGTTTTCAACTCACTTAACATTCTTCACCATTTGGTAAAAGTTTTGAGGTGACCCTCCTGATCTTATGGTAAATTTATTGAGGGAAAAGCATAGGCATTTACTCTTCTACTGAAAGCATTTATTCCGAAAAATGTTTGCACCTAAAATTGGACAACACGTAAAACATCGAATATACAGGTGCATAATTTGATGTCTTTGTGTTGCCTGACAAATATGGTGCAATAAGTTATGAAGGCCACCAATCTTGTTAAAGAAATTGAGGCTAAATGAACTACTTGTTAAGCCTCGAACTGAACCACTCTCACAGGAACAAACCAAATTGTAAAATTCATATTCATTATGGATTTAAAAATTTCATGTTAAGTTTAGCGACATGTTCATGTCTTTTGTTGGCTCACAGGGGCTATAACATTAAGCGATTAAGTTGGAAGTCGGAGTTGTTCTCTTTACGAAAAATAAGAAGCTGATTTATTCAAGTAATGGTAAAGATGTTTTGATAATATTTTCCTATGAAGTCAAATATATTCGTACTAGAAAATAAACTACTCACACTCTCTGGTCAAAAACCTACGACTCGAAATGCGCCAAGGCGATGTCGATTTCTCGTGATGTTTATTGCCAAAAATTCGTTTGTATATATATGCAATAATAAGACCACTTATTTTTCAAATTTACGCGCGCTGCAGTTTCCCTTGCTGAACTCTAAAGAACAGCTTCCCAGAGGCTTTTCTTAGAACACTTTGATATGCTCCAGGTTGTCTTACACACTTCATCTCTTGATATTTGTATCCAGAGTTGGGTTTCTTAAATCTGACTAAACTGATTTAAGTATAACAGTGTTGATATTTACTCGGACTAGATTTTGGGGGTCTGCATGGAATGTATGGCCATATATGCCATGACATAAGAACTGGCGATGCGGGGAAACTGGAGCATTTATCGCCTGATGTGATGTGATGACGAGTCTCGAGTCTCTCGTGCTCATAATGAACCAGATGTGTCAACCACTAACAAAAAAAAAACTTTAAGGAGTCCAGCGTTCTTATTGAACTATTGAACTTCCTATAAAAGCATATCTCCTGACATCTCTACTTTTACAGAAGAACTGTTGTAGTCTTGACTTTCTCGCTGTTGGAAGTCCCTGAATTACTTTCACCAGAAATCTATTGCTGCAACATAAGAACTGCTATTGTTGATGTATTCATTGCGTTCTCGCTGTTGTTAGTGGGTTTAGCTTTTACTCATTTACTCAAAGTCTTATCTAGTTGTGCAGAATTTCTTCAATTTAGCTTTTGTTATTTTATTATCATTTGAAATATTATAATCTAAAATATGATCTTTTTTTGCAGGACAAGTTCGAGAAACTGTATTCGTTTATTGGGGGAAATCCACTCAAAACGGCCGACGGACAAATCACCGTCAACGATCACCCACTTGGACGTGACTACTGCGTCCTGTTGATGGCGAAAAAGTTCGTAAGTCAAGGTGACACAGCAATTTCCAGCAATCCGCAAGCAGCTTTCCCAGTTGCCAGTGTCATCGTTTCCCTTTGGAAGTTAGTTCCTGAATTTGGGCAGCTGTTTCTTGCATATGTATTTAAAGAATCACCGTTCCTCATTCCGTACTTCATTCCACAAAAACGGGGGCAATCCGTTGGGGAGTACTCTAAAATACTTGGCTACCGAGTAACCGATGGGACTATAGAAAATCAAGATATGTACCTCAAACGACAATCGGGAATCGTTCGACTTTATTCCGCTGTAATGATAACTGCTGGGCGTTGTGTCGATGGTCCACAACACCCGTATGGGATTGAAAACGGTTGGATTTGGCTAAGCAATTTCATAACTCTTCAACCTTTGCCGGATATTTGTGCGACATTAATGTGGGAGTTTCTACAGATCGCTGGCGCCGATATGTTGGCGAATTTTGGCAAACAATTTCACAAGTTGCTGCTGGTTATACAACAGCAATATTTTCCAAAGCTTTCAGCAGTAGACGAAGGCGGGCCGAAGGCACGTTTAGAGATTTTACTTGGGAAAATTCTTAAAGAAGGACAAATACCAAAGCCGCAGGGGATACTGCCAATTAACTTTTGGTAGACAGACACTTTAAAGTTTAAGTGGAAAAGAAAAATCGTGTTTTTTGTAGTGTTTAGGCGAATTTTTTGCAATTTTTAGAAATAAACAAACGAGACAACTAATGTTAATCAGAACCAGTGTATTTTGTGATATCCAGTATTTAAGGGGCCGGTAATTGGCAAAGCGTTTAGTCCTCTTCATCTAAATCAAGGTCATTCAGTTCGTCTTCCAAGCCGCCCAAACAATCTCCATCGAGGAAGAGGTTTTCATTGATAGGGGCCGCATCATCAGCAGGTATTTCATTTTCAGCAGCAGCGTTTTCAGCATACGCGGCATCTTGCTGGTCTTTTAGTCGAGTGCTCGATGCAATTGTGCCGGTTCCATCCACTTCCATAGCAGCTAAGGAAAGAGACGCCAAATCAAGTTCTTTGTATTCCACAGCGTTATCATCCTCATCATCCGAACGGGCGTAATTATCAAAGGCAGCATCACCATCTTCCATTGGGCCATCGTCGACGAGATCAGGATTGAAACTGAACATTTCTCTGCCAGAAATACCGAATTGCTTGCCTTTGCTGTAGTCATTCTTTTTCTTCTCCTCATCAGCACTGCGCTTGTCTTTCTTTTCTTGAATTTTTCTTTTCTTCCATGCCAAGAAGGTTTCTAACGTCACACGTGTCTGTAAGAAATAAATATCTTTACAATATAAGATAAAGTTTGAATAGAAACACTTAAAACTGAACCTGATTGGATCCCAAAGCTGCTCGTTCCCGCTCAATAAGATCGACCAAAGAAATTTCTGATGGCTTGTCCTCTTTCTTTTTGTCCTTCTTCAGAACGTAACCATGTGGCAGGGCATGTCGATAAATACACCTCTCACCATTCGGACACTCCCAAAACCAACCGTATTTTGACTTTTCCAACGCTTCCAAAAAGAATTTGCAGATCTAAGAAGGACTACTTTTAAAAATATGACCTTAAGTTTGAAAGCAAAAAAATCTCCCTTACAATGTCAGTGTTTGGGCGACGTTTTTCATTCGAGTGTTTCTGGTCGACGACCTGTTTAAGCTTATCCTCGTCCCAATTTTGCATATCATCTCCCTCATCATCGCGCATATCTACATAAATCGACCGTTTCTCAGCCTGCAATTGTATTGACCTTATAAAAACTCAACCCTCTCCATATAGAATGCACAACTTGCCTTATTTTCAATTGAAAGATCGTGAGAGAACTTACACTTATCACCCTTACCACAGTTACCCTGTTTAAAGAACGCACAAACCACTGACTTTGGATCAGTTCCCTTTTCGACCTTTTGTGCCTGGACTGGCTTAAACAACGCCGCAAGTTCTTTTTGTTCTTGCAATTTCTTCTCTTTCTCCTCCTTTTTCTTGTCGGCATCGCTCTTCGGATGGTGACCACCCGCGTGAACCTGTTTCTGAACTTGTTGAATGAATTTCTGCTGTTTTGCACCTTTTTTGTTTTTCAATCCGAACGTTTTATCCTTAAAAACAAACAGAAATTCATCATAGTTTTAGTGGTGACACTCTATTCAACATATTTTTAAGGTTATGGCAACAAATCTCTGGGATCTGTAGGTTTTTTGTTACATTTTAAACGCCTCAATGACACCATAGACATCACCAAAAACAGAAGACACACTCACCTCGATTACTTTCTCCTTTTTCTTTTGCTCGGTTTTTTTACTGGGTGCAGCAGAGGAACTCTTTTTGGGCGGCATTTTGTTTTAAATTCGTTGATGAACCTTTCTTGCGTGATAGAAGTTCAAAAAATTTGTTGATTTTTGCGAAAGTTTGACACAAACGTGTGAAATCAAGTTGAGTGCACCGAAAATCCACATCCGCACACACGACTTTCAATTGACAGTTGGGGTATGTGTCAGATAGATATAGATTAGAATTCGAATTGTCAGTTAAGCACACGGTCACCGGTAATAACTGGAAGGGGTTTCCTTAGGACTGTTTGTTATGATGTTGAAGATATGAGATAGATAGGTATATTTATTTGTACGTATAAAAGTTTACATTTGGCTAGTAACCGCCATTTTACAATACAGGGATTCGATATACTACCTTTCCACTGAATTATTATACTTTTTTACAAAAAAAAAAAAAAAACTTTTAACAAAAATAAGAATTTTAGAAGGATACACGTCTAAAACCTTCCATATAAAAGATCGAAAAAGCACATTAATATGCAAATGATATATAAATAATTAAATAAATATATAAATAAATAAATAAATTAATAAATTTAAGTAAGCAAATAAATAAATAAATAAATTTACATATAAATTCAAAAAATTAAAACAAACTAAATGAATAAGTAAATTCACAAAATAAATATATAACTAAGTCGCATTTAATTAGAGTATAATACATTTATAAGAGGGTTATCAGCAAAACTACATCGTTCTACAAATTTAGATTTTAGTTTTCTAATTCCTTCATAAATCAGTTCAACATTCGCTTTAATGCGCAGATCCAGAGTAGAATGTTGCCAGGGTAATTTAAGCATCATTCCCAAAACTTTGTTTTGGCATAATTGTAGGTTTTTTATTTGGTATTTTTCACAATCGCTCCAGACTTTGCTTCCATATAACAGAATCGCTTTGAAAATTACTTTGTAGATTACAACCTTGTGTTCTGTTGAAAGGGACGATTTTCTACTTATGAATAGATACAACATCTTGATGGCAATACCTATTTTCGTTACTGTTCTGTTTATTTGTTTCTTAAATGTTAGTTTTGTATCTAGATGAATCCCTAAATATCTAACACAGGTCGTCCAAGGAATGTTTACTCCATTAACTTGTAATTGAGTGGATGGTATTAAGCAACACTTTCTTTTTCTGGTAAAAAAGATAGCTTGCATTTTATCTTCATTCAATTTATTTTTCCACTTTGAATAATATTCCCTTAATACTTCTAACGCATTTTTGAGGCTGCTTTCAATATTGGAAGCGAGCTCACGCGAAGAATATATTGCTGTATCATAAACAAAAATGGCTGCTTCACAATTGAGCAAATAAGGGAAATCAGAAGTGTAGAGGTAATATAGAACAGGACCTAGGACAGAATCTTGGAGATATTAAATTTGAGACACCACAGTTAACATGAACTTTAAAACAACGATGCGATTGAAAACTTTGGACCATTCCACAAATATATGACGGAAAGTTAAAATTTATCATTTTAAATATCAAGCCGCTGTCCCACACAGTATCGAATGCCTTTTTAATTTGCCTGCGGAACGATTTGCTTTCACATATTTACAAATTCTAAGAACTTGATGCGAGATGTTATGATATTGCCTAAAACCAAATTGTTCACTAATAAATATATTATTATCACAGATATGTTTGAGAATTTGATATTTCAGAACTTTTTCCAGTATTTTGCTAAGGCTACTAAGCAAACTTATTGGCCTATAACTTTCAAGAGGCTTGCCGGTTTTGAACACCGGAACGTTATGATGTTGAAGAATAAGTTGATTTTAACTTTTATTACGACACTAATCTTGGTAAGGTTTTCAAATTTAAGGTTAACCTCAACCTTTATAGCTATTAATAATATTTATAACATTCCTTATTCAACTGTTGTTAGTTCGTAATATTTACAAATGTCTTATCAAACGATATGCAATTTACTGCATATCTTGCGTCGACAATTGCCCTTCGATTTTTGTTTGATGACTTTGAATATATGTTAAATGCCATACAACTATGTGTCTATTTGTCATTTATTGAGAGCCTTGATTGGGGCCATTAAAGTTGTTGGTACTTTCAACATGTTCCTGCCTCGTCGTTCAATTTTTCGCCAAGAATTATATTGATACAATGATTAGAAGTGTATGCCAATAAGCCTGGTTTTTTGGTTTAGTTAAAAGAAAAGATCCAACACGTAATGGGCGCTATTACAAAATACATGCTGTTCGTTTAGAAGGATATTGTGAGCGCGAAGGATTAAGAAACATTAAGATGACTTTTGTTTGTACTTAAAAAATTAATTTAATACTTCCGTATATTTAAATCACTAACATCAGCGATTAGTCATCAGCAGATAGAGTATCTTTTTATTCTTAAAAAAAAACCCTCAAAATATTTCACTGTGAAACTCCACCGAGGAGAATTTGAAATCATTTTATCTTTCATTAAAATTTTGATTCTGAAGATAAATTATTAATCATCAATTCAAATGCATTCGAAACGATAAGACAAAACCGCTACGCAGTATTGTTTAAAAATTCAAGTAAAAACTCCAATATCAAAACTATTGTATTTCAAGTTCAGCGTAAAACAAATGCGCACAAAAGACACAAAGTAAACTTTCAAGTGTAATTTTTAAGTAATATAATTTCACAATAAACGAAAATACAATTGCTTTTCAATATGCAATGCGTGTAGGACTTACAGCGAATAAAGCGCTCACGGTTTGGCGAAATGACGTCTGCAGCAGCATTTTCAAAATAAATTGGGCCAACGATGCCATTACTCCAAAATATGCACCAAACTGTCACTTTCTGCAGATGCATTGGATTATCGCAAGTCGAGTGCGGATTTGGACGTCTCCAGTAGGAAATAGAAAACGCTCACTATAAAGTATATCGAAAGTCCGTTTTATAGGGGTTTGTCCAAAGCATGTGTAGTTCCCTCACGGTAACAGCACTATAGTATACAGTGTTGATAGACGAAGACCCCTTAAGTAACACTGAACTGAAGTATTGAAATATCTATGCTGAACACCAACACACAGGCTCCGCACAATGTCATTGGACCGTTAGAGTTAGAACTCATCAAAGCTTGCTGAATTTTGCATCAACACAAACTTCTTTAAAATTATGTGTGTGGAAGATGAGAAGTATGATGTGATCCACGCTACTTCAGCAACAAATTCAGAGTCTACGACTAATTTTCGAAATCAAATCGAAGATGATTGAGTTCGCAACAGCATAAAATGTGATAGTTAATAGTGTCAGATTCTAACATCTCGATTTACATTATATTCTCACCTAATCAACAAACACGCTGCAAGTTTTATTATTTTTTGATCGATATCGATTAGGATCAATACCTTGGTACTTCCAATGTTGCAACAGGAAGATAAGTATTGATCTTATATCTGATCCTTTTTGCACGCGAATGAAGCTACTGAAGCTTTCCTTACTCTTTCTTGAATATAAGGTTTCCGGCTTAGTCTCATGCGAAAATATATATACTCGTATATGGTCAGAGAACACAAAGGTGGTACCGTTGATTAAGGGTCTATGACCGGAATTTTATATTTCGTAGAAAAGAGGATAAGATCAGCTTTTTGGGGTCTATTCCTCCCAATCCATAGCGATGTCGAAACATAGCACTCAGACAATAAACTTTGAACATTGTATTCCTTGAAAATTTTTGTTTTTGATGGAACCTCTCTATCCTTCGAAGAAATATGAGAGTACCAGCATCCAGCCCGTCCAAGAAGAGTAACTGCAGCCTAATGCGATCCTAAGCCGAACATTCATAAAGGTAGTGCTATAAGGCGTCGTCATCACTTTTACAGCAGGCATAATATAATATTGTATCACTTATGCTCAGCAAACTTAGTTGCTTATCGAAAAAAACCAGTGGTATAACCAAGAGTATCATGATGATACGAGTATCTATTTACCTTGAAGTTAGTGGTAACGCGAGCTACTAAGGAGTGATACAAAGAGAATCAGTTTTTCCGACGCCAGATACGCGAAGCAGATAAACGGTAATACGAGAAGTATAATATACTCATATTAGATGGTAGTGGAATATAGATTAATGACTTGAAAACCGGAACCTCTTTTTTAGATACTCCACCGGTATGTGTTGACAGATGTCAACAGCGGACAGATGGTGATAAAGAGAAAGCCTGTCGAATAGCTACGAGGGTAACATTCCTTCCGATAAAAAAGATGATCACAACAACTAGATAGCCGATAATGACGTTGATGTGCCGTCATCGGTCTACGCCAAAGGTTGAAAGGCATTGTTAACCTTCCGATGGCAAGTGGGGTTACTCATCACCCCACTACACGAGACGAGTCGTAATATTATTTGTTTTTGTTGTTGTTTTTTTTCTATCGGTCAATCTATTTTCTAGTTATATGTGATCTCATAATAAATAAGAATAATTTTTCAGTTTAAATATTGTTTTATTTCCAATAACATTTGGTGGAGTGATGAACAACCCAGTTGCTGTTCACGTAGGAAAAAAGCCTTGCTTTCTGAATATCGCATTCATTACATCATATTGGTGTGACTTTAGACCTGGGAAGTTATCAAATGGCGAAATATTCACACTATATCATATTCTTAAGAAGACACGAAAAAAAGAAGTTGACACGGACCAAATGTTCGTAGATGATACTAAGCTAATTCGGCAGTACAATTAAAAATTGTTGGTATACAAAATACTTTAGAAAAGGACACTGGGACTACGTATATGAGTTCTACGTTGAGATTTCAGTAGCTATCTTAGTCATGTTGAGTAAATGGACAACAACGTTTCAGCTAAGAAGAATATGGATTGGTGGAATTTGCAGAAAAGTACTTAATGTGTTTTGAAAGGACCAAGTCAACTTCAACACACTTGGTGTTTTTAATTATAGTCGTTTAATATAAGTCACAAACAAATTCCTTACGATTTCTTTTATTCTCAGCAAACATCCCACGTGTCCCATTGATAGTCATTTTTAAATCTAATGGCTATTAATAAAGTATGTTACGTAGTGATAATATATGCTAAACAATGATAGTGGAAAAATGTAACCCTGTGGAACACAATGCCAAATTTTCATGTTAAATTTTTTCCAGTTTAAAATGTTTCCAAAGCTAAAACAGCCCTTCAAATTATATGTCACATTTCATTCACCAGTGTTCTTTGGAATGAGGATGATCTTATCTATTACATCATGCTGAAGAATATTACTTGCTCTTGCCACTCTTACTCTGAGAAACAATAAAACCTCGTATATCGTCAACTCTAAGAATCACAATCTGGCATATATCACGTTTTAGAATATCGCGTATATCTAACAGCAAGATTATATGAAACTTCATACTGGAACCCTTTATGTGATTAAACTAGAAGAAAACTCCTGATAAGGATCTTCTCTGGATACATCATTCATGCAGGCACTAGCAGAGAACACGCGGCTAGATGCTTCGACAATGTGAAGAGGGTTCGCCAAAGTATGTTATTACAGATAAATGCATCCAAATCCCAACACACATGTGTGGCATACGGACAATCTTATTTCCATCGGTTTTTGTTTTTGTTTTTGTTTTTTTTCCAATTTGTTGTTGTTTTGTTGTTTTCTAGCAATGTTATCGAGTTATGTTTTTATCTTGCGGAAGAGCCAGATATGGCATGTGACGAGGCCACCCCAGAGCAGCGCCACACCGGCCGGCATTGTCGAAGATACATAGCATGATAGAAGCTTTCATATGTCGCCTACAAGCAAACGAGCGTTTTAGAATTTGTGTGTGGCGCTCTGAAGTTGCTCTGTGGCTGTTGGCTGATGCTCATGCTTTATGGCTCAATGGTTGATCCATTGGAGAACGTGAATGATGGTGAACTTGACGATTATTCTGTTGTTGTTGTTGATTCTTTATGCCGATGATGACGCCGACCGCTATTAAGGAATATGTCGCTTTTGCATAAGCCCACATGTGCCACAAGCGCACATCATGTCTATACTCATGATTCCTACTTCATAACCTAACCACTCAACTCGTAAGTCGTAAGGGGCCAGAAAAAGTCTAAAAAAAAAGTGAAAAGAGTCGCAGACAATAAAAAAAAAAAAGAAAGAATGAAATTAGTATCGTTCCGTTGAAGTAGCAGCACGTTGGATACAGATATTCATATAAGCACACGCAGTCGGCTTGGATATTGCTGCGCGATATATTTCAGTCATCGTACATCGTTGTTTTTTCTTCCTCGTAATAAAAAAAACTGTGTGTGGTCTTTATTCATTGACTGGGTGGTCGGAGCTCAATTCTGTGTGGTCCGTCTTCATTACTCCCCGATTTATTCTCTCCCTCTGGCTATGTGGCGGTTGGACTGCTGCGCATATCACTGTTGCTGCTGCTGTTGCTGTTGTTATTGTTGTTATTGTAGCTGCGGCGGCTATGCTGTCCACCGCCAGCTGATATACCTTTTAGCATCATCACACACATCACATTTTGAATCGCAGTCATCGCTGTTGTTGTTATTATTGCTATCTCCGTCGTCGTAGAATTGTCGTTTTGGTGGCTTTGGCTATAATGGTATAAGTCCAGGATGGTAGTGCGGCGGTGGTGGCCTTTTCTTTGATCGCGTCGTATGTTAAAGTCAGTCTACCATAAAAATGTTGTGATATGATTTCTGTGTTGTTGTTTATTGTTAGTTAGTTCCCCTTTTGCTGTCATTGACGTTCCGGTTCATTTTGGTTAAGTTAGTTTCAATTGGACATTGTTGGAATATTCTGAATTTAGGTTTTATTGTTACGGTCTTTTATTATTGGAACATTCAGGCTATGGAGGGGAGTAGTAGTATAGGAACTGGAGTAGTTATGGATCATTAAAGGTATTTAAACGTGTAATGAGCGCCTTTTAGCGTGTCGGAAATGCATGAGAATATATGTACATTCACACATATGTACGTGGGCGTTCTGAAGATTAATACATAAATATATTCAAGTCATCTGGGTCTGGCCGCTTCACCATAAATAATTAATCGTCATATCTGAGCCTCAAGAAGTAGGAAGCAGGTTTAGCATATCTAGGGATCTGAGAGAGATATTTTTGAAAGCATGCCATGGACGCTGAAAACAATTATTTACAAAACAAAAAATTATTAGAAAGAAATACTAAATTGGTGACTAGATAAACTGTTGTTCTTTGTTCTTGTTTTAGATCTGCAGCGTCTTCGTTAAGAAATCAGAAAACAGGTCACTAAAGACTAATTTGGAGGAAGACTGGAATCTTTAAAAACCAAAGCAAAAAGATTATAAGAAGCGTATTCAGATTTCCAAGTCAGTAGTAGGCTGGTCAAAATCGTCAAAAGGGGAGTATCAACCAGGCTCACTTCTAAGGTACTCTAAAACCAATTAGCTCCTATTAACGAATCTGATAGTGAGCTGAATAACACAACACGCTGTAGCTAACTCGTATCTCATCGCTTGTGATGATAGATGAGTCCATTAAACATGCTGTTGCTTCCTGTCATGACTTCAAGTCGCTTGATATATAAATATTTATGTACGAGTATATACGCAGTTACGTTACAAAAAAAATTAAACAAGCAGCTGGTAACTCTGCTAGCCTGGCACTGGTATACGGATATATACCGATACTCTGGCGAACAATGAGAGTAGTGTTTATGACGGAAACTGGAAAATATAGCTGTGCTCGTCAAGAGGTTGAGACCTATAAGTCTGACTTCCTTTATGTTGAACAGCTTTACGAGAAAAATAAAGATCCACGTGCGCAAAACTGTTTTGCGAATGCGTCCTTTGTCTGAGATTCAACCCGATCAACCAGAGCGGAAATTTTTGCGAGAGTGTGCATCAAAATCGAAGGCGCATTCAACAACGCGAAATACGCTCTCCGCATTTTGATTGACAAAACGAGTACAACTAATGACGGCATGTGTATCTCGGCCAGATAAAATATCACCAGTTTTGCGGAAAAGAACAATTCGGGTGAACAGGGCATTGATCGTGAATCGTGATTGTAGTCAATATGTGATGGCCGGGGAAAACAGGGGTTACTGCTATGATGAATGTTGGTCGACTCACTGCTCAACGCGCTCAATAGTACTGTCTGTTGGATCGTGTCTAGTGACTAACTGCTCTAAAGCGTTGGCACGCTAGACCTGGGATAGGGTTGAATGGGATTGTGAGGGATGTTAATTTTATGGTGGCGCAGGTTTTCGATCGATTTTAGTTTAGCTTCCAACAGGAGGTGGTTGATGTGTACCTTCCATTTGAATTTTTTGGGAACAATTTATCTTGAATTTTGTCTATCTAAGATTTCTTGAAAGGATATTACAGGAGCATTTGTGTTTACATTGATTAAATATTTGGGATTTTAAAAGCTCACCGTCATTAAGCGGCCTTATAATTGAATTGCAGGTATCCATTCACTGTTTGACATGTCTGAGTTTAGAAAAATCTAATCGGCGTCATGTTATAGCTCCATGGAAACCAACCAATATCACCAAGATAACTGACTACACGATTATTGATCTTAGTCCGCAATATATCGACCGAAACGTTTCCTTTATTGAAGTGTCATGGGTCAATTATAACGACACTCCAAAAACAAAATCAGTCACACATTCAGGATGGATTGGTTTCTCTATGTCTTATTGAGATTGTCAAGAGTTATTCTTCGTTTAATCTCAGCGCTGGTGTTGTTTTCCGAATTTATAGCAGAGCCTAGAAACCAATCTGTTCTGTCTGAGACTTCGGTGTATAGTCTCGTTTTTGGTTGAAAGCATATACTTGGTCTTGCTCTCGTTGACCGCTATACCTATTTTTGCCGCTTCCGTCTTAATACGTGAAAGCGCCACTGACTTCATCGGCGCATTGTATACGTTTTGCTTATATGCATGTGCTTGCTGGCTTTCGTCATCAAACCAGGGGTTTCTTTTCGATGGTTCAATGAAAACCAGCACATCAGAAACGGCATCTCTGATGGCCTTTTCGCAGTGTTGCCACTGGTCTTTGATGCTTGATGCTGGCGGCAAAGGACCTATTAAGAGATTAGCGGAGACTCGATGGGAAAAGGATTTAGCGATCTCTTGCGATTGTTGCCGTCTGACGTGGAAATTCCTCACAATATTAGCTTGTCTTGTCGTTGTTTGGGATATCCGCCACTCTACTTTGGCTACAACGAGGTAATGGTCCGAGTGGATGTTGCCTCCCCGCAACGTTCGAACGCATAATACTGGAAGAGTGTATTGCGTTGATGGCAATGTAATCAATCTGGTTGACGGTTGATTGATCAGAAGTTCTCCAATTCCTCTTGTGAATATCGAGATGAGGGAACCGCGTGTTAAGCTAGCCCTAAACGACGAACATGCTCGCCGAACCTCCTTGTGCTCGCTATGTTTTTCTCGTGTAGGGGCTTGTTCGCAAGCTGCTCGCTGTTGGCGAAAAATTTCGATTTTTTTCATGTTCGTTGGCTTCGATGTTCGCCGTGTAGGGCCATGTTCGCGAGCAAACCTCATTTTTGCTGTAAACGCCACCGAGCTCATTTCGTGGCGCTTTTTTATCGCACATGTTTACACTGTGAAGAATTAACACGAAATGAATGCTCGCCAAATGTGCTCGTCGTGTAGGGGATAACGTAAACGAGCAAGTTCGGCGAGCATGTTCGTCGTTTAGGGCTAGCTTTAAGGGACCTAACATTCTATGGGCATATCAAAGCTTTATTAACAAAAGTACTTAGGTGAACAAGAAAGTTATCAAAATTTCGGTCCGACTACTTCAGGTGGAACTTAATGCAAAAGTAGCGGTGTTTTTGATAGATTTGGTGCTACAGGCTTCTAATAGTTGATGCTTGTTAAATAAGAAAAAACAAGACGTTGAGGAATACACATTCAGCAATTCCCTGTGGAGCATGGTTAATTGACTTAAGACACGATGCCGTTTAGTATATCCTTCCCGACTCTACGCCAAGTTACACAGTCTTCATCTTTTCAATGGTATAATCTGAAAATAAACATGGCACATGTCGGAGAAATTTGTGACCAATCTCGAAATTTGTGATAGCCTTATGCTATACATCATGGGATCCAGGGCACTCTTAAACTTCAGTTCTAGTCCTACTTCTTAAAGATGTGTCTGTTCTTAACTTAAAAAGCAGGAAGGACTTTCCAACTTTCGTCATATTACTCTCAGATGAAGCTAATAAGGGCGTCATGACTTTAGTTAGTTTCATGACATTTGTTTAACTTGGGGTTTCCCCATGAAAAACCTAAAGATTGACTAATTGGAACCATTCTTCATTCAAATTCCAGGGCGCTAATTGATGCATTTTCATCCCAAATGTGATGGTACACCGGGGGCTCACATGGGAAATTCTCTCGTATTAAAGCATTAAAATATTTTTATAAAATTTACAATTGTGTCTAAAAGGTTCAAAGCTTCTCCGCTTACTTTGTTATCTGTATGTCACCATTAATTATCATCATTTTAGATTGCAAAGATTTTTAATTGATATAAGGTCTTTAGTAAATGTTCACGTGCACGAGGCCTTTTTTTGTGTTTAGTGTGGTCAACATTGAATCAGCTTTAGAAACAGTTTTTAGTGCAACAGGTTTATGATTTGAAGATTTCTGCAAATAGTATCTAACACTAGTTTGTGCAGCACTAGCTCCATTTTCTTGTCTTTCACCCAAACGCAGTTACTGTAGTTGTGGGAGGTCATTTTATATGGAGTTCTCCTTCCATTCCACGCATCTTTACACATAGAATAATTGGACAGGCGAACATTTTGGAGCCGGTATTACATTGGTCATAGTCATCCACCATCGTCCTTGTCACATATATACATACATGTCTCATAGTTTAACACCTTTATTCTCATTCTGATAAGAGTATCCGATATGATTATAAGGTAAATCTAAAGATAATAAACCTTACTAGGTAATTCTCCGTATTTATACACGACTTATGATGTCGTCACCGCAAAAGGCCCACCCGCATAGTAAATCCCACAATGAAAAATCCGATATTTAAAGTGCGTCATGTGTGATTTAAATGATTTAATCTCTGACATAACCCATAAGAGACTCCATAAACGATTGAATTTCCTCCCAATAGTGATCATAATCAGTAGATTCAGTAATTCTCACATCCAACCATGTCCCATTACACCATAAGTAGTACAATTATACAATTGGCAATAAAAAAATAAATCCGACAATCATACCGCAAATTCCCCAGGCTTAACATGGTCCGTCTAACTCGTAATTCCATTCATTGATATCGCGTTCATTCATGAGTTACCGTCACTACACATACAGCCGCCAGCTTTGGTTTGCTTTCCGCTCTCGCAGCAACGCTTGACTTGACTAACTATTCATACGAATACTATTCGCATCTATACATAATAATGAGCCATTTAATTGCCATTGTTTCGGTATCTAAAACCAAAAACGAACACCACAATAACAGAGAAATGGAAAGAACCGCGCGCGCAGAAGCAAAGTAAACTAAATAAAATAAAATGAAAATAAAAAGCAGTAACACAACAAAACAAAGAAAAAAAAATGGCCAAGACACGAATAACAAATAACCATACGTTATTAAATGGAAACGTAACGACCGCCAACCGATACATTTGTGGCATTAATCGCTTAACGTTATCTTGCCGACCGTCCCGAGTCTCGACTCTCGAATCCAGGGAACCTCTGCCTCTACCAAGCCGAGAGCAAAAAGTAAAAAGCTTTGCATTTGCATAATTGAGCCACATTACGCCGACGCTGTGTGTGGCCCGCCACACAATCGTTAAGGTCCTGAGAATTATACACGGCAGTTTATTACGTCTTGCCATCAATCGTTGAGACTATAATGTGAGCTGAAGTCTATGTATAGGAGAACGTGATGGTAGATCTATGCCTCGAATGGATACCAACTACAACTACCACACAATGACAACAAAAAACAAATGGATTGCACATCAAGCTTTGGTGTCTCCATTTAATCTTACATTCGGACGGACGCGCGATATTGACTTAAAAGTGCCGGACTACAGATACGTCAAGATACAGATGAGATGTGCGCTTGAGATGCTATCCAGATGGAATATCTCACCCGGTGTGATACTATGTGTAATACCATGTGACCAATTAGAGTTGGAATAATTTGTGTGTGACCACCAGTGAACGGTGGTGCACACTGCACATTACCTACGTACGAAAACAATGCTGAGCGCTGAAACCGCGAACAGCTCGCCCATAATTAAGCCCAATGATAATCAACTTGAAATATTTGTATGCCAAATTCTTTGGATTGTGGACGTTTACGAGAACATCAAATTTGTTAAACCAAAGAATGTTGAAGTCAAAGCTGAGTTCGATTTAGCTTTTTAAGGGATTCTTTAGATTCTATGTAGATGTATTAGGTATAGATAGCGCTCCGATTTGTCTATTTTGCTAGCGTTTTTCTACCAAGATCGATTCAAATTAAAGTCAAAACCACTTCTGTTTAAGTGCGCATGCAATGATTTGTGGCTCTTTCAACCATCCAACAGATGGTCAATGGAGAAACTTAGAAAGAAGTGGAGAAACATCTTTGACTGGGAATTAAAAGCCGATAGTGATAAACAAATTCTCTACAGATTGGGTAACGGAGGTACTTTGCGGATTATTACTAGACTTATGTGGTCTTTAGTGTATCATTTGATACCGCTAGGTCACTACCGTTTCTTTATTTTTGAAACACATGTTTGAATTAGAGATATTGCAAGGTTCAGATTGATAACAACAATTGTTTTATACGAAAAATTCCCTCTCACACATAGCCAGAAAGTTAAAATATCAATCCGAGGAGGGAACATCGAAGTTTGTGGTTACGAGTATTTTAGTCAAATCTAGGTGAATTGTTAAATTTAGAGACATTTGTGAGTTGAATATTTCCTTTATTTCGTTGATTTCCTTAGAACTTAAATAAGTTCCGATTTGATTATATTTCAACTTAACATTTTAGGTCTTAGGATTTGGTTTTACATCTCTATACCAAGATTTAATGTCACCGTTTCCGATCCTGTAATCGCAACAAACTACCAAAATTAAGTATTCAAGATTATTGACACCATTTCCAAAAAGACGTCAGAAATGCCTCACCTAAAAATGCAGCTCTAGATTTTGATCTTTAAGTTCTATTAAAGGTATTTCAAAAAGCCATGTCAGAAATGTTCCGCGTATTCTGCTACATTTCATGCGACCACCTCTAAACCTAAAGTTTGATGGAGAGCTCAAGCGAGTTCAGGCAACATAAGATACATGTGTTAAGCCAAAAAAAAAAAAACGAACAAGAACCTGTAAAAATGAGGAAGTACCTATGTTTACAGTCGGGAATATCGGGAATAAGAACGTGGAAAAACAACTTCTGCAGCGGAAATAACCGAAACTCCGCTGTCAGGCAGAACGAACTATTCAACTTGGGCAATCAAAGCCAAAACTTAATTTCACTTAACCAAACCGAACTAATAGCAACAATTTCTTAACTTGAGAATACGAGTAATAAGGCTGCCACACAGTACGGCCTACCTTCAAACTACATATTTCTCATCTTTACATTTTAAAATCTTGTCTACCATCAATCTACTATGTAAAATAATTGTTCGGTAATTTGTTTGGCCTCCATTAGCATGAGAGAAATCAAAAAGGCCCGGATCGATACTCACCATCCCCAATTTCAAGGCCGCATATTAGATCTTTTTAGAGGAACATGTCTAGTTTTGACATCTATATCAAACTGGTCGTTGTGTAGAAGAACGCTCACTCTTCCACAAAGTTCGCATACAATTTCACCTTTGGAGTCAGGAAAGGGTGTCGGACAAAGCCATGCTCTGTCATGTGACATATTAAACATCGTTTTTGTTAAATTTAAACAATTTAAACAAAAGCCCAGCAGAAACTAACATTCATATCCATTTTAAAACGGAGTGTATTATCACTGGTGTTTGCAAGTATTGAAAGAAGCATACTGGGTTAAACTAATAGAGCATTTGCACGTTATTACACTCGAAATAATCGACCACCTGAGACCGCTATTTGCGTATTGTTGACTGTTTTTGCACAACATTTTCTTTGAAGATGAAGGATATTGCATCCGCTCAGGAGATTGTTGGATAAGATCAAAAGTTATCTCATTCGACTACTTAATGAAAATTTTTTTTTTTTTGGTGGATGGGTGTGAAAATCTTCATAGACACTATGAACCCGTTGCTCATAGTAGTGTGAAATTCTTACTCACTAAAAACACGCCTCCCTTCTTAACGACTACAACTAAGTTACCTTATCAAGTGGTTTCCGTTTCAAATAACGTTCGCGTGGGGCAGGTAGCTTTCCAGCAAAAGCACCTTCTAGTACCGCTATTATATGCGGATAGGCCTTATCGCGTCAGATCGATTGGTCTCATTCTTTGTAATCGACGCACTAAGTTTGTCTCGTCCAGAATTTGGAGTATTTTATTATTACAATGACCATGAAGACGAATATGGAGTTTGCGAGCAAAGTTCATTATTTCGTCCTCGACGGTAACTATTCCTAAGTCTCTGTGGAAATCACTGTTTCTGATATACCATGGGGCGTTCACGATTTGTCTTAGAACTTTGTTTTGATAGCCTTGGAGAATATTTCGGTTGCTTGATTTAGTACAACCCCAAAGTTGTATACCGTACGTCCAAACAGGTTTAAGCACTCGCTTATAGATGAGCAGTTTGTTATGTATGATTAACTTGGAATGTCTTCCTAGTATGGCATTCGTTACCATGTTTAACACGAAAAATTCTGTTTTCCAGGTACGATTTCAGAATCGTATGCAGCTCTCTCGGAAGAACCTGACTTAGCTTAAAATTTAAGCCTTCATGCCATACCTTATCGAAGGCTTGAGACACGTCAAGAAACACGCTAGAACATATCTTTTTCCCCTCTAGGGCTTTCTCAATTTCATTCGTAATTCTAAAAACCTGGTCAATTGTGGAGTGCTTGGTTCTAAAATCGAATTGATGTTCAGGAATTAGGCGTCTCCCTTCAATGATCGGTTGCAAGCGCTTCAATAGAAGTTTTTCAAATATTTTAGATATTATCGGCAGAAGCGATATCGGTCTGTAGGACTTTTTTTCATTTAGAGATTTGCCTGGTTTCTGGACCATTATAATTTCGGCAACTTTCCATTGGCTTGGAACGTTTAATAATCTTAGCGCGGCATTTATAAGTTGGAGCAGTTTGATCAGGACTTTCTTTGGCAACTCCTTGAGAATTTGACCAGTTATCAAATCATAACAAGGGGCTTTGTTATTTTTCAATTTTTTAATTGCTTGGTTAAGTTCTCATATGGATACTGTTTTTATTCTAAAATTGTCCGGTGCAATAATTATATAATTAGAGCCTCCTGTTAACGCCTGTCCATCAAAAGGCTTAAACGTTTCTTCTAGGTGCTCGGCAAATAGATGCGCCTTCTCTTTATCTCCTTTTGCCCATTCGACATTTTTTTTTTCTTATGGGAGGAAATTGCATTTGAGGCTTTTTGATTCCCTTCATGGCTTTCCAGAGGGAGTAATTTGAACTTCTTTTGGGCAGTCAGACCTTCGAGATATGTAGAGATATTCCGATTTAAGTTATCTCGTATTGCTTCCTTCAACTTGTTGCATAAGTGGTTTAAGTATGTTTTATGCTGGGGAGCACGGGATTGTTGCCATCTTTTGCGCGCTCTCCTCTTTTCTCTCACCAGTTCTTTTATTTCCGGCGGATATTTTATTTCACTACTTGCTTTCTCTTTTCTTGTTGAAGTTGGGGTGTTGTTCCAGGCAGCGTTCTGCAGAGCTTTTATGAATCTGTCGACTTCGTCTTCTATTTCGTTTTGTGTTTTTAGCGACACGTTTAGAACAATATGTTCATTGCAGTAGTTTCTAAAACCGCCCCAGTTAGTTTTGTTGCATGAAAAAAAAAGTACCCACAGATCTTGATTTAAAGGCTTACAAGATTCAGCTCGTCAAAAACTGAAACCGAATGACCATCGTTTGCGTTGAAATTTCGGTGGATGGGCCCAAAATCAACTGGCATTGCCACTCAACATGACCAATGACCCGCAAGCAGTAACTGGTAAAATCCTAGCAACCTTCAGTGACGTTAATGTCTGAAGATGTTATCAATTAGTATAGTATTGCTGTGCCCCTGGTTTTATTAGGCATCGTCGTCTTGCCAACAGTTAAATTTTTTTACATATTAATTAAAAGCAGAATATGCAATTCAATAAAAAAAAGTATTATAAGACATGCTGTTGAGTTCATTTGACTGTTAATCTTCAATGTGGTCTCTTTAGTTGAAAGAAAAAGATTCTTAATTTGAAAGTATGTCAGAGCACCACTTTAATCAATACAATTTCATTTTCAAAAAACTTACACCCAAATCGGAACACTTAACAGCAAATGATATATGGGTGGCCAATAATGGTGCAAAAGCAAACGCCTTAATTATTCTGCCAAAAAAAGAAAACAATTACGAGTATTTCAATACACGTCACGTATTACAAAATTTTTTTACCGTTCCATTTATAAAGAGTCAACTCATGATGACGTCTAGTTACAGCGTGGGTGGTTTTCAACCAACAAGAAGAATTACCCCAGCGAATTTATTGATTTTGATGTTCATATTTGGGATTCCCTAATGAGCTATTCGACGTGTTAGTTAGTACAGCAATCAATTCAAGAAGGATACGTGATTAGATCGTCATTGGCATTTGAATAAATGGTTGGTCGTAAAAAATTTGGATGCGACTACGTGTGTATTAGCATGACACAATTTGATTTCATCATAAGAAGGGGTATTTGGATGAAACATCGTTTAAAATGCCTAGTTTAAAAATTAAGAAATTGTTCGCGATGGAGGGCAATCTACGACGGATATGAGTCTTGTTTACAACGAAATTTTTAAGCAAGGCACGCATCTCCATATTATGTAGCTAGACGAGAGTGTCCAAAAGTGTTTGCTAATTTAATATGTGAATATGAAATGTAAATTTCTTTGCTCAAAACTCATTTATTTAAAAATCATAATGAATGAATTCAATAATCAAAGTATTGGCTTTCGTAAGCTATGAGTTTTTCCCATCTTTCTTGAAATTGATGGATTCCGCGCCATTACCACTGTTTATCTTTTGATGCCAACCATTCAACAAGCTAAATTTTCACTTCTTCCTTAAAATGAAAGTGCTGCTTCGAAAGTCCGTGCTGCACCGATCAAAGCAAGTACATAGTAATCGGAAAGGGCCCAAGACTGGTAAATACGGCGCGTGGGGCAGAACTTTCCTGTTAATGTTTGTCAAATAGCTTTTTATTTGGTTTGCAAAATGTGTCTTCGGGTATATCCTGGTCTTTTTTTCTTTTAGCAGTTCGTAATTCACCATGAACGGTTGGGTACTGAAAAAATAGGGTAGGCACTAAGAGATTTCAACCTGGCAATATCCAGTGTTCCAACTATCTTCTACACATCAATTGTGCTTATAATGCGTCCACGTGGTAACCGTCGGATACTGCTCAATGTCCATTCGGACTGGATCTGCTAAATTTATAAACGCGAATGCTGACCAGCAGACAAAAATAGCAGCACTATAAACGGGACAGCAGATGAATTCCCCCGATGGAATTAAATGGTGGAAACAATCCCGAAGCAAATTTAACCTAATCCAAACTACTCAGACATATTTGGAACTAGGGCCGGTAAGGATTTCCGAGATTAAATCAGGGTCTTGGAAAATAGATGGTGGCGGAAGAGCTCTTAATGGATCAACGGCAGCACTCACATTCCAAAATTGGTTACTGGCTTAGGGGTATCAACAAATGAAATTATCCCTTCAGGTTGGGGGTCGTGCTGCCGGGGTAACTGCCCAGCCATGATAAAAATTAATAGTTCCGAAACATAAACAAACAAATTCGGATAAAGGCTAAATTTACCAATATTAGCTTCATATGCGCGCACGCTTCCATAGAGGAGAAAGATGACGACATCAAAGATGCCTTCTATGAGATCTTGAACATATCCTACTAACAATGCACTAGCTATGACGTTAAAATTGTCCTTGGCGATTTCAATGTACCCAATGTGCCTACTCGACTTTGTGGCGGGACGAAACATTGTCTTAGCTAGCACGCGGTTCCCCCATCTCGATATTCACAAGGTGACTTGGAGAACTCCTGATCAATCAAACGTCAACCAGATTGACGACATTGCGATCGACGTAATACACTCCTCCGGTATTTTGGATGTCCGAAAGTTTCGAGGAGCCAACATCGAGTCGGACCATTACTTTGTTGTAGCCAAGGTACGGTTGCGGATATCCCGAATAACGCCGGGAAAAGCTAATATTGTATGGAATTTCGACGTCGGATGGCTACAATCACAAGAGATCGCCAAATCCCTTTCCGGCGGTAAACTACGTTATAAACGAATGTCAAAATATGGAATACAGGGAAAAGAACTGAAATGGCTTAAGTCATTTCTAACAAATAGATCACAGAGAACCAAGGTCTTAGGTGCACTGCTATTCATAATTTATATAAACGATATGCCCAATATCCTAAAAGATTGTCATTTTATACGCGGATCACACGCTAATCTGCTCTGAAGGAAAAGATGAAAGTGAGTGCAAATCAAAGCTTCTAAGAGATATAAAACGGATAACATCATGGTTAGTGATGAATAGATTAAAATCAAATGAAAAAAAGACAAAAGTAATGGAAATAAATATTAATAATAAGACAACTATAGAAATCAACAATAGCATTGTAGAAAACGTTGACCATATAAAGTATCTGGAAATAATAATCGATAGGAATCTCAAGTTCTCGGAGTACATAGATTGCATATGCAAAAAAATTGCAAAGAAAATAGGTTTCTTTAAGAGAATACGGAAGAAAATGGACTGTATCACAGCGATCAAAGTTTATAGAGGTTTTTTCTTATAGTTTTTCCTCTGACTTGATTATTATTATATAAAAAATAAGAGCACGTATAAACTAAACGGTTTTTTTTCAGTAGTAAGATTTAAAATTTATCATATCTCTGTGCAAGCTGTGCACAATTATTGTAAGCACTGTATTATACTATATAAAATAAAGTATCTATCTATCTATCTAAGTTTATAACACAATTGTGAAGCTCCATTTTGAATATTGTTCCACAATAATATACTCATGCTGTAACCAAGGTCATGTGAAAAGATTCCAAAAACTGCAGAATAAAGCGATGAGAAGTATTCTTCAGTGCAATCGATTTACATCGATAAGAATCATGCCTAATGCACTCAAATGGATGAGCATACGCGAAAGGTTAGAACTAAACACCTTACTGGCAGTTTTCAAAATGAAGCAAGAAAGCATACAAAGTCTATTAATGAGTGAAACAAGGATCGTAGGAGAAGCACAACCATATCGACTACGTAATTGCAACGATACGAAGGAATTCTTCTTTTTAACAACTCGCCAGAGTATATAAAAACCGAAAGCAACTACAGATTATTTAAAAGCAAAAGCATAGATTTGTTGAAACTTAATAGCCAACTATATTTTTGTATTTTTTCTCTCATATTTATTAAAGTTTTTAAACTATTAATTTATTAAAGCATTATGCAAACAAAAGACTAATATATAATATATAAAACAACATATACATAAAATATAAAATTTAAATGTATAACTATGTACTAATAAATACAACTACGACTACTACATTTCACTCATGCGATTTAACCTTCACCTTGTCGGTATATACTTGGGTGTAGATCGCGATTTTCAATTTCGCATTTCTAAAACGGCTCTTACTCAGTGACTAAAATGGTGAGTTCTTTCGGAGAATGCAATTTTTTCATTTTAAAAAGATATTTTGATAATGTAGTTGGCATTTTTTACAAATTTTTTGACTACCTTGACAGGAGTATAGAAATTATTTCTTCATGTGTTCATGCAAATAATAATTCTTTAACTTCACAAATAAATAGCAAATAAGTACCAACTTATGTATAATACATACATATGTATATACAGAGTATGTGCATAATAAAATTGCTTGATTATATGTGTTGATGAGTGTAATTTATCTCTACGAGTTATTCAATTTTACAAAGATTTTCCTACTAGGCCTTTTTCTTTTTCCTCCCTATAGCACATAGAGCATTGGCCGTTTTGAGTGAGACGACCAGATCTATCTCGATCTACCAAATCATCCGGTACGAACGGCCCATTCTGCGGTTCTCTTAGCTCTTTTACTGAGATACCTAGAATGCATTCTAGGAGCAGTTCTTGTTGGAAAGTTGCTCATAGCGCTAAGAATTTGAGCCCTTTTATTGATGACTGGAATGCAAAAGTCTTCACCCAATTCTTGCAGAAACTACCTTTATCGGCTTGTTCGGACAATATGTTTGCTTGATGGATTATTTTTCCACACAGCCCTGCTGTGTCAATTGTATTAAAGAACATCGCTAGTGGCCATCGATTTGTTATTCTTTTCGTAGTATACTGGAACAGCTCTTTTCCATCTTATCAACTGCACCTTTGGTTTTGTTGTGATATAAATAGAATAATATCCAGCTTCAGATTTACCCCAGAAACACTGTCATCGTTACGTTGGGTAGACAATAATACGAATGCCTTGTCTTTTTTTTTGGCACATAGGGGCAAAGCACCATTTTTTATCCAAAACCAAAGGTAATTTATAAAACCTCTCTAGTTTTCGAAGCATTGAATTCGACAGGGATGCAGCGCTTGTTTTTCTTCATGGTACCGACCACAGAGAGATTCCATCCCAGTAAATCCTTGGCTAGAGGAAGCGATGTGAAAAAATTATCCATTGTCACATTTCTGCCATTGGTTTTATAAGGAACAACTAAATACTCCACAACACGCTCGCCTTGATTCTTATCTCGGATATTGCCGATTTATCCAGTATAAATCTGCCAGTTCAATAGACATGCCATATCCGAATAACAGGCTTACCATATCTTGATCCCATATTTTATTGGCTTTGATGGAATGTATTGAGTGAATTTGGTGCGACCTCTTAAAGGGAATAGTTGCTCATCAATTGTTTTAGAACTGTATTGCCTAAAATTGTCCTTTAGATTTGCGTTCAGCATTTCGAAAATTTCGCTTATATGTTTTAACTCTTGCTTGTCTCGTGGCATTAAAATCAAAGCGAATAAACTTCGTTATGTTGTAGAACCGCCGAACAGACATAGTTGCTCGATATAGCGGAAAAGCTACGTAATTTGATCGGTGGCTCCCAATAAGAATCAGAAGACCGTATGCGCAGGCCTACGCTGCAAATTTGGCCGTGTTTTCTTCCATTGAGCCCCATCTTTACAAACATAAGATGCGTCCAAAACTTGATCCACTTCTTCGCTGTCTACCAGTTCATCAACATTTGCGATCAATTCTGCTTCACCATTTTCAGAGTAACTGCTCTCGTTTATTTCCGCAATAACATTTTCAACCTCTGCATCCGATTCCTAAGCATTGTGTTTGGGTAAAAAATCAGCAGCATTACCGTCGTCCATGGCACGTCAAACCATAAAGCAGCAACAAAAAACAAAATTGAAGGTAGAAAAAAAAATTCCCATACAAAACATATGAGAGTTATATTTCTATATCCCGGTGTTTACTGTCAGGATTAAGACTTTTTTATTGGCGACAAACTGAAGATTAAAACCTTTTGCTTTCATCGTTAAGTCGCTAACAAGCCAAAAACGTTAGCGGAGCTCGGGAACAATATGGAATGCGAAATTGCCAAAGTTCCGCCCAATTTGTGTGAACGACTGGTGGACAATTGACTCCAAAGAATCGTTCGCTGTAAACGTGCTCGCGGTGCACATACAAACTAAATTGAGGTCCATACTTAAATTTAATGAGTGTGCTACACTTGGCATAAATTTTAGCTCGATATCCCAGTTTAACTGTGTTTTAATTTGAAAGTCTTCCAGCGCCAGGACTGCACTTTTAAATTCATTGGACTCTATTTATTATTTTGTAGTTAATGGTAAAAACTCTGATAGAGTGGGCGAAGAAATTACGTAATTGAAAAGAGATGTTGCGAGACTAAGCATCTTATACTCTGAAACTGTCTTTTGGTGTGAAATTGGAAAATAATCAGAGTTTGCGAAGTCCGCATAAAATCAACGGGCAGTGTAATTTATATGATTCCAAGGGAAAAGTAAACGGTTCATTCTTAATATTGGGTCTATAGGTAGTTCTTTAGTATTAAAGTGTTTTCCCGATATTACAGTTAGTTGGGTTTTCGTAGCATTTATAATAAGCTCATTGTTCTGTGACCAGTCGTATATAACAGATAGATCCTCATTAAGCCTGCAAATGAGATCATCAACCAAGCCAATCGGTCTTGACAAATAAATTTATTATCATCGGCGTAAAAGTAAGCAAAAGCATTTGAGCATACTGTAGTGAAATAATTAATGAAGAAACAAAATAGGTTAAGTTAGGACCTAGCATCGAACCTTGAGGTACTCCAGATGTTAGGGACATTAGAGAAGAACTTGAAGAGGTTTGGACCATATCACATGGATCAGTGATTTTAGTTTTGTAAAAATATTTGGATATGATAAAGCTATCCGCCAGATGGGTGACGCGTTTGCTTACAATTGACAACAAACAATTTCAAAGAAGTGTTTGTATGTGGCTGTATTAAGGAGTTGCCCGCATTACGTTGGGGATAGGTCTTTAAGATGATCCAGCTTACAATCCAGCCGTACTAGGTGGGTCTAGTGCCGGTCATATTTCTAGACTTGCCAGCTCTAGATACTCAGGAGGAGCAAATTTTACATTTATTTACAATTAACCTGAAAACATTCGCTCTTATCTTACCTTATGTTAACATACCGAATTGCTGAAGCCACCTAGGCTTGCTTTCGTACCTAAACTGGGTGAATCCAAACTGTTGGTTTAGTCAAACCACGCCATGTGAAAACTAAAACTTTGACTTCGGAATAGAGTGTACCAGTGGTCATAGATGACTGCCAGTCCAGCGTTTAAAATAATGCGAACGGCTAAAATCTTTCTTAAAACGTTTTGTGGGCGATGAATGAAATAATTTAATACAACAAATGACGGCGCATATAGGATGGAGCATTTTATATATTTGCTAAAATTTGTCTTTCTTCTTTCTTTCCACATTGACAGTAACACGTGTTAAACTGCGACAGATGACCATAGTCCACAAAATCGTCTTGATGTCATTCTTGTCTCCGATGTTATAACTTATTTGTTACACAGCTGAAAAGTGTCCGACCAACTGTCCCCACCCTGACTATTGACTTAAATTCTGCTACTGTCTTTTAAAACGAATTTTTTAAAAGTCAGCGAAATTGCTCATGCCAAACTGGTAAATTGCAGAAGGCATATTTAACAAGCAACAAACTCACTTCTATTCTAAATAATGCATTTACTTCAAAGAAAAAATTCCCACAATGGTGAACTTTGGATATCCAAAAACATTGCTGCAAAAGCAGAACTTGTGATGTTCTATCACCTGTCTATGTGAGGCTTAATGGTATGAGATGGCAATAGATCAATGGGGGTCAGGATAAGCCTGACCATCGGTCTGCGTCATACTTTGATATCAATTCGGAATCCGTGTTGAGGGCACAACTTTGGTATGAGCCGAGGCCGAACTAAAGTCCTTAGCCGATCTTACAGTCACGGCAGCGAGTAGGTACTTATTGCAACTCTATATCGAGTTAACACCAACTGGAATACCCTTTCTGCGAATCAAGATTTAAACCAAAGTCACCGTGACGCTCGTTTATTGGAACTCGGCAGTGGAAGGAACTAAATTTGGGATATCTCTGTCTATTCAAGCTGCATCGTTGCCTCTTTTAAATATTTATCTTTAGGTAACTTCAACAGCGACTTTAATCACTTTTTTTTAAGAGGCTCTACATGCACGAATCCTTCAATCCTATACCGTGTTCCCAATAAAAGCCTCAAGCTTTCATTAGGCCGTTTTCTGGCTCAGCGTAAATCAAATACCCGCGTCCAATATTCAGCATCTCTCATCGAGATGCCCAGGCAGCAATAGATTACACTCAATTGTGTTGCGGAGCACTTGGACGTCCCGGAATGCGTAGCGGTTTAATATTCGTCATGAAAATTACTGCACGAGCTACAGTGATACCTGTACCGATGTTCTGCCTAGTGCAGATTTATGAAGATCACTGAGATCAGCTTCCAGACCAAGGCCAACTAAACAGTGTTAATGTTACATCTGACTGACTGGCAGGCTACCGATATGATAGACTTCCTTATTGTAATAGAATATCAATACTGCTGTTGCAAAATCCAAATCCACTGACGCTCCTTGCGCTCATTCAATTCGCATATGCACGGATACAGCGTGCGAACATGCCCGTGCTTTTAGTGTTACTTATTTTAAATACTTTTTCATCCGTTGGGCTTTAACGAGCAAAATAAAAATAAAATAAAAAGAAATAAATGAAAACAGTAATCAAGCAACCGGTAGGTAACCCAGAGCGTAGCGCAGTGGCAGCCTTTTGCAATCAAGCCGACACACACAGTCAGCATATAAAATGCAGAATTCATTACCAGCGCGGTTGGCTTTGACTATGTGTATAGCTATGACCGTGCTGGTGGGTATAGCGTTGGCCCCCTTCCCGAGAGCGATCGACACGACATGGACGTCAGAAAATAAGCGCAGAAGGAGGCGCAGAGTGCCACCACGTACGCTGAACGCGCGGCACTACCGTCGCACACTTTTACACAGTGGCGGTAACCCTCAAAGATATCGGAAGAATTATTACAAAGTTTTGTAGCATGACTAAGTACTATTTTAACTCCCGGAATATGATGACCAGTGTAAGCAGGGTAGAGGAAACTACGCAAAACAGGCAAGGAAAGCAAAAACAACACGAGAAAAAAGTAAAAACAAAACCGAAAGAAAAATACGCAAAAGAAGAAAGCAATAATCATAATAATACTAATTATTTCTTTTATTATGATTTCACCTTCGTGTGATTCTTTTGCTCGGTTGATCAGCCGATCAGTTGATCGGGCGGTCGATTGGTCATACTCTATTCGCATCAGTGTGTAAAAGTATTCGAGCGTGTTTGACAGGAAAGTATCATGCACATGACATCTTACTCTATAAAAACTATTAAACTCCCATGACATATCTACTCTTGATATCTGGCTTTCTCTATGGGTGCCATTCGGTACGCTCTGCAATAGGGTTCGCTAAACAACCAACAAGCGACCGACGTACGAATGAGAAAATAAGAAACGACGACCTACCGCAGACATGCTATGAAACAATCCAATCTCCTTACTGATAGTTACTACTCTTTCTCTCCATGCACACTATGAATACCTACAGCAATGACCACTGAATTGCCAGAGCAGATTACCCAGTGACGGCCAGACCACTCTATGCCACTTCCAGTACCAGTGTCTGTTGTTTTTTTCCTTTTCCTTTTATTCTTCCCTTCCCTCCTTTTTTCTTTTTTTTTTCAATTATGCATCCCTCTGTATCCGTATGTGGGATATTAGGTGCCGGGTGAGTTCTTGTTTTGTGACAGAGGAAAGTCATGCTGGAAGAGCAACCCAACTACGGATAAAATCGTACAACAGTCCACTAATCCACCTCTCTTAAGAAGCTAAGATCATTTTTCAATTTTCATTTTTCGTTTCTCTCACCTTTTTCTCGGGGCTCAACATCTTAAACGAACCATGAATCAATTCGGTTGTTTTTCATTTCTTAGTTTTTCTAATTTCACTCACTATCTCTTCCTTTGATTCCGTTTAAATTCAAAACAAAAGAAACGGAAAGGTACTCGTACCACCAGCTACGAGAGTAAGCATCGATCGAATGTGCATTGAGATGTAAACGCTTAGCGACACCTTAATTGGTATTTCGCTGGAAGTGCATGGCCAAGTTGTACGATGTTTTTCTCTCCATCCATTGTCCTGCTGGAAAGATACAGGATAGACGGCAACATAATAGCTCAGGAGATGGATATGTTCGAACAGTCGAAACTATTGAGAAATTTGGACACACAGATAAAGATTCACATTTAGAATGATAAATGGATTTGTAATTCAATTGGACAGATCGAGACGAGGATGATTATAACCATGAAGATGATGATGACGTTATGTTTGTATCTGGAAACATATGGTGTTCTCATTAGTTTCTTTTTTCTTGGGAGAGGGGTTAGTCTTTTATTCGGTTCATTGTATCATAGATAGAACTAATCCGAATGACCTTTTGCACCGACCCATCAGCTAGGGTTGTTTTTTACTATTAGTTTTTCATTGGTTCTTTTGTTAGGTGTGAGCATTTTTTTTGCTTGCAAAATTCCAGCAGATTATCGATAGAGAAAGGTGAAATATACATAACTTTTGACGCAATATGCGGTAAGTGAAAGAAAATCGGAACTTTGATCTTATTTGTCGAAAAGTTGAAAGAACATTGAGTTTGAACAACTAAACGAGGAAGTTGTGTACTTTTTTGGTAAGGTGGAAAGCCATAGATCATTGTTCATATTTTAAGACCATGATCTGTAGGTTACAGGTTCTGGGTTAGAATGAGGTACCGGTGGTGTGAAAATATGAAAAGATTTAAGTACACACAATTCGCTTTAGCAATATCAAATCCCTCTGATATTGAACTGCAACACAACACAACAATTTATGGCGGAATACCACATGGTTCCATATGTCGGCCTTTACTATAGGAAATCGATTAGCTTGAATAAAGGACAGCTTAGCAGCGAGATTGAAGTTAGTTAACAGCTCAATTGTATATGAATTTATTTATTTATGAAACTCGACATCAGAAATACGATTAAGCCATAAAATCAGCAATATTTTGCAACGATGATGATTTAAATACGTGAGTAGCTTATTTGTACATGTTATGACATTTTTAAGGGGCAGATAAAGAAATTATCTTATATTGAACTTAGCCAGTCATAGATTGGTCTTAATGTTTATCAATTATTTTCCTTCATCTAAGACAATACCATTTTCATCTATATAGTACGTCAACGTAATTTTTCGCCGACGTTACTTTGGCCAGCATATTAAATATGGACCGACAACACGGCGTAGATAGTTCTTAGGTGTGCGCCCTGGTTTATGTGAATTATGTAGTCTTTGAAAATCTTTAATTCTGATCTTATGGACATTACATCTGATGCAATCCTGTTGCTGCGGAAATATGAAATAGAGTTTTCACTAAGGCAGATCACAAAAGGAGTGTAGTGGGTAGGCTTGCATCTGTCTTCCGACCGGTGATATAATATATTTAATGCTGATGGCAATGATATATATATCGTTGTAAAGAAACCGTTGGCATCTATCAAACTGCGCTTATGGCCTTGCTGAACTCTCTCACGGAAGGCTAGATTAACTGAACCCTTTTTGGCCCTAGGGAAAGGAGATCGCCGATGAACTTGCTAGACGAGGATCAGAAGAAAGATTTTCAGGACCCAAATATGCTTTAATACCCCCGCGTCCTTACTTAGGGCCTGACATGGCTCTGCTGCTGTTTCTCATTAGAAAAGTATTTCGCTGTGGTGGTCGAGTAAAAGCCACCATATGGGAAGCGGCATCCTTGATGGCTTTTTGGCATCAAAATCCTCCGACGTTAAAATTATTCGCAGCATAAGGTTACCTTCGCGATGTTCGAGATATTCGAAAGCATAACTTGACTACAACTAGGTAATGGTGGAGTGGAATGTTTGATCATTCATAATACTGGAGGAGTGTCTTGCATCGATCGCAATGTGGTTAATCCAGTTGATTGATCAGGAGCTCTCCAACCCCCCTTGTGAATATCGAAATGTGGAATCCTCATGCATGCTACGACTATATATGGCCCCGGTGTAAAGTCGTTTAACCTAAATCCGTTATCGAAGGTCATTTTAATGTCACAGCTAGGGCATTGCTCTTAGGTCTTGTTCAATGTTGAAAATTCAAGACTTCTTATCTAAGCATGCCTTCAACAAAAATCCGCGTCCAAATAGGTGCTGCTTTTTCCTTTCCAGTCATCGGGTACATCGGGGTCTTTGCAGATGACCTGATGCGTAATCCTGTCAGAAACACTGTTAAATTTGAAAACTCTGATGATAATGATACAAAGGGTCTTCGTTGGCCTTCTAACAACTTCCTGATTCCTTAAAATAAGATGAAAGGACTACTGCATCTTTCTTGCTTAGAACCCATCAAGGAGCTACCTACTTAGAATGATATTAAAGTAGGAATAACAAAAACTGCATATAGATCGGTGACGAGACAAGAGGAGTCTGGCTATTTTGTTAGCGTTTTTGTTAGGGCCTTGTATTTTGTGCTTCTTTCTTAACACTTCTCTGTTTCCTTCGGCTGTTCTCAGTAATGTCTGGCACAATTTTCAGTGTAAAAAGGCACCGAACGTCAAATCTCATTTGCTTTGGCTGTTCAAGCTTTTTGTTATTGAATAGCCGTAGCCTGATTGAAACTGCAATTTAATACATAATAGTCGGATAAGGCTGCTCCCCCTCTTAATGTTAGGACGCTCTTTTGGTTTAGAGTAACCCAGGCTGCTGTATCGTGCCGTGCCGGTATTTTTTGCCGTTATCTGGAGGCAATCCTTATCGATTTTGGCATAATACTCCCAAAAACCAGACTAACATCTTGATCCGGAATGGCTCCGTAGGATCCCTTGTATATGGCGTAGGTGCACGTAAAACTTCTCTTAGGCGACAAAAGATCCGAGAGAATTCATTACTTATCTTTGGGCTGTTCACAATAAGCCTACATCTGCCGACATGTTAGCTGGAAAAGCGCCATGCCCGCTTTCTTGTAAAATCTAACCCTTTACAAATATTTATCGGCTCTCGTTGCATGTAGCCTACAATCCGACAAGTCAACATTCTTTCATTCTTTCTTTTTTCTCCCGCAAACAACCTTGCACCATTTATTCATAATTCCTTGGACAAACACACACTTCATCTAATCAAATATGCAATCCACACATGCTGAGCTCTAGTTCGGATTTCAGAACCTATTCACCAGGTTTAAACGAACCAAAAACAACAAACAACAAAGCGACAACCAAAAACTCAACAACCAAAAGAATAACAACACACAGAATAATCAAACTAGTAAACAAAAAAAATAAAAAGGGAAAACATGGGAATGAAAAAACAGGATCAAAACATAGGGAAAGAACTAAAGACAAACTCTTGCAAATCCATCTGTTAATACGAACAACAATTTAAAGGAAACACCGTTCAACACACATCGCCGTTTACTACAAGAAAGTGGAGAAGTAAAATGCTCGACCTCTACATCCACACCGTCACAGCAATAGAAGGCTTACAGCATACATCTCAAACCCAAATACTACTTAGCCATTGCCTGAGACATTGGGAAAGAAGTTGAAAAAAATCAACAACAACAACTAACGAAAAGAAGAAAACAAAAGTAGACAGAATATCTCAATCTTCTTAGGTGGTCCGCTGGATTCACTCGTCTTGACTTACCTCAGCCCGTGGCTATGCGACTTTATGTGATAGGCAAGGTGAACTACGAATTCTCGTTGTCTCCCTCAATTGGCCCCTAATGAGGGTACTCTGCCTCATGTTATGAAAGAAACTAATTGATTCCTTCTCCTGTTTATTTTCCACCAAAATTAGGCTCATCAACATCAAAGTGGGGGAGGAAGCTCTGAAGATATTAAGAAAAAAAAGTGCAGGTAGAAATTCAAGCAGGAACTGTGAAGTAACGAGTAGTAGGCCCACCAGAGCTCAAGCTCAAGCCACAAATTAAGACATTAAGCCTCCGTCTCCAGCGCTAAGAGCGGCGCAGATTGCCTGGTCACTGTTTCCTGGTACCTTACCACACCCACATTCAACCTACAACCTTCCTATCTACCTACCACTTGGAAGAAATTCCTATTTCGACTAAAAGAAACAAAAATGTTGGCGCGGAAATAAACATTCCCTAAGCCCCCCCCCCCCCTCGCTTGACCACCTAAAAATGTGATTGTGATTAAAAATGCGCTCTGAGGCGATTCACTATAAACTGGTGAGCTGTTTGTTAGCTATAGCTGGACGACGCGGGCGGTTGCCCAATTCAGAGACAGCACAAACGTACTACCTATATTCATCCGTTTTGATCTCTTGGTGTTGAGGGGCCTTATTGCAGCAAATAAATGTGTGTACACAATCAATCGCTACATTAACCATTTTACGACGCGATTCGAGGTTACTTGCTGCTGTCTGATAGCCGTCGACGCCATACAATTTCATCCTCAAGATACATTTCTGTACAATTTGGCGCTGCTGTCATTATCGCGAGCCTGAGCGATGATGATTTTGGCATTTTATTTAGCTCTATAGCATAGCCAACCGTACAGAGCTATGCAACAACAGCGGCGATTGATTTTCTTGGACACCCAAACGATAAACATCGTTGTATTGTGTAGCGGAAACCACTTGTGTGGTCTCCACAACTCTCGGCGATATGTGTCCGACAAACTCCACTCCATTCAAATTCACATTTACGTGCTACGACTACGGCGCATTAATAATCAGTTTTTCGCAGTGGTGGTAAGAGGTAAATGTATTGTACATACATATGTATGCATGTAAGTATAATGGGAATGATGGTGATCGGAGTCGGTTGAATTGAATTGGATTGTAGTTGTACGCATTTACTGTTGTAAGATTGGATTTTTTTTCTCTCTCTCTTCCGGAAAAAATGTGTTTATTTCAGAGAGTAAGGCTATGTGTGTATGTATTGATATAGATCAAAATCTTAATCCAACGGATCAGTTGTGCAATTGTGGGCGATCGAGATACTTTTAAAATGAGATTCCTTGAATTGGAAGTCGGAATGAGAGCATAGATAAACAACGTGAGGGGAAGAAAGAGAGGCATGAATGAAAACAATAACAATACAGTCGAGGCGATCCGAAGTTGCAGTTTTAATTTGTGTTTCTTTTTATCCAGTGGACTATTGACTGTTTTCTGGCTGCTATTATGCATCACTTGATAGAAGTTATAATAGTGTTTTTTTTTTTTTGTTTTAATACAGTTCTTCCGTTTATACACGGACTTATAGGTAACAAGGATTATTCACTGGAAGGAGTTATATATACATATATAAGTTACTCGTCTTTTTACGTCTCAAATACGTTTCCTGCACTTTAAACAGAAATAAGATTTGCGGTCAAAGCTGATTTTATTTTGTTTCTACGCGCAGGAAAATGTTATACGGAATCCTTTTAACAGTGCTTATTCGAAATGCAAAACTGAACTTGATCATGCGTTTTCAGAGACTAGAGTTACCTATTGAAAACAAAGAGGATACAAGTAAATACCGTACCATCTAAAGCTATCTATAAATTGTCTCATCAGAATGTTACCACATTGAAGTACTCGTATTATATGCAATGGAATTTTACCTTTCAAAAGTGGATTCAGAATCTCCCTCCACTACATGTATCGTGCTTAGACAAGCGCCTTCTAGGAGTTGAATATTCTGCATTTGATGCTTAAGGACGCGCTACTTGCGTTTCAATACCAAACAATCAACAGTTTCGAGTCGGTAGACTTTTCACAGAAAAATTCTTCGTTTTGGCCTTTGAAGATAGCTTAGGGGTTTCAAAGACAAAAACATACCGACAAGATCCAGTCTATCTTGCTTCGGGAAAATCAGCATTCTTCGGTATTGTTTTTCGTGCGTTTATCGTAACCAAAATGATAACGACTAGCATGAAGTGAAGAAAATTTAGCGGTGGTATTGATTATTACGCGATGATAGTGATCAATCGATTCATCGTTGTATGCAACAACTCAACAATTAATTTCACACTTTGGATCGGCGAATCGGTCGCCTAGATCGTCTTATATCACACCTCTAGACTAGACAAATTAAAACTTTGGGGCTACCTTAAGTCCACAGTTTACATGAATAGGTTGGCTTCGATTGAGGAATTGGAAGCCAACATTACTTAAATTATGGGTTGAAAGCCAATCGTAATACTCGAACGACTCATCAAAAATTAAATTTCATATTGGACCATGCTAGGCACTGTTACGGCCCACATTTGGAAGAAATAATCTTTAAAAAATAAATAATTAAATATTAAGAACGGGTCTTAATATTTCTCTTTAAAATTAAGAATGGATACGATAATATTGACTTTTTGATTGTATTTTATGATTGAAAAAAGTACCCCTAAAAGATTCACCATATATTTTCTTTGGCGCTCATTGTACGTGTCCGTTGTGTATAGGTGTTGTCGTTGTCATATGCGTAAATGTTAATTCATCAATAGTTCAACGAATAGCTAGTGCACCATAAGACCAACGAAGCCTTTTCTAGGAGAGAATTCGAATTTTGTTAACAAAATTTCCATTTTATTTAAGCAAGTTACAAGACGATTTGCTAAAATATACCTACTAAACTATTGTGAAATTTCATATGCATCTGCCAAATTTGACAGTTAATCCTACGCTAAGATCTTTTATTTAAAATAAAAAAAATTTTAAGAAAAAAACAAGTACTCATATTTATCGACCTCGACTGTTGGATTAATTTTTTGCGCTCATGATCGTTCTCTCACCGTTTTCTATTACCAGTGTTCGTATACCTAATGTCAAATCTTCAAAACCACACACACATACAGAACCCCTTCGAATGAAAACATCAGATATTTCAATTTAATTTTCTTTTGCTACCAGAAAACGAGCATCGTGTTCATACACCCTCCTCTGCTTCAATACATCTTGTTCAACGATTCAACGTAAATCCAAAGAGCATAATTGAAATGTTAACCCACACATCGTGACAGTTCGACACTCTATCTATGTACACACTTAGCCTGACCCAATAGAAATCAAAATGGCCGTTAAAGGTGCACTATAGTGTGTGTGAACACATTCAAATATATTCCCAATTCTAGCAAACTCTTCACCACATCATTTGACTGTATAGCATCTGTGTGTGGATTTATAATTCTTTCGTTTTTTTTATTGTGTATCTAGAATTGTACTCTCACTCTCTAGATCGCAGCCACTGCATCGTAAACGAACAGATTGTCGTTGATCATTGTTGAAGCAACATCTATGTCGCTGTTGCTTCATTCGAAACGCTCGGCTTTGTTGGTGGATTTATTTTTTTGTTTGTTTTTCTAAATTTCTTTCAATCTATATATTTTTGAGAAAGAAGTCTCTTTAAAATATGTATATAAATAAGATATTCATAAATTTCATTAGAGCTACAAAGATTTCCAATTCGATAGAGTCAATTTGAAACCATGTCGTCGAAATCAACAGTGCAGTGTCTCTAATATAATATAAATTTTTTTACACATGTAACGCGAATCAACTGAGAAAGAATGACGAAATAAATTTAAAAAAGGAAGAATTATTAAATTAAATTAAAATGAAAGAAAACGTGAGTGTAAGGAGTGAAAGATGAAAGGATAAATGTATATTTTTTCCACTTTTAAGAAGAATAGTGTGCAAAATTTCAAAATGAAAACAGTGATTTAAAAAAAAAAAGCAAAATAAAATTAAAAAAAAATTGTATCTAAAACAAAACAAGGGAAGAAAAGCAAAAAAAAAAGCATTTGGTAAAGCAAAACCAACATAAAAGAAAGAAGGAAAAAAAATTGATTTTACTCCACACATTGCTCGAAAAGAGAGAAGTGAACGAGAGAAGAAAAATGGTTGTGCCTACAATGGATACCCTGCCCAGAGTGCCCGATACACATGGAGATGTCGTCGACGAGAAATTGTTCTCGGACCTGTACATTCGGACGAGTTGGGTGGATGCACATGTTGCACTCGATCAAATTGATAAGGTACGATTGAATTTCTGTTTTTATTTTTCTTACACAAAAAGATACTAAGATGCGAGTACATTACTGTAAGGTTTCTCTGAAAATATAAGAAAATTTTGTTTATGATAACTGCTGATACTTATCACTGCAGACCCCTTGCAATGCCATTCAATGTATCTAGTCATTTAGTTTTGTTTACAGTGTACAATGTTGCGGAGGTGTTTATGTGTTGCCAAATCATATTTATTGCAAAATGTACCCAGACGCGTGATTTATATATTATGGCGCGGCGATCGCTTTAACCAAATTCAGTCAAGCAAGTGATTGATTTTGAAATGAATTTTCTTTTTAACAGACGGCCTAAGCGATTTGTAAGAAATTTTTTTAGTACATTCAGCTGTTTATAAATCTTAAATAATGTGACATTTATAGGTATAATATAGTTGGGCAATAATATGAAGCACCCTATGAAAGTTATGAAATAACTTTTTTAAATGAAGTTTTAATCCAATCGTCTATGGCATTATTTTGCCATATCTTTGATATGCAATCAGAGGAGTGACAAACAAACAAACACTTGCATCGATGATTTCCAACCTCCGGAACGGAGTGGAACCATACAAAGAAGAAGTGTCTTTTTAAGAGGTTATTATCAAAGGAAGAATAAGGCAACAAATCTTTGTGCTTCGGACTTGTGAGCAAATATTTAAATAAAGCCCAAATTAAGGCTTAATTCAACAGCATAAACTCTAAGATCAAACCTGGCGTTTAAGTGTTTGAAAATAAGAGTCTTTTTGGTGATATTCATAAAGGACCCTGGAATTTGTGATCGAAATGACGTCATCGAAATTGATCAAATTCCAACAATAAGTACGACAAACTTTGACTCTGCTGCTGATGTTTAGGCGATCAAAGTAAACCTCCCAAAACTTGAATAGTTTGCAGTTTATTAGAATGCATCAACGATTTTACATAGGTTTGAATCGAGTCCTTAATAAATCAATATTTTCACTAACTTTGGCCATTAACATGAACTCCGATTTAATTTTTGAAAAAAATAAACTCAGATTATACACTCATGTGGGTATAATTGAGACTCAGGAATCCCTTCTGTGATCCTCACTAAACACGATTTTTTGACAAAAAAAGGCGATTTCTAATTCGTCAAGAACACTATACATTTCCTTTGCGAGCCACAGTCATATGCTTTTAGTTCCTACAGTAGTTGGATTTTCTTCAAGTGTAGGCCGAGATCTCTTCTCAAAACTTTTCACATGGTGACCGAACTAAATTCAAACTGTTGCCATTGATGCCAAACCATTTGCCACAGTTTCTTCTGTACGTACATAACGTTCACACGTTAGTTCCAAACAAGTATTTGCTTGCTCATGGTTTTTTTGTTTTTTTCATAACTTTCTTTGAACCAGCTTTGTATATATTGTTCGTGTCAATATAATTCTTCGATTTTTATGAAATAGCAAAGACTTGAATTAGATATTTTCAATCACTTTGAAACGTTAGAAACACTTAGGACAAACCTTTAATATTTAGCATTCCAAACCTTTCTTTTTTGTGAAGAATTTGAATTTACAGACGTTGCTAACTGTTAAACTCGTATATTTTTGGTATTTTTACCCATTCAGCTCAAAACATAATACAAGAGTTTAGGCGTGGATTATATCGTAACAAATACGACTACCTGAGACTGTTTTATACTTTTTGGCAAGACAGCTACTTGTCTTTGAGTCTTCAGATGCGAGTGACTTACCCTTTTTTATGTCATGAGCTCATAGATTTTGATTTCATTTTTGCATATAATTTGTATAATAGCGTTTATATGTGTGAGGCCTCCAGGACTTCCAACAATAACAAGGTGCTTATCTAGAGTACCGGTATACTATAATACTATTTAAATACGTTTTATATCGGTAGATATATTTAGAAAACGATTCTTATTTATAAATTAAAATTATAAAACTTTATCACCATTGAATTCTCTGTTTGAACTTATAAAACAGCCTTAGCAAGTTTGGGCATTCTCTCAATGAATTTTGATATTGTTTCGATTAGAACATTATTCATTATTCTGTTAACCTTTCTGTCTCAGTCATTCCACAAAAGTTCATTCGGGTGCTAATTGTCAATTAGTCATAATATACAATATATATAATTATAAGGTATAATATACAATATTTTAATTTCTAATATGAGGGTATTTTAGCTTTATGAATGCAATTACATTTCTTTTAAAAATTTTAAAATTTAATTCAGTTTTTATAAAGTTTGGAAGTGTATTAAATAAGTGGCAACCTTTGTAGATTAAACTATTTTGCGTAAAATTACTATCATAAAATGGTAATCTGAAATCCTCTCTGTTTCTTAATTGATAGGGTTGGGATTCACCCACATATCTTAGATATATTATATAAACCAACCAGAGATATTTGCCACACTTCCCTTTTATAGTTAAAGTCTCAAGGGCAATCACTACTGATATGCTAAGCTGACCTCCTTGATCTCTGCGTTTTTCTTATCTTTCTCTTGAACTCTGTCTCCGTCTTGGAGACAGAAAGGTCAACTCGCGTTTTTAATGCTACCAGTTTATCGTTACGTGACATATCATTACATAGTTACGGACTTTGGCGCGCTAATTTTAAGTAACGTCAATTGTTAATTAATAGCCTCGAACTGTCAAATTTGTGCTTAAAAGTTCAATTCAATCTGAGTGGCGACAAAGAAATCCTTTCAAGCACTGACAACTTTAAACTGCAAATAGCCACTCCGAAAGTCCCCAGTCGAAGTCGAGAAACTTCAAAATAAGCGATCGTAACAAGGCAGCTATGCGGCAACCGTACAACTTATAATTTTTTTTATGCGCGTGCTCACACATAACGCACTACTCCTAGTCATATTCGTAGTCGTACTCTGCACCGCATGCACCTAGCACAATCGCAATCACCATCAACAACATCATCATCCCGCGCCGCGTCTAAATTATAATGTTTCAGCTTTGAATGTCTTTATATTTCAAATTGAGTCATTAAAGTCGGCGATAAGATGCCCATATAATACACAGTTCACAATTTCAGTCAAAAAGGAAACAAAAAAGGCAACAACAAAAAATTAAAAAGAAAAACGAATAGAGTAACAAACAAGTTAACAACTTAATACAACAGCAAAGCCCTCATCGAGCGCTGAGTGATGAGAACGAGCACCGGACCTGAATGGTAGTTGTGCTGTGTGCCATGTCATAGACAGCTTCTCAGACCATGTAGTGAGTAACCAAAAAACTCATGAACGAAGAGAGCTGGAGGAGAATAATAATAAAAAAAAACCGGAATGATCGATGTCCGAATCAAACGAGGGCCATGGGGGCTTTTGGCACAGCATCGAAGGAGCTCAGCACTGAGCACACAACAGCACTCCAAACCAAACAACAGAGCTAACAGGCGGTGTTACTACGGCCGGTACACAACACAGCTCGACATAAAAAAAAAAAAAAAAAAATACAAAAATACAAATGAAGGAAAACACGACGACGACCACCCGTGGAGAAAAATGTCAATCCAAGGGAATGAAAGAACGAGATAGATTGATTGGGGCACCACACTCCTCGTCATCATTGTTATTGTTGTGCGCTTTGTTAGATGTTTTGACAGTGGTGGTGGTGGTGGCATGCGCGATTTTTACGATCTCTCGCACGTATACGCACTGCAATTACCGCCAAAAGAGTTCGAGAGAGTTGGGCAACTTTTTTTTTGACAGTTGTAGATTCAAGCTTTAACCAACTCAAATAGATCAGAAGAAGAAGAAGCAATGAGTAAAACGGGGAAATCTATCGTGTCGTTTATCTTTTCAACAATTTTCACCTAGTGTGTGGGTGGCAAGTGATTTATGGTAAATGGCTTGAGCTCTGTGGTTTCAGTTAGACATAAGGAGTTCATTCATTAAGCTGTCACTTTGAATGAAAATTTAAATGACTATATAGTGTACACCGTTAGATGTCAATGACAGAAGTGGAATAGAAAAAAAAAAAAAAAAAAATGAACAACATTATGAAGGTGGGGACATTTAATTATTCAGCATTTAGCACTCTCATGCTAACCGTTTACAGGAGAACAATGGGCATGTCTAACACTTTACGGTATGTTGTGACAAATGGTCGAAACGAAATGAATTGTCAGACCTATTATTCGGTTATTGATCAAGGTAACAGACCAGTCTTTTAATCCCCAAATTATGACAAATATTCTTTCTTGACTCTTGACCTGAACGTTGATAACCTTGATAATTTTTAGGATGTTTATTGGTCAATTGCTTATTCATATGCGATCATCTAATTCGTGGGCATCCCTGTTTTAATCACACGGTGTGATTTTTCACCGTTGGATTCCTTTTTCGAGGGGATATGTAAAATATCAAGTTTATGGACATCTGCATACTCTTCACACTTTCAAAACGTATATTTACCAAGTTATGGTCCGATTATTGTCCGTTATGTGTCAAAATAAATTGAAAATTATTTTGTCAAAATCAAGGCTTGTAAGACTTCCCGTGCAAGATATTTGAATGAAAGAGCAAAATGGATGACCCTGTAATATATGTAAATGCATCGGAAACAGCAATTGACAATTACACAGTAACAAATGGGAGATCAACAGAATTCAATAATTAAATAAAAAAATTAAAACTAAAAAATTCCTAAAAAAAAAATATGGAAAAAGTATCAACGTATACGTTCAAAGTATACGTTCCGAGTAAGTGGGAAATTGCTGGAGTCACAATAGTGAGAAAACCAGGGAAACTAACGAGTAATATGAAATCTTATAGACGGATTTCACTTCTCCCAATTGCATACATCATTTTTGGTGGATTGAGTGTATGTTTTCAGTTACTAAAGGAAAAAATCGGGTATCTGATCACCATTTTAAGTTCATGAGCAAATGTTACATAAAATGATCAAATGAATGAAATCCCCGAAGAAGTTGAGAAAACCCTTAAAAAAAGAAAAAATTTCTCAAGTGTACTGCTTTATGTCATCTAAGCTTTCAAAGCTTGCATGAAAGCTTTGAATTCAAATTAATACTAAACCCTTATTTAAGCCTATGTAATATACTGACAATCCATCCACATAACAGATAATTCAAAGGAATTTAAGCTAATGTCCTGCAAGGAGCAAGAAAGTTTTCTTATATGCATGTGTCGTATATACCCGTGATACACCACAAGAGTGGATATCGTTTTAACTCTACGTTTGCAGTTCGAAGACACAATTTTAAAACTACAATGCGCTGTTTTTTATGAAAATGAATGGGCAAAGGCCTGCAAAATTGCTCTCCATAAAACCAAATTTGTTCAAATAAACTATGTGATCCGAAGAGTGTCTTTACAACGTATTCACCTTCTACTGTTGGTGAAGAAATATATTAAAATCTTTTTTAAAAAAAATCGAGGTTTGCTTAGGCTGAAAACACACCGAAGCGGACGGGACGTCTTTTGTTGTCGAATCAGACAACAATACATTGATTCGTATAAGTTTACACACGCCAAAGCAGATGAGACGAAAAGACATACTTTGTTTGCTGTGTGTTTAAATAAAAATTGTCTTTTATCGTTGCTCGCTCCGGTATGTTTTGAGCCTTAGAGTTTTAAAAATTCAGTTAGGCCTTCCATGACGCCTTTAATCCGTAGCAACATCCATATTCCCATGAAAAACTTACATAACATCATTCTTTTAGAATGCGACACTCCTTTGGCATAATCTTTCAATGTATCCGATGTCAGCACTCTTAATCTGAATAACTATTTGAACAACTCAAAGCTAACAATCACACATAAGCACTAGCAGATGTGTACATATCAATATTAGACAAACATTTTAAGAGCTCTCTTCTACACATGACTGATAAGACATGTGTCAATATCATTACTTATCGGTGGTAGGAAATAAGCGTCAATAAACGAAATTTGATTGAAGTTCAAGTGCATCGCGGATCGCTAGAGCGTATCTGATAGCTTAAATTTCTTTTGTGATGCCACAGAGATTATTTTTTATTTTATTGCGAGTAATAAAACTTATTTGGGCGATGGCGATGGCGCGATAGTTAGCTCATTAGACTATCACGCAGACAGTCTGGGTTCGATTCCTGGCTGGGTCACCAACAATTTTTTCAAATCGCCATCACCCTTTCGGCGGACAATGGCAAACCCCCGAAAGTAAAAATTGCCTACGAAAAAGCTTCTAAGGAGTGCCGTTCAAACTCGGCGATAAACCGTAGGCCCCGTTCAGATGTGACAAAAATGACAACATGAGCAACACAAATGAGTGTCAAGGAGTTAGGCCATGGCCCACACCGGGCTGCCAGCGCCACAGTGTTTTGTTTGTTTTTAATAAAACTTGTTTGTTTAAGGTAGGATTACTTAATGAGTGTTTAATTGAGCAAGATAAAAGTATGAGATAAGTCTCATACTAATCCTATTTCTTAAATACACATAGAGGTTAAGACATTTTGTTGAAATTCTCGATGTATGATAAGCTCTGTTGTATTATTTAAAGTAATCGTATGCAATAGCAAGTGTGGTTAGTCAACAAACTGATTTTGAAATGATAATCAGAAATGGAAATATGATGATCTTAACTCATCTAATCATGATGCGCGAAATTACCTAAACTCAAGACGAGGTGAGTGACCCCAGTCGCATGAAATTTCAATAGTATTAGAGTAACTCATAGAAGCTCAAAACTAGGGCCGTTGAAATGTCTAAATACGGATATGACAGTTTCATCGACAGTGGTAGAACCTTGAAATTAAATCCTATAAGCTGTTTTGAAAAACAGATATCATTGCTAAGGAAAATTTTCATTACTATCGAGTACTATTGTGCTATCTTTTTACATCGATCTGACAGCCATTGTTTTTCTAAACAATGGAAAAAGAGCAATGTTGATCAGTAATTCAATTTTTTTTTTTTTGTAAGGAAGTTGGATGTGGTGACTAAACACTCCAACATACTACAAGGTGGCGCAAAATTAATCATCCAACTTTGTTTTTGAATTACTTTTTAACTAAATAAAAAAAATGATTTTGAGTGATGGAAATCTTTTTTTGAATCTTTATAATTTTTTTTGTTATGTTGAAGAAAATGATATCCGCCAAGTGGCTGCCGCCAGTTGATATACATTTGTGCCCGTTTTATCGCATTTTCCATAACTCTCCGTAAGATTTTCGGTGATAACTGTTGAATTCTTGTCTATTATTTTCCCTAAGGGCTGCGATTGGCTGAGGCTTGTTGACATAAACCCGCGACTTCAAGTAGCCCCAAAGAAAGAAGTCTAGGATGATTAAATCTGACCATGCCAAATGTCCAAAACGGGAGATTACGCGACCAGGAAACGCTTCCCTTACAATATCCATTGTAGCTTGTGCTGTGTGTGCGGTTGCACTGTCTTATTGAAACCAAACGTTCACCAAGCACCACTCATTCAATTCCGGAAGTAAAAGTCATTTATCATGCCCCTGTATCGTTCGCCAGTAACAGTGACCTTATTGCCGATGGCGTCCTCAAAAAAATACGGCCCAATCACTCCTCCCGCGTGAACGCCGCACCACACTGTGGCTTTGAGTGGATGTAATAGCTCTTCGTGCATCACATGCGGATTTTCAGTGCCCCAGAAACGAAGATTTGCTTATTGACGTTAACGCTTAAGTGGAAATGCGCCTTGTCGCTCATGATGATTTTCGACACAAAATCGTCCTCTTCGTTGTTAAGATTGAGGATGGCTTGACAGCGCTTGCTTGTCTGTTTATATTCTGCAGCTGTAAGATATTGGATATTATTGTAAAATGCTTTGAAAAGTTCTGTGAAATGATTCTTGCTGATTGTTGGATGAAAGTACGCGGGATATGGCTGCCAACTTTGAAGCTCTTTAATGATAATAATAATGAAATCCATATGAATTCATTTCATTACTACATTCCAGGGGCCAAGCGACAATCAAAATAATGGATTTATAATGTCGAATCTGGTCTGAAGAAGGCAAAAGCCAATTGGCTGAAAATATCATGGCTACGAGTTCTTGAAATTCGAAAGGAATCAGCACGATCATATGGCAGTACGGCATTGAATTATTGAATGGTTTGATGAGAATTTAACAGAGACACGGGATCAAATGGCAAAGGAAAAATGTTGTTCTAAAAATAAATGGGGTTGGTGAAAAAACATGGCTGAAATGTAAGGAAAGCGTTTCGTTATAAAAAGAGATTAACCAACGTTTTCATTACTAAAGCGGGAATGATCAGATTACTTAAGAGCAACAAATAGTTCGACACTGCTGTTCATGTTTTACTCCAATTCAAAGATAGTTTAAAGTCGTCATTTTACCATTTCATTCCCATTTGTCAACAATATCGCTGGTTGATAGAAGAAGTGGCACTATAACGCGCCTATAGGTACAACAAAGTCTAAGCAGATGGAAAAGTATGTATAATCCATAAGTATGCCAGTAACACTATATCACCGGGACTAGGTCTAGGACTAGGTTTTTGAAAAAAAACCGCTACCAATATGATCGAACAAGCATCGTATTCTCCAGAAATAGCACCCTGTGTGACCCGTTTTGAGCCGATTTAAGACATACAAGAAAATTACCTAAGAAAACTAAAGGCGATTCCGGAATATTCCTTAAAAAAATGTATAGATGACTGGATTGTTCGTTGTAATAAATGGTGTCTATTTTGAAGAAAAAAATTTTTTGATGATTAATTGATTTGTGTTGCTTTTATTGACTCATTTCCGGTAATATTTTGATACAAGGTACTTTGTTCTTTCCTTTTAGAATGTGTATATGTTTATTTAATGGATTTACTATATGATCGTCACTAAAAGTGAAACATATGAAAAAAGATTCTCAACGGGCAAAATTATTCATTTTTTCATAACTCCACGGTTTTTACGCTTGAAATTTAAGAGTAACGACAATTGAAAGGAACGTATTGTTTTTTAAAGTTAACTTTTGGAGTAAGAATAAAAAGAACTTATAATGTTCTTATTAAAAAAAACAATATATAAAGAAAATTTGACCTTAAAAATGAAACGTTTTTTGACATAAACAGAATTCGCTATTTATTTATATAAGTATTTGTTGTGTAACAAAAGTTGAAACGCATGCATTAAATCACGCAGTGATGAACAGTGATGTTAATAAAGTAACGAAAATAAGAGGTGCAAAAGTTTTATTATTCAAATAGATCTAATTTTTTATTTATTTTTTTTTACAACGGTGCATATTGGTCGAGCGTGACGAAAAGTGAAACGGTGTTAAAACTGGGTATAAGATCACACTGGTGTTGTTTGAATAATATACATATATATGTACAGATGTACAGAATTATGCAGTTCATAAAAGAATAACTAATCCAAAAGGATTAATTTGTTGCAGACGAAATAGAAATACAAATGCGTGTGAAGATGTAACTACAATAGTACACTAAAACGCTAAGTTATCAGCAGAAAGGTGGCAAAAACTTTTTATATGTACAGCGCATTTATAATCATCTACATATTCGATTTAGTTACGAAAATCGTGTTAGTACGCTCGAAACATTCATGTATCTTCAAGGTCTCGTTGCTTGTATTTCAAGTATTTCCATAAATACTTAACCCAATGTACTTGCTCTACGTTTTGACCTTGATTTATATTCGAACAAAAATTTAAGTGTATGCCAAACGAATTTGTAAACACGCTTTAAAGGAGATAGAAAAAAGAAATACAGCTCGTGGTACACCACATGAAAAGCCATTCGTTACTATCGCAGTCCTTATCATTGTCGTCGTCGTTGTAGTTTTAGTCTTATAGTCTCAGACATTGACGTGCGTTTGTCGTCTTCATTGGCTATATGGATGTCCCTTATATTGTCTCCCACATTGATAAACATCAAAAGCACAGACGCGCATATCCTACCTATCTCGTATGCCATTGTGACTTGGAGGAATTCCACATTGTACGAGAGTACCTAATACGTGTATAGAATACCTTTCCAATTCTAATTAGAAGTAGAATAGCAAAACAAAGCAACTGATAAAGAATAAAATTCAAAGGAAAAGACAACAAGTTTAAAAGTATTTATGTACCAACGCGCATCGTACATATGTGAGAACTACAAAAAATGCCTGCCGTTCCATATCCGGTTTCCTATTTCTTACATCATTTACGAGTATCCATGTCACATTTATTTACTCGTGTGTACGAGTACGCGTTTATCGAAATCACGAATCAAACCAGCAACAGCAAATTGATCAATTGATCTGATCGTCGTTTTCCTTAGCACGTGAATATCTTGACTACCGATCATGGTTCCGAGTATCTTTGCGGTTTTTCTTAAAGACCTTCTATACTACAGATATGTATATGTACAAGTACTCGTACTTTTGCTCGTTTTTTTTTTCTTTTTCCTTTTAATTAAGCTGTATTCACAAGTGATGAAGCAGACAACAACAAGCGAAGAAGAAGCAGTTTTCGTTTTAAACGAATTCCGAAGCAGATGAAGTTATTATTGTTATTACCATCTTGGGGTTCCTCTTTGTTGTCTACCTTTAGCCGATCCTCCATCTCTTGACATAAATAAAGGCATCAAAGATGTCGGAATCGGAATGCCGAGGCGAAGACCAACTAACTCTCGTAAACCGTAATAAAGAAATTAAATTCGTAAAGAGATGTGTATAGTAAAAGAGAAAAAAAAAAAAAAAGAAAATAGGGGAAGTGGAAAGAAAAGCAAGTTACGAGCAAACGTTGTAGATGTTTAGGTAGAAACAGAAGAAAAAACTAGGAGACCGTTTTGTTGTACTAATGTGATCTACGCTACGAGTTATGGTACTATTGCATTTACTTGTGGTATACTTGCCCCTCGGGGAAATCATCTTTTGTTATATTGAAGTTGTGTGTAGGTTGTGGTTGAATCAGCCGACGAGTTAGAATTTACCAGTCAGTAATAATGAACGAATAAGATTTTTGCCTCTAAAGTATGACCCAAAAGGTCTTGGAACATTTTCGCTTAAAGCCTTAACCCATTCTTTGTTGTAATTTAGATTCACACATTCTTTTGAGTTCTAGTTTTCCCAATTTCACGCAGATCATAACACTCGGACAGTTCACAGTTCTGTACAATTTTAACCCTAATAGATCTTCATCATTCGCAACAGTTCAATATGTATGTATAGTATTAGTATAACCATTGGTATGCATGTGTTGATCTATAAGAAATAGAACTATCCAATTGTGTCATTTATAAATGCCATTGCCAATATTTTCACTATGACAGCCTATGGTTCCTGAGTTAAGAAACCTCTGTTGTCCAAAAAAACTTTTATTTCTATTTATTTATACGCAACGTTTATGCGAATTTAACATGTTAACCTTCATTGTTGGGTTATTTCCACAGTGTGCCGAACACACATGCGATTAAAATGATGCTTATTCAGCGCCCTCACTCCTTCGGGAGGACTCACATAACGGACAGTTCTAATTCTATTTCATATGTACGGCATTAAAATCTAATGAAAGGTGAAACAATATAACATCTCTGCAAATCAAAAGACTCTCTAAGATTTATGGTGAAACCACTCACCTCTTTAAATCAGACTCAAAGCGAAATTACAGTGGATCGCAGGATTCCATAGTATAGCCTCTTGTAAATCGTATAGTATTGTGGGAATCCTACAAGTCTTGACACCCTTTACGTTATAAGGTATACCTAGTCAAACGCTTCTTTAATTAGTGTCTGTTATTTTGTAACCTCTTTTGCCATAGCACCAGCTTATAATCAGTCCTTGACAATTATAAAACTATGGCAATGAAAAGACGTGGTCCGTTTTATAAGGCAAATGGCCAACTTAATGAGGCAATCGTTTGTCCGCATACTCGTAAGGTATCTCGAAACTGTGGCAAATGATTTTTCCATTTCGGTGAAAATGATGTGAAGATCTTGTGCATGGCGTCGTATACCTATTGTAGACTTTTTGGTCTGTATTTGTTACAAATACTTGTGTCGTTTTTGCGTTTATATAATAAAAAAAAACAATCTTTCTACCTCCATTGACTCATATAATTTTTATAAATTTGGAGCGTTGACTATCGATTATTTGGGTGCTAATGGGTTGTTGAAAGATATAAGTTGGTAAATCTATGAGAATAATCTCGGAGCGAAAATGTTAGTTTATACAGAAAAGTGTATTCGACATTTTTTGAGTCGTCGTCTGCATTTGCATCGCTTTATTGACACAAAATTCAGAAAAAGATGTGTCTCAATGACGTTCTATAATGGCGAATATGGAACCTGTCAGAAATAGTCCAAATGTTGTTAAGTGGTTTGAAGCGTCAAAGAATTAAGAGGTTTTGGATCGTTCAAATATCATGCGTAAAGGAAAATTCTTGACAATTATAACATTGTCAGAATGCAGAATGTACATACTCGTATATGGCCGCAAAATTGTTCCAAACAGACCGGCAATACTGCAATACTACTGTTATTAAGACATTATTTGCTGTAGAGACACACTTTTCAAATGACAATTCAATTCCAAAAATGGTCCTCCAAAATCACTATTCATTTGACGATGAAGAGTCCAAAAACTCCCACACATTGTTCGTTCCTCGGAATTCCCAAAATCCCACTTAAAGAACATTCTAAAAGATCATTTGACAGTTTCATTAATATAATAAAAAGCAGACATATAAACGCAACAACACACATGTGTGTGTGTATCTTTGTACAACTAAAAGCCAACGCATGACATTAAAATTGATAGCAGTCTTCTTGGGTGGTGCCCTCATGCGATTTTGATTGGACCTTTAATCAACAAAAACGAGCCCACCCAGAAGATATCACAAAAAGATACACAGTCAAGCTAAATTGTGTTCGTTTCTTTCGAAACGATTTTTATATACTCGTACGCTCTTACATGAACACGTTTTGTTGTGGTTGTTGTATTTTTAAAATGTTTCGGTTAGAATTTGTTGAACCAAAGCGAAGAGAAGAACCTCCCGCCCGCCCGTCTGCATATGTGTTTTTTTTTTTTTTTTTTAACTTGAGTCATTCTGTGGTTTGCGTGGTCCAAAAATCAAAACAAAATACACAATTGTAAGGCTATGGCCTAGCTTGGCTATATGGGTAACAATAGCATTAGAATAGCCCCCCCCCCACGTCGTACCTCTGTCAAAATATTTAGCGAACGCGCAATGCCATTGTGCCAAATCTACTAAAGTCGTGTATGTCTGGCGTATGGTCTGTGATTGCGCCGGCATTTTAAAATTTTTGTTTTTTAGAAACACACACACGATGTAAGAGCGATAGAAACTGTGGGAAACATCTACGAACTACCGAATAGATGGGACCACCCAGACGCAGCGAATACCATTTGCTGATGTTTGTGTCGTCTTCAGAACGTCTAATCGTCGACCTCTGCCGCACCTCGCTTCACCACAGGCCTTCACCACTAACGTCCATTAATGAAATTCGAAAATTGTGTTTTTTTCTCGTTTTTGTCTCTATTTAATTTTTACGACCGGCTAAGTTGGTTTCAAATCTTTTATTCACATATTAATAAGAATCTAATGGATTCAAGAAATAACGCCAGGTCGTGCGGCATTCAAATGATAAATTACAGGCGACTGCAATGTGACATTAATGACGAACGACCTTACATAATAAAAAACGACAACGATGACAAAGATGGCTGAAACACATCACAAATGGCAGACGATGCTATGGTGGAATTTTGACTTAAATTCGGATTCGGAATAGTCAAACTAGGTAGGGATCATTACAATGAAATTATTTTTATTTTTTATTTTTTTTTTTTGTTAATTTACCTCCACTGACAATGAGATGTGAGATCAGACATCAGACCACCAACATCGAAAATTCGTTCCAAGATATTGATTCTGTTTTAAGAAGTTGCAGCTGCTGTGCTGTCTTCCTCCTTATGGATTTGTATGTACAGTAAGTACATCATGGAGAATTGTAACACAGCCATATGGGACAAATAATGGTGATGATGGGCCACGGTCCCTACGGATAAAGATGCGACATAATACGGAGTACGAGTCTCAAAACAAAAACGACAACAATGAATCGATCGATCGTCCGATTGATCGTACAGAAGGGAAGTAAGGCAAAAGTAAGATGCAAAGAACTCTATCAATATCTTGTCAGATCGTTTGAAGTAGCCAAGGATTAGGGATGTGAAAAGGGAGCTATTGAGTAGCAATGATACATACATATATGTACATATGTAGTACCATACTCTACCCTATACGGAATATTGATTTTCGGTGATAAACAACGTATTTTTGATAATCATTAAACCTACCATCATACTATTGTTATATTTTGTAAGAGACTCTTTGATTCAAGCCAATTATGGTCAAGATTAAAAGTTTTTAATGAACGGCTATTATGAAGAATAAACTCATTCAATGACGATAAGAATGGAAATTCTGTAGTTTTGAGATCATATATGGGTGAAGATCTCTGATTGGTAGTGTGTGATTTTTTTTTTTTTTTTTTTTTTATGTAAATTGTGATTCAATGCGCGATCTTGAGAAGTTTAAGATCGTTTAAAATTTGTTAGAAAGCTTGAATTCAATCATAAAATTCAAATAAATGTTCCTGAAATCGGTAAAGTGCGATACAGAAGTAGCATAATTTGATTTGAGTCACAGTAAAGCTTTAATTAAACACGAATAGTAAGATGATTGGTATATGCCGATCTCTAATATACTTGACCTAATTCATTCGTTTTGCGTTTTTATCACTTTTGCTTACGATAATGACGACTTTGCCAGACTGAAATCGGCCTGACCAAGCATATCGAAGCAATGATGTTTTTTTGGTTGCGCCGGGAGGTGCAAAAATCTTCAAAAGATACCATTTTTGTGATGACTACGACTAAGTTGCCTTAATAAGTAGTTTACACTTCTGTAGTGTCAATCGCGTTAGGTAAAAGTTTGCGAGCAATGTTTGTTACTTCGTCGCTCACGGTAGTAATACCTAGATCTCTGTTGATAACACTATCCCTTATACACCAAGGAGCATTCACGATTGCTCTTAGTATTTTGTTTTGAAATGCTTACAGAAGAGCCATATTGCTTGGTTTGGTACAACCCCAAAGTTGTATACCATATGTCCAAGACGGTTTTAGAATTTGCTTATACAGAAGCAGTTTGTTGTTTACGCTTAACTTCGAGTATCTTCGAGTAGCCGATACATTTCTCCAGATCTGATTTCGAGCTTCTTTTTAACGTGTAGTTTCCACTTAAGTTTTTCGTCTAGGGTCATTCCTAGATATTTTGCCTCGTTTGCGTACGGTATTTGCATCGAGTTAATGGAAATAGGTAAGTTGTTTATTTTCTTAAAGTAAAATTGACATGTGTTGATTTTGTGTCATTGAGGACTATTCGCCAGGTTTTTGTCCATTCGTATACTTTGTTCAAAGTTCGTTGGAGTTTTCCCGTTGACGATTCGATTGACTCATACATTACGAGAATAGCCGTGCCATCTGCGAACGTTGCTACAACGGTCCCTTCATCTTAGGGTATATCTCTTGTGTACATCAGGGACAGGATTGGACCGAGAACATTTCCTTGTGTAACACCGTCGTAGATTTATTTGAAATCCGAATATTCACTCCCGTGTCTAACACGGAAAAGTCTGTTTGCAAAATAAGATTCCAATATTCTGTACAATTGTTCCGGTTAGATTACCCTTAGCTTATACCTTAGGCTTTCCTGCAATACCTTGTCGAAGGGCTAGAGCATATTTTTTTGCCTTCTTGAGCTTTTTCAATTTCGTTCGTTATTAGATACACCTGATCGATTGTGGAATGTTTGACCCGAAAGGATGATCCGGGATTAAGTGTCTTTCTTCAATTACTGGTTGCAATCGTTTCAGCAGAAGTTTCTCGAAGACCTTAGATAATATTGGCAGAAGTGAAATGGGTCTATATGATTTCTTGTCATTTGCCATATTATCACTCGGATCTTCGATCAACGGCTGTCCATCGAACGGCTTGAACGTTTCCTCTAAGTGATCGGCGAATAATTCTGCTTTCTCTTTGTCTTCTTTCGCCCATTCCCCATTAGCCTTCCTAATTGGCGCCGAGTGTATTACAGGTTTCCTTATGGACTTCAAGACTTTCCATATAGAGCAGTTTGAATACTTATCATCGGTCAGACCCTCGAGGTAAGTAGAATTCTCGTGATTTTTTAGGTCCTGCAACACATTTTTTAACTTGTTACAAAGGTGGTTCAGATAAGTCTTATCCGGTGGCGCGCGGGATTGGTGCCATCTCTTGCGTGCTCTCCTCTTTTCTCGTATAAGGTCTTCGATTTCAGGCTGGTATTTGACTTTATTGTTCTGTGCTTCTGTCTGCCGCAAAGGAGTGTTTTTGCACGTTGAGCTCTGAATGGCCTCGACGACTTTGTCGATTTCGATTTCTATTTCAATTTACACTAATAATTAGTCTTCCCATTAAATGTTGGATGCCATCATGGAGCGAAATAACCACTGAGCCCAAAGATCTTCCTCTCTCTCTCTCTATCCCATTTTCCGAAAAACTTAGCACACGCTCCGGCATTGAGTGTTAAGTTCTTTAAAAAAAAAAAAAAGGCAACATTTTTTTTGCAGTCTCTTCTTAAAGCGTCCCAGTTTTGTTACTTGTTAACCTTAGCGGTCCTTTTTTTTTTACTAGACTTCCACCTATTTTCAGAGTGACTGCTGAGAGATCTGAGCATAGATCATAGCATTCTTCGACTTCCGTCAAATTTTAAGTTAGCCCTTGTGCGATAAAGAAGTCGACGAGGTCAGGGATTTTATTTTTGTCAGTTGGCCAATAAGTTGGCTTTCCTGTCGAAAAAAAGTTCACCCCACGTTTCATGCTGGCTTTGTACAATAATCTGCCTATTGTCAAAATTAACCTTTATCTTCAGAAAGCGTGTTTTGCGTTAAAGTCACCGAGTTAATGAGACGAACGAGGTCGTCTTCTACTAGCTTATATCACGAAGGAACGTAACTAGATCAGATGTTGTAGTCTAAGTTGTTTTTTTTTACGGAGACTGCGCTTATTTGCATAGAATCACATTCTATTTCTATGTTTTTGGAGTGCTTAATACTGTCTTTGATGTAAAGAGAGGACCCAGGTCTCGTATTTTCCGAAGGATGATTCGCATGGTAATCGCTGTAACCTTTTATTTTGGGTCTAAGTCCCTTTTTTAAGTGCGTTTCCGATGCCAAATATGTATATATCAATATTGTTTTCCCGTAGAAACACTTCTAACTCGTCGAATTTTGTTCAGAAGGCCGTTTGCGTTCCACGTTAGTATCTTAAGTAGCTGTTGTCATATTCATGTTTTTTTGATTGTCTTGCGAGGTTTGAACTCGAGCTTGCTCAATTTGTCAAGTATAGTTTTACCGCATAACTTGTCGTGAGTTTGTTTCTGTTTCAAGTCTTGTTCTTCTTCATGTTTTCGTGGCTCGATTTCAGGTGAAGAACCGGCTCTCGTTTTTTGCTGGGTCTTTTTTTTTTTAGACCCCAGCTGTTTCGCGTGCTAGCTCTTCTTCATCCGTGTGATATTTGGGACTAGCTGCACGGGGTTGGGTAACTTCGCGTTCTCTTTGCAAAAGTGAATTGTTTAAGGCCTTGTTTTCCTCTTTTAGTGATTCTACCTCTTCCTTAAGCTCTTGGTAGAGAAGATCCATTTTATTTTGCTTAATGCGGAGTTCATTATTTTCTTTCTCAAAGCTATTACATTTCACTGAGTTCTGTTTCTTTTGCGCTTGCGCTTCCGGCGAACATTTTTTTTCGGAGACATTCGCTCTTGATGGTGGAGACCGAGTTACCCTTGAATTCCTCAAAAAGGGGCTTATTAAGTGCAACAATTGGCTCTTCCCAGAATCCGTAGAGCCTACCTCCGAAGAATGTGGATTTTCCAGAGAATCTGGACTGCCACCTGGGGTAATATCTTTATTTGTTTTACTCATTGCATGTTATGTATACACTTTATATATACGAATGCCTACCTCGGGTATATTCTGGCCCCTGTACCCAAAGGGGAGGAGCAATGATGATGCTTCCATAATCTATTATAGTAGTAAGTCTGAGTATTATAGGAAGCTGATATTGTCTAGTATACCGTAAAATAAAGAAGAGAATACCAACGCGTTTTCTGTTTTCTTTTAAAGAGAAGGAAAAACAATATGGGCCTTTATAACATCACTCATGGACAAAGTGGTCCCCTAGGTAACGTGCAGGAGCCAGTTAGAGCAATGTTTAGGTAATTGAAGGACCTACTGTCTTAGGCGTAGGTCCATCTTACCTTAAAATAAAACATTTAGTATTTTAAGGCTGTTCAAAGTGAACCGGTTTCGGAAAGAGTTATTGATTGGTTAGTTTATTACTCAAGGAGTCTGCGTTCAATCCCAGAATAATTCATAGGCAACCAGAACCTGCGCTGTCTAATGGTCTTATCGCCTTCAGTAGGGAAATGTCAATCTTTCGGAAGTAAAGTATTTTTAAATATTGACTTCAAAAAACCAATTTGACCAGCTCTGTGGCGTGTGGCCTCATCTTGTTAGAACCATATATCACTTATGTCGATTCTATCCAATTACGGTCAAAAGTAGTCTTTTGACATGGCCCGATAGCGAAGTTAATTGAGCTTAACATGCTCATCGCTTTCATCGACGAAAAAATATGATCCATTCGCACCTCCGGCATGAAATCCACACCACACGGTCGCTTGGAGAGAAGGCAATGGAGTCTCTCAAAGCACATGTGGATTTGTTGCTGTCCAATAACGCTTATTAATCTTATTGAAAACGTCAGTAAGTCAAAAATGTGTCTTTATCGCTGAAGATGATTTTTCGATGAAATTATGAATTTTGTTTAAATTTTTCCAGAGCCCAATCGGAGAAGTTTCGACGCTTTAAACGATCAAGAGTCTTCAGTTATTTGAACCCGGCCAGAATGCATCAAATCCCGCTCCTTTGTTGAATCATACTCGCTTATTATCCCATTCTTACTCTTAAATTCAATAGGCAGATGACATTTACGTCAACTTCCAAATGAGTATCAGTTCACTGCGAACGAAGAATGACAAACTGACAATTTTCTTCAGATCATTGCTATACCAGTAATTTACGACTAATGTGCTCTAATCTTCTATTTTGTGAAATGAATTTCATGTGATCCTACTGCTATTTGATGGACGAATACGACAAAAGCAGAACTGCACTAAGGAACTTGCAAAAAGATTCTTAACCGGTCATCATATTCCGAATCTTGCTCTCTACTATTTTATGGATACTGTAATCAGATTACAGCCATTGTGATTGTTCTCTTCGGTCATCGAAATCATAACTTCCGTTTAACAAACGTAAATCACTTAATCAGTTCTATTTCCAATTTCAATGTCAGTTGTGTAATTTTTTCGTTCCTAGAAATCAACATTTCATTCGAATTGATCTTACGAGTATCAATTAAGAGTTCCGCAACAGAAATTCTTCGAATACCTTTCGAAACTCCCATACATTCCCAATGCAACAACAGAAAAAAACACTAACAACCATTGGGCTACGACGGATATCTCTAACCGCAAAAACAAAACAGTTTCCATGGAATCCAAAGAGATAGAAACCACCACTAACAAAGATATACTTAGATACTCGTAGATACGTAAATTTATTACCCGAAAAAAGCCTACTACACCAGCCGCCCATCTACGGATGAACCCATATAATGCCCAAGATTGAGTCCCATCATAAAATGAGACCCCACAAGCTTAACGCTTTTACTATTAAATTGATTCCAGTTGCCAGATTCAAGACCCAAAGACCAACAGCAAATGCAAGCCCAAGTAACAACTTAATTCTTGCCGAACGCCCAGTGCGATCTCATCGTCGTCGTCGTCTTCGTCTTCGTGGGTCATAAAATCTATCCCTGCGTCTTGCCAACCGCCTGCTACATAATGCGGGAGGGGTGGGGGGGGGGGGCACCTTTACCATTCAGGCCATATATTCAAGGAATATTCCTACAAAAGAAGGAAACAACAAGAAAAGAAAATACCAAGAGGAAGAACAGAAATAGATAAAAAAAAAGTACACAAAGTCCGTATACAAAAGTAGGTAGTAGTACAGCGTACTGCTCCTAGCCGCCTCGTCCGCGTCCGCGCTTACGTCGCTTTGGCTCGGCATGGAGTGGATTTTAGCATTTCCGTGTGTGTCTACGGATAATTAAGCCATCAAGACCAGCATACTTTGCGCAGCAGGCGGCCGACGATCGAGCGGAAAAGGCCACCGATCGTCGTACTTGTAGTTGTTGTAATTGTTGCCGTTTTATGTGTACATGCGGATGTTGAAGTGGTACGAGTATCTCGAGCATTTAGGAAACCCCCGCAGTTAGTTTCGGATTCGGATTCGGACATCAGAATCTACTTAGATACGTGTAGACCGTTGTCCTTCACCGAAATAGCATACCCTCCCTAGTTATTCTTGTTTTTTTTGTTTTTTTTTTTTTTGAAAATGTGATGCTGCGCAAACCTTTTTCCTTTTATTCTTCCATTTTGTCGTTTCTTTTTGCCTTGGGATCGTTTCGTTTTTCCAATTTTTTGTTTTGTTGTGTGTTACATCTTTACTTCTAAGAATTTGTTTTAATCTTTTCTTGCGTTTCCACAAATCCGAAATTATAGGCCGGCAACGGAGGAGTTTTTTCGGTTGGACCGATCAGAGCTATTGTATTGAGTTTGGAATTGGGAATGGGATTGGGATCACCAGGTAGGTCGACGTCGTCATTTCATCTTCTCGTTTATGATCATCATGTGTTCTGTCACTTTTTTTTTTCTTCAGAATTCTTATTTTTTTCTTTTCGAAAATCTGTCGGGTGGGTCTTTGTTATTAAGACATCAGAAAAGATTCCGTGATTGTAACATTTCATAGTAAAGAATGATGTATTAGAGGATGACGGTCTCACACAAAGGTTTCTTGCAAAAAATTTAAACTACGTTGTATGATACCTGAGTTGAACCTTGGGTCTTACTTACAGGTAGTAAATTGCGTGCTCGGGATCCGAACAATAAATTAAATAGCCGTAGCTAATTTGTTTAAATTTTTTCAATTTAAAACCACTCAAATGATGTTGTTTGATGGCTTAATTTTCATGTGAAAGTTAGAGGAATTATTTTTAAGGGTGATTATGTTCCTGAATAAATAGTGATTAAAAAGTGTGGTCATACATTTTTATTGATAATATGCCGGTCATATGGCTTTGTACAATCGAGGGAATTCGTACTTGGGGTTTAAAAATATGATTCTCCTGCTTACGGGAAAAGCAAGTTCTTGTGTCAGTTATGTTTAAATTTTGAACCAACGTGTGGGGAGACTTGAGAGTAGTTGGTTGGGAAAATAGAACAAGAGTAGTGATTAAGCGACAGAATAAAAAAGTCCATATCAACGGTTTTCTCTTAAGCATTCAATAATTTAAAGCTGCCATTGCATTCTTGACGTAACTGCAAGTGTAACGGACATGTTTATATGAAACACACATTACTAGTGGTAATGCGGAATCATCATGGGACCGTAAATGGACGATAAACGATGTCCTTCTTGTTATCTGTATAAGTGTTGAAAAGTTATATTCGTAAGTCTTTAATGTGCACACGGTTCAACAGATCCCAGAACATTTAGTCAAAATCATGTTCGGAACTGCAGTGTTTCAAATGGTAAGGTAAGCATTTGTAGTGAGAAAGATAGTCTACACGCACCGGCAGCATTCGTCCGACTTCCAGTTACTAAAATTCGCTGATCGATTATAGGCGTGTCTTTAATACTAGATGTTTCAATGCGCCGATAGAACCTGAAATGTTGGAAGCAACTGCGTCTCACGCTAAAACTTTAAATGGGTCTATTGAAGGTGAAAAAACTGTTTTAGCCGCCTTTTTCACTAACAGTTCACTACAGTTCATGACGGTCCGTAATCTTTAGTCGGCTATCTGAAATCACGCTAGAGTAATTGGCAAATTTGTACGTCCGAGACTGGGTCTACGTTTCTACAGTCGCAGGGTGTTAAATCTGGACAATATTCTGGATGAGGAAGCAATTCTTGTTTCTTTTTTGGCCAAATGCGGTCATTGTAGCTTCAAATCGGTGTTGTATCGATCCAACGATAAGCTCGGGTAACCATAAGTGTTGTGATGAATTCATTTCATTTTCTTCACGGTTGCGAAATGGCGCAAAAACTCGTTCGGATTATAATTGAATGAACCCTTCTTTGAAATTGTCAAACAATTGCGTTTGTTGTCAATTGTAAGAAAACGCCGCACCTATCTAGCGGGTTGCATATATCCAAAGTGACAGATCTGTCTAAAAATTTGGATGCATCCTTTAAAAAATTCTTATTGACTTGAGGTTAAAACCCCATCTGTCTTAATTCACAGGGACTTATTGATCTTTACTTCAAGTTATAACCATCTTTAAAAAAGCACTGAATTATCATTCGCAGGAAGTCGCTAAAAGCAGGCTTCAAGTTAATCATCTAAAAATGAGGTAGGTACGAGAAGGTACGTTTTTTCCTGTCCTGTTTTTTTGTTTTGCCTAGACATCTCATCTCAGAAAACCTTTTTTATGGACATGTTGTCTAATGCAATGAAAGTCTTGCGAGAGTACGAGTTGCTCAGCACCTTAGTGTTTAAGCAATAAGTACAATTATACCTTACCTCGCTTGTTGCGAGAGTGATGGGGACACCGCGAATCATTTTCCCTGTTAGTATTCGTCATACAGGGTGTACGAGTATTGTACTCGGTGCTGGTGTTGCATTGTTGCAAGGGTTTTAAAAAGAATATCAATCTAGAGTTGAAAGCACTTGAATGGAAGAAATCGTGATGACATCGAAAACCTCTACCAGGGTGATGGCAATTATTGCTGATTTTTCCTAACAAGTATTCATTTAGTTTGCAACACTCTACACTTCGATTGTACATGAATGAAAGCCCAAAGTTCTTATGTTTTTTGTTACGCTATGACCCTCACAACAAGAAACGCTTTAATCAATAAAATGTATAACCAAACCTTTATTGTAACTGTATAAGAATTATAATACAATAATTTTTTTTATTTCCTTTGCAGGGTAAAGCGAGAGGCAACCGAACAGCAGTATACCTCAGATCAGTGTTTCAATCCCACCTACAATCCTTAGGATATTCAGTACAAAAACATGCTGGCAAAGTACTATTTGTAGCTATTTTAGTCTTAAGTACGTTTTGTGTGGGCCTTAAAAGTGCGCAAATTCATTCCAAAGTCAATCAATTATGGATACAGGGTAAGCTTAAAACAAAACTAAAGACCTTGCCGAAGTCTTAAACTAATTTTTCTGTTTAATTCATTACAGAAGGTGGACAATTGGAAAAAGAACTCGCCTACACGAAAAAAGCCATTGGAGAGGTAGAATCATCAACGCATCAATTGTTTATTCAAACAGCACATGACCCTAATGCTTCAGTGCTACATCCACAAGCTTTGCTCACGCATTTAGAAGTACTTAAGAAAGCAACTTCTGTAACAGTGCATATGTTCGAAACTACATGGAGCCTGCGAGATATGTGCATCACACCGATTATACCCAGTTTCGAGGATCATTATTATATGGAACAGATATTCTCTCATGTGATACCGTGCTCGATAATGACACCACTGGATTGCTTTTGGGAAGGTAGTCAGCTACTAGGACCAGAATATCCTGTTCAAATACCGTAAGTGACGATTCTTATTTAATTTTCGTGTTCCAATTGTAATTGTTTTTGTTGTAGGGGCTTGGAAAAGCGCATGAAGTGGACCTGGTTAAATCCGTTAAATTTCCTTCAAACAATGAAAGCGGATGTTGAGGGTCGTTTTCCCATTGACTTTGTCGAGCAGTATATGAAGCGAGCTGGTATTTCTTCGGGCTACACAGAGAAACCATGTTTAAATCCACAGAATCCGCAATGTCCGGACACAGCGCCGAATAAGAATAGTATACAGCCACCAGATATTGGTTCTATCCTCACCGGTGGATGCTATGGTTATGCCACGAAATATATGCATTGGCCGGAAGAACTTATAGTTGGAGGGGTAGTACGAAATCGTACAGGACATTTGAAAAAGGCCAAAGGTTTGCAGACAGTAGTACAACTTATGACAGAGAAAGAGATGTATGATGCGTGGTATGATCAGTATAAAGTACACCACATTAGTTGGTCACCAGAAAAAGCCGCTGAGGTGCTAAATGCATGGCAAAAAAAGTTTGCGAATGAAGTCGATACGTTATTGAAGAACTCGCGCATTTCGAATTCGTATGACGTTTACGTGTTTTCATCAGCGTCTTTGGATGATATTTTAGCAAAATTCTCACATCCGAGTCCACTGAGTATCGCTATTGGGGTTGTAGCAACTGTTTTGTATGCATTTTGTACTTTAATCCGTTGGAAGGAACCAGTCAAAGGACAGAGTAGTGTTGGAGTTGCTGGTGTCTTACTTATTGGAATGTCTACGGCTGCGGGTCTTGGTCTTTGCGCATTACTTGGGATAGTTTTCAATGCTGCAACCACACAGGTTGTGCCATTTTTGGCTCTTGGTCTTGGTGTGGATCATATTTTTATGTTGACCGCGGCTTATGCTGAAAGTAATCGAAAGGAAGAAACGAAATATATTCTTAAGAAAGTCGGTCCGAGTATATTATTTAGTGCTCTAACCACTGCAGGTAGTTTCTTTGCGGCGGTATTCATCCCTGTACCAGCTTTAAAAGTGTTTTGCCTTCAAGCAGCGATCGTTATGTGTTTCAATTTAGCTGCAGCATTATTAGTATTTCCCGCTATGATATCCTTAGATCTGCGTCGAAGAACAGCTGGAAGAGCTGACATATTCTGCTGTTGCTTTCCTATTTGGAAAGAAAAACCAGTTGCTGTGACATCGTCTAGTGTTTATGCACCATCAAGTTTAAATAACAATCGCTATGAGAATCCCAGAAACCTTGGCTATCCCGTCAAGAATTGCAACAATCGTAGTGCTGGCATTGGTGGCACTCAACTAAATCAAATCAATCAAGAAGAAGCCCTATTATCCTGTGCAGAAAAACGAATGTTACGATTTTCATTAGCAAAATTCGCTTATAAATACTACACTCCATTTTTAATGAAGAGCTCAGTTAAATTTCTCGCGGTGATGGTGTTCACTGGAACTTTGATTTTTGGATTTTACTCATCAATGAAATTACAGGATGGCTTGGATTTGATTGAATTAGTTCCGAAGGACACAAATGAGTACAAGTTTTTGAATGCTCAAACATCAATGTTCGGTTTCTATAATATGTATGCGGTGACGCAGGGAAATTTAGAATATCCAACGAATCAAGTATTGTTGCATGAGTATCATGAGGCTTTTGTGCGTGTACCGCATGTGATAAAGAATGATAATGGTGGACTTCCAGATTTTTGGTTAACATTGTTTCGTGATTGGCTTTTAAATCTTCAAGACACATTCGATCGCGAGAAGAATGACGGTCGTATTACTCAAGAGGGTTGGTATCCCAATGCGAGTAGTGATGCCATTCTGGCGTACAAGTTAATGGTGCAGACTGGCTATGTGGATAATCCGATTGACAAAAGTTTGGTTGGTGAAAATCGGTTAGTCGATAGAGAAGGAATTATTAATCCAAAGGCGTTTTACAATTATCTCTCAGCATGGGCGCATAGTGATATATTTGCTTATGGTGCTTCTCAGGTTGGTATCCATTATATATATTTTGCTTCTACGAACGATTTATAAAATTTGTGATGTCTCTGTTTTTCTAGGGGAAACTACGTCCTGAGCCGAGATTTTACTATCACTCATCAAAAGAGTTTGATTTGAAAATTCCAAAGAGCCTACCATTGGTGTACACTCAATTGCCCTTTTATTTACATGGACTGAAAGATACATCAGAAATCAAGAGTCTCATTGGTCATATACGTGATCTGAGTGTTAAATTCGAGGCAAGAGGATTACCAAATTACCCATCAGGTAAGTTTGTTTACCTTTTTGAAAGGTGTATTTTTTTAATTTGAAATTTTCTTTTCTACTTAATAGGCATTCCATTTATATTTTGGGAGCAATATATGACGTTGCGTTCTTCATTGGCATTTATCTTATGTTGTTCATTGATGGCTGCCTTTGTACTGGTTTCGATATTGCTGCTATCTGCGTGGGCTGCTTTTTTAGTAGTTATAAATGTATTAGCATCATTGGTGCAGATTTTTGGTGCAATGACGCTTCTGGGTATAAAGTTATCAGCTATTCCGGCTGTTATATTGATCTTAAGTGTTGGATTAATGGTCTGCTTTACTGTACATGTATCTTTGGTAAGTTCTTTACATTCGATTTTTTTATTTTAAGCATCCCTAAGCCAGCTTGCTTTATGTCTCACTACAAGTAACTGGTGTTCGCTACTATAACTAGATGTTAGTACGTCTTTTCTTTTCTGCTTCAAAAGAAGCAAATTTTTCGAGCCGCATCTAGAGGGTAGACTCGTTCCTTGTATTGCATAAACTCTTAGAATGTGATCCACAATATGTGTATCAACTCAACTTTCCGTTATTTTTTATAGAACAATGGAAAAGTATATAAAGGGATTACCGCTTTGTCATTCTTAAAGGATTTGTTAGAAGTTAAAAGAACCACGTCTTTTGTTAGCTGCGTCGGTTCTCACTCAATCCGCAAAATCACGGCAATCAAGCAACGTTGTCATTGGAACCTACTTGTACTTGGTATAAGAAACTTTTGAAGTTTTAACAAATAAGAATTTTCTGAGATTCACTATACTTTTACTTGAACATTTTTACAATTTACCGAACTCGACGTTCTATGTTGAAACAGAATGTGTGATCAGAAGTGCCGTACGAGATGACCTCTTATAGCGCACGCGTGATATGATTGTGTTTTAATAGCTAAAACTATAGTATTGATTATCAAGTCCGGTCCTACTGACTACCTAATTTGTTATATATGGTACTTAACTGCAGTACATCCAATGATCCTTTCATTTGCAATCGTCTGCAGCTTTATTTTTTTCATTTTTGGCGTTAAACAATTTGTTTCTTTGTGGGCTCGTCGTCTAATATTTGAGTATTTCATACGCCTCTGACAATGTGGTCTTTCGTCAGCACTTAAATTCTGAACACACTACCTCAGACAAGAGCGAAAAGTTTGAAAGTAGCAAAACCTTCTTCTCAATATCTCTAATTTTTTTTGTTTTTTATGGATGTTTTTCTGCTGTATAATAAATAGTGCACTTCACATACTCGTAAAACATTTCTCAATTTCTACAGTAACATGCATGCAAATGGTTTACCATTTTCTATTGTCAATAATTCAATGATTTTGAAGCGCTTGACCCCTATGATCGGCTTTTCATTCGGAAAATACCATTTTATTTTATGAGGTGATGAAATTGCGTACAAGCAATTATAACAAATTATAACATTTCGAACAATTGAGGCGCTGATTTATTTTCTGAAACCGCTGCCGAAGATTTTCTTATTTAGGGCGATATTCATCGGGTTTGCTCTAAGGTCGAAATCTTAGAACCAAATCATAGAGTTTGGTTGCTTGTAATGATGAATCTGCATAGCAAGAAAGGCGCAGTAACTAGTTAGAATAATTTTATTCAATTGAGCGGTTTCCCGATATCTCATGTTGTACTTCTAGGGATACACAAAGGTTTGATATTATTCAAGCAAGAACATACACGTTGTCGCACGTTTGCTTAAATCTTATAAATACATATCATGTGTGTTAAATTGATTGCGAATTTCAGGTTATGTTTTTTTTTTAAAGATCTATTGGAGTGTGGACTTCTGTTGACTGGGTGTACTTTCCTCAAAACCAACTTTTGGAATTCTTACTATGTCATCTACCACTACTTTCTACAATACCAATATATTAAAAATCAAATTTATTGCTTTTTTTTCTCAGAAATACTCATATCTTGGAACCCAGATATCCAACATCGACATTGATCCATTATTTGAGATCAAAAGCTTAACTTATTCAAATTGTTTGTCCCTTATTTAGATAATTCCTCGGAAAGTCATACTTTAGGGAGTTTTTGTTTATTTTTGTGTAACTCCTTATCCCTTTTTCCTGTATCTTCATGTCTTTCTTGATTTAATTTTTCCCCAGATCAATTCATATTAAATAGATGTTCCTTTTTTTTTTTACAGGGTTTTATGACATCTGTAGGCAGCCGTGAGCGTCGCATTTTACTTTCAATGCAAGTATCAATGGGACCACTTGTGCACGGTATACTTACTTCCGCTCTGGCAGTTTTTATGCTGTCTACATCACCCTTTGAATTTATCATACGCCATTTCTTTTGGTTACTTCTGGTCGTGTTAACTGTTGGTGCTGTCAATGGTCTTATATTCTTCCCCGTTATACTAAGTATGGTTGGACCAGAAGCTGAACTAATTCCCCTCGAGCATCCAGATCGAATTTCAACACCCTCACCGATTTTGTCACGCAACAAAAGAAGTGCGAATAAGACTGTAATTGTTAATGGATCACGTACACGTTGTAATAAACCTCACTATCATCACAAGCATGTGAACATCAATGATCCATCGTTGACAACTATTACTGAAGAGCCACCGTCATGGAAGTCATCATCATCATCTATAACAACAAATAATGATTGGAATCAAAATAACGGTGGTGGTATCGGTGGCAGTGGCAATAGTAATACAAGCAACAGTAGCAATAATTATCACTACCAACCGCAGCAGTCACAACCACCACCAAGTCAACAACAACAACAACAACAACAACAACAACAACAACAACAACAACACCAACAACAACAACAACAACAACAACAACAACAACAACAACAACAACAACACCAACATCAGCAGCATCAACCACATTACGTCTCATCGAAAAACATCAATTATAGCGGAAGCAGCGGCGGCATTGGAGTTGGTCGAGCCAATCATTTAGGTGCAAACTATCCTGAACTCCAAAGTATTGTAGTCCAGCCGGAAGTGACCGTTGAAACACATCACTCTGACACAAATACAACAAAGGTGACAGCTACAGCCAATATTAAAGTAGAACTTGTCACACCAGGACGAGCATCAAGAAGTTATAACTTCACTAGCTAGCGTTAAGTATTCCTCCTCTACATTAATTATAAATGATTTCTTTTTAATTTTATTATAATATTATTTATTTTTTCATTAAGATATTAATTTTAGTTTAAAGAAAAGTATATAAGAGTCTTCGTTAAAAACAAAAAATAAATTTAATGAATTTATAACGCGACTAGTATTAAAAGGAAAAAAGAAAAAAAAAAACAACAATTTATGTAAATACGAGTAAAAGCCGAATGATTAGTTTAGATGCTTCTTATTCTTATTTAGAATGCTAATCATCGTATTTAAAAAGAAAACAAAACAAAATAAAAACCCGACTTCTCTTTTGTACATGTACTTATTAGGTTTAGTTATTTTTAGTCAAACTTGACCGAAAAAAGAAACCGTTGTTATTTAGAAAAAACATATTTATTTATACATTTAAAACAAACGAAAAAAGAAAAGAAACAAAACTATTATAAGACACCACGTGAAAAATAACAGTTTATTATCATATAGCATGTAAAGATTATTCTTTTCTTTTTTTTCATCATTTGCAAAATGTTAAACAAGACTGCAGAATAATTTATATAAAATGATAATGAGAAAAAAAAGGAAAGAACAAAAGGAAAACTATATTTTATACAAACAAATCATAAACAAAGACTGAAGTGTTATTACATATCATTTGTCCAAAAGAAAATAAGAAGAATTTCGATCTGGCAGCTCTATTTTTATTTGTATTACAATTTACTGTCACACTTTACGAGTAGATTTTAAGGTAGAAAAGAAATAAAAAGGTTTCTAACGAATGTAATCAAGTTGTGCTTTTCATTAAAACTTTTGTGCTCAAGTTATGCTTATTGCCGCACTTTTGCGCGCCACCTTAGGATTGGTGTTCTTTAATACGATGTCCCTCTAAATAGGAATTAGAGACTCCCTGTGTCGGTTCCTTAATTTTCATTCGCTCATCTTAAGTGATTTATTGGAGTCAGAAAAATAGCCGATCGATATAATTAGGAACTAGCTTTCATCTATATACTATAATATTATAAAGAGGAAAGATTTGTAAGTTTGTTTGTAATGAATAGGTTCAGAAACTACTGGGCCGATTTAAAAAATTCTTTCACCATTAGAAAGCTACATTCTTCGTGAGTAACATAGGCTATATTGGATTTTCCAAAAGTTTAGGGTTCCGTACGAAATCTCAAATAATGTAACCCAAGGTGTAAAAAAATAACTCATAAAATTCCTTACATTGCGTACGCTGCGAAAACTATTGACGATAGTACAAAATAATGTTCTACAATATCAAAGAACACATTAAAATCTACAAAACAGTCCGCGATAGCATATATATAAAACTATAATAGTTTCTTCACTATAACTACTTTTTCATGTTACAAAATTATTAAAATGGGTAGTAAATTTTCAGATTATGTTTTTGGTACCTTGATATTAATCCTTATCCAAATAAATTGCTTTGATATTATTAAACCTAAGTTTAATTAAAAGTTCTTTTTAGAACTACACTACCCGGCTGCGGGCTGATGAGTACATTCATCTCAGAGATGCTTTAAATCAAGATGCAAATGTTGATCCATCAAATATCGGTCAACATGTAATCTTACCATCTTCATTCACAGGTTTTCCGCGTTACATGCAAGAAAAAACACAGGACGCAATGACTTACGTTCGAAGTTATGGAAGACCCGACTTATTCGTCACTTTCACATGTAACCCGCAATGGACTGAAATTAAAGCGGAACTATTACCAGGTCAGCGGTCATTCAACGTCATGACATACTTTCAAGGGTATTTCATTTAAAGATGAAGAAATTTATAAAACTATTTACTAAAAATCAAATATTCGGCAAAGTGAAGTGTTAAATGGCAGAATGTGTGGAATGGCAGAAGCGCGGCTTACCACATCGTCATTTGCTGTTCTGGTTAGAAAGAAAAATCCAGCCAGACGAAATTGATAGTATTATAGTTGCTGAACTACCCGATCAACAAAACGATCCGATATTGTACAATATCGTAACTAAAAATTGGTGCATGGACCATGCGGAGAGCACAACTTAGCAGCACCATGCATGAAGAATGGTATCTGCACAAAAAAATACTCTCGACGTTTCGTCAACGATACCCAGACCGGAGAGGATGGGATTACTTTTGTATTCGCTAGAGATTTCCGACAAACACTACCTGTTATTAACAGAGGAACGCGTGCAGACATTATAAAATCTTGCTTAAAATCATCTGTCCTATGGACAACGATTCAAAATTTGAATTTACGAACCAATATGAGAGCTCACCTTTGCGGAAATATACATAATAATTTCCCGCCACAACTGCTAAGACTTGGGCAGGGAATTTTTCCATCTTATTTAAACAGTTTTTACGACGGCCTTTTGGAAAGTTTGAGTCCCTATGCCAAATAGTCCATAATTTAGACAATTTAATAGATACCGTATATCCTTAAATTGAAAATTTACAAGAAAAAGATTTCCATTGGCTGTGTTCTAGAGCAATAGTGTCACCTGGGAATGAAACTGTTAACGAAATAAACAATTTGATTATGCAAAAAGTTCGTGGCCAGGTCAAAATTTATAAATCGATCGATAACGTAACTTATATCGAGGACGCAGCACATTACCCACAGGAATTCTTAAATGCATGAATTAAAATTAAAACCCGCAACACCAATCATGGTCTTAAGAAATTTAAGCCCTCCTAACATGTGCAATGGGACAAGCCTATTTATACATAAGGGAATTGAAGGACAATTAAATTGTAGCGACAATTATCACCGGTTGGCTCATATACATAGGATACCGATGATTCCTACAGATTTACCGATTCCGTTTAAAAGACTTCAATTTCCTGTGAAAACATCTTTTGCTTTTACAATTAACAAGTCCCAGAGCCAAACCTTCGATTTAGTAGGGATTGATCTACGAAAAGAATGCTTCACTCATGGCCAACTATATGTTAGCTTATCGCGAATCGGAGCACCTACCACAAAATAAAACAACATCAAATGTTGTTTACAGAGAAGCTCTATAATCCACTAAACTTTACACAACTAAAAATTCTTTCACTCAAATAACCTTCTTTTATAGCTCAAAAAACTGCTTCACTTATAGGCCGGGAAATTTCCACGGAAACGTTTTTGCCACCCGTGCGAAGCCGGGGCGGGTCGCTAGTTTACTTTATGATAATTCTGACATTAAAGCAATTTACATTGAAAGTAAACCCAAAAAAGATTGATAAATCTGATATGCTAATGGTGAAAACGTTAGTACTTTAACAAACGCGCGCTTAGTGGGTTTTTTGTTCCTCCTAAATGTTTGCACATAGTTTTGGCCAAGAGAAATTACTGTGAAAAGAATTCAACAAAACTCGAAAAGCGTATTTTTAAAAATACATTATGCTTAAATTACTTGCAGTTAGTTTTATTATTGTGGTGATTTAAATGCAAAACACAACTTTTTGGGTTCAAGATGCTCATACAGATAGTAGAGCCTATGTAGACAAAGTCTTTAACTATCTCAAAGTTAAATCTGACGAGGTGGACGTTCTGTCCGAGATGTCGGTGTTGGGTTACCCTTGTGCTTGACAAAGAATGCGTTCGGAATTGTAGGAACGGCAATTTCAGTTCCATGTGTCATGATTGGATCTTTACTTTCAGTTCTTACTTAGAACTTGTTAATGTATTGCTTTAATAAACGTAACTCGTTTATATTATTTAAAACGATAAAATGGGTTATCTACTTCACTACAAATATTCTATAACCAAAATTATGTGAACACATTTCCTACAGAAGTTAGGATTAGGAAGGATTTGCTAAGTCCTTTGTTACCTTGGTGGACACGAAAACAGAGAAGAGTTTTTTTTCAAGGGAAATTCAAGCCAAACGATACTCATAACAACGAAAATAAGCCTGAGAGTAAAAGCGCAAGCCAAGATAGACCACCCGGAGCTTTTGGTTCATTTAATAAAATTTAAAATTTTTAAATTTTCTTTACTAATTTAAATTATAAAAAAATAGAAAATATGTGTATTCCGCGAAGATTGATGCATTAAAGTAATTGTTGAGGTGGTCTAAGTAAAAATATTAGTTTGATTGAAATTTGGATTAACATGGGCAAAGCGAAATCCCCAAACAATATTTAAATGGCTCAATTGGCTTACTACATGTTTAACATTTAATCGGGTGTGCTAAAGCTAAAAAAATTATTCGATGTTTTAATGTGGTTTATTCTAACTTGATAAACAAAGATTCTTACGGGAAAAACATCGGCCAATAGAAGATCAAATTTGCAATGTGCTTGTAATTCTTGTCACTCAGAAGTAGAAATAAAGCAAAGAGTCGGTGTTAATGCTAGTGTTTCGACAGTTAGAAGAATAATCGTGCTTACTATCTGAAACGTCTGAAACTTCAAAAGAAGCTTCTTTTGAACCATCGACGAAAATGTATGCGGTTGGAATTGGAGGTCACATATGGCTTCACAAGAGGAATGACGTTAAGTTGTTGTGATTGGTCCAATTGCAAACTCGCCCTTAACCTCAACTTTTCTACGACCAGGCCACCTAGATTCCAACACCTGAATTTTCCTTCAGCTGTCAGTTTGAAAAATAAATGCTTTCTTTATTATTTCGGAGCCATCAAGAGAAGGAAGTGCAAACCGCGGTAAAATCCCTTTTTACTCTAGCAATCCCATAAATATTGTAATATTTCGGCTAGGTTTCGAAATGATAAAACGTTATTCTGTTTCTAAAAACACTCTATTTATTACTATTTAAATACAACTTTTTATTAATTCACAAACAATTTCACTTCTATTTCACAATTCAAATCTCTTATCTTTCACTTAGTAAGACTTAGGTCCTTTTCCATCGCTTTCCAAAAATCAACTTATCGTCCGCAGTTTCTCATCCTGTATTTATACTACATTTGTCGGGTTCTAGTTCTTTCTGGTAACTTCTGGTTTGAAACTGGGGTAATAACTGAACTCTCCAACGTGGAGAGTTTGTATGATCCTAAAACTATGCAACACTGGATAATTGATTTAATCACATATATACCACAATATCCCCCTCTTAAACTTGTTCGTCCCGAACAAACTCTTCGCCATTCTGCCCAATATAGCGATGTATTCGATCCACATGAACCACTTTCATCTTGCCTCTTCCTCGTTGAATGCGATAGACAACATCGTTGATGCGTTTTACGACTTTATATGGTCCTTCCCAGTCTTGCTGTAATTTGGGTGATACGCCTTTCCGTCTATGGGGGTTATATAGCCACACTAGATCTCCTTCCTGGAATCCCGTTGTGGTCGCCTTGACATCATACCTCGTCTTCATGCGGTCACTGGCTATCTTGATCTTATCCCTGGTTGTTTGGTGCACGTCCCTAATAATCCGTCTGAGGTCTGCGACGTAGTCGTCTTCATTTCTGTTCTCTTCAGACGGCGGTGATCCAAACATCAATTCACTAGGTAACCGGATTGTTCGACCGAAAAGGATTTCCGATGGAGTGTGACCTGTGGTGTTGTGTACTGCACTCCGATAGGCTAATAGAAACATTGGAATTTGCCTATCCCAATCGCATTGCTTGTCGCCAACGACCTTTGATAGGTGTTCATTCAAGGTTCTGTTGAAGCGTTCTACCATCCCGTCCGATTGTGGGTGGAGCGGTGTTGTTCTTGTCTTTTTAATCCCCAGTAGCTCGCACACCCCTTGGAAAATCTTAGACTCGAAGTTACGCCCTTGATCCGAGTGCAATTCCATCGGTACGCCGAATCTGCTCACCCAGTTGTAAACGATCTGCTCAACCACGGTTTTGGCTTCTTGGTTAGGGATAGCAAAAGCCTCAGGCCACTTGCTGAAGTAATCCATAACAACAAGAATGTAGCGATTTCCATTTTCGGTTTCAGGAAACGGTCCTGCAATGTCAACTGCGATTCTCTCGAATGGCGCTCCAACGTTGTATTGCTGCATTCTGCCGTGAGTTTTAACCCTCGGGCCTTTACTGGCGGCGCAGGTGACACACTTTCGGCACCAATTTTCTACATCGTCCTTGGCGTGCACCCAATAAAAACGTTCTCGCACCTTTTCTAACGTCTTATTCACTCCCAGATGGCCTCCGGATATTCCATCGTGCAGTTCCCTTAGCACGTCACTGACTCTCGACCTTGGCAGAACGAGCTGCATCACAAACGACTTTCCATCCGAGCTTTCCCACCTTCGCCTCAAAACACCATCTTGAACTTGAAGCGAGTCCCACTGTGCCCAGCATGCCTTTAGTTCGGGACTTTTATTGGATATTTCCTGCCAATCTGGTTTTTCTTCATGTTCTTTCCAGGCGAGAATTGGCTCGATATCCGGATCCTCTTTTTGGGCGTTTCGCATTTCACTTTCATTCCAACCATCAGTGGGCTCAGCTCTTAGTCGTTGAGTGGATACCGCATCTTTTTCTTCTTGTCGTGCGCAATGTTTGCAATCAGATTTGCAAGGTCGCCGGGACAGAGCATCCGCATTAGAGTGAAGGCTTCCCTTTCGATGCTGTATCTCGTAGTCGTACATCTGGAGTCGTTCAATCCACCTTGCGACTTGTCCTTCAGGATTTTTAAATTGCAGCAACCACTTCAGAGATGCATGGTCTGTGCGAAGAATGAATTTTTGCCCGTACAGGTACTTATGGAAATGCTTTGTTGCCAAGACCAAAGCAAGAAGTTCCCGCCTGGTAACACAGTAGTTCCTTTCCGGCTTAGAGAGCACCTTACTAAAGTAGGAAACAACTTTCTCTTGCCCGTCATGCATCTGCGAAAGGACAGCTCCAATTCCGACGTTACTAGCATCTGCATCCACAATAAATGTTTTTCCTGGAGTAGGGTACACTAGTACAGGGGCCTCACATAGTTGTTGTTTGAGAGTTTTGAAGCTTCTTTCGCATTCACTTGACCATTTGAATTGTTTTCCCTTTTCTGTAAGTTGATGTAAACTCTTTGCGATCCCAGCAAAATCCTTCACAAACCGCCTGTAGTACGTAGCGAGTCCCAGAAAGCTTCTCAGTTGGTGTTTGTCTCTTGGGACTGGCCAATTTTTCACCGCTTCGATCTTTTCTGGGTCTGTCCGTACCCCTTCGGATGAGATGATGTGTCCCAAGTATTTGACATCTGGCCTAAAGAGATGACACTTCTTCGGGTTTAGCTTTAGCTGTGCACTTCGTAGTCTTTGGAACACTTCCTTTAAGTTATCTCGATGTTCTTGAAAAGTTTTGCCGACCACGATGACATCGTCCAGGTAGACCAAACAGGTTTTCCATGTCAGTCCCAGCAAAACGCGTTCCATTAGACGCTCAAAGGTTGCCGGAGCATTGCACAATCCGAATGGCATTACTGCGAACTGCCAAAGCCCGTTTCCTGCGGTGAAGGCTGTCTTCTCACGGTCCTCCGGATGGATCTGTACTTGCCAGTAGCCACTTTTCAAATCAAGTGTGGAGAACCATTGCGCTCCTGACAGTGTGTCCAGTGTGTCGTCAATCCTTGGCAACGGGTAGCTATCCTTCTTGGTGACATTATTTAGCTGGCGATAATCCACGCAGAATCTATTGGTGCCGTCTTTCTTCTTGACCAGTACAACGGGTGATGCCCACGGACTCTTTGAGCCTTCAATCAACCCTTCATTTTCCATAGTCGAAACCATTTCTGCAACCTCCGTCTGCTTAGCTAATGGTAAACGCCTAGGAGGTTGACGTATGGGTCTTGCATCTCCAGTGTCTATTCGGTGTTGTACCAAATGTGTGCTGCCATATTCGCCATCCTGCGAGGCAAATACGTCTGCAAATTCGTTGATTAGTTCCTCTGCCATAGCTCGTTGCTCCTGGTTCAGCTCGGTTTGCCGGAGTATAGTTCTTTTCAACTCAGCTGTGCTACTTGATGGCAAAGATATAGCAGCATTCTCCTTCGACAACTTGGTGACAGCAGTTATCGGTACGCACGCTCCGATCGATTGTCCTTGCTTTAGTTTGATGCTCTTATTTCCCACATTCAAGATTCTTACTGGGACCATTTTGCCTTTCGGCTCAACGAGCATCTTTCCCACGACGTAATTCTGATAATGATTTTTAGAGTCCGGCTCAATCAAATAGAATCGATGGCCCCCAAGATCACCTTCCAGCTGCGCCCAAATTAGTGTCTCTGCGGAAGGTGGTAAGATCTCGTCCTTGTTGACTACTGTCCTAAGGCATGCGGCATTCTCATTCCCGTACACCATTGGAATCTCGACGTTCCTGTACTTAAGTACTTGAGTTCCGATGTCGAGCACTACATTATGCGCCTTCATAAAGTCAACTCCAATGATGCACTCGTCGCATATATCGGCCACTAGGAATACGTGGGTGAATGTTAGTCCTGCCAGATTGATCGTAAGAACAACTTCTCCATACACCTTTGCCGTCGCTCCTGTTGCTGTTTTCAAGCAGTAGCTACTGGTATTGTGCAGCCATGAATCATGGGCGATCTCCCTTCTTATAATGGAAGCGGTGGCACCGGTGTCAATGGTGGCCACGCATTTATTCTGGCCAATGTGGGCTTCCACTGTAAGACTCTTGTTACTTCGTTTTGTTTGGGAGACTTGGATTTTGATCCTGGGGGCGTCAATTCCAGAAACCAACTTCTGCCCCTCGAAGTTGGTTCTTACACGTTTCCCGCCTGTTGACTTGACGTTGCGCTGCTGGCAGGATAGATGTCATTCCTGCCAGATGCCTCTTCGTTACGTCTCCTAGCAGCGCATTGTGGACAACTGCGTTGTTTAAGTGGAGACCTGCACTCACGCTGCAGATGTCCTATTTTGTTGCAGTTCCAACAACGGACTTGTCCTCCACGCACACTGTTCCGCTCCACGACGTCTGCTCGTTGGCAGGAGCATTCCACGGCTGTCACTTCTCTCACGCGGTGGATTCCTTGAGATGCTTGGTCGGCAGCTTTCATCGTCAGGGCAAATGCTAGGGCCTCAGGAAGGGTTCGTTTTCCAGCCATTCTTACAGCCATTTGCAACTGCCTATCTTCAATCGCTTGGGTAAACGCCTCTACAGCCATTTCGTTGATAAGGTCTTCTCCGGCATTAGGATAAGATAGATGCGCCAACCGTTCGATATCGGCCTGCAACTGCTGAAGTGTTTCGCCCCTCTTCTGGACTCTGCTGCGCAGTTGGACTCTGTATACTTGCTGCATATGGTCATATCCGAACCGCATTTCTATGGCTTTAACCAAAGCGTCGTAGTTGAGTTGTTTATCTTCTGAGATGGTTTGCAGCAATTCCGCAGCTGTACCTCTCAGTGCCAGCGTGAGTGCAATCGACTTTTCTCCGTCGTCCCAGTTGTTGGTCATGGCAGCTGCTTCAAATTGTCTTCTATATATTGGCCACGATGTTTGGCCATCGAAGACAGGCGGTTGCATCTCTTTCCTTCTAGGGCTGTCTGTAGAAATTTCTCGGACTTTCTGTTTCTTTACTCTCTCTAGTTCTTTCGCAAGATTCTCGATATTGTGTTCAACCTTCTCGAATTGTGCCTCGTGCATATTTAATTTTTGATCGATTATTTCGAATTTCGCTTCTAGAGAATTCTTGAACTCTTCGACAGTGTCTTTTTGTGCGGAAATAATGGAATTCTTCTGTTCTTCTAGAGAATTCTTCTGTTCTTCTAGAGAATTCTTCTGTTCTTCTAACTTAGAATCCATACTTCTCCTTTGTTCTTCTAACTTAGAATTCAATCCTAGGAGCAATTCCATCATGGCAGACATGTCAACCCCTGTGCTTACAAGCTCCTCTTCTACGTCGAACGACATGGATTTAGGATCTTTTCCATCTTTTTCGATCGCTTCTTGTAGCCGAAGAATCAAATCACTTTTCCCTCCAGCTGCGGAGAGATTCCGCTTATCTAGCTCCATTTTCAGCTGGGGTATACTTAGCTCCAGCAATGTACGTGCCATTTTTTTTTTATTTTTTTTATTTTTATTTTTTTTTTTATTTCACAGCACTCAGAATAAGTTTTATCCCACTTCTGACACCAATGTAATATTTCGGCTAGGGTTCGAAATGATAAAACGTTATTCTGTTTCTAAAAACACTCTATTTATTACTATTTAAATACAACTTTTAATTAATTCACAAACAATTTCACTTCTATTTCACAATTCAAATCTCTTATCTTTCACTTAGTAAGACTTAGGTCCTTTTCCATCGCTTTCCAAAAATCAACTTATCGTCCGCAGTTTCTCATCCTGTATTTATACTACATTTGTCGGGTTCTAGTTCTTTCTGGTAACTTCTGGTTTGAAACTGGGGTAATAACTGAACTCTCCAACGTGGAGAGTTTGTATGATCCTAAAACTATGCAACACTGGATAATTGATTTAATCACATATATACCACAATATTATACCTCCTTTCCAGAAATAAATACACGAGTACACAAATATATTTTGAGTCTGCATTCATTTCAAATACTTCGGCTCCGGAATATTCTTTATTTCGCGCACTTAAATTGCGCACGCTGCCGCCAGAAGAAAGCAATTCTTATTCGCACGCCGCCAGAAGAAAGCCATTCTTATTCGCGCACTTGAGCTGCGCACTCCGCCGACAAGAAAATCATCACATGATACGCCACTCACCGCCTCGCCTAAGTCCACGTTTGCAAAACATGGATACCTCAACTCCTATTACAAACAGCGCCGCCATAGCATCACAGAACTCTCCTTTGCCTACCACCTCTGCCACCACCGGATCCTTTTCTTCTGACCACACTTCACCCGCTGTCGCTAGTGCAATGCAGGAAGAGTTTGTCAAAAGTGCGGCCCCCGTTACCGCAGCTCAGAGACAAGCTGCTTCCACTTCTTCATTGGATGTCACCGCATTAAGGTCAGAAGCAAGTGCCACCAAAATCTCCGCCACCGCAAAGCACAACGAAGGGATAATATTGACATCCAACGTTGCAGATGCCTCGCCACAAACAGGTGCTTTGGTGGACGCCGCTTCAGCCTCCAATGAACCATTTCCATTTACGCTCTTCGAGAGCAAATTTCCGGACTGGAAAGTCAACTTAAGAGCATGCAGGTCATGTTGAGGAATAGTGATTTGCAATGCAATACACTAAAAATGGCTCTACAGACACAGTCGTCTACTCAACCTCCGTCTTACTTGCTATCCGTCTCCATTCCTAGGCCAGAGTACGTAACGGCATCGATGCGCCAGCAAACGTCACTTCAGTTTCCCGCTATAACAGGATCATTTGATCTCCAGCCAAGTCAAGTCAACCTATCTCAGGCCAAAACGCTATCGACCAACAGCCAAGCACCAGTATGTACACAATGGTGCCACGTAAGGTCCAAGATATTCCAACGTTTTCTGGGAACCCTGATGATTGGCCGATATTCTACGCCACATTTATGCAATCAACTGCCGCGTATAATTATCATAATCTGGAGAACAACCAGATGTTGCAGAAATATCTACAAGGTGAAGCGAAAGAGGTCGTGAAGTCTCTCTTGATTCACCCAGCCAACGTTGGAAATATAATTGAAGAACTTCGTTTTCGATTTGGTCGCCCTAAACAACTAATATTGCGAATCCTTCGTTGCTCAAGGAGCTGGTTTTCAAACTTCCAATGAGCAGAAGGATGGAATGGTATGCATCTCAGATTTATCCTTATCCAACCATTGTACATTTCAGTGACTGGCTATGTGACGGACAACAGAGTATTGCCAGATGTCCTATGTGCCAAAGCCAACATAAAGTCAACGAGTGCAAAGATTTCATCCGAGCGACAGTACAAGATCGGTGGTCCCTTGTAAAACGCCATGGCATGTGTTTCACATGCTTGAGAAAGGGTCATGCGACGCGGACCTGCCATGTTAAAAGTGTTTGTTCCACTGAGGGCTGTCAGCAATGACATCACAAGCTACTTCATGAAACAAAGGCCAAGATAACCGAGTTGCAACGAAGTTCGACCCCAAACAATGTCAACTAAGAAGCTCCCAGTTGCTCTGATGTTAGAGTTTTAGCCACCAAAGAAGCAGCTCTCACCAACGGAAAACTGCTGTTCCGCGTTTTACCGGTCAAGCTTTATGGCCCAAACAAAGCCATCGAAACCTACGCTCTCTTTGACGAAGGATCGTCAATTCAATCCATGTTGGAGCCAACTGTAGTAGTCGATTTACATGTCAGTGGGACAGGTATGATGAAGAAGTATCCCCTTCGCCAAGTGTACGGCGTTTCAAACCTTAAATTGCCAACGCAAAGTTTAAATCAGAGCGATTTGGGTACGTACACAAGCAGCCTAAGTGAGTTACCAATGCAGCCATATACCAGAGCTGAGCCGAAATTTTTGATTGGTCTTGACCATTGCCATTTGGGACTGACGAACGGATTCCAACAACTCCGTAAGGATGGGCCGTATGCTATCCACACAAAGCTTGGGTGGGTGGTGTTCGGACCGACAGTAAAACCCATTTGCACGACGCCCTCTTGCCTTCTAACATACTCCCAGCAAAGTGACATAGTGCTTAATGACCTAGTCAGCGATTACTTCCGGGCGGAAAGTTTTTGTGTAAGAGTGTCGCCGCCAGTTGAAGCCGAAGAGGACCTTCGCGCATGAAATATCCTCCAGTCAACAACAAAAAGAGTTAACGGGAGATTTGAGGTTGGCCTACTATGAAAAAGTGATGACGTCCAGCTGCCGAACAGTTCTGCTATTAAGTGTCTCATTGGAGTTGAAAGGAAAATGAAGCAGAATGAAGAATTTGCCGCATCATATAAATCCATCATTCGAGGTCACATCGAAAAAGAGTATGCCCGAAAACTGCAACCTGCAGAAGCCGCTGTCACCGGGCCAAGGACCTGGTACTTACCACATTTTGGGGTTACTACCCCCAATAAGCCGCAAAAGCTCCGTCTCGATTTTGACGCCGCCGCCGGAGTAAGAGGAGTATCACTTAATTCTCAACTACTGAAAGGTCCTCAGGAATACCAGCCACTGCCATCGGTGCTCTTTAATTTTAGGGAGGGAGTCGTCGCCGTATGTTGAGATATCAAAGACATGTTCCATCAAATTTTGGTTCGTCAAGAAGACAGATGCGCCCAAAGGTTTCTTTGGCGCAATGCTGAAGACAGTAAACCGCCCGACATATATGAGATGATGGTCATGACGTTTGGAACCGCGTGCTCACCTTGCGCTGCCCAGCACGTCAAGATTAAAAATGCATTGGAGCATAGCAATTTTAACGATCCACGTACCATCAAAGACATCACCGATTTCCACTACGTCGACGACTTCGTGGATAGTTTCGAATCCATAGAACGAGCAATCGAAATATCAACGCAGGTAAGAAAGCTTCACAAAGCCGCCGGACTCGAGCTAAGAAACTTCACTTCAAATTCAGCAGCTGTCCTCAACGCAATAGAACCCAATAAACTTGTTTTACCAGCCAACGGAGAGGGTCTTCTGCATACCGAAAAGATCTTGGGTATGTACTGGCAGCCAGCCAGTGATAACTTTCGGTATAAGCTGCAATTTCACCGTGTGATCAAAGACGTTATAGCAGGCGAAAGGCGCCCAACAAAAAGAGAACTCTTGAGCATAATTTTGTCGGTGTTCGACCCACTGGGATTCCTTAGCCCCTTTATTGTAGCTGCCAAGTTAATAATGCGAGAAGTTTGGCGACGTGACACACTATAGAACGCTGCCAGTTGAAATTTTCGGTCTTTGCGATAAATGGAGCAAACAGCTACCAAATGTAACTAACTTTACTGTCTCACGTTTCTATTTTCAAGGTGCACCGAAGGATCTCCAACTTCACGTCTTCGTTGATGGCAGTTAGGACGCCTTTGCCGCCGTGGCATATTGGAGGACCACGAACGAAGCTGGTGCCGTCGAGATTGCCTTTATATGCGCCAAGACAAAGTGTGCGCCCTTGAAGCCGATGACAGTCCCACGGATCGAACTACAGGCCGCAGTTCTAGGGTCCCGTCTTATGAAAATGGTGATAGAAGGACATTCTCTGAACGTCACCCGTAAGTTTCTTTGGAGTGACTCAGCGACAGTGATCGAGTGGATATACTGCAAACACCGACGATATAAACCATTCGTCGCCCACAGGATCGTGGACATATTGGCAACAACGGAGCAATCTAGCTGGAGGTGGGTACCTACAAGGGAAAATCCGGCCGACGATGCTACCAGGTCAAAGAATCATGTCGATTTTAGTCCATCATCGCGCTGGCTAAAAGGGCCTTCATTTCTGCGAAAGGCACAAAGCAGCTGGCCACTAAATATCCTACTCGAGGATCACTTTGATGACAGGGAAGAGCTTCGTCCAAAATATTCCTTAATAACGGTGAGTGACACTTTCATAGATTTTAATCGTTTTTCATCTTTTAAGAGGCTGAAGAGGACCATGGCATGGGTACTGCGATTCGTTAGTCGTTGGCGCAAATCGCCAAGAAGCCACGGATATGACGTTCTAACCACAGCTGAATTAGACGCCGCGGAAAAGCAGCTATTTCGCCAAGTTCAGCGCCAAGCTTTCAGTGCTGAAATTAGCCAAATTCAGCGGGACTTGCCACCGCCAGTTGGCTCTCGTACGCCGCCAAACGACCAGTCATCTTGCCGTCAGTTCATCGTTTCACTACGCTATTGGTCGCCTACCATCACCATGAGATGAAACATCAGAACACTGAAGCTGCCATTTGCAAGATTCGTCACAAGTATTGGGTTCCCCGACTACTTCAATTCATGCGCACAGTCGTCGCCAGCTGTAACTTATGCCGAATCGCCAGAGCCAACCCAGTCACGCCAATAATGGGCCCTTTGCCAGAGGATCGCGTCATGCTGTTTGTGAGGCCATTCGCATACACTGGTCTTGACTACTTTGGACCACTCAATGTCTCGATTGGTCGCCGCATCGAAAAACGGTGGATAGCCCTGTTCACCTGCCTCATTGTGAGAGCTGTCCATTTGGAAGTAGCGCATGATTTGTCAACTGATGCGTGTATAGTCGTCATCCGCAACTTTATTAACCGCCGAGGAGTGCCAGTGAGAATGCGTAGCGACAATGGTAAAAATTTCGTCGGCGCTGATCAGGAGGCCAAACGTTTTTCTGAGATTTTCGATTGTCCACGTATTCACGATGAGATGTCAGCGAAAGGAGTCGACTGACTGGCCCTAATAACCCGTCCGAAGGAGGTGTCTGGGAACGTTTGGTGAGGTGTGTGAAGCGCGTACTACAACATACTCTCAAGGAAGTTGCTCCCCGAGAGCATACACTTCAGTGCTTGGTAATTGAAGCTGAGAACGTCGTTAATTCACGGCCACTTACTCATCTGCCAGTAAGATAGGCGATTTGGAATTCATCTGCGATGCGAGTGTTCCTAGGCGACAGTGGCGACGAGGAAGAATTGAACGAGTGTTCCAAGGTGCTGACGGAGAAGTGAGGAAAGCCGACGTGACAACAAGCACTGGAGTGCTACGTCGCCCGGTATCCAAGCTGGCAATTCTGGATTTGATTGATGGTGAATCGGATCGATTTACGGGGGCCGGGATGTGATTAATCCAATTGCAAACTCGCCCTTAACCGCAACTATTCTACGACCACGCCACCTAGATTCCAACACATGAATTTTCCTTCAGCTGTCAGTTTGAAAAATAAATGCTTTCTTTCTTATTTCGGAGCCATCAAGAGAAGGAAGTGCAAACAGCGGTAAAATCCCTTTTTATTCTAGTAATCCCATATATATTATACCTCCTTTCGAGAAATAAATACACGAGTACACAAATATATTTTGAGTCTGCATTCATTTCAAATGTGTTTTTTTATGAAAATAGCTCAATTTTGATGGACGTGACGGGTTTAATTTTAACTTTCACGATATGCGGAAGGACCACAGTTTTTTAGCCTGCCATAATGGCCAATAATGTTATTGTACGGTATGGGCAACTGTAAGCTATTATGGAACCGTTGAACTTGAATTTCAAATGCCAAAAATGATCGCAAAAACTTATAAAGGAATATTCAAAAGGAATTTATGGAAATTTTGTGATATTTTTGGACTTATAAATTCGACTTTCCAGTAACTCAATGCTCCCATTCATACGGCGCGGATAATTGAAAATTGGTTAAGGGAGCATAATGTGGAATTGCTTTAGTGGCCACCGTACACACCGGACATTAGCCTTAAGGAAAACGTATTGGGATGGTTAGTCCGAAAAGTGTACAAATGTGGCCATCAGAGTAAAGACAGAATCACTCATTGCAGTCAATAAAATAACCCGGACAGAAATTTCTATAAAATTCTTAAAGGCACTTTATGATTCCATGCCGACCTGCATTTGTGAAGTGATTATGAAAAAAGGTGGCAGTACTCATTACTGGAGTCAACAAATAAAGTTTTCTTTACAAAAAATTGCTTTATTTCATTCCATTGACCACTTTTTGAAATTTCATTATTTGTACCTTTTTTTAAAAACAAAACAAAAACACTGTGGAGCTGGCAGCCTGGTATGGGCCATGGGCCTAGCTTCTTGGCACTGATTCGTGTTGCTCATGTTGTCATTTTTGTGACATTTGAGCGGGGCTTACGGTTTATCGTCGAGTCCGAACGGCAATCCTTAGAAGCTTTTTTGCGATTGCCCGCCGAAAAGGTGATGGCGATTTAAAAAATTGTTAGTGATCCAAGTCAGGAATCGAACCCAGACTCTCTGCGTGATAGTCCAATTAGCTAATTTCATTTTCAAAGGCTTAAAAATTAGCTTAATTAACTTCAAATTATCTTATTCTAACTTACTGGCCCCATGCGGAATCTCTATGTTAAACCTAACAATTCAAATTTGTCTTTTGACGTACCGTACAGATGTTTAGTGAATTTAAAGTTTTTTTGTTATAATATAAAATTTAAGACTTTAAACTAAGAACTACTTAAAATAAATCTTCATCTATTTAACCTACTGTGGTATATATGTGATTAAATCAATTATCCAGTGTTGCATAGTTTTAGGATCATACAAACTCTCCACGTTGGAGAGTTCAGTTATTACCCCAGTTTCAAACCAGAAGTTACCAGAAAGAACTAGAACCCGACAAATGTAGTATAAATACAGGATGAGAAACTGCGGACGATAAGTTGATTTTTGGAAAGCGATGGAAAAGGACCTAAGTCTTACTAAGTGAAAGATAAGAGATTTGAATTGTGAAATAGAAGTGAAATTGTTTGTGAATTAATTAAAAGTTGTATTTAAATAGTAATAAATAGAGTGTTTTTAGAAACAGAATAACGTTTTATCATTTCGAACCCTAGCCGAAATATTACATTGGTGTCAGAAGTGGGATAAAACTTATTCTGAGTGCTGTGAAAAAAAAAAGAAAATAATAAAAAAAAAATAAAAATGCCACGTACATTGCTGGAGCTAAGTATACCCCAGCTGAAAATGGAGCTAGAGAAGCGGAATCTCTCCGCAGCTGGAGGGAAAAGTGATTTGATTCTTCGGCTACAAGAAGCGATCGAAAAAGATGGAAAAGATCCTAAATCCATGTCGTTCGACGTAGAAGAGGAGCTTGTAAGCACAGGGGTTGACATGTCTGCCATGATGGAATTGCTCCTTGGATTGAATTCTAAGTTAGAAGAACAAAGGAGAAGTATGGATTCTAAGTTTGAAGAACAGAAGAATTCTCTAGAAGAACAGAAGAATTCTCTAGAAGAACAGAAGAATTCTCTAGAAGAACAGAAGAATTCTCTAGAAGAACAGAAGAATTCCATTATTTCCGCACAAAAAGACACTGTCGAAGAGTTCAAGAATTCTCTAGAAGCGAAATTCGAAATAATCGATCAAAAATTAAATATGCACGAGGCACAATTCGAGAAGGTTGAACACAATATCGAGAATCTTGCGAAAGAACTAGAGAGAGTAAAGAAACAGAAAGTCCGAGAAATTTCTACAGACAGCCCTAGAAGGAAAGAGATGCAACCGCCTGTCTTCGATGGCCAAACATCGTGGCCAATATATAGAAGACAATTTGAAGCAGCTGCCATGACCAACAACTGGGACGACGGAGAAAAGTCGATTGCACTCACGCTGGCACTGAGAGGTACAGCTGCGGAATTGCTGCAAACCATCTCAGAAGATAAACAACTCAACTACGACGCTTTGGTTAAAGCCATAGAAATGCGGTTCGGAGATGACCATATGCAGCAAGTATACAGAGTCCAACTGCGCAGCAGAGTCCAGAAGAGGGGCGAAACACTTCAGCAGTTGCAGGCCGATATCGAACGGTTGGCGCATCTATCTTATCCTAATGCCGGAGAAGACCTTATCAACGAAATGGCTGTAGAGGCCTTTACCCAAGCGATTGAAGATAGGCAGTTGCAAATGGCTGTAAGAATGGCTGGAAAACGAACCCTTCCTGAGGCCCTAGCATTTGCCCTGACGATGAAAGCTGCCGACCAAGCATCTCAAGGAATCCACCGCGTGAGAGAAGTGACAGCCGTGGAATGCTCCTGCCAACGAGCAGACGTCGTGGAGCGGAACAGTGTGCGTGGAGGACAAGTCCGTTGTTGGAACTGCAACAAAATAGGACATCTGCAGCGTGAGTGCAGGTCTCCACTTAAACAACGCAGTTGTCCACAATGCGCTGCTAGGAGACGTAACGAAGAGGCATCTGGCAGGAATGACATCTATCCTGCCAGCAGCGCAACGTCAAGTTACCAGGCGGGAAACGTGTAAGAACCAACTTCGAGGGGCAGAAGTTGGTTTCTGGAATTGACGCCCCCAGGATCAAAATCCAAGTCTCCCAAACAAAACGAAGTAACAAGAGTCTTACAGTGGAAGCCCACATTGGCCAGAATAAATGCGTGGCCACCATTGACACCGGTGCCACCGCTTCCATTATAAGAAGGGATATCGCCCATGATTCATGGCTGCACAATACCAGTAGCTACTGCTTGAAAACAGCAACAGGAGCGACGGCAAAGGTGTATGGAGAAGTTGTTCTTACGATCAATCTGGCAGGACTAACATTCACCCACGTATTCCTAGTGGCCGATATATGCGACGAGTGCATCATTGGAGTTGACTTTATGAAGGCGCATAATGTAGTGCTCGACATCGGAACTCAAGTACTTAAGTACAGGAACGTCGAGATTCCAATGGTGTACGGGAATGAGAATGCCGCATGCCTTAGGACAGTAGTCAACAAGGACGAGATCTTACCACCTTCCGCAGAGACACTAATTTGGGCGCAGCTGGAAGGTGATCTTGGGGGCCATCGATTCTATTTGATTGAGCCGGACTCTAAAAATCATTATCAGAATTACGTCGTGGGAAAGATGCTCGTTGAGCCGAAAGGCAAAATGGTCCCAGTAAGAATCTTGAATGTGGGAAATAAGAGCATCAAACTAAAGCAAGGACAATCGATCGGAGCGTGCGTACCGATAACTGCTGTCACCAAGTTGTCGAAGGAGAATGCTGCTATATCTTTGCCATCAAGTAGCACAGCTGAGTTGAAAAGAACTATACTCCGGCAAACCGAGCTGAACCAGGAGCAACGAGCTATGGCAGAGGAACAAATCAACGAATTTGCAGACGTATTTGCCTCGCAGGATGGCGAATATGGCAGCACACATTTGGTACAACACCGAATAGACACTGGAGATGCAAGACCCATACGTCAACCTCCTAGGCGTTTACCATTAGCTAAGCAGACGGAGGTTGCAGAAATGGTTTCGACTATGGAAGATCAAGGGTTGATTGAATGCTCTAAGAGTCCATGGGCATCACCCGTTGTACTGGTCAAGAAGAAAGACGGCACCAATAGATTCTGCGTGGATTATCGCCAGCTAAATAATGTCACCAAGAAGGATAGCTACCCGTTGCCAAGGATTGACGACACACTGGACACACTGTCAGGAGCGCAATGGTTCTCCACACTTGATTTGAAAAGTGGCTATTGGCAAGTACAGATCCATCCGGAGGACCGTGAGAAGACAGCCTTCACCGCAGGAAACGGGCTTTGGCAGTTCGCAGTAATGCCATTCGGATTGTGCAATGCTCCGGCAACCTTTGAGCGTCTAATGGAACGCGTTTTGCTGGGACTAACATGGAAAACCTGTTTGGTCTACCTGGACGATGTCATCGTGGTCGGCAAAACTTTTCAAGAACATCGAGATAACTTAAAGGAAGTGTTCCAAAGACTACGAAGTGCACAGTTAAAGCTAAACCCGAAGAAGTGTCATCTTTTTAGGCCAGATGTCAAATACTTGGGACACATCATCTCATCCGAAGGGGTACGGACAGACCCAGAAAAGATCGAAGCGGTGAAAAATTGGCCAGTCCCAAGAGACAAACACCAACTGAGAAGCTTTCTGGGACTCGCTACGTACTACAGGCGGTTTGTGAAGGATTTTGCTGGAATCGCAAAGAGTTTACATCAACTTACAGAAAAGGGAAAACAATTCAAATGGTCAAGTGAATGCGAAAGAAGCTTCAAAACTCTCAAACAACAACTATGTGAGGCCCCTGTACTAGTGTACCCTACTCCAGGAAAAACATTTATTGTGGATGCAGATGCTAGTAACGTCGGAATTGGAGCTGTCCTTTCGCAGATGCATGACGGGCAAGAGAAAGTTGTTTCCTACTTTAGTAAGGTGCTCTCTAAGCCGGAAAGGAACTACTGTGTTACCAGGCGGGAACTTCTTGCTTTGGTCTTGGCAACAAAGCATTTCCATAAGTACCTGTACGGGCAAAAATTCATTCTTCGCCCAGACCATGCATCTCTGAAGTGGTTGCTGCAATTTAAAAATCCTGAAGGACAAGTCGCAAGGTGGATTGAACGACTCCAGATGTACGACTACGAGATACAGCATCGAAAGGGAAGCCTTCACTCTAATGCGGATGCTCTGTCCCGGCGACCTTGCAAATCTGATTGCAAACATTGCGCACGACAAGAAGAAAAAGATGCGGTATCCACTCAACGACTAAGAGCTGAGCCCACTGATGGTTGGAATGAAAGTGAAATGCGAAACGCCCAAAAAGAGGATCCGGATATCGAGCCAATTCTCGCCTGGAAAGAACATGAAGAAAAACCAGATTGGCAGGAAATATCCAATAAAAGTCCCGAACTAAAGGCATACTGGGCACAGTGGGACTCGCTTCAAGTTCAAGATGGTGTTTTGAGGCGAAGGTGGGAAAGCTCGGATGGAAAGTCGTTTGTGATGCAGCTCGTTGTGCCAAGGTCGAGAGTCAGTGATGTGCTAAGGGAACTGCACGATGGAATATCCGGAGGCCACTTGGGAGTGAATAAGACGTTAGAAAAGGTGCGAGAACGTTTTTATTGGGTGCACGCCAAGGACGATGTAGAAAATTGGTGCAGAAAGTGTGTCACCTGCGCCGCCAGTAAAGGCCCGAGGGTTAAAACTCACGGCAGAATGCAGCAATACAACGTTGGAGCGCCATTCGAGAGAATCGCAGTTGACATTGCAGGACCGTTTCCTGAAACCGAAAAGGGTAATCGCTACATTCTTGTTGTTATGGATTACTTCAGCAAGTGGCCTGAGGCTTTTGCTATCCCTAACCAAGAAGCCAAAACCGTGATTGAGCAGATCGTTTACAACTGGGTGAGCAGGTTCGGCGTACCGATGGAATTGCACTCGGACCAAGGGCGCAACTTCGAATCCAAGATTTTCCAAGGGGTGTGCGAGCTACTGGGTATCAAAAAGACGAGAACAACACCGCTCCACCCACAATCGGACGGGATGGTAGAACGCTTCAACAGAACCTTGAATGAACACCTATCAAAGGTCGTTGGCGACAAGCAATGCGATTGGGATAGGCAAATTCCAATGTTTCTATTAGCCTATCGGAGTGCAGTACACAACACCACAGGTCACACTCCATCGGAAATCCTTTTCGGTCGAACAATCCGGTTACCTAGTGAATTGATGTTTGGATCACCGCCGTCTGAAGAGAACAGAAATGAAGACGACTATGTCGCAGACCTCAGACGGATTATTAGGGACGTGCACCAAAGAACAAGGGATAAGATCAAGATAGCCAGTGACCGCATGAAGACGAGGTATGATGTCAAGGCGACCACAACGGGATTCCAGGAAGGAGATCTAGTGTGGCTATATAACCCTCATAGACGGAAAGGCATATCACCCAAATTACAGCAAGACTGGGAAGGACCATATAAAGTCGTAAAACGCATCAACGATGTTGTCTATCGCATTCAACGAGGAAGAGGCAAGATGAAAGTGGTTCATGTGGATCGAATACATCGCTATATTGGGCAGAATGTCGAAGAGTTTGTTCGGGACGAACAAGTTTAAGAGGGGGATATTGTGGTATATATGTGATTAAATCAAGGATCCAGCGTTGCATAGTTTTAGGATCATACAAACTCTCCACGTTGGAGAGTTCAGTTATTACCCCAGTTTCAAACCAGAAGTTACCAGAAAGAACTAGAACCCGACAAATGTAGTATAAATACAGGATGAGAAACTGCGGACGATGAGTTGATATTTGGAAAGCGATGGAAAAGGACCTAAGTCTTACTAAGTGAAAGATAAGAGATTTGAATTGTGAAATAGAAGTGAAATTGTTTGTGAATTAATTAAAAGTTGTATTTAAATAGTAATAAATAGAGTGTTTTTAGAAACAGAATAACGTTTTATCATTTCGAACCCTAGCCGAAATATTACACTACTTAAACTATCTTATTGTGGTATATATGTGATTAAATCAAGGATCCAGCGTTGCATAGTTTTAGGATCATACAAACTCTCCACGTTGGAGAGTTCAGTTATTACCCCAGTTTCAAACCAGAAGTTACCAGAAAGAACTAGAACCCGACAAATGTAGTATAAATACAGGATGAGAAACTGCGGACGATAAGTTGATTTTTGGAAAGCGATGGAAAAGGACCTAAGTCTTACTAAGTGAAAGATAAGAGATTTGAATTGTGAAATAGAAGTGAAATTGTTTGTGAATTAATTAAAAGTTGTATTTAAATAGTAATAAATAGAGTGTTTTTAGAAACAGAATAACGTTTTATCATTTCGAACCCTAGCCGAAATATTACATTGGTGTCAGAAGTGGGATAAAACTTATTCTGAGTGCTGTGAAATAAAAAAAAAAAAAATAAAAAAAAAAATGGCACGTACATTGCTGGAGCTAAGTATACCCCAGCTGAAAATTGAGCTAGAGAAGCGGAATCTCTCCGCAGCTGGAGGGAAAAGTGATTTGATTCTTCGGCTACAAGAAGCGATCGAAAAAGATGGAAAAGATCCTAAGTCCATGTCGTTCGACGTAGAAGAGGAGCTTGTAAGCACAGGGGTTGACATGTCTGCCATGATGGAATTGCTCCTTGGATTGAATTCTAAGTTAGAAGAACAAAGGAGAAGTATGGATTCTAAGTTTGAAGAACAGAAGAATTCCGCAGAAGAACAAAGGAGAAGTATGGATTCTAAGTTTGAAGAACAGAAGAATTCTCTAGAAGAACAGAAGAATTCTCTAGAAGAACAGAAGAATTCTCTAGAAGAACAGAAGAATTCTCTAGAAGAACAGAAGAATTCCATTATTTCCGCACAAAAAGACACTGTCGAAGAGTTCAAGAATTCTCTAGAAGCGAAATTCGAAATAATCGATCAAAAATTAAATATGCACGAGGCACAATTCGAGAAGGTTGAACACAATATCGAGAATCTTGCGAAAGAACTAGAGAGAGTAAAGAAACAGAAAGTCCGAGAAATTTCTACAGACAGCCCTAGAAGGAAAGAGATGCAACCGCCTGTCTTCGATGGCCAAACATCGTGGCCAATATATAGAAGACAATTTGAAGCAGCTGCCATGACCAACAACTGGGACGACGGAGAAAAGTCGATTGCACTCACGCTGGCACTGAGAGGTACAGCTGCGGAATTGCTGCAAACCATCTCAGAAGATAAACAACTCAACTACGACGCTTTGGTTAAAGCCATAGAAATGCGGTTCGGAGATGACCATATGCAGCAAGTATACAGAGTCCAACTGCGCAGCAGAGTCCAGAAGAGGGGCGAAACACTTCAGCAGTTGCAGGCCGATATCGAACGGTTGGCGCATCTATCTTATCCTAATGCCGGAGAAGACCTTATCAACGAAATGGCTGTAGAGGCGTTTACCCAAGCGATTGAAGATAGGCAGTTGCAAATGGCTGTAAGAATGGCTGGAAAACGAACCCTTCCTGAGGCCCTAGCATTTGCCCTGACGATAAAAGCTGCCGACCAAGCATCTCAAGGAATCCACCGCGTGAGAGAAGTGACAGCCGTGGAATGCTCCTGCCAACGAGCAGACGTCGTGGAGCGGAACAGTGTGCGTGGAGGACAAGTCCGTTGTTGGAACTGCAACAAAATAGGACATCTGCAGCGTGAGTGCAGGTCTCCACTTAAACAACGCAGTTGTCCACAATGCGCTGCTAGGAGACGTAACGAAGAGGCATCTGGCAGGAATGACATCTATCCTGCCAGCAGCGCAACGTCAAGTCAACAGGCGGGAAACGTGTAAGAACCAACTTCGAGGGGCAGAAGTTGGTTTCTGGAATTGACGCCCCCAGGATCAAAATCCAAGTCTCCCAAACAAAACGAAGTAACAAGAGTCTTACAGTGGAAGCCCACATTGGCCAGAATAAATGCGTGGCCACCATTGACACCGGTGCCACCGCTTCCATTATAAGAAGGGAGATCGCCCATGATTCATGGCTGCACAATACCAGTAGCTACTGCTTGAAAACAGCAACAGGAGCGACGGCAAAGGTGTATGGAGAAGTTGTTCTTACGATCAATCTGGCAGGACTAACATTCACCCACGTATTCCTAGTGGCCGATATATGCGACGAGTGCATCATTGGAGTTGACTTTATGAAGGCGCATAATGTAGTGCTCGACATCGGAACTCAAGTACTTAAGTACAGGAACGTCGAGATTCCAATGGTGTACGGGAATGAGAATGCCGCATGCCTTAGGACAGTAGTCAACAAGGAAGAGATCTTACCACCTTCCGCAGATACACTAATTTGGGCGAAGCTGGAAGGTGATCTTGGGAGCCATCGATTCTATTTGATTGAGCCGGACTCTAAAAATCATTATCAGAATTACGTCGTGGGAAAGATGCTCGTTGAGCCGAAAGGCAAAATGGTCCCAGTAAGAATCTTGAATGTGGGAAATAAGAGCATCAAACTAAAGCAAGGACATTCGATCGGAGCGTGCGTACCGATAACTGCTATCACCAAGTTGTCGAAGGAGAATGCTGCTATATCTTTGCCATCAAGTAGCACAGCCGAGTTGAAAAGAACTATACTCAGGCAAACCGAGCTGAACCAGGAGCAACGAGCGATGGCAGAGGAATTAATCAACGAATTTGCAGACGTATTTGCCTCGCAGGATGGCGAATATGGCAGCACACATTTGGTACAACACCGAATAGACACTGGAGATGCAAGACCCATACGTCAACCTCCTAGGCGTTTACCATTAGCTAAGCAGACGGAGGTTGCAGAAATGGTTTCGACTATGGAAAATGAAGGGTTGATTGAAGGCTCAAAGAGTCCGTGGGCATCACCCGTTGTACTGGTCAAGAAGAAAGACGGCACCAATAGATTCTGCGTGGATTATCGCCAGCTAAATAATGTCACCAAGAAGGATAGCTACCCCTTGCCAAGGATTGACGACACACTGGACACACTGTCAGGAGCGCAATGGTTCTCCACACTTGATTTGAAGAGTGGCTACTGGCAAGTACAGATCCATCCGGAGGACCGTGAGAAGACAGCCTTCACCGCAGGAAACGGGCTTTGGCAATTCACAGTAATGCCATTCGGATTGTGCAATGCTCCGGCAACCTTTGAGCGTCTAATGGAACGAGTTTTGCTGGGACTAACATGGAAAACCTGTTTGGTCTACCTGGACGATGTCATCGTGGTCGGCAAAACTTTTCAAGAACATCGAGATAACTTAAAGGAAGTGTTCCAAAGACTACGAAGTGCACAGCTAAAGCATAACCCGAAGAAGTGTCATCTCTTTAGGCCAGATGTCAAATACTTGGGACACATCATCTCATCCGAAGGGGTAAGGACAGACCCAGAAAAGATCGAAGTGGTGAAAAATTGGCCAGTCCCAAGAGACAAACACCAACTGAGAAGCTTTCTGGGACTCGCTACGTACTACAGGCGGTTTGTGAAGGATTTTGCTGGGATCGCAAAGAGTTTACATCAACTAACAGAAAAGGGAAAACAATTCAAATGGTCAAGTGAATGCGAAAGAAGCTTCAAAACTCTCAAACAACAACTATGTGAGGCCCCTGTACTAGTGTACCCTACTCCAGGAAAAACATTTATTGTGGATGCAGATGCCAGTAACGTCGGAATTGGAGCTGTCCTTTCGCAGATGCATGACGGGCAAGAGAAAGTTGTTTCCTACTTTAGTAAGGTGCTCTCTAAGCCGGAAAGGAACTACTGTGTTACCAGGCGGGAACTTCTTGCTTTGGTCTTGGCAACAAAGCATTTCCATAAGTACCTGTACGGACGAAAATTCATTCTTCGCACAGACCATGCATCTCTGAAGTGGTTGCTGCAATTTAAAAATCCTGAAGGACAAGTCGCAAGGTGGATTGAACGACTCCAGATGTACGACTACGAGATACAGCATCGAAAGGGAAGCCTTCACTCTAATGCGGATGCTCTGTCCCGGCGACCTTGCAAATCTGATTGCAAACATTGCGCACGACAAGAAGAAAAAGATGCGGTATCCACTCAACGACTAAGAGCTGAGCCCACTGATGGTTGGAATGAAAGTGAAATGCGAAACGCCCAAAAAGAGGATCCGGATATCGAGCCAATTCTCGCCTGGAAAGAACATGAAGAAAAACCAGATTGGCAGGAAATATCCAATAAAAGTCCCGAACTAAAGGCATACTGGGCACAGTGGGACTCGCTTCAAGTTCAAGATGGTGTTTTGAGGCGAAGGTGGGAAAGCTCGGATGGAAAGTCGTTTGTGATGCAGCTCGTTGTGCCAAGGTCGAGAGTCAGTGATGTGCTAAGGGAACTGCACGATGGAATATCCGGAGGCCACTTGGGAGTGAATAAGACGTTAGAAAAGGTGCGAGAACGTTTTTATTGGGTGCACGCCAAGGACGATGTAGAAAATTGGTGCAGAAAGTGTGTCACCTGCGCCGCCAGTAAAGGCCCGAGGGTTAAAACTCACGGCAGAATGCAGCAATACAACGTTGGAGCGCCATTCGAGAGAATCGCAGTTGACATTGCAGGACCGTTTCCTGAAACCGAAAAGGGTAATCGCTACATTCTTGTTGTTATGGATTACTTCAGCAAGTGGCCTGAGGCTTTTGCTATCCCTAACCAAGAAGCCGAAACCGTGATTGAGCAGATCGTTTACAACTGGGTGAGCAGGTTCGGCGTACCGATGGAATTGCACTCGGACCAAGGGCGCAACTTCGAATCCAAGATTTTCCAAGGGGTTTGCGAGCTACTGGGTATCAAAAAGACGAGAACAACACCGCTCCACCCACAATCGGACGGGATGGTAGAACGCTTCAACAGAACCTTGAATGAACACCTATCAAAGGTCGTTGGCGACAAGCAATGCGATTGGGATAGGCAAATTCCAATGTTTCTATTAGCCTATCGGAGTGCAGTACACAACACCACAGGTCACACTCCATCGGAAATCCTTTTCGGTCGAACAATCCGGTTACCTAGTGAATTGATGTTTGGATCACCGCCGTCTGAAGAGAACAGAAATGAAGACGACTATGTCGCAGACCTCAGACGGATTATTAGGGACGTGCACCAAAGAACAAGGGATAAGATCAAGATAGCCAGTGACCGCATGAAGACGAGGTATGATGTCAAGGCGACCACAACGGGATTCCAGGAAGGAGATCTAGTGTGGCTATATAACCCTCATAGACGGAAAGGCATATCACCCAAATTACAGCAAGACTGGGAAGGACCATATAAAGTCGTAAAACGCATCAACGATGTTGTCTATCGCATTCAACGAGGAAGAGGCAAGATGAAAGTGGTTCATGTGGATCGAATACATCGCTATATTGGGCAGAATGTCGAAGAGTTTGTTCGGGACGAACAAGTTTAAGAGGGGGATATTGTGGTATATATGTGATTAAATCAAGGATCCAGCGTTGCATAGTTTTAGGATCATACAAACTCTCCACGTTGGAGAGTTCAGTTATTACCCCAGTTTCAAACCAGAAGTTACCAGAAAGAACTAGAACCCGACAAATGTAGTATAAATACAGGATGAGAAACTGCGGACGATAAGTTGATTTTTGGAAAGCGATGGAAAAGGACCTAAGTCTTACTAAGTGAAAGATAAGAGATTTGAATTGTGAAATAGAAGTGAAATTGTTTGTGAATTAATTAAAAGTTGTATTTAAATAGTAATAAATAGAGTGTTTTTAGAAACAGAATAACGTTTTATCATTTCGAACCCTAGCCGAAATATTACATTATTATATAAGTACTATTTGTTAATTTTTATTTCGGTTTGGTTTGAATAACTACTTTTTTCAGAGGTAGTTATCCATCTCTGTTGTTTTTTTTATTTTTTTTATTTTTTATTGCGATCCACTGTAATACAGAGGAGCGCTATAAAGAAATTAAAAACTTGTTAAAGGATTCGACGACGGAGTTCTTCTTCTTCACCCCGAAGGGGGAAAAGTTGCAAACAATGCTGCTAAGGAGAGTAGAACCGTCTACTGATCCGGAGGAGCTCCTTGCACTGCTCAAATAAGACTGGCCTATATTTTCAACAGCTTTGGCCGAGTCAACTCTGGATTACAACTACAGTAATTTTGAGAACAATATGCGCCTACAAAAATCTCTGAAAGGTGGTGCAAGAAATGTAGTGAGGTATATGATGATTTATGCCGACAATGTGAACCCGGTGATGGAACAACTTCGTGCCAGTTTCGGACGGCCCGAACAATTAATAGACAGACAGCTCCAACTAGTCGCCAAAATAAATCCGATGAGCGAATCTTCTTTGGAAAAATGTATCCTGTTTGCAACGACGGTCAAGGATTTTGCTGTGTTTTTATCTTCCATCAATGGTCAACATCACTTAGCCAATCCTACTGTGTTGAAAGAGCTTATCTCTAAACTTCCTATGAGCCAAAGGATTGGATGGGCTGCATATGGAAAACGGATACACCAATAGTCGACTTCAGCAATTGGCTAAGCGAAACTGCTAATTTAATTTCAGTCGTACAAGATACCAGAAGTATTACCAGCCGCCGTTCAGTTCTTTATACAACCAACAGATGTATGCAAATGTCCAATCTGTCAAGGCCGTCATAGCACAGCTGAATGTAAACAATTTCTGGAAAACAGTGTTAGCAAAAGATAGGCTCAAGCCAAAAGTTGTAGATTATGTTTCACATGTCTGGAAGTGGGACATGCTCTCCGGAACTGCCGTCATCGGGGAAAATCTTGTGGTGTTGACGGATGCCAAAGGAGTCACCACCAGTTGTTACACGAGCTGAGACCACAATTCTCCAGTGGAACGCAACAACAACATGAAGGTAATGCAAGGGGAGAAGCAGTTTTAAGTTGTACAGCTTGTTCAGTTAAGAACAAGTTGCTTTTCCGAGTTCTGCCTGTCACTTTATATGGGCCCACAAAGCGAATAGACACATACGCACTTATGGACGAAGGTTCTTCAATAACAATGGTTCATAACAGGCTCATCGAAGAACTTGGTCTGACTGGTCCCCAACGCAGTCTAAATCTCCAATGGCTTGGAGGAAAAGCAGCTTAAGAATCTACAACTGTGGTCAACATTCACATCAGTGGTGTAAATATGAAAAGGAAACATATGCTTCGAAATGTCTATGGAGTCTCCGACCTTCGCCTGCCGATTCAAAGCCTGAATGAGAGTGACTTACGTGCAGATACTAGAAGCCTTAAGTGGTTGCCAGCCCTTCCATATCCTAACAAAATGACAAATGCCATCAAAGACGTCATGCCTGCTGATAAATACACCAAGTGAAGTTGCGCTTCACGATTTGGTAGCAGATTACTTCAACCCGGACAACTTCGGAGTGCGGCCAGGTCCGGTGGTTGAATCTGAACCAGACAAAGCCTGAATGAGAGTGATTTACGTGCAGATACTAGAAGCCTTAAGTGGTTGCCAGCCCTTCCATATCCTAACAAAAGGACAAATGCCATCAAAGACGTCATGCCTGCTGATAAATACGCCAAGTGAAGTTGCGCTTCACGATTTGGTAGCAGATTACTTCGACCCGGACAACTTCGGAGTGCGGCCAGGTCCAGTGGTTGAATCTTAACCAGACGTACGTGCCCGTGATATATTGTAGTCAACTACGATCATAGTCAACGGAAGATTTCAAACCGGCCTTCTTTTGAAGCGTGATAATATTGAGCTACCTGATTCCTATGATATGGCAAAGAAAATACTCACTGGTATTGAACGCAAGATCAAGAAGGATGATAAGTTTGCAGCCGCCGACAATGAAATCATAAAAACCTACGTCACCAAAGGTTATGCCTGGAAACTGCAGCCAGCAGAAGCCAATATAATAGGGCCTAGGACCTGATACCTTCCGCATTTTTCCGTCGTGAATCATAACAAGACGGGTAAAATTCGTCTGGTCTTTGATGCCGCCGTTACAGTTGGTGAGATTTCTCTAAGCTCTTGCTTGTTAAAGGGTCCAGAGCAATACCAACAGATGCTATCAGTGCTGTCAAACTTTCTAGTGGGAGCAATCGCCGTGTGTGGAGACATACATAAAATGTTTCACCAAGTACTCGTTCGGCCAGAGGATAGGAGCTCACAGATATTTCTTTGGAATGTTGAAAATGAGGATGTTCTACCTGATGTTTACGAGATGCTAGTTATGACATTTGGGGCTGCTTGTTCGCCACGCGCGGCCCAACGTGATAAGAATACTAATGCCCTGGAGCATCAAGAAAACAAAGCCAGAGCTGTGAAATCTATTTTATAACACCATTACGTTGATGACTTCGTGGACAGCTTGAAGTCAGTTGATGAAGCCATAGCAATCTCAAAGCAAGTTCGTTAGATACACTCAAAAGCCGGATTTGAACTGCGAGGCCTTTGTTCAAATTCGCCAAAGGTAATGAGTGTTTTGGAGAATGAATCAGAAACCAGTATGATCTCGGTACCAAAGGTGACGACTATGAAAGGGAGTCTGGCGACGGAAAAAGTACTCGGTATGTTTTGCCAACCTTTGCGTGACATTTGGATATCGGTTGAAGTTTCATCGAGTTGATCGAGCTATTATAGCGGGAGACAGACATCCTAGTAAGAGAGAGCTTCTGAGCGTCGTAATCTCGGTGTTCGATCCGCTTGGATTCCGGGCGAATTTTTAATCGGTGCAAAATTACTGATGCGTGAAGTTTGTAGGTGTGCGATTGCCTATGAGTATGAGTTAATACCAATCAACATAAATACAGCGTGGGATACGTGGTGTGAAAAGTTAAGCAAAGTAGTCGAAATTCAGATCCCACGCTATTACTTCCTTAACGCTCTGCCGAAGCAGCTCCAGCTTCATATCTTTGTCGATGTGAGCGAGGTAGCATTCGCCGCAGTAGCGTACTGGATATCTGAAAGCCTGGATGGGAAAGTAGCTGTCACATTCGTTAAGGCTAAAACTAAATGCGCACCGCTTAAACTAACGACTATTCCACGCCTTGAACTCCAAGCTGCTGTTCGTGGAACTTGCTTGATGAAAATGGTCAGCGGAGAACACGTCAGCTTAAAAATAAACCGTTGTATACTTTGGACGCACTCCAAAACAGTGATTAAGTGGATCAGCTCATCAAACCGACGCTATAAACCCTATGTAGTTCACAGCATAGCTGAAATTCTTGCCTCAATAGATGTGTCCCAGTGGAGATGGCTACCTACCCAAGAAAACGTAGCTGATGAAGCAACTCGATTGAAGTCCAATATCAACCTCAGCCCTTCATCAAGATGGTTAACCGGACCGAATTTCTTGAAAGAAAATGAAAACTTGTGGCCGATGGATCATGTCAACATCAGTCATGGCGAAGAAAATGAAGAACTTCGCCCGAAATTCAGTCTATAGTACTTACCGTATGTTATAATTTCATTAAGTTTTCCAACTTCTCTCTTTTAAGACTTAGAAGATCGATGGCATATGTCATACGATACGTTCGGCGTCCACGCAAACTAACCAATAAGGTCAAGGGTTTGACAGTAGAAGAACTCCATGCAGCTGAAGTTATGCTATGCCGCCAATCACAATCTAAAAAATACGCAGCCGAAATCAAGCAAATAAAAAATGGCCAATGCCTGGCGAAAGGAAGTTCCTTACACAGTTTATTGCCGTACGTCGATGAGGAAGACATCTTACGTGTCAGTGGTCGGATTGAAGCAGCTGGCTGGCTCCCGTATGACTCAAGACATCCGATAATACTGTCTCCTTATCATAGGTTCACTGAACTAGTCGTGACCTATTATCATACGGAGATGAAACATCAAAACGTGGAGGTTACTATCTGCGCCATTCGCCGCCTGTATGGATTCCACGCCTTCGACAAGTTCTACGGAAGATCATCTCCAGATGTTGCTCGTGTCGACTAGAAAGAGCTAAACCAGTCGCGCCATTGATGGGACCTTGCCAGAGGATTGTTTGAACCCGTATGTGAGACCATTTACCTACACCGGCCTCGATTATTTTTGGTCGATCACAGTCACTATTGGTCGTTGAGTAGAGAAAAGGTGGGTGGCATTGTTTACGTACCTTACTGTTCGTGCCATTCATCTGGAAATTGCTTATCCCCTGTCAACTGATGCATATATTCTTACCATCCGCAACTTCATTAACCGCCGAGGAGTGCCCACCTGGATCCGCAGCGAAAATGGGGAAAAATTTGTTGGTGCAGACCAACAGGCAAAGCGTTTCAACGAAGTATTCGACTGTGGCCGTATCCAGGATGAGTTGTCAGCCAGAGGAGTTGAATGGGTCTTCAACTGTTCCAACAATCCATCGGAAGGAGAATACGGGAACGCATGGTCCAGTGCGTGAAGAAGGTTCTTAGACACACACCAAAGGAAGTTTCCCCTCGTAAATATACGCTGAATATACGAAAATGTGGTTAATTCTCGACCCTTGACGCATTTTCCCATTTCCGTCGATCAGGAAGAGCCGCTTACGCCGAGTCACTTCTTTTTGGGAACTGCAAACACCGCCCAAATGCCTGCTGGAAGTGAGCTATTTGAGAAGTTGTGTAGCCTGAGGAAGCGGTGGCGAATTGCCCGACAGTTCCGAGATAGATTCTGGAAGTGCTGGATCTCGGAATACTTGCCAACCTTGACGCGCCGAGGGAAATGGTGCAAAATGAGAGAGTCGGCGAAGGAAGGAGATCTGGTATTCATCTGTGACACGAACATGCCAAGAAAACAGTGGTGCCGAGGAAGAGTGGTAGCAGTCCATCGATGTGTAGATGGTGTGGTGAGGCGCGCTGACGTTCAAACTAAATCTGAAATATTACGTCGTCCGGTCACTAAATTGGCCGTTCTTGATTTAGAAAATGAATCGGTCTGATTCACGGGGGTGGGGATATCGAAGAACGGCCTGAGAAAATACAACAACAGAGCTCGTAACAAACGCCACCTAGTAGAAATTCGATTATCTAAAACTGTATGGCTGTCCCTTGCTCGCCGTTGTTTGCACTCTTCACAGTTCTTCGCGCCATTACAAAAAGTTTTTTTTAAAGTCCAACCTTTGAAGTGAGCGATTGTGGAAGTACAAACTGCGGTGAGTAACGGAAATATTTGAAATCTTTAAATAATGTTCCTATGTATTCTTCTTTAGAAGTAAAATAGTCACACAATAGGAGCAAGTGTGTTTTTATCAAACTCCAACGCCACAATCGGCTCGCAAAGGACAACCAGCAACCCGAATATGTTCCCGCAAATAAATAAAATATTTCGGAGGAAAGATCAAAACGACCTTTCCAAATGAGGCTGTTGGTGATGACAACTTCTTTGTGATCGAAGATCCGCAGGAGAGAGTCGAGCCTATGGGAGAGACTTTCCAGGAAGTGTACAAGACAAATGACATCATTGGTTCGAACCAAGACCTGGACAATCGAGTTCTCGTGCACTTTTACCTTCGAAATGAAATAGTGAACTGGCGAATCGAGAACTCGGGTTTCACCTAGTTTAGTGACGAGAACATGGCAGATAATGTCATCGCCAAACCCCCGTTCATTTCGAAGGAAGAGCTTCAAACGATCTTCGACACAATTAGAAGTAAGAAATCAGTGGGAACCGATGGAATACCGAACATTGTGCTTTGACATCTCCCACTAGAAGCGGTGGACATTTATACCACCCTGTTTAACAATGCAATCAATAACGCACATTATCCAGCGCATTGTTGGATAACTGCGGTGGTACATCCCATCCCCAAAAGGGAAAAAGACACCTCCAATCCGGGGAATTTCCGGTCGATCAGTGTCCTTCCAAACATCAGTAAGGTTTTCGAAAAAGTCATCAATAGAGTCCTGGCAAAATGGGTTGAGGACAGAAATATAATTCCGGATAACCAATTCGGTTTCAAGGCGGGGCATGATGTTATTCATGCCGCGTCTAAACTGGTTTCTGATATTTAATAGAACAAAGCCAAGAACCAGTGCACTGGTGCCTGTATGATTGACTTGGAAAAGGCTTCCGATACCGTATGGTTAGAGGGACTCTTCTTCAAGTTGAACAGATTATGTATTAGTAAACCACTGTTGTATATTCTTTTTAATATGCTCAGAGATAGACAGTTCATCGTGAACAATGGCGATGTGGTTTCTACTGGTACATTTCACATTAAAAACGGTTGCAACAAGGTGCGGTCAATTCGCCAATCCTTTCCAACATTAACACAACTGATCTGATAGGTGAAGTCACCATGCCATAGCATACGCAGACGACTTAATCACGTACAGATCGGGTCCAAAGATTGAGGTTATAAACATACGATACGAGGATAGAGGTGATCTGCTAACGAAGCTAGCTAGTACTGGAGGAATTCGACTATGGAGCTTCCTTTTCTTCTGCAAGCCACCAAAATTGTTAGTGCTGCCGAGCAACATCCCTAATGTCGCGACTTCCTACCGCCCTACTAAACCGGAGACGCTGCGCACTGCCGTGTTCGACGTCGTTGTCGTAGTTGAGTCGCCTGTCCGCAGCTGAACGAGTGACGTGGAAGATTAACGGCACGGCCAATCTATCCTGGATCAGGTAGGGGAACGCTGCTGGAGGAATAAAGCCGTCAAAGCGAACTCTCTCGTGATACATAATTGCGGCAGTAGGCCCCGGAGATCAGGTTATTCGACGAGGTCATTGCTCTTGCAATGTGCCTTCGAATCAACTTAATAACAAAATTATCCACTCTTATTAGGTTCGCCCTATTGTACAAGACCTCATTAGGATAGAATTTTATGTGCTCAGACTCTGGTGTTCTGTATAGGCGAGCTCTCCCAAACACGCGAATCCTTTCCAAACGACTTGCTCTCACGTGGACCCACACGGGACAACCAAATACAAGCATAGGACGGATAAGGACCATGTAGCAGATCACCTTTACCCTCGCATCGAGTTGCCTGTTATAAAACAGTCTCTTTGTAAGGGCAAAAACACCTTTGGCTCTGGCCAGAGCGACATCAATATGTTTGTTAAAATACAGATCAAGCCAGATCCCAAGGTATCTTTTTTTTTTTTTTTTATAATTTACGCGCGCCTTAAGGGGTTTTTATGATACCCTTTTAATGTCGCCAGGGTGCGGGCGGAAAGATAGAAGGAGAAGAAAGGAAAGTTGTTGTGATGTAGTGGTTTGAAACTCAGGGGTGTTTGGTTTCAATATTAACTCTCCTGGGGTGGGAGTCCGAATAGGACGGAGAGGTTTTCTTCACTAGGAATGATTCAGGTTGTGAATTTTAACGGTTGTTTTTGTGGTTGAAACTCTACAACAGCCAAATCCACATGTCGTGGATATAGCGAAGGATTTTGATACTGTTGATCATAAAATCTTGTTGAATAAATTGAATAAAGCTGGATTTAGGGGATTTGTTCTTAAATGGATTGAGTCCTAACTCACCAACATGAAACAAATGGTTCGAATAGGAACTATGTTTAGTGAGTGCTGCGATATTACAGTTGGTGTTCCACAGGATCTGTTCTGGGACCTATATTGTTCCTAGTTTTCATTAACTCAATTTCTACCCTTAATATGAAAGGAAAACTTACAGGGTTTGCAGATGAGATAGGTTGTTCATATTCCGGCAACTCTTGGTTAGATCTAATAGCTGACGTCAACCATGATTTAGAAATCCTACGACATTGGTTCCGCGTAAACAAGCTAGTTATTAGTGACAAAACAAGAATTATGTATTTTAATACTTCTTTGCATTTAGAACTTCCAGTTTTTACATTTCATAGTGCGTACTGCAATAATATGTTGATAAACTCTGACAATTGCTGTGAGTCGCTTTCCGAAAGATCTTGTACATATAACACTTTCATAGATTGCCTACCGAGCTGTTTTATCATTGGTAACGTACAGGTCTTTAAGTATCTAGGACTCGAGTTCGACAGCAGGTTAAATTGGGATGCTCACACTACTTCTTTAAAGAAATACCTGCTGAAAACAACCAGAACCTTTTACCATTTGAGACTTTTTTGCTCAAAAAAACTTTTACAAACTTTTTATTATGGTCTTGTTCAATCCAAATTGCAATATGGTTTAACTTGCTGGGGCGGAACACACAAAAACAAAATGCAACCTTTGCTAGTTTTACAAAAATATGGCGCCATGAACATAGCTTCCCACTCTTTACACATTCGTTTATACTGCCTCTAAAGAATCTTTATTTCTACAAAGTTTTATCCTTTTCTTAAGAAGCGGATACTCATTAAATCTTGATCCGAATACCTATGCTCTTCTATGAGTCTTGCTTTCATTCCTTCACACAATACTCATCTCTTCTTAAGTTATTACTCTTCTGTAGCTCCTCGTATCTGTGATAAACTACCCATTGAAATAAGCCGCTCTAGCAATTTCTATTCCTTTAATAAAGCCATCAACAAGTCGCTGTTTAATTTTGACCTCAATGAGATTGATAATTTATCGAAGCTAATTATTTAGTAGCATGTACTTACATCTAATTATTATGAATTTATTTATTTATTTTTTTTTTATTTTTTCTCTCTCCCCACCACACAATATATTTTTTTCTTTTTTCTACTTTAATCTAAAATTTTCTATATTGTTGTTGTCTGACTCACTTCATTCGGCACTAGGTTTATTAACTATAGAATGCATTCATTTATTCATTCATTAATGAAAGACACTTATTTTTTTGTACAGTACTTGAATTCATGTAATTCTCTTTATGTTAAACTTAAGTTTGTTAATTGAAATCCACTCATAAAATTCCTTCTTAAAAATGTAAGCGCGTATGAAAATTGTAAAATGGATTTAAATTGAATGAATGAATAAAAACTAAAAAACAAATTCGACAAGCAAGTGTCTGCCCGTGTTGCCCCACGATCTGAAACTTTCGGCAATTCTTTCTGGTATCCGCAGATGGCCTAGACAAAGGCGTCCTAAACAGAATGGTTTCCGACTTCTGAAAGTTGATCTTCAACTTCAAGTCGTCGCAATATTGTTTAATTTTATCGAAGTCACGCTGCTAAAGAATGTTTATAACCCCAATCTTTGGACCTGACCTGTATGCGATTAAGTCGCCTGCGTACGCTATGGCATGGTTCAGTGCCACTAACACCAGGTTACCGAATTACTTAAAAGAAATTGTCTCTTATTTGTTATTTCACTAAATGTTCGATTCACTATTCCGCAAAAGAAGCCGAAACACATCTGTTCAACTCAGAGATCAATGAACGACTGACTGTAACTGGGCTAATTGGAGCCTTTATAGAAATTCGTTAAATGTCTTTTTTAATATTGCCACTACCGAGACAAAAGCCGAAACGCGTCTGTTCTGCACGGAGATCAATGAACGACTGCGTCCAAATGCAGGAAGGCCGCCTCTACAAAATGGCGGATTACATATTTTCTCAAAACAGCCTCAATATGGGTATCAATTGAAAGGGCTTAACAAGTAGAATACTCTGCATTATGACAAATTTCTAATACATTTAGATGGCCGCCTCTTCTAAATAGCGGATTACATATTTTCTCAAATGAAAGGGCTTTACAAGTAGAACACAGTGCATGGCGCAAAGTTCAATTATGGGACAGCTGAAAGAAAGATGTTGCCCTTATTTTGTTATGGGCTTTCACAGTCCACAAAATTCAAGGCACCACTATAGACCACGCAGTTGTGTATTTAGGCTCGATATTGTTTGTAGAAGGACAAGTATACGTGGCCCTGAGTCGAGTAAAGTCTTTGGAAGGAGTATGTATTGAGGAATTAGATTGCAACAAATTGTCAGGAAAGAAATTTTGTAATAATAAACTAAATAAACTAAATATAAGAACTGAAAATAAAATAAGTAAAAAAAAATAAATAAAAAATAAAGATAATAATGCTGTAGATTTTTGTATTTTTTTGTCTGATTAATGCCCTAGATTGATGAGGGAAGTGGTGTGATGACTGTACCTAAAACCTACTGAATTATTTTTTTAGTTTTTAGTACACGTAGATATCATTATTATCTTTATTTTCAATAAATCCGTTTAACTTAAACATTTTTTTACTTATTTTTTATTACAAGCTTTTTTTTAACTTGCAATGTATAGGTATGTTGGTTTGTTTAGGTCAAATCTTGCAAGCTGAATTAGAACCACTTCTTGACTTTTAGTTCCGGTGACAATACAATATGCAATATGCAATATTCTAATATTTTCAAAATGGCCAACGCCACAAGACGGCGGACGATGTATTTTTTGTCAACCCTCTCAATATGAGTATTAAATTAAAGGGCTTGAAGAGTACAAACAACCTCTTAAAGTGGCTGGCAAATAAAAGGGCTTGAAGAATAGAAAACGATAAAGTAAGTGGTATCACACTAAATTCAATATAGCTTAAACTGCAAATTGGCGGATAATTTTTTTTGCTCTCTGATGGCTCCCGCACTCAGGTTTGACTGTAAGCAAGGGAGCTCCTCAATGGTAAACAGCATAGTCATAAAACTGTGTATTTTACTACGATGGGCCGTTTTAAAATCTGGCATAACTCGAATAGCACACCGTAGCTGGCTTTATACTATGACTTGTGTAATTTAGTGAGATTGGCGTCATTAGCATTGGTTTGTAACTTGTTTAGGAGAAGGAACTTTCAAAATCAAATCCTGAATTTTGTGTCATAAGGCACAACTAAGCTTTAAGCTTAAATTAGTGACACATGGATCTGTGGTGAAATTTACACAGCACAAAGCCATGTGTTGGTCCATCGCCCAAAAAGGAGCAAAACAAGAAACAAATTTTAGCACCACCAACCACAAACACATATGTTACTAAATAAGTTTAAATATTATAATCAGAAAACTGTGACATCACATTTAAGTTATACTTCCGCAGGGCAGATTAGGGTATTGTAACGATTAGTAAATTAATAGGTAAGATAGTCTAATAGATTGCACTCGAAAAAATGACAACACCGATCTAAATAATATTATACCATCCGATATGAACAAGACAGGAGAAGAAATTAGAAATATTCGATGTGGCCAAGGCCGTGCTGTGTTACAATATAGATGTGTTTATATAATATCTTTAATATCTGCAAATAATGTACATACAATTATTGTTTCATACTGAAAGCCGTTTGATACTTTGAAATAAATCAAAGTAAAGCAAACAATTGTATACATATATCATCATATGGGAATACACGATACAACCGATGTACCGGCTTGCGTTGTGCCGATATCGGCCCAAGTGTTGTATTCAGCAGACACATTATACAATATGCGTGCAATATATGTACAACCCGGTATTTTATTTATTCAGATGATGTGAAATTACTTATTATGGCTGAAATAAGTAGGCGCAAGAAGTTTGTTTTAATATGTTCTGGTGCAGTGTTGAGTGTCAAATCCGAAAAAAAATGAAAAAGAAATTGGGTAAAGGAATAGCTTTTGAAAAGACCACTGCAGTCTGACGTCGAGCTCGTGGAACATTTAAAATGACGGAGCCCGAAGATTACAGATGCTTTTTGCGTATGAAAAGTGAACAATTTGAACATCTTTTAAATCTTGTGGCACCTGTTATAACAAAACAGGATACAATTATGAGGTCAGCAATATCTGCGGAAAAGCGTTTAATTTTAACCTTGCGTTATTTAGCAGCTGGGTGTGATTTCAGTGATCTCAAGTTCAGCTCAAGAGTATCGGCCCATTGGAAAAATAGTGCCAGAAACCTTTTTGTCTATATACAATGCTTTAAAAAATGAATACTTGAAGGTAAGGTAAAAACAACACGATAGCATTTTGTATTAATTTTAATCCATCTTATATTAAGTTCCCATCTACCGAAACTGAGTGGAAGAACATTGCTGAAGGATTCCAAAAATAGTGGAACTTTGAACATCGCATTGGAGCAATGGACGGGAAAGATGCCCTCGTTAGAGAACCCGCAAAAAGTGGTTCGGACTTTTTTAATTATAAGGGAACATATAGTATCGTTTTTTTTCTTCTTCTTATCCCTTTATTAACCCTTTTCTCGTTATACGAACTTATGCGAAACGAGTTCCCCATTTTTACTGCATCGCTGCTGCTCCGCATATGGGGTTGGCTGATGTCGCAGACCGCAGAACGCGTCTAAATATTACTCGGTCCTGGATCGCTTCAGTGGTTAGCCCCAGGCGTTGTTGCGCATCTGCCTTCTGAGAAATCCAGGAATTCTATTCCGAGCTCGTTTTCTTACAGTTGGGGTGATCGTAGTTGATAGTGCCTTTTTAACCGGATTTTTCGCAGATCTTCTTTGAACGTGGCAATACCAGCTTATTCTATTCGCCTTAAGCTGTTCGGTTACCGAATTCTTTATATGTAGACTCCCTCTTATACGCGTAGATCTAATACAATCGCGTTTAGTGAGTCCACTGGACATCCTTAACATTTTCATTTCCGCTGCCGTCATTTTGTTCTTAAACGCTTCGTGCATTGTCCAGCACTGTGAATCGAACATAAGAGCTGGTCTAACAACCATGGTGTAGAGTTTCCCCTTAAATTAAAGGGGTCGCACACTCACTCTGTGGTTTACGTCGTTGTACCTTAAGATAGTGCTTTTCGGAAGAACTATCCTGATCCTGATTTTGGGATGGTGTGGGCATAACTAATGAGTCGTTATTAACATGGTCTTGGAATGGTATGGGTACACTTTGCACCATGTTGCAATAGGGTGTGTGGCAACAGCATTCGACATTAAACACCAGGGCCTTGGGAAACTTGGGTTCTACGAGAAAAATTACCATTGCTCCTTCGTGTGTTTGAGCTAGAAACTGCCATGCGTTCGGGGGGTATGCTGTTATTTTGATTGTAGGTTGGATATTGGAATGTATTGGCCGTGAAAAGTGCAGGTAGGAAGTAGATGAGCTAACTGTATTTTGGAAGTATGGGGTCCTAGAAGGTTGTTGAAATTGGTTGTATAATTGGTGCGATGTTCGACATAAATTGTTTGGTTTATTTATCTGAACTGAAGAGGGTTTTCTTGAAAATCACGAGGGCTTTTAAAATAGTGAGAATTCTGCTCCTCAAGACAAATGTTAAACGCTTCCGTAATTTTTTCCGGTCTCATTGATCTTATTGTTGATCCCAGTGGTTCTTTGAGACCAGACACAAATGCATTCAGACATATTCCATTATGGAGATCCTGCTTAGCTACAACAACATTGGCATCACGTTTATGGATCCCAACATAATTCATTAGTGTTGACAGAACCTCGCCTATTTGGGGTAAAACTTTTCAACCGAGTCTTGATTTTGTCTTAATTGGTGGAGATCGCGAATTAGTCTTGTCTCGTTTCCTTTGTCGGAATAGTGGATAATAAGATTTTGTCTTATTTCCACCCATTGGATAAGCATCCTATATATGTTCAAGACCTCGCTAGCTAAGTCCAGCTAAGTCGAATGGCTCTAAAAATCGTAAAATCACGCGTTTGTGGGGATAAGCCACATACTATTGATGCCTTAAAGCCAACATAACCAAGGCCATTAATAATACTGGGCCCAATTTATGCGGTCATCGCACCCGAGGTGGTCATTTGGTCGATATCATATTCCATATGAAATGCAATCGCAAAATATAGTTGCAAAATATTAGCTACGCCAACAAATAGTGCTGCTTCTGACCGCAAATTTTCTGCAGCGGTTGTTTAATTGGATCCGACCCAGTTTTGGTTAATCAAATAATGTTTCTACTCTCCAATACAAACAAAATTGAAATTTGTAGGGATCTCAAAGGATTGTCATAAAAAAATATTATAAAAAAAATAAATCTAATTTGTTTATTTTATTACAATTACAAATTCTGCCTTTTTCTATTGCCTTTCCTTTTACTAATCGCCATTTTCCATTATTCTGTCAACTGAAAAGCTCGCCTTTTACTTGCAACAAACATAAGTAAATAAATTAATATTTGATGTTCTCGGTGTACTCGGTGTATTCGGTGTAGGTACTCGGTGTACTCGGTGTACTCAGTGTAGTGTTCACTTTTTTATGGATACCTTTTTGTGAATACCCGTTCCTTATGAGTACACTGCACTAATTGTTTAGTTTAAAATGGGTGCAATACTTACACAGTAATCAGGTATCAAGCCACTCATTCATTTTAGTTTTCAAGCAGTTAGAGCAGTAATGAAGTGTACCTGAAATAAAATGAATGTCTTGGAACTGGTTTCAAGACATTCATTGCAGACCTCTAATATATACCACAATATCTTGGAATCTGAAACGTTGCAACAGGGTGTAATTAGTAAATAACTCATAGTAAAAAATGTCTAGGGGCACCAATTAGGAGAAAAAACAGTCTGTTTCCACTTTGTCCGTATGGTTAGTAGTTTTAAATGCATTTTATTTTATTTATCATTATTCTTACATTCTAACAGAAAATGCTTAAATGCTAGCTTACAATTACTTTACAATCTTATACTAACTTACTGGCCCTACACAGGCACTCTAAGCTACTCTAAATTCTTATACCGATGTCTTTCGACTTCATTATTATTTTTTTTAGGAATATTTACTTTCTATACTTAGGCTAAGAAAAGAATTGGAAACAAAAAACTTAGCATATGGACTTGCTTTTTTATTTTTTTCCGTGCGGCATCGGATAAAGAATAGTGCCGCAGTGCGTCCCAGCTTGTCGTAAGAGGCGACTAAATGGGACACCAATCATATACAGGCAACTATGACACCAAAAATGAGCCTGTGACACTTTAACACCTTAAAACTTTCCCACAAGTTTGTATGCAATCAGTGGGTTCCCACGTCTGGAGACTACCGGTGGGGTAAAAGAAAAGTCAATCAATTCGAAATGAGCATACAAGTGTCAAACCACTCAAACTTTAAACTTCATGGAAATGATCGCAATTAATAGCACTACCCCGCTGGGCACCACGGTTGCAACGCACTCGGGTGATCCGAGAGCAAGCAGAAGTGCTTGTGTCAGAGCCCGACGGATTCCGGGGGCGGGCAAAATGAAGTTTCTAAAATATTTTCCTAAACTTCGGTTTGCAAGTTGGAACCTCGGATCGATGACCTCAAAAAGCTTAGAACTGGAAGCGATTATGCGTCGCAGAACTCTACAAATCCTGTGCGTACAGGAAACGAAGTGGTGTAATACAGGAAATAAAGCGCGTTTTCTAGATTTAAAAACTAAGGCATTTAAGATGTTCTACCATGGAACGGTCAATGGACGAAACGGTGTTGGTATCGTTGTTGCAGCGGATCTTCTAAGCAATATCGTTGGTATTTTGAAAATAAGCGACCGCTTAATGAGTGTAAAACTCGTCATACACAATGAAACGTGGAACATTGTTAGCGCGTACGCTCCACAAAATGGATGCGACCAATCGGAAAAAGATAGATTTTGGTCAGAGTTCGGTAATTTGTTTAGAAATATACCTATCGATGAGATGCTCTTCGTAGGCGGAGATTTAAATGGCCACGTCGGAGACACAAATGTTGATTATGAGGACTGCCACGGCGGTAAAGGCTTTGGAACCAGAAATTCAGCTGGCGAAGACATCCTTGTAGCGTGTAGGGCTTACGGCTTAACCATCTTAAATACAATGTTTATTAAACATCAACGACATCTTATCACCTATAGCAGCGGAGGCCACGAAACGCAAATAGATTATCACCTCTGCAAAATGTCGATGAGAAACCGTGTTAAGGATTGTAAAGTAATACTTGGAGAATCGCTAGTAAGCCAACACCGTCTGCTCATTACAGAATTTTTCACAGCGGAACCACCGAAAACACGGGCATCGTTTGGAAAGCCAAAAATCCGGTGGTATAATCTATCGAAGGAACGAAGCGCAAGATTTATCGCACTGGCTAAAGAAGTACTTCAAAATATATATGGTATAGCAGACTCACTTAGCCCGCAAGAAATGTGGAACAGCATGCACGAGGAATGCATAACTCTCGCAAAGTCCCATCTGGGGACTATATCGAAATACCATCACGTCGGCAAAGAAACATGGTGGTGGAATGACGAAACCAAACGAGCTGTGGCCGACAAGAAGAGTGCATTCCAAGCATGGACAAAATGCGATCGGAGCGACGATATCGAAAAACCTCGACTGGCTCTTGAATACGAGCGACTTAAAAAGATCGCAAAGAAAGTCCTGGCTCGAACTCGAGCGGCAGAAGCGGAAAACCTGTACCAGGAGTTGGAACAAATATCCTCACGATCGGCGGATAGAAGACAAGCTATCCAAGAAGTTCAAACGTCGTACAGTACTAAAGTGCCAAATATTTTTAAGCTCGCTGCACAGAGGAGAAAAAATTCAATGGAAATAACCTCGCCGAAATACATCAAAAACGCAGACGGTCGCCTATTAACAAATGAAAAGGAAATTTGTGACCGGTGGCTTGAATACTGCAAGGAGTTGCTTAACAAACAGTTTCCATGTGATATCGTGCCGACAGCTGGTCTATTCGAGGAGGAAGTTTCGGACTTTTCAATCGAAGAAATAACTATAGCAATCGGAAAAATGAAGCGGGGGAAAGCGGCGGGACCAGACAGCATTCCATCAGAGTTTTGGTCGAAGATGGAGGGGATCGGCAGCGTTTGGCTATCGAATCTTTTAAATAAATTAAAATGTGGACAACCTATGCCGAATCAATGGAGAAGTAGCTTCTTGGTTCCATTATACAAAGGAAAAGGCGACACTCGAGAATGCAACAATTACCGTTCAATCAAGCTTATGTCACACACAATGAAAATCGTCGAAAGAGTCTTAAACGAACGTCTTCGGCAAATAATAAAGCTCGATAATAGCCAGTGTGGATTTGTTGAAGGAAGATCGACAGTGGACGCTATCCAAAGCCTACGAATAATAATGGAAAAGCACCGAGATTCATCTAAGGATTTACACATGGTATTTATCGACCTCGAGAAAGCATTCGATCGAGTGCCTAGGGATCTCATATGGGCCGCGCTGAGGTCTCAAAACGTACCGGAAACGTATGTTAGAATAATACAAGACATGTACGGAAACGTGAAAACTGCGGTTAAAAGCTCTGCTGGACTAACGAGAGAATTTGCAGTTAATGTCGGAGTGCATCAAGGAAGCGTACTTAGCCCTCTCCTCTTTAACGTAGTATTCGACTATCTTTTAAAAGACTGCATGCGCGAAGCAAATGTAACGCCAATTCTCTTCGCTGACGACGCAGTTATACTTAGCGATAACGTCGAAGATTTACAGAACGCCTTAGATTCATGGAGAAATGCGCTAGATAGAAACGGGTTTAAAATAAGTCGTTCAAAGACGGAGCATTTGACGTGCCCATTTGCGCATCCGTTGCGACCTGTTCCGGATATAATGTTAGACGGAATAGTTCTTCCGAAAAGCACTATCTTTAAGTACTTAGGATCAATCGTTAACATGGAAGCGAAATGTGACGACGACGTAAACCACAGAGTGAGTGTGGGATGGATGAAATGGCGGGAAAATTCGGGAATCTTTTGCGACCGAAAATTTCCACTTAAATTAAAGGGGAAACTCTACACCACGGTTGTTAGACCAGCTCTTATATACGGTTCACAGTGCTGGACAATGTACGAAGCGTTTAAAAACAAAATGACGGCAGCGGAAATGAAAATGTTAAGGATGTCTAGTGGAGTCACTAAACGCGCTTGCATTAGATCTACGCGTATAAGAGGAAGTCTACATATAAAGAATTCGGTAACCGAACAGCTTGAGGCGAATAGAATAAGTTGGTATTGCCACGTTCAAAGAAGATCTGCGGAAAATCCGGTTAAAAAGGCACTATCAACTACGGTCACTCCAACTGTAAGAAAACGAGGTCGGAAAAAGAATTCCTGGATTTCTCAGATGTCAAATGCGCAACAACGTCTGGGGTTAACCACTGAAGCGATCCAGGACCGAGCATTATGTAGACGCGTTCTGCGGTCTGCGACATTAGCCAACCCCATAAGCGGAGCAGCAGCGATGCAGTAAAAATGGGAAACTCGTTACGCATAAGTTCGTATAACGAGGAAAGGGTTAAAAAAGGATAAGAAGAAGAAGAAGGACTTGCTTTTTTATTTTTATAAAAACTTAATATCTAACTTAAAATAAACCTTAATCTACCTAACCTACATACAATACATACAAACACACATATAGACGTTGTACACAATTATATATATACATTACACAGCGATTCGTACTCTGGGGAGGGAGAAACATTACTCACAAAAATCTCTGGGTGCAAGTCAATTTCCTGAGGAAAAAATGACCGGCAGAATATTGTATGCATTTTAACTCAGGCAAAATTAAATGGGATTTGGAATGCGAAAAAACAATAGATCTGCGCTATTTGATCTAATGAGACGTTGTTGTTGGTGTTTCGTACGACGGGTGGATTTTTTCAGTGCAAGGGGGAGTGATCCTTCTTGTTATTTCTTGTCTTTGGACCGGAATACAAGCGAACAGTTCGATCATGGAAGTTGATTGCGAATAGCAGTGTCGATAATTACTTGTTGCTAAAAGCCCCATTTAGGTTTTTGTCATTATTGGGTGGAATATTTTTGATCTCAATATTATTCCTAAGCCCCTACACACGATACAATTTCGTACACAATCGCCGATTGCAACGTGCAACCAGTTGGTCTTCCATCAAACCAAATCGGTCGATTGGATCGGGCAATCTAACAATTTCTGTTGTCCCTTCAATCACATCCTAAAAATTGTTTCATGTGTAGGCGATTTCCCACAATTTCACCCTCAGAATTCATTGAATAAAGATTTGTTGCAGGTAGAATTACAACTCTTTTGTAAATGAAAAGAAAATTTGGATGACTGTTATTCATATTTACTGTTTTTCGATAACAGCTACATGTCATCTACTCATATGAAATTCTAGATTTTGCTGGCAAATTGGGACGTGTGTAGAGTCGCGCACACAATTTATCCCCGCTCAAAGGTCGTAGGAATTGTCGCTAAAAATTGCCCCGCGTGTAGGCGCTTTAAAAGAGCTGTTGTTCTACTGAATTTATTTTTGTTTCCATAAGGAGAGTTTGTTCACATTTTTTTAAGTTACTTTATCTCATTTGATATTAAGAGACATATGCTGGTTAATTTCATACTACCTGGCGACAAATTTGTAGCTGTATTTAATATCAAATATTTTTTTCTTTAAAAGCTTCATTTTCTCCCATAAGGTCTTAGTCCCTGAGTTAAGATTAGCATCAGTTCATTTTTTTGCAGGTTGGGGTGGTGTAGGGGGTGTTGCTGTAAGTCTCATTGCACTTTCTACAACATAATTTTGACTGGAACAACGGCATTCGTCTTTCTTTGGTGTAGCCATTTTTCTATGTGACCTTTCAGAGATACTGGTACATTCATGCATTTTGCGTTCGCACTTATGGGGCGTCACAAAATCTCCTTTAATGGGAGGTGGCGGAGCACTCACTACACCTATGTGTATTGTATTATGCTGTATAAAAAGGTGTATTTAAAAAAAAAGGAGAAATACCGCTTTTGGCCTCGAGTTATTATAATGTAAAATATTGAAAATTGGTACACAATTTAACAGGGTTAAAAGCACAAGACAGTCTCTGTTTTTACAATCACTTTTCAAAGGTGACGTGAAATAAGGCCCAAAGCCAAATATGAAATTTGGCACTTTTGAAATTGAACTAACACCCGTCTGGCCTTACGTGCATTGAAATGAGACCAAATGCAACTAAAACACAGTAACTAGAATTTTGCGAAAAACAATGGAAGCCTTTCAATTATTGAAAATTGTTAAAATTTGCTTTAAAAAAATCTTAGTTATAGGCGCCTGGCTGACAGTTGTTGACATACCTTCAGCGGAGCGGCTAAACCCTGCGGAGAAAAGTGTGAAATCAATTTAACGAGCGAGGCGAGCCACCCACCTCAGAATTTTTTTCAATTCAAGTGTGGGGTAGGTGGTTTACTTCGCTCGATAACAGGATTTCACCTTGTTTTTCGCAGAGTTTGGTCGCTCACTCCACTAAGGGTATGTCAACAATTGTCAAGCAGGCACCTATAACTTGGATTTCTCTGATGAAATTATTATATTCTGCCCGTTTCCATATGGATATAAAAAACTTTGTATATACTCGTACCAAACCTAGCATCAACTCCACATCTAACACCAGGAGGTGATCATTAGCGGCAGAAAGAAAAATGCCACATTTAGTTTAGTGATACAGACATGTTTGTGACAAAGTTCGGAACTTTACCTATTATTATATTTCTGCTAAAGTGTTTTGCTTCTTAAGTGCATAAAGTGAAATAAGGCCAAATAGACCTTATTTCGCCTTTGAAAGTGAAATGAAGCCAAATCGAAAAAAGTAGCGGATTTGCCTTTATTTCTATTTTGGCCTTATTTCGTTGGGCTTTATTTCACGTCAACCTTTTCAAAAGAAGAAATTTTTGCCTCTTAATATGACCTTCTAGGTCATATGAGCAAAGAGCTCAGCTTAAACACGACTATTCACTTCTAAATATGTACCACTATTGTAATGATTTATTAGTAGTAATAGTGTTAAGAACTTTGAAGAATCTAGAAATATAATCTAAAATGGTTTTTAATATATATATACTCGTATATATTTTTGTTTTGATAATTTATTTATTTCAAATGTGACATTAATATTTAATAGAAAAATAGTGCTAATGCACTTCAAGCAACGTGTAAAAAATCTTAAATTGAACATTCAAAATAAGCGGGTGGGGTAACCCATTCAAATTTACACAAAGTTATATAACTCAAATATAATTAGCTAATAAAAATTTGACTTAGGAAAAGAAAATATAAATTTTTTTTTAACATTTTACAGTACACCAAAATATTATACTAAAACATTATCATAATCAAGGCAAAAAATCCATTTTTTTAATTTATTTAACAAATATTATATAATGAGTCGGTACTCTAATGAATATTTGAAGACTGTTGAATGTAATGTAATAAAAGTTACGAACGCAGTTGTTCGGGAAGTTGGTACAGGAGCTTGATTTAAAGAATTGCCAAGTAAAATATAATTATTAAAATGTCGCCAGTTAATATTACCAGACTTAATAAAAAATATTTTTAGCACCTTAAAACAATATAAATGTCGGATTGGAAGAATTTTTAGTTCATCAAATTGTGAAAAACTAGAATGCGAACGAGATCTTCCGCAGTGATTCTAATTATGTGTTTTTGAAGTGACAAAAGAGGTTGTATTTTATTTCTGTAAGTTCCACCTCAGTAAGTTATGCTGTATTCTTATCTAGATTGAAAAATGCCATAATATATTTTTAGCAGTAGTTGCGTAGAACAAGTCTTTCGTAAAAAGTTCTCAAGACGCCTCGAAATTAATTTTTCACATTTACAGTATGTCTCTTAAAATCACTTCTTGAGTCTATTATACGTCCTTAATATTAAAACTGATCAACTTTTTCAATCTGAAAGCATATATCATTATAACTACCATAGTTATGAAATGCATATTCCGATAAGTTAGGATTGCACTTGCAATTAAACAGCTTGAATTTTGAGCAATCGGGTGCATGGAAGAATATGTACATACATCGGCTAAATCACTGTACTGTGGAACTAATATGAAAAACATAACCTTTGTTTTCGAACTTAAAATAAGATTGTGTTCTGCAAACCATATTCTCAATAAATTTAGTTCAAAGTTTAAGTCACAAAACAAATTTAAGGCATTGTCTGCACCATAAGTGAAACCCATATCATCCGGAAAAGCTGTTAGTGTACCTTTAAATGGTAAGTGAATTAAAGAGTTTATATACATCAGAAATATTATAGGATCTAAGGTACTCCATTGCTTAGAAACTTTTTTTCACTTCTGATGTCCTCAATTTTTACTCTTTGTGCTCTGTCGCTTAGATATGACTTGAACCAAACATAAATAAAACCACGAAAGCCTGCATTTTCCGTTTTTTTTTTTTTTATATAAAATATCACGATCAACCATGTCAAACCCTTTGCTTATATCAATGAATAATCCTGCTGTAATTTTCTTTTTATCCAAATTGGTAAATACTTGTGAACAAAGGCGTAAAAGTGCATCTTCCGTAGATTTGCTTTCAACGAACCGAATTGAAACGAACTGAACATCTGAACGTTATCTTTCTTTGGTTAATAATCGCAGTCCTCATCTTTAGCACAGAGGCATGGGCATTAACAAAAATGGATGAGGGCGCTCTTAGCTGCTTCGGGAGGAGCATTCTTCGAGTGATTTTCAGTACCGTCGCTATTGACGGTGGGTGGAGGAGGAGAACAGCGACGAACTGTATAGACTGTACAGCGACATTGACCTAGCTAGAAGAGTGAAGATCCAACGACTTAGCTGGTTGGATCATTTAGAGCGGATGAACACCAATGCTCCGGTCCGAAAAGTCTTCGAATCCGCCCCCGAGGGACAGCGCAGTAGAGGAAGACCGAGACTCAGTTGGCGCACGCAAGTGGAAGGGAACCTCAGCCAACTTAGCGTGCGTAACTCGAGGCAGCTGGCATAAGATCGACCTAGCTGGAGACGCTTGTTGATCGAGACCCAGGTCCACTCCAGACTGAAGCGCCACCAAAAGTAAAGTAAGTAAGAACCCTTCTTAAACAAAGGTATGATCTCTGCACATTTAATAGCGTTTGGGAATATTCCAGAAAAAACGCTGTTAATTATAATATAAGCTAGTACATCAACTAAAAAGAGAGAAATCCTTTTAAGTACCAGATAGAGGTCTGCATGAATATATTCATATATATATATATATATATACTCTACGAGTGCAATACTTCAGTGTACACTATTCAGTGTAATTATTTAACTAGGTGTGCAGGGAAGTAGTGTAACATACCGCAAAAGACCAGGTACTGTACAATACTCGGTCACTTAATAGCAAATATGAGTACATTGTTTTTCTTCTCTCCCACACTTTGGGTGCTTGATTTGTTTAGTGAGTGCAAATCGGGTGCACGGTTATCTGTGCAAAATACACTGAGTACACCGAGAACACTGAGTGCTCTGAATGAAATGGAATTCAAAGAACAAAGTTAGCAATCTTTAATCAAATTTGAATGTGAACTACGTGAAAAGGGCTTTATAATAAAGACGCTCAAACTTCGACAGTGTATGAGGTTATACGAGGGCGGGTCAATAAGACCGTGACTTTTGGATTAAAACACAGATTTTTTGATTAAAAAATAATTTTATTTTTCAACGTAGTCTCCCTTGAGCTCTATACACTTTGTCCAACGCTTCTCCAATTTTTTTATCCCTTCCAAAAAAAATGATTTGTCGAGGTCCTCAAAATAGGCCTTTGTTTGCGAGATGACTTCATCATTGGAGTCAAATCTTTTCCACCAAGCCATTTCTTCAGGTTTGGGAACAAGAAGTAGTCCCTCGGAGCCAAATCTGGAGAATAGGGTGGATGAGGGAGCAATTCATAGCCCAATTCATGGATTTTTGCCATGGCAACTGCACATGTGTTTGTGGTCGACTGTGAGCAAACGCGGCACCCATCTTGCGGAAAGCTTTCTCATGCCCAAGTGATCATTCAAAATTGAAACCACTGAGCCATGCGAGATCCCTACGGCTTCCACAATCTCTCGCACTTTCAATCTTCGGTCGGCCAACACCATATCGTGAATTTTTTCGATTGTTTCGGGTGTAGAGACCTCAACTGGGCGTCCAGGACGTTCGGCATCTTCAGTGCTTGTACGGCCACAACGAAATTCAGTAAACCACTTTTTTACCATTGAAATCGATGGTGCAGAGTCCCCATAGTATTTATCAAGCTTAGCCTTGGTCTCGGTAATGGTTTTTTTTCGCAAGAAATAATTAAGCACACGAAATTCACTTTTTTCCATTTTCTCCTCAAATTAGTGAGTAGTCTGATAAAAATAGCTGTCAAACACAAACTAACTGACGCAGCAAATTTAAATTTTGACAGGAGTCAACTGACAGATGCCTGTTGACAGGAGCAGTGTTGCTGTTTCAGTAAAGAGGTCAGAAATTCAAAAAGTCACGGACTTATTGACCCGCCCTCGTAGCTTTAGTATTTGGACAGAACAGCTTTAAAGGTTTTAGTAATTAATATTTTGGACAATATGATTTAAAAATGCAGTGTGCGGGTGCAAATTTAACTATTTATTAAAATGTTTCGTTCGATCGTCGTAAGGATCGTTTCGTCGTAAGGCGGACAAATTCAAATCTACTAGTTTGGTAAGGAATTAAAGAATTAAGGTACTTTATTTTTAAGTCTAAATCTAAGGCAGCCTATTCCTTGTCGCGTTAAAGAACTTGACCTTTCGCAGAGGTAAACCTGGCGAATTTTTCTTCGGGACTTAGGTCTGCACTGCACCTGTATACAATTCAATTGACACAAAAACATAAAGGCAAGAGTGCATAGCCAGCATCGAACATTTGCTGACTGGGCTTTGGAAAAGTTGTAAGTGGACTCCAATTTCGGATGGAAAATCTTCTCCAGTTTCGAGCCCATTTTTGCAAAAATGGCTACATACCATTTGTCAACATTGTCGCATTGGGGAGGCAACAATCCACATGAAACCCATCAGTTGCAAATGCTTTAAAAAAGGTTATTGTTTGGCGTGGATTTCGTTTTATTGACTCGTAGTTCTATCAAAATAAAGCTGGCACCATCATAACGGTTATCGGCGAAAGGTATGGTGCAATGAAAATCAATTTTTTGCGGCTTGAATTTGAAGATATCATCAAAATGACGAGTGGTTCTACACCACTCAGCGCTTGCAGCAGATGCTCTGCACGACAAGTTCGACAGCATGGTTATCTTGATTTTCGGCAACGTCAACTGGCAATCAAGTTGTGTGCTTTAATGTCATGAGACTTCTTTGTTTCTACACTCCAATATAAATTGAAATTTGTAAGGATCTCAAAGAACTGTCATAAAAAATGTTTAAAAAACAATAAATCAATTTTTTTTATTTTACTAGAATTATATACCTATTGTCATCATTCTGCCTTTTTCTATTGCCCCTCCTTTTTCTAATTGCCATTTCCCGTTATCCTGTCATTTAATAAGCTCGCCTTTTGCTTGCAACAAACATAAGTATAAATTAATACTTGGTGTATTCAGCTAAGGTACTAGGTGTACTCGGTGTACTCAGTGTAGTGTTCACTTTTTTATGGATACCTTTTTGTGAATACCCGTTCCTTATGAGTACACTGCACTAAGTGTTTAGTTTAAAACGGGTGCAAGTAAGTAAGTGTAAGTACAGTAAACAGGTATCAGGTGATTCATTCATATTAGTTTTCAAGCTGTTAGAGCAGTAATGAAGTGTACCTAAATTAAAATGATTGTTTTGGAACTGGTTTCAAGACATTCATTGTACCATATTCGATATACCCTCATATTCAGCAGAATTTGAATTTTTCAATGAACCAATTATTTTTAACACATCTAAACTAGTTATTGGTACAAAAGAAATACTATGTCGTTGGTTTTGATCTGTACTGGAATTTTATTGCGTATTGCAAACTGGACACATGGAGTAGGTGTCATTTGGCTGTATATTACGCGCAATCGAAACGAAGTTGTCATTAAAAACATTAGCAATACCAAACTTATCGGATACCTCACCATTCGCAGACAGTATTGTGTGCGGCTTTTTCGTAAATGATGATTTATTAAGAATACTATTTACTAATAGCCATTCAGACTTAAAATTTTTTTTTAGTAACTCTCACGGCAAACAGGAATTTCACTTTTTAATTCTGAGCATATGTATATCTTGTACTCTTGTTCTAATTTCGTATTATTTGAGTTCTTTCGAAATCTCAGTCTGAGTTTGTTTTTCTTTTTAACCTTCTGTACTAAAAATTATAATATCCATAGTTTTAGACGTTTACTCGATTTTTTTGTTGTTGAAATGGAGTTGAGCTATTGGATATATGACTACTGAGAATCTTAAGAAAAATATCAAAAGAAATTGAAACATCAGTATTAGAATATACATTCTCCCAATATACCAGGGCCAAACTAGATTGTAGCTTTCGAAAATCAATTTTACTTTTAGATTTATCAAGACTGGGACTGTGAGAAAATTTTTCCTCATGACATTAATCAACAAACTAATCATACAAACTGATCACCTAAATCAAAAACACACTTTTGGGCAGTACTCTGGGCAGGAAAACGACAGTATACTATATATGATCAATGCACTTTACTGATGTTGGCCTTACGGCATATTTATTAATCGATTTCTTTTTGCGACATAAAATTTACGTTAAAATCACCTAATATTATTAGATTTCAGGATTTAATACCACTCACAACTTCTAAAAATTCTTCCACAAGCATTGGGACACTAAAGGTACTTCTTTAATTTTAAAAGATAGTTTTAAAATATCGGTATTCAGGCAATCTAATTTCGACATTTCAAAAATATTATAATTGTCTTTGACGAAGCAACCGGCACCACCTGACGCATACCTCTCAATTGTGTTTGCAAAAAAATTAAAACACGGTAGTACATAGTTGCTAATCTCAATGTCGTACATCCAAATCTCAGAAACCACAACAAAGCCTGGCATACATGAAACTGAGTCTAGATGCGAAACAAGTGAAGCGAAATTTTCTCTGATATTTTGGCGAACAAATAAAAATAAATTGGTATCACAGTAAATTACGCGCCACGATTCCACAAGTCGAAAGATGAGAAGTAACTTTGACTTCATGCATGCACTTGTAGACATTGTACAATATTTCACCACCCAACGTAAGTCGCCGTAAAATGAAGCGTGTGACGGAAACTGGGAATTGTTTCCCACGATTCGAACTGGAAAGTGGCTGATGCAACCTTAAACCCCTGCACGCGCTATACAACAAATGCGACGATACGAAGGTGTGGAGTCGCATAAGTTAGACTTTAAGTTTAGTTCTAATTTTGGAATATTGGAATAAGGTTAGTGCAAACAATTGGTTCGCGTTTTTATTGAACGAACGGTTGGTTGCTCACCACAGGCATCGGCTCGTAGGTATTTTTTTTAAGATGTTGTGGTGCTAACATATTTAACTGGCGCCCGAGCAGGGACCTGGTGACTCCTGGTGGTGGTCCTTACTTAAGGACATGCGTAGAACTCCCTACTGGGTGCAAGTGGTTGTAAGCCGGTGCTATTTCCATGGGAACAAAGTCAGAAGCCGCAAAAGGGCAAAGATGCGAGGTGTGGATCAATCGCATCTAGTAGGTCACCGCTTGATCCTAAAAAGCGAGCTACCAAAGAGAATAAATAAAAAAACTAAATTAAAAAAAGAAGATTAAATTTAAATTTGTGCTGTGCTAACAAAAGTAATTTTTTTGAAAATCAGGGCTGCGCTCTTTATAACCAATAGTTCACTTTGAACTAAATTAAATCCAAAATATAAAATCAGTGCTTGTACCTTAGTACTTGTACCATCCATGACAAAGAGTTCACGACTCAACCATTACGTCTCCCGGTTTCATGCTGTGAAAAGAGTTTTTAAGGATTTTGAGATTATCCGAACCAAACCACTGTATCGTGTGATTTTGCAGCACATTCGTGGAAAGGTAAGGGGTTCTGCAGATGCAGCCCTCGTTTCATAAAACATATTTGACAAAGATTGGCAGGAAATAAAGCAGTGTCTCTCTTTCTGCATAATGCGGATAAAAGGGACATGCGAACCTAAGAACACCAACTTAACCAGCTGTCACAAAGATCAAGCAAGTTGGATGATTTTTATGCTACAGTTAACCATCAACTTTCCCTGGTGGTTAACAAGCTCAAAGCCGAATCCTACACGGTAGAAACAGTAAAACCAGGGATGTGCTAAATTTTATGTCGGGCGGAATGGAGCAACCTTGAGGTTCCTAATAGATAGAGGAGCAAACAAAATTTTTACTACCGATCGAATAAAGCAACCAACAATTAGTCTAGAAAAACCCTTTAGTGTCCAGTCAGCCGGTGGTAAAATATATATCTCAGAATAGGTCGAACGGAAATTTTTTAAATATGCGAATTGTCAAACTCTTGTCAAATTTTATGTCCTATTAGGTTTCAATTCCTTTAACGGTATCATAGGAGATAATACGTTGAAGGCAATGAGAGAAAGAAAAATATATTGACCATTAAACATAATATTAAGATACCTTTAAAAGAAAACTTGTCCGCAGAAATAAATTCAATAATAAATCCCAAACTCAATGAAAACGTAAAAGCAAGACTACTCGTATATGAACTAATAAGGAAATACGATTCACTTTTTGGTCCCATCGAGGCGAGAGAAGTAGTTGACACTTGTGTCCTTGCCAACATTAGAACTAGTACCGATGAACCAATATATACTAAAAGCTATCCCTATCCCGCCTGTCTGAGAGGAGAGGTGGAAAAAGAAATAGCTGAGTTACTTGAAGACGGCATAATTCGACCTTCTAGAAGTCCCGACAAAAACCAAAGCCAAATGGCGAAAAACAATATCGAATGGTCATCGACTATAAAAGATTGAACAAGGTAACTAACTATTGCAGACACGTATCCTATGCTGGACATTAATTCCACTCTTGCCAGTCTGGATAACGCTAAATTATTTACACTCTCCACCTAACTTTCCTAACGTTCCAAAGACTGCCTTTTCAACCTTGAACCGCAAATACAAATTTCTCAGACTACCCTTTGGACTGAAAAATGCCCCTGCTATATTTCAACGTATGATACGTCTACATCGATGAAATAATCGTCTTTGGTAATAGTGACGAAGATCACTTGAGAAACCTTGAAACCGTCTTGGTAACACTCAAATAAGCAAACCTAAAATTAAATCTGGAAAAAAACACACTTCATGCAAACTGAAGTGGAGTTTCTGGGGAACGTGATAACTACTGACGGTATCAAGCCAGACACTAAAAAGGTTGATGGGATCCAAAAAATCAAAATCCCAGAGAATTTTAAGGAACTCAAATCATTCCTAGGTTTAACATCTTATTATAGGAAATTTTTTTCGCGATTATACGAAGATAGCGATGGCTCTGACCAATCTTACAAGGGTTGAGCATGCTCGAGTTAAGGCGAATGAATCCATTCGTGTTCCAATCAATTTAAATAATGAAGCGCTTAGAGCTTTTAATGATTTGAAAATTCTTTTAACATCTGCAGAAGTCCTAGCCTTTCCTGATTTTTAAAAACCATTTAATCTAACGACTGACGCCTCGAACTACGCAATAGGCGCAATTTCATCCCAGGACGAGGGCGGAAATGATAGACCAATCGCATATATCTCTAGGGCTCTTAATAAAACCAATGATAACCATGCAACCAACGAAAAAAAATGTTGGCTATCGATTGGGCCCTTGATAGTTTGCGATCATACCTATAAGGTGCTAAAAAAGTGCCGATTTTCACAGGTCACCAACCACTAACTTTCGCGTTGGGAAATAGTAACTTCAACGCTAATCTAAAGAAATGGAAAGCTCCCATAGAAGAGTACAGCCACGAATTGATTTACAAGCCAGGTAAATCAAATTTGGTGGCCGATGCTCTTTCTAGACTGAAGAGCTTAATAGCGGTTGCCTACCAAAACTCAATCGAATACAATAAGGGCAGAGCTGTAAAAGACTGCAATACTTTAGTATTGCATTCGCTGAAGTCGCAGTCATTTGACTACTTATTACTATTTCAGCAAAAGAGTTCACTTAAGTTATTTGCCTTCAAAATTAAAATTCTAGTATTTTTTGAAGTCTTAAGTAATGCAATCACCTGAGGCAGTCAAAACACTTGAAGTCAAAAGACTGCAATACTTTTTGATTGCTTGAATTCTTTGAAGTCTTTTTGAAGTCTTTTTTATTCTTTGCATTCTTTGAGTCATCTGATGCATTCAATGTATTGAAGTCTTTTGACTGCTTGCAGTCTTTTTACTGCTTGAAGTATTTTGATTGATTTCAAGTATTTTTTTTAAAGAAATTAAGTATTCAATTAAATTTTGAGATCCACATTTCAGATATAAGTTTAAAAATGTGTATGTACTCGAAACATACAAACATAGTCGCGTGTGAGTTAAGTGTTAAACTAAGTGTATTGAAAATCATGGAATTTTCATCAGACGTTAGTGCAGACGATCCCAGCTTCTGTTTTGGAAGCTACAAACAAAATTATAAAAGATTGTCTTGCAATGCAAATGATTCCAGCGTCCGTAGGAATAAAATAAGAAGACTTGAGTGTCAGTGTAACTCAACAGTTTAGCCATCGGAAGGAGAAACATCTTCAATGAATAGTGAATGCAAACAGGAAAATGATCAACGTGATATTATTGTTATTTGTTTAGCTTTAAAATAATAAAAAAAGTGAGTCAATTTAGAAAAAGATTTGCAAGAGAATTTGTAGTTTTAAAAACTCTGATTACAAAGTTGTGTTTATCGTATTTACTTAATATTTTGTACTTTTGTGCATTAATGTATTTGTATTGGTGCTATTAATTTATTAATTAATTAATTACTTTCAGTATTTGCAACTTTCGTTACACTCTTTAATTGCCTGATTTGCAACTGTTAAGCCTAGAATCTGCTGATGTGATACAAATTATTTTCAAGAATTTAACAGCGAAATGTTTTCGAAAACAATTTATGTCCCGTAAAATGAATTGCTTGCAAAATATATGCATACTAGCAACAACTAGATGAAATATTGTTTTCGTTTTATTTTTTTTCCTGCATGAACCGCATTATGCGATTTTTGAGCTCGTCATGATAAATTGCTGGGTGTAAAACCTGGATTCTAAGAAAATAGCACAATTACAAATATTATTTAGAAATTTAAGTTTAAATGTCTAGGTATATGACTGAAACAATATAGATTATATTTGTAATTCCCTATTAGCTGAATGATACTGAGTTCCAGCGAAAAAGGGGTAGATTGGTTGTTGAATGTACTCGTAGTTTATGTGAAACAAGACTAAAAGGTTCTGGTTCTAAATAGCTTCAAATTATATCCGACATTTGAAGGTAAGGCATCGTGAAGCTTTCGATGCTCTTCAACAAAGCGAATTGACTGCTAGCAAAACCACAGCAAGTTCTTTTAAAAAGGATCAGTTTCGAAAACTTGCAGCAGAAATGATTGCAGAAAATGTTTTGCCTATTGCTTTTGTTGAAGAAAAATTTAGGAAACTTGTCAAATTTGCCAATCCAGAACTAAAAGTTATGAGCCGCCCAACCATCTTAAAAGTCATAGATGAAATGTTAACATCTACGGTTAAAAAAATCAAAAGCGTTATATCGCAAAATAAATATTTTTGCAGACTGCAGATGTATGGTCGACAAAACATCGTAGCTTTGTTGATAATTTTTTTTTGTTTTGGTTATAATACAGGAGTAAATTGAAATTTAAATATTACCTCATTTTGAATAAATGTTTTATGTATAATATTCTTATTGTTTGGAAATAAATTAATTTTGTTAACTAGAGAGATACAATCCTAACTTGGTTTTATAGTTGTTTCGAGTACATACACATTTTTAAACTTATATCTGAAATGTGGATCTCAAAATTTAATCGAATACTTAGTTTCTTAAAAAAAAAATACTTCAAATCAATCAAAATACTTCAAGCAGTAAAAAGACTTCTAGCAGTCAAAAGACTTCAATACATTGAATGCTTTCAGATGACTCAAAGAATGCAAAGAACAAAAAAGACTTCTGAAAGACTTCAAAGAATTCAAGCAATCAAAAAACACTATCTGGCACAGATTAGCGAACGCATCAATCTTCTAAAACGAAGAAATACCAGGAGGACGATATCTATCAACTGGATTGGCTCAGCCTAAAAATGGTAGGCTGGAAACCCAGACGCGACTAACTGGGATAAGGTTATACGAAGTGAACAAGACCTGATAGAAGAAACCCACCAGCAGTATAGCATCAACAAGAGGGTCCTCTCAATAACTGAGGATATAATGAGATAAATCAACTGGGTCGTCGAAAGTTCTAAAAACCAAGTAGCGGCATCCAGCAAGGCTAGATTCGAACAAGATGCAATTAATGAAATCACGATCATCAAAGAAGAAATCAATGAAGTGGTGAGGGTGTGTCAGATGGCAAAGAGCGGCATCGTCAATACAAATCTACCAGACAGAGAAGAGGTAAACGGGGACACTATGTTGCTGTATGTCCAGTCTATCCCTAAGCTGAGCAGGATCGAGTACAATTTCTTGATAACAAGAGCAACGATTTTCAAAGGAAGGCAAGTCAATCTATCATTTGACCGAATGTTGGTGAATCACGAAAAGATAAATGGTGTTGTCGCAAAATGCCTTACTATAAGTAATATGACCGTCTGTGAATAAAACGCCCTGAAGAAAGTCAACGAAGATGAATGTATTGCTCGACTGTCAGAAGGAGGACACACATCCTGCATATACCGTACCAATACTGTCGAAATCGTTGAACGTTTGAAGGAAGACACAATTTTCTTTACGAATTTTAAATTTTTTACTTATACCTTAGAGAGGTTTGCTCCCTCTTCCAGAGGGAATTCACCAGGAATTATGCTGGAGTGTTTATGCTCTGGAGTTGGTCTTGGCAAGGAAGAACCTACTCAGACGAGTTTCTTTTATGAATCTGAGAATGAGCAGTGGATCCGTTGTTGGTAAATCCTTTCCTTGAATTTGGTGTTTTCCCAGATATGTAAACCTTTTCCAGTATATGTTTTGAAGTTTTTGTTGGAATCATTGCAGAATCTGCGGAGACCTTCATCTTATATCCCTATTTTCCTTAGGTGTTCCCTGAGTTTACAATGCCCCGTTAGGAAACCAGTTAGGATGCATAGGTTATTTTTGCTAAGACTGATACATGCTTTAAATCTTTTGAGATTGTAATCTCCTAAGAGTTTTTGGCTTGTCTCAGACCTTGGAGATCCCGAAAGGTTCTAACCCTATTCTCCTTTTCCGATTTTCTGAATTGTTCGCGTAGGGTGTGTTCCCCTATCCCGCAGAATGGTTCAGGTCCTATGAAGGGTTCTGCTGCCCCATTTCTACCTAGAGAGTCCGCCGCCTTATTACCAATGATGCCCACAATCCACATGGCCTGGTATCTAGCAGACAGATACTCTGTTTTTCTTGCTTTGTAGGCATTTCCATATAAGCTTGGATTTAATGACAAAGGAGTCCAGTGCTACTTGACTATCTGACTTTATTGCTATATTACAGTTTCTGTAATTCTTTTCGAGATTGATTGAATGCATGTTTTTATGGCGCATACTTCTGCTTGAAAGATGTTGGTACTGTTGCCCATGGATTTATGGTGTTTCGTTCTTGCCCCAAACACTCCTGCACCAGTTCCCTCGTCAGTTCTCGAGCCGTCTGTATATCACTTTATGGTGTGGTTCCTCAGTCCATAGATAGTGGATTCATCGCTCCATTCTTTTTTGTTGCTGGGCTTCGTTGAGAAATTCTTTTCAAAATCGTATTTTTTAATGCTGTCATCTTTTGGAATAGCCAAGAATGAAAGCTTTTCGAGTAATGCATCATATTCTTTCGAACAAATGCATTTCACCTTTCGAGTTCCTTTTTTTGCTATTCTTAGAATGGTTTTATTCGCCGCCTCTGAGACAATGAGGTGTAGGGGAGTAATTCCAATAACACCTCCATTGCAGCAATTGGGCATGTACGCAATGCGCCGGTGATGCATAAGCACGCCAGTTTTGCACCTTGTTGAGAGATTCTCTCGTTGTGACAAGACTGGTTCGTTTTGCCCATGCTACGCTACTGCACCATATGTGATCATTGGTCTCACAATCGCTATGTACATCCATCTCAGAATGTTCGGGGTACAGCCACACGACTTCCCCGCTACGCTCTTACATATAATAAGAGCACGGGTTGCTTTTCTAGCAACTTCCTCAGTGTGCTTCTTCCAGAGCAGTTTGCTGTCTAGATGTAGTCCCAGATACTTTACCTCTTTGAGTCTTTAAAGTTTCCTTTTCTTTGTGAATGGCACTATCGTGGTCTTAGCCGGATTGATGTTCACCCCGGCCGTGAGGCACCATTCCTGGGTTACTCTCAGACCTCGTTGTATAATGTCGCAGAGAGTTTCTTCGAACTTTCCTATTAATACTATGTCATCAGCGTACGCCTCAAAGCTGATGCCAAGAGTGGTTAATTTTTCCAGTAGTTCCTCAACAACAAGGCACCACATTAAGGGTAATAATACCCCTCCTTGTAGTGTCAATTCTAACAGTTCCAGCTGCTGTCTGTGTCTCTGCTGATCTAGTGCTCAGCAGTTCGCACATCCATCTGGATACTGTGTTGTTGGCTCCTTTCCGTTGTAGGCCTCTTTTGATAGCCTCATGCGAGGTATTGTCAAACGCCCCCTCGATATTAAGAAAGGCACACAGTGCTATCTCCTTTGAGTTCAGAGCTCTTTGGATAATTTCTGTTAGCTGATACAGGGCCGTCTCTGTCTATCTATCCGCCCTGTATGCATGTTGACGATGGTGCAGAGGGGACATACGAGTACTTAGTGTTTCCTCCCTCTATATTGTTTTCAGAAGAAACGAAGTGAGGCTGATCGGTCTGTACGACTTTGGCTGTGTCGGGTATTTTTTCCCCACCTTCGGTATGAACACAACCTTTGCCCATCTCCATTGTAGTGGTATGTATCCCAATGCAATACTACTCTTCGCTAGTTTTACCAAGTGTGGTAGTAATGCGTTTTGCCGTTTCTGTAGTAGAACTGGCGCTATACTATCCACGTCTGGGAATTTGAAGGGGTGAAAGGAACTTATTGCCCATTCCAGCCTTCCCCTAGAATAGATAGCTGATGCAATTTCCCAGTCATCCTTCCGAGGTCGAGCTGAAATTGTTCTGTTTACAAAGCTACTCGTAGTACTAGGTGAACTCCCTGGAAAATGAGTTCGTAGAAGTAACAGTACCCTCTCGTCATCATTTTCCGTGTAGCTGCCGTCTGGTTTCTTAAGCGAGGTTGACACTCCTCCCGACTTAGACTTAGGGTCTTCTGTAGCCTTGCCGCCTTAGGGGTGCTTGAGATTGTCTCGCAGAATTTCCTGAAGCTAATTCTTTCAGATGTTCTTATTTCCTTATTGTAGGCGGTAAGAGCCGTTTGATACCTTTGTCAGTCCCCATTGCGTTTTGCTGTGTTAAACAGCTTGCGCACTTTGGATCTTAGATTTGACAAAGTGTGGTTCCACCACGGTGTATCTTTCTTATTTTTTCCCCCTGTAAGGCAGCTTAGTTCAAACGCATTTGTGATGGGTTCGTCACTAAACCCACTGCTCAAGATCTTTCTTGTTTCAAGTCGCCCTAGATTATATTCTAGAGCTTTCTGATTAGTTTCCCAGTTGGTTTTCCTGGGATTTCTCACTGGATTTCTCATGATACTTGTATTGTCCAGGTCGAATACAATGATTCGATGGTCGGACAATGACGGTTCACAAGATACTTTCCAGTTCTTTATAATTTTGCTTACTGCCAAACGTGAGGTCAAGAACTTCTTCCCTTATTCGACTCACAAAGGTGGGGGTATTTCCTACATTGTAAATGTCAAGGGACGAACTTGAAGTGTGCTCTTATTAATGACATAACATTCATAAGATATGAAATGTTAAAAACCATTGGAGAATACTACGAGTTCTTTTTAGGAGACATTCTTGGTGTAACCCGTTGGTAACACCCATTATGTCTAGTTCTCATTTTTACGAGTATTGAACTGAAATATTTGTCCTATTTCACAAGAAATAATTAAAGTTAATAAATATAGTTTAGTACTGTGGTAAAATCAAGGTGCTCGAGTGACAGGTTTTCTTATTGGCTGTCACTATCTTGTTTTCGACTAAGAAAATATACCGTGTTTTTATTTCAAAGGTGATACATTAAAAGGGATAGATTTGCTTGCCAAAGGCCAGCAATTGGCCATGCTTAATTTCAATTAAAGTTAGGGGCGAGCTACGCAGATAAACAGGAGTTTTAAGAGACAGATGGTTGGATCAGATGCGGTCGCAAAATGCTCTCATAAGTGAAGGTCAGCATTGTCCACGTTCCTTAAAGTTACCAAAAAAGGCATTAAATCTTAAATATCTAAAAATTAAGTAAACGCCTAAATGAGTCTCGTATTCCAGCTGCACTCCTTAGTGATATTTGTTGAACACGCATTATTAATAATAAGTGCTATGTATAACCTTATTTTTACACTGAATACACCCACATCATTTATAAAAACATTGAACTACTCGTATAAAACTTACAATATACAATATTCTTCCATTTTTTGTGAAGTCAGCCTCCAAAGAAGTCTTTTATTTAACAGGTTATGGGCCCAGAAAATTAAAAAGTTTTTTTTACAAAGGCAGATATATATTTGGTATTAAATTGATTCGCGGATAATTCAAAGAACAGCGAGAAATATTTTTATAGTTTCGGTTTCTCGGACACGGACTGCGAAGATTTAATAAAATTGCTTTGGCAAACGCTGAGGGATTGCCCATTTAATTTTTCCCACTGTAAGTAGCTATAGTAGGTACAATCTAGCTGTGCGGGAAACGTTGCTTTGTTCATAAAAATGCAAAATGAAACAATCAAAATCGATAAGCTACAATGTGGAAGCAATGGTGCACATGGAAAAATTCAAGTACGTATTCTACTTAATGCAGGAGGTTGCTAATGGAGAAGAGCCTCAGGCAAATGACAGTGATACAACTGCAGCAGCACAACTAGCACTAGAAACTTGGCAAATTAAGGATAGAAATGTTCAAAAAATTATTTCTTCTACTATCGGACAAGTGGTACTAGTGCACATAATGCATTGGTCTACGTCACACCAAATGTGGTCGTAGCTATGCGCAGTGTTCGATCGGAAATCAAAAGCTAGCAACGATTTCACAGCTTTCAAAACGACGAACATGATGATATTGCAACGCATATAAGTAAGTTAGAAAGTCTGACTCAACAGCTCAGCGATGCCGATGAAGACGTATCATAACGAAGGTTCTTTTGACTATGCCAGATAAATTTATATATTTTGTTAGCGCCTGGAATCAACTGAAAAAAGCAGAAAAACATTGAAAATTTGCAGTGGAATATGCTTGTACGTAAATGATTGTCAGAATAAGAATTCGGATACAGCCTTATTTACTAGGGAAAGGAGGAACAAACATGACACCAAACAATCCACTAGGCGTGACAATCAAAACCATCAAAAACGCCAAGGCAAGTGTTTTTTATGCAAGCAGTTTGGTCATAGGAAAAGAAATTGTCCAAAGAGAAATGATACAAAACAGTTAACTATGTTCGTCGCGGAAGTTCAAACAATGATTCGGTGGATGCCTTTGTATTCGAAACAGTCTATGTTGGTGGCACAGTTACAGCGCACGACTAGGGTTTGGGTTCGAGAGCGAGTGAGCATATGTGTTTTCGTCGGGAGTGGTTCACTACGTATGAAGAATTCAGTACACCTGTGCAAATAACAATTGGCAATGGTACACAAATGAATGGATGGGACAAAGAAGTAATTAATATCACTGCATTCTACTATCAAGAATGGATAGATTAGTGTTTAACTAATGTGTATTTTGTACCAGATATTAAAGTAAATCTTTGTTCTTCAGGAAGTGCGTTAGATAAGAACTATTCGTTGACATCAGACAGTAAGAAGTGCGAAATTTTAAAGAACGACGAAGTGGTAGCTATTGGTGTAAGATGCCGTAACTTGTGTAAGATCCTCTTTAAGGTAAACATAGGTGCTGTCACTGTGAATTATGTTTTAAAGGTTGAGTCAATTGATGTGTCTTGAATACATGTGAAATGGCCAAATTAAAAAAAGTATTAAAACAACGTGGTATTGAGTTTGTAGAAATACCCAATTTTTTCTGTGATGCATGCGCGGTTTCCGTTCACCGAAAGCTCAACTAGAGCAAAAGAACCCAGTGTCATCATACACAGTGATGTCTGCGATCCTATGCACAACAATTTCAGGTACGTTGAGACGGTTTCTCAAATTTTAGAACAGTTTATTTGGTTAAAGGAAAAACTCAGGTACCTTTTCTAACGGAGAAATTTCTTAATGAAGTTACATAAGTGTCTTTTCAGCCGAGACATAAAAATCTTAAGATAATGGATTAGAATATAAAAACCGAGCCGTGCAAGACATTGTTTTGAAACGTGGAGTCAGATATCATTATTCAGTGCCAGGGACATGCGTTTCATAGTAGAAACATTAAGAACCATGCTGCATGCAAATAATATGCCTCTTAGGCTATAAACAGAAGCAGAAGAATATGGCAGTATATGTTATTAATTGCTTTGGATCAAGTCCAGTCAAAAATAATTCTCCATATAAATTATGGTATTGGAAAACACCGGCTGTTAGCAATCTGAAGAAATTTTCGGATCAGCAGAGGAGGAGGATGACAATGCTGCGAAAGTTTCAAAAAAGACGGGATGAATGAAGAGTCGTTGGAAAAAGCCAAATAGTATGCGTCTAAACTACGAAGCAGGGCCAAAAAGAATGTCACCGATACGAGTATGTTTTCAGTTATTAAGAGAGGGTACTCGTATCTAACTTTAATTGATGAACTAACAACTTAAAAGCAAACTATTAGATCATAGGATTCTAAGATGTGGGAAGCAACTATGGATGGTGAAATGGAACAGCACCGTTTAAACAAAACCTGGTTTTTAGTAGACCGACCAAAGAACAGAAAGGTAATAGCATGTAAGGTAATAGCTTAAAAACTGAAATTGACTCCAAAGAATGAGATTGAGCTTTAAAGGCCAGATTGGTTATAAAGGGTTATTGTCAAAAGAAGATGGATTTCAATTAAACATTTAGTCCAGTTACAAAATTTACTTCTATATGTTCAATTTCAAACAATTGTTTTTAAATGAATTCGATGTGAAAACCGTGTTAAGGCAAAATCTTTAGATTGCAATAAGTGAAGCAAAATACTATCTAGGAATGGAGATAAACCTAAATTCAGATGGATCAATACATGTTCAGTAGACTGGGTATATACAAAGACTTTTACGCCGATTTAATAAGGAAGAATTTAAAGGAGTACATACACCATGTATAACGGTCAATAGCTCATCGATTCTATCTTCACCTTCGCCCGATGTTAGTTGTTTTCCATTTCGTGAAGCGGTTGGATGTCTGATGTATCTTGCTATAGCTACGAGGTCCGATATTTCGTTCGTAGGTCGAGTTCTTAGCAGATTTTAAGATAGCCCGGGTCAGCATTATATCAAGACAGTTAAAACGGTTTTTCGGTAGTTGAAAGCTATTTCCAATATATGTAGGTATACTAACTTTAGTAATTAGTAAAATTGGACAAACAATGCTGAGGTTCCATTCATCGGGTATACTTTCGTCCGACCATATTTTACAGATGAGTTGGTGTATGATCCTTATCAAGTCATCGCCTGCCGCTTTGAAGAGCTCGGCAGTCAGGCCATCCGCTCCAGCAGCTTTGTTGGACTTAAGCCTCGATATGGCTATCTTCACTTCATCCAGGTCAAATGGACGGAATTGTTGGTCATCATCGTCCAAGTTGAAAGGTTGATTCTGCCTGACAGCGGTATTTGCTCCGTAATCGCCGTTATACAGTCTGCAGAAACGGTCTGTCCAAATCCTCAGCATCGACTGCGATTCTACTACGATGTTCCCTTGTTCATCTCTACAGGCTTCGGTCCGGGGTTTGTTTCCGCGGCATGTTATTTTTACATTTTGGTAAAACTTCCGAACCTCATTCCTGGAGTAGCATCTCTCAATTTCCTCGATCGCGCGCTTCTCATGCTCTTTCTTCTTCCTCCTGAGAAGCCGGTGCTCGTCTCCCCTTTTCCGCTCATAGAGCTCATGAGCAGCTCTGGTCTGTCTAAGCAGCGCCGCGTTATATGCATCTTGCTTAGCTGCATGTGCTTGCCGTTATTCATCATCGAACCAGGAGTTTCGTTGTGGTGGACGAGTGAAACCCAGCACATCAGAAGCGGCATCTCTGATGGCGTTTTGGCAGTGTTTCCAATGGTCTTCGATGCTTGATGCTGGCGGTATTGGACCTCTTAAGAGATTAAGAGACTCTCGATCGGAAAAGGACTTGGCGATCTCTTGCGATTGTAGCCGTCTGACGTCGAATTTTTTCACAGCATCAGTTTGTCTTGGCGTAGTTTGGGATATCCGCAACCGTACCTTGGCTAAAACAAGGTAATGGTCCGAGTCGATGTTGGCTCCTCGGAACGTATGGACATCCATAATACTGGAGGAGTGTCTTGCGTCGATCGCAATGTGATCAATCTGGTTGACTGTTGATTGATCAGGAGTTCTCCAAGTCCCCATGTGTATGTCGAGATGTGGGAACCGCGTGCTAGCCACGGCAATGTTTCGCCCTGCCGCAAAGTCAATTAGCCTGAATCCGTTATTGGAGGTGGCTACATTTTCCGATTGTTCCACCAAAGATACCCTCTCTTCCTAGCTTTGCATTAAAATCACCGAGGACAATTTTAATGTCATAGCTAGGGCATTGCTCGTAGGTCTTGTTAAGGAGCTCATAGAAGGCATCCTTGGTGTCTGCGCATATAAGGCTAATGTTGGCGAATTTGATGCGGATTGCTACGAGGCGCTTGCTCACATGCCGGAAGCTAAGGACTTCTTGTCTTAGTACACCTCCGACAACAAATCCGCATCCAAATAAGCGCTGCTTTTGCCATCGATAGCAATTGCCGCAGTAGATATAGCAGTTTTTCATCTTCTTTTTGTCCGGCTCATCCTATCGCATTTCTTGAATGGCGGTTATATCTGCTTTGCAGTAGTATAGGGCCTCCGCTAGTTGCTCGGCTGCACGTGGTCTATTAACATTAAACTTAACATTAATCTCTTGTGCTCTGGCAAGAACTCTTTGCATATTGGTATTATGTTCACTTAATGTCTTTCCCCCCACGATAAGCTCATTGTCCTTAAATCGTTTACGTGGGCTGCCAACAGTAGATCCGTCCATATCCAAGGCTTGTTGATGCTTCGTAACTTAAAAAAAAAAAAAAAAAAAAAAAACACTGTGGCGCTGGCAGTCCGGTATGGGCCATGGCCTAGCTTCTTGACACTCATTTGTGTTGCTCATGTTGTCTTTTTTGTCACATCTGAGCGGGGCCTACGGTTTATCGCCGATTCCGAACGGCACTCCTTAGAAGCTTTTTCGTAGTCAATTTTACTTTCGGGAGTTTGCCATTGCCCGCCGAAAGGGTGATGGCGATTTGAAAAATTGTTGGTGACCCAGCCAGGAATTGAACCCAGACTCTCTGCGTGATAGTCCAATGAGATAACTATCGCGCCATCGCCATCGCCATCGCCAACGTCGATCGCTTCGTAACTTATGCTTTTTTAAATGGCCGGGCAGTAACCCCGGCGGTACAACCCCCAACCTGGAGGGCCAGTTCCATTTTTAATGCCCCTAGGATGAGGGGTCGGTTACACCGAAGTCAGTAACCCGTTCCGGGATGTGAGCGCTGCCGTTGGCACATATAGGGCTCGCCCAAGACCCTGACTAAGTCCTTGAAATTCTTTCCGGTCTGAGCTAGAAATATGTCGGAGTAGCCCGGATAAGGTCTTGTTTTGTTTTTCTGACACTAACCCTGATTTATGGCGCAGGAAACTCGCCATTTGCCCCCTTCACTTCGCAATCTCTAGTGAGATTCCCAGATGGCGCCACGGGGAGGCGCGAAGGAGGACTTATTAGCAGAGTTGCAAAATGTTCGGCTTCATAGGCTCATTCTCGTCATTTAAAGAACCAGCACCTGTCGGAAGATGCTACTTCTACGAGACCTTATCGTTGCCATCTCCAATATAGGTATATTTTAGAAAATTTGCCATAACTTTGTCTTTTTATGTTATAGTGATTCAGATTACGCTGGTGATATTGACAATATGAGTTCCACTAGAGTAAACGCATTCTTATTGGGAGATTATGCGATCTCTTGGGACTCAGGAGACCACGATGCTAGAACCCTCGTTTAATGATCTGGTTAGGCACGTGTATGGTCTCTGTCGGTATGAACACTTTTCACACTGTCACAAGCTGGTTCTTGGTTGTTCGTTTCAGCAGTTCCAGGAAATTCGATGTCTTTTGTTTATGAACAAGGTTATAAACAACAGATCCCCCAAGTATCTGCTTGATAAACTTCAATTTGCTCAGTTCTCCAGAACATTTATTTGAACTCGTCGCGTCTCTTCTTTGTTTATGTCACCAGGCTGTGGAATCAACTTTAGACAACAACAAAGCAAACAATTGAAGCTATTAAATTTAAATGTGCCATATTAGAAGACATTGAATAAGCAACACATAACTACTCTCTTCAAATATTTTATCTATTTTCTGCACTATTCTTTAAATCTTTTCACTATTCCGCAATTTTATGTACTATGAAAGACTAGGTCTTATTTGTGCAATATTTTTTATAATAATTAATTGAAATAGATGGTGCAACAATCATAGATTAATCATCATGGGTGAGAAAACGAAATACACGCTTTTTAAATACAAAAAGGCGAAAACACACAGAATTGCCTTTGATATTTCTTTCGTCGTGTTGCCCCAGATTTCCTTTATACAAAACAAATCTGATATTTTTTAACGCTAATGCAAATTGCAGCTCGGAGTGCTTTCGGATTGAACACGTCTACAGCTTTGAGTACTTGAAATTATATTGGATAATAATTGGAAGGACCATACCTTGTACCTTAAGCAGTATTTCATAAAAGTTGTTAAGCAGTAATATCATTTAAACTTATTCTGCCGTCAACAAATCTTAAAGTTAGTCTACTATGACCTGTTTGTATAAAACAAAAGTATGTAATTCAGATTACGCGTAAAGTCAATCGTCGAACTCAAATGTATGAGTTATTCAAGAATTTAGGGATCCTTCTTATTATATTCGGTATATAATATGACTAGTTCAAATTCATACTATAATCTACGCGGCAATACCAGAGATTTAGTAATTATGCCCACGATCCATTAAGATAGTTTTTTTTACAGACAGCCTTAGATGTGTGAGAGAGAAAAGAGTATTCTTATTTAAAATTCAACAACGCCATCATACCAGCTTCAATTACCTTCTTATTGATTTGTATTGACACATTTTGATCTATATTGTATTCTTCTTTCCTAACTTGACTATTGATTTATGTTATTTTCCCCATCAACTGTTACTAATCATGGTGGAAAAGTTGACAAAGCTAGAAAAAGGTTTCTTTATTTTTCGAACCTAATAATCCAAAGTGTAGGCGCCATTACCATGTTATTCGCAGCATACGGCGTGAACGACTTCTTATCTTTGGGTCACAATGGTCAAGGAGTTCGATAATAAAGTGATTGAGCAAAACAGGAAGGGTTGTTGATAACGCTGTATGCCACAAAGTGCACAAAATAAGACATTGGTTAATGTGAAAATACTATCGCCAAGTAATAATCAGAAAGCAATTAAAAGACGAAGACCTCGTAGCAGAATTACAAACAAAACACCAATGTCCCGATAAAGTTGGTTCAGTGAAAGAAAACGATACAACGCTAATGGAACCACTTAACTTCACTAACAATTTAAAGAAGAAGAAAATGAGGGCAAATTTGATATACTGCAAGCAAAATAACAGATTATTTTAATTTGTAAATTATTTCCATATTTTATAAATAACAGAGGTTATGTGAGTAAACTATATAACTGTATTTACATGATGGTATTGAAGAGATACGTGTCTATAAATTCAAGCTACACTTTGATTTAATATCATATTATATTCTCTCTCAGATGCGAGTATATCGCCTCTAAATCAATAATTATATTATAATAATTACGAGTATGCTTTTAATTGTGAGTTCTGCATAAAACATCTTTGCTTGACCCAGGCTTATCGTTGGAAAACTACAAACAAAAATACTTAATACATAGTTTTTAACTCCTTTTTAAAAAAGAAGACATTTTCTGTGAATGGTTGAATTGAAAACCTGTGACGTTTTACTTCTGAGTAATTTGTAGACAGGCCATCTTACGAAAAAGGTATTGTATTTACTTTTCGAATTATTTATATTTTCTTGCGAATTTTAATTTTTTTTTCAAGTCTACTCTCAAATGGCGGTGTACAAGTTAAAAATCTCGGAGAATTCAATCCCATTTTCCGAAAATTCTCGAGTTCTGCATATAGATTGGGAGAACAAAGCATTTGCTATAAGCAACAATACAATGTATGAGTTTGAATTTGACGGTCGTATAGACCCTTATATAATTACGAGTGGGGATGATGAGTACCCTTTGGAAGACGCCAAACTCCTACACGTTGAACCAATTAATTCTAAACAAACTGCATTAATAGTCAAAACAATTAACGACCTACGCATTTATGTTCATTCAGCGACCATATTTTATTTGGCTGCGAAAGATGATAAGTATCACGATGCATTCGGTTGGAATAAACCAGGCAATAGTATACAGTTCGGACATTTTTATCAAGATACTAACCAGCTTGGAATGATGACTACACATCATCAATATGGCATCAAATTCTATACCATTATCATGGATGTACTTCTATCTGAAGACATTCTAATCCATCCTTTAAAAACAAACACGGAAATTTTTAAGGCTCTCAGCCCAAATGGATCATTTCTCTTTTTAACTAGGGATTCGAAAATATCAATTGTATCTCGTAATCATGAGGGACTGGCATTCTTCAAATTCAACAAGGCAAACGGCATTGACTTTTTGATGAAGGTACCCCATTGTGGAACGACTCAAATAGCGACTCAAACAAATGATGAAACTCTTCTTTTAATTGACTTGACCCGTCAAGAATACGCGGATATACTACACTTGAATTCAAGTGGAATGTTTATTTACCAGTACGACAAGAGCTACAAATTTCTCCACTACAATCCGTTATTCTCCCAGGAAAAAGGTTGGACCTCTAAGCATAGGAAGACAATAAATATGGTGGATATCAACGACGATGGATACTTGGAAATGGTCTTTACTGGTCCCAAGGGCATTGAAGCTATAACCTTCAATAAGTATGATAGCTCGTGGTACTCTGTGATTGACACTTCGAGTACACCACCGAGCATGCGACATGCTGAAGTGATGCACGTTATTCCTAAGACTGAAGATATAATTGATGACTCCTATTTGTTCACTTTCCACGAGGGTGACCGACTACATTGGGCAAAGGTTGTTTCGAAACCACAAGAACAAATGCCAAATTCAAGTGTCTTTCAAATATCGACTGGCCAAGTGAAGGCTTCAACTGAACTGACACCTCTGCACACATACACTCCAATCATATTAAAACCAATACCACTATTACGGGACATGAATATTTTCTCGGACATCCTAAACTGCATCAATCCGTCGACAGGGAAACCAAAGTTCTCGATTCCTTTGATAAAACTTCCCGAATCCGGTCTTAATCTGATCATCAATTACGATTCAACAAGCTCAACTAACGACGTCCTCGGAATCGGTTGGACAATGCCCTTAAACGTCATTACTATGGATGATGGCGGAAGTGTATTTGAAGAAGACAGGGTGTTTGTAATATCTTTCCAGGACTCCATGCATGCTTTGGTTTATGAACCAAAGGAGTCTACACCAGAAAATTCTATCTACAAGTTATCTTCCAGTAATGAGAAACAAAAATTTCGAGCTAAGTTTTATCCCAAACTGGATCAGTGGATCGTCGATCTCGGTACTGGGGTAGAGCAAATCTATGGCCGAATACAGGGAAAATCCTACATGAAAGGTGCCATTTCGAAAGAAATAGTCTGGAGGAATTGGCATGGCACTGGCTTTGATAAGGTTAATCAATTGGAACGGTCACGTCTTTGGTACTTAGCTGAAATCAGGAACGAACGTGGCAAAGGCATTCTTGAATTCTATTACGATGTGGATGATGTGAAAGTCAATTCTGGCTTAAGCTATACGAGAGCCGTGTATCTTAAGAAATCTCGAGACTTTCAAGGAAATGCGATTGAGTTTTACTACAAAGAAAAATTTCCAAATGAATATATAGTCTACGATCCCCAAGATCAAGAGGGAAACTTGAACTGGGAACCTAGTCAAACACGCTTTCTCTTTGGGTACACTTTAGAAGCTCAATCGTCCCAAAGGCAGGAGATTATTTTCAGTTACAGGACAACGAATGGCTACCGATTTTTAACAGAAATTCGACAGCACCAAGACCGCTCTAGTAGTGCCGTAATTGAATTTGAGTACACCAGCCTGCCACGATATAAATTTGCTTTAAACCGTGTTGTTCTACCCTATGATGTAATTGTTGAATTCACCTACAACCCAGTTGGAGAAGTCTACGCATCAAACGAATTAAAAAGGCTTGACATTACTCCTGACTACAAGGTAACGACTGGTGATGACTACATTTTAATAAGCTTTCTGAATGGTAAGAGTCCTGCTCAACTTGTTCTCCGAATGTTTAATGTAGACATGACTGAGGAGACGTACACATCAGATTCTCGAGCCAAAGCAACAACTAAGGGAAGATGGCCATTGCTAGGAGAATATGGTTCGGTTCACAGTCACGAGATAATTAAAGGAGATCTTTACTTTGGAGTAATTTTGTATTATGCCGTTTCAAAACGTTTGTGCTTATTTGGACGAAATGAAGAATCTTATAACTGGATTATGAATATGACCTGCTACGAGTTCTCAGAGGAAGCCGTAATTATGCCGGGTGAGGACTTTTGCCTTGTGGCCGATCCTCAATCAAAAGTCGAGTTATTTGAATGGATTTCCACAAACCAAACTTGGAATCGTCAAACTATCATTGCCAAGGCAGACAAAACAGTTATCTGGGTGCACAATAATAAATTTGTGACATATAACGATATGCAACTTTCTCTCGGTTACAAAGAACTCAATGGCACTTGGAATCACAAGCCCTTGGTAAAGGTTTCAAATTGTCTCAGTCAAACGGAGGGCTTGCTCAAGCGTTTCGATTTAAACACTGATATCGGAAAATTAATACTTAACGCTTTTCGCAATAACATCATCAAATTTAATCGCAATATAGTTGCCTTGAACTGCCTTAACCTTAATGATCACCAGCTTCAATCAAATATCAACCTCTACATGCTCGATAAGTTCAACAACGTGCCCAATGACTACAACGTCGTTGTCAATCAGAACGATTTGCGTACATTTGTGACAAATGAAGAAAATATTAACGGTAGCTATTTTAAATTTAGGTATGAAATCGATCCAACTGGGAAGTTTTACATAAAACTGGATGATTTTCGAGGACCAATGCTAGAGAAGCTAAAAGACGATGACGCACTTGATCAGAAACCTGCAATTCAGGAAGAGATGGAGAAATCACTCAATGCACCAGCAAAGCGGTTCCTTCTTAAAATAGAAAACTACATCATGTCATTTAATGACAAGGTGATCATGTGCAATGATCAAAAATTGACATTTGGCGGAGATCGTTGGAAACAAACTACACTGACGGAAAGCCAACGATCTAAAGATAGGGAAAGTGCCTCTATCCCCTTAGCTGATAAGTTTATTTTAGAGAAGGCTAACAAGGAGTCAACTATCCAATTACTGTCTAAATCAACGAGAAAAGTGCTATCCAATTTGACGGTTAATTTCACAGATATCCGAGTATTTTACCCGGTGTATCTGGCAACACAGGCCCGAGGGGTTCCAGTTCGTGTTTTAGAATTTGACAACGTCGATGTAAGGGAAATATCGCTTCCTCTTTCGGAGACTCTGAGTCCGTATTCGAATCCAATGATCCTCATAACTCAAGAAGGGCTAGGTGCTGAAACTAACACGGTCATATTCCGACAGCAATATGGATTAAGAAAATCCCTACCGAATCACGTAGTTAGCAAGGTCACTGTCATTCTTGATGATGACAGAAGGAAGCGCGTGACGGGCTATGAATACGATACAAAGACGGCTGAGTTCAACGGAAACACAGTTGCCTACTCGAAGCTATTGATAATTCCCGCAAATAATAAAACTTTGTATGGCTGGATTGAGCAATCCTTAACTGGAGGTAATTCGACAGCTTATGACAGTAATGGGAGCATTGTCAAATATATTCCCAAGCAGGACGACCAAGAGAAAGACGAGGAGGAAACTGATGAGGAGGCGACATTTAGAAAAGGTCTGTTGCTTGTATGTTTTGAAAAAAGCTCACTATAAAATCCCTCTTTTTTTTTATTCAGAAACAACAATATTTGCCAAGTCTGGTATGCTGGAGATAGCTCAATGTGCACCTTTCCGTTTGAGAGAAGAACCAGTCGGCTATTACGGATTCGAGGACTATGAGCAAAATTTGATCGGCAACTCAAAGCAGTGGCAATTCGACAAAGCGAATGTCATTCGCAATGGTTTTGCCCTGACTGGAAAAAACTACTTGCATCAAAAGACCGAACCAATCGAAGGGGTCTTCCAACCTAGAAATCAGAATACAGAATACGTTGCTTCAACTTGGGTAAGGCTGCATAATGTTACAGAAGTTCCACAGGTTGGCAAAGTAACACCGTATCTTAGGGCTTCTATCATCACATCCTCTAACTTTGAAGTAGTATCCTTGCTCAGCAAAGTCAAATTCACCTTAGACAACTGGGTTTACTTGGAATTATATATTGATCTTGAATACGCACGGAACTTAGCACCAGATGTTGCTACAAATGACCTCCATATAGCTGTTCGTGTCGGACCGACTACTGTTGTACCGATCGACATTGATCACGTACGTTTCGCTCCATTGATTGCGGATTTCAGTGTGAATGTTTTCGACACATTGACAAGTTCGATAACGGCAATCATTCAATCGACAGGATCAATTCGACGAACGATATACGATGTGTACAGTACAGTGGTGGCTAAAACCAATGAACAAAATCAAATCGAAGAGCTGACAGTATACACAAAGTCAGGACAATTGGTGGAAACAAAATCGCCCCGATCTACCGTCAGAGTAGAACCACAACTGGGCTTCTATGAGCAATTTGCACCATTTGCCTTTGTAAAACGTTGGAAGATCACCGAGAAAACGCCTTGGAAAATCGCCCCCTACCAACTCGAGCACACTACGGACACAACTAACACTTTGCAGCTAAACACAAAAGACGTGGATGCAGATTCGTATGGATTCCGAGCAATTTATTCTCTGAATGCGCATGGTGCTGCAATCATCATAAACCACTTTGTAGAGATTTCCAGGAACTCAGATCTCTGCGAAATCAGTGTCCACGATAGTAACATGAACCCATTCCCAGTTTCATCGTTTGGAGAAATTCTTCTGATAAAGGAACACGATCGTCTATTAGTTTGGATAGACGGCAATCTCTATATTGATCAGACGTCAAATAGTCCACCTAGTAAACCACTAGAATTTTCCATCAGGGGAAACGTAAGCACCAAGGATATGATGGTATTTAGTAGGCCTCTGGTAAATGTCAATTATCAAAACAGCCTAGATGAACCCACTCAAGATATCTTTCTGGAATCCGCTGAATCTATTATCGTCAAAGAAAAGCTCTACGACGAATTGGGCCGACAGCGTATTACAACACAGAAAGTGCGCATCATGCGGTCTAAATTTGAACCGATCCTCAGACATTTGTCGAGCTTTGTCTACAACGATGGCCTAGAGGAAGCGAATTCGGTTTGGAAAACAGGACTTTTAGAGGGTCTAGCAACAAGTGTCATCGGTCATCAATACGGATTTACTGAAACTCGATATGACAATAATCCACTCAATGAGAAGATCACTGTGGCACTTCCTGGTAAGAATTTTTCAGTGTCTGGCGACTTTCCAAAGCGATTCACAACTAAGACCAATAACCTCTTTGTCGCCAATCGATATCCTATCACTATGAATGTCACATACCAGGTGGAACTGAAACCTGGCAACATTGAAGACATCATCGTACTAAACAGTGATAATAAGAAAATCGCAAATTTCGTAGATGTACCCGGTGGCAAGGATCTCTTTAGCACTTACAAATTCAATAAAGATGGAAACCTTTTACAGGCTTTGCCACCACTATACTTTGAACGTGTCGGAAATTTCCATAAACTTAACTCGGATCTGGTAACCATCAGCGAGGGAGACCAACGACTTCAGAGAAAACTTGGCATTCACATTGAATATAATGAAAAGGGCAAACCTATTCGTAAGACCACCGCTGACGCCGGCCCCTTGGAATATGTATACAATAGTAATAACCAGCCTCGGTTTGCTTTGTATTACTCCTACGATACTCCAAGTGCTGTGGAGACCATTGTTTACTTCACTTATGATCAGCTTGGAAGGGTGCTTTCTTCTGGCCACCTTTTGAACACAACTATTCCCAAGGATCAACTATTAAATGTGCAACTAACAGAGCAGAATTCGGTGGAGTATCAGTCATTTAATTATGCGAACTTTGAGCGAGATCCAACGCTTCGGCGATGTCTTCTACGAACTATTACCATGAATAAATATGAACCTTTTGCCGAAGTAATGGTAGTTAACGAGAAAGGGGATGCAGTTGAGAAGCGCATTATTGTTCCGCAAGTTACTGAATCCGAGACAACTTCTGAACCCATCGAAATAGTCATCGGGAAAAGCTACTTAGGTGGTCGTCTGCAAAAAATTCTCTATCCAGCGAAATTTTTTGGACAACCGTTTGTCCTTGCCTACGATTATGACAGGCTAGGGAAACTCAAATCAATAGGGACTCCAAGTGATCAAAACAAGTTTTTACAAATTGAACGCAACGCAGAGGGGCAAATCATAAAAGAGATTTTTGAACCGGATTCTCTATATGCTTTCAAACAGCAGAGAAGCTACAACGAACCTGGTTTTCTAACCAAACTTCAAAATCCAAACACAGGAGATCTCCTACACAGAATCCAGCTACGGAGGTGCGAATCGAGGTGATGGATCCATATCAAGAGTGAAGTTTTCCGCCAATTGGCATGAGACAGCACCACCGAAGGCAATCGGTTTAGATCCGACTTCATTTGTAGGCGACTTAATGTCCTCAAGTGAATCGAAAATCTGTTTCGAGGCTTTGAAAAATTTGGGCTACCTTGACAACAGGAATCAGCAAGTCAAAGTTTTTTATCCTGACCTGATCATTGACATGCCCATCATATGCACTTCTGGTGCTTCTGGACGACATATCTCAAATGTTCTTGGTCGCAGTGGTTTCCCGCGGCAACACGGATATCGTTTTGATTATGGCGCTCAACAGGAGTTGACTAAGGCAAAGTATTTTATTGGGAGTGATGAGCCAAAGCCACTTCAGCCGGATTCTTTTTCAAAAGAAATTCCTGGCATAAGCATTACTGCATCCAATCAGATCTGGAAGGCGCTTAAGGAGGGGCATTTTCTTATAGAGGATCCTGACCGAACTAATTTGGCAAGTTCACATGGAAAGGAGGGGCTACGAATGTTTGTCGGTACAAATCTATTCACATACTTGAAGAATATTAATCCAGATTATGCCTTCTTGGCCGGTCCATTAAGGAAACTCTTAACATCGCGCTACTCAAGGCGTCAGAAAAACTTCAGTTTACCTCAAATGCAGGACATCATCAATCAATGGATGGGGAGTTCCACCAGCAAATCGGAGTTTGCACTGCGTTCTGGAGCTGATATCTACGAAATGCTTCGAATAAAACGTTATTTACGCAATCCCCTCAATTGCAAATTTCGAAATATTTTGAAAGACTTTAAGCCGTACTTTGAAGACATAGTCCGGACACTGTTTACCTACAATGGACGGCAACTGGGTAGTTCGGAGTTTGATGTGGAATCGTATGAGATCGACTGCAATGGGAATCATCGAACTTTCAAAAGAGGTTTCAATCATTACAACTTAAAGTATGAGGAGGATTCCAACCGTGTAGATGGTATTAAATTCGAGACACTTGATTTTGCTAAACCGGAGGTGTATTATCAGATGCGGCATGATTCACGGGGTAATGTAGAACACGCGCTGCACAAAGGTATTCAATCGATGAGCTACCACCCTGTGTCGAATCTTTTGCAAACAGTCAATATGGTCGACGGAAGATTTGTTGAATTTTACTACGACAGCAAAGGTGAAAGAGTACTGAAACGTGTCTCAAATTCAGATGGGAAAATACGAAAGGAAATTCACTATCTCCGTGATGAACAAGGTCGCAGTTTAGTAGAACGTGAGCTTAGTTATTTGGATCCAAACCAACCCCCAGCCGTTCTAATTACCATGTTCATCTACAGTTCGAATGGATTAGTGGGCTTCGTGAGACGTGATCAATTTTACAGTGTGCTGACTGATCATCAGGGGTCCGTAAGGCAAATAGTTCGTGATGGAGAAGTGGTGTCCGCTTATGACTATCTTCCATATGGCAATCTGATGCGGATATTCGGTATTGATCCGGAAGCACACATTTCATACCGATATACCGGACAAGAATGGGATCCAGAAATTGGCCTTTACAACTACCATGCACGTCTGTATGATCCGGACATAGGTAGGTTCTATCAAATCGATCCGAAGGAACAGTACTTCAGCCCGTATAAGTACGCTGGTAATTCACCCATATCCATGGTGGATCCTGATGGAAAATTCGCATTTCTTCCTTTTGCCATTGGAGTTGTACTAGCGGGCGTGGGAGCATATTTGTTTGCATCTGGATTTAATAAAACATATATACCTACGCGATGGAAGTGGAGTTTTGCTACATTTGGGGCTCTGTTTTTCGGAGGCCTAACAGGATTTTTTCTTCCTATTGGTTTGTTGGCTTCATTGGCTGCTTTGACTGCGGCGGGTGTACCCATCGCGTTTGCAGCAACGGGAGTACTAACAGCTGGTCTCGCAATGAGTTACTTGAGTGCGGCATCAGCGAACGGTAGTTGGAATCCTAAGGACTGGGATTTTTCTTCACCAGCCACTTGGAGCGCCATGTTTGATGGATTTGCAATGGGAACGGGCTTAATCGGGGGCTTTAAAAATGTCCGTTTATTCTACAAGGAACTTTTATTCAAAGGGAAAATGGGTTTTTTTGCTGCTTCTGCTATTGCAGGCAGTGGACTGGTTGTTATGGGTGGTGTTGCCACAGATTGGGACTGGAAAAAACCACAATTCTGGTTTGCCATGGTATCGGGTTTAACAGCGGCACCTGAATTGGGCATATTAGGTCTCGTGGGTATTAAAGACATTTCGAAAAGATGGGAGCTGGCAAGGGACCAGCTAGATGCATTCCGTCGTAGAAATGCGGGCTCGCGGCTCGAATCTCTTATTGCGAATAACCGATTCCAACGAAATGGTAAAATTATAATGGAAACGTTGCTAGGTGATGCAGTCTCTGGAGCTGTGGCATTTTTGGTAGCAGTTGCTTTAAATGATGGATTTTCGAATTTCAACATGACTGACATGAGTACATATCAAAATATTTTGACCTCTATACAATTTGGGGCTCAGTTAAGATTATTTGGCCGGCAGATTAATATTGCTGAAAAAGAGCGTTTAGCCTTCGCTAGAAATAAAGAAGCTGAACCTTTATCGAGAAAAATCGCCACTCTGGCAGCAGAACAATATTTGAAAGCTATTGAGGAAACGGAAACTAGAATAACTGTGAAGGACGGTGTTGAAGTATCTAAAGAAGTTCCGAAAATCAACCCAGAAAATAATGGATATAATGAAAAATCGAAACAACAACTTTCAGCTAAAAAAATTCCAAACACAGTCATATCGATTGCAACGGTGAGCGATGTTTCTGTAGTTAGCTTTTCATCGAACAACGCACCAGGTATACACTTTGTGTATGATCATAAGGATCTTCTCAATCCAACATATAGGATCACTCATCAAGAGGAATATAATGGTATGTTAGCTGGCAGACCTGTAGCAATACGTGATGATCCCACGCTTGCAGCTAATATTGCAAGAGCTATAGACGCTGTCCAAGATGGAATCCGGGAAAGAAATAAGTTAAGATACACTGAAGAAAATTTACGTCCCAAGCTGGAGGAAGCTGCTGCATTTGATAATGGTATTAATGAAGATGGTAGAAAAGAACTTGTCGATATTGTGGAAGGAGTTATAAGGGAACACGGCTATGCTGATGAGGATAGTATCGAGCAAACAATTCGTGAACATAATTTCGAAAATGAAATTATTCGAGATGCCAATGAGAGGTGGACAGAAGCGAAAAAGCAACAAGATGAGATTAATAATAAATGTATTAATAATAGGGATAAGGAAATTGGAAAATATTTAAAAAAGCAAAGAGAAGAAATGAGCGGAAAAGTAAAAGCAGCTACAGTTGAACTTAATGCGGCTAAAAATAATTTCATAAAACCCTTAGTACGAACACTAATCGAACCGGTAAAACATCTTAGGGAGGCTTTTATATGGTGGGATAAAACGAACTGCGCAGAGCCGCATGTACTTCAGGCCATCGAGAGACAGAACGAAATATTCCGTAGCGAAATTATTCCAAGATATTCAAACGATGTACAGCTCGATATTGACTATTTGGCCTCATATTGGACAGCTGAATTACCTGGAAATCCGATTCCTGCTCAGCGATGCGACAATTGCATGCAGAGTACGGCTTTAGTCCGCAACGTTTTGACCGATGCCGGTTGGAATGATAGATTGAGAGAAACTGAAATGGCTTATAAAACCGCTGTCGATAAATCGATGCAAATACGTGAGCGGTTTGCTTACCTGCAGCCAATGCAAAATCTTTTCAAGACATCTAAAGAAGAAGAGGAAAGGAAAAAACAGTGGATGATAAGATCAAAAAGATCAGTCACAAAGGGATCCAAGCACTCATCAAAACAATCAACAGATCCAAGACCAGCATGGTACACAAGTCCATTAAAGTGGATGAAATCTTTTAGAAGCCTTTCTAAGAACTCTTCTGAGTCGAAAGAACACTCTTATGGTGCACCCAATATTTTAGAGCTAGGTGATGCATTCTTATCAAAACTTGATATAAATGGGACACTTTTATTAGCAGACGTTGTCATGGCTAAATGTAAGAACCGAAAGATCTTCCAAATACCAGTTAAGTCCTCAAGTCAACTACACACAGCGGAATTATTGTGCAATATTTCAGAGCTTTTTGAACGCACAGTCAAAGAAGCAACTCTTTTAAGTGGAGTGTCTGAAGACAACTTAAATATTGATTCTTTTAAAATGCAACAGGAAATTATTCCGATGGTAAGAAAACATCAATTTGAGAGGGTTCCTCAGGTGCTGGTTAAGCATGCCTTGGCTGCATTGGGGAGTAACATTTTAAAAAGTGAAATGGACACATTTAGCGAGATTTTTAAAAGTCTTAATTTGACTCAATCGATTGAAGAGATTGTGGTGAGCTTGGAACAAGGACTAAATAGTACCTATAGAGCCAGCTGTACAGAAAATTTGTCCTATAATGCACACTGTTGGAATGGGAATGGGATTAATAATTCCGAAAGAATTTCTCTTAATTTGTCCAACCAAGATTTTTTGAATTAATAAAAATTATTATTTTGAAGTGTCGCTTGATTATTTGATATTTAGTGACCAAGGCTTTGTACCTTATTATACTGCTTTCAATAAACAAATTTGTATACATTATATTAATTTTTCTTGATTTCGAAAACGATTTAAGGTCCGACTTTCGAGATTAGCTTATTGAAATTTGGATATTAATTAGGAAATCTGGATTTTTTTTAAAGTATTGACCACGTTTGTCTACAGTTCTTTTAATAAAGATCAATAATAACACTGGTCTTGCTTTTTTTCATCTGTACAAATATAATATAACTATGTGTACTCTGCCACTCTTAGCTGTAGCATGTTGTGGTTGCACGGATGAGAAATGAGAAACAAAACAAGGCATATTTTTTAAATACATAAGTTTAATTTTGCAATACTTGTGGGCATACAATGTTGTTTGTTTTTCCATTGTCTGCGTAGATAGAAAGGCTATCTGGTTAGCCGATACGGGAACACGCAACATAGCGTGTCCTGTTGAGGAGCAACACGCATATAAATCTAAACCACACAATTCCAAAGATTGACATTGAGATTTATGGATTGTGATTGCGAACGCCTACCAACTTGGGAATTGCACTCAAGTGGTGTATCGGTCGGGATCATGGGAATTCGAGGAATGAGAACATCTTCACCTTTGAAAGGCCCCGTTAAAATCCTTGCTTCCACTACGTTGTTCACCAATTTCTTAACTGCGAGTCGCGTGCTGTTGTATAGTTTTGGCTGATTAACATTCCGAAACATGATAATTGGCACATTATCAATTTTAATAAGTGTTTTGGCATCCCAGGCAGATCAAGTGAGTTCAAAAATTCTGCTGGATAATTAACTGCTTCATCTGCTTCCACAACAGTGTCCATAGACTTATATATAATTTCCTCACTTTGAATGCTGGATTGGTTGATAGACATCTTTTTTCTTCTCGGCAGGGATAGCTCGTTCACTGAGTCAATCATGATTCCTTTAATTAATTTTAAAATAAGGAAATTCTTTTTCGCTCAGTTCTTCTTTCGCTGTTACCAAGTTACAAAAATTATCAGGCAATATTATTCATGATGAAGTCTCATCAACTGGCAGCTGTCCGTTCCCAATGTCCAGCAACTGTCATGAGAATACCTCGGCTGATTGATCGTTCTATAGCTGAACACGCTTATTCGCTTATTCGAGAAATAATAGGCAATTTTTGCCTAAAATCTCCTGAGAGCTAAACCAATGCATTCCCGAACGGTTGAACGTTCCCACGCAAATTTCTCGACCGTCGACCAACAGCCTCAAGCGATTTTTTATGTGCCAACTTGCATTCATCGCAAATAATGAGTTTACATTTATGTAATACTTTTCTAAAACGGGATGCTCTGAAAGTATTGCACGTCGGAGTCTCGATGATTCGCATGTTCAATGGCAACTTCAGAGCTAAATGAGCAGTCTTTCCACCTGGTAGCAATGCCGCAGCTATCCCAGTCGAAACGGGAGCTAAGGCTTTGTCACTTTTTGATCCAGTCGTTGCCAGAATCAATCTGTGTGCGAATAATGCGTGAATTTGGTTTGGATGTGCAGTGTTGCAGGCATTATTTATACATATAAAAATGTTAAGTTGGTGTGTCTGTTGGTTAGTATGGCGAGTGTTTTCTCGCAGGCGCGGGTATGTTACTGACGCGAAAAATAGATAAAAACAATCCTTGAAGCTTTTTCTTTTCGAGTTTTTGAAGCGAACCAACTTTACATTTTTATATATATATAGATGTTAATTTATCTTCAATCTAAGTCATGACGCCTCGAATTCCATAAACAGTACCTTGCAAATAAGTCTATGCTATTTTCCTAACATCCTCCAACTATAAGCTGGCTAGGAATAGGGTGATGAATATAACAGATCTGTAAATATGAAACCGGAATTTAGTCAAAGATTAGCTGTCAATGAATTTACCATCAAGTATTGTTGGAGGATTATGATGATCACACGTAATAACAATTTGCAGATCAATTAAGTGTGGCATGGGAAACTATCTCCATGGGAGAGGCAATAGAGAAATTGAAAAACCACATGCGAAATGCTGCTCGCCGGGTACAAGAGATAGTCTTTTCACCATCGAATTTTGACTGGCGATGAAAAGCAGATAAATGTAGTTTGAAAACCCTAAGCGTAAAAGATCATGGGTTCTTTGTTGACTGTTGTGGGTTACACCCGCACCGAGAGCTATAAAAATAATTATTTATTTATCAAAAAACGCTTAACACTATTAAATATGTCGTGCAATTTGTGCAGTAATAAAGTAGAACGGACTGAGTTAAAAGTGGTCTGTTTTGACTATAGTAAAATCCATCACACGAAATGTGTTAATATATTGCCGGTTAATTTGGAATTCTTAAAGAAGAGCAACAAATCTTGCAAGTGTTATAAACAAACAATATCAGAAGGGAACAAATTCATCTACAAAAGAATACAATTCACCTCTCGAAGAATCGAAGAATCCGGCATCACACTGATGATGATTTACAAGGAACTGCAAGACATAAAAGAAGCTCAAACAATACAACTAATGGAGCTTCAAGACAAAAATAAAGATTGCGAGCAAAAAATTCAACTGCTGGAACATAAGGTGAATTTTTTTTCATCAATGTGCAACGCTAAAAAGTTTATTTTTGTTATCAAATATTTTAACATCTTTGTTGTACTGCTTAATTAAAAAGTATATTCTCGCCCTTGTAAACAAAGTAATTAAATATTTTTTATCCTGCCTGGCACAACATTCATAAATAAATTCTGATTTCAATAATTCGTACGTGCTTCGATGCTACAGCTCGTTATGAAATTGTTGAAATTGGCAGAAAATTTATTTTGCAATTGCTCAAGAGCCTCCATAAATAACCTTGGTGTTCTGAATAAATGTGCATTATCATATTGCTTGAAGTCGATGAAAGTTAGAGAAAGCGCCTTCTTCGTCAGATAATTGTAGTTCACAGCTATGGTGCTCTCTATATTTTTTTAAAATTCAACCTCGAAAATAGTAGAAGGCATTAATTTCCTAAAATTCCATTGATTTTCAATCGGCGTCAATGAGACCAAGTAGATGCTGTCAAGCAAAAAGAACGTCAGCCTCGACAGATATAACTTTGTGGTAGTTAAGGACTTTGTCTACCTAGGCTCCGCCTTAAATACAGACAACGACACCAGCGCTGAGACCAAGCGAAGAATAACTCTTGCCAACCGCTGTTTCGTTGGGCTAAGAAGGCAATTGAGTAACAAAGCCCTCTCTCGGACAACAAAAGTTACCCTTTATAAGACCGTAATAATCCCGGTCCTGCTCTATGGCGCAGAGGCATGAACATTATCAAAAAAGGATGAGGGTGTTCTTGGTTGCTTCGAGAGAAAAATTCTTCGGGCGATCTTCGGTTCCGTTTGCATTGACGGTGAGTGGAGGAGGAGGTACAACGACGAACGGTATGAACTGTACAGCGACATGGACCTTACCAGAAGAGTGAGGATCCAAAGACTGAGATGGCTGGGTCATGTAGAGCGTATGGACACTAATGCTCTAGTCCGAAAAGTCTTCAAATCCGCTCCCGAGGGACAGCGCAATAGAGGAAGCCAAGATTTAGGTTGTGCACGCAAGTGGAAGGGGACCTCAGCCAACTAAGCGTGCGAAACTGGAGGCAGCTAGTCAGGGATCGAGCTGCTGGAGACACTTGTTGACTGAGGCCCAGGTCCACCCCGGACTGTAGAGCCACTAAAAGTAAGTAAGTCCAACTTTATACAACCATTTTTGTCAGAAGTTTCTTTAACCGTTGAAATTATTTCTTTCGGAATTTCTATTTGACAAAAATCTGTAGACATAGTTTCTTCACAATTGCCAATTGAACTGATTTTTTCCATGTACTTAACCGAGAATGATCTTTTGAACGCACAACTAAATTGGTATGGAGTAAAAGAGAATCCTAAAATGAGACGGGCAAAATTCGGCTGCAAGTTGACTGGCAATAGACCACAAATAAACTAACATAGATGGCAAACTCTACTACTACAGTTGCAGGCCTGGGGCTTTTTCACAAATACACTGTAAGTGAATCACCAATACTAATGCAAGCCTGATACCTGTCAAAATAGCTAAAATGACAGCTGTAGAGTGCAATTCTCTCAAATAAAAAAATGTGGGATTCTTTTCGTAAGATATGTATTTTGACTGATAGCAAAAAAAACAAGAATAATAAACACTCTGGACTTTTCTATCTTAAGACAAGTCTGAGGTAAGGACACAACAGTGTCTTTAAACAAAACTTCCAAAAACGCACATATATGAACAATCCTCCTAGGTAAGGCCTTGAAGTGATTGCTTCTATACATTCGTCTGAGTGAGTCTCATGCTTACAATCATTGCTCCCCTTTATATACTAAATCCGAGGAGCTTTTTTACAACGGTTTTTTCTAAGTATTTGCTTAAAGCTTTTATAGGGTAAATTAACACATGTTTGTCAAATTTTAACCAATTAATTCATGAATTATAATACTAAGTTAATGAAATAAAAGAATATAAGTTGATGAAAAAGAAGAATGTAAGTTGATGAAATAAAAGTATATAATAGAAAAATAATTAATTATATATATAAAATTCAATAATAATAATTCAAATACAATAATAAAATTCATTCATAATGATTTCAACTGCTACACAGCAAATTTCACGTAACGTCCACTAGGTACGAGGGCGGGTCAATAAGTCCGTGACTTTTTGAATTTCTGACCTCTTTACTTAAACAGCAACACTGCTCCTGTCAACAGGCATCTGTCAGTTGACTCCTGTCAAAATTTAAACTTGCTGCGTCAGTTAGTTTGTGTTTGACAGCTATTTTTATCAGACTACTCACTAATTTGAGGAGAAAATGGAAAAAAGTGAATTTCGTGTGCTTATTAAGCATTATTTCTTGCGAAAAAAAACCATTACCGAGACCAAGGCTAAGCTTGATAAATACTATGGGGACTCTGCACCATCGATTTCAATGGTAAAAAAGTGGTTTACTGAATTTCGTTGTGGCCGTACAAGCACTGAAGATGCCGAACGTCATGGACGCCCAGTTGAGGTCTCTACACCCGAAACAATCGAAAAAATTCACGATATGGTGTTGGCCGACCGAAGATTGAAAGTGCGAGAGATTGTGGAAGCCGTAGGGATCTCGCATGGCTCAGTGGTTTCAATTTTGAATGATCACTTGGACATGAGAAAGCTTTCCGCAAGATGGGTGCCGCGTTTGCTCACAGTCGACCACAAACGCAATCGTGTAACAACTTCACAGGAAGGTTTGGCGTTGTTTAATCGCAATATGGAGGAGTTTTTGCGCCGTTTTGTAACCGTGGACGAAACATGGATCCATCACAACACACCAGAGAACAAACAACAGTCAAAACAGTGGGTTTCTAAGGGTGAATCGGCGCCAAAGAAGGCCAAGGTGGGTTTGTCAGCCAATAAAGTTATGGCGACTGTTTTTTGGGATGCACGCGGGATAATCCACATTGACTACCTTCAAAAGGGAAGAACAATCAATGGGGAATATTATGCCAACTTATTGGACCGATTCAATGACGATTTGAAAAAAAAACGACCTCATTTGGCCAAGAAAAAAGTTCTTTTCCACCAAGACAATGCAAGGGTGCACACATGTGCAGTTGCCATGGCAAAAATCCATAAATTGGGCTATGAATTGCTCCCTCATCCACCCTATTCTCCAGATTTGGCTCCGAGCGACTACTTCTTGTTCCCAAACCTGAAGAAATGGCTTGGTGGAAAAAGATTTGACTCCAATGATGAAGTCATCTCGCAAACAAAGGCCTGAGGACCTCGACAAATCATTTTTTTTGGAAGGGATAAAAAAATTGGAGAAGCGTTGGACAAAGTGTATAGAGCTCAAGGGAGACTACGTTGAAAAATAAAATTATTTTTTTATCAAAAAATCTGTGTTTTAATCCAAAAGTCACGGACTTATTGACCCGCCCTCGTATATTTAAAAAAAGCAAACTTAAAAGAAAAGGTATTTTAACGTGGTCAATATTTATTTCAAAATGGTGAAAAAGTAAACATAGTAGAACATATTAAAAAAGACTTTTGTTTTGCTTTAAGTGTATCAAAAAATAATGGTTTCAGAAATAAATTAATAAGATACCTTGAAATCACATTGTTTAAACCTTAGTTTTATTTAATAAGTAATTTTTCTTGTAAGCTTCACTATAATTTTCCCATTTCCTTTCTTTTCATACATACTGTATGTATAGATGACTTTTGTCCCTATAATCCGTTCCCACACTCCATTCTGCTAAATAATCAATTTTACCAACCAAAATTTATATTCCCACCGAATATTCTGCTGACGTATGTGTTTTGTTCGCACCTGCAATATCAAATACAGTATTAGGTCGCAATGCCCAGACGTAATAGAATACTCCTATAGTACGAGTATTACATTTTTGTTTGTAAAGTAGTATTTAAGGAACTAAAATTTTTTAATAAACTTCACTCGCAATCCGAACGTGTGTTTGACTTTAGATCCAAAGAGATCAAGCGGATCAGCAAGCTTAAGCTACCAGAGATAACGCTGCCCGTATTTAGCGGGAACTATCTCCAATGGAAGGAGTTTCACGATCTCTACCTTCAGCTTATACATCAACAATCGATGAGTAAGGCAGAGAAAATGTTCTATCTGAAGGCTAATTTGTCTGGAGAAGCGGCCAAGCTAATTCAACACCTTCAGGTATCAGAAGACAACTACAATTCGGCGTGGTCAACCCTGGAACATCGCTACAACAATAAGCGATTACTACTTGCAGCATTACTCAATAAGCTGTTAGGCCAACCAGTCATTATCGGAGACTCGGCCACGGCAATCAAACGACTACACGATACCTCGAAGGAGTGCCTCTTCGGAATCAGAAACCTGGGCATTCCTATCCAGGATTGGGACCCATTACTTATTCATCTGATTCTTCCGAAGATCGACAAGGAAACTCTTAGACTTAATGAGCAATCGCTGGACAACCCACGTGAGCTTCAAACAGTAACGGGACTACTTGCGTTCTTAGAGAATCGTTTTCAAATGTTGGAGGCACTAGGAACAAAAGAAAAGAGTAAATCTAAACGATCAAGCAGAGTCACTCTGACTACCACGCAAGAAAATGGCAAGTCTTTCCTCTGCGAGCAACCGAACCATCCCATTTACAAATGCCCAACCTTTTTACAGCTTTCAGTCACGGATAGGCTTAAAAAGGTTAAAGCATTTAAAAGATGTTTAAACTGCTTACGATTTGGACATACAGTTTCAAATTGTAAGGCAGGGCATTGCATCAAATGCAACAAGTTTCACCATACTTTGCTTCACATAGCCGAGTTCAAACCGAAGCCTGAAACTCAGACTCTACAGATTGATAACAAGACTAGTTTATCAGCAATCAACGGAGACAATGCTGGTACTAACTATGTGCTTCTAGGAACAGCTATGGTCAACGTTCTTAATAAAACCAATAGCCCAATTAAGGCGAGGGCACTACTAGACTCAGGCTCTCAGATGAGCTTCATAACCAGTAAATTAGCTAGCAAATTAAAGCTAAGACCAAAAAAAGAACTACTGGAGATCTCCGGTGTAGGAGACAACCAACTTAAAATCGACAAGAAGGTGAATCTATGCCTTCAATCCCGAATTACTATATTTAGCACGGATCTAGAAGTATACATTCTGGATACTATAACGTCACGTCAACCCAGTCAATTTATTAATACGAGCAAATGGAATTTACCAAAGAATATCCAGCTTGCAGACAAAGCATTTAACCAACCTCAGGAGATTGACCTACTAATTGGAGCAGAGTTATTCCCCGAGCTTATTTCGATTGGACAGATCAGAATTCAGCGGAACTTGCCGGCACTTCAAAACACTTTACTTGGATGGGTTGTAATGGGAAAAGCTACACTTCAAAAACCGACTTCAAAACTGTTTTGCGGTATAACCTCTGAAACAAGTACGTTAGAGGAGATAGTAGAAAGGTTCTGGACAATAGAGGAAGTAAAATCTACGAAATCCTCTGAAGAAATACATTTCACAGAACAGAGATGTGAAGAGATCTTCATCAGCACAACAAACAGGGCAGAAAACGGTCGTTATATAGTAAAACTACCTTTCGCCAACAATCCAGCTAGCTTGGGAGAATCAAAAGAAATTGCTACTAAACGATTTCTTAGCCTGGAAAGAAAATTATACAGAAACCCAGAATTACAGCAGCAATATATTCAGTTCATGAAAGAATATATTCACCTTAACCACATGACAGAAATAAACAGCAGAGCAGAATTAGTCAGCGGACCACATTATTTTTTGCCACACCACTGCGTTTTGCGACCGGAGAGCAGTTCAACCAAACTACGGGTGGTTTTCGATGAATCTGCAAAAACATCTACGAATATTTCGCTAAACGATGTATTACACGCTGGCCCGTCATTGCAAAACGATTTGTTTTCAATTCTATTACGATTTAGAATTCCTACTTACGTATTTACCGCCGATATTTCTAAAATGTATCGCCAAATACTTGTTGACAACGACAGCAAGAAGTTCCAGCTCATCCTTTGGAGGGAGTCCCGCAGCCAACCTATTTGAATATATCATTTAAACACAGTTACTTATGGTACAAAATCGGCACCATACTTAGCCATCAAGTGTCTTCAAGATTTGGCTCTAAGTGCAACGAGTCAATATCCATTAGGTGCTGCCATTATTAGACGCGATGGATGGTGATGATATTTTAACTGGAAGCGACGACTTACAAGAAGCATGCCAAATGAAGACAGAGTTAATTAATTTGCTCAAACAGGGGCAATTCCCATTGCGAAAATGGTGCGCAAACACACCAGCACTACTAAAGGGAATAGCTAAAGAAGACTGTGAAGTGGAAACGATACTATCCGATCAATCCGAAGCGTCAGTTAAGACTCTTGGACTAACTTGGCTTCCAACATCGGATCAATTCATTATCAAAACTAAATGGAGAGGTGCCATAAAGGTTACTAAACGGACAATTCTTGCAGATATCGCTCACATCTTTGACCCCTTAGGAGTTGTGAGTCCGGTAATCATTCTGGCAAAAATCTTTTTACAAGAATTGTGGCGATCTAAACTGGATTGGGATGCTGCAGTTCCAATGGAAATACACACCAAATGGCTGCACTTCAGGACAGAACTTCAACATCTAAACAGCCTGAAAATACCTAGGCATGTATTATTGCCATCTGCAACTGATATCCAGCTTCATTGTTTTTCGGATGCCTCACAACGGGCGTATGGAGCGGCTATATACATAAGATCAGCAAACCAGAATGGAGAAATTAGAGTGCAATTGGTCTGTTCAAAATGTAGAGTTGCACCAATAAAACAACTGACGATCCCACGATTAGAACTTTGTGCCGCAAAATTAATGGTACAACTCTCCAACGTTGTTAAAACGAGTATACCACTCGAAATCCACAAAACAACCTTCTGGACTGACTCTCAAATCGTCCTAGCTTGGATAAACACCCAATCACCATTACAAGCCTTTGTATTTCGTTTATAAACGAAGAAACCAAGAAGGGACAATGGAAGTACATCAATACGGAAATAAATTTATTGTCTCGGGGAGTATTTCCCGAACAAATTCTGAAAACCGTTTCTTGGTTCAAAGGACCTACATTCCTTTACCAATCTAAATCAACATGGCCAGTGCAATCAAAACTAATCAAAAGCGAACATCTTCCAGAAGTAAAAGCGATAAAAACAGTCTTAGTAGCCACAAGCAAGAAGACCCACTTTCTTGAAGAGATTAATCATCGAAACTCTTTTGCCACTCTAAGGCGAATAACAGCATACATCATACGTTTCATCAGCAATTTAAAAAGAGCGAAGGCCTATCGGATAAAGGGGACGGTTATCTCCGCACCAGAATTAAAGACAGCCAATATAATCATAGCCAAGTACGAGTACATTCAGGAAACAACATTCTCAGACGATATTAAAGCACTCAAAAAATTTGGACAAGTACCTGAGAAAAGCCGATTAAGTCCATTGTCTCCATTTATCGACAATAGAGGTGTTGTACGTGTAGGTGGTCGATTGGAGGCTTCTAACTTGCCATATGAAACAAAACACCAGATCATCTTGCCCAGCTCACATGTATTTACGAAATTATTGATGACACATCTGCACTATACAAACCTCCACGCAGGGCCACAAGCATTACTAGCTTTCGCAAGGCAAGACTATTGGATAGTGAGAGGAAAACAACTCGCTCAAACAATCGTACACAACTGCATGCGTTGTTTTAAGGCAAAGCCAAGAAGTATTGAGCAAATTATAGGAAATCTACCGTCAGAGCGAGTACAACCTTCAAGACCATTCACCAACGTAGGAGTCGACTTCCTGGGTCCAGTGTATATCCACTACAAGATCAGAGGAAAACAGCTAACAAAGGCTTATGTATCGGTTTTCGTATGCTTTGCAACGAAGGCTGTGCATCTGGAGTTAGTTTCAGATCTGACACCCCAAGCGTTTGTTGGTGCCCTAAAAAGGTTCGTGGCTCGCCGTGGATTACCCGCCAAAATTTTCTCGGACAACGCTACAAACTTCATGGGAGCTCGGAACGAACTCAATGAACTGCATGCGAAAATATATGATGAAGAAGGTCACAATATTATATCCGCTCACTGTACAGAAAAAGGTATTGAATGGAAACCCATACCTCCACAATCACCCCATTTTGGAGGTCTATGGGAAGCTGCAGTAAAGTCCGCAAAATACCATATGAAACGCATATTTTCGGGAACCGCATTAACTCAAGAAGAACTTTCCACGGCGTTGGCTCAAATTGAAGCTGTACTTAATTCGCGACCGCTAACACCGATGTCATCGAACCCGAATGACTTAGAAGCTATTACACCGGGACATTTTTTAACCGGCGCACCATTAACAGCAATAAATGATCCAGATTCAAAGCCAATAAACCTTTCAATTGGATCAAGATGGAATTTAGTAACATCCATACATCGAGAATTCTGGCGTAGATGGAGCAAGGAATATTTACAAGAAATCCAAAATCGATATAAATGGAAACACCCTCAAGAAGATGTTAAGCCAGGATCTCTAGTGTTGATTAAAGATGATAACTTACCTCCACTCAGATGGCGAATGGGAAGGGTATTGCAAACAATACCAGGACAGGACAAGCTGACTAGAGTTGTTGATATCAAGACATGCAATGGAGTGATCAGGCGATCTATCTTCAAGATATGTCCACTACCATCCGAAGCACAGCAGACTCCAACGATTACGGAACCCTTAAAATCACCAAGTCGCCCAGAAAAGAGGAAGGCCTTCAACTCACCACAACCAAAGCGAAAAATAAAAATTAATCCTATCTCCTCTCTTATGATCGGTTTGAAATCCTTGGCTCAGCATTTAAACAAGGATCAACTCAAAGTTTGGTAGAAGTTGAAAAATTCACAAATAATCCGGGGATGTACCTTGAAGATTTGGTTCAAGTTAATTTTATAACGGACGAATGGAATCTCTTTGTATACTTCAATATGTCGACTTACTGGAATGAGTATCAAGGATTAAAGGAAGGCATTCAGTGGCTAAGGAAAAAGTGTGAGACGATGAGACAGAACCGAAGCAACTTCTGTCAAGCAGTGGTGAAGCAACTAGAACACCAACTCTTGGAAACAGAAAGGCTGAATGAAATTCTAAAGCATAGAAATGGAATTGCAATACGAAGAAAGAGATCTCCTTTTGATATCATTGGGACCATTGCAAACAAACTTTTTGGTATTCTCGACCAAGACTACGCACAATACATCGAAAACACAATCGAAGAAGTCAACAGAAACGAAGAATATCTACTTCAACTAAATAAAAATCAAACATCGATAGTGGATTCAACCGTTAACGTTCTTAACAAATCAATTTCCTCAATTAAGGAGCAATTCGTTTTGGTAAATAATCAATTAACAAAAGTCTATCAGTCCGTCAAAGAGCTTAACTACGCAGCAATCGAGGCAGAAACATTTAACTACATTGCAATATATGTATCTCAAATAATGGGTAGTTTTCAGCGGACTCAACTAGCTATACTTGAGACCATTACTGATACCCATCAAGGAAGAATTTAGAATTAAAACGCGAGTAACCAAATCCGCGATTCTATTTCTCGTCAAACTACCACTATTAAATAGTCAAGTGTTCCAGATCTTCAAGCTTATTCCACTACCAGTCCAACATAGTGATGCCTTCATATTCATTCAGCCATCAACAGCATTTCTAGCCATAAGCCCGTATCGAGACCAATATTTTCCATTATCCCACGATGAGTATAAAGAATGCTTGCAAACCGATAATGGTAAATACCTGTGTAACACAACGACATCCTATCTTCAACACTCACTCGACGGAACATCAGTGTGAGATTCATCTACTTAACCACGAGAAGCAGTTATCAGCGCGATGCCTGCTGAAAACATCAAGACCAGGGAAAATGTGGATCCAATTACATAACCCAAACCACTGGATTTTTGCGTTTAAGGAAGAAGAAATGCTTTCCATAGTCTGTGGCGCTAATATTTCAAATACCAAACTTAATGGAGTTGGACTACTAAAATTAGCTTCGAATTGCGTCATAAAACAACCGACAATGACGATTAATGCCCATAATTTTTACTTGACGAATTCTATTTCATCGTTTGCGCCAGCCTTCAGTTTAACTCAGTTTTTGAGGAACTCTATACCAGAAATATCTCATGAAACATATGAGACCACGGACTTCCTGATCCGCGCCGACGAAGACCTGGCATCAATTCGAAAGGAAATTGCAGACCTAAAACCTAAACAAATACTATCGAAACCTATCACTTATCATGATGTGCACCAATATTCCATTAGCTACCTGTCACTGTTTGCCATACTTATCTTGATCATCATCTTTGTCATCCACAAAAAAAAGGCGAGGAAACAACGATGTCCAAATCAAGATGTCATTGAGCTTCAGGATCTCAAGGCCGGGGAGGATGTTTAAACCTTAGTTTTATTTAATAAGTATTTTTCTTGTAAGCTTCACTATAATTTTCCCATTTCCTTTCTTTTCATACATACTGTATGTATAGATGACTTTTGTCCCTATAATCCGTTCCCACACTCCATTCTGCTAAATAATCAATTTTACCAACCAAAATTTATATTCCCACCGAATATTCTGCTGACGTATGTGTTTTGTTCGCACCTGCAATATCAAATACAGTATTAGGTCGCAATGCCCAGACGTAATAGAATACTCCTATAGTATTACATTTTTGTTTGTAAAGTAGTATTTAAGGAACTAAAATTTTTAATAAACTTCACTCGCAATCCGAACGTGTGTTTGACTTTAGATCAAAAGAGATCTAACACACATTTTGAAAGTTTTATTTCAAGATATACTCGTAAATGAATTGCAAATCAGCTTATCAAAAAACTTTTGGAGCTCTGGACAATTTTTTGTTGTTGTTTGACATGTATTAAGTAAACATTGTAGTTTTATTAAGTAATACTATCCAATAATTTATAAACTATTTTTTTTATCGTATTTAAGTATTTCAAGAATATATTTGTTAACTTGTTTAATTTAAAAATTTCAGGAATGTTACATTTCTTTATTTACTATAAATAATAAAAAGGGTGGTGTTTTTGATGTTAGTTTTCATTTCCCGGAATAGCCAACGTGTACCAATATTGTTGAACTAATAAGATTTCTTTACCTTTTCAATTTGCGTTCAATTTGCACAGATTAAGTTTTTCTCTTTCTTTTTCTTTCTTATTGAAATGAAAGCAAAAACTGAGCAACGAATTGGGAATTTGGTAAAAAATGGATGGCACAGACTTGTTAAAAAAGTAATTACTAACGAGTCCCTAAACAAAAAAAATACCAATCAGATTTGAAAAGCATTGTTTTGCAAAATCTTTGTCTTTTTGTCCAATGGCAATGGATCTTGGAATCTATATATATATTATTATTATTATTATTATTATTATTATTATTATTATGTATATAAATACGTGCTGCCTATTTTTGTCGTACACTTTTACACCGTTCTACTGAACCGAATGGCATGATACTTACACCATTGGAAAGATAATTTCGCGTAGATGTGCACAATGTGTTTTTTTTTTGCCAAACGGTCTTACCAAACCTTGGTAAAACATGTAAAAGATTAGGTTATTTTACATATATCTATAGATATACATACTCGTAGATGTTGTAAAATCAGGAATCCAGTGTTGCATAACCTTAGGATCATACATCATTAATAAACTCTCTCTCTCTCTCTTTTGAGCTCATTTATTACCCCAGTTTCAAACCAGAAGATACGAGAAAGAACTAGAACCCTACAAATGTGGTATAAATACAGGATGAGAAACAGTTTGAGTTAAGTTTAAAGAGTTGAGAATCACACAAGACGTCTTTGGGACTATTACTTAAAGTGGGGGCTAAAAATTAACAGCAGCAAGACGGAACTCATCTGCTTCAGGACCACAGTTACAGTCCTTCATGGAAGAAGGCGGGCAACACTCGTAGGGAGATGCAACAATATCCGGATGTTCCTCCCAGATGGTACAACAATCTCTCCGAAGCGAACAACAAAATATCTTGGAGTCAGCTTCAACGAAAAATTTAAGTTCAACCACCATGCCAGGACCAACCTCAAACGAGCAAATTTTGCACTGCACTTAGTGCATCCACTGCTGAGGAAGAGAAGTGGCCTCAGCCAGAGAACAAAGCTGCTGGTTTACAAGCAACTCATCAGGCCCATCATTACCTATGCCTGTCCCATCTGGTATACCATTTCACCATCCGTCATGCGAGAGATTGGAGTTTTCGAGAGGAAGATCTTGCGTTCCTGCACTGGACTTCACCGCAATCCTTCAACGCTGAAATACTTCAGGAACGAAAAGCTTTACAATACAGCTAATTGTCTGCCCATCGACCAATATATGATGCAGTTATCCCGGAAACTCTTGCAGAATCTCAACAATCACCCCAACCAGGAAATTCAGGCGTTACTCCAACAGCCTCTGGAGCCAACCCACAGATACCTTAGTGTGAGAGCAATCAACGCCCCGGAATTTGAGCAACTTTTCAACAGTGGGGTCAATCCCTTCTATGAAATTAGCATCAGTGGCCACAACAGAGGCTAGCCGTCTCCGGCTATATATTTTCTTTTCCTTTCTTTCTTTCTTTTCTTCCTTTTCTTCTTTTCTTTTCTTTTCTTTTCTTTTCTCTCTTATCTACAGGTTCAATATATTACAAACATTTAAAATAAAACTATAAATTAACATAGAATAGATTAAGCAAAACAAAAATATTGTTGTAACAATGTATAAACCACCACTTTATGTAAGTCGGGCCCTTATTGTTGAGCCGACATATTAATTTTAGTTGTAAGTCTAGTTGTAAGTCATATTGTATATATTTAGACTGGTAAATAAACAAAATCTTAATCTAAAAAAAAAAAATCTGTGAGTTAAGTTTATTTTTGGAAAGCGATAGAAAAGGAGCTTAAGGGCTGAACAGAATGTGAATCTGAAACTTGAATCTGTATCTTATATCGAACTTTCAAAAGTTCAATACATGGATAATCTGTATCTCTAAGTTGATTAACACCCAACTTCGAGATACACATTCAGATTCACATTCTGTTCAGCCCTTAAGTCTTAATAGTGAACGATAAGAGATTTGAATTGTGAGAAATTTTACAATATTTACAATTTTACGTAGCTTAAGCTGGCCATAAAAGACGAATATGTTCGTGCGATTTGTTCGTTGACATTTGGCCACACATGAACCGATTTGCGGAACATCACTTTTGCTGTAACTTTTAACAAGAAAATATGGAGAACGCACACGCGGATGATGCTTGCATTATTAACAATGTAGATATGCAAAAAGTGAAAGCAAGAAAAAAATTATAAACAAAAAAGGCGAGAGGGGATGAAACGAGTGGCTGTATGGTAGAAATGATCGCACTCATACTAAATTGTTGAGAAAATTAGAAATGTCTGCACCAGAAGATTTTTAAAAATCTCTGAGAATGGATTCAGAAACTTATATTAAATGGCTGAGCTTGGTCGGTCCAGTTATTGGAAACAAAACACAGGAATGCGAGAAGCAATTACAGCAAACGAGAGACTCTCAGCAACTTTAAGATTCCTCGCAACTGGACAAAGTTTCGAGGAACTAAAGTTTTAATATTTCTAAGAATTTCGATAAATTCCAAAAGAAACGTTTTGCTAAAACCTGCCATTTTTTATCTTCCATTTATATATTTAAAAAAAAAAGAAAATGTTTTCGAACAACGCCACAAACGGCGTACATGCTCGCGAACAAATCCACAAATTTTGAAATTTTTCATAAACATTGGATCGGTTCGTCAAGAGCACCATAAACGTCGAACAAGACCATGTACATGAACAGATCGCACGAACATGTTCGTCGTGTATGGCCAGCTTTAGTGTGAGAAAAACAAACATTTTCAAGTCCGCTTGCCTTTGAAAATCAATAGTAAAGAACAGGAAAGATGCTAGGGATAAGCGTACAGTCGAATCGTTTTTGTGCATGTGGTTCTACATAAGGAATTTGTTTGACTGCCTTGGCTCATGAAATGTATTGCTTTGTTTTTTTATGTAAGTTTGTGACTGTGAAAGTCACTACTACGACTGCAAAAGAGTTTCCCTACTCTAAGTGGGATAGAGACTAAACAAAATGCAAAAAGAGAAACATAGTGACGAGTGACGACACTTTTGTTGTGTACCTTTGTTGTGTTGCTTTTGTGAATTGTCGAATTTCGGCGACCTAGAGCCTAGTAGAAGTAAATTGCTGTTTGAAATAAAACACCGATTAATAGTTGGTTTTTTTAGTTGTTTCTTTGAAAATAATAAAGTTTTAATATAATTTTGCATGCACTTTAATTTTTTCTTACTCTTTTGTAGTAATTTCATCGCTCAAGTTCTGACTTCGCGACAAATCATTTAATAATCCCGCATTTTCTTTTGAAATCAGAGCATGAACAATGGTAGCTTTTAATTGTTTACTTCCAATCGGTCCACCGAGTGTTTCAGGCAGTGATCAGTTGGGAACTTTGTAGGTTAGGTATTATTTTAAAATTCAATTTATTGGCATTAGATTTTTTTTTTAATTTAAATATTCATATAAGAAAATTACCAATTGCCATATTACTTACTTACTTTAGGTGGCGCTACAGTTCGGAGTGGACATGGGCCTCAGTCAACAAGCTTCTCCAGCCAGCTCGATCCCTGCCTAGCTGTCTCCAGTTTCGCACGCTAAGTTGGCTGAGGTCCTCTTCCACTTGCGTGCGCCACCTGAGTCTTGGCCTTCCTCTACCGCGCTGTCCCTCGGGAGCGGATTCGAAGACTTTCGGACCGGAGCGTTGGTGTCCATGCGCTCTACATGACCCAGCCATCTTAGTCTTTGGATCCTCACTCTTCTGGCTAGGTCCATATCGCTGTACAGTTCGTCGTTGTATCTCCTCCTCCACTCACCGTCGATGCAGACGGGACCGAAGATCGCCCGAAGAATTTTTCTCTCGAAGCAACCAAGAACACCCTCATCCATTTTTGATAATGTCCATGCCTCTGTGCAATAGAGCAGGACCAGGATTATTAAGGTCTTATAAAGGGTGACTTTTGTTGTCCAAGAGAGGGCTTTGCTAGTCAATTGCCTTCTTAGCCCAAAGAAACAGCGGTTGGCAAGAGTTATTCTTCGCTTGATCTCAGCACTGGTGTCGTTGTCTGTGTTTATAGCAGAGCCTAGCTAGACAAAGTCCTTAACTACCTCAAAGTTATATCTGTCTAAGGTGACGTTCTGCCTGAGACGTCGGTGTTGGTTGTCCTTTTTGCTTGACAGCATATACTTGGTCTTGCCCTCATTGACCGCTAAACCCATTATCGCCGCTTCCGTTTCAATACTCGCGAAAGGGCCACTGTCAATATCTACGGCGTATGCGAGTAGTTGTGTTTGCTCGTGAGTTTTGCACTATTCTTTCAAGTACGATGTTGAAAAAATCGTTTCAACCAATTGCCGTATTGCATTTTTATTTCTCTATTTTAAGTTAACTGTACCCAGTTTCGCGTATGTATACATTTACAACATTTTTGAAGAACTAGTTTATTCTCTATAGTACTTAGAAATAACAAATTCTTGATAGTTTGCTTATTGTTTTGTTTGCTGTGAAATGAAGAAATGTCAATACTTTACTAAAGAAGGCGCAAAACTGTAAGTGAAAATAATTATTTGCTATGTATTCCATAATTTGATAAGTTTATATTTTATAGGTCAATCAATTTGGCGAATCCGAAAAAATGTTGTTTAAGATGCAAGACGCATATCGATTTACACCGCCCACGATGCAAGGAATCAAGGTAAGTTTGTATTATGCATGGAACAAAAATTCTTTTTTCACGATATTTAATATATTATTACGGGGGTGGACTTAAAAGTAAAACAACTTTTTAATCCGCTTGCGTGATATTATACGAGGGCGGGTCAATAAGTCCGTGACTTTTGGATTAAAACACAGATTTTTTGATAAAAAAATAATTTTATTTTTCAACGTAGTCTCCCTTGAGCTCTATACACTTTGTCCAACGCTTCTCCAATTTTTTTATCCCTTCCAAAAAAAATGATTTGTCGAGGTCCTCAAAATAGGCCTTTGTTTGCGAGATGACTTCATCATTGGAGTCAAATCTTTTTCCACCAAGCCATTTCTTCAGGTTTGGGAACAAGAAGTAGTCGCTCGGAGCCAAATCTGGAGAATAGGGTGGATGAGGGAGCAATTCATAGCCCAATTCATGGTTTTCATGAAGTTGTTACACGATTGCGTTTGTGGTCGACTGTGAGCAAACGCGGCACCCATCTTGCGGAAAGCTTTCTCATGTCCAAGTGATCATTCAAAATTGAAACCACTGAGCCATGCGAGATCCCTACAGCTTCCACAATCTTTCGCACTTTCAATCTTCGGTCGGCCAACGCCATATCGTGAATTTTTTCGATTGTTTCGGGTGTAGAGACCTCAACTGGGCGTCCAGGACGTTCGGCATCTTCAGTGCTTGTACGGCCACAACGAAATTCAGTAAACCACTTTTTTACCATTGAAATCGATGGTGCAGAGTCCCCATAGTATTTATCAAGCTTAGCCTTGGTCTCGGTAATGGTTTTTTTTCGCAAGAAATAATGCTTAATAAGCACACGAAATTCACTTTTTTCCATTTTCTCCTCAAATTAGTGAGTAGTCTGATAAAAATAGCTGTCAAACACAAACTAACTGACGCAGCAAGTTTAAATTTTGACAGGAGTCAACTGACAGATGCCTGTTGACAGGAGCAGTGTTGCTGTTTCAGTAAAGAGGTCAGAAATTCAAAAAGTCACGGACTTATTGACCCGCCCTCGTATAATATATATTTGCATTTATAATATTTCCTCTCATTGATAGAAGCTAGATGATCAACACGCTTCTATCGCACTTTTTCGAATTTAATGGGCAGTTAGTTTATAAAAATTAATCAAGTTTATAGAGACACATTTCGTTCTTTTTATTTGTGTGTTTTGTTTGTTTAGAAGTAGCTGTGTTAAAAAAATTCTATAAAATGTTTCTATAAAATAACACTGTATACTTAAATTTATTTGATAAAAACATGTACATGTATATACATACTTGTGTCTGATGTAAACAATTTAGAGTATACTAAATGGAATTAAGATAATTATGTCAATGTTCAGATCGCTACGCTCGCAATAAGCCCACCAAACGCTGCTGCCTCTACGCTCACAACAACAGCAGCTCATACCGCAGCTGTCTTAGACGGCCTCGCCACCGCCCTCTTCCTGAAAATGTTAGACGAGCGACTGAGCAAGCAAAGTCAAACGCTTATCGAAGCTCTAACGAATGAAATAAATAAGCTGCCCTCTGAACTGAGGGAATCTTGGTCTTCGCAGCTCTAGAGTGTCACCTCAACTGTGTCCGATATAGTAAAACGCGTAGAGAGTATTGAAGTCAACAACGAAAATGGAACAAAAGCAATCAACGAAAAAATAAACATTATCAATCTATATGTTGATGCCTTGCAAAGAAAGGAATTTGCTGCTCATGCTGTCCTCTTTGGGGTTCCGCAATTGAATGACGAAAACTTGCTTGCCTATTTCAATACACTATGTAACGCGCTTCACTGTGAGCCACTAAGAATGAGAAACATCTTTCGTGTACAACAGCGCAGAAACCACAACAGCCGCACAGCACCGCCGATAAGTCTGCAATTTCCTGACCAGCGAGGAAAAACCTCATTGCTGCGTGCTGCAGCCCAATACAGAAAAGACAAACAAAAAGAACTATGTCTGCGAGATTTGGGGATTAATTCAGATGCCAGCTGCTATATAAATGAAAGTCTTACAGAAAAAAATCGCGAAATTCTCCGCTCTGCAGTACAACTCAAGAGGAAGAAAAAGTTTTCTTCTGTATACAGCATGGCGGGTGTAGTGTAAGTTAAATTTAACAGAGATGGAAGCGGCTTTGCCATTCAAAATTTGGAAACATTAAATTATCACCGAACAAAAACCGAATGAGTATAATAATAATCAATGAGTATCCAGAATTGCCAGCCTTGCTTATTATTGAATTTTAATTTAAAAACTTGTTTTTCTAAATGTTGTAATGATTTTATAGTTCTAGTGACCCTGGTAAGATTTTTAACTACTTTTATCATTAGCTAAACTATTCTGTGCTACTAATTTTTCAACAAAAATCTCCCGAAACACGATGAATACGGATAGTTTTTCGGATGCTGGGCATAGATAGTCTGCGATTGCTGGTGCAAATCAAAATCTGGCTGAAATGGTTAGGGTTCTTCAAGTACAATATGAAGGCTTTCACATCTGCCACATAAATGCCCAAGGCCGTTACCCGAAAATTTATTAATTTCGCCATGTTTTCGCTAACTCTAAAATAGATATTGTTTGCGTTTCTGAAACAAGGTTCCACACAGATCCAAACTCTACAGTGGCTAGGGACATCTATAAAGTTGAAGGTTACGAGCTCTTGCGATCTGATAGGATCGGTCGTAAGGGAGGTGGAGTTGCGATATATGTTCGTAATACGCTCAATTATTATTTTGTCTGCAAGTCTAATCCGGGTTCGTCTATTGATTTCTATTTCATAGAAGTTAAATGTAGTCAAGACAACATTTTGGTGGGCGTGGTCTATAGGCCGTACAATTATATTTCACTTGCTCCACTTCATCAACAACATTGTCATAATAGGCGACATAAATTGTAACCTGCTAAACTTCTTGGAGCACATGAAATCGTATGATCTATGCCCTGTCAACACAACCACTCCTATTCATTTCACGTCCGCATCACAAACCCTTATCGATTCAGTCTTTGTTTCCAATAAGGATAAAGTTTTTTTTGTACAACCAACTCTCTGCACCAGGCTTCTCGAAACATGACCTGTTGTTTCTAACATACTATGTTGAAAATAAATAAACTGAGACCAACTCATTTTTAGAGATTTCCGGAACATAAACTACGAAGCATTGCGCTATGACATTTCTAGTAAAAATTGGGATAGTATATATCGGATGCCCTTGGTTGATGATCAAGTAAACTTCCTCCAACATCAAATCGTCTCACTGTTTAACAAACACCTGCATTTAAAAGCAAAAACTTTCAGATCATCTTCAATCCAGTGGCTAACTCCAAATATTCTTCAACTCATGAATCAACGAGACAATGCTTTTAAAAGTTGGAAGAAGTACAAGAGTTCTTCAATCGATATCGATCACTCCGTAATAAAACTACCCACAAAATTAGAAATGCTAAGGGTGCTCAGGGTGCTAAGGGTACAGCAGAAAATTTGGTGCTTGTTTGTCCGGAAAAAAAGTCTGGAAACAAATCCGTGAAATCGGTATAGGCAAAGAAAAGCCAAAAACTCCTGAAAATGTCGATTGTGACAAACTTAACTCGGTATTCTCAACATCAGCAAATGCAAACCTTATTAACTCACCTCCACTTGATTTGACGTCAGATGATGACAGTACTCTTCTTTTCAATTTTTATAGGGTATGTCACGAAGATGTTGCTGAAGCTCTACTAGGGATTAAATCTAATGCCATGGGACTTGACGAAATCCACCCGAAATTTGTTAAGCTTCTGCTCTCTTATATACTGCCTCTTATTACTCACATATTTAATACCATCCTCACAACGTCTTCTTTCCCTTCGCACGGAAGGAAGCTAAAGTTATTCCAATCCAAAAGAAAACTAACGAAAACTCAGTAGATTATCGGCCGATTTCAATACCCCCGTTTTTTTCAAAGGTATTTGAGAAAACCATCTTTGCACAAATGCAAAGTCATCTCCTAAGTAAAAAACTGCTAAGTGACAATCAGTAAGACGGCCTTATTGTTGGTAATCGGCGATATCCGAAAAGCTGTAGATGGAAACAATGCCTCACCTCACTTCTCACCTTACTCGACTTTTCAAAGCCTTTGATACTGTCAACCACACAATTCTTTGCTCAATACTTAAAAAAGAGTTTATGTTTTCATTTCATTCAATGAAACCTATTTTCTCTTACCTACACGGGAGGCAGCAACCGGTTGCAGTAGGTGAACGATTTTCAAGGTCTTTGCCAGTAAGGCATGGTGTGCCTCAAGGATGAATTTTGGGTCCAATACTTTTCTCTCTCTATGTCAACAACTTACCTAAGATAATCAAGCATGTCTCTATACACATGCTGGCTGATGATGCTCAGATCTATCTAAGTTTTCCTCCAAAACACTACATCGAAGCTATAAGGCTAATAAATGAAGAACTTCAGCGTTTACTAAACTGGTCAACTGAAAATGACTTACTTCTCAACATACTTAAGTCGAAAGCACTCGTGGTCCACAAAAACTTGCTAGCCATTTCGCATTTTCCACCTATTCAACAAGCCGGAAGCCAGATAGACTACGGTGATTCTGCCAAAAACCTTGTTTTCAACCGGACCCTGACCTGGACTACTCATATCAATGCTTTTATTGGGAAAGTATATGGTGGGCTACGTGCTCTTTGGGCTACAAAACTTTTCATTCCTATAAAAACAAAACTCCTACTAGCGAAAACTCCTCTTTTACCTATACTTCTTTATAGCTGTGAGATCTTCTGCTGCTCAGATTACAATACTAGGAGAAAGCTTAATGTCGTGTATAATAATATTGCCCGCTTCGTTTTCAATTTAAAAAGATATGACCATGTTTCCCTGTACGCAAAGCAAATAAGCGGTTGTACCTTCGACAATCTGCTTATATATAGAGCCCTATGTCTGTTGCATGATTTCTTGCAAAGTAGGCAGCCGAACTATTTATTCAATAAGCTTCGATTCCTTCAGTCAACCAGATCGCGCTTGCTGGTTCAAACAAGATTTGCCTGTTCAACCTCCGAACGTTAGTTTTTTGTTAGCTCTGTACGTTTGTGGAATTCTCTGCCCATAAACATTAGAAAGGTTCGTAGCACAAATAATTTTAGATCATCTGTTTTAAAATATCTGGCAACTGGAACTGTCACAAAAACTCTTTTATGAAAACACTTTCTTATGTTTGAAGAAGTTAATTTGCTTTCCAAATTTGTGCGTAATAAAGTAAAATTGCGGTATAAATTAATTACCTTAACTAAATTATATATATAAGCACGTAATTATTTTTAAGCAATATTATGCTAAGGCTAACAATTTTTTAAATTAAGCATTTTAAAATAGAGATAAATCGATATACATATCTGCATGTAGTAAATATATCGGCATTGCCATTGAGTCTGGTAAAGGGGGCATTCATTTCGAAGGTCTCCAGCATGGCGGTGACAACTGAAGCTGAGCCTGATTATCCGAAGAGTGAGGTTCCAATGGCATTGGAAATAAATGAACTTAATTTTTTGGAAAGCGAGGAGCCAACTTCGGAGGTGCCCGCTCCGATGGCAGAACAGATTGAAAAAAATCATTTTTGAAGCGATTTCTTTACTCCAAAAAAGTGGCTTAATCCCGATGCAATTTGTGTGTGATCAGGGATCGTATTTCAGAGGATTGGTTCGGTTGCTTGATGTAGATTTTGCTAGGCTATACTTTTTAGTAAATGGCAGCAGAGTATTTCTTTTCTTGGACCCTCCCCATTTACTGAAAACTGCCCGGAATTGCCTATTAAAAAATGATATTATTTTTAATGATTCAGGTATTCGATGAGCAACCTGGAACGATGTCGCTAGATCTTATGACATCGATTCCAAATTAAAACTAAGGTTAGCTCCGAAACTGACAGAGGCGCATATAAAACCTAAAATCTTTCAACGAATGAAAGTTAAATATGCCTTCCAAGCTTTAAGTAACACAGTTGTAGCGGGTCTTTTATCTTATTGCAGCTCTTGGCAAGGACCGGCATCTGTTAGCTGCACAGCTGATTTATCTCTTCTCTTCTCTTCTCTACATCTATAAAAGAGAACATATTTTTTTGTTTGTCGGCGAGTAGGGAGTAGGTACGTAATGATACCTCAACAATTTAGGCCAAAAACCCATTTTATATGATTTTTTAACTGAAAAAACGCATTTTTTTATTCTTTACACACATATTACTACAAAACGCCTGATACATGAAAACGAACAGATTTTAATATGACTTTATTCATCTATAAGTACATTTCCTGGTGAAGAGATTGATGTATCAATCATTATTCTGTGATTCTTATAACGTAAATAATAAGCAAAAATTTAATTATTTGAGGTTTACATAAATCACCGGTATGAGTAGGTCATTGCAATCTACAGCCCACCAGTGGAGTGCGTGCATATCCATGTTTATCAAACAAAAAACTTTTTTCTTCTCTCTCCTTATAAAGGGTGTCCCATAATTCACAGAAAATTTGAATTTGGAGCGCTTTACGAAAGAACAACGCATTTTCATTGTTAAGTAATATTTTAAAAATAATGAAGGTTTGTCAGCTACAGTCGAACAAAATCATCGTAAGTGATAAACTCATTTTCATCTTGATGACTTCGTTAATCGTCAAAATTGTCGCATTTGGGGTTCAGTAATTGTTGAAAAACAAGTGCATCCACAACGCGTGACTGTTTGGTGCGGATTTTATGCTGCAGGCATTATCGGATTATTCTTCATCGAAAATGCGGCTGTTCAGGCAGTAACGATTAATGGTGTTCACTATCGTGACATGATAACCCAGTTTTTGGTGCCTAATTTACAAAAAATGTGTCTGCAATTGACCTGTGTGTAGGCGGTTTACAGTAGGGTCAGTTGGGGTAAATGGACCAGCGCACACTAGACTATTTTTATCAGGGGATATAACGTTGCCACATGTACACTGTTGAGTGGCAGCAAAATGGGTTGCCAAATGTCCATCTGCCGGTATGGTTAGTGAACAAAATTAGGCCGGATCAAAACCTTTCAACGGAGGAAACAAGGGACTCTAGTTTAAGGTTTCCTTGAAGTTATAAAAAATTGATGCTCTTGGGAGGGTCTATGTAGTTCATCCCAATAACAGTGAATGCTTTCACTTGAGAATACTACTTCAAATTGTAAAGGGCCCATCATACAAGGCGTAATTAATAATACTTTATAGCAGCATGGCAAGCGACGGGTCTCTTGGAAGACACTAACGATTGCTACTGAGAACAAAGGCACTGTTTATAGCATTTCAAATCAAAGTAATACTAGAAAATTAGTACGTGACTGCTCATTAACAGTTTGGGACGAAGCTACCATGTCGAACCAGTTTTCAATTTGCGCAGTACGGATTCACCCACGGGTTGATGCACGGTATTATTCTCTGGTGACTTTTGGCATATCTTACCAGTGGTAGCAAGAGGGACACGTGCTAGTGAAATCAATGCTTCGTTGAAAAGACCTTTTCTCCGGCCGTTTGTGAATAGATTAGAACTTAAAACAAATATGAGAGTGTCATTATTGCCAGCACACGCAAACCGCGATTTTTCAGTGTTGCTGCTTAAAATAAGAAATGGACAAATGTCACAAAACAATGGGAGAGTTAATCTAGATACTCAAAACCTTTGCATTTTTATCCACAAATTAATAATATAAGCTCTAAGACTATTACTTGGTTCTAAGAGAGAGCTATTTTGTCACCTACTAACGATCAAGTAGGTAAAGCGAATGACTTAATTATCTCTAAAAATGAATACACAGGCGCGAACATGTAGACACCGTGCTGGACAAGAAAAAGGTTTTACATTTCCCATCAGAATTTTCTAATTTCTTGCAGCCTTCTTAATTGCACCCACATAAATCGATAGCTTATCGTCTTAGCAGCAAGAGCCCACAAAAAGAGAAATAAAAACAAAAAACATGGAGAACGAAGACGAAACAAACAAAAACCAACTAATACAAGAAAAAAATAACCAAAAAGGAGAACCACACCGAGGATAAAACCGAGGACGAGAACAAGAACAAGAACAAGAACAAGAACAAGAACAAGAACAAGAACAAGAACAAGAACAAGAACAAGAACAAGAACAAGAACAAGAACAAGAACAAGAACAAGAACAAGAACAAGAACAAGAACAAGAACAAGAACAAGAACAAGAACAAGAACACGAACAAGAACAAGAACAAGAACAAGAACAAGAACAAGAACAAGAACAAGAACAAGAACAAGAACAAGAACAAGAACAAGAACAAGAACAAGAACAAGAACAAGAACAAGAACAAGAACAAGAACAAGAACAAGAACAAGAACAAGAACAAGAACAAGAACAAGAACAAGAACAAGAACAAGAACAAGAACAAGAACAAGAACAAGAACAAGAACAAGAACAAGAACAAGAACAAGAACAAGAACAAGAACAAGAACAAGAACAAGAACAAGAACAAGAACAAGAACACGAACAACCAAACACAAAACGCAGATCACTCTAAAAAAAAGGACATCAACATACAAACCGATAAAACCAACGGCACCCAAGGCGACGACAGAACGAAGGAAGTGATTGTGGCGGAAAAAGCTTACCCTTCTCCACAAACAGAAACCCCAGATACAGAGCGACCCCGCCTAGGGAGGAAAACCCGAAACAGCTAAGTATCCCTTTTGCTTTTCGATATTATTTTTGCCGCGTCTATACCGACATAGCCGTCACTGTGTTTTGAATTTTACCGTAGTGAGACGGTAAGTTATTAAAGAGCGCGACCCGTTCGAGTTTCCGTTTTTGACAACGTGGTACTGTGGGCCTTCCGTTGGCTGAAGCACCAGTTATAGAGTCATTTAAATAAAAAAAAATAAAAACGCATTTTACGCTTCATTTATTTTTCGGCATACCCTGTATCCCACTCTGTAATTAAATACACGCATTAATTCCACATCAGGGAAAAACAATTTGTGCATTTTTTTTTATCTGTTTTCTCTATCGCCTATCTTTTGTTTACTACCTTTTGCTTTAAACGATCTTCTTAACGCAACTCTTTAGATACGAGTAGATATGGTAGCTGTTTCTCACGCTTCCTCTCCGGAATTGAACCCTGATTCCCCGGTGCCCATTACAACCATGGTAGTCATTGAACCTACCATCGACAGTTGATAAGGCAGACATTTGAAAGATTCGTCGTCGGTGCTAGACCATACGACCTACGGCAACGTTGGTTATATTTATAGTAAGGCATCATGACTCAGCTGTAGGCAAGGGTTAAGTAACAGCGGTACATGTTTATGGTCATTACGTACGGGAGAAAACCAGCACAACTCTGGAATGGCCGCAACGTATTTGTTGTTACGTACTTCCATGCTGAATGCAATGGTAAACTTTAATTCATCGTTTGATGTATTATGAATACATGTATACTTAGCAAATCCTCAATGGTTTTGAAAATCATAGGGCAATCAGCTTAGTTCAGAGATGTACACGAATGTTATGCAAGAAAGTGACTAAAAATGTCTTGTCGCTAGCGTCAACCCCAGGGAACCAGGTACACCCTGTTGTATAAGTGCCTTACACCTCTATCGGACCACTTATTTGTCCATTACTCGTGGGAATATTATGGAAAACAAACCAAAATATAACAAAACACAGAAAAGAAGGACATTAGAGAAAAGAAGGCAACTGTCAACAAAGAACGTCAAAACTCTCAAGTGAGGAATTAGAAGAGAGAAAGAAAAAAAGAAAGCTCTATATGAGAAAGTATAGAGCTAAACAGTCAGAGGAGGCCAGAGCAGTTCGCTTGCAGCAAGTGCATCAGCACACAACTGAAATCCGAGCCTCAGAATCTTAACAAACTAGAGAAGCTCGTTTGCAGCAAGTGCGTCAGCACACAGGTGAAATCCGAGCCTCCGAATCTGCACAAACTAGAGAAGCTCTATTGCAGCAAGTGCGTCAGCACACAGCTGAAATCCGAGCCTCAGAATCTGAACAAACCAGAGAAGTTCATTTACAGCAAATGCAGCAACGAAATGCAAAGTTCAGAAGACTAACTAGAGCCAGTATAACGGGCTTTGGGCAGGCAATTAACACGTTTTGTGATAAGATTTGTGAAGTATGTACTAAAAGGTGCTATCAGCATCAGATATCTAAGTGGATTATAAATACTAAAACAGCACCATATTTGCCTAACGAATTAACAAAGAGAAATGGCTTGGTCATTTGCAACCGTTGCAGGACTCATTTGAGCTCAAAGACAAATACTGCACCATCTAGAGCTTATTGGAACAATCTGGATCCAGGCTCTATTCCAGAGGTAATCGCGGACTTATCACAAGCCGAACAAAATTTGATTTCGCGCATTATTCCATTTGTAAAAATTATCAAATTAAGTGGCGTATTTGGGCAATATAGTTTTCGAGGTCAAGCGGTATTGTTCGCTCAGGATGTGTTCGAAGTTACTGAAAATCTTCCGAACATGTTACCAAGAACCACAAATAATCCTGGAATAGTTGTCATTACTGAGCGTTTTGAAAATATTGACGTAACACGACAGTTTTCAGTATCTAGGCAAAAAGTATATGATGCACTGAATTGGTTAGTTGCTAACAATCCTCTTTACAAAGACGTCATTATCGATCAGAACGTTGTAATTAATGAAAAGGATATTATAAGAGTAGAAGAATCACCAGTAGAGATTACTGTAGAGACGAATGAAGAATCTACGGAGGATGCTAGTGCTTACATGGGAATGAGCGATGTCTCGAGAATCGTACGTGCTTCGTGTCATCAAGGCAATGATGACATATTCACATCAGGATTCGCAGACGTACAATGCTGTGCAATGGCACTGGCAAACATCCTAAGGGCCTGTATTCTTTCACCACGACATTGGTTTACAAATGTCCTTACTTTAAATATGATAACAGGTGACCAAATCTACAGCAATATACGGTTCCAAACAGAGAGAAATTTAACTGCTTATCCTATTGAAGCTAATGGTTACCTATTGGTGCGAAATTTCAGTCCGATCAAAGATGATTTGATCACATTCGACAAAAGGTTTCAGATCACTTTTGACGAGGAACCAAGCATATTTGGAAGCTTAAATGATCAATTTAACGAAGCAAACTTTGGTCACACTCTTCGTCAAGGTTTGGAAGATCTGTTCATGGAGCATAGTGCAGGCATACTAACAACAGAAGGACAATCATTCGGAGTAATGCATGATATAATGATAATAAATAAATATTACTTCAGTAACTCTCATTCTTGTGGTCAAAAGGGATCCAGAGCAAACGACAAGAATGGAAAAGCTTGCATTATCGAGTGCGATAATTTAGACGTGTTCATAAGAATTTGTAAACGTACAACAGGCAGCAAAAATGTGCAGTATACTCTTGATTACGTTGATGTTGAAATCTTTGATGTACATGATGATTTTGAGGAGACAGAAATATATCAGAGTACTGAAAGGGTAGCGGGAGCGTCCCAAAATAACCATTACTTCCCAACAGGAATTGGCTTATCAAACAATTCCACTGCAGACATCAGTGATGGCACCGATTGATGTAATGCAACCGAATGTGGAAGATTAATTACAGGTTTCTCGAAATCTTAATGAAATAACCCGCAAAACGAAAGACAATATTGTAAATGTGGGTCATGAACTGAAAGCAGAAGAATTTGCCTGGTACTTTTTGTTTCCCTATGGACAGAACGAAAGACCTGTGAATATTACAGCGTTAGACTACCTTCAGTTCAGAATTTTGGGAAGCGACACAAGATTTCAACGCAACGACTATCTCTTTTATGCCTTATCGTTCTTTGAATATTATCGAATTAAAAGCACTATATCGGTATGCGGTAAGAAAATTGTTAATAAAGAAGGACCAGTCGAAGACGTCCATCTTTATGTCAAAAATTTGAGAGGTTCTGCAGCCTATTGGAGATCAGCTTTGAACGAGCTATTAGCTCAAATCAGATGTTTAGGAGCTCCAACCTTCTTTGTGACATTTAGTTAAAATGATCTCAATTGGTTAGATCAACGAAAAGCTTTGTTGATAGCTGATGGTAGGCCTGGTGTTGATCCTAGTACACTTGACATTTATGAGACTCAACAACTTGTCGAAAAATACCCAGTAATTTTGAGTCGACATTTCATGGTTAGAGTAAATACTCTAATGAAATTTATCAAAAATAATGATGAAGTATTTGGCGAAAAAGTAAAAGACCATTGGTGGCGCATAGAATTTCAGAATCGTGACAGCTCTCACCTTCATATGGTGATATGGATTGAAAATCATCCAGACTTTGACACAGAAGAAGGGAAGCTTCTTCTTGATCGTAACTGTTGCTGTAAACTGCCTACGGACGAAGAGGGTTCAGAGCTTCATGAACTTGTTAAGAAATGTCAAATTCATCGGCATACACAAACTTGTACAAAAAATAATACCTCTGTTAGATGTCGATTCAACTTTCCACGTCAAGAATGTAACGAGACACGACCAGTGTCACATTCTTCAGATGATTTTCTCCGTAATGGTGGCAGAATTTGTTTATTTAAGCGTCGAAAGGAAGATGCTTGGGTAAATAATTGCCACCCAGAGTTATTGAGACTGTGGACAGGTAACATGGATATTCAACCGTGCGCATCAAACGAAGCGATAGCTTACTATATTGCAAAGTATCTATCGAAAGCAGAACCTGAAGGTGTAGATTCTGGAATCGCGCAGGCAATACAGCAAATTCAACGCGAAGAGACTGAGATTTCACGCAAGCTGTTCAGGATATGTATGAAGATTCTTCATGAACGACAAGTATCGGCTGCAGAATGTGCGTATCGACTTTGTCATATCCCATTACGTGATAGTTCACGAAGTTGTATTTTCCTAAACACAAGGAAGCCAGAATAGCGATACCGAGTATTGCAATTCGACAGAAGCGGACAGTAACATCTTTGAAAGATATGAAAAACGTCCGCTACAACATCCTGACTACGATTTTGCGAACATAAGCCTTACAGAGTTTGCAATGTTATTTGAACCTTTCTATCCGAAAAAGGTAAGTGAGACCGAGGAAAGTGTTGATCATGATGCTTATGAAGAACATCCAAACATGCGTCGCCAACTCATCACGTTGTTAGATGAGAGCAAAATGGTTGTGAGAAATGTCCCTGCAGTCGTCAGGGTGCCATACTTTATAGCAGCATCGGATTCAGAAAAATTTTTCTACAGCTTACTCGTTCAATATATGCCTTATCGTTCAGAAACTGAATTACTTGAAGATTTCGACAATTCGAAAGATGCATTCTTAGCTCGAGAGAATCGTTTGAAGAAAATGAGTAGACATATGCGCCAACATCGAGAGCGGGACCAACAGCTTGAAAATGCATTTAACCAAGTACATGCATTTGAAATTTTAGAACAGCCAGAGATTATAAATCCTGAAGCTGGAGAAGAAGAATTACCAGACACAGAAATAAGCAATGATCAATTTCAGAGAGCACAACAGGCTATGAATATTGATCAAGACAATTGTTCATTTTTATTACAGAGAGTATTAAAAATCAACTTAATGGCGATATTAAACGAGAGAAAATTTTCGTAACTGGTGGAGCAGGCACCGGGAAAACATTTCTCTTTAATCTATTGAAAAACTAAGTTAACCGATGTTATGGAAAATCGGTCGTGAAAGTTGGTGCTCTCACTGGAGTTGCAGCACGGTTGGTCGGTGGATCTACACTACATCGTTTGCTCAAACTTCCAGTTCAAAAAGATGGAGTTATTGTTAGTATGCCACTTCTTACTGGTAATTATTTAAGAGGAATGCGTCAATTATGGTAAAACGTTAAGTTTCTGTTCATTGACGAAATTTCTATGGTACCTTATGAGATGCTTTGCATGATCGACTCTCGTTTGCGTCAACTGAAAAGCCCGAACGCTTGTTTTGGAGGCATAAATATTTTACTCTTTGGCGATCTAATGCAGTTACCGCCTGTTCGAGGACATCAAGTTTTTCAACAACCAGACCACATGAAGCCCGCTACACATTTGTGGCGGCAGTTCAGCCTGGTTGAACTCAAACAAAACATGCGCCAACAAGGAGACACAACATTTATAGATGTGCTTAATGCCCTAAGAGTTGGAGAATTGACATCTGAGCATCTTGAAAAATGTCAACAGCAACGACTAATGAGTTCTCGATTGAGAAAGTATTAAGAATTTATCCAACAAATGACCAAGTAGCTAGACATAATGAAAAAGTTCTTCAGAGTTTTGAGAATAAAGGGACAGTTATTTATACAATTAAAGCACAAGATCAACTCATTGATGCTACACGAAATTTAAGTAATAAGGACTTAGATTCTGTGATACCTAACGATATCAATAAAACAGGTCAAACATTGATGTGTCAAGAGGATTAGTGAATGGCAATATGGGCTTCATTACAGAAATTATCTGGCCAAATTTTCGCAGGGGCCAAGTATATGAGTAAGGCATTCCGTCAGTCCCTATTGATTTCGGTTCAGATGGTATACACGTAATTAAACCAATATCGAAACAGTTCCCAGCAAAATACAGCTATGGAACTGCTTAGAGACGAATGTTGCCATTAATCCTGAGTTGGGCATTAACCGTCCACAAGTTGATCATGCAGTCATTTATCTAGGTCCTCGACTGTTTGCTGCTGGACAAGCTTATGTAGCACTTAGTCGTGGAAGTATTCGAATTGAAGAACTTGATTGCTCAAAGTTAACAGGTAAAACCCTTTTCAATCTATTTGATTTATTTATATTTTCGGCCTATATTAAAAATTATTTCACAATAATCTAATCTTTTTCGTTCATTTATATTTTCTGCCTGTATTAAAAATTATTTTTCGTTTTTTAGTCCGATTGATCATTAAAGCTTGTTTTTTAGTTTTTTTTTTAAACTATATTTATTAAACTAAACAATTATCACAAGCCCAAACGTGCAGATAGACAAAATAATATAGGAGGGAGAGTAGCAATTTACATATATTAAAAGAAAAGTATGGATTTAATTTGGTAAAAAAATCAAAGCCGAATGAACTTATAGAGTACATTTTTGTCGAAATCACACATACTCGTGACAAAATATTGATTGGATATATATATACATGGATATACATGGCACCAAACACAGCAAACTGCACTTATATAAGAGTTTTGTTAGAGGAATTGTCTCCTCTTTATGCGAATGTTGTACTTTGCGGAAAATTTAAATATCCTGCGAGGAAAAAATAAACAATTCGGTGATGTATTTCATACATACAGCAGGTAATGTTAACATTCAACTTGACGTTTTTAAAATTTTGTTTGTTATTTTTCACAAACATGTACCAATAAAAAAAAAGTTTCTAAAAAGATGATTGCCTGGCCAACATCAGAAGTCCTAAGTCTTATTAGTAGACAAAATCTTCTTGGTGGAGGAGATACAAATGTTCAGGAATTTACAATGAATATGCTACAGTAAGAAACGCAGTTACCCTTCTGATTCCAAATAAGAAAAAGTCTTTTTACCAGAAAAAATTCAACTCCGTCGTTTCTACCTCGAGATTTTGGAAAAACGTTGGGGAGATGAGACTGAAGTGTGCTAAGGAATCAATCTATAACACCGACCTGGGTGTGCTTAACAGAAAGTTTGTTCAAAACAACTGCAATCCACTTGATTTTCAGACCGTCCTTTCTATCACCGACCATCAGCAAGAAGTAATGTTTTCACTCTCCGGAGTTGAGTTGAGTTGAGTTGAGTTAAGTGTTGGCCAAACAGTTCTCAAAATCAAATCCAAAGCTGTTGGCTCGGATAATGTTTTTTCAGTTTTTATTAAAAACCTGTACTACTTTCTCATATACTTACTTTAGGTGGCGCTACAGTCCGGGGTGGACCTGGGCCTCAGTCAACAAGCTTCTCCAGCCAGCTCGATCCCTGGCTAGCTGCCTCCAGTTTCGCACACTAAGTTAGCTGAGGTTCTCTTCCACTTTGCCATCTCAGTCTTTGGATCTTCACTCTTCTGGCTAGGTTCATGTCGCTGTACAGTCCATACAGTTCGTCGTTGTATCTCCTCCTCCACTCACCGAAGATCGCCCGAAGATTTTTCTCTCGAAGCAACCAAGAACACCCTCATCCATTTTTGATAATGTTCACGCCTCTGCGCCATAGAGCAGGACCGGGATTATTAAAGTCTTATAAAGGGTGACTTTTGTTGTCCGAGAGAGGGCTTTGCTACTCAATTGCCTTCTTAACCCAAAGAAACAGCGGTTGGCAAGAGTTATTCTTCGCTTGATCCCAGCGCTGGTGTCGTTGTTTGTATTTATAGAGGAGCCTAGGTAGACAAAGTCCTTAACTACCTCAAAGTTATATCTGTCGAGGGTGACGTTCCGTCCGAGACGTCGGTGTTAGTTGTCCTTTTTGCTTGACAGCATATACTTGGTCTTGCCCTCATTGACCGCTAAACCCATTTTCGCCGCTTCCGTCTCAATACTCGCGAAAGCGCCACTGACATCACGCTGCTTTCTCCCGATTATGTCAATATCGTCGGCGTATGCGAGTAGTTGGACGGACTTTTGAAAGATAGTGCCTCTTGTGTTTGCTCGTGAGTTTTGCACTATTCTTTCAAGTACGATGTTGAAAAAATCGCATGACAGCGCATCGCCTTGTCTAAATCCTTTCTGGACATCAAAGGTCTCGGTGAGATCTTTACCGACCTTGATGGATCAGCGTGCATTCTCCATCGTCATCCTGCACAGACGGACGAGTTTGGCAGGGATGTCAAAACTAGACATTGCTCTATATAGCTCGTTTCTATAGATGCTGTCATACGCGGCCTTAAAATCGATGAATAGGTGGTGGGTATCGATCTGAAGCTCATGGGTCTTCTCCAAGATCTGCCGTAGTGTGAATATCTGGTCGATGGTGGACTTTCCTGGCCTGAAGCCACACTGATATGGATCTATCAGGTTGTTGACAAACGGCTTCAGGCGTTCACACAATACGGCGGATAAGATCTTATATGCGATGTTAAGGAGACTGACGCCTCTGTAGTTGGCGCAGTTCAGAGGGTCTCCCTTCTTGAGAATTGGACAAACAATGCTGAGGTTCCATTCATCGGGTATACTTTCGTCCGACCATATTTTACAGATGAGTTGGTGTATGCTCCTTATCAAGTCATCGCCTGCCGCTTTGAAGAGCTCGGCAGTCAGGCCATCCGCTCCAGCAGCTTTGTTGGACTTAAGCCTCGATATGGCTATCTTCACTTCATCCAGGTCAAATGGACGGAATTGTTGGTCATCATCGTCCAAGTTGAAAGGTTGATTCTGCCTGACAGCGGTATTTGCTCCGTAATCGCCGTTATACAGTCTGCAGAAATGGTCTTTCCAAACCCTCAGCATCGACTGCGATTCTACTACGATGTTCCCTTGTTCATCTCTACAGGCTTCGGTCCGGGGTTTGTTTCCGCGGCATGTTATTTTTACATTTTGGTAAAACTTCCGAACCTCATTCCTGGAGTAGCATCTCTGAATTTCCTCGATCGCGCGCTTGTCATGCTCTTTCTTCTTCCTCCTGAGAAGCCGGTGCTCGTCTCTCCTCTTCCGCTCATAGAGCTCATGAGCAGCTCTGGTCTGTCTAAGCAGCGCCGCGTTATATGCATCTTGCTTAGCTGCATGTGCTTGCCGTTATTCATCATCGAACCAGGGGTTTCGTTGTGGTGGACGAGTGAAACCCAGCACATCAGAAGCGGCATCTCTGATGGCGTTTTGGCAGTGTTTCCAATGGTCTTCGATGCTTGATGCTGGTGGCATTGGACCTCTTAAGAGATTAAGAGACACTCGATCGGAAAAGGACTTGGCGATCTCTTGCGATTGTAGCCGTCTGACGTCGAATTTTCTCACAGCATTAGTTTGTCTTGGCGTAGTTTGGGATATCCGCAACCGTATCTTGGCTACAACAAGGTAATGGTCCGAGTCGATGTTGGCTCCTCGGAACGTATGGACATCCATAATACTGGAGGAGTGTCTTGCGTCGATCGCAATGTGATCAATCTGGTTGACTGTTGATTGATCAGAAGTTCTCCAAGTCCCCTTGTGTATGTCGAGATGTGGGAACCGCGTGCTAGCCACGACAATGTTTCGCCCCGCCGCAAAGTCGATTAGCCTGAATCCGTTATCGGAGATGGTGTTGTGCAGGCTATGTTTTCCGATTGCTCCACCAAAGATACCCTCTCTTCCTAGCTTTGCATTAAAATCACCGAGGACATTTTTAAAGTCATAGCTAGGGCATTGCTCGTAGGTCTTGTTAAGGAGCTCATAGAAGGTATCCTTGGTGTAGTCATCTTTCCCTCTGTGGGGGCATGTGCGCATATAAGGCTAATGTTGGCGAATGGCCTTGAAGCTCAGGACTTCTTGTCTTAGTCTGCCTCCGACAACAAATCCGCATCCAAATAAGCGCTGCTTTTGCCGTCGATAGCAATTGCCGTAGTAGATGTCGCAGTTTTTCATCTTCTTTTTGTCCGGCCCATCCCATCGCATTTCTCAGATGGCGGTTATGTCTGCTTTGCAGCAGTCTAGGGCCTCCTCTAGTTGCTTGGCTGCACGTGGTTTATTAAGGGATCTAACATTCCACGTGCATATCCGAAGCTCATTGTCCTTAAATCGTTTGCGTGGGTTGTCAACAGTAGATCCGTCCATATCCGAGGCTTGTTGATGCTTCGTAACTTAATTCTTTTTAAATGGCCGGGCAGTTACCCCGGCGGAACAACCCCCAACCTGGGGGACCAGTTCCATTTTGAGTGCCCCTAGGACGAGGGGTCGGTTACACCGAAGCCACCACCCGTTCCGGGATGTGAGCGCTGCCGTAGGCCCTTATAGGGCTCGTCCGCCACCATCTCTTTTCCAAGACCCTGACTAAGTCCTGGAAATCCTTTCCGGCCTGAGCTCCAAATATGTCGGAGTAGCCTGGATAAGGTCTTGTTTTGTTTTTCCGACACTAATCCTGGTTAATGGCGCATGGCACTTTCTCATATAACCCACATATTTAACTTGGTCATAACTACGTCAGTTTTTCCCGACTGGTGGAAAATTGCTAACATTTTACCACTACCAAAACCATAAACTTCTAATAATATCGAATACAGACCAATAGCGATTCTTCCATTTTTAAGTAAGGTATTTGAAACTATTATTAGTAACCAAATAAAATTATTTTTAAATAGAAAAAATCTTATCAGGAAATTTCAGTCCGGTTTCCGCGCCAAATATAACTGTAACACAGCTATACTCAAAGTATGCGAAGATTTACGAGCCGGCTTAGACAGCGGTATGATGGGTCTTATAGTATTTCTTGATTCTTCTAAGGCATTTGATAGCGTTGATCATTCGTTATTATTGAGAAAGCTGGAAAGACAATTTTTCTTTGAAAGTTCCATCTGCAATTTAATGAGTTCATATTTATCAGATCGGTCCCAATATGTATGTGTCGGTAATAGATGTTCTTCGCATCTACAAGTCTCTTCAGGTCTCCCTCAAGGTTCTGTCCTGAGTCGTTTGCTATTTTCATGCTTTATAAACGACATATAAAAAACCAAGAATGTAATAATATTTAATTCAATTCAATTCAATTTCAATTTTATTTGGCAATGTACGAATAAGAACAAAAGTCTTTTATAGTAAATGAAAGCTCATTCAAATTAGGTTACCACATTAAATTAGTTTATGAAAAAAAAGAGCACAATTAAAACATTAAGTTTTAGGTTTTGAATCAAATCTTAAACTACTCGTAACTTAAAGAATATTCGTTACTAATACAATGCTAACACTGTGGAAAGGAAAAAGAAAATTGTGGAAGCCTAGGGGGAAAAGAAGAACAAGAGCAGAAAGCTGAAAAGGGTGAAATAGAGAGAAGAAGAGAGGAATAGATTACAAAGATGAAAAGTATGCAAATAGGGCACATTTAAATTGCTTAGCTCCTATTTTTTGTTTAATGATGGTAGGCAGTGAATTCAACAGTCTGGCAACATGAACAAGGAAGAGGCGAGACGAGTTAAGATATTTATAAGAGTGCGAGATAAGATTGAAAGTTTTAGGTGACTGAAAAAATTTAAATTTTTAAAATAAATACTGTGGTGATTGTTTATGTATTAATTTACCTATGTAAAAACACACATCATCTTAATGTCCAAAAATCAGAAAATGAACACCCAAGGACATACTTATGGTAAAGGGTTATATGGTCGTATCTTCTTACTCCAAAGGCATATCAAACCATATCGTTAAAAGCAACAAGTAATTTGTGCTGGCAGAGAGAGTCTAGTTTACAGTAGATAACTATTGCATAATCAAAAATCAGCAAAAGAATGGACTTTATCAACCTCAGTTTGGTGCTAACAGGTGTAAAACTAGAAAACAGCCAGAGCTTTCGCAATCCTGCATATACACGCGCTATAATTAAGTTTACATGATCAGTGGCAGAAAGAGACCGATTTACTTTATATCCAAAACTCACCACGGTGTCAGAGAAGATTAGCCTTGTGGAGTTGAGAATAATAGCCCGTAACTCTTCGACATTGTACATTTTTTTTGAAATTAAAATTATCTGACTCTTTTTTGGATTTAGAAACAGACCATTGTCTTGAGACCATTTTGCAATGGAACACAAGTCCGAATTGAATCTATCTACAAGATCTTCCACCAGGCCAAGTGGTCGAGAAAGGTATATCTGCACGTCATTGGCATACATAACATATGTACATGTGTATTTCGACACACTTGCGGTAAATCATTAATGAAAAGACATAAAATTGGGCCAAGAACTGAAACTTGGGGAACTCCAGAAACTATATTTTTTTGGCTGACAGCATTTCAAGTTAGCAATAACTCTTTGAACACGATTTGTAAGGTAATTCCTAATCAAGCACACCGAGGAATCACTCATACCAAAGTAAAGTTTCAGTTTAGTCAAATAATTCTTAATGATACAACTGTTGAGTATGTTGTTAATATAAAAAATCTTGGAATATACTTTACTAATAACTTGAATTGGAATTTTCACGTAAACAAAGTTATATTAAAATTTTTTGGAGCTCTACGTGGTCTAAGCACCACGACAAAGTATCTTCCCACAAATGTTAAACTTTAGCTTGTTAAATCGTTCATTTTGCCGTTATTTCTTTATGGATGTGAACAATATTCGGACATTGACTACTTACCCAAAAGGAAACTTAACGTGGCATACAATAGCTGCGCGAGATATATTTTTCATATAAAAAGGTCCAACCACATTTCCGAATATATCAATAAAATAACAGGCTGTTCACTATAAGTTCTTATGAACTACAGAACCATTATACTATTTCACAAAATTATAACAACCAAACAACCGGATTACCTTTTTGAAAAAATTAGCTTCGCGACTAATTCAAGAACAATGAAAATAATTCCACCCAGGCATAAATAATTAATTAAAAGTCGACAATTTTATATTCAAGCGATTCAATCTATCTTTCTTAATTTGAATTCTATTTTATTTTTTTCTTTTGGTATCTAAACTTTTTAAATGCAATATAAGCTTAGCTTGTACAATTTAATATAATATTATATCTTACTTGTACAATGAATTGTTTTAATAAATAAATAAATGTTCATGATGTACTCGTATGTGTGAGAGAGTAAAGGCGCAAGAGTGTTTGTGTTTGCATGTTGCTCATTTCTATTATTCTTTTTGTTCCTAGTTCAGTTCTTTCCGTTTATCCTCCGAATTAGCACACGAAGCGCATAATATGTTACTATTATTTTTCATTATAAAATAAAAATAAACACATCTTTGAGCCCATGTTTATTTTAATATTCTAGCTAATTGCTTAAGACATTGTTTTACAACAGCTTTCATTTCATGTTACTCGTATCTAGTCCCTTGCAGCGGTGGGTTCTCATATGTTTAAAAGAACACGTAAGTGCTGTAGCTAAAAATCAACGGGAAAAATTGGCAATATGTGAGCATGTCTTGGATAATCTAGATGAACAGTACTGGATCCACTTTGATCAAGTCTACGACTTAGCTCACGAGACGCACTACATCCCCCGACTAGTCCGCGAAGTGATTGAAATAAAACCTCACAAAAATTTCAATCGTGATGACAGCTTCAGACTCTCTCGCGCGTGATTAACATCACTCGTCCACTCCAGTTCCCTGAAGAAACCTCCAGTGATATAGTGAGTACGGTTTGCTCACATCTACGTGCACCTCAATAGCAACAACAGGATGAGCTAGAACCATCTACGCACCGCTACAATTTGCGGAGCCAATGTAATCGTCAATACTTTCACAGCAATTTCCCAGTGATAACGCTCTCGCTAACGCTAGAGCAAATTGTACAAATATTGTTAAACCATTGTTACACTATGTAAGAAATAAATTTACGCGTGAAATAAAATTTTACTATGGACTGGCACACTCTAAATTGCAATATGGCATTGTATCCTGGGGAGCATCATATTTCAATGCGATTAGACCAGTCTTGGTTGCTTTAAAAATATTTAGTTCGTATTTTTACTAACTGTAATCGTCGTACTCATAGTTGGCCCCTGTTTAAAAAATGCAAAGCATTAAGACACTAATATGTTTTTAAAGTGCTTAGAGAATTTTTTAAGCAAAGCAAAGAATAATTTATAAATTAAGGACAAATAAAACGGGCTTAGCAAACGTACCAATTGCACGTACAACACATTTTTCCAAATTCTATACTTTTACTGCTCCATGCTATATTTAGGGGTGGCCGTGGTGTAGTGGTACATTGCTTCTCACTCGGAGGGTCAAGGTTCGAATCCTACTCATGACAAGTTTTTCATTTGTGTTACTGGAACTCAGTCAGAAAAATCTGCGTGTGAAGGCATAACACTGACATGTAGATTTGGCTGTTGTAGAGTTTCAAGCACAAAACAACCGTTAAAAAAATTTATAACCTGAATCATTCCGAGTGAAGAAAAACTCCCCATCCTATTCGGACTCCCACCCCTGGGGAGTCAATATCGGATCTAAATATACCTGAGTTTCAAACCGCTACATTACAACAATGCTCTACTTTCTCCTCCTTCTATCTTTCCGCCCGCGCCGTGGCAACAGTAAAAGGGTATCATAACCCCCTTGAGGCGCGCGAGTTACACAAATGCAAGTCAGCAAACTTGCCGACGGCACATTTATGTTGCTAAGCAACGAATAACAACAGTGTCAATTACATTCCGGTGTTAATGGTGCTGTCTGAAGGCCATCGGAAACGGAATGCGTTGACCATATCTATGTTTATTTAGTTTATGATATGACATGGAGTAATATGTTCAAATGAAGAAAATAGGTAGTCTTAATCGAGACGACACCAAAAGCAGTGTAGTTTCATTTCTCCATTCGTTAATAAATGTAATTAGCGCAGTCGGTGTTTTTCTTCTAAATTGGAAGATATTTAAGTCGAACCTGAAAAAGTAATCACGACGGTATTCACACTAAAAATCAGTGCTTAATACGGAGTTACTAATCGGTTGTGTAAAAGTGATCGTACATAATAGTCAACAGTTCGTTTCCATCCACGAACCACTCGAAAATATATCCAGTGAACTCAGTTTTTGTCCAAAATTGCGTCGAGTCGAGATAAGCGATTGTCACTGTTCACTGCTAACCGAGGGATATTTATAAATAACAACATGGAGCAGATGATGCAAAGCATGGTGGAAGCACTTAACAACATAGCCGCTGTTTAAAGGCAAAAACAGGACTTCCAGCAACAACTTAATCAGAGGAGACCAGAACCCACAGAGAAAACTATTTCTTACATAAAGGAGTTTTCCGGTGAGAAAGACGAGCTGACCCAATTCCTTACTTGTGTGGACACTCATCTAACAGCCGTTCCTGATAACCGAAAGGCGGAGGTGTTTAGGGCGATATACAACATCAAGATCGTGGGGACAGCAAAGAATATTTTGTATACGACGCCGACAACAACGTGACACCAAGGGTCATCTAATACAGCATTTTCGCCCGATTGTGGATTTCAACGGCATATTACGAGTACTTAAAATTAGTAACCTGAAGGTAAATAGTATTTTAGAACTATGTAATAAATTAGATTTACTATTAAAAGAAGCCCATGAGTATGCGTTATATGAAACTAATAGTGCCGAGATTGTTAATTCTGTAAAGCACTTAATGGTAGCAAAAATAAAAGAATTAACAATCGGTCAGCTATCGAGAGAAATTAGGAATGAATTTGATTTGAATGCAATATTGTCCATAATTTCCAAATTGGCAAGCATTCGAGAAATGTCGACTCATAGAGAGCTAGCAATGATGGTGATAATAGATCATCACAAAATAGAGTTTCAGAACAGAGAGGGTCGCAATATAATGTTAACAGGTTACAGAACAATGATAAGCAATATATAAATCAGAGTAACAATTCAGGGCAGGGCAGAAATAGTAATAATAATGGATCTAGCCAGTCGAGACAGCATTCATCCCAAACATTTAATCCTTCAGGACAGGCGAGGAATAATAGTCAGAATCCGCAACCGATGGAGGTAAATTCCGTAGGAGCTAATGCTGCTAATGCTGCTAATGAGAGTGTACTCGTATCTGCAAGGGGGGAGATTCACAGTATAGAGCCGACGGATTTTCGGAATTAAGCCTCGGGAACAAAATATTTTGTAATCTTACCGGTTCCACGGTTAGTATAATAAATTCATTAAGGGTTGACTGTAGCTATTTTCCTGTGTTTGAAGAAAAATGTGTGTTCATAAACACGATAAATAATAGAACTAAGGAACATGCTAAGATAATTATTACTTATGTTCCCAAAGAATTTCGGATGAGTTCTAATAGTAAGTTAAAATGGTATAAAATGTCAATTAGAGATAAAGACTATCTCCAAGCCATTACTACGATTTTCAATGTCCTTGCTAAACATAACCTGATAAATGTTCTTTCCTTCAAAAGGACACGGAATTTTCAGGCCCTATATTAACAGAAGAAGGCATGAAACCGAATCCAGAAAAGGTCAAATGAATAGCAAATTACAAATTGCCATCGTCGGAAAAAGAGGTAAAAGCGTTGCTTGGTGTTACTGGATTTTATCCAATGACTAGGTTTTCGAAAAAAGGTGCAAGGATAAAAATTAGCGATCCCGAATACATGCAGGCCTTTGAAACGTTAAAACAAAACATCATTAACTACCCCATACTCAGGTTTCCAAATTTCGGAAAACTATTTACGTTGTTCACAGATGCCTCGAACTTTGCAATGGGTGCTGTGCTTACCCAAGAGGGTCAGCCTATTTGCTATGCATATAGGTCGTTAAATGATCATGAACAGAACTACTCGCCTACCTATAAGGAATTCTTAGCTATTGTTTGGTCTGTAACATATTTTAGGCCATATCTATGGGGAAATAAATTTAAAATCGTTACTGACCATCAACCCATAAAGTATTTGAACAAAAAGTACAACAGAAAAGAGTTCTCCGCTAGAAATCAGCGGTGGCTTTTTAAGTTGTCTGAGTTCAATTACGATATCGAATATCTCAGGGGAAAGGAAAATAAAGTAGCTGATTTTTTAAGCCGTATGAAAGATGTCGACCAAATAGATGAGGAAACCGAACCGAACCAGGTAACAATTCATTCTGCCTCTAAACAACAAGTAGATCATTGTCCTATAAAAGAAGATATTGTTAATAAATGCAAAACCCAATTAATTCTAACAAATTCTGTTTCGCCACAGGAGGAGGTAATCCATGGTAGAAAAATTATTCAATTAGATATGACTAAAAATAACTCATATTGGGAAGACCTTTTCAAGAGAGTGTAACAAAAGGGAATTGTAGGTATTTATACCGAACTGCCGTACACCGAGTACTCCTACAATAAAGTTCAACAATGTCTGATAAGTCTTTTTGGAGGAAATAAAAATATCTCGTTTATTAAGTACACGTTTAGAGCTTAAGAAATCAGAACTGAGTCAGAAATTTGCAAGCAGATTTCACTTTATAATGTAAGAGAAAGTAATCACTCAGGGGTTTCGGAAACTTATCACACACTTAAAAACAGATTGTATTACCCAGGACTTATGAGAGAAACTTCGAAAGTTATTGGAAACTGCCAAACATGTCAGGAAGTACGATAAAAAACCTCTCAAACCAAAATTTAAAACATCAGAAACCCCTTCTAAAGCCAATGAGATTCTGCATATGGACATTTATCATTTCAATAAGCTTTTCTTCCTTGCTTTCATTGATAAGCTAACAAAGCAGGCATATGCATACAGTTTGAACAATAAAAATTGGGTTAGTAAAGTAGAAGCAATTGAGGACCATTTAACAAAGTTCCGTAAACCTAGAAAAATTATTTGCGATAATGAATTCAAATCTGAAAATATTAAAGAATTCATCAGGGAAAATGACATCGAAGTTCATTTTACCATACCGAATTTTCACACTGGAAACTCTGATATTGAATGCTTCCATTCAACTTTACTAAAAATCCTACTAACAATTACAGACCAATAACTTACAACTGTCCGGAAAGTGCATAAAGCCGTTTAAGTTTACAATAACCGCCACCATTCTACAATTGGAATGAGCCCGAATCAAGCTAGGAACGTAGACCCGGAAGTATTAGTTACTAAAATTTCAAAATAGAAAGATAAAATTTGAAATAAGAGGAATATAACTAGGGAAGATTATGAAGAAAATAGGCATGAAGGTTTTATTAGAAATTACAAACATTTAAGGCACAAGAATGAACCTTATTATAAAAAAAATAAATTAGTAAATGTTCATCCCACCACAGTTAAAAGACCAAATAAATTTACAGGTACAGAATTGGCTTGTGATACTACTAACAATGTTGATAATCGTGACAGCAGCACAATCATCCCTCCTAATAACACCGATCCAGAGTAAGCAAGGTTATGTTACCCTATACCGAGGATCTGTCGAATTAATAAACAACTCCCAAACGATTATACATTTAATAGATACTTTGGAAATTGTAGCTGTAGTAGAGTCTGCTGAAATGAATCTTAAAAAACTTAATTCAATGAAGAATGGTAAATATTAAGGTAAAAATCAAGGCGTTAACACTCCCAATTCAGAAAAAAAGAGGTCTTATGAATTTTATTGGAACTGGTCAGAAATGGCTATTCGGAACAATGTATGACCAGGATGGGATAGATATTGCTGAACATCTTAAAATAGTCGAAACGAATGACAATGCTACTATAGAAAATTTGAACAAACAAATAGGTATAAATCAAAAATAATATAAATAACATCAAGACAATAGTATTAGAAGATAGACAACATATAAGGGATGCTTATAATGTCGTCATAGATAGTCAAAGAAATATTACATTAAAGTTACTACAAACGGACCAGCTTTTGAAGTTAAAGATTCTCGAAGAAAAAATTAATAATATTTTAGACAATGTAGCATCTGCCAAACATTACACCCAAGTATTTTAACAAACGAACTATTAGACAGTGTAGAATTAGACTACTTTAAGCTAAAGCATGCCAAAATTGGAGTTATTCGATTAAACAATACGAAACTTGTCTTAGCAATTAAGTTACCTAAAGATTAGGTAATCTTTCGAATAAATTAATTATTTTTTAAATTCAAAATTTAAAACATATAGAACAAATGAAGTATCATAGGAATAACCACTATATAAGAAGTTCTACTCTCTTAATTGTCATACTTGTGTAGTAACTTCTTCTTATCCTTTTATTAACCCTTTCCTCGTTATACGAACTTATGCGTAACGAGTTTCCCATTTTTACTGCATCGCTGCTGCTCCGCTTATGGGGTTGGCTAATGTCGCAGACCGCAGAACGCGTCTACATAATGCTCGGTCCTGGATCGCTTCAGTGGTAAGCCCCAGGCGTTGTTGCGCATTTGCCATCTGAGAAATCCAGGAATTCTTTTTCCGACCTCGTTTTCTTACAGTTGGAGTGACCGTAGTTGATAGTGCCTTTTTAACCGGATTTTCCGCAGATCTTCTTTGAACGTGGCAATACCAGCTTATTCTATTCGCCTCAAGCTGTTCGGTTACCGAATTCTTTATATGTAGACTTCCTCTTATACGCGTAGATCTAATGCAATCGCGTTTAGTGACTCCACTAGACATCCTTAACATTTTCATTTCCGCTGCCGTCATTTTGTTTTTAAACGCTTCGTACATTGTCCAGCACTGTGAACCATATATAAGAGCTGGTCTAACAACCGTGGTGTAGAGTTTCCCCTTTAATTTAAGTGGAAATTTTCGGTCGCAAAAGATTCCCGAATTTTCCCGCCATTTCATCCATCCTACACTCACTCTGTGGTTTACGTCGTCGTCACATTTCGCTTCCATGTTAACGATTGATCCTAAGTACTTAAAGGTAGTGCTTTTCGGAAGAACTATTCCGTCTAACATTATATCCGGAACAGGTCGCAACGGATGCGCAAATGGGCACGTCAGATGCTCCGTCTTTGAACGACTTATTTTAAACCCGTTTCTCTCTAGCGTATTTCTCCATGAATCTAAGGCGTTCTGTAAATCTTCGACGTTATCGCTAAGTATAACTGCGTCGTCAGCGAAGAGAATTGTCGTTACATTTGCTTCGCGCATGCAGTCTTTTAAAAGATAGTCGAATACTACGTTAAAGAGGAAAGGGCTAAGTACGCTTCCTTGATGCACTCCGACATTAACTGGAAATTCTCTCGTTAGTCCAGCAGAGCTTTTAACCGCAGTTTTCACGTTTCCGTACATGTCTTGTATTATTCTAACATACGTTTCCGGTACGTTTTGAGACCTCAGCGCGGCCCATATGAGATCCCTAGGCACTCGATCGAATGCTTTCTCGAGGTCGATAAATACCATGTGTAAATCCTTAGACAAATTTCGGTGCTTTTCCATTATTATTCGTAGGCTTTGGATAGCGTCCACCGTCGACCTTCCTTCAACAAATCCACACTGGCTATTATCGAGCTTTATTATTTGTCGAAGACGTTCGTTTAAGACTCTTTCGACGATTTTCATTGTGTGTGACATAAGCTTGATTGAACGGTAGTTGTTGCATTCTCGAGTGTCGCCTTTTCCTTTGTATAATGGAACCAAGAAGCTACTTCTCCATTGATTCGGCATAGGTTGTCCACATTTTAATTTATTTAAAAGTTTCGATAGCCAAACGCTGCCGATCCCCTCCATCTTCGACCAAAACTCTGATGGAATGCTGTCTGGTCCCGCCGCTTTCCCCCGCTTCATTTTTCCGATTGCTATACTACTTGTGTAGTAACTATAGTTGTAATAATATGTAAAAATAATAAGAAACTTAAGGTAGAAATAAAAACAGTTAAAGATGGAATTCAGGAGAATTCTTTTTCAAATGGGGGTGAAGTTATACAAATGCAAATCAGCAAATTTTCTGACGGCAAATTTATGTTGCTTCGCAACGAATAACAACAGTGTTAATTACATTCCGGTGTCAATGGTGCTGTCTGAAGGCCATCGGAAACGGAATGCGTTGACCATATCTATGTTTATTTAGTTTATGATATGACATGAAGTAATATGTTCAAATGAAGAAAATAGGTAGTCTTAATCGAGACGACACCAAAAGCAGTGTAGTTTCATTTCTCCATTCGTTAATAAATGTAATTCGTGTAAATTATAAAAAAAAAATCAATAGACTTCCACATTCCATATGATTAACTAATAGCTACATTAACCAAATAAGAACTTGGATTTTTGCTATTGACCTTGCTAATATTGAACTATTACTACGAATCCTACCCTAAAACCGGTGTAAAAAAACTACTTTTAATGGAACTATCTTCTTCTTTGTATCTCATTATTGTTTATTTCCCTTATGGACTCCTTCTTTAATAAATTTTAATTGTATAGCTATATATATTCTATTTATTATACTGCATCTGTATATTTAATGCCATCCTACTCCAGAAATGTTAATGAATTTATGTAACTAAAATAAAGTGTCGTCTAACATTAATTTCTGACTTTGTTATCTAATTAAATGACGACTAGTATTTATTCTATCTATATAATTTAAATTATTATAATATTACTTCTTAGAAGTGCCGCACTATGTTAACGAGCCCGGCCTTTCCATTAAGCCCCAAAGATCAGGCTGTTGTCGCTGGTCATTGCCCTTGCAACGTGCCTTCGAATCACCTTAATCAGAAAATTGTCAATCCTATTCAGATGAACCCCATCGTAAAGGGCTTTGTTGGGATAGTATTTTTGGTACTCTGATTCTGGTGTTCTATATAAACCCAGACAGGTCCTAAGACACTGCCTTTCAAACGCCCGGATCTTTTCCATCTAAGACGGCGCTACATTAAACCACACAGGGCAACCATATGCGATGACTGGCCTGATTAGGGCCACATAGCATATGACCTTCACCCTGGAAACAAGTTGACTGCTGTGAAACAGCCTTCTTGTCAAAACTAACGCCTTCTTGGCCCCAGCGAGTCAATCACCTATGTACATATATGTTTGTCAAAATGCAGATATTTATCGAGCCAGATACCAAGGTATTTCACTACGCTTCTCACCGCTTATGACAGCCCGTGTTGTCCAATGATGGCCAAATTTCGCCAGTTATGTCTCGTATCCCTAGAAGCCCATTTCAATGGAGTCAGAAACAAGGTTGTCTCCGACTTTTAGAAATTGATTTTCAAAACTTTGCTCGAAGTGACGTTGCCACATTTGACAACGAACTTCTTCCCCATAAGCATGTTTTAAATCATATATATCAGAGGTTTCGACATACCCCTTCTAGTCAACTTATAGAATAGCCCCGTATGGCTAGCGGTGTCGAAAGCCTTCTCAAAGTCAACCAAGCAGGCACCCGTACGCTGGTTCTTACATATATTCCATTGTATGTCAGAGATCAGAATGAATAGTGTCATCCTTCACCCTTAAATGAAACTGATCTTTCGGAATCATATTATCTTCCTCAACCCACCCTAACAGCGTTCTATTGATCACTTTCTCAAATACCTTGCTTATATTCAGAAGTAAACTTATTGACCAAAAATTAGCAGGGTTGGTTCTAACTTTATATCTTTTCGGGATAGGATGTACAACTACTATTTTCCAATGTGTCGGATAATATGCATTATTCAGCGCACTGTTAAATAGCGAAGTAAAAATATTCACTGCTTCCAAGGGTAGGTGTCTTAATACGATGTTTGGAATACCGTCTACTCCCGATGACTTGTTTTTTTTTTTTAGAAACTCGAAGATGCACAGGAGTTCAGCTTTTCGCACGAACAAATTCGAGGAAGCTCGCTCATTGGCGACGATGACCAATTTTGGAGTTCGTTGCATAAATACTCGTAATAGTGACATTCGTAGGCCCTGATATCAATGTCGTGATTACGATGAACCGGATTGTTCACCGTATACACAGCTTCGGAAAAAGCGCCCAGCAAATCCACTTTCTCCTGTGGGGTTTCGACCACGAAAAAACCATCCTCTGAGTCGGCACTTTCTGGACTTATGCCAACTGTCGGTAGTGTCTGTCTGTTCTCTGTCGTCTGTGTAATTCGAACACATTGAATGTTGCTGTGATCTATCCGCCAAAAAAAATTATTCATCTGCGTGAACATATTCGGACTACTGGATTTTATAGCCCGAGGATTGGTCTGCTCCGTTGTTCGTTTGATAACGTCTTGCATTGCCAGTAAATCATAATCGATTACGTCGTTGGTCAAGTTTCTGTGAGTCTGAGGATCAATTTCACTCAAATGTAAATTCCGCTTTAAGATTCTGAAGAAGCGCGACCACCGTACCCTCTGGTAGTCGTACGAGTACACTTGATCGTACTGCTCCAGCAGTGTTTGCTCATTCGGGATCCGTATTGTGGCTGCCAGTTCGTAGTGATCACTATCGTATTCGAACGCACGCAAAAAGTTCCGTGTGTTTTGATCCACGTCTGTGAGTTCTAGTCTTTTGTCTAAAAGAGCCAAGTCCAGAAATGAACCAGCGGATGGAAAGAATGGAATATTTATCGCGTACAACTCAAGTTTGTACTAAATCATATATTGACTCCACCAGTTACACTACTACCAGTTACACTACTGTTAAGCGGATTTTTTCCCCATTCCGCATGTCTAGCGTGCATATCTCAAGCCAGAAAGTGAAATATAATTTTCTTCCGATTGAAGCTGCAGGCAACGCAAAAGTATTTTGAGCTCAGTTATAAATGGAATGGGATTTTTTACTTCAGGTGCGTAAAGGGACACCATATACACTCACTTTCCACTATGAAGAGGACTGCATATGGTGCAGGCTTCCAACACCCGGAACCTCAGCAAATCCCCGCTATATATGACCCAATGGCATATGCCTTTGCGTAATAAGACACCATCTCCACCCTCTCGTGAAGAGTGAGGTCGGTCCCTACTATATACTATGCATTGTACTGAATAATACTGGCTCGCTAATGCACGCACGATCTCGTCGGTGGTCCGATTATGACTCACTCCTCTCTGATCGTTCATGGACACGAGACAATATGCATAGATAAGGGATTTATGGTAATTAGTGCAGACTGTGTGGAGACAACTCCCGTACATGTTCAAATACTACTTACACATGTATTTGATGTTATTAAGATGATGTCAATACACTTCATCGCTTCCATGTTTAATAACTTTTTACTAAACTATATAATAAATAAAGGTTTCAATTCGGATTACAATTTTAATAACATAAACATGTATTTATTTACATAGCTCTGTAATCTGTAATTTTTTCATATAACTACAATCGAAATTATAAGCTTGTAAAATTGACAAATAATTTTTTTAAATAGAAATTAATTTCACTTAATTTAATTTCTATCTCATGTTTAATCTTGTATTGATTTCCACTGCCCTTCTATCTTCTTAAGGTGAACAATACTCGTATTTCTTCTAAATTTTTCATTTTTTTGGTAATTTCGAACCACTTTCGGAGTAGGACTAAAGTTTGGAGTAAGTTTATTTTGTTTGACCAAATTTTTAACGTATACCTTGTTACCTATGTTGATATCTGAACTTGCAGCTTTTCTTTTCATATCAGCATATTCTTTTCCCTTTCCTTTATTTTCTTTAACTCTGTCTGTTACCTCTGAATCTGTGATTTTTGTATCTATGCATTCAAATGCTGGCACTTTGTCGTATTTAACCTATTGAAAAATAGCTCGGATGGTGTTCTTTCAGTTGTTGAGTGTGGTGTACTATTATACATCATTAAATATTCCCATAATGCATCTTTTAGTTCTTTCCCTTCAATTTCTCCTATTTTTAGTTGTTTTAATATATCTCAGTTTTGCCTTTCAACCTCTCCATTCTGCTGTGGCCGGTATGGAATGCTGTTAAATAATATATTGCATTGTTTACAAAGTGCCTTAAACTCTTTGTCTGAAAATTGCTTTCCGTTATCTGCTGTTATTAAAATCGGAAAACCAAGTCTAATAAAAATCTCTTTTACCATCTACACAATGTTAGAGAACGCGATGCTTTTGCAAAATTTAATTTCCTTGTATCGGCTATAATAATCCATTACAACGCACAGATACTTATTATTTGGAAGTGGTCCCGTTAGGTTAATAGCAATGTCTACCCATGAAGTGATTGGAAGGTAACGCCTTTTTAATGGAACTGGAGGATGGGGCAAGAAAACCATTGTACAACCTTAGCAAGTTTTTATAAGATTCTCTATATCTTAGTAAGTCCCAGGCCACCACACGTTTGTCCTTAGGCGACTTTCCATGGCCACAATTTTGGGATGACCTTGGTGTACTGCCTCCAGAACGTTCTTTTTGAGTTTTTGTGGAACCACTATTTTCCTCTCAGTAAAATGTTTTCATAGAAACGCACCTCGTTTTCGAACAGAACAGTTTACTGTTCTTTGTTAGTTTTTTCCTTAACAGTTGTTTTAAAGGCTTCGTGGTAGTACGAGTAGTAGCTTATTGTGGTATTTATATTCTTAGAAAATTAATTAGGCAAATGACTTTGGAACTCTTAACTTCTGTTGCCACTTTTGCAGGAAGTTACAGAAAATCTGCAAAGGACAGTAAATAATATATCTTATTGGACCAAAAAATGGCACAGAAAATTAAATGAACTTAAGTCGGTTCATGTTAACTTTACAAATAAAAGCGTACAACACACACCTGTGTACATAAATAATAAAGTAGTTCTGCATTCGAACTCAGCTAAATACTTAGTCTTGACTTTGGACGCAAAGTTGCGTTGAAAAGTCATGTCAACAAAAAACCTGATGAACTAAATAAACGATATACGAGTAATAAAATGTATTGGCTAATAGGGAGGTATTCATGCCTCTAAATTTATAATAAACTGCTTCTCTACAAGCAAATATTAAAACCAATTTGGACGTATGGCCTCCAGTTATGGGGGTGCACAAGTAAGTTACGCCGCTGGCCTGCAAAAGAAGAACGAAATAAAGTTTTGCAAACATTTGTGAAACTTACGAAATTCACGTAGCACGCTGGTTGTTTACCTTTTTCTGACAGCGGAGAAAGGTGAGTTCTGTTTGACGACCCATTCAGTGCACCGACGAGCTTGTCAGCAGAGGAAGGGAGAAAAGAACACCGACAGCTAGAAAAGTTCAACGAAGAAAAATCTGCCGTTTCCTGTGACGTAGAACTTCTCCAAATAAAAGCAGTTTGTTAATTTGCAGTGAATTTCAGCGTTACAACGGCAGTAAAACAAAAGAAGCGGATAATTTAAAAGAAAATGGGCAGCAAACGTGGACCACTGGATGGCGCTTTTAAACTGAAGCAGAAAAATTGGAGGAAATAAATTTATAAAAAAAAAAAAAAAAAAAAAAAAACAGAAAAGTAATTTAAAAATAAAAAAAAAATTTAACCTCTCGGGAACTAGAGATTTTGTTGTTTTATTAGTTGTCGTGTTGCAAGACGTTGTGGAGGTCATTGGTTTTTTTTGGTAACAATACGTAACACGAATCTACATAGGGATCTAAAAACTGAAATGGTAGAGGACGAGGTTCGGAAGGTCGCAAGAAGACATGAAGTTAGGTTTCGCAACCATGCTAATTTAGAAGTAGTCCAACTACGAGTACTTAATAGCAATTTAGTAAGAAGATTACGTAGAGTAAAACCTTTTGAACTAGTTAACTAGGTAAAAAGAAAAAAACCATATACGTGACAACAAAATCACACTAACAAAGTTAGTTCCTTAAAATAGTACAAAAGAACTTAAGTACATATTAGAACAAAATTATTGGTTAGTCTGACAACTAGGTGGATTACTGGAAGGATGGCAACATCATTCAAGTCCCATACTATCGCAAAGCTTGCAAGTGATGTCTTTCAACGATTTTCACCTATCTACACGCAAAGAAAAAAAAGGTTTTACCCCCTCTGTACATACGAGTAGTTCATGTCCTAAAAATTTAACATCTTACAAACTGCAAATACACATTTATCTTTATTTAAAAGTACATTGTTTCCTTAAAAATTTGTAGAACTTTTTGTAGGCGTTTATTATGTTCGTCTTTGGAACTCCCGAAAACAAGTATATCATCAATAAAATTGATTACCCCTTCATACCCTAAAATCATTTTTTCTTAGAAAAGGTCCAAGTTATTCGAAACATTAATCGCTTGTATTGGTACAAGCCCTTACTTGTTATAAATGTTGTTATGTACCGCAAAATAGCTGCATTTGCCTGTCTCATATCCACACAAATTTTTATTATCTCCATTTTCTTTTAGAATGGGAACGATAAAAGAAATCTACTTGCAAGGCTTTTTAATTTCCTCTATGATGTCAAAGTCTAGGAGTTCTTATAACTTTCCTTCAACTTTAGCTTCTAAAGGTATAGGAACTCTTCTGTACGGTTGGAAAACAGGTTTAACTGATACATCAATTGGTATCGTATCAGCATTACTCATGTAGGTACATATTCTTTCATATACTTTTTTGATTTTAATGTGAAGAGAATAAACATATCTCTATATATAACTTACCTACATACTACAAATTTGTAATGTGTACTATAAGGTAAATTTCTCATGTAATCACTGCGTATTGATGATGGATTCCAGAAATTGATTGATTCTAGAATCCATTAATAATCTTTCCGTTTCACTTCATCATCATCATCATTATCATTAAATGTAATCGGTAAAGCAAAAGCATTAATCTGCTCAAAAAAAATTTGCCGAATCAAGTGCGATGAAAAAACCTGTATCGGTCCGCGCGAGTTCATACGCTGAGGTCGGGTCACCTTAGTTTTTCAAACAAATAAGCTCTAATCTAATAATCTAACAAAAATGAAAATGAAACAGTTGACTAAGGTTTTAACATGGAACGCAAATGGCCTTTTGAAAAAAATCGACGAATTAGAAATTTTTCTATGGAAAGACCATATTGACGTATGCCTAATTTCGGAAACACACTTAAAAAAAGGGAGTTAAACCCAGGGTAAGAGGTTACTCTGGTTATCACGTGCATCATCCCTCAGAAAACGTGAGGGGTGGATCCTCACTTCATATTAAACACTGCATTAATCATGCCGAGAACGTGACAATAGAACTTGAATCTATGCAAATAAGTTCAGTTTCCGTAAATATAAGTCATATAGACTATCTCTGCTCAGATCACTCGCCAGTAATCTTTAAAATCGGAAGCATAGCAAAGACCGAAAGACCGCCCAGATTGTCGAATAAGGAAATAAACTGGAATGGTTTCAGAAGAAATTGCAAGGAAAATATTGCTTTAAGAGTCCCACTTACGACACCGTTGCAAATAGAAGATGGAGTTGACAAGTTCGTGGAAATCATCCAAAGAGCTGCGTGGAACAGCACTTCCTTTCGAACAAGAGGTATAAAACATGTAAGGCAAATATACGCGCCCGATGTAGAAGGCCTCCTATGAAAAGGAAAGCACGAAGGAGATGGCAACAATCACGCATAAATCCTATTTGAAGCTAAGGCAAATGCTGCAAAATATAAGAACCGTGAGACTTCTAATTACCTCGAAGGCTTTACTGCGGACAAGAGTTCCAATTATTCGTTCTGGAAAGCCGTGAAGTCGACTAAGAAACCTGTTACGCACTTGCCATCGATAAAAACAGTCAACAGCGAATGGGCAAAAGGGGACAAAGAGAAAGCGAAAAAAATGCTTCAATGCTAGCTTACTAAACAATCTTATACTAACTTACTGGAAATACACAGGCGCTCTAAGCTACTCTAAATTCTTATATCGATGTCTTTCGACTTCATTTACATTTTATTTCGGATATTTCTTGTCTATACTTAAGGCTAAGAAAAAAATGGTTAACAAAAACTTAGCATCTTCTTATCCTTTTATTAACTCTTTTCTAGTTATACGAACTTATGCGTAACGAGTATCCCATTTTTACTGCATCGCTGCTGCTCCGCTTATGGGGTTGGTTAATGTCGCAGACCGCAGAACGCGTCTACATAATGCTCGGTCCTGGATCGCTTCAGTGGTTAGCCCCAGGCGTTGCTGCGCATTTGCCATCTGAGAAATCCAGGAATTCTTTTTCCGACCTCGTTTTCTTACAGTTGGAGTGACCGTAGTTTATCAACTACGCCTTTTTAACCGGATTTTCCGCAGATCTTCTTTGAACGTGGCAATACCAGCTTATTCTATTCGCCTCAAGCTGTTCGGTTACCGAATTCTTTATATGTAGACTTCCTCTTATACGCGTAGATCTAATGCAATCGCGTTTAGTGACTCCACTAGCCATCCTTAACATTTTCATTTCCGCTGCCGTCATTTTGTTTTTAAACGCTTCGTACATTGTCCAGCACTGTGAACCGTATATAAGAGCTGGTCTAACAACCGTTGTGTAGAGTTTCCCCTTTAATTTAAGTGGAAATTTTCGGTCGCAAAAGATTCCCGAATTTTCCCGCCATTTCATCCATCCCACTCTCACTCTGTGGTTTACGTCGTCGTCACATTTCGCTTCCATGTTAACGATTGATCCCAAGTACTTAAAGATAGTGCTTTTCGAAAGAACTATTCCGTCGAATACTATATCCGGAACAGGTTGCAACGGATGCGCAAATGGGCACGTCAAATGCTCCGTCTTTGAACGACTTATTTTAAACCCGTTTCTCTCTAGCGCATTTCTCCATGAATCTAAGGCGTTCTGTAAATCTTCGACGTTATCGCTAAGTATAACTGCGTCGTCAGCGAAGAGAATTGGCGTTACATTTGATTCGCGTATGCAGTCTTTTAAAAGATAGTCGAACACTACGTTAAAAAGGAAAGGGCTAAGTACGTTTCCTTGATGCACTCCGACGTTAACTGGAAATTCTCTCGTTAGTCCAGCAGAGCTTTTAACCGCAGTTTTCACGTTTTCGTACATGTCTTGTATTATTCTAACATACGTTTCCGGTACGTTTTGAGACCTCAGCGCGGCCCATATGAGATCCCTAGGCACTCGATCGAATGCTTTTTCGAGGTCGATAAATACCATATGTAAATCCTTAGACGAATCTCGGTGCTTTTCCATTATTATTCGTAGACTTTGGATAGCGTCCACCGTCGATCTTCCTTCAACAAATCCACTATGGCTATTATCGAGCTTTATTATTTGCCGAAGACGTTCGACGACAATTTTTTTTATTTTTTATAAAAACTTAATATCTAACTTAAATTAAACCTTAGTCTACCTAAACTGAATACACAATACACACATATACAAACGTAGACAATATGCACAATAATATACATACATTAATATATACCTTTGTATATACTAATATCTATATATAAATAAGTGCTGCCCATTTTTGTCTTACGCTTTTACACCGTTCTACTTAACCGAATGGCGTGATACTTACACCTTTGGAAAGGTAATTTCGCGTAGATGTGCACAATGGTTCTACCAAGCCTTGGTAAAACATGTAAAAAGTTAGGTTATTTTACATATAGAAATAGATATAGATGTGATAAAATTAGGAATCCAGTGTTGCATAACTTTAGGATCATACATCATTAATAAACTCTCTCTCTCTCTCTGGAGAGTTCATTCATTACGCCAGTTTCAAACCAGAAGATACGAGTAAGAACTGGAACCCGACAAATTTGGTATAAATACAGGATGAGAAAGGGCGTGAGTTAAGTCGCATAGGTTACAGTCCTTCATGGAAGAAGGCGGGCAACAATATCCGGATGTTCCTCCCAGATGGAACAATAATCTCTCCGAAGCGAATAACAAAATATTTTGGAGTTAGCTTCAACGAAAAATTCAAGTTCAACCACCATGCCAGGACCATCCTCAAACGAGCAAATTTTGCACTGCACTTGGTGCATCCACTGCTGAGGAAGAGAAGTGGCATGAGCCAGAGAACAAAATTGCTGGTTTACAAGCAACTCATCAGGCCTATCATTACGAGTACCTATGCCTGTCCCATCTGGTACACCATTTCACCATCCGTCATGCGAGAGATTGGAGTATTCGAGAGGAAGATCTTGTGTTCCTGCACTGGACTTCACCGCAATCCTTCAACGTTGAAATACTTTAGGAACGAAAAACTAGAGCTAATACAGCTAATTGTCTGCCCATCGATCAATATCCCGGAAACTCTTGCAGAATCTCAACGATCATCCCAGCCGGGAAATACAGGCGTTACTCCAATAGTCTCTGGAGCCAACCCACAGATACCTTAGTGTGAGAGCAATCAACGCCCCGGAATTTGAACAACTTTTTAACAGTGAGGTCAATCCTTTCTACGAAATTAGCGTCAGTGGCCACAACAGAGGCTAGCCGTCTCCGGGTTTATATTTTCTTTTCTTTTCTTTCTTTCTTTTCTTTCTCTCCTTATCAAAGCATTTATAAAATATGCAAATACATTTAAAATATTATTAAAAACTCATGTAGAATAGATTAAGCAAAACAAAAATATTGAAGTAACAATGTATAAACCACCATTTTATGTAAGTCGGGCCCCTATTGTTGAGCCGACATATTAATTTTAGTTGTAAGTCTAGTTGTAAGTCATATTGTATATATTTAGACCGTTAAATAAAAAATTCTTAATCTTATCGTGAGTTAAGCTGGTTTTTGGAAAGCCACAGAAAAGGAGCTTAAGGGCTGAACAGAATGTGAAACTGAAGCTTGAATTTGTATCTGATATCGAGTTTTCAAAAGTTCAATACATGTATAATCTGTATGTTGAATCTGTATCTCGAAGTTGAATAGCACTTAGAGATACAGATACAGATTCAAACTTCAGATTCACATTCTGTTCAGCCCTTAACACCCAACTTCGAGATACAGATACAGATTCAAGATTCAGATTCATATTCTGTTTAGCCCTTAAGTCTTAATAATAAACGATAAGAGATTTGAATTGTGAGATAGTAGTAAAATCGGTTGTGAATTACTTTGAAGTTATTTTAAATAATAATAAATTAAATGTTTTGAAATAGAATAACGTTTTATCATTTCGAACCCTAGCCGAAATATTACAATATTTACAATTTTACGTAGCTTAAGCTGGCCATACAAGACGAATATGTTCGTGCGACTTGTTCGTTGACATTTGGCCACACATGACGAACCAATTTGGGGAACATCACTTTTGCTGAAACTTTCAACAAGAAGATATGGAGAACGCACAGGCAGATAATGCAATTGCATTATTAACAATGTACAATGTATATATGCAAAACGCGAAAGCAAGAAAAAATTAATAAACAAAAATGGCGAGAGAGGATGAAAATATGGCTGTGTAGTAGAAACGATCGCACTTATACTAAATTGTTGAGAAAATTAGAAATGTCAGCACCAGAAGATTTTTAAAAATTTCTTAGAATGGATTCAGAAACTTATATTGAATTGCTGAGTTTGGTCGGTCCAGTTATTGGAAAACAAAACACCGGAATGCGGGAAGCAATTACAGCAAACGAGGGACTGTCGGCAACTTCATGATTCCTGACACCTGGACTAAGTTTTGAGGCACTAAAGTTTTAATGTTTCTAACAATTTCGATAAATTTCAAAAGAAAAGTTTTGCTAAAACTTGCCTTTTTTTTTATCTTCCGCTGATGTGCACTCAACAAAATTTATTTAAAAAAGAATATGTTTTCGAACAACACCACAAACGGCGAACATACTCGCGAACAAATCCACAAATTTTGAAATTTTTCATAAACATTGGATCGGTTCGTCAAGAGCACCACAAACGTCGAACAAGACCATGGACACGAACAGATCGCACGAACATGTTCGTCGTGTATGGCCAGTTTTACTGAGAAAAAAAAAACATTTTCAAGTCTGCTTGCCTTTGAAATTCATATGTACGTGCTTACGATAGTCTCCCTGTCATTTTTACCTCATGTAAATTTAAATCAAAGAATATTTATAACAAGAAGGATCACTCCCCCTGAAGCCGAAAAAAATTAACCCATCTTACAAAAAACCAAAAACAACGTCTCATTAGATCAAATAGCGCAAATCTATTGCATCGTTTCGAATTCCAAATACCATTTAATTTTGCCTGAGTAAGAATGCATACGATAGTCTGACCCCGAAACATTTTTGTGAGTAATTTTTCTCCCTCCCAGAGTGCAAAATACTGTGTAATGCATGCGGACAAAGTGGAAACAGACTGGTTTTTCTCTTTTTGTTTATGCGTTCGTGATTGACTAACCCCAAAACATTTTACTGTTTTGAATCCTTTTCTTACTTATTGGCGGGTGTTGCTATCAACTTCTATCATAATACCAACACACACAAAGTATAACTGTACCAAGGTCACAAAAAGATAAGGAAATAATTGCGCAGTGAACCTACTATCTGATCTATATACTATGGTCACTACACGATTGCAAAAGAATTTCCCTACTCTAAGTTGGATAGAGACTAAATAAAATTAAAAAAAGAGAAACATAGTGACGAGTGACGACACTTTTACTGTGTACACGACAACTGTTGCTTTTGTGAATCGTCGAATTTCAGCGACGGGTGCGCCTAGTATATATATATATTTCTTAAATGCTAACCTAAACCTATGTAAGCTGGCCATCGCTATTTACAAAGCAAATAGATTGGTCAGCTCTGCCTCATTAGTGAGGGTCTGTAATTGACGGAAACGACGACGAAACATTTTCTCCATAATTCAACCACCAGAGATGCTGGTGCTGCTGAATGACATCCCTCTTATCGCGATTCCCCACCGCCCTTCTAAACCTGAGCCGATCCACACTGCCGTTTGCGACGTCTCTGTTGTAGTTGAGTCGCCTGTTCCCAGCTGTTCGAGTGACATGGAAGATTAACGGGACCGCTGATCTATCCTGGATCAACCCTATCTGATCTAAGTAGAGAAATGCTTCCGGTGGAACGAAGCCGTCAGAGCGCACACTCTTGTGGTAAACGTAATTGAGGTAGTATGCCTCAGATATCAGGTTATTCGTCGAGGCCATTGCTCTTGCAATGTGCCTTCGAGTCAGCTTAATTACGAAGTTGTCCACTCGTATTAAGTTCGCCCTGTTGTAAAGGACCTCATTAGGATAACACTTTTTGTACTCCGACTCTGGTGCTCTGTACAAGCGAAGACAAGCCCTTAGGCGAGCCCTCTCAAACACCCGAATCTCTTCCATTAAGCTTGCTTTGTACACACAATTTCTAGGACGTTTAAGTAGGGATTAATTTTGTGCGACGCATCAATTCCTAGAAATTGTGTGTACAAATTGCCTCGTGTGTAGGCGCTTTTAAGTATGTATCTCCTCAAACGGTTACTGACAAAAACAGGCATTGATACAAATGAGGCGACACATCCCAATTTGCCAGTTCAATCTAGGATTTCGTTCGAGTAGGTAGTCGTGTCGCTGTTGTCGAGCAACAAAATCAACAACAAACAAAATCATATAAGCAAAGATAAAAAAAAGTGTACGATGCGTTATTAACATAAAAAGACAATTAACAAAAACGAAGAAAAGTTATATTTGCTTGATGCTCCTGGAGGTACAGGAAAAACATGTCTTATCAACTTGCTCCTTGGAAAAGTAAGATCTACTGGCAAAATTGCATTAGCTGTAGCATCATCCGGAATTGCAGCTACACTTTTGGTAGGAGGCCGACCCGCTCATGCGCTCATTAATACATGACTGCTCATTAATAGTTTGGGACGAAGCTACCATATCGAACAAGTCTTCAATCTGCGCAGTACGGATTCACCCATGGGTGGATGCACGATATTGTTCTCTGGTGGCTTTTGGCAAATTTTATCAGTGGTAACAAGAGGGACAGGTGCTGATAAAATTAATACTTCATTGGAAAGATCTTTTCTCTCTCCGTATGTGTGGCATTTTTCAGAGTTGTTGCTTAAAATATGAAATAGACAGATATCACCAAAAAGCGAGAAAATTAATTCAGATTAAAATCTTTGCATTTTAGTAAATGATCTTCAAGAATTAGTCAACAACGTTTATCCAGAATTAATAATAAAAGTTCTAAGACTATAACTTGGTTCAAGGAGAGAGCTTTTTGCTCACCTTCTAACGATCAAGTAGTTAAAGTGCACGACTTGATTATCTATAAAAATTAATACACAGGCCCAAACATACTACCCTGCAGACACCGTGCTGGACCAAGAAGAGGCTTCACATTTCCCAACTTTCTCAATTGCTTGCAGTCTTCTGGATTCCCCCACATAAATTGGTGTTAAAAGAAGCGTGTCCTGTCATTTATTGCGAAACCTTAATCCACACAAATTGAGCAACAGTACACGTCTCCAGGTTAAACGTTTGAAAATTTTTGTAGTACTCCATTACGCTGCGCTATAGTACTTTATTCCCACCCCATAAGCAACACTACATCTTGAAAATAGCCACAAGCAACCCTTGCATCTTCCAATAGCAACAGTACATCATACCAGTCGTTCATTGAGCTCAGCGGAGTACATACGTGTTTCGGCTTTTTGTAGAAGTGAAAGTGGGTAAACAATTACCAATTACATTTAGAGACATATTGCATAAGAAGCTCGGTAGACCAGCTGGTAGTGGCATCGGCTCATAAAGTGGGGGTCGTCGGTTCGATTCCCGGAAATTTAAAGTGACTTTTTATTTTTAAAAATAAATAAATTAAAACAATATACAGTCAGATTCGACGGAAGATGAGTGACGAGGAGCGGTCCGCTATTCCAATAGCGGGACCAGCAGATGACGCAGTGTCATCCGATGACCAGGCCATAATATCGACCCGCAACATAACTGACAATGCAGATGTTATGACTAAAAGGAGGAGGAAGCAAAGGCCAACTCCTAACTTGGTGAAGCGCCCTTCCCTATCAGCATCTACTGAAAAGCTGCCTGGTAGAGCAAGGGAAGAGGCGCCAACAACATCGGCGAAGGCAGCCGTACAACAACAAAAAAGACACGAGAAATATAATGATGAATTCCCATATGTGTCAGACGGTGGAGAAGGCCACTACATGGGTGGCAATAATACATTCGGTACGCTGGCAGCCTCAGAGTCAGAAGACGAAGAGGATGAAATGAATGAAATAAACAGCAGCATTAAAGAGCTGCAGCGAAGAGTTCTTGCCATTAAAGCGAAACAAATGGCAAGGAGGGAGAAAGAAAGTGAAGCGATCAACTGCAGCAAGGAAAAGAGACCGACGAGCCAAAATGCCGGCAACAACAACAAAGCTCAAATCAAAAGCAGCAGCCTAAGACAGAGCTTAAACAAAAAAAACATAAGCAACCAAATAAGGAGCAGCAGAAACAGCAACAAACACAATATCAACTGCAGCAGCAGAAACAACAGCAGCAAAAACAACAACAACAGCAGCAGCAGCAACAACAACAACAACAGGAGAAGCAGAAACAAAGGGTTCCACCGATAAACACATACAAAGTGGAACTCAAGGATACAATAGAATTATGTAAGTCGGCCATAGGCTGTAATTTTTTCATTAAAAGATTAAGTGTAGATAGGCACGCGATCCAATGTAACACAGTGGAACGCTATAATAAAATAAAAAGCTTGTTAAGGGATTCGACGACGGAGTTCTTCTCCTTCACCCCGAAGGGGGAAAAGCTGCAAACTATGCTGCTGAGGGGGTTAGAACCGTCTACTAGTCCGGAGGAGCTCCTCGCACTGCTCAAAGAGAAAGAGTGCGAAGAGCTCAAGTTCGTAGGGGTCAAGCCCTTCACCACAGCCAGAGCCAAAAGGGAGAAACGAAAGCTACCGTTCTTCCTGGTTTAGCTCAGTCCCGAAAGCCGTCTGGATAGTCTAAGGAGTATCAATGTCCTAGACTACCAGGTGGTTCACTGGGAAAAAGTAAAAAGGCACGAAAACATTTTGCAATGTGTTCGCTGCCAAAGGTTCGGGCATGCCGCGTCGAACTGCGAAATGCAGCCTCGATGCGTTAAGTGCGGTAAGAACCACAAGTCTGAAGAATGCGCTCTAGGTAGGGATGGAGCGTCAGAAAAAAGCCAACTCTCTTGTGTTTTATGTAAGAACACGGGACACACCGCAAACTATCGGGGTTGTCCTAAGTTCCAATACACAAAAAGAGTAAATCTGGCTCGACAGCAAAAGGTGGAAGTAAAGCGTCCACCTGTTCTACCACAAACACCAGCCGTTACTCCCCAGGTTACCTACGCCCAAATGGCGGCAGGTAGGGGAAATACGGCACAGCAAGCGAAGGTTGCTTCTCAGGCCCCAGCGCCTAGAGCACCGGAACCGGCAAATGACATGCTAGCTATCTTGCTCTCTATCCAGGGGCAGATGGCTCAGCTGCAACGTCAAATTACCGAGCAAGCTACGCGGGTAGATCAAATATACGCGCTGCTGCCGAGCCTAACGCACCTTCAGTCGTAATGGGTACGTACATGGCGGAGCAAACCCTGAAGGTCCTTGCAGTGAATGTTAATTCACTGATTAGGATTGAGCGAAGAGCCACACTGTTCAAGTTGCTTAAAGACCAAGCCCCTGATGTGCTTTTGGTTAGCGAAACTAAGCTAACTAAAAGACACAAAATGAGGCACAGAAGGTATAAAATTATGCGTAGAAATCGACCCAACTCCATACAAGGAGGAGGCGTTGCTATCTTCGTAAGAAAGGGTATACGTTTTAAAAGAATATACAGTCGTGTAGTGCGTAGGTTTTAGGTGCTAGAAGCATGCACCATGTATATCCCTCTCCGTAGTGGAAAGCGGTTATACATGGTGTCTGTTTATGCGCCTAAGGCTACTCAATCCACCCAATTCATCTCAGAGCTCGAGACACTTTTTCGATTCCTGAGACTGGAATTGGAGGAAAACTATTTCATTATCGGCGGAGATTTCAACGCCAAACACAGCGATTGGGGAAATAATACACCAAACACTAGAGGGAACCTGCTATTCAATTGGTGGGGTCAGCACAGTGTGATGTACCGACTCGGCCTAAAGGCGACGGATAGTCCGTCGTTCCCTAGACACGGCTCCTATTTGGATCTCCTGCTGTTTGACACACGAATACAACTGACAGGTACGAACCAACAAACTGTAAACTGTCTTCGCACTTTTGTGTATGACAGTGACCATTGCGGTCTTAGTACCGAAATAACCGTTCCGAACGAAAATGCGGAATTGGATGAGTATGTTCAAAGGCATTCCTACAATTATAGTAGAGTGCGTTGGACACACTTCTCCAGGACACTGACAAGAGCACTCTCCTCGAATTCGCTCTACCCACCGTCCAACAGAAATCTGTCAAACGAGGAGATTGACAGGTATCTAAAACTAATGGACGAGACAATTAAACGGACTATGGACAAAACAATACCTCGGTATCAATACACTGACAACGAAGACTTATTCCGCAACGCAACTATTGACGCACTTCACCGACATAAAAGTAGACTACTCTCAAGACTGAAGACCTTGTACAGACAGTTTACTGACAGACACAACCCGGAGATTATGACATTAAAGTCGTCGATCAAAAACCTCCAAACATTAATAAAAGAAAATTACAGAGCTTCTGTAAGTTTGTATTGGAACAACAAAATTCAGGCTGTAAACACCAGCAACCCGAATATGTTCCCGCAAATAAATAAAATATTTCGGAGGAAAGATCAAAACGACCTTTCATGTCTAAAAATCGCCCGAACGACTGACAACGAACGCATACTCTCAACAGCAGGCATAGATCCAAATGAAGCTGTTGATGATGACAACTTCTTTGTGATCGAAGATCCGCAGGAGAAGGTCGAGGCTATAGGAGCGACTTTCCAGGAAGTGTACAAGACAAATGACATCATTGGTCCCAACCACGACCTGGAAAATCGAGTCCTTGTGCACAATTTCTACCTTCGAAATGAAATAGTGAACTGGCGAATTGAGAACTCGGGTTTCACCCAGTTCAGTGACGATAATATGGCAAATAATGTCATCGCCAATGAAAGGGAGCAACCCCCGTTCATTTCGAAGGAAGAGCTTCAAACGATCTTCGACACAATAAGAAGTAAGAAATCAGTGGGAACCGATGGAATACCGAACATTGTGCTTCGACATCTCCCACTAGAAGCGGTGGACATTTATACCACCCTGTTTAACAATGCAATGAATAATGCACGTTATCCAGCGCATTGGAAAACTGCGGTGGTACATCCTATCCCCAAAAGGGATAAAGACACCTCCAATTCGGCGAATCTCCGGTCGATCAGTCTCCTTCCAAACATCAGTAAGGTTTTCGAAAAAGTCATCAATAGAGTCCTGACTAATTGGGTTGAGGACAGAAATATAGTTCCGGATAATCAATTCGGTTTCAAGGCGGGGCATGATGTTATTCATGCCGCGTCTAAACTGGTTTCTGATGTCCAATGGAACAAAGCCAAGAAACAATGCACTGGTGCCTGCCTGATTGACTTGGAGAAGGCTTTCGATACCGTATGGTTAGAGGGACTCTTCTACAAGTTGGACAGACTGGGCATTAGTAAACCACTGCTGTATATTCTTTTCAATATGCTCACAGATAGACAGTTCATCGTGAAAAATGGCGATGTGACTTCTACTGGTACATTCAACATTAAAAACGGTTTGCAACAAGGTGCGGTCAACTCGCCAATCCTTTTCAACAGGTTCACTTCACCATGCCATAGCGTACGCAGACGACTTAATCGCGTACAGATCAGGTCCAAAGATTGAGGTTATAAACATTCTTTTGCAACGTGACTTCGATAAAATTAAACAATACTGCGACGACTGGAAGTTGAAGATCAACTTTCAGAAGTCGGAAACCATTCTGTTTAGGACGCCTTTGTCTGGGGCCTCTGCGGATACCAGAAAGAATTGGCGAAAGTTTCAGATCGTGGGACAACACGGGCAGCCACTTGTTTGTCGAAATGTAGTCAGATACCTTGGGATCTGGCTAGATCAATATCTGTATTTTAACAAACATATAGATGTTGCTCTGGCCAGAGCCAGAGGTACTTTTGCCCTTACAAAGAGACTGTTTTATAGCAGACAACTCGATGTGAGGGTAAAGGTGATCTGCTACATGGCCCTTATTCGGCCTATGCTTACATTTGGTTGTCCCGTGTGGTTCAACGTGAGAGCAAGTCTTTTGGAAAAGATTCGGGTGTTTGAGAGGGCTTGCCTTAGGGCTTGTCTTCGCTTGTACAGAACACCAGAGTCTGAGTACATAAAATTCTATCCAAATGAGGTCTTGTACAATAGGGCGAACCTAATACGAGTGGACAATTTTGTTATTAAGTTGATTCGAAGGCACATTGCAAGAGCAATGACCTCGTCGAATTACCTGATCTCTGGGGCTTACTACCCCAATTATATGTATCACGAGAGAGTTCGCTTTGACGGCTTTATTCCTCCAGAAGCGTTCCTCTACCTCGATAAACAAGGTCTGATCCAGGATAGATTAGCGGTGCCGTTAATCTTCCACGTCGCTCGAACAGCTGCGGACAGGCGACTCAACTACGACAGAGACGTCGCACACGGCAGTGCGGAGCGTCTCCGGTTTAGTAGGGCGGTAGGGAGTCGCGACATGAGGGATGTTGCTCGGCAGCACCAACAATTTTGGTGGCTTGCAGAAGAAGGGGAAGCTCCATCATCGAACTCCTCCAGTGCAGGGTAGCTCCATTAGGGAGCAGAGTTGGTCAGCCTAATCTTTTTTAGCCGTGGCCGGCTTACATAGGTGTAGGTAGGGTTAAGGTAGTTTTAAGAGTAAAAATTATAAAAAAAAAAAATAAAAAATAAAAAAAAAATAAAAATTAAAAAATTAAAAAAAAATAAAAAAATAAAAATTATAAAAACTAAAAAAAAAAAAAAACAAAACAGAGATGGGTAACCTTTTCTAAAAAAAAGTGGTAATCCAAGCCACACCAAAAAAAAGAAATAATACTTTAACAATAAGTTAGCTTAAGTAGGTTAAGTAGGCTTAGGATTTATTTTAAGTAGTCTTTAAGTTTTATACTAAGTACAACAAAAAAAAAATGTCCATTTACTAAGTTTTTATTTAATAAAATTATTTTCTTAGTTTTAGGCTTAAATTAATGTAACGAAAAAAAGTACTGTACGGAACGTCGAAAGACATGTAGATTAAGAATTATGTTTAACTTAGAGTGTCCGCATGGGGCCAGTAAGTTAGAATAAGATAGTTTTCTAAGTTATTTAAGCTAATTTTTAAGCGTTTTTTTGTATAGCTTGTAAGAGTTCCTGAATTTAAATTAATAAAAATGCATTTAAAATGAAAATGAAAAAAATGACAGTACACCATACCCATCATCGAGACACAACGTCCATAATAAGTCATTCTCGTACAATCGTTAACATGGAAGCGAAATGTGACGACGACGTAAACCACAGAGTGAGAGTGGGATGGATGAAATGGCGGGAAAATTCGGGAATCTTTTGCGACCGAAAATTTCCACTTAAATTAAAGGGGAAACTCTACACCACGGTTGTTAGACCAGCTCTTATATACGGTTCACAGTGCTGGACAATGTACGAAGCGTTTAAAAACAAAATGACGGCAGCGGAAATGAAAATGTTAAGGATGTCTAGTAGAGTCACTAAACGCGATTGCATTAGATCTACGCGTATAAGAGGAAGTCTACATATAAAGAATTCGGTAACCGAACAGCTTGAGGCGAATAGAATAACTTGGTATTGCCACGTTCAAAGAAGATCTGCGGAAAATCCGGTTAAAAAGGCACTATCAACTACGGTCACTGTAAGGAAACGAGGTCGGATTAAGAATTCCTGGATTTCTCAGATGGCAAATGCGCAACAACGTCTGGGGTTAACCACGGAAGCGATCCAGGACCGAGCATTATGTAGACGCGTTCTGCGGTCTGCGACATTAGCCAACCCCATAAGCGGAGCAGCAGCGATGCAGTAGAAATGGGAAACTCGTAACGCATAAGTTCGTATAACGAGGAAAGGGTTAATAAAAGGATAAGAAGAAGAAGAAGAAGTCATTCTCGTACAAACCCAATCCAATGTCATAACTCAGTGGAGATATGTAAACAAAAGACACTAAACGCATTCACGCCGAAGTGTGTTATATAGGTCATCCAGAATAAGTGACTTCCATACAAACCCAATCCAACATCTTAAGCACAGTATATAGATCAGACAGTAGGTTCACTGCGCAATATTTTCCTTATTTTTTGTGACCTTGTTACAGTTATCCTTTGTGTGTATTGGTATTATGTTAGCCAAGAAGTAAGGAAAGTATACAAAACAGGGTAAAACACATCTTGGAATCCGAAACATTGCAACGGGCTGTTTGTGAAATAAAATTAAAAAATAATACTTTAGTTTTTCATAAATGTGTAGGGTCGCACAAACTTTATCCCCAATCAATCGCCTTAGAAATTGTTTGCACAAATTTCCTTATGTAGGCGCTTTTATCGCTTTTGTTATGTTTGCGCCAGACGCTAAGTCAGCATGTTACCCCAGACAACGAATTAGCTTCACATGACACCTGTGACAAATTTCTCACGGTGACTAAAATTGCAAGCTAAGCACAAAAGATGCATAAGTAGAGGTAGCCAATAAGTTCACAATGGATTAAAGTAATTAGCAGTGACGGATATTAGTTTATATTCATTTATTCATTTATAAAGTAATTGAATAAAGGAAATTAATAAAGAGAATAAATACATATCAAGCGGTTATTTTATTTTATCATATTTAGATATTTGCTTCTGGTTGTGCTTTTGGTTGTGTTTTTGATCGTGCAATTAGAAAATTTAAATCCTTTGATCAACGTATCCGTTTCGTCTGAAGGAAATACCAGGAGGGTGGAGCCCCCTTTTTATTATTGTGCATGCTTCTGGAGGCATAACACAATTTCTGGTGGCAGCGGCGGGATACCATAGAGGGCAACGCTGGATCAATGGATCGAATTTTATAATTGTAATGTGAGTACAGTTATTGTTTCTTAAATCAGATACGCTACTAAATTAAATTAAAAAAAAGTGATAAATCTTATAAAAGTGAAATGAAATAAATTTTATTAGTGCGAAATATCTAATGTTTTCTGCATTTCGGAATAAAGAAGACGAGTTTGAAAGCCCAAGCAGTGATAGTTAAGTAAGCTTACAAAGCCAAGGTAGTGATAGTGAGACTAGGATACCAGGTCAGATTAGACAGAGCGTAATGTCAGAAATCCCAATTTCAGTTTTAATTAACTTTATTCCCACTTTTAAGGGCACAAGCGATGAAGTATTCAGCTTCATAGATGCTTGCAATGATGCTATCGAATTAGAGTCAGCAGAGCATAAAAACCAAAATCCGTGAATGAAAGATATTTCTGATTGGGATACACTTAAAAGGGAACTCACTGAAGTATTTAGAGAGCCACATAGCGCTCTACAGTTACATAGGGAACTTATTGCAATAAAGCAAGGCAAGGAAAGAACGGTGTTCACTACTTGCAGCGGGTTGAGACGTTGCTAAGGCGATTATTACAGAGCAAACTCTCTGGTGTCAAGAGTGAGCATAGGGAAGGTCAGTTAGCATATATTCAGGATGAAACATTGACCGTGTTCATCAATGGATTTCGAGAAAAGCTTTCGTCTTACCAGGAACTACTAGAAAAAGTGTTGCTACAATTGCGACAATCCGGGCCACATTGCAAAGTAATGCAAGTTGCCTAAGAAAAATAAAAATGAACAAGTGAACAGCGTTCAAATCAATAATGAGCAGTAAAGCGAGGATGATGCTGGTACAAATCGTCCCAGCACCAGTAATAAGGATTTCAAAGAAGAGGATTTTTAAAACGCTGTATGGTTCATGAGGCAACAGTACAGCTTAGAGCACAAGATAGCTTTAAGAGTCCTCACGTAGATATAGTGACTAACAAAGAGTTAAAAAGATTAAAAATAGATACCGGAGCGGAGGTAACTCTTTTTAAAACAAATTGAGTTTATAAGAAAAGTGTTAATCCGAAGAATAGAATTAAATTTAGAAGTATAGGTGTATAGACTCGAGAAAGCTTAGGAAAAGTGAAAGTGGAAGTTAAATTCATTCCCCTAGCTGGAGAATTTAAGTCCACAAGTATAGATTTTCAAGTGATAGAGAATAATCTTCTAGGGGATTATGATAAAATAAAAATTTGTACACCTAGCTTTAAGTTTTTATTGAAATAAAGATTCATACAAAAAAAAAAAAAATGATGGGTTGATTGGAAACCATTTCCTACGAGAGGGTGGCTTCGAAATCAACCATAAGGAAAACATAATAGGTGGAAAACTAGGAAAAATACCTTTAAAGTATTTGGCCGGGACCGAAGTCATTCAGGGTAGATCCGAGGTTTTGCGGACTGTTCAGAAGCCAGAAAGTAGCTCGAAACATAAGAATTGATCACCTTAATAAAGAAGAAAGAGAAGACACCCTGTCTTGTAATACCCAGATTTCACAAAGCCTTTCGTTGTAACAACAAATGCTTCGAATAGAGGTATCGGGGCTGTTCTGAGTCAAGAACACCATGGTAAGGATTTGCCGATACATTTTGCAAGTCGTACACTGAGTCGTATGGGCCACAAAAAAGTTTCATCCGTACGTGTATGGAGTCGTTCATCGATCCCCGTAGATAATAGACGTGTTTCGGCTTCTTTTGAGAAATAGTGATTCAAAAATTTTGGGAAATATCATATAAGAGATAATTTTTGGAAGTAATTCGGTAGCCTGGTGGTAGTGGCAGTGAGCCGACAGTCGTTCATTGATCTCCACGGAGAACAGACGTGTTTCGGCTTCTTGTGCGGAAGAGTGAATATATTGTAAAAATTTAGTGTAAAAATTACAGACAGTTTTTCGAGTTATTCGGTAGCCTGGTGTTAGTGGCACTGAACTGACAAAGCAAGGGTCGCGGGTTCGATTCCCGGAAAACCCAAGTTCATTTTTATTTTTAAAAGTGTTTAAAATGACTAATTATTATAGTAAACAAGGTTCAATCGAACGATGAGTGGCAGTGAGCGGTCCGCTATGCCAATAGCGGGATCAGAAGGTGGCATGATGTCATCTGATGATGAGGCCGTTAAACCAGCCCACCAGAAACCAACAACAGCAACAACAGCAGCAACATAAGAAATAAGAATAAAAAGGAGGAGGAAGCTTAAGCCAACTCCGAACCTGGTAAAGCGCCCTTCTCTTTCAACCTCAACCGAAAAGCTGCCGGGTGGAGCAAGGGAAGAGGCGCCAACAACGTCAAAATGGGCGGTACCTGAATCTGACCATGACAATTACCCATACGTGTCTGATGGTGGAGAAGGCCACTATATGGGTAACAATACCTTCGCATCTCTGGCGGCTTCAGAGTCAGAGGACGAAGACGAGGAGGTTGCAGCTCTAAATAACAGCATCAAAGAGCTGCAAAATAAAGTACTGAGCATTAAAGCTAAGCAAATGGCAAGGAGGGAGAAGGAGCAACAACAACTTCTGACCTCTCAGCAACAGTTGAACAGTACTCCACAACAACAAAAAATACATAAACCGGTACAAGCTCTGGAGCAGCAAAAACAACCCCAAAAAAAGCAACAGCAAAAGAAACAGCAACAACAACAGCAGAAACATAAACAGTCACAGCAGCAGTATCAACAACAGCAGCAGCAGCAACAACAGCAGCAGCAGCAACAACAACAGCAGAAGCAGAAACAAAGGGTTCCACCTATCAACACATTCAAGATGGAACTTAAGGACCCAATCGAGCTGTGTAAGTCGGCCATAGGCTGTAATTTTTATGTTAAAAGACTTAGCGTAGATAGGCATGCGATCCACTGCAACACAGTGGAGCGCTACCACAAAATAAAGAATTTGTTAAGGGATTCGACGACGGAGTTCTTCTCCTTCACCCCGAAGGGGGAAAAGCTGCAAACTATGCTGCTGAGGGGGTTAGAACCGTCTACTAGCCCGGAGGAGCTTCTCGCACTGCTTAAAGAGAAAGAGTGCGACGGTCTCAAATTCGTGGGGGTTAAGCCATTTGTAACAGCCAGAGCCAAAAGGGAGAAACGGAAGCTACCGTTCTTCCTGGTGCAGCTCAGTCCCGAAAGCCGTCTGGATAGTCTAAGGAGTATCAATGTCCTAGACTACCAGGTGGTTCACTGGGAAAAAGTAAAAAGGCACGAAAACATTTTGCAATGTGTTCGTTGCCAAAGGTTCGGGCACGCCGCGTCAAACTGCGAAATGCAGCCTCGATGCGTTAAGTGCGGTAAGAACCACAAGTCTGAAGAATGCGCTCTAGGTAGGGATGGAGCGTCAGAAAAAAGCCAACTCTCTTGTGTTTTATGTAAGAACACGGGGCACACCGCAAACTATCGGGGTTGTCCTAAGTTCCAATACATAAAAAGAGTAAATCTGGCTCGACAGCAAAAGGTGGAAGTTAAGCGTCCACCTGTTCTACCACAAACACCAGCCGTTACTCCCCAGGTTACCTACGCCCAAATGGCGGCAGGTAGGGGAAATACGGCACAGCAAGCGAAGGTTGCTTCTCAGGCCCCAGCGCCTAGAGCACCGGAACCGGATGTGCTTTTGGTTAGCGAAACTAAGCTAACTAAAAGACACAAAATGAGGCACAGAAGGTATAAAATTATGCGTAGAAATCGACCCAACTCCATACAAGGAGGAGGCGTTGCTATCTTCGTAAGAAAGGGTATACGTTTTAAAAGAATATACAGTCGTGTAGTGCGTAGGTTTCAGGTGCTAGAAGCATGCACCATGTATATCCCTCTCCGTAGTGGAAAGCGGTTATACATGGTGTCTGTTTATGCGCCTAAGGCTACTCAATCCACCCAATTCATCTCAGAGCTCGAGACACTTTTTCGATTCCTGAGACTGGAATTGGAGGAAAACTATTTCATTATCGGCGGAGATTTCAACGCCAAACACAGCGATTGGGGAAATAATACACCAAACACTAGAGGGAACCTGCTATTCAATTGGTGGGGTCAGCACAGTGTGATGTACCGACTCGGCCTAAAGGCGACGGATAGTCCGTCGTTTCCTAGACACGGCTCCTATTTGGATCTCCTGCTGTTTGACACACGAATACAACTGACAGGTACGAACCAACAAACTGTAAACTGTCTTCGCACTTTTGTGTATGACAGTGACCATTGCGGTCTTAGTACCGAAATAACCGTTCCGAACGAAAATGCGGAATTGGATGAGTATGTTCAAAGGCATTCCTACAATTATAGTAGAGTGCGTTGGACACACTTCTCCAGGACACTGACTAGAGCACTCTCCTCGAATTCGCTCTACCCACCGTCCAACAGAAATCTGTCAAACGAGGAGATTGACAGGTATCTAAAACTAATGGACGAGACAATTAAACGGACTATGGACAAAACAATACCTCGGTATCAATACACTGACAACGAAGACTTATTCCGCAACGCAACTATTGACGCACTTCACCGACATAAAAGTAGACTACTCTCAAGACTGAAGACCTTGTACAGACAGTTTACTGACAGACACAACCCGGAGATTTTGAGATTAAAGTCGTCGATCAAAAACCTCCAAACATTAATAAAAGAAAATTACAGGGCTTCTGTAAGTTTGTATTGGAACAACAAAATTCAGGCTGTAAACACCAGCAACCCGAATATGTTCCCGCAAATAAATAAGATATTTCGGAGGAAAGATCAAAACGACCTTTCATGTCTAAAAATCGCCCGAACGACGGACAACGAACGCATACTCTCAACAGCAGGCATAGATCCAAATGAAGCTGTTGATGATGACAACTTCTTTGTGATCGAAGATCCGCAGGAGAAGGTCGAGGCTATAGGAGCGACTTTCCAGGAAGTGTACAAGACAAATGAAATCATTGGTCCCAACCACGACCTGGAAAATCGAGTCCTTGTGCACAATTTCTACCTTCGAAATGAAATAGTGAACTGGCGAATCGAGAACTCGGGTTTCACCCAGTTCAGTGACGAGAATTTGGCAAATAATGTCATCGCCAATGAAAGGGAGCAACCCCCGTTCATTTCGAAGGAAGAGCTTCAAACGATCTTCGACACAATTAGAAGTAAGAAATCAGTGGGAACCGATGGAATACCGAACATTGTGCTTCGACATCTCCCACTAGAAGCGGTGGACATTTATACCACCCTGTTTAACAATGCAATGAATAATGCACATTATCCAGCGCATTGGAAAACTGCGGTGGTACATCCTATCCCCAAAAGGGATAAAGACACCTCCAATCCGGCGAATCTCCGGTCGATCAGTCTCCTTCCAAATATCAGTAAGGTTTTCGAAAAAGTTATCAATAGAGTCCTGACAAAGTGGGTTGAGGACAAAAATATAGTTCCGGATAATCAGTTCGGTTTCAAGGCGGGGCATGATGTTATTCATGCCGCGTCTAAACTGGTTTCTGATGTCCAATGGAACAAAGCCAAGAAACAGTGCACGGGTGCCTGCCTGATTGACTTGGAGAAGGCTTTCGATACCGTATGGTTAGAGGGACTCTTCTACAAGTTGGACAGACTGGGCATTAGTAAACCACTGCTGTATATTCTTTTCAATATGCTCACAGATAGACAGTTCATCGTGAAAAATGGCGATGTGACTTCTACTGGTACATTCAACATTAAAAACGGTCTGCAACAAGGTGCGGTCAATTCGCCAATCCTTTTCAACATTTACACAAGCGATCTGATAGGTTCACTTCACCATGCCATAGCGTACGCAGACGACTTAATCGCGTACAGATCAGGTCCAAAGATTGAGGTTATAAACATTCTTTTGCAACGTGACTTCGATAAAATTAAACAATATTGCGACGACTGGAAGTTGAAGATCAACTTTCAGAAGTCGGAAACCATTCTGTTTAGGACGCCTTTGTCTGGGGCCTCTGCGGATACCAGAAAGAATTGGCGAAAGTTTCAGATCGTGGGACAACACGGGCAGCCACTTGTTTGTCGAAATGTAGTCAGATACCTTGGGATCTGGCTAGATCAATATCTGTATTTTAACAAACATATAGATGTTGCTCTGGCCAGAGCCAGAGGTGCTTTTGCCCTTACAAAGAGACTGTTTTATAGCAGGCAACTCGATGCGAGGGTATTGGTGATCTGCTACATGGCCCTTATTCGGCCTATACTTACATTTGGTTGTCCCGTGTGGTTCAACGTGAGAGCAAGTCTTTTGGAAAAGATTCGGGTGTTTGAGAGGGCTTGCCCTAGGGCTTGTCTTCGCTTATACAGAACACCAGAGTCTGAGTACATGAAATTCTATCCTAATGAGGTCTTGTACAATAGGGCGAACCTAATACGAGTGGACAATTTTGTTATTAAGTTGATTCGAAGGCACATTGCAAGAGCAATGACCTCGTCGAACAACCTGATATCTGGGGCTTACTACCCCAATTATATGTATCACGAGAGAGTTCGCTTTGACGGCTTTATTCCTCCAGAAGCGTTCCTCTACCTCGACAAACAAGGTCTGATCCAGGATAGATTAGCGGTGCCGTTAATCTTCCACGTCGCTCGAACAGCTGCGGACAGGCGACTCAACTACGACAAAGACGTCGCACACGGCAGTGCGGAGCGTCTCCGGTTTAGTAGGGCGGTAGGGAGTCGCGACATGAGGGATGTTGCTCGGCAGCACCAACAATTTTGGTAGCTTGCAGAAGAAGGGGAAGCTCCATCGTCGAATTCCTCTAGTGCAGGGTAGCTTCGTTAGGGAGCAGAGTGGGTCTGTCTAATATTTAGTCATGGCCGACTTACATAGGTTTAGGTAGGGTTAAGGTAGCTTTAAGAACAAAAATTATAAAAACAAAAAAAAATAATAAAAAATAAAAAAATATATAAAAAAAACAAAAAAAATAAAAAAAAAAAAATAAAAAAAAAAAAACAACAGAGATGGGTAACTCTCTCTTAAAAAAGTGGTTAACCACACCACACCAAAAAAAAAAAATATTTTAGAAATAATACTTAAACAATAAGATAGCTTAAGTAGGTTAAGTAGATTAAGATTTATTTTAGGTAGTTCTTAGTTTTTTAGTCTTAAGTTTTAATAATATAATAAAACAAAAAAAAAATGTAAATTTACTAAGTTTTTTAAATTTCAAAAATATATTTTCTTAGTCTTAACTATACTTAATGTAAAAAAAATATATATCTGTTCGGTATGTCGAAAGACAAAATTTAATTGCTATGTTTAACTTAGAGTGCCCGCATGGGGCCAGTAGGTTAGAATAAGATAGTTTTCTAAGTTATATAAGCTAATTTTTAAGCGTTTTTTGTCTAGCATGTAAGAATCAATGAATTAATTAAATAAAAATGCATTTAAAATGAAATGGCAGTGAGCCGATAAAGCCGGGGTCGTGGGTTCCAGTCCCCAAAAAACAATTGTCCATTTTTATTCTTCTAAGTGTTTCAAAAGACAATTATATAACAAACTACAACAACAGCAACAGCAGCAGCAACAGCAACAACAAAAACAACGAGCTAAACAGAGGATACCACCATCAATACTTACAAACTGGAGTTAAAAGAAACCATTGATCTATGTAAGTCGGCCATAGGCAAACACTTTTTTATCAAAAGATTAAGTAATGATACTCGTAGACATGCGATCCACTGCAACACAGTGGAGCGCTATAATAAAATAAAAAACTTTTGCAATGTGTTCGCTGCCAAAGGTTCGGGCACGCCGCTTTGAACTGCCAAATGCAGCCTCGATGCATGAAGTGCGGCAAAGAACCACAGTTCCGGGGAATGTGCTCTGGGTAGGGAAGGAGCATACGATAGGGCGCAGCTCTCGTGCGTGTTATGTGGGAATGTGGGACACACCGCAAACTATCGGGGTTGTCCTAAGTTCGCTGACATCAAAAAAGCAAAACTGACTCGGCAGCAGAAGGTGGAGGTCAAACGTTCACAGTTTTTCAGTTTTAAATGCATTTTATTTTCTTAATCATTAATTCTTACATACTAACAAAAAATGCTTAAATGCTAGCTTAAAATTACTAAACAATCTAATACTAACTTACTAGCCCTACACAGGCACTCTAAGCTACTCTAAATTCTTATATCTATGTCTTTCGACTTTATTTGCATTTTATTAATGAATATTTATATTTTATACTTAGGCTAAGAAAAGAATTGTTAGCAAAAAAACTTAGCAAATGGACATGATTTTTTATTTTTATAAAAGCTTAATATCTAACTTAAAATAAACCTTAATCTACCTAACCTACATACAATACGTACATACACACACATAGACACTATACACAATTATATATATACATTAGTATATACCTTGTATATACTAATATATATATATATTACTTAAATGCTAACCTAAACCTATGTAAGCTGGCCATCGCTATTTACAGAGCAAATAGATTGGTCAGCTCCGCCTCATTAGTGAGGCTGGTCCGTAATTGACGGAAACGACAACGAAACATCTTCCCCATCATTCAACCACCAGAAAAGCTGGTGCTGCCGAACGACATCCCTCTTATCGCGATTCCCCACCGCCCTACTGAACCTGAGACGATCCACCCTGCCGTGTGCGACGTCTCTGTTGTAGTTGAGTCGCCTGTCCCCAGCTGTCCGAGCGACATGGAAGATTAACGGGACCGCTGATCTATCCTGGATCAACCCTATCTGATCAAGGTAGAGGAATGCTTCCGGTGGAACGAAGCCGTTAGAGCGCACACTCTCATGATAAAGGTAATTGGGGTAGTAAGCCCCAGATATCAGGTTATTCGTCGAGGCCATTGCTCTTGCAATGTGCCTTCGAGTCAGCTTAATTACGAAGTTGTCCACTCGTATTAGGTTCGCCCTGTTGGATAGGACCTCATTAGGATAACATTTTTTGTACTCCGACTCTGGTGTTCTGTACAAGCGAAGACAAGCCCTAAGGCAAGCCCTCTCAAACACCCGAATCTTTTCCATTAAGCTTGCTCGTACATTGAACCACACGGGACACCCAAATACCACCATGGGCCTGATAAGGGCCATGTAGCAGATTATCTTTACCCTCGCATCGAGTCGACTGCTTTAAAACAGTCTCTTTGTGAGGGCAAAAGCGCCTTTAGCTCTGGCCAGAGCAGCATCTACATTTTTGTTAAAATACAGAAACTGATCTAGCCAGATCCCAAGGTATCTGACTACATTTCGACAGGCAAGAGGCTGTCCGTGTTGTCCAATGATCGAGAACTTTCGCCAATTTTTTCTGGTATCCCTAGAGGCTCCAGACAACGGCGTCCTAAAAAGAATGTTTTCCGACTTCTGAAAGTTGATTTTCAACTTCCAGTCATCGCAAAATCGTCTTATCTTATCGAAGTCACGCTGTAAGAGAGTATTAATGATCTCAATTTTTGGACCTGTTCTGTACGCTATCAAGTCATCTGCGTACGCAATAGTATGGGGAAGTGAACCTATCAAGTCGCTTGTATAAATGTTGAATAGGATCGGCGAATTGACCGCGCCTTGCTGAAGACCATTTTTAATTTGAAATATTCCAACAGAAGTCACATCACCATTTTTCACGATGAACTGTCTGTTGGTTAGCATATTATAAAGAATGTACAAGAGTGGTTTACTAATCCCCAGACCAGGCAGCTTGTAGAAAAGACCTTCTAACCATACGGTGTCGAAAGCCTTCTCCAAGTCAACTAGGCAGACACCAGTGCACTGTTTTTTGCCTTTATTCCATTGGATATCGGACACCAGTTTAGACGCGGCATGTGAGATAGCATGTCCTGCCTTAAAACCGAATTGATTATCCGGAACTATATGTTTGTCCTCAACCCACCTAGTCAGAGCTCTATTGATTACTTTTTCGAACACCTTACTGATATTCGGAAGGAGACTTATCGACCAGAGATTCGCCGGATTGGATATATCCTTTCCCTTTTTGGGGATAGGTTGAACCACCGCCGTTTTTCAATGCGCTGGATAATGTGCATTATTCATTGCATTATTAAACAGGGTGGTATAAATATAAATGTCCACCGCTTCTAGAGGAAGATGTCGAAGCACGATGTTCGGAATACCATCGGTCCCCACTGATTTCCTACTTCTGATTGTGTCGAAGTTCTCATGAAGTTCTTCCTTCGAAATGAACGGGGGTAGGTCACCTTCTCTGGCAATGACTTTATTTGCCATATTTTCGTCGCTGAACCGGGTGAAACCAGAGCCCTCTGATCGCCAGTTCTCTACTTCATTTCGAATATAGAAGTTGTGCACCAATACGCGATTGTCCAGTTCATAATTAGGGCCAATGATATCATTGGCCTTGTATACTTCCTGGAAAGTCGCCCCTATGGCCTCAACCTTCTCCTGTGGATCCTCGATCACAAAGAAGTCGTCATCATCAGCGGCCTCATTTGTATCAATGTCTGCAATTGTTAGTAACCGTTCGTTGTCTGTAGTCCGGGCTATTTTAAGACACTGAAGGTCGTTTTGATTTTTTCTCCGAAATAGTTTATTTATTTGCGGGAACATATTCGGGTTGCTGGTGTTTACAGCCCGAACCTTGTTGTTTCAATACAAACTTACAGCAATTCTGTAATTCTCTTTGATTAACATTTGAATATTTTTAATCGACGACTTCAGTGTCCTAATCTCTGGGTCTTGTCTGTCTGTAAACTGTCTGTATTAGTTTTTCAGTCTTGTCAGAAGTCTACTTTTCTGTCGGTGCAGTGCGTCAATAGTAGGATTGCGGAACAGATTTTCGTTAGTCGTTTGTTTATACCGCGGTATTGTAGTGTCCATAGTTTGTTTTATTGTCTCGTCCATTCGTTTAAGGTACTTATCGATCTCCTCGTTTGATAAATTCCTATTGGACGGTGGGTGGAGCGTGTTCGAGGAGAGTGCTCTTGTCAAGGTTGCGGAGAAGCAATTCCGCAATTTCGTTGGGAACTGTTATTTCGGTGCTAAAACCGCAATGGTCGCTGTCATACACGAATGTGCGCAGACAGTTAAGCGTATGTAAATTTGTACCTGTCAGACGTATACGTTCGTCGTACAGTAATAGATCCAAATAAGACCCGCCTCTGGGAAACGACGGGTTATCCGTCGCTTTAAGACCGAGTCTATACATGGCATCGTGCTGACCCCACCAATCGAGTAGTAGGATCCCCCTAGTATTTGGCAAATTATTTCCCCAATCTCTGTGTCTAGCGTTGAAGTCCCCGCCGATTATAAAATAATTCTCCCCCGACTCCAGCCTCAGAAGTCGAAAAAGCGTGTCGAGCTCTGTTATAAATAAAGTGGATTGTGAGGCCTCAGGTGCATAAACAGAAGCCAAGTACAGCCGCTTTCCACTGCGGAGCGGGATGTAAATGACGACTGCCTCCAACACCCGGAACCTGCGCAACACTCTCTTGTAATTTCTCCGCCGCGATGTTTAAATTTCTACAAGACCAAACTCCTGATGTGCTTTTCGCTAGCGAAATCAAGCTAACCGTTAAGAACAAACTGGAGTACAATAATTATATTGTTAGAAGAAGAACCGGCCCAGATCCGATCGTGGAGGCGATGTAGCGATCTTCATTAAAAAAGTTATAAAGTTTCACAGAGTGTACAAGAGAGTGTTGGGCAGGTTCCGGGTGTTGGAGGTAATCGTCACCGGAAGCATTCCTCTACTTAGATCAGATAGGGTTGATCCAGGATAGATCAGCGGTCCCGTTAATCTTCCATGTCGCTCGGACAGCTATGGACAGGCGACTCAACTACAACAGAGACGTCGCAAACGGCAGTGTGGATCGGCTCAGGTTTAGAAGGGCGGTGGGGAATCGCGATAAGAGGGATGTCATTCAGCAGCACCAGCATTTCTGGTGGTTGAATCATGGAGAAAATGTTTCGTCGTCGTTTCCGTCAATTACAGACCATCACTAATGAGGCAGAGCTGACCAATCTATTTGCTCTGTAAATAGCGATGGCCAGCTTACATAGGTTTAGGTTAGCATTTAAGAAATATATGTATATGTTATTATTGTGTATAACGTCTATGTGTGTGTATGTGTGTATGTAGGTTAGCTAGACTTAGGTTTATTTGAAGTTAGATATTAAGTTTTTATAAAAAGCAAAAAAATTATGTCCATATGCTAAGTTTTTCTCTTAGCCTTAAGTGTAGAAAATAAATATTCCTTAACAAAATAATAACGAAGTCGAAAGACATAGATATAAGAATTTAGAGTAGCTTATGTGGGGCCAGTTAGTTAGTATAAGATTGTTAAGTAATTTTAAGCGAGCATTTAAGCATTTTCTGTTAGAGTGTAAGAGGTAATGATAAGTAAAATAAAATGCATTTAAAACTGAAACTCTTCAGGAAAAGATTTGGTATACAGAACGTCAAATGTAAACTAGTTGGCAAAGCTAAGAGCAAATACGGTGAGTGTTTCGAAATACGTTTACCCACAAAGTACGATTGAATGTTCAAACCATCGGACGGCATACCCATCACGGAAAAGATGGTCATCACCCAACGGAAGGATAAGGTACCTCTCTGCGCTGTCCCACCAATCCCCTTCCCCCTTTTAATCCATTTATAAAGAATACCAGAGTCCCGACACCTACGCTTCGCCCTGCTATTACCAAACCATCCAAATTGTCTCGAAACGGAATCGTTTAACCTTGTTCCGGCGCCTTCCAACCAAGTTTCAATTGACGCTGCGCCATTGAAGAAATATCCTAATTTTATAAGCTCCCATATACTAGACCCAGCCAGCTCTTACCCATCTTCATCTACCAATACCTCAAACCAAACTCCCCTTCCTAGATCTGTGGTGCTTGACCAACCCGCCCCTTCTTGATCCCCTCGTTCTCTTCACTCGCTTGCCCCCGATTCTCAACCGAAATACCTTGACCCACTTCTTCCACCCATTGTCAAACTTACAAAACAATTTTCAGATATGTATGATGACAGTCATCATCTTACTACCAAAACGTAAGAGGTCTGCGCTCTAAAATCTCCGCCGTATATTTCAACTCTCATAAGCTTCCCTATGACCTAATTGTTCTTACTGAAATAAATTTGATTTCTGATATTAAAAATCATGAGCTGTTTTCTCTTAACTTCAACGTTTTTCGAAAAGATGGATTTGAAAGAGCTGATAATCTCTATGGCCGAGAGGTTTTACTAGCAATCAGAAACTGTTTTCATACAACTCCTATTGACATTCCTCATACCGACAATTTTGAGTAAGTCTGTGCCAGCATTACACTCCCCAAACGCTGCCTTTACATACTTTGTTGTTACATTCACCCATCTCAACCAATTGAGTCTTATCGACCTGTAGTTCACTCAGTGAACTTTTTGACCGATGATGCACAACCTAAAGATAGTATTATTATAGTAGGCGATTTCAACTTTCCTCACCTGAAGTGGGCGCCTTCCAACGACTCGTCTCATTTCGTCTCTCTTAATTCGTCATCTGAAATAGAAATATTGATGGTGGACTGCCTAACAAACTCAAGTCTATTTCAAATTAGTGGAATACCCAATATAATAAACAGACAACTCGACCTAGTCTTCACTTTCTATTCGAATAGCTGTGTCGTTTATAGGAGTGATCATCTTCTTTCCACTCTAGACCGCCTTCATTCGCCCTTGTCAATTATATACTTATTTACTTTAAGTGGCGCTACAGTCCGGGGTTGACCTGGGCCTCAGTCAAAAAGCTTCTCCAGCCAGCTCGATCCATGGCTAGCTGCCTCCAGTTTCGCACGCTTAGTTGGCCGAGGTCCTCTTCCACTTGCGTGCGCCAACTGAGTCTTGGCCTTCCTCTACTGCGCTGTCCCTCGGCGGCGGATTCGAAGACTTTTCGGACCGGAGCATTGGTGTCCATGCGCTCTAAATGACTCAGCCATCGCATTCTTTGGATCTTCACTCTTCTGGCTAGGTCCATGTCGCTGTACAGTCCATAAAGTTCGTTGTTGTATCTCCACCTTCACTCACCGTCAATGCAGACGGGACCGAAGGTCGCCCGAAGAATTTTTCTCTCCAAGCAACCAAGAACACCCTCATCCATTTTTGATGTTGTCCATGCCTCTGCGCCATAGAGCAGGACCGGGATTTTGTTGTCCGAGAAAGGGCTTTGCTACTCAGTCGCCTTCTTAACCCAACGAAACAGCGGTTGGCAAGAGCTATTCTTCGCTTGATCTCAGCACTGGTGTCGTTGTCTGTATTTATTGCAGGGCCTAGGTAGACAAAGTCCTTAACTACCTCAAAGTTATATCTGTCGTGGGTGTAATTCTGCACGAGACGTCGGTGTTGGTTGTCCTTTTTGCTTGACAGCATATACTTGGTCTTGCCCTCATTGACTGCTAAATCCATTTTCTCCGCTTTCATCCAAATACTCGCGAAAGCGCCACTGACATCACGCTGCTTTCTCCCGATTATGTCAATATCTTTGGCGTATGCGAGTAGTTGGACGGAATTTTGACAGATAGTACGATGTTGAAAAAATCGCATGGCAGCGCATCGCTTTGTCTCGGTGAGATCTTTACCGACCTTGATGGAGCAGCGTGCATTATTCATCGTCATGCTGCACAGACGGACGAATTTAGCAGGGATGCCGCGGCCTTCAAATCGATGAATAGGTGGTGTTTATCGATCATGGGTCTTCTCCAAGATCTGCCGTAGTGTGAATATTTGGTCGATGATGGACTTTCCTTGCCTGAAGCCACACTGATACGGACTTATTAGGTTGCTGATGAACGACTTCAGGCGTTCACACAATACGGCAGATAAGATCTTGTACGCGATGTTAAGGAGACTGATGCCTCTGTAGTTGGCGCAGTTCAGAGGGTCTCCTTTTTTGAGAATCGGACAAACAATACTGAGGTTCCATCGGGCATGAGTTGGTGTATGCTCCTTACCAAGTCATCGCCTGCCGCGTTGAAGAGCTCGACGTTCAGGCCATTCACTCCAGCAGCTTTGTTGGACTTAAGCTTCGATATAGCTATCTTCACTTCATCCAGGTCAAATGGACGGAATTGTTGGTCATCATCGTCCAGGTTGATTCGGTTGATTCTGTCTGAGAGTGGTATTTGGTTCCTCATCGCCGTTATACAGTCCGCAGAAATGGTCTTTCCAAATCCTCAGCATCGACTGCGATTCTACTACGATGTTCCTTTGTTCATCTCTACGGGCTTCGGTTCGGGGTTTGTTTCCGTGGTATGTTATTTTTACCTTTTGGTAAAACTTCCGAACATCATTCCTGGAGTAGCATCTCTCAATTTTCTCGATCGCGCGCTTCTCATGCTCTTTCTTCTTCCTCCTGAGAAGCCGGTATTCGTCTCTCCCCTTCCGCTTATAGAGCTGATGATCAGCTCTGGTCCTTCTAAGCAGCGCTGCTTTATATGCATCTTGCTTAGCTGCATGTGCTTGCCGGTGTTCATCATCGAACCAGGGGTTTCGTGTTGTGGACGAGAGAAACCCAGTACATCAGAAGCGGCATCTCTGATAGCGTTTTGGCAGTGTTTCCAGTGGTCGTCGATGCTTGATGATGGCGGTATTGGACCTCTTAAGAGCTTAAGAGACACTCGATCGGAAAAGGACTTGGCGATCTCTTGCGATTGTAGCTGTCTGACGTCGAATTTTCTCACACCATTAGCTTGTCTTTGCGTAGTTTGGGATGTCCGCAACCGTACATTGGCTACATCAAGGTAATGGTCCGAGTCGAGGTTGGCTCCTCGGAACGTACGGACATCCATAATACTGAAGGAGTGTCTTGCGTCGATCGCAATGTGATCAATCTGGTTGACTGTTGATTAATCAGGAGTTCTCCAAGTCCCCTTGTGTATGTCGAGATGTGGGAACCGCGTGCTAGCTACGACAATGTTTCGCCATCCCGCAAAGTCGATTAGCCTGAATCCGTTATCGGAGGTGGTGTTGTGCAGGCTTTATTTTCCGATTGTTCCACCAAAGACACCATATCTTCCTAGCTTTGCATTAAAATCACCGAGGACAATTTCAATGGCATAGCTACGGCATTTGCATTGTGACCTGTTCCGGATATAATGCTAGACGGAATAGTTCTTCCGAAAAGCACTATCATTAAGTACTTAGGATCAATCGTTAACATGGAAGCGAAATGTAACGACGACGTAAGCCACAGAGTGAGTGTGGGATTGATTAAATGGCGGGAAAATTCGGGAATCTTTTGCGACCGAACATTTTCACTTAAATTAAACTCTACAACACGGTTGTTAGACCAGCTCTTATATACGGTTCACAGTGCTGGACAATGTACGAAGCATTTAAAAACAAAATAACGGCAGCGGAGTTGAAAATGTTAAGGATGGCAGATGGCAAATGCGCAACAACGCCTGGGGCTAAGCACTGAAGCGATCCTGGACCGAGCATTATATAGACGCGTTCTGCGGTCTGTGACATTAGCCAACCCCATAAGCGGAGCAGCAGCGTTGCAATAAAAATGGGAAACTCGTTACGCATAAGTTCATTTAACGAGGAAAGGGTTAATAAAAGGATAAGAAGAAGTTAGGGCATTGCTCGTGGGTCTTGTTAAGGACCGGACATGCCGGAAGCTCAGGACTTCTTGTCTTAGTCTGCCTCCGAAAAGAAACCCGCATCAAAATAAGCTATGCTATTGCCGTAGTAGATATCGCAGTTTTCATCTTCTTTTTGTCCGGCCCAGCCCATCGCATTTCTTGAATGGCGGTTATGTCTGCTTTGCAGCAGTCTAGGGCCTCCGCTAGTTGCTTGGCTGCACGTGGTCTATTAAGGGATCTAGCATTCCACGTGCATATCCGAAGCTCACTGTCCTTAAATCGTTTGCGTGGGTTGTCAACAGTAGATCCGTCCATATCCAAGGCTTGTTGATGCTTCGTAACTTATGGTTTTTTAAATGGCCGGGCAGTTACCCCGGCGGCACAACCTCCAACCTGGAGGACCAGTTCCATTTTGAATGCCCCTAGAAGGGGGGGTCGGTTACACCGAAGCCAATAACCCGTTTCGGGATGTGAGCGCTGTCATTGGCCCTTAAAGAGCTCGTCCGCCACCATCTCTTTTCCAAGACCCTGACTAAGTCCTGGAAATCCTTACCGGCCTCAGCTCCAAATGTGTCGGAGTAGCCCGGATAAGGTCTTGTTTTGTTTTTCCGACACTAATCCCGATTTATGGCGCAGGAATCTCGCCATTTGTCCCCTTCACTTCGCAATCTCTAGTGAGATTCCCAGATGGCGCCACGGAGAGGCGTGAAGTAGGGCCTATAAGCCGAGCTGCAAGATTTTCGGTTGCAGAGGCTCATTCTCGTTATTTAAGGAACCAGCAGTAACGGAAGACGCTACTTCTACGAGGCCTTATACTAATCGTTGCCATCCTTGCTAATTATATACTCTTATGAAAATGGCAACACATGTGTCGATTCGGAAAATTCATTTTCATTTAATTTTAGAAGAGCCGACTTTAACAAACTTGGAAGCCTTCTCAGCAACATTAGCTTTGAACATGTCTTATCAACTTTCTATTCGTTAATTTTCTCCTGCTTTGCCCAATCGGTTCCATATTCCTTCCGAAAAGACTGCATGTCCGCTCCTCCTTGGTATAACAAATCCTTTTGTAAGCAAACACCCGAACAAATGTTACTAGTTACTTTAGCTATATGAGAAACTGCCCAGAGACGTCATCCATTTCGTTAAATATAACAACATCTTTGACTTTTGAAAACATTACCAAACTTAAAGATGATTTTTCGTCCGGCCCTGATGGAATTTCGGCTATTGTAATAAAAAAGTGTCTAAGCCATCTCGGTCCTCCCCTCGCTGCCCTATTTAAGTTGTCTGTTTCAACAGGTACTTTTCCTTTCCTATGGAAGGAATCTTACCTAGTCAACTCATAAATACTGGTACACAACTGAACTCACTCATTACGAATGCAAGGGCGCATCCATTTGGTATTGATTGCAATTTGACAGTTGATATTTATGTTTCATTGTGACGTAAAACGTTCTTTACATTAATTGTTTACAATCATGGAATGGGGCGACATCGAAAATCGTATTGTTGTAGTTGGCCAACTGAAATGCAACATGGAAAAAGGCGAGGATACTGGAGGAGTACGAGACGGCCGTCGGCGCACTGTGAGAACTCCGAAAGCGATCAAAGCCGTGAAGAAACGAATCGACCGAAAGCCGCTGCGAAACCAGAAAATCTTGTCGCAGGAAATGGAAATTTCGCAAAAATCCATGTCTCGCCTTATCAAAGAAGGTTTAGGACTCAGCGCGTACAAGCAGCACACTGGACACCTGCTCACGGCCGCATTGAAGGAAAAACGCAAGTGAAGATCGAAAGCGTTATTCAGCCGGTACGCGAAGAACGCTCACAGACGAATTCTGTTTACTGACGAGAAAATCTTCACCGTAGAAGAATCGTTCAATAAGCAGAACGATCGTGTGTATGCTCGGTTATCCAGAGAAGCATCGCAACTCATCCCGAGGGTTCAAAAAGGCCACCATCACGCGTCTGTAATGGTATGGTGGGGAGTGTGCTACGATGGCGCTACCAAGCTCCATCCTTGCGAGAAAGGAGTGAAAACATCAGAAAAGGTATATCAATCGACCGTCTTGGAACCCATTCCAGCAAGACTCTGCTCCAGCTCACAAAGCAAAAGCGACTCAGCTGTGGCTGAAAAACAATGTTTCGGACTTCATATCAACGGATGATTGGCCAGCTGGTAGTCCAGACCTCAACCCGTTGGATTACAAGTTTTGGTCCGTATCAGAGGGCATGGCTTGCTCTACTCGACACTCAAATATTGAGTCATTGAAGCGAGCCCTTGTCCGTGCAGTGGACAATTTCCCCATGCATGAAGTGCGTCTCGCAAATCGATGAGTGGCCACATCGCCTTAAGTCGTGCTGGAAGGCAAATGGAATTCATTTCAAATAAGTTGTTCTAAGATTTGTAGCCATTGAATAACCCAATAAAAACAAAAAACGGAATTGTTTAAATATTAATTCGTTTTCATTTGGCGCTGATTTTTCTGTGTACCAGTGTTTATGACCTGACTAGGTATATCATCCCTGTTCATAAAAAAGGAAGCAAGGCCGAAGTCGATAATTATAGGACCATACCAAAACTCTCTTCCACATCCAAACTGTTCGAAAGCATAATCTATCAACAATTGCTTCCGTACTGTAGGCCATCTATCTGCAAGAACCAGCTCGGTTTCATGAAAGGTAAATCCACTACCACTAACCTAACAGAGTTCGTATCTAGGACGCTTTGTGCTTTAGAAGATGGTGATGAAGTCGATTCAATTTCCACAGATTTCAGCAAGGTTTTCGATAAAATTTCCCATCAACTTATCATTATCAAATTAAAAAAACTTGGGTTTTCCCCTCCGTTTGTGGCATGGATCAAATCCTACTTAGAAGACCGAGAATACAGAGTCATCTTCAGATCATCAATATCCAACATCAAAGCAACATGTGGTGTCCCTCAGGGTAGTCACCTTGGACCAATCATCTTTATCCTAACGATTAGCGACATAAATCACGTTTTAACAAATTCTGATCTTTCAATTTTCGCTGACGACACGAGAATTTCCAAAGTCATTTCAATGCCTTCTGACTCCCATTGCTTGCAAGATGACTTAAATAAGGTTTCGGTATGGTGCAAGCAAAATTTTGATGCTTGATGTCAGCAAATGCCAAGCGATAACCTATTTCCGCAAACGTCTTCCTCCGCCTCCAAGAAACTACTTTATCTGCGATGAGCCTATTCCCTCCACTACCGAAGTAAGGGATGTAGGAATAATATGTGACAGGGAATTGAATTTCGACTCATATATTGACAGCACTATAAATAAAACTAACTCTGCACTTGGCTTTATCAAAAGCTGATCAAAAGAGTTTTCCAACCCCTACGTTACAAGGTCTCTGAACATTACTTTTGTAAGGCCTCTTGTGGAATACTGGAGCCAATTTTGGTCATCCTATAAACAAATCCACATTCAAAGAATCGAAGCAGTCCAACGCAGGTTTATCCGATTTGCACTTCGTGGTCTACCTTGGGCCGATCCATATGGATTACCTCCCTATAAAAATAGGTTAAAACTAATTGGCATGCATACCCTTAAAAAGCGTCGTGAAGTCGCTGATGTACTTTTTATACACCAGTTATTGACTGGAAACATCAACTGCCCGGAGATAACACAAAATATTTTATTCATTCCCAATCCCAGTAACGTAACTAACGTAACGGACACTTTGAACCATTATCAAGAATGTAGCGTATAACAAGCAACTACGCCGAAGTCTTCGATCTAAATAGCAGCAAACATGAAATAAAAAAATCCCTGCTGAATATGTCACGCCCATAACATCTCCCCCGACTAATATTCTCCCTCGCCCCATTAGGTTAAGAATGTTTTTGTTAGGTTTTAAGCCTAGGTTTAAGTTTTAAGTTTTTGCTTGTTAATAAGTTAAATAAAGTTGTCTGGGGTAGACCCGGGCCAATAATAATAATAATCTGGTACACCAATGCGAAAATGACTCTGTAAATCACAGATCTAAAGAACAATACAGGCATTTATTTCAATAACTTAGGAGAAGCAAACGAAATTAGTAGTAGGATAAAACTTATTATAGAACTTAACATAGATGAATTGGAAGAGTCCAGTCTTAATGTTAGAAATATGATTAATTCAATAGATGACCTTTGCATTGACTCAAAGATAGAATGTAGACAATTTTAAAGCACTGCGCGTGCCGTACAAGTTAAAATAAATCATAGAATTAGAATTATTTCAGCCATAGTTGGAAACGCGAAAAGACAAAAACGTGGATTAATTAATATGATTGGCTCAGGCTTTAAGGTGTTATTCGGTACAATGGACAATGAAGATGCTGAATATTACTGTAAAAATGCTTAGCCATTTTAATAAGCAAGTTACAGACACACAAAGTAATAACGTAACAATCAGGAAGATTAAAAGCATTATCGAAGAAATAAACAAGATTCACACCGAAGAAAACAATTTTAATAAAACATTAATGATTAATTCATATTTTTAAGAATTAATAACAATATTAATTTTAAAACATTGCACCTAGAAATTGAAATAGATTAAATAATTGACAGTTTATTATTAATACAAGCAGGCATTTTACATCCACGAGTCATTCAACTCAATGACCTTATTCAAGAAATTAGGACTTTAGAAAATGATTATATTTTAGCAACAGAAACAAACACCGAAAATAATGCCGAAATACTAAAAACATTAGAAATAAAAGCCTTTACTAGAGAACAAAATGTTGTTGCTATTATTCATGTACCTATTGTCCAAAAGGAAGTATCTGTGTTGTATGAAACAATTACTGTTCCAAAAATAATAGAAAATGGAATTGCTGTTTTAGAACTTGATAATCAAACATTATTAATTGATAAAAATAAAGAAAATTATTGTTTGAAGTTGATTATTATTAATTGTAAACTAATTAACAAGATTTATATTTGTGAGCCTCAATTATTTAGAAACACATAGAAAATAAAAATTGTAAATTCAAATTAAGAAATTTTCCATAGAATAAGAGGCAATTCATATTTGTACACGATTTCCGAAAATACGCATTATAATTGTAAATATAAAAATGCATTTTTGAAACATACGATATGACGATAAGAATAATGGGAGCAGATACTGAAACCGAAGCTACGTGATGTCACTACAAATCAACGACCCATTTCCAAATTGACTGCAAAAGATGTGCACCAACTACAAGATATATCAGTAGAGATACAAAACCAGAAAAACTTTTGGTCCAAAGCACTGGAGTCGATATCCGAAAGGACTCAAGGGTTACTCATATCAATCTTTGGAGTTACAACCATACTCGCAACAACTCTAGCAATCTGAAAATTTTGTTGCAATCTGGAAAAGCAACATTTATAATCTTCAATAAATGTTTAAATCGACAACAAAGAAAGGGCCCCGAAATTACGTTGAGTGTGACGAGTACACCAAGGGGCTCATCAGAATCCATAGAGATTTAGATATGTTTTAAAGGGGGACGTGTTATGTATGCGCCAGACGCTAAGTCAGCATGTTACCTCAGACAACGAATTAGCTTCACACGACACCTATGACAAATTTCTTACGGTGACTAAAATTGCAAGCTAAACACAAAAGATGCATAAATAGAGGTAGCCAACAAGTTCACAACGGAATAAAGTAATTAGCAGTGACGGATATTAGTTTTCGGTAAATCATTTACCTATAAAGTAATTGAGAAAAGGAAATTAATAAAGAGAATAAATAATACAAATCAAGTGTTAATTTTATTTTATCATATTTTGATATTTGCTTCTGGTTGTGCTCTTGGTTGTGTTTTTGATTGTGCAATTAGAAAATTTAAATCCTTTGATCAACGTATCCGTTTCGTCTGAAGGAAATACCAGGAGAGTGGACCCCCCTTTCAACTGGCCTAACGACGCACCCTCTACAACATCTATTTTTTATTATTGTACGTGCTTCTGGAGGCATAACACTTTGAGTTGGTTGCTCGACGTAATATCTGTATATTGCGTTCATCCCTTATTTCAGACAAAGAAAACAAATCGTACCCAAGTGAATCTGTACCCGACTCCCACTGCAGACTCAAGATCAAAGAATAATTATAATAAGAAGGATCAGAGGCTGAACAAATCCACCCGTCGTACAAAAAACCAACAACAACGTCTCATTAGATCAAATAGCTTTGTTTCAAATTCCAAATCCCATTTAATTTTGCCTGAATAAGAATGCATACGATAGTTTGCCCTGTCATTTTTTCCTCATATAAGTTTAAATACACCCTGAAACATTTTTGTGAGTAATTTTTCTCCCTCCCCTGACTACAAAACGCTGTGAAATGCATACGGACAAAATGGAAACACACTGGTTTTTCTCCTTTTGTTTATGCGTTCGTGATTGGCTAACCCCAAAACTTTTTAGTATGAGTAAATGCGTTTTTGCATGTTTTGCTTCCCCAACTCATTCTTATCATGCACACTACACCATACATACTTATTCACACGCTAGTCATTGCACATGTATGATGGCTAGTATCATAGATTCTTTTTTTGCATCAAACACACTCAAACGTTCAAACTGTCATACTCATGTACAAATGTAAAATTCTTTTGCTATAAATTAATTTCTTGTAACTAACTATTTCACTTGGATCCTAACAACCAGAGAAGTATCATCTATTTAACTTAATCGTCGTCGACTTTCTCCCAGGTTTCTTTTCTTTCGGAGATCTCTGTGCTGGTCCTTCCGAGCATTCTTATACATATTTTTGGTCCTTCGAGCCGGATTTACTAATTAAAATAAACCAAATTTTTACTAAAATTTGTCATTCGTCATCAACTTTAACACCAGATTTCATCAAACCCCATTCGGTAGCGCGGTCGTTGATTATTAAAAACTTTTCGTGCAAATTATTTGACTTTATACGCAGATATAATAGACGATTCCAATTGTGCACCCACGCTTGTGCGTAAAATGTGTTCTTCACCTTGTTAAGACAATTTTCTTCATACATATACGACACATGCTTCATAGAAAAAGTACCAAGTGAGGTTAAATTTTCTTGTGCATATTTTTTTTTGTTTCGCAAAGATATTTAGTATTTTATATTCGCTTTACATGGCTCCTAAACTTTCAACCTTACGTGCTACTCGTGGAAATCTTAAGGCATCGCTTACTAGGGCAGCTTCATTCACTGAAGGCATATCCGAAGCCATAACTATCGTTGAACTTCAGGTGCGCGCAGAAAAGGTGGAAGAATTGTGGGCGAAATTCTGTTCCTCTCTGGAATTAATATATCAGTTCGCGGATGATGAGGACTATGTTGATCCAGAAAAGGAATTCGAAGAATTTGAGTCCAAGTACTTATTAGTTAAATCGGTTCTTCTGTCAGCTATTCGCGAACGAAATAAATTTAGCTCAGAGGAATTAAATCATACGGTCTTGGTGCAATCTCAACCCGCAGTTTCTCATTCTCCATGTAATGAAACCCTACCACGAATCCATATCGAACCCTTTGCCGGTGGCTATCGGGATTGGCCAGCTTTCCATGATATGTTTCAGAGTACAGTGCATACCAAAAAACACTTGACTCCAACGCAAAAGTTTCATCTTTTGCGTTCCTGTTTACGTGGGGATGCTCTTAATTTGCTTACTGACCTACCAGTTTCCGATGCTACGTATAAGCAAGCCTGGGAACGTTTGCAAAGCAGATTTGATAGGCCGCGTTATATAAATAGATCAATAGAGACGTGTATGCAACTTCCATCAGTTACTTGTTTGAATGTCAAAGCACTAATGAAAATATCGGATGGAGCAGAAGAGGTTACCCGCGGTCTGAATTCGTACAATTCTTTCAAACGGGATCCTTGGATAATCCACTCGTTGTTGGCCAAAGTTGATCCTGAAACCCAACAGGCTTGGTCCGCTGAATCTATCGGAAAGGACTACTCGACCATTCTTGAACTTGTACTTCACGACACCACAGCTTGGTCCACCTCGAAACAACTTTTTGCAATTCGGATTCGGAAAATTCTTCAACATCGCACGCGCGGGCTTCATCATTTCATCCAAACCCTCTTTCAACATCTTCAGCTTCAAAAAATGTCATCAACAACCATTCGATAAATTTCTAACCTTTTCCTAGACAAACACTGCTTCCTACAGCTGTGGCCAAAGTCAAGGACAGAAACGGAGTTTTTCACCAGATTTTTATTTTGATCGACTCTGGATCACAAGTTTCGTTTGTTACAGAATCTTGTGTCCAAAGATTAGGTCTTAAATGGACAAATGCACGAATACCTATTAATGGAATTGGTTCTACTTGTGCTGGAATATCCAGAGGTATAGTTTCCTTAGAAATTGCTTCTCGGTTCGATAACATTTGGATATCGGTGGATACCTACACATTATCGAAAGTAACTTCTGATTTACCTTCTGTCTCATTTGATGTTCGAGATTGGGGCTACATCAACCAACTTGATCTACCTGATCCTCTTTTCAATAATTCTCGTCCAATCGATTTGTTCTCGGTGCTGATAAGGCATGGACAATTTTGCAAGGCGAAAGCGTATGCGGTACCAGCGGTCATCCAATAACTCAAAAAACAATTTTTGGATGGGTACTTGCAGGACAGTTGCCGTCATACATCGATCAAGCTATTCAAGCTAACCATGCCCTTGTCAACATCGATACTATGTTGCAGGCATTTTGGACAATAGAAGAAGTCGATCCTAAGTCAATGACCTCAAAAGAGGATAAGGCGATTAAGGATCACTTTCTAAAGACACACAGAAGGGATGAACACGGAAAATACATCGTAAACCTACCCTTTAAAACCCATCCCCGTTTCGCTGACACCTTCGGAGGTGCATACTCGAGGCTAAGGACAATGGGGACTAAGTTCTCAAGAAACAGTGATCTTTTTCAATCTTATTCGCATTTCATGGAGGAGTACTTGACCCTCGGACATATGCAAAATGTGCCTCCTCATGAAGTTTACAAACCAAACGTGTTTTATCTACCACACCATGCAGTATTTAAACAAGATAATCCTTCAACCAAACTTCGCGTTGTGTTCGACGGTTCGTTCAAGGACACTAACGGAAACTCGCTTAACGATGCGCTTATGATTGGTCCTCCAATCCAGCTGACAACTGTGACTTATGGGACTTCGTGCGCTCCATACCTTTCCGTTCACGTATTGGAAGAACTAGCAAGTGACTATCGGAATGAATTTCCCGTCGCGTCCGAAGTTCTTCTACATGACTTTTACGTCGACGACGTAGTATCAGGTGGAGACTCACTTGCTGACGCGATTGATAAAAAAAACCGTTTGATCGAACTCCTTTCCTAGGACTGTATTGAACTTAGCAAGTGGCAACTTTTAAGAGACAAAATTCGCAACCAAAGTGAAAATATCTCTCTTGACTGTGAAAATGATTCGTGGACTAAAGTATTAGGACTTTATTGGAACTCTAAAATTGACTGTTTCTCTTTTCGTTTTAATATAGAATCCAGCGAAATCGTCACTAAACGCAGTATATTAAAAAATGTTGCTCGTATCTTCGACCCCTTCGGTTTTCTTGCTCCCTCGGTCGTGAAATTAAAAATAATCCTTCAGGAATTGTGGCACAAAAAGCTCGATTGGAATGATCCTCTCCCAGTTTCTATCGCTACACAATGGTGCAAATGCCACGATGAGCTTGTTATGCTAACCAATATAAGCATTCCGAGGCCAATCGGCATGTCAGACAAAATCTTTCAGCTGCATGGGTTCTCTGATGCCTCAGCTTCAGCCTATTCTGCAGTTATTTACTCGCGATATAAACTCTCTAATGGGCAAATTAAGACAAATATCGTTGCAGCCAAAACGCGCGTGGCTCCTTTAAAACAGCTCACCATTCCACGGCTCGAGTTATGTGGTGCATTATTATTGTCAAGGCTGCTAACAGCTGTACAAACATCGTTATATATAGCTTGTGCAAACATATTTGCTTGTTGCGACTCTCAAGTTGTCCTGTGTTGGTTGTCTTCTCCTCCCCGTCGGTGGGAAGCATTCGTTGGTAATCGTACTGCAGAAATACTAAATACAATACCAAGAGCACGGTGGTTCCATGTTAAATCCGAAGAAAACCCTGCGGACTGTGCTTCGCGCGGTATAGCACCTTCACATCTTATCGAACATCCCATGTGGTGGACAGGTCCATCATGGTTGCGTTAAACCGAAAACGAATGGCCCATAGCTCCAAATCTAATTGACGAACATCAAGAAAGAAAAACGAAAATGCAAGCAGTCGTTTTTCGTAACCAATCCAGATCATCCATTCGAATATTTATTATCTCGCATTTCTTCATGGCATCGGATTATTCGAGTTGTCGCATTTATCAAGCGGTTTATCTCAAATTGTAAACGTTTAACAAAATCACATACATTTCAGCTCCTCCCTTGTGAAATCAGCAACGGTAAACTTCATATCATAAGATGGGTACAAAAATGCTACTTTGGAGAAGAAATCGCATACTACTTTCAACACAAGTACTTCAAAAGAACATCTAAGATAGCAACGTTGAACCCGTTTTTAGACAGCAACCAAGTGCTTCGCTTCGGAGGCAGAATCCTAAAAGCAGATCTTCCCTTTGGAACAAAACATCCTATCATCTTACCGAAAGGGCACATCGTTACAACACTAATCGCTTTGGATCAACACGAACGGTTTCTGCATCCTGGAGTATCTGCACTTTTCATCCTTATTCGTCAAGAATATTAGATCATTGGTTGTAGAAATCTTCTGTGAAAAATAACCCACAACTGCATTAAGTGCTTTCGCCAGCGTAAACAAACGTCAACACAAATGATGGAAATCTTCATGAGCAACGTATTCAACAGAGTAGACCTTTTACACATTGCGGATGCGATTATGCAGGTCTACATATCTCTCTTCGTATGTATGGTAACGAAGGCCTTACATTTGGAGCTAGTTACCGACTTAACGACCAACACATTCCTAGCTGCTCTTCGTCGATTCATTGCTCGTCGTGGGAAGCCATCGCACATTTATTCGGACAACGCACCAATTTCCGAGGTTCGGCTAAACTGTTGTCTGAATTGCACCAACTAACCCTCTCGGAACATCACAACTCGATCATCGCAGAATCTCTTGCTCATGACGAAATCACCTGGCACTTTATTTCCCCTTCAGCCCCTCATTTCGGCGGATTGTGGGAGGCGGGGGTAAAGTCTGTCAAGCAGAATCTTCGAGGTGTTATAGGCTCTGAACTCCTTAGCTTTGAAGAGTTATACACCCTCTTAACTAAAATTGAAGCAATTATTAATTGTCGTCCTTTATGTGAAACACCTGATCATGGCTTAGACCCACTAACACCGGCTCATTTTCTTTTAGGTGAATCATACGCAGCTGTTCCGGAGCCATGGGTTGACATTCCCCAAAATCGATTGCGGTGCTGGCAATCCATTCAATCAAAGGTACAGGGATTTTGGCGCCGCTGGAGTATGGAGTATTTAACATCGCTCCAACAACGCCCCCGATGGACCCAGCTACAACGAAATATCAAAATAAATAATCTGGTAGTCATCAAAGAGCCAAATTTGCCACCAGGTAAATGGACTATGGGACGAATTTCTTCTGTCCATCCAGGAACTGATGGACAAGTTCGCGTTGTAACACTACGTACTGCCAGCGGAGATTTGAAGCGCCCAATTCACAAGCTAGCACTCCTCCCTACCAGCTGAAACTACGCTTCAGGGGCGGGGGAATGTTTGAGAATATTTGTACTGTTGGGTGAAATTATTTTTTCGACCATATCTCCAACTTCCGTCCAGTTTATAGGTTATAGGAAACTTGGCCCGAGTTGCTTCATCTGATGGAATGTTTTTACCGAGATACCATCTTCATTCCTCAATTCGAATACTTTCTTAAATCTCCGAGACCCCGTTCGTTACATACTGTTTGTAAACTCTATGGTAGGATTGTATCCAACGGATCACAGTATGCGAGTCCCTCCAAAAATACCGTCTGCTGACCTCCACAGTGTGGCACTTTAAAATTGAATTCATTAATCGAACAGCCATTACAGCTGCCTGTAGTTCCATCTTAGTTTTAGTGTGATAGCGTTTGGGCGCTAGACTAGTTTTGCCAGCAACGAAAACTACCCTTACCACACCTGCACTGTGCTATCACCGCCATTGCTTCTTCGCTTGCGTCAGCAAATATGTGCAGATCTTTCTGCACTATCTCAAAGTTCAAAAAATAAGATTGCGGAACTTGCAATGTTCTTACGTTTGGCAACTCTCCAACCCAAGTTTTCCATTGGCTGTATACAGCATCAGATATTGGTTCATTCCACTCGGTGCCAGCCTTCCACACCATACTCATAAGCACCTTCGATGTGACCATAAAGTCTGCCAAAAAACCAAGGGGATCGAACACTATTAATACTAAGTAGCTCTCCTTTCATTGGCTTCCTCTCAAAGTATAAAATTTCAGCGGGTAATTTATTAAACCTTAAAACGAAAACGAAAACGTCAGACTTAGGTAACCAATGCATTCCTAAAATTCGTTAAATCTGATTTTCCACGTTAACGGCTTCATTCTGCTCACTTGCGGCGCTCCCTGCAGCTATTCTCAATCTATCCGAATAAGATGTTATGTTGCAAGGCTCGAACCCACTAGATTTATATATAAATATGAATAATGGTTTTAAGTACTTCAATACATTTTTAGCGCCCTACACACTATCAATGTTATTTTCAATATCACTTGAATGGGTTATCATCCAAGCAACATTGATCGTTTGTGTGCTCTTCAATATTCTTGTCAAGTAACGTTGCTACATTGACGAAATTCAAAACTGATTTGGTTTTCGTCAATTTTCATTGTCACTAGATTGATGATATGTAGGGTGCATTGATTTTACTTGTCAATGTTTTCATTTACGAAATAGTAATCGTAGAGGCAAGATGTCTGATTTTCGACAATGTACACGGGAATTTTTAAGTGAGTTTATATGTGTTCTACTCAGTTAAACTGTGCGCTCGCTTGGAAGTGTTATTGCAGATCCGTCGATGTAGTTCGTTTTTCACCTCCTGAGGTAGTTGTGTAGTGCACAGCTTGCTAAAACGACAAAGTCGATGGTTTCCAAGGGCGAATGACTATTTGTATGAAAAACACTGTATCGGGACAAGAGAACGCCAAATGCGTTTTCTACAACTTGTCGTGCAGCTTTTTATTAAAATATACCCGGTCTGCATTCAATGTATGCCTTGAAAACAGTTTAATCATATCTTTCCGCAACCGAAACACTTTGTCGCTAATAAATACGTATGGAATTGTAGAATCGTAATTATTGGGAATTTTCGGTTCTGGTACGAGTATTTTAAGTCGTTTGTTAACAAGATCTTAATAAAAATCTGTATACTCTAGCAGGTACAAATTATTGTCTATTCTCGTAGGCACATATGAAACGACTAAACAGAATTTACGTAAAAATATTGTCAATGTTCATTGATACGTGTGGTGGTGATATTTTATCAATGTTACTTGACAAAAAAATGCGTCGATTATACGAGTACTTGTAAATTAACATTGATCGTGTGTGGGGCGCTTTTGATATATTGAGCTATAGAAGGAGAACATGTACCACCGAAGATAAATCTCTCCATTACATATGTCTGCACTGGCCTTTGAGGATCTTCCCTCCAATGAAACCGCTGGCTATCTTGTTCTTCTTCTAAAATCTGAATTTGGTGAAACATTTCCTTAATGTCACCGTAAACTGCAACTGTTGCTTGCCTTAATTTAAAAAGTATTGAAATTAATGACTGGTTTATGTCTGGACCTGAAAGTAGAGCTTTATTAGGTGAAAAGTGTTCAACTTCTGTGGCAGCGTCAAAAACAAGACGTATGCTTTTTTTATTAATATTTTTGACACCAAAATGTGGCAAGTAAAATGTTTTAGCAGTACGACAATTTACTTCGGCTGGACTGAGCTTCCTAGCATACCCCTTTTCAATGTAAGAATTTACTTTGGCACGGTATTGCTCAGCATACTCCTGATCTCGGGCCATCTTTCGTTCTACGCCTTCGAGCCGGTTATACGCCATTTTAAAACTGTCAGGAAAGGAAAACGAAAAGGACTCTTCCTTCCACAAAAGTCCGGCTTCATAACTTTAGTATATTGACTTATCAGTCATCGAGATTGTAAGAGATCCATGATGAACACACACGCAGCATATGGTAACACATACACAGAAGTAGAGTATGGGTTGGAGGAATTCCATTCTTGCACTCTCTTTACTCTTGCTTGTCTCGTGTGCATGTACGATAAGCAGTCTTAATAGGACCATCGCACAGTGTGACAATTCGCTCATTTAGCGGGATTAAATTAATAGCGCTTAGATTTAAATGTTTTTGTGAAATGTTTTTTAATTACTTTTATGAGAATTATTTATAGAATGAAATGTAATAAATTTTGTAAGCATATCTATAACAGTTGTGATGAAAAAAAAACATACAACGGCCAATAATTTGCATTTTATTACTCAGTTGGTATATTTAACAATTATAGAACTTCGTGTTCAATTAATGCTTTTTTTTGTTTTTGGAATGCATCGAAGACGTACCAAAAATGGATCTGAGAATACTAGCAACCTATTAAGAAGGTCAGTATTCGTATCCACTCGCGAGGTTTTCCTGGTAAACAGCTCCCTAAATTTTCGATTGTCCTTGTTTCTAGCTTCTTGAGCTTCCTCGGAAAGTTGTCTAATTGGAAGTATACAAGTAGAAATTATTTGTTTCCCATGAAATAATACCTTATGTACACTTACTGGCATACAAAACCAGCCATACTTTCTGATATATAGCTCTCTCGTTTCTCTTGCAAATGTTTCAAAGGCATCTATGTCAATTGGAAACCCAGACCCAATCGCTTCAAACATTATGTGAAATTTTTTGATCATTTCCTTATCAATCCCTGTTATTTCAGCAGTTTTTTCCTCATCTCTGAAAAATCTTCTGGCCGTGTTTCCATCATTCGTATTGCCTGACTGTTGAGTTGGCATATCAACCAATAACCCTGTTTTCGCTCTAAATCTATCCTGAATCAACTTTTTTCTTGCTTTAACCTTTTCTTTACTCTCTTGGTCTCTAACCTGCCAAACTTTAACATCCAGTCTATAAGCGATATGTAGGATACTGGGTACATTCCATAAATCGGATCCAAGAGTGAAGGGGACTTAGCCCATAGGAAATTGTTTGTTGGTCCACTTGCTTTTCTGAAAGTTTGATTGAATTGTTCATTCAAGATTTCAGTTCATGTTTGATGGTATTTGGATATGAAAGCTGTCATTATTTATCTCAACTGGCTGTAACATTTTAATTTGTTCTTGTATTGAATCTAAAAAATTGACTTAAGCAAAAAACTAACCTCTTTTTGGAAAACGTATTGATAATTGCTTAACTGCAATAGCAGTATTTCTCTTTCCAACTTTCTTAAGATTTATTTCATTCGCAGTTCTGATTTCTTCAGCGCTACATGAATCTAGAAGTGTTTGTACTTTTCTCTTCTTGGTCTTCTCACAGCACTCTTCCTAATACGAGGGCGGGTCAATAAGTCCGTGACTTTTTGAATTTCTGACCTCTTTACTGAAACAGCAACACTGCTCCTGTCAACAGGCATCTGTCAGTTGACTCCTGTCAAAATTTAAACTTGCTGCGTCAGTTAGTTTGTGTTTGACAGCTATTTTTATCAGACTACTCACTAATTTGAGGAGAAAATGGAAAAAAGTGAATTTCGTGTGCTTATTAAGCATTATTTCTTGCGAAAAAAAACCATTACCGAGACCAAGGCTAAGCTTGATAAATACTATGGGGACTCTGCACCATCGATTTCAATGGTAAAAAAGTGGTTTACTGAATTTCGTTGTGGCCGTACAAGCACTGAAGATGCCGAACGTCCTGGACGCCCAGTTGAGGTCTCTACACCCGAAACAATCGAAAAAATTCACGATATGGTGTTGGCCGACCGAAGATTGAAAGTGCGAGAGATTGTGGAAGCCGTAGGGATCTCGCATGGCTCAGTGGTTTCAATTTTGAATGATCACTTGGGCATGAGAAAGCTTTCCGCAAGATGGGTGCCGCGTTTGCTCACAGTCGACCACAAACACATGTGCAGTTGCCATGGCAAAAATCCATGAATTGGGCTATGAATTGCTCCCTCATCCACCCTATTCTCCAGATTTGGCTCCGAGCGACTACTTCTTGTTCCCAAACCTGAAGAAATGGCTTGGTGGAAAAAGATTTGACTCCAATGATGAAGTCATCTCGCAAACAAAGGCCTATTTTGAGGACCTCGACAAAACATTTTTTTTGGAAGGGATAAAAAAATTGGAGAAGCGTTGGACAAAGTGTATAGAGCTCAAGGGAGACTACGTTGAAAAATAAAATTATTTTTTTATCAAAAAATCTGTGTTTTAATCCAAAAGTCACGGACTTATTGACCCGCCCTCGTACCATGGTGCCATGAGATGAAGAGAGAATTTCATCTAAAACAGTTTGTGATACTGTTAAAGTTTCATTTAACCAGGCACAATTATTGTTTTCGAAGCGTTCTCTATGGCGACCATTTTTGGCCATTTTTTCGTCAAACCTCAAACATAAATTTTTCAAAGTTGCCTTTAATGACTTAATTGCCTCTTCAGAAAATGAAAAATTATTAAAACAATCCATTTCGAAAGCAAATACAGCATCGAAGTGCTTAATTTTGATTTTAGAAATCCAAACATCAAAAATTTGTTTTTTCGTTATTTCGGTTGCCATCCTAAAATACGAAAAATTTAGTATGGGTGTCGCACCTGTGCGCAAAAAGTCAAAACACTTTTTGTTCCACATATATAAGGCTTTAAAACAAAAATGGTGTCAACCTTGAAAAACATTGAACAATTACACTTTTGGTCTAATGAACACATAAAACACATAATTTATCACTAAGTTTTTACACTCAAGCACCCCTAATTTTTACGAAAACACTTTTTATCCCAAAACAACTTACCTTAATATTCAACAATTTTATATTTATTAAAAAAAAAAATTAAACTTTTACTTAACGCCACGCGAACCACTTGAAAAAAAAACTTTACCGCTTGCCTTTAAAGCTGACCTTCTTATGAATAATTGTACAAAACTTGATCTTTGATGTCAATTTTTTTTGTTGCACATGCTTTTAACATAATTTTTTTTTGCAGTCATTCAGTGGGAGGTTTTAGCTTTAAGGGGAACCGTTTTTTGTTTACAATGCACAAATGTCCATTTTTGAATTAAATCCCGCTAAATGTGCAAATTGTCACACTGTGCATCGTGGCGTTCATTGAAGAGCCGACTCTACATTTTGGCAACAAGGATTAAAGGTAAAACAGCGGCATAGATTTTGATGTACAAGTGAAAAAAAGTGAAGATAATAAATAAATAAATACGGTAGTTTTATAAAAAAAGTGAAAGTGAAATTCATTGGTAGGTACAATAGAAACTAGTAAAACAAAAAAGAAGAACAAAGAAATTGGAAATAATAATTAAATTAATAAGTGCAGTTGCATTCAAAGAAATGTATGTATATGTATGTATGTACATGCAATAGAAAGATACTTATCGGTAGGAACAGAAAATGGTGCAAATGTACCGTCATTAAATATAAAAATACTTATCAGATGATACAGTTATATATAGGTTAGCAAAACAGAATTGGTGCAAATGTGCCTTCATTTGATTGAGAAAATTTGCAGTTAGTTTGCAGTTAGTACAATTACATGTATGTACATTAGTGAAATTCAATTGGTACAAATGTGCCTTCATTCAATTGAAAAATCTTTCATGTATACAAGTTATATAAAAATTGAACTGCTGCAAAGGGGCCCTCATTAAATTGAAAATGCATACATACATACATACATATGTCGAATAATATTAAATGATGTTTGATGTATTTTATTTCCGCATAGGCAATTCTTTCAAATAAAAGAAGGATGTCTAACACATTGTCCAACATTGAAAACTTTGACGTCGACGGGGACAATATATCTGTTGGTATAAGATGGGAGAAATGGAAAAGGGCTCTCGATGTTTATATGGAAGCGGCAAATGTCGACTTGCCATTTAAAAAGAGAGCAACTTTGCTTCATTTCGGAGGACTTAGCTTACAGGAGATTTTTTACAGTCTGTCAGAACCGAATGCTGATCCATCTAAAAAAGACGACGTTTTTCCGATAGCCATAAAGAAGTTGGACAATTACTTTTTACCACGAAATAGCAAAGTATATGAACGACACGTATTTAGATTAATTAAGCAAGATAGGAATGAGAAGTTTGAAAAATGTTTGGTCCGTTTAAGAAGTCAGGCAAGTAAATGTGGGTTTGAAAAAGTAGAAGAAAATATTTTAGATCAGATTACTGAAAAGTGAACATCAGAAGAGTTGAGGAAAAAGATTCTGACAATAGGTGACAATGTCACTTTAGAAATAATAATAATAGAAGCAAGTACACTCGAAATTGTTAATCACCAATTGGAAGAATATGGAAAGAAATTAACGAAATAGCAAGCAAAAATAAAAATAACTTTCAAAAGAAATGTGAATTATCAAAATCGGTTTAAAGAAGACGAAAAGAAATCATGTGGCAGGTGCGGTAGCAGAAATCACTACTCTCAAGATATCAATTGTTGGGCAAGAGGTAAAAAATGTCACATCTGTGGCCGTTTAGGGCATTTTAGACAGTATTGCAAAACACGAAAGAGAGAATTAACTTAAAAAAAATGAAAATACAACATCAAGTAATAAAAGAGCTAAAAAAGAGGAAGTTGATTGTGTAGATGAAGAAAAGGAGTACGTATTTCATTTAGATGGAGACACAAAAATTATATGCAGAGGAGGTGCAGATATTGAATTAATAATAGATTTAGGATGTAAATATAACTTGTTAACAGATAAGACATGGCAGGGCATGAAAAATAAACAAATTAAAGTTTACAGTCAAGTAATAAAACCGAAAAAAGTTTTCTTGGCGTATGGCAGTAGAAATAGAGGTTAATAGGATTAAGACCAGAGCTACATTTAATGTGATAGCGGGGGGAACAAATAATCTATTAGGAAAAGTGACTACTATCCTGTTGCAAGTGTTGAAAATCGGAATTCATGTGAACCATGTGAAAAAAAAGTATTTTCTAAGTTCAAGGACGTTTTGGTAGAAATTCCTATAAACAAATCAGTGAAACCGATTTCTCAGCCTCGTAGGAGAATACCTATTCCCTTAGAAGCTGTGAGGGGGTAGTCAACTTTATCGATGACATTTTTGTTTTTGGAAGCACAGCAGAGCAACATGATAAGCGACTGGAATTATTGCTAACGACTCTTAAGGAAAACAATGTCTTTCTGAATAATGAAAAATGTATTTTTAAGGTTCAGTAGATTGAACTTTTGGGACACGAGCTAAAACCTCAGAGCATCAAACCATTACAAAAATATATAAAAAGTATCACTGATTTCACAGCCCCCGTAACAATCGAAGAACTCCAAAGTTTTTTGTGATTGGTAAATTTTATAGGTAAATGGATCCCCAATCTGGCTACGACAACAGAACCGTTGAAAAGATTGTTAAGGAAAGGATTTGGAAAAAAACGCCAAGTTAGACGAATTCTGGTTAACAGAGCAGGAGTTAGCATTTCAGACCCTACAAAAATGTCTAAGAAATATGAAATCATTGAGATACTATGATGTTGATGATAGGACGCAGATCATAGCAAATGCGAGTCCGGTCGGACAAAACGGTAACAAACTGCGAGCAAAGATATAGTCAAACGGAGAAGGAAGCTCTTTCATTAGTCTGGGCAATAGAACACTTCGATATATACCTCTTTGGAAAAGAATTTGACCTGATAACTGACCATAGGCCTTTATAAATAATGTTTGGCCCTAAATCAAAACCGTGCGCCCGAATCGAAAAATGAGTTTTAAAATATAAGATTATTTACAAGCCGGGCAAAATGAATATAGCTGACCCGCTATCGCGTTTGTGCGGATATTCCAACACACCCCCATCAGATGAAGATGTTTATGTACAAGAGGTCGTTGAACAGTCAAGACCTGTTTCTACATCAATTCAAGACATTTGCAAATTTTCCGAAACAGACCCCGAAATTAGCAGTGTTAAAAAAGCTATTTATAATAATGACTGGGATGATTAGGTAAAAAGATATAACATTTTTGAGAACGAACTATGTTTTTATGATAATATACTTTTAAGGGGTAATAAAATAGTTATCCATGAGAAACTAAGGAAAAATGTATTCGACGCAGCACATGAAGGTCACCCAGGCATAGTTGGTTGCTATGAAAGGTAGGATTAGAACGAAAGTATGGTAGCCGGGAATAGACAAAGATGTTGAAAATCTTATCAAAACATGCAGTGGTTGTGCAATGGTTTCCATGCCGCATCCACCGGTACCAATGAAAAGGCGTGAGCTTCCGGTCACAGCCTGGGTGGATATTGCAATTGATCTAATGGGACCACTTTCAAATAACGAGTTCCTTTTCGTTATAGTAGATTACTATAGTCGTTATAAGGAAATAAAAGTTTCTAAAAGCACTGCTAGTACTAACATTATAAACATGTTACGAGAAATTTTTAGCAGCCTTGTTTATCCTGTATCGATTACAGCAGATAACGGAAAACAGTTTACAAGTTATGAATTTAAGGAGTTCTGTAAACAGTGCAATACCTTACCTTTCAATAGCGTTCCATATTGGCCTCAACAAAATGGAGAATTAGAGTGACAGAATCGTGATATTTTGAAGCGTTTAAAAATAGGAAAAATAGAATGCAAAACACTTAAAGATAGCTTGTGGGAATACCTGATGATGTACAATAGTACTCCTCATTCGGTTACCGGGAAAACACCTTCAGAATTATCTTCAACAGATTAAATAGGGACAGAATTCCAGCGATTGAGTCAATAGAGAAAAAGATATATGATTCGGATGTACGAGATAGGGACAAAGAAAAAAAAGAAAAAAACAAAAAATATGCTGACAGAAAAAGAAAAGCTAGTAGTTCGGATATAAGGGTAGGGAACAAAGTATATGTAAAAAACCTGGATAAACAAAACAAGCTGAGTTCAAACTTTAGTGCATTTCCGTTTACAGTAAAGAGTGCTCATGGTGGAGATATTACGGTTAAAAATGAAAAATGATCGGGCAAGACCTTAAGAAGAAACATTGTTCATCTTAAAAAAAAAAAATTGAATTTTCTTTTATAATATGTACTGAAATATCAACGAAATATTAAGTCGAATTAAATAAGATTATATTTGTTATATGACACTTGTCGATGAATTGTATATTATAATTTCTTAAAAAAAAGAATTCAAGCTTATGTTGAGACCACTTAATTCATTCTAAGGAAATTTATATTGTAAAGAAAACAATTTGTTAAAGGTTATTCAAATAAAAAACAAAATATAAAAATCAGAAGAGATGTAGTATATTGAGTTATCAGTCATCGAGATTGTAAGAGATCCATGATGAACACACACACAGCATATGGTAACAACATACACAGAAGTAGAGTATGGGTTGGAGAAATTCCATTCTTGCACTCCCTTTACTCTTGGTTGTCTCGTGTGCATGTACGATAAGCAGTCTTGATCTGACCATCACCCTTAGACACAGCTGGCTTCACATCAGGTTTTATGCCAAAAGTTTCCGTCTCAAAGAACGACTTCATCATAATACTTAGTTCTTCCAATTTTCTCCCAGTGTCCTCTGGTGCCTTTCTTATGTGTATAAGTCGTCTATTCTTTTGCCTCTCATTGCAGCTTGTCGGCCCGTAGGCTATCCAACCAAGTCTGGTTCTGACTGCAATCGGTCCAGAATCTAATGAAGCGCGTGAACATTCCATTGGCACTGTCAGGAAAGAGGGAGCTAAGCTGATAAGTAATTTTGGCTGAATGTTTTCATATTCACTGAATGGCAGTCCTAAAAGATGATAATTTTTATTTTTTTCAAATTACTCACCACAACGCAAACTTTGTGTTGGCAATGACAGACTGATTGACTTGTAAACATTTGACAGTTGATATGATTCAGCATTTTCCGCCACTCCGCCGATAGTTAGATCAACAACTTCTGAAGTTTGCTTAACTATTTTATCCTTAAGCCACTGTAATTCCAAGGAATCGGGTTTGCCATGTATTCCTAGTTGACGTGCTAAGTCCTGGTCTATCATTGTTACATTAGCTCCATCGTCTACGAAGGCATAGGTTTTAAGTGTCCTTTCGTTGTTATAAAGTTTGGTCAGCAAAATTTGAAACAAAATGTGTTCTTGGTTGTTGTTGTTATCCTTGTGGCAGCTTCTGTTATCTTGTGAAGTCGACTTAGCTGATTGTGTATGTTCTTGAACTGGTTCTATCGTTTGTTGCTGCCTCATGGCAATCGTCGCGTTTGTTGTGTTGTTGTATCTATTTGGGGTGCAATGTAGGAAGCAGTGGGTGATGATATGAACACCCTTCCACTCCCCAGTATTTTCGCTTAAGACATCGGTTTACTTGATGGCCCAATTTTAGACAGGAGAAACATGCTTTCGAGCCTTTAACTTTCTTCCCTCACAGAGTGTACATTTTTGTTGTTTGACACTAACGATTTTGAAATGTGTAGAGTTTCGTCTCCTTTGACCATTTTCGAATCTGGCTTTGGCTTTCAGTTCCGCCTGATTGGGATGATGAAGGTAATGCATCTGTCACTATATTGGCCAGTCGCCTCAGTTTGTTAAGCCATTGACTGAAGTCAACAATTGTTGACGGGCTTTCTAGTTCCAGGCATTTTTCAGCCCATTGCATCTGTTTAGACGTTGGTAGCGTTATGACGAGTTCACTTAAAAGGGGTGGATTCGAAAGATGGTAGTGTCCTCGAGCATTTTGTAAGAATGTGGCCATATTAGTCATTTTATTCGCAAAGCCTACCAGTTGCATTAGATGAACTTCGGCTATCGGTGCTTTAAAACGAATCTTTTCAATCTGACTTTTAATCAACTGCTCTGGACGTCCGAATGTAGTCTCAATTGTCTTCATAATGGCCTTAACATTGTTCGAATTAGGGAGCAAAGACTCAACTGTTTCTCGTGCGAGCCCCTTCAAAGAGTCTCGTAGGCGTATAATATTGTGCAATGGGGAGTATTCAAACTCTAAGGTAGTGCTGTTAAAGGCGTCGACTAATGTCTGCCACTTTTCTGGCTTTCCAGTAAATGGTGGCAGTGGATAGATTTTTTTATGTCTATGAACTAACTGTCCTTGGCTACCATCATTGAAGGGAGACTCTCGGGTTAAATTTTGTGAAGTGGAATAAACTGCTGTGGTGGTCCTTGCAAAACCGTTCGCTGCTGTGTAGACTGTAAGTGAGGGTTGTATGTGGTCTATGAGACGTGAGGACGATTGCGACGAAGTTTACGTCAGGTTAGATGTACTTGGTGCTTCCCTAACCTCACTTCTTAATTCGGCCATGTTGTTTTGAATAAGTTGATTATTCGACAATATTAATACCTGCATAGCTTGCATCTGGCGGCTGGATTCATTTAGCATTTCTGTTATTTTTAATTCGAACTCGCGTGAAAGAGATTCAGTATCTTTTTGGGAATTTTTATAAGGAGCATTACTTACGGTTTCTTTGGTAGTTGACATAGCGGCTGATATGGGATGGGCTGTACATGGTTGTGACGGCGGTAAAGAATATTGTAGTGGCAACGTAGATGGCGGTGGGAGATATGCCGAAGGCTGTGTAGATAACTGCGGCAACTGTGCAGAAAAAGAGTGCGGCAGGAAAACAAAAGGCTGTGATGACTTAATGGAAGTCTGCGGCGGCTGTGCAGCAGTCTGTATTGGCTGTGTAGCTGACTGCGGCGGACTAGCAGAATACTGTGACGACTCTGTACTGTAGCAGTCTGCGGCAGGAGAAGAAGGACACTTCGTTCGGATAGTGTTGAACAAAAAACGGGAGAACAAATACCGTAACAAACGGAATCAAATTTAATAGAAATTAAAAAATATTACCACAAGAAGAATAAAGTTGGCGCCACAAACTTTTTCACAAATTTGTGAGCATGACAGCGAAAATATCGCAAACGACAAAAACTGCTTTCATTCCTTGAGAAAAATATCTCAATTAATGTCATCGAATTCTATTGGCCAGAACATGATTAAAACCAGACATCGCCCTTTTGCTTATAATATACAGAAAAGAACAAAAGAAAAGCGTTTCCTGTAAAATTAATCATTTGTTGCTTACGATAAATTTTCGGAAAGGGTTCTGTTGCTTTCCCCTCGAAGCGTCGAATTAACTCCAATAAAATAAAACAACACTTTTAACATCTACTGTGTATCGAAAATTGATATGCTGTTTTCTTGGGTTTATTCTCTAAAAAGTACATTTATTCAACGTTACAAATTTAAATATATGAGACTTACTCTTGTCTTGCTTCTCAGAATACAAAAAGGGAAAGACTATATGATTACAATGACAAACTATTTATATTGAAAGGGAATGAACAATCAATTTATTTTAGACATGGATGTTCGCTGTGATTATGCTGCGTTATCGACGTGATCATTTTCAACAGGTTCCAAATATCATTTTCATATACATATATTCTAAGACACAGTTCTTATCGTTTAATCAGTTTCTTTACTCATTTCCTTGCCTAAGTCATTCACTCAGTTGCGTAACATGTAGATTAAAGCTCGTCACCTATAGTAGGCGATCAAAGTGAATACCAAAAAATATCGCTTGATGATAGTACTATAAGTTTTGTATACAATGCTTAAAGCTTCCAGATCATGATCGATATCGGCAGAAAAATTGAAAAGAGAGCAATTGTAAAATGCACCAGCCATATCGGTAGATTAAAAGTGCTAGTTTTTTTTTTATCCAAATCGAATGTTGGGTATAAAAAAAAATCTGCTTACCAAATTTCACTTTGTGATGTCTTCGTCGATATATTTAACTAAGCACTCTGGGAAACCTCTTCTTAAAAACCACTCCGATTCTTTGATTCTCCGATAGATTTTCTACCTCATAAGACAGACTCATTCTCTCACAATTTAAATTGTTAGCTTTACCTCTCTGCCGATTTTCTTTCCCAACGGGCACGCTTAAAAACTGCTCACCATTTGACATAACCTTGCCAAATACCTTTGAAATCAGTTGCCTTCAAATGATTCACTTAACAGAAATACATGCTCCACAATTGGTTGTGATTAGATGAATCAAGAAACTCCTAACACGTATTCAACGCTTTATTAAACTTTGTTAAAAAAAATATTAAATAAACAAAAGAACCTATTTTTGATAAACAGAACTCAATAAGGCAATTATCTAACTAGCATGCATGTATCTCCCACTGGAATTCCGGATGGCGTATCGAATATCCAGGTGTCCATGTAAAGACATATCTTCTATCTACCATAAACATTTTGCTCGATGCGTACATATACTCGTTGTAATAATCGTTTTTAAAATAACAATTATCTCCATTAAGTTCAATGTGCCAGGCTCCTTTATTACCCGGAATGCCGCCATCGACCCATGTGAACACGTAACGTCTGTCCTTGTCATAAGGTTCAGAACCTGCCGCATATAAATAATTATTATCATGGGCTACATTTCGGAAATAAAATTTATCGCCATCATTTTGGACAGTCCAGTCGCCTTGAATGACTTGATCTCCTGGCGTCCATGTTAATACTCTGCGTCTATCTCTATTCCAGTTGTATTGCGAACTGGCAGCATACAAGTATTCCCTTTCACCCCTATTGTAGATGCAAACTTTTGACGCAAAGAATAAATTTTTGGCACATCCCCTCATGCTGTTGATCATGTCATTAATTAATTGCTTCTTTTCTTCGGGGATGTTTTTGTAGTTTACCATCTTTATTAGGCGGCTCACGTAATCGGCTATCTTTAGAACGGCATCATTGTTCAGATCGTTTGAGATTTCTAGCTTCCTATATAGGGCAACCAGTCCCGCAGCTATTTGAGATATGTAATTGTTGCTGTACATGTCATCGGCTAAATTACTTGCCGACACAGTGGGATATATTTCCTTTACAATCTGTTGCATGATATTGTCCGATACATCTTCTCGAAAATGGTGTAAGGCATTTGCCAAAGTTTCCACTTGGACGTTCTTTTGATAGTTCCTCCCATAGATGGATGTTTTAAGAGTACTCGCTGCGGTAAACGTTATGTCAGCCACAGTGTCATCGATGACCGATTGCGCCTTTTCCTTTATCTCTTTAGGCACTTTGCCCTGACGTACTACTTCCGATTCCATAGCTTTAACTAAATCGATCATCTTGTATGGATCGCGATGTCCGTTCGCTCGCATTTCATATCGTAGTGCACTTAAAACGTAATAAGAGCTTTCGATTTTCGTTAAGGCCTTTGCAAAGTCTAAAAGAATCTCAGCATTACCTTGAGAGTTTGCATACACGTCGTGAACGATCTTAGTGACCTTGGCGCTCCTGTCATCGTCAGATATTTTAAAAAGAAGTGTTTGCGCTCCTGAAAATCGCCGAGATCGTACTTCATCTGCAATATCTGAAGGCAGTCGCCTACTTGCCTCGTCTTGTGATCTTTGTTCTATGTGCTTTTGCAAAGTTTTTAATTGTGTGTCCAGTGCATTGTAGAGATTGGTAAGTCTTGTAATCGCGATGTCATACTTTCCACTGCCACTAGAATTTTCACGACGTTCGTCTTGTAGTTGCTGTTTGAGTTTTTCAAATTCTTGCTCAAGTGTAGCTAAACGTCCTTTATATTCTGTACTGTTGTTATTCGATATTAGTGCTGTGTTGATCCTCAAAATTTCGGTTTGCACTTTTAATAGATTATTTTGAATATCATTGATTCGTTCATCACTGATCGAATTTGAGGATGGTCTTTGAAAAGATCCCTCACTTTCTGTGGCAACATTTGGATTTAAACTCCACAGCACGATAATAGTTAAAATAGAAGAACGCGACGTAAGAATCATCACTTTAATTATGAATGTACTCGTAAATTGTCGGTGTATGCGCCAGGAAATTATAAGTTAAACTGATCAACAATTCTGTGTTTACGTATCTTTTATAGGAGTATCTACGTATACATGTTTTCCATATGAGGTACAATACCTCGCGATGCCTTATTATTATCATAAAATTGACCTGCAAGTTCAGCAAATTGCTGAGTCAACGGAAATATAATTTTACAGTTTCGCTTGATACTTTTCGCACTGTTATTTTTGTTATTATTATTATTTTTTTTTTTTTGGGATTGGATTGGAGGTATGGAATTTTACAATTGAAGGCACTTGATACTCACATTTTAATGTCTACAAGATTTGCTAGACGATCTTGGGGATATTAAATAAATTCAAAGTTGGCACCATCAAATCTTAAACCGATACACATGTTTACTTCACACACCAAGTCTTGTCCCCTAAAATAGAATGGAACCAGTCAAACAGCTTCATGTTTGGCAATAATTACTAAGCCTTCAAAATGACTCCAACTCCAATTGAATCATTAATTTAAACCAATCTTAGATGGACTAGTTTGTGCAATTACTCTGACCCAACCTAGAAGTTGTTTCCAAGATTGGTTAGTTCTCTCCATAGAAGGGAGTTATCGATCTTCAACGCAGTGATATCAGTATTCTTTATCGTGGGCTTCATATAAACTTAAAGTTAATAGGGATATGGGCGAAGTAAAACAGTTTGGAAGAGGAGTAATATCGGGTAAGTGAGTAAGAATTAGCCCTTAAATCGATGTTGTCGCAAGCCCGATACGGAAGGCCGGATCTTAGGGTGGAGACAACCTATCATTTTTTTTGGAAGGGATAAAAAAATTGGAGAAGCGTTGGACAAAGTGTATAGAGCTCAAGGGAGACTACGTTGAAAAATAAAATTATTTTTTTATCAAAAAATCTGTGTTTTAATCCAAAAGTCACGGACTTATTGACCCGCCCTCGTACCATGGTGCCATGAGATGAAGAGAGAATTTCATCTAAAACAGTTTGTGATACTGTTAAAGTTTCATTTAACCAGGCACAATTATTGTTTTCGAAGCGTTCTCTATGGCGACCATTTTTGGCCATTTTTTCGTCAAACCTCAAACATAAATTTTTCAAAGTTGCCTTTAATGACTTAATTGCCTCTTCAGAAAATGAAAAATTATTAAAACAATCCATTTCGAAAGCAAATACAGCATCGAAGTGCTTAATTTTGATTTTAGAAATCCAAACATCAAAAATTTGTTTTTTCGTTATTTCGGTTGCCATCCTAAAATACGAAAAATTTAGTATGGGTGTCGCACCTGTGCGCAAAAAGTCAAAACACTACTTTTTGTTCCACATATATAAGGCTTTAAAACAAAAATGGTGTCAACCTTGAAAAACACTGAACAATTACACTTTTGGTCTAATGAACACATAAAACACATAATTTATCACTAAGTTTTTACACTCAAGCACCCCTAATTTTAACGAAAACACTTTTTATTCCAAAACAACTTACCTTAATATTCAACAATTTTATATTTATTAAAAAAAAATTAAACTTTTACTTAACGCCACGTGAACCACTTAAAAAAAAAACTTTACCGCTTGCTTTTAAAGCTGACCTTCTTATGAATAATTGTACAAAACTTGATCTTTGATGTCAATTTTTTTTGTTGCACATGCTTTTAACATAATTTTTTTTTGCAGTCATTCAGTGGGAGGTTTTAGCTTTAAGGGGAACCGTTTTTTGTTTACAATGCACAAATGTCCATTTTTGAATTAAATCCCGCTAAATGTGCAAATTGTCACACTGTGCATCGTGGCGTTCATTGAAGAGCCGACTCTACATTTTGGCAACAAGGATTAAAGGTAAAACAGCGGCATAGATTTTGATGTACAAGTGAAAAAAAGTGAAGATAATAAATAAATAAATACGGTAGTTTTATAAAAAAAGTGAAAGTGAAATTCATTGGTAAGTACAATAGAAACTAGTAAAACAAAAAAGAAGAACAAAGAAATTGGAAATAATAATTAAATTAATAAGTGCAGTTGCATTCAAAGAAATGTATGTATATGTATGTATATACATGCAATAGAAAGATACTTATCGGTAGGAACAGAAAATGGTGCAAATGTACCGTCATTAAATATAAAAATACTTATCAGATGATACAGTTATATATAGGTTAGCAAAACAGAATTGGTGCAAATGTGCCTTCATTTGATTGAGAAAATTTGCAGTTAGTTTGCAGTTAGTACAATTACATGTATGTACATTAGTGAAATTCAATTGGTACAAATGTGCCTTCATTCAATTGAAAAATCTTTCATGTATACAAGTTATATAAAAATTGAACTGCTGCAAAGGGGCCCTCATTAAATTGAAAATGCATACATACATACATACATATGTCGAATAATATCAAATGATGTTTGATGTATTTTATTTCCGCATAGGCAATTCTTTCAAATAAAAGAAGGATGTCTAACACATTGTCCAACATTGAAGACTTTGACGTCGACGGGGACAATATATCTGTTGGTATAAGATGGGAGAAATGGAAAAGGGCTCTCGATGTTTATATGGAAGCGGCAAATGTCGACTTGCCATTTAAAAAGAGAGCAACTTTGCTTCATTTCGGAGGACTTAGCTTACAGGAGATTTTTTACAGTCTGTCAGAACCGAATGCTGATCCATCTAAAAAAGACGACGTTTTTCCGATAGCCATAAAGAAGTTGGACAATTACTTTTTACCACGAAATAGCAAAGTATATGAACGACACGTATTTAGATTAATTAAGCAAGATATGAATGAGAAGTTTGAAAAATGTTTGGTCCGTTTAAGAAGTCAGGCAAGTAAATGTGGGTTTGAAAAAGTAGAAGAAAATATTTTAGATCAGATTACTGAAAAGTGAACATCAGAAGAGTTGAGGAAAAAGATTCTGACAATAGGTGACAATGTCACTTTAGAAATAATAATAATAGAAGCAAGTACACTCGAAATTGTTAATCACCAATTGGAAGAATATGGAAAGAAATTAACGAAATAGCAAGCAAAAATAAAAATAACTTTCAAAAGAAATGTGAATTATCAAAATCGGTTTAAAGAAGACGAAAAGAAATCATGTGGCAGGTGCGGTAGCAGAAATCACTACTCTCAAGATATCAATTGTTGGGCAAGAGGTAAAAAATGTCACATCTGTGGCCGTTTAGGGCATTTTAGACAGTATTGCAAAACACGAAAGAGAGAATTAACTTAAAAAAATGAAAATACAACATCAAGTAATAAAAGAGCTAAAAAAGAGGAAGTTGATTGTGTAGATGAAGAAAAGGAGTACGTATTTCATTTAGATGGAGACACAAAAATTATATGCAGAGGAGGTGCAGATATTGAATTAATAATAGATTTAGGATGTAAATATAACTTGTTAACAGATAAGATATGGCAGGGCATGAAAAATAAACAAATTAAAGTTTACAGTCAAGTAATAAAACCGAAAAAAGTTTTCTTGGCGTATGGCAGTAGAAATAGAGGTTAATAGGATTAAGACCAGAGCTACATTTAATGTGATAGCGGGGGGAATTAATAATCTATTAGGAAAAGTGACTACTATCCTGTTGCAAGTGTTGAAAATCGGAATTCATGTGAACCATGTGAAAAAAAAGTATTTTCTAAGTTCAAGGACGTTTTGGTAGAAATTCCTATAAACAAATCAGTGAAACCGATTTCTCAGCCTCGTAGGAGAATACCTATTCCCTTAGAAGCTGTGAGGGGGTAGTCAACTTTATCGATGACATTTTTGTTTTTGGAAGCACAGCAGAGCAACATGATAAGCGACTGGAATTATTGCTAACGACTCTTAAGGAAAACAATGTCTTTCTGAATAATGAAAAATGTATTTTTAAGGTTCAGTAGATTGAACTTTTGGGACACGAGCTAAAACCTCAGAGCATCAAACCATTACAAAAATATATAAAAAGTATCACTGATTTCACAGCCCCCGTAACAATCGAAGAACTCCAAAGTTTTTTGTGATTGGTAAATTTTATAGGTAAATGGATCCCCAATCTGGCTACGACAACAGAACCGTTGAAAAGATTGTTAAGGAAAGGATTTGGAAAAAAACGCCAAGTTAGACGAATTCTGGTTAACAGAGCAGGAGTTAGCATTTCAGACCCTACAAAAATGTCTAAGAAATATGAAATCATTGAGATACTATGATGTTGATGATAGGACGCAGATCATAGCAAATGCGAGTCCGGTCGGACAAAACGGTAACAAACTGCGAGCAAAGATATAGTCAAACGGAGAAGGAAGCTCTTTCATTAGTCTGGGCAATAGAACACTTCGATATATACCTCTTTGGAAAAGAATTTGACCTGATAACTGACCATAGGCCTTTATAAATAATGTTTGGCCCTAAATCAAAACCGTGCGCCCGAATCGAAAAATGAGTTTTAAAATATAAGATTATTTACAAGCCGGGCAAAATGAATATAGCTGACCCGCTATCGCGTTTGTGCGGATATTCCAACACACCCCCATCAGATGAAGATGTTTATGTACAAGAGGTCGTTGAACAGTCAAGACCTGTTTCTACATCAATTCAAGACATTTGCAAATTTTCCGAAACAGACCCCGAAATTAGCAGTGTTAAAAAAGCTATTTATAATAATGACTGGGATGATTAGGTAAAAAGATATAACATTTTTGAGAACGAACTATGTTTTTATGATAATATACTTTTAAGGGGTAATAAAATAGTTATCCATGAGAAACTAAGGAAAAATGTATTCGACGCAGCACATGAAGGTCACCCAGGCATAGTTGGTTGCTATGAAAGGTAGGATTAGAACGAAAGTATGGTAGCCGGGAATAGACAAAGATGTTGAAAATCTTATCAAAACATGCAGTGGTTGTGCAATGGTTTCCATGCCGCATCCACCGGTACCAATGAAAAGGCGTGAGCTTCCGGTCACAGCCTGGGTGGATATTGCAATTGATCTAATGGGACCACTTTCAAATAACGAGTTCCTTTTCGTTATAGTAGATTACTATAGTCGTTATAAGGAAATAAAAGTTTCTAAAAGCACTGCTAGTACTAACATTATAAACATGTTACGAGAAATTTTTAGCAGCCTTGTTTATCCTGTATCGATTACAGCAGATAACGGAAAACAGTTTACAAGTTATGAATTTAAGGAGTTCTGTAAACAGTGCAATACCTTACCTTTCAATAGCGTTCCATATTGGCCTCAACAAAATGGAGAATTAGAGTGACAGAATCGTGATATTTTGAAGCGTTTAAAAATAGGAAAAATAGAATGCAAAACACTTAAAGATAGCTTGTGGGAATACCTGATGATGTACAATAGTACTCCTCATTCGGTTACCGGGAAAACACCTTCAGAATTATCTTCAACAGATTAAATAGGGACAGAATTCCAGCGATTGAGTCAATAGAGAAAAAGATATATGATTCGGATGTACGAGATAGGGACAAAGAAAAAAAAGAAAAAAACAAAAAATATGCTGACAGAAAAAGAAAAGCTAGTAGTTCGGATATAAGGGTAGGGAACAAAGTATATGTAAAAAACCTGGATAAACAAAACAAGCTGAGTTCAAACTTTAGTGCATTTCCGTTTACAGTAAAGAGTGCTCATGGTGGAGATATTACGGTTAAAAATGAAAAATGATCGGGCAAGACCTTAAGAAGAAACATTGTTCATCTTAAAAAAAAAAAATTGAATTTTCTTTTATAATATGTACTGAAATATCAACGAAATATTAAGTCGAATTAAATAAGATTATATTTGTTATATGACACTTGTCGATGAATTGTATATTATAATTTCTTAAAAAAAAGAATTCAAGCTTATGTTGAGACCACTTAATTCATTCTAAGGAAATTTATATTGTAAAGAAAACAATTTGTTAAAGGTTATTCAAATAAAAAACAAAATATAAAAATCAGAAGAGATGTAGTATATTGAGTTATCAGTCATCGAGATTGTAAGAGATCCATGATGAACACACACACAGCATATGGTAACAACATACACAGAAGTAGAGTATGGGTTGGAGAAATTCCATTCTTGCACTCCCTTTACTCTTGGTTGTCTCGTGTGCATGTACGATAAGCAGTCTTGATCTGACCATCACCCTTAGACACAGCTGGCTTCACATCAGGTTTTATGCCAAAAGTTTCCGTCTCAAAGAACGACTTCATCATAATACTTAGTTCTTCCAATTTTCTCCCAGTGTCCTCTGGTGCCTTTCTTATGTGTATAAGTCGTCTATTCTTTTGCCTCTCATTGCAGCTTGTCGGCCCGTAGGCTATCCAACCAAGTCTGGTTCTGACTGCAATCGGTCCAGAATCTAATGAAGCGCGTGAACATTCCATTGGCACTGTCAGGAAAGAGGGAGCTAAGCTGATAAGTAATTTTGGCTGAATGTTTTCATATTCACTGAATGGCAGTCCTAAAAGATGATAATTTTTATTTTTTTCAAATTACTCACCACAACGCAAACTTTGTGTTGGCAATGACAGACTGATTGACTTGTAAACATTTGACAGTTGATATGATTCAGCATTTTCCGCCACTCCGCCGATAGTTAGATCAACAACTTCTGAAGTTTGCTTAACTATTTTATCCTTAAGCCACTGTAATTCCAAGGAATCGGGTTTGCCATGTATTCCTAGTTGACGTGCTAAGTCCTGGTCTATCATTGTTACATTAGCTCCATCGTCTACGAAGGCATAGGTTTTAAGTGTCCTTTCGTTGTTATAAAGTTTGGTCAGCAAAATTTGAAACAAAATGTGTTCTTGGTTGTTGTTGTTATCCTTGTGGCAGCTTCTGTTATCTTGTGAAGTCGACTTAGCTGATTGTGTATGTTCTTGAACTGGTTCTATCGTTTGTTGCTGCCTCATGGCAATCGTCGCGTTTGTTGTGTTGTTGTATCTATTTGGGGTGCAATGTAGGAAGCAGTGGTGATGATATGAACACCCTTCCACTCCCCAGTATTTTCGCTTAAGACATCGGTTTACTTGATGGCCCAATTTTAGACAGGAGAAACATCCTTTCGAGTCTTTAACTTTCTTCCAGCGGTCCTCAAGAGGAAGCTTTAAAAATTGTTGACATTCATTTAAATTACTGCACTTACCCTCACAGAGTGTACATTTTTGTTGTTTGACACTAACGCATGCCTATCGACGATTTTGAAATGTGTAGAGTTTCGTCTCCTTTGGCCATTTTCGAATCTGGCTTTGGCTTTCAGTTCCGCCTGATTGGGATGATGAAGGTAATGCATCTGTCACTATATTGGCCAGTCGCCTCAGTTTGTTAAGCCATTGACTAAAGTCAACAATTGTTGGCGGGCTTTCTAGTTCCAGGCATTTTTCAGCCCATTGCATCTGTTTAGACGTTGGTAGCGTTATGACGAGTTCACTTAAAAGGGGTGGATTCGAAAGATGGTAGTGTCCTCGAGCATTTTGTAAGAATGTGGCCATATTAGTCATTTTATTCGCAAAGCCTACCAGTTGCATTAGATGAACTTCGGCTATCGGTGCTTTAACACGAATCTTTTCAATCTGACTTTTAATCAACTGCTCTGGACGTCCGAATGTAGTCTCAATTGTCTTCATAATGGCCTTAACATTGTTCGAATTAGGGAGCAAAGACTCAACTGTTTCTCGTGCGAGCCCCTTCAAAGAGTCTCGTAGGCGTATAATATTGTGAAATGGGGAGTATTCAAACTCTAAGGTAGTGCTGTTAAAGGCGTCGACTAATGTCTGCCACTTTTCTGGCTTTCCAGTAAATGGTGGCAGTGGATAGATTTTTTTATGTCTATGAACTAACTGTCCTTGGCTACCATCAATGAAGGGAGACTCTCGGGTTAAATTTTGTGAAGTGGAATAAACTGCTGTGGTGGTCCTTGCAAAACCGTTTGCTGCTGTGTAGACTGTAAGTGAGGGTTGTATGTGGTCTATGAGACGTGAGGACGATTGCGACGAAGTTTACGTCAGGTTAGATGTACCTGGTGCTTCCCTAACCTCACTTCTTAATTCGGCCATGTTGTGTTGAATAAGTTGATTATTCGACAATATTAATACCTGCATAGCTTGCATCTGGCGGCTGGATTCATTTAGCATTTCTGTTATTTTGAGTTCGAACTCGCGTGAAAGAGATTCAGTATCTTTTTGGGAATTTTTATAAGGAGCATTACTTACGGTTTCTTTGGTAGTTGGCATAGCGGCTGATATGGAATGGGCTGTACATGGCTGTGACGGCGGTAAAGAATGTTGTAGTGGCAACGTAGATGGCGGTGGGAGATATGCCGAAGGCTGTGTAGATATCTGCGGCAACTGTGCAGAAAAAGTGTGCGGCAGGAAAACAAAAGGCTGTGATGACTTAATGGAAGTCTGCGGCGGCTGTGCAGAAGTCTGTATTGGCTGTGTAGCTGACTGCGGCGGACTAGCAGAATACTGTGACGACACTGTACTGTAGAAGTCTGCGGCAGGAGAAGAAGGACACTTCGTTCAGATAGTGTTGAACAAATAACGGGAGAACAAATACCGTAACAAACGGAATCAAATTTAATAGAAATTAAAAAATATTACCACAAGAAGAATAAAGTTGGCGCCACAAACTTTTTCACAAATTTGTGAGCATGACAGCGAAAATATCGCAAACGATAAAAACTGCTTTCATTCCTTGAGAAAAATATCTCAATTAATGTCATCGAATTCTATTGGCCAGAACATGATTAAAACCAGACATCGCCCTTTTGCTTATAATATACAGAAAAGAACAAAAGAAAAGCGTTTCCTGTAAAATTAATCATTTGTTGCTTACGATAAATTTTCGGAAAGGGTTCTGTTGCTTTCCCCTCGAAGCGTCGAATTAACTCCAATAAAATAAAACAATACTTTTAACATCTACTGTGTATCGAAAATTGATATGCTGTTTTCTTGGGTTTATTCTCTAAAAATTACATTTATTCAACGTTACAAATTTAAATATATGAGACTTACTCTTGTCTTGCTTCTCAGAATACAAAAAGGGAAAGACTATATGATTACAATGACAAACTATTTATATTGAAAGGGAATGAACAATCAATTTATTTTAGACATGGATGTTCGCTGTGATTATGCTGCGTTATCGACGTGATCATTTTCAACAGGTTCCAAATATCATTTTCATATACATATATTCTAAGACACAGTTCTTATCGTTTAATCAGTTTCTTTACTCATTTCCTTGCCTAAGTCATTCACTCAGTTGCGTAACATGTAGATTAAAGCTCGTCACCTATAGTAGGCGATCAAAGTGAATACCAAAAAATATCGCTTGATGATAGTACTATAAGTTTTGTATACAATGCTTAAAGCTTCCAGATCATGATCGATATCGGCAGAAAAATTGAAAAGAGAGCAATTGTAAAATGCACCAGCCATATCGGTAGATTAAAAGTGCTAGTTTTTTTTTTATCCAAATCGAATGTTGGGTATAAAAAAAAATCTGCTTACCAAATTTCACTTTGTGATGTCTTCGTCGATATATTTAACTAAGCACTCTGGGAAACCTCTTCTTAAAAACCACTCCGATTCCTTGATTCTCCGATAGATTTTCTACCTCATAAGACAGACTCATTCTCTCACAATTTAAATTGTAAGCTTTACCTCTCTGCCGATTTTCTTTCCCAACGGGCACGCTTAAAAACTGCTCACCATTTGACATAACCTTGCCAAATACCTTTGAAATCAGTTGCCTTCAAATGATTCACTTAAGAGAAATACATGCTCCACAATTGGTTGTGATTAGATGAAACAAGAAACTCCTAACACGTATTTAACGCTTTATTAAACTTTGTTAAAAAAATATTAAATAAACAAAAGAACCTATTTTTGATAAACAGAACTCAATAAGACAATTATCTAACTAGCATGCATGTATCTCCCACTGGAATTCCGGATGGCGTATCGAATATCCAGGTGTCCATGTAAAGACATATCTTCTATCTACCATAAACATTTTGCTCGATGCGTACATATACTCGTTGTAATAATCGTTTTTAAAATAACAATTATCTCCATTAAGTTCAATGTGCCAGGCTCCTTTATTACCCGGAATGCCGCCATCGACCCATGTGAACACGTAACGTCTGTCCTTGTCATAAGGTTCAGAACCTGCCGCATATAAATAATTATTATCATGGGCTACATTTCGGAAATAAAATTTATCGCCATCATTTTGGACAGTCCAGTCGCCTTGAATGACTTGATCTCCTGGCGTCCATGTTAATACTCTGCGTCTATCTCTATTCCAGTTGTATTGCGAACTGGCAGCATACAAGTATTCCCTTTCACCCCTATTGTAGATGCAAACTTTTGACGCAAAGAATAAATTTTTGGCACATCCCCTCATGCTGTTGATCATGTCATTAATTAATTGCTTCTTTTCTTCGGGGATGTTTTTGTAGTTTACCATCTTTATTAGGCGGCTCACGTAATCGGCTATCTTTAGAACGGCATCATTGTTCAGATCGTTTGAGATTTCTAGCTTCCTATATAGGGCAACCAGTCCCGCAGCTATTTGAGATATGTAATTGTTGCTGTACATGTCATCGGCTAAATTACTTGCCGACACAGTGGGATATGTTTCCTTTACAATCTGTTGCATGATATTGTCCGATACATCTTCTCGAAAATGGTGTAAGGCATTTGCCAAAGTTTCCACTTGGACGTTCTTTTGATAGTTCCTCCCATAGATGGATGTTTTAAGAGTACTCGCTGCGGTAAACGTTATGTCAGCCACAGTGTCATCGATGACCGATTGCGCCTTTTCCTTTATCTCTTTAGGCACTTTGCCCTGACGTACTACTTCCGATTCCATAGCTTTAACTAAATCGATCATCTTGTATGGATCGCGATGTCCGTTCGCTCGCATTTCATATCGTAGTGCACTTAAAACGTAATAAGAGCTTTCGATTTTCGTTAAGGCCTTTGCAAAGTCTAAAAGAATCTCAGCATTACCTTGAGAGTTTGCATACACGTCGTGAACGATCTTAGTGACCTTGGCGCTCCTGTCATCGTCAGATATTTTAAAAAGAAGTGTTTGCGCTCCTGAAAATCGCCGAGATCGTACTTCATCTGCAATATCTGAAGGCAGTCGCCTACTTGCCTCGTCTTGTGATCTTTGTTCTATGTGCTTTTGCAAAGTTTTTAATTGTGTGTCCAGTGCATTGTAGAGATTGGTAAGTCTTGTAATCGCGATGTCATACTTTCCACTGCCACTAGAATTTTCACGACGTTCGTCTTGTAGTTGCTGTTTGAGTTTTTCAAATTCTTGCTCAAGTGTAGCTAAACGTCCTTTATATTCTGTACTGTTGTTATTCGATATTAGTGCTGTGTTGATGCTCAAAATTTCGGTTTGCACTTTTAATAGATTATTTTGAATATCATTGATTCGTTCATCACTGATCGAATTTGAGGATGGTCTTTGAAAAGATCCCTCACTTTCTGTGGCAACATTTGGATTTAAACTCCACAGCACGATAATAGTTAAAATAGAAGAACGCGACGTAAGAATCATCACTTTAATTATGAATGTACTCGTAAATTGTCGGTGTATGCGCCAGGAAATTATAAGTTAAACTGATCAACAATTCTGTGTTTACGTATCTTTTATAGGAGTATCTACGTATACATGTTTTCCATATGAGGTACAATACCTCGCGATGCCTTATTATTATCATAAAATTGACCTGCAAGTTCAGCAAATTGCTGAGTCAACGGAAATATAATTTTACAGTTTCGCTTGATACTTTTCGCACTGTTTTTTTTGTTATTATTATTATTTTTTTTTTTTTGGGATTGGATTGGAGGTATGGAATTTTACAATTGAAGGCACTTGATACTCACATTTTAATGTCTACAAGATTTGCTAGACGATCTTGGGGATATTAAATAAATTCAAAGTTGGCACCATCAAATCTTAAACCGATACACATGTTTACTTCACACACCAAGTCTTGTCCCCTAAAATAGAATGGAACCAGTCAAACAGCTTCATGTTTGGCAATAATTACTAAGCCTTCAAAATGACTCCAACTCCAATTGAATCATTAATTTAAACCAATCTCAGATGGACTAGTTTGTGCAATTACTCTGACCCAACCTAGAAGTTGTTTCCAAGATTGGTTAGTTCTCTCCATAGAAGGGAGTTATCGATCTTCAACGCAGTGATATCAGTATTCTTTATCGTGGGCTTCATATAAACTTAAAGTTAATAGGGATATGGGCGAAGTAAAACAGTTCGGAAGAGGAGTAATATCGGGTAAGTGAGTAAGAATTAGCCCTTAAATCGATGTTGTCGCAAGCCCGATACGGAAGGCCGGATCTTAGGGTGGAGACAACCTGTTGTTGGACTTACGAGAGAGAGGCAAATAAAACGACTTTACTAGTAAATCCAATGTTACCAAAGACTCTTCTCTTTTCCACAGGACATTATTTTCATTCTTTTGAAGGAACCTGGAACAGATCACTTGCCATGATTCTTTTGTGGTCTGACGCCCAATTAAAGCTTTGTAAATTCAGCTTGAACTGGTGTTTCTTAAAAGCTTCGAAGCTTAAAAGCTATAGTCGAACCCGGATAATATCACATCGCTTAATAGAACAAATCGGTTGAAGGTACAATTATTTCAAGCCAGTTGCCTTTATTTATATTTTGTACCGAGAAAAAACCTTTTAAAGGTACATCGCTTAATAGCACATTCCGCTTGAAATCACACAAGAAACATTACAATAATACATAATTCCACTAATTTTTTCTCGCTTATTTACATTCCACAAGCATGGTGCATTATTATCAAATGTAAGTCGCTAAGGAAGGAATTCGCTAAACAATTTAGCTAACAAGAATGGCTCGGAGAAGAAAACTATGCAATAGGAAAGGCAAAAGAACCGCACTGTTTCAGGCGTAAAATTGTCCCTTTTAAATATTTCGCAAATATAAAAGCCTGGATGACCAGTTTCATATGGACTGAAATTCCGCTAGATTGGTATAAATCCTTGCAAAAAGAAAAACGAAATGTTATTTTGTTTGCTGATAACGCTGCTTGCCGCACACTTCTAAATGGATAAATGCTACTTCCATCATTCAGCCTTTAGATTAGGGCATTATTCGATGCTTCAAGTATTATTGTACGACGACAACTTTTTGCCTTTGAAAAAATCTATATATAAACACGTGCTGCATATTTTGAACTAAATGGCATGATACTTACACCATTGGAAAGGTAATTTCGCGTAGAAGTGCACAATGTGTTTTTTTTTTTGCCAAATCTTGGTAAAACATGTAAAAGATTAGGTTGTTTTACATATATCTATAGATATAGGTGTTGTAAAATCAGGAATCCAGTGCTGCATAACCTTAGGATCATACATCATTAATAAACTCTCCAGGGTTCGGACTTCTGATATAAAATTTCGAAGAACGTATGTACAGAAAAAAAGCGAAGTAAATACAGGAAGTTTGTTTTAATTTTTTTCATTTGCTATTTTTCATAAAAATTCAATTTTAACACATTTTATTATTTCAAAATATGATTGGTAACAAAAAAAAAAAATAATTAAGTCACCGTAAAGTTTTTTTTTTGCAGTAAGAGTAACGAACGTAGCAATTGCAACGTAGGTTGGGTGGCAGGAGCGAGACAGTGACGCTTTGAGTTATCAGTTCAGTTTTGTCATCGTTATTTGGTTAAAAAATGACTGTTAACGAAAAATAGAAGTAGATCTTGGGCAAAGCGAAGTATGAGTATAGATTTTTTTTATTTCTTAAAATCGAAGTAGATCTATCTAGTACTCGTAGATCGAAGTAAAGTCCGAACGCTGAAATTTTCTCTCTCTCTCTCTGGTGAGTTCATTTATTACCCCAGTTTCAAACCAGAAGATACGAGTAAGAACTAGAACCCTACAAATGTGGTATAAATACAGGATGAGAAACAGTGTGAGTTCAGTTGATTTTTGGAAAGCGACAGAAAAGGAGCTTAAGGGCTGAACAGAATGTGAATTTGAAACTTGATTCTGTATCTGATATTGAACTTTCAACAGTTCAATACATGGATAATCAGGTGACAGTGGGATCATAACCTAGGAATTCCCTAATTACTTATCTCTGCAAAATATTCTTACATATTATGAATTATATTAATGGGGATGTGGGAGAGATACAAGTTCTCTGTCTATAAATTCAAGCTGCATTTCTGATTTCATCTTGATTCATGATTATCCATGAATCCACAGATTCACATTCTGTTCAGCCCTTAAGTCTTAATAGTGAACGATAAGAGATTTGAATTGTGAGATAGTAAAATCGGTTGTGAATTACTTGGAAGTTATTTTAAATAATAGTTGATTGAGTGTTTTGAAATAGAATAACGTTTTATAATTTCGAACCCTAGCCGAAATTTTACAATATTTACAATTTTACGTAGCTTAAGCTGGCCATACAAGACGAATATGTTCGTGCGATTTGTTCGTTGACATTTAGCCACACATGACGAACCAATTTGGGGAACATCACTTTTGCTGAAACTTTCAACAAGAAAATATGGAGAACGCACACGCGTATGATGCTTGCATTATTAACAATGTATGTATGCAAAAAGCGAAAGCAAGAAAAACATAATCAACAAAAAAGGCGAGAGGGGATGAAACGAGTGGCTGTATGGTAGAAACGATCGCACTCATACTAAATTGTTGAGAAATTTAGAAATGTCTGCACCAGAAGATTTTTAAAAATTCCTTTGAATGGATTCAGAAACTTATATTGAATTGCTGAGTTTGGTCGGTCCAGTTATTAGAAAACAAAACGCAGGAATGCGAGAAGTAATTACAGCAAACGAGAAACTGTCAGCAACTTTAAGATTCCTCGCAACTGGACAAAGTTTCGAGGAACTAAAGTTTTAATATTTCTAAGAATTTCGATAAGTTCCAAAAGAAACGTTTTGTTGAAAATTGCCATTTTTATCTTCCGCAACAAAATTTATTTAAAAAAGAAAATGTTTTCGAACAACGCCACAAATGGCGAATATGCTCGCGAACAAATCCACAAATTTTGAAATTTTTCATAAAAATTGGATCGGTTCGTCAAGAGCACCACAAACGTCGAACAATACCATGAATACAAACAGATCGCACGAACATGTTAGTCGTGTTTGGCCAGTTTTACTGAGAAGAAAAAAAACATTTTCAAGTCTGCTTCCCTTTGAAAGTCAATGGTAAAGAAGAGGAAAAATGCCAGGGATAAGCGTATAGTCGAATCGTTTTTTTGCGTGTGGTTCTACGAGTACATAAGGAATTTGTTTGTGACTATTTTGACTTATGAAATGTATTGTTTTGTTTTTTTTATGTTTTAAGTTTGTGACTGTGAAAGTCACTACTACGATTGCAAAAGAGTTTCCCTACTCTAAGTGCGATAGAGACTAAACAAAATGAAAAAAAGTGAAACATAGTGACGAGTGACGACACTTTTGTTGTGTACATGTACACATTTTTGTGAATCGTCAAATTTCGGCGACGGGCGAGCCTAGTAAAGTAAAATGCTAAAAAATATTTTTGCTTTAAATTACATACCTAACCATTCCGGAAGCCCTTAATATTTCCAAACGCGCTTGGTGGCTAGTTACCCCCACAACAATTCAGAATTGCTTTATTAATGCTGGTTTTAATAAAACTTCGAGTCCAGAAACTGAACCAGAGGAGGTAATTCAGCTCCGAAACTCAATTGAGGATTTCGAGCAGTTTGTAGAGCTTACAGACGAGGAGATTTTGCAGGAATTATATCAATATTCTTGCGACCCTCTGAATATCAATAACAATGAAGAGTCGGAAGCTGAAGAGAGTGTGCTTAGTGCTTTGCTGTCGCTATTTCAATTTTACGACTTTTTCTGGAAGTAAAAAGCAAAGATATGGGTCACATTTATAAGGTTGAAGAGCAGGTGATAAAGAACCTTTTCTCAAATGCTACCCAAAAGAAAATTGGTGACTTTTATATTGTAATAAAGAACAATAATTTTTTTGTGTTAGTTAGACTGCCACAATTAAATGAAGTTTATAATTATTTATTTATTTTACTTATTAGATATTGTTCTGTTGTTTCGTTCTGGGAAGTATTTTTAATTTTTGTTACGATTGTTATGATTTTTATGAAAATCATTTGTAATGGTTAATAAATATGAAATACGGTCCATTTTTTTAGATTTTTTTTACGCGGGATCGGATAATGACACAATCTGCTTAAAGTCACACTATTATGCTGCCTGTTTGGTGTGATATTAAGCGGGTCCGACTGTACTTGTAGTCTGTCGCTGGAACATGCTGCATATAAACTCTGTTTAGTTTTCGTAATTGAAAAACGTTATAAAGGTACATATTATAAGTAATATACCTCTACAAGATAAGCCAAAACTCGCTGCAGCAGCAACAGGCAATACATCAGATCGACCAATGTACGATCATAATATACTTTTAGTTGACAGAGGTATGATCACTATTTTGTAATCGCTCATACATTTGGAAGAAGAATACTCGTATAATTATGAATGATTTAAAATTTAAAATGAATGTTTTAAATCGGCGCGAGTGTATTTTATATTTATTTGTGTACGTAAGCATCGGAAAATCAACTTAGTCAGCTAACCCCGACGTAATGATTTAGACAACGATGCCCCAACGTTTCGCTACCCGGTTCAGTTCTTATCAATTCAAAAATTTATCATCAGTAACAAGAAGCGAGAATAATATGCTTCATATTCTTGTCATAAAATGAGTGGGATCATAACCTAGGAATTCCCTAATTACTTATCTCTGCAAAATATTCTTACATATTATGAATTATATAAATGGGGATGTGGGAGAGATACAAGTTCTCTGTCTATAAATTCAAGCTTCATTTCTGATTTCATCTTAATTCATTCGCCGCCTCAGAATCGGGTTAGTCGCTTCGCTGGAAAACGGCAAACAACTTGTTTTGTAAAATATACTATTGCATAGTGTTTCATTAATTTTTCTAAAAATTTAAATGTACTGCGAATAATTGAGTGATGTGGAACTTGTGAGCAATTTGTAAATAGGCCATCTCACGACAAGGGTATTGTATTTTTTACCGAATTATTTATACTACTTGCGAATTTTGATTTTTTTAAAGTTTACTCTCAAATGGAGGAGTACATATTAAAAATCTCGGAGAATTCAATCCCATTTTCCGAAAAATCTCGAGTTCTTCATTTAGAATGGGAGAACAAAGCATTTGCCTTAACCAACAATACTGTGTATGAATTTGAATTTAAAGGTCATAGAGACCCAGGTATAGAAACCTACAACGATAAAAACTACCCTTTGGAAGACTCTAAACTCTTACACGTTGAACCAATTGACTCTGAAAAAACTGCATTAATAGTCAAAACAACTAAAAGCCTACGCATTTATGTTCATTCAAAGAGCAAATTTTATTTGGCTTCGGAAGACGATAAGTATCACGACGTATTCGGTTGGAATAAGCCAGGCAATAGTATACAGTTTGGACATTTTTATCAAGATACTGATCTGCTTGGAATGATGACTACACATGATCAATATGGCACAAAATTCTATGCCATTTTCATGGATGTACTTCTATCTGGAGAGTTTCCAATATATCCTTTAAAAACAAACACCGACATTTTCAAGACTTTCAGCCCGAACGGTTCATTTAACTTTTTAACTGGGGATCCGAAAATATCAATTGTATCTCGTAATCATGAGGGACTGGCATTCTTCAAATTCAACAAGGCAAACGGCATTGACTTTTTGATGAAGGTACCCCATTGTGGAACGACTCAAACAACGACCCAAATAAATGATGAAACTCTCCTTTTGACTGATCTGACCCGTCAAGAGTACGCGGATATACTACACTTGAATTCAAGTGGAATGTTTGTTTACCAGTACGACAAGAGCTACAAATTTCTCCATTACAATCCGTTATTCTCCCACGAAAAAGGGTGGACCTCTAAGCAAAGGAAGACAATTAATATGGTGGACATCAACAACGATGGATACTTGGAAATGGTCTTTACTGGTCCCAAAGGCATTGGAGCAGTAACCTACGATAAGTACGCCAACTCATGGAATTCTACAATTGATACATCTAGTACACCACCGAGCATGCGACATGCCGAAGTGATGCACGTTATTCCTAAGAGTGAAGATATAATTGATGACTCCTATTTGTTCACTTTTCATGAAAGTAATCGACTGCATTGGGTAAAGGTTGTTTCAAAACCACTACAACAAATTCCAGATCCAAGTGCCTTCCCAATATCGATTGTCCGAGTGAAGGCTTCAACTGAATTGACACCTCTGCAGACAAATACTCCAATTATATTAAAACCAATACCACTATTGCGGGATATGAATATTTTCTCGGACATCCTAAACTGCATCAATCCGTCGACAGGGAAACCAAAGTTCTCGATTCCTTTGATAAAACTTCCCGAACCCGGTCTTAATCTGATCATCAACTACGATTCAACAAGCTCAACTAACGACGTCCTCGGAATCGGTTGGACAATGCCCTTAAACGTCATTACTATGGATGATGGCGGAAGTGTATTTGAAGAAGACAAGGTGTTTGTAATATCTTTCCAGGACTCCATGCATGCTTTGGTTTATGAACCAAATGAGTCTACACCAGAAAATTCAATCTACAAGTTATCTTCCAGTAATGAGAAACAAAAATTTCGAGCCAAGTTTTATCCCAAACTGGATCAGTGGATCGTCGAACTCGGTACTGGGGTAGAGCAAATCTATGGCCGAATACAGGGAAAATCCTACATGAAAGGTGCCATTTCGAAAGAAATAGTCTGGAGGAAATGGCATGGTACTGGCTTTGATAAGGCTAATCAATTGGAACGGTCACGTCTTTGGTACTTAGCTGAAGTTAGAGACGTACATGGAAAAGGCATTCTTGAATTCTGTTACGATATAGATGACGTGAAAGTCAATACTGGGTTGAGATATACGAGAGCCGTGTATCTTAAGAAATCTCGAGACTTTCAGGGAAATGCGATTGAGTTTTACTACAAAGAAAAATTTCCAAATGAATATAGAGTCTACGATCCCCAAGATCAAGAGGGAAACTTTAACTGGGAACATAGCCAAACGCGCTTCATCTCTGGGTACACTTTCGAAGCTTCATCATCTAAAAAGCAGGAGGTTACTTTTAGTTACAGGGCCGTTAATGGTTACCGATTTTTGACAGAAATTCAACAGCACCAAGATCGCTCTAACAGTCCCGTAATTGAATTTGAGTACACCAGCCTGGCACGATATAAATTTGCTTTAAACCGTGTTATTCTACCCTATGATGTAATTGTTGAATTCACCTATAACCCAGTTGGAGAAGTCTACGCATCAAACGAATTAAAAAGGCTTGACATTACTCCTGACTACAAGGTAACGACTGGTGATGACTACATTTTAATAAGCTTTCTGAATGGTAAGAGTCCTGCTCAACTTGTTCTCCGAATGTTTAATTTAGACATGACTGAGGAGACGTACACATCAGATTCTCGAGCCAAAGCAACAACTAAGGGAAGATGGCCATTGCTAGGAGAATATGGTTCGGTTCACAGTCACGAGATAATCAAAGGAGATCTTTACTTTGGAGTAATTTTGTATTATGCCGTTTCAAAACGTTTGTGCTTATTTGGACGGAATGAAGAATCTTATAACTGGATTATGAATATGACCTGCTACGAGTTCTCAGAGGAAGCCGTAATTATGCCGGGTGAGGACTTTTGCCTTGTGGCCGATCCTCAATCAAAAGTCGAGTTATTTGAATGGATTTCCACAAACCAAACTTGGAATCGTCAAACTATCATCGCCAAGGCAGACAAAACAGTTATCTGGGTGCACAATAATAAATTTGTGACATATAACGATATGCAACTTTCTCTCGGTTACAAAGAACCCAATGGCACTTGGAATCACAAGGCATTGGTAACACTTCCAAAGTGTCTTAGCAAAACGGAGGGTTTGCTAAAGCGCTTTGACCTAAATAGGGATTACAAAAAAATGATACCATACGCTTTTCGCAATAACATCGTCAAATTCAATCGCAATCTAATTGCCTTGAACTGCCTTAACCTTAATGATCACCAGCTTCAATCAAATCTCAACCTCTACACGATCGATAAGTTCAAAAACGTAGCCGATCACAACATCGTCGTTGTTAATCAGGACGATTTGCGAACATTTGTGACAAATGAAGAAAAAAATACCGAGGGTAACTATTTTAAATTTAGGTATGAAATCGATCCAACTGGAAAGTTTTACATAAAAATGGATGATTTTCGAGGACCAATGCTAGAGAAGCTAAAAGACGATGACGCACTTGATCAGAAACCTGCAATTCAGGAAGAGATGGAGAAATCACTCAATGCACCAGCAAAGCGGTTCCTTCTTAAAATAGAAAACTACATCATGTCATTCAATGACAAGGTGATCACGTGCAATGATCAAAAATTTACATTTGGCGGAGATCGTTGGAAACAAACTACATTGACAGAAGGCCAACGATCTAAAGAAAAAGAAAGTGCCTCCATCCCCTTAGCTGATAAGTTTATTTTAGAGAAGGATAACAAGGAGTCAACTATCCAATTACTGGCTAAATCAACGAGAAAAGTGCTATCGAATTTGACGGTTAATTTCACAGATATCCGAGTATTTTACCCGGTGTATCTGGCAACACAGGCCCGAGGGGTTCCAGTTCGTGTTTTAGAATTTGACAACGTCGATGTAAGGGAAATATCGCTTCCTCTTTCGGAGACTCTGAGTCCGTATTCGAATCCAATGATCCTCATAACTCAAGAAGGGCTAGGAGCTGAAACTAAGACAGTCATCTTCCGACAGCAATATGGATTGAGAAAATCCCTACCAAACCACGTAGTTAGCAAGGTCACTGTCATTTTTGATGATGACAGAAGGAAGCGCGTGACGGGCTATGAATACGACATCAAGACGGCTGAGTTCAAGGGAAGCTCAGTTGTCTACTCGAAGCTATTGATAATTCCCGCAAATAATAAAGCTTTGTATGGCTGGATTGAGCAATCCTTAACTGGAGGTTATTCGACAGCTTATGACAGTAATGGGAGCATTGTCAAATATATTCCCAAGCAGGACGACCAAGAGAAAGACGAGGAGGAGACTGATGAGGAGGTGACATTTAGAAAAGGTCTGTTGTTTGTTTGTTTTCAAAAAAGCTCACTATAAAATCCATCTTCTTTATTCAGAAACAACAATATTCGATAAGTCTGGTATGCTGGAGATAGCTCAATGTGCACCTTACCGTCTAAGAGAAGAACTAGTCGGCTATTACGGATTCGAGGACTATGAGCAAAATTTGATCGGCAACTCAAAGCAATGGCAATTCGACAAAGCGAATATCATTCGCAATGGTTTCGCACTGACTGGACGAAACTACTTGCATCAATGGATCGAACCAATCGAAGGGATCTTCCAACCCAGCAATCAGAATACAGAATACATTGCTTCAACTTGGGTAAGGCTGCATAATGTAACAGAAGTTCCACAGGTTGGCGAGGTTACACCGTATCTAAAGGCTTCTATTATCACATCTTCTAACTCTGAATTAGTATCCTTGCTCAGCGAAGTCAAATTCACCTTAGACAACTGGGCTTATTTGGAATTATTTATTGACCTTGAATACGCACGGAACTTAGCACCAGATGTTGCTACAAACGACCTACATATAGCTGTTCGTGTCGGACCGACTACTGTTGTACCGATCGACATTGATCACGTACGTTTCGCTCCATTGATTGCGGATTTCAGTGTGAATGTTTTCGACATATCGACAAGTTCGATAACGGCAATCATTCAATCGACAGGATCAATTCGACGAACGATATACGATGTGTTCAGTACAGTGGTGGCTAAAACCAATGAACAAAATCAAATCGAAGAACTGACAGTATACACAAAGTCCGGACAATTGGTGGAAACAAAATCGCCCCGATCTACCGTCAGAATAGAACCACATTTGGGCTTCTATGAGCAATTTGCACCATTTGCCTTTGTAGAACGTTGGAAGATCACCGAGAAAATGCCTTGGAAAATCGCCCCCTACCAACTTGAGCACACTACGGAAACCACTAACACTTTGCAGCTAAACACAAAAGACGTGGATGCAGATTCGTATGGATTCCGAGTAATTTATGCTCTAAATGCACATGGTGCTGCAATCATCATAAACCACTTTGTAGAGATTTCCAGGAACTCAGATCTCTGCGAAATCAGTGTCCACGATAGTAACATGAACCCATTCCCAGTTCCATCGTTTGGAGAAATTCTTCTGATAAAGGAACACGATCGTCTATTAGTTTGGATAGACGGCAATCTCTATATTGATCAGACGTCAAATAGTCCACCTAGTAAACCACTGGAATTTTCCATCAGGGGAAACGTAAGCACCAAGGATATGATGGTATTTAGTAGGCCTCTGGTAAATGTCAATTATCAAAACAGCCTAGATGAACCCACTCAAGATATCTTTCTGGAATCCGCTGAATCTATTATCGTCAAAGAAAAGCTCTACGACGAATTGGGCCGACAGCGTATTACAACACAGAAAGTGCGCATCATGCGGTCTAAATTTGAACCGATCCTCAGACATTTGTCGAGCTTTGTCTACAACGATGGCCTAGAGGAAGCGAATTCGGTTTGGAAAACAGGACTTTTAGAGGGTCTAGCAACAAGTGTCATCGGTCATCAATACGGATTTACTGAAACTCGATATGACAATAATCCACTCAATGAGAAGATTATTGTGGCACTTCCTGGTAAGAATTTCTCAGTGTCTGGCGACTTCCCAAAGCGATTCACAACTAAGACCAATAACCTCTTTGTTGCCAATCGATATCCTATCACTATGAATGTCACATACCAGGTGGAATTGAAACCTGGAAACATTGAAGACATTACCGTGCTAAGCAGTCAAAATAAGAAAATCGCAAATTTCGTCCATGTGCCCGGTGGTAAGGATCTCTTTAGTACATACAAATTCAATAAGGATGGAAACCTTTTACAGGCTTTGCCACCACTATACTTTGAACGTGTTGGAAGTTTCCATAAACTTAACTCGGATCTGTTAACCATCAGCGAGGGAGACCAACGACTTCAGAGAAAACTTGGCATTCACATTAAATACAATGAAAAGGGCAAACCTATTCGTAAGACCACCGCTGACGCCGGCCCCTTGGAATATGTATACGATAGTAATAACCAGCCTCGGTTTGCTTTGTATTACTCCTACGATACTCCAAGTGCTGTGGAGACCATTGTTTACTTCACTTATGATCAGCTTGGAAGGGTGATTTCTTCTGGCCACCTTTTGAACACAACTATTCCCAAGGATCAACTATTAAATGTGCAACTAACAGAGCAGAATTCGGTGGAGTATCAGTCATTTAATTATGCGAACTTCGAGCGAGATCCAACGCTTCGGGGACGTCTTCTACGAACTATTACCATGAATAAATATGAACCTTTTGCCGAAGTAATGGTAGTTAACGAGAAAGGGGATGCAGTTGAGAAGCGCATTATCGTTCCGCAAGTTACTGAATCCGAGTCAACTTCTGAACCCATCGAAATAGTCATCGGGAAAAGCTACTTAGGTGGTCGTCTGCAAAAAATTCTTTATCCAGCGAAATTTTTTGGACAACCGTTTGTCCTTGCCTACGATTATGACAAGCTAGGGAACCTCAAGGCAATAGGGACTCCAAGTGATCAAAACAAGTTTTTACAAATTGAACGCAACGCAGAGGGGCAAATCATAAAAGAGATTTTTGAACCGGATTCTCCATATGCTTTCAAACAGCAGAGAAGCTACAACGAACCTGGTTTTCTAACCAAACTTCAAAATCCTTTCCAAACACAGGAGATCTCCTACACAGAATCCAGCTACGGAGGTGCGAATCGAGGTGATGGATCCATATCAAGAGTGAAGTTTTCCGCCAATTGGCATGAGACAGCACCACCGAAGGCAATCGGTTTAGATCCGACTTCATTTGTAGGCGACTTAATGTCCTCAAGTGAATCGAAAATCTGTTTCGAGGCTTTGAAAAATTTGGGCTACCTTGACAACAGGAATCAGCAAGTCAAAGCTTTTTATCCTGACCTGATCATTGACATGCCCATCATATGCACTTCTGGTGCTTCTGGACGACATATCTCAAATGTTCTTGGTCGCAGTGGTTTCCCGCGGCAACACGGATATCGTTTTGATTATGGCGCTCAACAGGAGTTGACTAAGGCAAAGTATTTTATTGGGAGTGATGAGCCAAAGCCACTTCAGCCGGATTCTTTTTCAAAAGAAATTCCTGGCATAAGCATTACTGCATCCAATCAGATCTGGAAGGCGCTTAAGGAGGGGCATTTTCTTATAGAGGATCCTGACCGAACTAATTTGTCTAGTTCACATGGAAAGGAGGGTTTACAAACGTTTGTCGGTTCAAATCTATTTACAGACTTGAAGAATATTAATCCAGACTATGCCTTCTTAGCCGGTCCATTAAGGAAACTCTTAACATCGCGCTACTCAACGCGTCAGAAGAATTTTACTTTACCCCAAATGCAGGACATCATCAATCAATGGATGGGGAGTTCCAACAGCAAATCGGAGTTTGCACTGCGTTCTGGAGCTGATATCTACGAAATGCTTCGAATGAAACGTTATTTACTCAATCCCCTTAATGGCGAATTTCAGAATATTTTGAAAGGCTTTGAGCCGTACTTTGAAGACATAGTCCGGATACTCTTTACCTACTTTGGACGGCAACTGGGTAGTTCGGAGTTTGATGTGGAATCGTATGAGATCGACTGCAATGGGAATCATCGAACTTTCAATACAGGATTCAATCATTACAACTTAAAGTATGAGGAAGATTCCAATCGTGTAGATAGAGTTCAATTCAATGCTTTTGATTCTGCTAAGCCGGAAATGTATTATCAGATGAGGCATGATTCACGGGGTAATGTAGTACAGGCTCTGCACAAAGGTATTCAATCGATGAGCTACCATCCCGTGTCGAATCTCTTGCAAACAGTTAAGATGGTCGACGGAACATTTGTTGAATTTTATTACGACAGCAAAGGTGAAAGAGTACTGAAACGTGTCTCAAATTCAGATGGGAAAATACGAAAGGAAATTCACTATCTCCGTGATGAACAAGGTCGCAGCTTAGTAGAACGTGAGCTTAGTTATTTGGATCCAAACCAACCCCCAGCCGTTCTAATCACCATGTTCATCTACAGTTCGAATGGATTAGTGGGCTTCGTGAGACGTGATCAATTTTACAGTGTGCTGACCGATCATCAGGGGTCCGTAAGACTAATAGTTCGTGATGGAGAAGTGGTGTCCGCTTATGACTATCTTCCATATGGCAATCTGATGCGGATATTCGGTATAGATCCAGAAGCGCATATTTCATACCGATACACCGGACAAGAATGGGATCCAGAAATTGGCCTTTACAACTACCATGCACGTCTGTACGATCCGAACATCGGTAGATTCTATCAAATCGATCCGAAGGAACAGTACTTCAGTCCGTATAAATACGCTGGTAATTCACCCATATCCATGGTGGATCCTGATGGAGAATTTGCATTTATGCTTACATTTGCAATAGTGGCTATGGTAGCGGGAGCATATCTTGGTGGTGCTGCAGCTAATGGAACATTTGATCTTACGCAATGGAAGCTGAACTGGGGTACAGTGCTTGGTGTGTTTTTTGGAGGATTAACGGGATTTTTCTTTCCCAGCAGTTTAGTAGCTTCAGTTACAGCTTTAACTGCAGCGGGTGTGCACGTGGCGTTTGCAATATTGATAGTAGCAACAGTTGGTGCCGCAATGAGTTATCTAAGCATGGCATCAGCAAATGAAAGCTGGAATCCTAAAGACTGGGACTTTACCTCACCAACCACTTGGAGCGCCATGTTTGATGGATTCGCAATGGGAACGAGCTTAATTGGGGGCTTTAAGAATATCCGTTTATTCTACAAGCAACTTTCAGCTAAAGGCAAAATAGGATTTTTTGCGGCTTCAGCAATTGCAGGCAGTGGACTGGTTGTGATGGGTGGCATTGCCACAGATTGGGATTTTGAAAAACCGCAGTTTTGGTTTGCCATGGTATCGAGCATAACAGCGGCACCTGAATTGGCCATATTCGGGTTAAAGGGTATTAAAGCCATTTCGACAAGATGGAAGCTGGCAAGGGGCCAGTATGATTATTTACTAGACGCATACCGTGGTAGAAGTTCGCACTCGCTACGTGAACCTCTTATTGAGGCTAACCGATTACAGGGAAATGGCAAAGTTATAACGAAAACGTTGCTAGGTGATGCAGCTTTTGGAGTTACGGCATTTTTCTTTACAGCCGCTTTAAGCCATGGATTTTCAAATTTCAATGCAACTGACATGAGTACATATCAAAATATTTTGACCTCTATACAATTTGGGGCTCAATTAAGATTATTTGCCCGGCAGGGTAAAATTGCAGTCCGGGAGCGTTTACATCTTCGAAAACAACTAAAAAGAGTAGCTTTAACGAAAAAAATCGCCACTAAGGCATCTGAAGTATATTTGAAAGCTATTAAGGAAACGGAGACTAGAACTTCTGTGAATGACGGTGTTGAAGTATCTAAAACTGTTAAGAAAATCGACCCGAATAATAACCAATATAGTGATCTTGTGAGAAATGATCTTTTGGAAGAAAAAATTCCAAACACAGCCATGTCGATTGCAACTGCGGGCGATGTTTCTATAGTTGCATTTTCATCGAACCAGGCACCAGGTATCTACCTGATCTATGATCATAAGAATCTTGCCAATCCAACATTTAGGCTCTCCCATTCGGAGGAGTATAATAATATGTTGGGTGGTAGGGCTGTAGAAATACGAGATGATGCCACGCTTGCAACTAATATTGCAAGAGCTATAGACGCTGTCCAAGATGGAATCCGGGAAAGAAATAGGTTAAGATACACTGAAGAAAATTTACGTCCCAAGCTGGAGGTGGCTGCTGGACTTGGTGAGAATATTAATGAAGGTGATAGGATAAGACTAGTCAATAGTATAGAAACTGAAATATTAGCTAGAGGCGCAGTTGAGGGAGCGTTTGTTCTCAGGCAAATTAGCGAAACTGGCTTCGAAAATCAGGCTATTAGAGATGCCAATGCTAAGATTGTAGAAGCGCGTATAAAACAGGATGAAGCTCTTAATGAACTTAGAGCTAATAGAGATAAGAATAAGACAAAAATGTTAAAAAAAGTACATAAAGAAAAAGGACAAGATGTAGATAAACTCATAATCGAGCGTAATAACATTGCTGCTAAAGAACGTGAAATATTTATGAAACAGCTTATCAAACCAGTTCAACACCTTTCAAAAGCTTTTACAAAATGGGCAATAACGAACTGCGCAGAGCCGCATGTTCTTCAGGGCATCGAGAGACAGACCGAAATATTCGGTAGCCAAATTATTCCAAGACATTCAAACGATGTGCAGCTCGATATTGACTATTTGGCCACCTATAGGACAGCTGAATTACCTGAAAATCCTATTCCTTTTCAGCGATGCGACAATTGCATGCAGAGTACGGCTTTAGTCCGCAACGTTTTGACCGATGACGGATGGATTGATCAATTTAAAAATGCTTATCGAAACGCTCTCGCTAAGGCGTTGCAAAAAGGTGAGCATGTGCTTTACCTGCTGCCAATGTTAAATCTCTACAAGATATCTAAAGAAGAAGAAGAAAGGAGAAAACAGTCTATAATAAGATCAAAAAGATCAGTCACAATGGAATCCAAGCACTCATCAAAACAATCAACAGATCCGAGGCCAGCATGGTACATAAGTCCATTAAAGTGGATGAAATCTTTTACAAGTCTTCCTAAGAACTCTTCTGAGTCGAAAGAATATTCTTATGGCGCACCCAACATTTTAGAGCTAGGTGATGGATTCTTATCAAAACTTGATGTAAACGGGACACTTTTATTAGCAGATGTTGTCATGGCTAAATGTAAGAACCGAAAGATCTTCCAAATACCAGTTGAGTCCTCAAGTCAACTACACACAGCGGAATTATTGTGCAATATTTCAGAGCTTTTTGAACGCACAGTCAAAGAAGCAGCTCTTTTAAGTGGAGTGTCTGAATACAACTTAAATATTGATTCTTTTAAAATGCAACAGGAAATTATTCCGATGGTAAGGAAACATCAATTTGAGAGGGTGCCTCAGGTGCTGGTTAAGCATGCCTTCGCTGCATTGGGCAGTAACGTTTTAAAAAATGAAATGGAGACATTTATCGAGATTTTTAAAAGTCTTAATTTGACTCAATCGATTGAAAAGATTGTGGTGAGCATGGAACAAGGACTAAATAGTACCTATAGAGCCAGCTGTATGGAAGATTTGTCCTACAATGCATACTGTTGGAATGGGAATGGGATTAATAATTCTGAAAGAATTTCTCTTAATTTGTCTAACCAAGGTTTCTTGAACTAATAAAAATTGCTTTTTTTGAAGGGTCGCGAAATTGTTTCATATGTGGTGAACAACGCATTAGAAATACGAGTAAGTATTTTTTAAAAACAAATTAGAGCTGAATTTTAAAGTATGTGCTTGATATATTTTCCTTTTTTTCAAAAACTGCTTATGGTTTGGTGTGAATTTACATATTTTCTTTATTCTAACAATATTAACGGTGTTTTTGATTTTTATTTGTTCAAAACTTTATTCACAGCATAAGTATGTGCTAGGTTACTCATAGTACATTTATCCCAAATGATAAGCACATTTGGTTAAACCAAGCTTAAAGTTATCATCAAAGAAACGGAGCTCTTTACTTTCTTCATAGGAATGCGCTTTATTTATTATGTGCTCAGTTCACACATACCTTCTCTAAATTCTTTTATGTGAAGGTGACTGTGATGCGGAAGCATCAATTTAAGTTTATTTCCAGTGCCCACCATCTTTAAGAAGTCCTAACCCTTTGCCCTCTGCTTCATACGTTGGTTGAATTTCGCCATTCTCAGCATTTCAAACGCACATTGTGAAGAAGAATTTGAACAAATTAGCGACTGAGCAATGAAACACACTTCTTTTCAAAATTTTGAATAAAAACTTGGTTCAAACATAATTTTTTAATTTTTTTTTTATCAAAACTTTGGGTTTGCATGCGAATTTTTTAAAAACTAATGATACAAATAATATAGCTGGAAGAATGTGTTTCTGACTTTCGAAACTGGTAAGTGTTTCCGTTGTTTTTTAATAATATTTTTTCCATTTTAAGTCATTTTTTAATAAAATTGCCTCTACCTCCTAAACGGGGTGAGATAGACCCTCCCCCCTCCTATAGTAAAAAACGCTTGTTTTTACCCCTCTATAAAAAACCGTTATCAATTTTTGGCGTCATAGTTATCGTATTCGTGCCGAGTCAGGCTCTTTCTCTACTGCGCAGTCCCTCAACGACGGATTCGACGATTTTTCGGACTGGAGCGTTGGTGTCCATCCACACAGTTATTGGACCCTCACTCTTCTAACTAAGTCGATGTCAGTGTACAGTCCGTACATCATCGTTGTATCTCTTCCTTCACTCACCTTCAATGCAGATGGGACCGAAAATCATTCCAAGAATTTTCCTCTCAAAGCAGCTCGATCATCCATTTTTGATTATGTCCATGTCTCTGCGCCATAGAGCAGTACTGGGATTATTAAGGTTTTATAAAGTGTCACTATGGTTGTTCGAGAGAAGACTTCACTAGTCAATTGCAAGGGTTTATTTTTCGATTAATTTTAACGCTGGTCTCCTTACCTGAACGTACAGCGTAGCTAAGGTGGACAACGTCCTTACCTACCACAAAGTTATATCTGTCTAGGGTGATGTTCTGTCCGAGATATCGGTGTTGGGAGTCGTTTCTGCTTGATACCATATACGTGGTCTTGCTCTCGTTGACCGTTTAACCAAATTTTGTGCTTCTGTCTCAATACTTGCGAAGCGCCGCTGACATCACACTACTCTCTTCCGATTATGTCAATATCGTTGGCGGTTGCGAGTAATTGGACGACTTTTGGAAATGCGCGTGAGTCTTGCACTATTCTTTCAAGTATGATGTTGAAGAAATTGCACAACAGCGCATCGCCTTGCCGAAAGGTTTCGATTAGACCTTGATGGAGCAGCGTGCATTTTCCGTCGTCATCCTGCACAGGCTGACGAGTTTGGCAGGGATGTCAAAACAAGACATTGCCTTGTACAGCTGGTCTCTTTAGATGCTGTTATAAGTCAAACGTGGCCTTAAAATCGATACATATGTTGTGTGTATCGATCTGAAGCTCATGGGTTTTCTCCAAGATGTGCCGTAGTGTGAATATTTGATCAATGGTGGATTTTCCTGGCTTGAAGCCACACTGATACGGACTTACCAGGTTGCTGATGAACCGCTTCAAGCGTTCACACAATACGGCAGATAAGAGCTTGTACGCGATGTTAAGGAGACTGATGCTTCTGTAGTTGGCGCAGTTCAGAGGATCTCCTTTCTTGAGAATCGGACAAACAATGCTGAGGTTCCATTCATCGGGCATACTTTCGTCTGACCATATTTTAGAGATGAGTTGGTGTATGCTCTTTACCAAAGTTATCGCCTGCCGTTTTGAAGAGCTCGGCAGCCAGGCCGTCTGCTCCAGCAGCTTTATTGGACTTCAGCTTAGATATTGCTATCTTCACTTTATCCAGGTTGGGTGAACGGAATTGCTAGTCTACATAGTTAATGTGTTCTATTTTCAAAATCAAAACCGAATAAAGATTTAATCCAATCTTAACTTAATTACCTAATCAATTATTTAGTGTGCTAGATTTCTTAGATCTTTTGGCGAGGGTAAAAGTCTAAGAAAGCGCGAGCTATCTATGGTACAGGTATATATTGAGAGCAGGTGTCAACGTGACAATTAGGTTTGCCAAACTAGAACTTAAAAAGAGCAGCAGCGATAGCAGCGGTATTTGTTTCGTCATAGCCATTATACACTTCACAGATATTATCTTTCCAAATCCTCAGCATCGACTGCGACTATACTACGATGTTCCCTTGTTCGTTTCTATAGGCTTCGGTTCGGGGTTTGTGTCCATAGCATGTTTTTTTTTTAACTTTTGGTAAATTTTCTAAATCTCATTCCTGGAGTAGCATCTCTGATTTTCTTTGACCGCGAACTTCTCATAGTATTTCTTTTTCGTCTCTCCTCTTCTGCTCATAGAGCTCGTTAGCAACTCTAGTCTTTCTTTGCAGCGCCGGATTGCGTGCGTTTGTCTTAGCTGCATGTGGTTGCTGGTATTCGTCGTCAGGCCAGGGTCTTCGTTGTGGTGGTCGAGTGAAACTCAGTAAATCAGAAGCTCTGATGGCTTTTTGGCAGTGTTGCCACTTGTGTTCGGTGCCTGATCTGACGGCAAGGAACCTCTTAAGAGATTAAGGGAGACTCGATCGGAAAAGGATTTGGCGATCTCTTGCGATTATAGCTGTCTGACGTACGCAACCGTACCTTGGCTACAGCAAGGTAATGCTTCGGGTCGTTGTTGCCTTCTTCATAATATAGATGGTGTGTCTTGCATTGATAGGAATGTGGTCAGTCTGGTTGACGGTTGATTGATCAGGTGTTCTCCAAGTCCCCTTATCCCCTACAACAATATTTCGTACACCCGCGAAGTCGATTAGCCTGTGTCCGTTATCGGAGGTGGGGTCGTGCAGGCTATATCTTCCGACAGTTCTACGAAATATGGCGTCTTTACCTACCTTTGCATTAAAATCGTCGAAAACAATTTTAATGTCATAGCTAGAACATTGCTTGTAGGTTTTGTGCAAAAGCTTTTTCTCCTCTGAAGAGGGTGTGCGCGCATATCAGGTTTATAATGGCAAATTTAACCTTAATGCGGATTGCTACGAGGCGCTCGTTCACATGCCGGAAACAACAAATCCGCAACCAAAGTGGCGCTGCTTTTGCCATCGGCGACAATTGCCGTAGTTAATATCGCAGTCTTTTGTCCGGCCCATTCCATCGCATTTCTCGGATAGCAGTTATGTCTGCTTTGCAACATACTAGGACCTCCGCTTGTTTAGGGACCCAACATTCTACGTGCATATCCGAAGTTCGGTGTTCTTAAATCGTTTGAATGGATTGTCCACAGTAGGTCCATAGGTGTCCGAGGGTTGTTTATGTTTCGGAGTTACTGAATTTTTTGCTTGGCAGAGCAGTTACCCCGACGGCTTTCCCACATCAAGCTCCAATTTTTTCTTTTTACCACTACATTTAAGCTACAGGCGTTAGACCAAGGAGTAATACAAAATTGTAAAACGTTCTAATGCAAAGAAGTAGTGTCCCTGCTGTTGAACAGAAAAGTTAATGGAATGTAGGCCAACATTTCAGTCCTAACTGCCATCACCCTAAGTGATAAGGCCTTAAGAAATGTCACTCCAGCAGTACCCAAAAATCACACCGATTCCACAGCAACCGGTGTCAGTCTTTGATTCCTGTTGGGGCCTTCTTCCTGAGCAAAAAGATTTGACTTTTGGGGACAAGGTACATTTTGATGATGACGTGGGCGTACACGGTCCTCTTTCTGTGCTGAATTTCTGGTCGATTTAATTGAACCTCTCTTATGAGTTTTTTCTGGATTGTCGTGGGGTGCGCATTACTAAGGAATTATTTAAACGTTATTGTTATATCTTTCAAAATGCAGTGTTCAGTGTGTTCGCAAAAAGTCGATAGAAACTGTGCTACGAAAATTAATTGCAAAGATTGCAATAATTATTTTCATTATTCTTGTGGTAACATCACTGCACAAGATGTTGAGTTCATGCAATCAAGTAGAAATCGTTTTCGATGCAACAAGTGCGGAGTGCTTAAACGTCGATCTATACATCTACCTGCAACGGCGGTTACTTCAAGGTCGCCATCTAACCCTGTAAATGTTCCAGCTAGCAGCAGCAGCAGCAGCAAGAAACCAACAACAAATAATGAGTCATCTTCTTCGTCTGCTAATACCGTAGATAGCGAAGGTGAATGCACTCTAAGTATGATCTAGTTGAAGCTCCCTCTCTCTTAGGCGGACACAAACGCATGTCGAAACATGACCTCATACTCACCAGACAGTTTTTCACATCGAAGTCGGCGGCTTATTGTAATTTTTGGTCATTTGTCGACAAACCGCACATGTGCAAGCAAATTTCATTGTATACAGACATGACATGCATGAACGTGTCTCAAAATAACGACCGCATTCGTTTATGTTTCCTTAATTAGTGTGGTGTCAGTTGATGTAAGTGGTAGTCCTTTGCAAAGGAAATAAAAATACATACTCGTATAAATATATTGACTTTAACCTTTGAATTTTGACGATCCTGCAATAAGGTAGGCATTTAACATGGTTTCATTATACAAAATCCTCCTTTATTTTTTTTCTAGAATATGCCGCCGAAACGTAAAACTTAGACTCTAAAAGAAGAAATTGATATAATTAACTTTTCCGAAAAATATAAAAACAGCATTCGCCTTGTAGCAGCCGAATTTAATGTTGGCAGAACTCAGGCAGCTGATATCTTGTTAAGGAAGAAAGATCTTTTGAGACAATGGGAATCAAATTCGACCGCAACTCATCTTAAACGGCGTTTTATTTCAACAGAAGGAAGTCGTATAGGTAAAATTGTATTTGAATGGTTCTGCGTGGCTCGAAATAAGGGGATCCCAATTTCTGGGACCGATATTTGACAAAAGGCAACAGATGTTTCAAGGTCTTTGGGAGTCACCGATTTTAAAGCATCTGCTGGCTAGCTGGATAAATTTCGGAAGCGACACTGTGTAACGTATAATAGCATAAGTCGAGAAGTGGGAACATACAATTACGGCAGGCTACGATCATGACTGTATTTACAACGCAGATGAGACAGGTCTCTTTTTTAGAGCTCTACCGACAAAAACAATGACTCTGAAAGGACACAAGTGCACAGGAGGAAAACTATCAAAAGAAAGGCTGACCGTATTGAAGTGTGCCAATATGGCAGAAGCCAAAGAAAAGCTGCTGGTCATCGGTAAATCTTTTCGCCCAAGAGCGTTTCGCGGCCTCAAACATGACCAGCTGCCAGTAGAATGGAAACACAACAAAAAAGCATGGATGACGCAGGAGATAATGATAGAGTGGCTTCGTTCTTTCGACAAGAAAGAAAACTCATTCTTCAGAAGAAGAAAATTCTGCTTTTTCTGGATAATGCTGCTTCTCATTCAAAAGACCTAGAACTGGCAAATATAAAAGTTATTTATCTTCCGCCTAACACAACATCCATTTGCCAGCCTTTGGATCAGGGTGTGATAAGGAATTTCAAGTTTCATTGCCGATCGCTGATTCTAAAACATATCTTGACGCATATGGAGAGCTCAGATTCCACCATTCCATTTCATTAACAATGCCTGGCAGCAAGTAACACCGACAACAATAACAAACTGCTATAAGAGTGCTGGGTTTGGACAAAATATGCCCTTTGAACAGGACGAATTCAATCCGGAAGATGATATGTCTCTAGCAGATCTAAGAGCAATTTCCAAGCTTTTTCATGAATGCAGATTGGACGGTGAACTAAATCTTGTGCACCGTCGCTGTCCGCCTAAGGCAGATTTCACTGTATAGATGTTAACCGATTTTGTTTGTGGTGGTATTTCTGATAATTTTCTCACTCATAAAATTGACGATTTATGCGTGCATATGTTTTACCCCGATGTTCAACCGCTTAATCTCTGGTTCAAAATTTTACCCCGTTTTCTCTTCGCTCTTCATCTCCCTCTTCTATAAAACCAGTTTTACTCCGGGGTAACCCTGGGGTAATTAGTCCAGTGTGGGCTGGCCCATTGAGATCAAAGGTAAATACATTGGAAAGCATATTAAATTGGTAGCAGCAAAAGCTTCTCTCTCATTCAATTGATATAGTTGGACTATGTAATGTTTCTCCTGAAAATGCAGGTAATCTAAATCTTTAAAAATGCTTTGTCAATCGAAGTCCCCATAAATAAAATAGAGAAATGCTTTGTAGAAAACTAAAAGAAACTCAATCACTTCACAAGTGCAAAAACAAATAGTCTGCGTGAAATTCTGTGATGCTGAAACGAAACAACGAACATTATGCGCAAAGAAGAGTAGCAAAAACAGTCTCAACGCACTCGCATCTAGACCCGTGTCGATGGGAGCATAAATGACGGCAGCAGTAGGAAAAATATTTTAATCAACGACTCTCTGACAAATTATACACAGGCTCTCTTCATGAAAGCAAAGGAAATGAAGAAACAAAATATATGTAAATACGTATGATTTAAAAATAATCAAATATTAGTGAGAAAGGTTGAGGGTGGTAAGGTCATTTCGATCAGATCTTTTAATGATCTCGTAAATATTTAATGCGACCCACTTAATTAAATATGAATGATGATAATGAACTTGTCGACGACTTTTCCACCCTTCAATCTATAAGTATAAATCTTTTTGAAAATAGTAACTATTGTAATAACAAACTTTTTATTGCACACCAAAATTTCACAAGTTTAAGAGAAAACTTCTCGTCTCTTGTCACTCACCCCTGGGTTACACAGGACTTTTTAAAATTTTGGATTTATCATTGTGTTAGTTTTTTTTTTCAATGTGTGAGTTTTTAGAAAATCATTTTGCGTTTTGTCGACAACCAGACGGTTTATTTGGTAACTGAACGTCATAAGGGACGGGATAAAATGATGCTGAGAAAGCAAACGGACAAAAGAAAATGAGATTTGGACAAATCCATTTTTATTAAACTCAACGAGATTTGAAGCGTAAAACAATATTTTGAGCAACCTGCTATAAGGTGATGGGTATTGGGTATCTTCACCCTCAAAATTTAATGAATAAAGATTTGTTACAGGTAGAATTACATGTTTGAAAATGAAAAGAAAATTTGAATGCATGTGATTCACATTTTTGCTTTTCGATAGCAGCGATATGACTACCTAGTCGTACGAAATCCTAGATTGGACTGGTAAATTAGCCTGTGTGTAGGCTGCTTTAATTGAACAAAAAAAAACCCTAAATGCACAGCAAGATCTATCATGCAGAATTTCAAAATTTTCACCCTAAAAGTGAAATGAAATCGTTTAAAAAAAGAGAATCCTAAAATGAGACAGAAGAAAATCTGAAGAAGAAGAAGAAAGTAAAACACAAAATTTCTCAAATTTTAGAATCTCGTATCTTGCGGGCAAAATTTCGGCTGCAAGTAGACCGACAATAGACTACAAATTTCCTGTCTCGTGTGCATTTACTCAACACATGTAAATATTTCTAGTTTCAATTGCGTGTGTGAACGTTAGGTAAGTCGGCCTCTCGTGTACAGAGACACATCCAGATTTTTAAGAAATCCTGTGTAACCCCTGGGTCAGCTAGATTCTTTCTTGTGCGTTCCAGATATTGTGTTTGTCCCTGAAATATGAATTTACAATGTCGAAAGAAAAGATTATGATATTCCTGGCTTTGAATTCTTTATTAACCCGAATGAAAATTATGCAGCTGGTGGTGTTGGGTGTTTCGTGAAAGAGGGATATGAAGTTACTGAATTTCTGTGCGTCAAATTTGCAAGTGCTGATATATTAAGAATTTCTCTTGAAATTAACAAAGTAGCATTCGTTTTTCTTTGTGTCTACAGGCTGCATAAGTTTAATGTTTCAATGTTCATAGCAGAATTTTCTGATCTTTTAGAAAGAGAAAAGGCAAAAAATTTAATTATTGCTGGAGATATTAACATTAATACATTAGATTGTAGTGTTATGGCTCGTGAAGCACGCATAAAAAAAATAGATTTTGTAGCGGGTGCGTTTGTGTCGTCAGGCCAGTTGAAAAGGGGGATCCGCCCTCCTGGTATTTCCTTCATACAGAGACGTTGATCAATGAATATGAGTATGAGCACGATCAAAGTAGACCAAAAACGATATACGACCAATAATAAAGTACGACCAAAAAGAAAGTATGACCAATAAAGTATTGAAAAAAATTAAACACTTGCAATTTTTATTCTTTAGATAGTTTATTAATTTTTTCTTTACAAACGATTGCCCGAGAACTGATCTGTATGTGCGTTAATAACTTTATTCCGTTGTGAACTTGTTGATCACTTCTGTTTATGCATTTTTTATTACTTATGATGGAATTTTCGCTATCGTGAGAAACTTGTCACAGGTGTCGTGGGAAGCTTATTCGTTGTCTGGGGTAATGTGCTGACTTAGCGTCTGGCGCATACATAACACGTCCCCATTTAAGACATATCTAAGGATATTTTAACCTTAGATTGGACTTTGGATGTTGCATCTCTATGGATTCGGTTGATTCCCTTGGTGTACTCATCACGCTCAACGTAATTTTGGGTCCCCTTTGTTGTCGTCGATTAAAACATTTATTGAAAATTGTAAATGTTGCTTGTCCAAATTTGCAACAAAATTTCCAGATTGCAAGAGTTGTTGCGAGTATGGTTGTAAGTCCAAAGATTGATATGACCACCCCTTGAGTTCTTTCAGGTATCGACTCCAGTGCTTTGGACCAAAAGTTCTTCTGGTTTTGTACTGTAGTTCATGTACATCTTTTGCAGTCAATTTGGAAATGGGTTGTTGACTAATAGTGACATCACGTAGCTTTGCATTTATTGAACACTCTTCTAATTCTCCATAAGAATGTTTGTCTTTTATTTCGGTTTCAGTATCTGCTTGCATTGTTCTTATCGTCATATCGTATGTTTCGAAAATGCAATTATTAGGTATTTTAATAATTCCTGTGCTAACGAGTTCACCTATTTTAGTTTCATTTTTAAATTTACAATTAAAATGTGTATTTGTATTCTCGGAAATCTTGTACAAATACGAATTTGCTCTTAATTTATGGAAAATTTCTACATTTTAATTTACAATTTTTATTTTACAATTTTCTGATTTTTTCCTCATAAACAAATTTAATTCACAATTAACATTACTAGCTGTGTTTCTAAATAATTGAGGCACACAAATATAAATCATTCATATTAGATTTCAAACATAAATTTTCTTTATTATTATTTATTAATAATATTTGATTATCAAGTTCTAAAACAGCAATCCCATTTTCTATTATTTTTGGAACAGTAATTGTTTCATATAACTCAGATACTTCTTTTTTGACAATAGGTACATTCTCTAGTAAAGACTTTTATTTCTAATGTTTTTAGTATTTCGGCATAGCTTTCGGTGTTCGTTTCTATTGCTAAAATATGATCATTTTCTAAAGTCCTAAGTTTCTGAATAAGGTCATTGGGTTCAATAACTCGTGGATGTAAAATACCTGCTTGTATAAATAATAAACTGTCAATAATTTGTTCTATTTCCATTTCTAATTGTAATATTTTAAAACTAATTTTGCTAGATATTTCTTCAAAATATGAATTAATCATTAATGTTTTATTAAAATTGTTTTCTTCGGTTTGTATCTTATTTATTTCTTCTATAATGATGTTAATCTTCCTACGTTATTACTTTTAACTGTGTCTATAACTTGCTTATTAAAATGGCTTAGTACTTTAACGTTCTCTTCCATACCATGTTTAATTCGATTTTCATTTCTGCTAATTGAATGGCTTTACTGTAGTATTCAGCAACTTCATTGTCCATTGTACAGAATAACACCTTAAAGCCTGAGCCAATCATAATTATCAATCCACGTCTTTTCGCGTTTCCAACTATGGCTGAAATAATTCTAATTCTATGACTTATTTTAACTAGTGCGGCTCGCGTAGTGCTTTGATATTGTCTACATTCTATCTTTGAGTTAATACAAAGGTCATCTATTGAATTTATAATATTTCTAACATTAAGACTGGATTCTTCCAATTCATCTAGGTTAAGTTCTATAATCAGTTCTATCTTACTACTAATTTCTTTTGCTTTTCTTAAGTAATTGAAATAAATGCCTGTATTGTTCTTTAGATCTTTGATTTGCAGAGTCATTTCCACATTGGTGTGCCAGATGAAGAGGGTTCTGAAATGTATGGTTTAATATGAGATTACACTATTTTCGCTTATTTCCAATATCTTATAAGGACCTTTATATATACTATCAAGTTTACCTTTTCTGTCTTTCTTATTAAAACATTTTGACCTACCCTTATACTCTATTTGCTTTCCTATTTTCTGTTCATATCTAATTTTAGATTTTTCTCTACTTTTATTAGTGTTATCTCTAGAAATTTCCTGTTAATATAGAAGATAAGCCCTAAGGTTATCCATGTAGTCGAAAATTGTATCACCGTCATAAGCATCTACACTACTGGGTCTATTTGCTTCAAAACCATATACTAATTCATAGGGTGTAAAGCCTGTCGTATTGTGTGGAGTAGTGTTATAACAAAATCCTGCATATGGCATTCGTTTATGCCAATCTTTTATTTGATGGAGCTCTTTGCCTGTTGACTTCAGGTTTTCTAGTAATCTGCAGTGTGCTCTTTCAACACTACCATTAGCTTGTGGATGGGCTAAATTCCGAACCGTTGTCACTAAGAATAATTTTAGGCGTACCGAAATTTAAAATCCATTCTTCCATAACTGCACGAGATACAGTTTCCATATCTTTTGGTTTTATTGGAATGAATTTTATGAATTTAGAGAGATCGTCTTGTATTGTTAAGCCAAACCTATACCCTTCTTCTGTTTCTTCAAATGGTCCTATTACATCTATCATTATTTTTTCTAAAGATCTGTCTGCTGAACTAACTATTTTCATTGGTTTTCTAGTAGGAACCTTATTAACTTTTTCCGTCTGATACTGTGGGCAATTTTTTACAAATTCTTCAACTTGTTTTTGCATACCATTCCACTGAAATTTTTTCCTATTTTTAGCATATGTCGCTTTTTGGCCGGTATGACCACCTATTAAACCCTCATGATATTCCTTTATAATTTCTTTTCTTCTCTCTAAGTTGTTTACGATTTCTTTCATATTTAAAGACGGTTCCTCAACTAAATCAAGATCTTCGAATTCTCTGACTGTATCTTCTTCCTGAACTTATACCTCTTCATTATTTCTTGCCAACTCTGCTTCGTTTTGCTCAACTAGATCTGGTTCGTTTTGCACAACTGGATCTGGTTCGTTTTGAATCTCAATACCTTCTTCTTCCATAAGGCTCATGAGATCTTGCCATGTCTCCTCTTTTTCTTGTTCTGTTATCCGAACGTTTCTACTGAGTTCATGGGCCACTACATTTTCCTTACCTTTTTTTATAAGTGTAATCGAATTCCTCCAGTTTGAGGCGTCACCTTACCAATCGACTTCCAGGATCTTTTACCTGAAACAACCACGTTAGAGGCCTATGATCTGTTTGAATAGTAAATTTTGTGCCATACACGTACGGTCGAAATTGTTTCGTAGCCCATACGATTGCCAAGCATTCTTTTTCCGTCGTACTGTAATTCTTTTCGGCTTTGTTTAGTGTACGACTTGCATTGTACTCTTGACTCAGAACAGCCCCTATACCTTTATTTGAAGCGTCCGTTGTTATTATAAATGGTTTTGTGAAATCCGGGTATTACAAAACAGGGTGTAAGTAAGACACTTCCTTGCGCAAGAATTCGCATTTATCTGGCTGTAATTTCAAATTAGCCCTTCAAAGTTGTTCACAGACTTCTCGCAGTTTGTCGTTGTGTTCTTGCAAGTTCTTTCCATAGATGACAATGTCGTCCAAATATACAAAGCACTTGATCCCCTGCAGACCTGCTAAGACGGTATTGATCAGCCTCTGGAAACACGGAGGAGCGTTTTTCAAACCAAACGGCATCCTGGTGAACTCAAAATGACCGTATGGAGTGCTGAAGGCTGAAGGTTTTATTTAGGTGATCGGCTCTCACGTTTCCAACCACCGTCTGTTTCCTGTTTTTCAGAATCTTATAGTCGTTAAGGTTTTCACCTTTCAGCCTTACATCTTTAATGTTAAAGACTTTGTCAGTAGTATTGACTATTGACACTAAACACTTTCCGTTCTTATTCAAGCTTATGCAGTTAGGAATTATAATACCGTCGATTATCTCCTGTCGACAGTCCGGAAAATCTCGGATCTGCCCTCAATAACATTAGACTCGGCTAGATATTTTAAAGGAATTTTACCTATATTTCCACTAATTATATTTTCCCTATAGTTAATTTGAAAACCACCCTCTCGTAGGAAATGATTTCCTATTAACCCATCATAATCACCAAGGAGATTATTTTCTATTACTTGAAATTCTACTTCAGTGGATTTAAACTCTCCAACTAGGGGAATGAATTTAACCTCCACTTTAACTTTTCTTAAGCTTTCCCGAGTCTCTCCATTTAATGGTATCTTTAGGATTAACACTTTTTCTATAAACGCAATTCGCTTTAATAAGAGATGCTTCCGCACCAGTATCTATTATTAATCTTTTAATCTCATTGTTAACCACTACATCTACATGAGGACTCTGGGAACTATCTACCGCCCTAAGCTGTACGGTTGCCTCGTGGAACATACAACGTTCTTAAAACTCTGGTCCTTGAAGCTTTTTTGACTGGTGCTGGGACGATTTGCTCCATCTTCATCTTCACTCTGTTGCTCTTTCTTGAGCCGAACATTGTTCACTGGTTCGTTCTTCTGTTTCTTTGGTAACTTACATTGCTTTGCAAATTGACCTGGTTTACCGCAATTGTAACAACACCTCTCTTGGTAATTTATCTTAGCCAGATTCTTGGACGTATAGTCCTTTTGCGTGTTTGTTCTAAAGAGGTTAACGCGCTGTTTCTCCTCATTAGCGAATTTACTGGCTTCAGACAGATTTTTTGGTCTTTGAGTGATTACATACGAGTAGCATGAAAATCGTTCCCGTAGTCCATTGATGAACACTGTTAGTGTTTCATCTGGAATGTACGCTTACTGACCTTCCTTGTCCTCACTCTTAACACCAGAAAGTTTACTTTGGTATAAACGTTTTTGCAATGTTTCCACTCGCTGCAAATAATGAACTACAGATTTATCTTTATATTGTTTTATTGCAATCAACTCTCTATGAAGTTGTAGAGCGCCTTTGGCTCTCTAAATACTTCCGTCAGCTTTTTTTGAGAGATTCCCAGTCGGAAATGTCTTTATTCAATAAAATTGTGGTGGCATTACCACTAATTTTAGTCTTGATCAATTTAAAGAGCATCATTGCAAGCAGCTATGAAGCTAAAAACTTCGTCGCTCGTGCCTTTAAAAGTGGGAATAAAGTTAATTAAAACTAAAATTGGGATTTCTGACATTATGCTCTGTCTAATTTGACCTGGTATCCTAGTCTCATTATCACTAACTTGGCTTTGTAAGCTAACTTCACTATCACTACCTGGGCTTTCAAACTCGTCTTCGTTATTCCGAAATGCCGAAAACATTAGATATTTCACACTAATAAAATTTATTTCATATCAAAATATATTTTTCACTTTTATGAGATTTATCACTTTTTTATTTATTTAGTAGCGTATCTGATTTAAGAAAGAATAACTGTACTCACATTACAATTATAAAATTTCGATCCATTGATCCAGCGTTGCCCTCTATGGTATCTCACCGCTGCCACCAGAAATTGTGTTATGCCTCGTGAAGCACGCACAAAAAAAATAGATTTTGTAGAGGGTGCGTTTGTATCGTCAGGCCAGTTGAAAAGGGGGGTCCGCCCTCCTGGTATTTCCTTCAGACAGAGACTTTGATCAAGAATATGAGTATGAGCACGATCAAAGTAGACCAAAAACGATATATGACCAAAAAGAAAGTACGACCAATAAAGTATTGAAAAAAATTAAACACTTGCAATTTTTATTCTTTAGATAGTTTATTAATTTTTTCTTTACAAACGATTGCCCGAGAACTGATCTGTATGTGCGTTAATAACTTTATTCCGTTGTGAACTTGTTGATCACTTCTGTTTATGCATTTTTTATTACTTATGATGGAATTTTCGCTATCGTGAGAAACTTGTCACAGGTGTCGTGGGAAGCTTATTCGTTGTCTGGGGTAATGTGCTGACTTAGCGTCTGGCGCATACATAACAGTAGCGAAACGGTTTCGACCTATTTAACCTTACTATCTACTCATGGTCTCGTAAGTTGTATTAATGAGACTACTAGGCCTATCTCAGGTAGATGTTTGGTTCACATTTATACCCGATTCAGTAATCCCCGACGAAATTCTTGTGAATATTGTGTTCTTGATCTAAATATTACTGATCACTGTATGACGGGTCTTATTATACAACTTGCTAATGACAAAAATTCGGATAGTAAAATTATTCCCAGCAAAATTTTAAAAATCAATTTTAGGAGACTTTCTTTGTAGGGATTCATCATCCTTCACTCTTTTTATTGATTGTCTCATAAGGCATATCCGGAATTGTTCCATACTTTCTTCGCCCAAAAAGGTGGTTAAACGTCTCAAGCCTTGGATATCATTGCACTTGGCTAGCAAAGTTATCTTTAAGAATTGACTCTGAAAAAAATGCCTCAGATTCCCAAAAAATCAATGCTTAAAAAGAAAATACATAAAGCTACTCGTATGTGCAGAATTAAAGAAGGAAATTCCACTATGCCGGGATGATTACTATTGTCGTTCTCTTAACTTTGCAAAAGGTAATTTAAAAAATCCCAAAAAATCAATGCTTAAAAAGAAAATACATAAAGCTACTCGTATGTGCAGAATTAAAGAAGGAAATTCCACTATGCCGGGATGATTACTATCGTCGTTCTCTTAACTTTGCAAAAGGTAATTTAAAAAAAGAATGGCACATAATAAACAGTCTGCTTAACAAAGATCCACCTACAAAAAAAACCTATCTCCATTTGAATCAGAAATTATGACATCTCTGATAATTTTGAAATTGCCAATGCTTTTAACAACTATTTCATTAACATAGCAAGTTACTTGTAGCTTTCGTTAGTCAATTTAACTAGTTGTTGTTGTACTTCGACTTTTAGTATTGTGGAACCTAGATTTGGAAGCTCTTTTGCTTTTAAACCTATCACTTCCCATGAGGTTTTGAAAGTTATACATAGTTAAGAGAATACCAATTCTTCTGGCCCCGATGGTATCTCCAATATAATGCTAAAGAGAATTGCATTCTTTATAATAGATACTTTAGCCGATGTCTTTAATCGCTGCGTTCTTTCGGGTGTCTTCCCAGACGAGCTTAAATGTGCTGATATTGTGCCCTTATTTAAAAAAGGGTCTTATGATAACATGTGCAACTATAGGCCTATCTCACTACTTCCAGTCATTAGTAAAATTTTCGAAAAACTCATGAAGGATAGAATTCTTAATTTTCTTAATAAACCCGAATTTTTTACTCCATCTCAATATGGCTTTCGTAGAGGCAAATTAACAGAAGATGCTTTCCTTCATTTTTGCTCCTAAATTACGTCTAACCTAGATGAAAAGAAGAGCACACCTGGTTTATTTATTGACATTACCAAAGCCTTCTTTTCTTTCTTTTACTTAAACTGGAAATTGTTGGCTTTAGAGGCTTTATGCTTGAATGGCTTACATCTTATCTAAAAAACAGGTTATAGAAAGTAAAGTTAGAAGAGGTAATAAGCGAAATAAAATTCTTAAATTTGGGTGTACCGCAAGGATCTGTTTTGGACCCAATCTTGTTTCTTATTTACATTAATTCACTGTTTGCCTTAAACTTTAAAGGTTTGCTCACAGCCTTTGCTGATGACATTGGGTTTTCCTACAGTGCAAGTAATCCTTTAGATCTGGTTGCCGAAATTAACTGGAATTTGAATCAGTTGAGAGTATGGTTTGTAAAGCATAATCTACGAGTAATTATAAGTTCAAAAACGAAGATCATGTTTTTCAATTTATCGCCTATGCAGAATTATGAATACGCAAATTATGTCGAAGACCTGTAAGGAGCCCAAGTTTTCCCTTATTCTTTGTACAGAGAATTCTTCCGGTACGTCACCTTGATTGTTTTAAAGTATTTAAAAAATTTCTTTATGAAGTCTGGTAATCGCAATTTTCGTTTAGTGTCTAATTTCAGTGGCAATCTTGCCAATTGGGTACAATACCAAGGTATCGCACAACGGCATACAAGATTTTCTACTCCATATCCTCTTTTTGTATATTCAATAATCTTCCGCAGTCTATTACAGCAATTTCTTCACCTGTGATGTTCACTAAAAGTGTGAAAATCTGGCTGTTTAACTTAAACTATTTAAATGTTGAATCTATTACTTCTGGCATGTTGGTTTAAAATTTAAGTTATTTATTTCATAAATAGCATTTTTTGTTTATTTTTTCTTTTCCTTAAACTAATAATTTCATAATCAAAATGTAATTGTAAATTCAATCTTATTCAACTATCATTTAACTTTTATTATTCTTGTAGAAATTATTTTGAATTATCTTTTAGAGTAACTTATACAAAGCTTATATAATATGATTCAGTAACATTGTTTGATATTATAATTTTTTCTTTTATTTATTTATCCTATTCAATAGTTTTGTAAAATACAGAACGCCAATATATTTCTTAAAATATTTAAAATGTTTGATTATATTTTTTTACTTTTTCAATGTTATAACTGGATACAAGAAATAAACGAAATTATCTATCTATCTATAAATGTTCGTCTCCTCTTCAAGATATACTAGGTGGGGTGAAAAGTAACCTCATTGACCGCCAGAATGCGCTGCTCATATTTAGGTAGACATGCCAAATTTCAGTGCGATACTGTCTTTAGTTTTGTTTTGACAGCTGATTGTTGTTGATGTGTTTGGCATCATGTTGAGTATGGACAAAAACGATTTTCGTTCTCTCATAAAACATTATTTTTTGAGAGGCAAAACGGCGAAGGAAACAAAAGAAAAGTTGGATAAATATTATGGGGCTAATGCTCCGCAGATTACACCGTCAAATATTGGTTTCGAGAGTTTCGTGGTGGCCGCAACTCCATTACCGATCAAGTCCGCAGCGGCAGGCCCTCCGATGCGGTTACAGAGGACAATGTCAAAAAAAATACATGAAATGGTGTTGGCTGACCGGAAAGTGAAAGTGCGCGAGCTAGCAGATACCACAAAGATTAGTACTGAGCGCACACGCCATATTTTGGGCAATATTCTGCATATGAAAAAGTTATCCTGTCGCTGTGTGCCGCGCATGCTCACTCCTGGCCAAAAACACGAACGCGAGAGCACTTCGAAAGAGTGTTTGGACTTGGTGATGCGGAATCGGGCGGACTTTTGGCGTCCATTGGTAACTGTTGATGAAACCTGGATCCACTAATACAAACCAGAGAATAGAATGGGTGCCCGGCAATGGACTGAAGCCGGCACGAGTGCTCCGAAGCGGCCAAGGGAGGCTCAATGGGTCGGAAAAGTTATGGCGTCGGTTTTCTGGGATTGTCATGGCATACTACCTCGAAAAAGGAAAAACCATCAACAGCGAGTATTACTGTGCATTATTGGAGCGACTGAAGGCATTGTTTTGCAAGACAATGCGCCGACGCATAAGAGCATCACAACCACGGCTAAAATCAATGACTTACGGCTCCAATTGCTGTCGCATCTATGGCATTCGCCCGATTTGGCTCCCTCGGACTATTATCTCTTCCCAAACCTCAAAGATGACGCCACGGAGGAGTATTTTGCAGACCTTCCGTAAAATTACTTTTCGGACGGGATCAAGAAGTTGGAAAATCGCTGGAATAAGTGTATCAAGCTAAAAGGGGATTATATTGAATAAAATAAAAAAACATTCAAAACATTTTTTTTTTCCATTTCCAAGGAGGTTATTTTTCACCCCACCTAGTACACAATTCAGATTACGATGGACTACATATAGTATGTATATTGTGAAGAATCGGTTGAGGGATAGAAGAACAGCTTTAAATCCTTTCTAAGACCTCTCATCACTTCCACAGTCGGAAGGCTAAGTTTAATAAGTTCAGTTTGGAATCTGACTCACAATGGGATAACCTGTAAATAAGATCGTAGATGAATATGCTAGACAAGGCTAATAGAAAATTGTCGCAATACCCGAAACTGCGTTAGGATTGCATGAACCATCGGTTAGGGCGCACTAGTGCTTTATGTGAGTGTTCTATTTCGATGCAACAAAAAAGCTACACTATCTCGATGGTCAGTTTCAAATACGAACTTTGTAAAAAAAGAAAAAAATTTAAAACAAGCGATTTAATATTATTTTTATTTGAAATAAAATGCATGTGGAATACAGCAAACTTGGTTAATTTAAAAAATTATGATTGAAGGGAACCGAGCTAAGTTTTTGAGATTGCTTGGCCGTTTTTCTATTCATAGAATGTGCATTGAATGGCATATTGGCTGCACTGGTTGCATTTTTAGTTTGCCCCATTTTGACAACAATTTCTTCGATTAATTGATTTAGCTTAAGTTTCTTGAAGGCATTGATAAATACGTCAATTTTACTTTCTGAAATATGACTGCTCAATGCAGATAGGGCGTGATGTAATAGCACCTGGGATACACTCTCAAACCGATATTTCTTTAAAAGTGGAATAACTTCCTTTTGCATTTTGAATGAATCTAGACTTAAGTCCGTTTCTGACAATCCACTAGCATAAGCTGCCTCTTTGACCGCGTTCTCGAAAAGTTCTATAATGTTGCACAACAATTCAGCAGTATGTATTGGATATGAAGGCTCATTTGATATCTGGAACATCTTTCGACGGTTACATTTAGCCACGAGAACGTCTGCTAGTAAAAGTGTCCCATTTATGTCGATTTTTGATGAAAGTTGATCCCCCAACTCTAAAATGTTGGGTGCTGCATAGGAGTGTTCCTTTGATTCGGAAGAATTTTTTTGAAGACTTTTAAATATTTGTATCCACGGTACTGGCCTTGTTGGTTTTGGATTGGATTGGTGTTTCGTCAGTTTGTTGGATTCTTCTGTAACTGCTCTTTTTCGTCTTTTTTGGTTTTTGTCTTTCGCCTCTTCCTCTTTGGATGTTTTGATGAGGTTCCATATTGGCAGAAGATAAAGTGCACGTTCGCCTTTCTTCCATGCCTCATTGATAGCGTTTTGAGTTAATTTCTTAAGATTATTCATCCATTCGTTGTCGGTCAATACGTTACGAACCAATGCTGTACTCTGCATACAATTGCCGCATCGTTGAAATGGCTGAGGATTGCCAGGCAACTCCGCTGTCCGGTAACTAGCCATGTAGTCAATATCCAGTTGGACATCATGTTCCCGTCTTTTAAAATATCGTTGCTTAAATATTTCATCCTGCCTTTCAATAGCCAACAGTGTGTGAGGCTCTGCGCAATTTGTAATGTCATGACGTGTCAATTTTTCATAAAATTTATGCACAGGCTCATAGAGTTCGCGCATATAGGCGTGGGCTTCCCGATCATAAATTTGATTTCTTGCGCTTGAAAAACGCTTCACTTCTTGATTTATTTCAACTTTTTTAATTTTAAGTTGAACTAGTTCGTCATCCCTGGCATTATTTATAGCATTATTGATTTTATTTTGCTCTGCGACCGCATTTGCCAAATTCGTGTTTGCCGCTTCAATATTTGCGTTCGTAAAATGCAAATCCTTTAGCTTTTTTATAATAAACTGTCCATCAACATAGCCTTCAAGATTTATTTGTATATTAATTTCTTTGACTATTTCTTTTCTGACACTTGGGTCAACAGTTGTATCACGATCTGCTCTTTCTTTGATGACGTCTCCCAATTTTTCTGTCTCATAGTCTAATTTATTTTGATTCTTGATTCCATTTTGGATATCGGTTATTGCATTGGCAATTTTAGTTGCAAGTTGAGGATCATCACGTACTGCCACGGGTCTATTCCCCAAAATCCCATTATTAAGTTCAAGATGAGAGCATTTAAACTTCGGATTGGCAAGATGCTTATGATCATAAACAAGGTAGATTCCTGGTGCCTGGTTAGTTGAAAAGCCAACCACAGCAATATTACCTGACACTACAACCGACATGGCCGTGTTTGGAATTTTGTCCAGTTTAAGGAGGTCTTTTGCCATTTTATTGTATTTCGGATTGCCTGGATAGTTTGGATCGATTTTTTTGACCGCTTCAGATATACTATCACCGTTTCTTAAATACTCTGCAAGTTTCGTTTTTTTTAAAATATTAATGTATGCTTCTGATGCCATCTTGGAGACTTCATTAGTGAGAGCAAGAGCCTTTTGAGATTTTCTGAGACGTACTTTATTTTTGGCGGCAATTATACCCTGCTTTCCAAGTGCCTTGGCTTGTGCACCAATTTGTACTGCAGCTAATAAATTTTGATATGTGCTCATATCTGTAGAGTTCCAATTGGAAAATCCACCATTTAAGGCAACGCCGATGAAAAATGCAGCGATTCCGGTAACAACATCGCCAAAAAGCATTTTCAAAAGAACTTTACCGTTGCCATTCATTCTGTTTACCTCATTAAGAGGCGCAAGTAATGAGTGGCTACTGGAACTACGTGAATAGAAGTATGCATCTGCATAGTAGTTATATTGTCTCTTTAAGAGTTTTCCTTGGCTCTTTAAGGACTTGGCGAAATTCGCTCCAAACTTTGCGAGTTCAGGTGCTGATGCTGCACTTGAGATGGTAACGAACCAAAATTGTGGTTTCTTCAAGTCCCAATCTGTGGCGATTCCGCCCATAACAAAAAGTCCAGTGCCAGCGATAACTGAGCCAGCAATAAACAATTTCTTACCTTGAGATGAAAGCTGCTTATAAAATTGACCAACATTTCGGAAGCCTCCAATCGCTGTGCTTCCCATTGCAATTCCATCAAACAAGGCGCTCCAAGTGGTTGGTGAGGTAAAGTCCCAGTCTTTAGGATTCCAGCTTCCATTTGCTGATGCCATGCTAAGGTATCCAATTGCTGCTCCGGCGGATGCTGTTACTGCGATTGATGCAGCAATGGTCAAACCAACGCCAGTTAAAGCCCCCACAGAAGCCACTAAACCGCTAGGAAGAAAAAATCCTGTTAAGCCTCCAAGAAATATACCGAGGAAGGTATCTGGTCTTTTGAAGTCCCATTTTGCTGGATTCCATGATCCGTTTGCCGCTGCTCCGCCAAAATATGCACCCGCCAGCATGGCCACTATTGCAAAAATGAGTAGAAATGCAAATTTTCCATCGGGATCTACCATGGATATGGGTGAATTACCAGCGTACTTATACGGGCTGAAGTACTGTTCCTTCGGATCGATTTGATAGAATCTACCGATGTTCGGATCGTACAGACGTGCATGGTAGTTGTAAAGGCCAATTTCTGGATCCCATTCTTGTCCGGTGTATCGGTATGAAATATGCGCTTCCGGATCTATACCGAATATCCGCATCAGATTGCCATATGGAAGATAGTCATAAGCGGACACCACTTCTCCATCACGAACTATTAGCCTTACGGACCCCTGATGATCGGTCAGCACACTGTAAAATTGATCACGTCTCACGAAGCCCACTAATCCATTCGAACTGTAGATGAACATGGTGATTAGAACGGCTGGGGGTTGGTTTGGATCCAAATAACTAAGCTCACGTTCTACTAAGCTGCGACCTTGTTCATCACGGAGATAGTGAATTTCCTTTCGTATTTTCCCATCTGAATTTGAGACACGTTTCAGTACTCTTTCACCTTTGCTGTCGTAATAAAATTCAACAAATGTTCCGTCGACCATCTTAACTGTTTGCAAGAGATTCGACACGGGATGGTAGCTCATCGATTGAATACCTTTGTGCAGAGCCTGTACTACATTACCCCGTGAATCATGCCTCATCTGATAATACATTTCCGGCTTAGCAGAATCAAAAGCATTGAATTGAACTCTATCTACACGATTGGAATCTTCCTCATACTTTAAGTTGTAATGATTGAATCCTGTATTGAAAGTTCGATGATTCCCATTGCAGTCGATCTCATACGATTCCACATCAAACTCCGAACTACCCAGTTGCCGTCCAAAGTAGGTAAAGAGTATCCGGACTATGTCTTCAAAGTACGGCTCAAAGCCTTTCAAAATATTCTGAAATTCACCATCAAGGGGATTGAGTAAATAACGTTTCATTCGAAGCATTTCGTAGATATCAGCTCCAGAACGCAGTGCAAACTCCGATTTGCTGGTGGAACTCCCTATCCATTGATTGATGATGTCCTGCATTTGGGGTAAAGTAAAATTCTTCTGACGCCTTGAGTAGCGCGATGTTAAGAGTTTCCTTAATGGACCGGCTAAGAAGGCATAGTCTGGATTAATATTCTTCAAGTCTGTAAATAGATTTGAACCGACAAACGTTTGTAAACCCTCCTTTCCATGTGAACTAGACAAATTAGTTCGGTCAGGATCCTCTATAAGAAAATGCCCCTCCTTAAGCGCCTTCCAGATCTGATTGGATGCAGTAATGCTTATGCCAGGAATTTCTTTTGAAAAAGAATCCGGCTGAAGTGGCTTTGGCTCATCACTCCCAGTAAAATACTTTGCCTTAGTCAACTCCTGTTGAGCGCCATAATCAAAACGATATCCGTGTTGCCGCGGGAAACCACTGCGACCAAGAACATTTGAGATATGTCGTCCAGAAGCACCAGAAGTGCATATGATGGGCATGTCAATGATCAGGTCAGGATAAAAAACTTTGACTTGCTGATTCCTGTTGTCAAGGTAGCCCAAATTTTTCAAAGCCTCGAAACAGATTTTCGATTCACTTGAGGACATTAAGTCGCCTACAAATGAAGTCGGATCTAAACCGATTGCCTTCGGTGGTGCTGTCTCATGCCAATTGGCGGAAAACTTCACTCTTGATATGGATCCATCACCTCGATTCGCACCTCCGTAGCTGGATTCTGTGTAGGAGATCTCCTGTGTTTGGAAAGGATTTTGAAGTTTGGTTAGAAAACCAGGTTCGTTGTAGCTTCTCTGCTGTTTGAAAGCATATGGAGAATCCGGTTCAAAAATCTCTTTTATGATTTGCCCCTCTGCGTTGCGTTCAATTTGTAAAAACTTGTTTTGATCACTTGGAGTCCCTATTGCCTTGAGGTTCCCTAGCTTGTCATAATCGTAGGCAAGGACAAACGGTTGTCCAAAAAATTTCGCTGGATAAAGAATTTTTTGCAGACGACCACCTAAGTAGCTTTTCCCGATGACTATTTCGATGGGTTCAGAAGTTGACTCGGATTCAGTAACTTGCGGAACGATAATGCGCTTCTCAACTGCATCCCCTTTCTCGTTAACTACCATTACTTCGGCAAAAGGTTCATATTTATTCATGGTAATAGTTCGTAGAAGACGTCCCCGAAGCGTTGGATCTCGCTCGAAGTTCGCATAATTAAATGACTGATACTCCACCGAATTCTGCTCTGTTAGTTGCACATTTAATAGTTGATCCTTGGGAATAGTTGTGTTCAAAAGGTGGCCAGAAGAAATCACCCTTCCAAGCTGATCATAAGTGAAGTAAACAATGGTCTCCACAGCACTTGGAGTATCGTAGGAGTAATACAAAGCAAACCGAGGCTGGTTATTACTATCGTATACATATTCCAAGGGGCCGGCGTCAGCGGTGGTCTTACGAATAGGTTTGCCCTTTTCATTGTATTTAATCTGAATGCCAAGTTTTCTCTGAAGTCGTTGGTCTCCCTCGCTGATGGTTAACAGATCCGAGTTAAGTTTATGGAAACTTCCAACACGTTCAAAGTATAGTGGTGGCAAAGCCTGTAAAAGGTTTCCATCCTTATTGAATTTGTATGTACTAAAGAGATCCTTACCACCGGGCACATCGACGAAATTTGCGATTTTCTTATTTTGACTGCTTAGCACGGTAATGTCTTCAATGTTTCCAGGTTTCAATTCCACCTGGTATGTGACATTCATAGTGATAGGATATCGATTGGCAACAAAGAGGTTATTGGTCTTAGTTGTGAATCGCTTTGGGAAGTCGCCAGACACTGAGAAATTCTTACCAGGAAGTGCCACAATAATCTTCTCATTGAGTGGATTATTGTCATATCGAGTTTCAGTAAATCCGTATTGATGACCGATGACACTTGTTGCTAGACCCTCTAAAAGTCCTGTTTTCCAAACCGAATTCGCTTCCTCTAGGCCATCGTTGTAGACAAAGCTCGACAAATGTCTGAGGATCGGTTCAAATTTAGACCGCATGATGCGCACTTTCTGTGTTGTAATACGCTGTCGGCCCAATTCGTCGTAGAGCTTTTCTTTGACGATAATAGATTCAGCGGATTCCAGAAAGATATCTTGAGTGGGTTCATCTAGGCTGTTTTGATAATTGACATTTACCAGAGGCCTACTAAATACCATCATATCCTTGGTGCTTACGTTTCCCCTGATGGAAAATTCCAGTGGTTTACTAGGTGGACTATTTGACGTCTGATCAATATAGAGATTGCCGTCTATCCAAACTAATAGACGATCGTGTTCCTTTATCAGAAGAATTTCTCCAAACGATGGAACTGGGAATGGGTTCATGTTACTATCGTGGACACTGATTTCGCAGAGATCTGAGTTCCTGGAAATCTCTACAAAGTGGTTTATGATGATTGCAGCACCATGTGCATTTAGAGCATAAATTACTCGGAATCCATACGAATCTGCATCCACGTCTTTTGTGTTTAGCTGCAAAGTGTTAGTGGTTTCCGTAGTGTGCTCAAGTTGGTAGGGGGCGATTTTCCAAGGCATTTTCTCGGTGATCTTCCAACGTTCTACAAAGGCAAATGGTGCAAATTGCTCATAGAAGCCCAAATGTGGTTCTATTCTGACGGTAGATCGGGGCGATTTTGTTTCCACCAATTGTCCTGACTTTGTGTATACTGTCAGCTCTTCGATTTGATTTTGTTCATTGGTTCTAGCCACCACTGTACTGTACACATCGTATATCGTTCGTCGAATTGATCCTGTCGATTGAATGATTGCCGTTATCGAACTTGTCGATATGTCGAAAACATTCACACTGAAATCCGCAATCAATGGAGCGAAACGTACGTGATCAATGTCGATCGGTACAACAGTAGTCGGTCCGACACGAACAGCTATATGTAGGTCGTTTGTAGCATCATCTGGTGCTAAGTTCCGTGCGTATTCAAGGTCAATAAATAATTCCAAATAAGCCCAGTTGTCTAAGGTGAATTTGACTTCGCTGAGCAAGGATACTAATTCAGAGTCAGAAGATGTAATAATAGAAGCCTTTAGATACGGTGTAACCTCGCCAACCTGTGGAACTTCTGTTACATTATGCAGCCTTACCCAAGTTGAAGCAATGTATTCTGTATTCTGATTGCTGGGTTGGAAGATCCCTTCGATTGGTTCGATCCATTGATGCAAGTAGTTTCGTCCAGTCAGTGCGAAACCATTGCGAATGATATTCGCTTTGTCGAATTGCCATTGCTTCGAGTTGCCGATCAAATTTTGCTCATAGTCCTCGAATCCGTAATAGCCGACTAGTTCTTCTCTTAGACGGTAAGGTGCACATTGAGCTATCTCCAGCATACCAGACTTATCGAATATTGTTGTTTCTGAATAAAGAAGATGGATTTTATAGTGAGCTTTTTTGAAAACAAACAAACAACAGACCTTTTCTAAATGTCACCTCCTCATCAGTTTCCTCCTCGTCTTTCTCTTGGTCGTCCTGCTTGGGAATATATTTGACAATGCTCCCATTACTGTCATAAGCTGTCGAATAACCTCCAGTTAAGGATTGCTCAATCCAGCCATACAAAGGTTTATTATTTGCGGGAATTATCATTAGCTTCGAGTAGACAACTGAGCTTCCCTTGAACTCAGCCGTCTTGATGTCGTATTCATAGCCCGTCACGCGCTTCCTTCTGTCATCATCAAAAATGACAGTGACCCTGCTAACTACGTGGTTTGGTAGGGATTTTCTCAATCCATATTGCTGTCGGAAGATGACTGTCTTAGTTTCAGCTCCTAGCCCTTCTTGAGTTATGAGGATCATTGGATTCGAATACGGACTCAGAGTCTCCGAAAGAGGAAGCGATATTTCCCTTACATCGACGTTGTCAAATTCTAAAACACGAACTGGAACCCCTCGGGCCTGTGTTGCCAGATACACCGGGTAAAATACTCGGATATCTGTGAAATTAACCGTCAAATTCGATAGGACTTTTCTCGTTGATTTAGCCAGTAATTGGATAGTTGACTCCTTGTTATCCTTCTCTAAAATAAACTTATCTGCTAAGGGGATGGAGGCACTTTCCCTATTTTTAGATCGTTGGCTTTCCGTCAGTGTAGTTTGTTTCCAACGATCTCCGCCAAATGTAAATTTTTGATCATTGCACATGATCACCTTGCCATTAAACGATATCATGTAGTTCGCCAAGTTTGGAAAAAATCGCCGTGCTGGTGAATTTAACATTTTTTCAATTTGCTCCTCGATTATCGGTTTTTGCTCAAGAGCGTTTTCAGCTTTAAGAGTCTCTAACATCGGTCCCCAAATGTCAGCGACTTTAATGTAGAATTTTCCGTCTGGCTGGATGTCGTATCTAAATTTGAAGTAGTTGCCGTCGTTGTCTCTTTCTTCGCTTGACACAAACGTACGAAGGTTGTCTAATTTTACAACAAATTCATGATTTTCGGAAACAGATTTGATCTCATCGATTGTGTAAAGCTTAAGGTTGGACTGGATTTGGTGATCGTTTAGGCTAAGACAGTTCAAGGCAACCAAATTGTGATTAAATTTCAAGATGTTGTTGCGAAAACTATTTAGAATCAGTTTCTGATAGTCCTGCGCTAGATCAAATTGATTTAGGATGTCTTCAGTTTGACTGAGGCAGTTCGGAATGGTTACTAAGGGCTTGTGATTCCAAGTGCCATTTGTTTCTTTATAACCAAGAGACAGGTGACTGTTGTCGTAAGTCACAAATTTATTGTTGTGTGCCCAGACTACTGTTTTGTTGGCCTTTCCAATGATAGCCTGTCGATTCCAAGTGCGCATTTTGGATTCCCATTCAAATAATTCGGCTTTTGATTGAGGATCTGCTACAATGCAGAAGTCTTCACCTGCCCTTATAATAGCTTCTTCCGCGAACTCATGACATACGAAGTCCCCAATCCATTCATCAGTGTCTTCAATGCGTCCAAATAGACACAAGACTTTTGATGCGGCATAGTACAATATCACTCCAAAGTATAGATATCCTTGGATTACCTCGTGGCTGCGTACCGAACCATATTGTCCTAGTAAAGGCCATCTTGCTTTAGTTGGTGTTTTGACGCGAGGATCTGCTGTGTACAGCTCCTCACTCATGTCCAAATTGAACAATCGAAGAATCAGTTGGGCTGGGCTTTTGCCATTTAGAAAAGTAACCAAAATGTAATCATCGCCAGTGGTAACCAAGTAGTCGGCGGAAACGTCAAGCCTTTTCAGTTCTGTCAGAGACTGACCGTCGCCGATTGGATGGTAGGTGAAGTCAACTGTTACGTCATATGGTAGTACAGCATGGCTAAGGCTAAATTTATATCCTGGCAAGTTTGTATACTCAAATTTAACTACAGGACTGCTAGAGTCTTCTTGGTGCTGTCGAATTTCTGTTAAAAATCGGTAGCCATTCGTTGTCCTATAACTGAAAATAATCTCCTTCCTTTGGGACGATTGAGCTTCTAAAGTGTACCCAGAGAGAAAGCGTGTTTGACTAGGTTCCCAGTTAAAGTTTCCCTCTTGATCTTGGGAATCATAGACTATATATTCATTTGGAAATTTTTCTTTGTAGTAAAACTCAATCGCATTTCCTTGAAAGTCTCGAGATTTCTTAAGATACACGGCTCTCGTATAGCTTAAGCCAGAATTGACTTTCACATCATCCACATCGTAATAGAATTCAAGAATGCCTTTGCCACGTTCGTTCCTGATTTCAGCTAAGTACCAAAGACGTGACCGTTCCAATTGATTAGCCCTATCAAAGCCAGTGCCATGCCAATTCCTCCAGACTATTTCTTTCGAAATGGCACCTTTCATGTAGGATTTTCCCTGTATTCGGCCATAGATTTGTTCTACCCCAGTACCGAGTTCGACGATCCACTGATCCAGTTTGGGATAAAACTTGGCTCGAAATTTTTGTTTCTCATTACTGGAAGATAACTTGTAGATAGAATTTTCTGGTGTAGACTCCTTTGGTTCATAAACCAAAGCATGCATGGAGTCCTGGAAAGATATTACAAACACCTTGTCTTCTTCAAATACACTTCCGCCATCATCCATAGTAATGACGTTTAAGGGCATTGTCCAACCGATTCCGAGGACGTCGTTGGTTGAGCTTGTAGAATCGTAGTTAATGATGAGCTTAAGAGCGGGTTCTGGAAAATTTATCAAAGGGATCGAGAACTTTGGTTTCCCTGTCGATAGATTAATGCAGTTTAGGATGTCCGAGAAAATATTCATGTCTCTCAATAGTGGTGTCGGCTTTAAAATTATAGGATTATACGTCTGTAAAGGAGTCAGTTCAGTGGAAGCGTTCACTCGGATAACCGATATTGGAGAGTCAGTTGAATTTGATTCTTGTTTTGTTGGAAGCTGAATAATCTTTGACCAATTGAGGAGATTCCTTTCATGCTGGGTGAAGAGAAAAGATTCATTTGCAAAATCTTGAACTTGAGAAATAACAGTCTTCACTTGGGCATGTCGCATGTTCGGTGGTATACTCGATGTGTCAATTGTAGAATTCCATAAGTTGGTGTACTTATCGTAAGTTATTGCTTCTATACCTTTGGGACCAGTAAAGATCATTTCCAAGTAACTATCGTTGTTGATGTCCACCAGATTTATTGTCTTTCTGTGCTTAGTGGTCCAACCGTTTTCCTGGGAGAATGACGGATTGTAGTGGAGAAAGTTATAACCCTTGTCGTACTGGTAGACAAACATTCCACTTGAATTTAAGTGGACAATATCCGCGTACTCTTGGTGAGTTAGGTCAGTAAAAAGGAATGTTTCATCATTTGTTTGAGTTGTTTCACAATAGGGTACCTTCATCACAAAGTCAATGCCGTTTGCCTTGTTGAGTTTAAAGAATGCCAGTCCTTCGTGGTTCTGAGATACAATAGATGTTTTCAGATCTCCAGTTAGGCTTCGAAATGAACTTTTTGGGCTGAAGGTTTCCAAAATATCTATATTTGTTTTCAATGGGTATATGGGAAAACCACCGGATAGAAGCACATTCATGAAAATAGCATACAAGTTTGTTCCATATTTTTGATGTGTTGTCATCATACCTAGCAGGGTTGAGTCGTGATAAAAGTGTCCAAATTGAATAGTATTGCCTGGTTTATTCCAACCAAAAACATCATGAAACTGATCATCTTCAACAGCTAGAGTGATTTTATTTTGAGATTGTAATTGTAGATAGATGCGGAGTCCTTGGACAGCCTTAACTATTATTGCCGTTTGATCGGTGTTAATTGGTTCGACATGCAGAAGCTCGACATCTTTGAGTGGATGTTCATTATTTTTGCTTGCTCTTATCCGTGCCTCAGAATTTGCAATAAACTCAATTCCATATAAGGTACTGTTGCTTATAGTGAATGTTTTGCTCGTGTGTGCTAGTTGAAGAATACGTGAATTTTCAAGAATTGGAATTGAGTCCGTGAAGAACGACAGCGAGTACTGTGCCATGTGGAATTTTCTTCTGAAAAAAGTAAATGTAAACAAGTCAGCGGCAAAAAGTTTGCTCCAAATAAAAATTTAACCTGATCTTTCCAGTTGGTAGAAATGTTTTGTTGCGCACTTGTTTGTTATTTACTACAGCTTAAATCATCACGTAACATGCTATTTAGTTGTTCTTAACTTGAGTAACTATTACAACAAGAGTATTAGAAACAGCAAATTGTTTACAATTGTAATCGTATATATGTAGTGTCTATTATTTTTGTAATTTCAACGAAATTCAACTAACTAAAGACTTCTCTGCTCTGTAACAGAATTTGATCTGAAGTCGAATCTTGTGCGCATTACTTATAAATCGTATTGACGAGATAACAGAAACCATCTCATTTATATTAAAGATAAAAAAAATGTACTGAAGATGGCTTCTAAAGTACTAGTCTACAGTTGATGTGAAAAGGAAATTCCCTTTGACATTAAATTAAAATAAAACTTTTTTCGTTAGATTGTTAAATATGCGTAGATAGTGGAAAAACGCTTTAAAATCGATACAAACTGTTCGGTGCTGCTTTGATAATCAGATGAGTTTTCTGTAAGAGATTGTCTTTCTTTAACATATGAATTTTTTTTTACTTCAACAATCCTGTCATATGGTAGTTGCGTAATTTGGCAATATTCAATTTTGTGGGCAGCATATGAGTATATACTATATATATGTATCTACCATTAGTTAAAAGGTAAGGAAAGCTTCTTAAGCGCACCTTGATTAACGCGCTCTAGATAGCCATTAGCTTCTGATAAATCACCTTTATGAGGTTTCTGTTTCGACCCATAAGAAAAAGCTGAATTGCGTGGATATAAGGTCTTTGTCGGTGAACACAATATTTAATGAGCACGTGCACAAGTTCTCTTAGTACAAGTTGGGATGATAGATCTTAATTTTACAAATAAAATAAAGTTTTCCAAGACCACAAAATTTCGCGAGAACAATGAAGATAAGTTTTTTGAACTGCACATAATAAACCTTCTTCTAAGGTTGTTTTTCTTTCTCATGGAGGTATGACTTGCAATTCGGACTTCATTCAGATTCAGTTAACAAATAGAATAGTAACTATCCTCTTTGAAGCTCTTTTTGGGTTAGATGTAGTTATAGCCAATACAGATTGAAGAGACCCTCCCATAGATTTTACCATCGACACTACCTTCGTAAGTTGGGTTCTACTTCGGAATACGACGTATCACAACCACACGCATAGCGACAATAGCGCTATTATTTTTGATTTCCATCGTACTCCAGGAATTATAGAAAACCCGTATAAAATCAAATGATTCAAATGGAATGTTGGCACTTAAGATGAGGAGCGCTTTAAGGAGGAAGGAGTTTTTCCAAATCAATAGAAATGTCAACGGTTGGTACTTCTGCCGAGAGGAAGAAAACCACCGAATGAACGTTCATCTTATCGACCCCTCTGCATGTTGGACTCTATGTGTAAAATTCTCAATTGGGTTATATGTACATGTAATAGACTCCAGGTCGCCATCAAAGCCACTGGTGGAGTCGTGGAATAACAATAATCATCATCAGCTGGAAAGGAGAGATTATCTGAAGGTCGTTCAATACTCATTCTACCCATGCTACCCATTCAAAAAAGATAAACCGAAAACACTGTAAAGTTAACTTTTCATTAACACAGTTCATAAAGGGACATGGTTGTTTTCGAGAATACCTATTCAAGCGAAATCACGACTCATCTTTATACTGGCCGTGCTGCGAGAATATTGTTGAGTACGCTGAGTACGTTTTTTCCCCCCAATATCCACTATACGAAAGGGAACGTGAACTAGTCTACGAAAAGTTCCTTGATTGGCTAACACCGAATACTATCGTTAATTATATCTAAAAAGAGGAGGTGCAGGGGCTTCCGTATGCAATACAGCAATACGAATAATACGTGACCTGAAGAATGTAGAACGTGAACGTAATGGAAGTTCATCAAACATCTAGTGACAAAGTCAAATCTCATACAGTCCCTCGTAATACTTAGCGGTGGGTACGCGAGGAAATAAATGTTTTTGATTGGTAAGGGAGAAATGAATCCGGCACTACCAATCAACGTCGGCTCATTGGTGCCTACGCAATCCTACGCCAAAAAAAGTTTAGTTGGTGCCTATGCATTGTTTCCCCATTCCTACGCCAAAAAAAGTCTAGTTGGGTGACGATTTGTTGAAGCGGCAGACAGAGGAAAGTAATCGTAAGCACATGGCACATGAGCGAAGGTTTTTTTAAAATCCGCATCAAGGCTTAATTTATTGACATCAGCATGCTCTTACAAGCCCTTCCGATGGGTGGCCGTGGCTCAAGTGGTAGTGTATTGACTTCCCAATCGGAGTATTCGGCGTTCAATCCCAACCGCGACCGAAAGAAACCCTTTTATTCAGGCAACCAAAATCATGTGAGGTGGATGGTTGTCTAAAATAAAGCAACAACAAGTCAATTTACAGTAACAATTAATCTCCCCATTAAATGTTGGGTGCCACCCATGGAGCGAAATACCACTGAGCCCAAAGATTTTTCTCTCTCTATCCCATTTTCCAAAAAACTTAACACGTGCTCCGGCATTTTAAAAGTATTCATACCCTCTTGAGTGTTACGAGTAAGTTCTTTTTAAAATAAATAAATACATATTGTCTTCTGGATAACCTGCCTAACCTATTCAACTCTTCAAGGGAACAAGAGATGACTTAGTAGAGAATGTATCCCAACCCATTTCGAAGATTTTGTTGCAGGAAATAAATTTGCTTGTGAAATGAAATTTTAGGATCCTTTGCATTATCCACATTGCAGAACACCTTCTTAGCTGTGCCAACTGTAGAGACATCAATCTCCTTAAAAATTGCACAAGGTCTTTCTGTCGTATTGTGTGAATGAAGTGGTAATCATGCCCACCACCGTTCTTCTACAGATGAAAAAGATCTATACAAAGTTACGTCTAGCACCAGCATACCCGTCAAGTTTGTAAAATTTTGTTGAATGATGAAAGAAAACTTCTCTGTTCTATAAAGATTAGAAACAATCTTACCCAGCGTTTTGTTGTCACGCCAGGTGATGTACTGCCACGAGACTTCTTTAACATTGCCCTTGCGAAATTGTGCAGAATTCTCAAGCCAATGACAGATACCGACTTTCCTAAACACCTGCGTAACTACTCTTATACCTTGAAATGACATTGAAATCATTGGCAGATGATGGTATGTCATTGTAAAGTTTTCAAATATTGAAACAGAACATTGCAAAAGAGTTCCAGTTGCAATTGTAGGCTTAAGCTGGTGCTTTTGTTCCATTTCGGGAACGAATATGGAAACCGGAGAGTATTGTCGTCTTCTTCCTATCCTTTTATTAACCCTTTCCTCGTTATACGAACTTATGCGTAACGAGTTTCCCATTTTTACTGCATCGCTGCTGCTCCGCTTATGGGGTTGGCTAATGTCGCAGACCGCAGAACGCGTCTACATAATGCTCGGTCCTGGATCGCTTCAGTGGTTAGCCCCAGGCGTTGTTGCGCATTTGCCATCTGAGAAATCCAGGAATTCTTTTTCCGACCTCGTTTTCTTACAGTTGGAGTGACCGTAGTTGATAGTGCCTTTTTAACCGGATTTTCCGCAGATCTTCTGTTCGGTTACCGAATTCTTTATATGTAGACTTCCTCTTATACGCGTAGATCTAATGCAATCGCGTTTAGTGACTCCACTAGACATCCTTAACATTTTCATTTCCGCTGCCGTCATTTTGTTTTTAAACGCTTCGTACATTGTCCAGCACTGTGAACCGTATATAAGACCTGGTCTAACAACCGTAGTGTAGAGTTTCCCCTTTAATTTAAGTGGAAATTTTCGGTCGCAAAAGATTCCCGAATTTTCCCGCCATTTCATCCATCCCACACTCACTCTGTGGTTTACGTCGTCGTCACATTTCGCTTCCATGTTAACGATTGATCCTAAGTACTTAAAGATAGTGCTTTTCGGAAGAACTATTCCGTCTAACATTATATCCGGAACAGGTCGTAACGGATGCGCAAATGGGAACGCCAAATGCTCCGTCTTTGAACGACTTATTTTAAACCCGTTTCTCTCTAGCGCATTTCTCCATGAATCTAAGGCGTTCTGTAAATCTTCGACGTTATCGCTAAGTATAACTGCGTCGTCAGCGAAGAGAATTGGCGTTACATTTGCTTCGCGCATGCAGTCTTTTAAAAGATAGTCGAATACTACGTTAAAGAGGAAAGGGCTAAGTACGCTTCCTTGATGCACTCCGACATTAACTGGAAATTCTCTTGTTAGTCCAGCAGAGCTTTTAACCGCAGTTTTAACGTTTCCGTACATGTCTTGTATTATTCTAACATACTCGTACGTTTCCGGTACGTTTTGAGACCTCAGCGCAGCCCCTATGAGATCCCTAGGCACTCGATCGAATGCTTTTTCGAGGTCGATAAATACCATATGTAAATCCTTAGACGAATCTCGGTGCTTTTCCATTATTATTCGTAGGCTTTGGATAGCGTCCACCGCCGATCTTCCTTCAACAAATCCACTATGGCTATTATCGAGCTTTATTATTTGCCGAAGACGTTCCCTTAAGACTCTTTCCACGATTTTCATTGTGTGTGACATAAGCTTGATTGAACGGTAGTTGTTGCATTCTCGAGTGTCGCCTTTTCCTTTGTATAATGGAACCAAGAGGCTACTTCTCCATTGATTCGGCATAGTTTCGGTAGCCAAACGCTGCCGATCCCCTCCATTTTCGACCAAAACTCTGATGGAATGCTGTCTGGTCCCGCCGCTTTCCCCCGCTTCATTTTTCCGATTGCTATACTTATTTCTTCGATTGAAGAATATTGTCGTCAGCCAAGGAATATATTGAATAAGAAGTATCAGACAATAGGTAATAAATAGGTCCGGGGCGAATCAGTGCTTGGAATATTAGAGTTGAAACCATTTATGAAAATTTGAGTGGAGACTTAAACGAGCTCATTTCTAATCCATTAAAGGAGAGGTACATTGATACGCAATGCCAAACTCTGACGAATGCATATGAAACATAAAATGTTACTACCTTACCACCGCGATAAGTGATGAGAGAAGTTGTTAAATCACTAGTGAAACTCTTGGTTCAGATTGAAATCAAAGAAAAAATCGATCTTTATTCCTGATACACCATTAGTCTAACTACTCTATTTCGTTGATGTGGTACTCATCGAATGAGCCGCATAGGCGTCCTTATTGTAGAAAAACAAAGACCAGTTAAAATTCCTATAGAAGGAATTCCTGTTGAACCCGTGCCATCCTTTTCATATTCTGGGTTAAGGTGTCTTCCACCGAATCGATCTTAACAAACCAACTTATAGGTGTTGGACAGAATTGTGTTTTACGATGTAAGTATAGATTTAAGATATACAATTTAGATAACGTATGAAACATAAAACTGTAAAGAAAACAAAAGTCGACAACTGCTACAAAACTTAAGGCCAAATGAAGTTGAATTCCGGATTGAAATGAAGAATGCATCGTGGCGATTCAGTGGTGAGAACAAATCACTACCAATTAAAATTTTTGTAATCCGAGAGATACTCGTACATACGATGACAATGGCAACGATGGTATTAGAGGCTGCTTCTCGATAAGAGAACTCACCGCAATATACCACGATGTGTTACAACTTCAACACCTGACAAATTGATCACTAGTTGGTGTCAATTCCGATTAGCTGAAATAGCCGGTAAGCGCTTAGGGTTCAACACTGGTTTACTGGATTTTCTTTTTTCGCGCTGTGGCAGTAGAGTCATTTCCACGATGGATTTTACTGAGTAAAAAATGGTATACGAGTACGTGTACATCTTGATGGAATATCACCGAGCCTGTGAAAAACAAATCAATCCAATGCATTGTAGATAGTACGAGTAGTATTTCAGAAACAGCTGAAATACGTTTGGCAGCACCTCAGTTTCCGGCATCTAAATCGAAAGCCGGAGCTCTCAAGTGTTGCGAATTTCTTGACATACGCGATAAATTATTTAGTTTTCAATCTTTCATCAAAACAGTAAAAAATTGGTTCTTTTGTTTTTGATTGTAATATCAACTGACACTATTTTTATTTATTGATAAGATAGATTCTTACAGTTGGGTTTATGATATTTGTGTTGTACTTTTCTGCTTCAATATTTGATAAGAGGGAAACTACATTCTTATTACAGTCTGCGGAACAAGGCAGCTGTCATCCAGTGATGAACATAAAAATTGTACACTTAGCGCGCATAAAGTCCAAATTACATTTGGTGCTGAATACATATAATCAAAATATTGGATTTACCCAGTTTCGCGTGCATACACGGCCTAAGTAACATCATACAAACAATCACAATCACAAACAAAAAAGAATACAGGCGTCGTGAAATAAAATCGTTCAAAAACCGCTAGATTTGTAGAAGATCAATTCGTGGATTCCGTGGCAACTATAAAATAGAATTCGCCGATGGAGTTTAAAGTTAAGCTTATAAATGTTATTTGGCCAAAAAATATTACAAGTGCTCGCAGACAACTATACAGAGGAAAGATAGGCTGATCTACTTGTATAAAGCCAGTGCTTTAAGCTCTAAGGCAGCGTTCTTTATATGTGTCATTCAAAACGATAAGAATGCATCTATAGGCATATGTTATCTTATGATATTCGTGAACATCTGTTTTGAAAACTTAAGTTTAAGGGATGCGTATACATCCATGGGAGCAAGAATACGCCATGCTACGCTCTCCGTCAATTCCTTTAATACCAATTTGGAACTGTGTTTAGGGCACAGTTCCACCCTCGATATGAGTCGAGGCCTACCTAAAACCGCTTACTGATCTTAGGGTCTCAGCACTCAGTACTTTTTACAACTCTTTATCGGGTGAGACCAGCAGGTACCCTAGACGCATTTTAGATTTAAACCACAGCCCCCTGACGCTCCTACAAGGGGCCTACCTTAACTAGTTAGGCCAGGGGGGTTCCTAACTCCCACGGTACCGTGTTTTGATTCCTGGTATGGAGTACTGGTGGTCTTGCCATTCAACAAGACATATGACTGGCAGCATGTAACTGGAAAAATCATGGCAACCATCAGTGGCGTAAAAGACTGATGATGTTATGGATAAGTCCAGTTTTGCTCTACCCCCGCTTTTTATTAAACAGCCTCATTGGATAGTTAGCTCATTGGACTATCACGCAGAGAGTCTGGGTTCGATTCCTGGCTGGGTCACCAACAATTTTTCAAATCGCCATTACCCTTTCGGCGGGCAGTGGAAAACTGCCGAAAGTAAAATTGCGCACGAAAAAACTTCTAAGGAGTGCCGTTCGGACTCGGCGATAAACCGTAGGCCCCGCTCAAATGTGACAACATGAGCAACACAAATGAGTGTCACGAAGCTAGGCCATGGCCCATACCGGGCTGCCAGCCCCTCAGTGTTGTTTTTTTTTTTTTGTCATTGATGAAAGAACCCTTGATAATTGGGAAATGTACAACAGACTGATGAATCAAAGTACTGCTGGTTCGGATTGAACAAAAAAATGTGAGTTGGGTGTCCACCTAACCAAGGGTGTAGTTTATGCGACTGTGAGGGAAGCTTTTTCCTGGCGTAGTGTCGAACTATTGTGAAGATAGACAAGAAATCGGATCAGCATTTGTACATAACACTGTATTATGTAATCGGAGAGCAACGAAAAGTGGGTACACATGGGAGACACATTTAGCAACACAACTTATGACGCAAATTATTCAAACAAGAGATGACTTCTGTGTAAACAGAGACGCACGAGGCATTGTGGTATGCAATATGAGGCTAGTAGCGCCGTCCTGTCGTAAGCACATGACGTCGCTATCCAAATCATTTAGCTAGGGGCACAAGAAGTTGTTTATCATATATACTGAACAATTCACAAAAATATTGCTTAAACCACACGGTCAATACGAGTATAACTCCACAAATTTCGAGCTTCCCTTTTGAAAGACCGCATGGTCTGCAAGCATCTTCAGCCAGTTCGGTCCATAGCTAGTGGCTTCCAGTTTCGCACACTTAGTTGACTGCTGTCTCCATCCACTTGCGTTCGCCACCCGAGTGTCCCGGTATCTCGAGGGTGGATTTGAAGATTTTTCGTTGGTGTCTATCCGCTCTACATGAGCAAGCCATCTCAGTCATTGGACTTTCACTCTTTTGCCTACCTCGGTGTCGTTGCACAGACCAAACAGTTCGCCGTTATATGTCCTCCTCCACTCAACTTGTATGCAAACGGGACCGAAAATCAATCGAAGAATTTTCCTTTCAAATCAGCCAAGAGCACCCTCATTCATTTTTGATAATGTTTATGCCTCTGTGCCATAGAGCGGGACTGAGATTATTGACGTCTTATATAGGGTAACTTTTCTTGAGAGAGAGCTTTGCTAGTCAATTGCCTTATTAGTCGAAAGAAGCAGCGATTGGCAAGAATTATTCTTCGTTTGACATCGATGGATGAATATGTGGTGTGAATCGATCTGAAGCTCATAGGTTTTCTCTAAGATTTGATGGAGTTCGAAGATGCTGAAGTTCCATTCCAGGCATACTTTTATCAGGCCATATTTTACAGATGAGTTGGTGTATAGACCTTACTAAGTCATCTACTGCCGCTTTGAAAAGCTCGGCATTCAGGCTGTCTGCTCCAGCAGCTTTGTTGAACTTTACCTAAAATTCAAAAATTCCTTTCAGTTGCCGTGGATGAGATGAAAATAGCCATATCTAGCCTAGAATTGTTGGTCTACGTCGCCCAGTTGAAAGCTTCATTCTACTTGCAATGGTATATGGTTCGTCATCGTCATAATACAGTGTGCAGAAATGCTTTTTCGAAATCCTTGGCATCGACTGCGACTCTACAGGCTTTGGTTCGGAGTTTGTGTCCATGGCGTGTTGTTTTTACTTTTTGGTAAAACTTTCGAATATCATTCCTGTAGAAGCATCATTTAATTTTCTCCTCTTCTGCTCATAGGGCTCGTGAGCAGCTCTAGTTTTTCTATTCAGCTTCGCTTCTTATGCGTCTTATTCAACTTCATGTGCTTACCGGCACTTGATTGATCACGAGTTTGCCAAGTCCCGTTGTAAATATTGGGATGTAGGAATCACGTTATAGCTATGAGAATGTTCCGCATCCGCTACAGAGACGATAATCCTGAATTCGTTTTCGGAGGTAGTGTCGTGCATTCTATACCTTCCGACAATATGAATGAGCCAACAAATGGTGTGGATGTTGGCTGCCATTTACTGTCATTTATAGGGTTTGTGAATTGAATGTAGTTGATCTTTTTGACAGATGTCATACAGTCCTTGGCAATTTCAGTCATGGAGTTTGTTGCTCTCAGGGGCAACGGCTTCAGAATTTGTAACGAACATCCAAGAAACAGGAATGTCCTTTTTAAATTCAATTTATTTATTTTTACTTCTCGCCAGTTTTAGTTACAAATTTCCTATAACAATTTACAATTATTAATTAAGGCAAACAATATTAAATTTATATTAACTTTTAGTTATTTTCAAATTTCTACTGTTTTATTTTAACGTTCTGTTTAGTTCAGTTCTTGCGGCTTTCTTTGACAGGAGAGCGCTTGACATTTCATTTGGTTGTCTTATTGACAACGGGCTGTAAGTGCTGCCTATAATCCTCCCCCCCGTAAAATTAATTACTTACTAGTGGTCTTTACTTAACTTTCTTAAGCACTTATATCAAGAATGGTTAGTTTTACGGCAGGGCGTTCATACACTCCAGATATAGTCAAAACCGATGCGCTTTGTACTTGACCGTCGGCTGAGACCTTTGTTGCGACGATACGTCCTTTAGGCCAGCAATTTCTAGGGCTGTTGGGGTTCACAATAAGAACGATGTCTCCAATCTTAATTGGTTTAGCAGGTGCAAACCATTTAGAACGACGAGTAATCGTTGGAAGGTATTCACGTACCCAGTGTTTCCAAAAGCTGTCAGCATACTTTTGACTTAGTTGCCAGTTTTTTCTAATAACTGTTGGATCGTTGTTAAACAAGGCCAATGGTTTCATATCGCTTGACGAGCCAAGCAAGAAATGGTTTGGCGTTAAGGCATCATCGGTTTGATCGCTTAGAGCTAAATGTGTTAAAGGACGTTAATTTACTATATTCTCCACTTCAGCTAACATGCTCCGTAGCGTTTCATCCGAAGGGTTGCGACATTTCGTAATCTGACTCAACGTTGTCTTGACGGATCGGACGAGTCTCTCACAACTTCCTCCCATATGTGGGGATCCTGGTGGAATAAATATCCATTTAGTTGAAGCCGTGGTGAAGGTTTGCATTAGGACATCCTTATAACGCTTCGCCAGGCTTCCTTCAGTTCCCGCTCAGCGCCATGGAAGTTAGTTCTTCTTGTAGCGGCAAAGTTTCGGAAAGCTTTTCGGTTCTTCGCGGATTCGATACGGTTAAGGGTCCAAAATAGTCAGCACCTACAAATGAAAAGAGTCGGCTAAAGGAAGCTAATCAGGCTTCCGGTAATTGAGCCGTTATTGGTGGTCGAGGCTGCGCTTTTGCATTTTTGCAGTGTTGGCATGATCGTCGGATAGAATTCAGGGCAGCCCTCTCCTTTATGATATGAAATCTCTGTCGAAGCTCATTTAAAGTTGTTTCGTGATTTTGATGTTTGTATCGTCTATGGTAATCCATTATTAATAAGCTGGTTGTTTCATGATTCCCGGGAAGAATGATTGGGCGCTTGAAACTATCGCTCGCATCTTCAGATAGTTCAGCTCTTTCTCTTGCCCGAATCAGCTTATCTCTATCAATATATGGACAAAGTTTATAAATAGTGCTTGTTTTACTCACCGGTCTGTTTTGTGATAAGCACTTCTTTGAAAAGAGCGTTTTCTGCTGCCTGAAGCTCTATCTGCTGTAGAGGTCCAGTTGTCCTAGACGCGTCGTGCTTCTTCGGTCTTGGAGAATTCGAAGTGATCGCCTATTGTTTTGCTTTGGCCCGTAATTTCCAAATTAACCGAAAAACAAATGCGCTGGTGCGAACCAAACGTGCCCAATTGGAGAAACGTTGTGGTGTAAATACAGTATCTCGGACGTTGAGATGGATGCCTATGTATTGTACCTTTAGTTCTTCGTTTGTTTTCTCTCGTACCTGGTTTTCAGCAGGCCAATCCTTTGGGGACAGATGTAAAAATGCGGGGCCCTTGATCCAACGACTCGATACGCTAATCATGTCATTGCTATTCCACTTAGTGGCGTCATCGGCGACGTTTAGCTTGCTTGGGATCCATCTCCATTCGGAGATTTCTGTAAGTCCCAGGATCTCGCTAACGCGGAACGCCACGAACTGCTTGTATCTTCGATGATCCGAGCGCAGCCAACACAGCACATTTTTTGAATCAGACCATAGTATCGTCTTTGAAAACTTGATGGAATGGTTTTCGGCTATAGACTTCCTTAAACGGGCTCCGAGTGTTGCTGCCTGTAGTTCCAATCTGGGAATAGACATACTCTTGAGAGGGACGACCCGTGTTTTGGCACCTATTTGCTTGATAGTTGATTTGAATTAGTTTCTCGCCTTTTAACTACCAGTTGGAGAAATTGTGGTAGTTTTAAAAAATCTCGACGGCATATTTTGTCAGATCTCGATAGTGTTGATCGCGACCAAAGTGAAGATAAGCTTGGTAGTACAGTTTACGAAACTGCATTCCCAATCAAAATGAATCCGAATGAAATTGCAGTGCAAACATTTTATTTGCTTAGAATACCTGACGCGGTTAAGGATATCCAAGAGTTTGATGGAAACCCTCGCAGACTCTTTGATTTTCTTAATAATATGGAGGAGATTTTAAGTTGTTTGCCATAGTCTGGTGTTGTAGGCAACCGGATTATTTTACGTGCTATCCGAAATAAAATCATACGACTCTTGACTGGGAGGAAATGAAAAGTAATCTCATAATCCATTATTCAGATAAGCGGAATGAGACTATTTTGATACGGGATCATCATACATTGCGGCAAAACAAAGACAGTATAGAAGTTTTTTATTCTAAGGTCTTTGAAATACTTTCAGCTTTAATTAATTATATTCAAGTTCATGAAACCAACTCGAATGTAATCGAGTCAAAAAAGTCATTGTATATTGAAATGTCTTTGAATAGCTTTTTGTCTGGTTTAAGAGAACCTCTAGGATCTACGATTAGATCAATAAGACTAGCTACGTTACCTGGGGCTTTGAAACTTTGCTTAGAGGAACAAAACTCCATATATAGTAGAAACCAATAGCGGCAACCTAATAGAGGATATTATAGACCACGTAACTTTTTCCCAGAACCTTCCAGAGTCCCCATTCGCTCTTATCAAAATACAGAAAGTTCACAACAGCAACGTACTTGGTCTAATATAAACAGACAACCTTCGGGTCCAAATTATTCGTATACTAGGAATTCTGGTAATTTTAACTCTCGTTTTCCACCTCACGAGCCCATGGATATATCGAGTGGAAGAACTAATACTGGTATTAGTTCGAATCAGTTCAATAGGAGCAATTTGCGAAGTGGGCAAAACCAGATTAACAATATCGTTTGTAGCTGTAGTGTCGTTAACCCCGATCACTCGAACCCTGCTATGCTAAATGGCCATGACAACTACAAATCGTCCCCAAACTGTTCTGATTCGAGACTTCAGTTACCTTATGCTGAGGTAGATGATAGAAAATTTTCATACGCCTGGCTCCAGAAACCAGTGGGGTACTTAGAACTCCACAATTTTAATTCGAGCCTGTTACCCTATATTACAATTACCAGCTTAAATGGGAGTGACCTTAAATTCCTTATAGATACAGGCAGCAATAGATCTTTTATCAGTCCTCGGATAGTCAAAAATATGAATACAATAACAGATCCTATAGAACCCGTAGAGATAAGAACAATTTTAACTACATATGTTGTCAATAAACAAGTTATTCTTAATGGTTTAAAAGAATTAAATACAATGACAAATTTATGTTTCTTAGTGTTTAACTTTCATAATTATTTTGATGGTCTCATAGGTGCTGATATTATAAGGTTTTTAGGAATTAAGATTGATTTAAAATGGGCAAAATTGGAATCAAATAGGGGCATAATTTCTTAACGTTTCAAGCCAAATCTTCTCCCAAAGGTATATGTGATTCCAGGCTTAACCAAGAAGATTTGTTGCTTACCGGTTGACGTGCAGTCAAACAATATTTACATAAAGCCCACATGTATTAAACAAGATTTGACAATACCTGAAGGCATATATTTTGCCAAAGATTGGTTTTCTTAAATTGAAGTTGTTAATACTTCAGAGTTTGAACAAACTTTTATAATTGAACAACCATTAAAACGTTTAGATTAAACTATAACGAATTAATTGAAGCTAATACATTTACGATTTCTGAAGGTCAAATTCCTGAAGATATAAATATAAATAATATTTTTAAGATAAATCTCTTAAACGAGGAAGAAAAACATGCTTTGAAAAACTTATGTAAAAAATATCGAGACATATTTTTTCTACAGGGGCAGGACCTTTCATTCACAAATCAAGTGAAACATTCAATAAAAACAAAAGACAATATACCAATATAGTCGAAGTCATATCGCTACCCGTACATCTTACGCGAGGAGATACAAAAACAAATTGTAGACCTTCTGAAACAAGGTATAATTCGTCAAAGCTTTTTGCCTTGGTCATCCCCCATTTGTATTATTTCGAAAAAAAAGGGTCCAAACGGAGATCAGAAATGGCGTTTGGTAGTTGACTACAGTAAATTAAATGAAAAGACGGGAGATGATAAGTATCATATTCCAAACATAAATGAGATCCTAGATAAGCTTGGCCTATGTGTATATTTTAGTACACTTGACCTTGCATTGGGATTTCATCAGATCGAGATTAATGAGGAGGACGGGGGATCATTTCACCTTAAAAACAAACATGTAAACCGCTTATAATATGCAGCGCCAAAAGTAGGCTTTTGAGATTTTTTGGCACCAACATAGCGGAGGAGATGTCTTTTTATAGCTGCGATGAGGTCGTCAGTCTAGTGCATTCTCAATCGACAATGGACACTATGAGTTCATTAGAATGCCTTTCGGTCTAAAAAATGCTCCGACAACTTTCCAGCGTGTGATGGAGAATGTTCTTCGTGGTCTCCAAGGAAAATCTTGTTTGGTTTCTATGGACGATATCATCGTTTTTTCTACGTCTAGGAACATATGGAGAGTCCTGAAAGTGTGTTTCAAAAACTAAGAGAGTCGAATTCAAAAGTTCGGCTTTCGAAATCGATGTTTTTTTGTAAAGAGGTTTCATTTCTAGGCCATGTTATTATGCCGAATGGAATAAAGCCTAACCCAGACAAAATTCATGCCGTAAAAATTTTCCCTTGCCAAAAACTGAGAAACAAATAAAATTATTTTTAGGGTTATTGGGTTTTTATAGACAATTTGTAAAAGATTTTGCAAGGCCGATTAATGTAAAACTTCAAATTTTCTTTAAAAAGAAAAGAAGAAACACTATACAAATAAAAGATATTACTAGCGAAAAGGCATTGCTAGAAATATTTGAAAATTATTTTAAACATCACAAACTCAATGCAGTACTTACGGACGACAGCCTATTTAGAAAAATTCAGGCGATCTATTCCAAATATTTTACTCACTCTGGTTTTAAGTTGATAAGACACATAACATTGCTAAATGATATTGTGGGTGTAGATGATCAGGAAGAGATTATTAAAAATTATCACATGGTATCTCGCCATAGAGGTATTGCAGAAACCTTGGAGCATTTTAAAAGATCCGTGTATTTTCCCAACATGAAGAATATAATTTCTCGAATAATAAATTTATGTGACACATGTCACAAACTCAAATATTGTAGAAAAAAGCAGCCTCTCAAATTTCAAATTACAGAAACTCCATCCAGACCATTTGAGATAGTTCACTCCGATATATTCTTTGTCCAGAAGGAATAGATAAATTTTCAAAATTTTCTTTTGCATATTTACTTCCGGCTAGAAATAGAATTAGCATAATTCGATCTCTGAAACACTTTTTCGCTCACCATGGTATCCCAAAGAAAATGGTAACAGATAATGGTAGAGAGTGTTCCTTTCATCCTTGATGAAAGAATTTCTAAACATTTATAAAATTGAGCACCATACCATTTGTCCAAAAAGTTCAAACGGAAATTCACCCATTGAACGTTTTCTGTGAACCGTCACAGAACTGATTAGAATAATAAGCTCCGAGATATGTAGATCACGTTGTTCAAAAAGATAATAATATAACAATCAATACTCCCAATCGAAGAGTTCATAAACAAAAAATTTAGACGTATTATGGGTTGATTCAGCACCGGGATGTGGCACTCTGTGTACATATGTTGCGAATTCTGTACGAAGGATTTTAGGGGAAAAAAAAACACTTTATGACTCTTCATTTCCCTTCCTCATTCCCCCAGTTGAAAAGGTAAACTATGGAACTCGGGACAATACTTCTGAAGAAAGGACAACCAAATAAGGCTTATTCCCCGAACTTTACAAATACGGGGGAGGAGTTACATGCACATCTCTGCATTCCACCAACATCACATCACTAGCAGTTTATGTTATCGCCAAATCATCGGGGGATCATTTCACCTTAAAAACAAACATGTAAACCGCTTATAATATGCAGCGCCAAAAGTAGGCTTTTGAGATTCTTTGGCACCAACATAGCGGAGGAGATGTCTTTTTGTAGCTGCGATGAGGTCGTCAGTCTAGTGATACCAGCGAGACAAGCCGCATGTTCTAATTATTCCACAAATAAAGACACATATATGTATGAATATAGAAATTGTTTGTTTCATTGAATAATAAAATTTACTCTACTATAACTAACGCTCAAACTTTTTACACTTCGAAACTGACCTACAGTCGCCGTTACATACGCAGCACATATGCCCTCGTGGTTCTGCTGCTTCGCTTTCAGTATTATGGGTCTCTTCAGAATGGGAATACACAAAACCGCTTTCTTTACCATATCTGCTATTGAACTTACCGGTGGCCGTCTGTGTGGGCGGTTTCGGCAATATAACACAATTTGCAGCCTCAGCTACTTGGTACAACCACGAGCTAAAATGGGAAAGTGTGCACACGCCTGCGTCAAGGGTTTGCTTGTACATGGCCCAATTGAGACGGATAGCTGGAGGCAATTTCTCCATTAGCTCCTGGAGTAGAGATGGGTTGTTCAAAGGTGAAACGAGGTCAGATGGTTCCATTGTCGCACATAAATTCTGAACTGCTATGGCGAAGTTGACAATAGTTTCCAATTTGTCTGCTCTTGGTGGTGGGGTGTCGTGGATTTTGCGGAGAAAGGTATGAATTATTAATACAGGTCTTCCAAACAGCATTCTAAGTGTAGAAATAACACGCGGCAAACAGTTTGGCTGAATGAGCATACTTCTTACGGCTGTCAATGCTTCCCCTTTAAGGCCTCTTTAAAGACGAATCATGTTTTCTTCATGTGAAAACGCGAAAAGGTCGGTCGTACGTTCAAACCTTGATATGAACAAAGACCAGTCTTCCGGATTCCCACTGAAGCTATGCAATTCCTTCGATAAATGCGGAGCAGCAAGATTGGTCCTCGTCAAACTTCGATTCACATGAGTAGAAAAGGATGAATGCGTAATAGGCGATGCTGAGGAATGTTGAGGTGGTAGCACGGTAACAGTCTGCTGGCGAGTATTCGACACATGGTTAAAAGCATGTCCTCCTGATTGAAGTTGATCTACCTGTGGCCGGCTTTCTCTTTGCTGCTCTTGGTTCACGACGGAAGCTCCGAGCCAAGTTCTGTTTACATTGGTGTTATTGTCCGCTAGTTTTAATTCGGGTTCTGGTAACTTTGCTTTACCTGTGGAGTTATGCGCAACTGTGTTAACAACCCAATTATGTGCCCTTACCTGAGATTGACGTGCGTTTTCGTCTTCAGACTCCTAACACGTTTCATCTTCCATCATACTGAGGAGAGAGTATTTTTTATTTAGGTAGTCCTGGTCACGCTTTTATCTACGCTTACGATCCTCCTGTTCTCGTTTCTCTGAAAGCTGTCTTTCTTCTTCCAATTTCTGCATTTGAACTTGGATCCATTTTGCAGCTGACGCTTTAGAAGACAATGAACTTCGCGCAGTGTTGGTGTTCTTCTGGGCTGTGTACTGGGCTCTCTATGCACACATGTCTGACATAATCAATCCTTATGAGCTATTAGGCTATCAACTCCCACACAATCGAAGTGAAACCAACCATCGCAGTCATCGTACTGTCCCATACTTTCGGCCGAATCAGGTGCTTCTTTGACAGGAGAGCGCTTGACATTTTTGTTTTCGATCTTATTACGAAAATGGGTGACCTATAAAGGTAATAGTTCGTAAAATTCTTGAATTCGTAAAAAAATTAAACGTACAGGCCAAAACATCACCACTGTAAGAAAAAGTTTTCAAAACCAGCCAGGTACCTCAATTGGCCGCCGTGCATCACTTGTAGCACTTTACGACGAATTTTAAAAGTTGATCTTCATTTGTACGCCTATAAAATCAAATTAAACAGCTATTGAAGTCTTTGGACCATTTACGACGTTGCCGATTTGAAAATGTCGATTCTGGGGACCGGAAAACCCATTTGAGACTTACGAAAAACCAATGCAACCCAAAAATGTCATTGTATCTTGCGGATTATGGGTTGGCGCCATCACTTTAAAGATGAGGCTGGAGAGACTGTTTCAGTGAATGGAGAACGCTATCGCAAAAATTTAATGAATTGGGTCTGCACGATCCCTAGTTTTAACAGAATGGTGCTACCGCCCAAACACCTCATCAATCAATCAATTTCAGAGAGAGAAGTTTTATGGCCTCCAAGGTCATGCGGTTTGACACCATATAACATCCAAACTGACTTATTCTTCAAAAAGTCATCAATAGTTTTGACTTGAACGATGTTGTGTTCCATTCATAGTTGCCATAGACCGAACTTTATTATTATTAAATAGTCGATTTAGCTTTGCATTTAAATAGTCGATGGAAATGCGCTTTTTTTGAAGATATGATATTTTTAAGTAAAATGGTCGTCAATTTCAAGTTACTCTTAAATCCAAACAGAGAAACGTTAACGAATCGTCTAGTCATTTTGCTTCAATTTATGCAAGGTACTCCTTAGCCTAATGTAATTTATGTTAAGTAGCTGGGATCTTTGCACAGGACGAATACGGGAATATATTCAGTTATCAATCAGCAATTTAGTCTCATCAACTTTCTTCACAAACTTGCATTATTTCGAGAAAAATTTATTTCTTGTAAAATTTGCACAATTTATATTTAAACTCCTTGGCTTGCTTTTTTTGAGACACACTGTCGATGGATAAAATGTAATTTTCCATTTATTTGTTTATTTTACAATGTAACTGGTGCCGTACGAGTAATTAAGTCGTGTAATGTAAATAGCATTTCAAAGACATGTGTTAGGGAACAGGTGTTTTCATAATAATGGAGTTAAAATGGAGATGATGATTTATTTTTGCAACAAATACGTGATAAATAAAACAAATGATTCGTTCTTTTTTTCTTGATGCATTATATGTTTAGAGTGTAGGTAGTGAAGATGTAAATCTATGAATTTACTCCGGAATGACATGTTAAAGACATTCTGCGCTTTTCCAGATGGATTGTTATAATCATACTTTATACTTTGTCCCTTGTTAATGTAGTGCTGCTATGAGCGTATAATAAATTCCCCTAGGTTGGTTAGAATAAATTCGTTTGCCTAAGTTTATTGTATGACTTATTTTGGCTGCCTCCTTCTTAATACTCACAAAAACTTAATTAATGGCTCACTGTGTCCATTCAATCATGTCAATGATAGCATTACAATTGTGCAGACATTAAAGAAAATCCTGCCTCCTTTTTAAGATGTTAAAAAAGTCACACGAAAGCGCGTTGCTTTATTGACTGGCATCGGAAAGGTCAAAACTGGCCTCTTTATCTGATACGAAGCTAACGCAAATCACACCGTCTGGGGCGGTATCGATACCAATGAGTCACTCTCACCAAGGCTCTTAATCAGGCAATGACTGCATCCTGCCCTCTTGTTCAATCTAAAGGCATGAAAAAGCTTTACTATCTGCTGGGCCGTATGGTGTAATATCTGCCTATGATGCGTGGTTGTCTATGTATCATACACTGCTTTGACAATGACTTTTATTTCTCATGGAGATGGCAGAGCAGTTGAACATACACCTATGTTGGGTGCCGCTACACAAAATTATTCTGGGGAACTGTAGGGCCAAAGAATTTGCCAAAATTTGAACTACCATATCTATTATACCTGCAAAAATGTGTCTTTGAATAAACCTTAGGTGGACTGTTGGGTCAATATGTCTAGCGGTCAAACAAGTGCTGCCAAGGCTGGATCTGGATCTTTTAAAACAGAAAGCATCTCAGTGCTATCATAGGTGTCATCACTGAAGATTTTCTTATAGGTAAACATGTAAGGAAACTGGGAATGTACACCAACGACTTCTGCAGAAGTTGCATGGATTAGGAGGAGCAGGACACTATCCTCTGCCTACTATATACATATCCAATTCTCTCCAAAGAAAAAAACTACACTAAGGAAACTTCTTCTATTATACAAGCACTAAAGTGATCTAAACAATTAAGGCATTAACAGTCTTCTTCTAGAAGATTAAAATACTCGTAGTTAAAAGAGTAAGAGAATCACAGATTCACCTGAAACCATAACGCAACGGGCCAATAGAATATTTTATTGATTGTGAACTTTCCAAGCCTTAAACCTCACTAATGTAAATCTCATCATTGATAATTTCAGGGAAATCTTGTTGCAGCTTTTTTTTGACAAACGAGCCCGTATCCGAGGCTGTAAACTGTATTATTTTGATCGTAGGGATGTTACCCGATTGCAGAACCTCCAACGTGAAGAGCCAGGTCAACGGACAACGGGTTTGGCTAAAAGGTGCGATGCAAGTAGCCTCGCTGTAATGATGATCTTTCAGCATAAGGATATCGAAAATATCCATCATCGAAAAATATATTCTTAAAAGACGATAAGCAGCTCCAGATATTTTCAAATGCCAAATAGCAAATTCCACGGGTTGGTTAGAGGAACAGGACGTCGACAAACATCCTTATTGTCTGCCGGCATGCAAGAAAGTCGAGCTGTCTGCAGATGTGGTCTCCGATATGGTTTCGGAATATTCTTCTCACCTTGAACTTAATCAGAATTCAATGAAATAAATTTTGATACTGCGTGCAAAAGTGTCTCGTAATATTGAACCGGCTTAGAATTGGTAAGAGGGATACTTGGCCCCCTCCACCAATTCATCACTATATAGTATAGCAGTTGTTCACTGCCATCAGTATTGTAAGTTTCCCTAACAAGGAGGAAACCTAAGGTTGTCGTCCTTCAAAAAGTCAACAACACCGCCATCCAGGAGGTAAAGACCCAGATTTATTCTTTTCACTTTATGAGCACAGATTAGATCGATTTTGTATTGTACTTTCGGAGCAATAGGAGTTCTGATGTCATTTTATGAAGTAAATCAGCATGTCCAAAAGACAATAAATAAAGGGTGGGTCATCTGTTGGTATCTTTTTGAATCATATGTTATTTTGACAATGACAGTTCTGACGCACTCAAAAAATTGACAGAAACTTGGTATTATATGTTCGCGGTATGTAATCAATTGACTTACGGTTGAACAACGTCGGAAAATATTGCATACGAGTATTAACTTCAAAAATGGATCCTGTTTTGCCGAAACAGTGCAAATTTAAAAAGAACTGCACAAACTGAATTATGTTCATCCAATACTTTCAACGTCTAAGCACGAGAACCTCAACGGGCAAAATATTTCACCAACAGTCGTACTAGTTTGAGGAGCGCACGCTCCTAAGATGTGGATGACGACATTGCTTAACAATGGTTAAACAATTGCTTAACAATGGTGCTCTAGATAATTCGAGATTGTCGTTGTACCCAATAGACACATCAGCTACACTTCTACAGTATGGTATTTGGAGCCTTCGTAAGCAACTAGTTAGCTCGATACGGCCACCTCAAATTTATCAAAACTGACTTAAGAACTCAGTTTGAGACCACGCATGACTATGATGCAACCAAATGAATTTAAAAAAAATATGCGCCACAGCCTTCATTCCTGCATATACATAGCTCTCAAGTCGCGATAAGCTGATCACAAAGGAACAACTGCCTAAAAGTTCTTCCTTTCGTGTTGCTAGGCTTACGCAAAAGGAAAGAACATAACAAAGCCTATAATTCACTGATGAAGACGTATCTGAACACTTCATCTTCCTAAAGGAATTCCTAATCTGAAGCCTACACCCCCAAGTCATCATTGTAACAACAAATATATGCCTTCTTCCAGCCACATCTTTTTTAGGCAAAATGCATCAGCAAGGCATAGAAGTTCATCAAGTATAGGCATCAGAAGACTCAAACCCACACGCTTGGCAAAATCAGGGCCAGTGCCAGAAAACACATAGTAACCAACCGAGTGCCAACCGAAATAACTGATTCGACAGCAAGGCAACACCGGAGCGCATAATTCCACCAGCTGCTCTAAATTAAAAATGACCTCGTTGCAGGTTAGAAGGTGTTTTTATCGCAGGACTTCTGTCAGGGTATACGAGTACATAAATACATTTCAGCATTCTGTTGGCATCTAAATAGAATGGTTCCAACACACGGTATCGGAATTAACAAATCTAGTACAATTCTCTGAAAAGAAAATGGTTCGTGTATGGAACCATCCGTCAGACTATAATACTCGTATGTATATTAAAATTTTCGCCATATACATCAACCAAAATCTTAACGAAACAAAATTTTTATTGAAAATCTGAACCACCACACAACAATTGCTTTTTTAAGAAACAGTGAAACTAATTATTTTCCAAACTGTTAATTCGATCCAATTTCTTCTTAATATTAAGAAATTTTGTCCAAAATAGCTCGACAGCAAGGCACATAATGCTTGCAATGATTCCCATTGCCCAAACAGTGTAGACATGCTTGAAATAATCCAATCTTAACTGCTGAACTACGACTGTTTGCTCGACCAACACTTTAGAGTACTTAGTGGCAACAGCCATGCGAAAAGCTTCTTCATCCCAAAACAGATCCAATCCAGCTTGCATCACAAGCAAAATGAAATTATCCAAATACGGCTGTAGGTGTGAATCGTATTGCAACGGAAACATGGTATAGTGACGTCCGAAACAAATCTTAGATAAACGAAAAAATGGCTTCTCCAAACCACGTTGCTGCTTGTCGAGAAAATGCCAACGATCCTGACGGATGCTGTACGCATAGCGGCCATCGAAATTATTCCTTCTATCAATCACTTCAAAATACGAAACCGGATAGAGTAACTTCAGAAATGTCTCTCCATAAGTTGCTCGTTCTCGAATGGCTTCCAGTTCGTAGTCGATGACCATGACTCGAAGGTGCTCTTTCATAAGGTCCTCCACTGTGTCGATGGGCGGTTGAAACACCATATTCGTGCAGAAACTTGTCACATACGTTAGATATATGCACGAGAGAATGAATCCCAAGAGAAACACCAATGCGAAGAATATAAACTGACGGATTGAGGGTGAAGTCATCCGCTCCGCCATGTTGGGACTGTACATTATAATGGCCATGGTTCGGAGGAAGTACAATTTCCGTATATTGCCTGTAGGTGGATCGATGAATCGCATAAGGCATGCAATGTAGACAACACTAAAACAGATAACTAACCAGGTGGTTAGGTCAAAGGCAATGATGACGTATTCACTTTTAGGAACTTCACTACGGAGCGGCACCATAATACACCAGCGAACTGTTTCCAGAGGATAACTGGAACCGACCCCTTCCAAATCGAACATCGAATACGAGTGTACACTTAGTTCCATCTTTTTGTCATGGAACGTTCGCAGGATCTTTTCCAGATTCAAGTTTTTCTCATACTTACAGGAAAGTTGTATGTTCATGTGTTTAGCAAAGAGCACAATGAGATTTCCATGTCGACCAACTAGACTATTCTTGCCGTCCTTATTGAGATGGAATACCCTCGGAGCATCCTCCATGTAGGGGGTTTCAATGAAGTAGTTTTTCATGTCTTTGATGTTGCCTGCAAACAGTTTCCATGGCTCGGAAATCGTGCTTGTTCGATTGACCCAAACCAAATGCGGGTACGGATCAATGGTGAAAATTTGGTTCTGTTGTGATTCGCGGTCCTCGAAGAGTACCAGCACATCGATGAATTGAGCATCCCATAGCCAGGTCTTAAAAAATGTCAACTGTTGCAGCAAAACTGGCTCTCTGAAGACCAAAAGTATCTTTGATAGATGCATTCCACGTAGCCTTGCTTTGGCGATTTCCAGCACAATTGATGGCATTTGGTCGGTGAAAATTATTGACAGACTGTCCCTGTCGATGATCTGCTTCAGTTCAAATGCTGCAATCTCGGCAAAGTGCATTTGGGGCTTCGGACAATCTTCTGCGAGTTTTTGAAAGAAACCCTCCAAATCATTTTTCTTAGGTTTGACCTCACGATTGGTGAAAATGGGAAACGTCTCAAAATGATAAACATTGTCTAAGTTATGAATTACATTTACTAGGAAAGAGCTGTTAATGACAGCGGATGAGGGATGCAGAATAACTGCAAGTGCTAGGAATGCGATGAAATGCCAGTGCATACTGAGTTGTTGTGCACTTAGTGCGTGGGATTTTTATAAGCTCAAATTGGTGGGTGGTTTTGGGACGGTTTTGTTTTGGGTGACTGGTGATGGTAATTAAATCGGACTTGATGCGGGAATCGGCGTGTTGAATTACTTTTTTGTGGTTTTTTCTGTAGGACTTAGTGAATTTTATATTAGAGGAAGTTGATTGAACAGCTGCACTTTGTTCTTTACTTTCACCATGCTCCTGTTAGGGCTTATTGTTGTTATTGAGCTGCTGTTAGAATTGCTTCTATGCATTGTGTATATGAAAATTGACGTGGCAGCTAAAAAGTGTAGACACAGGATCATTTAAATCATCTCTATCAATACGCTTTATTTGGATGAGGCGCTATTTATGTTAGCTATGTCCTTGGTGAGAAATAGTTACACATAAACATTGGAGTAGAGTTAACCTGTCTGAACTCCAGTCATAAAGATGTTTCGGCAGATGAATTCTCATAAATAAAGTCGACGCCAACATTAGGGGACCATTTTACTAATCTTTTATGAGTAGCATCGACATGGTCAATCTTGCTATGTTTCTTGCCAAAACCTTAGCTCGTTGGTCATGCTTACAATTTTCACGCTGTTTGAAAAAAAGTGAAACCTTTATTATCAGTGTACAAAGTTCTAAGGGCGAATGACCTGCCACATAAAAATCATCACATAATTCTGTACTGGGGAATAAAGTAGATTTTTATTTTTAAGCATGGTACGAGGCATCAAGAGAAGATTCTCCATCCAGTCTTTTGAATGAGGTTCAATAGTTTAACGAAAAGGTAAAAAAGACATGCTATGGACACAAGCCCTGAACCGAAGCCTGTAGAGAGGAACCAGGGAACATCGTAGTAGATTCGCAGAACCCTAAAAAGCTAAGGTTGTTGATTACCCCTAATAAGCTTATTTTTCGTCGATTCGACGACCTGTACTAAAACACATTTTTGTACATTTAATGCATATAATTCTATTTTTATTCTCTAAAGCATTAGAAAAGTGTTTTGTAATAAAGAAATCGTAATTTTAACCAACTAAATTTATTTTATTTTAGAACTATGTGTCTTTGTAGATGGTCCTGGTTCCTATTGACTAGTGGTAGACTAATCGACACATTGTCCTTTAGGAGTGATACCTAAAACGTTGCAGATTGTGTCCTTAAGTGTTTTATTCATAGTTTGTATTTCTGCACGTTTTCTTAATCAAGGCTCCACAAGTTGCGAGTGTAACTTTTTCATATAATTTCGTCTTGATAATATTCTTGCTTGTAACATTGAACGATTGTGGCACTAAATGATGTTACCGTTAGTACATGCTATGCCGCAAAAGAGACACATTGGCCGCCGATTAGTTTTTCTGCTACATATCATAGTCAACAAATTTGATCAAAGGTATCGACTCCACCCTTGGTAGCGTTATAAAATTCGATCATACTTGGCTTGTTGGATTCTATTGACACCGTTCCATCTTCTTCACAAGAAGATAATAGACAAACTATGTTTGATGGTTTTGGCTTGTACCAAAGAATGGTTAAAGGACCATCATAGCAGAATATAGATGTGCCAACGTTTCTACCTCTGTAATTTCTCATTTCTTTCGGTATGTCTCTTTGATTTGCGTGTAGTGTTTCAACTTTAGGGTTGTTGTAATAATTGTTTTAAAGGCAGCATCGTAGAGACTTACGGTAGTGTGAAACTCGTGCAATGATTGGATCAAACCAATATACTTACTTAAAACCCCACTCTTGCCGCATAACTTGAATCCACCCTTGGACCGTGTTTGTACCCAAATTTTTTTTCAGTGAAGAGCCACCACTATGGTTTTAAAAGCCCTGAGGCAGCAACGTGGAAGATTGAAAGCGAATCGCCGCAAGCACCCCAAGGTGTACCGTGATTTCTTATCAATGGGTCTCTATTCAGACCTCCCATGTTTTGCTAGCAACACGGAGGAGTCGGAGATATGCACAGCCAACGCATCGTATGAATCCAATCTACGCATGAGGGGGCATAGGCCCGTCCATTGCCTTTTCCTTTCTTTTTTCGGTTATTACCGACTGGGCGTAGTACTAGTTACCCAGTGTCCTTCATGCATTCTTGCAACTCAACATCGTGTAAACGATATTTTCGGGTTCAATTGGTCCTCTAACAACTTTAGTCTATGATGCCACTTTGCGCAAATAAAATAAGTGTTCTCGGCGATATCCTCAACTTTAGCGTTGAGGTCCCACTTGGACGATGCTTGCCATGCGGTGCAGATATCTGTTGAACTGCCATGCCCATAGAAAAGCTGGGTAAGATATGTCACCATGACTTCCACGCCACGGGCTAAGCACCGGAATGAGTCGGTGTGTTCAACTGCCCACAACCTCGTCATCCCATTCCTACTGCCAGTACACCAATTATCCATTTCTCCTGTCGTTATCTTGTTAAGATTCCGAAGACAGTAACATGACGGGTATGGTCATTCCTGGAATCGCATAGGCATTATACAGAAGTAAGTCGCTTTCTGAGAACCTATCTTAACAGTCCATATCCCCGCGCCGTACAACAATATTGAGTTGGCGACCGATGCTAGTACCCTTCTTTGACTTCTCTCTGGCCACCAACATTGGACATCAACCTAGGCAGTGCGGATGCTACCTTGGTGGTTTTATCAGCCGCCCTGGCTTGTTACAATCCCTAGGGCTCCATTCACTCCAAGCGGCCCTCGGGGAACCCATACTGATAATCGGGGAGATTGCGGCATTCTATTATCTTTGTTTATACCATCTTTTCCAAGATTTCCCTTGTTTAATTTAACTAGGAGTTGGAGTTTTTAGCATCTACTGAATAGACTGACACTTAAACACGCAAAAAACACATCTAACACGTTAGTTTCTCCGCAACCACGATGTTGAGGACCAGGATCTAGTGTACGCACGACCACAGGGAAATGCTTATGCAGAAACTACTATATGTTCGAAAGTCCTACCAGAAAGTGAAAGAAGAATAATCAGATAAAAACATGCTAAACGATAAAGTTCACCTTCTGTGTGCAACTAGCGGCTATTAATATATCTAGTTGTTGGTTCAGTTCTAGCCATGATGGAAACTTCGGACAATGTGAAATGTAATGCCTCCTGGAAACATAGCCGAAAGGCGGCTGAAGGAAACTTCTATAAAGCTACCTACTCATAGGTTGCCACATCAAATATCAACTTTCACTTTTTGATAGTCTTAGGCAAGTTTCCAAATCGAATTTTATTTTGACATTTCAAAGAACAACTGTTTCGTAGCCGTGATCGTCTAGTGGTTAGGACCCCACGTTGTGGCCGTGGTAACCCAGGTTCGAATCCTGGTCACGGCATTTGTTTCTCAGTTAGGGCACGGTGGCGCTATTTTTTAAGGTTGTATTTTTACCTGTACTTGTGAAAAGCTTCATTGTTATTTCATAAAATATTCTGCGTGTTCCATTAGCGTATTAAATTTTAAGAAGTTGCGTAATTGCGCTGCTGAGAAATACACCAGATGCACAACAAGTCATACAATTACCTAGTCGCAAACAGATAAAATTATGCTTAAGCATCAGCTAAAGTTTCTATTGGATTTCAAAGTCAGAAATTAAGTGACAGATGCATATAGAAAAGTTACCTTATCATAAAAATAGGTATTGAAGGCGACAAAACATCTTCGATTAAGAAGTATTGTGTTTGAATTTGATGGTTAGGTGTTGAAGATATGCAAATGTTTCTACACATTAATTGTGCTAATTTCACCACCAAGTGGGGTACTACTCGGACTTGACAAGTCAATTCTGTGAGGAATTTCGACGGATCCCTTAAGAGGTCCACTGCTGCCAGCCTCAAGTATCGAAGATCAGTGGCAACACTGCCAAAAAGTCATTAGGGACGCCGCTTTTGATGCGCTGGGTTTCACTTGTTTACTGCAACGAAACCCCTGGTTTGGCGACATTTTCCGGCATGCACATGCAGCTAAGCAGGATACATCTAAAGCGGTGCCTAATAGAAGGACTAAATCTGCTTACGAGCTTTACATGCAGAAGAAGAGAGGCCAACACTGACTTCTTCTTATCTAGGGTGGGGCACATATTTTTAATTGCCCACTCAGTCCAAAGAAGCGGCTATTGATCTGTGTTATCCATTTTTTAATCTCAAACAACTAAGATGGAACCGCCGCCGAGTCTCTGTTAATTGTTGTGTGTCAGGGAAGTAGCTTCAAGCTTCAAATCAAGGACTTGTTTGTCCAGGTACTCGTTTGTCGACATATCGTTCTTCTCTCCCTGTGTACCATGTTTTATTCCAAGAGAGATGCCTTTTGGGTTGAGCTGCTTCCCTGACTCTTTCTAGTCGTGGAAGTTTCTTCATGATTTTAGCTGTAATCAGTTTCACAGCATTTCATACTCCGCTCGATGTTAACATAAGGGTCACAATGTTCTCGAAAGCCGGTATTTCTCCAATTCGTTCCTGAAAATCTCTAGGCTCTATATGAACGCGAGGACATTGAAAAAATGTGCATCCTCTCTGGCCTCTCCGCGGGTTAAGACGTTAGGATATTCATCAAGCTCAAACCTGTTCAGTTAAGTACGGAAGCTGGTTGAAACATAAAATCAATTTTTCGGTGGTGCTGGTCCGCACGTTTTTGAACATAAATATGTAGGCCTCTTAGAAGGTGGCTGTTATTTTTGTCTTAAGTTGCAGGAAGTTCTTTTCACAAGTTGATTGATGTATAGTTGCAATAAAGACTGTGTGACGTACTCTAAAATCGCCAATAGGTTATATGTCAGCCTCGACTCATATCATATCAATTGTAAAACTGTACCAGTTTCGGCTCCGTAAGTGGATTTCAAGCTTAAAGTTTAACCCTTATACACATTTGGGTAAATAATATCCCGGGCTGGCTGTAGAAAAAATTATTAAAACACGATTCTGTGCTTTTTTAAGAAATTATCTCCTTCTGATTTAAAACACTTGCTTAAGCGATTCAATAAGTGATTCAAATGCCTGCTCTAGCTCATTTTGCGGAATTGCTTCAATGCCCGTGTCGAAGCTGCTTGAATGGTCGGAATGTCACCAATAAAGCATTCTTCCAACTTTAATTTCAAGTTCGAGAACAAAGAGAAGTCGCATTGTTCCAAATCAGGTGAATATGGTGGATGATTGATTTTGGTACAAATTTATGAACAATGAGTGCTGTGTGACTCGGTGCCTTAGCGTGCAATAGATACAAACTTTTTCGATTCCAATATTCGGGTCGAATACGATGGATTCTGGCTATCAAACGCTTCAAAATTTCAAGGCAATATGTGGCACTAACTGTTTCACCAGTTGGAATGAATTTCGCAGAAAAATCATGTACTTTTTGGATCATTTCGGGCGTCCGCGCTGAAATTGGCCTACCAGCGTCCTTGTACTATCACTATCACGACTATCACCATACACTTGTAGGACACATCAGAATTGAGAAGAAAAGAGGATCGTTCTGCCAATCATAATGAAAAAAATCATTCGTTTTGTACGTAAGTGATGCGGTATGTTATGTCAATAATTCTAGAGGCGTAATCGTACTTGGCTGTTTCATGTGGTCACTCAAAAGGTCGGTAGAGATGACTCCAGTCGAAGTCTGCCAATCAAAAGCTTATGCAGACCCAAAAGACAGAAAGCTTTAAAAAATGGCAAAGCCTTGCGCGAACTCGCAGAGTGTACCTCAATCATACACTGCCCTTAAATCATTGATTTGGATTAAGGTAGAAGAGTTGTCCGATAATTGTTTTTAGCAAAAGCAGGTCCTGGAACTGGCAACAGTTGTACTTTCAACTACTTTCTAATATATCTGGAGACTGTCGGCCTGTTAGTTACATTGCAAGGTAAGTAGCTTATCACTTTTCTGTTTGTTTTTCTGTGGAAAGTCAATTTGGTAAGAGTAACACATGTAGTAAGGGATGTAAGTTTAATCCGAACTAACTAAGTCAGATGAAATTTTCACTAAGACAAAGACGGAGGTCAAAGCTTTCTTCTGGAGGATCATTTAACGGAAACTATATTTCCAACGTCTGAGTAGCGGTATCGAAGACAGGTACTGGCTAAGAACTTAATACTAGACTCAGCAGGGCAGCTGCTTTACTTCATCTGAAGGGGTAGCACATGAAGCTATAGAATACCGTCGTATTACAGGATTGCTTTAAGTCATCTAGCATTCGTAGAACATAGTATGTGTATATCGATTAATGCCGCCTATAGGTGATCCTTTAAAGGGGAACTCAAGCCGAAAATTCATTCCGAAAAACTACTTATTTGTAATATACGTGTACATATATCAGACCTGTTTGGTGCAAATGGTTAATTGATATGTCCATAAAATTATTCCTTAAACCCGTAATCCCCTTGCGATAAATCTGCCTTATCGATAATGAAAGTGCTTTCGAAAGCGATTGATGTTTAAAGGATTTCATTTTTCCCACTTGGATGCATCCTGCTCAGATCTTTGATTGTTAATCCAGACGTTTCTGTCCTCTGCGTCAAGATAACGCATTCATGTTTGTTGACCCATATTAACGAGTAGTGTGTGGTGCCTCAAGTTTTATTGGCAATAGGTTAACTAGGATAAGGCTTTCAGTTAGCTTACCTCCAAAACTTGGCGGCCGCTAAAATGCATTTAAGTCATTGTCAGGGTTAAGCCACTTCGATTATAGCGGAATATTTCCCCTAGTTTAGTTCGGGGTTCATTGAAATGCATCGAAACGAAATTTTTAAATGAACTTGGTACATACGCTTCGCCTATAACAGTTATTGAAGGACATCCGGTAATGTAGCCCATATTGCCAGTAGCGATGAATATACCACTGTAACTCATTATTAGGAAATCTTTCTATAAAGCTGTCTCTCGTTCTTAGAATAAGTAGGAGATGTAAAATACAAGTAAATAAAAAAAATCCAGAAAACTACGTTATACTTCAATGAAGCTCATCTCTTGGAGTGTAGAACTAAGAAGTACATGTTGTAGTATACGAAAAATTATATGTTCTGCTTTAAAATTCCGCAGACAATTTACATATCAGCAGGCTTCAATCACATACGAGTACAATTGAAGTGTAAACAATTCCAAATTACCCCCGTGCTTAGTTCAATTGTCTTGGTGGACAACTGCAAATGCAAACTCTGCACAAATTATCTACAAAAAGTATAATAGCTCCCTTCTGTTGCCTCTAAGTACTTATATTCTCGTGTGCAGTGATTTTAAACTATAAGTTGTCACATTATTCTGCCCTAAGTAATAGTTATCAGACACAGCAACTAAACTGGGAAACGTCACATTGACAAGGTGAAAGAAAGAAAAATGCACAATGTCCTTCAAAGACTTTTGCTTGTCCAAGTACTAGGAGGCCTTCAATGGCAAGCCACAAGTGTGAACTTGGACAGACTAATTGAATTATTCCATCATATTCAACGGCAGGAAGACATTCGCTCTTTGGTGGTGTATTCGGAGAAAAGCTATGTGGAAAGGTTGCCTGAATTTGAAAGATTTCTCCATTCGATGACCGTTCCACTCGTGTTGATTGATGAGGACTACAAGTATGCAGAGAGTGGTCCTTTGAGCGAGATCTTGGGATGTTGGGTCATATCGTTTGTCTTTATGGATTCAATTGACAATTTCCAGATGTTGGCTGTTATTAATGAAACTTTGCGACAAATACATTCGTCAAAAATTGTTTTTATTTTGGAACGTGATCCACCCGATAATGAAACAATTAGTAATTTCTTTAGAATCTGTCTACGTCTGGGCATTGTCAATGTTATTGTCATGTTTGAAAATCAAGTTCTGAGTTATAAGCCATTCCCCACTGTCAGCTTGGATAATTTAACCTCGACTCCAATTGAGGGATATTTCGAAGATCGTCTTTCTAATCTTAAGGGCTATACGTTTTATTCTCCAATTCAACAAGATGCATCAAGAGTTTTCATATACAAAGATAAGACTGGTACGTCAAGGATCAGTGGAATAAATACGGAAATTTTTCGATCATTCGTTCAAAGGCACAACGCAACCTTTCAAAGGCTCATCAACGAAACCAATCAGAATAGTTTTGAGATTTCTCAAGGCATCGCACTCCTCGCAGAAGGCAAAATCGATATTCTTTTGCATACATATTCGTTCTTTAATGCCAAAAGATTCGCCTGGAGCTACCCGATCGGTCAAGTTGAATGGCAAAGTGTTGTACCTTATGTTGGCGAGATACCATCCTACATGTACTTGATACTGCCTTTCGAGATGACCGTTTGGATTTGCCTGGCTGTGAGCTTTGTCTACATCACCCTGGCGGGTTATGTAGCTCTTCGTTACTGCCACCAATTAAAAGAATATGGTTCATTGTTCTCTCGAAGCTTGACACAGTTTCTCTACTTATCGTCGACACCAACATCCTGCACATTACGGACCCTCCTTTTCGAAATGCAAATCTTCTGCTACGGCCTGATTTTGACGAATACATATTTAGCTTTCCTGTCGGCTTTTCTAACAACCACTGTCCAAGACAGTCAAATTGATACTTTAAACGAGCTACACCAGAGTGGTATAAAGATTTTGACAACTGATTTCGAAGCGGATTTGTTACGACATACTGACGTGTATCGGCCCCATTACAATGACATCTTTCAAATTGAGGACATGGACTTGGTGAACGAGTATCGGAAGAGTTTGAATCGGACATATGCCTTTGTAATGGCCGACGATCGTACAAAATTCTTTCTGGAGCAGCAAAAGTATTTAGAAAAAAAACGAATGTATGTGTCTAAAGACAACTTTGGTAAGCACTTTTTGACATTTAACATGCAGCTGGACTCGCCATTCCGAAAGAATTTTGATGCGGTTCTGCTCCAATTATATCAAACGGGACTGTACAAAAAGTGGGAGAGGAATGTTTTCGACTTGGCCGTGGCTACAAAGTATTTGCAAATCTTCAGGACTGTGGATGAGGACAGCCCCAGGCCGCTGACAGTGTCACATTTGCTTGTGTGTTGGATAATGTACGCGATCGGGATTGCATTGAGTTCGACAGTTTGTGTTGCCGAAATTGTACGATTTAAGATTGGGCAAAAGTAGGAAAAGCCATGAGTTATTTACAAGTTTTCAGATAGTTGCAGTTTTATTACAATAATAAAAAATTGTGACAAAGCTTGGATTGTTTTAATTCTTTAAGAAAGTAAGCAATTGTTACTGTCGCAAATTTGAAGCGAGTCTTCAAGGAGTAACCTAAGCAGAATAATGTTGTCTACCACCATAATGTTCTGGGCTCTTTGAGCCCATGAAGTGATATTTCTTGTAGATTATACGTTGGCTGGTGGAGGTTTCATTTCATTATATTGAAACACAAATATGATATAAGATGCCAGTGGTGAATATTATTAGCCATTACGGTAATGTAATGAAGAACAAGACACTTTTAGAGATATCCGGCGAATGAGATCAAAACGATTTCCGCTTTGAATTTTTGGTAACATACAGTTGGGTATGTACTATGATCTAGATATTTTTTTTGTTGCTTCTAATTAGAAAGTAATGCTAGGAGCATCCGCTGATATCTGTCTTTAGACACAGCGTACTCTTGTCGATGTTGGAACATTTTTTGTATGCAGATGTCATTGCTATATTCGTACATGACTTTACTTTCCCCACCAGCTAACATCTTACGTATAGCCCATAAAAACACTCCAAGAACATCAATTCTATACGACTTGTGACGAGCGTCTTATGACAATCCGCATCCAAATATTTGCTAATATGAGCCTTCTATGTTTGTACGAGCTCCTCTTCAAGACGTTTGAGCAATATCGAAAGTGTGATGAAAAAATCATACTAGGCGATTTTAAAGCAAGGATAGAAAAGGAGGACTTATTTGATAGGGCAGCTTGTTAGCATGGCCTACACACCTGGCAACCGACTTAGGCTTATTGACTTTCCAGCTTTCGAAATATCAATATAGCGAGTATACGATGACCTCATCTGAATATACACAAGGAATACCAATAGACGTCAGCGACGTAGCGTGGAAAATTTTAAATGGTAGGTCGGAAAAAGTATGCACCGGTGAACGCTTTTTGAAATTATACGAGTATTGTGTATTGCAAATTGCATATAAGTAAATGAATTCAAGCTAATTTTTTATATGTACCTACTTCAAGTCATTAAAAGTTAGATTTACAATGAACCTTAAGTATAACTACTGTATCTATAAAACGTTCCATTAATTTAAGGTTTCTATCAACTATTTTGTTGTGAGCTATAACGAGGTTTTAATGTGATTAGTGCCAAATTCGTACAAAGATAAACAGCTACGAATATGTTTTTCCGTTTTAACTAAATTTGTCGAATTAACTAAATTGTTTATGTCAGCGTAGCCCATATGGCTCTAAACACAAGGGGAATTTGAAAAAAGGAGACAAGGAAAAGCTTACAACTACCATTCAATCAAGAACATATATTTTTGGTATATGGATGCATTGAAATGCGAAACAAAACCATCCTTGCGCTTATAATCTATTTTCGTCCTATCTCTATAACTTTTTTTGTTTCTTCTTCTAAAAGCAAATCTACCCAACAAAAATTTACAGTTAATAATGCCATTTTCTCCTAATAATAATTTGAAATTAGCTGAATCTAACTGAAAAATCACAATTTAAACTTTTCAGAACAATCATTACAATGTGCTTCATATCGGAATTTTTCAAACAGAAATTATTTCAGAGGTACATACAAAATTCGCCAAATAAGTCGAAGAAAGGCGGGTTGTTTTTTTTTTGCATAAGAAAGTGTGTATTAAACAGAGAGGAGCCAAACACTGTGATCGATAGAGGGAAAACAAGGAAAGATAAGCAATTTATTCTGACCAGCCAGATATTTTATAACCCGACACTTTTCGGGTTACTATGCTTTGTTTGCGTTCGCTTGCCTTTCTTATGGGCTATGGAGTATGTGATGTTGCAGAATAGGCATGCAATGATGTAGAGCAGTAGAACGATATGAAAGCGGGTGACTAGCAGGGGCTTGTGGGTTTGTAGAATTTGTCGCTTGCGTGTGCAGGAGTAGGAAACACACAAATATTATGTTTATATGCACATATTAAGATTAATGTTGCTTGTTGTATTGATACATTGTTGAAAAGTAAAATTCTAAAATGTAACTCGGTAGGAATCGAGTTATATGGACGCCTCGCTACTGATAGGCGTAGAGCATGCGTCCAAAAATCTCTCAACAACTCCTATTCTGTCATTATCAAGTACCAACGTCTAGTGGCATCGCCGCCAATTGCTAATGTATCGGGTTTTGCCCGACCTCCATCAAGAAGTCTCTGTATTGATAAAGAATGAAGATAAGCACATTCTGCTGAACAAGAAGCATAATCCGAAGCAGAATAAAGCGGCTCTGCAGGGAAGGATGAGAGGCACTTGTGAGCTTATATAACAGGAATAATATACGGAAGTTTTACCAATAGCTAAAAAGAACGTGTCAAATCAATTAACCCCTTACAGAAGCCTGTACGGATGAAGAATAATTGTGGTAGAATCACAGTCGGTACTTAGAATATTGTCATATAATTCGACGATTCACAAAAGCAACAATTGTCGTGTACACAACAAAAGTGTCGTCACTCGTCACTATGTTTCTCTTCTTTTTTCGTTTTGTTTAGTCTCTATCCCACTTAGAGTAGGGAAACTCTTTTGCAATCGTAGTAGTGACTTTCACAGTCCCAAACTTACATAAAAAAACAAAACAATACATTTCATAAGTCAAAGCAGTTAAACGAACTCCTTAGTAGAACCACATGCACAACAATGATTCGACTATGCGGTTATCCCTAGCATCTTTCCTTTTCGTTACTATTGACTTTCGAAGGCAAGCAGACTTGAAAATGTTGTTTTTTCTCTCACTAAAGCTGGCCATAAACGACGAACATGTTCGTGCGATCTGTTTGTGTTCATGGTCTTGTTTGACGTTTGTGGTGCTCTTGACGAACCGATCCAATGTTTATGAAATTTCAAAATTCAATGTTGTATTTCAAAATTTGTGGATTTGTTCACGAACATGTTCGCCGTTTGAGGCGTTGTTCGAAAACATTTTCTTTTTTAAATAAATTTTGTTGCGTGCACATCAGCGGAAGATAAAAAATGGTAAGTTTTAGCAAAAACGTTTCTTTTGGAATTTATCGAAATTCTTAGAAATATTAAAACTTTGGACCCTCGAAGCTTTGTAAAGTTGCGAGGAGTCTTAAAGTTGCTGACAGTCTCTCGTTTGCTGTAATTGCTTCCTGCATTCCTGTGTTTTGTTTTCCAATAACTGGACCGACCAAACTCAGCAATTCAATATAAGTTTCTGAATTCATTCTAAGAAATTTTTAAAAATCTTCTGGTGCAGACATTTCTAATTTTCTCAAAAATTTAGTATAAGTGCGATCGTTTCTACCAGACAGCCACTCTTTCATCCTCTTTCGCCTTTTTTGTTCATTATTTTTTTCTTGTTTTCGCTTTTTGCATATACATATACATTGTTAATAATGCAACTGCATCATCCGTGTGTGCGTTCTCCATATTTTCTTGTTGCAAGTTACAGCAAAAATGATGTTCCGCAAATCGGTTCGTCATGTGCGGCCAAATGTCAACGAACAAATCGCACGAACATGTTCGTCGTGTATGGCCAGCTTAAGCTACGTAAAATTGTAAATATTGTAAAATTTCGGCTAGGGTTCGAAATTATAAAACGTTTTTCTAATTCAAAACACTTAATTTACTATTATTTAAAATAACTTCCAAGTAATTCACAACCGATTTTACTATCTCACAATTCAAATCTCTTATCGTTCACTATTAAGACTTAAGGGCTGAACAGAATGTGAATCTGTATCTCGAAGTTGGGTGTTATTCAAATTCGAGATACAGATTATCCATGTATTGAACTTTTGAAAGTTCGATATCAGATACAGATTCAAGTTTCAGATTCACATTCTGTTCAGCCTTAAGCTCTTTTTCTGTCGGTTTCCAAAAATCAACTTAACTCACACTGTTTCTCATCCTGTATTTATACAACATTTGTAGGGTTTTAGTTCTTTCTCGTATCTTCTGGTTTGAAACTGTGGTAATAAATGAACTCACCAGAGAGAGAGAGTTTATTAATGATGTATGATCCTAAGGAAATGCAACACTGGATTCCTGATTTTACAACATCTATATCTATAGATATATGTAAAATAACCAAATCTTTTACATGTTTTACCAAGGTTTAGTAAGACCGTTTGGCAAAAACATTGTGCACATCTACGCGAAATTACCTTTCCAATGGTGTAAGTATCATGCCATTCGGTTCAGTAGAACGGTGTAAAAGTGTACGACAAAAATAGGCAGCATGTATTTATATATAGATGTTATATAATTAAGTACTACGTAATGTCTACAATGGCAAAACTCACATCATGGTAAAATGACAAACGGAAACGGAAACAGAAACGAGATAGTCTCTATCCTTGTCTTTCGTGAGAAGACAAAGATCAGAGACATGTTTGATAGCTTCTAGTATTAAGTTAGTCTTAAGTATGAATTAAACAAATAAAGTGCTTCTACGTTATCCTCTCTAATCGCACATCGCTTTCATCATACAAAATAACAACAGTACATTCATCAATCGGAATTTTCCAGGTTATTTGAAGCTATCTATCTACTGAACTATTTTTCGAAATTCTCTTCATTATTTCTTTATAATTATATATTCCTATTATGTGTTTTTCTCTTCATTTTTAATTATAATCCTTATATACCTTATATATCTATTTTTATGTATACATTATCAAAATCATTTGTATACTAGTTAGCTTATACATATATATATATACATATACATATATAATAGATTCTATTGGAATGGAAGTCTTTGAGTTGCTTGTTAAGTGCATTGCACGTATTCAGCCGTTTGATGGTGATGAAAAACAATTGTCCAATTTTATAAATAGAGTAGACGCACTGATTCCAATGATAAATACATTAGACATACCTTTCCAAAACATAATAACTGGCTACATACAAGACAGACCATCAAACGGGGCGAGGGACACTATGTTGAAACATGGGCAAGTTGAGACCTGGACAGAACTGAAAAGTGTTTTAAAAAGATTCCATGGCAAAGCGACTTCAATAACGACGCTACTTGACAAAATAGCTTTGTGCCGTTGTACTGGAACCATCGAACAGTTTTACAACCAACTCAGTGCCTTATTAATAAGACTTAACAATGCTTATTCATTAAAAGATCACCTCACGAATAGTTTTGGATTGTTTTAAATCAAATTTGCCGGAACCAGTAAAAGGAATCATTATTGTCAGAGACCCTTCTACAATGGATGACGCCTTTAGCATAATTTTAAGTAACGGTTATTCTAAGTACACAAATACACACATACATTACTCAACCTCGAACGACGCCCATGAACAAAATAGTTTTAGACGTAGAAATTCAAACTACCAGAATAATGATACATACACAATATTATTCGTATCATATCATATCAATAACAATAGCAATTTTCACAATCGTAATAATTTAAATAGACAAAATTTAAAATATAATACGCAACAGAACTACACTTCACAAAGATTAGGCAACAATAATAATCACAATAACACCGAACTAATGGACTTTACCTTCCAAAGTCGCCAAACAAATTTATTTAACAGAAACAACTCTCACAACCGTCGCGGAAATAACCGCGGTGTTTTTACTCCAAGCGAACAAAATAGGCAAACTCAACAATCTTACCAAGTTAATGACGAAACACCAATGGATATTAATACTAATAATAGGACAGAGAAAACCCAAAATTTTCACCAGAACGGATTAAACAATTACCCTATATAACAATAACAACAAACATTAAAAAACTTAAATTTATAATAGACACTGGCGCTGAATTTAGCATAATCAATAGTAATCTTTGCCACCCTAAGTGGAAAAGACAAATAAAAACACAAACACTCAAAGCTTTTGACAAACTTATTAACTGCAATGTGAAGTGCAAGTTTCCTTTATTTGAAGCATTTAATTTACAAAATTATTTTGTTGAATTTTTGGAATACTCATTCCATAATACTTCTGATGGCATAATCGGCAACAACATATTAGTGCCTTTTTATGCAATAATTAATTATAAAGAACGGTTATTGATTACATCTAATGCAAAAATACCTCTCTTTCTAAATGCATACGAAGAATTTTATTACAAAAAAAGTCATTCTGATAAATCTTTCAATTTGTTTATCAATGAAGTAACAAAATTTAATGTGCAAGAATTTAATATCGCTTCTCACCTTAACACAAACGACTTTCTAAAAATTAAATACTTATTGAAATCTTTTCAAGATATTTTTTATAATGACAAAGACAAACTTACCTTTACTAGCAACATTAAACATAAGATGATAACAAAAAATGAGATTCCAATCTATATCCGGAGTTATCGGTACCCTGAAATACACCGAGAAGAAGTTGATTGACAGATCCAAGAAATGCTAGAACAAGGCATTGTTGTCAACAGTAGTTCTCCATATAATGCTCCGATTTGGGTTGTCCCAAAAAAAGCTGACAACTGCGGAGTGGAAAAATGGAGAATTGTAATCAATTATCGTAAACTAAACGATAACACGATTGACGATAAGTTTCCTCTTCCGAACATCGATGAGCTGTTCGATGAATTGGGTAGGTGTCAGTAATTCACCACAGTTGATCTGGCGAAAGGATTTCATTAGATTGAAGTCCATCCTGAGGACAGATGTAGGACGGCTTTCTCCACTGCAAATGGCCACTACGAGTTTACTCGTATGCCATTCGGCCTGAAGAATTCTCCTTCAACTTTTCAGCGTCTTATGAACTTTGTGCTAAAAGACTTCATTAACAAAATAGTCGTATACCTGGACGATATTTTAATTTTTTCTACCTCATTAGAAGAGCATATATGTTCAATAAAAAAAGTGTTTGGACGCTTAAGAGAGACGAATTTGGAATTATAAATAACTAAATGTAATTTCGCTGAAAAGTCGACTAAGTTTTTGGGTCATTTGATTACAGAAAGAGGTATCAAACCTGATCCACCCGAAACAATGGCCATTCAAAAAATTCCACTTCCTCGTAATATAAAAGAAATCAAGTCATTCCTATGCATTACCGGGTATTATCGTAAATTTGTGAAGGATTACGTTAAAGTTGCATACCCAATGATAAGACACTTAAAGAAAAATGGAAAAATAATGATAAAAAATGGCAATGAATATATCGAAGCATTCAATAAACTTAAATCTTTACTTGTTTTAGAACCAATTCTCCAAAATCCAGATTTCACTAAATTATTTACCCTAACAGCCGATGCTTCAAACTTTGCGTTAGGCACTGTTTTAAGTCAAAATTCTCGACCAGTTTGTTACGCTTCACGCACACTTAATGATCACGAAATTCGGTATTCAGCATTAGAAATAGAGCTTTTGGCAATTGTTTGGTCCGTAAAGTATTTTCATATGTACCTGTATGGTAGAACATTTTTTATTCTAACAGACCACAAACCACTTATTTGGCTCAATAGTTTAAAATTCCCGAACATGAAATTACAACGCTGGAAAATGCAGCTCAACGAGAATGATTTCGAAAAAAAATATATAAAAGGCAAGGATAATTATGTAGCCGATGGACTGACACACTACATTATATTACAAACCAAAAAGAAAACGAACAAAACGACTTAACAAATTTTGAATTAAATAATAACGAACGTCTAAGTGGCAATGATAATGACATCATGTCTACCGATGCAACAATCCATAGTGCAGTGGAAGACGATTTGCACTACATACATATCACAGAAAATTCGATCAACATTTACAAAAACCAAATATTTTTAGAAATTGGCCAAAGGAAAAACTTTTTACAAAGATTGTCAACAAAAAATGCAAAAACTTTATCTATGTGACAGAAAGTAGCGATTTGTTAGAGATAATGAAACGATTCATTATTGATAAAGGTTTGATGTGTGTATACTGTGAGAACACACAGTTGTTTCTTAAATTCCAAAATAATTATTTGAAATATTTGGCGAATAATAATAATTTAAAACTACTTAGATCTTGTAAAAAGTTGATAGATATAACTGACAAAGACGAAAACAATCACAGAGGGATCTCTGAAGTTTTCAACGAATTAAAACTACTCTACTACCACCCTAACATGCTTCAACAATTTCATAAATTTATCAATAATTGTGATTTGAGTAACATAGGAAAATATGATAGATACCCTCCAAATTTTCCTTTTGAACATACAGAATCACCAACAAGATTTAATGACATTGTGCACATGGACATTTGGCATCCTCGCAGAAGTGTTATGTATCTAACGATGATAGACAAATTTTCGAAACATGCTACGATACATAAACTTGCTGATAGAACTTGGGTACGAGTATCTATTCTCAAAGCTATAAAAGAGCGATTGATTTATTTAGGTAGAATGAAAAAACTGATTTCCGATGGTGAAACATGTATTATCCACAATGTTGTAGAACAATTTTTGAAAGACAATGGCATAACATTTCATCAGACAAAAGCATTTAATAAGACAGGAAATTCTGATATTGAGAGGCTACATGGAACTCTTAACGAACACTTGAGACTAATTAACGCAAGCAGAGACAAAGCTGATTTGGATGACATAGACGAACAAATTTTTAGTGTTATATTGATTTACAATGCGACAATACATTCAACAACCAGATTACGGCCAATAGATTTTATAAACAAAAACCTAAACAAGGGCGATATAGAAAAACTAGCACATAGGTTTCAAATACAAAAAACTGAAAGGATAGATAAATTAAATAAAAAAGAGATAACACTTATAGTTTATGTGAAGATATGGGTAAATAGAGATATTTCAAAGTGTAAGCCTAAATACAAAAGATTAACAAAATATAAATTAGATGGAAATTATATCACAGATACAAGCAATCAAAGATCTACCAAATACTGTAAGAGACAAAGAAAAAGAAAACTTAAACACCAACAAAATTAATATTACATACAACGGTATTTGTCACTTAAAAAAAAAAAAAAAATTATTTATTTATGTTAATATTTTGCCTAAATACCTTTCACTAGTTTGAAATTAATTTAAATCTTTATGCCATATAATGAATTAAAAAAAAAAAACAAAAATAACGTATATATCATTGTTAAATATGTAAGTTATGATCCTCCTTTTTATTTTATACTATATACGAGTATTAATAATATTTTATATAATACATTATGTTTTTGGTGGACCAAGAACTTAAGGGTGGGAGGTGTCATATAATAGATATGTCATATAATTAAGTACTACGTAATGTCTACAATGGCAACACTCACGTCATGGTGAAATGACAAACGGAAACGGAAACGAGATAGTCTCTATCCTTGTTTTTTGTGAGAAGACAAAGATCAGAGATATGTTTGATAGCTTCTAGTATTAAGTTAGTCTTAAGTATGAATTAAACAAATAAAGTGCTTCTCTCTAATATTTTATTCTTCTTGGTAATTGTTGCACACAAAAGAAGTGCAACATCACTATATGGTAAAACTTTTTCTACAGGCTGCAGGTAATGAAAAAGCCGAATAGAGCATTCAACCTAAACGATGATAGCCAAAAATTCAATTCACCTGATCAAAATGAAGTACATAATGATAGCAATATTTTAGCTGAAATTCAATAAATCAGCTGAACCTGACGAGCTATGGGCCGCGGTGTTCAAAGTTGCAGCAACTGACTTTGTAGAGATCACCAACTCACTTCTCAAATCTGCTCATAAGAGTGTATGCTTGATGAATGGAATTCCAGTATCAGTTCTTTGGCCCATAAAAAAGGAGACTCCTTCAACTGCGCAAACTATAGAGGTATAAGTCTCGTCAACATTCCAGACGGAATTTTGTCTGCCATATTGTGTGAATCTGAAACTCTTCATCAACATTCTGATTGACACACACCAGTGCAGATTCAAATCAGGAAAGTCCACAATCGTCCAAGTTTTTACTCTCCGTGAGATCCTGGAAAAAAGCTCAAGAAGTGCAAATCGATACCACCATCTTCTCATGAATTTTAAGGCTTCTTATAGCAGCGTTTATAGAGATGAAATATGAAGAGTCATGTCTGTTTTGGCATCTCTGCCAGGCCTGTCCATTTGATAAAAAGTAATGATTGAAAATGTTCGCTCCTCCGTCAAAGTCGTTAGTGATTAGACCGGGACTCTAAGTGTCAGACAAGGGCTTAAACAAGATAGCGCGCTGTAATCTGACTTCTTAAATGGCTTTCTTTAAAGAATTGTGCTGAACTCTGTTCAACTATAGTAGCACACACCGATGATATCGACATTATTGGGAGAGCAAAGCCGACCGGTGCGTTTGCTAGTACTGAAACCAAAACCGAAAAAAAGGTTTTATCGCTAAATGAGGGCAAAACTTAATGTATACTCACGACAAGAACGTACAAATAACACCAAAGAATTGGACAGAACGTCGCCGTCACTAGCTATAATTTCGAGATAGTAAGGAGCTTTGGGTGGCTTAGTTCTGCCATAAATTCTGCCAACAATACATCAGCAGAAACAAAACGAAAAATCACTCTTGCCAATCGCTGTTGTTTTGGGCTAAAAAGGCAACTGGATGAAGATACTCGTATCCTTAGTCTTTTCGAAAAAAGACTTTGGTGAAGGAGATTTAACGGCGTATTATACGAGCTGTACGGTGAAATTGACCTCATCCGAAAAGTGAGCATCAGTTGTATGGGATGGTTTTGGACATGTGGAGTTAATGGATAATGGACCCGTAGAGTCTTCGAATCAAGCCCGTAGAGACCAAGCAGTAGAGGAAACTCTCAACTTAGGTGGCACGCATAAGTAGAAGGCTATCTAAAGACCGGGTTAACTGGAGAGCCTAAGTAAGGTATATAAGAATGATACAGTACATACGATGACGGTAAAACAAACTTGCGGATGAGGCAACACCAAATAAGTCATACATACATTGCTGTTTTCTGGAACTACAAACCAACTCATGCCCTTTATTAAGAAAACTGGGTAGCACTTGGTTTACCTCAGGAACAGCACTGTAGCAATACAGATACCTGAAAGAAATGTGTACATCAAAAGTTAGCAGACTGTGTCTCCCTGGTTAAAAAATTAGGGGTCCATAATCCCTCAGACAGAAATTGCGCATTGAACTGTCGTTTTTTGAAAATGCAAACGTTTACCTTTTACATAGGGTTGTCTGTGCAGAAATGTCTCATCATCTTTTTATTAACACAGCTATCGCTATAAAAATGTACTTTGCCTGTATACAATACCTATATGTACCCAGCGTTTGTGCTGTTCGAAAACGTTTCAGCATTGACCTCGCTAAGATTTCTCGGAAGCAATATTCATATTCGTGAAGAAACTGCTTGAATTGCAATTTGTATGGGTGAAACTTTAGTTTATTTTTTTATTCCATCTTTTATTGGTTAACGTGGATTGTGCACAATTTCGCGCCGACTTGAGCCTCTCTGCCGGAGAATTTTAGTTAACCGGCCAACCTTCTTGTCAGTGGAGATACCATCTCATAAGTGCTGGGCTTCGTTTCAATACCAATGCGGAATAGTGATTTAATGATAAAAGCATGTAGAGCGGTTTTGCAAGGAAATACTAAAATGGAAAATGAGTATAAAAAGAACAGCACCGACTTCCCAGAAGAAGTCTTCAACGACCCTCCTGTAAAACTGTCTGAGGAGACCCATTATAAAGCCATCAGTCTATTCAAATTGCCTATGAGTTCTTCTCTGCTTTAAACCAGCCAATTGATTGGTATGGACTCAGATCTGGAAACATCAACCAAATCTTGGAAATAACTAAAACACACCTCTACTCTTTTGTATTTTAAACGACTGACCTTGGTGGGCATGGGTCCTTTCTTTCGTTTGTATAGCTACTCCACAAATTTACACTTAGTTCAAGAAATTGAATTTGATATCAAAAATAAATAAAATTTCAGATGCACAGATTGCATCCTCATGGGAAAATTTTTTGCAGGATATCCTAACACTCATCCTCAGCTGGAGATTGCTTTTAGTTACTCGCAACCTTCATCATGCCACAGTTAATTTCGAGGAGGCAAAGCGAACAAAATTCCAATATCACATTGATACCCCTCACCTGGTCATGGATGGCCACGAACTTTTCCTGTAATCCCAATGTCTTTGATGATACAGTTTTCGTAATGAAATTGGTTTTATTGCTTCTGTATGAGCAGTGCCTCTGTACAAAACGAAATTACAGATCGACCGGCTTTCGGAAATTCTGCCCCTGAATTGTTTCGGCAAGAAAATCAATTTATTTCCAACAAGTGAATTATTAATCGCGCGAAATGTTGCACCCTAATCGAGTTGGCCTCCACTTTTGTTGTTTTCTCGGTCCTCATTCCATTCTCTGTAAGACTACGAATTGGACGGTATCTTTTCTTTGAATTAGGTCGTTGGATTATTCTTTTTGCAAAAGTTATCCTCATAGAGGTGGGGAGGTAACAAGGTTGAGGAAAAACATTGCCTTAAGTAATTTGTAAAATAGTTGAATTTGGCATTTTAAATAATTCAAGACTTCAAAATCCAATAGCGAATCAACAGATTTGTATATATTTTTTTTTTTTTCACTTTCAGAGGGTATTTTAAGACTTTCTTTTAGAGTAAGTTCTACTATTGTAAGTAGGAATATACTAAAATACTTCCAACTGCAAATGCATATCCCGAGCAATACACTTAAGACATCATAGGCAACAAAAAAGGAAGACATTTAAAAATATTCTCTTGTAAAACTGTTATCAAAACACCATAAATTTTGAGGTGACAAATCGTTTACCAAACGATAACTGTCTTTTTGAAGCTCTCGACATACATACGAGTATCTAGAAGCAAAGGGTGTGCTCTTGGAGCTAAACTCGACCCTACACTCATATACAGGTATTGCTAGAGTATAAGAACATTATACCTGTCATTATACAAAGAAGCATGGAAGGTGGAAAATAATATTTATGGTCCTTCAAATGATTACAAACATGTGGAAGATACGAAGGATACATCCTTCTGGAATAGTTATCAGCGGGTGGCAAGTACTTGTTTCAAACTGTGAATAATGTTTTAGTACGCCCTCGAGCGGTGACAAGAAACCCCAACCCCAGCACTAGGTTTCAGTACCATTACTATCATCACACCCACGAGCAACAGCAGCAGGTGATCTCTGTTGCTTCTTGAATCCCCAGTGCCAGGGTACAAGATAACGTCGTGATGCAAGAGATTCTTAGCGTAATGGCATAAGGCTCTTATGCTTGTATGTGTTCGCCTTGTATGCAGGCCCAAGTGACCCGATAAAAATAATAAGAGCCCAACGAAGTGGAAAGTTATCGTTATCCACAAAAAATAAAAATAAAAATGGAGAAATCTTCGAATGATATTGGAAAAGTGGACATGGTAGATGGAACTTTTAGTGAATCGGTATTGCGATTTATTATTCGTATTAAGGGCCAAATCGATTGGAGGAAACTCTTCTTATTTAAAGTTTTGTAAATCTGAGCGCCAGTCTGATAAGTTACTCTTGGCACGGAAGGGAAAATATATTTTTTGTATCTTAAAGGATGAACTAGTGAAAAGCAGGTGCATTTGAAACAAACGGAATGGATTTTTTTGATGCCCGAATAGTTTTTAAGTCTCTATGTCACATGTAGGTACATTCGAAACGCGCTGTAGAGATAGAGTAGGTACTGAGAGATGTCAACCTGGTGAGATCCAGTGTTGCAACTGTTTTTACACATCAGTTGTGCTAATATTATCTCTACGTGGTAACCATTGGGTTCTGGTCTGTGTCCATCCGGACTTGACTTGCTATCCTTATAAGGACGAGTGCTGCCCAACTGACAAAACAGCAGCGCTACAAATGGCGAAGTAAAATCCCTGACCAAATGAGACCTTATCCGGGCTACTTCGAGTTTTTAAGAGCTCAGACCGGTAAGAATTTCCGAGACTGTGTCAGGGTCTTGGAGAAGAGGAGTTGGCTGATGACCCATCATATCGTCCAAGGGTTATCAATACCAGAACTGACTCTCTAGGCTGGGGGTTGCGCCGCTGAGGTAACTACCCGGCCATGGAGAAAGCACGAAAAGTTCTGAAACACAAACAAGTCTACGACGATTGTTATCGATAGGTAAAGCAGCGCCTATTTGAATGCAGATTTGTTGTTGGAGACAGAATAAGGCAAGACATTTTGAGTTTCCGGTATGTGAACGAGCGCCTCGAGGCGATCCCCATCAAGGCTAAATTTGCCAACATTAGCCCTTTATGCGCGCACGAACTTCACAGAGGAGAAAGATGACGACAACAAGGATATTTTCTATGGCCTTTTAGAACAAGACCTATGAGCAGTACCCTAGCTAGCACGCGGTTCCCACATCTTAAAATTCACAAGGGGACTTGGAGAGCTCCTGATAAATCAACCGTCAACAAGATTGAGCACGATGCGATCGACGCAAGACACTCCTCCTGTATTATTGATGTCCGAACGTTCGGAGGAGCCAACATCGACTCGGACCAAGGCACGGTTACGGATATCCCGAACAACGTCAAGACAAGCTAATATTGTGATGAATTTCGACGTCAGACGGCTGCAATCGCAAGAGATAGCCAAATACTTTTCCGATCGAGTCTTTCTTAATCTCTTAAGAGGTCACTGGCCGCCGGTATCAAGCATCGAATACCAATGGCAGCACTGCTATAAAGCCATCAGAGATTCTACTTCTGTTGTGCTGGGTTTCCCTCCACCAACACAACGAAAACCCTGGTTTGATGACGAATGCCAGCAAGCACATGAAGATAAGCAAAATGCATGCAAGGCGGCGCTGCATAGGAGGACTAGAGCTACTCACGAGCTCTATGAGCAGAAGAGGAGAGACGAACACCGGTTTCTCAGGAAGAAAAATAAATACTATGAGAAGTGCGCGGTCGAAGAAAATGAGAGATGCTAATCTTGGAATGAGATTCGAAAGTTTTTCCAAAAGTTAAAAAAAACCATACCACGGATACAAGTCCGAACCGAAGACTGCAGAGACGAACAAGGGATGCTTAGGATTATTAGTACTGGAATATCTAGAGAATGGGGTAGCGGCGGGGATAATGCCATGCGGCATCGGATAAAGAATAGTGCAGCAGTGCGTCCCAGCTTGTCGTAAGAGGCGACTAAATGGGACACCAATCGTATACAGGCAACTATGACACCAAAAATGAGCCTGTGACACTTTAACACCTTAAAACTTTCCCACAAGTTTGTATGCAATCAGTGGGTTCCCACGTCTGGAGACTACCGGTGGGGTAAAAGAACAGTCAATCAATTTGAAATGAGCATACAAGTGTCAAACCACTCAAACTTTAAACTTCATGGAAATAATCGCAATTAATAGCACTACCCCGCTGGGCACCACGGTTGCAACGCACTCGGGTGATCCCAGAGCAAGCAGAAGTGCTTGTGTCAGAGCCCGACGGATTCCGGGGGCGGGCAAAATGAAGTTTCCAAAATATTTTCCTAAACTTCGGTTTGCAAGTTGGAACATCGGATCGATGACCTCAAAAAGTTTAGAACTGGAAGCGATTATGCGTCGCAGAACTCTACAAATCCTGTGCGTACAGGAAATGAAGTGGTGTAATACAGGAAATAAAGCGCGTTTTCTAGATTTAAAAACTAAGGCATTTAAGGTGTTCTACCATGGAACGGTCAATGGACGAAACGGTGTTGGAATCGTTGTTGCAGCGGATCTTCTAAACAACATCGTTGGTATCTTGAAAATAAGCGACAGCTTGATGAGTGTTAAACTCGTCATACACAATGAAACGTGGAACATTGTTAGCGCGTACGCTCCACAAAATGGATGCGACCAATCGGAAAAAGATACATTTTGGTCAGAGTTCGGTAATTTGCTTAGAAATATACCTATCGATGAGATGCTCTTCGTAGGCGGAGATTTAAATGGCCACGTCGGAAAAACAAATGTTGATTATGAAGACTGCCACGGCGGTAAAGGCTTTGGAACCAGAAATTCAGCTGGCGAAGACATCCTTGTAGCGTGTAGGGCGTACGGCTTAACCGTCTTAAATACAATGTTTATTAAACATCAACGACATCTCATCACCTATAGCAGCGGAGGCCACGAAATGCAAATAGATTATCACCTCTAAAAAATGTCGATGAGAAACCGTGTTAAGGACTGTAAAGTAATACTTGGAGAATCGCTAGGAAGCCAACACCGTCTGCTCATTACAGAATTTTTCACAGCGGAACCACCGAAAACACGGGCATCGTTTGGAAAGCCAAAAATCCGGTGGTATAATCTATCGAAGGAACGAAGCGCAAGATTTATCGCACTGGCTAAAGAAGTACTTCAAAATATAAATGGTATAGCAGACTCACCCGCAAGAAATGTGGAACAGCATGCACGAGGAATGCATAACACTTGCAAAGTCCCATCTGGGGACTATATCGAAACACCATTACGTCGGCAAAGAAACATGGTGGTGGAATGACGAAACCAAACGAGCTGTGGCCGACAAGAAGAGTGCATTCCAAGCGTGGGCAAAATGCGATCGGAGCGACGATATCGAAAAAGCTCGACTGGCTCTTGAATACGAGCGTCTTAAAAAGATCGCAAAGAAAGTCCTGGCTCGAACTCGAGCGGCAGAAGCGGAAAACCTGTACCAGGAGTTGGAGCAAATATCCTCACGATCGGCGGATAGAAGACAAGCTATCCAAGAAGTTCAAACGTCGTACAATACTAAAATGCCAAATATTTTTAAGCTCGCTGCACAGAGGAGAAAAAATTCAGTGGAAATAACCTCGCCGAAATACATCAAAAACGCAGACGGTCGCTTACTAACAAATGAAAAGGAAATTTGTGACCGGTGGCTTGAATACTGCAAGGAGTTGCTTAACAAACAGTTTCCACGTGATATCGTGCCGACAGCTGGTCTATTCGAGGAGGAAGTTTCGGACTTTTCAATCGAAGAAATAAGTATAGCAATTGGAAAAATGAAGCGGGGGAAAGCGGCGGGACCAGACAGCATTCCATCAGAGTTTTGGTCGAAGATGGAGGGGATCGGCAGCGTTTGGCTATCGAAACTTTTAAATAAATTAAAATGTGGACAACCCATGCCGAATCAATGGAGAAGTAGCTTCTTGGTTCCATTATACAAAGGAAAAGGCGACACTCGAGAATGCAACAACTACCGTTCAATCAAGCTTATGTCACACACAATGAAAATCGTCGAAAGAGTCTTAAACGAACGTCTTCGGCAAATAATAAAGCTCGATAATAGCCAGTGTGGATTTGTTGAAGGAAGATCGACGGTGGACGCTATCCAAAGCCTACGAATAATAATGGAAAAGCACCGAGATTCATCTAAGGATTTACACATGGTATTTATCGACCTCGAGAAAGCATTCGATCGAATGCCTAGGGATCTCATATGGGCCGCGCTGAGGTCTCAAAACGTACCGGAAACGTATGTTAGAATAATACAAGACATGTACGGAAACGTGAAAACTGCGGTTAAAAGCTCTGCTGGACTAACGAGAGAATTTCCAGTTAATGTCGGAGTGCATCAAGGAAGCGTACCTGGCCCTTTCCTCTTTAACGTAGTATTCGACTATCTTTTAAAAGACTGCATGCGCGAAGCAAATGTAACGCCAATTCTCTTCGCTGACGACGCAGTTATACTTAGCGATAACGTCGAAGATTTACAGAACGCCTTAGATTCATGGAGAAATGCGCTAGATAGAAACGGGTTTAAAATAAGTCGTTCAAAGACGGAGCATTTGACGTGCCCATTTGCGCATCCGTTGCGACCTGTTCCGGATATAATGTTAGACGGAATAGTTCTTCCGAAAAGCACTATCTTTAAGTACTTAGGATCAATCGTTAACATGGAAGCGAAATGTGACGACGACGTAAACCACAGAGTGAGTGTGGGATGGATGAAATGGCGGGAAAATTCGGGAATCTTTTGCGACCGAAAATTTCCACTTAAATTAAAGGGGAAACTCTACACCACGGTTGTTAGACCAGCTCTTATATACGGTTCACAGTGCTGGACAATGTACGAAGCGTTTAAAAAAAAAATGACGGCAGCGGAAATGAAAATGTTAAGGATGTCTAGTGGAGTCACTAAACGCGATTGCATTAGATCTACGCGTATAAGAGGAAGTCTGCATATAAAGAATTCGGTAACCGAATAGCTTGAGGCGAATAGAATAAGCTGGTATTGCCACGTTCAAAGAAGATCTGCGGAAAATCCGGTTAAAAAGGCACTATCAACTACGGTCACTCCAACTGTAAGAAAACGAGGTCGGAAAAAGAATTCCTGGATTTCTCAGATGGCAAATGCGCAACAACGTCTGGGGTTAACCACTGAAGCGATCCAGGACCGAGCATTATGTAGACGCGTTCTGCGGTCTGCGACATTAGCCAACCCCATAAGCAGAGCAGCAGCGATGCAGTAAAAATGGGAAACTCGTTACGCATAAGTTCGTGTAACGAGGAAAGGGTTAATAAAAGGATAAGAAGATGAAGAAGGGGTAGCGGCGGGGATACAGATATCACAAATAGCATTCGTTTATATGGTACCGTATCGAACGAGCGAAATTGCAGTCCATGATATTAGTATTAAGAAAAGAGGAATTCATCTATTCCTCAAAAGCATTGAAGCAGAACCAAGTATTTTAGGGTAAAAGGTGGAAAAAAAAAACAAACAAAGGAATCCTAATCAATAAAAGGCTTCATATCTTGGCGAAAACTATCTTAGTTCTTTAGAGCACCGAGGGTTTTGACAGTTTTCCGACGAGGCTCTTCAGAGAGAAACTTAATCTCGTTGGTGACACCCATGATAATGGTCTGCTAAGGAAAGATCTAATGTATTCATTGTCGGTTTTATCAACGACTCTTTGTAAAGACCTTACTGTAGAACAGTTTTTTGATTCAATCTTGGAAGGACAAAGGGTTTTAGATAGCACGGTCATATATATATCATATCAAATGTGTAATTTTTCCCGCAACAAGGCTTATCTTTTTTCCCGTACAAATCCTTCCTGTCCCTCTTTCTATGGAGTGGGAAGACCGAGCTCTGGCGGAGATGTAGGGCAGCCATGGTCCCATCAGCCAGTGACCCACCGACCGATCGGTCTGCAGGTTGGGACGGACGGTCCTTTCTAGCCAGACACCCCAACACGATGATAAAGGGTGGGGGAGGACGATCCCTGGAACCCCAAGAAAAGCCATGCAACAGAAAGGCTAAAGGAAACCACATCCTGCAAGCTGGATGCAGCTGGCTAGGTAGCTACCAGAGGACAAAAAATCTGTGGGTGATGAGATGACGATCTCTGTGATAGCCACACCCCAACGAGGGAGCAACGGTGTTGTGCAGGCGGAAGGCCAATATAATAAGACACATCCAAACGACGGATTAACTGCAAAAGTTCGGTTCGAAGGGTGCAGAGACGTCGACCCCTTTGAAACCAGCAACCCACAGATGGAGCACCAAGGGAGCAGAAGAGACATGTAGTCATACGGCCAACTTATGAGACAGCCTCCAAGCAAGGAATTATACATATATGCAACAATTACAACAAAAACAATCAGTGACAACAAAAAACAATAATATTAACATAAAACAGCAAAATTCAGGCCAGAAATTGCTAAAAGCAATCTTTATTTTGAACGTTTGAGGTAAACAAAAAAATAGAGTAGCTTTTTAAGTAGAGTCGCGAGTAGGAAAAACGACAGGTATAGTGCAGTGCAGTGTAAAAATTCGTGTTTTTTTTTCAAATTGAAAAGTGAGACTCCGGTACGCCGTGTGTGTGTAAAAATCTCGAGATAAAACGAGACGCGCGACCCGTTCATTGTTTTTTTTAAATCGTTCAGGACTTGTGAAATAGAACAGGGTTCCGCTTATTTAATCTTAATAAATCGTAGAGCTCTTAAAGTTGTTGAAAACTTCGGTGTTTTATTTCGTTTTCGTTGTTTTTGTTTTCACAGGTCTAGCTGCCATTTAAGCGCTACCTGGAAGCTAATCGAACCCAGTTTGGAATAGTTTGATTTCAAAGTTCTTTTTGATTTAGGGCAACTTGAATAAGACATAACAGATGGAACGCGGGCTTTTCGATTTTGGCAAACATTTTTTTTTTATTGGTTGATAGTATTGTCACTGGGATCTGTGTTAAATTTCAAAATAGGAACGCATGTATTTTGTGAACCACAAAAAGTTAGCTTAGCTACTTTATCAATGTCTGATTTTGTTGAGCTAAGCAGTTGCATAAAATTTTATTTGCGGAATAAAATTTCTGCTACAGGAACGTTGAAGATGTTAAAGAAGACCTTCGGTGGCCACGCTTTGTCACAAAATTACGATTAAAAGTGATACAAACAATTCAAGAATGCCAGAGAAAGCGTTAAAGACAAAGATTGCCCTGGAAGGCTATCAACATCAACTAATGGACAACATATCAAGGAAATCTAAGATGTGGTACTCAAGAGTAATTGGCATCTGCTAAGCAATACTTTCTGGCTATCAATCGGTTAAACAACCGTCCAATCAAGCGAATGATGTTGTGCTTTTTTGTTTTGTTTTGTTTTATTTTTCACCATCTTACACTGCATTGGTTCTTCGAGACCATTCCACCAAAAATTTAACTCATATACGAGTAGTCTCACAACCACAACATTTGCCTGATTTAGTACTTTTGGCTATTATCTAAGCTCAAACAGACGAATCCGTCACGATTGAGGAGAACAAAACGGAAACGTTGCGCGCTTTGAAGGCCATTTCGGCATTAGCGTTTTGTATTGGGAGGGCACTACTTTGAAGGTAATGAAATAGATTTGGAAGAGCAAATAAAGATTTTAAAAGTTGTAAACCATTTCACATTATTTTCTGATCACAGTTCTATGTCTCGATTTAAATGAATTTTCTTTCTCGATTACGTTTAGGTAAAGAAGCGTTGAGATCAACAAAAATTATATGTTTACTTAATTTTCACCAAGTGCAGTATCTACCTACACTATTATCAGAAACTTAACAGACAAAATTCGCAAATTTTCAACTCTTACCTCTCTATAATCTGAACAGCAATTAGTCATTCCTAATCCGTAAGCACTTATTAGCTCATCCCTGTTGAATTAGTATTCAGCAAGTGGCTTTCCACTTACACATACACATACATACCATTCATTTCAGGGTGTAAGAATTTCACGGCTTCAACCATTTACAATATCCCTGTTGGATAACCATATAGCTGTGTTTAGTAGGTGCATTCGCATTATCCATAAACGAAATTGCTTCTTGTTTATCTTGCCGCTAAGACTGCAGCATCCTTGTTGGCGGTGTGGTGTCACCCTTTTAATTTCTAACCGCAATCCATGCACCTTCTGCTGCGTGCTCCAATTTTGTAATTAATGACGGTGTGTCTGACTGTTCTAGCAGCGAGAGAACTTGAGGAGGTTTCTGGTACTGCACTTGATTTTGCTTTTTATGCGACCCGTAAACTAAACGCCCGGCATAAAAATAAATTCATTTCACTGGGACAGATTCGAAGGTGGGTTTGCATCTTTTCGGAGTTTGTTTGCTTTATATTTCTTTTGAGAAGGTTTGTTAACAAACATAAGGTGCACATGTGCGAGGGAGTAGCTGTTATTTTAGGTGAGCTTCGCAGATTATACCCTATGTTAGCTTGGATCGAAGCAGTGCCACCAGGAACCGACTCGGAAAGGCTTATTATGCTCGTGAAAGTTTTTCAGGTATCTTTCAGGTTCATTATTCTATAGCAATCCACACGCAGGTTGACGGTCCTAATCGAATTGAAGGGTTTACTTGTCGACGAGTGGTTAACATATGTAATATATTAGATGAGCATGCAACAATGCCATAGGGTTCTATGAAAGTAGCACCACCAATGTTAGGGAGTTTATGTTGGTCAAAAACCGTAATCTAGCTTATGACGATGGTGTCCCCATGTACTCGTACCTTAGTATCTACTCGTACTTAGCTTCCCATTGGGTTTATCGCTTTGTTTTGCAGGAATCTTTTTGTATTTAAGTTCCTCTTCATATCTCATCTTGAATAGGTGATATTCTTGGGCAGGAGTAAATAGGTTCACAACAAGTAGACGATAACATTGTACTCACGATGAAGATGGTTCTGAGCAAGAGTACAAAAGCTTATAGTAAAGTATAGTGGGTGGGTTCCATATAACAAAAGAACTTAAGGTGAGAACATTTGTTTAAAAGTGTTGCGGGTGGTGGTGGTGACCTAGATTTTCATTTGTGTAAAAAAATATAACTTGGGGGGAGGATTGGAAAGTTAACAAGAAAATACTTGTGGAACGAAGAACCTTTTAGATGGGTCATTATTAAAAGTGTGTAGATTTGACTTAGAGCACCTAAAATATAGAAATCATTCATATCGGATGGAATTGGGATAGAAGGGTCGGTTAAAATTCCGAAATCCCGCTTATTTATAATGGATTGTTTATACAACAATCCAAAACAATGAGTTTATACAACTGTTAGGAAAAGATTAACCAGTTTTGCAATTTTTTTTTAATAAAAAAATCGAACATAGATTGAAAGACTTAGAAGGAAGTTATTTCAAAGGATCCTATAACAGAAGCGCAGAAATTTTAAATCTTTTATCTCTTATCTTATTTAGTATAGGATTAATTCCGTCAATGTCAGATAAATCTAGTTCATGAGAGGGACAGCACCTCCCACATAGGAAAAAATAAGATCAGTGGAAACATTTAATCCCCAGCTTGAAACAAGCTGTCCCGGATGCACCCAATAACACAACGCTGATATTGTATAGCCTACCAATCACAAAATAGACTGAAGCTTAATGGAGCATTTAAAAAATTTAACAATACACACCGCAACAATGCACTGAAATTGGTATTATTCATAAGCAAATATCGTCGGGTTCATTCACTTACGAGAAAAAATGGCACATAACAGAACTCAGGACTGCGAACTGAAGATGCGTTTTTTCAGAAATAGTTTTTTAACTGCATCGGCTTTAAGAGCTGAGCATTGTTAAGATCGTGTTGCGTTAGAACTATCCAGATCCGCCTAAACGAAATGGGTTTCCTGAGAGTGGACCAGCTTTTTTCTGCAATGAAGGTAATGAAATGCGAAACTAGAGTGCTTAGGATTCGTCAAGAGTTCTGTTTTCGGATGAAAACATCGGACCAGATGGGAAGCCGGCAGTCTGTTATAGCAAAGGACAACCCTACAGCGAAAAATTCATAGTACGCGATGCAAAACGTTCTCCTTACGTAATGGTATGGGAATGCATCACTGCAATAAGAGTTAAATTTCGTTCACAGAGTAGAACTTTGAAAGAAGAATTAGGGATAAGAACTCTAATTTAACCGGGAAATAATTCATCGGAATTATCTCAAGATCATCATTAAAGAAGTGAAGTTCAAAGAAATTTGTTCATCATTCGGTTAACAGTATGCCTTCGTGCCAAATAGAGTTAAAGAAGTTAATAGGACAAGAGGTTCTACGAGATACTAGAACTAATTTTAAATTACTGTCAAAGTCTTATACCATTTAATATTACAGGCAAAGCTCGATTTGCGCACCATGTAAAGTTCAGGCCATTTTCGGAAATCGAGAATGTGCGCAATTCGAATGCTCTCAAAACAAGTACAGTATATGTATTAGTAAAAAGCATATGTAAGAGAACAATGTTTTAACACAGCATCTTGATGGGCCACGAGTGTCTTGTGACTTGAGAATTGACTTCTGCTTCCAAATTAAGATTGTCTTCATTGTCGGATATTTCCTCTTCATCAATTGTGTCGACATTCCAATCAATAACTTCGTTGACAGTGTGGATCTTTATAGAAAACAAAAACAAGGATAAAACGTATTTTAAGCAAAAAAAAAAAACACTTACAGTTTTTCCAATTTCATTTAATAAATTGAAAGTTTGCATTATAATTTCTTGCACTTCTCTATGAATTGTTGTATCGATACTGGCTGATGATCTTGCAAATTGTGGATTTGACTTCAATATTGCCAAAGGTATTTCGTCATCAGATGAGAAAATGTCTTCATTGTCATGAGCATTACCCGAAAAAACTATTATTTTACCAGCACGAGGTAATATCCGCTTCCTTTATCTGATTCCAAGCGCAGACAAGATTCGCAATGGCATCTTTAACAGTCATTTTTTTTTTTAATGCCTCAGCCACTGCAAGGTCTTCACTAGCGACAATAGATGCAAGTAAGAAATTGCGTTGCGACCTGTTCCGGATATAATGTTAGACGGAATAGTTCTTCCGAAAAGCACTATCTTTAAGTACTTAGGATCAATCGTTAACATGGAAGCGAAATGTGACGACGACGTAAACCACAGAGTGAGTGTGGGATGGATGAAATGGCGGGAAAATTCGGGAATCTTTTGCGACCGAAAATTTCCACTTAAATTAAAGGGGAAACTCTACACCACAGTTGTTAGACCAGCTCTTATATACGGTTCACAGTGCTGGACAATGTACGAGGCGTTTAAAAACAAAATGACGGCAGCGGAAATGAAAATGCTAAGGATGTCTAGTGGAGTCACTAAACGCGATTGCATTAGATCTACGCGTATAAGAGGAAGCCTACATATAAAGAACTCGGTAACCGAACAGCTTGAGGCGAATAGAATAAGTTGGTATTGCCACGTTCAAAGAAGATCTGAGGAAAATCCGGTTAAAAAGGCACTGTAGTTGAGGTCACTCCAACTGTAAGAAAACGAGGTCGGAAAAAGAATTCCTGGATTTCTCGGATGGCAAATGCGCAACAACGTCTGGGGTTAACCACTGAAGCGATCCAGGACCGAGCATTATGTAGACGCGTTCTGCGGTCTGCGACATTAGTCAACCCTATAAGCGGAGCAGCAGCGATGCAGTAAAAATGGGAAACTCGTTACGCATAAGTTCGTATAACGAGGAAAGGGTTAATAAAAGGATAAGAAGAAGAAGAAGAAGGAATTGCGGTAATACAATTTCGTAAATTTAATTATGTTTTGGTCCATTGGCTGTATTAATGCAGTAACATTTGGCGGCATACATACATTACCGAGAATTTTCCATATGCGCTTACAAGTTTAGCTTCTGGAGGATGGCTAGGAGCATTATCCAATAGTAATAGACCACCGACTAATGAATTATTGTTGCTTTGAAAACGTATTACCTAAACATAAATAAATTAGAAAGAAATAAGATATGTTTGCTGGTAATTTTCGAAAGGTGGTTTTACTTCTGGGACGAAACAATTGTGAAACCAATCTTTGAATATAAAAGCGTTCATCCAAGCTGATTTCGAATTACGGTAATCAACGGGAATCTGAAAATCTTTCTCGAAACATCTTGGTTTTTTTTGGTTTTCCAATAAACAATAGTCTGAGTTTATGTGTTCCCGATGCATTTGTGCAAACCATTAAAGTAAGACGATTTTTCGCTACCTTTCGTCCTGGTGCTGGTTTTTCCTCTGAGCCGACATACGTTTTTGTTGGAAGAAGTTTCCAGTATAATCCGGATTCATCAGCGTTGTACACTTCATTACTGGTGATTCTCATTTCCTTAATTCGCTGTTCGAGTCTGCACTTAAAAGGGGCAACACTTTCGGAGCATGATGATAGTTTCTCAACTGCAATCGATAAATTCCTCATAGCGCTTCCGAAAATTTGAGAACCAGCCGTCGCTAGCATTGAATTGAACATTTTCATTGCCAGCAATATCTTTCGCATATGATTTGACTTTTTCTTTTAAAAGCAGTCCATTCATTGGAACATTGCGGGCTCGATTCATCAAAAACCAGCTAAAGACACGCTTTTCCATCTCCGGATTTTGACACCTTCTAAGGTACTTACGCTTTCCAACTTCCTTATAGCTCTCAGAAATTTATTTTATGATTGCCTTCTCCGCCTTTTTAATTCTCGAAATTGTGCTAACATGAATGCCCTTGCTTAAAGATAGTCTTTTCGCAGATATGCCTTTTTTTAAATCATCAAGTATTTCGGCTTTAGACGATATATCTATATTGGGCTTAGCCTTATTTGAAGAAAGCAAAAACATATTGAAAACGCACTTCAAAATAAATTAGAACTGCACACAGCTAAGGAACAAAACACTACACGCAACTCAAAGAGAAATGAATTTAAGAAATTGAAATTGAAAACCAAAGACAAATGCTTAGGTTTGTATCAGCATTCCGTTAGCTAAACTAACGGAACATTAATGAAAAAAGTTTGCATATTATTATTTGTTCTCAAAAAAAAAATAAAAAATAAAAACAGAAAATTTGAAAGAGCATTTCTTTACACTGCTACATGTTAGGGCGATGACGAGCCCTATACCGCTGTCAGGGAGAATGAAATTGTCAACCTGCACAACGTAGCCCGTCCACCCAACCTAGAAGAAGTGAAGATATCCATATATAATCCAAAATCCAACAAAGCTTCAGAAGAGTACGGTCACACTGCCGAGGCGATGCTTTCATGAGGAGAATACACCAACTCATCTCTACTATATAGTCGGAGGAAAGTATGCCATATGAATGGAATCTCAGCATTTTTTGTCTGATCCTCAAGAAAGGAGACTCTTTTAACTGCGCCAACTAGAGCGGCATCAGTTTTCTTAACATCGTAGGCAAGAACCTTTCTGCTGCATTGTATGAACGTCCGAAGCTGTTCGTCAACAACCTGATTGGTGCTAATCAGTGTGGCTTCAGAACAAAGAAGTCAACCATCGCCCAAATACTCACAATGAGTTTAAAATTAATACACACGACCCATGTATGGATTAATACCGCGGATGACAGCATCTATAAAAACGAACTATGCAAAGCTTCTTCTTCTTATCCTTTTATTAACCCTTTCCTCGTTATACGAACTTATGCGTAACGAGTTTCCCATTTTTACTGCATCGCTGCTGCTGCGCTTATGGGGTTGGCTAATGTCGCAGACCGCAGAACGCGTCTACATAATGCTCGGTCCTGGATCGCTTCAGTGGTTAACCCCAGACGTTGTTGCGCATTTGCCATCTGAGAAATCCAGGAATTCTTTTTCCGACCTCGTTTTCTTACAGTTGGAGTGACCGTAGTTGATAGTGCCTTTTTAACCGGATTTTCCGCAGATCTTCTTTGAACGTGGCAATACCAACTTATTCTATTCGCCTCAAGCTGTTCGGTTACCGAATTCTTTATATGTAGACTTCCTCTTATACGCGTAGATCTAATGCAATCGCGTTTAGTGACTCCACTAGACATCCTTAACATTTTCATTTCCGCTGCCGTCATTTTGTTTTTAAACGCTTCGTACATTGTCCAGCACTGTGAACCGTATATAAGAGCTGGTCTAACAACCGTGGTGTAGAGTTTCCCCTTTAATTTAAGTGGAAATTTTCGGTCGCAAAAGATTCCCGAATTTTCCCGCCATTTCATCCATCCCACACTCACTCTGTGGTTTACGTCGTCGTCACATTTCGCTTCCATGTTAACGATTGATCCTAAGTACTTAAAGATAGTGCTTTTCGGAAGAACTATTCCGTCTAACATTATATCCGGAACAGGTCGCAACGGATGCGCAAATGGGCACGTCAAATGCTCCGTCTTTGAACGACTTATTTTAAACCCGTTTCTATCTAGCGCATTTCTCCATGAATCTAAGGCGTTCTGTAAATCTTCGACGTTATCGCTAAGTATAACTGCGTCGTCAGCGAAGAGATTTGGCGTTACATTTGCTTCGCGCATGCAGTCTTTTAAAAGATAGTCGAATACTACGTTAAAGAGGAAAGGGCTAAGTACGCTTCCTTGATGCACTCCGACATTAACTGCAAATTCTCTCGTTAGTCCAGCAGAGCTTTTAACCGCAGTTTTCATGTTTCCGTACATGTCCTGTATTATTCTAACATACGTTTCCGGTACGTTTTGAGACCTCAGCGCGGCCCATATGAGATCCCTAGGCACTCGATCGAATGCTTTCTCGAGGTCGATAAATACCATGTGTAAATCCTTAGATGAATCTCGGTGCTTTTCCATTATTATTCGTAGGCTTTGGATAGCGTCCACCGTCGATCTTCCTTCAACAAATCCACACTGGCTATTATCGAGCTTTATTATTTGCCGAAGACGTTCGTTTAAGACTCTTTCGACGATTTTCATTGTGTGTGACATAAGCTTGATTGAACGGTAGTTGTTGCATTCTCGAGTGTCGCCTTTTCCTTTGTATAATGGAACCAAGAAGCTACTTCTCCATTGATTCGGCATGGGTTGTCCACATTTTAATTTATTTAAAAGTTTCGATAGCCAAACGCTGCCGATCCCCTCCATCTTCGACCAAAACTCTGATGGAATGCTGTCTGGTCCCGCCGCTTTCCCCCGCTTCATTTTTCCAATTGCTATACTTATTTCTTCGATTGAAAAGTCCGAAACTTCCTCCTCGAATAGACCAGCTGTCGGCACGATATCACGTGGAAACTGTTTGTTAAGCAACTCCTTGCAGTATTCAAGCCACCGGTCACAAATTTCCTTTTCATTTGTTAGTAAGCGACCGTCTGCGTTTTTGATGTATTTCGGCGAGGTTATTTCCATTGAATTTTTTCTCCTCTGTGCAGCGAGCTTAAAAATATTTGGCATTTTAGTATTGTACGACGTTTGAACTTCTTGGATAGCTTGTCTTCTATCCGCCGATCGTGAGGATATTTGCTCCAACTCCTGGTACAGGTTTTCCGCTTCTGCCGCTCGAGTTCGAGCCAGGACTTTCTTTGCGATCTTTTTAAGACGCTCGTATTCAAGAGCCAGTCGAGCTTTTTCGATATCGTCGCTCCGATCGCATTTTGTCCACGCTTGGAATGCACTCTTCTTGTCGGCCACAGCTCGTTTGGTTTCGTCATTCCACCACCATGTTTCTTTGCCGACGTAATGGTGTTTCGATATAGTCCCCAGATGGGACTTTGCAAGTGTTATGCATTCCTCGTGCATGCTGTTCCACATTTCTTGCGGGCTAAGTGAGTCTGCTATACCATTTATATTTTGAAGTACTTCTTTAGCCAGTGCGATAAATCTTGCGCTTCGTTCCTTCGATAGATTATACCACCGGATTTTTGGCTTTCCAAACGATGCCCGTGTTTTCGGTGGTTCCGCTGTGAAAAATTCTGTAATGAGCAGACGGTGTTGGCTTACTAGCGATTCTCCAAGTATTACTTTACAATCCTTAACACGGTTTCTCATCGACATTTTGCAGAGGTGATAATCTATTTGCTTTTCGTGGCCTCCGCTGCTATAGGTGATAAGATGTCGTTGATGTTTAATAAACATTGTATTTAAGATGGTTAAGCCGTAAGCCCTACACGCTACAAGGATGTCTTCGCCAGCTGAATTTCTGGTTCCAAAGCCTTTACCGCCATGGCAGTCCTCATAATAAACATTTGTTTCTCCGACGTGGCCATTTAAATCTCCGCCTACGAAGAGCATCTCATCGATAGGTATATTTCTAAGCAAATTACCGAACTCTGACCAAAATGTATCTTTTTCCGATTGGTCGCATCCATTTTGTGGAGCGTACGAGCTAACAATGTTCCACGTTTCATTGTGTATGACGAGTTTAACACTCATCAAGCGGTCGCTTATTTTCAAGATACCAACGATGTTGTTTAGAAGATCCGCTGCAACAACGATTCCAACACCGTTTCGTCCATTGACCGTTCCATGGTAGAACATCTTAAATGCCTTAGTTTTTAAATCTAGAAAACGCGCTTTATTTCCTGTATTACACCACTTCGTTTCCTGTACGCACAGGATTTGTAGAGTTCTGCGACGCATAATCGCTTCCAGTTCTAAACTTTTTGAGGTCATCGATCCGACGTTCCAACTTGCAAACCGAAGTTTATGAAAATATTTTGGAAACTTCATTTTGCCCGACGGATTCCGGTCAGGCTCTGACACAAGTACTTCTGCTTGCTCTGGGATCACCCGAGTGCGTTGCAACCGTGGTGCCCAGCGGGGTAGTGCTATTAATTGCGATCATTTCCATGAAGTTTAAAGTTTGAGTGGTTTGACACTTGTATGCTCATTTCGAATTGATTGACTGCAAAGCACTGTCTAGTTTTACCATTGCTGCCAAACTCTGTACAGAAATGATTGTGGAGAATGCAGTTTCTCCTTGAAAGAATAGTGAACAACTCATGCTTCAACGCAAGAGACATAATCTTTCAAAACCCAGTCCAATTTTTCGCATACGTCGATGGTATTGACATTATTGAAAGAAAGCAGCGCTTTCGGGAGTATTGAGACAGATATTAGTTAAACTATCAACGAGGGCAAGATAAAGAACTGTACATGCTGTCAACATGCTATGGGCACACATTTTAAGGCGACACAAAATCCTTTGTGCCCATCCAACTAAACAAAAAATGAAGAAAAAAATTTTTGTTTTCGATTCGGAAGCGAAAACGCCTTTTGCCTTTTTTAGGGGAATATCTATACAAACATTTTGATGGAAAAATGTTTTGTGAACTGACAAGGCAATGATGTTTTTGATAAGCAAATCATTAGTGATTTCCTGCCCGTTTCCTGGCCGCCTGGCCCCCATATGTCGTTTAATGCATCGTTTAGCCGCACTTTTCTTAGAGACTGGCACAATACGGAACCTAGCAAGTTCTTGAATGCCTCGTACCTCTCGTTTGGCCGAAAATATCGCTGCTGTCTGAACATGCTGTAGAACTCCATCGACATCGATCAGATGACATGCCATGCAAATGGCCATTCCACTCACGTTTTTGTGGCGCATTTTGGTAAAACACTTAAAGATGTTTTCTTACAATGACTGTTAGCGATGAATTGCTTCTTACTCCCTACTGGATTTCACAAGTAAAGTGTACAATTTTCCATCAAAAATAATCATGAGTGACGAGCAATATGGTATGATATGGCTACAGCTATGTCCCCTTGTGTATACTGAGATTGGGAACCGACTGCTTCTTCATTTTTTTCGTAGGGTCATCGGTTCATTTTAAGCTTATGCTAATGAATTTGGCCTTGATGTGAATTTTCATAAGATGCTTGCTTACTTGACACTTAAGAGTTCTGGCATAAGTCTGTCATATAGGGTTGTAAGTCCTATAATGGCATAGTACAGTAGATTTCTCCTGGCCGATCATGGCCTTACCACTTAAGTATGCACAAGTAAGGGGTTACTCGTGCAGTTATCAGAGACTCCCCCGAGGAGGTAAGGCAAGCACTTCGCTACAAAGTTGGAGGCCTAATCCAAGTTATAGGACAGCCAGCAGTTTCTAGATCAACCGCCGCACGGGTCCCCTCTGCATCTTCATCATTAATTAGATGGCGATGCCGTACTGAATCAATAGTTTCGTCTGACTGTATGTTATAGATGAGTTGGTGTATGCTCCTCAACTAGGTATCGCTTGCCGCTTTGGAGAGCTCGGCTCTAAGGCTGTCCTTTCTGCTTTCTTGTACTTAAACCCAGATATCGCTATGTTCAAATTTTCCAGGTTAGGTGGACGGAAGTTTTGTTCTATATCGTCCACGTTGAAATGTCAATTCTGCTTGACAGCGGTATTTGGTTCGTCATCGCAATTAAATAGTCTACAGAAATGATCTTTCTAAGTCCTCAGCGTCGACTGCGACTACACTATGAAGACCCGTTGTTCGGCTCTACAGGCTTCAGTGTTCTCTAGGCATGATTCAAGATACAAAGTATAGTATATCTTCTGTCTGGCATTTTGTAACATAGTCGGATACAATTATATAAATAAAGAAACCGTTTGTTTAGCTTAGATAGTCCTAAGTTTGGGATCTTGGTTGTGCCTCTAAGAAGATCGATTTTAGTCAGTCAATTTCGCCATGCAATTTCAAAAGGAAACCCTTGCCTTTCCAATTTCAAAATTTAATCTACGTCTTATAAGTCTAGAAGTCTAATTGAGAGGAGAATTTGTGAAATATTTTCCTAAAAATAAAAAACCTTTTCCAACTTCCTTAAAACATAAAATTCATTTGATTTATCATTACCTACCTACAACTCAACTTTATTAATCTGCTCTTGCACCTCCTCTCAGTCGTTTTATGTACTGTTCACCCAAAAAGCAACCCAAACACATTACATAGCTAATGCCGATCAATTTGAAAACCAATTTAAAATGCTCCATGCCCAGCGGAACCGGATGTTGTCGAGTATCCTTCATTAATTCAATCACACCCACTTCGATTGCCTCGCGATAGCTCATTTCACTCCACCGCAAATACAATCCAGCACTGGCAACATTCAATGTAAACGACTTGAGCACCTCGTAAAATGGTGAATCGAATTGAATAGGAAATGACAGGAACATATTGGGGATACAAAACTCCTGGACGATTTTAAAAATGGGTTTCCATAAGCGCGACTGCTGGTAGTCTATCATTTTCCAGCGTTCTTCCTTCACTATGTACGCATACGTGGTGTCCAACTTATTTCTATGATTAGCCAACGTATCTGCATCTGTGATGCGGACGCACTTTTGTAATGCTTCCGGAAGCAATTTCGTACCAAAGTATGCCTTCTCCTCATAATCGAGTAGAAGGATTTCTAGACGAGTACTTAAAACTTCCTCAATAGTTTCCGGTTGCTTGCCATATACTGTGGTGCTGAATAGACTCGCCATTGCGCTCTCATATAGATGCGTTACGAAGAATCCTGTGAACACTAGCAAAGAATACAGAAAAGTTCTGCTCTTCCATTGGGTGAAAGTAACTTCCGCTGGACATTGTGGTTGTTGTGTTGATGGTGGTAGTGTTAGTGTAGGTTGATTAATCACACCCCCTATAAGCGCCTGAATAGAATGGCCAAAATGGAATCGCCGTTCGCTTGTGTAATTTGCAATCAAGTTGATTGCTAGGAACGTTATAAATAAACCAACGATAAGTTTCCACATTCGATGGTCGAACGCGTAGATAAAGTAGTAGTTGCGATCGATTTCCGGCACCACGGGCATGATAAGGCAGGCATTTGTGTATGCAATAGGGAAACTTCCGTCCGTTTCATAGGGCAGGAGATACGTAAATGGATGAATGGCTACATCGATCACCTTGCTGGCTGTTAGTTGGACAACTTGTTTTTGATGCAAATGCAGAGAGGTATTTGAAATATTGATGAGAAAGAATGTGGCATTGATGTGACGGATAAATTCCTGATACAAGCGGCCAGCTGTGCCAGTGATGTGTGTTTGATTTGACTTCTCATCGTATATCTTTTAGAGAATTATAAATATTATTCCAAACTCATAATTTTTAGAATAAAACTTACCTTCATGACCAAGGGTTCATCTATTAAAACGGGCGTTGCAAAGTTATAACCCTGCAAGTTAGCTACTTTATTCCAAAAAAACCTCTCCACTTCGAAATCTGTCAAATTAATCGGTTGTATGCTGTTTGGAAATGGAACAAAAGTGAAGACCTCATTACGAGCGCTATCAGGTGATTCAAATGTCACAATGACGTTTAACAAATTGGCATTCCAACACCACCAGAAAAATGCAACAAGATCCGCCTTACTTACAGTTATTTGCCGATCTGTTAAAACAAAGATTAATTTCATGTCATGAAGTTTTGTTAGTGCCACATCGGCTGTCACTCGAATTGGATCCGTCGATTGGTTCATAATAACAAATCCTAGACTTCTGACATTTAAAACCTTATGAAGACGAATCGATTTTGAGATATTGCCATTAAACGAAATCAACGGAGTATCTAGTTCCTTTTGTAACCAGCGTTCCAGAGAAGGTCCTCTTGACATCGCCGAGTCGTTGGCAAAAACTACAAAGGTATGAAAGTCTTGCGTCTCATTCAGGGATTTTGTGATGTTCACAACAAAATCGAAACGATAGCATGATATCACTACAACCAGGCAAGCTATGAAAATTTGTGCGAGCAATCGCATGATGACTTCTTTGAAGATGATAAGAACTACTAATTGGTCTCATGACTGCGTAGGTGGTGAAAGTGTAGTAATACTTGCTTCTAATATGTCAACACGAAACTTGAGGATTATTTGCTGATTAAAGATAATTCAATATTCAGGAACTCTATGCATGTTAACAAGTTGAATATGTAAACGCTCGACTTGGTATTGACTTTGAGGGGATAAGGCTATAGAATTCATGTAATGCGCATGTAAACAACAACAATGATTTGATTTACAAATGCGTCTCTGTGATAACAAACTGGCACTTGAATAGTTTTTTTTATCGTCTTCATCTGTAAAAAATTCATCATTGTGCCTGGACAGTGGATTTGACAGCCTTATTCTCGAAAAATATCAGTGGGAAATGTAAGAATATATTTCAGAGGAACTTAAATGAGCTCTGTTCAGTTTAGAGGTAGGTAAAGCCTTTTTCTGTGGCAACGTTTGTATTTGTCAAATATTCCCTGTCAAAATAAAGCAATTACACAAAGATTTACTCCAATCGACTCCTTTGTATGTTACTTTTCCTACAATTCTTTCGTATTAGGAGCATTGCCTATCAAGTTAATGGGTGATTTCATTCTCCTCATTCCCCTTAAGGCCCAGTACCCGAACAAGACGCAGTGAATCAGCTTGCTTATTACGTTCATAGGAGCCTTGGATTCTTTAACTTCAAGAATGTTTTAAAGGCAACGAAATGTAAAATCAGTTTTGGAGCCATCTGTGAACACCGGACTAGATATCGTTCTCTGCTTACAATCTAACCGAAACCATTTCTGAAGCCAGGAATTTCCGACTCAATTGTCAACCTCAGTTTTTAGATGATTGACTGAAAGCCCATTTATGTGTATTGCACCAACCGTGTAGGTGTGCCTGCGACCAAGAGCAACCACTCGATAGGGTTAATCAAATTGGCAGTATATTTACATAGTCTGCATATGCTTGACCCATATGCCAGACTCCATATAAATGGCGACAAGTTTATGACATATGGATCATTCTTCATTACCTCCGCCATCATGTATTGGCAGCAGTTTCCGAAAGAAATTCTTCGATTCAACAGTAATTGTTGTATCGGTTTGGATTTCATCTGCGAATATAAAGGGTTTATTTTTTTCAACCTAGTACTAATTTGAGACATAACAGTGTCATTTTTATTCAGTAGTCATTGAAATTTTATCGTAATGGTATACACGCCAACAACGTTGACAAATTTTAAATATTTTGTTCCAAAATCAAAGTTCTGTGGCACCGAAAAGCATAAGAAGAGTTCGCAATGAAGAGTGAACATCTGTTCAGGAGAGTGTTGGAGAAGATCCAAATTTATCGATCCAACGTCGTTCACAAAAGCTTGATCTTTGTCCGTTTACTTTATGGAAAATTGTATGCATACAATCATGGTTTGAAGGGTTACAAGATTCGGCCGCAGAAATTGAAGCCGAATGACCATCGTTTGGATCGAAATTTCATTTAGTGGGCCTTAAACTAAATGGGTATGTCAATAAACAAAATTGTCGCATTTGATGCAATCCACATTAAATTATGGAAACTTTTTAGATAACATTCATCAGATCCAGTAGTGGTGAGCATTTGATTAAATTATTTGCAGAGTATATTCCTTCGTTTGAATACCAGTAAAGGGCAATTTAATGAAATAACCATGCGTTTTGTTCAAAATCAAAGTTAGTACGAGTCTAAAAGAAAATACCCTTTACAAATATGAATCGATATAAATAATAAAGGCAAAAAGTATTAGTCCAAAGATTGAGCCTCATTGTACTTCGTACACAATTGGCAAGTAAGACGAAGGTTGCTCATCAACTACAAGTACGACTTTTTGGTGCCTTCCTTTTGAAAAAAATTAGGCTAGAAGCAAACAGTCAGCAGTCATTTCATTTCCCTTCATGATGTAGTAGGATCTTGCGAATCAGGAGGATTGAACAGAAGCGGAACTAACAACCAACACGACTTTCAAGCTTGAAAAACTTACATTTTTAAAAAAGATTTATAGAATGTGAGGTACACTACTTTTTTAACAGCAAATTAGACAGACATTGGAAATTGGATAGCTAGATACAAGCAGAATATCCCTGAGTTATGATTTAGCATATTCGTAAGTCTTGAGTATTTGAGTTTTCAATAAGAGAAGGACTATGCATCGCTGACTAAGAAACTTAATGTGACTTCGGTCTTCGAAGTTGGCCTGGGTATTAATCTTTCCTCTATTAACGCGATATTTTTTTTAATTAAGCACGCCGCCTAAAACAAGATTAACCCTTCAGCGCGTTGAACTTCCGGAACAGTTTGAAATTCATTTTGGCTTGAAGCGCTAGTGTTCATTCGATCAATATAATCTAACTATCGAACCGTGTGCTTGTCAATGTGTAGCCCATACACTTGGTTTTTATATATAAAGGCTCATTTATTTTTCGATTTCGAAAAACAAAAAAAAACACTGTGGCGCTGGCAGCCCGGTATGGGCCATGGCCTAGCTTCTTGACACTCATTTGTGTTGCTCATGTTGTCATTTTTGTCACATCTGAGCGGTAAGCGAATTTCTTCCAAAGAAGCCAGCTATTTCAATATTCGCTCTCACCGATGACATTTAACCAAGTCTGTTGTATTACTCAGCTCATTACCAAGTTCAAAAATAGAAACTAGTTTGTATATAGGTATGAGTTTCGAGCATGAGAATGAGAGTCATTTTTTGCTTCCATTAGAGTTTTTCGGTATTTCCTGATTGATGTTTTCGCTGATTCGCTTCTTTTAAAAATTGTAAGCGGTGTCCTAGTTTCGCTAGGACCCATAAGCGTTTTGGAAAATTTCTTTTAGCAAGCGCTTTTTAGAATTCAAATAAATTGTCTTCCGAATCAGTTTAAGTGACAGTTAATGTTTGATTCTGAATTCGACACACGTTAATTCAAAGTATTTGGAAAGACACATTCTGGTAGGAAAGTTCTCTACATTTTCTGCCCTTTTTTGTAGACAGGCGAATCATTTATGGGTTTTCCCTGGTCCTTCAAGCAGTTTTTGTTTTGATTCTCTCAGAATCAGAACGGAATCAAAATTTATTTTATCTGCGTCTGATGTAAATGAAAAATAAATCTACACAAATGATAATTTTCTAAATGTCCGTGTATGATAGATCTGTCTTTCAGTTGAAATGATACTCGTACATGGGATAGTTTGAATCTCTGTGGCATGGAAGGCCAACTAAATCGGCTTTCGGTAGTAGTTGTGTCACAGCTACGAATATGTTTTCCCGTAACGTGAAGATAAAAATGAGATTTAATTAGCAAATTTATATTTTTATAGCCCACCGTGGAAATTGAACATCAATTACAGCATAAATGAAGAGAGAGAGAAGAATGCACTTGTTAGTAATGATTGGTAAAGAAATCACGTATAAAAACAATTTGCACCCAGAGCCGTTCTACAATGATCCAGAGAGCGACAAATCACAAAAGAGAAGACGAATTTCGGAAAAGATTTAAGAACATCAAATCAAGGCCAAACACCTTAAAAAATGTAAGCGTATACTTGAGAAAGCCAATATGCTCCTGAACAGCATTTACTTTGGACAGCAGAATATTACCACACTTAACCAAAAAGCGATTCTTGGATTAAACTCTCTATTAACACTGGTCTACAAAAACGTAATTTTTTTCTCCCCATTGTTTTTAACACGGAATTTAACATGCAAATACCTACAGCACATACATTTTCAATATTATGTTCATTTAATTAAAAAACGATATTATTAAAGCAACAACAGTTACAAAAAAGTAAAAAGAGTTTCACAGTGAAAAAAGCAATCTACGTGCAAGTCCAAAAAATGAATTTCGAGTACCATATTGCATCCCAAAGCTTCATAAGCAGAAAAAAGTTCTCGAATGGTTTTTTGGTAGCTGTAAGCTTTTGTATTACCAAGGAAACTATGATACACTTCTATAAAAGCAGTCCAAGCTCTTTTTTCTGCTCTGTATAACTTCGAATCTACCGTCATAAGCTTTTGTATTTGCGGACCTACAAAAATTCCTTCTTTCAATTTCGTGTCACTGATTGGTAACTTGGCACTAAAGGTTCTTGAGATACATCTTTAACTCCGGGTGTCAAGCTTTTTCTTTGTGGCCAAGTTTTCACTACATTATGTTCATCTCTTGCTCGACTGTCCCACTCACATGAAAAAGAGCAAAACTTGGTGTATCCTCCTTGCAATCCGGTAAGTATATCTACGACTTTCAAATCAGCACAATATCATAAATTTAGAATTTTTTGAATTGAGAATATTTTATTTTTTCAAGTTATACTTCCAAATTTGCATAGTTTTCTTTCATGTTTGTTGCATGTGCGCGGAGCACTGATGCGTATTTATTACCATTGTGGAGCCTTCAAACTAATCTTCAAGGCATTAATTAATCAGATTTTTCTAGGAAACTCAGTTCTTGAAGAAGCCCTGCACCATCATTACAATAAACTAAATCACCTTCTTTGGGAAAATAATTTGTAAAATCTTTTCGTTTTGTGCGAAAATATGAGACTCTCGTACTTTTATTCAACAAATTCCACTGTTTTAATCTTAACCCGAGTAATTGAGCCTTAGATTTTGATAGCCCTAAGACTCTAACAAGAACATTCAAACCAGATTGTTTAAGAAAATAAGGTTCTCTTGATGGACTTGAAGACCCAGATAAAGTGTATGAAGATGAAGATGTACATGTATTTATAAAGAAAACTCGATTGAGGCTTGATCAGGAATATTTTCATTCTCCATCTTCTCGTTATTTTTTGATTCTGAGGTTCACTCCAAAGCATTGGCATAGTGAACGGCAGAAATTTGTATCTTCCTTCAAGCCAATCTCTCAATGTTCTTGAGCAACTGTTACAGCATATTTTCAGCAACCAACTTTTAGCCCTCTCATCCATAGAAAATCCAAAATAAAGCTGATATGATTTTTTTTTACGAGATCTGTCATTGCATTTCGCTGTGTTTTAGAGTAAATTCACCACAAATGTAGCAAAAACAATCTGTAGAATTTTTACAAATTTGCGGCATTCTACAATCTAAAATTAAATAAAATTTATTTTAGAACAATTTTGAAATCTCTATTATATGTATATTTATTGGCTCTGTTCATGAAAAAACACATAAGTAGCTTACATAAAATATCTAACAAAAATATAAAGAATATGAACTTTGTATAAAACATACCAAAATATTTGGTATAGAACTTAACCAATTAAAAGTTTTCAACTGACTGCTCTAATTATTTTATTTTAATTGTTATATTTTTAAATAATCAGGGCACTAAATCTATATACACGCAACTACTATACACATTCTCGTATACTTTTAAGTAGTTAGGAGAAAAGTCAGGAACCGATTGGTTTTAAAAGTTTGAAGGTTGTAATGGCTAGGACATAGAAAGCTCGGTAGGGCATTCCCTGAGCGAGTCGTTCGTCTTAGGAAAGACTCACGGTATTTCAGGGTACGTACGAAAGTGGGCTTAAGGGTGTACTTACGAACGGTCGTAGCAAGACGTGTATTACAGTTGGAGTTTTGAAAGGGCGGAATGCAACTAGCAAGTTCTGTAGAGCACCGGTGGTGAAAATAGCGATTAAACAAGGCGAGGCAGGAGACATCGCGTCGGTAGTCGAGGATTTAAAACGACTGTGTAATATTAACATCACCTATAAGTTTTATCACACAGCTTTGAATCCTATCCAGCAGGTGCAGATAGGTAAGGTCTTAGGAGCACCTGACCAAATGTGAGCATTGTACTCCAGTTTTATGCTGATGAAAGTCTATATATTTCTTACATTCCTTTACATTTTGCATCATTTTTGGCGACCTCGAATAAGTGGTCATTCACGAGATGGAAAATTTTTATTACTATACGGCAACAGCAGTGACCGGGTGCAAGCAAAAGCACTGTAACCAGGGGCAGGATAGAGGATGCCCGAACTATCATTTTTATTTTTTTTTAACCACTGAACAGCACTTATATTTTTGTTTTTTGTTTTTGACTGCAGACAACGATTGAAATAACGTGCGCACTCGTCGGAGGATAACTCGATACTGAGTTTTCATATTAATTATAAATTAAACATTTTACATTAAAGTTTTCTTATAAATAAGTAGCGTAGGACAACAAAATGTGAGTAAGAAGCCCGGCCTTTAGTTTTTTTAAAAAATGCAGACACATTTCTTATACGACGGATATGTTCGGGAAAAATAAAAGTTAAAGTTTCTGTAGTGAGTTGTGCGGAAAGAGGGTATTCTTGCATCCGGTCATTGCTACGCAAATTGAGCGTATCAGATATTGGACTCTGCAAATAACTCTGCTATCACATATTTTCCTAACAGCGCACTTTTGTAGTACTCGTATAATAAGTGGCTATAGCTTCGACAAGTTATATTTATGTTTTTTGTTTTTTTAACAAAAGCGGTCTAACTAATCTACATCTATACTATATACATCATTAATATTAGCAATCAGGTTCAAAAGGGTAGAGCAGGTATATGAAATTGCCAAATCATCCGCAAAGGCTGTAATTTTTCCTTGACACGATTGCAGAAATAAAGAGTTGATGTATATAAGAAATAAAATGGGACCCAGCACCAATCCTTGGGGCACGACACAGTCTTACTTCTTTATTCGGATTTTTACACATGTTTTGAAGCGATTTCTGAAAACTTCATTGTATGGATGGGTACAATACATGTACCTGAATTAGTTGGCTTATTCAAGAAGGAGGAAAATCCATGTTCAGCTAAAATTGCTAAAATCGAGTTAAAAATCGACGATGATTCTTAGATATCTATCTTCATATCACCTAAAATTACAATATTTGCTGAGAATAAATTAATAAATTTTCAATGGTTTCGACCCATATTTCACGATGGCCTCATACGCATTATACGATTATTGAACTTTAAATAATTGTTGGACAACTTGTGTAGCACGTAGCCCGATTTTGCTGGAACCAAGGCTCGTCTAAGTCCGAATCCTTAATTTGTGTCCATAAAAAAAAAGTCACATGGCTCGATAGCGCTATCCACAAACTTTTACATTTTCTTCATTCTTCTTGAATCAATTATACCTTGTAAGCGAATAATCCGAGATCTTTATGCAAAATTCTGCTCAGGCTTGTGCGACAGATGTTCAGTTGCTGAGATCCTTTACGCTTTGAGGATCTCAGGTTTGCGCGCATACTTTCGGCAAAAGCTGAAATTTTCTCCATTGAGTACAGATGAGATGAAAACGAGAATATTATATAATCGTTTATTATCATCCAGCAACCCAGTCTCACGAACTTTTTTCACTAATTTGTGTACACCAGCTTTAGTTGGTGCATTATTTCGAACGAAATTCCTATTCAAAATTCGCATCTAGTATGAAAGTGACTGCATTATTTTCTAACGTTGTTCAATGATTAAAAACAGATGCCACACCCTTTACAACTATCTGAGAATGTCGTTGCGGAATTTCGGAAACCAAACCAACTAGAGAATACAAAGGCCATTGGAATAGCACTCAGTATAAGGCCATTAACGCCCAGTGTTTGTAGGAATCACTCATAGGGAAGACAACTCGGTTTATGGAAAATATTAGCAAACACAACAATGGAAAGTCTATGGCTAAAAAATTATTATCTTGCCCAATGAAGCACTTATCCCAATCTGTCTTCGTTTCTTATCTTATAATAGCTGCAATCTACTGATTGTTGATTCAGTGCTATCGTGCTAAATACAATTTTTATTCTAGTGTCTCATTTTCCTTTTTTATTGTGACTTTGTAAATATTCCATTCAAGAGGGCTAATTCGAGCCTTGTGACCTAGGTTTCTAAGTTCACAAGCCGAGAACAGAGCTACGAAATGTGTTCGGGCAGCACCTGATTGAAACCTGATTTAACCTGATTAACTAGAACTTTTCGCGAATATGTTCTGAAAGTAGAGTTAGTCTTCATTCAATAGACGTCAGCCGTGACAAATCTTTTAAAACAAATGTTAAGATAATTTTTAACAATTTTCAAAATGAATTTCAACTTCAATTATGATTACCAAGCTCTATAAGTCCAGGAAAGTCATTATCCAATTTGCAGGTTTCTGGTAATTGCGATTTAAAAAGTTGGCAAAAAATTCATTGTTAAAAAACAGAATTCTAATGAGAAAAATATAATCATCAAAGTGTCACGTTCGGAGCAAAAATTACACTTAAAACTTTTTCCTATTCGTCCTTATACTTGACAGTGTCACAATGAATTTTCTTTTACCCCACATACGACATAATCGGCCTTTGGTCTTCTGTAGAATACCGGAAATAAACTAATCCGCATCTACTATATACATACATTTTCTAATTGAAACATGTGGCTTGGACTTTTCGTTCTTTTTTTAAGAAGTGTTCCCAATTTAGTGCATTAGCAGGAGAAATCGCTTGAAGTGCAATTACATCCATCATCTTCTTCAACACAAAATTTTCTTATGGGTTAAGGCTAATTTTCTGTCGGATGGCTACGTCAGCATAACTGCACAAGTTGGAATAAAGAAAATACAGAAACTATTATTGAAGCACCGTTGCGCTGATACATCCCCCCAGTGACCGGTTATTAAGATGTCAGTTACCCCCTTAGAGATGCTGGATTTCAGTTGGCGAACTACGAGCTCATCACTACTATTTTACTTTTCTTATCATTTCTTCAACTACCGCGGCATTAAGTATGGCAATAGATCCAGGAAATGCGATGTGATGAACCAGACAAAAAGAGAAATAAAAAGTTCGACATCTACTACACTGATTGTTATCGGTGCCAAAAGCAGAGCCTATTTGCATAAGAATTTGTTGTTGCGCCTCGTTGCAATCCGTATCAAAGCTAAATTTGCTTTGACCACGTGCAGCCGAGCAACTAGCGGAGGCCCTAGACTGCTGCAAAGCATACATAACCGCCATTCAAGAAATGCGATGGGATGGGCCGGACAAAAAGAAGACGAAAAACTGCGACATCTACTACAGCAATTGCTACCGACGGCAAAAGCAACGCTTATTTGGATGCGGATTTGTTGTCGGTCACGTAGAGCGTATGGACACCAATGCTCCGATCCGAAAAGTCTTCGAATCCGCTCCCGAGGGACAGTGCAATAGAGGAAGGCTCAGACTCAGGTGGCGCACGCAAGTGGAAGAGGACCTCAGCCAACTTAGCATGCGAAACTGGAGGCAGCTAGCCAGTGATCGAGCTGGCTGGAGAAGCTTTTTGACTGAGGCCCAGGTCCACCCCGGACTGTAGCGCCACTTAAAGTAAAGTAAGTAAGTGCATTGTAATATCAGTAGCAAAACTGCAAGTAACCCATCAAAAATGCCGCCTCTGATGTGCTGGGTTTTACTTGATTAATACAATGAAACCCTTGGTTTGATGACGAGTGCGGGCAAGCATATGTGCCTAAGCAGCGGCGCTTGCCTAGAAAGACTAGAGCTGCTTACGATGTACAATATATAGTCAGTAGAGGACAGGCGAACATCGGCTTATCAGGAGGTAAAAGAAGGAGCAGAAGGAAACTGAAAGATGCGGAAGTTTTAACATAGTGAACAAACATTGCCACGGATTCATACCCTGAACCGAAGAATTTAGAGATGAACAAGAGTACATTGTATTGTAGTAGAGTCGCAGAGGATTTGGAAAGAGCGTTTCTGTAAACTGTACAATGGCGATGATGAACAAAATACCGCAGTCAGGCAAAATAAACCTCTCAACCTGGATGATGTAGACCAACAATACACATGTAGCTATGTCTAAGGTAAAATCTAGCAAAGCTGTTGGAGCACGCCGACTGCTCCTGTCGAGCTCTTCAAAGCGACAGGCGACGGTTTGGTAAAGAGCATACACCAACTCATCTGTAAAATGTGGTTGGACGAAATTAAGACAACATCTATAAAGGGCAGTGTCTGGTTTTGGCATCCCCGCCAAGCTCGTCCCCAAGATCTCATTTTCAAAATTGGATGAGGGTGCTCTTGGCTACTTTGATAGGAAAAATCCTCTGGTAATTTTTGGTGCCGTTTTCTTTTACGGTGAGTGGAGAAAGAGATATAATGACGAACTGTACGGGCTGTACAGCGACATCGATGTAGCCAGAAGAGTAAAGGTCAATCGGTTGGGATGGCTGCGTCATGTAGAGCGGATACACACCAATGCTTCGGTCCGAAAAGTCCGAATCCTCGCTGGAGGAACAGCGCCGTAGAGGAAGACCACGACTTAGGTGACGCACGCAAGTGGAAGCCAACCTGATCCACCTTAGCGTGCGATTCTTGATTAAGATGACATTATATCCATGTGGTTTTGTGGACTCGGTTTAATGGTTTTTTTTCTAGGCCTCTAGCTTTCTAAGACAAAAAAATATTTGCTCGATCATCACGGTGTATTTTGATATAAGAACTTTGGAATTTAGCTTTGCCTTTTTTTGTATTCAAATATGTGACTTTCTCATCGATATGTCAGCAGCTTCTAAACTTGTTAAAACAATTTTTTTCTCCGATTTCATGAGTTTTTCTATAAGGAATGGGAACCCTGGTCTGAAATTGCATCTTGAAAACAATTTCTCACTTTTCTTGAATCTGAATTTAGTGTCATTCTTGGGGCAGATACATGCATCTCAAAAGAAATCCTAGAAATGAATATCTCTCTTTCGCTAATCTCTAGTGCAGTTCTCCTTTTTTGTGTTTTGCCTTGTCGTATGGACCACCAACCCCACGTGAGTATAATTGCTTGTGTCCAGAATTATTTATGGAGAAATTGCAAGTATTAAAGGGATTTCAATTCTGTCACTTGAAATAGCTAAAGGCGTGGCACATCCTGTTACCAGCGTGGTATCTATTTGAATGCATACAAAATTAATGGTCGAAGATTATGTGGCCAACTAGGATGAGCTTCAACTCATTTAGATTTTTTTTAAATGAATTTAAAGTGAACTTGCAGAAAGCATCAGTAGTCACAGTTGTGGAAGGCTTTGGAATAAGTTGCAAGCCAACTGCGGGAGTACTTTTAATTAAATCTGCAAAACTTTTGCATGCGTGGTCTGTGTAGTCGGTTTCTATTTTGTCTCTGCGAAAGAGTTTTAGAGGAATTTGTATGAATTATGTTGAGAGAAGTAGGCATCCTACTTCGAAGGAGAAGCAGTTTATTAGAGGTTAAGTTTTTTTGGTTTGGATAATTTGGCAATGCTGATTAGTTATAAGAGTTGCAAGGGGCTGCAATTTTTTCGTTTTCTTAAAGTTTATTGGAGGGCAGGAAGACTGAGATGGATATGTAGAAAACTATATACCAGAAAAATTTTATGAATATGGTAAGCTTAAGTTATTAGATAAAAATTTTAATTAAACTTTAACAGCATTCAGAAGACAAAATCATTGCGCCATAGCATGTGTGGGGAATTGCGACTCCATATCAAGTTAATTGATGGAGCAAATTGAACTCAACTTGGTTCAAAAGAGCCATTTATGCTTACTGGACTCATGTGGTTACAGTCTTGTCAATTTAACTAAACATTACTACACGTCCTATTCTACCAGCCACTAATGATTAATGCGACCTTAATTTGTAATGACATGCATATTGTATGGACGTTCATCGACGGAATAGGATATGGGAAAACTAATCGCATAGAGATAGGAGCAGCGACAAAACAAACCACAGACATCTGACCAGTTTTGGTTTAATCAAAATTAGGTGCTGTTAGAGTAGCCAGTACGAACATGACCGTATGCGTTGTTTGAAAAAAGATAGATTCACATGGAGCAATGTGTTCTTCGATAGGTTTCAATTAAAATTCAATTATCAGGACACCACGCCTTAATGGTTTTGTTTCCCATTCTAAAAATAATTGTTTTTTTTTTACCAAAGGGGACACAATTGTCACAACAAGGATACCATATTCGCTGTCATAGAATGACAACCAATTTCAAATTGCAGACATACCCTAATCTGATAACCACTAGATTCCTGACAGATACCAAGGACATTGGTTATTGGAATCCAAATTCCGGTCAACGAACAACACTTGATTATTTGTCGCAATACACCGGAATTTCATGTCTGTGTGTCTGTCAGTTGCATGGCAAGAGGTACCCAAAAATCAATTGACCATTCTCTGCGTACCAGCATTGTTGATGGTTTTATCGCTCAGCTCAGGAATTGGGAATGTTTTTTGGTATTTAGGTTTTATTCCGTCGGCTGGACATATCCACCAACCAGCACCTTGTCAGTGATGTATGTTTCTGTTGTCGGACACTAATCAAAATGCGTGCAGTTTGTCCGAATACGGAATACGACAAAATACAAGTACACAAGTGCGAACTCAAAGAAGTTGAGCGAAATTGTGTTGGAATTTCACAACAGTGGGACATGAAAATTTGCTCCCGTTTAAATTTTTAGAACTGTATCAATCATGCTGAATTAAAATTTGTTTACGGGAAGTGCCTCTCTGTCTAGTGCTCACTTAGACAATTGAAAACTTAGTTACATATATATAGAAGAAGTCATTTAAACGTTGCATTTTCTGTTTTTCGTTAATCGTGTTGTAAGTGGCACACTGAGCTTTTCACTATCATCTCAGACACAGGGTTTGTTCCTCTTAACCGCTAGTTTTTTGATCCAAAAAATCGATTTCATCTTAAAATTGATAGTTTCAAACACCTGCATGCTAGATGAGTGGTGATTTCCATCTCGTCCTTGTCCATTTAGCTTCTGCAAATATGGTTATAGGATGATTTGGCGCTACTTCTTCAATACACTCTCTCACTAACAATAATGAAAATATTGTAGCCAGCCTTTGTGGAAACCAGGGTCAGGGCCAACGACAGGGGGAGCTTTGATAGGGCTTGTTTTGAGATATGTAGTTCTTCAAGGTCTATCAGGTCTATCAGGATTGTACATTTTTAGAGCTGCAGCGGGGGAATAGAGGCTGTATTCCAATGGCGGCATCAGCATCTCTGCAAAGAAGACACAACTTTGGCGTTAAGCCAAATCATTATCCTTACCATGCGAAAGTCTGAAAATAGAAAGCAGATAAATCCTAAGACGTTCCCCTCAGCGACGATACAAACAAAAAGAATGCAAACATTCCTTAACAGGACGAAGCACTGAAATTGCGGCTGTCATAAAAAGAAGACGCATTGATGTAGCGTGTTTTCAAGAAACTTAAGTCCAGGAGGAACCGGCCGAAAAATTGGACACGGGTGTAAGTTGTATTTAAGCGGAGGTGCAGGGAAGAAAAACGGTTTGACAATACTACTATGCGAGCTCCTACAGGAAAATATCCTTAGTAAAGAAAGAATTAATGACAAGTTTTATGTGTACTAGGACGTAACAACTAACAAAAAGACTTAAGAGCTAGAAACCAAGAGAATGGCGGAAAAAATCTAGTAGGAGGCCAGTAGTGCTCAGGTTGAAATAAAAAAAACGGAGAAGTATGAGTAGTATGAGTTAACCTTTCTGCTACGGGAGATTGGTTCGTTGGAGTTACGAGGGTAGGAGGTAAAGGAGTTGCGCAGTAAATGAAACCTGGGTAAAGTCAATAAATGAAAAAGGATCCTCCTAAATAATTAAACTTGATGAGCGAAATTAATAACAACTGTCAAATTGAAACACTAAGAAATATGAGTACATTACAAGATACGAGTAGATATAGGGTCCTATTGTTGATTCCGCGCGGAAAGCTTACCGTGCGGAAATATATATCGATCGATATATTTTTTTTAGTATTGTTGATTCCGGCCGTGTAATTTAATTTACCGACACTTTTGACACTTCCTGCGGAAGAAATAATGTTATCGACGCTTGAATTTTAAAAATTGCGGTTTTTGTAAAATCGAAAGAAATTTTAAGAATTCAAGAAATAAAATAAAACAAAATGGAATTGGTGGGGAACTTAGATTCAGATAATGATAGTGATGCTGGTGACTATGCTTAAAGACGTGAGCGGAGGGTTTTGCGATGCAGTTCAGCTCATTTTGCAATTGAACGACAAAGATTGAATTTAATACAAAAAATGTATTTTCACTGGTCTAAGCTCAGTTTAAGTTTTCAGCGCAACTTTCGCCTTAACAAAATTGCGTTCCAATACGTGCTTATGGAACTGGAGCATTCGCTCAGCCAAAGAAAAAGGCAAGGCTCACTTTCCACCAAAGAAAAGTTGGCTGACTGTTTACGCTTTTTCGCGGAAGGCAGCTGTCAGCACGACGTTGGAGAAGACTTTGCGCAGTCCACATTCCCTTAATGCTCTGTCTTTGAACGACTTATTTTAAATTACGCATCTCACTTACGATTTCCTCTATGTCGCTTAAGAGAATTTCTTTAAATGGTGCTCCGCCGGTACCCCTATTTACTGCTTATATTTAGAAATTTTTTTTTGTGCCGCTTTTAAAATCGGTCCACACCTAAAATAATGCTGTGGTTAAATAATATTTTAAATATTTTTCCAACCTAAAACGTCTTTTACAGGAGGACCACATACGTACATTCAACTTTTGTTTCAGTTCGCACCAAAAGTCTCGCACCACCGGCGGATTCCGTTGACTGAAGCTTTGCGCGATGTCAGGATTTTTTTTTAGCTCGCTTGCGATTAAGTTCAACTGGGCTTTATTGGTATATTTCTCCCTTTTATTCCTGTAAAAACCTCAATTTTTATTTCTAAAAACCAAGTAAATCACAAATACATTTCAAAAAAAATTTTCGCATCGAAACTCTCACGAAAAGAAAGTGAACAAAAATATCGATAATGCGGAATCAACAATGCAGAGATATGTATGTGCGGAAAAATGAGTAGGTAAGGTAGTTTTCCGTGTAGGAAACAACAATGCAAAAATTGTTGTGCGGTACGGAATCAACAATACGACCAATAATATTCTAGAAAAAACTATATAATAAGGGCTTCGGATATATACATCTTTGAAAACGTAAGAAGAAAGACTGATAAACTCTCTAAAGAAACAAAAAATATTATCCAGGACAGACTTAGGCTACAAACGAAAGGCAATTTTAATGAGAGAGAAGAACAAAAATTGAAAGAGCTAAGAATTATGGCAAAACATTCAATTCGTAATGACCTTACAAAATATAATGCCGAACTGATCCTATTACCTATACGACTATCTGATCCCCAAACAACTGTTGCAAACGACATCGATAATATACCAATATTACTAACAAAAGAAGTCGAAAAATCTATTGATTAACTTAAAAATGAAAAGTCCGCTGGAAATGATGGAATTAAAGCAGAAATGCTTAAAATTGGAAAATCGGCTATAATACCACTACTAACAGAAATTTTTAATGAAGTAATTGAATAAATCCCACACCAATGGACAAAATCCATGATTATACTTATTTACAAAAAAGGAGACAGAAATAACATTAACAACTATAGACCGATAAACATAATATCGACAATACATAAAATCTTCGCAAAATGTCTATTAAGAAGAATGTCCTTAACTAACCAACCACTTGAACAAGCTGGCTTCAGATCCGGTTTCTCACCAACTGACCATCTTTAAGTCCTTAACCAACTGATCGAAAGATGTTCACAATACCAGCAAAAACTTTATTTAGCATACGTCGACTTCACCAAAGCTTTCGATACTATAGAACACACCATGATCTTTCATTCGTTAAATAAACAAGACATACAGCAAAAATACATAAGTTTAGTAAAAAAGCTTTACGAAAACAACACTGCTAAATTAAAAGTTGAACAAATCGGCCGACCTTTCCAACTTTCCCCAGCGCTATTTTCAGCTATCCTGGAAGGATGCTTCAAGCGCTTAAACTGGGGCAACATAGGGATCAATATTGCTGGAGGGAAATTAAACAGCTTAAAATTTGCAGATGACGTTACACTTATATGAACGGCAAGCAATGAATTAAAGGCAATGCTTGAAAACCTTAACCAAGAATGCTCCAAAGCTGGACTAACTATCAACAAAGAAAAGACTAAACTGATAACTAACGCCGAACCATTACCAATAAAAATTGAAACAGAAAACATTGAATATGTGGATGAATTTATACATTTAGGACAAGGTTTGTCTTTCACCCAAAGAGCCGAAAAAGAAATCCACAGAAGAATTACAAATAGCTGGAGACAATATTGGAATCTTAGACCCATTTTCGATTCCGACATTATGCAAGAATCAAAAAAATTTTTGTTCGATGCAACTATACTTCCGGTTATGACATATGGTGCACAAACTTGGAACCTATCCACAAAAGTAGCTAATAAATTGAAAATATATGTAAGAGCAATGAAACCGTCAAGGTTAAAAATTTCGAGGCTTCAAAGAGTAACAAATGCAGATATTAGGAATCGAACAAAGTGGAGAGATAGGTAAAAAGGAACTAAAATGGAGCTGGGCAGGACAATAAGAGCAACGGATTGGACACCATACGAAGGACACAGGGAAATGGGCAGACCACAAATAAGATGGCGAGACGACATTCAAAACTTCATAAACAACTGGAAACATATGGCGCAAAAAAAACATCAATGGCGAATTTTGGGCGAGGCTTACGCCCATTTGTGACAATATTTTCAACAATAAAAATAAAAATTTGTAATAATAAATTAAGGATAAATAAAAGCTTGAAATAATAATAATATCTTTAAGGTTGTCCTGATAGAGAGACGGGTTTGCATTTACGTGAGCAGGTTATCAATTGGCATTTGCAGTTTTTTAAGGGATTAAATTGAAAACTTAGAGAGAACAAATAGCTTTTTGTGTCGTCAGTGTGAAGTGAGAAGGAGGAGTGTGAAATTACGCTGTTAAGATCGTTTTTAAAGGAAAGGCTGTGAAAAAACCGAACGCTGTAGTATCGGCCTTCAAAGTAAGAAGATATCAATTTTAATAAAAGAGTTTCAAAAGCGGGAGCAGTCAGTTTTAAAAGGATCAATTGATGTGACATTTTCTCAAAAGCTTTAATGAAATTGGTTTGCTCAATGATAGCAAAAGGCGCGAATTCATCTAAGCTTGTGGTGGTTGATCTACTCTCAGAAAACAATATTGTCTCGGCGAAATAAAAGAGTTGCACTTGAAGCTTAAGGCTTCATATAAAATGCTTTCAATGACTTTCAATATATGAGAGAGTTTAGTAATGGAAGGATAACTGACGACCTCATTCTTCGATTCATTTTTTTGTATAGGGATTATAAAAACGGTTTTTCATATCTGGGGTAGATCTCCCTATGTAAGTGCAAAGTCACTTAAGGTGCTTCCAGAATTTCATCTTAACCTTGGTTGTGTAATTTTCGAAGTAATCACATTCCCACAGAAGTCCGAAAGACCTTCGACGTGTTCGATGAGTTTGAGACAACCTTTTGTTGGGTAATCGACCGTTAGATCCCATTTAAAGTTAAACCTTCTCCTTTAGATAAATCAATGCCTGAAACAGCAACAACTAACCACACCTTGTCCCCTCCGTTATCTAAATACGTTCTAAGCCGACAGAAGGAAATAGAATATTGTCCGCATGAGTCTGGGCATAGATTATTTAAAAGTAAAAAATGGTGAGTAAATATAGTGAAAAGATGAATTTCCGTATTGGTTTGTTACGTTATGGATCAATTAAGTACTGTTTGCTGAGCCTCTAAGATCAGTAAGAGGTTTTAGATGGACTTCGGCCCATATCAAGGGTGAAACCTGAGCCCTCAACATGGGTTCCGAATTGTTATCAAAGGAATTGGCGAAGAGAAAAAGTAAGGTGTATCCTAACTCCCGTGGAAGTAGGTATGGGTATCCCGTGAAATCATGTCCTACGAGTTACCCAAAAACAAATTTGCCACTAAAATCAGCAGCACCAAATATTTTATCTTCATCGTTGACTTGAGTCAAGCCTCACTTTGCAGGGATGAGACTTAAATCTTTGTAGGGGAGACTAGCTGTTAATCCATCTAGGACTATTGAGTCTACACACTAAATCGGTGGTTTAAGTCATTTTAGGTGAGGTCTTCCCCTACTGTGTTGTTCCGTCTGAGTTAGATTCGAAGACTAAGGGCTCCGTCTCCACCATTGGTGTTTTTTTTAAAAGATTGATGTCGCTAATAATGGGTGTTTTTTTAAGCGGGAACTAACTTTGATTGAAAATTAAACGCATGGTTATTTTATAAAAAAAACAAATTTTTGTTTGTTTACTCGAGAGAATATATTCTGCGATTATTTTTTAAATACAAACATGCCCGATGTCATCCGAGAGGTAAAGTTTTCGACCACTTTAACAAGTATTTGCGGTCGTATTTCCTCAATAACATGAATAATGTTGGCTTCCAATGCGTCTATTGTTGTTGGTTTGTTAGGATAGACTAGCAACTTAAGTATCCTCAAGGAAAATTATCAAGAGACATCAAATTTCAATTTACAGCTCAATTACGAAATTTTGTGTTCATAATGAAAAATTCATTAAATTAGGTATGCCTGAAGATAAGCATTTTTGAAAAAATATGGTCCGATAACTCCAGCATCTCACCGACCACAACAAATCCAAACTGTGCATTTTTCATGATGTAACGACGTTTCAACTCTCATATGGATTAAATTCGCTCCAAATGCGGTAATTTTGGTAATTGACTATCCATTAAATCAAAAATGAGCTTCGTCGCTGAACATAATTTTTCATTTTCATTTCATTTTCATTTCATTTTCATTCCGTCTCAGATGGTTGTTTATATTGGGCTTAATATAGCAAAAGTACTCTTTGGCATACAGAATCACGATTTTGGAACCAAATCTCTAAAATATGAAGTCGATATTTTTCCCGTCTCTTCTGCTCATAGAATTTAAGAGTACCTCTCGTCATTTTCTGCAGTGCCACTTTATATGCTTTTTGTTCAGCTGCACGTGCTTAGCGACATTTTTTATCAAACTAGGGGCTTCTTGGTGGTGGTCGAGCAAAGTCCAGCACATCAGCTGTTGCGTCACTTATGGCACGTAGGCAGCGATGGCACTTGTCGTCGGTATTTGATGCTGGTGACATAGGAGTTGTTATGATATTTTAGTGTACGAATACGAGTATTTGTTAGCTTCATATCTACTACATTTCTCCACATTCGATAGTATCAGTGTCTGTGATGTTTTTTCAGACCTGTGATCCCTTTGGTAACACCATAGCGCCATGCGTTGCTGCTAGCAGCTGCAACAGACTTTTGTAATCGCCGATCACATCAATACTTTTATTAAAAGCATACACTTTAAAATATTAATGCAGTCAAAAAGCTGTCCTTTTTTAACCCATATTAGCTAGCTAGGGATTTATAAAAAAAAAGTTATACTTGTGACCCTTCCTGTTTGCTATACTATACCCATCAGTGTTAAACGATTTATCTTCCTAGATAAGTGCTATCAGGTACTCCAATCCATTTTGAGCGACTATTACCGCTTTGAGCAATGATCCACGTTCTGAATGTCCATTTTCTTCGATCTGTCCTATGTCATAAATTTCCTTGTAAAGTGATTATTCAAAGCTCAAAGAGGTCATTTGAAGTTCTGAATTAGAAAGATACACACCAGTTGCATTGGGTAAAAATCGCCTCCCCAAATTAAGTGCAATCGAATCAGCATTGAACAATGAATAATAAATACAAACTTTTGGCTATCATCCAAGAAGAGGGCAACATCTGTGGCAATATCGTTGTTCGAGTATGTCTTTCTCTACAGAACACCATGAGTGTTGTTGGTGTTTTTTAATTCGACTGTTGCTTAATTCTGAGTTTTGATCACTGATGGCGTTGGAACATTTATCGTTGCAGCTGATTACCTCTTACTTTTTTGCTTTTGTGGATTTGTTGCTCCTTTATTTTCCATCAGTGTCCTTGTTTGCAGTGAATTCCTGTCACATTAAAATTTCAAAATGCATATTCCCTCCCACTGGGAGCCTATGTTTTTTTTTGTTTTTCATTTTTCGTCTATGTTGTTTCGTGTTCCCTAATGTCATCTGGAAAATTGCTACTGAAAGCAGTGAAATCACCCAAGCTTGACTGAAATTGTTTATGCAGGTGAATTTGCTTACACAGCACGAAGTGGTGTTCGAAGTTACAAGAAGTCTGATGTGAAGGTTGTGATTCCAAGCTGTCCAAGGTTGCGGTGTAGATGATGAGGTTAATGGTACGTGTGCTGCACCTTTGGATGCATTTCAGAAGCACCTACCTACTTCTGTCATAAGCTTATGCCAGATGAATACCTTGATGTCTCTCATGTAACGATGCCCATACAAAGTTATTTTGAGGAAATAACGAATTTACCATGCAAAATCCAATTTTGAGAATGGATTTTATTTTAACCAGGTCTTAGAGTTTTGTTGCAAAGAAAATAAGAATAAGGGCGCAGGTTGAGGAGAATTTTCTCGAGATTTTTCTAAATTACCTCAGACAGTTTTTTTTTGGCATGACCAAAATAAGTACCCTAGCAGCAATTCACCAAGAAGGTCTCCCAACTAATCCAAAAGAGATAAAGGAAATTTTCATGAGGCTTTCAATATCTCTCCATCCGATGTCGTAGTTGACATCTTTCAACTTCAATGGGTGTGCTCCGTTTTTGAAACTATTGCTGTTCCTATTCACTCTTTAATCCCCCACTTAACGGCTCCTCACCTTATTTAGCTCTATTACCAAAATATTACAAGATTGCGCACTAAGATTTCTAAAATACACGTGTTCCTCAACTGAAACAAATTTGCATTCCGACATTAAAAATAATGAAATATTCTTTTTAGATTTTGAAGATTTTCGTAATGACGAGGACGATAATAACATAAATGATTCTTATAGTCATGGCGTTTTGTTGGCAATTCATTCTCGTCTTGACTTACACAATACGTTTGTGTGAAAACTGTTGTCCCGTTTTATTGCACTGACGCATGGAATTTATCGAAAGTAATCGGCCTTGTTTGCGTTGATGATACAAGTTATACAACGACATCAACCTAGTCAGGTGCTTATCTAGCTTTCTACCCTTAGGTGGTACGAATAAGTTGAAGGAGGCGTAAACCTTGGAGTGCGCAACTACAGGCAGTTAGCTCAAAACAAGGATAATTGGAGATGCTTATAAGTTGAGGTACAAGTTCATACCGATCTGTAACACCACCTAAGTAGGTAAGTTTGGACAGGATTAAATAAGGCATAAATACCACAAGCTTGATGGAAGATTAGGGTGATTTCCTTACCTATGCTAATAATTAAAACCTTTTTTTACCCTATCAGCCCTTTTGCTGAAGTTTTGCATGAAGTCTATCGAACGATTCTAGCATTATTGTTAAAAAAATCATACATACTGATCAATACTGAATCATAAATCTAAGCATACTTTTTCACAGATAAGGTGTAACTTGATGTATAGGTGCTGGTTACACCGTGGCGAACTTGCTGGTCTTCTTTGCTTCTCAAGTGTTTAAGTAAGTTAGGCAGCAGTATTGTGACTGCGGACGTGTATGGACCAGTAATAAAGAAGATTATAAGCAAATGAGAAAAGAAGTGTGGCATTGTGAATACAACATGGCGCACTCTGTCTAAAAGTTAAAAAAAAAATACCCCAAAGTAACAAATTTGAAGAAATTAGTAAAACAGAACAAATTTGCAGCAATTATAAACCGAAAGCATCCAAACAAAGAAGAAATTCAGAAATGAATAACCAAAAGCCTGGTCCATTGTCAATGTAATGTGAAGGAGAACTGGAGAAAATTTAAGCCTATGTGGGATGTCTACACCGTAGCCACTAAAACGAGCTGCGAAAGTCAACCCATTCAAGTGGCTAGATTTTTATCATGTGGCGGTCTACAGGCAATTGAAATTGTTGGTACGAGGGCGGGTCAATAAGTCCGTGACTTTTGGATTAAAACACAGATTTTTTGATAAAAAAATAATTATATTTTTCAACGTAGTCTCCCTTGAGCTCTATACACTTTATCCAACGCTTCTCCAATTTTTTATCCCTTCTAAAAAAAATGATTTGTCGAGGTCCTTCGAGATGACTTCGTCATTGGAGTCAAATCTTTTTCCACCAAGCCATTTCTTCAGGTTTGGGAACAAGAAGTAGTCGCTCGGAGCCAAATCTGGAGAATAGGGTGGATGAGGGAGCAATTCATAGCCCAATTCATGGATTTTTGCCATGGCAACTGCACATGTGTGCACCCTTGCATTGTCTTGGTGGAAAAGAACTTTTTTCTTGGCCAAATGAGGTCGTTTTTTTTTCAAATCGTCATTGAATCGGTCCAATAAGTTGGCATAATATTCCCCATTGATTGTTCTTCCCTTTTGAAGGTAGTCAATGTGGATTATCCCGCGTGCATCCCAAAAAACAGTCGCCATAACTTTATTGGCTGACAAACCCACCTTGGCCTTCTTTGGCGCCGATTCACCCTTAGAAACCCACTGTTTTGACTGTTGTTTGTTCTCTGGTGTGTTATGATGGATCCATGTTTCGTCCACGGTTACAAAACGGCGCAAAAACTCCTCCATATTGCGATTAAACAACGCCAAACCTTCCTGTGAAGTTGTTACACGATTGCGTTTGTGGTCGACTGTGAGCAAACGCGGCACCCATCTTGCGGAAAGCTTTCTCATGCCCAAGTGATCATTCAAAATTGAAACCACTGAGCCATGCGAGATCCCTACGGCTTCCACAATCTCTCGCACTTTCAATCTTCGGTCGGCCAACACCATATCGTGAATTTTTTCGATTGTTTCGGGTGTAGAGACCTCAACTGGGCGTCCAGGACGTTCGGCATCTTCAGTGCTTGTACGGCCACAACGAAATTCAGTAAACCACTTTTTTACCATTGAAATCGATGGTGCAGAGTCCCCATAGTATTTATCAAGCTTAGCCTTGGTCTCGGTAATCGTTTTTTTTCGCAAGAAATAATGCTTAATAAGCACACGAAATTCACTTTTTCCATTTTCTCCTCAAATTAGTGAGTAGTCTGATAAAAATAGCTGTCAAACACAAACTAACTGACGCAGCAAGTTTAAATTTTGACAGGAGTCAACTGACAGATGCCTGTTGACAGGAGCAGTGTTGCTGTTTCAGTAAAGAGGTCAGAAATTCAAAAAGTCACGGACTTATTGACCCGCCCTCGTACATTGGGACTAACAGAGGACAACAAGAAGTCAATCAAAGACGTAGTCGACGCATTTCATGCATATTGCGTACCCCGGAGTAATGTTGTATACGAGTATTGTCGATACCTATTTTTTCCATGTCATCAGCATGATGGAGAACCATTCGAACAGTTTATAGCGGATGTTATCAAACTAGCGGAAAGCTGTGAATTCGATTGCCAAAAAGAACAGATGATTAGGGATATTGTATAGTCATTGTTGTAGCGGATCAAAAAGCGCGATTACAGTTATTAAACGAAGACAGTTTGACATTGGTAGAAGCAAAGCAGATTTGTCGTGCGGCAGAAGAGGCCGAAATGCGGGCAAAACGGATGGACAACGAGCGAGCAACGCTTGTGACAACACTTATGAATGCGAGTGATCGAGATGACAAGATGTTAAATGTGAATACAATTAATTCTAGTTCTTGTTTCAAACTCGAGAAAAGTGGTTACCAAGCCAGTAGAAAGCCGAATGCAATATGATTTAAATACAATGGTATTCACGCGTTTGGAAAATATCCAGCTGAAGGCAAGAGAAGTTTGTCATGTGGAAAATTCAATCACTTCGCAATTGCGTGCAAGGAGTGTAAAAATTTATATGATGGAAAATTCATCAAGGAGGTTTTTAACCCTGATGATGACCCTGAAGACAACACGGTGATGTATGTGAGTACCCTGAATGTGCTTAATTTTGCCTCAAATTGTAAAAGAAGTTGGTTCCAAAAATTAAAAATTATAAATTCAAACATTCATTTCAAATTCTATATTAGTGCAGAAGTAAATGTAATAACAAAAACCTTGGTAGAGAGATTGGGTAGATTCAGTTATATCCAGCCCGTCCCAACGAAATTGGAAGCATATGCTGGCTTCCAAATACAAACAGTGGGGTCAATATTGATGTAGAATATCTTGTGGTTGCAGGTTACTCACCACTAATTTTAGGGTTGAAATCCTGTATACTCGTACATTTTAATTTGGTACGCAGAATAGATGGAATAGAGGATATGGAAAGGAATGAGTTTTTAATCAGCAACAGAGATATTTTTAAAGGTACAGGTCGATTTCCTGAGGCGTGTGAGTTATTATTAAAACCCAATGCTACACCAGTTAACAGACCACCACCGTATACCAATAGGCCTTTACGAATGAGTACAAAGTTAATTAAAGGAAATGGAGGGACAGGGAATAATTAGTTAACGCAAGAAACCTTCAGAATGGTCTCATCACCTTGTTGTAGTCGAAGAACAAAACAGGCAGTTGAAGGATGAGCTAAGACATTGAGGGAATATAATACCAATGTGCAAAGAGTTCTTGCCAGAGCACGAGAGATTAATGTTAAGTTTAATGTTAATAGACCACGTGCAGCCGAGCAACTAGCGGAGGTCCTAGACTGCTGCAAAGCAGACATAACCGCCATTCAAGGAATGTGATGGGATGGGCCGGACAAAAAGATGAAAAACTGCGAAATCTACTACGGCAATTGCTATCGACGGCAAAAGCAGCGCTTATTTGGATGCGGGTTTGCTGTCGGAGGCAGACTAAGACAAGAAGTCCTTAGCTTCTGGCATGTGAGCGAGCGCCTCGTAGCAATCCGCATCAAGGCTAAATTCGCCAACATTAGCCTTATATGCGCGCATGGCCCCACAGCTATGACATTAAAATTGTCCTCGGTGATTTTAATGCAAAGCTAGGAAGAGAGGGTATCTTTGGTGGAGCAATCGGAAAATATAGCCTGCACAACACCACCTCCGATAACGGATTCAGGCTAATCGACTTTGCGGCGGGGCGAAACATTGTCGTGGCTAGCACGCGGTTCCCACATCTCGACATACACAAGGGGACTTGGAGAACTCCTGATCAATCAACAGTCAACCAGATTGATCACATTGCGATCGACGCAAGACACTCCTCCAGTATTATGGATGTCCGTACGTTCCGAGGAGCCAACATCGACTCGGACCATTACCTTGTTGTAGCCAAGATACGGTTGCGGATATCCCAAACTACGCCAAGACAAACTAATGCTGTGAGAAAATTCGACGTCAGACGGCTACAATCGTAAGAGATCGCCAAGTCCTTTTCCGATCGAGTGTCTCTTAATCTCTTGAGAGGTCCAATGCCGCCAGCATCAAGCATCGAAGACCATTGGAAACACTGCCAAAACGCCATCAGAGATGCCGCTTCTGATGTGCTGGGTTTCACTCGTCCACCACAACGAAACCCCTGATTCGATGATGAATGCGGGCAATCACATGCAGCTAAGCAAAAAGCACGCAATGCGGCACTGCAAAAAAAGACCAGAGCTGCTCATCAGCTCTATGAGCGGAAGAGGAGAGATGAGAGACCGCCTTCTCAGGAGGAAGAAGAAAGAGCATGAGAAGCGAGCGATCGAGGAAATTGAGAGATGCTACTCCAGGAATGAGGTTCGGAAGTTTTACCAAGAGGTAAAAATAACCTGCTACGGAAACAAACTCCGAACCGAAGCCTGTAGAGATGAACAAGGGAACATCGTAGTAGAATCGCAGTGGATGCTGAGGATTTGGAAAGACCATTTCTGCAGACTGTATAACGGCGATGACGGACCAAATACCGCTGTCAGGCAGAATCAACCTTTCAACTTGGACGATGATGACCAACAATTCCGTCCACCAGACCCGCACGAAGTGAAGATAGCTATATCGAAGCTTAAGTCCAACAAAGCTGCTGGAGCGGATGGCCTGACTGCTGAGTTCTTCAAAGCGGCAGGCTATGACTTGGTAAGGACACCAACTCATCTGTAAAATATGGTCGGACGAAAGTATGCCCGATGAGTGGAACCTCAGCATTGTTTGTCTGATTCTCAAGAAAGAAAACCCTCTGAACTGCCCCAACTACAGAGGCATTAGTCTCCTTAACATCGCATATAAGATCTTATCCGCCGTATTGTGTGAAGGCCTGAAACCGTTCGTCAACAACCTGATAGGTCCATATCAGTGTGGCTTTAGGCCAGGAAAATCCACCATCGACCAGATATTCACACTACGGCAGATCTTGGAGAAGACCCATGAGCTTCAGATCGATTCACACCACCTATTCATCGATTTTAAGGCCGCGTATGACAGCGTCTATAGAGACGAGCTATACAGAGCAATGTTTAGTTTCGGCATCCCTGCCAAACTCGTCCGTCTGTGCAGGATGACGATGGACAATGCACGCTGCTCCATTAAGGTCGGTTAAGATCTCATCGCGACCTTTGATGTCCAGAAAGGATTAAGACAAGGCGATGCGCTGTCATGCGATTTTTTCAACATCGTACTTGAAAGAATAGTGCAAAACTCATGAGCAAAAGGCACTATCTTTCAAAAGTCTGTCCAACTACTCGCATACGCCGACGATATTGACATAATCGGGAGAAAGCAGCATGATTTCAGTGGCGCCTTCGCAAGTATTGAGACGGAAGCGGCAAAAATGGGTTAAGTGGTCAATGAGGCAAGACCAAGTATATGCTGTCAAGCAAAAAGGATAACCAACACTGACGTTTCGGGCAGAACATCACCCTCGACAGATATAACTTTGAGGTAGTTAAGGACTTTATCTACCAAGGCTCTGCTATAAATACAGATACCGAAACCAGCGCTGAGATCAAGCGAAGAATAACTCTTGCCAACCGCTGTTTCTTTGGGTTGGACAACAAAATCCCGGTCCTGCTCTATGGCGCAGAGGCATGGACAATATCAAAAATGTATGAGGGTGTTCTTGGTTGCTTTGAGAGAAAAATTCTTCGGGCGATCTCGGTCCCGTCTGCATTGACGGTGAGTGGAGGAAGAGATACAAAAACGAACTTTATGGACTGTACAGCGACATGGACCTAGCCAGAAGAGTGAAGATCCAAAGACTGCGATGGCTGAGTCATGTAGAGCGCGTGGACACCAATGCTCCGGTCCGAAAAGTCTTCGAATCCGCCCCCGAGTGACAGCGCAGTAGAGGAAGGCCAAGACTCAGTTGGCGCACGCAAGTGGAAGAGGACCTCAGCCAACTTAGCGTGCGAAACTGGAGGCAGCTAGCCATTGGATCGAGCTGGCTGGAGAAGCTTTTTGACTGAGGCCCAGGTCCACCCCGGACTGTAGCGCCACCTAAAGTAAGTAAGTTAATGGGAATCGACTTCAATACTGTAAAGGCACGGTTAAATATTTGGGACACATCTTCACGTGGGTACTAATCACCTGATCCTGAAGCAATGCTCGAAATTAAGATTCCAAATTATAAAAAAGATTTGGAAAAAATTATGGGGAGATTTAACTACTTGCGTTCTTTTATACCAAACTTTCACAATTTAATGCACCCCTTCGTGAACTATCAAAAATGAATGTTGAATATCAATGGACTGACAATCACTCCGAGATATTAGACAAATTAAAAGATGCTTTAAAAACTCATGCTGCAAACATTTGATCCCCATCTGCCAATAATCATCCAAACCGATGCATCACAGTCAATGCTAGGCTGTTGTCTAACTCAAAATGATAAGCCTGTGGTGTATGTATCGAAAAGTCTCACCGAAACTAAGACTCGTTATGCCCAAATTGAAAAGAGCTTTTGGCCATTGTTTATGCATATGAAAAATTCAATCGATATATACGAGTATATGGGCACAAGGTTGTTGTGCATAGTGACCACAAGCCGTTGGTATCCATTATGAGGAGCTTAGTGTTATTTATGTGCCTGGTAAATTTTTGCATGTTGCCAAACTTCTATTGAGAAATTCATCACATGATGAACGTATTGGTACTGAAGGTTCTTTAAAAGAACTAATACATAGCATAAATATGAGCGACTCAAAGAAAAAACTATTTGAAAACAAGACGAAAATAGACGAAACATTACAAAACTTTTAAAAAATGTATAGGGAAGGTTGGCCAATGAGCAAAGACAAATTAAGTGATGATGTAAAACCATTTTGGCAGTTTAAAGACAGAACTTAATAGGAAGACAACTAAATATTCTTTGATGATCACGTTATGGTACCTCAGGAATTGATTGAAGAAATATTGAAAATTTTTTATGAATCGCTTGTGGGAATAACTCGTACAATTAATAGGGCAAAGGAGATTATGTATTGGCGTCACATGGATGACAATATTCAGAAATTTATTCCAAAGTGTCAAATTTGTGAATGATATAGCTCGCAAAACAAAAAGCACATAATAAAACCGCATTCAATACCAGCTCTGCCATTTCAAAAAATAGGAGTAGATATCTTAGAATTTCAAGGTAAACCTCAAGATAGGAGTGCAACTAATGTGATCAAGATCTCAAAAAACATCTTTACTCACGGTACTCCCAAGACGATAGTTTCTGATAATCAGCCTTTCAACTCCTTTTTGCTAAGAAGTTTTGCCTCGGATATGAATTTTGATTCTACGATTTCCTCAATCGAATGGATTGTCCGAAAAAGTAGTCCATATTCTAAGAACATGCTAAGAAAGATTCAAAACGTTGATAATCTAGACATAGCCTTATTAGATTATATATCCACGCCAATCCTAGATATAGTCATACGTCTTTCCCCTGCAGGACTGTTAATTTCTAGAAAGCTTAGAACTCAACTGCCGATTTATGAAAAACGATTGAAACAAGTCTCATGTGAAAATATACCGAACCTTTTAGAAAAGAAGCAGAATCGAATGGTCAAGCTTAGGCGTCCAAGAAAATAATAATACAGTCCGACGTAACACAATGCACCTAAGGATGTCTGTGCATGAGCTTCAGTTTAAATGGGCCTGTGAATGAAAATCTCATACCAGAAACTCAACAAACTCATAATTCTAAAGAACGACCCACTATTCAATCTGAAAATACGAGTAGTGTATCAGAAGAAGTAAATAAGAAAGAGAGGCAAGAAGTAGCGCATTCAAGATTCACCACTCGAAATGGTGACTCGAATTTCTTGGATTCGTTGATAGTCAACCAGTATATTTTTTTGGCGTATATTTGTATGAATGTGCAAACAAAGTATTACTAAGCATACTCATGATTGTTTGATTGTTTTCTTTTACCGTGCAATATTGATATTTTATGAAAATAACTTAAAATAAACTTATTCAAAGTATTAATGTGCTTTTCTTATTTAAAAAAAAAGATCTAAAGATCTAAAGACATCAAAATGACTTCAATGACTTCAAAAAGAATTCAATGACTTCACTGAATTCACTAAAATGAATTACCAATCAATGACTTCAAAATGAATGGTGATTTCACATTTTGAAGTTGAAGTCTTTAAGTGAATTCATGAGTTAAAAATTCGTATATATAAATCAAATGAATTAAATTCGAAAATGATTTAATTCTTTTACAACTCTGATCCATATACGCATATAGCTTAAGTTTAAATAAGATATACGGGCCGAGGATGATGTATAGGTGCTGGTAACACCGTGGCGAACTTACTGGTCTTCTTTTCTTTTCAAGTGTTTAAGTAAGTCAGACCGTAGTATTGTGACTGCGGACTAGTAATAAAGAAGATTATAAACAAATGAGAAAACAAGTGTTTCATTGTGAATACAACAACTTTCACTGAAAAAATGAGAACCTCCACCGTTGTAGGTAATCCCATGAAGCCAAAAATAACAAACCTCGAGCAGTTTACCCGGGCTTCCTTGTGGCTTATGATAAAATTTGCCAAAGGTATAAGGAGTTCGCTTAACAGTTCTTCGGAAAGAACTCTATGGAAGGGTAAGCGCTCTACAGAGATCCAAAATCTAATATACTTAACAGCTTTTCCAGGATATCATCATACTTTACTGCTCCCAAATACTGCTCTTTGATTTCATATCGTGCGATATCTTGGAGTTCTTTTAGGTATTCACTCGTTGTCTAATGCTTCTTTTAGCCGTATTATTTTAAACTTTCTTTGATCCTCTTTCAGTGGAGAATCCCGACAAAAATCCTTATGAGCTTTACTACTTACTGAGCCGCATTTAATTCAAGTTTCCTGTAGACCCCTTAGTCAAGATGAATTTCTTCAATTGATCAGATTCAATATCACACAAAGAAGAATAGCAACTTTAAAATACGTAACCCTGTTCCACAAGAAAATTAATCTCACGACTATCTAGATGGTTTCATTACGGTATAACAAGAAATACAATTAATTTTCGCAGATACTGCTGCTTGTCTTCATAGTGCGCTTTTAAATTTAGCGGTTGACTTCAGTTCTCAGCCCTCATAAGATTACAACTATGCAGTGCAGCTATTACTTTGCGTCAGCAAAAGGTCCACTTGACTGCGAATATTAAAAATATAAAAAATATAAAAAATTAGCTGAAGTCGACAAAAACGAAATCTTGCCATCAAATCCCATTCGGAATTCCTTAGCAAACCTGTAAAGACTCTCTAGGACACCATAAATATACGAGTATGTATGTAAATCTACAAAAAGGAGTAACTTCCTCTGCCGCCATAGTTAATTTTTCATTTTATTTGCTTACCAAATCCGCGTTGCCCTATTGCAGAAGCCGCCAAAGCAGCAACAGTAATTCCGAACAACTGGACACCCAACAGAAGAGCGGGACTTTTACACAAAAAAATGTCTAAAAAAACAAGAAGATCATAAATCCTGGGAAAAATATGCATCCTACCGGAAAGTTTCAAACAAAAGCCAACAGAGAATAAAAAATTAACCAAGGAGCAGTGAATCTACCAACTACAAATATTCGTATCTTTGTACTATATGGTGTATCATGACTATGACTAGTGCCCAGTCCTCTCCTAAGCATTCCCAATTCACGTGGAGACAATTGTGCAGAATTTGCAGGATGTAGAGATGCAGTTGCAGTTTCTGATGCAAATCAAGTGATTGTTATTGTTGGAGTGGATTTTAAAAGGACCCTTCATGTCTCTATTAACCCAAAGCCCCCACATTTTTTCCTCCCCATTGTTCTGTGCAAAAGTTACTCTCTTCTTTTATGTTTTATGTACGTAGACTTTTCTCCCTCTGTTTTATTTTTCTTTTCTTTTTTTTTTTGAGAAATTTCAGCTACAGGTGTGAAGGACATGGAAAGTGTCCTTTCTTCTTTTATTTGTAGTAGAGCCATTTTGTTGTTTATATCTGGATTTATGCGCTCAAGGGTGCATAGAAGTATAGTATAGTCCTTGCTGCAGATGAACTTGTGTAGCTGGCACTTGAAATAAACGGGGAAGAACCAGTATAAAGGGTGAGCCCTGTTGATTTCCATTTTTAAGAGAAGTATAAATGTATCCGTGCTTCACCAATCTGCAATACTATGGAATTGTTAGGGGCAGTTGGGGATAAGGATTTCGGTAACTGAGCTTATAAAGCGATGAAGAAAGCATGCGGTTGCTTTGTCCTTTGGTAAATTGTTCTTGTGCATGCTAAAGGTAGATGAAGTCTTACCCTAAGGACAATTCCAGTCTGTGTAGAAGTTTTAACGATGCATACTGCCACATGTATGGATACTATCAGTCTATGGCAGGACAAATTCAAAGTAGAAATTGGGGCTGCCATCCACTTTCAATTTATTCGCATGATCGCTAAAGTGTATTATCCCACAGAAATTGTCGTCTCTTTTTTCGAGCCTATTCTACCCACCTCTCTTACTAAAAAAAAAAAAAAACACTGTGGCGCTGGCAGCACGGTATGGGCCATGGCCTAGCTTCTTAACACTCATTTGTGTTGCTCATGTTGTCATTTTAGTCACATCTGAGCGGGGCGTACGGTTTATCGCCGAGTCCGAACGGCACTCCTTAGAAGCTTTTTCGTAGGCTATTTCACTTTCGAGAGTTTGCCACTGCCCGCCGAAAGGGTGATGGCGATATGAAAAATTGTTGGTGACCCAGCCAGGAATCGAACCCAGACTCTCTACGTGATAGTCCAATGAGCTAACTATCGCGCCATCGCCATCATATAATTAAAAAGCTGCCCTGAAAATGTAACTTTTCTGTTACTATGGCAACCAACTATTGCCAGTTTTTTTTAATATTATTTTTGAAAAATTCAGAAAATAGGATAGAATATTTTATATCCCTCGTAGTTCCGCACCACTCAAAGAAGTCTAACGCTAGGAATGGTGTGCAATAGGAATTCATTATTAGTTCACTATTCTGGAAAGTACTCTAACATTCAAATTATGAGGAGCCGAATATTTTCATTTCTTCTTAAAGAGTTCAGTGGATGGCCCTATAACCGTTGGATTGCAGAGGTAGAAGAAATGCGTTTTCCATAAGTAACCGATCTTTAACTGTTGACCAACAAATGCCAGAGTTAGAGGAAAGGCATATTACGTAATCTATCTACAACTGCTGATCAACAAATATAAGATCAAAACTGAGATACTTACTTCAAAATAAAGCTGACCATTACATTAGTTGTATTGCGTTACATTTCACTTTCTTTTTACTTAAACTATCTTGATTAGATTTTTCCTATGAGGAAAAGTTTCTTAAGAATTTTTCACTTTTTGCGGGGTTGGGTGAGTGGATTCAACTGCTTAATGTATTTTCCCATGGAACTATCTTAGTTTGAATTGATCTTTGTTTAGATCGATCTATTACCAATTCGACCTACGATCAGAATATGAATATGTTAAACAGGCATCTCACTTGGCCATTCCGGTGGAAATATTTTCTGGGTTTCGATAAATAGCGACGTAGTTCAGATATGCAATCTTGTTCTATAAATAAAGGGTGCACAATAAGCTAGTGTGTTTACTGTGAAATCAATTTAGAAGTTTATTTATTAACTAGCGACCTGCCTCGGCTTCGCACGGGTGTAACTTTCTAAGTTACAAAAGATGTGAAGAATGTAAAATACTGCCTTTGATTATAGAATTTCTTTATAAACAATGTTTGTGGCTGGCTTTGGTCACTCTGGAAAATCCCGGTTTTCGTGTGCTGACAATGACACTCTCATACTTGCTTTAAGTTCTAATCTATTCACAAACGGCCAGGGAAGAGATCTTTGCAATGAAGCTTGATTTCATCAGCACATGTCCCTCTTGCTACCACTGGTAAGATTTGCCAAGAGTCACCAGAGAACAATATCGTGAATTCGTACTGCACAAATTGAAAACTTGTTCGACATGGTAGCTTTGTCCCAAACTATTAATAAGCAAACACGTTTTGATTGTCCAGTATTACTTTGTTTTAAAATGCTACAAACAGTACTTGTGTCCTCAGTAGCAATTGTGAGTGGAAGTTTGAATGTTGCATGAGCGGTTCGGCCTCCTTCCAATTGCAATTCCGGCTGTTGCTACAGCTAATGCAATTTCGCCATTAGATCTTACTTTTCCAAGGAGCAAGCTGATAAAAAATGTTTTCCTGTACCTCCAGGATCATGAAGACAATATAACTTTTCTTCGTTTCTGTTAATTGATGTATGATAATTGATAATGCATCGTATACTTTTTTTTTATCTATATATGTTCATGCGATGTTCATATTGAGCTACAATTTGTTTAAACAATTTATTTTGCTCATACTTGTTCCAGAGAAATACAATATAGGTCACTTGACAAAACGCTATTATAATGGAAAACAAATACCTTAATGACCTCGATGAACTGCAAATAGTAGCTTCCGTTAATGTGTTGTCCCATTAAGAGTCGTCTTCCAACAGACTCATCACTTTCCATGCTGCTTTATAGGTATTATTAATTACTTATTGTATGATGGGCCCTTTGATGGGCATTCTCAAGTGAAAACATTCACTGTTATTGGGATGAACTACAAAGACCCTCCCAAGAGCATCAGATCTTTTTAAACTCCAGGGAAATCTTCAACTGAAGTCCTTTGTTTGATCCGGCCTAATTTTGTTCACTAACCATACCGGCAGATGGAAATGTGACAACCTACGTTTCTGTCACTCAACAGTGTACATGTGGCAACGTTGTACAACGTTGTATCCTGGGACAAAAATAGTCTAGTGTGCGCTGGTCCATTTACCCCAACTGACCATACTGTAAAGCTCCTACACACGGGCCAATTTCAGACACAATTTTTGTAAATTAGGCACTAAAAACTGGGTTATCCTGTCACGATAGCGAACACCATTAATTGTTACTGCCTGACCAGCCGCATTTTCGAAGAAGAATGATCCGATAATGCCTCCAGCCCAAAATCCGCACCAAACAGTCACGCGTTTTGGATGAATTTGTTTCTTAACAAATTTCGTTGGTTTTCTGAACCCCAAATTCTAAAATTATGACAATTAACGAAGACATCAAAATGAAAACGAGCTTCATCACTGATGATGATTTTGTTCGATTGTAGCTGACAAACTTTCATTATTTTTAAAATATTGCTCAACAATGAAAATGCTTTGCTCTTCCGTATAGCGCTCTATTTTTACCAACCCCGAAATGTCAGCTTTCACATTGTGACTTTTTTGACCGTTTTCATCACTGTACTATTAAATGGCGCAAAATTCAAATTTTGCGTGAGATATGGGATACACTTTATAACACAAATAATAATTACATAAAAAACCTACAATAGTCCAAAGAAGGAAGAGAGAAGAAAAAAGTTTGTTTGTTAAACATGAATATGCGCGCACTCCACTGGTGGGCTGCTGATTGAAATGACCTACTCATATCGGTGATTTATGTAAATCTCAAATAATTCCATTTTTGCTTATTTCTTTGCATCACAGAATAATGATTGATACATCAATCTCTTCACCAGGAAATGCACTAATCGAAGAATAAAGTCATATTCAAATCTGTTCAGCTATTTTGTAGTAATATGTGTGTAAAGCATAAAAAATGCGTTTCTCCAGTTAAAAAATCATAAAAAAAAGGATACTAAAAACCATCCTATGTAATACCGCCATTCACGGCAAATCGATTGATATATATATTGTTGACGTACCGTTACGTACCTACTCCCTACCCGCGGACAAACAGAAAAATGTGTTCTCTTTTATAGATGTAGAGAAGAGAAGAAGAGATAAATATCGGTCTATAAATAAAACACAATGTCTTTCATGTAACCACCATGGCTTCTGTTGTAAGCCACCTTCCGAAAGTCAAAATCATCGATGACTTTTTGAAGAATAAGTGGGTCAATGGCCGCAATTTCAGTTTGGATGTTATGTTTTAGATCCTGAATTGTCGCAGTCTAAAGAGGTAATCAACTTCTCCTCTAACCGAAATAATGGGATCTTCAAATTTCGAACGCAATAAATCGTACCAATCCTGTTGAAACCAGAGATCGTCCAGACTTAATTCACTGTAACTGTCTCTCCAGCCTCATCTTCGAAAAAATACGAACCAATGATGTAGCCAACCCATAATCCTCACCAAAGAGTAGCTTTTTCGTATGGACCTTCCGGTCCCCAGAAACTACAATTTTGTTTATTTTCGTACCCATGATCGGAGAAGACTAATTTTTCCTGGCGAACCAACATGCAGTTAACAAATCGGCGCCGTCGAAGATGGTCCGATGGTTGTGACATTTGGATTTCATATGTCAATAAGATCAACCACATTGAATTCAGTTAATGACAGTTATTGACAGCTGCATCCACACCATCAGTTGGCTAACCCTTTAATATTAAGATCAAAAGATAAGTGAATAAGTCTAGAAAGATTATGTTGAAGGTTCTAAGATGAATCCAACTTCATTTCATGGGCTAAAGCCAAGGTTCGCGCTATCAGGAAAGGAGCATCGTCATTATTTCCCTTGAATTTACTGTGGATTAGAACATTGGCCCGTCAGATGCAGAAGGGCTGTCCTTAACGCCATCAATAAGAGTAAGTGTGTATACATTTAAATTCTAAGAGCATTGTTATTTGCCCGCTTCAAACTAACCAACTTTTACCTGCAATTCAAGTGATTAATTGTGATCGACTGTGTTCAAAACTTGGTTGGGAGAATTTAAGTTACACTCGGCAGTAAAACGCGCTGTACATTTTTATAGACATTGAGGGTGCTTTCAACAACGCTACTGTTGACGGCATATATAACGCGGTCAAACAACTCAGCGTAGATGAATGTCTGGTTTTGAGAAAAAAACCATACAGGGCCCTTCAGCCATATTCTGTTACTCTCGACTCGAGAGATTTTTCGACGGAACCCTGGGACTTGAAAGAAAATACACATTCTAATGTTATCTGATTCTGTAACTCTTGATGTCGAAAAACTCTTCGCAGGCATCATTTTGAAGAGAAATGACGAGAAGGATGCGAAAAAACTGTTTCTGAGCCTTTCAAATGTTCCCGCCGGGCTTAGCTTTATAAATTCCATAAGGTGTTATGAATGCAGAATATCCGAATGCAAATTTATGAGTAATTCTATGTAAAAATGTTATAGATGGAAATAAGTGTTTTTTGGAACCCTTTCTGAAAAATCGTTTGCTATCAAGCGAGAAATGTACTGGTAGTGAAGTGGCTAAGACTTAGCAATGTCTATCAAATTGGTCTGCAAAATAGAAATTTTTTACTTTATTTTAGAAAGCGTTGCATCTCAGTCGTTCATTGATCTCTGTGTAGAAAGGACGTGTTTATTTTTGTGAAAAAGTGAATCAAACAATTGGTGAAAGAACAAATTAGAGATAATTTACTTAAGTTATTCGGTAGCATGGTGGTAGTGGCAGTGAGCCGAGAAAGTCGTCGGGGTCGTGGGTTTGAGTACCCGAAAAAAAACCATTGTCCATTTTTATTTTTTTAAGTGCTTAAGAAGACAATAAAACCTAATATAAATAAAAAAGTGTGATAGAACGATGAGTGGCGATGGCGATGAGTTAAGCCACTTTGAAAGAAGACGCCAACATCAATAACAACAACAAAAACAGCAACATCGTCAATGACAACAAAGAGGAGGAGGATGTTGAAACCAACTCCTAACTTAGCAAAGCGCCCTTCCCTTTCAACCTTTACCAAAAAGCTGCCATGTAGAGCAAGGGAAGAAGCGTGTGTTGGTGGAGAAGGCCACTGTATGGGTAAAAATACCTTCGCATCTCTGGCGGCTTCCGAGTCAGAGGACGAAGAGGAGGAGGTTGAAGCTCTAAACAACAGCATTTAAGAGCTTCAACAAAAAGTACAATCAATAAAGGCCAAACAAATGGCAAGAAGAGAGAGGGAGCACCATGAAAAGCTCCTTAGCTCTCAGCAACAAAAAGACACAAGCGAGACTAAACAACAACAAAAGAGTCATGCTGTACAACAACAACAAAAACTACAAAAAACAGCACAAATTCAAACGATGTAGCCAAACAAAAAAGTCAGTTTGACCAAAATAATAAACAACACCAACAGCAGCAACAACAACAACAGCAGCAACAGCAGCAACGACAACAACAACAGAAACAGCAAAATAACACAAAACAAAGGGTTCCACCAATAAACACCTACAAGATGGAACTAAAGGATACGATTGAACTGTGTAAGTCGGCCATAGGCTCAAATTTTTTTTATAAAAAGACTAAGTGCAGATAGGCATGCGATCCACTGTAATACAGTGGAGCGCTATAAAAAAATTAAAAACTTGTTAAGGGATTCGACGGAGTTTTTCTCCTTCACCCCGAAGGGGGAAAAGCTGTAAACAATGCTGCTGAGGGGGATAGAACCGTCAACTGATCCGGAGGAGCTCCTCGCACTGCTCAAAGAGAAAGAGTGCGGAGATCTCAAGTTCGTAGGGGTCAAGCCGTTCAGCACAGCCAGAGCAAAAAGGGAGAAACGGAAACTGCCGTTCTTCCTGGTTCAGCTAACTCCCGATAGCAAACTGGATGGTCTAAGGAGTAATAAAGTCCTAGACTACCAGGTTGTACACTGGGAAAAAGTAAAACGGAGCGATAACATGTTGCAATGTATTCGCTGCCAAAGGTTCGGGCACAACGCTTCGAACTGCGAAATGCAGAAGAATGCCCTCTGGGTATGGATGGAGCGTCAGAAAAAAGCCAACTCTCTTGCGTTTTATGTAAGAACACGGGACACACCGCAAACTATCGGGGTTGTCCCAAATTCCAGTACATAAAAAAAGTAAATCTGGCTCGGCAGCAAAAGGTGGAAGTCAAGAGTCCACCGGTTCAAATACAAACACCAGCCGTTATTCCCCAAGTTACCTACGCCCAAATGGCGGCAGGTAGGGGGAATATGGCACAGCAAGCGAAGGTTGCTTCTCAGGCCCCAGCGCCTAGAGGACCGGAACCGGCAACTGACATTCTAGCTATCTTGCTCTCTATCCAGGGGCAGATGGCTCAGTTTCAACGTGGATCAAATCTACGTGCTGCTGCTGAGCCTAACGCACCTCCAGTCGTAATGCGTACGTACATGGCGAAGCAAACCCTGAAGGTACTTGCAGTGAATGTTAATTCACTGATTAGGATTGAGCGAAGAGACACACTGTTTAAGTTGCTTAAAGACCAAGCCCCTGATGTGCTTTTGGTTAGCGAAACTAAGCTAACGAAAAGACACAAAATGAGGCACAGAAGGTATAAAATCATGCAAAGAAATCGACCCAACTCCATACAAGGAGGTGGCGTTGCAATCTTCATAAGAAAAGGTATACGTTTTAAAAGAATATACAGTCGTGTAGTACGTAGGTTTCAGGTGCTAGAAGCATGCATCATGTATATCCCTCTCCGTAGTGGAAAGCGGTTATACATGGTGTCAGTTTATGCATCTAAGGCTACTCAATCCACCCTATTCATCTCAGAGCTCGAGACACTTTTTCGATTTCTGAGACTGGAATTGGAGGAAAACTACTTCATTATCGGCGGAGATTTCAACGCCAAACATAGCGATTGGGGAAATAATACACCAAACACTAGAGGGAACCTGCTATTCAATTGGTGGGGTCAGCACATTGTGATGTACCGACTCGGCCTAAAGGCGACGGATAGTCCGTCGTTTCCTAGACACGGCTCCTATTTGGATCTCCTACTGTTTGACACACGAATACAACTGACAGGTACGAACCAACAAACTGTAAACTGTCTTCGCACTTTTGTGTATGACAGTGACCATTGCGGTCTTAGTACCGAAATAACCGTTCCGAAAGAAATTGCGGAATTGGATGAGTTTGTTCAAAGGCATTCCTACAACTACAGTAGGGTGCGTTGGACACACTTCTCCAGGACATTGACTAGAGCACCCTCCTCGAATTCGCTCTACCCACCGTCCAACAGAAATCTGTCAAACGAGGAGATTGACAGGTATCTAAAACTATTGGACGAGGCAATTAAACAGACAATAGACAAAACGATTCCTCGGTATCAATACACTGACAACGAAGACTTGTTCCGCAATTCAACTAAAGATCCACTGCATCGACATAAAAGTAGACTACTGTCCAGACTGAAGACCTTGTACAGACAATTTACTGACAGACATAGCCCGGAGATCATGACATTAAAGTCGTCGATCAAAAACCTCCAAACATTAATAAAAGAAAATTACAGGTCTTCTGTAAGTTTGTATTGGAACAATAAAATTCGGGCTGTAAACACCAACAACCCGAATATGTTCCCGCAAATAAATAAAATTTTTCGAAGGAAAGATCAAGACGACCTTTCATGTCTTAAAATCGCACGAACGACTGACAATGAATGCATACTTTCAACAGCAGGCATAGATCCAAATGAGGCTATTGATGATGACAACTTCTTTGTGATCGAAGATCCGCAGGAGAAGGTCGAGGCTATAGGAGCGACTTTCCAGGAAGTGTACAAGGCGAATGACACCATTGGCCTAAACCACGACTTGTTAAATCGAGTCCTTTTGCACAATTTCTATCTTCAAAATGAAATAGTGAACTGGCGAATCGAGAACTCGGGTTTCACCCAGTTCAGTGACGTGAATATGGCAAATAATGTCATCGCCAATGAAAGGGAACTACCCCCGTTCATCTCGAAGGAAGAACTCCAAACGATCTTCGACACAATTAGAAGTAAGAAATCTGTGGGAACCGATGAAATACCGAACATTGTGCTTCGACATCTCCCACTAGAAGCGGTGAACATTTATACCACCCTGTTTAACAATGCAATGAATAATGCACATTATCCAGCGCATTGGAAAACTGCGGTGGTACATCCCATCCCCAAAAGGGATAAAGACACCTCCAATCCGGCGAATCTCCGGTCGATCAGTCTTCTTCCAAACATCAGTAAGGTTTTCGAAAAAGTCATCAATAGAGTCCTGACTAAATGGGTTGAGGATAGAAATATAGTTCCGGATAATCAATTCGGTTTCAAGGCGGGGCATGATGTTATTCATGCCGCGTCTAAACTGGTTTCTGATGTCCAATGGAACAAAGCCAAGAAACAGTGCACTGGTGCCTGCCTGATTGACTTGGAGAAGGCTTTCGATACCGTATGGTTAGAGGGACTCTTCTACAAGTTGGACAGACTGGGCATTAGTAAACCACTGCTGTATATTCTTTTCAATATGCTCACAGATAGACAGTTCATCGTGAAAAATGGCGATGTGACTTCTACTGGTACATTCAACATTAAAAACGGTCTGCAACAAGGTGCAGTCAATTCGCCAATCCTTTTCAACATTTACACAAGCGATCTGATAGGTTCACTTCACCATGCCATAGCGTACGCAGACGACTTAATCGCGTACAGATCAGGTCCAAAGATTGAGGTTATAAACATTCTTTTGCAACGTGACTTCGATAAAATTAAACAATATTGCGACGACTGGAAGTTGAAGATCAACTTTCAGAAGTCGGAAACCATTCTGCGGATACCAGAAAGAATTGGCGAAAGTTTCAGATCGTTGGACAACACGGACAACCACTTGCTTGTCGAAATGTAGTCAGATACCTTGGGATCTGGCTAGATCAATATCTATATTTTAACAAACATATAGATGTTGCTCTGGCCAGAGCCAAAGGTGCTTTTGCCCTTACAAAGAGACTGTTTTATAACAGGCAACTCGATGCGAGGGTAAAGGTGATCTGCTACATGGCCCTTATTCGGCCTATGCTTACATTTGGTTATCCCGTGTGGTTCAACGTGAGAGCAAGTCTTTTGGAAAAGATTCGGGTGTTTGAGAGGGCTTGCCTAAGGGCTTGTCTTCGCCTATACAGAACACCAGAGTCTGAGTACATAAAATTCTATCGCAATGAGGTTTGTACGATAGGGCTAACCTAATAAGAGTGGACAATTTTGTAATTTGGGGCTTACTACCCCAATTATGTGTATCACGAGAGAGTTCGCTTTGACGGCTTTATTCCTCCAGAAGCTTTCCTCTACCTCGACATGAAAGGTCTGATCCAGGATAGATTAGCGGTGCCGTTAATCTTCCATGTCGCTCGAACAGCTGCGGAGAGGCGACTTAACTACGATAGAGACGTCGCACACGGTAGTGCGGAGCGTCTCCGGTTCAGTAGAGCGGTAGGGAAGATTAACGGCACCGCCGTTATAAAATTATTTTCTTAGTTTTAATTGCAATTAATACAACATAATTTAAAAATGAAATGTACGAAACGTCGAAAGGCAAAATTTAATTGTTAGGTTTAACTTAGAGTGTCCGCATAGGGCCAGTAAGTTAGAATAAGATAATTTTAAGTTAATTAAGCTAATTTTCAAGCGTTTTTTTGCCTAGCTGGTAAGAATTTCTGAATTTAAACAAATAAAAATGCATTTAAAATGAAATGAATGAATGAGCGTTGCATCTCACCCTCGCGATCTTAAGCTCGATAATATTAAAGTTTATGGTTACGAATTTGGGATGGCAACGATGAGTATAAGGCCTCGTAGATGTAGCATCTTCCAACAGGTGCTGGTTGTTTAAATAACGAGAATGAGCCTCTACAGCCGAACATCTTGCAACTCTGCTAAATAGCCCTACTTCACGCCTCCCCGTGGCGCCATCTGGGAATCTCACTAGAAATTGCGAAGTGAAGGGGACAAATGGCGAGTTTCCTGCGTCATAAATCAGGATTAGTGTCGGAAAAAACTAAGCAAGACCTTATCCGGGCTACTCCGACATATTTGGAGCTCAGGGCGGTAAGAATTTCCAGGACTTAGTCAGGGTCTTAGAAAAGAGAGGCGGACTAAGACAAGAAGTCCTGAGCTTCAGGCATGTTAGCGAGCGCCTCGTAGCAATCCGCATTAAGGCTAAATTCGCCAACATTAGTCTTATATGCGCGCATGCCCCCACAGGGGAGAAAGATGACGACACCAAGGATGCCTTCTATGAGCTCCTTACCAAGACCTACGAGCAATGCCCTAGCTATGACATTAAAATTGTCCTCGGTGATTTTAATGCAAAGTTAGGAAGAGAGGGTATCTTTATTGGAACAATCGAAAAATATAGCCTGTACAACACCTCCTCCGATAACGGATTCAGGCTAATCGACTTAGCGGCGGGGCGAAACATTGTCGTAGCTAGTACGCGGTTCCTTCATCTCGACATACACAAGGGGACTTAGGGAACTCCTGATCAATCAACAGTCAACCAGATTGATCACATTGCAAGAAAGTATTATGGATGTCCGTTCGTTCCGAGCAGCCAATATCGACTCGGACCATTACCTTGTTGTAGCCAAGGTACGGTTGCGGATATCCCAAACTACGCCAAGACAAACTAATGCTGTGAGAAAATTCGATGCCAGACGGCTACAATCGCAAGGGATCGCCAAGTCCTTTTCCGATCGAGTGTCTCTTAATCTCTTAAGAGGTCCAATGCCCCCAGCTTCAAGCATCGACGACCATTGGAAAAACTGCCAAAACGCCATCAGAGATGCCGCTTCTGATGTGCTGGGTTTCACTCGTCCACCACAACGAAACCCCTGGTTCGATGATGAACGCCGGCAAGCACATGCAGCTAAGCAAGATGCATATAATGCGGCGCTGCTTAGAAAGACCAGAGTTTTTCTGCTCGAGTGTCTCTAAATTTCTTAAGAGGTCCGATACCGCAAGCATCAAGCATCGAAGGCCATTGGAAACACTGCCAAAACGCCATCAGATATGCCGCTTCTGATGTGCTGGGTTTCACTCGTCCACCCCAACGAAACCCCTGGTTCGATGATGAATGCCGGTAAGCACATGCAGCTAAGCAAGATACATATAAAGCGGCGCTGCTTATAAGCTGCTCATGAGCTCTATGAGTGGTAGAGGAAAGACGAACACCGGCTTCACAGGAGGAAGAAGAAAGAGCATGAGTTGAGAGATGCTACTCCAGGAATGTGGTTCGCAAGTTTTACCAAAAGGTAAAAATAACATGCCACGGAAACAAACCCCGAACGGAAGCCTGTCTCGGCTGACTGGCGAGCTCTTCAAAACGGCAGGCGATGACTTGGTAAGGAGCATACACCAACTCATCTGTAGAATATGGTCGGACGAAAGTATGCCCGATGAATGGAACCTCAGCATTGTTTGTCCGATTCTCAAGAAAGGAGACCCTTTTAACTGCGCCAACTACAGAGGCATCAGTCTCCTTAACATCGCATATTAGATCTTATCTGCCGTATTGTGTGAACGCCTGAAGCCGTTCGTCAACAACCTGATAGATCCATATCCACCATGAAAGTCCACCATCGGCCAAATATTCACACTACGGCAGATCTTGGAGAAGAACCATAAGCTTCAGATCGATGCACACCACCTATCCATCGATTTTAAGGCCGCGTATGACAGCATCTATAGAGACGAGCTATACAGAGCAATGTCTAGTTTCGGCATCCCTGCCAAACTCGTCCGTCTGTGCAGGATGACGATGGAGAAAGCACGCTGCTCCAACAAGGTCGGTAAAGATTTCCATCGCGACCTTTGATGTCCATAAAGGACACAACTCACGAGGCACTATCTTTCAAAAGTCCGTCCAACTCGCATACGCCCACGATATTGATATAATCGGGAAAAAGCAGCGTGATGTGCAGTGGCTCTTTCGCGAGTATTGAGACGGAAGCGGTGAAAATGGGTTTAGCTGTCAATGAGGGTAAGACCAAGTATATGCTGTCAAACAAAAAGGATAACCAACACTGACGTCTGGGGCAGAACGTCACCCTCGACAGATATAACTTTGTGGTAGTTAAGGACTCAGTCTACCCAGGCTTCGCTTTAAATGCAGACAACGACACCAGCGCCCAGACTGTCAGTCAGGACTGACTATTGGCAATAAAACTGGCAATTGAATCCGAAAGTTTTAGCGACTATAGTAGGCATTTTGCAATCAGTTTAAAATATGTTGGTACTAGTTTCAGTGAGCCTCAGATAGATGTGTCATCAAAGGGAGAAATTTGTCAATTCATAAAAAAATGTAAGCCAAGACTGCCAGGGGAAAAAAGAGAAGGTATAGTATGGTCAAGCAAATCACAGGGTCTAACTATTCTCTAAATACTATTTATTTAGCAAGGACGGCACATGTTATAGATGATCATCTATCCTGTGGTAAGGCGAAATGACGAGTAAAAGATTCTGCCCGATTTTTTGTTTACTGAATTTCAACATATAAACTGGCATCAGTCAAAGAACTGGCACAATTTTAAATGAGGAGAGAAGCTTATTTTCGCTCAAGATAGAAGATTGGAATTATCCCATTGTTAACTGGAAAGTTGTAAGCCCAATAACTGAATTTAATTGATGAGAGGTATGAAAGTAAAAGCATGCACTTGTTGCATAGCTTTTTACTACAGCACTTAAGTGGAAAAGTTGTTTATATTTGGAATCTACATAGATTTCTGAGAAATTCTTCAATGAATATAGAAGATCACTTAGTTATATAAAAAGGTAACCACCCAGAGATCGCAGTCTGATTTTAGATCAAAGGGGGCAGTAGAGAAGAAAGCCAGCGTCACATTTTTTCCCTTCTCTTTGCTACAGATCCTAAAGCAATCTATTTGGTGAATGTCATACGATTGCACGATACCCGAGGTCTACATAGGATGGCCTATTGGTTTGTTTTCAAAAAGGCTGGTCAGCTGGTGTAACGGTAAGTCACCCTGTCAACCAAGCTTTTTCAATAGATTTTGGATGTTTTCGGTCCCTATTTCACGAATAGCTAGACCAATATTGATCTTGAATGCCTGAATCATATCTGTACCTTTCGCATAGCATTGACCTTTAATTGCATCGCAAAGAAAACAGTTAAACGACGACAAAGCAACATTACCAAAACTATTGATTACGCGATTATTCAACTTTGTGTGCAATAAATCGATTGCTGGATAGCTTGTGTGACACGTATCCCCATTGTGCTGGAACTATAGCTCGTTCGAGTCCAAATCCTCAATTTCTGGTCACAAACTCCAACTCACAACTCCATTGACTCTAACGTTTATTCCATTCTCGTCTTGGAACGAAATTGGGACAATAATACCGCCACACATGAAACTACACCAAACAATCACAGGTTAAAGATGCATTGATTTCTGTATGACTACGTGTAGTTTTTTAGAACCCCAAATAGTTATAGTTTGCTTTTATACGTAGCCGCCGAGATAAAAATGCTGAGAACATGATTTTAGGAGCAAAATTATCGTAAATTTCGAGCTGCTCTAAAACCCAAACAAAAAAGCATTAACGAAGCTGGACATTTTTCCTCAATTCTGACGGATCAATTCAACTTCTGAGACCCATAGTGCTGTGAGGTTCTCGCATTAAGGCGTGCACTTTCGTCAACAACTGCAGTATTCTCTAGGATGAACATAGGAATATGTTCAGTTATCAATCAACAAACCAGTCTCACAAACTTTATTCATAAACTCGCGTACACCAGGTGCAGTTGGTGCATTATTTCGGCCGAAATTTCTTTTCAAAAATTCGCGCTCTTTGGCCAAAAACTCTGCCATATTTCTCAACTTTGTTTTAGTGTAAATCGATCCTTTTCGTATCGCAAAAATTTTATACTGAGTTCCTTTCAATTTCTTGAGTGCATAAAAGCTATCAATGTCAAATTAATATATGATTCAAGAGCATATCAACAGATGTCCCACACGTTGTTTGTGAGGTTAAAAATATAAGTTCTACTAAGGCTTATCGGCTCTCTAAATCGATTGCGCTCAATAAGTCCAGTTAAAGTCAGGAGTCCTTGAGAGTGTGTGTGTAGAACAATTGTGTCTTGGCGTTAAAAAGCTTCCAAATCATTGTTTATTTAGATCCAAGCTTGGCAAGATTATCAGTGATGCCTTAGGGCGTCTAAGTTTCCCGGAATCCAATATACTCGTAGTGCATTTTTGTGTTGTTCGGTTACCTCGTTGAGAGATGTGCTGCATTTTCGCTATGAATTTTATGGTATTCGAAGTAGACCGCTGTCATTAACTTTTCCAATATCCTATTAACTTTCCAAAGCTGGCGTATGCTGAAGTCATCAGCAATAACTCTCGTGTTAATGTCTGTTTACGAGCCGTCTGTGAAGAAATAAATGATTTAACTTCAAATTGTAATTTTTAGCTCCTTCCGAAGTAAGCGGAGTGACGTCTATGTTAAAGCATATCTCAGAAAGTTGATGATGATCTGTTTAGGAAGGCTGCGATCAATCTTCCATATTTAAAGCTATCCACTAGTGGTACCACTCTGTTTGTTAGAGACCATCTAAAAACTGAAAGCGCTTAAGTATAGCAGTGGCGGCCATCAGATGGCTATGCTTTTTCTAACGACATTTGTCTAAACGAGTAGGACACCAAACTTTGAGCCTTTTTTACTTTCTATGAAATTATTTTTCCACCTAAATTTGCTGTGTAGCATGTTCCAAGTACTTGCCATCCTTCAGGAAACTTAGTTAGCGACCTTCGTTTTGAACGGCCACAGCTGCTTGACCAGAAATATTATAGGCCTTAAACTAAGGTTATAGTATAGGTTCATATCATTTCGACGAAAAGCTGGAACAAGTAAGGCCTATTATTAATGTGAATATGTGAATGTCAGCGGTATGATACTAGTCGAGGCATGTTTACGAATATAATAGACCATCTGATTACTACAGCAAATCCGCTTTCTAAACTTTGGTAAAACCTTTGTGGTGGCAGCAATTTTCCTTAAAACAGAAATGGATAAGTGCCAGTTGGCCTCACGTGGAAAGGGTTTCGTGCGTTGAATATGTTTTACGTTAAGCGTCCGTGTTTGGGTCACAGAAATTCATTTGTGTACCAAATTTCAAGTTAATCGGTCCAGTAGATTCGGAAAAAATTTGCTGTGACAGACAAACACACAAGTGATCCTATAAGGGTTCCGTTTTTCATTCGAACGTACGGAACCCTAAAAATGTTTTTTTTGTATTCATTCAATCACTTTAATATGTGCCCATATGGAGCAATTCTTCCAATCAAGGCAACATTTCACGCAATCCCCATGACAGTCAACTATTTTAAAGTGGACTTTCTTCCTCACCCACGTCCTAGTTTCGTTTGCTCTTTTTTTTTCTCCCATCCACAGGAGTTTTCCTCTTCTATTTCTCATTGAATTGAGAAAATCGAAAAACAATTGCATTTTCATTTGTTGCGGTTAACATGGCGTCGACCATATTTGATTATGGTCAGCGATATTTTCAAACCAATATGTGACACACTTCAGTGTCAATGCAATGAAATTCATTTGGCCTGACTGGCAATGGCACATTGCAAACTAATGGCTAACCCGCGAGCAATTGAATGCTTGAGGTTTTGTTAACAAGGACGAGATATTGATGGCGCGCACTGATGGTCTATAAATTCAGTGGCATTAGTTTCGAATCATGAAGGCGATAAACAAGGATAATTGATAATTAAAGTGTATCCATCGCAATCTGGGAAGTATAATTTTGTGACTACATTACCAACTGAATGTGACACCCTACCCATCCCAGCAACCCCATCCAAATGACACCCTCACCTTAATGATGATTGAGTTTGGTGCATCGGAACAATTAGTATCGATGTATGGAATACTACTTAATACCAATTCCGTCTAGATAATGGATGTACAAATTGAATTTATTGACAAAATTTCGTTTTATGTTGATGGGAATTTAATGAGGCAACCTAACATTATCCTACTAGACAGTCAGATACACATTCACATGTTGAAATGCCGAATAACCTTGTATGACGATTTGATTGATAAGCTTAATGGAAAATGTGGTTGTAGTTGAATGTTTTTATTTTTAAATCAAATACATGGTCAACTCTCACAAATGGAATATGATATGTGTACTCATAGTTTCCAACAGTATTTTGTCTTTCAAATAGTCGCATAGACCAGCCTATCGATGAATTTCATCCTCGTATTTGACATAAGTTCTTGAAACCGAAAGAAACTTTTTTGGATTAAGTATTAGAAAGAGTCAATAAATGAGCTAAAGATTCTTTGTGCTGAAACGTTAATATTCAATCGGTCACAATCGAAGAGCCCTTTCTTTTAGACCGATCGATTTCGATGTGCAGTTTTCGAGTGATCTGGAATATATTTTTCTTAGAAGCTCTTTTCATCAAAACCACAAGAAAAATTTCAAATCAAATTCAGAGCGACTAATGATCCATTCGTACTTTCGTAAACTTGAGTCAACTCCTGCCAAATATTCTTGCCTCTTAATTGCTCTGCAATAAGTGTGATTGAATTCTGCCTGACTAGGTAAGCGAATTCCATTGCAGGACGTACTTTGCACTTTTAGTTGAAATTTATCCACACTGGATTCCCCTAAGTGTTGACTATCGACGCAAAGTGTTTACACACAGCGCGGACGATGGAAAGTTCGGGAAGAAACTAAGAGAGGTTCAAATTAACGGTGGTGTTGAGTGTTTCCTGATTATAATGAGCAAGATGGCTTAAGGAGCATTCATAGCAAGACGGGTGTTACGGTTGAAGGTTTGTAGAGGCGGAATGCTTTTGATAATTTCGGTGAAACGATGGTGGTGACTTCCGATTTGTTATAATGTTGAACGATTTGACATATAAACTCTAAAAATGATTCACAACTTACGACCATACAGAAGTATTAATCCAATCTAGGATATTAGTTTCGAATTTCAACAGTAGCTTTGCTTTTTGAATTTTGTTAAGGTAAGTGTCTTTGCCAACCGCGATTATGATTCTTAGACGGCCCACGCTCAATTCTCGACATGAGTCAAAGTCAAACATGCTCGGTTGGCATTGGCATTTTATCATTGAAAGTCTTACACCCGAACAACGCTTACAAAAAATATTGAATTCTATTATCGAAATTCGTGCTCTGTGAAAAGTGTTTTGTGCGCACTTCAATCATTTAACGGTTGTCACATTCGACCTACTGAGCAAGCAATGTACTCTATTGGTCATCAAGCCATCTACCAGTATGCGAAGAGTGCGTACAGAGGAAAATAATGCTGCTGGATCTGCCAATGTTAATGAAGACTTCGATTTATCCATTAGTCGCCCTTCGCAGCAATTGGGATTATGTTACCTCAATACGTAAACGATTTTACGCAAAAATCTTGGTCTAAAACCTTACAAAATACAACTCGTATAAAAACTGAACCCGAACGATCTGCCACAGCATTGAATTTTCGGTGAGTGGACCTTAGAAAAGCTAGAGTAAGATCCGCCTTTTGGTCGAAAAATTATATTCAGCATAGAAGCTTATTTCCGGTTGATTGGGTATGTTAATAAAGAAAACTGCCGTATTTGGTCCGATGAGCAACCTCAATACATGAGCTACCAATGCACGTGGAAAAATACACTATTTGATGCGGCTTATGGAATCATTGGCCAGTATTTTACCCAACTAAATTTCGAAAAAAGATGCAGATCTACGAAGGAAAAGATCAAGTAGTACGAAGAGATGGAGCTGTGTCTGCAATGTATTTTTGTGTTTTCAAGTAGAAGAAATTGCTTTAAGAAATTTCATTCATGCAAAAATAAATTTTCATAATTTGATAGACCGGTATTGATTTTTATTTGCTTACAACCCAAGGTTTCGTTATTTTCGAACCCAAAAATTAAAAAATAATCGTTTTTAATTGAAGAGGGTATAACGTCGACATTTACACCAGGCCAGTTGGTTCTCTATCTGTTATTCCTTAACCTCTTCATACGTTAACAGCTGGAGAAAAATTAAGTAAAGTACAGGTCTGGAGCGTAGATAATAATTGCATTCTGAGATAATGGTATAAGTAAAAATTACATCCTACTGGTAAGTATTGACAAACAACACTCCAAAGGGAACGGATGGTTGAATGATCTCGTCACTCTTTGTGTGGGAAGAATAAAAGACAAAATGAGCTCACTACATGATCCATAACTTGAAAGACCACAATGGATCCACATAGATCTGAATGTCTCTAGATGTAGTTCCTTTATCCGTGCTAACTGGATAACTCAACATCCACGATAGAACTCTAGGTAGCTGCGGTAGCCAGCCTAGTCTAAATCCAAAAAAGTGTATTAAAATCTTCTACAAGCAAAAGTCGTGGAATTCCATTTGAGTAAAAGCTTCCACCACGTAACAGTGCGACAGTTGAATAGTTCAGATAACTTTGCACAGAGCAAAACTCAACTACATCTGAATTTTCTTCTTAATCAGACAATGAAATTATCAAACCAAAACTACTTGACACCAAACATGTGGCATCAAAGTAAACTTTTCCAAATGCCTCAGCAAACTTTACAAAAATAGAAAAACTTTCCCATTCGGTTCTATCTAATTTTTTAGACCTCAGTTCAATTATTAACAAGACCAGGACAATTTCTTCTGAGAAATAGGACAAAACCTAATCCAGTGGTGGAAGCGCGCATTGAAAGCAGGACCACATTCATCTGTTATCCTGTTTTTTTTTTTGTCTTTTAGTGGCTTCGTCACAGTTCTTCTCCGTCCCTTTTCGCTCACTTTGAAGGATTATAGAAGAAAACAAAATACGAGTATACGAGCATTCCCAAAAAACACTCCTCTACACGCCCGCGTCTGTGACCAAAAATTAATGTGCTACAACGGAGAAAACTTTGGAATTCCCGATGAATAATAGTTCATGGGTTTTTCGGGGTTGGCTTTGATGGCAGCAGCACTTACGACGCATAGACCGCAAATTAAAGTTTTCCCAGGATCCTAATTTTCCTATCACGATGGGATATAAACAATCCTCACTCAAAGAAGGATTAGGTTGGAGCAATCTGCAGTTCGAAGTTATTAGTGGGAGTCTTTTGAAGTTGGGAACGATAAAATCGGGAGGACATGATTTTTGCTCACAAACCCCTTCAAAGCGAGATCTAAGGGATAACCAGTACAGCGGAGAAGTTTGTCTTTAATATTTGAAGAAATAATTAAGAAAATCAGCAGGACAGCAGGGTCATGGGTAAGAAATTTTAATTTGCGCCGAATTAAGGTTTTCATTTGTAATAATCCTCGAAGCACGACGATGAAACATGACAGATAAACGTACCAATGTCTTCATTTAGTTCGTTAATTGTTTCTTGATAATCTTCAAGGAAGTTTCGTAAATGAAAATCAGTTGTATCTTATTATCTGCTATTTGGTTCCAGATTTTAGTTGAAAATTTAATTTGAGAGATTGTTGGAGTAGGAGTTAATTTGGTAGAACCCAAAGCGAATATTGTATGTTTGTCTTAAATTATAGAGATCATGTAGAAGGTAATTTAAAGGCATGAAAATAGAAGACATACTACACATCGGTCATATAATCGAGTTACTAATAACTGTTAACTTGCTCCTAATCTTTTCCGAAGCCTTTAAGCAGATAAAGTACCGGACACTGTGTGCAGTGAAATTTCTAAAGTAGCCAACGAAACATCTTAATTAGATCTGCTACAGCGAAATATGTCCATCTGAATAATAACCTGATATACTTGAAGCACAACTCACTAGATATTTTGCGACTTTGAACATCTGAATACCTAGCTCGAAGCACTACTGTGTTTAGTCAGATTGCAAAGCAGAATCAAAAATGCCACGGGATTAGAAGTTAAATTTAAATGAGTCTGAACATCAAACATAGCTAAGAAAAACATCGAAAATTGAGTGGACGAGCTAATGTAGCAGAATGTCGTGGTAAAAGTATATTGACACGAACTGTTGAATAAGGTTTGTAAACTTAAAAATCTAAGAGATAATTCCTCGCAAGATCATGCACATCATCCTCAAATACTCAGAAGATATGGGGTATAACAATCAAAAGGTAAGAATGTGGTTATAAAAAATTATTTTGGGCGAACCCATAGAGCTCTTTATTCTACCAATTTTGATCTAAATTGCGTCGTTCATCTCTGTATGCCACAAAAGGTCTCATTTCATGTACATATAATGGTAAGATAAAGAGAAGTTTCGGAGTCTTAAGTTGACTCAAGCTGAATTTTTTGATGGTGTATGAGCAGATAAGCACTCGTTTGCTCTCATATCGGAAAAATTCGAACTCAAAAAAAGGACGAGAAGAATCAAGCACCATTGCTTGGATCTAAAACAATTTCTTGTAACAAAGGATTTTATAGGGGCATAACAATTTTGTATTTTCAAACAAACGCAAACTTTTTCTATGATCTATCAATATCAAAACGCAAGGCAAAGGGTGTACTCGTAAACGCGAGATTTGCAGGGCATACTAATGCAAAGCATGTGCAAAAATGCAGTTGAAACGTCAAAATCATGGGCGTTTTCCAAAACGCATCATTGCTCTAATACTGCAATAGCAACCATTCCTAAACGCAAACAAAAACACCATTATTTTGAGATTCGAATGAATAGTCAATTCGTTCGATAAACTCTATTCCTTCGAAAGATTTTTTCGTATTTTGACATTCGAAGGAATAAGATTCATAAACGAAAGATATCATCAAATGAACTGAAATGAATTTTACTTCGTTTGACATTTTTATGTTTTGCAGGTTGACCATATATAATTTATTCAGTGAGGAGTCACTTTTTGTTATTTCATTAAAATATTTTCATTTTCAAAATTGGATAAATTTATTCAAAAGTATTTTCTAAATATTACAAAAATCTGAAATTAGAGTGTTTATTAAAAAGTTGCATACCAATATTATTGAAATCAAACATACAAACAAAATAAATGAAACAATACATTTTATTGAATAAGAAATTGCTCCATCGATAAACCCAACACAAATCTGGTCACACTTTTGAATTCGAGTACTGTAAAAAAAAAAAGAACCTTTTGCGATTTTTGCTTGCTCCTTATTTATCCAATTAAAATGTGTCCTATGCCAACCGATAATTAATTGAAATTTATATCATATTAAAAAAATCTATTCGTCCGGAAAATTGCAAACGTATAAAAAATGGCAGTTATTTCGAAGGAATAGAATCTTAAAATACGAACTTATGAACTTTCGTTTAATAAATGAACTCTCTATTCCTTCGAATGTCAAAATACCGATCGTTCGATTTTTTCTCACTTTCGAATGAAAACAAATCTCAAAATAAGGGTGAAAAGGTAATGCCAATGCATACTATTCCAAGACGTATTTTGAACAGATTACTGCACAAACAAAAGCAAACAGAGCATCGGCAAATGTGATGGTTCAAAAGTCATTTGATATTGTGAATTTAATTTGAATTGCCGCCAAACTGGAAGAATGACTAAAAAAAATATCATTTGAGTACAACTTAATTGTTTCCAAGAAATGAATTCACTTGGGGACTCTTCGAAGAGCAAATGGAATTGAAAGCATGTAATAGTTTCGTTTAAAATTATTTAATTTTCATCTTCAAAAGATGTTCTGTTATGTATATTTCATTATATTTTAAATTGCTTCTGCCCAAAAGATTAACTTTTTCTACATCTCGAACTTATTGCCGCTTCTTTTACTTTGAATTTAACGAGTATATCGAGAAGCAATTGCATCATAATAACATTCTAAAACGTAAAATATACGAGGGCGGGTCAATAAGTCCGTGACTTTTTGAATTTCTGACCTCTTTACTGAAACAGCAACACTGCTCCTGTCAACAGGCATCTGTCAGTTGACTACTGTCAAAATTTATTTTGCTGCGTCAGTTAGTTTGTGTTTGACAGCTATTTTTATCAGACTACTCACTAATTTGAGGAGAAAATGGAAAAAAGTGAATTTCGTGTGCTTATTAAGCATTATTTCTTGCGAAAAAAAACCATTACCGAGACCAAGGCTAAGCTTGATAAATACTATGGGGACTCTGCACCATCGATTTCAATGGTAAAAAAGTGGTTTACTGAATTTCGTTGTGGCCGTACAAGCACTGAAGATGCCGAACGTCCTGGACGCCCAGTTGAGGTCTCTACACCCGAAACAATCGAAAAAATTCACGATATGGTGTTGGCCGACCGAAGATTGAAAGTGCGAGAGATTGTGGAAGCCGTAGGGATCTCGCATGGCTCAGTGGTTTCAATTTTGAATGATCACTTGGGCATGAGAAAGCTTTCCGCAAGATGGGTGCCGCGTTTGCTCACAGTCGACCACAAACACATGTGCAGTTGCCATGGCAAAAATCCATGAATTGGGCTATGAATTGCTCCCTCATCCACCCTATTCTCCAGATTTGGCTCCGAGCGACTACTTCTTGTTCCCAAACCTGAAGAAATGGCTTGGTGGAAAAAGATTTGACTCCATTGATGAAGTCATCTCGCAAACAAAGGCCTATTTTGGGGACCTCGACAAATCATTTTTTTTGGAAGGGATAAAAAAATTGGAGAAGCGTTGGACAAAGTGTATAGAGCTCAAGGGAGACTACGTTGAAAAATAAAATTATTTTTTTATCAAAAAATCTGTGTTTTAATCCAAAAGTCACGGACTTATTGACCCGCCCTCGTACAAAAGCAACTTGGAAAGTTTTTTGTATGCAAAATTATCACCTACTTTGCATCATTACGTTTGCATCACTACTTTTGTAGTGTGATGCGAAAATATTTGACGTTTTGGAAAACGCCCCATATGATTGCTTTGCAAACTTAAGGAGTTTACGAACAGCTCACTGCGCAATTTTAGTTTCTTTTGTTTTCAAACCGCACGGAGGTTCAACCAAGTTTCGTCTTAATTTGATATACACTTTTTAATAGTTGCCAAGGAAGAAATAACAATAGGGGTGCAATTCATTTTTCCTGAAAATAAATTTCTTTCTTTCCACGAAATCGTACGCAAAAAGTAAATGAAGGTGAGGAGTATTTTTTTGACAACTGCACAGATGCGCCTGCTTTTGCGCAAGAAAACTAGCTCAATTGCGATTAAGAACTGTTTGCTTTGCAGTTTTTTTTTTTGTTTGCGTTTACGGACAACGTGCTGTGCACATTATGCGCAAGATATGTGTTTACGTATTCACCTATCCACTATCTCTGGCAGTGAGTCAACGAACCGTTCGAAGCTCCTAAAAAAAATTTTAAAAAAGTCTCTCAGTCCAGTTGTGGCAAAGTTTTCGTTGCGACCAAGTTTTCTTCAACCCGAAAAATCAGTTGGCTTGCTTTTGGTTCTCACTTCGATCTTCATATTTGATATCATTTCGCAATTTTGTGCTTCCTCGGCTATTTTGCACACTGTCGGTCTAATTTTGGGTGACTCCTTTCAGTATTTTGAAATCTGCCTCTTTATTTTCGGTTTATCAGATACACCAAAAACTATACGAGTACAAGGAAATCGATTGGAGTCAAATTCGTCTCGATTGAAGGCCAATTCACTGTTCATTCCGGCAAAAAATTTTGCCGCTGTATCGAGTCGATTATTTCGTGGATACTCAGCCTTATTTTGAGATTCTTTTTCATTCGAAAGTGAGAAAAAGTCAAACGATCAGTATTTTGACATTCGAAGGAATAGAGAGTTCTTTTACTAAACGAAAGTTCATTATTCACCCTTAATTTGAGATTCGAATAAATAGTCAATTCGTTCGATAAACTCTTTTCCTTCGAATGATTTTTTCGTATTTTGACATTCGAAGGAATAAGGTTCATTATCGAATGTATCAGGAAATGAACTTGAATGAATTTTACTTTCGAATCAGCTGTTGTCTTTCAATTTGAGTACTGTCAAAATCAAAATAAATATCTCGGTAAGAGTTAAGTTTGTTAAAAGTTGTAAAAAGTTATAAAAAAAATGAAAAAGACATGGCAGTTGCTTTATTCTTAGACGATGAAGAGCGTATTAGTAAGCGCAGTATAATGGATGGATTAAATCCATTAGAGTTTGAAAATTCCAAATATGTATTTTCAGTTTTTTTTTCCAATACTTGCAATAATTTCTATTTATTTAAGGATTTGTTCGGAATATTCGGTTGAATAAACATGCATTTAAGTATGTGTTGGACAAATTCGTTGCTGTAGTTCAAGGAGGAACAACATTATCCACTCCTCCCATCATAATGCTAGCGACTACCCTTCGATTTGTCGCAGAAGGCGGTTACCAATTTGGAGAATTGAAGGATGCCGATGTGAAATTGCCGCAATCATCCGTATCGAAATGCGTAAAGCTCTGCATAAATTATTTTATTAATTTTTAGCACAAATGTTAACTGAAATTACTTCATTTACATTTTTGTTGATTTTTTCTTCAGGAGAATTGTAAACGAATAAAAGATGACAGTTCTTTCGAATGAATAGAATCTCAAAATACGAATGGTGAATGAACTTTCGTTTGATCAATGAACTTTCGTTTGATCAATGAACTTTCGATTCCTTCGAATGTCAAAATACCAATCGTTCGACTTTGCTTCACTTTCGAATGAAAACCAATCTCAACATAAGGGTGAGTGTGTACTGTAATTGTGATCGACAATTGTCGATTTATCAGTCGTTCGTAGTCGATTAGAAATTTGCGGTCGTTTGTTTATTTCAAAAAAAATAATAAGGGATTTTTCATCAGAAAATGTAAATGTCAATTCACAATAATTGGGGATAATTAATTGATTAACAAACAAGATTAGGATGTATGTGCATGTATCCATGTCTCATACCTAGCAGCCAGGAATTTGTCTGTCTACCTTAAGTGTACTGCTCCAGAAGATAGATTCTTGCACTGAAAATTTCCACATCAAGGCGTCATGTGTTGCACCAGGGTGAGTGGGATTTATATACCGTCGACGGTAGTAAACCCTTGTTTCGTAAGTTGAGTTTGTACAGAAGCTTCATGTTATGCGGGTGATGGCCTCAATTTTTCGCAAATATTATCATAACCAGCTCGCTTATTGTTACAGATTCTCGTAATGCCTTTGTCTTTACAAAGTGGAATAAAGAAAACTTCTTTCAATTATCTAGTCATCTATATACGAGGGCGGGTCAATAAGTCTGTGACTTTTGGATTAAAACACAGATTTTTTGATAAAAAAATAATTTTATTTTTCAACGTAGTCTCCCTTGAGCTCTATACACTTTGTCCAACGCTTCTCCAATTTTTTTATCCCTTCCAAAAAAAATGATTTGTCGAGGTCCTCAAAATAGGCCTTTGTTTGCGAGATGACTTCATCATTGGAGTCAAATCTTTTTCCACCAAGCCATTTCTTCAGGTTTGGGAACAAGAAGTAGTCGCTCGGAGCCAAATCTGGAGAATAGGGTGGATGAGGGAGCAATTCATAGCCCAATTCATGGATTTTTGCCATGGCAACTGCACATGTGTTTGTGGTCGACTGTGAGCAAACGCGGCACCCATCTTGCGGAAAGCTTTCTCATGCCCAAGTGATCATTCAAAATTGAAACCACTGAGCCATGCGAGATCCCTACGGCTTCCACAATCTCTCGCACTTTCAATCTTCGGTCGGCCAACACCATATCGTGAATTTTTTCGATTGTTTCGGGTTTAAAGACCTCAACTGGGCGTCCAGGGCGTTCGGCATCTTCAGTGCTTGTACGGCCACAACGAAATTCAGTAAACCACTTTTTTACCATTGAAATCGATGGTGCAGGGTCCCCATAGTATTTATCAAGCTTAGCCTTGGTCTCGGTAATGGTTTTTTTTCGCAAGAAATAATGGTTAGCAAGGCACACGAAATTCACTTTTTTCCATTTTCTCCTCAAATTAGTGAGAAGTCTGATATAAATAGCTGTCAAACACAAACTAACTGACGCAGCAAGTTTAAATTTTGACAGGAGTCAACTGACAGATGCCTGTTGACAGGAGCAGTGTTGCTGTTTCAGTAAAGAGGTCAGAAATTCAAAAAGTCACGGACTTATTGACCCGCCCTCGTATAAATACGTGCTGCCTATTTTTGTCGTACACTTTTCCACCGTTCTACTGAACCGAATGGCATGATACTTACACCATTGGAAAGGTAATTGCGCGTAGATGTGCACAATGTTTTTTCCCAAACGGTCTTACCAAACCTTGGTAAAACATGTAAAAGATTAGGTTATTTTACATATATCTATAGATATAGATGTTGTAAAATCAGGAATTCAGTGTTGCATAACTTTAGGATCATACATCATTTATAAACTCTCTCTCTCTCTCTCTCTGGTGAGTTCATTTATTACCCCAGCTTCAAACCAGAAGGTACAAGAGAGAACTAGGACCCGACAAATGTGGTAAAAATACAGGATGAGAAACAGCGTGAGTTAAGTTGATGTTTGGAAAGCGACAGAAAAGGTGCTCAGAATGTGAATCTGAAGCTTGAATATGTATCTGATATCGAGCTTTCAAAAGTTCAATACATGTATAATCTGTATCTTGAATCTGTATGTATGACGTCCTATTGAGCAGCTCACAAGCCGGTCACAAGAGAAAATTAAGGGCTAAATTTTTAATTTAAAAAAAAAAATGGAGGAGTGAGTCCTTGTGAGTGAAATAGACAAAAAAAAGGAAAGATTAAAAAAAATTCTATGGAATTTGCGGTAAAGGATGATGCTTTCTCATTAATCGTTAACTGTTTCATTAAATTTATTTATTTCACAAACTTCTATTAAATAATAATTGTCAAAAAAATAAAAAGTAATTTTTTGACAGAATAATGAATTCACCACACCGTGGTAACTATTTCTTGTGAGGTATTGACCAGAATACCAAACAGCTGAATGCTCAAAAGAAACCTCATAAGGCAAGCATCACAATTTTCGCATCGCAAACATTCGTGAGTTGTGACCACATCACAATCAGAACAGGGGCATAAGTGGTTTGAAATAGAATAACGTTTTATTATTTCGAAGCCTAGCCGAAATATTACAATATTTACAATTTTACGTAGCTTAAGCTGGCCATACACGACGAACATGTTCGTGCGATTTGTTGACGTTTGGCCACACATGACGAACCGATTTGCGGAATATCACTTTAACTGTAACTTTCAACAAAAAAATATGGAGAACGCACACGCGGATGATGCAATTGCATTATTAACAATGTCTTCGAGTATTTGCAAAAACCGAAAGCAAGAAAAAAATAATAAACAAAACAGGCGAAAGAGGATGAAAGAGTGGCTGTATAGTAACGAAAAAGAAAGATGCTAGGGATAACCGCATAGTCGAATCGTTTTTGTGCATGTGGTTCTACATAAGGAATTTATTTGAATGCCTGGACTTATGAAATGTATTGTTTTGTTTTTTTATGTAAGTTTGTGACTGTGAAAGTCACTACTTCGATTGCAAAAGAGTTTCCCTACTCTAAGTGGGATAGAGACTAAACAAAATGAAAAAAAGAGAAACATATTGATGAGTGACAAGACTTTTTTTGTTTACACGACAACTGTTGCTTTTGAGAATCGTCGAATTTCGGCGACGGGTGAGCCTAGTTTTATTACGAGTAAAAAGAGAGACTTTTCAATCTGAGAATTTTATTTACAATTCACATGATACTCGTATATGTACTGCTTCGAAATCGACATCTGCAGGACACCTTCTCTTTCAAAATTGTTATCAACCGATTTTCTGTAAACGAGAACACTATATACAGCTCAAGTTGATGGCCTTATGTATCATCGGTCGCAATGCTAGACTAAAACTAGACCCTTGAAAATTGTGAATTATTGTAACGACGTTAACCGAGCCCCAAAAAAGGACGAAGACTGAATTTCCTATTTGTTTTTCTACCTCCCTTCATACTGATTAAAAAATCGCTGTTGATTAGTCCCTAAGCTAATTTACATAAATAGGAGTACGAGCATGTACGAGTACACTATGAATACCTACATACGAGTATGTTTCCCATTCAATAGAATCCTGATGGAATTACCTATAGTACAAAGCTCTTCACTTCCTTTTATGAATTTTCCCCCGTAAAATTGCGAACAGATCTCTTAAATTCATTTCTACGACAATTTAAATCAATCTGACACATTAGATGACATTTAAGCTATCCATCTCCATGTATCAGTACTCCCATTTTATGGCCTTTCAATTCCAATTTGTACGCTTAGAGAACTCCTGCATTATCCTTCCAAGTTCAAACCCAACTCTACTTGTGTTGCTGAAGAAATCAAAGTGGGTGAATGACGACATGCAACAAATCGCTTAGAGAAACAGACGCCATTGTTCATTCGATATACAGAACAAGGATATCTCCCCTTACAAATGGACACACATAGATACCAAAACACAGTTCGTATGCAGGATGTTTGCATCAGGAAATGTAAGACTGCACAGGATTTTTCCAACTTCTAATTTGTATCTGATAGCAGAGTAAGATTGGGTTGTGCAAGACTATAAAGGATATATCAGAAAATTCTACAAGACCAAAACTTCACTGATACGAACAGATATACCACTTAAGGTTGTCGTGTAGGTAGGTTTTTGTTCAATCTTTGTCGTTCATTCATTTCAACATGGAACGTGAAATGAATTTTCCAAATATTTTGTTCCGGTATTTTGTTGCTGTTCAGTCCACCAAAATGTTGGTCAAAATACATATACCACATAGATGGCTTGATGTATACATACGGGATGATTGTGGCACAAATTCATTGTAGCTATGCTGACAGAATGGAAGTCGGTCGAAACCGGAGAAGCCTTGACAAAAAACCACCACTCTAATGGGAACGAGTGCAAGTCTATGACAATTTGCCGATGTGCGAGTATACGAATATGAATAGCATGCAACAGTAAACGGATTACTTGAATGCCGAATTTTTTTCTTCCATTTAGATACACCTGAAAACTACAGGTAAAATGCAAATGAAACAACCATCTGGCGTTGAAAGAAGGATACACCACTACTTTGTCTGTCGTGCATTGAAAATCACGAAGACCAAATACTATCAGCAGGTACCGTGTCGTGGATACTGGTACTGGTACCATACATTGCAATCGGTTTATGAAACGATAGCAGCTTATTTTGTTTTAACTTTTAGATATCTGGATTTCGACTTCTCTCAAATGGTGGTGAGATCTCCAAAATTTGCTTTTGAATTCACTGTCCGTGGTATTTATAGTCTGCTTGGATAATATACACTGCTGACTGAAGTAGGGGCTCATAGTGGAGCGGACAAGTTAGAGACCATTTTCTCAACTTAATGGAAGCACGCTAAAAGAAATTTAGAAAAGTCATACTTATAGCGTAGACTAGCGTCCATCTAATGTTTCCTTCAATAAGTGGATTGTTTCGTTGCCCTATAGCATGTAACACTATCTTCCTGGATGCCAAGCAATCGGGGAACAAAAGAGTCATTAATCATGGTTCTGTAGCGAATACCATTGACCATAACATGCTGATTAGCTTCTTTAAAAATAAAAAAATAAAAAAAAAACAAATGACACCTCCCCACAGGCGGCACCAAACTGGGTACAATTTTTCGATAAAACAATGGATCCAATGCCAGTTGATTTTAGGCCCTTTCAATGAAATCACGATAGTCATTCGGCTTTAATTCTTCCACGAGCTGGGTCTTGTTATTCAAACCAAGATCTTTGTGTACAATTTTCTTTAAAGTGGAAGAAGAAAGACCTAGTTATAAAGTGGAAGAAGAAGGACCTAGTTATTTTGAACGACATCGAATCGATAAATTTTAACACTCTCCTGAATGAATGTAATATACTCATAATTTTGGTACCGAATTGCTAATATACCTAGTCAAGTAATAAATACTGGTACACAACTGAACTCACTCATTACGAATGCAACACTGGGCGCATCCATTTCGTATTGATTGCGATATGACAGTTGATATTTATGCTTCATTGTGACGTAAAAAGTTTTTGACATTAATTGCTTACAATCATGGAATGGGGCGACATCGAAAATCGTATTGTTGTAGTTGGCCTACTTAAATGGAAAAAGGCAATATCTTTAGGACTTGGAATCACTCTCAATTTTGTGTATCGTGCTGTGAAGTTGTTTGAGGATACTGGTGGAGTACGAGACCGTCAAAGATCCGACCATCCGCGCATTGTACGAACTCCGAAAGCGATCAAAGCCGTGAAGAAACGAATCGACCGAAAACACCGGCGAAAAGAAAATCTTGTCGCGGGAAATGCAAATTTCCCAAAAATTCATGTCTCGCATTATCAAAGAAGATTTAGGACTCTGCGCGTACA